>OY978455.1:16559922-26559922 GCA_963854805.1 Plagodis dolabraria | reverse complement strand
TTATGTAGATATTCTAGGTAGGTATACCTACAGCATATTTTCTCTTTGTTCAGTAGTTGTAACTAGGATTGTTGTAGTAAATTTGTAAGCCGGTCATGGCATCTACAATAAATTAATATTAAAGAGTACATAAGTATACTGTAGCAAAATCCAAACATAATATCTATTAACAACAATGATCCCTAGATTTCTTTATGTAGAAAGAGCTGAAATATTGTTCACAATTTTACAATTATATAGTTACCATAAAATAACAAAAATAGGTACCTATCATCATCATCTAATTCTGTTCTTTCAGTCATTTTATGTATCCACACGTATTAGAGCAGGTGAGTTTGTAACTAAACTACAGTAAATAATATATGTAGATGACGTTATTACGATGACGCTGTAGTAACACACCCACGTTAAAGTTATGACTGAAAATACCGAAAAACATATTCTTAATTTTAAACTGTGGCAGCCAGAGTAAAGAGTCTCGTCTCATCTATGCATTTATCTCTTTTTGACGTAGCACTTTATCTCTTTCTAACGGTTATTATGATAGATCGCCGATATTCTCGTAAAGCTTGGCTCCGCTATAGCTCTGATCAACTATTCTATAGTCATATCAAATACAAAATGGATCAGGAAAGTTAATATGAGTGTAATAATTCAGTCCGTTACAGATCAAAGTAATGGTAAATATCTCATGGCGAGTATTCGATTTCTCGATCGTATACGATCCTCCGTCGTCACGGTCGGATTTGATATATATATATATATATATAGTCCTCTCATGGTAATATTTTGCTCCAGTAACAAACGTTAACTAAAGTTGCTCCACCTTTTGGGCCTATATACTTTGCTCCCTTTTGTTATTTTTCGATGAATGTGGCATATATATATATATATATATATATTATATATATATATATATATATATTTATATATATATATAATATATTTATATATATATATAAAAAATAATTTAACTTTTTTAATATTTTTATGTTGCATGCTCTGCGGATTACTATATATATATTATTATATAATATATATTGTAAATATATATATATATATATTTATTATTTATATATATATATATATATATTTATTATTTATATATATATATATTTATAATATATATATATATATATATTTACAATATATATTATATAATAATATATATATAGTAATCCGCAGAGCATGCAACATAAAAATATTAAAAAAGTTAAATTATTTTTTTTAATATATCCTGTATATTTTTCTTTTCTGATGGCGGTAAAAAGGGGCAATACTGTGATTTTAAAAAAGATGATGTTGTCAATTCGTCTGTATTTTTTTTTAAAGTTTGTTACATCAGATGTTTTGACAGGGTGAACCGATTTTGTTTATGCTTTTTGTATATTTGAAAGATGATGCTTGTCGTTTGGTCCCATTTAAATTTCATCAAAATTGGTCAAGCCGTTTTTGAGTCACACTCCAATATATGAAAAATGGAACCGACTTCAACACTCAAAGTGTGATACAACTTGTCAAAATCGGTACCATGCGTACAATATTGTGATAATAGGTACTTTTGAACTATCATGGTACCAACTTCAACAAGCTATTTCTCACTTTTGAGTGTTGAAGTCGGTTCCATTATTTGTTTAAAATGTTTTTAGGATCATATCTTCTGATCTAATAATAGCACATGACTGCTAATAAATTAAAGCGTCAGTTGTATATTTTAGTTTTGGTAAGATAAAAATTACCCAAAAAACATTAACAAAAAAAAACCGACATCAAACATAAAATATTAGGGATAACTCAAATATTACTCCTCAGATCTCATTCAAATTTAAATGATCCCATGATAAGCATCAGCTTTCGAATGTAAAAAAAACATCAAAATCGGTACACCCTGTAAAATAGTTATGAGGTACACACAAAAAAAATACAGTTGAGTTGGAGAATCTCATTCTTTTTTGAAGTCGATTTAAATACATATTTATTGACAAGGTCTGCAGTTAAAATTTATAAAAAGATATGAGAAATAATGGCTTATTTACGAAGCAATCTTCAGCAATACAGCATTAATCCTTATCCAATGAAGTACAATAAATACACTGTGCATTTAATATAAATCAATGTGACCCTTTACATCATGTGAATAATTTAAATGAATATTTTTGAAAATATTACAAATTATTTTGTATCAGCATTGAACCCGTGTGAAGCCAGGGCGGGTTGCTAGTTAGATATATAGGATATATTTAATTGGCAATATAATATAGGTCCGTTATATGTGGGCAAATCCGTATAATTGGGCAAGAATTCTCATTCTAAGGATTTTATGTAACATAGATATTTCTGGATTTTCTAGCTTGTTGCGGTCACAAGTAACCTAATGCTCCTCTTTGCTTTGCTCATCGTCACACTTTGCTTTGACTAGATACCTACTCCTCATAATCCGTGACCTGCCGAACTCATTACCCAACTGCCCAGGCTAAGTTTTTTACTGCCCGTTCATTTCTTACACTACTTAAGTATTTCTATACTGGCATTGTAGCATGAAACGACCTACCATTTTCTTTTTATTACTGTTCATGTTTTACCCTCACAATAATTTACCAAAAGCCGAAAATAAAGTACTGCTCGTAAATTTTTTCAACTGATCATATTAACCTCCCTAATGTTTTGAGTTGAAAAAGATTTACTGATTAGCCGGATTGTCCACTGCTGAACTAAGCCTCCCCCATAGTTTATAGTGTATACAATTCTCAGGGTTCGCCGTAATCCCCACGCTTTACCAAGCGTCTTGGGGGACCGCAGTATTAGATACCAGTCCCTCAGAAGGCGCTGCTGCCTACCTTTCGGGTTTTTTACCTTTAGTCGCTTCTTACGACACCCACGGTTAGGGATGTGGGTGACATTCTATCCCCACACTCGACAACAGGACAATTTTTATATTTTTGAATTAGTATTCATCATAATCATCAGCCGGAAGACGTTCACAACTGAACAAATGCCTCCCCTAAATAAAAACCACAAATAACGGCTATTAGCCGCTTGTAACCACTGGCTACCCGCGACTTACACGATGTTGTCAGTCCACTTAGTGGATGAAAAGTATTACCCAATAAAAATTAGTTGGTAAATAGGAAATGACGTATGGCATGATTCTCCGTAAGAATTGCCGTCTTCCGAGCTCTTCTATTCTTAGAGATGTATAAACAATGAAAAATAATTATAGGTACCTATCAAACTTACTAATCTTGAAAGAACCATTCATCCTAAAGTTGAGTTACTGCTAATAGAAAAAGCCGCGCAGCCTTCGCAGCGGTCAGTGTCGCTGTGGCAGAGGCGATAGTGTATTTAGGCATTGAGATGAATAATTCTAGTCGTTATGGGGCTAGGGCATGCTATTCGGATATCCGAATATCCGAATTATTCGGATATCCGTTGTATATTATTATCCGAATATCTTTGATGTTATTATTCGGATAAAACGGATAATTCGGATATTTATTTTCTAATTATTTTATGGTTTATTGTTAATTTTAATCATGCTTTTTACCATATGCCACACGAGACTTACTTAATAAAATGACTATTTATTAATTAACTAGTCTAATGAATTTTCATTAATTAAATTTATATGTCGTGTCATCGCTTAGAGAAGGCAACCTTTCTTTTTCTCGTCCGGAAGCCCCTTGTTAGCAACGTTGTAAAAGTCGAAAGTGTGTCGAGCAGGGTAGCGTACCTTATACTCAGAATCACCAAGCAGTATTTGCAGAAAGTCATTCAGGTTTAGTCACCGACCTCGACACGCTCAGACGATGAAGTAGAGGCTATGTATGAGGGGATATCTGAAGCCATACATTTCTCCGAAACATACTTCACCGTTGTTATGGGGGATTTCAACGCTGAGTTGGGCACACGGAATAGCGATGAGTGTAGAGTGGGGCCATTTGGGTATGGGCAGCGGAACCAGAGGGGACAAAGGCTGGTCGAGTTCATGGAAAAAGAGGGATGGAAAAGTGGAGTGGATAAGCCCCGATGTTCAACAAAACCAAATATTCGATGATGTCTCTGTAATCATTAGATCAAAACCGGAGGCGATCACCGTATCGGCACATTGAATATCAGTGTTAAGTTTGAGAGGTCACGTCTGATAAACTCCACGCTCCGTCCTAGCGTTGCAAAAATCCATAACCCCGAGAGCTTTCAACTCGAACTACATAACCGCTTCCAGTGCCCAGCTGAATGCGAAACAGTGGACGAGATAAACAACGGGTTGGTGGAAGCTGTCCAAGCGGTGGGGTCTCAGTTCTTTAAGACCCCCTGCCGAAATAAACCGAATAAACTCTCAGCAGAATCCATCAAGCTGATGGAAGACCGGAATGAGATGAGACTGCAATCTTCAGCTAATATTTTGAACTACGGCAAGCTCAATAGACGAATTTCGAAGGCACACTGACACGAGTTGCGCACCTTTAATACAAATAATATAAAGGCCACAATCGAGCGTAACTAAGGCTCCAAAGTGTTCGCAAAATATTCATGTATAGGGCAAAGTCAAATGACCAAGCTGAAGATCGACGATGGCAGTATCATCTCATCAAAACCGGAGATTCTAAGAGAGCTTGAGAGGTTTTATGGACAGCCATACACCTCGACAGCAGCTCAGGATAAGAGAGCTAAACTGACCCAACACTATACCGAAGACATCGCGGACATCAGCCGATACGAGATTAGAATGGCTCTCAAATAGCTTAAGAACAACAGGGCGCCAGGTAATGACGGGATCACGACAGAACTACTGAGAGTGGGCGGAAAACCGGTACTCTCAGTGCTCCAGAAGTTTCTTAATTCCGTCATCCTTGAAGGTAAAACGCCAGAAGCGAGGAGCAGAAGTGTAGTGGTACTGTTCTTCAAAAAAGATGACAAGACTTTGTTGAAGAACTAAAGGCCCATTTCACTTCTGAGTCGTGTTTATAAGCTGTTCTCGAGAGTCATTCATTACGAATCGCCTTGCTCGCAGGTTTGATGACTTCCAGCCTCCCGAACAAGCCACGTTCCGAAAAGGCTTTAGTACCATAGACCACATCCACACACTCCGCCAGATTATACAGAAGACTGAGGAGTATAATCGGCCATTATGTTTAGCATTTGTGGACTATGAATAAGCCATCGATTCAATCGAATCCTGGGCTGTCTCTTCAGCGATGCCAAATTGACTATAGGTACATCGAAGCTCTGAAATGTTTGTATAGAAACGCCACCATGTCGATTTGACTACAGGACAAGAGCACAGAATTAATCCAACTGCAGCGAGTTGTGAGACAAGGAGACGTTATTTCTCCGAAACTGTTCAAGAATGCGTTGTAGGACGTTTTTAAGCTCTTGAATTGGAAAGAATTCGGCATCAACATCTATGATTACATCACTCACCTTCGTTTCGCCGATGACATAGTCATTATGGCACAGTCGCTTGAGGAACTCAGTATGCTCAGCGACCTCAGTAGAGTTTCCCAGCAGGTGTGTCTTAAAATGAACAAGGGTAAGACATACGAGTACATTATGTCTAATCTCCATGTTGCACACGTACCAGTAGTTGTTTGAAACGATACGCTCAAAGTTGTTGACCATTACATTTACCTGGGACAGACAGTCCAGTTAGGTAGGTCCAACTTCGACAAAGAGGTCGCCCGAAGAATCCAACTCGAATGGGCAGCGTTCGGGAAGTTACTCTTCTCATCAAAGATCCCGCAGAGCCTGAAGACAAAAGTCTTCCACCAGTGTGTGTTGCCAGTGGTGATATGGCACCGAGACGTGGTCCTGAACTTTGGCCCTTATGGACAAGCTCAGAGTCATTCAACGAGCCATGGAGAGAGCTATGCTCGGAGTTTCTTGGTGCGATAAAATCCGGAACGTGGATATTCGCCAAAGAACCAATTACCAAAGTCACCGACATAGCTTTCAGAATTAGCAAGATGAAGTGGCAATGGGCGGGCCATATTGCTCGACGAATTGATAACCGATGGGGAAGAAAGGTTCTCGAGTGGGTACCACGTTACACTGGAAGACGTAGAGTTGGTAGGCCCCCCACTAGATGGACTGACGACATCGTAAAAGTCGCCAATGGTTACAAGCGGCTAATAGCCGTTCTTTGTGGTGTTCTCTGGGGGAAGCCTTTGTTCAACAGTGGACGTCTTCCGGCTGATGATGATGATGATATTTTAAGTATTTTGCTAAAACTTTGTAAATGTTAACAAAATATACGGTATACTTAAGTATACACTAGTTTACTACAGCAATTTTACACTTGAGACGGCAAAAAACTAAGTTTGCTTCAAAATTACAGTGTATAAAAAGGATACAGTGATAGAAAACTTGATTAAACAGTATTGTTAGTTTATTTTAAATCTTTATCACTAGTATCCGAAATATCCGTATTATCCGGATATATCCGAATAGTGTTTAGGGTGTATCCGAAATATCCGAATAGTAAATTTGGTCGGATAATTGCATGCCCTATATGGGGCACATTGGGACGGAATTTACCTTTTGAATTCTATATATTGATATAGACATACCCGCAATACATGAAAACCCTCGGGGGAAGTCTGTCTCGCACAGCTATCAGGGCATTTTCGAATACCTGTCTGGCTAGCTATCACTAAAAGAATAAATCTGCCGCCAAGCACTTAAATGTGTGTTCAGGCAGCTCTCCATGAGAGCCAGTAACTCTAGGTTAATCTGAACAATATCTTCGACAATTACCGTCAAGTGTGATAGTGGTCTACACCTGGCCTGTCAGCTATAAAATAGAAACTTTTTGACTGAACTTTGATTAAACTCGTTAATCAACTTGCTGCTGGTGCTAGAATCCCATTCAAAGAGTAACCATAGTAACCACAGTAACTATTCGACTATATCATCACTTCCCATCAGTAGAACAAGGCTACCCTATCAAGAGGCCGCCGATACCCCGTCATTGGTGTAGCCTTCACGCAGGTCGGTGTGACCATCGTACTGACGATAGTACAAGGCACTGAGATGACTATTGCCATACGCTTTAAAATCATTGTTTACTTTGTCTAACGCCGTATTTGAAAACTTTTTTGTTTGCTACAATGAAGCATGTCTCGTGAGCCGGTCATTGAGGCATTTTGAGGCCCCTTGTTTCATCTTGGATGTTACGGCATTATAATTCCATTGTGGACATTGATTGAAACAATTCGTTGTGCCTATACAGGCTGTAACTTTGTTCTCAAACGTCTGTAGGACTGAATTCTAAATATGAAATAAGACGGTGTTCTAGATATAAAATACGAGTAACATTGTTACTAGTAAGGTATTATGAAAGTTAAAGGTATTTAGCGAATGTTTTCTTTTTAGAGTTATGTACTAGAAAACTGAAGCATAATATTAAAGTTAGAGCTTTCCATACCAACTTAGATTCGTCATATTTTGAATACCAAGATTTTAAACTCTGTGAAATTTGGCATGCATATCTCCGAGCCTAATATCTATGTTTCTAGTTAATATAATAGAGAGTAATTATATAATAATAACGTTAATAGAAAGCCAGTAATTCTAGGTTAGTCTGAACAACATCTTTGACCACATCATCACTTATCATCAGGTGAGATAATGGTGAAAGGCTAGCCTGTCGGCTATAAATTTAAAAAATACGTGATATCGCTTGAAACATATAATAAGAATAACTCATAAAATTAATAGTTAATAAGATTCCGAAGTCCTAAACGGAGCCTTGATAGTTTAAACCTATCCGTCTGTCTATCTTTACTTATTTATTTCAAGGTTTTATCTGTCTTGTAGAATAAAAAGGCAAGCGCTTGACCGCAGTCCCTTCGACCAAGTGATCCACGTTGGAACAGGCCTTCCAAGAAGATCCTTCTCACCCGGTACATCGAAACTCCTAGATTATATGTATCGGGAATGACGCTGGCAGGGTATTCCAGTTAGTTGGTTACGTGACTTTAAAGAGCTGGCAGTGGGTATCGAACCACGGACCTGCGGCAGGGCAGTACATAGCTATTACCGCTCGGCTATCATTGCTTCGGTAGTTGTAGCTGAGCTCGATAGTTGGTAGAGCACGTTCCAGCTCCAGGGGATGCAGCTTCAAATCTGCTCGAGGTTCAAAAATGTTTGTCCTTTGTAATATGTAAGATTATTCGCTTAGCAGGTATTGATGCCCTACATTCGAGAAAATCTTATAATTGAGTCAAAAGTTAGTGTATAAAATTAAATACACCTAACCAGTTCTGTCCTTCATGGCCCTTTGAAAAATTTTAACTATATTAGCACCCTATTTGGTAATATTTGAGGACAATACTCCGTGAGACTATGTTTGTTCACGATATGGCCATATTTACAAAATTTACGACTGAACACTAAATTGACATATTAGCACGCGTATGCCACTTTAGTGCGCGATAATGGGGTTTCTAATAACCTTTTAGGGAGCGCTTCTCGGTTTACCCAACTAAATTACCGTCCGCCATTATTTTTCACGCCTTCCTATACTTTCTTAATCTTTCTATTCGATAGTATAAATTAAACCGGCCAATTGTGAGATGGACTCGAACACAGCGGATTTTGTAGTACAGATCCCTTAGTATGCATCATGGTATCAGTCATATACATTGATAACAATGTGTAAAAAAATCTAGACCAATAACCTAGATTCCTCAGAAATCAGAATAAATAATCAAAACAATTGAGAATTCAAACTTCGAAATAGTCCGAAAACGGTCCGAGAAATCTTCCAGTAATTATCGCAGGAGTCCTTGGAGGAGTTGTGGGTGTTGCTGTCCCACATTTACCGATAAGCCTTTAAAAACCGATAACCTGGCATCTTTGCGTGTATGTGCCAATTATCGTTTCTGCTTGATTATCACAGGGTTCTATTGTTTGGTTCTACTAATAGCACAAGTAGGAAAACTAACTCTTAGGGCCTGTTTCAGAAAGTTTGAGTAAGTTCTGGTTTTACTACCCAATACATATTTATTAAACAAAACACTATCTTTGCGTTTCACCGTCATCGATTTAGCCTATCCATCGGTTAAAGCGCGAAACGCGCTGCATTTTAATGTCATTTTTATCATTCAGTTATTTTATGTGTTGCATAGCAACCCGAAACTTTACTAGGACATTCTGAAACGGGCCCTTAGTTGTTCTACCAATAGAACAAGTAGGAAAAATAACTCTTAGTTGTTCTACAAATACTAAGTAGAATTCTCGGTAGTTTTACTAGAGTCAAAAGCATTAGGCTGGTAATTACCCGAGCCGTCTCAGAGATGGCTGATGTACCTAGTACTTGTACTCTATGCAAGACCCGTGAAGTCCCGTTGAGCTATCCCGATAAAAATACCGTCGCAGCTTTGTACTATACCAGCTTATAAGCAGCTCATATAGACCTTTACTCAATGTAAGTCCGTGGGATGCCGGGCTAGAATGTCCCTCATATGTCAAACCCTCCCCGATATTCTGGAAGCAGTGGATAATCCGTCTGATACTCAATACGGTACGCGATACTCAATGTTTGGGCAGTTTGAATGTAACCGTTACACCCAGGCGCTTGTGTTGGGCTTAGTATAATAGTAATCGGAATATGCCTCCAGATAAAGATTCTTTATACAAATTAAATAACCAAACTTTTATTCCGTACTTGACCGTGATGAATATAAATAAGTGTCTGCTTCTATTTTAGAACAGCTGGTTTGTTTAAACCCGATATATTGGTTAATAGAATAATAAATGGTTGTAAACCATCAACATAACATAATGCTAAACATATCGTATTATTTATAATACTAATATTAGTATTATAATATTTATATAAGAATCATCTGTTTGTATAACATTTGGCTTTTAGGTCAACGTTATGTGATCTTCCTAATAAACATACGCAAGATCTGAGGCCATGGGTTTTGGATGTACCTTACCGATTTAGTCAACCCTAGGCCAATAAAAACTTTTAAAGTTAAAGATTGTATATTTTTAAATTATAGGTTGAACTTACATACAAACGTGGTAGGGTGATTTCTCCCTTATTTGAGATTGTAGGTCCAGAACTAAGTATAATCGATTGAACTCGTCATTGTCAAGGCTTGTGTGATGCCGAAATTTTAAAAAGATAATTATGATGAAAGTTATGCGCGTCGAAAACGTTATATGAAAATTTTTCGAGACTCATAATTATCAAATCAATTATTGATCAAAAAATGCTACGATACAAGCCTAGATAATGAAAATATCAATCGATATCATGCTTAGTCCTGGACCTAAATCCTCAAATGGATTTGTGATCACCCTTCCACATTTGTATGCCGCTGCAGCGGCACGCTCGCTTCGCTCGCTCGGCTCGCTTCGCTCGCTCGCCTCGCGTGTTGTGACCACAAGGTCACAAGTAACCTAACGCTCGTCCTCGCTTCACTCGTCGTCGCACCTAAATATAACTTTGGTAATTATTTACTTCATTTGGCGATCATTTACTACATTTGGTGTTCGATTACAATTTTTGTATATATAAGCACTAAAAAGGGTGAAAAAAAATGTTTACCAATAAATGGAACCGACTTCTTCACTAAAAAGAGTGAAAAAAAATGTTTACCAATAAATGGAACCGACTTCAACATTCAAACATTTAAAAGTGTGAAATAACTGGTCGAAGTGAATACCACGAGCACAATATTGTGATAACAGGTACTCTTGATCTATCAAGGTACCGACTTCAACAAGTTATTTCTCACTTTTGAGTTTTGAAGTCGATTCCATTTTTACTTATTTTTTTAGGGTTCCGTACCTAAGGGGTAAAAATGGGACCATTCTACAGAGACTTCGCTGTCCGTCCGTCCGTCCGACTGTCACCAGGCTGTATCTCAAGAACGGTGATAGCCAGACAGTTGAAATTTTCACAGATGATGTATTTCTATTGCCGCTATAACAACAAATACCTACTAAAAATAAAATAAATATTTAAGGGGGCTCCCATACAATAAAAGAGGTTTTCGCCGTTTATTTCATTTTAAAGTGTCTGTAACTTGCAAGATTGGGTTACAGATAATGGTGTACCCTTCGGGTGCGAGTCCAACTCGCACTTGCCCGGTTTATATTGTGTCTACTCTCAAATAAAAGGCTATCAATAAACGCTACAAATCTGCAAAATATAAATTCGCGATCTAGCCTCAGTTGGACGGCAGTCCGTCGCACGTTGTCAGTTATAAAATAAAAAGAGCCATGTGCGTGTTGGAATCGCACGTGGTGTGTTCCGTGCTAACAAATAATGTGCAAAAAAAACCGTTTTTATTTCTGTTTCATTCAAATTGTCCGTTTCTTTATTATTAGTTGTTATAAATTAGATTTTGGACTATAATAAATAAAATACAAATCACTATATTGACATGATTAATATATTCATCTACTTTTCGGAAATCCGTATTTAATAATATCAACAAATACTTTAGAAGTATTTTAAGAAATCATTCAATTAATATTTTGAGAATTATTCAAAAATATATCTAGTATCAATTTCGCCTAATTTTCAGATGCGACCTGATGTACTAAACGCTACGCTAGACCAACCGGATGAATTTTCGACGCGTGTCTACTCTGTATCCTGAATCCAATGACATTTAAAATGTAATCATTGCCTGAATCTATTCAATAAATGGAATCTTGATTATAATCACGCCACGTAAGTGTTGTTAACATACAGTTTATTGATTGCAAAAATAAATAACGTTACGAGTAAAACCTGATTTTTATGTATGGGATGGGTGCCCATACAAAAAATCTGCTGGTTTCTTGTAATTATTATTATTTATTAGGCAATCCGCCATATTAACATAAAATGTATGAAAATTTAAACTACCTACTACGTAACCAAAGATACTTCCCCTTCTAGGCCGGACGAATGTACAGCGCAATTTTAGTAATAGAGTCCCGTTTTCGTTTTCTTTTATGGATCCCTAAAAATATCCCTAACATTTTGTTCTTACAAGAACCGTTTAGTTAACCGTGTTACGATTTTCATTAATTATTATCGTGCTCTGTTAATTTGGGCTGTTTATTTTTTCTCAAATTACAACTTAAATATAAGTTCCTCTGATTTGACAGCCTTGGCATTTAGGATTCTGAGTAGGATCTAACCTGAACTGCCCAGGTACCTAGACGTCTGGGTTAGACGTATATAGAATTTAATTGGTTTAGTTAATTACCTCATCAAAAGTTTTGTTTATGTGACTTCCACCTCATTACGTCCTCGTGGCTGCGACTGCGAGGCTTTATTAAACCTGAGCTAAGGGAGAAGTTCTGGATTTAATTAAAACCTTGTCCATTAACGCAGTAGTGACGCAGATGAGCAGTTATGAACTATAAATGTGCATTGGCATTACTTAAATTTAACGCCAATATTTCATATTTTAATACAGCAAGGTGTTGTCGTACTGGAATGCTTCATGTAAACTCACAAATTGCGGAAATCAAATACTTTAATTTTTTTTTAATATAGGAAATTTGCTTATATTTTGACAGTTCCTGATCACTGGAACGTTCCGTTTTACTTACCAATATATCTTGTTAAAATTTCTTGAAAGCCAAAAATACTCTATGGTTTTTATTAATTGAGCATTAAACCGTATAAGTCTATTATTTCATTTTGTTTACATCAAATAAGTTTTAAGTCGTGTTTCTTTAAAGTATAGTGTTAAAATATTAGGTCAACGTCGTGTTACTAATATATTATGTGAACTTGTGAAACGAAACGTAAGTGTCGCCATTTTAGGACATAGTGGCTCGACTTTACGTGATAATTTCCGAGTTATAACTTAAATATACTGATTTTAATGTTTTGAGAGTAGGGTGCACGGAGCGCTTTCCATACAAACGTAGTTACGGCATATTTTGTATACCAAATGTTCAAATTCGGTGATTTTTTGTGTGCATATGGCTAAACGTCTATATCTATGCTTCTGGTTTGCCAGTTTTTAGATTTTTTATTTATTTTATCCATAAATATCAAAATAACAATTTATACAAAACTATTTATCGAATTATTTTTGAAAATACTTAATTTTACGGAAATCTGACAAGCCAGAAGCATATATATTAGGCTAAATATTTTGCACATACGTGCGAAATTTCACCGATTTTGAACACTAGTATTTAAAATGTGACGAAACTACGTTTGTAAAGCACCACGAGCACCACGAGCATTCTAGCCATAATCAACTACAAAATGGAGATGCTTCATGTGCCAGCCCTGCTAAAATTGGACAACGTTGTCGAAAGTCGGAACAAACTTCTGTCTGAAGTCGAGAACCTGTTATCATGTAATGAAGTGGGGCCGACAGAACTTTGTCCAATTTCAACCCAAGACACAAGTTTGTGCGTTTACCGCTATACTATCTTCCTTGCGTCATATTATATGCGTTTTGAGGACACCCATCTTGTCACCTCAACCAGTATCAGTATACTTAGCGGTGACATATATATCGAGCGTCGTTAAATTTCACTATCACTTGGAAGGTAAAACGCTTCTTAGCTTGGTGTGCTTGGAAAGGCGAGACGGTACTTCACGTCAGGCATCATCGGCGAATTTATAAGACTCAGGTTTGGCCTCACATGGAATAATGCTCTCACCTCTGCGCCGGAGCTCCCCAGTACCAGCTGCTGCCGTATGACGCAATCTATGCAACACGGTCGAATCGTCCACCTTAAAAGTCACAGTCGTGTCTAAGTCTTGCTTTAGTAAGATGATGGGTACATTGCTAAAACTTCAAACTGAGATTGGCTAAAATAGAAAAGCACTATTTCTTGCTATTGTACTCTTTGCCTGTACACTTGTTGAACACACAACGGATGTCTGATGATTATCAAAGATGTAACATTTCCGATCTTCCCGCCGAAACCCTCCGCAGCATTTTATTCGGGCACTTTAATTCCATTCCATTGACGCATTGTTTCGAGTACCCATGACATCATGGTTCATTACGCGGCCAATCTAACTGGTCCCGTCTGTCTAGCTGTGATTCATGTTGTACCTTGATGACCCGACAATTGTATTGAGTTATTATTGTTTCGGCAAGGAACAGCTGTTTATATAGTTGTAATTTTTTTTTCTGTCTAGATACGTGTGCGTTCACAGTCTGTTAAACTGTCCCAGATTCTTGGCGTGTATGTCTGGATGGGTATTGCTTCCTTTTCATTAATCGGCCTGCAACTAACGTTAACATTGCTGTGTCCAGATCGAACAGCAACTTTACCAGTGAAGTCTCGGCGATATGTCACCGATAAGTATTGGGCGCATTGTAGTGCCATCACAAAAAAAAAGTACAGTTGTGGCTATAGTTCAGAATAAATGGAAGCAGGCTCGGACCCTTTTACATGGGACCAAAACATGACTGCCGAAACGTGGTTGTTTAAGTTATGTTTTGGAAGTCGTAGTATGTAATTTAGGTTCGTATTCTGATTTGTTGGTTTCTTGTATAGGCAAAAACAGTAGATAAGCTTTCGCTCTCAGTTAAATAAAAAACGTTCAAATGGAGCCTGGATCACGATACATGTGAAGCCAAAAAAGACCGTGATCCTATCATACTGTCTTTTTCAACAGTATTGAAAACCCGTGGTGCATGAAAGGGAAAAATAAATAGTTTTTTTTACTAATATTAGACCACTATCTTACCTCCTGGTATTAAATAAGCAGTTGGCTAGCTTGGTAACTGGCTCTCTACGACTGCTGTCGGACCACACAGCTAAGTGATAGGCGAGAAATTTTCTTCTTGAGGGTGGTAGGTAGCTAGGCGGGCTTTCGCAAAGCTCCTTACCAAGAAGCAGTAGCTTTATATACATTTGGTGATTTCTAGTTTAATTTGTTCAGTTTTGCTTATTTATTCCACGCTATGAGGTCTACGTTAAGAACATTTTATTGTGTTACCGATAGGCTAGCCTTGGCCCCAACCATACACCTAACACCTAAAGGTAAATAATTTTTAATTCGTATTTAACCTGGCTCAAGGAGAGCTGTCAGAAAACGACAACTGTCGTTGTGGTCTTGATGACAGATTTTCTACTTTAGGGTGGTTGCTAGTCAAACCGGAATTCGTTAAATGCCCTACCACCATCTGAAAATTCGTAGTTCTCAGGTATTTGATATAGCTTACGTAACGTGGCCTCTGAAGTTTGTTGAATTGTTGACAGGTACAACAATAGGTGCATGTGCACCTATTGTTGTCAACAATTCAAGTCATGACTGCAGCTTACGTTATATGTGAAATGTGGGTGTGGTGCTCCTGAGCAAAATATGGCACACTTACTGTCATGTCCCCAGTGCCCGACCACCTGCACACAAGATGACCTCAGGTGTGCATCTTACAGGGCCGTGGAGGTGGCCTCCCATTGGGAAAACATTACGAGTATCTAAGAGTCAATTAGCCATTGATTCGAATTGAATGAATGAGCGTACGTTGCTTAACCTTGTTGATCGGTTTATTAAAATTTATTTAAAAAGTAAAAAACCCGACTGCAAATTACTTATTTTCGTTCAGCGAATTATCGTTCCATTGCAATTAAAACTGCAATTTATATATATTTATGGAATCGTTTTTTAAAGCTCTTCATTTTGATACCCCACTCGATGGGTTTGGATGTAAAATAATTTTTTTTACCTCACAATATGGGGTCTAAAATCCGCCAGTTTTATTTTTCTATTTATTTTATGTACCTAGTGTTACTTTGGTTATCAAGACGAATCTAACGATATCTCATACATCCAAATCGGTTAAGCCGTTTAGAAGTTATGGTGGAATAAAGAAACTCACAAACATACATACATACATGAACCCTGAAAACATAACTCTCCTTTTTTTGGGCAGTCGTATAATTAGGCAAGCTCCGCTAATAGGGATTCAAAAAAGAAATCCTGTTGCGCGTTATTGGGCGCATAACAGGACATTGTGCGCTCAGTATGGCACATTGGTGCAGCAACACTCCTCTCGTATCAACGTGAGTATTGGCGTAGTAAAACTATGGTATTGGTATACTGTACATCGGGTACGTTTTTCTCTCTGTAGCCTTTTATGACCTGCAAGAACATATAGCAGTCACAGTCATTATATGTAACAGTCATTATATTATTATGCTGGAAACTGCGTCTAAGAAGTCATATTACTCTCGAAAAATAATTATCAACAAATTAATCCACAAGTACAGATTTTCTACTTGAGGGTATCTAGCTAAGCGGGCATTCGCAACATGTCGTACCACCGTGCTATAACGATTGCCATCCTAAGACGATAACCGAAAGCGAAGGCCCTTCGGAGCACGGAAGCGCTCAGTAGTAATACCAAGAGCGGTCTAAACTAGATATTGGATACTGTCATTGCTCATGGTTGTCACGGTATACTAGTGAGTACTACACGCACACACCCAGACAGTACCTACAAACGTATAGGATATCAGAGTTATATATATCAGAGGGAAATAATAAGTTGGTAAGATAGTATGCTGGCTTCACTGGGCGATAGTAGTTTATAGAAAAAGCACATAAAATTAAATATAAAAAATCGGACAAGTGCGAGTCGGACTCGCGCACGAAGGGTTCCGTACCATTAGCTATTAGATTTCATATTTTAACCTTTTTTGTTTTAACGTGCGCAAGGTCCGACTCGCATGTGGCCAACTTTTTGTATTTGTTGTAATAGCGGCAACAGAAATACATAATCTGTGAAAATGTCAACTGTCTACCTATCACCGTTCTTGAAATACAGCCTGGTGACAGGCGGCGGAAGGACAGCAAAGTCTCAGTAATAGGGTCCCGTTTTTACCCTTTGGGTACGGAACCCTAAAAAGTATCTTGATTAGATCTACGGAATCTGCATAATGCATATCAAATGCTATCACGGCGAACAGATAACACACACCACACACTAACAATACACGTACCGAGCTTTCATATTATGTAATAAAATAACAGGCAGGATATCGTTAACACTTTTTTACATTATGAAAATGCATTTACACAGTCGCAGGGGAACAGGTAGATATGCCTGGCTCAGAGTCACTACCGGCTAAAAACCCCATGGTGTTCAGCCGTCATCGATTGGTCACGGGGCATGGGAGTCGCTCACGCATTCATCCCCAGCCCCCAACGACGTCGCTGCCCGCTTCTCCCTTCTACCGCCTTGTGGGCTGTTCTGGATCACGAGGGCATACATACCTAACTCTCATAGGGAGCGCCGCAGGCTGCCCCTACAGCTGACAACCACACAACCTTAATTAACTTTAATATTGAAGCAATTATGGCTCAGTGGCATTGGCTATATCCATGGTTCGAATCCCGCCGCGGGCTTGAGCATTACCGCATGGTGGAAGGCCATTTTGCGAATGCCCGCCTGGCTAGCGACCACCCTCAAGTAGAAAATCTGCCGCCAAGCACCTAACGGTGTGTTCCGGCAGCTGTCCTTGAGAGCCAGTGAAATTACAGGCACATGAGACTTGACAACTATGTCTCAAGGTGTCGGGCGCAGTGCAATTCGTGACTTGTGACGAAATGCATCTGTTATAGGCAGAGGTTATTACGCTCAACATCGGGTGGGCCTCGAGCTTGTTCCACTACAAAACATTACTAAAAAATACTTGTTAACATTATGCAATATCATTCTGATAAAATACTTATGCAGTTTTTCAGTGTCAAAATATATAAGTATGAATCATTGTATCTCAAAGATTTGCGCGGTACATACTCGTAATTACATCGTGTAATGTCACGGTTCAAGGTGCAATACTACATTATCTTCTAAGGTGCATGCCATAATGACGGCTAAGTTCCTCGACCTCTTTCTCTACGATATGTAAATAAACAATTATTCTATATTTAAATCATGTATATACTATTGTACCTATGCCAAGACTGGCACTCTCTCGAAGCTGCCCTGCTGCCAAATATATCCAAGTAGATACGTAACCGCGCGAGTGGTTCTGGAATTCTCTTTGTTTGGGCAATGTTTTGTAATTTTAATATAGGTTAAGTTAGATTATACTTTACTAGATATCAAGTTATGATAGATAGGTACTTTTTTAGACATTTTATAGCGGTGGTATGCCTTTTACAAAATACTACGAACTTTGTACAACACTACAGCTATTACGATGAAAGCATTTAGACAACTTGCAAGTCATTGCGGATTCAGGCAGTCCAAATATATAATAGTATTGCACAATATTTTAATCGTAATTTCAGCGTACATACGTGGGAACTGGAACGGGATTCTGGAATTCTCTTTGTTTGACACTGTTTTGTATTTTTAATATAAGCACCTACAATATTTCTTTACTCTAGTAAGAACTTAATATCTATAATAAGTTATGTTATGATAGATAAAGAATATATAATATTGCACAATATTTTAATAAATCGTTTTTAGGGTTTCGTACCCAAAGGAAAAAAACGGGACCCTATTACTGAGACTTCGCTGTCCGTCCGTCCGTCTGTCACCAGGCTGTATCTCAAGAACGGTGATAGCTAGACAGTTGAAATTTTCATAGATGATGGTATTTCTGTTGCCGCTATTACAACAAATACAAAAAAGTTGGCCACGTGCAAGTCGGACTCGCGCACGTTATAACATAAAAAGGTTAAAATATGAAGTCTAATGTTGTATAGCTAATGGTACGGAAGCCATCGTGCGCGAGTCCGACTCGCACTTGGCCGATTTTTTTTTGTGTACCTTTGTATAGTTGAATGCAACATGTATTTTTGTGTATGCGGGTAGCTGGTAATATTTCCTGTTTTAGTGTATTTCTACACCATTTTCGACCTGCTGTGCTGGTCGCCATTTCATTGAGATAGGTATGTTAACATCGCGATCTACCCTAGAATTGGGTGAGCGGTAGGAATAAATGATCGATACAAAACCAAATTGTTCAACTAATTCCGATTGTAGTTGGCATTAATACTGCCATCTGTAGGATGGGTTCACCTAATACTAGCTCGAAGCATAGGTCTAAATGACCATAGATCTAAAGACCATAGTTCTAATTTGCAATTTTTTCATAGAAATTCAGTTTTCAAAATCATCAATTAAACTTGACCTTCACAGCTGAATAACATGCCCGAGCTTCAAGATGATAGGAAAACTCGCCTGGTAGAAAACATGGCGGCAATGGTATCTTCCGGTGTATCCACTTTACCATCCTCGATTACGTCTTCATTTACCAAAAAGGTGAGATGGTAGTGAAAGTTGATCAGCTGTGATGGTCTATCAGCTGGCAAAACAAAGAAAAACATTATCCAAAATCCTGATATTGATGCGTTCCACCTCATCATCAGAAGGTTTTTCCTTTTCAGGCGTCATCTACATCAGTGTTACTGATTTGGAATTTTGTTGGAATACGGCAATTATATTTTTGTTTCATTAATTCCCAGTTTTAAGTTAAATGATAAAGTTTCAATACGCTCAAATTACTAATGTAAAACCGAGCTAAAAATTGTGTTGAGGTAATGTGATGGGGCCGCCCGAATATCGTCTAACATTGTACCTAATGTCGGTGGACTTCAAAAGAACTGAATAGCGATGCCATCATTGAATTACATAAATAGCACAGTCAGATACATTTTTATATGCAATAAGCTTTATGAACAACATCAGTTTCCTGTTCTCAAATGTATTTGTAAATCAATATAATTCGCGCATTTACCAAAAATCTCGAAGCTCCGATAATTATATACATATTATACTAGCGGCACACCCCGGATTCGCGCGCGATATTACGTCTGTAAATTGAGATGTAAGCTATCCAATCAAATTGAAAACACGATGTGCAAATGAAATTTAATAATTGGTTCAGTAGTTTAGGAGTCCATCGCGGACAAACAACGTGACACGTTTTTTTTATAAATAAATATTTTATTTTTGTAACGTGAAAGGGCATTTTGTGAACGCTCCCTAGGCTAGCTCACCAGTCACCCTCATGTAGATAATCAGTCAGCATTTTCTTTTCCTGATCGCCAAGATGGTCGCCATGCACTCAATGATGTGTTCAGGCAGCTGAGCCATTACTTCTTGGTTAGCCTGATTATACTTACCATCAGGTGAGACAGTGATAAAAGGCCAGCCTATAGGTTACATGATAAAAAAATAATGTTCGTGTTAGTTTTAATACCGCTGGCATAAATATCAAAGCGTTTTAATTTTGTTCAAATTAGTTTTTATGATGTTGCGCCATCTTTGTTTATGTCGGATCCACCCGTTCAGCGACGACATCCTAAAATGATACCGTGTAGGTAGTACTGTAGGTGTGAACGTCCGTCTGTGTGTATTAGGGTTCTGTACGCCAAAAGGGAACCCTATTACTAACCCCATAAGCTATTTCTGCAACAAGAGACTACAGTAAAGATTTTGTTGAGAATTCGGGCCAAATCTTTTTGGGCTACTACGTAAACCACCCCTTTGAATCCTGTGCGTATGATATCTAAAGCACCAGGTGTAAAAAAAACTTTGGTCTCGTGTTGCTCATACAGCTTATCACCTCAGCAGTCTGTCTATGTTGCAATTTCAGAAATCACTGTTAATATGGAGGGGGTTCATAGGTACAGTGAAAATGAGTATGTACAAAATTATTACCTACAAAACGTGAGTGGGTCCAGCAACGAGGACAACAACTTTAAAGAATTTAAACCACCAGTTGAGAATGTTCAATAAAAATAAATAGTCAGATGAGAAATAGGTAACTAAAAGCCTACTAATCTTCTATGTTCTCAATATTTTGTGTCCTCCTTAATGGTGCATTTTAAAATTGTAACCTTGATAATCTATTTTGATATTAAAGATTGGTTATACTTTAAATTATGGTATAACATGATAATCTTTATAAGCATTTGTCATAAAATTGTTCCATATTCCACTACGTATAGAAATATTTCATTTCTAAAAAAAAATTATTAAAAATTCAAAATTATTCAAATCTCTTTAAAATTATAGAGTTCTATGCGTTTTCGTATAAATATAATAATTTAAAATCACTCTCAAAATAAATCAGTGCCTCGAAATCGCATTTTGTTCACTATTTTCCACCAAAAAACCTACTGTTTTGAGCTACTCAGGTCAAAAATATATTGTGTGTTAGATTAGAACCTTCAGTTTGTGAGTTCGACTTGCACTTGCCCGGTTTTATTTCAGTGTCTTCACCGTGTATCACTAAAAGGCAATGTTGAACGTCTAGCGCTAATTATAAAGTGTCAGGTCACGTGGGGCTGGCCTGGCGGGACAGGTTATTCACATCGGCCAGTCAGCAATGGCACATTCTATTTCAGGTGACTATAAAACTATGCCTATTTTTTCAGCGTTCTTTTTGTTATATGATCATCTACCTACCGTTGATTATTCTATTCATGTAGGGGTCCAGTTTGTCTTCTCTGGTAACGTGAAGAATAGTTTAAGAAAATGTTAAAAATATGTGTTTGTTAAAACATACAGCGGAACACAAAGGCTGGGGGAGTAAGTCGTGCAATTCCTTTGAACACTTTCCAAACTGTAATTTGTAGAACACTGATAAACTGACGGTTACATCCAATGGTCTAGTCTAAAGCTTAAATGCAGTTTATATTCTGTCCTTCAGTCAGTGAAGCGAGTGTAGGTTACAAAATAATTTGTTAAATTAGGTCACAGTTACTTTTCTAGTAAGGTTTGAATTTTGAAATTGAAATATTAGAAATTTGAAATGTTTGCATCGCGGTAATAAACCTTTTTTAGAATTTTTCAAAATATGGTGTACATACTATTTATTTTGTATATATATAGATAATCTAGTGTTCATACTAATACTGCCCGAAAGGCGTGTGTCATAAATATTTTTAATTTAAAGTTTGTTTCTTTTAGTTTTTAGTTTACGTAGGAAGTTTTTTAGTTTAGATCAAAATCCTAAAAAAATATTCTAATTGTTACTGTTCTCTAATGTAATTGTAGAAAATTAGTCATTTTGACACATGATTTCACGAGGTTCCGTTTGAGAGCAGTAGGTACTGTCGCCAAGCACCTAACGTTGTATTCCGGCAGCTGTCCTTGAGAGCCAGTAATTCTAGGTTAAGCCGGAATAAATAATGAACCGGATGGAATAACATGTCGATTTTTTTTATTTTTATAAACAGAAATTAATTAAACGTTTTTAATTTGTTTTCATTTCTCAAAGACCTCGTCTTTGACAGGTCAGCCAGCTTTGCGGTATCAAAGTTTAGGTGAAGTCAGTCGGTGGCACAGTTACGAAGTTTCTCTTCGAGGTGAAAATTTAACCAGTGTTTTATCGAGTTAGCGCTAAAAAGATTTTCGTGAGTTGAACCACAGATAAATATAAAGTAGAAGGTTGAATGGCCACTCGTGGATGGCACATTTACGTTTGTCTTTGATTTGTCTATGTTAACCACAGATTATGGAACAGCTTATACGTAGATCAAATAACTGACGTAAACTGGATATCAACAACTGCAGTGCAGAGGAGAATGACTGAAAGAAACCCACACTTAATGCCTGTAGGTACAAGTCGCTTTAAGAGAATTCTCACAACACAATAACCCGTGGTGACCTTTTTTTTCGCTGGAAAAACGCCTTACGAGTACCACGCAGTTCCGGGAAGAAGGGACTCCCCGGGCAGAGTGCCCGGTATACTCACTAACAACCCAGCGGTGGGCCTCTGCGTCTTATGTGGGGTGTAGCGGGGTGCGCATTCTACCTCAATCACCCGCTAGGCAGGCTCCCTGGAGCCTCCTGGCTTTAGCATCCCTCTCTAGGGGGCATTCTTCATCCTTGCCCTTCATAAGTGGTGGGTACCCGACCCACCAGGTGGGCAGTTCCTCTAAGGGGGCAGAAGTAGGTGTGCATAGCATCACCTTCTCCGCTCTGGTCCCACCTTCGGATCGGGTCAGTGACTTTAATTTCCTCCCTGACCCGCTCTGGGGCCTCCTTTTGTGAACCCGTGGAGATCTCGTTCAACGTTCGGTGATGTTGTGACTACCAGGTCTTAATCTGTGTGAATCATAGATAAAGACATCAATAGAAATTCATTTGAAATGGCAAGATTTGTACATGATGATAACTGGTTAAGCGAGGTATCCACGAAACAAAAGTTGGCAACATGTGTTGGTGATACATGTTTCCACAAAGCTGGCTGTTCACTAAGGGTCCGCGCCACGGTCATGAAAGTCGTTGTCGGCGGCGCGCTGGTAGGAGTGTTGGAGATAAATGTGTCAACAAAACTGGCTGTTCACTAAGGGTCCGCGCCGCAGTCATGAAAGTCGGCGGCGGTGCGCTGGTAAATGTACCCGGTGCGATAATTTCGTTATCATCATCAATAAATCAAGACCTAAAGCTCTAAGGTCTTATAAGAGGGTTGACATTTTTAGCGATACATATAGGTATCAAATAGGGTTTCATGTTGTGCCCGTGGGAATTGTAAGTCGATGAAGGTGAAATATTTTCAGCCGTGTCTCCTGAAGAATGGCTATCTTACACTGTGATCCCCAAACGTGGGGATTATGGCAAACCAAGACTTTGTTTCATAGTGGACATCTTTCGGCTGCTGATTTTGGGATTTCAGCTAAATGGTTTCCTTTAACCATTTCGTGGTCACTTGCGATGTCTTCGCTTACGACTATGAATATGAAAATGCACTGTTCAACAAGTTGTTAAGGATAGGAATGGGTGGATGAAGCTGAGAGAAGCTTAAGAGGAGGCAGCTTTTAGGATTAAAAAACTGGCTAAGTATGAGTCGTACTAGAACATCAAAAGTTCCGGCGCACAAAAAATTTGCTGTATGTATTGACTCGACAATTTTCACTGTATCTTACCACGTTCGACAATTCTACCATGAAACAAATAGAATAAAAAGAAAGATGAACGGAGGCGTTTCTTGTATGGGTTTCTGTATTCTCTTTCTCTCTTCTCTCTATTTATTCTTATTATAATGGTGAGGATGTTAGGCATAGGACCTGTACAAATATTTTAAGAAAACGAAACCGACTCAATACACTCATGTTTCTAAATATGACAACAAGCACTATCGCGTGCTAAGCGAAAATCATATCAAACAAATTATTGGAGTACAAAATGTTATGCCCAAGGCGGGAATCGAACTCGATTGGCCATAAAATGTTGTACTCCAATAATATGTTTGACACATTATCATGGTCTGACTACCACAAGTTAAACTCTCAGGGTGATGGGCGCAGTGTGACGAATTGAGTCTGTTATAGGCAGAGGCTACCGCTGGGTCCTCGTAGGTGTTCCGTCATAATCTCGTAATAAGAAAAAAAATAAGTTCTTTTCTGAATCCAACTCTTGATTATCAAATCTTGATTATCCTGATTTTGGTCACTATGAAGAGTTCACCTTCATAGTGACCAAAATCAGGACATCGCCCCTTAAAGTATGATGGATGATGCTCAAACCGAATTCTTGCATAATAAATGTCATCCAGAGTACGGTTTCATTATCAGTAAGTACACCATCGGCTTGTTATCGGTCGTCAGTTACAAAATTAATGTACACACGCGTCTTTTTATCAGCATTTTTTTGTAGTGACTTAACGTGCTAAATGATCATTCGTGACTGGTGTAGTCATGGCGCTCCTCAAGGTTTTAGCCTCTTGTCAAATTTAACTTAAATATAACTATCTGATTTTGAAATGGTTTGTTCACAGGCAACCTTTATTGGATTCTATATCAGAAAACAGGGCCCTATTACAACAATAATAATAATTGCTATTTAAAAAAAACTGAATAATAATCTTAAATTATTTTTATAATAAAGATAAGTATGCAGAATATTGCTTATAATATTAGTCTATTGTTGCTATAATAATAACAACAAATATTTTAAAAATATTTTAAGAAAACTAGAACTAGATTATTATATTAATAAAACACTTAAAAATATAAAAATATATCTAGTGACCATTCCGCCTAATTTTCCTGTTAAGCTGACGTGACGCAGCCAAACCGGAAGAATTTTCGACTCGTCGCGCTTCTACACGATGCATACACGTTATTATAATAAGCACTAACCCTCATACTAGGATATCCTGTGTTGTGAGAGCTAGTTCTCCCATTGAACATAACATCCATAAGATTAAATTCAAACTAATATGATTTTAATTTATTTATTTAATTACCTCAAAACTTACAGTCAATGACCAAAACGTTTTTGAGCTAGAGTTATGCTATAATATATATGTTAAATGCTGTAATATTCATTAAAAATAGAAAAAAAATTGCGTGAAGTATACCCTAACATTACTAAACGTTGGCTAGCCGTCTGTCTGTCTTACCAAAGGGCTGTTATTACCGTAATAGTGAAACAGTTTAAAATTTTCACAGAACATTCTCCGTGGGGTCATTATTAATAAGTAATATTATTGCTGAACTCAGTTGATCGGTTAAGAACGACTAAGCAAGCTCCGCTACAGAGGCTTCATTGCTGCCATTGTACACTGCGATCCCCAAGACGCCTGCCAAGGAATTACGGCATACCCAAGTGTTCAACGGCGGACGTATAACCACTGGTTATATGTGTGACTAGCTACCACCCTGAAGTAGAAAATCTGTCGCGTATCACATAACGGTATGTTCAGGCATCTGTCTTCGACTGCCATCAAGAATGATCACATCAAGTGAGATAAATGTCAGTGCACAGAATAAAAAGGACCAGAACAACCACTCCACAAAGCCAATCCAATAGATACGCTACTCTAGCTACGAAGCAATAAAGTGCACTTCAGCTCGCAAAGCACAAAGTACCTAATATTTATTTTCACCTACAAGGCGTATCTCATTCTATCGCGTAGCTCTGATCTCTTCTGACGCGGCACGCACCGTAGAATAACCCCGTCCAGACGGATATGCCTAGCTTTGCACCTAAAGCGCGGAGTGAGCTAGGCCTGTTTAGAGGCTAACCTATCGGTGAAAAGAAAAATTCAGGTACCACGTGAGTAAAACGTGATTCCACGTAAAAACACATGTAACAAATTTCTATCTTATATAATGATGGCCAGGTCGTTAACGTCTTCAGGTGTCATGGAACCTGGCGAAATGTACGACATGTCTCGGACATTACACTTAAAATAATACACGAGAGACGAAACGATTAGTTACGGTTCAGTTGGTGTCGCTTAACAATACGTGAAAATATTTTACGGTACGTTTTTTTAAAGGAACATTAGATGAGATGTGGTCTATGAGTTATTTTCTCGATGTCTATGGCATTTTGTTCTCACTATCTTAATATTTGAGTGATCTGAGACCTAGGAAGAAAGAAACCTACCGGAACGCAACATGGCAAACGGTGATGCGTTGCTTACTATTTATACAGAGGCATTCATAAGGGACTGTAGCGCAGTCGTCCAATGGTTTGAATCCTGAAGGCTGAAACCGATGGTAGAGCATTTTAAAAATCCTTTTTTGTCACTCTCATGTATAAAATCTGTCGCCAAGCTCCTAACGGTAGCTGAACGGAACGCCTTGAACGGCCAGTTCCATTTTTGTTTCAAACGTGAGAAAGTGGTCATAGATAGATAGATAGATAGAAAACTCTTTATTGTTACACCACTTTAGAAATATAAAAGTTTACACATTAAATTATAATAAGATAGTGTTACAATGGGCGGCCTTATCACTAAAAGTGATCTTTACCAGGCAACCTTAGGATGGAGTTGAACGAATAAAACAATAGAGGCTAGTTTGCCAGACTAAAAGAACGTGTTCAGTGATAAATTTTCTATTTATTATAAATATTTTTATCATAGATTTTAAGTAAAAAACCTACTACAATTATGTCTTCGTGTTGTCCTGTGTGTTATTAGTGAAAACATATTATTATGTTAGGTACCGGAGAGAAGAGACACGAAAGGAAAAATACTAGGAGATGGGCAGCAGCGCCTTATGAAGAACTGACATCTCACACTGTATTCCCCAAGACGCCTGCCAATCGTGGGAATCACGGCAAATCTTTGTTCAATCTTAGACATTCTGGTTCATGATGATAACAAAAAATACGTCGAAAACGCAACGCCTAGAGAATTATTTTGGAAAATCTATTTGAAGTAAGATGAGCTGTTTTACCCGCAGGTTTCATTTAACCGACTTCAAAAAAGGAGGAGGTTCTCATCTCGTCTGGTTTTTTTATGTTTGTTACCTCAGTACATTTTATTGGTTGAACCGATTTTGATGTTTCTTTTTTTTATTTTAAAGCTGATGCTTGCCGTGTGGTCCGATTTAAATTTCATCAAAATCGGTTAAGTCGTTTTTGAGTTAAACTCCAATAACTGAAAAGTTTTTTCCTATCTTGATGATATAGTCACTGCCAGTGAATCCTAGTCAATCCCGTAAGCAGCAAGGGACACTAAAAAGGGCGAAAAAAACTTTCACCCAAGAATGGAACCGACTTCAACCACTCAAAAGTTTGAAATAATTTGTCGAAGTCGGTATCATGCACTTGTGTGCACTAGTTATAATAGGTACTTTTGAACTATCATGGTACCGACTTCAATAAGTTATTTCACACTTTTGAGTATAGGTAATTTTTAAAATACAGTATAAACTCACTAATCCGGTACTATTAAAAACAAGAAGGTGCCGGATTTTTGGAATTTTCGGATTACTGGATGATAGGGAAAACTTCATAATAGATTATAAAAAAAGCATTTCACAAAGAGAATATAATGTATGTATGAACATAATTATGTTCTTGTTCGACAGGTTTTCTTGTAACTATAACATATCTGAAAATTAATATGTAGGTAATTAGATAGTTTTAAAAAATCCTTAATTGAGGTATTTTTTTGTGCAACTTGTAGTCCTTGTTTAATAACCTTTTCTCGCATGTTTCGAAGAATTATAATGTCTTTGGCAGATATGCCGTTTTCTTCTGCCCATGTTATGCAAGTTATTGAAACAATTAAAAGTGGGCGCGGGCGGAGGGTGCCGGATTATTGGACGTATCGATCTATTCAAGTGCCGGATTAGTAAGATTATACTGTATTTTCTTCTGTTATCCATTGTTAGAGAAGATAGTATATCTGTTGAGAGTCGGTATATAGTAATATACCGTCCCTATATGAGATGGATAAGAGTATGATAATGATTGTAGCCACACTGGGAAGAACAACGTAGCAACACAAACTCTAATGAAACTTAATATTTATTCGAGATTCTCAGTTATCATAGTTCCGGAGTATATTCAAATTGTGTGTTAATGTACTCTGAATAGTAACACAGAATTGTTAGCCATGATATGAATGGCATTGGAATGGTCTAATAATGGAAACGAAATATACGACAAGTACTGTTCAAGGATTGTCAATATTACTTCGGCAAACAGTCGTAGGCTTCTGGTTTTAAGTAATTAATTTATCATCCACCTAAAAACTGTTATGAAATATTTGTATACATAGTATAAAGTATTATATACCTATCTAATATATAAAATTGTTGTGTTTGAAACAAAACCTTTGAACCATGACCGATTCCTATGAAATTTTGTGTGTATTTATTCAGTAGGTCTGTGTAGGACGTAAGCTATTTTTGAAATAGGAATAATAAACTTTTTTTTCATTTTTAAATATAGAAAATTCTCGTGTAAAAATCTGATTTGTATAAAATTATGTATTGATTTGTATAAACTATTTTTCAAATAGGCTATAAACATATAACTTTTTTTTTAATTTTTTGGTAAATAAAATAAAAAAAATCTCGTGTCTCTTAGTTTGTAACAAAACTCCTCCGAAACGGCTTGACCTATGAAATTTTATATGTATACTCAATAGGTCTGAAAATAGGACGTAAACAATATTTCAAATAGGTATATGACACTTTTTTTTCATTTATAATTTTTTAAAATTCTCGTGTCACACGCCTTTGACCACTATCTCACCTGATGGTAAGTGATGATGTGGTCGAAGATGTTGTTCAGGCTAACCTAGAATTACTGGCTCTCAAGGACAGCTGCCGGAACACACCGTTAGGTGCTAATTAAACGATGATAATATTTTATGGCTGAGAGGCTAGCTGATATCAAGGCCTAGATAATGTGGCCGAAGATGTTCAAGCTAACATAGACTACTGACACTCAAGCACAGCTGAAGCACATCGTTAGTTGCATGGCGACTGATAGAAATCTTCCATGCTTGTCTTTGAGTTTAATATGTATGCTTCTTTCCATATGCTAGTTTAGCTAGTTTTCAGTAAAATTATGGATTTTCAAAATCTTTCTGAAAACTTGTTTTGTGTGGGAATACATATTTTCACGTTTTGGGATAAAATAATAATAAAACGAAAAAATATTTCTAGCGAAATATTGAACCGACTTCAACACTCAAGTTGTGAAATAATTTATTGAATTCGGTACCATGATAGTTCAAAAGTACATATTATCACAATTTTGTGAGCACCGTGCGCACCGACTTCGACAAGTTATTTCAGACATTTGAGTGTCGAAGTCGTTTCCATTTTTCGGTTAAAAAATGTTTTCACCCTTTTTAGTCATTTTTTCCAGTAGTTCTGAGGTATCAAACATAAAAAAAAAGAAAAAAAATGACGAATTGAGAACCGCCTCCTTTTTTAAAGTGGGTTAAAAACTGAGAAACCACAGGCATAGATAAAGACATGCATGGAATATTTCACCGCGTTTGTACACTTGGTATATAAAATATAACAATACTACGTTTGTGTGGAAATATCTTTGAAGACACGAACCTTAATGATTAACGGAAAAAATATGTTTAAAATTATAAATATTCTTAACGTATAAATTGGGTACAATTACAATGTTTACAATTGTAAAACAATGGATGGTCTGAAATTGTATTCTGTAGTTTAATGTATTCAGTTGCGTTTACGCAATCCGTCTTGTCCTCTAAACTTGAAATAGTACAAACGATTTATTACATGTATTGTCATTATCATGTTCCTGCCCATATCTCACACGTGGTGTGTTGGTGCAATACGCAGACAAAAAGATATTTTTATTGGTAAATTAAATCCGTAATATTTAAAGTTATTAAAACTATTTTTATTATATGATGTAATTCAAAATTTGTTTTTCGCAATTTTTCCTTCATCTGTCCTATAAGACGTGCTTTTTTTGCTCCGTACCAAATTACAAGATTCTGAATTCACGGGAAGTACCTTGTATAGGATTTGATTTCCTTGCGAGTGCGGCATAAACGGTTGTATCATTTGATTGCGTTGGCTTAGTCGTTTTTTTTTATATATTATAACTCCAAGACAGTATTTTTTTACAGACTTGAGTATTTGATATTAATTTTAGCTTGATATAAATTTTTACCTCCACGCGTCTCTGAGAAAACGGGTCTTGACAGAAAGACAGACGGACAACAAAGTGATTCTATAAGGGTTCTGTTTTTTTCCTTTTGAGGTGCGGAACCCTAAAACAGTAAAATCAGTGTTCTCGCTTGATAACACAAACGCATAATAGTACAAACAATTAAGGCTTCATTTTTATAAATATGATTACAAGCACTATCGCGTGCTAAGCGAAAATCATATCAAACAAATTATTGGAGTACAAAATTTTATGCCCAAGGCGGGAATCGAACCCGCGTACTCCGATATCGCGTCGGATGCTTAACACCATCTCAGCCACCTGGACATTGGCATTTCTGCCGAAACTTTGTGCTCCAATTGTATTACTTTAACCGTCATAGGGGACGGTGCGCGGCCATCAACCAGACTACTAGACTTCATCTGATCGAAAGAAGTGTTTTTTCAAACACTTAACTCTCGGTATGATTTCGCTACCCTTCTATATTTATAAATATGATTACAAGTACTATCGCGTGCTAAGCGAAAATCATATCAAACAAAAGTGTTTGAAAAAAACACTGTCATGGTGCGACTTCCGTTATTTCATTCTTTTCAGTGTTGGAAGAAATAAAATATAATGTATTGAGTCAGGCGTTACTTTCCGGAAATCCATATTTAATAATAACATAACGTGTAGAATCGAAACGCGTCGAAAATTCTTCCGGTTTAGCTGCGTGGCGTATGTAACGTCGGCCTAAACAGGAAAATTAGGCGGAATTATCAGTAGATTTGTTTTTATAATGATGATTTCTTGAAATATTTTTAAAATATTTGTTCTAACCTTAATATTATAAATGCGAAAATAACTCTGTCTGTCTGTTACGCTTTCACGCCAAAACTAATGGACCGATTTGAATGAAATTTGGTATGGAAATAGTTTGAGACCCCGGCAAAAACATAGGATAGTTTTTATCCAACTGCGCAAAAAGAGGTTAATGTTTTTGCGCGATAACCGACATTACCCCGGAAAGCTAGTCATTAATTTAACATATAGACGAACTGAGAACCTCCTCCTTTTTCGAAAGTCCTTTAAAATACATGTCCTACTCGGATAAGCATGTATCGTGATGTACAAAATATAAAATACAACAAAAAAAAAACTAAACCAGCCAAGGGCGAGTCGGTCTTGGGATAATAAATCAAAACTGAATTTAAAAATAAAACGATATTTTGGAATCTATGTCAGATAATATATGATGCAGTCCTGACCAATTTCAGCCACAGCGACTGTTGATTCTGAATAGGAATGCTTAATTTACGTATTTAGAGCCAGGTATTGACCACCATCGACTGATTACGCTCAACCTATATTGGGAACTTTTTCTGTCGCCATTGTCCATAAACTATATATCACAGGGAGTGTTCTGAGGAACTGTTCGATTTACTACCTGATAGGTTATCAGGTAGTAAATCGAACAGTTCCTCAGAACCAAAAAAAGCACCTGCTTTTGCCACTATCTCACCTGATGGTAAATGATGATGTGGTCGAAATTTTGGTTAGAAATGAAATAAAATTTTGTACTCCAATAATTTGTTATATATAATTTGCTTCGCATGGTCCATTGTAAACAGATTACACAAGCGGCACTTATTAATATGTTGATGGAGTGTTTGCACGCCAGCTGTTCTTCGGGAAAAGTTTTCTAAGTTTCCGGTATTCCAGGATATATCCAGTAAAGTTTCTTAATTCCCCCTGTAGGGACGCTACTGCGGGTAATATTGTTCAAAAGGGCACCCCTAGCGAAGAGGGGTAGCAAAAGAAAATTGTTTATGAAATAGATCAAAACAAAATATGTTCGGTGGAATGTTTTCTGTTGAAATTATGTTAACTAGTACAGGAGAAATATTTTGGATTGTACCCGGGCTATGAGGTTTTCTTTGGGTATTGGAGCAGATGTGGTTTATGTTTGTTTTTAACCGAGTTCAAAAAAAGGAGTAGGTTCTCAATTCGTCTGTATTTTGTTTGTTACCTCGGAACCTTTGACTGGCTGAACCGATTTTGATAATTCTTTTTTATTTGAAAGCTTATGTTTGTCGTTTGGACCCATATAAATTTCATCAAAATTGGTCGAGGCGTTTTTGAGTTACACTCCAATAGATAAGAAATATTTTCCTATCTTGATGATATAGTCGTGACAGTGAATGACAATCGATCCCGTAAGTAGAACGGGTCATCAAAAAAGTAAAAAAAAAATTGTATCTTAAAAATGGAACCGACTTCAACACTCAAAAGTGTGAAATACCTTGTCAAAGTCGGTACAATGATAGAAAGTTTGAAGTTCTTTCTCTATTGTCGAACATTCTTACACATTGATTTATACTTCCATTAATAATGTTAAATAGGGTAGGCATCAGAAAGGCAATGGTAAGATTTCTTAATCAATATTGCTTTTACAATAATGGAAAACATATAATTTTCACACCACAAGCACGGGAAGGTGTTATACCAAAAACCTGGAAAAACTGGCTTTTAAGGCCGATAGGCAGCTTTTCTAGGTTTACACCATTAAGACCTTCAACTAAAACTGATGTGAGATTCTGGTCTGGCAAGTTACGTGCTTGGCGACAGATATTCTACTTGATGGTGATAGCTAGCCAGGCGGGCATTCGCAAAATGCTCTACCACCATTCTATAACGACTGCAATCCTAAGACATCCAGGACCGACGGCTTAACGTGCCCACGGAAGCGCTCAGTAGTAATGTCACTAGCGGTCACCCATCCAACTCATGACCGCGGCGGACGTTGCTTAACTTTGCTGATCGATTAAGAACAGCTAAGCAAACTTCGCTACGAGCGCTTCAAGTCTAGAATCCGAAGCGTACTAAATGTAATACACAAGTCGCGAAGATGTTAAAAATACATGTTATTTAAATACAAACCAGAGGTCGCCTACCCAAATTTAGCGAACCAATTATGATAATGTTCTATCACTCTCCTTATATGTTTCCCATACAACTGTACCAAGCATTGTTCTTCCAGATGTCACTACAATGCTATGCTAATGACACGTGTAATTACAAAGTAAGCTATTTATATCTTCTCGCTGTTAATATGTAATTATTATTGTCATGTGACTCTATTGTTTTGCGGGTAGTTTTGAAGTAGTGTCCTAATAGTATAAACTTCTTTGATTCTGATCTTCTACAGGCTTTCGCACTAGAAAACGGAACTTATTACTTAATGATTTTCTTCAGTTTTAAATATTATTCTTTAGCTAATCTTCTTTGATTCTTTTTTTAGTTCGCACTGGAAAACAGGACTTATGTATATACCCCGTGGGGTGCCCGGTTAGAATTGCATATCATCCCGTGGGTGTCCTAAGAGGCGACTAAGGGAAAAATACTGGAAAGTGGGCGCCTTCTAAAGAACTGCCAACTTACACTGCGATCCCCGAGACGCCTGCCAAGCGTGGGGATTATGGCAAATGCCCCCTTTATAGGGGAGGCTGTGTACAGCAATGAATGATCTGGCTATTACAGTATATCCATCTGATATGTATCTTCGGAACCGTAATACCTATGGAGGATTACCTAAAAATTATATAAAAATGGTCCCAATACCATTACCGATATATTTTTACAATTTTAGTTTTTTGATATGATTATAATTTATACCCCAAAATATAACCTATGACAACAAATAATAACCGGACTTGGCCAAGGACTTCGAACTGTATGAAAATTATAACGAATTTTACATACATTGTGTTTGGTACGGAACCCGCGGTTTGCAAGGCCAATTCGCACCTGGGAAATAAGAAACAAAAAAAAACACAAAGTTACAATTTGCTTTTACCTGCCCTCCTTTTCCAATGGCAATACGTCCCATTCATTTAAGATTGACTTTTTTTTACATCCTACTACAATTATCACAGGAACACTGCTTGGGTATTACAGGAACAACAATTTTATGTTTAAGACCATAATTATTATGTGATATCCAATAAAGGTCTTTGATTGGATTTAGTTTTGATTTATTACTGCAGTACTGCAATATAAAGGGTGTAATCGTTATTTTGTCTAATATTATAAGTATGTTGAAAGTTTCTACGCTTCAAATTAATTCACGTGTTCACATACCTATAGTAATGAATTTATCATCACACCCATTATTTCCAATTTATATCCCCATTAATTCAATGCCAATTATTCTTTGTTCAATAACAAAGGTTTGTGTTGTGTGTTATATGTCTATTAACATTTTTATTCCTATTGGCCAGGAAGTGAACCGGCCCTAATATAGCCGAATCTTGCGCAATACCAGCTGGTTTTTTTATGACAGGCCCCCGAAACATGAAATCGCAATACACGCAATTGGCAGTATGGTAACTAGTTCGCGATTACTAGTTGGGCGCTCAATCTATCGATTTTATTGCAATGTGAAATGGGAAAGGGGTGTATAAGTGCATCCACGGTATTTTATTCATTTATAGATTTCGTTTTTGCGGCATAGTTGAAAGTGCAATCACGATATATATGAAATCACCCTTAGGTGGATGCTCTTAGGAGCAGTCGAACCTAAAAATATTTCATTTTATTACGCGAAAGGGGTACACCGTTTTATTGAGAGTACTGGCCTAGTGAAGGATCTGTGTATAATGATTCTGTAATGAGTAATAATCAATATAATATTAATTATTAATGCCAATAATTTACCCGCGCTCTATAATTGGTGCAGTATAAAACATAATGAATGTATTCGTATGTCCTACATTGTTCAAACGACTCGCAGGCTCCCGGTGGTATATGGCTTATGCTCCATTTTGAATGAATGTCTATTTCCCACTTGTGGCAACGATGCCGATGAAATTCATTAGAAAATTAATATTTTGTATGAGAATGGACGTGTCGTGAGTACTCAAAATCAAAGAAGGCTGCCTCGGTGAAGCCAAATCGATCGTGATGTTATTGCACGCGGATCCGAGTTTCCATACAGTCCTTGAACAACTCCTACTGTAACCTTTTGTAGAGTGTGCAAGCGGAATTTTTCGCTCGCTTATATTTCTTTAGTGACATCATGAGCCAGTGACCTATCGAGGCCGCATGTTCTATTACATTACAGCGTCAGATACCGCGTCTGACTGCCGAATCGAGCCAATGATCTCTATAGACCAGGAGATAAAAACTTGAGTTTTTACTATAATATTTGAGTTTATAATTAACCACACTGTAGTTACCACACAGTAAATGTTCAAGAGGTGGAATTGAGTGTTCATTAATTCCGTCTGGATCTCTTCACGGTTTCGGAGACAGTCGATTTTAGATATATTGTACGCGTATAACCACTATGAATGAATTTAAACCTTTTTTGTTACAGTAAATTTGTGAAGAACTCCAGTTTTAAGCGAAATAGAATATTTTCACTGTTTTTAACACGTTTTAATTGGGTCGACCTGTATCTATATACTATACTTTCCGTGGGGTGCCGGGTTAGAATTGCACCTCCCCATTTCTTCCCGATGGTGTGTCGTATGGCAAATACCCCCTACATAGGGGAGGCTGTGTTCAGCAGTGGACGATCCGGCTGATACAGTACAGTATCTATATAATACATTCTATGGAACTAATTTTCGCCCACTTCTAATTGTTGTCTCATAAACTCATTGAGAAATTTTGCGATTAAATGAATATTTGATATTACTATAATATGTGCCTTGATATACCTACCAGTAGCAGTAGATTTCTTTGTGAACGAGTTCGTACGGGGCAGTACATCCACCTTACCTATTTCTGCGCACAATATTGTGATAATAGGTACTTTTGACTATCATGGTCCCGATATCAACAATCTCACACTTTTGGGTGTTGAAGTCGGTTCCATTTTTTGGTTATTTTTTTATAAACGAAACGGTTTAGAAGTCTAGCCACCTATATACTAACTTGTTGTAATAAGAGTCAACGACAGCTCTTGGTATATTTGGTACGTTTCTAGACTTATTCTCGCGCCGTGTTTCGCATCACGACTGCTCTACGTTTTCGGAAAATAAACAAATACCTATTAATATTCGCAATGTCTGCTTTTTACGACGCATTTTTTATATTACCGAATTCCTCAACATACGTAAGTGCTAAGTAAGTGTACATTAAATAACAGATAGAAATATTTACATAGTTACAGGCACATTTGTATGGTGGAAGGGCATTTTGCGAATGCCCGCCTGGCTACCACACTCAAGTAGAAAATCTGTCGCCAAGCACGGTGGGTTTCGGCAGCAGTCCTAGAGAGCCAGTGAAATTACAGGCACAAACTTAACAACTATGTCTTAAATGTGACGGGCGTAGTGCAACTGACTTGTGACGATATGCATCTGTTATAGGCAGAGGTTAGTCCGCTTAACATCAGGTGGGCCTCGAGCTTGTACCGTCACGTTAACATAAAAAAATATTTTTTTTCAGATTCAGACGGATGGTTATAAAATATATATTGAAATAATAGTTGATATATATATTTTTAAATACATCAGAAGTTACTCTTATTTTTGTAATATTAGAATGTCATATTGGAGATCAGCAGAACGGAAATAGCACTTGTTCTGCGTAGAGTGGCCCGTGTCCCGAATATAATATAACTTTGTAATATTTTATACTTTGTATTGGTCTGTAATTAATTGAATTTACATGTACACGATCCCCAAAACGTCTGCCAACCGTGGGGATTATGCCAACCGTCCTCTTTATATTGTCTTTATATCTCTTTATATATATGTGGGAGGCATTCATTCAATGGTGGTTACTGCTGTTGATGTCTATTACCTATCCCATGCGGTGATGGGTTAGAATGGTACCCCTCCATATTATCCTTTGGGAGTCGAAGAGGTGATGAAAGGAAAAAATAGAAGAAGGTGAGCTGTAGTGCCTTCTGTATAGCTGCAGTCTTACACTGCAATCTAAAGGGGGAGATTTTATTCAATAGTGGACGATATGGATATTGATGTTGATCTGTTGTCATCTGGATGCCGGACAACGTAAGGGGTGAAATCTGAAAAAATTTTGAGTCCATCATAAGTTCTGTTGTCATGTAGGTGTGAATCTGAATGTGGGACAACGTAGGCGGCGGAAGCTAGGAATGAATCTGAAAAAATTATAAGTCCAAATTATTACACACTTTTTATTGTTCCGGACTGGTATCGAACCGGGCCTCCGATTTCGCGCCGAATGCCTAAACCAGTCAGCCGTATTCATACTCTCGAGCCGAAACTTTTTGCTCCAATTGTATTACTTTAACCGTCATAGGGGGCTATTTTCGCTTAGCACACAAGTCATAAGTCCATCATCAGTTCTGTTGTCATATAATGTATATATATGTTGTCAAAGTAAAGAGCCGAAGAAACGCATGGATATGGCAGAGATGCCAATGGTAAGATGTCTGGTCTAACTATAACGGACAAGATAAGAAAAAGTAGTATTAGGGCAAGGAGTATGGAAATAGAGGTTGTAGTTAGCAAATACACGATGCTTATCTTTACCTAGCACCAGTAACAGAAAAGTTGAAGAGTACCACCGTTATAGATTGGCCACCCTGGGTTTTGCACCCCCCATGTTGACTGCAACCTTTGGGAATCGTAGAAGGTGACGTAGGGGAAAATACCAGTAGGTACAGCAGCGCTTATTGAATAACTGCAGTCTTACACTGCTATTGCCAAACGTGGGGATTATGGCCGACCCTAATGGCTAGTAATGGGGTTGGCATATGTTTGCCCGGTAGGGTGCCGGGCTAGAATATCACCTCCCCATTGATATGGGTGTCATAAGAGGCGACTAAAGGTAAAATATCGGAAGGTGGGCAGCAGCGCCTTCTACGGAACACGATCTCCAAGACGCCTGTCGAGCGTGGGAATTATGGTAAATCGCCCGTATAAATGTATAGATATTTTTTTTGTAATAATTGCCAAAATAAGTCATTTACATTCTTTGTCAAACAATTCTTAATAATTTAGATAATGAGATAAAAAATAATTCACACAGATAATATTTATAACTTTATAAGTTACAACATTTACTAGATAATTAAGTAATAATAATAATATTTACAATAAAAATACAAAAATTAATTGGTTATTTATATTTAAAATAACAATAATGAATTTATATAGTCATAATATAATCATATTAAAATAAAAAGATAATCAATAATATATTTTTTGGAGTCAAATTCGTCGACTGTATATAATGTCCTTGTGATAAGCCATTGTTTATTTAAATGTCTTCTAATCTTAAGCTAGGTGCATTTGTTATGAGGTCGGGTAGTTTGTTATACACTGACGGACCCATCAAATGTGTTAATTTCTTTGACCGTACCAGTCTGCGAGGCACGGCAGCAAGTTTATCTCTACCTCGAGTGGGGTAGCCATGAGTATCGTTGACTTTTGCAAAATGTCTAAGTTGATACGCACGTATAATGCAATTTGAAAAAACTAGCGAGGGCACCGTCATTATACCTAGTGATTTAAAAGGTGATTTAAGTGAAGCTGTGTTCCGCAGTGGACAATCAGGCTGATACAGTACAGTACAAGCATTTTCAACGGTGGGTGGCATGACTGTTGTTCATGATGTATAGATTGGCGTGGTATAAGGCATAAACACATATTATAAAATGAGTACTGTTAAATGCTGAACACAGATGCCACGAAGGGGGTGGTCAAAATTAAGCGCTTGGGGGCTTGGAAGTGAGATGGCAGTTCTTCAGAAGAGGTTTCTATGGAAAGAAATATATTGAATCGTATTTTCGGATCGTGCAAAGCAATTTTCATATTGTCTAGAATGTTATATGTTATTCATAGCTGTGCGGCGTACAGCTTTCTCAATACATGTCACAAAACGCCTTTGAGACTCACTTCACGCAGGGGGCGAAGCAGATTAATTAGGAACTTGTGACAGAAAAAATAGAACAAAATATGAATTACATAAAGTTGAATTCTCGCGCTGTTTCGGCTACGACCTATTGTTTGTCAAAAATCGTGAAAATAAGAGAAAATAATACGTTTCACATGAATGCAGTTGTGTGTAGTTTTTGTACCAATTATAATCAGCAGTAGTAGTAAGCAGTAATCCAAAATCTTTGAGATGGATTGCCAAAATTTCCGTACATATATTTTAACTATATAAATACTGGCATAATATAGCTGTCAACACTGTTACATATTGTTTTATTATTTTGAATTTGGAACCCGTTGATTATTTAAACACTTCTTTCGATTTCGCACTTTTTCATATATTTTCGTGTTCATTATCAAATTAATCAAATAACTACTAATATATTAATCAAATTACAATATGGAATGGGTTGTTAAAGAAAATAGGATTGCAGTGATCGCCTTCCACAAAGTGGGTATGGAGCCGTCGGTCATATTTCAGACACTTCAAAAGCTTGGTATCAGCCGTAGGTACATATATCGTTCTATCAACAGATATAACAACACTTCCTCTGTCGAACACTATAAAAGATTGTGGTCGCCACGTAGTGTTAGAACTACAAAGGATATTAATGCTGTTAAAGCCAGAATTCGTAGAAATTCCATTAGGAAGCAAAAAAAATTATCGCGAGAAATGAAGATTCCCGCTCTGTCGCGTATTATAAAACAAAAAATACCTGAAGCTCGATGCTCGGCTTCGATATACAGGCAGGGCATGCCGGAAAACAATATTTACAATTAAACAGAGTAGATGGATCAAAACGCATTCTGTTGCGATACGCAGGTGAAGGGCACAAAAATGTCTTCTTTACCGATGAAAAAATTTACTATTGTCAAATTTCCCATTGAAACAGTGCGTAAATCGATAGATTCGTGGCCTGACAGATTAAAGGAAAAATAGGTCTATGTAAAAGCCATAGGTGTCCATATATAGCAGAAAATATTTTCTTCTTCTTCTTTAAGTGCCTCTCCATTAATGGAGGTTGGCAGTCAGCTTCTTTAAGTTTTCCTTGTCAAGTGCCAATCTGAACAGTTGCTCGACGGTCTTAATCCCTGTCCACTCCTTGATATTACGGAGCCAAGACATTTTGCGTCTACCCGATTTTCGCTTCCCGGGTATATTTCCCGTCATGATGGGAAATATTTTCAGAATCCATTTAATTACCTGCTGAGTAGTTCACCTTCAAAGTGACCAAAATCCCTCGCCCTCTTAAGTAAAATATCCATTACATATTTCTGTAACAAAAATATAACAAAACTAAAAAGATATTATCTTACACCTAGACAGATCATTTATTGTCTGATTACGTATTCCTTAGTTCCATAACCGCTGTCTTTATATCGCACTTCAGTTTTTATGCTACTAATTTATATGCCGTATCTACCTAGGAATATATTAGTTCTTTAATAGCTTTTAGTTTGATTATGGAGCCAATGATCCTTTCGGGCTAGATGTTTTTTGGTACTAACCGGCTTTTTAAGAGCCTTCCCGCACCGACATTAGCGCCTCGTTGGCCACCGGTATAAAAATCAATGTGCATACCTTTCCGAGATTTATATTCTGAACCTTACTGCATTGTTTTTTTTGTCTGTGGTATATGAGTAGTTTATAGTTCGTACATTTTATTTTAATTTCACCAGTTCTTCCATTAGTAATACAACAATGGTAGCAAATCTTAATACTGTTAGGCGAGATTACCATTTTCTCACCTATTGGTACATATGCAAATGCTTTTAGCGTTGAAAACCTCGCGGGAATAGCATTGCATGGTTGAAGAGCATTTTGCGAATGCTCGCCTGGCCAGCTACCACCCTCGCGAGAATGAAGATGAGCTTAGTACTGTATCAGCCGGATTGTCCACTGCTAAACACAGCCTCCCCCTGCCAAGCGTGGTGTTTGCAGTGTGAAATATAGGTTCTTCAGAAACTGGGAATCTTACGATACCAACGGGTAGAGCTGGGATGGTGACATTCTAGCCCGGCACCCCGTGGGCAGCCATGAAGATGAGCTGTGTAAGAGGCAAAAAACCTACCAACAAGACCGGTGCGCTCAGCGATCCTAGGAAAACGAAGGGATACTATCTGATTACATCTTCCACTGCATTTTTTTATGTGGTTCTGATTAATCGGGCACGTGTCCACCTGATGTCAAGCGGTAGCATAAGCCTATAACAGATGCATTTTTTTATAAGTGTCGAACTGCACTAGGCCCATCACACTTAGACATACAGTCATTGAGTCTCATGTGCCTGTAATTATACTGGCTCTCAAGGACTGCTGCGACTAGGTGCTTAGCTACAGATTTTACTTAAAGGTGGCTGGCCAGGTGGGCATTACCATAATGAACTATGACCATGCCATCACGACTGCCATCCAAAGACAACAACAGGAGCCGACTAACGTGCTCTTCGAAGTATAGAAGCACTCAGTAGTAATGCCACTAGCGATCACCCATCCAAGTCATGACCGCACAGGACGTTGCTTGACTTAGCTGATCGGTTAAGAACGACATAACAAGGCTACGAACGCTTCAAATCTTCTAATTTAGGTATGTTATGTTCTTGTTGTAAGCACTCATACTTTTTTCCCCAGTATTTTCGCTCAGCGTAACGAGTTTTCCTTGTTCTCACAAAGAACTTGTATATTTTATTTTTAGTCTGAGTAGGTACATAGTTTTTTCGTCGGCGATAGGACAACGACATTTTGAGGTCATTATTTGGGTAGTTCTTTACAAACGTATTATGTTTATCGATTTCCTTCTCGATTGAATTTTCAATTACGACTTAAGTTATTTTTTTTATTCTTATTTGTTTCACTCGCGCTTTTAAATAATCGGCTTTAAGTATACCTTTTTGTGTCTTCTGCCTCGATGAAATAAGTTTAAAATTTAAGCCTTAACAGGAAAGCCGGCGTACCTATATAATATTATCCATTCAAATATGTCCCAATATTTTCTTCCTGGATAATGCGTCAATAATAATTATATTTTACGTTTGCAATAACGCATGCTCGGCGTATTACATTACAAAATTACAGATTTACTAGAGGAATTTTTTTTTTATATGGATTTGGCTTAAAATGTTTCCTCTCGTAAATTTGTAACTGTGTAATTACTTTTTTGCTTAAAATCTAGGCCACCTATCTCGCCCCTGATTTTACGCCTAAAAAGGGAGTGTGTATAGAGTCTAGCTTTTCGGGCGCGGCTCCGCCCGCGCGTATGTCGGCTATCGAGCAAAAACATTAACCTCTTTTTGCGCAGATAGATAGTTAGATAAAAACTATCCTATGTTTTTCCCGGGTCTCAAACTATTTCCATACCAAATTTCATTCAAATCGGTCCAGTAGTTTTGGCGTGAAAGCGTAACAAATAGACAGACAGAGTTACTTTCGCATTTAAAATATTAGTATTAGTCGGATTTTTTACATTTTAAATTAATTATACTTGTTAATATAGCAAATAATTATGAGGTACTTATAATTATTTAGGCCCCGTGGGGTGCCTGGTTAGAATTGCACCTCCCCATATCATCCCGTGGGTGTCGTAAGAGGCGACTAAGGGAAAAATAGTGGAAGGTGGGCAGCAGGGCCTTCAAAAGAACTGCTAACTTACACTGCGATTCCCAAGACGCCTGCCAAGCGTGGGGATTATGGAAAATACCCCCTTAATAGGGGAGTCTGTGTTCAGCAGTGGACGATCTAGCTGTTACAGTACAGTACTTATTATATGACGCTGAAAATCACAAGAAATGCCCCGTTTTACCGCCATGTTCAGAAGACCACTAGAATATAATTCTTATAATATAAAAGAAAAGGATAAGGGCCTATATGATAATAAAGATACTATTTCAATGTCTTTATTAGCCGAAAAGCTGGTGGTATGTACTACAAACAAAAAATAAGCTAACCAAAAATGTAACCGATTTCAACACTCAAAACTTTGAAATAACTTGTTGAAGTCGGTACCATAATAGTTTAAATGTACCTATTAACACTATAATGTGCGCATGGTACCGACTTGGACCAGTTATTTCACACTTTTGAGTGTAGAAGTTGGATTTTGGTTACAAATGTTTTATCTCTCTCTTTTTAGTGACCCTTGCTACGTACGGGATCGATTCTCATGCATTTTCAGTGGTCTAGTCGATCATCAAGATAGAAAAATATATAATATAAAATTATTGGAGTGTATTTTGATGAAATTTTAATGGGACCAAACGGCAAGCTTTCAAATAAAAACAAGAATTATTGAAATCGATTCACCCAGTCAAAAGTTCTGAAGTAACAAACATAAACAAACCAGAAGAATTGAGAACGTTCCCTTTTTCTGAAGTCGGTTAAAAATCTTAGTGAGGATTAATGTTGAAATAATACTGAACAGCTTCAGTTGAGGCGATAGAGATGTGGCACCGGGTGGATCAGTGCGCAGCAATCATAAGAAAGGCTTTTATATTTAATCATCTTCTCTTTGGAACCATCTATGTGTATGTATAATAATGTTTTTAATATTCATTTCTCAGTATAAGATATTCCGTATAAACACAGGTATAATCTTTGACATTTCCTTTGCCCTGAATTAGGAGAGTTTTGCTTCCTCGCATGAATATGTAAAAGGCTATGTTTCAAATGTTAATCATCACTAAGAGATGTCGCTGTCGTTCGGCGAAAATTGCAAATGTTATGATTTTCCTCCTATGTGCTCGTTAAGCCAATGATAACTCAACATGAACCGGTGTTGTAGGATAACATATAAAACACTCTTTTTGGAATTGCAAACCTCTTGTTACATCATAATTTTGTCTAAGGTCGTTACAAAAGAAGTATATGTTACATAAATAAAACCGGCCAAGTGCGAGTTGTAGCTGCACACTGAGGGAACCAACAACCAAGTGCATTTGCATGGTGGTAGAGCATTTTGCGAATGCCCGCCTGGCTAGCTACCACCCTTAAGTTGAAAATCTGTCGCCAAGCACCTAACGGTGTGTTCCGGCAGCTGTCCTTGAGGGCTAGTAATTCTAGGCTAGCCTGAACAACATCTTCGACCACATCATCACTTACCATCAGGTGAGATAGTGGTCAAAGGTTAGCCTATATGTACCAAAAAACTTGTTTTAATCATTCAGATCCAGATCCTCGAGTTCGACTCCTGTTTTTTTTAACCGACAAAAAAGAGGAGGTTCCCAATTCGACAGTATTTTTTTATGAGTGTTACCTCATATTTTTTTAATGACAACGATTTTGATGATTTTTGTTACATTCGAAAGATGGTGCATGTCATGTCTCACACTGTTTATTTAGTGCATTTTAATATTTTCATTTCAAGTCGGGTTTTTGTTATATTTTTTTAGTTTTTGTGTTGTTCTTTAGATATTGGACTATAATCGTATCAAGTTTGGCGCTTGTATGTATTGCCATTTTTACGATACAGCAATGGAGAAAAAAACGTTACAAAAATCTTGTTTCTTGTACGGGGACCCCTTTTAATTTTTGTTATTGTAATTATTTGTTAGGCAACCCGCCTTACCAACAAATATTCTGTGAAAATTTCAACCGGCTATCTATTACCATCTGATTTACTATATACTATTACGGTCCGATAGATACAAGTCACTGTTTAAGTTCGGACGGACGGACAGGCGCACAGATCAGGCGCATCATCTCTCTACTCCAGTGTTTTTCAATCCTATAGATTTCGCGATCCCCTTACAGGTTGAAAAATTCTGGCAACCCCCTTGTCAGTCAAAGAATGTATAATTTAAAAGACTACGTACGATAATGACTTGCTTTGACTTTAATACCTTTACTTCTTAGAGAAAAAAATATTTTAACAGCTAAATATAAAGTCAAAGCATTTCATGCAAAACTAAATTAATGGTCAAATGCTCTCCAAAGCCATTCTCCACAAATATAAAATAACGCCTCATAGATTTAGCTGCTGATTTATTCAGAAAGTGTCGACATGTTTTGGACAAGAAAAGAAAACAAGAATACTCAGATCTAGCAATGGAGAAGCTCTAAAATTATTAGTACCAATCACCACTTCATACCTGTATGAACTGACATTCTTTTCAATGGTGGTTCAATATTAAAACTAAAAAGGAAATTAGAAAATGATTTGATTGTTCACGTTTCAAAAATAGTACTACGATTTGATATTTTTTGTTGACAATTAAACACTAAAATTGTGTTATTATTGTAGTCTACCTTACCTTTTTCCTTCTGCCGGCGACTGAGTTTCAGCCCGTTCGGAACGGATGCATCTGCTCTATTCTGTTACTGTTTATTCTGTTGGTGTATGTTTGTTTCTCCTTTACGCTGAAACTGATTATCCTATTTGAATGGAACTTTGAGTATAGATAGTTTTGGGCCTGGATTACCATATATGATACTATTCATTATTAGTCAATCCACGCGCGGTTGAAACCGTAGACCGTAGCTAGCCGTACTTATTTAAAAATTTATTGAAAATCCTAATTCGCAATTATATATTTTTGGTTTTTATTATTTTCCACAAAATGTCAGGTAAAAATGATGTTGTCGTAAGCATTAGACGCCCTTCACTTGTCAACTTCTGAGTGTTTCTTAAAGGGGGAGGCCGAATGCCGCTGCATAATGAAAGTGTTCTCGTCCCTTCAATCTCATAAATGTTAATGTAAATTTGCTGTGAACTGTTCTTTACGGTTTCTGGCTTTTTTTCCATGTGTTCTGAAGCAATGATGGCCGAGAGGTTATAGCTATGGACTTCCCCACCGCGCCGGCTTGAGCTACACCGCATGGTGGAAGGGCATTTTGCGAATGCCGGCCTTAAGTAGAAAATCTGTCGCCAAGCACTTAATAGTGTGTTCCGGCAGCAGTCCTTGGGAGCCAGAAAAATTACATGCACATGAGACTTAACAACTGTATGTCTCAATGTGACGGGCGCAGTGCAATTCGTCACATGGTGAAATGCATCTTATAGGCAGAGGTTAATCCGCTTAACATAGTGGACATAGTGCGCGTTCCGTCATAATGTCATAAAAAATATTATATTACACTAGCTTTCCGGGCGCGGCTCCGCCCGCGCGTATGTCGGTTATCGCGCAAAAACATTAACCTCTTTTTGCGCAGTCGGATAAAAACTATCCTATGTTTTTTCCCGGGTCTCAAACTATCTCCATACCAAATTTCATTCAAATCGGTCCAGTAGTTTTGGCGTGAAAGCGTAACAAACAGACAGACAGACAGAGTTACTTTCACATTTATAATATTAGTACTGATAAAGAGGAATGGCTATAGCTACTTTGTATATTGATTTTAGGTTCCTCACAAAGCACTTCAATCTATCTAATTCAAAGAAACTCATGTTATTCGGGGTAAATCCATTTTTTTTTAATCCAAGAGGAAATATAAAGTTTTATCTTGCTTGTATTTAGGTTTAGTAACCATTCTTTTCGATTATTGTCAACTAGTCATAAAAAATACTCGTACTACCATGAATAATTATTGAACATAATGCACATGAATACATTCCATAAGTTACTCCTAAAATCGTACTTGCGACAAATGTAATCAGTTCAATATACTTATATCAAAGACATCTATTAGATATCGTAAAAAATCCTCTCCGGTTCTCGTATATTACAGCAATTCCTGTAGTTAGAAAAATATAATACAAAACTAAAAATAAAATTAACATTTTGAATTTTCCTCTTTAGCCGTCAGCGTACACCGATGCCGTACGGTTGCCGGCTTTAGAAGAATAAAGACTGTTACATATTTTACGGGTGTCGTAATACGCAAAATTAGGTAAATGATCCCGCGCAGAATGAGCAGCATGCCACCACTTACATTAAAGTGCGTGTGGTACCTACACAGTGGGCGCAAAACAGGGGCTGACCTAACCATCAAACCAAATCTATATCTATACTAATATTATAAAGAGGAAAGATTTGTATTATTGTATGCAACGAATAAACTTAAAAACTACTCAACCGATTTGGATGAAATTTGGAGTGGAAATAGTTTGAGACCCGGGAAAGGACAAAGGATAGTTTTTATCCAACTGCGCTAAAAGAGGTTAATGGTTTTGCGAGATAACCATGATACGCGCGCGGGCGGAGCAGCGGCCGGAAAGATAGTAATAGATAAATAGGGTTGTAAATCGCCCGTCAAAATTCTTTGCCTTCTTGTGACTTTGGTAAAAGAAATTGTATTCATCAAATGTTTATCAATTCATTTTACAAGTGATCGATTGCAACTTTTTATTTCTTTCTATTGCTGATCACTAGCTAGCCTTTGACCACAATCTCACCTGATGATAAGTGATGACGTAGTCGGTTAGTTGTCATCATCATCAAATTCAAATTTAACAACAGCGATAACGTTGAACAAAAAAGTTTGCCATAATCCCCACGCTTGGCAAGCGTCTTGGTAATTGCAGTGTAAGATGGCCGTTCTTCAGGAGACGCTGCTGTCCATCTTCTTTTATGTTTCCTTTCGTCACATGTCACAGCTCCCACGGGAAGACCACAGGTTCAAAGGTTGCAAACAGGAAAGAATAAAAACTGGAAAAAAAAATACTGATATGTAAACTTTGTGATTGGATTACGATTATTTTTGTATAATCAGTTTTTGGTGTAGCGGTGCATTGTTTTTGTAACTTGAACCTGAATAAAGAACTATTATAATTAAATTATGGCATTTAAGTAGAAGGTCTGATAGTATTGTTTTATATCTGATAGGCTAGCCTTTGACCACTATCTCACCTGATGGTTAGTGATGATGTGGTCGAAGATGTCGTTCAGCAGCAAACTTAATTCTACAGACTCCCACAAGAACATCTGCCGGAACACAACGTTAGGTGCATGGCGACTGATTTTCTACTTGAGGGTGATAGTTAGTAAAGGCGGGCATTCGCAAAATGCCATAGTACCATGCTATAACAACTGCCATTCTATGGCAACAACTAGGACCGACGGCATAGCGGGCCTTCCGAAGCACGAAATCGCTCAGTTGTAATGTCACTAGCTGTCACCCATCCAAGTCATGACCGTTATGGACGTTTCTTAACCTAGCTGATCGGTTAAGAACGCAATTATTAGGGAACAGATATTGGATGAATAACTGCCTTGAAGAAATTCTCAAAGAAATGTGTTTCAATATTGTACAAAGCAATTTGACAAGGGGCAATACAAGGGTGCAATATTATATACTAAGCTGAACCATAACGAAATAATGATCCCAACACAGCCTCAAAACTCTCAGACCTCAAACAAAGTCAGTGAAAGCAATTTCGAAGATGAGGACTTGTATAATATTAACTACAACTTTAAAACAATAGATAACCAAATAACTTTCAGAAACACTCTCGCCATAAACGGTAAAGATAGCTCCAATCACACTTAAATGGTACCAAAACGCCCATATACGGTATCGCCCACGTCGTCAGGTTTAGGTATTACTATACATCCGTACGAAAGTGAAACGATTTCCTCGACCCGGCATTGTGTCGGCCCGTGACACGCTGACCTTGCTCGTCGCGGGATTTGTAAACAAATGATGGTGTCATAGACTCCGTGCTTATGGGGTTTCGATTTCAGCTGTTTGTTTACAATGGACTGTATATTAACCTCTTTGAGTCAATTGTTGCGGAGGTGCATCGTTCGAGTCAAAAACACCGACGTTCGTTTGTTTTTCACCGGCTTTAGTTTGAATTTGGAAATGGAACTGACTGTTAAAACGATTTTGTTTTGCTTTCAATTTTAGAATAGACTAATAAGAACGAGTCGTTTAAATTACCGTTTGGATTGATATTGTCTATGTTGTTAATGTTGCCAATAGTGTGGCGTTCATTTGTTTTTTTTTTTATCAAAGGGCTTGTAACAGAAATTCATAAAAAGAAGTCAAATTGAAATAGATTATAAACCACTGTGTATTGTCACATTTGTATGTTTTTAAAGTTTTGGATTTAGATGAAAGATTCGTCGTTAAAGTCTCACGATGCTCACTTGTTTTTGACCATCTCATGTTTTGGATTTTAATCGTAATTTGGAAAATGTGCCCAAATTCAAGGCTAGGGTTTTTCTTGCCATTGCCTGAGTAATGTAGCTATTGACGTAATTTTCGACTTTCACATTCGACGTACACTTGTTTTTCAAAACCAGAATCGAGATGAACTTAGATATATTAAAAATTAGATATTTTTATTTGGAAACGATCCCCATCATCGAGTTCGAATTTAAAATGAATTCATTACCATAGATAATTAGACCACTAATAGTGAACTACTGGCAATTGTTAATCTTATTACTTTCGTTGAACTTTGTAAAAGCTTATGAAATCAAAATTAGTCTCTTTCACCATGCGTCGGTGCATCGGTTAGCTTGCAAAATAATAACTTGAGTTGATTTTTCGTAGTTTTCTGGAATTCTAATAATTTCTGGTTCATTACACGCAGGAAATGTAACCGATGAAGTTTATAGGCAGAATTTTAATGCGTAATTCAAAAATGTATACAAAGGATGACCAATACTGTGGGAAGCAGGAAGCATTATCATGACAATAGGAAAACAGACCCTGGCCTTATCGGTCACGCGGTCACTAAGCCAAATAATGGAAGAATACTGAATTTTGTATTAGCTTTTGCGATTTATTTTAACATTAGAAAGATATTACATTCGAAATGCCAGATTGTCCATTACAGTTGCATTATCATCATTCGTGTTCTACTGCACTGTGATCGTCACTCCGAGATGTTAGTCCTTGTCTCTAGTGCCCAACAATTTTACCTACTATAGCACAGTTGTAGTTGCAAACTACTGCTTCGAGGCAGGTACCAAAAAAACGGACTCTTACTAAAGAGATCTGCCACCTGGATAAAGCTTCGACATTTAGTTTTTTTCTTCTAAAACTTGCATGGTAGATATAAGTTGTGCAAGTCAGGATCATGAACGTGTGAGATCGGTGTTTGAATCAGCATCGTATCGAATAAGTTATTCCCTCGGACTAAAAAAGAAAGTTTATTTATCTGAGGTTGATGCATATTCTTTAATTGTTAGAAGTGGGCTATATTTTTGGGTAATGGGTATGTTTTTTTATGCTTATATTACTTTTGTACATACAGCTACTGTTAGGGTTTTTAGCTCACAGACGTATTAAGCCCCAAATATGGAAAGTTTCAGCAGCCACTTCAAGATGCAAATACCCCTTCCTGAGTCTATCCTATCCATGACTGCTGACGTAACTCGATCAAAACGCCGAGGTTCAACAAGACTTTGTACCATCCTTAACGCCCTTACTAACTAACCGACATGGCATTCTCACGGTTGTAACGCGGCTGGACATAACACTGAAGGTAACTAATAGGTCCAAAATTTAAATGTTCGTCATCTTCCTTCCCTGATCTATACGACGGGGTCGACACATGTCTTTCTCTTTGGTTAGTAAAGATCAAAGAATCAAATCTGTAGTCAAAGTCGTAGATTAATGGTGAGCCATACAGATCTTTCAGGCTCAAAATGCTCACCCCTCCAAAGTCCACTCCTACATGCAAAATGGTATATCCATACATCGAAGCAGTACACGCAATGTCGTTAATGTCATTGGTTCTGCAGTGATCGTAGTGCAGTGTGTACGGAACAAGAACAAGATCATAATAAAACAAGTATTAATGGATTAAAAATTAAAAAACCCAACTGCAAATTATTTATTTTTGTTCCATTTCAATTAAAACTGTTAAATATATATTTATGGAATCTTTTCTTAAAGCTTTTCATTTTGATAGACCACACGATGAGTTTGGGAGAAAGCAATTTTTTTTTTCACAATATGGCGTCTAAAATTTGTTTTGTATTTTACTTTTTATGTACCTAGTGTCACCTGGGCTATCATGACGAATCCAATGATTATACAGTAAAATCGGTTCAACCGTTTAAAAGTTATAGTGGAATAAAGAAACTCACAAACATACATAAAAACTTACATACATGAACCCTGAATACATAACTCTCCATTTTTGGGAAGTCGTGTAATGACGCACACACACACTCACACACACACACATTTTAAATAATTACCCATTAGATGGGTAACATCCCTAGTATTTACAATCACGCAAATGAAATATTTGGTACTAGCTTTCCGGGCGCGGCTCCGCCCACGCGTATGTTGGTTATCGCACATAAACATTAATCTCTTTTTGCGCAGTTGGATAAAAACTATCCTTTGTTTTTTCCCGGGTCTCAAACTATTTCCATACCAAATTTCATTCAAATCGGTCCTGTAGTTTTGGCGTGAAAGCGTAACAGACAGACAGACAGAGTTACTTTCGCATTTATAATATTAGTACTGATATCAGCTCTAAAGCCGGTTTTTTCTCCACGAGGATTAAACTCCAACGACAGATTTATCTCATAAAAATAAAGTGCCATTAGGTCACTGCTTATCCAAATTCAAAATGCCAGTTATTATGTTAAATCGTTATCCTTCGTTTCCTTGCTTAAATATTATAGAAAGATATCATTTAAAGTACTAAAATTAAACTTTTTAATTATTTGATGTATTAAAATTTAGTGGAAGATGGCTTAGAGTATTTGGACTGCTGTAAGTTTGCAATGGCTTCATGGTTGTGTTGTTTTGTGAATTTAAAAAGGTAACAACACCAAACATGAAAAAATTCCAGATGGATTCAATTAGCCATTGGTTAATTACTGGACAGACAAACCTAGCATTACTTAATTGGGGTTTTGCGGAAAGCCCTAAAATGGCGTAATCCCTAGAGAAGCCGATTCGTCAGACTAGGAAGCCTACGTTCGTGTAATGGCTGACCTGCGGACCTGCTAGTTCATTTAATTAGTGGCGTCACTGTTCGGTGGATGGCTTAGAGATTCCAATTCGCGTTTTTTGGCCCACAACCTTTCATTGCTTTCAGGTACCAGGCATTTGGGCAACGTCCTTGGAGTCATGTTTGCCTGGTAGTTTTTATTTGAAAATCATTTTTCTTTGTTAGGAGATTAATTTAGCATCATTCCACCAGAAGGACGAACAGAAGATACTGTTCCTTGTGGTGCCACCTTACTTTTTCTTATTGTTTTCAGGAACCACGCATTTGGGTATTGTTCTTTGGAGTCATGTTTGCCTAGTACTTTTTACTTGAAAATAAATTTGCTTTATTACAGGATGTTAATTTTGCATTCCACCAGAAGGACGAATAGGAGAAATTGTCATCTGCGGTGCCACTATTATACCAAATTAGTAGGCCCATGAGAAAACGTCCCTACTTTTCATTGTTGCTGTGCATGCACAATTGTTTTATTCAGGCAGGGATTTGAAAACCGGTTCATAACGTAACCGTTTATATTGGTAATAGAGATAAAATGGTAACCGAATTGAAATGATTTTATATATGAAACTATAAGTTTGTATTGGTAAGCCATGGTAACCGAAATAATAATAATCTGAGTTAAACTGTCGCGGTCATTAACATTATAATTATTGTTAACAACGGGATATTTACCGTGTTTTTGATTAGTTTTGAGCTCCCGATATTTCATAATAATATAATATATTCAATAATAATCTGTTTATTTGCATCAAAGACATGAAACTCATTATTAATCATAGTAACATATTAAATATTACAGACATACTATAGTTATATTATAAAAAGAGTAATAAAGAAAAATTATAAATTGATTACATTGTTTTGAAGGTATCGCGGTAGGATTTCCTGTTTGCGATAGCTAGATCTTCCAAGGATTCAATATTTGGGTTTAGTAAAGAAACATAAACTTATTATCGATATTTTTTTTTTTTACAGTGACGGGACAAGCTCGAGGCCCACCTGATGTTAAGCGGACTAACCTCTGCCTATAACAGATGCATTTCGTCACAGTTCACGAATTGCACTGCGCCCGTCACCTTGAGACATAGTTAAGTCTCATTTGCCTGTAATTTCACTGGCTCTCAAAGAGTGCTGCCGGAACACACCGTTAGTTGCTTGGCGACAGATTTTCTACTGGGGGCTGGTCGCTAGCCGAAGGGCATTCGCAAAATGCCCTTCCACCATGCGGTGAAGCTCAAGCCCGCGGCGGGATTCAAACCATGGACCTGCTGCGCGGCAGTCCATAGCCAATGCCACTGAGCCATCACTGCTTCGAAATCTTATTGTTGACTTGTAATGTTTTGGACTTTGTAAGAAATAAATAGCGTCGTTAAACTTTGGTAACGTACCTATATAACTCTAATCGTTTATAAATATTAGGAAAAAGAAAGTTTCGTGGAACTATTAAGATTGCGGAAGTTTCTGAATTCTAGGCACCTTGCCAACTAACAGATCAGGGCACCTATATTAAGATTATTATTTAGACTTTATGTAAGCATTTGTGATGCCTTACCAGGAACTGCTGTTAAAAATTTAATATGTTTACCGAGCGAAGCGAATGCCTCCGTGGCCGGTAAGGCATCCTAGTATTTCCGTTACTGACCAATTTCATGGTGTCCCGATATATAGACATTTAAAACGGAAATGCTGGAATGCCTTACCGGCGGAGGCAATTGCTTTATTCGGTGAGCATTTGCAAATGTATCTATATCCGAGTGGGAGAGCCGGCTGCAAAAATTCCTACCTCATCGGGTATCTTAAGATCCTTAACCGACGATTAAACACCTTAAAAAAACTAGGTCTGCCAGAGCCGATTCTGCCGGGTAATAGAAAAAATGAATATTTTTTGACGTATATTTTTTGTGAAAATAACATCATATGTTACCCGAATTAAAGTGATAACAACAGTTAACCATTGATTAATTATGAAAAAAACCTAGGTCTGCCATTGCGCCATTCCTGCCGGAAGTACTTGGCAGACCCCCAAATTATGCCCTTTATACATACTATAATATATACTTGATAGAACTTACGCCAAATAATAGCCAAGAAACCCCTGAAAATGGATCAAAAGGTCTGCCAGGTCTAAACTTGCCGCAACTTAGTGTTCAAAGCATTTGAAGTTGGTAAGAACATCATGAAATTAGACAGCAATCATGTTTATGACAACATAATTTTTAACGCAATCAGTGAAAGCTAAATAACATACTGACTGCACTTGTACCATATAATACCCCTGAATTTTTCCTTATGAGACTGTAGGTGGTGAGGTGGTGGCAGCAGCGAAGCTTCGGTTTGGAATCTAGCAATCTATTTCTAGCCAAATTGTGGGAAGCGGTAATGTGGAGAAATGGTTTTGAAATTAGCTGATTGTGGCTGTATGGTGTCTTGAACTGTACGCGGAAGATCGCTATGGCTCGCCCTATACTACATGGGACTAAAACACGACTAGTGAAACATTGGCGTATAAAAATAACTGCTTATTTCCTCGAGCAATGCAGGCGTGGCTGTGTGTTTTACTTAGATATGCTTTTTATAAAACATGTTAAAGGCTTTATTCTAGTACCTATATTTTCTGTAGCGATATCCGTCTCATTTCGCCTTTATTCGTAATTGAAGTTTCTCACTGTTATATAGATCACAATAGTATAAAGTCACGGAACAAATACCCATAGACTGAAATACTGATACATTTAAAACTTGTCCCCTAAGCGTGGTAGACAAGTTTTAAATAAGAAGAAGAATGAGAAAAAAAGATTGTATGAGGTATCATACAACCTCGTACGCCGTAGACTGATTTCATACATTTTTCAAGACTACGAAACTTAAAAGTCAACCACCTTTATCATACCAAATAGACCGCCTCCAGTGTTATCAGACCGAGCGCGCCTCAGCGACGATCCGTCAAGTTAACATGATCGATAGTCTACTCGCTGGTCGCTCCTAACATGGTCTGCGTTAAAATTTCGGCCTCCCTTGTTACTAGCATATATTTGAGTAATCGGCACTGACGTCAAGGCCTAGATCGTGCCAACGACCCGACAAGGCCAAGTTGGCCGTTTACGACGCAACGTTCGAGCCTGTTTCGAGTTTTTTTTTTATTGCGGAAATAGGAAGGCGCGAATCTTCAACTGTCCTTGAATTTGAAATTTCGGGATGTCGCCGCGCCTGTCTGCCTTGGTCGGGACATTGTATTGTTCTTTATCTATTTATGAATGTGAGCTGGTGTTGCGAACTGTAACTATATATTTCAGCCATAAGTAATTTGTTTGAAGATGTTTTTCCCTCACAAAAGGCTTTCTTAGGCTCGTATTAATGATTGCATCTCAAGAATGGGATCGTTCTTAATATGCTGTTTTTGACAGATGTTTCATACATTAAATTTATACGACAAAACAGCATATTAAGATTCTTGAGATGCATTTATGGATACGAGTGAGGGTTTTGTAGTGAGAGCTCACTTTTGGCGCTTCTTGGGATTCAATAACTGACACACAATCCACAATCATTAAAATTTTTAAAACAATGGATTCAATTAGACTTTGTCCACCATCTCACTTGTGGGGATTTTTTTTGGGTCAACGTTCCCCTTTGCAATGAATTTTATCAAATGGCTATTAGGTGCTTATAGATAGATTTAAAATTACGTTTATTACAAACTTACTTACTAGTTTAGCCTAAATGATCCTGGTGACGCTTTTTAAACACTTATTATGTTTAGGATTAAAGGTGAAAGGATACTTTCATTATATTTGTATACATTTTCCTCTGCAGTGTTAATATCGTATTTTAATAACGTTATAACTTTTTAATTTAAAAGTTACAAGCTGCAGGCCAAGGTTACACCCGCGTGATGGTAGAACATTATGATGAAAAGTATCCTATGTGTTAATCCAGCGCCTCATCTGTGTCCATACAAAATTTCATCAAAATTGGTCCAGCCGTTTGAGCGTGAAGAAGTAACAAACACAAACTTTCACCATTATATATTTTTTGTATTTGTGACGGAACAAGCTCGAGGCCCACCTGATGTTAAGCGGACTAACCTCTGCCTATAACAGATGCATTTCGTCACAAGTCACGAATTGCACTACGCCCGTCATCTTGAGACATAGTTGTTAAGTCTCATGTGCCTGTAATTTCACTGGGTCTCAAGGACTGCTGCCGGAACACACCGTTAGGTTCTTGGCGACAGCTTTTCTACTTGAGGGTACCAGTAGGAGCCAGTAATTCTAGGTTAGCCTGAACAACATCTTCGACCACATCATCACTGACCATCAGGTGCGATAGTGGTCAAAGACGCCAAGGCATAAAAAAGCATAGATATTGGTGAAATATTGAATACTTGGTTATTGGTAAAATGCTAACAACTTAGGGTTGACTTCTGCTAGTCCTAACAAACATTTTGAGATTTGTTTTTTGTGTTTTTTAAGTGTTTTTGACAGAATAAGTACGAGGACAACCTGATTTTAAAAGTCTCATGTGCCTGTAATGTATTATTTCATATCTTTTATTATTCGATACTACGATGTAATTATTCAAAACTCTATTCATAGGGAGCACGGCGCGGCCCAGTGCTGCCGCGGCGGGCGCTCTTCTTTCGGTGTAGGCATTTAACTACAACTTTTTTTTTTTTTTTCAAAATAATAAATCATCTAATAATGTTTTTTAGGACTAGCACGTGTCAACCCTAAGAGGTTGTTAGCATTTTATCAATAACCCTGTATATGATACTACGATTGAATGTGAAGAGCTACAAAGATTACTTTTTAAAGACTAACCTTTATAAGAGAGGACGAATCTAGACCCCATAAATATGCGTTTGATCTTAAGTCTGTTCGTAATAATTAGTATTCATGTTTTGTGTCACCGAAACATACTAATGATATTGACTGATTATTTTTTAGATAAACATTCTGTATAGATACGAGTAAAAACATTCTTAATATGTGTGTGAATATATTTGAATTATAAATTTACAAATTATTGGAATAAACCGTTATAGGGGACGGTGTCTATGACGGTTTAAGAAATACGATTGGAGTACGAAATTTCGGCGACACAGCCGTACCCCCGGTAGCTTAATAGATAAAGCATCCGGCGCGAAATCGGAAGGACGCGGGTTTAATTCCCGCCCGGGGCAAAACATTTTGTATTCCAATAATTTGTAAATTTATGATTTTCGCTTAGTACGCGGTAGTGCTTGTAATCATAATATATAGAAATATAGAAGGGTAGCGACATCATTCCGAGAGTTAAGTGTTTGAAAAAACACTTCTTTCGGTCAGATGAAGTCTAGTAGTCTGGTTGATGGCCGCGCACCGTCCCCTATGACAGTTTAAGAAATACGATTGGAGTACGAAATTTCGGCGACACAGCCGTTCCCCCGGTAGCTTAATAGATAAAGCATCCGGCGCGAAATCGGAAGGACGCGGGTTCAATTCCCGCCCGGGGCAAAACATTTTGTATTCCAATAATTTGTAAATTTATGATTTTCGCTTAGTACGCGGTAGTGCTTGTAATCATAATATATAGAAATATAGAAGGGTAGCGACATCATTCCGAGAGTAAAGTGTTTGAAAAAACACTTCTTTCGGTCAGATGAAGTCTAGTAGTCTGGTTGATGGCCGCGCACCGTCCCCTATGACAGTTTAAGAAATACGATTGGAGTACGAAATTTCGGCGACACAGCCGTACCCCCGGTAGCTTAATAGATAAAGCATCCGGCGCGAAATCGGCAGGACGCGGGTTCAATTCCCGCCCGGGGCAAAACATTTTGTATTCCAATAATTTGTAAATTTATGATTTTCGCTTAGTACGCGGTAGTGCTTGTAGTCATAATATATAGAAATATTTGAATTAATTAACCTGTCTAAAGCTTTTCGCCGTTTCAAAAATAAAATTATTTTTGTAAAACTTACACTGAAATTTAATTATAAAAGTACAGGTTTGTTTTGATTATTATTATTATACAAGTATGTTTTTAATAATTTAAGTTGAGCAAATTATATCCATTATATTTTACATCATAATTTATTTTTATATTAGTAGAATATTAATTTTACAGTGTATTTTCTTATATAGGTACATTTGAACATTAATTGCAAAAAAAATCTGTTACTGTTGTCTTCACCTATAATTGAGTTCAATGTATTGGTGTAAACAGTGTTGGTGATTTTCTAAATAAAAAAATAACTACAGCCTTTTGTAGGCAAAACTAGAGTCTCGACTTAGAGCACAATCTCACCTGATGGTAAATGATGATGTGGTCGAAGGTGGAAGATAATATAATATAATAATAATAACATAATCTAGAATGGAACCAGGTTCTTAATGTTTGCTGCCGGAACATAACGTTAGGTGCTTGGTGACAGATTTTCTACTTGCGGAGGTAGAGGGTGGTGAAAGTGGTAACTAGCCAGGCGGACATTCGTAAAAAGCGCTATCAGTAAAAATGCTTGATATATATTCACTAATATACAGTATTGCTACTTGTCGCCAGGTACCAAAATCTCCTCCATATATATAGGTACTATAATAAAATACAAATGGGGGCTTTGTTAAAACAGCGTCGTTAAACAGAAAAATCGCTTTAAACATAAAATACGCATTTTAGTCATAACTCAACTACACGACAGATGTCATTTAAATTTAAATGGGTCTACATGACAAGATTTAGAATATAAAAGTACATCAAAATCGGTACACCTGTATACAATTATAAGGTAACACACACACACACACACACAAAAAAAACAGTTGAATTAAGAACCTCGTCCTTTCTTCGAAGTTGGTTAAAATATATCAGGTAAAATACAAACTGAAGCTAATATTAAGTTATTTAAATTTAAAACTGAACACATTTAAAAATAAACAAGATACTAAGAAGAATAAAGATAAAAAAGAAGAAAGATAAAATTAGCATTTTAATATTGTTACGTTTGCAATGACGCCTGCTAGGCGAATTACACTACAAAATTACAAATTTACGAGAGAAAAAATTATAGTCATCCCAATACGATGGTTGCATGAAGAACGAGAGCAAGAATTACAGTTATGAGTCATTGTGTCTTGTTAGCTCAATTGGTTAGAGCATACCCCGGCTAAAGGGGTGGATGGACGCGGGTTCGAATCCCGCACATGACTATAATTTTTTCTCTCGTAAATTTGTAATTTTGTAGTATAAAATTAGCAGTTTGTTTTGGACAGATTTGTTTTTTCCTCCAATATCCCGTTTAATTTTTAATGCTGGAGAAGTCAAAAGATTTTTTATGACGACTAACTTAACGCAATTCAGTTTATATATCTAACTAAACTAATATATCTAACGCAATACTTTGTAAACATCGCGAATAAATGTTTAGAGATTCAAGAATACATTAGTTTTGAAGCGCTCGTAGCGAAGTTTGCTAAGCCGTTCTTAACCGAGCAGCTAAGTTAAGCAACGTCCTGTTGTGTGGACCTATTCAGTTGTCTTAAAAAAAAACAACTTATAGACAAACACACATTTCTTTTTATTTAAAAAATAAAATTATTAATTTACACTTGACTTTAAAAGTTCCCGCAACTCACTTTTGCTACTAATTTGGGCAGAGGTTCCACCTGAAGGGTATACTGTACTAGTACTGAGTCTGGTAACTACTGGAGTTATCACAATAAATCTGAGCAATTAATTTTGGAAGCCACCGTTTATATAGAGAAAAAAGTATAATAATTGTATCATTGTATCAAAGACTAGCCTAAAAATAAAAAAAAGAAACAAATGTTAACTAATTAGAATTTAACTCGCATGTAATGTTCACTTTTCGCTTTGATGTTGAATCCGAGAACCTCATCGACTCATTATCTTATCAACTCAGAGAAATGCTCCACTCAACACGTGTCTTTCATTAGCTAAACCTTTAATTATTATCAGACTTCCTTGTTTGATAATCGTAAATTTTTTTGGTAAGTACTTACAATAATTTATTATATAAGTTGTTTTAGAAGACCGCTCCTAATGTCAGCGGGATTATCCTTGTTTTTTTTTATATTAGCGGACTAATATTATATAGGCCTAAGATCACACTAATATTAAAAGGGCGAAAGTTTGAACGTGCTTGTGTGTTACTTCTTCATGCTCAAACGGCTGGACCAATTTTGATGAAATTTGGTGTGGAGGTAGATGTGGCGCTGAATTTACACATAAGATACTTCTCATAGTCATCCATCATCACGCGGGTGTAACTGCGTGGCGCCTAAGATATTTTTTCAACTCTGTCAAATTTTATAAATTCAAATGTTGTAACGTTATTAAAATAGGATATTAACACTGCAGTAAACATTATTTTATTATACATTTATTTTATCTATTCATATATATTTATCATTAAACAATTTTGGAATATAAAATGTGTTTAAAAATAAGCGTCACCAGAATCATTTAGGCTAAACTAGAAAGTAAGTTTGTAATAAATGTAATTTTAATGTTTTTCTATTAGCCATTTGATAAATGCGTAATTCATTTTAATGGGTACCTACGTTGACGTATTTAATTAAATTAATTCTTATATATACTGAGTTATAGGTTATTAAATTTTATTTCAATTTATAATATTTCACCAAATTGGGTTACGATGACGATGATACGTGTGACTCATATTTTAGGTAGTAGAAGTTCTTTTGTCAAAGTTATAAGAATAAATACCTAAATAATGCTATTATATAATATAAGAAAATAATTCGTTCACATCCCTACTTTAAGGGCGCGTTCAGAATGTCCTAATAAAGTTTCGGGTTGCTATGCAACACATACAATAACTGAATGATAAAAATGTCAGTTGACATGCAGCGCGTTTTAATCTTTAACCGATGGATAGGCTGAACCGATGACTGTGAAACGCAAATGTAGTGTTTTATTTATTAAATATGTTCTGTAATAATGTCCTAATAAAGTTTCGGGTTGCTATGCAACACATACAATAACTGAATGATAAAAATGTCAGTTGACATGCAGCGCGTTTTAATCTTTAACCGATGGATAGGCTGAACCGATGACTGTGAAACGCAAATGTAGTGTTTTATTTATTAAATATGTTCTGGGTAGTAAAACCGGAACTTACTCGAACATTCTGAAACAGGCCCTTAGTTTCAATTTATAATATTTCACCAAATTGGGTTACGATGTGTGACTCATATTTTTAGGTAGTAAAAGTTCTTTTTGCAAAGTTATAAGAATAAATACTTAAATATTGCTATTATATAATATAAGAAAATAATTCGTCTACATCTCTAGTTTTAGTGTTTGAAAAGTTTCTGGTTACATGGGATACAAGCAGTGATAGCATCGCGACTGTGCTTATCACTTACTGCGACCGTTTCGCACTGGAATCGCTGCAACCTGCTAAGTCGTAGTCTCCCTAATATGGTTCGCTCTACGGACATTCCAAAACTGGGACAAATCCGGAAACCCGAGCACCGCGAGTAACCCTGCATTTAACCCGTTCCATCTCGCTTCCGGCATCGAACCACCCAAAGTTCCGCCACATTACGACACCCCGCAATTGTCAACTCTATGCCCTTCCAAATAAGGATCTCATTTATTAGAAAGGGTGCTCGTACAAATAACGATAATGTTCTAAAACCCTGTTATTATTTTTCCTCGATATAAAAAGTAATGAGTTTTAAGCTCAACCCTTCTGCTTAAACATGGGGCTTACCCCCTACGTAATAAAGTTTAAATTTTATTAACGCTAGGATTAAATTTGAATTGGTTATGTGCGTTGTGGTTAAGGGCGGTATGGGCCTTTTTGCAAACATTACGGGGTTGTTTCGGTGGTGCATGTTTAATAAAGGTAAACAGAATGTTGCCAATTAACTGACTGCCGTTTTTGTCTAGTTACGACGATACAGACAAGGTTTTTTGTTAATTGAAATACTTTGTGTTTTCGGGTTCTGTACCCCGAGGGCCCATCCTATCAAATTGGGGACAGTCAACAAATGACCTGCTGCTGCAAGGCTTTAAATGTCACTTTAATTGGTTAAACTTTATGGGTTGGTTTGACGCTTGACAGCTAAGCTGTTCTCGTGTTATTTTTTACACGACTGCCCAAAAAAGAGTTGTGTTCAGAGTTCGTGTATGTAAGTATGTTTGTATGTGTCTTTATTCCACTATAACTGGAAAACTCCTGACTTGCCCAGTATGACAATCAATGTTGTAAGGCCAATAAATATATTCTATTCTATTCTATTCTAACTTTTAAACAGCTTAACCGATTTTAGTGATATATTTTAGTGATATATTTTAGTGATATATTCGTCTTGATAGCTCTGATGACACTAGGTACAAAATAGTAAAAAATACAAACTGGCGGATATTAGGAGCTATATTGTGAGTTTTTTTTATTTTTATTTTACCCCATTACAAAATTACAAATATACGAGAGAAAAAAAATATAGTCATGTGCGAGATTCAAACCCGCGTCCATCCACCCGTGTTATATTACCACAGTATGCGGGTTTGAATCCCATGACTATATTTTTTCTTTCGTATATTTGTAATTTTGTAATGTTATCCGCAGAGCAGGCGTTATTGCAAACTTAACAATATTAAAATTGACGTGTGCAAGCTTGTTAGTGATCTTTACGTCCAGATACGAGCCTAACATCCGTGTTGAAGTAATTTTAAATCCTGGAAATGACATAAGTATGGCAGAACTGTCTAGAAATCAAAACAAACATGAATAATTATGGCACTGAAAGTATTATGCACACGGTACTCAAGGATATTACGTGGTAACCTTATTATTTTCAAAACATGTTTGAAATGATTTGCCCGCATCATGAAACTTTAAAAAAATAGCTCTGAAAGCCAAACCTATCCAAAAGCTCTTTTATATGTTTATCCCAAATACATTTGTATACCTTTCTATTTTCTGTTCCTATTTTAACCGACTTCAAAAAAAGGAGGAGTTTCGTCCGTTTTTTTTATTTCAAAGCTGATGCTTGTCATTTAGTCTGATTTAAATTTCATAAAAATCGGTCTAGCCGTTTTTGGGTTCCACTCGAATAACTTAAAAATATTTTCCTATCTAGATGATATAGTCGTTGGAATCACAATCGATCGAGGGTCACTAAAAAGAGTGAAAAAAAATGTTCACCAAAACATGGAACCGAGTTTAACACTCAAAAGTGTGAAATAACTTGTCGAAGTCGGTACCAAGCGCACAATAATGTGATAATAGTTACTTATGAACTATCATGGTAAAGTCGGTTCCATTTTTAGTGTTTTTTTTTACAAAAACTACATATCCATTTACACCATTCGTGTGATACCAATAGTTACCAATGTTTCATTATAGCGCTCTATCTCCGTCTCTCTTTATCTGCACGCTGAAATGTATAGCGCTATCCTTGTTAGAATTCTTCTCCAGTATCCGGGCTCTGTGCCAAGTTGCAATTAAAAAGTTTGTCAAAATGTCATCACGAAACGCCAGAAGTGCCAAATCGTTAATGGCACTTGCTATTCTTTGGTAATTTTCTTATTTAAGAGAAAAAGTGACGTCTGTCATGGGAAATATAAAATTTAACAGTTGTTTGCGCTTGTAGCTAGACTTTGTACCTAACCATTATTCTCTAAGATCATGGTATTCGTAAGTATAGAATAACATTGGTCATATTACCACGAACAGTGATTGGACACCGATGCACACGATTTTTTAATTAGCTGTCACAAAAAATATAAAAAATATTTTTACATGTAGCAAATGAATAAGTACAATAAGAATAACAAATAGAGTGCTAAGCGAGACGTCAACGCGGGCGTCCCGAGCCCTCCTTGAAAAAGGCCACCGAATGTGGTTGAAACTATAGTCGGAGCTATCTGACTGATTCGTGAGTTATCCCGCATTATTTACTAAAATTAGTGAAAATCACGTTAGTTTTTATAATACAATAAGAATATAGTGGTCGAAGATGTTGTTCAGGCCAACCTAGAATAGGTTAAGGAACGTCCGCTTGATGAGGTCTGCAATTGGCATTTACTACCTTGGTAGTGCCTTCCGAAGGACGGAAATGTACCTAAGTGTTTCCATGTTTCGCAGGGCACAATCTCGGTTGTTGTGTTTTGCAGTCAATATAACATGGAGGTAAGGCATTTTGCGAATGCCCGTCTGGCTTGCTATCACCTTCAACTAGAAAATCTGATGCCAAGCACTAATACCGGACGGTGTGTTCCGGCGGCTGTCCTTGAGAGTTAGTAATTCTAGGTTAGCCTGTACAACATCTTAACCGCATCATCACTTAAAAAAATAGACGAATTGAGAACCTCCCCTTTTTTGGAAGTCGGTTAAAAATCAGGTGAGATTGTGTTCATACGATAGACTATCAGCTAAGAAATACACTTGCTGTGCGCAGTATTGAGAGTATATTGTGAACAACTTATGCAGAATATTAGAACACTAGAATAACAATCTAAGTAATGAAGACATATCCAACAAATTATTGGAGTACAAAATGTTATGCCCAAGGCGGGAATCGAACCCACGTCCTCCGATATCGCGTCGGATGCCTTAACCTCCTCGGCCACCTGGACTCGGCATTTCTAGCCGAAATTTTGTGCTCTAATTGTATTACTTAAACCGTCATAGGTGCGCGGCCATCAACCAGACTACCTACTACTACCAGACTTCATCTGATCGAAAGAAGTGTTTTTTCAAACACTTAACTCTCGGAATGATGTCGCTACCCTTATATATAACTAAATATGATATTACAAGCGACAGCACCCGATAGTGCTTGTAATATTTAGAAATAATGAAGATATAAATTATTCTATTGTAATGTACGCAAGCTGCTATCTGGATGAGTGACCTAGTGTGGGGACCACCAGTGAGGAGTATAATATACTAATTATAGTTAATTATTAGTTATAAATAACTCTTGTTAGTCATAAATAACTGTTGCTTTGAAATGCATTGTTTTATTGTTACCGACAGCCAATTGACCTACCCTTGGCAATAAATTCGCTGCTAACTTAGATCTCCCACTTTAATCTATACTTCTATATCTATATTTATATTATAAAGAAGGAAGATTTGTGTTTTTGTCTGCAACGAATCATCAATCAAGGAAAAAATTTAAGAAGCTGACTGGCACTCAAAGAAGAAGAAAAATGCAACGAATAAACTTAAAAACTACTCGTCCGATTTGGACGAAATTCGGTATGGAAATAGTTTGAGGCCCAGGAAAGGACATAGGATACTTTTTATCTGACTGCGCAAAAAGAGGTTAGTGATTTTGCGCGATAACTGAAATAGCGGGCGGAGCTGCGACTGGAAAGCTAATAACTTATATACATAAATCTATCATATTATGGATAACCCATTTGACCTAAAATGTCACAAAAAAATTTCGATCTTCTTAAAAGACCATATTTGATATTTTAATAGGCAGCGGTTACCACTTAACATCAGATGGGCCTCGTGCTTGTTACGTCACAATCCAATAATATTCATATGTTACATATTATACACATTACGAACGCCATAATAGCCGCCCGAGCGATTTGACTTTTATATGGGCGTGATATTTATTTTTATATATAACAATCTTTACCTGATTTGCGCTGCAGGTCCATGGTTCGAATCCCGCGGCGGGCTTGAGCTGGTGGAAGGGCATTTTGCGAATGCCAGCCTGGCTATAGCGACCACCCTCAAGTAGATCTGTCGCCACCACCTTACGGTGTGTTCCGGCAGCTGTCTTGAGAGCCAGTAATTCTACATTAAGCCGGTTAACACTTTCGACCACATCATCACTTATCATCAGATGAGATTGTGGTCAAAGGCTTACCTATCGTCAGCAATAAAAAAAAAGATTTCATGAAAATAAGTATATTGATCATGTAACTTTGTTCCAACCAAACTCCAATGCAATAAAAAAAATTACCTTCATAGTTCCTTTTACGCAAAATAAACCCAGCGCATTAGTACATATAGAGGTCATTGAGCTGAAACCATTATTGTCTTTTAATTGATTACAATTAACCAATGTCAAGGTAAAAAGCATGGTTTGAAGCAGAAAAAGGTTTGAAGCAGTGATAGCTCAGTGGCTTTGGCTATGGACTGCCGCGCAGCAGGTCCAAGGTTCGAATCCTGCCGCGGGCTTGAGCTTCACCGCATGGTGGAAGGGCATTTTTGTGAATGCCCGCCTGGCTAGCGACCACCCTCAATTTGAAAATCTGTCGCCAAGCACCTAATGGTGTGTTCCGGCAGCTGTCCTTGAGAGCCAGTCATTCTAGGTTAAGCCTGTTAACACCTTCGACCACATCATCACTTACCATCACGTGGGATTGTGGTCAAAGGCTTACCTATCAATAATAAAAAAAAAAATAAAAAAATAGGTCGTCGGCAGATCAGGTATTCGTAGTGTATCATCGAACAACTAAACTTACGTACGAAATACAGTATTTGGCGTGGTCGTAGCATCACTTGAATGCCCGCCTGGCTAGCTCCCATCCTCAAGTAGTAAATCTGCGGCCAAGCACCTAACGGTCCTCTTAAAAATAACACGACGGCGCGCCCTTGTTTAAATGATTGATGCGAATTTGAATGTGTAGGTCTCATTTGTACTACGTCTTAGTGTGAGTGTAAATGAGTGAGTTTATATTAGAGATGAAACGGACATCCGGTAACTATCCGGTATCCCGGCATATCCGGCTATCTTAATACTATCCGGCTGAATACCGGATAACTAACTACTATTCGGCCGAATAGACATCCCGCTAAAATGAAATAAAACTGCATAAAAACATATTTTTAAGTAACTATTTGCTTCATTTAGTTAGTATTAGTATCACTTAACAAATATAATTAGATTTAGTTGCAAATTTTTAATCACACCTTACGTAAGTAAATATATTAGAAAGAATATGAATTAATTATTACTTATTATTTTCACTGTTTATATCTAAGTATTCCCATAAAGGCGATTTTCTCTTCATCGATGCCATTGCTCGTTGCTAAATCTTTTAGAATTATGTATATACTTCAGATAACAAGAGCACAAATAATTTAATAACCTAAAACGATCACGCACGTGTTTGCACTGCAATCAACACAATAACACAATGAATGAAACAATTGCTAATTTCGCTCAACAACAAAAAGACCCGAATCGAACCGTGTCCACTCGATCGTTCGCGCGCCACCTACGCAAGTGTGTGTGTGCGATGCACCAAACGGCTGTGTTACACCGGATATCCGGCGGCCGGCTATTCGGCTATACGGCCACAATAAAGTCATATCTGTCAGACAGGCTACAGAAGGTTAGAATAAATGGCAATACTTCTTCCGGGTCTTTGTTAAGAATAGGAGTACTAATTTTTAAAGTAGATAGGAGGGATAGTGAACTTATTCATGTAAATAATGTGTTATCTATGATCTCTAAGTGGTTCGCGGCTAATAATCTTCTCTTAAATTCAAAAAAGACCAAATGTTTAAAGTTTTCTTTACCAAGTGTTACTTATGTGGAACCAAACATTAAGCTTGGCCTAGAAAAACTCTCTTTTGACAATACGACAGTCTTCCTGGGAATTAAAATGGATTCAACTTTACAGTGGAATCCACATATACATGATCTATCTGGAAGATTTAGTTCTGCTGCATATGCAGTTCGTAAGATAAGACAGCTAACAGACGTAGCTACTGCTAGGCTCGTTTATTTCGCGTACTTCCACAGTATTATTTCTTATGGTATATTGCTGTGGGGAGCTGCTGCTGAGATAGAGACAATCTTTATCTTACAAAAGCGTGCAATTCGAGACATATATGAAATGGATCCTAGGGAATCCCTGAGAGATCTTTTTAAAGAAATTGATATTTTAACTTTACCAAGTCTGTATATATTTGAAAATATTATGTATGTTCGTAAAAATTTGAGCGAATATAAATCAAACAGTGACAATCACGATTATAACACTAGGAATAAAGATAAAATAGCGTTGCCAGGTTTTAGATTAGCAAAGACAAATAAAAGGTCCTTCTTAGGCAATTGTGTGCGGTTTTATAATAAATTGCCCAAACATATTACAACGCTCACAGAAAGAAAATTCAAGTTGCATGTGAAGAATATTTTGATAAAGAAATCTTACTACACAGTTTCTGATTACTTAAACGACAAAAATGCTTGACTGGTTCGCCTCTGCCAAACTAGCGCCTATCACCTACGTAATGTAAATTAAGTATTGTAATAATTTTAGTATATAGTATGTACTTAACACATTGTTAAAAAACGTTTAAACGAATGGCCCCGAGTTTCTTGCCCGTTCTTCTCGCAGTGGCTCTATAATTTTTGTTTGCTGAACGTGGCAGTACAATGTAGTATATTTCAATATTAAAATTTGTAATTGACCTTCATAAGAGCGTCGTAGACGCCTAAATTGAATAAATGATTTTGACTTTGACTTTGACATGGTTGGCCGAATATCCGGTATCCGGCCAAACTGCTATCCGTTTCATCTCTATTTTATATACAATAAAACAATAAAAAGTTAAATACGATTGCTCTACTCCGGCAGGCAGTTTTATTTGAAACTCCTCAAAACATACACAAAAATAGAACGTACGCGCCTTCGTGACTGCAAAGGTTTTGTAGTGACTACAATTATAATCACTTGTCCTTTAGTGGCGAAAACAGATGCGCAGTTACTTTCGTAAACATGATTTACATGTTGTGCACATAATTAAAACACCTATTTATATCAGGATGATGCGAAGTCGAATTGGGCAAAGGTCGAAGCGTACAACACCGGTAGGGCATGCTATTCGGATATCCGAATATCCGAATTATTCGGATATCCGTTACATATTATTATTCGGATATCAGTCATGTTACTATTCGGATAAAACGAATAATACGGATATTTACTCCCTACTTATTTTTTATTTTTTTTAAACCATACTTTTTATCCTATGCCGCTCGAAATGTGGTAGATTTCACTATTTTTCATATGGCGACACTAAACAGACAAGTTGCTTTGCGGAGACTCGCGAGCGACGCGACGCCATCTTGTTTGTAGTTGGATCGCGTCAGTGTTAGCTGTTGCTCGTGTGTTTTAACATCATTTGTTTGAATTATTTAGAAAACACGGTAAGTACCTAATTTATTAAATTACTATTGATCAATTCACTTGTATATTGTTATGTATCTAATGTTATTCATTTTTGTATTTTATATATTTTGTATTTGAATGTCGTGTCATAGCTTAGTGTAGGTAACTTCTTTTTCTAATTTTATCGTAAATTCAAAGTTATTATCTAGTGTAATGAATCAAACTAAAACGATATTTATGTTTTTGAGCGTTGTAATTCTATTTTTTTTTCATAGTCCTTGCTCTCCGCAGCCCTCTAACTAGTTTTTTATTATTTTAATTTCTTTTTCAGTAATAACAAAAAAGAAGTTCCGAAAACAAATAATGGCAAAAGCAAACATAGATAATTTGGTTTTTGAAAAAAATTATCGCAGTAGTGGCGTCAAGTCATCCGTTTGGCAATATTTTCTTTTATCCACCGATGGATTGCATGCTGAATGCCAAAAATGCAAAAAAGTATTGAAACATTCTAAGTCTACATCTCCACTTCATAATCACTTAAAATTAGTACATTCTATAATCTTGAAAACTGGAAAAGATCAACCTTCCAATAGTTTAACCTTAGAAAAAGAGAATGAAAATCACGCATCATTGATACAAAATATTGATAATGAACCAAGCGGATGCACATCGAAAAAAAGAAAAACCACGATCAATGATTTTTTCAAGTCTGATGCTGAAGACGTTCAAACCACAGTATCAAAACTTGCTGCTTTAGATGGATTGCCTTTAAGGGTATTTTCTACATCCAAAACATTAAGAAATCTATTCAAGGAGAGTAACTATGTTTTGCCTAAATCACCTTATGCTATAAAAACTATGGTTATGACAAAACATGAACAGCTAAAAAATTATTTGAAAAAGGAAATCATTAAAATTAAAGATAAAGGGCAACCATTTTCAGCTTCCCTTGACGAATGGACTTCCGCAAAAAATAGACGATATATGAACGTAAATATTCATTCACCAGCATTTGATGATAAGCCTTTCCGAAACTTGGGATTATCGAGAATAAGAGGCAGTGGTACAGCGGAAAACTGCTATAAAGTTTTAGGAGAAAAACTGTTACAATTTGGACTCGCGATAGAAAAAGATATCGCGTGTATCGTTACTGATGGCGCGAGTGTTATGCGAGCATTAGGTCAAAGAACATCGGCGGAGAATCAACTGTGCCTAGCCCATGGTATTCAGTGTGCAGTGCTGGACGTACTGTATAAAAAGGATTGCACTGATATAGATGCGACTTACGCAATGCCATGCTCACATAATTTAGACGACAATAGTGATGATTCCGAAAGTGAAAGTGCTGCTGACGACGATGGATTTGCGTTGCTTGCTGAAAATGCAGCAGAGGTGCCTCTAATAGTTTACAAGGACTTAATCTCTAAGGTGAGAAACATTGTCAAATATTTCAAAAAGTCACCTACCAAAACTGATCATTTACATTCATATTTGAGCAATGAAGGCAAACAGTTAGGACTCATTTTGGACTGCAAAACTCGCTGGAGTAGCCTTGCAAACATGATAACCAGATTTTTGCTGTTAAAAGATGGAATAATGAAAGCTTTAATTGACTTTAGAAACGAGACTACGTTTACTAACACTGAGATTGAAATATTAAGTGATTTGTCAATCTCCTTAAATATTATTAAAGCTACTGTGGAGGCAATTTGCAGAGAAGATGCTAATTTGCTAACTGCAGAAACTGCCTTGAAATTTATGATCTCAAAACTCAATGAAAGAGACAGCACAATAAGCCGGCAGTTAGTAGATGCTTTAAAAATGAGGATTCTTCAACGCCGACAGCTTAAAATTGTTGGTACTCTTAAGTATTTACACAATCCTGCAAGTTTCTACGCAGAAAGTTCATGTGTAGGTGATGTATTCGAAAATCCATCCTGTGACAAGGTCACTAGATTTATAATAGAAACTATCAAAAAATACTTTCACCCAGAAGAACCTACAGCTTTGGCTAACGAAACCGATGATGATGACGTGGCACTTATCCATTACCTACAGCAGAGAGAATCTGAAAAATCTTTGACTTTAAAGGAACAAATAACCAAAGAGATCGAGAAGACTTTGTCAAATACACCATCAACTTCCTCTGCAAATGCCACTACTAAAGCAGCTGACATTGATGATATAGAAACTCTTTGCCGAGTACAGATGGCTCTCTTTGATAGTGGTGGACCAAGAAACACTCATCTTAGTCAAGTATATAATTTGCTTTTGACTATTCCTCCAACAAGCGTAGAAGCTGAAAGAGTGTTTTCCTCCACAGGATACATTTGTAATAAACTAAGGACATCTCTAAACGACGCGACATTAGATTGCTTGAGTTTCCTCAGATCTCATTACCAAAGGCTGAATAAAGAATAATTGTTTAGATTATTATATATAAACGTTTATTTTTAAGGGCCCTTGTCATATAATTTTATGCAAGGTACAAGATGGATATTTTAATTACTTTGTGAAGAAAATTATAGTGATTCATTAGTACTTATATATGATTTATTATTTTGATATTTTGTTTTCTTATAAAACCTTTTAGTAACAAAGAACTAATAGATATTTGATTTTCGTTTGATTTTTTAAGTGTTGAAACTAAAATGGCTTGATAAGTAACATTGTTATGTATATTTTCGAACTTTTAATAGAGATTTAAGAAGACTTGTTTTGTTATTTTGGGTACGAATCGTACTTTTTATAATAAAAATGTTGATTAAACACGATTTTTAGTATGATTTAAACCTTTATCACTAGTATCCGAAATATCCATATTATCCGAATTTATTCGGATAGTGTTAAGGATGTATCCGAAATATCCGAATAGTAAAATTGGACGGATAATTGCAAGCCCTAAACACCGGCAACGTTGTTTATCTCCAAAATATACGCGGAAACTTAACGACGCATATCAGGTGTGCATGTGTGCGAGAGATCTAAGCGGTCTGCGGGTGAAAGCGTAAGGCCCCTGCCTAGTTGATGACGGCGGAACACCATGAGCTCTTTATTGCTGATAGTTAAGCCTTTGACCACAATCTCACGTGATGGTAAGTGATGATGTGGTCGAAGGTGTTAACAGGCTTAACCTAGAATAACTGTCAGTCAAATAAGTGTAAGAATTTTCTGTCAGTCTAATGACTGACAGAAAATTCTTGATTTTAAGAACATTTTGGGTGTGTCTCGTCTTTTCCTGTCTGCAGATACCCTCTTGTGAGTAACCAGGACTTAGTACCATTAGTATATAGGTATTAGGTACAAAGAATTAACAGCACCTATGGGCTGGTTAGCGTGACGACTGGTGTCAAGGCGCCGATCACGAACGTACCCAACGAGGTGACGTAAAACTTGGGGAAACTACACGTTTGTCACCTTTTTAACCGACCTCAAGAAAAGGAGGAGGTTATCCATCCATCTGTTTTTTTTTTAAGTTTGTTACCTCAGAACTTTTGAGTGGGTGAACCGATTTTGATAATTTTATTTGAAATGGATGCTTGTCGTGTGGTTCCATTTAAATTTCATCAAAATCGGTCAAGCCGTTTTTGAGTAAATCCAATAACTGAAAAATATTTTCCTATCTCAATGATACATTCGTTGATAGTGAATGACAAACAATCCCGTAAGTAGCAAGGGTCACGAAAAAAAGTGAAAAAAATGTACTTAATAAAAATTCAACCGACTTCAACACTCAAAAGTGTGAAATAAATTGTCGAAGTCGGTACCATGTGCACAATATTGTGTTAAACTATCATGGTACCGACTTCAACAAGGTTTTTCACCCTTTTGAGTGTTGAAGTCGGTTAAATTTTTTGGTAACAAAATTTTTAGGTTTCCGAACGAGGGAAAAAAATAAAAATATTTCTTATAATGATTTGGTCGAAGATGTTATTCATGCTAACCTTGAATCATACTTGACAGTTCAGTTTTTTACATAAAATCTATGTTCTCTTTCTCTTCTAAAATCTAATTATGGCATAGATTTCTATTGTTGAAATTTTTTCTAAAATGTTTTTTCCTCTCTTTCATGCTAACAGAACGATAGAAAAAATTAGAGTTATGAGTCATTCTCATATTAGCTCAGTCGGTCAAAGCATACCTCAGCTAAAGGGGTGGATGACGCGGGTTCGAATCCTGTCAAAAAGTATGATCTTATAAAAAAAATAATTTTATAAGATCATAATGTTGTCTTAGATTTACGCGATTGTTTAAATCGCGTATATTTTACAAAATAATGACAAATATACGCGATTTAAACCGTTGAAAGTTGTTTAATTACTATTTATAGGTTCATACTTTGTAAGGGTATTCAATCGATTTTATTCACTAGTTTATTTTGACATTTAAATTAAAATAATCTTTACTTTGAGATTATTTGTACACAAAATGGGAATACATATAAGAATTATAATAATACAAATACAATTTGAAATGAACATAAGAGTAATGTACATTTTATACCGTATCCAAGGAACCCATGGATTCGTCAATAAAATCACCTTAAATTGACGATTTCACCATTATGCCTATATATATTTTATCTTTTTTTCTCTATATATTTTGAGGCAGTGATGGCTCAGTGGCATTGGCTATGGACTGCCGCGCAGCAGGTCCATGGTTCGAATCCCGCCGCGGGCTTAAGCTTCACCGCATGGTGGAAGGGCTTTTTGCGAATGCCCGCCTGGCTAGCGACCACCCTCAAGTTGAAAATCTGTCGCCAAGCACCTAACGGTGTGTTCCGGCAGCGGTCCTTGAGAGCCAGTGAAATTACAGGCACATGAGACTTAACAACTATGTCTCAAGGTGACGGACGCTGTGCAATTCGTCACTTGAACGATGAACTGCATCTGTTATAGGCAGAGGTAACCGCTTAACATCAGGTGGGCCTCGAGCTTGTTCCGTCACAATAAAAAAAAAAAATATATATATATATCTACGAAGTTGAAATTTGACAGATATGTAGGAGACGTCAGGTTAGAACTGTTTTAATAAAAGGGCAGTTAAAGGGATATACACGGTGGGTAAATGTTTAAGAGAAAGGCTTTTGTTTTTGAAGTTAGGATTATCATAGAGGGGAGTTTCGTGGCATAAAATAAAATGTTACTGTTAACAGGTTCAGTCAGTCTGTTTGTTCAATGTTTTCAGTTGTCAAAGGTGTGACCCAGTTGTACCGTTAGGCAACAGTTGGAGCCATAACGTGTGAAATTAAGTGTAAAATCGTGCGCTTACGCACGTTCATTGTGCGCATGCAAAACAGCATTATGCGTGCGGTCGCAATTTGCTAACTGCGTTTTAAATTTTACGCATTATTTTGCTAGATATGAAAGTTCGTATTTATGGTAACAAAGTGGTAGGTCTCTTTGGCTAGAAGCCGTCTAGGTGGGTACCGCTGCAGTGTCAGATATCCAGCATTGAAGCAGTAGCGCCCTTCATGCTTTAACACAGGAGTATATGAAGAAGCGTGAAGGGAACTGCATCTGATTGAAATTACTAGGTTGCCGTGACATAAGAACTAACATATTGCAGTGACGCATGGCAGTGTCAAGTAGAACTTAATGGACAGGCGTTATGCTTATAATCAAGCGGCGACTTAGATTTGTCACCATATCACTCTTCCCCCACGACTCTTTCTGGGAGAAAATTGCGTCAATGTGTCAGTGAGTGAGTGGAGTAATCGCGCTTTATATAGAACGAATTAATAATATTGATTTGTGAATAATTTTTATTGTTAAATTATAATGTAAATTTGCCGACCCTGCTTCGGAGACTTTTCCATACCATCTCATCAATACTGCAGTAGATGTTGCTTACCCTAGCTGATCAGTTAAGAACGACTCGGTAAGCTATGCTACGAGCGTATCAAAACATATTTCGCAGAAGATTTCCCGCATGTTTTTTCCCCTTTTATGTAATTTTGGGAGGATATTGATAAATAATGATTTTCTATGGCAAGAAATGTACAGCAAATGCATTAAATTTCCACTCGTCCTTGTATGACAAATTCTTTAATCATACGAATTGTTTTGACTATTCACCACCCTCAAACGGTGTGTTTCAGCAGCTGTCCTTGACAACCAGCTCCCATTTGAAACCTGTCTTCGATCAAATCGCTACCATAAGGATAGGAAGTTATCAAAGGCTAGCCCATCAGCATAAAAAAAATTAATAACAAATCATCTGTGATTCATTATGTCAGTTATCAAAAATCTTTAGGCACGGATCCGTTGCCAAGACGCTTGCAAATAAAATTTATTTTTAAACGACTTTCTAAAACGATGAGGATATTTCGGACAATTCGACACGTAAGTATATATTTTTTTATAAATGACCATGCATGACTTTATATGAGTTAAATCAAAAAAACTCTGCTTTTTCGAGAGACCAGAAAAGTCCGATTTAAATGATTTATTTTTCATTGAAAAGGGTAAACCGCTTAGGTCCTAATTAAATTTCATCAAAATCGGTCAAGTAGTTTTTTAGTTAAATTCAACTAACTCAAAAATACTTCACATACCTATGTGTATGTGAATGATGTTTTAGTAGTTGCAAGATTTGTGGTACCAGTATTGTAGGTGAGTAGAAATCTATACATCAACCAGTAAACACCACTAAAACGGGTAAAAAATTTTTTTTACAAAAAAATTTACCGATAAAGACACCGAAGAGTGTGAAATAACATGTTGAAGTCGGACTATGAAAATGTGATCTCAGAGTGTTTTGAGTCAGCAGGGGTCTTTAAAAAGTTATTTCATACTTTTCAGTGTTAGAAGTCGTTTGTATTTTTGTTTAAAAAAACTGAATCCAAATCCTATTGATAAAAAATGATTTTCCTCCGATCCTCTGAAGAAGAGTTCATCTTCAAAGCGAGATAAATAAGGAAATCACCTCCTTAATCTATCCTACAATCAATTCAGTAAGAAGCACTGTATTCGAACTTGGTGGCAATTGCTATAGTTTTACTATCAAAGTAAAATCAATTACATACCATACGTGACAATACATGTGATATACCTACACATACATACACATTTTATAACTCAATTACAAAAATAATGTCTATTATTAAAGTAATAAAACACAATTTTCCATGAACAATACCATAAATTATCACCGTCATACAATTTGTAAACGTGTAGCCTAGGGGATAGAGACGAGTTTCCCTTGCGATTGAAAGAAAATTCCTGAAGTAAAATGTTTGGTAGGTATTTTAATAATGTGTAAACTAAGGGGAAATGTATAAAACATGTTACTGGAGCCGTTTCGCTCATTGTATAAAATTTTGCTTCTTGCCCGATTTTGTCGGTTGAATTTCATCGGCTTTGCAGAAATGTCAACAGTCGTCAGGTTTTCGTTTGCAGTTCTTAAGTACAACGATTGTGCAACTTTATTTAGTTTAAGAAGAGAATTGGAATATCTGTTAATATCGGTTCTGTTGTAATGTATTCTGAGGTCCAAAAATGTGGGTACTTTACGTTGTGGTCCGGATTTTTTTATTATGTTATAGGTTAGCCTTTGACCTCTATCTCACCTGATGGTAAGTGATGGTGTGGTCGAAGATGTTGTTCCGGCTAACCTAGAATTACTGGCTCTCAAGAACAGCTGCCGGAACACACCGTTGGGTGCTCGGCGACAGATTTTCTACTTGAGAATGGTAGCTAGCCAGGCGGGCATTCGCAAAGTGCCCTACCACCGTGCTATGACGACTGCCATCCTAAGGGGACAACAACCGGGACCGAAGGCTTAACGTGCCCTCCGAAGCACGGAAGCGCTGAGTAATAGAGTGACTAGCGGAGCGCTTCGAAATCTTATCTAAATTTTTGTTATTTGAAGCCCGAAAGCCTTTTTCAATCATTTCTTGACTGTCAATCAAAATTGATTGACAGTCAAGAAATAAAACATATTTTAATGAAGCATTTTACTATATTGTTATATATATACTAATGTACATAATATACATTTTTTGGCCAGCACTTATTCTTGCAATACTGTATGTTTACAATGAGGTAAGTATATTCAAGAACAACAAGGATTCTGCATGCGAGTTTTGAACTCAGTGCAGAAAGGACTTGTAATTCTCGGACTTCTGACTTCAATCATACCTGTAGTGTGTTGTGGTTGTAAAACTGCTTTTAAGGGCTTTCCTTACTCAAAAGGTCCCTATTACTAAGACTCCAATGTCCCTCTATCTGTCACCAAGCTGTATCCCATGAACTGTGAGAGCTAGACAGTTGAAATTTACACAGTTGATGTATTTCTGTTACCGCTATAACAACAAATACTTTTTTTTTGTACCAAACTAGGTAGCACTTGACCACTATCTCACAGTGTACGAGTACAGTCGAATCTCGTTAATGCAAATCTGCGATAATTCGAACCCCTCTATAATTCGAAGTTATCATGAGTTCCCTAGAAAATCTCTTAATATTTCGAACTAAATCAACACAGTTTTATGCACTTTAATTCGTACTAATCGGCGTCAATCACTCGATTATTCGTAAAGAATAAGTCACTTGATCCTCTTATAAACAAGTCTGAAAAATCCATCCCGCCGCGGATATATCTAAGTACATTGCAGAACAAGTTCAAGCTCATGGTACACGAGCCTTTGTTTTGGTAATGATTAGTTTGACATACACTTCAGCACGAATTGGTTTCTTTTACCTCAAAAATTTCGAACCATTTCATATTTCAAACACTCGATAATTCGTAACATATTAAGAGTCCCTCGAGTTTTGAATTAACGAGAGTCGACTGTATTTACCGTTCAGCTATTCGTCCCGTACAAAGTTTACAAACTCGGGTAAGTAGGTACCTACCCAATATTTTCATATTAGGTAGGTCTATAGTATATATAGTAGGTATAGTACCTAAAGTCACCACACCAGCCACCTGTTACGGCAATAAAACTACGGTGAGGCTACGCCCGCGTTCAATACTATTGAAATTCAGTGGTATGCATACGGATTTATATTCTTTTTATTCAATTCCGGAGTCACATTATGCGGAGTTCCGACGGTCCCCAAAACGTCGGTCTCTTCTAGGGTACCCTTGTTACAATCGTATGTTGCGTAAGGATATGTGCAACAGGATTCTAGCTTCATATAATTATGAAAAATTACACAAGTTTAGAAAATGTGGGAACTCCTCCATCTGTAATTGCTTTGTGCCCCTTCGGGGGTCGTTTTTTATAAAGAAACACTAGAAGTACAACAGTACTTCTCCACTGTCTGTGACTTTTTCAACCATGATCAGTTTTGTTTTTATAGAAAAGAAATTAAATAGGAAACATACATACATCCCTCTCGCTTTTCAGTCTTAGACTAGAGGGGGCTTATTCAGCAAACACCCATTCATTTCTTGTGAACGCTGAGTAAGACTTCTGCTAGGACCACCATGTAGATCTAAGTTAACATTAAGTCTTTTGTTCCTTTTTATTATTCATTAGTATTAAAGTATCAGTAACACGTATTTTAAATTATAGTTTTTAAAATCCTTTTCAGTGCTCCCCAAATTTGACTACATACTAAGGGGAACACATTTAAGAGTAGGAAAGTTATTATTTTCTCTTTGGCCTCGACTTTACCCCCTTTTTTTGACCCCTTCGGGTTTACAGACAAGATGTCCAGATTTTTGTTTATTTTTGTTGGTTATTAGGTTTACCCGATCTAGTGAGTGGCGACTATAAATCAACAAAAAAAAACAATCTGCTCGGCCGTAAACTTATATGTTGGTAGCTTTACACTTAGCTAGTTACCACCTACTACCTATAAGTAGAAAAATCTGTCGCCAAGCACCTAACGGTGTATTCCGGCAGATGTCCTAGAGAGCCATTTTTCATTTTAGGTTAATTCTGTTAACAATTCCTTACAACATCAAAGATTCCCAAAAGGTGAATAGTGGTTAAAGGCTAAACTAAAAAGAACTAGATTGCTGCTAATATCAGGATATTTTTGATACGAGACGTAGGTGGTGTGAAAACTAGAGCCAAAAATGCTTGCTTTTAATATACAAGTGCTAAGCATTAAAACCCTATGTGGCGTCGAATACTCCAACTTATTTTAGTTTGCATTAGAAGTGGGCCAGATTATGTTTTAAAAAAATACCACTGAGTGGCCGACTCCACCATGATCGATTCTTCAACTCCTAATCATAGATGTTTTATTTTATTAAACTATGTTGTGTAAATAGTTCGCGTTACCCATATTTGTTGACTAGACGCATTTTGTAGATAGCATCAACGTATTTCTTTAATAAAAAGTATACTGCATATTATTTATTTATTTATTCTTTTGCACAAATAAGTGTTCAAGGAGGACTTAATGCTATGTAGCATTTTCTACCAGTCATCCTGGATGTGCAAGAAAATGGTAGCGGTGCAGTGAAAGATCGTAATGACAAAATGTGTATTGTACATTTATTAAATCATAGATATATATATATATATATATATATATATATATTCTTCTGCAAATTAAAGATAAAACGAATGCACGTATTCAGGAGACGATCTAGCTTATTAAGGAGGTCTGTGTTAAGGTCAATAAAGCAAACATCCGCATAGTCAATAATTGGTAGGAGAAGAGAGTTGACGAGAGAAATTTTCGTTTTCATGGGCAGAAAGTTTCGAAGTCTAGCAATAGAATGAAATGAAGCGTAAAACTTACGAGAAATTTCTTGGAAATGATCTGACCAACATAAGTTGGAATCTATTATGACACCCAAATTTTGACAGTGGAGGAGAAAGGAATAATTGAGCCATTAAAAGATACAGGTGAAAGATCCGCTAAATTAATATCAGATAGCTGGCGCGAACTGCCAATCACGATAGCTTGACATTTATTAGGGTTAACTCTTATACCAAAGTTTTCAGACCACGGTTGTAAGCGGACAAGATCATGGTTCAGAGCAGTTATCGCAGTATTAAGATTTTCAACAGGTGCAGCACAATAAAGTTGAAGGTCGTCAGCATACAAATGAAAGTTATTTGTAATGCTGGAAGAGAGAAGATCAATAAAAAGAGAGAATAGCAGGGGAGATAAAATTCCACCTTGAGGGACGCCAGCTTTAACCACTTGCCAGTTAGAGATAACCGAGCCATTCCGTATGGCTTGACGACGGTCTTGAAGATATGAAGAGAACCAACGGAAGGAGGCTTTATAGATAGGGGATTATTATTGGAGCACAAAATTTTATGCCTCGGGTGGGAATTGAACCCGCGTCCTCCGATTTCGCGCCAGATGCCTAAACCGCTCGGCCACCTGAGCACGGCTATTTCTGCCGAAATTTCGTGCTCCAATTGTATTTCATTAACCGTCATAGGGCACGGTGCGCAGCCAGCAACCAGACTACTAGACTTCATCTGATCGAAAGAAGTGCTTTTACGAATACTTAATCCTCGAAGTGATGTCGCTACCCTTTTCTATATTTCTCCTGCAGAAATAGCCGTGCCCAGATGGCCGAGCGATTTAAGCATCCGGCGCGAAATCGGAGGGCGCGGGTTGAATTCCCGCGCGGGGCATAAAATTTTGTGCTCCAATAATAATATATATATCATATGATTTACGCTTAGCACGCAGTAGTGCATCATATTTAAAAAAAATACTGTCAATAAACTGAGAAATTGGAAAGACAACATATATTATTAGACTATTCAAATCAATCCTATTTTCACTCTTATTCCTTAAATATCAATATGTATAAAAATCTTTTGTGATTCTTGTTGACTCACGGTTATACGGAAGGAAGGTCAACGGTGTGATTGTGATCGGTCATGAAACGAATTCCGTGAAAATTGATTCGGAGTAAATCGCAGATTCATTGATTAATACAGCGTTGCCTTAAGACATTTGTAGAGAATAAGAGTTTGTCAGAAATATGCTAGAAAACATGTTTATCTTTTCCAAAAAGGCAGATTCAGATCCAAGTGGCTATACAAAAGTAGTGTCTGAAAAGTACTTACGTAGTATGTTTTTACACCATCTCTAATGAGTTCAAATTTTAAATTGTGGCAATAACGATCCGTTCGTATTTTTGAATGTAAAAAGACTGTCTTTTTTTGTAATTTTACTTGTTTGTTTATTAATGTTTTAAATGGTGTCTTCCATACAAAATTAAGGTTTAATGTCAAATTCATAATATCTATTTTGGGGTCTACGAGCCTTATGAATTACAAAATTTTACTAGTAAAATATACAGCCATACAAAAAGGGTGTAGTGGCTCTACACTCTTTTTGCTGAACGAAAAAACTGCGAACACTTTACAATATTAGTATTTAATTCAATTTCATATCCCATTAAAATGTCACACTCGGACTTGCCGAAAACGATCGCAAAAGATTTCTGGTTGGTTCCAAATATTACTTCAATATGACATTTTGTTTTCAAGTTATCCGAACGGTGTACAAATATATTCAGAACGCTAATTTTGCCCACTACCTCCCAAATCTAACGCCGGCGTATGAGATCTTTTTTAAAATTTCGTTTATACTTAGATGCTATTTTTGCTCACGATAGATTATTCGAACGCACTATCTTTTTAATAGGCGAACATGTCTTAGAAGAAGATTATAGTGAGAATCTTGGTAAGACTCAGGTCCCTGTCTCACGCCTGTTGTTAATAACGATTAGGCGAAAATGGTATTCAATTTTTTTTATTCTTGGCCCTTTGCTTGCACCAAAATCTAACATGTATAGGAGAATTCAATGGAAATTGGTTCTCAAAAAGAATGATCGAGGGTGCTAAAACACATCGCTAGGTGTTGTCGACAGATATTTTACTAAGGCGCCTTAAGTGGTTGCTAACCATTAGAATTAGAATTGTTTATTAGCCTTATAACATTAGCAGCTATACTAGGCAAGTAAATTTACAAGAAACATAATACTAACATAATAATGGAATAAAATTGGTAGGCAATACACAATTAAAATTGACCCCCGACACAATTAAAAGCCCGTGGGGTGCCGGGTTAGAATTGCACCTCCCCATATCATCCCGTGGGTGTCGTAAGAGGCGACTAAGGGAAAAATACTGGAAGGTGGGCAGCAGCGCCTTCTAAAGAACTGCCAACTTACACTGCTATCCCCAAGACGCCTGCCAAACGTGGGGATTATGGCAAATACCCCCTTAATAGGGGAGGCTGTGTTCAGCAGTGGACGATCCGGCTGTTACAGTACACAATTCAAATTAAGAACAACAATTAGTAGCTATACTCTTGTTGATCCTAATATATATACATACAACCAAACATACATGAATATATAAATACAACATAAAATGTGTGGACTATACAAAATTAAAATGAAAATCACAATAATATTAAGATATTAAATAATAAAAAAATATATAATGGAAACTTTGAAAACCTTTGAAATTAGAATAAAAATATTAAATAATTAGAATAAAAGTTTACGAGTTATAATATTATCCGAATTATTTTTGACTAGCATGATGCAAACTTAAAGTTAAGACCACAAAACTCAATTGCTTGAATGTCTGATAAATATATATATTCCACAGAATACCTAATATCCGCCAAAACAGTAGTGATACGGCACAGTGCCAATACAGTGTTCATTATGATGGACTCTAAAAGTCTGCAGCTGATCCACTCTAGAAAATTTCAAGGGCCCCAATCTCAGACAAATCAAAACAAAACAGCACTCGAGCTAGCCTTGTACACAAATTCTCATTGTGTACGTAGTTTTTGCGAACAGGTCGATAGCCCGTCTAACATACGTATAAGCAATAAGTAAGTACTAATAACTTAATAAAAAAAACCTGACCAAACGATCGCTGGCCTTCAACTCGATTAGATCGTTCACCTGCCTATCTCGAATGGATCTGAGTTGATTGTAGCGGCCCGGACGCGTGACGATTGCCGAATTGGACTCGCGATTCTTAGAATCGAGAGCCGTTTGCGAATTGGTTTTGTTATCGATATCGAGTGGGTTGGGATCGACGGCTTTTTGATGTTCCTTTAGGATTCTTATAAGGTAAAGGATACGTGAGTTTGGATGGGAGTACCCTAATTTGTCTGCTTTGGTGCAATATTTACACGAGAATGTGATTCCGCAAGATTGTGATAATGATTTCCTGTAAATAAAGCACATATTTTTTTATTAGTATTGTGATAGAACACGCACGATACCCACATCATGTTAAGCGGTAATCTCTGCCTCATCACCCAGGAGACATTCAAGAAGTCTCACGTACAGGCACGCATTTTACTGGCACACAAGGACTGCAGCCGAAACACACTGTGAGGTCCTCGGTGATAAACTAGCCAGGCAAGCATTCGCAAAATGTCTTTTCACCATGCATTCCTTGTAAAAATGAAGACTGGATGAGGCCTACACCGATTATCCAAATCCTCTCACGAGTTTTGGCCACATAGCATAGTGGAAGGGTATTTTGTGAATGCTCGCCTGGCCTATGCTAGTAAATGGACACTGTCTTTAAGGACTTGTTCACTAAATTTTGCTTGTCTTCTTCGGTCACATCATGAGTTACCAACAGGTGGAATAAAAAAGGCTAAGCTATCACTTATTAAAAAGACATAACTGTCGCAGTCCAATCTAAAAGTGGTTATTCCGGCGCTTTAAACCCCCATACACCTTCTTCCTGTCTTCCCAAACGGGGCCTACCACAGGCCTTACTCAGAATATATGTATAATTCTACCCGCTTGGTTATTGATTTAAAGGCGTCTGCATAATGTAGACTCATCTCATCAGACATTGCTCTCCAAATGTAGCGTCTTCCTACAAGTATTACTTAAAAAAACTTAGTGCTATCGAACTCTGACAAATATGATCAGATCACGACTGAGAATCACTAATTGAAAGGTAGGTGCGATCAGTTATGGCAGGTTCCTTTTAAGATATTTAAGGTGCGGTTCCGTTGAGGCGTTGAGGTTTTGTTACGTCGCAAATATTTCAGAGTTGTTTTACTTTGATTATGTTTAAATTATTCTTAGAACGATCGGGTGTCCAAGTGACGTGAGGGTCTATGGTTCTGGAAGATTTTTACTTTGGGTTCATTCTGTATACGGGGACTGTCTGTGTTTCGGTATTGCGTTCCACACAAGAGATAAATAGATCTTAAGTTCAATCTTACATGGCTGTAATTAGTACTTTTTTAAAAGGGCATTTTGCGTCACAAGTTTTACTTAGACCCTTTTAGTCCTGTACTCGATTTATTTTCTTGGATTGCCCTTTGGGTATGGAACCCTACAAGTGCTTTTTACCCCTGTGGTACCTATTAAACTACAAGGGTAAGAAGCCCTTGTAGGGTTCCATACCCAAAGGGCAAAACGAATCCCTATTAAGGAGATTCCGCTGTTTGTCTATCCGTCCGTCCGTGTTTCTTGCTAGTACGGAATGAGTTTTTATGTTCATTTAGATATTTGTGTAAAACGTTGACCAAAAGATACGCACTAGAAATTCAGTTAAATTATTTTTAAGGAGGGCTTCAATTCATGAGACTGCAGTCAAAAAAGCACCCCGGCATGTGGGGTGTCATCGTCAAGGATTCATAGCAGATAACAAATACATTATTTTTTATTTCATGCAACAATTAGTGTGTTTTTTTTTTTGCATTTACGTGCTGTTACGAAGCGGAACACTGAAAGAGCAAGATCCGACTCGCACTTGGCCAGTTTTTATTGTTCATAGTTTATGTTAGCCTTTCGCCACAATCTCATGTGCTGGTAAGTGATGTTATGGTCGAAATCGTTGACAATTTCAAACATCTCAATACTATGGTTAAGAATGAAAGGAAAAATTAGAGTCATACGTCATATCAAATCAAATCAATCAAATCAAATCAACTGTTAATTTGCCAGAATACAATATCGATAAGTCAAGCATTCAGCCTGCAAGCAGGCGTGCAAATATTAATATTATTTATCAATAAAAACTATATAATTATATAATTGAGGCAATCCGTAATACATAATTATAAATCAATATATCTATAAATAATTATAAGTAAGATACTCCTTAATACTATAAAAACATTTGCACAACAGCCAGTCACCGAGTTGATTCTTAAAGCATTTACCTTCTAAAATTTTAATATTATTAGGTAAACTGTTATATATAGGTATACACATATTACTTACATTATTCTTATAAATTATTTTGTTTATTTATAAAAAAGTTAATTATCATATGTCATGTTGGCTTAGCGGTAAGAGCTAACCTCAGCTATTATATAGAGGTAGATGGCCCGGGTTCGAATCATATCGACTATAATTTTTCGTTTCATAATTTCAACCGCCTTAAGAATAAAACAAATTTTGAAACGTACATTATTATGTAGTTTCCAATGGCGAAAAAAGTTTATATTACTGTATAATAAATATGTGTCTGAGTATTAAATCAATGGCGTAATCTATTTAGAATTAAACCACACGGATATAACCTTAATAACGTCACTTTTGAACTAGTATGGGCGAAGTCACGTGTAGACTGTAGACACAGTAATTTATGTCAATAAATCGATTTGAGTGCGAAGTATGCGAATTGTAAATATCGAGATACTGTTGAAACTCGATTGCTTGATGAACATAATACACATAATTCTGAGTGATTATTTAATCCGATCATAAATAGGGAACTAATTAATTTTGGTACAGTTCTCAATTGTTTGTGGTGTACTTGCTGGTCCATATTATTTATAACTTTTGAAAACTACTTACATTTTCAAAAGTTGATAAGACCCAGTTTGGGTATAGCAACAGATATAACAGTGGTAGAACGACCGATTTTTTTATTATCATTTAAATTTGTCTCCAAGGAATTCGTTTATGGCAGAATAAATTTTTTTTTTAAATGAAATGTTATTTATTTGCCAGAAACACGGTTACATGATGCAGATCTTAAATTATTTAGGTTCTATTAAGCAGCTTAGCGTGCTTCGTCACAATAGGACATGCAAATATTATGTAAAACATACAAAATATACAATATTAAATAAATGTCAAATAAGAATTGAGCATTATTTGTATAATTATATATCACAATATCCTAGTTATCATCTACATGCAATATTAAAATACAAAACAACTGAAAATAAGTCATTATCATTATAAAATCACAATAATTTAAAATTAAATATTTCTCATTATTAAATTAATTATTAATATGTCATTACTATGAAATATTCTTACAGTCATTTGGTACCTAGACTTTTTCTTCACTTTCATGTTCAAGAAAAAGACTCGAATATACTTTCATTACATTCGGACCAGAATTGAGCTTGGTAGTATGAGGTTATGTCTAAATCTAATGGGATATCTTCTAGGTTGGTCTACTTCTTTATTGAAGGATTGGGGGTATTTTTTTTACAAATTTACATGTTTCTAATACTTACATCGAGAAAATTAGTTTCTCCATGAATACATATAAGGACACAAGGGTTAACATATTATATTTCATAAAACAGTTTCTTAGGCTTTCTGGGGCTCCGTAAATTTAGAATTCAGAAAAACAGTTTTTGAACCTTATCTGAAAATAACAACGCTTAAGAGTAATGATACCAGTTTCGGAGATTATTCTATCCATTTAAATATTCATCTCATGATGGTTTTTTCCGTTGATAAATTGTATTTAATGGCGAAGTAATATGGAAAAATAAAACACTGAAGTAGCCGAAATTAATGTATATGGCAATGATATTATGACTTTTTCTTGGACTGGCACATGAAGAATTCAATGCAGTTTTTCACAACAGTCACCTATGACATAATAATCTATTGAGTTTGTTAAAACGAAACGGCTATATATTGTCTATGATTGATTTGGAAAATTATGGTCTCTCTGCACTGGAATTTCACCAAAACCACAGAATTTATATAATACTACGCCAAAGTGTCCCGCTTAAACGCCACACCTTATTCCCCAAAATTAAAGCCAAATTAATGTGGGGAGTTGCCCATAGTAGCACGTTACCGCCCTAGTGTTTGGTCTGTCAACACTGGTTGTATAATCTTTGCGATTTGCTGACACTGTGAACAACTAAAACTCACACCTCGAGCCAGTCACCTCAAAACAACGGAGCTTGTAGGGTCACCATGTTGCAGTCAATCGTGTAGGATTTAAATAGATAAATGTACAGGGGATGGACTGGAAGTATTTTTTTTGTGAAAAATTTTTTACCCCCAAAAAAGGTTGTATCAAATTCTCAAGTAGGTAACTATCCTATGTATCGTATGTGTGCATTCATAATAAAAATAAAAATGTTTTGAAATAGAATCATTGAGAAAAGTCATTACGCATATTTTTATACATCATTGGTAAGTGCAACAAGCAATCATAATAATTTATTTACTGCTCCTTCCCAAACATGTTTTCCGAGAAACGATAATGCCGCCAATTGTAACATTAATATTTTTTAATAATTTGTCATATATCTGTACTTTGGTGTTTCTATGTTTCAACAATTATCAGCAGCAATATGTTCACCAAAGAACAATTTTATCATCCTTGGAAGTGAGCCCATATGTAACCAAAACTTATATTTTTATAATAGATAATAAACTCATCTGCTGGGTACTTTTAAGTAATTTAAGATATTGTAGTAAATAGTGTACTTAGTAATATTATTTGCTGTATGGATAACTAAATAAATAAAATAAGCGGTTCTTTTCAGGGTTCATGTATGTATGTTTTTGTGAGTTTCTTTATTCCGACATAACTTCTAAGCCGTATAACCGATTTTAATGTATGTTATGTTATGTCATTAGATTCGTCTTGATATCCCAGGTGACACTAGGTGCCTTAAAAAAGGAAAAACACCAACAGGCTGATTTTAGACGCCATATTCTGAGAAAAAAACAATTTTTCTTCCCAACCCATCGAATGGAATATCAAAATGAAGAGCTCTAAGAAATAATTCCATTAATATATATAATTTGCAGTTTTTATTTCAAATAATTTGCGGTCGGTTTTTTAATTTTTAATCAACTTTTCTTGTTGCTATTTACTTCGGATCCCCACGACTCTCCCAGCAGGGGTCTAGTAGGTTCTCTACATATAAGACTTCTTGTTAGTCATCATAACTCATGGCTTGGTTGCCACTTGTGAACCTTTTTTCCGCATAGGCTATCGTTCTTTGAACGTGTAGCTTGGTTTTTGCCACTTGAGCTGTATTTGTAACTTATTCGGTCTAATCATATAAGGTCATAGCTATGGCCTGCCGTGCCGCAGGTCCCTGGTTCGATCCCCACCGCCCGCTTGAGCTTCACCGCGTGGTGAAAAGGAATTTTGCGAATGCCCGCCTGGCTAGCTACCACCCCCAAGAAGAAAATCTGTCGCCAAGTACTTAACAGTCTATTCCGGCAGCAGTCCTTGAGAGCCAGAAAAATTAAAGGCTCATGAGACTTAACAACTGTATGTCTCAATGTGGCGGGCGCAGTGCAATTCGTCACATGGTGAAATTGACATGGCATGGCATTTGTTATAGGCAGAGGTTAATCCGCTTAACATCAGGTGGGCCTCGAGCTTGTTCTGTAACAATAACATTAAAAAGAAATGCTAACTCCATGTGTAAATGGCTTAGTATATCACATAAGCTGAAAAATGTGCCGCCGCAGAACAAAGTGCTGACGCTCGGTCTAAATTTCAAAACTTACATACACATCCACAAAAGTAGTAGCGTTGAGCCACCCTACACCTATAGCAACAAGATATAACGCAAACAAAACATTGCTGAGTCTAAATAGGATTCCCTGCGCCATGGAAACCGGAAACGGTTATGGCATTAGCATAACGCGTGCCACGGGTGCCCGCTGAAATCAAAAGTTGTTTTACCAAAAGTTGTTTTCAGATGGCACCCTTCAAAAATATTAAAATAAACGGACGTAGCCAGGACGACATAAAAGGTCCTCACCCGAACTTAAATTTATAAAAGGAACTAGAAGATATACCTTTTTAATTATTTGTAGAAGACAGTTCTTTGCTAATTTGATCATTGTAAACTTAACATTGTGTTGTAAACTTAAAATTGACGCATGCCGTATATTGCAGTGTTGGGTGTTGGAATTATTAAAATAATATATTGAATTTACTTACAACATTTCAACAATAATAAATGCTTGACATCTTGTTTGAAAGTCGGTGAAAAACTGATCAATAATTGAGGAGGCACGATAACGTGCCAAGGTGAGATTTTGATTAGCCTTTGTTTTTGAATGACCGTTAGCAGTATTTTGGACTCTATGTACCCCTAAATCAGATCCTGGCTGCGCCTCTGTTCTAATGTTTACCTGCGGAATCGTTGTCAACGGTCACAATAAAATTTTACGATATCTAATTAAATACTGGTTTGACGTGTCGACGAAATATTCTCGAGTATTTATAGTTTATATTGCCCGTGTCTTTAACAAGCGAGGCGAAAACTGGTGAGAATGTTGTGTTTTGTATTTTTTTGACCAAACTGTAATAAATATTAGTGATTACAACTGAATGTCCCACCCTCAAGTAGAAAATCTGTCGCCAAGCACCTAACGGTGTGTTCCGGCAGCGGTCCTTGAGAGCCAGTGAAATTACAGGTACATGAGACTTAACAACTATGTCTCAAGGTGACGGGTGCAGTGCAATTCGTGACGAAATGTATCTGTTATAGGCAAAACGAAAAGCGCGTAAAAAAATTGCGCCTAGTGTTCTCACTGCCATATTATGGAACCAGCTGCCAGGTGAAGTATTTCCGAATAGATACTTAGTAGCCTTCAAGAAGAGAGCATATTCCCACCTTAAAGGCCGGCAACGCATCCTCGAGATCTGGTGTTGCGGATGTTTGTGGGCGACGGTGATCACTTACCACCAGGTGAGCAGCCTGCTCGTTTTCCCTCCTGTCCCGTAAAGAAAAAGCGTGTTGTTACAAAACCATATGTTTAATATTTTCTTCTGTTGTTTGAGGAGACTAGAAGAAACACAATATTATATTGTACGAGTACTCACTTGCGTAGGATGGGGGTAGGAAGATGAAAATATCTTAGTAACGGATCTATTTAGGATTGATTCAAGATTTATATTCGTCTGTAACGAATTTTTAAAGCGTCGTTTTTGTTAACCTCGAAGCAATGTGAAGGCTTTATGGTTTATGGACTTGATCGATGGGGACTGAATTTCTTCAGTTGTGAACGCGAACTAGATGTAGCGTCGGTAGACCCTAAGGCACTTGGAAAGTGGCCAAAGGATCAGACGTAGTGTAGGTAGACACTTAGATACTTGGAGCGTGGTGAATGGGAACAAAATGTAAGGCACTTGAAAAGTAACGAAGAAAATAGATGTAGTGTAAGTAGATACGAAGGAACTTGGAGAGTGACGATTGGGAATTAGACGTAGTGTAAGTAGACACTGAGGAACTTATAGTGTGACGATTGGAAACTAGACGTAGTGTAGGTCGACATTAAGGAACGTGGAGAGTGACCATTAGGAAGTAGACATTGCTCAGATAAACAACTTAGCACATGGAGATTGGGAACTTTAATTAGCTATATTAGACACTTCGGTACTTAGACTTAAATGAGAGGCGAAAGCGAACTAGACGTAGCGTATGTAATTGGGAAAAAATAATTTTCATTAAGGGTAAGACAGTAGTCAAAATAATTTCTAATTCGGGCGGAGCTAAAAGAAATAGGCGTTAACTTTTAACTCATAAAAATATTCAGTCGCACGGCGGCACTAGTCGCCGTACCACGCATAGCATCGCTAAAATTGTAGAGTTTCGTGTGCTATTAGAAGCGGCAGAACAGAAGTGTATATAACAACGTTTTATCTGCAGTTACTGCGAACCTATACGGTAAAAAATATCATCGCTTGTAAGTATAGAAATATTTAATAGACTAAGCGAAGCGTGGTCTCGGTGGAGGTCTGAGCAGTGTATATTTCCCAGTCATTATCTAGATTGCCTGATCCGATCTTCTTGAAATTTTGTTAGCAAGGTGCCTATCTTCCATATCAACATAATTTGCAAGTAAAAGTCTTAATTGTTTGGTGGTTAGCAGAGATTATAAGATCCATAAAACGAGCTTATAATTTAAAATTATAAGATCCATAAAACGAGCTTATAATTTAAAATTGTAGATAATATTTTAAAAACAAAAATGGAACCGACTTATGTTTCTGACAAGTGTGAATTTACTTGTCAAAGTTGGTACCGTGTTAGTTCAAAAGTCAGTATTGTGCTCAAAAAAGTAGTTCGATTTCATGAAGCGGTACGAAACGTAGCTTGTATGTGTAGAAACTACACATAAAACAGTACTACTACAGTAAAGACATTCAACCAACTACCGGGTTGGTGCGGATAACGTCCTGGAGCATATTTGTGCCTGTAGGACTTACATTGCACCTACACATGTGTTTTGTTGTTTTTATTCATAGTTCTATGAATACATTATGTGTTCCTTACTGCTCCAACATCTTAAACGTTTTTTGAAATAAAATTATTATTCACGTAATTTATTTTACAACATAATTTTAAATTTTTTACAACATTCATATACAAAAAAAAAAAATATTATAAAAAACTTAAAACTAGGATGCCGCCGGCAGCGGGGTAGTGCCCAAGCTACCAGCGGTTAGGGCTGCAGAGAGAGGAACCTTCGGACAATGCGTGTCGTGTCGAGTATCACTGCCTTCTGTATCTGACCCTTGATCCAACCGTCTAGTGAGAGCTTCTTGAGGTCGAGGCTCTTCGCTATTAGGCCGTTCGCCGAAACGACTATCGGGACAATGATCGTCGAGTCAACATCCCACATGGCGGTTACCTCGTGAGCCAAGTCAAGGTACTTGCTGACTTTGTCCTTCTCGGCCTTCACGAGATTCTCGTCATGTGGGATGGTGATGTCGACAAGCACTGCCCGGCGTTGGGATCGGTCGACCACCACGATATCAGGCTTATTGCAAACAATAGTCCTGTCCGTGATGATAGAGCGGTCCCAGTAGAGCAATGCACGACCATTCTCGAGAACTGGCGCCGGTGCGTACTGATAGTACGGCACCTCTGACTTGACAAGGCCGTATTGAAGAGCAAGTTGCTGGTGGATGATCCTGGCCACTTGGTTGTGCCTGTGCAAATACTCGCCGTTAGCAAGATGCGAACAACCGGAAATGATATGCCTGAGTGACTCTCCGGGACGGCGGCATGCTCGACAAATGTCGACCGTACCGTCCTTCAGTATATATTTCCGATAGTTGTTCGTCATAAAAATTATTATTATTATTATTATTATTATGTATGATAACGCTCATGAAGAAAAAGCGAAAAAAGTGTGTCAGTGTTTTGGTAAGCAGAAAGAATTGTGTAGACTGAAGGGAAAATGGTGAGAATGTGTATTTAATTTTAAATAACCTTGTTTACAAAAAAAACTGTCAAATAATTTGTGTTTGGGCTTACTCTAATATACTTACCAACTCTAAAACAGAAACTTACAATTTTACCTTATCATATTTCTATAAATCTTTAGGTGAATAAATGTAATGTATAGGTATAATTTCAGTTATCGAAAGTCATTATGTTAATAAATGTAATGTATAGGTATAATTTCAGTTATCGAAAGTCATTATGCAATTTTAAAGTTTATTTACGAGATTTATAACTCACTGAACTCAAGAACTCGTTCACAGTTTGTGTTACTACAAGACGTTAATGTAGCACTTTATACTTTCGTTTATTTTCCATTGTATTACAAATCTAAAAAAAATTACAATTACGTTTCTTATGTAACCATAACTTTTTAATTATTTGTTATGTACTTATACAAGTATATCAGGCAGTGTGTCATTTATTTTGATGCAGTATGAAATAACATAGGTACAAATAATAATATAATAAAAGTTCAAACTGTTTATAGAAGTATTATCCCAATGCAATGCTCAATACAAAAGATAACCGTAATGAAACCACCATATAAGATTCACCCTACCGCTACTAAAAGTGGTACAGGCAGAATCGCACCAAGTTTCTGAGTCACATTGGTTAAAGAACCCCACTCGTAGGTGCTTCGGTTATCGCGGCCATTCATCATGGAGACATTGGAGATTTGGAGATTGGATTTTGACATTTGGAGATACGGAAAATACTCCCAACTTCTCAGCCTTCGGCCTTGCAAGTTCCTGCTCGGCTTAGACTGCAGCCTAACCTTGCACTCGCCCTTCGAACTCACGCACCATCCGTGCTCTAAATGCAATATGATAAATAAGAAGAGCAAAATGGCAAATCCAGAATGATGTAATTCAAGATAGCCACCATAACGTACTCCAACCACACTGAAGCTCAACCTTACTTCAGCGGGATCGCACTTCAGCACTTTGTATGAATTCTGCTATTTTGGATTTTTGTTGCGTGTCATTTGAGTGCTCTCTCGATTCCCTATGACATTTGTTCAAAACTTCTTTACTTATCTGTAACTGTTTACGAGATACGTCATCTATCTTCACTTGGCAGACGTCATTTTATGATTTCCCATTATTTCTATATCATGAAAATCACTTTGTTATTTTCGGTTTAGAATACTTTCTTTCCCCATGACTCCTTCCCATTGAACAATTTAAGCCAATGGTTTCAAAACATCTATGTATGGCGGCCATCTTGAAAAATTACATCATAAGAAATAATTACTTAATTCCGAATAACGACGCCCTAAGCAACCCTATCTGGGTTGCTCAGGGCGTTTATTTTCAGCAGGATCTGATCTCATTCGACTGCTGCCATTAAAAGATATACGGGAAGAATCGTACCGGGGTTCTTAGTCACTTTTCCTAAGGAACCCCACTTATTATAATAATAATTATAATAAAAAAAAATTAAGCAAAAAAACGGAACCGACTTCAACACCCAAAAGTGTGAAATAACTTGTTGAAGTCGGTACCATGATGGTTCAAAAGTACCTATTATCACAAAACTTTGCGTATGGTACCGACTTCGACAAGTTATTTCACACTTTTGGGTGTTGAAGTCGGTTCCATTTTTTGCTTAAATTTTTTTTCACACATTTTAGTGACCCTTGCCACTTACGGGATCGATTATCATTCATTTTTAACAACTATATCATCAAGATAGGTAAATATTTTTCAGGTATTTTAGTGTAACTCAAAAACGCCTTGACCGATTTTGATAAAGTTTAAAATGGGACCAAACGACAAGCATCACCTTTGAAACAAAAAAATAATTTTCAAAATCGGTTCACTCAGTCCAGAGTTCTGAGGTAACAAACATAAAAAAAAACATACAGACGAATTGAGAGACGATTATAATAATAGTTCACATAATCACTTTTGCTATGAAACCATCTACAGAAGTTACGGTTCAAACGTTACGGGCACATGTCTTTATAGGTAGGACGAAAGAACAGAGTAGTCATACAGATGTAACACAAATTTCAATCCGACTAACTACCTACTAAGTAACTATTAAAGTCAAAGTTATAATAAATATATAACTTCCCTTTATTTGAATGATTGAATATCTAAATTCCTAGAAAGTAGTAATAAGTAGTAATGCTAATGTAGTAAAATAGTAATGCTGGCACATATTTGGCTCAACGAATAAGCATTGCAATTCAACGGGGCAATGCTGCCAGCATGCTGGGCACGCTGCCAACTGGGAGTGGGCTGGAGAATTTGGACTGCCTATGAGTCTGCTACGACTTATAGGGGTCTAAATGCTTTTATTGTAGTAGCTGTAGTGTTGTATATAGTTCATAGTATTTTGTTTAATAAAGGCATTTGTGACATATGATCATATTTATTCAGAAAGTAGTTGGTCGTCTCGGAAAGTGTGGTAAGTGCATTAGAAATTAGTTCTCGTTCAATTGTACAGTAGCTTATAAACAACAAAATGAAATATTTTACTAAGGGTTAAAAATCTAGATACCTACTAAAATAGAAATTAACAATGCCGTGTCTGAACTTTAATCAACTCGTTGTTATAAAGATTTTATAAATCAATATAAAGAAAAGTACTTACCCAATATTTATTTTACTTGAGTTTCAATAATTTATGACTTGCAAATTAACGTATGGTAAAAAAATATTGTATATTTCGTAAAATAAATGCACAAAAATGATGGCGTAACGATCGGCACAGATCCCACGTCCAAACGGCCCGAGCGCTGCGGGCAGACTGATTTTCGTTGGGATTTCTTCTCGCGATCACGCAATTTTGTGCCAAAAATTCATAAAAATGTTTTCAACACAAGTTGGTAAGTAGTTCATTAGAGTATAGTATTAGCTATTTTTTAAAAAAAGAAACGTTGCAATTACATCAATTATGCCTCTTAAATTAATAAAAAACAGTCTAAAAAGGGTCGCCGATTACAATTTATTACAGAAGAACTAATAAGTTTTAGTAAAAACTAATCAACTAATTCACTCAATAAAGAATTAAACAATAGGATATATTTTTTTCGCACTTTTTGAACGAATAGTTTCGGTAAAAGAAGATTCCAAAAGTGCGCGTTTCACTACGGTGATCACCTTAAGTAACTTTATGAATAGCCGTTGATTGTGACTTTGTAAGAGTGATCAACTCTGGCCATATTCCAGCTGATATATTCTTTTATTGCCGACAGGCTAAACTTCTACCACAATTTCACTGTATTTTGTAATAAGTTTATGTAAATTTTAATAAATTTTATAGCATCGGTACCTGAAATAGCAATCGTTCTATAGAAGCTCCCAATTAAGCACCATGCGTCACTGCTCTGCCCCAAAAAGTATGGAAGTCCACGACATTGATGCATCAAATTTATCGATGTAAACAGCCTGGATTAGGAATATGATTCAGATCTCTCGATTACATCATCGATCTAGACTTCCTTGTTATCTCTAAAAGGGTGTTTGCGACCTCGATATATCATTGACCTGTAGCGTCTTCAACACATCGTAGAAACATTTGTAGTATGGAAAACGTTTGGTTCAGCACATACAAGTACATGTGCCTTTTCCTTTATTGCTTGGTAGACAAGCACCTCTAGTACATCTTCAATGACATCATCATTAAGTAACAAAGCATCAGCTGTAAGTGCAAGTTAAGCAATTATTATAGCCCAGCCGTAATAGCTATGAACTGCCGTGCCATATGCCCATCGTTCAATCCCCACCACCGGCTTCAGCTTCACCGCATGATAGATTTTGCGAATGCTCGCTTGGCTAACTAACAACCTCAAGTAGAAAATCTGTCGTCAAGAACCTGACAGTGTGCTCCGTCAGTCCTTGAGAGCTAGTTACATTACATGAGACTTAACAAATGAATGTCTCAAGGCGACGGGCGCAGTGCAATTCGTCACTTGTGTCGAAATGAATCTGTTAAAGGCAGAGGTTATCGCTTAACATCAAGTGGCCCTCGTGCTTGACACAATCGTTGCCGTCACAATCCCATAATGGCAAGTATAAGCTACAAAAAAATACTAGCCATGAGTGAGGTGGCCCTCGCTCTTTTTGGGTTGATGCAGCCTGTAGTGTAGAAGAAAAATCGTTGTGTTGGTTTTTGCTTCAGAAATGGAGGGAGGGATGTTACATAATACACCAAAATTGTCTAAATATAACGTTTTCTTAAAATATCCTTTTTGAGTATACGATTTGTTATAATAAAATAGCTCCTGTATATATTACCAAATTATTTTGTATAGCTGATATGCTAGCCGTTGACCATTATCTCGTCTGTTGGTAAGTAAACGACCGGGGCGATTAGCTCCAGTTCCCTGTAGTTCTGATGAGAGTTAAAAAAAACAGCTGCTGAAAATCACGAGTAAGTATATAGCGACAGGTGTAATTGAGAATTTAAGCTAGCCAGGCGAACATTCCCAAAAAGGCTCAACCTACATGCGGAGAATCATAAGCTTTCGAAGCGCTCGTAGCCAAGTTTACTTAGCCATTCTGAATCGATCAGCAAAGTTAAGCAACGTCTGCCGCGGTCATGACTTGGATGGGTGACCGCTGGTTGGGCATTACTACTGAGCGCTTCCGTGCTTCGGAGGGCACGTTAAGCCGTCGGTCCCGGTTGTTGTCTTAGGATAGCAGTCGTTACAGCATGGTGGTAGGGCACTTTGCAAATGCCCGCCTGGCTAGCTACCACCCTCAAGTTGAAAATCTGTCGCCAAGCACCTAACGGTGTGTTCCGGCAGCTGTCCTTGAGAGCCAGTAACTCTAGGTTAGACTGAACAACATCCTCGACCACACCATCACTTACCATCAGGTGAGATAGTGGTCAAAGGCTAACCTATCAGGCATAACAAAAAAAAAAAAACGCGGCAGGTTTCGAACTATGGACCTATTGCGCAGCAGTCAATAAGTAGTCTGTAATATAGGACTTAAGCTTTTCTTACAGTCCTGCCTAGATAGATACCATATTTCAATGTTATGCCATATTTTACCAAAGCCATCGCAGGAAAATTTGTGACAAAAGTAATTTTCTTTCATTTCCTCGTTGCAGGCTTAGGTAAGGCTTAGTTTTATATGCACGGTATATGCAGGTGCATATACCGTGCATATAAAACTAAACTCCTATTTAATCTAATTTCAACTAAAGGTCACGGCCGCGCCCCCGCCGTGAATCAATAACCATTTCCCGATATTTTACCGAAAACTTATGTTATGTAACATCAGCTTTATCTTGCGTCATCTCGTTATCGATACAATATATCGATTCAACTTTTATCGTGTGCTTTACGATTCCGCCGAACAGCCCTATTATAGGTATCTGTCTCGATTTTGAGTGTTGTTTTAGTAAGTCCATGATTTTAGTGCGGCAAGCTTTCGGCGGTTTTACGATTTCGTTTTATTGATAAATAGAATCTATTGACTTCTGTTTCTGATAGGGGGCGTTGATTGGTATTTTATGTTGTTTTATTGGTTGCAGACTGCATATTCAGTGAAGTACCAAAAGCGTCCTTTGAGAACTTCGAGAACTGGGTTCGAACCCGGTAGGAATGTTATACAGTTTTTCCTGACGAATAAATTTTCTATTTCAGCGTTTTATGTGTGACAGAAGTTCCATACATTAAACGTCAAAATAGGATTTTAAGTTCGATCTCAACTTTAAGATGCTATTTTTTAATAAACGGCTAAAAGAATAGGTACTACATAATATCTGCTTAAGTTAATGAATAGATTTAGGCGTTACTTTGCGGAAATCCGTGTTTAATAATAACAAATACTTTTAAAAGTATCTTAAAAAAACATTAAATTATATTTAAATTAAACACTTAAAAAGCATAAAATTATATATCTAGTGACAATTCCGCCTAATTTTCCTGTTATCTACGTGACGTCAAAATCATCACGCAGCCTGACCGGAAGAATACCCGACTACTTTCGCTTCTAAACGAAGCATCTTCAGGAGGTCTTGACTCACCGAGCGAGATCGCCGAGCGAGACCGAGAGAGAACCTCACGATCGAGACTGAATCTGGTCTCGATGACGTCACGTAGATAACAGGAAAATTAGGCGGAATTGTCACTAGATATATAATTTTATGCTTTTTTAAGTGTTTTATTTAAATATTATTTAATGTATTTGTTATTACCTGCTTAAGTACTGAGGTAACCAACATAATTCATAAATATCATGAGGTCTCTTAATTAAACAGTGACATTTGATGCAATGATATAGACTGCATTATTTTTTGCGAAAGAGTTGGTTCGATTTTACGATAACACTCGAAGAAACCCAAAACTTGAAAATAAAGCATGTAAAGTTTCCGATCTTCCTGCCATCACTTCCCTAATGTAGATTCCTCCATCGTTATTCAATTCGTCTGTTTTTTTTGCGTTAGGTTTTTTCTGTTTTCACTCAATGCATCTGTTTTTAGGGTTCCGTAGTCCTGACAAGGAACCCTTATAGTTTCGTCATGTCCGTCTGTCTGTCCGTCTGTCCGAGGTTTTGCAAAGAGACCGTTAGTACTAGGAGGCTGTAATTTCGTATGGATATGTAAATCAATTACGCCGACAAAGTGGTAAAATAAAATTTTGAGATTTTTTTTTTTTTTATGGTACCTCCCATACTGGGACATTTGGGGATGAATTTTTTTTGTCGTCTATCTCTTCGTGTGTGGTATGGTTGAATAGGTCTTTTAAAATGACTGAGGGGTTGCAAAAACTGTTTTTCGATTTAATGCTCCATTTACGAAATATTAAACATTAAAGTGCAAATTTTTGTTGCCCCCCCCCCCTCTAAACTCTAAACTGCTGGCTTGAAAAATCTGAAAAAATTCAAGCTGATAGTGCGTTTCATGAACTTTAAAGGAAAAGTATAGCGGTTGAGATTACTATATTAGTTTAGCAGTAATAGTCGTTGAACTTGGGTATTGGATAATTTTGTATCAAATATATAATCTATAGAATAAATGATTTAAAGTGACTCAGATGAAGTAGTTGGTTGTTAATAAGGGGTAAATACTTGCATTGAAAAATCTAAAATAAAAATCTTAAAACAATAACTATGCTCTATGTCATACATAATAGACTAGCTTTCCAGCCGCGGCTCCACCCGCGCGTATTGCGGTTATCGCGCAAAACCATTAACCTCTTTTTGCGCAGTTGGATAAAAACTATCCTATGTCCTTTCCCGGGTCTCAAACTATTTCCATGCTAAATTAAATCCAAAACGGTCCAGTAGGTTTTAAGTTTATTCGTTGCATACAAAAATACAAATCTTTCCTCTTTATAATATTAGTATAGATATTGATATGACAGTACAAAGATTCTACTTATATAGGTATAAAGTTCTTTTTGGACCTCATCATCGCCGTGCACTAGAAGTGTTTGCTGTCTGTACTTGTCGTACCAAGGTCATCGCTCGCTTCATTTCACACACCACCAATCTACTGATTGTAGTGATTTTCAATCGTGTAAATTTTTTCATCGGCAAAGAGAATAATTTTGCGTGCGCGCGACATTTTCCTATCGGGAATCTTCATTTCTCGCAATAAGATTATTGTTGAGTTATCATAATATTTTTACTTCCTAATAGGATTTCGACCAATTCTGGTTTTAACAGCATTCATTTGTAGTTCTGAGACACGCGGCTGCCCTGATCTTTTATAGTCTTCGACAGAGGAAGTGTCGTTGTATGTGTTGATATTACGATACACGAACATAAGGCTGATACCAAGCTTTTGAAGTGTCTGGAATATGACCGACGCGAAGGCTCAATACCTACTTTGTACAAGGCAAATACTGCTATACTATTTTCTTTTACAACTCAAAGTCATTTCATATTTTATTTGATAATGAACACGAAATGATATATGAAATCGAAAGAAAATTTAAAAGTTATAAATGCGTTACAAATTCTAAATCATTCTAAAGCTGAAAAGTTTTTATGTTACAGTATTTATGGTCAGACTAGTTATTATATAGTATAATAGCCCATTTATAAGCTTACTTGCATATATCGGTGTATACTTTTTATATTTCTTTCATATATACTCGTATACCAACTATTTTATAATACAATAATTATTTATGCTAGAGCAAATAAATTAAATGACATTAAAAATTCTTACAATGTACCAACGGATTCTGAAACGCGCTATAATTACGTTTTCATTCGATTATCTACCTATAGAATTCACAAATGGATTTTGTTTAATTTTCGAATTACAATTGAAATAATAGCTTAGCGGCAATCGCCAAGCTATTATTTATTTCTTAGATTTAGCAGGAAGAAAGTGGAGGAGAATAAAGAACTAGAGAATCGTTCTATATTATGACAACAGGCTTCTACGGAACCCTACATTGTGCGTGGCTCGACACGCATTTGACCGTTTATTTGTATGTAGTTTTTTACCTCTATACTCAATACGCCTGTTGTTTTTTTGGATTCAGATTTTACCATCTTTACTCGTTTTGATGCTTATGAAGTTTTTCTCTCTTTACTATTTGCGTCTGTTTTAAAAAAATAAAACTAAATACCATGTCTTTAGTTTTTCTCTCTTCACTCAATGCGCATGTTTTTGTATATATTTTTTTCTCTGTTTATACGCGTATGTTTCTTGCGTTTAGTGTTTTCCTTCATTAGTCAATGCGTCTCTTTTTGCGTTTAGTTTTCTCTCTCTTTACTCTGCTGCTTCTGTTCTTTTCGTTAGTTTTTTGTCTCACATTTTTTTTTTTTTTTTTTATTATTAACACATTCTATACACTACAGACTCGTGGTCCGTACACTTGTTTGATTTTGTTTCACTTAAATACATTTCTTAATTTTACATCATTCTCCAGCTTATCAATATTCCTCCTGAAGGGAAGTTAGCCTAATGTTAGTTATAAATTATATTTATATATATATATCATAAAGCTAAAGTGAGTCCATGCTTATATGTATATTTTCTCCTTATATCTAGTTTGTATAGTAGTATATTACGTTATTCAGTATGTCGTTGAGGGTCCGGCCACAGATTCCGCCGATGCCCTTGATGTTTTGATAAGAGCCTCCACGATCTCTTCGTTTCTGTTTCGTATTGCCATTTTTAGGTTGTGATCGACTATGTTTTTATAGTTTGCCTCTGTTGCCCGCCTGACGAAGCATCCAATGGCGTCCGAGCTGTCATCGGTATAGTAAACGCAGCATTTTGTATGACGTGACACTGCTACTACCGCATGAGAAACACTGTCTCGGAGCTTGGTGACTCTTTCCCTCATCTGTATGATGATTACCCTATCTATATTATGATTTGTCTCCCTATCTATATTATGATTTGTCTCACATTTGCAACGGTAGACTCCAACAATTTGTGTATAATTTTCAAAAGAGAATGGTATCGCAAAATTATTTGATTATAATTTATACAAAATATCTTATGCAAAATTGTGACTTAGTACTATACATCAATTTTATGGATTTTTTATGCAAAACCGTTAGCAGAAATGACCGGCCATGTGTGTGCCAGAAAACCCATATATAATAAGGTTCCGTAGCCAAGACAATCTATTTCAATGAGGCTCGAACTTTTTTTATCTATATATCTACGTTTTGTATGAAAATTACTCAGGCTCAATGTTGCCTTAACCTGGTCGGTAAAAAGCTCTGGCAATAGTTAATAGTTCATATTACTTCGAAAGGCACCGCTGTACGAAACTCCAACAAACTGTCCTTATAATTAGTTAAAGAGACAAGGATAAGAGTGATGGTGACGATGAAAAGCATACATAAATATTATTTTAATCCAGGACCTAAACTATATATATATTCCAAGTTTGTCCCGTTTCATCGTATACAAACATACACACCCATATAGTACTAAAACATAGTGAAAATTGAGAAAATACCGAAACCAACTCTGAAAACTCAAGATTACAAATAATTAGAAATAACTTATGGAAGTCAGAACCATGACTGTAAGCTAAGAGTGTTTGAATAAACATAAAATATACCGTTCCAACCAGTTTTTTTTTAATAAATTATAATGAAAAAGTTACATCGGAATTTAAAAAATCATTATTAAGTATTAAATAAAAAAATAACATCCATTTACATCAAAGTCCATAGTACACATAATAATTAATTATTGTCAAAATGACATTGTTGATTAGCACATAAAATAAATATTAACATTCATTCATTTCAATTCTTATTATGATATAATTTGAGCCTAAGTGACTAGTATAACCCATTTCTTGGTTAAATAAACAGATATACTTGGAGTTCCATGTTTGACAACGGATCCCCAAATAAAACGGTTACCAACCGGTTTTCTCTTAGGATCGCGTTGCTGGCAAGACTATTAAATTTTATTGTGTCTGTAATGTGACTTTTTTTTTTAAAGCGGTATGCATTCTTTTCCAAAAAAAAGTTTTTTCCCTTGGGGTGCCGGGTTAGAATTATCGCACCTCCCCATTTCTTCCCGTGTGGGTGTCGTAATTATGAATATAAAATTATGGCGAATACCCCCTAAATAGGGGAGGCTGTGTTTAGCAGTGGACGATCCGGCTGATACAGTACAGTATGCATTTTTTAACAAAATACTACGAACTATATTCAACACTACAGCTACTACAATAAAAGCATTAAAACCACCTACATGTCGTTGCATACCCAAAGGCAATCCAAATGCTCCAGCCCAGCGTGCCCAGCATGCAAGGGACGGGAATAAAACCTTTTTTTATAGCTGACAATTTAGCCTGTGCCCTCAACATCATCCTCTTCGTCAGCTGGAAGACATCCACAGTTAAACAAAAACATCTTCAATACAACGCCACAATGAACGGCTTTTAGCCTCTGATGATCATTGGCTACCCGCTACTCTTACGATGTCGCCAGTCCACCTAGTGCGGCGACTACCAACTCTACGTCTTCCGGTGTAAGTTCCTCTGTAGTGATGTTCTACTATACTACTACATAGTAATGATGTGGTCGATGATGCTAAACAGACTTACACAATGTTGAATTACTGGCTCTCTAGGGTAGCTACAGAAAGCCACCGTTAATTACTTGGTGACTGATTTTCCACTCAAAATTGTATCGTATAATATCATATACCACGATGCGGTGAAGCTCGGTATGCAGCTGTATTCAAACCATGGCCTCCGGCACGACAGTGCATTGGCATTGCCACTGGGCCAACGCTGAATTATTACTGCCTTAATTTATTGTGTGCCAAAATTCTCAATGCATGCGGCGGTCGTTGACTGGTAACCTTGGCATTGAAGTTACGTCATCGCAACCGTTCACGGGTTTTTGGATGCATTCTCTCTCACTAATGGTGCATGAAGCTTCATACTTCTGTAGTTATATTCACGTCATAAGGCTAAGGTATTTTGCTGATACATAAACGTATTAGGTCCGTCTGTCTGATTGATTTTCTTATTGGTGTTAGTAGCAGCACATGGTAAACATAATGGATAAAACTCGCGATAGTTTTAAAAGTGAAGCAGTTACGAATTAAGAACGATACACAAAGAATATAGTATAATAGAATAGTATCTCTTTCTATCGCATAGCTCTGATCTCTTCTGACGCGGCACGCACCGTACAATAACCCGTCCAGACGAAGCAGTGATAGCTCAGTGGCTTTGGACTGCCGCGCAGCAGGTCCATGGTTCGAATCCCGCCGCTGGCTTGAGCTTCACCGCATGGTGGAAGGGCATTTTTGCGAATGCCCGCCTGGCTAGCGACCACCCTCAAGTTGAAAATCTGTCGCCAAGCACCTAACGATGTGTTTCGGCAGCTGTCCTTGAGAGCCAGTAATTCTAGGTTAAGCCTGCTAACACCTACGACCACATCGTCACTTACCATCAGGTGAGATTGTGGTCAAAGGCTTACCTATTAGCAATAAAAAAAAAAAAAAAAAAGACGGATACGCAGATGTTCTTGTAGCTTTATACCTAAGGTACGGAGTGAGCCAGGGCTGGCATTACTGTGTTCCGCTTTGAAGGGTATGACGCCGGTGAAATTGCAGGAACATGAGACTTAAGAACTGTCTCAGGGTGATGGGCGCAGTGTAGTTCATGATTGGATCATTGCAGTTGTTATAGGTTGAGGTTACTGCTTAACACCCGGTGTTCCGGTCTCGTGCGTCGTAACATCCTTTTTATTCTGTGCCGTAGTTTACATAAAACAAACATACAGGTGTCGTGAGAATATATAGATAAATGCTCAAGTCCAATTGCAAGCGGTCATCGCCTTGGCATTGGCTCGGAGTTACATCATCGTAACCTTTCAATAATCAATTATGGGGTTTTTGATCTGAGGGTGCATTCTTACGAACGGCTGTATGTTTGATCACTTATATGTACGTTTACATTGAGGTACAATATTATCGCGAATTTACCTACCCTTTTCACATATTGTGTGGGTTAGTAAAATACATCATATGTTGGTAGAATACACACATATTTAAGTTGTGAAGAGATTTCTTCCGGGTCGGCTACGTGCGGGTGATACCCTTGGTGTTGCAAGCGTCCATAGGCTACGGTAACTGCTTACCATCAGGCGGGCCGTACGCTTGTTTGCCACCTTAGTGGTATAAAAAAATGTTACAAATATACGAGAGGAAAAATTATAGTCATGTGCGGGATTCGAACCCGAGTCATCCACCCCTTTAGCCGGGGTATGTTCTGAACGACTAAGCAAACATGGTAATGGTTCATAACTCTCATTTTTCCTCTCGTTCCTTAACCGTCGTATACGGATGGAGCGACATCTATAGTTCAACTTACGTTGTACTACAAACAAGACTAATTTTGCAATTAGTTTTAAACTTGTAAATTATGACGCAACCCTATATTTTTAATATTTCAATTTTTGCAATATCGCAACCTTTGTGGATTACATTACAAATATACGAGAGGATACATTATAGACATGTGAGGGATTCGAACCCGCGTCATCGACCCCTTTAGCCGGGTGTGCTCTGAAATTTCTACATAATTATTGTAATGTAATCCGCAAAGCATGTGTTATTGCAAAAATTTAAATATTAAAAAGACATGTTAAAGGTCTACATTCTAATACTCACAGCACTATTGCTATTTATCTATAATAATATATCTATATTATAATTATCTATATTGATCACATATTTTTTTTTATTTTTTTATTCAATCTTTTGCACTACAGACTCTGGGTCCGTACTCTTTTTAGATTTTCCTTTTTGTTATCAATTTATTACAATTTATAAGTTATTTGTCGTCTCCAATACATCGTCTTCCTGAAGGGAAGGGTGTTAGTATGTAACAATCTTAACACTAGGGTGTCCTTTTTTTTTGTTTTATATTGTACAAGTTTTGTTATATATATATATATATATATAAAAAAAAAAAATAAAAAAATATCACATATTTATAACATATGGAATTCTGGTATGAGGGCTAGTGATCAATATATATACGTTGTCTAACTTTCAAAAATACTTTATTTTGTCCGAAACATTTTTATATATTTTCTGTTTAGTTATTATTTGTGGACTGGAGCATTTGGACTGCCTGTGAGTCTGCTATGACTTATAGGTTGTCCAAGTGCTTTTATTGTAGTAGCTGTAGTGTTGTATATAGTTCGTAGTATTTTGTTAAAAAAAGGCATACCGCCCAAGTGCAATAAAAAGTTATTATTAGTTGTAATATATATACTTTGTTATAATATTTACTTTCACTTACTTCGTACTTAAATCAAGATGAAATGTTTTATTAGATATTTTTCTTTTTCTGAAATAAACTTTATTATTATGCGACTTTGTGTGGCTAGCTGGTTAGCATTAAAATAATACTTATAACTGTTTTTTTTAATTAATATTAACAGTTGTTTTTTCTCCTTTCAGGTAATAACAACAAGAAAAATAGGACCCTGCGCCCACGAGTAGGGTAATGACATAACCTAGTGTGGGAGCTTTTAATTATTAAAATGAACATAGCTTTTGGTAATTAAACAACTTTAAACGGTTTAAATCGCGTATATTTGTCAAATCTGCAAGACCTCTGGACACTGTGAGCGAATACTGCGTGAATAGGGAACGTTATGATTAATATAAAAATTTCTGACGGTAGACCAAATAATTTTCTTAATAACTCATGTGACAAATAAAACCAATTAGTCACCCCGTGACCACGATCACTGCAAAGTGTTTGAAACGTCGGGACAAAAATAATGACAAATATACGCGATTTAAACCGTTTAAAGTTGTTTAATTACTATGTGTAACAATCGCGAAAACCTAAGACAACATTATAGCTTTTGGTGCTTAGGTTGAGGAATCCATTGGTTTCTCGTACAAAAATTACATTTAGTATGTGGTTCTTCTGATAAAAAAAAATATCTTAAAAAGTACTGAACAAAAACATTTGTGAAGCACTGATGACTCAGTAGTGGCGATGCCTATGAATGGCCAGCCGTTTAGTAGGTTCAAATCCCACTGCGGGCTTAAGGCTAGTGTATTCGTGTCTCTTTCCATACAAACGTAGTTTTGTAATAATTTAAATACTAAATGTTCAAACTCGTTGAAAGTTATTATGCATGTTCTTACCTTATCTATGGTTCTGGTTTGCCAGTTTTCGTTTTACTATTTATTTTACCTCTAAATGTGAAAATTTTGAAGCTATGATGGCTGACGGTTGATAACTATGGACTACCGTGCCGCAGGTCCATGCTTCGATACCCACCGCCGCGCCGGCTTGAGCTTCACCGCATGGTGGAAGGGCATTTTGCGAATACCCGCCTGGCTAGCTAACACCCTCAAGAAGAAAAATCTGTCGCCAAGCAACTAACAGTGAGTTCAGCAGCAGTCCTTGAAAGCCAGTAAAATTACAGGCACATGAGACTTAACAACTGTATGTCGCAGTGTAATTGGTCACATGTGATGAAATACATCTGTTATAAGCAGAAGTTAGCCACTTAAAATCATGTGGGCTTTTTCCGTAACAATTACCTTAAAAAAAAAAAAAAAAAAGGATACACATACAAAACGACTTTGAAAATCATTTGAAATTTACCCAGTGAGTTTTCACAAGCCACATTTTTATGGCAAACTGACAAACCAGAAGCAAAGATCATAGAAAAGTATAATACTTGAGTCTAAAATCTATGCTTATGCTCTATGACTCAAGTATGCATGCATACAACATTTTACCAAGTTTAAACACTTGAACACAAAATATGGCGAAACTACTTTTGGAAAGCGCTATGAACACACTAGCCTTAACCGGGTGGTGGTACTTTGTACTACTAAGAATAGAAAAATAGACACGTCCGATTCTTGGCTAATCAACATATTTTTATTACTCATGGTAAGATTGTGAACTGTGACTCGAGTGCGAAATTTCGATGGAGTCCGTAGCCATATAAAGTAAACTCGTTCATCAGCGGTACTGAGCATAGCTCGGTCGCCCAATATGAAACTCGTGCCATATAATGACATAATTATTGAAATACCGTACTTTGCTCTAGGCACGCTCAAATATCTGCTGAGTATATAATAAGAATTGCCTTTTCGAGAAACAGCTGTGGTGACCATAAAATGCTTTATATTTAGGATAGTCTTGCTTAGGAGTAGAATTATGATGTATGGGTGGATTAAGAGGCCGTTCTCGTATTTGACCCATTTCGGACAATTTTGCTTCGTGATTGTAAGAACGTGATACAATATATTAGTAATTTTATTTATGGTTTGGTTAGTACAACTCTTTATCTTGCATCTAGCGCGAAGGTTTTTTTTAACTAGCTTCTAAATTAGTGATAAATCACCGGCTCATTATTATAGTATATTTTGAGATTTATTTTCTATACTAAAAAAATACTTTTTCATAAAATGAAATTTGGTTTTTATTAAATGAATAACTGAAGATGAATGTGTTATTCTTTAAGTTCTTAAAGTAGTGTCAAATAATTAAAGAAAATAAATATTTGTCTTAAATGTTTCGTAGAATAACGTAATTTCAACTTTTTTTTTTGGTATATTTTGTATGGAACTTGAAAAAGTAGTCAAAACATATTTAAAAACGTTATGTGCTGTTGTAACTAATATTTTTTTTATAGTCAATATCTCTTGTAGTTTTTTCTGAATCGATAATCAAACTTCATTCGAACGTAATATTTTAGAAAAAGTGTATTGGATATTGTAGACTTACCACTAATTTAGGAGCTAATTGAAAAAAACATTCGCGCTACATGCAAGATAAAGAGTTGCACTAACCAAACCATAAATAAAATTACTACTACTTTGTATCACATTCTTACAATCACGAAGCAAAATTGTCCGAAATGAGTCAAATACGAGAACGGCCTCTTAAGACTGCGTATTGAAGTAAGTCCTTACTTCAATAAGCAGTACAATGCAAGTCAGTATAGAAATTAAAATAACCTTTTTTTTTACATGTTTTTAATACGTGTTATTACCTACCTCCATATTTAACTAGGCTCTTGAATGAACCGGACTTTAGGGAGACGATGCAGATCAATTAGGAGCTTGTTACGGAAAATAATACAAAGTATGAATGAAACAAAGTTCAATCTCAGTGCATGCTGTGCGTGGCGGTTACGACCTCTTGTTAGTCCAAAACGCGAGAAAATTTCACATGGATGCCATTGTCTAATTTGAAAATGTTCTACACTTATTTGTTAAAGATAATATATAGTGACATTTAAGCAAAAAATAAATGTCAATATTCATTATTGTTAAGGAGGAGTTCCGAAAAGTTATTAGAAAACAGCTTCACCTGTTAACAAAGCAGTTATGAATAGATCTTCAGCACGGATTTGTTCCCAAAATATCCGTACATTCATATTTTTCTGAATCCAAATAACGATCCTCTAAAGAGAAATTATCTCAGAAATCTGTCGCCAAGCACTTAACGGTGTATTTCGGTAGCTGTCCTTGAGAGCCAGTAATTCTAGGTTAGGCTGAACAACATCTTCGACCACATCATCACTTACCATCAGGTGTGATAGTCGTCAAAGGCCTTTAAAGGTTAACCTGTAATAAAAAATAAAGTTCACCTCACTTCGTTCTCTCTCCGTTTTTTTATGTTATTGTGACGTAACAAGCTCGAGGCGCACCTGATGCTAAGCGGTTTAAGCTCTGCCTATAATAGATGCATTTCGTCATGTGATGAATTGCACTGCGCCCGTCACATTGAGACATACAGTTGTAAAGTCTCATGTACATGTGATTTTTCTGGCTCTCAAGGACTGCTGCCGGAACACACTGTTAAGTGCTTGGCGACAGATTTTCTACTTGAGGGTGGTATCTAGCCAGGCCGGGCTTTTGCAAAATGTCCTTCCCCAATACAAACTAAAGTTTGCGTTAAAGGAGATACGGGGTGGTAAATTTGGTAAAAGATTTTAAAAAAAGCTTTACTGTCCGTGTTATTCTCATGAATGATGGCCTCCCTAACAGGTATTTACGTGTTCTGTACGAACAAACAACCTAAGCAAATTCTTACCTAGCTACAATACTTAGGTAAACGTAAACAAATAAATTCATATGAAAACGTTATATTGGCTGTTGCTTATTCGACATTATAAGCAAATTTGTTAACATAAGTGTATTGTTTCAGCGCCGTGTGTTGTTTGTACTGGGTTTTTGATAAGTTCTTACATTATTTCACTCGTCACTATTTATATGGAAAGGGGTTTTTCTATTAAATAAACAAAATTGTACTTTAAGATTAGGGAATTGAATTTTTTTTTCTTTGTATATTAAAGACGTTAAACTAAGCGCTTTTTTATGCTTGATAGGTTAGCCTTTACAGCTATCTCACCTGATGGAGAAGTGATGATGTGGTCGAAGATGTTGTTCAGGCTAACCTAGAATTACTGGTTCTCAAGGACTGGTGCCGGAACATATCGTTAGGTGCTTGGCGACAGTTTTTCAACTTGATGGTGGTAGCTAACCAGGCGGGCATTCGCGAAATGCCCTACCACCATGCTATAACGACTGCCATCCTAAGACAACAACCGGGAGCGACGGCTTAACGTGCCATCCGAAGCACGGAAGCGCTCAGTAGTAATGTAACCAGCGGACTTGGATGGGTATCCAAGTCATGACCGAGGCGGACGTTGCTTAACTTTGCTGATCGGTTCAGAATGGTTAAGCAAACTTCGCTACGATATTATAGTGTGGCCATTAGTGCTGTGCACTCCCTGAGGTATGCGCGGCGAAGGTGGGAGGCGAAGTTGGCGAGCGTTGACGGCCGCACTGACGTGCTATGCACTGAGGTATGCGCGAAGAGATGGGAGGCACTGACAGAGCGCAGCAGCCGATTCTCCCCCCGTCTCGCCGCGCGCATTTCTCGGGGAGTGCACAGCACTAATGGCCACACTATAGTTAACGGCAACCTCCGCCTATAACAGATGCAGTTTGTAATTGTACTGGTTCTCACAGACTGCTGCCGTAACACCCTGTTAGGTGCTTGAAAACAGATGTTCTACTCGGGGGTAGCTGCAAGTATTAAAAAAGATCCGAACGGAAAATAATGTTGAATTGTATGTTAAAAATGAATAATATGATCAGTCCTTAGCTCGATTGTTTGAATCGACTACCTCATTGGTCGAGTGGCGTAAAGTGTCACTTTGGGATTCCGGCGTCTGGGTCGAACTGGTATTGGGTTTTTTTATATAACTTTTAGTAGCAGTATTTAGTCTTAAGGACATATACCCGCCAGCCAAAGCGTGAACTTTTATATAAACTCAACTTGTTATTAAAAAAAACTCGCATGTAAATATAGTGTATTATTAGACCTATCGTTTCTGGCTTAAATCCATTTTCCTTTGGACTAATAATATTTTTTTTATTATATAGCGTTTAGTATATAGCACTCGTTTTTAGGAGTTTGAGCCAGTTATTCGTAGCTCCAGATTTATTTAAAAAGTATAGTACACATGTATAAATAACTTCCCATTATAGAAAGTTCATTATATTCCCCATGTTTGTGGTGCAATAGAAATATTAAAAACATGCTTATTTATCTTGAATGAGATGCTTAAAGTTGGGTCTTTCTTTTATCTAAAATTAGGAGTTTTTGAGCTAGTGTAATTTCAAAACTGTATAATTTAATGAAAATTTGATGCACCACAAACCTAGATATTAGAGTAGTGATTACGTAGGTAAAAAATCATTTAGTTTTATTCGCTATTATTAAAATGAGATTGTAGTTGCGTTTTGTATGGGGGCGTTCCGTCTAAAATATACCCTTAAACCTGTAGAAGGCAATAAGCGAACAATTATGGTGGCTTTTACATAGGGACAAAACATAGAGTGGATGTTTAAAAACCTTTTAAACCGAAAGGGTAGGCCCTTTCGGGTATATACAAGTGTGACGGTGAGTAGTGTTTGAATCTATAACTTACATATTTTTATGTCTGTTTGGAGATGTGGATTTAAGTATCTACACATGATCTGCATGGCGGTATTTTGCCAATTTCGCCATGGCACCACCACCCTAAAGTAAAAAAAAAACAGTCGCCAAGCACCTAAAATCGTATTCCGCCAGTTATACTTGAGAACCAGTAATTCTAGGTTAGCCTGAACGTCTTCGACCACATCATGACTTACCATTAGGTGAGATAGTGTTCAAAGCCTGTCAGGAATAAAAGTAATGATAAGAGGCACTAGGTTGTTATTATAGGTCTCTGACCCACCTATCTGGAGATCTCAATCACGCGTATTAATTAATATTCGGCGTCACAGATTCAATACGTGTTACAACACGAAAAACTCGGCTTGCACCACCCGCACTGCTGTAGATAACAATAAGAACAAAAGGTTCCGTATAAAAATCTGCAGTATTTTTAATATTTTTATGTTTGCAATATGTAACGCACGCTCTGCGGATTACATTACAAAATTACAAATTTAGGAGAGGATCCATCCCAATGCGATGGTTAAAAAAAGAACTATAAGAAAAAATTGAGTTATGGACTTATTGTCATGTTAGCTCAATTGGATTAGAGCATACCCCGGCGAAAAAGATGGACGCGGGTTCGAACCTCGCACATGACTTAAATTTTTCCTCTCGTAAATTTGTAATATATGCAGTATTTTTAAGACTAACGTGTAGGTTTTTTTATGTTTGACAGGTTAGCCTTTGACCACTATCTCACCTGATGGCATGTGATGATGTGGTCGAACATAATGTTCAGGCTAACCTAGAATTACTGGCTCTTAAGGACAGCTGCCGGAACACACCTTGAGGTGCTTGGCGACAGATTTTCTGCTTGAGAGTGGTAGCTAGCCGGGCGGGCATTCGCAAAATGCCCTACTACCATGCTGTAACGACTGCCATCCTAAGACAACAACCGGGACCGCCAGCTTAACGTGCCTTAAGCACGTGCACGCACTATAGTAATGTCAATAGCGGTCACCCATGCAAGTCATGACCGCGGCGGACGTTGCTTCACTTAGCTGATCGGTTAAGAACGGCTAAGGAAACTTCGCTACAAGCGCTTCAAATGTCGAAGCTTTGTCTCCAGTTGAAACTCTAAGATAACATTAAGATTTATAAAGGGATTGCATTCTCAAAGGTACCGCTAGTACCGTTCGTTCCGCTTAACCTTACAGGGCAGCGGTACCCTAAAAGCATACAATGTATGCGAATAGTTGCGAACCGGACCCATTCTTCAATGATAGTGCAGGTCAGTGCGGGATACAGAGATTACTATGTGACCTCCTGTGCGGTAGCTGTAGTCGCCGACTTTACTTGACCGGAAACTTCTACCTATAAAGGAGGTAGATATAAAATTGACTGTTGAATTTAAACTTGGTATGAAATAACTTGTGGAAGTCGGTACCGTGCTGATTCAAAACACCGACAACACATTATTTTTCTAAGGTCTAGCGCTTACGTTCTAAATCTGTACCAACCACAGCTAAAATAATGCCAAACGCTAGCCCACCACTGATAAGAAACAATCTTCTTTTTATTTAAATGACAGACAACGTCACATAAACCTACTGCATTCCATATAAAGCCAACACGTGATAGTCAGTGCAGCGTATCATTTCCACGAATTATTTTAGATAAAAACTGTACAAAAAGGTTAATTACACTACGCGTCCAAATTTAGTTTATTATGCTCATAAGATAAGGACGAATTTCGCACATAAGATACGTAACTGACCTAGTGTTATTCTTTGTGCGATGTACCAGGACGCGATATGATTTTTTTTATATCTTTGACGCATTTCTGTTGCTATGTATCGTGTGCGTGCTGCAGTGATATTTTTGCTTACATGATAACCCGGTTGAAAAATACGAAACGCGACGTTTTAAATTGCCTATTTCGGATTGTGCAATCTTTTCCATGAATTAGAAGTTCGTTCTTTGTTTGTTGCTTATTTTTGAATAACTATGATGATTTCAAGTGTAAAAGTGCAAATTTTATAAAAATATTATAGGTACCTATAATATTTTTATAAAATTTGCAAATAAGATGAGGATTCTCAAATCCTTAATGTAACTTTGTCAGTAATGTAGTCTTTGTACGTGGCACCAAAATTTACTTGATACATATATGTGTTGTAAAATAAACCTTGTCAATTGACATGATTGATGACAAATTTTAGGGTTCCGTACCCAAAGGGTAAAAACGGGACCCTATTACTGAGACTTCGCTGTCCGTCCGTCTGTCACTAGGCTGTATCTCAAGAACGGCGATAGCTAGACAGTTTAAATTTTCACAGATGATGTATTTTTATTGCCGCTATAACAACAAATACTAAAAATAAAATGAATATTTAAGGGTAGCCCATACAACAAACTTGTTTTTTTACCGTTTTTTGCTCGATACTAAAAACGGTAACAGGTAGACGCTTCAACTATACACATAATATTTAGTTTTATGTTCTCTTTAAATATAATTAATTTAAAAAAAAATAAGGGCTCCCATACAATAAAAGAAGTTTTCGCCGTTTAGTAATTTAGACTTGAATGCTGGTACATAATGTACACTATTTTGTTACCGAATAAAATACCGAAATAAAATTCCGAATTCTTCTGAACCCTTCGTGCGCGAGTCCCACTTGCAATTGGCCGTTTTTTTTAATCTTACCAAAAGCTAGAATTAACTACGGCAAAAAGATGTTCGAAGGAGTACAACTTTATAATAAGATTTTATTAATATTCAGTGTTGTTCTCAAGTGAGTGATATTTCATGTCTATTTTGAGAATAAATGTCTTTAAAATCTAAACCTACATATTATCTTGTTATAACATTGTGCAGAAGTTTAGTTAACAAATTAGGGTAATTATGTCCCGAGGGCTGATTTGAGTTTGATTAATTGAGTTGAGTACATACAATAACTCAATGGTTATATTGAACCTAGCGCTAAAGTTTTTTTTTATTGTTTTGGAACGAGCTCGATGCCCACCCGATGTTAAGCCGTATCCTCTACCTATAACAGATACACTTTTTTTTTTATGCCTGATAGGTTAGCCTTTGACCACTATCTCACCTGATGGTAAGTGATGATGTGGTCGAAGATGTTGTTCAGGTTAACCTAGAATTACTGGCTCCCAAGGACAGCTCCCGGAACACACCGCGAAAAATCTGTCGCCAAGCACTTAGGTGCTTGGCGACAGATTTTCAACTTGAGGGTGGTAGCTAGCCAGGCGGGCATTCGCAAAGTGCCCTACCACCATGCTGTAACGACTGCCATCCTAAGACAAAATCCGGGACCGACGGCTTAACGTGCCCTCCGAAGCACGGAAGCGCTCAGTAGTAATGTCACCAGCGGTCACCCATCCAACTCATGACCGCGGCGGACGTTGCTTAACTTTGCTGATCGATTCAGAATGGTTAAGCAAACTTCGCTACGAGCGCTTCAACACACTTCGTCAGAAATTAAGTGAATAGGGACAAAGCATCGCGGCTCTGACTAAAATAGGTGGAACATACGTGAATTTGAGTATTTCCTTCGTATAATAAAAACAAATACCTATTTGAAAAATGTAATGTGTATACGTTATAGAAAGCATGTTGTTTTTTATTATTCAAATACGGATGACTCTCCGTTAAGTATTTACGCCGTACTAAGGGTTTATTTAGTTTTTTAGATGTAACTTTGGATTTATTCTATATGAGAAAATGTTAAGTAATCGTGTTTCCAAAGTTTATGATTTATAGAATGAATCCTTTAATATAATATATATTAATTACATTACTCAAAATTAAGAAATAAAGATACAGCATGGGATTAAACGGACCACAATTACGTATCGCTGCCTCGGTGCAGGCTTAAGTCTCATGTATGCCTGTAATTTCACTGGCTCTCAAGGACTGCTGCTGGAACACACCGTTAGGTGCTTGGCGACAGATTTTCTACTTGAGAGTAGTCGCTAGCCAGACGGGCACTCGCAAAATGCCCTTCCACCATGCGGCGAAGCTCAAGCTCGCGGCGGGATCCGAACCATGGACCTGCTGCACGGCAGTCTATATATTTAATTTGTTTCCCTTTAACACTTTTTAAATAAATAAAACAAATAACCACGTTATCAAACTAAATATAAATCTATATATATATATATATAAATATGATTACAAGCGCTATCGCGTGCAAAATCACATTTAATTTGTAAATGTGATTTTGCACGCGGTAGTGCTTGGCGAAAAAAAATATTTTTGTTCTGAATTGAATAGGCATCCGTTCTATTCCTGTCCGGAACAAAAAAATGTGTACTCCAATAATTCGTAAATGAAATTATAGATATCTTCGGAGTCTCTAGGCCGTTAAGTACTCTGCGCTCTGACATGACACCCCATTGCTCATTGTATCGTCGAGATATATATCGCATTCCGTTATTATTTTCACCTTACTTGCGTATTCTTGATAGCTATGTTCCGGATTGAAGGACAAGGTAACCAATCAAATTATAGTTCGTTATAACTGTGTTTTGTATTGAAGGAAAAGGTAATCATCAGATTACAGGTGTTTTTAACTGTGTTTCGGATTGAAGGTTAAGGTAACCCATCAAATTACAGGTTGTTGTTATTGTGTTTAGAATGAAAGGACAAGGTAACCAATCAAATTACAGGTCTTTTTAACTGTGTTTCGTATTGAAGAAAAAGGTAACCAATCAAATTACAGGTTGTTATAATTGTGTTTTAGATTAAAGGACAAGGTATGTAATCAAATAACAGGTTGTTTTATATGTGTTTTTGATTAAAGGACAAGGTAACCAATCAAATTACAGCTCATTTTAACTGTGTTTTGTATTGAAGGAAAAGGTAACCAATCAAACTACAGGTCGTTATAATTGTGTTTCGAATTGAAGCGAACCCGATCAAACTACAGGTTGTTATAACTGTGTTTCGGAATGAAGTACAAAGTAACCAATAAAGTGACTGGTATTTGATTTGTCCGGATTGCAGTTTAAGGTAGCCTATGAAATAAGATATTAGAATTAATACTCTGGGTGGTGAAAGCAGTGCAGTGTCGTGCAGAAAAATGTTCTTACTGGCATTTTTGTTACCTTTCTGGTCCATATGAGGAGTCAATCAGCAGATGAGAGTATGTCGTGCCACCCGGAATAGCCGGGGCAGATTAAACACTTCCACACACTAAGCTTTCTTGACTCGTCTTCTACTCGGAAAATTTTTAAAGTACAAATAAACTAATGATCACAATAAATAATCTCGTAGGTACTGTCACAATACGCTTATGAACAAGAAGTGTGCCTGAGAGCATGTTTTAATCAGACTGACGTTGGTTGTTCATATTCGTTGAGGATTCCGGATATACGCAAGAATTTTCCAGTTATTGTTCGACATGTTAGAAACAATTTATATCTCATATACTTACCTATTATCTCTAAAGTTTCATTTTAGAGTGAGACACCGTGAATTACTGTTTTTTTTACAATCATCATCTTAAATAACCTTTATTCAATTCAAGTGGTGTCGGTACTTTATTTTTTATGTCATGTTTACGTTCTACTTGACAATGCACTGCGGTGCTACCCAGTAAGATGGACTCAAAATCTACCACCTAGTACATTTTGTCTTTTCTTGCAACACAAGGAATAACTGTATCAGCCGGATGTTCCACTGCTGAACCTAGCCTCCCCCATTAAAGGTGCAGTATAAGATGACAATTCTTCGGAAGAGGCTGCTACCCCCTTTTTGTTATTTTTCCCTTCTTCAACTCTTATGATTCCCACAAGAAGATATGGCTGACTATTCTAGCTCGGTATTTGTTATGCAGCGACTTTCAAATTATTATTTGGAACTCCTCAACGACTGCTGCGCAGCAGGTCCATGGTTCGAATCCGCCGCGGGCTTGAGCTTCACCGCATGGTTGAAGGGCATTTTGCGAATGCCCGCCTGGTAGCGACCAACCTAAAGTTGAAAATCTGTCGCCAAGCACCTAACGGTGTGTTCCGGCAGCAGTCCTTGAGAGCCAGTGAAATTACAGGCACTTGAGACTTAACAACTACGTCTCAAAGTGACGGGCGCAATCCAATTCGTGACTTGTGACGAAATGCATCTGTTACAGGTAGAGGCTAGTCCGCTTAACATCAGGTGGGCTTCGATCTTGTTCCGTCTCAATAACATAAAATGAAAAAATGAAGCCGCGCAGAAGGCTTTGAGACTAAATTTTACTTTTATTTTTAGCATTTTATTTTATTTTCCATTACAAGCACCTAATGAATGTGCATCGTCCCCTTAGGTCTGTTAATTAATCGTTCAGAAACATTGAGTGCCACATAGTAATATGTTGATCTGACAATTATTAGTACACCTACCTATATGCATAATGCAAAGTTCATGCGAGTCCGTTGTGTCAGAGATAAATATAGAACGCATTGCACCGGCCGGCGCGCGGCGGCGGCGCGGCGCAGCGTCTGTCATACGTCGGGGAATCCGGAAATATCGGTAGGCATATAAATATAGCTACAGCTGCAATCTTTAGTAATTCATCTGAACGTCTCATCACCTTCCTACATTTATTGGAGGTGAATATAAAGCCGGATACTCACTAGCTAACTGTAACCTTTGCACGTCACTGTGACCAAAACCCCCGAATATTTTTATTTTTTTTATGCCTGATAGGTTTGCCTTTGACCACTATCTCACCTGATGGTAAGTGATGATGTGGTCGAAGATGTTGTACAGGCTAACCTAGAATTACTGGCTCTCAAGGACAGCTGCCGGAACACACCGTATATACGCGATTTAAACCGTTTAAAGTTGTTTAATAACTAAACATGATTATATCTAATTACCTAATTTAAAATACAGGTTATCCGCAAAAAATCAAATCTATTTCATAATTATTACAACACTTCATTAATTACATAATGTAATAATTACATAATGTAATAATTACAGAATGTAATTCTCCGAATCTCGTGTAAACTCACTCCATCGTAAGTGTTACTGCTCATTAGGCGAGCAATAGGGTTCATTACACCCTACTCAGGTTGACGTGGTGAGCTAGACCAGCATTCCCTAAATGCAACAAGGATTGCACCAATCGACAGTACCTACAGCTATAAGTACCTACCTAACTAAACTTTGGAACCCTAGAGGGCACAAGTGGGCTCCACCGCGCCACGATAATGTTATCTATACAGTATTTTAACTCGGCTCTGTCTTTGAAATAACTACCTACAGCGGCGCTGTACGTAAACATGCGATAGGGCTGCCCGCTTCCAGCATTTTAATTACATTTGCCTACTTTGATTTTCCATTTAGTTTTGTGATTGTAAATATACTTTTTTTTATATAAACAAGTAAAATACTTTGTGAATTGAACAGGAAGTGTTAACTAAAAATGAGTGTTGTTTTTTAACTAGTAGGAAGATTTAATCCAAAAACCATGTTTATGATTGAAAAAAAAATCGTTCTTAAAAATTTTGCGACCGAAAAATATTTATGACGTACGAATGCTTCATTATATTATAAAATTCGCATTCTAATAACTACCTATAATATTATTATAACTTGATTATAACTACCTATTTCACTCGTGTCAACTTACCTTTACTCTATTCACTTTTTTTTATTAATTGGGACATATTTTTTCGGGGGATAAAAGGAAATACTTGTCCATTAAAAAGACACACATTATGTACCGTCAACTATATGTAGACTATAAAATAATTCTGCTTACTAGTATGTACCTTTCAGTTTCCAGGTAGGTACTTAATCTAAAAAAAGCGTTTTTGACGAATTTATGTAACCAAACACAGCACAATATATCTTACTCGTCATGTTTAATATGTAGGTACTTGAACTTATTTTTGGTGAAAAAATCGCGCGGTTATTGTTAATAAAACAACAAACCATTCGCTCGTGTCTGCGGCACAGTCGCGACACTCGAGACTGTCTACGTGCCGAGCGCAGGCCGAGATCGAGGCGCGTAGGTATAACTCGCGTTTCGTCCGTTTCTATGAAGTTGAAATACTGTATAGATAACATTACCATGCCTTTTAGGGTTGTCACTTGCGCGTGTATTGTATGAGATGTAGACGACGACGTATAAGCAAAAGCTGAAGAAGCCTGATAGGTGATAATGGATTCTAAATCTATAGTCAACAGATACCTAACTGCTAGGGTTGACAGCATCTCTTGTATCAAATGTTTAATATCAAAGCAATAACTTAATGAAGGTACACGAAATTATCAATACGAGTATGTCATAGAAAACGGCCGTAAAGTTTGTTTGTCTTAACAGGACATCAAACCTTTGGGCTATGGGCAATAAAACAGCCGGTTTATTCAACTCGGAATGTGTATCGTTAACCGGCGGTTAGTGTTTTACGAATAAACAATGGTTTATCGATGTAGGTGGGCGGTTTGTTAGTTTTAAACTATCGTAGGTTAACTTCGAACGATCGACGGCCTAGTATGTGTGCCACGGAAGCTAATCCGGTCGAACGTTAGTAGGGCTAGATCAACACCTGATCATTATAAAATATGCATTGGAGACCACTCACAAGGTAATACTTGGATACGACTGTGACATAGTGAATAGGATCAAATTTTGCCTACTTTGAAATTGTTACATAATTATTTGACGAAGGGCAAATCAAATACCTTACGAGTCCAAATTAATAAAAAAAAATTTACAGCAAACTAAAGGAAAGGGATCGTATTTTTAATTTACTTGCACGACCAAATTTTGCTCAAATGGTCAGTTTTCCGGCTTACTTAGTTGCATCGATAACTTTTTTTTTTTCCTACATTGACTATGTGTTATCATATATTAGGCCACTATTTTTTATTCCTTAAAAAAGTTATACGACGTTAACTTTTTCATAAAGTCATACACCTATCAACTATATCGATAAGTGCGTGGTGATGAAACATTTATAAAAATGTTATGACATGACATTCTGCCCTAGTTTAAAATGAGTGATATGTGCTGGTAAGAGGCGAAAACAGGTATACCAGTGTATTGCCTCACAAGCAGTAATATCAGAAAATAACTAGCTTTTTGTTACCTATAATATTATGGCTATATGGGCTGCTTCATTGGATAGGGTTCGATACTCGGGTAGGATACAAATTGGATTTTACTGACAATAAAATCTCTAACAGTCTGGAAATCTACCGAAATATATTACAATATGCTCGCCCAGTATTCCATGCCATCAATAGTGTTCGCGTTTGACCATACCCTGCCTGATGTTAAGCATTGATGTGGTCTAAGATGGAGCACCGCTTACCTAGAAGAAACCTATTTACTCTCGATTTAAGGACATCCATGTTGTGTCCATCGGGAAAAACTGACAACGTTAAGTAGTTCCACTCTCTCGCAGTACGCAGGAGAAAAGTGGAAGTGAAGCACTTCGTACGAGTCCTGGGAATATCAATCATGAATGGATAGCGCTTCTCCGTTTGTCTGGACGTCCGATAGAAGAAGGGGGAGGGCGGAACTAAGTCGTGTAGTTCTTGTTCACATTCACCGAAACGTATCCGGTAAACATCGAGAAAATAACACTTAAATCTCGTTGCCGGTAAAAGACCGATAGGCAAGCGACTTGCTCGAGGCTTTGCAGCCGTGACTCCCCCAGAAAGTCGCTGCCTATTAACCTCTTGGCGCGCCTCTCAATCGAATTAAGTGCCTCAAGCTAAGATTTGGCAGTGCCGTCCCGTTAGTGGCTAAACACAAGTATAAATTTATTAAAAAAGTAAATAACCCGCAAATTATTTATTTAAACGTTTTATCATTCCCTTGAAATTAAAACTGCAAATTATATATGTATATTTAGGGAATCATTTTGAAAGCCCTTAATTTTGATAACCAACTCGAAGGGTTTGAAAGAAAAAAATTATATCTTACAATGTGGCGTCTTGAATCCGCCAGTTTGTTTTTATTCTTTTTAATTTTAATCACGTGCGCTATCAAGACGAATCTAACGATATCTCATACATAAAATTAAAAGTTTTTGCACAAAACTTGCAGCAAAATCGATAAGAAATAGAAATTCCAATAATATGAATCATTGACTTTTACAATTAATAGACGTGTAAATAAAATACATAAAAAATAGGGTACCGATGCCGTTCGGAACCCTAACAACGCGGTGTTCCGTTATGAAACTAAAATATACATATATTAATCATTATAATAATATATAATTAATATCATAAATTGCACTTTTTTGCTTTTGACGTACGTACTATAAAGTAATAATTAATATCACTAATGAAAATGACAAACTTTATTTTTGATAAATTAAAAGTAAAATTTCCGAACGCAACTTCTATACAGGAAAACATAAAAATAATACGATATGCCTCAAAACTAATTCTCTCGTCGGTAGAGGTTGTATGTGACACGCGATAGCATTTTTTAATCGACTTCAAAAAAAGGATCAGGTTCTCTGTAGTTTTTTAATGTCTCCTGCTATTTATCACTCGGTATGCTCAGTAGTCTATACAGGAATCGCCACGTCCGTGATTCAATTCTAGACAACCTCGGTACCTCGGGCTTTAAAGTTGGCGCACGCACCAAAATACTAAACTCACCTGAAAAAGTAACACTATGACTGGCAGCGTATCCACGGATTTCGTCTTAATGAAATTCTACTGACTGAGAACTTGTTTCCTTCCGAATTAGAATGACAGGCCGTCAAAATCTAGCTATAATGTGTTAAGCTTGTATATGAGGATAATTTTGTCAACTTATTCAATGCTTATTTGAAAAGGTTGCTAAATGTCAACAATAGGATGTTGCCCGATAATCGGGGCAATACACGTTGGTGCAGACACACGTGTTCAAAGTATTATGCGCAACACGATACGTATATGCAAAAATATCAAGGATGCTCCCAGTCACGTACCGTAATGGCAATATCTTTTGGTACCATATGTATTTCTGTTAAGATTCTGATACCATATATTTTTCTGTGAAGATATTTCTCAAGATATGGATCACAATTCTAAATGAGTAGTGATCCAACAGAAATATCTTAACAGAAGCAGAATTGGAATGAGATGTCAAAAGTAAATTTTAGTAGAAACAAGCTGTTCAAGGAGCAAAAGGGTAAATAAATTATTATTTACAATAAAAGACGGTTCATTGTCAAATATTGGCTATACATCTCATCACGGCCGAACGAATGGATGTATTGGCTATACATCCATTCGTCACGCTCATCTCCAAAGTGGTAGACTCAAAACACTCACTTTTTGCCGTGGCAAATTATTTTCGTTCTATATTACATAAGCGAGCATATTTATACTCACCGGGTACAAATCCAGACTGCAGATTGCTGCTAACGACATCTTACACAGAAATCCCCAATTATGTGGTCTGTCCCAGAACCACGGGGTTCCTTATAAGCAACATATATTAACAAATATCTTTCTTGTGAACAAGACTTAGAACAATAATAACATATGAAAAAAAAACACAATATTGCATGGTGCATCCTTAAACTTTTATTTACATTATTCACGTTATTTATCTTGGATCGATTTATGCAATATGAAACATTATTTGTATTATTTCACACATAGATTTCATTACATTTTTCCACGACTGCCCAAAATTGCTATGTTTTCAGGGTTCATGTATGTATGTTTGTGAGTTTTTTATTCCACCATAACTTCTAAATGGCTGAACCGATTTTAATGTATGAAATATTGAGAGAAAAATTTTATATGCAGTCGGGTTTTTTTTACTTTTTTATATAATTTATACTTATTATAAATATATTAACACTAGTAATATGTTAAAGAACTTGAATTTAAATTGTTCGATTAGAACATTCTTAAATCCTTTGTAAAATATAGTAAGCTTCGCTACCATCTCCATAGAATGTAACATCATTTGTGTTTACCGGCTAACACGTTGTAATAATCTATTTGACGTTCGCCGACTTTCGTATTTCGTAGAAAAAATTGGGTGTCCTCATAATTACGTCACACAATGGTATATACAAGGAAGAGGAAATTAAAGGACTTTTCATGGAAACGGGAAATTTATGATGTAATGAACTCGCAGTCATTAGATATGATGCTATCCCTCCAAAATATTCTAGGACTGTATATTTTTTGAGATATCTCAAATATGCAAATAGAAAGAAAAAAGAAAGAAAGAAAAACCATTTATTTGGCACAAAGTTATTACAAATAAAACTTACAATATAGGCCTTGCCTCAGCCTCAGACACTCGACGCTGATTTTCAGTCAAAGCCTCGCGGGTGACGTAGACAAAAAGTGCCATATTTAAAAAAAATTATAAACACGAAATTAAATGAACACTGAATAATAAATAAATCAAATCTTTTTTATTATAACTAATTTGGGGAACCGTTTTTCTGCTAACTCCTATTTTTGAGAAATATTTTTTTCTGACATCTGCTCTTCTTAGATATAGTTTCATATGCTTACTTTACCTTAAAGTAATCGTTTTTCAACTTACATCTATTTTTGAGATTTTTTTTTCCTCATTTTCTAACACCTGTTTTAAAAAGTTGTCACTCTTTCCCCCCATAAATGAAATAATGAAATGTTTTAATTATACATGAAAAAGAATCGCGCCGGAATGTCATCTCCGCAAATAACCGTTTTCTCTACACCCAGGTAAAACTGACTCATATACATCGTTTAACCAAATAAGATGTCGAAAAAGTAGAATTATTGTAACACATTGTCTAAATGCTTTCATTGTAGTAGCTGTATTGTTGTATATAGTCTGTAGTGTTTGGTAATAAAAATATACCGCTAGTTAAAAAAATAAGCATAGGTAGCCGGTTCAAATTTTCACAGAATATGTGTTAGTATAGTAGATTCCCTGCAAATAATAACAATATGGAAAAATTCAAAAACGTGTTCAAAAGAATGTGTATATTTTGGTGTCGTAATAATTGTATAGGTACATCAAAGCGTCAAAATGGATACGATTATAACTTATATAAGTAATAATTGTATGTATGGCATTATCTGATGTATGACAACAGATAATAAAATCTGGCCAAGTGCAGGTCACCGCTACGGACCGTAAACTATATTTAAAAAAAAAATAACCAAAAAATGGAACCGACTTCAACACCCAAAATTTGTAAAATGTTGTTTTTTTACTAAATAAATAACATTTTACAAATTAAATTGATTTCGTAGTGCAGACAAAAAACCTCCATTCATTGAAAATTAAGTACGAAAAAAATCCCTCCTCTTTTTTCTAATTATGATATAAAACCTCTTTGAGATTCGACGATTGTATTTTTTTTTTGTTGGCAGCTACAGAAACAAAAGAGCGCTAGCAGGGCAGGTATGGATTTACAACGATCATACAACATTCCTTCACTGCTACGGAGGCAAGGAATGAAACTCCATATAGCTTTTCCTGCCATACATTTATAAGGGAGAAATGACAAACTTCATAACACGTTTTTAAACGTACAATGAGATACTTTCTGAGTAGGTGTGGCATAAATAATAATTACAACCCTATTAACTGTTGCTGGAACACACACCAAAGTCTGACGCTATATTATTTACCGAGCGAGCAAACGCTAAATACCCTACCACTATGTGTCAAATAAGCAAGTCTGCATTCAATGTTAAGCTTTTTTTTATGCCTGAAAGGTAAGCCTTGGACAACTATATCACCTGATGGTAAATGATGATGTGGGCGAAGATTTTGTTCAGGCTAACCTAGATTTATTGGCCCTCATAGACAGCTGCCGGAACACCGTTAGGTGCTTGACGACAATTTTTCTTCTTGAAGGTGGTAGCTAGCCAGGCGGACATTCGGAAAATGCCCTACCACCATGCTTTAACTGTCATCCTAAGTCTCAACCGGGACCGACGGCTTAACGTGTCCTCAGAAGCACGGAAGCGATCGATAGTAATGTCACTAGCGGTCACCCATCCAACTCCTGACCGCGGCGGAGGTTGCTTAACTTTGCTGATCGGTTATGAACAGCTAAGCACCATGAAATGCAATGCCTAAAAGATTTTCCGTTTTTAAATAGCTCTCTTTCATAAAAAAAATAGTTTAAGAAATCGCTTACTACGTAGTAACTGCGTAGTTCTGTTTCGCTAACTCACATGCGAACCGAGGTCTCTAAGTATAAAAAGTAATGAAAAGGTATCAAAATGATAGCGTAGAACGATCTACGCTATCACTTTAATATTTTTCAAAGACCCCTTCGTCTAAAACTCGTGAATAGCATGATCATATTGTAGTAAGGTTACCAAACCTAGCTGCAAGCTCTATAAAACTGTTTACATCAGAGAGTTGAAATATTAGAGAAGTTATATCCGAACACCACTGCTCTAAAAGCTTACTAGAATTTACCTATATACATACCTACGCACATGTATATGCAGTTTGTAATGAAAAGGAAAGAACGTTTAAATATTATGCGTCATGCCTTTTGTTAGAAAGAGATAAATAAACAATTCGTGTCACCACCGTACCAACACGAGACGTTCCGATCACCATTATACTGCCATCTCATTCACTATCTCACACCAAACGATACACATATCTCGCTCAGCCATTTCATTGGATTAGTTCCTAAGATAAAACAAAATGACGATATTTTCTATTTCAACAGTAAAAGCAATAATTACGCGTGAAATGAAACAGTTTTCTTATCTCTCACAGTGCCTGTATAATTGCTGCAGAGTCTAAAGACACAAGAAAGGCATATTGTCCACAGATTATTTCTAAAAAATACGATTAGCGGCGATGTATTCACCGGACGCTCGGAAGTGCTAGACTGGTAGTGACTCAGGTAATTACCCTGAATTCGTCTAGTAAATATGGAGGGCATACAACACATCTACAGGTAAAAAAATCTTATTTTTACATTTTGTATTCACTTCCACAGACGCGAGTTTCGGCATTTGGTGTACGAATCCGATTCTTTCATAGCCGGTACAATCTACTTTTTGTTTTATTAATCATCTCTAAGCAATCTACCATAACACATATTCAGTGATAAAATATAACAGACCGTCCGTGACAATCCAAAGAAAAAGGTAAGAGATACGGCAAACTATTAGGATAAAAACCTACGTCAAAAAAAGCCAATCATCAAAAAAAGTGCACCAAAGGGTATATTTATATAGTCAGACATTTCACACATACCCGTACATCAATGCTTTAACTATAATCGCTGTTATCGCCCTAATCGATACGACTATCGCTGGACAAACAGCAGATATCGCGCTTACGTAAACAATGCACTTTAGTGCATCGCATCGCCGTAAAACAACACCGGATGTCGCGACGCGTCGGTCCGCGCCGCGCCATGCTGCAATTCGACATAATATTTGCTTTTATGGCATTATTTTTCTATAGTCAAGCAAGACTTGCCACTAATATCAGATCACTCTAACACTATAAATTCTAAAGTTTGTGTGCGTATCACCGTGTGTGTGTGTGTGCGTCTTCTTTTCGCGCTGCTACGGTTGAACGGATTTAGATGGAATATGACACTTTTTAACCGACAAAAAAGGCGGAGGTTCTCATTTCGTGTGTATTTTTTTTTGCTTGTTGTTTAATCCAATTTAAATTTCATTAAAATCGGTCAAGCCGTTTTTGAGTTACACTCCAATAACTGAAATATTCACCTATCTTGATGATATAGTCGTTGACAATGAATAACCATCGATCCCGTAAGTAGCAAGAGTCACTAAAATAAGTTGAAAAAATTTTTTGAAGTCGGTACCATGCGCACAATATTGTGATAAGTAATAGGTACTTTTGAACTTCAACAAATTATTTCACACTTTTGGGTGTTGAAGTCGGTTCCATTTTTTGGTTATTTTTTTTTTAAATATAGTTTACGGTCCGTAGCGGTGACCTGCACTTGGCCAGATTTTATTATCTGTTGTCATACATCAGATAATGCCATACATACAATTATTACTTATATAAGTTATAATCGTATCAATTTTGACGCTTTGATGTACCTATAAAATTATTACGACACCAAAATAAAACACTAAAAATATTAATTAATTTTACAATAGGTACGCCTTTAATTCCAAATAAATTGGCAAATGTCATCTGATAGCAGAAGTGACGATTTTATAATGATGACGTCACCAGAATTACAAAAATACAGCTCCAGAACTTACTTCAGAAAAGGTTTTATATCAAGTAATTAGAAAAAAGAGGTAGGAATTTTGTCGTACTGGAATTTCAATGAAAGGAAGTTGGCAACATTTCTCTGCACTACGATAAAAAAGCGCGGCAATTTATTTGTTTTGTTAAATATAGTTTTTTTTTCTAAATTGATAATATAACAGTCCGCTTTTAATTATTCTTAATAATTTTCCAAAATGTCATCTGATAGTGAAAATAACGATTTTATAGTGACGGCGCCACCAGAAATAAAAAATACAGCACAAGCCATAAAGAACTTACTTCCTGAGACGTCTCGGGACAATTACGAGAAAACTTTTAACTAGGTACTTAATGATAATATTTTCCTCTTAAGTGTATAAAGCACTCACTCGGGAGAAAGTTCTATTTCTGATCGAGAGTATGCTTAAGCCCGACGCAGCGCAAGAGGGCTTAAAGGAAACTCCAGATTGTTTTCTCCCCTCGATGTACAATGTACTATTCTAGTGCTGTTTTTTTTTAACTTGTTACCTATTTCATTTGAATCATGAACAGTTTTTCCTACGCATAATTTTACCGGGGATTTTTCCGTTAGAAGGAAAACTATTTGCATATAGTAAATGCAAATTGTGTTTGCAAATTCACACCCAACTCGCATTTCGCAATCATGATGCGATAGAATAGAACACACATACATAGACAATTACACACCCTCACTAATCCAGTCACTGTATACGTCAAACTTCGGAAAAGAACCTAGACATCTTTTAAATTGCCATTATGTTCGTATCATTGTAATGCTCTCAATAAAAACATAACATTTTTATTGCTGGTGGTAGACTTGCCTTTGACCTGATCTTACCAGATTACCACTTACCAGTGATGGTGTGGTTTAAGATCTTGCTCAGGCTAACCTAGAGTTACTGGCTCTCAAGGACAGCTGCCGGAACACACCGTTACATGCTTGGCGACATATTTTCTACTTGAGGGTGGTAGCTAGCCAGGCGGGCATTCGCGAAATGCCTTACCACCATGCTGTACCGACTGCTATCCTAAGACAACAACTGGGGCCGACGGCTTAACGTGCCCTCCGAATCACGGAAGCGCTTAGTAGTAATGTCACTAGCGATCACCCATCCAACTCATGACCGAGGCGGACGTTGCTTTACTTAACTGATCGGTTAAAAACGACATACTAGTTACAAATGTTATGTTTAAGACCCACCCTCTTAAACATAAGATATGTAACTAGTCAGACGAGAATTCAAGAAATGCCCTACCTCCATGCAAAAAATATAATAGTAAGTTTTTGCTAAGATTTATTGCGGTGGCGAAGCACACACAATGACACGTGGAAAATTCACACGTCATAATGATAACAGACATAGTGATAAGAAAGATTTATCGTTGTGAAGCCTACTTTTGGAATAAGTACAATGGCTGATAAGAAACCGTGACGCGAATGCGGACTAGCTGTGAGAGTTACACTCAATGTGATGCATTAAAAAACCTGGCTATGTGCGAGTCTGGCCTCGCTTTTTAGGGTTCCGCATATCTATAGGGTTGGTTCTGCAACATTATCTTATAAAGAAAAAAAAATTGGTTTCGATCACTGTTTTAAAACCTCATTATATCGGAGTTTTCAGTACTTATTTGTTAAATGGAAGATAAGAGTTACAAAAACCTTTTTGTATAGCATAGGAGGGCAAAAGAGCAGGTGGTTCATCTGGTGATAAGTGATCACCGTCGCCTACGAATGTCTGCAACACCAGAGGTCTTATGAATGCGTTGCCGGACTTTGAAATTTCAGATCCCTAACTATTATTGTGTTTGAGATAGATTCTGTTATGGCAGCCCCCTTTTTTTTAAATAAATAAAAACGCTGCGCCATGACTATACTTTTATAAACTTTTAACCGACTTCCAAAAAAAGGGGAGGTTCTCAATTCGTCTGTATTTTTTAAATTTTTGTTTTATGTTGTTGCCTCAGAATTTTTGACTGTGTGAACCTATTTTAAAATGTTTTTTTGTTTGCAAGCTGATGCTTGTCGTTTGGTCCCATTTTAAATTTCATCAAAATCGGTCAAGCTGTTTTTGAGTTACACTCTAATAACTGAAATATAGTCGTTGACAATGAATGACAATCGATCCCGTATAGCAAGGGTCACTAAACAGAGTGAAATTTTTTTTTTTACCAAAAATGGAACGACTTCAACACCCAAAAGTATGAAATAACTTGTCGAAGTCGGTACCATGCGCACAATATTGTGATAATAGGTACTTTTGAACTATCATGGTACCGATTTGAACAAGTTATTTCACACTTTTGGGTGTTGAAGTCGGTTCCATTCTGTGGTAAAAAAAATTAAGAAACCGTTTAAATTGCCCAGAATTGCTTATTCGATATCGTTCAAAGGTTCCCAGGAATTATCTAGAATATAAATATTTATATGTAGAACTCCCGCATCCTCCTTCTCAATATATTGTTTTAGTAAGTCTTTTAACTGTTGTGGCAAAGCAGCTGATGCTTTTGCGGAATCGCTGGCTCTAAATCTGGTAATCATTCAGGGTGAGTAGAAGCTCAGCTGAAATAATAAAGCCAAGAACGTATGCATTACCCTAGCAAGAAAATCACTCCTGGAATAAATTGAGTTCTACCAATAATTAGTGCGTTATACGCTGTAAATGTGCACCAAATAATAAATTTGTGCACTTTGCCGTTTTGTTAAAAAAAAGGAAAAACCAATTCTGCTGGAGTAACGTTGTTCCAGCAGGAAAATTTTGATCGAATGATCGGAAAGAAAAATTAAGTATATGGACAGATAGCTTATATTTGTGCATAAATGTGCGCCAAAAATTAAATTTGTGCGTCGTAAGGTTTTCGAGATATTTCGTTTCCTGCTGGAGTAACGTTTAGCAAAATCCATTTTCTCGAAAACCAATAATTGTGCGATCTTACAATAAAAGTATATTAGTAGCTCTTAATTTGTGCTTATTTGTGACACCATTAGATTTTCAAAAATCTGTACCATTTCTACGTAATTATGCAATTACGAAAATAAAAAAAATATGTCTAGCGCTAAAACGAACAAACGGTTGTACTCACTAAAAACGGTATTTGGTTCTTCTTGTAATTCCATTCATAAAAAGTAAACTTATTAGACAAAATATACACGCATTTATCAATAATATCAATATTTGTCGCAACCGACAGTGTCATAGTTAGACATCAAAATGCAAGAAATAGAATTAACTCAACATGTTTCGGTGTTAACCAAAAGTTAGTGCGTTTAATGAAATATTTATACTGAAAATTTCAGCTTCATATGTAAAGTATTAAAGAAGATATGAACAAAAACTGAAACAATAGCGAGATTACTGGTTACCCGAGCAAATTCGAAAGATAGCAAAAAAGCGGCGGTTTCATACATATTGATGAGCTTCTTAACTTTGCTCAACTAACAGGTTTACAAATATTGTGCCTGGGTACATTGGGGCATAAAACTGTTAAGGGAAATATTTAATTGCTTTTTATATTGAGTTTATATAAAATGTATTTTATGTAGGTAAGTAACGGTATGTATCTAGTTTGTAGCTTTCCCAACAATAAAAGACTAATAAAATAAATTCGGGTTCCATTACTAACTCAAACATTTTAATGAAATGAAAGTATTTTAGGCATATTAATTGAGATGTTTTTCATTAATTGCTAGTACAAGGACAAATTAGCTTTACGATTGTTAGATGGTGCAATTAGTTAACCATATCACAGAATAAATAATAGTACCTACATAGTTGTTATTGCTTCTCTTCAACTTACCTATACAATACCTACGATTGCAGCGAAGAAGTCGACTGAAGTTCGTACGGCTATTAAATCATGGGAAAGGGATTTATATAGTGTGCTCTGTTGCACTTGCAATTCCTATGGCGAGACGTAGAGATGTAACCACTGTCAAATCGATGTTAATATGATAAAGCAGTTGAAAAGAATAGAATTAACTCTTATTAATTCGATAAAAATTTTCGTAAGTAGTACACATAGGTATTTAAACAATGTTGAAACCAAATTCACTTACGTTAAATCAGCCGAGTAGTTCAATATCGACCGGTTTTGCAACTATCAGAGTCGCTTTGACTTAGTCAGTACTAACTTAATCGATTGATATTGGTATAATTAAAAGGTTTTTCTCTAAGAGCGCTCGAACTTAAAAATAAAATAAAAAAACCTGTTGAAGTGATATTGCCAAAATTTTTATTTTATTTTAAAGGATATTCGCTTACATTATTTATGGAATATAATTTTAGCCAAATGGCCGCAGCGTCTCCGCTGTAGGTGGTGCATCTTGGTGGACCAATTTTGGATGACATTTTCGAATAAATGGGGCTCAACTTCAAGAAGAGCGCGAGTTACGTTGGCCTACAGGGAGCATTTGACTGTAGTTTGTCTGCATAGACTAGATTCTTCACGTAACCCCACAGAAAGCAGTCGAGCGGTGTTAAGATACACGAATTCACACGATATTGGTGGCCAGTTGATGTCGCCACTCGCTACTACGTGAGATGAGGAAGCATTCGAGTTTCTCATCCAATAAATTTAATGTTTCCCGTGCTGTATGGCAAGTGGCGCCGCGCCGTCCTGTTGGAACTACATGTTAGTTAGATCCATACCATTTAACCTAGGACAACAAAAAAATGTTATCATCTTCGGATTGTTGACTCTGCAGGACGGCCATGAAAGCCATAGATTGGACGCAATGCACGGAACGTAAGGCGAATAGGGTACTGAATTATATAATAAATTTTAACAATTTCTACGCGTTGTTGAAGCGTGTAGCGTTAATGTTAATGTTCGATTTTGGGTAGACAAAACTAAACATGTTTTGCAAAGATTAGTGGTTGTGTTATTCGGTGCTCACAAACTATATTTGTAATTTAGAATCGACGACATAGATCAAGCAATTTAAAATAATTGTAAAAATAGCAATTGATCAGTGATTGATATGATGAATGCCATACTTACTTGATAAATATTTCATAATAGTTCTTCTGTATATTAACAGAAAAAAAAATATTTCTTTTAAACAAAACCTGCATTTTCATTTGATATTTTATAAGTTGCCTGAGCGTAGGAATTACCTACATAAATAAAAATATTTCGACAAAATAAAAATCTCAACAATACCGTACCGCTATTATAAAAAAATATCACAAATTCCTCTTTAAGTATTTTATGCGTGACTGTACGGACATGAGCTTCCATTAATACTACTTATTAAAGAAGACCATCAATATGTATGAAACCGCCGCTTTTTTGCTATCTTTCGAATTTGCTCGGGTAACCAGTAATCTCGCTATTGTTTCAGTTTTTGTTCATATCTTCTTTAATACTTTACATATGAAGCTGAAATTTTCAGTATAAATATTTCATTAAACGCACTAACTTTTGGTTAACACCGAAACATGTTGAGTTAATTCTATTTCTTGCATTTTGATGTCTAACTATGACACTGTCGGTTGCGATATATATTGATATTATTGATAAATGCGTGTATATTTTGTCTAATAAGTTTACTTTTTATGAATGGAATTACAAGAAGAACCAAATACCGTTTTTAGTGAGTACAACCGTTTGTTCGTTTTAGCGCTAGACATATTTTTTTTATTTTCGTAAATGCATAATTACGTAGAAATGGTACAGATTTTTGAAAATCTAATGGTGTCACAAATAAGCACAAATTAAGAGCTACTAATATACTTTTATTGTAAGATCGCACAATTATTGGTTTTCGAGAAAATGGATTTTGCTAAACGTTACTCCAGCAGGAAACGAAATATCTCGAAAACCTTACGACGCACAAATTTAATTTTTGGCGCACATTTATGCACAAATATAAGCTATCTGTCCATATACTTAATTTTTCTTTCCGATCATTCGATCAAAATTTTCCTGCTGGAACAACGTTACTCCAGCAGAATTGGTTTTTCCTTTTTTTTAACAAAACGGCAAAGTGCACAAATTTATTATTTGGTGCACATTTACAGCGTATAACGCACTAATTATTGGTAGAACTCAATTTATTCCAGGAGTGATTTTCTTGCTAGGGTAATGCATACAGCCAAGAACTGTACGTTGAATCGATATTTTTATATTTTACAAATTATTGGAGTACAAAATTTTATGTCCCGGGCGGGAATCAAACCCGCGTTCTCCGATTCGGAATCCGTAATCTACTCGGCCACCTGGAAACGCTCTTTCGAGTCGAAACCTTGTGGCTCCTATTGTATTACTCTAACCGTTATAGCTGCGCGTAAAATAGTACACGATACTGCTTGTAACTATATTTAGAAATATAGATATTTTCAGTTGAGTTCATTTGATATCCTAATTTGAAGGCAAGAACTAGTAAGGTATATAATTAAAAATCTCCTAGTTGGAAATATATCCATACATACTGTAAATTACCATATACGAGTACATATTTTTCCCCATTTTTAAGGAAAACCCATCAACAAGCTGTTATAATAAAGGCGCGATAAGATACACCCACAGCCATTAAACAAGGAAAATATTTAAATATTGGTACCGCTTCTTTCAATTACCTTCTGTACCAGTTGCTAGGATAACAACAGTCTCATTGAGGGAATATACTAGCTTTTTTAACCGACTTCCAAAAAAGGAGGAGGTTCTCAATTCATGTTTTTTTATGTTTGTTACCTCAAACTTTTGGCTGGATAAACCGATATTAAAAAATTCTTTTTTTTTTAAAGCTGACGCTTGTCGTTTGGCCCAATTTAAATTTCATCAAAATTGATCAAGCCGTTTTTGAGTTACACTTCAATAACTGAAAAATATTTACCTCTCTTGATGATATAGTCGTTGACAATGAATGACATTCGATAGTACGTAGCAAGGGTCACTAAAATAAGTGAAAAAATTTTAACCAAAAAATGGAACCGTTTTCAACACCCAAAAGTGTGAAATAACTTGTCGAAGTCGGTACCATACGCACAATATTGTGATAACTGGTACTTTTGAACTATCATGGTACAGTCTTTAACAAGTTAATTCACACTTTTGGGTGTATGATACAATGATACAATACTTTATTGCGGTAATATGGTACAATGATGACATATTAATTAAAAACCCAACATATTAACCATTTATGGCATGCAATTTAACACAAATGTTATGTTCGGGATAATGAGGAAGTTAACATAATTATTAGTAATGATTATTAATTAACGATTATTACCAGCATAAATGTGTCATAAAATATTTTAGTATAATTTTTGTAAATCAATGTCAATGTTAATATAATATTTAAAAGAACATATAAATTTCAAAATATAAATCATCCAATTCAAAATTAACAATTAGTCTGTCAGTCTAAATTAATTTCTATCATTTAGAAACTCTTGTGTGGTGTAATAATACTTATTTACCAGCCAAATTTGTAATTGTTTTTTAAATTGATTTCCATTTAATTTTCTAATGTTTAATGGTAGGGCATTAAAAATTGTCACACACATGCTGTAGGTATTTCTAGAATACATTTCTGTCTTGCTTTGTGGAAGTAACAGTTTTTCAGGAAATCGAGTGTTGTAATAACTCATTACTCCTTTTTTAATAAAAAGTGAAGATTGGTTTTTAACAAAATTACAAATTTCATAAATGTATAAAGAAGGCATTGTTAACAGCTTTAATTCTAAAAATAGAGGCTTGAAGTAGTTTCCATTTCTTGGTTACATTTTTTTTGTCATATTCAGCTCGAGACTACTAAGCGTTAGAAGCGAATCTTGCCTAGTCGTTGTGAAACGTTCTATGTGGTTATTTTACTTTTCTATTTTTACTTAGATCGGTGACAGCTAGCGTTCCTTTTAATGCCGTTGTAGCAGCATGTAGCAGCTGTAAATCGAGTTCTGCGGTCTACTGTAAGTGCAGCTTATGCTCCCGCCCAAATTCACCAGTTCGCAATTTACCATCACATCATGCAAACGTACTCATCAATTTACCTCTTAGTTCTGTTCGGAAATATAATAAGCATATTCTTCTATTTTTTTTATGCATGATAGGTTAGCCCTTGACCACTATCTCACCGGTAAGTGATGATGTGGTCGAACGTGTTGATCAGGCTAACCTAGAGAATTACTGGCTCTCAAGGATAGGTGCCGGAACACACCGTTAGGTGCTTGGCGACAGATTTTCTACTTGAGGGTGGTAGCTAGCCAGGCGGGCATTAGTAAAATGTTCTTCCACTGTGCGGTGTAGCTCTAGCCGGCGGTGGGAATAGAACCAAAGGCCTTACTACTACACTCGAGAGCAATGAATCCGGGTCACTTAAAGAATGTTAAAAATCTCGGAAACTAAAAATGATAGGTTAATGCAATAAATTGTATTTAATAGACAATGTAATACTCCTTAAATTAAAGTAAAAAAAATATGAGTCACCATACATTTTATTAACACAAAATTACATAAAGAAAAAAACTGCTGATCTCTCCTTAAAACAAAAATAGGAAACATGAAATTTTTGAACTTTATTACGATTTTCTTGAATTTTAATACTTCGTATTGCCTCCTCGTGCTTCCATTACTGCGTTTACGCGGTTTGGCATGCTGTACACCAAGTTCCTTATACGATTTTGGGGAATATTCTCCCATTCCTCTGTGAGAGCAATTTTGAGCTCACGAAGCGTGATTGGGGGAGGGTTTCGTTGTTTTACGCATCTGCCTAGCTCGTCCCAAGCATGCTCGATCGGGTTGATATCCGGGCTGCGCGCTGGCCACTCCATACGAGTAATGTTCATCTCTTGAAGGTAGTCATTCACAATCCTACCTGTATGAGGTCGGGCATTGTCATGCATAAATATAGCATCCTCACCTAAATTGACCATAAATGGACCAACGTGATCATTGAGGATTTCTTCCACATATCTTACGCTAGTTAAAGAGCCGTTTTCTATGATCACCAGCTCTGTGCGACTTTCAGAAGAAATTCCGGCCCACACAAGTACAGACCCACCACCGTAGGCTACTTTTTCTTCGATGCATGCTTGCTTGAATCTTTCCCCTGGTCTTCGATACACTCTGTGTCTTCCATCGTGCTTGTAGAGCATAAATTTTGATTCGCCGGAGAACATAACTTTTGACCAATCTTCAATACTCCAATTTACGTGGCTCTGGGCATATCTTAGTCTCGAAATACGATGCCCACGCTCCAGTTTAGGGCCGTTTGCAGGTCTAAGGGGTTTTAAGTTAGATTCAGCAAGCCGACGTCTTACTGTCCATGCACTTGGGTTACTTCCTCCGAGGCGTCGAAACTGATTGGTGAGTTCAGTTCCTGTGAGAAAGCGATTTCGAAGCATGGTGTTCACCAAGTATCGGTCTTCTTGTGCTGTGGTACACCTGGTTCTGCCCGTTCCTGGTCTGCGTAGGTTAGAACCAGTTTCTTCGTAACGTCGGAGAACTCTTTGTACTGTTGACAGCGACACACCGACAGTCCTGGCTGTATCGCGCTGACTCCGGCCGGTTTCCAGCATTGTAAGTATTCTGGTGCATTCTTCAGGCGTAAGCGACATAATTTCAGCTATAATAATGAATATAGAGCACTATCAACATGGTTTATGTACCCACATAAATGACAGATTACAAACAAAAGCAAAACCAAATGCTGTAATTTCGTAGTTCCATCTTCGAAAGTGGCCCTTTTTCAAATTTGATTTTTTTATGATATAACTTTACAATAACTAAGAAGTTTTAATACCTTCATTTAAGGAGTATTACATTGTCTATTAAATACAATTTATTGCATTAACCTAGCATTTTTAGTTTCCGAGATTCTTAGGATTCTTTAAGTGACCCGGATTCATTGCTCTCGAGTGTATTATATATACTCAAGGACGCACTTAAGGATACTCTTTCTGTATGCCAAAAAAATATTTATTATTATCAATTTTGGAGGAGGAAACAGGGCATACAAAACTGCAATGTCGTGAACTATCGTCCTTTTTTTTTGCAGGCATCGTTCCCTGCGTCTCTTGAGAGCATATCAAGAGCTAAGATAGATAGAGCTGAGATTGGTTCATATACCCATGGACTTCAAATATGCGATTGATACAACACACACATTTCACAGTGATTGCTGATTAAGTGATAACACACGTGACGTGCTAACTACCCACATATACGCCCAGGAAACGTCACTCTGATAACAGTTATCGATGTAAAACCTACCTTTACATATAATGGAGGCACGGGCGGTTCTTTTTCTAAATACATTAGTTCATTAATAAAAACATCAACATATTAAACGGGATGTCTAGATCTATGTCGAGGGGGATTTGCCATAATCGCCACGCTTGGGGATCGCATTAGAAGTTGTCGGTTCCTCAGAAGGCACTGCTTCCCGCCTCCCGGTAGTATTCCCTTAGTCGCCTCTTACGACAACCGCGGCAAGAAATGGCAATTTCTGAGAGGTGATAGTTATAGGCTAAGAAGCGCACTAGCGGCGCTTGCCCAGTGCTTTTTAACGGATCAACTAGAATACGCAATATTTTTGATAGATAAGCCTTTGACCGAGAAATGTAAAAACCCTATCCAAGTACCAACTATCAAAATCTCCAACATTGTTGGGTTGTCTGGAAGAGATCGCTTTAAGCGATAAGACCGCCCATTGTTTCACTTAGTTATATTGTATCTTTAGTTGTAAGTTTTTTATTTATTTTTAAATTAAGCTTTGTGTTGTCTATACCTTGGTTTTACCCAAACGTTGTCTCAGCGGAATAATTGTAACCGATATCTAACGAATTATAAATAACTAGCTTTCCGGGCGCGGCTCCGCCCGCGCGTATGTCGGTTATCGCGCGAAAACATTAACCTCTTTTTGCGCAGTCAGATAAAAACTATCCTATGTTTTTTCCCGGGTCTCAAACTATCTCCATACCAAATTTCATTCAAATCGGTCCAGTAGTTTTGGTGTGAAAGCGTAACAGACAGACAGACAGACAGACAGAGTTACTTTCGCATTTATAATATTAGTACTGAAGTACTGATTGATAAGATTGCTAATTTCTGTTCACGTCACAGATGCAAAGTATGTGTGCCAACTTATGTAGATAATGATCACTTAGCACTAAATACGATAATTGGGAAAAACCGCATAGCGTCACAGAATAGGCAGGAGTTAGTTGCCCAGGTATTTTGTTCTGAGTATTTGCAGTACATGCAGTATGGGTTTATCGATTGCTTAAGTAGCAGTATAACTCTTTGTGACAGTCCGTCTGGGTAGGTACTGTCAAAACTATTTGTACCGCCAAGTAGCTTTGTTCACATTACTGTGTTCCCGTTTTAAGAGTATGGGTGTTGGTTAAATTACCGGCACACGAGACTTACAACTATGTGTCAGGGTGATGGGCGCAGTGCAGTTCGCCACTTTTGACGAACACAAACCAGATTTTTATTTTTGACCCGCTTTCTGTGTTATTATTAGCAGCAGTTTAATTTTTGCTTGGCGCGCTGTTTCTGACTATTTTAATTGTTCGCGGATGTTTATAGCGCTTCAAAGTCAAAGTCAAAATCATTGATTCAATTTTGACGACATCGACGCTCTTATGAACGTTAGTTCCAAATTTTACTATTATAATATTCTCTTGCCGCACAGCAAAAATGTATAGAGCCACTTCGGGAAGAACGGGCAAGAAACTCGGGGCCATTCATTTTATATGTCTTTACTCTTTTACGATTTGTAATTCTATTATTAAATTAGTAATATTTATTGCGGGGAATCGCGTTCAACAGCTCTTACTGATTATAGTTTTAGTTAGTCATAATAATATTAGGTTCCAAGTACATTGGTTGTGATTATGTTAATTTTAATAGGTTCTAAACCTATTTCAGTAAACACTGTTTCGTGATAACTGCACGCGGTTTTCGCATACCGTTTGCATTGGGAAATTCATGCGGGCTGCATGTGACCAAATATTATAGGAAAAAATGCTATAACCGCTCTCTAAAATGCCTCAATTTTCATAATTAACTGCAGTTTATTTTTATACTAAATGAGTCATAAAAGGTAAAAATACCTCATACTTTGAATAAATTGGTTGTATAATGGAGAACTTTTTTGATTCAAAATTATTTTAAATATACCTACTAAGTTATTCCTTATATTTGACATGCTCATACATGAAATTGTGAAAGCTTTTGCTTTACCTTGAGAATACCTTATTTTATATTCGTTAGTAATAAAAGGAGAGATATTGTCGAGCAGAGATTATCGAGTAAAATCTTCAAATATATAAAATTCTCGTGTCATATTATTTGTAACAAACTCCTCCGAAACGGCTTGACCGATTCCTATGAAATTTTGTGTGTATATTCGGTAGGTCTGAGTATAGGACGTTAACTATTTTTTTCAAATAGGTACTATATTAAACTTTATTTTTATTTGCCTGGCAAAACAACGTTTGTCGGGTCAGCTAGTACTGATATATTTTTGATTATTTTATTTTAAAAAATACAGAAAGTACCTCAATAATTCAACAACAAATATAATAAACATCCTCCAAGAGTGCATATCAGCGCTTAAGGTTGTTGTCTTCGTTAATAAGGTTGTTGTGTTCATTCCATACTCGCATCCGAATAAGAGTTGCACTTACCATTAAATCATCCAGATCCAGATACCCAAATATACTGACTGAACCGATTTTGATGTTATTTAAATGGGACCAACTTAGAATGATACCCCACAAAACAGAAAAGAATCATCAAAATCAATACATGAGTAACGGAGTAATCGCGTTACAAGAATACAATCGATTAGAACCTCTGATTGTAACCAACTTCAAAAAAAGGAGGAGGTTCTCAATTCGTTTGTTTTTTTTTTATGTTTATTACCTCAGAACTTTCTACTGGGTGAACTGATTTTGATAATTCTTTTTTATTTGAAATTGATGTTTGTTGGTTGGTCCCATTTAAATTTCATTCAAATCGGTCAAGCCGTTTTTGAGTTACACTCTAATAACTTAAAAATATTTTCCTATCGTTGACAGTGAATGACAATCGATCCCGTAAGTAGCAAGGGTAAAAGAGATATTTTATTTTTATATGGAACCGACTACAACAATCAAAAGTGTGAAATAATTTGTTGAAGTCGGTACCATGCGCAATATTGTGATAATATTTACTTTTGAACTATCATCGCACCGACTTAAACAAGTTATTTCACACTTATGAGTGTTGAATTCGATTCAATTTTTTTTGGAAGACTCTTAAAAATAATCATCTAGATCGCTTACAGCAAAAATACCGCCCATTTTTGGGCCTATTGAAGTTAACTAGTCCAAGTATTGTTTCCATTTTTAATCTCAACTGATGGTAAGTGACGATGTGGTCGTAGGTGTTAGCAGGTTTAATCTGGTGTTAATGAAGAGTTTTCGTATCGTTTCGTAAAGAGCTATGCATGGCCATTAATGAATAAAAAAGCATACATATCGACTTCAGAACTTTATGCCTACTTTTTTGGAGTCGGTAAATATTTTACGGATATATGCAAGAGTATATTACTGAAAACGCGTCAAACATACGGGTATGTTTCACTGAATATCTGCAGCAATATTACCTGAAATAGTGATGACGTGGACAGCTAGGTGCGGTGTCGATAAATTCGCCGCAGGAGTGACCTTTCCGGCGGAGGCTCGACTTCCGGTGCGGACGTCGGACGCTCTCGGTGTCGTCGGGTCTTTGACCACCTCGGGCACCTTCCGAGCTCCTTATCTTTCATCAGAGTTATTCCTTTCCATCTCGACTGACCCGAGGAATGCTACGTATTTATTTATACATATATATATTTTGACATAATATGCATTTTGTTCAAAATGAATAATTTTTTGTCAGTTCCCTTTATTATGATAATAATATTATTTTATTTTTTATTTTTAGTTTTGATATTATTCTGTATTTTATCGAATTATTCTTTTATTTTATCGAATTATTTATTCTGTATTTTAATCTTGAAGCAGTGATAGCTCAGTGGCTTTGGCTATGGATTGCCGCGCAGCAGGTCCATGGTTCGAATCCCGCCACGGGCTTGAGCTTCACCGCATGGTGGAAGGGTATTTTTGCGAATGCCCTCCTTGCTAGCAACCACCCTCAAGTTGAAAATCTGTCGCCAAGCACCTAACGGTGTGTTCCGGCAGTTGTCCTTGAGAGCCAGTCATTCTAAGTTAAGCCTGTTAACACCTTCGACCACATCATCACTTACCATCACGTGAGATTGTGGTCAAAGGCTTAACTATCACCAATAAAAAAAAATATTAAAAAAAATTGACATTATTTTAATATTTTATGATGCTACATGATAGTAGGGAAATCTATTATGTGTGATAATTACTCAACTATTGTTTTTTTTTTCTTTTAAATCGTTTTTTTTTGTTAAGATAAATAAAATAAATGGTAGAATTCTATACAATTACTTATTTACCTTACCTAAAACCTGTTTAAAAAATACCTATAGGCTAACCTGCTACATGTATGTTTTATTAATGTTCTTAAGCGGGAAGAAACGTCACTAGCCTGATGGTAAGCCTGTCCATTACAGTTGCAGTGTTACCTTTCTCGCTCTGCACGTTACCGCACTGCGCTCCTCACTCCGAGTCTTTAGTTCGTATGTCTGCTTCGCCAAGTAATTTAATTGCTGGCCTTAACACCTAAACACATTAGTGATTGCACACTACTTCGACGGAGAATATTATGACAATGCGGTGGTACCGGCCAATACAGACGGTTGCTGAAAAGATTTACCATCTGGTAATGTAAAAGCGATACGCTAAGCTTCTACCGCCATCATGCGTATTGCAGTAGATTCTTGCCTGAGTCTGGATTTCTCAGTACTTTTCTTTAACCCGCTGGTGGGCTAGCCTTTGACCACTATTACACTTGATGGTATGTGAAGATGCGATCGACGATGTTGTTAAGGCTAACCTAGAATCTCTGCCATTGATGAACAACTGCCGGGATACAGTGTTAGGAGCTTGTCGACAGATTTTCTTCTTAAGGGTGGCATCTAGCCAGAAGCTTGTTGTTAAGATCAAATTAGATATACCTACATAATAGTTACTATAAAAGCTTGAGGATCAAATTAAGATTAAATTGTATATATTTTTTACGTATTTGCTATATGGTTTACTGAACTTGTTTTTATTGGGAAATAAAAATTATAATTATTATTATTAGAAGCGCATGGCGGTCCCCCATCCAAGTACTGACTGCAACGGATTTTGCTTAACCTGGGTAATCGATTAAGAACGACTCGCTACGAGCGCTACGAGTCAAAACATCACTGTAGTACTACGTAAATAAGTAGTAGTAATACTACTTATTTTATTTTTGCCGATATGGTTTGCTCTGCCGTGCTGCTTGAAGTTTGTCGTGCATTTCCCCGCCAGCATCTAACCAAGCCATCTCAACTCCCTAAAGTAGCGGAGAAGGTCTTTGGGTCGCTGGCGTAGCTGCTCCACTGGCGTAGGTAGACCAGAGCCAGAGTAGACTATAACCTCTAGATCTTGGTACAATATAACCTCTGTAATATTTTCCACCTCAGATACATAGGTCATAAAAATTTTGTTGCATAACGTCAACCTTCAAGTGACGTAAAGTTTTTAGTTTTGACGTCTCCACTGCAGTAGTGCAGACTGCAGAGCTTCTTGACAGATTTAAGATAAGTTCACGTCGTTAAAAAGTTCTGTAGCATATTCGGCATACCTCTGATTAAATCCTCAATGTAATCTTGTATAAATTTCAGTACGTTTAGATTGTTTTTTTATATATTGCTTAGGCTAGCCTTGACCACTATCTCAACTGATGGTAAGTGATGATGTGGTCGAAGATGTTGTTCAGGCTAAGCTAAAACTGGGTCTCAAGTACAGCTGCCAGAACACAACGTTAGGTGCTTGGCGACAGATTTTCTACTTGAGAGTGGTACTACCCAGGCGGGCATTCGCAAAATGTCCTCAAATTCAAATTCAAAATCATTTATTCAATTTAGGCGTCTACGACGCTCTTATGAAAGTCAATTACAAATTTTAATATTGAAATATTCTACATTGTTCTGCCACTTCAGCAAAAAAAAATATAGAGCCACTGCGATAAAATTTATGTTTTTCACGTGCAATTTGAATTTTCCTTTTGTGAGCATTGTAATATGTTTGGGAATTTTATTAAAATACCGCACACTATTACCTAAAAAGAACCTTTTATTTGTCATTGCTAGTCTATAACTTGGTACCGTTATTTTATATTCGTTTCTAGTGTTGTAATCGTGGTTGTTACTGATAAAAAAAAAAATACAAATTCTGCAAAATGCACACGACTTCGGGCATATATGCAGGAAACTCAATCGTTCTCGATATCTATGATGCGCAAGGATTTAAATACGAAGTTTAACTAAGTTTATATAGAAAGTGTTGAGTATGGGTGTATGTAGGGCACGCAACACGCCATTACTGGACCATCCTTCCGCTGGACTGACTTCCTTATGGACCACACGGAACGCTCTCCAGAGATTCAATATTTAAAAATAGATTTTACGTGAACTTTTGAAACAGTTGCAAAAAGAACGCAAATAATTTACTCTAACTGATGACTGTTATAACCTTCTTCCATTCTTCCAAAAAAGAGGAGGCTGTCGAGTTAACGTGTTCCTTTTTTGAATAACTTTACTGAATCTTCCGTTTTTAGTGTTTTTTTACTGGGAGTGTACCTACCGCCAATGTGCTTCTATGAAAGTCTCTAAAATGAAAATTCTTTTTTGCTAAGTGTAAACTTAAACATTAAAAGAAAAAAAAGAACCTTCTTACACCTACCATAATACACCACAACAAATGTATTGTAGGTACATATTTCATTACATAAAACATATGGAAATGAGAAGCCGTCAAAGTTGATAATTATAAACCGGTATTGCAACGTGTTCGGTTTCAATACCAACACAAATTAGGAATCTGAACTTTCAGTATACATACCTATATTATTTAACTAGATACCATATCATATATTTATAACCAACAAATGCTGGAAACGCCATCTTGTATTGTAAATTTGAAGCAAAGGCCTTAACCAACAAAAAAATAACCAACGTTCATTGGCCAAATTAAAAAATTGCCCCTATCTTAACGAGGTCTTATCTATAAAAGGTAACCCAATTTGAATGTTAGTATTTCGGGCTATAGAGAGCCTACTCTCGCCAAAAATCCGGTGGAGCTGGACCTCCGAAAGCGGTAGCTAGATTTTGTCTCCTACCTAAAAAAAATGTAGTATTTTTAATATCACTACATATATATTTATTTACAAAATCAGGAAAACTTACAGCTAAGTATGTAACTTTAGGTTTATAGACATATATATGCAGCTTAGGGTTCGTTTCAGAACGCCTAATAAAGTCTCGGGTTGCTATGCAACACATAAAATAACTGAATGATAAAAATGGCAGTTGACATGCAGCGCGTTTCAAGCTTTAACCGATGGATAGGCTAAAACGATAACTGTGAAACGCAAAGATAGTGTTTTATTTATTAAATATGTACTGTGTAGTCAAATCGGAACTTACTCGAACATTCTGAAACAGGCCCTTAAAGTCACATATACAGGAAGGTCAATTCAACGTTTTCACAAATATCTAAGTATTAGGAATAGTATGTAGATTAACAGTAACAGTTAACGTCGATTATAATGAAGATCAGTACTAATATTATAAATGCGAAAGTAACTCTGTCTGTCTGTCTGTCTGTCTGTTACGCTTTCACGCCAAAACTACTGGACCGATTTGAATGAAATTTGGTATGGTAATAGTTTGAGACCCGGGAAAAAACATAGGATAGTTTTTATCCAACTGCGCAAAAAGAGGTTAATGTTTTTGCGCGATAACCGACATACGCGCGGGTGGAGCCGCGCCCGGAACGCTAGTAATAAAATAAATAAAGAAAAGTATTACACATTCACACGCGGAGCAAATTGTGTGCCTTATTTATGAACAAAGTACATATCGTTAAGTAAGCGTTTAAGGCTACTTAAGCTTGTATTAAATAGGTCTACTTCACAGTTTGCCCTAACTAAGGAGTTAAAGGATCTAGGACTCTACCCTAGTTACGATAAATGAAATATAATCTGAATAATCGAGTTTCAGTACTGATCACTTCGAGAAACTAAGCTCGATGACTGATCAGGATCGAATCGAGAGTGTCAAACGTCAGTCATCACCTCACTAACCCACACTATCATGGATGTTGCATAATTTGTATCACCAATGCAATCAAATAAACATTCCTTTCCGAACGCACTCACGAACGCGTTCGAAATAGTAACCGTTGACTCACCGAGCATTTTCCCGCGTAAAGTCCTCCCAAACACGCAATCATATCATAAACATGGCCGATCGGTTTTGTTATCCTTATTTATTCCAGTATAAGGACTAAATTCAATAAACTCGAGCTCGGATTCAAGTTTACGATGGCATACAGTAGTGTTGTCAATGTGTATAAATAGTGCAACGGTTCGCCGAAGCGCCTTTTGATTTTCCTTATGCGAGGAATGTTTGACGTCACTTCTGAACACGCCTTGTGAACGAGATTGTAGAATCTTGTGCTCATTCATGTTTATAAAGTTTTCGAGCGTTCCGTTGACTTCATTTTATTCGGTTAGCTTTTGTTGGGTTTCATATATATATATTATATTCTAAGTTTAAGCTTTTTTCTTGGCATAAATAACATCTTAATTGATGTACTTATATTGACTGCCAATATTTTCCATATACTCATTTAGGAAATAGTCGAATATGATTTTCTACTAATTAAACTAGGATTAAGGGGCAATCAATGGGATAATTAGCAGCTCTTTGCCAGTGACTTCGAAAATCACTACCACTCGTACTAATGCTTGTGGATTTAGGTCTATATTAGCGCGCGCTGCGACGTGACGGAAACGACAATTTCCTCGTCCGAAATGTCCGAAAACTAAATAAAATAATACTTTTCATATGGATGCGATGAGAATAAGAACAAAGTAAGTTTTAAATTGCGTTTCACCACAATTTTCAATTCATATCAAAATAATATATACTTAGAGATTTTTGCAAAACTAAATTGGTATGTAACACATATTTGAATTACCTATAAACAATACTATCAGTACTAATATTATAAATGCGAAAGTAACTCTGTCTGTCAGTCTGTCTGTTACGCTTTCACGCCAAAACTGCTGGAACGATTTGAATGAAATTTGGTATGGAAATAGTTTGAGACCCGGGAAAAACATAGGATAGTTTTTATCCAACTGCGCTAAACGAGGTTAGTGTTTTTGCGCGATAACCGACATACGCGCGGGTGGAGCCGCGCGCGGAAAGCTCGTTTGGGATAAACAAAGGCGTAATGCAAAGGATTCATCAACAAAATCACGTAAAAATAACGATTTCACGTGTTATTTCAGGGTTAAAAAGCACAAGTAAGAGTAATAGAGAAGGTACTTATCAAACCGTATCGGCATACATTCTGTGCCAGTGGGGTCTGTAGTTCGCAGGACCTCACAGTGGAATGTATTTTATTGTATTTTCTCTTCACATACCGTGTGTTACATTATGGTCCACTGAATGTCTGACTTAAAAGGAAAATAAGCACATATACATTCCATGCGCGATTGGGTTAACGAGCGACAAAGGCGCGGCGCGGCGGATTCAAAGTTCCTTTGCAAAATAATATACGAGCCAGTGTTTTTATTTGTAAAATGTGGAGCATGCAATAAAACTGCATTAATATATTAATAATACTTTGCAACGTTAAATTGTCACGTGATATACGCGTGTGAGTGGGCGGTAAATTATGAGATTTAAAAAATAATTTGTGATTTGTTTTGAATCACTTTCTCTTACTTGCGATGTTACCATTCGTCTTTCAGATAAGCTTAAACCCTCATACTGTCGTGATACAGAATCCACATTTTTCAAGCAATCAAAGTTATATCTCACTAATAAATGCTTTATATTCACTGCAAGAATTTTTTGACGATAAACATAAAAAATAAATATCAGTCGGTCTCTGTAGCTTAAATATAAATTATTAACCATATTATTTGTTTAATTATTAAGTCATCCTAAGTGCCCACCACTATATTTTATATTATGAAAACCTACATTTTGTACATTGTGGAAACATAATTAAATAAATATGGATATGAATAGACTAAAACCAAATAAGCTGGCCTCTTATTACAGCCCTAATAGATACAATGGTCATTTCAGTTTTTCCCCAAAAGTCCCTGTTATGCTTGTATATATTATTTCATTATATCTTTAGAGCAATAGTAGCCAAGACGTTATTGCTATGGAATGCGATGCTGCAGGTCCACGGTTCGATACCCACCGGCTTGAGGTTAACTGCATGGCGAAAGCCATATTACTTAATAAACTATTTGATTTTGTCATTAGATCTTCTTGTAATTTTAAAAACGAATCATCATATCAGCTGTTATATGAATCCTTAGTTCGGTCACAACTAGAATATGCTGTATCTGTCTGGAATCCATACTACAACAGTTGCAGTAACAAAATTGAAAGAGTCCAAAAGAAATTTCTAAGCTGCATTTCTTATAAATGTTCACAGAATTATGCCCTATGAAGAAGTACTGGAAAAATATAAGTTATTAAGTTTAAAGTCTAGAAGGAAACAACTAGATGCAATGTAATTGCGTGATATGTGTAATAATCGATGTACCCATTAGGGCCTATTCACGTAATCATAAAAAAATATTTGCCACAACATTTTGTCGTACAATGCTGGCAAACGATCTCCCTTGTACCGTATGGCAAAATCTTATAATGAAAATGTTAATTCTTTAGATATATTTAATGAAAGTGTGGGATGTTTTAAGAAGTCAGTGTTTGGGCTGCTGAAGGAAGTAGAATAGGGTACGTTGGTCTTGTCATTATAGTTTCGCCATACCACTGAGACCGCTTTGTGAAGCATATATAATACACAACTTAACAAACACTTTGTAACATATAAAATACTTTGTAGTCTTAATTCTCAGCACATGAATACGAAAATGTATATTTGTGGTCAACGTCGTTATCGCAATTATTGATATCTTTTATCTTTAAACTTTTTTGTATTGTGTGTACTATTTGTTGACCTATAAAAAAATTACAGGTACATGATATTTAACAACCATATGTCTCAGGGTGACGGGCCCAGTGCAGTTCTTCATTTATGACGAATGCAGACATACAGAAGTTACCGCTTAACATCAGGTTGGCCTTGTGCATGTTCCGTCACATTTCCTTCAAAAAAAATTCCTTAATTTTATTCATCATACAAAATTAGACACATTTAGTACGTATATTGTTTTGTAGTATTCATAATTTTTGGTCTTTTGTGTAGACAAAAGACGAGAAAATATCCTCATCATGTATAGACCGTGACAGTAGTGTCACGGACCACAGTCCATACACGATGAGGGTATTTTGCCAATGCTGTCTGTATGAGTGTGGGCGAAATTAGCTCTGAAGAAGAGCTACCAGATGACATTGTGTTAACTTACCAACAAATTTTCTACTTAAAGATTACTTTTTATCTGGCCAAAACATTCATGTCCAAATATTTTTTGCTATGTACCTTACAGGAAAAATCTTCTTTTTCCTGTTAGGTACATTATTACCAATCTCTGCCCATAATAACAATTTAGAGCCAATTTACAAATGAAGAATTACAGCTTTATTTACAAATTACTTTTTTGCATCATTAAAAAGAGACGTAAAAGATGGCTCATGCAGTCTTAACGAACTTTCAACTAAAGATGAATGGCCCAGGAATATGTTATCTCTGAAAACAAATAACCATAGAAACCCATACATATTTAACACATACATTCATCAACGGAAGAAAGCGAACTGTCGGTTGGACAATCAGACGTGCACATTCTTGAAGATGTATGGAACAATGCGACAAAGAAATGTTTCCTAATTTGCTTTAAGTATTTTGCCATTTGTTCTTTAAGGTTTATGTACAGAACATTATTTTGCTTTGCAGTTTATAAATATTTTAAAACAAAATACACAAAAGCGCATTTTGCGCGTCTCCTGACGTCATAGTAAAATAAAAATCTAAGAGAATATAAAATAATAATAATGCCATATCCATGACGTTTTCAATCGAATCTGGTGAATTAACGTAAACTTAACAATAAAGGAACGGAAAGTACCTTGATACTTTATCAAATTTACGGTAGAAAGTACGTCATTGCATATCGAACAAATATGCGGGGAGAAAACGCATCTGAGCGGGAGAGAAAAGTGTATGAAAATCCATTTCTTACGTGGTTTTTCTTTTTTAATTTTGGGTAAGACTATGCGCTGGTAACCTAAATATCAAAAGCCAAAAAGTTTTTACAGTGAGTTTTTATCTCCAAGTTCGCAAAATGACACTGGCCACTAGCTGTGTGTTGGATGGTGTCAAACAATTTGAAAAAAGAACATGTGAAAATTGCAGACGCCATTGGCGCCATTTTCAATTTGTGTGTTGTTTGAGGATTCAGTTTTAGTAGAAAAGTAAAATAAAAGGTAGGTGTAGTATAAAGCACTATGTATCACTCGAGAGAAAGTGCGATTCCCGATCTCGGGTGTTTCAAACGACACCCTCGACGGTAATCGGTCACTTTCTCCTCTCGGTGAACAATGTACTATTAACTATCATTTCAAATATTTTTCAAGAAAAGAAACTTGCTTTATACTCATAAAAGCATTCAATAATAGTACTTATGAGTATGTATGTTAAAGACTTTTATAAAATTCATATTGTAATATGAAATTAATAGTAAGGCCATACTGCGCGACTATATCTCTATTACTATATTGCGCACTGCGCATTGACACAGAATAACAATCCTTTCTCTATTTTTTTTTATAAACAAGCTTTAATTATGTTATCCCTAATGAAAAAAACAAAAAAATTTGAAAATATACCTGTCAAGACGATTCAACTGAGCCCAAACTCGATGAGTTTGGTCGTTTCAATGCGAAGTTCCTTTGGCCACCTTCCAGCTTCATCATCAGATCAGCACCATGTAATCATAATATTGCATTGTCCCGCGTTTTATACATGTATGCAAAATTTCAGCTCAATCGGTAACCGGGAAGAGGATCAAATGTAATTTGCAAGATTTGATGACAAAAATCGGGACAGGGGAAACAAATAAATAAAAAAAAGCTTGTAATAGTTAGGAACCTGAAATCTCGGTAATTTATGTCCCATATCCTCTATTTCCAAAAAATACTGGAACTGACAATTTTCAATCTGGTTTAGAAAATGAGATCAAAACCAGGACGAAAGTCTGTATTGCTCTAACGATCAAAATCAACAAACATTTTTTTTTTCATTTACATGCTGTTGCTATTCTGAACCTCAAAAGAGCGAGGCCCGATTTGCACTTGGCCAGTTTATTTTTGATACGACGAGTCGTCGCTATAATGGGTAGTGTATGCTCTATTTAACTATGTAAACGCTTTACCACAGATTATAGCAGTTGTCACCATTTTTATGCCATTGTCGAAGGTAATGGTCGGATGTTACGTGGGAAAATTGTTTATATTTACAATTTTACTCCATCATGTTCATACCTTAGCCCACAAAAATGGGGTCAGTGCACAGACCATTACACTGACGAAGACGCGACTCTATATTTTTTTAGTGTAGCTGTATCTACTACTGCCTACCCGACTGATTTTATTTTACACTTTATTGTTTTACTGTATGCACCGTTAGCATTTGCACCCACACTAATACATAGTGTACGAACGAGGCCCACCCGTACAAATACGCATAAATATCACCTAAAAATTAAGTTTTAGTCTCAGTTTCCCAAAAACTAAAGAGCCCTGTTGGGCACCTAATGTACAGTAACAGCTTTCATTAAGGTAAGTAACATGCTGCATGCAATTTCAAAGACGCGAACTACGTCATGCGTATTTTCGCACACACGCGTATCAGGTCCGCATGCGGGTGATGGCACTCTCCTATAAGATTTCGTTTGCCGCTGCACTTTTGTGCGTGTCGCATGTATGAAATTATAGGATACCAACAGCCCGCATGCGGGCTAGATCCGTACGCGGGTGGCTATCCGCGTCATGAAGTGAGTCTTTGTAATGCAAATTTGGAACATGTTTTTGAGACAAAGCCTACACATATAAGTAAAATTTATAATATTTAACTGTATCAGGCAGATTTTCCACTGCTGAACACAGCCTCCCCCATAATGGGGGGAGGGGGGGTTGCCAAAATCCCCACGCTTGGCAGACGTGTTGGGGATCGCAGTGTGAGATATCAGTTCCTCAGAAGGCGCTGCTGACCACCTTCCGGTATTTTACCTTTAGTCACCTCGTACGATACCCACGGTAGAAATCGGGGGTGACATTCGATCCTGACACCCCCACGGGCACAACAGGATATAACAAATACTGTGCCTGATCCGAAAACACAATTCCATATATTTTTCTCTCGATCGAAAAACATACTGAATACAGCTCTAATACAGATTTTATTTCTAATTATTATATTGCAAGCATTTTTGAAGCGCTCGTAGCCAACTTTGCTTAGCCATTATGAATCGATCACCAAAGTTAAGCAACGTCCGCCGCGGTCATGACTTGCATGGGTGACCGCTGGTAGCATTACTATTGAGCGCTTCCGTGCTTCGGAGGGCACGTTAAGCTGTCGGTCCCGGTTGTTGTCTTCGGATAGCAGTCGTTACAGCATAGTGGTAGGGCACTTTGCAAATGCCCGCCTGGCTAGCTCTCAAGTTGAAAATCTATCGCCAAGCACCTAATGGTGTGTTCCGGCAGCTGTCCTTGAGAGCCAGTAACTCTAGGTTAGTCTGAACAACATCCTCGACCACATCATCACTTACCATCAGGTGAGATAGTGGTCAAAGACTAACCTATAAGGCATAAAAAAAAAATAAAAAAAATGTGATACAGAAAAACCACAAATATGTGAATTTATTAAAAAGACATATATTTGAAATGATATATTGATTCTCTCTATTGAAATATTGAAATATGCTGTCCTGTAGGATATACCCTCAGGTGACGGCGTACCCGTATCTGTTTTTTTTTTAAGACCTTTCGTCTTAAAGGTTAGACAGACGGACAACAGAAGCTTAGTAATAGGGCCCCGGTTTCAACGGAACGGAACCCGGAACATTGTAGAGGATTTTCTTCATTAATTGATGACTAATCTTATTTAAATTAATGAAGTTACATCGAGCCTGCTGGGGTGGTTACCCCGTGGGGTGCTGGGTTAGAATTGCACCTCCCCATATCATCCCGTGGGTGTCGTCAGCGCCTTCTTAAGAACTGCCAACTTACACTGCGATCCCCAAGCCGCCTGCCAAGCGTGGGGATTACGGTAAATACCCCCTTAATAGGGGAGGCTGTGTTCAGCAGTGGACGATCCGGCTGATACAGTACAGTACAGTACATCGAGCCTAATGTGCTTTATCTACGTTTGGTATGTTAATAAATAGATTCAGGCGTTATACTTTGTGGCAATTCATTTTAAATTATATTAAATATTTTAAGAAAGCATGAAATTTACATATTACATAGTAAAAAACTTAAAAAATATACCTAGTGACAATTCCCCCTAATTTTCCTGTTAAACCGACGTGGCGTCACAAACGCCACGTAGCAAAACCGGAAGAACTTTCGACGCGTTTCGTTTCTACACGAAGCATCCTCAAGGTCTTGAATGTTCGAGCGGAAAGATCGAGACAGAAAGAATTTTTAAAATATTTTTTATAACTTATAATACCGGCATCTTATGCCACGTCTGCACATTATACACAGGCGGTACCTAACATATCATGCATTTTGCATCTGCGCGCGGTGGCGCTATTCAAATTTATAAATATGTTTTATGGATCCATGTATGAATGAAAATATTGATCAATGAAATATTTATGTTAAAGTCGTATAATCCCCGGCTTAAAATATAAGACGTGAGTGAGGCAAATATCGGTGCAGTGTTTGACGTATTGTCCAGGCCAACTTCAGGTGAGGTTGGTATGATTCATGAATTAGTGGCTCCTTGCCTTAATTTATAAATCAAACTACCCACTCACTGTATTGTTATTAATTTTGTATATATTTTATTTGTATTTTGTATTCTATCTTGTATTGTAGTATTGTAGTTTGTTGTTATAAGGCTGATAGCATATTCTAAATGTTTAAAATTCCTGAAAAGTATGAAATAACTTGTGGAAGTCAAACCATGCTAATGTGAGGTCGGTGTTATAAATCAGTATGGTACCGACTTCCACAAGCTATTTCATACTCTATAAAATTACGAGAGGATTTTTGGAAAAAAAAATTCGTTATTTTCAGTGAAAACGTTCAGTGAACCGACTTCTAAGTCGGTTTCGTATTTTTTTTTTTACAATATTATTGGTGCGGTGTCCTTATTATTGGTAGCTGTTTTCTGGTGTCTTCCTATCTGTTTTTAGAGAAGACATAGTTTACTGACCACACATGAGTGGGATGAAGGTAGGAAGATGCTGATGTTAACCTTTGACCCCACATGTATAATGTGGTCAAAGATGTTATCAGAATAGGAGCACAAGGACGGCTGCCAAAACACACTGTTTAATCTGCTTGGCGATTGATTTCCTAATTGTGAGAATCCTATATATTCGCATTTTGCGAATGCTCGCCTGGCTAGCTATCGCCCACGAGAAGAAAAGTAGCTATCCTTGGGAATTCTCCTTGGTAGTAATAACCACTACCTTACGTTTAATATAAAGCCCTGCTTTGTACGTTTAATTAATTACAAAATAATATAATCAAAATACCCGAATACTACTGAATAGATTCAGCCGATACTTTGCCGGAATCCATATTTAATAATAACAAATATTTAAAAAAGACATTAAAATAAAATTTAGTAAGATATTTCACTTGACACAAAAAAAATTAGTGACAATCCCGCCAAATTTACCTGCTGAACCGACGTGACGTCACAAACGCCAAGTAGCCAAACCGGAAGAATTTTCGACGCCTTTCGTTTCTCCACGAAGCATTCCTCCTGAGAACTTTCTTGACGCCTCGAGCGCAAGATTGAAAAAAATCTATTTTTTAAAATTAATTTTCGATCGTATTTATTTATGTTTTAAATACAATATTAATTTAATATATCCTAAAATATATAAAAAAAATGTTATTATTACCCGAATACTGACGCAATCATAAGTAGTGTCATGATGTTCAACGTTCAGTTTGTTCTCCCTAACTCGCCTTCTAGAATGATCCAATACAAGGATTTAGTACTGACCAAAATGGTAACAAAACAACGCGGAAAGCAAGCGTCAACGAACTCTAGGTATTGAGTAACATACCTGTATATACCTACTACATAAACAATATGTGTGTACAACAATATGTTATGCAGATCCGCATGGGGCCCGTCCAGATTTTTGGCATACCTTGCGAACATTTACCTCCTTTAATGTTTTTATTATACATGTTATTTGAAACTAGATATAACGACTGTGATTCCGCTTGATGTGTTTTTAACAGAATGTGTTTCTACGAACTTACAACACATGCATGGTGGTAGGACATTTTGCGAATGCCCGCCTGGCTAGCTACCACCCTCAAGTAGAAACTCTGTCTAACCTAACCTAACGGTGTGTTTCGGCAGCTGTTCTTGAGAGCCAGTAATTATAGGTTAGCCTGAACAACATCTTCGACCACATCATCACTTACCATCAGGTGAGATAGTGGTCAAAGGCTAACCTATCAGGCATAAAATAAAACACAACTTGGTTTTTTAACCAACTTCAAAAAAGGAGGAGATTCTCAATTCGTCTGTTTTTTTATGTTTGTTACCACAGAACATTTGACTGGGTGAACCGATTTTGATAATTCTTTTTTTATTTGAATGATGATGCTTATCGTTTGGTCCCATTTAAATTTCATCAAAATCAAGTTACACTCCAATAACTGAAAAATATGTATCTATCTTGATATAGTCGTTGACAGTGAATGACAATCGATCCCGTAAGTATTGCTATATACGGGTCATTATAAAGAGTGAAAAAAAATATTTTACTAACAAATGGCAACGACTTCAACACTCAAAAATGTGAAATATCTTGTCGAAGTTGGTACCATGCGCACTATATTGTGATAATAGGTACTTTAGAACCATCATGGTACCGACTTCAATAAGATATATCACTCTTTTGAGCGATGAAATCGGTTCCATTTTTTGGTAAAAAAAATTTTTGACTGAAAGATTGCAAAATTGGTCTTGTTTGTAGTACAACCTAAGGTGAACTATAGATGTCGCTGCATCCCAATATACGATGGTTACAGAACGATAGGAAAAAAATGAGTTATGACTTATGACTCATTGTCATGTAAGCTCAATTGGTTAGAGAATACCTCGGCTAAAGTGGATGGACGCGGGTTCGAGTCCTTCACATGACAAAAATTTTTCCTCTCGAAAATTTGTAATTTTGTAATGTAATCCGCACAGCATACGTTATTGCAAACATAAAAAAATATTGAAAGATGTCTATTACATTGCTTGATACCGAATAGGTCCCACAGTGAACGTGTAATTAGGCAGAACATGCTATCATGCAACATTCTATGTTAACATTTCAAAATTCTTGTTTACTAGGAAATATGTTCAGATGGCGCTATTTCAGGAAATTCAATTAATTAATTTATTTGTAGATAATATATTATCAATTGTATATAACATGGGGTTTTTCCTTAAAGTTTACCCACGTTGCATGCAGGAACTTTGCGGTCCACTATCGACACATCCGTTTGTTTAAATAAAAATAACATATATGCTTAGATAAAACTTATTAATTAGGCGCATGTTTTTAACGTACAATTGAAGAAGTATTGCTGTATGTGTTTCCCATATTTATGTTATTGAACGGATATAGGTTTTTAAATGGTACTAACTTTGTATTTTGATTGTGACGGAACAAAAAAGGAGGTCCGACTGATGTTAAGCGGATTAACTCTATAACAGATGCATTTCGTCATGTGACGAATTGCACTGCGCCCGTCACATTGAGACATACAGTTGTAAAGTAAAGTCTCATGTGCCTGTAATTTTTCTGGCTCTCAAAGACTGCTGCCGGAAAACACTGTTAAGTGCTTGGAGACAGATTTTCTATGGTGGGGTGGTTGCCAGGTGGGCATTCCCAAAATGCCCTTCCACCATGCGGTGAAGCTCAAGCCGGCGGCGGGGATTGAACCAGGGACCTGCGGCACGGTAGTCTATAGCTATAACCGCTCGGCCATCATTGTTTAACCTGCTTCCGATGATGCTTTGTATGCTCGTCTATCTTCAATCCTACAAGATCTTTAATGCGTGTAAGCCACGTTGCGTGCCTTAAGTGCAGCAATGGCATGCTGCTCAAGTGCTCAGTCATATTTTTGATCATCCGATGGGAATTGTAGGAACAGATAATTAATCAATAAACATTGTTCAATGGAAGGAAAAAATATTTAATGTATGATTGCTTTATGTATGGCATGAGAATCTGCAAGCTAAGCGATTGAAATTACACTCAAAACGGACAAGTTTGTTCTTGTTTTCACAAATATGCAAGTAAAGTTTGTTGCTGAGTATCGAATTTCACAATTATCCACATTCTTTACTTTTTTTTACTTGTCAGTTAAATAGCGTGTACAGGGTGTTTATCTAATGTATCCGTTGCTGCCTTAAGGTAAGTTGTTGGGAACATTATCTTGAAGTTGTTGTCGTATTGAAACTGTACTGGCTTAGTCAACTGTATTACTAGTAGCTTAAGAATATAAATGTGTTTTAGCGCTTGTAGCGTAGCTTACTTAGTCATTCTTAACCGATCAAGTGTCTAAGTTGGACACCTCCGCTGCGGTCATGACTTGAAGGGATGGCCGCTACTGGCATTACTACTGAGCGCTTATATGCGTGCGAGGCACCTGAAGCCGTAGGTCTCGGTTGTTTTCTTAGGATGGCAGTTGTTACAGGAAGGTGGTAGCAGGGCATTTGCGAATGCTCGCATGGCTTTCTACCACCCTCAAGTAGAAAATCTGTAAAAACCAATCATCTAGCGATGTATTTCGGCAGCTGTCTGTAAGAGCTAATAATTCTAGATTAGCTTTAACAATGTTTGATTACATCATCACTTAAGTTTATGAGATATTAATCAAAATGATACACTAAAAAGAAATAGAAAAATATTTATACCTAAAAAAACAACCTTCTCAAATATATTACAAGCTGCTGTGCTATTTCTGTCGTTCTAAAAGCTAAATGTCGTGGGTGTAATGGCATATCTGCCACCGTCAGCCAACCCTGTGAATGAATATATCTATTTTATAAATTTTGCGAAACACCCTGTATTATATATCTATATCGAAGATTCTCGTATTACTATTAAATATCTCTTATTAGCAAATAATGTTGGAAATCGAAGCATTTGTTATATATGCATAACGACTGCAAAATTAAAAAAAAAATAAGTATATGCTTTATTTTTACACGGCTGCCCAAAAAAGGAGAGTTATGTTATCAGGGTTCATGTATGTTTGTGAGTTTCTTTATTCAATCATAACTTCTAAACGGCTTAACCGATTTTAATGTATGATATAGCGTTAGATTCTTCTTGATAACGCAAGTGACACTGGGATAAAAAAACGCAATAAGGATGTTATATTAGTAATTCGTAATTAATAAAAAAATACTTCTAAAATCCGATGTATGTATATCCTACTGTTACAAAGTAAACATCTATAAAAAAAAATACTAAACTTGATACCAAGTTTTCAACTCAATATAAAAGAGCGATCGCTTTAATCTATAAAACAGTCCACATTTTATCGCATAGACGACTGAAGTCTTAAGGTACTTATCTCTTTTTAACATATGGATCAAGCTGTTGAATGAAAGAGACAAATTCCGTACAAACAGTGCTTCGATGTGACATAATATGAAGACTTCATTCGTTGTTATAGGCAACATTTTGTTTAACTATGGTGCATTGTCACGGAAGCCATCTTGATAACGCGAGATTGTAAGAAGATTTTTTTACGATAACTATTATTATATTGATTTAATTCTTATTGGTTAAATATATTACTGGCAACTCTAATGTTTAGGGTTCCGTATCCAAAGGTAATAACGGGACTCTGTTACTAAGACTCCACTTTCCGTTTGTCTGTCTGTCACCAGGCTGTATCTCACGAACCGTGATAGGCTAGACAGTTGAAATTTTCACAGATGAAGTATTTCTGTTGCCGCTATAACCACAAATGGTGAAAATCGATCAAATACGAGTCGGACTCGCGGCGGGTTCCGTACCCTTCGTGTAAACTTGAAAAAAGTGCCTAACGTTGTATAGTTATTATTAGTTAATGGTACGAAACCCGTCATGCGCGAGTCGACTCGTACTTGGCCGATTTTTTATAATTTTTATACTGTTTTAAGGGTAAATTATGGAATTGTTTGTGGTGTTCAATAAGTTTTCAAAATTATGTGAGCAATATTATATTAAACCCGCGAATACCTAATAATCCTTGAGAGCCAGTAATTCTCTAGGTTAGTCTGATCAACATCTTCGACCACATCATCACTTACCATCAGGTGAGATAGTGGTCAAAGGCTAACCTGTCGTGAATAAAAAAAATACCATAATCGCGCAGAATCGTTACCATACCTAGCAAGTAGCAGCAACGCGACACAACTGATAATATATTGAATTTTCCGATATAGACATAATTAGCCCTAGCACGAATAACTTGTAAAAACGTAACCGTATCGAATGTCACCATTTTGTATAGGATTTGATCAGCGCCCCTACAGTGCGTAAAACGAACTAAATTTTGGCAGATTGAAAGGTTTTGACATCTAACGTGTCGAGACTTTAACGTGAACGTTTTGTCACGTAAGTAGTTAGTAAGTTTTTTTAAGAAGAAATAAAACGCCAACATGTACAAATATCAATTATAAAGGACTTCGTATAGACTGAAAAAGAATTCAAACCTCTTTTAGAATGAATCATAAATCAAGCTCTTAGAAAGAAGGTACAATTGATTTGATTAACGCCGGATGACGTCACTTTTGTAATCCCATCGAGTTCACGTTAGCCAACAAACGATGCGTTGTGCTGTCAACCATAGCCTCCTGCGTAAACGTACTGTAAACTCGATACGTTTACGTTACGGACTATCGAAATGTTCGTGCTTGGGCTACAGTTTCCAATTACGTAGATTTTCCTTACAGCATTAAGCTCTACACTGTAGCACAGAATTCTGTAGTCTACAGTACACTAAACTTATACCTATAGGTACACGTACCAACACACAGATTACGCCCGAGATACCGAACAACAGATTACATGAGAGTTGGTACGCACAATATAGCCCAGAGCCAAAATGGCGACCGTCTGGAGGTCAAAAGGACTGGTCCCGTCTCTTTTGTTTCGTTTTTGCCGTATCCTGACCTACCTTCGTGATTTATGGACCAGATAATAAAGATAGGATCATAGTTTCTAAGCGAAAGGGCAGAGGTCAATTCTGCGATTAGAACGTTATGTTTTTTCGATAACATCTCAATTGCTGGTCTGGTGGCAATGACTGTGGACCATTAGCGGGGGTAAGATGCTAATAGGAGTCGGCATAACTCTGTTCTGTTGCTTGTCATCAAACTTTTGTCTTATAAGGGGAAGAAATTTTTACTGTAAAAAAATTTGTTCAAGTAGGTCATATGACATAAATATGAAAGGGCTTTATTTTATACAATTCGAAATTATTGTTTGGCGTTCATTTTGAATAGGCTGCAAGAGACACATCCAATCTTTTGAAAAGTCTTCGCCAAAACCTGACAAAGATTCGTCAAGAATCGGTGAACAGAGAAGACGAAGGATTTTTCTGCAAATATCGAATTTAGTATATAGTAATTGATTTTTTTTGATACTCAAAACTTTAAACATACAAGTACCGCTAAGAAAATGTTCAAATTTTTTTTTTTATGCTTGTTAGGTTAGCCTTTGACCACTATCTCACCTGATGGTAAGTGATGATGTGGTCGAAGATGTTTTTCAGGCTAACCTAGAATTACTGGCGTGCCCTCCGAAGCACGGAAGCGCTCAGTAGTAATGTCACCAGCGGTCACAACTCATGACCGCGGCGGACGTTGCTTAACTTTGCTGATCGATTCAGAATGGTTAAGCAAACTTCAAGAAAATGATAAGAATATTTTGCTATAGGCTAATAAAATAATACAAAAACCGTCATTATGTACCCCCAACTCAAGTCATCCAAAGCAGGGTTTCATCGCCTCCTAAGTTTCCGTCCTTCTTCCAAATTCATCCTCGATACATTCGATAAGATTTGTTTTGGATTATTAGTGTGTGTTCTTGTATGGAATTCCATACAAAGGAGTCTAAACGACTTGAGTTACGGCGGGGTTGTTACAGTGCCGGGTGGGCGCCAATCATAAACTTAGAATGGCTCCCAAGGATAGCTTCCTGAATACACCGCTGTGTGCTTGGCAATGTATTTGAGTGAGGTCCATTCGAAGTTGGCTAACCACGTTGGCATTCCAGCATGAGGTAAAACTGAAGTCTGCAGCTGATTAAGCTGGTTGCTGGTTAATTAACTTTAAAGGCTTCAAACTTGTTACAAAATCAAGTACTTTCTTATAATAAACTCAAGGTTACAACTAGTTCCAGAAGTTCAAGTAAAATTGAATTAGGGCACACTGACGTCATTCAAATATCTGATAACTGAGATGAAAAACACCATAACAATGGACTTCTCCAATTTAAAATTACCCATCAGCAAATTAAACGGGTGGGTTCCCAACCAGTCACACTAAACGAGAGACAGTGTGACTCGGTGGAATTTGTTTTTCACTTCGAGTAACATTTTTGTGACGAAACTACAACTCTAGTACAGAGTCAAAGCTACAAACAAATATAGGACAATTTCATAGATCTGTGGTCAAAAATATGTGTAAAAACAAAACAAGTTTCGAATATTGTTAATATTGTATAGTGTTTTTGAGACGCTGTAACTCTTCTTTCAGCGAATTTTATTAAAACTTTATTAAATTAATTCGTTTCTATTGTTCTTGAATAACACACATAAATTTATCCTTAATTAGTATATCACGGAAAAGGCGCGGGCTTAACATACCAAGTTGATATAAAAATATAACGAATTCTGATCTTTAACTGTAAGATGAACTAATTTTCAAGAAGCTGGTTTTGAAGTCGACTCCTATATATTGTATTTTTTTTTGTAATTTATATTACCACGCATTGATTTTTACGGAATCATCAAATTTTTATGATGCATGCTCCCATTTAAATTCAATGAACTGAATAATATTTCTGTTGTGTTGCTGATTGATCTCGATGTATTGATTGCGATTATTGCTCATGTCCATCATTATTGTTGGCGAGTGACTCAGAAGATACTATTCGCAGCAAAATCATTAATCACTCGAAATAGAAAAAAATATATAAAGAAGAACTTAACAGACTTCTAACACTGAATTGATTTATATATTTGTTTCATCTGATATGATCATAGAATTATCTAATATTATGCTGCGTACATTATCAAGTATGTTGGTATATATGGATTGTAGATACAGATTGTATTTGATTACTCTAAAAACAATATATCTTATTTACAATGTTGCGAAACATATTAATATAGCATTAACACAGCTACATCATTCATTGCCTGCTACGTGCTTTGCGGAATGGACGAAAAAAGAAATATGGGCACAACACATGAAGCCAACAGGATTTTGAGCCATAAATCCATTACGATACAGCAAGGATGGCTGCTATGTTGACTGTACAGCGGAATTTCCGTCGGATATAGGAAACCGGACTTTAGATACGATAACGTTTGATAATGTATTTAAAGTTCGAAGTTTTAGTGGTGGCAGACGCCCACGCTTTTCCGCCTACGCCTAAGCTGCCTCCCTTGCCGCCCTATTAGCGGGCGGGCGGCGGTGCCTTGCGCTAAACGTATTGTAAAACGGTGCAGACATACAACAGTGATTAGATAATAGTAAATGCATAACCAACTCGGTACGTTTACCAAGAAAACAGCACGAGGACGTAGCTATATGTTGCTATATGTTATATTAGAGGTTCATTCATTAAGTTCATTGCATACAAAGAAATTTTACCTACGTAATCATTATCCTAATATAGGTTTGTGGTGCATCAGATTTTCATTAAATTATACAGTTTTGAAATTACACTAGCTCAAAAACTCGTAATTTTAGATAAAAGAAAGACCCAACTTTAAGCACAACTTTCAGGAAAAATAAGCATGTTTTTAATATTTCTATTGCAGCACAAACATGGGGAATATAATGAACTTTCTATAATGGGTAGTTATTTATACATGTATACTATATTTTTTTAATAAATCGAGAACTACGAAATACGCTCGAGTAGTTAGTCCAAAAAAAAAGCATTCAAACCGGAAACGATAGGTCTAATAATACGCTATATTTACATGCGAGTTTTCTTTAATAACAAGTTGAGTTTATAAATAGCTTTACCCTTTGGCTGGCAAGTATATTATTAAGTCCTTACGCGACGAGACGCCGAGCTTTGTATAATGCGCCGTACCGTGCATGAGTCTTCAGACCTTGCATAACCGCGTCTGAAACCTTTGAACACTGTGTAATTGAAATAAGGTTCTATTTACCTTATTATTTTATTTTACGTGTAATCAGGTAATTTGGATATAAATCTGTATAGTCAACTTTTTAATAATATTTTCAATAAAAAAAACATGTTCTGTGTTTGTGACGCCTGTACTTGAATTGTAAAGCTGCCTACGGCACGGGTGGCTGCTATATCAAAGATGCATGTTTTATTTATTTCTCTTTGACAGTTTCAGTTGTGAATACTCTTATGTTTTTTAGTATGATTTTGACGGAACTAGCACGAGGGCCATCTGATGTTCATCTGCATTTCGTCATGAGTGACGAATTGTCCCATTAAAATTTCATAAAAATCGGTCTAACCGTTTTTGAGTTACACTCCAATAACTGAAAAGTTTTTCCTATCTGGATGATAAAGTCATTGCCAATGAATGACAATCGATCCCGTAAGTAGAAAGGAACAATAAAGAGGGTGAATTTTTTTTCCTTAAAAACGGAACCGACTTCAACACTCTAAAGTGTAAAGTTTCGTAATGGAAAATAACTTGTCCGAGTCGGTTCCATGCGCGCAATATTGTGATAATAGATACTTTTGAACTATCATGGTACCGACCTCAACAAGTTATTTCACACTTTTGAGTGTTGAAGTCGGATCCATTTTTGGTAAAAAAAAATGCATTAGCGGATGCTCCGCGGATAACATTACAAAATTACAAAGAGAGAGAAAATAAAAAATATATGTCGCACAACTCGCACATGACTAATAATGAAGAGTAAGAAATTAATTAAACAATAGAATCTAGATCTAAATGTAGGTTAAAAAAATAAATAAAATACGAAAATAAATGCAACCTAAATGTCTCAACGTAGTAAAATATAGCAGACTCTGTAACAAAAAACTAAACCTGACTAAAGCCCCAATTTCATTTTTCACCTGCAGTGACACAAATCTGACTTCAAAAACGTAACTTTCCGGCAAATTCCCGACCATAACCAAACAAAACTCCACCGTATCATCATGACAGTAAAACTCAAATTTCATTGACGATGAAATTTGAGTCCGCGGGAATTCAGTTTGACACGTTTACCTACATCGTTCGAAAACAAACTTTAGGTATTACGAAACAAGTACTATTTTTGTTTGTGAATTAAAACGCGGGAAACTGACACGACACATTTATCGAAAATAGGTGAGTGCGCCGAGTGTAGGCGTGCTACTGTTACCGTATTCTGTGGCAGCCCATTCATAACTGGGGACGGTGACGTCACAAAGTAACTGTAACGTAATCTGTGGTGTGAAAAGTACGTCAGATGAAGGTACCTACAGTTATTGATGAATGAAGTACCTAATAGAGAATAATAAAAACGCGGGGAAGTGCGTAGGATGGGCACAAGGAGATATTGTATATCTATTTAAATATGTCCGTTGAAAGGTCGAAGTTCGTTTTAAATGGTTTTTAAGTGGGAGCTAACAAATTCCCTTTTTTACCACAGACTAAAGAAAAGAGGAGGTTCTCAATTAATAAGTTATATTTTTAGTTTGTTACCTCAGAATTTTTGACTTGGTGAACCTATTTTGATATTTTTTTTTTATGTAAAAGGTGATGATTGTCGTGTGGTCACATTGAAATGCAACTCAAAATCGGTCAAGCCGATTTTGAGTTGCATTTCAATAACTAAAAAATATTTTCCTATCTTGATGATCCCGTAAGTAGCAAGGGTCACGGAGTATTACATTTTTAATAAAAAGCTGTCTAACCGTTAATACCTTGTATTTTTTATACAAGTCCTCCGTCGGAAATCGAATTGGTAAATTCATCGAACATTTTAAAAGCCGACGTTGAGCTCTTTCTAGTGGAAGGATAAATGTTTTGTTAGAGCCACCCCAAGTCGTTATGCAGTAGGTAAGTAGAGATTGGCAGAGAGAATAGTAAATCATTTTTAGAACATCTTCATCTGCACAGTCTCTAATATTTTTAAAAACAGCAATTAGTTTCCAGACTCATACCGCAGTTTGATTTATGTGTGGAATAAAAGAGAGCTTGTTATCGATAGTTACACCTAAGTATTTAATATTGTCGATTCTTTCCAATGCCAGACAATTACAATTTGGAGGGGTTGTTAAAAAATAATGAAAAAAATTACCTAAAAACGGAACCGACTTCAACACTCAAAAGTGTGAAACAACTTGTCGAAGTCTGAACTTGTCGAAGTTTAGAACTGACTTTGACAAGCTATTCCACACTTTTGAGTGTTGAAGTCGGTTTAATTTTTTTTTTAAATAAAAAATTTCACCCATTATAGTGACCCTTACTACTTACGAGATTGTCATTCACTTATCAATGACTATATTATCGTCAAGATAGGAAAACACTATACATTTAATTGGAGTGTAACTCAAAAACTGCTTGACCGATTTTGACGAAATGTAAATGGAACCACACGGGAAGCACCAGATTCAAATAAAAAATCATCATAATCGGTTCACTCACTCGAAAGTTCCCAGGTAATAAACTAAAAAAATACAGCCGAATTGAGAACCTCCTATATTTTTGTTCGAAAGATATTACTTCGTTTGTATGGAAAACGCTATCGATACCTACACTTCCCTTATATTCTTTGATTTTTACAGAGTGGACAGATTAGCACTTAACCACTTATTGATCAGTGGTGATGAGGTCGAACTTGAGAACCAGTTGTCTTAGGTTTTCGCGATTGTTACACTTAGTAATTAAACAACTTTAAACGTTTTAAATGGCGTATAATTTTATCCCGACGTTTCAAACACTTTGCAGTGATCGTGGTCTCGGGGTGACTGGAATAAAATTATGAAAAATATACGCGATTTAAACCGTTTAAAGTTGTTTAATTACTTTGAGAACCAGTGCTCCCAAGTACACCTGTAGGAACACACCGTTAGATAGTAGGCGACAGATTTTCTTCTAAGGAGGGTATAGCTAACCAGTGAGCTCGTAAACTATTCTAAATCGCATATCATTCTTCCCAAATTCAGTCGGGTTTTACATAGTTCCCACGTTTGGCAGGCGTCTCGGGGATCGTAGTGTAAGATGGTTGTTTCTCAAAAGGCCCTCCAGCCCTGCTTCATTTTAAGTTAGTGTTACTGGTTTTTGTTAATGTCTTACATGACGATGTGGTCGCTCAGCGACAAAGTCCTTAAAATAAATTAAAAAAAAAAAAAAAAGCCCTGCTTCTGCTAATTTACCTAAAGGCGCCTCTTTCGACTCCCACAGTTAGATATGGAGTGCAATAGCGCGGCACTCCACGGAGAAAATATCCTATTGCACCAAGCAAATACTTGAGCTGCTAACGTATTTGATGAGGCGGGAGCTATAGCGGTGTAAAGTACCTAAATAGTTGCTTGTGACCTAATACGTATTAATATTGCAAAGAAACCTAATCGAGATATATGACGATTGATGTATTTATAGAATATCGATACTTAATTAGTTTCTATATCGGAGCAAAATCTCAATCAATACTAGTCCGAATGATTTATTAACCTGCTACAGTGGTGCTATAAAAGTTAATAGCCAAGCTTATTAATTGTTTTTCCTAAAATTTAAGCAAAATCAATCTTCCATACGTCCTTTGATTGATCTATTTACGGCTGGGCCATGAATAATTAGATATGACCTTGGGTTACATAATTATTATGTTGAAAATGGTGTTTAGAAGCAAAATCCTTGTCTATATTATTTCGTTATACACTTCCGCGGGCAAACCACAGATAAATCGATACGATATTTTGTTGCCAAGTCTGTGGAACGCCTGAAAAGTTAAAAAAAAATATCTCACCCTAATCACGGGTGAACTCCTCCGTGATTAGATTATTTTGATAAGATATTTTTTTTGATATTTTAATTGAAAATCGAACTATAACAAATATATTTACAAAATATATATTAAATTTTGATATAATACTCGTATTTATTCTGTATGATAGTAAAATTATATAATCGACACCAGATCAAAATTTAAAATACACATTTTCAGGAGACTACCATTCACTTCATATAAGTATATTAAGTGAATACTATAACAGTGATCACTTATCACCAGGTGAGCCGCCTGTTCGTTTGCCCTCCTATCACATAAAAAAATACATTTATTTGATATAATAAGCTCCACTAATGATAAAACAATTACTTTAATAGAAAAACAGTTTACACTAGTCACACTGAATATTTAACCGTATTAAAATAGAATACATTGTTAAAATATAGATAGGTCTACAATATGTACTGATGTGCTTAAAAAAAGAATCAAAACTCGCCCACTCAGTGGCATTATAGCTATGGACTGCCGCGCGGCAGGTCCATGCTTCGAATCCCACCGCGGGCTTGAGCTTCACCGCATGATGGAAGAGCATTTTGGGAATGCCCGCCTGGCTAGCGACAAGTAGAAAATCTGTCGCCAAACACCTAACGGTATGTTCCGACAGCAGTCCTTGAGAGCCAGTGAAATTACAGGCACATGAGAATTAACAACTAAGACTCAAGGTAACGGGCGCAGTGCAATTCATGACTTGCGACGAAATGCATCTGTTATAGGCAGAGGTTATCCGTTTAACATCAGGTGGGCCTCGATCTTGTCCCGTAACAATATCATAAAAAAAAATGTGCTATCCAGGGCGTGCCTTCATGACTGAACAGGTTTGTAGATAGATGTTAACGAACGACAATTATGTAAATGCAAGGCAAAACGTATGAAATGTATGTAAGAAGGCCGAGAGGACATGAAAGACTTTGGGATAATACGATAATACCTTGTGGCGGGTACCTGAATACATGAATATTCATCTTTACAAGAAGGTTAACGAATCAGGCCAGTGTGTGACTAAACTTTATTACATTTAAGGGCGTGTGTGACGGTCTATTTTTGGTCGTTCCGCATAGTTACACATAAACGAGGCAGTTATTGTAAGGTGTAAGATATTTTTTTTTATACCTGATAGCTTCGCCTATGGCCACTGTCTCACCTGATGTGGTCGTAGCCAGGCGGGCATTCGCAAAATGCCCTCCAACATGCAAAATACAGGAAATTAGGCCATTATTAATAATTTTTTTTTATTATAAAAACTAACGTGGTTTTCACTCATTTTAGTAAATACTCGTAATACGGGATAACTCACGTGAATCAGTCAGATAGCTCCGACTATAGTTTCAACCACATTCGGTGGTCTTTTTCAAGGAGAGCTCGGGACGCCCGCGTTGACGTCTCGCTTAGCACTGCGGGCGGCAGCTCGTAGCCCGCGTGACGTCATCGGTTGGTGCGAGGGGTGGGTTGCAGTTGGTCGTGTCGTCGACTGATGCGAATCCTCTTCGTCACTGATGGTGAAATCCCGGCTGGCATGGGGAACGTCCCAGCAAAAAGAACTCACCACATCTCCACTAGACCCGTCCTTATTAATATGGCATACATTACATTACATTATTAATATGGCATATTTTGATAGACATTACCGCTTATACATGTCAGATCTTGGTAAACTCTAGTGTAATAACATCACTTCACGCGGTAATTTAATGTCCTAATTAATGCGATAACATGCGGTCGACGGTAGGGTATTGTGGTCGCGTTATTAGCGAATTCTGCATTAAAACATTTATTGAAGCAGTGATGGCTCAGTGGCATTAGCTATGGACTGACGCGCAGCAGGTCCATGATTCAAATCCCGTCGCGGGCTTGAGCTTCACCGCATGGTGGAAGGGCATTTTGAGAATGCCCGCCTGGCTAGCGACCATCATCAAGTAGAAAATCTGTCGCCAAACACCTAGCGGTGTGTTCCGGCAGCAGTCCTTGAGAGCCAGTGAAATTACAGGCACATGAGACTTAACTACTATGTCTCAAGGTGACTGACGCAGAGCAATTTGTGACTTGCGACGTAATGCATCTGTTATAGGCAAAAGTTAGTCCGCTTTACATCAGGTGGGCCTCGAGCTTGTTCCGTCCCTATAACATAAAAAGAAATAAAATGTTTATATTAAAAAAACAAAAATACATACATATATTACGTACAAGCTATGCTGGCGCCATCTGTTAAATGATTTTAAACCCCCAATTGTGCATTACATTCAATTTTAATGTTTTGCACATATAAATGCAAATGTATGATTCAATATGCCTTATTTTCAATAAGCAAAACGTTCAGTTCAGATAACGTTTAAAACAAACGCTCATCACGCAAATTTTTCATTTCTCATAATTTTCAAGACTCGAAAATTTATATAGCATTAAGTATGAAAAACATTTGCTTGAGACCCTTGTAACTGTCAATGTCAAAGTCAAAATCATTTATTCAATTTAGGCGTCTACGACGCTCTTATGAAGGTCAATTATAAATTTTAATATTGAAATATACTACATTGTACTGCCACGTTCAGCTAACAAAATTTATAGAGCCACTGCGAGAAGAACGGGCAAGAAACTCGGGGCCATTCATTTAAACGTCTTTTTACAGTGTGTTGTTATATACAAAATAATACAATTATAACAATATTTAATTACATTGCTGCCAGTAGTGAGTCGAATAATTTTTGAGACTTGTTATTAATTATTAACGTACGTTATTAGTTAGGTATTATCCGTGTATTATGCGCACTATTATTAATATACCAGTATGCTAGTATTAATAATAGTGCGTCATACATTAAATTGAAAGTCAAACTTATCGCCAGCGTCCAAATGGACCGAAAAACAAGCCCAGAGTTCGCGCTATCGTCTTTTCGGGTTATCGATTATTCATTTGTTGTGATATTGCATAATAGCCCTTCCGGTCGCCTTGATCAAAGTCACCTTTATTTAACCTTTTTGTAGCAGTCATGGCACAGTGGAAATTATTGTGGACTGGCTTGAGCTTCACATTTTTGGTGCTGGAAATCTGTAGCCAAGCAGCTTAAGGTGTGATCTGACATCTGTCATTGAGATTTTCCCCTTGCTAGGTTAACCCTGATTACCATACTATGAGCACAACATCATTTACCAACGGGTCAGGTTGACGTCCAAGGCCAACCTGACTGCTGCAATAAATCCTTTTATGACGCTGCCCGCAGATAATATAATCTAGCTGCACCCCCGTTGGCAATGATGAAAAGTGTTGATGATGAAAAGTATCATCTTTATAAATTTTAAATTAATACCTAAACCCTTCATTCTTCTTGAATCAATAACATCATACAAATCATACATATTCACAAACTTTCGCATATTTATAGTGTGCTTCACTAGTTTCCTAGCCTATATAAATACCTTAGTAATGGAAAAAAAATCTGAAAGATTTTATATTCGTTGTAACATGTTCACTTTTGGTTTCTGAATAAAAAAAACTATCGTAACCGCATGTGGTTGTGGTAAAAATTAAAGACGACTAAAACAAAAAATGAGCCGAATAGAAAGCATGCCACTATTCACGTCGGTCGTGAGTAGGGGTTGCTGCACATGTCACAAATATTATATTTCTAACCAAGGGTGGTAACTAAACGAATGCACCCGAGATATTTAAACGGCGCGGCGCTTATAGTTTGAGGGTGCAATGGATTGGTTTCGTACCTCCCTGAAGCTGCAAATTCGAATTTACTATTTTACTCTACGCATTTTAAGGTCAATACAATACACCGGGCATATTTTTCTACAATGTTCTAGTGTCTCTCTTTGGGATGTTAAAGAAAACTTAATGTATGGACCTGTCATATGTTGTATAAAGATAGCAGGATACATAGGATACGCTTTTTCGAAGTATTTACTCTAGTTCTATGCAAATTGTACAACCAAAATGCGTTTGTAGTTATCGGCGCTGCCTGGTTGGATAGTATGATAGTTTGTTATGCGCTCCTAGTGATAGAGTCACGTTTTGCATCTCCTACCTTACTACCGAATATTATTTATTCCTAGTAATTTCCTGTATTATGCTCGGCTGCGCGTGGTGAGCAGGCAACACGGGGCGGCGCATTGAGGGTGGGGTGGGGGTGGCACGGTTTCAGTTCATGTATCGTATGCATTTACTCCTTTGGTGTTATGCTCCCCTGGTACCAAAAGTCACGTTTGGTGCCGTAAATGCCAGATTTCCAATGAAATCAAATCAACAGTGTACACAAATTATTCATCCCTAGTACATAATTTCTTGGTATATTTGCCTGTTGTGAGCGGTGAGGGTAGCACGACGAAGCGGGGATGGCCCGGTTTCAGTACATGAAGCTGTATCGTATGCATTCACTGCTTTGGTGATATGCTCTCCCAGTACAAAAGTCACGTTTGGTTCCGTAACTATGCCTGACCCAATGAGGTTAAACGAGACTGTAATGAACACCACAGATTATTAAGTAACACATAGAATACCTGACTCACCTACAATTAATTATTCTGTTGCCTGAGTTCAATAAACTGGTGGGGGTTGAGTGATTCCATAATATAGTCTGCGGCTTTAGAGTATATAAGGATGTCCCATATGCGCCTCTTGGAAGTCGTAAAAGACTTCTAGTGGAAAAAAATGCAGCATGCTACAACTCACTTCCTGCAAATTTGGCGAGAGTGCTCATTACCATCTTACTTAACACCCCCTTTACTCAAAAGGTGGGTAAATATTACGAAGCACCAATGAAAGCATTCCTAAAGAAGTTAGGGTAAGACAGACGACCGGCATTTTTAAAAATGTCCTCGTTTCGTCCTATGTGGTATTTTCTTGTTGTGTTTTGCGTTGTTAGAGATGGCATATTATACCGACCCCCTATGGGTGGACTAAGAGTAGGTAAACCAGCATTATGACAGCGGTGGTAAAGTGCGTGCTATTTATTTTATCTTCGTGGGTGGGTGTATCAATCAGACTACTAAGAAATTACTACATGATGTGTACATTTTATCAAACTACACAACACAATGCCAATGTCAATGTGATCTCTAACCACAGAATAAGCTACAGTTTGTTCTACTAAACGATGTATTGCCACAGATGAGGTAACAGTGGTAATACGTCCAGGCTACGCAGAAAGTTTTGCAACGAAAAATTAATTAAGTAAAGTATCACAGACGGTATCTGCATTTTTATATGAAGAGCTTTTTAAGGTAACCGCGTATCGATTTGGTATTAACCGAATTTAAGCGCCAATCGACGTTTGGGTGTTCCAACAAACCTGTGACCTGTCGATCACAAATACTTTCAGTGTTTTGGCACATCAGCGTTCAAACAGGCGCTCTGAGTTGTCTAAGGCTGGTTGACTTTCGTAGTTGGAAAATTATTTAGCAAATTGTTACGACGCATCACGAATTAAACCCTGTGTGTACGCACGTGCAGTAGTTCTTTCAAATGATTTACCTATAGATATTTTTTTATACTTTCGTAAAACTTTCAGAGTGGCCCACGTATATTGTGTTACCCCTTGAACGCTCTGCTCTCCTGGTACTAAAGTCACGTTTTAGCTCGGTATCTTTGACTAAGTGATAATAGCGGGATGCGGTGCACTCGAGCAGACCTATATTGGAAAGTGTGTCATATTATGAAGTATGTACTTACTTGTGTGCATTGCATTACTCGTTTGTTGTTTGCAAATATGTTCTCAATGTATAAATTCTACTTTTGAGTTGTCACAAAGTTGTACGAATGAAAAATCTCAAGTAATACTTGGGCCCCGATCCTTTAGTACCGCATTGCGACTCCCCATTAAGAAAACAGGGTTTGTTAGTAATGATCGTAGCTGCAAAACCACTTTTTTAAATTGCCTTTTTCAGTATTTGTTCTTTACATAGAAGATATTTTTCATTATATAATAAAATACAGCAAGTCGAGCGCATTAATAGACAAGTTTTGTTACTTGTAAGACAACAGATTAAGTAACTTTTACACTTTTAAAATTACTATTAGCTGTGGGTGTTATGACGACAAACACACACCCTTATAATTAATTACGAATGAATACTGCCACAGAATAAAACTTAGTTGCAGACAATCTGACCAAGCGAAGCGAAATATTGCCACAGATAAAGTAATAAGTGCAGCATGTATCGCATGACCGCCTGAAAGCTTTGCTCTCCTGGTACAATCGTCACGTTTTAGCTCCGTAACTTTGCCCGATGGTTCTGTGATAGAGAAATAAGTATATGTAAAAGTCAAAGTCAAAATCATTTTAGGCATCTAAGATGCTCTTATGTAGGTCAATTACAAGTTTTAATTATGAAATATTCTACAATCAGCAAATAAATATTTATAGAGCCACTGCGAGAAGAAAGGGCAAGAAACTCGACGCCATTATTTTCAAACGACTCTTAACAATGTTATAAACGAATTTATACAGTATACAATATTTGTTTAAATTACATAGGTGACAGCTTGGCAGAGGCAGAATTGTCCAAGCATTTTTTGCAAATGGAAAACCGAGATCTAAATTTCATCAAAATCGGTTAAGGCGTTTTTGAGTTACACTCCATATAACTGAAAAGTTTTTTCTATCTTGATGATATAGTCAATGCCAGTGAATGCCAATCGATCCCGTAAGCAGCAAAGGACACTAAAAAGGGCGAAAAAAATGTATTATCTAAAAATGAAACCGACTTCAACACTGAAGAATATGACATAACTTGTCGAAGTCGGTACCAAGCACAGAATATTGTGATAATAGGTACTTTTGAACTATCATGGTATCGACTTCAACAAGTTATTTCACGCTTTTGAGTGTTTAAGTCGGTTCCATTTTTTGGTAATCATTTTTTTTCCCTATCAGTAGATAAGCTTATCTTTCAGCGTCATCTCACTTGTTGATATGATTCTAATCTATAAACGACTTTTCATGAAGCTGAAGCGAAAAGTTTTACAATATACGTATTATGTATTGTTAAAGACACACATTGTTTCGACGATTCATTTGTGATGGAGCAAGGGTAGAAAGATAATGATTGTTTATAACAATTATTACAATATTGCGAGTATTAGTAGGAAAAGCGAAAAGATAATTGTTTATTTTGAATAATAAGTATAAATTAATTTAAAATTAAAAACCCCGACGGCAAATATTTATTTTAGTTAGCATTTTACAGTTCCATTCAAATGAAGACTGCAAGTTATAAATATTTATGGAATCGTTTATTAAAGCCCTTCATTTTGATACCCCACTCGATGAGTTTGGGAGATTTTTTTTGCTTACAATACGGCGTCTACAATTTTTTATTTTTTTATTTTATGTACCTAGTGTCACCTGGGCTATTAAGACGAGTCTAATGATACATTATACATTAAAATCGGTTGAGCCGTTAAGATGTTATGGTGGAATAAAGAAACCAACAAACGTACATGAATCCTGAAAATATAATACTCTTTTTTTTGGGCAGACAACCAAAAAATAGTTATTGCCTCACAACCTTGTCTTGTAAATCTCTCTGGAAAATTCATTGAACTTATAAAAAACGAGAAAAACAACACCCGTGCCTCGAACATGGCAATGTTAAGTCAGGCGACGCGACGTCTCCTGATTGAGTCTTAGTTAATGTGTACTGCATGGTTATCCTCCTTTCTTTGTCATTCATTAAAACATATCATATACCATGGAAGTATGGCTGTGTGCATAAGTATATGCTTGTGTTCACTTTTCTCCACATAACATTGTTGTTATAATAAAGCACACCTTATCTTCCTTTTTAAGGATGGGAAAAGAGGTTATTCCGCTGGCGTGGAAATAGATTTAAAAATACGAATTTTTAGAACATTTGCTGAAAAGTAGATTCATTTACAATATTACCAAATGTACTTACATAATTTATATAGATTTCTTAAACGGTAATTATAATTATTATTAGATGAAGACGGGTTTCAACTGTCGAGAACATGGAATCCAGTGGTTAACCTATGCAAGAGCCGAAGAAGTGTTACAAATAGTTCACGACCTGATATCATTAATTTTGCATGTCGAAGTTTAAATAGTGGTGTGAGTGACAGTGACAATAATAGCATCGCCTTGCCGAAAAAAAGTACAAGAAAGAGGGTAGACCGGTTCGTCTGCTCTTAGTGCCGACCAGCCACTCGCATAGATTTCAGTTTACTCGTGATCGTGGCGCTTGCAACAGTGCAGAAATATCGAGAGCTCAAACGTAATCAAAAACACGGTAAATATCCCGTTTGTAATAAATTAATAATAATTACATTATTACAATTTAACTTCTAGATATTGATACATATGAATTAACACTAAGTTACTTTATTTTATACTGTTTTTCTTGCATCTTCCTGTCTGTATTCAGGTGAAAACGTATGTGTTTCGCTGCAACAAAGTTTCAAATCTTTCAAACCTTCGTTCCGCTCAGGATTCCTCAGGTTTCAATCAAATACTCGCGCCAAATAACAACTTTGCCTTGCTTAACAAACAACCCTTTTTCGGTCCATTTTTGGTGTTCTGGCCTCATCTGCAGACGAAGTTCTTGCTTGGTTAATGTGAGCCACAACCTATGTTGAGTCTAATAACTAAGTGCGGTTACATAGTAGGTGTAACCGCACTTCATTAATTATCTAAACATAACCGCAGCTGAGCTATTAGATGTAATATATATATTCATATAGTTTTAGCCTACTACAACTGGCCAGTAGCAGATAGTTTAACGTAGTTTTTGTAGTCTTAGAACTTTTTATAAACGAGTGCGTCCGGGGCTGTACGGCAGTAAGCAGGAATGTTCGCGAGTTCCGGTCAGAAGGGTGTGGGTGCCGGTGAAATTACAGGCACATGATACTTAAGCCGAGGTAACCGCTTAGCACCAAGCGGGCCACGTGTAAGTTCCGTAACAGTCGTATAGAAAAATAATTGGTATAGCCTATTTATTCACGTCGAACACTAGGTGTCATTCATCATAATGGCTAAAACGCTGCTATTCTGCGCATCGCCGGCCGATAAAGCGGAACACTCGCTTCGCTCGCTTGCCTTGCGCAACAATGTGGTTGCCACTTACCATTAATCCACTCCTCATCGCATCGCTTATAGTCGCATATATATATATATAAAGATTTAGCCATGGTACACCAAAGCTTAACCACCGATTAGTCCACACCTAGTTGTAGCCGGCTTAAACTACACCCATCAAAAGTGCCTAGGGATCATGTATATTTTGAACTATAACTGACTTGTTTGGCAGAAACACGAAAAAATATAGGATTTTTGCTATGTTTATTGTAAAATTATATTAATTACTAATCTGCGTTTCTACCATTTACACAAATCACACAAGCACAGCGATTTGGCATGCTTAAAATCAGTTCATCAAAATCACTTTGAGTAATGACCACCGACTTTGTTTGTAACAAGTCAAAAAGCGTTGTGGGGTATGCACGGCATCCATACTTGGCACAGCTCTTCTTTGTAGCATATCCCATGCATGTTCAATGGGGTAGAGTTCTGGCGATTGAGCAGGCACGAACGGTCATGCGAGCATCGGCAGGAGTTCGAGTTACGACTCTAGCCGTGTGTGGACGTGCATTAGACGAAACGAATTACCCAAACGGCTTCGCAAGGGGATGATCACTTCTGAATTGTTTCAGAAGTGATCATACCCTTGCGAAACCGTACTCTCCGCAAAAATCTGAGCGTTGAGATTGCCCCCGATCCCAATGAGATCTGTTTAAAAGTTACTTGATTTACTCGAAATGTAAGTACTTAATCCGTAGGCAAATTCAAATTCAAATTCCCTTATTCAATTTAGGCGTCTACGACGCTGTTATGAAGGTCAATTACAAATTTTAATATTGAAATATTCTACATTGTACTGCCACGTTCAGCAAAAAAATTATAGAGCCACTACGAGAAGAACGGGCAAGAAACTCGGGGCCATTCTTTTAAACGTCTTTTTACAATGTGTTATAAACAATATAATACAATTATTACAATATTTGTTTAAATTACGTAGGTGACAGGTGATGGCTTGGCAGAGGTGGAATTTTCCAAGCATTCTTGTCGTTTAAGTAATCACAAACTGTGTAGTAGGATTTCTTAATCAGAGGCACTTTTGATGTATCTTATTGTAACCGTAGTTCGGCTACTAGCCGGAACATATACACCACTCCAATTAAAAAAGATTACAGATACGAAGTCTACTTGACTGGGTCTTGACTTTTTTGTATACCCGATAGGCCAGCCTTTGACCACTACCTCAACTGATGGTAAGTGATGATGTGGTCAAAGATGTGCTTGGCGACAGATTTTCTACTTGGTAGATAGCCAGGCGGGCTTTCGTAACTGCCATTATGCCATAACAACCGTATAAATATAATAGGAGTCCTTTTAAAAAAGTTTTGTTACATTTATAGGTATTTATTATTGGAGTTACGCAATTGTTAAGACATTGTATCGTATATTATATCGAAAATACTTGCGATTGATATGTTGTGCTTAACCCAAACATATACAATCACTAACATGACCTATGGACTAGTGATTACACACGTGACTGGCGAATAGCCTCCTCGTGACGCAGGTTTTATTGCATAAAAAAAAACTACGGAACCTCAGAGTTCCGTGGTTCCGTAGCTATTATATTATTTTTATACAATATGTGACAATCAAGCAGGCGGTTCACCTGATAAATAATAATAATAATAAAAAAGTCGTGTGGCACTCGGAGACTGCCGCGGTAAAGCTATTACATAGCATTTTTTATCAACTTATATGCAATTATAAATCTCGACACGTTAGTTGTCAAAACCTTTTTTTCTGCCAAAATTTAGTTCCTTTTACGCACTGTAGAGGCGCTGAGCAAATATAGTATCACCGCTGTGCCGGTCGGAGTGGGGGGTGTTAGGTTATTTTTCGTTACGGAATTTCTGGATTCGGTCTCCACGCTCAAGGCCCGCGATAGTAGCTATGCAATAGCTTAAGGGCAAGACCGTAGTCAAAATAATTTCTAATTCGGGCGGAGCTAAAAGAAATAGGCGTTAACTTTCAACTCATAAAAATATTCAGTCGCACGGCGGCACTAGTCGCCGTACCACGGATAGCATCGCTAAAATTGTAGAGTTTCGTGCGCTATTAGAAGCGGCAGAACAGAAGTGTACATAACAACATTTTATCTGCAGTTACTGCGAACCTATACGGTAAAAAATATCATCGCTTGTAAGTATAGAAATATTTAATAGACTAAGCGAAGCGTGGTCTCGGTGGAGGTCTGAGCAGTGTATATTTCTCAGTCATTATCTCGATTGCCTGATCCAATCTTCTTGAAATTTTGTTAGAAAGGTGCCTATCTTCCATATCAACATAATTTGTAAGTAAAAGTTTTAATTGTTTGGTGGTTAGTAGAGATTATGAGATCCATTTTAAAAACAAAAATGGAACCGACTCATGTTCCTGATAAGTGTGAAATTACTTGTCAAAGTTGGTACCGTGTTAGTTCAAAAGTCAGTATTGTGCTCAAAAAAGTAGTTCGATTTCATGAAGCGGTACGAAAGCGGTATGAAAGAAGACATTCAACCAACCACCGGGTTGGTGCGGATAACGTCCTGGAGCATATTTGTGCCTGTAGCACTTACATTGTACCTACACATGTGTTTTGTTGTTCTTATTCATAGTTCTATGTATACATTATGTGTTCCTTACTGCTCCAACATGTTAAACGTTTTTTGAAATAAAATTATTATTATTCATTATTATTATTATGTATGATAACGCTCATGTAGAGAAAGCGAAAAAAGTGTGTCAGTGTTTTGGTAAGCAGAAAGAATTGTGTAAACTGAAGGGAAAATGGTGAGAATGTGTATTTAATTTTAAATAACCTTGTTTACAAAAAACTGTCAAATAATTTGTGTTTTGGCTTACTGTAATATACTTACCAACTCTAAAACAGAAACTTACAATTTTATCTTATCATATTTCTATAAATCTATAGGTGAATAAATGTAATGTATAGGTATAATTTCAGTTATAGAAAGTCATTATGCAATTTTAAAGTTTATTTACGAGATTTATAACTCACTGAACTCAAGAACTCGTTCACAGTTTGTGTTACTACAAGACGTTAATGGAGCACTTTATACTTTCGTTTATTCCCCATAGTTGTATTACAAATCTAAAAAAAAATACAATTACGTTTCTTATGTAACCATAACTTTTTAATTATTTGTTATGTACTTATATGCTAACAAGTTTATCAGGCAGTGTGTCATTTATTTTTATGCAGTATGAAATAACATAGCTACAAATAATAATATAATAAAAGTTCAAAATGTTTATAGAAGTATTATCCCAATGCAATGCTCAATACAAAAGTTAACCTTAATGAAACCACCATATAAGATTCACCCTACCGCTACTAAAAGTGCTACAGGCAGAATCGCACCAAGTTTCTGAGTCACATTGGTTAAAGAACCCCACTCGTAGGTGCTTCGGTTATCGCGGCCATTCATCATGGAGACATTGGAGATTTGGAAATTGGATTTTGACATTTGGAAATACGGAAAATACTCCCAACTTCTCAGCCTTCGGCCTTGCAAGTTCCTGCTCGGCTTAGACTGCACCCTCACCTTGCACTCGCCCTTCGAACTCACGCACCATCCGTGCTCTAAATGCAATATGATAAATAAGAAGAGCAAAATGGCAAATCCAGAATGATGTAATTCAAGATAGCCACCATAACGTACTCCGACCACACTGAAGCTCAACCTTACTTCAGCGGGATCGCACTTCAGCACTTTGTATGAATTCTGCTATTTTGGATTTTTGTTGCGTGCGTGTCATTTGAGTGCTCTCTCGATTCCCTATGACATTTGTTCAAAACTTCTTTACTTATCTGTAACTGTTTACGAGATACGTCATCTATCTTCACTTGGCAGACGTCATTTTATGATTTCCCATTATTTCTATATCATGAAAATCACTTTGTTATTTTCGGTTTAGAATACTTTCTTTCCCCATGACATTCCATTAAACAATTTAAGCCAATGGTTTCAAAACATCTATGTATGGCGGCCATCTTGAAAAATTACATCATAAGAAATAATTTCTTAATTCCGAATAACGACGCCCTAAGCAACCCTATCTGGGTTGCTCAGGGCGTTTATTTCAGCCGGATCAGGTCATCTTGAATTTTGCCTGCCATCTTGAATCCGTCATTTCGGTTTTTGACAAGTCTCATTCGACTGCTGCCATTAAAAGTTATACGGGAAGAATCGTACCGGGGTTCTTAGTCACTTTTCCTAAGGAACCCCACTTATTATAATAATAATTATAATAAAAAAAAATTTAAGCAAAAAAATGGAACCGACTTCAACACCCAAAAGTGTGAAATAACTTGTTAAAGTCGGTACCATGACAGTTAAAAAGTACCTAATATCACAAAACTTTGCGTATGGTACCGACTTCGACAAGTTATTTCACACTTTTGGGTGTTGAAGTTGGTTCCATTTTTTTGCTTAAATTTTTTTTTCACACTTTTTAGTGACCCTTGCCACCTTACTACCTACCTACCACTTACGAGATCGATTATCATTCATTTTTAACAACTATATCATCAAGATAGGTAAATATTTTTCAGGTATTTAAGAGTAACTCAAAAACGGCTTGACCGATTATGATGAAATATAAAATGGGACCAAACGACAAGCATCACCTTTGAAACAATCTACAGAATTATTGATAACATCTACAGAAGTTACGGTTCAAAAGTTACGGGCACATGTCTTTATAGGTAGGACGAAAGAAGAGAGTAACACAAATTTCAATCCGACTAACTACCTACTAAGTAACTATTAAAGTCAAAGTTATAATAAATATATAACTTCCCTTTATTTGAATGATTGAATATCTAAATTCCTAGAAAGTAGTTGGTCGTCTCGGAAAGTGTGTTAAGTGCATTAGAAATTAGTTCTCGTTTAATTGTATAGTAGCTTATAAATAACAAAATGAAATATTTTACTAAGGGTTAAAAATCTAGATACCTACTAAAATAGAAATTAACAATGCCGTGTCTGAACTTTAATCAACTCGTTGTTAGAAAGATTTTATAAATCAATATAAAGAAAAGTACTTATCCAATATTTTTTTTACTTGAGTTTCAATAATTTATGACTTGCAAATTAACGTATGGTAAAAAAAATATTGTATATTTCGTAAAATAAATGCACAAAAATGATGGCGTAACGAACGGCACAGATCCCACGTCCAAACGGCCCGAGCGCTGCGGGCAGACTGATTTTCGTTGAGATTTCTTCTCGCGATCACGCAATTTTGTGCCAAAAATTCATAAAAATGTTTTCAACACAAGTTGTTAAGTAGTTCATTAGAGTATAGTATTAGCTATTTTTTAAAAAAAGAAACGTTGCGATTACATCAATAATGCCTCTTAAATTATTAAAAAACAGTCTAAAAAGGGTCGCCGATTACAATTTATTACAGAAGAACTAATAATTTTTAGTAAAAACTAATCAACTAATTCACTCAATAAAGAATTAAATAATATGATATATTTTTTTCGCACTTTTTGAACGAATAGTTTCGGTAAAAGAAGATTCCAAAAGTGCGCGTTTCACTACGGTGATCACCTTAATAGTTAATTGTACTAGAAAAAAAGAAGTTTACAAAATTTCTTATTCTGTACAAATAACTACTCCACTAGGATTCCCTGTTTCGGAGTAGCTATTTTTTCTTCCCATATCTATGCATAAAACAATACGTAATGTTAGTTCGTACATACAATGTAATCAATAAGGTTGAAACATTTTTTTTTAATAAGTAGTACTAAATAGGTATGTGCTGTATACAATATTGATCATAACATATGTCATAATGTTGTGTTTTGTTGCTTATTTAATGTTATATTTAAATTAAAATTGTTATGTAATATAAATACATACTAAGATAAATAATGTTAATTATAGAAATTAATACATAAATATACATAATTCATAGAAACCTAATCTTATATTATGGTTGATATTATTAAGTTTTCCGTATCGAAATAGTTACGTTCGGATAACCAAACAGTAACTTTATTTTTACATTCAAAACGAGAAAGATTGTATATTAATTATTTTTTTTAATTATTGTGATGGTAAGTAAGATCACCCACCGCCGCCTATGAACACCGGTAATATCCGCAGCATTACTTGGGCGTTGCCTACTGTCAAATGCTGATGTCACTATCGGACTGCGTAGGAGTGAAAGAGACGTAGCGATGGTGAAATCGCAATCAGTTTAGGTAAAATCCAAAAGTAAGCTTAATAACACAAAACTAGTAACGTAAATCGAAAGTGTAACTTTTCTTGTCCCTCTTGATAAGGTTTTGTTATTTTATCAATATGTTTTCATAAACATTCATATGTAAATAATTAAGATTTACGTTACAAGCGTAATTTAGAGTAAAGTTTGCAATTTATTCTATCGAGAATTTTTTAAGAAAACGTTTTTCGTAGTTAGCTTGACTTTAATGTGAGAAGATTAACATTAAATTTTCTTAACGTTACAAACTAAATAAATTTTGCTAAATATCTGTTCAAGTAACGCTATTTAGCAGCTGTCAGCGTCTTAAGAGAAAGAACTCTATTGACGCCTCTTTTGAAGCGATTCTGATTATAGACCTGAGGAAAAACTCAGGTGGAAGAGCACCACAACTTACAGGTACGTGGGAGAAACAGAAACATATTTATTTTTACGCGTCTGAAAAAGTAGGCGTTTCGGTTAAATGTATTGGCTAAATAGTGATGGTTTAAGAAATTCTACACAAGATCTGCTACGAATGTCCACAATTTTTTAAATGTATTATTGTTTACAATCAGATTATGGATAGCCTTTTAGTGGCTGGGTGATGCCGCCACCGCTACGTATGATTGTGTGATGGCGCAGTTTGTGGAAACTTCCTAGTAATGTGCACTGAGAAAAATTTCATGTTTTGACATACGTAATTTTAGCCTCAGCATACGTATTTCTTGTTTAAAACGTGACTAGCGTACATAAAGATGAGACAACGTGACGTATAATGGCCTTGCTGTAACGAGCATTGTACATTACAATAATGTATGAAAATCATTCGTTCATTCATTCATTCAATGAGGTACTGTCATGCAAATAAGTATGTAACATCTTGACAAAGTAAGGATGTTACTTACGTAGATCCTGGTGCAGCCTACTTACGATAAGTATGTTTCCTACGTTTATTATGTTTACTATAAGGAGGTAGTCTACGTCAAACTTGCTACAGCCTATTAATGGTAAAGGTGATTCTGGCGTTAAACATGCGTCAGCTTACGTACTGTAAGGAGGTTGCCTACATCAGCTTTGGTACAGCCTATTTATGGTAAAGATGTTCCCTACGTTTACCATGTATTGAACTACGTACAGTAAGGTGGTGGCCTACGTCAATATTGTTGCAGCCTACTTATGGCAAAGATGTTCCCTGCGTTAGTCATGTATCGGCCTATGTACAGTAAGGAGGTACCGTAAGTCAAATTTGATGCAGCCTACTTATAGTAAAGATGATCCCTACGTATCTCATGTATCAGCCTACTTACAGGAAGGAGGTTATGTACACCAATCTTGATGCAGGCTACTTATGGTAAGTATGTTCCATACGTTTGTCATGTAGTGGCCTACATACAGTAAGGAGATTGCGTACGTTAATCTTGATGCAGCCTACTTATAGTAAGGATGTTCCTTATATTTATAATGCATCGTCCTACGTACAGTAAAGAGGTTGCGTACGTCAATCGTGGTGCAGCCCATTTACTGTAGGGATGATCCTCATATGTATCATGCATCGGCTGTATTATAGTAAAGAGGTTGCCTACGTCAATTTTGGCACAACCTACTAATAGTAAGGATTTTTAATATATTTATCATGCATTCGCCTATGTAGAGTATGGATATTACATATGTACATAAACCTGGACCATTATTACACTTAAGATGTTATTAAGAGCACCATTTGTAGTATACAAAGGTAAACCTCTTTACTATATGAAGGTTGCTCCTGGTTTATTTATGCGCATTGGATTACAATTTGTGCACCCTACTCTACATAGATTGATGCATTGTATACGAAGAAAAGATCCAAACCATTAGTAAACTGCACTAAGGTTTACGTATACAACCTAGCTGTACAAAGGCTGATGCACGATTTAAGTAATTATTCTATATGCAGGCTGCACCTGTAATAAGACAGTAAATAAGCATATTAAATAAATAAATTCATAAGGTTAATAAAAATTTATTATCATCAATTTGTGATCTATTTATTGAAAACAATATACAAAACTGTAAAATATTTAGGTCCATTATCAATTATCAATTTAAGTTGAAAGACAGGTGAGCGTAGCCAGCCTAAGGTGGTACATGACATTATTAAGGACGTGGTGAAAAACTGTCAAACCTCAGATATCAGGCTTAAAAGACATGCGTACAACATTTCACAGAGTTTGAAAAAATTTATCTTCGACATGGTCTCCATATACATTTTATTTTTCTATGCGGAATCAACAATGTATGCGAGGATCAAAGCAGTGCGGCGCACAGTTACAGTTTCAGTTTCACCATCTGGAATAAATAAATATTTTATGAAATTTGTTAAATAAAAATGACACTCCCTAAAAAGTATTACCAAGAAGTTAGGAAACAATAGCTTATTAATGTCAGACTACACTCGCTATACCACAATAGTTAATTGTGCTGCACTTGTAGCGTTACGTTTCCAGCTTATTTGTAGTCGTCGGGTATATTCTAAGGGTATTTAAAGTACTTACCACTAGCACTAGTCCCTGGAGTTATAAGAAAAGCCCCTCATTATTTTTTTGATATATATGGTTGAGATCTTGTAAAATCTGCAATCAATAACATTAAGATCATTCGAATAATTCCACTATGAAAGTAATATGAAACATAAATATGAATTATGAAAGTAAAATATCATGTAGGTTTGAAAATTTAACATACCAAAATATACCTTGGGGTTATCGGAGAGTTGGATTGTCATAGGTAGTCAGATGTGTTCTTTATTCTCATAATATTTCTTTAACACCAGTATCAGCAGTCTTTCTCGAGGATTTTTGTACTCAGTGTCAGGTATTAATATTATTTTTAGCCAAGTCAATTTGTCTTCTAATAAAGTAGCATCTGTAACAATTGTGTAGACTTCATTTACATAAATATATTTGTTTTATGTTTAACCGGCCTTGGGATGCCCGGATAAAATTGCACCATCCATATCTTTCTGTGGGAGTTGCAAGTGGCGACATAAGGGAAAATATCACAACTTGGACAGCTGCCTTTTCCGAAGAACTGTCATCTTACAAACGAGCTCCCAAAGTTGCTTGCCAAGCATGGACATTATGGCAAATGAAATGAAATAAAATTATTGCAATTATAGCCCCCTTCCTTAATAGAGGGAGGCATTTGTTCAACGTTTGACTAAATCATTTATAACTAAAGACTTTAAAAAAACAACAAAGTCGCTTACCTGTGAATGTTGCCGTTTAGCATTTGAATTCACTGGTTGCCGGATAGCCAGGCTGTGTCTTTGGCCTTTCTTTATACACACAGACCCACTTTGGGGCGACTGAACCCCTTTCTTCGTTTATTCAAATTTGATTGGTGATAAATTGATTTTGGAAACTTTGTAATAAAAGATTTTTTATAAATAATCACTGTTGAAAACATTTACATGCGCGCGTGACGCGATTGCCACGGTCTCGCAGAAAACTAATATTATAGCTGTTGCATTACGCTCCAGCCAGTATTGCCAGCGTGTAAATCAAAATCAGCCGAGTATTCACATAAAAATATTTAAATATTAATACAATTAGATATTAACTTTGATATCATTGATGCATTGCTTAGACTTTTCAAAAACTATTATAATAACAATTGCTCCCCGCGGTTTCATCCATGTAGACAAAACAATCCATGTTTAGTAGTATTAGATTAAATATTTAAAAAAAAAACTGAACACTTCCTTACACCCTCAAAAGCTCTGTTTTACAATTAGTATGGCTAGATTAGGAAATACCAAAATCTTCAGGTGAGAATGTGGCTAAATGCTGTTATAAATAAAAAAATATGTAATTTTTCCTGGTCAAGAACAGTAACATTAGTAATGCTAAGTTTTAATAAAATACTTAAAAATATAAAAATATATCCAATGTCGATTCCGCCTAATTTTCTTGCTAAGCCGACGTGACGTCACAAACAACACGCAGTCAAACCGTTTGACGCGTGTCGCTTTTACACGAAGCATCCTCAGGAGGTCTTGACTATACGAGTGCACGATCGCACCTTCTCGACTCACGTGTTTGTGACGTCACGTCGGCTTAACAGGAAAATTAGGCGAAATCGTCACTAGTTATATTTTAATAGTTTTTAAGAGTTTTGTTAAAATATTAATTTAATGTTTTTTTTAATATTTTCAAAATATTTGATATTATTATATTTCCGCAAAGTAACGCCTGAATCGATTCATTAGAAATACTAAGGTTAGTAAGTAAGGACGAGAATGTATATTTGTTATATTTGTATATATATATATATACGCTGAAATTGCTGGACCACTTTGGATGAAACTGAAATATAAATAGAAATATAGATAGTTTAGGTCTTAGATAAACACAACGCAAACTTCTTACTATCATAATCATCATGACCATCATCACTTTTCATTATTGCCTACGTGAATGATACTGCGGGATGCAGTAGGTATATACCAAACATATTTTTTAAAAATAACAGAAAAAAAACCTTATATCAATTTTTTATTCTATATAGTCAATAGTATACTATAAATCATCTCATCAATGTATTACTTTTTATTATTTCTGTGCTTATTGAACTATTATGATGAAAACACCACGTAACGATACCGATATAAACAACGTTATATATATGTTGTATATGATGTAAAAAATGAGGCACAAACTAAAAGTACAAATGCACATAATAGACATAACTAAAGAAGTACCAAATCGAAATATGGGGTTTCAGTGCAGAGTAACTAGTTTTTATTTATTTGCACGCGTATAACAATTGATTTGTTTGTATTTTATACGAACATGAGTACGAGCGCAAATTTGATTGTAAATGAAGAAATATTGAAATAAGCAATGGTCGAAAATCAGCGTTTATGAAACATTGCTTTCGTATTTTTTTATTCGGCATCTGGCAACACTGATCTTCTGTCGTAAAACAATCTTTAAAATGTCGAGGGAACAGTATATTATTGCGCCCGTAACATTTAAATAATGTTCAAATGCAGTATGTCTAAAAACGTTTAATGATGTTCCCTACGTTCATCACGCATAGGCCTACGCGCAGTAAGTAGGTTACTTAAATGAATTTTACGTAAATTTATTGAGCATAAATTCACGTACGGTAAATAGTTTTTCTACGTCAACCTTGAAGCTGCTCACTGCTGTGGTAAAGATCTTTCTTACGAAATCATGCATCAGCCTACGTACTGGAAGGAGCTTGCATAATTCGCTTACTTATATCGTGCATCGGCCTACGTACAGTAAGGAGTCTTAGCGCAGTCTACTTAAATGTAACTAATAATGTTTTCTACGTACCCACATCATGCATCAAGCTACGTACATATAGGAGATTGTCTACTTATACCTTGTTGTTGGGTACTCACAGTAGGAGTCTGTTTCCAAAATACTTACAATAAATAGACGATCTACTTATAGTCACGACGCAAACTACTTGAAACATTAATTTTTTTAGTCAAGACGTTTGTGTCATCCTGTTAATGTTGGAGTACATTTATAAAGATGCGACAGCATAATGTAATGTTCTATCTGTGACGTCATATCCATGGACTACTTCCTAGAATGTATCTGCCTATATCGGTTACGTATGTTGAGTCTTGTTGACGGACCCGACAGACGGGTACGTATTTAACGGCAAGATCAGTACACAACATGTTGTAACTAAGTGACGTGTTGATACGCTTCAACATTATTTTGTATTATCCAACATTTTTACGGCTGTAGATTACGTATTTTAGATAAAACTACACATACATTGTGAAAAGACTTCGCTACATTTCATTTTTTTCTCAGTGTGGTCACAAAAGCTAGCCGTGGTGATGGCATGGCGCCTTAGCGACCCACAGGTCGCCGTATTTTAAAAATAAATGTACCAAATAAACTTTTTAATTACACGCGGAAAACATAACGCCAGAAAATTCCAGTTATAAATTCAAAATTCAAAATACCCAGTTATATTAGGCATGTTGTATTGTAGCTGAAGTCCCGTAATAGCTTCTTTTGCAACGTTAAACTACTTGCAAGTAAAAGTTATATATATTTATTTTTATTTAGGTTGTAGATGTAAAATAATAGTTATATATTTAATCATAGCCTCTTTTTGTTAAATTGTTTTTTTTTATGATGGTGATGAGACAAACAAGTCACCCAGCTGATGGTTAACGTTACGCCGCTTGTCCATAACAGATGCAGGGTTAACTTTCTCGTTCCTCTTGACACTGTATTTTACTTTTGCTACAGTACAGTGTCCTTCATGATTAAACAGTGTTCGCACACTACAGCATTGAGGAAGAAAATCTGACACTGCCGTGGACCCCACTAAGTCGGCCATTTGCTAAACAGACCTACCATATAAATAATATAACTATTTTTATTGTAATTATGTTCATAAATACAAAAAAAAATTACTTAAAAAATAAATGTAAATTTTTGATGTTAGTTAAAATGGCTATAACTATAAACAAATCGTAATCTGAAAAAATAAATAGAGCTCAACTCATAGCCACACGTGATGGGGTATTACTCCATGTTCGATGGACTCAGGAGGACAAGTCTAGCACGTATAATAAACCGCAGTATTTGAAACTCAAACGTTTTGTTTGAGCTATTGTATTTAAATTATTCTTAAGAAAAAATTATCTCTTTTTGTTACATACGAATGTTTTAATAGTACAAACTTAGCGTGTAATTGGAGATTTAGGTAAACAATGATTGTGGAAGAACGAAAACTCCCAACACAAGTATAACTTAAAAGGTGCTTTCAACAATGTTATATTACTGTAGATTCATAGTACTGAATTAAGATTATTGTTATTATTCCCTTCATTTATTTTATAACATAATTTTAAAAGTTTTCTACATTCATATATAAGAAATAAATATTATAAAAAACTTTAACTAGGATGCCGCCGGCAGCGGGACAGGGCCAAAGCTACCAGCGGTTAGGGCTGCAGACAGAGGAACCTTCGGACAATGCGTGTCGTGTCGAGTATCACTGCCTTCTGCATCTGACCCTTGATCCAAACTTCTAGCGAGAGCCTCTTTTTGAGGTGTTGTTATCGCTATTAGGCTGTTCGCCGAAATGACTATCGTGACAATGATCGTCGAGTCAACAATTAGAACAACCCTAAAGAAGAAAATATGTTGCCATGTACAAAAATTTAGTTCCATTCTAGGTTTAGGTAGTTTAACACCTTCTACCACATCATCGACTTCCAAACAAGTGAGATTGTGACCAAAGACTAGCCTATCCGCAATGAAAATACAGTATAAACTTATTATTATTAATGTATTTGAACCTTAAAAAACCTAAAAAGTACGCAATGAAAATACAGTATAAACTCTTTGGTACGGATCCCTAGAACATTAATTCTTTATAGGTCGTCTCTATAACTACATCCTCAACGATTAACCTTCCGATCCACACAACTGCTCAACCGGTTATCGTGAAATTGCGAATTAAAAATGATGCAGACTGTTGTCTGTTAAATTAACGATAACGCTATCCAATTACAATGTTAAATATTTAATAATAATGGAACGTAAGAAACTTTGTTGCCATGGTACCGTTATGTGGTCCAATTTGTGAAAAGTAGCGAACTATTAGATTTTTTGTTAAATGTAAATTGGGAATTGATTGTATGGTTTCATGAGCCTATGATTTCAATGCTGCTATTTTAATAATTCCAATTTATACTACTACTATATTGTAAAAAAAATTAATAAAATGTTGGAGAAATGAAGCGTGTATGTTTGTGTTTTTTCTTCACATGGCGAGCATTTTACGTATGCTGAGCCAGCTACCCTCAAGAATACGTAAGTACAAAATTTAGTTCTATTCTAGGTTTAGCTAGTTTAACACCTTTGACCACATCATCGACTTCCAAATAAGTGAGATTGTGACCAAAGACTAGCCTATCAGAAATAAAAATACAGTATAAGCTTTTTTTTATAATTCAGACAGTAATTATTGCAAATATACTTTGAAAGTACTTGAATTGAAAATTTATAGTACTGATTTCTTCTGAACTTTTTAACCTGTCACATCACAGGTTGTTGAGAAAATCGCCACACAGACCGCATGCAACCCCATAAATCCCGATTACCCCACACCTGGAGCTTTATTCGCTAATTAGATTGGTAATGGAGATCAACCGCTTCCGTCACCATACCTGTTCCATATTGACCTATTAAAACCACTTTGCTTGTGATTTTTAAAACGACTGCCCAAAAAGGGAGAGTTATGTTCTAGGGTTCATGTATATACATGTTTCTTTATTCCACCATAACTTCTAAACGGCTTAACCGATATTAATGTAAGAGATATCGTTGGATTCTTCTGGATTATGCAAGTGACATTAGATAACTGGCGGATTTTGGACGTTTTTTTTCATCCAAACTCATCAAGGTGGATATCAAAATGAAGGACTTTAAAAACGAATCTATAAATACATACAAAATGAAGTTTTAATTTCAATGGAACTAAACGTTTAACGAAATTTAATAATTTGCAGACGTGTTTTGTAGTTTTCTAATTAATTTATACTTATGCGTTTTTAAACTGTCACGGTCATTAATACTATGATCATTATTACAAACGGGATATATGCCGTGTTTATTATTACTCTTGAGCTCTCGATATTTCGGCACTGTTGCACAATTTAAATATTGGTATGAATGACAGCGACAATAATAGCATCGCCTTGCCGAAAAAACGTACAAGAAAGAGGGTAGACCGGTTCGTCTGCTCTTAGTGCCGACCAGCCACTCGCATAGACTTCAGTTTACTCGTGATAATGCACTTGCAACAGTGCAGAAATATCGAGAACTCAAAAGTAATCAAAAACACGGTAAATATCCCGTTTGTAATAATACTAAATTTATGTACGTCTACCAACTTCTCTTTGTGCCGGTCCCGCCATGTGCCAATGTGTGGTGCAAACCATGTTAGAAACGCTCTGCTTGTGAATTGAACGTTGAGTAATAATCGCCGCTCGCACTGCGCCTAAGACCTTTGCACGTTGAATTCCAAGATAAGAGAAATCAGCCAAGGCCACGTTATCGTACAACTCGCGGATTATTGACGCGCTGCATTACCTACATGTATGTACTTTGTTGTATAGTACATTACTTACGATACAGGGGCACAATGTTGGTCATTACACTAGACGGTGTTGCAGCACGAGACGAAGGCGTAATAGAGCCAGGACTATAATGACTTAATGACCAATATTCACGCATTACATACGCTGTTTTTGGCTCAGATTTCCATTGACTGCCGTCGAGTTGGGGGTTAATATTTTTTTCACAGAAAGGTTACATTATTACAAGCACACACGCAAAGTTGTAAAACCAGAAAACAGCTAGTTTTTGAGAAAATAAATATTGAAAATCAATTATTTTAGCACTATTTATGTCAGGCCCTACCACAGATTATATAGAATTCTCGCTATTGAATGTTTCGTTTTAACTACGGATAAGTTGTGTAATAGTACCTACTAGGGTAGATTTCAAATAAAATAGGTTAGGTTCAAATTAAATCAAAGAACCGAATTGATTGACCCCGACTCCACCTGGTGTGAGTCTGTCCTACCCCTAGAGTGTTTTTATAAAGCCGGAGGCGCGTAGGGAGAGCAGCCTCCCGCAGGCTGCTCTTCCCGCAGCGCCGGAGCCATTGCAGTCTCAAAAGAGATTCAGCAATCCCTCTGAAAGTCCCCCTATATTTTTCTAAGGGAAAGGAGGACCCTCCCCTCCCCCCTTTCACCCCTTTTTTTATGCCAACAGATTTAAATTTTTTACCTTAATTTTAATCAATAAAATGAAGAAAAATTTTAAAAAAGTCAAAGGGGGTTTTCTGAGATTTTCCTTTAAAGAGGGGGGAGAGGGACCCCTCCCCCCCTCAATTCGACGGCAGTCAATGGAAAGTCGTGCCCTTTTTTTTAACACTGTAAACGCTGGATTGTAGCACGATACCAAGGCGTAATACTTAGAGCCGCAACTGTAATGATCAACAATCATGAATTACATACGCATTTTTTTAACACTGTATCACCTGGATTGTCCACTGCTGATCACGGCTTCCCCCATTCAGGGCGTTTGCCATAACCCCCACGCTTGGTAGCGGTCTCGGGGTCAATTTAAGATATCAGTTCCCCAGAACACGCTGCTGCCCACCTTCCGGTATTTTACCTTAAGTCGCCTATCACGACACCTACAGGTAGAAATGGGGGTGACATTCTAAAACGGCACCCCATGGGGATTATTAACACACAGGCAAGCAAAACTCTTAAATAAGTAATTATTTTATATAATTACGACGAAAGGAAAAATTACACCACAAGCGGGATTCGAAATATAGTTGGTGAGCTTTGCTGTGCGCAACAAGTGCATCAGGCACATGATAAAACCCCACCAATAAGTAGTGACATGAAGCTCACATGACGCGATAGATTCCCATAGTCGGCTATTTAGGGCACCCAAATCAGAATCGAGTGGCCAGAGAGACCTACTCTTTGGCAAGCGTCCGTTTTGGTGTTTGATATTCTCGAAACAGTAGTGTGCAAGCACTACCGTGCTTAGAGCTGTAGAACATGAAATTAATAGAACGTCTCGGAGTGACGAGCGTAGTGCAGCGTCAAGCAGAACTAGAAAGGTGACACTGCAACTGTTATGGACAGGCGTGGCGCTTACGACGGGCGACTTGTTCTTCTCATCACTTCGCACGACATAGTTTAATAAAATTATAACGGTTTCGATTCATATTTTTGATCAAGACTTACTCAAGATATCATTTGAAGATAAGCTGAAATACGGAAAAAACTTAACGTTGAGTTATATTATAATACACTATGATATCAAGTATGTATTGTTGTTTAATGTAGTCACTTGTAGGTAATAGGTAGTTAATTTAATCAAATCACGTTAATATATTGTGTCTAGATTATAATATTATATTACCAACTAATAACGGACCTTCAAATGCACCGATTTTAGTTTTAACCGACTTCTAACGACTTCAACTTCTACGGGTATAATACGGGTTGTATGGAAGAGATCGCTCTCAGCGATAAGACCGCCCATTGTCACACATACACTTTTATGTTTTTAAGTCCTAAGTTTGTAAATTTGTATTGTGTCAATAAAGTGTATATTTATATACATACAATAAATAAATAATAAAAATCTAAAAAGGAGGAGGTTCTCAATTCGTCTGTTTTTTATGTGCACTCTTGACTGGGTGAACAGATTTTGAAATATTTTTTTTGTTAGAAAGCTGATTCTTGTCGTTTGGTCCCATATAAATTCATCAAAATTTTTGAGTTACACTCCAATAACTGAAAATTATTTACCTATCTTGATGATATAGTCGTTGACAATGAATGACAACCGATCCCGTAAGTAGCAAGGGTCACTAAAAAGAGTGAATAATTTTTTTTTTTACCAAAAAATGGAACAGACTTCAACACCCAAAAGTGTGAAATAACTCGTCGAAGTCGGTACCATGCGCACAATATTGTGATAATAGGTACTTTTGAATGCGCAAAATATTGTGATAATAGGTACTATCATGGTACCGACTTCAACGAGTTATTTCACACTTTTGGATATTGAAGTCTGTTTCATTTTTTGGTAAAATTCTTTTTTTTAATTGTATTTCATGTACAAAAAGACAACACTTTTCCACGCTAGTTAACGAGAAATTTGTTGTTTGTATACGTTTTCCTTATAAAAACAGACCAAAGCGTTTTTTGAGTTGAGTTGAGAGTTTGAGTTAAAACCTGGGATGAATTAAATTATTATCCTTGTTAATCAGGTTATTATTGTTATCAAAAATATGTTTTTGATGCACTTGTATCTTAGTGTATACTATAATCGCATAATCATCATTTTACGAGAAGAGATCAATAAGGCTTTTAAGTAGCTTCTCTCTATATATATTTTACTAGCTTTCCGGGCGCGGCTCCGCCCGCGCGTATGTCGGTTATCGCGCAAAACCATTAACCTCTTTTTGCGCAGTCGGATAAAAACTATCCTATGTTTTTTCCCGGGTCTTAAACTATCTCCATACCAAATTTTATTCAAATCGGTCCAGTAGTTTTGGCGTGAAAGCGTAACAGACAGACAGACAGACAGACAGACAGTTACTTTCGCATTTATAATATTAGTACTGATAATGAAAAAAAGGTAAAATAAGTATGTTGCCGGGATTTTTTTTTCAGTAATGTTATTTTATATTGCTATTAGCTGCCCCGGTAAACGTAGTTTTGCCGTTAAATTATAAATTAAATCGACAAAAGTTTAATATCGATTTAATAGGTCTGAGAATAGGTTGTAAAGTAGTTTTCAAATAGGTGAAAAATACTTTTCAACCCCCTTACTCGTAAAGTGAGCTTTATTATATCGTTCTTAGGACCATAAACCGAACTATAACACCCTCGTGCATAATAATATTATACACTAGTGCGTGATAAGAATTATCCCTACAAAGTGAGTACCTAATTGCAAGTTATATGCGAGTAAACAGCATTTTCAAATTAACCGGGTAACACAGATTTGTAACAACAAAGAGGTTTAAGGCTAAGTATATGTAATCAACCAAAATAAATCAGCAGCGAACAAAAAAAAAACTTGCGCGCTATTTTCCATAATTTTCGTGTGTTGTTTGTATCGCGTTTGTGCAATATATTTTTTTTCCTCGCAATGGTGTTGAAAAAGTGCTTATGAAACTCGTGAGCAACTTGCTCATTATACACTCGACTGATTTACGCCCTCGCCTACGGCTCGGGCTGCAATCCACAGCCTCATGTATGATGAGCGACTTAGCTCACTTGTATCATTATATACTACTAGCTTTCCGGGCGCGGCTCCGCCCGCGCGTATGTCGGTTATCGAAAACATTAACCTCTTTTTGCGCAGTCGGATAAAAACTATCCTATGTTTTTTCCCGGGTCTCAAACTATCTCCATACCAAATTTCATTCAAATCGGTCCAGTAGTTTTGGCGTGAAAGCGTAACAGACAGACAGACACAGTTACTTTCGCATTTATCATATTAGTACTGATTACGACCTATTTTGTCATACCTACTGAATATACACACACAATATCATAGAAATTGCTCATGTCGTTTCGGAGAAATTTTATATAAAATAAAGATGGGCGCCTTTTGGCATTACATAACTTGGAGTATCTTTCTTTCTGAAAGAACTTTATCCTGAGTACTTAAACATTCTTGTGCTGCAGCAATAACTGCTCATCATTTTTGAGACTCTATCCTCTTTGGGACTAATTAACTTTTTATAACAATTTTTCCTAGTGTGCTTCGCCGTTTCTCGCGTATTTTGTTATGCAATTTATAAATCTTTTGTTCTATATGTATAGTCCATAACAGTTGCTCCATGGTCGAGATATTCTATCATGACCACCCCTTGACTATCCAGAAAACAGAGTCTATGATCTTCTCGGCGGAACGACTCGCCACAAATTTCTTAAGGGTTGGAGACGATGGTTTTTGTCAGTCAAGTCATAGGTTGTTATTATGTTTTGCTGACGACATGAGACGTGGAGCACTGCTCATTAGGCGAATTTATTCTTTTAATCGTTTTTACAACATCCATCATGAGCAAACGGATCAGTCTAGATATTCTTAAGCCGGGAACTATACGACTGATTAATTGTCGCGGTATGTTTACTAACATCAGTAGAGAAAAGAAAGTGCCCAAAATGTTATATAAAACCTAATTTGGTCGACAACAGTCAATCAGATCAAAAAATCTTTCCTCCTTCATTTCTTACCGATGTCCTAAGAGGCGAATTAGGGAAAAAATACTGGATACTGGGAAGATGGGAAGCAGCCTGCCATAATTGTTTGAAATACGGGTGGTGTCTAACACACAGGTCACAAGTGCTTTCTACTTTATATTTTGGGTCAAACATTATACCAATTTATGAGTTATTATTCTCGTATATTATATACGTCACCCATAGCAATTATCATTATAATTTTGGATCCATAACGTAGCTATTAAATCATAAATCATTCTGTACTATCAAACCATACGAAATAATGCACTGACATGTAATTTAAGTGCACGTTGCAAATAGTTATCTTACAAAGAAAAACTTAACTCAAAAACATCAATACCCACAACGCTCCGTCCCTCCCATTCACCAGCATTCAGAGATGACGTCATCTTCCCACACGCGACGGTCTCTAAATTGAATACTAAAACAGACTTCTAGCCTAAGTCTATATTAGGCCATTCAACTTGCAGCGGCCAACTCAGAGCTTAGTGGGATGGGTCGGCGCCGTTTTGGCAGTGACCTCATTTTGATACACAAATCATGAACGCTCTCCCAGACGTTTCAACTCTGTCACAGAACATATGCGCTTTCCGTGGACGCTATTAATTTGTGCCGTAGTTCAATAGCGAAAAGCTTTGACGGTCACAGATGATGACTATGGTTTAGTAGTATAAGCATATAAAACATTATATCATACATACATAGATATGACAAGGGAGAAACAAGACCAAGTGAGAACAATGCGTGTGAGATATAAGAAGACGTTTTTCGTACTCCTATTATTATCTTTTTGTATGTGGTCTTCTGATCATGGCGGTAAAAAGGAAGCAGTTTTTGTCATTTCAGGATCATTCTTTAGTAATAATTAGTTGCTGAAAAAAAGGAAATTACTATGTTTCTATAGAGCCTTAGATGTTATACAATAAATTATTGCCCTAGAGGTTATTATCCAGGAAGAAAATAGGGGTATACATTGATATGAAGAATCACACGCCTTTTTCCCTTGCACAAAACAGACATACTTACGAAGACACAGTGATACTGGTATGACATTGATCCTTCACATTCAGTCAGGTGTCAGCGGAGATTTGTTCCGTCTATTTCTTCTGTTGGACTCATGTGTAACCTTCGCGCTTCCATCGAGTGACGATGGGACGCGTTATCAAGTACTGAAGGTCCCTAAACGTGGCGGTCCATCGCCAGCTGCGGTCACATTATAGCCGCGTCGTGGAGTTGTGCCAGGTTGGTTCTTCGACTGATGTATCTACCTCAAGATATAAATTGATCCTATGGGTCCGACTAAGTAGACCAATAACGAAACAATCCTTCATTGTAACGTCCAATGGGGGGACGTCTGATGATGTTGATTTTAATTTATCATCTCCTTAATACCATTGAGGAACTGCTATCTTAAATTGAGATTCCCAGACGCCTGCTCAGCGTGAGGATTACTGCGAACCCCCTATAATGGGGGAGGTTGTGTTTAGCAGTGGACGATCCGGCTGATACAGTAATACCGACCGTTATTCTTACCTTTACAGCTTGACCATACATTTTATTTTTATTCCAAGTAGGCTTTAACCTTTTGACCAACATCTCAACTGATAGTAAGTGATGATGTTGTCGAAAACATTATTCAGGCTAACCTAGAAAAACTTATTAAAACGCTTGGTCTATGTGACGGGTAATCTAAATGCTGTCACTGATTAGGCCAACGAATAAGCATTCCAACGAGAGCTAGAATATTTGGACTGCCAGTGGGCCTGCAGTGTCCTTTAGGTTGCGGAAATGCTTTGGCTATAGTAGCTCTAGTCTGGACTATTTTATATAGATATTTTATAGATTGGTGCATTGTTACAGATCTACAAAGGGCTGGACCTGGTGACAGCCAAAGCGTCAGTGGCGGAGCGCGAGATGGCGCGCCACCATCTCCTGGACATCTTAGAGCCGCATCAGATGTTCACAGTGGTTGACTTTAGGAACAGGGCCCTGAAGATTGTATCCTTTTCATTAAACTGTTCGAGTCTGTTTGCAAATTTAACTATATTTCGTAAGTAAGGTGATTGGTGACAACCTTTATATTTTTAGGGTTCTATACTAGTAAACGGGAACCTAATAAGTACTATACTTTCGCTGTCAGTCCGTCTGTCCGACCTTTCAAGGGCTGTATATTTGGAACTGTGGTATTTGTAACCGATTGAAATTCAAACTTGGCTTGAGCTTTGTTTTGTTCACCAGGAACCTAATGCTCGCATCGCTTGTCATCGCAACTATGTAAGACCTCACCCTAGATTCAACTAAGATTAACCACCTGCACCACACCTAGTTGTAGACGGCTTAAACTATTTTTTTCTTATTTACAGCTGATAGGCTAGCCTTTGACTACTATCTCATCTGATGGGTAAGGGATGATGTGGGCGAAGATGTTGTTCAGGCTAACCCAGAATTAGTGGCTCTCAAGGACAGCTGCTGGAACACACCGTTAGGTGCTTGTAGACAGATTCTCTACTAGAGGTTGGTAGCTGGCCAGCAGGCAACATGCCATCTACCACCATGCTGTAACGACTGCTATCTTAAGACAACAACCGGGACCGACGGCTTAACGTGCCCTCGTGAAGCACGGAAGCGCTCAGTAGTAATGTCGCTAGCAGTCACCCACCCCTCCTGACTGCGGCGGACGTTGCTTAACTTTGCTGATCGATTAAGAACGGCTAAGAAAACTTCGCTACGAGCTCTTCCAAATGGTGCAAATTTTACTGTATGTCTCTGGAAACAACGAACCGTCAGTCCGATTTTTGCAGGGTCCCTTAGGCACCGTATTAGGTAGCCGGTGAAATTCAAATTCTGCCTTCGCTTTGTTTTGTTCACCAGGAACCTAACGCCTCTCGCTTCGCTAGTCATCGCACCAATATAAGACTTAGCCCTGGATACACTTAAGTTTAACCACCTGCACCACATCTAGTTGTAGCCGGCTTAAACTATGTGTAACCGCACTTTGACTATTAGCCGTAACATATGAATATACTGAAGTATAAATATTTTTCGTCTGTTGCCAATGATCACTATACAGGGTTATTGGTAAAATGCTAATAACCTCTTAGGGTTGACTTCTGCTAGTCCTTACAAACATTGTGAGATGAATTTATTTTTATTTTTAAATATTTTTTTTTTGTTTAATGCCTATGCCGAGCCAAGAGCGCCCGCCGTGGCCACACTGGACCGCGCCGTGCTCCCTTTGAATAGAGTTTTGAATATTGATATCGAGCAAAGTATTAAAAAATATGAAATAATACATTATAGGCACAAGAGACTTTTAACATCAGGTGGTCTTCGTACTTATTCAATCAAAAACACAAAAAAAAATATTAAAAAAAATATTGCTTAAAAATTGTTTGTTAGGATTAGCGCCAGCAACCCTGAGAGGATGTTAGCATTTTACCAATAACCCTGTATACCATGCCCATAGGTAACCAGTATTTTGTACTATGTGTTCTCATCACTGTCTTTGAAACCTGCTTTAATTACACAAAGAGCATTTTAGAGAATTTATTTTTATATTACACTTGTGTACACACACAGCACGCCTTTACGGACATCTGGTCAAACAATCGTATAAATATATAACCTTCACTTGAACTCTACAAAGTATATACATATACGAGTGAAATTAAAAATCTTTGTATCGATTCTAAACTAAACATTTTTTTTTGTAATGACGCATGCTCCTCGCATTACATTACAATGAGAGGAAACATTATAGTCTAGGATTAGGATTCGAACCCGCGCCGTCCAAACTATAGTCAAACGTACGTTGAACTACACATGTCGTTCCATCCCTATACGAGTGTTAAGAATGATAGGAAAAAATTGAGTCATATGTTATGTTGGCTTAGCGGTTAGTGTATGCCCCGACTATAGTGGTGGAGGACGCGGGTTCGAATCCCGCAATCGTAATTATGTAATAAACAATACTTTTTTGATTCTATAGATCTAAATCAACGGATTACAATAACCAAATTTCGAACTACACTAACGAAATCGTTTCCATATGTATCAAACCGGAAAAAATAGTGAAACTTGATCGATAGTAGACATAAAATAGGCAGAATATTCTCAATCGTGCGCTCGTAAAGTCAAGACCTCATGAGGATTCTTCGTGTAGAATCGCAACGCGTCGAAACCTCTTCCGGTTTGGCTGCGTGTCGTTTATGGCGTCACATCGGCTTAACGGGAAAATTAGGTGGAACCGTCACTATATATATTCTTATATTTTTTAAATGTATTATTAAAATATTGATTTGATATTTTCTTAGTTAATTATTTGATATTATTTTATATGTTCTTAAGTTAAAATTAAAATGTTAGTCCGTTTTCAGGTCTAGATTTGATGCAAAAACATATTGCTCTAGTGGCATCACACAGATACAAAAGGGGGGCGGGGGTCAAATTCCCACCCCACGGGACATTCTCACCCCAAGGTAATGAACATAGGGTAACTGTCCGTGGCGTGACTTAAGAAAGGCCAGCACGTCCTGACGATTCACGAGAAGGCAAAGTGCTACTTAATGGGTTACGCAGTTTTTTTTTGCCTTAACTCGCCTAGTATTTTTTTCTTGCCGTTTTGCTACCCTTTGACCACTATCTCACTCACATAAATATTTTTTCCCTTATTCGCCTTTTACAACAACTAATATATGGAACAGTCCTTCTGATCTTAAGCCGAGAACTGTACATCATCTTTGTTATCTCAATACACCATAGATTCACGTCTTTGTCGCACACAAGGAGTCTCACTTAACACTTCAATTATCTTTAACTGAAATCGAGTTATCCAATGAAAACTTTGACTCGCTTTCGCGTAGAACCTGCTACTAACTGGGATTACGGATACTAACTCGATTCAACATGCAAGTTGGATTGCAACTCGATAAAGATTAGACAGACAAAGCTCCTGCATGAACACACATAAATCCCCGTCCTATCTCACTATTGGGGTGCCGGCTAGAATGGAAACTCCCCATACCTTCATGTGAGTCGTAAGAGACAACTAAAGGATAAATACAAGAAGGTGAATAGCAGCCACTTCTGAAGAACGGCGATCGTCAAGACGCCTGCCAACGCAGTACTACCTGTCAACACACTTAATTGTAACTTTTTATAAGCTCCTATAGTGACCGCATAAAACTGAATAAGAAGCTTCACATTCTGCAAATACTCACTTTTTACTCACTTATACCAATATTGTTAAATAGTTTTTTTAACATAAAATGCACTAAAAAGTCTATACAGTTTTTTTGTTCATTGTAGATCGAGAAGTGAAAATGAGAACATCATCAATGTACTCGGAGCCAATTAAATATGCATTATTAGGGATACCTCGAATACTACTCGTACTCGTCAGATATACTCAAATATAAATGACTAGCTTTCCGGGCGCAGCTCCGCCCGCGCGTATGTTGGTTATCGCGCAAAAACATTAACCTCTTTTTGCGCAGTTGGATAAAAACTTTCCTGTATTTTTCCCGGGTCTCAAACTATTACTACATACTACATACCAAATTTCATTCAAATCGGTCCAGTAGTATTGGCGTGAAAGCGTAACAGACAGACAGACAGGGTTACTTTCGCATTTATAATATAGTACTGATACCGCAAGACTAGCACCAGCTATCGAGTAAAAAAAATCATCAAATTCGGTACACCCTGTATAGTTATGAGGTATCTCGCACAAAAATACATACAGTTGAAATGAGAAGCTCCTCCTTTTTTTGAAGTCAGTTACGAAAACCGGCCAAGTGCGAGTGGGACTCGCGCACGAAGGGTTCCGTACCATTATCTTTAAAGTCCTAAACTATTTATTTTAATTTACCTAACTGTTTATTTTTAAAGTAAATATACAACTAAATATTCTGTGAATATTTCAAGTGTCTACCTGTTTTCATTACATATTATTATTTTTAGCAAATAAACGATGAAAACCTCTTTTATTGTATGGGAGCCCCCTCAATTATTTATTTTATTTTTAGTATTTGTTGTTATAGCGGCAATACAAATACATCATCTGTGAAAATTTCAACTGTCTAGCTATCATCGTTCTTGAGATACAACCTGGTGACAGACAGACGGACGGACAGCGAGTCTCAGTAATATAGTTCCGTTTTTCCCTTTGGGTACGGAACCCTAAAAAGCACCATCACATCATCGGCAATCGTGTAACTTAAGATATAATGTCTTTATTCTCACACATAACAACTGAAAAGTGGTAAAACAACAGAAATTGTTTAACGCTGTGGGTGGCGGTAAATTGTACCTGAAATGCAATTACTGAGAATTAAGAGGAATGCCGGCGAGGCTGTCAAAAAAATCTGCAAGAAAAATCGCAAAAAAACATCGTTACCTATTCTTCTTTTTTACACAACTATCCAAAAAAGGAGTATAATGTTTTCAGGGTTCATGTATGTATGTTTGTAAGTTTCTTTATTCCACTATAACTTCTAAACGGCTTAACCGATTTCAATGTATGATAAGATAAAAAAGTAAAAAATCAAACTGGCGGAATTTAGACGCCATATTGTGAGAAAAAAATATTTTTTTTTTCATCCCAAACCCATCGAGTTGGGTATAAAAATGAAGGGCTTTAAGAAACGATTCCACAAATATATATAAAGGAAACGATAAAACGCTTAATGAAAATAAATAATTTGCAGTCGGGTTTTTTAATTTTTAATTAATTAATTATTGTTATCAGTACCAATATTATAAATGCGAAAGTAACTCTGTCTGTCTGTCTGTTACGCTTTCACGCAAAACTATTGGACCGATTTGAATGAAATTTGGTATGGAAATAGTTTGAGGCCCGGGAAAACACATAGGATAGTTTTTATCCAACTGCTCAAAAAGAGGTTAATGTTTTCGCGCGATAACCGACATACGCGCGGGCGGAGCCGCGCCCGTAAAGCTAGTCTTTTATAATTTCTTTTCACGTTTTTACTAAACGACTTTTAATCAGAAGTCGACCTACTCACAAGTGCTATTATACAAAATTTTGGAAAAATCATTTAAAGCTTTCGTTCTTAAACATACTGTTGTGTGGACCTATTCAGTTGTCTTATGGATACACAAACGTTTATTTTATTTGAAAAAATAAAATTGGTAATTAACACGTTGACTTACAAGTTCCCACAACTCACTTTTGCTACTAATTTGGGCAGAGGACCTGAAGGGTATACTGGTACTGAGTCTCCTGGAGTTATCTCAATAAAAAATGGAACCGACTTTAACACTCAAAAGTGTGAATTAACTTGTCCAAGTCGGTACCATGCGCTCAATATTGTGATAACAGGTACTTTTGGTATACATAGGTACATCATAGTACCGATGCCGACTTCAACAAGTTATTTCAAATTTCAAAATGTATTTTTCAAATTTATTTACTTCTTTGTTACAAAAAATGTTGGCCTTAATTATCTTAAACACTATTCTAAAACTAAACAATGTTTGCAATAAAAAACTTTCACCAAGACACACTTTTGAGTGTTAATGTCGGTTCCATTTTTTTTATATAAAAATTTTGTCATAAAATCTCTATAACTACCCTGTCCAGAATCATACCCAAAGCGATGTATAAAAATGTATCTTCAGCCGACGCTCCACTTAACAATAACTGTAACATTGATAATTTACAACTGACATCCCTCCTCCAACTCACCACAATTAACAATGGAAGTCCATCAGAACCATATCTAACGAAGAATATTATTTATTTCACGATGACACATTTGATATACTGTGGAAAGAAAATATTAATTGGACATAAAAACTTTTAGTAAATAACAGGACCACCCCACATCGTAGACATTATCTTCAAACCCATTTTATATAGTTAGATATAAGATTTTTTTTATGTTTTATGTACTAATTTAATGGGACCTCACGCCGTGCTTTCTTCAATTTAAACATTTAGACTTTGTAGTTTTTTTTTTATTAGTATGTAGTTTGTTTTTGTGATTGTATATTACGCTTTAACGTCCACATTTCTTACTCTTGGCAGACGACGTGGGGGATCGCAGAAAGCGCTGCTGCCTGGTATTCTTCAAATTCAAATTCAAATCATTTATTACGCAAAACATGGGTAAAATAACAGATGGTTGAAGAATAAATCAAAAGAAAAATCTTCATTTCGTCGCCTCTTTCGACCCCCACAGGAAAACATTTTATTTTTTTTATTTTATTTTATTTATTATTAAAACAATACATCTATTCTAACATGGGATGCAGTTCTAGCCGGACACCTCATGGGTAGAATTTTCTACATACGAGTATGAACTAAAATTAACACTGCATTCATATGTCTCTACTTGACAGATACTTTATGTCCCTTCGAAAATTTCAACCCTCATTGGAGCTTTATATATCATCACAGTCCCCGGCCGATTGAGCTTGTATAAAAAAGTTTTATTTTTAAAATATTTGTATTATTAATATTTCATTTCCGTATAGTAACGATTGAATCTATTCATTATACAAAGTTTACAATTTATTTTATATCTACGAGATTTTCTTTACATACATTGGCATCATTTCACCGAAGATTTCGAACTAACAAATTAAAGAGGGTATAATTATATACATCAATCGTAACGTTAGTCTATATCCCTAGAGCTCTACTTAAAAATGTATTACGTTATATTTGGTCGTGCGTGATTATTCATACTTAAAATTTTGCAGGGGTTGGAACGTTGGACGGGATAGGATTTTTAAGTTACAATAAAAGTTTTTCCGAAAATATAATTAAAATTCTATTTTCAGAAGGCTATTGTTTTCATAGTCTGTAAATAACGTTTTCCAGATTAGCCCATCGACAGCCACGTGACGTAAAAGTTTGTTTCAGTCACACATAGTTTGATATGTGGTACACATCCCTTTAATGACGAACCGTGAGAAGCTACCTTAGCATAGCTTGGCCAAAGCCTAAGGCACGGTAATGTTATCTATACAGTATCTTAACTCGGCTCTGTCCTCGAAATAATTACCTACCACCGCGCGGTACGTAATACATGCGATAGGGCTGCCCGCCTCTAGCATTTAATTACATTTGTCTACTTTGTGTTTTCATTTAGTTTTGTGATTGTAAATATACTTTTTTTTCTATAAACAAATAAAAGACTGTGAATTAAATAGGTAGTGTTCAATAAAAATGCATGTTGTTTTTTGATTGGTTCATTAAATTAAAAAACATGTTTATTTTTGAATAACAAATCAGTCTTATAAATTCAGTCCAGTCCAGTAGTTTTGGCGTGAAAGTGTACCAGACAGACAGAGTTACTTTCGCATTTATAATATAAGTACTGATTATACATTATATATTAGTACTGATAAAATACCACGTCTTTATTTTGAATTATACAAAGTAACAAAACAAAACACACATGCCCCGAGGTTTTGACACAAGTGTACCTACTGTATCGTGATTCATGAAACGTCTATAACTACCTATTTCACTCGTGTCATTCCTTTATTCTATTTACTTATTTTATTATTAATCCAGTTAGCTTTTTTCGGGAGATAAAAGGAAATACACTTATTCATTAAAAAGACACGCATTATGTAGGTAACCTACCTACTAGTAAGTAAATTTATTTTATAGTCTTACCTTTCAGAGTTGCCAGGTAATCTAAGAAAAGTTATCTCTGGATGCGTTATTGACGAATTCATGCAACCAAAAACAGCACAATATATCCTATTCGTCATATTAAATATGTACATGAACTTATTTTTTGTTAAAGGAAATTACACACCGTCCATTCGTCACTGCGACGCAGTCGCGACTGTTTGCGGGCTGAGCGCGGGCTGAGATCGAGGCGCGTAGGTATAACTCGCGTTTCGTCCGTTTCTATGAAGTTGAAATACTGTATAGATAACATTACCGTGCCTAAGGTCTAAGCTTTCCTAAGTACATCCGTAGTCCGTGTTAGGATTCCACTTATTGCCGTTGGCAGTTCATTCACCACATAATCCGCTTAGTGGACTTACGTACGTCAAACATTGATTTCAATCAGTATTACGGTCGTTTACAATGGTTTTCTAAATCAACCGTTAGTAATTGATTAGTTATTTAATGATAGACCGCCGCTGTCAGCGGTTTGCGATGAAAACGTCTTCGACGCAACAAAAAATGTTAAGTTTATGAAATAATCGTTACTGTGAGATTATAAGAAATCAACATTGTGGACAATCATTGTGGAATTAATGAGTTAGCCGTTAATAACCCGAATAGAATAGACTGGTGAGAATTAAAAATGAATAGCGAACTGTCTGTGATTACGTCCATACGATTTAGAATATGGGTTTCGTACCCAAAGGACGAAACGTTCCTTATTAACTTCATCATGACTAAGTGTCCGTATGTGTATATCGCCCTATTTATTAAAAGAAATAAAATTCTTTGAAAAGTTATATTAATTGTAGAAACCAATTTTTTTACTATTTAAAATATTCCTATAGATGCTATTAATGTAGCTTATTGTCGATTAAAAACAAACAATTTCGTGTTAGATACGCTCACCGAGGGTTCCATACCAACTAAAAATAGGTTACCGTATTAATACCAAAATTAAATATATTTTTCATATATATATTTTTTTGTTATAAGTTATAATTCGATTTAGATTGCAATCACACGAAATCAGCTTTTAAGTGTTACCGTTTTTATGATAGAGCAAAAACAAAATACTTATAATATGTTAAAAAATACGTTTCTTGTATGGGGAACCCCCTTTTTTTTCCGACCTCAGTTTTATTATTATTTCTTCGACAATCCACCATACTAATACTATTATATCGACCAAGTACCTATCAAGGCTCCTAAAATTTGGATGATCCTCCGATGGACAGTTCCGGTCCCGACAGCAAAGACTTAGCTTTAATATAAATATAAATAAATATTACAATTCTTACCTAAATAATAGTACATTATGGTACAAGTGTGTAATGCTGGTAATTACCGCAGAGGCGCTATTCAGGGCCGCTACTACAATTTAACGAAGTTTCGTTTTTCGTGTTACGAGTGACACTATAGACAACGAAAATCGAATTTGCGGTGCGAAGTTTTGTTGTTTCATATAATCTCGCATCGTTCATCACAAATCGTGCCCTCTAGGGAATCTCCCATACTACCTACTCTGAGAACGCTATTATGCCTCAATCAATTTTAAGTCATAAATTATAGAGAATTTAAAGAACATTTTCACATGGTAAGAGCGAGTGTCCTATGTAGTTATGGATCAGCGAGAGGTCTCTACTGTTACTAGAAGTTAGATACTCGTATTTAAAATTGACGTTAACTTCTTTGTTCACCATAGGTATTTATGTCCTCATTAGTATATGTGTTCTTTCTGCATATTTAGAACTCGACTTTGACTATGAATAAACTATAATTTCATATTTTGAAAATGTACAATCGATACGAATCCGATTTAAAAAATATCTTATTCAGAATCTACACAGGCAAATGCTTGCTAGTGTATGCGAACGAAGTTAAACAAGAGTGAAACAATACGTGTTTTGCGGATACCTTTCTGTCGGTCCCGATGTTCGAAACTTCGACGAATTAGAGTAGGGGCCCAGACCCGAGCCGTTAGGTGAGGGTCTAAAGAGAACCGAGGACGGTAATCATCAATACACACGTGTATCATACGACGTTTTTAAACACACTTGTGAAGAAAATAATACAAAAAAGTCGATTAATTTCAACAATGAAAACGAGTGTGAAAAATATTTCCCGATGACGGGATAAATTGGTCAGTTTTTATACGCGCGCGCATAGCGATTGGACACAGACTTAAGGGTATATTTTAGACGAACGCCCTCATTTTAATAATAGCGAATAAAACTCAATGATTTTTTACCTACGTAATCACTGCCCTAATATCTAGGTTTGTGGTGTATCAGATTTTCATGAAATAATACAGTTTTGAAATTACACTAGCTCAAAAACTCGTAATTTTAGATAAAAAGAAAGACCCAACTTTAAGCATCTCTTTCAAGAAAAATAAGCATGTTTTTAATATTTCTATTGCACCACAAACATGGGGAATATAATGAACTTTATATAATGGTAAGTTAATTATACATGTGTACTATACTTTTTAAATAAATCTGGAGCTACGAATAACTGGCTCACACTCCTAAAAACGAGTGCTATATTCTAAACGCTTTATAATAAAAAAATCATTATAGTCCAAAAGAAAAAGGATTTAAGCCAGAAACGATAGGTCTAATAATACACTATATTTACATGCGAGTTTTTTTTTAATAACAAGTTGAGTTTATATGAAAGTTCACACTTTGGCTGGCGGGTATATGTCATGAGGTTTATCTTTTTTACCATTTCGCGGATAGCGTTTTAGCCATGTACAAAATGGGGAATTTAAAGTATTCTCTATTGAAGAGAAAATAAAAGTTATATTTGAGTAAAAGTTTTATTTATTAAACATGTCGAAATTATCTATTTAAATACAAAGTTATTTGAAATTATTAAAAATAGGTACATTAATTTATTAGTAGTTTAGTATTGAACACGATCTTTTTTGTATCGAAACTTTTTTTTCAACACCCTTGCGCGTAAAGTGAGCTTTAGTATATTGTTCTTAGGGCCATAAACCCAACTATAACACTCTCGTGCATAATAATATTATACACTAGTGTGTAATAGAATTATTCCTACAAAGTTAAGTTAGTACCTAACTGCAAATTATATGCGAGTAAACAGAGCATTTTCAATTTTACCGGGTAATACAGATTTGTAACAACAAAGAGGTTTAAGGCTAAGTATATGTGATCAACCAACAAACATTAGACGCGCGCAAAAAAAAAAATGCGCGCTATTTTCCGTAATTTTCGTATGTTGTTTGTATCACATTAAATTTGTGCAATACATTTTTTTTCCTCGCAAGGGTGTTGAAAAAGTGCGTATGAAACTCGTGTGCAACTTGAGGACGTAAATCAGCCGAGTGTATAATGAATACACTCGACTGATTTACGCCCTCGCCTACGGCTCGGGCTGCAACCCACAGCCTCATGTATGATGAGCAACTTAGCTCACTTGTAACATAATCTATACTTATAATAAAACTGTAACAGGTCCAATTCTGTACATTGAAGATATTATGAAAATAATTTTTGACAGCACTCTGTAGCTGATACTGACGCCAAAACTGTTTTTTTAAATATTTGTCTGTCTATCTGTCTGTCTGTACCCCGGCCGCGCATCACTTACAAACTACTGAATGGATTTAAATGAAACTTAGCACGATTTGAGTTCATACTATGAAGAAGGACATAAGATTTTTATCCCGAAATTCAGCACGGTTCCCCTGGAATGGGCACGAAAGTCAAAATGTACACTTAGTTGTAATTTATTAACGCGTAGTCCGATTGCAATCATTCATTTTTTGTTAGAATGGTGGGCATCCCTCACGGGCATCCTCAGGTAGCCCAGCCCCCCATGGGCAGCCCGGCACCCCACGGGCAGCTTGCACCCCACGAGTAGCCTTCACCCCACGGGCAACCCGGCACCCGACGGGCAGCCTGGCACACGACGGGCAGCCTGGCACACGACGGGCAGCCCTGCACCCCACGGGCAGCCCGGCACCCCACGGGCAGCCCGGCACCCCACGGGCTGTCTGGCACCCCACGGGCAGCCCGACACCCTTATTTAGTTTTGCTAGCTTGCTAAATCTAAACTCTGGAACATTCGTCATAGTCAGTTTTTTAACTACCAGTATCTATCGTTTGCCGGATATATTTCTGAGACTGCGCAATGGAAGTGCACAATCTAATATGTTTTTGCTCTATCGCCACACAAAACCGCCGTTTTCAAATCGAAATTTTAAAGAAACGCACAAAGTACTTTGCGTCTACATTTATTGTGCGCACCGCGACGGAACTATCTGAGTTACTTAACATGAATACTGTCTTCTGGAAAATACAACCCGGGAGTTTTCAAATCCAAAGTAAAGCGCTCCTTTCTGAGCTATGTTTTACTAAGAGTGCTTCACCGCAGACCACAGCGTTGTAAGATAAACAGTGCTGAAATGTAGATAATTAGTCTACAGGTAGGGCAATCGCGAACGAAGTCGCAGGTACAGCTAGTATACTATAAGAACAAAGGAACTTAGACAAAAATAAAACATAAACCTCTATTACTGACTTGTGAATAATAGCAATGAAAATGTCAGTTTGATTACAGGTGTCACTATGTTCCTAATTGTGGTGACATTAGAGCCACTTTATGAGCAAGTGCGTTGAAAAAGTATGATAATTTTCATTGAATATATTATAATTCACATGTATCCAATATACACGAGTAGATAAGATTTAGTTAAATGTATTAATAGTTATCTTCAAGTAGACAAAAGTACCTATATTAATATGACCTAAACCTGACCTCACTTCCAAGGCGTCTTATAAAATAGACACTTTCAATTTCAATTATAAAGTAATACATAATATCTTTATACATAAATCGTAAACATCATTCATTTGAACAAAAATATTATTATAATATCAACAATAAGTACATGCTTATCGCATTTTTTCGGTTAATTTACTTCACTCGTGTTACAGATTGATAACCTTACAGAGCAAGGAAGGACTCCGATAGTAGTTGGTGGGACAATTTATTACCTTGAATCTATTGTATACAAAATATTAGTAGAAGATATGGACGATGACGAATGTCTTCTTTGGGAGAAAAGTAGGCGAAAACGAAATTTAGACAACACTGATAAAACGCATGAAAGTGAAATCAAAAAAGTAGCCTTAGATCCAAACGCAGTATCGAATATAGAACCCAGCACTTCAAACATTAAGACAGAAGATCAGTTTGAAAAAACAGTTGACGAACGTGTATATTTAGAAGAAAAGTTGAAGAAACTTCTCGATAATGAGAACAAATTCTCTAATGAAGAAATACACGCAGAATTGAAATCATTGGATCCAGTGCAGGCAGCGCGACTTCATCCTAACAACAGAAGGAAAATTCTAAGGTAAGTGCTTGTGAATTAATAATAATAATTTTAATGTATGTACTCGTATTTAAGAACGATTACATGCTAACTGTACAGGGTAAAAAACTCACAAAAAATATATAAAATGCATCACAAAAAATTGCATTCGGGAGCAATGTAGACATGCATGGTAGCAAGATAGACCGAGGATGATTAACGATATGTTTAGATCAATTTTAAATATGGATATTGCTCAATAATAATTAAACGTAATTATATAATTAAATACTGGCAAAACTTAATAAGGATTATTGTTTTGTGGCTATGGTAACATTTAGTTTCTTTCTTCTCTTTTAGACCATCATCCATCAAGCATAGGCGCAATTTCATGTTATTTAGTTTAAAGCTGTCTTAAATAATTCACCATGGCATTTTATTATACAGTCCTATTTTGTCGTCTGGCTCATTGCGGATTCGCATTTATCTGTTATTGAATTCTGGAAGTCTTGGTAACATGTAAGTTACACATTCCTGAGATAGGAATGACTTGGCTTGACTGAACTTGGCTGCGAAATGTTGCATAAAGCACAAACTTTAAACCGTTCCAAGTTCCAAGCGATGTCTTATAGTATTGGATATCTAGGTATTTATTTTGATTTCTTATCCTGAATGAACACACCTGTTATATATCCTGAAATGATAACTAACAAGTTAATGACCATATTAGGTCTTCAAGGGGACTTTAAGGGTCATTAGGTAAATTACTAAACTAAATGCTAAACTAAACTCATTAGGGAATTTAATACCACTAATAGTGTAATTACACGTACGCCCAATAAAATATTCTAAAAGTCACGACAACCGTTTGGTAGTACAGCCAAAGTTCACACTTAGCAAGTTAAATATAGGACCGTGACAAAATCGACAATTTGCAATTTTAATATTGTATAACTCGAAACGATCGTCATGCCGCCCGTAAAATTTTCCATTAAAACATGATTATTAAGATTTAAGCGTCAGTTTGCTTATTTACATGTCTCCATGCTTTAATGTTCATCGGAACATTATCATTCAACTATTTTATTCATTCATCAAGGAAAGTGATGAAAACAAATTACTCCGACCCGTTTTTATGAATGAAACTGGCTGATATTTGTTTTGAGTTGTCAATAACAACTACGTAATTAAACAGTCGCGGTATGTTATCAATTTTCACTTTTATTGCCTGGTAATACGAACTATATTTTTCTTTAATATCAGTACCATGCTTTTTGCTCTTATCTATGAATGTCAGAGTTCAATATATACTAGTACAGTTTGACCATTCAAGATTTACAAACCACTTATGATTTATGGCATTCTAACCTTATGCTGTGACAATAACAACTATTTTTGTGTGGCACGCTTTATCAGAAACTGTGTTTTATTGTTCGTCACGTGATACTTCTGTCTTGCTCTTATTCTTGAATTCAGATAGAGAGGTTTGGACCCATTCTACCGTGAATAATGGGACTAATTGCATTATTAAAGTCTAAGTTAGCTTCGAATACTAGTTCAGATCAAATTACATATATTTCACGGTTTATTCCTTTGTTCGTTACACAATAGTTTATTGGGCGTTGATACGTTTTATTTAGATTTATGGAGGTACATAGTAATTATAACTTCTTGTATTTTGGTACCTATGTTGCTTGGCAACAATGCAGATTCGTTTTGTTACAAATTTCGCACGTAAGACTAAAAGTATATAGATTCATACTAATATTATAAATGCGAAAGTAACTCTGTCTGTTTTGTTTTCACGCCAAAACTACTGGACCAATTTGGATGAAATTTGGTATGGAAATAATTTGAGACCCGGGGAAGGACATAGGATAGTATTTATCCAACTCCGCAAACCGCGGCCGGAAAGCTAGTATATCAGTACTTTGATTCCCGGTTGGATTTTCCCTGTCGAAAACCCGATTAGGAATTGAATTAAAATTAAAATAATACGCCATACCATCAGCATGCCATCATTAAAGAGGCTGTACTAATAGGTGTCGCTGAGCATAAGATACAGAGCTAATTGCCACCTTTTGCGTACCAATTACTACCGAGGAAATTTTCCCAGACTGGCCACTTAACTCAGCCTAAACCTTGTACCTACATTTATTAATATTTTATCAGAGAAAGACATGTTGTACCTACCCTACATGACTTGGATAAGGTAGGGACTGTACGGAGATGAAATAATTGATGGAATTCTGTTTTTTTTATGTTATTGTGACATGCTCGAGGCCCACCTGATGTTAAGCGGACTAACCTCTGCCTATAACAGATGCATTTCGTCATAAGTCACGAACTGCACTGCGCCCGTCACCTTGAGACATAGTTGTTGTGTCTCATGTGCCTGCATGGTGGTAGAGCATTATGCGAATGCCCGCCTGGCTAGCTACCACCCTCAAGTAGAAAATCTGTCGCCAAGCATCTAACGGTGTGTTCCGGCAGCTGTCCTTGAGAGGCAGTAATTCTAGGTTAGCCTGAACAACATCTTCGACAACATCATCACTTACAATCAGGTGAGATAATGGTTAAAGGCTAAAGTATAAGGCAAAAAAAAAAAAACACTGGCTCTCAAGAACCGCTACCGGAACACACGGTTCGGTGCTTGGCGACAGATTATCTACTTGACGATGGTAGCTCGCCAGCCAAACAATCGCAAAGTGCCATTCCCCTATGTGGAGAATCTCAAGCCGCCGCGGGGTGATCGAACCACGGACTAACATATGAAATACAAAGTTCTAATTCTGTGCCGTGCGCATCGTAGATGCTAAGAGGTCAAACTAAAAATCTAATTGGTACATCTCAATCTGCATTTAATTCGCTCGATATTTAGAGGTTGAAAATAACAATCCTAAAATCGTAACGTTTCTATTAAATTGTGATTTTACTTCAAGATAGTTTGTTTTGATTCAAAAATATATTTTTGTATTTTCATTCTTCGATATTAGTGGGAACAAAAAAAGGACTTTCGTATTATAGGTACATACACACATCAACAGAATCTAGGGATACCTAAATCCAAAATTATTTAAGGCTTTATAGTTTTAAATCTTATAAGTTTCTCTATAGAGTTTATATACGGATTGAAACCTCTGTAATTCTATATTCAAAATTTAATATTTAGATTTTATGTATTTTGTTTCCATTTTAATTAAAATTAATAGTTTTATGAGAAGAAATAAAATTTATGGTACTAATTTTCTATGGCGATTAAAAATCATATTTTTTTTATAGCAAACAATAAAATCACGAAATGTTTTTTTGTTTTATTAAAGACCTTAAAATAACCTACAATTCTTCCATTTACTATAAGCAAAGAATTCTTCATAGATTTGTAGATATTCGATGAAATATAAAATATCCCCAGATTTTGTTGATGTGTGTATGTTTAGTTAGTTTATGATATATATTCAAGTGGGAAGGTTCATTGTTATCACCAACTTGAGTTTTATTAGTTCAGATAGTAGTTTCCAACGTTTAATTTGGTATCTTGTAACCTTTTACACTTCCTGTTGTCTAAAAGTTTACGTAAAAAAACATCTTTTTGTACGTTTTATTACAATTTGTACTGTTTTTTTTCATCTATTTGATTTGTGCCGTAATACTTTTTAAAATTTTTATTTGTTTAAACTTTCGTGAACTAAACTCATATTTCTTAATCGTTCCCGGGTTAGTCAAAATATTTTTATTTTGATATTAATTCGTGCGTGAATAGACCCGGGAACGATTAAGAAATATGATTTTTATTTGTGGTAAAAATTGGTATCGTATTGCTGTCAACAAATATGATTACCATCTCGATCGAGATATATGCAAGTATTTTCCCATACTTACCCCACTAGTGTCAAGTGGGCACAATGTCATCATCCAACAAAAAAAAAATATGCAGTTTTGAATGTGTAGTAGATAGGTAGTCAGATAATTTGTTAAGGTAACTGTATTCATAGCAAACCAGTATCATATATGCTGAAGGACATAAGGCGTATGTACATGAACAATTTCAGCGAGTTAGAACAGTAGATATAAAATATTAACACAAAAATACGTTAGTATGGAAAGAGCTCTGAATACACTCCTCTTAATTTTTGTATGGGATTGTGGCTGAACATCATTATGCGCATCTGATGTTAAGCTGTAACCTCTGCCTATAATAGATGCATTTCGTCACAAGTGACGAACCGCACTGCGCCCGTCACTCTGAGACACAGTTGTTAGGTCTCATATGCCTGTTATTTTATTGTCTCTCACTGACTTCTACCGGAACACACTGTTAAGTGCTAGGTTACATTTTCTACTTGAGGGTGGTATAGTTAGACAGGCGAGCATTCGCAAATTGCCCTTAAACCATGCGGTGAAGCGGGTGGGTGGGAATCGAACCATGGACTTGCGCCACGGTATTCTATTACCGCTCGGCTATCCTTGCTAAAATTGTTTAACTTGAATTCACTTTCCCTTTTCCTTTTTAAGGATGGTATAATCGCTCTTACCATTCTGATTTTGATTTTTTTTTGTCTTATTATATTATATTTAAAATTTAGGATCCCATACCCATGTACGTATTATGTAAAATGACACCTTGAAGATGTTTGTTCAGACCGATTAATTATATGTTTAGTGAAGTAAACATTAATATTAAATAGGAACATAAAAAAAACAATAACTTCTTGACAGATGATATGCTTGTCAAAGGTGTGACACCTGACACGACATGACAGCTGAAAAAGACACTGAAGAAAACGCAAGCGTTGAGCCTCTTTTGTTTGGAAAAGTATAAATAATAAAGTATCCAGGAACTCCAGCGCCGTCATTATAAAATAAATTGTGATGCGTCACATCGCACATTCCACAAATACTCAACTAAAATGGAACGCAAAACTTCCCTTGGCAACAAGACTTGGCTGCGAGGTTTACATAAACTTCTAACAGAATTGAAGGCCGTATGACATGATGACATAAAACCCGTGAACCACGTAATCAGACCCCCCTCCCTGATCTGACGAGTAAGTGGTGTATTGATGTCGGGCGCTCAAGTTACACTGGGCGTGTTAACTTCCGCGGGGCTTTGACCGCTGTCAAGGATTTGGTAGAACGTGTGCGTATTAGATGACCTTGGCTCTACTACCCGACGCTGACAGTAGATTCGCCATAAAAATGACAGGAAATCTCGGACAAGATGGCGGATGTGGGTCGCACTCGCTCCAAAATAAATCGAGTTATTAATATCAGTTATTGAGTGTAGGCTCCCAATATTAAATGTCTCGTTTATGGCTTATTTAATGGTTTTTGGGGTCGGTGGGAGTTGAATATGGAATTTAGTATTTACCTGATTATCAATCGAAAACGTTGCTACTACTGGCGATGGTTAAATAATGTCGTTAATTTAACGTTGTTTATGATAGCTAAAATAAATAAAGAATAAGTACTGTTATTAAATTCAATGTTCAATTAAATCTTCAATATGTGTTAGCTTTAAATTTTTGAATAATAAATTAAGATCTGTTTTTAGTCTAAAAACAATAAAAATAAACAAGGAAGTAATTGGATTGCCTTTTGTCTAATTAGTAATAAGGATATGAACAAATATGAAAATTTATTAGATCATTAATCTATCATAAGTAGCAGTTGTTAGATGAATTGTCATCTATATCTTAATATCTATATGTATATTTCAATTAAACTTCCAATATTTTATTATGAAGTGCTAGTGAGAAAGCTACAGAAGTAATCAAAACTAGTTTTGTAGCATATAGACTTCTTTAATCATTATAGGCTACATTTCGACCACAATTTTATAATTTTTTTTTGAATTTTTATAAAAAAAAATACGAAAGATTTGTTAACATTAGTATATAAAAACCACTGAAGATTTATATATCATATAATGGTATACCGTTCAATGTAGATTAAAAATATAAAATGCGAAGAGCAATTAATTATTTTCCATAGAGTTACTATGGTTCCTTGAGGCTTACTTTTAATAAATTATATTACTGCACTTACTCAGAAGTACTAACTTATTAAAAGTTTTTATAAATATGAGTTGTGAAACGGGCTAAACTTAGAATGATATATCACAACAGGGTTTACAAAACAGCTATCAAAATATCTGCGTTAGATTTTCTAACATTCTCTAAAAATTTTGAAGCAGTGATAGCTCAGTGGCATTGTCTGTCACGCAGCAGGTCCATGATTCGTACCCCGCCGCGGGCTTGAGCTTCACAGCATGGTGGAAGTTTGCGAATGTCCGCCTGGCTAGATATCACCCTCAAGTAGAAAATCTTTCATCAAGTACTTAACGGTGTGTTCCGGTATATAGCTGTCTTTGAAAGCCAATTCTAGGTTAGCCTGTTAAATCCTTTGACCACATCAACACTTAACATCAGATAAGATTGTAGTCAAAGGATTAACTATCAGCAATAGTAAAAAAAAAAGTGCGAGTGGGACTCGCGCACGAAGTGTTCCGTTTATACAACATTAGACTTCATATTTTAACCTTTTTTTGTTTCAACGTGCGCGAGCCCGACTCGCACTTGGCCTACTTTTTGTATTTTTTGTTATAGCGGCAACAGAAATACATCATCTGTGAAAATTTCAACTGTCAAGCTATCACCGTTCTTGAGACACAGCCTAGTGAGAGACGGACGGACGGACAGAGAAGTCTCAGTAATATGGTCCCGTTTATATCCTTTGGGTACGGAACCCTAAAAATTTAAAAATAAAGAGATTTACAGGTATTCCAGATACAAAAATTTAACTTTCTTAAAGCTATTTGCAATACCTTTAAGAGATTTAAAATCCTTTATTCTGGTAGTTTCTTTTTCGTTTTCCTTTTCAATATGACTTTCTTTTTTTTTCACAGACAGATTTTTCCATAGACTTCAGTTTTTTTTTTGGTTCTTTTGGTGTCAACTTTTTTTTTGTTATCGATCAGAATACTATTCATATGATACTAATTTCTCAAAATACTGGCACACATTTGGCTTAGCAATGTAATTCGGGGCATTGCAGTCCGACCAGCCAGCACCATGGACACTTTGGACACTGCCAACTAGTAGTGGGCTACTGCTTATGAGGTGCAGGTAGATCGACAACGGCTTACAAGGCTTTTAACAGATTTCGGAAGTGTTTTAGAAATAAAGGCAACACTCCAAAGAGAATATAACATAACATAAATTATTAGTTTATTCTACTTTCATATATCGTTCGATTAGATTATTTATTAAAAGTGTCGGTGCTGCAGTATTTCATTGTCACCCTACTTTGTATCGCTAACTCGGCCCCCTGATAACCCCAAATTTATTTATCATGTGATTACTATACATTCGGCTAACCAGACGTTCGTATTCCTAAATATTCGTATATACATATATTGTACAATGATCGTAGAGACAGACCTTATAGAGGGCCTCTTTTTCGAAATAGCATTTTTTTTATGTTATTGTGACGGGACAAGCTCGAGACTCACCTGATGTTAAGCGGTATCCTCTGCCTATAACAGATGCATTTCGTCGCAAGTCATGAATTGCACTGCGCCCGTCACCTTGAGACATAGTTGTTAAGTCTCATGTAATTTCACTGGCTCTCAAGGACTGCTGCTGGATTACACCGTTAGGTGCTTGGCGACAGATTTTTCTACTTGAGGGTGATCGCTAGCCAGGCAGCATAAAGGGATTATGATAACATTTGCATGGTGATAGGGCATTTTGCGAATGCCCGCCTGGCTAGCTACCACCCTCAAGTAGAAAATCTGTCGCCAAGCACCTAACGGTGTGTTCCGGCAGGTGTCCTGGAGGGCCAGTAATTCTAGGTTAGCCTGAACAACATCTTCGACCACATCATCACTTGCCATCAGGTGAGATAGTAGGCAAAGGCTAATCTATCAGGAATATATAACAAAAAAAACACTACAGGATTATTTGGGGATATGCCATATCCCCGAAAGTGTTAGCAGAAGTATATAAAAACCCACACTTCCCAGTTTATGATTTAAAATCCTGTTCAAAGGAGAGCAAAACTATTGCGCATTATCGTACTCTGTACTGTTACGATCCGGAATCGAACAAAGGGCTCAAGATCCTGAATCGAAGCTTTACGCCACTCAATCATTGTAGCAATATTTAGATCAAGTGACTTGTCTTTCGCGACATCGCAATTGTACTCAAAGCCATTTTTATTCTGTGGGCTAAGTAGCAACCCCCTCAATCGACTTCCATAAAATGATTTAAGGTGAAGTGAGTCTCAAAAAGACAAAGTTTCATGTTTTTAGAGCGCCTTAAGGATTTCTTTATTTTTATTTTTTATATTGCTAATTGATACCTAAGCATTTGACCGCAGTCTCACCTGATGGTAAGCGACTACGCGGTCGACAGTAGAGCATGCTTGCCTAGAAGATACCTGTTCACTCTATACCTACTTGAAGACTTTAGTCGACAGTAGACTGTAGTAGCTCTCAGGGTACTAAGACGCTGGGAGGGTGTTCCATTCCTTCGCTGTTCTAATTATAAAGGTGAAAAATATTGTAGACGACGTATTACTATGCCTGATTCGAAAACATGATTCCTGAAAATTCTCTCCATAATACAGCTCTAAGATTTCGTCTAATCAAGTTTTGTGTCAATATAGTAAAATGTACCAATACAACTTTTATTTCTAACTAGCTTTCCGGGCGCGGCTCCGCCAGTATGTCAGTTATCTATCGCACGTAGTACTTAAAGGCTAACCTATCGGCTATGAAAAAAAAAACATCCCGTGTTACATTGGTAGAGCAGTCAAGCATTCGTGTTTTTTAAGTAATTTGCTTATCTACTCACTTTTTAACTTTAATTTAACTTCACCTTTTTTTCATAAATTAGTTATAATAAATTTATCTACTACTAGCTTTCCGGGCGAGGCCCCGCCCGCGGGTATGTTGGTTATCGCGCGAAAACATTAACCTTTATGCGCAGTTGGATAAAAACTATCCTATGTTTTTTCCCGGGTCTCAAACTATTTCCATACCAAATTTCATTCAAATCGGTCCAGTAGTTTTGGCGTGAAAGCGTAACAGACAGACAGAGTTACTTTCGCATTTATAATATTATATAGTACTGATTATTATGTGTAGCAACCATGTAATAAAGTACCTGAAAGTTTCCTTCCGTTTTTAAATAGCTCGTTTTATATAATTTTGTATAGAAAAAAACGCTAATGCTATTCAAATACATATATCTATTTCGCTCACTCGCATGCGAAATGAGGTCTCTTCGTCCTACGCCTTCTGTTTGAAATTTTTCAAGATACGGATGGACCCAATAAAAATGTGTACTTAAGGGACAGAATTCTAAAAACATATATTAGATTTTGTCCCCACTTCTCCTCGCGTATTAACTTCGTGGTGTACATGGCGCCACGTCCGCAAGTCAACGGTAATATTTTATTTGATTAAAAATTTAGAGCGCTCTCTAGTAGAACTAGTAGAAACTATCTTGTCACACACGAATGTGATGTGTGCTGAAGCGCCATCTAGTACGCATACATGATACCAACTATTAGTTGATTGTATGCTGTAAATATCATAGTGTGACACAGTTAATAAATTTACCATACCTACAGTAGTACAAGTTTAGTCTTGATTATTACCAACTTGCTTGATTTTTGCAGTTTTTGTGTATGTTCATTTTTAATGAACATGAACTATAGTTTTAATGAACATGAACTATGTATCTACTTTGATGCAAGGCGTAAGCTGTTACAGAAAAGATGGTTTATTTATTACAAAAACAAGTATATCGTGTAAAATTTACACATAAAATAAAATAAAAGCTTTTTTACCCCAGATCAAAATACAAATAGCGGGTTATACTATTGGGTATTTTTAACTGACTTCAAAAAAAGGAGGAGGTTCTTAAATCGTCTGTTTTTCTTATATGTTTTTTACCTCAGAACATTTGACTGGGTGAATCGATTAAAAAAATCTTTTATTGTTTGAAAGCTGATACTTGTTGTTTGGTTCCATTTAAATTTCATCAAAATCGGTCAAGCCGTTTTTGACATACACTCCAATAACTGGAAAATATTTACTTATCTTGATGATAAAGTCGTTGACAATGAATGAAAATCGATCCCGTAAGTAGCGAGGGTCATAAAAAGAAGACTTCATCACCTAAAAGTGTGAATTAACTTGCCGAAGTCCAACACTAGTACCACGTGCACAATATTGTGATAATAGGTACTTTTGAACTATCCTGGTACCGACTTGAACAAGTTATTTCACACTTTTGGGTGTTGGAGTCGGTTCCAAGTATTCTATAGTTATCAAGTAGCGTAGTTTATTCAGATCCTGTCTTGGTTCCGCTAACAATCAAGGGTACCTGCTCGTGTCATTACTACAAGTCGTCGTGTCACTACTATTAAGATTTCACTAACAAAAATCACATGAAGAATGTAGTAGGTAGGTACAGTTATTGTTTCAATTTGTTAATAATAATAAATACATCTCGTGGATGCTATTGTGTAGATGGGTGGAACAACAAAACTTCTAACAAAATAATACCATTATTGAGATCACCCAAGGAGAAAGATAAGTATTTTGTTTGAAAATTTTATTACTATTTGTATTACTATTCGTACGTAATACCACAATATTACACAGCGATTATAAAACCGTGGTATTACTGTTATTACCTGTATTTGTCAAAGATTACGAAAGATATGTTTATGTTTGTAAACGACACCCGTGCCGTCAATTGATGTATGTACTTGTATAGATAGATTATGTTTCGAAGATGCACCGGAGTGCGACATAAAATCAGACATTCTATGAGAGTAGGGCTGCCATCCGACCGGGTTTCCCCGGATTTCCCCTAGTTTAGAGGGCGTCCGGGGGCGTCCGGTAGGGGTTTTTAAACAGTGTCGGGGTAAAATCCGGACACTTGTGTCAGGAGAATCCGGATTGATTGAAGTATAAGCAATTGATTGAAACAAATCTGAGTTTAAAATTAATTCGTAAGCTGCATACAAGTTAACTCCGGCGCTGCGCTGCAAAATCTACTACAACAGACCGTACCCCGCGCCGCGCTGGTCCCACCATAAAAAAACTGCCACCGACACCGATCATTCACTCACTGTGTTGGTGTTTTGGCGCATTTGTTGCTAAGTCTTGAATATTTCTAGGGTTTTTGGCGCTTTTTTCTCATTACCATAAGCTATAAAAAAGTGGTTAAATAAAATTTTGTAAAATATTTTTTTTTAGGATAGCTTCCATACATGTGAAGTGGGGATGAAATTCTTTTTTGTCGTCTAACCCGTCGTATGTAGTATCGTTGCATAGGTATTTTAAAATTATTTAGGGGTTGCTAAGATTGTTTTTCGATTAAATGCTCCATTTACGAAATATTACACTTTAAAGTGCAAATTTTTGTTCCAGCAGGGCGTCCCCCCCCTCTAAAAGCTAAACTGCTGGCTTGAAAATACTGAAACAATTCATGACGATAGTGCAGTCCATGAACTTTAAAGGAAAAGTATAGCGGTTTAGATAACTTTATTGGTTTAGCAGTAATAGTCGTTAAACTTGGGTGTTGGATAATTTTGTACCAAATATAAAATCCTAAGAATAAATCCTTTTAAGTGACTAATATGAAGTAGTTCGTTGTTTTTCAAGGCTAAATACTGGCAATGAAAGTGTAATCTTAAATAAATTAATTAATACAATAAGTATTTAGACCTCATACTCGCCGTACCGTACACAAGAAGTATTTTCTGGTCCCACGAACACAAGACTGGAAGTTATATAATATATTTAACTGCTAAACTAGTCTAGTCCTAGTCCGGCCATTAGTTAAAAATAAATGTAAAAATAAGTTATAAGTTACAAATGAAAATGAATTTTTTCAATGAAGTTATGTACTATTACTAAAACTGACATGTAAATATTCATTAAAGCCTCAGCAAAAAATGAAAGCAATATTCTATTCGAAACCGCCACCTTTACCTGTCTGGCCATAAATCTGTGGGTTAACGCACTGTTTCCATGAGAAATTTTACCACTGCTTGCTTCAGAAATTTTATAAGAGACTCAATGTCAGCGTGTCATTTAGGACAAGCCATGTACTCTAAAACTGGCCTTAATTTGTACACTTGTGGGTGGGCTTTTGTGGATTAAGGACTAGGCTAGACGAGGGCCAGGATGTAGCTTTATGACGCCTTGGTAAGATACGCCCCACCAAATGTTCACTGACGCAGGATTACGACCACGTTGTACCTGTCCAACCACTTGAGCAGCTTTTTTAGAACTGTGAGCGCACAGTTTATCATTTCGTTGATTGTAGGTTTCTTCAATCGTTTTTTCATCAGTGAAAATAATATTTTACTGCCCTTCACCTGCGTATTGCGACGGAGGGCATTTTGATCGTGTATATCGACCATAAGGACCAAACTTCAGGTCTTGTTTTATAATACATGATATTTTCCTAGTGGGAATCTTCATTTCTCGCAATAAGATTATTGATGAGTTATCATAATATTTTTGCTTCCTAATGCGATTTCGACCAATTCTGGCTTTAACAGCATTAACAGGCTTTGTAGTTCTGTTAGAATGCACGCGGTTGCCCTGATCTTTTGACAGATGGTCTTTGACATGGGAAGTGTTGTTGTATCTGTTGATATTACGATATACGAACATACGGCTGATATTAAGCTTTTGAAGTGTCTGGAATATGACCGACGGCTCCATACCCACTTTGTGCAAGGCGATCAATGCAATCATATTTTCTTTAACACCCCATTCCATAATGTAATTTGATAATGAGCACGAAAAATATGCGAGTGGCGCGAAGTCGAAAGAACTTTTTAAAATAATAAACGCGTTCCTAATTCCAAATAATTGTTTTTGATTAGTTGAAAACAAGAAAAGTTTTTATATTACAGTATATATGGCCAGACTAGTTATATAGTATGATAGCCCTCTTATAAGCTTACTTGCATTTATAGCTGTATACTTTTTATTTTTCTTTCATATATATACATTATATACTATTTTAGAATAGAATTGAATAATTATTTATTGGTACACAAAATAAATTAAATGACATACAACTTGTTACAAACAATATACAACTTATAGCACTTAGTTTGAGTTATGTGCACACCTGTTAAGGTGCAACCATAAACTGATTTTCAGTGAATTCCTGAACTCGGGCTAAGATATTCGCCGAGAATAAAGTTAAGTAGAAATAAAAGCGAGTTCAAGTCCTACGAATAAACACTTATATATCAAGACACAGACAAAACGACAATCTATGAATAGGACTTATTTAAATGGGTAAATAACTTGTACTCTCAACCTATGCCTTACTCACAAAATTTATTTACTAAATTTGTGGTTCTCACAATAATTACTATAAGTAAAAATACTTATCAGGTCCATGGTTCGAATCCTGCCGCGGGCTTGAGCTTCACCGCATGGTGTAAGGGCATTTTGCGAATGCCCGCCTGGCTATCAACCACCTTCAAGTATAAAATCTGTCGCGACGCACCTAACGATGTGTTCCGGCAGCAGTCCTTGAGAACCAGTATAATTACAGGCACATGAAACTTAATAGCTATGTATCAAAGTGACGGGCGCATCATATTCTTCGTGAAACACGTGGAGGAGAATAAAGAACTACAGAATCATTCCATAATATGATAACGGGCTACTACGGAACCCTACATTGTGCGTGGCCCGACACGCATTTGACCGTTTATTCTATAGTAGTGCACAGAAGGACGGTGTTTACTCAACATGGCTTAGTAGTAAATTGATAATGTTGTTCTACTGTTATTATTACGCTGTGGCCTGAACAAGTAAGTACCTAGGTATAATTTCAATTTTCAACATGTTCATGTTTTTCTTACCTTTCCATTGTAAAAGACATACTTTTCCGAGATCTACGAAAAAACGTGGTCAGGTAGCTAGATTAGGTAGTACCTATTAAATGTTCACGTTCATTAGATATACTAAACTCTCTAATTATATGAAAACATGGAAACTCGAGATACCTAATAAATTCGCAAGCATTGTAATTGTAAATTGAATACGCGTCACAAAACTTAATTATACGTAAATATAATACGTATCAAATAAATAGTAATACAAATAAAAAAGTCACCATCAAGAAGAATCTAAGTATGTGAGATTCGATCCACTGTACTCGAACTTCCGATTCGACTTCAGTAGTTTCACACTATATAGTCATTGAGTAAAGTGTCGAAAATTACACACATATCGTTTATGCCTTACTGTCGGACACATTATATTATTAATGTTTCACGTACATACGTAAAATTATTATTGTAAAAATTATGTCGTAAAATTAAAATTTGACCAAAAAGAATCTCTTTACCCTAGATTCGATCCACGAGCCTCTTGATTGCAAAGCGATGTTACTGACAATGCGCTATTTGAACGACGATTGATTAGTCGAAAATTATGTACATAAGCTTTGTGCCTTATTGTCAGAAACTGTATAAATGATGATGATGATATCATGATGCATCTAAAATAATTACGATACATTCATTAGGAAAAATTCTGAATGCTGCTTATAATAATTATTTTAGGTAGCTAAAGTTGTACCTACGTCTAGTAAAATGTTTGAAGTGTTTTTTATATTGCGTTAGGGTTCACAATCACATGATAATTTCATTAATAAGAGAAATATACATACATGGAGAAAGGAAGCCATAGATGCTTGCCTTATTATGGCCATCATGCGTTTTTGACGATTTTTATACATCTTTTTTGCACTCCCAAAGCGTTTATTTATAATTTTACCCATTTTTTATTTTAATTGAGATCGCCGATAAAAGTGACGCAGGTCCGACGCACGACGCGGCTGACCGCGATATGAGCGAGGATGATAGCAATATACGTAGATCGGTGGAGTAAATAGTGCGACATGATGTTAACGCTTCTCGGAATGAAAGGGCGTATGTGACATTTTGTAAACAGGCTCAGTACGCATTAACTTTGGTTTTTTTGGATAAAAATAATCTATGAAATTTATTGTACTTAAAAAATCAATATTTTAGAAAAAAAAAACAAATTTTAATACACTAAAATCTGGCGGAAAAGTAGGAATTCTCTATTTTCAGAGGTGTTTTTGACATTTTTTTCTATCGAGCCAATTATTAGGAAACATGTTTTGAAATCGATGAAAGTATTACTTATATCCTTGAGTATCGTGTATTTAAATTGCAGTACCATCCGGTACCTGGTTTATGAGATTTTCCATATTTTGTTGGCACTATTTCGTAATTTCCGAGCCTTAAGACGAAGTGGTCTGTATGTATATTTAGATGGACCAAATATAAAGTTTATTTAAAACATTAAAGTGTTAGATTACTACTGTTCATTATAGTTAGATGTTAGAATGTTATTTTAATTTTCATGTAAGGCTTGATCAAATAAAATTTTATTATATTTACTGGCGCCGAGCACCGACCACTACGAATTATTAGGAATTTATTAAGATATTGCACATTATGGTTCTAATTTAAAATTACAAAATTACAATAGTCATGTGCGGGAAAAATTGTAGTTTTCTTCTCATAAATTTGTTAATAATACATTTTGTAATCAGCAGCATGCGTTATTGCAAAAAAAATATAAAATTCTATTTTTTTTGTTATTGTGACGGAACATCTCGAGGCCCACCTGATGTTAAGCGGTTACCTCTGCCTATAATAGATGCATTTTGGCACAACTCACGAATTGAACTGCACCCGTCACCTTGAGACATAGTAGTTAAGTCTCATGTGCCTGTCATTTCCCTTGGCTCTCAAGGACTGCTGCCGGAACACACCGTTAGGTGCTTGGCGACAGATTTTCAACTTGAGGGTGGTCGCTAGCCAGGCGGGCATTCGTAAAAAGCCCTTTCACCACGCGGTGAAGCTCAAGCCCGTGGTTGGATTCGAATCATGGACCTGCTACGCGGCAGTCCATAGCCAATGCCACTGAGCCGTCACTGCTTCAAAAATTGTTAAAGCATAACGTTTAGGCTCAAAGATAATATGGCTCCAAATGTCACCGAGTTTGAACACTTTATATAAAAAGAACGTAATCGTTTCCCAAAAATGAAATAACTTGTTGAAGTCGGTACCATGCTGATTTAAAACACTAACCTCACAATATCATCACACACTAGATCATTAACTCGGCTAAACTATTCTTTACGAACAAGAGTTGCAGTTACCATTAAATCATAAATCATGCAAATGCATTCATCAGTTAACTTAAAAATCCTCAACCGATTTTGATGAAATTTAAATGGACGAACTTGGAGCTATTCTCTATCAAACATAATAAAATGATCATTATCAGTTCTTAATTGGCGGAGATATACAACTAAATAGAGATCCTCCTCCTGTTTTGGAAGTCGGTTTTTTTTTACGATGCAACGTTTGTATTGAAAACGTTACGTGCACACTAGTCATATCAGGTAACTTTTGTCTTTTGTATTGGAATAAAAAAAAGCTTCCAATTTTTACACAACTGCCCAAAAGGAGTGTTTTGTTTTCAGGGTTCATGTTCGTATGTATGTTTGTGAGTTTCTTTATTCTACCATAACTTCTAAGCGGCTTAGCCGATTTCTGTGTGTGAGATATCGTTAAATTCGTCTTGATAGCACAAGTGACACTAGGGACCTAAAAACAATAAACAAATTGGCGGATTTTGGACGCCGGCGGGAATTGAACCCGCGTCCTTCCGATTTCGCGCCGTATGCCTAAACCGCTCGGCTACCGGGTGGTCGGCTATTTCGCCGAAATTTCGCGTTCCAATTGTATTACTTAAACCGTCATAGGGGACGGTGCGCGGCCATCAACCAGACTACTAGACTTCATCTGATCGAAAGAAGTGTTTTTTCAAACATTTTTTTTTCTTCCGTACCCATCTTGTCTCAATATATAGGGCTTTAAAACAATTCTAATAACTTGCATATTTAATTTCAATGGAACGATAAAATGTTAAAATAATAAAAATAAATAATTTGCAGTCAGCCTTTTCACTTTTTAATTAATTTATACTTGTCAGTAACAGCTAGGTGTTCTTCATAGTCTCTGAGGTTTACAGGTACTTGCTGTTCGCGTCATTCTTTGGCACCAATCTTTATATTTTGGTACCACCGATATAAAGTCTTTACTAAGCAGTATTGGGCCATTCCTTACGACATAGTTGCGAAGTTTATCGTGCCTCTTGTGATATTCGTTTTCAAGGGCGCCCTCCATCTGCAAACTAATATATGAATACATCTTCGAATTTTTCCATTCATTATGTTATATCACGTGTTTCCGCTGTTCTGACAAATACAAGCTTTTGTTTGGGTTTAGATAATGTTTTGCGAGACCATTTCAAATACAAAACTAAGCACACATGTTAGAAAATGTTTCAATGTTTTTCATCGTCAACGACGTTATGAATAAGTTTGTCTTAGACAAATCTGTTTGTCTTTTATCGCTGATAGAGTGTCACTGACTACTACCTCGCCTGATGGTAAGTGATGATGCGGTCAAAGGTATTAGCTTTATATACATGCTAACCTAGTATTACTGGCTCTCACTGACATCTGGCAGAAAACATCGTTAGGTCGTTGGCGATAGCAAAATAATCCTATCTTGATGATATAGTCGTTGACAATGAATGACAATCGATCCCGTAAGTGGCAAAGGTAAAAAAAAATTGCCAAAATATGGAACCGACTTTAACACCCAAAAGTGTGAAATAACTTGTCGAAGTCGTACCATGCGCACAACATTGTGATGATAGGTACTTTTGAACTAACATGGACTTCAGTCATTTTTTGGGTTGAAGTCGGTTGAAGTCGGTTTTAATTATTCGGTTAATTTTTTTTGTGTACATCCATTTCTTTGAACCATTAGTAATAATAAAAACTCACTCACTCAAGTTACACCTGAAACAGTGTAGAATATTGAAAGTACCAGTTTACCTTTGAAAAAGTTAGTAAGTTGCATAATAGTTAATTGAATTTTGCGTATGATAACTCCAAAAACAAACTGACCAAGCTCCAAAAAAGAAATATAAATTTAAATTTACGCCAAGGACGTCGGGATTATTTAAAATCTTATCTAGATGTCATATTTAAGGAAAAAGGAGAGTAAGTCTTGCTTCGGGGCATTTTCGGATGCCGTTACTTTAGTTTAGTCCTCACGTGCATTGTACTGACGCAGTGTAACGAAATTGACTTATAGACACTGTTACGAACATTCCAAAAATAAGACCACATTATGTCGTCGAAACTATAGTCGGGTCTAATTATCTACGTAAGACGTATTTAAGACTGCACCGAGGCAGCGATACGTTATTGTGGTTCGTTTGATCCCGTGCTGTATCTTTATTTCGTAATTTTGAGTTATTTAATTAATATATATTATATTTAAGGATTCATTTTATAAATCATACACTTTGGAAACACGATTAATTAAAATTTTCTTTACAGAAAATAATCCAAGGTTACATCTAAAAAACGAAATAAACCCTTAGTACGGCGTAAATACTTAATACGGATAACTCTCTTATCCGTATTTGAATAGTAATAAAAACAACATGTTTTCTATAACGTTACATTACATTACATTTTTCAAATAGGTATTTGTTTTTATTATACCAAGGAATTTCACGAAATTCACGCATGTTCCGCCCATTTTATTCAGAGCCGCGTTGCTTTGTCCCTATCCGCTTCTTATCCTTTATCTAGTATTTCTTCGGCCGTCGGACGGGGACGGATGCTGTTGGCGTGTCTTACGCAAACATACGCGGCGCGCCTAAAAAGCTCGGTGCGCCCTTAAGTAAGTGATCTCGTATTTTCTTCAGTAAAATAATAACCACGTTAGTTTTGTTAGTAAAATCCCTCGTGTGCGTTATGCTGCAGTGTATACTAACATCGCGCGAAAAAAATACGCAAAGGACCGTTCCTCGTCTGCGTTATCCTCAAATGTACTGCGGTGCGTCGTGAAGCGACAGCGCGTGCCAAATACGTGGCTCGAATAAAAAATATGTAATTTTCGCAGTTTCGTTAGTGATGAGGAAAAACTAAAACAAAATCTTGTATATGCGAACCGGTTGTCAAACTTAAACAATGTTTAACGTACAGTTTCCACATTGAGACTCCTCTCGTCTCTTTGTTTTAGATATAAAAAACGGAAATTAGCATCAATATTACAAATATATAATATATTATATCTAAAACAAAGACAACATATTAAAGACATAGAAAAAACTATTGTATTATAATTTATAAGTTAAATATTTGTTATATACATACATAAAATCTCGCCTCTTTCCCGTAGGGGTAGGCAGAGACCACATAATTCCACTTGCTACGATCCTTACTTCATCTCTTTCGCTTCATCTACAATCATCAATCCTTCCATACATAAGCGTTGGTTCAGGATACTCCTGACCTGGCCTTTTTTCAGAATATCTTCAATCTGATTTCGGAACGATCACCTAGGTGTAGGGTCGTAGTAAAATTGTATAATAGGGAAGGGTCATCTACAAAATCTAAATCTAAGGCTTACTCCATCTTAGGCGCAGCTCCCGATTGGACTCTTGATGGCACATATGAAAAACAAAATTCAAAATTCCTGAGGATGTTCAAGTTGGAGCAAGGGGTATAGCGAAAACCCTATATAACCTACTTAAAGACCTTGACCTGCCAAGAACAACCGTAACTTCCATCCTAGAACGTGTATCTAAAGCGGCATTAGTAGGTTTTACCAAATTTGGTTAGATAGGGGAGGTGGCTCGAGCGTTGAAGGGGAATATTGATGCATCGTAAAGGGGCCCCTTAACCCTACCCCTGGGTTGCAAGCCCCAGGCCCCTCTAGCTTCTTCCTGTGCAACGCTATGGACCCGGCACCCGCACGGTGAATCCAAGGAATGGTAAGTAATTCGTCGCTCTCTTCCAACACTTCCGTTCACTTGTACCACGTCACGTTTAGTCAATCTCATAAAAATATTTGTTGGCATATTGAAAAGCATTTCAGGATCAGTTAAGGGTCAAAGCTCTCATAATGTGCGCAAACATGTGGGTGTTAGTAATGTACAAATGAGAAGACATAAATATTTTAACATTTTGGTTTATAGGTTATGAGAGATTACCCCCGCATTGGCCTCTCTCCTCCCCCGATATCGTTCTTGATGGATGAACGCGATATGGCTCAGTCAGTTCTTACAATACGACATATTTATAAGAACTGTTACAACAGTACATCTATTATAATGAAATCATTTAGACAGTCATGTTTTACAAATTATTGGAACACGATTTTTTTTATGCCCTGGGAATCGAACCCGCTACCTCCGATTTCGCGCCGGACCCACTCGGAAACCATTCGGCTACAAGAGTCTCGAAAGAGCGTGCCCAGGCTCTTTCGAGCCGAAACTTCGTACTCCAATTATATGATTACTTTAACCGTCGTAGGGGACGTTGCGAATTTCGGCTCGAAAGAGCGTGCCCAGGTGGCCGAGTGGTGTAGGCATCCTGCGTGAAATCAGAGGAAGCGGGTTCAATTCCCGCCCGGGCATAAAAATTTTGTGCTCCAATAATTTGTAAAAATGATTTTCTCTTAGCATGCGATAGTGTTTGCATTCATATTTAGAAATTTAGACAGTTTTCAAGTTATTGCAGACTCGCAGGCAGTCAAAATGCTCCAGCCCACTAGTGGGCAGCGTGCCCAGCATGCTGGCCGCATTGCATTTAATTTCATGAATATTTACATACATATATAAAATCAGGCCTCTTTCCCGTAGAGGTAGACAGAGTCCACAGATTTCCATCACTTCGATCCTTACATATCTCTTTCGCTTCATCTACACTCATCAACCCTTTCATACATAAGCGCTGGTTTAGGGTACTCCTGACCTGGCCTTTGTTCAGAACATCTTCAATCTGATATCGGAATATACCTGTTTAGTGAAACTCATTTCGTTCATTCTCTCTACATGTCCAAACCATCTTAACATACCTTTCTCGATTTTTGTCACTACATCCTCATTCACACCACATCGTTCCCTTACCACACTATTGCTTATCATGTCACTCCGTTTGACTCCAATCATGCTTCTCAATGCTCTCTGCATTTATTCTACTTTCATGCTTGAAGCGCTCGTAGCGAAGTTTGCTTAGCCATTCTGAATCGATCAGCAAGTTAAGCAACGTCCGCCTCGGTCATGACTTGGATGGGTGACCGCTGGTTACATTACTACAGCGCTTCCGTGCTTCGGAGGGCACGTTAAGCCGTCGGTCCCGGTCGTTACAGCATGCTGGTAGGGCACTTTGCGAATGCCCGCCTGGCTAGCAACCACCCTCAAGTTGAAAATCTCTCGCCAAGCACCTAACGGTGTGTTGCGGTAGCTGTCCTTGAGAGTCAGTAATTCTAGGTTAGCCTGAACAACATCTTCGACATTTTGGGTTGGGTATGGCAGGAAAAATGCTTTTTCTGCCATACCCAACTTTCACTACTAACATTAGTGTCGGAACCAACACTCCCCTATGCCAGACGCTGACGGTTTCTTAGACTTCTTCTGACGGTTCATAAATGAATATTTATTGGAAATATATTTGTATTTTAGTTGAAAATATTGTAATGTTACAAATCTTCTTGACTTTAACCGTTATATATAACCCGTACATCAAAATAACAATATCCGACAATACGGAGTGATAGTTAACTGTATGTAGTTATGGCCCAGAGTCGGAACATTACATTACTATAAATCAGTCAATACAACGCACATTCCTGCCCCGCAGGGGGATTCTGCGACAGATTCTGCGATTCATTACATTTATAATAACGTGTAGCAATATAATACACATTGTTATATGGATGCGTATAGTTTATGCAGATAAATATGTTATCTTAAGTTGTAGCAAAATATTATACCGATAACTCCATTAATATTTCCTGCAAAAGTGCACCGACGTAACTTCTAAAACGCGGCGCGTAAATAAAACTTCCTGGAAAAATTTTGTGGAATCTTCAATAATTAGGTGTTTTCTTGCCTGCCTCGCAATGGATCTGGCTTTATATACTCATTTTCATCATCATACTTATTTATATATATATATATATATATATATAATTTATGTATATATAAAATTATATTTGAATGTACGAAAAATATTTACATTCATTTTACACATACAATAAAAATATTACCTTAAAAATATAACAGCTATTGTATTATTAACCGACTTCACAAAAAGAAGGAGGTTGTAAATAAGACCCTCTAATTTTTTCTGTTTGTTTGACTTCATAACTCTTTACAGGGTACCTATACCGATTTTGATGTTATTTTATCCCATTTGAATTTGTGTAAGATCTGACGAGTAGTATTTGAGTTATTCCTAATAATGCGTATTTTATGTTTGAAGCCGGTTTTTTTTTCTATATTTATTCTACTCTGTAAATGAGACCTTTTTTTAAATTTTATACTTTATATATTTATGTATATTAGGCCACGGGAAGAAGTTACCGTTAAATATGTGAGCGAGATCATTTAATTTTCAGAATGTACCACAGGCGCGATGGACAATTGAACACACTTCCTTATTGTAATGCTTGCGTCATCGTTGGAGTACGCACTGACGACTCACTCCACAATCCTGCAGGACTCTACTGTAACTAGGTATAGCTCGATATACCGTCGTGACAATCTCGAATAAAGATTCCTTTTGGAAAAGACTATTAAATAACCGAGAGGTACCTAATAGTGGACAAAGACAGCAGAATATATAGGTGCTTGGCGACAGATTTTCTACTTGAGGGTGGTAGCTAGCCAGGCGGGCATTCGCAAAATGCCCTACCCATGCTGTAACGACTGCCATCCTAAGACAACAACCGGGACTCACGGCTTAACTTTCCCTTCGAAGCACGTGCACAGTCAGAAAGACAGACAGACAGAAAATACAGCTTTAGCATCAGTATCAGCAATAGAGTGCTCTCAAAAATTATTTTCTAAATATCTGCAATGTGCAGAATTGGACATGTTACAGTTTTATTATAAGTATAGATTAGGCGGAATTGTCACTTAATTTTTTATTCCGCTCCGTGGGGTAAAGGCAAAATACCAGAGGGTGAGAAATAGAGCCGATGATGAACTCTTACACTGCGATCTGCATGTTGAAACAGGGTTGATCGTAGTAGTGGTCTCTCTAAGGTGTGCGTTGTCGAAGTAATTCTTGTCGAATATATGTTCCGTCGAAGCAATGACTTGTCGACCTATGTTTTTTCGAAGTATTGAACTGTCAAGCCCCCCAGCCGTCTGTCAAGCATGGGGGTTAATGGCAAACCCTGTGCGGACGAGGCTACCGAAACTGGCTGTTTATCAGTGGAGGATACTGACATAATAAGTACTCTTATTAATGCGATGTTTCCTGCTTTTTTAACCGACTTCCAAAAAAGGAGGCGGTTCTCAATTTGTCTGTTTGTTTTTAATGTATGTTACTTCAGATCTATTGACTGGGTGAACCGATTTTGAAATATCTTGTTTTGTTTGAAAGGGGACGCTTGTCGTTTGGTCCCATTTAAGTTTTATCAAAATCGGTCAAACCTTTTTTGAGTAACACTTAATATAATAATAATAATAGCCTTTATTTACAATCTTACTTAATTTACATAATTATAAACTATAAAATGTTAGAATTCGTTAATTTCAATAGATTTCTTGACACCAGTAAATTAGGTACACTTATTGAAGATTGTCTTGATTTCCAGCATAGGCCTCCTCCAGAGCTTTCCATGCTGTACGATCTAGCGCTTCCCTTTTCCACGTTATTCCCCGTACTCTTTTTATGTTATCCTCCCATCTTTGTCGTTGTTTGCCTTTTCTTCTTTTGTTATATCTTGGACACCATTCTGTCACTTCCATGGCCCATTTCCTTTTTCTGCATCTTATCAAATGACCAGCCCATCTCCATTTGAGCTTTTTAATACAATATGTTACATCAGTAAGTTTTGTTTGTTTTCGAATTGTTTTTATTTTAACCTTATCTTTTCTTCTGATGTTTAGCATACTTCGCTCCAGGGAGAGAGAGAGAGAGTAACACTTAAATAACAAAAAATGGAACCGACTTCAACAAGTTATTTCACACTTTTGGGTGTTGAAGTCGGTTCCACATTTAAAAAAAAATATATTTGATTGTATTAAAACATCTAATAAAATATATGTTTCGTTATATGCAGATATCATGTAGATAATTACACCGACCGCATACTATAAAAAAAATATATACGTAGATCCTGTCTACTGCAAAAAAATCAAGCCGTTAAGTATTCAAATCATATTGCCGCCTTTAACAATGAATGTCTATGTGTGGGTGCTTATTTACAAATCAGTCTCCATTCATCGCATACTAACTATCGTATTGTCTGTGACTCGTCGTAATAAATAAAAGTGTTCATTCAAGTCGCGTGAGAATTTTTTAATAAAAAAATATTTCAATAACAACAATAAGAATCGTAAATGAGGCTTTGTGGGTAAAATATTGACACAGGTTTTAGGGTTGTAGCATTCTGAAAATTATTTTATTTTAAGTTATTTCTATATTATTTACTTTTTATTTATCGATGTCTGACGCAATTGGCTCTTCATATCTTCAGGAGGATGTCGTAAGAGGCGACGAATGGAAAAATACAAGACACTTTTCTGGCCTGAAAAAAAAACAGCCAACCTCAAGTGCCAAGAGTGAACGATGACACCCCTCTAGGATAAAAAGGAATTTATTTTCCGTTGTCATATATTGCAGCCTGGAATGGTAGATTATTATGGAAGGAAAAGAATCAATTCCCTTACGAGATATTTAGACGCCTGAGCACAGCGAGAGCGGCTATAGACAAAGTAGGAATTTATGATTTCCACCCGTGTTAAACACTCTACTGTTAATTTCAAATATAAGGTTAGTAAAAAAATAGTAGTTTTTCTAAAATATTTATTGACAATAATAACAGGCGTAGTATACCATTTTAAAATAAAATTACATGTTAGAACGATTTGTGAAACTGAAAATTAATTATTTTTAGAAATATTTATTAGATTGTTATTTTATTTTATGCATAGTTAGTATATCCCACAAAATGTTATAGTTTTTTTTATTTTAAATATCGTGACAACGCCGTGCCATATTACATTACTGGCTCTCCATATAGTTTATAAACAGAATTAAGCTTTCATATTTAGGTACACTAACATGAGAAAGTCATATTAATTCTCGCCCTAGAGAAGGAATCAATTACTATGAGTCTTTCCCGCCCTGAGGTGGGGAGCAGCGTCCGCTGATACTCGGATCAAAGAAACACTACTTTCCGAGTATGAGAAATGAAAACTATATTAATCCAATTATCCTGTCTAATACTATACTCGTAAGTATTTGTTTCAGGTTCAACATTCTAAAAAGTAACTTTAAGGGTTGTAACTAATTCCGAGGCAGAAGACTGTAATACAATAGGGCTTAAAGTTTTTTTTTGCCTTTTGGGTTTGGAAACCAAAAAGCAAAAACTGGCTAAATAACTTGCTCTATGATATCTTGCTTGACACATGGCAACCTTACATCTACCAACTATTACGTAGTCTGTGGCAGCTAGCGGCGCCACCGTGTGATGTCATATCCGCCACTCATTCATGCTTAGACGCTCATTCATTAATTTCGCGAATAGTTAACCACTCAATTTTAAGCTTTAAATTATGACGTCATAAGTAACATAATTAACTGCACGTGTTCAGTTATAGAACTTATTACTACTTTATATAATTTATCTCTAATTTTGTAAACGTACGAAGTATCTAGTTGTGTTGAATATTTGGCGGAAAATTAAACCTGTTTCTTTATAGGCCGTGTTAAAATCGATTTTAATAAACTTTAATTGCAACAAATTTCAATAATTGTGTAACTAATAAATCAGAAATTCATTTTTAAAGTCTGATTCAATGTGCGGACGGATGGACTGACATACAGTCAGTGTAGTCTCATTAAAAGCGTAAAGCTATAAAAATAGTATAGCTGTCTCTGTGGTTTTTTCGTATCTTCTTAGAATAGAAACTCGTGTATTCGGGAAACAGATCACAGAAACTAAATTGCGAATGATCGGAGCCGAATTTTATACTTAACTTTGTTGCAGTAGCCTAGTTATTTTCAGAAATAGCTAGGCGGGCATTGCGAAAATGTCCATGCAAGGGCATTTTCATCCCACCATCTCGGAAAGAGTATTTTTAATCTTCAATATCTGAGTGGAAAAGCCGTTTTTATTCTCTAGAGGATAAAGTAAATTGAATTTAGAACATCGTGTGCACTAAGTTTGTGAATTAAAAAAAACATTAAACCTATTTACTGCTACCTCTATGGTGCCGAATATATCATACAACTTTTTTTTAATTTGTTAAAAACTCAGACTCGGAACCTTCTTGGTGTTCTTTTTTCAATTTGCTTTGTACGCGGCATTTTTTCAAGTCATTGTTAAACCTTATATTAAATAATAATTTTTAAGCCTTATATTAATTAATAATTTAAAGATTATTCTGTAATACTTACCTGTCATAATGTAGTAATTAATACCTAAACTGAAAAAAAAGTGTACCTATCTTGTGATTGTAAACTTTTTTTTTTGCATTTAGTCATTTCCTCGCTGAGGTGGAATGAAAAGTTACGTGTTGCACTCGAGTGCAAAGATTTTTCACCTCGTGCTCTTTTGATTCCCTCGCTAACGCTCAGTATTCTGAAATATAAAAAAAAACAAGTATAAAAACAAAAATAAATATAAAAGATATATAGATAGATATATAAAATTGTAAAATAGATCTAAGTTTAATAAAAATGTTAACCTGTTTACCTTAAATTGTAGAAAAGCCACTGGTATCCCCCCAGTGAAAAGTGTGGAAGAGACGAATGAAAGAAAGAAATAGTATGCAGCAAGAAAGTGAGAAGTACGAATGATAGAAAAGGACTCTGATCACGTCAGAGGACGATTTGTAGGATAGCTCGCGGGCCGGGACGAGGTGAACGCTCCCGGACAGGAAAAAAAAAAAAAAAACGCTCAGTATTCTTATTTTGAATCACTCGTTGTGCTCGTGATTCAATTTTAAAATCCTTCGCTTGCTCGGTCATCAAAATTGAACACGCGGTTAAAAAAATTAAATCTGTTTAAATTTAATTAATTAAATTAAAAGTTAAATCTGTCGCCAAGCACCTAACGGTGTGTTCCGGCAGCTGTCCTTGAGAGCCAGTCATTCTAGGTTAAGCCTGTTGTTAACACCTTCGACCACATCATCACTTACCATCACGTGAGATAGTGGTCAAAGGCTTACCTATAAGCAATAAAAAAAAAAAAAAAAAAAAACCAACTTTGCACTCTTGTATAACTATTACAGTCAAATCCCATTAGAACAATTGGACGTGAATCGAACCAAATTTCACTTTTTTCTTTATGCCTGACAATTTAGCCTTTGTTGACCACTATCTCACCTGATGGTAAGTGATGATGTGGTTGAATGATTTGTTCTGCCTATTCTAGAATTACTGGCTTTCAAGTACAACTGCCCGAACAGACAGATTTTCCACTTGAGGGACCACCCTCAAGTGGAAAATCTGTCTGTCTGTAGCTGGCTAGCTACCAAGCTAGCCAGGCCGGCATTTGCAAAATGCCCTACCACCATGCTATAACGACTGCCATACTAAGACAACAACCGGAAACAGCGGCTTAACGTGCCCTCCGAAGCACTTAAGCGCTCAGTAGTAATTTCACTAGCGGTCACCCATTTAACTAATGACCGCGGCGGGCGTTGCTTAACTTTGCTGATCGGTTAAGAACGGCTAAGCAAACTTCGCTACGAGCGCTTTTTTCACGTGATTCAAAGCAACGCTTTACACCACCCGTCCAACGAGTAACTCAACCTAATTATACATTGCTATAAAACTGTTGAAATGAAGCTATTACGCGTTTGTCAGCCCCGCAATAAATTATAGAGTAGGGAGGTAGGTACATGTATAATAAGCACCGTGGAGCCCTTGAGGACGTCGTCTGCCCTTGGGTCCGAGTGTTTAACAATGGCTGTAGGTACTGACTGAGTGTCAGTTTTATGTATCCGCCTAAGATCGTGAGACTTTTATTAGTGTAGATAAGAGACATAGGTAAAACTTCGTGGCAGTTAAACTATTTGCGGTTCGTACAGGGAAGTACCGCCATTAAACCTATTTCTACCGCGATGGAGTAATGTTCGCATTACTGTGTGCCGCTTTGAAGGCAGGGCTTAGGCAGGGGTTACCGCTTAACACCAGATGAGCATCGTGCTTGTTCCATCACGATAGGATAAAACAAGTATAAATTACTAAAAATAAAAATCCCGGCTGCAATATATTTATTTTTCCAAGTCATGACCGAGGCGAACGTTGCTTAACTTTGCTGATCGGTTCAGAATGGCAAAGCAAACTTCGCTACGAGCGCTTTGTTTCACAAAATAGCTATTTTTCTTTTATTATTTAACTATAGTCACCTGCGTTATCAAGACGAATCTAATGATATATTATACATTAAAATCGGTTGAGCCGTTTAGAAGTTATGGTGGAAATAAGGTGGAATAGAGAAACTCACAAACATACATATAATACAAGAACCCTGTGAATCTTTCTGAGCTCCCATTTCCATGGTCCGACGTCCACAAGATATTTCATACTTTTCAGACAATCGGTCCTAAAATTATTTTCGTCTGTTTTTTTTCTGTTTTTACTGCTAACAAGGTCGATTTTCGCTCACTTACAATGCTGGTCAAAATCGACAAAACTTGCTGTTACCAACCATGTCATACATGTATAGGCATATTGGCAAATGCTTATTTTAGGTAATTAAGAGTACCTAACTTGAATAATTCTTAGAGGTAACACTACGAAAAAATAAAAATATAATCAAAATTAATTCATAATTGCCTGTGTAATCGGGTAACAAGCAAAAACAAAAAAAAACTTACATGCCAATTTAGAACCTTCTTTGTTTTGATGTCGCTTACAATGTACAAAATGCCGATAAAGAAGATAAGTTGACCTAAAGTTGAAAACTTTTAAGCACCTATCGGAGTGCTCCAGCAGCTTAAACATCTAAACAGGATTTAACTCCAGTAGTTACTTCTCCAAACTCATATCTATGTAAGTAACACATTCTTGAGTAAATAAGTGCTTGGCAACAATTATCTGATAATCTTACGTCCCCTAATTCATTATCACAGAGGGATCCCCCTGTCAACGCTCAAGTCTCCCATTGACCTCATTTGGTTTTGCGACCCCATTAAAATGCCGTACCACAGAGTAGAAAGGCAGTGACTTACTACGTAAGGACTGGTCCATAAGAAACGAGAATTGGTTAGAATATCAATGGATCCAAAATTCTAAATTGGGACCAAAGACGCCTAGTAGCTCGGGAAGTGAGGTTCCAAGCTTACGAATAGGTAATATAAAATTGTAGAAAAATGCAAAGCGCGAGTGGACTAGGCTGATTAGGGTTTTCCATCGCTACAACCCGTCAAACAAAAAAAACCCTTTTTTATATATATAACTACGTCGCCGTTTTCAGTATTTCTTGGTTAAATAGAGGACATACGGAGCTGACAGCTTACGCAAGTTTAAAATGCCCTACCATCTTAGTTTTTGATAATAATCCGGTAGCAAAACGATCTTAAATTAACGATTTCGACATCACTTAACTAAAATTTAATAAAAGGTATATTTAATTTTTTTATACTATCAATATGAGCTTTGGAAAATTACAGTTTACATCTAAGGATGCAAAAGTTCTTTTCAGAAACCTTGTCCTGTATTGAAAAATATTTTTTCACCAGATTTGTTAGTCATTTCCTTTACGAGCTAAAGACCCGTGATATAGGCATAGTACTTATAGAACTTACTGTGCCGTGGGAAACGAACATACCTAAAGACCACATAATAAAAACAAACAAATATTATGACTTATCAAATGAATTAACCAAAAACGGTTATGTGGAACTTCCATCCTAGAACGTGCATCTAAGGCGGCATTAGTAGGATCTTACCAAATTTGGTTAGGTAGAGGAGGAGGCTCGAGCGGGAAGGGGAGCATTGACATATCATAAAGAGGCCTCTTAACCCTGCTCCTGGGTTGCAAGCCCCAGGCTCCTCTAGCCTCTTCCTCTGCAACGCTATGGACCCCGCACCCGTACGGTGAATCCATGGAATGCTAAGTAATCCGTCTCACAAATAGACAGCTAAGTCGATAGGTCTCTGGTCTACAGAGGGCACGGAGCGTAGCGCAAGCTTTAGCAGGCTACTCTTTAAAACCGCGATTAAGTCCCTTATAAAAAATACGTGTCACGTTGTTTGTCCGCGATGGACCCCTAAACTACTGAACCAAATTTAAATTTGATTTGCACAACGTGTGCAATTTGATCCATATTGAAAGATTTACATGTCAATTTATAGTAGTAATTACCCTTGCGAAGCCGGGGCGGGCCGCTAGTATGCGTATAAATAAGTGTTCAAGTCACAAAAGTCTTAAAGTTACTACCGCAGATTTATTTCTGAATTGGTTTTCTTGGTGTTTATTGGTGTTTAGAAGCTAGGTCTTGCTATAAATAAACACCTGTATTGGCTAATCAGATTTTAACCGCAACCTAGTCCTTCATGCTAGATAGGTAATTCGTAAATTTTATACAAAACTTACGTCTAACGGAGTCACAGTGCAACTCCGTGGTGTGCCACCTCCTTACATTTATCTCATTGACTATGGGCTGTATGTCAAAGACGACCTTCCTCACTTCCTTTCGCAGTTCGTTTCGAAGGGATACCATGTGTCGTGTCGGATTAAAAATCGCTGTTGCTAACTGGTTACTTCGCTAGAGATGTTCCATACGCGGCATTTTGGCTTTATCGGAATCGATAATATATTATTAAACGTAGGGGTATTGCTATATTATTGGAAGTATTTTATTTAACAATAATTAAATAAAGTAGTTATAAAAGTCAATTTGAATTGAAAAATAAATATTGATAAGAAGTCCAAATTATAATCGCGTAGTGAATAGGGATAGTTTAATAATTTTTAAAAACATAACAATTTATCATATACATATGCAATTACCATAACATAATTAGTTATAATTACTGTTAGTCTTGCTCGAGCATACCTGGAATGTAGTTACCACGAATAAATAAAATAGTTTACAACAGTGCAGTTACTACGAAAACAACGCTAGTTTTGTCCTAGTTTTAAAGCCTGTAATCGATATAACTTTTGGTAAATAAAGTACAATAGATTATATAAAATATATTAAGATCAGTAGTATACACTACTTTATTAAACAAACTCACAGGCTAAAGTCATCTTATCGCTTCATCGCCGCAATTTTATGCAAAGCCAAACGCTACATAAATACACCTTGAGTATATACATTGAGGATACAATTATAACAATTTATGAAAAAATATTTTTTTTTCTCTACATGTTTTGACCACTATATATCCTGATGGTGTGAGACGATGTGACCGTGAGCATTGAATCAACACACCTTAAGATACTGGGTAGCATAATTACTACTTGAAGGTAGTAGCTAGCCAAGCAAGCATTCGTAAAACATTTCCAATATTATGAACTATAATTGAAATCAACAAATAAAGCACTTCTGTGCTGTCAAATCAGAATTTGAAAAATGAGCTGAATATTTAAAAGTTTCAGAGGAAATATCGATACAATCCGGACCATACAAACGAACACGCGCCATCTCTAATCTGCTAATAATTTCCACGACACGGCTTGCACGAACAAACGATTATATCAATTTAAACATGTGTTGATTCCTAATTCAGTATTTCGGTCGGTCGCTGATAACCGACTGTACTATATGGGAATAACTAAACAACGAAGTACCTTTAGTATGTGACGACGACGGCAAGGTCTTTGTGTTTTGCCCAAACACATTACAACGTTCACAGAAAGCAAATTCAAGTTGCACGTGAAGAATATTTTGATTAAAAATCTTACTACACAGTTTGTGATTACTTAAACGACAAAAATGCTTGGACTGGTTCGCCTCTGCCAAGTTAGCGCCTGTCACCTACGTGATGTAAATTAAGTTTTGTAATAATTTTACTATATAATATGTACTTAACACATTGTTAAAAAACGTTTAAAAGAATGGCCCCGAGTTTCTTGCCCGTTCTTCTCGCAGGGGCTCTATAATTTTTGTTTGCTGAACGTGGCAGCACAATGTACTATATTTCAATATTAAAATTTGTGATTGACCTTCACAAGAGTGTCGTAGACGCCTAAATTGTAATAAATGATTTTGACTTTGACTTTGATTGTTTTTGAAGCAGTGATAGCTCGGATACTTCGACCCATATAAAATGAATATTGTTCGAAGCTCGGATAGCTATAGGACCCCCGCGTTTAAGTTCTATGGTTGGAATGAAAAAAAAAAAAAAAAAAAAATTATTTATTTTCTAGGGTTCAATTTAAAAGGTTTTTAGGTTATTTTTTTAAACAATGATAGCCGAGCGGTAATTGCTAGGACTGCCGCAGGTGTTTGGTTCGAACCCCACCGCTGCGGACGCCGCATGCTGGAAAAGCATTTTTCGAATGCTCGCCAAGCTAGCTCCCACCCTCTAGTAGAAAATCTGTCGCCAAGCACCTAACAGTGTGTAAAATTACAGGCACATGAGACATTACAACTGTATGTCCCAGTGCAGTTCGTTACCTTATCGCTTAAAATCAGATATCCAAGCCTCTTGCTTGTACCGTCACAAAATGTTTTTTTTTAATTAATATTTGAATTAACCGTCAAAAACATTCATGTTACGGATCGAATACAGATACTTACTACAGATCGATACAGTCGAGCATATCGATTTTCGATCCCTAACGTGAGTGTTTCTGCGGGTTAATTTATAACATATAAAAATGTGTGAAATTCACGAGAATAGATATTCTCGTGATGAGTGAAAAAAATGTTTGGTTTTTAATTGACAATTTCGTTATTTATCGGTTAACTAGAACATTTGGAACTTAATGTAGATATATAACGCTTCATTGTACACACTACTACATAACAATATAACAAAATTTGAAGGATTACAGGCAAGTGTTACGTTGGGCGGACTTATCACTAACAGCGATCTCTTCCAGGCCACCTTTGGGTGGAGAGGAAATAGAAATAATAGGACGGGGGTGCATTAAATTAATATTACCAGTCGGGTTGAACAAACTGCTTACTAAAAATTTTAACAGAAATATTTTTTCTTTACAAACAAACAGAGATGACTTAAATACTAACAATATACCTTTACAAGCTTACATACAACAATACTATATTATATAAATACTTATACACTATTATATATACATATACCCGTGGGATGCCGGGTTAGAATGGCACCTCCCCTTATCATCCAGTGGGTGTCGTAAGAGGCGACTAAGGGAAAAATACTGGAAGGTGGTTTTGTTTTGTTTAGGGAGGACATAGATGCTGGCTACCGCCTGTGCGGTCGTCCAGCTCCACCGGGTTTTGGGCGAGGGCCTGGCCCTACAATAGCCCGGGAGGGAGAAGTGCCGAAGGCACTTCTCCCGAGACGGGCGTAGAAGGCGAAAAGCGCCTTCTACCTCCGTCTCCTGCGGACGCCGAAAACGTACCGCTATTATAGGAGGGGTTGACAGCGAGCTCAAGGGCACCACTGTGGTTCGGACCTCGGCTTGTCTCACTGTCGAGAGACATGGGGGGGATCGGAGCAAAATGCCTCTGTGCAACTGCAGTGTTGCACAATTGGGCCCTACTGAATAAAACTCTTTGACTATTTGGAGAGCAATTTATCGTGACCTTGTTTTTGCCTCGAGCTCGCCGGCGAGCTCGGTGTTTGATTGTGTGACCTCTAATTACCTCACACCTGGGGATTTTACCTCGACGACTTGCGGATAACGCTAAAGCTGCCAATGTAATGACTGCGATGGGGTCATCCGGGTCGTCTAATACCTGCCGTGGTCGGCGACGGGGGGGTTTGAAAAATGGGATAGAAGAGGCGGTCGAGTAGTTCGATGCCTGGACAACCAATGGGTTCGAGTGGTGGGGCGCTCGATCAAAGTATCGGCGAGCGCAGTCCTTATTGAACTGCGCTAAAGAGGGAAGGTTTAGGTCGCAGTGCAACTCGGTGTTCCGGACATACCACGGAGCGCCGGTTGCACTACGAAGAAAACGATTTTGAATGACTTGAAGCTTATGGAGATGGGCCTCACTAGCATGACTAAACACTACTGATGCGTAAGTCATGATGGGGCGGATGCAGGCAGTGTAAAGTGTCTTCTTATTACTAAGAGACATTTTACTCTCTTTGCGAATCAGGGGACCAAGGCGACCCATTACAAAGGCCGCTCTGTTTCGGACGGTTGTTATATGATCGCTAAAGGTGAGATTCCGATCAAGGGTGACTCCGAGATATTTTGTTTTACTAACCCAGGGGATGGGTTGGTCAAACAAAGTTAAAGGTTGCGGGTAACGGGGGCGAGTCTTCTCAGTAAAGTACATAGCTGCACTTTTAACTGGGTTGACCGCGATGCGCCATTTACGGAACCAGTCACCGATCTCGGTGATGGCCCGTTGGAGGGCGAAAATGGACTTTCTGCTGATACGCCACCCAGTGGTATAAATAGCGGTATCATCCGCGTATTGGGCCAATAGGACGTCTGGCTGAGAGCGTGGGATGTCGCTGGTATACAGCGCGAAGAGAATGGGTGATAGCACGGAGCCCTGCGGGACTCCGGCTCTGACTGGGTGGGGGGAGGAGAGGGTGCCTTCCACGCGATAGCGAAAGCTTCTGGCTTTAAGGAAGTCTTGTAGGATGAGCACAAGACGTTCTGGCACGCCAAGTTGGTATAGCTTGTAAATCAAGCCATTGTGCCAGACTTTGTCAAAAGCTTTCGCCACGTCGAGGAAGACTGCTAGCGTGGTCTGGGGTTTGGGGTACTTGTTAAAGCCCTCAATGATGTGCTCCGTGAGGCGGTGCACCTGTTGGACGCATGAGTGTCCGGGTCTGAAGCCAAACTGCTCATCTGGGATAAGGTGGTGTTCCTTAGCATGGGACTGGAGGCGGTTTGCAAGTAACCGCTCGTAAAGTTTGCCTAAGGCACTGAGGAGGCTGATTGGGCGGTAACTGGTGGGGTCAGATGAGCTTTTGCCTGGTTTGTGAATGCCAATGACAGTTGCACATTTCCAGGTGTCTGGGAATAAGCAGTGGCTCATAGCAGCATTGAAGATGCTGACTAGGAGATGGATGAGAGGAGGAGAGAGGGTTTTAAGAACCCTGTTGGAGATGCCATCGGCACCGGGGGATTTGCGCGGTCGGAGGGCCTTGATCAGTCTCGCCACCTCAGCGTAAGTCGCTAAGGTGGCAGGTGGGAGTTCAGAGGTGACCACAGAGCTTTTACGTTCGACTTCAGCATCCACCGAATCGAGGTGAGCTTGGTCAACGTGATCTACGTTAGGGGAACACTGAGCCTCTAGGCTATCAGCTAGGCACTCAGCTTTGTCTTCGTCAAAGAACGCTGGGACTAGTGGGACTGGTCTGTATAAGGGAGGCATGTCGTTATGGTTACTACCTTTCATACTTCGCGCCAAGTTCCAATAAGCATGGTGGCTTGGCACGAGGTTTGAAAGTTTATCGCCCCATTGTTGATCACGCAACTCAGACATGCGACCTTGAACCATGCGTTCAAAGTGGCGTTTCTTAGTTTTGTTCTCTTTACTGGGGTAAGAGTCGTAATGTCGGGTCACTGCTTTACTCTCCGTCACCAATCGTCTCACATCCGCTGGAATGACAAGGCGCCGGTCGTCCGGCACTGTGACCTCCTTTGCGGATGCACCTACTACGGTGGAGAGGTGATTGGTGAACGAATCGATCGCAAGGGTTACGTCATCTTTTGTCAGGATGTCGTCAGGGATCTTGTCTAGGTCCGGTGAACTGATAGCCTTTAGGGCATCGCCTACTTGCTTCCAGTTCACTATCGTCTTAGTGGGGCGGGGGAGGTCAGTCGTTGGGTCGGGACCTAGTCGCAGTATAATGGGTCGGTGGTCAGAGTGAAGCTCGTGAACCACTTCTATGGAGCGTAACCGGAGTGTTACGCCTCTGAATAGTGCCATGTCAAGCAAGTCAGATCGGTGGTCTTCCATATAAGGGTAGTGAGTGGGCTCAGTGGGCGCAATTATGTCAAAGTTAAGTTCTGCGATTAGGTTTTCAAGTGCAATACCTCTGGGATTGTTGACGTTACAATTCCATAGGATGTGCTTACTGTTGAAGTCGCCAATCAGAATGACGGCGCTTCCTAATGAGAATAGGGCTTCTAAGTCAGCTCGGACGATCGGCTTTTTGCAAGCTTGGTAACAGGATGCTATGACTATAGGTTGATGACCAGTCATAGCTAGGAGGCAACAAGATGCTTCCATATTAACAAGAGTTGGGGTAGGTAGGGGAATGCAGTGCAGGGACCTTTTGTAATAGATAAGAGTGCCTCCCCCACGGGAGTTCACTCTATCATCACGTACCGTTCTGTAATTGGCAAACCTAGGGTTCGCCTTCCCCGGTTTTAGAAAGGTTTCCTGCACGCATATGATATCGATAAGGTGGGTACAACAAAAGTCGTGGACGAGGTCACGTTGTCTGAAGAGGCCGTCAGCGTTAAATGACGCTAACGAAACTGAGTACGGTTTCGTGCGTTCGGTTGTACTACCCATAGTGGTTGTACTGGGGAGGGGCCTGGGGAACGAAGCGCTTAAGGGCGCTAAGTAAATTCGCGTGTTCCAATGTGTATTGGATCACGTCCGCTGGGGATTGAGCGTATTGCATCTTGTGGAATAGCTCTTGTACCTCATTGATGTCAACCGACATAGCCAGATCGCTGACTAGGTTGATTGCCTCTTGAAGAGGGGCAGCCATCAATGGCATAGGTGGAGCTTGTGGCCGGGAAGCGGCGCGGGGAGGCGCGCGAATGGGGTTGGCGACGGGTGCCGGGAGCGCGGGGCGAGCCGGGGCCGGTGCGCGGGCAGGGGCCGCGGCGCGGGCGGGTGCGGGTGCGGGCGCGGGTGCGGGCGCGCGGGCCGGGGCGCGGGCGGTAGCGACGGTCTTAACCATACTGGGTGGTTTAGACCATGCGTTACGGGCTGGGAGCGGCGCGGGTATTACCTGTGAGGCAGGTACTACCGTTAATTTAGGGCTTACCCGTTGGTAACGGTCGTAAGAGGGACGGGTCGGCCTATGCCTTGCCACCCTGTGGTTCACTCGTGGTGCTTTAGGGCAGCCACGGTAATTCGCGGTATGCCCTTGAGCACCGCATAAAACACAGCTGGGTGGGTCCGGCGAATCACGGGTGCGAGTGCACGCTGCTGTCGCGTGATCGCCTAGGCACTTAACGCACCTAGCGCGAGCGAAGCAGAAACGGGAGGCGTGCCCGTATAGTTGGCAGTTATGGCACTGCGAGGGACTCCCATTCTTGTATGGGGCTTGGACATCGAGTCCTGAGAGGCCACAGACCTTTTTTAAATTAAAAATGGCCTTGCCTTCAGGAGTACGATCTAGTACTACGAGTACTAGATCGTAGGGGCTGCGGTCCTTCCCGCTGTACATGCGGTGAACTGCATGTACGGGGAAGTCTTGTGCCTTCAGGTCGGCACATACCGAATCGGTATGTACCTCCTTGGGCACACCGCGGATGACCACTCGGAGGACTTTCTCCTCTTCGAGCGCATAAGTGTGAAAACTTATGCTCTCGTGGCGGAGGAGTTTAGTTAGCGCTCTGTGGTCGCTAATGGTGGAAACTTGGACTTTAATGCCCTGCTGCGTGGAGCGGGCATTAGTATAGTGGATCCCACGATCCGAAACTAAACGGGACAGCATGTCCCATTTGGTTTTGTCCTGAATGAACAGGGGCGGAGGCGGTTTTTCGCGGCGCGCGCTCGCGTCCTGAGGGGACGCGGCAGTGGTGGCCGGAGCGGAGGGAGGAGACGCGGGGCGCGGGGCGGGGGTCGGCTTCTTGCCGGAGGCGGGGGCCTTAGCGGGTGCCTTGGCGGGAGGGGCGGAAGTTGCGCAACTAGCGGCTTTAGGAGCACGCTTGCGCTTTCTATCTACGACGGTATAGCCGTCGTTATCTGAGTCCGAGTCAGTGCGTAAGGCGCGACTCGGATCTACCTCCATCTCCGCTTCGGAGTCCGAAGTGGGCTCGACAACGGCGATGGAGGGACGGGTGCTCGCTGGCCTCCCGATCGGTGAGCGCGAGCGAGACCTCTCACGGGGAGGGGCTGCCACCGTGCGTCTGTTGTCAGGGCCCGGAGCGGGCGAAGTCGGGCTGTCCTCTGAGAAGGACCGGGTCAGAGGAGGGACGATAGCCTCCGGAATTGGAATTCCGGAGGGAGCGATGAGAGTGTCCGTGAGGCGGGCACTCTCTGCATCGTTAAGCGATTGCTGATGATCAGCGTAGAGTTCGGGGTAGCGGAGGGCGAAGGTCTGAAGGACCTCCACCTCACCGTTAGAGGGACGTTGCATCCTGAGGGGAATACTCAGGATGGCCTAACGGGTTCTGTCTCCCTCACGCAACTCGTGAGCTCACTTGTGTGAGAGGGAGTGAGTACCTATGGTGTGCCCTAGTTGTGTACCCTCTCCGAGCTTTTTTCTCGGCGGAGAGGGGTGCTCCTAAGCGCTACTCCGGGTTTGACTAGGGGTGACCCCAAGGCCAGAATCCCGGAGCCCAGCTTGCTTCGGCTGACCCGTGAAGCGGGAAAGGCCACGGTGCAAGGTTAAACCAAAACAACAACAGTGGCCGTTGTCACCGTAGGGTGTCACACTGCGACCGCAGCAAATGGCGGATTTGATCGTTCAGACGGGTTTGGCTGACGCTACCCCACGCCTGAACGACGTCGCTTAACAGCACAAAGTGTGTTGTTACGCGACTGTTACTATGTTGTGTCGGATAGTAAAGTGGTGAAATGCGCACCGAAAAGTGCGGTCGAAGCAAGACCACCAGCCCGATATGATGTTGTTCGTCCGAAACAAGGGACTGGGTAGGTGGTAATGCCAGACGTCTTAGAGCGCCTCTGCGCGACGGCACGGCGAGCTCGTAGCTCGCGTTGCTCGGCGTTCGGCGGCTGCTCAGCGTCTGCACAGAAAACAAAACTTCGTCAGGACTGCGTATTCCAAGGCACTGGTCTGCAACTAGCGTCGGAACGATGACCCGAGTGAGACGGCAATAGTGCGGGGACTATTGCGGTCTCACTGGGAGATACTGGCGGAGCTGTAGACAGGTGTGCTCGGCGTGGCGGCACAGGTCGGAATGGACTGGAAGGTGGGCAGCAGCGCCTTCTAAAGAACTACCAACTTACACTGCGATCCCCAAGCCGCCTGCCAAGCGTGGGGATTATGGCAAATACCCCCTTAATAGGGGAGGCTGTGTTCAGCAGTGGACGATCCGCCTGATACAGTACATATATATACACACATACAATACAATACAATATACTGAAGATTCAGATTTCTACCTTATTTAATTTTACATAGACCCCGTAAAATAAATAGTCTAAAGTTGACAATTCTGACCCCCATTTATTTATATATACCGTTATAGTAGTAAAATGTATTCAAATTAATCACTAAGGAAAAAATCAATTATCATTGTGTAGTAAAATAGCATTACCTAGATATAAGTCACATAATAATCTGCTGTAATCTTACTGATTGTTGGGAGCATAGTTGGACACCGCTGCTTATACCAGGCAGAGTTTCTATGCCGAACTATATTAGTAAGTTTAAAAAAAAAACTTCAAAAAATAGTATGCATATTATATTTGTACCATACTCAATAAGCTCAAATGATAGATTGCTTAAGATAATGAATAGATTAAGGCGTTACTTTGCGGAAATTCTTATTCAATAATAACAAATATTAAATCAATATTTTAATAAAACACTTAAAATATAAAAAATATATCTAGTGACTATTCCACCTAATTTTCCTGTTAAGCCGACGTGACGTCACCAACACCACGTAGCCAAAGCGGAAGAATTTTCGACGCGTGTCGCTTCCACACGAAGCATCCGCAGAAGATCTAGAATCTACAAGCGCACGATCGAGAAAAAAAAATCACGATCGAGAAAAATTTTCTCGATCGGTGTTTGATTGCTTACAATTTTTTTTAAATCGCACATGTCATATTTGGTACACCCTGAAAACAAAAATTTATTGAATTAAACATCAATATTTCATATAAATTAAATAATTTTAATGATATAAGTTTTACGGTTAACAATTTCTACATAAAAAAAAACAGTTTTGTAAGTCATTCCGTTTATGGGTTAGAGACATCCGAGTCGCAATAATATGCCCTGTTTTTCCCTTTCGTTGCGGAACCCTAAAAGGATGACTGTATCCGTACGTCACGGGTTCCGCCTGCCGAGTTTTCTGTTCCATCACAAATTGTACTACCCATGTTTTGATCAAAATCTCCCGTGGGGCCGGGCTAGATGTGGGTGTCGTAAAAGGTGAGTAAAGGTAAAATATTAGAAGGTGGGCAGCAGCACCTTTTGAGGAACTGATGTCATAAACAATGATCTCCAAGACGCCTGCCAAGTGTGAGGATTATGGCAAACCCCCCCTTAATTGGGCGGCTGTGTTCAGCAGTGGACAATCCAGCTGATACAGTACAGATCAAATACTGTTAATATTTTCTTTTAGTTCGGGATCCTTGCTCGAGTGCGTACGAGTCGCACTTAGCCATTTTTTATGTTATTGTGACGGTACAATCTCGAGGCCCACCTGATGTTAAGCGGACTAACCTCTGCCTTTAACAGATGCCTTTCATCACAAGTCACGAATTGCACTGCGACCGTCATCTTGAGACATAGTTGTTCTGTCTCATGTTAATTAATTGTTGATATATTTTACAGTTTGTGCAACACCATCATACCGTGCTTGAAGCTTGTATACTTTCTCAATTATTGTTTGGGTAATCAGTACTAATATTATAAATGCGAACGTAACTATGTCTGTCTGTCTCTGTTACGCTTTCACGCCAAAACTACTGGACCGATTTGAATGAAATTTGGTATGGAAATAGTTTGAGACCCGGGAAAAAGCATAGGATAGTTTTTATGCAACTGCGCAAAAAGAAGTTAATGTTTTTGCGCGATAACCGACATACGCGCGGGCGGAGCCGCGCCCGGAAAGCTAGTCTCCCTATAAACCCCTATAACATTGCAACGTGTGGACTGAAAGCCCAGGCTTGATAATAAAGTAACCTCTTCTTATACCGAATCCAAAAAAAAATAATATAACACTAAAGACCGTGAACCAATAACGCATGTATAATAGATATATTTAGGTAACTGTTATAGGTCGGGCGTTGTTTAGCACCAATGCCACGGCTCAGTTCGGAAATAACACGTTACTAAAGAAATAGCAGTAAGAACAATGTTTGTAAATATTCAGTAAAACGGCGAGATTCGATGGTTAGATGGTTAGGATTGTGTTGTGGATTCGGCCTCTGCTTCAGCCTTATGTATAAGGAATGCAAGGAAGCTACCAATCTCAAGTAGAAAATCTGTCGAATGGTGCGTTCCGTCAGCTGTACTTGAAAGCCAGTAAATATTTTTAAAATCATATTCATTAATTTTAGCTAAAATACTGTCGCGAGTTTTGTCCATAATTATTATTTAGTAACCGGCGAGGACTCACGTTATATTAACCGGATATTGCTCCGACCAGTTTCGAACTTATTTGAAGTTCTTCTGGGATACTTTCTCTTTATTTCATCAGTGCTCACAGAATCTCGATCTGTTCCATATTTGGAGTAGCAAAGTGCTGCTGCTGCTGCTGCTGCTAATGTGTTGAAACGGACTTCCAAACAGGAGGATAATCTCTATTCGATGCGCATATATTAAACTCGTATATTTCTTTTTTCCGTATTAGAAAATGGTATGGAAAACTCTATTACTAAGCCTTGTCCGTTGGCACTTCTCCGTCAGTTCGTCAGTATGTACAGCGTCCGGTCGCTATAAAGATAAAAATTACAAGATAAAAATAAAGATTGACAACTGGGGGGCTTGTCTTCTTTGGGAGCCTAATAGGTAGCCTAGTTGAAATGTTCAGAACAGAAACAGAATATGTGAAAACTTTAAAAATGTAATGGAACCGGAAGCACTGGGAACCTGTTTTAACTATTATTGTTTTCACTATATTATACAAACGTCTCATTTTGGTATTATAATAGAATACAATATATTATAATTCAATACTTAACGTATAACAAAAAATAATTAAAACTGACCAAATGAGTGTCAGGGACTGCCGTTGAGAGAAAAGTCTCAGAAAAAAATCAGCTTCAAAGCTAGGCTGCACAATTGGTTATTTTTTTAGATAATTGTGTTTATAAAAATTTAATGATATATTTTAGGAGTTAATACTAATATTTGTGCACCTGCTTGCGGGTTGAATGCATTGCTATATATTTTTCTACCATCTGAAATTGTAATGATTGTTTCTGATAAATAAATGATTGACTTGATTTGATTTGAAGGATCTCGAATTTTGTGAAATTGTTTTTTTGGTTCATAATGTGTTTGTACGGAACTCTGCGTGTGTAACTCGCACTTGGCTGTTTTTTTATGTATGACTACGCATCTAATGGTATATCACTTGTTGTTTTTTTTTTGTTGGATAATTTATACCTCTAAATTGATCCTACTTACATATCATCAACTGCCGTCTAACAGAAGTTCATTAGCTAAAAAGTAAAAGTTGGTGGTAAAATGGTAGGCAAAACAGCAAAAAAACAAAATTTATTATTTCAATTATCAATAATGTAGGTACGCAAATGGCAAAATCAAATAATTAAAATATTGCAGAAACTACATATTTCTAACACTGTAAATTATAAAAGTAGTATAATTACAATTACATATATATATATATTCTACATTATATATCATTGTAAAGCAACAGTTATATTAAAATGTATAACTCACATATCTGCGCCAACCGTCAAGAATAACAATAAAATTAACAAATAAACTTTATTTATAGTAACTATGATGTGCTTTGAAAAATTTACAACCACAAAACTGCAAAATATCAATTTGGTAGGCCCCGACGAGATTCGAACTCGTGATCTCCTGTTTACTAGACAGGCGCTTTAACCAACTAAGCCACGGCGCCTCACATGTGTTACGACGAAATTAACGGATACGTGATACGTACTGACATTGCTAGTATTTTATATGTATGGTGTATGATATTGTGATGTATTTCTTATGTGCAACTGCATCTCTTTTTTATACACTATGTTAGTGAGAGATAGAAACAATTATATTAAGAAATTGTTATATATATGTTCGACTACCTCAGTACCTACATACATGGCATACTTTGTATTAATCTAATCTTATTTATTATGGTTTACATACTTACTGAATGTGTGTTATTAGTATGTGATCAGATTAGTTTATCTATAAATAAAATTTGAATTGAATTAACTTAATAATAATATGTCGTAATAAAATAAAATTATCAGTTACTAAACGAGAATATCAACCACCATATCATCATAATTAAATGAGTTACAAAAAACTTGGCATGACGCCTAAATAACCTCTGAGGGGCAGGCAGAAGATTAGAGCACCCACGAATGGTAGATAGGTTTAGTTCCATATCATAGGGGGCGAGTCTATTGTCATCTACCGAACACATTGCCAGACTACTGTAATAAAAATTAGTTGAAAAGAAATAATGCGTTTTTAAATGCATAATTATGCAATCAACCGTTTTATCCTTGTCAAATCATGTTTTGACTAAGTGTGTCTCAAACATGTGTGGCAGAATGAGTAGGTACGCATTACAGATATGAATTAAATATATAATATTCTATAGGATTTGTCATATATGTGCTCCGAATATGATATATGTCTGCTCCCAAGACACATTTTCATATAATATTTCTCTCAATAGAAAATAATTATTAATACATCTCATAAATTGCGCTTAATCAAGTTTTTTGTTTATATGGTAAAACTTATCCATTCAAATATTATTTCTAATTATTATGTAGTTATGTAGCAACCATTTGATAAAGTACAGTTTTTTTCCGTAGTTTTAAAGATTACTTTTATATTAATTTATTGTTAAAATATTCGCTCACCCGACTTAAATATACGTAGTTTTATTTAGTTCATCGCATATGAATCGAAGTCACTCCATCCTACGCATTAAACACAGTCTGTCATTTTTTAGAGACCATTTTTTGAAGTAGTGATCGCTCAGTGGCATTGACTATTGACTGCCGCGCAGCAGGTCCATAGTACGCACTCCCACACTACGCCCGTCGAGGGAGAAGTGCCGAAGGCACTTCTCCCGAGACGGGCGTAGAAGGCGAAAAGCGCTTTCTACCTCCGTCTCCTGCGGACGCCGAAAACGTACCGCTACTATAGGAGGGGTTGACAGCGAGCTCAAGGGCACCACTGTGGTTCGGACCTCGGCTTGTCTCGCTGTCGAGAGACATGGGGGGGATCGGAGCAAAATGCCTCTGTGCAACTGCAGTGTTGCACAATTGGGCCCTACTGAATAATACTCTTTGACTATTTGGAGAGCAATTTATCGTGACCTTGTTTTTGCCTCGAGCTCGCCGGCGAGCTCGGTGTTTGATTGTGTGACCTCTGATTACCTCACACCTGGGGATTTTACCTCGACGACTTGCGGATAACGCTAAAGCTGCCAATGTAATGGCTGCGATGGGGTCATCCGGGTCGTCTAATACCTGCCGTGGTCGGCGACGGGGGGGTTTGAAAAATGGGATAGAAGAGGCAGTCGAGTAGTTCGATGCCTGGACAACCAATGGGTTCGGGTGGTGGGGCGCTCGATCAAAGTATCGGCGGCGCAGTCCTTATTGAACTGCGCTAGAGAGGGAAGGTTTAAGTCGCAATGCAACTCGGTGTTCCGGATATACCACGGGGCGCCGGTTGCATTACGAAGAAAACGGTTTTGGATGACTTGAAGTTTATGAAGGTGGGCCTCACTAGCATGACTAAACACTACTGATGCGTAAGTCATGATGGGGCGGATGCAGGCAGTGTAAAGTGTCTTCTTATTACTAAGAGACATTTTACTCTCTTTGCGAAGTAGGGGACCAAGGCGACCCATTACGAAGGCCGCTCTGTTACGGACGGTTGTTATGTGATCGTTAAAGGTGAGATGACGATCAAGGGTGATTCCGAGGTATTTTGTTCTAGGAACCCAGGGAATGGGTTCGTCGAACAAAATAAGCGGTTTCGGGTAAGGGGAGCGTGTCTTCTCAGTAAAGCACATAGCTGTGCTTTTAGCTGGGTTGACAGCGATGCGCCATTTTCGGAACCAGTCACCGATCTCGGTGACGGCCCGTTGCATGACGAAATAGGACTGTCTGTTGATATGCCACCCAGTGGTGTAAATGGCGGTATCGTCCGCATATTGGGCTAGGAATACTTTGGGCTGAGAGCGTGGGATGTCACTGGTATACAGTGCAAAGAGAATAGGTGATAGCACGGAGCCCTGAGGGACTCCGGCTCTGACTGGGTGGGGGGAGGAGAGGGTGCCTTCCACGCGATAGCGAAAGCTTCTGGCTTTAAGGAAGTCTTGTAGGATGAGCACAAGACGTTCTGGCACGCCAAATTGGTATAGCTTGTAGATCAAGCCATTGTGCCAGACTTTGTCAAAAGCTTTCGCTACGTCGAGGAAGACTGCTAGCGTAGTCTGGGGTTTGGGGTACTTATTGAAGCCCTCAATGATGTGCTCCGTGAGGCGGTGCACCTGTTGGACGCATGAGTGTCCGGGTCTGAAGCCAAACTGCTCATCTGGGATAAGGTGGTGTTCCTTAGCATGGGACTGGAGACGGTTTGCAAGTAACCGCTCGTAAAGTTTGCCTAAGGCACTGAGGAGGCTGATGGGGCGGTAACTGGTGGGGTCAGATGAGCTTTTGCCTGGTTTGTGAATGCCAATGACATTTGCACATTTCCAGGTGTCTGGGAATAAGCAGTGGCTCATAGCAGCATTGAAGATGCTGACTAAGAGATGGATGAGAGGAGGAGAGAGGGTTTTAAGAACCCTGTTGGAGATGCCATCGGCACCGGGGGATTTGCGCGGTCGGAGGGCCTTGATCAGTCTCTCCACCTCAGCGTAAGTCGCTAAGGTGATTGGTGGGAGTTCAGAGGTGACCACAGAGCTTTTACGTTCGACTTCAGCATCCACCGAATCGAGGTGAGCTTGGTCAACGTGATCTACGTTAGGGGAACACTGAGCCTCTAGGCTATCAGCTAGGCACTCAGCTTTGTCTTCGTCAAAGAACGCTGGGACTAGTGGGACTGGTCTGTATAAGGGAGGCATGTCGTTATGGTTACTTCCTTTCAAGCCTCGCGCCAAGTCCCAGTAAGCATGGTGGCTTGGCACGAGGTTTGAAAGTTTATCGCCCCATTGTTGATCACGCAACTCAGACATGCGACTTTGAACCATGCGTTCAAAGTGGCGTTTCTTAGTTTTGTTCTCTTTACTGGGGTAAGAGTCGTAATGTCGGGTCACTGCTTTACTCTCCGTCACCAATCGTCTCACATCCGCTGGAATGACAAGGCGCCGGTCGTCCGGCACTATGACCTCCTTTGCGGATGCACCTACTACGGTGGAGAGGTGATTGGTGAACGAATCGATCGCAAGGGTTACGTCATCTTTTGTCAGGATGTCGTCAGGGATCTTGTCAAGGTCCGGTGAACTGGTAGCCTTTAGGGCATCGCCTACTTGCTTCCAGTTCACTATCGTCTTAGTGGGGCGGGGGAGGTCAGTCGTTGGGTCGGGACCTAGTCGCAGTATAATGGGTCGGTGGTCAGAGTGAAGCTCGTGAACCACTTCTATGGAGCGTAACCGGAGTGTTACGCCTCTGAGTAGTGCCATGTCAAGCAAGTCAGATCGATGGTCTTCCATATAAGGGTAGTGAGTGGGCTCAGTGGGCGCAATTATGTCAAAGTTAAGTTCTGCGATTAGGTTTTCAAGTGCAATACCTTTGGGATTGTTGACGTTACAATTCCATAGGATGTGCTTACTGTTGAAGTCGCCAATCAGAAGGACGGCGCTTCCTAATGAGAACAAGGCTTCTAAGTCAGCTCGGACGATCGGCTTGGAGCAAGCTTGGTAACAGGACGCTATGACTATAGGTTGATGACCAGTCATAGCTAGGAGGCAACAAGATGCTTCCATATTAACAAGAGTCGGGGTAGGTAGGGGAATGCAGTGCAGGGACCTTTTGTAAAAGATAAGAGTGCCTCCCCCACGGGAGTTCACTCTATCATTACGTACCGTTCTGTAATTGGCAAACCTAGGGTTCGCCTTCCCCGGTTTTAGAAAGGTTTCCTGTACGCATAAGATATCGATAAGGTGGGTACAACAAAAGTCGTGGACGAGGTCACGTTGTTTGAAGAGGCCGTCAGCGTTAAATGACGCTAACGAAACTGAGTACGGTTTCGTGCGTTCGGTTGTACTACCCATAGTGGTTGTACTGGGGAGGGGCCTGGGGGACGAAGCGCTTAAGGGCGCTTAGTAAGTTTGCGTGTTCCAATGTGTATTGGATCACGTCCGCTGGGGATTGAGCATATTGCATCTTGTGGAATAGCTCTTGTACCTCATTGATGTCAACCGACATAGCCAGATCGCTGACTAGGTTGATTGCCTCTTGAAGAGGGGCAGCCATCAATGGCATAGGGGGAGCTTGTGGCCGGGAAGCGGCGCGGGTATTACCTGTGAGGCAGGTACTACCGTTATTTTAGGGCTTACCCGTTGGTAGCGGTCATAAGAGGGACGGGTCGGCCTATGCCTTGCCACCCTGTGGTTCACTCGTGGTGCTTAAGGGCAACCACGGTAATTCGCGGTATGCCCTTGAGCACCGCATAGGACACAACTAGGTGGGTCCGGCGAGTCCCGGGTGCGAGTGCACGCTGCTGTCGCGTGATCGCCTAGGCACTTAACGCACCTAGCGCGAGCGAAGCAGAAACGGGAGGCGTGCCCGTATAGTTGGCAGTTATGGCACTGCGAGGGACTCCCATTCTTGTATGGGGCTTGGACATCGAGTCCTGAGAGGCCACAGACCTTTTTTAAGTTAAAAATGGCCTTGCCTTCAGGTGTACGATCTAGTACTACGAGTACTAGATCGTAGGGACTGCGGTCCTTCCCGCTGTACATGCGGTGAACTGCATGTACGGGGAAGTCTTGTGCCTTCAGGTCGGCACATACCGAATCGGTATGTACCTCTTTGGGCACACCGCGGATGACAACGCGGAGGACTTTCTCCTCTTCGAGCGCATAAGTGTGAAAACTTATGCTCTCTTTACGGAGGAGCTTTGTTAGCGCTCTGTGGTCGCTAATGGTGGACACTTGGACTTTAATGCCCTGCTGCGTGGAGCGGGCATTAGTATAATGGATCCCACGATCCGAAACTAAACGGGACAGCATGTCCCATTTGGTTTTGTCCTGAATGAACAGGGGCGGAGGCGGTTTTTCGCGGCGCGCGCTCGTGTCCTGAGGGGACGCGGCAGTGGTGGCCGGAGCGGAGGGAGGAGACGTGGGGCGCGGGGCGGGGGTCGGCTTCTTGCCGGAGGCGGGGGCCTTAGCGGGTGCCTTGGCAGGAGGGGCGGAAGTTGCGCAACTAGCGGCTTTAGGAGCACGCTTGCGTTTCCTATCTACGACGGTATAGCCGTCGTTGTCTGAGTCCGAGTCGGTGCGTAAGGCGCGACTCGGATCTACCTCCATCTCCGCTTCGGAGTCCGAAGTGGGCTCGATAACGGCGAAGGAGGGACGGGTGCTCGCTGGCCTCCCGATCGGTGAGCGCGAGCGAGACCTCTCACGGGGAGGGGCTGCCACCGTGCGTCTGTTGTCTGGGCCCGGAGCGGGCGAGGTCGGACTGTCCTCTGAGAAGGACCGGGTCAGAGGAGGGACGTTGGCCTCCGGGATTGAAGTCCCGGAGGGAGCAATAAGAGTGTCCGTGAGGCGGGCACTCGCTTCCTCTTCGAGGAGTTGCATATGAGCAACATACAGATCGGGGTGGCGGAGGGCGAAGGTCTGAAGGACCTCCACCTCACCGTTAGAGGGACGTTGCATCCTGAGGGGAATACTCAGGATGGCCTAACGGGTTCTGTCTCCCTCTCGCAACTCGTGAGCTCACTTGTGTGAGAGGGAGTGAGTACCTATGGTGTGCCCTAGTTGTGTACCCTCTCCGAGCTTTTTTCTCGGCGGAGAGGGGTGCTCCTAATGCTGCTCCGGGGTTGACTAGGGGCGACCCCAAGGCCAGTTGTCCCGGAGCCCAGCTTGCTTCGGCTGACCCGTGAAGCGGGAAAGGCCACGGTGCAAGGTTAAACCAAAACAACAACAGTGGCCGTTGTCACCGTAGGGTGTCACACTGCGACCGCAGCAAATGGCGGATTTGATCGTTCAGACGGGTTTGGCTGACGCTACCCCACGCCTGAACGACGTCGCTTAACAGCACAAAGTGTGTTGTTACGCGCACTGTTACAATGTTGTGTCGAGTAGTAAAGTTGTGAAATGCGCACCGAAAAGTGCGGTCAAAACAAGACCACCAGCCCGATAATATGTTGTTCCGAAATAAGGGACTTGGGTAGGTGGTAATGCCTGACGTCTTAGAGCGCCTCTGCGCGACGGCACGGCGAGCTCGTAGCTCACGTTGCACGGCGTTCGGCGGCTGCTCAGCTTCTGCACACAAAACAAAACTTCGTCAGGACTGCGTATTCCAAGGCACTGGTCTGCAACTAGCGTCGGAACGATGACCCGAGTGAGACGGCAATAGTGCGGGGACTATTGCGGTCTCACTGGGAGATACTGGCGGAGCTGTAGACAGGTGTGCACGGCGTGGCGGCACAGGTCGGAATGGGTGAGTGTGGTGGAGCATCTGAAGTGAAGTCTCAACTCCTTAACAATCGAGAAGCATACATAAACACTCAATATGTCGAAAGGGCAACTCCATTGTATGGTAACAATAGAAGCTTTAGGGCAGAAAGCGCAGTTAGTTACAAGTAATATAATAGTATACGAGTACATGATACTAACATACAGTACAACAATATATATATATATTGCTAACCATTGAAAATAAAATATTCGAGAAAAAATTCAAATCTAACACGAAGCCAAAATCCGTAGTAGGGGAGAGTAGTGTATTACCGTACAGCGGCTAACTTCGTACAGCAAAGTATTTATGGAAAGAAACGATATAAATTTCTTCATTCCTCAACCAAAGGACAAAAGGAAAGAAAATCAACAAGGAAATAATAATAGATTGAACATGTTAAGAGAAAGATACTGATATCCCCGAACCTAGGTCTGCCTCCCAATTACTAGTAAAAATCGAGTGAATAACAGTGTACGAAATAACACGCCAGCGTAGGGAAACTCCGTACATGGTCACTTTTTCTATTACTCTATTTTGATGTTCCCATAGTAGATAAATATAAACAAAGATATGCATATATCAAAGACTAATTAAAGGTGACAATGGTATATAAAACTTGGCATTTAAGTCAACAGATTCATTTAAATTGACGTCTGAGGTTAGGTGTACGGCAATACCCTCCGCTCCCCTACTCATGAAGCTTTGAACGTAAGTAGTAAAGTGCTTCGCAGTTTGTTCAAAGTTGTTAGTTTCGGGGTTTTGATTATACGCAATGTCCCAAAATAGACCACGTGGGGTGCCGGTTTACAATGTCACTCCTCCATTTCTTCCTGTGGGTGTCGTAGGAGGCGACTAAGGGTAAAATACCGGAAGGTGCAGGCAGGAGCGCCTTCTGAGAAGGTCCTAACTTATAATGCGATTCCCAAGACGCCTGCCAAGCGTGGGGATTATGGCATACCCATCTTATTGGGGGAGGCTGTGTTCAACAGTGGACAATCCGACTGATACAGTACAGTCCTTTCGTGGTCTTTAGTTTTCGAGGTAACCTGCGTAATTATTATAATCGTGCTACAAAAAAATACTCCAAAAATGCTTGGTACTCTGATATCTAGGAATTGCAGTAATGAGCACTTTGTAAATGTAAAGGTTTTCTTATGTTTGCCCAGTTCAATACAAGTACTTAGTACAACAAAATAATATACATTGTCGGACTCTTTGATCACGACACATTAAAACCTGCAATTACAGAAGTCAAACAAGCTTTCAAAATATAAATAGATCGTTATCAACACTTAAGCTCATTAATAGACGAAAACAATTCGTTACATACGCCTTCACACACTTCATCTCTCCCTTTCATTTCAAAGTAAATTACATTGGAAATGAAAGGGATAAGAAATTACATGCGTCAAACTGCCCCCGGGCGCTCGAGTGTAAAACCATATAATTACCATATTAAGTTAGTTATATTATATTATGATTAATGAACACAAAAGCTTAGGGATTTATAATTAGTAGTTATCTAAAGGAAGTAGTATAATGGGTATTTAAATGTGAATGTTGAATTCGGTACATGGTTGCTTGCACGTTAGTTTTTTACACCTCGGAAGGCTAGTTTTTGACGATGCTTTAACGGTTATTGGCGTATTTTTTTTATTGCTGATAGGTTAGCCTTTGACCACTATCTCACCTGATGGCAAGTGATGATGTGGTCTAAGATGTTGTTCAGGGTAACCTAGAATTACCTGCTCTCAAGGACAGCTGCCGGAACACACCGATAGGTGCTTGCCGACAAATTTTCTACTTGAGATGGTAGCTAGCGAGGCGGGTATTCGCAAAATGCCCTACCACCATTCTGTAACGACTGCCATCCGAAGACAACAACTTGGACCGACGGCTTAACGTGCCCTCTGAAGCACGGAAGCGCTCAGTAGTAATGCCACTCCTGACCGCGGCGGACGTTGCTTAACTTAGCCGATCGATTAAGAACGGCTAAGCAAACTTCGCTACGAGCGCTTCGACATTATTTCTACTTTTTTACAACATCTTCGACCACATGATCACTTACCATCAAGTGAGATAGTGATCAAAGGCTAGGCTATCAGGCATAGAAAAAAAAGATGTTTCAGAAACAACACTTATGGAAGTCGTTACCATTCTGATTCTAACACTCTGAACACAAGTTTACTTTTTCCTTTTGGTATTCATTTTATTTTTTTATGTGTGATGCATACTGCTAACTTATATAATTTGTTTAATAAAGGCATGAAAAAAAAAGATAAAAATGTTGGGAAAGTCGGACCATGTCAAAGTGAGCGTTTGAATCAGCGTGGTACCGTCTTCCACAAGTTAATTTTTTCACGTTTCAGTGATGAAAGTTGGCAATTTCTTATCATATCAATATTGTGATTAAAGTAATGGTTCGGCTGAAAGAGTACGTCGTGGTGGCCGAGTGTAAGAGGCATCCGGCGCGAAATCGAAAGAGGCTGGTTCAATACCCGCCCGGGACAAAAATTTTGAGCTGCAAAAATTTGTAAATGTTATTTTCACTTAGTACGCAAAAGTGTTTGTAATCATGTTAAGAAATAAAGTAATTGCGTATTTTGAGTCTGGTCTCCCGGAAGATATCCGTCTAATATCATATCATAAGCCTTACGAATAGCATACATTCATGACTATTTATTGTAAGTCGTATAACAATTTATGATAAGTCACTTAAATTTCGACACGTTAATTGCTTAGATTGTCAAAACATGTAGGCCCTATTGCTGCTATATTATCTATCAACAGGTTACACGTTGATCATTTAAAAAGCTTAAAGTAGATACTCGTTTTTCTTATAGGGATAGCCTAGCTTCAGGGAGTCAATTAACATATTATACTGCTGATGACCAGCTCCAAATAAAGTGTGACTTGCCTGCGCTAACACAGGTCTAACAAAATCAAGATAATATAAATCTTTTGACACCTGCCAAATTCGTAAGGTGTGTTGACCTGGACTGTCTGTCTTTATGAGGCGCCTACTATGCCTAACTAGCAGGATCGGTCGAGATGAAATGTGAAGGAACATTTTGGGTACTATATATGTAGTTGGAGGCAATAATACGCTTCCGATGAAATTTGTAGGAACATTTTGGGTACTATATTTGTAGTTCGAGACAATAATACCGCTCTCGATGAAAATAGTAGGAACATTTTGGGTACTATATTTGTAGTTCGAGACAATAATACCGCTCACGATGAAAATTGTAGGAACATTTTGGGTACTATATTTGTAGTTCGAGGCAATAATACCGCTCTCGATGAAAATTGTAGGGACATTTTGGGTACTATATATGTAGTTAGTGGCAATAATACGCTCCCTATGTAATTCTTAGGAACATTTTGGGTATTACCTAGTTCGACATTACGCTCCTGGCAGCACAGATCCAAAGGTGACATGACCATTGCCTTCAAACAAAGCCGGTGGCTACAAACGCGGTGGTCGTGGTTTATTTGACATAGTTTGTAATTCCTTAAGTTCAAGATTCCGTTGTCTATGATCACATGCCGATATCTTTAAAAAATGAATCGAGCAGTGGTATAAAAATCAACCAAGTGCAAGTCAGACTCGCACACGAAGGGTTCCGTACTATCTATAAAACATTAGATATTATTTTATTCACTTTTTTTAGTTAATCGCTCGCGATCAAATCGGCCGAAAGTACCAGCACACGGCCGATTTTTAGTATTTGTTGTTATAGCGCCAACAGCAATACATAATCTGTGAAAGTTTCAACTGTCTAGCTATCACGGTTCGTGAGATACAGCCTGGTGACAGACAGACAGACAAACGGACAGTGGAGTCTTAGTAATAGGGTCCCGTTTTTACCCTTTGGGTACAGAATCCTTGAAAATACGTTGATCCTTGAGGTCTAGTCCTATTCAAAAACTAACATACATATTCTGCAATCAACCCATTACATGTGTATACATTTTCAGTCATGAAGGCGCGTCTCCGTATTTTTTGAGTATAGGCTACTACTACTGTAGGCAACCGAAGCATTCATATTTAACTGACTTCAAAAATCAGGTGGTTCTCAATTCGACGGTTTTTTTGTGTGTTACTCGCAACCCTTTACAGGTTGTACCGATTTTGTATTTTTTTCACATTGGAAAGCCGGTGCTTGTTTTTTGGTCCCATTAAAATTTGAGTGTGATCAGACGTGTAGTATTTGAGTTATCCCTAATAATGCGTTTTTTATTTTTGAAGTCGGTTTTATTTTATTTAAAAACAGTTTCCTTAACGTACTGTTACACCTAATATATTTCTGACCTAGGCCCGAATCCCTCACAAACCTATTTACGCGTTGTCAGCAGAACTTTTCTCTATATAAACGGTGGCTGCCAAATAAGTGTTCAGAATTATTGTGATAACTCCAAGAGTCACTACTACTAAGTCTGGTGACTCCTGGAGTTGTTTTAAAATAAAACAACTTATGGACACAAACACATTTTATTTGAAAAATAAAATTATTATATTAACAAGATGATTTACCAAGTTCCAGCAAGTTCTCTGGTCACTTGTCACTTCCTCTAATCGTCTGGACAACTCTTTTGAAAATTGGCGTGCATATAGCCCCAAGCTCTGTGGTGTAAGGAGTTGTAAATACAAAAGTAGCTTATGCATTATCGTGATCCTGTAACTTATGCATTATCATGTTCCTATAACTTATGCATTATCGTGATTCTGTAACTTATGCATTATCGTAATCCTGTAACTTATGCGTTTTCGGGATTCTGTAACTTATGCATTATCGTAATCCTGTAACTTATGCATTATCGTGATCCTGTAACTTTTGCATTATCGTGATCTTGTAACTAATGCATTGTCATGTTCCTGTAACTTATGCATTATCGTGATCCTGTAACTTATGCATGTATGTTACAAGGTTATATATGTAAATACATATAAATACATCACAATAACGCGCTTTCGAAGCTACTTTGAAAGTTTTGCGCTAAGTAGTCGACAAGTGCTCATGGCATGGCAGACAGGTAGGCCTGTGACCACGATCTATGAAGATATTATTAATTAAACATAATTGTACATATTTACAATAATAACTTGACATTTGGAGTGGAAGTGTTAAAATTAGTACCTACTATAATAATTAGTTATTAGTTATAGATATATATGTTAGTATTTACTATATTACTTCCAATGCAATACAATACCTACCTACTTTATACTTACTATATTAGATTGATTGTATACCAAAAATAAAAAACTGACTAAGTGCGCGGCGGAACTCGCTAAAAAACGATTGGTTTTCATCACAGCTTCAAAGCTATATAATATATTATAAATCGGCGTTTTGGGCGGCGTTTTTATTAAGGACCTCTTTTAATTGAATTAAATCAGCTAAAGTGAGTCAACTTATTTGGCCCAATAGTTCAACTTTTATTTAAAAAAGTACGCAGTTGAACTACTAGGACAAGTAACTTTCACTAGTTCAACGGTTGAACTAATAATGGTTAGAAGTTTCATTTCAGCAGATATGTATGTCTACATAGTTTTTTTTTTATGTAGCTGATACACTAGCCTTTGACCACAAAAAATAGAATTACTGACTCTTAAGGACAGCTGCCGAAACACACCGTTTGGTATTTGGCGACAGATTTTCTACTTGAAGGTGGTAGCTAGCCAGGCCGGCATTCGCAAAATGCCACCATGCAACCTATATCCGTTCCAAGGATACATCCCAAAAAGGTCAGATAGATTGACTGACACCTGAGGCTTTATTCCGTTTTCTAGTGTTAAATGATGAACCCTAAAAAGTGCTCTTGGAATACAATGCTCAGCAGTAAGTGCTGTTAAAGCGAGAGATAAGCCTGATCTCTGCTATGTGGGTGGTACATAAATATCTCCAAGTTCCTTGTCTCGTAGCTTTGTCCCTAAAGTGGCACACAATACAGTCACCCTACCATAAGCTTGCAATACCATAAGAAATCCGATTCATCTTTGGTCTTTGAGGAAGTCACAAGTCTTATCAACACCAACCACGCCTGATCCCTCGTTCCCCTTCAACTGAAACTAATCATCAAAAAATATGAACTCATCCAGGGGCCAAGTCACGCTGGATGCTTTCATAAGCCAACAAAATTATAAATATTAGTTTATTATTTGTATGGTAAGTGAGTTTTAGTTGTATTTATTTAATTATCGTGAGAATTATGTTTGTATGGATCGGCGGATATTAAGGTGCTGAGGACAGGGAAATTAACATAGGTGTTGGAACAGTCATAGAAAGGGTTTAAAAAATTAAGGTTTTTTAATCTCTATCTCTGATTTTTTGTGTTTTATGACCGTACCGACTTCAACAAGTTATTTCAAACTTCTGAGTGTTGAAGTCGGTTCCATTTTTAGGTATTAAAATAAATTATTGTTCTTATGCTAGCTTTTGATCACTTTTTCACCTGATGGTAAGTGATGATGTGGTCAAAGATGTTGTTCAGGCTAGCTTTATGTCTTTTGTGGTTTTAACGATTATTAAACGTGATCTGATTTATTTCTTATATTTTATTCGTAAGAATTTGGTTTGAGGTCTACTTTTATCAAAGACCTTTAAGCTGTCACATAGCAGTTTATTAATCTACTAGTGGGCCGCGCCGGCTTCGCACGGATATCTAACAAAAATTTCAATAAAAAAATCATTCTTATTATTGAATGTATGAATAAAGTGTATTATTATATATTTTCTGGTTGTATAAATTTACTCTAAAAGAGGCATAATAATTAAGTAAGTAAATCTAGATGGGAGAAGCGACTGGCGCTCGAAATACAGTATTTTACTAGTTCGGGAGCTGATGGTGTCAACAATAAGGTAACATTTTTATGCCAAATAAATAATTATTATTGTTTAAAAAAAATTTGGATTCTAATGTTGAAAGAATTTTTCAAATCGATCCAGTAGTTTTTAAGTTTATTCGTGACATACAAAAATACAAATCTTTCTTCTTAATATATTAGTGTACATGCAAATTAAATTCACAAATGAGAATTTCGTATTTTGTTATGGATTGTTTTTTTTATATAAACAATATGTGTTTGTGAATTTCGCTCACGTAAATAACACTGAAGACAAACACTGACCTAATGTGGTCGAAACTATAGTCGGAGCTATGTAACTTATTCAAATTTAAAATAATTTATTAAATTTAGGCGTCTACGGCGCTCTTATGCAGATCAATTATATTATATTCACGAGAGTAATCCCGTATTATATACTAAAATGAGTGAAAACCTCGTTAGTTTTTATAACTTTTTTTTCAATAGAGTCGGTAAAACCAAACTTTTTCGGCTTCTGGAATTTCAGTATATAAAAAAAACAAACCCTATAACGTTTAGTCACAACTGCATTCCCAGAAGGGGTAGAGGTGTCTAAACATTTAGTTTAGCTATATAGACATATTTGGATCCAATGTAATAGGAAACGAGCGTGATACCATTTATATCAAACACAGTTTCGCCTCCCGAAACTACTGAGAATTTCTGTGCCCAAAAAACCCAATAATCGAATCTTGGACCAGGAAATTCTTTTTATTGCTGATATAGTCTTTGACCACAATCTCACCTGATGGTAAGTGATTAAGTGGTCGAAGGTGTTGTGTGAAGTTAACGTGCTTAATCTAAAATTACTGGCTCTCGAGGAGAGCTGCCGGAACACACCGTTAGGTGCTTGGTGACAGATTTTCTACTTTAGGGTGGTCTAAGTTCTTGCCACTCAACCAACGAGCAATCATTTTTTTATTATTCCTTTCCAATTACTTAAGTGAGATAAGAAGTTAGTTATTGTTTGGTAGCGATTGTCGCTTGCGTCACTCCGACCCGTAAAAACCGTTTAAGCCACGTCATGAGATTACGACCAATGATCTCGCGCTTACGTGGTTCCAGAATTGATTGACACGTGAGTCGCTAAAAAAAACGTCAATACGTTTGTTTTCTATTGCTGTTAGGTTAGCCTTTGACCACAATCTCAACTAATGGTAAGTGGTGATCTGGTCGGTGGTGTTAACAGGTTTAGCCTAGAATTACTGGCGCTCAAGTATAGTTGCCGGAACACACCGTTAAGTGCTTGGCGAAAGATTTTCTACTTGAGGGTGGACGCTAGCCAGGAGGGCATTCACACTTACACGACTGCCCAAAAAAAAAAAGATTGTTATGTTTTCAGGGATCATGTATGTACTTACGAGTACTTATGTTTGTGAGTTTCTATATTCTACCATAACTTCTAAACGGCTAAACAGATCTAATGTGTGAGATATGATTAGATTCATCTAGACAACCCAAGTGACACTATGTATAAAAAAAATACAAAATACAAACTGGCATATTTAACACGCCACATTGTGAGTTTTTTTTTTCTAACCCATCGAGTGGCATATCAAAATAATACACCTTAAAAAAAGGATTCCATAAAGATATAATATGATTTGTAGCTTTAATTTCCATGCTAAGATAGAACGCTTAACGAAAATAAATAATTTGAAGTTGGGATTTAACATATTTTTTAATGTTATTATGACGGAATAAGCTCGAGGCCCACCTGATGTTAAGTGGATTAATATCTGCCTATAACAGATGCATTTCGCCACAAGTCACGAATTGCACTGCGCCCGTCACCTTGAGACATAGTTTTTAAGTCTCATGTGCCTGTAATTTCACTAGCTTAGGTGCTTGGTGACAGATTTTCTACTTGAGGGAGGTCGCTAGCCAGGCGAATGCCCATTCGCATAATGCCCTTCCACCATACGGTGAAGCTCAGGCCCGCGGCGGGATTCGAACCATGGACCTGTTGCGCGGCAGTCCATAGCCAATGACACTGAGCCATCACTGCTTTTATGAAGGTAAGATGAATCTGATATGACTTATACAAGTTATACAGGACTATCCACTACCGTGCTAAGAGTTTATATGGGATAAGTGTCTATCGTGATTAAGATTATTTATTTTTTATATACATAAAATGCTTATATGGTATTTGCTCCCGGCTGAAAAATGTATGCGCACACTGCCCATAATACTAGTTTCTGTTACATAGCTTATCTCGTATATATAGTAAAGCAGGTGTCCGATCGTTACTATGATTACTTGATTAGTAACTCCAGACAGAAATAGAAAATTGACGCAGATGGTTACATAATTGAAGTGTCAAATTAATCTAAACACATTGGTATCGTCGCGCTCGTTTGTCATTCAATAAATAGCATAATTTGTTACTTCGGTCCGTAGTCCGTAATGTTATAGACGTATCGATTGCTTCCTCGCATTGAAGTTCAACAGAGACGCATTTATTGTGTGCTTCATACTAAAACGAAATACGTTTGAATTATTTCTTTGTAGTAACACAGAATAAAAGGACCAGAAGCAGTGATGGCTCAGTGGCATTGGCTATGGACTGCCGCGCAGCAGGTCCGTGGTTCGAATCCCGCCGCGGGCTTGAGCTTCACCGCATGGTGGAAGGGCATTTTGCGAATGCCCGCCTTGCTAGCGACCACTATCAAGTAGAAAATCTGTCGCCAAGCACCTTACGGTGTGTTCCGGCGGCAGCTGGCTCTCAAGAGCCAGTGAAATTACAGGCATATGAGACTTAACAACTATGTCTCAAGGTTACGGTCGCACATTCGTGTCTTCTGAATTCGTGACTTGTGACGAAATGCATCGGTTATAGGGAGAGAATTGTCCGCTTAACATCAGATGGACCTCGAGCTTGTTCCATCACAAAAAAGGATCAATCCGCGAAGGCATTCTAATAAATAAGCGACTATAACTACGAAACAATAAGGGGCACTTCAGCTCGCAAAGCACGGAGTGCCAAATACTTATATTCATTTACAAGCCCCTCTCTTTCTATCGTATAGTTCTGATCTCTACTGACGCGGCACGCACCGTAGAATAATCCCATTCGGATGGATACCTGTAGCTTAGTACCTAAAATGCGAATCGAGCCAGACCTGGTAGTAAGTAGGTTAGATTAGTTTTAGAGGTTGCACTTTTGTTATTTCTAATAAGCTGCCGCCTACAGCTTCCCCTGTGTTGACTTTGATTACATCGCTCTCCCTCTGGAACTACTTAATAAATCTAAATAAATCGGGGTTTGAAGCATTGATTACCAAGTGGCAGTCGCTCTGGACTGCCATGGTCCATGATTCAAATTCTACCGCGGGGTTAATTTTCGACGCATGCTAGTATGGCATTTTGCGTATGACCGCTAGCTAACTAGTCTCCAAGCACATAACGGTGTGCTGCGAAAGCTGTTCTTAAGCGCCTTTAATTCTACAATAAGCATGTCGTCACCTAACTACTGTAACTTGTGGTCAAAGGCTAACCTATCAGTTGCCTACCAGCAATTTAAAAAGGAATGAAACACTTGCCGAAGTCCTAAGAAATTAATTTTCCAAATTCCTTAAAAATCGCACACACATATATATGTAACACAAACAAAAACTCGAATATAGACACTCCTTCTTTTTTTAAGTTGGTTAAAAATGACGGAAATCATACAAAATATAATTTTAGAGAGGTTTTCTAAAATATCTCTAAATACTAACTTTACTTATAATCAGCCTAGGACGCTAAGATGGCATAAATCATATATAATAAAACGCGGCAAAGCTATGTACAACAGATTTAATAATAAAAGCATAACAGTGAGTAACACAGTCGTCTGTCGCGCTAAGTTTTCTAGACGTCTACAAGATACGACGTCGTATTGGTTGCCTACGCAACTAGTCAATGTATAATGTCAGATCCATCAATAAGTTATTGAATCAGTGAGTGAGTCTGGCCATTCCAAATGTTCGGTCTCCGAGGTTCAAGGTCTTAACTTAACTACTACGTTTTAGTTTACATACTATTTGTAGATTCTGACTCATTGTTGCCAGTACTTTTCTTTTAACTTCCTTCTATAAATTTCCTAAAAAATTAAGTTTTATTTTATTTGATTGTGTAGTAAATATATATTTGGGTTATAATCAATAAGCCTGTGACCCAATGACGTAATTTATTAGTAACAAAATCTGATTGAAATTATTGATATATGTACATTCTGACTCATTATTGCCAGTTGCGATTTATTTTAATTTCCTGAAATTTTTCTTATTTCAATATAGAGTAAATATATTTTTGGGTTACAAACAAAAAACCTGTGACCCAATTATGTAATTTATTAGAAAAAAAACTGAGTAAAATTATTGATATTTGTACATTCTGACTCATTGTTGCCAGTTGCGATTTATTTTAATATATTTCTTTAAATTTCCTAAAAAAAATATTTTTCTTATTATTTTATGGAGTAAATATACTTTTGGGTTACAAATAATAAACCTGTGACCCAATTATGCAATTTGTTAGTAACAAAATCTGATTGAAAATATTGATATTTGTACATTCTGACCCATTGTTGCCAGTTGGGATTTATTTTTAATATCCGTCTTGAAATTTCTAAAAAGAAGAGAATATTCTTATTTTATTGTGGAGTTAATGTATTTTTGGGTTACAAACAATAAACCTGTGACTCAATTATGTAATTTGTCATTAACAAAATCTGACTGATTTGATTGATATTTGTAAATTCTGACTGATTTGCCATTTCTTTTAATTTTCTTTTATATATTTTTTTTAAATATAAGACATACCATTTACTTTGCTGTCTACATATGATTACAAATGGTTAGACCACTTCTTTTTTTTATCTCGAGCTGGAATTTATCTCTCTTCTAGGTTCAACGCACCGGGTGAATTAACCAATGGTCTATCCATTATCACCATGTTCATAACAGATATTTTTATATTAGTTAATTAATAAATTACATTTTATTAATATTTTGTAAATATAAGTGTAATAACTGGGCGAACGGGACGACACTGCAACTTTAATGAACAGGCGTACCGCTTACCATCTGGCGGGCGACTTGTTCATCTCATCGTTTTATAATATAAATGAATAACAAATCATGTACCTTAATCCTATACTATTTTATTGGCCTTAGTTTTCTAATCCATCTCATATATATGGGTGTTATCAGAATTCTATGAAACACTGATGTCTTTCTCAGACGATTTCTTATAAAGGTTCTCGGACAATAATAAAAAAAAAAACATTCTGAAAAAAAAACATTCGGTAAATATAAACGTCACGGAAATACGGAAAATGTATTCTAGCAACATTGATTCACGTATCATTTATTCAGCCTTGTAATTTATTCAGTAGAATCGTAAACCTATACCCACTCGTGTTCTTATTCTAGACGTTTTTTTATTGGACATCCCAAACGTCAAGCGTGTATACCTCTCATACCTCTGTATACTAGTTTTGACAAACATTGCACTTCTTATTGTATGTTTGAATGTTGTTTTGTCATGGAGTTTTTTTAATATGGTTGTGATGGAACAAGCACAAGGCCCATCTGATATTAAGCGGTAACCACTGCCTATGTCAGATGCATTTCGTCAAAAGTGACGATCTACTCTGCGGCTGTCACCATGAAACCGTACAGTTCTTTCACATGTAGCTGTAATTTTACTGGCTTTCAAAGACAGCTGCCGGAACACACTGTTGGTGCTTGGCGACAAGTTTTCTACTTGAGGGTAGTAGCAAACCAAGCCACCATTCGTAATATGCACTATGTAGTGAAGCTTAAGTCGGCGGCGTTGGGGATCGAACCATGGACCTGCTGCACAACAGTCAAATAGTTATTACCACTCGGCTACAATTGTATGAAGAGCCTCAAAATACAATTGTATGAAGAGCCGCTAGATAGCTCAGGAGCCAAGGAAGTAAGAATTTATACAGATGGTTCAAAAATGACAACAGGCACCGGTGCAGGAACTTTCTCGGACGATTTGAACATCCACATAGCGACGGGCCTGGGTAAGCATAGCTCAATATTCCAAGCGGAATGCGTGGGTATAATACAAGCAGCTGCAGCAGTACTAAGCAGGAAGGTAACTGATCTTAATATTAGAATACTCTCTGACAGTACAGCAGTTCTACGAGCCCTACAACGGTACGAACACACATCAGGGCTCACCAAACAGTGTCACTATCTACTGGAAAAAGTAAGTACAAATAACTATGTTACTCTCCAATGGATTAAAGGGCACAGTGGATCCAGAGGCAATGACGCGGCAGACGAACTAGCAAGGAGAGGCTCTAGCATTAGTCCACTAGGACCGGAACCAATGATCCCTTTGCCGTTCAGCCTAATACGAGGCTGGATCCGAAACAAAACCAAATTGAAACACCAGGAATACTGGGCAAGTATCACTGATTGCAGGCAGTCAAAGGAGGCTTTCCCGGATCTCAACCCGAGATACTCCAAAAGACTCTGCAACCTAAAACGTGACCGACTCCGGCGAATCGTCGGAATTATCACGGGACACTGCTCACTTAATAAACACCTGTTTACTATAGGTGTTACAGACAGCCCCCTGTGCCGAGGGTGCATGGAGGCAGAAGAAACGGCTGCGCACATCCTCACTGAGTGCGTGAGCGTAGCGCCCCAACGGGCAGAATTCCTCGGGACACCGAGGACCGTCAAGGAGGCCTGCACCGGCGTCAGCGAGCTGCTAGCCTTCCTCGACGACATCGGGTGGCTGGAGTAACGCACGCCACCCGGCATCACGCACAATGAGCCGCTGCAGACGGCTTGGGTGCGGAAAACAGCCCGCCTATCAAGTATCAAGTACCACTCGGCTATCATTCCTTCAGAAATCTTAGGAAATATTAAATTTTAGATAAATTTGGTTCTAATATCTCCTTGAAGTAAACATCCATGGTACGAGTATTTACATACCAAAACAGTAATTCAAATTATCTTTTCCTAAAAAGAAATTTTGATAACATTAGAGATTCCTTATCTATCTATTCTGATATCATAATTTTAAATTATATATTCACAGCCACCTCAACTATTTTGAGGGTCCCATAAGCCCTGCGAGCTTTCCCACACAACAAGAAAATGAATATTACAAATTGAAACAATAACAAACTGTTTATCTGGTGGTAAGTGATCACCATCGGCTACGAACATCTGCAATACCAGAGGTATCGAAGATGTTTTGCCGGCCTTTGAGGAGGAAATATGCTCTCTTCTTGAAGGCTCCTAAATCGTATCGGTTTGTTAATACGTCACTTAGCATTTGGTTCCAAATTGTGGCTGTGGCAGTCAGAAAATGCCGTGAAAATTGCAAGGACTTCCAAACGTCGACATAAAATTGATGAAACTTCATGCTTTGTCGGGATGTCCGATGGCGAAATACAGCTGAAGGTAAATCGAACATTTTCTCAGAACTCTCGCTGTGTAAAAGATGCAGAGTGATTCAACTTCTCTACGCAATGCCAAAGGGTCGAACCGATCAAAGAAAGCTTGATCCTCAATGATTCGAGTGGTTCAGCGTCGGATGCGGTCAAATGGAAAAATCGACATAAGTGAAAAATGCGGTCTTGACACTTTACGTAAATTGTGTTCCTCGCGATGGCTCTGTGGTCCTGCGGGCTTGAGCTTTAGCACACATTGGCGGTTAATCATATGGTGAATGCTCATCTGGCTAGCTCCCAACCTTCAAGAAGAAAATGTGTCGCCTGTATGTTCTGTTGCGAATTAGGATTAGCCTGATACAGGCTTTTCGAACACAACATGCTAAAACATATGGTCTCGCCTGTATTGCCCAAAGAGTTAGGCAGAGATATCTCCGACCCACGTTTCAATTGACATGTTTTTGTTCCACGTAATAAGGGACTAGCCTAATACTTTCTACCGGACTCATCACTTACTATTGTGTCATATCATCGTCATCAGCTGGAAGACGTCCACTCAATTGAACAAAGTTCTCTCCCATAGAATACCACAATAAACGTCTATTAGCCACTTGTTGGCTACACTCGAATCTTACGATGTCGTCAGTCCAATAGTGCAATAGTAGTTGGTAGACCCTCCACTAAGCAGTGAGGGGCCTACCAACTACTATTGTGTACATATAAGACATTATTAGAACAATTCTCGCTTGGGCAATCACCAGAAGCCTAGTAGGCCCCTCACTGCTTGATGGGGGGGCCTACCAACTACTATTGTGTACATATAAGACATTATTAGAACAATTCTCGCTTGGGCAATCACCAGAAGCCTAGTAGGCCCCTCACTGCTTGATGGGGGGGCCTACCAACTACTATTGTGTACATATAAGACATTATTAGAACAATTCTCGCTTGGGCAATCACCAGAAGCCTAGCGGATAGGATTTAATGACGCACGTCAGCTATCTTGCAAAATGTGATATCTGATAATTTTCATCATTGTTTTATGATGTCCCGTAAAACTAATTTATGATGACCTATTTTAAAATATAACAAGATTCGTCGAGTCATTAAAGTGACTAGACGCTGAAAAATAGAACGTTTAAATTTTCATTGCTCTGGACTGTAGACGAAACACATAAAGCCCTACGTAAGTAGGTACAGCAGTATCAGTACTTACAGTAAGGACTTTCATGCGCAATGTCTTAGGAATTATCCTAGTTAAACTTACTATCATTTATTGTCTCATGTAATGGTTAGTAGAATAGAACTAAAATACGTTTGATGGATTTTGGTTTAATAGCACACTTTTTTTAATATTCAATATAATGCCAATTTCTTCCCGGCGTAAGAGGCGACGAAAGGAAAAATGCCAGAAAAGGCACGGCAGCTCATTCTGAAGAACTGCTGTCTACACTGCAAGACGCCTGCCAAGCATGTGGATTATGGCAAACACCCTCTAATGCGGAGGCTTTTGTTTAACGTGAGGACGTTATGTCTGTTGATTATGATTTTGTACAGTAGTGTTTATATTGGTAAATGTGTTACGCGCTATTGCGGTGATTTTGATAATGATAATTTGACTAGTCTATAATATTCGTGTTTCAAAGTTTGAAGTTGGAACTCTAATCTAAAGAATATGTGACAGTCAATACATTATAAAAATACACAAGTTTTTATTTACTAGTGTTAGACAGTTATACTAAGTTTTTAATGTTTTTCTATTTATCAAAATTATTTCGGCGCCACTATGTTTTTTTTTTATATTGCTGCAAGCCTTGGACTGGCCTTTCACCACAATCTCACCTTATGGTAAGTGATGATGTGGTCGAAGGTGTTAACAGGCTTAACCTAGAAACACTGGCTCTCAAGGACAGCTGCTGGAACACACCGTTAGGTGCTTGGCGACAGATTTTCCACTTGAGGGTGGTCGCTAGCCAGCGGGCATTCGCAAAAATGCCCTTCCACCATCCACTGTACTTAGTTTATTGCAGCATAGCTTTTACTGGTAATAAGTAATTTAAATTTAACATTACCCGCAGGATAAATATTCAATACCATTTTTTACCGTATTTTTGAACGTGTCCATACTGTGTATACACATCGAATGTGTGTCAATCGTCCCGTCCGCTGTGAAAATATTTAGGGCGTATTCGATTTATCGCTCGCCCGGGCGAATATTGATAAACCCGATTCGATAAACCATGCCGTCACTAGTTCAAGGTCTCGCAGAATTTCACGATCGACGCTCGACGCCTGCCAGCTGATAACACAGACAACAGTGCGGACGCTACTTATTTTATATAGCAGCTACTATATTACGGGCTTTAATTATTAAACACAATATAAAACATTTTGTCGAAGAAAAAAATGTGCGCTGTTTCTACACACTGCTTTTATGGCCTAATTTTTTTCATGACTTATGTCTATTTTCGGGTTCTGTACCCAAAGAGCAAAACGGAGCTCTATGTACAAGACTTCCCTGTATGTCAATCTGTCCGTCCGAGTCTTTCCAGGTTCTCTAGCTTGAACCAGTATGGACTAACCTGAATATGATAATTTTTTTTTTGTAATTTAGATATTTTGTTTATAAAGGTGATCCAAAGACGCATACTTCGTTCTTCGGAAGGAGCCGTCGCGTCGGTCCCTCGATCTTTTGTCTTTGGATGGAAGCGATGGAATTATAGTATTAGGGCAATTTGCATACGTTCATCTGACTATCTACCACCATCAAGTTGAAAATCGTCGCCGAGCACCTAACGGTGTGTTTCGGAAGTAGTCCTGGAGAGACAATAATTCTAAGTATAACCTTGAATTTTCGACAACCTTGAATCTTTTTATCACTCACCATCGGAGGATATATTGGTGTGCATTCACTAAACGTGCACGCTTTGTAATGCCCCTAGCGGTCACCCATCCAAATCATGACCGTAGTGACGCAAAATAACATAGTTATCCACTACGAGCGTTTAAATTATACGTCATGAAGCCCATAATCCCCGAAAGTGTAGTAGAGGTGCCTAAAATTCACCTAATAACACCCAAATAAAAAGTCTCATACTACTTTTTAAAAAAATCTTATTTTATTTCAGACCACGTACTTGTTTATTTCATTGTCCCCGGTAATTATTGTCCCTCAAAACTGATTTACCTTGCGAATTAGTATGCCGCCCGGAACCCCTGTAAAAAACTATGTTGCCCAAGTCTCATACAGTCGGACTTATCGCAACGATTTATCTACAAAGGAAGTATTTGAAAGTATACAAACGTTTCGGTTTTAGATATTTTATTGCTTCGGTTAGGTTGCACTTCCATGTCGGATGCTACGCGAAGCTACCCTTCGATATATTTTAGTGCATAAATATTTCTAGCCGCCATATTGGTAATACTGCCTAAGTGTACCTCATTTAACTGTGGCCCTTATAGACAAATTCAGAGTTGCTCAACGAGCTATGGAGAGAGGCTATGCATGCTCGGAGTTTCTTTGAGCGATATAATCTGGAACGAGAAAATTTTCCCAAAACTAAGGTTACCGAAATAGCTTTTAGAATTTGCAAGTTGATGTGGCAATAGCCAGGCCACATTGCTCGACAAACTGATAACCGTCGATGAAGAACTTACAGTGGAAACTACAGTGTAACTAATAATTTGGCCACCCACTGTACATTACACCGGAAATCGTAGAGTTGCTAGGCCCCCCACTAAGTGTTCTGAACACATATTAAAAGTCGCGGGTAGCCAATGGTTACTAACGGTTATTAGCCGTTTATTGGTGCGTTTTATGGGGGCTGTCTTTGTCGTCCATTTTACTAAACCTAAGCTTGTAAGAAAATGATATCTTCGTATAGTTCTTCTTGCTTCACTGGCTCTGGATTGCCACCTTTTCCGTGGTACTACGCCGCATAGCAACAAGTTCTTTCATAGTTCAGTGCCAGTTTGTCATTCACACTGTAACGTTTTGACCTCAATTATGACTATACCATGAATGTTAATATATAACTTATACATATGTATGTTAGGTTAACTAATTTCGATTTTGCAAGATTCTGTTTTCAGGGTTGGTGTTAAAGTTCAATTTGGTCGTTGGAAACCTTGATAGTATTTTATATAGAATATTTTGTGACCTTTTAATTTATTGAACGATTAAATATGTGTTTCCGTGTCATAATCTTCCGGGATGGTTTCAGTTTAGTTATATGTTTATGTTTGTAATTTCAGGAGTAATATAGCATTTTAGATTATACTAGTGATTTCACCAGGGAGGTCCTTTAGGTCCTCGTTTAGGTTTTCGTGAGACTAGTAGTAATAACGTGTCGGACTAACATGTGTACATAAAAAATCTCATACAGATGACATTTTCAAAAATAATAGCCCTAAAAATCATATCATCCGCAATGCGCCAACTTCTTAGCCTCCAAGAGAACATGAAAGTAATTTAAAAAAACGCACACATTGTTAGGCAGAAGTAGGTAGTATTATAAGTTTATTTGGTTATGGCTCTCAAAGGTTTCCTAACCCTCTTGCTGGCAGCACTCCGCCTGTGTCCCCATCTGGTTCATATACGTGACTCATTTTATAATGCGGATTGCGGAGTGCCAAGTATACTACCCGTCGTGGTTTTGCTTGCTCTATCTGTACACATCTCTTCGAAATAATCTTTTTAATTTTATGTATTTTTGAATTCGGATGATTTGTACATTCATTCGGAGCCAATCATTCTAGGTTAGCCTGAACAACATCTTCGACCACATCATCACTTACCGTCAGATGAGATAAATAAATAAATAAATTTATTTGTCATAAAAATGTGTGTACAGTACATAAATATTTGAACTCATTGGCTCCGAGCTAGTGTAAACTGTATTTCAGAGCCAATGGCTTCTCCCATCCCTTTCCTATCAGGCATAAAAAAAACATCATACATACATTAAAAATGTATAAGCTTCAATCGTATTGAATGAATTTTACGTCCTCGATAAGTAACAGATCTCTGAATTTTCTTGGTAGTTTTTTTTCAAAGGCATGTAGATTAAGGGGTCATTTTCAATTTCGACTGCTACTTTTTATCAAAAATTAGTTTTTCCTGTTGCTACATAGGATTTTAACTCAAAATATTATTATAATACAGATTTTCTAACCATGATTTCAAGTAATTCGCAGCTAATATCGCACATGAAATAGACATCACATTTTTTAAAAAAATTACCGGACTACTGGGTATTGACTATTTTTAGATATAAAATAGTTAATAATACAAACAGACAGCAACACGTACATGTTTACAGTAGCATAGTAATACAATAAAAAAAAATACGTAGCCTTGTAACTTGGATGTTTCAAACGTTCCGATTCAGAACCATGCATCGAAATTATCATAGTCTTTCAAGGCATTGTCATTCATTCGTAGTTATTTTATGTATTCAAACTGGTAGTGACCTTTTTTGCAGATGTCTGTAGAATATATTAATAAAAAAAAGATAATAATAGCTCATCCGTCGTTAAACAGGTCGCTGTATAAAATTAGGGTAGATAACGACAGAATTGTCTTTGAGGAAGTTTATGAAAATAGTGAAGGAAACGTAATTGAAAAGTAAAGCCGTGGTAATCTATAACTTGCCTGTATTAAAAAACGAAAAGGTCACGCCGGGATGGTCAATCAAACTTTTGATCGATACAATATTTCTACATATCATCTGATTAGAAGTTATCTAACATCAGGAATAAATTAGGCTATATACAACATAGTTAGGGAGCTAGCTGCCATTTTGGTAAATGATTTGATGAGGGTTTGTCGACGTCAATTTTCTACTTGAGGGTGGTAGCTAGCCAAGCGAGCGTCCGCAAAATGCCCTGCCACCTTGCTGTATAGACTGCTATTCTAAGACAACAACCCTTCGAAGCACGTGGCTTGCTCAGTAGTATATGCCACTAGTGGTCAGATTCCAAGTCATGACTGCAGCGAAAGTTGCTTAACTTAGTTGATCGATTAAGGAAACTAAGCAAGCTCCGTTACGAGCGCTTCCATGTGCATGTCTAGGCAAGCACTGCTGCGAGTACTTAATATCACTTATATTTGCAAGCCAAATCTACCTAACTCAACAAACACCTAACACAAAGGCCATGCAAGTACGTTATTGTATTTTAGAGCTTCAACTCTCTATAACTTAAAACCTAATATTGATTACGTGTTCATGAACCCGTCTTCAACAAGTTTCTTGAAGCTTATGTAATAATAATAAATCAGTAATGATTGCTTTCAGTATACGAGATTCACAGTCTTTGTTCCAGTACAACGAGAATATGCTCGAAAATACTTGTAGATAAGTGTCAAAAATAGATTAAACTAAGCGCGTTTGTTAGGGGTTTGTCGACGAGTGCCACAGGTAGCACAAAATAGAAGAATCCACAAGACCAGTTCTTTGCCCTGCCATGTTAGCACTCATATATACAAAAGATATCTTGACATATCTGGCTAGATATAGATTACTCAAAATCTACTCGCGGCGCGCATGCTAGCCGTGCAGGTAGCCTGCTCGTTGGTCCTCGTATGATTTAAACACTACTCGTTGTGGACTGTGATTACTTTTATGCAAATGTTACTTTTTTATGACATTTTGACGGAATAAGCACGGGTCCCACCTGATGTTAAGCAATTGCCTCTGCCTAGAACAGATACTACTTGAAGCGCTCGTAGCGAAGTTTGCTTAGCCATTCTGAATCGATCAGCAAAGTTAAGCAACGTCCGCCGCGGTCAGGAGTTGGATGGGTGACCGCTGGTGACATTACTACTGAGCGCTTCCGTGCTTCGGAGGGCAGGTTAAGCCGTCGGTCCCGGTTGTTGTCTTAGGATGGCAGTCGTTACAGCATGGTGGTAGGGCACTTTGCGAAGCCCGCCTGGCTAGCTACCACCCTCAAGTTGAAAATCTGTCGCCAAGCACCTAACGGTGTGTTCCGGCAGCTGTCCTTGAGAGCCAGTAATTCTAGGTTAGCCTGTACAACATCTTCGACCTCATCATCACTTACCATCAGGTGAGATAGTGGTCAAAGGCTAACCTATCAGGCATAAATAAAAAAAAAAAAAAGATACATTTCAGCACTGCGCCCGTCACGCAGAGACATACAGTTGTCTCATGGGCCTGTAATTTTACTGGCTCTCGAGGACTGCTGAAAGGAACACACTCTTATTTCCTTGGCGACAATTTTTCTACTTGAGGGTGGTAGCTAGCCAGGCGGGTAAAATGCTTTTCCACCATGCGGTGAAGCTCAAGCCGGCGCGGTGGGGTTCGAACCATGGACATGGGGCACGGCAGTCCATAGCTGTTACCGCTTGGCCATCATTGCTTCTGTAATATCAATTGGCTGATGTACAAACCGAGTCTAATTTAAAACTAAAACTAAAAAAGAACACGTGGCCTCGCTTATACAGCTGACAAATACTTATTCCGAGGTAACTATTATAAAATTTTCCTATAGCTCACACTGTGCGTCAAATATATATCATGTTAATAAAAATGCTTCCTCATAGACCACGCGTGGGAGCCCAGGGAGCTTGTGATGTTTAATGATGAGCAGTCATTTTTACGCTTTCAAAGTCTGTAATATTTCAGTGTGAACAGGTGATAATAGGTGTTTTGGAGATCCGTAGTTTTTTTGAACTATAATGAAATAAATGTAAGGTATATCTTTTTAGCATACATCTACTTTTTTACTGGACGTAAGGACCTTATTATATAGTTTAAGCTGCAACGTGGCGGTTGAGGAAAATTGTTAATAAATAGAAGGTACGTAATGTGATTTCAAGCTATAGAGTATTTATTATAAGCGAATATCATATTGGCACATTTTTAGAGCACAATATTTTCACTTCTGCTGGGAATCAAACCCGCACCTACGGGTTTTATGCACCGGATGCCTTAAAAACTCGGTTACGTGTTTGATCCCCGCCAGATATGAAAATTTCAGGCCCCGAAAAATTTTATATAAAATTAATTGTTAGCTGATAATTTGTAAGAAATGTTCAATTTCGTCGTGTAAAAGACAAGTACGATTTTCATATTAGATTATTCATTTAAATAGCTACCTTACTAATTATAGTCTATCAAGACCAAGACCATATTACCATAGCAAATTTGAATTGTGTTGTAATTTTGTAATAATGTGAAGATTTTTTTTTCATATTTATTTACAAAATTAAACAAATTGTTGGCTGTAAAAGGCGTCAATTAAAGACTATTTTATGAAGGGTAATCTTTAAATTAAAACTAAACTAAGTGGTTAAGAGTCTGAATTTTCGATATTTAAAGTACCTACCATATGTAACTAAAAAAAAACAACTTGTTAATGTATTTCGGAGCTCGTCAAACTTAGGGCCCGTTTCAGAATGTCCTAATAAAGTTTCGGGTTGCTAACCAACACATAAAATAACTGAATAATAAAAATGACAGTTGACATGCAGCGCGTTTCAAGCGTTAACCGATGGATAGGCCGAATGACCGATGACTGTGAAACGCAAAGATAGTGTTTTATTTATTAAATTTGTTCTGGGTAGTAAAACCGGAACTTACTCGCACATTCTGAAACAGGCCCTTAGTGTGATAACATAAAGTTGGTAGGACTGACGCCATCGTAAAAGTCGTTGGTATCCAATGGTTAAAAGCGGCTAATAGCCGTACTTTGTGTCGTTGTATGGGGAGGCCTTTGTTCAACAGTGGACGTCTTCCGGTTGTTGATGATGATGATGATGATGTATGATGAACAGCGCGAACTAAGTGAAAAAACCACATAATGTAAAGAGCAAAGCTAATTTTCCTTTTATGGTTTTACCATTGAACGCGCACGATGCCCACCTGATAATAAGCGGCAGCCTCTGCCTACAACGAATGTATCTTGTCACAAGTGACCAACTGCACTGCGCCCATCATCCTGAGATATATAATTTTTAAGTCTCATGGGCCTCCAATACTGGCTCTCAGGGACTACTGCTGGAACACACTGTTAGGTGAGGCATTCGCATAATGCCCTTCCACCATGCAGTGAAGCTCAAGCAGGCAGTGGGGATTAAATCATGGACCTGCGGCACAGCAGTCCATAGCTGTTACCGGGCGGTTTCTTAACATAAGAATTTAAATTATCCCGAGCTACATAGAACAGGAAAACAATTATTTTGTGTAAAATCATTTTCTATTGGTGTTGAACCCTCAGTGCGTGAGTTCGACTCGAGCTTGGCCGGCTTAATATCTGACGAAAAGCACTGAATTACGCAGATAATTTTTATTGGCCGTACAATAAACGAGGCGTGTTCAGAAACAATGTTTCATTGCATATGAACAGGAAATATATATTATAAGATTATTTCAATGACTACTAACTAGAATCTTTATCTATGAGTGTGTCACTATATTTAAGTATTTTATTGAACTAATTTGCGTCTGTGAACATTCTTGCAAATTGCGACCTTGGATAGTGTTAGCTTCGTTGATACACATACATATACTTGTATACGACAATGCCAAGCTATTACAACGCATCAAATAACTACCTCACCTCCCGCGACTTTGTCTGCGTACAATCTTATTATATCGCTGACTCATGAACTACGAGTTATATCGGACAAAAAGTAACCTGCGAACGTCTCCGAGATAAGGCGCGTCTCATGCGAATGTTTTGAAACATTGGGCAAAAACTCGTACATATAACTTTGTTTCGCGTCGTCTGCGCAAGATGGACCTATACACAAAAACTTTATTTCATTAACACGTACTGCGCCCTACTCTAATTCGTCGATGTTTCGTACTTCGGGTCCGAAAGAAAGATCCGCAAAACACGTTTATGTATACTTTTGTTTAACTTCGTTCGTTGCATAGACTAGGAAGCTTTTGCCGGTGTAGATTCTGTTATTTTTTTCGGATTCGTATGGTTTGTACATCTCCCAAATATGAATAATTATTTATTAGTTTGGCTATAAGAGTTTGCTTATACGTAGTCAAAATTCAAAGTCGAGTTCTAAATATACAGAAATAAAATAAATAAATCAAAGTCGTGTAGTAGTTTAGTGATATGTTGGTTATGGCTACATTACCCATTCTTGATAGGGAGTTAAGGCGAGAACACGACAAGCGTGGTACAAAGATGCTTTCTTGGATCACGTTGAAAAGTACTTGTAGCATTAATAGTATTTAATATAAATAATATAATTGCCTAAATACTACACTGTGTACGTATACGGAGAAACAAGGATTGCAATGTATATTATGTGGTTGCCAGATACATTTACACTATGACTGACGAACTATGCGGTCCAACCAAACACTATATCAAACAACGAACTTCGTACCACAAATTCAATAAAAAAAAGTCTAAAGTGTCGCTCGAAACACGAAAAACTAAACTTCGGTGAATTGTAGTAGCGGCCATGATGGTACACGTAGTATTACGTTCTTAGTGATTTGGATCGAATGCCAGTGCCCCGCGCGCCCTCTCTACCTGAATAAGGAGAAGATGATAATGAAGATGCTTTCTGCAAGCCACGGAAGGTTTTAGAAAGCTTTTTTTCGACAACAAACAAAATGTTCATATTATTTGTGTACAATGCTTCGAAAAACTTTGGCAGGTGACGCGCCTTTTCAGTCTCTGTTTCAAACATCAAAATTGTTTCTATTGAAACGCTTTGTGCGGCGTGACGTCATAAACATCTATATTTAATTAAGGCACATGAGACGGAAACTGGAAAGGGATTATATATAACAGAATTACCTAATAAAATATATGTTAATCTTATGCTTAACCTCGAGAAGGTCGCTTACTTATCTGGTTATATAACTTTTGTGTTAAATGTACCAAGTGTGGTTTGTGGGTTAGCTCGGCTAGCTCAATAATTCGGAATAAAAATATATCATTCTACGATAGCAAGATATCTTTTGACAAAAAGTTCTGACTGTTTTACTGCTCAGTATTGATATCAAATAATATAAATAAGTATGACATTAAGGACAGACAGATAGACAATGAAGTCTTGTTAACAGGGCTCCGTTTTGCCCTTTGGGTGTGGAACCCTAAAAAAACATTCCAACTGTTCAACATCAAACAAATATCATAAAACAACAACCTACGTATCGATATACAACTCCATAAGTTGTAACTCGACTCATGTTAACGGAGACATTGACATATTCTTACAATTAAAGTCATAATAAATAAGTATAAGACTTAAAATAAAAACAATATAATAAGGCGAGGCCTTCCCTTTTCCATCATTAAAAAGAATAAATAATTCACCATCATTTGTAACGAACTAAACTGGCCATAGGAAGTCAAGGATCGCTGACTGACAAATTGGTGACGATTAGCGAATGATAAATTGACCCGGATATGTCGTTTTAATGAAATCACTTTGGTAGGTTGGGGGGGAAATTGGGATTTTACCTTGAACCGTATTTAATTTGATTTTGAAGACTTATCAATAACTCTTACAGTGTTACCTTTATAGGTTACAGTGTAAGAGTTATTAACACCATATTCTTACCCAGTGTTATTAATTAACTAATTGAATTATTTATTAAGGGTTTTTTAGATGTTTTTATTCTTTTTTTTTATACCGAACTGGGTAGCGCTTGACCACTATCTCATCTGATGTTAAGTGATGATGCGATCGATGATGGAGCGCGCTTACCCAGAAGATACATATTCACCTTCGGGTTTGAAGACCCCCATATTGTACTTAACCGGAAACACAGACTCAGGCAGGGTATTCCATTCCCTGGCGGTTCGTATTATGAACGAAGAAGCAAATCGCTTTGTTCGGGTAAATGGAATATCTATCATATAGCGGTGGCGCTTTTGAGTATCCCTGGATGTCCGGATATAGAATGATAATGGCGGAATCAAATTGTGAAGTTCCGTGGCACACTCAACGAAAAAAAACGTATCCGATAAAAAACCGATAAACAATCGACTTTGCGGCGATGTTCGAGACTCTGGAGTCTCTTGCCTACTTATAGGGATATTGCTATATAATGTCTTTGTAGTTCATTCTATATAAACGTTGTTTCGTCATATTTTATTTACTGTTTATTTTGAAGCAACGGTAGCCGAGGGGTTAGAGGACTGCGGTGCAAAGAGGTATGTCTCAGTGGGACTGGCGCAGTGCCATTCATTCGGACGAAATGCGTCTGTTATAGGCAGTGTTATATAATTATATTATAGTGCAAAATGTGATCTCAGAGAGTTTTGAATCAGCATAGGACCAACTTTAACAAGTTATTTCATACTTGGAAAGTATATGAAATAACTTGTTGTGTCAGAAGTCGGTTCCATTTTTAGATAAACTATTTTTAATTCTAACGGTTAAAATCCACTTTTCCTCGCAGAGTTTCCATGATTACATATTTATGAGCTTGTGAATTGAAATATATATTAATTACGCTCTTCTATAATTCAGTCTAATGTCATGAGAGTCAGGTCTATGTCGCGAGGGCCTTGGTTCAATTCCCGGCCAGACAACTATTATTGGGTTGTTATGCCCAGAAGGTTCATAGTAGCACTCGAGGATGGGAAAATATGTCCCTCGTCCTCCATTCCTGGAAATCTAAAATACTAGTAATCCGGTGAAAAATAAAATCATTGATTATTCCTTTATTTATTAATCGATTATTTTGTTCATTAACTACAAAATATTTTTATAAATCATACGACATATATTTTTGTATAACTACCCTTTTTGGATGCACTTAATTCACTCTATACGGCTGGTTTATTCGATAACCGTAAAATGTGTTGCATCAAATTGTTATATCGTTTGGAGAAAGAAGACCGTGACACATGTACAAGAAACAGACAAGGTCAGGACTTGGATGGGTGACCGCTAGTGACATCACTACTGAGGGCTTCCATGCTTCGGAGAGCACGTTAAGCCGTCGGTCCCGATTGTTGTCTCACGGTGGCGCAGTCGTTATAGCATGGTGGTAGGTCATTTTGACAATGCCCGCCTGGCTACCTACCACTCTGAATTTGAAAATCTGTCGCTAAGCAACTAATGATGTGTTCCGGCAGCTTTCCTTGAGAGCCATTAATTCTAGGTTAGACTGAATGACATCTTCGATCACAACATCACTTACGTACTCAGTGAGATCGTCGTCAGATGCTAACCTCTCAGGTATAAATGTAAAAAAACTAGTGATGATCTGGACTGCGCCCGTCATCCTGAAACATACAGTTGTTGAGTCTCATGTGCCTGTAATTTTACTGACTCTCAAGGACTGCTGCCGGTGTAACACACTGTTCGGTGCTTGGCAACAGAAGATAATCTGTGACTATGCCCTCAAAATTAATCGCTTCAGCCTACCTTGCCAACTGGGACCGTCTCGTAACGACTAAACCATCGGTTAGTCAGCGGTGGACGATGGTAGGTAATAGCAAAAATATAAATAGAGAACAGGCTATAAAATGAATCACGCTCAATAAAAGAGTTTTCCCATTGCCCTGAATGTAGACTTCATCTTTATGTGAACGACTGACAAAAACGACAATTTATTGTGTGTTTAATCGTTCATAAATCGTGTAAAAGGGCTCTAAACTGTAGGTTTGCTTGTCATTGATGGAATGTTATTGAGTCGATGATAGTGATTATGTCTTAAAGGATGATGTTATTAGGTAGTTAGGTACAACAAATTAATGATATCAAAGTGTATGGTGGCGTTAAATATACGGAAATAACTTTTCATTACATTAATGGTGGAATCTTTTTGTGGTCTATTCTAGTCCGATCCAATGAAGAGATATCAAATGGTATCAGGTTATTTACAAATATTTATAACCGAGTTCAAAAAAAGGAGGAGGTTCTCAACCAGACTGTATTTTTTTGTGTGTGTTAACCTCATGAGTCTTTACAGGGTATACCGATTTTGATGTTTTTTTTATATTCGAAAGCTGGTGCTTGTCCCATTTAAGTTTGTGCGAGATCTGACGAGTTATATTTGAGTTGTCCCTAATGATGCATATTTTATGTTTGAAATCGGTCAGTTTTTCTTTGTTAAATGTTTAACGTAATTAATTATTACCAATTGATCCTTTTGAATTCAACGATGGGTACCATACAAATATATTATTAGGTAGTATGTAGGTGTCACTTTCAGGAAATTCAGTTAAAACTTAAGCTTAAATGTGATATTTTTTTCGGTGGGAAAATCGAAAAGTGACATCTGGTAGTATATCAATAAACACGGGGTGACCACGATCATTGCAAAGTGTTTGAAACGTTGGGACAAAAATATTGATAAATATACGCGAATTAAACCGTTTAAAGTTGTTTAATTACTAAGTGTAACAATCGAAAAAACCTAAGACAACATCACTAATTTTCTTTGCAATTCTTTGCAACAAATAACTATTTTAGCCAAGGTAAGCAAAAATGCTTACCTAAAATTGAATCACGAGCGCAGCGAGTGATTCAATATTAGAATCCTGAGCGTTAGCGAGGGAATCAAAAGAGCACGAGGTGAAAAATCTTTGCACTCGAGTGCAACACGTAACTTTTCATTCCACCTCAGCGAGGAAATTTAATATAAGGTTTAACAATGACGTGAAAAAATGCCGCGTAAAGAACCGCGTACAAAGCAAATTGAAAAAAGAACACCAAGAAGGTTCCGAGTCTGAGTTATTAACAAATTAAAAAAAAGTTGTATGATATATTCGGCACCATAGAGGTAGCAGTAAATAGGTTAAATGTTTTTTTTAAATTCACAAACTTAGTGCACACGATGTTCTAAATTCAATTTACTTTATCCTCTAGAGAATAAAAACGGCTTTTCCACTCAGATATTGAAGATTAAAAATACACTTTCTGAGATGGTGCAATGGGATTAAAACTATATTTGTTGTAACATGTCAATGCTAACAATCTTGTAAAATGGCTCCTAGGCCCCAAGATACAGGCCTCGTGTCCAGTTTGGGACTCGATAGTAAAAGTCATTCACAACTTATTTAAGTATGAAAGGTTAGCACTTAGTAAAAACTATTATTATAAACCTATATTATTATTAAAAATTATGGTAGACTGTTAACCATAAAGATTTGTGTTCACGTAACGATCTCCATACAAATGTTTCGCTATATTTTATTATATAGATCTTGTCAACGTTATCTTTAACATTTAAAAAATATTTTTTAACGACATTGATCGATTGTTTTGTTACTTGTTTTGTTCGGGATTCGATGGTAATACTAAATTACGTGGGTTTCGTTGCAAGAAATATTCAGTGGGATCTCTTTTATGGGATCGGGTGGTACCTAGTGTGATAGCGTAGGAAGATGAAGATATGTGGGCATGCAACGATTATGTAAAGCTAGTAATAACGAAGATAAAAATCCTGCAACAAACTTATTAAAAACATACGCTAAATGTTATTTACAGATTCAAGAATGTCAGATGAATCCTGACCTTCACCACGTTAATATTTTTAAAGCACAAAACGCTACGCCCAACTATTGGTTTTGCGTATACATAAGTCTGTTGCGTAAAACCAATAAAATATCTCTTCGTAACAGGTTGTCGCCGAAGTTGTCGTCAATTATGTAAATCGCTAATTTTGGACCTTGTGTTTAATACCTTAAGAGTGATTTTCACTTACTTTTTTGTGATAACATTAACCTTGGGTATACTTCCTACATTGGTCTGAAATATTGTATTAATTTTCTCTATCTCTTATAGTTTTTTGTATATAGGTGTTAGGGTGGTTAGTATCCTGATCTATTAATAAGTACGTATATACGCCAAGATAAGGTAAACAGGTTTAGCCTAGAAGACCTAAGTCTCAAGCAGCCAAAAGTACCGCGATGAATTTTCTACTGTGTGAGGCATCTGTACGAACCAGAACACACTATTAGTTGCCTGGCGACTGATTTTCTACCTGAAGGTGGTACCAAGCCAAGCGAGCATTCGCAAAATGTCCTCACACCGTGCGGTTAAACTCAAGCTGGCGGTAGGGATCGAACCCTAGAACTGCGGCACGACAGTCCATAGCTATTTTTATACTGTAATTGTTTCGACCACCTATAGAAACTATTGCCAGGACAGAATTCGAACTGTGGACCTGCTACGATGCAGTCCATCTACCATACCAACAGTCCATCGCCTCTTCGAATAGTTTATAGTGTTTGGCTAATGCCAGTGGACGTTTGTATTGGCGATAAATCCGAGTGGCTTCCTCAATTATATGGGACAGCCCAGGGCTAGACCGGTGTCTAAAATTATATTTTAGTATTTGACGATTTTTCACATGGAATCTTGTAAATGAGGTGAATTTCTCTTTCAGAAATAGATATTAAGTCAGGGATATCAAACTGGTTTTTCTAAAGGGCTACAAAATCTAGAATATGATAGCGGGCCAGATTCAAAATCAGTCTCGTTTATTCATGGGAATATTTGTTTATTTTTTATAATATAATATATGTTGATCATGATATTCGTATTTTTGACGTAATATTTACTGCTACACCTTGTTTGTTGTTATTAATTATTATCATTGCATCTGTAGATTAAGTTTTAAATATCCAAAATGGGCTATTCTGTAATCCAATCCTTTTAAATTACTGCATAATTAAATTATTAAGTGCAAAATAATGAAATAATGGTGTCAATACTATAAGAATACTCTAAATTTAAAATTCTTTTAACTATTGCAGTGTTTAATCTGGTATCAGTAAAATCCACATTTGTGTTACACTGACTTTCAATCGTTTTTTTTTTTTTTTTTTTTTTTTATGCCTGATAGGTTAGCCTTTGACCACTATCTCACCTGATGGTAAGTGATGATGTGGTCGAGGATGTTGTTCAGACTAACCTAGAGTTACTGGCTCTCAAGGACAGCTGCCGGAACACACCGTTAAGTGCTTGGCGACAGATTTTCAACTTGAGGGTGGTAGCTAGCCAGGCGGGCATTTGCAAAGTGCCCTACCACCATGCTGTAACGACTGCTATCCTAAGACAACAACCGGGACCGACGGCTTAACGTGCCCTCCGAAGCACGGAAGCGCTCAGTAGTAATGCCCAACCAGCAGTCACCCATCCAAGTCATGACCGCGGCGGACGTTGCTTAACTTTGCTGATCGATTCAGAATGGCTAAGCAAACTTGGCTACGAGCGCTTCATAAAGGAAGGGTTATTCAATTGACGGTAAGTTTACATCTGTTTAGAGTGCACCAAGTTACATTAGATAGATAAAAGTCTTTATTGAAACACTACAGTATAGATATATAATGAATTTACTATAAATAAATTACAACAATGTTGCAATTGGCATTACAACTAAATCTGCTTAAACATACCAACAATTGTACAAAAATTACAAATTTAAAGACTGTATTTTACTAGCGTTAAATGAATTTAGATTTTAGAGTGAACATAAATTAAAGGTACGATAATTAAGTCAATTTTAAATTTAGAGCAGTCATATAGAACTCACGCCACTGTTCCCTTAGTTATAGAAAATTTGTCTTTTTTAATGTCATATTGGAGATAATCAAAATAAAAAAAAACATGCTATCCGTGAACATGGTATGGTGGACTTCTAAGCTTTAGATAAGAAACATTTTAAAGAGCTTACAATTAGATAATAATCATTGCGTGATTTGATAAAGTGGTTGTTTCAGCAGTGTTTTCTTTTTTCTATATGTAAATCTTGATTTGTCGCGGACCGCATTGTAACACATCCCAAGGAACGCACGCGGGCCGTATTTTAACACGGCTGTATCAAGGCATTTTCTTTATTCATACAATAGAGTATTAAAAATAGGAATCTTATTGCTTTAACCTTCATATTTTTACAATAACATGTTTAATAGCTCAGCGCCAATATAAAAATAATACTTTTTGTTTTTAAATTTTAGCAAACCCCTTTTTAATTTCTATGTTTTCTTACATTGGTTTTCACAAATCTGGCTTTTACACACAGCTGCCGGAAATCATCGTTAGGTGCTGGGTGACAGATTTTTATTTGAAGGGGTACCTAGGCACTTACTTTGTGAATGCCCATTCAAAAACGCTCTACGAGCATGAATCTGATGAAGTTTTCGTGCCGCCCGAAAGGGCTGCTCAGTTTTCATGCCCCCGAAAGGGCTGCTCTCCGAAGACAACGACCGGGATAGCCCTCCGAAGCAGGGGAAGCGTAATTACTGCAGTGGATGTTGCTCAATCTAGTTGATCGGTTAAGAACGACAAAGCAAGGTACTGCTATTGAGTACTTCAAGCCTATTTACATATCTATTCTGATGCGTGCTGGTTTGGTGGCTTCGAACAAATCAGATCAAATCTTGGCAGGTGTAAGTTTACCTCAAATTCAAAATCATTTATTCAATTTAGGCGTCTGCGACGCTCTTATGAAAGTCAATTACAAATTTTAATATTGAAATATTCTACATTGTTCTGCCAAGTTCAGCAAAAAAATGTATAGAGCCACTGCGAGAAGAACGGGTAAAAAAATCGGGGCCATTCTTAATACAATTATTAAAATATTTGTTTAAATTACGTAGACCAGGTGACAGGTGATAGCTTGGCAGAGGTGGAATTTTCCAAGCATTTTGTCGTTTAAGTAATCACGTGTCATTGGGCAGTTTTGACCTTGAAAAATAGTAATATGTATTTTAACTCAAAATATATTTTTTACTAAAATTATTATAACATAAAAGCAAGCATTAAATTTTGACTGCATACTTGCCTGTTTGATAGAGGCGGTGACTTCTTTCGACGCTGGAGCGTGCTTGCCTAGAAGATACCTTTTTTTTTAAAAAAAAAAAAGGTATCTTCTAAGTAAAGACAAATTTAAAAAAAAAAAAAATACCTTTTTTTTTACTGCTACTTTATTTCATTGAAGTTTCATTTGCGTAGAAAATATTGGTGAACCAAAAAATCAAAAAAGTTTACTAAAGTTTATTTTAACTTCATACTAATTTAATCAAAACTGTTAAAAGTTTGCGTATATTTTTCTGTCTAAAACTTTATAAAAACAGATGTATTCAAACATAATTTATGTACAAAGCTCCTGAGGCTCCGAGCTTTAATTTTAATATAACAGACTTAATTCCCTTGACTTTTATTTTTCTTGTACCCAGTTTTTTTGATGTGGATATTTAGGAAGTGTATTTACTGACTTCCAAAAAATACCGTTTCATGTGAGATCTGTTTCAGTCACGGCTTTAGAGTAAGACTGTTCGATAATCCTCATTGGGTGACGTTAGAGCCGTAGATTTGCGTCGAATGAGCAGCATACACTACTTACATAGACGTATGTGAGGTGTTGCTGTACATTAAGGTTGAACTAGCCGGTCAGTTCTCCATACAAACGTGGTAGGGTGATACTCCCTTATTTGAGATTTTAGGTCCAGAATTAAGCTTTATACCGATTGATCTCTTCATTATCTAGGCTTGTACGATGCCGAAATTTTAAAAAGATAATTAAATTGAAAGTTACGTGCTTCGAAAACTTATGAAAATGTTTCGAGGCTTATAACGTACATACATACATCTCCACAAACATTATTACTATCATTATAAACATACCATTGTATCTACCTATTAATTTCATTAAATATTATAGAATAAGTTCATAGATTATTATTATATATATTGGATAAATTAAAATTAGGACTTACCAATGCATTCCACGGTAACTACCAATATTGTGAAATTGAAGGAAGCAAACACCCTCGATTCAAGATTTTTCTTAGTGAGGGCTATGCAAGTCTTGTATAATTTAGTGAGTAAAACATATCATAGATTATTTTGAACTTCTTAACTTATGTATTGTATTTATGTGTGTGTTTTAATGAACAATAAACTTATTATTATTATTATTATTCACGTAATTTATTTTACAACATAATTTTAAATTTTTTACAACATTCATATACAAAAAAAATAAATATTATAAAAAACTTAAAACTAGGATGCCGCCGGCAGCAGGTAGTGCCCAAGCTACCAGCGGTTAGGGCTGCAGAGAGAGGAACCTTCGGACAATGCGTGTCGTGTCGAGTATCACTGCCTTCTGTATCTGACCCTTGATCCAACCGTCTAGTGAGAGCTTCTTGAGGTGTTGGTCGAGGCTCTTCGCTATTAGGCCGTTCGCCGAAACGACTATCGGGACAATGATCGTCGAGTCAACATCCCACATGGCGGTTACCTCGTGAGCCAAGTCAAGGTACTTGCTGACTTTGTCCTTCTCGGCCTTCACGAGATTCTCGTCATGTGGGATGGTGATGTCGACAAGCACTGCCCGGCGTTGGGATCGGTCGACCACCACGATATCAGGCTTATTGCAAACAATAGTCCTGTCCGTGATGATAGAGCGGTCCCAGTAGAGCAATGCACGACCATTCTCGAGAACTGGCGCCGGTGCGTACTGATAGTACGGCACCTCTGACTCGACAAGGCCGTATTGAAGAGCAAGTTGCTGGTGGATGATCCTGGCCACTTGGTTGTGCCTGTGCAAATACTCGCCGTTAGCAAGATGCGAACAACCGGAAATGATATGCCTGAGTGACTCTCCGGGACGGCGGCATGCTCGACAAATGTCGACCGTACCGTCCTTCAGTATATATTTCCGATAGTTGTTCGTCATCATTACTTCGTCTGCAATTGCACAGGCAAAACCCTCGGTTTCTCCAAAGAGGTCTCCGAAGCGTAGCCAGTTCACCGAAGCGGGTAGGTCCACATCAGGCCCTGTTAGGGCCCGGAAGAACCTCCCGTGCAGCTCCTTGCTTTTCCATACTGCTTTGCGGTCATCAGTGCTCAGCATCGTTGGTTTGCGCCAGTTATCGTTCGCCAAGGAGAGCGGTGTGAAGCCTTTGTCAACCGTCACGACATCGCGATGCATCCCGTACTCATGGTTACGGAAATAATCCCTGAGACTGCACACTTCACGGTTGTGAAGTGTCTTGGCATTTAAAAAGCCACGACCTCCCCATTTCCGTGGAATGTACAGTCTCATAACTGACGAGCGCGGGTGTAGCATACGATGCAAAGTGAGCAGTTGACGGACTTTTCTATCCAGGGCGTCCAGCTCAGTCTGCGTCCACTTCAGGATGCCAAAGGAGTATATCAGTAGAGGCATCACCCAACCGTTAAAGGCGCGCGTCTTGTTGCCGCCAGACAAAAGACTTAAGTACTTTTGTCAGGCGGTAAAAGAAGCGTTCCTTTACCGATTTCTTGATGTCATCTACCGAAATACCCAACGACTCTGACATACCGAGGTACTTGTAGGACTCGACTTCGGAGAGAGATCTGAAAGTTATTGTCTCAGAAAGCTGCAAATTCGGAGAATTTACAACTTTCCCCTGCTGAACATGCAAGACCGCACACTTATCTACACCGAACTCCATCCTAATGGCGCTGCTAAAAATCTGTGTAATTTTTAGCATTTCCATCAAGTCTTGGCGTTTCGGAGTAAACAGCTTGAGATCGTCCATGTATAACAGATGACTTATAACCTCACCCTCTCTACGAAGTCGAAAGCCTAGCCCTGAATCCTTCAGCAAACTGCTGAGAGGGTTAAGCGCTAGGCAAAACCACAATGGACTCAGACTATCACCCTGGAAGATGCCTCGCTCAATCCTTATTAAGTCCTGCGGGCCAGAGGGGGTGTCGCTACCACCTGGTTGACGAAGGACTGTGGTCCACTGCCTCATACATGCAACCAAAAAAGATTTCAGGGTTGTATCAATTTTATACAACTCTAATATCCTTTCCAGCCATGAATGAGGCACTGAATCATAGGCCTTCTTATAGTCAATCCAGGCAACAGAAAGAGACCCTCTGTTCCGCCGAACTTGTTGGCTAATGGTCATGTCTATGAGGAGGAGCTCCTTAGTACCACGGGACCCAACCCTACATCCATTCTGAGTGGGGGCCAAAACATTGTTCGTAACAATATGAGTGTTAATTTTCGTGGTCAGAATGGATGTAAGGAGTTTGTAGATGGTAGGCAAGCATGTGATGGGTCTATAATTTTTCGGATCCGTGGTACTACCGGACTTATGGAGCAAGAAGGTGACACCGGTGGTCATGAAACGGGGAAGAGAACCAAGTTCGAGGGCGTCTTGAAATTGTGTTGCCAATCGGTCGTGTGAGCATCGAATCCATTTTATCCAAAAGTTGTGCAATCCGTCTGGGCCAGGACTTTTCCAGTTCTGGGTCATACGAATTGCACAACTAACGTCTACGGGGTCTATATTAATAGGCGCCATGGATTCGATAGACTCACATTCCCGTTGAACAACATGAATCCAATCACCCTCTATGTGCTCGACGGGCATCGACCAGATGCCACGCCAGAAATCATTCATGGCATTGGCATCAGGTAGCTGCCCGTCCGTCACACGCTGATCGGTTCCTTCCCACTTCCGGAATACCTTCTTCTGATCACTTTGAAAGAGGCGATTAATCCAGTATCTATCCACACGCTCTCTGTAGCGACGAATACGACTTGCCCACGCATAGACCTTCTGTTTCAGGTAGTCGATGCGATCCGTGACACAGGCCATGTAGTCTCGGGGTAGGACACCGGTACCAGCAAAGGCCTGGGTCACGAAACGCATGACTCGGGGGCGGTTATTGCCACGACTGAAACAGATTAGCTTAGCTATGAGAGTCCTGAATGAGTTGATACGACGCTCGATCCGTACCTGCCATGCGGGCGCACATCCGGCAGGACGCGATGCTCGGTCAGTGTCCGGAAACTTGACACGAGCAACACGACACGCCGCAATGGCGCCGCAGTACAATATCGAGTGGGTATCAACTAAATCTTCGCTAGTCCGTAAATACGGGGCCAGCAAAGTATTCAGGGCTCCCATTAGCGCTAGATTGCGTCTATGAGTAGGCAAACGTGGTAGTCGCGGCCTAGAATCGGGTGTGTATCGATACTGGCTAATTGCATCTTCCAAAGCCCTCCTCATCTGCTCACTCACCTGGTTAGTTACGTTCATATTCGCATAATCTCCCTCATCGATTTCAAGATCAACCATTGCCGCTGGTGTCACCTCCGGCGACGGTATCACAACCAGGGCCGGGGTTGACGACGCGGAGGGTAGATCCTGCATCATGGAAGGAGCAGCGTGAGTAGTAAGTGTCTCCAGGCGGAGCCGATCAAGCACAGACTGTTCCAACAGCTTGCATCGGTGGATAGCCCGTACTTGATCCGATAGGCGTTGGGCGGATACGGCGACGGTCGGTTCAAGGGTCTGAAACAGAGGCAACATACGATCACGGTACGCGGTCAAGTTGGTTCCTCCCTCTGTAGCCTCATAGTAAGCACGCATGCAGTTTTCATTCATTGATGAATTCCATCGCATGCGGCGCACTACACCACCGGTAGCGGGGGCCGGGCGCGGAGCAGATTGCCCCATAGGCTCCAAGCGTGCCGGTAGCGGGGGACGTCCCCGTCGCACAGGTCTCGGCGGCGGCGGCGGCGTCGGTGGCCCACCCTCATCACTGGATGCATTCGACTCGCGGGGAGTGTGAAACTCGTCTCCCGACGAGGAGCTCGGAGTTGACGGGGTAGGCGATGATTGAACACGTGCGCAGGTGGTTGCCGCTGTGATCTTCTCCCTCGCCTTTGATCTTGTGATCATTTCTATTGTTTCAAATCCGTATTTTATCACATCTATTGGTTTAAATCCGTAATTTGTTGTTATTTACATGTTTGACATAAGGTGTCAATTTTACTATTTGTAGATTTTGTAGTCATTGTTGTTGGTTTTTCTGTAATTTTATCTGTTTATATTATGGAAGGTTGTAATAAATATTCTGGATATTACAAAGTAGTAAATATCGGCCCAAAAACAGTAAAAATTAAATTTTAAAATTGTTGTACGAAAAAAGGCGACGTATGTCAGCGGTGTTTTTTTTTTTTTTTTTTTTTTTTTTTTTTTTTTTTTTTTTTTTTTATTATTATTCACGTTATTTATTTAATAACATAATTTTAAATTTTTTACAACATTCATATATAAAAAATAAATATTATAAAAAACTTAAAACTAGGATGACGCCAGCAGCGGGGCAGGGCCTAAGCTACCAGCGGTTAGGACTGCAGAGAAAGGAACCTTCGGACAATGCGTGTCGTGTCGAGTATCACTGCCTTCTGTATCTGACCCTTGATCCAACCGTCTAGTGAGAGCCTCTTGAGGTGTTGGTCGAGGCTCTTCGCTATTAGGCCGTTCGCCGAAACGACTATCGGGACAATGATCGTCGAGTCAACATCCCACATGGCGGTTACCTCGTGAGCTAAGTCAAGGTACTTGCTGACTTTGTCCTTCTCGGCCTTCACGAGGTTCTCGTCATGTGGGATGGTGATGTCGACAAGCACTGCCCGGCGCTGGGATCGGTCGACCACCACGATATCAGGCTTATTGCAAACAATAGTCCTGTCCGTGATGATAGAGCGGTCCCAGTAGAGCAATGCACGACCATTCTCGAGAACTGGCGCCGGTGCGTACTGGTAGTACGGCACCTCTGACTCGACAAGGCCATATTGAAGGGCAAGTTGCTGGTGGATGATCCTGGCTACTTGGTTGTGCCTGTGTAAATACTCGCCGTTAGCAAGATGCGAACAACCGGAAATGATATGCCTGAGTGACTCTCCGGGACGGCGGCATGCTCGACAAATGTCGACCGTACCGTCCTTCAGGATATATTTCCGATAGTTGTTCGTCATCATTACTTCGTCTGCAATTGCACAGGCAAAACCCTCGGTTTCTCCAAAGAGGTCTCCGAAGCGTAGCCAGTTCACCGAAGCGAGTAAGTCCACATCAGGCCCAGTAAGGGCCCGAAAGAACCTCCCGTGCAGCTCCTTGCCTTTCCATACTGCCTTGCGGTCATCAGTGCTCAGCACCGTTGGTTTGCGCCAGTTATCGTTCGCCAAGGAGAGCGGTGTGAAGCCTTTGTCAACTGTCATGACATCACGATGCATCCCGCACTCGTGGTTACGGAAATAATCCCTGAGACTGCACACTTCACGGTTGTGAAGGCTCTTGGCATTTAAAAAGCCACGACCTCCCCATTTCCGTGGAATGTACAGTCTCATAACTGACGAGCGCGGGTGTAGCATGCGATGCAAAGTGAGCAGTTGACGGACTTTTCTATCCAGGGCGTCCAGCTCAGTCTGCGTCGTATTATTATTATTATTAACTCTGAAGTTAATTATCTTATTAAAAAAACGTTAATTATCCTATTAAAGAAATCAATCGATACCATGTTTTGGTTTGTAAGTAAGGGGGTGATCACCCTACCACGACGTTTGTATGGAGAACTGACCGGCCGGTTCACCCTTAGGTTTATAACAGAGCACTTTTTAATCTGAACGTGATGATTTACCGAAAGGTAGATACAGCGGGTATACTACCAGCGAGAGCGATCCCAAGGTTTTTTTTTTTTACGCATGATGGGTTAGCCTTTGACCACTATCTCACCTGATGGTAAGTGATGATGTGGTCTAAGATGTTGTTCAGGCTAACCTAGAATTACTGGCTCTCAAAGGACAACTGCCGGAACACACCGTTAGGTGCTTGGCGACAGATTTTCAACTTGAGGGTGGTAGCTAGCCAGGCGGGCATTCGCAAAGTGCCCTACCACCATGCGAAAGATGGTTAGCGGCAGCCAGGCTGCTTGCCATAAAATCGATGCCGAAGTTTTATATTGTCTTTTGTATATGTTGTTACAGAATACGTACTATGTACGTATATGTTCTTGCGTCGTGCCGTCTGCGTTGTTAGAGAAAACACATATTGTATGGATCCCTCATAAAGTGGGACAAGGTTAGCAAGACAATTACATTAGTTTCGTTACTTTGAATAAAAATAAGGAGGAAAACGGGAACAAGAAAGAAAATCTGCGAATGCAAACTGGTGACAAAGTGTCTGCATGCACTTTCGTAGCAGTCCGCGTAGCCCTCTTCGTAGCGATCACTCGTCGTTAGGTTTTACGAGTATGATACGCTTTCTTTTTGTTTTCTCAGGTGATAGATAGCTCTCTGAAGCAAAGGTCTTAAGAAAAACTTCCTTGAATAGTAGAAAATACTGCAAAGCTAGTTTTAATGCCTTTGTAGTGCATTTAGGGATTTAAGAAGTCTAATCAGATAGAATTATGTACGTGGAAATACAACATTATGCACTGTCTCAAAATAAAGATCTTCATCAATTACGTTAAAGCTTATGCCAATAAATCTTAAGCGCTTAGCGCTTGAAAAGTACAAAAAGAAGGCTTAATGTTGATGAAATATCCATCTAACTTTTGCTTGCGACTCCGCCAAAGATGCGTGGTATGGTTTTACAACGATTACTTGATAAACACTCAGGATAAAACGCGTCTTATATGTTATCACATAACCTAAGAATAGTTATATACGCTTAATAAGTATTAAGATTATTTGGTCGTAAAAAATTACAGATCTTGAATTTTGCTACTCTTCCCGCATCTGTGGCGTTGTCGAAAAATTTGTTTTGCTGTTAAATATTTATGTTAGTTTTGGTTTAGTCGGCTGCTTGCCTGACGCCTCCCCTACTTGGAAATGTTCTCGTTGGAAGTATACCTTTTTTAAAGATATATATTAAATTAAAAGGGCTGTAAAAGGTAATTATTTACAATCTTCAGCCTGTACCTGTAATTTTACTCACTGTCATCTATTCAAAAAACAAGAGCAAATATACAATTTAAAATTAAATTACATAATTACGAATTAATCATTACGGTGTAGCCCAGCAGTACACTGCGGATACATTTTTCTTCCTTAGAATCTTCCAATTACAAGTTTGAAGTTCTAAATAAATATATTTAGGATTATTCTTACTCTGTACCACTAACTAATAATAATAATAAAGATTTATTATTTTAACTGCCTACTAAATACTTACCTCTTGACTTGATGAACATATGTATCTAACTATTTGTTTTTTTTCTCGTTTCCAGGTAAGAAAGAAATATCATCGATGGACTAAAAATTTAGGTAAGTACTTATAAATCTAGCATTAACCATGTAGCAGTAAGTTGAAAGCTGATTAAAAGTTTCTGTCAGCACTGATTTGTATACAATAATATGTTTTTGTAGTTAGGTATTAAATATGTCTTTTCGGGTATGTTTGGAATAGAATACGTTTTATTGCTACATACCAAAAAAAACTTAAATCCAAGTTGACTAAAACAAATAAATAAGTAGTGTTACAATGGGCAGCCTTATCACTAAAAGTGATCTCTACCAGGTAACCTTAGGATGGAGTTTTAAACAAGCTAACACTTTAAGGTTTACGTTGTGGCTGGGGTAAATTTTACCCGAATTCTTTATGTGACTTTATGACCGTCTTGTAAAAACTTATGACACTGTGGCCGGAACGATTTTCTTATTACACTATCTATCGTATATATAGGATGATAGTTAAGTCTGTGTCTCCACCAAACAAAAGTTACAACAAATTTTCTGTAAAGCTGGAAATTGTTTAAAAAAATGCCAATTTTTGTGTTTTCAACGTGTTCATGACAAAAGTTTTATTTTGTGTTTATCTGATCTAAACTCATAATTAGGTTAGCAAAAAGAAATGCTTAGTAAAACACATAATTATGTGAACTGTCGATATCTAATTTAAGTGTCACCTTAGATTACTTAGTGAAAAAGAGCACATGAACAATGAACATATGGATTTTTTTAATAGCGTGTCAAGCTGAAGTCACAAATTAAAAATTAAGAAATATAAAAAGGTCGTTCCCCATGGAGCTATGGTCTAATCCGCAATAAATGCGAGTTATAATGTTATTCGCGGCGTGTCCTCAAGGGCCGCCGATTTATGGGCGGATCGATTCCGCGTCCGGGAGCGGTCCGGCATTTAGCGGGTAGCAGCAGATAAAGCAGCGGTTCGTGATGTAGCGAGTAGCGGGTGAAGTTGTACCTACTATTTTATATCTAGTTGTGATATAAATGTGAGTCATAATTTTATTTGCGGTACGTTCTCAAGGCTCGTTAATTTATAGACAAATCGTTCACGTCCTCGGGAGTGAATTACTGTCCCTCAAGGACAGCAGTCGTAACATATCGTTACATGTTTGGCAATAGATTACTTGAGGATGATATAGTCAGTAGATACGAAAATAGCGAATGGCAAGTGAAGTTGTTCTGATTCTCATCTAGTTCTGCACGTGCAAGGTTTGCCGCTAGAATCTCGAAATTCTGCGTGAAGGTGGGAAATGTTACACTTTTGATATCGATCGATATGTTACTATGATCAATATGTTACAAAATTTATTTTCTATGGAGTGTTAGAGCGTAGCATTTTGTGTTATTTTAGTATCTAAAGCATTTCTGTACCAAACTACAGCCGTTGTAGACCGCATACATTTTTATTTGGGATTATAGCAGAAGCTGCACTATGCCCACTTGATGTTTTCTAATCTCTGCTTATAACAAAGACATTTCGTCACAAGTGACGAACTGCACTGCGCCCGTCACCCTGAGACGTACAGTTGTACTCTCATGTGCCTTTAATTTTACTGGCTCTCAAGGACTGCTGCCGGAACACACTGTTAGTTTCTTGACGATAGATTTTCTGCGTGAGGGAGGTAGCTAGCCAGGCCAGCATTCGCAAAATGCCCTTACATCATGCTGTGAGCTCAAGCCGGCGGCGTTGGGGTTCGAACAATGGACTTGCCGCTCGGAAGTCCATACCCATTACCGTTCGGCTATCACTGCTTCTTTGAACTTGAATACCCTGGCATTTACATGTAACAACTTTCGTATAGTAGGAGCATTATAGTTTTGAGGGCTAATCCGCTTGTCTCGTGGCCCAACACACTACTCGCGAAAATATCTTCACGGAGCGTGGATTAGGGGCCCGCAGGCACGTGGGCGGTGGAAAAAAACCGCGGGGAGCCGCACCGCATAGAGATATCGTCGGTTGTGTGACGCGAATCTTAAACAGCGTTGTTTAATTGAGAATAGCCCTCTTTTCAACGGTAATGCGCTTTTTATGGACCTGACAAGCTGTTATACGATGTATCGCAATATATATGGTAGTTATTAAGACAGTACAGCGCAGCGTTGGAAGATATATAGAAAATACATTTATTTGCATACGTTAAACAAACACACATGTTATAAATTTAAAGGGAGGTCTTATAGCTTAAAGAAAATTCTTTCAGAGAACCAAGCAGAAATGATTAACAAATAATAGTGAGGTTGGCAATTTACTACGTGAACATTACTTAATCCACGCGCATCATAGATAATGATATCAATTGAATTTTATTCATAAATGGACGAAATCGGCTCCGCGTGATACCTACGTAATTTACAAACTACTATTTAAATAAATATCTACATTAAAATATATATTTACATTAAATAAATAAACATACCACGTATATAAGTATTGGATTATAATCTTTATATATAGACATTAGGTGTCATGTTGTTTGTCCGCGATGGACTCCTAAAATACGGATCCAAATTGAAAGATAGGATAGCTTACATCTCAATTTATAGTCTTAATTATCCGTGCGAAGCCAGGTAATTGCCGGCCGCTAGAAACAATATAAATTAATACACATTCTAATATATACTTACATACATACACTGATATATAAATACATAATATGTATCTCAATTACAATTAAGTATATTGGTAGACTAGAAAGGTAGAATGAAAAAAAACAGCTAAGTGCAAGTCTAGTCTTACTCAGCAAAGGTTCGGCGTCGCAATAACGCAATCAGTACTAATATTATAAATGCGAAAGTAACTCTGTCTGTCTGTCTTTAACGCTTTCACGCCAAAACTACTGGACCGATTTGAATGAAATTTGGTATGGAAATAGTTTAAGATCCGGGAAAAAACATAGGATAGTTTTTATCTAACTGCGCCAAAAGAGGTTAATGTTTTTGCGCGATAACCGACATACCCGCGGGCGGAGCCTCGCCCGGAAAGCTAGTAGTAGATAAATTTATTATAACTAATTTATAAAAAAAAGGTGAAGTTAAATTAAAGTTAAAAAGTGAGTAGATAAGCAAATTACTTAAAAAACACGAATGCTTGACTGCTCGACCAATGTAACACGGGATGATTTTTTTTTCATAGCCAATAGGTTAGCCTTTAACTACTATCTCATCTGATGCTATGTGATAATGTGCTCGAACATTTTATTCAGTCTAACATAGAACTACTGGCTCTCAAGAACAGCTGAACGGAACACACCGTTTTATGCTTGACGCCAAATTTTTCTACCTCAGAGTGGTAACTAGACAGGCGGGCATTCGCAAAATGCCCGACTATCATGCTATAATGACTGCCATCGTAAGACAACAAACGGAAACGTGCCCTTCGAAGCACGTGTACTCTCAGTAGTAATGCCACTCTAGCGGTCACCCATCCAACCCATGACCGCTGCGGACGTTGCTTAACTGAGCTGATCGGTTAACGGCTACAACGTTACGAGTGCTTCAAAGTGACTTTAAAAGGATTGTAACGATACCCCATATATCCAAATTTGTTCAAGCATCCAAAGTTTATAATGGAAACTTATTTCTTCAGTGCATCAGACATGTTTTCCTTGGCGCCAGTACCTAATTTCTTCGCTGGCCTGGGCACGCATTAGTGGTGGTGGATATACTGCATTCTTCCTGTAACTCGATCCTAAAAGCCTATACTTCAAGTGCGTAGCACTCTAAGTGCAGACTATACTTCTACAATTGCTAAATATTGGCTGAAAATACTCAGGGACGCTAATTGCAAATGTGTATTTTTATTTAAAACTTAAAAAGGAGGAGGTTCTCAAATTACCGATTTTTATTATGTGACTTATAATTTTTTACATGGTGTACCGATTTTCATGATGTTTTTATATTGCTGGTGCTCGGAATGTGGTCCCATTTTAATTTGAGTGAGATCTAAGGTATATGGTATGTGTGTATATAAGGTATGTGTAGTATTTTAGTTATCAGTACTAATATAATAAATGCGAATGTAACTCTGTCTGTCTGTCTGTTACGCTTTCACGCCAAAACTACTGGAACGATTTGAATGAAATATGGTATTGAAATAGTTTGAGACCCGGGGAAAAACATAGGATAGTTTTTATCCAACTGCGCAAAAAGAGGTCAATGTTTTTGCGCGATAACCGACATACGCGCGGGCGGAGCCGCGCCCCGAAAGCTAGTTCCTAATAATTCGTATTTGATTGGCTTCGACTACATTGATAATGTTCTCATTTTCACTTGTCGATGTAAAATGAACATAAAACTGTATACGTTTGTTTGTTTGGTTTACTTTTAGTGCCATTTTTGTTTTAGAATATTTGCTTTCAAACAGCAGGCAGTAGGTTTTTTGTTAATTTTTTTATATCTACGATTTTGCCTATATTAGTGATTCAATTTATTAAATGCAGAAACCGATACATAATATCTTCTGATCTTATTATAAGCACAAGTGCTTATTGGAACATATTTTGTACAAGACAGACCTAAAATATAATATTGTTAGTATATATGAATTAAATTGCATGTCGTGTTAAATTACATTATCATTATCAAATTAATACTAATTTATAATATTTAATCAACATGGCAGCGTTAATTTACATAGATTCATTAAGCTCATAAATCATTTTTCTATTAGCTACATAAAAAGTTTAGTTTTAAATTGTCTAATTCAACGGAATAAAGAAATTATTATTACATCATTTAGGTTTTTAGCTCCCTTAGGCCGGTTGTATATTTACTAAATAATATAAGTGTGAAACCATTAAAGGCTTTGTCTCTATAACAACAATGTATAGTATAGGATGAAATAATTGACGTTGATGGGCCGCGGGCAGCCGCGCGACAAGCTATACTGTACATTGTAATGATAGAGACAAAGGTAAAAATAGTTTGACAATAAAACTGCCGCTGCTGCCAATTCGGTGGGAAACGAGCCTAACAGCGTTAGTTACTCTACTTAGCCGGCGCAGCGTCTAAGGAAAATTTATAACTCTGTATGTCAGTGTTACCAACTCTACTGCTACCAGATATAATATTATTAAAACTCACGCACATTTTGATTAATTGATTAAAACAGGTTATTCACGTGGTATTTACGAAAAACATCGGCAACACGTAAGTGTTAAATATCACGTTTTGTTTTAATCAACTAATCATGCTACCAGACTTTATTAAACTCTGAAATTTATTTCAGTTGTCTACTAAAAGTTGTGAAGCTAAGCTATGTAATATACGTAATATATAAGTTCTAATTTACGGCCCGTTTAGGGATACAAATGTAGGTATGTATCTTACTTAAAAAAACTACGTTTAAATCTTCCATAGAATAAGATAAATATTTCATTGCCATTTTGTTGAACCAAATCAACTTAACACAGACACGATGACAAGTTTACAACGCAAACCTATTCCAATGACATTTCGGTGGCCAAATATAGTTTTTTGGCCACAACTGAGACTTAATTCACAAAATGTAACGGGTTTTCTAAATATTTCATAGGTAATAAATACTACAGACCTGCTCAACAGGTGAGACGGGTGTTCTATGCCACGGCGATGTGGTATACGGCATAATCATGTAAATATCGCCTTCCTGATCCGTAAATGGCGTATCGGCGCATATTTCGCGAGTTGTCACTATCGGTTACGCCCCCGGTGTTTTACGTCATAAAGTTATATTCGACGCAATGCCGTTTTAAGAATTCTATATCTAGGTAAGTTTAGGCAAATGTTATTTTTTAAGGACATATACCCGCCAACCAAAGCGTGAACTTTTATATAAACTCAACTTGTTATTAAAAAAAAACTCGCATTTAAATATAGTGTATTATTAGACCTATCGTTTCTGGCTTAAATCCTTTTTCTTTTGGACGAATAATTTAAATTTTTATTATATAGCGTTTAGTATATAGCATTCGTTTTTAGGAGTTTGAGCCAGTTATTCGTAGCTCCAGATTTATTTAAAAAGTATAGTACACATGTATAAACAACTTTCCATTATAGAAAGTTCATTATATTCCCCATGTTTGTGGTGCAATAGAAATATTAAAAACATGCTTATTTTTCTTGAAAGAGATGTTAAAGTTGGGTCTTTCTTTTATCTAAAATTACGAGTTTTTGAGCTAGTGTAATTTCAAAACTGTATAATTTAATGAAAATCTGTTGCACCACAAACCTAGATATTAGGGTAGTGATTACGTAGGTAAAAAATCATTGAGTTTTATTCGCTATTATTAAAATGAGATTGGAGCTGCGTTTTGTATGGGGGCGTTCGTCTAAAATATACCCTTAATTGGTGACCCGAATAAATATGTAAAGAAATGTAAGCCAAGGTCAAAAACAGCAGAATGCGTACCGTACCACGGCGGGCGGGGTTTACAAGTGCACCGTGCAGCGCAACATAACCTAGATGCGACCAATCGGATGCGATTATTTCTAGCTAATTAATTAACCGCTCGGAATTCAATTTGGAAGATTGTGCGTGTATTATTAATTGTGAACTTGAAGAGTCCGAAATTAAAGCGGTAACTGTATGAGAGTTACACTTATTTACATATTTATCCGTAGATTTCATCAATATCTCACATGTTATATGATTATATTACCGAAGGAATGTTCAACCGACTAAGTCTAGAATGGGCCATGTATCTCAAAGATAGCCGATCTATCATGGTTCCTTGTCAGAACAACACGAAATATTAATAAAAAATAAAATAATTGTTTTGATGACGATTCAAAAACTATTTATGAATTGGAGCTTTGGATGTTGTTGTTTAAGCTGAGTACGTATATGCGAATTTATTATATATATATAACTAGTTCATATGATAAATATTACGATAGTAATAAAATATATTATGGAACCAGCACTGAAAATTATAAAATTACTTGTGGAAGTATATAGGATCTTGAAATTTGACTTCTGAGTTAATTGATTCAGTATGTAACATAATTTGTAGGTAACCGACTTCATAAAGTTATTTCATACTTTTGAGTCGGAACTGAGATCCATTTTATAAAAAAAATGCATTTTTAATTTATAAACTGACATATGGCTATGTGTGCAAAGCCTTCAGTGTGACCTAGAAACGATAATATCATACATTCCTAGCCCTATAACACCATTCTGTAAAGCTACTCGTATATATGCACTAATCGATTCTGATTCTGAAATGATCTAACACAACTTTGCTAAATGTCCTTGAATACTGCGCAAAGCATAACACTTGTGCGCATATATAGAACATACACATAGAATATGTATTATATAGTTACGCCATGCACGATTGTTACTCGGGCAGAGGAGTTTGTAAATCCGCATATTTCTCTGAAAAACGATTAAAGAAGTTTGAAAGTCGACAGATAAAACAAACTTTTTTGATGTCGTCTAGCTCTTCGATAATAGCCAAAATTAGCGCCAACGTCAAATGATATTATAACCCATTATAACCTTACAAAATTAAATCACCTCACTCCTTGATGACTCGATTAGTCGAAATGGCTATGTTCACGACGCCCACTGAAGTGCGTCACACAACAAACGGAACACATATTCCATATTTCTAAATATGTTTTCAAGCATTATCGCATGCTAAGCGAAAATCACTTATATGGCACAACACTTTCTTTTGAACGGGACTCGAACCCGTGTCTCCTGGTTTTGCACCTCAACCGCACGGCCATCGAAACAAGAGGAATGGGATGCTTATTTTGTGTTCTACATTTATTTAGCATTGTAAGCCTTTAAAGATGAAGTCGCATTATTGGGGATAACTCTAATACATCTCGTCAGATCTCACTCAAAATTAAACGGAGCCACATGAAAAGCACCACATTTCGAATATATTAAAAAAAACATCAAAATCGGTAAAAACAAGCTGTTAAGAGTGATGAGGTACAAACAATATACACAAAATCATCACATAAAAATATATAGTCGAATTGAGAACCTTCTCTTATTTTTGAAGTCGGTTAAGAATAAGGTGGTATGAAATTATTCGCTGTGTATAACAAATGCATTTCCTCACAAGTGGCGAATTGCACTGCGCCCATCACCCTGAGACATACAGTTGATAAGTCTCATGTGCCTGTAATTTTACTCGCTCTCAAGGACTGCTGCAGCAGGAACACTCTTTTAGGAGTTTGGCGTCAGATTTCCTATTTGATTTTCTCTTATACTTTTTGCGAGTAGTATGAAAATGTGTTACGAAAGGGAAAGCCTGAAATTAATTGCGCACCAATTGTGTTCTGAGCTGTCCACACATGTTACGAGCAAGGAAAATATAGATTCAATCGGATCGTACGACAAGCCGTGCCCTCGTTTCTTCATTTCTATTACAAAAATGTGATACAATTACATAATAAAACATTATTAATCGGAGGCTTACTTTCGCGCAGTCGTTGGACGAGAATAGGAAATGTGCCAAAAACCACAGAAACAGCAGTAGTTCGTGTAACATTGTTGCTACGCCGCGCCCCCGCTGTTGCTACGCGCCAAAGTAGGCTAATTCAGCAGTAAAACTAAAAATGCTAGAATTGATACACGAGTTATATTTAATACGCTTCTGTTAACCTACTGTCTGGTTTTTTTCTGTAGATTTTTATAATAATAATTTATTTGTATTTAATATATTTACTTACTAGGGAATTTATGAATATAAACGACAAGATAATGAATAGATTCAGGCGTTACTTTGCGGAAATCCATATTTAATAATAACAAATATTTTAAAAGTATTTAAAGAAAACATCAAATTAACACTTTAATAAAACACTTAAATATTATAAAAAAAATATATCTAGTGGCAATTCCATCTAATTAAATATTGAATTAATGTTTTCTAAAAATATTTGTTACATATGAACTACATCTTCAAACTTTATGTTATCAAAGATAAACAAGTTTGCTAATCATTATGTTATGTCATTTTTGGTTAGTGTGTTCCAGAAACCCGTTGAGAGTTAGCAGATTGTTAAATGTGACGGCTTGTTAGCGAAATCGAGTTTTGACACGCGTACCGTTCACATGTTATTAAGCATTTGGTATAATATCACGAGAGTAAACGACGGTTTCCGGTATATATGTATATATATTTAAATAAATTTGTCTCCTATTGGGTATTGAAACACATATTCATTTCCCTTATGATTTGTTGATTGATAGTCTTTGATCGATAAAGAATAATTAAAAATATTAAGGAAAGGTTTACTACCAAAGGAATTGTACATACTTGTATATCTTCATTAAAAATATACCAAAATAGAACTATATCAAATGAATAGTTATGCAGCGTAATAAAATATGTACCAACATATACCTATAAACACCGAGGGGCAGATACCTAGAAAAGATATCTAGAAATTTATTAATCTGTCTAGAAAACACATATAATTGTACCCCGAGTGAGTGGAATGAGGGCAGAAAAATGATGATATTTTGATCTTAATACATTTTCAACAGGTAAGTAAAGTCAGTCAAACCATGTTGGTTCAGTCATGCATCACCTTATTATTTCATGAGTATCATCATCTCTGTTGGTTTTTTTTTATATCTGATACGTCGAATCTTTGACTACGATGATACGGTTGAAAATTTTGCTCAGGCTAACTTAGAATTACTGCTAATTTGCTGGTGTTTAGTGTCAAATTTTCTACTTGAGAGTGGTAACTAGCTAGGCGGGCATTCGATAACGAATGACATCCTACGAAACTAAGGGGGCACCGTCTTAACGTGTCCTCCGAAACACGGAAGTGCTCAGTCTAATGCCACTAGTGGTCACCCAACAAAGTATTAATCGCAGCGAACATTGCTCAACCTTGGTTAGTTAAGAACGTCTGAACAAGATCCGCTACGAGCTCTTCAAAATAAATTTGTATCATTAAACATAAAACCACTATTCCTACTTCCACATTCGAGATTATCAAAGAAATATTTTCCACATCCTAACAACAGGTGACAGTTATTGTCAAACAAACTCTCCCAGTGTTGCCAACATAGCGCGATTAACCCACATTCGCGGCTTCACGCATAGAAACAGGGAGTCCACGCACGTTGTCAACTCGAAACAATTTATATGCCTACGTGTACGTTATTTTAGCCTCGTATCTAAGCTGGCGCAATTCATTCAATGGGTCAGTTGCCTGGGACGTAGTAAGGACGGAGCGTGTTGGTGTTGTTGCCCCACAAACACCTCCCTGTTTCTTGTGCATCACAAATAATGATAACAATTAATTAAATTTATATATACCCAAATTCGGTTCGTGTGATGTTAACAGGTAAAACGTTTGTATAGTTGTATTGGTACTAGGTTAAATTAACCAGATAAACATATTTACATTAACATATATCAATATCTTTCTTGCCAGGTTCTTCAATTATTAATAAAAATATACTAATTTACTTAGCTACAATTTGGTCAGCATTAGTTTCAATTTTAAATTTTGAGTCCTCGGAAATCACATTATTTACAATGTACGAAATAACCATATCTTCTTTTGATAGTACCTGTGAATGTAATTGTTAAAATTAGGTATTTTATAAAATTTTGTTCAGAAGTTACGTATAGGGATTGTAAATAAAGAGAAAACAAAATCTATTTTGTTAATCAATATTTTCAAAATAAATTAAAATGAGGGATTGGAATACCGAAGCAAGTCAGAATTGATTTAGCACCATCGCAGTGAAGTAAATCCGTGGACATTTGACGCAAATTAGTCCTGTTGTCTTGGCCTAATCTAAAATTCCAATCTTTATAGATTTATACAGGTAATAATTATAATGATTACAGATTATGAAGCATCATGTACGTAAGTATTTAAATAACTTCGTTTAATATTTTAGTGATTCAACTCGAACTTTGTTAGTCCCTATTTTTCCCTTACCCCGCCCCGCAGACGTATCCTAAGTTCGTCCACTCAGACGGAATTTCCCAAACCATTGACAAGCTACTGAAATAGACAAGGAAGGCGGGGCTCGGGCCAGAATAGACGTGAGCTTACGTGCAGAGCTAATTATTTGATTATTTGATTATGAACTTATTACTTTGATTTTGTTTAGACCACTATCAATATAATTATTTACCATTTAGTAGTAGTAGTCAACGACAAGCCACAGAATATAAACAGATTCTTTTGTCGTTTAAATGTCGATTGATTGAAGCGATTCTGAATGTTAATTTCATTGTGATAATTATGTTTTATTATATTTGGTAGGGTAGCTTTTGCCAACCACTATCTCCACCTGATGATTTGTGATGATGTGGTCGAGAACGAGAATGTAGTTCCGCCTAAGCTAGAAATGCGGGCTGTTAAAAACACAGTTACGTGCTTTACGACATGTTTGCGACCAGAGAGTGGAGGCTAGCCAGGTAGGCCTTCGTAAAATACTAGACCACCAAGCAAAATCTGATAGGCATCATCTTTATTCAAGATATTCGGAATTCCACAAGATGTCATAAATTGTAAATAAGACATCCGCAATTGTTGCTTGAAATTTTTTTTTGTTGTTAAATGTTTCGACCTCTGGGACTCAATATTTGAACCACAGATCAGATTCCCGAGTAGTTTCCAATTGCGTTATGCCTCAAGGAGCTTTTCAACTCAAACAGCTGAACAAATAATACAATCTGAGTCAAGATAAAAAATAATGCAGTATTAACTGAAACAATAAGAAAGTTATTGTTAGAACTACTGATTCGTCATATTCAATTCTTATAGCAAAAAAAGGCTTCAAAGACCATCGACTTACACTCGTAGTATAATTCAAAAAAAGAACATAATATATCCTCCTTGAAGGCCGGTAACGCATCCATGAATCCTCTGGTGTTGCGTCCCAAAAAAATGAACAGTGAAAACCCGAAAACAGTTTATGTTACAGTTAATATCTTATGTCAATGTCACTAATTTTTGACTGAGAGATTAACGTTTCTGCTACCACGGAATAAAGATTAGGTACCACTCCGTGACGTTACAGCGCGATCTGATCTGAATATTAATATGTCAAATGAGACTTAGGGTCCGTTTCAGAATGTCCTAATAAAGTTTCGGGTTGCTATGCAACACATAAAATAGCTGAATGATAAAAATGACAGTTAACATGCAGCGCGTTTCAATCTTTAACCGATGGATAGACTAAATCGATGACTGGAAACGCAAAGATAGTGTTTCGTTTACTAAATATGTTCTGGGTAGTACCGGAACTTACTCGAACATTCTGAAACAGGCCCTTAATATATTTTTTTTTTCTTAAGTCGATGACTAAATCTTTTAACCAAAAAACAATGTTCGAATAAGTGTGGGTAGGAACAAGATTATTAATTGATATCTTAACTCGGACAGACTGTCTCAGTTTGCCAATCGTCAAAATGGGAATTACTCGAACGTATTATTAAGAGAAACCGGATATTTACCGTGTATTTCATTGTTTTTGAACTCTCGATATTTCGGCACTGTTGCTATTGCCATGAGCGGGGCTGAAATATCGAGAGCTCAAAAAAATCCCGTAAATAAATATCCCATTTCTAATTATAACTATAATGACCGTGATAGTTTAAAACCATAGACTCGAATGTAATTAAATTATTTATTTTACCGATACGTACGGGATTTTTGAGCTCTCGATATTTAGGCACTGATCATGTTGCTAGGCAACAGTTCCGAAATACCGAGAGCTCAAAAACAGTCAAATACACAGTAAATTATAAGAACTATTCTATATATAAATAAAAAAAGTATAATGTGAGTGATCGTGACAGTTTTAAAAAATCTCGAATGTACATAAATTAATTATTTATTACTTTAGATTTTAATAGTTCCCATCTTGTTTATATGTAGGCAAAGACGTGAAATCTACAATAATAATATAAAAATATTTAAATTGAATAAGAAAGTATTTAATATATATAAGTACAACATTTTCTAATTATTTTTATTTTGTATTTAAATGCTATTTGAAGGGTATTTATGACATAACTACATGTTTTTTTTATTGCTGGTAGGTTAGCCTTTGACCACAATCTTACCTGATGGTTAATTGATGTTGGTCGAAGGTGTTAACAGGCTTAAACCTAGAATGACTGGCTCTCAAAGACAGCTGCTGGAACACACCATAAAGTGCTTGGCGTCAGATTTTTCTACTTGAGTGTGGTCGCTAGTCAGGCGGTCACTCGCAAAATACCCATTCACCCAAAATGCCCTTCCACCTTGCGGTGCAGCGCAAACCCGCGGCTGGATTCGAACCATGGACCTTGTGCGCGGCAGTCCATAGCCAATGCCACTGAGCCATCTCTGCTTCAAATGTACATGTGCGTGTAGTGGTGAAGCTTTCTTTCTGTACGGTTCTTTATTCATGTGCCTGTTTACCGTACTTCTATTGATACTGGCAACAGAAAGAGTTTATAAATATCACCGACAACCAGCTTATTAGCCGCACAATTTACGCATTTAGGTACACATTTGAAGTTTATTATTAAACTATGCTTTGACAGGGAATTCGCCTACTCCAATTTGACATCACGCAACTTCCGGAAGTGTTTGGTAAATCAAGACAAAATATCCTATGTTATTTTAGGGGGCCTGCAGAATCTATATCTACCTAATTTTTTTTTTACTTAAAAATGGAACCGACTTCAACACTCAAAAGTGTGAAATAACTTGTGGAAGTCGGTACCATGATAGTTCAAGAGTACTTATTTTCACAATATTGAGCGCATGGTAACAACTTCGACAAGTTATTTCACACTTTTGAGTGTTAAAGTCGGTTCCATTTTGAAGTAAAAAAAAATTTTGTCACGCTTTTTAGTGACCCTTGTTACTTACTGATCGATTGTCATTCACTGTCAACGACTATATCATCAAGATAGGAAAAAAATTTTAGGTAATGGAGTGTAACTCTAAAACGGCTTGACCAATTTTGATGAAATTTAAATGAGACCACAGCCTCAGCTTTCAAATAAAAAAAGAATTATACAAATCTGTTAACACAGCCTAAGTTCTGAGGTAACAGACGCAAAAAAACATACGAATTAAGAACCTCCTCCTATTTTGAAGTCGGTTAATAAAACTAAAACATGCGATGTGATAAATAGATAACATCTAGAGCATATATGTCAAATGATACATTTCTATAGTTCCATGTATGAAACAATTCTGTATATTTAAGTGTAACGACATCCCTTAATAACCAGATATTCATGATCACAAGTGAAATCAGAAAAACTACATTACCTACACCTACATCTGACCTACTTAACCACCCCACCGAATAAACTAAACTAAATTAATACTCGTGTTTAGGATACTAAATATTAATTTTATTTGTTTCAATGGGCGGTATGAGAATAGGAGCTACATCTCAAAATAAATCGGCATGTGTTGACATAATTAAGAAGAAAGGTCCACTTTTCTCATTCCAGCTTTTCAAATATAACTTGCTTCTGCCAGAGCTAACGCACGCGCGGAATTGGGCTTCAGGTGTCGTCAAATTATCTCTTTTTATATTTAGAAAAAATCTAATTAATTTCATGTTTTCTCAAAATATTTATTACTTACTAGTATTAAAATACTGGTGTCAAGAAGTATAATGCCTGGCTAGCTATTACCCCCAAGTAGAAAATCTGTCGCCAAGCACCTAAACCGTGTTGCGGCAGCTGGCCTGGAGGACCAATAATTCTATGTTTAGATACACCTACGACCATATCATCACACACCATCAGATGAGACAGTGGTCAAAGCTTACCTAACACAAATAAAAAACGTGACCAGTGCAGTGACAATAGGCAGCCTTTCCATCAGACCGTGACTCCATGCCTTAAAAAACGTATAATACTAAAAGTTACTTAAAAAATGTTTTCATTAACATCAGAAAAACAACAGAAAAATATTCTTTCAAATATGATTTCACTAAGACAAGTGACTCAACGAGTCAGAGTTGGCAATACCTATCAAAAATCACAACGTTAATCCAGACAATACCTAACTCAAACGGCGTATCATTAAATCTCATTAAATCGCCTGAAAAGCTTTAACCTAAAGCTGCGACCTGTCTATTTGAAGAGAGATTTCGTCAATGTCACAAGCGCTTTTGCGTATCAATAAATCATAGGTAAGTCCTTGCTGAGTTCCTAGGGCCCGGCCCTAAGCCGCCAGCCGCCCTTCGAGGACGAAAGGGCGTCCGGGAACTCTCAGTGCGCCTGTACCGACGAGACGAATGCCAAAGACAAGGGAAGTACGTTTAGAAAAGACAGTTGATATACTAAGCCTTCTGATGATCTATGCTCGCCTGGTACTTCTGTTTTTTTCTTTTGTGAAGAATATACTTGTATATTATGTATATTTTAGTGTGAAAGCGAATTAGGGCGTGTGGGTGTGTTCTGTGGGTCGTCGGTTGTGACGATAAAATTACCAAAGACAATGGAAATAGCTATTTTGCTAAAAAAAACTCTTTGTAGTGTATGCTGACCTGGTACTAGTATATTTTTATGAAAAAAAAAAGTCGGAATTTCTGTTCAATCCAAATACAAAGACGGCATGTTTAAAAATGAAGCGACAGTTGTTTTATAAATGAAGCATCACTATAATCTATTGTAACCTGGTATATGATATTACGACGAGCTACATAGCCTTACAAATTAAATTCTTTTGTGTTTTCAAAAGTCTACCTTGTGTGTTATATATATTATACCTAGTCCGGCCATCATGTCCGTTACAATTGAAAATGCATTTTTTTATGAAGTAATATTAGAAAATCTTATATGTACATATTTATCAAAGTCAAAGTCAAAATCATTTATTCAATTTAGGCGTCTACGACGCTCTTATGAAGGTCAATTACAAATTTTAATATTGAAATATACTACATTGTACTGCCACGTTCAGCAAACAAAAATTATAGAGCCACTGCGAGAAGAACGGGCAAGAAACTCGGGGCCATTCTTTTAAACGTCTTTTAAAAATGTGTTAAGTACATACTATATAATAAAATTATTACAATACTTAATTTACATTACGTAGGTGTTAGGCGCTAGCTTGGCAGAGGCGAACCAGTCCAAGCATTTTTGTCGTTTAAATCAAAGTCTCAACCAAAAATAAAAACAATATTCTATTCGAAATGGCCACCTTTGGCTTTTATCCTTTTAATCTGTCGGGCCACGATTCCTGGTTTCAAGCCAGGGTTGAGTAGTTCGTGCCTTGTGACCAGGTGCAGAGACCCGCTGAAAAGTCCACGGTGCATTATATTAATAATAATAAACGCGTTCCAAATTCAAAATAATTAAAAAGTTGAAAAAAAAACAAAAGTTATTATGTAACAGTCTTTATGGCCAGACTAGTTATAGCCACCATTATATGTATAGTAACCAGACGGGAGATTCCGTTCCATACTTTTATTTCTTCGTAATCATGATTACTGTAGACGACAAAAAAGGAAGAGAATCTGTCAAATTCTGGTCTTAGTCTTTGACGAAGGGCAAAGGGCGCGGATGTAGGGCGCAGACGGTACGCGGGGTGTTTGTCTGGCCGCCGACGAATCGTTTACTATTCTAATCTAACGGTGAACTGCGTAGAAGGAAACGAGGAATTAAAACTTTTTGACGTGGATCGAGGAGCTTTGAGTAGGTAAGTGTTTAATGCTTGACTGAGGACATTACGACGAATATTAATTAGGTGTGCGTAGAGTTTAGTTTTCCTTGAATAAAGGTATCTTTTCACTGAAAAATGTAAGGGTATTAAAACTTCATAACCTATACATATTTGTATTATAATGCGTAAGTGATTTTGTATGTCTATTCATTACTGTATTTTATAATGAAAAAGCGTTTTTAACAATTATTACTAATGTAATCTTTTATGGGGTTGTGACGGTACAAGCACGAAGGCCACCTGATGTAAAGCGGTAACCTCTGCCTATAACAGATGCATTTCGCCACAAGTGTTGAATCGCACTGCGCTAGTCACCCTGAGACACAGTTGTTAAGTCTCATTTGCCTGTATTTTTTCTGGCTCTCAAGGCTTGCTGCTAAAACACACCGTTAGGTCCATGGCGACAGATTTTCTACTTGAGGTTGGCGCTAGCCAAGCGAGCATCCGCAAAATGCCCATCCACCAGGCTGTGAAGCTCAAGTGCCGACTTGAGCTGGGGTGGGGATCGAACCGTGGACCTATGGCCCCGCAGTCCATAGCTATTACCGCTCGGTCATCATAGCTTCAAAAAAATACTTATGTTTAATAAATTACTTATGTTGTGTTAGATGTTTTTCTCAAATTGTAAAAGATTTGCTCTTATTTACCAATTTTCTTTTTAAAATGCATTGGTTTGGTTTATAGCTACTCGTCTGCATCCCTTATCTAAGTGACAAAAGCGTTGCTTTGGAATCTAGAAGTCAGGGTTTGGTTTCCGGGTCAAACAGTTATATGTTGTTTTTTTTACGAAGTTAATGCTCAGGATATGTGCCTGGGAGATGAGAAGGCAAGACGCCGCTCCCTATTAGATGATACCAAAACATATTTACAAATTTCTAGAACACATTTTTTTGAAACGAACCCGCCTTTTTAGCAGGGTGTGCATGAACCGCTCGGCCATCATGACAGGTGAATGAGACACAGAACCGACTTCTAACATTAAAAAGAATGTAATATGGCATAAAACATGAGCTCAGAATCTATTGAATCAGATTGGTACTGAGTTCTACAAGTTATTTCACACTGTTCAGTGTAGGAGAATGGCCCCGAGTTTCTCGACCGTTCTTCTCGCAGTGGCTCTATAATTTTTCTTTGCTGAAGGTGGCAGTACAACGTAGTATATTTCTATATTTAAATTTGTAATTGACCTTCATAAGAGCGTCGTAAACGCCTAAATTGAATAAATGTTTTTGACTTTGACTGAGGAAATGGGTTCGGTTTTTTTTTAATATTCCTTATATATAAATCAAATAAAACCGCTTTTGTCTTCTTCCTAAAAAACAACAGAATGCTCTGAAATTGTTATTTCTAATGGTCTACTATATTATGTATTGGAGACTGCCTGCGTAGACAACAAAGAGGAGCCAGCAGTGGGGGAGTGGCAGGTGAGTTCGTCGACCGTCTACATCATCACAAACCGCTCGGGGATCTCTAATGAACCGCGAAAATATTGCTATTAAAACGCTTTTTTTTATAAAAACAAAAATTTTACCTTCATAATCATTAGTTTAAAAAAACGAGATATTTTTGAGGAATATTCTTACGATACGTATAAAAATCGTGTGTTTGGTGCTTAGCGGTTCTTTTTGCACTTGAGATGAATGATAAGACCATCCATTGAACATATATATTCAAATTCTCCTGTATCTATACTTAATTAGTTTTGTTTTTTCACTTCAACAGAGAATCGTTTGACTTATATGTTTCATTTTTTTAAGCAGAAAATCTTTCAAATAATTACACTTATTATAAAAATATTTAAAGAAAACATAAAATTAACATTAATATTATAGAAAAACATTTAAAAACTATATGTAGTGAAAATTCCGCCTAATTTTCCTGTTAAGCTGACGTGAAGACGCAAACGTCACGCAGCTAAACCGGAAGAGTTTTTGACGCGTTTCGCTTCTACACGAAGCATCGTCAGAAGAAATGCCGCGAAAATTCTTGGTATTAAATATGGATTTCCTCCAAGTAACGCCAGAATATATTCATTGACAATCAATCTGTCATTACAAAATTACTAATTTACGAGAGGAAACTTATAGTCATGTGCGGGATCTCTCGTAAATTCGTAATTTTGTAATGTAATACGCAAAGCATGCAATATTGGAAAAATAAAAATATTTACATCATTCTGTCGTTATTGAAAACATTACCTTCAAGTGCGACAATATTACGAGAAAGAAAAACCCAAGTTCCATAAAAATATTAAAGACACTCAACTCGTTTTCTACTAAAAAATGAGCACATCATTCAGCACCTGACTTAACACGCTCTCTCAACTGAAACTGAAAAGTTGTTCTAATATTTTCCTCTTTGCCTTTCCCCATTCATTAGTATTTCAGTCTGCGATGGCGGAGACCGCGCGCGATGAAATATGGGACTCCGCTGTCGCGTGACGTCGCCGTAACTTTCCGTTGCATTTATCTAAATATAAAAAAACTTTGTAACACTATGTTGCAACGAGGGACCGGATAACCGATTCGTTTTCGGAGAGCATCCGTGTAAAGTTTTCCGTTTACTGGTATTTTTTTGGTCTTAATCTATATATAGAGTGATTATTTCGTGTAATATATTTACTACTGTAATCTTTAAGTATTTTAATCTAATGTGTAATTATATTTTATACAGATATTAAATATTTATAATAGGTACTTGTATATATTTAAGTATGCAACTAGTTTACTAATCTCACTTAGTTTTACACACTACCCCGATGTTAATCTAATTCTCTTCTGCTTACTGTTGCCTGGAAGAGATTGCTGCCTAGCAATAAGGCCGCTGATTGTACTATCGTTTTTTATCTTAAGATGAAATATTTTGTTAGTTATATTTACTGTAATAAGAAAGTATAATAAAGTGTTATCTATCTTTTAGTATTATTTGTCTATACACACTTAAAGGTAGGGCTTTAGCTGTTTTTTTTTATGTTATTCGATATACAGAGGAATTATTTTATGTTATATTTTTATTATGGTAACGTTTGTCTAACCTCTCGTGCTTGTTTGTGAAGATTTGTTCGGAAACATTAAAGCTGAGGCCAAAAATTGAAACTTGGAAATATAGCTACGGAGCCAGAAAAAAATCGACTACTGCTAGGCGGTAGATTATCTTCTTGACATAGATATAGATATAACTTGAGGGAAGCTAGCCAGGTAGAGCAAACACAATTCCCGAAGTCCACACAAATATATATCGTAGGCGATAGTTTTTTTGTATTTTTGTAAACTAACAACATTATGGATCTGAGTCTGAAATAAATTATTATTATAGTAAACATAAAATGGAATAGGTATGACTTATATGTAATAAAATATCTACTATTTAAACATTCGTTACTCAGTTACTTTCGAATAAATTAAGTACCGAAATGTTTTATACCGACTTCCGGTATTTCGCTAAGTTCAATCCCTGATTATAATTAGCTAGTCTATACACGTTTTTGGGCTCCGTTTTAGAACGCGGTTAAACGTAACAGCTATGTTTTCATTTTAGTCTACATTTATTTAAAATGCTTTCATTAATCTATATGTTTGGTGTTTCTTTGGACGTTATACTAACAAATGTTTATTTTAAATGCTTAGCTTCTTCAAACTAGTTCAAACCTGTATGGAATGTTAAAATTGTATACCTATATATAGCTACACTGTTTTCTCCTGTTTCGCCCGCGGATAAGCTGTTCAAAAACTAACAGCTTATCCGCGGGTGAAGTTGCCATATTTTTTTTTTATGCCTGATAGGTTAGTCTTTGACCACTATCTCACGTGATGGTAAGTGATGATGTTGTTCAGGCTAAGCTAGAATTACTGGCTCTCAAGGACAGCTGCCGGAACACACCGCTGGGTGCTTGGCGACAGATTTTCTACTTGAGGGTGGTATTCGCAAAATGCCCTACCACCATGCTATAACGACTGCCATCCTAAGACAACAACCGGGACCGACGGCTTAACTTGCCCTCCGAAGCACGGAAGCGCTCAGTAGTAATGTCACCAGCGGTCACCCATCCAAGTCATGACCGCGGCGGACGTTGCTTAACTTTGCTGATTGACTCAGAACGGTTAAGCAAACTTCGCTACGAGCGCTTCAAAAAACTGCTACATAAAGTACCTGGGTGGCAGAGCATCGCCCGGTGTACCTATATAATAGCAGCTTTCCCATAGGTATTGGTTACGAGACTGGAGAGCAAGATCCATTTATCGTCCCCGTAAACTACTAGGTTCAGTCTCATTGACGGAGTGGCTTAAATCATAGCTATCGGGGTCCTAAGTTCGATCCCGAATCTGACAGATTTTGGGTTTCCTGATAAAGAAGTTCTTATAAATTTCAAATGACAATTTTTTTTTAAGTGTTTATCGTATATCAACCTACCAGCCTAAATAAGTAGAAAATTTGACTGGCCAGCACCCGCTTGCATAGTATAATTGGAAATTCACCAGGATCTTATTCTGGGGTAGCGGATTCAAGTCCCACAGGAAGTAATTGGCTTATTCGCTTAGCATACCTCAATGCTCTTTTAAATAATACTATTCAAATAAGTTCTTATTAAGAAGTGCTTTGAATTAAAGTTAAGCTTTGAATTTAAAAACAGTTAAACCCTTAGCTATCATTACAGAGGCCCTTAAGGTTTACGCTGACGTTTTTTTTTTTTTTGTTATGTTCGACTGCTGGTTTCTCTATCTCGCTCTCTCTCTCTCTCTGTCCTTAGCCAAGTAATTACAGCTGTTTTTAAAACTTATTGAATTGATTATTTTTTTACGGGATTTTTTAATATTTTAGGGGCAATATGATATAACGGGGAATCATGTGTTTACTAACTTTTCAAGATAATACAAGATACAAGCAGTTTATTTAAAATTCGCGAATATTATTAAAATATATAATGTTTATTTTTCAATCAATTTCAACCAACCAAAGTCTGGTTGGTGCCTGAAATAAGTTTCTTCCACTGAATTGAGTTTCCACCGTCACCTAGTTGATGGGACGAATAGGCAAACTAAGCTATGAGCGCTCCAAAACATATTTATAAGTGTACACGTACTCTTGGTAATAGAGCTGTGTTTAGGTTATATAAATTTTCCACTACTATACAATATAGTCTCTAGTGCAATAATTTAACATCATATCGTTACGTATAAACTAGACATTATTCTGTTGATCTTCCTCAAATATCCAAAGCAGATGGACCGTTAAGGCGACACCAGACAGGTGAGAAAAAACGCCGTGGGAAATGTCCGCTAAGAGTACATAAATGATACAAAACGTGTCATGTGAAACAATACGCTTAATGTTAGCCGACGGCGCTGGAAGCGACAGGTGTTATGTTTCTCTGGTACGGGATAAAGCGATTTTAATTAGTATTAGTATCCGTTAGGTGTTGATTTCTTTGTTTTACCGGCGGTATGCGTTTCTTGACAAAAACTACAAAGTACTCGTATGTAGAATTTTTAACTTTAATCTTTACTTATATATAAAAATTACGCGTCACGTTGTTTGTCCGCGATGGACTTCTAAACTACTGAACCAATTTTAAATTTGATTTGTACACCGTTTGCCATTTGATCCAAATTGAAAGATAAGATATCTTACATCTCAATTAATAGTAGTAATTACCCGTGCGAAGCCGGGGCGGGCCGCTAGTATAATTATATATATTTTTGACGAATAAACTTAAAAACTACTGGACCGATAGGAAAATTATTTCACCATTAGAATCCTACATTATGCTTGATGAACCACCTACTACATTACAGGCGCTACAACGAAAGCATTAAGGCAGACTAAAATCCATTGCAGGCCTACAGATAGTCCAAATGCACCAGGCTGGCAGCATGCCCAGTATATAGGCAGCATTGCAATCCAACGAGGGGATTGCAATGCTTGTTCATTAAGCAGTGCCCGCATTATGAAAAATTAATCGCACCCTCCATCAAGGGGAGTTCGGAGGTTTGTTATAATGAAACAGTGTTGGCTTTGGAAGCAGTGATGGATCATTGGCATTGGCAATGGACTGCTGCGCAGCAGGTCCATGGTTCGGAAACCGTCGCGGGTTTCAGCTTCACCGCATGATGGAGGGGCAATTTGCGAATGCCCACCTGGCTAGCGACCACCGTCAAGTAGAAAATCTGTCGCCAAGCACCTAACGGTGTGTTCCGGCAGCAGTCCTTGAGAGCTAGTGAAATTACAGGCACATGAGACGTAACAACAATGTATTAAGGTGAAAGGCGCAGTGCAATTCGTGACTTGTGACGAACTGCATCTGTTATAGGCAGAGGTTAGTCCGCTTAACATCAGATGGGCCTCGAGCTTGTTCTGCCACAATAACATAAAAAAACCCGTAAGTATTTTCCTTTCGTCACCTTTTACGGCACTTGCAGATATGAGGGTCGCAGTTTTAACCCGACAACCCACGGGGTAGGAAAAACATAATGAAATTAAATAAATACTGTAGCAAAAACGTACTAACTGATGCGCTGTATGTAGAGAACCACTTCCCCGCATTAAATCAGTATACAAGCGTGGAGTGGAGTACTCAATTCACCACAAGGGATTACGAAGCCCGCACACTGTCACCTGTCATAGGAAACCATAACTAAGGGCGGCGTACAACCGCCAGCTAAGAGATATGACCTACAAGCTACATGCGTGCCAAATGGGATAGTGTTCCTTGCCTGCATATGTCTCAGAGCACTGACGAATAAACCATCATTATGAAAACAATATGTGAGGTTTCAATTCAATGTAAGTACACATCATCTATGGTGAGCGAGATGCGCGCGCAACGCGCTGCTGCGCTGGTTCCGAGCCAATAGAATACTTTTTCCATTTCGGGGCTATTTCGTACATACGAATTTGAGTAATATTTTGTTGGATAAAACTTTAGTAGCAAAAATGTCAAGCAACATCCACGATACTGATGATTTAACTCCACCTGACATTCTAGAAACAGCTACGAAACTAACGAATAGTCTTTTGCCAGAAAAATCAAGAAAAGCGTATAGCCACAGAGAGTTGAAATACAGGTAAAAAAAATTAATATAGCCATGAGATTAAATAAAGTAGTGTATGCAACTGCATATAATTAGGTATTAAAACACTCGTGTAATCTTATTTTGAAACTCGCCTGCGGCTCGTTTCAAAATACTACACTCATGTTTTAATACCCTCTATTATATGACAGTTGCATAAACTACTATTAACACGCATGGATAAAATATGTAGGTTACTTTTAGCAGTAGAACTCATTGTAAATAAGTTAGTCCGGGGAAGTACTGCTATCAAAATGATTTTCTATTTCTACCGCCAAGCAGCTATGTTCGCATTACTGTGTTCTGCTATAAAGATGAGCCTGTGAAATTACAGGCACATGAGCTAACAACTTTATATGTCAGGATGATGGTGATGAACTGCATCTGTTATAGGTTCCGCTTAACACCAGGTGGACCTCGTGATTGATCCGTCACAATACCATGAAAAAAAACTTATGCAAGTCTTCATCTCTGATATTGTAACTGACATTCAACAAAAATCTTCTACTCAGAACGAGTACACAATTAGATCACTCAAATTGTAAAAGAATAAAAGGACCAAAAACTACGATGACATCTACGGGCCCGGACATATTTATGCGCCACGGCGCCGCACCACATGAATAAAGAAAGGAACAGAATGAAAGCTACAAAAACTTTGCCCGCTTACTGAACTGGTTCAAACCGGCTCTGCACCCGAGTGGATGTCGCTGTAGCCGCTGATCTATTGATGCGCTTATTAAAGCACGCTATTGATCGCTTTCAATGGAGCTGAATCTTAACTCACTCATAGCTCATTAGTAATGAAAACTAATATTACTTGAGGTGAAAGGATTTCGCGGTTCGCTACGTTAAAGTTCTACTTGAGGCAATACCTCAGGTATTCCTCGTTCTAGGGGAGGAAAGGATCGTTGGAAGTGGGAGCTTATATTGCCCAATTAACTTCTTATGACTCGGATTTTTATTCATCCAGCCAGGTGGGTAGATGAATAAAATTCGTAACAAGGCCTACCACCATGCAAAGCTCTTAGTTTGCATGCTGCCTGTAGGCCTCCATGGTATGGTGGGCTAGAATGGCACATCCTCATTATGATCCTGTGGAAGTCGTAAGATGATATGATGGGAAAATTATATTAAATGGTGGACAGCAGCACCTTATAAAGAACAACCAATACACTTGGACTGCGATCCCCATGACGTTTGCCAAGCATGGGGAATATGGCAAACCCCTCCTAATGCGGAGATCGTTGTTCAAGGGTGGGTGAATAATCTAATGACTGACATCATATGGGTGCCAGCTGGAACGGCGCACTCCGAAGCAAGTGACAGATATACTCGTAGACTTTACCATGCGAAAATTCGTGAAACAATAATAAACTTATTAGTATAGCTTGTTGGTCGTCTGCCTGGTTGATTGTTTGCCTTTTTGGTCAACTGCCTTGTTGGTTATTTGCCTCGTTGGTCGTCTGACTTGTAGGTCATCTGCCTTGTTGGTCGTCTGCCTTATTGGTCGTCTGCCTTGTTGGTCATCCGCCTTGTTATTCATCTACATTGTTGGTTGTCTGCCTTGTTGGCCATGTGCCTTGTTGCTCGTCTGACTTGTTAATCATCTGGCTCGTTGGTAGAGTGGCGCGAAAATTATGGGGCGTACAAATTAGAGTCAATGAAAAAATTTCGGAACCACGTTTATATAGAAGGTTCTACGCGTACACTATCGTTATGAACAAATTCAAAACAATATAAGTATACATCTAAAGAATTTAGATGTGAATATAAATTGTAAAGTTTGACAACTTCCCCCATCGGGGCTATATTCTATATCAGCACCGGATCTAGAAACCACTGTACACATAAATAACCACGTTATCATGCAGAATATGCAATATGTATAATGGATTGGGACACTATTCTGCAATTTTAATGGAATATAACTTTTTAGTTTACACACTCATACCAGTGCGGGCACTACGACTCCCTAGCCAAACACTATTATTGGCCCTGACAAGGATTTGAACTCGAAACCCTGAGCTTCTTCTTCTTTTCGATTATTATGAAATACATATATACAAATATAAATTATAAGTTTTCTTTTTATTTCAAACCATGTTACTTTGTTTGGGTACGTCAAATTTACATTTCCAGTTATTTTTATGTCCATGGAAATATTGGCAATACGTGTTGATAAAGTTGTAATCGAGTAAATGATCACTTTCTTAAAACCATAACTTTACTTTTGAATTGTACTGGCAACGAGGAGAAAAGAATTTGTATTAAAAAATATGACAGAAAACAATTGCTATAAGGTATGAATAGCAATCCACAAGCAATCCAAAAACCAGTAGTGTAGATTTTTTAAAATCGACACGTACATATTGAGTTTTTAATTTTAATTCGATCGGATAAGAATAATATTTTTACTTGTCCAGCTAATTTTGACGCTCATACAGATATGATAATAATGATTACATAAATATTATGTATTTCGTTGGTAATATGAATTAGATGTATAATATAGCAGTAGATTCCATATAATAATTGGTTCTGTGAGCTGACGACTTTCATTTTAATTTTCAACTCTCAGCCGCTTCGAAAATTCCTAAAGACTGAATCTACAAAAAATATCAATATAATTATCAAACCTGGTCACAAAGTTTCACGAGAATCGGTTGTGAAATTCGAGTAAAACAATCGGAAATCCGGACAGACATACAAAAGCATTTTTCCCAAGCTGAAAAGGAGCCGTTAGGCTCGCGCTTCGAAGTCCCTCAATAAGCAGTCATACATCAGCAAATCAGTAGGAAAGCTGTTTGAGCAGAAGTTTTAGGTTCTATGAAACTGAACGAAAAGTACAATGGTCAAACTTGCAGAATGGATGGCAAGTGAAAATGCATTATTTGCATGTATTCTGTTTAATTAGTTGAATGTTTATGCAAATGTGCTTTGCATGGGGGTTTCTCGAATAGACCGTCGCGTTGTAGTGTTGTATGATAGGGCTGTGACACAGTAGGTCAATAATGGATAGAAAAAAAATCACTGATATTCCGCCATTTTAAACTCTGCTTTGGAAGTTCAATCACCATTTTTGTTCATTATGCATATAATAAAGAAAACTGGTATATATACAAATTTGTCAGCACAGCCGCGAACGCTTCCATGCTTCGGAGGGCCCGTTAAGCCGTCGGTCCCGGTTGTTGTCTTACGAGATGGCAGTCGTTACAGCATGGTGGTAGGCATTTTGCGAATGCCCGCCTGGCTTCCTACTACCCTCAAGTAGAAAATTGTATACTCGAAAGAACTTAAGTAAATCAAATTAAACGGTGATCACCATAATTACAACTAGGAATAGAAATAAACTAGCAGTGCCGGTTTTAGATTCGCAAACACAAATAATGAGTCTTTCTTAAGTCATTGTGTGCTATTTTATAATAATATTTCACAGCTCTAACAAAAGTAAAATTCTAGCTTTTTTTCCTTTTTGTTTATACTGAACTGTGTAGCACTTGACCACTATCTCACCTGATGTTAAGTGATGATGCGGTCGATGATGGAGCGCGCTAACCCAGAAGATACCTGTTCACTCGCGTTTTGAAGACCCCCATATTGAACTTAACCGGAAACACAGACTCAGGCATGTAAAAAAGATTTTAATTGCAAAAGCGTATTATAAAATTATTTAGAAGACAAATATGCTTGGGATGTTACACCGCTGCCAAACCACCGCCAATCCCCTATGTAATAAATATTGTAACAATTTTATAATAGACTAACAAAGTAAAGACATATAAAAAGAATGGCCTCCAGTTTCTTGCCCGTTCTTCGCAAAATGGCTCTATACCTTTTTTCTGAACGCGGCTGTAGAATATTTTAATAGTCAATTATGTAATTGACGTTTATAAGAGCGTCTTTTTTGCTCCAAAATTGAATAAATAATTGTAGCTTTGACTTTTGACTTTGACGATAAAATATTTCTTTGATTACAGCTCTTATACACCATCAGATTTGTAACTTCCCTGCAAGCTTCCCTCCCTGTGTCACCAACCTAATGGAATTCCGTGCATACCTCTTTGATCGACCGCTTTATTATAATCTATACTAATATTATAAAGAGGAAAGATTTGTACCTATTTTTGTATGTTTGTATGTTTGTAATGAATAGGCTCAAAAAGTACTGGGCCGATTTAAAAAATTCTTTCACTGTTAGGAAGCTACACTACCCTCGGTGAACATAGGCTATATCGCATCACGCTATGAGCGACGGGAGCGGAGTAAAGCGGGTGAAACCGCGCGCGGTCGGCTAGTACATTATAATATTACTAAGCTTCGGCTGTATGTTTGTCCGTACAGTCAAGGAGGTCTTTGGTACAGTTATAGGTAGCCGGTTGCAGCTTTCAAATACAAAGTATGTGTTGGTATGGCGGATGGCCTAACCAATAATAATAGTAATAACAAGAAGGGTCCACATACAAGATGTGTATTTTTTAACGTTTCTTTGTTTCTTCTTGAATCTTTGTTGGAAATCTAACTATTACTAATCTAATGTTAAATATCTAACGTACAACAACAACTAAGTAAAACAGGCCAAGTGCGGGTCGGGCTCACACTAGAATCCCGAACTGTATTTATACAATAACATAATATGAAATCTAATAAATGTTTTGGTGGGGCGAAAGTTGTATAAAGTGTGTGAATGACGACATTACTATAAATATTAACTAAAAATATAATTCCTTGTAATAAAAAATATTATATCCAATGCTCGACTAAAGAATCAGAACGACTCTTTCACTAATAGTCGCTTTTATTAAGAATCAGGCCGACTTTATCCCATAAATAGCCACTTACGATTATTTCTCTTAAAGTCACTTATACGAAATCACGACGATCATTTTCCTTATAGTCTTTTTATTAAGAATCAGGACGACTATTTCTCATAAATAGCCCTTCTATTGATAATCAGGACGACAGTTTCTCTTATATTCACTTATTATGAATCACGACGATCATTTCCCTTATAGACGCTTTTATTAAGAACCAGGACCATTATTTCTCATTAATAGCCGCTTCTATTAATAATCAGGACGAGTATTTCTCTTATAGTCACTTTTGTTATGAATCACGACGACTGTTACACTTATAGTCACTTTTATTAAGAACCAGGACCACTATTTATCATCAATAGCCGCTTCTATTAATAATCAGGACGACTATTTCTCTTATACTCACTTTTGTTATGAATAACGACGACTGTTACACTTATAGTCACTTTTATTAAGAACCAGGACCACTATTTCTCATTAATAGCCGCTTCTATTAATAATCAGGACGACTATTTCTCTTATACTCACTTTTATTATGAATAACGACGACTGTTACACTTATAGTCACTTTTATTAAGAACCAGGACGACTATTTTCGATATAGTAACTTTTATTACGTACTTAATTCGTTTACGAGTTGCCAAAACATACATGTGTAGATATGAGAGTAGGCAAAGGCCTGCTCTATTGGGGATATACAGACGTGATAATATTTGAGAATGGTCAGAACAAGCCCACACTGAGTGTTGCAACCTCCCCATTAGAACCCAATAGCTAAATTTGTCAAGCTATATTGGGCTCGGATTAATTCATATAACAATCTATTGTTATATGAATTAATTAGTAGAATTCATTAAAAAAACACTTCGAAACTTCAGTATGAGTTTCGTCCAATTAAAATAACAAAAAAGAGCCAGTTTAGAAACCATTAAAACATTGTGGGTTATATTGATTTATTACTTTTTATTATGAATAGGGGAACGAATTGAGCTTAACTTCTAAATAAACAGTGATAATTATCTCTTGGCAGTCATTTACTCTTAAACCATTTAATTATTTTAGTCTATGTTTTATTTTTGACGTACACTGCGAGCCGTGCTAAAATGGCTAGCTTAGTGTTAATCATTCATTCATTTATTTTTTGGCTGAACTAATGTTATTAATATATGTTTTAAATTATTCTGATTCAATACACTCGCTATCATATTAACTAGGGTCCGATTCTCTTTGCTATTGAATGGCTTTAACGCAACTTAATTGCATGAAAATTGTAGTTTTTGACAGTATCCGTAGTCTGCACGCTATTTATGTTCGATCGCAAGTCAGTGGCTTGTTATTAATAGTTTTTGACATATTTGGTATGCTGTAAGCTATTTTGTTGCGATTCCGTTGCTACGGTGGCAATACAGCGGCAACACAATTTCCATGATATTTTGAAGGATTTTAGATAGAAAAATATCTAAATGATTTAAATATATTTATTTAATGTATTGCTAGCTAGACAACCACTGTATTGATATTTTTAACTGATGATTGATTGATAGAAGTTTTCATTATTATTTTAGTGGCTACATTTGCAAGCCATATCACAGCCAAAGATAGCGACACGATTGCTATACAACTGCGATTAGGAGCTAGAATTAGCAGACTACCGAAATTGACATTAACAGCAGTTCGATCGCAGAAGCATCGCAGTAGTGTGGCGTTTGGTCAATAGCTAAGAGAATTGGGGCCTGGTGTAGAAATATCAGTAATCGATTACAATCCTCAGTTTATATTATTCCAAGTTTGACATATAATTTAAACAACATTTTATTAACCACTCCAATTAACCGAACACTCAAATAAAATAATAACAATTATTTTAAGAAAACATTAAATTTATAATTGAATAAAACTCTTAAAAATATAAAAATATATTTAGTGACGACTCCGCCTAATTTTCCTGTTAAGTCGGCGTGACGTCACAAACTTCACGCAGCATAACCGGAAGAGTTTTCGACGCGTTTCGCTTCTACACGAAGCATCCTCAGGGGGTCTTGACTCTACGAGCGCACGATCGAGAAACATCGAGAAAAATTTACGATCGTGCGCTCGTATGGTCAAGACCCAGTATATATTATGTAGTTATATATAGAAGTATAGGTTTCGCTCCATCCCCGTACGATGGTTAAAAATTGAGTTATAAGTCAAATGTTATATTAGGTCAATCGGTCAGAGCATACCCCAACTATAGGAGTGGATGACGCGGGTTCGAATCCCGCACATGACACCTCTCGTAATTTTATAATATATTTAAATGGCCTTAATCGCAATAAAAATATGTATATTATTTCCATTATTTAGATACAAACGATGCATATTTAGATCAAATGCAGGTAGTTTGAGAAAATACCCGCCCTTCCAGACGTACCCGACTCTAGTCCGCTCGTGACCTCGACCAATGCAACTTGGTTGAACAGTCGGGGTGATTAATACACTTGTTTTAATCGCAATTGAATCCCGTTCAATACTTATAAAAGTAAAAGTTTCATTCGCGAAATTCAAGTTACTATTAAAATACCTAGTATGCAATTTACGTTGCACTGAAGTGTACCACTTGAGGTCAACGACACCAAAGTGTATATAACTAAAAGAATTAATTATTGTTCAACGACTCCGACATAGTAAAGATTAATATCTATATTCACACTCTAGAATTGGTTACTATTATGAAGTGTTATAAATACTAAACTTCATTTCGACAGTGTTACTTCACGCGGTAAATAATTAGCTTTTATTCGTTTATTGTTAATACTATTATGTATTCTGTGGATTATGTAAATCACGCGATGAGAATTTATATCAAGAAATAACTTCTTTTTTTAATCGTTGTATTAATCCTATATACCATGTCTCTTTTTGCAATATAACGCTACTTACCTACAATTTTATTGGATTTCATCAGGTCTTTTTCTCCCGCGAAGCAGTAATGTTCGAATTACCTTGTTCCAGTTTGAAGGTTCAAATGAGGTTTAAATTTAATTTAAATTTAATTGAAATTTAAATTATTTTATAATTAATTAAATTTTTTAAATTACTTTTAATTTGGTCAAAATTAATTCAAATTAAATTAATTGAAATTTAAATTCAATTGATTTAATTAAATTAGGAATGATTAAATTAAAATTTTAATTAAATTAAATTAAAAAAGGTGCCGGTGAAATTACATAGGCTCATGAGACATAACTTGGCGCAGAGGTTAGTGTTTCACAACATGTGTGCATTGTGCTTGTTCCTTCACCTAATCTCATTAAAAACCATGTTGTTATCTGTGCCTGTTATTTAAAGCTTACTGGTATGTATATATCTAGGATCTATTGACCAGAAAGTTCGGCTAAGCATGGGATGAAAGGTCTGATGAAAACTAAAGACTGCATGCGCATGGACTGCGTAAAAAATAATATTCTTGTGAAATGCGTGAGTGGTGATATGACGAGCAACAGAACTGAGTGGAGGAAAAATTCCGACATAAAGTGCCGACCCCACTTTGGGTGGTAAGGAAGAAGATCGCATGCTTGGCTTATTATTACTGCATCCGATTTTAAAAATCAAGATTTTTGCCTTGGGCATTGATCGCACCGCCTCTGATATACATATTATGTTGTTTTTTACTTTAATATACCTAGCTGATGGGCTAGCCTTTCACCACTATCTCACCTGGTGGTAAGTTATGATGTGGTCGAAGATGTTGTTTAGGCTGGGCAAAAATTACTGGCTCTCAAGGACAATTGCTGGAACACACCGTTAGGTGCTTGGAAACAGATTTTCTACTTGAGGGTGGTAGCTAGTCAGGCGGACATACGCAAAATGTACTACCACGCTTAACCAAAAAAAATCTATAAATAAATAAACCAAATATTAAACGCAGCTGGTTTAGGAATTTAATTAAAAATATTTTATTTTATTTTCAACTCCTACAGACCGTGGTGGGAACAACTCCTCTCTTCTGTAAATCCATGTTATTATGTAAAGTTATATGCATCTCTTGCTGACTTAGTACTTTATTTATTAACTAGCTTTCAGGCCGCTGCTCCGCCTTCGTGAATATCGGTTATCGCGCAAAACCATTAACCTCGTTTTGCGCAGTTGGATAAAAACTATCGTGTGTCCTTCCCTGGGTCTCAAACTATTTCCATGTCAATTTTCATCCAAATCGATCCAGTATTTTTTAAGTTTATTCGTTGCCTACAAAAATAAGAAAAACATATCTTTTCTCTCGATAATATTAGTGTAGATAATTCATACACACAAAAACAAAATTTTAGCTTTATTCTAGACTTTATTGTAACAAAGTACTTACATAAAAAGATGTAAAGCTTATTTTTCCATAAGCTAAATTTAGGTATCCTTCAATACCTATCCAATTTTGTTGGAGAATTATCCAATGAAATATGGACGTAAAATCTCTCCACTTTATATTACTACAAGAAATGGGTATCATAAAACTTGGTAAGCGTTATGGGATAAGTATTCATGTTTATATATCAGTTGATATACAGATATTTTGTTTATTGTACGCCATCTCGTAGAACTATTTGGTTTGTATCAATTTTAGGTCCTATGGGGTCATGAATAGATTCAGGCGTTACTTTGCGGAAATTCATATTTAATAATAACAAATACCTTTAAATGTATCTTAAAAAACATTAAATAATATTTAAATAAAACACTTAAAAAGGTATAAAATTATATATCTAGTGACAATTCCGCCTAATTTTCCTGTTACCTCGGTGAGTCAAGACCTCCTGAAGATGCTTCGTTTAGAAGCGACACTAGTCGGATATTCTTCCGGTTAGGCTGCGTGATGTTTGTGACGTCACGTAGATAACAGGAAAATTAGGCGAATTGTCACTAGATATATAATTTTATACTTTTTTAAGTGTTTTATTTAAATATTATTTAATGTTTTTTAAGATACTTTTAAAGGTATTTGTTATTATTCTATGGGGTCGTTTCAGTTCAATTGTCTCGTAATAAATCGGTAAGGAACCAAAACTGTCGCCTAATAGTTTTGTCCAGATTGAACGGAAATCAAAGAAAATAATATTTATCCTATGAACATGAAAGTCCGATTTTAAAATATTCATTACGATTACGACAATGTGTAGGTTCGACATTTTCTCGTTTTTATGAAATTTATTACATTATTTTTCTTATGTGCTTGTCATAGAACAAGAACGAGGCCCATCTGATGTAAAGCGTTATAACCTGTGCCTATACAGATGCATTTCCTCATGTGACAAATTGCACTGCGCCCATCACGCTGAGGCATATTGTTGATGAATCTCATGCGCCTGTAATTTTTCTGGCTCTCAAGGACTGCTGCCGGAACACTGTTAGGTGCATGGCGACATAATTTTTACTTGAGGGTGGTGATAAAAACAATTTAGAAAATAGGAAATTATTCGAATATCGGATCGAACCAGGGACCTGCGGCACGGCAGCCCATATAGCTATTACCGCTCGGCCATCATTGTTTCACTTTGATTTTCAAACTTTTGTGCGAATAACTATAAAAACGTATCGTTATATTAATTCCCATGGTAGTAGGTACGTAATAAATATTATTATTGTGTAATTATTTATAATTAATCTAAAATTATCATATGTTCTCAGTCGGTGACTCATTATTTGTTGATTTATGTCCAGTATTCTGGAATAATATTGAATGGAGTCGACGTACATACAAATGGGACTATTTAAATATTTACCCTTTCAACTATTTGCAGAACGAACCGAAATAAAAAAAAATAACAGTTAACAAAAAATAATAGGTAGGTAAGTATTATCTAACTCGCGGCTTCCCTCGCATGAAATAATGTTACATAATACAAATGCTCTTAGCTTACCTTATTTAGTCGTTCTTAACCGATCAACTAAGTTAAGCAACGTCCACTGCGGTCGGAACTTGGATAGGTGACCGCTAGCGACATTACTACTGAGCGCTTCCGTGGTTCGGAGGACACGTTAAGCTGTCGGTTCCGGTTGTTGTCTTACGATGGCAATCGTTACGTCATAGTGGTAGGGCATTTTGCGAACGCCCGCCTGGCTAGCTATCATCCAAGTAGAAATTCTGTCGCCAAGCACCTAATGGTGTGTTACGGCAGCTACCCTGAGAGATAGTATTTCTAGGTTAGCCTGAACAACATCTTCACTTATCTTCAGGTGAGATAGTGGTCAAAGGCTATCAGGAATAAATAAATAATTTTCTAGGTTAGCCTGAGCAACATCTTCGTCCACATCATCACTTACCATCAGGTGAGATAGTGGTCAAAGTAACCTATCAGGCACAAAAAAGTGTGTTTCCTCACGATCTATTTGTAAAATATTATATGCAATCGAGAACTTAAACTAGGAAAAATTATGTACCAAATTTTATTCCCATCCATTACGGAGATGAGTGGTAACAAGGGTTTGTTACCCCTTATCTACATAAAGCACACTATAAGGCCGGCCATAATTTTTGTTGGTACAAAAAACTACATAACATTTTTCATTAGATAAGAGTAGAGAAATCTCTTAATAACTATTTAATTATACATCCATACATAAGGCGCAAGGCCTGTTTCACGAAAGAATATCCAGAGACAATGAATGTACAGTTGCCACGTACTGCGGGTACATTTGCTGTCATCGAATTCTTCATAAATATTTCGTCCTGTTTTTATTTTTCAAATTGATTAAAAATACATTCGTTGAGGTCTTATGTTAGAGAGTAATGTTAAAACATTCAACCAAGTGAATGAGTTGCTTAAAAAATTAAAAACAATAACAGTCAACAGATAAAAAAATCTCTTTGTTCCGATAGAAGCCAGCAAAAAAAAATTATAAGCAAAAACCTGACTTTAAAGTAAATCAACCTGACTCCCGCGGTCGGGCCATCTGTCATACAAGACATATGGCGAGTTTTACGGCCTTATGATTTGTTTATATCTCTGTCTCCCTCGCTCTTGTTGCTGAATAATACACCTGTCTCATTCTGTCGCAGTTTTCCTTCAAGGTACAGGGGTAATTGAAATTGTACACTGCATGCGGGTTAAAGTGAAAGGACCTCGTCTTTGCAAAGAATAATCAAGGAATAGATGGTTTTTCTTCCCATAGGCGTTTGATGACAATTGGCAAAAAAAGCATAATATGACCAGTCGTGTATCTGCCTACAAAAGGAGAGAATAATAATAGGAGATAGAAAAGTGCATAGAGCATAGATGAAAATGTTCAGGGGGCCAACTCCCATCTCTTTATTCCATTTTATTTTAACCTTTAATTCGCACTACCACACGTTACAGTAAACTTACATTAGAACCTCAACATGAGAACGGGCTGCATGCATTGAATCAAGTCCTTTGTGCGATAGAGATGCGCTATATGAACATTATTGTGTCGTGTTTGGGAGGGCTGGACAGCAAGTGGCGCATGTCCTCCATAGCGCCACAACTACATTGGATTCCTACTTTTTTTTAGGGAGGACAGAGATGCTGGCTACCGCCTGTGCGGTCGTCCAGCTCCACCGGGTTTTCAGCTCCACCGGGTTTTTCCAGCTCCACCGGGTTTTAAGGATTCCTACGTCAGAGTAACCCCATTTGGTCGTATTAAACCGGCAGCGACCCACTTGATCCCGGAGACAGTTTAGCGACTTCCAAGTGGGCCACGCCAGATCTTTGCCTGGGGGGAGTTCTTCAGCCGGCTCAATGTAGTTGGGTGGGGAAGGACACATGATCATGATGTTCCCGGGTTTTTGAAAATATTTTTTGTATTATGTTAAAAAATTATTTAATTCTAATGCACACAATTCCATAAGTTACCCCTTGAAACATATTATAAGAAAAATTACCATTATATAATTAAAAATGAATTACATTAAAAATCTTCAAATCCCGAGAATGACGTGATCCATACGTGTTTAACTCATCATCGCATGACAAGCTACGTCCACTGTTGAACGAGATCTCCCTTGTGGGGGATTAGCCATAATCCCCACGCTTGGCAGGCATCTTGGAGATCGCAGTAAGTTGCCAGTTCTCCAGAAGGCGCTGCTTCCCACCTTCTTTATTTTTACACTAAAACGGGAAGAAATGATCGGCGATTGATACGTTTTGGCTGTTGATGTTATTTGCAGTATGATAAGAACAGATAAATACAAGGTTTTTATTTACCGAAACCTTTTCAAGTAGATCAAAATTTACATGTCTCAAAATGGACTTATTTCACTTAAACTATGCATTAAATATAAAAGTACTAATGAAAAACTAGACAAATATGTTTAAATGCATCAATTTCTTCATATATCATTTTTCAAACACTCAAAAACTGTTATTTGTCTGTGTACCAGGTGGTACGATCCTCAGAAATAGTTAAAAGTGGATATCACCCCAGTATCAGATATTCTACCTCCATGCTGTAGCGTACAAACACTATTGTGTCAAATCGTCAAGGGCACCTACTGTGTCAAAACCTCAAGAACATCGTCGCGAATAAAATGACTGGATGAAGGTAACATGATTTCAGACAACTCAATATTACTAGCACCACTAGCACTATTTTGAAGCGCTCGTAGCGAAGTTTGCTTAGCCGTTCTTAATCGATCAGCTAAGTTAAGCTACGTCCGCCGCGGTCAGGAGTTGGATGGGTGACTGCTAGCCACATTACTACTGAGCACTTCCGTGCACGAGGTCGCGTGGTCACGAGGGCACGTTAAGCCGTCGGTCCCGGTTGTTGTCTTACGATGACATTCGTTACAGCATGGTGGTAGGGCATTTTGCGAATGCCCGCCTGGCTAGCTACCACTCTCAAGTAGAAAATCTGTCGCCAAGCACCTAACGGTGTGTTCCGGCAGATGTCCTTGAGAGCCAGTAATTCTAGGCTAGCCTGAACAACATCCTCGAACACATCATCACTTACCATCAGGTGAGAAACCCGAGTATCGCAAAATTTTTTTTATACTACCGGTGTGTTGTTATAAAAATAGTAGCATACCTATTGGTACAACTATAGCAGTCTCGTAAGCTCACACATGCCTCCCCGAGGGCGCGCTTGATTAGGCATCGCTTGTCAACTTCACAGCTAATTAATCATTGTCATTTTTTCCGCAAATGCACAGAACAATGACCTGCGGATGGCGCACTAGGTTGTGTATATTAATTTAACTTTTTTTTAAAGCTGAGGTAGACCACTGCTACTAGCTTCTTTTCGTTTCTCGTTTGCGGTTGCGTGGTGTGGTTGGTTATATAATACTGCCTACCAAAAAGTGGCGTATTTCTTACACATGACTACTGCCGCCGCCTCCACACAACAATGATGAGAAAGACCAACACGAAGAAAGTCGTGGATTAGGAATTTATGAGAATGGACTGGAATCGCCAGCGTTGAAAAATTACTTCGTGTGGCGAAAATTAGAGAGAGTTGACAACCAACCTACCGGTAGTGAAGAGGTACCGAATATAGGTGGCTTTCTTAAAAATGTTCCCTAATTTTGTTAAATTAAGGGACCCAAAGTGAAAAAGCGAGGCCTGTTAATGACACTCCGCTATCTGTCTGCCCGTCTTTATGTCACGGGTCTCTAGCCCGTTGAACGGAATGAGTAAAAAACCTAAAATTTTCACATTTCGGGTAGAACGTTGACCCAAAGATTAATATTGGACTAGAAATTTAATACAATTCATATTGGGGGCTGTAATAAATGAGAAAGTGGTCCATAAAAACATTTGAAGCAGTGATAGCTCAGTGGCTTTGGCTGTGGACTGCCGCGCAGCAAGTCAATGGTTCGAATCCCGCCGCTGGCTTGAGCTTCACCGCATGGTGGAAGGGCATTTATGCGAATGCCCGCCTGGCTAGCGACTACCCTCAAGTGAAAAATCTGTCGCCAAGCACCTAACGGTGTGTTCCGGGAGCTGTCCTTGAGAGCCAGTAATTCTAGGTTAAGCCTGTTAACACCTTCGACTACATCATCACTGACCATCAGGTGAGATTGTAGTCAAAGGCTTACCTATCAGCAATAAATATATATATATATAATTATATATAATTTGTACCCTATCATTTAGGGCTTTATCATCTATATTCTACACTATAACTAACTGAGTAGAGCATAAATATGTCCTTATATGTATATAATGAAAGGGCTGTCAACGTGTTAAATGTTAGACCATTTTTGTTACGGGATCTATCTCGAAATTAAACTATATAGTTAGTATCTGAGCTTTCGGTATATTATGTCCATATCCTCTATTTATCGAACCAATACTGAAAATGCTAATATATAATTTACTTTAAAACTGCGATCAAACTTAACCTATAGGTTTTCATATAATTACGGGTTCTTGCAATCTCTTCGGAACCTTAAAAGGACGAGGCCCGACTCGAACTTGGCTGCTCTCTTATGGAGATTGACAAATCGACCTAGAGCTCCGCCTGATATTGAGTACCTATCTAAAATGTAGTACCAACCGCTCAGAGTATGTCCGCTCGGCACTGCTGTACCTATATAATATGATAAGTAATATATAATAGTCAAGATAACTACTCGTGCCTTTTCGTTGTGGCTTAAGTTGTGATATCTGACGTCAAGAGAGGTACAAAAAATAATTGGGCCCCAAAGCTTTGTTCAAAGGTTTCGCGCCTAAAAGTGTAAAAGAATATACGAAAAAATTCGAGCATAAGAAAAAATCGGCCAAGTACGAGTCGGACTCGCGCATGAAGGGTTCCGTAGCTATACAGCATTAGACTTCATATTTTAACCTATTTTTGTTTTAACGTGCGCGACTCCGACTCGCACTTGGGCAACTTTTTGTATTTGTTGTTATAGTGGTAACTAATCATAGGGAAATACATCATCTGTGAAAATTTCAACTGTCTAGCTATCACCGTAATTGAGATACAGCCTGGTGACAGGCGGACGGACAGACGGACAGCGAAGTCTCAGTAATAAGGTCCTGTTTTTACCCTTTGGGTACGGAACCCTAAAAATTGCTTACTCAACGCAACTGTGTTTCAAAATGTTCCAACTGAGTCCAAAGCCAAGTAAATAAGAACTTCTTTGTTTTTGCGGTGTCGTTTAGGGCCGTAAATACATTTTATATTAATATAATTAATAATATATAATATATAGAATATACATATAATACTTTATATAAATTATTCTCTCAAATCCCCAATGAATAGTTATGTACATATTATATACACATGGGCCGAGCTTGAGTGCGGTAAAATACTTTGAGTGTGGCCAAGCTATCTTGCGTGGTTGGATCTTTTTCTCTTTTTGGATCTTTATCTTGGTGGACACTTAGCTAGTGATTGACACCTTCTACTAGGATAGCTGATCCTTGAAAGCTATTTGCCGTTCTAGGCAAAGTCTGCCATCATATTTTTTTACCACGTGGTCATCACTTACCAACAGGTGTGACAGTATCAACAATAAATTAAAAATCCACAAACCGCCATTTTAAATTTAAGACAGATGTCTCAATGTTGTTCCAAATAATCTCGATGCCGTATGACATTGGACTCAAATACGTCTATTCGACACATTTCACTTGATTTCTTGCATTTTCTGATTTTTACATACTTTCTTATTCTGATCTTTAATATTTAGTTTAAAATATAATAACCATCAATTTTCAAACAATTCTCTATTAATTATGTTTTTCAATGGAAAACAATATGTAATAAATACGTTAGAGATACATGGAGAGTGTGAAGTTAGCAATTATGTAATAAACGGCTCAATACGATTGTTTCCGGCTGATTTCACGGCTGTCCGCCATCATCAGTAAACGCCGTGAAGTTATGGCAATCATCTATGGCGGTGGGTGCGGGACGCTTGTTCTTTTACATTACATTAAAGGGTACCAATGTCGATTAAGTTTTTGTTAGTTATAGCTGATAGGCTAACATGTTGCGAACAACTACGAAACAACAATTGTAATATTCAAATTCAAATGTTTATTTGCCAGAATACATCATCAAATGACATTTTAAGGTCGTATATTATATTATGTTAGGTCACTGTATTCAGCCTGCAAGCCGGCGTGCAAATTTTTATTATTATTATGTTAATTGAATGAGTCAAGTTATTTAAAATGTCAATATATTATAAATTGGCACTATGAAAATAATTAATTAGATTTAATTCACTTTGAAAGTGTGAAGTTTACGTATTCTTTCATGCAGTAAAAACAGTTGTCAGTTAGCCAACTATTCAATTTAGCTCTAAAACATTACGATTCAAGATTTTAATATCTTCTGGTAAATTATTATACGCCATTATATACATGGCAGGGAGGTTGATATAGTAGGTTTGTGAACTTTGCACGTTTTTGTCTTGGCATGATTTCATTTCGTTTTTGGAAATATTTAGGAAATACCTTAACTATACCTATATTTAGTAGTTTGTCAGTGATGTCACCCAAAAAAGCTTCAACTGAAGACCAGCGCTGGTTAAACGACCAGCATAACGCTGAGTTGAGGCCGGATTTGCGACAGATAGAAGTATGCTTCTTTTATAATTTGTATTATTTATTATTATTTATTTGTTGCAAAAAAAACATTTCGTTCTTTCTTCTTTCTTTCTCACCTTTGCCCACTATGTCACCTGATAGTAAGTGATGATGTGGTCGAAGATGTTGTTCAGGGTAACCTAATGTTACGGCCTCTCAAGGACAACTCCGTTCGGTGTTTGGCCAGTTTTCTACTGGAGGCTCTAACAAAATAGGAGAAAAGACGGAGGCTCGTAAAACATCAAACTGAAGCCACACTTTTACACATGTGTGCGATAGAAGTTTTGCTATATGAAAGCAAAAATAACTAAATTGTAGGATTTATGGGAGAAAAATTTTAGAAGATATAAATATACAGCAAAATCTGTTCGTAAGAATACTTCGCAATAACATTATATTATTTATATTGTGCAATATTATTATAATATTGCACAATCTTCACGATTATTGTTTAATATGTTTCGCAATATTTTTTAAGATATTCTAGACTTTATGTTCTCTAGGACAATAAATAATTGACCAAAGGCGTGTTAGGTTACGTATATGGTATGGTTTCGCCGCAGGTGCCGTTTTTTGTGTGTTTTTTTTATATTTTCTTGGCGGAATAAGCAGAAAGTACATTAAATTCAATACTTACGTGTGAATAGTAATTCCAGATAACTTTTTCTTCACTGAAAATGTTCTGTTTTTGCAGTGCTTTGACACGCAAGTGGGCATTTTTAGTTTTTTTATTCCGTTGTGTGACGTGTGTAATGTGCGACGGTCTATCGTGAACTCAGAGTAGGAGTGCACGATATTTATCGATATTACAAAAAATATCGATATATGAACACGATATATCGCTTCCGATATGTATATCGATACATCAATCGATATTATTCAACCGACAACACCACAGCTCACTTGACATGTTTGACCAAAACCTTTACATTTTGGCAAAGTTGATTTTTATGGCAAATTGATCGTAAACGTTGCTAACACCACTTTAATTTTATCATTTTCTATTAACTTTTAACAGTATAATATAAGTGCATACTGCTAATTATGCTGATCATATTGTGTACACATATTTAGGAATATAGTCCAGCTCGTAAATGTTAACCTATATCATATGTGTTCTTTTAGTGATTGTATTTTGTTTTGTGTATCAATATAAATAAATAAATAATTAGATACTGATTTATGGTTGGCAACGTATTTAAAAAGTAAAACCACGAATTGTGAATAATTAGCCTTCACAGCTACGAAGGTTGTGTTGTAAACAAAACCTTCGTAACGGCATTTTTTTATGCAAGCCTATATTTTTAATCCAAGGTGTAGAGACAAAAATATTGCGAATTAAAAAAGTAAAGTTGATTTGTTTCCTTACCCTAGCTGTTTTTACTTATATCAACCTGTCAAATATTTAATATTATAGACTAGCTAAATTAATTAAACAAGAAAAACATTTTCTACGATATGTCGAAAATATCGATATGTTTCTCCGATATATCGCAAAGTATCGATACAACACTACGATATATTATATCGATACTTTTTTTGTTTGAACATCCCTAACTCAGAGCTATAAGTAAGAAAGAGGGAGTCTAAAGAAAATCAAAAGTTACAATAGCCTCTAAGATTTCACTAATAAACATTAGCTTGTTTATTTAAAGTATATAACTTTAGTAAGTAGTGATACGTACACCGACTTTTGAAAACTGCACACTTTTGGAAACAATCTAAAATGTATGTCTGGCAACACTTTTGTTTACATTTTTATTCGAAATTATAACCTAAATTGCGTTGTTTAATATTAAAGAAAGTACATTATATTCAATACTTACGTGTGTTTTAATACTCAAGATGGTTTTTATTTTATTTAATCTGTTATGTGTGACGTGCATAGCGTGTGATGGTCTATTGTGAATGAGGACAAAATTGGCCGAATTTGGATACGTTTGTGTGAGTGAGTTGTGTCTTACATAAAATTGGCCGAATTTGATGCTTCATTTATGATTTTCATTAGACTCCCTCTATCTTATTAATTTCTCTGAGACTGGAGGGTTGTAGTTAGCCAAGCGAGAATTCGCAAAATGCCCTACCACCATACTAACGATTGTCATCCTAAGACAACAACTGGGACCGACGGCGTAACATGCCCTCTGCAGCCCCTCTAGTAAGCGCTCTGTAGTAATAATGCCTTAGCGGTCACCCACCCAAGTCATGACAGCAGCGGTAACTGATAGATTAAGAACAGCCAAGAAAGCTACGCCTAATTTGGCAGCGGTAACCTTAAATAAAAATGAAATTTTATAGAGATTATTCTCGAAGAAGTCAAAATATATTATTAATTATTTTAAAATAGTTGCAAATGCCAGCTTCTGAACTGTCTTTCCCAGTGCCAGTGGCTCAGCCGCTGAGCATCAGCCTTTTCATTGCCGTTTTCCGAATTGAAGATAAAGTACTGCAGTAAAAATATACGACACATATGAATATTCCTCCTGGCCAGTGATGATAAACATCAACTGTCATCACTACTCACGTCACGACTCAGTTAAGTTTCAAAGGCAGAAAAACTTTATGTTCTCTCATTGGGACGAGGTAACATATTTGTGGGCAACCCATAATATATTCTAGAAAGGATAAACATAGGTAATGTAAGCCTTTTCATTGAGGAAATGTTCAAACGCTATTTCATACTACTTGCCTAGACTAATTTAAAAAAATATACACACATAAACTCCATACCCTCAAGAGAGCCGCTTTATGAAGTCTATATGCAGCATCTTCATCAGATACTTATAGAAATAACGCATTTTTGTGTTCTGACTGTAAGGGCAATTGGCACGGATATATTTGTGAATTGTTACGAGTGTGATCAGGTTCAGCTAGACCAGATCAGTAACCAACGAGAGCGGTGTTCCCTGCCTATAGCATTTCACACCATGTCTTTCCATGGTTTATTGGGAAACAATGAATCGTTTTACGTCATATCGGACTCGTGTAGCTATTGCATTGGTATTTATTCTGTGGTGTTGCCGCCAAAGGCGCGCGTCTTGCCGTGACTCCGAGGCGTCGGCGTAACGGATTGTATTAATTGATTACTCAATTAGTTACATTTTTTATGGAATCACATGACGAGGGGAGAATACCTCTTGAATTGAGAATACCTTAATGGCAAGCGCTGTAATTGTATATGATAGTTCATCATCGTCTTCGTTAGCTAGAAGATGTCGGAAGCCGTTTGGATCCATATAGTTCTACTCCACAGACGCCTTCATGGCAGTATGCTTTTGTAGGAACATGATAATTCTACCATGACTCCTAACCTCCTATACTATAAACGCGTGTTTTTAGAATAGAACATGAGTTTTTCTATTCCTTTCTAACTAGTGAGCAGTGCGGATGTTGACTTATAGAATAATCCGCCTAATACGGGTATAGATGTCTCCCAATATCTTTCTTCTCTGAGGTCTCCAGATAATCCAGAGTGTGCATTGCTATCATTGATCTTATAAAAAACAGGAGAAGCGGCACCTGTACCTCGAATGATAATGTCAAATAAGGCGTTTCATGATTGAGTTTCAGTAGTGTACCTATTTGCGTCTGTTGCTTGCTTGTCTCCTGTCTTTGTCATTCATTAAAACGTGCCATATACAATAGAAGTGTTGCTGTGTGTATTAAATGTTCTCCGCATTATATTGTAGTGACGTTACAGCGTACCCTATCTTTTTTAAAATTTTAATCCATGATCGCTATGCATTATTTTGTTTTTTCATAAATTATCGAACAAGACTGACTCATAAAGCTGGTTGTTCTTCACGGTATTTCTTGATACCATATAAAAGACGCTCAGTTAAATGAGTTTCCGCGTACAGTCTCCCACTAAGATTGACGGTACCCAGAAATACTTTAATTGACAAAAGTTTCATTCAGGCCTGAAAATAAGGTTATTGCTATTATTATGATATTGGAAGCTATATAGGCCGCTAGAATGGGCATTATTTCTATACCAACTAGACCCACTGGTCGATCATAGGTTATTATGAAAAGTATGGCAGCCACCTGTGATCGTGTCACATGCTGCGAACCACATGTGGTTGTCGCTTCCGCTGGTGGTTCGTCTCCGTTGATCCAGACGGCACGTATTTGGGAAATCGTCATTCAACAGCCATGACGTCCACAGTTCAATAAAGTCTTCCCGATCAGGGGGTCTTTGCCATAACGCTTGGCATATGTCTTGGAGATCGCAGTGTAAGATGTTAGTTCTGCTGCTGCCCTCTTTCCGGTATGATTCTCTTCGTGCCTCTTAGGACTCAGGAAGAAATGACTGAAGGGGGGGGTCTAACTGTTAGTTACAAAATTACAAATTTACAAGAGAAAAAATTATAGTCATGTGCGGGATTTGAACCTGCGTCCATCCACCCCTTTAGCCGGGGTATGCTCTAACCAATTGAGCTAACATGACACAATGACTCATAACTGTAATTCTTGCTCTCGTTCTTCAACCATCGTATCGGGATGGAGCGACATCTATAGTTCTACTTGCGTTGTCTAACTGTTAGTGCTTCGAGGTTTCTTTCATATCCTCATCAGTATTAATAGTTTTTGAGCCAGTTGAAGGCATTCCGATCTGTCTGATATGTATGACACGAGAGCTGTCACGTCGGAACTGCATCACTGTAAACGTACTTCACAAGATAGCAGAGTTTTGAAAGTGTTTGGCTGCCTAGCTATTACCTTAAGTAGATACAAATAGGTACATCAGATGTGATTCCATTCTATGACGTGGCTAGTGACGTAAATGGCAGACAGATAGTAAAAGTTTGTACTCTCATGTAGGGGCTACTTGCTTGCTATTGAGAACATTTAACTCTCTGCTTCTGGAAAACACTGTAAGGGTACGAGTAATCTGTGGTAGGGCTTGGCGACAGATTTTCTACTTGAGAGTGGTAGCAAGCCAGGCCAGCAATAGCAAAACGCCTGCGGCAGGGCAGTCCATAGCTATTACCTCTCGGATATCACTGCTTCAAAAATTATTGTATAACAAGTGTAATTATCACATCAGAAATATAAAAAACTAGCTTTCCGGGCGCGGCTCCGCCCGCGCGTATGACGGTTATCACGCAAAAACATTAACCTCCTTTTGCGCAGTTGGATAAAAACTATCCTATGTTTTTTCCCGGGTCTCAAACTATTTCCATACCAAATTTCATTCAAACCGGGTCAAAACTACTGAGTTTTGGTGTGAAAGCTTAACAGACAGACAGACAGAGTTACTTTCGCATTTATAATATTAGTACTGATAATCCAGAAACTCTTCTCACCGTGTTCTAGAATGCATTGCAGATTTTTTTGTGTTATTATCATAGAAAAAGCACGACGTCCACCTGGTGCTAAGCGGTAACCTCTGCTTATAATAGATGCAGTTCGTCACAAGTGACAAACTGTACTGCGCCCATCACCCCGAGACATAAAGTTGTTAAGTCTCATGTGCCCGTAATTTAACTGGCACCCTTATCCGTCAAACCGGAACACAGTAATGCGAACATTACTGCTTGGCGATAGAAATGGACAAACGCGTTCACAAAGAGTTTCTGCTTCCAAAAACGTATCGTCCACCCAATGGAAACGCATCGATATTTCGTTGACAAATCTCTTATTAGAATCTACGCGGCCACACGGACGGTACTAATGCATAATTAATTATCATTATTAATATTATACTTTGAATTGCGCGCTTAACACAATAATTACTACTGCCCAAATTAAAAAAGAAACAACAGAAATCATTTCGAACTAAGACTTTCGCACTTATGCCTCGGAAATAAGAGGAGGTTTTCTATGATATAGCAGATGGTTGTGTGAGAAGTGTAAAGTTGTATAAGCACAGGAGTGGCTGTTACTATGTGTTTTTCAACAGTATCAATCATTGAGGAGATGATATTAATTCTGTGATCGTTTGTAACGAGTTCGATTAGTTTATTAATATTGAGTCTTGTTTATTTATGATTATTGCCATGTCGTCTGTATTGAATGTGTAAATTGGGTAAATTATGTATAGGGCATATTGCGTCTAAGGGTCTTTATTTTTTATGTGAATTGCTTTGATTTGTTAATATTACACAGTTGAATATTTATGTTTTGTGCTTTAATAACTGTTATATAAATAATACCTTTTTTGTTATGAGTATTGACTTCGGAATATCAATTCCTGAGCTAGTACGGGGTACAAGCAAAGTAATTGATATCCCGAGCAGCTTGCTATAATAACAGCCATGGCTGTTGAAATGTCGCTTCAAAGGGGGCCGGAAAGAGGTGCGCAATAATTCCCACGCTTGGCAGGCGTCTTGGGGGTCGTAGTGTAAGATGGTCACCATCTGCTATTTTCGCTTCGTCTCTTCTTATGACTCAACACAGGAAGATATGTGGGAGTTCAATCCTACCCTAGCACCCAGTAAGGGTAGCTTAGCTATGTACTCCTGAGGAATAACTTAAGTGCAACCAGCCTACTGACGACCTCTCTATAGATATAAGTATGGAAGAGCATATAGGATGGTGGAAGTAAATCTTCTAAATTTAAATTCACTACACCACACGGCACACCGTATCCTATAGATCGGTGACAAATTCTAAACAATAAAAAACTTGCTATCTTGTGTAGATAACACAGTCGAACCTCTGAGGGTAATGCGCCCACGGTACAGACAGTCGTATGATACAATGTAGTTCTGAATGTAAGCAAAAAACTCCACCGCTCCACTCCACTTCACCAAGTTGTGGGTGCACTTGTGAAGTACACTATACCTACACCAAGACCACAGCACATTATAGTACAACACACCACAGCGCACCACATCAAAACAGGCAAGCGGCTTGTCTGGCTGTCTATTCCTTAACATTAAAAAAGAAATACTCAGTATGATTTCAACTTAGTCACCTTCGATAACAAATGTGCGATGCTATATATATATATATATATAACTAGCTTTTCGGGCGCGGCTCCGCCCGCGCGTATGTCGGCTATCGCGCGAAAACATGAACCTCTTTTTGCGCAGTTGGATAAAAACTATCTTATGTTTTTTCCCGGGTCTCAAACTATCTCCATACCAAATTTCATTCAAATCGGTCCAGTAGTTTTGGTGTGAAAGCGTAACAGACAGACAGACAGAGTTACTTTCGCATTTATAATATTATAGTACTGATTACGTTTATATCTAAGATTTACAGTAATATTTGTAATCTCGTTATATCGGCATGCACCAAAAATGTTTCAATAAAAATAACCTGTAAGAAAAAGCATGACTAAAATTAAAGAGTAATGATTCTCACAGGACCCATAGGTACCTATTTCAACCGCCAAGCAGTAAATGGCACCCAGTGTAATTAAAGGCACATGAGACTAACAAATTGTGTCTCAGGGTGCTAAGAGCAGTTCACTTCGCCATTTGTGCTGAACTGCATCTGTTATAGGCAGAGGTTACCGCTTAACACCAAGAGGGCCTCGAATCGATAGCATAAAAAACCCTGTCTTGTGCTTCAAATAAGATCTTTTTACACTTGATGCGTTGAAAACTGGACTTTTTACATTTGTTATTCGTAGTCATCCGATTGTCTTTTAAACATTGAAGTTAGATTGTATTATGAATAACATTGTTCGCGTTATGTTTAATTAGTTGTAGAATTCAACATTAAATATTATGGCTCAAAATATTGTCCGATTAAATTTATTGATGAAATAAGTACGAATAACTTTTTCTTTGACACTGGCAAATGCACAAGAAGTGCGAGACCATTTCCCGAGATAGGGAGAAAAAAAAAAAAACTTTTTCTGGTACGTGTTTGGTTATCCTTCATTTCCTTAAGCCCAAATTAAAGTTATCGATTCCAATCAAAATTTGAACGTCTGTTAATGTCAATCTGTAAGTATTTTATGTCGTGACATTTACATAAGTGATTTCGATCGTTATCTTGTTAAATGATATCGAACTATATTTTAGGAGTCTATAAAAAATCGCACGTGCTTATGACGCAGGTCATTTAAACAGGTTAGGAAACTTAAGAATACATGTCTAGACTCTTCCAAATTATCAGATTTCACGTTGATTGATTATATAAAACGACATTTCTTATTTACTAATTAACTACTAGCATTGATATATCATAAAGAGGCCCCTTAACCCTGCTCCTGGGTTGCAAGCCCCAGGCTCCTCTAGCCTCTTCCTCTGCAACGCTATGGACCCGGCACCCGCACGGTGAATACATGGAATGCTAAGTGATTCGTCTCTCTAGTTACAAACTTGTATTTATTCTCTCCTTCCTGATACACAGGTAAATTTATTTCGGTAGATATACTAAGAATGTAGTGTATACAATGTAGACGTATTTAAATAGCATATTTTTATATTTGTCGATCATTTTTTGATTGTACAAAACAATTAATGAATTATAAATATTTTTTTAAATGCACTAGAACGGAGCACAGACTACGGCTTTTTAATTTTGCTTTCCTACGCTTTTGTATAACTAGGAAGTCATATAACCCTAGCGTCAAAAAAAAACAAATTCTTCCTATGATTTAAAAACTCTAAGACTAGAAGGGAACTATATACTTGAAACTTTAATTGCCTTGTTACGCCTAATAATTACCATTTCATAAAATTGGGTGACGTGTAATTATTACATGTAGGTAAACTATTAGTCAGGTTTAGCTTTGCAAACCTACTTAAATAAAACTTTAATTTTTTTTTATAGTAGCGTCTATACATATGTATACAATATATATGTTTCTTCTTCTTGCTTCTGACCCACGCTGCACATGTAGTGTAGGCATAATATAAACCTATTAAAGATTCTGGTTCACATATTTCGATTAATTCACTCCAGCAACACTCTTCCTATTAGCTTGTTAGTTCACTGGCCTTTCAAAACATAATCTAATATATTTTTATTATATCCATTCAATTGAAACAAACCACATACTATCAGGTCACCAAACAATTTTGAGATCATCTACGAAAAAACTATGTTAGGCAGTGATCGAAAAAAGTTGACACACAACATTCCTGTGTGTACACCCAACAACTTTTTACACGCAAAATAAACAGAAAACTGTCATTATCTATTAGCGAAACAGTCAACCAAAAGAGTTGAGTAGCAAAATTAATCATTGTATAGCATCATAGTGACTTTATACAGGCCTGAGTCCGTTAACGGTCACAAAAAATAGGTACACGTCCGATATATAGCAAGCTAATTACTACGTCTAATTTAAAAGTTAATAATATCATACACTGCTTGAATTAATTAACTCATTCATTTAATTGAGTGTGTTAATGTAAAATAAAACTTTAGGTTACCTAAGTGTTTTTTTTTAAAGTTGAAACTCATTTTTATGGCATATTTACCAAAATTTAAACAGTTTTTTCACGCTTGTAGCTTAGGTTTGGTAACATTTCCACTTAATCATAGAATTTCCGAGTTTAATGTATAGTATATTGCTTTTATCATATTGAAAAGTCACTAAATACCTATGCTCATCGTTCCATAAGTTACACCTAAAACCATCATAGGTATAAAATTCAGATAATTAATATTATACTATATTAAATCGATAAGAAAATTGAATCTCACGTATTACATGATCATGTATAAATATAGCTAGAAATCATAGAAAAAAGAAAAAATAATCTTCTGCCATAGACAATAATTCTAGCTTAGCCTGAACCATCATGTTTCATAGTGGTCAAAAGCTAGCCCATGAAAAAGAAAAAAAATCAGCGTTCTACCATTATTTTATGATTCAAATCAAAACTTAAATATATAATAAAACCCAGGACCTCGGTAATCGTCACCTGCTCGACCACACGATATTTTTTTTTTTTTATTTATTATTAATTTTTTTTTTATTGGTGATAGGCAAGCCTTTGACCACAATCTCACGTGATGGTAAATGATGATGTGGTCGAAGGTGTTAAGTGTTAACCTAGAATTGTTATTATGAGCCGGAACTGTCCCACTTTTGAGCAAAGGTCTCCTTTCCTTCCTTCCAACTATTTCGGTCTGTGGTTTTAGTGGGCCAATCCTCACCAAAAAATCACACGATCAAAGTGTGAAAATTATTTTAATTATTGACCATGCAAAGTATAATCTGCTTAAGGTAATCGAATAATATTGTGATGATACTTTGCCATATAACTTCATTCCCTGCCTCTCTACATACCTAGCTGACTCGCTCACACTATGTCTCTGTCTACCCACATACACTCACGCACAACACAAACACACCCTCGTATTCATCTACACACACTTCTTAATATTATTAAGTAAGTAATTAATAAGTGTATTACTTAAATATATATTTATATATTTAATTAATTAGCAAGAATTGTAATGTTATATACAACAAATTCTAAAACATCTTTGTTATTTTCTTCTCTTTTTATTTAAAGTTTAATTAGGATTTGCTGATATATGTATTTAGTTGCACATTTGTATCATTATTTGCTTTATTAATTATTGAGTATATACACCATTCCCTAGGACCTAGGTGGATCCACGATATCATAAGTGTCGTGGGGAGTAGATTGATAGTGACTATTAGGCATTCATCGTTCAGTGGGGGAGGATTTATTCAACAGTGGACATCTTCCGACTGATGATGATGATCAATCAAAGGTCTTTGGGATAGGTAACTCGGCATAATATCTTGGATACGAGTAACTTCAGAAATTTTTGCGGAATAGCAATTTATGATACCTAATAATGTTTAAAAATAATTCCAGCCATTTTTCATTCAACGTCAGTTTTTCTTGACTTGATTAATACCCAAGTTTTCTGCTATTTCAAACATTTGAAAGGTCATGTCTCGCAAAGTGTAAACCTGTTGTAATAAATGTATATGTTACCGGAAATGTATGAAATGTAGCAATTCTACACAATCCTATGATAAACCAAATTATTTTTAACTGACCTCCAAAAAGGAGGAGGTTCCCAATCATCTGTTTTTTTTATTTTTGTTATCTCAGAATTGGGTGAACCGATTTTGAACGGTCAAGCCTCTTTTGAGTGACACTCCAATAATTGAAAAATAGTTACCTATCTTGATGATATAGTCGTTGACAATGAATGACAATCGAACCCGTAAGTAGCAAGGGTCAATAAAAAGAGTGTTTTTTTTTAACCAAATAATGGAACCGACTTGAACACCTAAAAGTGTGAAATAACTTGTCGAAGTCGATACCATGCGCACAATATTGTGATAATAGGTAAATACTTTTGAACCATCATGGCTCCGACTTCAACAAGTTATTTTGGGTGTTGAAGTCGGTTCCATTTTATGGTATTTTTTTCTTTTATGGCAATTGCACGGTAATCCTACAAGAGCGAAACAAACCGTTTTATGTTTCCTATAGGTTTTAGTTATCTTATGATAGATTTCTCGGTAATGTTACATAATGACGGATCCCAAACTCTTCCGGTAACACATAACATAATTTAGTTGTATGAAAATATATAATTTTCTAGTTATCTGTGACCTTTAGCTCTACAACTCTGGACAGGCATCCGTTTCGGAATGCAGCGACGGAAAGGAATGCCATTCCGAATGTTGTACGCATTGTGAATAAACTTGCCGAAAATGGCGTTCAATGGTGTTTTTTACTAGCAATGACCTTAGGAGGACGTTGAACGCAGAGCTTTTGTTGTGTTGACTAACTACAATGTTTCATGTTCTTTATTGCTAGCAATAAGGTGAATGTTGTCGGAGGGATTTGCAAAAGTGCTTTGATTACTATATGTGCGTAAACTAAGTGAAATTTTGCATTGAAGCATATTAGGATTACATGCATGTTACATTAATATGTTATTGAGATTAGAGAATTTGAGAAAAGCGCCCGCCGGGAGCTCATCTTATTTTCCAAAATATATCAGAACGCTTTAACAAAGCAACGCGTGATCAAAATGCCGGCACTTATTTAGCTCCGTTAGTACGCATACTGTTCAATACGCAGAAAGTGTTTTTTATTTTATTGTGACGGCATAAGATCGAGGCCCACCTGATGTTAAACGGACTAACCTCTGCCTATAACAGATGCATTTCGTCACAAGTCACGAATTGCGCCCGTCACCTTGAGTCAAGTTTCACGCATGTAATTTCACTTGCTCTAAGGACTACTGCCTGAACACACCGTTAGGTGCTTGGCGACAGATTTCTACTCGAGTGTGGTCGCTAGCCAGGCGGGCATTCGCAAAATGCCCTTCCATCGTGCTGTGAAGCTCAAGCCCGCGGCGGGATTCAATACGCAGAACATTCAAAACGCGTAATGTTCAATACGCAGAACGTGCATTTATGTACAATACGCAAAAGATTCAATATTCAGAATGTTCCATATACAAAACGGAAACAAAACTTAGCGTTGCCTTCCAAGGGGGCAACGTAGTTTCGTGATCGTCTTGATCGATTTGTTTATTTGTTCGTCTTGATCTGTTTTCTGCATAGAGGTTTAACTAAAAGGCTTGAATGACATATGCAAATACAAAACGTCACGTCTGTTTCCCGGAGGTGTACGCAGAGATAACGGATTTCCACTTGCTTGGCATATATAATTCTCTTCTTCTTTTACTTCTCAAATTCTACATACGAACCCGTCTGTCTATGTATCCATCATTCCCTATTCCAGAACGTCTCTAACCTGTTCGAAGTATCACAAGACCATTTTAGAACAAAAGATTTTAAACTTGGAACGGTAATCGAATCCGCGTCCCCTTAGTTTTACTCACCGGGTGCCTTGATCACTGGGTTATCGAGGCTGGCTTGACTGAGTCCAATTCTGTGATCAAACTTTAATATTTTTACCGTAGATAATAGGAGTCGGAGCGGCGATCAACCAGACTAATAGACTTCATCTCATCGGAAGAAGTCCCTTTTAGAATATATTTGTTATTTTCTGGATTCGCTTAGAAGTTCCTGAGTTTTAATGTCATGTTATATAATCAAAATACACGAGAACTTGAAATATATTTTTCTCAAACATGCTTGGAAATGTGAGCATTATTTTGACAACTTTCTTCGAGATAAATCGAAATTGCTGTACTGGCCAAATACATGCGCGCAGCGGCCGGCAAAAAAATTATGAAAATATATATCAGTCGTGTCTAGCGGCCAAATAAATTGCATAGTAAACTCATATCTGTCGTGTAATTTAAAAATGGAACGATCTATTACTTCGAAGCATGGCAACCAAGGAGGTAACTTATCAAAGGTTTTATTTAAATTTCGATCTGGCTTGCAAATAGAACGCTGTTTATTGAAAAAAAAAACAAATGAACACTTTAACGCGGGCAATTTTATTGTTGTGTGTTGATAGTCATTGATTTTGAATTGTTTCGACAAAATGAGTTCAAGTGAAGACAATGAGTGTAGTTGCTTTAGTTAATTTCAGCGCATTATTTGAGAAAAGCACTATACAAGCCTTGTCCACAACTAGGCATTGATGGCCTTACGTATTTGTGCCTCGCCTTCGCTTCGGCCCACATTTACACGTTCGTACATCAATGCCTTCTTTGCTGGCCGCTGCAGTAATGTACTAATACTTACAAGTTTAAATTAATTAAACGAGTTAAAAACCCGACTGCAAGTTATTTATTTTCGATAAACGTTTTAACGTTGCATTGAAATTAAAAAATTAAAATCATTTTTTAACACTCTTTATTTTGATACCCCACTCGTTGAGTTTGGAAGAAGAAAACATTTTATTTCACAATATAGCGTATATACTCCGCCAGTTTTTTTTTTTATGTATTGGCACTTGCGCTATCAAGACGAATCTAACGATATCTCATACATTAAAATCGGTAAGGCCGTTTAGAATTTATGGTGATAAAAAAAACTCATAAACATACATTCATACATGAACTCTGAAAACATAACACTCTTATTTTTGGGCAGTCGTGTAAAAACCTTGCAGTTCATACTAAAACAAACACTACGAGACAATTCTCCGAAAACCGATTACCAAAATAGGAGCTCCCGTAAAGACAATAAAACGAAACATTAGTATCATCAAGCCGCTTACGATCAGGTGGTTGACAGACTGACAGATCATCTATTATCCCCTACATTGACTTTGACAAGCCACGTGTGACAACTCGACAAAAAACTCCCCAAATTAGTTTATTTTCACAACTCTAGTGCATTGTAATAAGGTACAATATGGAGTACTTATTGCTTTCTTTTTTTCTGTAACACGGTAGGCCAAGGAGTCAATGACCGGACTTTTTTCTCAGTTATGATTTTTTTGTACTGTATCAATTTTTTGTATTGGTTTTCGAAACTTGTTACATTACGTGCGTTAATTATATTGTATTTTTAGTTATTAATATTATGTGGTGCGGTTATTTATTTTTTGGTGCTAATTTGTATTTAATGTTGAGATATTAACGTGTATAATTTAGGAGTTTGTTTAGATTTAATCTTTTATGGTAGGCAAATACCATAACGCGATGATTTTTTGTTTGTGCAAATACCACAGCAGGTATTTTGCTGTAAGCTACCCTGTTTCTCTTGTGCATGTAACTCGACCTAATCGTATGTAGAAGTTATGTTATTTATCTGAAGTTATTTGAATATATTATCATGACGTCACCATTACGGTTTAGAAAAAAAAATCTCACCTTATTTATTTTACGTACCTAGTGTCACTTGCGCTGTCAAGACGAATCTAACGATATCTCTTACATCGAAATCGGTTAGACCATTTAGAAGTTATGGTGGAATAAAGAAACTCACAAACAAACATACATATATGAACCCTGAAAACATAACTCTCCTTTTTTTGGGCAGTTGTGTAAAAATTGATCGGCCGAATAATAGTTTCCAAAAAATGCGTCGAGAAACATCCATATAAATAAATAAAATAAAACATACGTACACACACACACATATATACATGCCTAAACTTTTTTGGAGGTACATATACAGGTTTCGAAACCCTAATACACTCGAGAGCAATGAATCCGGGTCACTTAAAGAATCCTAAAAATCTCGGAAACTAAAAATGCTAGGTTAATGCAATAAATTGTATTTAATAGACAATGTAATACTCCTTAAATGAAGGTATTAAAACTTCTTAGTTATTGTAAAGTTATATCATAAAAAAATCAAATTTGAAAAAGGGCCACTTTCGAAGATGGAACTACGAAATTACAGCATTTGGTTTTGCTTTTGTTTGTAATCTGTCATTTATGTGGGTACATAAACCATGTTGATAGTGCTCTATATTCATTATTCAAGCTGAAATTATGTCGCTTACGCCTGAAGAATGCACCAGAATACTTACAATGCTGGAAACCGGCCGGAGTCAGCGCGATACAGCCAGGACTGTCGGTGTGTCGCTGTCAACAGTACAAAGAGTTCTCCGACGTTACGAAGAAACTGGTTCTAACCTACGCAGACCAGGAACGGGCAGAACCAGGTGTACCACAGCACGAGAAGACCGATACTTGGTGAACACCATGCTTCGAAATCGCTTTCTCACAGGAACTGAACTCACCAATCAGTTTCGACGCCTCGGAGGAAGTAACCCAAGTGCATGGACAGTAAGACGTCGGCTTGCTGAATCTAACTTAAAACCCCTTAGACCTGCAAACGGCCCTAAACTGGAGCGTGGGCATCGTATTTCGAGACTAAGATATGCCCAGAGCCACGTAAATTGGAGTATTGAAGATTGGTCAAAAGTTATGTTCTCCGACGAATCAAAATTTATGCTCTACAAGCACGATGGAAGACACAGAGTGTATCGAAGACCAGGGGAAAGATTCAAGCAAGCATGCATCGAAGAAAAAGTAGCCTACGGTGGTGGGTCTGTACTTGTGTGGGCCGGAATTTCTTCTGAAAGTCGCACAGAGCTGGTGATCATAGAAAACGGCTCTTTAACTAGCGTAAGATATGTGGAAGAAATCCTCAATGATCACGTTGGTCCATTTATGGTCAATTTAGGTGAGGATGCTATATTTATGCATGACAATGCCCGACCTCATACAGGTAGGATTGTGAATGACTACCTTCAAGAGATGAACATTACTCGTATGGAGTGGCCAGCGCGCAGCCCGGATATCAACCCGATCGAGCATGCTTGGGACGAGCTAGGCAGATGCGTAAAACAACGAAACCCTCCCCCAATCACGCTTCGTGAGCTCAAAATTGCTCTCACAGAGGAATGGGAGAATATTCCCCAAAATCGTATAAGGAACTTGGTGTACAGCATGCCAAACCGCGTAAACGCAGTAATGGAATAAAGTTCAAAAATTTCATGTTTCCTATTTTTGTTTTAAGGAGAGATCAGCAGTTTTTTTCTTTATGTAATTTTGTGTTAATAAAATGTATGGTGACTCATATTTTTTTTACTTTCATTTAAGGAGTATTACATTGTCTATTAAATACAATTTATTGCATTAACCGATCATTTTTAGTTTCCGAGATTTTTAACATTCTTTAAGTGACCCGGATTCATTGCTCTCGAGTGTATGTACATTATCGCATGTGTGTGAATTAATAACCTCACATTTCGAAGTCAGTAAAATTCAGACATCGAGGTTAATTTCTATAACCGAGGTTAATTTCTATAACTTATTAATGTTAAAGTACTTACCTGCTGCCGACCAGTACTAAATGTTAAACAAAACAGCTGGAAACCGCAAACGGACCTAGGGCTTATTAGCTGTTAAACAAGAACACCGTGACAGTGAAACAGCTTCTCATTTTAAAGAAAATATATCATGAAGTATAAGATATGAACTAATCATGGGAAAGGTTAAAGCGACAAGGCATCAAGGTGGTATGGAATATTAAAATGTTGCAACATTGTAAGCTGGCCTGATGTTTTATCTGTAAATGGATTCCGATGAAAAGACAACGTAAAACGTACTTCTTGAAAATTATATTGGAAGAGAAAACGAAGGCCGAATGCCACTTCTGCCTTCATAATTTTTGCAAGGTGGTAGGGCAATGGCATAATGGTTTTGTTTTTTAATTTGTCAGAATGCTCGCCTGACTAGCTTCCACTCTAAAGTAGAAAATCTGTCGCAAAGCTTCTAACAGTGTATTCCGGCATTATGTCCTTGAGAGAGCAATTCGAGGTTAGCCTGAACCACATCTTCGACCACTTGAGAGTCGTTAGAGGCGACGAAGGGAACACCAGCAAGTGGGCAGCAGCTGAAAGCTTTCTGAAGAACTGCTATCTTACACTGCGATCCCCAAGACGCCTGCCAAGTCTTGTTCAACGGCTGTTGATGAAGATGCCTTATAGTTACTAGTAAACAATACAAGATCTGTATTTTTTATCCTAAAGGTAGGTTAGCATCGGGAAGATTTCTGGATACAAAAGCAAAGTCAAAACTTTTTAAAAATAAATTGTACCGATCCCACCTACGTAGGGGCAGAAAGATAATAAGTTCAATCAATCAATTAGTAATTATCAATAATAGTCAATACAGGAAAATAATTGTTCTGGATTTGCAGAAAACACTTGAATATAAACCAATCCTCAAAGAACTGTGTCTAGTTATTGATTCATCCGTTCTTTACTGGTTAATCTTACGAGTAGGTCTATTTTTAATTGTGATAAGGTTGTAGTGTATAAAACAGAAGCATTCCGCATTCTCCGAATTATACGAAACTTTTAATTCAATGGAAATCCTTTCACTTTATACTTACGGTTGTTTAATTGACTATTTAAATTCACACTGTCGCGTAAGTGTCTGTCTTAACAGAATGTAAATGCTTTGTATTGTATTTTGAGTTGTTTATTTTTTCCTTATTCTAGAGACACCACTTTTAACATGCGGCTTTACTCGAAGGACCAAATTTTATCAAAATCCGTAAAGGCTTAAGTTAAGCCTAGCCTTAGTCTTATGAGACCGTAGTAAAACATGTCATTAACTTAAACTTTTAAATTGTATCTTCCCCTTGTTGTACCCATCAAGACGGGATGTTCCTAAAGAGACTACTACTTGTTAATAAGAGCTATTACCTGAACACTGTATACTTTTTTATCAATAAGCCACGATAAGGGTTCCTAGGTTGGTATATAATTGTGTCATCAATACCTATCTATCATATATACTAATGTTAGTGCACACATTTTTTCATCCGAACCCGCTTTCGCTTTACACTCCGGATGCTTTAACCACTAGGCTATCGAGACTGGCTCGACTGAGCCGAAAATGATGAGAAGGCGGTCGAGACGAAAAAAAATTTTATGCCTTTGATTTTCGCTATTAAGATTTTTGTACAGCATACGATAGCTCTTGTTTTCGAAATACCTACATATAACAACTTGTCCCTCATTCATTCATCCCGTAAGTTATTGAACATATCAGCTAGTACAATGTTTGAGAAATCTTTTTGCGTTACATTACTTGCGTTGAAAGCATGCATTGGTTGAAGGCAGTCGCCCAGAAGTAATGGAACTAATATTGTCCAATTCTAAAGAACACTAAAGGTCCAGACTACTAAAGTGACCATACCATAGCAGACGGAGTAACTATTCTGTAAACTGCGGAAGTGGTTTACATAGTAACTATGTACGAAACTACGCCGTGGTCACTCGGCTCCCATGGCGCGTACGCGAAGGAATGCGATTTCCAGACTTTATTTGTTCCTCGGCCCTTTGTCACAGATGTATTAATAGTTTCTATACTGAATTCCTTACTGTTCTCGTTTTTAGCAAACTGCAGGTTGTTTATGTGCTCTTGGTAAGAAAATTATTTTCATTAGTTTCATACTGAGTGTTGGCTAGAGGTAACTATATAACGTGTATATTAATTCATCAACAATACTGCGGGGGATGGTGTAGAATCGATAACTGGATGTGGTCCACTCATAATTAATTTTTACAAAAACAAAATTAATACTAACTATTGCCTAAGCTGTGGCGCGTTGACTTTGAGAATGATAGCGACGACAACATTCGCGGCCGCCGTGGACTAGACTACCTGACTACTAGAGTTACCCTCGCAATGCGTTAGAATACCTACCGAGTTCATTGCCCTCGCAATGCGTAGGTATAACTACCGAGTTCATTGCCCTCGCAATGCGTTAGAATACCTAGAACGTGTGTGTATGTATGTGTGAGTCTTGTCCACGGCGGCTGCGAGTGTTGTCGTCGCTATCATTCTCAAAGTGAACGCGCCACAGCTTAGGCAATAGTTAGTACTAATTTTGTTTATGTGAAAATTAATTATGAGTGGATCACATTCAGTTATCGATTCTACACCATCCCCCGCAGTATTGTTGATGAATTAATATACACGTTATATATAGAAAGGTATTTTGCCAATGATCACCTGTTTTTATAGGCTAGATTTTGACCACTGTCTCACTATAATGTAATAATGATGACGTCAAAGTTTTTCAGGCTAACCAAAATTACTAAGTCTCCAGGACAGTCTCAACCCATCGTTAGGTGCTTGGCAATAGATTTTCTTTTTATGGGAAGTAGCTAGCCAGGGGAGATTCGCAATATACTCTATCGCCGTGCGATAACGACTGCCATCCTAAGGCAATATTTCGGGACCGATGGCTTCACGTGCCCTCCGAATCACGGAAGCGTTTAGTAGTGTTGCCACTAGCGGTCACACATCCAAGTCATGACCGCGGCGGACATTTCTTAACTTATTTGATAGATTAAGAACGACTTAGTAGGTTACGGTATAAGCGCTTCAAAAAGCCAGCTAAGCTAGTTTCAACACTGTCAACAGTGATCTTGCACCAGTTTCCATTCTCGGCTTAGCATGAACCTGATAGACCGACCGCCTGTAGGGGCAGACTCCTTCATATCATATTCATGTGGGATTCATGAAAGCATAAATATCAGAAAACTTGAAATCAAAATCATTTATTCAAGTTAGGCGTCTATTCTATTCTCTATTCTTTTCGCTTTTATGAAGATCAATTACAAATTTCATCATTGAAATTTTCTCCCACATTAAGACGTGTACAAACATGGCCTATATACACGTACAACTAACTTTACTATGACGGGCGGATCAAGATTGAATAGATAAATAGATAGAAAGAAAATTCTTTATTGTTACAACACATATAAAATATTAAAGTTTACATCATAACATTAAATTAAATAATAATAACATAGTGTTATAATGGGCGGCCTTATCACTAAAAGTGATCTCTACCAGGCAACCTTAGGATGGAGTTGAATAAACAAAACAGTTGGGGCGGGTGTAGTCTAATAATTAACAATGAAAAAAAGTACAAATTCATAAAAATATTTTAAAAATAAAACGAATTTTATTATAGTTTCTAAACAAATGTATAAAAATAGGATGTAAGTTTTTAAAATAAATAAATACATTATATATATACGCATAAATAAATATATACACATATTAACATACATAAATAGATAATGATATGAACAGGTCTGTACTGTGGCTAAACTACGAATATGGAATATTGGGATACGTCATCAGCAACTGTTTCCCGATACATATGATAAAGGATTTTTTTAAAGTACAGCGTGAATCTTCTTAGCAAGATCCAGCGTTGGACACGTCGTCGCTCTCAAGTAGGAAAGTCGACAGTGAAACTGCGTTCATAAACTTGTTTCACTTAACATATCAACAGCTATAACGTCCACTGTTGAACAAAGGCGTCTCCATGGATTTGTCGTCATCCCCACGCTTGGCAGGCGTCTTGGGGATCGCAGTGTAAGATGGCAGTTTATTTGAAGGCGCTGCTGCTGCCCACCTTCCAGTATTTTTCCCTTAGTCACCTCTTACGACACCCACGAGTACTACCCACTTCCCATATCCCCAAGATATGGGGAGATGCAATTCTAACCCGGCACCACACGGGTAAGTATAGTTATAAGTATTTAACGGGACTCAATTGTGGATATGCAAACTATGTGTTCAAGACGCGAAAGTCTTATTGTCAGTCCAAGCAGTTCTTAAAAGACTTACTCCCATTTTGTGTTCCCAGCTGTAGTAGGTCTACCCTGCTAACATGTTTGACTATATCATTACATTCACCAGCAGGTGAGAGAGTGGCCACAGGCGAGTCTGTTTTATTACTTACAATCAATTTCTCATGAATGACATCACTGTCTTCGTTTCATAGAAGAAACGAATTGCTATGCGGATTGTTTATTATTCGCAGCTAAGGCATTCCAAAAAGCGCAATGAAATCATCGACTGTCTTCGCGCTAACAAACGGTTTCCTGCCTTAATCAATGAGTTTGATTCAGGGACGGACTTAGGACGGGGCGTGGGGGTCGTATAAATTTATCGTCAAGAATTAATTCCCTGAAGTCGTTTAAACACCCACATTTCGACAAATACGGTCTTGGTGTCATGTAACTAGGGGCGTGAATGTTGACATCTATCGGGTACAGTTTCAGTCTCAGGGCTGCTATCGAAAACTTCTTTGTCAGAACAGCCGATTGACTGTCCCACACAAGAATTACAACGAGGGGGACGTTCACTAAATTATGCAACGCCCATACAGCCTGTATACCAATTAGTTATTTATTTTTTCAGCTGCCATGAAAATTATAATAATTATCAACATATAACTTTGTTAGTTGAAGTGATCTTTACATACCGTCCGCCTTAACCTGTAACTGAACAGGCTGTTACGTTAATAATATAGTCCGCCTATTTTGTTATGATTATGACCATATAAATGTATTCCTTCCCTGGTTTCTTTCCTCAATTTTGTTCGTTTTTTTTTTCGTTAATTTGAGATACAGTTTTGTTTGTGTGATAGGTACAAAATTAGTCATTAGTCGCCTGTATGTGTTTCGGTTTTGTTTATATATCATTATTCATTTAAATAATATTTTAATAAAATTTGGAATACCTTATCTATTTTTACCTTTGGTAGTATTAAGACAGGATATAATATTATGTCCTGATTTGCTGAGTAAACCTATTTCCATTCCATGGTCGGAATCAATTGATAAATAATTAATAAATAAAAAAAACAAAACATACGAGCACAAAATTGTCCTTCACGACTTATAATTCGGGAATACGATGTAACCAGTACTTGGAGGCTGAATAGCGGCCTATATTCTTCTTATTGTAATCATATTGCCTGGGACGACAATTTAACATACCATTATGTTAAATTGTCAGCAAATGTAACGATCGTTGTACGACATACTCATCGAATCTGAAAACATAGCCATTTATTTACTGTTATTTCAATTACTTGTCCCAATACTTAAGTTCGCCCCTGTTTAAGACACATGGACATCGTCAGCGATATCACAAGAGTAAATTAAGGGCATATAAAGGGTTTACTAATTAGTCGCGAATTGGAAGTGACGATGAACTCTTTGATTACCATTAGGAGCGGGTAAAGCAACATTTTGTATTGATACCTAATAATGCCTTTGAGGTTATTTTAACACTGTCTCTTGTATTTGAAAAGTTCCAATCAAGATATTACGTATGTACCGTGCACAAGGCTTTTTTAGGGTTCCTTACTATTATTACGATAACAGAACGCTATTACCAAGCCTCGGCTGTCCTTCAACTAAAAAAGAAAAAGGGGCCCCCATGCAAAAACGAGTATGCTTTACCGGTTTTTAGAGTTCCGTACCCAAAGGGTAAAAACGGGACCCTATTATTGAGTCTTTGCTGTCCGTCCTTCCGTCCGTCTGTCACCAGGCTGTATCTCAAGAACGGTAATAGCTAGACAGTTGAAATTTTCGCAGATGATGTATTTCTGTTGCCGTTATAACAATAATACAAAAAGTTGGCCAAGTGCGAGTCGGTACTTACAATCGTGGAATTTGGTATAATAATAGTTCCAATATCCACCGATTATAGCCAATGTCTTCTCTAATATATAAAATTCTCGTATCCCAGTGTTTGTAACAAAACTCTTCCGATTCCTATGAAATATTGTGTGAATATTCATTAGGTCTGAGAATAATACGTATTTTTAAATAGATATATAAAACTTTTCTTTTCCAGTTTATTCGCTTATATGGCAAAACAACATTTGTCGAGTCAGCTAGTACAAATTATAAAATTCAACCAAGTGGAGGCGGGACTCTAGCTAGTTATTTTATGCTGCATGAAAAAAATAACGATATTTAGGTATTTTTTGTGGTCATTTTAGTAAATAATACGGGATAATTCACGTGAATCAGTCAGATAGTTCCGACTATAGTTTCAACCACATTTGATGGTCTTTTTCAAGGAGAGCTCGGGACGCCCGCGTTGACGTCTCGCTTACTTTCTGTGGGTTTGAGCCCTGAGGCTCCAACCAACACATGGCTGGGTTATTTTTTTTTGTAAATAATATCTTTTGATGAATTTCTACGCTGCAAATAAAGTGTACGGTAGAGTTACGAATGTTTACTCATTATCTGTAGAAACACAGATAATCACATTAATCATCATCTGCCTACTCTATACCCACTTTACGTGGGTTCGGTACAAAATTTTTCTTTAACAAAAAACAACAACACAAGAACATAGCATAAACTTTTACCTTCACTTCCTTAGCTCGCCGCCTTCCTGACTCCAACCCTCCTTCGGCGTTATTTACTTGTTAGTAGAGTACCACAACTAGTGTGTTACAATATGGATCAGTATCTATAGTACTTCTTTCTCACATGTTTACTTTGCGTCATGTCATAGTAAATATATCGCCTTTCTGACTCCATCCTCCGTCGGTGTGCTATCGTTGGTAGTAGGTATATCCAATGTGTAGCAATATGAATCAGTCTCAATAGTTATTTTCTCACGTGTTTACTTCTAGACCCATCCGAAAGGGTGTGTTTACGTGGGTGTGTATATATGCAGTGTATATCAATAAGGAACAGACCCTATAGCTCTTCTTCCTCTCGTGTAACTTTTCAAAATGGCCCAGTAACTCTATGAAAACAACAAAATTTAGTAAAACTTTATAAAAATCATGATATTGAATAAGAAACCTCAATATGGTTAACGTGGTCAAATCCTAAAACGATAAAAACTTAAGGCTGTCATCAGCTCAAACCTTCGCAAATCTCAAATGACAAGATTATTACATCAACTAAACAACTATGTCGCAACTAAAAAATAAGTGACTTCCTGTGAGATGGCGTTGAGGTAGTTGGAAAAAATCACTTTGGTAAAGTACTTTGGTGTTCATATTTTCGATGTATCAAGTCGAAATCTCTTAAATCCTCTGTCGTCGCGATGCCTATCGATTTTGTACAACAAAAACTTTTCTCTTCCTATAGAGCTCTGAAGTTTAGAGCTGGCGGTTTAGACGCGGTGAAGTTTTCCTATCTTTTTGTAACACTATTATTTGTTATACATTACATAAGGAGACCAGTATGGACAGTTGCCGCAGTGCTTTCATATACAAACGTACCTAGTTTGTTTAAGCACAGCGAAATTTTACTTGCAGTTTCCTTGAGCCTGATTTTATAGATTATGATTCTGATTTGTCTATTTTCCGTTACAATAACTATTTAATCTCTAAATGTAAAATGAAAAATCGCTACATAAAACCTTATTTCGATATAATTCATTTTACAATTAACTGACAAATCAAAAAAACCTAGATTTTAGTCACATGGTTCACAATGCAAATCTTTATTTTTATTGTTTAATATATTTCGAAACAAAGTTTTTATGGAGTGCCACGCAAGTACGCGGACATTAGCCAGCCTTATTTATACCTACAATTGTTGCATTCTAATTAAGTGCAGAGCATTATTGGTTACGAGTATTTTTTTATGATAACGAAAGGTTTGTGAATACCACAAATACAATGTTTAAAAATGCTTTCAACAAATAGCTTATACATTTTCGTTCTTGTATCACAAAGTACCTACGTTTAGTAGTAAGAATAACAATTAATATTGTTATTATTTATTCGACTTTCCTAGGCGATGTCTCTCCTGTAAGTACTACATTTCGCCTAAAATGGCTTTGTTAACTTATATAAGCCGGAGTTTATATACTATACAAAAAAATATCACGACATGTTTTATTCAACAGTATACGACGTACAAATGATCAATATAGCATGGAAAGGATAATAATCCCTTTCATCTTGCCTATCAAATAATGTGAAACAGTTAATAGTTGTACGGTATACGGACTAAGTACTGTATTGTACTTGTACTGCGATGTTGGGTATTTTGTGTGTGTACCATCTAAAAGTTCCAGTTTTAATGGTTTCCTCTACAGCGCATAAGGAAACCCATATAAGTTCGACTAGTCTATAATAAAGGATATATCTTCTTTGTTAGAACATAAATCGAGAAAAGTCAAGAACGAGAATATGGACGATGTCACGATGTCACCGCTGCTCCGCACACGGCGCCATCTAAATGAGCTCCTCGCTGCCAGCACTGATTGTGACTTATTTTTTGACGATTGGAAATTCATGAAATTAGCTATTAGGAATTATTGTGAAAATGTACCAGACCAATGGAATAGAAATGTTAAAAGCCCTGACAACTCATTTGAGATAGATGACATGCCTTGATTTTTATTTTATTTTCTGACTAAATTATTTGTATTCAATATGTATTATCTTTTGACTTTGTGTAATATTTAATTTGTATGTCTTTAATCTTCCGTTTAATTGTGATTTAATTGTAATTGTCTTATGAGTTATGACGTTATTAGATCAATAAATAAATAAATAAATAAATAAATAAATAAATGGACAGTTCAGAACAAAGCATTAGAATTTAGTTACAACTTACACATTGAATAAATGTGGGCCGAGAGAAGCTTTGTCGTTGCGACGATTGGCGTGATGAAATTCTGGCACTTGTTTGACTTTTGCGTAGCAACCTGAATGTTATCTGGAAGAGACTGCTTTTAGCGACAAGACCGCCCTTTGTACTTAACTACTGTTATTGTTTCAACCACTCGAGGTGAGAAATTTTGTACTAATAAAAATTGTTAATGTGATTTTCACTTAGCACGCGATAGTGCGCACAGAAAAGAAATACGAGTAGTATTTTATATCTCTATGCTTGTAGTCATGTTTAGAAGACCCCAGTACTGCCACAGTAGGTATAATAGAAGTGTGGTATTACAAAAACAGTACTTACTATGAAAAACATTCGTGATTTCGAAATGTTCTAGTTTTTCATAGCTCTGACAAGTCTCTACCTGTACAGAGCGCTCCGTGGCCTCACTCAATGGAATAAAAAAAAACCGTCTGCTCGAAAACTCATCAAAGCGTATTACTTACTCAGTAACTATTATTTTAATCTGTGGTATTACGTAGAACATTTTAACGTATAGTTTTTGCTCACATCACGGTAGGTCGACGCCCTGGCACCTGTTGCTTACGTTTTTTCGGGTTCCTCACAGGTGAACAAATTAATTATTATGACTTGTTAGAATTATAATTTTTGCGATATGGGAATCCTTTTTATGCAGACATTTGGCTGAGTGTCACAGTGGCAAAGGACGTCGTTCTGTTTTTGAAGAAGAAAGGAAGCTAATGAATTTACTGGCACATAGGATATTTTTAATATTTTTATGTTTGCAATAACGTTGTAGAACAATCTAAGTTGAACTATAGATGTCGCTCCATCCCAATCGATACGATGGGAAAACTTTGAGTTATGACTCACTGTCATGTTAGCTCAATTAGTCAGAGTATACCCCGGCTAATGGGGTGGATGGACGCGAGTTCTAATCCCGCTCATGACTTAAATTTATCCTCTCGTAAATTTATATTTTTGTAACACATAGTATATTGTGTTCCATTGTAAGTTTTGCTTAAATTTAATATTGTATGATCTAAGTTGGTCGAAATAAAGAATTATAATTTATTATTATACCCAAGTCTACTATGCAAAGATTGGAATCCGTTTGCTGTACTGACTGTAATATTTTGGTGTTTTGAATCAAACTCGCGTTTCGGCTGAAACGTTGAGCCGAACTCGAGTTTCGGCTCGAACGGGTATGTTCCGGTGGCCGAGTGGAACAGGCATTTATCGAAATGGGAGGACGCCGGTTCGATACCCTCCCGGGACAAAAAAAAATGTGGTCCAATAATTTGTAAATGTGGTTTGTCAACCACTTTGAGAAAACTTGAAATGCGCCAAAAAAATGACGGAACCAAAGTTACTCGAACCCGGATATAGCTTGTCGCCATTTTTTCATGAATCACGGTCAGGCACTCTCAGCGATGTAGGTTTTTGCAGCAGCCTCTCGGTCTGCCATATTGATTTATATTAAAGAGGCCGAAGGGGGGATTTACCATTCAAGTTCCTATGAGAACTTTTTAATGACTAATTCAGTTTTAGACAGCTTTTCGTGCTCTTGTGATTGAGTTAATGGACTAGGCTATTTATTGGTCTTTAATAATCGTCATAACTGAATGTCATATCATAACTAGACATTGCTTCTTCTTCCTTCTTTAAAAGCACAGCAAGTGGGATCGGCAATATTCTCTTCTATATGTGTTCTTTACCACTCCTTTCTATGGGCTATCTTAATACTGACACTTTAGTCAAGCCCTCGTAGCGAAGTTTGCTTAGCCGTTCTTAACCGATCAGCTACGGGTAAGTTAAGCACCTCCGCCGCGGTCATGACTAGGATTGGTGACCGCTAGTGATATTACTACTGAGCACTTCTGAGATTCGGAGGGCACGTTAAGCCGTCGGTCCTGGTTGTTAGGATTGCAGTCGTTATAGCATGGTGGCAGGCCATTTTGCGAATGCCCGCCTAGCTGTCTACCACCTTCAAGTAGAAAATCTGTCGCCAAGCACCTACTAGTATATTCCGGCAGCTGTCCTTGACAACATCTTCGACCATATCATCACTTATCATCAGGCCAGGTCAAAGGCTAGCTAAAAGTATCTTTCCTCACGCGGTCCATCTATACCTATACTGACCTTCCTCTACCACTACGCTCTAACACAACACGGTTATCTGATTGCATGGTCAACCTGACACAGGACATGCACTTACCATGCTACTATTCCTTTAGCGGCAATGGGTTACTTTCAATCTTCCCCAATTGACTATATTCTAATCTTCATCAACCGATCGGTAGGTATTTATACCTGTGCAGTAGGTGTTTATACCCAAGTATAAATACCTACCGCACAGGAAGCCACCACCAAAATGTTAGTCAGCATATTTGTACCTATATTCCCGTTTTTTTTTGTACCTATATATCGTTAAGAACATGTCAGCTTCATATTATATCGACACAGCGCAATTCTGATGTTGTCATACTTTTTTATGTTCCTACATAAGGGTATAGGTATGAAGATTTAGCGGCACAAAGTTTGCGAGATAATGGAAAGTTAAAGCCAGTTTATGGTAGGTGAGTCCTGTCGCTTAAATTAAGGACAGAATTGACGAAATCAGGCATTTGGAGAACTTTGTTCAGGGTCTTGTTATGAGATCTTGCGATCTATGTGAGCCTGGTACATGGTTGATTATTATATGAAAATGTTCTTTATTATATTCCATATTGAAGTTTGAGAAGAAAATTTGTCGCCATTCACTTAATGGTGTGCACGCCATCTGTACTTGAGAGCCAGTACAGACCACATTACTGACTGTAAAAAATATTTAATTGATTTATGAAATTGCATGAAGTCCTCAATAATTCGACGTGTATTCTTTTTGGATAGTTTTCTTGAATCGTCCGATTGGGTGATTTTCGAGTTTCTTTTGTAAGATATATCATATCGGTAATTTGTTATACCTGTCATTAAATTCGGTTAAATATATTTAGATATACTCAACCTATACCTAGATATAAAACATATTTGCATAACCATCATCAACTGCCATACCGCCGCACCGTTGAACAATAGCCTTCCCCATAAGTACGGGGGCTGGGATTGCCATAATCCTCACGCTTGGCAGGCGTCCTGGGGATCGCAGTGTTAGATAGTAGTTTTTCAGAAGGAGCTGCTGGCCACTTTATTGTATTTATTCTTTCTTCTGGTATTTACGACTCCCACAAGAAGTTACGAGGCTGTGCAATCCTAACCCGGCACCACACGGCGAATTTTCATAATGGCAGTTCGAAAGTCTTTGTACACACATATTACCTACACATATTACACCTACATTTGATTGTTCGAAATTTCTGGAAACTCACTTAAGTGACTCAAAATTAGGTAAACATATTTTTCCGCTTTTAACCAAGGATTGGTTACTACTGATCTAGTTTATTGCTCAAAATAACTTTTCAATATATTATGATGTATGGCACACTAATGAATATCATTACCTTAATTACAACTTGAACCGTCTGAAATAAGCGTTTACGCGTAAAATAATTATCGGTTGTGTAATTATTAATAATCTTCATTAGATAATATACAGAATATTCTCCGAATCTTACGTATGATATTTGACTCCTAAGTACAAAAAAAATCGGCCAAGTGCGAGTCGGACTCGCGCTCGACGGGTTCCGTACCCTTAGCTATACAAAAGTATGACTTCATATTATAACCTTTTTTTGTTTTAACGTGCGCGAGTCCGACTCGCACTTGGCCAACTTTTTGTATTTGTTGTTATAGCGGCAACAGAAATACATCATCGGTGAAAATTTCAACTGTCTAGCTGTCACCGTTCTTGAGATACAGCCTGGTGACAGACGGACGGACGGACAGCGAAGTCTCGGTTATAGGGTTCCGTTTTTACCCTTTGGGTACGGAACCCTAAAAACTGACGTACTAGACAGTCAAAATGTGTTTAAATTTTCGACAAAGATGTCACAGCGGCACCTCAACGAGATCACATTCAAGAGGAATTTAAGGTCATTTTGAAGGTGAACACCTCTTCAGCGTCCTCTCCTCAACAAGTTTTCCTTCTCTATTCCACCAAGGGGATCACAGCCCTTAAAGTGTCAAGGTAAAAGTAAGGAAAATGAAGCGATATTGATGGATTTTTTCTTCTGACACTGTTAATTTTTCCTCCCGTTAATTGTGTTCCTATTTCTAACACGCATTTTTCCCTATTAAGGGAAATAATTAGCTTAAGCTCTTCTACCATATTATCTAGGTAGGTATAATAAAAAGATAATAATCCCTATTCTTTATAACAGGCCGCAGTACATTGCGATAAGTCCGCGTAAGTGTCGTAAAAAGTGCCGTCTTTTTTCAGTGGCCTCATGCACAATATACGTGAGATTCAGTTGTAAAGCTTCAGGCAGGGCAAAGAAACCAGTGTTTTTGTTGTTTTATATTTGTAAACATAAAAATATGTTTATTGGCCCGCCGCCAGCGCCGCCCGTCGAGTCGAGCACAGCGAGCTGCCGCCCGCAGTGTGAAGCGTGACGCGACCTCGGCGGACGTACCACACTTAACATCCTGAAGAAGGCTTCCGGTAGAAGCTGAAACATTGTCGATAGCGATATCGACTCATATTAAGTTGTTTCACGCTGGAATACGCCTGTTTTCATATATAAAATACACTCGAGAGCAATGAATCCGGGTCACTTAAAGAATGTTAAAAATCTCGGAAACTAAAAATGATAGGTTAATGCAATAAATTGTATTTAATAGACAGTGTAATACTCCTTAAATGAAAGTTAAAAAAATATGAGTCACCATACATTTTATTAACACAAAATTACATAAAGAAAAAAACTGCTGATCTCTCCTTAAAACAAAAATAGGAAACATGAAATTTTTGAACTTTATTACGATTTTCTTGAATTTTAATACTTCGTATTGCCTCCTCGTGCTTCCATTACTGCGTTTACGCGGTTTGGCATGCTGTACACCAAGTTCCTTATACGATTTTGGGGAATATTCTCCTATTCCTCTGTGAGAGCAATTTTGAGCTCACGAAGCGTGATTGGGGGAGGGTTTCGTTGTTTTACGCATCTGCCTAGCTCTTCCCAAGCATGCTCGATCGGGTTGATATCCGGGCTGCGCGCTGGCCACTCCATACGAGTAATGTTCATCTCTAGAAGGTAGTCATTCACAATCCTACCTGTATGAGGTCGGGCATTGTCATGCATAAATATAGCATCCTCACCTAAATTGACCATAAATGGACCAACGTGATCATTGAGGATTTCTTCCACATATCTTACGCTAGTTAAAGAGCCGTTTTCTATGATCACCAGCTCTGTGCGACTTTCAGAAGAAATTCCGGCCCACACAAGTACAGACCCACCACCGTAGGCTACTTTTTCTTCGATGCATGCTTGCTTGAATCTTTCCCCTGGTCTTCGATACACTCTGTGTCTTCCATCGTGCTTGTAGAGCATAAATTTTGATTCGTCGGAGAACATAACTTTTGACCAATCTTCAATACTCCAATTTACGTGGCTCTGGGCATATCTTAGTCTCGAAATACGATGCCCACGCTCCAGTTTAGGGCCGTTTGCAGGTCTAAGGGGTTTTAAGTTAGATTCAGCAAGCCGACGTCTTACTGTCCATGCACTTGGGTTACTTCCTCCGAGGCGTCGAAACTGATTGGTGAGTTCAGTTCCTGTGAGAAAGCGATTTCGAAGCATGGTGTTCACCAAGTATCGGTCTTCTCGTGCTGTGGTACACCTGGTTCTGCCCGTTCCTGGTCTGCGTAGGTTAGAACCAGTTTCTTCGTAACGTCGGAGAACTCTTTGTACTGTTGACAGCGACACACCGACAGTCCTGGCTGTATCGCGCTGACTCCGGCCGGTTTCCAGCATTGTAAGTATTCTGGTGCATTCTTCAGGCGTAAGCGACATAATTTCAGCTTGAATAATGAATATAGAGCACTATCAACATGGTTTATGTACCCACATAAATGACAGATTACAAACAAAAGCAAAACCAAATGCTGTAATTTCGTAGTTCCATCTTCGAAAGTGGCCCTTTTTCAAATTTGATTTTTTTATGATATAACTTTACAATAACTAAGAAGTTTTAATACCTTCATTTAAGGAGTATTACATTGTCTATTAAATACAATTTATTGCATTAACCTAGCATTTTTAGTTTCCGAGATTTTTAGGATTCTTTAAGTGACCCGGATTCATTGCTCTCGATTATAGTCTACAATCTACAATATAAAATCATATAATATTTTTTTAAATTACACCCAGGTGACAAGCGATAGCTTGGCAGAGGCGGAATTGTCCAAGCATTTTTGTCGTTCATGTAATCACAAACTGAGTAGTACGATTTCTTAATCAAAATGTTTTTCTCGTGTAACTTGAATTTTGCTTCTGTGAGCAATGTAATATGTTTGGTTTTTTTTTATAAAACCGCACACAAAATCCTAAGAAGGACCTTTTATTTGTCTTTAGATATTCTCCCTCGAAGCAGTAGTGTGCAAACACTACTGTTTTTAGGCGTGAAGGTCACTGTAGCAAGTCAAATTATAGGGCAAACTAGAAATAATACTAAACTTCTCGAACTGACGAGCGCAGTATTATGTAAAAGAATAGCGCAACTATAATGGACAGGTGTGATTCTTACCGACAAGGGGACGGCGCGGCGTGTTCATCTTTTAATTTACACTGAAATATATATCGAGCTCAGGTACTGTATCTTCCTTGCTGTGTTCCACAACGTGTTCCACGTACAATCTAATAGGTTGATCTCTCTAAGATCACCGACAGTAGGCAGACTTAAGAGTTCACTTTTATGACTTTTTAAGTGGCCGTTATGACGTTGGAAGGTCCAACTTGATGTCTTAATGTCGAAGGCTTCGGCTTAGTACACGGTAATTGTGGTGCTGCGTCCGGGCGGTAAGTGCTAGAAAGTCCAGAAAGATATTTAACCGACTTCCAAAAAATTGGAAGGTTCCAATTTGGATGATTCCTTTTTGGTAGGTTAGAATAATTTGTCAAGTTGGTCCCAATTAACTTTTATCAAATTCGATGAAGTACTTTTTAAACAAAACACAATTACTTAACCAATAAAGGGATTTGCCAATATGCCTCTGGATTATATAATAACTCTATGTTAAGCCTGTTAACACCTTCGACCACATCATCACTTACCATCGGGTGGTCAAAGAATCACCTATTAACAAAAAAATGCCATCTATTGAATACAATACATATTTTCATTATTATCTGCTGAGAACTTAAAGCACTTACGGTATGGCTCGAAAGACCGTGTTTCTCTAAGGCTGAGAAGTAGTTCCATTCCAATCTGGGTCCACAACTAATGGGACAGAGCCTGAAGTGAAGCGGTTAGGATACTCTGCAAATTTTTTTATTGTTTAATTTCATTAATTTTATTGTTATACCTACTGTAACTCGGGGCTAAAAAGCTCAAGAAAATTTTAGAATAAAACATATAGGCCCTCTTCACTCGGCAGGTAGTATGAGGTCCTGACACCAAGACAAGTCAATTTCAGGCAATACCAGCAGATGTGAACGTCTTAGATCCAATTTTTCAGCTGGCAATCGAGAGGTAACAGTGCAGAACTTGTAAATGAGAGTTGGGTCTGCATTTTGAACTGAGGTATTAGTTTGAAATTGCCATATACATAGCAATGCAGTTTGCTGTCACTGAACATGTCACGTAATAAACTAGTCAACAAGGTTGGGTAAACGCGATAGTTACCGCCATGAGAACTACCTCCATTCTATTGTGATGAACGAAATATCATGTTTGTGTTGTATCACACTATAGGAATTTCAATTTGATAGTTCCGGATTTGACGATGGCGGCGGACATTTTGAGAATGCCCGAATGGTTAAATCCCACCCTCGAGTAGAAAATCTGTCGCCAACACTGATTCCCTTTCTAGGTTTAGCCTGTTTACCACCCTTCGATCGCATCATTTCTTACCACTAAGTGCGATTATACTCAAAGGCTAACCTATCGGCTATAAAAAAGGACATCTAGTGGCAATCTTCCAACAAAAAACAGTCAGTACATTCAAAAGCTGATTAATGATAGATAAACGCAATTTTTTCTTTTTCTTCTTTTACATACCCTTGTCCCACATCTTGTCTTTGCCAAGTATGAATTGGACTCGCATATCGAGAGTTTCGTACGACAGGCAATATATTTGCAGTTTTTACTTGCCAAAAAATGTCGTGTTGGCGTGAACGTTTTCCGCAAATATCTTAATTTCAGGTCTATGAATTCAGGTAATTCCGTTTATTAGCTAGAGATCCATACAGATGGACGGACAAACGGATAGACAGACTGCGGAGTCTCATCAATTGGCTCCGTTTCGCCCTTTGGGAATGGATCTCAATAAATACGTTAAAAAAATGTTTCTTGTGTGGAGAGTATTTTTTTTAGTTTTGTATTATTTCTATTATAACATTTATAGCACATATTCTGTGATCATTTTAAACTGCTACTTTTAGCGGTTCTAAAAGTATTTTTTTTAAGTTCTAATGCACACACTTTCAGCCTTTAAGCTTATCAATTAAGTCCAGTTTTCTCATTAGGTATTATTTTAATTATATTTTATCTCACACAGGATAAAATCTAATATCATATCACATGGTTTATAAGTCTGAGGATCTGTTATGAATATTTAATTAACTTGTAAAAATCTCATTTACAAATTTTCAAAGCACAACATTTCTCAACTCGAGTGGAAACCTTCCCTCGATTCTACGGACACATTTTATGATCTTAAAATGTTGTTATGATGACATTCGCTTAGCTCGTGCACTATCAAGTACTATAACTACAAGCACAAAGTTGTAATTATAATAATCTACATATAGTTTACAAAAATCAACCAGTGTGAACCAGCCGAGCGCCTCGTGGGATAATTTCGAGACATCTCCTGCAACAATCGGACATAATACAAAAATAATTTTACAATTACTGAAAACGAAGGTGCTTTACGATGACCTGATGACATAGATGTAGACGAGTTCTTGAAGAAACACTTTTCTATTTGCCTTGAATAACAGTTTCGTATCATAACAGTTGCTATGTGTCTTAGGTAAGGACGCGACTTCGTCTTATAAACCTACCTATATAGGATACATCGCCTGTATATCTTTGTGTGTATTCGCCCAGCAAAAAGTATCGCCTTTTCAGGAATTGAAGAATGCAGATAATTAGTGCCCTATATCATGTAAATGTGCCCGAAACTTTATATTTGTGCGTCCAACGGCTTCAGAGTTATTTAAGAAAAATGGATTCTGCTGCACGAACGTTCGCCCAGCAAATTATTTTTTGATTGATGGGTTTAGCTGTTTATTAAATATGCAAAAAGATAGCTTGAATACGAGCACATGCAAATGTGCCGTGAAAGCTAAATTTGTGCCTCTTAAGATTTCAGAGGTATTTCGTTTTTTTGCTGGGCGAACGTTTTGGCGATTGCTGTAAGGCACTAATTATCTGTATCATTCAATTCTTGAAAAGGCGATACATTTTGCTGGGCGAACGCACACTATATCTTTAATGCACTAAGCAGAGGTCTTGATCTATCAACACTCTTACGACTTAGGAACCTTCAAGAAGAGAGCATATTCCCTCCTTAAAGGCCGGCAACGCATCCTCGAGACCTCTGGTGTTGCGGATGTTTGTGGGCGACGGTGATCACTTACCATCAGGTGAGCCGCCTGCTCGTTTGCCCTCCTATCCCATAAAAAAAAAACACCAAGATAGATATTTTCATGTGCTATGTCACAGAAGGCAAGCCTAGCCATCTACAAGGCCTGGCATATGAATATTTCCTGTAGCAAAGGTGCATATAGGGTTGATCTCCTTGGCCTACATGTACATGCTAATAATTATGCCTATTTAAAATTGGCCAAAATAAAATTATATAAAATGTATTACAGTGGGTGCCATACCACGGGAGAAAATAAAACCGGGAGCATAAGCTACCTACTATTAAAAATTACACAAAAGGTGTGCTTAATTATCATAATAAATGAGAATCATATGATATGCGAATTCAAAAAGCAATGCTCAGTTGCACTCATTAATAACATAATTGTTTTTTGTATACTGGTAAATGTCATTATTTGTTTTTTTTGTACGGTTTATACTAGAATAAAATAAAATAAAATAAAAAATCGGACACAAAATCCATAGTAGTGTTAGTATATGTGTATAAAGACTAAGTAAGTAATAGGAACATTAACCCAATGCTTATGATTGGGCAGTCTAGCCGGGCTGCAATCATTTGTAAAATACTGTTGGAATTACCACGCATTTGTCGTGGTACCCATCTCGACGGAGTTTTGCTAAAGAGAAGCACCTGGTGAAAATATTATATCAGGGTGATAAGAAGCGCATTACTTATTATTTAATAGGTACCACGTATGGGTACTACGTATAGTTGAATAAGGCTTTTTTACTTTTACCTTTACTTCACGTATAGATATCATAAAGCTAGCTAAGTAGTGTTAGAAACTAAAAGCAGGTAGATATAATTGTAAAACTAAACCAGTTAATAGTTATTTTTCTAAATATTATTATAAGCATTATCGCGTGCTGAGCGAAAATCATATCAAACAAATTATTGGAGTACAAAATTTCATGCTAAAGGCGGGAATCGAACCCGCGTCCTCCGATATCGCGTCGGATGGTTAATACTATCTCAGCCACCTGGGACTTGGCATTTCTGCCGAAATTTTGAGCTCCAATTGTATTACTTTAACCGTAATAGGGGACGGTGCGCGGCCATCAACCAGACTACTAGAAATAAGTGTTTTTTCAAACACTCAACTCTCGGTATGATGTCGCACCCTTCTATATAACTAAATATGATTACAAGCACTATCGCGTGCTAAGCGAAAATCTGTACTCCAATAATTTGTTTGATACAGTTAATAGTTAGTTTTGATGCGCTCGTAGCGAAGATTGCTTAGCCGTTCTTAATCGATCAGCTAAGTTAAGCTACGCCCGACGCGGTCAGAAGTTGGATGGGTGATCGCTGGTGACATTACTACTGAGCGCTTCAGTGCTTCGGAGGGCACGTTAAGCAGTCGGTCCCGGTTGTTGTCTTATGATGGTAGTTGTTACAGCATGGTGGTAGGGCATTAAACGAATGCCTGGGTAGCTACCATCCTTAAGTAGAATATCTGTCGCCAAGCACCTAACGGTGTGTTCCGGCAGCTGTCCTTGAGCGCCAGTAATTCTAAGCTAGCCTGAACAACATCTTCGACCTCATCATCACTCCATCAGGTGAGATAATGGTCAAAGATTAGCCTTTAAGCTATACCAAAAAAAATTTACTGCTACGTATAAACGTTGATTCTTTTTGTAATCAGGTCTATCGAAGTGTGGCTGAAATCAGGACGCCTGCACAGCGAAATCTTAGCAGAGCAGAAGCAGACAGAAGGCGAACTCCGCCGGCCTGATTCAACTGTCATCTTTTGGCTGAAATGCGAACAGGTAACTATTATTTTCATATTAGTATTTTGACCAGCTGGAGGCCCCAGTTCCAGGAGTTCTTTTGTAAAGGGAAGCAGAATGTGCAATGTGTTACAAGCCTGTCGCCGTTTGATATCTCATGCTAATTTTTTTTATGCCTGATACGTTAGCCTTTGACCACTATCCCACCTGATCGTAAGTGACGATGTTGTCGAAGATGTTGTTCAGACTAACCTAGGATTTATTCTACCATTTGCGTCATGGTCTATGACGCTTTGTAAAAGTAGACGGTAATACTGAATATTGAATTAAAATGGCCGAATCATGAAAAATAGGAATTAATTTTGAAATTTTAGCGGATCAATCGGGAATTAATCGGTAGTACCTTTGATGTCGCAAAATAGGAGTTCCGTTTTGTTGCTACTAATTTCAAGGACTGCCGCGCAGCAGGTCCATGGTTCGAATCCTGCCGTGGGCTTGAGCTTCACCGCATGGTGGAAGGGCATTTTGCGAATTCCCGCCTGGCTAGCGACCGCCCTCAAGTAGAAAATCTGTCGCCAAGCACCTATCGGTGTGTTCCGGCAGCAGTCCTTGAGAGCCAGAGAAATTACGCAGGCACTTGAGACTTAACAACCATGTCTCAAGGTGACGGGCGCAGTGCAATTCGTGACTTATGACGAAATGCATCTGTTATAGGCAGAGAATACCGCTTAACATCAGGTGGGCCTCGAGCTTGTTCCGTCCTAATAACATAAAAAAGTCTACTTTCTCTAGTAAGTATCTCTTCTCCAGTCCTTGACGTCACAAGGTTAATGTCTTCGGAAACAGAATACACTATGGTTCTCTTGTATATCTCACAAGAATGCTGAATAGCAGATCCTCGATGTAAGCCATCTTACTAATATTATATGCGTAACTTCTATCATCAGTTGAAAAACCACAATCTAAGTAAGATTGTGTGAATTACTAGTATGTGGACAGGGGCATATAATATAAGTCTATCTATACGTATAAGTCTAACTAGATACTTCACCTATACCCGCCCCTGCTAAACGCGCGCGCGAAACTAACCTACAGTTCTTCCCACGGGGCGCCCTCCATCACGGATGCTGCGATGCAAGAACTTTACATTCCGCGAAATCTGAGGCAATGTCGGGAATTTCCCAAAATTATCCGGAATATTCTGCGGAGTTTATCGTTTTTGATATGGTAATAATATATGGTAACCCTAATTTTAAGTCAACAACATACTAGCCTCTTCAGATTTCCTTGCAAAGTTACATTGTAAGTACGTCACTGCCTCTTTTGGCCAGCTGACTTACTTTTGATATCATCACATTGTTACAAATACGAACACCAATTAGATAAACTAAAACAATATTTATAAAATACTACTATGTTGCCTTAAGGCATCTGCAAGGGTTAAGGGCAAAAACTCGATACTTTAAGTAGGGATGTGACACACTGATGATAAAAATATCATGTCGATAACGTATTATCGTTTATTCGAAGTTGTTGTGTGATACATATTATTTAGGTATTTAAAAATGAAAGTGTTATTTAAACTAGAGATCATTCAGTCTAAATATTAATTTAATGTCTTCTTTGTCTTCATTTTTAAAATATTTGTTAGTATTAAATATAGATTTACACAGAGTAACGTCTGAATCTATTCATTAGAAACTAAGACCTTTCATTTACCGACAATTTTTTATTATTATTGCTGGATAACATTTGACTACTATCTAACCTGATGGTAAGTGATGATGGGGTCGAAGATGTAGTTGAGGCTAACCTTTATATACTCTCGCTGACTCTCGATGACAGCTGCCGGAGCACCGTTAGGTGCTTGGGGACAAATCTTCTACTACTTGAGAGTTGTAGCTAGCCAGACGGGTACATTCGTAAAATGCCCTACCTCAATGCCATGATAATATGACAAGTATTAAGCTCACTAACACTACCGTAAGGCATATAAGTAATTATAGTAAATAATTCGTATAATAGTAATTATAATAATCTAATTTAGTCGGCTGGAGCATTCGGACTGCCTGTGGCCTTTAGATTAGGCCTAATTGATTCTTGGTTGCAGCTGTAGTGTTGTATAGTTTGTAGTGATTTGTAAATAAAGGCATACCGCCGTTAAAAAAAATTATATCGACGATGTAATTTTCATCCCTAGAGGCAGTTCCGTACAACGCAGATGTGCGCGCTGCGCATGCGCGCCACCTGCCAATCACGACTCTATGACGCTACGCGCAGGTGCTGCCACCGCTGTGTTGTTTACGTTTTTTTAAAGTAGATGGCGGGCATTTCATTATGGCCGCACTAGAGTTCTTGAGTTTACCGAGTTCCAATCATAATTCATTTAATTAAGATGTAGAAAAAATACCACCTTCAGTATGGGAATTACCTACAAGTTTCATCAAGATTAGATAAGGTTATCTAATACGCAAACATACACAAAGCCACAAGATTCATTATAAAAAAACAGCATGTATTTAATATATTCAGGCATTTACTTTGTGGAAATCCATAATTAATAATAATAAATATGTAAAACATTTTTTTTTAATATTAAATTATAATTTCAGTCTGTAGTTCAACCATTATAACAATGAACGAGGCATATGATGTCAATTTAGATAAATTAGACGGAAATATCACTATAATATAGTTCTTAAATATATAAGGCGACTATTAATTCATCAACAATACTGCGGGGGATGGAGTAGAATCGATAACTGATTGTGATCCACTCATAATTAATTTTCACATAAACAAAATTAATACTAACTATTGCCTAAGCTGTGGCGCGTTGACTTTGAGAATGATAGTGACGACAACACTCGCGGCCGCCGTGGACAAGACTCACACATACACACGCGTTCTAAGTATTCTAACGCATTGCGAGGGCAATGAACTCGCAATGCGTTAGAATGCGAGAATGTAGTTAGTTTTATGTGAAAATTAATTATGAGTGGATCACATTCAGTTATCGATTCTACACCATCCCCCGCAGTATTGTTGATGAATTAATAGTCACCTTATATATTTTTATTTATACACTTTCAAATTATTTTGCCACCATTGACAATGACCATCAACACGTGCATGTAGTAATATATTAAAGTAATAGGAGGCGACCCTATGGACATTTACCGAGTACAGTGACCGTGGACTAGGAACTGTTTTATTATTATATCTTTCTCTTGCCTCCTACTGTATTTATGTATGTATGTTTGCTTATCGTATGTGATATTAAATAATAAACTAGTGCTCGTAAAAGTTATGTAAATAAAACTTAATTGAGCACTACCCATCGGCGGCTATAATAAAATATCAGCATTATTCTACAGGACAGCTGTCATCTTGTGCATAACCTATCACGCGATCTTACTTGGCGTTTGTCATATAATATTTCTTATCTAGTAAAAACGTATTCTATTTTCTGAACAAATTTAACATCTAACTTTTTTTTTTAATAGCAGTTAGGCTTGCCTTTGACCACTATCTCACCTGATGGTAAGTGATGATATGGTCGAAGATGTTGTTCAGCCTAGTCTAGAATTACTGGCTTTCAAGGACAGCTGCTGGAACCCACCCGTAGGTGCTTTGCGACAGATTTTCAACTTGAGGGTGGTAGCTAGCCACGTGGGCATTCGCAAAATGTCCTACCACCATGCTATAACAACTGCCATCCTAAGACAACAACCGAGACCGACGGCTTAACGTGTCCTCCGAATCACGGAAGCGCTCAGTAGTAATGTCACCAGCGGTCACCCATCCAAGTCATGACCGAGGCGGACGTTGCTTAACTTTGCCGATCGATTCAGAACGGCTAAGCAAACTTCGCTACGAGCGCTTCAGAACCTATTGTGTGCAGAAGGAAGTATCTACTGCATGTAGATGAGATAAAATAACTAGGTATTAAATACTTATACTGTAAGGTTTAATATATTTGTATAAACTTAGCACAAATTAAATATAATTTCTATACTCTATGAAGCGTCATTTAATAACTGCACAAATGCAAATTTGTTGTGCATATATATAATAGTAGCTTTCCGGGCGCGGCTCCGCCCGCGCGTATGTCGGTTATCGCGCAATAACATTAACCTCTTTTTACGCAGTTGGATAAAAACTATCCTTTGTTTTGTCCCGGGTCTCAAACTATTTCCATACCAAATTTCACTCAAATCGGTCTAGTAGTTTTGGCGTGAAAGCGTAACAGACAGACAGACAGACAGAGTTACTTTCGCATTTATAATATTAGTACTGATATATTTTTTTTATCACTTACGGAATTTGTACCTTGGCGATTTTGATTTTTGGGCTCCCGATATTTCGACGCAGTTGCATGCATCATGATCGCGGGATGACTCAAAAATAAAAATCGTCACGGTACAAATCCCGTAGTTAAGTGATAAAAATATTTATGTATTAAACCGTCATAGTCATGTGCATATGTTCTGAAATTTCTAAGAAAAAAATATAGATATTCAAAAATAAAACTTAATTTAGCTCTACTCATCGAAGTTAGTAAAAAAAAAGTCAAAGATAGCGTTGAAATTTGCATTATTCTACTAGAACAGCTGATATCGTTATGCATAACCTATCACGCAATCTGATACTAGGTGTTTGTCATAAAAAATAATTATTTCTAAAAAACACCCTTCATATCTTAATTAACTTGTGTGTGCAAAATAGTCTTTTTTGCATGCAGAAAAGATTAGATTTCAAACGACTGTGCATATACCGATAATCGTTACGGAAAACTGCAAATCAAAAGCATAGATATTAGACTCAAGGATATGCGCATGCAAAATTTCACTGAGTTTGGACACTTGGTACCTGTTCGGAAAAAAAAGGGAATCAAATGAAAGGCTACCTGGTTCAGCTCACCCCGCGTGCCAGATGTTACACGACGCGTAGTTTTTGATTTCTTCTCCCTTGCATTCAACGCTGATTGTCTTGTGAGATGAACGATGATTTTCTATGCGCGATGGTCGCGGCTGATGTTGGAAACTGTCGTTTTGGCAATACTTCGAGGAAAGTTTACGGAGCTCTCGACTCGATCGCGTGCCGGTTAGACGTCAACAACGTTTATTTAACTACCCCCCAGGTTAGCCAAGGAAAGTCAAGGAAGGGATGAAGGTAGTGAAATAAAGGTTTCGTTTAGGAATATTGAACAAAGTTGCGTTCTAAAGTTGCGACACACCAATGTCGCTAATATTAACAAACATACCGTCCCCCAAAGAGCTGCTAAGCTCTTTAGAGTGAGATTAAAATTACAAGATTAAATTAAAGACTAGTAAAATTCAATGGCTGATTTTCCGAAATAAAATAAATTGAAATGTAAGTTCCCATAATAAAACTAGGTAAAAAAGAGGCGTTAGTTGATATTCTAAATGATGAGTTTCCTAGATATGATATTAAGTTGTCTAAACATGGCATTAGAGGACACAATTTTACTACTGGTCGCAGCAAAATTCCGCTGGAAGTCTTCAACTCTACTACTCTTACAGTACCGTCAGTGCCTGGACAAACGCGAATGATTCGACCCCTTTTCCAATGAAGAGATGGCAAGTTTGGATCTTTGATCAAAACCAGATCACCAACTTGAAAATTAGCAGTCTTAGCAAACCACTTCGGACGCTGCTGCATTGTGTGCAGAAACTCCGAATGCCAACGTCGCCAGAAGTGCTGGTTAATTTGTTGAAGTAGTTGCCATCGTTTCATAAGATTCGGATTAAAGTCCTCGCAGTTTTGTTCAGGCAGAGACTGCATGGGTTGCCCGATGAGAAAGTGACCAGGTGTGAGCGTTTCGAGATCATTTGGATCATTTATCAAGGGACATAACGGCCGTGAGTTTAGAGCTGCCTCTACTTTGGCAAATATAGTACCAAGCTCCTCAAATGTGAGTGAACGATCGCCGATGACGCGTGCCAATATGAGCTTTGCCGACCGCACTGCACTCTCTCATAAGCCACCCATGTGAGGACCGGAAGGAGGATTGAAATGCCAAACGATTTGACGATTGGCCAGCGACTTTGCGATCTCATCATGAGCGTCTTTCAAGTGCTGATATACGTGCTTGAGATGGTTATGCGTACCGATGAAGTTCGTGCCACAATCGCTAAAGACGTCACTAGGGAACCCTCTGCGCGAAACGAACCGATCCAGGCAAGCCAAAAAGGCGTCGGTTAACAATTCGGAAACAATATCCAAATGGACACATTTTGTACTGAAGCAAATAAAAATGCATAAATAGGCCTTGTTGGATTTGGCATTTCGAATTCGGGACGTTTTGCACATAAAGGGCCCCGCCATATCAACGCCAACTTTTTGGAATGGACGACACGACGTCACACGATGAATGGGCAGATCACCCATAAAAGGGTCAACAGATTTTGGTCGTAGTTGATAGCAACGCTGACATCGAAAAATCTGTTGACGGATCACCCTACGGGCGGATAATATCCAAAATTTACGTTGGAGCAAGCTAGTAAGAGCCATTAGACCAGGATGAAGAAACAGCCGATGGTAATGGTTTATTATAAGCTCCGTGACGTGATGTGCTTTGGGTAGTAGAAGAGGATGCTTTGCGCTATACTCCAAATCAGACTTGACCAGACGCCCACCCACCCTTAAGTGGCCCTGCAAATCCACGAATGGATTTAACCGCCGAATGCTACCCTTGAGAGGCCTATTGTCACGCAACGCCCGAAGGGTTTCGGAAAACTCCGTCAACTGGACCAACTTTACGATGTGGAGCAAGCTGTTGTTGAGCTCCGCAACGCTTAGTGGACCAGTTCGACGCTGTTGGGGGTTGCGCGAGTTATGAACGAAACGTTTGCACCAAGCTACAACCGATTGTAACTTGGGAAACGTACTAAACCTCGTCATAAAGGGTAGCTCTTCAGGCAGAGCAGCGACGTTGGAAATGGGCGTGGTTGATTTGAAACCAGGCAAGTTTTCTTCTCTTGGAAGGGAAATCTCCTCAGACCATGTAGAACAATCTTCTACTAACCACGGTGCAGACCACCACAAATAGTTTGCTACTAATTCGGAAGGAGTGAGACCTCGGCTTGCCGAATCAGCAGGATTTTTAGCAGATGGCACGTAGTTCCATACAGCGTTTGGCACTAGAGCTTGAATTTGAGACACGCGGTTCCCCTCAAAAGTCTGAAGCTTGTGAGGAGATACCTTGAGCCAGGCGAGTACGATGCTGGAGTCACACCAGGCCATCATACTGCTGATTTCCATTTTCTGAACTAGAATGCCATGAACATGATGGAGAAGACGTGCCAGAAGATGAGCGCCATTTAATTCCAGCTTAGGGATTGTGAGTTTTTGCTTAAGTGGAGCCACACGGGATTTGGCCAGTAAGAGCCTGACCGAAGTGCTACCGTTTGGTCCTTGAGCGCGCAGATAGACGCAGGCAGTGTAACCACGCTCAGAAGCATCACTGAAACCGTGGAGCTGAATGTCCAGCGGTTGATCAATGAGTAGCCACCTTGGGATAGAAACATTATCAAGTTGAGGAAGCTGCGAGTTGAATTTATCCCAGACATCAATAATTTCGGATGGGAGGGCATCGTCCCAGCCGAGCTGTAAGGCCCAGATGGTTTGCATCAGGTGTTTTGCAAAAAATGTCAGTGGAGTGAGTAATCCGCAAGGGTCGTAAAGCCTTGCTATGTTCGACAAGACGCCGCGCTTTGTAGTAACGCTCTTCATTTGAGAAACCGGATAGATGAAGCTGTCAACCTTTGCGTTCCATTCCATCCCCAAAACCTTATAAATGTTGTTGTCATCCTCCTCGAATCTGTTAGGTTTCTCACAGTGATCAGCAGATTGCAATTTAAGAAATTCTTTGGATTTGCTGGACCACTTACGCAACGCGAAACCACCCTGAGAGAGGATTGCAATAAGTTTCTGTTATAGGTCATTAGTGGAAGGCAAATCAGGGGCCCCACTACATACGTCATCGACAAATGTATCCTCGAGTAGTACGTTCGACGCAGTTGGATACGTTGCAGCGTTCAGACGAGCAAGCTCATGTATAACGCGAATTGCCTGGAAAGCCGAACTTGTAACCCCATACGTTACGGTGGTAAGCTCGAACTGCTTGATGGGCTCTTCAGGAGATTCGCGCCAAAATATGGTCTGGTGCTTGCAATCATCGTCAGCCATGCGCACGTGACGATACATTTGCTTGATGTCGCAGGTGAAGACAATCCGATGTGTTCTGAACCTGAGAATGATGTCTTCAGTGTGTTTTTGTAGCTTAGGTCCGGGCATCAGGACCTGGTTGAGAGACACACCCGTGGAGCTTAGAGAAGATGCATCAAATACTGTCCTCAGCTTGGTTGTGCTGCTGTGGGCACGAAGAACACCGTGATGGGGGATATAATAGCGGTCACTGGACACCGGTGCAAGAACTTGGCCGGCTTCTTCGTAGTCGCGCATGAACGCTATGTAAAGTTCACGGAGAGGTGCATCCTTTAATAGTCGACGCTCTAAGTTATAAAACCGCTTGAGTGCTGTTGTGTGGGTGTTGCCCAATGGTTTAGAGTTGACCTTGAAAGGGAGACGCACAACAAAGCGACCAGTGCTGTCCCTAGTGTGTGTCTCAGTGAAGTGCTTTTTTCACAGAGAATATGCTCAGGATCTGAAACGGGTTGGCTAGGAGTCTCTTCGACTTCCCAGAACCGAGTAAGAGCTAGGTCCAGGTCTAATGTGCAGGCCATCGCTACAGCATTATGAGTATGCAGCGATGCTGCAGGAGCTTTCCCCATTGTAACCCACCCAAATATTGAGGCATAGGCAGTAGGCATGTCTTCACCAAGACTGAACTTCCTGCCATCTAGTATCTCATTGTATAAGTCAATACCTAGCAAGAGATCAATTGGTCCCGAAACAGTAAAATGTTTGTTGGCTAAGACCAAGTTTTTGCATAACTTTAAAATTGATTTATCTACTGGCACAGATGGTAGAAGACCTGTTATGCGCTTTAAAATGATGCAGTTAGTTGAGAGGGATGGGGTAGAATAACCCATAGGTAAAATAATACACGAGACTATACCACGAGTCTGCTGGGTGGATGCGGCACCCAAACCAATAACTGTTCCAGATGGCGAACGGGGAAGTTTCAACTTTTGAGCTAAATTCTCCGTTATAATGGAGACTTGAGAGCCACTATCAATTAGAGCACGAGCTGAATGGAAATCTCCATTGACATCCTGTACCCTGACAAAAGCAGTTCCTAAAACCATAGTAGACCCGCTATTAGCACTATGCAACGATCAGAATCAGAATCATTTATTTGTCAGAACATGGTTAGTATACATTCACAGAAGCATACAAGATATTAGGTATTAGTAAATGCCTCATGTTCTTGCCTGGTGTGGCGTACAAATATCATAATAATCAATATAATATTTTAGTTTACGTAAATAAAAAATACTTAGGTCGAACCTGCACAGCAGGGTATTTTAAAATTTGTTAAAAATACACTCATACAAAACAAAACGATAACACAAGGAGTGGGCACATAATGTCAATAGATAATTAGGATTCATTTTAAGTCAAACTCATATAAAACAAGAACACACAAACAGTACATAACGTCAATAGATAATTAAGATTAATTTTATGTCAAACTCATAGTAACAATAGAACACAAACAGAACATAATGTCAACAGCTAATTAGGATTACATTTTATGTCAACATCATACAAAATAAAATATAAAAAAAATTGGACCATGGAACTGGTTGACATGCCAGATTCGCATTCCCTTGGTTCTATTGGTGGCTTATGGTGACGTTCAATGTGGAGTTTTGTATGGTGACGGCCACTACATACTTGGCATACACTCTTTGACATGCACTTTGAGACACTATGTGTTCTTAGGCAGTTAAAACAAAGTGAAAATGATTTTCTATGACAAATTGCTTTCTTTGTTCTGGAGTCATAGAACTAAAACTTTGACAATAATAAATGGCATGAGCCTTCTTACAGCATGGACAAGAGTTGTAAGTGAGTTTTTTCTCGGTGTTCACTACATTTACTGAGTTAGAGGTAGTCTTGAATGAAGTACCGGCAATATTTTCCAGTATGCGGAGCTGACTTTCAAGAAATTTAAGTAGTTGTGTAAAAGTTGGTATTTCTAAAGGATCAACAATGTTTGATTCAAATTTAGTCCGCATATCAACAGGATTTATTTCAAAATAATATGTAATAAGTAAAAGGAAACTCCAAGAATCAACATCAAATTTCAAGGCCACCAAAGCATGTGTATTTTCTTTCAATGTATTGATGAATTTATTTAATGATTTTGTATTTAATTGAGTCATATTAGCAAGATTAATAATGGCCTCTACATGCTTGTCTGCAATGATCCTCTTGTTCTCATAGCGCTCCACCAATAAATAATAAGCAACAGTATAATTCACCTCTGAGATTGGCAAATGTTTCACTAAAGATAAAGGCTCCTTCTCTAGTACTCCTAACAAGTAGTGCATCTTTTGGACTGAGCTCAGTCGCTGATTTTCTTGTATCAAACTTTTGAATGTTGAGTTAAAGTTTGTCCACTCAGTATGTGAACCAGTGAATCTAACAAGATTTATTTTTGGTAAATGAAACTCCTTCTCGCACTGAGTAGACGCCAATTGCTTACTTCCATCAGAATTTCGCTGCGCCTCCACTAATGTGTCGTACATGACTTGCACTGAATAATACATTTCCATATATTTTTCGTGTGATTTTTCAAGTTCGGTAGCAGAGCGTTTTTCTTCCTTTAACGTCTGCCTACTACACATAACAATAGAGAAAGCCTCATCTATCTGATCGCGATATTTGTTCATGTCTTTGTGACGAGCTATGAAACGCAATCTCTCGTGATTACTTACGCTCTCTTTCATGCCTAGTTCTTGAGAAAAATCATACGTGGCCTGTAGCCATTTCATAGCCATATCGAATTTTAATAAACAAATACGAACTTCTGCCATATTAGATTAAAATTTAACTGTTTTTCTTCACGATTTGTCACAAAATAATGATTTGTTTTGAAATTGAATGAAGTGACAGTGAAACCAAAGATTAGAAACTTGACAGTTGACACATCCACACACAAACTTTTGATAGCACTATATTTTTGCTTTAGTTGCCAGTTACCCAACAAAAATGCAAAGCTTGATGAAGCTTGATGCAGTTTGATAGTGTGACACAGATGTAATGAGTGAAGTTCGACAGTTAATGCTTAAAATGGTGGTCACAATAATGAAACGCAATGAAGTAAGGGAATTTGGTGGAAAATGAGAATGCAATATTTTGATGTTTTAAAACAGGATTTTACGTTAATTTAGATGGGATTCGGCGTAGAAGGACCAGGAAATGTTCGGGAAAAAAAGGGAATCAAATGAAAGGCTACCTGGTTCAGCTCACCCCGCGTGCCAAATGTTACACGACGCGTAGTTTTTGATTTCTTCTCCCTTGCATTCAACGCTGATTGTCTTGTGAGATGAACGATGATTTTCTATGCGCGATGGTCGCGGCTGATGTTGGAAACTGTCGTTTTGGCAATACTTCGAGGAAAGTTTACGGAGCTCTCGACTCGATCGCGTGCCGGTTAGACGTCAACAACGTTTATTTAACTACCCCCCAGGTTAGCCAAGGAAAGTCAAGGAAGGGATGAAGGTAGTGAAATAAAGGTTTCGTTTAGGAATATTGAACAAAGTTGCGTTCTAAAGTTGCGACACACCAATGTTGCTAATATTAACAAACAGTACCAATTTAAAATATGAGAAACTATCTATAAATGTAAACTTCCAGATGGTGCTTAAATATGTTGCCCGTTTTCATAAATCAAAACAAAAGTCAAAATAATAATACAGAATTACTTTTTCTTTTCTATGAATAACTTAAAGTATTATTATGGAAATACTAATATTTTAATCCCTCAGGGTCTTCAGAAGAGCTTCTTCCAAGCCTACTTCGACCTGATACTACAGAATAAAAAGCCTGATTACACCAAATATAAAGGCCGAAAATGCGTTTATACATATAACTAATACGTAGAAGATGCGTACCAGAAATGCATTTTTTACCATTTTATGAAATATATAAGCTGAAGTAGGCGTTGACAGCAACTTTACTCTGAATCATATTTAATTATTTTGGAGATACTTAATATTACCTAAAGTCATTGTTGAACTAATGCGCCATAGGATACTGAAACTGTGACATGTACAATGTTCCAATTTAATATTATACAAGAAAATATTTATTTTAATAAAGGGACCGTTGAAATGGCGAAGGTATTTACAGATGTTTGTACGGTTGTTGGGCTGGGACTGCCTAATTACTTCGTAAGGATATGCCTGGTGATACTTTAAAATTACAATATTATTTGGTACCAATCCTTAAAACCTACTGCAGTGGTACTTAAGCGGTACCACCCACATTTCGCTAGATATGCTGTGGCGACATGTTATATGAGGTAAGACTAATGCCATCTAGTGGTCATAGTTCCATCTATCCAACCCAGTACCTCGAAATTCTAGAATAAGAAAAAAAATATTTTTTTTATTTTATTTTGACAGGACAAGCTCTAGGCCCACCTGATGATAAGCGGATAACTTCTGCCTATAACAGATACATTTCGTCACAAATCACGAATTGCACTGCGCCTGTCACATTGAGACATAGTTGTTAAGTCTCATGTGCCTGTAATTTCACTGGCTTGATGTCCCTTGTCTACATTCAAATTTAGTTATAGGCTATGTTTTCATGCATTTTATTGGTATGAAATGATGAGACGATTAAGTTGCCTGCGTGATGCTAAGCGTCACGCATGTCCATTGCATTTGCAGTGACACCGCCTTAATAGATTACTATAATTTATGGCATATTTATTTATTTCATTACAATAACGGCATGCACATCATCACAGACGGACCACGTCGACCGTATAAACAAATCCTCCCCAATTGGAGGGGTTTGCCGTAATCCCCGCGCGTATTCAAAATGAATACCCTCGTTTCACTTAATATTAGTTATGTTATTCGATATATCCAAAACTAATAATAAATCAAAACTAACATCACCATAATTTGACTATTTTATGTCTTTGATAATAATTAAAGGTACATGTTAACCTATCCATTAATATCATATCACTGATTTCGACCACTTCTTGTGTACTTTCGAAGGGTGATAAGACGGCCAGATGGCGAACGGGATTAATAGGTAGTTGTTTTGTTATACTGACAATACCTTGGTTACTACTTACTGCGAAATAAATGATGAAGATATAGATTTAACAAGGGTTAGGCATTGTTGTACATTTAAATATTTTATAATATAGAGTGAGGGCATTTTCGGGTCAAATGGTCGGATAATGAGTTGTCGCTGACCATTATAAGTGCAAAGAGTTTAAAAATCAGGATGAATATCATGTAAATATATCGTAAATTGTTGCATACATTTCAAATTTTTTTACATGATTATCTTTTCCCCGCCGGCCTTTTTTGTAACCAACACACTCAAAGTGGGTAAAAATAAAATAAAACAAATAATCTTTCAAAATAGCCAGTTCAATGATGATGCACAATTGTTACCAATTTTTTTTTTTTTATATAATTTTGGTTGTCTCGCCAAAGAGGTGGAATTTTGCCATACGAATTAACTACGCTTGGCCTTCTACAGGGTTATAAAGGTTACAGTTCTCGTGGTAAGACCCACAATTGCGCCAATTTACCGAAACTACTTTGATAAAATTACTTTCCAAAATAAATAAAATAATTTAAGCCAACCAATCAACATTTACCTGACATCTTGCCTTGGTTAAAGGTCGTTCATTGCCTTTGAGCAGCCTATTCACAATTAATGTATTAATTAAAAAACACTTACACAGCAAATAAGCATTGAGAATATCTAAAAGAGTTGATTATGCAAGAATTTTTTCGATACACCTGTTCTATTCAATTTAGAGATGAGATAAATTTCCCGCCACTTAGTATAATTCCTGTCTTGTGCCGACAAGGCAGGAGTTACATTAAGTGACCTTTTTCAACTTACTAGGTATTGGATTCGTTCGTGAGCGTGAAATTCTTTTATGATATATTATATGCTATGACTTTCAACTTGACTGATGACTTTCTCACAAGAAAGCGTTTGTACAAAAAATATATGTTTGAGCATATAAAAATGGGCCAAGTGCGAGTCAGACTCGTGCACGAAGGTTTCCGTACCATTAGCTATACAACTTTAGACTTCATATTTTAACCTTTTTTGTTTTAACGTGTGCGAGTCCGACTCGCACTTGGCCAACTTTTTGTGTTTGTTGTTTTAGCGGCAACAGAAATACATCATCTGTGAAAATTTCAACTGTCTAGCTATCACCGTTCTTTACATACAGCCTGGTGACAGACTGACGGACGGACAATGAAGTCTTAGTAATAGGGTCCCGTTTTTACCCTTTGGGTATGAAACCCTAAAAATCTTTAATTTTTATAAAGATATAAAAGAGGTTAGAACTGAAAATAACAAGTTATTAACGAATTAAAAACCTTTAAGTCATAAGATAAAGCCGACCAAGTAAGAGTTGGAAACGCTCACCGGTCCATACCAACACAATATATTTGTTGAATGTATTTACTTTTTTTTTAATTCTCTTCGAAATCCTTAGCATAAGTCCGACCCACACGTAGCGGGTTTTTTTTTACTGTAGACTTCATGCATTAACCACACTAAAGACTCAAGTATTACCTTTTTACAGTAAAAGCACAAACAAAACAAAAGAACAAGCTTCTTCAATCAATTCAATCCCCATAATAAAACATATTCTATGAAAATTATAAGGTAAGACTGACGAATGGACAAGGTAGACTTAATAATAGGGTCTCATTTTATCGTACGAAACCGTAAAAACATCACAAAACCAAAAACTTTCATATTAATAGTAATTAAACAACTTTCGTAACTTATCGTCACCCCGTGACCACGATCACTGCAAAGTGTTTGAAACGTCGGGATAAAATAATGAATAATATACGCGATTTAAACCGTTTAAAGTTGTTTAATTACTATGTGTAACCATCGCGAAAACCTAAGACAACATTACTTTCCTATTAAGCACAAACTGCCTAAGTTCATCTCAAATATCTAAAAAAATATTTAAATATATTATAATTATTATGTATATTTAACACTGCATCGATCGATACGCAAGACATAAATTTTGTATATCGTTTCTATCCGTCCATATTACAATAGTCAAATACTGTGTGCGTACATCTCTAAATTGAATTCATGACGATGAACTAACTATAGATATTTGTTAAGTTAAAGTGCATCTGCATAGTTTAGACGTAAAAAGTATTGATTTCTATATACGGAGTTATCACATGCTCCTTGGTAGGCATGTATTTTTTGTTTTGGGTAAGATAGGAGTGTTGAATTTTAATAAGGAGGAAAGTAAGCATGCAGGTTACTTTACAGATAGCCGAGAGATATATCGTCACTTGTTATTCACTAAGTAATTTCCGTATTCCAGTGACGCCTCTTTTTCGCCACCTAATTGATCACGCTTTTGTAAAAAAACTCTGGTCTCAAAATTTGATGTAGTCTTCCTTATTTTGAAAACTTCTACTGACCAAGAAGGCATTTTAATAAAGTATCTAAATTCTAAAAGTAATGAAATTGTCATGAATCAATCATTGTGTAAGATATGGAGGGGGGAGGGACGATCTTCCTGTGAGAGTCGGTAACAGGCGACGGAAGTAAAAGAAATCCAGGAGATGGGCAGCAGCGCCTTCGTTTACTGCGATCCACAAGACCCCTGCCAATCGTGGGGATTATGGGAACTCCCACTCCCCAATAGGGCTTAAAGGAATGATGCTTTATAAATTCTATCATTCTGTGTGTATTGTTTTCTAACACTTCATTGTGATTGTAGTCGTTTATTTATTAATTACAGTAGTAAAATCATATTCACCATAAATTTCGCTCATTCTTGCATATATTCTTCCAATATAATTATAATGGAACAGCATTTTCTATACTGTACTTATAGTCAACTCTAGAACACTTAGGGCCTGTTTCAGAATGTTCGAGTAAGTTCCGGTTATACTACCCAGAACATATGTATTAAACAAAACACTATCTTTGCGCTTAACAGTCATCGATTTAGCCTATCCATCGGTTAAAGCTTGAAACGCGCTCCATGTTAACGGTCATTTTTATCATTCAGTTATTTTATGTGTTGGTTAGCAACCTGAAACTTTATTAGGACATTCTGAAACCGCAACATATTGTAGTTTTTATTTGAAACGGCGTGTTGGGAAACAAATAAATAAGTTAAATAAATACTACTAACTGATTGCCAGTGTCGCTAATTTTATGAGAAAAGACCTTAGCCTATCCATCGGTTAAAGCTTGAAACGCGCTGTATGTTAACGTCATTTTTATCATTCAGTTATTTTGTGTGTTGGTTAGCAACCCGAAACTTTATTAGGACATTCTGAAACCGACCCTTACAGTAGTTTTTATTCGAAACGGCGTGTTGGGAAACAAATAAAAAAGTTAAATAAATATGTACCTACTACTGATTTCCAGTGTCGCTAATTTTATGAGTAAAGAACTATTGACGAAACATCTCCATCCAACTAGATCAAACAGCTACAACAGCAGAAGGCTGGTTGATATTTGAATGTCCTGCCACAGTGGTACGTATAGTTTATTTTTGTAATAAAATCAGGTGGCACTGCGCCGGCGCTGGCGTGAGTGAGCAGGTGCGCCCATCAAGGTGCAGGGTCGGCATCGGCACAGGTATTCCAATCTATTTGTGGTGTTATATTAGTCAACAAAAAACGTAGACATCACCTGTGTGTGAGGATAGTATTGTAAAATTATACATTAAGTTGATTGCAGCACAAAACTATAATCAAAGCCAGTATATCATCAATGACAGCACTGACAGATGTCACAAACTTGTGTTCGTATGAAAATTTGTGTAATCTTTACAAAATTACAAATTTACGAGAGAAAAAATTATAGTCATGTGCGGGATTTCGCCTAGCAGGCGTCATTGCAAACTTAACAATATTAAAATTTGTGTAATCTTCTTTAAATCTACTCAAATCATAGATAAATGAATTTTATTTCTCTATGAATCAAACTTAGTATGTTTTGTCTACACTGTAGGATATTGGTGGGTTGTTCCACCATGTTCTATGTGGATGTCCATTGCTCCAAGCTCCACCAAAAGGTGGCGAAAACACTGTTGAACATCGGCCAGTCCCCATAAAATTTGTTTAGATATACTAACTGTGCGTCACGTTTTTATTTGGTACTAGCGGTCAGCCCCGGCTTCGCACGGGTATTTAACAAAAATTTCTAAAATTATAAATTTATTTAAACGCATTAAAAAGTAGTTATTATGACATAACTATAAAAGTAAGAATTATATTGTTGGGGACTTTTTTTATAGATATTGATGTCTTCTATAAAATTGTAATACAATGTTCATCAGGGATAGTAACGAATTCTAATAGTGAAAGAATTTTTCAAATCGGTCCAGTAGTTTCAGAGCCTGTTCAATGCAAAGAAACAAACAAACAATCAAATCTTTCCTCTTTATTATATTAGTATAGATAAATGATTATTTTTAGTGCAGTGGAATAACAAGTATACATGATAGTATCTAGTAGTATTGAAAAAAATGGTGGATAAACTACGGATCCTTCCTTTCCCTTTAGAACATACAATATTTAGTGCATAGCGTAGAAAGTGATCAGTCATCGTCTACGTACGTAAGCCCAAAGCGACCAATAAGGCGGACAGGTCAGTCCGCTTTGCAATATCGAGGTCAGTCTGTGATCAATTCTCAGGTCAGTCTGTGATCAGGCTTTTTATTCTGTGCCCCGGGTCGGAAAGTTATTGGGGTTTCCTGACATATTACTTTGTGTTCTATAGCAGTGTAGATAAACATTCAATAGTAGCCCGGGGACTGGAACTGAGCCCAGAATGTGACCATTGGGCTCCTCTCTTTTTTTTTATGCATGATAGTTTAGTCTTTGACCACTATCTAACCTGATGGTAAGTGATGATGTGGTCGAAGATGTTGTTCAGGCTAACCTAGAATCTAACCTAGAAATCTCGTCTTACTTCAGACCAAACATATTGTCTGAAAGTGAGTTTTTAGGCACCTCTACATACCTTTGGAGATACTTGCGTGATAATATCAGCTTACCATTTTACGGTTCCGTACCCTAAGGGATTCCGCGGGGTGCCGAGTTAGAATGTCACTCCCCCCTCTTCCATGGTATTGGGATGGGGCGGCATCTAATAGTTCAACTTCTACAAATAAGACTAATTTTGCAATTAGCTTTAAACTTGTTAATGATACCCTATAATTTTAATATTTTTATGTTTACAATATCGCATGCTCAAATTACAAATTTACGAGAGGTACAATTTTTCATCTAGGAAATTTAGCTTGTTCCTTCCGAATTGATAGTAATGCAATTGGCCATGAGCGTGTATATGCAATTCCAATCTATTGTAAGCCCTCTTAGCACGTTTAGTACCGTGGGCGTAATTCGAACCACACCCTCAGTCTGTCTGCAATGAAGCAACGGTCAATAATCCCATCTATCAACAATGTAGATGGCCATCTAGATAGCCTTACATCATAAAGATATGCATCAAACGGAGGGTACAATTTGACTGTCCAGCACCCGCTTCCATGGAGTAATTGGTAATTCGACAGAACTGTATTCTAGCGTTTTCAAGTCCCACTGGAATACCACTTTTCTCCCAAAGTTTCTAACATCTCTCTGCTCTGACATTTATAATAATAGTGGACATCTAATCTGCAAGGGAAATTGTAACTTCTCGTTAACTGTATAAAGGGATACAGTTGCTTGTCATTTTCTGTAAAGGCCATATAATCTACAGGTACACCTTCATTAGCGGATTCACCTGCTACAGAAAAGGGTCATTAAACGATATTTAAGGCAGGTCTACGAAATCGGTTTTGTTGGTCTGTGGGCCGCGGGGCGGGCACGCGAGCGGCCGCCGAGCGACGCGTGCGCAGCGCGTCTGCCACCTGTTGTGTATGCACCCTAATGTCTCAGCGTACAGGGTGTTTCAGGAATTTACGTGTACAATAAATAGCCCCGTGGGGTGTAGGGCTAGAATCGCATCCTCTCATATATTCAGAAGTAATTAAAGTATCAAAATTTAAGCAGCAGCGCCTTCTGAAGAACTTCTTACATTGCTATCCGCAAGCCGCCTGCCATGCATGGGGATTATGGCAACGGCTTGATGACTAGTTTTATGCCCTCATTGTGCAAGTATAGTTTTATGGGGCTGCCTCTTAAGTTTTTGGTGTTTTTTTTTATTATTTAATATGATATCTACTTAGTAAACATAAATATTTATTTTTTAATAAATATTCTATTCTCTCTAGGACAGCTGCCGCAACACACCATTAGGTGCTTCGCGACAGATTTCCTACTTAAGGGTGGTAGCTAGACAGACAGGCTTTCGCAAAATGCCTTACCGAATTGCCCTACTGATATAACGACTGCCCCTCTAAGACAACAACCGGGACCGACGGCTTAACGTTAGTCCACTTAACGGTGTATCTCGAGCTTGTTCCGTCACAAAAAAATATTTCTAATGATTAATATATATCGCTGCACCTTCTTTAACACCCTGTATACAAATATGCGCGGGCGCACCTGCCGGCCTGCCGCTTTCCCGTTTTTTTTCTATTTTTTTTATTCTTGTCTCTTAACCCTACGTTGGCGAGTGTAATAACCCGACATATATTATGGTAGGTCATTTTGACATCACAATTTCAACCTTTAGCTGTATTTATGTACTCACATCCGGAACAGGGCACTTTTTAAATTCCACGAATTCTTTGCAAAGTCGAGGGAATTGCGTAATTGAATAATAGCAAGGTTTTTTATAGTAAATACCTTTGTTGTGGTGTAAGTCAAATTACAAGTTCCTCGGGGAAAAAATAATTTCATTGTTTATTTACTTCTTTTAAAAAAGGGCATAACGAAGTCATATTACTAACATTCCGCTCTGTGTCTGTTTGTCTCCCGGTCCGTCTGTTCGTCAGGGGTTTTTATCCTGCAAACAGAGCAAGTTACAAACCTAGAATTTAGTTGTTTTTTTATTGTTATTGTGACGGAACAGGCACGAGGCCCACCTGATCTTAAGCGGTATTCTCTGCCTATAACAGATGCATTTCGTCACAAGTGACGAACTGCACTGCGCCCGTCACCCTGAGGCCCACAGCTGCTAAGTCTCATCATGTGCCTGTAATTTTACTGGCTCAAGGACTGCTACCGGAACACACTGTTATTTTATTTATAACGTTGACCCTATGACGAACGGTGGAAAAGAAATTGAATTTAATTATTTTCATGGGGCTGCAATTAGCAATACAAGCGAAGGTAACTGAAAATAAACTTTTTTGCACCCTAGGATGCCTTCCTATCGAACTAATTGAGTATAGTAAAACAAAAAAAAATCGGCCATGTGCGAGTCGGACTCGCGCACGAAGGGTTCCGTACCATTAGCTATAAACATTAGACTTCATATTTTAACCTTTTTTTTTTTAACGTGCGTGAGTCCAACTCGCACTTGGCCAACTTTTTGTATTTGTTGTTATAGCGGCAACAGAAATACATCATCTGTGAAAATTTCAACTGTCTAGCTATCACCGTTCTTGAGATACAGCCTGGTGACAGACGGACGGACAGCGAAGTCTCAGTAATAGGGTCCCGTTTTTACCCTTTGGGTACGGAACGCTAACAAAGCCGTCAGTTAAATTTTTGGCCATTTTTTTATCTTACTGAAAATCGTTGGTCAAGTTAAAGGTTAGTTATAAATCTGCAATTATGTTATACAGGATTGTTGGTAAAATGCTAACAACCTCTTATTTATATCAATAGGCTTCCCACTAAGATTCCCCGTTTTGGGAAGTCTATTTACTTCTTAATATCCAGTAATAGCTCCCCAGTACCAGATTCTTCCATTTGACTGCATTCAACGCAGAGCGACTCGAATCGTCGACGATCAAGTTCTCTCCGGTCGGCTCGACCCTTTGGCTTTGCGTAGAGATGTTGGATCACTCTGCATCTTTTACCGTATATATCACGGGGAGTGTTCTGAGGAACTGTTCGATTTACTACCTGCAGCTCAATTTCGCCACCGGACCTTCCGACAAAGCATGATGTTTCATCAATTTCATGTCAACGTCTGGAATTTCCGACCTTGCGATTTTCACGGCATTTTCTACCTCGCACTGCCATATTATGGAACCAGCTGCCAGGTGAAGTATTTCCGAACAGTTACGACTTAGGAACCTTCAAGAAGAGAGCATATTACCACCTTAAAGACCAGCAACGCATCCTCGAGACCTCTGGTGTTGCGGATGTTTGTGGGCGACGGTGATCACTTACCATCAGGTGAGACGCCTGCTCGTTTGTCCTGCTATCTCATAAAAAACAATTACAAATTTACATGAATGAGCTTGCATTTATACAAGACATTAATTAAAATAAAACCATCTTAAATCATTCAAAACTTTGATTACATTCAATAATAACAAATATTTCAGAAATATTTTAAGAAAACATTAAATTAATATTTGAATACAACACTTAAATTTTTTTTAAAGCAACTCAAGCGGCGCAAATTTGCTAACCTTCGTATGGGTTACATATTTGAGCCGTTTGGTGTAGAGACGTTGGGTCTGTGGGGACCGGGAGCTCATCGTATTTTACAAAACTTATCTGAACACTTGGTCGATGTGACGCGTGATCAAAATGCTGGTACCTATTTGGCTCAACGAATAAGCATTGCAATTCAACGGGGCAATGCTGCCAGCATGCTGGGCAAGCTGCCAACTGGGAGTGGGCTGGAGCATTTGGACTGCCTATGAGTCTGGTATGACTTATAGGTTGTCTAAATGCTTTTATTGTAGTAGCTGTAGTGTATTAAATAGTTCATAGTATTTTCTTTAATAAAGGCACACCGTCGGTAAAAAAAAAAACTTAAAAATATAAATATATATCTATCTAGTGACAATGCCTAATTTTCCTGTTAAGCCGACGTGACGACACAAACACCACGCAGCCAAACCGGAAGAATTTTCGATGCGTTTCGATTCTGCACGAAGCATCCTCAGGAGATCATGACTCTGAGCGCACGATCGAGATTCCTCGAGGCGGAATTGTCACTAGATATATTTATATATTTTTAAGTGTTTCATTAAAATTTTAACTGAATGTTTTCTTAAAATATTTTTAAAATTTTTGTTGTCCGCAAAGTAACGCCTGAATAGATTCATTAATTACATTCAATTTACATTAAACATAACATTATTATAATAATTTTTTTTTTCTTTGTAATTTTCGTTTCACAATAATAATATTTAAAATTGAATAGAATTATTTAATATTGTTGCATTATTGTATGTGATGTGTTGTGAGAGGGTGTGTATATATGCGTGGTATCGGGAGGGGGTGGAGGTATGTTTGTTGGCGTTTGTGTTTTTATACTGTACTGTACCAGCCGGATCGTCCACTGCTGAACACAGCCTCCCCTATCGTATCGTACTTAAGTATCTCACACTTAGAATAAAGCAAGGTCGGTGAGCTATACAAAAATTGTAAAATCCACAATGTAGTATTATGCATAATTATACCTACATATCTAAAAATATATTTGAGTTTGATAGTTACACGCGTCCATAATTACTAGACTGTTTTTTTTCTTTAAATTGCTTTAAATATGGACGTCGATGTTAAAATTGATTATCTTTAGATCTTTTACAAATGCTCTGTAATTCATATGCTCTGTAATTGATCATAGGTTTCATATATCCTTTATTTACCTTCAATATTTCACAACATAATGTGGCATTTACATTTTCGTCTAAAGCTGCCGGCTTTTTAACCGACTTTAAAAAAGGGAGGAGGTTCTTAATTCGTCTGTTTTTTTTAATGTTTACCACTTTTGACTGGGTGAACTGAATTTGATGTTTCTGTTTTTATTTGAAAGCTGATGCTTGTCGTGTGGTCCCATTTAAATTTAATCAAAATTGGTCAAGCCGTTTTTGAGTTACATTCCAATAACTTAAATCAATCCTTAAGTATTAAAAAACACTAAAAGTACACTAAAATGGGTGAAAATATTTTTTTTACCGAAAAATGGAACCTACTTCAACACTCAAAAGTGTGAAATAACTTGCTCATTGGAGTCGTAATTTCGTGCTCCAATTGTATTATTGCTTTAACCGTCATAGGGGACGGTGTTACTTTTCTGCTTCAAATGTTGAATCGTGTACTAGGTATGTAACAAATAAGTACTACAAAGACATTAACTTTTTTTGCTTTATAAATTCATTTAAGCGCGTGAACAAATCGATTGATCGTTACGGTCTATCGTCGTAAAATTCACTTTTTTACACCATTACGCAAATCTGGACACACGCAATATGTATCGTGGCAATAATGTACAGATTTAATTAACACGCGTTTAATATGCCGTGGCGTGACAGACTACCCAATTTGGTTGGGCCCGATCACAACTGGTTGGTTCGTCCAAATAACCATACACTGATCTACACTTCTGACATCACGTCTGTATAGTTCGTATTCTATGACAAAATCGCAAGTAATTGGATTTAACTCTCTCTGATAGTTCGCTAAATACATTTTTTTTATATTCAGATATAGATCAGAGCTATGCATGGCTATGCGATAGAAAGAGAGCCCCTTGTAACTGATTATTAATATTATGTACTAATAATATGCTTTGTGAGCTGAAGTGCACTTTATAGCTTCGCAGCTAGAGTCGCTTATTTAATGACTTTTCGGAGTGATTCTTCTGGAACGTTTTATTATGTTGTAATGTGCTATTGCCAACCTGTCACTGTTCCATACTCTAAACGGCTACCTGAGGAAGAAATATACTAACATAAGTTCCTACTACTGAGTCCCTATATACTTATAATTGTCAGTAGAACCAAATTTGACACCGGGAACTTGAGAATCAGACGAATTTCATAAATGTTGCTATCTTTTAAGTTTATTTGTAAGTTTGATTTATAACAAATGATTGGGCTGTTGCTTCGTAAGATCTTATAGTAATTTATATATTTTTACTATATCTGACAGGCTTCCCTTTGACCACGATTTCACTTGATAAGTGATGATGCGGCCTAATAAGTTGTTCAGGCTAACCTTAGAATAAGAATTACTGGCCTCAAGGACAGCTGCCGAAACACACCGTTAAGTAAAAGGCGACAGATCAACTTGCTACCCAGCCGGCATATGCAAAATGCACTACTACCAAGCTTTACCGCCTGCCATCTTAAGGCAATAGCGTAAAGCAATTTTTTATTATTTTGTTTGAAATTTAATGTCCTCCCTAAAATGTACCTGGTCTATACAAAATCTAGGTAGGCTGATACTAAATCGGTCATTCTACACAACCAAATCGGTTAGTCTATCATTGCTATTACATTGCATGATACGTAAATCTGATGGATATATTAAGGTTGGGCTTCATGTTCGAATATCAAATAATAAGAAATTTCTTACCTGAAAAATGGTTACTTTTTACTCCTTATATTATTGGATATTTATGTACATAAAAATAAGGTCAAAGTTTAACAACATTCCTATACAGAATGAAATCTGTTCAAGCACCTGGTGGCAGCATTCTTGAAAGGGGGCGTCCATAAATTACGTGAGATGGTTTAGGGGGGGAGGGGGTCGAGTCAAATCTCATATAATCTCACGTTAGGGAGAGGGAAGGTCTCGACAAATATCACGCAATTTTTGTTCTGATTGAAACAAAAAAAAAATTATACTATACTACGCATAATTCTCCATGGACTGAATTAGAGTAGATATTCCTTTCTTTTTATCACAGTAGTCATGATTTAAGTATTCTATTGTTAAATTTTTATTACATTTATAACTCTCAGCAATATTGATTAGTAGTCTCAACTAGTCGTAAATAAAAGCACGCAGCAAATTGTTTTTTTCTTTCTACAATAACAACCCAACGCGTTTACGTTAGAAACCCACATTCTGAAAAATCTCACGTGAGATTGGGGAATGGGGGAGGGGGTTGAACAAAATCTCACGACATCTCACCAAAGGGGGAGGGAGGGACAGAAAATTTAAAAAAACACCTCACGTAATTTATGGACGTCCCCAAAGGTAATTCACCACCTAGTTCGAAAAAGAAATGGATATGTGTCTTTTTAGACATATTCATGTCTTTTTCTTTTGTTTTTTATAATAAATATTTTTAAAGTTAAAGTGACAATTCCGCCTAATTTTCCTGTTAAGCCTACGTGACGTCACAAACGCCACGCAACCTAACCGGAAGAATATTCTACTAGGTTCGCTTCTAAAGAAGCATCTTCAGGGGGTCTTGACTGGTTTTTATTATTTGTTGTTGAACGTTAGGTATCGGATAATAATCATGCCAAGATTGACGCTTGTATGTATTACCGTTATTAAAGAAAAAAACATTAAAAACACGTTACTTGTGAGGGGATCCTATTTTATTTTAGATTTTTGTTATTATCATTGTTTTAGGCAGTGCGCTAAACTAATAAATATTCTGGTAAAAATTTCAACCGGCCACCTATCTCCGTTACAAAGACTCAGTCTTATAAAAGTTGGACGGACGGACGGACAGCTTAAATAGGGTCCCGTTTGTAAGAAGTATAAGAGTATGTATAAGAGACATAGATAATAATGCCAACTTCAAATATAGACTAAAGAAATTTCTAGCCGATAAGACATATCATACTATAAATGATTTTCTAAGTGATAAGGACATTGAATTATATAATTACAATAATAGAATCTAATTATGACAAGCACGAGTAGGTAATAAGTATTAACTATTAAATTGTATACATGATAATGACATAATATGATGATAATGTAATATATACTCGTAATACAGTTTTTAATTATTATAATTGTAACACTTCAATTTTGCATGTCATACCGGCTAAATCATGGCGATCTAACTTCATTATATTATTCCAACTTAATACATATTATACCCATGTTTTGCAAAATAAATATTTTGAATTTGAATTTGAATTTGGAAAGAACAGCACCCAAAATAAGGCATCAGTTGCGGGGATAACAGTTTTACTCATCATACTAAACACAAAAAGGGCGTTAATAGAACTTCTTGTAGAAAGTTTACCATCGGCCTCCTTACTGTCATCCTCCTTGGGTCTTGTTGTTAGTATACCCGCTACCTTTCAGTTCAAAGAGGCGTTAAAATAATAAGGAGTCCTGAAGTACGACCAATGTGCAGCTAGACCTTCATCAACGTGAGTTGTGTCAAGCCGCAGTTCTTTCCTTAGTCGCCTCTTACGACATTCAGCAGTGGAATATCGAACAGATATCTTATTCTCATATCTAATAATATATATATATATACATATAAATTATAGATTATATAGAGTTTTATTTAGAATTATATAGAAATATAGATATATATGAATGTCAGATATGAATGTGAACTCTCCTTTACAGGGGACAAACTAGTTCATCACGCATCATAAAAAAATCGTCAACGTTCACTACCGGTTTCGGTACACTTTTACTTTTCCCGGAATTTACACCTATTGATGTGATTTTTTTTCATAAACTAGATACGAAGGAGGTCGGACAAATTGGAGTTATCTGATATAAAGTTGTCAGTGACAATCCTGAATATCGAACTTCATCACGATACCGATAGTAAGCATGGTGTTAGGGCATTATGCGATTGCCCGCCTGGCTAACTACCACCCTCAAGTAGAAATTCTGTCGCCAAGCACCTAATGGTGTGATTTTAAATAATGTGTAAGTATATTATATTGTGTTATTATATTTTATATGCTCGAAAGTAATCAATATGGAAATTTAATATTTTTTCATGTCGGTTATGTTTCTGATTGAATAAGTGATACTAGGTACTTATTGATATGACTTGTACAAAAATTTGTAACGCCATATGTTACGCAAATAAATCTCACTACATTTCATTTAAACTCGCAAGGAGTTCGATTTACCTTAAAAATGTAGTTTCGTCTAGGAACTTAATCAGTTCGAATATTGCATAATGTACCCAAGGAGGTTGCAATGTGCCATGTCAAATTCGATTCAGTAGATTTATTATAGCAAATGAGGAAACCTTATTTTTAAAACCCGTTATGTTTATAGTACGAGTAATTAAACAACTTTAAACGGTTTAAATCGCGTATATTTTTCATTATTTTATATATATATAAACTGTATATATATATACGCGATTTAAACCGTTTAAAGTTGTTTAATTACTATGTGTAACAATCGCGAAAACCTAAGACAACATTCCGTTATGTTTATTTTTAGGCCAATAAGTCAAAATGTATAAAAAATATTATGGAGGTCTTGCAAACGTAACTTAAGCCCGACATTTTTTAAGTTTCATATCTTGCATTTAAATGAATATACTCGTAGATATGACAACCATATGACATTTACATTTAGGCACTTACTATCATCAGATCTCCTAAAATCCGTACAAAATTATTTCTAATCCGCATAGTTACGGCGCGGCCTCGACTACGCTCGTAAAACTGACGAGCCGGTGTTTCACAATCGCTTATCACTCATATGCTTTTCAAGGATATGGTTAATGTTGCAAATGAATAAATTACAGTGCTTAAATTTGATTTACAGTTCGTATATTTATTGGCAGTGAGCCCATTTTACTCATTCTCCTTTTCACTGTCTATCGCAACAGATACCCCGATCCTTAAGAAGTATCAGACCCTCGCGGATAGCAATTAGGATTTTAATTTAGGAGTCAGTCTATGCTAATTTTCATGGTAACATCCGTGTTGTCGCAGGTCTCATTTTACCATCTACACGGATTTCGATTTGCAGAAATGTCTGCTGCAGTCTACCTATAAAGTCTGATCTCAATGACAGCGACAAGTCTGCTTACTTTGCCATACACTTTAATAAAATAAATTATAATACTGGTGATTTTTCAAACAAAGATATTGAGCAATATAGTTTTTTGCATATAGTTACGTTCTAATTTTTTGTAAGCAAACAATGTATGGTTCGTCTTTATTTTATTAATTAGCAAGGCAATTACAAACATAAAAATTAAAATACTGTTATAGTACACCGTGCGGTCTTGTTGTTAAAGTGCGATTTCTTCCATAAACCTTTAGGTAGAACATAATTAAGAAATGATAGATGACGGTTGTGTAAAAAATGATTTATTAAAGGTAATGAATAGATTCAGGGGGCCAACTCCCATCTCTTAATTCAGTCTTATTTTAACATTATATTTACAATTTTAATTCGCACCGCCACATATCACTATAGTATACTTACATAAAAACTTCAACGTGAGAGCGGGATGCATGCATCGAATCAAGTCATTTGTGCGACAGAGGTAGCACTATATCAACATTATTGTTTCGTGACGGCCACGGTACTAACCTTAGTATCAATAATTTAAACTTGAAACAATGACGTTTGCATTCCATAATAGTTTATAAAAGGTAGGAGTTGGGCCCCAGGCGTTACTTTCCGGAAATCCATATGTCTCGATCGTGCGCTCGGTAAGTCAAGACCTCCTGAAGATGCTTCGTTTAGAAGCGAAACTAGTCGGGTATTCTTCCGGTTAGGCTGCGTGATGTTTATGACGTCACGTAGATAACAGGAAAATTAGGCGGAATTGTCACTAGATATATAATTTTATGCTTTTTTAAGTGTTTTATTTAAATATTATTTTAATGTTTTTTAGGATACTTTTAAAAGTATTTGTTATTATTATTAAAGGTGATAAAATTTGTAGATTACATATACAAAACGCTAATATACAAAAGTCAAATTCACAATTGACTGTATTATCGCCCCAATCGATCTCTTTCAGACAAGCTTTGGACTACAAAAACCATTCCAAAAAAACTTATTTCAGATATATCCATCGCGAGGCAACACAGGGCGCGCTCTGACGCCGTAACGTCACACCGACTGGCAACATTTCTAAAACTAGTAGCTTAGTCTAACACAATCAAACCACATTGGCACCAAATTACAACGATTATTAAATTATTAAATGAAACAATTATTTTATTCAGTAGGAAACCAGCGCTGACCGCCCTTGACTCACTGCTGGCTGGCGGTTGATTTTTGAATGGCGGAGGGCGATCACCGGTGTTATGGTCTAGACTAGATAAAGAGATATGTTTGACAACTTCTTGCTTGCCAACGAAAATCTTTTTTTATAGCAACACAATTGACAGATTCGTGGATTTCGTTTGTCTTAGGTCCGGAAATAAGTATAAGGTCTGGATTAGTTTTTTCTGTCAAATAAACTTTCTTTGGCAGCCCCGAGTCTGGACCGTGCCTATAGTAACAGACTATAGTAGATGGTAATAGACTCGTACCGTATTACATAGGACTAAAACGTATCTGATGAAACGTGAGTGCAGTATGTATAACTGAAAAAAGAAACACCTTTATTTCAATCCAGAATAGAAGGGTACTTTAAATAGAAAGACATTATTGACGAAACGCTGGAAGTGACATGTCAGCCTTTAAGTACTTTTAGCACTTACCATTTTTAAGATTTTTTTGCAACATCTTAACTGACTGGCGTAAACTAGAAGGCAGAAGGTACTGGGTCTCAAGTACAGCTGTTTGAAATCACAAGAACACCGATAATCGCTTCCGATAGATTTCCTTCTTGACAGCATTTGCGAAGTGCCCTACCACGATGCGGTGAAGCTGACCTCAGCAGGATTTAACCTGCAGGTTGCGCCCTATGCGCCAAGCCATTGCTATTTCAACAAGACCATCATTATTTATATGAGTACAACTCCTTGTCCAAGAATGCAACTTCCAACAAGTTCTCTTCCTTTCTATTGTCTTGAAACGCGTTCTACTTCTTAGACGCTCGTATCAGAGTTTGCCTAATCTTTCTTCACCGATTATTCGCTTCGGTAATGACTTGAATGGGCTTGAATTGCTAGTAGCACCATTACTAAGCGCTTCCGTGCTTCGCGATCACGTCAAACCATCGGCGCTGGTTTGGTTGATGGCAGTCGTTAGGCTCTTAGCATGATGGTTGGGCATTTGCTGAATGCCTGCCCGGCTAGCTCCCACACCCATATAGAAAATCTGTCGCCAAGCATCTAACAACAAGGAAAGCTGTCCTTAAGAGCCAGTTGCCATTCTAAGTTAACCCTGTTCCTTAAATCACATCTTCCCTTGACACCAAGTGAGAAAAACTAGAACTGAAAACATTATCTGAAAGTTATGAATAACGACATCTATCTATCATTTACGAAAACTTTATCAGATTTGTGTGTTCTAAATTTTGGATGGCAACTGATATCGTGATTGTACGCCACAGTTACGTGATCAGTTGCAATTATGAATGATCGCGTGCTCAATTGTTACAAAATTAAATATTGTAATAAAGCGTTAACTTTTAATACCCGGACCTATCCTGCACCTCATCACATTGATAAAAATGCTCGGTGGATACAGAAAGTAAATACTTGGCTGAACGAGATATAAGAACTAAGGCTTCGAAGTGAGTGAGTGCAGTGCAGTGCCAAGCAGAACGAAAAATATGACGCTGCTACTGATATGGACAGGCGTATCGCTTACCGTGAAAAACCTCGCCATATTTCGGGAAAAAAATTTAATCAATTTGTGCCTATAAATATATATCATGGTGTTTCTTTATTGCCACAACACAAGCCTAATTTACAAGAGCATTGACGCATTGACGCAAAAAAGACGTACATTCAAACGGATGGAGAAAATTCGACTGTCCAGCACCCGCTTCCATAGCATAATTGGGAATCTGGGACGGTATTCTGGGGGTTACACGGTCAAGTCCCGATGGAAGTTATCTTTTTCCATCCGAAATAATTTCTAAAAAAGGTATTTTTACTGTTATTTTGATATTAAAAACCAAACTTCTGAAACGATTTTGATGAAATTTCTATGACACCAATCTAAGAATACATAATCCTTTATAATAATGACGTAGTTATAAAATAACAAACATTAAAAAAAAGCGTGCGAATGAGCACCGGATTGAATACATCCTCCGTTGTTGTTTAGGGAGGACAGAGATGCTGGCTACCGCCTGTGCGGTCGTCCAGCTCCACCGGGTTTTGGGCGAGGGCCTGGCCCTACAATAGCCCGAGACGGGCGTAGAAGGCGAAAAGCGCTTTCTACCTCCGTCTTCTGCGGACGCCGAAAACGTGCCGCTACTATAGGAGGGGTTGACAGCGAGCTCAAGGGCACCACTGTGGTTCGGACCTCGGCTTGTCTCGCTGTCGAGAGACATGGGGGGGATCGGAGCAAAATGCCTCTGTGCAACTGCAGTGTTGCACAATTGGGCCCTACTGAATAATACTCTTTGACTATTTGGAGAGCAATTTATCGTGACCTTGTTTTTGCCTCGAGCTCGCCGGCGGGCTCGGTGTTTGATTGTGTGACCTCTAATTACCTCACACCTGGGGATTTTACCTCGACGACTTGCGGATAACGCTAAAGCTGCCAATGTAATGGCTGCGATGGGGTCATCCGGGTCGTCTAATACCTGCCGTGGTCGGCGACGGGGGGGTTTGAAAAATGGGATAGAAGAGGCAGTCGAGTAGTTCGATGCCTGGACAACCAATGGGTTCGGGTGGTGGGGCGCTCGATCAAAGTATCGGCGGGCGCAGTCCTTATTGAACTGCGCTAGAGAGGGAAGGTTTAAGTCGCAATGCAACTCGGGGTTCCGGATATACCACGGGGCGCCGGTTGCATTACGAAGAAAACGGTTTTGGATGACTTGAAGTTTATGAAGGTGGGCCTCACTAGCATGACTAAACACTACTGATGCGTAAGTCATGATGGGGCGGATGCAGGCAGTGTAAAGTGTCTTCTTATTACTAAGAGACATTTTACTCTCTTTGCGAAGTAGGGGACCAAGGCGACCCATTACGAAGGCCGCTCTGTTACGGACGGTTGTTATGTGATCGTTAAAGGTGAGATGACGATCAAGCGTGACTCCGAGGTATTTTGTTCTAGGAACCCAGGGAATGGGTTCGTCGAACAAAATAAGCGGTTTCGGGTAAGGGGAGCGTGTCTTCTCAGTAAAGCACATAGCTGTGCTTTTAGCTGGGTTGACCGCGATGCGCCATTTTCGGAACCAGTCACCGATCTCGGTGACGGCCCGTTGAATGACGAAATAGGACTGTCTGTTGATATGCCACCCAGTGGTGTAAATGGCGGTATCGTCCGCATATTGGGCTAGGAATACTTTGGGCTGAGAGCGTGGGATGTCACTGGTATACAGTGCAAAGAGAATAGGTGATAGCACGGAGCCCTGAGGGACTCCGGCTCTGACTGGGTGGGGGGAGGAGAGGGTACCTTCCACGCGATAGCGAAAGCTTCTGGCTTTAAGGAAGTCTTGTAGGATGAGCACAAGACGTTCTGGCACGCCAAATTGGTATAGCTTGTAGATCAAGCCATTGTGCCAGACTTTGTCAAAAGCTTTCGCTACGTCGAGGAAGACTGCTAGCGTAGTCTGGGGTTTGGGGTACTTATTGAAGCCCTCAATGATGTGCTCCGTGAGGCGGTGCACCTGTTGGACGCATGAGTGTCCGGGTCTGAAGCCAAACTGCTCATCTGGGATAAGGTGGTGTTCCTTAGCATGGGACTGGAGACGGTTTGCAAGTAACCGCTCGTAAAGTTTGCCTAAGGCACTGAGGAGGCTGATGGGGCGGTAGCTGGTGGGGTCAGATGAGCTTTTGCCTGGTTTGTGAATGCCAATGACATTTGCACATTTCCAGGTGTCTGGGAATAAGCAGTGGCTCATAGCAGCATTGAAGATGCTGACTAAGAGATGGATGAGAGGAGGAGAGAGGGTTTTAAGAACCCTGTTGGAGATGCCATCGGCACCGGGGGATTTGCGCGGTCGGAGGGCCTTGATCAGTCTCGCCACCTCAGCGTAAGTCGCTAAGGTGATTGGTGGGAGTTCAGAGGTGACCACAGAGCTTTTACGTTCGACTTCAGCATCCACCGAATCGAGGTGAGCTTGGTCAACGTGATCTACGTTAGGGGAACACTGAGCCTCTAGGCTATCAGCTAGGCACTCAGCTTTGTCTTCGTCAAAGAACGCTGGGACTAGTGGGACTGGTCTGTATAAGGGAGGCATGTCGTTATGGTTACTTCCTTTCAAACCTCGCGCCAAGTCCCAGTAAGCATGGTGGCTTGGCACGAGGTTTGAAAGTTTATCGCCCCATTGTTGATCACGCAACTCAGACATGCGACTTTGAACCATGCGTTCAAAGTGGCGTTTCTTAGTTTTGTTCTCTTTACTGGGGTAAGAGTCGTAATGTCGGGTCACTGCTTTACTCTCCGTCACCAATCGTCTCACATCCGCTGGAATGACAAGGCGCCGGTCGTCCGGCACTATGACCTCCTTTGCGGATGCACCTACTACGGTGGAGAGGTGATTGGTGAACGAATCGATCGCAAGGGTTACGTAATTTTTTGTCAGGATGTCGTCAGGGATCTTGTCAAGGTCCGGTGAACTGATAGCCTTTAGGGCATCGCCTACTTGCTTCCAGTTCACTATCGTCTTAGTGGGGCGGGGGAGGTCAGTCGTTGGGTCGGGACCTAGTCGCAGTATAATGGGTCGGTGGTCAGAGTGAAGCTCGTGAACCACTTCTATGGAGCGTAACCGGAGTGTTACGCCTCTGAGTAGTGCCATGTCAAGCAAGTCAGGTCGATGGTCTTCCATATAAGGGTAGTGAGTGGGCTCAGTGGGCGCAATTATGTCAAAGTTAAGTTCTGCGATTAGATTTTCAAGTGCAATACCTTTGGGATTGTTGACGTTACAATTCCATAGGATGTGCTTACTGTTGAAGTCGCCAATCAGAAGGACGGCGCTTCCTAATGAGAACAAGGCTTCTAAGTCAGCTCGGACGATCGGCTTTTGGCAAGCTTGGTAACAGGACGCTATGACTATAGGTTGATGACCAGTCATAGCTAGGAGGCAACAAGATGCTTCCATATTAACAAGAGTCGGGGTAGGTAAGGGAATGCAGTGTAGGGACCTTTTGTAATAGATAAGAGTGCCTCCCCCACGGGAGTTCACTCTATCATCACGTACCGTTCTGTAATTGGCAAACCTAGGGTTCGCCTTCCCTGGTTTTAGAAGGGTCTCCTGCACGCATATGATATCGATAAGGTGGGTGCAACAAAAGTCGTGGACGAGGTCACGTTGTCTGAAGAGGCCGTTAGCGTTAAATGACGCTAACGAAACTGAGTGCGGTTTCGTGCGTTCGGTTGTACTACCCATAGTGGTTGTACTGGGGAGGGGCCTGGGGAACGAAGCGCTTAAGGGCGCTCAGTAAGTTCGCGTGTTCCAATGTGTATTGGATCACGTCCGCTGGGGATTGAGCGTATTGCATCTTGTGGAATAGCTCTTGTACCTCATTGATGTCAACCGACATAGCCAGGTCGCTGACTAGGTTGATTGCCTCTTGAAGAGGGGCAGCCATCAATGGCATAGGGGGAGCTTGTGGCCGGGAAGCGGCGCGGGGAGGGGCGCGAACGGTGTTGGCGACGGGTGCCGGGAGCGCGGGGCGAGCCGGGGCCGGTGCGCGGGCAGGGGCCGCGGCGCGGGCGGCTACGGGTGCGGGCGCGGGCGCGCGGGCCGGGGCGCGGGCGGTAGCGACGGTCTTAACCATACTGGGTGGTTTAGACCATGCGTTACGGGCTGGGAGCGGCGCGGGTATTACCTGTGAGGCAGGTACTACCGTTAGTTTAGGGCTGACCCGTTGGTAACGGTCATATGAGGGGCGGGTCGGCCTATGCCTTGCCACCCTGTGGTTCACTCGTGGTGCTTTAGGGCAACCACGATAATTCGCGGTATGCCCTTGAGCACCGCACAGAACACAGCTGGGTGGGTCCGGCGAATCCCGGGTGCGAGTGCACGCTGCTGTCGCGTGATCGCCTAGGCACTTAACGCACCTAGCGCGAGCGAAGCAGAAACGGGAGGCGTGCCCGTATAGTTGGCAGTTATGGCACTGCGAGGGACTCCCATTTTTGTATGGGGCTTGGACATCGAGTCCTGAGAGGCCACAGACCTTTTTTAAATTAAAAATGGCCTTGCCCTCTGGTGTACGGTCTAGTACTACGAGTACTAGGTCATATGGACTGCGGTCCTTCCCGCTGTACATGCGGTGAACCGCATGCACTGGGAAGTCTTGTGCTTTAAGGTCGTCACATACCGCATCGGTATGTATCTCCTTAGGCACACCGCGAATCACAACGCGAAGGACTTTCTCCTCTTCGAGCGCATAAGTATGAAAACTTATGCTCTCTTTACGGAGGAGCTTTGTTAGCGCTCTGTGGTCGCTACTGGTGGACACTTGGACTTTAATGCCCTGCTGCGTGGAGCGGGCATTAGTGTAATGGATCCCACGATCCGAAACTAAACGGGACAGCATGTCCCATTTGGTTTTGTCCTGAATGAACAGGGGCGGAGGCGGTTTTTCGCGGCGCGCGCTCGCGTCCTGAGGGGACGCGGCAGTAGTGGCCGGAGCGGAGGGAGGAGACGCGGGGCGCGGGGTGGGGTCGGCTTCTTGCCGGAGGCGGGGGCCTTAGCGGGTGCCTTGGCGGGAGGGGCGGAAGTTGCGCAACTAGCGGCTTTAGGAGCACGCTTGCGTTTACGGTCAACGACGGTATAGCCGTCGTTATCGGAGTCCGAGTCAGTGCGTGAGGCGCGACTCGGATCTACATCCATCTCCGTTTCGGAGTCCGTAGTGGGCTCGACAACGGCGATGGATGGACGGGTGCTCGCTGGCCTCCCGATCGGTGAGCGCGAGCGAGACCTCTCACGGGGAGGGGCTACCACCGTGCGTCTATTGTCAGGGCCCGGAGCGGGCGAAAGCGGACTGTCCTCTGAGAAGGACCGGGTCAAAGGAGGGACGTTGGCCTCCGGGATTGAAGTCCCGGAGGGAGCAATGGGAGTGTCCGTGAGGCGGGCACTCGCTTCCTCTTCGAGGAGTTGCATATGTGCAACATACAGATCGGGGTGGCGGAGGGCGAAGGTCTGAAAGACCTGCACCTCACCGTTAGAGGGACGGGACTGCATCCTGAGGGGAATACTCAGGACGCCCTATCAAGGGTTTGAATTCCCTCACACAACTTGTGAACTCACTGTGTGAGAGGGAGTGTGTACCTAGGGTGTGCCCTAGTTGTGTACCCTCTCCGAGCTTTTTTCTCGGCGGAGAGGGGTGCTCCTAAGCGCTACTCCGGGGTTGACTAGGGGCGACCCCAAGGCCAGTTATCCCGGAGCCCAGCTTGCTTCGGCTGACCCGTGAAGCGGGAAAGGCCACGGTGCAAGGTTAAACCAAAAACTCGACAGTGGCCGTTGTCACCGTAGGGTGTCACACTGCGACCGCAGCAAATGGCGGATTTGATCGTTCAGACGGGTTTGGCTGACGCTACCCCACGCCTGAACGACGTCGCTTAACAGCACAAAGTGTGTTGTTACGCGCACTGGTACGATGTTGTGTCGAGTAGTAAAGTTGTGAAGTGCGCACCGAAAAGTGCGGTCAAAACAAGACCACCAGCCCGGTATGATGTTATAACGAAACAAGGGACATTGGGTAGGTGGTAATGCCTGACGTCTTAGAGCGCCTCTGCGCGCCGGCACGGCGAGCTCGTAGCTCACGTTGCACGGCGTTCGACGGCTGCTCAGCTTCTGCATACAAAACAAAACTTCGTCAGGACTGCGTATTCCAATGGCACTGGTCTGCAACTAGCGTCGGAACGATGACCCGAGTGAGACGGCAATAGTGCGGGGACTATTGCGGTCTCACTGGGAGATACTGGCGGAGCTGTAGACAGGTGTGCACGGCGTGGCGGCACAGGTCGGAATGATGTAGTGAGTGTGAGTGTACATCCTCCGTTTTTTTTTTTTTTTTTTTTAGGGGGGACATAGATGCTGGCTACCGCCTGTGCGGTCGTCCAGCTCCACCGGGTTTTGGGCGAGGGCCTGGCCCTACAATAGCCCGGGAGGGAGAAGTGCCCAAGGCACTTCTCCCGAGACGGGCGTAGAAGGCGAAAAGCGCTTTCTACCTCCGTCTCCTGCGGACGCCGAAAACGTACCGCTATTATAGGAGGGGTTGACAGCGAGCTCAAGGGCACCACTGTGGTTCGGACCTCGGCTTGTCTCGCTGTCGAGAGACATGGGGGGGATCGGAGCAAAATGCCTCTGTGCAACTGCAGTGATGCACAATTGGGCCCTACTGAATAATACTCTTTGACTATTTGGAGAGCAATTTATCGTGACCTTGTTTTTGCCTCGAGCTCGCCGGCGAGCTCGGTGTTTGATTGTGTGACCTCTGATTACCTCACACCTGGGGATTTTACCTCGACGACTTGCGGATAACGCTAAAGCTGCCAACGTAATGGCTGCGATGGGGTCATCCGGGTCGTCTAATACCTGCCGTGGTCGGCGACGGGGGGGTTTGAAAAATGGGATAGAAGAGGCGGTCGAGTAGTTCGATGCCTGGACAACCAATGGGTTCGAGTGGTGGGGCGCTCGATCAAAGTATCGGCGGGCGCAGTCCTTATTGAACTGCGCTAAAGAGGGAAGGTTTAGGTCGCAATGCAACTCGGTGTTCCGGATATACCACGGAGCGCCGGTTGCACTACGAAGAAAACGGTTTTGAATGACTTGAAGCTTATGGAGATGGGCCTCACTAGCATGACTAAACACTACTGATGCGTAAGTCATGATGGGGCGGATGCAGGCAGTGTAAAGTGTCTTCTTATTTCTAAGAGACATTTTACTCTCTTTGCGAATCAGGGGACCAAGGCGACCCATTACAAAGGCCGCTCTGTTACGGACGGTTGTTATATGATCGCTAAAGGTGAGATTCCGATCAAGGGTGACTCCGAGATATTTTGTTTTACTAACCCAGGGGATGGGTTGGTCGAACAAAGTTATAGGTTGCGGGTAACGGGGGCGGCCCTTCTCAGTAAAGTACATAGCTGCACTTTTAACTGGGTTGACCGCGATGCGCCATTTACGGAACCAGTCACCGATCTCGGTGATGGCCCGTTGGAGGGCGGGAATGGACTTTCTACTGATATGCCACCCAGTGGTATAAATAGCGGTATCATCCGCGTATTGGGCTAATAGGACGTTAGGCTGAGAGCGTGGGATGTCGCTGGTATACAGCGCGAAAAGAATGGGTGATAGCACGGAGCCCTGAGGGACTCCGGCTCTGACTGGGTGGGGGGAGGAGAGGGTGCCTTCCACGCGATAGCGAAAGCTTCTGGCTTTAAGGAAGTCTTGTAGGATGAGCACAAGACGTTCTGGCACGCCAAATTGGTATAGCTTGTAAATCAAGCCATTGTGCCAGACTTTGTCAAAAGCTTTCGCTACGTCGAGGAAGACTGCTAGCGTTGTCTGGGGTTTGGGGTACTTGTTAAAGCCCTCAATGATGTGCTCCGTGAGGCGGTGCACCTGTTGGACGCATGAGTGTCCGGGCCTGAAGCCAAACTGCTCATCTGGGATAAGGTGGTGTTCCTTAGCATGGGACTGGAGACGGTTTGCAAGTAACCGCTCGTAAAGTTTGCCTAAGGCACTGAGGAGGCTGATGGGGCGGTAACTGGTGGGGTCAGATGAGCTTTTGCCTGGTTTGTGAATGCCAATGACATTTGCACATTTCCAGGTGTCTGGGAATAAGCAGTGGCTCATAGCAGCATTGAAGATGCTGACTAGGAGATGGATGAGAGGAGGAGAGAGGGTTTTAAGAACCCTGTTGGAGATGCCATCGGCACCGGGGGATTTGCGCGGTCGGAGGGCCTTGATCAGTCTCGCCACCTCAGCGTAAGTCGCTAAGGTGATTGGTGGGAGTTCAGAGGTGACCACAGAGCTTTTACGTTCGACTTCAGCATCCACCGAATCGAGGTGAGCTTGGTCAACGTGATCTACGTTAGGGGAACACTGAGCCTCTAGGCTATCAGCTAGGCACTCAGCTTTGTCTTCGTCAAAGAACGCTGGGACTAGTGGGACTGGTCTGTATAAGGGAGGCATGTCGTTGTAGTTACTTCCTTTCATACCTCGCGCCAAGTCCCAATAAGCCTGGTGGCTTGGCACGAGGTTTGAAAGTTTGTCACCCCATTGTTGATCACGCAACTCAGACATGCGACTTTGAACCATGCGTTCAAAGTGGCGTTTCTTAGTTTTGTTCTCTTTACTGGGGTAAGAGTCGTAATGTCGGGTCACTGCTTTACTTTCCGTCACTAATCGTCTCACATCCGCTGGAATGACAAGGCGCCGGTCGTCCGGCACCATGACCTCCTTTGCGGATGCACCTACTACGGTGGAGAGGTGATTAGTGAACGAATCGATCGCAAGGGTTACGTCATCTTTAGTCAGGATGTCGTCAGGGATCTTGTCAAGGTCCGGTGAGCTGATAGCCTTTAGGGCAACGCCTAATTGCTTCCAGTTCACTATCGTCTTAGTGGGGCGGGGGAGGTCTGTTGTTGGGTCGGGACCTAGTCGCAGTATAATGGGTCGGTGATCAGAGTGAAGCTCGTGAACCACTTCTATGGAGCGTAACTGGAGTGTTACGCCTCTGAGTAGTGCCATGTCAAGCAAGTCAGGTCGAAAGTCTTCCGTGTGAGGGTAGTGAGTGGGCTCAGTGGGCGCAATTATGTCAAAATTAAGTTCTGCGACTAGTTTTTCAAGTGCAATGCCTCTGGGATTGTTGACGTTACAATTCCATAGGATGTGCTTACTATTGAAGTCGCCAATCAGAAGGACGGCGCTTCCTAATGAGAACAATGCTTCTAAGTCAGCTCGGACGATCGGCTTTTGACAAGCTTGGTAACAGGACGCTATGACTATAGGTTGATGACCAGTCATAGCTAGAAGGCAACAAGATGCTTCCATATTAACAAGAGTCGGGGTAGGTAAGGGGATGCAGTGCAGGGACCTTTTGTAATAGATAAGAGTGCCTCCCCCACGGGAGTTCACTCTATCATCACGTACCGTTCTGTAATTGGCAAACCTAGGGTTCGCCTTCCCCGGTTTTAGAAGGGTTTCCTGCACGCATATAATGTCGATAAGGTGGGTGCAACAAAAGTCGTGGACAAGGTCACGTTGTCTAAAGAAACCGTTAGCGTTGAATGACGCTAACGAAACTGAGCGCGGTTTCGTGCGTGCGGTTGTACTACCCATAGTGGTTGTACTGGGGAGGGGCCTGGGGAACGAAGCGCTTAAGGGCGCTTAGTAAGTTCGCGTGTTCCAATGTGTATTGGATCACGTCCGCTGGGGATTGAGCGTATTGCATCTTGTGGAATAGCTCTTGTACCTCATTGATGTCAACCGACATAGCCAGATCGCTGACTAGGTTGATTGCCTCTTGAAGAGGGGCAGCCATCAATGGCATAGGTGGAGCTTGAGGCCGGGAAGCGGCGCGGGGAGGCGCGCGAATGGTGTTGGCGACGGGTGCCGGGAGCGCGGGGCGAGCCGGGGCCGGTGCGCGGGCAGGGGCCGCGGCGCGGGCGGGTGCGGGTGCGGGTGCGGGCGCGCGGGCCGGGGCGCGGGCGGTAGCGACGGTCTTAACCATACTGGGTGGTTTAGACCATGCGTTACGGGCTGGGAGCGGCGCGGGTATTACCTGTGAGGCAGGTACTACCGTTAGTTTAGGGCTTACCCGTTGGTAACGGTCGTAAGAGGGACGGGTCGGCCTATGCCTTGCCACCCTGTGGTTCACTCGTGGTGCTTTAGGGCAGCCACGGTAATTCGCGGTATGCCCTTGAGCACCGCATAAAACACAGCTGGGTGGGTCCGGCGAATCCCGGGTGCGAGTGCACGCTGCTGTCGCGTGATCGCCTAGGCACTTAACGCACCTAGCGCGAGCGAAGCAGAAACGGGAGGCGTGCCCGTATAGTTGGCAGTTATGGCACTGCGAGGGACTCCCATTCTTGTATGGGGCTTGGACATCGAGTCCTGAGAGGCCACAGACCTTTTTTAAATTAAAAATGGCCTTGCCTTCAGGAGTACGATCTAGTACTACGAGTACTAGATCGTAGGGGCTGCGGTCCTTCCCGCTGTACATGCGGTGAACTGCATGTACGGGGAAGTCTTGTGCCTTCAGGTCGGCACATACCGAATCGGTATGTACCTCCTTGGGCACACCGCGGATGACCACTCGGAGGACTTTCTCCTCTTCGAGCGCATAAGTGTGAAAACTTATGCTCTCGTGGCGGAGGAGTTTAGTTAGCGCTCTGTGGTCGCTAATGGTGGAAACTTGGACTTTAATGCCCTGCTGCGTGGAGCGGGCATTGGTATAGTGGATCCCACGATCCGAAACTAAACGGGACAGCATGTCCCATTTGGTTTTGTCCTGAATGAACAGGGGCGGAGGCGGTTTTTCGCGGCGCGCGCTCGCGTCCTGAGGGGACGCGGCAGTGGTGGCCGGAGCGGAGGGAGGAGACGCGGGGCGCGGGGCGGGGGTCGGCTTCTTGCCGGAGGCGGGGGCCTTAGCGGGTGCCTTGGCGGGAGGGGCGGAAGTTGCGCAACTAGCGGCTTTAGGAGCACGCTTGCGTTTGCGGTCAACGACGGTATAGCCGTCGTTATCGGAGTCCGAGTCAGTGCGTAAGGCGCGACTCGGATCTACTTCCATCTCCGTTTCGGAGTCCGAAGTGGGCTCGACAACGGCGATGGAGGGACGGGTGCTCGCTGGCCTCCCGATCGGTGAGCGCGAGCGAGACCTCTCACGGGGAGGGGCTGCCACCGTGCGTCTATTATCCGGGCCCGGAGTGGGCGAAAGCGGGCTGTCCTCTGAGAAGGACCGGGTCAGAGGAGGGACGTTGGCCTCCGGGATTGAAGTCCCGGAGGGAGCAATAAGAGTGTCCGTGAGGCGGGCACTCGCTTCCTCTTCGAGGAGTTGCATGTGTGCAACATACAGATCGGGGTGGCGGAGGGCGAAGGTCTGAAGGACCTGCACCTCACCGTTAGAGGGACGGGACTGCATCCTGAGGGGAATACTCAGGACGCCCTATCAAGGGTTTGAATTCCCTCACACACCTTGTGAGCTCACTGTGTGAGAGGGAGTGTGTACCTAAGGTGTGCCCTAGTTGTGTACCCTCTCCGAGCTTTTTATTTCGGCGGAGAGGGGTGCTCCTAAGCGCTACTCCGGGGTTGACTAGGGGCGACCCCAAGGCCAGTAATCCCGGAGCCCAGCTTGCTTCGGCTGACCCGTGAAGCGGGAAAGGCCACGGTGCAAGGTTAAACCAAAACAACAACAGTGGCCGTTGTCACCGTAGGGTGTCACACTGCGACCGCAGCAAATGGCGGATTTGATCGTTCAGACGGGTTTGGCTGACGCTACCCCACGCCTGAACGACGTCGCTTAACAGCACAAAGTGTGTTGTTACGCGACTGTTACTATGTTGTGTCGGGTAGTAAAGTGGTGAAATGCGCACCGAAAAGTGCGGTCAAAACAAGACCACCAGCCCGATATGATGTTGTTCGTCCGAAACAAGGGACTTGGGTAGGTGGTAATGCCTGACGTCTTAGAGCGCCTCTGCGCGACGGCACGGCGAGCTCGTAGCTCGCGTTGCTCGGCGTTCGGCGGCTGCTCAGCTTCTGCACACAAAACAAAAACTTCGTCAGGACTGCGTATTCCAAGGCACTGGTCTGCAACTAGCGTCGGAACGATGACCCGAGTGAGACGGCAATAGTGCGGGGACTATTGCGGTCTCACTGGGAGATACTGGCGGAGCTGTAGACAGGTGTGCACGGCGTGGCGGCACAGGTCGGAATGTGAAAAGTACATCCTCCGATTTATGAAATCGGTTAAATAGTCTTCTCTCTAGGCGTATCCAGTCATTCATTTCTACAACACAACTGTCACATGGCGCATGCCGCGATCCAATCGGTGCATCGCTCGCTACTCCGTTCTATTTTCAAATTTGACAGCTCATTTAGAACGTTCCTTTTAAAATTCTTTTTTCTTTTTCGTCGTGGCTATTTATGAGGTGGCAGCAGAGTCATATCAGCTGAGGTTTCCATTCATACTATTTAAACAGGGTGAGGACTACCAGGTCATTATCATTTGAATGATAATGATTTGCATAAATTACCTAGTTTTATTACATACATACAAAAATATTAAAGGCGTTGCCATTCATATACTTTGCATATGACATTGCATAGCACAAATAAAAAAAATGGCCAAGTGCGAGTCGGCCTCGCTTATTAATGGTCCCAAATTGCAACTGCATTTAAAAGACTTTATCTTTGTTTAATCTTCGAAATCACATCATAAATCGTTAAAATCAGATGACAGTTTATTGATAGGTATAAAAGAGGTTCTGTATCTTTGATAAACTAGAATGAAGAACAATAATTCCTTCTAAAACGTAGAAGAGTTGTTGTGGATGCTTCCTGTCTTTAATTTTGATGTTATTCCTTCAATGACTTCTATTCTATAAAAGATGCTACCTACATAGTATTAAGTTATGTGAAGTCATACATATGAAAAACTCCCCAAAATAAACATTGTTAGAGATTGGTAAGATTCACGGCTGCTCCATGGAATTAGATCCTAGACACAGTCTATATATCCGAGAAATGTGGAAAATTGTTAACACAACCTTGGAAATTGCTGGTTTAATATATTCGAACGACTCTGACTGTCCAAGGTCAGACACTGCGTTGCGTTTGAACTTTAGAAGCACCCATTCTGAATTTATTTCAATATTTTAGACGGTTTATAAGCCGTGACGGGAGAGTTTAGTTTTTGGCATACGAGTCATGTTTTAATTTTTTAAGAGTGATGTTGGGTTTAAGACACAGATTACTCCCTCGTAATCTGTGAAGATAAGAATATAAGGACTGAACGCTCATATTTAGGTAAAAGATATGTCTAGCCAACCAGAAGGCTGCCGTGCTTTAAGGACATATACCCGCCAGCCAAAGTGTGAACTTTCATATAAACTCAACTTGTTATTTTAAAAAAAACTTACATGTAAATATAGTGTATTATTAGACCTATCGTTTCTGGCTTAAATCCTTTTTCTTTTGGACTATAATTAAATTTTTTAGTATATAGCGTTTAGTATATAGCACTCATTTTTAGGAGTTTGAGCCGGTTATTCGTAGCTCTAGATTTATTTTAAAAGTATAGTACACATGTATAAATAACTTCCCATTATAGAAAGTTCATTATATTCCCCATGTTTGTGGTGCAATAGAAATATTAAAAACATGCTTATTTTTTTGAAAGAGATGCTTAAAGTTGGGTCTTTCTTTTATCTAAAATTACGAGTTTTTGAGTTAGTGTAATTTCAAAATTGTATAATTTAATGAAAATCTGATGCACCACAAACCTAGATATTAGGATAGTGATTACGTAGGTAAAAAATCATTGAGTTTTATTCGCTATTATTAAAATGAGATTGGAGCTGCGTTTTGTACGGGGGCGTTAGTCTAAAATATACCCTTAAGTCCATGGTTTTATCCTCATCGCCGCTGGCTTTACCGCCACCTGCAAGAAAATCTGTCTCCAAGCACCTAACAGTGTATTCCGGCTGCAGTCCTCGATATAATTATTAAATTACAGGAGACTTAAAACTGTATGTCTCAGGGGGTGTATGCGACGGGCGCAGTGCAGTTAGTTCGTAACTTGTGACGTAATGGATCTGTTAAAGGTTACCGCTTAACATCAAGTGGGCCTTGTGCTTGTTACTACAGTACCTAAAAGATGGTATGAATGGTATGAAAATAGTTTGAGACCCGGGAAAAAACATAGGATAGTTTTTATCCAACTGCGCAAAAATAGGTTAATGTTTTTGCGCGATAACCGACACCGATAACCGACCGTGCGCGGCTCTGCCCGCGCGTAGAAAGATAGTATACAATATAATATAATTATTACAATATTTGTTTAAATTACGTACGTGACAGGCGATAGTTTGGCAGAGGCGGAATTTTCCAAGCATTTTTGTCGTTTAAGTAATCACAAACTGTGTAGTAGGATTTCTTAATCAAAATTTTTTTCACGTGCAACTTGAATTTTCCTTCTGTGAGCATTGTAATATGTTTGGGAATTTTATTATAAAACCGCACACAATTACCTAAAAAGGACCTTTTATTTGTGTTTACTAGTCTAAAACCTGGTACCGCTATTTTATATTTATTTCTAGTGTTGTAGTCTAGGTTGTCACTATTTAATTTAATCATTTTTTTCCGGACATACATAATATTTTCAAATATACATACTCAGTAAAGTTAAAATATCAATTTCTTTAAAAAGAACCCTCAGAGATTCCCTAGGATCCATTTCATATATGGCTCGAATTGCACGCTTTTGTAAGATAAAGATTGTCTGTATCTCAGCAGCAGCTCCCCACAGCAATATACCATACGGCATAATACTGGGGAAGTACGCGAAATAAACTAGCTGTGCAGTAGCTACGTCTGTTAACTGTTTCATCTTACAAATTGCATATGCAGCAGAACTAAGTCTTCCGGCTAGATCATGTATATGTGGATCCCACTGTAAACTTGAATCCATTTTTATTCCCAGGAAGACTGTCGCATTTTCAATAAATCCTATCCGTACGCCATACTTTCTGCTTAGCTATCTCATTTTTAAGATTCAGTATCCAAAATGAAACGGAGCCCTGTTAATGTGAGAGCAAGACAGAAAATAATGGTGTCTGAATCTGTAATGTATAGAGATATATTCATTCTGAGAAGGGGGTAGGCCATCCAAAAATGGAGTAGTGTCAGTCGCAATATACGTAAACAAGTCGAAGCATCGTTAAATTAATATTCCCTCGTAATGCCCTGTTTCCTGAAATATACCAGTATCCAAAACTAAACTTACTATGAATCTGTAGTTTCGGCATATAATGTATTTTAAATATCCTCTACGAATACTGAAAACGCCGAATTTTAAGAAACTATGAAGATGTGATCTAAAACAAAAACGATTTTTTTCTGTGCGAAACTCTAAATCAAGGAGGCCCGACTCGCACGCGGCTAGTTTTTATGATACTCGAATATTGTCCATATATATGTTGTTATAAAGACGAGAGTAGAGAGCAATCTTTTCTAGACAATTTGTTCGTGTAAAAATAAACAAAAACCAAACGATTCAACGCACCGTGAATGGGCAGCTTTATTTTAATTTGCAAACTAATGAATGATTTCATTTTCGGAAGCCAGACGTGGCCTTGACTTTCAGACGCAGTCGCGGTGGTTCGAATACTTCGAATCAGGGTGAATGGTGCCATTAAACCGCACTGCAATACACAATCTAAAAACGGCGTAAATTATTCGCTTGTAAGATTAACTCTGTGTGCGCGTAGCACTTTCCATGCATACCTAGTTTTGTTAAATACCAATTGTCAAAACTCGGTGAAATGTTTCATGCATGGCCTTGAGGCTCTATGCTTCTGGTCTGTCAGTTTTCCGTTTCATCATTTTTTTTTCGCTAGATCTAAGAAACCCCGTACTACGATTGTTCCGAATAATTTTAAAAATAATTAATTTAATAGAAATAATTTTTTTTATGTAATTGTGACGGAATAAGCTCTAGGCTCACCTGATGTTAAGTGGACTAACCTCTGCCTATAACAGATGCATTTCGTCACAAGTCACGAATTGCACTGCGCCCGTCACCTTGACACATAGTTGTTAAGTCTCATGTGCCTGTAATTTCACTGGCTCTCAAAGACTGCTGCCGGAACACACTCTAAGGTGCTTGGCGACAGATTTTCTGTTTGAGGGTGGTCGCTAACGAGGTGGGCATTCGTAAAATGCCCTTCCACCATGCGGTGGAGCTCAAGCCCGCGGCGGGATTCGAACCATGGACCTGTTGTATATGTACATAATTTTACGAAAAACTGGCAAGCCGTTTAACATATGTGGCTCAAGGACATGCATCCAAAATTTAGCTAAAGGACATGCGTGAAAAATTTTACCGTGTACCCAACACGGTGAAATTTTTCCCCGGTTATTGTGCCCGATAACATCGTGATTTTAGACGACGACGTAGAATAGAAAGAAGCAAATCAGTATTATTGTTTTGTACCTACATATGTTCTTTAACTGTATAACTAATATTGTAAGTTTTTCTGTTTTTTTATTTCATTCTTTATAACTAAAAAAGTACAACCTGTTTAAAGGAATCTCTAAAATGGGCCTTTCGTAAGACATATTAAAAGGTTTTAATTGATATCCCGAACAATAAGTACGATTGAAAATGTAAGGACTAGTCCATGTCATCCTGTTGGATGTTGTAAAAAGAAAAATTGCAAATGAGCGGCATGCCATATCATGTCGATGCGAGTATTGCTGAAAATTTGGGCTCAGTAGTGCTCTTTAGAAATTTTGTCACCCATTGGTTTGGTTTTAACAACGCTTCGAGATTAAATTCCATACTTTAGTCAGCTGCCTTGATTCTTATTCGTGCTTTATGCGAAATTAGGTTTTTTCATGTATAATTGTTCTATTTGTATGCTACGAGCAGTGCAGTTCATTGCACTGGGCCGTAGAGTGGCGTTTCGGCGCCACATTCCGGGCGTGTTAGTCAGACGCCCACTGCTGAGACCGAATCGTCGACGATGACCGTGGAGTGACACTCCGTGGATGTGGCATATTCAATATAATATTATGATAAACAAATCGACTAGGTATATTATTTAATTAAAATGATAACCGAAGGTGACCGAAGTAGTGAATGCTGTAGAAAGTTATTGCATAACCATTTCGAAGCAGTGATGGCTCAGTGGCATTGGCTATGGACTGCCGCACAGCAGATCCATGGTTCAAATCCCGCCGCGGGCTTGAGCTTCACCGCATTGTGGAAGGGCATATTGCGAACGCCCGCCTGGCTAGCGAGCCCTCGAGTAGAAAATCTGTCGCCAAGCACCTAACGGTGTGTTCCGAAACCAGTACCTGAGAGCCAGTGAAATGACAGGCACATGAGACTAAATAACTATGTCGCAAAGGGGCGCAGTGCAAATCGTGACTTGTGACGAAATGCATCTGTTCTAGGCAGGGGTAAGTCCGCCTAACATCAGGGGGGCCTCGAGCTCGTTCCTTCACAATAACATTAAAAAAAAATACAATGACGTAGTTCCGCTACGGAACGTATACGTAGCGGAACTGAGTAATAAACGTAGGATCGTTTTCCACCCACAAATAGTTACTGATGAAGTTCCTATTTCAGATGTCGTCATTTTTATATACTGTGACGTTGTATATAAGTGTTCTAAGAAAGAACACTACTTAGAGCATTATGGATAGTGCCATCCACGAAGACACGCCCCACTCTTCTTCTGAAGCAACTTTCTTGCCATGTCTCGATTAACGCAATGAGAACTAGGCTACTCGTGTGCGTCGAACCGTTGTCGGCTCGCGACTGGCGCTCGGGTCAGACACCCAGCACCCCGCGATTCCCTCTGTTGGAAAAGAAAGGGGTGCGTCTTCGTGGATGGCAAAATCTATAACAGAGGCACTAATTCAATGTACTTCAACGCTAACCCGCGCTAAAGTTGGATCTGTCTGACAAAACTACTTGCTTTATGTTATGAAGTGATGAGACTGACAAGTCGCCTGCCTGATGGTAAACGAGTACACCTGTCCATTACAGATGCAGTGTCATTATCACTGCGCTCGTCACTCCAATACGCTAGTTCGCTACGGTGCCCTACACATGTAAACACAGTAGTGTTTTCACACTTTTGATTCGAGTCAATGTCTGAGATGTTATAAGAGCGTCCTTTTCTGTATATTAAGATTGTTATTTGTAAGACTGTATGGTCACAGGTGAAGAGTCGGGGAACTCTCCACCGGCTTGCACGTCCTACGCATCTGGGGTGGCCTAAGCAAGGGAGATTGGAGGTCGCCCTTTCACAGGCGTAGAGGCCTGGTTAAGTCCAGGCCTACCGCTGAGGCAAGATGGTGATGCTATCGCGATCCCATCTTGCCCCCTCTTGGTGGAGGACTGCACACGGAGGAAGTTTAGTGGGTCAAAGATGAACGATATCTGTGCTATCCATATTGTCTTCCAAGAACAACTTTTTTTCATTAGTTATAAATGTGACAATAGTGGGACAAGATGATGATAAATCTAATCTGATAGACTGCCGAGATGACTTATTTTGTTTTGGGCTCTACAAAAAGAACCTCAGATCTTTTTATTATCAAAGTTCTATCTTGCCTCACAAAAACGCGCCGAGGTTCTCATTTCTAGAAAATTCCATTGCTCACTATGTTTTCATTGAAGTTTCTTGACCTTCAAAAAAGGTTTACATCTAATCAAATTCTTATTCTATAATGAGCCCATTCACTTGCTAATATAGTGTTTTTCCTTAAGACATTCGATAAAATGGAGCACTTCTTTATATTAGGTATGTCAAATATACTTTTTTCTTCGTTGATACGGCCTTAAATTATGACTCTGGAATAGAGACTAAATGGGCTATTACAAGTCGACTCGATGGATCGAAGTACATGCCTAATTGATATTTTATTCTAAATCGAGTACAATCGACAAACTAGTTCTATGTTCAAAGTTAACTTAATCGACGTATTATGGACGAATGAGCTCGATAAGAAATTCTGAGTCGTCGTATAGGTGTCGACACAGCTCTTTTGAAGCGCTCGTAGCGAAGTTTGCTTAGCCGTTCTTAATCGATCAGCTAAGTTAAGCAACGTCCGCCGCGGTCATGACTTGGATGGGTGACCGCTAGTGACATTACTATACTGAACACTTCCGTGCCTCTGAGGGCGTGTTATGGCGTCGGTCCCGGTTGTTGTCTTACGATGACAGTCAACATAGCTCGTTGGTAGGGCATTTTGCGAATGACCGCCTGGCTAGCTACAAATGTCTTCGAAAGATTACTTAGCAACAAGTGAGATAGTGGTCCGAAGACTAACACAATTCAGATAGTAAATGCCGTAAAACCGATACCGATTCATTCGCTAGAAGAAATTATTCGATTATACACTACATACAAGATACGAGTAAAAACGTCAGTTAGACTTAGTAGGTAAGTAAATAATATGACCCTACAACAAGCAGATGTCAAAAGCAAAGTATAACGTCTCTAAATCAAGCCCTAACTACACGAATATGTTGTAACTGCAACCTAGTTTGTTACACTGAATGTTCTGTCAGTTCGGCTTACTCACGAGCTCCAGTTAAACCGCACGTAGTAACTACTACGTGATCTGTGGTCCTAGTAACGAGTTGTACCTCGGTACTTTACTACACAATCGGCGATTGCACTCTGAGTCACGTCAATTATGTCATCCATTCAGTGGGTGCAGGCGACAGGGCTGGCACGCGGCTGCAAGGCTATCTCACATTCTAATAAACGGAATTGAACTATGCACTGGAGTAACTGAAACGATGCGCTGTTTGTGTTAGGTAACATAAAATTGTGGGACTGCCAAATGAAGACTACCTTTAGCTTAAAGTTTAATCTATTTCTTTTCGTGTCAGTGGTTCTACTTTATGTGCCAGTCTGTGATGCCTTCCTGTGAGGCTACAGGTCACTCATTGTACAGTTACTCTTGTACAGTGGACATTCCAGCAGTTGCTCCATTCTCTGCACAGGGTCGCCACAGTCGCACTACAACCGACTGTGGTCTATATAGCTTAAGTAAAGTTTAATAAAAATAAGAAAATGAGAGGAGTTACAGGGGGAAAAATTAAAATCAAAGTTATGTCATTAAACTCAAACACGATATAGTTTTGACTTTTTAATAGAAACAACCTATTTGGCATTGCTTTCACTTTCATTCGTTAAAAGATATTTTAATTTAAGTTGTTGTGCGCAGCCCTAATCACTGGGCACGTTCTCAATGGGAGTCGATCGTAACTCGCCTTGGCCCGTAGGCGTTGCGTGAGTTTAAACTGCAGAGGTGTATCCGGAGTAACCCCAATATTTTGTATTGTTATTAGGAAGTCCGATGCTGTTTTCCGGCGGCAAGATATGGAATGATATGTGACGAGATTGTTTCTTTTGATTATCCTTGTGACTGTGATTGACCTGTTTGTACTTACCAAAGATATATTTTGCCTGCAATTTTTCCTTATAAAAACTTGTTGATAAGCTTTAGGCGTTCAACCCAGGATAAACACCTTGTCATATAAGACTTTCGTAAATTAAGCAGATATCGTCTGTGATAAAAACCGCTTAATAACAATTTATAGTCTCTATATAATATATATATAGTCACCCGATTTTAGAATATAAGGGCTGATCCATATCCCCTTTGTAATTGTAAGGAAGTATGCGCTCTAATGAGCAGCATGTCACCACTGGCGTCAATGTGGGTAAGGTGCACATTGGGGGCACAGACACGGCTCCTACCATCTCAAAAGTCTGTACCCGAAAAGTAGCAGGTATACTACCAGGTGGTCATGTTGGGACTGCCCCTTTGGGCTGGCTACAGCCAACTATCGAATGGACAATCTGTCGCCAAACGCCTAACAATGTGTTCTGGCAACTGTCTTTAAGAAGCAGTAATTCTAGATTACCCTCACATCTTCGACCGCGTCATCACTTACCATGTTCAAAGGCTTACTACCTATAAAAAAAATTACAAAAAATGGAACGACTTCAACACTCAGACGTGCGAAATAACTTGTTGAAGTCTGTACCCTGATAGTTCAAAAGTACCTATTATCACATTATTGTGCGCATGGTACGACAAGTTATTTCACGCTTCAGAGAGATGAAGTAGGGAAGTAGAGAATTTTTAGGGTTAAATTTTTTTTTCACTCTTTTTACTTACGGGATCGATTGCCATTCATTGTAAATGAGTATATCATCAAGATAGGAAAATATTTTTCAGTTATTTGAGTGTAACGGCTTGACCGATTTTGATGAAATTTAAATGGTACCAAACGACAAGCATCAGCTTTCAAATAAAAAAGAATTGTCAAAATCGGTTCCCCCATCAAAAGTTCTGAGATAACAAAAAAAATACAGACAAATTGAGAACCTACTCCTTTTTGTGAAGTCGGTTAAAAAGAGATAAAGGTTTTTAAAATCCCATCTTATTCTTAGTTGAGTCTTTGTAGCGCGATAGATGGAATTTGTTACAACGCATGTACCTAGTAGCTGGTGTCAGTTACTACATGCTTAGTAACCAATATCAATCAGTGGTGTTGCTTCCCATCAAAATTGATTTGAATATTCAGTGGTTTGAAGTACTCTTGGACACGACTACACGGTACCATTTCTTGCATTTTAATAACCTGATCAGCTGTTTAACATTCATTTGTGGTCTTCAAAACGTTGTTACTACACGTCTTAGTAATTTCGGCTCAATAATGGTCATGTACATAAGATGTACTCGTACCTAATCGTTCTAGTTATGCATTGATTCTATTTTTAAAATTTCGTTGGGTTGTAGCGCTACTTTTTTAGGGTAAAAAAGAAAAAGAGGATCGCAAGATTGGGCATGCACGCCTGGCACGCTACTACCCTCATCGAGAAAATTGGCCGCCGAACACCTTACAGTAAGTTCTGGTAGCAGAGTAGCCTTGAGATGGAGTTCTCATTCTCAGTTGATCCATCCTTAACATCATCACTTACCAACTTGTAACGAAGTTACCTAACAACTTGTAAAGTGGTGGTTTCAGCTTTAATGAAATTCCATAAAATGTAGTAATAACAAATATTTTAATAAAAGATTAAATTATTTTAATAAAACGCACGGTTAGGCTTTGACCACTATCTGACATGATGGTAACTGATGATGTGGTCGAAGATGATGTTCAGGCTAACCTAGAATTACTGGCTCTCAAGGACGGCTGCCGGAACAGAATGTAAGATGCTATAACAACTGCCATCCTAAGACAACAACCGGGACCGACGGCTTAACATGCCCTCCGAAGCACGTGCACGCTCAGTAGTAATGTCACTACCGGTCACCCATCCTACTCATGACCGCGGCGGACGATGCTTAACTTTGCTGATCGGTTATGAACAGCTAAGCAAACTACGAGCGCTTCGACCTCTGGGCGGTATGATGTTTGTACTTCCCCGGATAAAATAGTCACAAAAAGTTCTACTGCTAATAGAATGTGTAAAGAAATGCATGTGTAGGTAATGGATATTGGTGTGGGTATACAGTGACGTCAGAAGCATACTTGCTAAGTCCACTAGCCACGTTGATCACCACAATCCGCATAGAATTCCTATAATCACGTAGGACGCTAATCAGAATCGCAGATCGTGGTACATGTATTATTAAGCAGGTAATATGCGCCTGCGCCACTTGGATGTCGTGACCGGTCGGGCATGACCTGGAGCCCTGATTACCCGACAGATAGGTGACGCGACGAGACGTGGATTAATTAATTATAATATTAATGTATTCTTTGTAATATTAAGTATGCGTACCTACCAGCCGGCTAACAAACTGGCACGAAAACGTACTATTTCCTTGTTTTTAAGCGTATAGTCTTCGATATCATCTCACAGGTTCGTGAACAACTACCGAAATATATCTTTATGTATTTGGTGATAGATGTACTTGATAGTGGAAGCTAGCCAGACGAGGATTCGCAAAATGCCCTACCATTACGTGATAAAACTCACAGGTAATTTGTAGATAGATAAAAGTAAGATCATTGATACACTGCCTACTGCCTATGATAGTTCATCAAACTAAACCAGATTATTGTCGTTAAAAAAGATTCCCTTCTTACATCCCTAAATAAGTTTTTTTTTAACTTTTACCCACTCGGAAGTCGGAAATAAATATCTAAATATACAACCACCCAAACCTAGCTTATGCCATCATACAACTTGTTAGACAGTATGGACTTTTTAATACGACAGTGTCCGTTGTTCTGTTATACACCACAGACTAACTAAAAGTGAAATAAAAGTTTTTATGCTGATTCTGCTAAAATGGTACCTTAGTTTAAGGACGATACGAGTATTCCTAAAATTAAAATGTTTATTTTCAAGTACAATACAGTAATCAAATAATATGGCTATTGAAATAGCATAAATGGCTATTGAATAGAAGAAAAAATATTTTAGGATTCTCATTCTAAGTGTTAGAGCAATTTAGAATTTAGCCTAAACAAAGTAAGAACTTTAGTATTTTACTTAATTTTGGTTAGTTTGTTGTTCGTAGCAAAGCTATTGCAGCCAAGCTCTTGAAAAATAAAATGGTAGCTGAAGTTTTCGTCGAATATATTATATATAAATATTTTGTGAAAATAATATTTTATTTAAACTCTATCGTGTCGGTATATTTTCAAGCATTTCCACCTGAATTTATTAGAATCGGGCGCAGTGCGGGTGGCAGGCGAGGTAGGTGCGATAAGCACGTGACGTAGTGCAGCTCCGATAGTACATGCTGGAAACGCTAGATATAATATATGCATACTGTGGTATCGCTCTATGAAGTCAAACTACGGGTCAGATTTTACTATTACATAACGGTCAACAGTCCTTACTGTATGTATTTTCTAGATATCAGTAACTCATTTCCAGTACTAATAAGATATTGTACGTAGTATATACTGGTACTATTTATTCTGCAATATTAGTCCGAGTGGCAGTGTTTACAGTACCGTTGATAAATAGCAAAATGCACCCGTTCAACTAAACGGGCGGTGGGCAGGTGACGAGCTGATGCCACGGTTTAACCGAAGCGTGTTGATGTGTCATGATCTGAATTTATCAGGTCGTGAAATGGGTTACGATATTCAACTCGTCACTAACTGGAGTAAAGATAATAGGCACTAATTTTGTAAGACGAGCTAGATATTTAATAGCCACGACAATTTACACCGTTTTCTTACTCTTATCCTATTCAAGTGAAGTCGGCACAATCTCTAACAAGAACATAGTTATAAGTATTTTTTTCTCTAACATACGACTACACGAGGACATGATTGTAAAAAGTGTTCGCTTCGGGTTTGTGGGCGTCCGCTTTCCTTACGTATTCCTTGGGGATACTCACGTTGGTAGTACCCGTTACCATTCGAGTAATCAGGGCGTTAAGATGGTAAGGAACCTTGTTGTTCGCCCAACATGCAGGCCTATCCTATTAGTCTAGCACCAGCCTAATAAGTCTCCACATTTAGTCCCTTAGACCCAGTAGACGTACTTTTTTATTGGTTAGGTGTTTGTTACAATCTCATCTGCTCAAATCCATATGGTAAGGGATGATGTGGTCGAAGGTGTTAATAGGATTAACCTAAAACTGCGCCAACAATTTCAGCTAGGGGCGATCATTCGCGAAATGCCCCACTCACACCATGCGATGAAGACCTGAAGAAGAATATCTAGATAGCAGGTACTTTGAAGTAGAAGAAAATCTACTTCAAAGTACCTGCTAATAGTAAGAGTAGAACTTTTTCGGGAAGTACTGGCTCGCAAGTAGTAATGTTCGCTTTACTGTGTTCCGGTTTGAAGGGGTAAGAGTGCCGGTAAAATTACAGGCACAAGAGACTTAGCAACTTTATCTCAGGGTGGTGGCGCAGTGCAGCTTGCTACTTGTAAAAAACTGCATCTGTTATAGGTCGAGGTTACCGCTTAACGCTAGGTGAACTTCGTGCTGGTGCCATGATGATAGCAAAAAGAAAATAATATCCTCTATCTCATAATCACTTGCGAACATGCGATATGATGATCAAAGGCTTACCCTATCAGCTGTAAAAAAACGATTTTTGGTACAACCCACCGGGAATCAAGCAATGATGGCCAAGCGATAACAGCTATAGACTTCCGTGCCGCTGGTCCATGGTTCGATTCTCGACGCCGGCTTGAGCTTCACCGCATGGTGGAAGGGCCATTGCGAATGCTCGCTTGGCTTACCAAGTTGAAAAACCTTTCACAAAGTACCCAGTGTGTTCCGCAGCAGTCCTTGACAGCCAATAAAATAACAGGCACATGAGACAAAACAACTGTATGTTTCAAGGTGACGGGCGCGTCAAGTTAATGTAGCACGGTACACTTTTTAAACCAAGCCCGCCGCGGTAAGGTTTCCGTGCCGCTGTTTTTGAGATTGAATTACATTTCTTTACATATTTATTCGTAGACTTCCCTACATAAAATATAAAATAAGTTATAAGTTTCTTCGCTGGGAATGATTGGCTTTGATTGGGAATGACTGGGACTCGGACAGACCAGCACGCACCGCGGAACAGGGTCGTCTGCGATGCAAAGCGATCTGCATAATTGCAGACTATGGGACAGCGGTTTAAGTTTCAAGATTTTTATTTATACTTCTAAAGTAAGAGTATAAATTCAGTACTGCGCGAGTTCTCAGTCCTTAGCAGATTAGCTCAGGAACATGTACTGTAATAGAATACAACATCAATAAAGTAGTAGTTACACTTTATTTACGACTTGTAGTAATTGTACTATGTAATCCAAAGGTCAATGCAGACTAGACGCACGCTCGACCCGAATGACATAACTGCAGACTGCAGCATGGTTATGCACTAGAGCAATGTGAAGTACTAAAAAAAAATTGAACCAAAAAATGGAACCGACTTCAACACTCACTTTTTACTCTTTTTAGTGTCCCTTGCTACTTACGGGATCGATTGTCATTCACCGTCAACGACTATATCATCAAGATCAAGAGGAAAATATTTTTCAGTTATTGAAGTGTAACTCAAAAACGGCTTGACCGATTTTGATGCAATTTTTGGGACCAAAAGACAAGCATCTACTTTCAAATAAAAAAATAATTATCAAAATCGGTTAACCCAGGGAACAGTTCTGGGGTAACAAACATTATAAAATAAGGAAAACAAACGAATTGAGAACATCCTACTTTTTTGAAGTCGGTTTTAAAAATGCATTCCAAGATGATATCTGCTCGTATGCAATATTTGTTGAACCTGATTTTTATTAATGGGATTGTTACGGAACGACCACGAAGCCCACCCGATGTCTAGTGGACTGAACTCTGCCTATAACAAATACATTTCATTGCTTCAATGTGGAGATCAAACTATGGAGGATTTTGCAAGAAACTTCAAACATGCTTACGGTCACGCAATTCCATAATTCTAACATAGTAATTTTAACATCGACCACTGCTAAGCCCGTGGGGTGTGGGGTCAGAATTGCATCTCCCCATATCATCCCATGGGTGTCATAAGAGGCGACAAAGGGAAAAATACTGGAAGGGGGCAGCAGTGCCGTCTAAAGAACTGCAAACTTACATTGAGATCCCCAAGACGCCTGCCAAGCGTGGGGATTATGGGAAATACCCCCTTAATAGGGGAGGCTGTGTTCAGCCGGCTGTTACAGTTACAGTACAGTACTGCTAAGCCAATAATCTTACAAAATCAATACGAAAGTTGAAATTTTAACCAGATGCGGGTTTTTTTTTATACAAGATAGGTTAGCATTTGACCACTATCACCTGATGGTAAGTGATGATGAGGTCGAAGGTGTTGTTCAGGCTAATCTAGAGAATTGCTGGCTTTCAAGGACAACTACCGGAACACAACGTTAGGTGCTTGGCGACAGGTTTTCTACTTGAGGGTGGTAGCTAGCCAGGCGGGCATTCGCAAAATGCCCTACCACCATGCATACTTATATAATCGAACATGTTATCTTTGTAATTTCGTAAGTTTATTCACTACACATATTACAATATCAGAGTCTACATGGTTTTCGCTAGCCTGCTATGAGTATGACATACTTTCTGACACACAATGTGTCGTTACATTAAAGTACAGGCAGGTTTTGTATGAACATTATGCAAATGCAATTTGACGCCTATCAAAACTAATTCTGAAGTGAATCGAGGTTATGGCGAGATTGATTCTATAATAGAACCTGCATGATCTCATATTGCAACGGTGTAGGTGCCCCGAGGGCTACTGACCGACTAAAAGGAACTGCTCGGTGTTTTATTAATGTTATTGTGACGGAACAAGCCCGAGGCCAACCTGATGTTAAGCGGACTAACCTCTGCCTATAACAGATGCATTTCGTCACAAGTCACGAATTGCACTGCGCCCGTCACCTTGAGACATAGTCGCTAAGTCTCATGTGCCTGTAATTTCACTGGCTCTCAAGGACCGCTGCCGGAATACACCGTTAGGTTAGGTTAGCGGCAGATTTTCTACTTGAGGGTGGTCGTTAGCCAGGCGGGCATTCGCAAAAAGACCTTCCACCGTGCGGTGAAGCTCAAGCCCGAGGCGGGATTCGAACCATGGACCTGCTGCTCGGTGCTGCTGCGGTGTTACAGATATAAGGGATGATGATTATAGTGGAGATCATCAGAGTGAAGACGTTCTGAAAAAGGACAGGTCAAGAACAGTCACAAATAGAATTCTTATCGTTCCTAAGGAAATAAAACTTAATATAAATCTATATAAATAAGAAAAAACTAGGTATTTTTTTTAAGTATGTTAAAAGACAAGAACTTCCTTTCGCCAAAAAGCTAGTGCGTCAAATAAAATGCGAGGCATGGCGATTGTTTTGAATTTGAATTAATAATGGGAGTGTTTGTAGATGCTGAATTGTGGAATAAGAGGATAATGTGGTAAAAGAGGATTACTTAGTCACAATACGAGTAAGCATTTGTTTGTTTTGAAGCTCGAAAGGCTGAATTAACTTCATAGGTGTGTTGAAACCACCCTTGTAAATTATATTTTTAATGTGATAATATGAAACATGATGAACTTACAAAAACTGGAGAAACGGCACCGGTACCTCGAACATAGCAATGTCAAATCAGGCGTCGTATCACATAAAATGTAAGTGTAGTTGTATGCATTATATGCTTGTGTTAAACTTTCTCCACATTATATGGTCGTAGTATTAGAGCGTACCCTATCTCCCTTTTTTATTTAAATTGCATAGAAAGCAATCAAACTCAACAGTCACTATGTTTAAACTTTCCTAAGCCTTGGTTTAATTACGAAGACGCTATACCACACGTTGTTTGTTTAGAAGCATATACACACAAATTTTCAGTATTAGTAGGAGGTAGGTAACAGCTATACGTTGCCTAACTAGGACGACACGCGCGGGAAGAGATTCCCGTGGGTCGTAAGAGGCGACTAAGGGAAAAATACCGATAGGTGGGCAGCAACGCCTTCGCACTAACTGCTATCTTACACTACGACAAAGATCATATACATACTATATACATACTACGTATGACACTACGTATTGACTGCGATCCCCAAGCGTGGGTGTTAAGGCTTACGCCCCCTTAATGAGGAGGCTATGTTCAGTAGTGGACAATCCGGCTGATACAGTGCAGTAACATGAGTCAGGTAGTCTGACAAGATAACAAATCTAACTTTTTGTTATCCAATAGTTCAAAGTTGTTAGTTGATGAGAATACTTGTATTGAATCCTGAGGAAGCGAAGCGAGGATTCTAGGTTCTAATAAAGAGTCCTGAGCATAGCTAGAGTTTCAAAGGTACGTGACGCAAATTAACTTTGCTGCCAGATTCACAATTTTTCCCATCACTATGGGGAGGAAAATTATAGGTACAAGAAAAACAAATTTAATAAAATAGTAAAAATTAAAAAAAATTAATCACTTTAATATCGATTGTGAAATTATTTTTGTTGGAACTTTTATAAAGGTTCTTATTCTAAAGTCCTTTTCCACGCTAGCGGATAGAAGCACTTTTCCATGCAAATTTCGATTGATAAACAAATTTCCGAGGTTGTGAGGTGTAAAAAGTATATACTTTTGTTTAACTCAAGCGATTTTATGCATAATATGTTAGAATAATAACGTCCTGATTTCGATGCGTATATATATACGTCTTGGTTGGTTATTGCTCTGAATGCAAATAAATAAAACAAGATGATTGTATAACTTTAATTATCATGTTTAATTAATATTTTATAGTTATTAATGACAATGTTCAATATTTACTGCAATAATTACTGACTGATACAATAATTACTTTAATTACTGGGTTAATTGAGGGCATTTAGAGTATAAGGTAGTTGACGCTCTCATAAATTATTTAAAGATAACGTGAATATTATTTTAGCTGGTTGGGAATATCATTCATTACATTTATTTCATTTTCAAAAGCTTGACTGCTTTGAAAAGGATATTTTGAAGCAATGAACGCCGAGCAGTTCTAGCTATGGACTGCCGTGGAGCAGGTCCATGGCTCGACACTCGCCGCCGGTTTGAGCTTCACGACGTGGTGTAGGGGACTTTCCAATGCTCGCCTGGCTATAGCTACCAAAGTCAAGTTGAAAATCCAAGTACCTAATGGTGTGTTCCGTTAGGTGCTTGGCGACATATTTTCTACTTGAGGGTGGTCGCTAGCCAGGCGGGCATTCGCAAAATGCCCTCCCACCACGCGGTGAAGCTCAAGCTCGCGGCGGGATTCGAACCATGGACCTGCTCCGCGGCAGTACATAGCCAATGCACTGAGCCATCACTGGTTCAACAGCCTGAACAACATCTTTGACCCCATTATTAGTAACCATCTGGTGAGATAGTTGTCAAGATAGTTGCTAGCTTATAAGCTATAAATAAAAAAAAGTGCAGTGTCGAGCAGAACCTAGAAAGATGAGAATGCAAGTGTAATGTCAAGGACTGACCCGAGACTTGAGGCGAGAATTGAACTTCTCATGACTTCATGACATTTAAAAAATATTTAGTAAAGTAATAGTTAGGCAACAGTATATATACGCAAAGTATCGACGGATAAAAATATCCCATTTGTTACAGGCAGTTCACGACGAGCGGCTCAATTCACGAGTGGACAAGATGCTCGAAGATGGTCTCATAGAAGAACTGCTGGACTTCCACGCCAGGCATAATAGGCACAGGATTCAGGATGGAAAGTAAGTACTTACCACATATAATGAATAGATTCGGGCGTTGCTTTGCGGAAATACATATTTTATAATAACAAATATTTCAAATATATTTTAAGAAAACATCAAATTAATATGTTAATAAAACGCTTAAAAAATATAAAAACATATCTAGTAACAATTCCACCTAATTTGTGTCACAAACAACGTCGTTGATGTCACAAACACCACGCAGTCAGACCGGAAGAGTTTTCGACGCGTTTCGTTTCTACACGAAGCATCCTCAGGAGGGCTTGACTCTACGAGCGCACGCGGCTTAACAGGAAAATTAGGCGAAATTATCACTTAATATATTTTTAAAATTTTAAAGTGTTTTATTAAAATATTTGTTATTATTAAGTACTTACTCGTGTATCTATTGTACTACTCGTATTCTGACCCTAAGGAAAACTATATTTCGGGTCTCTAGCTCGAATCGATAATAGTATTTTTTATACCGGTTCGATCGAACAGAAACAGTGTCACTATTATTTTAATAAATGTTATTCTTAGTATCCCGTAAATACCGATGACTCACAGCACAGCCAATTCCAGTATGTAGCTGTGTCTGTTAACATCTATTCTACTCTATGGACATATTAACACTAAATAATTAAATACCTAACATCGTAAAATCAATTGACATACATAATGTTTCTGATTATTATGTAAAGGTAATGTTTCGAAATGATATCATACAATGAACAGGCACAAATAGCGCCATATAATAATGATTATACATCTTCTAACTATGTCAGATTGATGTACAATTATAAGAAATAAGACAAGGGGACCCGGCAAAGTTGTCAGATTTATACCATAGACTCAGAAAATATTATACTTATCTAGAAACATGGAACGATATAAAGCTTGTATTATATGCATTACGAGTACACTATATGATATACAAAAAAAAAAAATTATACTTACTAAAAACAACGATTCATAACGTAATTTTTATGCTCCGACCAAAATTTTTTTCTTTTACGTGTAGTTGCAATTCGTCGTATTAGTCGCTCAAAGCCCATACCTTAATACCTTTTAGGTTAATAAGACCTTTTAGGGTATTTGTTTCCACCGCATCACATACCTGACCAGCCTTAACTAAATACTTATTTTTGAAAACTACCTTTTTTCTCTAGCGAGAAAAAATGGAAATCCATTGGGCAATGTTACCGAACCAAAACATAACGTTGGTACCAGGAGTCCATGTGATAGTGCAAGTAAATGATCGCGTCGGCCACAAAGCTACATGGAATATTCTCTTTATAGATATGTCGCCCTGGTACTTCTTGTACATTAACTAGACTGAAACTGCGTATCTCCAAAACAAACTAGTTGGCTCCGAGAGCTGAAGCAAGGTAATGTTATCTATACATTACCGTGGCTGAAGACACGGTAATATTACCGTGATATTACCACCTAAAGGAAGAACAACCGGGAATCCGGACAGACATACGAAATCATTTTAGCCCAAGCTGAAACGGACATCGCGCTCTCTCGGTCAATAAGGAAGTGATCAACCCAACAAAAGTTTATATTAGGTTTTGGCTTCCATTTTAAAGATGACCGCCTTCCTGGCGCAATCCCCACTTGGGAATCCTTATTGATAGCCCCGCCTATAATAATATATAATCTACATACACTAATATTATAAAACGAAAGATTTGTATTTTCGTATGTGACGAATAAACTTAAAAACCACAGGACCGATTTGAAAATTTCTTTCACCATTAGAATCCTACATTATCTCTGATGAACATGGCTATAGAATATTTCCAAAAAAGTTGATATGTTTGTCAAATACCCGTGCAAAACCGGGGTGGGCCGCTAGCAATATATAATGTAATAATAATATTTTAATATATTGTAATGTACAGCAACATTCTACTTATTCGAACATAATATGAGTATGTACAATATTTTTCGATGACTTCACAACATAATGTCGGCCGACGCGATTGTTCATTAATGATTGTGGACAAGAAAGTTCTAGCGCCATAAAACACTCGTATATCTCAACAACTTTCACAATATTGTAGCCAAATTGTAGTAGTGTCAATAATAGAGATTTTTATATGTTATTTACAAAATAAACGGCAAAGTTACCACACCAAACGTGACTGGACTACCAGGAGAGCATAATACCTAAGCAGTAGAGATGCGATGCGACACACCTCCAGCAGATTCATGAACCGAAACCAGGCAAAGTTACCCCACTGTTACCAGGAAAGCATATCATTCAGGCGATAGCGAACTATTTTGCGGTGCGATGGTGATGCGTGCGAGCGAGACCTACTAGCATATCCACTATATTTATGTTACGCTCAAAAGTTGTAGTGATAGTGTGGTGATAGCGACTCTAACTACGATCCTATCTCCAATCCAATCGGCGAAGATACTGGTAGAAAGAAGCCTGTGCTAAAACGTGACTATAATACCAGGAGACTATAGCATACAAGAAGGCGGTAATTGCGTACGTCATTATAGGGGCAGTCACAGCTTAGGTAATTGTTACTTCATGCAAAGTTACTTAGCTAAAACGTGACTAAAATACCAGGAGAGCACAAACTGCTATTCAGTTAATATTATAATGTTATCACTGCGTACTGTCACAGATTAGCCTTACTACGCAATAGTAACATTGTTCGAATAACTAAGTGTTGTTTGGTTTTTAGGATCTTATCTAGACGCATAGCTTTACAGAAAGAAATTACATACTAAAACCACGGTAATGTTATAGATAACATTTCCGTGCTAAAACTATGTATTTCTGTTTTCATATTAAGAACGTGCATTCGATTCACGGCTAAAAGTTCGTATATCTGCGTTTTTTCAGAGTCAATATCGTGACAGTGCAAGCAGTAAATTCTATGAAAAATACTATTTTGAAAAGGTCTAATTATATATTAGAGCACATCAGTGAAAAAAATAATAATTTGTAAACAGTTTTTCTAACCGAAAGCAATTTATGCAAGCTGTTTTCCGGAAATCTGTCGCAGAGCTGTTTTTCAGGTCGAATAATACTATTTTAACGTGACATAGTATTTTATATGATACCTTTATTATGAAGAGTATGAAGCCTCAAAGTGCACAACAGAGCTATATTACAAATATATTATTTATTATGTGTCAAAAATAAAATACTGTCGTGGCATAAAAACGAGTTAATCGGTCCACTTTAACAATTTTTTTTACCTAGTTCCCGAAAGTATTTGTAATTGGCAGTCTAATTTCATAGAACAACAGATATTGCTTAATATTTCAATATTTTTTCCTGCACGTTTTAGGGACATTGTAATTTAAGCTGATTTTTTCAAATAAACCTATAAAATCTTGCGCGCATCCATTGTTCGATTAGTACGCGCCGGGCCTTCCCAGCGAGAGGACGCGTCGCTTGCTCGCTTCCCCTCCCCCGCATCCCGCGCGTACCGTTTTGTGTCTGCAGGCGATACGGTTCAATGACCTTAGCCGCAAGCGTGTCTAGCTCAAATTGATACTTGGTAAGTAATATTGTATGAATATTGGTGATGAATTTGTTTTGTGTGAATAGCTGAGGTAGTAATGAATAGATTCAGGCGTTACTTTGCGGAAATCCATATTTAATAATAACAAATACTTCTAAAAGTATCTTCAAAAAACATTAAATCATATTTAATTAAAACAGTTAAAAAAGCATAAAATTATATATCTGTCGGAATTGTCACTAGACATATAATTTTATGCTTTTTTAAGTGTTTTATTAAAATATTATTTAATGTTTTTTTTTAAATACTTTTAAAAGTATTTGTAATTATTAAGCTGAGGTAGTTTTGATAAAGGTTAATTTCTTATGTATATTATTAATCCATTTTATGATTATTACGTGATGGTGTTACTTACTGTCTTAATTTATTTTCTTTCAGATATAAACGCAAAATGTTCTAATCTAGTAAGAACAATAAATCTTTGGCTTGCGCTAGGAAAGCAAAAAGGTTAGTTATGTAGAGTGTGCCAGCTTATCAGTTATATGATGATATCATGATATGTTATGATGGTAAGGGTCTAGTATCTGCCATGCGAAAAGGGAGGGGGGTGGTTGTCCCCCTCCCCCATGATACCCTTCCCGAAACAGGGTAATGAGTCATTGCAAAGACAATCAAAAACGAAGAACAAAAAGATATAACTTTTGAGGTTAAGTATGAAAATTTTTGATGACAAGTTAAATGCTCTAAAATTCTTCTGGCGCATCGCCGGCCGCTGCCGTGTTACGCTCGCTTCGCTCGCTGAGCGCGCGCATTGTGGTCAAAAGGCACCTAACACTCCTCCTCGCTTCACTCGTCGTCGTACCTAAATACTTTGCACTAGACTAGTATGGTTTGGATGGATATTATGTTTAATATTATTTCATAATATTTAATTATTTTGACAGATTTTCAGTTATCTTAGCGCGTCATTTATTTGGATATTTACTTATATTTACCAGAAGATATGCCCATTTTTTTTAGACTAAAAAAAAGTCATTGTTTGACGGAAGTCAATCAGCCAGAAGCTAAACAATCAAGTTATTCTAATGATGCACCAAAATGTAATGATTCAAATGAAGTAAAGTTAAATGAGCCCAATGATGGTAGTGTTAGTACATATTATATTAAAAATATTTCTTAGTGATATAATGAAACAGAATGGATTTTAAAATTAAACTTGTATTCGTTATGATTCTAGGAAATGTTTTTGTCGCTTACAGAAGGTCTGGAAGAGATACAGGAAAAAACTCAAATGCAAAGTGCGACAGAGGAATATCCAAACTCTGATAATAATTAGAATGTCTGAATTTACCTGAATGAAATAAAAAACATGAAACATAAATTAATACAGATCGGAAGTATGAGTAGCATTTTTACTAGTAATATCCAATCAAAACCAAAAAAGCCCAACTTTGTAAGCACTCTGGAGTTAAAAGTATTAAGGTTACCAATATGTATGTGTGATTTCAATTATTTTTTTCAGAGTGTAGAATCAAATGCATCAACCAGCTCACCATTCCGGATTGTAGGCCGAAGGATTGTTGATTTTAATCACTTTTTTGATAGATTGAAAGCCTTATCAGATCACAACCCAGGCTTAGGGTGTACATTAAGTAATATACAAATTATAAAAGAGAAGCTTATTGGTTTAGAGTCAGTCATCTACTTCCAATGTAATATGTGCAACGAAAAATTTGAAATTAATTCATGTGACAATTTACCGGTTGATATAAGTTTAACTCATGCTGCTTTGACTGGTGCAATGTTAATTGGCTGTGGACAGACTAACTTAAATGAGTTGTTTACTGCAATGGACCTACCAAATTTAAACCCTAAAACCTACAAGAAGTGCCACAGTGACGTCTCCAACTGGTGGGCAGCTGCTGCGGAAACTAGTATGAGAGAGGCGGCTAAGGAAGAAACTGAACTAGCAAATGAAAACGGAGATATTATAGATGGGATTCCTGCGATCACAGTTGTGGCAGACGCGTGACGGTCTAAAAGATCATATAGAACTAATTATGCCGCCGCATCAGGTGCTGCTGCGATTATTGGGCTAAAAACAGGTAAAGTTTTATATATGATGGTAAAAAATAAGTACTGCATAATATGCGCCAGATCCGTAAAGTAGTTTTTAAAGGCTGTATATAAACCGTTATCTCAATTAGCACGCCATGTGAGAACAGCAAAAGATGTGATTCCATATCAAACACCTGGTGTCTACAAGATTGACTGCAGCTGTGGTAGCTCATATATAGGACAGACTAAACGCACTATTGCAGAAAGGGTCAAAGAACATATCGTAGCTGTGAAAAATCGGGACACGCATAAATCTGCAATAGCTGAGCACTTAGTGGAGTCAGGACCTAACCACTGGATCGAGCTACATGATCGAAAAATTCTCTCCACTGGACGGCATTATTACTCTAGAATTGTACGTGAAGCGGTAGAAATTAAGAAGTACAAAAATTTCAATCGGGAAGATGGATTTAAATTGTCTACATCGTGGAATCCTGTAATAAGAAAGTGCTCGAGTCGTAATTCGCCGTCGCGTGCAAGTTCCGATACTGTTAGTGTAGTGTGTCGAGGTGACAGTAATAAAGACACTAACGAAAACCAAGCGGGGGTAGATTTAAAACGCTCCCGCTGTTCCTCAAGACGATGACACCCGCTTATTCAGTCTACTCGTGACCACGGTCAATGCAACTTGATTGAAACGTCGAGGTTAGTCAAAATATTATTTTGATGTTAATTCGTGCGTGGATAGACCCGTCAGTAATTTAGAAACATGAGCTCCACATTAGGTGATAACACCAATAATTTATAATTCAATTGTTTTTATTTCTAATTTTATAAAAAAAAGTAATTATGTACATACGATTTATTTCAGCTAAAGAAACATTTGCTTGTTTGCGGTGTGGACAGGACCAGAATACCGTCTGAAATCAACCCGAATCACAAGAGACGACGTATTCTGGTCAACAAAAATGGAGCCGAGATTATTGAGTTTTTATAAAACTTGTCTTTTGCCAGAGCTCATTGACCCCAGGAAAAGTCACTCCATGTCAATAAGAGACTCCAGTTTTTAATGTTTTTGCTAAAACTTTGTGTTTTATTACATATACCTGATACGCCCCGCGAGTTAACACGCGCCTTAAAAACTTAAAAGTAATAATAATAATTATATGTTATTCTAGAATATAAGCAATAACAGCACTAACTTTTTACCAGTTATTACATTAATCGCCATCAAAGTTTTCTACGGTATGATTCTGTTTCTTACTATGGAATTTGTTTAGAGTTCACGCGGCCTGAACTACGCGTTAACTTGGTCAGCTATGGCTCGTAAACTAGTAGTCTAGATCGTCATTATAATCTTGTTTGTAATTTCGTACATTTAGGTACAAATAGGACCTTGAGTTTTAAAAATTTTGGGCTTCGTGAGTAAGAAGGGACATGCAACTCAAAAAAAAAAAGTTAGCTTATTGCTGAATATTTCGTAAACGCAAACCAAACAAGAAACTTCATTTTATACCCCAATTGATGGGGTATCTTTTTAGGTATGAGAGCAACTCGTAATATTTTTACCTACATGTGCCAAATTTCAATCTTCTAGTGCTAATAATGTCTCAATAAAATGGCTGTAACATACAGACAGACGGCGAAACGCACATGGCAAAACTAAACTAAGGTTTCCTTATTTATGATAAAAAATGTGTCAAAACAACGTAAGTTTTCATGATAAAGTTTCCTTGTTTTACTACGGAAACCCTAATAAAACTTCCTTATTGTTTGGTGCAGCCCGCACTTGACCGTTATTTAAAAAAATATCCTTAATATCATCTCACACTTTAAGCTTTAGCGTTTGAAGGGATAGACAGACATACGAAAACAAAATGATTTGGCTTCTATAGATAAAATATAACGCAACCATTAATTTAAAATATATTCAATGTACCTACAGATTTGGCCTGTAAACAGTTTTATTATAGTAAATAATTATATTCACAACATGAAACCGATTCAAAATTCAAGTAAATAAATAAAAGTATCAATTTTTTTCGCATCATAGCGCTCTTGCACACATAGATACTATCGTAGTGTGCGTCAGAGCTGAGCCGTTCGCCGCGTAATATAGATCGCGCAGAATTTGACTTGCGGTAAAACGAACGCACGTTCTTAACTAATATGCTACTGTTCGACCATTAGTTCACCACCAGTTGGTAAGTACTAATGTGGTCGAAGATGATTACAAGCTAGACAGTTAATATTAGCCTTTAAGGACAGCAACCGAAACATACCGAACACGGGAATATTACCAATCTGCTTGGCGACTCAAGTTGAGCGTTTTTCAAGCTAACATAGAATCTAAAGGCTCTCAAGGACAACTGCCGGAACATACCGTTAAGTGCTTGGCGATAGATTATCTACTCGTGGGTGGTAGCTTGCCAGTCGGGAATTCGCAAAATGCCCTACCACCATGCTATAACGACAACAACCGGGATCGACGGCGTGCCCTCCGAAGCACGGAAGCGCTCAGTTGGAATGTCACTAATTACGGTCACCCATGCAACTTATGACAGCGGCGGACGTTGCTTAACTTTGCTGATCGGTTAAGAACAGCTAAGCAAACTTCGCTAAGAGCGGTTCAAAATCATTATATTTTATGTAGTGCATAATAAATAAGGCTATAATATGAAATTAATCAATAAGAAATATAATGTACATATAGTGTAATGTCGTTTCTGAGTCATTCAATGCTTTATTTATGGCGAGGCTTAATTTTAAAAGTTCTCTTTACCTCACGCTCGCAGAATAAATCTATTTTATTGCGAGATTTTGAATATCAAAATGTCACTTTTTGTTTACGTTTAAATTGAAAAACTAGAATTTGAATAGAAGAAATTTTGGGTTACAGGCTAAAGTCTGGATAAAATTAAGGAACTGTAATAGGTAGGTACTCACAGCTGATATTCGTAGTTTCACCCGTTCCTTACACACTTCACTTCCTCCTTTTTATATGGAGTTTATTTAAAATTAATATTATTTGTTCCCGCGGTACACGTTTTTGTTTCGAAGATGGTCGACACAACATAGTTCCTCTTGCCGCCGCGTGCCGGGTGGTGTCGCTTTTGCCGGTTGTGAGTAGCTGGCGCGAGGATTTAAATTTGGATAGACTGTTGGATAGGGAAACGAACAAGGAAAGACCTTAAGCCTGTTCACTTTTCTTGCTGGAAAATAACTATTTCCTTACATGCCCGCAAAAGTTTTGTTTATTTTTAGTGCTTTTGTCCCATATAGAGGAACAGATTACTACAATCCGAACCTTTTTAAAAGTTAAAGGAAAACTTTGATTATATTTCATTACAAATTGCAGTAATTTTACTTTTTAGTACGAGTAATAATTAGTTATTTTATAAAATTATCTTAATTATTAATAAACAGGCAATGAATATTTATATTTAATAGCTTATTAAAGCTTTTTTTGCAAATAGTATTTAGTGACTTTAAAACTACTTATGTTTCTCTCGGCAGCAAATTTTTTTAGCGTCCGTTACACTCGAGATTCTATATATGTTTCAAATGTTTCGGTTCAATCCTAGGATCCTTCAACATAATAACTCTTATATTTCCGTAGATATTCGTCGCGTTGCTTAGTCTACGTCGTCGATGTGACGAAAAACAACTTTCAGGTACTTGATGTTTACTCAAAAATAAATTACATGTATTCCACAACAAATACATCTGTGTTCTCCCCAAAAAAAGCAAGATGGCGCCCGATCGATACTTAATTTAGATTTAAAGGAAACAAAGGGCGTTCGATCTCAAAACACAAATTATCCGTGAAATTAAAACGCGTTCGCTAAACGTTTTACTCGCGAATTCATCTTGGGAAATCGACCACCGGCGCTGCGATTACTGCGACAAAGTTCAATGAATTTGTCAGATGAAATTGATCAATAGATTTTTCATTTTTATTTAATTTATCGTTGTTACTTTTTGTTGAGTACAGCGATAATACATTTTTACCTCACAAGCTTGGAAAGGTGTTGTTTATCATTCGAAATCTCCATGGAAATGTACTTTTTTCCCCTAGTGTAGAAAGGTGTTTGTCGCAAAAGTTCCATAAAATCTTATTTATGTTATCGTGACGGAACAAGCACAAGACCCGCTATGTGGTAACCAGTAACCTCTGCCTAAGTATGACAGTTGCAGTTCGTCGCAAGTTGGGAACTGCACTGCGCTCATCACCTGAGACATAAAGTTGTTGAGTCTCCTGTGCCTGTAATTTCACCGCCACCCACACCCTTAAAACCGGAACACAGCAATGTGAAAATTTCTGCTTGGAGGTGAAAAATAGGAATGGTGGTCCTATTGCCAGTTTTGTTTCTTAATTGTGCTCTAGCCAGTGCATAATTATGTTTATTTTTTTATTATTTAAATATGCTCAGTTTAAAATATTTTTGATGTAGACAGTTTTCTAGGTTCTTTAATAATACCGATGGATAAGATACCGATAAAGGCTCATAGAGAGAACTGTTTTCGAAACCAAGTCGAAAAAATAGACATACTTAAAAATAGAACATCTTTCCAATATCAGTTTTAATTTTGATCAGAGGGATTCATATGATACAAATGTTTCATTTCTTTACAATTAAAGTCAAAAACTGAATGTGTAACTCGTGCAAAAAACATTTAATCCTCTACCTAAGTAGTAATACCTATATATCCGCCACAATCTATCTGTTAAACGTTTAGGCTGAAAAGGCTGTTTTGCACTCGTTGTTACTACATAAAATCTACGATTGTATCAAATTACATATTACAAAATTTTAAAATCTCTTATTTGGAGAAGTCAGTACAGATATAAGAAGTGAAAAACCACAAATAGCAAAACGGCTGTACCGGGCAATGTCCGCGCTTGTAGCATCTGCGTGCGGTTGTCTATGGTCTCGTATTTCTAGCGGGTGTATTGTCTTTGGTACTCAATAGTTAATTATCATTTTGATCGCTTTGGATTAGAATATTCGATACGCATTTTTAGGTTAGTTGGTTTCCCGCGCAATTGCTCCGCTTTCATTCTCGAAAATTGTTGTCAAGGATTAAACAAAAAGTGAAAATTTGCTGTGCAGTTTATTGTAAAAACTTAACGATGTACTTAACTTCACCAATTAGAACTTTTTACGAGCAAAACCATTATTTACCCGTCGGGTGTAAGTCGGGCTAGAATTAAATCCCCCATATCTTCGGGCAGTCCTCTAGAGTCGTATGAGGGGATGAAAGGGAAATTCCAGAAGGTGGGCAGCAATACTTTCGGAAGAACTATCATCTTACACTGCGATCCCTTGCGACTTAATAGAGGGGAGGTTGTTGGCGACAGAATATCCTTTTTACTATGTTTTACAACTGGCCGTTTTTATCAAATATTTTAATTTTAGAACTTAGTATTTTTAAGTGTCATATTATTTTGTGATTAGGAGACAGCCTTCAATATTTATTTACGTAGAATGTACTCATAACTGGTATTTTTATTTATTATTTTTTCCTAGTTACTGTGTGGGTAAAGTAGGTATTGTGTGGTTTTCTTAAGAGGGTATTGTTCATCGGTGGGCATCTGGCTGTCGATGATCAAAATTAAGCCTAACTATATATTTCGTCGTCTTAATATCAGTTTTCAAGCAAATAAATCACATTTATTTTATACTTAGGTATGGTCCAAATTGTTCGTAAGTAAGCGGTAAGCGCAACGTCTTATAACATATGCACAGTTCTGCGAGACGGTGCACCGCGCTCGTCATTCCGAGACAATCTGAATGTAAAATTACTGGGCCTTGTATAACCTAAAACCTAAATATCTTTAAACCAGTAATTTCTCCTTCTTCTTTAAAAAATACTGGGGCTAGCTAGCAAATTCGATTTTTCATATTTCCCTCTAGATTATAAATTAATTGTTATGTCATGCGCAAGTATCAAGACGGTTTGATTGGAAGAAAGTGTACGTTGCAGCACGGTAGCGAGGAACCAGACCGCAGGGGAGCAGGGGTACCTATATCTACTCTGATGTCAACACAAAAAATAATAGTGACACTGGATGTGACAATACTATGCGAGCAATTGTTTAAGGTTTTATTTTTTGTGTAGATTGGGCTAATGTGCATTGGGGCAATAGTTCAAATTACCCGTGGTAATACGTAATTACTGTGTCATTGTTCTTAGTAACACAAATATATATTCTTATACAACGAAATGAACTGTAACTTACGTCACTCCATTCTAAGATATATTTTATATATATCTATTAATATTACACTATTATATAATTTAATTACTTTATTATATAACTAATAAATACTCATAATAAAAAGTAAAATTACTACAATATGTAATCAAATGTATTTTTATTATATATAGTAATTATTAGTTATGTGATAAACTCTTAAATGGTTTTGGAAGGGAAGCACATCATTTGAGCATCGTAAGGCGTTGGTATGCAGAATTTGATCACTGCAGTGCTTCTCTCCATGATCATTCCTGAAGTTCGGCCCTTAACTGCGATCGCTGAAGAATTTGTTGCAGACGAACTAGAAACTGAACCAAAAAGTATATAAAATTTTGAGTATTCTGCCATAGACATCAGCGATCGCATTAAACAATTTTTTTTTTTTATATTAGATAAGGAAGCATTTGACCACTGTCTTACCTGATGGACAGTGACGACGCAGCCGACTGTGGAACATGCTTGCCTAGCAGATACCTATTTACTCTGTACTTGAAGACTTCCAGATTATATCTATCCGGAAGTAGAGACGCTGGTAGGGTGTTCCATATTTCGGCCGTACGCATTATGAATCTGGATTTAAAACGCGGAGTCTCTCACAGGAGTAAGAGAGAGAAATGACTCTGTTTAGCACTAAAGAGACCCGCCTGGGTCTATGAACATTGAATTTGACTAAATTGTTCGATCGCCCAATATGTACGAAACGTAGAGCTAATTACAGATACATAGTGATATCTACTGGTACCAAAAAGTTTAACATCTGGTTCCAAAAGTAAAGTGTGAAACATAATGCTCATGTTATTTATTACGTGGTTCAACCATTGAACTTATAAAAACAGGAGAAACAAAAAATGTTTTAAAAATATATTAAAAAAACAACAAATTATTACTTTAAAAAAATTATCTAGTGACAACTCCACCTAATTTTCCTCTTAACCCGAGGTGACGCATGACGACGCATTTTAGGCTCATGGATTCTTGCATGCCAAATGGCCAAATATGGCAGAACTATTATATACTTAACAGCTTTAATACCTGTATTTGCAATAAACATTTTGATTTGATTTGACGTCACAAACGCCACGCAAACAAATCGGAAGATTTTTCGACTTATTTTGCTCCTACACGAAGCATCCTCAGGAGGTCTTGACTCCGAGGAGCGCATGAACGAGCGCTGACTCGCCTAAATCTACTAATTAGGTTAGTTATTTCGTCTTGGTACCAACTTAATAAGTATTTCTGAATCCTAAGACTCTATTCACCACAATCTTTGATGACATTTTAGGTCTTAGATTGTGTATTCGTTGATAGCTATAATTATATATTATATAAAATTTTATAGATAAGTAGCGTAAACCAGTTTATAGTTAATGAAGTGAGAGCGGTAACAAAACGACCCTTGCAGGAAACCTAATAACTTCACATACTGTTATGCTGGATGTGACACACGTTCGTTTTTTTGTTCAACTCCTAAATAGTGTAGGTAGTATTTCTCAAATTGAAGAGTATTTTTATACATTTTTTTTAAATGTTGTTGTTACGGAACAAACTTGAGGCCCACCTGATGTTAAGCGGTTACCTCTGTGACATAGTTGTTAAGTCTCATGTGCCTGTAATTTCACTGGCTCTCAAGGACTGCTGCCGGAACACACCGTTAGGTGCTTGACGACAGATTTTCAACTTGAGGGTGGTCGCTAGCCAGGCGGGCATTCGCAAAAAGCCCTTCCACCATGTAGTGAAACTCAAGCCCGCGGCGCGATTCGAACCATAGACCTGCTGCGCGGCAGTCCAATGGCCAATGCCACTGAGCCATCATTTATGGTAGAGTACGAGAAAACAAGACAATATTATTAAACACACACTGCCTCTTCGTACTATCTTAAAAAAGGTTGTATTTTCTAAACCATTTCAAACATAAAGCAAGGCAATATCAAACCAACCGCAAACCCAAACGCCTTGGGTTGAAAACTCCTCAGAAGACGCTGCTACCTTCGGTATTTGTTTAAATGTTACCTCTTGTTTATTGTCTTTTGTGGTGTAACAATAAAGTATTATCTATCAATCTATTTTCCCTTACTTGCCTTTCAACACCCACCACGGCAAGATATGGGGAGGATGCAATAGTAGCTCTGCACCATGGTTCTAGCATAGTAAAACTAGAAAATAAGCTTGACTGGATGTTCATAGGAGATTTCACGATGGATACGCAGCTTGTCTCAAAGTTTTATAGGTATCTATGTAACGTGTATACGTATACTATAGCAAATCAATTCGGGAGACCGTGCAGATTTATGATTGTTAATAATTACATTCTCTTTAAATTAATCAACGCACTCTACACTAGTTATTTGACATATATCTAGTGCCACGGACGCGGACACGTTCAAAGCGCGTTGGGTACCGCTCTATGACGTTAAACTACTTGTCTGCTCGTAGCAAAGTTTGCTTAGCTGTTCTTAACCGATCAGCTAAGTTAAGCAACGTCCGCCGCGGTCATAAGTTGGATGGGTGACCGCAAGTGACATTACTACTGAGCGTGCACGTGCTTCGGAGGGCACGTTAAGCCGGCGGTCCCGGTTGTCATAGCATGGTGGAAGGGCATTTTGCGAATGCCCGCTAGCTACCACCCTCAAGTAGAAAATCTGTCGCCAAGCACCTAATGGTGTGTTCCGGCTGCTGTCCTTGAGACCCAATAATTCTAAGTTAGCCTGAAAAACATCTTCGAACATCACTTACCATCAAGTGCGATGGCTAATTTATCCGGAATATAAAAAAAACGATGGTTTTAGCAATTTGTTTTGATATAAATAAAGTTATATCAAAACAAATTGCTCTGATCCTTCTGAAGCTAGGCCTCTAATAGTCATACAGCTAAACAGAAATCTCTTGGAGGAAAAAAAAATGCGTTTGAATCCAAATTAAATCATTTCTACTCGTCTCTATGGAAGCGAGACGGCGGCGGCGCGGCGGCGGCGGCGGCGATGATACACACATCTGTGGAACAAGCGTAACACAGGTATTATCCATTCGAATTAATTACCCAAAAACAGTTGAAACGTGTAGGTATTTAATTAAGTCTAGACTTCGTTAATGTAAACACTAAGTAAAGTTCCATATTCATTTATTTTTAATTTATTCACGCGAAGGTGATTGGGGAGGTGAACGCACGATACGATAAAAAAATATTACGTAACCGAATCGTTATACAACGAAAACATTTCGGCGCTGTATCGATAATGATTTTGAATAATCCAAATTAAAATCGTTTCTCGTTTATTTGGCACTTGAAATAAGTGGTATTCGAGTCGATTTTCCAAATTCGATTAAATAAATTTGCAAATGAATGGTATTTTTGGCGATTTTTGGCAGATCTATTAGTGTCCATTAATTATTAATTTATTTTTGTGGTAGGTATTCACTATTAGAGGGGCTGTCATTCTATATTATTTAATAAGAAAAAATATATATATAAAGTTATTTGCATTTGGAGCGAATATTTGTATTGAAACCTTAGGAAGCGGAAGTTTCTGGAATTGAGCTACGAGCAAAGCGAGTACAAAATATAGAGTCCTGAGCATAACGAAGGTTTCAAAGGTATGAGACGCAAAATAAATTAGCTGCCGAGCGCAACACACAATTTTTCACCTCATCCCAGCGAGGAAAATGCTATATGTGCAAGAGAAACAGCTTAAATAATGTTGAAAATTTGCAAAAAAATAATTTTAGGTAAAAATTAAAAGTAAGATTACTAAGATTGGTAATATTTAAAGTAAAATTTTCTGGTACTTTTATACAAGTATTCTTATGGTAAAGGTTCGAATTTCGAAAACCTTTTCCACTCTAGCGTATAAAAAGCACTTTTATATACGCCGATTTCAATTGATAAAATGCCAGGCGGTTGTTCGCAAAATGCCCTTCCACCATGCGGTGAAGCTCAAGCCCGCGGCGAGATTTGAACCATGGACCTGCTGCGCGGAAGTCCATAGCTAATGCCACAGAGCCAACACTGCTTCAAATTATTTAACGGGGTCCTTACATTGATTGTTGTCGTAGCCTATTAACCAAATACCCACCTGATATATATAGGGTGGCCAGGTGTGACCACATTTTGATGGGGTAAATGGTGCAACATAATACTGAAATAGATACCTTAACACATTAGGTGTGAAAAATACTTAAGAGGTTTTTTCACAAATTAAAAAAGGGTGTGATAGGTATTGTTTTCGGCATTTAATGGAAATACCTACTTGAGTACTTTTAAAAGAATAATGCTTTTGTTTATAATACTTCTAAATCAGATACTTAATTAGGGATAAGAGGTTCCAATACTAAATAAGGGGTTGAAACGGGGAAAAAATTGCATTTTACATAATTAAGTATAGTATAAACTTGTAACTAATTTTGTATTTTCCTCGTTACCAATTAAATCGAAATTACAATGCGGAGTTAAATATGCGTATTAATAGTTTAATATTTCGACCCTATAGACTAGGTTCTTGTTCAAGTTTGCCTTGAACAAGAACCTAGTCTAAAAATTAAATAAATTTTAGATTGAGGTTGAGAAAAACTCGTTTGACGACAATGACATCTTGACACATCTTCGATAGATATTAGGTATTTTATTGTGGTAGGGTGCCGTGCTAATGTTTGTCTGGATAGCAACCGCTTTCAAACAAATCTGCCGCCAAGCACCTAGAGGTCTGTTCCAGCAGCTGTCCTTGAAACCCAGTTCCTATGCTAGGTTAAGCTTGTTTAACACCCTCGACCACATCATCAGTTACGAACATGTAAGATGGTGTTCTAATGCTGTCAAAATCAAATTAATTTATTCAATTTAGGCGTCTACGACGCTCTTGTCAAGGTCCATTACAAATTTTAATATAAAAATATTCAATATTATACGGCCACGTTCAGCAAAAAAAAATAAACAGCCGCTGTGAGAAGAACGGGCGAGAAATTCGGAGCCATTCATTTAAACGTATTTTAACTGTGTGTTACAACCTATATTATAAAATTATTACAATACATATTTGTTTATATTTACGTAGATGACAAGCGATGTGGTTTGACAGAGGCGGAAACTGTGTAGTAGGATTTCTTAATCCAAATTATTTTTACGGACAACTTGAATGTCATACAAGCGTTGCCGTTTTAACAAGTTTGGGAACTTTATAACCAAACTGCATACAATTACCTAAGGAGGACCAATTGTTTGTCTATGCTAATCTAAAATCTGGCAACGCTATTTTATCTTTATTCTTAGTGCTGTAAAATAAAAGTTTACTTTATTTTTTACGAACATTCATAGTTTTAAATGTATGCAGACGCAATAAAGTTAAAATACCAATCTCTTTAAAAATAGCACTCAAAGATTCCCTAGGATCAATTTCGTATATGTCTCGCATTACACGCTTTTGTAAGATAAAGTTTGTCTCTATCTCAGCATCAGCTCCCCACAGCAATACACCATACGTCATAAAACTGAATACTCCAATCACTGAAATCCTGCATTTCAAGTTATTGTTCCTTCTTTTCTATCACACACTGATATGTCTATCCGTTGTTTTTGCAAATTTATGTTCATGATGTAAATATCATACATTTTAGGCAGTTTTGAACCTATCGGAGGTCCGAGTTGCTCTTTGCTTAGGACAGAATTTCGATTGATAGCGTGGTTCCCGTATTAGGAAACCACGAAATTAACCGTGCTAATAATTAGCTATAATTTTATTTTCATTTCTCATACTTGAATAGTACCTATGCTTTAAGTTATCTGATAATAGGGACGATAACAGAAGTAGTCGTCGCCGGGAAACTATTTTGTATGCTGTCAAAAAATTTAAAACTATGCAATCCATGTCCCGCTTTTTATACCTACAGTTGTTACATCGAAGCATAATATTGGAAATAAAAATATCTTCAATCATTTTGTAACATGACTTTTTTTTATGTTATTGTGACGGAACAAGCTCGAAGCCCACCTGATGTTAAGCGGACTAACCTCTGCCTATTACAGATGCATTTCGTCACAAGTCACGAATTGCAATTGCAGAGCATTTTGCAATTGAATTTGCAAAATGCTCTTCCACCTAATGCGGTGAACCTCAAGCCCGCGGCGGGAATTCGAACCATGGACCTGCTGCGCGGCAGTCCATAGCCAATGTCACTGAGCCATCACTGCTTCATTCTTTATAGTCGTACTTTATACTTCTAGTAAAATTTTAACTGAATTATCATTTAATTTATCAAATATTATTTGTTTAATCAATCGGGTTTTTATTTACTTTTTCCATATTCGAAATGTAAATCAGAGTATTTAACTCGTTCTTTAAAATACCCCTTCAGGCATGACAGGCCTGACGTAGGAGCGCAGCGAGGAGGATAGTTGGGAGTCTCTTTCATTTGTTGTACTATTTTCGGCTAGGGCGCTATTGCTATCTTTCCTTTAAATACCAAATAATAAGTACCTTATACTAATAAATTGTTATTACGAGTAGGATATTTACAGAACAAGCGTGAGGCCCACCTTGTGTTTAGCGGTAACCTCTTCCTATATCAGGTGCATTTTGTCTTATGTATCATGTTTGAGCCACCTCAATCAAGTGAAGGATTTCGATATTTTCTATAACTTTAAATATACCAACCATAATGTACCAACTATGTACTTTAACTAAGTACTCACGAGTTATTCATGTTTGTAGGAAGAACAAAGTCCTTATTAAAATTTACGGATTATACCGAGTCGATAGCGCCGTGACATAAGCGTCAAGTCCAATCTGCGAAGTTCCGGGTTCGATGCCCGGTTAGGATAAGTGTTAATTGTTTTTTTCTACAATAAATTTGTCCTGATTGTCTCTTGAACGATGGCTTGCTCGCTGCCTATTACATCAGTTTTCATTATCCTGCCCTTATCTAACTGGGTTAAACTATTTAAAATGTGAAGTCGACCGGTACAATTATGTACAATCAGTATTATATATAAAACATCTGGCCAAAATTTGATGATCACAAACCTTTCGGGAAATAACAGGCGTGACGATGTTTATTAATTAAAAATATTTTATCACAAACATTTATAAAAAAATGCCACAATGCCCTCGAAGCAAAACATTTAAACAGACACCCAAAAAGTTGGTAGATAAAGACCTAGTAATTGGGTAATAAACATATAATATCCTTATATTACAGGCCGCCGGACTACACCAAGGGAGTCTTCCAAACCCTCGGATTCAAAGAGTTCCACCAGTACCTGATGCTGTCAGAGGAAGAAAGGAAGAGTGAAGATGGCAAGAAACTCTTGGCTGAAGGCATAGACAACATGAAGAGGGATACGAGAAGATACGCAAGGAGGCAGAATAAGATGATCAGAGGAAGGTTTCTGGAACATCCTGGCAGAGAAGTAAGCTGATAAAGGACTACTTTATCCGTTATGAATAAAATATATAAGCCGGAACAATAGAATAAGGTTACTTTTAACTTCCCTATTAGTAAAAATAGTTTTATTCGATGTTAAAACTATTTTATTTGAATTAAATCATCCATAATACGAAAACTTTCTACATTCTTGCCTACATATAACGATTGTTACCAGAATAAAGTCAAAAGAACAATGGAGACAATGAAACGTCACATAACTCCCCCTGTCCCGAATACAAACACTCAAATTCACTCGATAGATCAAAGCGGTATCTAAGTAATGCGTGTTATTATTTTATTGCGCATATTTTACGTCTGGCTTCATGTAATAAAAATGTTTTTACGATTCTCGACTCCGGTATTCAACGTTTAACTTAATTCCCCTCTTTGAACTTACCCAGACTATTGTTGTTAAAAAGAAAGGTATGGATATTAAAAGGATGAAGGTAATCAAACAACCGAACTGCTACGAAAGCGCACAAGTGAGAAAGTTAATGATTGTGACATCTAGTGACAAGTAGTAAAACTTGTTGAGTGAACCATGTGCCGCCATACCGTGAGTCAAAAATAATACAGCGTTCGGTCTCAAAACTTGTCGTTTCTTAACGCCATCTAGGGACGAGTAGCACAGCGCTAACTTTATAATGTCTTGTAAAGATGGCGTTACATGTCTCAATGTAACATTTTTATTTTCAGGTGCCACCTATGTTCGAATTGGATACAACTGATATTGGAAAATGGGATGAAAATGTGAAAAATAAAGCAATAGAAATTGTTAGCAGCTATATAAACGGTACTGATTGCGTACATGAGCCGTTAAAGTCAAATTTGACTGAGGAAAAGCGCGATTCTGATGGAAATTCACACAATTATTGTGAAGTGTGTCAAAGAATCTTTATTGGTGACAATGTTTTCGCGATACATTTGAAATCTTTTAAACACATAAAAGTCTTAAAAAAGAAGAAAAGAATGCATGAGAAAGAGAGTAAACAGGAGAAGAATGAAACAGAATGAAATATTTGCAGCTTGTTTATCGCATGTGCAACTTCGATGCAAAAACTTGAATAATAAAATGGTGTGTTTCATTTCATGTAAATAAATGTTGTTTGTGACCTTTTCGTCTTTATATGCTACTTCATGAACAAAATACTTACCTTAATTATTAACTTGTTCGGTTCGGTCCACTTAGAAAATAATGTTTCAATGAGAAATAGCAGTCATCTCAGTGATTTTTTTGCATAATAGGTACTAAGTACAATTATACACATAATATCATCATGCATGTCTAAGCACAAAATAGAGCTTATTTGTTTGATCACTTACCATGGTAAAAACTATAGGTAACTGAGCAAAAATTGTAAAACTGTTACATACATGTTACTAGTAATACAATTACATTTTCAATTTATATGTTAGAAGTTGGTCAGCCCCAACTATATTTTCGACCACATATTTTGATGACATCTAATAAGATTTTGCAGCAGTCATACATCAGAGAACTGTAACTGTGTATAGCACCAGTCTTACAATTTTAGCCTAATCAGCACTTACATCATCACATACCAGCAGGTGATATAATGGTCAAAAGGTAGCCTAACAACAGCTATAATAAAATATATACATTATCAACTTATTGGATTCAAATAAAATATTGTTCTAAGTCAAACATTTTTATTTCTACCAACTATATTTACAAACCCAAATTAAGAAATGTTATCATCTAAAATATCAGCTTTTTCTACGATATTTTTGGTTTTTGGTGCTCTGAAATCATAGTTTTCCAACTCTGGATGTTTTTTGATGATCTCACTATAAGCTTCGCATAGTCTAGCAAACTCCATATTGGCTATTTGGAATGGTCTTGTTACTGGATCCACATCTGCTAACTTGTACATCTTCAATGCCATCTCATCTCGTACATCTTCAGGGAATAAAGTCTCAGCTCCTCTTATTGAATACTTACGCCTCATGGAGAATATCTGCCGTATCACTTTCTCTACCATTTTGAATGGTTGATGTATCAATGGATGCTTCAGAGGTGTCAATGTCACAACTCCTACATCTACATCTGGCTTTGGAAGAAATGCATGCCCAGGTATGTCAAATTTGTAGTTAACATTGCACCATGTCTGACACATAACTGACAATCTACATCTTTGTTTGTCTAAAATGCGAGCTGCCATCCTTTCCGCTACTTCTTTTTGAAATGTTAGTGTCATTCTTGTACGCCCATATGCCCAGGGACCTTCTTGTCTTGAGATTAGCTCAAGCCATCTGATCATCAAAATGGTGGAAACACTGAATGGTAAGTTTCCTATTAGATTTATTGGTGGCGGAGAATCCATCCAATCTGTTTTTATGTCATCTGGGATATAATTTGTAAGGTCAGTCTTAAGTATGTCACCAGTAATGATGTCTACATTAACTTTATTCTTACAAGCATCAGCGATAAGTTCTAACGATGGTATGAAGCGAGGATCTTTTTCGATTAGAACTACGTTTCGAGGCGCTTGGTGGATAATGGAGCGCGTGATACCCCCGGGACCAGGACCGACTTCAAAAACAACGTTATTGGTGATGTTGCCAGCGGCGCGCACTATTTTGTCGATGAGCCTAGGCTCCATGAGAAAGTTCTGCGACAATTCCCTAAGAGCACGAAGTTTGTACAACCTAATGACATCTTTGATACTGGGTAAAGGTGGTAATCTTATGTGCAAAGCTTTCTTAGCCGCAGCCATTACTGTTGCTGCACTTTGACGGGCTCGTTGAAGTCGTCGAGGAAAGTTTCCTGTTTCACGGCAAATATAGAATACAAATAAACACCGAACACTCCGGCACCAATCGTCAAACCAGTGATTCTATTTCTCTTGGCGATTAGTTGCAGCTTCTGAACTCGTTCCTTGTTTTTCTGCTCAATTAGCCTCATATATGCGATTTCTGCTTCTTTAAGCACAGGATCCTGCTTAGTGCCGCTGATTTTTGGCGTAAAATCTTTGTCTCCCATTACGAAATTTATTTTTTATAAATAAATATAACCTCAAACTTCAAAGGCTCAAATTTGTCCAACTTCTACGATCGATGCACAGATTAATAATAATTCTTATGTAGGATCGTTCACCACAGAATATTAATTATGTTATTTATTACTCACAGAGCAGTCCCTACTCTCTGCTCTGCCCGCCCAGTGCCCACTCCATCCTTACGTGCGCCGTATACGATCAAACATGTTTCATTGAAACGTGTTTGTTAAACATGTTTGATGGTTAAAAAAGGAAAGAAAAAAAAGGTTTTAAAAATTCATAAAAAATAATAAATATGAACAATTATAGATAAATAATATAAAAAGTATGCGGCCCTACAGGCGCAATACTTGTTTGTACCGTTCGCAGTGGAGACGATGGGCAGCTGGGGCGCAGACGGAAAAGCTTGGTGAACCAACTAGGGCGAAGATTAAGGGAAAAATCCGGTGACTCCCGCTCCGGCTTGTACCTGGTGCAAAGGTTGGCCATCGCAATCCAACGAGGCAATGCAGCCAGCGTTATGGGCACCTTTGCGCCAGGTACAATGAGGGGCGTGTTATTTGATTAATTCATTATATTTGACCATACTGAAAATTTTATTTTGTGTGTATGTGTTTATTATTTTTGTATAAATAAATTAGTTATTTTGATTTTCATAAAGTCAAATATAATATGGAGCTTACAATGGGGTCTCAAGTTTTAGGGAGAGATAGGAAAGAAGGTTATTTCTCTGAGATAAAATTATAATTAAATGGAATAATAAGAAACTAACCCAAAATTATGAAATAAGTCAGACCTTGAAAATGTGAGCTCAGAGTATTTTGATCAGCAAGGTATTGATTTTCACAAGTCACTTGTGAAAACTACTTTAGATTTTGTTTTGTGGGTAAATTTCATGTCGGATGATATATACGGACTATCAATAGGGATCAAACAATCCAACCCTTAAAAACGTATACTACACGATCAAGATTGTTGGTGTACGGATTGCAATCTAGATCGAGAAAAAACTAGATATGTATATCCAAATTCCAGCTTGTGATCAACTGGCCACATGATCTAGATTGCGTGTAGTTGTTTCACGATCCGAATGTTATGCATTTCGTAAATTCATCAATCTGATACAACAATCTAGACATTATAAAATCAATTGGGCGTCAATTTGCTATCAGTCTGGACTGAACTGATGCTAGACTTTACGTGTAACCTCCATAAAGATGGAAAAAACAATTATTATGTCTATGGTAACTTCTAAAATAACCTAGGAGGAAGAATATATGGAGAAGACATTTATATTCTGTTGGTTGTGAGACAAGAGTGGTAATATATACGCTTGCATTAGTTTGAAAGAGACAGCATCAGTTTTTTTTGTCTTGCTCGGCGTATGCGATTTCTTTGTTTGCCACAACGCAGTTTTGTGGCAGACAAATTTATTCGGTGCTTGAAAGTGTCCTTTTTTCGTGTTAAACAATGATTTTGAAGTGTGTATTGTAAATTGTAAGGTATATTCAACGCTGCTGCTTCCACCAAACTTGTTGAAATGCAGAATTCTTGGCTGTAAAAACAGAACAGAACGAAATATGGAACACCTTACGTATCACATGTAAGTGCTATTTTTCATATGTCTTCACCATTCTTACACAGTCTATGCGAATCTTATATGAATTTCTGATCATAACATGAATGTCGGCGTGTTAAATTATTTGATAATCTTACATTTTTCTACAAAATAATTTCTTGATTTTGAGATTATAGTCCATAAAAATTAAGGAGTGTTCTTTTGTCTGTCTGTCTCGCTCTACTATGATGAAATTTGTTTAAGGAGAAAAGAGAGTGTGAACATAGATCAAAAATTATACTTTTTCGAATTATAGCAATTTTCGGAATACCAGCTCATGACCGAAGATTTTTCCCATAAAAGTGGGTAATTTTGTATGAACCACTTTTGACCAATTATGCAGTAAAATTAACGCAATTAAATTTTGATTTGCAGTTTTCATAAGGAATGCTGTCCTTCATCGTGTATGGATTCAAGCAACTGGACGACAAAATTAATTAAATTAAAAATTACACAATTTATTAATTAAATCGTAAGTGGTGCCAAAATGTTGAATCTCGATGTTATTCACACATATGTTTTATATACCATAAATCGATAAATACATTAATACTTTGTTTTATTTAAAGTGCACACTATGAGATATTATAGGTACGAAGGTTTGTATGAGTTTGTTACTCATACAAACCTTCAAGTCACTCAACGCCGAAGTTTTCAATGAAATTTAGCATATAGATTCCGTAGGACCCGGATTAATAAATTGGCTACCTTTATTCCGAGATATTGAGCATTATCGGGGGACTACGATATAACTATTCGACGCGGTTGAGTCCACAAGCGCAAGCTAGTTATCCAATAGTACCATGGGTTAAGTTATATATAAGTGTTATATATTATATTATGCCATAGTTTTAAACTCTACCAAAAAATATTCTGTACATTTTCAGTTTTAGAATCATGGTAATTTTCTAAAACTAGCTGACCTGGTTTCTTTGCCATTAAGGCGGACCGTTCAATCTGTAGCGAGAAATTCAAAATTTAACAGTCTGTCTACTCGTATTTGTTGCGAGATCGAATAACATTTGTAGGTATTTAATTTACTCAAATCAGATCCGATCTACCAACACACATTAAATTTTGAATACCCCGATATAACAAATTGAACGGTTTAGTCCACCTTAAGCAAGTACCATGCAAATGTATTTTTTCAGTAGGCGCGGCAATATTTTTTCTAAAAGCTTCATTGCAATTTGGGTAATGTTATGGGACACTGGCAATTCTGCAATATTAGGTATTTATACTCTGTCTTTATCGGGTATACGCGCATAGGTACTCCATCATAGATATTCTTCCTCCTAGAAAATAACGGTACAATAATCTGTGCCATTAATTAACATCGTTTCTAGTCTGTGATCCGTGTCAAAAAGGATAGCAATAGATATACATTCCGGTATACGTACTTTAGTAAATATATTAACTTTGAGGTATATTTTACGGCTTTACCAAAAATACCTTAAAAATTACCGCGTGATAACCACAATATTTGATTAAAAATATTATCATTTATTGTAATTTAAAACGTATTGAATTTATTTACCTAATACAAAATGTCACGCATGTGTTGTGGCAATAGTAAAAACAGCTGATTCGTAATAACAACTAGACAAAATGCCATGCGCACATCTTTCTCTGTCAAAATAAGACTTCCTTGTCGCACTTGTTGTTAGAGAAACAAGCTGGCAACGTCGCCCCCCCTCCTTGCCATCAATTTCACAAGAACAAGAAAAAGAAGTGTGTGAGTGAAACAATTTTCGATTCGCCCCCGAAGCGGTTGCATGTGCGTCGATTTTGCTGCGCACATTCGTGATAACTTTGTTGTGTTTTTGTGTTACAAAAATGCCTTTTATATCAAAAGATTGGCGTTCTCCTGGCGAAGAATGGGTAAAAACTCAAGAAGGTTGGGAAAAGAAGAAGGTTTTAGAGTGCACATCGCAAAGGTGAGTTGCGTTGCAAAATAAACACAAGTTCTTTGTTCGTAGTGCAATGCTTGGAAATATCACGGGCCAGTTCCTACGTTGATTACTAAATTTACTAATGTTTGAAATACGTTTGTTTTTTTTGTGAGATTTTGAAGTGCTATTATGTATTGCAGATACCCCGCTATAACTAACTTTAATAACTCGGACGAGCAACAAAAATCGTGGTAAGTGTTCCTTTTTGCTACATACATATAAGGTACATAATATTGTTAAATAATTATTGTCTGATCAGTTTGTGTTATAGAAAACACAGCCTTATTGATTTTCTTAGATTTGGAGTAAGAAACGTAAAAGCACGTACCTACAAACATAATTTACATTTACATCACTAAATTTATGTATTGTCTCTGTACAGCGTGTAAAAAACAATTGTGTAATTGCAGTGCAATAACGTGCCAAGCTAGCATGAAATCTGCGCTATTGCTGGTTCCTGAAGGACAAAAAACCTTTTTTCGTCTAAGTTGGCATGCCTTACCTAGGTAGGTATGCAGACATAGACGAAAAAAGGTTTTTGGCTATGTTTGCAGAAGTTTCTAACCAGTAATCTACGTTCTGCCACATAGGATAGGTAACTTGAAATAGGGGGTGAGCCTATTACTATGCACCGGGCAAGTTTCTAGATTCCGTGCTGCAAATGAACATAATTATTCTGGGACCTAGTGGCATATTACGTCTGACGTGGGATCAAACTCAATACATTATTCTTATTCATAAATATAAATTAATTTAAGACAAAGTATAGAATTCATTTAATTATGAATTACTAGCTTTCCGGGCGCGGCTCCGCCCGCGCGTATGTCGGTTATCGCGCGAAAACATTAACCTCTTTTTGCGCAGTTGGATAAAAACTATCCTATGTTTTTTCCCGGGTCTCAAACTATCTCCATACCAAATTTCATTCAAATCGGTCCAGTAGTTTTGGCGTGAAAGCGTAACAGACAGACAGAGTTACTTATAATATTAGTACTGATACAGATATCGTCGATCGATAACTATACATCTATTTTTCCAAGAGATTTTTTGCAATAATATCTAAAACCTACTATTTCTATAGCTTACATAATAGAAACTATGAAATTATACCAAAGGAAAAATTTTAACCATGCGCGGGTTTCGGAAATTTAAACAAAGGTAAAGAACCTATAGGTTAATAGGTAGGTAGGTAGTAGAATTTTTCATTGAAAACTAAATCAAACTGTTTGTCGAGTAATTAGAGTATTAAGTATATCCATACCTTAGTACTTATTAAATATATATATACTTAGTAAATATCTTTTTCAGAATATTTTATCTACTTTTTACTCCTTCAGGAGCTGATTTTCTAACTTTATGAACTGTTCATAGTTGAATGTAATTAAAATGTATGTCAGTTATTGAACTAGGTGTTGCATTATTTGTTACAAACAATGGCAAAAACTACAAAATTAAACATAATAATATGTACCTTACTGTGTATACTATTAATGTCTTGTCTAGGTGGCTACATAAATGTTTATTATAATAAGTACATCAAAGTTAAAATCATTTATTAAAATTTTGGCGCCTACAACTCGCTTAAGAAGGTCGATTACAAATTAAATATCGAAATATTTATAAATATTAATACAGCTATGTTTAATCAATACTAATATTATAAATGCGAAAGTAACTCTGTCTGTCTGTTACGCTTTCACGCCAAAACTACTGGACCGATTTGAATTAAATTTGATAGGGAAATAGTTTGAGACCCGGGAAAAAACATAGGATAGTTTTTATACAACTGCGCAAAAAGAGTTTTTGCGCCATAACCGACATACGCGCGGGCGAAGCAGCGCCCGGAAAGCTAGTTTTGTATAAAAGCACCAGTGCAGTTAAACAAATAAAGAAACATCCAGATCAATTCGACTTATTACTAAAACAACTTTGAACACCCCTTATAATTAAGAATTTGGAAAAATCCAAAAATTCGAGTTACATTATGAATTAAAGGGTTACCTACGTATACATAAAGTCATCTTGATCGGACCATTGAAACCGGAAGTTGGTAAGCAGTGCCTTCTTAGGAACTGGTATCCTAAACTGTAATCCCCAAGACGCCTGCCAAGCGTGGGGATTATTGCAAACTCCCCCTTAATTGTGAAGACCGTTCAGCAATGTAGACTCCGGCTGATGCAGTATAGCGGATAGGTCCTTTATTTTATTTCACACATTTGAACCCTTATTTCTCCAGTTTAGGTGTTGCAATTAAAAAACCGTTTTAGGGTCCAGTACTAGAAAACAAGAACGTGTTACCATGCCTCGGATGTCCGTCTGTCCGGTGGCATGTCCGACAGTCAGACAGTGACATTTTTAATATATTTGGAACCGTATCTAAGTAGTACTTGTAGCTAGTTTAAATTATGAAAGAATAAGTTTGTATGGTCTAACAAATTATCGTAAAAAAAAGCAAACAAAAAAACTGACTTCAAACAGAAAATATTCTATAGCCGTTTCTCTTTATTTTATTTTACAAGTGAACATGAAAATATATATCCAATATCTTATTAGCAATAAACATTTTTAAAGACACGTCGTAAAAGTACCTGCATAAACCTAACAACGCCGATGGCCGGACAACAAACGTAAAGTGGTACATTGCGCCCACGAAAGGAGATCCTAATGACTCGAAAATCCTTTGAAAGTCGACGGAACAGGAAAAAGGATTGAAATGAGATGTCCTTTGATGTTGGACCGTAAATTAGTCTTACCTATTTTATATTATCATAATGGAACAGTCTCGAGGATGCTTAATAGGTGACTAGTGTTAAGAGTTACCTTCTGCCTATAACAAATGCAGTTTATGAATGAATAGATTCAGGCGTTACTTAATATTTAATACATATGTAATAATAAAAAAATATTTATAAATATTGTAAGAAAACATTAAATAGTTCAGAAAAATACTTCAAAAATATATCTAGTGACAATTCCGCCAAATTTACGTGACGTCACAAACGCCACGCAGCAAAACCGGAAGGATTTTCGATGTGTTTCGATTCTTACGAAGCATCCTCAGGATCCTCTTTAAGCGCACGATCGAAAAAATCCGGTTGGCTTCGTGGCGACTGGCGTTTGTGACATCACCGAAATTACGTATTATTTCTTATATTACTTAGCAGGCAACACTGCTAAATAATATAAGAAATAATAGAACCGACCAAAATATAATACGTACTTTATTAAGCGTTTTCCCAAAAACGAGGAGGTTCTCAATTCAATTGTAGATTTGGTTTTGCACCTTTCTTACGCGGTTACTCCGTGAATAATTATGACTGACTAGATGACCCGGTGTACTCCGTATCACCTATCCTAACGGACGAACGTCAAACAGGAAAGTATAGGTAGAACAGTTCATATATATTTGACAGGAAAGTATAGGTAGAACAGTTCATATGGGAAAATTAAATTGTTGTTTTTACTATCTTCCTCGTCGTTTAAATCTTCCCTGGACTACGATAAACATTTCAAAACCAAAATCAGCTAAATCAGCTCAGCTGTTTTCGAGTTTTAGCGAGACAAACAACCGCAATTGATTTTTATATATATAGATTTTTATTTTGTTGGGAAGAGCACACCTCCGATATGGTCTCATTTAAATGTCATTAAAAGCGGCTGAAGACGAGGCTGCGGAAAAAATACTCTCATTAGACTAGATTTTTTAAGCCACTTAAATATGCAATCGACACGATAACTCAAATATTTGATTTTTCAAACCTTTTTCTATCCGTTGTCCAGACAGGAACACATTTGAAAGAAATTTACTCGATAGTTTTAATTTTTTAAAATGAAGCTTTTTCTTTAAATTATTGGATTTTTCTGGGAAACTACATCGTTTACATATCAATAATAAATACACATAGAAAGGAAATGTAGTTTATTATCCGCTGTATAAGTAAAATTTACCTAGGGTAATTAGTATTCTCATAAAAAATTAAACTGTGTTTTAGACTTACGACCTTTAGTTCTGTGCAGGATTACGGTCAATCGGAAGATTCGATATTCAACCTTATTAGCTTACGATTACGAAATAAAATCAATGCGTAAGAGCTGTCCTTCAGTGCCGCGCTGTGCGCCGTTGGACGTGGACCTATCGCTCGCGCGCTATCACCTCTGCATTATAAATACGTATCTTGGTAGGTACGAGTATATCAATATGGGAAATAAAGATAACCAACAAAATAAAAAAGGATGCAGAAGAGTCGATACAAAGACTTTGCAAGAATTATGAGAGAGGCAAAAGCGTAAGTATTTTTCGTTATTAATATTTCAGTTTTTTTTTACCTATTGTACCTATGCAAATTTAATAATCGTTTGTGTTTTGGTGTTTATTCTATTCATGAAACATAGGTACTATCTCTACCGAACTAAGAGATTCTATACCAACTAGGTTCCTTTAGTACTGTAATGGAGCTATAAAATAACTATATGTCGTACTAATCTAAGTATGATTAGTAGGGTACTATAATAATATCTGGTATATGTATAATTATGGTCTCACCTGATGGTAAGTGATGTGGTTGAAGGTGCCGAACAGGTATAAAGTAAAATTATCTGGCTCTAAAGTACAGCTACCGTTCAACCGTAAATGGAGTTGAGCGTTGCTAAATAATAATAACACAAGCGTAGCAAATCAAAGCATTTAGTTTGGTGGGTAGGTACCTATATCGCAATAAAACATCAAACATTGTTTATGTCCCTCAAGACTAGATGTAGATTTATATCAATGAAAGAATATTCAGAATCAGGCAAGTAGGTATATATTCAAGATATTATATACAAAGTCACCTGCATAGGTACTTATAAATATACATTTTATCACTTAGACATGTACATATAAGTATCGATTTATACATAAATAGAGTTGAATAATTGACTGTGCTCATAAAATGCACATTCTTTCTCATGAAAAAAATAACAAATCAGTCGAAGTCTGAGATCACTCGGACAGGGAAAACTGTCGGAGTCACCATCTCATATAATAAGTTTAGACTGTGTTCTTCCACTACATGAAAATAAGTGAGTAATTCTTTGAATAAAGTATTGCTAAATTTGCACATTTTATTCACAGGAAATTTCGTAAAGGAAATATTCTATATACTACCTATATTAGGCTAAAAATTATTTTGACCTATCCATAGCAGAGCAACAGGTAAAATTAAATAAAAAAAAACGTTATAAATACATTTAAATTTTCTTTTTACACTGAAAAATAACACTTTACATTATTATCGCCCTGCACTTGTCACACCTCTGTAGGGTCGGTATAAACAATATATTTTTTCTGAGTACCTACACAAAAGACAACGCATTGACATAATTGTGCGGAGCAAGACTTAAATTTTATGCCCGGCTTCCTATCTGAAGCAATACCCTTTTGGGAATGCCATCGCTGATATGTATTATACTTGCCTTCGCCCCCTTTTCAGTTATTAGGGTATTAGATAGATGGTAAAGAGCGATGTTGTACTCTTGACGTGCAAAAAATCTGACGTGCAAATTATCTGAATATATGTATTTAAATTCATTTATTCATATTCCCTACACCCCCTCTCTGAAGGCCGAACTTCAGCAGGGGTGGAGCAGTTTGTATGGTGGCCGTCTTGAAATCGCCATTTTGGATTTTTGACAGGTGTCATTCGACTGCTCTCTCGACATTTATCCTTACTTGGCACTCGTATACGAACTAACAAATTATATCTACACATTCTAACAAATTGTGCGAAATTGATTGTCGGACAAACAGATATGTACAGTTGCTTTTCTGAAGGCTTCAGGTAACTGAATGTCTGTAAAATGTATAATTATATTTTTTGCAGGTATATATCAATCAAAAATCTGATTGGTATCATCAAACTCGGCTAAATGCACATTTGTAATATAACTAATGCTTATTTGCCGTGTAGTATGGAGACAACAAATCAAAAATAGAAATTCTACAAAAAGAAGAAAAAATTTGGAGGGAAAAAATTGAGACAAAACTAATCACATTCTATATGGACTGCCTTCTGCCCGAGCTGGTCAATCCCCGCCACTCAAAGAAAATAATGATCCGGGATCAAGAATATGTGGAAACTTCTATAAAAAGAAAAAATCAAGAGGAGGCTGTCGAGGGAGACTTGCAACATCAAAGTGCAAATGCTTCAGTACCTCCTCCAACCGTAAAAAGAAGACTTAACTTAATATTGTCTTAGGTTTTAGTGTTTGTTACGCATAGTAATTAAACAACATTAAACGGTTTAAATCGCGTATATTTATCATTATTTTTGTCATGACGTTTCAAACACTTTGCAGTGATCGTGGTCACGGGGTGACGATCGGGGGGACTGCAAACTTGACTTTCCGTTTCCGATACTCGTTATTTCTCACGCACACTTTTGCATTTCATTAAAATTGTATAAATGGAAAACTATATATATTTTTTATTTCATAAATGATTTTTTGTTAATTCATATACATCTTAACTTAATGTGTCTATAACCTCTGTAGACTATCCACGAATATCTGTATTATGATAGTCCACTTACTGACAATCTAAGAATCCACTGTTTTTATTTTAATGTCTAATTTAGTCACCTGTTCCAGTGCCACTCACTGTCTCACTTGTCTGCTATGTTGCATTAAAAGAAGCCTGTATAACATGTTCTCTACAATGTTTCTGCAGTCGTGTGTTTTTAATTAAATATCCCAATAATTAAACCCCTTACAATTGCATATATACACTCTTCTGCAAGTTTGGTAAAAAAAATCTTATCCTGCTGTTTAGAAGTGGCTAGATCTACTTATATCTGGTTGGTCTAATTTTTACCATAGTTGGTATCTAAAAGCAGAGTGGTAGTAAAATAACACCATTCTGTTTACCACTGTAACTGAAAAATAAAAAGTACTAGGATGTATACGAACATATTTTCAACATTAGTAATTAATAGTTAAAAATTATATGATAGCAATAAAAAAAAACAACCTACTTTATTTTATTATGGAAACGTGTACAGTAGCACAGTTATGAAAAACTATAATTCATATTTGTATGACGAGTCATGGTATTATGAATGGTCATATTTAATCAAATCAAATCCATTTATTTCAGGTCAATTGTACCCATATTCAGCGAATATAATATAATATTATGCTCATTCAATTTGATGATATTTTACTTTATTCTAATGATGTGTAATCTGATTAATTGCATTCCAAGATACTGAGAACAATGTTGATTCATTCATAAATTATCGTCCACGCGGATGCCAAGGGGTAATGAAATTTTTATAGGTAGTTTAATCAGTAGAAATCACTTTCGTTACTACGGAGAATTTAAAAACACCCCATTTATCAATATATATCGTGCCGTTTGGGCTGTTATGTACCATCATCATATTCCGACCCACGTCTCACTTTATGTTGGTTTGGTGCAATACGTTTTCTCTATAAACACAGAAACTGCGACACAACAACATAGCAAAGAAAATTAAAAATAAACAACTTGAAAACATTTTTTTTAATTAAAAAAACTGGAATAACTCATTGATATCGGTTCAATATGATCTCAATTTTGTGCTTATGACGTCGACAGGTTATTTGATATACTTGATGACTACAGACTTTTCAAGAGAGATTATTATTCACATATTATTTATAGATTTTATCACTTTTTAACAATAACTTTCATCTATATTCACAGTTGCCACTTACATTAGTTGCTAGAAGCACTGCGATCGTCAAGGCATTTTGGCAAATTACTTTTAGTAAGTTGACTGTAACTGGCAAACCGTTCGACCGATGTTGATGAAATTAAAATGAAACCAATTAAGAGTTAAACTGTACTAGCAAAAAAATAATCTTCAAGATTGTAAGGTTCAGTAAAAAAGTTATGTGTGGTCAAACATAAAATAAATAATAGACAAGTCAATTTAGGAACCATCTTTCTTTTGGGAAGTCAGTTAAATATGTATTATATATATACCAATACATACATAATAATATATGCCAATAAAGTCGAGCAGACATTATCATATTGTAAAAAGTAAAACTTTTGGCTATTATATTATTATTATACTATTATTACTTTTTTATGAGCTACTGTCCACCGTAAGGATAATTTTGAAAAGTAAATCAAATAATCAATTTCTTACTAAAAAATATTAGTAATGTTGATAAAAATAAAAACGTGACATCAATTGCAGTATATACAAAGTTACTTTATGTATCGAAATTCGTCACGTGAATAAGATTATAAAAAAAGTTGAAATCGTCTCAATGGTATCTGTGTTCGCGAATCTAATATGAAGTACACAAAATGTTTTTTTAAGCGAGACGCGTGCGCCGCTGCACATCGCGTCGTTCGGTGCAGCGGGGATCGTTGCGCCGCATGGGCGGAGCTAGCGTGGGAATTATTTTTGACTGCCTCGACTTAAGTTATATTCAATTGACTGGAATATGTATTTATGTACATACCTTGATGGTTTAATGGCAATTGGAATTCTTGTTGTTGAAAAATATTTAAGGCGAGTGAATGAATTTGTAAGCAGACTGGATAACGAAAGAAAATTTTAACCAAAAAATGGAACCGACTTCATCACTCAAAAGTTTGAAATAACTTGTTGAAGTCGGTATAGCATGATAGTTCAGAAGTACCTATTATCACAATATTGTGCGCATGGTACCGACTTCAACAAGTTATTTCACACTTCTTAGCGTTGGACGTCGGTTCCATTTATTTAAAAAAAAAACCATTTTAGTGTCTCTTGCTACTTACGGGATCGATTGTCATTCAATGTCAACGACTGTATCATCAAGATAGGAAAATATTTTCCAGCTGCTGAAGTGTAACTCAAAAACAGCTTGACCGATTGTAATTAAATTTAATTGGGACCAAACGTCAAGCATCAGCTTTCAAATAAAAAAGAATTATCAAAATCGGTTCACACAGTCAAAAGATACGAAAGTAACAAACTTAACAAAAAAAGAAGTTAAACAGAGGTAAAAAGGTTAAAAAGAGTGTTTTTTCTCACAAAAAATTGAACCTTTTTACAATAAGAAGTATGAAAAAAACTTGTAGAAGTCTGACCACGATAATGTGAGGTCAGTGTTTTGAATCAGCATGGTACCGACTTTATTTTATACACTTCAATGTTGAAAGTAGGTATAGTATCTTTAAAAAAATCCGCTGTACTAACTAACATAATTATATTCTGTGAAAATTTCAACCGGCTACCTATTACGAGTCCAAAGGTCATATAATGTCGTATGGACGGACGGACAGCCGAGGACAGTTATAGGGCCCCATTTTCTAGTACGGAACCCTTAAACGTGGAATAAAATGTTTTTTATGAGTACACCTCCTTAATATTTATTTTGAGTTTATTATTATTCTTAAGTCAATCCTCTAGGTTCTCAAGATGACGGGCGCAGTGCAAATCGTGACATGTGACGAAATGTATCTGTCATAGACAGGGTTAGTCCGCTTAACATCAGGTGGGCCTCTTTTTTTTTATACCTGGTAGGTTAGCCTTTCACCACTATCTCACCTGATGGTAAGTGATGCTGTGGTCGAAGATGTTGTTCAGGCTAACCTAGTATTACTGGCTCTCAAGGACAACTGTCGGAACACACCGTTGGGTGCTTGGCGACAGATTTTCTACTTGAGGGTGGTAGCTAGCCAGGCGGGCATTCGCAAAACGCCCTACCACCATGCTATAACGACTGCCATCCGAAGACAACAACCGGAACCGACGGCTTAACGTGCCCTTCGAAGCACGGATCGCTCAGTAGTAATGTCACCAGCGGTCACCCATCCAACTCATGACCGAGGCGACCATTGCTTAACTTTGCTGATCATTTCAGAATGGCTAAGCAAACTTCGCTACGAGCGCCTCGAGCTTGTTCCGTCACAATAACATAAAATAAAAAGGTATTGATGTAGGTACCGAATTCCTTGAGGGCGAAAGCTAGTGTTTTGAAATTATCCTTTCTAAAGAGTATTGTTCATATCCAAGCTCCGTTTCCATACACAAGGTCAGTTATTAGAAAGTGCACATGATAATCGCGAGTTGCGAGGCAGTCATGCCTCCAGATCATGACTCGGAGAACTGTCATTATGCGGTTTCTACTTGTTACACGGCTAAGTTTCTATTGAAACAACGTAGTCTTTGTTTTGGTGCCGTGAACTAGTGCGGGCACAACGCCATCTACTGGGCACTGCTGCGAACTCCGGATTGCTACATCAATTTATTTGTCAGAAAATCCCAAACCCAGTTCGCTGCGGAAAAGCCAGGACGTTGGAAGCGGCGATTTTATATACACACTGCAGACAGTCAAACCGACTTCTCATCAACAGTTAAAGGTTAATCCGGTAATAAACTCCTGCCAAGCGTGGGGATTGTGGCAAGCCCGCCATAATCCCCACGCTTGGCAGACGTCATGGGGATCGCAGCGTAAGATGGCAGTTCTTCAGATGGCGCTGCTGTCCACCTTGGGGTATTCTTCCTTTCGTCGCCTCTTACGACGCGCTTAGAGATATGGGAGGGTGTAATTCTAGACCTTGGCCGGCATCCCAATAGGATTAACAAAACGACTTCCTCATGTTAAAATAATCTAGATTTTTGAGATAGGTTTCGGGCATTCCCGTTCATCATGTTCAATACATAAACACAAAAATCACCGAAATCGGGCAATATCAAGACTCAAGAGGTAGAAAAGAGCTTTTGTTTTTTGTATGGAGAAGTATGCGCTCGGCGCTATATATAATCCTCATAAGTGTTCACGTTTATTAACTAAAGCTGTTATTAAATTTCATCTGTTAGAAACCCTTTTAATAGTGACTTCTGTTAGTAACAAATAACATAATTGGCCTGCAGGTGAGTGATCTGAGCGCGTAGGTATACCATAAAGAAGTACCTATTATATCGCAAATTTCACTGAATTTTCCTGATTTTGTGAATATGACTATATTTTTGGGACAGACTTTTTTTTACGTTTACGACTATACGATCATACTCAGGTAAGAATATGCCTGGATTAATAACAATAAAGTTTGTAAAAAATTGGCCAAGTGCGAGTCGGACTCGCGCACGAAGGGTTCCGTACCGTTAGCTACAATATTCATATTTTAACATTTGTTTGTTTTAACATGCGCAAGTCCGACTCGCACTTGGCCAACTTTTTGTATTTGTTGTTATAGCGGCAACAGAAATAAATCATCTGTGAAAATGTCAACTCTCTAGCTATCACCGTTATTGAGATACAGCCTGGTGACAGACGGACGGACGGACAGCGAAGTCTCAGTAATAGGGTCCCGTTTTTACCCTTTGGGCACGGAACCCTAAGAATTAGCTTCATTGCCCACAACACCAGAGTTACTTAGCAAATTATATAATGAACATTGAGTTCAATTCAGTCAACCAAAGGAAAAATCTTAGTTCAAGAAATCTGGCAGCGTCCCAAACAATGCATCAAGCATAACAATCCACTTTAAAAGATAAGACGAAGACGCCGACCCAGTTCTTTTTTAACCGGAACGGAAAAAATAAATGAGTTATACCACATCGAGCGTGATATTGATAAGGTTCAACTGCTTAGTTATTTAATTGACATAAGCGTTAGTCAATGTTCTAGATATGACTTTTATTCGGTCGGTGGTATGAATATCTGATAAGCTGTTTTTCGACAAAGGATTCGCACGCAGCAGCAATTATGAGCGTTTGCTCGCTACCTACCTTTGCATAGTAGAAGGGCATTTTGCGAAGCCTGGCTAGCGACCACCCTCAAGTAGAAAATCTGTCGCCAAGCACCTAACGGTGTGTTCCGGCAGCTGTCCTTGAGAGACAGTAATTCTAGGTTAAGCCTGTTAACACGTTCGACCACATCATCACTTACCATCACCTACTCCATTAAGGGGTGATTTTCCAAAATCCCCACGCTTAACTGGCGTCTTGGGGATCGCAGTGCGATAGCATTTCCTCAGATGGCTGGTATTTGCGCTTTTCTCAGCTCGTACTGCACTAACGGGAAGAGATAGGAGGGGGGTGGGAGTGACATTCTAACCTGGCACGCCACGGGCTGTGTTGAATTAAAAACCAAACGAGAGTATCGTACTTAGGCATATTGAGATTTAGGTCAAACTTTTAAATTGTTAGATAAAAAGCTAAATAGTATGGGAGCCCCCTTCATTATTTATTTTATTTTAATTAATTAAATTTAAACAGAACATAAAACTAAATATTATGTGAATAGTTAAAGCGTCTACCTGTCACCGTTATTAGTATATAACAAGAAACGGTAAAAAATTCAAGTTTGTTAAGGGAGCCCCCCTTAAATATTTATTTTATTTTCAGTATTTTTTTGTTATAGCGGCTATAGAAATACATCATCTGTAAATATTTCAACTGTCTAGCTATCACTGTGCTTGAGATACAGCCTGGTAACAGACGGACGGACGGACAGCGAAGTCTCAGTAATAGGGTTCCGTTTTTACCCTTAGGGTACGGAACCCTAAAAAACAAACCTGTAAAAAGTTATGAAGGAACACACAAAATTTACAGTCTGACCTCCACATTATTTTGAATTCGATAAAAAAATAGTTTTTATAAAGAGTTCGCATTGAATTAGTTTAGACATACTAAAACCATATGTAATAAATCTACCACTGAGGGTCTCGCGCGAGTTCTGTCTCAATATCATAAAAAAAAGCCGCCGTCCAACATGTTTTCAGTTAACTTAATGTATTCACAGTTCGTTCACCCGTGACTAACGAAGTGGTTCTTTGTTTACCTGCGCTGGTGAATAAATGTAACCGTCCCACTTTTATACTGACCAGTGACCCGGTTCTGAAATAGATCAGAATTAGAGCAGAATTTCGGGTAAATACTTCACCTGTCAGCTGCTCGTAGTTTACCCGACATTTACCTAGATAGTTCGTCTTATGTAACTCGATTGTAAAATTACAAATTTACGAGAGGAAAAATTTTAGATTTCATCTGTAAAATTCAGCCTTGTTAGGATATACCTACTAAAAACCTTGGGTGCCGGGCTAGAATATCACACCCCATCTAATCCCTTGGGTATCGTATCGTAAGAGGCAACTAAGGAAAAAAAAACTAAACTAATAAAGTACCAGAAGATGAGCAGCAGCGTCTGCTCAGGAACTTTACACTGCGATCGCCCAAGACGTGTGCCAAGCGGAGGGATTGTGGCAAATCTTTAAAGGGGCTGTGTTTTTATTTGCCACAATGCGAAGTGTGGGCAATCCGGCTGATAGAGTACAATACTAGATAACGGGACCCGATTACGAAGCCTTGACTGTTCCGTCCGTCCGATTGACTTATAAAGAGCAGTATTATAGAATGGCAATATATATATATATATATATATCGCGTAGAAACCGACGACCTAGTTATTTAGTTTTGCCCAGAGTCAGGACAAATTATGGCAAGAAAACTGTAACCTTTGAAGGAGCACAACTATATAATAAGCTACCCCCACGCATAAAAGACTTGCAGTCATTCAGTGCCTTCAAAAAACACCTCGCTGACTATATTATATCGGACATCAAGCTGTTACAATGATTGCTATGATCAATAAATGAAATGTGTGAGGGTAGTATGTACCTATGTATTATAAATTACTATTTATATTATAATATTTATTTATTAAGAATGAAATGGCGAATGTATATCTACAAATAGTTCAGTTCTCAAGTAAGTGACTCTATGTGTGTCTTATTGAGAATAAATGTCTTTAAACCTTTATATATAAGCCAACGTGCCACAGTTAAGATTAGCTAGATTTAAACACGAGTGGAACACATTCAGTTATCGATTCCACATCACCCCCCGCAGTATTGTTGATATATTAACATCAACCATAGATACTTTTTATATTTAAAATTTACAATATAATTCCTTGTTTTAATTTGATCTTTATTGTTATTAAAATCGTCATGTGTGTGACTAAACTAATTGTTCTGTTAATTTTTTTTTTGGTCCTTTGAGTAGGCAGGAAACAGTTAGTGTGGTCCTTGGCTTTATTGCTTTTGTCTATTTTATTCTTAGTTGACTAATTTGTCTTAGTCAATCTTCATTGTCCTTTGACACGGTCGCTTAAAGTATGGCATGATTCATTTTGAACATCTAAATACTTCCAACATTGAAAAGCAGGATATAATAGACAAATAATTCGTTCTGTTATGAATTTTAATTTAAATACATACCTTTACCTTTTTATATGTTTTTTTTCCGGTGGTATACTTTACTATGAACTATATTTATTATACTATACAAAATTCGTGTAAAACCCATGGGGTTTCCTAGAATGTCAATAGTGAAAGAAAAATAATGAATGCTTAAAAATAATTTAATTTAATTTCTAATCCAATCATTAGTTTTCCAGACCAGTCAAATTCTACACAAAATATCTCAATATAAGGATTGTATATTATAATCTTATACTGTTCACGAGCTAAAGACTGTTTTCCCTTCGATAAATAGCACCCTATAAAAACTGCAGAATATCCTGCGATTCAGATGCGGCGTCGTTTTTGTGTTATTTACGAGTACGATCATCAATATATGCAAACCTTAGTTTGCGTGCTAAAACATAACATAATATAAACGCTGGTATTTCCTTTTTGACGGATTCACCGTATTTATTAACGTTATTATTGTTATAAACTTGTAATTCGCCGTACATTTGTATTGCCTTCGCAAAGCCTTCGTGCAGTTTCCCGGGTGAAATAGGTCAAGGCTTGCTGTGCTCTGGAAGTGTTACAGATTTTCTCCCCGTAACTTCTTTCCAATGTCACAGAATAAGTAGTTATAGTAAGTTTGACATCGGATTTTTCGACCTTGTTATTAAAGTCTGGAGTTACCAGTGCATTTGTTTCGTTCCGCGAAGGCTCATGCAGCTTCCCGGTGAAATAGGTCAAGGCTTGCTTTGAAAGTGATACGGATTTTCTCTTGTATACATAAATATATCTAGTCCGGCCATTTTATTACTGTAGCTAGTATAGTATATATAGAGCTTTCCCAAGGAAAGTTAGCGTCAGGAAGCGGCTGAAAAAAAATAGTAGCCAAAACTTTCAAAAATTTTGTGGTATTTATAAAACATATTGTACCCCCACACATGTGGGAGCAGGGTAGGAAGCTGATAAGCTCGACGTAAAGCGACAAAGTCGATCCTTTTTAAGAAAAGCATAGATTTTCTCTCTGTTTTATTGCTATTGTGATATGAGTCACAAGTGGCGTGCTCGCTACTTTTGTATCTTTATTTGCACTGCAATTTCTATAGGTAGAGCTATGCTTGTTTTGAATCAGCTCCATTCCATTATTGCTGTCACGTTGTCTGGAATATTTTACTAAAGTTCATGGACTCCGACAGCGGACGTTCAGTTTGCCCTTTACCTTTTATCTTTATAAAGATAGATTAGGGAATGATGACTGTAAGCTTTTAGGGAGAATGGGCGATGTCACCACACCCAACTTCGTGTCTGAATGTTATTTTCTTCGACCAGAGAAAAGGGTAACACCCTTCTAAAAAAGTTGTTATAGTGGCAAAATGTTTAATTTCGGAAAATAAATACAGTCCATATACAGATGTATAACAGAATATCAACACTTTTCTAAACGGATCTTTTAGAATTTCTCGAATTGGATATTTTACAGCCCTATGGTCTATGGTTTTAATCCTGGGTTTTAATCCTGCTGCCGCAAGCTTAAGTTTCGTCGTATGGTAGGGCATTTTACAATTGCTCGCGTCGCTTGAACCCACCCTCACGGTGAAAACCGGTCGCCAAGTATGATGTGTTCCGGCAGCTGCCCCTGAAGGCCAGTTCTTCCTGTTTACCTATAGACCACATAATCACTTACCTTAGGTGATTATGTAAACCTTTAAGCGTTTTCTTATTAATTTATTACAAATTCTTTACCAAAACTTTGTCGTAATAGTCTCTATCTATTACTTGCACTAACTACCCCAAAACACTCGATAAAGTGTCACGGTTAGGCGACTCCCAATTAAAAGTTTTTTCGCAGCCGTAATTGCTTTTTTGTGAAGTTTGCGCAGATCCGAGACTTCTGAGATTGTTTAGAAGCTGTCCACGCAACTTGTCTTAACTCGATGGGTCCATCCGTATCTCGAATATGTTTTATACTCAGAGTAGACAAATTCTTGACGGCAAGAATGACTTTGCTTTTCAAAGTTATTTCCAATGGACTTATGATTTCTTTTCTTCAGCTTAGATTGGAATATAGTGAAGGTCTTGTTATTTGTCTCTGCAATACAGTACATGTTTATCATAAAAATTTGGGACCCTCTTGATGAATTCTGGAACCTTATCGCAGTTCGAATCTGCATCTTGATCGGTCTTTTATACCGGCTGGAAAAAACTGGAGATATAAGAAATAAAACTTATTAAAAACCTAAGCCCTTGAGTACCTAGTAGATATGATTTCATGAACCTAATGTTTCTTCGAGATTGTTTTCCGTATCGACACGTGGAATAAAAAGGCGAGAGTTGAAGTTTTAAATTTTTAGCTTCTTCGATTCCCAGTTCAGGTAAGTTTTTCGAGAAGTCTGTGAATGCAGTTTTGTTTCTTCTTGAAAACAAAGGTATGTTTTCCTTAAATAAAATAATCTATCTATCTTAAGGATTTAAAGTGCTTCCCCTTCAGAACCCGTCCTTTTTTTTCCACTCTGTTTAACTTAAAAATAATTAAAATTATTTAACTATTTAATAACTGGATCTTCGCAAAATGTCCAAACAGGTTTGTAGACCATTCCATTTACAGGCCATAGAGACTTAATATTTACTCTTAGCGTAGATACCTACTTATTATATACAACAAACAGAACAGATCATCGGGCTCCATTTTGCCCTTTCGGTATGGAACTCTAAACAACATTGCGTAAATCCCGAAATTCAAATGTTAGTTTCAGAATGTAGATCATGGTCGTTGTTCGGCAGGATGTATCTATAGATTAAAGCAAAAAAACGGTAAGGTCTATGATATTCATTTGTAAAGTTAATATTCAATTAACGATGCTGATTACAGGCGCGTAGATTTAATTAGGCAATTTATTTATAGCTCTAATATAACTCTGCGAAGGCAGTTATTCTGTAAAATATTAATTATCCGGCATTAACGATGAGCCATCTATTCGCCAGTAATTGAATTTGGAATATAATTAGAATTCAAATATAAAGGGAATTTTAGACAGGGTCAGTGCACAAGTCAGTTATCAGCGCCAGTGCCCGCGCCTAGACTGGCTTCTAAATATTCGAGTGCGAATTTAAAAGCCAGCGCTGACATCACACTACTGTATTGACTAGAAATCAATTTACACGGGGTTTTTTCGGGTCAGCGCTGGCTTGTCTCGATTTCGACGCCAATCTCTGGATCTGTCTAAATCTGCCTCTAATTTTTGGTTACAGTAGAACTCTTTGAGTTTGTCCGGGGGAGGAATGCCACCATACATATGTCTACCGCCAAGTGGTAAAGTTCGCACTACTATGTTCCGGTTTGATACTACAAAATCCAGCCTTCCTGGCCAAGTGTGAGTTAACTGGACCGAACTGCAGGCGAGGTCCGGTTGACGAGGTCAGGCAGGGTGGCTTTCTTACTGTTTAAGGCTTGTATAATACTTTTCTCAAAAATGAAGTTACTAAATACTAACCAAACAATCCCACACTTAACTTCGACAATATCACTTAGTACAAAACGCAACGTGCATACTTTTGCTGCGTCGCGTTAAGTGTCGCAGACTATAAAATGGCTGTTTAAGGCTCGAAAATATATCTAACTCATAAAATGTCATATCAAAAAGAGAGATAAATATATATTTGGGGCCTCCCTCCTATAACCATGTTATAATGGCTAAACTGTAATCTGTATCTGGTACTATGTTTTTTTTTCTAAGCAGATCTAAAGAGGATGATCTACTGTCCAGTAAGTAAATTACATACTTACTGGACAGTACGAGATACCAAATTTAAAATCTCGCTTCTTACTGGACAGTTTTGAATAAGTCTCTGGTAGAGTTCACTTTCTGGATACTTTTTAGAGACGTTATGGCATCATTACATACCATTTTTGAGAAAATTACTTTACAGGCACGTGAGACTTAGCAACTTTAGGTCTCAGGATGATGGGCATAGTGCTCAGTTCATCACTTATGAGTTATGATGAAATGTATTTACACTATTATCAAGAAAAAAGGTTTATATTATTGTATGTAACGAATAAACTTAAAACTACTGGACCGATTTGAAAAATTCTTTCACCGTTAGAATCTTACACCATCCCTGATGAACATGGAAATTATTGTTAATTACGCGTGCGAAGCCGAAGCGTGCCGCTAGTCTGTTATATGAAGTGGTCTTTTGTCCTTCACAATGCAAAAAAATAAATCCAAACTATACATCTGGATCTTGGCTAATTTCGACGTTAGAAGGTAGAGTTCGTCCAGTGTTAGTAGACAGTCCATTATCATACCATTTTTTAGGGTTCCATCCATCCTTATTTTTGGAACTCCTCAACGATGATCAATTTTCACATCCTATCCTATCGCCAAATTGTGAGCAATTGTATCCTTCACAAATCCGTGTCGAGCATTTTAAAAACGGACAATCACATCTATGTGAGAAGTATCACATTCTCTGATGATTTTTGCGCATTTTTGACACGTAAAAGGTCGTAGCCGCCACAAGCAGCGCACTTTGAGATTGAACTTTATCTAATTTTTATTTCGTTTTATTTTCCGTTACAAGCTCCTATCGGGTCTGGAGGTACCAACTTAAGAAACAATCTAATCTTGGAAATCGACCAGAAGCGTGACCGAGCTCATTTTGCACGCTATATTTCTAAGTATTAGCTGCAACATGAGGGTAGTCAGACGAGAATCAGCTTTATACTGTTGAAATTTAAGTTCAAAATAGCGTACGTTCAAGTTGGTTTGATTATAGAGAGTGAAAGTCATCAGTGTATTCCCTTGAGGAGTTTATTTTTAAAGAGCGGAAGTTTATAAATAAGGTTATAATATGTGAGTATAGTTATGGATAGAGTTATGTGCATTGTGGTAATAACATCTGGTTTTGATTTTGTAGTCGCAATCATAAAGTAACTTTGTATATACTGAAAGTCGCAGTGAAATTGGTTGCTTATTACCTTATGATTGTAATTTATGAAAAATTTGCAGCTTGCACCTTTATTGTTTATAGTTAAATAATAATAATAGTTCCGAGAGGGAATCGCGCGCCTCCAATTTCGTGCAGAATGCCTATACCACTCGGCCGCCGGACAACAACTCTTTCTAGCCTCTTTCTTTCGAACTTTATGCTACAATTGTATTACTTTAACCGTCATAGGGGACGGTGCACTTTTTAAAACACAGTTACCGATTCCACACCACCCCCGCAGTATTGTTGATATATTAATATCCACATTATATATTAAGGTCTGTCTTGAGTAAATTTTTTTAATTTCCTTACATTTGATTGGCCCAAGAACATGTTTATTTATTCATAGCAAGTCACTTTTCTGATTATCATTATCCAACCCTTAGTGGTTGGTTTAAGTTATTGAATGGTTATAGCGCACTATAGGTACTCACTTAGTTTTTTTCATTAAGTTTATCAGCAATCGCGATCTGGCTCGATGAGTTTGGATCCATTGTTTTGAAACAATTCCTTTCAAATATCTGCAGTGGCGTGTGAAAAAACCAGTGTTAGATAACATCCTGTGATTTGAAATGAAACTGTAAATGTTAAACAATTATTTTTTCTTTTACGATAATTTGTTTTTCAATTCGTTTTATGAATCAATGAGTAGAATATACATATTTGTTATTAGTTTAAATAGAATATATTTTTTATTTGACCCCTAAATAAATAAGTTGTAAAACAACTCTGACGTAAAGCAGTCTAAACAAATAATATGATACCTGTTATCTTAGTTACATGTTTATTACCTAATTGTTTTTTACTTTCCAGCGTAAAATTTAATATGTCTCGTCATTTCATTGTATTATACACTTAATACTTAAATATTATTTTAAACCCTTTTTGTCCTAAAAATCTTACTAAGTACATACATTGTTTCATTATTAGCCTTGGGTTCATACTGATGAATTGAATGAAGACACTGAACTATGTTAATTCAGGACCCAAACTATCTATAATCCAAGTTTTGTACAAATCGGTTCAAGGAAGGAATTACAAACATACTATGTAAGATCTCATTTATGTTAACTATTTTATTGTGATTTGTTCACAAAGAAAGAAATACAAATTAGCTAATTAGCAAAACCGATATACATCTATATTTGGCATAAGTAACTTGGATTTTACAAAAATAATAATATTTAGGGTCCGTTTCAGAATGTCCTAATAAAATTTCGGGTTGCTAACCAACATATAAAATAACTAAATGATAAAAATTACCGTTAACATGCTGCGCGATTGAAGCTTTAGGTAACTGATGGATAGGCTAAATCGATGACTGTGAAACGTAAAGATATAGTGTTTTGTTTAATAAATATGTTCTGGGTAGTATAAACAGAACTTACTCGAACATTCTGAAACATGCCCTTAGTGTAATAATAGTCTGAGTTTATTAAGCCATTAATTAACTTTATAAAGAAGCCGCTATCTTTCTCCAATGATTTCGAAATCCCAAATCATGTAATATCTCCCGAGAGATTTTAAAATATTCCTAAAAGCTTTTACATACATAACCTATAGAAGACAAAACGTATACATTCTGCGTGCCGACATACCGATACCTCTGTCCCAATATATTCGTGGCATTTAACTGTCCAAGGAACGTGATAAAACCATTTTAAGTTCTAAAACGGGATTGGTGAAGTGCTCATACTGAGACATAGATTAGTTAGTAGTTAGTATTACGGGGGTGACTAAAGGTTGGTCGTCGGCCGAACATCCTTGGCTGGTCGCCAGGAAACAGTTGCCTTGCTTGGCTGAAATGGGCTAACTATGAGTATGCTATCTATGGATGCAATCTCTTTGATTCGTTGTTGCTCGAATATTGGCGTATTGGTGGTGTTGCATCTTAGATTGACGCGGCGCGGTTGACTGTAACGGAATTGAATCATAATAAGTTTGATTAGTACTATTTAGTTACATAGAAGAATATTCACTCTCGTTACTACTAAAAGGTTAAGTTCTTTGTAGTTCTGATTGCCTGGTAGCAGTGTATTAGCGGCTGAATGGTCCAACCGAGATTTGAGTTTCATAACCATGGTTGGAGAGCATTTCATACTCGCCCGGTAGCTTACCTCCCTCAAGTATAATAAATAGGTATGTCGTCATTGTAACACACCAAAACAGTATAGATACTCTCTGGCTACCTAGTTATCCGAAATACACTGTAATCAGCTAAGATTTTTTTACCTGTAGATGTGTTGTATGGCCTCCATATTTACTAGACGAATTCAGGGTAATCACCTGAGTCACTACCAGTCTTGCACTTCCAAGCGTCCGGTGAATACATCGCCGCTAATCGAGTTTTTTAGGAATAATCTGTGGACAATATGCCTTTCTTGTGTCTTTAGACTCTGCACCAATTATACAGGCACTGTGAGAGATAAGAAAACTGTTTCATTTCACGCGTAATTATTGCTTTTATTGATGAAATAGAAAGTATCGTCATTTTGTTTTATCTTAGGAACTAATCTCAATGAAATGGATGAGCGAGATATGTGTATCGTTTGGTGTGAGAGAGTGAAAGAGATCGCAGCATAATGGTGATCAGAACGTCTCGTGGCGGTTCGGTGGTAACACGAATTGCTTATTTATCTCTTTCTAACAACAGATATGACGCATAATATTTGAACGTTCTTTCCTTGTCATTACAAACTGCATATACATGTGCGTAGGTATGTATATAGGTAAATTCTAGTAAGCTTTTAGAGCAGTGGTGTTCGGATATAACTAATCTAAATATTTCAAATCACTGGTAATCAGCCGTTTTGTTTTTGTTTTGGTCTAAGAGTAAAAGTTGGAGTCTAAAATTAATCATGATAGATCTCTTTATTGAGACACCTTAGAGAAACTTATAAGGATAACAATACAAATATGACTGAGTGTAACAATAACAGTCTTATCGCTTGGGGCGATCTATTCCAGACGATCTATAAATGAAGGAACAACATTTTTACCCAAAATACACAGGCGGTGGTCTTCATAATACAAACGAAAAAATTGCATAGAAAGCATCTAATATGTAAAAAAAAAAAATTACCAAAAAATCGAACTGACTTCAACACCCAAAAGTGTGAAATAACTTGTCGTAGTCGGTACCAGGTGCACAATTTTGTGATAATAGGTACTTTTGAACTATCATGGTACCGACTTCGAATTGAGAACCTCCTTCTTTTTTGGAAGTCGATTAAAAACGGAACAAACTCAATTAAATGAATAAACATCTAACACAGTTCATTCGTACTACATTAATAATACAAATCAGTGGCACCTACATATATAAAATTATACGTATACTATATGTATAGGATTTAATAACATGCTATGTATCAGCCCTCTGCAATACGGTGACGTAAACTGTCCTAAAACTCTTCGCATTCAGACTTTTCCGCACAAACAAGCAAAGAAACCACAAGTTGGGCCGATCTGGAACAACCTATCATCGAAAATGTACCTGGCAATCATCGTCATCAGCCGGAAGACGTCCCTGTTGAACAATGGTCTCCCCCATTGAACGACATGTAACTGTTGGGGCTACCCGCGAATCCATAGGAGGATTGACGCGACATGTTGTCAATCCTCCTATGGGGAGCCTACCAACTCTATATCCTGGCTATAAACAAGCCAATTATAAAAGATTCTTAAGATACCTGTGTAGATTATGTTACATGTTGATTTAATATTATTCAGTAAATATTCAGTAAAATTTAGTCTTGGTATATATTAATCCGCCAATTGCAGTAGTCCTTAGCATGGTGCTAGGGCATTTTGCATATGCCCTCCTGGCTAGCTCACGAAGTAAATCAGTGGCACCTAACAGTGTGTTCCGGCAACATTGAGTGCTGGTAATTCTAAGTTTTATTTACTTATATATTCGAAAATACAATGTTGTTATGTATACAAAAAGGCTTAGAAAACCACGATATCCACAACACCAATATGTCAAAAACATAAATTTCAATAATTTCAAAATATTATTACTTAAAAATATCATTATACTTTATTGTTACAGTTATTATATATTTCACACAAAATTATTATTAGAAAAAATAATTCTCAAATCTTCAATAACTTAACCAACTGGAAAGATGTTGGTAAATAATATACCACTTGATAACTCTATTAAACTAGCCGAAATATAACATCAATGCCGTCCATTCACCTGCACCATTTACAACATATTCGTGAAATGTCATCTACACAAAACAAATCACCAGTTTCGTTTAGAAATGTTCGCAATAACATCGTGCCTGTCGCCTCGTCACGAAATTATATTGCGTCCACCAAAGAACACTAAAGTTTTACGATTAGAAAGGCCGACTGTGCAAAGAGAAGCTATGCAAAGAGAAGCTGTGTGAAAATTATTCATGTGTTTAAAGTTTGTTTGCTTACAATAACATTACTATTTTAAACAACAATAAGCCTAAACTTTCGTAGATATTTTTTTAACGAATAATTCTAAGAAAATCCTACAGAATACCCCGCGCGGCTTCAATGAAGGCAAAATGTCATGCACCCTTTCATGTTCGCCTTGTGTGCCATGCGCTTGAAGGGAATAAATGAAATAAGAATGCTTTTCTGCTTCACATAATCACGCGCCTTGTCTTCTATCGTCCCTCAGATCAGAGAAACAACCTTGTTTCTCTGATCTCTCTCTCCGTCCAAACTTCTCTTGTCTGAGAAATTAATGCATTATTTTTTCCATAGCGATATAAATGGCTGATAATATTGTATTACAGAATTTAATTGAGTGGGCTAAACGAGAGTTAATAAGACCTTCCGCGACGTTGTACAAATAAAATTTTAAAAGAAAGATGTTTAAACAAGGTTTCTAAAAGGCCCTTATAGCATATTGCAATATTCCTTGAGTTCCACCCCGACTTGTTTTGTGTAATACATTGAATACACTAGAGAGCCGCAATGCTTGGGTATGTTACAGATATGTTAGGTATTTCTTACGAAACTCTATTGTTTCTTATGTTTATTTGGGACTGTGCTTCGGCTTTATTACCTTCGTAGAAGATATCTCCGAGTTTTATTTTTTAGCGTGGAATTCGGCCTGGTTTTCATTTTCAATTTGTTTATCGTAGCGAAATGATGCTTGGGTGTCTGGTTTTTTATATTGCCGAGATTTGACCTCTACCTCACTCGTTGGTACCTATATGATGATGCGGTCAAGGCTGTCAGGAAATTGGTTCTTAAGTCCAACTGATTAAACAAATTAGTTTTTAGTAAATACTTACTATTATTTTCTCTTAGTATTGTTTAGAGGTAAGGTAAGCCACCCATGAGGTGGACTGACATCGTGATAGACGCGGGGAGCCAAAGGTTATAAGCGGTTGTTTTTTTTTACTGGACTGCAACTAATTTGCTAATTATTTTCGGCTAACATTTTACCCACATCACCAGATTTCAACAGAAAACTGATAAGATAGTGGTCGTAGCTCAGACTAACAGCACAGCATAAAAACAGATATTAAAAAAAAAACAATGCAGTAGTTGCAAATCACTAGAAATACACCTAGATACCACACTAGAAAATCTGTCGCCAAGCACCCAACAGCGTGTTCCGGCAACAGTCCTTGAGGGCCAATTAAGTAATTTTGAAATTACAGGCACATGAGACTTAACAACTGTATTTCTCATGGTGATGGACGCAGAGCAGTTAGGCTGTTCTAGGCACAGATTACCGCTTTACATCAGGTGTGCATCGTGCGTGTTTCTTCACAATCTAATAAAATAAAATCACGTGTTGTACTGTACTGTATCAGCCGGATCGTCCACTGCTGAACACAGCCTCCCCCATTGTAGGGGGTATTTGCCAGCGCACGGATAATCCCCACGCTTGGCAGGCGGCTTGGGGATCGCAGTGCAAGATGGCATAGTTCTGCCCACGTTCTAGTATTTTTCCCTCAGTCGACTTTTACGACACCCACACGAGAAGAAATGGGGAGGTGCAATTCTAACCCGGCACCCCACGGGTAATTAAAATCACGTGTTACGGAGTGTGAAAAAGAAATAACGATGTTGGGTGATATCGATAACACTATGCTCAAAGTTGGCCAGTTTTTTTATAAACTATACAGCAACGCTGAACACTATTACATAGAAAGCAATTGCATTATATGAACCAATAAAACAAGCGCACAGGCGTCAAGACAAGGTCATATCAATAATAATAAAGCTGAACTTGAATCTATCCGTTTGTCGTTTAGCCGCCGACACGCGAGGCCATGGTCACATTTATTGGTCAGTCAAAGGCCATTGCTAATGTACCTATGCATTGTTTAGAAAGGTAGAAAGCACAGGTAACCTGACGCTCAAAATATTGAGGCAAAAACAACGGGGGCCAAAAATACAGACGAAGAAACGAACAGCTTGGTTGTCCATTCGCATCGTGATTTAGGGCATTTTCAGGTAGGGCCCAGAAGAAACTTCAGGAGATCAACGTTTCGTAGTCCCCTGTTTTCTCCTCCAAAATTGAGCAGATTGATAATATATTTTTTTTTAATTTATAGAAAGAGTATGAGACTCACGTTTATTTCTTTTATGTTCAAACCGTTTCAAACTTGTGGTCCTCCAATCATGGCGGTAAAAGAGGGTATTTTTAGGGTCATTTTTGCCGAAAAAAGGAAGAGAGGGGTATTGGGTACACCCCTCTCTCTTCCCTTTTTCGGCAAAAGCTGCATAAAGGAATGCTCCAGCTTGTACTACAGGTAGGTAAGAAAGGAAGTGTAAGCATCTCAGAGCACATCAATGTTTCAGTCCAAAGAGCAAGGCCGGCTTAGCAGTTTCCAGATGGTAATGGATGCCGTTCAGATTAGAACGGAGACCCCGTATGTTACAAAAGTCTAATAATACGCATGACAGACCGAGAATCCACTTTCAGCTACAGGTACTGAGGGTAGATGCTCAGGGAAGAATTCTCCAGCGCGTATTCGCAACAAGTACTCTCCTGGAAAAATATATTTTGAAACTGTGCTATATAGGAAATACAGCTTTCTAGAAAACAGAATACTCCAGTTTTCACCCAGCCCATTAAAAGGACAAACCGTTCAGACCACGTTAATATCATAAGCCGGTTGTTCACTCAAGACCCTCACTAACTTGTCATTTAATCCGGAAGACTATAAATTATGTAATGAAAAAGCAATATCCAATATTGCTTGTTGACTTGTTCATTATCTGTAGTCTGTAGACGGTGTGCATGATAGTTTCCAATTGTAATGTTAAAACGTTGCACGATCAATTTATCGCTGAGACGAAAATGAGAGCGCACGGAAACTTCGTAAATGATATGCGTTATATTACTTGCATTCGACACATGCGAACACTGTTATGTTGCACACGCGCCGACCCGGAATCGTTTCAGGAACTGGTTTAAATAACACCAGCCTGAATTGAGCTCTAAACGTCATTTTCCCTGCAGACGCTTATGTCTCTATGTATGCTGGTAGCTGGAAGTTGAGCTGCTTCATTCCGCCGTTCTATTTTCGAATCGTTTGGGTTCTGAATATTAGGAATGCTTCTTAATTTGAAATTAATTGCTGCCAGTATTTCTTTGTCTATGTTTTTTTAAAACATGTACGACAACATGTTTTGGTCTCTATTTTCTTTTTTTTGCTGACTATTTTGTAATCGATAACGACTTTCGCTGTCATTCAACATGGTAAATGTTGCATTGCCAACCAATAGCAACTTAGTGTTAGCTTCTTTTTCTGGAACTTATCCAACAAGCATATTTTCTCCTTCCGCTCTGTTCTTATACACACAAATTTAATTTTTTTGCCATAAACCCCACCCGTGCCTGGCGTCAAAATCAAATAATTGCCTTACCAAAATTTGATAAAGGCAATAAATTGTTAAGTTTTTCTTTATTTTTGACTCCCAGAAGATTTGCAGTGCAGTTCTAGCATGGCAACAGACTTTTCATTAATCCGCATTAATTGTTTATCAACATTAAGATCCAATAGATACATCACGATAAGTTTTATGAATGTTCTTATAATGTTTTGGATATTCGTGTGTGGTTACCAGCTACCTGTCGCCATTTCATATATCCTGCATCTATCCTGCCCCTTTATCCCCTCGTCTGGATCTTAGTAACCTACTAATACGAAAGTATTTTTCTGAAACTGAAACTAAGACGCTTCGCGCGCACTCGACAATATATTACGCAGATTTAGGTAATCTTGAATCTGTGATATCACGGATATGGTTTTCTATTTCAATAATAATATACTGCGACTTTAATACGATATACATGGTTACGTACTAATGCGTAAGTGATAAGTAGTGAAATCCTTTTCACTTTCCCACGTGGCGTACCTACTTGTGAATAATTACAGTCATTAGGCGAAGGAAACGCTGTCTTCGAGTCTTGAAAATGAGGAAATGGTTTCCGGTTTCTTTGAAATATTTATGGTTATAACTGCTTCTGTAATAATGCAAAGTTTAAACGACTTATTCTCCATTAAAATATGTTGTACAAATCACGTAATAATTCTTAAGACATCAACAGAAGATAGCGTCAACGACCCTTCGATTGCAAGCATTTATAAACCGACCACTAAAATTAGACCTATCTCTTTCGCTTCAAACCATCCCGCATCATGATTTTTAACATGGGCATGTTAGTGTAAAGAGAGGTCTTGCCAACTGGTTGACGTTGCAGAGTGTACACATAGAAAATGCAAGAAGCAGTGATGAGTCAGCTCTGTACCCATTTGGCGCATTTAATACGGCTTCTTTGTATTCATTTATTCATAAAATTGTGTATTTTATATACTGGTTACATAATCTACTTGATGTGTTATGATTTAAGCATCTGAACCCAAGTGACATGATATATCCATATTTTCAGTTGTAACACGTTGAAACATAAGACAAAATTGTTAAAAATAATTATTTAGAGTACCTCATCCTCGCATGAGTAGTCAGGATACAGTGGGTGTTCAACCCAGTTCACACACACAGTTGCCACTGTCAAAATACAACGGGGCCGATGTTTTTGACCTTGGTACCTAATTTTATTAATGATACATATAGCGGTATAAAGTAATGAATTGGAAAATACACCTTGAAAGTAAAATTAAAAATTGTATGGAAATAGTTTTAGACTTGGGAACATATTCATAAATAATAAATTACATTAAACAAGTGCGAGTCGGGCTCGCGCACTAAGGGTTCCGTACCATTAGCTGTACAACATTAGATTTCATGTTTGAACCTTCTTTTGTTTTAAAGTGCGCGAGTCCGACTCGCACTAGGCCAACTTTTTGTATTTGTTGTTATAGCGGCAACAGAAATACATCAGCTGTGAAAATTTCAACTGTCTAGCTATCACCGTTCTTGAGATACAGTCTGTTGACAGACGGACGGACGGACGGACGGACGAACAGCGAAGTCTCAGTAATAGGGTCCCGTTTTTACCCTTTGGGTACGGAACCCTAAAAATATAGAATTAATTATAAGTTAATACTTACTGATATACCTAGTTATTAACTGATCTGATTACTGAAGTGATATAGTTATTATTATTATATTTTGAACTTTCACTGTATATTGAAGAAATAAAAACTGTGAGTTATTAACTAAATTATCACAATACCTAACAGTATAATACCAATATCGGTATAGATAGTTTATAACTCACCTTATTTACTGTACTTGTATCTATATGTATGTATTATGATCACTTCAATGCCAATTTGCATTACGTAAAAACTTTCTAATGACTCGAGCAGTAGATAAAAGTACTGTCCCGATGCTGTTATTATAACGATAACAAAAAGAATCCACGATTGTTGTTCTAACAAAAATAGCATATGATCTATAATTTGCGATTTATTAAATTTGTGGGCCTTTGTAACTTAATGGGATATAAGGTTTTTGAACTTTGATTGTGTAACTTATGGACGAAGATATAATACTGATAGAATCGTCTGAATTATGATCGTATAAGAGTTTTATAAGCAATAAAACTCTTATACGATCATAATTCAGACCGTGTGACCCTTAGCATGCTATTAGTAAGTCATTGAAATAAAGCATATGTTGCTTCAATGATTGGTGTAACATACTGTAATGGCTCTTCTGTTGCTAGATAACCTATTTTCTTATTTTACCTTTACGACGCTCATGAAGACTACGCCACTGAAGTATCTCGGTAGCGCTCTTAGCGTAGTTTGCTTAGTAGCTCTTAAGTTCTATGGATGACCGCTAGTGGCATTACTACTGAGCGCTTCCTTGCTTCGGAGAGGATAACAGGAACGTTATAGCATGGTGGAAGGGCAATTTGCGAATGCCCGCCAGGCTAGCTATCACCCTCGAGTAGAAAATCTGTCGCCAAGCACTTAATGGTGTGTTACGGCAGCTGTCCTTGAGAACCAGTAATTCTAGGTTAGCCAGAACGACATCATTACTTACCATATAAAATAAATAGACGTTAACTTAGTAGGTATTCAGTGTCTGAAGACTCGCTGAAAAGTAAAGGTGGCACTCTTCGGTACACTACCTAGAGATCATCTGTAATACTGGATAGTATATATGCTTGTTCGACTTAAGTATACGAGTATGCTGTTTGAGGTAAAGAACAATGAAACGATTAAGTAGCTAGGAATATATATGTACTTACTTGCTAGCCAGCCAGGCATTCGCGATATGCCCTAACACATACCTGATGCTTGTTACCCTGAGATTCCATAAGCGTTCTCTTGGAGGACATGAATTTTATTGCTAGATAAGCATTGCTATTAGAAAAGTTTATTATCTGAGTTATACTACTAAATTGGAGGGTAAAGCTCTGATAATATCGTCCGCAATGGAAAAACACTTAACAAATAGACCACCTTGTTCACCGCAATCGACCATTATATGTAGATCTTTGTAACTTTAACATCCGCATTGACCAGTCGTCGCGATCTATTCTGGTCTACTTATTTGGGTCACTCGCGAATGAATCAAACGACCTATTTCTCTATGCATGGACAATCCAGTTTTTTACATGGCCCTCGTATTTTGAAAATATTGAAGGCATGTTCCCGACATAATCGTTGGAATCTTATATAATCTATATCTTATAGTAATATTTAAGACGAAGGTGACTACTGAAAATACCGACAGAAAGGTTCAATTGTCCTTTCTTTTATTATATTCAACTACATGATACAATGAAGATGTGTGGATAGCTTTCACCTTTATTATATTCTTAATATTTTATCAGAATCCTTGAAAGAAAATAAGATTGTCTCGAAATAAACAGTCAAAATGGGAAATATCTCTTTAAGGTAGGTACTTACGTCTAATAAACAATACCTATATCAAAGAATGATTCCGTTGTTGTTTTGTTTACCAGAATTTGGTGCAGTGATAGCTCAGTGGCTTTAGCTATGGACTGCCGCGCAGCAGGTCCATGGTTCGAATCCCGCCGCTGGCTTGAGCTTCACCGCATGGTGGAAGGGCATTTTTGCAAATGCCCGCCTGGCTAGCGACCACCCTCAAGTGGAAAATCTGTCGCCAAGCACCTAGTGTTAACGCCAGTGTGTTACGGCAGCTGTCCTTGAGAGCCAGTTATTCTAGGTTAAGCCTGTTAACACCTTCGACCACATCATCACTTACCATCTGGTGAGATTGTGGTCAAGGGCTTACCTATCAGCAATTAAAAAAAAAAAAATTAACTCGGAATAAACCGACTTTGTATTTGTTCTCAGGTCTTCAGAAAGTGAAGAAGCGGAAAAGAGTTCAAATGACCCCAGAATACCACCACACTGCCACATAACAATAAAATGCACAAGAGAAGTAAGTAAAAAAAACACTTCATAAAAACCGCCTTTTGAAATATCAATGAGTAAGATATTATAGTACTAGTTGCGCCCCGCGGTTTCACCCGCGTATTCAATGATTGTATGTGACGATAATGATGGATATTATCCTATGTGGTAATCCAGGATCTAAAATTTCTATATTCCAAGTTCATCTAAATCGGTTCAGCTGTTTCACCGTAAAGCCATTACAAACATAGACACATCCTCACTGACTTTCCCATTTATAATAATATTATCAGTGTGATGTGGTACACTGTATGGGTTGCTCGTATGTGTTAGTTATAATAGTGGGCTTTCGTTACATTCATCCTTGCTTGAGACTGACATGTAAATACATTTATATAATCTCATTCGGTAATATTCTATTTATGAAATGCTATACAGACCTTTATTGGCATATTTTATATACATACTTCCTTAAGAAAATTAAAAAAACAAATTAAAGCATTATTCTCCTAACAAAACAATTTGCCAGTTTTTATTTATAATATTTAAATATGTGTGAAACTCACGAGAATTTCATTTCAAAACAATGTATTAAAGGACAATGTGTCCCGACCAAGGATGTTTCAATTCAATTTAAGCACACATTATCTGTGGTTCGCGCTGGTTTTTATATTACATTTTATTAAATGTAGCTACCTATAGCCATGAGATTAAATAAAGTAGTGTATGCAACTGCATATAATTAGGTATTAAAACACTCGTGTAATCCTATTTTGAAACTCGCCTGTGGCTCGTTTCAAAAAACTACACTCATGTTTTAATACCCTCTATTATATGACAGTTGCATAAACTACAATTTTTTAAGCGCTCATAGCGAAGATTGCTTAGCGTTTCTTGACCGATCGGATGGGATTGGATTGCGATTGGATGGGTGACCGCTGGTGACATTACTACTGAGCGCTTCCGTGCTTCGGAGGGCACGTTAAGCCGTCGATCCCGGTTGTTGTCTTAGGAGTTATAGTTTTTTTGTAACTACCTGTCAAAAACATGTAGAGATATTTCAATCTAAAAATGCACGCCCCTCCAGTAAACGTGATTATATAAATATGTGTGCGTGCTGCGATATAACTGTCGAATCGGACAAGTTCGAACAGATGGCACACACACCACGATGAATGAAAACCATTGATATTGGAGAAGTTGTGTGTATTGCGTATATATACAATATTTTGCATGTAGGGTTGAAGACTTTGGAGGGGCGTGCGTTTTTAGACTGAAAGATCTCTGTTTGATTATCCGACAAAAGAACCCAATCGGACACTGGCCGCGGTCACTTCTCCATACAAACGTCGTACGGTGATGAAATGAAATGAAATGAATTTATTTATGACGTTAACAATTTACAACAAAATATTTACATAAAAGACATGTGACAGACTTAGAAATAATTGCTTTGCATCATAAATTGGTCCCCAACTCAGCATGTGCTAATTTGATTTAAACCAGCGCTGGTCTTCCGTTGGAGCCATTTTGTGATCACTTCCTTATTTGAGATTTTAGGTCCAGAATTAAGCTTCATACCGATTGATCTCGTCATTATTTAGACTTGTATGATGCCGAAGTTTTAAAAAGATAATTAAGTTGAAAGTTATGAGCCTCGAAAACTTTATATGAAAATGTATCGAGGCTCATAATTCTCAAGTTAATCTTATTAAAATTTTGCCCATAAAGCCTAATAAATTACGAGATCCATCGGTATTATGCTTTGTTTTGGACCTAAATCCTCATGTAAGGGAGTGATCACCGTACGACGTTTGTATCGAAAACTGCCCGGTCAGTTGACCCTTAAGACAAATTCGTTTAAAATATTTCCTTTCTCAAGATTGCAGGATTCAATGGCCTATCAGAAGCAGTACGCCGATTGGACTTCTCCTCAGCCGTCCGCGATGTCAGAAGGTTTAACTACATTTGTGCACTTCTTGAGCTTCTCCTTGGAGGACAAAGACTGACGCATCTGCCCGGTGCTGCACAGAAACTGCTGCTATCTATGTTGGAGCAATTGGCTGACCAGGGTAAGTTTCTCTAAGCATCTCAAGCAGAGTGCTTGCTTGCGCAAGCACTAGAGTGCTTGCGCGGATGCGGTCGGGAGCGCACGTACTCCATGACGAAGCGACTCTGAAAGTCGCGAAACCGGTCGAGATCTAGCTACTCGACTGTATTAACGTAAGTAAAAATCGGTGTGAATATTATTTAAATATGTGTAATACTTACGAAAGTTTTAATAATTTCTCTAAGCATATATTATTTGGTAGAAACTGTGTGTTGCTAGACGTTTATTAAGCTACACACACGCTATGATTAAATGACCCAGCCTAAATGATATACCTATACATAATAATAAGAATAAATTGATGAAATTGATGTGCTTTCAATTTCAATGCGTTTAGAAAAATATTTTTTATTATTCCACGGTTTTCCGAAAAACTTAACAAGACTTAATGTAATAAGACCCAAGCCTATTAAGGTAAACTATAAATTGTATGCTACCTTGCAAATTTATTTTTTTGTTAAAGCTTTGGTAATAAATATGGAGCAAAAATACATACAACTTATTTAAATATAAATAACTAAGTATGTTTATATTTACATTGGCCGACGTCATGGCATATTTAAGTAGTTAAAAGTAAAATAATAAAAGGTTCCTTTTTTATGAAATAGAAGGGCAAATAAGCAGGCGGCTCACCTGGTGGTAAGTGATCACCGTCGGCAACGAATATCCGCAACATCAGAGGTCACAGACAGAGAGAGACTGAGCCTTAGCGCACAGTACATGATCTTTTATTTCTATTGACAGATAATGCTGAAAAATTTATCTAATCAGACTTAGTTTTATATTTGTAAACCAAGCTGTCTGTTTAAGGACTTTTCCGTAACTCTCATATTTGAAAGATTCAGCTCGAGCTACTCATCAGTGGACCAAAACAGTCGTGCAATGAAATCGAGATAGGAAAAACGATACTGACCAAATCAACGTTTCCAAGAAAATAACTAAGGCTTCACCTAGGTATAACTAATTCCATTACTTTCTCGTATCGGAAAACAGTCGTGCAATGAAATCGAGACAACGATAATGACGAAATCAACCTTTCCAAGAAGGTAACTATGGCTTCACCTACAACTGATTCCAATAAACTCCCGTATCGGCAGTGGCGACCTCTAAACAGAACCTGAACGCCCTGCGCGCGCTGCTGGTGGCGCTGGCGGCGCTGCGCGAGGCGGAGCGCGGCGCGTGCTGGGGCCGGCCGCTCGGCTCGCGCGCTCTCTGGGGGCACCACGACCACGCCATCGCCAGGATACACACCATCGCCAACGCCATCCGCATACAGGAGGTCAGTCACTCGCCTGCGCCTGTTGCCGTCTTCACTTATGTAGACAACGTTCTGAGAGCGTCGCTAGTCTCATAGTTGCCATCACCAAACCATAATCTTCGCCAAAGCTCTGTCTTCACTATTAGGGTCTCGCTAACGCTATCCGCATACAGGAGGCCAGTCACTAACCTGCGCCTGTTGCCATCTTCACTTATACAACGTTCTGAGTGCGTCGCTACTCGTATAGTCGCGAAGCAGTGATGGCATTGGCTATGAATTGCCGCGCAGCAGTTCCCGCGGTCTTGAGCTTCACCGCATGGTGGAAGGGCATTTTGCGAATGCCCGGCTGGCTAGCGACCACCCTCTGGTAGAAATCTGTCACCAAGCAATTAACGGTGTGTTCTGGCAGCAGTCCTTGAGAGCCAGTGAAATTACAGGCACATGAGACTTAACAACTATGTCTCAAAGTGACGGGCCCAGTGCAATTGGTGACTTGTGACGAAATGCATCTGTTATATAGGCAGAGGTTAGTCCGCTTGACGTCAGGTGGGCCTCGAGCTCGTTCCGTCACAATAGCATCAAAAAAAAGTTGTCGCTGCTAGGGCCGCCACTACCAAGCTCTGTCTTCGCCAAAGCTCTGTGTTCACTGCTACAGTGACCCATCGCCAGGATCAAAAGAATCGCTAAGCTGTCAGTTACCATTCTAGATGTAGCCTGCATACAGGTTTAATCACAATCTGTCCTTGAAAACCAGTTCGTATTTTAGGCTTAACTCGTTAGCATCACGCGCACCAGAATTCGGGCATTTATAAAAGAAATGTATTGTTATGAAGCCTTCTTAGAGGTTAGTCGTTCTAGGCTAGGCTATTGTTATGTAAAAACTTTCAACTTTCTGTTTATAGGTACCTACCATATGATATTGGTGATGGTGTGAACAGAGAGTATTGTATATCTACTTACATAATAATATAAGAGTTGCAAAAATAATTTACTCAGCAACACGTATTGGTGTACCTTATGATATATATCATTTTCAGCCTGGACCAGAAGTAGTGCCTAAACTCCACGACTTGCCTGAGGAGTGCATCAGGGAGATTTTACTTAGAATATCGGATCACAGGGATTTAGATGTAAGTACTTTTATTTGTTACTGAATGGTATTCAATATAAATATAATATTTTCTTAAAATGTTTGTTTCTTCTAAGTAGGGAAGTACTTTTATTTGTTACTGAATGGTATTCAATATAAATATAATATTTTCTTAAAATGTTTGTATCTTCTAAGTAGGGAATTTTGCAGCTATAGTCTATTTTTTTTAACAAACGAGTACTGAGTATGTCTCTCGCATATTTGCTATATTGACATAGTGAGATGGGTATTTGCCGCCATTGGTCAGCCTTTGTTCTTGTTTTGAAATAGTTAAGGCCCGTTCATATTCAATACTTCTAAAATTTACTGTTAAAAAAATTACGTTATTATTTTATGCCTTAAATTTGCATACTTAGTACATTCATAACATCATTTTCTGTTCGCGTTGATGTATGATGATGTATGACATAATACTGTGGAAGTACGCGAAATAAACTAGCCTAGCAGTAGCTACGTCTGTTAGCTGTCTTATTTTACGAACTGCATATGCAGCAGAACTAAGTCTTCCGGATAGATCATGTATCATCAATGTGGATTCCACTGTAAATCCAAAAAAGTTGAATCCATTTTGATTCCCAGGAAGACTGTCGCATTGTCAAAAGAGAGTTTATCTAGGCCAAGCTTAATGTTTGGTTCAAAATTGGTTACATTTGGTTAAGACAACTTTAAACATTTGGTCTTTTTTTGAATTTAAGAGAAGTTTATTAGCCGCGAACCACTTAGAGGTCATAGATAACACATTTATTTACATGAATTAGTTCACTATTGTGCCTATCTACTTTTAAAACCAGGGAGGTATCATCTGTGAATAAAATTATATCGCAGAAATTTTTAACTATGCAAGGCAGATAATTCATATACACTAGAAACAGAAAGGGTCCTAAAATTGATCCTTGCGGTACTCCTATTCTTACCAAAGACCCGAAAGATATATATATATATATATATATATATTATGCACTAGAACATATAAATCAAATAATTCTAATACAATTCTAGAATCTAAAAAAATATAATCATCCTTCTGATGAGCTTTCTGCAGTTACGTCAATAATAACTTGGTCTAACATATTTTGTGCATGGTTGTCGACTCCGTACATTTTCGTTTCTATCTTGGTTATTTGAGAATTGAGCATTTTTAATGATCCACTTTAGCTACTCCATGTTATAAAACAGTTCAGACTTCAGAGAAACGTACATTTTATAAAGTTTGTTATTTCCTGCCATAGCCCTTTACTTGAGACCAAACGAGTTCAATTGGGTTGAGCTCACAGTGGACATTGGCAAACGTATGACGAGACGATTTGTTGAATTATATACAACATTTTGTTCAAAACGATCTTTGTTTTGCTTATCCTAATTCAAAAGTTGCAACTGTTCAATTTTCGACGCGCAGTAGTCGAAGACTCAACTAAATGTGCCAACATGTAACTACAGAGTTCGTGTGGAACTGACTTCATGTCGATTACGTGGGCCAATAGCAACGGGGTAAAATTTTCAATACTCGTTTGTTAAAAAAAACAGACTACGCCAAAATTAGTAAGTAACTGTATATTATTCTTAAAAGAAAAAATTATAAAAAAAATAAAAATAGACTCCTTTGCCGTGAAATATATAGCCAATGTTACTCATAAGTTATTCTAAAAATTTCAAATTTGTTTAGGCAATTAAAACTCATGGTTGAATAAAGAAACTCGCATACATTTTCATACATGAACCCTAAAAACATTTCACTGCTTTTGAGCAGTCGTGAAATTTCTTTGGCTTCGAGACTAATTTCAAGTCATGGCAATTTTCCTTCAAATTATGAAATTTCAAAACTATTCGGACATCTCAAATTAAGGTTTTTTTCTAAACTTAGAGATTAAATAGACAGGAGTGCTCTTAACCTTTATGATTTACGGTCTTTCTTCTCATCTACAGGCTGCATCATCAGCTTGGAATGTGATGGCCTCAGTGTGTAGCGAGCAGCGCACGTGGCGAGAACTAGTCCATTTCCACTTCACTCCACAACAGAGAGACGCCGCATCAATCAAGTGCAAGCTCGAGGATAAGGAACAAGATTGGAAGAAACTGTTTCATCAGCTCAGAAAGTGAGTATTAGTTCTCTAATATTGACTTTAGACCATATGAGACGAACTAGTGTGTTAGCTTTACACTGTGTGAGACAGTCTAGTGTGTCGGCTTTAGGTAGTGTGAGACCGTCTAGATTGTTTGGCTTTAGACAGTGGGAGACTGTCTAGTTTGTTGATTTTAGACAGTCTGAGACAGACTAGTGTTAGCTACAGTGTGAGATTGTCTAGTGTGCTGGCTTTAGACCGTTCGAGACTGATTGGTGTGTTAGCTTTAGATAGTTTAAGATAGACCAATAGGTTTACTTTAGACAGTATAAAACAGTATATATACTCTAGTGTGTTGGCTTTAGGTAGTTTGAGACAGTCTAGTTTGTTAGCTTTATCACAGTGACAGTGTGAAACAGACTGGTGTTTTGGCTTTAAACAGTGGGAGACTGTCGACTGTGTTGGCTTTAAACAGTTTGAATCAGACTAGTGTTGGCTTGAGATAGTGTCAGAATGTCTAGTGTGTTGGCTTTAGACTGTTTGAGACAGATTGGTGTGTTAGCTTTAGATAGTTTAAGATAGACCAATAGGTTTACTTTAGACAGTATAAAACAGTATATATACTCTAGTGTGTTGGCTTTAGGTAGTTTGAGACAGTCTAGTTTGTTAGCTTTATCACAGTGACAGTGTGAAACAGACTGGTGTTTTGGCTTTAAACAGTGGGAGACTGTCGACTGTGTTGGCTTTAAACAGTTTGAATCAGACTAGTGTTGGCTTGAGATAGTGTCAGAATGTCTAGTGTGTTGGCTTTAGACTGTTTGAGACAGATTGGTGTGTTGGTTTTAGACATTGTGGGGAAATCTAGTTTTGTCTTCAAACAGTGTGAGATAGTCTAGTGTAAATCCTCGACGATTTAGATAGTATGAGTAAGCTGGTGTGTTGTTAAGCTAACCAAAGTTACCAGAATATAAAAAAATAATGTTGGCCAGATATGTAATCCAACAACTGGCTAGGAAAGTGTTCTGTAGTAATGTATACTGTTCTCTACGATATTAGTGCACAGAAAATGTTACTTTTGATGCGATGATTGCTGTGGTTGAAATCCTATCTAATTCATTTTGTGTGCACGTTCCGCCAGCTCTTTGCCGCCAATCACATAGTCTTTTACCAATATCTTACCTGTTGGTACGTAAACGTGATGTTGGTGCAGATTTTTGTTCAGTCTAGCATGGAAAAAGGCCCTCAAAGACAGTTGCCGAACAACGCCATTCTCCTAGACGGCCAGTAACATTTTTCGTTCGATCTCAGCTCGTATAACACAAAAGAACATAATTTATGTTCCTAATTTAAAACTCATCTCCGACTACTCTCTATTAAAGTTTAGTGGAGAAAAGATTTGCAAACGCTTATCTGCGAACAATACACTGTTTCTGAATAGGTGATATTGATAACAGTGTTACAGAGTGTTTGATGAAAGGCACGTTGCAGGATGTACGGGCTCCGCGAGGACGCGCAGCACACGGAGACGTTGTCGCTGTGCCGGCACTGCAAGTGTCTCTTCTGGCGCTCGCTCGGGCATCCCTGCATAGCCGACCAGGTCAGTTACATATCCGGGATATAATGCTCTCACTAATTATCTAATTATTTACTTAGTCATTTCCGCGTTACAGTGTCGCCTCTCTTTCTTCATCTAATTTTCTCACACAAATGTAAAAACTCTTGTATTAAAATTTGTTACGGAATTCCTTATTGTGCAGATTTGCAGTTTATAAAAGTATCTAAAACACGTAAGGCACTCGGAATCAGTGATACAACTAAGCGAGGTTTATAGCCGCCGCTGGTCTATAGGATCAGTTTGACCTCAAGCTAGCGACACGTGCCGTGGTATATCCCCCAATATCTATATCAGTAATACACATAGGTACCTATTATCATTCTGTATTTGGATAGGAACATGATTTGGCTACTATCTTCTACTTACCATTCCTTTGGCCACTTGTATTACAGAACAGTATGTCTTATGTAAAAATTCGAAGGAAACAATTAAGTATTTCCTAATATTAAATTGACCAAGCGAAGTGAATTTTGTAAAAAAAACTTTGTTAATTCCTTAGTTTTTTTTTTGGTCGATTCAGTGAGTCCCTAAGCTATTCAAAAGCAAACTCGCGAGGTTTACAGCTCCGTGAGCCTCTAATCATACGTTTTCATTAACACGCAAGATATAATCGTAAATGGTTTGAGTTCTGTTTTATGGCTGGTCTCCTGCCTGAAGCCTTAGGAATACATATCAGGTATTACATTATATATATTTATTATATTATCAGTGATAGAAACAATTTAGTATACCGTGTTGAATTGAGTGAGTCGGAATCGGTTCGGAATTAGTTCAGATGGCCGTTAGTTCTACATACCTTTCTGCAAAAGATAGGGCTCCCGGCCTCTTTTAGTATGCAAGCAAATGCCAAAACTCAGTGCTATATCAGACGGATTGTCCATTGCTGAACATAGCCTCTTTATTATTGCCATAATGCCCACGCTTGGCAGGCGTCTTTGGGATCGCAATATAAGATGGCAGTTCTTCAGAAGGCGCGGCTGCCTATCTTCTGGTATTTTTCCTTCGCTCCTAACAACCCCACATTACACATTATTTAATCTGATTTTCTATTTGTTTGAGTGCAAACTTTAGCATATATCATAAATATTTGATCAAAAGGTGCAAATAACATTTCATGGGCTATTATTACCAGCATTTTGGTCACACATTGCTTTGACGAAGTGAAACTTTTTTTACCAAACTTTTCAATATTCTCGGACGTCACAGATACTTTTTACACTTAAGACTTAAATATAACCACTGTAGAGATTGCACATCTACGCCGCCCAATAAAGTAATAAATATCTGATTCCAGTGTCCAGAATACCGCGAGAGGCTGCGCGAAGCGGGGGGTCCCCTCCCGCCCTACCCAGTACCCCCCGCGGCTTTCCTCAAGTTCTTCTCGCTTTAACTTCAAAACATCACTGTGAACAATCAAATTATATCCTTGCTAAGTATGGTTCCCTATTTGAAATAGTTGAGGGTCATTGACCTCCAATGCCATCTGTTGTTTTCCTAATATGCAAACGTATTGCCGCACAGAGATTTATGACAATTTCGCGGGTGATACCGCAATAAGTTTGTATGCAAAAGACAAAGATGGATCGGAGTGGGGTCAATGTCCGAATTTCTTTCTACGCGACCATACTTTATAAACAGTACTGAGTCGCCGACTTATCTGTGCAGGTGTAAGAACACGGAAATAAGAAAACTCTTTGCGTTATGAAAGTTGTTTAATGGGTTTTTTACATCAGTACCGCCAGTCCAATTAAGAAGGTGACCCTATGTTGAATGATGTAGGAATGTAAAATGAGGGTAATTTGAGAACTGAATTCATGTTATCGCTTCGGATAATGCTTGTTCTCGTTTTTATAATGATAATACCACTTGCTGCAATGTTGTTAATTCTTTTTTGACACGGTTAGTAGCTCTTATTGGCAGTAATTTATTTATTGCATCTGAACTATATTAAATACGCAGTTATATTGAAATAAAGACAGCTAATAAGATTAAGTCCTTTTATGTAGATGAACCAAAAAACAGGTTATTTTAATCATGACAGTTATGATGCAGCTAAAAAATCTATTGTATTTTCTTATCCGAAATGATGAACTAACAATTTTAGTTGAGAAAATGTATTAAGGTGTATGGAAATGACTGACTTCGGAAGATCTCAGGCAGATGGCCTACTATGAATTGATTTTTATCTAGCAGAGCTATTTCAAAATGTATCTATAGAATTGGGTCTATATGCAAAAAAGGCAACTAGACTTACTAATTTGTAAACTTAATTAAATTGTATGTACTAAAGATAATGAGTTATAATTTCAGACCATATAAAATAGTTAAGACCGAACTCTGCAAGCAGCGAAGTAAGGTTTTCTAAACATGTGTGCAACATTACTATTTTACCAACCAAGTTACGTGTGAAGCACCCTTTCACTATACAGTTCACTCCACACATTTAGTAACATTTTACTCCACACGAAGGCAAAGTTTATTTGTATGTGTGAGTGTGTCACTATACATGTATACGCGAGGCATACATTTACCAGGCCTCATTACGCTGTTCGCTGAATTCCGACTAAACTTTTTATTTAATCAGAGGTTATAATAGAACAGTACACACTAATACACACTGCAACACATTGAGAAACCAAATTTAAAAATATTCATATCATTAATTTCTATTTGCTTAATAGAAATGGCACATAATAATATAAAAATTTTGTATTTGTTAGTTATAATAGTTTGCAGTATTCTCAGTGAACTTAACTGTTGCCTTACAAACTAAACAATACACATAATTAGTAACACACTGATTTACACCGCTACACATTGTTTCTAAACATGTTACAATCAGAACCTTGATTTTTACCAACTATAGAATATGGTAGTGTGCAAGCTACTAACTCAGGGTGACAAGTACAAGTAGTTCAGCATGCATATTTTGCCGAACTATGTGCAATGTAAGCATATTTTGTTTTAAATATTTAAACATTGTACTTTTTATGTGGCTAACTTTTCTGAGATTATTTAGATTTTTTATTATAACTTCTTTCTAACATGTCAGTAACTCGCAAACAGAAAAAAGTTTTATATTATTCATTTTGTGAAGAAATTATTGCATTATGTTATGTAGGTACTCAAAATTACCAGTGTCTGTCAGAAGTAGAAATAAGCATGATATGGATTAACAAAATAAATAGCTCTGTTTAGAAATATGTATTGGTATATCAATATGTGTTCTCTATTACATTTCATAAATTATGTTTAAAAATTAATGCAATATGAATATCATCCCAGAATTGTGCAACTACTTAAATGTTGCTTTTAATCATAAGAGATGTGCGAGTCGATTTTTTTTAATGTTGCAATTGAAGCAGTGACAGCTCAGTTGCAGTATATGTCAAGAAGCGCTTACGGAGTCCATGGTTCAATTCCCGCCATGACCCTGTGCTTCTCAGCATAGCGGTGGGACAATTCATTTGTGAATACTAGCCTGGCTACTTAGGTAATTGGTACTTACCAACCTCAAGTAAAAAAAAACGGTCGCCAAGCACCTAACGGTGTGTTCTGGCAGCTGTACTAGAGAGCCAATTCTCATTCTGTTGAAACTTTGCCCAGATCAACACTTTACCAATATTATCAGCAATTAAGAATGAGGTGATAAAATAACATTTAAAAAAATATATTAAATGAGGTGTACCTAGTTCTTGCAATAGGCCAGCCATACTAAAGCCACATTGACATGATCAGAGTATACTCTAATGGAGTTCCTTCAAATGCTGACTCTGATTTTACTTGTGTTGTGCCAACCAGGCATCCGAGTACTCTGATTGTGTCAGTGCGGCTTTAAGCAGTAGCTTTGTCTATGGGAGGTTTTTTTATTGCTGATAGGACTTCCCCTATATATAGGACCCCTATATCACCTGTTGGTAAGTGATGATGTGGACAAGGTATGCTGATATATTACTTTTACATAGCATGATTAAAGAGGTAAGTAATCAATAAATAATAGATCTATTGTAAAGATTTATGTTCTTCAACTGTTTCTACCATATAATATTAAGCCGCTTTTAAGAACATTGGCTCTCAGTGACTTGCTGTACTTCAAAGGCAAGCTCTTCAATACCTAGGCTACAATTTTTACCAAATGAGTTGTATGTACCTACTATGAGCTTATGTGATAGTGATAATGGTGTAATTATAATAAGCATGTTATTTTTTATTGTTAAGGTTTTTTTTTTGTGTTTGCACTAACACTGAACATAATGCTTTAAAACAAAACTCATGTATGTGATACTCCCAAACTGTTTTATGTGTGTTGCAATTGGTATTTATATATTTTTTGTTTGTTGTTCAATTATTATTATACTGTTTCGATTTACTATATTGAGTTATGTTACTTATATTGGTATCTGCTAATTCTTATGATTATGAACTGTAAAATTTTGTAATGGGCATTTTAATTTGACAATTACCTTGTCTAAGCGGTTCTAATAAAGTATGACGATTTATCAACATTTAGCAATATAAAAAATTTTGTTCGAAGCTATTGGTAATTTGTAGTGGTTTTATTTGCTTGGTGCCGTGAATATATAAAATAATAAGAATTTAAAATTATGTAAAACTTCAATATGTAAATACATACCTACTTAGCTGAAACTAGGTACATATACCTAATCTATCAATCATACCAAGAGGTTCTAACAAAAGTATTACACTAAAATGTAGAATTTATCGTGTATAATGTACTCTAATAATTTTATTATAAAAGCTAACGTGGTTTTCACTCATTTTAGTAAATAATACGGGATAACTCACGTGAATATCTGTTGATACTCTAGCATATGAAGAAAAGATAAATCGCTTACTCGAGGACAGCAACACCTACAAAAAAGTTGGCTACAATCCCACCAACAGAGTTACCACCAAGCTGAACAAGCTCTTAATGGCCTTGCCAGATGAGCTGTATAAAAGCTTGCGCCCCTTAAACCCTACTACACCAAAAATCTATGGCTTGCCAAAAATCCATAAACCAGACTGGCCTCTTCGTCCTATTGTTAGCCAAATAGACTCACCTACGTACAAGACTGCCCGATTCCTCTCAGACATGTTACTACCATTCACGGGCAAAACAAATAGTTATGTCAAAGATTCCGCCCATTTCATACAACTACTGGAGGATGTACGACTAGGTGAAGACGAAGAGATGGTGAGCTTCGATGTCGTGTCGTTATTCACAAATATACCGATAGAGGACACCACTAACATTATATCTGAAATAATAGAATGCATACCTATACCTATCGAGTACATGAATCTAATACGATACACTTTGTCGAGTGGATACTTTGTGTGGAAAGGTGATTTTTACTTGCAAATCGACGGCATAGCAATGGGGTCTCCACTAGCTCCTGTAGTCGCTAGTATATTTATGGAGTGTTTTGAAGTAATGGCAATGATGAACACAACATATAAGCCAAGACACTGGTGGCGCTATGTTGACGACGTGTTTGCCATTGTGCAAAGAAACGAGGTGGATTCACTGTTAGAACACCTGAACAGCGTTCACCCAAAAATTGCTTTTACGGTGGAACGGGAAAAAGAAGGAGCCCTACCTTTTCTGGATGTGTTGGTAAAACGCGACTCAGTCGGACATTTATCGCACTCCATATATCGCAAGCCAACACACACAAACAGGTATCTCAGAGCGGATTCTCACCACCACCCAGCGCACCTAGCCTCAGTACCACGGACGCTTATAAACAGAGCATTAAGAATATGCGATCCTGAATACCTGGATACTGAGTTAAACCATATTAAAGGTGTTCTGCAAAGCAATGGTTACAAGTGGAGGCACAGTTGGCGTATTGCGAACGCGTCGACCAAGGCACGCCCAGCATCAGTGGAAAGAGCGACAGCATACCTTCCATATATAAAGGGAATCACGGATAAAATTGGAAACTTGTTACGCCGAAGGTACAGCATCAAGACAATATTCCGCCCTCTAAGGCAACTCAGACAGCTGCTTCGCTCTCCCAAAGATAGGGACCCATTGGGAGTCCCCGGTGTCTACTTAATTCCCTGCGACTGTGGTAAATGTTACGTTGGCGAAACATGCCGGAACGTTTCCACTAGACTTACGGAACACATACGCTCCATGAAGAATCAGGACATCAACAGCTCAGCCGTGACAGAACATTCTCTGTTATCTGGTTCAGGACACTACATCCGCTTTGACAAAACTCGGGTCTTGTCGAGAGAAAAGTTCTTCGTGCCTCGCAAGATCCGAGAATCTATTGAAATTAGTAGACGTCCAACCTTCAATAGAGACGGAGGATGGTTCTTGTCACCTACTTGGAAGCCGTGTCTTCATGGAACTGTTATGGATGATAAGGACGGGTGTAGTGGAGATGTGGTGAGTTCTTTTTGCTGGGACGTTCCCCATGCCAGCCGGGATTTCACCATCAGCGACGAAGAGGATTCGCATCAGTCGACGACACGACCAACTGCAACCCACCCCTCGCACCAACCGATGACGTCACGCGGACTACGAGCTGCCGCCCGCAGTGCTAAGCGAGACGTCAACGCGGGCGTCCCGAGCTCTCCTTGAAAAAGACCACCGAATGTGGTTGAAACTATAGTCGGAGCTATCTGACTGATTCACGTGAGTTATCCCGTATTATTTACTAAAATGAGTGAAAACCACGTTAGCTTTTATAATAAAATTGCAAACCTCTACGGGGAGGTACGGCTAAATGAAGTGAGACGGTTCGCGAAATTAAGAATCCAACGTTACAAACTTGAATGTGGTTTAACATTTGTGAAAAAGTGTGGTGAATTCAGTGTAGTGCCAAAATTTATGCAAATTAAACCAGTGAAATGTTTTCAAGGTTACGAAAGATTCTTCGACAAAATAAACAATCAATTATTGGTGCGGGTAAAACGAGGGTACCATCGTAAAATATTTATTGCGTCAAGTGAATTGTACAAATTACACCTGCAGTTGTCTAAGGTTCTAAGCTCCGATTTATGGGAAACTTTGGACGCTATGACGCATAGTAGGGCACTTATTATTCAAAACCAGGTTAATAAAACACATGAAAGCAAACTCCAGCGCCTTACAAAAACTTCTCAGCAAACTCATGTCGTGCAAAATGCGAATGCTATTGATAGGACAGTGGTCAATGTATCTTCGCAGACAATCTCAAAGACGGTGACCATGGCCTTAGCTAAAGGCCTTAATTTCGCACCTACACCGAAGAAAATACCAGTAGAATCAATCATCAGTAGTATTGAACACACAATTATGTGTAATAAAATAAACTCACGAGACGCTGAGTGTTTGAGACAAGATGTCGCTTTAACGCTGAGAAAAGGAAAGTTGCCCAAATCCAACATACCCAAATCGGAGATGGATGCTCTTAAGTGCCTACGCGAAAAACCCAGATTTGTTGGTGTTACCGGCAGATAAAGGTAACGTCACGGTTGTTGTTGATACTCTAGCATATGAAGAAAAGATAAATCGCTTACTCGAGGACAGCAACACCTACAAAAAAGTTGGCTACAATCCCACCAACAGAGTTACCACCAAGCTGAACAAGCTCTTAATGGCCTTGCCAGATGAGCTGTATAAAAGCTTGCGCCCCTTAAACCCTACTACACCAAAAATCTATGGCTTGCCAAAAATCCATAAACCAGACTGGCCTCTTCGTCCTATTGTTAGCCAAATAGACTCACCTACGTACAAGACTGCCCGATTCCTCTCAGACATGTTACTACCATTCACGGGCAAAACAAATAGTTATGTCAAAGATTCCGCCCATTTCATACAACTACTGGAGGATGTACGACTAGGTGAAGACGAAGAGATGGTGAGCTTCGATGTCGTGTCGTTATTCACAAATATACCGATAGAGGACACCACTAACATTATATCTGAAATAATAGAATGCATACCTATACCTATCGATCGAGTACATGAATCTAATACGATACACTTTGTCGAGTGGATACTTTGTGTGGAAAGGTGATTTTTACTTGCAAATCGACGGCATAGCAATGGGGTCTCCACTAGCTCCTGTAGTCGCTAGTATATTTATGGAGTGTTTTGAAGTAATGGCAATGATGAACACAACATATAAGCCAAGACACTGGTGGCGCTATGTTGACGACGTGTTTGCCATTGTGCAAAGAAACGAGGTGGATTCACTGTTAGAACACCTGAACAGCGTTCACCCAAAAATTGCTTTTACGGTGGAACGGGAAAAAGAAGGAGCCCTACCTTTTCTGGATGTGTTGGTAAAACGCGACTCAGTCGGACATTTATCGCACTCCATATATCGCAAGCCAACACACACAAACAGGTATCTCAGAGCGGATTCTCACCACCACCCAGCGCACCTAGCCTCAGTACCACGGACGCTTATAAACAGAGCATTAAGAATATGCGATCCTGAATACCTGGATACTGAGTTAAACCATATTAAAGGTGTTCTGCAAAGCAATGGTTACAAGTGGAGGCACAGTTGGCGTATTGCGAACGCGTCGACCAAGGCACGCCCAGCATCAGTGGAAAGAGCGACAGCATACCTTCCATATATAAAGGGAATCACGGATAAAATTGGAAACTTGTTACGCCGAAGGTACAGCATCAAGACAATATTCCGCCCTCTAAGGCAACTCAGACAGCTGCTTCGCTCTCCCAAAGATAGGGACCCATTGGGAGTCCCCGGTGTCTACTTAATTCCCTGCGACTGTGGTAAATGTTACGTTGGCGAAACATGCCGGAACGTTTCCACTAGACTTACGGAACACATACGCTCCATGAAGAATCAGGACATCAACAGCTCAGCCGTGACAGAACATTCTCTGTTATCTGGTTCAGGACACTACATCCGCTTTGACAAAACTCGGGTCTTGTCGAGAGAAAAGTTCTTCGTGCCTCGCAAGATCCGAGAATCTATTGAAATTAGTAGACGTCCAACCTTCAATAGAGACGGAGGATGGTTCTTGTCACCTACTTGGAAGCCGTGTCTTCATGGAACTGTTATGGATGATAAGGACGGGTGTAGTGGAGATGTGGTGAGTTCTTTTTGCTGGGACGTTCCCCATGCCAGCCGGGATTTCACCATCAGCGACGAAGAGGATTCGCATCAGTCGACGACACGACCAACTGCAACCCACCCCTCGCACCAACCGATGACGTCACGCGGACTACGAGCTGCCGCCCGCAGTGCTAAGCGAGACGTCAACGCGGGCGTCCCGAGCTCTCCTTGAAAAAGACCACCGAATGTGGTTGAAACTATAGTCGGAGCTATCTGACTGATTCACGTGAGTTATCCCGTATTATTTACTCTAATAATGAATGCTAAGATTGTTAAAAAAGCAGCTATGTAAGTAAAGCAATATTTTATTACGAACAAGAATCGGTGTATTGTTAATAACTTAGATAATAAGACTTGATTCAAAAGTAAGTATTATTTAGGCCTAATACTGTTCAGAAAATATTATCATGTTATTCCGTCAAATTAATATTAAGAGAGTTAATTTTTGAACAAAAATAGAGTAATGGTCTTAAAATTATAGTATGTGGGCATGTACATATGTTTTTCAATGATATACATATACAATCAAGTATATGGTTTGAAAGTATTTCAAATGGTTTGGGTCAAAGCTAATGAAAGTAAATGCATATCCATACAATAAATAAACAAGATGTGGATTTCACAATGTAAGATAATTGCAGCAAATTTTTATTTTCAAACTTAATATCGGTACATGCCCTAAGACTAACATTATCAATAAATAATATTCCATTTTTGGAGTGGTTTCGCAGTGTTCAACTTTTTGCTTTCCTGATTGTAAATTAATTGATTTATTGTATAAATTATGTACAATATCTTGATGGTAGTATTGTAGTTGTTGATATTGTGATATATTAAGATTAACATAGTTCATTTGTCAAGATAATATACCTCTTGTTTCATACTTACTGCATTGACGCAACGCAAAATCAGTCCTGTCCTCTGATGATAAAGAGCACTGATGTTAAAGTACCATACTTGCCAATAGATGACTTGTAGTTCTTAGTGTCTATTCACCAAGAAACTGCTATGAATTAAATAGGCATAGTGAATATCCTGTTCCTATATTGGTAGAATTTTTTCTCACTACCTTTCTTCACTCTGCTCTAGTGTAAATACCATTAACTGGCTGGCATTGAAACACTGTCCAATGATAAGATTGTTGATTATCTACTCTACCTATGTGACATTGACGAACTTGCAGCAATGCAATAGAGCTGACAGACTTTATTGAATACACTTTAGTTTATTCATACCCCCAGTTTCGGAAACATTTGTCAATGTTTTTGAATACTTCACAGACTAAAATATACTGTACGCTGATTGGTCAATGGTATTCCTATTATGCGATATGTGACCAAGGAACTTTCAGTAATGAGATTACTACTTTGACAAATGTTTTATAAAGGTTTTTTTTTATGCTCGATAGGTTAGCCTTTGACCACTATTTCACCTGATGGTAAGTGATGATGTGGTCGAAGATGTTGGTCAGGCTAACCTAGAATGGGATGAAGTGGGGGACAATCTAGGAAGACTAGGAAAATCCCTCAACTCAGCATCTTGATAATTTTAATCATAACCAATTTAGTTTATTTCGAAACTGGCTGGGACTTACATGAGAATTAACAATGGGCATAACTTGTGATTGTTATCAAACTCAGCTTAATTTATTTTGTAACTATTGTTGGTAGTTAACAAAACATGTAATATTATAGATTTTACTAGTATGATCTTTATTAAAGCAACTGAGTATTATAAAAAAAGGGCATCAATGTCAAGTCACAACCATTAGCATCACACACACACCCAAATTTAGGCAGTTATGAATGAAATAGAATTGTTATCATTATCTATGATAAGCAAGGATTAAACTTGAGCATGAGGTATAGGCTCTGCTTATTAATGACATATTAATTATCCTAGCCAAAGTCCCAAGATGCTAACATAATTATTATAGAAAAGTAGAAAAACTTACCTATTATTATAAGTGATTAGATATTCTGTGATTATTTTTGTGTGAAGGAATTGTTTTCTGTATTGTGTTGTCTCAAAATACGGTATCTTGTAATGATATTTTAAAATAAACTATTTTGAATACAGAATCTTTTTATTTAACATATTTTGAAGCGCTCGTAGCGAAGTTTGCTTTGCCATTCTGAATCGATCAGCAAAGTTAAGCAACGTCCGCCGCGGTCAGGAGTTGGATGGGTGACCGCTGGTGACATTACTACTGAGCGCTTCCGTGCTTCGGAGGGCACGTTAAGCCGTCGGTCCCGGTTGTTGTCTTAGGATGGCAGTCGTTACAGCATGGTGGTAGGGCACTTTGCGAATGCCCGCCTGGCTAGCTACCACCCTCAAGTTGAAAATCTGTCGCCAAGCACCTAACGGTGTGTTCCGGCAGTTGTCCTTGAGAGCCAGTAATTCTAGGTTAGCCTGTACAACATCTTCGACCACATCATCACTTACCATCAGGTGAGATAGTGGTCAAAGGCTAACCTAACAGGCATAAAAAAAAAAAAAAAAAAAACAGGTGTTAGCTTCATTATGCAAAACTACATAAAAGTAGGTATGTAAGTTAGTAGTAGTTTCTAATAATACTCCTCAATATCTTTAAGTGTGCAAGAACAAATTTATAGGTATGCAAGTATTTTATTAGTCAACTAGCGGTCCGCCCTGGCTTCACATGAGCATTTAACAAAAATTTCAACAATGATGAATTTAAAAGCATAAAAAGTAGTTATTGTGACATAACTATAACAGTATTGCGGACTTTTTTATAGATATTGATATCTACTATGAAATTGTAGTTCACCACTTTACTCTATTTTTAATAATTTCTACAGCATATGCAATATAAAAATTAAATTGATATTTTTTCACATTTTGGGTTACATTATCGAAGTTTTTATATGTATCCCTAACTTTTTTGAAAATTTTTTATAGCCTATGTACATCAGGGATAATGTTTGATTCTCATGGTTAAAGAATTTTTCAAATCAGTACAGTAGTTACAGAGCCTATTCAATGCAAAAAATCAAATCTTTCCTCTTTATTATATATAAGTTTAGATAAACTATTTTAGTCCAGTCAGTCTTACCCTCATGTCTATTATGAAGAACACAAGATGTAAAACAGATTTAATTTTACTAGCAGTAAATAGATATAAATGGAGCTTGCACAAGGAAAGAAAAAGATAAGATAATTTTATTGCCAAAAAAACTTATAAGTATACAATGGTTAACTTAGATTCTACAATAATTCAAAACAATTTTAATAGATTCCCAAAGCATTTTAAACTCCCTTCTATTATGATTCTAAGAGTTCTTGGTCTCTCAGAATTGGTTACTTGATGCAAGTGTCCCATCCTTACCATCATTCTTTAACTAAGCAAAACAATGGCAACTAAGCAAAAACTAGGTGACAAGTTAAGCATCACAATATTGATAAAGTTACTATAGGCACACTCGTATACATTGTACTATACTCCACACGCTATGGAGATATGCTATTGAAAACCCCTATCCTAAATTGCTACACGCAGGTATGGACAAAATATGACAACTAATTATATGTAATTAACTTTCTTGTGCGTTACTTTTAATAATTTTCCTCTTTTTTAGATTACAGATTGCAAGCGAAACGAGGTCTACAACTAATAATACACAATAGTTAATCATATTACATTTTTATTTGGATATCAGTTTGTACTTAATCAATAATAAATTACATCGGTCATATTCTCACCATTTCATTATTACTACGAAACATCCGTCTTTACATTCTCGCAATGCCGAACCAGGTGCTTCAATTTATACACTAAATCTTGAAGCTGTTGACTGCCACAAGTAAACCTAATATCTTCGTCATTATCCGTTTTCAATATCACAGTGTATAACAAGTTATCGGAGCTAGTTCCGGGACTATTCGTTGTTACTTCTAATTTCCATTCGACATCAATTATTTTCGGCAATACGCCCACTTCTTGCAAAGTGTTTAAATCCATACTTTAATTAACTTGAATGAGGTTTAAAAATCATTTTTCCGGCGCCTATCGTTAATTATTAGTTACTTTATTTTGCAACATGTTAACTTGCTCCAAAGATTACAGTCTCCAACTTGCTGAGTGCTTGCAAATTATAGTTTTGACTTTCGTAACCTTTCGTTATATATTTTGGAAGTGTATTATTTTATTTTTCTATCCTCTACTTCTTCTTCCATCAGATCCACAGACGACACGACACACGACAAGGCCGCCTTCCGAGACAAACTAAGAAAAAAAAATTGTTTTGGGAAAATTATAAAAAATGGAAAAAAATGTTATATTAATATTTTTATGGCTGTAATCAGTTGAAAAGTGCCTACAAGCGTGTTGACTGTGTGTTGGTTAGTGTATCGGTCGCTAAATATTGCATATTTTTTTAAATTGGTTTAGATTTATTTTGCCGTAAATTTTTTTATAAACAAGTGAATGCCCGTTTGAGAAAAACTCATTTTTCTTCGGAAAAATGAGCGTTAGTTCGGATTTGTGGAGTGATCCTCCGGACGAACCTCCTGAGATCCTCATGGATCTTCAATCTTCTGGGGAGTCTCGTAAAAGACCCCGAGACAATATAATAGAAGACAGTTCAATCCCAAAAAAAACAATAGTGAATCCTGCATCTTCTACACAACATGTATACACTGTACCACAATTTCAACAGCCCAAAGACTTACGATTCGACGAAACAGACTTAGGCCCGTTTGTGGTTCATGTTACGAGGTTGGTTTCTGATCCTACTTCAGGCTCATCTATGAGACTCTTAAAATTAGCCCAAATGTTATACAATAATAAGGTATGTGGTATTACTGGTGAGGGAATTAAGTCTATTGGCCGTAATAAAGCGTCAATTGAATTTAAAACCGCTAATGATGGTAATAACTTTTTAAACGGATCATTCTTGTCCAGTAACAAATTTGAGGCAAAAATTCCTACGTTTCAAGTAACTCGGATGGGCATTATAAAAGGAATTCCAACTGAATGGTCCATGGAGGAGTTGGTAAACGCCTTACATTGCCCTCCTGGATGTGGTCCAGTCCTGAAAGCGCGAAGACTTAACCGAAAAACGTATGTTGACAACAAGCCTGTTTGGGTGCCCTCCCAGACAGTCTGCATAACTATGAAAGGCAGACTTATCCCCAAAAAAATATACTGCTTTAATGCCGCAATAGCCGTAGAGTCTTATCAACTCCCATCCATACAATGTTTGGCTTGCTGCAGATTTGGACATATCCAAACTGCGTGTCGTTCCAAAGTTCGATGCTTCAAATGTTCTCAACCACATTTAGGATCCTCATGTCCAACTATAGAAGCTGAAGCAACTTGTGTTTTCTGTTCCGGCAGGCACTTCGCTATCGACAAAAAATGTCCCGAACACGGGAGACAAAAAATTATTAAGTCATTGGTTTCCGACGAAAACATTTCTTACAATGAGGCAGCTGCTCGAGTTCCAACTGTGAATCGCCGCTTATATGCTGATATAGTCAGTTCCAATCCAGCTCCATCTCCCCAAAAATCTCAGAATGTATCTTATAGAAAAACAGTGATCACCCCTCAACGTCCTACTCCAGCACTAGGCAAATCTTATGACAAAGTTACTCATGATTACATAATTGGAACTCCATCTTCGTCCATTGGCAACGGTTGTTGTCTGAAATCAGATAATTGTCCTCCTTCTCAATCTGAAAACCTTCTTGAGTTACTATCTTATACTCTTCTAAATATGATCTCTAAGTTTGATGATGCTTTACCGAACAATATCCTGCAGATTCTGCAAAAAATTTCCTCAGTTACAAACTCTCAACATGGATCGGTTCCTTCAATGGAATGTCAGGAGTGCCCGCCTCCGAAAGCCTGAACTAATTTATTTGATCAATAAGTATAAACCCGTCGTTGCGGCCATTTCTGAGACATGGTTTAAGCCTGACACCATTTTTCGGCTGCCTGGCTATGCCTGTTTCAGAGATGACCGTGACGACGGGTGGGCAGGTTGCGCCCTCCTCATAAAAAAAACTATTCCATACTCTCTTCTCCCTCTTCCACCTCACAGTTGTAACTTTCATGTTGTTGCTGTGAGATGTTCAGATATTTCTTTTGTTTCCATTTATATCCCTCACCCTAACGCTTCAATAATATCAGAACTGTCTCCTATATTTTCCTCTATTCCTCCTCCTGTAATCATCCTTGGTGATTTTAATTGTCATCATCCTATCTGGGGTTGTCCTGTGTCAGATTCTTTTTCATCCAATTTGATTGATTTAATGGATGATTATAATTTATGTCTTCTAAATGATGGCTCCCCTACACGTTCTGTTTCTCCTCTTCAAAATCCTAGTGCTGTAGACCTATCCTTTTCTTCTCCTTCTCTGGCTTTAGAATTGTTTTGGTCTGTTCTTCCAAATTCTCATGGGAGCGACCACTTTCCTATTCTCATTTCTACCTCATTTCAAAGTTCATCATCCCCTCCCTTACCACCTCTTCTAAAATACAGACTTGCCAATGCTGACTGGAACAAATTTTCATCCATTCTTGACTCCAAAGTTGCTGAACTTCCACCTGTCGATAATCATAATTATTTGCTACTTTATTCAAAATTTGTTGATGCTATTATTGAAACCGCAGATTCAATAATTCCTTTAAAAAAACCTTTCTCTGGTATTCCTTCCCCTCCTTGGTGGGATTCAGAATGTACTTCTGTTGTCAAAGAACGTAATAAGGCAGAGAAATATTTCAATGAAAATATTAGCATAGAGAATTATCTTCTTTTCAAAAAAGTTTTAGCCAGATCTATTAGGTTTTTATCGAAAAAAAAAAAAAATTCTTGGATAAAATTCTGTGAGAGTCTTTCACCCCGTTCCCTTTCTTCAATTGTTTGGCGGAAAATTAAAGCTTTTCGTAACTTTAGAAATGATCCCCGCCCGACTCCTACTAATGATACTTCTTGGTTAGAATCATTCATCGATAAATTAGCTCCTCCATTTGTTCCTTCCCAAGAATTTATTTCTTCCACGCCTGTCAATTTTCCTTTTTCATCTATGGATGGTCCCTTTTTATTTGATGAACTTTGTACTACATTAAATCATCTCAAAGATTCTGCCCCAGGATCAGATGGGATTCCATATTCATTTATATGTCGTTCATCTACTGCTACCAAAATATATTTTCTGAGCTTAATTAACAAAATTTATGAAAATTGTAACTTTCCTGAAACCTGGAAACATCAAATAATAATTCCAATTTTAAAACCCGGTAAAGACCCATTAAGTCCGTTGTCATATAGGCCAATCGCATTATCATCAGTGATGATAAAAATCTTTGAAAACCTTCTTAAAATTAGGCTGGAATGGTTATTGGAACAACGGGAAATTTTATCGAAGTCTCAATTTGGATTTAGGAAAGGTTTTGGTACAACTCATAGTCTTAGTATATTCATGTCTGATATACGTATAGCTTTTTCTAGAAAAGAAAATTTAGTTGCCGTCTTTTTAGACATTACAGGTGCTTATGACAATGTTCTTATTCATGTCCGTAAACAAAAAATGATTCAGCTTAATTTGCCAGCGAAGATGACTCATGTTATATGTAGTCTCTTAATAGGTAGACTTATATCTGTCAGGTTCCAAAATACACTTTCTTCACCAAGGTTGATTTGGAAGGGTTTACCTCAAGGGTCTGTTTTGAGCCCTTTATTATATAATTTATACACTTATGACCTACATCAAAGTGTAGATTCATTTTGTGAAATACTGGAATATGCTGATGATATAGCTCTATATTATGCTTCTGGCTCTATGTCAGATTTGGTATCGCGTCTTAATACAGCTCTTATGTATCTCAATGAATGGTTAAAAAATCATGGACTATCCTTAGCTTCAGATAAAAGTAAAGTGGTATTTTTTTCTAGGAAGAAATTAATTCCTGATCTTCAAATTTATATAGGTGATTTTTGTCTTGATGTTAGTAATAAAGCAAAATTTTTAGGGCTTATTTTAGACTCTAAGTTATCAGGTTCTTGCCATATTGACTATATAAGAAATAAATGTGAAAAGAATATAAATATTCTTCGTGCTTTGTCTGGGGTTTGGTGGGGTTCACATCCATACAGTCAAAAACTTCTTTATAATGCCATCATTAGAAGCCATTTGGATTATGCTTCATTTCTCTTAGAACCATGCAGTAAAATCTCATTAAGATCCTTTGATTCAATCCAACACAAATGTCTTCGTATAATTTCTGGTGCTATGAAATCTTCTCCTATAAATGCTCTTCAAGTTGAATGTGTTGAAGCCCCTCTTTATCTTCGTCGACAATTACTCAGTGATCGTTTCTTTTTTCAAGCTGCTCAATTTTCTCTTCATCCAATTTTGAATAGACTTCACTGTCTTTCTATTCTATTTAGGTCTTCAGACTATTGGCGTAATAAAGACCCTTCTTGTCTTTTAAATTCTTTTAATAAATTATCAAGTATGCCTTTTTCGTTATATCAATTTCCTATACATCCGCTTTTTAGTTTTCCCTACGATTGTTTAATATATAGACCAAATATTCTCTTACATTTTGGTATTGACAAAGATTCCCCTGGAGCTGATAAAATTTTTCAAGATACTATGAATTGTCAATGGCCGAATTGGATGGCTATATTCACCGATGCATCTAAGTTAACAGATAATGGATCAACTGGTTCTGCGGTATGGATTCCTAAATTCAGGATAGTTCTGAGTCATAAATGTCCTCCTTATTCATCTGTATATTCTGGTGAATCAATCGCCTTATTAGAAGCCGTCAAATATGTAGAATCCCGTAAATTAAATAAATCCATAATATTTTCAGACTCTCTAAGTTGTTTGCAAGACATTAATAAATTCCCATTTAGATCTAAAGACCTCTTACACACCAACCTAAAAATTAGAGAAATCCTTTACAGATGCCACTCTTCTGGAATCGAGGTAGCCCTTGCCTGGATTCCAGGTCACTGTGGTATTGAGGGTAATGAAAATGCAGATTATTATGCTAAGCAAGCCGTTGAAATAGGCCTGGACACGTATTCAAAAGGATTTTCCAGAGACCTACGCACTTTCGCGGAAAGAAATCTTCGAGAAAAATGGTCTGAAATTTGGAATAGGACAAGAATGATTAAAGGTAGACATTATGGGGTCATTCAGCCAGATATACCTACTAAGCCATGGTTTTTTAAATATAAAAAGTCTAATAAAATGGTTACCTCTACAATAATCAGATCGTGCCTAGGACATGTTTGCTCACCAGTTTTCCTTTCCAAAATTAGGGTCAGGGACCATTCTCTTTGTGAATGTGGCCTTGAAGATGGAACATTAGATCATATTTTCTTTTGCTGTCCTAAGTTATCTTATTCTCTGTATGATGTTTTAAGTCCTGATATCCCTAGACCTGTTAACTTCAAATGTCTTCTCTCATATGTCTTTACACCGTTTATAAATATTTTATGTAATTTTATTAAGTCCAATAATATTCGTTTATAGATGTTATTATTAGTTTTTAAATACTTCTAAACCTTTATTTTTACTATAATAGCTACATAATCCTAATTATTTTTTTATTAATTAACCGCGCATTCTTTATTTAAACCGTACATTGGCCACACTCTGACACTGGCAGAAAAACGCCAAGCTGCGTTTAAAAGCCATCTAAAGAAGAAGAAGAGACAAACTAAAAGCGATCATCACCCGTTCCGGTTCAGAAATTGCATTTTGACAGGTTATTTTGAAGATCAAAGATTACAGAGTCCACCGGGGACTCTGTTTCTGGGGTGCGTTCTTATATGTCGTCCGACGACGGATGATCGCTCCAAGCAGAGCGACGCTCTTCGTCCGCCTTTTAAGAACGGCTCTGTATCATATCTGTATCAAGAACACTACTTAAAATGTTTCACTGACTCAGAAGAAATGTATTTACAATTATGTACTTTTCCAGAATACATAACTAAAACAAACATACATAATATAACAATAATAATAATAAAATTTTGTAAACAGAAGTCTACGTAAACAAAAAGTAACTTAAAACAAAGAAAAATCAAGTCCCAACTGTCAAATGAAACGTCAGGGCGATATTTATCCACCGATTTCGTGGGGCGACCGGTGCGTCGTCGAGCGATATATAAGAACGCTCCGGATGATCATCGGACGATCGCCCCGGGCATATAAAAACGCTCGGGGCGTCGTCGGACGTCGTCGGACGACAAATAAGAACGCACCCCTGATGTAGTACTTTTCTCCATGGGCTTTTTACTCTGTGCCATTAGCCATAGGACTCTGTAATCTTTGATGAATAGGGCGTTCGGATAGCCTATCAGTTCCAAAAATAACACTCACAAACGCTACAAATGATCACACAGGGCGTTCGGATAGGGACTTCGTGAGCATAAATATCGTTTTCGCTCACCGTTCGGATAGCTTTGAAAACGCTACAAATGACAGAGAAAAGTGCTATTTTTGACCCACGTCTTACCGTGGGATCGTTGTGATCGTTTTTTGACAGCTAACATTTTATGAGAAATATTGTTGTTCCTATCATAATGAATAGAACTGGCGATGCCTCCGGCAGATTTAATTACAGACCTATATCTTTGGCTTCAGTTGTTGCACCTATATCTTTAGCTGCAGTTCCAGAAAACGTTATTTTGGGTTTCAGCGGTTGTCAAAATAAGTATAAGACGTTCGGATAGCATACAGTCATTGGTGGTCAAAAATAGCAGAAGCTTCTTTCCGAACGCTAAGATACAAATGCCACTTTTGAAACTGCTACAAACGCAACCGAGCCAAAACGAACGCACCAGAAGAAGTAAACAAGAAAGTCTGTCTAAATATTTATTTTTTGTTATTTATTATATAAACATCAACAATATGGTACTAGCAATTGGTTTCGAAGGAAGTGCTAACAAACTCGGCATTGGTATAGTGAAAGATGGGGTAATACTGGCGAATTGTCGTAGAACTTATATCACTCCACCGGGTGAAGGTTAGTTTTCTATTTACACAGTATTTTAAATTAGTGGTAATAATACCAATGAATTGCAGTGCTGCAGGTCAATGGGTCGATCTACACCATCGGCTTGAGCTTTACCGCATGGTGGAAAGACCTTTTACCTATGCTGTCTCGTTCGCTATCACCCTCCAGTAGACAATCTGTAGCCAAGCACCAAACAATGTGTTCCGGCAGCAATCTTAGTGACAGTAATAAATTACGAAACTACAGGCACATGAGACTTAACAACTGTATGTCTTAGCGTGATGGGCGCACGAAATTCATCTGTTATAGGCAGAAGTTACTGCTTAACATCAGGTGGGCCTCGTGCAAGCTCCATCACATACATCACTTAAATTACTAGTCTTATAGCAGACTAAAGAAGTCCAAATAATCTACTTAATTAGCCAACCAGAAACACATTTGTCCTGCCTGAAAATGGCATATTGCTGTAAAACAAAGGAAGAATTTTCAAGTGGAGTTTGAAGTATTCTTGGTAAAAAAACATCGTTAATAATTAGGGTTATAAGTTAATGTTTATGGTTCACTTATGAGATTATCCAAGGTGACAATTAGAAAACTTGTGTTGATTCATCATCATTAGATTTTTTATAATTGTGGTTTGAGTGTAATAAAACTTCTAATGTGAAATTGTTGACCAAAATTGGGCACCATGCTCATATTCAATTCCTGACCAAACAAGGTAAAAGAGAAAAGTATCCACTATGAGATAGTAGCATCAAGAGATTCTGATTATTTCTTGTTTGCCATACACAAAAGCAGTAAAGTGTATTTAAAAAAGACCGAAAAAGCATTGAAAGTCAAGTCGAGACAGTCCGTTTTTTACCACTGTAGAAGAAAACATAAAAAAGGTTGAGATACTTGTTGTCGAAGATATACAAATCAATAATTGTTTGCAGAGATGTCCTCCAAGTGATCTGTGGGTACTATACATTTAATACTTTTGAACCTCTCGAGAGTCAGTGCAAAATTAGTACTATGAATGATTACACTACAGCAGAAAATAGCACAAACTGAATAATGTAAGGAGTTTTTTAAACTTTTTGGTTTCCAGTTTTTTTGAATGCATAGTTATAGAAGGCTAAACCTGGTATTTGGACTATGACCATGTCACTATGACCCTGAGAGCAAACATGAATCAATGCAGTGGGTCACAATGGGCACAGCAACACCAACAGGGCTATCACGTATCTTCTGTAGCAATGAACTGTTGATTGCAACAATATAACTGTCAGTTTTGACAGATTTTGTAAGACAGATAGGTAACAGACCTTCATGCGCCCAAACGTTAGTCGCCGACCGTTTTGTTTCTTTTATACCTGAGACGATAACTGGCATATACTTTGATCGAATTAAAAATTTCCTACTATCCATTCTATACTAAAGAGTTTGTAATAATATAGTATATATACAGGTTGTACTCCCATGGTCAGTATTTCCTTTTATTTCATTTTATTATTATACTAAAATCTAAATAAAATAAATATAGGCAAAATTCTTACCGGTTACATGTGAGCAGAAATTTTAATGAGATAGACAAGAGAGTTGACCTTAACTTATTCGGTACAAGCATTGCATCGGCTAGGCGGTTGTTGAGCAGAGAGTTTTTCGACTAACTGTTTGAATTTAATTATAAGCATAATGTTTAGACTAAGTTGTAACCAAGTGTTCATTATTTGAATGTCATTTATAAGATAGCTATCCGTGAGGACCTGTAATTGGTTATCTGTTTTTATTAGTTATATAAGATATATGTAATACTGTTGGTCTTCCTAAGAAATAAATAAAATTTAAGTTTATATTAGTATATATTTTAAAATACAAGTAGTAATTTCTTATTATTATTATTTTTCGTATTCGGAGAGAAGAGAAACTTATTTTATTCCCGCTCATGACTTAAATTTTGGCTCTCTTATTTTTTTAATGTTATCCGCAGAGCATGCGTTATTGCAAAACATAAAAAAACAAATATATCATAGTCGCTTTATTACATTAGGTTTTATTTTACAGGATATATCAAGCGTATGAAACGTGCAGTATCTAAAGTGTAGATACCAATTGGCCATTACACCCTAAAATTGAAGCGGGGTGGAGGAAGATATATTTTGGGCTAATTTGTGTTAGGGGAGGAAGAAGAAATTACTACTCTTATTTTAAAATAAATGCCAATATAAACTTAAATTTTGATTTAATTAGCTTTAAAAAATAAAATTAGATTTTAGAATAATAATAATATGAAATCAAAGGAAATATTGACCATGGGAGTACAACCTCAATCTGTACAATGTTATTACAAACTCTTAGAATGGATATAACGAAATTTTAATTCGATCAATGTAGATCTATATGTCAGTTCGTTCGGTCGGTGACTAACGTTTGGGCACAAGAAGGCCTGTTACCTATCTGTCTTTTTCATTGATACAAAATCTGTCAAAACTGTCATTTTTGATTGTTGCAATCAGAATTTCATTGCTACAGAAGATACGTGATCGCCCCGCAAAGTTACACAAAGTTAAACAATCTGTCGAAGCTCATGGCTACAGTATTCTGGTACTCAAAAGGGATTTTGCTGATTGATCATACAAAATGGCAAAAGTATAACTGCAGCAATTAACACAACCACAATGCGTAATGCAATATAAGTCAGGCAACTATAAACAGATGTGTAAAATTTTTTGTTCAGGTAGGGCGCTTCTCCCAGCTGTGGCACCACCTTCTTTTATTGGTTAGTTAATGTGATTGGGTCGAAGATGTCTCTGAATTATCTAGCAGAACCCCATAACTGTATGGCAACTGTCCAAATCAGTTTTACATTTGATTTGTATATCAGCAGCTTGTTGTCCATAGCTAGTTTTGAAAGCGAAAACAGATTTTTGGCAAGCAATATTCTGACGAGACGAAGAGCCCAAGCTGACTCTAAACAGTCATTTTTAAGAGAAGTATTAAAATTATTTTTTGGAGTGCTTTAAAGAGATGATTTTAGAGGCATATATAGAAAAATTAAACACATACAGATTTTTCTTCCTTTTCAGGATTTCAGCCAAGAGAAACAGCAGAGCACCACCAGCAACACATTCATGAGGTTCTACAAGAAGCGCTTGACCAATCTGGAATAAAACCTCAAGATATAGATGTTGTATGCTACACAAAAGGGCCTGGCATGGCACCTCCTTTGATGGTGTGTGCTATTGTAGCCAGAACTTGTGCCAAGCTGTGGAGCAAGCCTATATTGGGAGTAAATCATTGTATTGGCCGTATCCTTTTTATATATCTGCATAATGAGTTAATACAACAACTTTTTGGCATTTTTTCAACATTATTTTTTTTTTTTTTTTTTTTTATTCCTGATAGGTTAGCCTTTGACCACTATCTCACCTGATGGTAAGTGATGATGTGGTCGAGGATGTTGTTCAGACTAACCTAGAGTAATTAATCATTGTTACTGCTGGCTAGCAGTTGTATTTGGAAAACAAAGAACAAACATGATAGCCGAGAGGTTAAAAAGAAGTGTTTGGTACGAAAAGTAGCATTAAAAAGATAGAACATCACATCTATTAAAGGTTCTAGCCTAATATTGTCTTGCTATGGTTTATATCCCAGTACTTAAAACCAGGAAGTCAATGATCTATCTTGATAATTCAAATCAAATTATAGTAAAGCTTTTTTAATCGGAACACATACAATTTATACTCTGTTCGGATTCGCGGTACAATTGGATATAGATATTTTTGTTCGAATATAGTGTTTTGTAGAGGTTTAGACAAATGTGGTGGGCGTGTAGTTGGATCTATTTGGAAAATACAAGTTCGTGTAAAAGCCATTTACCAGCTGAAAGTTTATTGCTTTTTTTTATCGCTGAGTTTGTTATTTTTTAGACTTCCGAATTTTTGACTTTTTTGCCTTACAATTATTTTTCATGCTTGTTTCTACTGAATTTTTTTCATTGAATATGAACTCAGGTAAATTTCGTCTACTTAAAGTTTTTTAAAATCCCTACTATACTGAAACTCTTTAATTCTAGGAAAAATAAAGTAAGTGAATGAAATAGAAACTATTTACAATCAAAGAAATCAAGTAATTTAAAATTTCCCTGCTTATACCTTTTCACACTACATGTATTACCTACAAAGCTTATTAACTTTGATATGATATGATTAACGTGAAAAATTAAAGTAAGCGGGAAATTGAATTAAATTATATAAAATATACTATGTTTTCTATTATTCTGCTAATTATAAATAATTTTCTTAATAAATTTTGCTCAAAAACTGCCCCTCTATTTGAATAAATGCACTACATCTCCGTCTAATTTCTGTTGTGAATGAACACATCTGGAGAGTCATTTCAACTGTCATTTTGGCGAATGCGGCGTTGAATCTTGCATTTTTTTTTTTTTATTGAAGACTTCGTGCTGAAATCTTTAGCACGCTTGACTAAACGAAATTATCATGGGGTGACTGCTATACGACGCGATACTTTGCTACATCGCGGCCGAATACGGCCCTATTGTAGGACAGCGGAATGATTCTGCCTTTGCCACCAACGGGTGTTACGTCGTGTGTTTATCCTAGGAGAGAAGAGAGCCTAAAAAAATACTTAATTCACTCTAGCTTGTAGTGTCATTGAGTACAACTTGTGGAGTACTTTGTATAATTTTTATGTCTTTGAAAATGACGATTTCAATCAGAAATTCAAATTCAAATTTATTTATTTCTTTGTTACAAATATGTTTTCCTTAATTATCTTAAAACTATTCTAAAACTAGACAATGTTAGCAATTTAAAGTAAGATAATATCAATAACTCTAGCTCTCACGGTAGGATTCCCTGTGTTTATGAGAGCTAGTTCACTCCATTAGGGTCTAAGTAAACATAAACATTTTTTTATTTTTTTTAGAAATAGTTTATTTTTATAGCTTACTAGCGACCCGTCAAGTCTTCGCGCGGGTGCAATGCTGATACTCAATATACTGCAGATTGTATTTATATACAACATGGCAATTGCCTGTCTCGTATTAGTGAAGTCCTCGCCTACGGCTCCCCCCGGCCGGTACTGCCGTAACCGCTATTTCCCTATATTTTAAATCTGTTATATCTTCGAAAATATTATTTAAATTACATGCTGTAAAGGCCCATATGATCTATATTAAATTCAAAATGTTTTTAAGGTATTTAGTTGGATAAAAAATATGCTGTGCTGCTTAAAATTCCTTAATAAATAAGCCATAATTTCTCGTAAAAAGTAAAGGATAAAAAAATGGTTATTATGGGTTATTACTAAGAGATAGACATATACCATACAGGACGTTTTTAAGGTGTAGTATACTACATTTTTTTGTCTCAATATTTCGTAGGGTTGAGGCAGTTTGCAATGTTAGCGCAAAAATGTGTTTATTTACGGCATCATATTAGAAACCTCCAAAATGATAATCTCTACAGATTTTCTACTTGATAATACATGCATGTATGTTGTGGTGTGTTCCGGCAGCAGTCTTTGGGAGCCAGTGAAATTACCGGCACATGAGACTTAACAACTATGTCTCACGACGAGTGCTGGTGCAGTGCAATTCGTGACTTGTTACGAAATGCATCTGTTATAGGCAGAGGATACCGCTAAACATCACATGGGCCTCGAGCTTGTTCCGTCACAATAACATAAAAAAATATATATATACTTATAAACCTTCCTGTTGAAACAATCCATCTATTAAGAAAAACCGCATCAAAATCCTTTACGTAATTTTAAAGGTCAAAGCATACATAAGGAAGCGACTTTGTTTTGTACTATGTAGTGATAGGCTAGCCTTTGATAGTGACTGATGGTAAATGATGTGGTTTAAGATGATGTTCAGGCTAACCTTAACTGACTCAGTCTCAAGGACAGCTGCCAGAATACACCGTTAGGAGCTTGGCATCAGATTTAGTTTTTGCAAGTCGTGGCTAGCAAGGTGAGCATTTGCAAAATGCCCTAAAAAAAATCTGTCCAATCACCATGCAATAGATATTAACAACATACATGATCACTCTGTATAAGTTTTATTGTTTACGCTTACAACCGCAACCGCGTTAAAATCAGGGACTCACTCTGAGAATTCTAGATTCTCAGCTCTAATTAATTCTATTTTTTTTTTACATCCTTAACAAAAACTGCAGATATTGAGATGGGGCGACTGATAACCAAAGCAAACAATCCCACAGTACTGTATGTAAGCGGGGGCAACACACAGATCATTGCTTACTCTAGGAAGAGGTATCGGATATTTGGAGAGACCATTGATATTGCCGTGGGAAATTGTTTAGATAGGTAAGTATCGAATCTGCCTGTATGTTTCTTGGAATAAGTTTAAATACTTTGCTGAGGATTAATCTTTGCAAAAAAGATTTAATTATCAAACCGTTTAGGATAGCAAATAATAATAATAAATGACATATGTGATAAATAAATCAAAGGAAACATATTAGAGATATCCAACCTTATATTCCATTGAAACATTGTTTTTTTTTAATACTTGCTAAAATTAGGGTCAAGAATTCTATTTGTGAATATGGCCAAGATCTACTAAATATATTTTTTTCTGCAGTCTAAATCTTTATTATATATTCTTAATTCTGATATCTCTCACAGGGGTGACAGGACAGGGGTCCTATTTAAATAGACATTATTATCAATTATGTTCATTCCATGTATTTCTTTTTTGAATCATTTCATAAAATTTACTGATGTTATGAAGTATATATAATAAACTTTTATAATCATATATATCTTCCGATTCATTTTAAATTCTCTGACTTTTTAACTTACTGATTTGATTTTTACTTATACTGCTGGCCAATCTTAACTTACTTGACATTTGCATATTGTAAACGCATTGATAAGAGCCGCAATCTGAAGAATAAGTATCAGATTACTGTATTCCTAAAATTAAACAAACCCATTATTTATTTTGGTGCATGATCTTGAATCTACCTACTTCATTCATAGCAAAAGTTAAATAATATCCTCATGTGAGAAGTTTATATATTTTTTAGGAGTTGTCTGATATAAAAATAGGTTATTGATTGCAGATTTGCCAGAGTATTAAAGTTATCAAATGCACCCAGCCCTGGGTACAACATAGAACAAGCTGCCAAGAAGGGAAACAAATATTTACACCTACCCTATGCTGTTAAAGGTAATTTATTTAAAATTATACTGTCTAAAGAAAATGTATTATGATGGTTATTTAAAGCAAGTAGATGATATCATGATTTGTCTATAGAACAAACTGTTGTTTTTTCTTTTAAACTAAAGGAAAAACCACTAGAACACAAAACTTCACTTATTTTAGTAAATAATACGGGATAACTCACTTGAATAATTCAGATAGCCCTGACTATAGATTCGACTTATTAGTACTTTAGTTTTTTTTCAAGGCCCCATGAAGTGGTCGGACTTATTCACATTGGTTATCCTGTATTATGTACTAAAATCATTTTAAGACATTTATTTTAGACAGAACAAAAAGTTGACAATAATTTCATGCTAGACACACTGCCAACTGACTGGAGCATTTGGACTGCATATGAGTCTGCTATGACTTATAAGTTGTCTAAATGCTTTTATTGTAGTAGCTGTAGTGTTGTATATAGTTCGTAGTATTTTGTTTAATAAAGGCATGCCTACCACCGCGCCAGTGGTTCAATAATTTAATTACTGAACGTAATTAAATGTAAACACTCTGTTCTTCACATGATGTGGAAGTACTCGTATATAGATATTTTCCTAACAAGAATATAAGCTTTATTGATATCATCTGCTATGTGTCGATGTGATATAGTCCAGTTATGAATGAAATTCTCTTGTTATAATTACGTACGATGCGCATGGGTTTAAAAAAATATATAATTTCCAGGCATGGATGTGAGCTTCTCAGGAATCCTCTCGTACATGGAAGACAAAATAGATGAACTATTGAAGGAGTACACACCTGAAGATCTCTGTTATTCCCTGCAAGAGACCTTATTCGCTATGTTGGTCGAAATCACTGAACGGGCGATGGCACACTGCGAATCTGATGAGGTAAGTAAAAAGAAAATCTGTCGCCAAGGTATCCTTGAAAGCTTTTCCCAATCTAGGTCTAACCTGCTTACCTTTGTTATAAAAAAAGTGGCAAAGAGCCTGTCTAGCATTGCTTGGAAAAGGGTTTTGCAGATCTAAATAATCCCCAGTATCGGGTTAAAAGCCACTTTCTTGAACAAATATCACATATATGTCTAAAACTATATGTTAGACTAGCAGCTCGCCCCGGCTTCGCACGGGTAATTGCGACTATAAATTGAGATGTAAGCTAACCTATCTTTCAATTTGGACCAAATTGGGCAATTTGATTTTGACGGTGTGCAAATCAAATTTAAAATCGGTTCAGTAGTTTAGGAGTCCATCGCGGACAAACAACGTCACACGTAATTTTTATATATAAAGACTATTAAAGTTGGGGGGACCGTTACTAAAAAGGATGTCCTCTTTTTTATCTTATCTATTAGCAAGCCATAAGTGTGTAATCTTTACCCACACCATTTGATAGAACTCACTGTTTGGTCGTAACTACTTCTTTTACACTAATCGAACTCGGAAGCTGTAATTTTGCCTATATAAAGACAACAACAACAACGGGAGTTAAACTTTACATTTTAGAGATAAAGGATAAATTATTGTGAAAATAAAAAGTTTACAATATAGCATAGAAACATCAATGAACAATTTTAACCTCAATTTTGTTTTATAATATCATGGTTTAGGCGGACATGTAGATCGTTAACGTCGCGCCTGCCTATCGAGCTTCTAGAACCCGAGTTAGTTGATCGAAGCGCCTGTCCATGACAGCTGCAATGTCACCCAGATATAAACTAAAAAGTTCTACGAGACACTGCACTGCACTTCCCCGAAGACAATCCTGATCGAGTGTTTGTCTGGTTTTCCCCTTTACTAACATAATTAAGTTGAAGCAGTGATGGCTCAGTGGCATAAGCTATGGACTGCCGCGCAGCAGGTCCATGGTTCGAATCCCACCACGGGCTTGAGCTTCACCGCAAGGTGGAAGGGCAATTTGCGAATGCCCGCCTGGCTAGCGACCACCCTCAAGTAGAAAATCTGTTGCCTAGAGCACCTAATGGTGTGTTCCGGCAGCAGTTCTTGAGAGCCAGTGAAATTACAGGCACATAAGACTTAACTACTATGCCTCAAGGTGACGGACGCAGTGCAATTCGTAACTTGTGACGAAATTAACATCAGGTGGGCTTGGAGCTGGTTCCGACAATAACATTTAAAAAAATCACAGGTGCTGATAGTTGGCGGCGTCGGATGCAACGAGCGCCTCCAAGAAATGATGGCGATAATGTGCAAAGAACGGGGCTCGAAGGTTTTCGCGACCGACGAGCGATTCTGCATCGACAACGGTGTGATGATCGCACACGCGGGCGCACTCGCCTTCGCTTCCGGCACACGGATGGAGTTCAGTGAGGCGACAATCACGCAAAGATATAGGACTGACGATGTGTTGGTTACGTGGAGAGACGATTAAAGGCTTTATTTTGATGTTGTGTTTTAAAACGATTTCTCCAAAAAGGATAAAGTTGAGAACACGTCGGACATAATAATATATATTTAATATATGAACGCACATAATTTATTCCTGAATCATATTTTTTTTTATTGCTTATGGGTAAGCCTTTGACCACAATCTCACGTGATGGGAAGTGATGATGTGGTCGAAGGTGTTAACAGGTTTAACCTAGAATGACTGGCTCCCAAGAACAGCTGCCGGAACACCGTTAGGTGCTTGGCGACAGATTTTCTACTTGAGGGTGGTCGCTAGCCAGGCAGGCAATCCTAAAAATGCCCTTCCACCATGCGGTGAAGCTCAAGCTAGCGGCGGGATGCGAACCATGGACCTGCGGCGCGGCAGTCCATAGCCAAAGCCACTGAGCTATCACTGCTACAAAATTATTTCCCGCTGTGGGTAGAGTTTACAACCAAGTTGTCCCATTTTAATTTCATCAAATTCAAGTATTTGGAAGTTACACCCTACGAATAAATATGTAATTAAATTTAAGTCGAGCTCAAGAACAGGAGAACGCGAACCTTACCGTGACGGACGTGGTTTTAAAAGAGTGTACCGAGCGGCTTAACATTACCTTGACGCGACCAATCGGATGCGATCATTTCTAAGCGCCAAATCAATTGAATTTAGAACATAATGAGTCCGAAATCAAAGCGATAACTGTAAGATAGTTACAGGTTACACCCAATTAAATAAAAACAGTATTTGTCAGTATGCCTATACCTGGATGACGTAATAATAATTGTATTGCAACCTTGCGGATTGTAACAGTATTGTAGGTAAGTAACACTATATTTAAGCAGAAGGTATAAAATAAGAAGTCAAACCATCAAATTCGGAACCTGAATCAGCATAGTAGGTACCAACAACCGTTGTTTCATATACAGGATATAAAAGTCGGTTCCATTGATTAAAAAATAATAATTAATGTCAATAATTTACTGTCCATTAATGGTCGGTGTCTTTAGTAATCAAATGCCGTTTCCTTTACGTATTGCTACGAACTGAATACCCTCTAATGTATGTTTCTACTACTTTCGTTGTATGTATGTCTCCAGCTTCCTCTACCCTCTATTCCCTTAAGTATCACGCAAGATAGAGCCGATATCGTTCATTTATGAATTAAATTCTATTGTTATCATTATGCATATATATGTGCATGGATTTATATCACATTTCGACGACGGTCTATACTATCTCTTAACTCGTAATCTGCCTACGCGTGTAAGATTCGACGTTAGTGTGTCGAGATGACAGTAATCAAGACGATAACGGGTACAAACGGGGTAGATTCAAATCGCTCCTCCCTCTCCTCAAGACGATGACACCCGCTTTTTTCAGTCTACTCGTGACAACGGTCAATGCAACTTCATTGAAACGTCGAGGTTGAGCAAAATATGATGGTATTTGTGTGTCAATCGTGATTTATAAACAAGACATCACGAAATTTTACAGAACATCTTACAACAGAGAAACAGGACCTAGGTGCTCCTAGGTCCTGTTTCTCTTGCTTGCTAAGTGCAGTGCTAGTTGGGAGACCAGTTTAGTCGTCACTGGTATCCTTCCCCGCGATTTGTAGACCTGTTCAGCTCACTTAGCTACAGCGGTAATTATTATTGTTATTGATAGTAGCTATATCAAATAAATGTCATAGAACATTATATATGAATTAAAATAAAAGAATGTGATCCAATCCAACCATTATATTTGTTCAAAATAAAGATATCACTGCAAAACCATTCGGGTCATAAACACTCAACAGATAACATTATAAACGATACTACAATTATTATTGCATTTGTTTTACATTAAATAAATATTATAATTTAATTTAAACATTCCAAACCAAACCACTCAGGCTCAAAATTATCTACTATTTATAATACAGTTTTCTTAAATTTTAATAAATATTGGAAATGATTTGAAAATACAATTTTACAAAGGGATGCTGCAGACCCTTCCAAGCTACCATTCAATAACCAATGCACGTGATTTTATTCAAATACATTAGTACTCAATTTTTATTCTAATTAACTTTATTACAATATATGTACTCTATATATTATTTGGACTTTCACAGAGAAAGATCTTATTTCAATACATTTATAAACTTAACAAATATGAATACATCTTAATCAACTAATCAAAGCCTTGTCTCAACTTGTCTGCGATTAAGCGTTTCTTGATCACATTGACAACAAATCAAATCAACAACGAAACAAAACGAATACTTGGCACACTGTATAAAATGAAGTACATATGCACATACATCAATAAGCCTAAATAAGAATAGAGTGATCAATATTGACGTGACTTCTTATATTTATGGCTCCTGTGACGTATTGTTACAATTCTGCCAATGTCTACATGCTATCATGAGGGGAGCGCTTATTGTTATGAGAACGGTTGGTCTTTAGGGAGAAACCACCAGATTTTTTCCAACCATGAATCTTATTACACAGCTTCTTTTTTAGTACCTACAACATAAACCAATAGAACACTATGTTTAGAAGTAATTGTGTAAAAATGCACAACATAGCCATTTTACGTTTACGGCATTTATAAACAATAGTTTCGTATAATAGTAGTAGGCTTCTTGTTTAAAATTCGAATTAAAAAGTATATTCTTGCTTCATAGACGTATTGAGTTGTTGTCAATGCGACCAAATAGCGGTTTAGCGACACACCAACGGCATAGTGATTACTTCGTATGTAATACAAATAATAACAAAAACTAAATACTAAGTACCTAGTAGAAATTATCTTCATATTATCGTGTTTACAAATACAAATAGTTTTTGTTGACTATATGTACAGGATGATATAGGAGAGAGGTCCTGAAACAGCTGACGCTAGTTCAGGAATTCCCCATAATAGTTATGACACTGGTACTGTTTGGGTCGGTACATTGCCTTAAAGTAATAAATTAGTGTTTTATAAAATGGAGATAGATATAGAAAGAAAAGAGATCTAAGGGAGGCTTAGCCGCCACACAAGCCACTTCTGCATTCTAGTGTTAATATTTTTTTATTTAATGTTTTTGGTAGTGGAACAAAGTATAATGAAAATAAATACAGGTGCTTGGGGGAAATACACGTAGATATTTAATGACACACAATAAATGCAAAATTGTAGTAGGGACTATACTTTTTTTTACCAATCTCGCCATTATACAAATATGAGCGAGAGAAACTTTATATTACAATATGTACCTACAGTTAATTTTTCCAAATTGCGCTTTCTGCTTTTGCTATCAGAATCAAAAAGTGCGCATTTCCTTCTGCATTATCCGTTTCCTTCATCAGGAATCTCATCGGAAATTCATCAGGAATCTCATTGGAGATTCCTGATGAATTTCCTATTGAATGGTCAGGTAAACCATATACCCGTAAGGGGAATGTCCTCCTTATATAATAAAATCATATAGGTTGGTGGTAATATGTATTTATACAATATTCCTCTTATATAATATTACTTCCACATTCTCACTGTTGGCACAATTGTGAGTATAAAGTGTGTCTAGTTGGTGGATTCAAATGTTTATTTTAACTATAATTTTATTCTGAGTATATAATATGATCAAAGATTGACTAAAATCTATAAAACATAGAATTATATCTGTCATAGCTTGGAAGTTTAAAATTCAGAATGATCATAGCAGTATCAAAATATTTATTGACAAATTGATACTCAGCTTTTCATAGATGCACCTATAAAATAATAATATAAGAAATCAAGCTACTAAGACGTATAAGAGTTCAAGCGTAACGAAAATATAAGTTTGGCTTATGCCTAAAAGGATTTGTAGCACTGAACAATTAAATCCATTATCCTTGAACTAAGTTTTGAAATGAACCAAAATAACCATTTGATAAGGAATTTAAAGACCGCTGTAACAATCTGTTCTGACTGTTCAAATCATTCCAATAATTAGATATTTCAATTTTAAAAGATTTAAAAAATCTGGATATATTATTCAAAACAGTAAAAAAATTAAGATTCTTTATGTATGTACATAATTAAAATCAACAAAGTTTATAGGTAAATAAATCATGACTTTTCTAGAGCATAAGTTAAATAAAAGATAATAGACTAAATGAATGCATGATTGTAAAAACCCACCTCAAACCACTTTTTCCGAAATACCGTTTATTGCGGATTTGTATTATCTATGGCAAGACAAACTGTTTGAGTGTAAAAACACACCTCAGTCATGTAAGAATCCCACAGTTATAGAGGCGCGAATATTTCAATGAGTGTAAAAATCCACCTTTTCCTGGATGAGGTGTTTTTTTACTATCAAACATGTGGCAACACCTGAAAATGTCAGCTGTCAATATTGACGTTTCTAATGTTACTGTTAGTTTGAACTTTGAACGACTGAGGTGACTGTAACGGACACGGATTACTTGTATTACACAAATTAAATTGAATTTACTGCGTACTGGTGAAAATGAGTGCTGAAATGGAGGAAAACCAAGGTGAGTCCTCTTTGGATGAAACACGCACTAAAAAACGACGTGACAACTCTGCTGATTATTCTCGGAATAAGATCAAACAAGCACGTATTCATGGGCAAGCCGAAAAATAAAACTGTACAGGCTAAGACAATAGGACCTCCATGCAAGTGTGCTAAAATATGCTGGGAAACCATATCCGAAAATGACAAATTAGAAAACCTTGCCAAATTATTAACTTGGCGTCTTAAAATGAACAAGATATCTATCTCCAGGGGTTAATATCCTGTAAGGACATAAAACGACGCTGAGTGCTAAAGGAGAACCATTGAGACAGAAAGTGTTTACATACACTGTTCAAATTGGTAATGAGAATAAAGATGTATGCCATTCTGCTTTTCTTAGCTTGTTTGGTATTACTAAGGACCGTGTTAAGAGGCTCCGTGACTTGTTGGTCTTGGGTAAAATACCGGAAGACAAGAGAGGGAAATCAAAAACGGTCAATGCGATGTCTAGTGATAAAATCACTGCAGTGATCTCTCATATTTCCTGTTTTTGGCAAAAGAGAGCCACTATTCTTCTGGCATAATAAAGTATCTTCCTGCTGACCTATCAGTAAAAAAAATGTTTCGACTTTAGAAGGAAAAATACCCAGGAACTAGGATTAAGTACGAATATTATAATAAAATATTCAGGGAGAACTTCGCTCTTCGCTTTGGGCGCCCAGTAGTAGATACGTGCTGCCTCTGCGAGAGTCTAGACTTGAGAATCAATTCGAAAATCCTGAACGACGTAGCTAAAAAGGTAGCTTTGGCCGAAAAGCTAGTACACAAAAAGAGGGCTAAGAAGTTCTATAATAAACTTCAAGAAGCAAGGCAAAGATCTCAAGAAGATGAAACATTTTTGGGAATTTGCTAGGATTACATGCAAAATGTGTCACTGCCAATGATTCCAGTGCAAGAAATATTTTATTTGCGGCAACTAAGCGTCTCTATCTTCTGCATCCACAATTTGAAAACGGGTAAAATGTCCTGTTCGTATATCATGAAGGACAAGCAAAAAAGGGACCAAACGAAGTATGCTCGTTTATTATGACATACATTAAAGAGTACGTTGACAAAAAAGTGGTGGAACTAATGCTCTTTTCTGATAACTGCGCTGGTCAGAATAAAAACAATACATCGGTACGAATGAATATGGCCCTAGTTGACAGTGGGCGTTTCAAAAATTCAACAGGTCTTTCCGATGCGATGTCATTCTTTGCCGTGTGATAGAGCATTTGGTATTATAAAAAAAAAGCCTTCGTCGTAAAGAAAGGCTGTACAGTGTACAGAAACTTATGGAATTGATTGTATCTTCGAGCAGGCAGAGTGATTTTTTTACAGTTCACTTAGTCAGCGGAGAGGATGTGATAGAATTTGAACATTGGTACAAATTGGACTTTGATTGTAAAAACACACCTTGTACACGATGACTGTAAAAGTCCACCTTATCCCAAAACTTAAAAAAAAAACAAATAAAAATATTATGAATATATTATGCTACCACTTTTTAACATATCATATATTAAATATTTTTCAATGTAAATAGTAAATAAAGAAAAACATGGACTTAATTTTTTTTTACACCAGACAGTTTTCATTGATTTTCTGATACTTTTGCATTTGGTCTGAAGTGGGTTTTTACAATCATGCATTGAAATAGTCTTAAATCCCAAAATAACTTAAATATATAACTCTTTAAATAAATACTGGAAACAATAAATAATTTCATAATTATCATTGATGAAGGGGATTCTTGCTGTACATCTGATTCTGTTGATTATTACAATATTCCATGGAATTGATTAATCAATGTAATGTCCCAACTATGAGTTGCTTCTTTCATTCAACAATAATACTCTTAAGCTAGATTTTTACCCTATATGAATAAAAAAAAAATTAAGGGTCACATACTCAGATAAATAAAGGAGGTCAGATGGACCTGGCACATGATACAAGAGAAGCAAAGAAACATGCTCCTATCATGCTCTCCCTTTCAACTGTACTGCAAACATGTGGAGCGTGAAAGAGACAGTAAGATTTTGCAATATTGTAGGTTCCTCTGAAGACTACCGGCAGATCCAGGGAACTGCTTGTTGTCACAGATAGTTTGGGATGATATAAATGAAAGAACCAGAGAAAACTATAAACTCATTGAAAATTTCAAAGTAATCACATAGCATGCTCCATCATATCTTCTTTATTTATCAGAGTCTGCTGTTTCTTTCAATTTTGTCTCAAATATATCAGTCAAGTCAGTTCAATACTTACATAATTAGAATTATAATCCCTAACATTAAACTGATAACAAATTCTGTATTATTTGTTCTTGTTTTAACACACTTTAACTTCTCTGCGTTTGTATAAGATCTACACGATCCTGTCCTGATTATGAGATGTATGTACTAAAAAAATCTTCAACAACTATGATGCAATATAAAAGTCTCATCTGTACATTTGTACTTAGGACTCATTGGCTGAACTTTATTCCCTGTGGTCTGTCCATTGTTTTGACTCTCATAAGTCTGATCCATGCAATCCTGTGTATACTATGATCCAGGTTACCTAAAAATTATTTTCTCAATTAGTTTACAATTAATGTAAAGGGTGACAATGATTACTTAACTGCTTAAGATTGGGTGTGGAAATTCAACATTACAGTTCTACTAAAATGTTGACAATCATGTTTTAAATTACATAAAATTTTACAGGACACCATAACATTACAATATAACCCTCAATCAGAAACCTGGGGAACATTCCATTTTTCACTTTATCACCCCTGTGTGTTTTGTAATTATCTATGCGACTGCTAAAACTGCTGCACTTCCGGGGCAGGCAGCAAAAGTTATTTGCAGACTGGCAAAAAAACTAATTTAATTATTTCTCAAGTTTGGTAAAGCAGATCTGTGCTGTTTATCTGTAGCAGATCTTTGGTACTGTTTATGTAGATAGAATGGCCTCAAATAAACTTGAGTAATAAGTTAAAATCATTTTCTTCCCATCAATGCACATCCTGGCATAGATCTATATTTTTTTATTAAAAGATATATCAGCATATTGGTTTAGTACATCTGGGTTGGTTGTTGTCAAACTGTCTCGAATTGCAGAATAAGCATGCTCAAAATCATTCCAAGATGCACTGACAGCTACACAAAAAATCCTAGTGATGTCATCAACTCTCAAGTCTCCGAGGTAGAGAATTGTGCATTTAGTTCACACTGCTGATATTATATTCCATAGCCTTAACCCTGCAACATAACATATTCCTTACCAAAAAGCCAGCAAAAGATGTCATGAATCCTTCTTTAGTTATTTCCCACATGCCACCATATTCTTCTTCATCAATGTTTTGGAAATTTAATACATAAAAGTATATGAGACCAGCATTTACAAGCACAAATCTGAAATAATTATAAAATAAATTTATTTTGAGAAGCAATACAAAAATTGGCCTGTAGTTAAGGGTAATTTTTAACATTGTTATTAAGCACCTACTTATATACTTACAATAAAACACCTATGAATCCTTTGAGAGGTAGTAAACCCCAACCAAGACCCAAAACTATGCCTAAAGCTTGCCGCATCCAATAAATTACATCTAGGAACTCATCCTGAAACAATCAAACGTCTACTTGACCCACTTTAATATTAATTGTAATAAAATATAGAAGTCTCGTGATCTAAAAACTAACCTTGTCAGGCCACTCTGCACTCGATGTTAACGCTTTTTTCCACACAGATTCACATACTTTTCCTTTTGTTGCCGCATCCACAGATTTAGTTTTATTAGACATAATTGATCAGCGGTTGTTTGGACGTTTAAATAAATTTTAATTCATCAATTTGATCGAATCAATAATTTGAAAAATCTCAAGCATTGTACACCACCACGTCACTCTGACTGACATTATTGACAGTGACAGTCTAAACTTGACAAGTGACAACAAAACAACGGTGACAATACACAAGCCTCTTGTTTCTTTTGTCATTGTACTGATTGTACACAAGTCACTCAAACGAGTTGAAGTTGTAAAAATTAGTCGGACTAGTCAGTCAGTCCACTCGTGCAATGTGTGTTTAATCAATCCGTTTTACACTCGTGTGGTACCACTCGCTGGGTGGGTGCATACTTAAAACCCACTTGCATGGCTGAATTCAGTGCACTAAATGAAACAGAGTGGTTGGGATCGTTAAAAACTGACCATGCGGGGCGTGTTGCTTATGACCTCGCTACGGCTTATGGATTCTCTCAAATGGTGTCAGGGCCGACCAGAGTTCCCGACATTGACAGCCACACTCCCTCATTGCTAGACCTTCTGCTGACTTCCAATCCGGACGGATATCAGGTCTCCGTCGAGGCACCTTTAGGTGGGTCCGACCATTGCCTGGTACGCTCCGAGGTGCCAACCCTAAGCCGCGTCCGTCCCCATCCACCTGGGAAACGCACCGTATGGCACTACGGGTCAGCCGATTGGGATGGGTTACGAGAGTTTTACTCTTCTTGGAAGCAGCTCTGCTTCTCGACCTGCGATCTTGATACTTGCGCCGACTCTGTCGCGGACGTTGTGCTGCAGGGCATGGAATGTTACATTCCAAACTCTGCAGTGCGCGTCGGCGGTAGAAGTCGCCCCTGGTTCAGTAGGCCCTGTGCAGTAGCTTCAAAGCTTAAGTTTGACGCTTATAAGGCTTGGGCTACGGCGCTTGTATCGCAGGATCCTAAGTGCCCCGCTTTAAAAAAGAAGCTGAACGCTGCTTCAAGGTCTTGCAAGAAGGAAGTAGCCGAAGCCAAAAAGCTTCATGTGAGCAGGATTGGTGAAAAGTTGATGAGCTTTCCTTCAGGCAGTAAGGCGTTCTGGTCGCTTGCCAAAGCTGCTGCAGGGAACTGCCATTCTGCCAATCATCACTTCCAGCACTTCGTAAGCCTGATGACAGTTTGGCCCACAGCACAAAAGAGAAAGCAGATCTCCTTGGCATTCTCTTTGCCTCAAACTCGACTTGACGATGGGGATGCAGCAACGCCTGTTATACCGCAGTGCGAGAGTTCCATGCCAGAGGTACGCATCTTTCAGAGAGCAGTACGCGTCTACTCTATTCATCTACAGTCCAGTCAAAATAGACATTTGACTTAGCCAAAATTCGCATAGAGTTGAAAATTGGCAAAGACGTTATCATCATTATAAAAAAAATGTCAAAAAACCCCTTCGATCCTCCTTCTGCAAAAAAAATTATTCAAGGTCAAACATACAAAATTAAGGTTTTTCCATTTTTCTCGAAAATGGTATGTTTTATCGTGAAAATAGGCCAGACAAAAGTTGTAGATCATACAATTCTCTACAAAAATAGTCCAGTGGCTTTTACACTTACGACTCATCATTCGTGAGATATCGCGGTTTTAATCATTAGAAAATTCATATTTTACGGTATATATTTTGAGCTGGACGATGCAGAACTGCTGCTGCTTCATACATTATTGTATCATTATATGATGCACATAATCCGAAAAACGAAAAAAATTGTATGAACGTTTCGATCCAAATCGTCGATGAAAAAAAACTGATAAACCCAATTTCAATCTTAATTTGAAAGACCTAGGCCGAACAGCAGTCATTATACAGTGGCTGATAGTTGTACATATTTATTTAAAATGATCTATTTAAAATTTTAAATCGTCGATTTTTTAAAATTACTTGCTCCAAAAAATAAGTCAAGGACTCCGGAATTACGCTGTCAATATTTTCAAACATTCGACTCGGCGGGGGATAATTATCATTATCAATCACTACAGATTGAATATCGTCTCGAATAATTGCTGCGACAGCTTTCAGTATTCTGAATCGTTCTTCGATTGTATTTTGTTTTATATTTTCATGCCAAGCTTTATTAAGAATATATAACATTTTAAATTAAATAATTATTAATACATACATTTAATAATGATTAAACTGTTAAATAAAATTATTTAACAGCACAAATTAAAATTGAAAATATTACCAATAAGCACGTCTGCTCACTGCAAAGGAATTTTCAAAACTAACAGTATATACTGAGTTATTGCGTTTACTTCCTTCAAAAATAGGCAGGTATGCGATCCCCTCCACACTCGAACAATGACGTAGCTAGCAGATGTTACTCAAGGTTACCGACGAAGGGAATACGAAGGGGACTGGCAGTGTAGTCTTATATTTTAAAATACTCATTCAATTTATACAAGTTTTATTGTGTAAGTAACACAAACCAATAGTTTCTTATTTTCAGTTATATTAAACGTCCGATGACGTGTACAGGCTGCATTTTAGTGCATATTATGTAAAATATGAATTTTCTAATTATTAAAACCGCGATATCTCACGAATGGTGAGTCGTAAGAGTAAAAGTGACTGGACTATTTTTGTAGAGAATTGTATGATCTACAACATTTGTCTAGCCTATTTTCACGATAAAACTTACCGTTTTCGATAAAAATGGAAAAACCTTAATTTTGTATGTTTGACCTTGAATAAATTTTTTTGCAGAAGGAGGATCGAAGGGGATTTTTGACATTTTCTTTATAATGACGTTAAATACACGTTTCTGCCAATTTTCAGCTCTATGCGAATTTTGGCTAAGTTTTGACTTATTTTTGTCTATTTTAACTGGACCATGACACGCACCGCATCACGACATAAGCGCGCTCTCCATCCTTGTCCTGCGCACTACTGCATATGTTTCACTATCCTTTTCTATGATTTCAAACATTTGTTTTCAATTTATACAAAAAATATTTAAAATACTAAAAGAAAATGACAATTTATGCAGACTTATAGGTGATACGTAATTACTTTTATTTTGTTTATGGTCTCAATAATTATTACCACAGAATTGTACGCGTAACACGGCATTTTTTTAAATTATTTGCGTCTCACAGAGACGTCGCGCGCATTGGACTGTCTCTCGGTGAATGAGACTGTCCCAGGGCCGGGGGTCGTTTAGATGGGGTCATTTGAGGGCGCGATATAACATATCTCCCTCCTTTTATGTATAATATCATTGGTAACATTCCAAACCTTGTAGCCCTTGATATATAGGACCACATAGCAACTGATTGGATAGGAGCACAGGATATGCTACCTAACACATGAAGGTGTCATTTTACAATAGGTACTCCACAATGTTACAAATACTCTTGTTATATAGGTACCTAGTGTAAAGAAATAAGCATTTAAAAACTCGTAATAAAAAATGTTTATTAAAAAGTTCCAGCTTATAAAGTAGGGGCGATTCTATTCTTCACTCTTCGAAGCCTTTCTGCTTCCATGTCTTTGGTGGCATCCCAACATTCTTTATTTAATGAATCATAGCCTTGGGATAGGCTGACGAGACGTGCTAACACTAGAAGCCGATGGAGATCATCTGCCGTTACTGGATTTTCTGAATCTGATTTACTTCGCATTTCAATGAAATCGTCTTCCACAAACTGAAACAGAAAAAATATTGTATATTATTTGAGGTATGGTAACATCAGTCTGCCGTCACAATATATTATTCGGTACAAAGTATTAACTAATCAAATCCTAAAGAAAAATAGAATGGTTTGCCAAATATCCTATGAATTAATGCAGTATGTATGTTTCAGATTCATATTCAACAACCCATTTTTCACCAGAAGAGGCCTCATGTCACTGAACTAACAACTATGTAACACTAAACTTGTATCTCACAGTATGGATATCCCCGTACTGTGAAATACAAATTTAGATAGAGATAGTGGCGATGATTTACACTTTATCAAAATATGAGTTAATATGGTAAATAATTAAAATAAGTAAACAACTACACCCCATACAAGAATTGTTTTTTTTTAGTGTTTATAAAGCAAATAGTTCCACCTTGTATTATTGAGATTAAACCAATATACACCCCACACAATAATTGTTTTTTTAGTGTTTATAAAGCAAATAGTTCCACCTTGTATTATTGAGATTAAACAAATATACACCCCACACAAGAATTGTTTTTTTTTGTGTTTATAAAGCAAATAGTTCCACCTTGTATTATTGAGATTAAACCAATATACACCCCACACAATAATTGTTTTTTTAGTGTTTATAAAGCAAATAGTTCCACCTTGTATTATTGAGATTAAACAAATATACACCCCACACAAGAATTGATTTTTTTTAGTGTTTATAAAGCAAATAGTTCCACCTTGTATTATTGAGATTAAACAAATATACACCCCACACAAGAATTGTTTTTTTTAGTGTTTATAAAGCAAATAGTTCCACCTTGTATTATTGAGATTAAACCCAATATACACCCCACACAATAATTGTTTTTTTTAGTGTTTATAAAGCAAATAGTTCCACCTTGTATTATTGAGATTAAACCAATATACACCCCACACAATAATTGTTTTTTTAGTGTTTATAAAGCAAATAGTTCCACCTTGTATTATTGAGATTAAACAAATATACACCCCACACAAGAATTGATTTTTTTTAGTGTTTATAAAGCAAATAGTTCCACCTTGTATTATTGAGATTAAACCCAATATACACCCCACACAATAATTGTTTTTTTAGTGTTTCTAAAGCAAATAGTTCCACCTTGTATTATTGAGATTAAACAAATATACACCCCACACAAGAATTGTTTTTTTAGTGTTTATAAAGCAAATAGTTCCACCTTGTATTATTGAGATTAAACAAATATACACCCCACACAAGAATTGTTTTTTTTAGTGTTTATAAAGCAAATAGTTCCACCTTGTATTATTGAGATTAAACCAATATACACCCCACACAATAATTGTTTTTTTAGTGTTTATAAAGCAAATAGTTCCACCTTGTATTATTGAGATTAAACAAATATACACCCCACACAAGAATTGTTTTTTTTAGTGTTTATAAAGCAAATAGTTCCACCTTGTATTATTGAGATTAAACCAATATACACCCCACACAATAATTGTTTTTTTAGTGTTTATAAAGCAAATAGTTCCACCTTGTATTATTGAGATTAAACAAATATACACCCCACACAAGAATTGTTTTTTTAGTGTTTATAAAGCAAATAGTTCCACCTTGTATTATTGAGATTAAACCAATATACACCCCACACAATAATTGTTTTTTTAGTGTTTATAAAGCAAATAGTTCCACCTTGTATTATTGAGATTAAACCAATATACACCCCACACAATAATTGTTTTTTTAGGGTTTATAAAGCAAATAGTTCCACCTTGTATTATTGAGATTAAACAAATATACACCCCACACAAGAATTGTTTTTTTAGTGTTTATAAAGCAAATAGTTCCACCTTGTATTATTGAGATTAAACCAATATACACCCCACACAATAATTGTTTTTTTAGTGTTTATAAAGCAAATAGTTCCACCTTGTATTATTGAGATTAAACCAATATACACCCCACACAATAATTGTTTTTTTAGGGTTTATAAAGCAAATAGTTCCACCTTGTATTATTGAGATTAAACCAATATACACCCCACACAATAATTGTTTTTTTAGGGTTTATAAAGCAAATAGTTCCACCTTGTATTATTGAGATTAAACAAATATACCTGTAAATCCTCACTTATTGTGTACTTGACAAGTTTGAGTTGTGTAAGGTATGTCCTTATGATATTTCTGATGTCCTCCTTTAAGTAATAGGTGGCTGCTTCAACTATGGCATCGAAAATTTGAAGCGATGATTCCTCTGGCTTTAAGGGTAGATGATAGTCACTCTGAAATCATATTTGTCATATAATGAACATTGTCATCATCATTATTTTTCTATCCTTGTCCCACTTAATGTGGGATTGATACAATATGTTTTATCCAGCAACTCAGAAAACTTAGGTCAAGAACATATGAATAAATATTTTCATCAATCACACTCATATTATAAATGTGAGATAATGTGTGAGGGTGTGTGTGTTAGTTACTTTTTCATGCTGAAACGTCTGCACCGATCTAGATGAAAATTTGGATAGATAGTTTAAGCTCTCAAATACTCTAGATTAACACATAGGCTACTTTCCATCATTAGCATCATCATTTTTCAACATTGTCTACGCGGTTGTACCTTAGAGCGCAACTGACATAAAAAAATATTTGAAGGAAATAGGGAGTCTAAAAAAAACATTAGCATTGTTAAATATGTTATGAAATGTACCTAAGGCTAAATATAATTAATCTGTACAAATTTACACCACCTATCTGTTTCTATTCCTCAATATCTATATTTTCCACCCTAAGGTTGATTGGAAGAGATCGCTTTAAGCGATAAATCCGCCCATTGTACCTTAACTTTAAGAATTACCTATATGTGTTTTGTAAATTGTGGTGTACAATAAAGAATCTTTGTATTGTTTTGAAAATTATTTTATAATAAGAAAATTAATGCTTCATACACAAGTTATAAATAATGCAAGAGATCCCTCATGTTCATATAGGTATTTTTGGGGACAATAATCTGTCTCGCGGTTCACCTCTGTGAAAAACTAGTTTTATATCAAAACTGAGTAAAGTCGACATGCCCAGATATTGTGTCTGTGTCATGTTTACATGCCAGATGATATGACCAAGACAATTTCTATCATCAAGTGTAAAACTGGAGACGCATCAAATAAAAATAATCCTCCTATTTCTCTGGCAACCGTGCTGCCAAGGTGCTTGACGGCCTGCTTAACGACATTTTGATACAACATGTCAACCTTCACGATGCACAGTTTGGCTTTAGGGCCGGTCTATCGACGGAAAGCATTATTTGTCTTAAGCGGGCTGTCGGTTACTACACGGATAGGAAGACACCGGTGTATGCCTGCTTCCTTGATCTTACCAAGGCATTCGATACCGTGGTATATCGGAAGCTTTGGGAGAAGTTACGGGCAGCGGGTGTGCCGGAGGAAGTAACTATCATGTTAAAGTGCTGGTACGGGCCGTACGGCTGTCAGACAAACCAGGTTAGATGGGCAGGGACGTTGTCCAATGAGTGCGGCATGGACTGTGGTGTAAGACAGGGTGGGATTTCCTCTGTTATTTAATTTATATGTGAATTACCTCATCGGCGCGCTCAGCAGCACTCATACGGGATGCATCATTGATGGTGTAAGCGTCAACGATATGATGATATGGTGCTGCTGGGCCTATCGGTGGGTTCGATACGAAAATTGATTGGCATATGTGAGGCATATACCAGTGGAACATGGATTGAGGTATAACTCGAAGAAGAGCGAAGTGCTCATATTCAAGAGTAGAAATATTGTACCCGTGCATGTTCCGCCTATTATGCTTAGCGGTGTGGCTCTGCAGGTGGTGACTAGTTTTAGGTATTTGGGGCACATTGTTACTTGGGATATGAAAGAAAATATTGACATAGAGAGGGAGCTTAGAGCACTGGCAGTCCGTGGAAATATGATCGCACGCAAGTTTGCTCGATGCTCGAAGGAAGTGAAGATTACTCTGTTTAAGGCGTACTGCCAATCCTTCTACTCGAGCACCCTATGGATTAACCACACCCACCGGGCGGCCAGTGATCTACGCATTCAATATAACGACATCTTTAGAGTGCTACTGCGGCTGCCTCGCTTCAGCGCATCTCAGATGTTTGCTGAAGCGCACACTGATGACTTTCAAACAATTGTTCGCAAGAAAGTCGCGTCCCTACGGCAGCGAACACGAGCCAGCCGCAATGGTATACTGCAGATGTTTGCTGACTGTTTTGACTGTCCCATCCAGCACAAATGGATGTCTGTGCTCATGGGACAGAAGCTATAGTTTTGTAAAATGTGCCCATTAATCTATTTTTTTAACGTTGTGTGTTTTAAATATTTTAATCATAATTTATAATGCATCAATGAAATCAAATAATTTGGTAATATTATTTGTATTATGGATACGTGTGATCAGTACTAATATTATAAATGCGAAAGTAACTCTGTCTGTCTGTTACGCTTTCACGCCAAAACTACTGAACCGATTTGTATGAAATTTGGTATGGAAATAGTTTGAGACCCGGGAAAAAACATAGGATAGTTTTTATCCAACTGCGCAAAAAGAGGTTAATGTTCTTGCGTGATAACCGACACACGCGCGGGCGGAACCGCGCCCGGAAAGCTAGTCTGAAATAAATGACATTATTATTATTATATTAACCACATTTTTATGTGACTTATCAGGTATTCGACATTGCATTCATATACATAGGAACTGTAAGGTTCTATGTAATTTTATACGTAGCGCACCTATCAAGGTTTATATGTGCGCCATATGCGTGTTTTTGACTGTCTACTGGGAAGGGTAAATCAAAGTACTACATTTAGGTGATCACCGTTCATTATTGTTTGTCAGAATTACTATTTTAGTTACATAAAAGGTAACACTAATTAAGTGGACTGAAGTAGAAATTCGGGGGGCAACTGAGCGCATGAGGCTACTTTAGCAACATCATCAAATTCCATATTTTCCTTGCATATTTCCCTACAGGTACTTAACATAATATGACAAAAACACATTGCTCTGACTAAAAAAGGAAAGAGATTGAAGAATTCATGTATTGCCAACCTCACTTCTTCTTCACTTCTTGTCTACCATCTCACTTGATGGTATAGCTTTTAAGACAAGCTGCTGAAAAACATTAATAAGTGCTTGGTGACAGAGGGTGGTTGGCTTATAAGGATTCTACCCATAGACCATCTGCATGGTAGTCCATAGTCCTATTACAGCTACAAAACTTAAAATGTGTTAAAGACAGTGTTAACTATACATTACCGGCAATAAACTCTTCCCTTCAGACAATATCAACACAGATATATCGGAATCAAACTCCATCTTGTAGTATTTGAAATCATATTCCACTTTCTGAGTCTGGATCATGTGTCCCAATGCGGCTATGTTATTTACTCCGGTGGCGTCCAAACGTCCTTGCTCTAGTTTAGTCTCATCGAGAATGAGGTGGGTGTGCTTGCTTAGTTGTAGGACTCCACTTGTCAGTCTGTTGCATTCGTAGTCTTTTCTGGAAAGAGAATAAGTACCTATTTGAGGTAGTAATATTTTTTAACCGAAATATGGAACTGACTTCAGCACTCGAAAAGTGAGAAATAACTTGTTGAAGTCTCTACCATGATAGTTCAAAAGTACCTATTATCACAATATTGTGCGCATGGTACCGACTTCGACAAGTTATTTCACACTTTTGAGTGTTGAGGTGAAAAAATGTTTTTCACCCTTTTTAGTGTCCCATGCTACTAACGGGATCGATTGTCATTCATTGCCAATGACTATATCATATAGGAAAAACTTTCAGTAATTGGAGTGTAACTCAAAAACGGCTTGACCGATTTTGATGAAATTTAAATGGGACCAAACGACAAGCATCAGCTTTCAAATAAAAAAAGAATAATCAAAATCAGTTCACCCAGCCAAAAGTTCTGAGGTAACAAACATAAAAAAAATACAGACGTATTGAGAAACTACTCCCTTTTTGGAAGTCGGTTAAAAATGTACCTATAAAGTATTGTTTTAACTACTCCATAAGGTTGTAAGATTTACTGCAGTTCCACCTACAGATGGATGAGCACTAGTGGCATTAGTGGCATGATAAGCCTGTGGGGACACAGATTGCGTCATTGCACACAGAGCTGAGCGTTTTAGCCGATCCCTCACTTCGCACGTGAATCCACGTATTAGTGGTTTTCTTTAGTATAACATACCTCGAATAATATATGCCGTCGTATGATAGCTCAGCAGCTCATGTGCTTTTTGTTTCAGGTAGCCAGTCTAATAATGGGCACATGATATGCGTCCACCATACGCTCCGGACCGCTTTGATTAAATAATGTCCTAATACCTGCCGCTCGCGGCTTTACGATTATTGAAATAGGTAATATCAAACTCTCTCAGGAACTGGTATGTTGTATTAACTTATTAGGTATCGACAAAGGCTCACGCGATATTCACTGGAAAGATTCCGAACAGTTTTGGAATGCCTTGAAATACTTTGTTGAATTACTAGTTAGGTACGCGCTGCAGCCCGTGCCCGTCACTTCGCGCAATTTTGACTCTCAGACGAAAGATTTCAAAACAGTCCGAAACTGTTCAGAATCTCTCCATGTAAATATTACGTGAGTCCTGGCCGGTTCTTATGTTTATATGAAAAAAGCTCGCGATAGTTTTCAAATCGAAACTTGTAAATCGATTGTAGTGTACTTGTAATCGATGTGAACTCAATACCGTGCGGTGCACACAATGTTTGTGTTTTATTATGTCGGTACTTGTCTTGAGGAAACTTTACGCGTACCATCAAGCAATCGACTTGTTAGTATCTTCACTTATATTATAAATAGTTACTTAATGTCGGCAACCCATGGAGCGTTCGCTGCGCTGCTGGTTCCAGTAACCACATAATGGAAGAACATTTTGCAAACACATACAATTTGTCACTGCCAACACCTAGTGGTGTATTCAGGTAGCTGTCTTAAAAATGTAGCTCCCATTACTTCCTTTAACTTCTAACCAGCTAGTCAACTATTAGGCTTGACTCCCTCATGGGGTGCCGGGCTAGGATAACACCCCTCCCAGATCTTTCCGTAAGGAGGCGACAAAATAAAAAATATCAGAAGGTGAACAGCAGCGTCTACTGAAGATCTGCCACCATCTTACACTGAAATCCAAGACTCCTGTCAAACGTGGAGATTATGGCAAACCCCACCGTAACTCGCAAGAGCCGTTTCTTCAACGGATGGACTTATAACAGCTGATAAAGGGAAGAGAACATTATATTTAAAAGAATAGCTTATCAGCAATAATGAAAAACAACTTACTTGGGCAGTAACGCGAGCGTGTTCATATTGTCGATGGTCAACGGCAGGTAGTAGCTCTTTGTTACAAACTGCTTGATGATTTCATACAATTGTTTGGCGTATTGTGGGTACTTCCGTATGGGGAGGTTCGAGATGTTCAGGCAAAACTGACCCAGAGCTAACGTGTCTTGGCGTTGGTATCTGTAGGTAAAGAGAAATATGATACAGTTGCTATTAATTTTAATACCTATATAGTTGTATATTTATACACGCCTGTAAGTAGCCTGAACAACATCTTCGACCGCATCATCACTTATCATCAGGTCAGATAGTGATCAAAGGTATAAGCGACAAAAAAGGAATACGTGCAATATCAACTTTAGGTTATATGTAATAAAGGGCGGGCCTATTGTCATGTAACGGATGACAGCCAGCGAACAATGCAGTTGGACTGAATCGATAAGGAACAGTATATTAGGAAAAAGCTCTTGCCGCCAAAAATTGTCAACGCGTAATGAATAAAGGACAAAGGCAATAAATTACGTAGTTCTGTTTTGAATCACGTGTTTATTACAGGTGCACTGTCACCGTTCTCGTTCTACTTGACACTGCACTGCGTTCGTAATCCAAAACGTTAGTTCTTATATCTCGTTTAAGCAGTTACACTGGCTGCAGTGCCCTTCACACATAAACATAGTAGTATTTGCGCACCAATGCTTCGAGGCAGAACACTGCAGTATTACTTGTTAAATTAATTGATTTTATAGGTGGTTATACAATTTTGAGTTTATATAAATAATACGAACCTCTAGAATTGTATACCGCAGAAGTCATGAGCCAGTAAATTTAGATTAGCCTGAACAAAGTACTCGACCACACCATCACTTACCATCAGGTGCGATAATGTACAAAGGCTAACCTATCACCAATTAAAAAAACAGGCAAGTACGAGTTTCATTCACACACCCAGGATTCTGTACCAACACAGAACTGAACGTATAATTAAATCGTAATATTTTAAATTGGATAATGTGGATTTGTTTCCTCGCATATCTACCGGTAGATACTCAGCCTTATGGGGGAGACATTTGGTCAATTTTGACGATAGAATATTATAATTTTCTTTTGGGATACAATACAGTGCACGCCAGGCCAGGTATCTTTGCAAGCATATTCCATCACTGATCAGAACAATCAAATGCAATATTAAACGTTGGAATCGTGCAGGTGCTGGGTCTATTGTGATGCAGAGTAAGAGGCTCAAGTCTCGGGTGCCTGGGACTTGCAACATTGCCTGAAGATTAAGGGCTCCTTTAGGTAGGCATCAATGTCTAACCTCTCTATACCGCTCGGGTCTCCTCCCCTGCCTAACCATATTTGGTAAGGTCTTACTTACTAATGCCGCCTTGGATATACGTTATAGGATAGAAGTTATAGTTATTCTTGACACGCTGGTCTTTTAGTAGGTTATAAAGGCATTTCGCTGGTATTGCCAGCTTATTGCTCCTAAATCAACTAAATAACCGTTTTTTTAAGTTATAGAGACGAAACGAATTACTTAGCATTCCATGGATTCACCGTGCGGGTGCCGGGTCCATAGCGTTGCAGAGGAAGAAGCTAGAGGGGCCTGGGGCTTGCAACCCAGGGGTAGGGTTAAGAGGTCTCTTTACGATATATCAACGCACCCCTTCACCGCTCGGGCCTTCTCCCCTACCTAACCAAATTTGGTAAGATCCTACTAATGCCGCCTTAGATACACGTTCTAGGATGGAAGTTACGGTTGTTCTTGGCAGGCCAAGGTCTTTAAGTAGGTTACATAGGGATTTCGCTGGTATACCCTTTGCTCCAACTTCTACAGCATATAAATTAACCACATAACTGTTTTTGGTTAATTCATTTGTTATAATATTTATTTGTTTTTAATGTGTGGTCTGTAGGTATGTTTGTTTCCCACGGCACAGTAAGTTCTATAACTACTATGCGTTTTAGATTTTTCGAGTATAGAAATATGTCTGGTCTTGAAGACGAAACACCAACATCCTCAGGAATTTTGTAGTGTTTTTCATACGTGTCCATCAAAAGAGTTCAATCGGGAGCTGCGCCTAAGATGGAGTAGGGCTTGGATTTAGATTTTGTAGATGACCCTTCATTTACAAAATGGACGTGTCGTTGGTACGTGGTCAAACCTTTTTTCTCTTTAGCTACCGAGAGACTTGCGGCTTCTCGTATGATTTCGAGGATTCTATCATGGCGACGTGAATAATGACCTCTATCAAGGAGCACCTACCAATATTTGCCTTGCTGTACCTATCGCCTCCCTACAAATACCACAAGGATTCGGTGCCTTTCCCCCATCTTACTAAGTTACTTTGGTCTGGGAGGGTCATCTGAAAGGCGTTTTGATAAAATTTTAATAAGGAAGGTGACCAATCGTATATCAAGGTACGCCACTTGAACGCCAGAGAGATAATATGCTGTATTCCCCGAAGGTAAGATAGAAGTCTGCAGACAGACACCCAGGTTTAGCCAGATATGTCTTTGTTTAATGCAATAGAGGGAGAGCAATGTTTCAATCTACTAGCCACATTTCCAGACTTTTGACTGGATATTGAACACACAGGACATCAATATTCTTAAGCAGTGCACACACACCAACGTGGCAGTCACATGGTTAAAAATTTAGAACTCACACACAAGCAATGAGATGACAGATGAGATACTCTGCAGCTAACTTATCTCCCAACAATAACTCGGTGAGGGCCTTCAGAAGATGTTCTCTTGCCGAGGTCGCTTCTTGCAACACTGCCCCTGAAAAGAAGCATATAATTGGATAAATTTTAAAATGGTGTATAGATATTTTATCTTGAAAGTAAAAATGCTACGTAAACACTGTATGTTTTCCGAATAAAATAAAAAAAAAACAATTTAAGGCTCAGATATACCGAAGTGGTTTTCAGAGTTACTGGTTTTCAAGGACAGCTACCGGAACACACTGTTAGGTGCTTGGCGAGAGATTATCTACTTGAGGTAGCTAGCCAGGCGGGTATTCGCAAAATACCCTACCAACATGCTGTAACGACTGCCATCGTAACACAACAACCGGGACCGACGGCTTAACGTGCTCCCCGAAGCAGGGAAGCACTCAGTAGAAAAGTCACTTGTCACCCATTACCCATTTGTCACCCAGTCGACCGCAGCGGACGTTGCTTAACTTAGTTGATCGGTTAAGAACGGCTGAGCAAACTTCTCTACGAGCGCTTCTCGCTGACTGATCTTGCAACGCACGTAAGTACTTACGACCCACCTTCATGACTTTTGTTTGTAAGGGAATACAAGAAAGCCGAAAAAATTTAATTAATAACACCTGTCTGTTAATAGCCTTTATTAATGTATAAGTAAATCCAACATAATACAACAAGAACTAACCTTGATCAAACCCATCGTTGACCAATGGATTACAATGTTCTAATTTTCTCACATAAACAGCATGCACTCTGGGCACTAGACTCGGTGGTGGGTTGTGTGTAATTGTCTCCACGTGTGTCTCATCAATGGGCTCCAGCAATGAGTTCCTTTCTGGCTGGAATTCTCCGGAAAGTGCTGGATCCACCGAGAGGAAGCCCACTACTTCTACCATTTCGTTGAGCTTGAGATTATCACTTTCTTCATATATCTGTGGAAAGGGCAAGCAATATTTTATGGTAACCTTCTGTCAATAATGTGACAATTGAGCGACATACTACTATTCTAGCCTCTCTAGAGAACCCTTATTGTTTTGTGCAGTATATATTAGGTATACATCTATGTATGTTAAATCAGTAATCATCGTGTGAGGCGCACGCAACAGAAAACCTAATTATTTGTACATATGATACTGAGCGTTTATCCGCTCGCCGCGGAATTTATGCAGCCGTTTCAACCGACACTATGTATTCCAGCGATAGAGAAAAAGTAGAAAATGGTTTGTTAGTAAAACTGCCCGCTTCGGTGTTAATAGACCTTTGTTCTATTATAGTTTTACAATTTGAAAAGCTGTACAATTTGCAAGTTTTTGAGTTAGCATAGTATATTGTATCACCCTATAGGTAAGGATAGGACAATGATGTGTGTAAGTTCTATTTAGATAGCGCACAACATTAGGTTGCATGGACTGATGTTTTTGGCAAAGATGGTTATAATATTGGAATGATATTTCCCCAGCTCTAAGAGGCTAAAATTAGTCCAATCTGACAACTTCAATCTTTTATGTTATTCATAGCCGACTTACTATCAGAGCATACAATATATGGCTGATATATGACTAATAGACCTCTAAAGGATCTAGCATCTCCAATATGATGAAATGACGCTCAAACGCAGATTCATTGAATAGGCAAATAAAGCGATGCTTGGGGAAAGTGCTCGTAGCGTAGCTCGCTTAGTCGTAATCAACCGATCAACTAAGTTAAGCAACGTCCTCTGCTGTCATGACTTAGATGGGTTACCGCTAAGGCCGTCGCTTACGGCTTTTATTCTTAGGACGGCAGTCTTTATGAAATCGTGGTAGGGCAGCTAGCAAATGCCCGTCAGGCTAGCAGCACCAAATGGTGTATTTCTGCAGCTGTCGTAGATTGTATTGTGATAGTAGCCAAAGGTTTGCTTAAGCTGTAATTAAATAAAAATAATTGCTTATGACAAACTAAACCGAATACAAAACATATTATGTTATGCTATATCAATGTTACCCAAGTCTCACCTTTACAATACATGACTTGCTCTGCATATCAGGCAAGGGAAAATTAAGTAGATGTTCCCTGGATACCACATTTGCTGGGCTTTCCTCATTTTCTGCTGTTCTCGGCTCTTTGTTTGCCTCATTCTCCACTTCCATAGTATCTGAATCCTCATCTGCTTCATCATAGCTCCGTTTTAGTTTTAATGCTGCGTTCAAACGTTTTGAAGTGTTCGGTTGCTCTTCAAGGTGACTTAAATGGTTCTGTTTGTCTTCCAGTTTTTGTGCCCATTCACTGAGGCCAGGCATTGAGACTACTACCATGGTTTGACGTTGTCCACTGATCAAGTTGTCTGCATAGTTAATTTTTTCATTTTCCTGGAACATTTAACCTCATAAGTAAAATTAAGATTAGGGACAGAATATTTATATTCCATATTATTTAAAAATTATACAATCGTGGAGAGTTCAGAAACATTTTTGAAGCTATGATAGCCAAGCGGTGATAGCTATGGACTGCCGTGCCGCAGGTCTATGGTTCGATCCCCACCGCCGGCTTGAGCTTCACCGCATGGAGGAGGGGCATTTTGCGAATGCTCGTCTGACTAGCACCCCCAAGTAGAAAATCTGTCGCCAAGCACCTAACAGTGTGTTCCGTTTGAATATTTTTATTTTTGCAATAACGCGTGCTCTGCGGATAACATTACAATATTACGAATTTACGTGAGGAAAAAATAGTCATGTTCCGGATTCGAACCGCTCCATCAAAAAATTAGAGTTATGACCCATTGTCATGTTAGCTCAGTCAGTCAGAGCATACCCCGCCTAAAGAGGTGGATGACGCGGGTTTGAATCCCGCACATGACTTTAATTTTTCCTCTGGTATATTTGTAATTTTGTAGTGTGTTCTTACCTTGAGAGCCAGTAAAATTATAGGCGCATGAGACTTAACAACTGTTAGGGCGTTCGGATAGCCTAACAGTTCCAAAAATAACACTCACAAACGCTAAAAATGATCACACAGGGCGTTCGTATAGGGACTTCGTGAGCATAAATATCGTTTTCGCTCACCGTTCGGATAGCTTTGAAAACCCTACAAATGACAGAGAAAAGTGCTATTTTTGACCCACGTCTTACCGTGGGATCGTTGTGATCGTTTTTTGACAACTAACATTTTATGAGAAATATTGTGGTTCCTATCATAATGAATAGAACTGGCGATGCCTCCGGCAGATTTAATTACAGACCTATATCTTTGGCTTCAGTTGTTGCACCTATATCTTTAGCTGCAGTTCCAGAAAACGTTATTTTGGGTTTCAGCGGTTGTCAAAATATGAAAATAAGTATAAGACGTTCGGATAGCATACAGTCGTTGGTGATCAAAAATAGCAGAAGCTTCTTTCCGAACGCTAAGATACAAATGCCACTTTTGAAACTGCTACAAACGCAACCGAGCCAAAACGAACGCACCTTGTATGTCTCGAGTGACGGGCGCTGTGCAATTCGTCACTTGTGAATCAAAATGCATCTGTTATAGATAGAGATTAGTCTGCTTAACATCAGGAGGGCCACACGATGAGAGATGACTTTTTGTTAAAAAAATTTTTTAATGAATATTAATATGACATACCTACATACTTATATTATAAATTTATTGTCATTATTTAATTTTGGATGTGTATTTATATGATTTCTTTTATTATTAATTATTACTTTAGTTATACTACAATTTCAATTTTTATCATTTCAATTCTGTTTAAATATGTAATTGTGTCTATGATATGAGTCCTAAGTAGCTCGAAATATATAAATTAGAATTTGAATATTCACATTAAAAAAACTTACCAGAATATTTGCAGTATCCTTGTACTTTCCACTTTTATTTTTAATTTCATTAGTTGTTGTATTGTATACTTCAAACTTTTCAAAGTAGAACTCGGGGTTGTGCATGTCCTGAATCATTCCTCTGAACCTCACTAGTGTGTTATCAGGAAGGTTGTGTGAGGCATTGGAGTTTATTAGCGGTATCTAAAAACAAAATAGGTTTATTAATAAGTTTAAAAATCAAGTGTCTTATGCAGTGCTTAGCTAATAGCCCTTCTTGAACAGGTTTTTACCAAATGTACATAGACTTGTAACAACAAGTAAATTATATGATAAATTACATCTTATTCTTTAAGACTAAGTAGAATCCAAAACAAGTTTTTTTTTAATGCTGAGTTGGTTCTAAATTACGCCTGCATAGAAAAATTGTTTATGTAAGTATTAAGATATATCAATAAAATAACAAAACCTTATTGTTATATTTTTATAATAACATCAAAATAACGGAACTAACCAGGAACTAACCACCACTGAACTGAAATAGGTACCATTTTTAAGGCGATCCTGGCCAAAAAACGCCATACAAGAATTAACTTTTCTCAAAGAAAAAACTCGGTTATTAAACTGAAAAAAATTTATATGTTATTTTTAAGCATATTCTTGAGTTAATTCATAAATCTGATCCACATAATAAATAACTTCACTCGATAGAAAAAAATCCTAAAGTTACCTCTATTTCAAATTTAAAAACGATTTTTGACTCCCTTTTTACCAATCTTTAATTTTAAATTATTTTTTTATACATTACTTATCAATAAAAGTAATTAAATCATAAATAAAAATGTAAAAAAGTTATCATGTTAATTTTATATGATTTTTTAACATGAATTCATGGCATCAGAGCTCGCTCACTTGACCGCCAGTGCGCTCGCAGAGCTCGTCGACGTAGGACCTGTGTCAATTTTTTCGATCTACGCAGCGCCACACAGAACAGGATCAAAATGAATATCAAACAACAAATAAAACATGCTCTGGGCTAACTTTCGACTCGTTACGCTTATCTTGATGACTTCCTGATTGACGGTGAATGACAATTGATTTCGTAAGTAGTGAAAGTTAGTATCGTGAAGGTTAATATGTGTGTTAATATTAAGAAAAGGGCTTTTTTTTTTACAAATAAATGGAACTTTGAAATAACTTGTCGAACTCGGTACTGTGATAGTTCCAAAGTACCTATTATCACAGCAGCGCAAAATATTCTTCGAAAGGTTATTTTGTACTTTTGGGTGTTGAAGTCGGTTCCATTTTTTGGTAAATAAAATTATTTTTGAATCTTTTTAGTTACCCTTGCTACTTACGGGATCGATTGTCATTCATTGGCAACGACTATATCATCAAGATAGGTCAATATGTTTCAGTTATTGGAGTGTAACTCAAAAACGACTTGAACGATTTTGATAAAATTCAAATGAGACTAGACGACAAGCATCAGCTTTCAAACAAAAAAGAATTTTTGAAATCGGTTCACACAGTCAAGAGTTGCGGAGGTAACAAACGTAAAAAAACAGACGAATTGAGAACCTCCTCCTTTTTTGGAAGTCAGTTAAAAAAGGGGGAGGTCCTCAATTTGTCCGTTTTTTTTTTACCGAACCGATTTTGATGATTTATTTGTTACCTCAGAACTTTTTTACTGATAAACCGATTTATATGATTCTTTTTATATTTGAATGTTTGTCGTATGGTCCTATTTAAATTTCATCAAAATTGGTCAAGCCGTTTTTTAAGCCGTCGGCCCCGGTTGTTATCTCACGATGGCAGTAGTATCAGCATGGTAGTAGGGCGTTTTGCATTTTGAATGCCCGCCTGGCTAGCTACCACCCTTAAGAAGAAAATCTGTCGCCAAGCACCTAACGGTGTGTTCCGGCAGCTGTCCTTGAGTGTTCTAGGAGTAATTCTAGGGTAACCTGAACAACATCCTAGACCACATCTTTAATAACCATCAAGTTAGATAGTAGTCCAAGGCTAGCCTATCAATAATTATAAAAAAAACATGCATTTATTAATACTCGTAGTAGAATGATACACAAAGTTGTCAGTGACTATGATTAAATGAAATCATCAACATTCATTTTAGCACCTTTGTGGCAAGCCCGCAGTAGCCACTTAATCGATCATTAATTATGTATTACTGATAATTAATTAACCTCAGTCACAAACGAGATGCCCTTAGTCTGCCATAATGAACACTGCATCTATTAGGATACTACTAGTCATAACAAGCGCTCTAGGCGCACGCCTATTAGTAAGGTACATATCGGACGAACTCAAAAATTTTGCTCTATTTTAGCGAACACGTTTTAGGTGCCCACCCCACCAACTTAAGCATAGTGAGGGGTAACCAACTCCAACTTCTTTAACAAATATTTGTAGTTCACGACCGTGTAGAATTAGTTTCACTCGTCTGTGGAAACCGCGGTGTAGTTGTACTCTTATCTGTTTTTTAGTTACACTCCAATAACTGAAAAGTTTTTTCCTATCTTGATGATATAGTTATTGCTAATTAATGACAATCGAATCCGCAAGTAGCAAGGGACACTAAACGGGGGATTTTTTTTTACCCCAAAAATTGAACCGACGTTAACACTCAAGGGTGTGAAATAACTTGTTGAAGTCGGGACCATGCGCACAATATTGTAATAATATGTACTTTTGACCTATCATGGTACCGACTTCAACAAGTTATTTTGCACCTTTGAGTGCTGAATTCAAGCCAATTTTTCGCCAAAAATTTGCTTAACACCGCTGAATGGATTTAGATGATATATCATAAAACGTATTCTAATTTTTATCTCGATTTTCCGAACGGTTCCTGAAGGATCAGGAAAACCAATTTTGATGAATGGAATCTAGATATGTTGTAATTGATTGTTTGAAACTATATCTAACTCGTGTAGTTTTTAACGCAATTTGCGAACCATATACTATTAATATGTACACAATGGTTAAATTAAGGTTAGTAAATTGTTATCACTATTGTTAGGTCCAATGCCAAAAAATATGAATTCAATTTATTCTGTTGTATCTCTTTATACTTGTTATTTGGGGAATCCTCAACTCAACTGTAATAAAATATATATTTAGATTTCTTTTATGTATATCACACATAAAAACTCTTTACATTTTCGCAAGCTCATTGAACCTAGAAAAATATTAAAATACTAGTTCAAAGTCTCGGGTGTGACATTGAGTACCATAGTTGTGACGTAACACGAGTTTCCATACAGCCAGATTTACGTTTTTACTTATAATTCAATTTATATCCATCTAGTATTAAAAATCACTTAATGTTACATATTACTTCTATAGTTATAAAAAATACTACTTAAATTTACTAACAAATCCAATACTAATGCAATTTCTCAATATAAAAAAATGTTTACCGAAAAATGAAACCGACATCAACACTCCAAAGTGTGAAATAACTTGTTGAAGTCGGTGCCATAATAGTTCAAAAGTACCTAGTATAACAATATTTTGCGCATGAAACCGACTTCGACAAGTTATTTCACACTTGAGTGTTGAAGTTGGTTCCATTTTTTGTTAAAAAAAAATTAAACTCTTTTTAGTGATTCTTGCTACTTACTGGATCGATTGTCATTCACTGCCAAAGACTATAATATCATCAAGATAGGAAAATATTTTTCAGTTATTGGAGTGTCATTCATGATACTTGTCGTTCAATTTCATTTAAAAATCAAACGACAAGTATCAGCTTTAATAAAAAAAGAATTATCAAAATCGGTTCACCCAGTCAAAAGTTCTGAGGTAACACACATAATAAAAAATATAGACTAATTGCGAACCTCCTACTTTTGGAAGTCGGTTCAGAAGCTAACACACATACTAACTAACTGAGTTTATTAGAAATATGTTAAAAACCTTATCTTACAATTTTCATAAACTACTTTTATATAGTAACTTAAAATTCATTTATTAATTTTTAATTCCAAATAACATTTTGATTTATAACAGTGCGCGTATAGACACATTATATCTAAATATAGTATCTGTTGCCCTGTTTTATGACTTAATTTTTTTTAGTTTTACGGGATATGGTTCTACTGTATCTTCAATAATGGACACTATCTGGCAAATTTTATTTTTATTTCTGGCCAATTTTGCTAGAAGGCAAATATCTGCCTGAAGATGCGTTGCCTTAATGAGCGATGATTATGAAGTAAGATTTGTACTCATTGACTTTGAATTGAGCACTCTGTACAGGACAGCTTTATGAAATTTATTACAATGGGGCTCCTGTCACAACCAAGACAATTGATACATATTTTTAGTTTCAAAAATGCTCTCTATAAGCGCTCAACTTAACAAGTATCGTTTTGGATAATATCTTTTTTATTAAACTTGCAAAACAGTTCATTGGAATGAAGCTTAAATTATATCAAAAATATTGTGAAATTTGGTTTTATTTTAAACGCGAGATATAATTCTTTGAGATTTGTTATTATGTTGAATACATGGTCTGAAAATAATAATTTAAAAAAACTTAACTAAAACTAAACGATTCTGTCTCGACCATGGGCCACTCGCCACCACCGTGGTTCTATGAAAACCACGGTTGTGACGTCCATGGATGTGAAATGTTCGCACCGTGCTATAACTACAAAGATTAAACAAAAGTAGCTATCTTAAAACAATCACTAGATTAATTGTTATTAAACACACCAAATTAATAAAAATCTGCGAAGACATATTCATAAATACATATTTTAAGAGCCACGGTCTTGACAGCATAAGGGTACTCGTTTTACAAAATAACTAATATCAAACTTATTTTTACGCAGCTATATCACTCGACGCCATTAATTAATAGGACAACTGTGACAGACAGACTTGTTACTGAATTCTGGTAATCTCACATGACATGGTTGTGACATTTAATGTGTTCTTTTAATGAAGTTTATGTATATATATATTTATTTAAAATATAATAATATTACCAAATCACCATTTATGAATAGGTGCATTAAACGGCTTTCTCTATAATCAGTACTAATATTATGCGAATGTACTATAAATGCGAAAGTAACTCTGTCTGTCTGTTAGGCTTTCACGCCAAAACTACTGAACTGATTTGAATGAAATTTGGTATGGAAATAGTTTGAGACCCGGGAAAAACATGGGATAGTTTGTATCCAACTGCGCAAAAAGAGGTTAATGTTTTTGCGCGATAACCGACAAACGCACGGGCGGAGCCGCGCCTGGAAAGCTAGTAAAAATATAATAGAACCTTAATATATTAATTTAATGTAGTTCTCACAAATAAAAATGTTTTTCTTAAGAATGATAATTTACCCATCTAAAATAACCGTAGGTACACAATAAACTGTATAGATATATAAACACTACTGTACTGATCGAACCCCTACAAGACCCGATTATTTTTCCGGCGTATGTACCAATACACGACAAATGTTAATTCCATTCTAAAATGTCATACTGACGTGATCTCCGCTACGTAGGTAGGACTGTACTGTACCTTACCTGGAGAGCTAAAAGCGTGCACGCGGCGCATCGCACACAACTCTGTGTCACGTAAATGAATACGTCGCGCTCGCATAAAATACCTAAAGTCCGTGGAAAGCCTCGCCTTAAGTGGTGGAAGTCGGTGCCGCTTTTATAAAAATATTTTTTTTTTACTCTTTTTATTTATGCAGGTTGCTTACAATATCATTCGATCACCTAAAATACTGTTCATTCATCATCGACAACAGCAAATTCCAATAAAACATCCAGATAAACAAAATCTGCTTTCCAGTTAATTGACTATAATTTAAAAACTACTCAACAGATTTTAATGAAATTTATATGGAACCACCCGGGAAGCACCTCTATCCAACATATCATCAAAATTATAATTGACGGAGTAATAGCGTAAAAAATATACATTCGAATTTAGAACATCATTCTTTTTTGTAAATCGGTTAATAATATACCAAAATCTTATGAAAAGGCACAAGTAGTCACATTTTCGATTTATGTTACTACTTTTGTGTAAGTATTCTTTCGTATGTCACAAAAACTGATCGCGATTTTACCATCGCTGCCACTTTTCACTCCTACGGATTCCGAAAGTGATGATATTTCAGCATTTGTCCGCGTCTTAACCGCTTAAGATCGAGCGTGCGTATTCGCACACCTCCGTAGCTTAATATCCCATTAAACTTAAAATCAATAGTAGTATTTCAAATAAAGTAAACCTATTATTGTCAATGATTATCTTGCAATTCATTATTCCATTTTATGCAACATCGTTAAAATAATGTTTACAATTATAATGAGTGGCAATGAAGTCCCTGTGTTTTCTAGTCTATTTTGTCTGCAGTATCAGATATTTCAACCTTTGTTTTATCTCAGAGCATAATGTAGGTCATAATAATATGTTATGTACAAATATATTACCAATACATAACACTTGTTGCAGAGTTGATGCAATTGCTTATTTCGATATCTTACAGTTAGAGATAAATTATAATAATCTAAGTTATTGGCCTTAGAACTGTAATTTTAAATATAAATACACCAGACAATAGGCAACAAAAAACCTTCTTTACATAATCACAATAAAAGGACTAATTTTGAACCATTAGAAGAGATTTTTGAAGCGCTCGTAGCGAAGTTTGCTTAGCTGTTATTAACCGATCAGCAAAGTTAAGCAACGTCCGCCGCGGTCATGAGTTGGACGGGTGACCGCAAGTGATATTATTACTGAGCGCATCCGTGCTTCCGAGGGCACGTTAAGCCTTCAGTCCCGGTTGACGTCTTAGGACGGCAGTCGTTATAGCATAGTGGTAGGGCATTTAGTGAATGCCCGCCTGGCTATCTACCACCCTTAAGGCGGTCCTGTCCAGAAAACGCCATTCAAGAATTAACTTTTCTCAAAGAAAAAACTCTGTTATTAGACTGAAAAAAATATATGTTATTTTTAAGCATATTCTTGAGGTAAATCATAAATCTGATACACATAATAAATAACTTCACTCGATAGAAAAAAATCCTAAAGTTACCTCTACTTCGAATTTAAAAACGATTTTTGTCTCCCTTTTTACCAATCTTTAATTTTAAATTATTTTTTAATGCATTACTAATCAATAAAAGAAATTAAATCATAAATAAAAATGTTAAAAAGTTATCATTTTAATTTTATACGATTTTTTAACATGAATTCATGGTATCAGAGCTCGCTCACTTGACCGCCAGTGCGCTCGCAGAGCTTGTCGACGTAGGACGTGTGTAAATTTTTTCGATCTACGCAGCGCCACACAGAACAAGATCAAAATGAATATCAAACACAACAAAATAAAACATGCTCTGGGCTAACTTTTAGAAAATCGACTTGTTACGCTTATCTCGATGACTTCCTGATTGACGGTGAATGACAATAGATTTCGTAAGTAGTGAAAGTTAGTATGTTGAAAGTTAGTATGTGTGTTAATATTAGGAAAAGGCTGTTTTTTTACAAATAAATGGAACCGAGTTCAATATTGAAAACTTTGAAATAACTTGTCGAACTCGGTGCCGTGATAGTTCCAAAGTACCTATTATCACAAGTTATTTTGTACTTTTGGGTGTTGAAGTCGGTTCCATTTTTTTGTATTATATTATTTTTTTTCTTTTAATTAATCTAGCTTAATGCCTATTATTTCGTACCCAGTGTCTAAGACAATGGAGTTAATAATCAAAGCCCAGTGTATAGGTACACACTGGGTTTTAATTATTAATTTCATTACTATTATATTATAATCACAACTATGCTATATTATTTTCAGTATAGATTTACTCCACCCTTGTTTAACTTTTATATGATAACAATAATATAAATTATAAATTAGAATGTTAGTATGTGTGTTATTAACCGATTTAAAAAAAAACTAAAAATGGAACCGACTTCAACACCCAAAAGTATGAAATAACTTGTTGAAGTCGGTACCATGATAGTTCCAAAGAACCTATAATCACAATATTGTGCGTATGGTACCGAGTTCGACAAGTTATTTCGTAATTTTGGGTGTAGAATTCGGTTCCATTTTTTGGTAAAAAAAAATTTTTTAATCATTTTAGTGACCCTTGCTACTTACGGGATCGATTGTCATTCATTGTCAACGACTATATCATCAAGATAGGTCAATATGTTTCAGTTAATGGAGTGTAACTCAAAAACGACTTGACCGATTTTGATAAAATTTAAATGAGACTAGACGACAAGCATCAGCTTTCAAACAAAAAAGAATTTTCGAAATCGGTTCACCCAGTCAAGAGTTACGGAGGTAACAAACGTAAAAAAACAGACGAAATGAGATCCTTCTCCTTTTTTGGAAGTTGGTTAAAAAAGGGAGAGGTTCTCAATTTGTCCGTTTTTTTTGTTAGTTACCTCAGAACTTTTAACTGGTGAACCGATTTTGATGATTAATTTTATTTGATTGTTGTGATGCTTGTCGTGTGATCCCATTTAATTTTCATCAAAATCGATCAAGCCGTTTTTTGAGTTACACTCCAATAACTGGAAGGATTTTTCCTATCTTGATGATATAGTCATTGCAAATGAATGACAATCGGTCCCGCAAGTAGCTAGGACACAAAAAATGGGTGAAGATTTTTATTTAACGAACCTACTTCAACACCCAAAAGTATGAAATAACTTGTCGAAGTCGGGACTATGCGCACAATATTGTGATAATAGGTACTTTTGAACTATCACAGTACCGACTTCAACAAGTTATTTCGCACTTTTGAGTGTTGAAGTCAAGCACATTTTTCGGTGAAACAAAATTATATGCGACATTACATTAGTATTGAATTTGTTAATAAATTTGAGTTCTTAGTCTTTTTTTTATGATTATAGAAATAATAAGTGACATTAAGCGATTTTTAAGACTGCATGGATATAAATTAAATTATAAGTAAAAACATAAATCTGGCTGTATTGAAACTCATGTCACGTCACGACCATGGTACGCGATGACACACCCGTGGTTTGAACTAGTTTTTTGATAACTTTCTAGGTTCAATAAGCTTGCTTAAATGCAATGAAATTATTGTTTTTATATCTAGTTTTAGCCGAATGCCTAGTATTTCGTACCCAGGGTCTAAGATAATGAAGTTAATAATCAAAACCTAGTGTATGGGTATACACTGGGCTTTGATTATTAACTTCATTACCATATATAATCAAATCTGTACGTACTTACTTATGTTTAGTATAGATTTACTCCACCCTTGTTTAGTTATTATATGAAAATAATAATATATATTATAAATTCGAAAGTTAGTATGTGTGTTAGCTTCTTAACTGACTTCAAAAAAGGAGGAGGTTTTCAATTCGTCTATTTTATTTAAATGTTTGTTACCTCAGAACTCTTTACTGATAAACCGATTTATATGATTCTTTTTTATTTGAATGTTTGTCGTGTGGTCCCATTTAAATTTCATCAAAATCGGTCAAGAGTTTTTGAGTTACACTCCAATATTTGAAAGGTTTTTTCCTATCTTGATGATATAGTTATTGCCAATGAATGACAATCGATTCCGCAAGAAGCAAGGGACACTAAAATGGGGGAAATTTTTTTTTACCCAAAACTTGAACCGACTTTAACATTCAAGGGTGTGAAATAACTTGTCGAAGTCGGGACCATGCGCACAATTTTGTAATAATAGGTACTTTTGAACTATCATGGTACCGACTTCAACAAGTTATTTCGCACCTTTGAGTGTTGAAGTCAAGCCCATTTTTCGGCAATTTTTTTTTAACCTCTTACCTCTAACACCACTGAATGGATTTAGATGATATAACGTATTCTACTTTTTATCTCGATTTTCCAAACGGCTCCTGAAGGACCGGGAAAACCAATTTTGATGAATGGAATCTTTATGTTGGAATTGATTGTTTGAAACTATATCTAACTCGTGTCGTTTTTAACGCAATTTGCGAACCATATACTATTAATATGTACACAATGGTTAATTAAGGTTATTAAATTGTTATCGCTGTTAAGTCCAATGCCAAAAAATATGAGTTCAATTTATTCTGTTGTATCTCTTTATATTTGTTATCTGGGTAATCCTCAACTCAACTGTAATAAAATATATATTTTGTTTTTTTTTATGTATATCATTATCACACATAAAACTCTTTACATTTTCGCAATCTCATTGAACCTAGGAAAATATTAAAATACTAGTTCAAAGTCTCGGGTGTGACATTGAGTACCATAGTCGTGACGTGACATGAGTTTCCATACAGCCAGATTTACGTTTTTTACTTATAATTCAATTTATATTCAATGTATTAAAAATCACTTAATGTTACATATTATTTCTATAATAATAAAAAAATACTACTCAAATTTACTAACAAATCCAATACCAATGCAATGTCTCAATATAAAAAATGTTTACCGAAAAATGAAATCGACATCAACACTCAAAAGTGTGAAATAACTTGTTGAAGTCGGTACCATAATAGTTCAAACGACCGAGTTCGACAAGTTATTCCACACTTTTGAGTGTTGAAGTTGGTTCCATTTTTGGTTTCAATTTTTTTAAACTCTTTTTAGTAATTCTTGCTACTTACTGGATCGATTGTCATTCTCCGTCAAAGACTATATCATCAAGATAGGAAACATTTTTCAGTTATTGGAGTGTAATTCAAAAACGACGACTGATTTTTAAGAAATTGATACTTGTCGTTCGATTTCATTTAGAAATCAAACGACACTATAAACATATCAGCTTTTAAATAAAAAAAGATCAAAATCGGTTCACCCACTCAAAAGTTCTGAGGTTACACAAATAATAAAAACTATAGACGAATTGCGAACCTCCTACTTTTTGAAGTCGGTTAAGAAGCTAACACACATACTAATTAACTGAATTTATTAGAAATATGTTAAAAACCTTACCTTACAATTTTCATAAACTACTTTTATATAGTAACTTAAAATTCATTTATCAATATTTAATTCCAAATAACATTTTGGTTTATAATAGTGCGCATATAGACGCATTATATCTAAATATAGTATCTGTTGCCCTGTTTTATGACATATTTTTTTTTATTTTTACGGGATATGGTATTGTATCTTCAATAATAGACACTATCTGGCAAATTTTATTTTTATTAGAAGGCACATATCTGCCTGAAGATGGTTACCTTGATGAGAGATGATTAGAAGTAAGAATTCGTATTCATTGACTTTGAATTGAGCACTCTGTAAAGGACAGCTCTATGAAATTTGTTACAATGGGGCTCCTGTCACAACCAAGACAATTGATACATATTTTTAGTTTCAAAAATGCTCTCTATAAGCGTTCAATTTAACAAAGTATCGGTTTGGATAATATCTTTTTTATTAAACTTGCAAAACAGTTCATTGAAATGAGCTTAAATTATATCAAAAATATTGTGAAATTTGGTTTTATTTTAAACGCATGATGAAATTCTTTGAGATTTGTTATTATGTTGAATCATGGTCTGAAAATAATAATTGAAAAAAACTTAACTAAAGCTAAACGATTCTGTCTCGACCATGGGCCACTCGCCACAACCATGGTTCTATGAAAACCACGGTTGTGACGTCCATGGACGTGAAATGTTCGCACCATGCTATAACCACAAAGATTAAACAAAAATAGCCAACCTTAAAACAATCACTAGATTAATTGTTATTAAACACACCATATTAATAAAAATCTGCGAAGACATATTCATAAATACGTATTTTAAGAGCCACGGTCTTGACAGCATAAGGGTACTCGTTTTACAAAATAACTAATATAAAACTTATTTTTACGCAGCTATATCACTCGACGCCATTAGTTAATAGGACAACTGTGACAGACAGACTTGTTACTGAATTCTGGGAATCTCACATGACATGGTTGTGACATTTAATGTTTTCTTTTAATGAAATTTATATATATATATAATAATATTACCAAATTACCATTTGTGAATAGGTATATTAGACGGCTTTCTCTATAATAAAAATATAATAGAACCTTAATATATTAATTTAATGTAGTTCTCTCTCACAAATAAAAATGTTTTTCTTAAGAATGATAATTTACCCATCTAAAATAACCGGTACACAATGACCCTAACATCCTGTATAGATATATAATCACTACTGTACTGACCGAACCCCTACAGGACCCGATTATTTTTCCGGCGTATGTACCAATACTGTACTGTACCTTACCTGGAGAGCTAAAAGCGTGCGCGCGGCGCATCGCACACAACTTTGTTTCGCGTAAATGAATACGTCGCGCTCGCATAAAATACCTAAAGTCCGTGGAAAGCCTCGCCTTAAGTAGAAAATCTATCGCCAAGCACCTATGTGTTCCGGTAGCTGTCCTTGAGAGCCAGTAATTATAGGTTAGCCTGAACAACATCTTCGTCCACATTATCACTTACCATCAGGTGAGATAGTGGTCAAAGGTTAACCTACCAGGTATTAAAAAAATAATTATAAATTCCCTTGGGCAGAACATGCGCTACCAATTGATCTATCTTGGTAATGAGTCAAACTTCGATTTAGTCCTTTCGTTATTATTAATATACCGTGACGCCTCGGAACGGAGTGACATCAATACTCAAAGTTAATCGACCTACAGATTAGAATACTTTGTCAATTAGCTTTAAACTTGCATTACGATTACGCCCAATACTAATTTTCTCGTCACATTGCAATATAATGTAGGTTTGTTCCAAGGGTGTTGCTTGTCACCAATAGCATTTAATATAGTAATTAACATTTTAATAGACAAGCTAATTAGTCATGAAAAAAAGTGGGTCTATCGGTTTAAGATCAATAACAGATACACAGAGTCCATCTTAGCTTTTGCTGACGACCTTGCAATTCTGACACGGAACCCAGTACAATGTGAGGAACTTTTACGAGAAGTGGATGAGTTCTGCACATGGACAGAAGGTTTAAGAACAAAACCAAGTAAATGCCACTGTCTGTGTCTGGGTAGACGGAATACCAAATTTTACTCTTACGACCCGGGACTCATGATAGGAGGATTTAAATTTCTTCGTAGGAAGATAGATCACAAAGGACGCACACCATCTCTTGACGCAGTTGTCGATAGCTTTATAAAAGACCTTAGTATGGTGGACCAACAACCAATAAGTAACATTAAAAAAGCTTGGATATAGGACAACTACTTAACATCACGTCTAACTTAGCCTTTTTTAGTATACGACATTACTAAATCCCTTTTAACAAAGCTGGATGTTAACGTCATAAGGACATTGAAGTCATGGTTGGGGCTTGCACTTTCGGCAGACCCATCTACTTTATTTAGGGATCAAACTAACTTTGGGATGAAATTAAAGAAACATTCGGAGCTCTATTAACACCTCAGAGTTACCAAAACGCACGTCTTATTAAAATCTCGAGACGATATAGTCGCATCTCTCCCAAAAGACAAAAGTGCCTCCGACCTTGATTCGAGGCTTCAATTCCACAAACAATTTATGATAGGTGCACAGTCTAGCACATCGGGTTTTGGGTCGAAAAAGAAAGTTGAGGATAAAGACATTGTAAAATCTTTTCTACAACAAGACGAAAATGATAACTATAAAGTGCATGCAATGAGCTTAGAAATGCAAAGCGAATGGCTAACCATAGGTGAATTTTGTATCCCTCTGGCGTTAAAGTGGCGCACCTTGATATACGATTGGTCATCTGGTTTATTAAAATTTCATCTAACCGCCTTTCAGATGACCCTCCCAGACCAAAGTAACTTAGTGAGATGGGGGAAAGCCACCAAAAAAAGTCTTGAAGTATTTGTCGGGAGGCGATAGGTACAGCAAGGCACTTATTGGTAGGATGCAAGGTGCTCCTTGATAGGGGTCATTATTCACGTCGCCATGATAGAGTCCTCGAAATCATACGAGAAGCGGCGAGTCTCTCGGTAGCTAGAGCAAAAAAGGTTTGACCACGAACAAACGACACGTCAATTTTGTAAAAGAAGGGTCATCTACAAAATCTAAATCGAAGCCTTACTCCATCTTAGGCGCAGCTCCCGATTGGACTCTTTTGATGGACACGTATGAAAAACACTACAAAATTCCTGAGGATGTTGGTGTTTCGTCTTCAAGACCAGACATATTTCTATACTCGAAAGATCTAAAACGCATAGTACTTATAGAACTTACTGTGCTGTGGGAAAAAAACATTCCTAAGGACCACACATTAAAAACAAACAAATATTATGACCTAACAAACGAATTAACCAAAAACGGTTATGTGGTCAATTTATATGCCGTAGAAGTTGGAGCAAGGAGTATACCAGCGTAATCCCTATATAACCTACTTAAAGACCTTGGCCTGCCAAGAACAACCGTAACTTCCATCCTAGAATGTGTATCTAAGGCGGCATTAGTAGGATCTTACCAAATTTGGTTAGGTAGGGGAGGAGGCTTGAGCGGGAAGGGGAGCGTTGATGCATTGTAAAGAGGCCTCTTAACCCTGCACCTGGGTTGCAAGTCCCAGGCCCCTCAAGCCTCTTCCTCTGCAACGCTATGGACCCGGCACCCGCACAGTGAATCCATGGAATGCTAAGTAATTCGTCTCTATCCTAGTTTGCTAAAAGTAAAAGCATAGGTACCTAGACGTGCTACAGCCGCAGTAGACGCACGCGCCTAAGTCATCAAATTTTACCAGGAGGTAGGCCTCCTGGTAAAATTCCGAATAAAACTACATAAAACTCCAAAATTTTTCCAAGTTTACCTACTCAGTCACTGCAATCAGGTGCAGCAATGGGGTGCAACAAGAAAGCATTTAATAACATAATCAAATTACCACAGCACAGGTGAGTCATTCTACCAAAAATTTATAATAATTTGATCTTTTCAGATTTTATGACGGTATTGGTAACTAAGTTCATCTCTTTTAAAAAAATACATAATGGCTTACAGCTAATTGTATTCTAATTTAATGAATTAAGTAGCATGGTGTTTTACATATTGTCCACGCCAACTTCACATGATGCAGGTATAATTTATGAATTAGTGGTTCCTTGCCTTAATATAAATAAACCAAACTACCCACTAACTTTATCAACACTAATTGTAATTTATAATTGAATTGCATATATATATATATATATGTATATTTAAAGCCAGAGTAGCCATTTAGTTTAACCAGCTAGCAGTTTGAATGTGTGGTGACAAAAGGCATTTAGAGCACAAGAAATCATTGAAGAGGCCCACTTTACTTAAAATTTTACAGTGATAGCTGTTAGTTTTTACCACTTTTATTATGATCACTTTGTACGGAATTTATTCATTTTCCAAAGGCTAGTATAGAGGCTTTGTTATGGATAACACCATTGCACCTGTTTATCAAGATGCTGCAGCATCTGCATATAGTTTAAAAGCTCAACAACCCTGTAACAGGGATACTATGTCCTATCACACTACCATCCTAGATGATATTGCAACAAAAAACCCCCCACGCAACTAAATATATGATAAGCAACACAAAGAACACTTCTTGAAAAAACCCTTTGCCATGCTGTATCAGGACCCAATGGACAGCTGTGGACAGATACTAAAGTGTGTAAATACACAGGTTCTAAAATGACAACAGCCACCACAACGGGTACATTCTCAGATGATTTAAACATTCACATAATGATGGGCTTGGTGGTAAGCATAGTGCAATATTCCAAATGGAATGTGTGGACATAATCCAAGTGGGAATGGCAGTTCTAAAAATGAAGGTAAGTGACTATAATATACTCTCCTACGAGCCCTTCATCAGTATGACCAAACAATAGGACTAACCAAACAGTGTCACTGTTTACTGTAACAAGTAAATGCAAACAATGTGGTCACTCTCGTCTCTTCTTCAATCTCTTGAGCAATCTGTATTCATATTTATTTATTCATTCATAAGTTTTAGGTACAATTTCAAATATATACAATAATACTCATTAATGTAATTCCACTTAAACTTGTCTTGACAAATTTTGAATAAAATTCAATACACGTCAAGAAATTTAAAATTATATATGATTTATGATTAAAAAATCATTAACCCTAAAGAAACATTTCTCAGCAATATAGTCCTGCAGCCCATCAGGTTGGAGTGTACCCTTGGGGGCGCAAAAAAAAAAAAAATTTTTTTTTTCGCTTTAATGACCTTCTGGGAGGTCAACAAACGTCCTCGGTCAATGACCTTAACTTTGGGGTCATTGACCTTAGTAACATTAATACAGGTCCGACCCTTAGAAAAATTTTTCAACATTTTCGATGTATGGTTAACCTATGTTTTTTTTGATGCCAAGTGAAAGAGGCACCAATAGCTAGCATCTTTAGTTCGGGACGACCTCGTCTAGTCCCGCCGGTAGCCCACTTACAACCAAATAAGTTTGTCTTTATGTGCCTACCAAGGGAAGTATACGACTGAGGTGGGGGTCGCCCTAACAAAATTAGTAGCTACGAGTGCCCTCCGCCCAAAACTACGAAAAAAACCAGGGGTCCATTGGACATGAAATTTTCGTCAAAATTTTTTCTAAGTCCCAAATCTAGTTAGTACAGCAGGTGTAGCGAAGGGGGCGCAGATTTTAACCCCAATTAACCTATGTTTTTTTTGATGCCAAGTGAAAGAGGTACCAATAGCTAGCATCTTTAGTTTGGGACGACCTCGTCTAGTCCCGCCGGTAGCCCACTTACAACCAAATAAGTTTGTCTTTATGTGCCTACCAAGGGAAGTATACGACTGAGGTGGGGGTCGCCCTAACAAAATTAGTAGCTACGAGTGCCCTCCGCCCAAAACTACGAAAAAAACCAGGGGTCCATTGGACATGAAATTTTCGTCAAAATTTTTTCTAAGTCCCAAATCTAGTTTGTGTAGCAGGTGTAGCGAAGGGGGCGCAGATTTTAACCCCAATTAACCTATGTTTTTTTTGATGCCAAGTGAAAGAGGCACCAATAGCTAGCATCTTTAGTTCGGGACGACGTCGTCTAGTCCCGCCGGTAGCCCACTTACAACCAAATAAGTTTGTCTTTATGTGCCTACCAAGGGAAGTATACGACTGAGGTGGGGGTCGCCCTAACAAAATTAGTAGCTACGAGTGCCCTCCGCCCAAAACTACGAAAAAAACCAGGGGTCCATTGGACATGAAATTTTCGTCAAAATTTTTTCTAAGTCCCAAATCTAGTTTGTGTAGCAGGTGTAGCGAAGGGGGCGCAGATTTTAACCCCAATTAACCTATGTTTTTTTTGATGCCAAGTGAAAGAGGCACCAATAGCTAGCATCTTTAGTTCGGGACGACGTCGTCTAGTCCCGCCGGTAGCCCACTTACAACCAAATAAGTTTGTCTTTATGTGCCTACCAAGGGAAGTATACGACTGAGGTGGGGGTCGCCCTAACAAAATTAGTAGCTACGAGTGCCCTCCGCCCAAAACTACGAAAAAAACCAGGGGTCCATTGGACATGAAATTTTCGTCAAAATTTTTTCTAAGTCCCAAATCTAGTTTGTGTAGCAGGTGTAGCGAAGGGGGCGCAGATTTTAACCCCAATTAACCTATGTTTTTTTTGATGCCAAGTGAAAGAGGCACCAATAGCTAGCATCTTTAGTTCGGGACGACGTCGTCTAGTCCCGCCGGTAGCCCACTTACAACCAAATAAGTTTGTCTTTATGTGCCTACCAAGGGAAGTATACGACTGAGGTGGGGGTCGCCCTAACAAAATTAGTAGCTACGAGTGCCCTCCGCCCAAAACTACGAAAAAAACCAGGGGTCCATTGGACATGAAATTTTCGTCAAAATTTTTTCTAAGTCCCAAATCTAGTTTGTGTAGCAGGTGTAGCGAAGGGGGCGCAGATTTTAACCCCAATTAACCTATGTTTTTTTTGATGCCAAGTGAAAGAGGCACCAATAGCTAGCATCTTTAGTTCGGGATGACCTCGTCTAGTCCCGCCGGTAGCCCACTTACAACCAAATAAGTTTGTCTTTATGTGCCTACCAAGGGAAGTATACGACTGAGGTGGGGGTCGCCCTAACAAAATTAGTAGCTACGAGTGCCCTCCGCCCAAAACTACGAAAAAAACCAGGGGTCCATTGGACATGAAATTTTCGTCAAAATTTTTTCTAAGTCCCAAATCTAGTTTGTGTAGCAGGTGTAGCGAAGGGGGCGCAGATTTTAACCCCAATTAACCTATGTTTTTTTTGATGCCAAGTGAAAGAGGCACCAATAGCTAGCATCTTTAGTTCGGGATGACCTCGTCTAGTCCCGCCGGTAGCCCACTTACAACCAAATAAGTTTGTCTTTATGTGCCTACCAAGGGAAGTATACGACTGAGGTGGGGGTCGCCCTAACAAAATTAGTAGCTACGAGTGCCCTCCGCCCAAAACTACGAAAAAAACCAGGGGTCCATTGGACATGAAATTTTCGTCAAAATTTTTTCTAAGTCCCAAATCTAGTTTGTGTAGCAGGTGTAGCGAAGGGGGCGCAGATTTTAACCCCAATTAACCTATGTTTTTTTTGATGCCAAGTGAAAGAGGCACCAATAGCTAGCATCTTTAGTTCGGGACGACGTCGTCTAGTCCCGCCGGTAGCCGACTTACAACCAAATAAGTTTGTCTTTATGTGCCTACCAAGGGAAGTATACGACTGAGGTGGGGGTCGCCCTAACAAAATTAGTAGCTATGACTGTACTCTACCCAAAACTACGAAAAAAACCAGGGGTCAATTGGACATGAAATTTTCGTCAAAATTTTTCTAAGTCCCAAATGTCTCAAATCTAGTTAGTACAGCAGGTGTAGCGAAGGGGGCGCAGATTTTAACCCCAATTAACCTATGTTTTTTTTGATGCCAAGTGAAAGAGGCACCAATAGCTAGCATCTTTAGTTCGGGATGACCTCGTCTAGTCCCGCCGGTAGCCCACTTACAACCAAATAAGTTTGTCTTTATGTGCCTACCAAGGGAAGTATACGACTGAGGTGGGGGTCGCCCTAACAAAATTAGTAGCTACGAGTGCCCTCCGCCCAAAACTACGAAAAAAACCAGGGGTCCATTGGACATGAAATTTTCGTCAAAATTTTTTCTAAGTCCCAAATCTCTCAAATCTAGTTAGTACAGCAGCAGTAGCGAAGGGGGCGCAAGAAGGTAGATGTACCTAAGTATGTCAGGTTACTTGCACGTTATAGTTAAGCAACGTCCGCTGCGGTAATTACTTGGATGGGTGACCGCTACAGGCATTATTCAGTAGCAATGCCTCCAGCGGTCACTTTACTTGAGGGTCGTCTACGGTCCCGGTTGTTGTATTGGCTGGCAGTCGTTAAATTTTTTTTTGGGGGTAGGGCACCTCATGTAGAAAATCTGTTTTAACCTTTTTTTTATTAGATTCTGACTGAACATGCGCCTCTTGGTCCACCTGATGTTAAGCAGTAACTTCTGCATATAACATGCATATCGTCACTCTACTTTTGACTTCATAAATAGTTGTTTTTCTTTACATGAGTAGCACCTATTTCTAATTGAGAGGTTACAACTGATTTAGATTTTGTGTTTTTTTTTCGGGATTTATATTCGAGTATTTACCTACATATTATGTATGTGCCTATACACAATTATGTACATTTATTTTAGAACCTATAGAATACAAAGGAGACGATCAGTGCAAGAGTCGTGTACGTATACATGCATACCCTTGAGCTGACCGCCTCTTTTGAAGTACAGTGTCCTTTTTATTCTGTGGTACAGTGATGTTAATCGCAAAAGCACCTTTCTATTTACCCTAAGCAGTTAGAGTGACCGTGCGATAGTGGTCGCATGAGAAACTGCAGGGGTCATGAGCAAAAGCTCGACACCTCAGCCAGCCCCGTTCGCGGAGCTGAAGAGATATATGGTGAAAAGCAACCACTTCAGCAAAAAAGGGAAGTTTCATTTAACCAAATCTCTACGAAATAATCATATGATTAATATTTAAATTTCAATTATACGCGCACCCTATAACGTATGGAATGTAAATTCTAAGTTAAAAATCTCTTTATGCGTTGCTAAGAGTGCAGTGGGCGGGCGGGGGTGCGGTAATGCGGCGGCGCGGCACGCTGCGGAGGGGGAGTGGTACTGCCGCTCGCGCTGTTTAGATAAGAACAATAACATTAGTTTCAAATAGGACCTTCGTAGTGCTCCATGTACCTATAGTAGATGTATTGTATAGTTATGGCAAGGAAGTACAGATAATATATACATAATTAAAAAATATACATCATAGGTCTTCGTAACTTTTGTAAAAATACATAGTATTTTTTATTAAGGTATAGCCTATCGGACCTGATGGTGAGTAGTTAGTATAGTTCATATGACCATTGCAAATTATCAAAATTGAAATCAGAATATGCAGTGAATACTCGACCAATTTTATTATACGAACATATCCAGTACAACGAAATGAAATTAAAACTATTTAGGTATTTATTGGGTTATATATAAACGATGTCTATAAGTATTTACATTACACACAATGCTTAGATAGATATTAATAATAGTCAATTAAACTAAACATTAAAGTATTTAATCACAAAAATTAGATACTCTAATATAAAAAAATGCCGTATCAATAATTAAGTAAGTAAGAAATTTAACAGGCGGGGAGACGGCCATAGTAGGTATACTGTGACGTGAAATACCTATCGCGCTTAGGCTGGCTGGCGCATAGCGGTATGGAGTTACAAAATGAGATACTAGAATTAAAAAAACGGTCAAATGCGTGTCGTGCCATGCACAATGTAGGGTTCCCTAGAAGCCCGTTATCATAATAGGTACCTACTTATAACGATTCTGTAGTTCTTATTCTCCTCCACTTTCTTCCTGCTAAATTAAGAAATAAGAGTACGATTGCCGCCAAGTTATTATTTCAATTTTAATTCGAAAATTAAACAAAAATTGTTTGTGAATTCTATAGGTATATATACTCAAATGAAAACGTAACGATAGCGCGATTCAGAATCCGTTGGTACCTACATTGTAAGAATTTGAATGTCATTTAATTTATATGCTGTAGGATGTACCTACCTATAAATAATTATTCTATTATAATATAAAGCCCAGTATGCTGGCAGCATTGCCCCGTTGAATTGCAATGCTTATTCATTGAGCCAAATATATGTGCCAGCTATTGTTAAATGCTTTTATTGTAGTCGCTGTAGTGTTGTAAATAGTTCATAGTATTTTGTTTAATTAAGTCTGGCCATAAATAATGTAAAATTTTAAAAGTTTTCAGCTTTAGAATTATTTAGAATTTGGAACGCGTTTATTACTATTATTAAAGTTTTCTTTCGATTTCACGACATTTCATATACCTACTATTTCGTGTTCATTATCAAATAATAATATGAAATGAGGTGTTATGTTGGTGTCGCCGCACTCGAAAAATCCACGTCGAGCTTATTGCCGATAAAACTCGCGCTACATTAGACCCAATCATACAGATGAATGTTGAGCCCGGCTCTTTCATAATGTCCGATATGCATAGAGCCTACACGGACGTGCACTTGCGCCTGGGGATGAGTGGCCATGCAGTTGTCAATCATCGGCGACAATTTGTAAATGGAACTGTGGATATACCGGTACATTCTTCTTTGGGAACACCGGTTCCCGGTTCATCTGATACTAAAGTAAAAGTACATACCAACACCATCGAACGGCAATGGCGTGAGTTAAAGCGCCATTGCCGTTCGTGCCGGAGTGAAAGGCGTTTAAAATGGTACATGGGGGAATACATGTACTGGCAAAATGTATTAAAGGGGTTGCCGTCAGATGCCGCCCGGTTCAGACGTTTATTAAGGGACATCCACAGGGTGTACCCGGGGCTGGGCCGGCGTGGCATCAAATTACGGGGTTGCCGTTGTTCAATCAATTGCTCACGCCGCTAAATAGCGGCGGAAAAGTTTCAATGTACCTAATAAATATCAAGTAATAATTATATATTTTACTTATTTTCCAAAGATGCCAGCGCAGACAAGGCGCCTTTGACAAATAGGTTTGTTAAAAAAAATCTTAAGTTATGCATGGTTATTGATCGCTCGCTATATATGAGCTTTTTCCTTTTAGCTGTTTTTCTAATAGGTAATTTTGTTTCTATTTTTGTCCATTTTTACTGAATTATTACGTCGTTAATAAGCTTTTTTTTAAATGGGTAGGTACTGCATGGGTGTTTTCATATGCATGAACTTTTTCCTTTCCTTTGCATGAAGCCGCTGTTAATAAGCTTTTTTTAAATGGATACTGCATGGGTGTATTCATATGCATGACCTTTTTCCTTTTCTTTGCATGAAGCCGCTGTTAATAAGCTTTTTTTAAATGGGTACTGCACGGGTATATTCCTTCCCTTTTTTTATGCATGCAAAATGGTATAGTGATACCACATTTTTAACTACGCCAAAAATATTTTGATATTAAATATTTTTGCCGGTCCTCAGCCCCCAAAGTAGGAAGGGAAATTTGGTATCACTGTTAGTTATCAACATGATTGTGATGGTATTTCTTTTATTTATTTTCGGATGCGACCGGTAAATAGGTTCCTACGTAGGTATGTGTGACGCCGCTGTATATAACAAATCAAATATACCTATCCAATTAAGTATTATGCATGAATTACGATTTGTGACGACGGACGGACAGAGACAATGTCATATTGTCTCAAGCCACGTAACGTGCGTACGTCAAGCCTTGATTCAAGATGAATGTACCTATTTTGGCGGGGAGTAGGTACAGTACAGACGTTACGTCACGTGAGATTATATGATGATAGGCGTTATGTTAGGTATATAATTATATAACATATTTATCATACTATTGTCTATTATATATTTTCATTCGTAGGTAATAAAAGATTTTCTTATTTTTTTATTATCTTTCGTTTTAAAATAACATCTATACATATCATTGTTATTGGTACCTAGTTGTAGTTCACACTAACGACATCATTATGAATATTTTTAACCAAAAATTGGAACCGACTTCAACACCCAAAAGTGTGAAATAACTTGTTCAAGTCGGTACCATGATAGTTCAAAAGTACCTATTCCTATTATTTTGGGTGTTGCAGTCGGTTCCAATTTTTGGTTAAGAAAAATACAATTGTGTGTTTTGCAAGACAAACACACATTTTTCAAAATTTTGTTTAGAGAAACCACAATTTTCGTTGAGTAATTTTACAAAATTAGACAGAGATGAGGAGGAAACTATTGAGTTCATACTAGAAATAAGTAGGTATCAACCATTGACCTCAATGTACGTAACGTATTATCTCGATGATATCAACCTATGCAGCGTTCATTTTTTTATCTTTCATTGAAGTCCCACTAGTTCCAGACTAACCTATTGGTGTATGAGAGTTGTCACTTGGCTTGGGTTCCTTACAGCGATGCAGGACATATATCTCGTAGCTATGAACTCCACTGCAAACCCGTTAAATAAAACTTGCCTATTAAAATTAAATCAGGTACATAATTCAATCAGATGATATTTTTCGGAACAGCGACAGCATTGTCTTTAAAACTTTTGAGCACTCATTGCTGCCGACGTATTAGCAATATGGATGACACACGCTTAGCAATCGTCAATGTATGGCGTGAGGCAAACATAATCCCGCCTCGTATATCGCGTCCAAAAGGTCGTAGGCGCAATGACATCGGCGATGTTTTAGTCGAAACGTGCCGTTTATTTCATCGAACGTTATAAACGATATACCTATATAAAGCTATATCGTATAACAATACTAGCTTTCCAGCCGCGGCTCCGCCCACGTGTATGTCGGTTATCGCGCAAAACCATTAACCTCCGTATACGCAGTTGGATAAAAACTATTCCACGTCCTTCCCCGGGTCTTCAGCTATTTCCATACCAAATTTCATCCAAATCGGTTCTGTACTTTTAAAGTTTATTCGTTGCATATAAAAATACAAATCTTTCCTCTTTATAATATAAGTGTAGATGTAGCACTTGTAAACAAATGTCACCATAAAGAAACCACTGCAATGTATTTATTTAATTCACAGGATTTATACAGTTTTAGCACAGAAATACGATTTTTTACCATAAAAACTCAATAAAATATCTACGTAGTCGCAGCAGTGTAAATAACTGCTTTTCAGATAATTGCCGTAGATTTGTTTTATTTTATTCAGGTGACAGGAATTGACCACTTCTCCACATGGTAAGTGATGATGTGGTCGAAGATTTTGTTCAGAGTATCTTAGAATTACTGATTCTCAAGGATAGCTTTCGAAACACGCAGGTTACTTGGCGACAGATTTTCTGCTTCAAGGTGGCAGCTAGCCAGGCGGACATTCGCGAAATGCCCTACCACCATGCTACAACGACGCGAGGACCCGACATCCGAGGACAGCACAGCACTCGGGAGTGCTGTCCTCGGATGTCGGGACCGATCGAGACGGCTTCTATCAGGCATTAAAAAAAACTTAATATATCACAAATTTTTGTAACCTCTCTTATTAGTTTGAAATAGGCGCTACTAATGTTACTATTATTAATTAATATTTTTGAAAAACAACTCTTATTTGCTTTCCTTATATATGAAGTGAAAAGTAGAGTGTTTAACACGGCTGAGTCATCAAATCCTACATGGAGTGTTATAGCGCTTAGTAGATAGTCTAAATATCTCGTATTGGAATTGATTCGTTTCGATCCTTGTACTATACTATAACAATCTACTATTCTATACACAGTAGGTAGGTACCTATCATGGTTTGTGCCCTGCCCACTGCCGCGCGCCCGCGCTGGCTCAAACTTCATCATATTGTGGAAGGGCATTTTCCGAATTCTCGCCTACCACCCTCAAGAAAAAATCTGTCGCCAATCACCTAAAAGTGTTTTCTGGTAGCACTCATTGAGAGCACTAAGTATAGTTTTGTATATCTCAGGGTGATGGGCGCAGTGCATGTTATAATATGCATAAGTTACTGCTTTACATCAGGTGGACGTCTTGCATGTTCAGTCACAAGTCACAATACTCACAATTCAACAAAAGAAGGTTCTTGGCGACAGATTTTCTACTTGATGTGATGGTGGTGGCTAGGCTACCCAGGCGGGCATTCGCAAAATGCCCTACCACCAAATTGTAACGACTGCCATCCAAGACAACAACCGGGATCGACAACGACCCTCTACCTACAATACCTACCTACCTATCTTTTAAAAACAATTGGTTACATTCCTCCGTTTATAAATAATATCATAGCTTACATTTAAACTAGATATACCTAGGTACAAAGACATCCAAATGAAAATATAGCTAGGTACAATAGCAAGAAAATAAGTTGGTACCTCTACCTACCTACATAGGTGTACCTATACTTAGTTAGAAATCGCCTCCCAACGAGTTCGACCATTTTTATTATGTTTTGTCTTCGATTTGACTTCGATCGTTGGTATGAAATGTAACGCAACATAGCGCCGAGCGCTCGCCGCCCTTGAGACGCTGGGCTTGCGGCGAGCGCGCGGCGTCGTCGGAACAGAGCTTTAACCTCTTTTTGCGCAGTTGGATAAAAACTATCCTATATTCCTTCCTTTGGTCTCAAACTATGTCCATACCAAATTTCATCCAAATCTCTCCAGTAGTATTAAGTTTATTCGTTGCATACAAAAATACAAATCTTTCCTCGTTATAATAATATAGGGGCTCTCGGAGCTGTAAACCTCGCGAGTCTACCCTAGCATAGGTTACAATTGAATAAAGGTTGGGGATGTCTTGATCTAATGGGAGAATGGTTCCACACCATTCTCCCATTAGATATTATGTAATGTAAATAATAAATGCTCTATAGGTAAAGTCCGCGTGTCATGTCATGACTCATGACACGCGCGCCCCAGCAAAAGCTAATTGTATCATTAATAAGTAGGTAAAATATACAATAATTTTACAAACTCATACTTTACTTATAAACAGCTCAGAACAAAAAGATATAGAAACTATTTCATTGTATTTGACCGTCTCGTTGGTAGAGTGGCGTAAATTATTGCATTGATTGCTTTCTTGAGGTTCTGTCTCCGATTTCCGTGTTAGATATTGGATAGAAAATATTTTAAGCCCTAGTTTTATATCAGTTTTTTCTATTTTTAGATAAAGTTTAAATGGAATACCATATAACAAACAAAATAAATAATGTTATAGGATTGAATAATGAATTCACAAAAATTCTGCCAGAATTATATTTTGACTAAATTGAATTTCATGAATGAACTGCAGGTTTATTAAATATTGTTAAATTAAATGAAAGTTTATACTGGATTACTGTTAAGTGGGATTTTTTAAATTTTGATGATTTCATTTTCTCTTTTTTTATCTCGATAATTATACAAAAACATCAAATATGTTTCAGTTATTGGGGTGTAACTCAAAAACGGCTTGACCGATTGCGATGAAATTTAAGTGGGATCAAACGGCAAATATCAGTTTTCAAATAAAAAAAGAATTATAAAAATCTAAAAAATAGAATAGAATAGAATAAAATATCATTTATTTGCTACAAATGTGAGTATACAAAAATGTGAATAACAATAATGTTGTTAGAAGTAAGTAAATCAATTTGAGATCTAGCACATTTTACCAAATTACTGGCATGCAAAAACGTATAATAAGAATGTCATTTCTAGAAGTAGGTAAGTATTTATTCTTATGGTAAACAGGTTTCTTAAATCTAATCGAATAAAACTAACCATTCGTCTTAAAAAAATGAACAAAAACAATAAAAGGGAAACCAGTCATAAAATAATATTTTATTTTTGCCAAAAAGAATACCCGGTGATCAACAGATTCGAACCATAGGTTTTGGATTCCCAGTCTCTTTACCCGCCACTGCGCCACGCTTACTTTAAGACCTACGGCGAAAATAAGCATCCATATACGCGTATCCATATACAACTTTACTAACTATTCAGAACTATTAAACTATTCAAGGCCCGTTTCAGAATGTCGTAATAAATTTTCGGGTTGCTATGCAACACATAAAATAACTGAATGATAAAAATGACAGTTGACATGCAGCGCGTTTCAAGCTTTAACTGATGGATAGGCTAAATCGATGACTGTGAAACGCAAAGATAGTGTTTTATATATTAAATATGTTTTGGGTAGTAAAACCGGAACTTACTCGAACATTCTGACCTCATACTAACGTACTGTACTAATAGGTCGGTACTGAACTACTTAAAAATAAATAAAAAAGCCGATAAGTACTTACCTAAAAATAAACTATATAGTAATATATATAATAGTAATATATATAACTATACTAGGTATTTATAACGCCTTTTTTTGCTGATATAGTGCCTTTCACCACAATCTTACTTGATTGTAAGTGTTGATGTGATCGAAAATGTTAACAAGGCTTAACCTATACAATTACTGGCTCTCAAGGACAGCTGCCGGAACACACCGTTAGGTGCTTGTCGACAGATTTACTACTTGAAGGTGGTCGCCCTTCCACCATGCGGTGAAGCTCAAGCCCGTGGCGGGATTCAAACCATGTACCTGCTGCGCGGCGATCCATAGCCAATGCCACTGAGCCATCACTGCTTCACTATTTAAATTAATGTTTCAACTATTCTCATTGCAGAAGAAATAGGTACTGCATCTCCCTAGTGTTCATATTTATTCGAAAATGGGCATACAATTCATTATTGTAAATGTGTAGGTATGTCGTATCTCTTCTTATTTTAGTCGTATCTCTTCTTATTTTATTCCCTTCAACGTAATATTGGGTGAACCCAAAATGTGTTATTTTATGTCTCTTATAATTAACCATTTAGGTAGGCACATAAAGACAAACTTATTTGGTGGTAAGTGGGCTACCGGCGGGACTAGACGACGTCGTCCCGAACTAAAGATGCTAGCTATTGGTGCCTCTTTCACTTGGCATCAAAAAAACATAGGTTAATTGGGGTTAAAATCTGCGCCCCCTTCGCTACACCTGCTGTACTAACTAGATTTGAGAGATTTGGGACTTAGAAAAATTTTGACGAAAATTTCATGTCCAATCGACACCTGGTTTTTTTCGTAGTTTTGGGCGGAGGGCACTCGTAGCTACTAATTTTGTTAGGGCGACCCCCACCTCAGTCGTATACTTCCCTTGGTAGGCACATAAAGACAAACTTATTTGGTTGTAAGTGGGCTACCGGCGGGACTAGACGACGTCGTCCCGAACTAAAGATGCTAGCTATTGGTGCCTCTTTCACTTGGCATCAAAAAAAACATAGGTTAATTGGGGTTAAAATCTGCGCCCCCTTCGCTACACCTGCTGTACTAACTAGATTTGAGAGATTTGGGACTTAGAAAAATTTTGACGAAAATTTCATGTCCAATCGACACCTGGTTTTTTTTGTAGTTTCGGGTAGAATACAGTCATAGCCACTAATTTTGTTAGGGCGACCCCCACCTCAGTCGTATACTTCCCTTGGTAGGCACATAAAGACAAACTTATTTGGTTGTAAGTGGGCTACCGGCGGGACTAGACGAGGTCGTCCCAAACTAAAGATGCTAGCTATTGGTACCTCTTTCACTTGGCATCAAAAAAAACATAGGTTAATTGGGGTTAAAATCTGCGCCCCCTTCGCTACACCTGCTGTACTAACTAGATTTGAGAGATTTGGGACTTAGAAAAATTTTGACGAAAATTTCATGTCCAATTGACCCCTGGTTTTTTTCGTAGTTTTGGGTAGAGTACAGTCATAGCTACTAATTTTGTTAGGGCGACCCCCACCTCAGTCGTATACTTCCCTTGGTAGGCACATAAAGACAAACTTATTTGGTGGTAAGTGGGCTACCGGCGGGGCTAGACGACGTCGTCCCAAACTAAAGATGCTAGCTATTGGTACCTCTTTCACTTGGCATCAAAAAAAACATAGGTTAATTGGGGTTAAAATCTGCGCCCCCTTCGCTACACCTGCTACACAAACTAGATTTGGGACTTAGAAAAAATTTTGACGAAAATTTCATGTCCAATGGACCCCTGGTTTTTTTCGTAGTTTTGGGCGGAGGGCACTCGTAGCTACTAATTTTGTTAGGGCGACCCCCACCTCAGTCGTATACTTCCCTTGGTAGGCACATAAAGACAAACTTATTTGGTTGTAAGTGGGCTACCGGCGGGACTAGACGAGGTCATCCCGAACTAAAGATGCTAGCTATTGGTGCCTCTTTCACTTGGCATCAAAAAAAACATAGGTTAATTGGGGTTAAAATCTGCGCCCCCTTCGCTACACCTGCTGTACTAACTAGATTTGAGACATTTGGGACTTAGAAAAATTTTGACGAAAATTTCATGTCCAATTGACCCCTGGTTTTTTTCGTAGTTTTGGGTAGAGTACAGTCATAGCTACTAATTTTGTTAGGGCGACCCCCACCTCAGTCGTATACTTCCCTTGGTAGGCACATAAAGACAAACTTATTTGGTTGTAAGTGGGCTACCGGCGGGACTAGACGAGGTCGTCCCGAACTAAAGATGCTAGCTATTGGTGCCTCTTTCACTTGGCATCAAAAAAAACATAGGTTAACCATACATCGAAAATGTTGAAAAATTTTTCTAAGTGTCGGACCTGTATTAAGGTTACTAAGGTCAATGACCCCAAAGTTAAGGTCATTGACCGAGGACGTTTGTTGACCTCCCAGAAGGTCATTAAAGCGAAAAAAAAAATTTTTTTTTTTTTGCGCCCCCAAGGGTACACTCCAACCGCCCATCACAAAGGTGTGTTAAACATGGATTGTTTATAATTCACAACTCCTGAAAATACCAGTTCTGAATATACAATAACCATGAACTGGTGCTACAGTAAATTGATGATAAGGTTAAGGAGAGGTCAAATCATACAGGTCCCTTATGTAAAGTTATATATCATAATAACCTGAAACCAATTTGGCAGTTGTAAAAGCCTCTCCTTCCATGTCTGCTCGTTGGCGCTCCATAAATCAGGTGTAACCGTTTCAAAGTCAACTAGATCGTGCATATTATACAGTAATCTATCACTTTCCTTTATTTAATAATGAAGTAACTTTTAAACTCCGAAACCAAAATAATTAAACAAAAATCCTTGCAAGTTGCAATCAATATTACTAATACCAAAATGAAAATAGGATTGAATTTTATGTGTATTTTTTATAATAAATTCTATCCGTAATAACCGCGAATAAAATTATCTGACAAACAAAACAAACACCTGGAGCGCGTTCTGAACCTCGGTTAGAGCGCACTCGGAGTCACAGATCTTGGAGTGCAACTTTTTACTCTAACGTCGTTCACAACTTTCGGGTAGAGCGCAACTTTTTAACTATAAAAAGAGTTCGTTTAAATGTTGAATCTTTAACTGACATGCCCTTGACATTTCTTGATCAGAGAATTATAGGCACTCTTTTATATTTTGCAGGTAACGATAGTTATTGCTTTCCAAACATCATAAAAGTCTATAAATTTTGAAAAATTCCCCGCCTTAAACTATATTTGAGGTTATAAAACAACCGGTCGTTTGGAACCTTCGAGTAAGTTAAAGCAACCAAACAACGCACCCTCGGAACGCGGCCCTGAATTGAAACTCTCAGCTCAGTGCGCGCGACATAGATAGCCAAAGATTACATACCTCTCCTCTTCAAATAGCCCATATTTCATTTATTCTGTGCCATCCATGGAAGTAATAAGTACTACGTACAACAGGAATGAGCTCTATCTGTGCGTCATGCAGCTAAATTATAGAAAATAAAACCTTATGCTAAGGTGGTAATAGTCTTGTTGCGCGCAAAATAAAAATGAACTCGAGTGAGAAGGCTACCACTGAACCCTGTGTCCCGTTCTAACAGTGACTTAGAGTTGCCAGACTTAAGTCGATTTCAATCCTGTCGTTGTTTGTCGAAATATATGCGATTAATGTAATGTAATGAAGTAAAAACATTTACTTCTAAAATGTTTCTAAACATACTTAAATAAAAATTTTGTGCCAACATGTCAAAGCAATATTATATGTTGCTACGTTTAAAGCCTTACTAACGCAAAAATTTTGCGATGGGCGTATAGGTTTTCTTTTATTTGTATGAACATCTGACCTGGCAACCCCATATGAAATTGCCGACTCGGACGTTGATAGGGGAGTGTTTTTTGATTTCGTGATATTTTTGAAGAAGTTTAGTAAAAATTGGGAGTATTTGTGTCGTGGAGGCTTGCGTTAGCGAGTATTATCCTGATTATGGTTTATCTTTTCACAGGTTCAATAGTTTTAAACATAATTTGTTAGTGAGGTATTATGGTGACCATGCATGACTATCCAATCCTGGTTCAAGAACAAATTAAATAACTATGTATTTTTTATTCCTTTCTCTATTAAAATGACTTTATTTCAATTTCAGATTTCCTAAAGATCCTAATGTTAGTTTAACTCATAATTCAAAATAAGAAACAAAGAACGGATAAGGCATAAGCTTGGTTTGCGGCAGAAACTTCACAAGACTGTTTTATTTAACAATATCTGATTTAGAATTACACTTAAATGTAAACTTAATTGTTTTTCTTACCTTATTGATGAAATATACCATAATAGGTAGTTAGTCATAATTTTATCTCAGTCCAACTGCATGCCGTGTACCACAAGGACCAGTAGGTAAGTACCTACCTATATGACGCGAGTGTGAAAAGCAAGCAAAAACAGGAAATGTACAGTGCCGCAATGAGCAAGTTTATGATTAGCATCTTCGATTAAAATCCATCTGAAGCAATGATCTGCTGACGTCAGATCTAAAATCATTTGTTACAATAAAATTATTGTCCATAAATCATATTTCAATATTGTCACCATTGCCAGAGAGGGATAAGAGGTACAGTTACTGAGCTCTCGTTTTTGCTTCAATTTTGCGACTACAGCTAATTCCTGTTGTACGTAGTACTGATTACTTCCATGGTGCCATCACATATAGATTGTTCCATAGAGAAAAGAAATACACCGGAAAGAACAAGTAATCCGACCGAAATCCACCAACGCCACTATCCCTTCCTAACGGTCAATGGCGTTCGCATAATAACATCGACTGTTGCTGCATAAGTATGTACAAAGATTATCGGGCTCGCAGATATTATGGTGGTGGTTTGATATTTTGAGTCTGGATCTACTGGTGTGATAATTGAGAGCCACTTATAAGATTTAGTCCACAAATTCTACAATGATTCGATCGACAATCGAGATAATAGAACTGCCCCTAATATATCTATCTTCTGAAATACAATATTTCCGACATTGTGATATAACAACTTAAGTGCTTGTTGCATCGGTGAAAATCCCTTACGATGCACTACCATCTGATATCAGACTTCTTTTGCATTCATCGAAGCAAACCTTTTGTCCAAACAAAAGGTTTTGTACCGTTGCCTTGGATGCCAACAATGACGTCAGTTAAAGGTGCTGGGTATATAGCAGCATCAGTTATTAACTAATGGTAAAAATTTACTGTACCAAGGAAACGACGCATGTCCTGGACTGTTTTTGGAGGTGAAAGAGCCACTGAAGCTTGGAGTTTGTCCTCATGTGGTCTTGTTCCCCCTGCACTGATCTGGTAACAAAGGAACCTTGCCAGCCCCAAAAATAGTTTTAGTAGTGTTGATCACCATCCGATACTTCTGTAATGTTTCAAAAAGTATTTACCTGGTGTTCTGCGTGGCAGAACGTATCCCAAGAGTGGACAAGAATGTCATCAACCTAAGCAATACTAAAAGCAAGTGACTTACATCTTGAAGCTCTGCGATGGATGAAATTCCAGTCAATTTATCACGTAGTTCCCTGTAGCGCAGTCAGGAAGTATTTTTGAATGAGCTAATAAATCAGAGCCTATGATACCACTCTCAACATCCACAACTACGAAATTCCATGTAAAATTTAAATGGAACTAAACTATCAGTTTTGATTTCTGAAACATTCGCTGCTAAGAGATCGTATGGCTGCTGTTAACACTGCATAGTGCATGCTGTATAAAACATGCATAGGTATACAGCATTATATAGATCCGAACCAGTATCTAAAAGGAACTTCCGTTTCGAATACCGGTCGGTAACGAATAGTCGGCGACTAGAAGCAGAACGTTCGATGTTCGCCGTTAGCGAACGCTCTACTAGTTTTCCGAAAGTTTGTTTATTTTACTACTACCAGGAGCTGATACAGACCAACTACATGTTTGGACGCATTTTAATGCTTTAGCAGCAAAACCGTCATTATAAAAATACAAATCCGTGTTACAAGAACGTGTTCGTTTGCGATTTCGTCCTTTGCTACGTTCTCGAGTGACGTCTTAGACTATCATTTTGATTGATGGTCAACGAAGCTACAATACGAGTTAATTCTTCATCCTTATTATTCAATTTTAATATTTGAATATCGTTGCTAGTTGGTGATGATATCGAATAGACCTCATTAGCACGCTGCGTGACGGTTCTGCTTGGTCCGCATTGATAGCAATGCAAAGGTGAGATAGGCTCGATCGTTCGCCTTAGCACCGTTAGAACTGTTGGCGTATTTCGGACTGCAATCACACTCGTTCGTTTCCGGTGTTACCGGTGTATTACTTTTCTTTTCTCTATGGTTCATTTAATTGATAGAATGAATATGAATGGTTGAATGGCTTGGACTTAATGGTAATTCTTTGCCATCTCATAATGAACCTTATTCCTTACATGTTAAAGCCACCTCAAACGTGATCACAATCTTCTTCTTCTTCTTCATTTTGTTATGTTCCCTGCCAATGTATGGCAATCTTGTTCTACTACTTAGTCTGTGTGTATGGCTGATTTCCGGCCGTGTTGGATACGGCTTGGCTTGACTAGATTTTTGTGTTGTGGCTTGTGTTTGCGAAAAAGAAAGACTGTATAATTTTGTTGGATTCTCAAAGGATGCTATAGTGCAAGCATAAAGCAAAGCAAGGACAGACTTATTCAACGATAATATATAATCGATTTCTGTTTGCAGTGTTAATATAATAACCACTCAAAATGAGTAAGTACTTAAATAGATAGCTAGTAAATTATCATTGTTCTCCCTAATGTATTATTAATTTCGCTACAACATTAAGTAATATATATGAAAAGTATCATTTGAGGATGAATTCGAAAACCACTCATACACATAATTTTTTAGGCTATATTATAACAGACTAACCGTAATAGACTAAGTACTACACCTTTATTGCATAAACAATTGTTTATTTTAACAAAATGTATAGTCAATTTGATAGATATCGAGTTAACTTGGATTTAAAGTCTGCAGACTTCAACTTACGTCTCCATTTGATTTATTCAAAATAAATGAAACCCGGTATAGCACATATCAAACAGAGTTACATTCTGAACATAAGTTAGTGCGTACTGGGAGCGTAACTTTTCATTCCAACGTCGTTCACAACCTTTGCGTAGAGTGCTTGGTTGTTGACAACTCAATCATTCTGAACTTCTGAATGATACAACTTTTTACCCATAAAAATTGGTAGTTAAAACCTTGCATCCTTACCTGAAATTATTTGTCATTTGTGTTGATGATAGTTATAGGGACTCATTTGAATTTTGCAGGTAACAGTGGTATAAAAAGTATTTTTTGCTACTTCCCTGATAATAGAAAACACATCAAAAACCTATTGATATTAAAATAATTAATTTAATTATCAAAGATAATTATCAAAGATAATTATTTTGATATCAATATCAGTATCTGAGGTTAAAAAGGGTTCTCTTCTCTTTTGGGGGTGGCCTTGGTGAGTAAGGTCACCTCTCCACAAGCATAGAGGCTTGATTAAGTAGCCTACCACCGGAGCAAGATGGTGAATGCTAACGCAACCCTATCTTGCCCCACATTGGCAGAGGACCGCTCACGGGAGTTTTAGTGGGTCAAAGCCCCACACATCCCATGAATCCATGAAGGGCAGTGCGAAGGCATTTCTGACCTCTAGTTCGGAGCTACAGTTTTATATGAATGTACAATATATGTCAAAAAAAATTGTGAACATACATTTTCAGGATACTGTTCTAACATGCCCAGACTGCTCCTTAATGATGCTATTTTCTTTGTAAGATGTTTGATATTGTTCAAACATCTCAGTGCAGAAATGGGCAAGTTACAACGGCATCCTGAATATATTATTATATTGGATGGCTTTCCCAACTGATATGTGTGTGGTCTAGATGTATCTAGACCATCTATATACATCTAGACCACAGACTATACATATACAGAAATGGAAACAAAAGAATATGACTCAGATGCTTAATTTATTCTATGCTTATTATTTCAGCTATGGATATTCGCCCCAATCACACAATCTACATAAACAACCTGAATGAGAAAATAAAAAAGGAAGAACTAAAAAAGTCACTTTATGCAATATTCTCTCAGTTCGGTCAAATCCTAGATATAGTTGCTATGAAAACATTGAAAATGAGAGGACAAGCATTTGTCATATTCAAAGAGATTTCTAGTGCTACAGTTGCATTAAGGAGCATGCAAGGATTCCCTTTCTATGACAAGCCCATGGTAAGGTATTATGAATATTATATATAAGAAATACAATATGAATATTTGTTTAAGAGAAATTAAGTGTTCAGATGAAAGAGACCTCTGTCTCTGTCAAAGAGTGCCTATTCTGTTGATGATAGAAAGGAAAGATGATGCCCATGTTTTGCGTACTAAATTAATTGAATTTAAGATAGACACCTATATTATATTACTAGCTGTACCCGCGACTTCGTTCGCGCTTGCCGTACCTGCAGACTAATCATTCACATTTGTGTACTGTTTATATCATATTAAGCAACACTGTGGTCTGCAGTGAAGCACTCTTATAGTAAATGCAGAATGGAGCCTTTTACCTTGGATTTGAAAACTCCCGGGTTGTATTTTCCAGAAGACAGTAGTTAAGTAACTCAGAGAATTCTTTTTTATTTCTCATTCTCGGAAAGTAGTGTTTGTTTGATCTAAGTAGCGGGTGGGGGACGCTCCTTCCCACCTAAGGCCGGGAAAAACTCATAGTAAATGCTTCCTTCTCTAGGGCCGGAATGACTTGTAACCATGGTAACCATTGGTGCAAGCAGTCACCAGGATGGGTTAGTGGGAATATAGTTAATATAATGATCTAGACTATCTAGTCTTAACAGAATTGCAAGCTGGCAGTGGCATTAATTATTAAAACCTCACCACCTATTTATTTATTTGCTAAAAATAAGTACAATTATGGTCTTTCATTATGGAATCAGATTCTCTAAATTCAATTAAAATTTTGTTATGCAAATCTTAAGTTAGTTAAAGGTTGCCTGGAAGAGATTGCTGGTAGTGATAAGGCTGCCCATTGTAACACTTGAATTTAATCTTTCGTATTTTGATATATTGTAATGTAGTGGTGTGTACAATAGAGAGTTATTTATGCCTTAATTAATTATATGATAAATAGTTTATTATTTACAATTATACATACAATGTATTTATAAATTATATGGGATATTATATCAATATTTTTATTATATTAGATTTTGTTTTACCTACAATGCCATTCTAGAGGCATGAAAAGAACATGACAATTTTATATGAAACTAGATTTCCGGGCGCGGCTCCGCCCGCGCGTATGTCGGTTATCGCGCAAAAACATTAACCTCTTTTTGTGCAGTTAGATAAAAACTATCCTATGTGTTTTCCCGGGTCTCAAACTATTTCCATACCAAATTCCATTCAAATCGGTCCAGTAGTTATGGCGTGAAAGCATAACAGACAGACAGACAGAGTTACTTTCGCATTTATAATATTAGTACTGATTCTTCAAGTGTGTAAAAAACTTTCATCTACCACCCAGTTCTTTAATTTAGAAAATGATTATATGGGAGGTTTTCTATATGATTGATTATTATATATATTGATTATTATCTATTACTACATAATTAATGATTTTTGATTACAGAGGATTCAATACTGCAAAACAGACAGTGACATCATTGCCAAATCCAAAGGAACATTCCAGGAGAGACCTAAACGTCCCAAACTTCCTAAAGCCTTGGAAGATGGCAAGAAAAAGAAAAACAAGGATGCCAACCGTCCAGGTGCTGTACACGGTATTGGAGCACCAGGTCTTCTCAACAATGTCAATGCTGAGCAGCCTCCTAATCAGATATTGTTCTTGACCAATCTACCTGATGAAACTTCAGAGATGATGTTGTCCATGTTGTTCAACCAGTAAGTTCAAATTCTACCATTTGGTAATTAAAAATTAGCCTGACTTATTTCACGCAATAATATTTATTAGTAGCAGTAACCCTAATTGGGTACTGTCAGAACCTTTCAGCATGCCAAATCAACACTGTTGGTAATGCTCCTTAATCTTTTTTGATGTGCTAGTCTTTGACCATTGTCTCTCCTGATGATAAATGATGTGGTCAAGTTGCTTAAAAGGCTTTTAAATCTAGATATTAATATAATGATAATGGAAACTGGCTGTGGACAGTTGCTGTTTCACTCTTTTAGGTGCTTGACGACAGATTTTCTATTTGATTAGCCAGACAGACATTTGCAAAATGTTCTTCCACTAAAAATATTTTTTAATTTAATTCACATTCCCACTAAAAGCCTGAATTGGTACAAGCCTAGTGTGCATATGTAATTTCAAAATATTAAATTGTCTTTTATTTGACAGGTTCCCTGGCTTCAAAGAAGTGCGTTTAGTACCGAACAGGCATGACATTGCATTTGTCGAATTTGCTAACGAAATGCAATCTGCTGCAGCGAAAGAAGCTCTGCAAGGATTCAAGATCACACCTACACATGCAATGAAGATCACATTTGCCAAAAAATAGTTCTAGATGTTTACAATTACATAATGTATTTTATTTTTATTAAAGTGTAAATGTAAGACTTTAGAGGACTGGTTTAGCATTGCACTTCGCTAGAGCAGCCCTCTGCCACTGGCTGTGACTAGTCATTAAGTTCCTATAAAATATATTTTATTTTATAATCATATCAGACCCTTAACCTCTAAACATCGAGCGGGGTAGATGAATTATTAGATGCGTGGGCAACAGTTTTGTGAATTCACTAAGCCAATCTTAATCATTTAAGAACATGTCATACCATTGATGGAAGATGGTTTCGTACCTACCTGTAAATGCGGCCGAATGCACAAGTTCACGTCCCAGGTACGCATGCAACGCGTTTTGACTGGATTATAGTCAGCGCGTTGTCACTGTTACATAATCTATGGCATAGCAAAATATGTATTATTTGAAATATCGATGAAGCAGTGGATTTGGTTCCAACTCTAGTGCAGTGGGTGGATGGGGAAACTTGAATTCCCCGTCCACCCACCAGTGGGAAAGTCCAGTGGGTGGACGGGGCATCGCCCAATATATCATGCCCAAAGTTCATGAAGTAGGTTGGCAACTATTTACTTTCCAATATGAAATGCATCTGTTGTATTCTTTCTATTGCTTTTAGGTGACTGATTGACGTTAGGTGAATTACTAAGGCAATAGAAGCCTACCTATATCTACAGTAGTTATTAGACTAACGTCTATATGAGTAGATATAGGTAGATATATGCTGTCTCCAGAGACGTGTTGAAAGGACTTGAACAAAGTGACAACACAACAAATCATTGCTGAAGGATTTGTTTTAGTTCATCAATTTCAGTAATTCCAAATTGACCTATCTAATCAGATAGGTTGATTTGGAATTGCTGAAATGTTTATAAAGAAGTGCCATATGACATAGTCATTATGGCGTAATCGTTTCAGGAGCTCAGAACAAAGCTCAGGACTTCAGTAGAGTTTCCCACCATGTGGGTCTTAAAATGAGTGTTCCGAATCATATCAAATGTCCATGTTGCACTCTTACCAGAACTGTACTAGCTGGATTGTTCACTGCTGAACACAGCATTTCCCATTAAGGGGCGTGTTTGCCATCATCCCTAAGCTTGGCAGGCGTCTTGGGAATCGCAGAGTAAGATAGCAGTTTCTCTAAAGGTGCTGCTGCCCACTTTCCGTTATTTTACCCATAGTCGCCTCTTACGACAAATTCGAAAACATTTATTCTTTTTTTTTTTTTTTTGACACCCACAGATAGCAATATGGAATAACATTCTAGCCCGGCACCCTTCGGGCGCATCCGTACCAGTAGTTTTCGGGAACGATACACTCGAAGTTGTTGACCATTATATTTACTTGGAAAGACTCTTCAGTTAACTTGGTTCAACTTCGACAAAGAGGGCCACACGCAGTGAAGGGGTTTCGTACGAGCCCGTTATCCAATATAGAACGATTCTGTTGCTTTTTATTCTCATCCACTTACTTGCTGCTAAAGCTAAAAAATAAGAGTATAGTAATTGCTGCCAAGTCATTATTACAATTCCAAAAAATTTATTTTAGAAAGCGCGATTTTGAACCCGTTGGTACGGCGCCATCTAGCGGCAGCGTTGTGAAACTTATGAAAATGTATTATGGGTTTTTTAGTTTTTTTATTTAACATTTCGGTTTTTCAATGCAAGTCTACCCGATTTTGTGTAAAAGGACCAAGCGCAAGTACTATCAGATCAAGTTAGACGACGAAAATAATTCATCCCTAAGATTTTTTTACCTGTAGATGTGTTGTATGGCCTCCATATTTACTAGACGAATTCAGGGTAATCACCTGAGTCACTACCAGTCTTGCACTTCCAAGCGTCCGGTGAATACATCGCCGCTAATCGTGTTTTTTAGGAATAATCTGTGGACAATATGCCTTTCTTGTGTCTTTAGACTCTGCACCAATTATACAGGCACTGTGAGAGATAAGAAAACTGTTTCATTTCACGCGTAATTATTGCTTTTATTGATGAAATAGAAAATATCGTCATTTTGTTTTATCTTAGGAACTAAGCACAATGAAATGGATGAGCGAGATATGTGTATCGTTTGGTGTGAGAGAGTGAAAGAGATCGCAGCATAATGGTGATCGGAACGTCTCGTGGCGGTTCGGTGGTTACACGAATTGCTTATTTATCTCTTTCTAACAACAGATATGACGCATAATATTTGAACGTTCTTTCCTTGTCATTACAAACTGCACATACATGTGCGTAGGTATGTACATAGGTAAATTCTAGTAAGCTTTTAAAGCAGTGGTGTTCGGATATAACTTATCTATATATTTCAAATCACTGATTCATCCACTTCTCATGTGTAGGGAAGCTATCATAAAAAAATATGTGTCCTAATGTTTCTTTTTACTTTTTTTTTTTTTTTATTTTATTACTTCGTTGGCGTAATTGATATATGTAAATACATACTCATACAAAATAAAAGCTATCTTGTACTAATGGTCTCTTAGCAAAAACTCGGACAGACGGATATGACGAAACTATAAGGGTTCCTTGTAAGGACTACAGAACCCTGCACAGAAAAATGACGCTACATTTTCTTATTAAACATTCCCCATAATCTAAAGACCCACGTCTTCAACCAGAATGTCCTGCCAGTGATGGCATAAGTCACTGAAACGCATGTTAACTGATCCTTATGGACAAATTCAGAGTAGCTCAACGTAGACATGGAGAGAGCTATGCTCGGAGACTCTTTGCGCGATGAAATCTGGAAACGGAAAGTCACCGATATAAGTAGTTTTCAGATTTTGGAAGTTTTTTATTTATAGCTGATAGGCTAGCCTTTGACCACTATCTCACCTGATGCTAAGTGACGATGTGGTCAAAGATGTTGTTCAGGCTAACCTTACTGGCTCTTAGGAACAGCTGCCGGAACACTCCGTTAGGTGCTTGGCGACAGATTTTCTACTTGAGGGTGGTCATTAGTAGCCAGATGGGCATTCTCAAAATGCCGTACCACCAAGCTATGGCATTTTGGGCAGGCAACATTCCTCGACAAACCTGTAACTATGGAAAGAAAGATTCTCGAGTGGTACCAAATTGTATGCATTACCCCAGCAAGAAAATCACTTCTGGAATAAATTGAGTTCTACAAATAATTTGTGCCTTATACGCTGTAAATGTGCACCAAATAATAAATTTGTGCACTTTGCCATTTTGTTAAAAAAAAGGAAAAACCAATTCTGCTGGAGTAACGTTGTTCCAGCAGGAAAATTTTAATCTAATGATCGGAAAGAAAAATTAAGTATATGGACAGATAGCTTATATTTGTGCATAAATGTGCGCCAAAAATTAAATTTGTGCGTCGTAAGGTTTTCGAGATATTTCATTTCCTGCTGGAGTAACGTTTAGTAAAATCCATTTTCTCGAAAACCAATAATTGTGCGATCTTACAATAAAAGTATATTAGTAGCTCTTAATTTGTGCTTATATGTGACACCATTAGGTTTTCAAAAATCTGTACCATTTTTATGTAATTATGCAATTACGAAAATAAAAAAAATATTTTATATTAATATAGTAAAATCTTTCGAATTTGGACGGATAACCAGAAATCTCGCTGTTGCTTTAGTTTTTTGTTCATATCTTCTTTAATATTTTACATATGAAGCTGAAATTTTCAGTATATATTTTTCATTAAACGCACTAATTTTTGGTTAACACTGAAACATGTTGAGTTAATTCTATTTCTTGCATTTTGATATCTAACTATGACACTGTCGGTTGCGACATATATTGATATTATTGATAAATGCGTGTATATTTTGTCTAATAAGTTTACTTTTTATGAATGGAATTACAAGAAGAACCAAATACCGTTTTTAGTGAGTACAACCGTTTGTTTGTTTTAGCGCTAGACATATTTTTTTTATTTTCGTAATTGCATAATTACATAAAAATGGTACAGAATTTTGAAAACCTAATGGTGTCACAAATAAGCACAAATTAAGAGCTACAAATATACTTTTATTGTAAGATCGCACAATTATTGGTTTACGAGAAAATGGATTTTACTAAACGTTACTCCAGCCGGAAATGAAATATCTCGAAAACCTTACGACGCACAAATTTAATTTTTGGCGCACATTTATGCACAAATATAAGCTATCTGTCCATATACTTAATTTTTCTTTCCGATCATTAGATTAAAATTTTCCTGCTGGAACAACGTTACTCCAGCAGAATTGGTTCCTTTTTTTTTTAACAAAACGGCAAAGTGCACAAATTTATTATTTGGTGCACATTTACAGCGTATAAGGCACTAATTATTTGTAGAACTCAATTTATTCCAGAAGTGATTTTCTTGCTGGGGTAATGCATACACCAAATTACACCGGAAGACGTAGATGTGGTAGGTCCGCTACTAGGTGGACTGACGACATCGTAAGAGACGCGGGATGCAAATTGGTTAAAGTAGCTAAAAGCCGTTCATTCTGGCATTCTATGGGAGAGATTTATGTTCAGCTATTCCGTCCCAGGTTGGATAATATAAAAGTGGGCGTCGACATTCAACATCAACGAGTAGATTGACGATGATTATGTTATTGACAGAAACATTAATTTTAATTATGCATGGATAACAGTGTGTCTGGTCTACTACTAGCGATATTTTAGGTACCTATATTTGGACATTTCTAATATCAAAAAACACCATACACTTGGGTCCAACCCCCTCACCTCGATGTGGCAGCCATTTTGTTTTTTATGTAGAGATATTCTCTAAAAAAGAAAATAATAATAGTCATGGCGCAGTTTTTGCAGTTATTTACAGTAATTTGTCGCATTGCATAATGGAGAACACAAAAGGATCAAAATATTACTATCAAATACACATAACATCAGAGCGTAGATCGTGTACATAACATTACTTTTTATTTCACTTCAATGCAGGCAGTATTACCAAAGTTATAGCGATGAGAAGTTTAAGCCCTTTTTTGAATTTCTGAGATTACGCGGGATCATGCTATGACGTCACAGCCGCCCCATTCGGCCCGCGAGTGAGACACGGTGCGGCGCTCGGCCCGGTGATACGTACGTCTCGCTTGACTTCGAGTTTATTCCGATTACGATCGTTTATATCCGATTACACTAAAGTGAAACTGTAGTGTGTAGAATGTAAGAAGGAGATCAAACGGACAAACTGCCAAGAGTGTTTGATGCACAATATCAGGATATTATGCTGCCGAAATTTATGGAATAAAGATGAAAAGGAATGTATGTTCTAAGTAACCTCTAACTACTCAGGGGTAATAATTTGTTCAAACTTAAACCTAAATGAAAGTGTGTGTGTGTGTGTTTCATTTAGTACCTATTATGGGCGGTGATAACAAAAATACTAGGTAGGTACTCGCAATGAACATCTCGAGGTTGACGATGACGGTCACGTGTCCTGACGCGATTTACTGACGCGTGTTTAACATTTTTTAGTCATCCCAAAATATTTTAACCATTAAGTGAGAACATACTTAATGAATTTGTGTGCTTATTGCGATGATGGCTCAGTGGCATTGGCTATGGACTGCCGCGCAGCATGTCTATGGTTCGAATCCCGCCGCGGGCTTGAGGTTCGACGCATCGTGGAATGGAATTTTTGCGAATGCCCGCCTGGCTAGCGACCACCCACAAGCAGAAAATCTGTCGCCAAGCACCTAACTGTGTGTTCCGGCAGCAGTCCTTGAGAACCAGGCTCATGAGACTTAACAACTGTCATGTGAGTCCGTGGTTCGAATCCCGCCGTGGGTTTGATCTGCTTCACCGCATTGGGGAAGGGCATTTTGGGGTGGTCGCTAGCCAGGCGGGCATTCGCAAGTTAAAAAGTAAAAAATCTGTCGCCAAGCACCTAACGGTGTGTTTAGGCAGCAGTCTTTAAGAACCAGTGAAATTACAGGCACATGAGACTTAACAGCTATGTCTCAAGGTGAGGGGCGCAGTGCAATTTGTGACTTGTGACGCAATGCATCTTTTATAGGCAGAGGTTAGTCCACTTAACATCATCAGGTGGGCCTCGAGCTTGTTCCATCACATTTTTAGGGTTCCGTACCCAAAGGGGACCCTATTACTGAGACTTCGCTGTCGGTCCGTCCATCTGTCCGTCCATCCGACCGACTGTCGCCAGGCTGTTTCTCAAGATCGATTATAGATAGATAGTTGAAATTTTCACAGATGATGTATTTTTGTTGCCGCTATAGCAACAAATACAAAAAGTTGCCAAGTGCCAAAGTTGCCCAGTCGGACTCGCGCTCGTTAAAACAAAAAAGGTTAAAATATGAACTCTAGTGTTGTATAGCTAATCGTACGGAACCCTTCGTGCGCGAGTCCGACTCGCACTTGGCCGTTTTTTTTTTTGTTGCTTATAGGTTAATCCACAATCTCACCGGGTGGTAAGTGATGATGTGGTGTGACGTGTGGATACTGGCTCTCAAGGACAGCCGCCGGAACACACTGTAGGGTGCTTGGCGACAGATTTTCTACTTGAGGGTAGTTTCTAACCCGGCAGGCATTCGCAAAATGCCATTCCAACATGCAAAACGTAAAAAAAAAGTGCTCTTTAGTTTTAAGGCCCATTCTATCAAGTCTTCAAATGGCTGTCATCCACTTTTTCTTCATTTTTGGGTCCTCAGGCACATAAAAAAAGAGTTTGTCGGGTGTTTTAACTGTTGAATTGAAGCACTGAGGCACTATAAAGTAGGTTTTTGTCCATTTTTACCGCAGATGACTTTATAATTTTGATTTTAACTACGCAGCGGCGTGCGAACGAGAGCGCGACTGTTGAATGACTGCGGTTGTGACGTCATCGGCTAGTGAGTGTCCGCCCGCGTTTTTAAAAACCTTCGGCCGGAAATACGCACTTTGATCATTAATATCTCAACCATTTTTTAAGATATGAAAATAGTAAAAACACAGTTTTTCTCGTAATTTTTTGTAGATTTTTTTGGCATGTAAAGTAAAAAACGTTTGTCAGACCCATTTTTTCTTATTTTTTTTTAAATATTTTATTTTATTATTTCTGGTAATGTGAAACATTTTTTCGTATTTTTTAACAATAGGCAATATTGTTACCTTTCGAATAAGCCTATTTTTATCTTGGTGGCATCACTTTGAGAGATATGACTTTTTTTGCAAACACGTACCTAACTAGAGAATATCTCTACATAAAAAACAAAATGGCTGCCACATTAAGGTGAGTTGGACCCGAGTGTATTGTTTTTTTTTATATAAAAATGACGAAATATAAGTATCTTAAATATCGCTAGTAGTAGACCAGACACTTTGTATAAATTCGGTAGAACTGCAGTGTAACGTCTCGCCCGCGCGCCAGGAGCGAAGAGCTACCACTGCATGCCAGTCGATTTATTCTTTACGTACGTAACGATGAACAACCCTTTTGCTGCTGATAATTTGTGACGATGGCTACTTGAGCACTGTTTATTACACCACCGCGATCCCATTGACATAAAATAATAGACCCTTTGTTTTCACCTCCAAGTATTGGATTATCAACACCGAAGCTGCCTATTAGGTAGATACCTATATTTATTTATCATTGAGTAGTGTGGTTACGTAGTATTATTATATGTTCTTTGGTGTGGTATTTGTTAATCCAAAGAATCGACACGGGTATACAAAATCTAGATAGGCATGGTTCGACGAAGATGATGATATACAGATGAACGTTGACTCATATGATCTTAGGATAACTACAGTTTTATTTTTACGTGACCTATTACCCTATTAGCCATTGTACACCAAGCATGTGAACCATGCGTCGCGTCGTGACTAGACAAATTACATACCTGCCCATAGTTAAGAGGCAGGCTAACTTTACGTGGATTACGGACGGGTAAAAAACCCAATAAATAATATATAAAATAGTCGTCAGTGCGAGACCATTTCCCGAGATAGGGAGAAAAAAAAAATGTCGTATGCGAAAACGACAAGTCTAGAGCACAGTTATCTTGCTATAGTAGTAGTTCTGTACATAAGATGGCAAAGGGAAGAATGGGAATAAAGGGTCGAGGCGTAAAGAAAAATAATTATTATGAGGCTCGGGCATCGAGAAAGTTTCTCGATGGGCTCGGGCCACCATGTGCCATGTCAAGAAATACCTACGATCTTGTGATAGATTTTATGTGTAGTTCATGGCAACATTTTAACATGCTACGCTGGTAAAATAAAAATACCACGGAAATATAGTAGAAAGAAACAAAACGACGTAAACTCTTCGCAAAAGACAGTGAGCTATAAAAGTTCCATCGCATTTTATATAACCGACCTACATCTTATTTTTGGTGATTGCGAAATGTCAAAAAGTTCCTGTTTCCCGAAAATGAAGTGATTATTATTGCTTTCGCCTTTTTATAAATTCGTATCTCCTCTGTTTTGTGTAAATAATTAAAAGTGCGGCTCTAGTATTGAGAGAGCGTTATTCTATATACTTTTGAGACGAAGTAAAGTGACAAAACGTTGCGGAAAACATGGAAGATATATTTCAATGGTGTAGAGAAGGAAATGCCTTACAAGTCAGAGTTTGGCTCGACGATACCGAACATGACATGAACCAAGGGTAAGATACATTTAATTTCTTTACTATTATCTGGTAATTCTCCATATGGAAGGGCCAGGTGTTCCTGCACTTGCTATGGCATTGGTAAAGTCACGCCCACAATGTAGTCATGGCCTAAAATGCGTCAGCTATGGTCAAAACAACATCGCCGCGCGTAAATGAGATCAGACTTATTAGAAGAATCTCAATTTCTTTAGTCATTGAAAAATAAGATCAGATATTAGGTATTATTTTTTATACCCCCTATTCAAATGAAAGATCTCCAGCAACAAACCTCCATTTATATCCACATTGTACAGGCAGTATGAAGCGTTAACATTCATGCACAGACAAAAAATATTATTCAATACTTTTCTATTACTGTACTCTCATTAACTGGTCACCAGACTTCAGGGTCTGCTTCCCGCTGCACAGCCACAGACTTCTTATTCTGTGTGGTGGCAATAAGCCCTGCACTGACCTCCCACATGGGGTGTATTCATTCCTACTTAGTAGTAATTGTACTTGATGCAAGACAGTGTTTTGTCTCCAGCATACAATCTCTGCACAAGGGACTGTCAGTAGCTCTTATCTTATGCGGGTGATAATTTAATTTGCAATGGCCTGTAATTATACCAACCATAAGGTTTAGGTCTAGTCTTGTTAATTTTAACAAATTGTTTGAGATTTTCTTATTGAGGTTGAGGGGACATGAGTTTGGCCTAGCTGCAGCCTATTTACCTAAAGCATAATTTTTGCTGTTTTTTTCTGTGTGTAAACATAATATATTTACTGCCTCTGATGCAGAGTACCATTACATCTTCTCTGATTTGTTATTTGGTCCATTCTTTAGCTATTAAATACTTCTTGTTGTTACCTGAGCGTGATTTGTTGCTCTGCATGCATTTTACTGTTACCCTGTGTCTGCCCCTAAGATCTTATAGTGTGGCATGGCATTTTCAATGTTACAAATATATTTATTCTTGTTTGGGTTTTTAAGTATATTGTATCATACATGACATTATTAGAAGTCAAATGTTAAAATAATTTCAATTATTAACTGGTTAAGAAATATATTCCTAACAATATTTCCTGTTTAGTTAAATAAAAAAAATGTGGTAAGTTTTACCTACTAATTAAATGAGTGACTAATCAATTTTTCACAGGATTTTCCTATAAGGTTTTTTGTAACAGTATGGTTATTTGTATTTATTATTATTTTATCTAGATGGTAGGGTAAATATTGTGATTAACATAGCATCGTGCCTGTAATCCCCAAAGGGGCAGGCAGAGGTGAAAAAACACCTTATGCCATGTTTGCCACATATGTTTTGGTCCAATGTAATGGGAATGAGCCTATTGCCATCCTATTTCAGCCCATTCCTTTGGGCACAACTTAGAGAAAAGTTTTAGTTTTTTAATTGTTGTTTGACTTTAATGAAAATTGTCACCCTGGCTAACTTAGTATAAATTTTGAAGTTTCTGGGAAACAAGAAAGATAAAGTATATTGGATGTTATCAACTTATTAGGAACCTGCTAGGACCTGACAAAGATTTTCAAAACTGAACCTAGTCAGAATCTTTCTAGTAAATATAATGTGGGTCCTAGCCAGTTCCTAATTAATTAATATGGAGAAAACTCAGGATAGTTTTCAAAGGGAAGTATATTTGTTAAAATTTGTGATTCCTAGAGTTATGACCATAGCTAATAGTTTTGTGTACTCACTACAATGGTTATTAGTAAAAAGATTGTAGTATTATAATAATGTCTTGATAGTAATTAAAACACATGTTGACTTCTGATTGTGTATTCAGCTAGGTAGCCATTACAAGTGAGTGGAGTATATATATAATATTTTGAACATATTTTTAATCTACCCTTAGTCCTCATTATTTAATAATAAAGTAGAGAAGTAAAACTATCTTCAATAATATGTGACAATTATATAATTTAAGTAGCACATATAGATATCTACAGATTGTGAGCTTGAGCTGATCCCCACCATAGTGATTGTTATACTTGGCGATTTCAACAGCTACCCATGCTAAGTGGCTTAGTTGGCACGTTGGCACACCACTGATCATGTGGGAGATCTTCTCACAACATCGCTTGGGCATATGACCTGGCACAAGTGGTCACTTCTGATAACCGTCCATGGTGGACCCTATGATATGAATAATTTGTAAAATAGCGTGCGATAGTGCAAAATCATATTTAGAAATATAGAAGGGTAGCGACATCAATCCGAGAGTTGAGTGTTTGAAAAAGTACATCTTTCAATCAGATGAGGTCTAGTAGTCTGATTGATGGCTGCACACCGTCCCCTATGACGGTTAAATTAATACAACTTGAGCACGAAATTTTGGCTAGGAATACTGTGCCCAGGTGGCCGAGTGGGTAACGCATCTGGCGTGAAATCGGAGGACGCGGGTTCGAATTCCAGCCCAGGGCATAAAAAAAATTGTGCTCCAATAATTTGTAAAATATTTATTATATAAAGATAAAGATCCTTTATTTGCGTTAAACATTTAGACAGTTAATCTCCATAATAGATATTGATAACAAATGTCAAAATTTAATTCATCTTTAAAACCATTCTAGTTACACAACAAAGCCCTAATTTGTTTCCTGTATAATTTCAGGGATGACCATGGCTTCAGCCCACTTCACTGGGCTTGCAAGGAGGGCCACCTCAAGATTGTTGAGATGCTTATCAGACGTGGAGCCCGTATCAATGTCACCAACATGGGTGACGATACCCCCCTGCATCTGGCTGCTGCTCATGGGCACAGGCCTATTGTACAATTGGTTTGTTGCTTTTTATACATTAACCATCATCAACATGACAGCCATCATGGAATAAACACAATTAAGGGGCTTTGGTATAATCCCCATGCTTGGCAGGCATCTTGGGTATCGTAGTGTAAAGTGGCAATTCTTCAGATGGCGCCACTGTCTACCTTCTGGTATTTCCTTCCTCATACAACTTCCACAGGAATATATGGGCACATTTCTGGCACCCCGGGAGGAGTATTTATCAGAGTTTTTACATCTACTGTGATAAACTATTAATTATTGTTTAAAACAAGAATCAAATATGTTATATTAGTGCCCGACGGAAAGTTCGGTTTCGGCTAAAAATCAAGTTTCGGCGGCAGTTTAGGTTTCGGCTACAATTGGCCAACATTGGCCACAGTTGATTTCGGAAGTTGTCGTACACGCTCGCCTAATTTCGTTTCTCGCGGCAACGCTTTGCCAGACGATGGCGGCCCTGTTCGGTAATTGTCGTGCGCCGTTCGGATAGCTCTGTAGCTAAGCAACGTTATCGCCGAACGAAAACATTCTTTAGAGGTTATGTTTTGATGGAACTGATAACATGTAACTTTTTGTGTCGTTCCTGTACTTGAATGATTTATATTGTTAAATATTGAGTCAGTAACTTTGTTTTGTTGTTATTAACAAATCAAGTCACATGTAAAAAAGAGATTGTAAATGAAAAATGTTTAAGTTGTTAAATAATACTAAAACTTAGTTCAAGATTTTTTATTATTTTCATATATAAGGTGGATATTAATTCATCACTAATACTGCGGGGGATGGTGTAAAATCGATAACGGAATGTGTTCCACTCATGTTTAATTTTCACATACAAAAATCAGTATAACTATTTTCTGTTGATGTTAACCGCGGTTCTCGCTATCATACTAAAAGAGTATGATATCGAGAACCGCGGTTAACATCATTCTCACACGTACGAACGCTACCCAATGTCAATTAAACAGCTGTTTTGCCCTAGTGATAGATGAAGCTGTTTATGATAGTTTATGATAGCGAGAACCGCGGTTTACTCCATTCTCACACGTACGAACTGTTACACCTAATATATTGCTGACCTAGGCCCGAATCCCTCACAAACCTATTTACGCGGTGTCAGCAGTATTTTTCTCTATATAAACGGTGGCTTCCAAAATTAAGTGTTCAGATTTATTGTGATAACTCCAGGAGTCACCAGACTCAGTACCAGTATACCCTTCAGACTACAACTGAATAGGTCCACACAACAGAACGCAACCCGATGTCAATTAAACAGCTGTTTTGCCCTAGTGATAGATGAAGCTGTTTATGATAGTTTATGATAGCGAGAACCGCGGTTTACTCTATTCTTACACGTACGAACGCTACCCGATGTCAATTAAACAGCTGTTTTGCCCTAGTGATAAATGAAGCTGTTTCACGTACCTATTCTGACGAACGCTAAGGCCTTCGGGCCAATCTAGCTAGACTGCCGAATGCTTTGCATAATCGCCAATCGATTAAACTCTTCTAAATGATAAAAAACGTTACTTACCTACATTATTTTTAATTTCAAGTTTAAGTAGGTCCGTACTGTATTATGTTGCAGCGCCTTAGGTATGCCGTATTGTGTTAAACCGCTACCGCGTCGCGCGTTCTTTTGTCGCAAGCCACCAAAGACCGACTAGGCAGAATAGGTTGACTTCGCGTAGCAATTGTGCGTGTGTGTGAATAGAGTAGATACACCGTATTCGTAAACCGCGGTTGTCCTTGTTATTATTACCAAAGCCAACGTGCCACAGCTTAAGCAATAGTACAGACTTTTTGTGTATGTGAAAATTAAACATGAGTGGAACACATTTCGTTATCGATTCTACACCATCCCCCGCAGTATCGTTGATGAATTAATATCCACCTTATATAATTATTCTAAGTACAAATACAAACCAAAGAATTAATTAATAAGATTTCAAAATACCAATATTTAGTATTTAATGAAACAGTATCAATTAGTTATTTGCTTATTGATAACTGATAAATATTTTTGTATGAGAACTTAATTTGAAATAATAATATTTTTTAAATTTTTTTTTATTATATTAAATCAACCATTACAACAAAACTAATAAACTGTATGCCCATTTCATGTCGTTATTAATGCAGAATAATGGGTAAATTGAACCAAAGTATTTTAAGGAATTTTATACTTGAACACGTGAGTTTCGGTTTCGGCCGAAACTGAAGCCACGGCCGAATATTCGGTTTCGGCAGGAAAACCAGTTTCGGTCGGACATTAATTATAATACATGTGATTATTTGATTCTTAGTGAAGGACTTTAGAGGTTTTTATTAATCTGAAAATAACTTTGTCTGCACTATGATCAATACGATATTGAACTGTGCCCTGAAGATGCCAATAACACCTTTATTATTCAGAACTGGTGTAATATGGGTGCTTAGACACCTGTATACACATTTGTTTGAGTAGTGCCTGTCATCTGTAGTGACACAGTATTTGAGAAAGGTCTCGTGAGAGGTCTTCTCATGTGAATGGCAGCAACTATCTTCTTGATTACTGGTCTGTAATAAGCAGCATTTTGTTCATGCTCTGCGGATTTTATTACAAAAATACAAGAGGAAAATTATAGTCATGTGCGGATTTGAACAGCGCCATCCACCCCTGCAGCTGGGGTATGCTCTGACCGCTAAGCTTACATGACATACGACTCCTAGCTCTAATTAGTCCTCTCCATAACGATCGTATGAGGATGGAGCAACTCCTACTGAGAATTTGATTGATCTCACCAAACCTTGTGATTCAGATGTTTCGTTTACGTTAACCTACGAGATATGTGACCTGACATAATTAAAATTATTTTTTTCTGTATTTTAGCTTCTACAAAACAGAGTGGACGTGAATTTTACTAATGAACATGGCAACTCTCCGTTACATTACGCTTGTTTCTGGGGGTACAGTGCCATCGCTGAGGAGTTGGTTATAGCCGGTGCGCTTGTCTCTCTCGCTAATAAGGACGGCGACACGCCACTGGACAAGACCAGGGGCCAGCTTATACAAAGGTAAGATACACAGTTTTTTCATTAGAGCATAGCTTGCTCTATCCATTATATTATGTGTTATATTGGTAATTATGAATGTTAGTGAGTCATTGTGATCAAGTTGAAAGCTAATAATAAGCTAGCTAATAATAAAATTAGTTTTTTTTGTAGATGAATTGACATTGATTGTAGGTGTAAGTACGTGCCTTAAGGTTAGTGTCTTCGTTGCGCTTTCTATACAAACGTAGTTTTATATGTTTCAAAGTATTGGAGCACAAAGTATAAATGTCCCGAGCGGGAAACGAAGCCGCGTCCTCCTATTTCGCGTCGGATACCTAATCCACTCGGCCACCAAGACAATTCTTTCGTATTGTATGGGAATTATTATTTTCACATTTAAACATAAAAAAAATTGTAAAACGAAAACTGGCAAACCAGAACTAGAGGTAATTGGCTCAAAGACGTGCATGCATAATTTCACCCAGATCGAACAATTGGTATTTAAAATATGATGAAACTACATTGGTATGGGAAAAAGCTACGAAGATACTAATATTAAGACGGTTCAATTAAGGGTATATTCCGTTTGGCGCCTGCAATACTTACTATAGATTTGTACTTAATAATGTACCTAGCTGTTTGAAATGAAAAGTGTACCGTGAGCACTGACGCTTACAAGAAATGCCAAAGCGCGCGCACGTTGTTGCGTGATTATGTGTTTTCAATAAGTTTTTTTCAACCAAAATAACGAAATAGAAAGTCTTGCTTTTTAATCTCTATGGAATAATGCACAAGAGTGGACTTCCTTACCATGGTCAGTTTTCCCGATGGACACAGCATGGGTGTCTTCAAATCAAGAGTAAATAGGTTTCTTCTCCGTATGCGTACTCCATCTTAGACCACATCAATGCTTAACATCAGGCACGGTGTGGTCAAACGCGAACCTATCATCAGTACTAATATTATAAATGCGAAAGTAACTCTGTCTGTCTGTTACGCTTTCACGCCAAAACTACTGGACCGATTTGAATGAAATTTGGTATGGAAATAGTTTGAGAACCGGGAAAAAACATAGGATAGTTTTTATCCAACTGCGCAAAAAGAGGTTAATGTTTTTGCGCGATAACCGACATACGCGCGGGCGGAGCCGCGGCCGGAAAGCTAGTGAATAATAAAATAGGTAACATTTTTTGTTTATTAAGATTGCAATGACTGATGTTTGACAGTGCTTACACTGCTCTACCTTGAAATAGTGAGCGTTATATGTAACGGTTTTTGTCATATGGATTTTGTGTGTAGCTTTCAATGCATCTCGGAACGATTCGCCACGCTCACGCTGCTCAAACCGCTTAAAGCCTAATTTGGAACGCTTCCTAATATTTATTTTTACGTGGTGCTTTTTATTTATTATTTTTGCGTTTCTGGATGACAACAATGTGGATTTTAAAGTATCAAGTAGTTTAGCTTGAGCTTTTTGATTTGATAAGAGAATATCTCAGATTTTTATGAATCGCTGATCTAGCTTGTAAACTATCTCACCTGTTTATCTCTTACCAATATTGACCACATCAAAATATACACGCTAGTTCTAGAAGGCCAATGGGAACTGCCACATAAGGACATTAGCCAGAACACTCCATTTTTCTACTTGACGGTGATAGCTAGCCAGAAGTGCATTCGCAAAATGCACACCCACAACGCTGTAAAACGCAAACCCGCGGCAAAAAATAAAATTTCAATCGACATTCACTGCTATCAGTCAGTAGACTATTGTTGCTTCAAACTACACAGGTTTTGTGTATTCTTTGGCTGACAGGCTCCATGAAATGGCAGTGAACCAGGGTCAAGACCTCAAAAAAATCCAGTTCAAAGACCAGTCGTGGTTGGGGCTCAAGACTCGCAGCCGCGACGCCACGCTGTCTCGGCACAAGGGCATCAACATTAACGAACTGGCACTCCACACCAGAATTGCCGTCACACCTTCAGGTAATTATAAAAGACACTTTTTTTTTGCTGATACCTTTGTCTCATCTGTAAGTGATGAATTGGTTAAAGATGTTAACAGGCTCCACCTTGAATGGCCACATCATGGAACAGATTTGGTGGACTCTATATTGGTATGCATTTATAAATGAAGTAGATCGGAGGTTCATCTGAGAGAATGTAGCTTTATATTGCCCCGTTTCATCAATGCCTCTCTTTTATTTCTGGATCTTATTGTACTGTCCGAGTGTTAGGAACTTGCAAGAAATAATTCAAATTACAGTTACAATTACTTGTCTAAGTGCTTGTTTCAATAAATTAAGGTATATGAGGATAACTTTAAAATGTGTAACCAACAAATTATAATAGATGTTTGTCATCATATATGTTCAGTGATGCCGCAGTATTTTAAATTTGCCATGGTATTGGCTTTATAATGGATCATTATATCCTAAGCATGGTTGGGCTGGTTGCACTGTATAGGGATGCTATTTATCTCACCATGCTTAAAAAGAAGCTAGAAGAGCTTTTAAAGTTTTCTTATATATGATCGTCAGGTGAAACATGGCGCGGCCGTTGGCAGAAGAACGACATCGTCGCCAAGATCCTGGCCGTGCGCGAGTGCACGCCGCGCGTGCAGCGAGATTTCAACGAGGAGTTCCCCAAACTCAGGATATTCTCGCATCCCAATATTCTACCTGTGGTGAGTGTGTTGTCTCAATACGGCAAATATCATTAAATAACATACCCTATTATTTAGATAGCACTTTGTACGCAATGCTAAATTATCATTTTGACAGTCGGTTTATCTTTTTCCCAATTATATTTGATTCGATACAAGCACTGTCTTTTCTATACCGAGTAGGTATCACAAGAATGATTATACTAAATGTTCTTGGTGTCGAAAGGAAAGTATCAAGTATTACAAAATTACGAGCGGAAAAGTTATAGCCATGTGCGGGATTCAGACCCGCGCCATCCACTCTATAGTACATGTATGCTCTGACCGCTAAGTTAACATGACCCATAACTCTTATATGTCCGTTCGTTCTTATCCATCATATGGGGATCGAGCGACACCTACAGTTCTAGTTGTACTACAAACAAGACTAATCATTGTAGCATGCGTTATTGCAAAAATAAAAATATTAAAATGAAGGCATTCTGAAAAAAGGCCAGGTCAGGAGTACCCTAAACTGACGCTCATGTATGAAAGGATTGATGAGTGTAGATGAAGCGAAAGAGATATGTAAGGATCGTAGTACCCTAAACTGACGCTCATGTATGAAAGGATTGATGAGTGTAGATGAAGCGAAAGAGATTGTAAGGATCGTAGTACCCTAAACTGACGCTCATGTATGAAAGGATTGATGAGTGTAGATGAAGCGAAAGAGATATGTAAGGATCGTAGTACCCTAAACTGACGCTCATGTATGAAAGGATTGATGAGTGTAGATGAAGCGAAAGAGATTGTAAGGATCGTAGTACCCTAAACTGACGCTCATGTATGAAAGGATTGATGAGTGTAGATGAAGCGAAAGAGATATGTAAGGATCGTAGTACCCTAAAATGACGCTCATGTATGAAAGGATTGATGAGTGTAGATGAAGCGAAAGAGATATGTAAGGATCGTAGTACCCTAAACTGACGCTCATGTATGAAAGGATTGATGAGTGGAGATGAAGCGAAAGAGATATGTAAGGATCGTAGTACCCTAAAATGACGCTCATGTATGAAAGGATTGATGAGTGTAGATGAAGCGAAAGAGATATGTAAGGATCGTAGTACCCTAAAATGACGCTCATGTATGAAAGGATTGATGAGTGTAGATGAAGCGAAAGAGATATGTAAGGATCGTAGTACCCTAAACTGACGCTCATGTATGAAAGGATTGATGAGTGTAGATGAAGCGAAAGAGATATGTAAGGATCGTAGTACCCTAAAATGACGCTCATGTATGAAAGGATTGATGAGTGTAGATGAAGCGAAAGAGATATGTAAGGATCGTAGTACCCTAAACTGACGCTCATGTATGAAAGGATTGATGAGTGGAGATGAAGCGAAAGAGATATGTAAGGATCGTAGTACCCTAAACTGACGCTCATGTATGAAAGGATTGATGAGTGTAGATGAAGCGAAAGAGATATGTAAGGATCGTAGTACCCTAAACTGACGCTCATGTATGAAAGGATTGATGAGTGTAGATGAAGCGAAAGAGATTGTAAGGATCGTAGTACCCTAAACTGACGCTCATGTATGAAAGGATTGATGAGTGTAGATGAAGCGAAAGAGATATGTAAGGATCGTAGTACCCTAAAATGACGCTCATGTATGAAAGGATTGATGAGTGTAGATGAAGCGAAAGAGATATGTAAGGATCGTAGTACCCTAAACTGACGCTCATGTATGAAAGGATTGATGAGTGGAGATGAAGCGAAAGAGATATGTAAGGATCGTAGTACCCTAAAATGACGCTCATGTATGAAAGGATTGATGAGTGTAGATGAAGCGAAAGAGATATGTAAGGATCGTAGTACCCTAAAATGACGCTCATGTATGAAAGGATTGATGAGTGTAGATGAAGCGAAAGAGATATGTAAGGATCGTAGTACCCTAAACTGACGCTCATGTATGAAAGGATTGATGAGTGTAGATGAAGCGAAAGAGATATGTAAGGATCGTAGTACCCTAAAATGACGCTCATGTATGAAAGGATTGATGAGTGTAGATGAAGCGAAAGAGATATGTAAGGATCGTAGTACCCTAAACTGACGCTCATGTATGAAAGGATTGATGAGTGGAGATGAAGCGAAAGAGATATGTAAGGATCGTAGTACCCTAAACTGACGCTCATGTATGAAAGGATTGATGAGTGGAGATGAAGCGAAAGAGATATGTAAGGATCGTAGTAAGTGCTACGATCTTTACATATCTCTTTCGCTTCATCTACACTCATCAATCCTTTCATACATGAGCGTCAGTTTAGGGTACTCCTGACCTGGCCTTTTTTCAGAATGCCTTCATTTTAATATTTTAATTTATTATAAATCTGTGGTCTCTGCCTACCCCAACGGGAGTGAGCATGATTTTTATGTATGTATATCATGTCGTTAATAGTATCGGTGAGTAGGTCACAATAACATACACGGATATACCTCCGTGTATATTATTGTGACGGAACAAGCTCGAGGCCCACCTGATGTGAATCGGACTATACTCTGCCTATAATAGACGCATTTCGTCACAAATCATGAATTGCACTCCGCCCGTCACCTTGAGACATGGTTCTTAAGTCTCATGTGCATGTAATTTCACTGGCCCTCAAGGAGTGCTGCCAGAAGAGACACAGGCTTGGCGACAGATTTTCTACTTGAGGGTAGTCGCTAGCCAGGCACGCAAAATGCCCTTCCAGGATGCGGTGAAGCTCAAGCCCGCGACGGGACCTGCTGCACGGCAGTCCATAGCTAATGCCACTGAGCCATCACTGCTTCCACGTATTGTACACAATGTGTATGTGTAGGTGGGTTGCTGCGTGTCCCCGCCGTCGCTGGTGGTGATATCGCAGTACATGTCGTGGGGCTCGCTGTCGGCGCTGCTGCACGGCGGCGCGGGGGGGCGCGTGGTGGTGGACGCGGCGGCGGCGCTGCGCCTCGCGAGGGACGTGGCCGCCGGGATGGCCTATCTACACTCGCTGCCCAGGGACAAGATACTGCCCACCTTCCATCTCAACAGCAGGCACATCATGGTAAGCTTCTAGGGATACTTCCCATTCTGACTTGCTTTACTGTTCATAAACTGACTATCGCCATCGATAACGTCCTCACTTATCATCAGATGAGGGAGTCAAGGGCTTGTCTACACTGTCTAAACAATATCACTGACAGTATCAAGTGAGATTGTGATCAAAGGCTCGTCTATCGACAATATAAAAAAACAACTGCCCAAAAATGAATAAAAAGTCTGGTGTATATTCTCCGAAAAAGAGGGGCCTTATAACCCAGTCATGTTCGAAACATGTTTTTATTCCAGGAATTACGGGCCGAGCCTATTGCCGTCCAACTGCAATAATATATATTTTTTTTGTCAATACTTACTCCCAATTAAATTGTCAGACCCCAGGATACAATTCTGTATCTCAAGATACCAATGCGACGATATCGCCACTTAACCAACTTAGTGAGTCGGGATTTAAACAATCCAATTTTTTCCTTTGACTATAAAGAACCAAAACAATCTATTTATCGAATTATACCAAAATCAGGCCGTTCCAGATGCAATTGATTACAAACACTTACACAGTAATCTCATATAGTAACATATTTTTGTTTTATATCATTACGACTAGGGTGGGACCACGGGCTCTTCACCGTTTCCTAGCCTTCTATTCCATGGAACCATACCATAATGTAACTGGTGGTGATGAGATGTAGACGTTGAGATGGTTAGAGGAATTTCGTACCTTCATATATAAGATGGATAATATCAACAATACTGCGGGTTTGGAATCGATAACAATTTTCGACTTTCTTGTTCGACTGAGGTTTCATTTTTACATACACTAAATCAGTACTTACTATTGTTCAAGCTGTTGTGCACTGGATTTGAGAATGTAACATCCGCGGTGTACTCCATTCACAAAAGTACATATGAACGCTTCGCGAAGTCAATGAAAGGATGGTGATAGAGCTAGGCACAACACAACTCAGTTGTTTCGTGTACCTAATCTGGTCTGCTACACCCAGTATTGTTGATATATTGATATCCACCTTATATCGTCATTAATTACTGAAATATGTGATATGAAAGACAACAGTCCAATGGACTGACTGAGGATCTCTGAATTCATGTCATTAGTCGAGAGATTTGTCCAGTAGGTCATCTCTTAGTCTGTTTTTGCAAATCTGTCTGAAAGGCCTTGAATACTATGTCTTGAAGATAATAATTAAAATCAATATAAAATCCTGATCTCTAAATTTCATTGATCTCTAAATTTCCTGCAGCCTACCATTCTAGATCAACAGTGCCCGTATGTTTAAATATAATGTCATGCATAATCGTTTGTTAAGCGATTTGTTAACATATAATATCACTAATTTTTCATTCCTTATTCAATTATTAGGTTAAATCACTGAATAAGAACACAAAATTTGCACATCCGTTCAATGTCTCGGTAGACAAAAAGTTAAGATGTCCGACCCGTAAGATACGAGGTCGATACAATCTCAAATGTTATGATACAGTAAATTCTAACTTCTTACAGATCGATGAAGATTTAACAGCGCGTATCAATATGGCGGACTCGAAGTTTTCTTTCCAAGAAAAGGGTCGAGTATATGCCCCCGCTTGGATGGCGCCCGAAGCGCTTCTGAAGCCGGCAGCGAAGCGCAACTGGGAAGCTGCGGATATGTGGAGCTTCGCGATACTGCTGTGGGAACTTGCTACTAGAGAAGTAAGTCACATTGCAAGCTATGAGTTTCCAATCAGTACCCGGAGGTTAGTAGGTTGGTTGAATGGCGCCCGAATCGCTTTTCAAATAGGCAGCGAATCGCAACCTATATAAATAAACAGTTTATACACCAACACTGGCTCCCACTCCGTTGTATTATATTATACCATACCATATATAACTATAGAATATTAATATATAAATATTAGATTATATATTGATCATAAATATTATATTTATATAATAATAATTAATGTCCGACCGAAACTGGCTTTCCGGCCGAAACCGAATATTCAACCGTGGCTTCAGTTTCGGCCGAAACCGAAACTCACGTGTTCAAGTATAAAAATCCTTAAAATACTAAAATTTGGTTCATTTCACCCATTATTCTGCATTAATTACGACATGAAATGGACATACAGAATATAAATGTTGATGTAAGTTGATTTAATATAATATTAAATAATATTTATAATATTTTATTATTTTTTCAAATTAAGTTCTCATAGCATCATGTTTATCAGTTATAAATAATCAAATTACAAATTGACATTGTTTTATTAAATACTAAGTATTGGTATTTTGAAATCTTATTTATTAATTCTTTGTTTTGCTTTTGTACTTAGAAGAATTATTATGAAAATAATAAACAAATCTTGAACCTATACAACGTAATTTAACAAATTAAACATTTCACATTTTTCATTTACAATCTCATCTTTCATGTACTTGATTTGTTTATAACAATAAAACAAAGTTACTGACTCAATATTTAACTATATAAATCATTCAAGTACAGAAACGATACAAAAACTTACATGTTATCAGTTCCATCAAAACACAAATTCTAAAGAATGTTTGCGTCAAGCCATAACGCACTTAGTTGCGTTGCTTAGCTACAGAGCTATCCGAACGACGCACGACAATTCCCGAACAGGGCCGCCAGCTTTAGCCAAAGCGTTGCCGCGAGAAACGAAATTAGGCCAATTTTGGCCGAAACCGAAACCGAACTTTCGGTCGGACACTAAAATAATATTAGACTAAACAAGCAACATTATGGGCATGTTAGCTATTTTGTATGATAGTCTACATCACATCTAATATTTAAAGCTATTCTTTGGATCACCAAGATACAGGCAAAGCCTAATTTAAGACACGTTGCCAATTTGAGTTCAGAACTTACATTTTATAAGTTTATTTTTAAAATACTGTTATATGTTTTTTTTTAATGGCTTGTATGTGATATAGTGGTCAGTCTATCCAGCCTTTGCCCACTAGGGTAAATTATGATCCAGTCGAAGATGTTTTAAAGCAAGCCAAGAATTGCTGACTCTCAAGGACAGCTACCAGAACACCGTTTGATGCTTGGCGACTGATTTTCAACTTGAAGTTAGTAGCTAAATGTCCAACCAGCATGCAAATTTTCTGTACTCAATTTCGTTAATCCTTTGTTAAATAATTGATTGCTCTTTTTTCGTAAGGTACCTTTCGCTGACTTGTCTCCTATGGAGTGCGGCATGAAGATAGCCCTGGAAGGTCTCCGCATCACGAGCCCGGCGGGAGTGTCTCCTCACATTGCGAAACTCATCAACATCTGCATGAACGAAGACCCCGGGAAACGACCCTCCTTCGAAATGATCCTGCCTATCTTAGAGAAGATGAAACGTTGATTGTTCGGTGATGGTGGATTTTTTTAAGGTGATGTAAAATAATTAAACAGATCTATTATTGGAATCTGGCATTTCTACATCTATGACAGATGAACGAACAATATTGATGCTTGATGCTCAATGTAGGGAACCAAATTTATCCACAATAAAGAAAAGTACATAGAAATGGATTATAAAATATTGCTGCACTGTTCACTGGGCTGAAATGTATTTTCATACAATATTCTTAGACTGGTTGTTTTTTGCCATTGTGTTTATGATAGCTTGTTATAAAATTACTCAGGATTTGTAATGAAAATATATTTTTGTATTTTTAATTCTTTGAGGAAATGGAACTTGTCAACAGGTGAAGGTAGATATGTACCTTCACCTGTTGACAGGTTCCTTTTTTTTTAAGTTTTGAGAATGTGCCAGATTTTTCTAATAGTTCTGTTAAGCAAGCTGTAAAAGTGCCTTTTACAAAATGATAAGAAAACTTTTCAAAATCAATACAAAAATGCAATAGAAATTTACTTAGGGTTTAAATTAATCAACTTCTGTAACTTTTAGTGTAGATGATTGTTTATGTGGTGTAGTAAACATTTTAAAAATAGGTTGTGCATAAATATTGATATATTAAGAGTTAAGACACGGTTTTCCAATTATCAGAATAAAAATACCAGACTGATAAAATGTTAATACAACCAACATTGGTCATTTTTATATTGGTTGTATAATATATTCTTATAAATAGTAACTAACCATATGATGATTGAAAAACCGAGCCTTAATCAAATAATCCATCCTATGCCAATACCAACCCAGCAACTATGATCGTAAACTGTCATTTTATGGGTTGACTGACATGTTGTGTGAACAATGCTGGTTCTTTTAACCAATAATGTGCCATTTATTGAGTGTTAAAAGGCATTTTTTTGCCTTATCGGTGTTATGTATACGCATAATGATGACAACTTTATAATCTGAAGGCAACAGTACTTCATGCATATTTTCGCATAGAAATTTTCTCCATAACCTTGCATCTATGATGCATAATTTTGAGAATCTGAAATTAACTAATCTGCGACCATAACTCAACAGACAAGTTGATAGTCACAGAGAATTTGTTCCAGAAGCATCTAATATAGTAATTATCTGTGGTGGAACTTTGTTAAATCAATAGACATGGGAAACCAGCTTTATTTCAGGTTCGATTCATTCTAAGACTTTTTCAGAAAAATGTCTCGACTGCCAGTATTGTAATTGTTGTTTAGTACTAAGGTTGTGTTCTTATTATTTTTTATTTCTATTTAAAACATTAACCAATCGGTGCTAAAATGAAAACCTAACATAGTAGTAAAATAGTAATCAAATACAATAGAATCTCTTCTAATAATGTGCTATTTGTAACGTTGAGATTAACAGTTGTAAAAACAATTCTATTTATAAAAAAAATATGCAATATAAAATGTGTAATCTATGTATGCGCCAAATGAATACATATTTTTTTTCTCTGTGTTTATTTACATTGTAAAGTGATTTATCTTATCAAATATTTGTGAAATATGCCTTAAATAATATTAACTGCTTCTACTTCTAGCATTTTTAATGTAAAGAACTAGGGAATATTTTCTATTCCCAGTTTTCGTTCAAATTATATTATCACGACAACTTTTAAGGACAGTTTGACCGCCAACGACGTGCTTTGGATTGTTTATACCAAATTCCGATAAATGTATTTACTTATGAGAAGAAATTGTTGAAAAGCAAAATAATTTTATGTTCATTCATGAGTGTGTTCACATATATTTTAGTATTTATTAATGACTACCTTATAAGTTGTTTTAAGGCTTCTTCGCACCGAATTCGGGGCGCGTGTGTCAACGGTCTCGCGTAATTATTTGTACACGTGACATCGAAGAGTGCTCGAGACGCGTGGCACTGTTTGTGCCGAAGTATGATGAAATCAATGCGTTCGTGATTCTTTGAATTAAAAATCGCACGCGCACCGCTATACTGACGGGCCGTTGTCAATGTGTGGAAGCTTTTATTTATCATTTTTATTAACAAAATGTATAAAATTATACAAATTGGTTAACAGTTAGAGTTTAAATTCTTATAAAATGCTAACGTGAAATAGATGTGCCTTACATTTGTATGCCAATTTATTATTATAATATAGCGTATTAGAAGCTTTATTGACAAAATGTAACAGTTATGAAATTATTAATAGGATAAGGAGAATATTATTTTTGATGTGAATTAAATGTTACAACTTTCATAAAGTTGTTTAATGTACTAACTTTTTATAATAAAATATGTACTTATAAAAACGCACGTAGTTTTTATCCATATATTATTTTAATGTTCAATAGCTGCTCTTTGTTAAGTTTCAATTCACAATGGCGAAGCTTCAAATCGCCTCGGCCAAATCGCAGACATTCGAAGATGCGCATCGATGGGGGGCAGTATTTCTGCTCCTAAGAATATGTGCATTGCGTCAAGGAAATAGGTGTGTACGTCTCCAGCTTACTCAAATAAAATGACTTAATTCTGAATGTTCCAATATTCAGAGCATATTTAGTGCAACACAAAATTTAGGTGCCAAATAAACTTCGATGATATGTGTGATTATTAGTGTGTTAGCTGGCGTTATGGTCTCCAGCTGATACATGCTGTATATACGAAACGGCTGATGATGTGGTTATATACTATTTGCCAGGGATTTAGAGCAGTAAAAAATTTAAACTGTTACAACGTGTAAGCTGGAGACCACGTGTCTATAGTTGCTCATCTGTATCTTCTGAACGAATGGACCTACGACTTTGTTTTATATGGCAAAATTTATTCATAATTGCACTAAATATTGGCATATTCAGAATTAAGTAATATCAATTGAGTAAGCTGGAGACATACATATCGGAACCGACAACAAAACAGTTATAATAAATAAACGGTCAAATGCGTGTCGAGCCACGCACAATGTAGGGTTCCGTAGAAGCCCGTTATCGTAATATAGAACGATTCTGTAGTTCTTTATTCTCCGCCTCTTTCTTCCTACTAAATCTAAGAAATAAGAGAACGATTGCCGCCAAGTTATTATTTCGATTGTAATTCGAAAATTAAACAAAATTCGTTTCGTTTGTGAATACTATAGGTAGATACTCTAATGAAAACGTAACGATAGCGCGATTCAGAATCCGTTGGTACATTGTAAGAATTTGAATAGCATTTTAGTTATTTGCTGTAGCATAATTATTCTATTATAAAATAGTTGAGTTGATTATATAAAAGAAAAATAAAAGTAATTATACACCGATACATGCAAGTAAGCTTATAAATGGGCTATTATACTATATAACTAGTCTGGCCATAAATAGTGTTATATAAAAACTTTTCAGCCTTAGAATTATTTAGAATTTGGAACGCGTTTATTACTTTAAAATTTTCTTTCGTTTTCGCGACATTTCATATATTATTTCGTGTTCATTATCAAATAACAATATGAAATGAGGTGTTAAAGAAAATAGGATAGCAGTATTCCCCTTGTGCAAAGTAGGTATTGAGCCGTCGCGTCGGTCATATTCCAGACACTTCAAAAGCTTGGTATCAGCTGTAGGTATGTTCGTATATCGTAATATCAACAGATACAACAACACTTCCTCTGTCGAAGACCATAAAAGATCAGGGCAGTCGCGTGTCTTAGAACGACAAATTGATGCTGTTAAAGCCAGAATTGGTCGATTATCGAATTGCTTGAATTAGGAAGTAAAAATATTATGATAACTCAACAATAATCTTATTGCGAGAAATGAAGATTCCCGCTAGGAAAATGTCGCGTATTATAAAACAAGACCTGAAGCTCGGTGCTTATCGTCGATATACAGTACATGTACTGTATACCCTAAATCAATCTTTAAAATTAAATAGAGTGCCTTCCGTTGCGATACGCAATTGAAGGGCACAGAAATATTCTCTTTATTGATGAAAAAAATTACACTATTGAAGTACAATCAGCAAATTGATGATGTGTGAAATGAAGTGATCGATGACCTTGGTACGACAGGTACAGACAGCAAACACTTCTAGTGTACGGCGAGGATGAGGTCCAAAAAGTACTTTATACCTATATAAGTCGAATCTTTGTACTGTCATATCAACCAATGAAAATAGTTTAAGACCCGAGAAAGGACAGTTTTATCCAACTGCGCAAAAAGTTAATAGTTTTGCGCGATAACCGCAATACTCGCGATTGTACCGCGGCTGGATAGCTAGTCTATTATGGATGACATCATCATCATCAGCCGAAAGATGTCCACTGCTGAACAAACGCCTCCCCCCTAGATCGCCATAAAGAACGGCTATTAGCCACTTGTAGCCATTGGCTACCCGCGACTTTCATGATATCGTCAGTCCACCTAGTGGTATGACATAGGGCATAGTTATAGTTTTAAGATTTTTTATTTTATATTAAGTTTTCAATGCCAGTCTTTACCCCTTATAAACAACCAACTACTTCATCTTAGTCACTTAAGAGGATTTGTTCTACAGATCTTATATTTGGTACAAAATTATCCAACACCCAAGTTCAACAACTATTACTGCTAAACTAATAAAGTTATGTCAACCGCTATACTTTTCCTTTATAGTTCATAAAACGCACTATCAGCTTAAATTTTTTCAGATTTTTCAAGCCCGTAGTTTAGCTTTTAGAGGGAGGGGACGCCCTGCTGGGACAAAAATTTGCACTTTAAAGTTAAATATTTCGTAAATGGAGCATTAAATCGAAAAACAGTATTAGGAAACCCTAAGTAATTTTAAAAGACTTATTCAACCATACCACACACAAAGAGATAGACGACAAAAAAAAATTTCATCCCCACATCACATGTATGGGAGGTACCCTAAAAAAAAATATTTATAAAATATTATATTTTACCACTTTGTCGGCGTAATTGATTTACATATCCATACGAAATTACAACTTCCTAGTACTAACGGTATCTTAGAAAAACCACGGACAGACAGACGGACATGACGAAACTATAAGGGTTCCTTGTCAGGACTACGGAACCCTAAAAAGGGGTAATAAGAAAGTACTGACTGAGTCGACTCCATAGCATATAGGCCGGTTCTTCACTGGGCATAATTGCAACTAGACAGATGATCGAATATCTATCTCAGTATCAAGATTGGATTATTGAAGAATACACAACATTTATAAGCTTCAAGCTTTTAATCAAATTAAATTATTGATACAACAAATTGGGAGCGATCTTATAAAAGTATAATTTTATAACCACATTTAATGTTTGGCACAAGTAACCTACAGATACATAAATGGACAAGCATCGTCAAGTTGTCTCCAACAATATTCAATATTTAAATATCAAAATAGTTGTCACAACTAAATTATTTCTGGGAGCAAACTGTGTCAATCTCCTTTGAAGATATATTTCTATTTTACAACAGGTTTTTTTGAGTTGGCTAAAGTAGTCAGACAATCAATTTTACTCTAATAACAGACAAAACTTTTAGGCTGTGGTTGAAACTGTATACAGTTGAGAACTTTTATGTTTTGTTTAACATATGTACTATTGTGTCTTTTTAATATTCATATGTTAGTAAGATTAAATAAACCTATCAGAAAACCTCTATCCGATACCAGGAAGAAGTTCACAAATGCAAAATGTTTAAATGCAGTTATTTATCAAAGATTCAGGAAGATTTGAACTAGAATTCAGCCCGTGCGCGGGTAATTTACATTTTAACAGGGGTACATTTTCAGCTGCCTAATTCCACATTAGGAACAACTTTTATTGTTGTAAACTTATCTGATAAGTAATGGATCACTGCTGACAGAAAAACTAAATTAATTGGTTTTTAGATGTGCTTAAGTTTGATTTTCATCATTGACTTCATCAACGAAATCTGCTAGCATATCATCGACCGTAACCTCGCTATCATTAGGAACTATTTTCTTTGTCTCAACATGCAGTTCTGGTATTGCATCACCGTTCTCAACAATTCTTTCAGGTGTTTTATCAACCCCATTTTCTTTCGGCAACCCGTTGATCTCAGGTCCTTTTGTTTCATCTGCTTCTTGAGAACTTTTCACATCTTGTCCGCAAGTGATATGCACATCGTCTGTATCGTTAGTACTTGGAAGATTATCTTCGTCCATTTTTTCTAGTACCTGTGTTACCTTCTCTTGTCCGGTATTTGGATAGTCATAAGAAATTTCCAATGATAAAGGCGGGCTCTTTTCGCTTCCGTTTGTTTCATTACATATGTGAATTGGCATTTGGGTTTTTGCTTCGTATATGTTCTCTACAATTTCCAAACCATTTTCTTCTTCATCTTCAACATCAATTTGGGTTTCGTCTGGATCAATGACTTTTTGTACTTCGGGTACGTTCGTTTTATTAATTACGTCAATGTCTTTTTGGACGGCTGTGTCATCATTTTGTGTTATATTGATTACATCAACGACTATATCTTCAGTGTTTTTATCTGCACTGTCTACTTCGTCATTCAGTACATTTTCATTACTAGTCCCAGAATTCTGACTTGATTGCTCTTTTAGCAAATCTTCGAATGATCTTTCCTTTTCTTCTATTGGTTCAATTATGTAGTCAGTTCCATTAGAATCGTCAAGTTCTTGGTCTTCTACTTCTTGTATTGAATCGTCACTGATTTCCACCGAGTCCGAGTCGCTGCTAAGGCTAATTTTCTCGGCGTCATCGTCCATTCGACGCCTTTTGTTTGTAGGCTCGTCTGGTATCGTTATGATTTCTTCTTCAGCTAAGTCTTCTGATGGCAACCTTAAAAGTAAAATATAATATTATGTAGTATATTGTATGAATCTCAAGGATCTGGGTTTGATGCTGTTGTCAGATTACTTTTTTTTAATATTCGGTAGTATGAAATTGTTCCTGATAGGTTCATTGCCTTTCAACATAGCCCCATTTTGTGTGTTTTAAAAAAAACAACTTCTAAGTGAGCGTCTATAATTGTCGTCTAAATCATCACTTATCATCAGGTATCACACCTGCGGTCCAACGCGAGCCTATTATATAGTTAAAAAATATAGGAAAAACATTTTAGTTTTAAGTTAAGCGCTCGTAGCGAAGTTTGCTTCGCTGCTCTTAACCGATCAGCACAGTTAAGCAATGTCCGCCATCATGACTACAGAGCACTTCCGTGCTTTGGAGGACACGTTAAGCCGTTGGTCCCGGTGGTCGTCTGTAAGGTCAAGTAGGGTGGCAGTCGTTTAGCTTGGTGGTAGGGCATTATGCGTGTGCCATCCTGGCGAGTTACCAAGTTCAAGTAGAAAATCTGTCACCAAGCACCTAACGGTGTGTTCCTTGAGAGCCTTTTCTAGGTTAGCCTGAATAACATCTTCAACCACATCTCACTTACCATCAGGTGAGATAGCGGCTATTTTTTTTATGCCAGATGCGATTATTGTATCTACTCTAGTAGTAAAAGAGTTGTAATGCTTAAAAAAACAGATGGAACTCATACCTTTCTTCCTGCAACAAGCTCGCCAACATGGCTCTGTTCCTCTCAGACACTCTCTTTCTCTTTTCCTCTTGTTTTCTCTCTGTCTGTTCTACAACGAAGTGGAGAGACGGCGGCGAGCAGTGTAAGTGTAATCTGATGTCAAGAAGTGCTTGCGAAGAGAACTTTGAAATCTGTACATACATGAATAACAATCATTATTGTACTAGAACAAGATCCAAAGGATATTGAGGTCGATTCCGTAGGACTCAGTTCAGCCATACTGACATATGTAATGTATTATTTTTAAAAAAATATTTTTTGCAATAACACATGGTACGCGAATTTCATAACAAAAGTACAAGAGGAATAATTATAGTTAAGATCGGGATTCGAACCGGCGCGGGCGGCGGGCTTTCTGTCGCATGTGCATGCATAGCTCTGATCTCTTCTGACGCGCCACGCACTGTACAATAGTCCCGTCCGGAAGGATAGGGCGATGTACATGTACCTTTGTACCTAAAGTGCGGAGTGAGCTAGCCCTGGTTACACTCAGCTAACTACAGATTGTAGAACGAGGGCATAAAATAAGCAATTTGAGCCAATGGGAAGTGCTGATATAAGTCTAGGCTTAAATTGTTTTTATGCACGAGTTTTACACTCAGATATTCACTTCAATTGCGAGGAAATTAAACAATGTTATTATTACTAACACATATATCTTTAATTAAAATTGAAACTGATATCTGTACAATGTTCTATTATCAAGCAAAATTCCAATGCCATAGTCATATATAAAATCTTTTAAGATGTCAGTTTTTCAGAAGGCATTGCTCGCAGCTATCCTTCACATTGTCGCTTTTTACGACAGGAAGGTATGGAGGGGTGCAATTCTAATCCGGCACCCCACGGGGTACCGGGTTATATGTACTCAAATTTAATTACTGTTTCTCTATGACAATGTTGCATTTTAATTTTTCACTAACGCCTGCCAAAGTCATAAATTTACAAAATTAGAACAAAATCTTCATTACTGAATCTCAGTTTGATGTCCCTGGGACATTATTTTTTCACTAACGCCTGCCAATGGAAGAAGTTTACAAATTTATAACAAAATCTTCATTGCAGAAGCTCAGATTGATGTCCCAGACAGGGGTTCGAATCTTGCACGTGGTAAAAAATCTTTCAAAACAATGTAACATTTACCTCAGGTTGGAGAGAGTTGACAAGTGTACTATACAGCTGGAGGCAGTATTGCGTGGGAGGTGGCACCTTGGGAGAACAACTCTTCCTGCAAGCTTCCAGCGCACGGAGCAATGAAATGCTTCGCTCCGGTGAATAGTTGTCAATGTTATAGCATTCACGAACAAGGAGCTCTTGGAATTGCTGTAAAAAAAACATAATATTGACTAGAATGAAGAGAGTGCTACAAGGAGGTTATCAGTTTTAGCCTCATTTATAACGGCATTACTACATTCTCAACGATTTTTTTATTGTGTTATTATGGCGGAACAAGCTCGAGGCCCACCTGATGTTAAGTAAATTAACCTCTGCCTATAACAGATGCATTTCGTCACAAGTCACGAATTGTACTGCGCCCGTCACCTTGATACATATATGTTAAGTCTCATGTGCCTGTAATTTCTCTGGCTCTCAAGGCCTTTTTTTTATTTAATTTTTAATGCTTGATAGGTTAGCCTTTGACCACTATGTCACCTGATGGTAAGTGATGATGTGGTCGAAGATGTTGTTCAGGCTAACCTAGAATTACTGGCTCTCAAGGACAGCAGTCCTCCGGCAGTTCCGGCAGCAGCCGGAACACACCGTTAGGTGCTTGGCGATAGATTTTTCTACTTGAGGGTGGCTTTACCACCATGTTACGACTGGCATCCTCAGACAAAAACCGGGACCGATGCGGACGGCTTTTAGTTCATTATGCTAACTTCGCACATGTTGGACATGGGGAGGAAGATAGGAAGGATATATCTCTATTGAAATACCTACTTATTACTTACTAAATGACCGTAATGACACATTCTCTGTCATTACGGTCATCAGAAAACTTAACGCTACAACAACCTGCCACTAAATCTACTTTCTATCACTATTCATTTGCCGCTGAAGCTGTCAGACTGTGGAATCCGCTACCGCTAGAAATAAAACGTGCTCCTTCATTGATATCTTTCAAGGATCAAGTCAAGAACTATTATCTCTTACTCTAACTTTTATTTTTAATAATATACACAATGGTACAAATATTATTTTAAATTTAATTATGTGTTTAACATATAGCAATTTGTATATATTTATATATATATGTGTATATATAATATATATGTATATTTTATTATGTATTTTAACTCATATATGTATGTTTATGTCGTATTTATGTATTTATTTTATTTATTATAATAGTCTATGCATTTATCCTTATATTATATTTTATGTACATATACTTATGAGTATTAATTTAGTTTTGTAGTTTTGGTTAATAACTTAGTTAATAATTTGCTAACATGAACTATTTATGCGGAGAATTATTTAGACCATAAGACACCCGACCAATATATGGACCATATCCCTTATTGATGGGTTGTCTGGAAGAGATCGCTCTGAGCGATAAGACCGCCCATTGATACACTTGGCTTTATGTTTTAGTAATAAGTTTATTGTTGTTATTACGGTGTTGTCAATAAAGAGTTATCTATCTATCTACTAAAATTTCGATAAAACATTGGCGCACACAACGTTATATGCTAAGTTTCAGAGCCAACTGAATGAATTGTATAATTTTCAGATCAATCAATCTACCAATACGATCTGTTACACCTAATATATTGCTGACCTAGACTCGAATCCCTAAAACCTATTTACGTGTTGTCAGCAGTATATACCTCTATATAACCGGTGGCTTCCAAAATTAAGTGTTAAGTATTATTGTGATAGCTCCTGGAGTCACCAGACTCAGTACTAGTACAGTATACCCTTCAGGGAACTTGTAAATAATCTTGTATATATAATAATTTTATTATTCAAATAAATTAAATGTATGTTTCATAAGTTGTTTTTTATAAACGTCTTCAAAAAAGGAGGAGGTATTCAATATGTCTGTTATTTTTTTCTATGTTTGTTTCATTTAGATTTTTTGACTGTGTGAACCGATTTTGATAAATTTTTTTTTAATTTGAAAGCTGATGCTTGCCGTTTGGTACCATATAAATTTCATCAAAATCGGCTCCAATAACTGAAAAATATTTTCCTATCTTGATGATATAGTCATTGATAGTGAATGACAATCGATCCCGTAAGTAGCAAGGCTCACTAAAAAGAGTGAAAAAAAAAATGTTCGACTCGGTTCCATGATAGTTCAAAAGTACCTATTATCACAATATTGTGCTCATGGTAGCGACTTCAAAGTGTTATTTCACACTTTTGAGTGTTGCAGTCGGTTCCATTTTTTGGTTTTAAATTGTTTGAGACAACTGAATAGGTCCACATAACAGATCGCTTAATTGTTCTTATTATTAATTCGATCATATTGGTATAATTTTTCCTCTTACACGCGCAGCTAAGGATGTAGTAGGAAATCTTCATATTTTCATCGCTTTCTAACATAAAAAATTACAACTTCATTCATTGTAAAGAAATCTACAATAACTATATTACCTTACAAAATTACAATGTGAGGAAAAATATCATTATTTTTTATTCGATTATAGGCGAGCAGCGCAATGCTGATGTGACTATATTAATAATTAATAATATTGTATTTGTTGTCTGTTTTCTTTAAAAGAAGTCTGTTTTCTTTAGTAGAATTCGTAAGATGTATTTTTTTATTTTTGTCCTTTGTTATTGTTTGTTAAAAATAGTATATTTACTTTTAAATTTTTAGTATGCTGATCAGTGTGCACTGTTTAGATTAAGACGTGCGTGACGTCACCTGCCTGTCCTTACGGAAGATCAGCGCTGGTTGTTAACAGCCAGCATTATGCTGAGTTGGGGCCGGTTTGTGGCGAGAATTATTGCTTTTTGATTTTTATTTTTCATTGTAAACTGTTATTTTTGTGTGTGCTTAGTTTTAGTTTTCTGTTACAAATAAATTATATTCTATATATCACACTGAGTCGATTTTTTTTATTGACATTTTTTTTTGTTAGCAATGGTTACAAGTTGGCAAGAGATTTTTTGCTTTTACGCAACCAGCTTGTTCTTAAATGCGTCCTCAGATATAGCAGAGACAACCTCCTCAGGCAACTAGTTCCAGTTGCGAACCACTCTGTTGTTGAGGATGTAGTGCGCAGTATTTGTGTTAGCATGTCCAAGCTGAATTTTCTGGTACTGTCTGTATGCCATCTGACATGTCACGGATGACTTTTACAAACAGATTGTGTATATAGGTGAAGTTGTAGAATATACTATAGTCATGTGTGGGATTTTCTCTGGTTATAATTTTAAAATATAATCCGCGAAACGTGCGTCATTACAAAAATAAATTAAAAAAGCTATATTCTCCTAACCTATCTGCAAATATTTTCGTTTTCCTAACGTATGTCTCGTTCATATAATAAATTGCTGCTGCATTGTCACTCGAATTGAATGTTTCAAATTGAAAAATGAGGTGGAAATTTTCTTACTCGGTAACATTGCATTTTTAACGTCAAAATATTATTTCAATGTATAGAATTTTGCCCCATGGGGTGCCGGGTTAGAGTTGCACCTCTACATATCATCCCGTGGGTGTCGTAAGAGGCGACTAAGGGAAAAATACTGGAAGGTGGGCAGCAGCGCCTTCTAAAGAACTGCCAACTTACACTGCGATCCCCAAGACGCCTGCCAAGCGTGGGGATTATGGCAAATACCCCCTTAATAGGGGAGGCTGTGTTCAGCAGTGGACGATCCGGCTGTTACAGTATAGAAATTTGCAGTAGTTATCAACACGAAAACTAACTTATTCGTATCCTTTATGTAACCAATATCAAATATCGTTGATTACTGATATATTTTTAAGTGGGTGAAAGTTGTCTGAATCGACATGATTGCGTTTTTGACGTCGGATAAAGACTTAAATACTTATATCGAAATTTTGAAGCAGTGATGGCTCAGTGGCATTGGCTATGGACTGCCAAGCAGCAGGTCCATGGTTCGAATCCCGTCGCGGGCTTGAGCTTCACCGCATGGTGGAAGGGCTTTTTGACCATGTAGTCCATGGTAGTCCATAGGTATGACCATTACCTTATGAGTAGAAGGCGTCAAGAATATCCCACAGGATGTGAGAAAAGCTTCAGCACATTCCAAAGCCGCGATCGCTACTTCGTCATTGGATTCTTCACTCCTGAAACAAAATTATTATAAAGGAAACATTCATTATGAAAAAACCTTGTGTGTAGTATAGATTGCAATTTGCAACAACGGTTTTAAAGAGATGGTAGCTTAGGATCAGATTCTGTCGACTTCTGCGCAATGCGTTCGTGAGTTTAAGCTCTGTCGCAAGAGAGATTAAATTAGCGTTAGTTCGTATCCCCAAATGCTCTTACACTAATTGTTCTTTCACCCTCACAATTTACCACACCAAATAATCGGTCTTACAGGTTTTCTCTGTATTCGAGTTGGAAAGTTCTGTTGGTAATTAAAATTTTCTAATAAAGAGTATTAGTCATGGCGTTAGCCACGCCCCCATAACCTTATTATTTAGCACCCGGAGTTCAATCTAAGGTTTGTTCATAATCCCCATGTTCAATAGTCAGTGTCCCTTAACTTCTACAATTTATTATGCCTCTTACCCGTATCAACCAATCATATCCCGTTTTTACAAATTATTGGAGCATAATATTGTATGCCCCGAGCGGGAATCGAACCAGAGTCCTCCGATTTTGCACCGGACGCCTAGATCACTCAACCCATTCATATCTTATATGAACGACCTAGGTAACTTTTTTTATAATAAGTACTGAGATTTCACCTAGATAAAAAGCACCTAAATTAAACTCTATCAATAATAAGTGGTTACCCGTTGGCATCCGCGTGGACGATTTTATTTCAAATTTCATTCATAAATGGATGAATTTATTAATGAAACTCTATTGTTCTCATTGTCTAAGATGTGCATGGATTAAACGTTAACGTACAGCAATTATACGGTAGTCGATAATTATATGGTAATCGTGCAATGCTGGTTTGGCAGCGATGATGATGGTCGAAAGCGCAGAATAGCGTTGGTTCAGGCCATTACAGCACAGTCGACATTGCAGCCCTGGATGAGTCAAGGCCTTCATAGTGCAGACAGCAAGGGCTGTAATAACTGATCTTGAAGGCCGAGAGCGGTGGTAAGTTATGCTCGAGACTATCATATCATAGCCTGCAGCCATTGGACCAAGGCTTATAATTATAGTGATTTAATACTCAAACAACACAAGTAAACTAAATAAACCCAGCTCAGTCTAGTAAGAATTGATTTAGAGCAAATGATTGTTATTTTGTCTCTATTTTAACCAGGCAATTATGCTTGGACTCTTTATATTTTGTATTTACTATGGATATATACTTTGTAATATAACTATAGATATATAATTTGCACCTGATTATTTTTGAAAGAAACCTCGACGGTAATGGATTCTCAAAGGACATCGCTAGTGGCTAAAGCTCACCAGCAATTTAATTTTCTATAAGTTTGCTAGGGCTTAATCCGGTAGCACGGAAAAGCCGACTTCGCTAAATGAAGGTTGTCGAAATAATGACCACATATTTATTTAGTAAGATCTGTTCAAATCCAAAAACTTTGAAACTCCATAACAACCCCTACCTACTGCTTAGAATAACGTCCCCCCTACATCGCTACCTGTAGGTGTCATAAGGGGCGACTAAAGGTAAAATACCGGAAGCAGCGCCTTCTGAGAAACTGATATCTTAAACTGTGATCCCCAAGACGCCTGCCAAGCGTGGGGATTATGGCAAACCCCCCGCTCCCTAGGGGGAGGCTGTGTTCATCAGTGAACAATCCGGCTGATACAGTACAGAGCTCTAATATACAGATTTTACGGAAGTAGAAGCATGACGTAACAGTATTAAAGCCTAGACAACATTCAGTTTTTAAAACAAATATGCCCGTTATTAAAACAATAATTTCTAATTGAGAAATGTTAACTTACAGTTTAACTCTGTTTCTCTCTCCGGGCACGTGTGAAGCTATATTACTCTGCATCAGCATAGAGTTTGCTAGTTTCTTTCTAGCCTTCTTGCTGAGGTTTTTCATGGGCTGAGCGTTTGCCTGCAAAAGAAATAATTATAAATATGTTAGCAGTTTCTAAATTCCGCTCATAATATTCACATAAATTAGGCTACTTGTTTGTTGTTATCAATGAAACATTGATAGCCGAGCGGTAATACGAGTAGCTATGCACTGTCGTGCCGCAAACCCATGCTTCGATTCCCACTACCAGCTTGAGCTTCATCGCATGGCATTTTGCGAATGCTCGCCGACCTTGCGACCACCCTCTAGTAGAAAATGTATTGCCAAGCTCCTAACAGTGAGTTCCGGCAGCACTCCTGTTATTAGTTGAAATTACATGTGCCTGTAATTTCAAGACTTAATAATTAAAAGGCTTAACAACTGTATATCTCGAAGTGACGGGCGCAGTGCAGTTCGTCAATATTGACGAACTGCATCTGTACAGATGACATATACATAGGTTACCGCTTAACATCAGGTGGGCCTCGTGAATGTTCCGTCACGACTTTTTAAAATTTTGTATGCGATCAAAATAAAAATAAATCTTTGAGGCGAACGCTGGCGTTTGGTCGGGTAAATCATAATTTTATTGCTGGGTTGTATAACTATTGTACTTCTTGGCGACTGCCTGGGAAAGGGAACTTACCTTTTTTACATTATTTTGTATTTTTTTATACCTTTTTTATTATATTCGTTCAAACGATCTTTATATCTCTTCATTTGCACCTCAATATCATTCCCTCGTTAACAGTACTTTACAACATAACTAGCGGCCCGCCCCGGCTTCGCACGGGTAATTGCGACTATAAATTTAGATGTTATCTAAATTTGCTATCTTTCAATTTGGATCAAATTGCACACGGTGTGCTGTATCAGAATGTTCGAGTAAGGTTATACTACCCAGACCATATACCAGAGAGTTTAAATACTAGAGAAGTTATATCCGAATACCACTGCTCTAAAAGCTTACTAGAAATTACCTATTTACATACCTACGCACATGTATATGCAGTTTGTAATGACAAGGAAAGAACGTTCAAATATTATGCGACATATCTGTTGTAAGAAAGAGTTAAATAAGCAATTCGTGTAACCACCGAACCGCCACGAGACGTTCCGATCACCATTACACTGCGATCTCTTTCACTCTCTCACACCAAACGATACACATATCTCGCTCATCCATTTCATTGCAATAATATCTCAATTAGGGTAATCAAAGCAATAATTACGCGTGAAATGAAACAGTTTTCTTATCTCTCACAGTGCTTGTATAATTGGTGCCGAGTCTAAAGACACAAGGAAGGCATATTGTCCACAGATTTGATTATTCCTAAAAAACACGATTAGCGGCGATGTATTCACCGGACGCTCGGAAGTGCAAGACTGGTAGTGACTCTGGTAATTACCCTGAATTCGTCTAGTAAATATGGAGGGCACACAACTCATCTACAGGTAATAAATCTTAGACATATACACTATCTTTGCGTATCACAGTCATCGATTTAGCATATCCATCGGTTAAAGCTTGAAACGCGCCGCATGTTAACTGTCATTTTTATCTTTCAGTTATTTTATGTGTTGATTAGCAAACCCGAAACTTTATTACGACATTCTGAAACGGACCTTAAAAGTTTTAAAACAACCGTCCAATATTATTTTTGTCTAGCAAACATTGCGTGTATGGGTGGCGAGACGCATATTGGCGACGTGTGACGTCATTTCGACGTCCTAGAAATTAACGTGGTGAGCAGACCCGAGAATCTCACTCTCGAGATGAGATAGGCGTGCAATATTATCAGTAATTTTTAAGGTCTATAAGAATACTAAACTATAAATTCAATATTTTCTCCTACACAGTGTTATGTCGTGTGTGAGTGCAATGTTATGTCACTGATAATATGTGACGTCTGTTTCACTTTCTTGTGACGGTCTCACGATGGACTTCGCAATATTGTCAGTCATTTTGTAAGGCTATAAGAAAACGAGCGTTCGAAATAACTCAACAATTCACAAAGAAAAAGTTAAATAAATGTTAGTCCTTACAGTGAGCTGTATGACGTGTTTGGGCGGCGTGACGTCATTGGCGATGTGTGACGTCAGTTCCACGTCCCAGGAGCGAGTGCGGTTGTCAGACTCGCGATGGACGTGCAATACTGTCAACCATTTTTTAAGACTGTTGTACGCTGTGCAACGGACTGTTCTGAATAATAGAACGACAAATCATTAATAAAAAGTTTTATCCATTGCAATAACCGCATATCTTCAGTCATCTTACTATAGTATTAATACCTGAAAAGATGAAAGCACAAAACTGTAATGTGAGACGTAGGTACCGATTTGCAATCGCGTTCTTGGTTGAGGTATTTGCAATATTTTAGTTCCCACATCGATTTGAAACGCGTAATCATATAGTCACGACTGTGAAATATATTTCTGGTGCTGTAAAGACGTCTTATTGGAAATCTGTTTTAATTTATAAGTCTGTGTAAACGTTTACGTTTTGTCTGATTCCTTATTCTATTTATTTTTTTCATACTTAGAACATATTTTACCACTATTCTTAGTCTTTGACCACTATCTTACATGATGGTAAGTGATGATGTGATTGAAGATGTTAATCAGGCTCACATAGAATTACTGGCTCTCAATGCCCTACCACTATGCTGTAACGACTGCGATATTGATAATATATAATATATTGATCCTGAGATAACCGGGACCGACGGCTTAACGTGCCCTCCGAAGCACGGAAGCACTCAATAGAAATGTCACTAGCGGTCTCCCATCCAAGTCATGACTGAGACGGACGTTGCATAACTTAGGTTAAGAACGCCTAAGCAAACTTCGCTATGAGCGCTTCAAAAATTATCGTCGCAAAGGCAGTATGATATTAATATTTGTAGATAACGCTAACTTGCTAAGATTCGCTGTTTTAGTAGATAATTTGTTTTAGTACAGTAAAAAACACAACATTTATTTAAAAAGAAGTTACCTGGATTCCTCACTGGGATGTTCCGAACTCCATCTTAGTGTCTGCATAACGACTCGGAACACAAGCCCCGAAAATGGAACCAGGTTAGATGTTAAGCTAAACAGACAAAAAATAATAATAAAACTTCCAACTCTGGAAAGTATGAAATAACTTGTCGGTGCCAATCCGATTCAACAACACTGACCTCACATTATCATAGTCCGACTTCAACAAGTTAAAATTACTGAACCGATTTTGATGAAACTTAAATGGGACCAACTTGCGAGGTATACTCTATCCAACAAAAAAATAATTTCTCAATTGGCGGAGTAATCTCGTTACAATGATACAAAACATACAGTCGAAATGAAATCCTCCCTTTTGGAATTCGGTTATAAAGTATTCTCGAAGTCACAAAAAATATACATATATGTAAGTATATTTTTTTCCAATTTCAAATCAAATGTATCAATCTTATGAATAACACACTTTAATAAACATATAACAAGGATAAATAAATTAAAAAATTAAAAACCTGTAAATTATTCATTTTTGTTCAATGTATAGTGCCATTGGAATTAAAACTGCAATTTATATACATATATGGAATCGTTATTTAAACGCATTCATTCTGATACTGTACATACTATACCCATACTTATGGGTTTTTTATAAAAAAAAAGTTACTCGCAATACGACGTTTAAAAATAGTATGACATTATATCGCGTGCATATCTTCATGGGCACAAATCCTGTTTTTCAGTATGCCCCTACACACACATATTTTCACGTATACACTCATCATTTGCGTACCCTTATCCCACCAATATGGGGGTCGGTACTATACGTATTTTCTGACAACACAATAATATGCATATAATTAAATTTTATCATTTACAACAAAACTTGATTGTAAAGTTTTGTCTTCGGTTTTATGGTCGGCTGCCTTCCTCGTGCCTACCTCTCTTGGGAATACTCTCATTGGCAGTATATACCCGGTATTAGTTTTTCTTTAGCAACACCACACTCACATGGGCGTGAGTTCTGGCATGCTGCTCGTTAGGCACATTTGCCTTAAATCACTTTTTACGACATCCATATACTATAGTCTGTTTTTTTTAACAAACGAGTACTGAAAATTTTCCCACATAATCAACATACAGTCCGTTCCACACGAACTCTGTACTTCCATGCAGATACATTCAGTTGAGTCTTCGACTAACTGCGCTGTCGAAAAATATTGCTTGTAACGAATCAATACTAAAGCCTTGCCTTAATTAAAAAGTTGCAACTTTTTCATTAAGGCAAGCAAAACAAAGATCATTTTGAAAAAAATGTTGTAGCTAAGACAACGAATCGTCGCGTCATACGTTTGCCGACGTACCATTGTGAGGAACTCGTTTGGTCTCAAGTAACGGGCAATGGCAGGAAATAACAAAAGTCATAAAATTTATGAAGTCTGAACTCTTTTGTTACAAGGAGTAGCTAAAGTGGATGGATAATAATGGTGGTCATGTCTCAATCATATTGTGATAACCAAGATAGAAACCAAAATGTACGGAGTCGCCATTCATGCACAAAATATGTTAGAGCAATTTATTATTGACGTATCTGCAGAAAGTTTATCAGAAGGATGACGATGTTAAAATTCATGGTCTTCCTTTTATATCTGACACTATGTTATTAAGCAAAAAATAATCCTTATGATGAAGCCTTTCGATCGGTTTGATAAAACTACAGGTTGATTTTTTTTCTCGGGTAACGGGTTCGATTCCCAGTTCAACCATGTGATTATTTCAATATCCATGAATGCAGTTTAAGTTATTTTCTACATTCAAATAATGTCTTCTTTCAGTAAAATGTTGCATCTACAATATTCAAGGTACCTTCCCTCCATGTGGCATCTGTATATTACAATATTGTTTTATATCTTATAGGTGAACAGAAAATTTTGTGACGAATATACTAAGTACGCAAATTTAAATCATAAAATAATATCGCTATTTTTTTCTACAGTAAATTTGAGAAATATGAACTGCCAATATGAATGGGCCTTAACAATTTCAAAACCAGAACAAAGGCATTGACCAATGACGGCAATGACTCATCTCACTCCGTCACTAACGGAAATGTGCGACAGACACACTCAGTACTCGTTTGTTTAAAAAAAACAGACTATATAAATAATCACACTAATATTTTTAAGACTGTTATTTGTTACTCCTTCATGCAGAAACAGCTGAACCGATTTGGATGAAACTTAGTTAAGATCTTGGATTAAATTACACAAGATCCTTTTTCATCACAATTCTACAATCATAAAAAGTATGACGTCAGGAAAATTTACATATTTGGTTGTGCTGGCGAAGGTTGCCACATTGTGATTTTTTTTTAAGCCTACAGCATTTACCCATTAAGTAGTCTATATAATTAGGAGAATAATTCAAAGTTAAAGCTTACCAAGCAACCATAGCGTCCAGAGTCCTTAAGGCTTGCACTTTAATCGTGGTGACATTGACGGAGTCTTCATTGCCAGAAGCACTCAACGCTTGGAGTATCACTTCGAATATTAACTGCGGACGGATCGGCTTTGCCACAGGATAGATCTCACTGTAACAACATTTTTACTATCACTTGAACTTACTCTTATCTCTTTTTGTGAGGTTGATGTAATACGTCTTCTATAAAAACAAAGAGTCACACATGAACATATAAAATATATTATCGATAAAGAACAAACAAGACATAATTGCAATAAGTTTTAGATTCGGTTGTGGTCAGTGGCTATAACCACTTGTGTTCATTGACTCCCCACGATTACGATGCTTCAGTCCACATAGTGGGAACCTACCAATTCTACGAATTCACATCGGAGTGTGATGTGGTAGCCACTCGGGGACCTTTCATCCCCATCGGTTATCGCTTCGCCCTGTTTTCGCTTTTGCCCATTGTTGCTTCAGTTTAACTAGCAAATTTTGAAAGCTATATCATGTTTTTGTGATGGTGGATTTGGTTCTTCGGTGAATTTCTTCGTTCCGGATTTTATCACGCAAAGAGACTCTCTTGGCAGTATGCGCCTCTGAGTTCGTCCATGAGAGTCACGAGTCACTGTTAAGGACCACGTCTCAGTGCCATAAGTTATCACCATCAACACACACACACTGGTTCAATACTTTTATCTTCAAACTCTGCGGGATGTTAGACAAAATCCTGTGATGTAGTTTCCCGAACGACTCCGAAGTACTAGCCATGTTTACAAGCTTTTACGTGTTCTGCATGTAGTTTTGAACGTTGTAGTATCTGGAGCTACAGTACTCCTCCATCTACACTGCTTGTGAAATCGGCGTTGTTTTCAAAGTTGATTTTGCATAAGTTTTGAAAAAGGAACTTCAATTAACATAAAAAGGGTGCCTCATAGTTATATTAATCCATAAATAATGAAAATAGGCTGTATTATCATGACCAACTGGACACTCTCGACTCCATTGACCGATGAGCCAAGACTTATACGCAATGATAAGCTGATTGAGTCCAAACTACAGAGTCTCGGTCATCGTCGCAAGGTCGCTTGTCTATCGGTATTTTATCGTATACATTAAGAAGAATGTGCGCAGGAATTACACGGGCTAATTCCTTCATGCCTCTTTTATCATCGGACAACAAGTCGCTCTGATGGCTGTCATCCTTTCGTGGTTGACATTCCTCCAGTTCGCTCGAAGCGTTTCGCTTCCACATTTACCATCCGTACAGCCAAGGAGTGTAACTCATTGCCCGCGTCTTTGTTTACCGAACAGTATATTTTAGAAGTCTTCAAGCTTAAGAGTGAATAGGTATCTTCTAGGCAAGCATGCTACATCTTCGGTCGCATCATCACTTTCCATCAGGTGAGATAGCGGCCAAATGCCTGCATATCTTGAATAAAAAAAACATTACATTATGTAAATAGAAAGTAGGTACTCACACCAACATAGCTTGGATGAACACCAGCACATTTCGAAGCCTGTTGCACAACACCTCACTTTTGTTGGCAATATCTTGTGGATTTGTTACAATGTCAATATCAACTAGAAATGCTTGTATTGGAGAGGTGATTGAAGAAGGGTCTTTTTTCTGAAACTATATAAGAATGAATGAAAAACTATTTTCAGATATTTTTTTTTTAATTTTACAGATGTTTCCTTTAGCCCAAAACGAATATCACGGAGTGGAATTTTATATTCTGATCTCTCCTTATTTTCTCTCGACAGAAAATCCTGGTTGAATAGTAGTTCGAATATTAAAAATATATTCAAAGGTTAACTCATACTACAAAAAAAAGCAACTGATGCATCTTTCACCTCAATAAACAATGTATTTAGAAGAAACCCAAATCTTTTGACTTTGGGTTTCATGAACATGCCTGCCTGTTTGCTCCGTATCTATTCTATCTACTTATAATAAAGGAGTAGAAGCTAAAAACTCTATACAGGGAATATAAAAAAAACAATGAAAACAAAAAAATAAAATTCGATGCTTCTTTTTGCATAAGGTTGGAAGCATGACATTCAGTATTAAGTTCTGTATATTAATTATGAATGAAGGATAATGTAAAATTACATTGAAATAAGACCAAACTAAACATGAGCACAGCCATAAGCAAAAGCTAGTTACGAATAAAATTAGTGTAACTCACCACAATGTCTTTTTTGCTGTAAATGCCAGCACTATTAGGAAAAAGAGCATTGATAAGTGTGTGTGCTGCATCGCACAGTGAGGCAATCTGGTCTCTCCAGCATGATTTAGCTGAAGCTGTCTTCTCTTGTTGTGGTCTCACCTAAAATGTCACATTTAAAATAAGTTTTACCTGATACATAGATAGTTTACACTTGGGGTGACCATAATATCAGAAAATATATTGAACTTTGTGGTTTGAATCATAGCCTCTTTAGGATTGTGTTTTTTATAACTGACTTGTGCCTCCCATGATCTCATTGTCCCACAAATAATGAGCTTCTACTGACACTAATAAGTCTGATAGCACATTGATAGCTACATCTTATCAATCAATCAATCAATACTTTATTTGCTAGAATACAGTAAATACATATGTGGTCTTAAATTAATAATATTAATTGTTCAGTATATTCAGCCTGCATGCAGACATGCAAATATTTAAAAATAAAATAAGTAATTTTACAGAGATATACTTAGAACTTAAATAATCCTTAATATCGTAAAAACAATTACTTAATAACCAATTCGTCAGAACCATCTTAAATCTATTGCCATCTAATAATTTAATGTCATTTGGTAATGCATTATAAATTAAAATTATCATATTATATACATTTTTCTTATAAATATCTTTCCTACAGGGGGGTTGATATAGTAGGTTTTTGAATCTTTGTCTTTTTTGTTCCGTTAGGACTTCACAGTGTTTTTTGAAATATTCTGGATGAGATTTTGCAAAGAGGCACATTTCTCTAATGTAAAGGCTTATGTTCACAGTCCCACCACTGACTATTTCTCTAAGATTTTTTAGATAAGTAGGTAGATAAATATAGGCACAAAATCAGCCCAAAATATACATATAATTGTTTTTTTTATTTATATATTTGAACAGGGCTTTTGACAGCTACTTATGTCACTTGTTAGTACATTGGAAAAGGAAGAAGACTAGGTGTAACCTATTTTGCACAAAATTGTTAAACTATAATACTAATGTAAGGAGAAAACCCAAGCAATGCTTAAACCTTGTTTGCTGTGCTTGGAACCATCATATATTAACTAAAAGTTAAAACATGGTTTCAGGATATCATAAAATAAAATAAAAATTAGCAGCTGTTTATGCATAATCCTTGTATATAATCAATGTAATAAATAAGATTCTACAAACAATTGCTTTAGGTTCTTCTAAAAAATTTGCTGATTTTAATAAAGGTATCTAAATTGTTAACATAGTGCCCTTGTCCATGATATAATGCATATCATGGATATTAACCCGGCGCCAATGACGCTGAAGTGTGTTGGGGCAATACGGGTATATATGACCCAGCGTCATCACTGGCGCGGTATTTTCGTAACATATTTTAATTTCTTAATTTCGAGTTATTGTGAATTTTTCTTACGTTTTTGTATTTTTGAGGAAAATGGCCTTGAATGATCATCTGGAGAGAATATTGGTGATGTTGGAAGTATCGGACTCTGATGAAAATGATCGTGATCCATATCTAGGTTCTGATGTCATTTTGAAAGTTTGAAAGACTGATTTTATAATATTATTTTGATAAGTTGTGTTTGTGATATTTGTATTAGCATAAAAAATATTAATTATTTATAATGTTTAGGTTTAATTAAAAAAAATAACATAATTATGCAAGTTAATATGTTGTTCAGGTTGATTTTGCATGCCTTTTTTTAAAACTCAATAACTATTTAATTCATAACTTTAATATTTTTTGTTTTATTTTATCACATACCCAAAATATCTTAATTTCTAAAATTATTAGTAAAAAATGACAGTTCATGTAAAGATACTGTAAATATAGTCTGTCTAAAGTTCGGGTCATGATGATGCGACGTCATAAGCCGTAATATTTTTCACGTCATTGGCGCCCGGTTAACATAAATAGAAATTGTTGATGGTACTTGCTTTATTTTATCTCTACTGCTTATTGTGAACCGTAAACACTTAGCGGTGGCTCTTTTTGGATGGATTTTTCTACAAAATTAATTTATCTAAGGTTTTATAAAGATAATTTTAAATTCACCTGTTGTACTGCATGAGCACATTTTGATGCTTCTATCACATTGTAGAAGTTTTTTGAATCTAGAAAGTGATTCAAGTAATTTTCTATAGTACTTCGGTGTTGTCCACAATATTTTGGGAACCTGAAATTTTATGCAGTCTAATTTAATAGCAGTTCACAGATGACAGTTTACATTACATTTACTTTTTTTATGTCATTGTGACGGAACAAGCTTGAGGCCCACCTGATGATAAGCAGACTAACCTCTGCCTATAACATATGCATTTAGTTACAAGTCACATATTGCACTGCGCTGTCACCTTGAGACATAGTTGTAGAGTCTTATGTGCCTGTAATTTCACTGGGAGCAGCATAAACATTTTGGTTTATTTTATTGCTTATAGGTAAGATTTTGACCTCTATCAGGTGGTTGGTCTCTTGAGCAAGAGTTTGTCTTAGTGGTACCACAGCAAGGTGCAAAACATTGCTGTGTGTACCACCGCAGTGTCAAAAATTCTGCCTCGAAGCAGTAGTGTGCGATCAGTATTTTGTTAATGCGTGAAGGTCAATAGAGCAAGTGAAATTACTAAGCATACAAGACATAAGAAAAAATTTCTCTGAGTCACTAGCTCAATTCAGTACCATGCGGTAGGACAATGATAATACTGCATCTGTAATAGACTGGCGTGATGGTTATCATCAGGTTAACTTGACCATCACATTACTCCTGAAAAACATCAAAAAGAGATAGAAGTAAACAAAACTTGTTCATTACGGGCATTTTTATTTATGAAACTAAAAAAAATAGTAAACATAAAATTCTCAAATGTTTCAGGATGACACGAGAAATCATAAAACCTAGGCAGAAGTGATGCAGATGAATTAAATTTTCTTCATAAGTAGAGAATATAAATTATTATTGTAAAACCAGGCCTGATGCCTGATGAAAAATGTTGTAATTGTATTTATAATTTAGCTGCATGTAACTATTGTTTATTTTAATGTTGTCTTAGGTTTTCGCGATTGTTACACATAGTAATTAAACAACTTTAAACGGTTTAAATCGCGTATATTTGTCATTATTTTTGTCCCGACGTTTCAAACACTTTGCAGTGATCGTGGTCACGGGGTGACTAATTGATTTTATTTGTCACATGAGTTATTAAGAAATTATTTGGTCTACCGTCAGAAATTTTTATATTAATCATAACGTTCCCTATTCACGCAGTATTCGCTCACGGTGTCCAGAGGTCTTGCAGATTTGTGTCGGCCATGAGATTTAATTAATTTAATAACAGGATCCCAAGCAGGTGGTACTTGCCAACCATCATCTCTATTGAAATTTGGGTACTTTTTGATTTCAATTGCCTCGCGTAACATTCTTGGCATAAACCGGGTCTCTCTGGCAAGGATTTGTGGGTTGTCGAACCGAATGTAGTGGTTGGGTTTGTCCTGGGCATGTTCACAAACCGCAGACTTGGTCGAGCGTCTGTTCTTCATGTCAGCAATGTGTTCTTTTACCCGGATACCAACGCTCCTCTTTGTTTGCCCAATGTATGACAGCCCACATTCACAATCAAGTTTGTAAACACCTGCATCTTGTAGGGGAATATTGCACTTAACAGGTCTTAAAAATTGGTTGATCTTCTTGTGCGGCTTGAAGTAAGTTTTTATTGAAGCTCGTCTTAAGATATTACCAATTTTGTCTGTGACACCCTTGATGTAAGGTAAGATGGCAGGTTGTCGCTCAACTGTGGCAGGCTTGGGCCGGCTTCTGTGACGCATACGTGGTTTGAAGAGATAATCTGCTCTGTGGAACATTGTCTTGCCAAAAACAGTATAAAAAAGGAAGATTTGGAAGCGTTACGCCAAGATATCTCTGCTGTTTTGCGTCGAAGTAAAGCGCCCACACCGAATCTACCTCGTGAACAATATCTTGAACTTACCAACCTACGCAAGAACCAAGACATAACCATTATTCGAGCAGATAAAGGTAATTCCACTGTAATCATGGATACGTCGGATTATAACCTAAAAATAAAAGAACTTTTGTCGGACGAAAGCACATATAAACCAGTAAAAAGCGATCCAACAGCTAAAATGGTAACAAAAACTAAGGAAATAATTTGTAAATACTCCGATACTCTTGGGTTAGACGTCACGGCACTGGTACCTTCGTGTGTGAAACCACCAAAACTGTATGGATTACCAAAAATACACAAGACAGACGTTCCTTTGCACCCAATCGTAAGCCAAATTGACTCACCAACATACAAACTAGCTCAACACCTTGTTAAGATACTGTCTCCACTTCGCGGTCAAACTAGTGCGCTTGTCAAGGATTCTACCACCTTTGTCAGTCAAATGAAAAATCTACAACTGACTGATGATGAAGTTATGGTCAGCTTTGATGTACAGTCGTTATTCACCAGCCTACCTGTACATGATTGCATTGAAATTGTCAAGAAAAGACTTAGTGAGAATGACCTTCCCATGGAATATGCAGAATTACTGGAACATTGCCTAACATCTGGCTATCTATTCTGGGAAAATAAGTTCTACATACAGATTGATGGTGTAGCTATGGGCTCTCCAGTCTCCCCCGTTGTTGCCGATATTTTCATGGAGGACTTCGAGGAGAGAGCTCTTTCCACAGCTGTGGCTATGCCGAAGATCTATAAACGGTACGTAGATGATACTTTTACCATCCTCCCCAGTAATAAAGTTTCTGCATTTCTTAACCATCTAAACTCTTTACATAACAAAATTCAATTTACAATGGAGCCTGAGGTCAATAAATGCTTAGCTTTTCTTGATGTTTTAGTCATCAGGAATCCTGACAACTCCCTAAGTCATACAGTGTATAGGAAACCCACCCATACAGATAAATATCTCAATGGTAACTCCCATCACCATCCATGTCAGTTGGCTACCGTAGGCAAATCTTTGTTACAGAGAGCACATGGCATCTGCGACACTGACCATCTCAAGGAGGAGCTTCAGTATGTAAAACAAGTACTGCGAAGCAATAATCACAAGCTCCCACGTATGCGTCACAGAAGCCGGCCCAAGCCTGCCACAGTTGAGCGACAACCTGCCATCTTACCTTACATCAAGGGTGTCACAGACAAAATTGGTAATATCTTAAGACGAGCTTCAATAAAAACTTACTTCAAGCCGCACAAGAAGATCAACCAATTTTTAAGACCTGTTAAGTGCAATATTCCCCTACAAGATGCAGGTGTTTACAAACTTGATTGTGAATGTGGGCTGTCATACATTGGGCAAACAAAGAGGAGCGTTGGTATCCGGGTAAAAGAACACATTGCTGACATGAAGAACAGACGCTCGACCAAGTCTGCGGTTTGTGAACATGCCCAGGACAAACCCAACCACTACATTCGGTTCGACAACCCACAAATCCTTGCCAGAGAGACCCGGTTTATGCCAAGAATGTTACGCGAGGCAATTGAAATCAAAAAGTACCCAAATTTCAATAGAGATGATGGTTGGCAAGTACCACCTGCTTGGGATCCTGTTATTAAATTAATTAAATCTCATGGCCGACACAAATCTGCAAGACCTCTGGACACCGTGAGCGAATACTGCGTGAATAGGGAACGTTATGATTAATATAAAAATTTCTGACGGTAGACCAAATAATTTCTTAATAACTCATGTGACAAATAAAATCAATTAGTCACCCCGTGACCACGATCACTGCAAAGTGTTTGAAATGTCGGGACAAAAATAATGACAAATATACGCGATTTAAACCGTTTAAAGTTGTTTAATTACTATATTGTTTATTTTATTCAGATAGTTGTAAGAAAAAAAAAATGCTTATACAGATATTAATGAAATTTTTTCAGTTACTTGACATTTATATTATAGTTTGAGCCATTTTAAACCTGCTTCATCACAAGTTCACAACTGACTCATATGTACCTTACACAATGCTTGAATTACATGCACCAATTGAGGGTTAATAACCACAGTAGACAAATGGCAGCCTGCAAAAACTGTGTCATGTTTAGGCACCCTAAAAATTTTATTCGCTGTGCATTTAGGAGAAATATTCCAACTGCAGTTGTATTTTTTTTCACTCAATGACGAAGCATTTACATTTAATGCATTGGAGCCGATAGATTACTGCCATGGCAGTAAATCTATCTTATGAAAAGTATCATTGGGTAAGTTTAGAGAACATGATGTTTATTACTGGCTATGCTAACTAATACTGAACTATAATGGGATCTCCTTCAACTATAGTAGGTATAAGTTGGTAAAAGAAAACTAACTAAGTAAATGCAGTAGCGTACAGTATTTTTGTACTGATTTAATCTTTATAGGTTAACTACATACCGGTCAATGACGTTTCCAAGCGTGCGGAGCCATCGATTACAACCAATATCTTTATGCTTATGTATACTTTGAAAGAAAGCAGTCAGGGCTTCTTTAATAGCATCGCTATTATTAGGGTCCACGTCTCGAACCTTGTTCAATAGCTGACCTGAAGCACGTAGTAAGAAGTATAATGACATTATTATAATTTTAATTCATCATAGATATCTGATTTATTTATTTTTCGTTGCTTCTTTTCATGAAGAACTTACTCATTGTTTCGTGGTTGTGTTGTATTAACTGTAAGAAATTCTATAATTCGATTCGAAGAATGTAAAATAAAGTAAACAAATCCACGAGACAGACAATCACACTTGACACTTATATCTTTTTTTTTTTTTTAATTTTAAATGGCTTTGGATACTTGTCCTTATGCCATATCTTGTTGTTTTCATATCATGGGTTAGATTCTTGACTTCTCTTCAAGACTCAAGTACTTTCTGTCAATGTTAGTGTTTTCTTAAATTCTATGATTTTCTTCACGTGTGTGTTTCATGTTGTTTACACTTATATTAATAAAAATAAATGGTTGCCTTCCGTTTCATGCCAAATAAAACCGATAGACATAGATGTCATTGCCATTTCGCATCAACAAAAGCGGGCCAACGATAGTCAAGATGAAGTCACAGATTACATCAATATCTCATTCTACTAGGGTGCGTTCTTATTTGTCGTCCGACGACGTCCGACGACACGCCCAGAGCGTTTTTATATGCCCGGAGCGATCGTCCGATGATCATCCGGAGCGTTCTTATATAGCGCTCGACGACGCACCGACTGACGTTTCATTTGATAGTTGGGACTTTATTTTTTTTTGTTTTATAGGTTACTTTTGCTTACGTAGACTTTGTTGTTTTTTACAATATTGTATTATTATTGTTATATTTTGTATGTTTGTTTTAGTTGTGTGTCGTGGAAAAAGTACATAATTGTTAATACATTTCTTCCGAGCGAGTGAAACATTTTAAGTAGTGTTCATGATACAGATATGATACAGAGCCGTTCTTAAAAGACGGATGACGAGCGTCGCTCTGCTTAGAGCGATCGTCCGTTGTCGGACGACAAATAAGAACGCACCCTAGGAGGAAGTATCTATGATGGAGAAGACATTTATATTCTGTTGGTTGTGAGACAAGTATATACGCTTGCATTAGTTTGAAAGAGACAGCATCAGTTTGTTTTGTCCTGCTCGGCGTATGCGATTTTTTTGTTTGCCACATTTCGCAGTTGTCGCAGACAAATTTGTTCGGTGCTTAAAAGTTTCCTTTTTTCGTGTTAAACAACGATTTTGATGTGTATATTGCAAATTGTAAGTTAAATTCGACGCTGCTGCTTCCACCAAACATGGTGAAATACAGAATTCATGGCTGTAAAAACAGAACTGAATGAAATATGGAACACATTATCACATGTAAGTACTATTTTTCAATGTCTTTACCATTCTTACACAATCTATGCGAATCAAATATGAATATTTGATCATGACATGAATGTCTGCGTGTTAAATTATTTGATAATTTTACATTTTACTACAAAATAATTTATTGATTTTGAGATTATAATCCATAAAAATTAAGTAGTGTTCTTTTGTCTATCTGTCTCTATGATGAAATTTGTTTAGGGAGAAAAAAGAGTATGAACATAGATCAAAATTAGACTTTTTCGAATTATAACCATTTTCGGAATACCAGCGCATGACCGAACATTTTTCCCATAAAAGTGGGTAATTTTGCTTGAACCACTTTTGAGCAATTACGCAGTAAAATTAACGCAATTAAATTTTGATTTGCAATATTCTTAAGGAATACTGTCCTTCATCGTGTATGGATTCAAGCAACTGGACGACAAAATTAATTAAATTAAAAATTACATAATTTATAAATTAAATTGTAAGTGGTGCCAAAATGTTGAATCTCGATGTTATTCACACATATGTTTTATATACCATAAAGCTATGAATGCATTATAACTTTGTTTTATTTTAAGTGCACACTATGAAATATTATAGGTACGAAGGTTTGTTTAAGTTTGTTACTTATACAAACCTTCAAGTCACTCAACGCCGAAGTTTTCAACAAAATTTCGCATATAGATTCCATAGGACCCGGATTAATAAATTGGCTACCTTTATTCTGAGATATTGAGTATTATCGGGGGACTACGATATAACTATTCCACGCGGTTGAGTCCACAGGCGCAAGCTAGTTATCCATTAGTACCATGGGCTAAGTTACGTAGGTAAACAGTTATTTGGACCTCTTAATCTAATAAGTAAGATTTTTGGTCCCACGTCCACTAAATCAATATATAAGTTTGCATTTTTAAATGACAGACCTTGATGAAATTTGATACCTACACATATTTAGATAGTTTAAGTCGTATAACATGTATAATAACCTTTAAGTAGATTAACATTGAACTATGCTTTAATTACCGAGGTTCTCGAAGGGATCACGGCCCAACCAAGTTTTATGTGGGCGAAATTATATGTATTTAACTAACAAAAATGCCATAGTTTTAAACTCTACCAAAAAATATTCAGTACGATTTCATCAGTTTTAGAATCATGGTAATTTTATAAAACTAGCTGACCTGGTTTCTCTGCCATTAAGGCGGACCGTTCAATCTGTAGCGAGAAATTCAAAATTTAACAGTCTGTTTATTTGTTGCGTAAAACGTATAACTTAAAAAGCATTGTAATGTCACCCTTGTCAGAACGGAGACAATGCGGTCATTTAGAGCCTCTCACTCGAACATTTTTCTGATAACAAGCTTGATCCAGTTGTATTTATTACTTAACAGAACCATGATGTGTAGTAGTATTCTGTTCTGTGGTACGCAGTGCGTTGCGTCAATAGAATAGAATGATTTGCTCAGTGCATAGAGAACATAGATTACCCAGATAGAGATAAGTAATAGACCAGTTTCCCTAAGTAATTTGTGGTAATAGACCGGGCTTATATACATAATTATTACCCTAATGAATTGAATTAGGTACTATAAATTCATTTACTCAATACTCTTGCTACATACATAGGTACTACCTAATAATCTCTCCTTTTACTCGCTTCGCTATGGCTACTTTAGACGATAAAATTCTCGGTGAAAAATTGCATAATTACTGCAGTAGTAGTGAAGATGAAGACGGAGCATCTGAAGATGAAAGGAGCGGTGACGAAGAAGGTAATCAAATAAGAAGTGAAGTTGTTAAAGCGGAACCACCACCCGTTAACAGTTGGAATGGATCAGCTAGTAACACCGGCCCTAAAGGTGTTTTAGAAGATTGGCGTCGATATAAGCAATTGGAAGCAGAAAATCGCGCAGAATTAGAAAAAGAACGCATTGCCTTGGCTAAGAAACTCACTCTAACAGTCAAAACCGACCGCGAAGCCGAAAACGATAAAAAGACTGAAGAAATCGAGGATGAATTAAATGAGCTCATTGATGAAGAATTCCTTATGGAATACCAGAAAAAACGCATGACAGAACTGATGACACAATTGCAGAAGGCGCCTAATTTTGGTGCAGTGATTGCACTTAATACTAAAGATGAATTTTTGAATGCAATTGATAAAGAGGATCCTAATGTAAAAGTAATGATTCACATTTACAACAATTCCTCTCATGCATGCGAGACCATGAATGGTTGCTTACATGTGTTAGCAGCAGATTACCCAGCCATCAAGTTCTGTAAAATTGCTGCTGATGTTACAGGACTGAGTCGTCATTTCCGTGCTGAAGGTGTGCCTGCTATACTTGTATACAAAGCTGGCCAAGTTATTGGTAATTTTGTGCAGCTGGCTACAGAACTTGGCATAGATTTCTTTGCTACGGATGTGGAGCGGCTTCTTATAGAGTATGGTATGCTCCCTGAAAAGTAATTTTATACAGTTGTAAGATTTGATGTCTATATGTTTATTTTTTTAATGAATTCGGTTATTATCATGGGATCTGTACCTTGAGATAGCTATGATAATATCTAACTTGAATGTAACTAAATTGAAACTTAAAAATGTTATAAGAAAAGCTTTTACTACTCTAAGGAATAGTACCTTGAGATAGCTATGATAATATCTAACTTGAATGTAACTAAATTGAAACTTAAAAATGTTATAAGAAAAGCTTTTACTACTCTAAGGAATAGAGGATTACATAAGGAAATAAGTTGAATAGATCAGGTCATAGTTATGACTTCATAGTATTTTGTAAGGAGAGCTTGGGATCCTTACATTGATGTTATGCTTGACACAATGTGCAAGACTTATAATAGTTGGTAAGTGTAAGAAGATCTATTGACTTATTTATTTATGTTATTTATATATATCTTAAAGACATAATATACTTTTATAATAAGCTAGTCTTTGTCAAATATTCTTTTGTATTATACTGTGTTAACACCAGAGTAGCGCGAGGAAAATTAGGAGTATAAGAGGAAAAATCCACCAATAAGATTGCTAGCTCAGCGAGGCTATGAAAAAACTAATATGGCAGATTTTTTTTCTAACATCACTCATTTTCCTCACAAATCTCTAGTGAATATGCAGCCTTGATATATTCTAAGAGAATAAGCTTACAGAATCACAATGAAATGAAAAAATAATTCTGCTCTTGGTTACAAAACTTACAATCTTTCTTTTGTTGTGATATTGTAAGAATTTATTTTGATGTGTTCACTATTATAACTTTATAATGTACTTTATGATAATCGTAGCTGTAGCAGATAGAATATATCTGGGTGCTGATAACACAACAGTTAATCTCTTGACACATTCACTGATTTCATGAACTATTTGGTCTAGCTACAGCAACTTGATAATTGATATGAGAGTGAATCATCTTTAATAAATGAATACACTTTCTGAATAAGTGTGAAACACAAAACTCTTAAACCCCTGCATTGAGCATGTCATCGGTTGCTTCAATAAGTTTTGTCTTAATTATACTCCAGTCCATATCTAACAGAAAGTTAGCGCCTATCTAATGCAATTTCCACAGTTTCAACAATGAAGTGTCAGATTGGAAAACAAACATAGGACATGTGTTGTGTGGAATCATTGTAATGTTAAAGTTAAGTCACAAAAACTAGGCAAAATCACCTCTCATAAGCATTTATATAGAAAATACATTTAAGGTGCAAGAAATCATCTTGCTTTAATGTTAGGTATTAATTTGTTTGTGGGGTAGTTTTAGTTTGCAGCCTTATTAGTAATATTATAACGGATATTTATCTATATAATAAAATAGGGATCTATTATCCATATTCTAGATGCTAAATAGGAATCATCTAAAATATAATATTAGTTAACAAATGTTCCAAATATATCATAATTTACTCCAGCAATATTAGGATGCATATCCTCTATTGGTTCCTACAATTCCACAACCAAAGAGATAAAGCTAATCAACAATCAAAATAATAGGGACCACTTCTTCTTTAAGTAAAAATTAATGAAAAATTCAAATTTTAACTAAAATATTATTTTTATTTCAATTAAAACATTATTGCATTAGTTATCTGTGAAACCAAAATCTGTCAAACAAGTAGACTAGTATTTCTTTTTTTAAGAAAAACCAATTTTAGTGTTGCTAAGCTGAAAGTTAGATTCTCACGACAAGAATTAAGATTCTCAAAACAAAATTCTCACAAACCGCATTCACACAATAAAATGTCATCTCATTCCTTTACACATACATACATTTATATATTGTTAATATATTTATGTGTATCTCTTCTGGTTTATAATTATTTATATATAAAACTAAAATTAATTCTTCATACTAAATAAAAAGTTGTGTTGCCACTTATGCTGTAATGGCATAAACAATACATACACTTTTGCATTTATAATATTAATGTGATAGGTTAAAAACTAAAACATTTGACATTTGAAATCACTTCACATGCATTTAGAGGTTGAATTTACTTTAACCGAAAATAGATAATCAAGTTGCCATTTCATATTCATCCATATAATAGTCTCTGTGCGAGCCATATTTTCTAGACTACAATCAGCTTTACTATCAGCTAAAACTCATTTCTTTGTCATAATCCCCACCAGCTTTTACTCTGATGGGGATAATTTTATGTGATTATTTTGTAACCTGCATGGTAAAACCATGGAATGTTAAGTAATTTGTTGTATGTACCTGTCGCATATAAATACAAGCATTTCCCAGCAAAAATATCATATATTGCAATATCTACTTAATGCTTTCATAAAATTTATATTATGAAAACATTATATTCTAAAGTATTATTTTTTTATCAATAGGTAGGCATAAAATGATAATTTCTTTGGCATTCCTGCATAGTGCAGACACTGTAATGTTATCTGTACAGATAATATTGTATTATTTACATAAGGGCCTTTCAAGTATTAATTTAACTGTTTTCTCATATAGGTAGTTGTATTTTTTTTGTAGATTTCAATAACTTTATTTAATTTAACTTAATTAAAAACTGAAAAATCTAAACAAAATGTAGGTAAGTAAGCTATTGCTTAATGTGTCTTTGTGTACTTTTTAAACCTGTATTCTATTTGCAGGAGTGTACAAGTCCATTGAATTTATTTATTAAGGAATAAATGTGACTAACTTATAAATCCGTAGCCTATTACGGTTGTTTTAATGTGTTCATTGTGAACATGCTATTGTAGGGTGCCTCATACTAAAATGCAGGTACATCATATTTGATTGCAGAGTGATACCACCCACTGAGGCGAAATAAAACGACCACTTATTTACCGATATGGTTAGCTGTCGAAGATGGTAAGCGGCTTAAACCTAAAATGGGAATTGGCTCTCACAGCTTCCGAAACACACAGGTGCTTCGCGATAAATGTATTACAAACTTTCATAAAAATTGGTTCAGCTTTTATTGCGGTTCAGCTTTTATTGTGGTAATAAAATAACAGACATACCCAGAAAAGTAAGCTTTTGTTTTTCATACTAATAGGCTAGCCTTTCACCACAATCTCGCCTGATGATAAATGTTGATGTTAGTAGGATGGTATATATGTTTATAGCCATTACGAAAATGATAAGATTTTTTATGTTCAACTCTCTGCGAAAATGTCGATTGGTCGGCGACTACTTGGTCTTTCTGCGACCAAAAAATATAGGCAACTGGGTTGGAGATTAAGCTACATAAGCTATTGAATTTAACCCTGTGGTGAAAGGTTATGAAGACGTAAGAAAGCACCTACTGACGTAAGTATATTTTTTTTAATTCGCTAGAATGTCGGTGCTTTCGTTTAATGAGCTATTGTCTTCAGAAACCATACATAACTGGCACAGATACAACTACTGCGTGGCGAGTTACCGAGCCGTGGCGACTGGCGCCCGAAAAATACAGGCACATGAGACTTAACTACTGTCTCAGGTTGAGGGACGCGGTATAGTTCAAATGCATCTGTTATAGGGAGAGGTTACCGTTTAACATCAGGTGGGCCAATTGTGCTTATTATCATAAAATATCATAACATAAAAAATAGTGCGTAAACATTTAAACTTATGAAAGTCAGTCGTCGCCGCGACCAATGATCAGAGGTGTTTAAGAGCGGTGCGGTGCAATATAGCAGTTCCTCAGTAGGCGCTGTTGTCCACCTTCCGGTATTTTACCCTGAGTCGACTGTTACGACGCCAACGGGAAGAGATGGGGGTAGCATTCTAGTCCTGCACCCCACATGCAATGATATAAGTAGTTAGTATTAATTATGCATAAGCAGAGACGTCTCTCAGTGAGTTATAAACATGAGTAACTTTACTATATTCCCTCACTCAGACACAAATAAATCGATCGAGCGCTGTAACCTGTCATCACATATAAAAAAGAATATAAAAATATATATTATAAATATAATAGTATACTCGTAAAAACATATGATTTAGAAATTCAAAAATTTAGAAGGGCCAAAGTTTTTTAGCGAAAAAAGATCTGATTGATTAAATGTTAGTTTTAAGTTGCATAACACTTGTATTAAATGTAGAGATGCCTTACTGGCTTCTATATACTGCGCAATTATACAACCGTCGTCGTGGGAACAAACCGCAGCCGTTATCGGACAATCACAGCGCTAATGAGGGAAATTACGCACATAATGGAACACGGCGTCGTCGCGCTCACATCACAAATAACAATGGAGTTTCTCTTTAAACGGAATTTGAGAATACTAGTTATTTGTATATATGGAGTTGAATACTTAGTCTAGGTTGGTGCCTAAGTAAGGAAAGTACATAGAGGAATACCTACCTAAAAATAAAATAGACAAATATTTATTTGTCTATTTTATATAGCTTCACTATTATAAAAATAAAATAGACAAATATTTATTTGTCTATTTTATTTTATAATAGTGAAGCTATCTTGTTTAGTAATGAGAGATTTTAAATCCTGCTCACGATTGAGTCTTGCCGCATGTAGGTAAGACCGTTTTCATCCCGTAGTAGGTACCGACTACTAGTAACCGGACATTCCCAGTAATATCACAGAATATAAACGAAGTAATGATGCGAACTACTATCGGAAATATATCCTGAAGGACGGTACGGTCGACATTTGTCGAGCATGCCGCCATCCCGGAGAGTCACTCAGGCATATCATCTCCGGTTGTTCGCATCTTGCTAAATAACGGTGAGTATTTGCACAGGCACAACCAAGTGGCCAGTATCATCCACCAGCAACTTGCTCTTCAATACGGCCTTATTGAGTCAGAGGTGCCGTACTACCAGTACGCACCGGTGCCAGTTCTCGAGAATGGTCGTGCATTGCTCTACTGGGACCGCTCTATCATCACGGACAGGACTATTGTTTGCAATAAGCCTGATATCGTGGTGGTCGACCGATCCCAGCGCCGGGCACTGCTCGTCGACATTACCATCCCACATGACGAGAACCTCGTAAAGGCCGAGAAGGACAAAGTCAGCAAGTACCTTGACTTGGCTCACGAGGTAACCGCCATGTGGGATGTTGACTCGACGATCATTGTCCCGATAGTCGTTTCAGCGAACGGCCTAATAGCGAAGAGCCTCGACCAACACCTCAAGAGGCTCTCACTAGACGGTTGGATCAAGGGTCAGATGCAGAAGGCAGTGATACTCGACCGACACGCATTGTCCGAAGATTCCTCTCTCTGCAGCCCTAACCGCTGGTAGTTATGGCCCTGCCCCGCTGCCGGCGGCATCCTAATTTTAATTTTTTTTTTATTTGTTTCTTTTTTTTATATATGAATATTGTAAAAAATTAAAATTATGTTATAAAATAAATGACGTGAATAATAATAATAATGTTTACCATAACATCTGTATATCTCACTTATGTTCATGCAAATAAACTTCTCATTCTGTGCTTGAGCCAGTAATTCTAGGTTAGCTCGAGAAAAATCTTCGACCACATCACTTAACATCAGATGAGATAGTAATGCTAGCTTAAAGCTATAAAAAAAATACTGCACAAGTTTGAATTGAAAAGGCCTTGGCCAAAGTAGACAAACGCTAGGCACAAAGGTCGATTATAGGTACTCTTCAGATTCCAGTATAATCTGGCGGAGTCTATGAATGCGATCAATGGTGCTAACGCATTTTCATAAACAATTGAGCTTGTTCTGGGAGGCTGGAAGTAATCAAACCTATGAGATGATTCACAATGAATCTCGAGAACATCTTATACACAGCGAGCTACACGAGCTTGCAGTTCGTCAACAATTATATACCTAATTGATTATCACCATATTTTGAGGAACCACTACACTACAGTTCCATATTGCATTAGGAATACATTAATTTGTGGAATTCCAAGTCATTATCATATTACCACCTTACATTCTAATAAGATATTTTTTTACCCCATAATGGAACCGTCTTCAACACTCAAAAGTGTGAAATAACTTGATGAGGTCTGTAGACCTAGACCGCATATGATGAAATTTAAATGGGACCACACGGAAAGCACCATCTTTCAAATAAAAAAATAATTATCAAAATCGGTTCAACCAAGTCAACAGTTCTGAAGTAACAAATATTAAAAAAAACAAGAGAATTGGGAACTTCCTCATTTTTTGAAGTTGGTTTAAATGAAATAAAGACGCAAACATCCATATCAAATTAATTTATTAGTGACGTAGCACTTAAGTTACATTACGCTTACGTAAACTATATTGTTCTTATAAATACTTCCCTTACAAGTATGGGATTATGTAAAATACTATATATCGGTTCAAGTTCTTATGAGATTTAGTATATGTATAAAGTTTCTGAGGAAATAATCACTAATATAATAAATTACTAAGGCAGTTATTAAAACCTTTCATAGAATCATATTAGATTGGTTTTATAACAGTAAATATTTCAGAAAAGTTCAACATCAATTATGTACTTAAATTTAAAAAGGAGTCTATTTTGTCTGACTCGGTAGTGGTTGACGAATCTACCATTTGCACTATAACACTCCTAAAATTTTCACTTGCAATAATAGTCTTATCGAGGTATGAGATGGCATATAGGCAATAACTGGTGTTTACCAGAACTGTTATTGCTATACATAGTGTTTACAGAAACAGGCTAGAATTTCATACAGATACAACCATGAACGAACATTACATACAGTTTGCACGGACCGATTGCTAAAAGGTGTTCCACCATCAAATCACACAGTCTCTCTTGTAACCATGGAATCTAATAAACGAAATAGACAAAATAATATTAGTCAATCGGTACTTGTTTGCAGATATTATTTAACCCCATCTACTTTTAACAATCGATGTACATATTAAAAACACACCTAGCTAATCTCCACAATTTCGTCGCTCATTTCCGTGCGCCTGCGCTTCGGAGGGCGTACCGCGGGAGCATCATCATCTTCCTCAACAATCTCCATGTCACTATCGCTGTCATCTCTAGACTTTGATGGGCCAGGTTTAGGCTCAGATCCATTCTTCGGTTCACCATTCTTAGGCTCTTCTTCTTTGGGCCCAAGTGCGGGAGCATCTGCATCGGTTATTATTCGCCAAGCTTTTTCTTTATCCTCTTGTTGTAGACGGACTCTAACTTCATAGTTTTGAAGAAAATCATCGACCATCAGTGCACACCCGTCATTGAGACCAATCTCTTCTAAGGTCTTCTCATTATTGTGGTCTGTCTCTCCTGGTTCTGATGAGAGAACGACAAGGCCTTTGCCCTCGACAGTTGCATCAGGCGCTTGCATGTTCAAGCCTTCCTTGAAGACTGCTGTCAGATCTTTGAGTGTGAGTTGTTTGAGATTGCAAGCCAGTGCCACTTCTGGTTTCGGGGCGCAGACGTAGCATTTAGGGTTTGGTGGAGTGAGTGCTGTAATAAAACAGGCATGAAATTATAATGAAGGTACAACCTTGGCCTTAGATATGTTGTGTTTTATTTTGTTGATTTGTACAGTATTTCAGAACTACGAGGGTGGATTGAAAAGTTCGCGGCCTAACACATAAATACTTGAACTATTTTAATGTAACTGACATCATTCGATTTGCTTACTCTCTGGTTGTCACATTGAAAAATTTTATCACAATAGCATTATCAGTTTTTAAATAAGACTGAATTTTGTGAGTCTAAGTGCAGCATTTTTAAAGAATGGAGAAAATTGAGCAACGTGCGGTCATCAAATACCTGTTTAAAAAAAAACTAACTCCAAAAGAGATTCACGAAGACATGTCAACAACATTGGGGGAATCTGCTCCGTCGTACACGACTGTGAAAAAGTGGGTTGCTGAATTTAAACGCGGACGAGAGAGTATTGAAGATGACCCTCGCTCCGGCCGGCCTACGACGTCTACGACTGAAGAAAACATCGGGAAAATCTGTGATCTGATATTGGCAGATCGGAGATTGACCATCAGGGAGATTACAGACACTATTGGCATCTCGTATGAACGAACACAAAACATCATAGTCAATGAACTTGGATTTTCTAAGGTTTCTGCGCGGTGGGTACCCAGATTGCTTTGCAAAAACGAATACGGCTCACGATTTCTCGCGACTGTTTGAGGCTGATCCACAAGATTTTTTGGCCAGATTTGTGACAATGGATGAAACCTGGGTACACCACTACACCCCAGAGTCAAAACAGCAATCCAAGCAGTGGAAAAAACCTGATGAACATTCATCAGGATAATGTACGCGTTCAGACGTCTGTTGAATCTATGGCTCAAATTCGCGATTGTGGCTTTGAATTACTGCCGCATCCCGCCTATTCCCCTGATTTGGCACCTTCAGACTTTCATTAATTCCCAAACCTAAAAAAACACCTTGACAAAAATTCTTATCAAATGAGGAGGTCGAAGCTGCAGTGGGTGACTTTTTTGAAGGCCTTGAAGAAACTTTTTTTATGACTGGCATACAGGCGTTGGAAACCAGATGGAAGAAGTGCATTGAGTTAAGTGGAGATAACGTGGAAAAATAAAATTACTTTTGTTTATATTACAAATAGTTTTCTTGCTGAGGCCGCGAACTTTTCAATCCACCCTCGTATATATAGATACCTACAAAAAGATTCTGTCTGATTTGGTTGTAATTCTGGTAGAACAGTACCACTGTAGTAACAATAGCTTATGTTGAGATCAAACACAAGTAGAATGTTATTGTTTATGAATGTCTTCACACTCAATAGAATGTACCAAAATTTTTATTTATTTTCTTACACAAGTCAACTATTACGGTTCCAAGGATACAGCGCTTCAAAGGTTAGGCAGACAGCCGGAGACAACAGCCGAGGCACGGTGATGTTATCTATACAGTATTTCAACTTCATATAAACGGACGAATCGCGAGCTATACCTACGCGCCTCGATCTCGGCCTGCGCTCGGTACGCAGACAGTCACGACTGTGCTGCAGTGACGAATGGACGGTGTTTTATTTTTTTAACAATATTTTTTCTAAAATAAGTTTATGTACATATTACATATTTAATATGACGAGTAGGATATATTGTGCTGTTTTGGTTGCATGAATTCGTCAAAAACGCATCGAGAGATAACTTTTTTAGGTAACCCGGAAACTGAAAGGTTAGTAAGTAAAAAATTCAACTTACTAGTAAGTAAAATTATTTAATAGTCTACATAGTTGACGGTACATGATGGGTGTCTTTTTGATGGACAAGTATTTCCTTTAATCTCTCTCTCACAATAAATATGTCTCGATTAATAAAAAAAGTTAATAGAGTAAAGGAAAGTGATTGACACGAGTGAAATAGGTAGTAGTTATAAGCAAGTTATAATAATATTACAGGTTTATTTAATAGTCTACATAGTTGACGGTACATGATGGGTGTCTTTTTGATGGACAAGTATTTCCTTTAATCTCTCTCTCACAATAAATATGTCTCGATTAATAAAAAAAGTTAATAGAGTAAAGGAAAGTGATTGACACGAGTGAAATAGGTAGTAGTTATAAGCAAGTTATAATAATATTACAGGTAGTTATTAGAATGTAGATTTTTAATACCTTAAAATTTAATAATAAAGCATTTTGTACATCTCACAAATATTTTTCGGTCGCAAATTTTTAAGACTGTTGTTAATTCAAATATAAACATGTTTTTTTTAATTAAATCTACCTACTAGTCAAAAAACAACACGTATTTTTAGTGAACACTTCCTGTTCATTTCACAAAGAATTTTATTTGTTTATATAAAAAAAAGTATATTTACAATCACAAAACTAAATGGAAGGATAGCCCTGTACGTAAACATGCGATAATGTTTACGTACAGCGCGGCTGTAGGTAGTTATTTCAACGACAGAGTCGAGTTAATATACTGTATAGATAACAGTACCGTGGCCGAGGTTTAGTAATAGGCTCAATTATTATCTAGTTGGTTCATCGTAGGGTGTAGATAACAACTGGTGTAAGTGTTCTCCCTTGAGAATACCTGCATTATTAGTACACCTAAATGATGCTCCCAATACAAATAGCTGGCATTAGGCGCACCTCAACACATCTTACTTGGTAAAGTGGTAACAAAAATATCCATATATACTTACTTTTCTCAGGAACAAACAGCTGACCGCGGTGGTTGACCTTAGGGCGTAGATACACGCTGGTACAAGTTTGTATTTCCCCCTTGAGGATGCCTTGAGCTCGGAGCACAGATAGACCAGCCACAATTGCATTAGCCGTTGCTATGGCAGGAATAATGTTGCCAGCCATTGCTGAAAATGAGAACCGAAGAATTATCATCTGCTACTGGTGTAAAATACATAGATTTTTTTGTACAAAAGGTGACAAACAAGCAGGCGGTCCACCTGATGGTAAGTGGTCACCGCCGCCTATGAACACCCGTAATATCCGCAGCATTACAGGTGCGTTGCCTACCATTAAGAGAAAGGACTCTGTTCACGCCTCTTTTGAAGCGGTTTAGGTTGTAGACCTGAGGAAAAACCTCAGGGGGAAGAGCATTCCACAAGGTACAGGTACGTGGCAGAAACAGACGATTGAATCGAGTAGTGTGAGACTTCCACGTATCTATAATTATACGTATATATAGGTTAGAATAACGCCTGTTTGCCAGATGAGACTATATGCATAGATCATGCACTAAGCATCTTACAGACTTGTTGTTGATGAGAGTAACTAAATGTACAAGTAACCTGGGGAATCATAAGGGGAGGTTTGTCTACATTACAGTTACAGTTTTACCAGTACGCATGACACTGCACTGTGCTTGACACTCTGAGACAGTATTGTTTGCCAAGTTATTTCATTTGCTACATTGCTCCTCATACCTTAACACAGTGTTTGCACAGCACTATGTTTAGGCTGTGTAGAGGTAGAATATCTGACTGAGATTTCATGAATTATTGCCATCTAGCATTCAAAATTCCTGACCAAAATAAATTATACAAAAAGCAGTGGCAAATAATCAAATGCACTCAAAAAATAATGTGCTACACATATATTATGCATTATGATTCCGATTTGCCTTGAAACGACTTTTCAGTAAAATTTTAATGAATGCAATTTCAAATCAGAGTGAAAGATCAAAATCAAATCAGAATCACCATACTAGTTTCTGATTAAGGCCCAGTTTTTCATTTATCAGATAGAGACTATTCCCAAGAATTAAATGATGGTAGTTTAAAAGAAAAGTAGATTAGTTCAAAATTTGGTCGGTTACGATTTCATAAGTTTGATATGTTTTTCAATCATAAGATCTAAATTATAATGAAACTCTATGTGTATATAATACAGTTAAAACCCGTTCTTAGTTACAACGCGTATTCTTTAATATAAACTAGTTTTCCCTAAATACCATTCTTACAACTAAATTTAACTGCTGTTTAAAAATGAATATCTGTAAAAACTAGTTCTAACTAGACAAAACGCGTTTCTTGAAATTATTTCTATATTTCAATGATTTTGTTAAAACTGTCTGAACCGATATCAAAGTTCATCATGCTCTATTCTGATTCGTCACAGGCAAAGGATTTATTTGCTGCATATGTAAGAAAATGTGTATATAAAAAGGATGTTTTTGTAAGAAAAAAGGTAACCTTTGTAACTCAAAATGCCACAATAGTTTGTCATTTAACAATAAGTAAGCAAACTTATTTAAGTTTGCTTACTTACCTCTATGATTGATACTTAATTTCATTTTAAATTAGCATTTATTAAGTAGTTTTGTACTTTTATTTACTTGATTATTTTGATTACTTGAAACTAATATTGTTATAATCGTCATGGCAATATTGTTATAAATTATAATTTTAACTATGAAATTTTATTTCTAACCAAGACCGCTAGTAAAGATAAATAGTTAGAATAACGCGGTTTTCCTTGTTTTAACTAGGGAAAACGCGTTATAACTAAAAAAACGGGGTTCGACTGTAACATACACATATATTCTTAGTAATAGTAACTATCTGTAGCCCAAGCACGAACATTTCGATAGTCCGTAACGTAAACGTATCGAGTTTACAAAACGTTTACGCAGGAGGCGATGGTTGACAGCACAACGCATCGTTTGTTGGGTAACGTGAACTCGATAGGATTACGAAAGTGACGTCATCCGGCGTAAATCAAATTTATTGTACCTTCTTTCTAAGAGCTCATGATTAATTCCAAAAGAGGAATTATTTTCCAGTCAATACATAATCCTCTATGATTGATATTTGTCAATTTTGGCGTTTTATTTCTTCGAGCTTACGTTAAAATTATCGTGCTCGCGATTTCATACAAAAGTTTTTACGTGACGAAACGTTTTCGCTAAAATCTCGACACGTTAGATGTCAAAACCTTTCTCTGCGCAAAATTTAGTTCGTTTTACGCACTGTAGGGGCGCTGATCAAATCCTATACAAAATGGTGACATTTCGATACGTTAACGAAACAGTTACATTTTTGCTAGTTATTCATGCTAGGGCTACTGATGCTTCAATACTGGTCCGAATTAAAATAAATGTAAGTTGGCTAGCCTAAGTGTATACTAACATTTGATTTCGAAGCGCGACTTGTTGGGTATGTTGAAGATGGTGGAGCGTAGATTGGCGCAGGCTGTGACGAAGTCCATCGCACTCTTGTCGTCCTTGTCCCACACGAGGTGATCACCCGATGGACGAGACTTGTACTCTTGCGATAGAGCTTTCACTGTGGCTGCAAATACCTGGAGAACGAATACCAAGATAAGCAGTGTTCCTTCAAGATTCACAAGCTTGAACTTTAAGACACAAGCCGTCGTGCGATACTCCTTACAGATATATTCCCCATTTTCTTCCTGGACAACGCTTCTTAAGCAATATATTTTTGCATTTAATCAAGGTCTGCTATAGACACGTACATGTCATTCCTTTTTTACAGCTACTTTTAGTTTTGTAGAAAAAAAATTAGGGGGATACCAGACGCTGATTTTGTGAGTCGTCTTCCTATTCTTTACATGCATCGTTCCTTCTGCATTTTTTGTGGGCAGCGGAGTGCCGACGGAACCGCGAAAGCGATACGCTTAGTACCATATTGTGTATCAAGCGTTTTGAGTGGGGAACTGAAAACGCGGCGGATGGGGCGAGAGGGGTCCTGGCAACACCACCAACATTGGTATATTATAACAATTGAATGAATTACTTATCATTCTATGAATTCTTGAAGCGCCCGTAGCGAAGTTTGCGATTCTGAACGGATCAGCAAAGCTAAGCAACGTCCGCCGCAGTCATGAGTTGGATGACCGGGGTGACATTACTACTGAGCGCTACTCTGCTTCGGAGAGCACGTTAAGCTGTCGGTCCCGGTTGTTGTCTTAGGATGGCAGTCGTTATAGCATGGTGGTAGGGCATTATGCGAATGCCCGCCTGGCTAGCTACCACCCTCAGGTAGAAAATCTGTCGCCAAGCACCGAACGGTGTGTTCCGGCAGCTGTCCTTGAGAGCCAGTAATTCTAAGTTAGCCTGGACAACATCTTCGACCACATCATCACTTACCATCAGGTGAGATAGTGGTCAAAGACTAACCTATCAGGCATAAAAAAAAATCACTTGCAGATACTGGGTCCATGATGTTACAGAAGAAGAGGACTTGCAACCCAGGGAGTAGGGTAAGAGGCCCCTTATATAATCAATCAAAGACAAACTGTATCAATGTCTGTAATATCCTCCGGTCTATAATATTTGGGTCGAGCCTCCTCCCCTTCCTAAGCAGATTTGGTAGGTTCCTACTTATGCCGCATTGTAAACACGTACTAAGATGGAAAATACAGTCATTCTTGACGGGCAACTGGCCTTTTAGGGGTCTTTTAGTAGGTTTTACGGGCATTTCTACTATAGGCTGGTATACACCTTGTTGGTACTTCTACAGCATATAAATTAAGAACGTATAGCCGTTTTTGGTTAATCCATTTGTTAAGTCGTAATATTTGTATATTTTTATGGTGTGGTTTAGGTATATTTTTTCCCACAGCACAGTAAGTTCTATGAGTACTTTGCGTTTTAGTTTTTTTTTTGAGTATCTGGTCTGGAACAAGAAACTTCAACATTATCAGGAATTTTAAAGTGTTTTTCATACAATCTAGCCTGTAAGATGAAACACCAACATCTTCGGGAATTTTATAGAGTTTTTCAAATGTGCCTATGAAAAGAGTTCAATCGGAAGCTGGCACTAAGATGGAGGACCTAAGGCTTAAATTTGATTTAGTAGATGACACTTAATTTTACAAAATCGACATGTCTTGTTCGTGGTCAAAACTTTTTTTTCTCTAGCTACCGAGACTCACTGCTTCTCGTATGATTTGGAGGAGGATAATGACGTCGAACAAGGAGCACCAGTACGTGGCTTGCTATGCCGATTACATCTCAATAAATACAATAAGACTTTTTGGTGGCTTTCCCCATCTTACTAAATTACTATGTTCTGGGAGGTTCAAATGATAAGAAATTATATATAGTATGATATGTAGAAATAGCAAAAATGCAGTCACATTTAAATTTATACTTAATGATATGGTAAATGAAAATGTGTCAAGAAGGCAGCCTGGCATAAAAATGTAGCAATATATTCATAATAGTGTACATATTATTCAGGGACGGCTCTAGCACATGTGGCACCTGAGTAAAATCAATAACCTGGCGCCTTCTTAGAGGCGTGTTATCAAAACGGAATAGTTGTTATATTTTCTCCAATGATCAGAAATTCTGGTGCAAATAGTGCAATTATTACGTAGCTGAGCTTGAGTTTGAAGTGCTATGTATGGTGGCCATGTTGTATCCGCCATTTTGGATGTATCCTATGTGGTCCTCTCATGCTTCATACTGCATTAGAAGTACCTTATCTCATATTTTCGGCTGTACTAAGAGTTATTAATATGCTAATTTTTTTATAATTTGGAAGTTATGTTACAAGTAATCAAGAGAGCAGAAAATGGCACCTGTCAAACAAGCACACATAATACATTCTGAATTTGCAGTATATTCAGTATAATTCAGTGTCATTTAGATTGATTTAGTTTATACAGTGCTGTTTTTAGTTATAATATAACTAGTGTAATGCCAGTTTCAAAATTGAAAAAAAACATCGAACAAAGAGTTTGTCTTAAATTTTGCATCGCGAATGAAATTTCGTGTTCAGAGTGACTGAAAATGTTAGAGAAGGCTAACAGTGAATCGACTTTATCAAAAACACGAGCTTATGAGTTGTATAAAGCATTCATAAGCAGAGTAGTTGTGATGGAAGATTTGCTTCGCTCTGGTAGGCCAACAACGTTTGCAAGTGAAGTTAACATCGCAAAAGTGATGGAAACTGACTGAAAATCCTCATTCAAGTTTGAGAGAGATAGCTGCCGAATTTTCTGTGTCTCATGAATCAATCTGTTCTATTTTAAATAATAATTTGCGTATGAAACATGTTGCCGCTCAGCTAGTCCCAAAAGACCAGAATTTTCTCCAAAAACTCAATCACGTGAGTCAGGACATGCTAGAATGAGTCAATTCCAATCCAGCAATGATTGATTTGAAATTCCACAAACACATTGTAAGTGGTGACGAGACGTGGCTTTACGAGTTCGACAGAATGAGCTACAGAGTGGCGCCTTAATGTGAATAAATAACTAACATTTTGTGTATTATGATCTTATCTCAACCACTATACTATATACTTATACACTATATATACATAATACTAGCGGGTGTCACGCGGATATCGACCTGCATGCGGTTCTAGCCCGCATGTGGGCAGCTGGCATCCTATAATTTCATACATATTTTTCCTATCACGCGGGCAAAACACGCGCGGCCAGTAGCATGCTATCACCCGCATGTGGACCGGATCCGCGCGCGGGCGAAAATACGCATGACAGCCCTACGACCCTGCACACGTGTGCGCCGCACACCCTGCGCAATAGCTAAAGCCGGCACTGATATTGTTGCTATTAATTAACAACCTCAAATCTGTGGGGATAAGAGTGATGGTGAGGATAAGATCACTTTGTTCATTCTCACCTGTCCGCACTCATGCACAGACCATGTCCTCTGATCAGGTAGTCCAGAATGCTGTACTGGTGCATCTTCTTTCCCTGGCAAGTTATCATAATCCAGTGGCTCTGGCCGACGTCTGCTCTTCCACAAGTTGTCCATGGAGCGCAGGTAGTGGATGTCTGCCTCAAAGAGCTTCTTGAACAGCATTACTGGATCATAGTCATTCTTGGAAGCCCAGGCGCGAGTGCTTTGGCGGGTCACGTTGCCTGGAAATGGAATATGAGTACTACATAGTTATTATTTATTGTTTACATTTGTTATAATAACTCATCGGTTATTAATTGTTTTGAAAGTGACTATGAAGTTAAGTTATAAATCTATCTCAAGTGCACTTTAAAGTTTGAAAGGTATAATCTACATTCATTCACTACGAAAACATGAGTCGACACTCTCAAATAATAAGAAATTTAAGCAATAACTGGGTATGTACACGATCTTAATTTTATTAATATATTATAAGTTAATTAAATAAATGTTATAGGCTAAGAAATTGGTAATAAATTATTTGTATTTGTATTATTTACTTAATCCATGCGCATACTAGATAATTATACCAATAAATTGAATTAAATTCAATATCAATTTATGAATGAAAATTAATTTCATTCATAAATTGATAATATTGTCCACACGGATGTCAAGGATATATTAATAGTTTTGGTATGTTCATATTTTGATCTCATAAAAGCTTAAGCAGTTTTATAGTAAATAATATGGGAAAACTTATGTAAATGTTGTAATAGTAACATGTAAAATAGCACCAACTCAGTGTGAAGCGTGACGTTAACAAGGCATGCATCTCGAGCTCATCTTGTGAAAGAGCATGGGATGTCTTCAAAACTATGGTCTTATTTATGCTCTGACTTATTCATGCGATTTATCCTCAAATTACTTATTAAAATATTTTGTTTGAATCTCATCAAACTGACAGTTAAGATTAAATATTATAGCTATATTTTATAAAGTATTTTAACCTAACCAAAAATAAAATAATTTTATAGGAAAAGTAATGCTGCTTAGAAAAGTGAGGGCAAACATTTTAATTATAACTGTCTATCTGATCACCACCTGTATTTGCTGACCACAATGGTAATGAAGATGAAATTCACTTTGCTCATATCAATTTTAAGGCTGTAGATCATCTATATGAGGTTCCTGAGCTACATATTACTTGATACTTAAAGATTTTCTATTACACATTCTGCAACTGTGGTGTAGAAAATATGTTGAAAATGGCTAGAAATAGCTTTGGCAAGTAATTGAACCATTTCCTATGCATAATGATATTATACATATTATTAATATATCATTCCATAAAGATTAGGGGTTCATAGGTAGGCACAGGATATGCCTAGATCAGCTCAACCCACACAAAGTCAAATTGAAGGCATAAACTCTATTAGCTGTACTCACCAGCTTCATTTTCAGTCTGCACTCCAGCATCTACCCCTGCATCACCCTGTGCCTCAGGGTCAGCAGTGTCAGGACTGACATCTTGGTCTGGATCCTCTTCACCAAACAATTGGTTGAAAAGGTGTTTAGCCCACACAATACAATGGATCGGCTCTGATGGGGTGTTCCGAATTGTGCAACCAGGGAATGTTTTCTGTGGGGCTTTAGGCTGGCATTCGTAGCATTGAGTGAGGCCCTTTTTAATCAACTCAACCTGAAAGTTCAAGACATTGAGATATGGTCTGAGCAAACAATAATGATGGAGAATTTTTGGATGGCTGGCCTGGACACTCAACAATAAATTGTTACAAAGGGACATAGTTCTTGATACTGTCATCAGTGATATCATCATTTTGTAAATTTTTTCGCCACAAGAAGGCTAACAAAAATGACAGATATAAGAGGTACAACAAGATGCCTTTTTTAAGATGAATCATTTGTTTACTGTATGATATATACAAATAATGGCCATGTAAACTAGGGGATGTGGAAAAAGGTTTAATTCTTCTCAACTTCATAAGTATCATAATACCTGTCCAGCATAACCGGCTGTGCCAGTCTCCACAAGGGGCACATTCGCAGCAAGACACATCCTGTTTACATGGTTACGGGCTACCCGGTTGTCCAGTGCATTCATCACAATATTGAACTCCTTGAAATAGCTCACACCATAATCATTGCTGCAACATGAATAATATGAGTTGCACAATAATTTATTTCACATATTATATTAATTATCAGTGAAAATAGTGAAATAATATAAACAATTAAGACTAAAACATTAAAAGCATGAGGCTATTGAAATCAAAAAATACCCAGATTTCAATAGAGATGTTGGTTGGCAAGTACCACCTGCTTGGGATCCTGTTATCAAATTAATTAAATCTCATGCTGAAACCAATCTGCAAGACGTCTGGACATTGTGAGCGAATACTGCATGATTAGGGAATTAACTACCTAAACCTAATAATTTCTTACTAACTCATGAGACAAATAAAACCAATTAGTCACCATGTGACCACAATCACTGCAGTGTTTGAAACATGGGGACAAAAATAATGATAAATATACACAATTTAAACCATTTAAATTTGTTTAATTACTATTAAAAGCACATATTTAACCCCATGAAGAAGTAACTGTAGCTTGTATTTTACATATTTTTTTTAATATGTATTGAAATGAAGTATAGCAAACTAAGAAAAACTTATTGAGATTACTTAATTTTCTTTAAAATTTGAGATTTTTTCCAGTTTCATGAAAGTAGTTCCTAAAATTAAAGGAGGGCCATTTTAAGAGAAAATTTACACTTGGTAAGTGATGCGGTTGGGGATGGTAAACAAGCTGGAAGGTACTGGTTCTCAAGGTCAGCTGCCGTAACACACCATTGCTAGCCAGTTGAGATAAACAAAATTAACTTAACATGCTTGATGAAGACTAATCATTTTACATTTATTTGCATATATAGAGCACAAATAAATGTGTAATGGAACATAATGATGTACATCCATTTAAGTAACACAAATACTGAACTCCTTACATTTTTATAGATAAATTTCACTCTCTTGCAAGGTAAGATAAAGTAATATGTGCCCTTGTGTTTTGAGGAGTGCTTCAAACATATATTTGGATGCTTCTTATTCTTACCTGATCACACTGTCATGATGAGCAATAATCTTAACATTGGGGTTGAAACTCAGAGCACTTTCTTTTGCAACCTGTGCCTTAGATTTCCCAACATGCTCCTTATGAAAAAGAAACTGACGGTTGAGGTTGCTGACATCTATAGTGTCAAGATCAATCTGAAAAATGTTTGAAACTAAACATCAACTCATATTTTGTATACACAAGGAATGGTTGGATACTAAAAGCAATTGATGATTGCTAGTAATGGGCAGTCTTTCAAATGATACTGCTGTATCAATACAGCAGTATCATTTCAAAGAATGCTCATTAAAGCTGCTTCAATATTTTAGCACAGCAAAAACTGAATCTCCATTTGAAGTTCTCAGAGTAGAAGAAATATAATGCCAGACACTAGAAACCAATACAACTATTTCTTGAGATGTCCAGCAAGAATGCAAATAGTTAGGCATTAGGGTATCTTTTTTAAATGATTCACTACATAGAATCAAACACTTAGGTGTTAAGGTCTACCTACCACGGTGTCATTAACTTTTGGCAACAATAACCGAACGCCAAGGGCAAGGATCTACGTCAAATAGACGTAAGTGGAAGAGAATCTTATGAATTGTTGATAATGTGTTCAAGATACGTACAATTTCAATGTAGGGGAAACCGGTGAGCACGAGATTCTTCAATATCTCACAACCTATACCGCCGGCACCGACTACCAATATCTTCGAATTGGCGATGGCTTCCGTTAGTTTCTCATCAAAAACGCCCGCCACGCGCGCTACCATTTTGCTGTGAGATATTTGCACCGATTACGGCAAAATAAAAGTGGTATTTGCGAATAAAATAATTTACAACGGAACGGTATCCACACACGGCATCAATCACAGTGTTGCCAGGTTCTTGAAGCCAATATTACGTTACTTAAAAAGTTACTTTTTGTTACAAAAATTACGTTACTCATATATTACTAAAAAAATTGTTCATGCACTAGCTAGCCTAATAATAATTCCTTTGAGAACTCTCCCTTATCATCTAGCAATCATCACGTAATTCTCTACTCCCTTTTCAATCATTATCCCACACACAATCCAAGCATCAAATTTGTCTTACCGTTACATTCATGAAAAAAACATTAATGAAAAAAAACTGTACTATGTAGTATTTTAACCTTGAAGCTTCCTTCACAAACTTTTTGTCAACCATGATGAGATGCACCGTGAAGTGCAATTTATGTTCATAATTAATTGATTAACAATGAAAAAAAATTTACTTTATAATTATTTTTTTTCTAAAAAAACTGGATATCTTTTAAAACGAATAAAGTTTCATTTCCAAATAATTATTCATAATATTTTTAAACAAAATTGACAAATAATACACTTGTATTTATTTATTTTTAACGTAAGACACTATGTAGGTACTAATAATAAATAAAAAAAAATAAAGAAACTGACATCTACTAGTCCTGATCGCCAGCAAGTTTCAATAAGGCCATTTTAATGAGTCTAAACACGATACCTCTACTTTATGTTGGTACAGAGACATGTAGCCTATAGATTCCAGGTTACCATGGTCTTGCAATATCATTGCAGTGAATGGATACTACACATCGAATCAATCGGACCTATAGGAGTTGATCACGTCCCTTTATCAACTAGAAAAGAGCGCATGGTCTCCAAACGCTTGAACATATTTTTAGAATGTTAGTTAAGAGTACTGTTGATCAAGTTACCTTAATCAAAATCAGTCCATCCGTTCAGGAGATACGATGTCATGTATAAACACACAGTTACAAATACACAAGTTAAACTTATAGCACCGTTGGCGTCCATCGGGGGTTAAAAATAGTGATTACGTTTAATTTGATGACAAAAATTTGATGGAATACATTTTGAGTCCAGATTTCAATCCTGTAATTCAATATATTATCTGTTAAAGAAAAAATAGGTAAGTGCTGTCCGTGAGGTACGGGGCTAGAATGTCACTGCCCCATTCCTTCCCGTGGATGTCGTATGAGGGGACTCATGAAAATATATCGGAAGGTAGGCAATAGCGCCTACTGAGTAACTGCTATCTTACACTGCAATTCCCAAGCCGCACGCCAAGCGTAGGGATTAGGCACGCCCACCCTTAACGAGAGAGGGCTGTGAAGAACAGCAGTGAACAATCCGGCTGATACAGTTCAGAAATCTTTGATTTTATAAGTCACATATATAAAAAAAAAAAAATTTATTAGTAAAAATATTGGTTTTACATAATAAAATTACTTAAATGTAACGCAAGAGGGGAAACATTTACGAAAAATTTAAATAAGGCCACACTGATCGGGTAAGCATGACAATCAAAGAACTGTCATTGCCATTACAACAAATGTCAAAATTTGCGTCTGTTCCTGTGAGATGCATTCAGTTACCTACTTCGCAACAATTCGTCTTCGCATTCGTTGTTACTTGTCAGGGTGAATGTCGCTCGATCCTTTACCATCCACGTACTGACTTCTATGGTCAACTCGTCGTCGAGTGCGCTAAATTCTATCGCTCGAATTGAGCGCACTCCACCAAACGCGTTGACCACAGATGTTAGATTTTTCTGGTGCGTTGTGTTGTGACGAAAAGAAAAAAAAGAGGGTAATTTTATTGTAGTTTCCGGCTAAGGTTTTTTATTTAAACTCTGGTTTCCGGTGTATTATTTTCTTAATATTATAGTTAGGTTACTTAGGAGTTTCAGAGGGAAAATCTGAATATGGTATGTAATACGTCTGATATTACATACCGTAAGTCCCACAACACAATGGGCGCTAGGACAGTGGAAGGGGTACGCTAAATAAAAAAAATATTATGGTGAATGCTGACGTCAATGGCGTCAAATTCAACATAAAGGTACTTATACAGTTGTTGATGTTGTAGCTATGTAGGGTATCTATTGCAAGCTATGTAGGGTAACTATTGCACTTAACCTCGTGGAGGGAGGCAGCGGAGCGTGAGAGGGAGAGAGACCCTCTCTCTTTTCCGCTCCGGAGAGCGCGGACACGGCGGTGGGCTTACCGAGCCCGCACTCCGTCTCCGCTGAGAGGGCCTGGGCCGTCGGATGCGGGGCCATCCGGCACCCCTCAGAGATAGGTCCTCTCGCGATGTTGACGCGACATCCCTTACCGCGGAGGGCCCGCCACTTTACAGCGGGCAGCGGCGTCGACGGGGGCTGCGCCCCCCGTCACCAGTCGAAGACGCTGGAACACCGTGGTGGTTTTAGACGGTATGGGCGCCTTTTGTGCCGAGTCCGTCGTACCCTGTCTGCTCCCCCAGCGAGCGGGAATGCGTAACAGTATTTCCCCAAGAAAAAAAAAAACTATTGCACTTGATCGTGAGACTATGAAACTATAAATAGATTCAGGCGTTACTTTGCGGAAATCCATATTTATTAATGACGCCACGCAACCAAACCGGAAGTGTTCACCAACAATTAATATCAACAGTCTCACCAAGCATCACCGGAAAAACCGAGGCATGCTTCAACCTCCTCAATCATTTACTTAATTATTTTGCTTTTCAGACCATCACATTAACCCTAAATTATATCATTTTGATTTGGTGCGATATATGTATCAGTGGGTAGGTAAGTACAAAGAGATTTTGGCTCCCGACTCTAAATGAAAATTTTCTAAATTTTGTCCACCGAATCAACTCGTAAATGTAACTGGTCTGTGAAAACAGATCCCTCATCGACTTACATTTAGCAAAAACTCGAAGGTCAAGCTGCAACACGACATGTAGAATCTTTTCTAAATGAAGTTCCAGATTACAGCTTGTATACCATGAAAGTAAGTACTTACCTACATATAATTAGGTGCTATTAACGGTTTAGCAGCCCCGTGGGGTGCCGGGCTAGAATGTCACCCCCCCCATTGCTACCTGTGGTTGTCGTAAGAGGCGACTAATGTTAAGATACCGGAAGGTAGACAGTAGGGCCTTCTAAGGAACTGATATCCTAAACTGTGATCCTCAAGACGCCTGTCAAGCGTGGGGATTATAGCAAGCCCCCTCTTAATGAGGGAGGGTCATCATTGGGATAAGGGCGAGTATACTGGGAAGAAAATTCTAGTAGTCTAAGAGTAGAAACTTCCTACTAGTATATTCCTACTATTATTTGGTAAGATAACTGGGCGTGGCCGCTATTGTTGTGTATAAGCTAATAAGACCGTAAAGCTTCATACAATCGGTCCATTATAGCAGCAAGATAATTCATCCGTTTTCACTTTTATCGTTACAAACTTCCTTTTTATAATGTGAGCACTATATAATCTAATTACTGTTTTTTTGGTGTAAGTGACCTTGATTTTCAGAGTGAATGGCGCTTGTCGTGAAAATGAACTTCTCAAGATATACGTAAGTTGACGATATCAAAAAGTATTCAGATGAGTTATTGTTGTAAAGCTTGCCGGAGAGGATATAAGAGCTGGAAAGGCGCTGCAGTAGCGGAGAACTACATTGAAGATTCAATGTAGAAAAATAATAAAATAAATTTCAGTATTAACGAGAATATTCATCAGCAAACATCGTCGAATATTGTGGATCATTTGCCATATTTACTTCCACGGCCATCGAGATCAAAAACGGCGAAATGACTCCCAGACGTAAGTTTCTCCACCTTTGAGTACTGCTCTACTAACTAATAAGCTACTAATAAGCTCCACCGCACGGATCATAAAATAGTAGTTTATGCAATTGTCATATAATCGAGGGTATTAAAACATGAGTGTAGTTTAAAATAAGATTACATGAGTGTTTTATACCTAATTATATGCAGTTGCATACAGTAATTTATTTAATCTCATGGCTATACGCTTTTCTTGATTTTTCTGGCTAAGACTATTCGTCAGTTTCGTAGCTGTTTCTAGCATGTCAGGTGGAGTTAAATTTTTATCAGTATCGTTGGTGTTACTTGACATTTTTGCTTCTTAAGTTTTATCCAACAAAATATTACTCAAATTCATATGTACGAAATAGCGCCAAAAAACAGAATGTGTACTTAAATTGAATTGAAACCTCTTTATTCGGGCACATTGTACTTTAATAATTAAAAAATAGTTTTAGAGCATTGTTTTGTTAGGAGAATAAATAGTCTTTTGCCAGAAAAATCAAGAAAAGCGTATACCGATGAGATTAAATAAAGTAGTGTATGCAACTGCATATAATAAGGTATTAAAACACTCGTGTAATCTTATTACCAAAAAACTACAAATGTTGTAATACCCTCTATTATCTGACAGTTGCATAAACTACTATTTTTAATTTTCTTAAAGAAGTATGTAAATAATATATTATTATGCCAATAAAAGTGTGTATTTCATTTCATAATTAGAATATTACCGAATGAGATTATATAAACAATGTTATGATCTGTGCTCCACCACAACTTCCATAAGTGTAGCGAAAAAAAATGTTATTAAATAATGATTTAATCTGAGGAAATTAATTTATACATTATGTTTGAATTCTAGTACGCACCTATTAAATAATATTCTACGCCGCATCAGGCAAGATATGCAGCACATAAAACCTTGATAACACCATATTGTACCTAATAAATATTCTTGATTATTGATACACTACAGAACAATAGGTTTATGCTCTGACAAAATAGAAGAATTTCTCTGAGAGGTCTATGATACACGCTCTGGAGAAGCAAATATCTGCATATTTTTTTGGAGGCCGCCGCCGGGTCATCTTGACGAATGTCTCAAAAACGTTTTAAAAACAGCATCTGAAAAAAAGTTCTATATTTGAAAATAATGGAATAGTGAAAATAAAACTATTTTAGTTACCAAGAATTTATACTGGTCGAATGTCGGTCCAGTATTGTCCGCATTTGAGAGTAATATGGCCAGCCCGCAAGACCGTTCAAGGTACTGGGTACCACATGTTATATAACATAAATTACACTAGGTACGCGATGCGGTTGAAATTCCAAAAAAAAAATCTAAATAGGCAGTCGGCAGTTGCAGTCGGCAGCGTCGCTCGGATACGAACCTTTATTCTATTACTTCTTACTCAACTACCAAGCAACTTGTATAGCTAGCAGCTTGATTGATTTCAATAAAATTTAAAACTGAGGATTTTGTCGGGACAATAAAGCAATCTATTGAAAAACGTTTGCGGCACGCGACTGCAATGCATTATTTCGTGTACATGGCCCCTGCCTATGCGAATTTAGTCTGATTGTTTTGTTACCACTGCATTCACTTCCGAAGCGACTGAATAGAGCTTCTATTAATTTTGGGACCTTTATCAAGTTGTATTTCCGTTTTACAGGTTCACACTGTAGTTATGCCTACCCGTAAGAACGTTATATGTATACTTTAAACACGAACCTCATAAAATGGCTCCATTAAGACGAGGCTGCGGAAAAAATACTCTCATTCGACTAGTTTTTTTAACCAACTTAAATATGCAATCGACACGTTAACTTAAATATTTGATTTTCAAACCTTTTTCTATCCGTTGTTAAGACAGAAACACATTTGAAAGAAATTTACTCGATAGTTTTAATTTTTTTAAATGAAGCCTTTTCTTTAAATTATTGGCTTTTTCTTGGAAACTACGTCAGTTACATATCAATAATAAATACACATAGAAAGGAAATGTAGTTTATTATCCACTGTAAAAGTAAATTTTACCTAGAGTTATTAGTATTCTCATAATAAATTAAATTGTGTTTTAGACTTACGACCTTTAGTTCTGTGCAGGATTACGGTCAATCGGAAGATTCGATATTCAACCTTATTAGCTTACGCTTACGAAATAAAATCAATGCGTAAGAGCTGTCCTTCAGTGCCGCGCTGTGCGCCGTTGGACGTGGACCTGTCGCTCGCGCGCTATCACCTGAGCAGTATAAATACGTATCTTGGTAGGTATATCAATCAATATGGGAAATAAAGATAACTAAAAAATAAAAAAAGGAAGCAGAAGAGTCGATACAAAGACTTTGCAAGAATTATGAGAGAGGCAAAAGCGTATAATATTTCAGTTTTTTTTTACCTATTGCACCTATGCAAATTTAATATTCGTTTGTGTTTATTCTATTCATGAAACATACTATCTCGACCGAACTAAGAGATTCTATACCAACTAGGTTTCCTATAGTACTGTAATGGAGCTGTAAAATAACTATATGTCGTACTAATCTAAGTATGATTAGTAGGGTACTATAATAATATCTGGTATATGTATAATTATAGTCTCACCTGATGGTAAGTGATGTGGTTGAAGGTGCCAAACAGGTGTAAACTAAAATTATCTGGCTCTAAAGTACAGCTGCCGTTCAACCGTAAATGGAGTTGAGTGTTGCTAAATAATAATAACACAAGCGTCGCAAATCAAAGCATTTGGTTTGGTGGGTAGGTATATCGCAATAAAACATCGAACATTCTTTATGTCCATCAAGACTAGATGTAGTTTTATATCATTGAAAGAATATTCAGAATCAGGCAAGTAGGTATATATCCAAGAGATTATCTACAAAGTCACCTGCATAGGTACTATACAATATACATTTTATCACTTAGACATGTACATATAAGTATCGATTTATACAAAAATAATAGAGTGGAATAAATAGATTGTGTATATACTCGTATAATAAAAAAAGACTGTGCTCAAAAATACACCTTCTTTCTCAGGAAAAAAAATAATAAATCAGTCGAAGTCCGAGATCACTCGGAACAGGGAGAACTGTCGGAGTCGCCATCTCATATTATAAGTTTAGACTGTTCTTCCACTACACGAAAATAAGTGAGTAATTCTTTGAACATAATACTTTAGTATTGCTAAATTTGCAAATTTTATTCACAGGAAATTTCGTAAAGGAAATATTTTATATACTACCTATATTAGGCTAAAAATTATTTTGACTTATCCATAGCAGAGCAGCAGGTAAAATTAAATAAAATAACGTATAAATGTATAAATACAATGAAATTTTCTTTTTTACACTGAAAAAAAAACTTTACATTATTATCGCCCTGCACTTGTCACACCTCTGTAGGATCGGTATAAACAATATATTTTTTCTGAGTACCTACACAAAAGACAACGAACGCATTGACATAATTGTGCGGAGTAAGACTTAAATTTTATGGCCGGCCTCCTATCTGAAGCAATACTCCTTTGCGAATGCCATCGTTGATACGTATTATACTTGCCTTCACCCCCTTTTCGGTTATTAGGGTATTAGATAGATGGTAAAGAGCGATGTTGTACTCTTGACGTGCAAAAAATCTGACGTGCAAATTGTCTGAATTTATGTATTTAAATTCATTTATTCATATTCCCAACACCCCCTTTCTGAAGGCCGAGCTTCAGCAGGGGCGGAGCAATTTGTATGGTAGCCGTGTTGAAATCGCCATTTTGGATTTTTGACAGGTGTCATTCGACTGCTCTCCCGACATTTATCCTTACAAATTATATTACAAATTGTGCGAAATTGATTGTCGGACAAACAGAAATGTACAGTTGCTTTTCTGAAGGCTTCAGGTAACTGATTGTCTGTAAAATGTATTTTGCAGGTATATATATCAATCAAAAATCTGATTGATATTATCAAACTGAAGGCTAAAGGCACATTTTGCATGGTGGTAGGGCACTTTGCGAATGCCCGCCTGGCTAGCTACCACCCTCAAGTAGAAAATCTGTCGCCAAGCACCTAACGGTGTGTTCCGGCAGCTGTCCTTGAGAGCCAGTAATTCTAGGTTAGCCTGAACAACATCTTCGACCACATCATCACTTACCAACAGGTGAGATAGTGGTCAAAGGGTCATCAGGCATAAAAAAAAAAAACATTTGTAATATAACTAAATGCTAATTTGCCGTGTAGTATGGAGACAACAAATTAAAAATAGAAATTCTACAAAAAGATGAAGAATTTTGGACGAAAAAAATGGAGACAAAACCAGTCACATTCTATATGAACTCCCTTCTGCCCGAGCTGGTCGATCCCCACCACCCTAAGAAAAGACTGATCCGGGATCAAGAATATGCGGATACTTCTAGAAAAAGATAAAATCAAGAGGAGGCTGTCGAGGGTGACTTGCAACATCAAAGTGCAAATGCTTCAGTACTTCCTCCCGCCATAAAAAGAAGACTTGACTTAATGTTGTCTTAGGTTTTCGCGATTGTTACACATAGTAATTAAACAACATTTAACGGTTTAAATCGCGTATATTTATCATTATTTTTGTCCTGACGTTTCAAACACTTTGCAGTGATCGTGGTCACAGGGTGACGATCGGGGGGACTGCAAACTTGAAAAAAAACTTGACTTTCCGTTCCGATACTCGTTATTTCTCACGTACACTTTTGCATATCATTAATTCTGTATAATCATTAATACTGTATAAATTGAAAATAATATATTTTTTATTTCATAAATGATTTTTTGTTAATTTATATACATCTTAACTTAATTTGTCTATAACCACTTACTAACAATCTAAGAATCCACTTTTTTTATTTAAATGTCTAATTTAGTCACCTGTTCCAGTGCCACTCACCCTCTCACTTATCTGCCATGTAGCATTAAAAGAAGCTTGTATAACATGATGTCTACAATGTTTCTGCAGTTGTGTTATTTTTAAAAAACCCTAAGTTTAAGGCCATTACAATTGCGTATATAGACTCTTCTGCAAGTTTGGTAAAAAATCTTATCCTGCTGTTTAGAAGTGGCTAGATCTATATCTGGTTGGTCTATCTAATTTTTACCATAGTTGGTATCTAAAAGCAGAGTGGTAGTAAAATAACACCTTTCTGTTCACCAGTGTAACTGAAAAATAAAACGTAATAGGATGTATACGAACATATTTTCAACATTAGTAATTAATAGTTAAAAATTATATGATAGCAATAAAAAAACAACCTACTTTATATTATTATGGGAACGTGTACCGTAGCACAGTTATGAAAAACTATAATTCATATTTGTATGACGAGTCATGGTAAAATATATTGGCCACGACTAACATTTAATCAAATCAAATCCATTTATTTCAGGTCAATTGTACCCATATTCACCGAATATAATATATTGTTATGCTCATTCAATTTGATGGTATTTTACTTTATTCTAATGATGTGTAATCTGATTAATCGCATTCCAAAATACTGAGAACAATGTTGATTCATTCATAAATTATCGTCCACGCCAAGGGGTAATGAAATTTTTGTAGTAAGTTTAATCAGTAGAAATCACTTTCGTTACTACGGAGAATTTAAAAACACCCCCCATTTATCAATATATATCGTGCCGTTTGGGCTGATATGTACCATCATCATATTTCAACCCTTGTCTCACTTTATTTTGGTTTGGTGCAATATGTTTTCTCTATAAACACAGAGACTGCGACACAATAACATAGTAAAGAAAAAAAAAGACTTGAAAACAATTTTTTTAATTCAAAAGTCTGGTAACTAACTGGTTGATATCGGTGCAATATGATCTCAATTTTGTGCTCATGTAACTGACTTAGACAGGTTATTTGATATACTGATGACTACAGACTTTACTAGAGAGATTATTATTCACATATTATTTATAGATTTTATCACTATTTAACAATAACTTTCATCTATATTCATAGTTGCCACTTACGTTCGTTGCTAGAAGCACTGCGATCGTCAAGGCATTTTGGCAAATTACTTTTTAGTAAGTTTGACTGTAACTGGCAAACCGTTCGACCGATGTTGATGAAATTAAAATGAAACCAATTAATAGTTAAACTGTACTAGCAAATAAATAATCTTCAAGATTGTAAGGTTCAGTAAAAAAGTTATGTGTGGTCAAACATAAAATAAAAAATAGACAAGTAAATTTAAGAACCCTCTTTCTTTTGGGAAGTCATTTAAATATGAATAATATATATACCAATACATTCATACATAATAATATATACCAATAAAGTCGAGCAGACATGATCATATTGTAAAAAGTAAAACTTTTGGCTTTAGTTTTATAAGCTACTGTCGACCGTAAGAATAATTTTGGAAAGTAAATCAAATAATCAATTTCTTACTAAGAAATATTAGTAATGTTGATAAAAATACAAACGTGACATCAATTTCAGTATATACAAAGTTACTTTATGTATCGAAATGCGTCACGTGAATAAGATTATAAAAAAAGTTGAAATCGTCTCAATGGTATCTGTGTTCGCGAATCTAATTTCAAGTACACAAATATTTTTATAAGCGAGACGCGTGCGCCGCTGCACATCGCGTCGTTCGTTGCAGCGGGGATCGTTGCGCCGCATGGGCGGAGCTAGCGTGGGAATTATTTTTGACTGCCTGGACTTAACCACTATCACTATTTATTCAGTTAAAGTAAATTCAGTACCAAAATAAATCAGGCGCTCTCGGCATATTGTTCGAGTCCGGGCTCACTCACTGAAAACATAAAAGGTGGGTATAGTCGCTATGGGCTCATTAAAATAGCTTTTAACTTTATGGAGCAGCATTCGGAGTATTACTGTACTTTAATAATATAGGTAATATGTTGGAAAGTATACCTATACCAGTTTACGGTTTCTTTACGTGATGATAACAAAGTTTTTTATGAGAAAAGAAAATTTCTCTCCATAAACGTAATAAGTATATAAACGTAATAAAAATAAGTACATGCTTATTTAAAAGAAAATATTACGATATGAAATTAATAGCGTTACCCCATTTGCAACCTTTTTCACTAGCACACTTACCTATAAGAAACATTGTGTTGTTTTGCTAAATTGTTAACATAACTAAATTATAGGTATATTTTGCTGACTGAATTTTGTTTTATGCATCCTTTTCCTTTCTAAGAACATTTATATTCATGTTCTTTTTTCCTTCTTTCCATTGTTTCTTGAGGTAGCCCGCGGATAAAGGATAGAGAGATAATATATAGAGCATTGCGGCGATGACGAATAGGTACTTGAGCTTATTGCCAAAATCGGAGACATGATCATATTTAAATCTAAATCTTATACAAAAAATTATGGCATAGGATAAGGCGCTAAATGAACACATCATAATTTTTATCATCATCATCCATCACCACGCGGGTGTAACCGCGGGGCGCAGCTAGTACATATATATATATATATATATATATATATATTCTTCTGGGGCTTCCTCCAAAATACGCCTAAGATTCAAAGCGATTGCTTCGAGTAATTCAAAGTTCAAACAGAACGTGACTAGGCCGGGGAAATAAATCGAATCATTTATAAGAGAGCTCTAATAAACTATTTAGAAACTATTGAGAATCGGCGCAACTCTTCATGTGCGCCAAAAGTAATGATGCATTTTCCGAAGTAGGTTTCAGCGATGTAGACTAAAATAAGTAATCCGCATCTAGTTGGTCGTATTTTGGAAAAACAAAGGTAATAGCATCAGTAAATGTACCAGAGTGAGCTCTGAAAACTGAATATCCGTTGTCTCTTATCATTGTTCATCACTTTTCCAAGGACTCTGGAGGAGAGTTTCTGTATTCTGATAAATAAGATCAGATATTGGACTTATGATACTTTTATTGTTTTACAAAGTACCTACCCAAATTTTTAGTTTTTGCATTCGCTGGAACCATTTTAAAAAGCAGTTGGGCCAGTCTTTCTTTAAGGTACTCTTCAATGGCTTTGTGGCCCACATTCACCCCCGATTCAGGGCTCGTAAAACGTGTGCCTCTAAGTTTAGGAAACAAAAAGAAGTCACAAAGTGCGTGGTCTGGGTTGTATGGATTTATAACTACATTTCAAGTCCTCAAATATGCTTTCGTCAGTTTAGCGGAATGAGTGGGGAATGACGACATTGCTTTGAAGACGCTTTTCATGATTTTTTTCTAAGACTCAGGGTAAGCTAATGTTGAAGAATCAGTCTGCGGTCACTGTCTTGTCTTCAAGCGATATTGTTGCGTAATGTTCTGATTTGACGAAAAAAGACGCAACCATTTTCTTAGCAATGCTTCGATTACTCTTATTTTTACACCCAGGGTTCGTCAACTGTCACGATATTATAGACAGCCAATGGATGTCCTCCATTAAACTTTTTTATCATTTTACTGTACCTATCTTCCGTTAAATTATGCGGTATCCATCAAGTGCAAAGCTCCCGTTCCTTCAGATACGCATGCAAAATCTTTTGCACGTGGCTCATTCCAATGACTAATACAGTACTATTTGCTGACAAGAAATTTTTTGTCAGTTTCAATCAATTGTCGTACGGTATCAATTTTGGATTTTGTAACCGCAGTCGGGTGACCGTCACGTACTTCATAATGGAGACGAAACGTCCACGTCTAAATTCTCCGAACTACACAAAGAATAGTAATTATTTCATCCCAACTTGCGATGTCAGCGGGAGGCGCTGTTGAGTGTCCTTACGTGCCTTGCAAACTTTGGTGAACATTGGTGGTTCTATGAGTTTTTAAAATGTAACGGTCATTTAAACTACATATAGTTATTATTAGAACCGGGATATTTACCGTGTTTTTGATTGTTTATGAGCTCTCGATATTTCGCCACTATTGCAAAGTAGAGTGTTCCAGACAGCGCCGGACTCCTGCGGATTTCTTATTTCTTTGGTTCCGGTATTTGTCCTTAAGAGCTAGTTTTCATTCTAATCTTTATGTATGCTTTACCACATTGTCGTTGACCAGAGTTGGTAGGTCCCCCACTAGGTGGACTGAGGACCTTATAAAAGTCGCGGGTAGCCAATGGTTACAAGCAGAATAGCCGCCAGAAGAACGCGTTCTTGGGGGATGGGTTCTATGGGGAAGGATTTGTTCAACAGTGAATGTCTTCCGGCTGATGATAGTGATGGTATCATAAGGTGAGATTGTAGTCACAGACTAGAATATCAGCATTAAATAGAACATTTGGGATGAAAGTAAAAAAACATTGAGGCAACAGACATATACTAAATTTTCACATTTCTAATATTAGTAGAATTAAAAAGACTGGAAACAATTAAAAAGACCGGAATTCAAACTTACCCAAAGAACGTTAAAACCCCATTGAGATCCGGATTGCTTGATTACTCTATTATGCTAAACGTTACTTTAAATTAAAGAAGGGGTCGTTTGTTAATTACGCGTAACGATTCGGAAACAGTTGTTGCCATGACGCTTCCATTTAATTGTTTTTGAAATATTGGTTTAACCTTCTAAAGTAAAAGTTTAATTGAGTTTGAGTAGTTAAGTTTTAATTTACTAAATTTCATCTTAAGGTATTTGTTAAAAGGTTTTTTTATGTCATGAAATTATAACACGTTTCAGTATAGGATAGGTCCGCCTGATGGTAAACCTGTCCATTGCAGTTACAGTCACTTTACTCATTCAGTTTAACACTGCACTGAGCTCATCGCTCGTAGACGTTAGTTCTTATGTCTCGTTGGCCCAGTATATCACTTCACTTTCTTGCGTGTTCTTCACACTGCTTGCACACTACTGCTATGAGGCGAAATATCTAACACTGCTGTATGGTGAGATTTAACAAAAAAATTGCTTTTGTGCTATTAATTGTAGACTTATGCATGTTGTCATGTTCGTATCGAAGTTTGCTCAGCCGTTCTTAACCGACCAGCTACCACAGAATACTATATTATTTAACATAATGATATGTGTGAATAATTTGGACATTATTTTGAGAACTTTCGAGTATAGTAGACCTTTCTTCACTATTAAAAGCGCTCGTAGCGAAGTTTGCTTAGCCGTTCTTAACCGATTAACTAAGTCAAGCAACGTGTGCCGCGGTCATGACTTGGATGGGTGACTACTGAGCGTGCACGTGCTCCGGAGGGACGTTAAGCCGTCGCTCCGGTTGTTGTCTTAGGGTGGCAGTCGTTATAGCTGGTGGTAGGGCATTTTGCGAATGCCTGGCTAGCTACCACCCTCAAAAAGAAAATCTGTTGCCAAGCATCTATCGGTGTGTTCGGGTAGCTGTCCTTGAAAGCCAGTAATTCTAGGTTAGCTTGAAAAACATCATCAGCCACATTTTCACTTACCATCAGATGTGGTAGTAGTCAAAGGCTAGCCAAAAAAAAAACAAAGTTCACGAGCTCAAAACTTATAATTTAATTCACTATTCTTTATATTCATAATAGACACAACCATAAAAAAATAAACATTAATTTTTCTAACACAACGATGAATGCACATGATTAATTTTTTTCCGAGAAAAAAGAATTACGTTGTGACTCTCCTTAGTTTATAAATGTCGTAAACAAGGGGTGGACTCCAGGAGTAGGTGAATACAGCCTGATTAGATTTATAGATTAGCCTACATTGACCATAATCGCACTTAATGGAAAAAAAAAATGCGCTCGAAGGTATAGTAAACAGCCTTTACCTAGATAGGCCCTGGTGCTCACAGATTTTTTGCTTGAGGGGTGGTAGCTAGCCAGGCGGGCATTCGTAAAATGGCCTAACACCATGCAACAACAGCTATACCGAGAAACTACCAGAACCGCTGGCTTAAGGTGAAGTAAGTCTCAGAACGCCAATTTTGAACATGTTTTTTTAAAGATTGTATGCTTTACAGATATAAATAAAACTTATAGAATGACAAATACGATGCCTGATTCGAAAATATGATCCCATATATTAATTATATATGGGATTTAATTTATTATTTATATACAGCTCAAAAAAATATTTTAATCCAGTTTTGTGTCTACAATTCTACATAGTAAATCGTAGTAATGCAAATTTTGTTTCAAATTATTATATAGCAAGCATGCGATACACTTAAAAAAGGTATTTCCGTTTTTGAAAAGGTCACTTTTAAAGGAATTTATTTTAAAAATTCACTCATACTTTTTTATTGTTCTATTTCGCTCACTCGCATGCGAAAGTGGCCTCTCTGCCCTACACTCAAGCCAATCTGAGGTGAAAGTTACAAATTTATCCTTTCGTTATAGGAACACAATAATTTTCATATCGTTTCAAAACTAATTCCTATTTTAAATTGCTCCACCGTACTGCCCATATTATTCAGAAGAAATGTAACTTCTAAAATTCAGAAGTAAAGTAGGTAATCCCACGCCATCAGTTTTCGAATCTGCCACCATTTATCTTCAGTGGCAGAAAGTTATTTATCAAAGAATTGGAAAATTGAGGTTAGGCTAAAGGTAAGGTTGCGGCCGAAAATTTGCATGAACATTCTTTCTAAATCGTCGACTGAGGCGTTATGCATAATATATACCTAATACCTACTATTTATATTGGGCGCTAGGTAAAATAATTTATGGTTCATTTCAATTTCACGACCAACCTCTATATTTCACGAATGGGCTCTACCAGTTACCAGTGCTATTTTACCATCTGCTCTGCTTCCATCATGCTTTACAAAATATAGGTCGCCATAACCTGTTTATCCAGGCATAGGTAAAGTTCAGCAGCGCCTAAAATTATTATTCCGTCGGGAACGCAAAATTGAGGGTATATCCATGGAAATATTAATTTATGCGTCGCAACGCAACGTTGTCACAGCAATTAGGGCGTAAATGCTTAATAGGTGTAGGTATGGGTACAGTGAAATTAGCTTCCAACCGCGTGATAGCGGAATCTTTGAATTATTTATAATAGAATGGTTTACTCGTTCAGTTGTTATAGGTACCTAACAGTGACGAAGCGTGCATATTTTGTAAAAGAACGCGAACTTAAAATGAAATAGTGCCAATAGCAAGCAAGACGGACTCGCATACCGAGGGTTCCGTATCCCACTTATGTAGGTAGACTGTATTGTAACAGCCGGATCGTCCACTGCTGAACACAGCCACCCCTATTAAGGGGGTATTTGCCATAATCCCCACGCTTGGCAGGCGTCTTGAGGATCGCAGTGTAAGTTGGTAGTTCTTTAGAAGGCACTGCTGCCCATCTTCTAGTATTTTTCCCTTAGTCGCCTCTTACGTCACCCATGGGTTGATTATGGGGAGATGCAATTCTATCAGTATTAAAAATAGTTTTTTTCCAAAAGTTTAGCATTCTTAGCGGGGGTCCAACTCAAACTTATCCGGTTTTCATTATAACTTGTTAAACCTTAGAGTTCTTGCTAAAATCATACCAAGTTTGAAGCATATATATCGGTTTTTACGATGTAGGAAAAAATAATAGCAATCAATACCTACAAAAGTTGTCACAGAAATATGTACCGTTTAATTTAAATTTTTTTGGATGGCTGACCGCTAGTGATATTAGCGTCGATCCCAGTTGTCGTGATAGGATGGCCGTCGTTAGGGCATTTTGTGAATGCCCGGTTGGCTAGCTACCACCCTCAAGTAGAAAATCTGTCGCCAAGCATCTAACGGTGTGTTCCGTCAGCTGTATTTGAGAGCTAGTAATTCTAGGTTAGGCTAAAAAACATCTTCGACCACATCATTACTTACTATCAGGTGAGATAGTGGTCAAAGGCTAACCTATCAGGCATAAAAAAATTGTATTTATATTATTTCTAGCTTTGTACGCGATTTGCTAACAAATACCTTACCCTGCAGAACTGTTTTGGTTAGAAAAACATGTTACATTTTAGAAATAACAAACATATCTGCGGCACGGTAATTAGATAATATTACCGTATCTGCGGCTTGCATAGCGTAGTAGAAGGTAAAACCTATGCATGTAAGCATAAGTAACACCATATCGCACACAGGCATAGGCATGCATGTGAGAGTAAACGTTAGTTCTGGCTTCAGATATCAGAGCGGCCTTAGACGTAACGGGTTGGCAGAAAAAAGAGGCTCTCTATTTCCGGTATATTACTTTTCTCTATGGCAAATAACACTAGATCCATAAAGTAACTTTGTATGACATCTGGAGACTCTGTAATCTTTGCACTACATCTATAGTCTATTTTTTTTAACAAACGAGTACTGAGTATGTCTCTCGCTCATTTCCCACATTGACAGAGTGAGATGGGTCATTGCCGTCATTGGTCAATGCCATTGTTCTTGTTTTGAATTTGTTGAGGCCCGTTCATATTGAGTACTTCTAAAATTTACTGTAGAAAAAATACGTTATTATTTTATGCCAATATAATTATGACCAAACGAGTTCAATTGGGTTGAGCTCACAGTGATACGTCGGCAAACGTATGACGAGACGATTTGTTCACTTATATACACATTCTTTTTCAAAATGATCTTTGTTTTGCTTATCTTAATTAAAAAAATGTAACTTTAGTATTGATGCGTTACAAGCAATATTTTTCGACGCGCAGGTAGTCGAAGACCCAACTGAATGTTCCTACATGTACCTACAGAGTTCGTGTGAAACGGACTTTATGTTGATTACGTGGGCCAATAGCAACGCAGTAAAATTTTCAGTACTCGTTTGTTAAAAAAAACAGACTATAGATACTGCCATGCATAGAGAAAAGTAATATACCGGATATAACACTACGAGGCGTGGAATCTCACTCCTCTTTGCTATAATTTTCACTTAGTACCTAGAGGTCAACGGAGGAGACTTAGGGCCTGTTTCGGAATGTTTGAGTGAGTTCCGGTTTTACTACCCAGATCATATTTATTAACAAAAGACTATCTTTGCATTTCACAGTCATCGGTTTAGCCTATCCATTGATTAAAGCTTGGAACGCGCTGCATGTTAACTGTCATTTTTATGATTCAGTTATTTTATGTGTTGCATAGCAACCCGACGCTTTATTAGGACATTCTGAAACGGGCCCTTAGACTTAGAGGCAAATGGTAAGAATCCAACGCAGGGCAGGTCAAGAAACCGAAATATCCGCAACATATTTAAAAAAAAAAACATTATTTTTTGCAGTATTACCAGTGCAAATTGCCCAAAAGTTACATTTCGTTTCTCAAAAACATATTCTTTTCAAGAAAAGTATTTTTATTTATTGAAGTATATCGGCGCGAATATGTTACCAGGCTTCCACTACCTGTTATATTTAACTATCAGTTTACAACTGTTCCATGAAATCTTAATTTTATTATGTGATATAACCACTGGTTAATGTTTAACTGTTTAGTTAACGTTTAAATCGTCAAATAAATGTTTGTTAAATTTGATTAACTGTAAAAACGCAAGCTCAGGCATTCAAATGTAATCAGTACTATATCGGTACTAATATTATAAATGCGAAAGTAACTCTGTCTGTCTGTCTGTCTGTTACGCTTTCACGCCAAAACTACTGGACCGATTTGAATGAAATTTGGTATGGAAATAGTTTGAGACCCGGGAAAAAACATAGGATGTTTTTTATCTAACTGCGCAAAAAGAGGTTAATTTTTTTGCGCGATAACCGACATACGCGCGGGCGGAGCCGCGCCTGGAAAGCCAGTTTATAATAATTTTTAAAGCATTACTTCTGCGAGTTCTTTTGTCGCAAGCCGCCAAAGACCGACTAGGCAGAATAGGTACACAAAACAGCTGTCTATTGTGCCTAGTATAGCAGTTCATTGACTTCGCGTAGCAATCGTACGTGTGTGTGAATAGAGTAGATACACCGTGTTCGTAGACCGAGGTTGTCCTTGCTATTATTCCCTAAGCCAACGTGCCATAGCTTAAGCAATAGTACAGTCTGTTTGTGTATGTGATAATTAAACATGAGTGGAACACATTCCGTTATCGATTCTACACCATCCCCCGCAGTATTATTGATGAATTAATATCCACCTTATAATATATATATATATATATATTATATATATATATATATATATATATATATATATATATATATATATATATATATAAATAAAGGGCACGAAGTTTTGTTTTTTTATGTTCTGTCGCACTCGGGATTTGTTTTTGCACGATTTTGATGAAGTGATTGTTCTGTCATCTATTGATTATGTATGGCACTAGATAAATCATTTGCGATGGAACTTTTAGAGGGTGCTATTTACCAAAAATCACGGAAAATCTGACTTTTCAGGGAAGCGTCCCGGGCATGCTGCCATGATACAATGATATGCATGGACTAAGAAAACAAGGTCTTCTACTCCCGAAGAATCACAGGCTTGCGTCACTACCAAATTGGCTCTTTATTAAAACATGATTGCAGCAGCATACAAGTTCATGGTTCTTTTTCATGTGAATGTTTTGTTATAAAATATCAATTTAATATTTCAAACGTCTAATAGAAAGTCACACGTGAATCAATGTACATCACAGTAAATGGTATGAAAAAAGTTGTCTTCCTATGGTTCCACCATTTTGACAAATATCGCCGTCTCTGTCTCACGTATATGATTTGCATCTGTTCCGCTCTCGCTCATGCACATATGCGCAGTGATTCGCAAACTTTGTGGTCGGCTCATTTCTGGAAGCTACGAGTATAATAAAAAAACATTTTTTTTTTCTATTGTGACGGAACAAGCTCGAGGCCCACCTGATGCACCTAAGCAAAATAACCTCTGCCTATAACAGATGCATTTAGTCACAAGTCACGAATTGCACTGCGCCTGTCACCAAGAGACACAGATGTTAAGTCTCTGTACCTGTAATTTCACTGGCTCTCAAGGACTGCTGCCGGAACACACCGTTAGGTGCTTGACGACAGATTTTCTACTTGAGGGGGGTCGCTAGCCAGGCGGGCATTTGCAAAATGCCCTTCCAACATGCAAAAAGTAACTGTAGGAGTAAAAGTAGAAAAAGCAGTGATTTGAAGTTTTTTTCATTTCCTGCAAAATTGTCTGTAGCCGAAGAATGGCTTCGGTATACCGTATACCGAAGACATTCTTAGTTCTTACTGCGACTACTAAATATGGTATGTAATGTAAAATTTCTTTAGTTATATAACTTATCTACCTAATTGGTTTTGACTTCCGATATTTTTGAGCTTTCTTTGAAACTAAATTGTACACCAAAATACAGATAACTACAGATAACTGGCTTTTTTTCGGCATAGTAAATAATTACTTGATTTCAATCTATGAAAAATGTAGGCCTATTAGCATCGACGGTACCCATTATAAGAAACTATTCGGTGTCAAACACTCTGTACGAACTTGATAACCATATTTTTTTTTATTGCTGATAGGTATGCCTTCGACTACAATCTCATCTGATGGTAAGTAATGATGTGGTCGAAGGTGTTAACAGGCTTAACCTAGAATTACTGGCTCTCAAGGACAGCTGCCGGAATACACCGTTAGGTGCTTGGCGACAGATTTTCTACTTGAGGGTGGTCGTTAGACAGGCGGGCATTCGCAAAAATTCCCTTCCACCATGCGGTGAAGCTCAAGCCAGCGGCGGGATTCGAACCATGGACTTGCTGCGCGGCAGTCCATAGCCAAAGCCACTGAGCTATCATTGCTTCGAAAATTCAAGAACCATTAATCTGTGTAACTTAAATCAATTTCACGTGATTTTCTTTATTAAAAAAAAAAGGTGAAATCTACTAACTGTCATTTTACTGCCCCCCAATTTCATCAAATTAGGTATAAAGTTTGAGAGCCGTAGATAGAAGTGATGACAGTGACATCCGGTCTCGGAGTGTAATACCTGGCGTAGTATATTATTGTACCATGGCTGCCATGATACAATGATATGAAAGTTATGACTTTTGACAGACTGTCGAAAACATGTAAAATTGTAATTATAATTTCCGCACCAAAATGTAATACAATACTTACTATTGCAGGTTGCAGTCTATACTACAAAAGGTCAATTGCATTACACGTACTATAAATCGATAATAAATGGCTCCAAAGCCAAAGAAGGGTAAAGATAAAGGAAAAGGGAAGGGCCCCCCTGCTGCCAAATTAACTCTGACTCCTGGCCCACCCCCCAAACCGAAGAAAATACCCCCACCACCAGCCTGCTTTGGCCCTGATGACTTGGTTCGGTTTAAAGAGATGTACAAACTTCACGATGAGGACAATATTGATAAGGTAAGTACTAACCTATAGTTATATAAAAATATATTTAAGTAGGTTATAGGTAACCTACTTAGATATATTTTGATCTATAGAGATAAATAGAATACTTGAATATAAACATAACTGATACATCATATAATAAGTAAATATATCTGCAGCAGTAATCGCTATAATATCGAGTTTCTTTGTAAACCTGACAAAATAATCGTTAAAATCCAAAAAGACGATCCCAGGGGCGCGTTCCTGCAATGACACGCCAAATATTGGACAAGCTTTAGAGCCACAGATTACCCCCTCTAGATACCACATTACAAGATTTTTATTCGTATCCGAGCTCACCAAAGTTAGAGGTAGGTGCGGGTTGCGGGGACTAAAACAAAAGCGCTCTCATTGGCTATTTCAAGGTCACGCTAGTTATTATACCAAGCGGACACTCGCCGTAGGGATGGGCTTAGTCGTAGGAACATATTACACTTGCGATAATAACGTTTGAATCTTGTCGATAAAAATACTATTTATATTTTTACCTAGACTTCTCTGAACAATCAAGGTAGTTTTCGTTCTGCATATTTAAAAAATAATATAGTTAATATTGTATTTTCTGCAAATACCTACTTGTTGACTTAGTTGCGTATATACCTACGTATATATAATTTTTTTTAAAATAAATTAACCAAAAAACGGAACCTACTTCAACACCCAAAAGTGTGAAATAACTTGTTGAAGTCGGTACCATGATTGTTCAAAAGTATCTATTATCACAATATTGTGCGCATGGTACCGACTTCGACATGTTATTGAATTTTTTGGGTGTAGAAGTCGGCTTCATTTTATGGTAAAAAAATTTTTTTCACTCTCTTTAGTGACCCTTGCTACTTACGGGATCGATTTTCTTTCATTGTCAACGACTATATCATCTATGTCAGTAAATATTGTTCAGTAATCGGAGTGTAACTCAATAACGGCTTGACCAATTTTTATGAAATTTAAATCGTAGGAAATGACGAGCATCAGCTTTCAAATAAAAAAAAGAATTTTTAAAATCGGGTCACCCACACCTAAGTTCTGAGGTAAGAAAACCAAAAAAAAACGGCCAAGTGCGAGTCGGACTCGCAGACGAAAGGTTCCGTACCATTAGCTATACAACATTAGACTTCATATAACCTTTAATAGCCTTTTTTGTTTTAACGTGCGCGAGTCCGACTCGCACTTGGCCAACTTTTTGTTTGTTGTTATAGCGGCAACAGAAATACATAATCTGTGAATGAAAAATCTGTTTCAACTGTCTAGCTATCACCGTTCTTGAGATACAGCCTGGTGACAGACGGACGGACGGACGGACAGCGAAGTCTTAGTAATAGGGTCCCGTTTTTACCCTTTGGGTACGGAACCCTAAAAAAACATACGAAATGAGAACCTCCTCCTTTTTTGGAAGGTTAAAAAACGATGTAAAACTTGTTATTCCCTGGTGGGTATTAATATAGGAAACCTTAAAAAAATGAGTTGTCCAAAAATATAATTGCTAGGCTTATATACTGACTGCTGTTATAATGTTTATATTACTTCGATGTCGATGTCGACACCGTCTTTAATTTAGAGAATTTCACAACACTAGCGTTGCACGTGCTTTCGCCAAAACGAGACAAAGCTTGCAACAGCTACCATGTGGAACAGAGACAAGAAACGATCTTTACCCAATTAGTACCAGTATACGCTGACCCCTCTTATAACCAGTAAAACAAAATTATCTGACTTATTAATTAAATCTTATTCCTTCTTTTTGGTAATTTGAACTCCAAGATAACTATTCATACCATTTCACTGTACATGTAGAATTTTATCTTATTTTGTTAATTCAAAACAAATTTTCACTGGCGCTAAAACACGGGAGCGTTTAAGCGCTTACGGGTCTGACACTTGGTCGAAACTGAAGCTATGATTCAAAGTGTTCATTTATATCTAACTATTTAGGCTAATGCGTGGCGCGCGACCTCCGTCTTGTTTGCGGAATCTAGAGGGGGTAATCTGTGTTTAGAGCCCTTTCAAATTATGAAATGCTTTTTGGTGTTACAATATTTTCTGCAGGTTTTGGAAATGCGACTAATTACGTAACTAAGCAATGGTGCCATAGTTATCAGTAATCCTTGACTTAGATTATAGAAAATTTCTTTTTTATTGTAGAATCTGTCACATTTGACAGGCAGCCAAGATTTGGCCGATTCAAAAGTTAGTAAAGTTTTGGCTGGATAGAGCATAACTAGCTCTGACTAGTCGCCAGGAACGGGTATGATCAAATCTTGTCCGGATAAAATTAAGCTCCATTTGAGTGTTGGAACGGCTTGTATCCGCGCTTAGACCAAAAATTGTCTTTGTCGAAGGCTTGCAGAAACACGCTCCAGGCGTAATTTTAAAGTTCCATGCAAAGGTTATCGTCATGATTCGTTAAAAATAACGAATATTCTTAGAATTCGTTTAAGTAGGTTCCATAGGTATTTGAAAAACATTGATATAACTCGTTTTTTTAAATATTGTTAAGTTTGCGAATTACATTACAAAATTACAAATTTACGAGAGAAAAAAATATAGTCATGTGCGGGATTCGAACCCGCGTCCATCCACCCCTTTAGCCGGGGTATGCTCTAACCAATTGAGAAATTATAAGGTTTAAGAAAATTATAAGGTTGCGTCATCATTTAAAAGTTTAAAATCAATTGCAAAATTGGTCCTGTTTGTAGTACAACGCAAGTTGAACTATAGGTGTCGCTCCATCCCAGTACGATGGTTGCATGAAGAACGAGAGCAAGAATTACAGTTATGAGTCATTGTGTCATGTTAGCTCAATTGGTTAGAGCATACCCCGGCTAAAGGGGTGGATGGACGCGGGTTCGAATCCCACACATGACTATAATTTTTTCTCTCGTAAATTTGTAATTTTGTAATAACTCGTTTTATCGAATCTAGACAATTTTCAATATCAAACTTAGCAATCAGTGACTATGGTACGGCGCACCCGAGGCGCACTTGTTATACATTTTAAACTAAAATATATAATAATTCAAAGCTCGCTAAAAAAAAAAAATTCTTTACAGGTTCCACTACATATGATTCCATTAATGTTACGAAGGCTGGGCTTCAACCCAAAGACTGCGGAAATCAACCAACTCTTCGCAATGTTTCTAGAGGATGAATATGTAGACACCGTCGAGTTTCACGAATTCCTGCAAATGATCGAAGCGAAAATGATTTGGGGAGATGACTTCGAAGCGGCCGTCTTCAAAGCCTTCGCAGCGCTGGGACATGACGACGAAGAAACAGGTACTTGTGACTTTGAACTTCTCAGAGAAGAGTTGTTCAAATGGGGTGAGCCATTGACAGATATTGAGTTCGTAGATTGGATCAAATTAGCTACAAAGGATAAGACCTTAAACGTCGAAGAAGGTTCATTCTTCTATACTAAATTTGTAGAAAACATGAACAACAAGGACGTAAGGTTCTTAAAAGAGCCGATTAACTACTTCAAACTGGACCAGAAAACTTTGGCTGAAATGGCGATTAGGAAGGCAGCAGAAGAAAGAGAAGAACAGGAGCGGAAGGAAGCAGAAAGGAAGGCTAGAGAAGAAGCTAAAAGGCAAAAACTTATTGCAGATGGACTGTTACCTTCAGATTGATTACACTTTATTGTATTTTTATTAAAATGGCATTGATGATTGCATAGATAATTGTGATCTTTCTGAAATTCCACACACCTTTAAATATTAGAGTAATTTACAGCCATTCTTTCAAAAAAATGTATTAATGTATATGAGGTCTTAGAACAGCTTCTGCCAACGTTTTCTACAAAGTGAAATTCGGTGATTTTATTCATAATAATTACCACAATTTTACTTTTATATATTTTTTTATACCATATAAAAAACAAATTAACTACATTACTTAAGCTACTTTTCTTGCACCTAGCATTTTTATGGTTGTAGTGTAATAAGGAGAAACATTGCGTGTTGCGCTCGGAAGCTAAGTTATTTTGCATTTTGTACATCTGAAACCTTCGCTACGCTCAGAATTTTACAATTGAATCACTGCATCGCTCATGGTTCTATAAATGGAATAGGCATATGATGAAACTACATTTAATTTTGTACAGAAAGCCCTACTATGCGCTCTAATTGAGAACCTCCTCATCATCATTAAATTGGAATACTTATTCAATACGTCGTCGCCTCATGTGGAATAGGATTAAGCCATACGAGTAGGTTACACCAATATACCGTTCGTAGACGCTGAATAACGTATAAAAACAATTTCATTACGTGCCAGGGGGGGTAGATTTACTGCCTTCATAGGTTAGAATTGCCAATCCAATACGCATTTAAATGCAGTACAGAAACATTCATCCTATTTGCTGAGCCCGTATAAGTAAGATGTATGTGCGTAAGGTTTTAAGAACTATTCTGATAATGCATTGTTTTTCATGCGTGAGTCAGCGTAAGATACAAATAGTACCCATTGATATATCATCATCGTCATACAAGCGCCTTTATATTTCTGAATGGTTATAAACATCCTCATTTTGCCAATATTAAGCAGGTGTCATAAACTACAAAGTATTACTTAAATAGCATTGATGTATGCTAAGAGAAAATATAGGAAGCATAATTGGTAGCGCTATGTAATGTTTTCTGTGGTTGCAGGTTCAAGTCCCGCTGACAACGTTTATTCTAAAAATTTCTACTTATACTATCTATATATATACTATCTATTTATCTATTTCCATACCAAATTTCATTCAAATCGATCTAGTAGTTTTGGCGTGAAAGCGTAACAGACAGACAGACAGAGTTACTTTCGCATTTATAATATTAGTACTGATTTTTTCTATATACCATAGAGGTCAGGGCGCTCGGTGTGAATACGTGGATAGTGTTTATTTTCATGATAATTAGTGGTAAATGCAGTTAAAAAATACGGTGCTGGTTGACCAAGCGAACATAGCTTATTTCAAGATAAAAACCCATCTCTACAATTAGAATTTTAACATTCAACATTGCGCTCCACCGGTTCACTGTTAAATTAACTCCATTCTTTTGTACCGTTAGCATGAATTCTCACAGCAAATATTCGCAAAAAAGTTAGACTGTGAAATATGGTGACATAGAAAATTATAGCGATATAGTGTAGCACGAGTGTTGCGGTAATTTAACTGGTCGGCGGAAAAGTGAATTCTATCAACTGTTAGAAAGCTGGATTATCGAGGCCATATTATAGCAGAAGCCAAAAATGCTATCTGCTACTGTTGATAATCCAATCAAAATGCAGGCATTCAAAAGAAGTAAAAGGAAGTAGGTTCAAGTCACATTTATGATTGCCGACCACCGTGAGATGGCACAACAAAAATACTCTTCTTTGGATGTTAATATTGGCTTGTTCCCTATAGTTTTATAAGGGACGAGTCTATTGACATCCACAAGCAATTTCAGTCTCAATTCAATAACAGTTCAGAGTACTGAGAAATTTCTTCATAGTGATGCTTTATTTACTATCTCGTTGTAATAAAACCCAAAAATGGCGCCTGTTATCCATATTCTATTAATTTTCAATTTAAAAACAATTCTGATTTATCGTGAGCTATGATGAAAGTTCATAAATATTTCGCTATCTCTCCAATTACCAGAATTTTAGGGATCACAAGCAAAAATCATCGTTTGAATCTGATTGCGTGAGGTACAAAGTAAACACAGCACATAGCCAATTTTCGACTATCGTTTTTGATGAGGTGTTGGAAACTGCTTTTGTAGGATTATTTCAACGCTCACAACGTTTAAATTTATTTTTATAAAATCAATTGCAAAATTGGTCCTGTTTGTAGTACAACGCAAGTTGAACTATAGGTGTCGCTCCATCCCAGTACGATGGTTGCATGAAGAACGAGAGCAAGAATTACAGTTATGAGTCATTGTGTCATGTTAGCTCAATTGGTTAGAGCATACCCCGGCTAAAGGGGTGGATGGACGCGGGTTCGAATCCCACACATGACTATAATTTTTCCTCTCGTAAATTTGTAATTTTGTAATAACTCGTTTTATCGAATCTAGACAATTTTCAATATCAAACTTAGCAATCGGTGACTATGGTACGGCGCACCCGAGGCGCACTTGTTATACATTTTAAACTAAAATATATAATAATTCAAAGCTCGCTAAAAAAAAAAAAAAACTTTACAGGTTCCACTACATATGATTCCACTAATGTTACGAAGGCTGGGCTTCAACCCAAAGACTGCGGAAATCAACCAACTCTTCGCAATGTTTCTAGAGGATGAATATGTAGACACCGTCGAGTTTCACGAATTCCTGCAAATGATCGAAGCGAAAATGATTTGGGGAGATGACTTCGAAGCGGCCGTCTTCAAAGCCTTCGCAGCGCTGGGACATGACGACGAAGAAACAGGTACTTGTGACTTTGAACTTCTCAGAGAAGAGTTGTTCAAATGGGGTGAGCCATTGACAGATATTGAGTTCGTAGATTGGATCAAATTAGCTACAAAGGATAAGACCTTAAACGTCGAAGAAGGTTCATTCTTCTATACTAAATTTGTAGAAAACATGAACAACAAGGACGTAAGGTTCTTAAAAGAGCCGATTAACTACTTCAAACTGGACCAGAAAACTTTGGCTGAAATGGCGATTAGGAAGGCAGCAGAAGAAAGAGAAGAACAGGAGCGGAAGGAAGCAGAAAGGAAGGCTAGAGAAGAAGCTAAAAGGCAAAAACTTATTGCAGATGGACTGTTACCTCCAGATTGATTACACTTTATTGTATTTTTATTAAAATGGCATTGATGATTGCATAGATAATTGTGATCTTTCTGAAATTCCACACACCTTTAAATATTAGAGTAATTTACAGCCATTCTTTCAAAAAAATGTATTAATGTATATGAGGTCTTAGAACAGCTTCTGCCAACGTTTTCTACAAAGTGAAATTCGGTGATTTTATTCATGATAATTATCACAATTTTACTTTTATATATTTTTTTATACCATATAAAAAACAAATTAACTACATTACTTAAGCTACTTTTCTTGCACCTAGCATTTTTATGGTTGTAGTGTAATAAGGAGAAACATTGCGTGTTGCGCTCGGAAGCTAAGTTATTTTGCATTTTGTACATCTGAAACCTTCGCTACGCTCAGAATTTTACAATTGAATCACTGCATCGCTCATGGTTCTATAAATGGAATAGGCATATGATGAAACTACATTTAATTTTGTACAGAAAGCCCTACTATGCGCTCTAATTGAGAACCTCCTCATCATCATTAAATTGGAATACTTATTCAATACGTCGTCGCCTCATGTGGAATAGGATTAAGCCATACGAGTAGGTTACACCAATATACCGTTCGTAGACGCTGAATAACGTATAAAAACAATTTCATTACGTGCCAGAGGGGGTAGATTTACTGCCTTCATAGGTTAGAATTGCCAATTCAATACGCATTTAAATGCAGTACAGAAACATTCATCCTATTTGCTGAGCCCGTATAAGTAAGATGTATGTGCGTAAGGTTTTAAGAGCTATTCTGATAATGCATTGTTTTTCATGCGTGAGTCAGCGTAAGATACAAATAGTACCCATTGATATATCATCATCGTCATACAAAAGCCTTTATATTTCTGAATGGTTATAAACATCCTCATTTTGCCAATATTAAGCAGGTGTCATAAACTACAAAGTATTACTTAAATAGCATTGATGTATGCTAAGAGAAAATATAGGAAGCATAATTGGTAGCGCTATGTAATGTTTTCTGTGGTTGCAGGTTCAAGTCCCGCTGACAACATTTATTCTAAAAATTTCTACTTATACTATCTATATATATACTATCTATTTATCTACTTTACCCGAAAAAAATCTGATTTATATAAGATGGCTATCACATTGACAGTTAATACCTTCTTATTGTTTTAATTTCCTTTCAAGTTACAGTCGACCCTAAGAGTTCAATCAAAGCCCTTTAAAGGCCAAACACATAGAGGAACGGTTAGACGGGCAGCCATGGCTTATTTATAGGGTCCTATTTTATGGAACGGAAAAAAGACAGGTTAAGGAAAATGGACACTAGCTTGTGCTAGAACGAAATTTCGTTACTGTTGTATTGGCAGAGTATGTCCCGGCTGTAAAGACGAGTTGAATTTCACTCTTGATATTTTCGTTGTAATTTTATAGTATATACAGTACAGGAAGGCATTATGGTGTAAATATAATGCGACAGAAATATTTTTTGTTGTACGTTACTAAGGGTACAAAAAATGAAAAAAAAAAAACTTTGACTGAATCGACAAAAAAAAAACTTAGTTATTTATATATAACTAGCTTTCCGGGCACGGCTCCGCCAGCGCGTATATCGGTTATCACGCAAAAACATTAACCTCATTTTGCGCAGTTGGATAAAAACTATTCTATGTTTTTTCCCGGGTCTCAAACTATTTCCATACCAAATTTCATTCAAATCGATCTAGTAGTTTTGGCGTGAAAGCGTAACAGACAGACAGACAGAGTTACTTTCGCATTTATAATATTAGTACTGATTTTTTCTATATACCATAGAGGTCAGGGCGCTCGGTGTGAATACGTGGATAGTGTTTATTTTCATGATAATTAGTGGTAAATGCAGTTAAAAAATACGGTGCTGGTTGACCAAGCGAACATAGCTTATTTCAAGATAAAAACCCATCTCTACAATTAGAGTTTTAACATTCAACATTGCGCTCCACCGGTTCACTGTTAAATTAACTCCATTCTTTTGTACGTTAGCATGAATTCTCACAGCAAATATTCGCAAAAAAGTTAGACTGTGAAATATGGTGACATAGAAAATTATAGCGATATAGTGTAGCACGAGTGTTGCGGTAATTTAACTGGTCGGCGGAAAAGTGAATTCTATCAACTGTTAGAAAGCTGGATTATCGAGGCCATATTATAGCAGAAGCCAAAAATGCTATCTGCTACTGTTGATAATCCAATCAAAATGCAGGCATTCAAAAGAAGTAAAAGGAAGTAGGTTCAAGTCACATTTATGATTGCCGACCACCGTGAGATGGCACAACAAAAATACTCTTCTTTGGATGTTAATATTGGCTTGTTCCCTATAGTTTTATAAGGGACGAGTCTATTGACATCCACAAGCAATTTCAGTCTCAATTCAATAACAGTTCAGAGTACTGAGAAATTTCTTCATAGTGATGCTTTATTTACTATCTCGTTGTAATAAAACCCAAAAATGGCGCCTGTTATCCATATTCTATTAATTTTCAATTTAAAAACAATTCTGATTTATCGTGAGCTATGATGAAAGTTCATAAATATTTCGCTATCTCTCCAATTACCAGAATTTTAGGGATCACAAGCAAAAATCATCGTTTGAATCTGATTGCGTGAGGTACAAAGTAAACACAGCACATAGCCAATTTTCGACTATCGTTTTTGATGAGGTGTTGGAAACTGCTTTTGTAGGATTATTTCAACGCTCACAACGTTTAAATTTATTTTTTCTACGCCATGCAATTGACTTCAGTAGTCTGATTGAAGTGAGATTTGGCATATATTTGGTACTATGGCGCTAAACTGAAAAGATGAACTGGAAGATTTCCATAAGCACTCTTTTACTACAAAACAAGACTGCAGTTCTTGGACTCGATAAACATACTTATCTTGGACAGCTTCCGACTCCATCAGCAGGCCCTGGGTTATTATAGTATGGAATTAGAAGTATTCATATCAGATTCAATTGACAAATCTTGTGGCATATTTGGTTGTCTAATAAACAATGTAACGGTTTTAGCTTCGTCGTGTTTTTTTTTGGTATAGAATTGGTGTGTTATTAGGTAAGAAAATAATAATAAAACTGACTAGATTTAACGATGTGGATTACCTATCATCGCAGCCGATAGGTAATTGCCTCAAACAAGGTAGTTTTTACAAAATTACATTTACTTTTATCGGACGAATTACTAGGAATGTTTGCTAGCGTATACAAAATTGCATATGCCTATTCTTTGAGAGGGTATATTTCACTTTTTTTTTTAAATTTATTTATGATCTACTAACAATTATTACATCAATTCATGCTTAAATCTAAGTATATATGTGTAAGTTCTACGCTAAATGCATAATTACTTATAGGTAAACACAGCTGACAGCACTTATTGATACACTTGTGTTAGTCCAGACAGTCAAACGCCATTTCTCTTCGTGACGTGACGTACACACTTATAGCCTAGCGGGAAGAATTTGTTACGCGTTGAACTTCTTCGTTGTCGTCTTCAATTTCCGTCAGAATCGGTATTAGGCGGAATTGTCGCTAGTTATTTACCGCCATTATTTTTTGGATTTTTGTTAGAATTAATTATGTATTTGCGGTAACCAAAAATAAACACCTAAATTTATGAAATACTTGTTTAGTATAAAACTATAGCTTTGAACTGAATTTTTTTATCGGGTATATTTATCGGCTTACGTTTTTATATTAGGGCTTAGTAAGTTTCTTTATTCATTAATTATTTCTTATCAGGTATAAACAGCATAAAAAACATGAAATAAAAAAGAACACGATGCGTTTTTGGTTATTACTCGAGAAATCATCTTTATTTAGAAAGTTCTACATATTACAGTACTACGATATATTTAGATGATAGAAAAATATATATAAAATATGGCATTGTATTATAATTTTTAAATACTTTTTTAAAGAAATATTTATTTTGATTGTACTGCTGACTTATTTAATTACTTGTTTCTTTTTTAGGGTTCCGTACCCAAAGGGTAAAAACGGGACCCTATTACTGAGACTTCGCTGTCTGTCCGTCCGTCCGTCCGTCTGTCACCAGGCTGTATCTCAAGAACGGTGATAGCTGGACAGTTGAAATTTTCACAGATGATGTATTTCTGGTGCCGCTATAACAACAAATACAAAAAAGTTGGCCAAGCACGAGTCGGACTCGCGCACGTTAAAACAAAAAAGGGTTTAAATATGAAGTTGTATAGCTAATGGTACGGAACCCTTCGTGCGCGAGCCCGACTCGCACTTGGCCGATTTTTTGTATAATTTTTAAAACTATATGTATAACGAACCCTACATTGTGTTGTTAATATTTGCATGCCTTATATAGGTGAGAATGTACCTAGGAATTACCTTTTCAACCATGTTACAACTTGATAACCTGCATTCTGACAAATAAATAAATTTGAATTTGAACGTAGCCAATATATGAAGAACACGGGTGAACTTACTATGAGTCGATATCGCTATCGACAATGTTTCGGCTTTATTGTCGATAGCGATATCGACTCATAGTAAGTTCACGCTCAAACACCCGTGTTCTTCATATATTAGATATAAATATGAGCGTAAGTTTTTTTTATAATATTGAACGTAGCCACTTTAATGTAGTTTAAAGTGGCTACGTTCAATATTATAAAAAAAACTTACGCTCATATTTATATCTAATATATTAATATTAGATATAAATATGAGATATAAGATATAATTCAGGGATTTGATTGAAGTATTATACTTTGGTATCATTAATGACTGCTGTTTTCAAGTTATGTAACCGTAATGAATTTACTAGCTCGCATTTGTTACCTTATCTTAGTGAAAGTTCAGTGCCGTATATAACTAAACAGTTCCGACCCAACATTGCTGCTACGTTCTTTGTACGTATAGCAGCAAACAACTAATGACTTGAACCAACTACTTAGTTACCTCCCCGTAGAGGCAGTTAAGAACTTTGTGTTGCGAACGAGTTAGTTGTTTTCTATTATATGCAGCTGGGGTAAGGTTTCATTTGTAACAATGAAATACCTTAACTTAAGGGTAAGTTGGTGACTCAAAATATCGCGCTTGTAGCTGTGTTTGGTAACCATTTTACGTGATAACAAGAAAAAGAGAAATTTTGCCACTGCTTGCTCCAGAGATTTTTAGGAGACTCCATCTCGCCGTGTTGTTTAGAGCAAGCTAAATATGATCATAATTTGTAGTCTAAAGGGTTGAGGTATAGGCTAGATGAGGGCCAGTCTTCAGCTCTTATAAGTCCGGAACGTTGGTTTCAAGCGCAGAGTGCTGCTGGAAAGTCCACGGTACATTTTTAAAAAGTGTATCGCTGAGAGGTTTCACAACACGATCCAAGACTGTCTTTTGATACACTTTGGCTGAACTTTTCACTAATTTTTCACAAAAATGTAGCTTTGTGACGCCTTGCCCCACCACACCATCACTGATGCAGGATGATGACGACGTTGTACCTTTCTGACCACTTGAGCAACAATTTCGTAACACATGCCATCACGAAGCTATTTTTACTGAACTTGTGATTAATTAATTATTCTAATCTATATAAACCTATTAGAATTAAAGGTAATTTACTTTTTTAGATAATTTAAACTTCAATTACAAGAGCAATATTTATGTGTTTAACTGCAGTTAAACAAAAAGATGTGATAATAATAGTAGTTTATGCAACTGTCATATAATAGAGGGTATTAAAACATGAGTGTAGTTTTTTGAAACGAGCCGCAGGCGAGTTTCAAAATAAGATTACACGAGTGTTTTAATACCTAATTATATACAGTTGCATACACTACTTTATTTAATCTCATGCTTATAGGTAGCTATATTAAATAAAATGCAATATAAAAACCCGCGCGAAGCGCGCACAGCGCGCTCACCACAGATAATGTGTACTTAAATTGAATTGAAACCTCCTTGGTCGGGACACATTGTACTTTAATAATTAAAAAAATGTTTTAAAGCATTGTTTTGTTAGGAGAATAATGCTTTAATTTAATTTTTAAATTTTCTTAAAGAAGTATGTATGTAAAGTATTCCAATAAAGGTCTGTATTTCATTTCATAATTAGAATATTACCGAATGAGATTATATAAACGTATTAATATGACAGTATAAACAAGTGAAATGATATATAACGGTTTTGCTTTCATTATTATACTGGCGTATCGAAGCCACGCACGAGATGTAATGTAACATATTATTTTGTTCTCGTGTTGCTCACACAACTTTTCATCTCAGCAATGAGAATATATCATAGGCTTCTAGATATATACCTTTTTCTGGCGTAAATTTTCACTTAGGCATATTAATTCTGCATTCTTAACTTGTTGTTTCCTCTGGTGTAAATTTCTGCCTTCGTCACTGGACTCACCCATATTTGGTAATTATTTTGTATTAAGTACATATAGTTTTCACTGCTAATATAATTCCCGCTACTTTTTAAAGAAGCGTTCTAAAATGCAACCTTTATATTCTAATTCTAAAGAGTATAAATAATAATAGTAAAAAAAAGAATACATAAAAAAGCACACATATTATATTTAAATTACATGTTTGTTTTCAAGGTCTTCGTAATATGTATTTTAAATACAAATCACTGTGTTTCACTCTCGCAGTATAATCACAATTTGACTGTTTTCCACGAACCAGACTGGCTTCTAAGGTAAAAATATATACCTGTCTTAGTACTTTTCTACCCATTTTCGTTAAATTACTCGTAGAAAGTTAATGCCAAACAATACATACAAAAACATTCGCCCAGACGCGCAACTTGCCACAGAGACCGCATTTCACTTGCTCAACAATACATAGGAACTCTTTCTTCTCAACATCATTAAAATTAACAATAAAGCTTGCTCACGACAGCTTACTATTCAATTTCCTGTGTAGAAAGGAAATTGTTTCGCACGTAAATTGAAATTCTCCTTAGAAGGTTTAAGGAACTTCAGATCTGAATTCGTATTAAAGTCATGTTCACATTTTGAAAATTGTACAATATTATATAAATAATATAGGAAAAGGATAGCGTTATTCTCATATGACCTAGCAAATGTGCCAAAGAGGCTTATATAACTCCAAAAAAGTTATTTTTCTGTAGTACCTGTGTTAACCATCTATACATCAAAGTCTAGATTGGCAGCCGGTAGGTAATCGGGGGACGCGGGTTCGAATGTCACTAGAGATGGAATTTAAATGCATAATAAACGCTTGGCATATGCAGTAGAGATAAAAATAACATTTTGAAAAAAAAAAACCTTTTCTCAAGAAATAAAACCAATTCAGATATTAATAAATGTCACGTAGATATTTTGCTTCCCTGTAAACCAGAGCTAAGTACAATTTTGGAGACTTAACGTCAAGTATCGAACGGGCCGCCCACGCTTACATAATGCGTTTCAATTTTATTCTATTGCATGAATATTGGAAACTTTAACTTATCGTATAAGTTGTATTTTTTTAAAGTAATATTATAAAGTTAGCTATGATGTTTTGGTACACAATCTCAAAAGGTTTATTAAACCGGGTGTTTAAGTAATTTTTTATCACTTATCGGCTTGCGAATTGACCTCTAATAACAATTGTCCATTCAAAACGTAGAGCCGCCCGCGAAACATTATTAGAATTACGTTAAGTAATAAAAAATAACTTTAACACCAGATTTCACCCCTTGGAATTTAAATCCCAAAGCGGTGAAACCTGTAGGAGATGGTGGACACAGTTAGTTTTGCTTGTCGGACTGCGATGGTGTCATCTGAAGAAAGCAGCAGCGATGAAGATGGTGCATCGCACCCTTTACCGAAAACGCAGCGTTCGCCACAACACTCCCCGCAACGACCCCCGCCGCCAGCGCCGTCGGCTCGAGCACAACGAGCTGCAGCTGCCGCCCGCAGTGTAAAGCGTGACGCGACCGCGGCGGACATACCACACTCAAAATCCTGAAGAAAGCTTCCGGTAGAAGCCGAAACATTGTCATAGTCTTAGTAGGGATACTGATATCGACTCATAGTAAGTTCACGCTCAAACACCCGTGTCTTCATATAAGTATACATGAGCGTAAGTTTTTATAATATGATAGTTCAATATATTTGAAGTAGGTTTAATCTATCTAGGTGTGGCTCAGGCATTGTATGCTAGCATAGCCATGTAGCTCACTAACACTTTTCTCAGCCGATGAAAAATCATGTAAGTAACATAAGGGTTTATTACTCACGTAGAATCATACACTGCAATGTATAAGACACTAGCGGTTCGTACCAGAGGACGGGCACTAAACAAAAAATCAGAAATAAAAATAAACTTTTTTGAAATTATTCTATATTTTAAAACCAAATGTTCATCAGGAATTATGTAGGACTATATTAGGTAATTAATTTTTCAAATAAGTCCAGTACTTTTTAAGTTTATTCGTTATATACACAAATACAAATCTTTTCTCTTTATAATATTAGTGTAGACTTATAAAGTAAAGACTGTATAGACGTAATGCAAATATAATTTTGCTGAAATAAACGATTGATTGATTGATTGATTAAAGATCTTAATGCAATATGCTGGGAAAAAGTATTTGAAAATTGTATAGTTGTGGATGAAATGCTCATATTTTTTTATAGATACGTTCGGGAGGCTATTAATAATTAAGTACCTAGAGTCCCACCTAAATCGAAAAAATATCCTGTTTGGATTTCTCGTAATTTCATAAAGCTATTGCGTGAAAAGCTAAAATACAGAAATAAATTGCGTAAATTTAATTATAATCCTTTAGACTCATTAGCATATGAATTAGCTAAAAATCGTTCGGAACATCTCATGACTACATGCTACACAGACTATATCACTCGTCTCGAATCAAACCTATGTTCAAATCCTAAGCTTTTCTGGTCCTTTATCAAAAACAAAAAGAAAAACTCTAGTCATTATCTGGCTCAAATGTCTCTAGGCCATAACATAGCTACCAATGGTAAGGATATTTGTAATCTATTTACCAATCATTTTTCTGCAGTATATAATAACTTTATTCCTTCACCCAGCTCTCAAGATTGTGCGGAGGTACTGAAAAATAACTACATAACTTCTAATAAGTTTAAAGATGATCAAGTATTAAACGTTTTAAGACTTGATCTTCATAAAGGTGCTGGTTCTGATGGACTTCCGTCGATATTTGTTGCTAGATGTGCTCCAGCACTAGCACATCCTCTGCGACTTATTTTTAACAAATCATTGGAAACTGGCATTTTCCCATCAGACTGGAAAGTTGCATTAGTCATTCCATTGTTAAAGAATGGTAATATAGATAGATAGATAACACTTTATTGTACTTTCTTATTACAATTAATATAACTAACAAAAATTGTTCATCTTAAGATAAAAAAGATAGTACAATCGGCGGCCTTATTGCTAGGCAGCAATCTCTTCCAGGCAACCGTAGGCAGAAAAATCAATTTGATTAACATCGGGGTAGAGTGTAAAACTAAGTGAGATTAGTAAACTAGTTGCATACTTAAATATATATACATGTACCTATTATAAATAGGTTATATATACATCCAGAATTACAGGCCCATTTCTATACTTCCTGTCTTTGCCAAAATTTTTGAAAAACTTTTGTATTCTATTTTAACCTGGCATTTTAAGCAAATTATAAGTATTCACCGGCATAGTTTCATGAAACTTAGGTCAACGGCTACAAACTTAGTCTCATTTGTTGATAATATTTCTCTTGAAATAGATGGGCGCGCATCTGTTGATGCTGTATACACTGACTTCAGCAAGGCATTTGATCGAGTGAGTCATAAATTACTTCTCCGAAAACTCTCTGCTTATGGTATAGCCGAGCCAGTGTTGAGTTGGTGTAAATCCTACTTATCAAGTAGAAAATGTGTTGTTGTGGCGAATGGTTACTCGTCTGAACCATTTTCAGTTGTTTCTGGTGTACCACAAGGATCTCATTTAAGGCCACTGTTTTTCAACGTTTTTATTAATGATATCGGTGACTGTTTTCGTCATTGCAAATATTTTCTGTTTGCTGACGATTTGAAATTTTTTAAAATCATTAATGACCCTTCTGATGCAAACCTTTTACAGGCTGACCTCAATCGCCTCACTACATGGTGTCACTACAATGGCATGAACTTAAATACATCAAAATGTTTCTCGATACCATTTACAAGAAAAAAGAAACAAATCCATAATACATATAAAATCAATAATGTTACATTGGCAAAAGTAGATAGTGTTAAAGATTTAGGCATCGTGCTAGATAATAATCTTAGATTTAACATGCATATAGACAACATCTGTTCTAATGCATTCAAGTGTCTTGGCTTTTTATTGCGGAACTGCAAGAATTTCAAGTATCCTACTAAAATACTACTTTATAACGCCTTAGTTCGTAGCGGTTTGGAATATTGCAGTGTGATCTGGAATCCTTTGTACAAAGTTTATATCGAGCGCCTAGAGAGTGTACAAAAACGTTTTTTGCGGCACCTTGCATATTCTTGCAATTTAGCTAAAACCATTCCGAGTTATCCTGAAAGATTGAGTAATTTTAAAATGAAATCTTTAGCGGATCGAAGACAAATGCTTGACCTCTCATTTCTTTTTAAGCTTGCAAATGGTTTGTTGGACACACCTGATTTGTTATCTGTGTTAACTTTTTCTGTACCATTAAGATCAAAGAGGGCATCAAGTTTCAATTTACTCGTAGGTACTAAAAATAAAACAAATTTAGGCCATAATGCGCCACTGAATACAATGATTAAACCACAGAAAAGAATAGTATTTTATATCTCTATGGATTAAACAGTACAGTGACATTTCGAAGAATGATTCCGTGGACCTTTTCAATGGAAGCGTTTGCAAGTTTAAGGCAGTTATTCTTAATTAATCTTTGTGACTGTACAATTAAGTAGTAGATATATTGCAATTCTCTTTTGTAAATTTTATGACTCTGTTTTCTTTTTTTTATGTTCATTTATAACACTAAATTGTAATTGAATTTATAATTCCGCTGTTATTATTAATTTATATATGTAAAATCATAATCAAAATTGTATTTCGATCATTTTTCGCATGTAGTCTTCCTCTATAATTGTAATGGCACTTAACATATTCTATATTGTTCTTTACTTGTACTTTGAAACGGTGTGCATTATGTTGGGGATCAAATTAATAAATAAATAAAATAAAATAATAAAAATGAATACTTTTACAAAATTGAATTCATCGTTTATTTTTTATATCATAGCTGTAAACGATACCACAATATAACCATAGTGTAATTATAATATTTTCTTTGGTTTTCGCGATACATAATATAAGAACTTTCAACGATTTAATCGCATTTTGCAATAGAGGATAAAAAAATATTTATAAATATACGCGATTTAAACTGTTTCATTACTATTATCAAATTATGATAACCTAAATTATTGGCAAATGCAAAAACGTGCGATGCAAAATTGAAAATAAAAAAGACACCAATATCTCATATACAGGGTTATTGGTAATATGCTAACAACCTCATAGGGTTGACATCTGCTCAAAGGATTTGAAACAGACTATAGCCCTCTCATATAGCAGCATTGAAACAACGAGAAGCAGTTCGTTCCGCGCAGTAATACGGCAGGGGAAGGTAAGAACAAGGTATCTGCGTGTTTCATTCTGTCAAATTTGAAACTTACTCCTATTACTCAAAGACACCTTCTGGAACACGCCGTCAGGTGGTTGGTTGCCGAATTTCTAATTGATAATGGCAGGCAGCCGGAAGGGCATTCATAAAATATCCTACCACAACGATTGCCATCCTAAGACAAGAACCGAGACCGAGTCAACCTGAAGCACGAAAGCGCTTGACGGTGACGGTGACCACTAGTGGCATTTATTACTATTATATATATATACTATATTAATAATGCCACCTGTTAAGATTCCAGATTGCCTAGGCAGGCATAGAATAGCAGAGTTCCTCTACCTCGACAACCTGTTGGTGTTTTTTTTTTTTTTATACCTCATAGGTTAGCCTTTGACCACTATCTCACCTGATGAGACCGAGTCAACCTGAAGCACGAAAGCGCTTGACGGTGACGGTGACCACTAGTGGCATTTATTACTATTATATATACTATATTAATAATGCCACCTGTTAAGATTGCAGATTGCTTAGGCAGGCATGGAATAGCAGAGTTCCTCTACCTAGACAACCTGTTGGTGTTTTTTTATGCCTGATAGGTTAGCCTTTGACCACTATCTCACCTGATGGTAAGTGATGATGTGGTCGAAGATGTTTGTTCAGGCTAACCTAGAATTACTAGCTCTCAAGGACAGCTGCCGGAACACACCGTTAGGTGCTTGGCGACAGATTTTCAACTTGAGGGTGGTAGCTAGCCAGGCGGGCATTCGCAAAGTGCCCTACCACCATGCTGTAACGACTGCCATCCTAAGACAACAACCGGGACCGACGGCTTAACGTGCCCTCCGAAGCACGGAAGCGCTCAGTAGTAATGTCACCAGCGGTCACCCATCCAAGTCATGACCGCGGCGGACGTTGCTTAACTTTGCTGATCGATTCAGAATGGTTAAGCAAACTTCGCTACGAGCGCTTCAAGATTGGTCCGCGATACGAGGAGCTAAACATAAAACTATGACATACAACTTACTGAGTACTGTCCTTTTAATGCTTGCACCCTCACGCCAACCTAATAATAATGCTATTTGACCAAATTGCATTAATTTAGTACTCACGCTTGGGTGAAGAGATGGTGAAAAGTCCACTTCTCGGCAAGGTTCTTCAAAGGCCATTGCCCTCCAGTGACCACGGCAAAAACAAATAATCCTCAAGTCTATGCACAACACTTCAATTCAATTTATAGTTATTATGAGGCAGCACCAGCTACACTACTTCATATCAAGTTATTTTAAACAATCCACAATAAAAACAAAAATAACAAAAAGTGCAAGTTATTCTACCAAAGTCATTTTCACACACAAGTATAACCACAGACAAATAAGTTTCACTCCAAAGAGTTGAGCGTCAAGTCACAGATCGTAGATGGCGCCACGGCAAGTTGTGGTTCCGAACACTACTAGTGGGCACCCATCCAAGTATTGACGCAGCGACCATTGTAACCTATTCAGTCGGTCAAGAACGACTAGAAAAGATCCATTACTCGAGCTTCAAACACTGATACAAACGTTGAACTAGACATGTTTATATAATTTGAAAAATCCGTTCAATAATTAAATTTACACGTTATACGTTTACGTTTACCTTTGACGCAGATAACTTGTTAGTTTTTGGTTCCATTAAATTTCAATCATTTAAATTGTAATTAACGTTCAACTTAGTTTTAGTAATAAACGCGTAGGCTGACAAGTTGAACAAAGATATTCGGTTTCAAATTTTGAACAAGTTTGCGACACGTGTCTGAAATCATAATACTCTTCTCACTGAAGCCTTTACAAATTCAAACTAGATATAGTGTTTGGGTTAACTTGGATAAGGTTTGCAATGGCTTGTCACCGATTCAAACTATGTCACTTTTTGATGCCTAAAGAGTCACATGATAAAAACCTATTTTTTTTTTGTTTTATTCCTGATAGGTTAGTCTTTGACCACTATCTCACCTGATGGTAAGTGATGATGTGGTCGTGGATGTTGTTCAGACTAACCTATAGTTAGTCTGAACAACATATTTAGCTATATTTAGCTGGTAAAGCATCTCTGAAGTTGGTATATTATGTATTCTAAGAAATCTTAGAAGTGATTATGTATTTAGCAATAATTTAAAATTAGAATAGGTCATACGTTAGAACAGAAGTAGTCAAATTGTCCAGATGTTTCAAATAGAAGCTCACCAAATTTGATTTCGAAATTTTCTTCAATGAATTCTGGTAGGTATTTAATAAATAAAATATTTCCTCTCGTACGTTTTCTGAGTTCGTTTTTTTATCATTCATCATATGCGTTGCTGAATTTAGCGTTTTCTTGCGCATTTCCTTGTTTCATTAATATCCGTTTTAAAATAAAAATAGGCCAAAACAACCGTTATATTACAATAATCATTATAAAATATCTAATTAAATTAATTATCATTTAGGTATTCTTCTGATTTCAATATACCTAACTACTGTTTTTTTTTATGGTTAGTAATAACAATATTATAATATTTTTAAAATATTTTTTCTTTTCATTTCTACTAAGTTTGACTTTTGTGCGTGTAAAGTGGTACCCTTTTTATGATAGGAAATAACCAAAAATGAATAATATGTTTCTATTAGCCTCGTCTGGCGTTCTGCGAAAAACTTTTACATACAACATATAATTTTCGCTAAAATGCTTTTTAGCCTAAATCCATCAATCTATCATTAGTAAATATCACATTTACTTATAGCAAATGTTTTTTTTTAAATCCTAAAGCAACAAAAAGTAGATTTTGCTTAAAATTATGATAAATAAAATATCACAAAATACGGGCAATGCCCCCACTCACCTAAGTTCCAACAGCGCGCCCTTCCTAGGACTGAGAATTTTTAGGAAAGCTACGCTACGAGCGCTTCAGTATAGTACAAAAATTATAACATCTTATGTCTACGTAAGTCATCAATATAATTCAATTTTAATATCATCGATAGGGCAATAATCTTTGAATAACCTTTTGGGTTCGACTCATGACTAAAATTTTTACTCTCGTAAATTAATAATTTTACAACAACCTTTGAGTTCCTTCAATTGTTAACGAAATTATAATGAAGTCAATGATATTGACAGGCTTAGTCTAGAATGGCCTTAGTTGCATTAAGATCCGTGCTTCAAGTAAGAAGATAAGATAATATAAAAAGACACGCACGTACATACAAACGTTCGTATATATAATATTCAAACAGAAACAACACAGACAAACAGAGCAAAGCATTAATAACCTAAAGTGGCAGTGGGCTGGTCGTATTTGCTGCAGAACTGAAAAGGGAAGCGTGTCCTTAAGTGGGGACAGCAAATCGGCACTTGTGCCGAAATGTATAAACGTTAGACTAATCGCCAAAATATCTAACTGTCCTTAAGTGATCCCTTACTTTTACGAATATATAATATATAATTTTGTGTCATTAAGAGGTACATTTTTGCTAAACATTAACTAATCAACAAACGTTTCATTCAGTGCAAAACATTTTATTTTGAACCATTCCTTCTAAGCACGAGTACCAAATATAAACCAAAGCGTTCGATCGTGGCATCAAGATTATTCCATTTGACCCCTCGGTCGCCGCAGCGAAAAAGTTCATGGTTTTACAGATGTCTATTAGGTAACAGCGTTCGCATGTCATCAGGCCAGCTGTTTGATTGCGAACGAAAGCTTCAAAATGAGTTTTCTGTTATGTCTCAGCTTATTATTTAATTTTAAGCTTTGATATAAGAAGTCTGTCTGTTGGATGAAGTTTTTTTTTATGTTATTGTGACGGGACAAGATCGAGGCCCACCTGATGTTAAGCGGGCTAACCTCTGCGTGTAACAGATGCATTTCGTCACAAGTCACGAATTGCGCTGCGCCCGTCTCATGTGCCTGTAATTTCACTGGCTCTCAAGGACTGCTGCCGGAACACACCGTTAAGTGCTTGGCGACAGATTTTCAAACTGTATATTAAGAGGAGGTATAACCCGGCGACTAAGTGTTGTTAAATAATTTTGTACGTGTCAAATGCAAAAACTCCTATTAAAATTTAAAACCATGTTCCGCACATGTACCTAATGATAGCCAATGTGACATATTTGTCGCTTTGAAATGCCATCCCTATGTAACAGCCTCATTAACACCGCTGACTTATTTTCCTCTTCCACAAATAAAAAAAACTTATCCAGGTTATTTTTCTACAATCTTACATTTAGTACTATATTTTTATATTATATATATAATTTCAAACAGCATTGCATGCCCAGCGAACATCACACTCACAACTGCGATAACGAAAACCTCTACAAGGTGGTGTGGAGTATGGGATCATATATAAGACGTTTGAAAGCTAACAAACATATCATTAAAAGTATGTTTGTGTCCACGTATATAACATGCATACAAATATGCTAACAATGAAATGCTCAGGCACCTAAATTGCCACAGAGACCTCGCTTCGCTCCGTCAACAATACAGTAAACAGAGCAATCCATCAACATTTTGTAAGACTTGTTCCCGACAACTTCAAATTCAATTTCATAAATTTAATTGAAATTATTGTTTTGAGTGTAAATTTCAATTCTTCTTAGCTTCAGAAACTTTAAATCCGAATCCGAGATCATGTTTTAAGATAAGCATTTCTGGGACTCATTGATGGAAATAACTATAAAGCAGTGATAGCCGAGTCGCAAAAATCTGTCCCCAAGCACCTAATAATGTGTTCCAGCAGCAGTCCTTGAGAACCTATAGAGATTAAGTAATCATTAACAACTTCATGTCCCAGGGTAATGGGAGCAGTGCATCTTAAAAGTTACCACTTAACAACAGGTGGCCCTCGTGCGTGTTTCATCAAAAACCATAAATAGATTACGTTGTTTTTATTATATACACATATATAAACATAAACAACGTAATCTATCCACAATTGCGATGCCAAATGCGATAATAAAATATATAGCTCTTAAATTCAGTGTGCAAGTTAGTTTAATGTTCTTTCTCGTAATACGTATTAGGACATTTTTAAACCACAATCATTTTAAGGTAAAAGTTTTAACTTACACCAAAATTGATCTAGCTTCTTTTTTAATCTCATCAAGTTTAATTCCTGTTTTATCATGTTCTGAATGAACTCAAGTTTGGGAAAAGTTTTGAACACTGACCAACTTTTAATAATATAAGTTACCTCTAGTAAGTTGTAATATGGTACAGCATAGACATTTCCGTCTAGAGGTTAATCTGGTGTCATCAAAGTGTCTGAATAAACGACAGCATTGCGACGGTCATTGCACCCTGTGAAATAATAAGGACAGATAAAGATCCCGAAATGTTAAGGGTCATTCACACTAGATCGGTTTTATATTTAAAATAGATATAGGGACTCATTCTACCCGTAATTATTAATGACAGGTAATCATCCAAATTTATTTTACCACCTTCAAAGTATGCTTTTTTAGAAACGATACACTTACGCCAACAAATACTACAGTCAAGAAAATATTTTTTGAACGCTTTCTCTTTTAAATACCCTTTATTACACTGAAATGATATTCTTTATTTACCGTCTGACCTTGGTAAGGATTACGAGTGCACAACAGCGCGAAAGTCAAAGAAAACAGTTAACATGACTTTGACTTATGATCGTATTTAATCTAAATAACAGATACAAATCATACTCCGCGCCTAAATAGAAAACAGTTGTGTCAATCTAACAACAACGAAAATAAAAACAAATATTGAATTTGGAATCATAAAAAAATCATTCATTCCCGATACTTTTTTGATTGAATGTTTAAGAGAAAGAACAAAGGCGACCAAATAAATAATATTTTGTCCAAATCCCATTTTCTCGGCAATTGTTGATCTGACAACGCAATAGTCATAGAGTGAAAGGTCCACAAAGTAAGAATTCAATATACCTTTGTCCACTCCACTCACCGATCTTTTGAACCTGAAAATAATACCTTCCTAAGTATTAATGCCAAATTCCGTCAGACAGAATACTGAAACAATTCAACACAGTCAAAAACAGTTTCAAATCGATACTAAAGTTACGGTCATGATCGATTGCCTTCTGTGACTACTCTAAAAGTCTCGAAATGTAGGTGCACTTGCTTTGTAAGAGTATGCAGTTTGCCTGCAAATGTTTTAAAGTTTTTGTAATACCTACAGATAACTAGGTATAACCCATGATAGTAAGAATTTTACAAAAAGATTATTAGGGAGAGATTGTATTGTTCGATCTTTTATTTAGAATTGAAGGTGGTGACTGATTTTTGCCGCTACCCGATATGTTTTTTCGCGTCATACCCTCGACTTGGGATGAAAACGGAACGAAGTGGCACAAAAGAGACATGTCTGTCAGTTTACGTCGAGTAGCCCCGTGGGACACGTTGTTCGTACTCTTTTCAAAAAATCGTTCCTTTTTATTAGCTCTGTGAGTTCCGATTTGAACTACTGCCGTGCAGAATTAACACTTGTGTATGTGCGTGTGTCAACTTTCCAAAGCCGATATCACCAGGAGACATCTCATCTAGCCTGCTTGTCTTGGGGACGGTTCGTGGAATTCTTAGCCTCCTTTTGTATATTTGTTTGGATCGACACCTCAGCCATCCATATTTTGAGTGTTCGTATATTGAACATAGTCTTTAACTGATTAACATGTTGTATATCTCTTAACCAGAAGCTTACTCTACGAGCATAGCTTAATTAGGTATTCATAAACGATCAATCAAGTTAAGCGAAGTCCTTTGCAGTCATGACTTGGTTCGACGACTGCTAGTGGCATAACTACTGAGCGCTTCCATGCCTTGGTGGGCACGTTCAACCGTCCCGGTTGTTGTCTTGTGAAGGCAGTCGTTGAAGAATGGTGGTAGGGCATTTTGGGAATGCCTGCCTGGTTAGCTACCATCCTCAAGCAAAAAATCTGTCACCAAGTGCCTACAGCTGAGTTCCGGCAGCTGTTCTAGAGACCCAGTAATGCCTGGTTAGTTTGACCAACATTTTAACTTATTGTTTATCTTTATCTTATAAGTACTTAATTTATGACTTCAGACGTAGTGGTCAAAGGTTAGCCCCTATCAGCAATAAATAAGATCGTAGATAAAATGTATGCGTAACCAATAATAAATCTTGCAGTTAGTCTTCGGGCCTGCACGACGGAGTTATCTGTTGACAATTTGAAGTGTGTATTATTTCATCCACAGCATAATTTAATGTATACTACCTTACTGCAGCGGCTTCAACCGCATATTGTTAGTTATATCGCATTCATTGGGGAGACTACTCAGTAAATCGGGATCTTAGTCTACTCAGACCAATCAAAATTACCACATAATTTCATCCACGGCCTCTTTATTTCGTGGATTATTAACCTAGTTTCGAGCAATCAGTTCAGCCCTTTCAGAAGTGAATGGCAATCAACAACGTACCTACTTTTTTATTTACTTATACTATTTATATTTTATAACATTTATATTCTTAGGTTACATACGATTCGATCAGAGTATATGAAATTCAAAGTAACCTAAACTCGTATACCGCTGAACTAGGTACTTATACTCACTCGATACCGCTTGGCTACACACTCATTATCTTTTATTTCTTTCCCCTCAATTTCCAGTTTTCATTTACAGCTATGACCGTATGTTGGAGGAATTTGTTGGAAACATTGTCGTACTTTGTAGTTATTATTGAAATACTACTTGTTTTAAACTTGGACATTTATTCACTGTAGTCATTTGTTTTTGGTTTTACTATTTTGTGTTTTTTCTTTTTTCGCTCCTAGTTCTTAGTTCACTCCTTCACTTTTTCTTTTTAACTATAAGCTAATCATTGGGTACTTAAAATTTTATTCGTACCACCACCAGTAGACGTATTAATTTTTGCTAAATAAAAATTATAGACACAAGTCAGTATAGAATCAATTACGCCTAATTATTATTAACATGCTCTGAAGATCAAGCCCGCAGTACTACCATAATCGATTAGCAGTCACTTCCTCTACTCACGAGTGAATCAGTGTTATTTTCACCTTCAAGTTACACAATTATGTCAAACGAAATGACATTAGCTACATGCTATGTTGAATGTTTGCAATACTCCGTCACTACTTGGTGTTGGGGCACTCGTCTAGCTAGCTACTACCTGAAGAAAAACTAACCACAAGCAACTAATGGTGTGTTTCGGCAGCTGCCTTGGCTTTCAAGTACAACTATATAGCCTGCCTTTTTGCAGCTCCCATTCTAAGTTAAGCCTTTTTACCAGAACTGACCACATCATCACTTACCGTCCGATGATACTGTCCGTCTGGTGCGCGAGGTCGAAATTTAGCCTAGAGCAATAAAAACAAAGTGAAAGCATGAAAAAAGGAGCTAAACAGAGTAGATAAGGTGATAATTCATTTGCATTGACCCTCGATTCCCAAAACGAGTATGCTGTTAAAAATATTCAGTGAAATAACCTTTTTATAATCTCTTTTTCAAAGAGTCGTCGACTTGATGAGTTGTTGCTACTCATTTCAAATTGAAGAACGGTCAAGTACGGCTTAACTGTTGACCACTCAAGATTTGTAAACGGTGGCTGCTTCAGTTTATTTTTATTTATGTTCCCAGGAGTCAAATATTTTTTTTTTTTTTTTTTTTTTTTTTTTTAATTTTAAATCTACACTCCACAGACTCCAGGGTCCGTGACTTTTTTTAACTATGACATAATTTATTAATAAGCAAGAAATATTAAATAGGAAACATGCAACATTCCAAGGGGGAACAGTGTTAAAAGTTTTTTTTTTTCTTTTTTTTCCGTTAATGTCATTAGCACCAGCATCCAGAGCAGACCACTATCCTCTAGCAGCACCCGTTCACGAGTTGACGCATGTGCCAGCCATCGCCTTCCTCAACCATTTTTGAGGGAAGATGGCGACCCGACACACAACACCGCCGCTAGACAACACCTTTCTGTGAGCATGACCGCTCCGGATACCCGTGCCAACGATTACAATTACAAAAATAATTTGGGACTACAATAAAATAATATACCTACAGAAATTAACATATTTTGTTATCCTCCCACGTCACATTTTAACAGGGCCATTTCCATTACCGCGCTATTTCGATCTTTGATCTCCATTTTGAGGTTGTAATCATGGATGGCTTTTGGTGTCGCAACCATCGCCTTCCTAACGAACCGTCCTATGGCGTCGTTTTCGTCATCTGCGTAGTATATGAAGGTTCCAGTTGTGACGGTACAGGCCCTTCTCTGTCCCGCCACGTTCATAAATAAACCTATTTACAAATATCAGTTTGCTGCATTTTGAATGTTTTAGAACGAAATCGTATTAACCCTTTTACTCGTGCTATCTTTCCATAAGAAAGAAAGAGAGCGGAGAAGTGTGCTGTTCTGGATGCTTTTTATGTTGCCAAACGCATGAACGGCACATAAATCGGGGACTTTTGACAATAGGAATCGGTTGAAGTATGATTATTGAAGAATTAAATGAAATATATTGGGCAGTTTTAGTATGGGAAAAGAAAAAAAAAGAAATGGCAAGACAGGGGTGGGGATAGAGGTGCAGTTTAGGCGGGATAAAGTGAGGAAATAAAAAAGATGGTGGGATTGAGGCATTAAGCCTCCGAGGTCGCTCTCAGGAGGTACTCCGAAGACAGTCTTCGGTGAGATTCTTAAAGTCCGTGAAGTGAATTATTGGTAAAAATTTAAAAGTGAATTGTGTATTGAGAAGTGTTACACCGGTTAGGGGTTAGGGAGTCTCGAGTTGGCTAAATGCTGGCAAAGGACATGGGACTTAGTAATTGGCATGGCCGATGAAAAGTCTGTACGATTCCCAACACGTGGCAACACGTGGGGATTTCGGTCGATTTTTAGGTAGGGAGTAGGCACGCCCAGTGTTAAACTGGCAGGGTTAGTACCTATAAAAAGGGAAACCCGGAGCAAAGTAGTTAGCATGGCTGACAAAATGCTTATTTATTAGTAATCCGAGTATTCAGCATACGCAGAAGAAAGGTTACGACGTAGCGTTTTCCTCCAAGCGTTCCCGTATCCTACCCTACATTATGATTCCTCATTTTCTTAGGTATTATAGTCTTCACGTGTAGCCGTGGTCTGGGAGTGCAAGCTCCCAGATTTAGACAACGTCCCTCGGGATGTGCCCGCGCTTGGAACGAGCCGGCGGCTGTATCCTTCGGGAAACAGTTACAGTTCCCTTCAGTGTCGTATATCCTAGTGTGGCTTAGGTGCTCCTAGCAAGTGGGGTTCCCTAATAACCATAATGGGTGTTATTGCAATGAAGTCTATATCATATATATTTTACACCATAGGTATCAAATCCTTGTTCAATACAATCCCAAGCTTCGGCCTCATATGTATGTGAACGTATTACACTGGCATTTAGTATACATTGGAATTTGCCATTCCACTTTCAGCTAGCTTCTGTTAGCAGGAGTTTCCTCTTTACACCGAGGGGAAGCTGTCCTACCTACCATTGCTATGGAAAGGGGGCTACATTACACACCACATGATTAAAGTAAATGTGAGACATGGATCTCTAGGCTGAATACTACATCTAGAAGAATAGGAATTAGGTAACTAGGTACATTTGAGTAGGAATAGGGAACATAGGAAATTGTTTGGGAAATAGCACTTAGTAATAATTCGGGGGTAGACTCACGATATGATGCAATACATTTTTCTATCTAACTCATAAGATAGGTGTACTGGCAACTTCCCGGATTACAGGAAGTAGACTAGTATCCTTGGGTTCGCTGAATTATTAAAACATTTAATATTCTATCAAGTGTCCAGGAAATACTTTAATAGCCATGTAGGTTACAAACTAGAATTATTTTGTTACAATAAATAAAATAAAAATCAGTTTTAGGTTCATATTTATAATTATCATCCACTCAAATTAGTTTCAAATTAAGACGGTAGTAAATGTAAGGTATCGTTTTTGATGCTAATGGACAAGCTGTGCAGTTCCATTGTGGGAGACCATCTAATGAGAGACGTAGAATGGTTGACTACTCTTCGACAGCATGAGGAAGGATATATTACAATTTATTATGTCGCTATTAGTATCTGTTAAAATCAAAGTAATAGGATATATCAAATAAATAAAACAAGGAATTAGAATATCCTAAAATAAAAAAAATAACTATGCAATATCTTGAAATTTTCATGTAATTAATGGACAAGCAAAGCTGTTTCATTATGATTAACCTTTTCTATCAGACATATAGTCTAGGTGCATTATTCCTCAAACAACATGGAAAGAATATAAATTGTTTCATTTTGAAGTCAAAAGTTTGCAGAAACAAAGAAAGAATATCAAACAACAAATACTCAAGAATACCTTGAAAATATACTAAACTTATTTGTTCACTATTAAAATTACTAGATATAATAAAATCAAGTAAAGCTGTATAATTACTCTCCACTCTCAAAATAATATATATTGGACCAATGATATCATCTAACAGGATATGACATCTAAACAAAGTGGTGGAATAGGTTCAAAGATATTATTTAACTAGATATGTCTACTCAAACAGAGATATGATAGGCTGTAGATTGTATAGGGTTACTTGTAGTCCCAATCCAATCAGGTTTTAGGACATATTTAGTACATACCAGCGTAATATTAGGAACTCCCTTTTACCATAATAAGTAAAAGGAAGTCCCGCTAAGAACCGAGATATGATTGGATGCATGCCCTTACTGAGGCTAGGCAGCTCCAGAGATGGCCAGCGTCTCGGTGTTATGGTAGATACTCGTTTGGGTAGAATGAATGGTTTGTTTTGTATAGCTATGAATAATGATGTCTCTCATTTTCATAGAAGTAAATTAAAAAGGTCCTTGAATGTGCAGACAAGATACAAACTTACATACTTACAGTGTCGATGACAATATCATACGACATTCCCTTTTGCCAAAAGAATATGTCCTCATGCCCATGTAGTATATATGAATACTGAATCAATTGCAATACACATACTTACTGACTTTTAGTACATTTGTAAATAATAGAAAACAAAAAAAAAAAGAAAGAATAATAACTTTATAAAGTCCTCTTACAATGGGTGATTATATGGTTACTAATTATGTTGGGTAATTAGTAAGGAATATAACAGACCTATGCGGTGGAAGATGACCAGTTTGGACAAGTCGAAATCTACAGATGGCAGCGGGGAGGGGCTGTTATCCTTAGCCGCAATCAATTAAATATCATTCTTAATTTTATTTGCATACTTACCTACTTTAAAGGTTCTTATGTAAATCTTACTTATTTCATACCTACTTAGAACATCTTAGCAACATAATCTTCTTTTCACTCTACCATATTAATATAAAGCAGATAGTTACATATCTACGCAGTAATTCTTATTCAACTATATTAGAACATCACATTAGTCACTATAGATAGAATCTATCACTGCATAATACTTATGGCAATATGCTGAGGTTTTAATAGACTCACAACATTTAGTCATGAAATAGGTAGTTTGGTTTTGATAGTAAGAAAGTGGTAATAGTAAATTTTGTTGTTGCAACTTAACACTTTTACTGTATTATGTTAGAGAGCCAGTTCTAAATTACACCACTTGGAGAGTACATAGGTAGAGTAGGTCACGTCTCAAGCCCTTTGGAAAAGAAACTGAGTTGCTACTTATGGGCACAATATAGGATCCTGACCACTATACTAGACGATCACATGGCCTTATAATGATCTCAGTCAAGACACACTCAATATTAGGTTTTGTGTTATGTTTGGATACGGTATCTCAGAATGGTAGAAGTTATCACACAAATAGGATATCACAATTAAATTTCATTTTATTAAACATTTTCATATAAGGTAGCGTAGAGTACATGAGATTTAGTATATATAGTTAGAGGGGGGGGTCTTGACAATTGAGTTCCGTGACCAGGATTATCTTGTTATAATGTGGTGCTTTGTGTTCAGGTTTCCCTAATTATTAGCATAATCAATCATTGATAGGAAATTTTCTTCATTGTAGTTTAACTATAGTTTTCTTGTGATATCGAGGTGCCTTGACTGGGACAATTTGTTACCGTGAATGGACAGAAGGATTGAGATGTGTAAATGGTTACATATAGGTTGTGTTTATAGGTTAGGTACTTACCATCTTACCAGAAACATATACTGATAGGTAGGTAGTGTTTATTCGATTAATATTAATAGTCACTGTGCCTACTAACATGTTCTACCTTATACCTTTATAAACAGTATTTAAGTGCACTGAGATAAAGCATTTTACAGTCAAGATCAGGATAGGAACGACGGAATATTTCTTGGTAATAGATTGGCATCTGAGGTCTTGTTTACCACATCACAGTTCTGCCAAATTAACTCTTAAATTCAATAATATAGTCTCCTTGATGTGTTTTCCTGCTCTTAGTGTATTATAGTCTAAAACCTAAAACCAACAATTTGTTTTGATTTTTCCGTTTTCATTCGATGCAAATAGGGCGGCGTTACCTAGTGTTTATAAAGTACGAGTACGTTATTACTTAGTATTGGTACCGAAACGGTTATAAACTAGTATTATTGTATTGGTACCCAAATGGTATTTATTTCTATCTCAAATCAAAGAACGCTCTCTATTACTACGAAAAGTGGCAACGCTTCTGCCCTTCCGTCACCATGTTGTGGGGTGCAGAGCAGCAATATGATGCGTACGCACTAAACATGTGCAAATGAGCTAGTATATCGATATTAGGTAGTTAATATTTGAATGAAATAAATGCTTTGTTATTTTTATGTACAGATAAGTTATTTTCTATTAACATATTATGTAGGTACATAAAGTTGGTATATCATATATACTAGGTTCCATAAAAAAAAAAAAAAAAATGTTCAAGCTGCATCCATTACCTACATATGAATTAACATAGTAAGAAAATTCAATTCCTTAAATTTGGGCATAACACTGTAATTTCTTTATTACATTACAGTATTGGTGGCGCAATAAAATATTTTCGGTTGTTAAATACTAGGTTTTAAAAGCTTAAGAAATCCCTTGTGCAGCATTGTAATAGAAACAGTTTCGTTCAAAAACGAAATGACAATTAATTTTTATCTCGCCTTTTTAACTTTTTTTGGATCTGTACATATTGGACATTAACAATTTTTTGAGATTAATAATTTATAGCGCTAGAAAATTAAGAATATAGGCGCCGTCAGCTTAGCATGTTAGATACTTGAAGAATTTTATCAAGAAATAGAAACCTTAACTAATACTATTAAATATTCCATGTTAAACAGTAGTCGACAGTATAGAGGTTGATTAGAACCAAGTATTAATTATTGAAGTGAGATCGATTAAGATGTTATGGTTTTTATTTGATGCGTAATTACTTTAGGGGCAGTTCTATATAAAAATCATGTTATGATATCTATACACGATTTTGGGTACGTTATATACTGGTAGGAATTAGTTCTGAAAGTTATTATTTTAATGACAGTTTGTAAACTTCGGTAGACAAAGTTTAGATGTTTGAGGAATAGATTGACCTGTTTAAGCAAAATAGTAACAATATTATTTTTTTTAGCTTCTTGTTGGCAATGGCCATTGTACAAAAATATAGATTTATGTTGTATGAAATAAAGGGCATCTTTTCGAGTATGAATATCATTAAATAGTAGACAATCTTGCCGCCCTATGATAGAAGGCACTAAGGATATAGTCAAGTTTACGATTTATTACATTTATGATTCATATATTTCTTTTAACCAAAAATTAATAGAGCGGGATCTCTTGTGTTAAAGAGGTTTAGGTACGCGGATTAATTACCTATTTATTAAACGAAATATATATCTGAGATGCGTGAACCATTTTGACCCCATTCGTAGGGTGGGGTAAATTTGGTTCGAAATTGGTCAGTGGTGGCTAGAGGTTGTACAACTTGTACGGCTTTGAGCATGCCAAGATCTGACTCTTGAATTGGTATTAAAATGTTGGTTTTAGTGCTCTTAAGTGAAAATAAAAAATAAAAAAATTTAAAGGATTAAACACGGCATAATAGAAGAATGGAGAGGCCTAAGTCGAGTCGGAAACGTAGACAGCCCAATAGGTATTTGGAGGGAGAAAATAATGCATTACCGGTGGAAACAGGAGAAAGTACGGCTGATATGGTTACTAATCGGAAGTGTAGGCAATCCAATATAGATACAAATGGAGATAATCGTACAAAGTCGGGAAAAGAAGGTGAAGCTGTGAATATTACGGTAGAAACGAACGAAAATGAGGATATAGAACCAGCAACCAAGCGGTCTAAAAGGACAAACGTTCCTAAGAATATAATAGACAGAAGCAAAACAAAGAACAGTACGGCTGTTATGTACCACATGTTAAGAAGGACTATAGGTACTTTAACTGCTAAACTTGATGTATTAAGTGAAGAAGTAAAAAACACGAAAGCTGCAGTGATAGACGTAGGAAGTTCTTCCTCATCAGTTGAAAGAATGCGAGTAATTATGCCTGATAGTCAGCAGCCACTATCACCGCCAGCGGAAAATGGCTTAATGGATTTTGAACTAGCTGACACTACAGCTAGTGACAAAGCAATAAAAGAACAAAATAAAAGCATTGAGAAGCAACTGCCTGCAAATAGTGAAGGGGTCAGTAGCATTGTCTATAATATTAGAAACATTACTACGGAAAAGCCCAAATTTGGTGGGAAGACGACGAATAAAATAAGTATACATCCGGTAACCTTTCTAGAAGACCTAGATGTTTATTTAAATAAAGCATCAAAAGAAGGCACAGGGTTAGAACTGATACAGGAGTGTTTAGTAGAAGACGCTAGAGATTGGGCCAGAATATATAAAGGGAGATGGAACTGCGTTGAAGATTTTAAAGTAGACTTCTTAGCTACGTTTTGGGGTGAAAGTGAGCAGAGCGAATTACGTCGGAATATTGTACAAGGAAGTTGGGATCGACAAGAAAATCCATCAATGGTAAACTATTTCCTAAGGATCGTTGGCAGGGCTCAGATGCTAAGTTACAAAATACCAGAAAAACAACTAGTTGCGGACTTGATTAGACATTACCCAAAGTTCGTACAGCAAGTGTGGGTAACATCTAGAGCAGGAACTATAGTAGAAACTGCGGAATTTCTTAGAAATATGGAAAACATCAATAAGCAGGAGGCGCATACTTATTCTGCAGCTTCAGGACAGATTAAGGATAGTGCGAGAAAGAAAATCGACTACCAGCAAGGTTATCGGAATTGGCGAAGACCAGAAGCAGTTCAGAAGACCATTGCTAAAACACCGGTGGTTAGTTTAATTGATAGAGAACAACCAGCTGTTGTTAATAGTCAGGAAGTAGAGTCAAACTAGAGGAGGCTGATGGTGTTGTCCCCGAATCAGCTTCAACCATAGGGGATAGGGGCTTGCTTATTATGAGGAAAATGGGGTGGAAGCCAGGTCAGATATTAGGAAAAAATGGAAGAGGTTTAAAGATACCTGTATTAGGGAAGATCTTAGATAGAGGGGAAAAAGAGGGAATAGGATATAGCACATTAACCGATCCAAGGATAAATTGCATTCGTAGTCAGATAATAGATGTCCTTAAATTAAAAATAGAACAGGAGCAATTAGATAATGACGAATTTACTTCGGTTACATCAGTTTTTGACGAAAGGAATACAGAACCAAAAATTAATGGGACAGATTTTAAGTCGGAAATAGGTGTGCAAGTGTTTGACTTTGAAGTAGTAGGGCTACTTGATTCAGGAAGTGACATAACCTGTATCTCGGAAGAATTTTGGGGCGTATTAAAACAACGAATTCCTCATATACCGTTAATTCCTATCAAACCTGTTCAAATAAGAACAGCTGTAGGGCAGAAAAGTGTCGATATTCGTAGCATGGCTTTATTACCTTTGAAAATAGGAACGACAATGAAGGATACGGGGGTGTTGATTGTACCAGGACTGCTTAGACCTTTAATATTAGGTTTTGACTGGATGAAGTCAAACAAGATTAAGGTTGTCTTAAGCGGAGCAGATAGAGGGGTGGTTTTGGAATATGAGGGGCATAAAGAGATCATTAGGTTCATAGAACTCGGAAGTAGCCCATACATTGAGAATGATTGTGAGGGTCTATGTAACGAAGTGAATGAAGATGAGGTAATAGATTTACGACAGGTTAAGATAGGTATGTCACTTAAGGTAGAGGATTTGGAGAGGCTCCAAGTATTATTGAAGAAATATGAAGGTTTATTTTCTGACACGCTAGGCCGAGCAAACTGTTATGAACATGAGATTAGGATGGAACCGCATGTCCCGATTGTAAAAAGGGCTTATCCTATTCCGTATGCTTATCGGGAAAAGGTAGAGGAAAAGTTACGGGAAATGGAAAAACTGGGGATTATAAGTAGATCTGCTACACCTTATAGCAGCCCGCTAACCTTCACTCTAAAAAAGGATGGTTCGATCAGAGTCCTTTTAGACGCGAGGGAAATAAACAAACATATGATATCTGAAACAGAAAAACCGCCACTACAGTTAGACGTAATAAATTCATTCCATGGAACAAATTTTATAAGCATAGTTGACATGAACAATGCTTATTTTCAGATACCGATTTCTGAATCAAGTAAGATGTATACAGGATTTACGTTTAACGGAAAATCCTACGTCTATAATGTTTTGCCTCAAGGCTTAAAAACTTCTGTGGGTAGTTTTAGTAGGGCGATTGATACTATATTAGGTTTTGAAGTACGAGAATTCTGTGTTAATTACCTAGATGACTTGGCTATAATTACTACAGGTAACTTAGAAGAACATTTAGAGCACATTGACATAGTACTAGGAAAACTACAGGCAGCGGGGTTAACTTGTAATTTAAAGAAAAGTAATTTTCTGTGTAAAGAAGTTAAGATGTTAGGATACATCATATCCACGGATGGGCTTAAGACAGATCCAGACAAATTGAACGCGATACAAGAATTCCCGACACCTAAAAAAATAAAACATGTCAGGGCCTTTTTGGGGCTATGTAACTTTTATAGGCGGTTTATACCTGCGTATAGTAGTCACATTATGCCGCTATGCGAACTTTTAAAGGAAGAAGCTGGATGGCATTGGGGGGACATAGAACAACAAGCATTCAATAAAATCAAAACTCTGTTCATAAAAACAATATCGCTTCACCACCCTGACTTCAAGAGATCATACTATTTGCAAACAGATAGCTCAGGGATAGGAATAGGAGGAGTTTTGTATCAATTGGGGGAAGATGGTGAAATGAAGATATTAGGATTCCATAGTAAGGTGCTCAAAGGGCCGCAATTAAATTGGACCGTCACAGAACAAGAGTTTTATTCGGTAATATGTTGCTTGCAGAAGTTCGAAACCTATTTAAGGGGGGCTAATGTAATAATTCTAACGGATCATAAAGCACTATCTTTTATTAAAACTTGGAGATTATATAACGCTCGAGTAACTAGATGGGTTAATTATTTAGAGCAGTTTCAGTTTGAGGTTCAACATATTAAGGGCAAGGATAACATTGTAGCTGACATTTTATCTCGTTACCCAATAGGTGGGGACATATTACAAGAAGAGAAAACCAAATTGCCGGAAATATTATACATGGAAATTAAAACGAATAGGGAATTGATCACGAAATTAAAGGAAATATCGAAGTTCCAAAAGGAAGATGTTGAAACAAGAAAAATAATAGAGGAATTAGGTAAAGCTCATAGCTGTATAGAAAAACAAAGCAGGATAATTAAAAGATGCTATGTAAACAATGATATATTATATTTTAAACCGGAAGGTACAAATATTGATGTTATATATTTACCGGAAATTTTGCGAAAAGATATTATAGTGCAAATACACCTAGAAATGGGTCACCAAGGGGCATATAAAGTAATAAAATATATAAGAGATAGATTTTATTGGAGAGGGATTACCAGATTAGTGAAACAAGTAATAAAAAATTGTCACGATTGTCAGATTACTAAAAGCAATACGGTTAAATTTGTCGGTCCCTGTCGGTCAATAATAGCAAAGGAAATAGGTGAGATGGTAATGGTCGATTTGTATGGACCGTTGCCAACAGGAAAGTTTGGGATGAATTACATACTAGTTATCCAAGATGCCTTCAGCAAATTTGTGAAATTTTATGACTTGAGAAAAGCCACGTCTAGATCAGTTATATGTAAAGTAAGACAATTTTTCGATATAATTAAACCAAAAACCATAATGTCTGATAATGGCTCGCAGTTTTCGAGCAAAGCATGGAAGGAATTCATGGGGCAAGAAGGAGTGAAGGTTATATACACTACTGTGAGAAATCCGCGACCAAACACTACGGAAAGAGTTAATAAGGAATTAGGGCGTTTGTTTAGGACATATTGTAGGAGTAATCATAGAGGTTGGGTCGCCCTATTGCCGAAATTAGAAATATTATATAATAATACCTTTCATGAAAGCACAGGATTTACACCATGTGAAATAATGTATGGTGAATCAAACAGATTGTCAATAGACCCGGGGTTGATGAGAATAAATATTAACTTAGAGTTAGGAAGGATAAGAGAACTAGCTCAACTTAATTTACAAAAGATGGGAGAGAAACGACAGTTGAAGTTTAATAAAAAATTTAGACTCATTCAATATCAAATAGGCGATTTGGTGAAAATAAAACGGTTAAATAGATCTGATGCGAGACAAAAAATAACAAAAAAATTTGAGGCATTATATGAGGGACCATACGTTATAGCAGCAAATCCCTATCAAAACGTCTACATTCTAACAAATCCGGAAACAAATGTAGTGAGAGGAAAATTTAATGCGATACATTTGTCAAGGTATTACAAAGAGGCGGAACCTAGGTTGGGGCTGATTGGGGGAACAAAATGACAGCTGGAATTATTTTGAATAAAGATTATTAAAAAAAAATGCTTTAGGCAAAGTTTGAATTTCGTAATTGAGATGTATAAGATTAAAATTAAAGTTTACTGATTACTTAACGTTTTGTATGAATTTAAGAGAAAAGAATTGAGGTTGTAGGTTAATAAGGCTTGTTTTTAGTACATAAAGGAAAATGTAAATGTACTAAATATTTGAATTATATAGTCCTAAAGAAAAAAAAAAAAGAAAATATATTGTAATTTAGATTAACAAAAACGCCCTAAGGGGTCCTCAATAAAGGAAGTTTTGAACTGAATTTTAAGATTTTTATTTCGCTGGGTTAGGGAAAGGCCCATGTATGTTTATGGGGGATTTGCTACCACTTTGTTAAGTAAAGTAAGTCTGGTGAATTATAAGGAAAGATTTATAATAACAGTCAATATTGAAAAATAAAAGGAAATTTAATTTAAATAAATACCTATAAAGGTTGGCTCTAATATACACATGTATGAATATAAAAGAAAAATAACAAAGTGGAAGTATTTTCTACTAAGCATAGATGGAGGGGAGGATGGTGGCCTTTTCAATTGTTCAGTTTTAAGATTGTTGATAAGTAAATTGAAGTCGTCTAAAAATAAATTGTCTTAAATCAAGTTTGTATTGTTGAAAATTTAATATTATATTGTGTATACGGGTTGCTTAAAGAAATACGTAAGTAGTAATGAGTTGAAACCAGCGACTTATTATTCAAACTAAATTAAATTTCAACAAAATTGACAAACAATTATAATTGACAAAGCCTGTCTGTGCATTTGCGTCACAAGAACGAATAAATCATTAACGATTCTAATTAAAGATTCTAGGATTTGCTAGGAATATGCAGACGGGGGGTTGAGCGTAAAAATAATTCATTTAATAACTGAAAATTATAGCAAAACGTAACTTAAAAAAAAAAAAGATACATATAGATTCATAATTAAATAATACGCTATAGGAAATTACAAACGGGGGTTTGAGCGAATATAGTAATTCAGTCAATAACTGAAAGTTATTTCAAAATTCAAATCGAACAATTGAATTCTTAATTTAGCAATTTGCTAGGAATATGCAGACGGGGGGTTGGGCGTAAATGTAATTCATTTAATAACTGAATATGCAGAATATGCAGACGGGGGGTTGAGCGTAAAAGTTTTTTATTTAGTAACTGAAAATTATAGCAAAATGCAATTTAAAAAAAAAAAATAAACATAGATTCATAATTAAATAATACGCTAGGAATTTACAAACAGGGGTTAGGTGTAAATAGTAATTAATTCAATAACTAAAAGTTATTATTCATACAATGAGTTGCTAAGAGCATATTAAAGGGGGGGTTGAGATGTAAAGAGTGGTCAATTTATATCACATCACATAGTTTATCTAATGCATGCCATCTATGGTTGACAGATAAATCTCATTAAATTTAATTCGTTTTATCATGGACTAAAGAGTCTTTTTACTGTTATTATATTATACCTGCTTTGTAGTTGTCGTGCTGTTGATTTGTAAGGGCAGGCGAGAATGTGAGCTTGGGGAAGGTATATTAGGCAAGTGGAAGTAGTGAATTTGATTGATAATAAGGTATGGATGAATGAATAATTAGGATTTGAATTTGACCTTGAGATGGGAGGCTGAGAGATTTATGACAGTGGTTTTAAACAGTATGCAGGGCCCAGCAAACCAACAGGACTCATGGGGTTAGGGCTTCTGATTTATTGATGCTAACCTTGGAGACACAACTTAACCCAGAAGGGGCTTTCTATGAGAAATTGGTGTTAGGTTAGGTCCGATTGACAATTTCAGTGCTAAAACTGGTATCATAGAAAGTCCATACTTCACAAGAAGCTAAGAAAGCTAAATGAAAAATTCGGCAACTTTTACAAACTCCAACTAAGTTCCAGACGTTATTCCGAGTTGAAATTTTGAGGAGGTTTCTTATCATTGGGAAATAAATGCTTTGTAACTATTAAAGTCAATGGGGCTACGGAAGGGACTTATTGGTGGAAATTTATCTTTAATCTGAATGAAGAATGGTTTGAATTAAGTTTACGCTGATTTGTTACTATTAGGGTAGATCGGCCTCACAACCCGGTTCTCTTGCATAGCCTTTTTGGTCCTTGTGAGAAGTCTTTGTTGTTCAATGGTTTGTTTATGCCAATTCTTAAAATGTAGATAAGGTGATGTGCTGTGATTTGGTTGGTTTAAAAACACACTACTACACTCTTTCATTTCGAGGAAGCAATAATAAATCTGTGTTATCGTTATTAATATTGTTGGTAATAACATTTCTGGGGTTTTTATTATCTTTTATTGTCTGGTTTGCTTGTGAACTATAGATGGTTTTTTTAAAATTTTCCTTCGGTATAAATTCACACCTGCAGAAAATTTGGGGGTTGGCTGTGACGGTACAGGCCCTTCTCTGTCCCGCCACGTTCATAAATAAACCTATTTACAAATATCAGTTTGCTGCATTTTGAATGTTTTAGAACGAAATCGTATTAACCCTTTTACTCGTGCTATCTTTCCATAAGAAAGAAAGAGAGCGGAGAAGTGTGCTGTTCTGGATGCTTTTTATGTTGCCAAACGCATGAACGGCACATAAATCGGGGACTTTTGACAATAGGAATCGGTTGAAGTATGATTATTGAAGAATTAAATGAAATATATTGGGCAGTTTTAGTATGGGAAAAGAAAAAAAAAGAAATGGCAAGACAGGGGTGGGGATAGAGGTGCAGTTTAGGCGGGATAAAGTGAGGAAATAAAAAAGATGGTGGGATTGAGGCATTAAGCCTCCGAGGTCGCTCTCAGGAGGTACTCCGAAGACAGTCTTCGGTGAGATTCTTAAAGTCCGTGAAGTGAATTATTGGTAAAAATTTAAAAGTGAATTGTGTATTGAGAAGTGTTACACCGGTTAGGGGTTAGGGAGTCTCGAGTTGGCTAAATGCTGGCAAAGGACATGGGACTTAGTAATTGGCATGGCCGATGAAAAGTCTGTACGATTCCCAACACGTGGCAACACGTGGGGATTTCGGTCGATTTTTAGGTAGGGAGTAGGCACGCCCAGTGTTAAACTGGCAGGGTTAGTACCTATAAAAAGGGAAACCCGGAGCAAAGTAGTTAGCATGGCTGACAAAATGCTTATTTATTAGTAATCCGAGTATTCAGCATACGCAGAAGAAAGGTTACGACGTAGCGTTTTCCTCCAAGCGTTCCCGTATCCTACCCTACATTATGATTCCTCATTTTCTTAGGTATTATAGTCTTCACGTGTAGCCGTGGTCTGGGAGTGCAAGCTCCCAGATTTAGACAACGTCCCTCGGGATGTGCCCGCGCTTGGAACGAGCCGGCGGCTGTATCCTTCGGGAAACAGTTACAGTTCCCTTCAGTGTCGTATATCCTAGTGTGGCTTAGGTGCTCCTAGCAAGTGGGGTTCCCTAATAACCATAATGGGTGTTATTGCAATGAAGTCTATATTATATATATTTTACACCATAGGTATCAAATCCTCGTTCAATACAATCCCAAGCTTCGGCCTCATATGTATGTGAACGTATTACACTGGCATTTAGTATACATTGGAATTTGCCATTCCACTTTCAGCTAGCTTCTGTTAGCAGGAGTTTCCTCTTTACACCGAGGGGAAGCTGTCCTACCTACCATTGCTATGGAAAGGGGGCTACATTACACACCACATGATTAAAGTAAATGTGAGACATGGATCTCTAGGCTGAATACTACATCTAGAAGAATAGGAATTAGGTAACTAGGTACATTTGAGTAGGAATAGGGAACATAGGAAATTGTTTGGGAAATAGCACTTAGTAATAATTCGGGGGTAGACTCACGATATGATGCAATACATTTTTCTATCTAACTCATAAGATAGGTGTACTGGCAACTTCCCGGATTACAGGAAGTAGACTAGTATCCTTGGGTTCGCTGAATTATTAAAACATTTAATATTCTATCAAGTGTCCAGGAAATACTTTAATAGCCATGTAGGTTACAAACTAGAATTATTTTGTTACAATAAATAAAATAAAAATCAGTTTTAGGTTCATATTTATAATTATCATCCACTCAAATTAGTTTCAAATTAAGACGGTAGTAAATGTAAGGTATCGTTTTTGATGCTAATGGACAAGCTGTGCAGTTCCATTGTGGGAGACCATCTAATGAGAGACGTAGAATGGTTGACTACTCTTCGACAGCATGAGGAAGGATATATTACAATTTATTATGTCGCTATTAGTATCTGTTAAAATCAAAGTAATAGGATATATCAAATAAATAAAACAAGGAATTAGAATATCCTAAAATAAAAAAAATAACTATGCAATATCTTGAAATTTTCATGTAATTAATGGACAAGCAAAGCTGTTTCATTATGATTAACCTTTTCTATCAGACATATAGTCTAGGTGCATTATTCCTCAAACAACATGGAAAGAATATAAATTGTTTCATTTTGAAGTCAAAAGTTTGCAGAAACAAAGAAAGAATATCAAACAACAAATACTCAAGAATACCTTGAAAATATACTAAACTTATTTGTTCACTATTAAAATTACTAGATATAATAAAATCAAGTAAAGCTGTATAATTACTCTCCACTCTCAAAATAATATATATTGGACCAATGATATCATCTAACAGGATATGACATCTAAACAAAGTGGTGGAATAGGTTCAAAGATATTATTTAACTAGATATGTCTACTCAAACAGAGATATGATAGGCTGTAGATTGTATAGGGTTACTTGTAGTCCCAATCCAATCAGGTTTTAGGACATATTTAGTACATACCAGCGTAATATTAGGAACTCCCTTTTACCATAATAAGTAAAAGGAAGTCCCGCTAAGAACCGAGATATGATTGGATGCATGCCCTTACTGAGGCTAGGCAGCTCCAGAGATGGCCAGCGTCTCGGTGTTATGGTAGATACTCGTTTGGGTAGAATGAATGGTTTGTTTTGTATAGCTATGAATAATGATGTCTCTCATTTTCATAGAAGTAAATTAAAAAGGTCCTTGAATGTGCAGACAAGATACAAACTTACATACTTACAGTGTCGATGACAATATCATACGACATTCCCTTTTGCCAAAAGAATATGTCCTCATGCCCATGTAGTATATATGAATACTGAATCAATTGCAATACACATACTTACTGACTTTTAGTACATTTGTAAATAATAGAAAACAAAAAAAAAAAGAAAGAATAATAACTTTATAAAGTCCTCTTACAATGGGTGATTATATGGTTACTAATTATGTTGGGTAATTAGTAAGGAATATAACAGACCTATGCGGTGGAAGATGACCAGTTTGGACAAGTCGAAATCTACAGATGGCAGCGGGGAGGGGCTGTTATCCTTAGCCGCAATCAATTAAATATCATTCTTAATTTTATTTGCATACTTACCTACTTTAAAGGTTCTTATGTAAATCTTACTTATTTCATACCTACTTAGAACATCTTAGCAACATAATCTTCTTTTCACTCTACCATATTAATATAAAGCAGATAGTTACATATCTACGCAGTAATTCTTATTCAACTATATTAGAACATCACATTAGTCACTATAGATAGAATCTATCACTGCATAATACTTATGGCAATATGCTGAGGTTTTAATAGACTCACAACATTTAGTCATGAAATAGGTAGTTTGGTTTTGATAGTAAGAAAGTGGTAATAGTAAATTTTGTTGTTGCAACTTAACACTTTTACTGTATTATGTTAGAGAGCCAGTTCTAAATTACACCACTTGGAGAGTACATAGGTAGAGTAGGTCACGTCTCAAGCCCTTTGGAAAAGAAACTGAGTTGCTACTTATGGGCACAATATAGGATCCTGACCACTATACTAGACGATCACATGGCCTTATAATGATCTCAGTCAAGACACACTCAATATTAGGTTTTGTGTTATGTTTGGATACGGTATCTCAGAATGGTAGAAGTTATCACACAAATAGGATATCACAATTAAATTTCATTTTATTAAACATTTTCATATAAGGTAGCGTAGAGTACATGAGATTTAGTATATACAGATAGAGGGGGGGACGTTACACAGTGTGCCGTGAAATTGCAACGACGGCATGCGGGACGCTCTCGTGCAACTTCATGCTGCTCTTGGTCTTGATGGCGATGACCGACTCGTATGTCAGTCCCTGCGCTTCGTGGATGGTAAGAGTGCGTGATCCACTTCCCTCTCCGTAGCCCTGGCTTATTAGGAGTCAAATATTCAATATATTCTTGTGTAGTCAGGCCTGGTAGATAATTCAGTAAAATTAATAAAACGTATCAAGCCCAAGCCGTTCACTGAAGGTTACGTACTGACACAAAATTATTTGATTGATGTGTGCATTCCACAAATATTTTATGTAGTTTGAGGGTATAAAACAAGCCCTTTTAGTCAAGACCTTTAACAGCCTGATACAAAGGCGAGGAGTAATATTTAAGTCAAAGGTTAAATGGGGTATATGATCTCGCTGTACACTCTACTTTTCACTTAAATTTGTTTCGACAATGTTTTAATGAGGCTTTAATCACAGTCAAAATAAATAATTGAATTGAGGCGTTTACAATGCTTCTTAGTAGCCTGCGCAGTGTAGAGAAACCGCGAGGTAGTTGCCTCACGAGATGCCGCAGAGGCCATGAGCCCTGGCTCGAAGCCTCCACCAGCCCAGAAAGGGTTGACGACACACGTAGCTCTAAATTCTTTTATAGTTTTTTTATTATATTTTGGACTTCATCATTTATCCAGGCGTTTTAGTGTATGTTTTTGGCTGTTTCCTTAATGGTGCAGTGGAAGATAACTTTAACCACAATACACTTTGCCATATACTTTGTACCCTTTTTACTTTGACTTTATAGAACAAACAGGTATTATGAATAGATTTTTTTTTACTTAAAAAACACCAACTTAACTTTCTCATTGTTTTATTTCAAGGTGTGACAGATGTCAAATATAATGTCTGACGCACTGGCGGCTCCAAAACTGATATATCTTCGTATATTTATCTGAGTAATTCTTTAACTGATTCTTGTCATATCATCATTCTATTATACTAATACAAAAGTATGTTTTATTTTATGTAATAATATTTATTTAAACTAACCATTTTTTTCCGCTACGTTTTGATCCGTAGACATGTGTAAAAACTCAATAATGCTAATATGCCTATGTAATCATTACCAGCACAACATGTAAGAGACGCACAACCCCGTTGCTACAAAGTTACGAAATCTTACAGCTACGCCGTAGCACGAAGCTACCATTGAATATATTTTCTAGAACTTACGTAGCCTGCCTCTTACACTTACTTCTTAATCGACGATTTCATAGAAAGGGAAGAAGGTTCTCAATTCTACGTGTAGGTATATATATAAAATATTAGATTTGTGTAAGTTTGTGAGTGATAGAGTATTTTTGTTACTCCTAGTACCGGCTAAATTGATTTTAATGAATCTTAGATTATAGATAGTTCATGTTCAGCTTACACAACACTTATTACGCTGTTTCTGTACACAAAAATACTACTCATTTACGTTTAGTTACTAATTCCGAATCACCCCCCGGAATAATCTTCATAAAATAATATGGATATAAGATATAGTTTTATCCATTATTTATGCTCAGTAAGTACATGCCAATAAACAAACGATGATACTTAAATATAAAAATGGCACATAAATCGTAATAGGTAATACACATTCTTCTAATTATGATGATAAAATATTAATTCAGTCTTCTCGTGACCTCACATATTGAGATTACACTTTAAGCAATCAGCAGTTGAAATGTTTTAAAGAGAGCTCATTGCATTATAGTAATGAACATTTCAAAATTACCAACGAAAGATCAAAAAAAAAAGCAACTCAGTAATTAATATTCCTTACTTATTATGAGTTAGCATCATAGAGAAATGTACTAATATTTTTCTCTATGGTTAGCATCTTGCACTTTTCTTAGGTTTTGATTTAAGTTATTTTGCGTCAGCGTAACGGAAACAACTCTAATATCTGTTGCTTTTGGCCTGTCCCAATGTTTGTCATCAAATCTTTCAAATTAAATTTGATTCCTTTGTGGCCTACTCCCACATTATCTATACCTATATATATATATACCTACACTATATATCACACAAATATATATTCTAAATTAGTTTATTTATTCACATCACAGTCACACATTCATAAACATTCATTGCATACAAACATTATATTTGTAAGACATGCACATTATTACTATTTATTAATATTTACATAATATCCACTATAAATAAATATTAGTTGGCCGCGCCGTATCAGTGGACACACGCTCCACGGCCGCGAGCCGAGATAACGGTACCAGCCACCGCACGGGCACCGCAACGCCGCCGCGAGCTTCACTCGCCAGTCCGTAATCCCCTCCGACGTTGGACGCACGTCAACTCGCCTTCTGCTTTCTGTTAATTTACGCACGCGCTTCTCGCTACATTCACTTTGTTTACTGTTCTATAATCTTTTCGTCTTTCTTGTGTGTACTGTTCTTGACTATCTGCTGTGCTCATTTTCTTCCTTCTTTATTAACTGTTTATGTGTTGTACAATTGTGACTGTGATAATATATGTGCACTATTGTACTATTCGCTTGGATTATTTCACCCATAATCCCGCATACCAGCTAAGTACATCCATAACCTACTTACAACTACATATAAATACTTGGCCATCACACAGTGGTGATTATCATTCATCACCAACACTACCTTGGCTAAATTGGTGACCCCGCTTAGAACACCATGAGCGACAGCAGTGTATCATCAACACGCGCTGACGTGTCACTGTGCTTCGGCACATGGTCGAGGCAAGGCATTTTACAGTCTACACAGACCACAAGCCTATTTGTTATGCCTTCCATGAAAGGAAGCGTGACTGTTCACCACGGCAATTCAGACACCTGGACTACATTTCCCAGTTCACGACCGACTTAAAGCATATTTCCGGCAAAGACAATGTCGTTGCCGACACTTTAAGTCGCGTCGAAGAACTGGGCGCTCCAGTGTGCCTCACAGACCTTGCCAAAGACCAAGACGCCGATCCCGAACTGGCACAATATTTAACAGACGGGTCATCACTCCGTCTGCAAAGGATGAACTTCCCTGGCTGTCGAGTACCATTGTACTGCGATGTCAGTACACCGACTCCCAGGCCGTTCGTCACAAAACACTTTCGCAAACAAGTGTTCGAATGTCTCCATTCCCTAAGTCACCCCGGTGCCGCAGCAACTGCCAAACTGGTAGCTGAAAGGTTTGTGTGGCCCGGCGTGAGAAAGGATTGTCGAGACTGGGCTCGAACTTGTTTAGCGTGTCAACGCGCCAAGGTGAGTCGACACGTGTCTGCACCGCTAGGCACCTTCGACTTGCCACGTGCGAGGTTCATGAAGGTCCACATCGACCTCATAGGGCCCCTGCCTGTTTCGCAAGGTTTTAGGTATTGTCTCACGGCCATAGACCGGTTCACACGGTGGCCGGAGGTCATGCCAATACCTGACATTACAGCAGAAACGGTGGCTAAGGCGCTCATCACTGGCTGGATATCCAGATTTGGGTGTCCAACAGATATTGTCACAGATCGCGGCCGACAATTTGAGTCCGCACTGTTTCAATATCTGGCAAAATCATCTGGATTCCAGCACAAGCGCACTACAGCCTACCACCCTGCTTGTAATGGCCTTGTTGAGCGTTTCCATAGGCAGCTCAAGGCCGCTATCACCTGCCATGCCGATAGCAACTGGGTAGAAGTTCTACCACTAGTGTTCCTTGGCATCCGCAGTGCTTTCAAGGAGGACTTGCAAAGTTCCTCAGCAGAACTGCTGTACGGCGAACCGTTGCGGCTTCCCGGTGAATTTTTTGACCCAAGCACGCCCACTACGTCTGACATGACTGATTTTACGGCGCGCTTACGGTCCTTCGCCGAGAAGCTGAAACCGGTCCCAACTTCTCGCCACGGCAAACACAACGTGTTCGTGTTTAAAGAACTGGCCACTGCTGAACACGTCTTCCTGCGCGAAGACGCTTCACGTGCCCCTCTCCAACCAGCATACACAGGTCCTCACTTGGTGCTACAGAGACAAGAGAAAGTTTTTAAAATTCTGGTCAAAGGAAAGCCTATGACCGTCTCTGTAGACCGCCTTAAACCTGCATTCATAATGGCAGAGCACCAGGACTTGTCACGTGACAGCCCTCCACCTGTGATACCTACTAGGAACACTGCACCTTCCCCTTCCACTATACCCAACGACACACCTCCCCTTACATCACCTGCTCCCATAACCACACGTTCTGGTCGACAAGTCAGGTTCCCCGACTTTTATCGACCTTAACCAGGTCTCTGGGGGGGAGTGATGTGGCCTACTCCCACATTATCTATACCTATATATATATATACCTACACTATATATCACACAAATATATATTCTAAATTAGTTTATTTATTCACATCACAGTCACACATTCATAAACATTCATTGCATACAAACATTATATTTGTAAGACATGCACATTATTACTATTTATTAATATTTACATAATATCCACTATAAATAAATATTAGTTGGCCGCGCCGTATCAGTGGACACACGCTCCACGGCCGCGAGCCGAGATAACGGTACCAGCCACCGCACGGGCACCGCAACGCCGCCGCGAGCTTCACTCGCCAGTCCGTAATCCCCTCCGACGTTGGACGCACGTCAAGTCGCCTTCTGCTTTCTGTTAATTTACGCACGCGCTTCTCGCTACATTCACTTTGTTTACTGTTCTATAATCTTTTCGTCTTTCTTGTGTGTACTGTTCTTGACTATCTGCTGTGCTCATTTTCTTCCTTCTTTATTAACTGTTTATGTGTTGTACAATTGTGACTGTGATAATATATGTGCACTATTGGACTATTCGCTTGGATTATTTCACCCATAATCCCGCATACCAGCTAAGTACATCCATAACCTACTTACAACTACATATAAATACTTGGCCATCACACAGTGGTGATTATCATTCATCACCAACACTACCTTGGCTAAACCTTTACCAATTGCGCTAGTCATGCATACATGTGTAAATCGCGGGACAATGCAATATTATGATGACATGATGCTGCTTGGAAGGTAGCCAAAGGAACTTCGCAACGAAACGACACAACCTCATCTAGTTTGGGCTCATTTGAATTGTCTTGATGAGTATTTCTTAAAATTTTTAGTTCCTTTTATTTACATGAACATAATAAAAGCTTTTTATACCAAGTTGTTATTTATTTTTTTATAGAGTAAAAAATTGTTTATAATATAATGAGGAGTTTATTGTCTTACTTCAACAAACCTCCTATTCCTGACCGATCACCTGAGTTGTATACCAGGTTGGCGGTTAGGAATAAGTATTACTGTATACCCAACGTGACCTTCTGCTTGGTCAGTCAGAAATCTCAACTGACCACCTGAGCTGTTCACCTGGTTGGTCATTCAAATATTAAGATCTGAAGATGTTTATTTATTCTTATTATAATGCATTTATTTGCCGTGGTATCTTTTGAGAGATCCTTTAACGGTACCACAGTATATTTTTGGCTTAGTACCGATACTTCAAACGTACTATGGAAAATGCTAGTAAAGTACGTTCAGCTGCCTCGGAGGCATATCGTCATAAACACAAACGCGTTTCACATATTCGTCTGCTAGAAGAGGTCCACTAGATATTCGGGAAAAGTATGGGAAGATCATAATAGCAATATTCACATCCATTGCACAAAAACAATACCTTAACATGGCACAAATAAGAATAAGAATAAGAGAATAAGAATAATTTAATTTATTATCAAAAACACAAGTAAAGACAGTTACACCAAATTACGAAATGCTTACAATTTAAAAGTTAATCATGTATGTCAAGCGTTTGCAGTGGGTCCCAAACTAGGCAAAGCCTGTATCTTGGGCACCCTTGGGGACGTTACAAATAGATTTTTATCACACAGAGTTGTACATGTTCACAAATCAAAGATGTTTAATAAACTAAATATTTATATATAAATGTATATTATGGGCCATTTTGAGGAGGAGGAGGAGTCAAGTATGACTACACGATGTTCATATGTGTAAGTTATTTGTGTGGGTGAATGTGTACATGTGTGTGTTAGGGGAGGCGATGTATGTGTGAGGGAATAAGTGGGAATAAGTATGGGACTGAGTAGGGATCTTTAAACAGGAGGACCAGAATGCAAAAATATTGATTGTATCTTGAAATTGGCTTAGAGCAAATAGTCATAACTTCTATTGTTATAGGTCTAAGTATCGCTGCATTTCACAAGTCTCTCTGTGTTAACATAGGAGAGAGAGAGCAACCATCTTCTAATTTTCCTTTTCGCCTCATCAAAGTGCAGGTTTCTTATGTCAACTCTTCTGCAGACTGAATTGAAGGTATAAATATGGACATACTTTGGGAGACGTTTGGCAAAAGTGGTATTCGTATGTGGTAGATGTTGTCTTTGGTAACGTCTGCGTGTGATCCTATGTTGTGATGGGTTTTTGGGCTGTGAAAATCTCTTTTCTACTGATCTCATGACAAAAAGCTGCCGCACTGTTGGAACTGAAGCCTCTTGGTAAATATTTTCTGTAGGATAGCGACGTGATCTACCGAGCATCACTTTTAGAACGGCTCTTTGTGCCCGTTCTAATTCAATCATGTGGGTTTTAGCTACACCTCCCCATACTCCTATACAGTACTGGATTAGAGACTGGCATAGTGATGTGTATACCAGCTTTTTTACGTCTATGTTGGCAGCTGTACGCAGTTGTTTCATAAGGTAGATCTGTTTACGCACTCGTTTTGAGAGATAGGAAATGTGCTTTCTAAATGACAGATTTTCATCAACAATGATTCCTAAGTATTTAGTGAAATGTACTCTGTCGATGCATCTACAAGAACATGTAATGTGATCTACGGTCTGGGTTCCAAAGTGTGGACAGTATGTTTTGTGTATTTTCAGGTTTGCCAGGTTAGTACCACTGGCTTCCGTAATGTGGAATGCTATAAGGTTAGTTTTCATAGTGTTAAGAGTTAGTAAATTCGTGTCTAGCCACCGGGCTAGTTCTGTCATCCCCTTTTCAGCTACTGCAGCAGTAGACTGCCAATCTTGACCATGGAAAATGGCAACAGTATCGTCAGCATAACAAATGAGTTCACCATTTTGTAGTTTCAGCTTAAAGATATCGTTCATGTAAACGGTGAACAGAGTTGGAGATAAAACGCTACCTTGCGGGACTCCAAAAGCAGTGTGCATCTCTTTACTCTTGTAATCTCCTAGTTTGACACTTTGTCGCCTATTTGTTAGGTAGCTAGAGAACCAGCTGAGGGCACTACCTCTTATACCAAAGCATTCGAGTTTCTTCAATAGTATTGGTATTGACACCGTATCGAATGCTTTGGCAAGATCCAGGAAGACTCCTATGCATCTCTGTCCACCATCTAAATGAGATGTCACTCTTTCTGTCAGTAGTTGCACGGCGTCTTCTGTAGATTTTCCCTGTCTGAAACCGAACTGGCGGTCTGATAATAGTCTATACTTCTGAAGAAAGTCTACCAATCTCTTGTTGACTAACTTTTCCAGTATCTTAGAGAGAACACATAGCAGGGAAATGGGCCTGTAGTTATCCTGGCTAGATCTGGAACCGCCTTTATGCACTGGTGCAACCACCGCAGCTTTCCAGTAATCAGGGAAATCACCAGTTGCCATACTGAGGTTGAAAATATGCGTTAAGGGCCATATAATGGCATTTTTGGAGTACTTCAGTAAGAGGGGTGTTATTGCGTCTATTCCTGGGGCACTATCCGATTTAAAATCTTGTATCAGTCTACTTATTTCATGCGGATCAGTGGGAGCTAAGAAAAGTGAATTTGGGCAACAGTTCTCAAAGGTAAGATGCTTACTCAAATGATATTCTGTCGTACCTAAGGTATTTAGAATATTTGCAGCTAGCTTAGTCCCTGCCGTGGCAAATTGTTCGTTACAGCTGTCAACAGAGGCTTCGGGGCTATCCTTTAAGTTTAGAAGTTCCTGTGTGTCTTTGTTGGGACGTGGAATGTGACAGATATCCTTTATTGTTTTCCATAGCTTTTTAGGGTTTCCGTGATGTTTCGTTATCTGTTCACTATCGTGATTTGATTTGAGTTTGTGCAGAAGGTTATTACAAAAGTTTTTGTAGCGAACGTAACATTTTTCGAGTGTTTTGTTTGAAGGGTCATTTCTCAGCTGAAGATGCAAATTATCTCTATGTCGCATACACCTCATTAGCCCTGGGGTGATCCAAGATTTCAAATTAAATTTAGAACGGCTAGTTTTGGTTTGTGTCGTATGCCTTTCGATGGCGTCGGTTATTATTTTATTAAACACATATAAAGCGTCGTCGACTTTTTCTTTGTTGTAAACTTGAGACCAATCTGTTTTATTCAAGTCATTGCTCACTTTGTGATAATTTATCTTTATGAAAGTTCTATTTTTAATTTGTGTATTTTGAGTTTTGAGGTTGATTCCGAGTACCAACAGATCGTGGTCTGTTACAGAAGTCCTACAGATTATGCCTAGAACATCTTGCTTTGTTTTTACAAAAGCATGGTCCAGACATGACTTTCCTCGTGTCTGTTCGGTTATTGCTGGGAGAAACCTATGTGCTGCCAATAAGGACTGATAAATTTCATTATAAAAGCTGGGAGGGTCTTCCAGAAGGTTTATATTGATATCTCCCGTGATAAGTGTAGATGTTTGTTTATTTGTATTGATTAAAATTCTTTCAAGAGAGTCAATAAATCTTTCCAGATCAGTGACTGACGGTGTTCTGTAAATGCCTATAATAGTAAGGACGTTTGCTATGGTCACAACAAGACAATTGGCATCATCAAAATTTGGTTCTGTTACACTTGTCGTCCAGATATTTTTAACATATATAGTAACTCCACCACACTTATTAATGTATTTGTTAGTGTGAAAAGCATTATAGCCTGCCAGTTGACAGATTTGGGGTGATTCCTGAAGCCAGCATTCTGACAAAACAAGTGCATCAAATTCTATTTGGAAACGTTTCAAGGTTGTTAAGAGTTTTAGATAATTACCCTGCAAGCTTCTTATGTTGAATGAAAGAACTTTAAACTTGTATGCTTCAATGTGGCCTGTACAATGTTCGGGTCTATCAATGGTATGACACTTTATTTGGAGAGTTTCATCTATATCATTTTGTAAATCTAGATTACCCATTGTTATGTAAATATGTTAAAGCAGAATGCAATAATAATAGGCCTTTTGTAAAAAGTGTCACACTAACATCGGCAGGCAGAACGCCAATATACATCCGAGATGTTGCGAGAAAATAAACGCATTGGTTTACCATATTGTAGGTCAAGTAGTAATAGGTAGGCTTAAGCAATGGCTCATAGGCATGTAGGGGGGAAAGTCCTGGAAGCAGGGATTTGAATTTTTGAGGGATTGGTAAGCTTTGTGTGTATGTTGTTGTGTGGTGTAAAATTTTATATAAATATAGAGTATGCAATATAAAAGTTATAATACAGTAATTTGCTAATAATAAAACTAATATCATCAGTAACAATTTCATATTATAAAGTAGGCAATATTTTTTATAGTATATGGCGTAGTATTGTATTTCTGTTATCGCTTCATTGTTGGATAATTTCAGCAGAAATGGATGCCTGTATGGGCATGACGACAGGAAGCACACAATCCAGATCCGCAAATGATTTAATCGGGATAGCTGGCCTGCCTTCATTCTTCCGAACATGCACTCGACCATTGCTAATCCAGCAGAACCTAAAGCCAAGTTGTTTGGAACGTAGTCTGGCGTCCCGAAATAACATTCGGTTGGCTTTAGTCAGGTGTTCATTGACATAAATGTTGCGAGCGGGGCCTAGTAGATCCAGATCAGCTGTAGTTATAATAGTATGGCGCCGTAGTTTTGCAGCTTTAATCACCTCATCTCGTTTGGCCTTCCTCGTGAGCCTGACAATTATGGGACGTGGTCCGTTTGTCGCGTTTCCATTTTTCCGCTCATTTTTGGGTCCCGCCCTTGTCACCCAGTCTATTTCGCTTTCAGGAAGGTTAACACCGAGCTTTGCAGTTGTCAGCAAGACAAGGTGCTCGAGATTCTCGTTCGATGTCTCATTCAATCCGATAATCTCAAATTCATTTTTGAGAGCTGCTTGTGTCTGTTGATTAACTTGATCTTCCAACTGGTGAACGGTTTCACTTAGAGATGATATGATCATATCTTTCTCCTCCAAAGCGGTTATTCTCTTTTCGAAGGAGTCCATCCTCATATTGCATTTTTGTAACTCTTCAGTTAATAATTTCAGACAAGTTTTGATCTCCGACATATCAAGTCTCATCAGACGCAATTCGTTAGCTACAGGGTCAAACTCGCAATCTTCATTACAGTCTTTGGTCTGGATGGGTGAGCTTAAAGCTACGCGTTTTTGTGCGCGCGTAACAATATTCATATTTGAGACGTCGGCCCGAACAGTTGCATGGGCCGGCGAATCCTGGTTATAGTTCCGCGGTTCTCTAGCTCTACACGATGGGCATTGCCAGTCGACCAGCTTTGTCAAGTCTGTGGCTGTAGCATTAACACATATGGGATGGTAAGGCGCGTTACAACGAATGCATTTTAACATACGTGGAGAAGTGATTAGCTGTTGACAAGCCGCACAGATTGTTTCCATTTTAAAGGCAAACGTAAACAACAGAATCACCAAGCACGCAAGGTAATGAAAGTATCTTATCAATTTGAATGATACAAGAGAGAACGGCGAGGTGTTTCTAGTTTGTGCGAGTAGAAGCAGGACGAATATAATGTAACCGGTTCAGCGTCGATCACGCGGGCTGCGGCCAATGCACTCGATGAGTCACCCGGGCAAACAGCTGTGTCACGGGCGATGCTTGATCAATTTGAGATTCGATATTTAACTGTTGTGATGTTGTTTTACAAATACTATGCTTGTATGTGACGTACCTTGACTTCCCAAACAATGCTCTTTCCAATAGTATAACTTCCACAATGATCCTGACACTTTTTACTACAGTTTTTATTTTATTTAGCGGAGCGATACGTAAACATGTACAGTCACTGTGCGAGCCAACAAACTCCCAAATAATATGACAAAACGTACATCTTTCTTAACATTTGTAGATATACTTCTTGTTCGAAAAGTATATAAATGTATGCCATATAAAAAATAAAAGGGTTCTCCTAATTTCTATTTCTCCAGCCAATACGCCAGTATTGACACGTTTTGCGTAATGTACAATGACAAAAAGGTAACAGACCCACTTCACGGGATGCCAGAAAGGTAAACGCACCTGTCAGATCCAGGAAAAAGGTAAACATACCGCTGAACCTATTTACCTGTCAGGATCAGGTACGGTGACGAAAACGTGACCACACACCATATTAAAAGACATTTTAAAGTCTGACAATATGATATGCAATTGTGCATGATATCAAGTTGTTTCCCTGTTTGGTGCCTGTTTTATGGTGTGTGACCTAAACCTCTGAATTGTGAAGAAGAAAATTTTAATGAAGATGATTTAATTTTGTGTTAATTTATCGCCGGAAATAGAACCAAAGTCCTCGTTATTTATGTTCTTTGAATTTTTGAATACGCCATGTTCCTTAAAATTATCTAATATGTACTTAACACATTGTTAAAAAACGTTTAAAAGAATGGCCCCAAGTTTATTGCCCGTTCTTCTCGCAGTGTCTCTATAATTTTTGTTTGCTGAACGTGGCAGTACAATGTAGTATATTTCACTATTAAAATTTGTAATTGACCTTCATAAGAGCGTCGTAGACGCCTAAATTGAATAAATGATTTTGACTTTGACTTTGTGGATAATTATTCCGAGTTCTGCGGTGGACGTGAGAAGACATCTTATGTCGAATGTAGATGATTGTAGGCTTATAACGATCTAAAGTACTATGACTACAGTCTATATACCTAAAAGTAGATTTTGCATCAAGGGATAAAGAAGTGTCTTATTTCACAGGCGACATTTTGAATTCAGAGCAAAATGAAGGATTCTAGATTTAGCTCATGTACAAAGCGAGGGATTTAAAACAAGACTTTTTTTTGTAATATTAGCTTTAGGCACCGGCTCGACGCTTTTTTGTAATATTAGCTTAGGAGCAGCTTTAGGCACCGGCTCGTATTGTAATATGTATGTTTTTGTAATATTCCATAAATTTAAAATAGTCGAAACCTTCGTGTAGATATTACTCGACATAGACACGCATTTGGGAGTAAATTACTCAACTAAATCACTATTCTCACATAAATTGTTATTAATATATAAAAATAGATTATATAAAATGTACTACAAAACTTTTTCGCAATTTTTGTATCCTTCTAGTTAAGTAGGTACTTTAGTGGTTTTTACTTTCTTTCAATCCACTGAAACGGTAGCCCTTTCAAGTTTGCTAGCGTTAAGATAACCCTAGCAAGCTTAGAAGGGCTACTAAAATCAAAGTAGCATGATAAACATTTATTTTACCGCTACGATAGCCAATAAGAAGGATCTAAAAAATAATCTCGCGTGGAAACATCGAAGTAAAGATAATGCAGGTAGATAGTCTGTTCAGAAAGAGTGAATTTGAGATTTGACTTCGGGACTATGCTACATGGATATTTTATTATTAATGAATAATATAAATGCTTCCTTAAATTATCAATTTACATGACAACGCTAAAGAGATCTATATGGTTATGTTTAAATTAGAAATCCCTAGCATAGAACTTATACGTACCTATACTACGTCCCAAGTTCATTCTTTTTTGAACATACTCTATGTTAATTTTATCTTGGATGGAAAAGATTACTTCCAGCAGGACTTGAACTTGAAATCCCACAATACCATCCTGGTGCATTTCCAATTATGCTATAGTAGCGGGTGCTGACCAGTCGATTATTTTGTTATCCGTTTGACCGCACGATTTTTGATGTTAGCGACATCTACCTACATAGGAGAAGACTATTTACATAGGCTGGTAGGTTGATATACCATAAACACTGAACATCAAATTGATGAAGCTATTTTTTATTTTAATTATAATTCCCGCTAAGCATGCTTCACTGCACTTTTATATAATAGTAATCTATGTAGTTTGTTTTCTACTGTGAAGTGAAGCACCGGCACCGATTGAAAGTAATAAAAAACAAAGAACGATAAACGAGTTTTGTTTTTAACCAGCTTTAAAAAACATTTAACCCTAGTACTAACTATAGTATTGCAATGACCTGATAATTTTTTTAGTACAAATTTAAAGCGTTCATATGGGTCATGCTTGGGATAAAAAGGTTACCTATGAGGCGATTGAGGGAGCCTTCTTTCCTGTGCTCGTCTTTATCTCTTATATTTTTTTCATTTTCGTCATGACGTTGTGGTTTCACCACAATATTTATTATATTAAATCAACAAATATTGTGAATGCTGTTTCGAATAAATCAACAAATATATTTTATCATAGGTTGTTGCGATTCGGGACCCTAATAGAGTTAGGCCCGACTCACTGTCACAAGTGCACATTTTTATAAATGTATTTTTCAATACAAAAAATGTCATGATACAAAAAAAATATACTTTAACATAACTGATATGGTCATTTCACTCAGTCAGTCACAGTAAAGTTTTCTTTTTCAGACTTATCAAAGCTTATTATTTAGCAATATTTTGATCGATAACGAATAAAAGTAGCAATAAAAGTTGTCAAATTTTACTCATTTCTAGGTGTTAACACAAAAATCAACCAATGTACATAAATTTATGCAGGAATTCTGAAGAAAAAGGCAAAATCGACGATTGCAGGATAGAAAACGGTAAAGGGTAATATTCCTAATAGTTTCTGACCTAAACGAACCGAACAAGATTGGCTATTTGCGTTAGGAGTATCTTTTTACAGCTGTTTTTATGTTCATTGCAGACCAACAATCTCTTTTATTGTAATAGGTATGTTCTTATAAAACCATGATTATTGAATATATTTATAGACTAGTTTCCGCCAGTGGCTTCACTTGCTCGGATATCGTTTTTTACAGCTGTCAGGTGCCTTTTGATCACTATCTAATAACTATCCAATAACTATAATAACTATCCAATAACTATAATAACTATCCAATAACTATAATAACTATCTAATAACAAAGTTACTATCTTTATATCGATAGTTATTTAGGATAGTATAGATGAGATTTAGAATAGAGTATTTTGTCGAAGATGTTGTTCAGGTTGACCTAGAAATACTAGTAGACAAACATTTGATTAATTAAAAAGTGTACTTACAGGATTACAAGTATACCAAGTTCTAATCCAGGACCTCAGGAATATTCCGTTCAGCTATCTAAGCTATCTTAAATGAATAGTTGTATCTTAAATTAATATTTTAATCAAACACTTAACATGCTATATCGACTGCTATCGTAAGACAACAACCGGGACTGACGGCTTAACTTGCCCTCCGAATCACAGAAGCGCTCAGTAGTAATGTCACTAGCGGTCACCCATCCACGTCATGACCGAGGTGGACGTTACTTAACTTAGCCTATCGGTAAAGACTACGAACGCTTAATAAAAGACGTGGTGTTGTCACTATGTGTCGTATCATGGAGATATAATTGTTTTCTCTTTTCTGTTTCGTATTATGATGGAAGTGCAATCTATGTAAAGCCGATGTTAGGGTTGTCTGTAGCTGTTTTATCTGATTGATTTAACTACCTATGTAGTTAAAATGAAATATTTTATGGTATAAACAATCAGTACTATAATATTATAAAAGCGAAAGTAACTCTGTCTGTCTGTCTGTTACGCTTTCACGCCAAAACTACTGGACCGATTTGAATGAAATTTGGTATGGAAATAGTTTGAGACCCGGGAAAAAATATAGGATAGTTTTTATCTAATTGCGCAAAAAGAGGTTAATGTTTTTGCGCGATAACCGACATACGCGCGGGCGGAGCCGCGCCCGGAAAGCTAATAAAGTAGTCCGTAAAGTAGTCAATATGTAGAAAAAAAATCAACTTCAGCTAATCAGCTTCATGTAACTCAAGTCACAGCAGAGTAGTTGTGACTTGAGTTACATATTTTGTAGCTTCATAAGACTTAATATTTATCTTCTTTATAAATAAAATATTAGTAATTTTTTTCTTAGGCTAGAGCTGTTCCATGGGCCACCAAGATGTAGGTTTAGACTAGTTTGGATCCAAAGGCTTCAACAATGCATATTACATATCAACAAATAAGTCGAATCCTCACAAATCATAATAGAAGCAATTGGTGGCCGAGTATCCGCAGTGCCGCAGATACACAGTTCGATCCCCACCGTGCGTCGGCTTGAGCTTCACAGCATGGGTATTTTACGAATGCTCTCCTAGCTAGCTACCACCCTCATAAATAAATTCTGTCGCCAAGCACCTTACAGTGTGTTCCGGCAGCAGCCCTTGGGAGCCAGTAAGATTACAGGTATACGAGACTTAACAACTGGATGTCTCAGTGTGACGGGCGTATTGCAATTCGTCACTTGTGATGAAATGCATCTGTTATTGGCAGAGGTTAGTCCACTTAACATCAGGTGGGACATGAGCTTGTACCGTCACAAACACATTAAAAAAAAGTGATTGATTTGTAGCTGGGTATAATCATATAGTTACTTTGTATGAAATTATATAACATAACCTTAACATGCACGTTCCTTTTTATGTATTTTTTTTTACCTTTTATTATTTGCTATAATTGCACAGAGCGCCCAAACTTAAATGTCTTAGATTCAAAATAAGTTATTGTTACTATATAAAACATTGCAACCCATGTGATCTTATGCATAATTTCTTTAGAGAGTATATGAAATGTGCGAGAGCGTAAAGCAGGCAGTCTACTCACTTAGGAGTGACCTAAAAAGCTTCTGAGGGAGCCCATGTACAAGAAATGCAACATATGAGTACAAACTGAACAGGTTTGTCACTAAGGCGCGCCCCCTATTAACAGCATTATTTGTAAATTATTGGTAAGCATTTGTACGGATAAACATATGTACACGAAGTCCCAATATTCAAATGCTAATGGTATATACAGCTCAGCAATAATATGTAAAATATGATCACTTCGGTAACCAGTGGTAGTTGCCACTACCCTAAAAATTATGGAGGAATGTGCCTTCGTGAGTGGATAGGTCTGTATTTCCACTTGATGTTCAAAATGACTGATAGATCTGTGAAAATGTCAACAGGCTTCTTGTTACCGTTACTAAGATACAGACTTTAAAAGTCAGACCGGAGAACAGATGGACAAATTACTGAAACTTAGTAATGGGGTCCCATTTTCTAGTAATCGGCTCTATAATATTTTTTTAGCTGAACGTACGGCAGTAAAATTTAGAAAATTTCAATATTAAAATTTGTAATTGAATAAGGGCGCCGTAGACGCCTAAATTGTATAAATGATTTTGAATTTGAATTTGAGTACGAAACCTTAAAAAGCTGCTTGTTGTCTGTTTTTTTCATAATCCGTTTTCGGAACTCAGAGAAATTTTCATATTTCCTTAATATTCTCATAAGAAGATTTACATTTTTTATATCCGAGAAATGGTTCTTTGCGTGTAAAAATACGTACATCACTCACGAACGGTGACCAAGATATACCCGTGACCTTTATAAAGGTAACCTCGACTCGGTTATTAGATACGTGTCACTGGTTCCCTAGACGTCGTCACATCAATTTGGTTAAATTTAAACGTGTCGACGTAGCGGAATGTTGAGTGCGAGAGTTGGATACGAATGTGCGCAATTGGGGGAAGGATCAGTATGTGTTTTTACTTGTAGCTACAGGTTATTCAGAGCTGATAAATCTTTAGTAAAACAATAAAGTTTCAATCTACTTTTGAAAAAAATAGAGATTTCTGAGGTGGAAAAGCTTAAATTTAAATAATATATCATGTATGTTTTTAATGTTACAGCATTATAATCATTCGAAGCAGTGATGGCTCACTTGCATTGGCTATGGACTGCCGCGCAGCGGGCCCATGGTTCGAATCCGGGCTTGAGCTTAACCGCATGATGGAAGGGCCATTTGTGAATGCCCGCCTGGCTAGCGATCAAGTAATCTGAAGAAAATCTGTCACCAAGCGCCTAACGGTGTGTTCCGGCAGCAGTCTTCGAGAGCCAGTGAAATTACAGACACATGAGACTTAAACAACTATGTCTCAAGATGACGGGCGCAGTGCAATTCGTGGCTTGTGACAAAATGCATCTGTTATAGGCAGAAGTTAGTCCCTTAATATAAGGTGGGCCTCGAGCTTGGTCCGTCACAATAACATGAAAAAAAAATGACAATAATTAGGACAATTTGCTCGCCTGATGTAATAATACATTACATTTGCAGTGTCATGGTGTATGTTTTGCTTGACACTGCGTGTGGTCGTCGGTCTGATAAGTAATTTTATATATCTCGTTCGCCTTGTTGCAGTGCCCTTCACGCCTCAACGCAGTAATGTTTGCACACAACGGCTTTGATGCTGAATCTGCTGTGGCTCTGACACTGCAGTTGTAGCCATCAAAATGCACTCTTGTTTAAGAGACTTATCTTATAAACCATCTATATATTATCTCAAGAATAAATGAAGGAGAGCCGTCAAAGTAGTAAATTTTAGACCAATTTTGTTTCTGGGCCTGTCACATAAACTAAACTAGTCGGAAACATCAAGTTTTGGCATATTATGTACTATATCCTATATTTAACCAACAAGTACTGATAATAGTATTTTATAATGTGGATTTGAAACTGTTATCTTATTTTGCTAGCCTCTGACCACTATTTCACCTGATAGTAAGTGATGATATGGTCGAAATGATTGTTGAGGCTAACCTAGAATTACACAGCGTTAATAGATGTTCTACTTGAAAGTGGTGTCTAGCTAGACGAGCATTCGCAAAATGCTCTATGACCGTGCTCAAGCGACTGCCATCCTAAGACAACAATTACTGGAACTAACGGCTTAACACGCCCTCCGAAGCACGGAAGTGCAACAGTAAGGCTACTAGCAGTCACCCTGCAAGTCATGACTATAGCTGACGTTGCTTAACTTAGTTGAACGTCTTAGATTTTCTACTAGAGTATGGTAGCTAGCCAGCCAAAATGCTGTACTACGCAAAGTCAGTCTTGTAGGTACACATTTTACGTATATCTCAGCTAAATTAAGATCCGTTGAACCGCCATTACGGTTTCGCCAAAGTCACGTAACTTAGTGCGGTATCGAATTTTGATGCTGAAATTCGGTCGTATCGTGACTCATTTACGTAAGACGTTTTACAATTTACCAAATCCTCCAGATTATCATCAATCATGGATCGGCGTAAGGTAAAAGTCGAAAATAATGGATCAACGATTCAACGCAACTCCCCTGTTTGTTACACTTGATTGACGTCGTTCTCCTTTGTACACTTTTCGCTTTTCACCTCAATATAGATATTTCACATATTTTATTTATGTTCATTTTTCCGTTTGATTGTAGTTTGTTTTCAGGTTTTTTTAAATGTCATGACAACATTTTTGATTGCAAATGTAGTTTTAGAAAATATTAAATATTGTTATCATGTTTCCAAAAAGGTGAAGATTTTTTATTGGACGAGTATTTTTACGCACTTAAACAGATAATATCTTTTTGGCCTACCTAACCAGTGTAGATGATTTTTAACCGACTTTTAAAAAAGTAGGATGTTCTCAATTCACCTTATTTTTTTGTTTGCTACCTCATTACTATTAATACAGCATGTACCAATTATGATGTTTTTTTTATATTCGATGGCTGATGCTTGCCATGTGGTCCCATTTCAATTTAAATGAGATCTGACAAGTATTGAACTATCCAAAATAATGCGTATTATAGATTTGAAGTCGGTTTTTTTGTTAAAATGTTTGTCTTCATGCAATTGTATGAGTATTGTACGAGTGTGTGAGTCTAATGAACAAATAAACATATTTAATGTGGTGAAATATAGTTATTTTTTTATGTAAGATTGTATCTTCAAAAATAAAAACTAATAATTAGTGGAGGGGGATGAACTTACCTTTGCTTTTGTTTTTAGAAATTCGCGTCAAAATGGGAGCCACCCTTAAATATTTATTTTATTTTTAGTATTTCTTGTTATAGCGGCAACAGAAATACATCATCTATGAAAATTTCAACTGTCTAGCTATCACCGTTCTTGAGATACAGCCTGACTCGGACCGACAGCGAAGTCTCAGTAATAGGATCCCGTTTTTACCCTTTGGATACGGAACCCTAAAAAAATCAGTAGACGAAACACTACTGATTTTTTTAGGTATCCCTATCCGTAATTAATAAAAAAACCTTATAGACGAAGTGAATATAGATTTTTTACACGCCAGTCTAACTCAAATAGGTCACAGGATGTAGAGTCGAGTCGGAGCGTCACGTTGAAGCACACATTCGCATCGTCTCAATGTTGGACAATAAGTGTATGTAGCTTGTCAATAATGATTTACACTTAAAGCCTGTGTCTTTTAAATGCTTAGCCACAGATAGCTCCCATCAAAGCGATAATCGACATCATGTGTCATAATAAAACATAGGTTATCTGTCACACAACCACAAAAACCTGCACATTTTTGTGGTCACATCAATATATTAATTTTCGGATAATCTATCGCAACAAAATTTGCATGACATAATTGGTGATCCATATTTTGTTTATCAACCCCTCTTCCCCGCCCCCTGTGCTATTCAATTCCTCCACACTGAGCGATTAGCTCGTATTTAACGCGATATTGGATTTATGCAAAACAGTTTTAACAATGTCAGGTCGAGTGGACCGGAAGTTCGTGGTAAATTTTATTACCTCCTAGAGTAAGCTGTCAATGCAAAAACAATATTATTGGTTGACTTATACGACAGCACAGTTGTAGAGAGGTATATATCCGTAGCACTGGCCAGCTATGTACTCGTACAAACCGGTCTCATAGAGAGGCGACGGTTGAATGAATGAAATTGGCTCTGCAGGCAGTCTCAGAATATGATGATGCCAATTTGGTCAAATTCAATGTTTCGATGACACAGAGATGTCTATTTAGTGCTAAGCAGAGTCATTTGATTTCACTTTCGACCATTCCGTTCCCATTACTACAAAAGTTTTCCTTTAAAAGAGGTTAAGTATGGCTATAATTATGTCAGCAGTAGCGTCGGGAGTTTTCAGATCGCCCAAAGGACCCAGACACAACCTAACTAGTAATATGAACGAGTTTTATCTTCTCACCCAAGGTTGTATTCATGCCATTTAAAAATAGGCTTTGATACAACCGAATAAAGACACTTAATTGGATCCCTTAGGTAAAAATCCGAACAATTTTCATTCAAATTTTCAATATACGAGTAATCGTTTCCATGAAACCAATTTCAGTTCCAGCAGAAAGGTTTGAAAAGGTGATTTTGTAAAGATGTGAGATTGTCTGCTTCTTTTATGTGAAGCAATTTAAATCGTTCTAACGGACGGTCAGACGGGATTTTCGCAGCCTTTTTAATCTGGGGGATATTTTTAATTACTTCGAGAGCTTTAATTACGGTTTCAATGGAATATAATCTAGGGTTAAGTGTACCTTCTTTAATGATATATTTCTGTCGCCGGGATAACGTGGGTAATTTATGATGTCATTTAACAAAATCTTTGGATACTTCGGAGGAACTAAATACACCTGGCCAGAAGTAATTACATATATGAATTTTCTTGTTATATATTTTTTGAGTATCCGAGTCAAAATGAATGAGACCTAAATATGAGGATTGGCGTTATTTACAAAGCTGGGCATAAAAACGAAGCCAAAACTTTTTAAATATCTATGGAATATGTTACGTTGTAAAGCAGAAGCATAATGTAGTGATATAACATAATATGCATAGGGAAAAAGATGACGAAGCCTTGTTATGTTATAAAACACCTACCTGTTAAGAAATAGACTGTAGAACAGCATTAGCAAAATCTGCTTGGAAATGATCCACATCTTTTCTAAGCAGATTTTGTGAAGAAAACAATAATTCATGTGTATCGTAAAATGCTGAAAGCCTCTTAGGCTCTGATAAAAAAAACCTGCATAAAATGTACGATGTTGGAAGAAATGCTTATTAAATTTTTCAAGTTCTTCACGATGCTTTAAAGTCTTGTAAAAGAATGGATTAAGTGAAATTTAAACATTTTTTTAGGAGGTTTTGACTGATTGTGTTTAACACTTAGTAGCATTAGAACTCTTTGTGCGATTTCATCCGGGGAAGTACTATCACCATACTATTTCTACTGCCACTCAGTTTTATTCACATCACTGTGTCCCGGTGTCGGAGGAACTAAATACACCTGGCCTATATGTTTTGAGTATCCGAGTCAAAATATGAGGATTGGCGTGGTGATGGGTGCAGTGCAGTTCGCCACTTGTAACAAACTGCATTTGTTATAGGCACAGGCTGTGGCTTAACATCAGGCGGGCCTCGTGCTTGCTCCATTACGATAGCATAAAAAAATACATTTAGATATAATCGACAAGGCAAACTGTTGCGTTGTTGAAAATATTAATCATCTGCATTATTTTAAATTATTCAAGTTATTATCTACTAGATTTTAACTGCATCTTAACTACTAGATTTTAGTACTACTAGATGCACTGACAAAACATTAAAAGTCAGTCATTAAAAGTAGAACATTAAATAAATTTTCCTCTTTCATTTACTTCACGCAAAATGGCAAGACAACTTATCAAGTGGTACACGAAATTTGCAGACCATTACTAAAATAGCTTAGAGGGGCGGTAGAAGAACGCCAGTCATGTACTGGGTGCTGTAATGTCGCTGATGTTTGCTCGGTGGCAGCAAGCGTCAATTAGCCCAGCCCCTCCTTAGTAGGGCAGAGGTTACTTTAGCGCAAAATGGCGAATAAATAATTTGGATGCCTTCTAAATGAAAAATGTACGCCTTTATAACAAAAATAATCTTAATTTTTACAAGCTTTTATTTAGTTACACTTATCATTTTTGTCATCAAATCATGCAAATTAAATTTGATCCACTTTCCGTTTACCGATTAACCTGAAATTATTATATGTGTAAATCGCGTGACAATGAAATATTATGATGACACGGTGCTGGTCTAATGTCGGAGTTGGAAGGTGGCCAAAGGAACTTCGCTGCATGAGCAGTATTCGAGGAAGGAAACGTGAACCTATGCTGCCTAACCTATACCTACCGGTGAACATAGGTACATAAAAACATACAAATAGACGATCATACACTTGTAGAACCTCCTTCTTTTTGAAGTCGGCTAAAACTTGCAAAGTCTAAACTCGCTATGGTTTCAATAGTAAAGAAAAACTATTTCCATTTACGTGTTTCGCTGCGAACGAAGTCTGATATCCACGGACAAGCTTGCGAGTGAAACAGATGCTAAAATTTACGCAAACTAAAATCTTCTAAAACAATTATTATTTGAATAGCGGTTTGAAAAAAATACTAAGATAAAGTACTGTACACAGGTAACCGATTATTATAAGGTACCTACTGTATAGCTGAAGAACAGAAAATAGGTAGGTATAGTATAGGTTACCAAGAATGACATACCTCGTATTATAACCGTAATAGTAGTTACAGGAAAACGTTTTTAGGGGACTATCCATAAACTTTTAAGCTATTTTGAACTGCATTTACAGATGTTGAAAAAAAAAATAGTGAGCAAGAAAATCGTCAATTTACACAAAAACTTTTTTAATGCCAGTCGATCCTGTCTCTAATAGGGATCAAAAGTCTCTATTGGACAGACTGAGGTTTGAATATTAGAAACGTAAGAAATCGCTAAAAACCCATGTCTCAAAAACTCATCCTGTATATCGCACTTTTGTTTAAATTATAACAAGTTATGAATCCACTTCTGAAAAAATATTATATTGCACTTTGTTTAAATTATAACAGGTTTAAATCCACTTCTAAAAAATATAATAAATTAATGATTGACTCTTGGTTACTTCATGAAAAGGGATTGAATTTTATTTAAAATTATCGTAAATAAATATGTAGCTTGACGTGTCGTGACGCCTTATGCGTAGAACGGAATGGTCGAGAAGGAAATATAGTAGGTTGGATTGACGCCGATCTCGGTACGAAAGAGATTGGATCTTTTAAGTATTGTTATTGGCATGCAGGTAACAGATCTGTGGGTATAAGTAAGTAGTCCGATCTCGGATCGTTTTCAATCTTTGAGTATAGTTACCATATTAATTTTGGGCGTAATTCAAATGTTATGACGCAGGTAAGGTACAACAAATAAACATAACAACAAATCGAAACAATAACATATTTGTTACTGAATTAAAAGTAAATTGTAGGACATTTCTGAAACTTTTCGTATAAGTTATACATATAAAATTGATACCTAAGACAATAATATTGTTGTATCTTTTATGTATTTTATGATCGATTACTCAGACAAACTAAATTGCTCTGAAGATCGATCCACACCGTATGACAATACAGTCTAAAGCATGTATGTCTGTTATCATGTAGTCAAGCAGATAATTTCCCAATATAAATATTTCCTATGTATATGATCATATATTATTATTATACGATAATGTGATACCGACCTTTTTCTATGCTAATCTCAAACTAGTATATTTTGAATAATTAACTTGACTGAACTTATCTGACTTGAAAAATTTGCGGGTTAATTTATATACTTAAATACGTGTGAAACTCACGAGAACATCATTAGGATAATTTGCTTTTTGCTACTCGAGATATGAGTATATTTCTGTTTTTGACTACATTTCCGATTAACTTATCGCCATCGCTTATGCATAGAAACCAAACCTTATCACGGTGGGAGTCACTGTTTGCAATCTCTAAGTACCAGAGTGATATAAAGTTACGTTTTAATCACCCCGTTGTTTGACGTCAGGTTCTTTCGAGCGTGATTCGGATGAGTGGGTACCCTCATTTTTTAGTAATTTGAATATCTTGCGAGAAATTGGAGAAAGGAGGTTTATAACTTTCGATGATAACGCCAGATGTTGTAATTGGCTTTGCGTGACTATGACGTTTTGTCTTCTTGGGTGGCAGATACTCGTTATCTATATGGGTGGGATCATCTGATAGTCTAGGATATTTAGATTTAGGGCCTGTTTTAGAATGTTCTACTAAGTTCCGGTTATACTACCCAGAACATATTTATTAAATAAAACACTATCTTTGCGTTATAAAAAATACTTACATTTGTTATTTTTTATAAAATTTTATGCTTCATTATTTTTGACGAGACGACAAATTCAGTTTCCACAGTAATGGTATTTTTAACATACTTGCTCGTCAAAGTTCTGTGACGTAGACGTCGCATGTATGAAAATATGCTTCTTTCCGTGCTCGTCCTTATTACTTTCCAGTTTAGTTTAAATAAGATGTCAACACATTGACACCAATTTTATATTTTATTGGTTATTTTTCTAACAACAAACCAAAGAATCTATTATATATAAACATCTTTTAATCCTATTAGCTGTTGGAAGTACAGTGTGTTAAGAATCATCAATGGCCTAATAGATTTGCATTTCTTTATTAAATTTGAGCGCGCAATTGTAATTCAAAGAGTTATGTTGAAGAATCCACTCAAAAAAGAATCGAATGACACTTGTGCTATATTAATTACTAGCGGAAAATATACTACAAAATGTTTATATAGACAAGTTTACTGCTGTTTTGATATTCATTGGATGAGGATTAATTGCTTAAAATCGCTTCGCAAATAAGACATTATTTCTCGTAAAAAGTAAAGGATAAAAATGGTTATTGTGGGTTATCCCTAAGAGATACACATATACCATTGCAGACTTTTTTGTAGATCTTTTTAAGGTGTACAATACACTAACACATAATTTTGATCAATCTCATAGGGTTCAGCCAGCGTTTGCAATATTAGCGTAGAGAAATGTGTATATTTACGACATCACATTAGAAACCTCTAAAATTATCAGTGTTCTTTTACTATATTATGTATATATTATATCCCTTCCTCTTGAATTTCTCTATCTATTAAAAAACACTGCATATAAATCTGTTGCGTAGTTTTAGAGATCGAGCATATGTATGGACAGACAGACAGCGGGAAACGACTTTGTTTTATACTAGGTAGTGATAGTGATTCTAATCTCGGTTTGATGTACTATAGCTCTTGCCTATGGCTTGGGCATAAATAAAAGCCTTTCAAATTCTCATAAAATGCTTACAATATCGTAGTGTTGATTGGAAATAGCAGCAGTATTTTGAGGTACAAACAAACGCCTCATAATACTGCTGCTAAATAATGCTATCTCACATAAAATTATTTGACTAAATTTGATTAGTCAATTTACTGTATCATTCACCTTCTTCATATTCCTAAAACTTGAAATTATTCTTTTATTCTTGCAGCAATGGCATATTTATTTAAGTGTTACATTACTAGTTCATGGGTCATACTCATGACTGAAAACAAATTGTATTTAATGCTATTTCAGTTATATTACATATATATATATTCGGTTATGTTATATAATTTTGTCTATTCTGTCTTGTCTATTCTTAAAATAAATTTATCACTATAGTTTATATGATTATCCAGTTTACCAATATAGTGAGAATAGTTTTGACTCTCGTTAATGTCGTGTAATTCATAATAATTATGAGTTAGTTTTGTCGAAAGCGGAAAACTATATAACCAGAGTTACGATTATTAAATGACTTACAATCAATAAATATATCACATGGATTGCTTCACAAATTGTAGATAAAGCGGAAAGCATGTATTTTATAACGTTTGTTTTTTAACGCTTCAATTTACAGTTGTATTTTAAAATTGTTATAATACCTACCATAAACATTGTTTTAATTTATTATATGTTACTACTTTTGGAGATCATATTTCGGAAAATTTATTTGTGACCTGGGCTTATCTGTGACTCTAATTCGTCGAAGTTTCGAACTTCGGGTCCGAAAGAAAGGTATCCGCAAAACACGTATTGGTTCACTTTTGTTTAACTTCGTTCGTAGCATAGACTAGCAAGTATTTGCCTGTGTAGATTCTGAATAAGATATTTTTGATATCGGATTCGTATGTTTTGTACATTTTCAAAATATGAAATTATAATTTATTCGTTTATATATTCGATGTAAGTAGTCAAAGTCGAGTTCTAAAATATATGTAGAAAGAACAAAAATACTAATGAGGATATAAATACCTATAGAGAACAAAGAAATTAACGTAAATTTTAAATACGAGTATCTAACTTCTAGAACAGTAGCGACACCTCTCGCTAATCCATAACAACATAGGACTCTCACTCTTACCAAAACGTTCTTTAACGTCCCTCAATTAAAAGTTAAATTGATCTAGGCATAATAGCGTTCTCAGAGTAGTATGGGAGATTCTCTAGAGGGCACTATTTGTGATGAACGATGCGATCCGATCATAGATTATATGAAACAACGAACTTCGTACCGCAAATTAGATTTTTGTAGTCTAGAGTGTCACTCGTAACACGAAAAACGAAACTTCGTTGAATTGTAGTAGCGGCCCTGTTGTTGTGACTTTTATGAAACCTTTCTGGCTATACGTCCTATCGAACAAAGAAAATATTAACCAAGTTGGTTAATAGCACACAGATATATTATATATAAAGTAAAAAAAACACTTCAATAAAATTATTACAATAATTATGTTCCAATTAAAAAAAAATGCAATTACAAATTATTTATTATTAAATATTATCTTCGTACAACTTAATCCTCAAAGGTTATTTTATGTTAATTGTATATGGGAGTAACTTCAGCTTGGGAAGTTTTCATCGAGCAATAGTTAGTATGGTATTCACAATACAGTCAAGATAAGAGACGAAACTACCGCTTCCTGACAATAAGATCTCCTTCATTAGCTCCAGGACTATTGTCTCTCACTAAGTTATTAACTAAGGAGCTTAAAATTTCGCTGTGAGTAGAAGTTACGGACAGAAGAAGTACAAGTTACATATTTGAGCCGTTTGGTGTGGAGACGTTGGGTCCGTGGGGACCGGGAGCTCATAGTATTTTCCAAAACTTATCTGAGCGCTTGGTCGATGCGACGCGTTATCAAAATGCTGGCACATATTTGGCTCAACGAATAAGCATTGCAATTCAACGGGGCAATGCTGCCAGCATGCTGAGCACGCTGCCAACTGGGAGTGGGCTGGAGCATTTGGACTGCATATGAGTCTGCTATGATTTATAGGTTGTCTGGTAGCTGTAGTGTTGTATGTAGTTCATAGTATTTTGTTTAATAAACGCATAACGCCGGAAAAAAAACAGACAGATATTTTATGGCAATTATGTAAAGTCGTTTCTTACCGCAACTTCACCGGTGTATAAATAATATGATTATTTTAGCCGTTTTTCAATAAGTACACTAACGTGAAGCCCACGACTACTGAAATGTATATTATTCGTAGCGTGGAGCACTACAAACTCTTAAAACTTTTTGTACGCGTAACGGGTACCTACATTATCTTTTGGCGAAGTCAATGAACCATTTCTAAACACTTGGGACCCTTGTACCTTTCGATCATGCTACATCTAAAACCTTTCTGAGTACATTAAAGTATATGTACCATCTGTCAATTGAATAAGTTCTAAAAAATCTCCACAGGGAATCTTAAGGCCTGCTGTTAAAAGTTATTTTCGCCGCATTAATGCGCGTTCAATCATTGAGTCAATTATCTGATTTATATCCATTTAAAAGCATCGCTGAGGATATAGAACGTAATTTATTATACAGTTGTCTCTGCTGCAGCAAAATACATTTTATTTACTTATTGATAGTCATAATCAAACTATGCAAAATAAATAAATGGCCAAGTGTGAGTTGGGCTTTCACTATTTACGGTTCCGCATTGAAATGTAGAAGAAAATATGTGCAAAGTCAAAATAATTTATTCAATGAAGGTCTCTACCATGCCCTTATGAAGGTTTTTTTTTCTAGTCAATCATTCTACTAAAGCGAAAAATATTATTTTTTTATACCTGATAGGTTAGCCTTTGACCACTATCTCACCTGATGATAAGTGATGATGTGGTCGAAGATGTTGTTCAGACTAACCTAGAATTACTGGCTCTCAAGGACAGCTGCCGGAACACACCGGGCATTCGCAAAATGCCCTGCCACCATGCAATATAGAAGCAAAGAAGAACGGGCAAGGAAGTTGGAGACATTCTTTTTAAACGTCTTAACAATTTGCTACTTCACAATGCTATTATAAAATGAATAACAATATTTTTAACACTGATCCTAGCTTCATTGTAGAACTAAATTTTTAAATCGGTGTTTTCAGTATTTGTTGGTAAAATAAAGGATTGTATCATAAATCAACATATTAGATTCTTAACTTGTTATGTTTTTGAAATTTACTCTGTAAATTATCTAAATATATAACTTTTACACCCTCCCCTTTTATTATCTGTACCTTACTTAATGAGATCTAGATAAAAACATCCCATGAACTATGGTGCAAATTTGTTTTTTTGGCTATCTATCTTTTTTTTTGGAGTTTAATCAATAATTTAATACCTATATTAATATATCTTTCATATTATTAATTGAATTAAAGTTTTATACAAACTAACACACTTTTAGATTTTTCACTCTTTGTTTCTAGTTAGGACGCCGTTTAAGAGCTAGATACCTGACATATTGAAAGGGCGCCCCGTTAGAGAGAGGTAGTAGGATTCTCATTATAGGACTCCATTTGCCCCTTTTTGGTATAGAATCCTAAAAAAAATATATTATTTACATGCCTGTGCTTATAGTAATGAGAAGGCAGAGTTTTCTAAGCGCAACGTCGTATGTTTTAGTTAATTTGTATGCATCAAAGTGCCAGCATTCCCGGCACGTAGCTAACTGATACTAGGCTTAACTGGTTTGATATTAGATGGAGGCCAACTGCGGATAAAAAAGAAAAGTAAAAGTAATAACTTTTGGTTTCTACCGTTACGAATATTATTTAAGAAGAATATACGATGTCGTCTATAATTTAAGTTCACCTCTTGTTTGAGTTTTACAGCAAAATCCGTAAAAAGTGAACTTGTGATCGAGCTCTTGCTTTACGGTATCACGTTCCTGTAAGTATTTCTCATTCTAGTCGCAAAAAAGCCAACTAGTAAATCGAACGATCACTCTGAAGGGTATATTGCCTTAGAAAGTTGTCGCCATTATTAAAAAAAATGTTTTATGTAATAAATGGAACCGACTTCAACACCCAAAAGTGTGTAATAACTTGTCGAAGTCAGTACCATGCGCAGAATATTCTGATAATAGGTACCTTTGAACCATCATGGTACCGACTTCAACAAGTTATTTCACACTTTTGGGTGTTGAAGTCGGTTCCATTTTTTGTTAAAAAAAATTCCAATCTATTTTGTTAAAAATTTTTTTTCAATCTTCTTAGTGTAACTCAAAAACGGCTTGACCGATTTTGATGAAATTTAAAATGGGACCAAACGACAAGCATCAGCTATCAAACAAAAATAGAATTTTCAAAATCGGTTCACCCAGTCAAGAGATCTGAGGTAACAAACATAAAAAAAAAGAAAGCAGGCGAATTGAGAACCTCCTCCTTTTTTGGAAGTCGGTTAAAAATAGACGAAAAAAGTATGAAATTTGTATGTCCCGTACTTCTTACTCTATGCTCGCGACTGGGTACTCAACTCATGGCATGAATTGGGCGGTAGGTGTAGATACAGCTACATGGTATTTGCGGAGGCAACCTATATATAATACTAAATGCAGTCACTCATTCAGGTATCTTCTTCTTACCCGTAACCCACACTTCTTACCCAACACCCAAAACCACACTAAGTGGGTTCGGTACAATAAGTTTTCTCTAATAACACGTAACGCAAGAATATAATCAAACATTATACTTTCGATAACAACACACATCAGTCTGCCTGACGCAACCGACCTTTGCAATGCTCTCGTTGGTAGTATACAAACCCGCCACCTTTCAGTTAATAATGGCATTGAGATGGTAAATTGCCCCAAATGTGATATTGCTTTACATTCAATATTGATGAATAGGGAAATTCTCCCTTTTTTATTAACTATATATCAAATTATATTAATAGAATATATACTTCATTATTTTTTTAGTCTCTAACTAAAAGAATTGTGAACTGTTATCCGAGTTCTTATAGTTTCTAGTTGTAACATGTTCCTGGTGAGGTATATTAGTTCAAATGAATTAAGTGAATTATTGAACTTACTCAACTCTTACTTCTTCTTTAAAATACTTAGAATAGAATATCATTTATTGGCTTCAAATGCGAGTACAATAATGTTGTTAAAAGTAAATCAATTTGAGATCTAACTCATTTTAACAAATTACTGGCATGCAGAAACTTGTAATGAAAATGTGATTTCGAGAAGTAGGTAAGTACCTACCTATTCTTATGGTAAGCAGGTTACTTAAATGTAATTGTAATAACTAACAATGCGTCTTAACAATAAAATATTCGTCCAGAGAGTAGAAGTCATGATGAAGAACCAGACTTTTAGTTCATTCGTAAATTTGTGCAAAGGTAATTGTTTAATATATTGTGGTAATTTACCGCTTTATCAGTCATATCAGAAAGTGGTATTTAATGTAAAGAGAAACATAAAATTGTTTCATTTACAGAATATATCCAAAAAGGTTTAAAATTTTAGTTATCAGTAAAAATTCAAATTCGCGCCATCAGTAAAGCAATTTTACGATAATCATTATTATTCTTTTGTTAATTTCAAAATTTAAATTTGGAACGTAATTAATTATGCCAAGATGTTCCAAATAAAATTCCAACACATCGTCAAACTAATGAAATCTCTTAAGGGCCTGTTTCAGAATGTTCGAGTAAGTTCCGGTTATACTACCCAGAACATATTTATTATACAAAACACTATCTTTTCGTTTCACAGTCATCGATTTAGCCTATCCATCGGTTAAAGCTTGAAACGCGCTGCATGTCAACTGTCATTTTTGTCATTCAGTTATTTTATGTGTTGGTTAGCAACCCGAAACTTTATTAGGACATTCTGAAACGGGGCCTTAATGTAATATTCATTTAAGTAATGAAAAATATCTAAAGGCCCGTTTTTATTGGCAAAGAGCTTATTACTAGTTTTAAACGTATAAGCTACGAATAACATATTTATTCGTAGCTTGAAAAAATGCAGACATGTCTTATGGTATGTCGCTTAGGAAACTTTGCTATTTTGACATGTACAACAAACATTAACGGTTTTTTTTGGAACATTCATTTGATTGTTCTACTCCATTGTTTGACTTCGACTGTGATTGGTTACTGTACGTACTGTATTCTGTGAAGAAAGAAATAATTATACTACTGTTCTAGTTCCAGGCTGACAAAATATATTTTTTGATGACCTGCGGGATAGATATTCTAAATATATTTCAGAAATTATCCTATAGACCTTTCCTTTTTCTTTACTAAACGTGGATATGTTATTATCTACAAGCGACTATATACTTCTACTCCTAGCCACACTAGTGACAATATCTGCAATTGTTATATCTCATAAGTAGAGCTTTCAATACTGTACTGTATCAGCTGTTATATCTCATAAGTAGAGCTTTCAATACTGTACTGTATACTGTACTGCATCGACCACTGCTGAACACAGTCTCCCCTATTTAGGGGGTGTTTGCCATAATCCCCACGCTTGGCAGCCGGCTTGGGGATCGCAGTGCAAGATAGCATAGTTCTTAAGAAGGCGCTGCTGCCCACCTTCTAATAGTATTTTTCCCTTAGTCGACTTTTAAGACACCCACACGGGATGAAATGGGGAGGTGCTATTCTAACCCGGCACCCCACGGGAGACGGACCCCACAAATTAATGTAGGAAACAATAAAGAACCTATGTGCACAAAGTTAAGCGAAACAAATTATTTTACAACACACGCTTACGATTTTCATTAAAAGAATATGCGAGTCCAATATGTGTTTCATATTTAAACTCATATTCATTCAAAACCTCATTGAATTATAAAAAAAGTACGCGCCTTAGATAAAACGAAATGGAAGATACAATTCTCAATAAAACATTGTGATGAAGTGAATATATTCATGATACAAAATGTAGAAATTGTATCAATAAAATAATAAGAACACGATCTCTTATAAGCCTCTTAGTTTATTAAACGATACTTTGTTGGCAATATCATACAATCCACTTAGTCCAATTATGCAATGCTATATAGGTATGCAATGCAATAGGTGTAATTTTCAGAATTATCAGAATATATAACGAATAATCAGAAAGAGTCCAGGACTCTTGATACTTTGATTTCCGTTACTGACTTATACTTTAAAAAATACTCTTTCAATCTGATCTTATTGATTCCAATAGACGTTTATTTCCGACACTCTTGATGTGCTTCTTTGACATGGATGACAATCAAGTTCATCTGAGACATCCACATCCAAATTATAATTAGAACTTCACCGTCGATAAACCGGTTTGTTTAATGTAAGCGCGAATCGTTTCAAATTTTGTGTAGGTAAGTGAAGCAATAAAATTAATTACATAAGCTTTCATTTCATTATGTGCGAGTGATTGATATATTCAAAACACTTTTAATAAAAGGTAAATGAAGCCAGTAAGTTAGATAGAACGAATAACAAATTATAAATCATGTAATGCTTGGATTTATGCTTTTCTAAAAATGATTCTCAGGGGTAACGTTGCTAATTTGTGGCACTGTACTTAATGCACGGCAATACTTAGAACCCGATACCGTTTTTTTATGATATTAGGTGACGGAACAGGCACGAGGCCAAACTGGTGTCAAGTGGCAACCTCTGCTTATGACAGATGCATTTCATCACAAGTAACGATTGCACTGTGCCTATATATAATCCTAAAACAATTAGTAAGTTTCATGAACCAGTAGTAAGATTATTAATCACTGGCTCTCAAGGACTACTGCTGGAACACTGTAAGGTACTTGGCAACAGATTTTCTACTAAAGTGATAGCTAGAACGGCAAGCATTCCCAAAATGCATTCCACCATGCGGGTGGGGATCGAATCATGTACCTGCGTCTTGGCAGCCTATAGCTATTACCGCGTGGTTCCATGATACTACTACTTATTAGTTTATCTCTTTTTCCTGTAAAGGGTCCTGATATAATCTATTCTTCATTTGTCCATATGTAAATTCAACAAATTCTGGTAATTATCACTGTTGAAGACCTTCGCTGAATTTTACTACTAAATGAAAGAAAGCCCAGTCTTCAACAAATTTTCTTTGAAATAGATTCTAGGCACTTATACAAAGCCTACATTCCGGAAACTGTATACTCCTTCATTACATTGATAAATATAATATAAACCATTGAAAAGATAATTTTCATAACTTGCGTGGAACCCTTGACTCCTACAAAGGGCTGAAACCCAAAGTTATGAAAACAAACAAACTTCTGCATACGCTGACAACTGTTCCGTCAACTGTTAGTCTGAATATTGTTTGTCCAAATGGGCCGATATCTATAGGAAATATATACAAAGCGGACAAGTTACCATCTGGCTTATTTGCCTTTTGTGTGTAGTCATTGGCAGAATGTTTGGTCTTAAGTTTGTTTCTACTCGTATTTTGTGTTTAAAGTTTTCTAACATCACGACAATTTGCACCTCATGCAAAGTGCAATGAATTACATTCAAGATAGTAAAAAACAGATAAGTGTAGAATACGTTGCTGTAATTTAAATTAAGCAAGGCGTTCTAACACGTTTTTACTAGTCCACGTCAATACTCAAGTATTAAAAATTAAGAATTACAAAGTTAGGGCGAAAAATTCGCGTGTGTCCAGCCGAGAGGCATTTGGTGCGTAAAGCTGAAGGACGCGGGTTCGAATTCCGATCGAGATGAATATTGCTCTAATAAGAATGTGAATGTCATGTTGTCGAAGAATGTTTTAGTTCAAATCTGTCTTGGTCTGGCGTGATGCTTACATCAGGTGAACACCTTGTCCGTTTTGTTACTTTATAGCATACGAAATATATAATTTATCCTACGTTCGCATGTAGACACAAATTCAGAATATTTATTTGCGTAATGGGAGCTGAATGTGAATTCTTACACCGACATGTTAGTACTTTATCACCTAGATCTGCTCACAATTTATCCTCAGTATCAACGCGAGGCTAGACGCATACATGAATATTATAACAGTAATTAACGCTACCAATATATTATTCTAAATTACTGACAGAAGCGTAATATAACGGGGGTAAGTACATTGCTTATGTACATACTGGAATCAAGCGAAAATATACATATTTGGAAAATTAGATGGTAAACGAAACGAACGTTTAAATCGAGATAACATTGTATATTTACGAGTTAATACTCATCTATAGATATAATTATGTACACAAATTTTCAGATGTCATTGGTTTACATAAGTCAATGCTACCGAGCCGTCTAACATTACCACATGTGTATTGTTCCCTCTCCACCTTCCTACCCTTATTCCAAAAGCATAAGTAGGTACAAAAATTGTTTCGCTAATAAAGCGTACATCTTATTTAAGACCCAGACATACATTTTGTCGAAACAATGACACTCAAAATACAATATTCATCAACCCTATTTTACCAATAACAGTGACAGTGAAACAAGTGACAGTTCTGACGGCGACTTGACAAATGCAGCTGAGCCGGGGCAGACAGCGCCATCGCAACGTCAGTTACGCGCTGAAGCCCGGGCTCGTCGCTTCGCGCAATCATAACTCCCAGACGAAGGACTTCAAAACAGTCCGAAACTGGTCAGAATCTTTCCGGTAAATATAACGCGGTTCCTAGCCGTTTCCTAATAAGTTAAATACTCGTAGATTATTGTTTAAATATTAGAATTTATATCATGCTTAATTTCTTCGCAGTTAAAGTGAAAATCTGTATAACTCGTGCATAAAACTTGTTTGCTTCGACTTAAATATTGGCCATAACGGTTGGTTGGGGCTGTAGGAACATCTCGGTTAAAATGACATGTTTTATGCGTTCAACTTGATATTTTTAACTATAAAAAGTAAATAAACGGGGTCCGTCAAGGTTGTCAATTTTAAACAATATTTGTTATTTTAAAATCTAAACTACTAGAGATTATTATTATTCTGATAACGCTGATTTATACTTGGTATACACTATTTAAAACACAATTTAAAACTGTGATCAAAATTAACAAAAAATTTTTTTACTTGTTGTTGCTATGCGAAACACTCCTAGAGCGAAATCCAACTCGCATCTGACTAGCGTTTATATATTTATACCAAGTAAAAATTATATAAGAAATTGAATTTTTCTGTACTTCGCTATCTTGGTGTTTTAGCGGTCTTGGTGCAGCCAAATGCACAGTAATTGTTTTGAGTTTTGTACTTATTAATAGAATGATTGATTTAATGTCTAATAGCTCACATTATCTGAAAATAATAAGTAAGTCCCTTATAGTAGGTAATCTTTGCCCTAATGAAGCCCTGAAGTAGCCCTAGTATTTTTATTTATAGCTGATAGGTTAGCCTTTGACCACTATCTCATCTTATGGTTAGTGATGATGTTGTCGATTATGTTTTTCAGGCTTACCTAGAATTACTGGCTCTGAAATATAGCTGATTTGAAGACACCACTAAGTGCATATAATTGAAAAATTATATTATTCAAATTATTATATTTATCATTTATTTAACAATAGACGCATGCCAGCGGAGTGTGACAATATGCATATTATGCATACATTAATCAAAAATCCCCACGCAATGGCAAGTGATTTGGGGATAGAGTTTTAAAAACCCTGGTGGCAATTTTTATTTCTTACAGTCAGTAACTTGCACAAAATGCTACAGTCAAACTATATGTAGGGTTTTGTAACCGTCTAGACCCTACCTACCATAAAAAAAAGTTAACGCGACTAATATCTAAAAAAAATTCTTAACACACATGCAAGTAATAAATTTCTCTAAGTGGTCACGTTACAATTTTTTTTCCAAATAAATTAATACCAAAGACGTGTATTTTTTTTGTGCCATTGAAATTTTGGGAACGTTCGAAGAATTGAGTTAAGTGCTTGGGACATTTGGTAAGATAAAGAAACTGTTGGGACGTTATTGTTTCAAGATCGTAAAATTTTGAATCGTTAGAGATAAGGGGCTGAAATTCTTAGGAGTCAAGGGTACTTTTGTCCTCATAAACAAGTGGTCCTTTCAACACGTGAACATACATTGGGTTTAATTTTTTTGGTCGCGTTGAAGTGAGAAACGAATGCTTAGTAAGAGTGAGGGAGACAAATATGTTAGGAAAGAGAGGGAATACAGCGGTACCTGCTCAAAGGAACTAGACTATGTTTAAAGGTTTGTTCAGTGGTTCGCGAACGTTTGACTGGCCAAGTAGTGTGTAGAATTATTGTTTTCTTGGCAAAAAGTCACCCGCGCGTGTGTTCATCTTAAGCTGGTTCCTGTCGCCGAATAAAAGCTAAGTACTTAGGACATAACTAACGTTACATAAGAAGTTCATTTACATAAATTCATTATTTGATTTAAAAAGGAACAATAACTATTAAATTTTTCATTAAACTAGTAGAGATGTCTCAAATAATTAAATCTACAAGTTACATCTTTAATTCTTTAATATATCTGGTAGTTTAAACGCTTTTGATTATTTATATTAAATACACAATTTTAATTAAATATTCTAACTATAATTTTATTGATAATTTATGTACATTCTGAGAATATTAAATTCAACTTGAACGATAACAATATGTTTAGTTATTATTTCTTGAACTACATTTTATTTCAGTAAATATTCAAATATTTTATTATTAATTAAATAATTGATAATAATTTATGAAGTATAAATTTTAGAACGCTAACTGAATTGTAATTGACATTTATTTACTATTTCTTTTGAAAGGGATTTAATTGATTTAAAATATTAAATGATTAATTGATGATGAGCGGTTAGATATTCAGCAAGATTGAAAAATACAGGTTGGATTTCCGTCAGGGATAGAATATATTGCAGAGATTAACTGTTATCTAATTGTTTCATGTTTTATATGAATGTGTTATTTTTTTGTGTGACTTTTAGGTTGATTTTACATTGGCTTCATCTGTATGATTGAAATTTAAATTAATTAAATAAAGATCTTTATTTAAGCGTGAATAGCATTGCAGAGGTATAGGAAAATTAGACAATAAATTTTGTCTAAGCATACTTTATTTGACTGATCAAGATGAAAATGACATTACGAACATGAGAGTATAATTATTTGTTCTTTTAAAACACAAAATTATGGTTTTGTTTCATAAGAACTTTTGTTGCAAATATTTGGCGAGCAAATGCGTAAATTTAATATTTTGCACGGACTTTAACTTTCAATAACACACTTGCCACTAGGCATACAAAGATATTCAATTGATCGAGTTGGCTCTAATTGCGCCATACGTAACACACCTATATATTATATGTATGCTTCCCTTTTCGAGTCAGGCACTTTGAGATCACCAAAAGGTTAGGATGACTATAAATTTCTTAATTTTATGTCAAAATGGTGCGTTCATTGTTGTCACTCACTCAAAAAGGAGAATTTATCTGTATCTAAGTATAAAATATCGATTGGTAATCTAGACAGGGAACAAAGAGAGTGTTCTTATGTTTCATTATCAATTGATATATCTTTTTAATTAAAGATCATATTACTAAATTTGATCTAGCTCTAATGAAGATAAATTAAATACGGAGCTTAAAACTAAAAGGCCCGACTCGATATCATGGAACAAAGCCGCACGTGTAAAAGTGACGGCTTGAGCTCAAAGTAACAATGACAATAAACGAGCTCGTACCCTAAAGGTATTCTATAAATAATTCTGAAGGGTAAACTTTATATTGTAATTTTATCACTTGACTTTATTTATCAGGGAACATTTGGGCAGATCAGTATCGGCCGATCGGAGACCTGGTCAAAATATACCCTAACACTTTTATATTATATGAAAAGAATATAAGTCCTTTATGGCCATTCTTTAGCGATATTCGCTCATCAAGGAGTTTTCAGCGTGATAGCCAAGCAACGCTGCTTCGTGGGATCTACACTCAGGGTATACACTTTGTCCAGATAGAGAAAGCCATGCATACTGGCAGTTCCAAACATTAGAAACAAATTTGACACATATAAACACATACACAGCAAATAATATGTCATGAATGCTTTCAAGCTTCCGTGCACGAAGTTGTAGCAAATTTATATGCTTAATAGAACTTAGTTAATTAAGGCACTGCGTACATAAGAAATTACAAAAGCGTAATATAGTATTAGCGAAGCGTAATACAAAGGGTTTTATGAAACAAAACACATATGATGAATTCACATTTACTTTTGTTATGGTGGAACCATTTTCATAACTTCTAAGTATGACATATTGACCATACATGACGAGACATTATTCTTTTTTTACAAAACTAACGTATTTACTTAATTATGCGAAACTATAATTTAATCTTAACGTAATTGAAGGATAGTATATTTGTACAATTTTATTACAAAAGTTTTAGGTAGTTAGGAACTTCATTTGAATACGTTAGAATTTATTTTTCTCTCTACAGGACTCTTCAATCCAGTCCGACCATAGGGAAAGCAGGGATTCCTGAATTACCTGAGATACAGAAAGGTTTGATGCATGTTCAGCCAGCCGTATGTGTGATGCCTAAACTAGTTCTAGGTCCTTTACTTTGAATATTTTATGGATTCTATTTCATGTTTGTATTTGTTTGTTGTTTTCTTGCAGCATTGTGTAAAAGTTTACATTACGTAAAATAATTTTTACATTCGCTATTACATCAGGAAAAGTAAATTTAGGTATTACGTTTTAACGATCCGCGGATTTATGTCTTATAATAGTGATTAAATAAAATAGGTATAATTTTAAAATATTAAATTCAAATAATAGTACAATAACGCTAGACGATCACAAGAAAAAAACAGTAGCATTAAATTGTAGGATTCTTTTATTTTGAACTAAAACTTTATACAAAATAAATTGAGTCTGATAATTTTAATTCATCAATTCAATTTCTCACATCTAATAATAGGTTATCAGGAGGTAAAGGGGGGTTACTCACAGTTTCCAGCGTAGAGAAAGTAATACACAAGTTTCCATCCATCGAACTTATGTAATATCAAACTATCTACTATACCACACAGTGCCTTACATTTCCAACTGTTCAACTAACGCACATATATCAAAATCATTCATACTCTTACACGGAATAACTCAAATAATTATATTATATAATGTTGTCTTAGGTTTTCGCGGTTGTTACACCTAGTAATTAACCAGCTTTAAACGGTTTAAATCCCGTATATTTATTTAAACCGTTTAAAGTTGTTTAATTACTATAATTATATTAAATATTCTACGTAGTTGTCATGGATGGGGGTAAAAATGGTGCAAAGGTTAGCCATAGCCATCCAGCGTGTCAATGCCGCCAGTGGAATGGGAATTTTTGGACCTGGTACAGTTAGGGGTGGGTTATTTGATTGACTTATGATTACTTTTTCAGTAATTTAATTTAATATTATTTTTGACATTGTATTTAATTATTGTTTGTACATTTTGTTGTAATATATATATTTGTACCCAATAATAATACAGTTGTAACGGTTGAATTTACATATCTCGGCTATTTATTACTGTCGAATTTTTAATTATATAGGTATTAACAGCTATCCAGTTTCATTTAGTCAGTCACTTGTATGTGCATTGTATTTAGGTAATCTAGTCCTTCAACTCCTTCAGAAGTTTGCTCACTGCTGCGTACCGTGATGACCCTTCCTTAACATTTTCTGTACTATATAGCGCCATTTATGGCGGTCGATGGCATCGCTATCTTGGTGTTTTAGCGGTCTTGGTGCAGCCAAATGCACAGTAATTGTTTTGAGTTTTGTGCTTATTAATAGAATGATTGATTTAATGTCTAATAGGTCACATTATCTGAAAATAATAAGTAAGTCCCTTATAGTAGGTAATCTTTGCCCTAATGAAGCCCTGAAGTAACCCTAGTATTTTTATTTATAGCTGATAGGTTAGCCTTTGACTACTATCTCATCTTATGGTTAGTGATGATGTTGTCGATTATGTTTTTCAGGCTTACCTAGAATTACTGGCTCTGAAATATAGCTGATTTGAAGACACCACTAAGTGCTTGGTGACGGATTTTCTACTTGAGGTTGGTAGCTAGCCAGACGGGCACACGTGAAATGCCCTACCACAGTTCAAAAAATAATCTAGAAGTCTAAATTAATTGTGGCGTTTGTTCTGTTGTGTTTGAAATAGTAGGTTTGTTTCAGGTATGTTTCAGCTCGGTGAAAGAATTAACAACTACCAGTAGAGTGTAAGGTAAAAGTAAAGTGTAAGGGTTTACATGCAATGACTCTATCTGAGTTAGTTAATGAAGAATGAAGACAAAATAATGTTGACAAAGCGGGAAAGCTTCATGGCGAGTTTTTAAAGGGCCGTTCCGAATCCATTACAGTAATCCCCATAGAGATATAAATTTCTCTTTTCTGTGGTAATCCCCAAAGGCTTTGCCGGTAAAAGGTGCCTTGAAATTTAAAAGACTGGCCATTTACCAACACAAGAAGGTGGGAGATAGTAGGGATACCTAAAGCTTCATATAAATTGACCGAGATGTCAGGAGTCTATTTTCATATTAGCAAAGTTTAACCCTCAATATCCCTTGCCTAATTGAATCCTAAAAACAATGCACTTGCCTCGTTGTCTACGACAATGAAAAATAATAAATATTAAATAAGGATCATCACGACAAAAAGGTCCGACCAAGAGCATCAAAACGAAAAATTCGGCCAAGTGCGAGTCGGATTCGCGCACCAAGGATTCCGTACAAATCTTTAGGTATATAAGTAAAACTTATGGTATTTTTATTGTTAAATGAAATTTATAACATTTTAAAGTCTTTAAAAATATTTTTGTTATATAATGTACAACTAAAAATTTATGCTTTTCGCAATTTTTTCCTTTATCAGTGCTATAAGACGTTGCTTCGTACTTCGGTACGAAACAACGTCTTATAGCAAACGTACTTCGGTTAAAATTCGTTTCAAGATTCCAAGTTCACTTCCTGCCAGGAAAACAGAGTTACTAATAACTAACCCTATATATAAATTTAAGAATCACTAACACTAAAGCGACAAAACATCTAATTCCATCGTAGTTCAGAAGCTTTCCTAAACATTGGTTGAAAAGGAGCTCCATAAATCTATGAACGTGTCTAGGACAGACCCACCAATGCATTTTTTTTTATTGAAAATGGAGCGAACAGTAACAAGAAAGAGAACTTTGGCACGATTTATAGGCAATCAATACGTTATGAATGACCTTCTTATACAAGGCACATTTCAACAACAGTACAAAAAATGGAACCTCCTTTTAGCCTTCGAGCTGTGGAGACGGGAGGTGGCGTTCGGGGAACTAGTGTCTAATTGGAAAATGAGACGTCCGTTCGTATTGAGTTCCGTTTATTACTGCCATACAAATTACTTAATATTATTACATATTCCTTAAGCTAACACCTTACACACTACATTCGAGAGGTTTAAGGAAAAAAAAATGAAAATATGTTTTTTTTTTTTTTTTTATATTAAACTCTAATAAATGAAATAAATCAAAATTACGCAGAAATTATTTAACATATGTAGCTGTTTAAAATATTAAAATTTGTATGATGCAACGTCACACATACGATAATAACAATAGGTACCCAGTGTAAGTATTTTCGTCATCAGACACCTGACTACGTACTAGTTACGAACAATAACAATCTTATTTTACTTTCTAGGTAACATAAAGTTTTGTCCTATTTTTATGGACCGTTTCAATTTTGTTGTTTATTTTCACACAAACATTAGGTTCATTTTCGCTGATTACTTCGTATGGTCCGTTATACAATTTATCTAATTTTTTACCTGTTTCGTTTTTTAGCAAAACTAGGTCCCCTATTTTATACTGAACAGGATTACAGTGTTGGTCAAATAATTCTTTTCTTTTAATTTTGCTTAAAATTAAATTCTTAGCTGCTTCCTTAGATGCTAACTGTAACCTATACTTAAGTTCTAGCGCATAATTTTCTTGATTGTATAACGGCTGAACTATATTATTATTTCTTAGATTACTAGGCAAGTTACATAATTTTCCAAATACGAGTTCGTAGGGGGTGTACTTAGTCTCTGTGTGCACGGTAGTGTTAAAGGAAAAACACCAGAATGGTAGCCATTGGCTCCACGTCTCTGGGTGTCCGTCACACTGAGAGCGTAAGAAGGCAGCGAGATGTTTATGAGTGTTTTCTAACGCACCGATCGACTCGTGGTGATACGCGGTAGAGTTTACCTTCTTAATATGTAGTAGTTTACATACTTCGATCATAGTTTCGGACATAAACTCGGTGCCCCGATCACTGGCGATCTCTTCCGGTACTCCATACCTTAGAATAAAATTATTGACAAAAAATCGTGCCACGCTTACCGTGTCTTTTCGCTGCATTGGGTATGCCTCCACGTACTTTGTTAACTCGCATTGGAGAGTTAATATATAAACATTATTATCTATATCCGTATCTATAGGGCCCATTATATCTAAAAATACCTTTTGAAAGGCTGCCGACGCTGTTGTCGTCACGATCATAGGTTCCTTAGTGTTCCTTGAGTACTTACTGGCTTGACATATCTTGCATTTGCTGACGTAACGTCTTACGTCGTTCTCCATTCCAGTCCAAAAGTACTTACCTTTGATATTGTTTAACATGCGTCGTACGCCCGCATGACCGCTAGTAGGTAAATAGTGATAGTCGTGTAGTATGTATGTCCTTTCCTGAACATTAGAGACACGTTTTACATTTCTCAATATATTTATTCGTGGACCGGTCCACTTTTCTCTACTGTTTATCTCTATTAATAATTGTTTTATAAACTCTTTGTATTCGTCTTTTATAATCATACACAACTCATTTATATTCAATTTGCTACAAAAACTACTCAAAATATTCGCAAATTCGACTCGCGTAAAATGCGACATATATTTGAGGTTTACGTATAAAGTATGAGTCGACTCTTCATAAGCAAAACATTCTTTAGTATGCGTTATGTTTTTCTTTTTCAAATTATTTTCTTGTATAAAATCTAACTCTACAAAGTCACTCGGTTTCCGTAATATTTCTGCGACCCTAGGTTGGCCAGACTTCGGTTCGGCAGCTATATTAGGATCCCTTGTGCTATGTACCCCACTCATCTCATCATCTAAAATTCGTGCTTTTTGAGCTCTAGTCAGTACCGCTGCAATTACCTTTTCATTCATCGATTTTAAGTCATCCGAACTTATGGTTACCCTACTCAACGCGTCAGCCGTGTTATAGCTACCTTTTATGTACTCTACTATGAAATCGTATTCTTCTAATAATAATCTAAACTTTAATAATCTGGTTGATGGATCTTTCATCCCAAAAAGATAGATAAGAGCTTTGCAGTCCGTATGAATATGGAACTTTCTCATAAATAAATAAGGTCTAAAATATTTTATGCTCCACACAATTGCTAACAACTCCTTTTGTATTGTCGGGTAATTTAATTCCGCTTTGTTTAATGGTCTGCTAGCGTATGCTATTGGTCTCAAGTCGCTGTTGCATAAAATTGCGCCCAGTGCTACGTTAGATGCGTCAGTTTGTAATATAAATGTATTTTCTTTGGAGAAATTGGGATATTGCAAAACTGGTGGACTGACTAACTTACTTTTGAGTTTTTCAAAACTTTGCTGACATTCACTCGTCCATTGAAACGGTAAATTTTTTCGACATAACTTATTCAGTGGTATAGTGATTTCGGAAAAAGTTGGTATAAATTTTCGGTAAAAGTTACAAAATGCAACAAACCGCCTGACTTCATCCGCATTTTTTGGTTCGGGATAATTTCGCAAAACTCGTACTTTTTCTGGATCGGGTAACACGCCTTGTGCTGATACGACGTGACCTAAATATAATAGTTGTGTTTTCATGAATTCACACTTACTTGGATTGAGTTTAAGATTCATTTTTCGAAGTCGCTCGAACACGTCTATTAGATTTTTATTATGATTCTGCCTATTTCTACCAAAAATTACCAGATCGTCACAGTAAATAAAACATTTTTCATATGTTAGTCCGGACATAGCTATCGACATAATTCTAGAGAATGCGCTTGGACTTATTTTGAGTCCCATAGGTAGGCGTTTCATCTGGTACTGTCCGGTACTTGTTACGAAGCTGGTGATGGGTCTGGATTCTGCCTTTAAATTTCCCTGATAAAAACTTTGGTGTAAATCTAAGTGACTGAAGTAAACACATCCTGAAAGTGAATCTAATATCTCCGTTATATTAGGTAACGGAAACTTGTCATCTTGTATCGACTCGTTAACCTTTCTATAATCTACCACTAAACGCCATTTTTTTTCGCCATCTGATTTTTTAGGTACCAGAAGTACTGGGCTATTCCACTCACTGTTAGATGGTTCAATGATATCACTATCGAGCATATCCTGAATCTGCTTATTGATTTCTGGTTTTACAGCTTCAGGTAGTCTGTACGGCTTGGTATAAACCGGACACGTGTTTGGTTTTACTATGATAGACTGTTGGACTACATTGCATGTCCCTAATTTATCGCCTTCTATGAAAAATATATCTGAGTATTTTGCGCAAATAATTTGAATTTCTTTCCGGTCATCTATATGTAAATGTGTCAAATTTAAATTCGGTAGTAATTTTTCGACCCGCTCTATACCCTGTGTCGATTTTTCAAAAGAACAGACATTATAATGTTCTAAGAAATCTAGCTGTTGTTCTGAAATTAGTTCCGATTTTTTAACTTCAACATCCGTCTCGCCCGTATTTAATATCCGTATTGGTACCTTACCCCGCTTCGGTGTAATGATACTACTTGCAACAAAAACATTTTCAGCTAACTGTTTTGGAAAAATTATGTAATCTTTGTATAAATTTTTGTTTACATTTACAAAATGTATAGTTTTGCTTCGCGCTGGTATACTGAGATAATTATTATTTGACATGTTTTCATCGATACGTGAGTGTATTTTAATTACGCTATTTTTGACTTGATTATGCAATGTGACTCTATTTGTCGGCAAGTCTATATTTGCTTTGTAAGTTCTCAGAAAATCTAAACCGATAATGCCGTCGGCTTCACACGGCAACGTGTCGAATAGATAGCACTTGTGAGGAAACTCTACACCGTGGTCGGCTTGCAACGGAATGTAAACACAGCATTTTGATTGTACTTTTCCGCCAATGCCGTTTATAACAGTTTTATCGTAATAAGTCCTAATATTTTTTTTGTATATGCAACTATTTACAATTAGTGAAATTGAAGCACCGGTATCTAACAGAAATTTGAGTCTTTTATTTTCAAAATTGAAGTACACAAAATCTAAGCCTTGGCATACAAACACATAGTTAGGTCCGAAAAAATTCTGCTAAATTAATAGATGCGTCCTTTTTCTCGTCACCTTCTCCCACTGCATAGCATTGACCTTGACGGTTATTGCAAGAACCTCGGTAGCTGCCTCTGTTCGACCTGGCGTACCTTTGCGGATACTGATTATTGTAGGTATTACCTCGAAAAACACCTCTGCTTGTCCTTGGTAAGCCGCGATGGCTCTGGTTATCCTGCAGATTCCCTCTATAATTTCCTCTATGGTTATTTACGTACCTCGCATTTTGCTGGTAGTTGTTGTAATTTCCTCGACCGCGTGCTGACCTATAATAATATGAATTATTACCTCTGGTGTATGAGTATACTGAGCCGGAAGTTCCGGGGTTGGCCAGCTCTTCATCCTCTGCAGCTCTCACGGCGTCCTTGAGGGTGGTGTAGTTGCGTGCTGATATTATGGTGCTAAGGCGTCGGTTCCGAAGGCCATCTGCAAATCTTTTTATCGCCATTTGCTCGTTTATCGGCTTCAATATTTCGCTTGCCTTAGGGTTTCCTTCGGCCTGCGCTATAGTGAGACTTATAAACAAATCTTCTAACTTCTCGCCGTATTTGGAAATTGGCATGGAATTTTGAGTAACATTGTTCATCTGAGTCAGCAAAGAGTTCGCGGATTTTTTGGTAAGCAGATACTGTCTAATATCATCAATAAGACTTTGTACGGTTGGATAACTTGGTTTTAATTTTAACTTTGCTGACTTAGATAATTTTGTTTTCAAAACAAAGGTAATCAAAAGTTTTTTATGTTCATCAAGATTTAAACACTCATTTAACATCTCAATACCTTCTATTATTCTCTCAGTAGTTTCCTCTTTACCGTCCATATAAGGTATAATAGCATTTGCCGTTTTTATATCAAAAGCTTCCATTATTACATCAGTTTCTGTACCGTAGTAACTAAGTATTTTATTATAAATTGACTCAATTTCGCTGCATATTTCTACCACATTGCTAGACGATTTTGTTGGAAAATTCTTTATTATTACCTAATATTTACTATAAAGGTCCTTCGCTTTGTCCAATTTCAATTCACCACTTTTTTCCGTACGTCGTTTTCCTAGTTTACGAATGGTGTCGCACTCTTTTCGTAAAATTTGGCATATGTCCACTAAGTCTTCCATTAAAAAAAAAACAATTTCTTACACTTTATTTAAACACTGCCTATATATTTTCACTAAAAACACTGCACTTTTTATTCGCCGGTATCGCTGGTTTCCTCCCGCCGACGTATTGAATTGCGGATACGCCGCAACGCTCCCGCTGCTGTGGCATCTTCTATCCACCTCTGATGGATTTCTTTGTATTTCTTCGCAAAAAAGTATATAATTGCCAATGCGATAGCCGCTCCAATTATGATGATAAATATATTCATGCTCCTGACATCAGATTTTATTTGTTCAATAGTCGTGGTTGCATCATTGTTTCCAGCCGCATTCTGGCTCAGGAACACCTCTTCTTTTTCTATTTTGGAGTTACACATCTTGTATTCGCAAACGCCTAGGTTAATTAACTGTCAACCCGGCGCCTGCGCAAGGCAGGGTCGCCATGTGGAGACGGGAGGTGGCGTTCGGGGAACTAGTGTCTAATTGGAAAATGAGACGTCCGTTCGTATTGAGTTCCGTTTATTACTGCCATACAAATTACTTAATATTATTACATATTCCTTAAGCTAACACCTTACACACTACAGAGCATTTACTCAAAGACCTTACCTATAACCTACCTATAAGTTCTTCTCAAGTAACGAACAAGGTATAAACACTTACACTTTCTTTACGAAGCAACTAGCGGCTCGCCCCAGCTTCGCACGGGGATGTAACGAAAATTAAAGCAAATAACATATTTCTATAATGTAAGATTCTAATGGTGAAAGAATTTTTTGAAATTTAGATCACAATTAGTTCCGGGGTAGGTCTGGCAAAGAAAGCAGCATAATTACGCGTTCAGACGTTATCTGCCTTGCGAGGTGCGGGGCGCGGTGCATCGGTCAGTCTCAGGTGTGGTGACGACAGCGGGCGGCGAATCGAATTTGCTGACTTGAAACTCGACGATACGTTCTTTCCACCATCGCGATATACGTTAATGTTAGTGGCCTCAGGTGCAATACTTATTGAAATAAAGTTTACCAATGACTTCTGCATGCAGCTCACTAATGGTGTTTCAGACGCCTCCAACTTACTGACGACATAGCTCATCCTGCTCTTCAGTGCCGTGATATTCTTTGATAGCCTCATTTAGTTGAGGCTCTCCCACAGAACTGAAGGCAAGCGGCCTAACTCCTTCGCACAAAATTCAACGGGTGCGTCATCTGGGTCAGTCACTTTAAGTAAGTTGATGATATCTTGGAGTCTTCTCTCGCCTTCATTCCGACGCCGAGCTAGCATCTGATGAAACCAAACTGCATTTCATACTTGCCAGTTGTGAAAGTAGTTTTTTTTGTTACTTACAGTCTACGCGGGTAAAACCTCAGGGCATTGCTAGTATGAAAAATTGCAGAAGCTGTCCATGTAAACCAAGATCCATTCTAAGTCTCCCCTGCTTAACCAGTTTTTATCAGATAAGATAGTGTCCTATAGCTGCTTGGCTGAAATAGGCTATACTGTTTTTATTGTCTAGCGTTTGACCACAATGTACCTAATGGTAAGACCATAGAGATATAAAATACTATTGATAAGACACCGCGTAGTTAAAGATAGTAAACAGCCATAACCTAGAATAGGAACTGGCGCTCAAAAACGTCTGCCGGAACACACAATTAAATCAAAATTGTGGTTGATTGAAAAAGGTGATTGATGACACAATTTTTACTTGAGGGTGGTAGCTTACTAAGCGTTCATACACAAAATGCTCCCTACCACCATGCAGAATTGTATAGTGTTCTACACTATATGCAGAATCAATAAGTATTTTGAAAAGCATAAAATGAAATGAAATTTACTTATCGATTGAGCAAACTTTATATAACTTAAATATAACAGAGTAAAATAATATAGCAGTAAATTTTTATATCAACATTAGAAACACATTGGCCTGAAACACATGCCCTTCCCCGGACATATATATTAAATCGTTTCAATGAAGAATGTTATTGGCTGTCAATTTTTTGCATTTCCGCTGAGAAAAGAACAATCACGTAGATCAGTACATAATATCCCCAAGTTATTACATGGAACCAAAACTATCTGGTGAAACATAGATGGTTGAAAACCTTTGCCATCCATTATGGACGGTACAAACGTGACGATGTGTGCGAAGAAAGCGTGCATATTTTAGGTTTTGCCAAAATTGGTAGAAACATTCGAAAAACTTCGGTATGGCGCTCGGTGTTCTCATGCAGTAAGTACTATGCAGCAAAGCTAGTTTGCTCAATTTATAATTTTTATGAAAGTTAGCCGAAATCCACAACAGTCAAAAGTTTAACACAATAGGTAAAAATATACGATATATATTGCCTTAAATATCCTTTTATCCAGCTTTCTATGATATATCTCAATTTGATCGTAACGCTTCCACATTCGAATTGGTAAACACGTCACAATCAGCCAATTTGCCCCTTGTCTTTGATATAACCTTTTTGATATCGATAATAAATCTTATTTCCCCATCTCTTCGACGCGAGAGGAAATAAAAAAGGGCTACAGCGCGAGAGAAATGTAATCGGAATGTAGACAAGCAATTCTTGTCGATTTCTGTCCCTCGAGGCTCTCATTCGTTCGTCTCGTGAGGCTTCCAATACAGACATATTTGTTTATCTCTAGGGCTTTATTTTAGAGTTCGATGGACTGTTAACAGAAACTAAGCAATTATTACGTTTTCTACGCTATACAATAAAAGAAGCTAAATAATTGTGTTTTCAAGGTCATATTGTCCCACTAACGCTCATAATAACGGTGAAGTTTTCCCCTAGCAAGAACAATATACGCACGTGTAAAGAGGATCGTAAGATTATCTGGTTTGACCAAGTCATTATAGGAAATCGTCGTGAGATTATCGGTAGACCATAAAGAGTAATTTTTACGCAGAAAAATTAGCACGCGTTCCTCTTTGCCACAGGGAGACAGTGTGGTTATGTGTGACTCCAACCCACTAAAATTCTAGGGTGTTATACCTCCAATGCTATTGAGTGGGCATGCTTTCATGCAGGCAGTGATAGCTATGGACTGCTTTGCCGCAGGTCCATGGTTTGATTCCCACCGCCAGCTTGAGCTTTTTTGTATGCTTGCCTGGATATCTACCACCCTCTAATAGAAAATCTGTTACCATGAGGAAGTACATGAGGCAGTACAATTATTACAGGCATGTGAGACCTAACAACCATATGTCTCAGTGTGACTTCCGCAGTGCAGCTCGTCACTTCTGTCGAAATTGTTATAGGCAGAGGTTACCGCTTAAAATCAGGTGGGCTTCGTGCTTGTACCGCCACAATTCCATAACAAAAACACTACCGCGAACCCAAAAGATGACAAATACTCCTCATAAATCGGTAAACCTAAAAGACGAAGCGAATATTTTTCTACCAATTTTATATCGAATCATCATTGTTCGGAAATAGAAAAGTTCGTAGAAGCACCAGATAAAAACTGGTCTAGTTTGTTTTGGTCTCGTACACCGAAGTTCATACAAAAACTATTAATGCAGGAAACTGTGTTCAGCATTGAACACTCCAGGTGATACAGTAGGTCAATTAATAAATGAAATAAATAAAAAACCGGCCAAGTGCGAGTGGGACTCGCGCACGAAGGGTTCCGTACCATTATCTGTTACCTTAAACGGCGAAAACCTGTTTTATTGTATGGGAGCCCCCTTAATTATTTATTTTAATTTGTTATATTTCATAAAAAGATTTAATTAAATATTATGTGAATAGTTAAAGCGTCTACCTGTCACCGTTATTAGTATCGAGCAAGAAACGGTAAAAAAATGAAGTTTGTTGTATGGGAGCCCCCTTAAATATATATTTTTTTAATTTTAGTATTTGTTGTTATAGCGACAATAGAAATACATCATCTGTGAAAATTTCAACTATCTAGCTATCACCGTTCTTGAGATACAGCCTGGTGATAGACGGACGGACGGACAGCGAAGTCTCAATAATAGGGTCCCGTTTGTACCCTTTGGGTACGGAACCCTAAATAGTACCCAAATAAAAAAAATATGTCGCTTCTGGAGTGTCCATGTAAAAACCTACCCAAGAGTGGTATTAACAGTCCGGTTCAACTGGCAACTAATGTGTGATTTTGTACAGTGCTTAGATAGTGCTTATGGTAATTTATTATATTTTTTAAATAGCTGATAGGTTACTTTTTGACCACAGTCAGACCTCATGGTAATTGAAACATGAAATTTCTGCGCAGAAGTCCATATCCTTCAATTCAGTCCATATGCTTCAACCATAACACGGTCTATATAACTATTTATTGTATATATAAGCTAAAACGAGACATTCTATGTAGTGGTTCTACATAATATAACAATAGGTGTAAGTGAAAATCGTTTTTGCTGATGCTGCTGTCCTCCATCAAGGAGTGAGGTATGTCAGCTCAGGTTAGAGGGAACCACTCGCGCGGCTTTTAGCACGATTGCTCGCTACAATGGCTGTGTGCGAAATATTTAAGCTCGCACCAACGTACTGCAATTATTACTAACTGCCCAGTGAATATATAACCTGTGATGTTTACTTAACAAAGAAACATCAAACATTACAGTAATATTGAGGATTAAATTCTTGTTCCTAAACGCTATCTTGGCATTATTTAGAAATGTGTGCTGCGTGGGTTATGTAAGAGGGCCTTCCCTTACGCCACACAGTCCAGTGGAGTTGTGCAGCCCACAACGGCATACGACATCATTGTCGGCCCTAAAAGCAAAGCAGCATTTTCCGCAGAACTGCGATATCTGCGACACCTGCCAAGCGTAGGGACAATGCAAACCCCCCCCTAACAGGGAAGGCTTTGGTTAAACCGTGGACTTCATAGTCGTAATAGTAGTATGGTAGCATTTGAAGTCAAAACTAGTTAGTCACCGAGTGTTAAGCGCCACCAGTTGACCGGTTCATTATAGAGAGCTAAATTTACTTAATCTTAATAACTGCTGTTCATACTTTAATCAAATATATTTTGAATTTGAATTTGAGTTGTATTTTGCATTTTATTAGATAATGAAATTACCATGACATGTTTTATCTATGTATACCTGGTGTCAACGTGCTGCGTATATTATATGTAAATAAATATTTAAATAACTTCTTTTGTAATTGATAATTTTGTCTATATTGCAAACGGAAATGGAAGAAGATAAGCTAGGAGAATATTAATATACGAAACTAGCATAAATAGGTTTATGAAGCTAAACAAGTAACAGTTATAATATGGCTTCTTACAACGCAACAGGCAATTTACTGTAAGCATAAACATAAAAATATTTTTTTATTTCATATATATATATATATATATATATATATTATGCGTGATAGTTTAGCCTTTGACCACTATCTCACCTGATGGTGATGATGAGGTCGAAGGTGTTGTTCAGGCTAACCTAGAGAATTAATGGCTCACAAGGACAGCTGCCGGAACACACCGTTAGGTGCTTAGCGACAGATTTTCTACTTGAGGGTGGTAGCTAGCCAGACGGCATTCGCAAAATGCCCTACCACCATGCCATAACGACTGCCATCCGAAGACAACAACCGGGACCGATGGCTTGACGTGCCGAAGCACGGAAGCGCTCAGTAGTAATGTCACCAGTGGTCACCCATCCAACCATGACCGAGGCGGACTTTGTTTGCTTTGCTGATGGGTTCAGAATGGCTAAGCAAACTTCGCTACGAGCGCTTCGTAATCACTGTTTTTTTTTATCTATGTGACTGTGATGGAAAAAGCACAAGGCCTTTCTGTTGTTAAGCGGTAACCTCTGCCTATAACGTATTTCGTCACAAGTGATAAATTGCACAGCACCCATCACATTGTGACAAAGTTCTTAGGTCTCATATTTTCGTAACTTCGTAGCACCCATACCCGTCAAACCGGAACACAGTAATACGAACACTACTGCTTGGCAGTAGAAATAGCTTTAGTGGCAATACCTACCCGAACGAGCTCGTTTACAAAGAATTCTACTGTTATAAATATAATATTAATTAACATTCTATATTCAACCATATTACTACGAAATAAAGTCAAATCAATTTCACGCATATTTGACTTTAATCATCTATATTACTAATAATAAAACTGTAACAGGTCCAATTCTGTACATGGCAGGTATTTTGAAAAAAAAAATGCACAGTACTCTGTAGCTGATACTGATGCAGAAACTGTATTTTTTTTATTTTTGTGTTTTGGAGCATTTGGACTGCCTATGAGTCTGCTATGACTTATAGGTTGTTTAAATGCTTTTATTGTAGTAGCTCTAGTGTTGTATATAGTTTGTAGTATTTTGTTAATTAAAGGCATACCGCCGGAAAAAAAACCACCAGAGATGGTCCAATGAATATGCTAACATTGAAATATCTAATGGATAGATTCAGGCGTTACTTTGCGGAAATCCATATTTAATAATAACAAATACTTTTAAAAGTATCCTAAAAAATATATACTGAATACTAGTCTTCTAGTCTCGATCGTGCGCTCGGTAAGTCAAGACCTCCTGAAGATGCTTCGTTTAGAAGCGAAACTAGTCGGGTATTCTTCCGGTTAGGCTGCGTGATGTTTGTGACGTCACGTAGATAACAGGAAAATTAGGCGGAATTGTCACTAGATATATAATTTTATGCTTTTTTAAGTGTTTTATTTAAATATTATTTAATATTTTTTAGGATACTTTTAAAAGTATTTGTTATTATTGAAATATCTGTTTTATAATATGAAGCGACAAGACAGTATGGTGGTTATGTCTTGTTACAATAAATGACATTGCGGTAGGCGATGAGGACAAACATCTGCTGATAGGGCCTACTGGAATCACATCCATAGCTGTTGCCATAACTCCCACGCTTAGCCAGGCGTCTTGACGATCGCAATGTTCAAGTAGATGGCTGTTCTTCAAAGGCGCTGCTACTCCCATTCTGATATCTTTTCCTTCGTACGACTCCTCAGTGAAGCCTGGTACTCCATGGGCACCTGGAATACTTTCATTATCCTCAACAAGCGAGAACCTGTTCCGGACAAGGTTTAGTTGCTATTTCATTCATACATTTTTCATGCTTATTGCATCAGCCGGATTGTCCACTGCTGGAAACAATCTCCCCCATTCAAGAGGTCATAATATCCCATAATGCTAACGCTTGGCATGCGTTTTAAGGATCACAGTGTAAGATACTACGAATAAATACTCGTATGTAAATAAATGTAAGTCGTGCTCTAAAACAGCAGAACGCGCACACCTTGGACAGCTGGTGTGGTGTATAGTTTCAAAAATTATTATTATTATTATTAATCATTTAATTCAGATAAAATCCATAATACAAGTCGATAAATGTCAGAGCATCTTGAATTATAGATACCTACAAAACTTATGTTAAATATAAATTCTTATAATCACATTAAACTAATTAAGGGTTTCACCCATCATAATACCCATCCACTTATTCTGTAAAGGGCAGTCAGACCTGGCTGCAATAATTTGCAGAATGCTGTTGCGATGTACCGTGGGTGCAACAATATTACTTTGACACGATCATTTTTAAGCCCCACTTGGAAGATTGTGCATGTTTTGTTACTTGTGAACTTGATGAGTTCGAAATCAAATCGGTAACTGTATGAGAGTTTCAGTTCTTTACATATTTATTCGTAGGTAAGACACTAGTTCCTTAGAAGGTGCTGCTGGCTACCCTCCGGTATTTTACCCTTGATCGTCACTTACGACACCTTCGAAAAGAGATGTGAGGTGACATCCTAGCTCGAAGACCCTTAGCCCCTACGCCGCGCGCCGATAGTAAATCCTTTATATTTTTTTTAAAGATTACAGCAATAGGTATGATATCTCCTACCATATGTGATTTTATTTTTCAGGTCCCAACTGACGGAACCCGTAGCTGCGTTTCAAGTGCAAGTGTTTACGAAACCATTTCTTAAGTTTCTACAAATCCTTATAGGTTTTCTTTCATTACTTATAAATAACTCTCAATATTATCCTCCACCGGCTTCAGTATCTGGTAAATATGCATGTTTTTACCACCTTTCGACCACTTTAGCATCTGTTGGTTAATTCTATTGTTGACGAATATACTAATCCTGGAATGGAATCTGGCTTTTAAATACAGCTGCCAGAACACAATGTTAGGAGCTTGCTGATCCCTTTTTTTACTCTGAGGTGGTAGCCAGGCATGCAATCGCAAAATGCCCAACTACCATGATGTGAAATAAGGACTGGGAACCTAACCCTAGATGAATAATGGATACGTATGGCCACTGGGATGTACCCGCTTCAATCAGGTTTAGTACATTGCTTATGAAAAATATGTCTCTTCTAAAAATATAAGGGCAACATAAGAATAAATACTACCAACTTAAGATCGAAACCAGATTATCTACAACCTGCTACCAACGAGTATTAAGATACTTTGGTCATATCGCTCGGTCACAATCAGATAATTTGGACAAGCTGGTTATAGTAGGAAAAATAGAGGGGAAAAGACCACTGGGTCGCTCACCTACCCGCTGGTCCGACCAAATTAAGGCCATAACGGGACTCACCCTGCCTAACGCCCTGAGACAAGCCGAGGACAGAATGGTGTGGAAGCAGCTGGTAAACGTCTCTGTTGAGACATTTCAAGACGGGCACGACCTTCAGACATGAAGAATGCGACGAAGAAGAAGAATAAATAAACGATTTTTCTACTCCCAACACTTAGGACATTTGCTGCAAAATAACTGTAGCTTCTAAGTGTATCTTGATGACAATTATTTTCGTTCAATTTGTACTTCATGGCTTCGAATTCCCAACATTTAAAAATTTAAAGGAACTACTATAGATATTTTTTAGTTTGCCAAGCACCTGTTGTTCCAACAGCTATAAATGAGAGCGAGTTTCTAATTTACCTTTTCAAGGAATAAATATAACATAAATATGTTATTTTTAATATTTTAGTTTGCAATAGCGCATGCTCTTCGGATTACATTAGAAAATTACAAACGCGAGGAAAAATTTTGATCATGTGTTGGATGTGGAGGAATTTTAATCATGTGCGGAGGAAAAAAAATTTCCCCGCGTATATATATAATTTTGTAATAAATATGTTATGTAATTTAAGTGTATAAGAGCATAAAAATATAAATTGTAATTTAAGCACTAATTTAATTAAATTAATATTAAAATAAACTATTTCAATTTCAAGATGGACAAGTATTTGATTACGTGGTTATTGGGGGTGGATCAGCAGGATGTGTGGTCACCAATAGACTCACAAAGAACCCCAACATAAAAGTTCTTCTGATTGAAGCAGGAGATTTAGCATCTTTAGCATCAGATGTAAGAATACATCAATATTTTGTGGTAGCTAAGAAACGTAAACTTATAACTACTAATTAACGTGTTTACTGTTCTATTTCTAGAAACTTGGATTATTTCCATTACTTGATCGCTCTAAAGAAGATTGGAATTTTTATTCAAAAAAAGACCACTACTCTAGTCAAGCGTTTAAGAATAAAAAGCTCCACTTGCCGGCTGGCAAGCTATTAGGAGGCAGTGGTGGTGTCAGCTACAATTTATATGCAAGAGGAACAAAATGTGATTATGACAGATGGGCCCAACTTGGTAACGAAGGATGGGATTGGAAATCCGTCCTGCCATATTTTAAGAAAAGCGAATACCTTGATGACGTTCCGTTATTAAAAAGCAATACGGCATCTCTACATGGGATGAATGGCCCTACGCATATAAGGAGGCCAGATTGGGAGAGAGGCAACAATTATTTCCAAGGATTCGAACAGGCTGGTTACGAGACTCTGTTTGATATCAACGGTTATAAAAGCATTGGCTATGGATGGGCTCAATTTAATAGTAATGGTATCAATTGTCAAAGTAGCGCTATCAAATACATAATCCCTGCACGAAATCGTACCAACCTTTATCTGCTCCTCAATACTCTAGTTACTAAAATTATTATAAACAAAAAAAAGGTTGCAACCGGTGTTGAAGTTTTGCTTGAAAACAATTCAAAAATCAAAATTAATGCTAGATATGAAGTAATATTATGTGCCGGTACAATTAATAGTCCCAAAATATTAATGTTGTCTGGAGTTGGGCCAGCATCGCATTTGAAAGACATGAATGTTAATGTTATTTCAGATTCACCTCGCGTTGGAAAAAATCTAATGGACAATCCATTATTACTTTTTCCTATCACTGGTGCGGCAGGATTTTTTGAATCTTTTGGCTATATATTAGACCTTTTTGCAAATCTCAATATCTTCCCCAACCCATTACTTATTGGACATGGTGCTCTCAATAAGTCCCAATGTTTTCCTGACTACCAAACCAATATACTACCTGTATCAGCGGGATCATTGATAAACCCTATATTTTACAGCAGTATTTATGAATATGAAGATGTAATAAGCATATCTTACACAAAAGCTGGCTTAGAAAAAGAAACATTACTCACAGCCCATGCTCTGCTTCATCCTAAATCTCGTGGCTCGATAGAGCTTGCATCAAAAGACCCAACAGCGGCTCCCATCATATACACGGGATTTTACTCTGACCCCGATGACTTGGAGTTGCATGCTCGTTGTGTTGAAGACTATATTAATGTTACGACCACTGAATACTTTCGGAGTTTTAATGCAAAGGTTGTCAATTCGAATATTAGACAATGTAATTGTTTTAAGTTTCTTAGTCGTGAGTATTTGAAATGTTTGCTGCTAAACGCATCAGGTCCTATGTTTAATTTTTGCGGTACTTGTGCAATGGGGCCTAAAGGTTCAGGAGTTGTAGATAATAGGCTGAAGTTAAGAGGAATAGATAAGCTTAGAGTAGTGGACGCGAGTGTAATACCTGAACTAATCAGTGGTAATATCTACGCTCCAGTGTTAATGATAGCAGAAAAAGCTTCTGACATGATTATAGAAGATCGCGAAAATTAATACCAATAAAATAAATCGAAACTATACTTGGAATGGTTTAATTTCTTTGAAAAAAAAAAAAATTCAAATCAAACAAAAGTGTTTTAATACCAAGACCAATGCATAACGATTATCACACATGTAACTCATATAACACAAGGTATAATTTATATGGATTAAAAATTTAATATTGGTTATATATCTCAATGACAATCCCAATGACGTGTGCATCGTCAAGACGTCTGCCAAGCGTGGAAGTACATCAATTTATTCAATTCTCCAATCAATGTTCCCTTTATAAGGGAACATTGACGATCCAGATGATACGGTATACTAGTATCTCAGTGTATTTTGTCTATACACCACTTTCTCGTAAATATCTTAAAAAAAACGGATACACTGAAAAATTAAGAAAAAAACGGAATGATTTCCAACAAAATACTCAAAATACTCAGAGCTCACGTTTCTTTGGTCTGGCTAATGTTATTTCTAACTTTTTAGTATCGGCAGTATATTTCCAAAATGTTTTATTTTTATGTGTTCAATTAAACATGGTGCTTATAAGATGAATTGTCACTTGCCTACAATACTAATCAGCATATTGGCGAATAGTTTTTCAGTTCGTTGAGTGTAACTTAAAAACGAATTATTGATGTCAATAAAATACAAATAGAACCACCGTGAAAATTAATTGTATACAAAAATAATAGATATTAAAATTGAATGATTCAAAACAAAGTTTAGCGCGGTCATCACATTTTTAGACACTTGTTATGAATGTTCATAGAAACAAAAAACGACGAACGTACAAAATGGCAGCTAACTCATAAGATCTAACCAAGATATTTGGAAAAAATGGTGGTCTGTATAACTTCGACGACACCTGATTTGGCTATTGTAAGTATTCGGCCTTTAAAGCGGTAATCAAACAAACTATAGATTTAATTTCTTTGTCAATAAAGAATTTTGTGTAGCAAACCTAGAGACGCATAAAAGTATACACGATCGAGGAAATATGCATAAGACAGGCAATTTTGTGCCGGACCAAGTAACCTACTATCGACTCGTAACACACGTTAATAAAATACCTAAAGTACTGTTTAACCCTTCTTTGCCAAGCCTCTTTATATCCTCAATAAATTCATATTAATATTTGTTATTATATTTACAATTTCACTGTTTGATTATACACAGAGTAAATTTTGCCAGTTGCCATTATAACTACTGGGTATCAAAAGCAGCAGGCGGACCACGCAGTTAGGAGCTTGTGCTGATTTCGTATTTCAAGGTGGTAGATATCCACCTTCAAATACGAACAACATTATATTGAAACACATTTATTTACAAAATGGCATTGAAACACTATGCTATGAAACATCGGGTGTGACGCTACGTGTGTAATACCTAACATGAAGTAGGACAAATGTTAGTTTACTCTGTTTATTAACATGAGTGTTTGGTGTAATTTCAAACCTTCATCGAGCTTTCATATCAAAAAAATGTTCACTTGAATTTATATGACAACCAGAACGTGAAGATAGATTGTGCAATGACCGTTATGTAGTGTCTTCTAGCGGAAAAGGGTACGAAGGAGCCGCAAAAGCATATATCTTTAACCGCACAGGAGGGAGAAAATTCACAGGAGGGTCAGTGAATTTTCAAAATCTCCAGAGAAAAGGGCACAACCGCAAACCATGCTGAATAACTCGTAATATAAATTTTGGGTATAAAAAATAAAAGTAGTGGCACCAACCCCGTAAAGGCACCAACTAAACATGAAGGGCTTATTTCACCACATATTTGACGTGCTAGTAATATGTCCGCAGCTTTGCGTAACCCGAAGGATTTGCTCATTCTTGTTTTATTTAAAATTTATTAAATATAGTTACGTCTGTTTTAATTATAAGCTTAGAAGCTGTGCAAACCGTGTAGGTATGTAATCTACGTAAACTAAGCTGCTGACAGGTAGTGAGAATTCTTTTGCAGGGTAGGACGCATCCCAACTTTTGCACTATAGGCTGTTGTTCTTCTCTTAGAAATAGAATTCAACACAAGCTATAGCATGTGTTGAATTAATTGTGCAGAAGGTGCCAACTTTCAAATCAATTTCTACTTACCCCAGTTTTTATTTTGTGATTCTGACGGAATAAACACGCCCTGTTACCTTAGGCCTGGGTAAAACGGTAAGCTCTGCATAGAACAGATGCATTTCATCACAAGTGAGGAGCTGCCCTTCGCCCTGAAATATAAAGTAGTTTAGACCCATGCGTTTCAGATCGGAACATAGTAACGCGGACATTATTGATTGGTGGTAGAAATAGGTATGAATTAAAATAAAACCCTGAAGCACGTGACACATTAAAAAGTAAAACTGTGCCCGTTGTATGCAAGAATCTTCATACTTTCATTTAACTAGTTTATTTTTTTTCATACAACTTAAATATCTTTTCCCCTTTAAAAAATATCTACTCACGCCGTGAATAGTAACCGAGACTCACCATGGTGCATGGTGATATACTTAATTTTGTACTCGAAAGTTGTAGCTAGCCCATACAGCATGCAAAACACTCTTAGGCAGAATAATTTGATAAAACTGATCAGCATTTAACACTCGACCCCGCACTTGGATTGTTTTAAAAAGAACCCACGAAACTATTGTTTTGAACACATCGATCGATCGAAAGATTCCATTATTGACGATCACTTTACTTTTGCACGTGAGTAAAACTGCCTCCCTAACGCCAGCCACTAAAGCACAAGCTAACAAACTCTGGTTTTGACAGTCCTAAACCAACAGATTTGCATGTGAGCGTACACACTGTAAACAGGGGTTTGTCTTAAGCCCTTTATCAAAGTTCTCCTTTAGTTTAAATTGTGAAGGGAACGTTTGTTTTGATGAGATTAAAATGACGTGTGAATGTGAGTTAAAATATTCATGTTGGGAAAAATTCTGGTATCCGCCAGCTCGTTGGGTATTCCTGTAATATTCCAGTGTAGGCTTAAAGTTATTTTATGCTGAATTGTAGCATACATTACAATTATCTAAATTGTATTTTTAGGGTAATTTTTAAATAATATTCACTGATATTTTAATAAGTCGTCGTTTATACAACTCCTATATTAATTCATGTATATTCATTAATGGTTTAACTTATAAAAGAGAACGCAAATGTAATCGACTCTACGCGGTATCAAAGTCACCTAGCGTCATTCATGCCTATTCGCAAGCGAGCCTGTCGCAAGACGAGGCAACCGACGCACGTCGAAAAAAAACGTTGAAAAGTGTGTTCTATAAAATTACAACTTAACGGCTTTGAGGCGATGTCGATATGATACTGGGTGAATCAGTGGTTAATGAACTGTAAATCTTCAAACATGACATAATTGTGCTGCTTTGTCATATACTAAATCAAAGCACCCTATGTGAGAAAAGGGATATTGGACATTTTCATCATTTTATATATAAGTTATACGGCCGGTTGCTTTCCTGGCTTCATGGTCTTTCATGGCCTAATAGCTCCTGGCTGAATTCCACAGCGAAATACGGCAACGTGTTTATACGCATATGAAAAAGATGGAGATTGAGCACAAATATCTTGGGTATATCTTAAAATCCTATAGACATTTCCTTGTCAGAAAAACACAATATATAAGTACACTGGTTCGACCCATAAACCAAACCTAAAACCTTTTATTCTTTTAACGGGGCACAAGCCTCACTCTACAAAAGCCTCATAAAAACTAATTGATTATAGATTTAGAAGTTCATTTACACTATTTAAGTGAGATAACATAGTCTAAAATTCAAAACTGGTCGAAGCGTAACGTAAACACCAAGCACCAAAGTTGTAAATTTAATGAAAATGAATTGGCTTGCTATAAATCCTATATTTCACAAACACGCAGCATTTTTACAGTCATGGAACATTTCCTAGGAACATTTTCTCTTTTAAAGATATTACTCTGGTACTTATTGTCTTAATACACTTCCTTTAGAATCCACCAAATATTATTATAAGTAACTAATTTTATTACTGGCTCGAATTGATAGGGATTGGTACCAAAACTACCAAATATGAATCAGGCAAAACGCTAAGTGGACCGTTTTCAAGTGTTATAATTTTGAAGCGCTTGTAGCGAAGTTTGCTTAGCCGTTCTGAATCGATCAGCAAAGTTAAGCAACGTCCGCCTCGGTCATGACTTGGATGGGTGACCGCTGGCGACGTTACTACTGAGTGCTTCCGTGCTTCGGAGGGCACGTTAAGCCGTTGGTCCCGGTTGTTGTCTTAGGATGGCAGTCGTTATAGCATGGTGGTAGGGCATTTTGCGAATGGCTGCCTGGCCAGCTATCACCCTCAAGTAGAAAATCTATCGCCAAGCACCTATCAGTGTGTTCCGGCAGCTATCCTTGAGAGCCAGTCATTCTAGGTTATCCTGAACAACATCTTCGACCATATCTACTTACCATCAGGTGAGATAGTGGTCAAAGGGTAACCAATCAGGCATAAAAAAAAGAAAAAAATAATTATTAAAACTTTCGAAGCTGATCCCAATAGAATGTTCCATACACATATGTGGTTCCAAGATTATAATTATTTTGATCCTATTCATTGACCACGTGGATCTCACGTGGTATTAGTAGTGTTTATTTTAAAATAAGATTAGAATTTGTGTCTACGTATAATGTAAAATGTAAGCTTAAGAACCATAGTAACCTCAACAGAAATATACCTCAACTAAAAATATTAAATAATCAAGTATTTTTTTCTGACACCCTTTTTTCATAATGGAATAATAATTACCTAGGTACCAATTATAAGCGGGGTATTCAATATTAAAGAAATATTGTGATTTTTAGGGTTAAAAGGAAAAAAAACAGAACCCGTATAGGATCACTTTGTTGTCCGTCTGTCTGTCTGTCAAAACCCTTTTTCTTGGTAAAAAATCAAACAAAAATAATCCTACATATTTCATTATTATTTTTATGACCTTAAAGAGCGATAAATTAACCTCGTGCTCTTCATAAATTAATTTCGGAACTAAGGCCTAATATTTATTGTGCTCCCAACAATAGGGTTGCGCAAAGAGACCTTTATGTTTGTTTAGAATTCGCTATGAATTTTAGTGTATGTGGCATGGCTGGTAACCTACAGCGTCGGATTGAAAACAAGTAAAATAAAAGAACCAGCATAGTAATGCTTTGAAATCTTATTTTCTATAGATTGTGTCTTTACACCTACAGATATGGTCGCCATCGGCAATATTTTTTTTTTTTTTTTTTTATACCACTAAGTTGGCAAACAAGCATACGGCCCGCCCGATGGTAAGCAGTTACCGTAGCCTATGGACGCTTGCAACACCAGGGGTATCACTCTCGCGTTGCCGACCCTGAAGAAATCTCTTCACGCCCTTTTTGAAGAACCCCATGCTATACTCCATCGGGAAAACCGCGGCAGACAATTATCAGGTTATCAATGAATATTCACATATTGTCGTTTATAAAATATATTAGCATAATAATTAGAACAAAACAATTTAACTTAGTTGTACTTAGTAGTAAAAAATGCCAAATGAATAATATCAAAGATGTTATATAGATTTTTTTTATGCCTCATAGGTTAGCCTTTGACCACTATCTCACCTGATGGTAAGTGATGATGTGGTCGAAAATGTTGTTCAGGCTCACCTAGAATTACTGGCTCTCAAGGACAGCTGCCGGAACACACCGTTAGGTGCTTGGCGACAGATTTTCTACTTGAGGGTGCTAGCTAGCCAGGCGGGCAGTCGCAAATTGCCCTACCACCATGCTATAACGACTGCCACCGTAAGACAACCACCGGGACCAACGGCTTAACTTGCCCTCCGAAGCACGGAAGCGCTTAGTAGTGTCACCAGCGGTCACCCATCCAACTCATGACCGCAGCGGACGTTGCTTAACTTTGCTGATCGGTTCAGAATGGCTAAGCAAACTTCGCTACGAGCGCTTAAAAATTACAGTATCAAATCCAAAAACTCATGCGTCTATTAAATTTAATGCCACTGAAGAAATTGGAATTGTACTGACACATTCACATTACGGGGCTATAAAGCAACTTAATGTCATTAAATAAAAGATAAATTGTACAATAAAAACAATAGCATTGCTTGTCAGTACCGATCACCACATGTGAGGTAAAGGTAGGAGGAAGTGAAACAAAATTCATTAAATTCACTCAATCGAGACAATAGACATCAAAGAAACAATACATAGCAAGCCAATATAGCGCCAAATAGAAATTCCTTTCAGGTTAAATCGTTTCATATAGAATCGAACGCAGTGCGTGGAATGTCCTTAGATTTTTTCACCAAATTTCCTAACGCGCAGCATATCACGTAAGTCTTTATTCATAGAGCACATTTTGTCAATTTTATCTGGCATATATAAATTGGTTTAGATTGAAATAAATGGTTTGCCGACGCCCATTGTGGATCATATCGCGAATAGAATCGTAAATCAGCGCAATGTGCGATCGGATCAAGTTGTTGATTTTACTTTTGATGGTCTTGGTGCTAGTGGATGGAGACTGCGATAGTGATGAAGACGAAATTGTGAGAGATTCTATTATTTTTAATTTTTATTTTCACTTTGACCGCCTCGTTGGAAGTTTCTGGCCTTTGACAAGAGAAAATTATGTTGAAAATAATCTGTTTACAGAATAACATTATAAAATTTTATGAAAATTTATAGTAAAAACTCTATGCAGGCTCTCATAATGAGCGGATTCTTGAATGAATGAGCTGAATTGTATAGTATAATTGATAGTTTAGCCTCACTAATTGCCCCCGAGTATTGAAGCATTACTGAGTATAATGCCCTTCATGCGTAATTGCTCCCACAATTACTGAGAAACTACGATCGCTTTTAAGTTTTGAGTATTGAACATTTAATATTTTAACTTGTTGCTTATCTCTAAAATATAGTAAGTCTGACACAGTTAGTACAAGTAGCAGAATAGTATTCTGCTGTTCGTACTAAATGTGCCAGGAGAAAAACGAGAGATGCAATATTCAGTACAAACTCTTAAGGCAAAACCATCAATATGTGCTTTTATGACGAGCTTGTCAGAGCTATGAAAGTTATTATGCACGCGTTCAGACAATTTGGTGTCAGGTGCATCTGGGCTGCCAGGGTCCTGCAGGACGCACGCTTCGTCAAACCGGATGGCCCGGAAATGCGAGGATTGACCTTAGCACGAAAATAATCACCCACAAATAAAATTAGCTGCAATTCGGTCAGACATTTTACTTTCGAACGCTTATAAAATCGGCCCTTATTCCTTTACGTGAAGAAACTAGATATGCACCTGTTAACAAATGGATGGACAACATGTCCGACCATTTACATAATCTGGTGTCTGGATACCTTTTACTGACACTAAATTTCATTCTTTACGCGAACCTTCCGACCCTTTTCAAAAGAATGCCGCTATTTCTATGTAAAGTGAATATTGGGACAGGAGAGTATTGGATTACTCTATACACCAATAGAATAAAAATGTGGGGTTGAATACCTTCATGCACTGATGATGAATAAAATATTTAAAAATTATCGCGTTTATTCATGATAAACTTATTCAATACACTCTTAAGTAAGGTTTTAATTTAATTCATTTAGCAGCCTTGAAGACAGATATTTCAATTGAAAAGCATTATTCATAATTTAAAAAAAATAACAGCTGTCAGAGGAGAATAGATAATGAATCTACGACAAACACTAAGTGTACGAAAAGAAGAAGAAAAATATGCCAAGTGCAAATAGAAAGAAAAATGATTGATTGTTTTTATCTGAAGTTAAAAACTACATTATGAAAAGATTCTTCCAGTATTTTTAATATCAAAAGAGGATATAATACCTTAAGTTCTGATGTTGCAGATTCTTAACTAGTATTGCGGTAAGCTCCTAGAAAAATAAATTTAACAATATAAAGCTGGCAACATCGACAGACCCCGTTTTAAAATTTATAGACAAAAATTATGTAAGATTAATTTAAACCTTATTGACTGAGCTCTAATGCTTTAAACCTCGGGAATTTCCCGAGCGAGAATTGCACCTCCGCATATCTTTTTGAGGAAGTCGTATGAGGCGACAAAAGGAAAAGTACTAGAAGCTAGAAGAAAGGTCAGCAGTGCTTTCTGAAGAACTGCCTCACGCTGCGATCGTCAAGCCGCTCGCCAAGCATGGAGATTATAGCAAAACCCTCTAGATAGAGGAAACTGTGTGCAGCAGTGGACGATCCGGCTGATACAATACATAGTAGTACCTAGCGGGTCATCAATCAAAAATTCCTAAGGTGGGTTGGCCTGTCATATGACCTGCCGTAAAACTGTTTCCTGACATAACTATTGGTTTGTTGGACGAAAAGAAAAAGTTTTAATAATGTTTTTTAGGAAACACATACCGATTTCACTAACTAAAAGTAGGAAGCTAGTTATTAGTTACGGAACCCTATAAATCAATTGTGTCTTTCAACAATAAACTCGTAATACAAAGGAAAGCGATGCCAGTTTAAAACCACTGGCCATATCAAAATGACTTTATCAAACATCAATTAAATAGAAGTAGAAATTGCCAGAATAATTCTTGACGGAATAAATATTTTGAGCTATAACCTACGATATTTATTACTATCATGCATGAACTTATCGTTTATTTAATGACATTGAGATATCCGTAGTTAGCCGGGCTAGATTCTATAATCCTCCTATTTCTTTCTGTGTATGTCAACGGACATGAGCGGACGGAGGTAAATTTGCGCCAAACGAACAGCATGCCGCTGGCTGCAAGTAAAGTGTTAATGCACATTGGGCACATAAACAAGGCTCATTATGATCTTAACCATGCCCTGATGACCCAAAAGATAGCGAGTATTGTTCCAACGAAAGTTTTTCCAAGAAGGGTTGCAGGCGATCAGTCCTAAAACCGAAGGAAAAACTATTCAGGAACATTAATTAATCTGTGTTGTCCTTTAAAAGAAGGGTGTTCACAACATTTTCCGTACCTACTTTAGTTTCGTCATAAAAGTACTAAGTCTTCAAACTCGGTGAAATTTTGCATGCATGGTCTTGAGCCTAAGCCTAAGCTACATATGCTTCTGGTTTCCCAGTTTTACCTATAATGTATGTATAGTTAAAGTTATTTGGAAGAATCTTATACAATCGGAATAATTTTTTCATAATTCTAGATCAGTTAATAATAAAACGATAAACTGGCTAACGTGGACCAATATATTACAAGTCATTTATTCAAGAAAAAGGCACAATTTTGCTGTCATAAATATTTTTATGTCAGATTTTATTTATAATTTGCTTATTGGGTATCTATTGACGAACTAGGCTCATGGCCTATGTTTCAGCGCTCTCATCTTAGGTATTCTAAATTAAACATAAAAATACCATCCATAGTATTCATTAAAAAACGTAATAAGCGTAAACATTTTCTCAAAGCTTACCGTTAATAGTATTGAGCGTAGGTAGTAACTGCATAGATACTAAACCGAAAGACATGTAAGTGTTAAGAGTCGATCTAATGATGAATGGAGTATGACACTTGTAAGATTGTAATATGTTATAAATAGAACTTGATCGAAAAAGAGTACGGACCAAGAGTCTGTAGTGCGTAGTTTAATTATATATAAAAAAAAAACCGAAAGACATGCAAAATTCCAAAACATTTTACCTATTTAAAATATTCTGTTTCTTTTTTTATAAAAAGCGCTATGAAGTTACGACCTACGACATACGACCTTAAACAAAAACATATGATGCTTGGTTTTTAATTCAAAACTCCGTAATTAATCTGTGACGAACCTTGTTCAAGCTTTCATTCACTACCACTAAAATGTCGTAGACATACCGCTGATCTGCGTAAACAGATAAAACTGGCTCAGTCAAAAGTCTACTGTCTTGAAATAGTCTCTAAACTGTCATTATATGTTCCGTCCAGACTACAGACTGATCAAATCAGATATTTGCTTTATACTCCATTCACACACAGCCCTCGTAGACAAGTTTTTTTAGGTGTTCTTAACCTATCAGCATAGCTAAGCAACGTCCGTCACGGTCATGAGCTGGATGGGTGACCGCTAGTGACTTTACTACTGAACGCTTCCGTTCTTCGGAGGGCACGTTAAGCCGTCGGTCCCGGTTGTTGTATCAGGATGGCAGTCGTTATACGTAGCATAGTGGTAGGGCATTTTGCGAATGCCCGCCTGGCTAGCTACCACCCTCTAGTAGCAAATCTGTCGCCAAGCACCTATAGGTGTGTTCCTTTAGAGCCAGTAATTCTAGGTTAGCCAGAACAACATCGTCGACCACATCATCACTTACCATCAGGTGAGATAGTGGTCAAAGATTAACCTGTCAGGCATAAAAAAAAATAAAAGAAAAAAAAACTATCGAGCTCTATTATGTTTCGCAACTACTTAAAACAATATCCTTGAACTAAAGCCTTCCATTGGCCTATTCACAAATAGTGTGACGACAACAAACACACTGTTATCTACGACCTGCACCTGCCCTAGACTTCCTTTAATTGTTATCTGGTAAGTGTAGATGACCCCGTGGGGTACCAATTAGAATTGCACCTCCCCATATCTACGGGCGACTAAGGTAAAAATACTGGAAGGTGGGCAGCAGCGCCTTCTAAAGAACTGCCAACTTACACTGCGATCCCCAAGACGCCTGCCAAGCATGGAGATTATGGCAAAGACCCCCATAATAGGGGAGGCTGTGTTCAGCAGTGGACGACCCGGCTGTTACAGTAAGTGTAGATGTGTATATTCAACTGCTATTTATATGTTGTATACTGGTCATATTTCGTTGTCATTTGTGGAGATCACTTAAAAAAGTGTCCTCCCATACGTATTTTTATATTATTTTGTAATGATAGCTGTGAGCCCCTCGAAAAACATAAAATAACACATTTAGGGCCTGTTTCAGCATATTCGAGTAAGTTCCGGTTTTACTACCCAGAACATATTTATTAAACAAAACACTATCTTTGCGTTTCACAGTCATCGATTTAGCCTATCCATCGGTTAAAGCTTGAAACGCGCTGCATATTAACTGTCATTTTTATCATTCAGTTATTTTATGTGTTGCATAGCAACCCGAAACTTTATCATGACATTCTGAAACGGGCCCTTATTATAACTCCAGCACTTATATACCAAAATAATTATTGAATTAGGTAAGGTGGCTTAAACATACTTTGGCCGAATAGTTTCTAATCGGCTAAAACTATTCATATTCAGAACTAATAATAGATTCTTTGTTCATCCTCTATATCTGTTGTAAATAACTTTCTAATAACAAATACCCGTTTAAAGACCCGATCACGCGTAAAATGTTAAAATGTCTATTCTACGTAGACCTCTGACCCCTCCCTCTGTCTTTCCAAACTGTCAATAGAGAGGAAAACTTTGTACAGGTGCAGAGATCTCATTTACATGGTCATGAATATTTCGACAACAAGCGATTAATTACGTGTAGTGTAGGCTTTTGATATGTAAGTTAATTAGTATTAATTTGACAACTTTATTATTTTGTTATTGTTAAGTATAAAAAGTATTTTTTCGGTTTCTTGCTTCGAAATACCCATCTAAAAATATTTAATGAAATTTATATTCTAATATCTTTTGTTGAATGTTTCAAATAAATTATTTATGTTTCAGGTTTGTACTAATTTCAATTACAAGTCATTACCCGTACATATGAATGGAAGGATATACACAAACATAGATAGCTAGATAGAAAGACAGACAGTGGTGTCCGTTTTGACTTTTGGCTACAAAACCCTAAAAATACCAATATTATAATGAAAAAAATATGTGAGTTAGTCATGCATATGACTAACTAACATATTTTTTTCACTGACCTTTGATATTATATACCAAAGCGAATTTTGATTTAAATATTTTAAAATAATGTACTTTTGAAACAACATTGCAATAATTGATTCCTATGATGGCATCTAGTTTGAATCGATACACGCGATAAGCGCACAATGCAGCTAACTCGGTCACTACGGCCGAGGCCGAGTGTACGCGCGCCAGTGACAATTTTCACATATTGCACGTTAGTCTGACGTTATATTCAATTACAGTAACTAAGGACAACAGTTGTGACAAGACTACTGTGCATGGCACACATTTTCCTTTACAATATTGCTTCATGTTTAATCTAACGGAGCGTTTCATATCTGAAAATTCATTTTAAAGTGGTTGTTAACTTGTTTAACGGGTTTTATATCGTTATGTTCGATCGAGTTACTAATACTGATAAGTAGTGGTTAAATAACTGTAATAATCGTAATTATTTACAGTGCGATTTGTAATAATATTAGTCTTAAAATGAAATCTGTGATAGTGTTAGCATGTGTTATATATTATATGTACGCGCAAGATTGCAAAGTTGGCGGGAAAAGGGTAAATTTGTATCTCTCTCGTGTGTGTGAATGATGTGGATCAAATATATGTAATAGAAAGACATTGATGTTTTTGATAAATCAAATTAGATTAAAATTTTACCAAGTACGTAGCCGTGTGTCTGGCAACGGTTTTTAGAGCGGGCGCGTCATTACTTGTATCTTCGATCACACTTACTGAATGAGATACGCAGTGAAAACGAATCATCTTTTAAAAAATAATTTTGGTTAACTGCCATTTTATATTGAAGTTCAAGTAATAAAATACAGGTACTGTTAGGAAATATCCAGCCAGGGGGAGTCGCTGAATGACTCAACTAGTCGGTGGGTCACTTTCCTTCAGGAACTTAAAGTAGTTTGTATCTTCAAAAACAGAACCAACTTGCTTTGTTATTGGCCGTTTTTTTGTATTACTAGGTATTATTGGCTTCAAGTTTGGGAATTATAGTGTGAAGTAGTCAAATATTGTAACCTGTCTCTGTTTTATAAAACCTCCTCCACTTCTGGTTTCGACAGATATAATCATGATAAACATCTTTATCATCAGTACTAATATTATAAATGCGAAAGTAACTCTGTCTGTCTGTCTGTCTGTCTGTTACGCTTTCACGCGAGAACTACTGGACCGATTTGAATCAAATTTGGTATGGAAATAGTTTGAGACCCGGGAAAAAACATAGGATAGTTTTTATCCAACTGCGCAAAAAGAGGTTAATGTTTTTGCGCGATAACCGACATACGCGCGGGCGGAGCCGCGCCCGGTAAGCTAGTGTTTTATAAGTAGATGATGAAGATGACGTACAAATTATTTTAGTTATCATCATCAACAGCTGTTTACATTAACAGTTGAACAAATGCCTCCCTTATAGGTAATCCTGATTTCCTGATTTTGGCCGACCTGATTTCCTGATTTTGGCCGATCTCCTCTTCAGAAGATAATTATTTAGATTTAGAAAATATTTTGTTATGAACAGACGTTTTGGCAATAAATCAGTGCTGCAAGTTTTTCATAAATGCTTGATTCGTAGAATAAAAAACCCTGAAGTGCACTGTTATATTATAAAATATTTTTTTAAAGTCATCTTCAACGATAACGAATATTCACGCCTAACTTTCCCTACAATGTGACCAATTATATAATTAACAAATTCATGTTAAACAATCACATCATCTTAAAAAGACTCATTGGCATCCGCGTGGACGATATCAACCATTTTATGAATTTTATTCATTAACCATTCTATTGTTCTTCTAATCTACCGTTGCGCATGGATTCAAGTTTATTTAATTTATATTTTTCTTTATTTCCGTTACAAGCTCATCGTCACCTTAAGAGGTTTAGCTTCTACAAATAAATTTTATTCGTAGTTTAGCTCCCATTAATGGATAGTGAGCTGTATGACAGTAACTTTTCTTGAATTAGGAATTTTCACAATTAGTTTTAGGATGGTACAAAGACCTGTTTGTGCATCTATCTCTGATCATGTCATTGGGAGTAGTGGCATACTGTTCTTCACCCAATTCCCATCACATTTTCACATCAGTCGGAAGACGTTCATGGTTGAACAAAAGCCTGCCCATTGGGGAGGTATTCCATAATCCTCACGCTGGCGTCTTGGGATTTGCAGTGTAAGACGGCAGTTCTTAAGGGGTGCTTTTGCTCACTATCTAATATATTTTATTTATTCAACCTTCGTCGGTATTTATGACTCCAACTATATATATATGAGGAGGTACAAGCCCGGAACCCCTTGACCAGCTTGTGGGCTTTCATTATCTTTAAAAAATCGACAAGAATGAAGTCGCACGTAGGCATAGGTTAGATCATCATCATAAGTACTAGGTTATATAAAATTGTGTTGATTTGTTTCAGTGCGCAGATACTGAACAGTGCTGTGGTGGATGTTGCATTGAAGGGGTGTGCATCGATTGTAAGTAGAGTATCATTAGTGTCTTATTGTACATTATATGTCCTAAAACGCAAGGTCCTTAATAAAGCAAGGCATTACATATACTTGGAAGATTTTATTTAGTTTTTGGAAAATTAGAGTTTTTCTTTTATAGCTGATATAATAGTGTTTGACTAAAATCTCAGCTGATGGTCAGTGATGATGCGGTTAAAGGTGTTATTCAGGCTTACCTATAATGACTGGCTCTCAATGTCAGCTGCTGGAACGCACCATTAGGTCGTTGGCGATAGACTTTATACTTGATGACGGTTGTAGTCAGACATATATTTGCATAATGTCCTACTACCGTGCTATAACGAATGCTAAGTCATCAACCGGGGCCGACGGAGCATTAAAAGAAGCTGCAATGCCTTTAGCTCCAAGTAATAACCGACCTAAGCAGCCACCGTTGCTTAAGCATCTCTGACACATGTAAATACAGGGTGATGGCAGGATGAAGAATACATTACTCTACTAACAAATGGTAAAGAGACTGTTTGTGAATAGTCGTATCAACAATTCACTCAGTTGATACACAGATCAGCTTATTACCTACTATCTAACTAAAGTGTATCCTGTTTAGATATTAACAGTAGTTTTAAGGTATATTAATATTATTAAAATTAAAAACAAGCATAGGTTAAAAAAAAAACAATAAATATTTTTGGTATTTATTTTGTTTCCTTATGGTAAAACATTAAAAAATTAAGTGATGAATTATAAATAAATAAATTAAACTTTTTATAGACATTTTGCCTATTTGTCTTTTGCCTAAAAATGCCTGATTTGTCGAATCACAGCGCCTTAAAGTTTTTCCTTTTTTTCCAGCGTCAAGACTCTGCATGTACAACCAAGACGTGTGTGAGAACCACAGCTGCATTGGTGAAGAATATTGCGTCGCGTACACACCGCCCGAATGTGGGGGATGCGAGCCTGTACCAGTGTGCACACTGCTCAAGTAGAATATAATATATATTAAGTGAAAGGAATCAGTACGGATAGGAGTCGGATCTGCTGCCTTTATGTTTTTTTCGAGAAATCGATTTGTTATTTATCGCACAGTCTATACGGGGCCCCCTAAAATCATGGTATCAAACGTTTTACTTACTTAATTGCTCAAGTTTTTCGAAAGTGTCGACCCATTGACCGACGTCCGTATGCAAATAATCGTGGACTAGTAATGAGTGAGGTCGCAGTAGTGGTGCTAAATTGTATATAAATATGTTCTCGATCATGTCTAGTATGGCACTGGCTTGTTGGATTTGTTTGCAGAAGCTTTCCTGAAGAACAACTGTCGTAACTCATGGAATAGAAAAATTATGACTAAATCGAATAAATTTATTTTGACTTTGACTTTGGACAGCTTAGCTGATGTTAAAGATATATTCAGTACTTATTCAGTTATTAAATCGCAAAATGTTTACTTCAATCTTCTTTAATAGCATACGAAAGAAAGAATACATGTTTCATCACATGAAGATGTCTAAATATAGTATATTCTTAAATCCTCTACAATATTTACAAAAATGTAATGAATAAATATTGTTTTATTAAAATGAGATCTACATCTAATTCGTAATTTCAAATTATTTTAATTACAAAAAATTACTTCCGTAGCAGCTTGCCGTAACCACTGACAATCTACTTTAGATATTTCTTCTGATGTAAGAAGGGAAGGCGAGAGGCGGAAGAATGCATCAAAGATTTTGGGCATGTCATTATCCAAATGTATTCAAAACACACTGCAAAGGTACTTTAAAATAAAGCTGTTATTGGTAATAATTATAAGTAATTAGTTTTAAGTTTAAACATAGATAGATAGATCATCATGTATGTGACCTTGTAACAAGATGGTAAACGTACGTTATCTTTGAAATTGTAAACGTTTCCAGATACGATATTAGTCTTACCTACTATTTTCTCAAAAAGATATAGGTAAATACTTCAAGTAAGCCATTCATCGAATTCAGTTCAATGCACATTTTTGTTTTTTTAATAATTGAATTATAAACACATCTGAGTATCTCAGAGCCACCGCTGCGTCGGTGACGAATCCTTCAGAGCGTATTCACCTCGTGGATTTGGAGAGTACCAGACAGTGTATGTGTTCATGCTGTTCAAATGAAATAAATAAGTAAAAGTAAAATTGGTATGAATAGTACTATCCCGATTTTAAAATTGTAAACACCTATGAGTTTGTAAGATCTACCGCTCGCAAGCACCATCTGAGATATTCCACTGGCGTGACATACACCCCGTCAAAATTTTATTTAGAGACTAGCTGTACCCGCAACTTCGTCTGTATACCTGCAGACTAATTATTCAAATTTGTGCACTTTTTATCTCTTATTAAGCAACACTGTGCTCTTAATAAACCATAGCTCAGAATGGAGATTTTTACTTTGGATTTGAAAACTCCCGGGTTGTATTTTCCAGAAGACAGTTGTAACTCTGAGAATTCTTTCCCGGTTCGCACAATAAATGTTGAAGCAAAGTACCTTGTGCGTTTCTTTATACTTTCGATTTTAAAAAGGCGCGCGGCGGTAGATCGAAAATATATTTTTCATTTCGCATTCTCGGAAAGTAGTGTTTGTTTGATATGAGTAGCGGGTGGGAGACGCTCCTTCCCACCTAAGGGCGGATAATTCTTGTATCTGCATATTTGTATCTGCTACTCATGTTTATTATTTTTAGTTATTTAGGAAAAGTACCTACTATTTTTCCTCCTCATATTTTAAATGAAAAGAGTGAGAAGTAAGTGTTTAACACGGATGTAAGTCATCGATTCCTACTTGGACTGTAGCCGCATTAATTTTAAATAGGTACTGCTCATGTTATTATAATCAAAATAAATACATATTATTAAAAAACTTACTTTTTTTACATAGGCATTCCTTATATTAGTAGTGAAAAGCAGAGTGGACGGCATCAATTTCTTTCGGGCTATAGCCGCCCGTAAATTTTCCAAACAAAATTTTAAGTAAAATTTCACAATTAGTTCTCAACCTTTTTTTTATAGCTAACAAGCTATCCTTTGACCACAATATCACCTGATGGTAAGGGATGATGTGTTCGAAGATGTTGTTCAGGCTAGCCTAGAATTACTGGCTCTGAAGGACAGCTGCCGGAACTCACCGCTAGGTGCTTGGCGACATATTTTCTACTTGAGGGTGGTAGCTAGCAAGGCGGGCATTCTCAAAATGCCTTACCAACATGCAAAACCCCTCAATACATTTTTAGTAGGTAAGTATGTTAATGTTATTATTTGTAACGAATAATTATTTAGAAAAGCGACTTTCTTTACTTTCCTTATATTCGAAATGAAAAGTAGAGTGCTTAACGCGGGTGAAAGTTATCAATTCTTACTCGGACTATAGACTATAGTCTAAGTACCTCGTATGGGAATTGATTCCTTTCGACCCTTGTACAATAATGCACTAAAGTTGTGAACTTCCAATGCGCAGTCTCCGAAATGTATCCGGCAAAAGAAAGATATGTAGTTAAAAAGACCGGCCAAGTGCGAGTGGGACTCGCGCATGATGGGTTCCGTACCATTATCTGTAACCTAATCTTGCAAGTCACAGACACTTTTCGCAGTGTCCGATTGAGCTGGGTAGGTAAGTTCCTATCCTAGGTAGGTACGAACCCTAAATAGTGATCTCACTAATTGTTAATTTTTAAAGTAAATATACAACTAAATATTCGGTGAATATTTCATGTGTCTACCTGTTTTCATTATTATTATTTTGAGCAAATAAACGGCGAAAACTGCTTTTATTGTATGGGAGCTCCTTTAATTATTTATTTTAATTTTAATTTTAAAGAGAACATTAAACTAAATATTCTGTGAATAGTTAAAGCGTCTTATCTACCTGTCACCGTTATTAGTATCGAGCAAAAAACTGTAAAAAATCAAGTTTGTATATATATTTGTAAGTATTAGCAAAATTCAATAAATATTTAAGGGGGGCTCCACTTATATATTTATTAATTTTTTAGTATTTGTTGTATAGGAATACATCATCTGTGAAAATTTCAACTGTCTAGCTATCACCGTTCTTGAGATACAGCCTGGTGACAGACGGACGGACGGACAGCAAAGTGTCAGTAATTGGGTCCCGTTTTTCCCCTTTGGGTACGTAACCCTAAAAACTGATTGTGGCTAATGTTCCAAATTTTATAGTTTTATCGTAGCAAGCTTGCAAAACTAAATAAGGGTGCCGGGCTACCCTGGGGTGCCAGGTTGCCTGTGGGGTGCCGACATACCCGTGGGGTTCCAGGCTGCCTTTGGAGTGCTGGGCTAGAATGTAACCCCCACATATTTACCCGTAGTAGGTGTCGTAAGAGGCGACTAAGGGTAACACTACAGAGGGTAGGCAGCAGCACTTTCTGAGGAACTGTTATCTCACACCGCGATACCCAAGACGCCTGCCAAGCGTGGGGATTATGGCAAAACCTCAGATAGTGGTGGAGGCTGTATTCAGCATTGGACAATACGGCTATATCTATTATGCCTATATGATAAAGTGCAAATGCCAGCTTAAGACGAGCCGTACGTTCAAGGGTTCCTGAACATTGCGTGGTTCAAGTTATTGGAACGAAATAAGTATTTAAGTTGTGATATCTGTAATTTCTGAACCACAAAACCGATGACTTTGAAATATTTATATAATTCAATTACCACTTGTTAAAGGCTCGCAATTAATTTAGGAACAGCTGGTATCGACATCTTTTGAAGGTACTTCAATTTTAATTATTTTGATACGATAGCTCGATAGAGGGTAGTTATGTGACATATTACCTCTCACTGATTCGCCTGCCAGTCTCAACCGGACTTTTCATCCGAAGCGCACGTAGCCTCTTCGCGTGTGTATACTATCAAACCCCAAATTAATAACTCCTATGTATTATACCCGATAAAAACAATCTCTCTCCAAGTGAAGTGCTCACATAATTTAAAGGTGTTCAACAAAGGATTGCACAGCGCTGTGCCATTGCGAGGATCGGAGCTGAGCTGAGCACGGTGAGTTGGCTTATGCAATTTTCTACCTTTCGTATTGAGCTATCGAAGTGATTTGTAATTTAATTTGTTAGCATTGTATTCCTGTGACAAACCCTCAGGAAACCGCTCCCTGGATTGGCTGGGGAGCGTACATCACTATTTTCTGAATTTCGGGATAAAAAGTATCCTATGTCCTTCTTCGTAGTATAAACTCAAATCGTGCTAAGTTTCATTTAAATCCATTTAGTAGTTTTGGAGCTATGCGCGGCTGGGATACAGACAGACACACAGACCGACAGACAGACAGACAAAAATTAAAAAAATACATATTTGGCATCAGTATCAGCTACAGAGTGCTGTCAAAAATATTTTCAAAATATCTGCAATGTACAGAATTGGACCTGTTACAGTTTTATTATAAGTATAGCTGTAGATTCCTGCTATTATAGTACTTGTGTATACTGCTCAAGTAAATAAATAGATTAAACTATATTAAATCAACACATTTTTGTTTGTATTATAAACACAATTGTAACTGCCAATCTTGTTTGGCATACACATTGATTGGAAGAACAGGATGCGATATTCCTAAAAGCCTCTAACTGTGTCCTCTTTTCTCTGGTGGTATTCATAAAATATCTTCTGCTTCCTACTCTTGTCCGTTGCATTTAACGCCACATTGCAAAGAAAAGATTGTTTTATATCTCATAAACAAAAATCTTGGTATATCGTTTATGACTACTGCCATAGAGATATAATTGCTTTCTCTTTTCTGTGACTACTGCAACAGCAGGCTGCTGGACCCTGCAGGGTTAGATACCCACGCCGTCGATATATCGATGACATCGCAGCTGCCAGGTCACCGCACCGGTACAGCAGTGGCCAGGCAATCGACTTTTGGTATCATTGGGTTGAACCACATAATTATCAGTGCCTTGTCAGATGAATTAAATTTGCAGAATGAAAAGACCAGGTCTTCGGTAAAAGATCTAGAAGGCATTTTACTTATTAGCCTATCTATGAATATAATATAATTAATTATTTATTTTCAGATCTAAAGAATATACTTTATACAAAAATGTGTTCATATTTTATAAGTTATGAAAATAAATCAACAACATAGAAAATAGACTAAGCTGCTGGGTTTCAGTCCGTAATTGACTACTGGTAGTTAAATTAACAGTAATACATACCTATGTAAGTCAAATCATTAAAAAAATTTGTTAATGAACAATTAAGTAAATTAAGTTGTTATGTAGCACAAATCATACGTTATTAATACATTAATTGGGACTAAAATGATAATAATAGTGTTTTATTGACTACTAATAGTATTTTAATTGTATTATTTACCATAGTAAATACGTTATTCTCTTTGCTTATTATTGTCTATCTTATAATTCAAAAGAGAAAAGGATAAATAAGGTGAGAGGTTCCCGGTTCGTGAATACTATGGTAAAAACAATATAAACTAACAACGATACGCATTAACTTTGTTGCCTTAAGCCCAAGTTTACCAATCTGGGGATTAACTAATACGCGGATAACTTTATGTTGTTAACCATTAAAATGTGATAGGTCGTTGCTACCATTAGATGACAAACCAAGTAGCAGATTTTACATTTGGTGGATTCCTGTAGTGGAAAAAATCAATTTCCTTGTTTAGATCTTTTATGACATGTGACAGCAGAGTGGATATAAATATATTAGTTATTATCATCTGAAGCCAATGACACGGTAATGTTATCTATAAACATTACCGTGCCAATGATCTTCTTGTTATTTACATATATATGTATGATAAATACAACCAAAATGTCTTTGGCTGTAGTAATGTATTCTTATTCATTTTAAGTTTATGTAATATGAAAAACCATTTAAAAATCTGATAACAATAATTACATAAAATGTGAACATATTAAATGAAAAAGTAAATAATAATATTATTTTTATTTTTGCAATAGTGCACATTTTTCGGATTACATTAAAAAATATTGTAATATTGTAATAGTAAATAATTATTAGATTTTTGTAAATTTGAAAATGTAGGAGATAAAAATGTATGGCCAATCTCGCTCAAATTTTGAGATTCTTTGATCGTTTTAACGACTGGCCTATTTCATTTGTTGGGTGGTTAGATATTGGACTATTATCATACTGAGTACGGTTTTAACAATAGAACAAAAACTAAAACCATCTAAAGAACACGTTTCCTGTCTCAATGTTCCTGTGTCAATCAGCCGTAATAAGACATGGACACTGAAAATTTAAAATTTTTGGAAACCTTATACGTTTCCAATGATATAGCTTTTTACAAGTCGGTCAGACGGACGGAAGGATAAAAAGATCGAGGCTTAGTACTAGGATCCTATTTTATGGTACTGAACACTAAAGATAAACTTGCATATTTCATAAATCAAACGTGATTTCGAGATATGCTATTAATCTCTGAATAATATACATACAAATTGAATTTTAAGCACTACTACAAAACAGTGAATTTTAAATGTCAATTAAAATATTTTCATGTGTAATTAGTGGTTGTGATTACAAGTACTGTTTACAATATCCGTATTGTCCACTGCTGAACACATACCGCTTCGATAACAAGGAGGTTACCTAATACTTTAGTAGCGGCACGCCACGGCGACTAATTTTATTAATTAAACGTGGATACATTTTCAGCATTTGGCTTTTTGAAGCTGTAATAGCCGAACAGTAATATATACCTACCTACTTTCAGAGAAGTAAACGGAAACACCTAAGATTGTTTCCAATTACATTATACTATTTTTGAGAGCCAGTAATTCTAGGTTAGCCTGAACAACATCGTCGAACACATCATCACTTACCATCAGGTTAGATAGTGGTCAAAGGCTAACCTATTAGGCATAAAAAAAACTACGTATCAAATCTGTGCGTTCATTAGTAAATCTAGCCCTTCAAACATTGTTATATATTTTCAACATCTAATAAATGTAGCATTCGACATAAATATAAACCAAGCAGTCTATGCTTTTAAAGTGTACAGATCAAAAATGGTCTTCAAACTCGATAAATAACGTTCAAATTATCGCATTTAATAAAATTTTATATTTCTACGGTTTACTATCCATAGTACTAGACGGTAGTACCAATTGTAATACCAGTAGTATCACGGGTAATTTATTTTAGCAGTTATACTACCTATCAACTTGATAGTACGATGGTGAGGTTTTTGTGCCCATTTTACTACTGCAGTAAATAAATATAGCTTTTTGAGACATTAATAAGAAAAATGTACCTTAGAATGTGTTGATTCTGACAGCTGTCTCGTACTGTGATTTATTTTCAACCAAATATTAAATTATGATTGATTAATACGTCATTAACACTGTCACACATGAAACCGATTGCTAGGTATTTTTAAGATCAACTAATACCCAAACGTAAAATGAAATTTGAAAATAAAAAAAAACGAAGTAAATAGTCACTTTGACAACTGTTACATCTGTCATTTATTTTCTCAGGTGGTTGGTAGTACGGGAAAAACATACAAATGTTACTACTTGTAGTACAATTGGTAGTGCTACGGGAAGTAAATGCTTTCTACGAGTACAACCACTAATGTATCAAATAACAATCATAAATTTTACACAATTACAAAAAAACATAAATTTGTATCATGTACTGTTTATGTTAATTATTGCTTTTATATTTATTTGTTGACTTATATTAAATATAATAACATTCCTGGTATGTGCCTTTAGAGAAGTTCCGTTCGTTTTATATTGGTTAGCAGAAGGTTTCAAAATTAGAGTATTTATCCCCTGGGATAAAACTGTCTTCATTTAGCGTGAGCTTGAACCCCACCTTGAAAATCACCCCATTTAGGATTCTGACAATATACTAGGGTCATGTAAGAATAAAAACAAGAAGCTTATTTTGATTAATGCACAATACGAGTATCTTGATCTTTCTTTGTCTGTACATGGAATTGTACGTAAAGAAAGTACTATAATAAACCTATGTTGGCTTTTGTTTATTTTTAATATTAATAATCTTCAGTCTAAAAAAGAACTAGCTGTACAAAAACGACCTTAAAGCTCCAATTGTCTAATGACAGTCAAAGGCCTCGCGCTTTCCGAGCTTAGTGAAAGATAAATCGAAAATAATAGAACTGAAAACTCTTAGTGTATGTACAGTAACGTGAATATACATAAAACATATAAATGAAACATAAACTTTCACTACGTTACAGCAGTTGAAAAGAAACCCACTTTGCAATTCATTTTCAAGCCAAAACGGAATGTTTTTACAATTTGTTCTCTTGTACAAAGGGAGAAAATGGAAGGGCTATTATTTAAAGTAAAAAAGAAAGTCGTTCTTGGGGTCAAAGATATAATGAATAATGGAATGCCGTTACATGCAGAGAGAGGTTCAAAAGTAGCCTAAGGTACTTTGGTTTTTGTTCTAGCTTTAGTTTGATTTCAGGAGTTTCAAATTAGTATTAGTAACTCTTTCAGTGTTTGTCGTAAGTAATAATTAGGAACACTTTCTATTTTGAGTCACTGTTAAATGAATAACTATGCGTGTATATTAATATGTATCGTCTGATTAAGAACAAGTATAAATTAATTTAAAAAGTATAAAACCCGACTGCAAATCTATTTTTTTCGTTACGCCTTTTATCGTTCCATTGAAATTAAAACTGCAAGTTATATTAAACTTTCTCTTGATGAATCTTTTTTAAAGCCCTTCATTTTGATACCGCCCACTTTGTTGTTTGGAAGAAAAAACTATTTCTTTTCTCACAATATGGCGTCTAATATCCTCGAGTTTTTTTTTTTTTTTAATGTACTTACCTAGTGTCACTGCACTATCAATACGAATCTAAAGATATCTCAAATATTAAAATCAGTTATGCCGCTTGGAAGTTATGGTGGAATAAATAAACTCACAAACATACATACATACATACATGAACCCTGCCAACATAACACTCCTTTTTTGGGCAGTCATGTCAAAAGACGAGAGAACAACTCAAAAGCACTGAGACAATTAAACTGATTTAAAAAATTTAGATAAAATCCATTGGACTTCCGTCTTTTTGGTATAACCTATTTACATCTCTTATATTATGTATGTAAAAGTTAGTATAATTATACCAGCGCGTATTTATAGATAAATTATTTCTCTATGGTAAAGGTTCTTATTGGCTTGATTCGAGGTAAGGATAAGAAATGAAAAGTAAATATTATAGAAGGGAACAATTAAGTACTCCCCGTGGGGTGCTGCATTGGAATGTCATCCCTCCCCCTACATTTTCTATTCACGTGAGAGTCGTAAAAGGCGACTAAGGAAAGCCGTAAGGTGTGAAGCAGCGCCTTCTGAAGAACTGACAACTTCTACTGCGATCGTCAAGAAACGTAGGGCTAGTGGAAAATCCCTCCAATGGGGTAGTCTTACTTCAATGGTCAACTTCCAGTATATGTGATGTTGATGCTGAAGTACGTATACAATTGAAGAGCTCTTTTCCGAAACGTACTAAGTTCATAAAATCAAATACAATATAAATGAGAAAATATGATGCGTTTATAAATACCTCTTGATCCTAAATCTGTAAATAATATTAAATATAAATAAACTAAGGAATTTCAATTCTATAATGTAAGAAATATAGGTATAAATAAATTATTGAACTCAGCCTAAGTACGTTTTGAAAGGATTGTAATGAAAATTTGTACGTTTTGAGCATAAATCGTAAACTTTAATTCAAAATTGTAGATGACTTACGATTTCGATGATTATTTTTTCCAGAATGAACCGTTTTTACCATAGACAAAAAAACTACACAAATACGAAAAAACAAGTATTGTGGATGACGCGGGTTCAGATCACAAACATGACTATAGTTTTTCTTATCGTAAATTTGTAATGGTTAGTACGTTTTAGAATTGAACTCTTCATTATTGTCTATGTATTACAAGCATAGGCTGTGGTAAGTTCTATTTAATGTGTTTCCATATGGTATATCTGTATAAACCCCCCAATGAAGATCCGTTCAAACGGTACAGAGTAGATATAGAAGTAGGAACTTGCCACTACGAGTGAGATAACGACATACGATAAAATAAGATAAATAAGACATACGATATTTATAGTAACACATTTTATAACTTCAAATTTCAAAGAAAAATCTGTTACTATAGGTATACCACTACTAATATATCAGATAATGTGTCTATGAACAATACTGTCAAAGTCGTTACTTCCTAACAGACTTCTAACAATACACCAAACGTCACAAAAACTCCTTATTATATTTGGTGCCAATATTACAGGCTGCCTAATGGCCTGTATCGGAAATGCCCTTTCGAAGCAATTTTCCGCACAAAGCGTTTATTTTCATCATTAAACACGCGTGGAATGGCGTGCGAAGCTCGATTGCGATGAACAGTTGATTGGTTTGAGTTATTTTTGGGATATTATTCGTCGAAACTGTGCACTACTATGTTTTGTGACATAATGGACTTGACTCGTTGTTATACTTGATAATAATCACAATGATTGTAAGTATTTTAGATTGGGAAAAGAAACATGCAAAGAAGTAGAGGCTAGACTAGAATTTCAATGACCATTTTCAAGCACAGCTACAGCTACAGATGTCAGTTACTTGTGAATAGGTAGTTGATAACCAATATCCGCAGCAAACGACCGCATGTGTACCTAACATTAACCGTTAAATACAAATTAAATAACTTAATACATATTATAGAATTTTTATGTTAACTGGCAGTAGACAATGGAGTTCAATCACACCACATGCAATTAACTTAAACAACTATTGGAAACTCGTAAAGGAGCAAATAGATCGTAAACCCGAGTTATATTGCCTGGAACTGGACTTCTAAACCATGTCCAAGATTGACCAGAGCTATAATACTTAATTTTTTTCTGATCTATTATATATTATTATTGGAGCCAACCATTGACTTCGGTAAGGCCAAGATTTCAGCAAACATATCAGACAAAAATTATTATATTGTAAAGGTATATGATATATTATGTGTTAAGCAAACATATCAGACAAAAAATATTATGTTGTATAGGCACGTAATAAAAGGCAGGCGACCCCTCTGTCTTACCACTTAAAAAACGCATAAGGCATCCAATTAAATGTTGCAGTGGAATCTTATCTATATTAGCAGGATGGTCCACTGGTGAACTCCCAGCCTCACCCAGTAAGAAGAGGTTTGTCACAATCCCCCCGTGGGGATTTTGCCCGAGTTCTTCTCCTTCTCTCATTGGTCATTCGTTGAACGGTAGACGTAAACGGTTGATAGCAGTCCGGAGTCTGGAACTGTACCCGCTATACATGGAAATAGGCTCGTCTTAAATTACATGGTACCAACACACTTAAAACATACCTGCCTACTCCTTCAGGTAATACAGGCGTGACGATATATTTTTTTATGTTTGTATAATATGAAGGTTTGTCAAATTACGTGAGACATACTGAACGTTTTGGGTGATTAACAAAGAAATCAAATTTAGTTTTCATTATCACATTTTATTTTTCCCTCAGATTATTTGTGGAATCAGTCCCACTCATGTATTGTGAGTTCATATTTTGTACGTTTGGATTGAAAGACATCATTGTAGGTTTCCTGCCGTTTAAATTCTCAAACAAAATCTATTGAATTTGGCTCGTCCTAATACTCAATTGTTAGCAAATATCCGCTGGATTCTTCAGTTTCCTTCAAACAGTCGCTTGTTAGCAGACACATTTTCTCGGTTACCGTCATTGTCACAAATCTCACCCTAGAGAACTCGATCTCGATGATAAAATTCAGCCTACCAACAACAAAGGATGTTTAAATGTGCTTCATTCCAAAGGCATTTTCAAGGCAAGCACTATAAGAAGCGTACAACGTACAGTAAAAGAACTTTTAAGGTCATTGAAATAATCTCTCAGATGTTTTCGTTTAAGACCATTCTTATATCGCTACGTAGATATCCATTGAACTTAATCGTCAAACAGGTTACTTGTATATACTTATACATCTTCTAAATTTTCTTAATACACTTTTATGCAGAAAATACTGATATTCGATGTTATTATGCCATCATTTTGATGATTGGTCCACTTATTTTAATGTCAATTTGAAAAGTATTTCTTATAACTATTGTACAATAATTACATAGGTACCTACGTGTGCAAGTCCCATGCTTCCTAGGAAAACTTAGTGTAACATGAAGGCTTGTAGTACCTTTACAAAATATAACCATAATCATTTATAATGTTTCATTGCATAATAGTCATTTCATAAAAATCGGCCGAGTGCGAGTAGAACTCGCACACGAAGGGTTCCGTTCCATTAGCTATACAACATTAGACTTCATATTTTAACCTTTTTTCGTTTGAACGTGCGCGAGTCTGACTCGCACTTGGCCAACTTATTGTATTTGTTGTTATAGCGGCAACAGAAATACATTATCTGTGAAAATTTCAACTGTCTAGTTCCCGTTCTTGATATACAGCCTGGTGACAGACGGACGAACGGACGGACAGCGAAGTCTCAGCAATAATAATTTTTACCCTTTGGGTACGGAACCCTAAAAACGAAGATGCGAGCATAAACTGTCAGTCAATAAACGCTTAGGACTGATGAACAGGCTTAAGGTCTTTCCTTGTTCGTTTCCCTATCCAACAGTCTATCCAAATTTAAATCCTCGCGCCACCTACTCACAACCGGCAAAAGCGACCCCACCCGGCACGCGGCGGCAAGAGGAACTATGCTGTGTCGACCATCTTCGAAACCAAAACGTGTACCGCGGGAACAAATAATATTAATTTTAAATAAACTCCGTATAATAAGGAGGAAGTGAAGTGTGGAAGGAACGGGTGAATCTACGAATATCAGCCGTGAGTACCTACCTATTACAATTCCTTAATTTTATCCAGACTTTAGCCTGTAACCCAAAATTTCTTCTATTCTAATTCTAGTTTTTCAATTTAAACGTAAACATAAATTGTGGTCCTATTCGAGCGCGAATGCCTATGGTAATAACACTAATTGTCTATTTTCAGTTGTTTTATTTATTGGTATAAAACCTTTAAATCTCGAATTATTTACAAAATTAATTGTAAAAGTATAATCCGACTAAATATCGTAGGTTATACTTTAAGTAGATACTATACGGATTCATTGGTCATCTTAACTCAGTAGCATTATAACAGCTTAATATATTTATGGCCATAAAAGTCGATCTTAGCTGGATTATTATCTGTTTATGACATTATAACATATTATATTTAGGGATTCTTTACCACACATTTCACGGTAACATTTTATTAACCTCCTATCTATTATCAAGTGAGGTACATCTACCCTCAGGTTATATATAGGTATCTAATTATACTCACCTACATACGCGAATTGTTTTCGTCTATCATATCAAACTCATTGTTCAGATATTGTAATAAACAATGGAAGAAAGTAAACTTAAAATACTTCGATCGCGACGCGAATATGTTTTCCGTGCTATGCAAATCCTTTACGATCTTGCTAAGGAGATGGTTCAAGATCGCTCAAAGGTATCGGCATTCAAGTCGAGATACACGCGATTACATTCAATTCGTGATGAGTTTGTTCAATTGTGTGACGATGTACAATCTTTGGAGCTAGCCATAAAACCCAATCAACAGATCGATCAAAATTTGATCAGTTCTTTTGATGAGTTGTACTATGAGGTTATTAGTGCAGCGGATGATTTAGCTATAACATGTGATTCGAGCGTGAACCGCAGCGCACAATTAGACGGCGAATCGTCGGCGCAGCCATCAGCTGCTACGTCATTAAATGCACGCTTACCTAAACTCGAGTTACCTAAATTTGACGGCAATATACAAAATTGGCAAACCTTTTATGATACCTACAAGACTTTGATACATGAAAATAAGTTAATCTCGGATATTGAAAAATTCCATTACCTTGTTTCGTGTTTACACGGACATGCATTGTCTATTGCGAAGGGAGTACCAATGACTGCAAGTAATTACAAAGTTGTTTTCGATACTTTAGTCGAACGTTATCAAAATAAGCGTATCTTGGCTTTGACGTATTTAGACAAATTTTTTAATCATCCCGCCGTGAAATCTGGGAGCTTCCAGGAATTGCAAGCGTTAACAAATATACTACATGAGTCGTTTTATGCACTCCAATCTTTAGATATTCCAAACCTAGGGGAGTTTATTTTGTTCCATTTAGCTTCGCGGACACTCGATGCAGACACTCGTAAACGTTTTGAGTCACAAAACACTTCACAGTTACCTACACTCGCTGAACTATTGAAGTTTCTTCAAGACTACGTAAAGATCTTAGAAACTAGCCTATTGTCCTCCGGTAATCTTAATGTTACCCGTCCCTTCAACGATAAAAATCCTTCGCCGGCCAACAATAGGCAAACTTATAGCAGACCAAAACGTACATCTTATCTAGCGAAATCTACTAATCCAACAACAGCGTCAACAACCGTAGCATGTTCCTGTTGTGGCGAAGCGCACTCTATCTATAAGTGCCCCGTATTTCAATCTTTAGACTCTCAAGGTAGACTCGCATTAGTAAACAAAAAGAACATGTGCATAAATTGTTTACGTACAAATCACATCGTAGATTCATGTTTCTCTAAAGTATCTTGCACATCATGCGGATTGCGTCATCATACATTGTTGCACATTGAACAAGTGCAATCAACAAGCACTCCTATCAGTCAGGCGAGTACTGTAGCTCATGTCGGGAATAGCCGTGGTATAGTACTACTAGGCACTTGTCAGTTGCGCGTGTGCAACATCGCGACCGGTGCACAGCACACCGTGCGCGCCTTGATAGACAGTGGCGCACAGGACTGTTTCATTACTACTGCCTGCGCACTCACACTCGGTTTAAAACTCCGCCGCTGCAATCTTACGGTAGCCGGTTTAGGACAGAACACTGTGTTTCACGTAAAGGGTGTTACGGAATGTAATATAAGACCACTAGACGCCGACAATCCACAATATCATATTAAACCGATTGTTTTGGATAATATCACTGCTCAGATGCCTAGCATTAATGTACCGTCAGTCGTTCGAGATCATTGCAAACATTTAATCTTAGCTGACCCAAATTATGACATTCCCGCACAAATTGATCTTTTGATAGGGGCCGAACTATTTCATGAAATCTATGATGGCCAACGCATGAAGCTGGGGCCCGGCTTGCCTGCCGCTCTGCATAGCGTTTTCGGTTGGATACTCAGTGGAGCGGTCAATACCGATGCATTAGTACCTCTTCCCACTGCTTCTTCATTACTAGCTTCCACACACTCACTGGAAGAGCAGATAAAGCGGTTTTGGGAAGTCGAGGAACCACCGCGTATATCTATTACCGTACCCGAGGACGACCTGTGTGAACGTTTGTACACAGATCTGACTTATAGAAAGCCTAACGGTCGTTATGTAGTGCCTATTCTCTTAAAAGACGATAATTATACCTTAGGTAACTCATACAACAGTTCTTTATCACGCTTAACTAACCTTGAAAGAAAACTTAGTCGACAAGACCAACTCAAGCATGATTACGTAAACTTTATGCGCGAGTATGAGAGTATGGGTCACATGTATCCTATATCTAATCCTATTGTATGCAATAAAAAACGTTATCTTATTCCACATCATTGCGTTATTCGTCCAGAAAGTACGACAGCTAAATTACGCGTGGTGTTTGATGCAAGCTGCAAGACAACAAACGGCCTATCTTTAAACGACATTGTGTTCACTGGGCCTAAGCTCCAAGTTGATATTATAGACATAATAACGGGGTTTAGACTACATGCGGTAGTGTTCACGTGTGACATATCAAAAATGTATCGTCAGATTTTAATAAGACCTGAGGACCGTTGTTATCAGCATGTGCTATGGCGAGAGTCTTCGAGTGACCCAGTCAAAGAATATGAACTCGCTACTGTCAGTTTCGGTGTAAGTAGTTCACCTTACCTCGCTATACGCACTTTACATAAATTGGCTGAGGATCACGGTGCTGAGTACCCACGCGCCGCTGAGGCACTTCTGCATGAGACCTTCATGGATGATATCACGACTGGAGCGCCCACTGTGAGTGAAGCTATCGAACTAAGAGATCAACTAGTAAAATTGCTTAGTTGCGCACAGTTTGAACTCCGTAAGTGGAGTAGCAATTCCAACGCGTTCCTTGAAACCTTACCAATGGACCATTGTCAATCTCCGAAACCTTTCTTAGAAGAAGGTAATAGATCTGCTTTAAAAATCTTAGGAGTTCAATATGACCCTTCAGGTGATGTCTTCACTTATTCTCACTCTTGTATCGAGGATGGTGAGATTACTAAGCGTTCAATCTTGTCCCACGTGGCTCGCGTATTTGACCCACTGGGGTGGCTGGCACCTTTCATTCTGAAGGCAAAATTACTTCTTCAAGATCTATGGCGTCTTAATCTCACTTGGGACGAACCCGTACCTAGGGACATAGCTAAAGACTGGCGGGAGTTTACCTTCGATCTACCAAACTTAAACCTTATTGAAGTACCTCGGCAAATAATACCCCCTCAATCAGCACATCCCACAGAAATGGAACTCATCGGATTCTGTGACGGATCAACTAAAGCGTACGGTTGTTGTGTTTATCTCCGCGTAGTCACTTTGGACAAGGTTAAAACACATCTATTAATAGCTAAAACTAAGGTAGCACCACTCAAAATTCTCACCGTAAATCGATTGGAACTTTGTGGTGCGGTGTTGCTATCTAAGGTCGTAACTCGTATCTATACCTTACTTAATAAACGACTTAATATTAAAAATGTCGTGTTATTTACAGACAGCTCGACCGTCTTGTCATGGTTGAACAGAGAGCCGCATAAACTTAAAACTTTTGTAGCACATCGTGTGGTACAAATTAGAGAAACTAAATTTTCAGCGGTGTGGCGACATGTTTCCACCCATGACAACCCAGCTGATATTTGTAGTCGAGGTCTCTTGTGCTCAGAATTAGCTACTTGCGAAAGTTGGTGGTCAGGTCCAAAATGGCTGACTAGCGATCCTTTCGACTGGCCTGTATCAGCAGTTGAAAGGCATCAAGACGTCCCAGAATTGAAGCTATTGTCACACTTGTGTCATGCCAATTACATGACACAAGATGCTGACGTGCTCGAAGATCAACTGGAACGTTCCTCCAAGCTTTCACGTCTACAACGAGTGGTAGCATGGATCTCTCGATTTATAAATAACTCTAAACTTAAACGCTTTGAACGGAACTTGTCACCCTTTCTAACCTCCACAGAACTAGAAAATTCTTTAGAAAGGATAGTTAAACATGTTCAACGTAAATATTTTAGTGATGTTATAACACAACTCAAATCAAACAAAACGCTACCTCGACATCTTTTGAAACTAGCTCCTTTTTTAGACTCTAGGCAAGTCCTGCGTGTTAGGGGAAGAATCTCACATACAAACTTACCTGACTACGTCAAACATCCTTACCTATTGCCCAAAACGTCTCGATTGAGCAACCTCCTGATCGACTATTATCACGCAACTTACCTTCACTGCGGACCTCGCCTGCTTCATTCGTTACTTCAGCGTCGATTTTGGGTGCTTGGCGTTCGAAATCTTATCCGATCTCGCTTATCCAAATGCGTCATCTGCTTTAAGGTAAAGCCAAGGCCTCTTCAACCCATTATGGGTGATCTTCCGTCTTCCCGACTGAAAGCAGGTCAATGCTTCCAGACAGTAGGTATTGATTTCGGCGGTCCCTTCATGGTTAAGGAAAGCAGGCGCCGGAACGCTAAAATATACAAGGCATATTTGTGTCTGATGGTTTGTCACGCCGTGAAGGCCATACATCTTGATCTGGTCACGGAGATGACTACCGAAGCTTTCATAGCAGCGCTAGACCGTTTCGTATCCAGGAGAGGTCTATGTCAATACATAGTCACTGACGGTGGCACTAACTTTGTGGGAGCCAAACGCTACTTATCTGAAGTTTCTGAATTTCTTAAAAGAGACAAGGACTCAATCTCGTCCCAGCTAGCATCTCGCGGTATTTCGATGAAATTCAATCCCGCATCTGGTCTTCATTTCGGTGCCATCTTTGAAAGTGGTATCAAATCTACAAAATATCATCTAAGACGTATTGTAGGATCCCAGGTTCTTACCTATGAAGAATTCTATACCGTCTTGACAAAGGTTGAAGCCATGTTAAACTCCAGACCTTTAGTGGAGCTCTCATCCGATCCTTGTGAGGTTGACGCTCTTACAGCCGGGCACTTCTTAGTGGGTCGACCTTTAGTTTCCCTTCCGGAGCCGGTACATGCTGAAAACGGTCCTCTGCGTACTCGGTGGCAACTGGTACAGAGACTATCTCAAGGTTTCTGGCGATCCTGGCAAAGAGATTATTTACATACCTTACAGCAAAGGAGTAAATGGTTAAAGGACGGTGGGAGACAACCTAAGTTGAGCGATCTTGTTATTATCTACGAACCAAACTTACCAGCAAATGAATGGCGATTAGGTCGGGTTGTAAAACTACATCCTGGCAGGGACAACATTATTCGTGTCGTGACTGTAAAAACATCTAAAGGTCTACTTGTGAGACCTGCAGTTAAAATCTGTCCGTTACCAATAGATGAAGGCAATTAGACTTATATCACTTACTACCTTATCTATATATTTATAATATAACATCTAACTCTAACTCATATTTATATATATCTCAAGGAATTTTAAAAATAAGCCATAATTTTAAATAATGGCTTATTTTTAATAAATGGCTTATTTTCAATAATCTACGAAGTACATAACATCTCTCTAGTACCTAATGCATATACACTATAATAAATGTCAATAAAAAAAACACTATGTAAACAGAACTATGAATCCGTAAAGTATGTATGTAGAATCCAAGTCATGAACTCATTTATCTTATGAAATCCCTGGTTGATTTCAAGTGGGGGGATATGAACAGGCTTAAGGTCTTTCCTTGTTCGTTTCCCTATCCAACAGTCTATCCAAATTTAAATCCTCGCGCCACCTACTCACAACCGGCAAAAGCGACCCCACCCGGCACGCGGCGGCAAGAGGAACTATGCTGTGTCGACCATCTTCGAAACCAAAACGTGTACCGCGGGAACAAATAATATTAATTTTAAATAAACTCCGTATAATAAGGAGGAAGTGAAGTGTGGAAGGAACGGGTGAATCTACGAATATCAGCCGTGAGTACCTACCTATTACAATTCCTTAATTTTATCCAGACTTTAGCCTGTAACCCAAAATTTCTTCTATTCTAATTCTAGTTTTTCAATTTAAACGTAAACAACTGATAAACCGTTAAATCTAACATCACGTTTAAAAAGCGTTTGTCCATTTGATAGCTCGTATTTTCGGTTAATTGAAATTGGAACAAACTGCATTTGCGTCTAGAACGAATAGTAAACTAGACGAACGGCGATATGAACGAATAGCGTGTTTGGTGAACGGCTAACAAATCCGTCAATTCTCATCCTGACATCCAACGCGCTTGTGTTGTCATTATACAATGTAAGTACTGTAGTTATTCAAATGAGAGTAGTTTTAACCCCAACGGGTGGTTCCACTCTAAAATGTAACAAACTTAATAAAATATGCATTAGTTCGCCGTCCGCGTCCCCATATAACTTAGAAAGGTGTGGGTTAATTAGGAAATCCTTTACATTATTTAACGAAACTGCAATAGTTTATGATGGCATAAAAAATGTCTTTTGAAATTTTTACCGACTTTAAAATGGTCGAAGGATTAAAAAGACTGTATATTTTTCGTATATTTTTACGCGATTTTTGCTCCAATTATGAACTGACTTTGATGATTTTTATTTTGGTAATTGATGACGAATTTTTTTGTAGGTCATTCTACAGAGGTAGTCCCACATAAATAAAATTATATTCCAATTTTATTAGTGCATGATGGCATGCTGATATTGTAACGAATGCCCGCTGGCGACGTTAAGGTGCACGTAAGAAAAAAATATATTTCAGTCGCAATATCTTCAACGCACAGAGCCACTTGCTATTGTTATTGGTAAGTATTTATACGTCATGAAATCCTAGTTTTATCTCGCATAATTATTTAGAGACGGTGCAAAACATATCTATATTTTCTTTATCAAACTACAATACAAGAACATTTTATAAAGTTGTAGGTATATATCAAACTTTCCCTTGATATTATGGGCAACACCTTTACCTAGGCTACTTGTAAATTTACGAAACATAGCTACTTACGATATTTTTGTGAAAAGAAACTGGATTTGGTGCAATATTGTAGTAATAAGTTCCGTAGAGTGTCGGTGGCTCCAACGGGGGGTCTTCGGTTTATGTGTTGTGACAGCTTTGAAGTGCTTGATTGAATTTACAGGTTGATGTAGTAAGTGAATATCTCGGTAGAAGGAGGATATTTGGTTCAAACACTATTGAGTTTAGAGGAGAAGGGCATTGTACTAAGTGATATTACTGGACGAACGAGATATATGAACTATAAACTAATCGCATTTATTAATAAAAGATAAAAGTGCTTGAAGTGCTCGTAGCGAAGTTTGCTTAAAGAAAAGGAGACAAAGAAATTATTAATTCATCACAACAATGGGAACCATTTAGATATTTTAAGTTATTGCGTGACGAAAAGGCACCAGGTGGGGACGAGGGTATATTTTTTCAATTTCCTCTATATCCATTACACAGTACAGATTTACTGGCGCCAACAGGCATTATTTTATTTCGTTCAATGCCCGCTGTCCTCATTGATGCGGTCAGGTGTTGTAATTTTTAATACTTGGTATTAATAGATACCCGTTGTCCCCTTGATTGACGGGTGATGTGGACAGTGGGAATACATCAAAACTGTCCAGGTATTTAAGGTGTAAGTGCCAACAAATATACATACCTACACATTTTTTTTAATTATACTTTAAAACCTGGAGTTAATTTATTAATAGACTGGAGTTTTATCTAACCCAAAGTTAAAACAAAAAATGTTAAAAGCCCATTGAAATCCGGATTGCTTGATTACTCTATTATGCTAAACGTTACTCTAAATTAAAGAGTTCGTTCGTTTGTTAATTTTGCCTCGCGATTTATTAACAGTTGTTGCCATAACGCTTCCGTTTAATTGTTTTTTAAATATTGGTTAACCTTGTATAAGTTTAATTTAGTTTGAGTAGTTAAGCTGTTTAATTAACTAAACTTCATCCTAAATTATTTTATATGAGGTTTTTTGTGTTATGAAATCATGACGAGCAAATCACCCTTCTGATGTTTAGCATTTGTCCATTACAGCTGCAGTTCACCTTTATAGTTCTACATGACACTGCACTGCACTTGTCATTTCGTGATATAACTTCTTACGTCTCATTCGTCCAGTAATTTCACTTGTTTTAGTGTCCTTTACGTCGACTTACATATGATACAACATATAATGTAAATCCGTTATTGGCTGTCGGTTCAGTAATTATGATTTATTGTTTATCTCTAAGAGCTGTGGAATTTGTTAATAAATAAATAAATAAAATAAAATTAATCATAGTAGTGCTTGCACACTAACTATCTTAAGGTGGAATAACCGACACTGCAATTGTACCCACCAAAACGGACTATTGCCACAATGAGCTGGTGAATATTTTTTATTTAGTCATAATGCAAGCTGATTCCTCTGTGGAATTTATTATGTGTAAATTAAGACTAGCACTACCCCTGTGTGTTGCTGGGCTAGGATTGTACGCACTGTATCTTCCCGTGGCAGTGATAACAGGTGATGATCGGTAAAATACTAGAAAATCGGCAGCAGAGCCTCCTAAAGAACTGCTATCTTAGAGCAGTATAAGATTGCAATTCTGCCAGCCAATAAGGATTATGGCAAATCCAAGTGGGAGAAAATTTTGTGCAACGTTGGACGTTATGGCTATTGTTGATGATGATGAATTAATACAAGCCACTGGGCATTACTTTTCCGTGGGGTCCCACGTCCTGTGGGAATCGTAACAGTGGACGAAAGAAAAAATCCAGAAGGTGGGCAGCAGCGCCTTCTTATGAACCGCCAATCTACACTGTAATCGTGAGACGCCAGCTAAGCGTAGAGGTTATGACAAACTATACATAATAGAGGAGGCTTTTGTTGAACGGTAGACGTTATGGCTGATGATGATGTTGAATTAATACTAGTCAGGTCACACTGGGACTAAACTGTGACTAGAATTGTATTAGTAGAAAGTATATAAGTGGTCGTGTCAATAAGTCCAAAAAATTATTTTTTACCTATGGTTTTTTTTATATACTCATTTTTTTTTCTAATTTAATTTAATAGTTTTTTCAATTCAGACTGAGCTGGAATAGATGTATTCCATAATGAGTTTAAAGGTAAGTAATTGTTGGACGTATTTTTGAACCTTAAACAGTGATTGGGAGAGAACATTAATTAAGAAAAACATCTGTTCTTCTATTTGCCTACACTGCTGCACATTCACGAGTTCTCAACGATTAATTAAATCCAAACAGTCATTCATCCACCGTATAATGAATGCCTTTGTTGAGGGTGGGGCAATTGCCCAAATCATATATATCATAACAATATGTATTTTAAGCAAACACGATAAAAACTTTACTTAAGTTTATTCATGGTGCGTTACAGAATCGCGGCTAATATATCACGTATTAAATTGAAATAGGTACGAGTACTTACTTTTAGTGATTAAACCGTGGAAGTTTCAAAAACTCTCGACACAAGTATTCAAATGAATTTAGTTAGTTCGTAGGTATGTATACTTATATGTTATAATTATTATCAAAGTTGAAGCAGACCGCAATTTAAAGGTAATGTCGTCCTAACTTTGTTATAACACTCGTCACTAAAAGCATGGCTATAAGTTTTAAACTGTTTGGACTTTTGATGATCATTAGCATATCCAGGTGACGTTGGTTTCGTCACAGATTAGGTATTAGTTTCAATTTTACATGAACAAATGCTGTCCCTTATTACATTAATTGTTTTTAGAAATCAACGGTTCATCCATGGGTAATAAATAACAATTGTAATAAATTTAGTTCAGTTCCACAGCAAGTTTTTTTCAATGGTCTAAGCGTAGCTTGCATAGTCGATCTTTACAGACCACATTAGGTTAAGCAACGTCCGCTGCGGTCGTTAAAACGAAAAAATTCAGTAAGGCGAGCGCCGTGTACAAAATGTTAACACTGCCCACATTGTTATTTGGGAAAAACTTCTATCATTGAGATCAAACTATGAAACGTACAATCTGTATAAATAGGTAATATTATGTTTAATTATGGCGATTCACCAAGAAGTATATATACGATACAATACGAATACTCTTTATTGCATACCAACAAAAGTAAAAAAAGTACAATTTCAAAAGTATGAGTGTATACTTTTGAAATTGTAATACTCAGTATAAGATTGTCTTTAGAAAAAAACGTGCATAAATTTGTCAGAGCGTGAGAACAGTCTAGACTTTATATCCTTCATGAAGCCAGTAAAGTTCAGGAATGTCAGGAAAATGGCCCGAGTGAATTTGCCACAAAGCTGGCAACACTAATTTTATGGGGTTGGTACACTGAGAGTTTGAGTAAGGTTGGTAGGCATGATACACTTCGATTTTAGACGACTGTCTTACTAATGTCTATGTGATCTATGGAGCTGACAGTGAACATCGAAAGTAAAGACCGGGAACTAGTCGGTCTACAGAACGCGTAGTATTATTATATGTTCTATACGCCACAGAGGCCATATATATAAGAAGACAAGACAACACAAGACAAGATTATGGCAACACCATCGTGTAATCATAATAACATGTTTGTGGAAAGTGCTCTTATTTTATGGATTACATTATGAATGCGACAATATGCTCTGCTTCAGTTTTGATTATCAAAACTAGCGGCGATATCCGTATTCAATAATGAACAAGGTTAGATCATGAAGAGAATTTTCGGCAAGGTGAATATTAGAATGTTTATCGCAGGAAGACAGAGGGCTTTGTAATGTTGAACGATTGCATGGCGATATATTTATAAATTTAAATAATATATTGTTTGACGTCTTTGCCCCAACAGATGAGCGATTACGGCTACTGATAGTGTTTTTACGGAAATCTCCATATACATTTAATTGGACTGTGATCTTTATGTAGTCGTTTACTAAATAATAAGTATATATTATTTAGTAAACGAGTATAGAGCATATTGCGACATCCTCTTCCTTATCTTACATCCAGGATATCCGTAATTCTAGTTCGGCGTGACGAAGGTTACCCGTAAATCATGTGGCTAATATGCCAGGCCGGATGGCGTCGGTTCAGCATCCGGCAACGTAGGTTTGTGGCGAATCCTTATATACAGATACTGTATATAGATACGTAGCAACTAACATATATTGGTGCTATATTACCACAGTAAACATATTGAGCTAAAGTCCGTATGTCTACTGTGATATTGCCATATAAACCGACTTTAATAATAGGTTACAGACTTTTATAGTAGACTATCTATCGGTTATCGCGCAAAAACATTAACCTCTTTTTGCGCAGTTAGATAAAAACTATCCTATGTTTTTTCCCGGGTCTCAAACTATTTTCATACCAAATTTCATTAAAATCGGTCCAGTAGTTTTGGCGTGAAAGCGTAACAGACAGACAGACAGAGTTACTTTCGCATTTATAATATTAAGTACTTATTACCAATTCTAAACTGAGAGCAATTATTTTAAGCTAAACTTAGTTTAGGCTGATGTATATGTTTCATGGTTTAGGTGTATAATTTAGATCAGGTAGCTCCAAACAGCGTTGGATAAAAACTATCCTATGTTGTTACATAGGATAGTTTTTATCCAACTGCGCAAAAAGAGGTTAATGTTTTTGCGCGATTACCGAGGCGGAGCCGCGCCCGGATAGCTGGTACAGATATAAAATACATAATAATTATTTAGTTGGGTAAATAAAGCTACTTACATAATCGTAACACCTCATTGTTTATGTTTTCTAAAAGAAAATAAATTTGAAAATCTGGCTCTCAACAGAATTTTATGACAAAACTTATTTACCCTAACCTCTGACAGACTAAGAAGGAAAGACAGTGCCCTGTACAACATCAACCTGAAGCCACCATTTTTTATATGTGTGCGATGGAAGTGTTGCCATATGAAAGGAAAAATAACTTATTTGTGAGATTTATGGATAAGGTACTTTTTTGATGATATAAATATACAGAATATAATTGCAGCAAAATCTGTTCGTTGAAGTACAATAATAGTGCACAATCATCACGATTATTACCGTATAATTTCATGCGACTTTTTAAAATTATTACAAATAAATTTTTTATACAAGATATACTTCCAGAAAAATCTGTTCATAGAAAACTTTACACTATTATTGCAAAATCCTCACGACTATTATTTTATAAAATGGTTCACAATTATTTTATGATATTCTGTAGTTAACGTTATCTAGGACAAAAAAAATAATTGACCAAGGGCATGCTAGGTCACGTATATGGTAGGGTTTTGGCGAGACCATTTAACCAATTTCAAAAATGGAGGTGATTAATTCGACCTATGTGTATGTAATTTTATCACAACTGCAGTTTTTGATATATACTCTTCTGAAATTGGCACAAATGAACCGAGTATAGATCAATACTAGCTTCTAAACCTTTGTACCAATTTCATAAGTGTATGCATGTCTGTGTGTTAGTATATTTGTATGTTTGTCCACATGTTACGCAGAAAATAGATATTGCATTCTATAAATTTTTGTTTTTGTGAATAAAGTACCTCTGGAGTCTTGGTAATTTTTATCAAAATCGGTTCAGTAGTCTTCTAGATATGGACTTTTTAATTTTAAATATGAGGATATTTCCAACGCTGTATTAACTACTGGGTGAATTTGAACAAAGTTCGGTAGATATATCACTCTTAAAATGTAACTAAAGGATCTGGTGTGCTTTATAATGCAAAAATTAGGTGTGACAATAGTAGTAAAGTGTGTTTGAAACTTTTTGTAGTTTCAAATATAACGAGTAAATACTTTTAAAAATGCATATATTAAAGTAATTTAAAGAAATTAAACCGTCTTTAAAATAATTAAATTAACCAATAAGTGATAAATAAGGCGAAAAACATCAAAACTGGGCGTCTACCGAAGTAGGTATGTAAGCCTATTGATTTTGAGGTCTGTAAAGGACTTATTGATGACAGTTTAGGGCCTGATAGCAACCTTAAAAAATAGTTGGTTTACGTACCTGCTTAGGTTGACGACCAGTATTTTTTCAATTACAAAATTCCTAACTATTTATTTCCGCTATGAGATACAATAGTTTCTTTGATTTTCCTAATAAACATTAGCTTGTTTAATTAGAGTATATAACTTTAGTGCTACGTACACCGACTTTTATAACTGAAAAATTAAGGAAACAAGCTAAAATGTATGTCTGGAAACACTTTTGTTTTCATTTTTATTCGGAATTATAACCTATATTGCATTGTATAATATTATACGAAGTGCATTATATTAAATACTTACGTGTGTTTTAATACTCAAGTCGGTTTTTAATTTATTTATTTCGTTATGTGTGAGGTGCGTAATGTGCGACGGTCTCGTGAATGAGGACGGAATTGGCAGAATTTGGATACGTTTTTGTGAGTGAGTTGTGTCTTACGTCAAATTGGCTGAATTTTATGCTTCACTTTTGATTTTCTTTAGACTCCCTCTTTCTTACTTAATTCTTCTCTGAAACTCTAACACAGTACGCACATTCACAGTTATAACTAGATTCTTTATTCCTAGCATTGTAACAGAAGGCAAACATAAATTCTACACATTATTTTGTTCCTATACACTAAACAGAGCGGTGGCGTCCAGTAATTTTTAAAAGGGACCTTTGTTGTGGTTTCTCCATTTGGAAATCACGAAGGCAAATGGCGCAACCTGCAATGAAATTATAAAAAGATATGGCAGTTTTTATACATTAATTAGTTGTCATAATCTTTTTTCGAAATTAACATGTCGTATGGCTTAAATTTATTTTTACCGTCTTCAATAAAATTGGGCGAAGGTTCTTAAATGATGCGTTGTTTTATATATTATGTAACATAGATTTCTGTATACATACAGAAAAAATAAATTTAAGCCATACGACATGTTAATTTCGAAAAAAGATTATGACAACTTATTAATGTATAAAAAATGGCTAAATCTTTTTATAATTTCATCCATGACATATTTGTATTTAAAATGAATGAATGAAATTTTGAAACATAAAAAAGTTACATCCGGTGTAGTTTGTCTTTCTTTCGATTTGTAGTTTCTGTTTGAGAGGTCTAAAAACTATGTGGTTGACAAATAGTGGAGTAATAGTCCGAAACTACGACAATAGTGAGCAACTAACCACCCTCCATCAATACATTTGCGATCCCTTTTTTGACACAACGATCTATTAGTCTGTGAATCTAGGTATTACATATTTTATATATTTGGAACGCTTGTTTGGTAGTAGTACTAACTAACTTTTTTTGACTTATTCTTTTGATATAGTCAAGTAGACCCAGACAGACTTCAACAAACTATTAATAAAAACTCGAACTACTTTATTTAAATAAAATTACTAACATCGAGAGGCTGCAATGGAACGAATGACAATTCTGAGATATAAGGGAGGTTGGGGATTAAAAGATTTTAAAATCATATGGGAAGGGCAAATTAAAAACTTAGGAACTTCTTCAACACAACTAGCAGCAATAAGCCAAATAAAGCATTAGTTGAAACAGATAATAATTTTATTACGCTAAATTTATTAGATAGAATTAAAGAATTTACAAGCATACAGCTGTTGAAAATACATAAATGGTCGAGATTAAACTACTCGTCTGATAAACGTAAGTGAAATCGTTCAAAATTGTTTGAATATGTATTGTGTACAAATTACGAAAGTTTTAATGAAATAACACAAATTAAAAAGGGTTTTTTTTACTTTTTTAATGTGATGTATGTACTAGAACCCAGGCGAGATACAGACAGTCTGGAAAGGCTAATGATTACTGGCTGTGTTAAGGGCAAGAGAAGTAGAGGACGCTTGCCAAAACGATAGACTGATGTTACTTAGGGTGCAACACAATCAACCCTTCAGGCCGCCATTTAGACGGCACAAGATCGGATCATTCTCACTAGTTCCATCGTGTTTTAGTTCCATGGAACTAGTGGAACAGCTTGGAGAGCATGGTGGCGCAGGCTGCACGCCATAATCACGTCCCTCAGTTATGTGGATACAACTAAGAAGAAGACCAGAACCTGGCAGCGACTTTCAATAGCTAGGGCAAAAATGGTTGTAGCTGTTGCTGCAATTAGAAATGGGCATTTCTAGAAATGCCACACCTTGAAAATACCACTTCTAGTTCTTCTTAATTACCTTTTTTAATTGAATACATATTGAACTGTTTGAAATAACCACTTATATTTCTTGGAACGCATCATCAAAATCTGTACTTACTTGCTTCAGTAGCTACAGCAACAGTTGTTTCTTTAGGAAGCTGAAATTATTTCCAAAATGTTATTAAACTCAAAGATTTTCAACGGACATAATATATAAAATATAGCCACGTGGTAGATATCTTTATAGTGCATATCAAATCATTGTAATATTTTAATAAAGAATAAACAGTTGTTTATGCACAAAAGCGTTTCGCATACGATAGAAAAATAAATTTGTATTTGAGATTTATTAAAACAAATTCAATATGCATTGCTTAACCCACTTGTGTGGGGTCGACGCAATATATTTTTGTTACCCAAACAAAAGTCCAAATATTCACAATATGGGGAATATATTGTGAATATTTGGAATAGGCATTATGCTTATTCACAGAACATTAGCAATGTTATCACGACTAACGATTAAAGCCTCATTCTATATAATAAAAATATATGATAAATAAATTAGGTCGACAATAGGGTTCTCTGCCATCGTAATGGTAGCAGGATTTCTAAAGATTATTCTTGATATAGGGTTGTTGGATCTTAATAAAATTTCATAAAAAAAAAAAACTAACATCCCTCTCTATCTGTCAACTGTATACATGTAATTATTTAATTATATTATTACATTATTGCCATATTTTTATAAATATATATATATGTATTCCCAAAACATTTTAATGTTTTCAGGTTTGTTTCACACGAACTTCAACGGCATACATCTAAAATCAGATATAGGCATCCTAAATGTCCCAATTAATGAACACCATACTGTCTGAAGTCCGATGAAAACTTTGAGCCTCGATAAAAGTAGTCGATTAAAGTTTAAATAAAAATATCCTTATTTGTGAAACGGGAGCTACGATTACGTTCTATTTATTACCTTCTGTAAAACTAAACACAAAATATCCAATAAAACAGAAAATTTGATTCTAATTTTTATCCGGTTGTATTTAAGGCAGTATTACTATCGTATACACAGGTTATTTACGATAGTTTTTGACTTAAGATGTGCACACAAAATAACGTCATGCTGAAGGTAAAGCTCAAGTCACCAAGAATTCAAACTTATGACCACCAAATCAGTAACAGCACCTTAAATTACTTCGAAGTTCAAGTTCGGTAGGTCTTTTAAACTTAAAACTATTTTCATACTCCCGTATATTTCCATGCCTTGGCGTAATGCACTAATTGTAAGGCTAACAGAACTGATAGCCGTTCAAACTTTACATAGAATGGCTAACTAATTTTAATGTTTACTTTAAGTTTATGTTTGATTTCTCGTCGAGGAATAGAGCAAAAAATTTAACAAAATTGAGTGCATTTTCCTGTAATATTGATACAAAAACTTGCTACTCTCTCGGTGTTTCAATAATTGGGGACATTTTTACCATTTTCGTCATAAAACAGTAGCGTAAAACGGAATGATTTTGCAGTAATTCATTTTAAATGCTATTTAGTATTTAATAATCAATACATATTTATTCGTAGATCTTATGGGTAGACTGAGAGGTTCTTAGTTTCTTTGTTTTCTTTTACTTATTTATCCGCCTGCGGATGCGTTAGCCTGTCCTTCCTCTACTTAAAACAATTTTACTATCAGAGCAAAACAATGTCTGTACCTACCTATCTGAGATTGAATTATTTCAGCAATTAGATGATTAGGTACATATTAATATATTTTATTTATTACTTTAGTAATGGATCTAATAAAATTATATTATTAAAAAAATATATGTACCAAATTTCATCAAAATCCTATCAGCAGACAATCACTGGCATTTAAAATATAATTCCTTGTAAATTTGGTGAAGGCAAGAAATTGATTATTTATTTATTTAAAAATATTTATATGAATAAATAGGATATGTGTTAGTATCAGTTCTAACGGTGATCCCTTAGACTAGTTTTTAGTTACATAGAGAGCGATGATTTAGGTCTATTTGAGGTAAGTTAATGTACCAAATCCACGATATCGGTTACTGCTCTAGCTCTATATGTAAAACAAGGCTGATATATGCCATGCTTACACACGCCCACCCGATGTATTTGAACACACATCAAGTTCCCAGAACATATGATTCCGCTAAGCTTGCTCTCGTCCATCGTCCGCACCACGCCGGTGTTGGCGTCGGGACGCTGCGGCCTCGCGCCGCTGGCATACATTCCTAATCGTGTAGCACGTTACGTTAAATGTCATTAAAAGCGAATAGAAATTAAGTGTCCTCAGCTCAATTAAATATAGAATAGACTTTGAAACTCATCTCATTATATTAATATGGTATTCAAATAAGTTAATATTTTACAAATTCTATCCCGGCATCTCATGGGATATCTACTGGTTTCACAGTAATACAGTAGGATACACCGTAGGTTGATCGACAACTAACGACCAATCAAATAGCCTAATACATAAGCCATTCAGTACTTAATTCGGGACCAAATCTGCATACAACGTAGTCCGGACATAAATCTTAACTTCCGAGTAAACATATTAGACGGCCGCTTTATTATTCAGGAGGATCACGGAAATTTGCCTATTCGTTATATTTGCTTCGTCGTAATAGTTGCTTAGTTCCCTGCGGAACTGAGGCTTTGATAATATTATTGATAATGGTATAATTATATTCATAATGGAATTAATTTTGAATTTCTGTAGAGCCGTGCTGAACTCCAATAGATTGGTTGAATTTGATTATTTAACAAGTGGTATAGATTTTTTGAATTCACAGTAACAGATATAGATTGTTGCCCTGTCCCCTAGTTGACGTTGTAGTAACCTTTTTTCGGACATTACTTGGATGGGAGACCGCTAGTGGCTTTTGCCTATTAGGTTTTGTTCGCTTCTTTTTGTCACATGGGGCACGCTCAGCGGTCCCGCTTTTGTCTAAGTATCGCAGTGGTTTGGCTTTACTTCGAAGGCTATAAGGCAGCCATAAACCTCTGGCACTAAGGCTGAACTAGCCTATATAGCAGTGGGACCGCGTAGTAGATTAAGGTCCATTCTGCTCTTGCTATTGTCACAGATGTAGGAACGTAACGGGCTAAAACTGTGGTAAAGAGAGCACGTCACTACTCCGGTGGGTGGACATAGGCTGGTTCTTCTTTTAATATGGCAGTTTGCTTTTATTAACAAAATACCACGAACTATTTACAACACTACAACTACTACAATGAAAGCGTTTATATTGGCCACCAGTTGGCAGTTCGCCCAGCGTGCTGGCAGCGTTGCCCCGTTGAATTGCATTATTCGTTGAAAAAACAAGTGCCAGCATTTTGATCAAGCGTTGGATTGACCAAGTGGTCTGATTAGTTTTGTAAATACGATGGGCTCCCGGTCCCCACGGACCCAACGTATTTACTTGCGTCGCTTGAGTTGCTCCGCCGAAGTAGCCGGGTCGACCAGCGTCCTCGTTGCTTAAAGAAAAAGTTTATATGGCCGGCTTTTATATGTATATGTATATGGCAGCTCCTACTTTAATATACAGATAGATAACAGAAACAGTATCTTATTCCGTGATTTAAGAACTTAAACTACGGAATAAAATACACACGTGTTGATTCTACTAAAGAAAATGAAAATAGAAAACTTGTTGGTCGTATCTAGTAGAATAAATTTTAAAATGTATGAGCAGAAATTCAAGTCTACAATTTCGAGAAACCACAAAGCAAAATGTTTAATATGATTGCATACACCGGCAGCTCGGGTTTCTAACGAAATTGAATTTTCCATTTCAAATGTGGCATAGCATTATGCCGCGGAATGTGTGGGGGATATTGCTACTAACAAGTTGCCACGATTCCGCCTAGTTTAACATCTGGATTTTGGAAATAATAAAAATTCGTATTTTTTAAGCTGAAAGACTTCATAGTAGCTTTAAATTTTGCAGGATTACACTTTGCAAAATATCGAAGTCAAAATAGTTTACAATAAGGGATGAATGACGCTCTGATGAAGTTCAATCACAAGAATTCTTTTTTTGAAGAGTATGAAAGAACGGAACTGACTTTCTGAAGAGTATGAAAGAAATTGTGGAAGTCAGTACCATGTTGGTCTAAAACACTTTTAAGGTCACATTGCCATGACGATTCAGTGTTGGAAGTCTGTTTGTTTAGTTAAGTTTTATGGACGGTATATAATTAAAAACCAGAAATACTAATTGGTACATAAAATTATTTGATAATTGATTTAGTTTATACTTCCTGTAGTGGTATGTTGTCATTATTTTACCATTTGGGGTAACTTTCACCAAAGTGCAAATATCGCTTTTAATACAAACATAATTCCGTTATATTTAAAAAATCAAGTATTTAATCTCCGCTAGCACCTAATATCGATGCTTCTGGTTTACTGGTTTTGCGATTATTCATTTATTTTATCCTTTAAATGTGAAGTTTAGAATTCCTTTTTTTATTCTTAGAAATACATTTTGAAAATACTACATTTTACGAAAAACTGACAAACTTTTAGCAACAATGATACGTAACGTTATATTACGTACGAAAGTAATCAAATAGCAAGTGTTTTATGGTAACACATATCGTTCCATCAGCGCAGCAATCGGAGGTACAAGACATAAAGACGGGTTTCAACAGATATAACATTCAAGTAGAAAAAGTCCATACTAACCATCAAATCTTGGCGAAGTGTGAAGAGAGTAAAAATAGCTTTCCAAACTGAAGTTAATCATAAGACACCTCATTCTATTTGCATAATGATTTAGTTAATACTTCCAGTAGTGGTATGTTGTCATTATTTTACCATTTGGGGCAACTTTCACCAAAGTGCAAATAGCGCTTTTAATAAAAACATAATGCTGTCATATTTAAAAAAATCAAGTATTTAATCTCCGCTAGCATCTAATATCGATGCTTCTAGTTTACTGGTGTTGCGATTAATCATTTATTTTATCCTCTAAATGTGAAGGTTAGAATTCCTTCTTTTATTCTTAGAAATACATTTTGAAAATACTAAATTTTACGGAAAACTGACAAACTCAAAGACATGCAAGCTAAATTTCTCCTAGCTTGAATATTTGGTATATAATATAATTATAACAAAACTACGTTCCAGGGCCCAGCGGGAATTCGCCAAATATACCAGCATGCTACAACGACTGCTATCCTAAGACAATAACTGGGACCGTGCCCTGCGAAGCACGGAAGTGCTCATAGAAGGAGTGACACTTGCGGTCGCTATCAAAGTCACAGCAGCATTTATTGGTAAGCAAGCTACGCCATGAGTGCTTCTTTTATGCTCTGTCGTATATGACTTATATACTACAAAGCTTCACAGAATAATTAGTATCTCTCTAACTTAGATTTTAAGACGGTATTAATTTACCTGGATGTTATTATGTATGATGATAATATAAATAAATATATAAAAGAATATATATATATATATATATATATATATATATTATTTTAATATTTAAACATCAGAAACAACGCGACTAAAATAATATGAATGTGGAAGGCACCTCTTAATTTATTTGTAATGAGTTGTTGTACATTATCTCAATAAATACAGAACTCAAAACAATTGCTGAGCGGCAGCTACAGTAGATAAACTCAGTTCCCGTGCTATCACATAACTAAGTTGTGATCTGACGCCTCGCGGACTGGCTAACTACATTATCTAGATTAATATTATTGTTCTATGCTGTTTCTGCATGCTGATGATTATACACTGACTCATATTGTAGGTACACAACATGTAAAATTCTAGACAATTCTTCAACTTATTAGTTGACTAATGTATCGCTTTAGAATCTGTCTGCGTGGTGGCATTTTGCAAATGCTATCATGGCTAACTACCACCCTCAAAGTCAAAACCTATCGCCAAGCACCTAGTGACCTCTTGAGGCTGAAATCCTTGAGTACCCATTGTAAGCAAATACGGTTTACTATTTTCGGCGACATCATCACTTACCATTAGTAATAAAAAATCGGCCAAGTGCGAGTCGGCCTCGCGCACGAAGGGTTCCGTACCACTAGCTATACAACATTAGACTTCATATTTTAACCTTGCTTGTTTTAACGTACGCGTTGGCCAAGTGCGAGTGGGGCACTCGCACTCGGCCAACTTTTTGTATTTGTTGTTATAGCGGCAACAGAAATACATCATCTGTGAAAATTTCAACTGTCTAGCTATCACCTTTCTTGAGATACAGCCTGGTGACAGACGGATGAACGGACGGACGGACAGCGAAGTCTCAGTAATAGAACCCGTTTTTACCCTTTGGGTACGGCACCCTAAAAAACAATCTAGATTTTTTTGGGTTTAATCCCCATCATCGCGGTTTTCAGACAATCAAGTTTCAGCAGCAGTCCAAGAGTCTGGATCTATTACCTAGCAGATCGCAATAAGCTCGTCTCCTATTAGCTAGGAGAAATAAACGTCTATCGGAACGTTGGTATTATGAAACCTTTGCCTATTTATTGAGGGATATATTGACTTAATGGTTATGATTTAAGTTGTTAGTAAGCTTGCATAGGTTACTGTATACACATTAGTTTACAGGCCTCTTGATAACATTGATAAAATAATGTTTGCTCGAAGTGAATTCTGTGAAATACATAGAAGCCGCTTACATTAACATAGCTCCTCGTGACTTTTCGATATTTTTTTGAAATAGATCAAAATCTTAACATTATATTTTTCGCTTTAACGCCTGTTGAAGCGAAGAAGCAGACGAAACTATAAAGAAAAGAAAGAAAATTAACACAAGCGGAATAATTATTGTCGAAATTAACAATGTCGATGTGTGTATTGACTTCAGTTACAATTTGGAGTCCAGAACCACTAGATGGCGATAGCCTCGCCCTTGTTTAAATCAAAATATCTCAGTCGCAAAATGAATAACATTTTAATACAAACAGGTATGATGACATTTTAACGACTATAATGTGGTTTATATTCTCGTGCTTTCTAACTACCAGCAAATCGCCTGTAGTACGCGTATAATATTTATGAATGTGTATGAAAATTGTCATGTTCGTGGCAGAAGCTAGATTTCCCATGGGTCACATTAATTTGATGGAGGTTTTATAGAGATTGCCGGGGACCTAGTTCTCTATGCCAGACACGAAACATGGCTGAGAACCACTAAGGGAGTTCTTAACCGTTGCTGTTGTGATATAAAGTGATTGTGAGTACTTATGACTTGAAGTAGATCCCGCTTCAAAAATGAGAATTTAGCAATTCTCCACTGCCTTGGTACATAACATCAGTTACGATAATTTAATGGAATAAGATTTGTATCCACTTTGAACAAATAATTCAGCACAATATTTTATTCTTAGGCTAAGCGAAATTAATGGCTGAACAAGAGAAGGAACATAATTCTGAGTATGAAAATAGAGAGATAATCGTACGATATTATACAGGGCGTTCCACGGCGATGCCACATAAAGGGAAAGTTGTACCACCTTGAATATTGTATATGGAACATTTTAGACATTAAAGAAGACATTATTTGAATTATCATATTTAAATAATCAAATGGTTGAACCGGGAATCGAACCCGTTACACGAGAAAAAAAATCAGCCTGTAGATTTACCATACTGATCAAAAGATTTCATCATAAGGATTATTTTTTGCTTAATAACATAGTGTCAGAAATAAAAGGAAGACTGAAATTTAACATTTGATGTCAGCAACATGTTCCATCTACCATATTCAAGGTACTTTCCCTCCATGTGGCATCGCCGTGGGACGCCCTGTATAACAAAACTTATGACTACAAAAACATAAAATAAAAATTATTTGAAGTTGGTGCCATGTTTATTCAACGACGGTTCAGCACTCTCACTCATCACGCCTCTGATATGAATTCGGTCAAATATTTTTTTTATATCTATTTAATACTTTTGAATTATCTACAATGTGAATGAATTTCGAATACATAATTTTGTTCAATATTACCTGTTTTGGCATTATATCGTGTTTATTATATTAGGGATCCGTTTCAGAGTGTCCTAATAAAGTTTCGGGTTGCTATGCAACACATAAAATAACTGAATGATAAAAATGACAGTTAACATGCAGCGCGTTTCAAGCTTTAACCGATGGATAGGCTTAATCGATGATTGTGAAACACAAAGATGAAAGTGTTTTATTTATTAAATATGTTCTGGGTAGTAAAACCGGAACTTACTCGAACATTCTGAAACAGGCACTTTATATATTACATTAAACTTTATTAATTAAATACAATACTACAGCTACTTCAGCGAAAGCATTTAGGTAATATAATGGTCCAGTCCAAATGCTCTAGTGCACTACCAGTTGGCAGCGTGCCCAGCATGCTGGCAATGTCCCTTTACCTAACCATATCTTTGGTTACTGAAGTACCTGACCTATTGTTGGTCTCAGTACTTCACTACGTACCTACCTTTTGTAACCGATATAATTGGGAAATATACGCAGTAGGAGATAATGCCAAGAGCGCCCGCCGCAGCGACACTGGACCACGCCGCGCTTTCAATAGAGTTTTGAATATTTACGTCGAGCAAAGTTATAAAAATTATGAAATAATATATTACAGGCACAAGACACTTTTAACATCAAGTGGTCAATGTGCTTATTCCGTCAAAAACATTAAAAAAAATGTAAAAAAAAACAATTCAATAAAATAAATTCATCTCTAAATGTTTGTTAGAACTAGCAGAAGTCAACCCTAGGAGGTTGTTAGCATTTTACCAATAACCCTGTTATTGGTAAATTAATAGCTGATATCGAGCACTAACTATTGTCCACGAATTAACAATCAATCAATTCGTAGTGCAGAATCACAAAGAGAAACTGAAAATAATACGATATATATACGGAACCTACTTATGACATTGAAACGTGAAATTATTTGTAAAAGCAGAACATAGAACACAATCTGAGCTTAAATGTTGGAATAAGCATGAGGTTCCGAACTCAAAAATCTATTTTCATTGTACATTTTCAGTAGGTTAACTTACATAAAATAAACTATGGTAATACAAATAATGTTCTCAAAATGGCTAAAAATATTTTGACAACATTTACAACTAGTAGGTCAGGTGTTTTCTCTGAGAAGACTTGGTTTACTAATTCATTACGCTTGTTTCATCACTGACAAAATTCGTTTTACATCGTTACCAAGCGTCGCTCGGCCGCACATCGTAGGTATTTTCTATTAAAACATCAAAGCCTCTCAAAATCTATTTACCGTCCGTCTGAATAAGAATCAAGGGAGGCTGTCGGGCGGTGCCTAGTGTAAAACACCAATATCCTGTTGGAAAGTAATTCCGTCTCAAGGGAGCTCATTGAATATTCTATTGGTCACACTTCAAAGACGATATTGATGAAGATCTACGATACAAAGTCGGTGAGATATAGATTTTTTGTACTATTCTTGCCTGCATGACGTCATCATATTAGATCGTTATTCAATGTTCTTACTTTTTTGCGTCTTTGGTCTTGTTATTTTTCCCTTATAACTACTAGTAGATATATTTGTGTGGCGTATTCTGTCTGTCAGTATTATAACTCCGACGAATGTAAAGGCACACTATAACGACATAAAGACATCATATTTTCGCTTAGAGTATTAAAGCCTACAGACCTTCTACCAATACCTACAGATAATACCGAATACCTACAGACTATGACTGGAGTTAAAATTAGAATTTATTTATTTATTTCAGGGAAAACCAACACCTGAAGTAACTTATATGTATAACACTAATAGTAACATAAAGCTAATTATAGGTTTTCACGTATAGTGACGACATAATTACAAAGTGTGAGCAATAACAATATCGGTTATGAAACACATTTATTTAAAAAATGTAAAAATAAATAAATATACCAAGGTATGTAAAGCATTTTTAAGAAAGACCTTGAAAACAAAAAACAAAAAAAAAATAATTACATAATTAACTAATAATATCAAAATTAACTTACGATAGAGTTTAAATATCGCCTCTGAAGAAATTAGTACTCAACCGTTGTCTCGCTGAGTTTACGCTCGTACAAAATAGATCCAGATCATTATGCCTGCAGATTTTATTGAATTGGTAACTAGCTAATTACTAGCTAGAACTAGTAACATTATTAGAAGTGGTCCATCTGGAATTATAAAATACTCGCGTTAATATAACTTCAGGGTACATGTTGAATACTGTACTGTATTTATTAAAATATTTTTCTAAGATGTGGAATAAATATGTATACTAAAATATATTGATGACTATGAAACAAGTCCGAAGGTTTATTTTAAATGTATAAAGTTGCAAATAATTAACATATACAAGTAAATATACTATACATATACTATACATAAGCTTGAATTAGGTACTTCACAACTAAATATCTTCTTTAATGCTACATTGACGAGACTCCTTTGTATGACACGTTTTTCAAATCTACATCCACTTAGTGTAGATGTAGATTCGAAGAGGAGAGATTTGTATTTTTGTATGTAACGAATAAACTTACATACAACTGGACAGCTTTGAAAAAATTCATTAGAATCCTACATTATCCCTGATGAACACAAGCTATCAGTACTAATATTATACGAGTAAATGCGTAACTCTGTCTGTCTGTCTGTTACGCTTTCACGCCAAAACTACTGGACCGATTTGAATGAAATTTGGTATGGAGATAGTTTGAGACCCGGGAAAAAACATAGGATAGTTTTTATACGACTGCGCAAAAAGAGGTTAATGTTTCGCGCGATAACCGACATACGCGCGGGCGGAGTCGCGCCCGGAAAGCTAGTAGGATATATATAAAAAAAATATATGATATATTAGCGGGCTTTGTACGGTGACACATTTTCTACTTGACGGTCTAGGCAAAAATAAGATAAAAGTTAATGGTGATGGACACGCCTGCGGCAGTCAATAGCTATTTTGTTATTATATTGAGACGTCATCACTGCATCAATCCATTATATTAAACACCCTAAAGGGACTCGTTTAATCTATCTCGTTTAATATTTAACTAATCGAAACTAAAATTAATAGCTTATATTTTAGCTTACTTAAATAATATCTAAGTATTTGAGTTGAGCTTACGTCTGTTGTTGGACAATTCAAGAACAATTTAGTTGACACCTTGATTTGTCCTAAAACACACGTAAACTCAACTCAAATAATTACTTATTATTTTTGCAACGTACACTTGAATATAAAACAACGTAAACAAACACCAAACACATAACTGTTCATATTCATTACTATCACCGTTTTACACCATAGTTTCAATTCGTGTTTTCTCATTCAAAGATCATAACAGAAACCCGTATTAACTTTTTAATATGTCGCTTTATTGCACACGCGACGCGGCGGCTATTTTGCATTTTGCACAAAAGTATTGTGATAGCATCACAATGTGAACGGCATTCGTACAATACAATTGCAACGCAAATAATCTGAAAATGTGTTATTCGATTCAATGGACATAGTAATAGAAAAATGTGCAAACGTAGCTTGCTTCAGCCATTGGAAAGAGATTAAAGTGCATTGAGGATCAAAGAGAAGTGAACTTTGTACATACGAAAAGAGGTGAAAACAGTGGAAGAGATATTTTTTTAGATAGTATAAAGTAGTGATATCCGAGCGGCAATAGGTATTGACTGCCACGCCACAGGTCCATGGTTCGATCGCCCCTGCCAGGTTGAGCTTCACCTCACGGTGGAAGGGCGTTTAGCGAATACTCGCCTGGCTAGCTACCCTCAAGTAGAAAATCTTTGTGTTCTGTAACTGAAAGCAAGCAATCTGTGCCATCCAATAGGCTGTATGTAATGACAACGTTTTATGATTAATCAAAAAAACGTAAAGGAGTGTTCATTCGTTTGACACCATACAAATGTTTGCATGGAAATCGGCATTTTTCCTGGCGCAGCTCGAGTTGTCCCTAAGAAGAAATACTTTTACCAGGTGGTAGGTCCCTTTAGCTCTTGCTCTTGAGATTATTTTGGTGGATACCACTGCTGTGTCAAATATTCTGCTTCTCGTGTGGAAACAGTACTGTAATTAGGTGTGAAGTCCACTGTAATAAGTGAAACTACTGGGCAAACGAGACATAAGAACTAAGACCTCGGAGTGATGAACGCTGTACAGGTTTAAGCAGGACTAGGGTGGTGACACTGCTGTATTCAGGACAGGCGTGACCGCATGCAATCAGTCAGGCTACTTGTCAGTTTCACCACTTCATACCGCTTAATAATGTACCTTTGACGATGAGTATGTGGTTAAAATGACTATATCATTTTAACTATTGCTGTTGAGGCTAATATTCTGTGTGAGTGACACAGTGATCCAGTACGCAGAACGCATCGCTAAGTAAAGGAAAATTAAATAGACATATCCAAACCACCAAAAATTATGTATGACATGACGATATGGATACAAATGTATCCGTGTAATTCTGCGACGACTGATTTTTAGCTTGAGGTTGGTGTGTTAGGGATGATATGAGGTTGCAGAGGTTGAAAATAAATGTTTAATGTTTGTTCACTGTTAACTCACTAATTTATTGTTAAAATGTTCTTAATGTTAAATTGTTATGAAAATGTTAAATGTTAATGAATGCTACCGTATGCCGCGAAGACCAAACGTGCACTAATTTGTAAATCGTTGGTTTGAGTAATTAGGTGTTTGCGACACACAGCGGATTGTGCCGCGTCAGGAAAATGTTTGGTATTGTACCAAACACGGTGAGTAGGGTATTTTGTGATTAGGCTAGCTGCCAGGTTCACAAAATATTTGTTTTTCCCTTTGCTGTGTTGTGGCTGGATTTGATTCGCAAACCATGCACACTGCACACTCCGCCACTGAACTTTATCGTCACTTCAATATGTATTGAAATATTAGGTTTTTGGCTAGTATCAATCAGATGTTTATTTAAATTACACTGTAAATTATTTTTAAAACATTATAACTAATTCATGTTATTCAAATCTCGCAAATCAGATGATTAAATAAGTTATTTGGCCTAGTTACAAAGAATAACATGAATTATTAACGAAATATCTAAAAACAAACATATAAACAAACTACCTCTCGCGTCCTACTTTTGCCTTAAAGCGAAATGTCACCGCGGCAGATTTAGGCCCGTTGTCTGCGTTATATCCGTCAGTGGGAACAATCGGAAGGAATAATAGCGACCTCGATCTGTCAACCTGTCACTCCTATTGTATTGTCACAGCACCACGTGAACCTCTGCTTAAGACGCGCTCACGTGATCATACCCTATGAGAGGATGCTGGTGCAGCCTGAACGATGTTATGCGTAGGCACGCAATATATTTTTCAGAATTATAACACAGACTTTTTATATTTATTTCGTTACAATCTTGTAAATTTATTTAATTAGTAGGCCATAATGACAATGTTAGGTCGTAATATAGTACTCAGTTTTTTATTCAAACACATGCATATAAAGTTTGGCCAACACTAGATAGTTTTGGAAGCAAATACTTACGGCTAAAGGGGTGGTTCGAATTCCGTACATGACTTTAATTTTTTCCTTCGTAAATTTGTAATTTCGTAAATACCTACTACCTTAGTTTTGTGAGTATAATATATATGTATTGTTATCGATATAGGTTTAGACTGGCTGAAGGTCAAACAAATATCATTTATTACCTAGTGAAAATTGTCCTCAGCGTAGAGGTTAATCACACGTCGCATAGACCAAACGCTTGATGATTATTAAAAAATTAAATAAGCTCCCGGCCTCCATGGACACAATGTCTTTACACCAAACGGTGCATCATGAGATCTAATTTTATCATAATACTAAAAATCGATGAGATGAATAGCTCAATACTATTTTAGGTTGCTTTGTGCGTTTTTATGGTAATAATTAACATTCAACGATGCTGACAAAATATGATTTCTATCATTGATTTAGGCACAATTTCGAAAGATGTGATTTTTTCAATACAAAAAAGTTGGTTGAAAAATTGATCGTGCCCTCTTTTGCAAAAAAGATAGATATCTATCAATGAACATTTCTTTGTCACAAAAATCCAATTTTATCCAACTCGGGGATCAAACCTACAATCTTGACATTCCAAAGAGGCAATTACACACACCAACAAGGTTTTATCGACTTCAAAGAATGAGAGGATTCTCAATCCGATTGTAAGGATATACTTTGAGATACTAATCTCATCCAATAGAAGTTTCACAGAAATCAGTTTAGTAGTTAAGTTCTAAAATCAAATTAGCTGGAAAAAATATTTGTCATCGCGCTATATAAAATTAAATTTAGGTTTATATGCAAGTCTGTTTATTTTCTCTAAAAGTAAATATTATTTTCTAGTTCTGTTTAATTGTTATTTTATATTCAATTCAATAACGCGTCAAAGTGAATCAATCTACAACTAAACGATTTTAAATGAAAAGAATTCTCACCTCACTTGCACGGGATACATCTCTCCGCAGCGCTAAAAAACCATCACAGTTGCGGTTGCACATTAACTCGCTTGAATTGTACGAATAAATAACAGCAGATGCTGTGGATTTGGTTGTGATTGATCGTTTGTGGAGGTACGAGTAACTGTGTATACCTTTGAATGACGTAGTTTAAAGTTGTACAGTGAGCGCATTTTGTACAATTTAGGTTTTTATATGCTCCACCTTTGTCTGTATACTTAGGGCATATGCCTATGGTATTATAATATGGTGGCTTAATAGCGTGATTCTGAGACTCATAAATAAAATCTTTATGACTTTGTCACCAAATGAGGGACATGATATAAAATGGGACCGATGAACATATGACTGCAGGAATGAAATTATTTGTTGAATTTGACATCTTCGACACGAAATATAGCTTATCCATATCTGTACAGCGATCTCGTAGTGTATACAAACAAAATAACAGGGTTAATGTTATTACTGCATTTTCTTAAATTTTAGTTGGCACTTCTACTTCAGTTGTAAAGTTCGTTGTGAACATAAAAAAATAATTTTGAGAATCATACAAAAGTCAAAAGTAAGGAAAAAGTCTTTATTTGTTGAATGACAGAATAAGGGTCCGTTTCAGAATGTCCTAATAAAGTTTCGGGTTGCTAACCAACACATAAAATAATTGAATGATAAAAATGACAGTTAACATGCAGGACGTTTCAAGCTTTAACCGATGGATAGGTTAAATCGATGATTGTGAAACGCAAAGATAGTGTTTTGTTTAGTAAATATGTTCTGGGTAGTATAACTAGAACTTACTCCAACATTCTGAAACAGGCCCTAAATCTGTCTTACATAGTTTAACTATATAGATAAAACAATTCAAATAATTTGGCACAAATTGTAATAAAGGCCGGCAACACACCCTTGATTTCCCTGGTATTGTGGATGTTCGTGAGCGATCGTGATCACTAATCACCAGTTAAGCTTCCTGTTTGTTTGACCTCCTATATCCTATAAAAAAGATCAAAAACGTATTCTAATAAATATCATCAAGAACCCTTGCTTCACGAAATGTCGAAGACTTACCTTACTGTCATCAGTACCCTGTGGCAATCCCACAAAGAGCAAACAAATGTTACCGAAGTTAATAATGTGGGTTCAACTTTATCTGCACACTCTGCGCTCAAACAACTCATCAGAACCATAATATTAAATACTGGATTAGTAGGAAATTGATCTGTTGGACTGTTAATCTTTCTAATCTTTGACCGTAAAATAGAAATGAAATGAAATATCTATTTATTGCCACACAAATAACATAATAACTATACAGAATAAGACTGAACTAAAAATAAGGTGCAAATATTGCGGGCAATAGGGTTACACTCAGCATAAGCCGCGTGACATTTTCATGCACTCGCGACGTGTTTTTCAGTGCACCCCTAAGCTCGGGCTGGTGTTCGCCGAGATAGGTGTATAGTGAATGAGGATGAATGTGAGTGACCACACTACATAAAGTTTCTTAAAAATTACAAAACAACTACACATAAATACAAAGTGTATGTACAATTGAACAAAACTATACTAATAAAAATAAGAGTAAAAATATATAATGTTGTGATGGGTGTGCTTGTGGGGGTGGGAGTGAGTGTGGGTGTATGTGTATTGTAAATGTGTATGCGTCTAGTTGTGGGTGACAAATTTGGTGAATTAAGTTCGTGTTTTAAAGGTTGCTGCAAAATTGCTCTTTTGCCGGACCAGGTATAACTTTAATATTTTTTTTAAAACTATTTGGACTTATTTTTTGTCTCAGAGGTGGTGGAAGGTTGTTCCACACTTTTGACGCTCTATATTTGAAGCAACCTTTAAATCGCACAGAAGTGTGTTTCGGTATCCACAAACAATTGGTGTGTTTAGAGCGAGTGTTTATTAAGTGAATGTCCTTGGTCCATGTAAATTTTTCAAAAAGATATTCGGGCTTCTGGCTCCAAATAACTTTCTGAGTCAGGCAAGCTAGGTGAAGCTCTCATCTAGTTTTCATATTAAATATATTATGTTTAACTAGAAAAGGCGTGACGTGCTCTCTTCTGGGTATGGTAAAACAGAACCGTGCACACGCGTTTTGCACTCGTTGGATTGCCAGTTCTGTTTTGGCCCATAATCTAGGTCCATATACCGCACAACAGTAGTTAAAAGGAGAGAGCACCAATAAATCACACAGCAGAACGCGTACCTTCTCCGAAGTGTACTTCCTTATAGTATATAATATTTTTAGTTTATAGAACGCGTTCCTGATTTTTTCATTGGTGTGCTTAATAAACCTAATGTCACTATCAAAAATCAGACCCAGATTTCATGCATCCATTACTATTGGTATATCAGTCCCATTGATCTGTGTAAAATTGTTAGTAAATGCGAATGTTCTTTTGTATTTTATTGTAGATCTTTTACTATAAATATTATGTTATTTAGTGCCTAGTATTATTAGTATTACTAGTCTTATGTAGTATGTATAATTAGTTAACACCGCGGGAAGACGTCGGTATCCGGGAAACAGAATAACTTGTCCGGACACCGACACACTATTTTATGTTTAAGTACTTTAAATTGAAGAAATAAATATTATTATTAAAATATTATTATTATTATTATTGATTGTAAGTTTTGGGTTATAACACATGACTTTGCTTACTTGCATTTGTGTACATAGTATCAACATCTCAATCATCAATAGAGCTCTTATAAGTTTAGAGATTTTTTGTTTGTAAGTTTTGTTTCACGTGAGAGGGTGTTTTTTAGCCTTGTATGGAAAAAACCTGATATTATTACTGAAATAATCAGGTTTGATGTGAAAGGTAATGCTATTCATACAAATGCAGATAATTCTTAATTTAAATACAAAGTGTACGGACTGAGTGATATTTTGCATGTCTCATATAGTTTGACCCTTAAGCAGAATGTGTGAATGAAGCAGAATGAATTGAATAATTATATGGATCTGGTTTGCAAATTTTCCGTAAACTTACTGACCTATTTTAATTTTATGAAAGCCTGTATGTGAGTTCTTAATTTATATAAATAATAAAGGGAAACGGGCAAACCAGAAACATAGTTATTAAGATCAAGGTCATACATGCGAAATTTGGCCATTATAATATAGTTGAACTAAATATTTGCAAGGCGATGCAGGGTATCAGCTTTTAGCCTCGAGTGTATCCCAACAGCTGTCCTTGAGAGCCAGTTGCCATTCTAGGTCATCCTCAAAATCAACAATTGTTAAAATGATATATAGTCATTTTAACTATTGAAAAACTATTTAACTGAAGACGATGAAATTAAATGGGAATAACTTAGAGCTATATTGTCTTCAACAAATAAATCAAAACTGGGTAATTCATTAAATAATTGTACAAAATCATACATAAAAAATACGTGTAGACATTGCGCACGTGAAGTGCCCAATGTCTACACGTATGGGTGCACGTATGGGTAACGTGTGGGTAACTAGATAGTAGGTATAAAATAAAAAAATAAAAAAAACAACAAGTGCAAATAATCCGAAAAAGCGTAAAAAAACATAAACGTTAATTATAATATCAAAAATATATAATATTTATAAAATTTCATAGTCAAGGTCAAGGCCAAATGTTAACCTTTAGTAAGTTTACATTTGGCCTTTGTTTTTAGTTTTTCGAAAGCATCTTATCGTTGATAAATGTAAACCTGCAACCATAGTCTCCTATAAAATCTTATCTATTAATAACTTGCTGATCCAATTTTCTGATATCGGAAGAAAATTAGTTTGTAGAACTTAATTGAGTTTCAGACAATTTTAAAATATCTTGATTAATTTCACACATAGCAATTTTCACTTCGACTTTCATATTATGTTTTATTTTATATTTTTCTCCTACACTAAGGGTAAGGAAATCTAGGATCTGGTCCATATCCTACAGTCGTATAATGGCTTATGGTGTCTGAGGGAATGAATTCAGAAGACAGTCAGATTGGTAGAAGCAAAATAATATTTAAAGAATAAAATTTCATGCGTCAAGCATCCAGTTACATATTTTCATAATAAATTACAGTCCACGCGTGAAATACGCCATTACTCCGAGCCATTTTCTCGGTAAGTATAAAATTATGCGGATTCACTACCTACGTCCTGTTGAGTGCCATATGCATATTTATGAAGGAACTTCTTGGAATCCATTGTCATTGCGAGTGGCAGGTAATCGATAATGAACCGAAAAGCTCGTTCTCATTCACCATTTACAATAAATAGGCATTGATTTGTACGATAATTCTATTTTATTCCAAAGCTCTTATAATCCCCCTCGGGTACTAAACTGGATCCTTAAAAGAAGAAAGAACTAACTAGAGCCATATCATGTTGGCTTAGCGGTCGGAGCATACCTTGACTATAGGATGGTGCGGGTTCAAATCCCGTCATGACTTTAATTTTTCCTCTAGTTGTAATTTTGTGACGCATACTTTAAGTAGTACAAGAAATAGACATACTCTTTCCATGTAAATGTAGTGTCATTTTTTTTACCACCAACTTTAAAACAAATTCATTTAATTTTTTTATGCATCTACATCGCTTAAATAGCTCAATTCACACCGTGTAATATGGTCCGAAATATAATATGTTTCCAAGCGATCAGCAAAAATTTTTTTAGATACACTGCGAGTAGAACGGGCATTAAACTCGTGACCGTTATTTTAAAAGGTCTTCTAACTTTTTGAATCAACGTGTTGACATTACAATCTAGTTTTAGGTTGGAATCTTCAAGATGACGCGCTGGAAACTAAGGCACAAATTATTAAACTTTTAAGTTTAAGTCACTTTAAATCAATGAAGTGGTCTAATAATAAACCTCAATTATTATCAGCTCTGCAAAAAAGGTGTTTTCTTTATCATATACTGTTTTGTAACAGTCAAGCTTCTCTGATGGTATACTATTCATTTTTACACGTCCTACTACTTTTTCAATAATACACGTTCTCCAACCCAGAGTGAAGTCAAGGACCTCCCATCGGCAGGGTCGCTTCGTCACATAATTATAAATAGAATTTTTAATCTAAGACAGAGATATTTTATATTAATTCAATGAATGGAAACTCAAATACACATATCAATCTGTCTGCAAACTTAGTCAATTTGTAAAATTGCTTCGTTGGCACAAAATTTGTCAATAATTGATTAAAAAATAAAATTTTAAATGAAAACTAAATTATTTAAATCAGATTCATTTTCGAGGAGCATCTTTCAAAACTTAACTGTAGGTGTGGCAAACTGTTTTCTACCTCCTTTTTATGTTTCTATATACCAGTGTCTTTTTACTTTTTAAATAATTTGTTTCTGAAGCTTTTTTGAATTTGTTAATATGTTATTATATATTTTTGCGCGACGATGGAAGGCTGCTTTTAATTTTAGCTCCTAGTGTCCTAAAATCTGAAGGTTAGCTAGGATAGGCCTCCAGTCGATAAAAGTAGGCCTTGGAATGAACTAAATAAAAATCAGGCTCTTATAATTTTATACAGAAACAAACATTTTTGGATGATTCACCGTCGCTTTATAATTCGGGGTGTTAACCGACTTCTGACATGGGGAGGAAGGTTCTCAAATCGATAGGTTTATTCATGACCACGCATAACTTTTTATTGGATCATCTACCATCAGTTTGGTCCCATTTAAATATCATCAGCGTCAGTTTAGTATTTTTTAAATTACACATACTAACTGAAAAAAATACATGCCAATAAGTCTATACCTGAATGGCATAGAAAAGGTTAAATGCTAACATATATCTCTTTATATATTATATCCTAGAGTTAATTATCGAAAATAACCCAAGGTTTTTTGGTGTCCTTTTGCCTTTCGGGTCGCGGCTGGAGAACCAGCGCTGATTGGTTACCCAATTGGCACAATGCTGAGCTGAAACCTTTTCAACACCATTTCTATGTACCATTTATTTAAGAAAATCAGTACCTAAATGTTATTCTGTTCTGGGTACATATCTATATTGTATTATTGATTGTGTATTGAATAAATGTTTTTCATTTCATTTCGTTTCAACATGGTAATTGTAACTCATGTCGATAGTGGCCAGTATTGTTTAGGAGTGAAAATAGATCTGGTAAACAGTAGGCATATCTATAAAGGGTGATATGTGCAAAATTGATCAGACTTCTAACACTGAAAAGTGTGAAATAACTTTGTGGAAGTCGGACCCACTGAGCTAATAATGTCAAACTATGAAATGAAAGCACAGCGTTTTGAATCAGTATGTCAAGTTTTTGCATATTTTTTGAAACTCACTTCATGCGTTAATTTATACGGTAATCGTACAGTCATTTGTAACCTCAATGAAAGCCCCTAACCCTTCAATAAAAAAATAATAATCAAAATCAGACTATTTTGTAAAAACGAGATTATTCATAAAAATTACATGTTGAATTGAGAACCCCCGCCTCTTTTGGAGGTCAGTTTAAAAGACTTCCATAAGATGGAAATTACACGCTTATACGAGAACTAGAATATCATTAACGTAAAATGTTACTGAATATCGTTCGTTTATAATACAATTTTTTTTTTACCGGCTGTAAGACTTTATTAAACAAAATACTATGAACTATATACAACACTACAGCTACTACAATAAAAGCACTTAGACAACCTACAAGTCATAGCCGACTCATAGGCAATAATATAATACCATAACTAATACAATAAGTTACTCATTCAACGTATAAAAATGTAGGTAGGCATTACATCAACACCTTGATTATCACATATCATTGTTAACGATGACGTGTTGAGATAGTTGCGACTTGAATACTTTCATTGAGCTTAATTTTTCTACGTTTGACGGTAGTTTGTTATTAAGTTGTACGACTACGTACACAGTCATTTTTCTCCCGTAGTTAGGTCTTATCACAGGTAGCACTCGAATTTAAATAACATGCTCGACGAATACTTCGATTTGTTATCTGTTTTCGAAGCAGTGATGGCTCAGTAGCATTAGCTATGGACTGCCGCGCAGCATGTTCATGGTTCGAATCCCGGCGGGGGCTTGAGCTTCACCGCATGGTGGAAGGGCATTTTGCGAATACCCGCCTGGCTAGCGACCACTCTCAAGTAGAAAATCTGTCGCCAAGCACCTAATGGTGTGTTCCGGCAGCAGTCTTTGTGAGACAGTGAAATTACAGGCACATGAGACTTACCAACTATGTCTCCAGGTTATGGGCGCAGTGCAATTCAGAACTTAAGACGAAATGCATCTGTTATAGGCAGAGGTTAGCTCGCTTAACATCAGGTGGGCCTCGAGCTTGTTCCGTCATAATAATATTAAAAACTTATAACACATAAAAATAGTTTTACAGAGCCCTTTCTACGGTATTACTTTTTCTATGAAATTTGCATTGCACAATGGTCTCATCTAGGCGTGTATTCAGGAAATTCTACCTATCATGAAGAGAAATTCCCTCTTAGAAATTCTCGAAGATTCCTTGAAGCACTGACTTACTAATCTTCGCATAGTGCTGAGTATTGTTAGATCATGTTCTATATCGATAACGGAGGAATATTGGACTCGGTATGTTGAGTTATCCTAACAACGTTAGGAGGCACTAGGCATGTTGCGATTTATGTCGTTGATCAAAGAAGTTATAGACAAGAATGAGTGATACTGTTTCGAGATCATTTTCAATAAATGTTCTTTGTTTTAAGAGATAGTGTACTGTATTAGCCGTATTGTCCACTGCAGGACACAGCCTTTCCCATCAAGGGGGGGGGGGGTTAGCTATAATCCCAGTAAGAGTTAGTTACTAGATAAAGCTCCTGCCGAATAAAATACGAAGACGAATGTGGTTAAGTTATTTTACAGGAACATGGTAGTAAAACAGAAGTTATACTTATTAGGGGATAAAACGAATACCTAAAATCTTACATATTACATATTAACATATTTTAGTTATTATAAATATTAATATTTCACAGAAATTGAAGAGGTACTAATAATATTCTGCTTACAGGAACTAATGTTGAAGCATCAAGGAACAAAATAATAATAAAGTAAGACATTACGTTCGTTTGAAGCTAGATTTTTTATTGTCCTTGAAAAAGAAGTTACGAACTTGGATTACCGCAGGGCCTGTTAAATTTAACTGACTTCCGTAAGGAGGTATATTTGTTGTTTCTTCCACCTACTATCATATATATTGGGCACACAATACTAGTACTAAAATGAACAGTAAAAATTAATATTAAAGACATTGAGAGTAAACTCAAATGTAAAGTAACTTTTCTACCTATTTTGTTAGTTGCATAAACTTTTAAGACCACTTAACAAAGAAGCACAAATTTTGGAAATAGCACATTGACGAATATTTTTTTTTTCGTAGGTTATTGGGTGTCTATGGACTCGCTCGTCTCTGGATACAAACAACATTCACTGTCCAATTTATAGATTGCAGGTTTGCTTTGGTTAGCTTTGTTGTCTTTGTTTAAATGCTGTGTTGGTCAGAAATACATAATGACATTGGGTTTATACCTATGCCAAGGTTTATTGTAGTGTTATATTAATGTACACATTGAAAATCCTACGCGACTATAAATTCGACCTATTGATACTATTACGTTATATTTTTTTGTGAAAAGAAATAGTGTAATAAAGTACGAAATCTTTTTTGAAAGGAAAATTGTTTTACTTTTTGCAAGTAGTAATAATGATATACGCATCTTGCATAAATCATTTTCAAATCCAGCTATCATTAAGATAAATAGAATGAGTAAAAGTTCATGGAAAACTAGAGGTGGTGAGTCGGAATATTTAACGTTATTTTTTACCGATGGTATGGCTTTATTAATCAAAATACTACGAACTATACACAACATTACAGCTACTACAATAAAAGCATTGACCTATAAGTCATAGCAGACTTATAGGCAGTCTACGAGTAAATGCTCCAGCCCACTCCCAGTTGGCAGCGTGCCCAGCATGCTGGCAGCATTGCCCTGTTGAATTGCAATGCTTATTCGTTGAGCCAAATATGTACCAGCATTATGATCACGCGTCGCATCGACCAAGCGCTCAGATGAGTTTTGGAAAATACGATGAGCTCCCGGTCCCCACGGACCCAACGTCTCTACACCAAACGGCTCAAATATGTAACCCATACCGAGGTAGCATATTTGCGCCGCCTGAGTTGCTCCGCCGAAGTAGTCGCAGCGCCAGCCCTCACGTTGGTTTCGGAAAGATGTGCGGCGCTAAAGTGTCTACGCAAGTAGCATCTCACACTAAGGGCCGTCCTAACTTCCACGGAACAAGAGTCATGCCGTCAGGTCTTTTACTACCGTCACGCATCAGACCATTCGGTTCGAGAATAACGTTTAGATACTATTGTTAACTTATATCAACTCAAGACAGTAATTACCTATTTTAGTGTCTTAATTTCAGGTGCTAACCTATACTTTTTATATTTTGTACTTTTGCGTAATAAATTAGAGAGTGATGGCCGATAAGTTCCTGTTGGAATTAGTAGCTGTTTTGAGTAGGTACTGGATAAAATTGCAGCGATACTGTATGATACTTTTAAAATTACAAGTTTTTTTACGTTACTGTTACAGTCTGTGATGACTGCGATATTGGCAGCGGTGATGATGGCCAGAATTACAAGAAGTCCAAGTCCAGGCCATCACTGCACGGTCAGCATTGCAGCCTTTGAAGGACAAGCTGGTATAAAAACCATTCATTGAGCGGACAGCAAAAGCTACAGTGATGACAAAGCTTGAAAGCTGAGAGCATTAATTCTAGGTTAAGCCTGTTAACACCTTCGACCACATCATCACTTACCATCAGGTGAGATTGTGGTCAAAGGCTTACCTATCAGCAATAAAAAAAAAACAGAGCATAGCTAAGCTAAGCTCAAGGCACAGCGTAGCCAGCAGTGCAATTATTGCGGACTAAGATTATATGATTAATAAAAAGTATTTTTTACTAACCACGACAGTTCTATAAATCTTTATTCTTTGCACTCTACACAAAAGGGTGAGTGCCTCTATTACATAAATATTTCTTATATTATTATTTTTTCACAGTTTGCGTTCCACTCATTTTACTAACAATCTAATTTTTTTAAGTGCATAATCTCTTCGTTCCAATTGCATTGATTGCCATCGGAAACCAGGCGAGTTAAACGAATGAACTTGATAAATACTTGATGTGTATTCGTATCATGTAGTTGCGGAATATCGACAGCGCTACACACATGAGACTTAACAATTTTATGTCTCAGTGTGATAAGCGCAGTGCATTGTTTCACCTGTAACGGCATATGTTATAAGCAGAGGTTTTTAAACCGCTTAACACAAATTGGGTCTCATGCTTTTCCGTCACAAAACAATAAAAAAATAGTTCATTATGTATTCATATTTTTTTTTGTGTGAATATAATATAACTAAATACCAACAGCAAATTTTTATCTGGTTACAAAGTCAATTTATTTAAATGTAATGTTAAAACTTTGCCATTTCATTTGAAATATTAGTCGCACACTGGCAATACAGCTTGCATTTTCTAAAAGCATTACGTTGTTTCCGTGCATGTTATATCACCTTGAGGGTAGAACTGGAGGTAGTAAATCCATTTGCCTTGTTTACTTAGAGACAGCCGCTTTGATCAGTTCACAGCTGTTGAGTTCTTAGATATTAAATAACAACGTCAGAGATTACTGCATTCACTACTAAAGGATACAACTCTGTGATAGCTGGAGCGTAGAGGTTCTCGTAGGGGTATATGTAGAGGGTCTACGTATATCGTTACGAATATTAATTTACTGCTGCAGTCAAACGATTTTCGTTCCGTGTATAATTAATATCTGTTTATTTTTACAAAGATGTTTTCAGTGTTTAATTACTTCCAAAAAATTTATATTCAAAAAAATGGGAAAGGCTCTTAAGCCGACCAGTAATTTTAAAATCTTCATTTTTTTTCTTAATAACGGAAAAGGATTTCCAAGTCCGGGCGTATATTATTTTTTTGTTTATGACAATAAACATATACCTCCAAGTTGATCTTAACTGAATTTAATCAGTCAAGTTCATCCGTTATGTTGAAACACTACTGACTGAAGATTAATCTGAATCAGACAAAGATGTAGCTCGATGACTTTATAATTTCACTTTGAAAGCTATCGCAAGTTTTCTCCATATTAACTTCAAAGAAATTCAAAACGGTCCGAAACTGGTCGGATTCTTCCGGTAAATATACCGCGGGTCATAGCCGGTTCTTAATAAGTTAAAATGACTTTATTATTGTAAATAATCTAGATTTTTAGATACTACAGTGGGAGTCTAACACAATAAGCCTGATAAAAATAGGTATCTGACTCAAATTTATCCACGGAATGTCAGACTATACAGAACTGCACCTTCTAATCCATTTCCTCTCATTATACGATGACAGATTTTGCTTGAGGTTAGTTGCTAGGTGAGTATTAACAAAATACCTCACCTCTTTGCTGTGTTACGACTGGATTTGATTCGCGAGCCACGCACTCAGTACACTCTGCCACTAGGCTTATCACCACTTCAAAATGTATATTCTTATATATAGGTAAGGTTGTTGCTTATAAAGCAGACGTTTATTTAAATCACGGCAATAAAGTACGTAGTCATGTATCGCGATACATAAACAACAGTTTGGCTACATTCCATACGTTGATTACAAAATTGTCTCAGCTTAAATTCGTGTTCCGCATAAATTTTAGCTGTTGAGATAAGGTGGAAGGAGGTTTTATCCGTCCCGTGATTTAATTTTTATTAGATTTCAAAATACTTAAGTCACCTGAATTCAAAATATTTGTATGTACCAAATTTTAAGCCCTCTTTATTTTACAAAATTCATGTTTTCAATTGAAAAGTGTTCGTTATTGGGTTGTTAAAAACTTTTGAGATCCATATGTGCCGTTCTTCTTAGATATAGGTATGCTCAGAATACAGAACAAACTCTGTATAATACAGCTCTACATACTGTATATAAGCTGGTTGTTGGCAATAACGCATAAGTATTATCAAGTAAAATTAAACATCAAGAAAATACTGTCTTATTACCAACCACTAAAGGGCCCGTTTATGACAAAAACAATATAAAACAAAGCCTCAGAATTTTAAAAGACATGGGACCAACTACTAAAGTATGTTGTGATCGTATAAATCTTGTTATACGACCCAGTAACTCGCCCGTTCAAGGCATCGGGCAAACGTTTCGTTTAAAATGTATTAACGTTTTGTTAAGAATTTTTTTTTTTTTATGCCTGATAGGTTAGCCTTCGACCACTATCTCACCTGATGGTAAGTGATGATGTGGTCTAGGATGTTATTCAGACTAACCTAGAGTTACTGGCTCTCAAGGACAGCTGCAGGAACACACCGTTAGGTGCTTTGCGACAGATTTTCAACTTGAGGGTGGTAGCTAGCCAGGCGGGCATTTGCAAAGTGCCCTACCACCATGCTGTAACGACTGCTATCCTAAGACAACAACCGGGACCGACGGCTTAACGTGCCCTCCGAAGCACGGAAGCGCTCAGTAGTAATGTCACCAGCGGTCACCCATCCAAGTCATGACCGCGGCGGACGTTGCTTAACTTTGCTGATCGATTCAGAACGGCTAAGCAAACTTGGCTACGAGCGCTTCAGAATAATGTTTATGATATAACCACACTCGTTATACGCACTATAACTGACAAAAGACCTAACGCATACATTGATACTTCACAGATAAGTTACTTAATACTTCACTTCAATAATTTACCGTTAGCTGATGATTTTTGATCGATTACTTGGCAGTGACATATTCCCGAATATTATTGGTATATAGGTAGTGATAAAGTGGGATCACTCACAGATTATTTAAATGTAGTACACTAGGATATCTCGTGATGTGCCAACTGCGCTTGAAGCTGATAAACATTTATTTTGCTGGACTGATGATTTACAAACGTACACGGAACTTACAGAACGACTTTGGGAACTCGAGAATGTTCTTGAGAAAACTCTTCTAAGCTTGTGAACGCTATTTTATATCTAACCTATTCTCTCGACCGTACTGGTAGATTTACCGTTCAGTTACCTTTCGAAGAAGATTCGCCTACTGAGCTTGCGTACGCCATCGCAAAATGACGCTTACTCATTTTGGAGAAGAAATTAAATTCTTGTTTCAAGTTACGCGCTCTGTATAACGCTACAATATAATTTTTTTTAACAAAAAATGGAACCGATTTCAACACCCAAAAGTGTGAAATTACTTGTTGAAGTCGGTACCATGATGGTTTAAAGTACCTATTATCACAATATTGTGCGCATGGTAACGACTTCGACAAGTTTTTTAGAATTAGCTTTCAAACAAAAAAAAATTCAAAATCGTTTCACCCAGTCAAGAGATCTGAGGTAACAAACATAAAAAAAAACAGACGAATTTAGAACCTCCTCCTTTTTTGGAAGTCGGTTAAAAATTATATTAATCGCGGTTACTTAAGGGAGGTACTCGATTTTAAACCCAATAATGACTATAACTACTTACCTCAAAGAGCAGTATATAACCCAGAAAAGTCTACTTATAGAGCGCGTGTTATTGTGGACGGAAATCAAGCTACCCAATTTAGAGCTTATCATTTCATCAAGAGTCCTCATCATGTAAGCATTAACTCTAACGCACATATAACCATTATTGGATTCACCGACTTGAGTGAAGTATGTTACGGAGCAAACTTGTACGTGCGCAAAGAGGGTCAGTCTATTTATTAGCAGCAAAATCTAGGGAAACTTCAGCACACAAGAAGTTTTAACGCAATTACCTTCACATACCATAGTACAACCATACCTTACCGATTACCACATTACCAGTACCAATACCAAGTAATAACAAATTAAACGCACACACTATATATATGTGATGGACGACGACTAGTGGTGAAGATTATTGTGCTGCCTGGCGAAGAACGGTGATGGTGATTCCTCAGCTCAAACTGTTCTTGTCCGAACGACTTATCTCACGACTTTTCAGAGCGGTTTCTTCTATTTTTCTGTGACACGACAACATTAAAAAAAATGCCAATTGCTTGTTTAGAACTTTGCGCTGCTCTCTTATTAGCAAACTTCTTTGCCTCAGTTTGCAACACGCTACCCAAGCGCTGTAACATAAGAAAACTAAACGCGCTCTCAGATTCTACGTTAGCGCTTACGTGGATTCATTCTCCTTCGCACAAGTTCCACACTTTTGTTGGTAATAGAATAAAAAAAATAAACTTCAAGTTATCACCCTGTCATTGGTTTCTTATATCGACTTATATACCGCAGATAAAATAACTCGTCTAGTAAATCTAGGTAATCTATAATTCGTGGTTCCACTGTCCACGTTAGCTATGTGATCCTATTCCACGATGGCCAAAAAAGGCCTTTCATGTCAGAATTTAGAAGCTAAACCGGTAGCTCTGGTAACTAACAAAAAGCCTTCACTTCAAGACGCTACCCATCCAATTAGTAAAATAGCAGAATACGTGTTGGATTGGTTAAAATTCTTACCTGTAATGGTTTATGTCCTACGGCTTGTAAAAAAATACAAAAAGACATATTCATAGTGTTAAAGATATATATTGTGTTAAAGATTATATATAAAGGTATATATTTCACAGAAAATAATGCTCTTCAATATGTTAAAAATAAACATTTTCCGCAGATTTGTATATAATAAAAAGAAATAAAACTAGTAAAAAGCACATTCTTCAAACATACGATTATGTTTTTGCAAACTATCTTATTTTACGTACTATCGTACTGCACCACATAACTTTGTGTCTCTGATGGTTGTCCTACCCTTTATGTTATGAACAATTTCGTATGGGTTCTAGGAGGTATTTTTACAAAGTTAAAATTGTTGAAAATGTAAATGTAACGTAGGTTAGGTAAAGCAAAACAAAAACTTCTTCATTTGTGACTTTTGTGTTGAGTACATGACTGTCTGTGTCGAACTCTGATCAATTATGTGTTAAGTGTCACTGTCATTGTCATTCATAGTTAATTTTAAATTGGTGTCGTATGGTTTGTACAGTAACACTACTCTCTTACATGCATATAATTATTAAAAATAGTAGGTACTTAGCTTGTTTTGTGTAACGATTCTATATATATATATATATATTTTTAAATTATTAATGTTTTTGTTTATTTTTTTATTATTATAATTATTTTCTTATTTTTTACCCATGTAGTATTTCAACAGGGTGCAGTATGTTCACGCAAAATACCGTGTATTATTACTGATTGGAATATTTTGCCTGATCTTTCGATTTTACGTATAGGCATGATTAGTCTTTTTTTTTTTTCGTTATGTATTTAAACTTGTTGTTTGTGAATTCATTGTTGATTACTGTAAATAAACCCACAGGTAGGTAGCATGTAAAAGAACCGAGAAGGTACAAGACTAAATTTGTATTTTTTTTATAAGTTTTATGTATAAGTAATATATTATATAATTATTTTATTATATTATATAAGTATATATTACTGTTTATATTTATATTATTTAAAAAATATGTTAAATTTTCGTAGTGACGATAGTAGTTCTGATTATCTATCGTATTCTACTTCTTCGGAAGACACTGAGAGCTTCCACAGCTTACCCTCACTCTCTGACACCATAGACTCGTTTGTTGGTGACTTCCCTAAACACTTTAACCCTAAGCGCTCGGAACTCCACGTGAGTGGACGTGTCGTTGGTACGTGTAGCTTTATTATCCTCTTTTTACGCTATCGAAAGTTCAGCTCGAACCGTTTAAGAAACGTTAAATTTTGCATATATATTTCTATAATGCATAGAACTCCACCGTCAGAACAGCCCGGACAAAATCAACCGTCCGACTCCGACATGACAACAACAAGTGATACCGGGAAGCCGAACGTGGTGAGACAGAAAAGACGTAGAGTCGCAGACGATAACATAAGCGACTCCATTAGCACCCTGAGAATGGAATTAATTGAGTTGTTCGAATCGAGGTTTAAAACCTTAAGTGAAGATATAAGGCTTAATCACGTGGAGCAGAACAAAACTCTCGACTACATCTCAAGCAAATATGATGAGATTAAAGTGGTCTATGAACAGATGAAAGAGGAAAGAAAGGAGGATAAAAAGTATATAGCTGATCTAGAAGATAAGATAGAAGCCCTCCAAAAAAATAATTGGTCGTCTACAGTTGAATTAAGGAATATTCCTAAAAAGATCGGAGAATCTAAAACAACTCTCTGCGAACTACTTACCCAGATATGCTAGCGTCACTTGATCACAAAATTGTACACACCTTACTGGTTTCAGAGACTTGGTTTAGACCTTGCCATCCATCTACTGCTTATTTTTTGCCTGGCTTCATTATAATACGAAATGACCGCATTGACTGTCGTGGCGGTGGGGTGGCTATCTATCTTCGTGCAAACATTCCCTACACCATTCTTAGCACCTCAGCCCAGCCTCCACCACTCAATGCTGTTGAGCACATACTGATCGAAGTAGTCCTTTCTCACACTAAAGTTCTTCTAGGTATTTATTATTCTCCTTCACGTACCATCAACTTATTTCAATCTTTTGACCATCTTCTGCAAAATCACCTCCCTTCATATGATCACAATATTATCATGGGTGACTTTAACTGTTGCTTACTGAAAAGAGATACTCGGTCTCATAACTTTGAATCCATTACAAGATCAAACAACTTGACCATCTTACCCCTTGATGCTACTCATCATTTTCAACACTGTGAACCTTCTCTTCTCGACATTATTCTTGTTTCATCACGTAACCATGTCAGTAAACATGGTCAATGTTTGGCGGATGCTTTTTCATATCATGATTTGCTTTACCTTTCATACAAATTCCGTCCGCCAAAACCAAAACCCAAAGTCCTTATGCTACGTAATTTTGGTGGAATGGACATTAGTTGCTTGCGTAAGGGTGCTCAAGAGTTGGACTGGGCACCAGTGCTAAATGGAAAATCTATAGACGATAAAGTCGCTTGTTTTAACCAAATTTTAATAAATTTGTATGATGTTCATGTCCCTGTAAGACCTGTTAGGGTGAAACATGCCCCAGCACCTTGGCTTACAAAAGACATCAAGAATCTCATGCATAAAAAAATTGTGGCAAAAGCAAAGGTCAAACTTCGTCCAACCGATCAAAACACGGAAAAGTATGTAGAATGTCGTAATCGCTGCAATAGAGAGTGTAGGAACGCATTGCGCCAGCATTTCTATAATTCAGTTCAAAATGAAGATCCCACTAAAGTGTGGAAATTTCTAAGGTCGATGGGAGTTGGAAAGTCTCGCCAATTAACAATATCTAGTAACATAAATATTGACCAGTTAAATAAGCACTTCTCTTCTTCCTTCAATTTTGACAATGCTGTTAAATCCGCTACTCTCAACTCTCTGTCCTCAATGCCAACTCCTGACCACTCTCCTTTCATTTTTAGTGAAATAGCTGATTGTGACGTTATGAGAGCCATTTCTTCTATTTCGTCAAATGCAAGTGGTAGTGATAGCATAAGTCGTAAGATGTTCTTACCCATACTGGATGAAATCATTCCAGTAATCTGTTACATCTCTAACTTTTCCATAATTAATGGTGACTTTCCTTCAGTATGGAAGGAAGCTCAAATAACCCCCCTTCCCAAAAAAGTCAATCCTTTTTGTTTCTCAGAATTTCGTCCAATCTCCATTCTTCCCTTTCTTTCAAAAGTATTTGAGCGCCTTGTCTACCAACAACTTTCTTCATTTCTTAACAAGAATTCTCTTTTGAATCCCATTCAATCTGGCTTCTGCCCTGGTCACAGTACCGTGTCTGCCTTAGTTAAAATTACGGATGATATCCGGTATGGTATGAGTAACGGGCAACTGACTTTGCTTTCACTACTTGACTTTAGTAATGCTTTTAATAGTGTTGACTTTGACGTCTTACTTGCTATTCTTCGTTCTCTTAACGTATCTCCAACAGCTATTCACTGGTTTCATAGTTACCTGTATGGCCGCCGGCAACGTGTTCGTTTTGATGATATCTTCTCATCATGGTGTAATACGTCTGCTGGTGTACTTCAGGGCGGCGTTTTATCCCCTTTACTTTTTGCAATTTTCATTAATTCAATTTCAATTCAATTATCTTCTTCCTATCATCTCTATGCAGACGACCTACAAATATACACAGTTTCTCCTTTTGACCAGATGCACTGTGCTATTGATCGTATAAATGCAGACCTAAGCATGAATCCTCTAAAAACCCAAATTATTATTATCGGCAGTTCAAGAATGATTTCCAAAATTGACTGGTTCCGCCTCCCACAAGTCATTCTCGACAGCAGTCATATTCCTTTCAAGCAAACAGTAAAAAATTTAGGTGTCATCCTGGACCAGCAGTTATCATGGGAACCACAATTAACTGAAATTAGTCGAAAAATATTTGCATCAGCCGGATCGCTTAGGCGGTGCGTAACTTCCTTCCAAAATCCACCAAGATTACTCTAGCACAATCTCTCTTGCTCCCTTTATTAGATTATGCTGACGCTTGCTATCCGGACTTAACCGAAGAACAGCTGACTAAGCTAGAGCGCTTACAAAATTTTTGCATTCAGTTCGTATTTGGCTTGCGCAAGTACGACCATTTCTCTCAATTTCGCAATATGCTTGAATGGTTACCTATCCGACGTCGCCGAGATACTCATGTCCTTTCTCTTCTTTATAGCGTTTTGTTCAATCCCTCTACTCCTCTTTATCTCAAGGAACGTTTTCAATTTTTGCACCAAACACATTCTCTCTCTCTTCGTTCCACGAATACACTGCTTTTGGATATGCCTGTATCGTCATCTACATATTTTAATAAATCATTTACCAAACATGCAGTCTTCTTGTGGAATGCACTACCTGTTGACATCAGGCAAGCTAAGTCCATTTCGTCATTCAAAGGTATGGTGAAGAAGCACTACTTATCTGACATCAGCTGAATATTTTGCATATGAATCATTATGTTTTTATCACATTATTTTTTGGACACCCTAAACCGCTAATTTGTAAATTTTCTCCATGCAAGGTTGCCTGTAAGAAATTGCTTAAGCGATAAGGCCGCCCATTGTCCAATCTTATGTTTTAATTTGTTTGTAAAAATGTTATTGTTTTACTTAAGATTGTTGATCAATAAAGAATTTTGTATTGTATTGTATGTTACGCAAGGCACAGCCGCGTAAACCTAGGAGTCAGCATTGGCGCACCGCATGGCAGCGGTGCACACGGCACGAGGTGCAAGCGCAGCAGAAACGTGCCGCATTGACGTCAATCGGCGTATCCGCATGGACAGCGGATCGTATTCGGCGCCCACTTCTTGATCAATCGTCGATCAGTAGACATATAATTTTATTCTTAATAAATTGTAACTTTAATTAATAAATTAGTTTGAAATAATTTTGCATTTTTTTTGCATCTCTTGGCTGCAGCATATGTATTTGGTGCAGTCGGTAGGATTAGTCAAATAGAGTCAGTGAATCGATCACGGGCGGCGGCTAAACCGAATCTACGATAGCTGTGGCTTGAGGGAGTATCCGAAAATCGATACAGCAGAGAAATGCAAATGTGGTGAGTACCTTCTTACTAGAGTTGCTCGTCTTTCCTATCTTTAATTTCCTGTGTCTAAATTCCCATTTCCTTGTGTGCAAAATTTTTTTTTGTGTCATTTTATGTGTTATTTTCCTCTGTGTTTCTTATAGAGTTCAAAATTTTCCACCCACGAAAACCGCGGACCTCCGGGTTGCTACGTAATAGTAGAATCTTGCAAATCGATGCAAATAGAAACTTAGAAAATGTATTGGAAACTAGCGATAGTGATATTAACAAAGAATCTTTATCTAGTGATTCTTTTAGCGTTAACGTAGATATTAAAATGAGTGTAGATTTAGTAGATCAAGTGTACAAGGCCTTACGCCTTTTGTCCGAGTTTGACGGGAACCCGAATATTCTTACGCGATTCGTGCGTCTATGTGATCAACTGGTTACCCAATTTATGAGAGCGGAACCTGGGTTCGAACTCAGTAATCTTGCGCTAATAAATGGCATTCTTAATAAAGTTACCGGACATGCCGCTCGTTATAATTAACTAGTAAATTAACAGTTACAATAAATTCAAACGGCATTCCCGATAGTTGGCAAGGCATTAGAAATGCTTTAATTAACAACTTCTCAGACCAGCGAGATGAGACAGCTTTATATAACGATCTGGCTCTCTTAACACAAAAGACCTTGTCGCCACAAGAATTTTATAAACAATGCCAGAGTCTCTTTAGTACTATAATGACATATGTGACTTTGCATGAGGCAATAGATACTACAATCGGAGCGAAACGCGAGCTGTATAAAAAATTAACTTTACAAGCGTTTGTCCGCGGCCTCAAAGAGCCCCTAGGCTCGCGTATTCGGTGCATGCGGCCCGAAACTATAGAAAAGGCGTTAGAGTTTGTTCATGAGGAAATTAACACAATGTACTTACAGCAACGTAACGAACAATTGCCGGAGCGCAGAGTGCAGTCTACGTCTTCATTTGAACCTATTTTTAATACTATTAAGCCTTTTAATCTACCACAACAGCGACCATATACATTTTCGCCTCCCTTTAATAATACGCCAGGCCCCTCAAAGACTATGAATTACCAGCCACCGAGGCCAATGCAAGTCTGGCGATCCCAGATGCCTCTGAATAGGGGCCCAACGCGAACTCAAATGATGTTCAGTGCACCACCACCCAATTATAGGCCGACTAATGACGGGTTTTGATTGCCTCAACAAAGACCGAGTTTTACACCAGCTAACAAAGGCCCCACGCCTATGAGTGGAGTAAGTCATTTCGTTAGTAAGCCCATGCCAAGACCTCTGACAGGACACGACTGGACTAAACATGGTAACCCACCTCCGTCTAATTATTTTAAGACTAGGGCGATGAATATGCATGAAATTGACTATTCCGACTATTACAATTACCCTGACTATAACTACGACTATTATGACTCGACTTACCACCAACCAACATACGAATTAATGTGTGAGCCACAGGCCAATTATAATGATTACATACCTGCTTATGAAGAAGAGTCTCAAGAAGAGGTCCCTACAGACAGCCAGGATTTTCAGATTGCACCGGAATCCGAAAAACAAAAATAGAGATCAACCTCCAGACGCAAAGACAACTTCCATTTGTACAGATATCTGATCCACCCTTAAAATTACTAGTCGACACGGGAGCAAATCAATCCTTTATCAGCCCCGAGGCAGTAGAAAGGTTCTATTCGAATATTCAAGTTAATTATGAACCTTTCAAAGTAACGAATATCCATGCGACTACGCGAAATAATTATTCAATCACCCTGCCATGCTTCCACGAATTCTATGAAAATTGTGACCTCACTCTTTTTATATACAAATTTCACAATTATTTCGATGGTCTGATTGGTAGATCTGTTAGAAAAATTGGAGTCGAGTATAGACTTGAAAAATAAAATCTTAGTTACAAGAAACTCGACTAACCCTTTGCGAATGTACGATTCACGGAATTACAACCTATACGAAGATATAATACCGGCTAATACAACTAAGGTCATTCGAGTACCGATTAATTTTCATGACGGTGACGCACTAGTGACAGAACAGACAATATCTAACTGCATTATTCGAGATTGCGTCACGACGGTTAGGAATAATCGCGCTTTTATTGAAGTTAGTAACCCGACTAAGCATGACGTAGTGTTCTCAATGGATCGGCCAGCTAATGCGGAACTTTTTAATTTTGAGTTCAAGCACACTCAAGATCTTAGCGATCGCACGGCCCAAGTACTTTCGAGATTGCGTACTGACCATCTGAATCTTGAGGAACGAACTAACTTAGAATCTCTTTGTGCACAGTATGCTGATGGTGAATATATATTAATATATATTATTATTATAATATATATATATTCTATATTGATGGTGAACCTCTAACTTTTACCAATAAAATAAAACATAGCATTCGTACCACAGATGAACTGCCTGTCTATACTAAAACCTATAGATACCCTTTCGTTCACAGACAGGAGGTTCAGGAACAAATGTCAAAAATCCTTGATCAGGGAATCATTCGTCCATCACAATCAGCATGGAGCTCCCCCATCTGGGTTGTTCCAAAGAAGGCTGATGCTTCCGGAAAGGTCAAATGGCGTATTGTCGTTGATTTTCGGAAATTTAACGAAAAGACAATCGACGACAAATACCCAATCCCTAACATTAATGACGTTTTAGATAAGCTTGGTAACTGTCATTATTTTACCACCTTAAATCTTGCAAGTGGCTTTTATCAAGTAGAAATGGATCCAGATGATATTCACAAAACGGCTTTCAATGTCGAGCACGGCCATTTTGAATTTCTACGGATGCCAATGGGCCTTAAGAATTCTCCATCAACGTTCCAGCGCTTGATGGACAATGTCCTTAGAGACCTCCAAAACGTCATATGTCTAGTTTATCTTGATGATATAATAGTGTTCAGTGTATCCCTGCAAGAACATATGGTAAACTAGCTTTCCGGGCGCGGCTCCGCCCGCGCGTATGTCGGTTATCGCGCGAAAACATTAACCTCTTTTTGCGCAGTCGGTTAAAAACTATCCTATGTTTTTTCCCGGGTCTCAAACTATCTCCATACCAAATTTCATTCAAATCGGTCCAGTAGTTTTGGCGTGAAAGCGTAACAGACAGACAGACAGACAGACAGACAGACAGACAGACAGACAGACAGACAGACAGACAGACAGAGTTACTTTCGCATTTATAATATTAGTACTGATTTAGAGAAAGTCTTCAAAAGACTTAGGGAATCGAACTTCAAAATTCAGATGGACAAGTCTGAGTTCTTAAAACTCGAGACTGCGTACCTAGGCCACGTCATAAGTAAAGACGGCATCAAGCCTAATCCCGATAAAATTGCTGCCATCCATAAATTCCCGATCCCTAAGGTACCTAACGGCTACCGAAATAAAACGTTTTCTCGGCTTATTGGGATATTATAGGAAGTTCATCCCTGACTTTGCGCGCATTACCAAGCCAATGACACAATGTTTGAAAAAAGGCTCTAAAATAAATTATAACGACGCTGAATATATCAACTGTTTTGAGAAAAGTAAACTATTACTGACAAACGACCCTATCTTACAATACCCCGATTTTAATAAGGACTTTCTACTGACGACAGACGCCTCCAACTTTGCTATCGGCGCTGTTCTTTCTCAAGGACCGATAGGGAGTGACAAACCGATAGCTTATGCATCTAGAACTCTAAACTCTAGTGAAACTAATTACAGTACAATAGAGAAAGAACTGCTAGCTATTGTTTGGGCTACTAAATATTTCCGCCCATACTTGTTTGGTAGAAAATTCAAGATCGTGACTGACCACAGACCGTTACAATGGGTTATGAACCTTAAAGAGCCTGGCTCTAGACTTACACGCTGGAGACTAAAATTAAGCGAGTACAACTTTACTACCGTCTATAAGCTAGGCAAAAGTAATACCAATGCTGACGCTCTATCCCGTATAGAAATTAATGCCAATGACACCTTAGGTTTGATGGAAGCCATCGATGAGTTGAATTCTTTGATAGGTAACCCATCAGAATCCGTACTAGCACTAGAAAATTCCACTACTATAACTGCTCATAGCTCTGACCAAATGACTCCGCGGGAAAATAGTCCATCCTAAGCTGGTTTAACGACAGCAACAGCCCACACAAGTGCTGAAAACCCAATTTTAGAGGTTCCGATCTCTGATGATCCACTAAATAGATTCAGTAGGCAGATTTGTTTCGTAATAGTAGGAGACATTACAAAGCGACCGACTGTAACTAAGCCTTTTGAAACTCACACACGAACAACAATACAGCTTTCTGAATCTAACTTGACTAACGACGTGGTAAGAGCTATTAAGGAGTACGTCAATCCCAAAGTCAAAACTGGTATTATAATTCACCCACCTCACGCGATGTATAAGGTCATCCCAATAATACAAGATCACTTCAAAAGCTCTGCTATGAATCTTGTCCTAACAAAGATTGAGTTAGAAAATGTCAAAAACTATTTGCGCCAACAAGAGATCGTGAAGAAATACCACGAAGGCAAAACCAATCATCGTGGCATAAATGAATGCTATTTGGCTCTATCAGCAAAATACTATTGGCCTAAAATGAAAGAAACTATCGCGAAATATATTAATGAATGTAATATCTGCGGCCAAGCGAAGTATGATAGAAACCCAATTAAACAAAGATTTTCTGTAGTTCCACCACCTACGAAGCCATTCGAGATAGTTCACCTTGATCTCTTTACAGTTCAAAATGAAAAGTTTCTGACAATTATAGATGCCTTTTCGAAATATGCACAAGCCTACCATCTGAGAAATAGTACTGCTTTAAGTGTCGTACAAGGTTTACTTGTGTTTTGTACGCATCATGGTGTCCCATTAACCATCGTTACCGATGGAGGAGCTGAGTTCACTAACCAGATATTTTCAGAATTTGCCCGTACGGCACAACGTAAGGCACAACATCATGAGATCATACCACATTCTCCGAATGATAATGGAATGGTAGAAAGACTCCATTCTACCATTCTTGAACATCTCAGAATCTTAAAACTTGAAAAATCTAGTGAACCAGCAGTTAACCTCATGCCTTATGCCATTTTAGCGTACAACAGCCCCATCCATAGCTTTACCAAGTGTAGACCTCTGGACTTGATAGTTGGCCATTTCGACCCTCGTGACCCAATAGATATCGACCTAACTGAACACCTGCTTCAGCAGTATTCACAAGATCACAGGAAGCGGATAAACCAGGTATATGACCTCATTAACGAGACATCTTTACATGACAGGACTCGAGAACTAGCCAAAGACTATACCCCAGATCAACAAGTCTACATACGTAATCCTATAGCATGCCGACAGAAACTTGCCCCGCGATATACTCAAGATACCGTTCTAGCAGATCTTCCCATACATATTTACACTAAAAAGAAACGCGGTCCCGTAGCCAAATCTCGCCTTAAGCGAAGCCCTAAAATTCCCACCTTGTAACAGGATACTACTTTGGCTGACAATACTGCAAACGACTCAAGGACAAGAACTAACAATTGACTCGCTTGACAATGGACCAGGATTACTTCCCTTCAAATTGGGAGCCGCTAAAATTGTCTCCCACTATCATTCGTTCCTAAGCCACATAGACTTAGAAAGCATTCATCTCCAAATAGAATTAGTTAAATCCCAGATGTCTGAGCTAAGACCTTTGCTAAACAACAAAACTTTATCTCTATTCGATCCTCACATAGAACACCTTAATAGTAAAATTGCATTAGTTTTTAGTAAACTTAGTGTATTCGAGTCAGCACGTAATAAAAGAGGTTTCATCGACGGTTTAGGTTCTGTCATTAAAAGCATCTCCGGTAACCTTGATTACACTGACGCACTAAGATATGAACACGCGATCAAAAGCCTGCTGAAAAATGATCAAAAATTAGAATCAGAAATTAATCATCACGTTAGTTTAAACAAGAATTTCATTACGGAAAGCTATAAAATAATTAATAAAATAGCTACAAACCAAGACAAAATTAACGGAGCATTAAATTTAATACTGCAGAGTGATGCTAATAGAGATACAGATTTAATAAAATATGCCCATCTGGCTCAACACCTTTTAATTCTAGGAGATAATATTGAAGATTTATGTGAAGAATTACGGAATTTAGAAAATACTTTAAGTTTTATTCGTGCATCGAGCACACCTTATTTGATATTTAGTTTAAATGACGTTAAAGATATGTTAAGCAAATTAAGGATTTTATACTCTAATGATGAAATCCTTAACGTAGATTATAGAAATTTTTACGAAATAATAAAATTAGGTTATTTCTACTTAGCTTAGCAAATAGTAATAGTAATAAAGGTCCCGGTTGTCGTTCCTTCGTCTTATGACATTTACAAACTATCCCTTATTCCTAATAAAAACCATGAAGTCCTGATACCACCCTTACCTTTCGTAGCACTCTATAGCAAAGATTCTCGGTACATAGAGAATGTCCGAAGATAAATTCACTTTATCTCTGCGAAACGAAAACTAACTACGAGAGCCAAGACAAGCCTGACTGCATTCAGCAGCTCATCACTCACCAAGTACTCCAGCCAACCTGCAAACCAACTCCAGTAACCCTCACACATGAAGCACTGGAAACATTGGACGACAAGCACTACACCCTTATCTTCCCCACACCAACCAAAGTGAAAATAACTTGCGGGCAAGAACAATACCGAACTCTACAAGGCAGCTACCTAGCAGTCATTCCGCTAAACTGCAACCTGAAAACACCCAGATTCACTATCTCTAACTCTAACGACCATGTTAAGGGGCATGTAATAAGGATTATGGAAATGCCTTCGTATGACGAGTCAAAAGACAAAGATTACCCGAAGCTTATCCTCAACTCACATAATCTACAAAGACTCCACACTTTGAATAATGAAATGGCAGCCCAAGCGCCTATCCACCTTGATGACATCACCGACCCCGTCATATATCATACGACGATACCGGTTTACATAGTACTATTAACTACAACCGCACTCAGCATTGTGTTCCTGTACCGCCGGCTACGCGCAAGAAACTTAATTAAAACTAAAGAAACCACTGATACCTACATCGGCATCCCTGAAGGTACATATGCGATCCCAGCACCTCGCAGCATCAACCCCAGCCAAGTAAGGGTTGACCATAGATGCGTACCAGTGACCATTTCGGACATGTCCTGCAATAGTCCCTGTTCTTCGGGGGGAGGTGTTACGCAAGGCACAGCCGCGTAAACCTAGGAGTCAGCATTGGCGCACCGCATGGCAGCGGTGCACACGGCACGAGGTGCAAGCGCAGCAGAAACGTGCCGCATTGACGTCAATCGGCGCATCCGCATGGACAGCGGATCGTATTCGGCGCCCACTTCTTGATCAATCGTCGATCAGTAGACATATAATTTTATTCTTAATAAATTGTAACTTTAATTAATAAATTAGTTTGAAATAATTTTGCATTTTTTTGCATCTCTTGGCTGCAGCATATGTATTTTGTATTGTATATATTACCACACAAAAAACATCATCATACGATAAATATTATGCCATTGACCTTGATATTAAGAGTCGTTTGTTTTGAAACAATTTGTATTTTCAAAGAAAGTAAACTATTCCAGGTATGGGTTCGATTTATTTTATTGGTGTATATTTTCGCGATCTTCTATAATCATGTCCGAGGCTTTTTCTGCTATCATTAACACTGGAGCGTAGATATTACCACTGATTAGTTCAGGTATTACACTCGCGTCCACTACTCTAAGCTTATCTATTCCTCTTAACTTCAGCCTATTATCTACAACTCCTGAACCTTTAGGCCCCATTGCACAAGTACCGCAAAAATTAAACATAGGACCTGATGCGTTTAGCAGCAAACATTTCAAATACTCACGACTAAGAAACTTGAAACAATTGCACTGTCTAATATGCGAATTGACAACCTTCGAATTAAAACTCCGAAAGTATTCTGTGGTCGTAACATTAATATAGTCTTCAACACAACGAGCATGCAACTCCAAGTCATCGGGGTCAGAGTAAAATCCCGTGTATATAATAGGAGCCGCTGTTGGGTCTTTTGATGCTAGTTTAATCGAGCCACGAGATTTAGGATGAAGCAAAGAAAGGGCTGTGAGTAATGTTTCTTGTTCTAAACCAGCTTTTGTGTAAGAAATACTTATTACATCTTCATATTCATAAATACTGCTGTAAAATACGGGGTTTATCAATGATCCCGCCGATACAGGTATTACATTGGTTTGGTAGTCAGGAAAACTTTGGGACTTATTGAGAGCACCATGGCCAATAAGTAATGGGTTTGGGAAGATATTGAGATTTGCAAAAAGATCTAATATATAGCCAAAAGATTCAAAAAATCCTGCCGCACCAGTGATTGGAAAAAATAATAAAGGATTGTCCATTAGATTTTTTCCCACGCGAGGTGAATCTGAAATAACATCTACATTCATGTCTTTCAAATGTGATGCTGGCCCAACTCCCTACAACATTAATATTTTGGGACTGTTAATTGTACCGGCACATAATATTACTTCATATCTAGCTTTAATTTTGATTTTTGAATTGTTTGCAAGCAAAACTTCAACACCGGTTGCAACCTTTTTTTTGTTTATAATAATTTTAGTAACTAGAGTATTGAGGAGCAGATAAAGGTTGGTACGATTTCGTGCAGGGCTTATGTATTTGATAGCGCTATTTTGACGATTGATACCATTACTATTAAATTGAGCCAATCCATAGCCAATGCTTTTATAACCGTTGAAATCAAAAAGAGTCTCGTAACCAGCCTGTTCGAATCCTTGAAAATAATTGCTGCCTCTTATCCATTCTGGCCTTCTTGTATGCGTAGGGCCATTCATCCCATGTAGAGATGCCGTATTGCTTTTTAATAGCGGAACGTCATCAAGGTATTCGCTCTTCTTAAAATATGGCAGGACGGATTTCCAATCCCATCCTGCATTTCCAAGTTGGGCCCATCTATCATAATCATATTTTACTCCTCTTGCGTATAAATTGTAGTTGTAACCACCACTGCCTCCTAATAGCTTGCCAGCCGGCAAATGAAGCCTTTTTTTCTTAAACGCTTGACTAGAGTTGTGGTCTTTTTTTGAATAAAAATTCCAATCTTCTTTAGAGCGATCAAGTAATGGAAATAATCCGAGTTTCTGTAATAAGAACAATAGACACGTTAATTAGTAGTTGTAAGTGTGTTTTTTTTCACTATCAGATAATAATAATGATAGATACATACATCTGACGCTAAAGATGCTAAATCTCCTGCTTCAATCAGAAGAACTTTTGTGTTGGGGTTCTTTGTGAGTCTATTGGTGACCACACATCCTGCTGATCCACCCCCAATAACCACGTAGTCAAATACTTGTCCATCTTGAAATTGATATAATTAATTTTACAAATTGAATGTAAAAATTTAATACTTTTACATTAAACTAATTTAACTCTTAAATGACAATGTATATCTAAGAAGGTGAAATTAAAAAGTCCATTGTTTGATTTAGATGTAATAACTTTTTTATTGCACATAGGTTAGTCTTTGACCACATTCTCACCTTATGGTAATTACTGATGTTGTCATAGGGAGTAAAAAAGCTTACCTAGATTGAAAACTCACTCTCATGTCTGTTGGACCGCACAGCTAGGTGCTTTGCGAACTAGAAAACCTAGAACGTAGTTCCTTTAAATTTTTAAATGTTGTAAATGCGAAGCCATGAATGACAAATTGAACGATAATTTGAAAAGATAAAAATTTAGGCTACGGTTATTTTGCAGCAAATAGTAAACTGATTAGTCAAATGGGTGTACAATAAGACTCCTTGCTATTTGGTGCCTGATTACACAAGAAGGAGCAGGAAAACTACCATCGCGATCATTCCCAAGAATGGTGCTCGTCGGGCAGGCGGTTGTTCATAAAAGCAAAGCCAAATATTTTTGCAATTATGTCCTACTAGATTTCCGGGCGCGGCTCCGCCCGCGCGTATGTCGGTTATCGCGCAAAAACATTAACCTCTTTTGCGCAGGTAGATAAAAACTATTCTATGTTTTTTCCCGGGTCTCAAACTATTTCCATACCAAGTTTAATTTAAATCGGTCCAGTAGTTTTGGCGTGAAGGCGTAACAGACAGACAGACAGACAGAGTTACTTTCGCATTTATAATATTATATAGTACTGATGTGTTGTCAGCAGAAAAATCGTTTATATATGATCTAATTTCGGGTCCCAGTCCTTGTTCGTGATAGTTGAGCATTTTGTGATTGCTTGCCTGGCTAGCTTACACCTTAGAGTAAAAAATTTATCAGCAATCACCGAACATTATGTTCTGGCAGCTTTGAGAGAGAGATTCCATTCCAGGATTAGTCTGTTCTTCGGCGACAGAATCATTAAGGAATATTAACGAACAGATGCTATAATGGTCAAAGGGTGGTAAAAAGATGCATATTTACCTGATACCGTAGCTGGTGGAGGATAATATTGAGAATTATTTATAAGTAATGAAAGAAAACCTATAAGGATTTGTAGAAATTTAAGAAATGGTTTCGTAAACACTTGGACTTGAAACGCAGCTACGGATTCCGTTAGTTGGGACCTGAAAATAAAATCAAACATGGTAAAAGTGTAACCTCTCTTTAAAATTCTCTATTTAAAACATTTTTTTATAAATTATTTACTATCTTTTTAAAAGGAATAAAATACCCGTGGGGTGTCGGGCTAGAATGTTACCTCCCATCTCTTCTCGTTGGTTTTGTAAGAGGCGACCAAGGGTAATATAACGGTAGGTAACCAGCAGCGCCTGTGAGGAACCATTACCTGACCTACGAATAAATATGTAAAGAAGCACAGCACTCCCATAGCTACTGCTTTGATTTCAAATTCAATATGTTCACAATTATCAAATCTTGCACAATCTTTCAAATTGATTGGTTGATTGATTTTGCGCTCAGAATGATCGCAAAAAGGTAATGTTGTTGCATGTAATGCCACAGAGTACATTTCCGAAACCACGACAAGAACCTGCCGCCTCGCCTAACCCTACAAGGCAAACTAATAGAAAGGCAAGACAAACTCAGATACCTCCGCGTCACCATTGACAGGAACCTTTACTTTTACCACTACGTAAATAAGACCATCAGTAAGGCAAAATCAGCATGCGCCAAACTAAGCCCTATATTGCAATCCAAGCTGAAAACGAACACCAAACTGATGATATACAAGTCCTACGTCACATCTCGAATTTTATACGCGGGACCGGCTTGGTACGCATATGTAGCACAAACTCTAAGTAGTTGAAAATAGATGCCTGAGGAGAATTGTGAGCGCTCCCAAATATGTGCGGAACGTAACAATTTTTAGGGATCTCAAACATGAAGCCTTAGACAAGTTCATTAGAAGACTCGTTCATGTTCGAGAAAGCGAACAAGTCAATCCTGCCTCACATAAGAGGGATCAACTGGTGCGGCCTCCGTGATCGCCCACGCACCTACTGCCCGCTGGGTGGTAGGACCGCAGACACCAATGGTATTACCAACCCTGAAGACTGCCTCATCGTAATGGGGCAAGAAGAGCCGTAGTAAGAGGGCAAAACGCCCTGACGCTATTTCCCCCGACACAGAAAGTGTCTGAGAAGAAGAGTAACGACGAAACCTCACCACCTTAGTAGATCTCTTTGTGAACAAGCTCGTCTGGGCAAGTACTGCCACTAAACTTATTTCTAACGCCAACCAGTGGTGTTCGTAACAAATTTTTGTTCCGGTATGAAGGGTATAGGTGCCGGTGAAATTACAAAAATATGAAACTTACAACTTTGTCTCAGTGTGATGGGCGCAGTGCAGTTCATCATCTATTGTGACGTAATGCAACTGTTATAGGTAGAGGTTCCGCTTAACACCAGATAGACCTCGTGCTTGTTCCGTCACAATCACTTATGGACAAAAAAACAGCAATCCCAAAAAAAAGAAAAGTTATATGAAAAATCAATGTTTTATTATGTTTATACTTACAGCAAATTGCCTGTTACGTTGTAAGAAGCCATATTATAACTGTTATTTGTTTAGCTGCACAACGCTATTTATGCGATTTTATTATATTAATATTCTCCTAGTTTATCTTTTTCCATTTCCGTTTGCAATATAGACAAAATTATCAATTGCAAATGAATTTATTTAAATTTATATTCACTTAAAATATATATATATATAGAGCACGTTGACACCAGAATAGATAAAACATGTTATGGTACTTACTTTATCCAATAAAATGCAGCAGCTGAAATTCAAATTTAAAATATTATATTTGATGACAGTATGAACCGTTATTCTAAAGATAATTTAAATTTATACAAATCTCTATACAAATACAAAATACAAAAGCTTTTATTCAGTAATCAAGGCTATAAATAGGTTCAACCATGGTTAAAAACACTTTTTAAGTATTTTGTCAATGTGTTAGCCGTTTTTGTTCTTCCACATATTTAGGTTTACAATTTAGGCGTTGGGTGTATTTATATAAAACATTTTAAAACGAAATCAAATCAAGCTAAATAAACACAATTTAATATTGTTTTAGGTTTTTGTGATTACACATAGTAACTTAACCAATCTAAACGGTTTAAATCGCGTATATTTGTCATTATTTTTGTCCCGATGTTTCAAACACCTTGAAATGATTATGGTCACGGGGTGACTAATCGGTTTTATTTGTCACGTGAGCATTTTGACATGCGCACTAGTTTGACCGCGAAATGGTGAAGCAATAATCACAAGCTCCCACGAATGCGTCACAGAAGCCGGCCCAAGCCTACCACAGTTGAGCTATAACGTATTATTATATGTTCTATGCTACAACCTTTATTTCGTTTTATGCTCTTACCTTACATCAATCAAGGGTGTCACGGACAAAATTGGTAATATCTCAAGACGATCTTCAATAAAAACTTACTTCAAGCCGCACAAAAAGATCAACAAATTTTTAAGACTTGTTAAGTGATTAATTAATTATTTTTTTCCCCTACAAGATGCAGGTGTTTACAAACTTGATTGTGAATGTCGGCTATCATACATTGGGCAAACAAAAAGCAGCATTGGTATTCAGGTAAAAGAACACATTGCTGACATGATGAACAGATGCTCGACCGTGTCTGTGGTTTGTGAACATGCCCAGGACTAACTCAACCACTACATTCGGTTCGACAATCCACAAATCCTCGCCGGTTTATACCAAGAATGTTACGCGAGGCTATTGAAATAAAAAAGTAACCAAATTTCAATAGAGATGATGGTTGGCAAGTACCCTCTGCTTGGGGTCCTGTTATCAAATTGATTAAATCCCAGGGTCGACACAAATCTGCAAATCTCTGGACACTATGAGCGAATACTGCGTGAATAGGGAACGTTATGATTAATATAAAATTTCTGAAGGTAGTCCAAATAATTTAACGTGACTACACCAACAAGGTTTCAAAGGATTGGGCGAGCCTTTTGCCATCTACTGGACACAGTTTCCGACTCCGGAGTTCTAATGAATGTTTCTTTGCCAGATAGATCCAATAATTTGTCCAACCAGGGGAACAAACCTAAGACCTTGAGATCCCAAAGTGGTACTTTTTACTCACACAGTTACATGATATACTATGTTAAGTTGCAAAAATCTATTTTATTTACTTCAAAAAAAGAAGGGTTCTCAATTCGGTGGTATTAAAAAAATAATTTATCGTTATACTTTTTGATTGGTCTCATACAAATTTCATTGAAATTGGCTCAGTAATTTGGGCCTAAAATCAAAATAACTGACAAAAACGCCATCCAAATAAATATAACGAATTTTCGTTTAAATTTCAGAATAATGAAAGATTTAAAGTACCTAATTATAAATTTATTCAAATTTTATATTTCTGTGATTTGTTTTTATAATGTATTTTTGTCATTTTGTAATGTATTTTTGCCACGAATCTGTATCTTCAATTCAATAAAAGAGGCAAAGTCAATCAATCTGCAAATCTAAAAATGATAGAATTCACCTCGTTATCAACACTCGTTACATATCTGCGCTATGTTGAAATAACCATCACAATTGCGGTTTCACATCGACTCGTTCGAAATGTACGAATAAATTCAACAGCAGGTGCTGTGGATTAAGCTTTGATTGATCGTACGCGGAGTTTGGTGTGTGCCTTTGTGTTACGTAGCTCAGAGTTGTACAGTTAGCTCATTTTGTACACTTAAAGTTTTTGTACGCTTGAATTTGGTCTGTATACTTGGGTGTACTGTAACAACCGGATCGTCCACTGCTGAACGCAGCCTCCCCTATTAAGGGGGTATTGTCATACGCTTGCCAGGCGTGTTAGGAATCGCAGTGTAAGTTGGCAGTTCTTTAGAAGGCGCTGCTGCCCACCTTCCAGTATTTTCCCCTTAGTTGCCTCTTACGACACCCACGGTATGATATGGGGAAGTGCAATTCTAACCCGGTGTATGCTCAGGGTATTAATAAGCTTGCATAATAGCATGATTCTGAGACCAACATAGAAATTTGCATGGCTATTTGTCGTAGGAACCAAATTGTCGAAATGATACTCATAAATGTGATCAATTGACATATGTCTGCAGGAATGAAACAACTTGTAAAATTTTTCATCCATGACGCAGAGTAAAGCTTAGCCATATCTGTACGATAATCTATGCAAACAAAATATCAGGCATAATATTATTTATGTATTTCCTAGACATTTCACTTTTATTTCAGTTATGATACGCGTTCTTTTCGAACATGGCACATATTAACTTTAAGACATTCGCGACTTGAACAGAAAGTTATAAGTATGTGGATGTTGTCAGTGTTGTGTGTCGAGACGATACATTTCTGAATCAAATGCGGGTAGTTAGATAAAATACCCGCCCTTCAAGACGTTGAGACCCGCCTCTTCAGTCCGCTCGTGACCACGACCAATGCAACTTAGTCGAAACGTCGTAAATAATACATACATAATTTATCGCGATTAAGTCCCTTTAAATATTTATAACTATATAATAATATATTTTGAGCATAATACTTAAACTGAAAGTCGTGTAGTTAACGTACATCATTAAATAAAATAAAGTGCTAGTGTCACAAATTAATCTGTTTTTCACAATGTATGAATATGGTTATACAAATTTAATGATGTGGCATATAAGGCAATAAAGGACGATAACGCATCTTTAAAGCCTTTGTTGTTGCGAATGTTCGTGAGCGATGGTGATCGCTTACGGCCAAGTGAGCCGCCTGCTAGTTTTATCTCATATAACATTAGAAAAATATTTAAAAATCTTGCAATTTTTCTCAACAAAAACATTTGCCTGAATGTCTTAAATCTTACTGTCAGATGTACACTGTGGCAATATCAAGAGAAGCAAACAAATGTTGTCGACCTTAATAAAGTGCGTATAACTTTATCTGAACACTGTGCGCTCAGAAAAATCGTCAGAAACTTAGTATTATGTACTGGATAAGCAGAAAAAAAGATCTACTGTTAATCACTAAATTACTATTTTACTGTCAGGTAAAATAGGGCAGTTATAAGATAGAATTTTTGTAAAACTACGTGTGTGTATGACAGTGTCCACCTCGTCACCTTGTAGCCCAAAGGACAAACGAGTTTATGACGTCACGTGGGCTGAGAGGTTAAGTTTCACTAGATATATTTTTATTTAATAACATTAAGGTTTTCTTTAAATACTTGTTATTATTACTCCTGTACGTCATTTTGATTACTCATAAAAGGTTGGAGAGTTACATGATATACAAATATAGCTAGCTATCCAACATGGAACTTTTGGCAGTTTCTCGCCATTGGGTACACCATACAAAGATTTTATACTTGGGGGTGGGAGCCAGGCGACATGCCCTTCCACTATGCGGTGAAGCTGAAGCCGGCGGTGGGGATCATACCATGGACCTGTGGCATGGCAGTCCGTATTTATCACCGCTCGGCTATTCAGATATCGGCTATATATATATCATATATTTTTTTATGTTATTGTGACGGGACAAGCCCGAGGCCCACCTAATGTCAAGCAGATAACCTTTGCCTATAACAGATGCATTTCGTCACAAGTTCTGAATTGCACTGCACCCGTCACCTTGAGACGTAATAATTAAATCTCATGTGCCTGTAATTTCACTGGCTCTCAAGGACTGCTGCCGGAACACACCGTTAGATGCTTGGCGACAGATTTTCTACTTGAGGGTGGTTGCTAGCCAGGCGGGCATTCGCAAAATACCCTTCTACCATGCGATGATATCATAACTTCATTTTATCGAAAAAACTATCATGTTTGCCTTTTCCACCTATTTTTGTTCCACGTTCACTTCTCTTTTATCCTCAATGCACTTTAATCTCTTTCCAATGGCTGAAACAAGCTACGTTTGCACATTGTTCTATTACGTCCATTGAATCGAATAACACGTTTTCAGATTGTTTGCGTTGCAATTGTATTGTACGAATGCACGTCCATATTGTTTTGAAATCACAAAACTTCTGTGCAAAATGCAAAATAAAGCGTCGCGTGTGCAATAAAGCGACATATTAAAAAGTGAACACGGATTTATGTTATGAATTTTGAATGAGAAAATACGAATTGAAACTACGGGGCCAAAATTATGACGTTAATGGCAGAAACAGTTTTGTGTTCATTGTGGGGTTTGTTTCCGTTGTTTTACATTCAACAATGTTTTGCAAAAAACATATCGTGTACGTTACTTAATAAATTGAGTCTCGACGAGATTACTCAACACTTATTTAATAATCTCGTACGATTCAACTAGTCTATTTTTTATTGTTTTCTTTAGCACAGTATAAAACGTATACCTAACCGTTGAACTTGGTCGATACGTCAAGGTAAATAAATAAATATATACATGTTTTATCGCGATTAAGTCCCGTTAAATACTTATAACTAAAGCATATTTTGAGCATAATATATAAACTGAATTCGTGTAGTTCACATACATCATTAAATAAAATAATATAAAATTGTAGTGTCACAAATTAATCTGTTTTTATAATGTATGCATATGGTTATATATATACAAATGATGTGGCTTATAAGGCAATAAAGGACGACAACGCATCTTAAAAATACACACAAAAATTGCATCAAAATCGGTACAACCATTTGGAAGGATTTCAGTGACATACACGTTATTTATAAAAAGAAAAAATAATAATTTATATCACTGGCAGTGTTCGTGAACAAAGTCAAAGTAGGTTAATTTTAAACCAGCCAAATGAGGGTCGGGGTGTTCTTGGTTAGGTACTGCATTGAGAAACCCATAATACTATTTTTTTTTCAACATCAGCTATTCAGAGGAAAATATCCCTTCTTAGTAAATCAATTAAGTTAAAATCAAAATTATACACAATTTAAGCATCTACGACTCTTATGCAGAACTTAAAAAAATGTTACGTAGGTAACAACATAAGGTTGGGTAGATGGTAGCTTGGCATAGGCAAGCATTTTTGTCATTTAAATAATCACAAAGTGTATACCAGTGTTTTTCACGTGCTATTTCAGTAAAGTACAGTACTCTCTGTATAGATTTTTTTATGTGATTGAGATTCTCTCTCTAAGCTGACTCGATGTTAAGCGGTATATGCCAATCTTTGTAACACAATTAAAATTACTTGCATCCTTTATAATATTTAAGTAGATAATTTAGCTTTCGAGCCAGTCGCAAACTTGACATTTTTTTCCACTTTGCCAGTTTAATTAGTTGATTTCTCTTAAAATAAATGAATATCTGCGAGTATTTAAATATCATTTAATAAACTATCATGTATCTGAATAATACCTTAATTAAAAAAAACAAATGATTATATTTTTAAAATACAAGTATAAATTCAGCTATGGTACAATTTATATTGAAAACGCTCGTATCTATTGCCTCTGGGGCTTGGAGCAAATCCAAAATATTTAGTAAAAAGAAAGTATCTACCTATGTAAGCAACCAAGATTTTTTTTTTGCCGCGATTCCTTATAAAAGTTCATAAATTTATTCTTAAGAAAGATTTAATCTATCTGGGCTTAGCTTATAGAGCCTCACAAGGCCCACGTCCGGTGGAACTGAAACTGCTAACAGCGGTAAACAACATACTGTTATTTAAAAAAGTATATACCGCACGGTGGAGTAAGAATTTGAGAATTTTAGCTATCGGATACTTATCGCTTGGAGTAAGATTTTAGGTATTCGTTTTATCTTCTTAGCTGCTTACGTACGTTTTACTACCATGTTCCTATAAAACAATTTAACCATACTCGCCTTCGTAACTTATTAGGTATGATCGGCAATTCGGTCATCCAAGCATTGATATTCAAGTTGAGACCCGCAGCAAGGGACATGCAAAATTCTCATTGGTGCCCATTGTACGGGACCATAATCCTAATTTTTTGTGTCAAAATGAGGAGTTTGACGAAGGCAAAACTTTACAAAACGAGAAGAATTTCAGACGGAGAGCGTTTTCGGGTTCAACAAGAATTTGAGTTGGGTTTACATCTGTTGTTGGACGGGCGAAAGTCTAAACTAAAATTCTTTCATTTCTAATAAGCAATGCTTAAGATTTTAGTTTTTGTTATTTATTCCTGTCCGGGCGATATGGCCTGGCCCACAAGCTAAGAACCATCCCTATTTTTGTGGGACACCATTACAATCAGCGCTTAGTGATAACAACCTTACCTAATACATTCACGGAAGTGGCAAGTGACCTTATTTCTAACTTTAAACTAACGTAATTGTATTCTACCTATCATGCATTTATTGACGTTTAATTCAACCTGAAAATTATCAGGCCGCAAAGGCAACAACAGACACATGCATCGCGAAGGTTTTGGCGCAATGTATTGCGATAAGCCTCCTGGACCTAGATTTAACCTATTTGTATTTAGTAGTATAATGTTTTTAGCCCGAGCTTTGATTCTGTATAAACTTTTGTCGTCTTTATTAAGTTGTTATCTCCATGGTAAGTGATAATAACAATGATGATTACATAAGCATATCTTGATATTATTTTATAACTTCTTTCACGTTAACTAGTTTAACCTGCTAAGTTACAAATACATTCTTATAGTTTATTCATATTTTACATAGGTAAGTTCAAAATAGTAAACTTGTAATTTAAAACTTATTTGCTGATTTCTGAATTGACAAAAAGACATGTACGTTTCTTGAACGTTCTTCTGGATTACTTATCCTAGAATGGAATTATTCGTAGCGAAGCACAAAGAATTCGTAAATCTTTGAAAGTGTTTTTTCAGTTTATTTAAACGGATCTGCTATTTTCAGAAAAAACTTGTAGGTAAAACTTAAACCTACAAATTCAGTAGTGTAACTTTATGGTTGATCATCGCAACAAAACATGGACAGTGTCCAAAATATAGAAATCTCTCCATTCATATATGCACCATGTTCTAATTTCTACAGTCAGCTGCTGGAACATACCGTTAGGTCATTGGCGGCAGATTTTCTGCTTGAGGGTGGGAGAAGAAAAAAAATATCACTAACATGTTTTTCCTTATAAAGCGCGCGGAACGCGGATTGGTGACACACACTACACTGCTGCAGTGGCAAACGAAATCTTTGTCCTGCTTTTGGCCTGCAGCGTGATACCATCCACATGCGGACTGGATACACGCGCGGGCGAAAATACGCTGATGAAAATGACAGGAAAAAAGCCCTTTGTAATCGTTTTTTTAAAGATGGTGCTGGTCTTCCCCTATTCTCTTCATATGCTAAAAAGTGTTAAAAGCTATCCATGTTTCGAATCAGGCAAGGAAACGAGATCAAGGAAGAATTTGAAGAATCTTCAAGAGATTGGCGTTTTGTATTTCTCTATCTTTGTATTCTTCCGAAACTCAATCAATTATCTTCAAGAAGGAGTATATCTATAGGCTCCTATTATTTAGATTTTTTAAATTTATCTTATTATGTCCGCTGGTCATGGCGAAAAACTAACAATTTTATGTGATTTTCACGGTCATAATTTCTGTTGTAATAATACATTTCTAAAAATAAAAGGAAATTACAGGGCCATGTCTTGCAGTCCTAGATTTAATGTAAAATCAAAATAAAAATTTAAAGCTCTATAAATAAGGGAATTTTGCAAGAGATACGGATATCTCTTACGTCACGTCTCGAAGCAAATTTTGTAATTTTGACATACTCAATAATTAATTAGCTGACATTTTCTGGAACATGTGTATCATTATAGTCCATTACTTACGACTTCATTTGCGATTACTTATATAGTTATTTGTGTAGAGAGGAATAAAATGTATCTAAAATTACTATTCTATTCTAGATAGGCATGACATTCTAAACAATATCGGAAATTATTATTTAAAACCTTTTACAGTTCATTATTAAACTAGAACTTTATGCACTAGCAATAATATCTGCATTTGTTATATTATTACAGTAGTAGTATTGAAAGTGCCCCGTGGGGTGCCGGGTTAGAATTGCACCTCTCCATATCATCCCTTGGGTGTCGTAAGAGGTGACTAAGGGAAAAGTACTGGAAGGTAAGGAAGCGGCGCCTTCTAAAGAACTGCCAAATTACACTGCGATCCCCAAGACGCCTGCCAAGAGTGGGGATTTTGGCAAATATCCCCTTGTAGGGGAGGCTGTGTTCAGCAGTGGACGATCCGGCTATTACAGTACAGTATTGAAAATACAGATTTCAAAATAATGAAGGAAAAAAGGAATTACCTATGTACACAAAGTTAAGCGAAACAAATTAATTTTTGAACGAACTCTTACTATTTTCAATAAAGGAATACTCGAGTTCAATACGTGAGTTTTAATTAAACTCTCGTATATTCAAACGCTCGATAAACCGGTTTGTTTATTGTAAGCGCAAATTGTTTCTAATTACGTGTAGGTAATGAAGCAATAAAATTGATTTTATAAGCTTTCATTTTATAATGTGCGAGTAACTGTGAAATTCAAAACACATTTAATCAACATTAAATAAAGCCAGTTAGTTTTAATGAACGAAAACAAATCGTAAATCCTGTTGTAATATTTTGGATTTGGATTTGTGCTAATCTAAAGATAATTATCTGAGGTATTAACGTTGCTTATTTGTGACAGTATACCCAATGCACAGCAACACCTCACGAAAACACAAATGCAGGTTTTTCGTGATATTAGGTGACGCAACAAACACGAGGCCCAACTGGTGTTGAGCAGCAACCACTGCTGATAACAAATGCATTTCATCATAAGTAACGAGCTACATGGCGCCCACAATCATGAGACATAGGTACGAATATTTAGTAGTAGTGTAATACCATCATAATTCTCTGGCTCCCAAGAACTGCTGCTGGAACACACTGTAAGGTCCTTGGCGACAAATTTAATACTTGAGGGTGGTTGTTAGCCAGGCGTGCATTCCCAATATGCCCTTTTACCCTGTAGTGAAGCTTAAGCCAACGATGATGAGATTTAAATCATGAAGTGCCGCAGGGCTCGGCAGCTCATAGTTATTACCGCATGGTTACATACTTTTGAATTTATCACCTCTATATTAAACCTCTACTTCATTTGTACATATTTAAGTTTAACAAATTTTTATATTTATCAATTTGGAGGCCATTTCTGAATTTCACCACTATATAATATGCCTTCGTCAAATTATCTTTGAAGTAGATCCCAATAACTTCTACAAATCCATGATTTTGGAAACTGTATACACTTTCACAGCACTGATCAATATTATATAGGCCAATGAAACGACTTATGTTGATGAATTGCGTGGAACCCTTGACTCCTTCAAAAGAATGAGACCCAAATTTATGAAAACAAGCAAACTTCCGCATACGCTTACAACTGTTCCGTCAACTGATAGTCTGAATATTGTTTGTCCGGATGGGCCCATTCCTCGAAGGAAATATATACAAAGCGGACAAGATACCATCTGGTTATTGACAGAAAGTTTGGTCATAAGTTTGTTTCTACTCGTGTTTCATGCTTAAAATTTCCTAAAATCAAGCGAATCAAAATAGTATTATACAGTAAGTTTGGCATCTTCACAGGTTTTTTAAGTCTACGCTATGTCCAATTGACGGTAAAAATAATGAACTTATAGCACGAAATTCACTTCTATTGAGTCAGATATTCGAGCGGTCAATGTATTCGGTGTGTATAGCTGGAGGACGTGGGTTGGATTTCTTATTAAGATGAAAACTTTATACTCTATTGAAATTATAAATGTCATGAAGAATGTTTCAATTTAAATCAGGGAGACACTGCATCTGTCTTGATGAGGTGTAATGCTTACCATCAGGTCAACGCCTTATCCGTCCCATCACTTTATGGCATAAAAAACTTAATAAAAAAAAATACTGCTTTCCTCGGCTGGAAAAGTGATGCGACTGTAATTTGGGATAGTCCCATAACTATCCCAAAATCAGTAATATCGGTGTTATCTTCAAAAATTGAAAACATTACAGCTGCATACTACGCATCGTTATATGATAAACCGAAGGCAAAAATTGCGGAAAAACGGTCACATTTGCAGAAAATCCTGTTTCACTATGACAACGCACCTCTTATATCTTAGCGGTTGCCATGGCGAAAATCCAAGAATTTCGCTTTGAATTTCTTGACCATCCGCCTTACTCACCAAATCTAGCCCCAAGCGATTTCCTTTCCCACATCTAAAAATTGCGTTCAGAGGACAGATATTTTCGTCATTTGAGAAGGCCTTCGAGCTGCGGGCAGGGATCTAAGACGCTGTCAAATGCTGAAATTTTATTACTATCGGACTGCGTAGGAGTGAAAGAGAGACAGCAATGGTGAAATCACAATCAGTTTAGGTAAAATACGAAAGTGAGTTTAATAACACAAAACTACTAACGTGAATAATTGAAAATTATAAAAACAAGCAGTGATAGCTCAGTGGCTTTGGCTATGGACTGCCGCGCAGCAGGTCCATGGTTCGAATCTCGCCGCGGGCTTGAGCTTCACAGCATGGTGGGTGGCCCGCCTGGCTAGCGACCACCCTCAAGTAGAAAATCTGTCGCCAAGCACCTAACGGTGCGTTCCGACAGCTGTCCTTGAGAGCCAGTCATTCTAGGTTAAGCCTATTAACACCTTCGACCACATCATCACTTACCATCAGGTGAGATTGTGGTCAAAGGCTTACATATCAGCAATAAAAAAAAAAAAAAAACTTAATTGTATAGCAGTCTTGTTGGAAGTTCTATAAACTAATAAGTCTTTATTCAATCTACAAGTTTCCAAATTGATTTCACATCTTGATCTTGAAATATTGACGTAGCTGAAATTCTGTTTGAACTATGTTGGCCGAGAGGTAATAGCTGTGCTTTGTGCGGCATGGCAATCCACAGTTCCATTCCCATCGCCAGCTTGAGCTTCACCGCATGGTGGAAGAGTATTTTGCAAATGATTGCTAGCTAGTACCTTCAAGTAGAAAATCTGTCACCAAGCACATAGCAGTGTGTTCAGGGAGCAGTGCTTGACAGCCAGTAAAATTACGGGCACATGGGACTTTACTATATGACATTAGACTATGTCTCAGGATAACAGGTGCATTGCGATTGACAAACACTTGCGACGATATGCATATGTTATAGGCAGAGTTTATTCCGTTTAACATCAGGTGGCGCATGAGTTTGGTCCGTCGCAATCCCATAAAAAAAAATGTTTTAATGTTATAAACAAAATCATAATTTTTTTTAACATAAATTAGGCCAAAAAATTTACTCGAATATTACAAAATAATTATTTTTACACAAATTTCAATTATTATTTATTGCATGCAAGTCAATATATAGGTAAATCATTAAAAAATAAATTTTATATATATATAAATGAAGCGCTCGTAGCGAAGTTTGATTAACCATTCTGAATCGATCAGCAAAGTTAAACAACGTCCGCCGCGGTCATGAGTTGGATTGGTGACCGCTGGTGACATTACTACTGAGCGCTTCCGTGCTTCGGAGGGCACGTTAAGCCGTCGGTCCCGGTTGTTGTCTTAGGATGGCAGTCGTTAAGGCATGGTGGTAGGGCACTTTGCGAATGCCCGCCTGGCTAGTTACCACCCTCAAGTAGAAAATCTGTCGCCAAGCACCTAACGGTGTGTTCCGGCAGCTGTCCTTGAGAGCCAGTAATTCTAGGTTAGCCTGAACAACATCTTCGACCACATCATCACTTACCATCAGGTGAGATAGTGGTCAAAGGCTAACCTATCAAGCATAAAAAAAAAATATAATCAAGCGTATATCTTATAAATCATATAATCGTCAACACTGTAAAAACATCGTTAAAGAAGCTGCTCCTTTGAGTTGTTCTTAAATTGTTTTAACTGTAGACCTACATCACGGTAATGTTATCTATACAGTATTTCAATTTCATAGAAACGGACGAAACGCGAGTTATATCTACGCGCCTCGATCTCAGCCCGCGCTCAGCCCGCAGACAGTCACGACTGCGTCGCAGTGACGAATGGACGGTGTGTAATTTTCTTTAACAAAAAATAAGTTCATGTACATATTTAATATGACGAAAAGGATATACTGTGCTGTTTTTGAGTGCATGAATTCGTCAATAACGCATCCAGAGATAACTTTTTTTAGATTACCTGGAAACTCTGAAAGGTAAGACTATAAAATAAATTTACTTACTAGTAGGTAGGTTACCTACATAATGCGTGTGTTTTAAATGGATAAGTGCATTTCCTTTTATCTCCCGAAAAAAAGAGCTAACTGGATTAATAATAAAATAAGTGAATAGAGTAAAGGAATGACACGAGTGAAATAGGTAGTTAAAGGCGGTTCATGAATCACGATACGGTAGGTACGCTTATGTTAAAACCTCGGGGCATATGTGTTTTTTTATGATACTTTGTATAATTCAAACTAAAGACGTGGTATTTTATCAGTACTAATATATAATCAGTACTTATATTATAAATGCGAAAGTAACTCTGTCTGTCTGTCTAGTACGCTTTCACGCCAAAACTACTGGACTGGACTGAATTTATGAGACTGATTTGTTATTCAAAAATAAACATGGTTTTTTAATTAAATCAACCAATCAGAAAACAACACGCATTTTGAATGAACACTACCTATTTAATTCACAGTCTTTTATTTGTTTAGACAAAAAAGTATATTTACAATCACAAAACTAAATGGAAACACAAAATAGGTAAATGTAATTAAAATGCTAGAGGCGGGCAGCCCTATCGCATGTTTACGTACCGCGCGGTGGTAGGTAATTATTTCGAGGACAGAGCCGAGTTAAGATACTGTATAGATAACATTACCGTGCCTACATGTTCGTGTTAAATTATTATAAATTTATATGGCCATACAAAAATATCTGTATTTTGTCTTACAAATGGATCTTATTTATGTATGTACATGGCAGTGATAATTTTTTTATATTTTGTAACAAAGGTTTACAATTCTAAGTTGATAAACCATGCGTTAGTTATAACTACAAGGCTACAAAGGCTTTTAATATGACGACAGAATTGCCCCACAATATCAGTCCATAACCGAGTATCGAAGAAACGTATCTGTGATATACTTCACGTGACACTATTTGACGTACTCTGCGTATCGCATAAACAAAACTGTCGAAGGCTTGACTGTCAGGTACAAAAAAATACACTCGGCAAGTTTTAAATACTGCACAAAGGCACTTACTTCATACACATGTTATTGATACTGGAACATCATGGGACATATGTTATTGTGTCTAAGGTGTAACATAATAGTACACGTATTTTTTTATAGTAGTTTATGCAACTGTCATATAATAGGGGGTATTAAAACATGAGTGTAGTTTTATCAAACGAGCCGCAGGCGAGTTTAAAAATAAGATTACACGAGTATTTTAATACCTAATTATATGAAGTTGCACACACTACTTTATTTAATCTCATGGCTCATACTCGTAGGTAGCTACATTAAATAAAATGCAATATAAAAACCAGCACGTTGAGCGCGCATCGCGCTTGATAGATTATTTGAAAATTGACTTACTATGTAATGAAATATTTGTTCATCTTCACTTGATTAGCTTTAAGCTTAAGATTAAACAACTGGCTTAATGTGACATTCTCATTTATAAGTAGCGAAATTGATCACGTGACAGTGTAAAGTACTTATTAAAAATAGTTTATAATATGTTCTTTATTTATGATGTGTGAAACATTGAAGATTTTATTATACTTATTGCCATATGTATAGATCACTTGAATCATTATTTGATGTTATTAATACTGTAAGTATATTTTATAAGTAGTTTAACTGGTCATGTGACATTTGTTGAGATACTTATATAAAATAGTTTATATTATGTGCTTTATTTATATGTGTAAAAACATTGAAGATTTTATTATACTTATTGCCATACGTGAGCTTGAGATCACACAATTGTCAATTATAAAGAGTAATGTGTTTGTGACGGTAGTCGCTTTGTCACCTTGTTTGTTCACTCACTGCGAGTAATTTCAGTGTCTGTCGGACCGCCGTGCGGAGCGGACCTCTAGTGGTATCGAAATAGTCTTTAATGACAAAGTGCTGCCCGATTCAGTGTCTGTCGGACCGCCGTGCCGAGCAGACCTCCAGTGGTGTAGAAATAGTCTTTAACGACGAAGTGCTGCCGAATCAAGATGTTGTGAAGTTAAGTAATTTCCACACCACAGTTTCCCATGCTGCTTTGGTAGTAATACAGTGATCTAGCTACGATCTGCTTCCATGAGACTCGCTGAGATACGTGAACGTGTCAGAATTAATATCTAAAATATTTATATGCGCGCAGACCCACTCCCTATCTATACAAAATTTAGACAGTTCCCGACCAAACCGAGCCGATGGATGTGCATTATAATCACCCAAAATTAACGCACATTGCACTTCACTTTCTTCAACAATCGCGTGAATAGAACCCAAGCAGTTTATGAACTCGGTCAGGTTTTCATCGTTATCTGTTGGCATATACACATTTACAATGACAATGCATCTATCATAAGCAGATATGCGCACTGCCGCTATACGATCGCTGGAACAGTCAAAAGGTTCGACATAAGGAAATTTCGTTTTGTTCCACATTATTGCCAATCCTCCATATGGTCTGCCTCTCAATATACCTACAGACATATTGACAGAAGACTTAGCCACGCTCCCAAAATCTTGGTTAATTTCATTCACGAAATTAAGATCGTGGGGTAGCCAAGTTTCCTGTGAACAAACGATATCATTCTTCATAGTAAGATCGCGTATACACTGCTTGGACCGCTTTATTGACTTACAATTGTAAGAAATTATATTTATAAATGACCTATTATCCATATTACTTAGTTATTTTAATTTCCTCTCGCCGTGTATTCACGGAAAAGTCTAAACCTGACGCCCGTGGGCCAGAAGTCGACGTTTAAAAACTTGTCTAATTTGCTTTTATGAACTGTCAGCTTAAACGATAAAAACTCGGTCTCGTGTTTTTGTGTTATCTGTTCTACATTGACGCACTGCTCACCCATTTCTGTAACATAAGACAATAGGTCCTCAGGGGTGGTAGTTGTATTTAGGTGCGAAACGTAAACAGTTGATGTAAGCGGAGCTGATTGCAATTTACTCGAGCATTGTCGTGCACCTTTCATGTTCACATGGTTCCTTCTCTTCTTTTTCTCCACCAATATGAAGTTATCATCCCTAGGTAATAATCTATTAAGGTCGTCTACAGTATTTAAAGTCGCCGCTGTAGTCTTTTCAATATTCTGTACTATGTCCCGGTAAAACGGGACATGCAATCGATCGAACGAAGACGAAGTCAGGGAAGCCGTAGATTGACCATGGGATGACGTCGTCCCAGGGCGGTTGCGCTCTCAAAAACCACCTGTCGTCTGGTTACTTATAAAATTTGTCCTACATATTATTGCTTAACTTGTTTGTACTGAACATAGTTTCAATTTGATGTACTTAAACAATATTATACATAATATTACTGAGAGAAAAAAAATCGTTTGTAATTTTCTTTGAGTTTTGTTTTTGTTACGTGTGATAAAAAATCATAGATATGAAAAAAAAAGTGTTTTTTGTGTCTAAAAAACTGTGTATTGAATAAAACTGTGTTTTCTTTAAGGCATTCTTTAACTGATTCTAATTAGAATCGTGATATTCCATCATAATTTGGCAAGATTCCAATAAGAATATATTTTGGTGAAAAAAAATCGATTGTTACATGTTTAGGTGTCATCACCAAACTAAATGATTAAATCACGCCATAATAATCAAAAATAATAATACTTGAACAGTTGTATGCCCAAAAGGTAACACAAATATGCCAATATATGCCTATAATTTATTTATTTATTAACAAAATCCACAGCTCTTAGAGGTAAACAATAAATCATAATTACTCAACCGACAGCCAATAACCGATTTACATTATTTATGTTGTATCATACGTAAGTCGACAAGTCATCAAGAACATAAATGATAATAATATTAAGCTGTAAAGTAATACAATTTACATCACAAAATTTTAAATATAGTCATAAAATACATAATACTAATTGTTTATTACATAAGTGTGTGTAGAGTGAGTGGATATGGTTGTGGAGTGTAAGCAAAAAGCATCAATGCTTTTTGGCAAAGGCATGTAGTTTTGTAGAAGTGTGAGAGTGCTAACTTTAATATTTAACACCAAGGTCGTAAAAAAAAACCGAGCCTAGGTATTAGAGAGCCTCATATAATCGTCAACCTCCCCGCTAACTGTTCTAAGTGAATATTTACACTTTGCCAGGACAACCGATTTTCGGTTCAGCGCTACAGTAATGTTATTGTGGTTCCGTTGGTTTTAGCTTTATTATCAATTGTGTAACGTTTTACTCAAGCTTTCATTTTAAACTTTAATTGAGTAGAAACTTTAAATTCCTAATGTATATATTTATTTATTTGTATTCATTAGAAGCAGATAGGTCACTCTGTGAGAACTTTGTTTTACAACTTGTGTTAGTTGCGACAGTCAGTTTTTGGTTGAAAATGATTAATTTATCATTAATAATATTATTTTCATTTATTAATAGTACATATAAGAACGTTTTTATGTTAGCTAAATAATAGGGTTCAAGTTGCAAAATTAATGTTTTAACATTTTAGGTAATTTAGCAAAGAAACTAATTTTTATAATGATTTTTTTTCATTACAGTGAGGTTTTCTGTACGTACTTTATTACCACCATCACAGTATTAAAACTATAACTATTGAATTTCATTCATTAAAATTACTTTTCAGTACTTTAATAGCACAGCCCCAGTCATTAAACTATAAGTAATGATGTTATTTCACTACAATTAGGTTTAAAGTAGTTTAATATCAAAATCACTGTCTTTAAACTATAACTAATTTGTTTCTTTCATTACAATAATATCACAATCACTGTCTTTGAACTATTATAATGTGTCTCTTTCATTATAATTAGGTTTTCAGTACTTTAATATCACAATAACGGTCTTTACACCATAAGTAATGTAGTTCTTTCATTACATTTAGGTTTCCAGAAGTTTAATATCATAATCACTGTCTTTAAACTATAACTAATTTGTTACTTTCATTACAATAATATCACAATCACTGTCTTTGAACTATTATAATGTGTCTCTTTCATTACAATTAGGTTTTCAGTACTTTAATATCACAATAACGGTCTTTACACCATAAGTAATGTAGTTCTTTCATTACATTTAGGTTTCCAGAAGTTTAATATCATAATCACTGTCTTTAAACTATAACTAATTTGTTACTTTCATTACAATAATATCACAATCACTGTCTTTGAACTATTATAATGTGTCTCTTTCATTACAATTAGGTTTTCAGTACTTTAATATCACAATCACGGTCTTTACACCATAAGTAATGTAGTTCTTTCATTACATTTAGGTTTTCAGTAGTTTAATATCACAATCACTGTCTTTAAACTAAAACTAATTTGTTACTTTCATTACAATAATATCACAGCCACTGTCTTTGCACTATTATAATGTGGAACACTTGCATGGTGGAAGGGCATTTTTGCGAATGCCCGCCTGGCTAGCGACCACCCTCAAGTTGAAAATCTGTCGCCAAGCACCTAACGGTGTGTTCCGGCAGCTGTCCTTGAGAGCCAGTCATTCTAGGTTAAGCCTGTTAACACCTTAGACCACATCATCACTTACCATCACGTGAGATTGTGGTTAAAGGCTTACCCATCAACTATAAAAAAAAAAAAAAATGTTCCTTTCATTACATTTAGGTTTTCAATCGTTTTATATCACAATAACTGTCTTTAAACTATAGTTAATGTGTTACTTTCCTTACAATGAGGTTTTCAGTACTTTAATATCACAATTAGTCTTTAATCTATAACTAATGAGCTTTTCATTACAATAACATTATAATCACTGTCCTTGCACTACAACTAATGTGTTTCTTTCATTACAATTAGGTTTTCAGTACTTTAATATTACAATCACTGTCTTTAAACTATAACTAATTTGTTATTTTCATTACAATAATATCACAATCACGGTCTTTGCACCATTATAATGTGTTTCTTTCATAACAATTAGGTTTTCGGTACTTTAATATCACAATCACGGTCTTTACACTAAAAGTAATGATGTACTTTCATTACATTTTTTCAGTCGTTTTATATCACAATCACTGTCTTTAAACTATGGTTAATGTGTTACTTTCATTACAATGAGGTTTTCAGTACTTTAGTATCACAATTAGTCTTTAATCTATAACTAATGAGCTTTTCATTACAAAAATATCACAATCACTGTCCTTGCACTACAACTAATGTGTTTCTTTCATTACAATTAGGTTTTTAGTACTTTAATATCAAAATTAGTCTTTAATCTATAACTAATGAGTTTTTCAGTACAATAATATCACAATCACTGTCTTTGCACTATAACTAATTTTTTGTTTCATTACAATTAGGTTTTCAGTACTTTAATATCACAATCACGGTCTTTACACAATAAGTAATGATGTTCTTTTATTACATTTTTCAGTAGTTTTATATCACAATCACTGTCTTTAAACTATACTTAATGTTTTACTTTCATTACAATTAGGTTTTTAGTACTTTATTATCACAATCACTGTCTTTAAACTATAAATAATTTGTTTCTTTCATTACAATTAGGTTTTCAGTACCTTAATATCAAAATTAGTCTTTGATCTATAACTTATGAGTTTTTTCATTACAATAATATTACAATCACTGTCTTTGCACTATAACTAATTTGTTTCTTTCATAACAATTAGGTTTTCAGTACTTTAATATCACAATCACGGTCTTTACACTATAAGTAATGATGTTCTTTCATTACATTTTTTCAGTCGTTTTATATCACAATCACTGTCTTTAAACTATAGTTAATGTGTTACTTTCATTACAATGAAGTTTTCAGTACCTTAATATCACAAAACTAATAAACTTTTCATTACAATAATATCACAATCACTTTCTTTGCACTATAACTAATGTGTTTCTTTCATTACAATAAGGTTTTCAGTACTTTAATATCAAAATTAGTCTTTAATCTATAACTAATGAGTTTTTTCATTACAATAATATCACAATCACTGTCTTTGCACTATAACTAATTTGTTTGTTTCATTTAATTTTTCAGTAGTTTTATATCACAATCACTGTCTTTAAACTATACTTAACGTGTTACTTTCATCACAATTAGGTTTTCAGTACTTTAATATCACAATTACTGTCTTTGCACTATAAATAATTTGTTTGTTTCATTACATTTTTCAGTAGTTTTATATCACAATCACTGTCTTTAAACTATACTTAACGTGTTACTTTCATTACAATTAGGTTTTTAGTACTTTAATATCACAATCATTGTCTTTAAACTAATATTAGCCGAATAGTTAATATTAGTTTAATATATAATAACCATTTCTTACGATGTTGTTACCTTTTCGCGCAATTTTGCCACGAATATTTTTGGCAGACTTTCATATGCTTGTAAATTAAAAAATTAAGTCAAAAATAATGTGTTATATTTTTTTTCATGTTAACACTGGATGGTTAAATTAATTAAATGCATAAAAAATATAGATTATCGCTTCATTTTTCAAAATATATTTTTTTTACTAAAATATAAGGCCATTTAAACAGAAGTTGATGTTTGAAGCGATTCATTTCAATAAACAAACATCAAATCCAAACAAATCTTACACTACTGTAAACGTCTGTTGAAATTCATAAACATAAACGGTTCGGTCTTCATTCATACGATAACAGGATCAATGACCCAGTTTGTGTAAACAAACACTAAGCGCGCTCGCTCGAACGACAGCATCGTGGTTGAACTTGGCGACCTGAAGTCCAAAGCAGGTATTCCCACGTTGGCCTTAGCGGCGGCTACAATTCAACGAAGTTTCATTTTTCGTGTTACGAGTGACATTTCAATAAACAAACATCAAATTCAAACAAATCTTACACTACTGTAAACGTCTGTTCAAATTCATAAACATAAACATAGTACGATCTTCATTCATACGATAACAGGATCTATGACCCAGTTTGTGTAAACAAACACTAAGCGCGCTCGCTCGAACGACAGCATCGTGGTTGAACTTGGCGACCTGAAGTCCAAAGCAGGTATTCCCACGTTGGCCTTAGCGGCGGCTACAATTCAACGAAGTTTCATTTTTCGTGTTACGAGTGACATATCAATAAACAAACATCAAATTCAAACAAATCTTACACTACTGTAAACGTCTGTTCAAATTCATAAACATAAACATAGTACGATCTTCATTCATACGATAACAGGATCAATGACCCAGTTTGTGTAAACAAACACTAAGCGCGCTTGCTCGAACGACAGCATCGTGGTTGAACTTGGCGACCTGAAGTCCAAAGCAGGTATTCCGACGTTGGCCTTAGCGGCGGCTACAATTCAACGAAGTTTCATTTTTCGTGTTACGAGTGACACTTTAGGCAACGAAAATCGAATTTGTTGTTTCATATAATCTATGGTCAGATCGCATCGTTCATCACAAATCGTGCCCTCTAGGGAATCTCCCATACTACTCTCAGAACGCTATTACGTGTATGCTTCAATCAACTTTAAGTCTTAATTGCGGGATATTAGAGAACATTTTCACATGGTAAGAGTGAGAGTACTATGTAGTTATGGATCAGCGAGAGGTGTCGCTACTGTTCTAGAAGTTAGATGCTCGTATTTAAAATAAACTTTAATTTCTTTGTTCTCCATAGGTATTTATATCCTCATTAATAATTCTGTTCTTTCTGCATATTTAGAACTCGATTTTGACTGTTAATAAATTATAATTTCATATTTTGAAAATGTACAAACCATACGAATCCGATTAAAAAAATATCTTATTATTATTATTTACACAGGCTAATGCTTGCTAGTCTATGCTACGAACGAAGTTAAACAAAAGTGAACCAATACGCGTTTTGCGGATTCCTATCTTTCAGAACCGAAGTTCGAAACTTCGACGAATAAGAGTAGGGGCCCAGGTTTCTTGGAGCGTAATTCGGATGACCCACTAATTTTTTAGTAATTTGAATATCTTGCGAGATATTGGAGAAAAGAGGTTTATAATATTCGATGACAAAGCCAGATGTTGTAATTGGCTATGCGTGACTCTCACGTTTTGTTTATATGGCTGGTATCGTGCGACAGTCTGGGATAATTGGATTAGGAATAAAGGTAATGAAACATAGAATATTATATCTTGATAGGTACACTTTTTTAAAATATAATTTTATGTCATTGTTTTTGACCTGTAACATAATATACAAATGCAGTTTGCAGTGTCCACAGCAATGACTATTTCAACACACTTATTTTACTATTATTATTACTAATGCCTTATAGGTTAGCCTTTGACCACTATCGCACCTGATGTTAAGTGATGATGTGGTCTAAGATGATGTTCAAGCTAACCTAGAATTCCTGGCTCTCAAGGATAGCTGCCGGAACACACACACACACACACACACCGTTAGGTTCTTGGCGTTCTTGGAGACATGATGTCACCAGTGGTCACCCATCCAAGTCATGACCGATGCGGACGTTGCTTAACTTTGCTGATCGGTTCAGAACGGCTAAGAAACTTCGCTACGAGCGCTTTGAATTGTTCTATTTTTTATTATACTATAATTATTCTATTCTAATTCTTCTTCTAGTTCTCACTTCTTCTACTTGCTCATGAAGGCTCTGATACTTGCTCTTCTTTCCGCACGTGCTTTTAACTTTCCAGTTTAGTTTAAATAATATTATGTTAGCATATTGACACCATCTAGGTTATAATGTTTTATTCAATTTTGTAACGAGATTTTGTTGAGTTTTTTTTTAAACTTTTGAAATGAAAATATGAATAATTTATTAGCATTATCTAACTTTTTAACCTCTTTTACCTGTTGGCAGTATGGTAAAGGCAGTATACGAATGACCATAGGCAATGTTCATACAAAATCTGCGCGCGCATGTTATTCAAAGAGTTAGTGATATATTGAGAACACTCAAAAGTGTTTTGGAAACAGTCGTATGTAACTCCTGCTACATTAATTATTCCAATCTCAGCTTTATCTATCATAACCCCTTTTCTAAATATAAGTAGGCCTGAATTAAATTATTTTCATTCCTCATCTACGTCTCGGGCTAATATTAGCATCCATTGAAATTATCAACAGTAATTTTAGGCGTAGTATGACACGCCTTAAAAAAGTGCTGCTTTAAATGAGTGAGAAGTACTGTAAAAAAGTGAGAACAGTTTTGACTGTACTGTACTGTGTCAGCCGGATTTTCCACTGCTGAACACATTCTCCCCCACTTTAGGGGTTTTGCCATAATCCTCATGCTTGGCAGGCGTCTTGGGGATTGCAGTGTAAGATATCAGTTCCTCAGAAAGTGTTGCTGCCCACCTTCTGGGTGTGTCACTCTTAGTCGCCTTTATTCCCGCGAGTAGAGATGCATTTCAAGCCCGGCACTCCACGGGAATTTTATATGTGACCTTTTGTTGTGATAATTTTACCGGATATAGGTATACCGGATATATTTTGTCCTATCGAACAAAGAAAAAATCGACCAAGTCGGTTAAGAGCAAAATGAAATATCAGTGAAGTACCAAATAAGAAATACAACATACATACAGAAACAATGAAAAAAAACACCCTAAGATAATAAGTACAGTAATGATTATGCTTCGTGCTTCTTGCCGACAAAACTAACTATAAGCCTATCTCTCTTGCCACTATAACAGCTAAAATTTTTGACGGTTTGCTTAATACACAGTTGAATAGACACGTTACACTGCATGATAATCAGTTCGGGTTTCGTCCTCGGCTGTCCACTGAAAGTGCAAACACCGGTATGTGCTTGCTTCCTCGACCTCTCCAGGGCCTTTGACTTGGTGTCGTACAACGTTTTGTTGGATAAACTTAAGAAAATTGAGTTACCACTGGAACTTATCAACATGTTCCAATACTGGTACGCACACCAATTCAACAGTGTACGATGGGCTGGTGCAATGTCGGATCCGTATCAACTCGAATGCGGTGTCAGGCAAGGAGGTTTAACATCTCCAACCCCGTTCAACTTATATGTAAACGAGCTAATCGTCACGCTCAGCAGCCAGCATGTCGGTTGCCATGTCGACGACGTATGTGTCAACAATTTGAGTTACGCAGATGACATGGTGCTGCTGAGCGCGTCGCTCTGCGGCCTGAGGACGCTAATGCGGATATGTGAGGAATACGCATGTGCTCACGGTTTAAAATACAACGTCACTAAGAGTGTTTGCATAGTATTTGAGGCTGGTTCTAACCGTCCCCAGAGTGTGCCACCGGTTTGGCTCAATGGCGTGCCTCTCAAAACAGTCAAACAGTTTAAGTACTTGGGGCACATAGTTAGTACCGACCTCAAGGACAATGCGGATAGATGAGAGGGAGAGGAGGGCGCTGTCGATAAGAGCAAATATGATAGCCCGTAGGTTTGCGCGATGTTCCCAGGGAGTCAAAGTTATGCTTTTTAGAGCTTACTGCACATCACTCTACACCTGCAACCTAAGATATAACTAAGAGAAATTACTGCGACCTCCGCGTCCTGTATAATAATGCATTCAGAATGATATTGGGGCTGCCACGATTCTGTAGCGCTTCAGGCATGTTCGCGGAGGCGCGCACCGCGTACTTCCACGCTACTATGTGCAAGCGGGCCGCTTCCTCGGTGCGCAGAGTGCGGGACAGCTCCAATACCGTTCTGAAGATGATCGCTGCTAGCCTACACTGCCCCTTTCTCCGGCATTGCTGTGACAGACATGTCCCAGTACCTATGCCTGCGAGAAGATATGACTGAAGAATCACCGACCATGCTCGACTTGATACATTTATATACTTATATCTTGGACGTGTTGAGAATTTAAATATCCTTTGAATATAAATGAAAGTAACGTAATTTTTTTTTTGTCTTGACTTATATGACCTCTTTATTTGATTTAATTTATTTGTAGTTGTGTTTCAATTATTATATGTATTTATAAAATGCAGTGACTAGCAATATTCCAACTGAATGTAATTTGATTGACATAATGATTTTATTTTTTACCTGACATTTGTACAAAATTGATTTTTTTATTATTATTATTTGAATGCTTATGGGTATAATTTTGCCTGAAATAAAAGAATTTTGATTTGATTATAAGACTTCTGCCAACACATAAATTGTTTAAGTGATTTATACATAGGTAATGTTCGTACAACATAATACTCAAAAGCTACCGAGTAACTTCAGATTGAGAAGTTTTCATCCAGTAATAGTTAAATAAGTACTACGTATTCACAGTGCAGTCAAGATAATAGATGAAACTACCGCTTCCTGAAAATAACATCCCCTTCATTAGCTCCAGGAGTATTGTCTCTTGCTAAGTAATTAAAATCTCGCTGTGGGTTGGAATTACAGACACATAATTTAAGGCAATTAAGTATGTAAATTTTTTTCTTCCCGCAACTTGACCGATGTTTTTTAAGTTTTTTAAGTGTTACTACGTAAAATATACATGTCGGTAATTGACAAAAAAAGTAGGTAAATTATTATTGCAGGTTATTTATTATATTTATTTATAGTTTTTGATTTTGAAAATTCTTATCCTTGAATTTCTAATATTAGGGTACATGCATGTTTTTCATTTATATTTTCACTGAATACCCTTTTTCAACATAGTAAAAATTATAAATATTATTGCACATTCTACAAATTTACGAGAGGAATAATTTAAGTCATGTGGGATTCGAACCCACGTCCATCCACTCCTTTAGCTGGGGTATGCCAATGACTATGAGACCTAACTCAAATTTCCATGATCAAATAATTTTTAGAATCCGCAGAGCATGCGTTATTGCAAACAAAAAAATATTCAAATTATTGGAACTGGATACGGAAAAAATTGCATAAACCCTATTGGATTGAAAATAAAAAATTGTAATATGCTACGATGCTACGTACAGCAGGAGATGTATGGTGGTAGGGTTATTTATACGTGAAGTCTGCCATATTAGTTTACGATATCATAATATGTATAAGCAGACATAGTACTTTATCCAATACTCACTTGGGAACAAACGGCAACACTACGGTTAATTGGCGGCTTAAAATCTCAAAATTAATGTTGGTGTTTATTCCATTTTATTCAAATTAGCCTACCTGATTTAGGGAACATTCATTTAAAGAACAGGGCAACCCTGTGAAAAATGGCGTCAATGGTGTTTGATTTTAGGATAAAATACACGGTTTTAATTTTAGTCTTTCTGTAACATAATTTTAATAAAAAGTTTACTTGCCAATTGTACTTTATTTTTTCAGTTGTTTTCAATCGTGTTTTGTAACTTCCTGCACACTTTTATAACGCAAATCGTCATTTTTCTTTGCTAAAAAATGCGTGTTTTCCGTACGACGAAGTTGTCGCTACTGAGCAGGTGGGACAAGCTTATGAGCCAAAAATTGGCTGATATTTTTTTGGCGCTTAGAAACTCAAACTCGCTATTTAAACATATTTATGATCGAAGGTTTCTACCATTAGCTATGCACATAGTCCGTTCCATCCATAATCAACCCTCAAGCATAAATATCAAACGTGCGCGTTTTTTCATTAGGTCCACTCCACCAGTATTACTCTCCTCAGCCACAGATTAATTATAGTAAGAGTGTACAAAGCAGCTTCAGCTAATTAGGTTTAAAGCTTAATAGTCATTTTTGTACTGCTCATTTGCATTCAAATTGGGTTTTAACTTGTTTAGCGCGGTCTAGCGGCTGTTTTTCAGGCGGTATCACATGATGAAAAGAAATATAACTATACAGCTTATATTATTTTGAATTCTAAATATTTATTACACATATTGTAAACGACTTCAACAAGTTATTTCACACTTTTGGGTGTTGAAGTCGGTTTCTTTTATTGGTTAACATTTTTTTACTATTTTTAGTGACCGTTGCTACTTACGGGATCTATTGTCATACTATATCGTCAAGATAGGTAAATATTTTTCAGTTGTTGGAGTGTAACTCAAAAACAGCTTGACCGATTTTGATGAAATTTAAATGGATATTGCACGCCCTTAAAAGGCAGATTACATTGAATCCCACATGTAAATCAGTAATAAATATACTTTGACTTTAATATTCATGGTTGCGATTTTCATACGTAATTTCTTATTTTTAGTGGTAGAAGTCAGTCCCGTTTTTTTATCACTCGAAAGTTTTGTTTGATAATCTTTGAGTCCACAAGTCAGAGTGAATTTAAATCGTCTATGAAAGCATATTATAAAAAGAAGCGAAGTGGACTAGTTAGAATAGCTTTGAGATCCAAGTCGTCAACATATTTCATTCTTATTTATTAAACATCTTAGAACAATATTTTCAATTATAGAGTAGATATATTACAGTATTAATCTGGACTATGAAGTTACATTAACGCGGGTATTTTATAATTCCAAGCGGACCACTTCTAAAACTATAATCAGTTCTAGTTTTAAAATACTTATATTTTTCATCTCTTTAGCACAAATCCCACTGATACCTATACAGTTATAGTGGTCTAAGAAAATTTGATATTTTAACGTACATTTACCATATAAACATATCTACTCGAAGTTATGACATATAAATATACAAGGCCTACCCTACCAAAACCGCAAGCAGGCAAGTATTGAGTCACGACTTATTATGTTGACGTCATGCAGGCAAGAATAGTACAAAGAATATATATCTCACCAACTTTGTATCGTAGATCTTCATCAATATCGTCTTTGAAGTGTGACCAATAGAATATTCAATGAGCTCCCTTGAGACGGAATTACTTTCCAACAGGATATTGGTGTTTTACACTAGGCACCGCCCGACAGCCTCCCTTGATTCTTATTCAGACGGACGGTAAATAGATTTTGAGAGGCTTTGATATTTTAATAGGAAATACCTACGATGTGCGGCCGAGCGACGCTTGGCAACGATGTAAAACGAGTTTCTTCAGATAAAACACCTGTACTACTTACAAATGATAACTAAATATTTTGAGCCATGTTTAGAACGTTAGACACGATTCTTTTGCCATAGCTATTACACATATATTGTTATATCAAACTTAACCCACTTTCATTGAAAAATCAAATAGCTTATTAAAATCGGGATCATGCATATTAAAAAAAATTAAATTAGTATAATCATGTTTTTAATTTTCTGACGGGTCTATCCACGCACGAATTAACATCAAAATATAATATTTTGACTAACCTCGACGTTTCGATCAAGTTGCATTGACCGTGGTCACGAGTAGACTGAAGAAACGGGTGTCATCGTCTTGAGGAGAGGCGGGAGTGAAATTTTTGAACTTCTTAATTTCAACCGCTTCACGTACAATCCTAGAGTAATAATGCCGTTCAGTGGAGAGAATTTTTGGGTCATGTAGCTCGATCCAGTGGTTAGGTCCCGACTCCAGTAAGTGCTCAGCTATCGCAGATTTATGCGTGTCACGATTCTTCACAGCTGCGATATGCTCTTTGACCCTTTCTGCAATAGTGCGTTTAGTCTGTCCAATATATGAGCTACCAAAATGTTATATTTTGATGTTAATTCGTGTGTGGATAGACCCGTCAGAAAATTAAAAACATGAGTATAGTTCACGAAAGTTTAAAGAAAAATTAGTATAATGTTAAATATCAAGTAGAAAATCTGTCGCCAAGCACCTAACGGTGTATTCCAGCAGCTGTCCTTGAGAGCCAGTAATTCTAGGTTAGCCTGAACAACATCTTCGACCACATCATCACCTATCATCAGGTGAGATAGTGGTAAAAGGCTAACCTATCGAGCATAAAAAATAACCTACTTTCACAAGTTTCAATGTCATAAAGTGGGTTTCATATGAATTTTTATCGTCTGTTGTGATTTTAATTGATCATTCGTTTACAACAGGTAGTGCTCGACATAAGTCCTATAACAGCCGCAATAACTGCGTCGTCGAAGTTCGCAGATGCGTTTTTCAATTGATTGAGTTTAATTCAAAAAATCCATAACTAAAGTTTTTGTAACTTAAACATGATATTGGAGTTAAATTGACCACAAAAATTAAGGAATAAACATAGAATATTCACTGAAAAACTGAGTTTTATACCTAGAATTTTAGTTGCTTCTCAGGTTCAGATATTAATTGCGCTAAGCCATTTTGTAAAAAATTACTACACATATGCCCAAAATATGACTAACATAATCAAATCAAAATTGTGCTGCAGTTTACTGGTTGAAAGTGGAAATTAGATCTTTTTCGTTTAGGTTTGCGGAAGAAATAAAATGTTATGTTATATACCTTGATATGTGAAAACCTCTAAATACTCAAACCTAGAAAAGCAAGGACGTATTCCCAATAATTATAAGTACTTGAAATTACGTTATACGTTAAAAAACCATCAGTGAAGAATCCTAATTTCAGCCGTATTTCGTGGCTGGCATGCAGAACTAGGTTCCAAATTTAAAATCTCTTTATGGAGAACTGGGTCACATTAATTTGATGGAAGTTTTATTACCATTGAAACATGAGAAATCAAGATTCTGCAACGAACATGACAATTTTCATACACATTCATATATATTAAACTACAGCTGCTTCCTATTCGGTGCTGTTACAAGGCATTTAATATCCCGTACACGACTATAATTTTCCTTTCGTAAATTTGTAATTTTGTAACGTAATATGTGAATTTAAACTCACTCATTGTGTTACAAACCTCATCATGCCTGTATATTTTAAAAAGGTGATCATTCTATTCAACATTTATTTGTATTTTTTTATTGCTGATTTAGCCTTTGACCACAATCTCACCTGATGGTAAGTAATAATGTTGTTCGAAGGTGTTAACAGGCTTAAACTACAATTACTGGCTCAAGGACAGCTGCTGGAACACGCTGTTAGGTGCTTGGTGGGGGGTCGCTAGCCAGGCGTGTATTCGCATTAAAGCCCTTCCACCACGCGGTGAGCTCAAGCCCGCGGCGAGATTCGAACCATGGACCTGCTGCGCGGCAATCCATAGCCAAAGCCACTGAGCTATCACTACTTCAAAATGCCATGGAGATATTCGTTCAAAATGGAGCGAGGATGTTGCCATCTAACGGTTCTGATCTTCAAATTGTAACTAAATTTTTTTGTAATTACTCGATACATACATCGACATTGATAATTCCGCTCGTGGTTTAATGTTTACTTGCGTTGAAATTTGTGCAAACTTATTCGCTTAACAAGCGTCAATGCAAAAGTAACAACGATATATTATTAATAATATAAAAAAAAAATTAAAGACACGAAGTACGTGAATGTAGTTGTTAGGGTATCCACGGTATTTGCCTCGAGCAAACACTTGTAGACATGGCAAACTCAACGAACTTCATTCTAAAAAATATCTCTTGCGGGTAACATCGACAGCCTGACAACTTCAGTACACATAATAAGCTAAATAGAAGTCTGGCCACGAGATCCGGTCGTTTTCCGCTGGATGTCCTCTTTTGTAAATAATGATAAGAGATGATATTGAGTATTTAGAACGTAAAGATATCTCAGATAGGTCAATAGAATTTATTGTAGAGTACTGTGCAATTGAACTAGAGAAGTATAACCTATTAATAATATGTTTATATTGGAACGAACGAGAAACAGACATATTTATAAAATCAATTGAATTATTACTAACGCATTTAAAATGTGAACAAAATAAAAACATCCTATTAGGTGGTGATTTTAATATCAATATGCTAGAAAAAACTAAATTTACATCTGATTTTGAAAACTTACTACTCAGTTACAACTTTCTACGGCAAGTAAGGACCCCAACAAGGGTATGTAAAACCACATCTACCTTGTCTTCTCTAACTTTAACCAAATGAATACGAGCGTGCACGAGTTTGGACTATCCGATCACCACGGTGTGCTAGTCAATGTAGAAATAGAGCCAATATCTAATATAAAAGAAACGAAAAATATAATTAAAAGGTTATATACAGAAAAACAAATAGAACTATTTAAATCGAAACTAAGGAATATTAATTGGAATTTACAATTATATAAAAATGAATGTATAAATGAAAATTACAAACTTTTTCACAATATAATACAAAACTTAATACAAAATTGCTTTACAGAAAAATGCATTAAAATCAAACAAAAAAACAGAAGCCCGAAGTGGATAACAGCAGGTATAAGGCTCTCCGCCAAGCATAAAAGGGCACTTAGAATAATGCTAAATCACACCAATAATGACGTAATTAAAAAATACTACAAATCATACAGAAAAATTTTAAAACAATCAATAAGTATATCTAGAAAAATTCAAAATATAAAACAAATGATAGAATCAGATAACAAAACTAAAACAATGTGGAATATAATAAAAAACAAGATCGGTAAATATATAACAAAGAAATTTAAAAATTTAACACTAAAAATAGATAATAAAAAAATTGAATCACCCTCAAAAATTTCGGATAGTTTCAATAACTTTTTTGCTAGAGTTGGGAATTCTGAACAAAATACTACCACTATACAGAACACTAACTCAGGAAATGGCCCACTGCACAGCATGTACTTGCGACCAGTAGATGAAAATGAAGTCAGAACACTTATTCAATCATTGAAAAGTACACGCAGTTTTGGCCATGACAACTTGCCACCACTGGTCATAAAAAAATGTGCAAACGAATTTGTCGAACCTTTGACTCTACTAATAAACCAATCATTTGCTGAAGGTACTTTCCCAGACATATTAAAAATATCTATTATTAAACCCATTCACAAAAAAGGAGATAAGACTGACCCCTCCAACTACAGACCAATAGCTCTTTTACCTTCTATCTCTAAAATATTTGAACGTGCTATGTCAAATCGCTTGTATTCTTACCTAGAAACTAATGAGATCTTAGATGATCACCAATATGGCTTTCGCAAAAATAGATCCACAACTTTGGCAGTCTATAAATTAATACAACAAGCACTATCCTATGTGAATGATGGACGATATGCTGTGGGTATCCTACTCGATATGACGAAAGCATATGATAGAGTACAATTTAATATCCTCCTAACAAAACTCTATGAATCAGGAATTAGAGGTATTGCATATGAGTGGCTGGATTCCTACCTTAAAAATAGGGTACAATATGTTAAAATTCAATACCATAACCATCGAACACACAGAACTGAGGACTACTTGTCTCAGCCACTCATATTAAACTCCTCTATTCCCCAAGGTAGCGTATTAGGATGCATACTTTTTATAATTTACATAAACCAATTACCTAAAATCATACACACTCAGTGTGTTCTTTTTGCGGATGATATATCACTTCTCTTTAAATATAAAAATACATGTGAATTCAACCAAACCGTAAAAGATACTTTGTGTAATGTGATAAAATGGTTAGCAGACCATAACCTTGAGGTAAATTTTTCAAAAACCAAATTAATTGAATTCTTACCACATCAAAAATCTTCATTGAACGTAGAATTACAAATTGACAACAAGACTATAGACAAAGTCAGTACATGCACACTATTAGGAATAGAAATTGATTCAAATGTGAACTGGAAGATACACATTGAAAAACTAAAATCAAAATTGTCTAGATTTGCATACGCCCTATATGAGCTTAAAGTAAGTACAGATAAAAAAACTGCAGTTATAGCTTACTATGCATATGCTCACTCTTGGTTAAATTACGGACTTATCCTGTGGGGAAATGGCACTAACATCGAAGATTTACTAATCAAGCAAAAAAAACTACTACGTATCATAGTGAATATTAACAATACTGACCCATGCAAACCACATTTTGTACAATTAAAAATTTTAACAATAATAAGTATGTATATTTTAGAATTATGTAAATTTGTTAGAAAAAATCCAAACATATTTAAAGACTAGCTTTCCGGGCGCGGCTCCGCCCGCGCGTATGTCGGTTATCGCGTGAAAACATTAACCTCTTTTTGCGCAGTCGGATAAAAACTATCCTATGTTTTTTCCCGGGTCTCAAACTATCTCCATACCAAATTTCATTCTAATCGGTCCAGTAGTTTTGGCGTGAAAGCGTAACAGACAGACAGACAGACAGACAGACAGACAGACAGACAGAGTTACTTTCGCATTTATAATATTAGTACTGATGCGAAACCAAATCGAGTATACGGCCCCCGAATGAACCAAAAAAATCTATTAGCCCAACCTAAAAGCCGCATCAATATGTATAAAAATAGCCCTTATGTTAACGCGATAAAAGTTTACAACCATCTACCAAACGAGATAAGAGGTGAACCAAACACGAACAAATTTATAAATAAAATTAAAACATTACTTACAGAGAAATGCTATTACAATCTAAAAGAATATTATAATGATAAATTCCCATAATTTTTATATTTTTTCATGACATTCGATATAATTTTATTAAAAATCAATATAATTTAACATATAACACGCAAGGATAAAAAAAATGTATTAAAATTGTTTATAATAAATTGACTATGTTTCAACTTCAAATATAGGTAGGTAGGTCAGTTTCACGTTGGTAATATGTACTTCATCTGTAATATTTCATGTATTTGATTGTATAATGATGCTATGCCCAAATGGGTTTCATGTATGTTCTGTTAAATATTGTATCCATCAAATATACTCATGAAAGCAATAAGCAACTTTGAACTTTGTCGCGTATCAAAAACTGTCCGTAGGTATCTGCGGAGAAAGTTTATATACTTGCTAGTGAATAGTCAATTGGATATTTGAGCGTTGATTTCTCTTGTTGGTGATTGATATTTTACCTTTAAACTAGACTTATTTTATGTGTCTACCTGTTTCTTTTACTTGTCTATCTTTCCAGTGCAACATTTTGAATACTTAATTTTTTACTAACAAGCAAAATTGGTCAACATTAGGCCTAATCTTTAAATCTTTGGTGATAATGCCATAATGGTAGATATGTTTTTGGAGCTAATATTGCCATTAAACTCTCCAACTAAACAGTATGTCTCCTAGGATTTGTCTTGACGTGTAAGTACCATTAGCAAAGACCTAACCTGATGATGGATATTCAAGATGGCCTTATTGATGACGGAATCGTACAAGAAAACTCTGGTATCGTTTTTTTTTTGATGTTCAGTCCAACGGGGTATTCCAGCAGCTTTCAACAGGACAGCTGCTGGAATACCCCGTTAAGTTCTTGGCGACAGCTTTTCTACTTGTGGGTGATAGCTAGCCAGGCGGGCATTCGCAAAATGTCAAAATGTTGGTTTAAACGAAGATAAACTATATATAGGAATTCTGTCAAGTTGCTGAAGATGAAATAAAGTTATTCAATTAATAAGATAGCCCTTTAGTATCTAAGTTATTATTTATTTTGACAAGTAGATACTAGAAACTAAGTGATGGTTTAAGTCTGATGATATAGCAGGATAACTAAGCAACAATATTTTTTACTAAGATATCATTGTTTTCATGTATAATATATATATATATCTATATATGCATGCATCCGCCTCATACATTGAGTGAATCAAGGTAAAAAATAAAATGAGTTTCTCAACTGTCTGTGTATGCCACAGCAAATTATTCGAGTTAGGTACTTCATATTGCATGCTTAATATAGAGATTTCGACAACATTGACTATAACATAACTACAGATAGATAGATTATACTTTATTGTTACACGACATTACAAATGAAACAGATCAAAATTCAGAATTTACAATTCACAATAATAGTGTTACGATCGGCGGCCTTATCACAAAAAATTATCTCATCCAGGCAACCAAAATTTCTGAAGAATGATGGCCGAGCGGTAATAGCTATAGACTGCCGTGCTGCAGGTCCCTGGTTCGATCCCCACCGCCACGCCGGTTTGAGCTTCACCGCATGGTGTAAGGGCATTTTGCAAGCTTTTTGCGATCTACCGGCAATATATCCAAATTCTCGTACTGCTACTGAAATTTGTTTATCTGAGAACCTCAATGAGGGGGTTTAAACTCAGAACATCTATTTAGTTATTTTTTACTGGTAGGTTTACGTTTGAAAACAATCTCATCTGAAGGTAAGTGATGATGTGGACGTAGAACAGACTTCACCTGCAATAGGAAGTGGCTTTCAAGAATATCTGCCGGAACACAGAATTAGGTGCCCTGTGATAGATTTTCTACTATAAGTTGACATTCTAAAGCGATCACTTTAATAATAAAAAATTTATATGTATCAGTATTTTCTAGCATTTTACATGTTGTCTACCTACAATATTTATGTCAGTGTATAATCACTAGCGTGCAGAGACAGCACAGACCAACAACATTATTCTAGATAATGTAGTTAGCGAGTCCGCGCGGCGTCAGAGCCCAACTTAGTTATGTAACGGGACGGGAACCGAGTTTATCTACTGTAGCTGCCGCTCAGCAAATGTTTTGACTATAATAGTATTTATTGAGATAATGTACAACAACTTACTATAGTAAAAATATTTGGCGACTTCCCCATTCATTATATTCATATTTTCCCCATGATTGAAATCACTCTAACAATGCTGTAAAAACTAGCTTTGTCATATAAAAGTCGAAGGAAGCGCTCGTAGCGTAGCTTATTCAGCCTATCAGTAATGTTAAGCAAGGTCAGCTGCGGTGATGACTTGGATAAGTGACCGCTAGTGGTTTTACTGCCGAACGCTTCCATGCTTCGCAGGATTCGTCAAACCTTCGGTCCCAGTTGTTGTCCTAGGTAGCAGTTGCTTTAGCATAGTGGTAGGTGTGAATGCTTGCCTGGCAAGTAGAAATCTTGTCGCCAACACCTAAAGGTTTGTTCTGGCAACTGTCCTAGAGAGCCAGTAATTCTAGTTTAGTCTTATCAACCTCTTAGCCCATAAAATAACTTACCGTCCGTACGTTAGGTACGTTCCGCAGAGATAGTGGTCAAGGGCTCGTTTATTAGATACACATAAAAAAGTTGGAAATAGTGTACTGAACTTCGGTTGGATTATGAATCATCATCTGGCAGTTCTGGTACTAATACAACAGATTCTCGTACATAAAATAATATAAAAATCTTTTTTGGTATTTGTCTCAGTTAATCAATCTATTAGAATTAACGCAAAAGAATGTTGACACAGTGTGAAAGCTTCGTAGCAACTTTTGTAAAAGGCCCTTCCGAAACCATTATGATAATCCCTAAGGGAAAGTCTGCACGTAGCGCACAGTACAAACGTAGTTCGCAACGTGATATTTTAAATATCATTTTAAGATTTCAAACTCGGTGCATTTACCATGCATGTCTTTGCGCCTAAAATCTATCTAATATTCAGGAACATAATTTAGTATGGGAATTCATATATTCACATTTAGGGGACAAACTAAATAATGAATCGCAAAACCAGAAAAGCAAAAGCAGGATATGCTTATTGGGCTCAGGGATATATATGCTAATGATTACCGAGTTTGAACACTTGGTTTTAATATGACGAAACTGCGTTTGTATGAAAAACGCTTAGTGCACACTAGCCTTTGGTAGAAGGTGTCCCGAATGGTAAATGGATGGCATTATACCACTACAGGAAGTAATAACTAAAGCATTATGCAAATAGACTGCGATGTTAGAAAGTGTCTTATGACTAGCTACAGTTTTGCGAAGTACTTTCTACTAACTTCATATTTTTTTACTTCACCAAGATTTGATATTTGGGTTCGGCAGAAAAGCAGCGATAGAATATGATCGTTTGCTCACAACCTTATTATCTCTTGTTGTAAGATATTAGTAATTCTTGTAGGAGTGTCCTGAGAAAATTAATCTTGATGCGTCAGTTTGTGAGTAAAATGCTTTTTCTTATATTTTGTTTATCTACGTATTCTGGGTTTTAGTGATGTCGAGACGATTGAACTTTAATTACAAACCAAACCGACTTCTAACACTGAAAAGTATGGAATAGCTTTTTGAAGTCGGACAATGCAAATGTAACCTCAAATGTGTTTTATTCCAACGTGGTACCGACTTCTACTAATGCGTAATTTTATTATTTTCAATTACCAGATGTGAAACTATACTAGGGGCAGTCATGCTAACTAGTTAGTAGCAATATCTCCCACATATTGCGCGACATAATTCTATACCACATTTGAAATGGAGAATTCAATTTCGTTAGGAGCCCAAGCTGCTGGTGTATGCAATCATATTTACCATTTTGCTTTGTAGTTTCTCGAAATGGTAGACTTGAATATTGTGCTCTAACATTTAAATATTTGTTCTGCTAGATACGACAACGTGTTTTCTATTTTCATTTTAGTAGATTCAACATGTGTGTATTTTATTCCGTAGTTTAAGTACCTATATTTCTGTTAATCGCTGTATATCCATCTATATATAGCACTAGCTGCAATAATACATTTACGGTGATAAAAATAATGCGGAGCTGGTCTATTTCCGCCCACCGGAGTCATTATGTGCTCCTTTTACCACTGTATTAGCCCTTTACGTTGGGCACTGTATTAGCCCCACTGGTGGGATTCAGGCGAGAGAAGTATGAGCCATAATCCACTACGTGGTCCCACTGCTTTATAGGCTAGTCCAGTCGTAGTGCTGAAGTTTTTTGGTTGCCTTCGACGTATAGCCTAAACACTGCGATTCTTAGACAAAAAACAAACGGGGCATCGGTCCCGTAATATATATAATGGTAGGCCTCGTATAAGTCTTAATGGGCACGCTTATATAAGCGCTCAGGCATAAGTAAATGCCACTAGCGGTCTGTCATCTTAGTAGTGCCCGCAAAAAAGTTACTTATCCTAATTTACAGGTTAAACAAACAAGTTTTTTTTGGTTACTTTACATTTGAAAAATCTATACCACTTATACATCAAATTCAAAACATCACATTTAATATTTACAAATAATTAAATTCAACCAATCTATCCACACACTTCTCTATAGAAATTCAACATTAATTCCATTATCAACATAATGGTATCGTTATCAATAATATTGTTAAAGCCTCAGTTCCGTAGCTAACTAACCAACTATTACGAGGAAGTAAATATAACAAATAGGCAAATTTCCGTGATCATCCTGAATAATAACGGGCCGTCTTATATGTTTACTCAGAAGTTAAGATTTATGTCCGGACTACGTTGTTTGCAGATTTGGTCCCGAATTTAGTAGTGATAATGTATTAGGCTATTCGATTGGTCGTTAGATGTCGATCAACCTACGGTGTATCCTACTGCATCATTATATAATTAGTATATACATCGTGGGGTGTCAGGATAAAATTTCAACCCCCATCTCTTCCGGTAGTATTGGTAAGAGCGACTAAGGGAAGAATATGGGAAAATGGGCAGCAGCGCGTTCCTAATAACTGCCATAAAGGTACACTGTGATACCAAAACGCCTGCCAAGCGTGGGGATTATAGCGAACCCCACCTACGGGGAGTATTTTGTTCAACGGTGTAAGTAAACAACTGTTGATGATGATGATGACGAATCAGTATAGTGATCAAATCTAAGTCACATTATAACATTTACAGATTTTAGAGCATAACATTTTTTTTTCATCTTGGTCCAGAATAGAACCCGCACCATAATGTTTAGGTTAATGAAATTATTTGTTTGTGGTCTGACGTATGACCGCAGGCGGTAGCTAATAGTAGATAAAAGAAAACAAACACAACAAGCTACGAACCTCTCAGTCTGCCCATAAGATATATGCCTGCAAAAAAAGACTGCAAAATCATTCCGTTTTACTCTACTGTTTTTTTAGTAAATTGATAAATGGCCCCAATTACAGAAAATACGAAAAAGTAGCAATATTTCATACCAATGTTGCTGCAAATAGCACTGAAATTCCTAAAGTATTCTGCTCTATTCCTCTAAAATAATTCAAACATATTCTTAAAGTGAACATTGAGATTAGTTAGTGATTCTACGTAAAGTTTGAACAGTAGATATCTGTTCTGTTAGCCAATCAATTGGTGCATTACGTCAAGCCATGGAAATATACGGGATTATGAAAATAGTTTTATGTTCCAACTTGAACTTTGAAGTAATTTAAAAAATAATAGCTCTTTATTTCTGACTCTAGGACTGATATTACAATATTAAGAGAGTGTCAAAAAAAACATATAAAAATTCAATGTAAAAAAAAAGACATTATAAAACAAAAAAGTATAAAAAAAATATTAATAAATTTATAGTATTTACGGTACCGGTTGGGTAATGCTACCAGCATGCTAGGCACTGCCAACTGGTAGTAGGCTGGAGCATTTGGATACCTGTAAGTTTGCAATGACTTGTTGGTTGTTTTAATGTTTTCAGCTGAAGTCAAAAGTTTATCGCAAATCTCCTGTGTTTAAGGAAGCGCTTGTGTAGATGGTACATGCTCATCTAGAATAGGTATACCGATAATGTCTTGCGTATTATACAACAGGATTAAAATTAGAACAAAATTGAGTTTTATCAGAGAATTATATTTGCGTGTATAATACGCAAGACATTATCGGTATACCTATTCTAGATGAGCATGTACCATCTACACAAGCGCTTCCTTAAACACAGGAGATTTGTAGAAGGTTCTAAATAGGACGTACTAGTAGCTCCCGTTTTTGAATAAGGACATTTTTATTTTAACTTGAAACATCTGCCTTATGAAATGGCCAAAATTTTCATCGAACTTTAGATACTTGTAGTACTGTGTCCATTGAACTAAGCCATATAGATGCATCTAAATAGATAGTCACCGTTGAAGTGCGTATCTATATTTTAACATGTAATCAAACCCGAAACCATTAAAATATTTAGGACATACATCTACTTACATGCCTACTGTTAACGTTATTTCAACTGACTGCAATAGAGAAGAAATTGTATATATAGGAAATCAAACTTAATAAGAATCGTATCTTAAGATCCTTTGTGCCTTATCCTATACTTATGTCGTGTCGACACAATTTGTCACTCACTATACAAATAATCACATATGGTAAAAGTTAAAGCTTTGTGACCGACTGCCTCCCAACAACTCTATCTCAAGAATGTTTTCTTTAGTAAACCTACCACTATAACGAAGGCAGACTGCACTATTGTGCGTATAATTTATTTATTTTTACAATTATTTTACTTTAAATAAGGTTTTTGTATATCGTTGGCCGTGATAACGTTTCGTATGTTCCTTCTGAATGGACGGCCATTCGTTACACAGATAATTAAAAGGCATCGGCGCCTGCCAGTGGGCTGTCCGGAAATTATGCGCTTTCCTACAAATTAAACAGCCTTTGTCGTTTGTCATATTTGTACATTATTGTTTTGCTTCGTTGTTAATGTTGTTGCTATTTATGAGCCAGTAACTCTAGGTTAGTCTGAACAACATCCTCGACAACATCATCACTTAGCATCTGGTGAGATAGTGGTCAACGGCTAACCTACCAAGCATAAAAAAAAAATAAAATATTACTTAATTCAATTTTGATCATTTTTTTCACTGCTAGTTTGTAATGAAAACCGCTTTATCATAGGTACCGCTGTCTTATCTGTAGTAAGTAATGATGCAATTCGAGGATGGCGAACAGGCTCATCCTTGAAGAGAAACTGACTCTCAAGGATAGCTGCCAGAATACACCGTTAGGTGGTTGATAATTTTTGACGCGAGGGCTTGCAGAAGATATCTATGGTACTCGAATCACGCCGGGAGCTTGATCTTCGCTGCATGGTGGTAGGGTATTTAGCGAATGCTTTCCTAACTTGCTACACCACCCTCATGTAGAAAATCTGTTGCCGAGCACTTAACGTGTGTTCCAGCAGCTGTCCTTAAGAGCCAGTTTTTTTAGATTTTGCCTCTTAACACCGTCGACCACATCAAAACTTACCATCAAGTGAGATTGTGTTCCAAGGCTGACCAGTAAAAAAGAGCATTCCCAAAGAGAGACAGGATGTCTACCATAACACCGAATAAAACAATTTAAAACCGTAGCAATTCAGAATATGTAGATATTTGGTTAACAAAATTCAATTTTGTGGGTTAAGCGATTGCTAGAAGAAGGTTGTATAAGAAAACAAAGCAGTTTTTCTTTCACAACCATTGGATATAATCATAACTATATAGATCATAACTCTGGACGAGAAATTCTGCTGATGAGGCTCGTACGCAGGTTTCAAATATAGGAAGATAAGTCGTGATTTCAATAACTGTTCATTCAGTTCAAGAAGAATTCATCGCAAGAAGTTTTAAAGAACATTTTCTAGAAGTGTTCAAATCTAACAGCAACTACAGCCATTTTTGTCCTAGCGATAGAAGGGCGTTTGGATGCAGCATTTGGATTTAGTACCATTAATAGAATGCTATTAATAAAAATAATCTGAATTGACTTCCAATACTGAGAAGTGTGAGATAACTTGCAGAATCGCAGGTGAAATCAGCATTGTACCACCATACTGATTCAAAATAATGAGTTTACATTTTCAAAATATGACTCCAAAAGTTACTGCATACATATTGGTTTTGGAAGACGTTTCCTTAAAAACACTATTTTTAATTCAGCAATAATTGAAATTTACTGTAGTTTTAACTAGCAAAGAATTTTTCTATAGTAAATATGTTTTTTTGAAAACATTCTTAAAAAAGTATACGCAATGATACATCCACATATGTGTCAGCTGGAGCACTGGATACAACAATACATCCCACGACATAATACGGTAGATATAAGCTAATATAATAGCTCATATCTACAGTATATACTCGGTTGGTATAATAATATTATACCAACCGAGCTGTAGCTACATCCGTTAACTGTACTGCTAAAAAAATCGATTGTATAACTCGCCCTCACCATTGGCTTCGCCTGCGCCGTTCCTCCAACAGAATACTTGTGGCTATCTCTGACGTCATATTCAGGAATCCTGTGTTTGCCCGCTGGATTTCCATTCTCATGGACAAGAATAAAAAGTGATTAAGCATGATAAGTGCTCCGCGTATGTATTTTATTTTTACTTATATTTATTGTATATTTTTTATATTTTTTGGACACCTCTATGTATACAGTGTTAGTTTTTACCTTTTAGAACTTAAATTTAACTATGGGTTTATGCCTGAAATAAATAAATATTATTATTATTACTGGACACAAGAGTTTCAACTATTAAGTCATCTAACTCAGTTAATTGAGTGTAACTTAAACTTGAAGGTATACTTACTCTAATCAATAAAAAAATCATCAACTTTTGACGCTGCCCCGTTAAAGTTAATGGATGATGATATATTAAAAATCTATCACAAAAACCGACTATCAATACTGAAAAGTGTGAAATAACTTGTTGAAGTCGGTACCAAGCTGATTCAAAACACTGATCTTACATTATAATGGTCCGCTTTCACAAGTTATTTCATACTTCGCAGTGGAGAAAGTCGACACCTCATTCTTTGTAATAATTTCTTTACTCATTTTAGGATACTGCTTACATGGTCATTAACTTGCCTAAAATACTGTGTATCATTGACAAGACTTATAGTTACTACTAAATCATCCAGGTATGAAAATACGCAAGTAGCCTGTCTGTCGGTTTTCTATCGCATTCGCTTCGGTGAATGTGCTCAAGAGCTTTCATCCCTTCAATGTCAATTCACCGCCATTTGTTCGATCGTTCGCTCTTTTATTTTGCGATTTCAGAGCTCTTTTACTTTGCGAACAGCGAAGCAATGGAACTCTCTTCCATTTCAGGTGCGTATGATCCTGGTGTTTTCCAAAAAAGAGTAAATAGGTTTCTTCTGGGCAAGCGTGATTCGTCTTCGACTTCATCGTCGCTTACCATCGGGTGAGATGGAGTCAAAAGCAAAACTATGCGAGGAAAAAAAAAATTTTCAATTCATGGACTATAACTAAAACACATGAACTAATTTGAATAAAATATAAAGGCCACCTTACAGGTGTTCAAGCCAACAAAAAGGAATTATTAAAAGAAGTTCATAATTGGAGGAATTAACGCGTAACTAATATACAAAAACATAGTTGAATTGAAAACCTCCTCCTTTTTGAGAAGATGTTTAAAAAAAGATAAAATGCAATTTGAGGTCCTTGATCCCTTTGTTTTTAAAGTGGCTTGAAAATAAATTTGAGCCATAAGACATGCTCATTTGATGAAATGGCTGTGACGAATAATAAATGTAAAAAATTTTTTACCAAAAAATGGAACCGACTTCAACACCCAAAAGTGTGAAATAACTTGTTGATGTCGGTACCATGATAGTTCAAAAGTACCTATTTTCACAATATTGTGCGCATGGTATCGACTCACACAATCACACACTCATTCCGACCTGTGCCGCCACGCCGTGCACACCTGTCTACAGCTCCGCCAGTATCTCCCAGTGAGACCGCAATAGTCCCCGCACTATTGCCGTCTCACTCGGGTCATCGTTCCGACGCTAGTTGCAGACCAGTGCCTTGGAATACGCAGTCCTGACGAAGTTTTGTTTTCTGTGCAGAAGCTGAGCAGCCGCCGAACGCCGTGCAACGTGAGCTACGAGCTCGCCGTGCCGTCGTGCAGAGGCGCTCCAAGACGTCAGGCATTACCACCTACCCAAGTCCCTTGTTTCAACACAACAACATCATATCGGGCTGGTGGTCTTGTTTTGACCGCACTTTTCGGTGCGCATTTCACAACTTTACTACTCGACACAACATTGTAACAGTGCGCGTAACAACACACTTTGTGCTGTTAAGCGACGTCGTTCAGGCGTGGGGTAGCGTCAGCCAAACCCGTCTGAACGATCAAATCCGCCATTTGCTGCGGTCGCAGTGTGACACCCTACGGTGACAACGGCCACTGTTGTTGTTTTGGTTTAACCTTGCACCGTGGCCTTTCCCGCTTCACGGGTCAGCCGAAGCAAGCTGGGCTCCGGGACAACTGGCCTTGGGGTCGCCCCTAGTCAACCCCGGAGCAGCATTAGGAGCACCCCTCTCCGCCGAGAAAAAAGCTCGGTGAGGGTACACAACTAGGGCACACCATAGGTACTCACTCCCTCTCACACAAGTGAGCTCACGAGTTGCGAGAGGGAGACAGAACCCGTTAGGCCATCCTGAGTATTCCCCTCAGGATGCAACGTCCCTCTAACGGTGAGGTGGAGGTCCTTCAGACCTTCGCCCTCCGCCACCCCGATCTGTATGTTGCTCATATGCAACTCCTCGAAGAGGAAGCGAGTGCCCGCCTCACGGACACTCTTATTACTCCCTCCGGGACTTCAATCCCGGAGGCCAACGTCCCTCCTCTGACCCGGTCCTTCTCAGAGGACAGTCCGGCTTCGCCCGCTCCGGGCCCAGACAACAGACGCACGGTGGCAGCCCCGCCCCGTGAGAGGTCTCGCTCGCGCTCACCGATCGGGAGGCCAGCGAGCACCCGTCCCTCCTTCGCCGTTCGTCGCACTTCGGACTCCGAAGCGGAGATGGAGGTAGATCCGAGTCGCGCCTTACGCACCGACTCGGACTCAGACAACGACGGCTATACCGTCGTAGATAGGAAACGCAAGCGTGCTCCTAAAGCCGCTAGTTGCGCAACCTCCGCCCCTCCCGCCAAGGCACCCGCTAAGGCCCCCGCCTCCGGCAAGAAGCCGACCCCCGCCCCGCGCCCCGCGTCTCCTCCCTCCGCTCCGGCCACCACTGCCGCGTCCCCTCAGGACGCGAGCGCGCGCCGCGAAAAACCACCTCCGCCCCTGTTCATTCAGGACAAAACCAAATGGGACATGCTGTCCCGTTTAGTTTCGGATCGTGGGATCCACTATACTAATGCCCGCTCCACGCAGCAGGGCATTAAAGTTCAAGTGTCCACCATTAGCGACCACAGAGCGCTAACGAAACTCCTCCGCAATGAGAGCATAAGCTTCCACACTTATGCGCTCGAAGAGGAGAAAGTCCTCCGAGTGGTCATCCGCGGTGTGCCCAAGGAGGTACATACCGATTCGGTATGTGCCGACCTGAAGGCACAAGACTTCCCCGTACATGCAGTTCACCGCATGTACAGCGGGAAGGACCGCAGTCCCTACGATCTAGTACTCGTAGTACTAGATCGTACTCCTGAAGGCAAGGCCATTTTTAACTTAAAAAAGGTCTGTGGCCTCTCAGGACTCGATGTCCAAGCCCCATACAAGAATGGGAGTCCCTCGCAGTGCCATAACTGCCAACTATACGGGCACGCCTCCCGTTTCTGCTTCGCTCGCGCTAGGTGCGTTAAGTGCCTAGGCGATCACGCGACAGCAGCGTGCACTCGCACCCGGGACTCGCCGGACCCACCCAGTTGCGTTCTATGCGGTGCTCAAGGGCATACCGAGAATTACCGTGGTTGCCCTAAAGCACCACGAGTGAACCACAGGGTGGCAAGGCATAGGCCGACCCGTCCCTCTTATGACCGCTACCAACGGGTAAGCCCTAAACTCACGGTAGTACCTGCCTCACAGGTAATACCCGCGCCGCTCCCAGCCCGTAACGCATGGTCTAAACCACCCAGTATGGTTAAGACCGTCGCTACCGCCCGCGCCCCGGCCCGCGCGCCCGCACCCGCGCCCGCACCCGCACCCGCCCGCGCCGCGGCCCCTGCCCGCGCACCGGCCCCGGCTCGCCCCGCGCTCCCGGCACCCGCTGCCAACACCGTTCGCGCCCCTCCCCGCGCCGCTTCACGGCCACAAGCTCCCCCTATGCCGTTGATGGCTGCCCCTCTTCAAGAGGCAATCAACCTAGTCAGCGATCTGGCTATGTCGGTTGACATCAATGAGGTACAAGAGCTATTCCACAAGATGCAATACGCTCAATCCCCAGCGGACGTGATCCAATACACATTGGAACACGCAAACTTACTAAGCGCCCTTAAGCGCTTCGTCCCCCAGGCCCCTCCCCAGTACAACCACTATGGGTAGTACAACCGAACGCACGAAACCGTACTCAGTTTCGTTAGCGTCATTTAACGCTGACGGCCTCTTCAAACAACGTGACCTCGTCCACGACTTTTGTTGTACCCACCTTATCGATATCTTATGCGTGCAGGAAACCTTTCTAAAACCGGGGAAGGCGAACCCTAGGTTTGCCAATTACAGAACGGTACGTAATGATAGAGTGAACTCCCGTGGGGGAGGCACTCTTATCTTTTACAAAAGGTCCCTGCACTGCATTCCCCTACCTACCCCGACTCTTGTTAATATGGAAGCATCTTGTTGCCTCCTAGCTATGACTGGTCATCAACCTATAGTCATAGCGTCCTGTTACCAAGCTTGCTCCAAGCCGATCGTCCGAGCTGACTTAGAAGCCTTGTTCTCATTAGGAAGCGCCGTCCTTCTGATTGGCGACTTCAACAGTAAGCACATCCTATGGAATTGTAACGTCAACAATCCCAAAGGTATTGCACTTGAAAACCTAATCGCAGAACTTAACTTTGACATAATTGCGCCCACTGAGCCCACTCACTACCCTTATATGGAAGACCATCGATCTGACTTGCTTGACATGGCACTACTCAGAGGCGTAACACTCCGGGTACGCTCCATAGAAGTGGTTCACGAGCTTCACTCTGACCACCGACCCATTATACTGCGACTAGGTCCCGACCCAACGACTGACCTCCCCCGCCCCACTAAGACGATAGTGAACTGGAAGCAAGTAGGCGATGCCCTAAAGGCTATCAGTTCACCGGACCTTGACAAGATCCCTGACGACATCCTGACAAAAGATGACGTAACCCTTGCGATCGATTCGTTCACCAATCACCTCTCAACCGTAGTAGGTGCATCCGCAAAGGAGGTCATAGTGCCGGACGACCGGCGCCTTGTCATTCCAGCGGATGTGAGACGATTGGTGACGGAGAGTAAAGCAGTGACCCGACATTACGACTCTTACCCCAGTAAAGAGAACAAAACTAAGAAACGCCACTTTGAACGCATGGTTCAAAGTCGCATGTCTGAGTTGCGTGATCAACAATGGGGCGATAAACTTTCAAACCTCGTGCCAAGCCACCATGCTTACTGGGACTTGGCGCGAGGCTTGAAAGGAAGTAACCATAACGACATGCCTCCCTTATACAGACCAGTCCCACTAGTCCCAGCGTTCTTTGACGAAGACAAAGCTGAGTGCCTAGCTGATAGCCTAGAGGCTCAGTGTTCCCCTAACGTAGATCACGTTGACCAAGCTCACCTCGATTCGGTGGATGCTGAAGTCGAACGTAAAAGCTCTGTGGTCACCTCTGAACTCCCACCAATCACCTTAGCGACTTACGCTGAGGTGGAGAGACTGATCAAGGCCCTCCGACCGCGCAAATCCCCCGGTGCCGATGGCATCTCCAACAGGGTTCTTAAAACCCTCTCTCCTCCTCTCATCCATCTCTTAGTCAGCATCTTCAATGCTGCTATGAGCCACTGCTTATTCACCTGGAAATGTGCAAATGTCATTGGCATTCACAAACCAGGCAAAAGCTCATCTGACCCCACCAGTTACCGCCCCATCAGCCTCCTCAGTGCCTTAGGCAAACTTTACGAGCGGTTACTTGCAAACCGTCTCCAGTCCCATGCTAAGGAACACCACCTTATCCCAGATGAGCAGTTTGGCTTCAGACCCGGACACTCATGCGTCCAACAGGTGCACCGCCTCACGGAGCACATCATTGAGGGCTTCAATAAGTACCCCAAACCCCAGACTACGCTAGCAGTCTTCCTCGACGTAGCGAAAGCTTTTGACAAAGTCTGGCACAACGGCTTGATCTACAAGCTATACCAATTTGGCGTGCCAGAACGTCTTGTGCTCATCCTACAAGACTTCCTTAAAGCCAGAAGCTTTCGCTATCGCGTGGAAGGCACCCTCTCCTCCCCCCACCCAGTCAGAGCCGGAGTCCCTCAGGGCTCCGTGCTATCACCTATTCTCTTTGCACTGTACACCAGTGACATCCCACGCTCTCAGCCCAAAGTATTCCTAGCCCAATATGCGGATGATACCGCCATTTACACCACTGGGTGGCATATCAACAGACAGTCCTATTTCGTCATGCAACGGGCCATCACCGAGATCGGTGACTGGTTCCGAAAATGGCGCATCGCGGTCAACCCAGCTAAAAGCACAGCTATGTGCTTTACTGAGAAGACACGCTCCCCTTACCCGAAACCGCTTATTTTGTTCGACGAACCCATTCCCTGGGTTCCTAGAACAAAATACCTCGGAGTCACCCTTGATCGTCATCTCACCTTTAACGATCACATAACAACCGTCCGTAACAGAGCGGCCTTCATAATGGGTCGCCTTGGTCCCCTACTTCGCAAAGAGAGTAAAATGTCTCTTAGTAATAAGAAGACACTTTACACTGCCTGCATCCGCCCCATCATGACTTACGCATCAGTAGTGTTTAGTCATGCTAGTGAGGCCCACCTTCATAAACTTCAAGTCATCCAAAACCGTTTTCTTCGTAATGCAACCGGCGCCCCGTGGTATATCCGGAACACCGAGTTGCATTGCGACTTAAACCTTCCCTCTTTAGCGCAGTTCAATAAGGACTGCGCCCGCCGATACTTTGATCGAGCGCCCCACCACCCGAACCCATTGGTTGTCCAGGCATCGAACTACTCGACTGCCTCTTCTATCCCATTTTTCAAACCCCCCCGTCGCCGACCACGGCAGGTATTAGACGACCCGGATGACCCCATCGCAGCCATTACATTGGCAGCTTTAGCGTTATCCGCAAGTCGTCGAGGTAAAATCCCCAGGTGTGAGGTAATTAGAGGTCACACAATCAAACACCGAGCCCGCCGGCGAGCTCGAGGCAAAAACAAGGTCACGATAAATTGCTCTCCAAATAGTCAAAGAGTATTATTCAGTAGGGCCCAATTGTGCAACACTGCAGTTGCACAGAGGCATTTTGCTCCGATCCCCCCCATGTCTCTCGACAGCGAGACAAGCCGAGGTCCGAACCACAGTGGTGCCCTTGAGCTCGCTGTCAACCCCTCCTATAGTAGCGGCACGTTTTCGGCGTCCGCAGGAGACGGAGGTAGAAAGCGCTTTTCGCCTTCTACGCCCGTCTCGGGAGAAGTGCCTTCGGCACTTCTCCCTCCCGGGCTATTGTAGGGCCAGGCCCTCGCCCAAAACCCGGTGGAGCTGGACGACCGCACAGGCGGTAGCCAGCATCTATGTCCTCCCTAAACAAACATGGTATCGACTACGACAAGTTATTTCACATTTTTGGGTGTTGAAGTCGGTTCAAATTTTTGGCAATTATTTTTTTTTCACTCTTTTTAGTGACCCTTGCTACTTACGGGATCGATTGTCATTCATTGTCAACGACTATATTTCAGTTATTAGAGTGTAACTCTAAAACGGCTTGACCGATTTTGATAAAATATAAAATGGGACCAAACAACAGGCATCAGCTTTCAAACAAGAAAGATTTTTAAAATCGGGTGAACCGATTCAAGAGTTCTGAGGTAACAAACATTAAAAAAAATACAGACGAATTGAGAACCTCCTCCTTTTTTGGAATTCGGTAAATAAAAGAGACCATATTTTATCCATAATTTCACCCAAGGTCTTTTTTATTCTGTGCCAAGGTTGCGTTATTTTCCTTCGTGACTACCAAATGAAAAAACCGCAACAAAGGTTTGCTTTTAAAAATTACTGGACGCCACCGCTCTGTTTAATGTAGGAACAAAAATAATGTTAAGAATTTATGTTTGCCTTCTGTTATTATACTAGAAATAAAGTATCTAGTTATATTTGTATATGCGTTACTGTGTTAACTTGAAAGAATAAACTTTAGATACTTTTACATTTTGGAAACATATACAACAAGGAATTATAGTTATGTAAGTACCATAATTATTACCCTATTGAATTAACAAAAAAACATCTCAAAATGTTTGTTAGGACTAGCAGAAGTCAAACCTAAGAGGTTGTTAGCATTTTTCCAACAACCCTGAATACTCGAAATTACGATTAGGTTTTCAAATTTAATTTCCGTTCGGATCTTCAGTTCTCTATGTAGCAGATCTATGTATAGATCTATTAAGTCTATGTATGGCAAATAACAAACATTGAAGTATTTTTCATACGAAATATTTTCCGTCGGTTCATTTCGAACTTGTTTTCCCTTACGTTCGGAATCACGAATTGGAAAAAAATCGTTCCGAATGCAATTCGCAAATAGATTTTCTATAGCAAGCCAATTTTGAATTTCGAATGGAACGTGGACAATCAGCGTCAGGTAATCAAGCTGGGAGGTAGTCTGTCTGCTCTATGTAGCAAATCTATATAAATTCTATGTATGGCAAATAACAAACATTGAATTTCGTTTCTACACGAGGCACCATCACAGAGGTTGACACTTTGAGTACACGGTCGAAGAGTCGAGTCCTCCTAAGTGTACTTATATCATTAACCGGCTTTCAAAGGAGTAAGTTATATTTTTTATTTTTATGTATGACCGAGAACACGCGTATTTTTTTACTCGACCCCCTAATATTGATGGGTTTTTCTTTGCTAGCTAGAGTATACCCTTAAGTTCATTCTATTTAGATTTTATTAACATCCGTTGAGCAGTTGTAAGTAGTTAACTGAAATAAGTAAGTACTTTCAAATATACCTCTATCAGCCGGATCCCCACGCTTGACAGGTTTTTTGGATAACAATTAAAGGTATAAGTTCCTCAGAAAGCACTGCTGGTATTTTACCGTTGGTTGCCTCTTACGACATCCACATGTAACAATGGGGAGTGACATTCTAGCTGCGCACACCACGGGGCAATATATCTATATACCTATACTTGCACAACTTAATAGTAAAGGGTTTTTCAATAGAGACGCACGAACTTTGACAGTGCATAGCGGCCATCTTGGTTAGCCGTCAAATTTGACATGAACACATATTTAGTTGTGACATTTCACCATGGAACGCCACACGCTTCAACAACGCGTAGAAATTGTTAAAATGTATGATCAAAATCAGTGCTCTATTCGCATAAAGTTCTGAGCCGCGCTCACTGTCAATGGCGACCGATATCAGACGATGATAACACATTTTTATGGTTTAGGTTAGATGGTATGGATTTCACAAACATGTGGTTCCAACAGGACGGCGCCACTTGCCATACAGCACGGGAAACATTAAATTTATTGGATGAGAAGTTCGAAGGCTTCGTCATCTCGCGTTGTGGCGAAATCAACTGGCCACCAAGATCGTGTGACTTAACACCGCTCGACTACCTTCTGTGGGGTTTTGTGAAGTCTGTAGTATATGCAGACAAACCACAGTCAATTGCCGCCCTTAAAGCCAACATAACTCGCGCTCTTCGTGAAATTGAGCCCCATTTATGCGAAAATGTCACCCAAAATTGGTTCACCAAGATACACCACCTACAACGGATTATATTCCATACATAATGTCAGCGAATATCGTTAAAAATAAAATAAAAATTGTGGCAATATCACTTAAACAGGTTTTTTTATTTTATTAGTTAATGCAAAACCCTTTAGTTGCGACTCTAGACGATAGTATTGCGGACGACTAAATATAATGATCTCAATATGTGCGTGTTATGTGATAATATAGCACCAATATATCTTTGCTGCTCGTATCACTTCAGGGGATTTCTCACGAACCTCTGTTGCCGGATGTTAACCAACGCCTTCCGGCCTGTGTAATATCATATGATTTACAGATAACCTCCGTCAGACGGAACTAAGATTACGGATAAAGATATATCCAGGATATAACTTATGGACGATGATAGATAGATAATTCTTTATTGTTACACCACACAAGATAATAAATAAGAGGTAAAATTAAAATTTACAGCGATAGTGTTACAATGGACGGCCTTATTAATAAAAGTAATCTTTTCCAGGCAACTTTTGGATGGAGAGGATTTGTAAAACCAATAGTGACGGGGTGTAGTTAAGCTATATAATTAACTAGTAAAATAAATACTAAATATACTCAATTTCAAATAAAACTCACACATACCATAATATCATATACATATTCTATGCGATAATATAATATAGTAACCTATATTATATTTAGCAGACGATTACATATAGATCACAATCCAATAAATTTTATTTTGAGATATTTATAAAAACAAACAGATGGCTCAAATCAAAGAGCATCATCCCTGCCAAGTTGGCTAACCTTACTCAAACCTCATAAAATTAGTCTTGACAGCTTTGTGGCAAACTCAAAAATAAGAGCGATGGCCGCATAGTAAAAATATATAATCGACTATTTTGTTTTAGTTGTAAAGGATATCAATAACACTTATTGAGCTCAGAGTATTTAAATCAGTTTTGTATTAAGCATTCATCTCTTAACATGATTTAGTACTTAGTAGATTTTAATATAACTTAGTCTAACAAGGGGCATCATTTCTTAGGTACAAGCGAAACTTATACCGAATCTGTGACGAAACCAACGTCACCTGGATGCTAATGAGTATCAAAAGTCCAAACAGTTTAAAACTTCTGGCCATGCTTTTAGTGACGAAATGTTACAACAGAGTTAGGACAACATTACCTTTAAATTGCGGTCTGCTTCAACTTTGATAATAATTATAACAGATAAGTAGGTATACATACCTACGAACTAACTAAATTTGTTAGAATTTTTGGGTCGAGAGTTTTTGAAACTTTCACGTTTTAATCACTAATAACAGATACTTGTACCTGTTCTAATTCACTACGTGAGATACTTAATTAGCCGCAATTCTGTTACGCACAATGAAGAAACTTAAATAAAGATTTTATTGTGTTTAATGAAATACAAATTGGTGTGATATGATTACGGCAAACTTTCGCGCTGCTGCTTTCCTTATGGTATTATTCCTCTCGGCTCCTGCAGGGATATGGGGGATGCAATTTAAGCTCAACAACCTACGAGCAGTGTTGAAACAGGGTATTCGACGAGGCAATCCACTTTCTTCGTTACATAATACAAGTAATTCATCAGTTGAAAGATTTCTTTAGCAAAAGTCCGTCCTTGTACTAGTGTCAAATATTCAGCCTCGAAGCAGTAGGATGTGGAATAGTATTAAAATGTGATGGGCACTAAAGTAAGTGAAATTACAAAGCAAGCGATACATAAAAATATGGCTTGGAGTGATGAGCGCAGTGCAGTATCAAGTGGACGAGAAAGGCGACTCTGCAGCTGTAATGTACAGGCATCACTTCGTTAAACAAAAAACCTCATGTAAAATACTTAAGGATGAAGTTAAGTAAATTAAAGCTTAACTATTTAAACTCAATTAAACTTTTACTTGAGAAGGTTAACCAATATTTCAAAAACAATTAAATGGAAGCGTCTTGGCAACAACTGTATCCGAATCGCGAGGCGTAATTAACAAACGACCCCCTCTTTAATTTAGAGTAACGTTTAGCATAATAGAGTAATCAAATCTTTGGGTAAGTTAAAATTTTAGTCTTTTTAATTATTTGATTCCAGTCTGTATACGTATATTAAGGGTTTCCATTAATAATTAGTATTAAACATTATCACACCTGACCGCATTAATGGGACAGTGGATATCAAATAAAATGTGAAAAAGAATGCCTGTTTTCCATCGAACGAGTACTTAATAATAGGGATAGTGGGAATAGAAAATATTTTTGTATAATTATAAATGATACCCGCTGTTCCCACTTCCCATCTCCCCGTCAATAGGGAATACTTTTAAGTAGCTTAATGATTCCCATTATACCCATAAGATACTTGGGACAGCTTAAATTCTGGTTAGTGTAGTTTGTTTCAACCTAATCTTATATATAACAAATGTTAAATTTTATATTATAAATATAATATCTGGTGTAGAACCATGACCTTATGACGACCATTGGACTACATATTCAATTAAATTATTTAAAGGGGTACTCCAATACACGAGGAAAAAAGTCCTTTCTGCAGCTTAGCTTGTAGGGTATCTGCGTAACTAATTAAGTAGAGTACATATATACTTTGTTATTTTAATTTCAATAAATAAACATTCTGGGGTTCGTCAAAGTTCTCAATTTTAGACCATTTTTATCTCAAAAAGTAAACTAGTTAGGAATCCCAAATATCGGTATATTAAAAACCAATTTCGCTTTTGAACTCATTAAAATTTGAATCGCCGATTTACAATGTGGTTTTGAAGGTTATTCTTTTAACGGCTATTCAATGGGGGAACCTTAATCAGCGAGGCCCGACTCGCACATAACCAGTTTGATTTTTCTCTTGGAAGTCACTGCGATACGTGTAGAGTTATTATGTCTCATAGTGTTTGAACCAAATATCCTCCCTCTACCGAGAGATTCGTTCACTACCTCAACCTATAAATTCACTCAACCACTTCAACGCTACCACAACACATAAACCGAATACCCCCAATCGGAGCCACCGACACTTTAAGGAACTTGTATTGCGCGCCAAATCCTGTTTCTTTTTACAAAAATATCGTAGAAATACTTCGCAAATCTACAAGAGAAAGGTTACAGGTCAGACTACACCTAGACATAGCCTTATAATTATTATTACCTACGGGATATTTACCGTGTTTTTGGTTAGTTTTGAGCTCCCGATATTTCGGCACTGCAAGTACCATGATCACGAGTAAACTTGTGGAGCTTGCAACAGTACCGAAATATCGGGAGCTCAAAACGAACCAAAAACACGGTAAATATCCCGTTGGTAATAATAATTATAATGTTAATGACCGTAACAGTTTATAGACATAGCCTCTTCAAGTGTAGGGATATGGCAATAGGGGAGTCTATACTAAGCAGTGAATCATCTGGCTGTTACACCATGGTATTAGTAGGTATAGTATTGATTTGTTATACTCACGGTTTTATACAAATGTTGGACTTCAGCTTAAAAATATTACAATAAAATCTATAAAAAAATCAAAACTGTAACGCAATTCTAAGCAACAATTTCTTGTTGTTCTTACTTAAGTATTCTAAGTTATGCAGTCACCAGTTTCTCGTTTACTAACTACTGACAATTTTAATTAAAAATATACATAAAACTAATATTTATTTTATTTTAAAGTACTTATACAATCTCAATAGTATGTCCGGACAAAGTACTCTGTTTCCCGGATATCGAATTCTTCCCACGACGTACCTTGCGACACCAACCGTGAATTTGACATTTCTTTTGATAAGTGGTCTACCATACTTTCTGCAGTGCTTACGTATACTGTAAAAACAATAGAGACCAATGAAGCATATGCGATAGTGCAGGATTATTCTGTATTTGTGTTATAAATATTATTTATAAAGTTCAATTTTAGGATATTACTGCCATATAATTATGATTATTTTATGATAATTAATCAAAACCTTTTATGTATTTATATATTTTGTATCGATTTGTTTGCTTAATACGCTGTATTGATTTTATTTTTATTACGTTTGTGAATGATGCAATTGATTTTTGTTAAAATGTAAAAGTTTTTATTCACAATAAACAATTTTATATATAATCAACTTATGAAACTTTATATTGTCTTTTCATTTAAAGTCATCCAAAACGTTCATTGTGCCCCATGAGATTATACTAAAGCATTTCCTCCATATTTTCAAAACAAAATAATATAAAATTTTTATGCCGAAGGAGTAATCAGACATGTTTTGGTTCTTTGTAATATGGCTTTTTCTATTAACTAGTTTAGGGTTCCGTAGTAAAACGGTGATGATTTCTCTGTATAATTTCGGCCTTACATAAGTCATAAGGTTGGCCCAAACATAAAGTAGGTATGTCAAAAAGTTTAAGTATTTTAGCTTTGGTCGATCTTGGACGTTGTTTAGAAGTCCAGTTCCAGGCAATATAACTCGGGTTTACGATCTATTTGCGCCTTTACGAGTTTCCAATAGTTGTTTAAGTTTATTGCATGTGGTTTAGTTGAACTCCGCTGTGCATTGCGCGTAAATGCAAGTCTATAATATTAATTATTTTACTTATATAATTTCATTTGTATATGAATTTATATAATACGTATTAGGGTATAAAAAAAATTTAGTTTTTGAATCGTTTTTGGCGGAGATCGGGCGGACTACGAGTTGGTCGTAGATAGTGTAATGTACACTGTGGTCTCTTCCTGGATTGGTGTTCGCTAGTGCCAATTACCACTGAGTGCGTCATGTCTTCGAAATACCGTAGCTGTTCGTCCAGCTTGGTAGCCTGTATGGGCGTCGTTAGGCTTTTTCCAAGGTCTTTGGGCAGCCTGAAAGCTCGGACATTCTTCACGTTGCAGGGTAGTAGGTAGGGCATTCAGCAGTTTCCTTACAATACAAAATCATACTTACAAGTTCCTGATCGTCTTTTTCTGCAGCTGTGCTTGAAAGTTAGGTATTTGAAATTCTAGGCTTAGCTTTAACTGCCTTTCACTTTTCTTTACCTAACCTAAAAGTATAACAACAGGTAATGTAAATTTAATTTTGTTATTTTAAATAGTTCTTTTCTATCTTAACGGAAGAATATCCCAAATATTACTGAAACCAATCAGCTGTTCATCTCGATCAAGCTTAGCACGCCATTCCGCGAGTGTTTAACGATGAAAATAAAAACGCTTTGTGCGGAAAATTGCTTCAAAAGGGCATTTCCGATACAAGCCATTAGACAGTCTGTAATATTGGCACCAAATATAATAAGAAGTTTTTGTAACGTTTGGTGTATTGTTAGAAGTCTATTAGGAAGTAACGACTTTGACAATATTGTTCATGGACACAGGTATCTGGTATGTGAATTGATATTTCAATTAAATTTTAAGTTATCAAGTGTGTTATACATATCGTAGGTCCGCTTTGATTATATTACTCGTATATGTCAAGTTCCTACTTCCATGTCTACTCTGTGCCGTTTGTACGGATCTTCTTTGGGAGGCTTACACAGATTGGCCTTCTGGATACACATGAAATAGAACATATAACAGCATATGTTTGTAATATGCAGACAATTGCATACGTACTTCATCATTATCATCACAGCAACCGGAATGTTTCTTTGAACAAGGCCGCTCTTGCACAAGTTGTCGGGCAATCTGAGATCGCGTTGTTTCCCACCTTCCGTTGTTTTAACACGACTGCCCAAAAAACGGAGTGTTATGTTTTCAGGGTTCATGTACTATGTATGTATGTTTGTGAGTTTCTATATTCCACCATAACTTCTAAACAGCTCAACCGATTTATATATATGAGATATTGTTAGATTTGTCTCGATAGCGCAAGTGACACTAGGTACATAAAAAAAATCAAATTGGCAGATTTTAGACGCTATATTGTGAGAAAAAAATCTGTATCTGCATGCAATGGAGTTTGTATAATACTAATTGCGCAGCATAACATGAATTTTTGTTTTTTTTGTGTTGAGCCTATATTATATTAAGCTTGCGATAGTTAAGCAGATTGTATGTGTTTGATAGTAATATTCACAAAGTCATAGCGTCTGCATGTTTCTGCTGACGGCAGATATGAACGCAAGTGCTCTTATATGTTTTCCGCGTAATTTGCATTGTATAAGCTACGCGCTATTTTTATGGTACTTTACTTATACATGTATAATTCAAAAATGTAATGATGAATGATGTTTGTGACGTCACGTAGATAACAGGAAAATTAGGCGGAATTGTCACTAGATATATAATTTTATGCTTTTTTAAGTGTTTTATTAAAATATTATTTAATATATTTTAGGATACTTTTAAAAGTATTTGTTATTATTAAATATGGATTTCCGCAAAGTAACGCCTGAATCTATCCATTATCAAAAATGTACATATTGTTTATTTAAAAAATCTGCCAAATGTCGGAATCGCGCACGAAGGGTTCCGTACCACTAGCTATACAACATTAGACTTTATTTGTTACCTTTTTTGTTTTAACGTGCGAGAAGCCAACTCGCACTTGGCTAACTTTTTGTATTTGTTTTTATAGAAGCAACAGAAATACATCATCTGTGAAAATTTCAATTGTCTAGCTATCACCATTCTTGAGATACAGCCTGGTGACAGACGGACGGACGGACGGACAGACAGGGAAGTCTCAGTAATAGGGTCCCGTTTTTACCCTTTGGGTACGGAACCCTAAAAAGCAAGTCTACAAGATATTAGCAAAGTTTTTAAATCAGTTTAATTGTTGGAGTACTTAGATATTCTCTCTTCATTTTCTTAAATTCTTTATCAACACGAAAGACATAGCATATTTATGTTTATGTTTAGTGTCTTCGTAGCGTTTTTCATACAAACTATTTTTTGGCATATCATATATTATAGCCACAAAGTGTTCAAACCAGTTGAAATTTTGCACGCATGGCATTGTGCCTAAGCCTAAGCCATATAAGTTCAAAGTTCAAAGTTGTTTATAGCTTTCATGAGTACATTTGATGGATACAATATTTAACAGAACATACATGAAACCCATTTGGGCATAGCATAATTTTATACAATCAAATACATGTAATATTACAGATGAAGTACATATTACCAACGTGAAACAGGCCTATATTTGAAGTTGAAACATTCTCCATTTATTATAAACAATTTAGATCGTGTTTTTGTTATCCTTGCGTGTAATATGTTAAATTATATTGATTACTAATAAAGTTATGTATGTCGAAAGTCATCAAAAAATATAAAAATTATGTGAATTTATCATTATAATATTCTTTTAGATTGTAATAGCATATCTCTATTTTTATTAGTATTGGTTATTAAAAAAAGAACTGTACATATACGAACACAAAAATAAATATTTAATTTAACTATATCTACTTATGACCTAAAAATGTTACACTTAAAAATTGTGAGCTCTGTTTTCTAGCAGGAGGCAATCATAAGTAGAAAACAGAGCTCAGGTCACTGTCCAGGAGAAGAGTACCTAAAAGGCTGGCAGCATTACCCCGTTGTATGGCAAGACTAATTCTCTGGCCGAGGTAAGCGCCAGCCTTTTGGTAGTTTGTCTTTTCTATCAGCCGCCTTGATAAATCTTTATTTATTCTATTAGTAATGTTTTAATTTTATTTATAAATTTGTTCGTATTTGGTTCACCTTTTATCTCGTTTGGCAAATGGTTGTAAAATTTTATCGCGTTAACATAAGGGCTATTTTTATACATATTGATGCGGCTTTTAGGTTGGGCTAATTGATTTTTTTGGTTCATTCGGGGGCCGTATACTCGATTTGGTTTCGTATCTTTAGATATATTTGGATTTTTTCTAACAAATTTACATAATTCTAAAATATACATACTTATTATTGTGAAAAAAAGTAATGCCGAATAATCGTTTAAATTGCAATTCTATTTTGACATATCTAGATAAAATAAATGATATAACGTTTACCTGGCAAACCAAAATAATAATAATAATAATAGTAAGAATTTATTCAAGAAAAAGGCACAATTTTACAGTCTTTAATATTGTTACGCCAGAAAAGTTTCCTGACAACGATCTGGCTGATTCAATGTAATTCAAGTACAATATGGGCCAGATTGTTGTCTTTAAACTTTTCAGATCACTCCAGTCCACTGCTCAACACAGCTTCCTAGCAAAGAGGTGGTTTTGCCATACCTCTACGCTGTAGCTTGGGGATCTTTTCTTTGGGGACTCCCACAGAAAGACGAGAAGGTACATGTCTCGCCCGGCACCCTGCTAAGTTTGAGGTGACAAGATGATTCAGAATCCGGTTCGCTAAATTAAAGTTTTCTTATATAAGGGAAACGTTTCTCATTGGGTGATTTAAGGACAACGGAGATATATGGCCACGGCACCTTATCTTTGTTGTTTTTCCTTTTTCGCATGAGCTTACGACACACAAAATTGTTTTGATTGCAATATGTCAATCAAGAATAATATGTTTTGCTTTTAAGGGTTTCGTGCCCAAATCTTCGAACTTTAGGAAGCCCTCTGCTGGCTGTCTGTCTGTTCGTATGTCACGGGACTCTAGATCGTAAAAGGAAAGAGTTATCTAAAAATCTGAAATATTGATAATTTGTATCAATATTTCAGAAACCTCGAACCATGTATTGAATTCAATATTAATTTATTTTTAGGGGTTTCTAAGCAAGAAAATTATAGTCAATAAAATTCTTTGAGTACTTTTTGTGTTTTTATCGTCTAGAACTCAATATGCTCTCAATATATTATATCGTCTTAACAAACTAAAAATACTGAAAGCTATAATGTAGTTTTGAACTTCTGAACAAAATAATCAAAACAATTTTTCTTTCGGCTTATTGTTATGCAGAATCGCATTGGTCTTGCACTTGGTCTGTATTTTTCTTCTTACTGAATAGATTCAGGCGTTACTTTGCGGAAATCTATATTTAATATTAACATCTTCAGGAGATCTTGACTCACCGAGCGCGCGATCGTGACGAAACCTCCTGAAGATGCTTCGTTTAGAAGCACTAGTCGATTATTCTTCCGGTTAGGCTGCGGGGCGTTTGTGACGTCACGTGGGCATAACAGGAAAATAAGGCGGAATTGTCACTAAATATATATTTTATATTTTTTTAAGTGTTTTATTAAAATGTTATTTAATGTTTTCTTATTTCTCCACATACTTTTACAAATATATTTGTTATTATTTTTCTTTTTCTTGTCGTACACTTAGCGGGTGCTCCAAAACGTGGATACTTGAACAATATCTACTCTACTCTGACAGCTTGACAGCTGTCTGTTTTATAATGATTAATAAATTGTAAAAATGAATACCTTACCTAAGAGTTAATTAAATAGGTTTCTTATAAATGTTTCTAACGTGTTTTTATCAAAAGCAGTGCATGAAGGTGTTCAACGCCACTTTTTATACTATTGGTGTATAGAGTAATCCAATACTCTCCTGTCCCAATATTCACTTTACATAGAAATAGCGGCATTCTTTTGAAAAGGGTCGGAAGGTTCGCGTAAAGAATGAAATTTAGCGTCAGTAAAAGGTGTCCAGACACCAGATTATGTAAATGGTCGGACATGTTGTCCATCCATTTGCTAACCGGTGCATATCTAGTTTCTTCACGTGAAAGGAATAAGGGCAGGTTTTATAAGCGATCGAAAGTAAAATGTGAACCGAATTTTATCAAATTTTATTATTGTATTCCTTTTTTTGGGCTAGGGTCATTCCTTTCATAAACGGGTCAGAGCCTTCGCAAGTTTAGGGCCATCCGGTCTGCCAAAACGTGCGTTATGCAGGACGGTGACACCTTGGATAAACCTGACACGAAATTGGCAGAATGCGTACGTAATAACTTAAAATGCTTTATAACAAAATTAGAAAGGAGAATGCCCATTTCACTAGGAGACTTAGGTCCCCTGATAAAAGTTTTGTGTCCTGATAATTTATTTATGATTTGTTAATAAAACAGTCTTATTTTAGAATCAGTAGTCATTTTTCATATTTTGTAATTAAATTTTTATATTCTGGTTATTGAAGTTATAAAACATATCAATCCACCAGATATTGTGTTAGTTACTGCTTAAGTCCATAACACTCATAAGACAAATCTAATGATACCATAATCATAAATAGCAAACGCGCAACCTGTTAGTCTAGGAGGTAGGTATCAACAACTTTATTCTGGTCCTAAATAAATAATTATTTAGACCTAAAGTTAACGGCAAATCTTCTACTTCATTGCTTACTTCTACACAATATAACTACAAATAGGGTCTATTTGCTCACACATGCTCCCAGTGAGATTTTGCTTGTTTGTATTAATAAGATCCTAATAGAAATCTTCTTAAAACATTTAGTTTTAATCCAGGAAATCTATCCAGATTGCGAGCAGTGCTATCAATGTTTAGAAAATTCGCACGTATTCTATTTATATTTCTCCTATGAATAACTTCTGATATGTAGTTTACAGTATTTAATCTCATCTGAAGGATATCCAGATACTCGGAAGCAACCAGCCTATCTTCTATTTTACAAACAACCATATGCGACTATGTGGCTTGACACTCTTGACAGTAACACGATATGACAGCATAATACAGACGTATGTAGAGCAATAGTGTTGCTAGTTGACATTTTAAAATCAAGTCCAACCACATCGATTTTCCCTAACTTAAGTGTGTGTCAGTGTTCAGACAGTCGTGCTTCCACAGTATACCATTGCCGATGCCTTATATCTGTGGCTCCTATATCTTTCGTTCGAATCGTTATTTTGTTATTTATTATACTATATAGGTATGGATTGTTTCTGCACTGTCGATAGATTATCAATTAAAGGCATGACTAACATCGTGTAAAAATAAATTAAATAAATAGTAATAAACTAAGTTATAGCTATGTATTTTTAATCGATTTTAGATGGTGGAAATATGGGAACCCTAAATAACTGGCAATTCAAAGTTATTTATAATATTGTAGTATCTTTGGTTGGTTGTGTTGAAATTACAGGAAATATATAATTTATATAAAAAGTACTCCTTAAGAGATTTTTTAATGCTAGGATGAAAAGAAAAACGCTGTGTATAATAGAAGTGTCAAAAAAATATGTAACGATTTTAGCATAATATTTTAATGAGACACTCCGTCATATAGGGGACCTGCCTTTGAACATTCTCCTTTACGAGAAGAAAAACTTAAGTCATGTGCGGGACTCGAACCCGCGTCCATCCACCCCTTTAGCCGGGGTATCCAATTGAACTAACATGACAATGCGTCCATAACTCAAATTTTTCCTATCGTTCTTTTTAACCATCGTCTTGGGATGCTCTAAAATGCTCTGTCTAACCCGTCAATATCAGCTCATATTGATGGTTCTAACTTTAGATTCTGCACTAAATATTGCTTCTCATGTCAGGGTCACATTTAGTACGAACAGCAGAATACTGCTTGCTACTTGTACTAATTGTGTTAGGCTTACTATATGTAGGTATTTAATATTAGCAAAAAGTTAAAATATTGAATAGGTATTCAAAACTTAGAGGCGCTCGTAGATGCTCAGTAATTGAGGGAGCAATTAAGCATGAAGGACAGGCTTTCCGTAATGCTTCAATACTCAAGGCAATTAATGAAGCTTCAACTATCAATTATACGATATAATTACATAATTTAGCTCATTAATTCAAGAATAAGCTCATTTTGTTAGTCAGCATAAAACAAATGTTGTTACTATTTTTTCGTTAAATTTAATAATTATATTCTGCAAACAGATTATTGTTAAACGTAATTTTCACTTGCTGAAGCCAAAAAACTTCCAACGAGGCAGTTAACGCGAAAATAATAGAATCGCATTGCATGGTGGTAGGGCATTTTGCGAATGCCCGCCTGGCTAGCTACCAACCTCAAGTAGAAAATCTGTCGCCAAGCATCTAACGCTGTGTTCCACAGCTGTTCTTGAGAGCCAGTCATTCTAAGTTAGCCTGAACAACATCCTCGACCACATCATCACTTACCATCAGGTGAGATAGTGGTCAACGGGTAAACTACCAGGCATAAAAAAAACACCCACAATTTCGTCTTCATCACTATCGCAGTCTCCAGCCACTAGCACCAAAACCAACGACTTGATCGGATCGCACATTGCGCTGATTTATATTTCTATTCGTGTTATGGTCCACAATGGGCGTCGGTCGGCAAACCCTTTATTGCAACCTAAGCCATTTGCCTCAAAAAATGTCTAAATAGGCTCTATCGAAAAAGACTGAAGTGATATGCTGCGCGTTATGAAGTTTGCTAAAAAAACCGACGGACTTTCCACGCACTGCATTTGATTCTATATGAAACGATTTGATTTTTAGCTCTATATTGGCGAAGCTCAGTATTTTGTCTCGGTTGGTATGTCTGACTCTTTCAAGACATTAAATTAATTTTATTTCTCCTTATTCTTCCCTTACCTCACCCGTGATGATCAGTGCTGACACGCAATGCTATTGTTGTATTATCCCTACTATTGTATTGTACTACTGTATCAGCCGGATTATCCACTGCTGAACACAGCCTCCCTCATTAATGGGTGGGTTTGCCATAATCCCCCCGCTTGGCAGGTGTCTTGGGGATCATAGTTATTATTAGTAAGTTAATTGTTTTCCATTACATAAACACGTCACCCTCATATCCTCATACCCAATATATTCCCTATACCATAGAAATATAACATTTTCATCACGGTTAATTATTAAGTGTATTTTAAATAGATCTCTGCACCGGATTTCGAAATCGAAAGTTTCAACAATACCCATGATATTGTTTGCTGGTTGCCAAGTAGCCGCCGATTGTACTATCTTTTTTTATCTTAAGATGAAATATTTTGTTAGTTATATTAATTGTAATAAGAAAGTACAATAAAGTGTAATCTATCTATCTATGTACGAGGACCACCAGATGTTAAAAGTTTTTGCGTCTTATGCCTGTGATTTATTATTTCATATTTTTATTACTTTTCTCGATATAAATATTCAAAACTTATTCAAAAGGAACCGGTCCGGTGTTGCCGCGGCGAGCGCTCTTGGCTCGAAGTAGGCATTAAAACCCAAAAAAATATTTTTTTTTAAACAAAAAAAGATATATTTCTCAAAATGTTTATTAGGACTAGCAGAACTCAACCCTAAGAGGTTGTTACCATTTAACCCTGTACATCAGGAGCCACAATCAAGTAATTGGTTAATAATAAATGTAGTAGGAAATTCTTTTGAAAAGACCACAGGTTATAAATATCTTGAAAGGAAGCTGGCTCTTATTGAGCTGCTAGAAGATATAGTACTAGCTGTGGTAGTTGAGGTGCATTGACCAGCTAGCCATGTCATTAGCATCACCCAAATGATTACTGCAGCGCGCACTGCTTACTTAGTTGTTCGGTTAAGAACGTCTACATAAACTCCACCTTGAGCTCTTTATTTTTTTTCCAGTTTTTTATAGAGGTGTATGACGTCAAGTCTTATTTTTTGGCAATAAGGTCTGATGCCCAATTTCCCTCTCATAGAGGATACTTTGTATCCTATTATCAGAAAAAGAGTAATTTATCCACAGTCAGAAGCAAAAAAAAAAAATGCTCTTATGGGAAACGATCCACGTCGTTATTACCCATATTTTTTTTCCATTGAAAGAAATTACAGGCGAAACTGGTGTTATTCAGCTAACTGAGAAATTTACGAACGTGAACGTTTCCTGGAGTTATTGGGCTGAGATTTAATCATGAGAGGATATGGTTACAGAATATTATGTTGTTATATCCACGAATGATCAGCTTTGTCTTTAGCTTTGCCTTTTTGATTAATGCTTCGTAGTTCTTGTCCATTTTTGTGGCCACACGGCTACCTAAATTCAGACTAAGCGTTAACTCCACTCAATAAAATATACCATCTAGAATAATCCTTTTGAGTTACGTATATAAGCGTAGTAACATGATTAATCGATAATACTTTCTAATAACAGAACTTATCGATACAACAAATCATAAAATTCAGGATTGATGTATAAATTTTACCTCACGTTCTTCTCTCCGAGCGTTGTTGGCGTAGTATCACAGTAGCTAGGGTTTATTTCATCATTTAGGGTGGTCAGAAAAAGAACTTTATAACAGATATACATATAATATTTTTATTTTTTTACTTGAAATATGTTATCTGTTATGTGAAATATATTTTTTTATGGAGAAGTTCAAACTTCAACCTACAAAAATATATTAGAAAAACAAACATGACATTCATTCAGCACACGACATTCATTTTCATACCAAGCGACTTTAGTTACTGTGGTTTTCACACTCACACTTCACAGTCATGTGATGGACACCAAATCGAATATGTATTTCTAATGATATATAGTTATTGTAGTCACGGAACTCTATACATGTAACATGCTCGTGGCTTGAAAAGTGTTAATTGAACGATCCATGTTGGTACCAATCCCTATCAATTGGTGCCAATAATCATCGTCATTTCTAACATATTTTGGAGGGTTCTAAAGTAAGTATAGAAAGCAAATAAGCGCAAGGAGTATTATTTTTAACGTAGTAAATGTTCTGCGGAAATCTTCCCTGGTGTTCGAAGGTCTATAAAAATGCTGCGTGTTTGTGAACCAAAGGATTTATAGCGACTCAATTCATTTTTATGAAATTTACTGCTTAGTGTTTTCGTTGCGCTTCGGCCAGTTTAGGAATTTGGAGTTTGGTGTATCACTTGAATAGTGAAGATGAATTTGTAAATATTTAGACAACCTGAAAGTGAAGTCATAGCTGACTCAGGGGCAGTCTTAATGCTCTAGATAAATTAATATGTGGCTCATGCTATATGGGGCATATGACCTGTAAAATGGTAAAAAATTTCAGGTTTGATTCATGGCTCAAACAAATGAGTATTGTGATTTTGTGACAAATAATTATCAGTAGCATTTCGAAGTATATGTATGTATGTGCCTAGTCAAACCTAGTGTTTTTCGATCGTGTGCTCGAAGAGTTAAGCACTCATAACCTGCTTCATGTAGAAGCGAAACCCGTCGAACATTGCTATATCGAAATAAAAAAAAAATATAAATACATAAAATAAAAACATTCATCCGGTTTGGCTGCGTGGCGTTTCTGACGTCACGTCGGCTTAAATAGTTGATGTTTTATAAGTGTATGTTTTTTTTTTTATTTGTTCTTATAGTCACACCCATTTTATTTCATCTAAAATCATTTGGTAAAATCTAGATCTTCATAATATTATTCTTTGACAGAATTGGGCGATGCAATCATTATATCACCAGAATAGTCTGAAATAAACTGGGCACAGATCTCCTTTGCCTCTTTCCAACTATTTCAATCTATGAATTTGATAATCTTATCTCTATTGCATGCGTATTGACCAGACAGGTTTCTGTGGAATTCAGTCAGTATGATGGATATGTTTAATATCCCTATCCTCACATAGGGTGCTTAATAGGAAACCCATTTTGGGATGCTGACATCTGACGGCTATTAAACGTGTGGCCAACATGAGAAGTTAACTTTAGTATTTGACAATGCAGCAAACTAATGTCAATTGTCATTGACAGCGAGTGACAGAGCGCATCTAGATATAAAGTTACAGACCGCAATACGAAGCGCTAAAAACAAACGCTATGCTAAAATGTGACTGGGACAAACCCCACGTGTGCCCGATGTTGGAAGACTTACAGTTGATTACCACCTATATTGATTACTACCATATAATATCACCCATTCTTTTCACTACATTTATCCAATCTCACGTAGCAGCTACTCGCACATATATCAGATACCCATCTCCACTAACACACCATAGTTACTTCACTTTAAAATACATGCGCTTTTTTAGGGTTCCGTAGTCCTGACAAGGAACCCTTGTAGTTTCATCATGTCCGTCTGTCTGTCCGTCTGTCCGAGGTTTTGCTACGAGGAACCCTTATAGTTTCATCATGTCCGTCTGTCTGTCCGTCTGTCCGAGGTTTTGCTACGAGACCGTTAGTACTAGGAAGCTGCAATTTCGTATGGATATGTAAATCAATTACGCCGACAAAGTGGTAAAATAAAATTTTGAAAAATATATTTTTTTCGGGTACCTCCTATACATGTGATGTGGGGATGATATTTTTTTCGCCGTTTATCTCTTCGAGTGTGGTATGGTTAAATAGGTCTTTTAAAATGACTTAGGGGATGCTAATACTGTTTTTGGATTTAATGCTCTATTTACGAAATATTAAACTTTAAAGTGCAAATTTTTGTTCAAGTAGGGCGTCCCCCCTCCTCTAAAAGCTAAACTGCTGGCTTGAAAAATCTGAAAAAATTCAATTTGATAGTGCGTTTTATGAACTTTAAAGAAAAAGTATAGCGGTTGAGATAACTTTATTAGCTTAGCAGTAATAGTCGTTGAACTTGGGTGTTGGATAATTTTGTACCAAATATAAAAACTATAGAATAAATTCTTTAAACTATGACTAAGATGAAGTAGTTGGTGGTTTATAAAGGATAAAGACTGGCATTGAAAACTTAATCTAAAAACTATAACTATGCCCTATGTCATACATAATAGACTAGCCTTCCAGCCGCGGCTCCACCCGCGCGTATTGCGGTTATCGCGCAAAGCCAATAACCTCTTTTTGCCCATTTGGATAAAAACTATCTTATGTCCTTTCTCGGGTCTCAAACTATTTCCATTAGTATAGATATAGATATGACAGTACAAAGATTTGTCTTATATAGGTATAAAGTACTTTTTGGACCCCATCTTCGCCGTACACTAGAAGTGTTTGCTGCCTGTACCTGTTGCCGTACACCTACTCACGGCTCAATACCTACTATGCACAAGGCGAATACTGCTATCCTATGTTCTTTAGCACCTCATTTCATATTGTTATTTGATAATGAGCACGAAATAATATATGAAATGGCGCAAAATCGAAAGAAAATTTTAAAGTAATAAACGCGTTCCAAATTCTAAACAATTCGGATTCTGACGCACGCTATCGTTACGTTTTCATTCGAGTAGCTACCTAAAGAATTCAAAAACGAATTTTGTTCAATTTGCGAATTACAAATTATAATAATAACTTGGTGGCAATCGTACTCTTCCTTCTTAGATTTAGCAGGAAGAAAGTGGAGGAGAATAAAGTACCACAGAATCGTTCTATATTATGATAACGGGCTTCTACGGAACCCTACATTGTGCGTGGCTTGACACGCATTTGACCGTTTATTATATACCTACAACCCACACCTACACAAAACACCTATACTCACCACACACACCCTCATTTTCCTTTACATTCTTATTCTTATGTTTATATTTAGTTTTTTATTCGTTTATGTAAGCCTTACATTTTAAATGTACTTACCTAAAATTGTTTTAATTTTTTAAGACTTTGTATTGTAATGTAATAGCTTAATAAGTTTTAGCAGTATATCATTATTTAACTAAAAACTACCCACTGATTCACCCAGAATCATAATATCGGCATCACCTCAACTCAAGTCGTCAAGGTGAAGTGATTATAAAAAACGTTTTTTAAAAAGTTTACGCCTGACAGTTATGAAATAAATATATGGTTGAGGATGTGACAAATACTATACTTGATCCGGAAATACGATTCCCTTTATTTCTCGCTCTCCGCCCTACGCCCTCAACATCTGACATTTTCCAAAGACCACTGCGTAACACACTCGTCAACGTGCCGTTTCAGTGTGTTGGAGTTTGCCTCGTCTCGGGACAAGCATCGCTCAGGAGTAGTCATGAATGAGATTAATTAGGTTACGGCACCGATGCAATACATCTGCGTTGTGCTTTATGGGCTTCATTAATGTATTCATTTGTTAATATAACATAGGAGGTATCTGGTTGGTTTTAAAACTCACATTGGTTAATGGTATATAAAGTTAAAATATCAGTGAATATAATTTAAATATTAGCCTAAAAATACAATTTAGATTATTGTAATGTATTCTACAATTCAGCATAAAATAACTTTAAGCCTACACTGGAATATTACAGGCCTACCCAACGAGCTGGCGGATACCAGAATTTTTCCCAACATGAATATTTTAACTCACATTCACACGTCATTTTAATCTCATCAAAACAAACGTTCCCTTCACAATTTAAATTAAAGCAGAACTTTGATAAAGGGCTTAAGACAAACCCCTGTTTACAGTGTGTACGCTCACATGCAAATCTATTGGTTTAGGACTGTCAAAACCAGAGTATGCGTAATTTTGTTAGCTTGTGCTTTAGTGGCTGGAGTTAGGGAGGCAGTTTTACTCACGTGCAAAAGTTCAGTGATCGTCAATAATGGATATCTAATCTTTTGAACGATTGATGTGTTCAGAACAATAGTTTGTGGGCCTTTTTAAAACAATACAGGTGCGATGGTGTAGATTTCAAGTGCTAAATAGTCGGTCATTAGTGAAACTCCTCTGCTATATATTGTTATGCATGTTCGCTGAGCTAGTATATTATATTTCTTCAGTAAGAAATCTTTCACCAAGCACCTGACGATGTGTTTCGGCAACTGCCCTTGCGAGTCTCAGTTGCTATTCAAGGTGTAGCACGATATAGCCTTCAACCATATCGCCTCGCCCATAGATAAGATAGGGATCAAAAATGAACTTCAAATTGGTACGCATCTATGCGTTTACCTCGAGTTGACCATACATTTTAATCCATAAATATGTCTCCCTTGTTGGCCGCCTGATATTAAATTAATATCGCAGGTTATGGACGCTTGCATCACCAATGGCATCACATACGCATTGTTGACTGATTAAATACGTATTAACTCCCCTCTTGCAGAAATCCATACATATACACCTATGCTTCCATAACTAAATATTATATTAAAACTTTTTAAGTCAAGTAACATATAATATTAAATCTTGATTTACTCATAATTGCCCACTCAAACCTGATATTTCTAGGTTATTAATTTTATGTTATTGTTTGTTTTACAATATTATGATGAACGCGCTCAAGGTCCAGGCGTGTTCCGTCACAATTACAAGTTCTTAACAACTTTATGTCCCTGAGTGGTGGGCGAAATGCAGTTCGTCACTTTTATTATGCTATCGGGATGGAACAAGCACATGGCCCACCTATGAAGCGCTCGTAGTCAAGTTTGCTTAGCCATTCTGAATCGATCAGCAAAGTTAAGCAACGTCCGCCGCGGTCATGATTTGGATGGGTGACCGCTGGTGACATTACTACTGAGCGCTTCCGTGCTTCGGAGGGCACGTTAAGCCGTCGGTACCTGTTGTTGTCTTAGGATAGCAGTCGTTACAGCATGGTGGTAGGGCACTTTGCAAATGCCCGTCTGGCTAGCTACCACCCTCAAGTTGAAAATCTGTCGCCAAGCACCTAAAGGTGTGTTCCGGCAGCTGTCCTTGAGAGCCAGTAACTCTAGGTTAGTCTGAACAACATCCTCGACCACATCATGACTTACCATCAGGTGAGATAGTGGTCAAAGGCTAACCTATCAGGCATAACAAAAAAAAAATTAAGGCCAACCTCTGCCTATTACAGAAGTAGTTTGTTACAGGTGGCGAACTGCAATGTGCCCATCACCCTGACACATAAAATCGTTAAGTCTCATGTGCCTATAATTTCACCAGCATACGTTCTTCAAATCAGAACACAATTATACAAACATTATTACCTAGTGGTGGAAATACGTATGATGTCACTACTTCCTTGGAGGAACTCTCACAAATAGTTATGCGTCTATTATATAAGCAGAGGTTACATCTAAACACCAGGTAGGCCAAGAGCTCCTTACGTCACAACCAAATAAAAAAATACTGGGTACAAGTAAACTTGTAACTTAGTGCTTGCTGAAACCATCAGCACAATCACCAACTTCAACTCATGCTTCAGCGTTTGTCAAAGTTCTTTTCAAGGGAAGAACAGCACCCTTTAGTGCAGCAGTTGAGCGAAATGCGTCTTACACTACAAAGGAATTTAAGCTCCCTGTCTGTAGCTTTAGAGCTTTAGGTAGCGTACATGCAACTTACTTCGCGTACATTACATACCTACACTGTTCGCATACATACGAGTATTTTATAAATTCCAAATAAAACAACAATGAGCTAATCCCATAAAGGGCTATGGGAGGAAAACTGCAGACGTATTGCTAGCCCGGCAAATATGTGGAGTATCTGTGTCACAAAGGCCCTCGCATTTACATTTAAATGTAATAATTTACATATTTGTTGCCTTTATGTGCCACTACTTTTGTTTTTATGCCAAAGATTTATATAACAAGTAATTCAGCATGGTTTGCGGTTGTGCCCTTTTCGCTAGAGATTTTGAAAATTCACTGACCCTCCCTCCTGTGCGGTTAAAGATATATGCTTTTGCGGCTCCTTCGTACCCTTTTCCGCTAGAAGACACTACATAACGGTCATTGCACAATCTATCTTCACGTTCTGGTTGTCATATAAATTCAAATTACCATTGTTTTGATTTGAAAACTAGACATATGCTTGATGCATATTACACCAAACAGTAATATAAAATAAGAAAGAGAGTAAAATAACATTTATCCTACTTGATATTAGGTTACATACGCAGCGTCGCCCCTGATGTTTCATAGCATAATGTTTTTATGTCATTTTGCAAATGCCTACCTGGCTATCTAAAATATCTATCATACACAATTTTTAGCCAATCACCTAACTGCTGTTCACACTGATGTTTTTTATTTATTTATTTTTTTAATTGTTTTGATCTCTTGAGAGCTATTAGTTCTAAACTTAGTCTGAACAACTTCTTCAACCGCATTATCACTTATAACATTATCATTTTCCGGTGAAATAGTTGTCAAAAGCTACTCTGTCAGCTACTGGCACAAATACACTAACGGTATAGCTTTAAGCACTCAGCGTAAAACGCACAAACGGTTAAAAAAATAAATTACAGAAAAACAAAATATTAATATGAATTTACTGAGGATATCAAAAGGCTTGGCAGAGAAGGTAAACAGTATTTTGGGTATTTCATAAACGTGCGGTACTTGCTTGATAGTAGGTTAATCGGCTCGGCACAAAATTGCCTGTTTTGTACATTTTTCTTCGAGCGTGCAGCAATTTATGCGTCCCTGGGGTTTTTACTAACAATACAAAATTCTGTATTGAAAAAGAAATTAAATCTATAGAAGAATTCCGCGGCTCAACAACCGATGAAAGAAAATTGTTGGTTTGATCACCGCTTAAAAGCCTTACATTTGCCAAATAAGCAGTTTGTTGTCGACCACAAGCATACAAATTTTCAAATAAGGCTCATATCAGTATCCGCTGCAGAGTGACAGTTAGGCTTACCTTTAACTGATTTCGTAGCGGCTGTTTAACGGTGACACTATTTAAGAAGGTCAAGATCGAGCTACTCGACTGTATTAACGTAAGTAAAATCGGTGTGAATATTATTTAAATATGTGTAATACTTACGAAAGTCTTAATAAAATACTATTTAAGAATTTGACGAAACTGGCTTGATTGGCTACCGGTCGATTACTTGCCACTTATGCACAATTATTATGACTTCGCGGTGTGAATTGACGCTTAAACAAAATTGTATCTAGACAAATTATTTGTAGGTAATGATCACCATATGGTGGGTTTTCTTAGTTAAAGAATTGTCCTCAAAAATAAGGAACTCCCACCGCGCGGGGTAGGGGCTGGTTCGATAGTTGATTATAGTAGGTAAGTGTAGGTTAATTGAAGCCTAGAGAAGGGGGTCCTATACAAAAGAGATTCCCAAACGCAAAGGAGGTTCTTAATTGAGGCCACTAAAATATATGTACATACCATAGTTTTCTCCACCATCTCCCGTAGTCGGAGTCTCCCTTGCAGAGGCCGCGGTGCGGTCACTTTCCACGCACGTCACAAAATATCACGTAGCAACAAGTAAAACAGTTCTAATAAGTAATTAATGATAACACGGTGCGGTGATGAGGCAATATTTGCACTTATTTATATTAAGAATGCGACACCGTCGTGGTGTATGGCGCGGGGTGCGGTCCAACGACGACTCTCAGTGGTACTGGTCAGCCGCGGCGAAGCGAAACATCATTCGCGGCTCGTTGCGGGTAGTATGAAAAAACTATGCATGCTTTGACATACAAATAGTAACCAGAAAAAAGAACCATCCCCCCGGCCTTCAGGAAATGAAGATGTCTCCTGAATCAATAAGAAATTGGAGAAACTAGACGTTCCTCATGTAAGCTATGCGGATGCGGGTCTGCTCCATGTAGTAGAGAACATTGATAAGCTCATAAAAGAGAAATTTTTGCTATCTAATATAAGATTGCGGATGTGATGCGGATTATGTGCGACTAGTACAGTACTAGAAAAATTAAACTATAGAAATTAACTAAGTATAATATCTTAAACAATAGAGGTACACCGTGAATGGTGCGCGAGATAAGTAAAATTATTTATTGAGAAGGTAAAACGCAGAGTTTTACTACGGGTCTAACGTAGACACCATTCTTAGTGCGGACCGTCACAACTCTAACAATTCCGTCTGAAGAAGCATGGATATCTTCTATAATGCCTAGAGGCCATTGCAGCGGCGGTGAATTGTCAGTTTTGATAAGTACTACCATTCCTTTCACTATCGGATTAGAGGGTGTATTCCATTTAACGCGGGTTTGTAATGTATTAAGGTATTCTCGCCTCCATCGGTTCCAATATCTCTGAACGATTTGGTCTAATAAATGTTTATTACGTATAAGATTTTCCGGTGTAGGTTGAAAATGTGTTTCTGAATGGAATGATTTAAGCGGACCGGAAGTTAAGAAATGTGCGGGTGTTAGAGCCTCAGGTTCGGCTGGGTCTGAACTCAACACAGTCAGAGGACGGGAGTTTAGCACAGCCTCGACCTGAGTAAGGACGGTGAGCAATTCTTCGTAAGTCAGTAATATGTCACGTATAGAACGTTTTAATAAAAATTTTACGCTTCTGACGCACGTCTCCCAGGCAGAACCAAAGTGTGGTGAGCTAGGTGGTATCATCTTCCAAGATACGCCTTGAGCTAGCGTTTCCTCGGCGAAGGAATCGCAGAAGGCCTTGGACTTGAGAAACCCATTCAACTCGTCGAGTTTAGCCTTGGCGCCGACAAAATTGGTACCGTTATCGGAAAATAATTCGGTACAATTTCCACGACGCGATATGAAGCGGCGAAAAGCGCGAAGGAAAGACTCGGTAGTCAAATCTACAGTTAATTCTAGGTGTGTTGCGCGAGAAACGAGACATGTGAATACACAGATGTATGCCTTCACCTTACGGGCTCTTCGGTATCTGCTTAATAATATATTAACGGGTCCTGCGTAGTCTGTTCCACATTTTGAAAACGGAAAGGCAACGTTAACGCGGGATGCGGGCAGGTCTGCCATGAACGGCGCATCAGAACGCGGACTAGCCTTGAAACAGCTGTTGCAGAGGCGAAAGCGTTGTTTAACCGTACTACGGCCGGCGATAATCCAGTACTTTTGTCTTATTAGTGACAAAAGTAAATGCGGGCCAGCATGAAGGTACTTGCGATGATAATAATCTATTATGAGATTCACAATATGATGCTTTTTGGTAACAATATTGGGTGTTTGCTGTCGAAGTCAAGTGTAGTTTTTGTGAGTCGCCCACCAGTGCGAAGCAAACCATTTTCTAAAAACGGTGATAGCGGTAATAACGATTTTGAAACCTTGCGGTTATTAGAGAGAGCGTTTATATCGTCTTTAAAGTACTGTTGCTGGAGAGCCTTTATTATAGCAACTTCTGCAAATTGTAAATGCGAAAGTTCCATTCTATTAGAACGCGGGATTTTTCCTAAGAAGCGATATAAATACGCCACGATGCGAAGTACTTTAGACCAGGAAGAAACTCTCTGGGCCATGGTGCTAAGTAAGGGTGGCGGTTCGTCAGTGCTTATGAAAACCTTCGGTTGTTTTTTAACTTCCAGTAGCTTCTCATCAGCTGCGTGTTCGAAAGTGAACCTACAAATTGGCCAAGTGCTTACGTCATCACGAGCCCAAGAAGGGCCGTGGAGCCAAAATGGATGTTCCAGCAGTTGTTGTGGGGTAGCTCCCCTACTAAGGATATCGCTAGGATTCTGCGATGACGCCACATGGAAAAAATGTTTAGGATCTAAATTATCCTGTATTTGTGTGATGCGATTTCCGACGAATGTATCAAAGCGGTGCGGCGCGGAGTGAACCCAGTGAAGGGCTACGGTTGAGTCACTAAATGCAAAAATGTCATCAATGTGACAGCGGGGAGAAATCGTTTCGATTACGAATCGACATAGCTTTGATAATAACAAAAGAGCGCAGAGCTCTAAGCGAGCCAATGATACGACCTTAAGAGGCGCGACTTTACTTTTAGCACAGATTAAATTAACCTCGTTCGGTTGCGATGCGGTTTGTATACAAAGGTATACTGCACATCCTAGCCCACGCTCGCTTGCATCAGCAAATGATAGCAAGATAACACGGGATTTGGCGGTGACCCCTAAGTAACGCGGGATTTTAAACTTTTCTAAGGCGGGAAGTTCAGATAGGAAACGACTCCAAGCTACACAAATATCACGCGGTGGTTGTTCGTCCCAATCGATCTTGGCGATCCAAAGTGCTTTAATCAAAAGTTTGGCGTATAAAATTACAGGCGCACAATATCCGTTGATGACCCATAATTTAGCAATCGTTGATAGCATTAAGCGTTTGGTACATTTCGACTGTGGATTAAATTTAAGCGCAATCGAAAAATTGTCATCAATGGGAGACCATATGAGACCTAGAAGTTTCATATTGTCTTCCTTGTCAAATTCCAAAGTCGAGCATAACCGGTTTTCAGGCGGGATCGCGTTTATGACGTCAGCGGAATTACTCATAAATTTTATCAAGTCGAAATGGCCACGTTTAAATAAATTGATTAAGTCGCGGGCAAGTTTGATTCCTTCGGCAGTTCCGTATACGGAAGTTCCCAAATCGTCCATATACAAATCATTAGAAGCTACCTCGGAAGCGAGCGGAAAGTCCGTTTCGTCTTGAGCGAGTTGTTTGACAGTTCGCATTGCGATAAATGGCGAACAGCGTAGGCCAAAACACAAACGTTCGTAACAATATAATTTAGCGGTGTCATCGTCGTTCAATTTATATAAAATATTTAAGTAACGACGATCTTGTTCTCGAATTCCAATATTTAAAAACATTTGTTTAATATCTGCGGTCAAAGCGACAGGAAACAGACGAAATTTCAAAATTATCGCTGTTAAATCGGCCTGTAAATTTGGCCCAGAATGTAAACAATCATTCAATGATATGTTAGTATCAGTTTTTTCGCTCGCGTTTAAAACAATGCGTATGCCTTTGTCCGGTCGGCTTACGCCGTGATGCGGTATGACGTAATGATCTTCTGCGGTGGTCGTGGCGGGTGCGGGTGAAATAATTTTATTTTTAAGATAATCTTTTATAATGCTGTCGTATTCTTCCTTTAAGGCAGAATTTGTTTGAAATCTGCGATCTAAACAGGCATATCGACGCGATGCGATTTCTAGTGAGTTCCCTAATTTTGTAGTAGGTAGCGAAAATGGTAATGCGGTGACATAACGTCCAGAGCTATCACGATGTGTATTTGATACAAAAAAATCTTCACATTCTGCTTCTGCTTTAGACATATGTATTTTAGTCGGTACTGATTCTAACTGCCAAAATTTTGAGACCAAAGTCTCAATTGACTCATCACTAGACGTAAAAAAAGCGCGTGAGCGTTGGTTGTCAGTATTGATAGGACGCGGTTGAGTTGTAGGTATGTAGGCAGTTGAGCCCATAACTACATAACCAAAACTCGTTTCTAATGCATCGGGATGTCCCGGCGGCCCTAGTATTTTGCCTGATTTTAAGATTTCAATAAATACTTCAGAACCGATTAATATATCAATAGGTCCTGGGACATTAAATTGCGGGTCGGCTAGCGGTATCTCTCCTAAATACTCGAGTATAGTGTGGTTGTCCAGCTGGCAACTCGGTAGGTCACTTGAAATAGTTTTAAGGACGAGCGGTTGGATATGCAAACAATAGTTCGGATCATGCCGAGAAAATAAAGTTAAGTTAGTTATGCCGTATATAGTCTGGGAGCTGTTACCGATCCCCATTACGGATTTTTCAGAACAGTCATTAAATATGCGAAGCCCTAATCTTTTGCAGGCATTTTGACTAATTAAGTGATTTTGAGAACCATTGTCGATTAATATTCTCACTTGACAAATCGACCCATCTCGACGCTTAACATCAGCGAGGGCGGTACCCAATAAAACGTTTTGGGATTTTCGCGGGCGGGAATTATCAGTCATACTACAAAGAGAAACGATATTATCTTGGGGCTTATTCAAAGTAGAAATCGACGATGCGATAGCAGATGTCGAGTGAATATTTGTTTCAGCGGTGCCTCGACTAGAATCAGTTGCGGGCTGATAACAGACTGGTCGGACGCCAGGCGGCCGATCAGCTATCCTATTAATTTTATTTGTGTCAGAAAAGTGCAACATGGTGTGATGTCTTCCGTGACATTGTTTACATGTGACTTCTGACTTACATGCGGGCGTAGTATGTTTATTACTTAAGCAATTTACACAGCGATTTTGATTCTTAATAACATTATAACGTTCGCGGGGTGTTAATGATTGAAATTTAGGGCAGGAATATAGCTGATCATGATCTGATTTGCTACATAACATACAGGAGCTATTATTGTTGTTAACAACAAAAGATCGTACATTATTTTTTGGCGCGGAGTTAGCGGGTAATTTGGGTTTCGATGTAAAGTCTGAATCTAAAGAATTATCACCAGTATGAGTCAATATCTTGACACGGTCGCGTATAAAAGTAAACAAGTTTTGTAGATTCGGTAATCCGTTGTCTCGATTATCCATTTCAAAAAGACGCGCGGTTTCTTTGTCTAATCGCTGCAAAGCCACGTATGTTAATACAAAGTCGTATAGATTTTGAATTTTTAAATTATTTAAAGCTAAATATGCGTTCGCGAATTTATCAACGAAGTTTTCTAGGCTTTTGGCGGTAGCCGATACAATCGGCTTCAATGTAAACATCTGATCTAGATAAGAGACGGCTAAACTACGCTTATCTTCGTACTTATCTATAAGCGCGGTATATATTGACATATAGTTTTCGCCACATGGAATGATTCCGGTGCAGATTGACTTTGCTTTTCCGGTTAATTTACCCACCAAGTAATACATTCGCTCTGTATCTGTGAGTGACGCGTTCAGATGAACTGCATTATTAAATGTTGCGTAAAATAAAGGCCAATTTTGGCGGTCGCCGTTGAATTCACATAACTGAATTCTTTCTAATTTAATTCCTTGCAAAGAAACTCCGTGGTTTGATTCTGATTTGGCATCAGAGTGCGCTTGTTTACATAGTGATATTTTGCGTTTGATGCGGCAATAAAGATCTTCGAAAGCAAGCCAAGTATCAAAGTTAGGCGTTGCATCTTTATTTATTTTTAATGAAATGCTGTTTATTTCATTCACAGCCTGTTGATAGTTAGAGCGGAGTTCATCTAATGTCTCAATTAAACAAAGAAAATTCTCAAGTTCAACCGGATCGTTTAAATCCTTGCGTGAGCTATTGTAAATAAGTTGAATACGTTCGAAATATAATTCACGCTGTTTTTCAAAAATTCTAAGTTTCTGTTCGTTCGCCATGATAACCTACAGTGGCGAGCACCACGCGGTAATTAATTGCAAAATGGCTACCTAATAATTCGTGAAGAGATGACGAAATGCGATGGAATGCGGATTGGTGTAAATACCAATATGTGATGCGAAGTTAACTAATAATAAATATATTACACCATTAGGTATATCCCTGGATAATTCAAGGAATGAATAATAAAAGAAAGAAAGATGCGAATTGTTAAAGATGTGACAATGCGCAGAAAAATATGGCGGCGATTGCTGCTTAGAAAATATGTAGGCTAGATTAAACCTAAAAATAAACAATATCCGTGCTTTGAAGGACCATTAAATGGTGGGTTTTCTTAGTTAAAGAATTGTCCTCAAAAATAAGGAACTCCCACCGCGCGGGGTAGGGGCTGGTTCGATAGTTGATTATAGTAGGTAAGTGTAGGTTAATTGAAGCCTAGAGAAGGGGGTCCTATACAAAAGAGATTCCCAAACGCAAAGGAGGTTCTTAATTGAGGCCACTAAAATATATGTACATACCATAGTTTTCTCCACCATCTCCCGTAGTCGGAGTCTCCCTTGCAGAGGCCGCGGTGCGGTCACTTTCCACGCACGTCACAAAATATCACGTAGCAACAAGTAAAACAGTTCTAATAAGTAATTAATGATAACACGGTGCGGTGATGAGGCAATATTTGCACTTATTTATATTAAGAATGCGACACCGTCGTGGTGTATGGCGCGGGGTGCGGTCCAACGACGACTCTCAGTGGTACTGGTCAGCCGCGGCGAAGCGAAACATCATTCGCGGCTCGTTGCGGGTAGTATGAAAAAACTATGCATGCTTTGACATACAAATAGTAACCAGAAAAAAGAACCACCATAGATCCGATGACACTATTTTTTTACTTTTATTTATTATTTTTTTTAATTGAAAGTAGATTGCTTTTGTCAAGCCTGGTTATAATTTGAGGACTGTAAAGCCTTTAAGATATACATTATAAATTGACAGTTTAAGTCTTTGTATAAGAGTTCAGAGGTAGGTGTGGACATAAATTTGAGATATATAATTATTTCAGGTTTTGAGATACGAGCTCGTAGGTTCCCTTATTATTTTTAAGGATAACGTAACACTCACTGAATTTTTTTTCATTGAATAACTATTTCAGTTTTGCATCAACATTCTAAACGTAATATTTAAACAATTTGTTTATCACTCATGGCTTATAGACAGACAGGAGACTGACATAATACGGACCGCGACCCCCTAGTCTTTTTTTATGCGATTTGGCAGTTATTGTCGCGTTAGGAGTAATGAGAAGGTACCACGATAAAAGAAAATGTGTCTCGTCAGCTCTTTAAATCGCTAGAGCCAGTTCTAACGAAGACAGGCCCAGCTTGAGATACCTGTTGGGCATCCTTCATCGCGTAGGTCTGTTTAATATCCTTAATCAGAACAAGATTTATCAACAAGTGAGACAGTGGTTTAAAGTTAGCATAACAGTTGTGAAAAAAGGCCAACGTAGTAATTTATTAATTAACATACATCTATCTTCACAAGTATACACACAATACAATAATGGAATTATATATCAGGATTTAATTACATTCAGGTAAGTATCTAATTTCTATAACAAAAATGTAATGCTATTTTTCACTTTACTTTTGATTCGAAACTTTCTACGTTATGATCATGTAATTAACAGTTTATATAGCATTACCTTTTCTGTGGAGTGCCGAGCTAGAATTGCAATCCCCCTCCCCTCACTCCATATCTTCCTGATGTAAGCCATTAGATGCGAATAAGCAGCGAAGAAAAAAAATACCAGACATTGGTAACAGCAGGGACTACCATCTTGCACTGCGACTCCAACCCAGTGTGAGGGTTTTTCTAAAGGGGGAGGTAATTTGTTTGACAGCAGACATTAGGGCATTATAGCTCTTCATGTGATGGCATTCAGCAGACAGAATTCATGCTCCCAAAAGTCCTTTATTTCTTGCTCTAGAACACTAATTTAACTACTTGAAAAGCAGTTCACGCAATTCGTCTTGTCTTCCGACATTCGCTTCAGCTTAAACGTCCAATAAGCTCCAGCCATTTGTCTATATTTGTTGTCCGGAACTTCACTTCAGTGTTGCGGAATACTTCTAAGAAATGTGTAGTGCATTCTTTAGCTAACAATTTAAATTAGACACGGTTGTTGTCTGACGTTACAAGGTCTTAAGTTTGTGTGTTGATCAACGCATTTGTATCATTGGTAAATGTTTGGAAAAGTGAAAATGATCAGTCTTTACTCACGACACCAACAAGCCATACTATCAGTAGTGTCGTGGAGAATAGTTTTGCCTTTCTACACTACCGCCCATTAGTGACGTGTGTTGTGAACAGGGCGCATATCTTTATTACCCACAACACAACGCCATCAAAATCTATAGTCACGTAAAGAACATCATTTTTATGTATTACCCTAAAAAGCATATAATGAAAGGGGAAGCTAACTTTTTATACTTTTTGCTTTAATTTATATTTGCTTGGCAGTTCATATTACACATATTCTCTACAAATTAAAACTTCTTTCTTAAAAAAAGATGAAGATACCTAAAAAGTTCGATGCGGTGCTAGCACCGAGCTAGCCACAACCGTCAAGTAGAAAATCTGTCACTAAGCACCTGTGTGCTGGTAGCTAACCTTGACAGCCAATTCATATTTTAGGTAGTCCTATGAACTATATCTTCATCATAAATCAGACTTTGGTAGAATGCCCTGACAATGTGAAAAAATATTAAAATTAATCGGAATAATGGCTCATATGATACCATTAATTTTTGAAGCATATATATTTGAAAGTACGATCCTTAAAAATATCAAACAGTGTGAACATAATAATAAATATTCTACAGTGGTTTTTAAGATGCTCTCATTAATTTACCATACGATGTTCCTAGTACCTACTTCTGCCTATATAATTATAATAAAACTACACAAAAGACCGCCTTTTCGTTCTGTAAATCTCAGAACATCACAAAAATGATGTTGCCATTTATGTTCGTTCTAAAATTCTAATAAAAATGTGGCTTTTATGTCTAAACATAAAAATATGCCTTCAAACCATTCGTAAAACAGGACTTACATCTTGGCTTATTATTTTCATGCTCGTTGTTTTCTGAAAGTATATAGCTGAATTAAATATACAACCTGTTTTTTAAGTTTTTCTAGTTGGGTAAAATGTCGATTGTCTAGAAGTGTTTGTTATTCATTAACAAGGAAATTCGGCCTAGAAATTATCTAACATATAATTCTTAAGTCTACCAGATTTATGACGTAGCACCCGTGGGGTGCTGAGCTAGACTTGTATCCCTCCATATCTTCTTGCAGGAGACGTAAGAGGCGATGAAGGAAAAAATATTAGAATGTAGGAAGCAGCCCCTTCAGAAGAACTGTTATTTTATACTGATATTTACAAAACGCCTGTGAAACGTGAAGATATTGTGAAATCCCCCCTTAACAGGGGAGGTTGTGTTCAGCAATGGATGATCCAGCTGCTACCAACAGAACATTACAGCATAGGAAGAGAAGCCATTCTTTCGTCTTCTACAGAGTTACTATCACACAGTTACACTCTAAGCAAAAGCCGACAAATAACGCGCATATCCACGGCGAGCTTATGCCTTGCAGTTCCGTAGAGATGTGTCGGAGCCGTGGAATTTTAGCAGCAAAATTAGCTTTATTCGACCAGATCGAAAGAGACTGCAGGAATGAGACGTAGGTCCTTGATAACTTATATTCTCGGGATATTCCCTTGTTCCTGTGTCCCTCGTCTATCTCGTTGAATCAATGAAAGCCGGCTACTCGGGACTGTAGATTATGAGAGTGGGATTGTGATCAACATAATCACTATTCGAATATCAGATATTCGTGATTTCCGCAGAGACTAGGCTCAAATACAACTGCAGAAATACGACTGAAACGTAGGTATACATTGTTGAATTGAACTTGTTGGAACAAATACTTACAGAATGTAACAAATTAAGAAACAACAGAAAAAGATAACAAAGTTGTAATATTTGCATTAACGAGGGACGGATGCTCCCAGGTTCGACTCTAGTCTAAAATTTTACCTTAAATTGTAATTTTTAAGCGTATTCACTTAGCGGGCGTTAACACAAATGTATAATGTTAGAATAATAGGGTTGCTTCATCATAAACGAACATAAAGATAATTAAAAAAATATTCTTGTTTGTAGATCAAATCAGTTCGGCTGCAGATGTCGCTCCAATAGGAACGAAAGGATTAATTTGAGCTAAGACTCACCCACCAGGACTACTCAATTGACAGAACATGTCCCGGCTAAAGCGATGGATGGTCGCGGGTTCAGATTCCACTAGTAGTTTAAATTTTCCCTTTAGTTGTCATTGTGTAAGTTTGTAAGATCATTAACATTTTTTACATATGAAATGAACGTCGCTTTCGCACTTGAAAGTGTCCGTACCAAAGGAGGAATGATACGATTCCGTGTCTGACTTCTATTCCTAACTATTCTCATATTAATACTAGATATAAAATTGAAAAAAAAATTAAGCAACTTCTAACACAACAGTATAAAACATGTGAACGTCTGTACACTCTTAGTTCACGGACCTATTTATAGTCAGAATTGCAATAGTAAGTTTATGCTTTACAGTGTTAAATGCTCATTCCGTTCTCACATAAAAATGATCTCTCTTTTCATTGTTGCATTCTGATTTTAAAGCATCAATTGTCATCTTATGCATAATATCAAATACTGTTTTCAGTTTATTTAGAATTACTTATAAACTAAAATAATTTATAATCAAGATTTAGATGATTCAATGTTAAGGTAATGCATAATACATCAACCCAGTATTTTGATTGTAATACAAATTTATTTTACAAAGAAAACAAAACTCATAGAATGATAACACACTGTATTTTTAACCTCGTTAAAACAAAAAAAGGTTTTACTGTCAACGAAATGTACCTTTTCTAATATAATTTATCCTTTCAAACAAAGAAGAGTTCGATGTGCCTACCACGCGAGGAAATGTCGATACTAATTATTTTAAAGAAATTTTATTTAGTACATTTCAATTATGTATAATACGCTTGATATACTCATACCTTAGAAATGTATGAAGGAATATACTATTTATAGCGAACATTGTATATTTCGAGAGTTTCATGGTAGTACGGAGTAATCGTAGCAGTTGTATTGTTAAAAGTATTGTCGTACGGCATCAGTCGCATATGTAGTTGATTTCCAAGGGGAATCGGGCTTGGCATTCTATAGCTGGATCACTGTTGCTTCTGTAATGGATATTAAACAGTACGAAGGAATAGATTTATAGAAAAATACGATCACAATTCAGTTTTATTATTATGTCTAGTTTTAATTGTTAGCTATTTCATATTTCTGAGAATGTCAGCTGTTGAAATTGATATGCTAAAATTAATATAGGTGACTAAAGTAAGCTTCCAATAAAAACACGAGGAGCGTTGTTTCAAAACTATTTTCCAGAGTAATTAATACAATGATGATGATGAATTAAATATTGTAATATTATTCATTTATGATAAAATGCAAGATAAGTTAATAAAGCAAAAATTGGCGAATCTTTACTGGTTTTTCAAATATAGAGTACTATCTAAAAAGGCGGGAGCTAAGAATTTCGAACTTATTAGAAATAATTCATAAGTCTCAACTAGGTAAGACGTAGTTTGACCCCCTTCACACATCCCCTTCTGCCGGGAATGGCTGTAAAATAGCATTTCATCCCTAAAAATGAATAGAAATAACTAACCGCGAAGTTAAGTATTTTGACACATATAACAAACTGTAATGCGCCCGTCACATACAGTTGTTAATACACCTCTTGACATACTCTTTCATTCAGCATGGTGGTTAAAATGACAGCGAATAGCTCTTTGCATGCTACCATCTGCACCTGCTTCTTTCACCATTACAGTTCTACACTTTCCTTGATAAACATAGGCTATAGAGGATTTTTAGAGAAGTTAGGGATCCGTATAAAAACTTCGATAGTATAACCCAAAGTGCCTAAAAATACCAATAAAATGGTTGTACGCTGCGGAAATTAAAATAATGGAGGTACTTACAGATTTTCATTTTCATTGATCACTTTCATAGTTTTTACAACAAAGTATGCCATTGCAGACACCTACTGCATGTCAGATGACCAAACGAAGACCGACACGCGATCTCCGTTGTTTTTTTGGACTTCATGCTTTTTTAGCTCGGAAGTTTTTTCGCAATAACCTTAACTGAAGTTCTTATTAAGCAAAAATCATAGTCGTAGATGATCAAATAAATGCATATGAACCATAAAAACAAGACGAGGTATAATGAGGGTCAAACATTGAAAATCTGAAAATAGCCTCAAGACATCTTGATCTATTTATACAATGCATTAAGTAATTATTCTTTCTCGCACCTCTTGTCGAGGTAAATGTCCAACCTTTTAATATTCAAGGCACCTTTTACCGGAAAAGTCTTTAGGGATTACAGTAATGGTTTCGTTACAGCCCTTAAAAAAACTTACTATGAAGCTTTCACGTCTTTCGTTTTCATTCCTCATTGACTAACTCAGATAAAGACCTTACAAGAGTCTCTAGTGGCAGTTGGTAATTCTTCCAGCTAGCTAATACATAGTTACTATTTCCAACATTTGCTACGACACAATTAGTTTCTCCTGGAGTTATGAATGTTACATAACATTTAAAGGTAATGAATGTGTATCGACAAAAGAAGAAGAACACCTCTCAGAATAAGAGTGGTACTGCACCCACCGGCGATAACCATCTGCTGCGCCCAGAGTTGCCGTCAACACAGCTCTACGTTTCTCGCTTGCACTACACCACGCAAGTTGAAGACCTGGTGGAGTACATCGCGCTCAAAACGAATATGAATTTGAGGGTTCAGCGATTGGAGTCTCGTCACAACGTGACCTTCAAATCATTTGTGGTGAGAGTGCCGACTCGCGAAGTCCATACATTCATGGAAGCTGAATTTTGGCCGAAGGGTGTCAAGTTCCGGCGTTTCCTCGGTCGGATACCTGACGCCTAACGCATCGCGTCAGCAGAAAAGACGTGATCATTAAATTAAATTTATTGTCATCATATAAACAAATATATATAAAATATATAGTTTAAGGTTTATATTTTATGGGCCTGTGTTATTTATAATGCTAAGCTGCCTGAAATAAATGGTTTATTATAAAAATAACCTTCTGTAAGGGACCTATAATTTTCACACAATCTGAGCTATTTGACAGTAACTCAATCATTCTGCTATTAAATGCAAGACTCGAAACATTCACTGAGCGGCAGCTACAGTAGATAAACTCAGTTTCCGTCCCGACACAACTAAATTGTGCTCTGACGCCTCGCGGTCTCGCTAACTAAATTATCTAGATTAATGTTGTTCTGTGCTGTTTCTGCACGCTGATGATTATACATCAAGTCTTATATATAAGTATGTAGCTAACGTATACAAAAATCCAAACAAGTAAGTTATTAAATATAGGTAATAGTTAGTCGTTCGAGTAGCTTTAAGTTTTGCTTCGTTCCAAACTACAATTCAAATCAATTGCCTATATTTTATACAAGCGGCCCGCCCCAGCTTTGTACGGGTGTTTAACAAAGATTTAAAAAAATACACCTTTTAAAATATATCCTATGGCCCATGTTCATCAGGGATAAGATGAAAGAATTTTCTGTATCTGAAAGAGGATTCTAATGGTGAAAGGATTTTTCAAATCGGTCCAGTAATTTTTAAATTTATTCTTTACACACAACACTATAAGTGTAGAAACCTTGTCTTGACCAGCCTCGATTATTAAAAAAGTGAGGTACATATCAGATTTGTGGTGCAGTAGCTTCTCATAAATTTGGTATACATCTCTGCAATATGGAAATTAAGACGTGAAATATAACGTAAATACGTATAAAATAAAACGTATAAATACTACTCCAAGACAAAAAAGATCTAATCTAACTTATTATACCATCCTCCATACCAGAATGATATTAATTTGAAAAAAAATATTATTATGAAAAAAAAATATATATAGGTAATATGGCTATTACTGTGTGGCGTACTCCACAACCGTTCCGCCATTCCAATGAGTTCGACGAAGAAAGTCACTTCACCGTTCTAATATGTATGACTACAACTTGTGGCTTTGGGCGAGTCCATTCTGCGGCCGGTTATTCCCCGCCCGCACCGCGGAGCGCACCCGCGAGCACCTTGCCGCTGCGACTGGGTCGGTTGCCATCTGACACACACGAGCACGGTAGGAGTAGTATTATTCTATGCACACGAGGAGATACTGCCGTAGGCCGCGCTCGCTTATCGTGTTTGTTATTGTTATTCGTAGCTCCGTAACATTATCTAAAAACTGTTAACTAAGTTCTACCTTTTAATAAAATTATTCTGTGTCAAAACGTGAATAATAACTAATCATTTCTTTCGGCTTCAATTAATTACTATACCTAAAAACATACAGTTTAAACGTGTTGCCGCATCTCGACCCACATACAACCTATCTGATCCGGACTGTAACTCTGTTCGTGAATCCTGGAAAACCGGAATCAAGTTATAACTGTTTTTATCAAATAACCGGAAATCTTGAAAACTTTGGCCGGAAACAGCTTCAAAACTAAACTGCACAATTGGTTATTAGACAATTGTTTTTATAGCATCTCAGAATATTTTAATGTCTATTGTTTAAAAAAAAAATATTTAAGGAATATATACTAATAATATTTGTACGCCTGCTTGCAGGTTGAATGCATTGCTATATATTTTCCTAACATCTGAAACTGTAATGATTGTGTATTCTGACAAATAAATGATTGGTTTGATATTATTTTTGTGTCTAATTCTTACATTTTAACTCAGAAATTTTAGAATTTTAAAGTTTGATGTAATTATTCTTGAGATAAGTAGGTAGGTAGGTACTGCCAATGAAAGAGGCTTTTCAATTTATGTGAATATTGAAGATGTATGGTACATCACACATACTTGTACTACGCCGCAATAAACTATCCTCCTCTACAATATCATTATACACAGTAAACATGAGTAAATTTACTGAATCCAATAAAATAAGTACTTAATGAAGCAGTTTCTAGCTATGTGGAACGCAATACTTCCGCCGCGTCACTTCCGGTGCTGGCTACACGAGCGTTATCCTACTTCCGGCTGCACCATGAGCAGACACAAATGCTGCACTATTTACTATTTAACTTGGTTTACACGTTTCTATTTATTTTGTGCAAATATAAATCATTATGTGTATAAATAAACCTAAGCAACGTACCTATGTATATACACATTGACGTTGTCTTTATCTTCAATGTTTCATCATGGTTAGATTGGGAGTTTTACTTTATGTTTTGTTTTTGTGCAGTATTTCAAATTTGCTATGTGTATTGATTTTTATGAAATCCGATAACAGACAGACAGTTGTAACAAAAGTAAATATGTAACCCAAGAATAATATAACCATTGAATTTGGCAGTAAAAAGGTCCATAATCTAAAAATAAAAAAATATCATCACTTTGTTACAGCCAAATGTTTTATGTTATCCTTTATTAATTAAAAGATCCCTGGTTTCAGATTATACAAAATACTAATTCTGTGTCTACGTACAGCTGCTATCACATTCACACGACGTGTGACTAGAAAATTTTGTTTTGTGCTAAAGTTTTAAGTTAAGCACGTATAGTTAAATCTTCAATTAGTTAATTGGTTAACATTTGGAAGCGTATGCTCCGTATTCCACGGACAACTCACGAAATCCATATTTTATGAAGTAAAAGTAAATTTGTGCATATGATGAGTGCTTATCAATATCTCTCAATAGTTAGGACATATCGCTAGAAAAGCCGCGGATAACCTGAATAACTATTTAAGGGCAGGAATGGTGGAAGCCAAAAAAACAAGAGCTCGGAGTTTCAAAAGATGGTCGGATCGTCTGAACAACTGGACACATAGATGAGCGGCGCCATCCACTGTGCCACTGACCGCCAGAAATGGCGCCAAATAGTACAGAGAAAGTTAGGGAAGGGTCATCGGGATCGGCTGAAAGTAAACATTGTATACACAACACTTTTCCCTTGTAGAAACAAACTAAAGTTTAATAAAAACGAATGTAAACTGAACAATGAATGGTTGAATCAAAAGGTAACTCGATAACTGTGAATTAAACTGATGAATAAAGTAATTATCTAGGCCCCACGAGTTTAGGTTTGACCACGTGGCATCAGCAATATTGACCTGATTTTCCTTAAAAATAATTATGAATTAATAAGCATTGAAGAAACGATGCGAGACACTTGAACCGAGAACATGTTATTAAATGAAGCTCACAACCGTAAGAACACCCCATACCAAGAAGAAAACATATTTCATAAATTTACAAATTATTGGAGTACAAAATGTTTCGCCCCGGGCGGGAATTGAAACCGTGACCTTCCGATTTCGCGACCTTCCGATTGCACTCAACTACCGGGGGATAAAGCATCCGGCGCGAAATCGGAAGGTCGCGAGTTCAATTCCCGCCCGGGGCGAAACATTTTGTACTCCAATCATTTGTAAATTTATGATTTTCGCTAAGTACGCGGTAGTGCTTGTAATCATAATATTTAGAAACATATTTCAACTGTTTATACTTAGTAATTAAAACCGATACTATATTTTTTTACCCAGAATACCTACCAGTGATTTGAACATTCTATCAATACGACTATATTAAACTAAATTAAAAATTATTTCGGATGTAAAAAGTTAGTACCATCCTGGTGCATATCCCAATTATGATATGGAAGCGGGAGACCAGTCGAGTTATTTCCATCCATTTAAATGCACGTATTTTTGACATAAGCGACATCTTCCTAAATAGCATGAGACTAGGCTAGTAGATTGATATACGATCATTACTTAAAACGAAATCGATGAAGCCATTTTATAGAACAAATAATAAAACTACGCTGCCATTCTTTAATTAGACTAATGGTTATCATTGAAATTATTGAACTTTTTTCCATGCGAAATAATTCCTATGTAGGTATTCGCTTAGCATGCGTCAAATCTCTTTAAATAAAACTAGTCAAACTAGCTTTAATGTTGAATATGATCTGTGATATTCTATGTACGAGTATGTGCAGGCGAGTTGTTTTGAGTTTGGTATAATTATTATATGTGAGTAGTTGAACAGTTGGATATGTAAGGCACTGTGTGGTGTAGTAGATAGTTTGATATTACATAAGTTTCATAGCGTACTACTCTTCTCTACGCGCTGGGAAATCTACATATAGATATTATGACTGTGAGATTTCGTGTCAATAACTTTACGGAATAAAAGTTGCCGCCAGGGTTTTTAGAACTCCAACAAATGCATGTTACAATTTGCTAGAGATCTAAATCGTAAGTGACTTTAAACATTTTCAAAGTCTCATTGGAATAACTTGGTTAGAATATCTCCTGTGGGATGTGGGATCCTTAAAATCTTCATATGGGAATTGTAGCAGTTTCCTGCTCATTTTCTAAATCAGTTTCTAAAAAACTACCACCTTACAGTGCAATCCCAAAAACACTTTTCAAGCGTGGAGAATATGATGAACCACAAATGAGGAGGCGTTTTTATGAAACGGCGGAACTGTAACGGCTGTGGACGTTGTACAACGGATGTAGATACGAGTATATGTATATTTTTGTCCTCAGCTGGCATGCGTCCATTGTTTCAAAAAGAAACATTTCTTTTGAAAGCCATGTTGAATGGGTATTTTGGCAATTGGGATTTTTCTTCTCCTTGCGGTCTTCGACATATCAATGATAAAACTAGTGGAAATTCTCCAACTATACATATTTCATTACTTATGTATTATTCAAGTGAAAAATATTGCCTAATATTTATTGGTTCAATGTCTCCTTATATATACTTAATTAATTATATTATTCATGTTATTTAATATTTATTCGCTCTTCAGAGATCCACTTAAAATATTGTGCATTGAAACGAATACCAAAATAAATTGGAGTCATGAAATTTTCGTCGCACCCATTTAACTGAAGTTATAATCAATTTTATCGAAAAAAACCCCTATTACATCCTCAGTAAGATAATTTATTTATTGTCCATTGATCAATTTATTCTGCGTTCTGATCAAAATAAATTGGTGTTAATTGTGAAGTGGACTTCAGTTAAATAAATGTATTTTCATATTTTAACAAAATGTTGGGATAAGAATTTTGTAAGTCAATAATTCAAATACAATTTCTGCTAAGTCAATATTTTAAGCTTTAGGCGTGAAACCAATTTGAAAATTCGAAAATTGAATAGACTTTCTAGTTTTCTAGAATTTTAATCAATTTAATGCTGTAAATTAACTTAGTTTTTGAAATTCTCTCCCTTGTCAAGTGAGACAGCGTCCATTTAAGAGCAATTATTTAAATATATTTTTAACTCCATATATAAGGTGGATATTAATTCATCAACAATATTGCGGGGGATGGTGTAGAATCGATACCGGGATATGTTCTACTCATGTTTAATTAATTTTCACATACACAAAAAGTCTGTACTATTGCTTAAGCTGTGGCACGTTGGCATGGGAATAATAGCAAGGACAACCACGGTCTACGAACACGGTGTATCTGCTTCACATACACGCACGATTGCTACGCGAAGTCCATGAACTGCTATACTAGGCACAATAGACAGCTGTTTTGTGTACCTATTCTGCCTAGTCGATCTTTGGTGGCTTAAGACAAAAGAACGCGCGACACGGTAGCGGTTTAACACAATACGGCATACCTAAATAGCTGCAACACAATACAGTACGTACCTACGTAAACTTGAAATTAAAAAGAATGTAGGTAAGTAACATTTTTTATCATTTAGAAGAGTTTGATCCATTGGCGATTATGCAAAGCATTCGGCAGTCTAGCTAGATTGGCCGGTAAGGCCTTCGCGTTCGTCACAATAGGTACATGAAACGGCTTCATCTATCACTAGGGCAAAACAGCTGTTTTGCCCAAGTGATAGCGTCTAATTAACATCAGGTAGCGTTCGTACGTGTGAGAATGGAGTAAACCACGGTATCATACTAAAAGGCAACGCGCCCCGATTAGAAAATAGTTATACTAATTTTTTGTATGTGAAAATTAAACATGAGTGGAACACATTCCGTTATCGATTCTACACCATCCCTCGCAGTATTGTTGATGAATTAATATCCACCTTATATATAATGTAGTAAACTAGGAAGATACGAGTATGACTTCGTTCTAGCTGGTAGGAATCGTAACAACAAGTGAAAAAACCCCGATAACATTTTCGAAGGCCCCCGTTTATTTACTTTTTTAAATAAAAGAAATGTAAAACGATATATGTTATCTACTCAATGTGTTCGACGATAACAAGTCACATGTTAGAGCGCAAAATAATTTATTTTCAGCTACCTTTTTGTTTTATGGACATACAAAACATTAGAATGTAAGGATTCCCTTGAAACAGCATAATTATTTTTTTCTTTAGTTAGCATTTTATATAAGTTATCTAATTTTCAGGTTCGTTAAACATTATGTATATCCTAGAGGCCCATGAAATGGACAGACTTTTCATCATTAGGTTTCCGGAACTCTAAAAGGGTCACTCAAGACTTGAATATAGTAAAAAAAAAAACAAAATTAAAACGGTATTAGGAAACACACAATATATTGAGGTTTCCTTTATAACTAGAGGTATCATTTCTCGATATGATGGAACACGGCGAAACTACCATGGTTTTTCTCCTTATAACTCTATAGCCGAAAAAATTGTTATTTTGTTTTTTTGAAGCTGGTTTGGTTCCCTCTTTGCAGTCCACTGTTTTGACTGTATTTTTGTTTTTGACGTATATTCGTGTATCCAAATTTCATGCACAGTAAATTAATCGGTGCCAAGGATTTACTATACAATGCCTATACTGCGCCAAAAAAGCGTTGCAAATGTTCATTCGAACATGTTTTTGTTCTTACGTGAGCAAATGCGGCACCCAAAACGCGGACTGCTTTCTCATGCCTAAATCTTGATTTATTATGTGACAAACACGTTTTTTGGCTATTGTCACATCTGCTATTTCTCTCACTTTAATTCGGCGGTCGCATAGCACCATTTGGTAAACTTTAGCTGATTTTTTTGGACGTCCCAAACGTTCATCGTCTCCCAAGCCCTCATCGCCCTGTTTCAATTCAGCTGTCCAAAATTTCACTGCGGTAAATGATGGTGCAGTGTCCCCATAAACGGAGTTCTACTCATCTTTGATTTGCGTAGGCGTATTGATTTTCAAAACAAAAACTTAATGACACTTGATATTAAATGATTTTCCATTTTCACAAAATGACTCACATCAATTCACTCGAACGACAATCAAATTACAATTACGCGTTCAAAATAGCTGAAATTTTGGTTACTAACGATAAAAAATGCGCAGCTACATTCACTAGCTGCTTTTATTGACGAGTCCTGCTATCTTCACTTTGAGGTCGGAAACTTTTCAGACCACCGCGGTGGTCTGAAAAGTTTCCGAGAAAAGTACCGTCGTATATCACCGAAGTTGTGTATAGAATTTTTTTTTTCGTCCCAATACAAAAACAGTACAGCTCTACCCGTAATATAACGCTGTTGTCTGGAAATAAAAATAATATATTGGTAGCGGTAATTACTGTTACTTTATTCATAATATTCATGTATAGGTCTAGCCTCGCGTTGATACTAAGGTTAAATTGTTTGCAGATCTAGATGATAAAGTAGAAACATGTCAGATAGGAATTCACTGAAAGCATCATGCCTGTTCAAGACAGATACAGTGTCTCCCCGATTTGAACTGAAACATTCCACATGATGTTATAATTGTGTTAGAGCTTTTCTAAATCAGAATTCCAACCTCCAGCTATACACATCGGATATTTATACCGCTCCGCCATTTGGCTCAATAGAAGCGGAGTTTGTGCTTTAATTTTATTATTTAAACCATCAATACGACGGTGCGTAGACTTAAAAAAATGTGTAAAAATGCTAAACTTTCATAGTTTGAATTCAGCAACATCTTCTACACTAATCTGTTTTAAACTACGAGTATATTGAATGACGTGATGTTAGAAAATTGTAAGCACAAAATAGGAGTAGAAACAGACTTATGACCAAACGTTCTGCCAATGACTATACATAAAAGACAAATAAACCACATGGTAACTTGTCCGCTTTGTATATATTTCCTTGAGGAATGGGCCCATCTGTACAAACAATATTCAGACTATCAGTTGACGGAACAGTTGTCAGCGTATGCGGAAGTTTGTTTGTTTCCATAACTTTGGGTCTCAGCCTTTTGTAGGGGTCAAGGGTTCCACGCAACATATGTCTTTTCATTGGCCGATATATTTATAAGTGCTGTGAATGAGTATAAAGTTTCCGGAATCAAGACTTTGTAGAAGTGCCTGGGATCTACTATCTACTGGGATAAAGATTTTAATGGTGGCTAGGCTTATTATAATTATAGTTATCAGTACCCTTTTCAAGAAGCAAAAGTAAACTAAAAGTATTATCATGGAAGCATGTGGTAATAGCTATGGGTTGCCGTGCCGTAAGTCCATGGTTTGATTTCCACCGTCGGCTTGAGCTTCACTACATGGTGAAAGGATTATTAGAGAATGCTCGCATGGCTAGCTACCACCAGTATAAAATCTGTCGCCAAGTACCAAGTGCTAAACAGTTGTATGTCTCATGGTTGTGGGCTCCTTGCAGTTCATTACTTGTGATTAAATGAATTTGTTATTGGCAGAGAGAGTTGCCACTTAACACCAGTTGAGCCTCGTGCTTGTTTCGTCACCTTATATCATAAAAAACTGCATTGGTGTTTTCGTGAGGTGTTGCTGTGCATTGGGTATACTGTCACAAATTACCAAAGTTAATACCTCGATAAATTATCTTTAGACTAGCATAAATCCAAATCTAAAATATTACAATAGGATTAATAATTTATTTTCGTTCATTATAACTTACTGGCTTTATTTAACTTTGATACAATGTGTTTTGAATTTCTCAATTACTCGCACATAATAAAATGAAAGCTTATGTAATTAATTTTATTGCTTCACTTACCTACACGAAATTCGAAACAATTTGCTCTTATATTAAACAAACTGGTTTATCGTGCGTGAAGTTTTAATTATAATTTGGATGAGTCTCGGATGAACGGAATTGGAAAGATATAACATTTCGTATAAATTAACTATCTGGTATCGTGATTGACATTCACATCAAAGAAGCATAGTCAGAGTGTTAGAAATAATTGTACATTGGACCCAATGACAGCAAACAGTTTAAATAAGTATTTCTTCATCTATACGTGAGTAACGAAAATCTAATTCAACTCATCAGATATAAATAAGAACGATTTGATTGTAAATAAAGAAAAGTGTAGATTTTGCTTACTTACAGCTAAGGACGGTGTTATGCAAAGAGCAGCCAATTTAAATTAAGTATCTTTTATACATTCAGAAATATTATAAACTAGCCATAAATGAAAATTCACACCAAATCGCACTTATTATTATAACACTATATTAATACTTACATCCAAATTATACTCGCAGAAAATTTTAAGAAAATACAATTAACAACATAAAAATGTTTATTAATTATGTAAACAATATGTACTATATCAGCTGGATTGCCCACTGCTGAACAAAGCCTCCCCCATTTAGGGAGGTGGGGTTTTGCCATAATAATCCCCACGCATGGCAGATGACTTACGCGCTGCTACCCACATTCCAGTATTTTACCTATCGCTCATTTGGAGCGACAGTGACACAACTGCGAAACTGACTTATCAAACCAAAACTATCTCCATAATAATCTACCTTAGGAGTTAAAACGTCGCAGCTGTAAATTCAAGAAACGCCCGCTAGGGAGTGAAAAGTCGTTAATGAAATATTCCATTTCGGTACCCGGATTTGGGGTGACAACGGCCGAACAGTTAGTTGGACGGGGTGCCCCGAAAAGTATGTTATTCAACACGGACCGCTAAGGCAAGTATGACAAATTAAATTATCGTGTATCGGAGTAAAAAAAGACGCAATTGAACTTTATGACAATAAAACTTGAAATTAAAACAGTTTTGTGGATACAATGACGTATCTTAACACAATTGCGCCGTTGTTCCTACAAATATTTAATAATTTAGACATACATGTAATTACGCCAATGTTGTTCTAAAATGCTTACGTACTAATAAATAAAAAAAAATTGCAAAACATGGAACCTACTTCAACACTCAAAAGTGTGAAATAACTTGTCGAAGTCGGTACCAAGCGTACAGTATTGTGATAATAGGTACTTTTGAACTATCGTGGTACCGACTTCAACAAGTTATTTCACACTTTTGGGTGTTGAAGTCGGTTCCATTTCTTGCTAATTTTTTTTACTATAAATTTAACTATGGCGTATAATTAGTATATATACCTGTTGTCTGGATAAGACCGCTTATAGTGATAAGACCGCCAATATTGTACATCTCATATTCTGTAAGTTGTTGTTAATATTTGTTTTGTATGCAACAAAGAATATCTATCTATAAATGTAATAAATATAGGTATGAAATATATTTTTGTATCGTATTTAGCATACAATGTATAATGACAAAATACCCAACCACAAAACATTGGAAACTGCTCAATAAGTACTCACTATTGATGATGACACTAGGTGTTGAACTTTTAAGTTGAAAAATATGATAAATATTTTTATTTGACTGTCCAATATCGAATACTTTTTTGAAAAATTATTGTATTATTTTATGTTGTATTAAAATCAACCGAATTAATGTTGCAAGTTAATATTGCAGATAGTTCAACAAAGACACAATCGGGTTCACTTTAACGCTCTCTTCATGCATTGACATCGAGTTTTGCATCCTCTACATTTAGTTAGTTTCAAATACATTTTGACTAAAACAGGGTTGTCAGACCAGTGTGGTATGCAATATTCTTCTTCCTCCCTCCAGCCACAGGTAGTGGTAGCCACTGGGCAACATTTGTTGTGGAACCAATGCCTGGCCCCCTTGGTATACTGCACGTAATATGTGCTGGTGTAGGGCAGCTCATGTGATGAGGTATATTTTCTAGTTGCCGATTTTTATTTGTAAATAAAAAATTCTGGAATTCATTGACTGTTATGCATGGTTTGATCTGAAGGAACAGATAAGTACTTATATTATTATACTTATAATATTTAAAAATATTTGTTATTATTACTTATATTATTAATTGTATACAACACTTGAACTTCTAGATAATAATTTTGTATCGTCAGTGTTACTCTCACCTGTCATACGAGGTTAACGCAGTATTGGATTTGGATTGGCGTCTTGGAGATCGCAGCTTAAGATATAAGTTCCCCAGAAGGCGTTGCTGCTTACCTTTCGGTATTTTACCTTTAGTCGCTTTTATGGCATATATATGGAATATATGTAGCCTTTTGCAAATGTTGTCAATTTGTTCCTTCCAGTTCAATTCATTGTCAATAATTAATCCTGAAAATTTTGTGAAGTCGTTTACTGTCTCTAGAATAGAATATTATTATAAGATACTTTTTATTCCTTTCTATTCAAATAACTGTATATGTACCCATTTGCAAATGAAATCGTAAGTAACAGATTAGAATAATACAAATATATATAGAATAATACAAAATGTAAAATTATTACAGAATAATTTTACATACCTAATGTTTCTTGTATATATAAAATTTTCAAAAGTCCCAGTGTAAACCAAGGATAATCTTTTTCCACGACAAGAAAACCTATATCAAATCTGCTACTAGATTGGATGTTCTATGACAGCATTAGTCTTATACTAAAGGCCACGTATACCAATCAGGTACTCACTCAGTAATATTAAGAATTATATAAATTATATAAGCTGTTAGCTATATTTCTTTTAATCGTGTGATACCGCCTGAAAAAACAGCCGCAAGACCGCACTAAACAAGTTAAAACCCAATTTGAATGCAAATGAGCAGTACAAAAATGACTATTAAGCTTTAAACCTAATTAGCTGAAGCTGCTTTGTACACTCTTACTATTATTACTCTGTGGCTGTAGAGAGTAACAATGGTGGAGATGACCTAATTAATAACCGTGCACGTTTGAGCTTTATGCTTAGGGGGTTGAATATGGATGGAACGGAGTATGTACATAGCTAACAATAGTAGCTTCCTTTTGTTGTTAATTTACGCAATACGAAATCAGCAAAATGTGACATTTTCTTTCGCTCTAATCTATTTATTCACTAACATTGCGTCATTTTTGTATTCAGATCTTCAACATACCAGTTAACGCATATTCATTTTGCAGCTCATAGGTTCAGATCTGACGACCACCTCGTCTTTTGGTAAGTGATGATGTGGTTGAGCACGCTAAACTTACACGCTTCTACGTTAACTCTTAACCTGGAACTACTCGTTCTCAGGAGCTACCCTTGACACTGCAGCTGCCATGTCTTCATTAATGTCAGAATTCACTCTTTTTAGTGACCCTTGCTACTTACGGGATCGGTTCTCATTCATTGTCAACGACTATATCATCAAGTTAGGTGAATATTTTTCAGTTATTGGAGCGTAACTCAAAACTCGGCTTGACCGATTTTGATGAAATTTAAAATGAGACCAAACGACAAGCATCAGCTTTCAAATAAAAAATAATTAAAAAATCGGTTCACCCAGTCAAGAGTTCTGAGGTAACAAACATAAAAAAAACAGACGAATTGAGAACCTCCTCCTTTTTTGGAAGTCAGTTAATGCAGGGCCCTAAGAAACGTTTCTATAAATATATAAAGCTTACAGTTTTAATTTGAATGGAACGATACAACACTTAACGAAGATAAATGATTTGTAGTGGGGTTTTTTAGTTTTTAATTAATGTATATTTTGTTACTTTTAAAATTTCTATGATAAACTTGTTCATGTACTTGTCAATTCTAGTAACAACATACATCCGTCTTAAAAATCTCATCTTTTTAACTTGCATCTCGATTTTAATACCCGATCAGATACATATATCATGATGACTGTCTACGGCTAGCTACCACCCTCAAATAGACAATTCTGTCGCCAAGCACCCGAGTGTGATCCGGCAGCGCAGTCCTTGAGAGCTATTCATTGTAGGCCTAGCTCGCTGAAAGTAACTTTTAACAACAAGCTTTAAGTTTCCCTAAGGAGTTTATCCGAAGATAATTCAACTGACTGATGGTACTAAGATAGTTCAAATTAGCTCAGAAAGGTTCTAGATATAACACGATTGAAAGGGTCCCTAATGTATAGAAATGGTTCATTGACTTCGCTAAAAGATAATATAGGTACTCCTTACGAGAACAAAAAGTTTTAAGCGGTTGGAGTTGTGGAGGTATCTCACATATATAGTATAGGTAATTATGCATTCTCGTATATGACACATACAACGAAGTTTTTTTTTATTTGACGAATAAGTAGAGCTGCCTAAGTGAATTTTTAAAAATAACACAAAAACACAAAAAATTGACAGTCTGGCGCCGGGAACCTATTAAAAGATAAAAACAAACGCATTCAAAATCTATTCTTGATTTTATGGCCACTCGAAAGCGAGACTCACAAAAAAAATTGGGTTGGAGGGTTTTTTTGTGAAGCTTGGCAAAACTGCAAACCGTGGGAAATGTGAAGGGTATTGTTGCGAGGGTGTTTACTTAACCGACCCTGGAATTAACCTATCATAGAACAAATGATCTGTGGCTGTTTTATTTTATTTTAGATCAACCAATCGATGACGATGGGGGTGTTTCCTTACATACAGAGAGGGGATGGAATTCTGACCTTGCAAAGACGAAGAGAGGAGACAGGACGAACATTAACAGATTAGCGCTGGTTTAACGCGGAAGTCAGTTTAAAACTGCAGTAACTTCAGTGTTTTATTATTATTTGATAAATTAACAACTTGAGTTTAAATTCAGTGATATTAGAAGACAATCATTCGGTAAAGTTGATAAATCCTATTCTCAACATACTATAGAGTTAATTCTAGCGATAAATTTAAAATTACACCCAATATATATTTTATGGAATTTCAGAGGATTTGTTGTAAGGAAAATTAAATTAAATTGAATAGTCAATTTATTAATGATAGTATTAAATCGTATTACCTTATTGAATACATATATCTTATTTGCTACATACAATTAGTATATTCATGTCAAAGATATCACTTGTTATGTTGAAAATTACATATGGGTATGGTTTTATTTTGTAAATAACTGTGTGCATGTTAATGTTAATTGATTTTGCTAATACTGTGTAATACGACTTAAGAGGTTTTCTTTTATTTCGCTATTCATTTATTTCCTCTTAAATAAAGTCTAGGAAATGAATAGCGGATCATGTGATTAATATATATATGTATTTTATAAATACATATATATGTATCTTTCATGATTTAAATAATCAAAGAGTGTCGCTTAAATACCACAACAACTTTTAAGATCATTATAATAAAATTAATATGATCTATATTAAACTTATTTTATTTTATGATTAAGAACCTTTCCAATCAGATAGAATATAATATAATATATTAAGAATAATTGAATCTACAGTAAATTAAATGATTATTTGAATTCTAGCCATTGAAATAGTAATCCACACTTAATTAGATCTTGAGATAAATTTATAATTTGTTTTGATAAATAATTTACGATAGTTTATTTAGTTAATAACAGTATAATAAAATAATATTTTGAGAAATAATTATTTAGTATAGCAGAATATCCTTGAGTATAGAGTATTTTTAACTATTCTAGTACAAAGATAGTAATATAACATAAATTATTTCATTAGGGCTATAACGTAGCATCTAATCTAGATAGATAGGTCATATAATCTCCAACACAAAGTCCTGCGAGCAGACAGCAAGGGGAGATCGAGTCCAGTTACTGATCAACAGGGAGTATATTAAAATAAGTACAGTATACAATTCCATTAACTCTAAACATCTATATTATATCTTTTGGACTATGATAGGGAATAACTGCAAAACGATATCTTAGGAGAGCGTGCTTTTTACAGTCTTATATTTTAAGGCCTGTAACAAGAATATGGGACCTAGATTTCACAAGTCATTACATGGTTGTGCCTAGAAGCGGCAGTACAATACGTCACAATACACGTCCTCTCATCTGAACCGACCTATAGATTTCTATAAGCCTGGCCAGGCAAACACAAATTTTGTGTTGAATCACGTGATATTTGAGATATACATAAATCCATGGTTTTAAAAGGGCTGATAAAATATACAAATAGCGCTTATTTCGCTATAAGAATAAATAGAGCTCCTCAGCTCATGATAGGTTAAAAGGTTGGTTCCGCCCTGAAAACACTTCGGTGTACGCTAAGTCGCGTTGTAGGTTTCCCAAGACGTTAGTTGGACTGGTTTCTATGGGGGAGATGATCTTTCCTCTCACATAAAATTCTGCATTTCTATATTGAATCTTGCCACTTGCTAAGGATGGTCTAATTAGAAATAACTCTTCCATATATACCTTATAAATCAAACGCATACACTAATATAATTAATTTAATTAACTATTTTAATTAATTTACTTGTTGACCTCTCTTATTTAAAGCAAGCCAGGAGGAATATGAAAGTGATTATTTTATGGACATTCGGCCTATGTACTGACATAAAACTTGTGTAAGACATGAGTGATGATTTACAATCACATTAAGTAAAGCTCTCCTATGATTTCGTATCTCTGAATCAAGTAATCCTTTCTCAATATATCATAACTCTTAACTTAGACGATCACACTAGCCTGTACCACCACAGAGTGCTTCACGCTACGAATGATGTACATATCATTATTCGTAGGCTTCGTGTAAGCGTACTTTTTGAAAGACGTCTGAAATAATCGTACTACCGGCGAAGTTGACGGAAGAAACAAATTAACATAATTGCCATAAAATATCTGTCTGTAACTTCTACCCACAGCGAGATTTTAAGCCTCTTAGTTAATTACTTAGCTAGAGACAATAGTCCTGGAGCTAATGAAGGAGATCTTATTGTCAGGAAGCGGTAGTTTCGTCTCTTATCTCGACTGTATTGTGAATACGAAGTATCTTATTAACTATTTCCCAATGAAAACTTTCCAAGCTGAGTTACTCGCGCATGTACTGTTTAAGTAAAGTAACTTTTGAGTATTAAATTGTACGAAAATTAGTATTATATAAGAAGTACCTACGTATAAATCACTAATGCGTATTTTAAACAATAAAATTGTTGGTAGAATTCTAATAAGCACGCATTAATTGTATAGTTATATAGTTATTTTAATACTGACTTTGTACCTAATTTTTTAATTAATTGCAACATAATCATTGTACAATTTTTTGTCTTTATTTCTATTATTATGTAAGTTGCATTTTTATTTGTTATTTGACTGTTATCTCATTCTGCTGTTAATCAACTTGGCTGATTATTTCTTTGTTTGAAAGGACGTGTCGCCGTAAAGTTTTCATTGAAGTGAACACAACAACAGGTCCCAAATAATCTTTCAAAAATATGATACTCAAAAGTAGTAACATATCAGAGAGAAAAAAAATAATGATAATAATTATTTCAAAATGTAACTTTAAATTGAGCCTGTAAAGAGAGATTTTAATATTGTTAACTTTTAAATACTGCCTGCTAGGTGAATTACATTACAAAATTACAAATTTACGACAGAAAAAAATATAGTCATGTGCGGAATTCAAACCCGCGTCCATCCACCCCTTTAGCCGGGGTATGCTCTAAGCAATTGAGCTAACATGACACAACGACTAATAACTTTAATTCTTGCTCTCGTTCTTCAAGTTCTGCAAGAATAAAAGAATAATTTCAAGCTTTTAAGAATATGACGAATGGTTTAGTATATTGACACTAAAATTTAGTTTCAATCAAATAATATTAAGTTACCTTAAAAACAGATATAGTTATAAGCTAGCAGCAGTATTTTGAGGCATATCTTACAACACCTTAACATACAGCTGATAATTCCAATCGAGGGTAAGACATCCTAAGCCCGAGCCGTAGGCAAGGAATTTAAAGGCTTTTATTTATGCCTGCTTATATTTTGGCGAGGGTTATGATAGATCAAGCTGAGATTGGAAAATTAATGTAGAAGTAGTGTTACTTATGCGACAATTTTCAAAATAGTTTCGAGTATTCTTCAATATATCACTCACTCCTTGATATACAAATGCACGCGTTTTTATCTTAATTATTTTAAATTGCCTTCGGCAATTATATCGCACTATGAGAGGTATAGCGAATAGAAGTTAAAATTTTAAAAGATTTTAATAACTTATTCGTAACTTTAATCCAGAATGTAACGAAGACTTTGGCCTTTTTTTGTTTAAAAAACGAATAAAACATGATAACCTTCTTGGTCGATATGCTATCATCTTATTTAAACTAAACTGTAAAGTAAAAAGCACATGCGCGAGAAAAAAGTAAGTATCAGCCTTTACAAGCGGTTGCTGTGGAAACTGCAAAAGGCATTTATATATGTTACAAGCATGGAAGTAATAAGTACTACGTACCAGGAATGAGCTCTATCTGTGCATCATGCAGCTAAAATAAAGAAAATAAAACCTTATGCCAAGGTCATAAGAGTCTTGTTGCGCGCAAAATAAAAATGAAGCCGACTGAGAAGGCTACCACTGAACCCTGTGTCTCGTTCTAACAGTGACCTAGAGTTGCCAGAGCTAAGTCGATTTCAATCCTTTCATTGTTTGTCGAAAAATGTGCGATTGATGTAATGTAATGAAGTAAAAACATTTACTTCTAAAATGTTTCTAAACATAATTAATAATTTTGTACCAACATGTTAAAGCAATATTATTTGTTGCTACGTGTAAAGCCATACTAACGCAAAAATTTTGCGATTGGCGTATAGGTTTTCTTTTATTTTTATGAAATACGGACTCCTGACTTGACAACCCCACATGAAATTGCGGACTCGGATGTTAATAACGGAGTGTTTTTTGATTTCGTGACATTTTTGATGAATTTTAGTAAAAATGGGTAGAATTTGTGTCATGGAGGTAGTTATTTTTTTTTTTTTTTAAGCCTGATAGGTTAGCCTTTGACCACTATCTCACCTGATGGTAAGTGATGATGTGGTCGAGGATGTTGTTCAGACTAACCTAGAGTTACTGGCTCTCAAGGACAGCTGCCGGAACACACCGTTAGGTGCTTGGCGACAGATTTTCAACTTGAGGGTGGTAGCTAGCCAGTCGGGCATTCGCAAAGTGCCCTACCACCATGCTGTAACGACTGCTATCCTAAGACAACAACCGGGACCGACGGCTTAACGTGCCCTCCGAAGCACGGAAGCGCTCAGTAGTAATGTCACCAGCGGTCACCCATCCAAGTCATGACCGCGGCGGACGTTGCTTAACTTTGCTGATCGATTCAGAATGGCTAAGCAAACTTGGCTACGAGCGAGCCTAGTTAAGATACTGTATAGATAACATTAACGTGCCAGTAGGTCCACCTATATGACGCGAGTGTGAAAAGCAAGCAAAAACAGGAAATGTACAGTGCCGCAAAGGGGAAGTTCATCATTAGCATCCTCGATTAAAATCCATCTCAAGCAATGATCTGCTGACGTCAGATCATAAATAATTTTTTATACTAAAATTATTGTCCTTAAATCATATTTCAATATTGTCACCATTGCCAGAAAGGGATAAGAGGTACAGTTATTGCGCTCTCGTTCGGCTTCAATTTTGCGACAACAGCTCATTCCTGTTGTACGTAGTACTTATTACTTCCATGGTTACAAGTCAGTAGCAATGAAGCGCAATATAATGTCTAATATAAGTATAAATAACAAGATAAAATATACAATCTTTCAATACCTGTAATCTTAATCCAAGTATCCCAGACTGTCGCACGATACCAGCCATATAAACAAAACGTCAGATTCACGCAAAGCCAATTACAACATCTGGCGTTGTCATCGAAAGTTATAAGCCTCTTTTCTCTGATTTCTCGTAAGATATTCAAATTACTAAAATATGAGGGTACCCACTCATCCGAATCACGCTCGAAGGAACCTGTCGTCAAACAACGGGGTGATTAAAACGTAACTTTATATCACTCTGGTAGTTAGAGATTGCAAACAGTGACTCTCACCGCGATAAGGTATAGTCTTTTATACATAAGCGATGGCGATAAGGTAATCGGGGATATAGTCACACACAGAAAGCAAATGATTCTCAAGCCTAAATTATGATTGTTACCACGCATATGTTATATTATGTTGGGTCTTTTCCGACGTCATAACGTTTTTTTAAACTAAGCGATTGCTACAGTGAGCTCCTTTCTTCACCTGTTCTCCATGTTGCATTGCCATCATAAATTCCCCTTTAGTTGGAGTCTCATCCGACAATGAACTCTCAGGTGCTCATTTTAGGTAGGTATTAATATTTAAAGCAACGTTTTTTTCTGCCGAAAGCAACGTTATATTATGGTTCAATTTTGAAATAATATGAAGTATAAGTTAATAAGTTATATTTTTAACCGACTTCCAAAATGGAGGAGAATCTCAATTCGTCTGTATTTTTTTTTAAGTTTGTTACCTCAGAACTCTTGACTGGGTGAACCGATTTTGAAAATTCTTTTATTGTTTGAAAGCTGGTGCTTGTTGTTTGGTCGAATTTAAATTTCATCAAATCAATGAAGCTGTTTTTGTGTTACACTCCAATAACTGAAAAATATTTATATTTCTATTATATCTTAATGATATAGTCGTTGACGATGAATTACAATCGATCCCGTAAGTAGCAAGGGTCACTAAAAAGAGTGAAAAAAAAATTTTAATCATTTCATTAGATAATCAAAAATGTTCAACACCCAAATGAGTGAAACAACTTGCCGAAGTCGGTACCACGCGTACAATATTGTGATAGTAGGTACTTTTAGACTATCATGGTACCGACTTCAACAAGTTGTTTCACTCATTTGGGTGTTGAAGTCGCTTCCAGTTGTTGGTTAAACATTTTTGATTATCTAATGAAATGATTAAAATTTTAGCCCATATCCTCAATTATCACACTCAAAATGTTTTAAACACATTCAGTGTTATTAGTGTTAAAGGTTTAGACCAGTGTTTTACATTTTCTTCCACAGATAAAATATTGCTCATTTAACTTAAAATGGGATTAATTATTTAATATAGCGCCATCTATCTAACGTTCGAGAACTAAAAAAGATGTATTTCACTTTTTCTAATCTGTTACAGTACATACTATATCAATTACATAGTTTTCCCGCGATTTAATTCGAAGTGCAGATTGAAAGTTTTATTTATAAAAAGTGAAAACTATTACTATAGTGAATAAAATGGAAAAGAAAAAGCGTAGTGAAAATTGGAGCGATGAAGAGAAAGTAAGTATTCTCTATCGAAAATAGAAAATCTACTAATATAATAATTAAGTAATTATTACTTATGTTTTAGATCTGTTTACCAAGACAAGGTACTTCTTAGTGGGTTCCACCTCAATGTTAGATACTTGCCTCAAAGCACTGAGCAAGTAACATTTTACCTCAAAGCAGTAATATGCACACTTGTATTAAGGCATGAAGGCTTGAAGACTGTGGCAAGTGAAGTCACTGGGCCAACGAGACATACGTAAGCGCTAACTCTAAAATAACACAAAAAAGGTGCATACGTTTTATAATTTCCTTTTGATAAAATTCAATTTCTTGACAGGATATTCTACGCGAACTGGTTCAGCAGGAATATTGGAGAACAAAAGCAACCAATCCTCTATTACAAAAAAAAAAAACAGGATGAATGGAGAAATATTGCTAATAGGTAATAATAACAATACAACTGCGTTTCTATCCATTATCATGAAAATAAAAATTTTCCTGTCACACTATCTAATGTGATCTCTTGTAACCTGGCTAAGGCCAGGTACAATAAATTATAAAAATTATTAGAATAAAATTACTTAGAATTGAAGAGCAGCGCCATCTGCTCAAGCCGCAGCGTACTAAATGGTATGAATGACTGTTTGCTATCACACTGTCTACACACCTCACTGTAGTACCGATCGTGGCTAGAATCATTTAGTTCTTCACTAAACCTATAGAGGTCGCAATAATAAATATGTACGTACCGTCCAAACTTCACGACGGTGCAAAGATGAGCGAACTTCAGACTTAAGCCAGAGCCCAAAACTTCCGGCTGTTTAGCAAAAATTTCAAAATAATAAAGCCTCCGATTGGCTGTGATCATCATAAACGATTTAGCAGCGAAGATTACCTTATAAGGTAATGCTTTGAGGACCAAACTTCCGGTAGACTCAAGGTGTCTTCAATGAGAGAGTGCTTCGTCACTTGTGACGAGACAACCGGACCGAGAAGAACTAAAGAAAAAGTTACTAAATTCTCTTCACTATAATTTAATACAAAAGCTTTCACATTTTCTACCCCGTTCTAGGGTGAGTGATAGATTATAAGATGTATTCTGTGATCTAGCCATAATACTGTGTTAATCTAACCTTAAATTGGCAACGCCATTGTGTAAATTAACAGTGCTAAATACTTCTATATCTGTTCCTATTAGTGTCTGAACTTTATTACATTTACCATGTGCTTGTAATCAGTGAGTAAGCTCTTAAAGCCGCCACAATGTATGAACATGTGTAAACTGGATTGCAAATACTTCTGGTATGTAACCTAATTTTAACAACCAGTGCACTCAACCATGTGACAACTATATGCTAGGAATGCTCTTCAAGCTCCTAATGCATTGTAACCTTTTTGTACCTAACCTTTTCTCCTTTTTATCTGTTCATATTATCTTCAACTTTTGTAATTTTGTAATGTCATTGTGTTTTTTATATCTAGCCCTTCAGGCAACCTCATGTTTGTTGGTGGGCCACATCCAAAGGCTCTCTGCTCGTCCCCAAATGCTCAGTAGCAGGGACAGTGGACCCACCAGCTCAACGTCACACTGGACCTAATTTAACCGGAGCCATGTGGATTCCAGGGTTCCAGTAGGAGGCTGATCTCCGGCTTCACTTCTAACCCGCTAGCTTCTGCAAGCTACAAGGCCAGCAACTTCCTTATCGACCGCTGCCACTCTACGGTTCCACGGACCCGTCTCTACAGCATCTGGCTGGGACGACCTACCGGCGCGGCTCTCAGGCTGACCACGAGCGGAGTGCATCACAGCGCCTGCTGCTGAGCACGTGCTACTCTTCACTTACCGGAGATAAGTCCTTCAAAAAGGAAGTCTACCACACGCCACCTGTCTGTAATCCACGACCCTTCTCATACTTGCTATATCTACCCTTCTAAACGTTCTTAATATATCTCTAAACCTCTTATTCTGTTTTCTTTTATGCCCCCTACTATCTACTGCTAGGTAGGAAGGTGACATTGGCGCCCAACGTGGGGCGCCAATGTCACCTTCCTACCTAGCAGTAGATAGTAGGGGGCATAAAAGAAAACAGGCTAGAGAATTTTTTTTCTAAAAAAAAAAATTCTTCTCACCGAAGGGGAATATGTAACCTGGCTAAGGCCAGGTACAATAAATTATAAAAATTATTAGAATAAAATTACTTAGAATTGAAGAGCAGCGCCATCTGCTCAAGCCGCAGCGCACTAAATGGTATGAATGACTGTTTGCTATCACACTGTCTACACACCTCACTGTAGTACCGATCGTGGCTAGAATCATTTAGTTCTTCACTAAACCTATAGAGGTCGCAATAATAAATATGTACGTACCGTCCAAACTTCACGACGGTGCAAAGATGAGCGAACTTCAGACTTAAGCCAGAACTCAAAACTTCCGGCTGTTTAGCAAAAATTTCAAAATAATAAAGCCTCCGATTGGCTCTGATCATCATAAACGATTTAGCAGCGAAGATTACCTTATAAGGTAATGCTTTGAGGACCAAACTTCCGGTAGACTCAAGGTGTCTTCAATGAGAGAGTGCTTCGTCACTTGTGACGAGACAACCGGACCGAGAAGAACTAAAGAAAAAGTTACTAAATTCTCTTCACTATAATTTAATACAAAAGCTTTCACATTTTCTACCCCGTTCTAGGGTGAGTGATAGATTATAAGATGTATTCTGTGATCTAGCCATAATACGGTGTTATCTAACCTTAAATTGGCAACGCCATTGTGTAAATTAACAGTGCTAAATACTTCTATATCTGTTCCTATTAGTGTCTGAACTTTATTACATTTACCATGTGCTTGTAATCAGTGAGTAAGCTCTTAAAGCCGCCACAATGTATGAACATGTGTAAACTGGATTGCAAATACTTCTGGTATGTAACCTAATTTTAACAACCAGTGCACTCAACCATGTGACAACTATATGCTAGGAATGCTCTTCAAGCTCCTAATGCATTGTAACCTTTTTGTACCTAACCTTTTCTCCTTTTTATCTGTTCATATTATCTTCAACTTTTGTAATTTTGTAATGTCATTGTGTTTTTTATATCTAGCCCTTCAGGCAACCTAGCCCTTCAGGCAACCTCATGTTTGTTGGTGGGCCACATCCAAAGGCTCTCTGCTCGTCCCCAAATGCTCAGTAGCAGGGACAGTGGACCCACCAGCTCAACGTCACACTGGACCTAATTTAACCGGAGCCATGTGGATTCCAGGGTTCCAGTAGGAGGCTGATCTCCGGCTTCACTTCTAACCCGCTAGCTTCTGCAAGCTACAAGGCCAGCAACTTCCTTATCGACCGCTGCCACTCTACGGTTCCACGGACCCGTCTCTACAGCATCTGGCTGGGACGACCTACCGGCGCGGCTCTCAGGCTGACCACGAGCGGAGTGCATCACAGCGCCTGCTGCTGAGCACGTGCTACTCTTCACTTACCTTATGTTGTTGCTGTGTGTAATCAATGGCTACTATGACGGTGGGAAAGTTTGCAATTGCACGAAACCTCTGCATATTTTCTTCCTGCTGTCAAGGTAGGGGGCATTTGAATGTATTTTGGAGCTAATCTTGCCAGAGCTTCAGCAACATTTTTGCATATGATGCTTATTGATGGCTGGGAAATGCCATGCGAATCAGCTGAATCATCTTGTATCTGAAATGACAGACTACAATCTAAAATTTCTATATTTCACATAATAATTAAATTTAAATTCTCTAATTATCTATAGGAAGCACACGTTTGGGACCTGATAAGTGTGAGGAAGTCTACAAAATAAACCGGTTCATACTCAGAGAATAAATTTTAATAACTTACTTCATGTCGAGCCCAGTTGCGTAATGCGCAAGTTGCTTGTATTTGCGGCGATATGTTGCAGCCTCGGGGTTCACTGGTTAGCTGATCTTTAACGACATCGACAATTCTTGCTGCGTAAGATTTTGAGAAACGGTATTTGTTCCTAAAATCTTTATCGGAGTCATCAAATGGATTTCGCTCAATCAGAATTTTATTCGGACCTCGACTGTGGATATTCGATTCATCTTCAAATAAATCTGAATCGATCAAATCAAGAAATCCATGTCCATTATGAAAGCAATTTTAATTTTTTGAGACACGAAACGACTCAAGCTAGAAAACAACGATACCAATCCACAGACCAAACACGGACAAAGAAAAGCCAATCAGCTGATGTCTTGTGTGGCCGCCATATTTAAACTATATCTAAACTAGGGGTGTACTTGGTTTAGAGATAGATCTACTGTCAGGCCCCAGTAAGCAGATAAACCTTTGACGATAATAGGAATATTTCTCGGAACCGGTTCTAAAATCAGGTTTAAAAGTAGACTAGGTTTAAACCTGTGACGCTAATAAGACCTATTATAATTATTGGTGTAAGTTTATATTTCCTTTTACATTGGTAAATAATCAATAGTTGAAAAATAATCATTTGTCTCTGTTAATTAAAAATATTGTCAAAGAAACTTGTTTTTTTTTAAAAGCCATTCTAAATATTTATTCGCCATTTTGTGGTAAAGCAACCTCTACCCAACGAAGGAGGGGCTATATTTGAGCTGGACTAATTGACGCTTGCTGCCACCGAGCAAACATCAGCGACATTACAGCACCCAGCACATGACTGGCGTTCTTCTACCTCTCCCTTAAGCTATTTTAGTAACGGTCTACAAATTTCGTGTACCACTCGATAAGTGCTCTTGCATAGTATTTTGTCTTTTTTGCGTGAAGTTAGTAACACAAGAAATTATAATTTATAGCTGACTTTTATTATTCGCCAGTGCATCATACCTACTCGAACCTTGTAGTTAAGATGCACTTTTATTTAGTAACTAGATTAAATAGGTATTTAATATATAACGGACGATAGGTCGTGCCTTATCTTATCGTGAATATATGTGTAAATGTTGTTAATCACCATCCTTTTAAAGCCATCCTAAAATAATGTTTTTTTTATGGGATAGAAGGGCAAACAAGGAGGCGGCTCACCTGGTGGTAAGTGATCACCGTCGCCCACAAACATCCGCAACACCAGAGGTCTCGAGGATCCGTTGCTAGCCTTTAAGGTGGTAATTATTAATGACATTTATCACCGAAGTACAAAAATATATTTTTAAATTTTCAGCTTTAAAAATATTTTTGATGGTTATCTACCATATAGCGCATGTAGTGATGATTATGCAGCATTTAATTTGTATTTTATATCACATTTTACGATGCTCATTTTTTTAAATGAGATTGTGACGGAATACTCACGACGAAGCCCAACTGATGTTAAACGGTAACCTCTGCTTATAATGGATGTATTTTGTCACAAGTGACGAAATGCACTGCGCTCGCCTGATGCGCCACCCTACGATATATCTACATTTCTTAAGTTGATTAAGGGCCTGTTTCAGAATGTTCGAGTAAGTTCCGGTTCTACTACCCAGAACATATTTAATAAATAAAACACTATCTTTGCGTTTCACAGTCATCGATTTAGCCTATCTATCGGTTAAAGCTTGAAACGCGCTGCATGTCAACTGTCATTTTTATCATTCAGTTATTTTATGTGTTGCATAGCAACCCGAAACTTTATTAGGACATTCTGAAACGGGCCCTAAGTGTAATTTTAAAGCCTCTCAAAGACTGCTGCTGAAACACACTATAACTGAAAAGCGGCAGATTTTCTACTTGAGGGTGGTAGCAAGCCAGGCGAGTATTCACAAAATGCCCTTCCACTATGCAGTGAAGGTCAAGCTGGCGGTGCAGATCGAACCATGGTCCTACGGCAGACCATAGCTTTAGCGTCCCGCTATCACTGCCTCAAATTATAATTTGGATTATTATTTACCTCACAAAATCTGCTACGCAACTCTGCGGACCCCAATGCAAATATTTTTTCTTAACGGGTAGGTGGTGTGTTATTGTCAAAAGGCATGTTTATCTTTTTCCCCTAATCATATAGTTGTCATCAGTAAATTATGTTTTGCCAGACAACAAAATACAGAACTGTACGTATTTTGAAATTTTTGACTTCATTTACATGTCCGTCTTTGTGATTAATATTAGGATTATTATCCTCCTATTGAGTATATATCAATTTTCACCCGGAAACTTTAAAAAAATTATAACAATTACCTAATTACTTCAAGGTGGCGGCCAGGTGTATTTAGTACTGCCGAAGTATCAACATAATTTCATCAAATGACGTCATAAATTACCCACTTATCCCCGAAGACAAAAATACTTTATAAAAGAAGGTATTCACTTAACCCTAGGTTTTATTCCATTCAAACAGTAATTAAAGCTCTCGAAGTAATTAAAAATATCCCCCAGATTAAAAAGGCTGCGAAAATCCAGTCCGACCGTCCCCTAGAATAATTTAAATGGCTTCACATAAAAGAAGCAGACAATCTCACATCTTTACAAAATCACCTTTTCAAACCTTTCTATTCGAATTGAAATTGGTATCATGGAAACGATTACACGTAAATTGAAAATTTGAATGAAAATTGGTTGTTGGACTTTTACCTCGGGGATCCAATTAAGTGGCTTTATCGGTTGTATCGAAGGCTATTTTTTAAAGGCATTAATATATCCTTGGGTGAGAAGATAATACTCGTTCATATTACTGCTATTTCTTTATTTATGCGATATATACAAGCTGAAGGAGGACAAAAAAAAATACAGAAAGGGATTTATTTTTTAAAATATTACGCAAGTTATTGGTCGACAGCATATATCATAAATTCGTAGAGAGCACATCTGCAGATGTATAAATTATACATCTGCAGCTTGTGACTTTTTAGCTGGATGATTTTTTTGACATTTGACTTTCACAACTGAGAGCTTCAATGCCTCCGAGAGTACGTTATGTCATCAGAATAGACTATTCTAAAGCTGGTGATAGACGGTGCGGGCTAGCGCGAGCCGGACGACGCGTCGTCCGCCATATCACGCGCCGTGTAGCACGTGGGCGCGGCTCGCGGCGCGCGTCCGCCGTCCGCGTCCGCGCGATCCATCGCTTGTCGGGTTTTTCGACACGGATCAAAGGCGTGCGCGCGGCCTGCGGCGCGGCTCGCGCTAGCACGCGCCGTGTATCACCTCTGACGAGCCGAGCCTCCAGACGGTGCAAAGCCATTGGACGGTGCAAAGCATTAGCCATGCCCATTTGGAGTTTAATTTTCTATTTGAAACACATATACGTGAATTAAATGATTATGGACTTTATTCAACTATATGAAAAGGAACCGTTTATATGAAATCATAAAGATACAGGTCACAAAAACCACATCCGCGGACGTCGCGGGCGGATGGCGCGGTCTGCGCTATCACGCGTCGTTTATCACCACAGGCTCGTGTCCGGGCTAGGACGAGTCGAGCCTACACGGCGCGCGTCCGCCGTCCGCGTCCGCGCGATCCATCGCTTGTCGGTTTTTCGACACGGATCAAAGGCGCGCGCGCGGCCTGCGGCGCGGCTCGCGCTAGCACGCGCCGTGTATCACCTCTGACGAGCCGAGCCTCCAGACGGTGCAAAGCCATTGGACGGTGCAAAGCATTAGCCATGCCCATTTGGAGTTTAATTTTCTATTTGAAACACATATACGTGAATTAAATGATTATGGACTTTATTCAACTATATGAAAAGGAACCGTTTATATGAAATCATAAAGATACAGGTCACAAAAACCACATCCGCGGACGTCGCGGGCGGATGGCGCGGTCTGCGCTATCACGCGTCGTTTATCACCACAGGCTCGTGTCCGGGCTAGGACGAGTCGAGCCTACACGGACGGCGATCCATCGTCCGTGGAGGCTCGGCTCGCGCTATCCCGCGCCGTTTATCACCACCTATGGCGGTCTTAGATATTAGCCTGGGCAATCTAATAACACCCTACGCTACGGCCGGCCATATTATACACATAGTTACTGCTACTTAGTGTTAAAGACAATGAGTCGTCAACACCCAAAATGATTTTAACTAATCACTGAATCGATTCTGTACGACTACAAAACTTAATGAAATAAAATACTATTCTGACTACCAACATCAAATATAAAGAAATTAGAAGAAATGTTATTGTGACGGAACAAGCTCGAGGCCCATCTGATGCTAAGCGGACTAACCTCTGCCTATAACAGATGCATTTTGTCACAAGTCACGAATTGCACTGCGCCCGTCACCTTGAGACATAGTTGTTAAGTCTCATGTGCCTGTAATTTTATCTAGCTCTCAGGGTCTGCTGCTGGAAGAAACCGTTAGGTGCTTGGCGACAGATTTTTTACTTCGAAATTTTAGTTCCCAAAAGACGAACCACTACGCACTTATGTCTTTTGTAAACTTAATATACAGAAGAATTTTCTTTGTAAGCAACCTCAACATAACAGTTAAGTAATGCAAGTATGTATATTCAAAAGTCATTTGCAATATGTACAAATGCACCAAGATTTTATTGAGTGATCTATGGCATCTAGCGAATGCATTAATTTCATTCAACCAATTCATTGACGAAAGTGTATCTATTTAGCACATTCTATAAATAACTTATCAGAAAATATTTGAAAACACTATGTAGTATACAGGTTTAAGTTATAGGTATAAAGCATGTTTATTTATAACTAAATCACTTAAAAAACTAAATTCTAGTAACTGTTTTGTAAGTTGGTTATGCGAAATTCCTGCAAAGTTTTATTTAATTTTAAATCACTTGATGGAAAGTGACGACGCGATTGACGGTGACACATGCTTGCCTAACAGATACCTACTCAATCTGTAGTTGAATAATCCCAGATTATAGCTATCGGGAAACAGAGACGCTAGTAGAATATTCCATACTGCAACTGAACGCCTTATGAGCCTGGGCTTAAAGTGTTTCCTGCATATGTTCGTAAACTAACCATGAATGAAAGCCTTTGTTTGTTGTTGCTGTGACCATGGTTTTGCGATGAAAGAGTAAGGTTATGTAGATTGATCGCCACATTCGCCGAAGTGAAACCTGTTAAAACCATAAAGATCTTTTCTGTGGTTAAAACCAATGAGTTGGCAACTTTGCATCCATGTTCGAGACTTTGTAGTTCACTTACGCATCGTCACCAATGAGCTTCTTTACTCGGTTATCTGAGGATTCCAGCTGGACTTTAGCCGAACCATCCTAGAGGTGGCTACAATATCCTACACAAGACCGAACTTGAGCTTGAAAACGGGAAAAAACTGTCACGATGTAAAAATCGGCCGCACTTTCCAAAGGACACTCAGCTTTTCTGCACCTCATTTACCCCTGAACTCGATATATAACCGTAAATTTAGTTTAGGTTTTCGATTATGAGAACAGGCACACTTTCAAGGTCAGAAGTGAGATTCAAATGATTCTGCTTAGCTCTAAATAGACATATCGTTGAAGCATTGAATTTGACCAACTTGGCATCACCTCATAATATATGAAGACTGCCTGTAGGGCAAACTTTATTCGTTGACCGTCGCCTCTCTGTGAGACCGGATTTGTGCGTCGCTGGCCCATGCGTCAAATATATAGCTCTCTACAACTGCTGTCGTTTGCATACGCAATGATACCGATATAAATAATCTAATAATATTTTGTTTTGCATTGACAGCTTACTCGAACAGGTAATAAAATTTATCACGAACTTCCTGTCCACCCGACCTGACATCGTCAAAGCTGTTTTGCATAAATCCAATATCGCGTTAAATACGAGCTAATCGTTCAGTGTGGAGGAATTGAATACCACAGGGGCGGGGAAGAGGGGTTTATAAACAAAATATGGATTACCAATTATGTCATGCAAATTTTGTTGCAATAAATTAGATTAAATGTTTATCTGCTATTTGATATTTTGATGTCCAACTGAAATTTATGAGGTTTGTGGTTTTATGATAACCTTTGTTTTATCTTATCACATATATCCAATTATTGGTTTAATTTCAGCCTTTTTAGAGTTAGCATTCACGTGGATCAGGCTTAAATGTAATTTTTTAAATGTATGTCCACTATTGAGACGATGACGTACAAATGTGTGCTTAAACATGACTCTTCAACTCGACTCTGTTTCTTGTGATGTGAGTTGGTCCGGCGTATGAAAATCAATGTTCACTTCGTCGCTTAAGTTTTTTTTATTCATTAGGGATAAAACATTTGTGTCGAAATACATATGTTATAGATACAAGTTACCGCTTAACATCAGGTGGGGTGGGCTTGTTCAGTCACAATCCAATAAAAATAAACATTGTTTCATCTATGATTTTGCGTTGCTATTTATCGTTGTGTACTGTTGTTCGTTTTGCGTTTAGTTTTTGGGATACAGAAAAGTCATTCACAAACAATATTCTAAGTCATAAGAACAATTGTGGTATAATTATGTAAAAAAAATCATATATACATGTAAACGTATCCAGATATAACTATGTTGACTTCAAAAGATAACAGAGCCTGTAATTGACAATGAAAAAGCTAGTATCATAGTGAAAAAGAATCTGAAAGGGATTTATTTACCTTCTGTTATTTTTTTGCTACGATTAATTGAAAAATACTTCAAATACTGCCCATTTGAATAAACATTTCAGATCAAATACAAATAATATACGAAAATTGTATTCAATCACGTGATGTGAAAACGGAATAGCTTTTAAAATGTTGTTTTCTATTATAATGCTTTTTTTATAATGCTTTTTTTGAGTCTACTCGTGACCAACGTCAATGCAACTTGATTGAAACGTCGAGGTTAGTCTAAATATTTTTATTTTGATATTAATACATGCGTGAATAGACCCGGCAACGATTGGAATTTATGAGTTTAGTACACGAAAGTTTGAAGTAAAGTATGCTTTTATTTGATTGAATTATTTGATAAAGTACGTTGGGATAATATCTGATTAGTTTATTAACTATAAACTATATTAGTTTATAAGATAAATTATATGTGTAAGTAAGGGGTATGAAATACAGCGGCAAGTATAAATGTAAGTTTTATAGCTGTCCAGACCTTGTGTGTTTATCCAATTGGTATTTCGAGTAGTAGGTAATTGATATTTTGTCGATGGATCCACCTTCAGGAGTATATTTTGTTTATTAAAGCAGAAAATAGGCTGTTAAAAGGATTTTTTGTTTGTATGCATATTATAATTCCTAAAATATATAAAACAATGCGAATATTTTGTCATCATGACATTACTTTCACACTTATTTCTTATCAAAGATCCTTTAGAAATATCACACAGCTTAATAACAGCCAAAGACCTATCGTTGAACGACTATTCTACAAACTGCAATATAATCAATATACATACATATTTTGAATATAAATCCCCTTTTCTACTTTTTGGTAATTTTAAATATGTTTTCAACACCCTTGCGCGTAAAGTGAGCTTTATTATGTCGTTGTTAGGGCCATAAACCGAACACCCTCGTGCATAATAATGTTACACGCTAGTGCGTAATACAATTATCCCTACAAAGTAAAGTTAGTACCTAACTGCAAATTATATGCGAGTAAACAGAGCATTTTCTATTTAACTGGGTAATTTATCCCTACAAAGTTAAGTTAGTACCTAACTGCAAATTATACGGGAGTAAACAGAGCATTTTAAATACAACCGGTTAATACAAATTTGTAACAACACAGAGGTTAAGTATATTTAACCAAGCAACATACATTTGTAACAACGTACATAACATACATCAAAAAAAAAAACTTGCGCGCTATTTTCCATAATTTTTGTATGTTGTTTGTATATATTTGTGCAATATATTTTTTGAAAAAACTCAAGGGTGTTGAAAAAGTGCGTATGAAATTCGTGAGCAACTTGCTCATTATACACTCGGCTGATTAACAACTGCAACCAACAGCCTCGTGTATAATGAGCAACTTAGCTCACTTGTATCATAATATACTATTAAAAAACATCATAAAATTATTCAACACAAAAATCCCTATCCCAGTGAAATGAACCCATAAAACAAGCTAATTTATAAAAACTAAAACATGCAAGTTTATACTCCTTTACATAATAATATTATTCGTTTTTAATTTTGATTGCCTCTTTTAATTAAATCTAATTGTATTAACTTCGGTTTCCTTTCACACTGATTCACAAACTCCTACAATTGCAAGAAGTCAAAATCATCCACATCAGTTCACAATCTAAAGACACGTGTCAGTTTGCGTGTGTAAAAATGCAAGTAAAGTTTAAAACATTTTTATACAACACTTCCAAAACCTACTAAAATCGTAAAAATAAATTTCTTTACGTGAAGAAAATTTACTCATGACATAAAAAAACAAATTAAAAGCAAACTTCAATTACACAGAAAACTTACTTTTTCAAAAATGTAAAATATCTATATAGAGGTAAAAAGCAAAAAGTGTACAAAGGAGAATGACGTCAATCAAGTGTAACAAACAGGGAAGTTGCGTTGAATCGTTGATCCATTATTTTCAACTTTTACCTTACGCCGATCCATGATTGATGATAATCTGGGGGATTTGGTAAATTGTAAAACGTCTTACGTAAATGAGTCACGATACGACCGAATTCATAATCAAAATTCTATGCTACGCAGAGTTACGTGACCTCGGCGAAACCGTTATGGCGATACAGCGGAACTTAATTTAGCTGAGATAATAATAATATATGTAATATGTACGCGGCGGTACAGTTCGTTGCCTAGCTAACCTTCACGTAGAATATCTGTCTTCGAGCACCTAAGGGTACGTTTTGGGAATCTTTCAGATTCCGAGTTTTCTTTTATGGGCTGAAAGAAAAATATATTTAGTTTTAATTATTTAGAATTAGAAGCGCTCGTAGCGTAGCTTACTTCATCATCATCATCGTCATTTCAGCCGCAAGAAGTCCACTGCTGGGTTTAGCCTCCCCCATCGATTTCCAAATAGAACGGTTGGAAGCAGCCTGCATCCAGCGCCTTCCTGCACCCTTAATTATGTCGTCCGTCCACCTTGTGTGTGGTCTTCCGACGCTGCGCTTGCTGGTTTGTGGCCTCCATTCGAGAACCTTTCGGCCCCATCGACCATCAGTTCTGCGTGCTATGTGCCCTGCCCACTGCCACTTCAACTCGCTAATCCGCCGGGCTAATTATTCCTGATTCGATCTCGTAGCGAAACACCAAGCATGGCCTCTCGTTGTGCGACTTTGAGCTTACTTAAAAAAAAAGCTAAAAGGCCCACAGTTAGAGGACACGTTTCGGTTCCATATATCATCACTGGTAACACATACTGGTTGAAGACTTTCGTCTTTAGGTACTTTGGACGAAAAGACTCCCTGAAGTTTCCCGAACGCTGCCCAGCCGAGTTGGATTCCACGATTTACCTCTTTTACAAAGTTTGACTTACCTAGCTGGACTGTTTGTCCTACGTAAACATACTTGTCAACAACTTCGAGTACCGAGCTCCCAACTGTCACCGGGACGGGCACAACATGGACGTTCGACATAACCTTTGTCTTGTCCATATTCATCTTAAGGCCCGTCCGTTGTGAAACTCGATTGAGGCTTTCGTTTACTTTAGCTTACTTAGCCATTCTTAACCGATCAACTAAATTAAGCAACGTCTGGTGTGGTCATGACTTGGATGGGAAACCGCTAGTGGCATTACTTTGGAGCGCTTCCGTGCTTGGTTCTCAAGTAGAACATTTATTAATGGTGAGTTCCGGCAGCTGTCCTTCACAACCAGTTATTTAAGTGAGCTTGAACCAAATTTTCGACCACATTATCATAAGCATATTATTCTTCTCATCACGTAGCACCTGTATAAAAATACATAATGCTATTTTTATTTTAAACTTTGCCACTTTAGATATCTACGCTTTTTCTTTGGAGGTTCTTTGAAGCTTATATATTTATGAAAAAGAGTTACTAACGTTTAGCTACAGGTCAAAAATATCGATCCTTTTCCCAATTGACCATCGCGACAGATGTGCCAAGTTTGACAGTTCGACAGATCTTTGTGATTGTGACTATTATTGACTAAGTTAAACTATAATAATGATAACATTATGACAGTAGAAATAATTAATGTAAAATATAATTTCTTTTGACTTAATTTGTATATTTTAAATGTAATTATTTGACTTTGACCTCAATCTCACCTGATGGTAAGTGATGATGTGGTCGAACGTATTGACAGGCTAAACCTAGAATTACTGGCTCTTATTTTGTATGGATTTTATTTTAACTATTTTTTTATAATTTTGACGGAAACATATAATTATTACCATTTCGAATGATTTATTTTGCTAAATGAAATATGTACTTTGCCATAATGCTTATTAAGTAGAGGGTAATATGGATTTAATAAATTGCTGTGAGATAAATGTAATTGTGTTTTTTGACGTTTTTATCTCAATAAACAATTTATTTATATTTATTTATTTATTCCCATTTTTTTCACATTGCGTAACCATATCTCGCACTACACATTCCGCTACGTCGACGCGTTTAAAATTAACCAAATTGATGTGACGTCTAGGAAACCAGTGACACGTATCTAAATACTGAGTCGAGGTTACCTTTATAAAGGTCACGGGTATATCCTTGTCACGGTTCGTGAGTGATGGACGTATTAATCATCGCACAAAGAAAACCATTTTTCGGATACAAAAATTTAAATCTTGTTATAGCAATACTGAGCTAATATGAAAATTTATCTGTTAAGGGTATATTGATAACCTTGGCTTTCCCGTGAAATGCATTATGAAAAAACCAGACCCACTACACAGTAACCAGGCCACTACAGGCAGTAAATTCGTGTAAAACTGGACTAGCTTTTAGGGTTCCGAAATAGAAAACAGGGTCCTATTACCAAACTTTGGTTGTCCGTCCTTCCGTCCGTCTATCCGACCTATAAAGAGCTGCATCCTAGGAATAAGGTCACAAGAAACAGGTTCATATTTTCACAAAAAGTATGTCAGTGTGGTGGATCGCATGACATATAATTGCATTGCATACCATAATAATAGCAAAAAAATTAAATAGAAGGCCACATGAAAGAAACGTGATTTTTAATAAGTTTTTTCTATTAAGTCTTTCGTAATAACGGAACACACATGCGTCAAGCTGGGATGATTATAGTTCAATATTTAAGCATGCACTGAGGCCGCGATACGTAATTGTGGTTCGTTTGATCCCTTGCTGTAGCTTTATTTCTTAATTTAGAGTTATGTAATAAATATGTGGCAATGTGGCCAGCATTTTGGGAACACTGCCTAATGGTAGCGGAATATTGGATTAGTTTGTAGTAATTTTAAGTTTTTATTTTAATTTTATTTTTTTAAGTTAAATATGTTAATTTTAGTCAGAAATATCTGTTGTTACACTTTAGTTATCTTTTACAAATAAATTATACCTAAAAATAAATATATATTATATTTAAGGATTCATTCTATAAATCATACACTTTGGAAACACAATTACTTAACATTTTTTCTATAGAAAAAAATATTAAAGTTACATGTAAAAAACGAAACAAACCCTTAGTACGTAAATACTTAACGGAGGGTCGTTAAGTATTTACGTACTATTTGAACGCCGTATTTGAAAAATAGAAAAAACAACATGATTTCTATAACATTACATTTTTCAAATAGGTATTTGTTTTTATTATACGAAGGAAATACTCAAATTCACGCATGTTCCGCCCATTTTAGTCAGAGCCGCGATGCTTTATCCCTATCCGCTTTAGTAATTCTTCGGCCGTAGGACGGGGACGGATGCTGTTGGCGTGCCTTACTTACGCACACATGCGTGGCGTGCCTAAAAAGCTCGGTGCACCCTTAACGTACAACAACAAATACTAAAACAAGTGTAGGTCGAAATCCCGCTATGAATTTCGATCGAATTATTTAGAATAATCTTAAAACGACATATCTATCGAAGAACAATAATAATGATAATCTTCTTGATGTAAAGTACGTAGTAATTTTTGGATGTTGTAGCTATTATACATATAGATGAATTGTAGGGTTCAGGCCAAGGATATAAAAATAAACATGATAAGCAATTATTTTTCTAAGCATTAATTAATTTAAAAACATTATTTTTCTTTTCATAGATGGTAATATAATACCAAATCTCATCTTTTAAGACCTTACATAGGTATTAATGTATATTTTGTAATCGTGCTTAATTTCAATTGAATACTGTTTCGAATAGACTGGCTGTTTAATTTGTTAAATGTGTAAACATAGTTTTCTATTCTTTGATAGATACGTTTACATAGTGGGCGACTTTGTATCCCTCATTGATCACAATGCTTGATTCAAATCCCTGTATTTGTACTAGAGCTTCCTGTAAAATCCTTCAATATTCTCTGAATTAAATATGTCACCAGTGAAGTAAGACACTTCTTTATCCTTTGGTGCAAAATCTACTTTTGGATATATAGACTGTTGTCATATTGCTGGACGTACGTTTTCTTCTCCGTCCACGACAGAACTCACAACATCCACAACATTAAATCATCGCCTTTTCTACTTTACTATTCAGAGGTTTAGGTCACACAACATAAGATAAGCACTAGACAGATAGAATATTTTAGTTTTGCATCATACACCTAATTGCACATGATATCGTCGTTACTCTAAAAATGTAATTTAAGATGGTGTGTGGTCACGTTTTCGTCAACGTTCCTGATTCTGACAAATAAATAGTTACGTGTACCTTTTCTCTGACAGGTGCGTTTACCTTTCTGGCATCCTGTGAAGCGGGTTTGTTAACTTTTTGTCATTGTACATTCCGCAAAACGTATCAATACTGACGTATTGGCAGGAAAATTGGAATTTAGGGGCCCTTTTATTTTTTACAAGATATACGATAATAGACTTTTTAATCAAGCTGTATACGTTTGGAAATATGATTTTTGTGCTAATATATTTTGCCATGGGTTTTGTTTCCACGCGATGAATGAGAGTATTGTTTTATCCCACTCTTGTGCCTTAAATTGTTTGCAGGTGATGAACAGTAGAAAGGCTTTCGTGTTTATCACTTTCGTGTAAGTTAATATACCTGAGGGCAAATTATATCGATAATAATTTTCTAATTCCATGCGTGGTCGAAATGAGTATATCCCAGGCAACACTTACATCTTCGCCCACACGCAAAATAGTTTTCATAATCAAATTGTAGTTGTAGCTATTTTACTGGACTAAATAGTTCACATATGAATCCTGCCCAAAATAATCCTGTTAGGTCATCTACTAATTTCTACCCTTAACACAAGGGACTCTCACAATACATTGTGCATAAAGTAACATAAGAACGACATCAAAAATTAAACATCCTGTTTCTCATAATACAAAGCACGGCATAAGAACATATTAATGTAGAATGTTTAGGTTTCTGTTTAATAGGCACTTTCCTTATACCAAACTTTCTTGGGAATACTTTTGTTGGTAGTATCCCCGTTTTTCGGAGAATCGTACTATAATATGAGTTTTTTTTGTTATTGTGACGGAACAAGCTCGAGACCCACTAGATGCCAAGAGGACTTCTGTCCTGTCCGCACAAAGTGATTTGCGTCCACGTTTATAATGCGAACAGCGAAGGAATGGAACACCCTCCCATTGTTCCCCAAGGACTACAATATGGAGGTCTTTAACTCTAGAGTGAATAAGTATTTTCTAGGCAAGCATGCTCCACCGTCGACCGCGTCGTCACTTACCATCAGGTGAGACTGCGGTGAAATGCTTGTTTATTCGCAATAAAAAAAAAGGACTTACCTCTGCCTATAACAGATGCATTATGTCACAAGTCACGAATTACACTGCACCCGTCACCTTAAGACATAGGTATTAAGTCTAATGTGCCTGTAATTTCACTCGCTTCAAGGACTGCTGCCGGAACAGACTGTTAGGTGCTTGGCGACATATTTTCTATTGAAGGTGGTCGTTAGCTAGGCGGGTATTTGCAAAATGCCCTTCCATGTGGTGAAGCTCAGGCCCGCGGTGGGATTCGAACCATAGACCTACTGCGTGGCAGTCCATAGCCAATGCCACTAAACCATCACTGTTTCAATACGGTAGATATAGATAAGTTCAAGAGCTTTCTAGAAATGTAACTTTTATTGATAAGGCTTCAGATACGAGTCAAAGATGTCCTAATTTTAATGAATGCGCCGCCCGCGTCTTTTTTGGTTCTTACCAATTTTGATTATATGAAAGAGTTTGCATAGAGCCCGTCACCGTATCGTATTGAATAGGACTATATATTGCTGCATATTAGAAGCATTCTAAATTCTTACACCATTTACGACATTCAATAGAAGAGTATATAGAACACTCCTTATATCCCTAAGATGTGATGGACTCGAATATGTTACATTAAACAGTTGTAATCAAGACGCTTTTCAGTTCCAAGGCATCCACGTCGTGGTGAGTCTCGCTATTGATTGGGAAGTGCTCGCGTCGTATTTAATCTTCGGATAGATCTATGGATCTGGATAGTGTTGTGTGTGAGAGTAGGTATGTGATGTTTATTGTTACTTGATTAAAACGTTAAGGTTTCTATTGTCTATTGGATAAAATATTAAGTATACAAGATATATGGAACCAAAGAATATGTGTAAAGTGTTATTAGAGTCTGCATTCCTTTGTTATATAAATAACAAAGTGCCAACTACGAATAAGATGCCACATGTGCGTATGATTCTGGAACCACTTTAAAAACAAAGTTTAATTAATAGTCACATTTACAAATTTTTGGAGAACAAAATTTCTTATACCCAGTAGGAATGGAACACAGGTTCCCTATTTTACGCAACGGGTGCCTTAAACCCTGGGTATCGAGGATCACTTATTTGAGCAAAATTGTGTTATCTACTAGTGTATTCAACCGTCGTAGGGGATGTTGATAAAAATAATAATAAAAACTGTTAAAAATTAAAGACCCCTCTTTAATTTTCTTTTTTCATTTGAGGGCATAATATGGAATGTATACAGGAAAAGTGTTTTGCTGAAGTTTTTTGTTTTCGTCTACCATAAACTATAATTAGGTGCAAGAGTTAAGTATATATACTTAACTTTAGTGCCTACATAGCAACTGGAATATTATTCAGTTTACTCTAAAATTCAAATAGGTTGAATCTTAATATTTAATGTTTTTTTATATATTAAGTTAAGATAGTGCTGGATGTTATTTATTAAAACACTAATTTAGTTTCGTGGATGGAGTTTTATTATGTTACAATTCACACAGTCAATGTTGAACCGGGGATCAGTCTTATCAACCGAGAATATATCCACCGCAGGTGGTCACAGATAGCGTAGCCATAGATAAGCTATTCTAGGATAACACAGATAGTTAACAACAATTGAAATGACAACTATTTTATATATTAGTAGAAACATAAGAACTTTTATTTTATTATTAATTTTAGTTTAGTTTGTGGAACCGCTTAAGTGGATAGACTTGCACTTAAGCGGTTCCACAAACTAAACTAAAATGAAGAATAAAATAAAAGTTCTTATGTCGCATAGGATCTCAAACTTTATTATAAAATTTTGATATGTTTGGTACATTTTGTGTTGATATGGAACCATCGATGTGTGAGTCCACACTTGACCAGTTTTACTTAACATTGTTGGTCCACCCGCCTAATCACTGAAATGGGAATTACTTTACCCTGATATATATACTGTACTGTATCAGCCGGATAGTCCACTGCTGAACATAGCCTCCCCCAATATGGGGGGTTTTGGCATAATACCCACGCTTGGCAGGCGACTTGGGGATCGTAGCGTGAGATATCAGCTCCTCAGAAAGTGCTGCTGCCCACATTCTGGTGTTAACTATTAGTCGCCACTTACGACACCCACGGGGGTAGCGATGGGGGGGGGGGGGGGTAAAATTCTAGACCGGCACCCCACGGGCCTGATATATATGATAAATTCAAAAATGTATTCCAAAATCGTGCTATTGACAAAGTTTTTTCTTTTTACTTCATTTCGAAAACGATAATATATGAAAATCTCATACTGGGAGATTTTGTTGCTTTTGTTAAAGCAAAACAGTACATTTTTAAGTATTTTATGAAACAAACAGAAACTATTCGAGTTGTGTCTATTACAGTAAAGCAACTTAACCAGAAAAGGTAAAAAGAAATGTGCAAGATGCTTGCATGTAATAAATTTAGAAACATTAATTTCTCAGTTGCTTTTTGTTTGTTACTTCGTTGATAACTCTCGTGGGTTCTTTAATATAGTGCAATGAGCTCTCTTTAAAACATTAGTACAACTGGTGTTTGTTTTAATTATGCTCTTATTGTTTGAGGTCACAAGATAGGGAAGGATAACGGAACAAACGATTCATAATATCCATATAAGGTTAACAACAATATTGTAGGGGGTGCTTCAGAATCATTAATGTACGTAATTGCACAGATTTTTATATGTATCCAAACGTCGAACTTTTGCCTAAGTTGAGGTAATCCAGGACTTCTATAACCCAAAAAAGTTTTACCAATACAGTTCAGCCGTTACAGAATGAAGAAATAAAACATATACTCGTTCTCTCAGAAACTTTCACATTTCTAATATTGATATATATATGTACGCGTTTACATGAAAACCATTTACCATTTTATAGGTCCGTTCAAAATACTACTGGCAGGCTACGTAATTTGTAGTAAATTGTGTATGCAATCGTAGCATAGTGCTACGGCGTAGAAGTAAGATGTCATGGCTACGTGGTTATAGGTCTCTCTATCACATCTTCACTTTCACATCTCTAACACTAAAGTCACTACTCGGATAGAACCATATTTCAGTATATTTTTAATTTCATGTAATCACATATCAGAACACAATCTGGATCTATGTATGCTATTTTGATATCGTGCTGAAACACCATGACGGACTCTTGCTCACAAAAACTACAACCTGGTAGTAATATTGTTGGCATATTAGCATCACTGAGTTAGTACACTCAAGTAAATAATAAAACTAGTTAGTATGGAAAAAAAATGTTTACCTAATAGATGAATAATAATATTGGTAGACGTAACAATACAATTTTAAAGAATTACTCAGTAAAATTTTTAATCACGTCAATTTTACACCTGTCAGTTGTATGTGTGTCTTGACCCTCACCACATTGTGACACAGCATTTTGCGAATTCTCGCCTGGCTGGCTACTACCCTCAAGTAGAAAATGTGTAGCCTAGCACCTAACAGTGAGTTACATCAGCAGCCAGCCAGTAATATTACAGGCTATAGACTAAACAACTCTATGACTCAGGGTGACGGCCGCAGCGTAACAATTTTTTTTTAATCAGAACGTTTACCTCAATTTGTTTATTAAGCTGGAATCGTTGTTTTTAATAATTTTACTAAACAATCTACTACCAGGCCTAACTACACTAAAATATATTGAATATTCGACTCCTGCAAACATAAATAAAAAATAACTGAAGCAACAACCGTTTACAAATCTTGAGTGGTCAGCAGTTAAGCCGTACTTGACCGTTCTTCAATTTGAAATGAGTAGCAACAACTTACCAAGTCGACGACTCTTTGAGAAAGTGATTATAAAAAGGTTTTTTCACGTAATCTTTTCAACATCTTACTCGTTTTGGGACTCGAGAGTCTATGCAAATTAATAAATTATCACTTGATGTTAATTACTCTATGTAGCTTCTTCTTTTATCATGTTTCTACGTTGTTTCTTATTGCCGTAGGCTAGCTTTCGATCACTATCTCATCGAACTGTATGTGATGATGTGGTCAATGAAGTAAAAAGGCTTATTCAAGAATGGGAGCTGCAAAAAGGCAGCTAGCTGTCATTGAGAGCAAAGACAGCTGCTGAAACACACCGTTAGTAGCTTGCGTCAATTTTTCTTCTCGAGGGCTACTAAGCTAGCCAGACAAGTGGGTACTTGAAGACACCATGCGATGCGAACGGAGTATTTCAGGCATTTAACACAGCCAAACGCTAAACGTCATTTTATTTGACGTTATTGTGTTTTTAGTGCGAGAAAATGTCACTGATAACCTGGTGAGTGGAAGAGGTGACTAATAATCTAATTCTCTACGGGCTTGATCGCCAAAGCGTGTTATTAATTATTGGTCTTGATTAATTCTGTACTTTTAATGTATGTGTCTTTATTTAGTTAAAATTTATTCGTCTCCTGCTGTCATTGTACGACAAAAAGTTTATGTTTTTGTGCCCTCCGAAGCATGGTAGTAATGCTATTAGCGGTCACCAATCCAAGTCATGACCGCAGCGAACTACAATCCAGTCATTCGTATTACACAAACTTCAATACTATTTCAGGCAAATGGTTCAACTCTATTTCATATCACTATTTGAAACAAGTAAATTCATATTTGGAGAATTTCAGATCTATCAGAAGGTAATCGATCATGATTCATGACCCAAACTTTAGTATTGAAATGGAATTGTTTATGACTGTGTTGAAATGTTTCAGTATTCTGTCTGATAGAATTTGTGCTTTAGGCAAACTGTTATCTTCAGGTTCAAAAGATCGGAAAGTCTCGGTAGACAAGGGTATATTGAGCTCTAACTTTATAGACCTATTCACTCTATGTCCATTGCGTTGTCAGATACATTAATAGTCGCGAAAATTAGACTTTAGACAAAATATTATTTATTTTGTACGTCTTTGTTCTTTTTTATAGATAATGGAACTATAACCTGAGCATTTAACTCACAAAGTATATCTATTTAAAACTGGTGAAGCCGGAGTAGGACCGGTAGGGACTTGGAAGATTTTGGTGGACTAACTTATTTATGAATTTACAAAATAAATATATTTTTATTCATTTTCATTCTGGAATAAGTACGTATTACACTTAGCTAGTTTTTATTCCTTGTTTTTGATTGCCTTTTTAGGATTCCGCAGTCCTGACAAGGAACCCTTATAGTTTCGTCATGTCCGTCTGTCTGTCCGTCTGTCCAAGGTTTCTAAGATACCGTTAGTAATAGGAAGTTGTAATTTCGTATAAAAATATTTTTTTTTAGGGTACCTCCCATACATGTGATGTGGGGATGAAATTTTTTTTTGTCGTCTATCTCTTTGTGTGGTGTATGGTTAAATAGTTCTTTTAAAATTACTTAAGGTTTCCTAATACTGTTTTTCGATTTAATGCTCCATTTACGAAATATTTAACTTTAAAGTGCAAATTTTTGTCCCAGCAGGGCGTCCCCCCCCCTCTAGAAGCTAAACTACCGGCTTGAAAAATCTGAAAAAATTTAATCTGATAGTGCGTTTTATGAACTTTAAAGGAAAAGTATAGCGGTTGACATAACTTTATTAGTTTAGCGTAATAGTCGTTGAACTTGGGTATTGGATAATTTTGTACCAAATATAAGATCTGTAGAATAAATCCTCTTAAGTCACTAAGATGAAGTAGTTGGTTGTTTATAAGGGGTGAAGACTGGCATTGAAAACTTAATATAAAATAAAAAAATCTTAAAACTATAACTATGTCCTATGTCATACCACTAGGTGGACTGACGATATCATGAAAGTCGCGGGTAGCCAATGGCTACAAGTGGCTAATAGCCGTTCTTTATGGCGATCTATGGGGGAGGTATTTGTTCAGCAGTGGACATCTTTATGCTGATGATGATGATGTCATCCATAATAGACTAGCTATCCAGCCGCGGTACAATCGCGAGTATTGCGGTTATCGCGCAAAACTATTAACCTCTTTTTGCGCAGTTGGATAAAACTGTCCTTTCTCGGATCTTAAACTATTTTCATTGGTTGATATGACAGTACAAAGATTCGACTTATATAGGTATAAAGTACTTTTTGGACCTCATCCTCGCCGTACACTAGAAGTGTTTGCTGTCTGTACCTGTCGTACCAAGGTCATCGATCACTTCATATCACACATCATCAATTTGCTGATTGTACTTCAATAGTGTAATTTTTTTCATCAATAAAGAGAATATTTCTGTGCCCTTCAATTGCGTATCGCAACGGAAGGCACTCTATTAAATTTTTAAGATTGATTTAGGGTATACAGTACATGTACTGTATATCGACGATAAGCACCGAGCTTCAGGTCTTGTTTTACAATACGCGACATTTTCCTAGCGGGAATCTTCATTTCTCGCAATAAGATTATTGTTGAGTTATCATAATATTTTTACTTCCTAATTCAAGCAATTCGATAATCGACCAATTCTGGATTTAACAGCATTAATTTGTCGTTCTAAGACACGCGACTGCCCTGATCTTTTATGGTCTTCGACAGAGGAAGTGTTGTTGTATCTGTTGATATTACGATATACGAACATACCTACAGCTGATACCAAGCTTTTTAAGTGTCTGGAATATGACCGACGCGACGGCTCAATACCTACTTTGCACAAGGGGAATACTGCTATCCTATTTTCTTTAACACCTCATTTCATATTGTTATTTGATAATGAACACGAAATAATATATGAAATGGCGCGAAATCGAAAGAAAATTTTAAAGTAATAAACGCGTTCCAAATTCTAAATAATTCTAAGGCTGAAAAGTTTTTATGTTACAGTATTTATGGCCAGACTAGTTATATAGTATAATAGCCCATTTATAAGCTTACTTGCATGTATCGGTGTATAATTACTTTTATTTTTCTTTTATATATATATATCAACTATTTTATAACAGAATAATTATGCTACAGCAAATAAGTAAAATGATATTCAAATTCTTACAATGTACCAACGGATTCAGAATCGCCGTATCTACCTATAGTATTCACAAACGAAACGAATTTTGTTTAATTTTCGAATTACAATCGAAATAATAACTTGGCGGCAATCGTTCTCTTATTTCTTAGATTTAGTAGGAAGAAAGAGGAGGAGAATAAAGAACTACAGAATCGTTCTATATTACGATAACGGGCTTCTACGGAACCCTACATTGTGAGTGGCTCGACACGCATTTGACCGTTTATTTATGTTATTGTGACGGAACAAGTTCAAGACCCACCTGATGTTTAGCGATAAACTCTGCCTATAGCAGATGTATTTACACAAGTACGAACTGCACTGCGCCAGTCACCCTGAGACACACAGTCATTAAGTCTCCTTGTGCCTGTTATTTTCCTGGCCCTCAAGGACTGCTGCCAACACAAGAATGTTAGGATTTTTTTACATTACGATGGTAGCGAGCGCAAAATGCCCTTCCAAAACGCGGTGAAGCTCATACTGGCGGTGGCGAACGAATCATGAATCTGTGGCATCGCAGTCCACACCCATTAACGCTCGGTTATCAGTGCATGGTAGTTGGGCACTTTGCGAATGCCCGCCTGGCTAGCTACCACCCTCAAGTTGAAAATCTGTCGCCAAGCACCTAACGCATGGTGGAAGGGCACTTTACGAATGCCCGCCTGGCTAGCTACCACCCTCAAGTTGAAAATCTGTCGCCAAGCACCTAACGGTGTGTTCCGGCAGCTGTCCTTGAGAGCCAGTAATTCTAGGTTAGCCTGAACAACATCTTCGACCACATCATCACTTACCATCAGGTGAGATAGTGGTCAAAGGAAAAATTTGTAACTAACCTTTATAGGTACTTAAAGTGTTCTAAATTACTAAAAATCAATTTACAATAAATGTTCTGGATTTAACAGTATTATATACATACTGCTTATAAAAGAAATAAATAAATGTACCACACAATATTATTTATTTTTATTACCAAGTAACCAAGAAGAATATATCCTTTTCAATGTAAGCTGCCTTGATAAAATGCGGAGTTGTGATACGCTGAAGCAAATCGTGTTGGCTACCATTCATCAAAGTAATACCGTCTCGTTGTGGCGTGACAGAGCCGTTAATGGTATATTTTAGACGAACGCCCCCATACAAAACGCAGCTCCAATCTCATTTTAATAATAGCGAATAAAACTCAATGATTTCTACGTAATCACTACCCTAATATCTAGGTTTGGGGTGCATCAGATTTTCATTAAATTAAACAGTTTTGAAATTACACTAGCTCAAAAACTCGTAATTTTATATAAAAGAAAGACCCAACTTTAAGCATCTCTTTCAAGAAAAATAAGCATGTTTTTAATATTTCTATTGCACCACAAACATGGGGAATATAATGAACTTTCTATAATGGGAAGTTATTTATACATGTATACTATACTTTTTAAATAAATCTGGAGCTACGAATAACTGGCTCAAACTCCTAAAATCGAGTGCTATATACTAAACGCTATATAATAAAAATGTAATTATTAGTCCAAAAGAAAAAGGATTTAAGCCAGAAACGATAGGTCTAATAATACACTATATTTACATGCGAGTTTCATTTTTAATAACAAGTTGAGTTTATTTAAAAGTTCACGCTTTGGCTGGCGGGTATATGTCCTTAATGGATTAGCATTTCAACAAATGCTTGTCAAAATAAAATAAGAATGAAGCCGGTTTAACAATGTATTAGATAGAAGTGTCAGCAAAGAGCAGTGTGCGTACTTTGACGGTCTTTATTATTTCAGATGGTGTAATGACCGCCCGTATGCTGTCTTATATATTCATATACTTTGATAACGACAGAGTAACCTCTCCGAAAATTAAGGAGCAGATACCACGTGAGGTATATATGGAAGGCATTGAATTGCATTAGTAATCAGAGTCCCATTAATTTCCTCATTTGAATATCTGTAGCCGAACATCTAACGGTATATTTGGGCAGCTGTTCTTAACAACTATTTCTTTCTATGCTGCTACATTTAATAATTAATTACAAAGAAAAAAGGAGTGGACATAGGTATAAAGTTATAAAAAGAAAGCTTGTGTGTGGCTTAGTCCAATATCCCTTGGAATTTATCCCATTAAAAGTTGGCCACTGTTCCAAACTTTGCCCAAACTTAAGTTCATTCGGAGCATGATAAAACAAGAATGAAACTCGATGAACCTTATTAAAATAGAAGTGTTGGAACATTTTGGAGTCAGTTTAAACTTTTATCTTTCAATAAAATGTGTAGTTTATATACGTATACTTAATAAGAGAAAAAAAAAAACAGAATTTATGAACTATATAATGTATCATTTGGCAAGGCAATTCTGAATAGTAATGTTTTTTTTCACATATATTTATATATTTTTATGGTATTGTGACGGAACATGCATGAGGCTAACCTGATGGTAAGTGGTAACCTTTTCCTGTAACAGATACATTTCGTCACAAGTGATGAAATGCACTGAGCCCATCGAGAAATATATTTGTGAACCTGATAAGAACCTGTGACTTCATGATTATTTGCTCTCTTGGCTCTCAAGGTCGAAATCACGCATAGGCAGTTTTGCGGCAGAATTTCTACTTTATAGTGGTAGCTAGCCAGGCGTGCATTCGCAAAATACCCTTCCACATTGCGGTAAAGCTCAAGTTGGCGGTGGGGATCTATAGATAAGGAAGATCTAGATAAGGAGCTTGGCTATCACTGTTTCAGTATAATATAGCTGATAGGAATCTTAAACCACTATTTCATCTGTTGGTAAGTCATGATGTGGTCAAAGATAAACATATAAAGTGGATACACCGTAGGGTGCTTGTTATCAGATTTTGTATTTGTTATCAGATGACTAGCTAGCCATATGAGCATTCGCAAGATGCCTTAACCCCACGTCATGAAGCCTAAGCCAACCCCCATAAATCCATAGTCATTGCCACTGCCCTATCGGTGCATCAGATCTTAGCTTTTTATGAGAACAACTTCGCTCCACTACTGCAATCAATTTGGAACGGGACACTTGCTTAACATTAGAAAAGCCAGCAAATAGTTTCAAAATTATATAAATAATTAACATCTAACTTCAAGTTGGGCTCACATATATCAAGGGTTCCTTACCATCGTTGAAGGTACCATAAAATCTTTTTTTAGATAAGTTAGCCGTATTTTTAAAATTTTTTTTCGCTGGGAAAAATGCGTTACGTAGCGGGGCCTACACCCCTCCCGACAGGAGGAGCCCGGGAATGACCAGGAATGCCTAACCATTCCCGCCCGACGGAGGTGGTGAGTATGTGCAATGCGAGAGAAGACGCCCCCGCGCCTGTCTCTCGCTACTCACCACCGGGAGGGGGAAGGTGATTATTCAATCAGTTAAGTTTAACATATTTGATCACATCATCACTAACTGTTAGATGAAATAGTGGTCAAAGGCTAACCTGTCAGCTATGAAAAGAAATGTAATTTTTTAAAAAGCACTTCCGTTATCATTCTTTCTTATTCAAATTAAAATTAATTTATTTACAAGAATGTAGTTTGGATACAGCAGGTAGTATGTTCAAAATATATACCTTAACATTCTACCATATTACAATGGTGTGCAAATTTTTACATATTCAAATTTTATAAACATTATCTGTTATTGAATAAAAAATGACATTTATGTACTTAATTTAATAATCAATAAATACCTTGCAATTTAATTAAACTTATCAAAATACAAGATAAAATAACTATGCACACTAAAATGAATTACCTATATAATACAATATTTAAAATATGACTATTTATTATGGATAAATTGAACAATATATTCATTATACACACTAAATTAATAACAACAAAATTTTTTATTTGTTTATTATGACGAAATGCATCTGTTATAGGCAGAGGTTATCGCTTAAAAAGGGGAATCAAAACATAGAATAAAATCTAGCTAAATACTATTTGTACTTGCGCTAAATATCCCAAAAGTAATATTAATTAAGATAATATTTTATTATTTTATTGTCAACAAAAATTTATAAGTTTAGTTTTAAAAATCCTCAAAGTACCGGTGCTACTCAAACTTTATTTTATAAAAGTTAAATTTTTTTAATAGATACAATGTGAGTATTTAAATGTTTCAGGTTATCGTTCCATCATCCATTTATAAAAGACGTACAAAAAATAAATGAAATTTTATCTGAAATCCTATTTTTACGGTGACTGTTGTATCTGATAACGCAATAGGCATTGAGTGAAAGGTCCAAAAAGTTAGAATTCAATATACCTTTGTCCACTCTGATTTGCCGATCTCTTGAACCTGAAAATAATACTTATCAAAGTTGAAATTCAAAATTGTATCAGACAGAATACTGAAACATTTCGACTCAGTCAAAAACAATTTCATTTCAATACTAAAGTTTAGTGCTTTACCAATTACCTTGTCTCACTACTCTTAAAGTTATCAAATATAGATACAATGTTTTAAATAGTTATATGAATAAGTTGGAGTTGAACCGTTCGCTGGAAAATGTATTGATGAAGGTTTTCTTTAAAAGGGTACTGTAACAGCCGAATTGTCCACTGCTAAACACAGCCTCGCCTATTAAGGGGGTACTTGCCATAATCCCCATGCTTGGCAGGCGTCTTGAGGATCGCAGTGCAAGTTGGCAGTTCTTTAGAAGGCGCTGCTGCCCACCTTTCAGTATTTTTCCCGTAGTGGCCTCTTAAGACACCCATGGGATGATATGGGGAGGTACCCGGCACCCCCCGGGGCTTATAAGGGTAATAAATAATAATGGTGAGATTTATTAACAGGTTTTATATCGCTAAATCTGAAGCACTCGTAGCTTGATTAGACGTTTTAAAAAATCACTCAAGTTAAGCAAAGTACTCTACAGTCATGACATGGTGCGTTGACAGCTAGTGCCATAGCAATTCAGCGCTTCCATTCTTCGAAGGACACATTAAGCCATCGGTCCCGGTTTTTGTCTTAAGATGGCTGTCGTTATTGCATGTTAGTAGAGAATTTGGCGAATGCTAGCCTGGTCAGCTATCTCCTACCTTTTAACCCCTATTACCGTACCAAAGTATTACCATACCAAAAAAATTGGACGGATGGAAGAACGGCCTTTTTCTCATCGTCTTCCATCTGTTCAATTTTTAAGGGGCAGTCTGAATATAATAATATTGTCCCGGTTTCCAGTATGGTATTCTAAATAAATTGTTATTTTTTACTCTGTGGCATTACTTTTAGTACCTATATTACAAAATTTTTATTGAGTTTAAGTACATAATCTGTTACTCTATATTACGTTAGACTGTATATTTAAGTTTATTATTAAAAATAAATAATGCCAGAATTTTCGTATATGGAATGAAATTAACGAACGAAATCACAGTCTAAAATCATGGTTGGTAAATTTATGACACGATTTCAGCTTATTGTTTCTAGGAATTTATGACTGCAGTTTCCGGAGCACAAATTGGAAACAAGTAATTGAATTATCTTCGGTAGACGACGGTTAATATTCCAGTACAAACTATCAGTTCATCTGTGTCATAATATGTGCTCGTGGTTTAACCTGCTGAACTCAATTGGACTAATGTACAGGATAGAATAACTTGTGAATAAGTTGGTACCATGCTGTTTCATAATACAGACCTCACATTATCATCTTCCGACTACCACAAGATATTTTATACTATTCAGTGTTGGAAGTCTGTACCGTTTTAAAATAAACAGTCAAATGCGTGGCTCGACACGCATTTGACTGTTTTCACAATGTAGGGTTCCGTAGAAGCCCGTTATCAGTATATATCGATAATGTAGTTCTTTATTCTCCTCCACTTTCTTCCTGCTAAATCTAAGAAATAAGAGTACGATTGCCGTAATTCGAAAATTAAACAAAATTCGTTTGTGAATTCTATAGGTTGATACTCGAATGAAAACGTTACAATAGCGCGATTCAGAATCCGTTGGTACATTATAAGAATTTGAATGTCATTTAATTTATTTTCTGTAGCATGAATAATTATTACATTATAAAATAGTTGATATAAATATAAAAGAAAAAGAAAAATAAAAATATTTTTCTTGAATTATTTTATTATTATAATATATATATATATATATATATGTCGGTATATATATACACACCGACATATGCAAGTAAGCTTATAAATGGGCTATTGTACTATATAACTAGTCTGGCCATAAATACTGTAACATAAAAACTTTTCAACTTTTATTATTTCGTGTTCATTATCAAATAACAATTTGAAATGAGGTGTTAAAGAAAATAGGATAGCAGTATTCGTCTTGCACAAAGTAGGTATTGAGCCGTGTCGCGTCGCGTCGGTCATACATATTTCAGACATTTCAAAAACTTGGTATCAGCCGTATGTTCGTAAATCGTAATATCAACAGATAGCCGCGTGCTGTTAAAACTACAAATTAATGCCGTTAAAGCCAGAATTGGTTGAAATCCCATTAGGAAGCAAAAATATTATGATAACTCAACAATAATCTTATTGCGAGAAATGAACATTCCCGCTAGGAAAATGTCGCGTATTATAATTAAAGAGCTGAAGCTCGGTGCTTATCGTCGACATACAGTACATGCCCTGAATCAATCTTTAAAATTAAATAGAGTGCCTTCCGTTGCGATACGCAAGTGAAGGGCACAAAAATGTTTCCTTTACCGATGAAAAAATTTACACGATTAAAGAGACTACAATCAGCAAACTGATGATATGAAGTGATCGATGACCAGCCTTGGTTCGATAGGTGGGAACAGCAAACACTTCTAGTGTACGGCGAGAATGAGGTCCAAATGTACTTCTTTTACACCGATATAAGTCGAGTCTTTGTACTGTCATATCTGTATCTATCTATACTAATATTATTAAGAGGAAAGATTTGTATTTTTGTATACAACGAATAAACTTAAAATGTACTGGACCGTTTTGGATAAAATTTTAGTATGGAAATAACTTGAGAACCGGGGAAGGATATAGGATAGTTTTTATCCAACTGCACAAAAAGAGGTTAATGTTTTTGCGCGATAGCCGCAATACGCGCGGGTGGAGCCGCGGCTGGAAAGCTAGTCTATTATGTATGACAGTATATTTTAGATTTAGTTTTCAATGCCAGTTTTTACCCCTTATAAACAACCAACTACTTCATCTTAGTCACTATAAAGGATTTATTCTATAGATTTTATATATGGTACAAAATTATCCAACACCCAAGTACAACGACTATTACTGCTAAACTAATAAAGTTATCTCTACCGCTATACTTTTACTTTTAGAGGGGGGGGGGACGCCCTGCTGAAACAAAATTTTGCACTTTAAATTTTAATATTTCGTAAATTGAGCATTAAATCGAAAAAAGTATTAGCAACCCCTAAGTCATTTTAGAAGACCTATTCAACCATACCACGCACAAAGAGATAGACGACGAAAACAATTTCATTCCCAAATCACATCTATGGGAGGTATCCTAAAAAAATTTTTTTTCAAAGTTTTATTTTACCTATTTGTCGGCGTAATTTATTTACCTATCCATACGAAATTACAGCTTCCTAGTACTAACGGTCTCTTCGCAAAACCTCGGACAGACGGACAGACAGACGGACGTGACGAAACTATAAGGGTTCCTTGTCAGGACTACGGAACCCTAAAAAGACACAATTTTGTCATGTCTGAAATGGGTGATCTTTTTAAACAAGATCGTTGTCACTTGCCTTCAATATGAGAGCGGCGACAAGAGTTGCAAAAACCATTAAATAATCTAGGTATGCTTTAGTAGATTGTTATACAAGGATCGAAAGGAATCAATGCCCATAAGAGGGATTGTTTTTGCTATAGTCCAAGTAGGAAGTAACGTATCACACTGCCCTACGAAGTGCGGAAGCCATCAGTTAGAAATGTCACTAGCGGTCACCCGTGCAAATAATGGCCACAGTGAACACAGCCTAACCTAGTCAAGAATGACTAGGCTAACTCCACTACGAGCACTTTCAATATATGAGCTCATCCGCTACAAACGTGAACGGTATTTTTGAAATACTTGCCATAAAGAACAACCGACAGAACAAAACAACGTCATTTTGCTCACGACTTAGCATGTTTATTGTAAATTTTATGATAAGAAGTTAGTAAGTTAGGCGGTACTTCCTAAAAACAAATACACAATAGGATTATATGAATAGCCGCATACCGATATCACGTCTCAAATAAAGGTAAAGTTTGTCGACCTAATGTGTCTGGAGTTCCGAAAACGGCCCGCGAAACTCGAACAGAATCCATTTCTTATAACTGTTTCTTGCTCAAACTTTTTCGACCTATGAACATCTCGACAGGGATAATCCCAGTTTCTGAATTAAATTAACCAGCAGAAAAACGACAAATTAAGTAAGTTTATATAATATTTCCTGATATAATAGTTTTCTCTCAATTCAGATCTCTTGACACAATAAAATTTGAATATTCAAGGTTTTGATAAACTTCTGTACATCCCAGAGTTCCAGGCTATAATTGCACCTCGCCATATTTTTTCTGTGGGAGTCGCAAGAGGCGACTGTTTAAAAAATACTAGAAGATGGAGAGCGCCTTCTGAATAGCTACTATATTACGTAGCAATTACTAAGACGCTTGCCAAGCGTAGGTATTATGGTATATTACCTCTTAATGAGCCATAATGTAGGTTATTTATCCTATAGCAGACGTTATATCTGTTGATGTATGGTGACAATACGTGAAAATAGGACCCTGTTACTAAGTTTATGCGGTCCGTCAAACCTTAAAGGAATTTATTTTATGAAAACGCTACGTAGCACGTACACACGTCACATTTAGTGAAATTAAAGTAGAAATCGCAAATAATAAAAAAAAAATGTTGTTGTGAATGCCCCTAAAAAAACTGTAATTAGGTGTACTGAAATAAGAAAAGAAGCTGAAAATTAATCATCGTGTGAATACGTTTTTTAAGCTCTTTGGAACAAACACGAGGCTGAACTAGTGTTAAGCGGTAACCTGTGCCTATAGCAGATGCAGTTCGTCCCAAGTGACTAGTGCACTGCGCCCATCAAACTGAGAAATATAAGTATTAATGTATCATGTTCCTGTAATTTCACCGGCACCCATAGTCCCATACCCTTCAAACCGGAACACAGTAATGTGTACAATACTGCTTGGCGGTAGAAATATGTATAGTGACAATACTTCCCCGGAAGAACTTGCGCACTAAGGTCTGCTGCTTGAAAAAAAATATTAGCTTTACTTATTTTACCTACATTATAGTATTTCAGGTCTCCTGGTAAGACTGGTTGGTCTAAATGGTAAGAAATACTAAAGAGGTATGGGGTTAACTATTTTACTGAGAGACGAATTACTTAGCATTCCATGGATTCACCGTGCGGGTGCCAGGTCCATAGCGTTGTAGAGGAAGGGGCTAGAGGAGCCTGGGCTATTTTTTAATGGAAATCAATGAATTATTACGTTCCCATAAACCAACTAGGTACAATAGATGTGTCACGGGGACAATATTAAAAAGTATATATAGCCCAACTAGGTATTACGTTTGTTTTGACCTATTTTGTTATAAAAAGGAGCTTAATGAAAAGAGGAAATGTAAAAAAAAAACGCAAAAATGGCAACTCAAATGACAGATGATAATAAACCGTTTGAGGTGTTCATTGTCATTTGTTTATAGTAATTCAATACATATAATAGTAAATATATAAATTATTCCAGAGTGTATCGAAAAAAACTTATGACTCTAATTTAATGAGCTTCTATTTGAAACATCTGGATATTTTGATAACTTTAGGTCTGATGTATGACCTATGCTGATGTTAAATTATTGCCAAGTTAATTTCACCTTTATGATTTATACTAACTTCAGAAAAAAATTAACTTCAGACAAGCTATACCTACCAACTAAATATCGATTTTTATCATGTGGTTATTCTTTGCACATCAAAAAATTACGTAGCTCAGAGTGGTGGAAAGCACTTGCAAACCTTTTGCAAGCCAACCCAAACACTATCTATACGTTTGAATTTGTAAAAACTTCAGTAAGAAGAGTTTTCTGATTTCAAACACGTGTCACAAACTTGTTCAAAACTTGGAACCGAATAATTTTGTTCAAGTTGTGAACCTACGCGCTTGTAATTAAAACTAACTTGATACGATAATTACAATTCAAATGCAAATTGAATGGAACCAATATCTAGCAAGTTTAATAGCGTATTACGTGCTAATTTAAGTATGTAACGGATTTTTATTGAGATTTGAAGCGCTCATAGCGAAGTTTGCTAAGACGTTCTTAATCGATCAGCTGAGTTAAGCAGCGTTCGCCGCGATCAGGAGTTGGATGAGTGACCGCTAGTGACATGTCTACTGAGCGCTTCCGTGATTCGGAGGGCACGTTAAGCAGTCGGTCCCGGTTGTTTTCTTACGATGACAGTCGTTACAGCATGGTAATAGGGCGGGCATTTTGCGAATGCCCGCCTGACTAGCTACCACACTCTAGAAAATCTGTTACCAAGTATCTAACGGTGTGTTCCGGCAGGTGTCCTTGAGAGCCTGTAATTCTAGGCTAGCCTGAACAACATCGTCGACCGCATCATCACTTACCATCAGGTGAGATAGTGGTCAGAGGCCAGTCTATCAGCAGTAAAAAAAAATGTCTAGTTCAACGTGTGTATGTGTGTTTGAAGCTTATGTAATGGTATCTATCGTAGTCGTTCCAATACTTGGATGGCTGACTGCTAGTGGAATTTATTAATGAGTGCTTTCGTGCTTCAGAGGACACGTTAAGCCATCAGTCTCAGTTTTTGGCTTAGAATGGTAGTCGTTATGTGGTTAGGTATTTTGCGAATGCCCGACTAGGTATCTATCAATGTCAAGCAGAAAATATGATACTAAGAGATGCTAAAGATGTCTTTGAGAACCAGGAATTCTCAGTTAACCTGGAAAATATCGTCTTCAGGTTTACCTAGATCATCATAATGACACAGCAAGCAATGGCAACCATTATCAATTAACACCGTAAGAGCATAATTTCTGCACCATAAGAGCACAACTGCATGGTAGTTTCTTTCTTCAGATATCTGAATAATTCTAGAATAAATACAATAACAAAATGCGTCATTTTGAGAGTTTCCTCGTAACGTGCCGTCAAATTTGAATAAGGCGTGCAAAACACCATTTGATGATTTTGCCACGGAGTTTACAACGCGATGCATTAAGGTTTGTATGGTTATAGTGAATAAATACCTGGTGAGATAGTCATGCTCAATGACAACCCTTTAAGCGAAATAAAATAACTTTTATACCAGTTTTCACCCCTTTTAGGTTGTATATCAAAAGTCATTGCGTGGAAATATCGTCTTTTTATGAATGAAATTCAATTGTTATCATTATTTATAGTGTGCATGCATAGAAGGTTCCATAAAAGAATAGAACATATTTATGGCGACGAATATGTCGATAGTGAATATCGGAGACATTAATGTAACATCTCCGTTAAATGCAATCACATTTAAATTTGAAACGCATTTAGTACACGCGAGCGGCCCATTCGTTGTATGTATGTCTGAAAAATCATACTTCAATGGTTTACAGGAAAGCAAATGTGACTTGACACCTTGCTTCCCTGCTTTACTCACACACGAACTCTGTAATTTCATGTACCTAGGTACATTCAGTTGATTTAAATTTGCACACCTACTGTTACGAATATACTAAGTATGCAAATTTAAATCATAAAATAATAACGTCATTTTTTCTACAGTAAATTTTAGAAGTATGAACTGTCAATATGAACGGGCCTTAACAATTTCAAAACAAGAACAAAGGCATTGACCAATGACGGCAATGAACCATCTCACTCTTTCAATATCGGAAATGTGCGAGAGACATACTCGGTACTCGTTTGTTAAAAAAAATAGACTAGTATTTATATTTTTTGAAAATTGATTGTACATAGTGTTTTCTAAATACTATTTAAGCATTATTGGATATTTAACAAATATCACATTTACACATTATGAAATGCCAAATATCAATCTTTTGCGGCTTTCAAACCCCCCACCTTAGGTTTTACGTACAAAGTGCCTCAAACGCTCGTCAATCGAGACTAGACTGATGCGAATTTTATGTCTTTAATCTGATTAACGTAGGTAGTTAAGGAAATAACATACGATTAGTTTGGAGTACTATAAGCCTCTTCGGCACATATAATTTTGGTAGGGCATATGAGTGAATCACCTATAATTTTCCTACACATATATACAATTTTCAAAACATGAACAAGAATTAATATGAATTCAGATCTGAAGTTCCTTAAGCCTTCTAAGGAGAATTTCAACTTTCGCACAAAATAATTTCCTTTCGACTCAGGAAATTGAATAGTAGGCTGTCGTGAGCAAGCTTTATTGTTAATTTTAATGATGCTGAGAAGAAACAGTTCAGTATGAGTTTTGTTGAGCAAGTGAAATGCGGTCTCTGTGGCAAGGTGTGCGCCTCGGTGACTGTTTTTGTATGTATTGTTTGACTACTTTCTAACTTTTAATATTATGTTCTCGATAATGGGTCAAAAAGTAACTAAGACAGACCTAAATTTTTCACGTTAGGAGCTTATTGATGAAAGTTTTGTTTCTGGAAAACAGTCAGCAAAATGTGATTTTCCAGAGAGAGTGAAACAGAAATTTTAATAAAAAAAAATAGTTAAAAAATCTACGAAGACCTAGAAAAAAAATATAGTATTCTTACATTTACGTATTTTATTGTAATATATTTTTTTAAATAATTTTATAACATGGAAAATTTAAAGAAATGAACGCTTACTATGTTTATCATATACTTATCATATACAAATATTATTTTAGTGTTTTGAAATAGAATATCTGATGTGAAATGATAATGCTAAAAAGTATTTCTTACGAAATGCTGTATCAGAATCTATAGCATTAGTAAATGGATTTGGTCCATTTGTACCGACAAGTACCTAATGTGTTTTGGGAGCTGTTGATTTCTCATATCTAGGTTATGCCTATTTACTAGAGATTATGTTGGGTTAAGCTGGAACGGACTGTGAGGTTCTTGGTGACAGATTTTCTTCTTGAGAGTGGTAGCTACACAAGCGAGCATTCGCAAAATGCACTCGCATCATGCGGTGAAGCTCAAGCCAGCGGTGGGGGTCGAACTATGGATCTGTGGCACCGCAGTCTTATTTTCATTCATCATTTTCATGCGAATGCTCACTTGGGTAGCTACCACTCTCAAGAAGAAAATCTGTCACCAAGCACCTCACAGTCCGTTCCAGCAGCAGTACTTAAGAGCCAGTAAAATTACAGGCACATGAAACTTATCAACTGTCTATCTCAGGGTGACGGGCGGTATACAATTCCTCGCTTATGATGGAATGTATCTATTATAAACAGAGGTTACCGCTTAACAATAGGTGGTCTCGTGCTTATCCCGTCACTATAAAATAACGCTAATACTATAACTAATATTAAAAGTAAGAGTTTTTGACTAAACAACTTTTCAACATACTTACACCAAGTACCAAGTGATGAAAAGTAGTCTAGTGGGTTCTTAATTACGCATCATGGATGCTAATGAAATTTGGCATACAATACAAGCTCGAAGACTTTTGATAATGCTTTAAGTTATTAGCGGCGTGCTATTCTCCTTACAATTGCGTTTCATTATATTCAGAATCGCACGCAACGATCCTTCACTTAAACTATTATTAGCTACCCCGCCAAAGAAGACGTAAAAAACTACTTGAAAAAATAGAAAATATATCTGTTATTTTCCTATATTATGTTGAACTGAATCCTTCGCTTCCTCAGGTTTCAATAAAAACTCTTGCACCAAATCGCAAAAAATCAATTTTGTAGCCTTTAATAGCAAATGATTATTTGTACTCGTCTATACCATGACCAGTCTTCAACCAGTGTGTTACCAGTGATGACATATGGAACCGAAACGTGGCCTCTAACTGTGGGCCTTATATGTAAGCTCAAAGTCACACAACGAGCTATGGAGAGGGCTATGCTCGGTATTTCTCTACGAGATCGAATCATAAATGAGGAGATCCGTAGACGAACGAAAGTTACCGACATAGCCCGGCGTTTTAGCGAGTTGAAGTGGCAATGGGCAGGTCACATAGCACGCAGAACTGTTGGTTGGTGGGACCGAATTGTTCTCGAATTGAGGCCACAAACAAGCAAGCGCAGCATCGAAAGACCACCTACAAGGTGGGCCGGACAACGTTATTAAGGCCGCAGGAAGACGCTGGATGCAGGCCGCTTCCAACCGTTCTATTTGGAAATCTATGGGGGAGGCTATATCCAGCAGTGGACTTCTTGCGGCTGAAATGATGATGATGATGATGAGACCATGACCACGTAGAATGGTTACCCAACCCAGCTACAAGCGCGATGAAACTGTTCCAATTTTAAATTTCGCACCACAAACGTGAGTTACCAACTCACCCTTAAGTTAAGGTACTCCATTGTAATAAATGAAACCTTCCCCCAGCTGCATATAATAGAAAACAACTAACTCGTTTGCAACACAAAGTTCTTAACTGCCTCCACGGGGAGGTAACTAAGGAGTTTGTTCAAGTCATTAGTTGTTTGTTGCTAGGTACAAAGAACGCAGCAACAATGTTGGTTCGAAACTGTTTAATTATAGACAGCACTAAACTTTCACTAAAATAAGGTAATAAAGTCGAACTAGTTAATTAATTACGGCTAACTTGAAAACAACAATTGAAATATTTTTTATACAAGTGTAACAATAAGTAAAATGTACCCAATAAAACAATACATATATGTATTTGTCGGCGGCATGCCGGGAAGTACCTACCAAACAAGTATGTGTCGGGCTCAATAAAAGTAGATAAAATTGAAAACAGTACCATTTCGAGGCGAAAATACCGTTCGGCGCCGATGATCCAAGCGACGACTTCACCAGAATCAAACAGCGGCGGTAATCCACGTCATTAAATTTAGACTGTTTATTTATTATTTTCTTACCTTCTACTCATAAAATACTTAACTTTAACCCATATTGTTTACCAGGCGATTATTTCAAGCGAGAAAGTATCGTATAGAGTGCCTTTAATTACTTCTTAACTACCTTAGGTCTTGTTATGGAGCCGTAAAATGTAGACAACCACCAGATTTTGATCCTTCGACGTCAGGGACGAAGAAATTTTCAGAAATTGTCCAGAGTCTGAAGCTATGCTAGTGGATATGCATATAGTTGTTTCTTATAAAAGTATAGGGTGCAATCCTATTGACATAAAAATAAGGGATTTTTATATCTCAAAGGTTTGACTGGAACCTGCCTACTTTTATCTCTCTGGTATGTTTTTTGTTTGTATTGTCAACTATACACAATTGTTTTTAAATTTTGTATAGATATTTTATCTTGAAGAAAAAAATAATGTATAAACACTATGTTATCCGAATAAAATAAAATAGTAAACCGGGCTTTTGGTTTCTGCTAATATGGTCTGAATATTCTAGTTTTCTATTATGTTAAAGACTTAACATTCCTTACTGACCTGTTAATACGAGTAAACCGCAATACACGTGCCCCTGCGTCTCTGCTATATAATCATCATTATTCTATACAACATATTTCGAAATCTTCCACTTTTTTGCAAATAGATACTGAGTAAGTTCCACACTTCTGTTTCGTACAAAAGAAAGCAGTTACTGTAACAGTAAGCCAGTCAAGTGCGAAGTTAAATGCTGGGGCTCTAATTGCAGAGATGAGTTTTTATCTTAAAGAAAGCGTTCTTCGCTTGTACTGCATTTTTAACTGCATTTACCATTACTTAGTAATTTTTAAAATTTCGCAGCTTATACACATAGTTATCAGCTAAGATTTTTTTACCTGTAGATGCGTTGTGTGCCCTCCATATTTACTAGACGAATTCTGGGTGATTACTACCAGTCTTGCACTTCCGAGCGTCCGGTGAATACATCGCCGCTAATCGTGTTTTTTAGGATTAATCTGTGGACAATATGCCTTCTTGTCTTTAGACTCTGCACCAATTATACAAGCACTGTGAGAGATAAGAAAACTGTTTCATTTCACGCGTAATTATTGCTTTTAATGATGAAATAGAAAATATCGACATTTTGTTTTATCTAAAGAACTATTCTCAATGAAATGGATGAGCGAGATATGTGTATCGTTTGGTGTGAGAGAGTGAAAAAGATCGCAGTGTAATGGGAATCGGAACGTCTCGTGGTGGTTCGGTGGTTACACGAATTGCTTATTTATCTCTTTCTTACAACAGAAATGATGCATAATATATGAACGTTCTTTCCTTGTCATTACAAACTGCATATACATGTGCGTAGGTATGTAGATAGTTAAATTCTAGTAAGCTTTTAGAGCAGTGGTGTTCGGATATAACTACTCTAATATTTCAACTCTCTGGTTATCAGTACTTAACCAGACTTAAAATCGCGATAAAAATATGTATATTTTATACCTAGAGGTTTCGACCGATTTGCATTGGTCGTGGTCACGAGTGCACTGAAGAGGCGGGTGTCAACGTCTTGAAGGGTGGGTATTTTCTCCAACTACCTGCATTTGATTTAAATAATATGCATCGTCTCGACACACAACACTGATACAAACCATAGGTTTTAACGAAGTAAATACGCGTTTGATGCATTTCTTTAGCACCGGATTCCAGGTTACAGCTAACTTAAAACTTTCCTCTCGAATGTAGGTGACGTTCTGTTGAGAGAATTTTCGGGTCATGTAACTCATTGGTGTAACTCGTGGGGATTATGTCAAATGCCCCCTCAGTAGGGACACTGAGGGGGTATTTGCCATAATCCCCACGAGTTACACCAATGAGTTACATGACCCGAAAATTCTCTCAACAGAACGTCACCTCCATTCGAGAGTAGTAGGGGTACTGAGGGGGTATTTGCCATAATCCCCACGCTTGGCAGGCGTCTTGGGGATCGCAGTGTAAGTTGCCAGTTCTTTAGAAGTCGCTGCGGCCCACCTTCGAGTATTCCCTTAGTCACCTCTAACGACACCCAGGGGATGATATGGGGGAGGTGCAATTGTAACCCGGCACCCAATAGGGCTTTTTTGGTGTGACCCCCCCTCACACCCCGTGCCCGCTTGACGTTGAGTTCTGGGATACCCAGTTTATATATATCTAACAGTTTTAATTTCAATGGAGCGATAAAACGTCAAGCAAAAATAAATAATTTGCAGTCGAGTTTTGACTTGTTTAATTAATTAATATTTATTTGTTTGTGATTTTCACTTAGCACGCGGTAGCACTTGTAATCATATTTAGAAATAACTTAACTTGTTGGTTTAAAACTCAAGCTATTTTATATTGATTACAGTTAAATACAGATAGCATTATTTTTCTAACGGGGGGCAGATTTAAAACGCTCCCTAATTTAAATTGAGATGACACCCGCTTCTTCAGTCTACTCGTGACCACGGTCAATGCAACTTGATCGAAGCGTCGAGGTTAGTCAAAATATTATTTAGATGTAAATTCGTACGTGAATAGACCGGTCAGTAATTTAGAAACATGAGTATTGTTTTTACTTTCTACTTTGTTTAAAACAGTTTGAACACTATCCAATAACCAGCAGGTCTTCTAAACTAAGAGCAAACAAAGTTTAAGATGTTCTCCCTTAACATGGGACCTAATTACATACCATACTATATGTGGGCGGTCTAAACTTCTTTGCCTTCTCCGTCGGCATTCTTGTTTTTACAGAATGACGACATTGCTGTGTTCACATCGAAGCTAAATACATTATAGGTATGCCAAGAAAGTTGTAATAAATGACATGGATGAAAACTGGAATAAGAGTTTTAATATTGTTAAGTTTGCAATGACGCCTGCTAGGCGAATTAGGCCAATACGATGCGATGGTTGCATGAAGAACGAGAGCAAGAATTACAGTTATGAGTCATTGTGTCATGTTAGCTCAATTGGTTGGAGCATACCCCGGCTAAAGGGGTGGATGGACGCGGGTTCGAATCCCGCACATGACTATAATTTTTTCTCTCGTAAAATTGGAATAAGAGTTTTTCATTTGTATATTATATTCCGGGACTAATATTATTTTGATCGTTCTAATAATATAAATAAGAAAACATGTGTTTGTTACGACTCATACCATATGAAGGAGGTGAAGTAAAACCTTTTCAAATAAATAACAGTACTAAGAATGTCTTTGGTACACTTTATTATAATATGACAGCGAGTTACAAATATCTTTCGACTTTCACTAACATTTACAATGCATTATTATGTAGGCTCTATATACATCTATTTTATATTATAAAAATATAACTTACATACTGCAGAACTTTACTCTACACATTTACATGAAAAAAATACTTTCGTCAAGGGCTCAAAGTTCTTTGGAACTTAATTGACGAAAATGTTTTTTTTTACCAAGAACTAATTACATTGTAACGCTTCATTATGTACAATTCGTATACTAACTCTATGTACATAAAATATAGAAAGATTTTAACTTCCATGCCGTTTGCTGTACTGAAATTCTAACACACTCAAGATTTCACAAATCCCCACCACGAGCCAATCAATACTCGCAGATACGTGTTTATTTCTCTCAATCAAATTTATCTCAATCTCAATCAAACTTTGAGCTTATCTGTAGTGGTGTTCTCCAAGTCATAGGTTACGTATCGTGGGATGAGAAAGATTTTAACTTCCATGCCGTTTGCTGTACTGAAATTCTAACACACTCAAGATTTCACAAATCCCCACCACGAGCCAATCAATACTCGCAGATACGTGTTTATTTCTCTCAATCAAATTTATCTCAATCTCAATCAAACTTTGAGCTTATCTGTAGTGGTGTTCTCCAAGTCATAGGTTACGTATCGTGGGATTGTTTGTTTGTTTAGGGAGGACATAGATGCTGGCTACCGCCTGTGCGGTCGTCCAGCTCCACCGGGTTTTGGGCGAGGGCCTGGCCCTACAATAGCCCGGGAGGGAGAAGTGCCGAAGGCACTTCTCCCTCCCGGGCTACTTTCTGCACCATAAGAGCACAACTGCATGGTAGTTTCTTTCTTCAGATATCTGAATAATTCTAGAATAAATACAATAACAAAATGCGTCATTTTGAGAGTTTCCTCGTAACGTGCCGTCAAATTTGAATAAGGCGTGCAAAACACCATTTGATGATTTTGCCACGGAGTTTACAACGCGATGCATTAAGGTTTGTATGGTTATAGTGAATAAATACCTGGTGAGATAGTCATGCTCAATGACAACCCTTTAAGCGAAATAAAATAACTTTTATACCAGTTTTCACCCCTTTTAGGTTGTATATCAAAAGTCATTGCGTGGAAATATCGTCTTTTTATGAATGAAATTCAATTGTTATCATTATTTATAGTGTGCATGCATAGAAGGTTCCATAAAAGAATAGAACATATTTATGGCGACGAATATGTCGATAGTGAATATCGGAGACATTAATGTAACATCTCCGTTAAATGCAATCACATTTAAATTTGAAACGCATTTAGTACACGCGAGCGGCCCATTCGTTGTATGTATGTCTGAAAAATCATACTTCAATGGTTTACAGGAAAGCAAATGTGACTTGACACCTTGCTTCCCTGCTTTACTCACACACGAACTCTGTAATTTCATGTACCTAGGTACATTCAGTTGATTTAAATTTGCACACCTACTGTTACGAATATACTAAGTATGCAAATTTAAATCATAAAATAATAACGTCATTTTTTCTACAGTAAATTTTAGAAGTATGAACTGTCAATATGAACGGGCCTTAACAATTTCAAAACAAGAACAAAGGCATTGACCAATGACGGCAATGAACCATCTCACTCTTTCAATATCGGAAATGTGCGAGAGACATACTCGGTACTCGTTTGTTAAAAAAAATAGACTAGTATTTATATTTTTTGAAAATTGATTGTACATAGTGTTTTCTAAATACTATTTAAGCATTATTGGATATTTAACAAATATCACATTTACACATTATGAAATGCCAAATATCAATCTTTTGCGGCTTTCAAACCCCCCACCTTAGGTTTTACGTACAAAGTGCCTCAAACGCTCGTCAATCGAGACTAGACTGATGCGAATTTTATGTCTTTAATCTGATTAACGTAGGTAGTTAAGGAAATAACATACGATTAGTTTGGAGTACTATAAGCCTCTTCGGCACATATAATTTTGGTAGGGCATATGAGTGAATCACCTATAATTTTCCTACACATATATACAATTTTCAAAACATGAACAAGAATTAATATGAATTCAGATCTGAAGTTCCTTAAGCCTTCTAAGGAGAATTTCAACTTTCGCACAAAATAATTTCCTTTCGACTCAGGAAATTGAATAGTAGGCTGTCGTGAGCAAGCTTTATTGTTAATTTTAATGATGCTGAGAAGAAACAGTTCAGTATGAGTTTTGTTGAGCAAGTGAAATGCGGTCTCTGTGGCAAGGTGTGCGCCTCGGTGACTGTTTTTGTATGTATTGTTTGACTACTTTCTAACTTTTAATATTATGTTCTCGATAATGGGTCAAAAAGTAACTAAGACAGACCTAAATTTTTCACGTTAGGAGCTTATTGATGAAAGTTTTGTTTCTGGAAAACAGTCAGCAAAATGTGATTTTCCAGAGAGAGTGAAACAGAAATTTTAATAAAAAAAAATAGTTAAAAAATCTACGAAGACCTAGAAAAAAAATATAGTATTCTTACATTTACGTATTTTATTGTAATATATTTTTTTAAATAATTTTATAACATGGAAAATTTAAAGAAATGAACGCTTACTATGTTTATCATATACTTATCATATACAAATATTATTTTAGTGTTTTGAAATAGAATATCTGATGTGAAATGATAATGCTAAAAAGTATTTCTTACGAAATGCTGTATCAGAATCTATAGCATTAGTAAATGGATTTGGTCCATTTGTACCGACAAGTACCTAATGTGTTTTGGGAGCTGTTGATTTCTCATATCTAGGTTATGCCTATTTACTAGAGATTATGTTGGGTTAAGCTGGAACGGACTGTGAGGTTCTTGGTGACAGATTTTCTTCTTGAGAGTGGTAGCTACACAAGCGAGCATTCGCAAAATGCACTCGCATCATGCGGTGAAGCTCAAGCCAGCGGTGGGGGTCGAACTATGGATCTGTGGCACCGCAGTCTTATTTTCATTCATCATTTTCATGCGAATGCTCACTTGGGTAGCTACCACTCTCAAGAAGAAAATCTGTCACCAAGCACCTCACAGTCCGTTCCAGCAGCAGTACTTAAGAGCCAGTAAAATTACAGGCACATGAAACTTATCAACTGTCTATCTCAGGGTGACGGGCGGTATACAATTCCTCGCTTATGATGGAATGTATCTATTATAAACAGAGGTTACCGCTTAACAATAGGTGGTCTCGTGCTTATCCCGTCACTATAAAATAACGCTAATACTATAACTAATATTAAAAGTAAGAGTTTTTGACTAAACAACTTTTCAACATACTTACACCAAGTACCAAGTGATGAAAAGTAGTCTAGTGGGTTCTTAATTACGCATCATGGATGCTAATGAAATTTGGCATACAATACAAGCTCGAAGACTTTTGATAATGCTTTAAGTTATTAGCGGCGTGCTATTCTCCTTACAATTGCGTTTCATTATATTCAGAATCGCACGCAACGATCCTTCACTTAAACTATTATTAGCTACCCCGCCAAAGAAGACGTAAAAAACTACTTGAAAAAATAGAAAATATATCTGTTATTTTCCTATATTATGTTGAACTGAATCCTTCGCTTCCTCAGGTTTCAATAAAAACTCTTGCACCAAATCGCAAAAAATCAATTTTGTAGCCTTTAATAGCAAATGATTATTTGTACTCGTCTATACCATGACCAGTCTTCAACCAGTGTGTTACCAGTGATGACATATGGAACCGAAACGTGGCCTCTAACTGTGGGCCTTATATGTAAGCTCAAAGTCACACAACGAGCTATGGAGAGGGCTATGCTCGGTATTTCTCTACGAGATCGAATCATAAATGAGGAGATCCGTAGACGAACGAAAGTTACCGACATAGCCCGGCGTTTTAGCGAGTTGAAGTGGCAATGGGCAGGGCACATAGCACGCAGAACTGTTGGTTGGTGGGACCGAATTGTTCTCGAATGGAGGCCACAAACAAGCAAGCGCAGCATCGAAAGACCACCTACAAGGTGGGCCGGACAACGTTATTAAGGCCGCAGGAAGACGCTGGATGCAGGCCGCTTCCAACCGTTCTATTTGGAAATCTATGGGGGAGGCTATATCCAGCAGTGGACTTCTTGCGGCTGAAATGATGATGATGATGATGAGACCATGACCACGTAGAATGGTTACCCAACCCAGCTACAAGCGCGATGAAACTGTTCCAATTTTAAATTTCGCACCACAAACGTGAGTTACCAACTCACCCTTAAGTTAAGGTACTCCATTGTAATAAATGAAACCTTCCCCCAGCTGCATATAATAGAAAACAACTAACTCGTTTGCAACACAAAGTTCTTAACTGCCTCCACGGGGAGGTAACTAAGTAGTTTGTTCAAGTCATTAGTTGTTTGTTGCTAGGTACAAAGAACGCAGCAACAATGTTGGTTCGAAACTGTTTAATTATAGACAGCACTAAACTTTCACTAAAATAAGGTAATAAAGTCGAACTAGTTAATTAATTACGGCTAACTTGAAAACAACAATTGAAATATTTTTTATACAAGTGTAACAATAAGTAAAATGTACCCAATAAAACAATACATATATGTATTTGTCGGCGGCATGCCGGGAAGTACCTACCAAACAAGTATGTGTCGGGCTCAATAAAAGTAGATAAAATTGAAAACAGTACCATTTCGAGGCGAAAATACCGTTCGGCGCCGATGATCCAAGCGACGACTTCACCAGAATCAAACAGCGGCGGTAATCCACGTCATTAAATTTAGACTGTTTATTTATTATTTTCTTACCTTCTACTCATAAAATACTTAACTTTAACCCATATTGTTTACCAGGCGATTATTTCAAGCGAGAAAGTATCGTATAGAGTGCCTTTAATTACTTCTTAACTACCTTAGGTCTTGTTATGGAGCCGTAAAATGTAGACAACCACCAGATTTTGATCCTTCGACGTCAGGGACGAAGAAATTTTCAGAAATTGTCCAGAGTCTGAAGCTATGCTAGTGGATATGCATATAGTTGTTTCTTATAAAAGTATAGGGTGCAATCCTATTGACATAAAAATAAGGGATTTTTATATCTCAAAGGTTTGACTGGAACCTGCCTACTTTTATCTCTCTGGTATGTTTTTTGTTTGTATTGTCAACTATACACAATTGTTTTTAAATTTTGTATAGATATTTTATCTTGAAGAAAAAAATAATGTATAAACACTATGTTATCCGAATAAAATAAAATAGTAAACCGGGCTTTTGGTTTCTGCTAATATGGTCTGAATATTCTAGTTTTCTATTATGTTAAAGACTTAACATTCCTTACTGACCTGTTAATACGAGTAAACCGCAATACACGTGCCCCTGCGTCTCTGCTATATAATCATCATTATTCTATACAACATATTTCGAAATCTTCCACTTTTTTGCAAATAGATACTGAGTAAGTTCCACACTTCTGTTTCGTACAAAAGAAAGCAGTTACTGTAACAGTAAGCCAGTCAAGTGCGAAGTTAAATGCTGGGGCTCTAATTGCAGAGATGAGTTTTTATCTTAAAGAAAGCGTTCTTCGCTTGTACTGCATTTTTAACTGCATTTACCATTACTTAGTAATTTTTAAAATTTCGCAGCTTATACACATAGTTATCAGCTAAGATTTTTTTACCTGTAGATGCGTTGTGTGCCCTCCATATTTACTAGACGAATTCTGGGTGATTACTACCAGTCTTGCACTTCCGAGCGTCCGGTGAATACATCGCCGCTAATCGTGTTTTTTAGGATTAATCTGTGGACAATATGCCTTCTTGTCTTTAGACTCTGCACCAATTATACAAGCACTGTGAGAGATAAGAAAACTGTTTCATTTCACGCGTAATTATTGCTTTTAATGATGAAATAGAAAATATCGACATTTTGTTTTATCTAAAGAACTATTCTCAATGAAATGGATGAGCGAGATATGTGTATCGTTTGGTGTGAGAGAGTGAAAAAGATCGCAGTGTAATGGGGATCGGAACGTCTCGTGGTGGTTCGGTGGTTACACGAATTGCTTATTTAGATAGATAGATAGATAGATAACACTTTATTGTACTTTCTTATTACAATTAATATACTAACAAAATATTTCATCTTAAGATAAAAAAAAAGATACAATCGGCGGCCTTATTGCTAGGCAGCAATCTCTTCCAGGCAACCGTAGGCAGAAAAATCAATTTGATTAACATCGGGGTAGAGTGTAAAACTAAGTGAGATTAGTAAACTAGTTACATACTTACATATATATACAAGTACCTATTATAAATATTTTAATATCTGTATAAAATATAATTACACATTAGATATATACATAAATATATATATATATATATATATATATATATATATATATATATATATATATATAGGTATATATATATATACATACATAAATAAATAATACATATTATATACACATATAAATACACAAATATAATTCTTGGTAAAAACAAAATATTTAATCGTGATCCATTGAGGAGAGGTAATACATTTTAACATCATTACATAACAACTTATTTATCTCTTTCTTACAACAGAAATGATGCATAATATATGAACGTTCTTTCCTTGTCATTACAAACTGCATATACATGTGCGTAGGTATGTAGATAGTTAAATTCTAGTAAGCTTTTAGAGCAGTGGTGTTCGGATATAACTACTCTAATATTTCAACTCTCTGGTTATCAGTACTTAACCAGACTTAAAATCGCGATAAAAATATGTATATTTTATACCTAGAGGTTTCGACCGATTTGCATTGGTCGTGGTCACGAGTGCACTGAAGAGGCGGGTGTCAACGTCTTGAAGGGTGGGTATTTTCTCCAACTACCTGCATTTGATTTAAATAATATGCATCGTCTCGACACACAACACTGATACAAACCATAGGTTTTAACGAAGTAAATACGCGTTTGATGCATTTCTTTAGCACCGGATTCCAGGTTACAGCTAACTTAAAACTTTCCTCTCGAATGTAGGTGACGTTCTGTTGAGAGAATTTTCGGGTCATGTAACTCATTGGTGTAACTCGTGGGGATTATGTCAAATGCCCCCTCAGTAGGGACACTGAGGGGGTATTTGCCATAATCCCCACGAGTTACACCAATGAGTTACATGACCCGAAAATTCTCTCAACAGAACGTCACCTCCATTCGAGAGTAGTAGGGGTACTGAGGGGGTATTTGCCATAATCCCCACGCTTGGCAGGCGTCTTGGGGATCGCAGTGTAAGTTGCCAGTTCTTTAGAAGTCGCTGCGGCCCACCTTCGAGTATTCCCTTAGTCACCTCTAACGACACCCAGGGGATGATATGGGGGAGGTGCAATTGTAACCCGGCACCCAATAGGGTTTTTTTGGTGTGACCCCCCCTCACACCCCGTGCCCGCTTGACGTTGAGTTCTGGGATACCCAGTTTATATATATCTAACAGTTTTAATTTCAATGGAGCGATAAAACGTCAAGCAAAAATAAATAATTTGCAGTCGAGTTTTGACTTGTTTAATTAATTAATATTTATTTGTTTGTGATTTTCACTTAGCACGCGGTAGCACTTGTAATCATATTTAGAAATAACTTAACTTGTTGGTTTAAAACTCAAGCTATTTTATATTGATTACAGTTAAATACAGATAGCATTATTTTTCTAACGGGGGGCAGATTTAAAACGCTCCCTAATTTAAATTGAGATGACACCCGCTTCTTCAGTCTACTCGTGACCACGGTCAATGCAACTTGATCGAAGCGTCGAGGTTAGTCAAAATATTATTTAGATGTAAATTCGTACGTGAATAGACCGGTCAGTAATTTAGAAACATGAGTATTGTTTTTACTTTCTACTTTGTTTAAAACAGTTTGAACACTATCCAATAACCAGCAGGTCTTCTAAACTAAGAGCAAACAAAGTTTAAGATGTTCTCCCTTAACATGGGACCTAATTACATACCATACTATATGTGGGCGGTCTAAACTTCTTTGCCTTCTCCGTCGGCATTCTTGTTTTTACAGAATGACGACATTGCTGTGTTCACATCGAAGCTAAATACATTATAGGTATGCCAAGAAAGTTGTAATAAATGACATGGATGAAAACTGGAATAAGAGTTTTAATATTGTTAAGTTTGCAATGACGCCTGCTAGGCGAATTAGGCCAATACGATGCGATGGTTGCATGAAGAACGAGAGCAAGAATTACAGTTATGAGTCATTGTGTCATGTTAGCTCAATTGGTTGGAGCATACCCCGGCTAAAGGGGTGGATGGACGCGGGTTCGAATCCCGCACATGACTATAATTTTTTCTCTCGTAAAATTGGAATAAGAGTTTTTCATTTGTATATTATATTCCGGGACTAATATTATTTTGATCGTTCTAATAATATAAATAAGAAAACATGTGTTTGTTACGACTCATACCATATGAAGGAGGTGAAGTAAAACCTTTTCAAATAAATAACAGTACTAAGAATGTCTTTGGTACACTTTATTATAATATGACAGCGAGTTACAAATATCTTTCGACTTTCACTAACATTTACAATGCATTATTATGTAGGCTCTATATACATCTATTTTATATTATAAAAATATAACTTACATACTGCAGAACTTTACTCTACACATTTACATGAAAAAAATACTTTCGTCAAGGGCTCAAAGTTCTTTGGAACTTAATTGACGAAAATGTTTTTTTTTACCAAGAACTAATTACATTGTAACGCTTCATTATGTACAATTCGTATACTAACTCTATGTACATAAAATATAGAAAGATTTTAACTTCCATGCCGTTTGCTGTACTGAAATTCTAACACACTCAAGATTTCACAAATCCCCACCACGAGCCAATCAATACTCGCAGATACGTGTTTATTTCTCTCAATCAAATTTATCTCAATCTCAATCAAACTTTGAGCTTATCTGTAGTGGTGTTCTCCAAGTCATAGGTTACGTATCGTGGGATGCCTTCTTAAGACACCAGTGCATTTTATGCAATGTTTTGTGTATGGTCCCAGCATTTTAATAGGACCATTAGCCACCTTTTTTTTTATGCCTGATAGTTCAGCCTTTGACCACTATCCCGGTGTTTGATTGTGTGACCTCTGATTACCTCACACCTGGGGATTTTACCTCGACGACTTGCGGATAACGCTAAAGCTGCCAACGTAATGGCTGCGATGGGGTCATCCGGGTCGTCTAATACCTGCCGTGGTCGGCGACGGGGGGGTTTGAAAAATGGGATAGAAGAGGCAGTCGAGTAGTTCGATGCCTGGACAACCAATGGGTTCGGGTGGTGGGGCGCTCGATCAAAGTATCGGCGGGCGCAGTCCTTATTGAACTGCGCTAGAGAGGGAAGGTTTAAGTCGCAATGCAACTCGGTGTTCCGGATATACCACGGGGCGCCGGTTGCATTACGAAGAAAACGGTTTTGGATGACTTGAAGTTTATGAAGGTGGGCTTCACTAGCATGACTAAACACTACTGATGCGTAAGTCATGATGGGGCGGATGCAGGCAGTGTAAAGTGTCTTCTTATTACTAAGAGACATTTTACTCTCTTTGCGAAGTAGGGGACCAAGGCGACCCATTATGAAGGCCGCTCTGTTACGGACGGTTGTTATGTGATCGTTAAAGGTGAGATGACGATCAAGGGTGACTCCGAGGTATTTTGTTCTAGGAACCCAGGGAATGGGTTCGTCGAACAAAATAAGCGGTTTCGGGTAAGGGGAGCGTGTCTTCTCAGTAAAGCACATAGCTGTGCTTTTAGCTGGGTTGACCGCGATGCGCCATTTTCGGAACCAGTCACCGATCTCGGTGATGGCCCGTTGCATGACGAAATAGGACTGTCTGTTGATATGCCACCCAGTGGTGTAAATGGCGGTATCATCCGCATATTGGGCTAGGAATACTTTGGGCTGAGAGCGTGGGATGTCACTGGTATACAGTGCAAAGAGAATAGGTGATAGCACGGAGCCCTGAGGGACTCCGGCTCTGACTGGGTGGGGGGAGGAGAGGGTGCCTTCCACGCGATAGCGAAAGCTTCTGGCTTTAAGGAAGTCTTGTAGGATGAGCACAAGACGTTCTGGCACGCCAAATTGGTATAGCTTGTAGATCAAGCCGTTGTGCCAGACTTTGTCAAAAGCTTTCGCTACGTCGAGGAAGACTGCTAGCGTAGTCTGGGGTTTGGGGTACTTATTGAAGCCCTCAATGATGTGCTCCGTGAGGCGGTGCACCTGTTGGACGCATGAGTGTCCGGGTCTGAAGCCAAACTGCTCATCTGGGATAAGGTGGTGTTCCTTAGCATGGGACTGGAGACGGTTTGCAAGTAACCGCTCGTAAAGTTTGCCTAAGGCACTGAGGAGGCTGATGGGGCGGTAACTGGTGGGGTCAGATGAGCTTTTGCCTGGTTTGTGAATGCCAATGACATTTGCACATTTCCAGGTGTCTGGGAATAAGCAGTGGCTCATAGCAGCATTGAAGATGCTGACTAAGAGATGGATGAGAGGAGGAGAGAGGGTTTTAAGAACCCTGTTGGAGATGCCATCGGCACCGGGGGATTTGCGCGGTCGGAGGGCCTTGATCAGTCTCTCCACCTCAGCGTAAGTCGCTAAGGTGATTGGTGGAAGTTCAGAGGTGACCACAGAGCTTTTACGTTCGACTTCAGCATCCACCGAATCGAGGTGAGCTTGGTCAACGTGATCTACGTTAGGGGAACACTGAGCCTCTAGGCTATCAGCTAGGCACTCAGCTTTGTCTTCGTCAAAGAACGCTGGGACTAGTGGGACTGGTCTGTATAAGGGAGGCATGTCGTTATGGTTACTTCCTTTCAAGCCTCGCGCCAAGTCCCAGTAAGCATGGTGGCTTGGCACGAGGTTTGAAAGTTTATCGCCCCATTGTTGATCACGCAACTCAGACATGCGACTTTGAACCATGCGTTCAAAGTGGCGTTTCTTAGTTTTGTTCTCTTTACTGGGGTAAGAGTCGTAATGTCGGGTCACTGCTTTACTCTCCGTCACCAATCGTCTCACATCCGCTGGAATGACAAGGCGCCGGTCGTCCGGCACTATGACCTCCTTTGCGGATGCACCTACTACGGTGGAGAGGTGATTGGTGAACGAATCGATCGCAAGGGTTACGTCATCTTTTGTCAGGATGTCGTCAGGGATCTTGTCTAGGTCCGGTGAACTGATAGCCTTTAGGGCATCGCCTACTTGCTTCCAGTTCACTATCGTCTTAGTGGGGCGGGGGAGGTCAGTCGTTGGGTCGGGACCTAGTCGCAGTATAATGGGTCGGTGGTCAGAGTGAAGCTCGTGAACCACTTCTATGGAGCGTAACCGGAGTGTTACGCCTCTGAATAGTGCCATGTCAAGCAAGTCAGATCGGTGGTCTTCCATATAAGGGTAGTGAGTGGGCTCAGTGGGCGCAATTATGTCAAAGTTAAGTTCTGCGATTAGGTTTTCAAGTGCAATACCTCTGGGATTGTTGACGTTACAATTCCATAGGATGTGCTTACTGTTGAAGTCGCTAATCAGAATGACGGCGCTTCCTAATGAGAATAGGGCTTCTAAGTCAGCTCGGACGATCGGCTTTTTGCAAGCTTGGTAACAGGATGCTATGACTATAGGTTGATGACCAGTCATAGCTAGGAGGCAACAAGATGCTTCCATATTAACAAGAGTCGGGGTAGGTAGGGGAATGCAGTGCAGGGACCTTTTGTAATAGATAAGAGTGCCTCCCCCACGGGAGTTCACTCTATCATCACGTACCGTTCTGTAGTTGGCAAACCTAGGGTTCGCCTTCCCCGGTTTTAGAAAGGTTTCCTGCACGCATATGATATCGATAAGGTGGGTACAACAAAAGTCGTGGACGAGGTCACGTTGTTTGAAGAGGCCGTCAGCGTTAAATGACGCTAACGAAACTGAGTACGGTTTCGTGCGTTCGGTTGTACTACCCATAGTGGTTGTACTGGGGAGGGGCCTGGGGAACGAAGCGCTTAAGGGCGCTAAGTAAATTCGCGTGTTCCAATGTGTATTGGATCACGTCCGCTGGGGATTGAGCGTATTGCATCTTGTGGAATAGCTCTTGTACCTCATTGATGTCAACCGACATAGCCAGATCGCTGACTAGGTTGATTGCCTCTTGAAGAGGGGCAGCCATCAATGGCATAGGTGGAGCTTGTGGCCGGGAAGCGGCGCGGGGAGGCGCGCGAATGGTGTTGGCGACGGGTGCCGGGAGTGCGGGGCGAGCCGGGGCCGGTGCGCGGGCAGGGGCCGCGGCGCGGGCGGGTGCGGGTGCGGGCGCGGGTGCGGGCGCGCGGGCCGGGGCGCGGGCGGTAGCGACGGTCTTAACCATACTGGGTGGTTTAGACCATGCGTTACGGGCTGGGAGCGGCGCGGGTATTACCTGTGAGGCAGGTACTACCGTTAGTTTAGGGCTTACCCGTTGGTAACGGTCGTAAGAGGGACGGGTCGGCCTATGCCTTGCCACCCTGTGGTTCACTCGTGGTGCTTTAGGGCAACCACGGTAATTCGCGGTATGCCCTTGAGCACCGCATAAAACACAGCTGGGTGGGTCCGGTGAATCCCGGGTGCGAGTGCACGCTGCTGTCGCGTGATCGCCTAGGCACTTAACGCACCTAGCGCGAGCGAAGCAGAAACGGGAGGCGTGCCCGTATAGTTGGCAGTTATGGCACTGCGAGGGACTCCCATTTTTGTATGGGGCTTGGACATCGAGTCCTGAGAGGCCACAGACCTTTTTTAAATTAAAAATGGCCTTGCCTTCAGGTGTACGATCTAGTACTACGAGTACTAGATCGTAGGGACTGCGGTCCTTCCCGCTGTACATGCGGTGAACTGCATGTACGGGGAAGTCTTGTGCCTTCAGGTCGGCACATACCGAATCGGTATGTACCTCCTTGGGCACACCGCGGATGACCACTCGGAGGACTTTCTCCTCTTCGAGCGCATAAGTGTGAAAACTTATGCTCTCTTTACGGAGGAGCTTTGTTAGCGCTCTATGGTCGCTAATGGTGGACACTTGAACTTTAATGCCCTGCTGCGTGGAGCGGGCATTAGTGTAGTGGATCCCACGATCCGAAACTAAACGGGACAGCATGTCCCATTTGGTTTTGTCCTGAATGAACAGGGGCGGAGGCGGTTTTTCGCGGCGCGCACTCGCGTCCTGAGGGGACGCGGCAGTGGTGGCCGGAGCGGAGGGAGGAGACGCGGGGCGCGGGGCGGGGGTCGGCTTCTTGCCGGAGGCGGGGGCCTTAGCGGGTGCCTTGGCGGGAGGGGCGGAAGTTGCGCAACTAGCGGCTTTAGGAGCACGCTTGCGTTTTCTGTCTACGACGGTATAGCCGTCGTTATCGGAGTCCGAGTCAGTGCGTAAGGCACGACTCGGATCTACATCCATCTCCGCTTCGGAGTCCGAAGTGGGCTCGACAACGGCGATGGAGGGACGGGTGCTCGCTGGCCTCCCGATCGGTGAGCGCGAGCGAGACCTCTCACGGGGAGGGGCTGCCACCGTGCGTCTGTTGTCAGGGCCCGGAGCGGGCGAAGTCGGGCTGTCCTCTGAGAAGGACCGGGTCAGAGGAGGGACGATGGCCTCCGGAATTGGAGTTCCGGAGGGAGCGATGAGAGTGTCCGTGAGGCGGGCACTCTCTGCATCGTTAAGTGATTGCTGATGATCAGCGTAGAGTTCGGGGTAGCGGAGGGCGAAGGTCTGAAGGACCTCCACCTCACCGTTAGAGGGACGTTGCATCCTGAGGGGAATACTCAGGATGGCCTAACGGGTTCTGTCTCCCTCTCGCAACTCGTGAGCTCACTTGTGTGAGAGGGAGTGAGTACCTATGGTGTGCCCTAGTTGTGTACCCTCTCCGAGCTTTTTTCTCGGCGGAGAGGGGTGCTCCTAAGCGCTACTCCGGGGTTGACTAGGGGTGACCCCAAGGCCAGTAATCCCGGAGCCCAGCTTGCTTCGGCTGACCCGTGAAGCGGGAAAGGCCACGGTGCAAGGTTAAACCAAAACAACAACAGTGGCCGTTGTCACCGTAGGGTGTCACACTGCGACCGCAGCAAATGGCGGATTTGATCGTTCAGACGGGTTTGGCTGACGCTACCCCACGCCTGAACGACGTCGCTTAACAGCACAAAGTGTGTTGTTACGCGACTGTTACTATGTTGTGTCGGGTAGTAAAGTGGTGAAATGCGCACCGAAAAGTGCGGTCAAAACAAGACCACCAGCCCGATATGATGTTGTTCGTCCGAAACAAGGGACTTGGGTAGGTGGTAATGCCTGACGTCTTAGAGCGCCTCTGCGCGACGGCACGGCGAGCTCGTAGCTCGCGTTGCTCGGCGTTCGGCGGCTGCTCAGCTTCTGCACACAAAACAAAAACTTCGTCAGGACTGCGTATTCCAAGGCACTGGTCTGCAACTAGCGTCGGAACGATGACCCGAGTGAGACGGCAATAGTGCGGGGACTATTGCGGTCTCACTGGGAGATACTGGCGGAGCTGTAGACAGGTGTGCACGGCGTGGCGGCACAGGTCGGAATGTGTCTATCGTGGGATGAGAAAGATTTTAACTTCCATGCCGTTTGCTGTACTGAAATTCTAACACACTCAAATCACAAATCCCCACCACGAGCCAATCAATACTCGCAGATACGTGTTTATTTCTCTCAATCAAATTTATCTCAATCTCAATCAAACTTTGAGCTTATCTGTAGTGGTGTTCTCCAAGTCATAGGTTACGTATCGTGGGATGCCTTCTTAAGACACCAGTGCATTTTATGCAATGTTTTGTGTATGGTCCCAGCATTTTAATAGGACCATTAGCCACCTTTTTTTTTATGCCTGATAGTTCAGCCTTTGACCACTATCTCACCTGATGGTAAGTGATGATGTGGTCGAAGATGTTGTTCAGGCTAACCTAGAATTTCCTAACACCTTTTTTCTTCGTACTCGTGACGTCAATTAAGAGAACAACAATCATTTTGGAATCTTTAAGTAACAATATTACAGCAAATAATTAATTTAAATGCGTTTTGTACGGGATTTTTAGTTTGTTGTGTGATATAGTTATGGTTTGAAATGCTACAGTATTGTGATCCACGTAATTTCAACTTTTAAATCAACTTTTATCTAGTTCTGTGAATGATTATGGACTATAAATTTAAATTACATCTCGTGGAATAATGCAGGAATAATAAATTTACATTATTTATTAATATTTGAACATATTACATTAAAAACCTTGTGACAACAGCGATATTTTCTGTTTAGGGTTCCGTACCCAAAAGGTAAAAACGGTATTACTGAGACTTCGCTGTCCGTCCGTCGGTCTGTTGACATTTTTACAGATGATGTATTTCTGTCGCCGCAACAAATACAAAAAGTTGGCCAAGTGTGAGTCGGACTCGCGCACGTTAAAACAAAAAAAGGTTAAAATATGAAGTCTAATGTTGTATAGCTAATGGCATGGAACTCTTCGTGCGTGAGTCCGACTCCAAGTTGACCGGTTTTCTTTATTTACTCGAACGCAGAGTACTTTCAGTTGCATCTTATCCACAATATTATAGGACTAAAGTTAATGAACATGGTGACGAAGACACATGATTTATGGTATAAATAAACATAAGTTGTAGGTATTTAACAAAAGTTGCTGGAGTTGACCGAGTTTTAGGAGTTCGTTCTTGTAAAACTTTTCAGGTGTCTCGGTAGTCAAACGGCTGCTTCTGAAAAAGAAGAAAATATTATGTAAAGTTATGAAACCCAAATAGGAAAGCGATGAAATTTTGTTTCCAAAGTTAGGTAAAGGGCTCCCATTAAGTGTACATAAAACGTAAGAGTGAGGTAAAGCCGATGGATGCAAAAAGCTAATAACCGTTCGTTAACCTCCCAATTAATTTTTAACAAGCGCTTGGTCGATGCGACGCCTGCTCAAAATGCTATTTAGCTCAATGAATAAGCATGCATTCCACATCCGGGACAATGCTGCCAGCATGATGGGCACGCTGCCAACTGTTAGTGGGCATTTGGATTGCCTATGAGCACATGAGTAAATTATTTATTCATGTGCTATGAGTCTGCAATAGTTTTAAGGTTGTCTAAATACTTTAACTGTAGTAGGTGTAGTGTTGTATATAATTCGTAGTATTTTGTTAATAATAGCATACCGACGGTTAAAAAAAGGTTCAAAATACGTCCTTCCTAATACCCAACATTTTGAAAGTGGCACTTGTATTTGGGACCAAAGTAATTAATTTCAACTATTTAAAAAAGAGTTTTTCACCTTAAAAGTTCAGTAAACTCGAAATGTACGTTTTTTTTTTCTGCTAGCGTGGAAACATTTATAATTAGAACCTTTTCAAAAGTTGCAGTTCAATAAATTTCCCATAAAATATAATTTTTTCAACATTGATTCTACTTTTATTTTTTTAGCGTTTACGGTGGCGTAGCAAGTAAGACGGCCAGCACTTCTACGGCAGAAGAAGCTGTAGTATGGTTCATTTGTGTTTGAATCAATACGCAAGCTGATAAAAAGGGCAAAATACTTATTTTTCAGTAGCGTCCCAATGTTGGTAATGTCTGAAGTCAGAAATCTGATTCCCACTCCACAGAGGCAAGAAAATGATCCCAGTCTATCGGAGAAACTGTGTTATTTAAAAGGTCAGTTGTGTTTTTTTTCTCATCGGCTCATTAAAATGCCTCTGCGAACGGAGTTTACGGGGAAAGCAGTCAGAACTTTATTTAAATTTAAGTTTTTGTCCCGTAATAAACCTAGACAAGAATATCATCTTGTTGGCATCCAGTCGACGAAAGTATTCGGTGACTTTTATAAAGAAGTGAAGATGTGTGCGAGCCATAGCATTGAAATAAGTGATCATATACTGGTATTCTGAATCGTGCGGGTGCCGTCTAATCACATAAAAAGTGATGTGAGCAGAAACATATTTTGAATATGTTCTTGTAATATCCTTCATGTGGTGGGAGAAGACATAATATGCCGACCTCACAGGAGTGGAATCATCAACAGCCATAATTTCCACCGTTGAACAATGGCCTACAACATATTGGTGGGACTGCCATAATCCCCACGCTTAGGGATCGCAGTGTAAGAGGCGCTTCTGATAATATACCTTCTGATAATTTTAACTTTTTTGCCTCCTCCCACTCCACAGGAGCATTTGGAGCAATTCTAGCACGAAACCTACATGAGCAGAATAATGGTATGCAATTATAATGTAGGATAAGAGAGTTGAGTAAGTTTTAAATTTGGAATAACTGCTTGTTGCCACATACTCGTACTACCCACAGATAAAACACTCAGCTCATATAAATACATATAAAATCTCTTTCAAAGATTTCAAGAAATATCCAGTGCAATGTCTAATAAAGCAGCATCTGGTTACAAAAATATTTTTATAGCGATCGCAATAGCTTCAAATCAATTTAAGCCGATAGTAATGCGGAATACTTTCTATGAGATTACACAATCTATACAATCTTGCATGCTAAGCACGCTGCCAACTGGTAATGGATGGAGGAGCATTTGGACTTCCTATGAGTCTACAATGACTTGTAGATTGTCTGAATGCTTTCATTGTTGTAGCTGTAGTGTGGTATATAATTCGTAGTATTTGCTAATGAAGACATACTGCCGGTATTAAATATAGTTTCATTAAAAGATGTTGCCATGCAATGTATCATCATATCCCTTTTTTCTGGAGAGAAAAGCTTTAGTACGATTTTTTTTTTAACGTAGCGAAGTTTGCTTAGCCATTCTGAAACGATCAGCAAAGTTAAGCAACGTGCGCCTCGGTCAGGAGTTGGATGGGTGACCGCTGGTGACATTACTACTGAGCGCTTCCGTGCTTCGGAGGGCACGTTAAGCCGTCGGTCCCGGTTGTTGTCTTCGGATGGCAGTCGTTATAGCATGGTGGTAGGGCATTTTGCGAATGCCGGCCTGGCTAGCTACCACCCTTTTTGACTAATTTACCTGTTGGTTAATGATTTTGAAACTCGTAGGATGCCGGGCTATAATTACACCCACCATATCTTATTGTCGGAGTTGTTAAGCGCAACGAAGGGGAAAATACCAGAAGGCAAGCAGCCGCACCTACAGGAAAACTGTCATTATAAACTGCGATGCCTAAGACGCTTGCCAAGCATGTGGATTATGTCCAAATCCCTCTTATTAATCTTTCTTCTTTTTGATTGATGATAATGATATAGTGGTATAAAGAGATAACAAAGAAAGGACTTGTGTTTGATGTAAAATAGCTGTGCTTCCACCTCCTGCTCTATGGGAGGTGCAGTGAATTTACATAGATAAGTCTAAAGGAAACTAGCTCACAATGAAAGTTGCTAGAACACACAATTAGGTGCTTAGTAACAGATTTTATTTTCCACTAAAGCAACTTGTGCCCTACAAAGCAAGAAAAAAATATATAAATGCCACTAGCGGTCACACATCCAGGTAATGATTGAAAACGACTAGGCAATCTGCGCTACAATCGCACCACGTATGTTCCAATGATTGAAATTGCATGTATATAGGTTTAAAATTTTGAATCTTTTCCCGAATTTGTAATAACACGTCGTCAGCGAAATAAAATAAATAATAAAAATCACCCATAAATATCGGCAAAGTGGCTTAAAGCTATAAATAATATTATTGCCAGCATTGGAACCTGTTTTTATTGCTACATAAGATTTGTGCGGATTATTGCGACCTCCCAGCTTGGGAAGTCGTCTTGGGTATCTTTTTAGGGTTGATTTTATGTTTTGATTGAAAACCCTAAGTCGGACGTTAAACTTGGGTCTTGTTTTACATTATTGTATTCCTTTTTGTGCCATTGTGTAAAAAAAATAATGAAACTTGTGTAATATTGTGATGCTATATTTTTCAAATAATCAAATACCTAACATGACATGTGATAATCAGCAAATGAAACATATTATTTGCAATTAATTTTATTTCCTAAACGATTTATTTTTAATTAGCAAATATTTTTCAGCTTTTGACCAACTCACCTGTTGGTAAATAACAACGATTTTGCGGAAGTGAATTCAGTTCCGAGTCAAGATAAACCCTCTTTATCATCCTTGAAATGTCAAGGACAACTTTTATTTTAAACCAGCTAGCAAATTTACCCTCAGTTAATGTCACATAAATTGGTCGAATAGCTGGAAGCGCGGGTAAAAATTAACCCCAGCATATAGTTAAAACTACCTATGACGCTTAATTTTTTTAGACAATAATTGGAATATTAACATTTTGAAATCATCATCATCACATTTTGTAAAAGTGGAATTAAGGTGCCCATAATTACTAAATAAGCTCAAAACTAAATGTTTCATCGTGTTCATATGGTATAAATATCACAAGACTATTGTTTTGTTAAGCTATCGCGATGGAACAAGCATGAGCATCCCACCTGGTGTTAAGCCGTAACCTCTGCATATAATATATGCAGTTCGTCACCAGTGGCCAATTGCCCTGCACCCATCACTCTGAGACATAAAGTTGTTAAGTTACATATGCCTGTAATTTCACCGGCACCCACACCCTTCAACCTGGAACGTAAATATTACTGTTTGCTGGTAGAAATAGGTATGATGTCAGTATTTCCCCCGCCAAACTTTAATAGTAAAAAGTTAATTTATAAATAATAAAAAATACAATGAGAAATTAATCCTCTGTTTAAATTAAGATATAAAAGCCAAATCAAATAACATAACAATAAACTAAGAAAACTGTGTGAGAATAGAAAACAGCGAATTGATTTACTCATTCAACCAATGAGAAGAACTCATGACTAGAATTTTTAATAAAATGAATCTAAATTTCCGAAAATCACCAATAGAATCATTTACCAACAGAAGCTCGGTTTTCATTCTAAGATCATTAACCAAATCTCCATTACCAAAGAGGTTAAACGAAAAACTTTAATGTAATGAAAAGTTATATATAACTTACCAAAAATCCTATAGAACAGATACAATAGGCTCCTTATCAGAAGTGATCACAGTTCGTGTGTTGTCAGCAAACATCAACATATCAACGCAGTCTTCTCCAGGACTTGGGTCATTTTCTGGCTTTTCATCTGGACTTATTCCTTCTATTATTTCTAATCCTTCTTTATCACTTAACTCTATTTTATACCTCACTGTAGGCATTTTTATGACAGTTGAGGTCATCAAAGACTCCTGAACTGTGTCATTACCATTACAGGTTTTTTCTGATCTATATGTCATGCCCGTTCTTTCAGATTGATTGGGCCTTTTCTTTTTTGCCAACAAACTTCCCAAAAAAGGTAAAATCTGTTTGAACTCTTTTCTAAAGTTTTCATTCAACCATGCGTATAGGAACGGGTTGTATATAGTGGAAGACATGGCAATAAAATGTGCAATAAAAAAGAAAATCATATAGTAATTCCAGTCTTCAGCTACCGAGTAAAAGTCACTACTTATGTTTATCAAATTTAAAGGAAGCCAAGAGAGACCAAAAATTGCCACCATTGCTATTAGCATTCTGTTTGTTCTTCTTTTTCTTTCTCGTTCTGCATCCTCCTTCTTGCTATTCTTACTTCCAGGTCTTGATTTAAGTCTATCATTCAATTTTATACTTACAAGAGTATAGCAAAATGTCATTACTATGAATGGTATAACAAACTGCATTATAGTAGTGACAGCTCCAAAAGCTTTTCTTATGTGATCTGATGGCCATTTTTCCGCGCAATAGATATCTTCATTGTCCATATAAAAGCCATAGGGAAAAGTAACCGTTAAAGAGAATATCCAAATGAAAACAATGAGTCCGATACAAGTTTTGATTTGCATTCTAGGCTTGAATGGATATATAATTACAAAAAATCTATCTATTGCTATTGAAGTTAAGGTTAGCGTAGAGATATAGACACTGCTTCCTTGAGCATAAGGCATGATATGGCATAATAACGCTCCAAATGCCCAGTGGCCTAGGAAAGTGTAAAGAGGAGTAAATGGTACAGCAAACACGCAGAGTAGTATATCCGATAATGCGAGGTTCGTGATGAACAGATTAGTGACGGTTTGCATTGCACGGTTTTTGATGACGGCATAGCATACGATGGCATTTCCGAATATGCCAACGGTGAAAATTAATGAATAAGCCACGATGAAAGTGGCTTGGACTGCTTTGTTTTCAATAGGATCTGGATTTGTTACATTGTGGTATGCTGCAGAGGAACTAACTTGACTAAAGCTGAGATTTTGGGATGGGTCGTCTGTCCATAATTCTGTCATATTTATCTATGTTCTTAACTTGACATCATAAATCTCCTACGTATAGCGGTGTTATCATATTTGATAACTTTTTGTTTAATTCCTTGTATTGTGTTTTGAATTGCTATTGAGATCATAGTGTTCATCAGTCTGAATAGCGATACTTCATTTAATCCTTCTGCTTCAATACGATGTTCTTGACGACATGATTTCGATTTGAGGAAATCTGAAACAAGATAAAAGTTCATTTTATATAACTTTGTATTATGTGTTTGTATTTATCTAATGACGTAGTGTGCATTTATGCATCTGAATTTAACTAATTTACATATTTTTTTGTTCACCACTGTTTATCTTTTCTCTAGTTTTTGTGTATCCAAAGGTTGTCTAGAAAAAAACGCTACACAGTGATAGTATCATGAATTGCACTACCATAGATTAAATAATTAAGTTCTTAATAGAGTTTTTTACTATATTGTACTTATAACACACTAATATTATAATGGCGCAAATTGGTGCGCAATTTGCGCTCAAACGGCTGAACGGATTTGGATGTTATTTAGCACACAGATAGCTTACAACCTGGAATAACTCATATGATACAATTCTTTGCGAAAACCCTGCGAGTAACACTGTGGTATACAGCTAGTTAGAAAATAATAGTATACTTAAAGCAAAGATATTCTTTCATTATTCAAATTGTAAGCAACAATATTGTTACATTAAGGGTTATGAATAAGGGTAATAAAGTTACCCTTTTCAGTAAAATGTTATCTCTTAATTAACATACATACATGTATTCCTTTATAGTTTGGTTTGGTCCAAATATTATGTAAAATGATTAGTACTTTTGTATCATAGACTCACATTGAACGCAGAAGCTATTTAGTTTATGACAAGAGGCAGTTTGCGCTTTGGTGAAAAATTGAACCACGAGACTTGCGCTAAATGTTTTTTTCTAAAATTATATCTCTCTATATAAAAAGCTTCTCTCTATATATAAAGCTCGATTACCATACACTGACTCACTGACTGACTGACTGACTGACTGACATAATTGTTCTCCCAGAAGGAGTCGAGTAGGAAGAAAGTGATGTATGGGAAAAGTGTAGGGGGGGTTTAGGTGAGTATGGGAAAAATCGAAAATCATAAAAATGACGCCTGCCAAGTAAAGACGGATGACATATCTCGAAAACGGTAAGAGATAGATAGGGGGTGCTCGACCAAATGTCATAGGGGATCGGGAGAGCAGTCGAATGACACCTGTCAAAAATGCTCCTCTCATTCTTCATTCTTCATTTGGAGTATTTTTCTTACATTTTCGACTGTATTTGGAGTTTTTGTGGGATTTTCGACTGAATTTGGAGTTAAGGTCCTACATCAGTGTATAGCGAGCCCGAAGGGCGAGCTTCTGGTGAGGCCGAAGGCCGAACTCCGGCCCGCGAGGCCGAAGGCCGAGCGTATGGTGCGCGAGCCCGTAGGGCGAGGCCGCAGGCCGAGCCGTATTAGTGTCTTGCGAGGCCGAAGGCCGAGCTCTGAATTTACATGCTCCTCTCATTCTTCATACTGTATCTGGAGTATTTCACCTTACATTTTCGACTGTATTTGGAGTTTTTGTCCTAAAACAGTGAAATTTATTTTTTTATAATGCTTTGATGCTCCTCTCATTCTTCATACTGCATTTGGAGTATTTTACCTTACATTTTCGACTGTATTTGGAGTTTTTGTGGGAATTTCGACTGAATTTGGACCTACGGACCTACATCAGCGAGCCCGGAGGGCGAGCCCTGTTAGTGCCTTGCGAGGCCGAAGGCCGAGCTTCGTATTGACATGCTCCTCTCATTCTTCATACTGTGCTTGGAGTATTTTACCATACATAACCGACTGTATTTGGAGTTTTTGTGGGATTTTCGGCTGAATTTGGAGTTATTGTCCCCCATCAGTGTATCGCGAGCCCGAAGGGCGAGCTTCTGGTGAGGCCGAAGGCCGAACTTTCGGACCACGAGGCCGAAGGCCGAGTGGAAGATGCGCGAGCCCGAAGGGCGAGCGCTTGGCGAAGCCGCAGGCTGAGTCGTGTGAGTGTCTTGCGAGGCCGAAGGCCGAGCTCCGAATTCACATGCTCCTCTCATTCTTCATACTGTATTTGGAGTATTATACCATAGATTACCGACTGTTTTAGAAGTTTTTGTGGGAGTTTTGACTAAATTTGGAGTAACTGTCCGAGGCCGAAGGCCGAGCTCCGACTTGAGAGTATTTTCCACATCTCCGACTGGTCTCCATGGTAACTGCCCGCGGTAACCAAAGCACCTACAAGTGGGGTTCCTGTATCGAAGTGACTCAGGATCTTGGTCCGATTCTGCCCGTACCACTTTTTTAAGGCAGTAGGGTAAATCTGGTTTGGTGGCTACAGTATGAATCTCTATTGTATTCAGAGTTTATATGGGATTTCATACTTCTATTGGAGTTTTGAACATGCTTTTTTTCAAGTCAATAAGATGCTTCTATAACAGTACGTACTGACTCAAGATAGATGCGGGCCGCTCGCGGCCCGCACACCACTTACCATCTAGTATTTCATATAAGATTGGACCATAGTTTTTGGGGTTTAAGAGTCAAAGGATGTTACTCCTTTTAAATGACCGTATAAGGCAGCCAAGGGTAAAAAGTTTGCATAGCATGCAATGACTAAGGTAAAATTATTGGAATGAAGTTCAACATTAGGCGAACGAAAGAACTAATAATATCTTATGCCCTGCCAGACTAGTGGCGTTACTTTCAAGTGTTAAAGAAGATTATATTTATTTAAGAAGTGTTCGGATATGTGGAAAGAGTGAACGTAGGGTACTAGATGTAGTATAGAGGTGTTTTAGAGAGAGACCAGGAGGAAAAAAACTTATATAACTTATAAACATATTTTTCCAAAAATATTTTATTTGGTTAAATTCATTAATAATAATGATTCATTGACAAATATGGTTATAAAAGTAAGTGAACATTTTTATATAGAAAAACAACAAAAATATGTTATGTTAAATTATGTAAGTAGCTATATTAGCTGGTATATCTAGGAACGATTCAAGACCATATTACCTGAGATACCTAAAGTTTCCGTCCCCAAACTAAGGGTTAATTGGAATGTTTGGGTACGATACCAATACTATGAAACGTGTGTCTAGAGTACAGCACAAAGGTAATTACAGCACATAAATAGATTACTTTTTCCTAGAACCGGAGACCCTATTTAAAGAGGGATAAAAGCAGGAAGACGAAAAAGGCTTCCTCAATTTCCTACTTATGAGGGTACTCCAATTCAAGGTCAATTCGTATTCCGAAATCGACCTCTAAGTGACATGCTTATCTATTCAACGTCTCTACCAACAAAGCAACTCTATGATCCTACTTTTCCGCTGAATTTCCTACAAGTGGGTATAGTTATTCGACCTTTGCCCAACGATACTGGGTCATAATATATTCGTTTTTAACAGTTCTTAAACTCGGTACAATTTACACATTTATATAGCAGACCGGGGTTGGGATTAGGCTAGCGGTGCAGGACAAGTAAAACACGTCGTTTATCATAATTTTGAAAGAATAGAAAACCGACCAATTTTTTTTCTTATATTTGTGTAGTGATAGTCGCTAAATGAGCTTGCAGTCCAGTAAATGTTAACTTCTGTTATTTCTTTTTCGTTGTGTGGACTTTGACTTCAAAATGGTTAAACAAGTAATACTATATGTATAACATAATTTTCATAATTCTATAATATTTGAAAGGGCATGTAAAGCTTAAGTTGGAACCTATTACACTTTAATGTTTGAGCTGGTTAAAAGCCTAGGAGAATTAAAGAATGGACATGTGTTTACAGTGTCAAGGAAGACGAGTACTTTTACATTGCAGTTATAATGGTCAGACGCAACGCTTACCATCAGGCGAGTGACTTGTCTGTCTCATCACTTCATTATATAAAAATCAGGAAATTATAAGTACAATAGAAACTTATGCACATGACGGATTTCTTCTGCATTGCTCACTGGTGGTCTACAGCCGCAAAACATGTTTAATAATAGGCTCTGAAATGATAACTATTCAGTTCAAGAAACAACATCAAAATCAGTACAGGAGTTTCTGAGGAAAATGATAATATACATTTTTTTTCTGCTTACTTTCACATTTATAATATTAATATTATAGCATCAACATCAGTATACATATATTTAATAAACTGCTCTAAAATGATAGGTATTACATTCAAGTAACAGCATCGAATTCGGTATAGGTCTTCCCGAGGAAAATGTATAAAATGTTATGTAATAAATACATACATAAAATCTATCTCTAAGCACAAACGCATATACCAGCTCCGATCCATTCCGTCCGTCTTGAGTATAATTATTCTGATTCTTATTCACTGTTTTATTGTATACTGTATTCTGGGATCGAGTAGTGTCAGTTAAATCGGGACAATTATTGTGGACGAAATCTTATTTGCCCGTTGTCGAGTGTTTACCCCGAGCAGGGACGACTCATGTTTATTTTCCGTAGCCTTTGGGGCTGTTTCTAATTTGGGTTGCTGTTTTCGTTGTTCGTGGATCGGACAAAGTCAAGTTTACCGTGTTAGGATTGTTCCTAATCCCTCTAGAGAAATTTGTTAAATATGTACAGCATTTGGTGATCGTGACCCATTTGACTTTACATGCGTCGGTATTTAATTCTGATACCAATAAATTTTGCTTGCTACTTCGTTTCAGCACTATCAGAAATTTTAGATTTACTGGTATAATCTATATTTACACTGATAAATCAGAGTAAAATGTTCGGAATAAAAAAGAATATTAAATGTAACTTGTGTTTAGGGCTCCATATTTCAAAAGAAAGAAAAAGGTACGCTTAACCGATCACTTTCAAGTCCTTCAGATCATGTTTCTGTTCGTATTACAAGATCCTTTTGCTCAGAAAGGGGTAGAGATGTGAAATTTAAAATATTATCAAAAACGAAGTCTTTTAGTTCTAGATCTACTTAGTTCATTTCATCACAATCAAAACATACGAATATCTATGTTACATATAATTGTATGTATATATACTAGCGACCCGCCTCTGCTTCACACGGGTAATTACAACTATAAATTGAGATGTAAGCTCTTTCAATTTGGAACAAATCGCACACGGTGTGCAAATCAAATTTAAAATTGGTTCAGTAGTTTAGAAGTACGTCGCGGACAAACAACGTGACATGTCATTTTTATATATAAATAAGAAAGCTTTGATCGTTTGAGCAATATAAGCAAATTAGCTTACCTATGTATAACAATTAATATAACTGTTTTTGTTAATGAATTGAATTCTAAGATCCCTCTCGATCATAGACTAAATAAACAGATATATACACCTTAATAATATAATGAAAAAAAAGCCTTCGATTAAATTGAAACCTGGGCCGTACTGCAATCCGTTCAGAAATGCCGAATCGACTGTAGATATATATATATATATCTAGTCTATATCTAAATTCGATTTGGTATCGTACGGCCCAGGTTTCGATTGAATCGAATACTTTTTCATTATATTATTTAGCTATATTTATCTGTTTATTTAGTCTATGATCGAGAGGGGTCTTAGAATTCAATTCATTAACAAAAACAGTTATATTAATTATTATTCATAGGTAAGCTAATTCGCTTATATTTCCCAAACGATCTAAGCTTAGTACCAACTTAATAAAGCAATTATCAATTTGAAGTTGATAGGCAAGATTAATATCGCATATTAACATACGTATTACCTTAGTTGAAATGTCATAATAAATTACCCTCTCAGTCTAAGCCTCATTAGCCCTCAGATTATATCACTAGAATAGTTATCAAGGAGTCGTGATTAATATGATAAGTGACATATTAATCACAACTCCTATATGTACAGTTCCCGGCTTATTATATAATTGTATAATATAATTGTCCCACATTCCATATCGTAATTATTTAGCCATAAACTGACAATGATACTATATATACACCGTTGATTTATACTTGTAAAAATATTATTATACTTTTTTGCATCCTTGCTATAATGGTATAGGTAGGACGTAAGTAAGATATAAGAAGACTGATATTTCTTATTTTTATTTATATTTGAAACTGCTGGTAACTTAACCTACCTATTTTACTATTTATAGTAAATACACATAGATGCACTGAAGCTGATATACGTTTATCAAAAGTGAGTACTCTACAAGATCCTGGTCATCGTTTTTTTATGGGATTGTTACGGAACTATCACGAGGTCCATCTGGTAGTAAGGAGTAACCTTTGTTCAATATTGTTGATTTCTTCCTTGTTTATGTTGGAATCAGCCTGGAACTTTGGACATCGGTTGCAAGAGGAAACGGATTATCAGTGTAGGTCATTCCAACAACGAAGCAGCTATGAAGGATTGGTGCAAGAAGTCGACGATTTTAGTGAGGTTGATGATGAGGAGATTGACCCTGACTTCCACCTGGTGACCGAACATGATACGAATACAGAACAGTCTGAGAATGAAAATCAACTTTCTTATGAGCAATGTCAGCCAGAACTGCCGGTCGGAACTCAAGATTTTCCAACACAACACAAGAACAGTCCTTCTGAAAAAGAGCAAATATTGGCTACACCAACTTTTACACCCAGCTTTATGTTTGTACAAATATTTTAAAAACATAAAATAAAACGTCACAGCTAACCATTGGCTCAGCTTCATTGAGTTGATGGAAAGCTTCATGCAACATCTTGCCAGATAATTCTTATCCAATGTAGGTACTTCATTTGAATTGGCGTGCCTATAATATACTTTTGCCTAGATAGCTGACACTAACCGTAAAACGTACTCTTGGTAAGAATTTGATCCCTATCGAGCAAGAGAACAACACAGGAGCTGCAGATCTGTTAACAAGAAAAGTATGTAACGTTTGTCCACCCAAACTTAAACGACGTACCCCACACAAGGGCATCAAGTGCAAAAAATACATTTGTCTGCAAAGTGCTCAGAAATTATGCCAGGATTGTGCTCTTGGTGTACAAGACTATAAAAATATTTGCTGCTTTCTAATGTATTGAAGTTATATATATATACATATATGCATATATATACATATATGCCGTTTTATAGTTTCATGTTAAAAAAGTATTATTATCTACGAAAATATATGAGATTTTTAAGATTTTTTCAAAGACTAATTTGTATGTGCCTTTATATGTGCCAATTTAAAAAAGTAAAATATATATAACTAATATTGCAATTTTATTGATGAAATAAATTTACGATAAAAACCTATGATTGTTTTTTTTCGAACTAGGTATTACACAGAATGCCATACTAATTTAGGTGTCACGGTGACGTCGCCTCGGTTACTATGTTTCACCAAGTGGGCTCGGTTATGAAAGGTTAAATTCCAGTTATTGTAGTAGTGTTAGGGCCTGTTTCAGAATGTTCGAGTAAGTGGCGGTTATACTACCCAGAACTTATTTATTAAATAAACACTATCCTTGCGTTTCACAGTTATCGATTTAGCCTATCTATCGGTTAAAGCTTGAAACGCGCCGCATGTAACTGTCATTGTTATCATTCAGTTATTTTATGTGTTTGTTAGCAACCCGAAACTTTATTAGGACATTTTGAATTCTCGATAGAATGGGCCACAACAAAACATATTGCTGATCACTGTCATACCATTCTCAATTATAATAATATATAAGTGTACCTACATGATACTAAACTTACCAGAAAATGTAAAATGTTCGTGTGAAAAATGAATTTACAATAATTGAAACCTATCCGTAAATGACTATTAAACTATTCGTAATAAATATATAATCCTATCCGTAAATAAATATTAAATTAATTATAATACTATCAAAGCCAAAATATAAGGATTTCAATACAGAAAGTTGAATATTAATTGGATGAAATGCTCGAAAACAATTAAAGAGCCTATTACTCCTTATAAGGTTGACGTACATACCGAGTCTAAAATACATCATGGAATTCGGTAGCCGTATTACATCAGGTTCTTCTATCTACCTAGTTCACTAAATTAATTTTGTTGATGACAGATGTTATAAATAATATTGTTAATTTTTAATATAATACGTAACAAACTTTATTATCTATCTTGTAGGCGACAGAATATCCTTTTTACTATGTTTACTGGCCGTTTTAACCAATATTCATTTTAGAACGTAGCATTTTTAAAAGTCATCGTTTTGTGATTAAAAGTCTTCAATATATATTTACGTGGAATGTACTCATAACTGGTACTTTATTTATTTATTTCCTAATTACTTTTGTAGGTAAAGAAGGTACTGTTTGGTTTTCCTTATATCTATTTATAAAACAATAACTCTAATTAAAATCAATAAATATAAATAAATAGCCCGCTAATATTAATAATACTCGAAAAACATCTTCATTCGAAAAAAGGAGTATGCTCAAAATGAGCGTTGCATAGATTTTAAGTGTCTATGCAGAACAATGCTGAGCAGACCCCCTATTGCACATTATGTTTAAATTGATATGTTAATTATAGTTATTGTTTTATTTTTTGTGACTATAAAATATTTTCTTTCTTTTTTTCAATATACACAGTTTTTATTTACCTAAGAATTGCGTTTTGGTATTAAAAAAAACAAGATATTATCAAATTTAAACACCAACTAATTCATCAGTCAAACTGATAAATCATACATCTTTGGTGGCAGTAATAGTTTCCCTTATGTAGACAGGTCCAATGTTTTCCCCGATTGTCGCTTTTTGTCTAAGGTATCATTTCGATATCAGTGTATTTAATCGTAGATTAAGGCATATTAATCACATTTTTAATCAATTGTCTCTTTGTTCGCATTTTAATGCAATAAAATCCAGATACAATATTTACAACAAACAACCAAGACTGGTAATGTTTGGCCGCGCCCTGCTCCCTTTGATTAGCGTTTTAACAAAGTAATAAAAAATGTGAAATAATACATTACAGGCACAAGATACTTTTAACATCAGATGGGCCTCGTAATTATTCCGTCAAAAACACATTAAAAAACACAAAAAAAATCAAAACACAACATAACATCTCAAAATGTTGGTTAGGACTAGCAGAAGTCAATCCTAAGAGGTTGTTAGCATTTTACCAATAACCCTATATACAACCAATCAATTAATAAGGCTTGAGTCACTTATTTAATTATCTCAATAAAAAATGGATCAATAGTCTACATATCGCAGTAAACGTTTTACAACTTTGATAATATATTGTACAACCAGGGTATGAGTAGCAGTAGGACTCTTTGTGAACGAGTTCGTCCAGGAAAGTATTGCCAGCATACCTATTTTTACTACCAGTTTAATGTGCTGAAATGATTGCCGGTAAAATTACAGGCTCATTAGACTTAACGACTTTCGATCTCAGGGGGATGGGCACAGTGCAGTTAATCACTTTGGACAAACTGCATCTATTATTGGCAGATGCTATCCCTTAACACCAGATAGACCTCGTGTCAGTTCCAAAAATTATGACCGTGATCTTGAATAGAACTCACGTAAACTTACGTCACGTAAAAAATATTTGCTAAACGTAGATCATCATCAATGCACATAATACAAACTATGTATATTGGTAAATTCAATTACCAGCTGTTTCAAATTTAAATAAATAAAAAACGGCCAAATGCGAGTTTGATTTGCGCACCGAGGGTTCTATACAAACCTGTAGGATTTGAGTAAAAGTTATGGTATTTTTATTGCTAAATGAAATCCATAACATTTTAAAATTATTAAAAGTATTTTTATTATATGAAGCAACTAAAAATATATGCTTTTCGTAATTTTTACTTTATCTGTGCTATAAGACGTTGCTTCGTACCAAATTTCAAGATTCCGAGTTCACGAGCAGTAACTGTAGGTTTTGATTCCCTGGGGAGTGTCGAAAATTTGCGAAATAAATCGCTGTATGTTTTGATTGCATTGGCTAGTTTGATTTTTACACAGCTTAAATCTACTGTTTGAGTAGATAATGCAGCAGTATATTGATATGAATTTCAGCTTGATACCACCACGCATTCCTGAAGAAAAGGGTCTTGTCAGACAAACAGAATGACAACAAAGTGATCCAGAAAGAGTTCCGTTTTTTCCTTATTACCTCATAAGGAAAAAACGGAACTCTTTCTGGATCACTAAAAATACGCCTTTATAGTTCTTCTTTTATTGCTGATAGGTAAGCCTTTGACTACAATCTCACCTGATGGTAAGTGATGATGTGGTCGAAGGTGTTAACAGGCTTAACTTAGAATTACTGGCTCTGAAGCATAGATGCCGGAACACACCGTTTGTGTGCTTGGCGACAGATTTTCTAAATACTACTTACGTCGTACATAACATAATACTTCAAGTAACAAACCGTTATAGCAAGTATTTCATGTCAGTGCCACTCCTTTTTTCAATAGCAAACAATCTTTGTTAAAATTATTATAACAAAACGCTGCGAGCAATTTGTGAAGTAAATTTACCTCCTCTGTGATCTTACTTCCTGACTCGGTGACTAGATTTACCTGATTAGAGGACCTTTTTTTCTTCGGGACGGAAAACAGAGCACAGTTTGCTTTCTACGGCAATTAGAAACTTTGCATCAATGTTTTAATAGGGAAACTACTCTGATATGGTTTTGTTTTTGCTGTTACGTCAGCTATGCGTAGTATCTTACAAAATCTCGCTCGTGGTGCAAATTTTTCTTCTTGTTGTGTAACTTTGATTCAGTACTGGTAAGGTTTATTTATTGCGCCGTGGGGTGCCGGGTTAGAATTGCACCTCCCCATATCATCCCGTGTGTGTCGTAGGAGGCGACTAAGGGAAACAAATTGGAAGGTGGGCAGCAGCGTCTTCTAAAGAACTGCAAACTTACACTGCGATCCCCAAGGCGCCCGCTAAGCGTGGGGATTATGGCAAATACCCCCCTAATAGGGGAGGTTGTGTTCATCAGTGGACGATCCGGCTGTTACAGTAAGGTTTATTCCTTATAGAAATATTGGATTGAAACAAGATATTTACCATGAAATTCTTCCATTTTGAGTTCATAATACATATTTTGGCTCCGTTACATTCGCTATGTTATGCCTATCAGTGTCTATCAATTAGCTCGTCAATATAGCAACTGGAATTAAGCCCGTTTAAATCCTATATTCTTGTAATTTAAGTGATAATTTTGGTGTCTTAGGTTTTTGCGATTGTTACACATAGTAAAACAACTTTAAACGGTTTAAATCGCGTATATTTCATTACTTTATCCCGACGTTTCAAACACTTTGCAGTGATCGTGGTCACGGGGTGACTAATTGATTTTATTTGTCACATGAGTTATTAAGAAATTATTTGGTCTACTGTCAGAAATTTTTATATTAATCATAACGTTCCCTATTCACGCAGTATTCGCTCACAGTGTCCAGAGGTCTTGCAGATTTGTGTCGGCCTTGAGATTTTATAATTTGTTAACAGGATCCCAAGCAGGTGGTAATTGCCAACCATCATCTCTATTGAAATTGGGGTACTTTTTGATTTCAATAGCCTCAATAGCCAGATAAAATAATGAAAAATATCCGCGATTTAAATCGTTTAAAGTTTTTTAATTACTATGATCATTTTGGTTTCAAATATTTACTTCAAGCTCTTTATACAGATTGATTTCTGTGAAATAATTGGCAGGCGAGGAATTGGTTATTGTTATATGAATTTTGGAACCAAAAATCTTTGGATAAAAATTTCAACACACTAGGGTTTAATTAATACGCGGATTTTATACCATAAACCACCAAATGTATAGGATTAAGCTACCATAGAACGTCGAACCCATTGACAGATGTTGAATTTGGTGGCTTTCTGTCGTTGAAAAAGGAAAACACTTTGATGTGGACTTTTATGACATGTGACAGCAGCGTGGATATAGAAATAAAACGTCTATCTAGAAAAGTGGGCGTATTTCTTTTCAGTTTATTTAGTTAGTTGTTTTTTCATTTAGTTTATAAGATCTTTCCCTTGCTACAGCCGTCTGCCTGATGTTAAATTTCATGAAAGCCTATAGCATGGCTAATATAAAATACTGCAACATCATTCGACGTCTATGGTGACAAATTTCTGTTATATTTTGTTGATTACAGAGCGTTATCCCCGTATAGCTTTATCCAAGTTTTGTGAAATTGGTTGTAATTGAAAACACTCTAAATCGTTTTTAAATTAAATGTCAATGAAACAGAATATTATGTCGATATTATTTATTGGATGAGGTTAATATAGTATTTGCGAGAAAGTACAAGTAATGTCTTGCTCAATACAACCAGCTTGTAACGCTCAATTTCATAAAAGGTACACTAGTAAACAAGCATGTACTCGTACATAGAAAATATTAACTATATTTTTTTGTTATAATACGTGAGAAGGACAAGTCGCCCGTTTGATACTAAGCAACCATGCCTATCCATTACAGGTGCTATATAATCGCCTTCATTCTGCTTGACATTGCACTGTGCCCATCACTCTGAAATGTTAGTTTTTATGTCTTGTTGGTACAGTGCCCTTCTTAATAACAACAGTAGTTACACACTACTGCTTTCAGGCAGAATTACTGACACTACGATGGTATCCACCAAGACTCTTGCTGAACATATCTACCACCTTGTAAAAACTTACTTCCTCGATAAGAAACTTAGGAAAAATTTCATAACATTTACAGAACAGACTATACTCTTGAGTAAATATGTATAAGTAATGATTTCGCATGGGTTCCTTTTAGTAATATAGTTTTTTTATATGCCTGATAGGTTTGACCACTATCTCACCTGATGGTAAGTGATGATGTGGTCGAAGATGTTGTTTAGGCTAACCTAGAATTACTGGCTCTCAAAGACAGCTGCCGGAACACACCGTTAGATGCTTGACAGAATTTCTAATAGAAGGTGGTAGCTAGCCAGGCGGGCATTCGCTAAATGCCCTACCACCATGCTATAACGCCTGCCATCCTAAAACAACAGCCAGGACCGACGGCTTAGTGAGCCCTCTGAAGCACGAAAGCGCTCAAAAGTAATGTCATTAGCAGCAACCCATCCAACTCATGACCGCGGCAGACGTGCCTTAACTTTGCTGATCGTTTAAGAACAGCTAAGCAAACTTCGCTACGAGCGCTTCAAGATATGTGTACACAGTAGAGATATGTGTTCTACAATAATCAGACCACGACAAACACATAAATGGAGCTGTTACTCTACTGACCTTTTCCATTATGTAACCTTGACGTCCAGAGACGAACATTACTCTGCTACGTTAAATGTAGCACACTACATTTACCAGACTCCCTGAGCTATTAACTGCTTCCGACTTCGTCGGTTCATGTCTTGTACACTTAAAATTATACAGATTTAATAGGTTTTGTAAACGACGACTTCAAAGCTGATAAAATTTGCCTGAAATCAAAGTAGCATATGATATACTATCAAAATATTATTGTTAAGTGGCACAACACTCACGTTATGGATCGAATGCGTCAACCCGGGTTTTTGTTATGCTCTAGTCCTTAAAGTCAGCACATGTGCATAAACATTATTTAAGTCATTTAAAGAGATTTAGTTTGTGTTTTTATAGCGGTTAAGTAAGCCGTAAACCACAATCTCACCTGATGGTAAGTGATGATGTGGTCGAAGGTAACAGGCTTAACTTAGAGTTACTGGCTCTCAAGGACAGCTGCTGGAACATACCGTTTGGTGCTTGGCGACAGATTCTACTTGAGGGTGGTCGCTTGCCAGGCGGGCACCAAAATGCCCTTCCACCATGTGGCTCAAGCCCACGGTGGGATTCGAACCATGGATATGCTGCGTGGCATGAGCCATCACTGGTTCAAAATGTATGTTACGAGTATATAGGAAGTTTTCCACAGTCTTTAAAAAAACCCAAAGCAAGGTATTAAAAATCAAGTCAACAAAAGAGTAGGGAAATAAGTAGTTACCCAGAAAGAAGCATAACGTACTAATATTAATGAAAGTATGAACTCTCAATATAAACTTCAAGCTTTTAATTCCTATGCTGCAAGCTGAAACAGCAATCAACAGACTGACGGCATTTTCCAAGTGACATAAGTATTGAGTCAAACAGTACTTAAAATTGATAATTTTTTTAACAGCTGTGTACATAGAGATTTTTGTTGATAAGTTAAAATGCTCTCGGCCATAAAATGCATTCGTAGTTAGGGCCAGCGATTACACATATAGAACTCTGATAGTTTTTATCTAGTAGATCATTTATTTTGGTATTGCATCATCCGGATTGTCCACTGCTGAACCCAGCCTCCCCATCAAGGGAGGGTTTGCCATAATCCCAAGGCTTGGAAGATGGCTTGGGGATCGCAGTATCAGATAACAGTTCCGCAGAAGGCGCTGCTGCCCACCTTCCGGTATTTTTCCCCTAAGTCGCCTCTTGCGACACTCACATTATGTTGCACCAATATTAGGGCGTACCCTATATTCCTTTTTATTTAAACCATACTTAAAATGATTTTTATTGAATATAATACTACGGTGTTAACAGCGAATTCAAATTATGACACATGACATGCTAAATACATAGGTAGCCCATTAGATTCACACGCACCTGAATTAAGGCATTTATGAATTAAAATCTATTGTTCTAATTATTTTTTTTTATCGGCGGTATGCCTTTATTAAACAAAAAACTACAAACTATATACAACACTACAGCTACTACAATAAAAGCATTTGAAACAACTATAAGTCATAGCAGACTCATAGGCAGTCTAAATGCTCCAGCCTACACCCAGTTGGCAGCGTGCCCAGCATGCTGGCAACATTGCCCCGTTGAATTGTTCGTTGAGCCAAATATGTGCCAGCATTTTTATCACGCGTCGCATTGACCAAGCGCTCAGATAAGTTTTGGAAAATACGATGAGCTCCCGGTCCCCACGGACCCAACGTCTCTCCAAACAGCTCAAATATGTATGAGGTTAGCATATTTGCGCCGCTTGAGTTGCTCCGCCGAATTAGCCGCAGCGCCAGCCCTCACGTTGGTTTCGGAAAGATGTGACGGCGCTAACGTCTACGCAAGTAGCGTCCCATACTAAGGGGCGTCCTAACTTCCACGGAACCATTGTTCTCGTTGACTGTGATGCGCATTTATGTAATATTATTTCGCTTTAATTCAGCTCTTCGCCTGTTTAAAATATGCTTAGATTGTGCTAATCTGTAACTAGTTTTGGCCTAATCCAAGACCTCAATAATTATAAACATTTAATTTATGGTCTCATCAAAAGCTCAGCTTTTTAGGAAGTGCAAAAGAGTGCAAATACCAGCACACCTAATTTCGCATTTATAATCGGAATGTGATCGTGTAAATATGCAGTAACAGTTTGACGTGTTATGCAATTCCCAAAAACTAGCATCGTTTACATTAACGGCGATGGTAGAACACAAATTATGCTTCTCTAAGTACGAAATTATACCTGTTACCAAGATAAGTACCGCCGTAAACGTCCAAAATGAGGAAAAGGGCCCCAATGGGAACCTCAAGTAATACAGAGACTAAACTCTTACCATACTCTCTTGATATCTTGAATGCCTGAACAAGCCTGCACGTTTATTATTTTATTGAATACAGATTTCCGTTCGAGTTTAAGCGAGTCAGTTCGAAATTCAAATTCTAATATAATATAAAATACCTATTATTGTTATTCAGTTACCCGTAACTCCTTATCTCCTGTGGGTGTCGTTGATAAGCAACTAAGGGAAAAATACCGGAAGGTGGGAAGCAGCTTCCTAAGAACTGAGAGCGAGAGACCTTGTTTAACAGTAGACGTTCCAGTATATTTGATGATTATGATTATTATTTTACTATTATTATAAATTACTTCGTTCGACGGTAAGTATGTCTGTTTTGATTGACTAAACTCAAGGAAAATTGACCATGATTTCGAATTTCTAAGCTTATAAAAATCCGAAAAAAAATCTAGCTACAAAGTTTGAATCTGCAGAATCTGTAGCGACGAAACTAAAAGATTACGTGCATCAATTCAAACTATTATGTTCAGACCAAAAATAAATGTAAAAATATATATATTAGCAGTATTCCCAGTTAAGTAGTTGTCTCTAAATATTTATTCTTCGCCAGACATGTTTTTGTCTCATGTAACAGCGGGCGAGACTATTGTCACTGATTTTATTTTATCTAAAATCCAGCTCAACGGTATTGCAAAGTAGCGCTTTAACGCACAAACTTGCACACATACACACTCACCTACGAGTCTGTCACGGCATGTTCATACTGGTGTAGTGCAAATTCATGTACTGTTTTCCAGTACGACTAGCATGTCCGTGCCTCACAACCTAAGTTCACATTAGCCGTTTATTGCGCCTATCCATAACAATTTGCGCAAGTGTAGGCAACTAGGTCAAACCTTCGTAACTGTTTTGTTAATCTCTTAGAGACAAGACGGCGTGTGTACTTTTTGAGAACTTTTTTCAAACGTTTTCAGTGTTAGTATTTCGTAACTTTTTAGTTTTATATTATTAACTCGCTACTCACCTGATGAAGCGGTAACCTTTGCATACAGCAGATTTAAGTATTTGTCGATATTCGCCGATGTATGTGAACTTTTACTAAGAGATTTTTAGAAACGAAGGATACGTTATTGTGCTTACATGAGTTTTACTCGTTTAATTAAGTACGCTTTATTGTCGTTTCAGGCAAGTGTACAAAATATTATAATTATTTCGAAAGTGATCTCAAAATTAGGTACGCATTTTTAGAGCACCAAATTTTCATGTCTAGCTATATTCAAACGCCCGTCACCAAGCTTTACTACGTACATGCTGTTTTATGATCTAATTTTAATATTTATACCTCTATATGGCGTGGTGCGATCATTGCTTTGATGAGTGGACTTCATCTGTAAGATCTGGGCGAAATAAATGCTTTTTGAAATACTTGCTATTCTCTCTAATATTATAAAACGATATATTTCTCCATTTTGATGCGTACGTGATGTTGCCGTATTAGAAATTGAAAATGGCGTTTGAATACAAAAAAAAATATAACAACTTGAAGAGCCAGCGGGATAGTTCGATTATTATTCGAACTATTTACTACCTTTTGTTATCATTTTGTGTGCTCATCATCATGTAAGCTTATTTGTTTAGCAGGAGATAGAACAAATAAAATATTTCCTTATTTTATTTGCATTACTTCATTTTTTTAACAAATATATTCCAACCCGAAAGTAAATGACAAAAAGAAGTCTCTTATATGCCAAAATTTCGAAATGTTATAAACTCTAAATGAGTATTTAATTAATACAAAAATTATCTTTGTTCCGATAGTTCTAATACTTTGCAGTCATCATCATAGGACGGCCCCCGTGACCGATCTCTGCAAAGGTAATTTGCATTGCAGAGGAACATAACATATCCTTAGCTCACCGTATTTAAATTTAACTCCAAAATATAACATTAAAATAAGTAAATTAAGACTCGCTGAATTTAAATAAATCTCTTACTTCAGTAGAGTCCCTTAATGTAGTAATTTAATCATACCCAAAGGTGACCCTTGCAACACTTAATTTCCTAATGCTGGACACATCAGGGATAATCAGGTAATCATAGAGGATGACCCTTCTACACCGGCCATCAGAGGGCGTCGGGGCACCCGAAAGAGATTGGATTTTTATACCCAATTTTGTCTGCTACCTTCGTTGACGCGATAACCTACCTGTTAAAGTTGAAATCTAGAAAATGAGATGGTTTTTTATAATAAGCTTTTGCTAGTATAGAGTGGAACGTGCTTCTAACTTAGTAGCTTTTGTCTTATCTAACTTTATTAGATATACAAAATTACGAGTACAATGAAAAATAAACTTGAACTACAAGCGAGATTCAACCTACGTCAGTCCAAATCTCGCGGGTTCAAGTTCCGCCTGTTCAATTCTGTGTGTCTAAACTTTTATGGATTATATTTTAACCGAACGTAACTATTCGACATTTTCCAAATGACAATATTCCTACCGCATATATATTTTTTATATTGTGGACTATCGAGACAAGTACTATAGAGATTTATAAGTATTTATCTGGATTTTAACGCGATAAAAATATGTTTATTATTTACCTAAACCTAATCTTAACACATGCCTCTTTAGTTCGCGTTCACGAGTTGACGCATGTGCCAGCCATCGCCTTCCTCAACCATTTTTGAGGGAAGATGGCGACCCGACACACAACACCGCCGCTAGACAACACCTTTCTGTAAGCATGACCGCTCCGGATACCCGTGCCAACGATTACAATTATAAAATAATTTGGGACTACAATAAAATAAGATACATACAGAAATTTACATATTTTGTTATTCTCCCACGTCACATTTTAACAGGGCCTCCATTACCGCGTTATTTCGATCTTTGATCGCCATTTTGAGGTTCTAATCATGGATGGCTTTTGGTGTCGCAACCATCGCCTTCCTAACGAACTGTCCTATGGTGTCTTGTTCGTCATTAAATACGTATAACTAAGTGTTCTTGCCACATATAAGTTTCGAGAATAATAGAAAGTCTTTAAGTTCCGAGAGATGAACTACTAAAATACTAGATAATACATAAATTCATTACAATTTTTCTAAATTATACGAATGTTTTACCTTGGGGCGCCAGGATAGACGTTATGGTGTTAATGTTGATAGGAACAAGTAGTCTAAGTAACTCGTACCATCTATCTTCGACCACATTACCACTTACCATCAGATCCGATCTTGGTTTAACCTCACGGCCATAAAAATTGTGCAAGCTCCATGAATACTAATGTACACTCAACTACATAAAATACCTTTCAACACCTATCATAAATGTGAGTGTGTTTGTTGGCTTATCTCCTTCTTTCACATTGTGATGGAGCAACAGATTGACGTGATTTATTGCAGATAAATAATTCAACAGCTGGAAATAGAAAGAAATGCCGTAGAAGAGTGTCGATTTAAATGGTTTACACTCTAAACTACATAACTACTCTAAAGTAACAGGCAACTATGAGAAAAACACCCATAGTTGGGCAGTAGCACCTTCTGAGGAACTGTGATCCCTAAGCGTAGGCATACTGATCAATTAGAAGCTTGTCAGGGAAAATATAACAAAAAAATTATTTATTTATTTTAAGACGCACCAACGACTTATTCACTAAACATTCAAGACAATATAGGGACACAGATTATTATTTGGTAGGTAAATCAATCAATTATAGGTACGTAAAACGCTTTCTGAGAACTATTACATAGCATTTTACATATATAGACGACTTATATACTTAATTTCACTAAATCTTTATATTACATAATATTTAACATAAAAAGAAGAAAATGTTAACTAAAATTATACATATAAAAATAACTCAATTTTCCACTCATTTCCATATCTTAATATAAACATATTAAGATTTGGAAACAGCTTTGCGACACTCTTTTTTGAAATGAGATAAACTGAGACCAAATATATCTAGGCTTGTATTAATCTGGAATAAAACATTATAAGTTCTCATCATACGGTCGATCGGTGAGTAATGTCCTAGATTTGTATTACTTTGTCTGGGAGAAAAGATTTGCCGAGTTTTTAATCTAAAATTAGAACGTGGCACTTTTATAGATATATCAGACAATAAGTCAGGAGAATACAAAAATCCATTAACAATTTTAAGGAAGTTAATCATATCCATGACAGTGCGTCTTGTGAGAAGTGAATCCATCTTAAAATAGTATAGGCGTTGATCTTAATTGAGATTTTTTGGAATATTCATAAGTACCTTTAAAGACAAGGAACCGTGTGAATTGATGTTGAACTCTTTCAATTATTTCGATATGGTTTTGGTATATGGGATTCCAAACAGATGATGCGTATTCTAAGTGACTTTGTACTAGAGCATTAAATAGGCAACACATATAAGAAAGATGTTTGGAATCTTTACATAAAAAAATAAAAATAAAGTTCAATCTCAATGTCCACTGCAACGTGGTGGCTACGACCTTTTGTTTATCAAAAGTAAGAGAAAATAGTACTTTTAACATGGATGCCATTACCTGATTTGAATATTTTCAAACGTGATTTGTTAAGGTTGTAAATAGTCACATTTTCATGAAAGACAGCTCAGATCAGATCAGATCGCCATTTTGAGGTTCTAATCATGGATGGCTTTTGGTGTCGCAACCATCGCCTTCCTAACGAACCGTCCTATGGCGTCTTGTTCGTCATTAAATACGTATAACTAAGTGTTCTTGCCACATATAATTTCGAGAATAATAGAAAGTCTTTAAGTTCCGAGAGATGAACTACTAAAATACTAGATAATACATAAATTCATTACAATTTTTCTAAATTATACGAATGTTTTACCTTGGGGCGCCAGGATAGACGTTATGGTGTTAATGTTGATAGGAACAAGTAGTCTAAGTAACTCGTACCATCTATCTTCGACCACATTACCACTTACCATCAGATCCGATCTTGGTTTAACCTCACGGCCATAAAAATTGTGCAAGCTCCATGAATACTAATGTACACTCAACTACATAAAATACCTTTCAACACCTATCATAAATGTGAGTGTGTTTGTTGGCTTATTGGTATCTCCTTCTTTCACATTGTGATGGAGCAACAGATTGACGTGATTTATTGCAGAGAAATAATTCAACAGCTGGAAATAGAAAGAAATGCCGTAGAAGAGTGTCGATTTAAATGGTTTACACTCTAAACTACATACACTAAGGAGAAGCCGTAATCGCCATTGTGAAATATTGAAATATCATTGAGTTTTGGTCGTGAAAAATTATCTATCTCTAAATTTACCTAAAATATTTCTCAGAATTTGATGTTGCGCCAATGTAAACTGTGAGTGGGAGGAGAAAGTGCAAAGAGCATTAAAATCATCTCTAGAAATCATAAAAATATTTCTTTTTATGCATAAAAACCTAATTTTATATTATTTCATTTTAGTAAACAATACGGAATAACTCAAATAAATAAGTCAGATAGCTCTGACTGTAGTTTCGAGCATCATTGTGACGATGCTCAAACTCAAACTCAAACCAAAACTAAAGTTTTTTTATAACGGGCAATAATAATATAATATCCTAAATATAACTTATTCATATTATGTAAATACTTAATGAACTTATTATACATTACACATACATTTTAATGAACCCCGGATTGTGATTAAGTATTCCGCAATACCGCTTTCGAGAACCCTTTACTGCGTGAACTGGAAAGCGTATACCATATATCGATATGGTATACGCTTAATTAAAAATAATACCATATATCGACTTTCGAAAGACTAAATGGATAATTTGCATATAACTCTTTGTTTGATGAAAGTATGATGTAACGATCACTAAACAGCTGCTATGCAAACTTCATCAGTATTCAAACCAACATTATAAATCTGAAAGATATGAAATGTTTGTTACATCAATAAATTTGCCATAAAAATAAACAAAAGAAAATGCGTTGAACGTTTTACGACTCATAAATATTTACATCGACGAAACTCGTAAATCGATTTAAATGTTAATAGAAGTATTATTAATGTATCAAATAATTTAAAAATATAATAGGTATCCTGAATGAGTAACTTTGGATATTTTTGAAAGCCAATTGAAAGTCATGTGTATTTATTGGATTACTCCAATTGGTTTCGGACTTGCAGTCTAGTCAAGTCACGATTGCGCAACGGGGCGAGCGTAGAATCACTAAAACACGAAATTCAATAAATAGTTACACGTTGGCATCAGTACAATATAGAATAACAGAACATAATGCTATCTAATAATGCACGTAGATGCTTGATACTGGCAATTAGCGCATGTGGCATACTTTCAATGGCTTCAACGGCGACAACGCTTCTTGAAACCAGCAGTTGTACTTTTCCACGCTAAAATACTTGCAGCCAAGAGACACCTCCGTAACTTTCGCTTGCCAGAAAATTATAATAAAAATATCTTCTCAAAATCATTAGATTATTGGTCCCATTGAAGTGCTTATATCTGTTTCTAGTCGCTCATTACCGAGAAGCTTTCATCGCAGTCATTGATTGCTTTCGATTTGCAAATGGCATGTAATACTGAGCGGTTCCCTGCTTGTTAAGGCATGATAAAACCGTCGGTCCTGGTTGTTCCTTTGGGATATTAGACGTTATAGCAGGATGGTTAAGCATTTTGCTAATGCTCGCCTAGCTATCTACCGCTTTTGAGTAGGAAATCTGTCGCAAAGCACCTAAAGGTGTGTTCAGTACAGCTGAAACCAAGCGGTCTGATGTAATGATAAACTTTCTTTTTCAACAACCAACAATCTTTAACTTGGTCTTGTGTACGAAATTGTTTGGCAAGGCTAATCTAAGAAAACTCGACGAAAAGCTCGCCCCATCTGGTGCCATCAGAAGTCCTAATTGAGATTGATCAATTACATTATTTCACTGAAATCGGAAACTGTTTTCCGATTGGAGAAGTCACGAACTTGGAGAAAGGTTGAATAATGTAAGAATTACCATAATAATGACGGGCTTAGCATTTCGTCGTTTGGCAGACGAAGTTGTTTTTTGTTTATCACAAATTCTGATATCCATAAAATTGCCTTAATCAATAGATAGGTGTTACGTGAACAAAATATATAGACACCTTTCACCGTAAAAGAACTCAAACAGAAAGCATTGTTAATTGATTGCTCATAGGATAAACCGTGTACACCCTTGAGGGTGCCAAACTAGAATTGGATATTGGACCCACCTCATATCTTTCCGTGGGTATAGTAACAGGCAACAATGCGAAAAACACCCATAGTTGGGCAGTAGCACCTTCTGAGGAACTGTGATCCCTAAGCGTAGGAATTCAGATCAATTAGAAGCTTGTCAGGGAAAATATAACAAAACATAAAATAAATAAAGCTCTATCTCAATGTGCACTGCAACGTGGCGGCTACGGCCTTTTGTTTATCAAAAGTAAGAGAAAAAAGTACTTTTAACATGGATGCCATTACCTGATTTGAATATTTTCAAACGTGATTTGTTAAGGTTGCAAATAGTCACATTTTCGTGAAAGTCAGATTTAAAAATTTATTTTGTTTGAAGAGGATATCCAATAATAATATAAAAACAGCTGCATTTCGATTTTGACCCAATAATTATTTGTAAAAAACCTTCAGCAAGAAGTTAATGCCAAAATATTTGTACATACGGTATATTTTCTCAAACCCAAGTAATGATCTTATGATGAAAGTTCATGATTTGCGAATGAATGTTTTGCGGTTATCTTGTTTTCGGACCCAAAGTTTGAAATATCGAAAATTTAGAGTAAAGTGATCAGCCGTAACATGAGAGGTTTCGAGGAAGCTTTATCATATGTATAAACCTAAATCATCGGTGCCATCGGATATTTCAAATAATTTTGTCGGGGACGTTAATTTTGTTGATTATTTTGTCACCAGAATTAGGTGTTTCTGCACATTATGCTTACAAAATAGCTCTTATTATGCTGACTTTTCTATTGTTTCAGAAAACGTAATATTACCGATGGGATTTCTTAAATTTAGCGAAATCAAATCATGTACTGACTTTTTTGGGTCTATTGGTGTATGTACGAGTATAAAATAAAGTCAAAATAGCATATTTTGACTAATTCTTGACGTTTTAATCAGTTGCATCAACACAACAAACGGTTACAACGTGAAGAGAGTCAAAAATTATAGCTTATATTGTGCGCGAATACAAATGTAATTTAAACTTAAGACCGATCCCTCAAATGATTTTACCTGTGTATCCGAGTAATATTACTTTGCTAAGAGAATGAAATCCAGCCATAAAAAATCTTGAAATTAGTTTTTTTAATATTATTATATACACCTCAGAGCACTGGTAGGTGTGGTGGCACAGATAACCGTTTTCTCATAGGGTACTCTAAACTTAAAGCAATCAAATGAGAAATAAAAACAAAACCTTCACAGGAAAAGTTGCAAGAAAAACATTCAAATATAGATAAGCCATTGTTCATCAACCGAAAGGGCTTAAAAATAAGGACCTTTAGAAAATACTATTAAAAAGTCCGTGTCAATTTCGAGACGGCTGTTGCTTCTTTATTTAACGGGACGCTGTTAACGAATCATTTGTAAGGTCTCGCTGAAATAATGGAATAATTGTTTTTTTGTAATTTTTTTGATGTATTTTTTTATTTGAATCGTTTTTATATAAACAATGCCATGCTGATATTTTATCTATTTTTGAGAGCTGGAAATATCTGAGACCAAAGTTTTTTTTTATGAAATTGCTCATATCCCAGCCTAAGCCTTTGATCACAATTTCACTGTTGTAAAACTAGACAGAAGATAGCCTACATAGCGTGGGATCTGGCTTTCAAGGACAGCACAGTGACCACACAAGTGCTTGGTGAGAACCATTCTACTTGTATATGAGCATTCGCAAAATTTCAATATGAAAATGTCATTTAGTTACTTGAATAATTTTGGGGGTAACTTCATAATCATTCAATGAGAATCATAATCATTGTTGTTAAACAGGTTTTCAAGAGAATACAGGAATCATTATTTTAAACAAGAGAATACAATGATCATAATATATAATGAATAGATTCAGGCGTTACTTTGCGGAAATCCATATTTAATAATATGTCTCGATCGTGCGCTCGGTAAGTCAAGACCTCCTGAAGATGCTTCGTTTAGAAGCGAAACTAGTCGGGTATTCTTCAGGTTAGGCTGCGTGATGTTTATGACGTCACGTAGATAACAGGAAAATTAGGCGGAATTGTCACTAGATATATAATTTTATGCTTTTTTAAGTGTTTTATTTAAATATTATTTAATGTTTTTTAGGATACTTTTAAAAGTATTTGTTATTATCATAATATATGTTACGTGCTGAGGCCGCTCTCGCCGCTTTTCGCAACCGTGACTCCCAGACGAAAGGTTACAATGTAGCCCGAATCTGGTCGGAATCCATCCGGTAAATATTACGTGAGTCCGCGCGCCTATTTAGCTATCATATATGATTTTTTTCAAACTATTCAGGTTTAATGCTGTGGTTCCCTTACACCACACACTTAGTTTTAGAGATATTAACACTCATCCCGGTCATGAATGTTTCTTCTTGATTTCTAGAAACATCATATTCAGGGTCTTGCGTGTATTACTAGTATTTTGATAAAACGTCAACGAGCACCGCTTCTTTCAGGTATGTGACCTTTTAAAAGCATATTACACAACAAGAAAAAAAAAGGTCAAGCTCTTAAACAAGTGAATTGTTGATTCTTTTGTGTATAGCAAAATTATTTGCATTAAGGTGAAGTGAGTTTCAAAATCCCGGGCTAGAATTCCTCCATTACTACCTCTGGGTGTCGTAAGAGGCGCCTAAAGGTAAAATACTGGGAGCAGTTCCTGATCTGAGTGGAACTGATATCTTAAACTGCGATTCCCAAGATGACTGCCAATGGCAAACTCCTCCTTAAAGGGGGAGGCTGCGTTCAGCAGTGGACTATCCAACTGTTACAGTACAGTACAGAGTCTCAAAATGCCTAATTTTGAACCTGTTTTTAGAAGGAGTATACGCTATACGAATTTGAATAAAATTATTTTTCTAGAGGATATGACAACTATCGTACTTTACCCGAAAATACGATTATATGGAATCGAAAATGTAAATATATTTCTCTAGGTAGGAAAAAAAATGAATTCAGCTCCAAAACTTCGCTTTCATAATAGTAAATCATATCAATACAAACTTTATTTTTAATTTTATAACCATGTAATAAAATACCTGAGAGATTTTCTTTCGTTTTTAAAGGTCACTTTATATGAATATATTTAATAACAATCGCTCACGCTATTTATATATTGCGTATTTTTGTCTCGTCACTCTCATCTGAAACGAGGTCTCTCAGCCTAACGCCCTCAGCCTGACATTTATCAAAGGCCATTTCTTCTTAATATGCGGATAATCAAGTACAAAATACTGTACTGTACAGAACCGCAATAAACATTGAAATTATATCTTTCGTGGTTCATAAACAATACTTACAAGCTGAAAAAATATCTAACGTATTTCGTGCACGCAAGTTTACGCTGGTTATAGGTATGTATAGAATAAATCTTAAGGGTTTACGTCGCAAGTTGGTTAATAAACAAAGTGTGCAAAACTTGGTAACGTAAAGACGCTGTGTACAGTTTATTTAGTATGACTTCTTTATATTCCGACAGAAATATTTGTATCCAAGGAAAAATAGAGCAGGCTTTTGGTCGGTTTTTTCTACCACAGTATTAATGTGGTTTATTATAGCGAAGGGTCGTGAGCGAGTGTATTTTTGTTGTCTATTATTTCTTTTATATTTTGGAATACGACACTGATTTAATTTTTATACAATTTCGTGAAACACTGTGGAGTATAGCAACCATGACCTATATAATGCCTAGAAATATTTAGCCCGCGCGTTATATTATTATTGTTATAGTATCGGTTATCACGCAAAAACATTAACATCTCTTTGTGCAGTTGGATAAAAAATATCCTATGTCCTTCCCCAGGTCTCAAACTATTCCCATACAAAATTTCATCTAAATTGGTTCAGTAGTTTTGGCCTGAAAGCGAGACAGACATACAGATAGACAGAGTTACTTTCGCATTTATAATATTAGTAAGGATTATAATTATGTAGGTACCTAAGTTTTATTAAATTATATTATCTCAATAAAAAGTGAGGATATAGTACAAATTAAAAGGTTAATTATTTTGCGTGGTTATAAAATATTTTTCAATGCAAGTGCTCAATTGGCTAGTGATCACTCAACACACAATTACAAAACCTTCGCCGAGCACTTCATGATGTGTTCCATAGACTGTCCTTATAGGCCAGTATTTGTAGATTCAGCCTCTTAAAACCTTCAAACTTATTCATTAAACAAAGAGATACAAGAGACAATTTATATACGAGTATAAACATTTATTATATAATATGGAATGTCAGTTTCCGTCTAAAGGGCAATTTTATCAATAATAACAAATATATATTAAAAGTATCTTAAGAAAACATTAAATAACACTTTAATGAAACGCTTAAAAAAAATAAAATATATATCTAGTGACAATTGCGCCTAATTTTCCTGTTATGCCCATGTGACGTCACAAACGCCACGCAGCCTAACCGGAAGAATATTCGACTAGTTTCGCTTCTAAACGAAGCATCTTCAGGAGGTCTTGACTCACCGAGCGCACGATCGAGACGAATATACTAGTGCACGTTTTTCGCTCGCCAGGTTATGTACCTACGGAGATCAAGTCAGTATTGCTTATCATCGTACGTAAAATGTAGTGACAGTTATTGAATTGGTTTGATGTCTGTCGTGGAAAAAGGAATAATATCATCTATCATCAACTATCAACTATATAATATTATAAATGTGAAAGTAACTCTGTCTGTCTGTCTGTTTGTCTGTCTGTCTGTTACGCTTTCACGCCCAAACTACTGGACCGATTTGAATGAAATTTGGTATGGAAATAGTTTGAGACCCGGGAAAAAACAAAGGATAGTTTTTATCCAACTGCGCAAAAAGAGGTAAATGTTTTTGCGCGATAACCGATTACGCGCGGGCAGAGCCGCGCCCGGAAAGCTAGTTGGTTATAATTATGTGAACACAGGACAGCCGTAACACAACTAAATTGACCTTTTAGTTCAGAAGCTTCAGAGTCAAATTCAACATTATTTATTTTTTGGCGTCTACGACGCTCTTATGATCGTCAATTACATAATTTACTAAAAAATATTCTACTGCCGCGATCTTCGACCAAGATCAAGCAAGAAATTCGAGGCTATTCTTTGTATGTCTTTACTCATCAATTCGCCATAAACAGGAGGATAAAAATATGTAAGAACTACCGTTTCTATTATTAACATAACATGTTTGCACACTAAAACAATATGCTAAACATAAAAAGCTTTTATATGCTAAAATAAACATTTCAAATAGTAAAATCACACAGCAATGTCCACAGTAAAGACTATTCTATTTTATTTTCACGCACTAAATCCCAGTTATGAAATATACAGATAAAAAAATACCATAACAGTGTGCCCGATTTGTATTCAATGGCACTAACATAACGGAGGGTCTAGCGTGAAATGGAATTCTAAAAAGCTCGCCAATTCAATTTGTCTTTTTATTTAGTTTGACTATTGAAGTGAAATTTAATAAAGTTAAAATATATTTTGTAACTATTTAATTCGTGCACATTACAAGAAAAAATTAACAGTACATATACGAATACAAAAATAAATAAATAATTTAACTATATCTACTTATGACCTAAAAATATTACACTTAAAAATTCTGAGCTCTGTTTTCTACCAGGAGGCAATCATCATTTTGTAACTTAACTTAAAATAATAGTTCAATAATTATTTGAACAAGAGGAGAGTTTTAATAAGTTAACAAAATTACAATGAAAGGAAAAAAAAAACCACGAGCGGTATTATAATGTGGTTGAGTTTTTATGATTTTGAAGCAGACAAGTATGTGGGTTTGTATCTAGTGCCGTATGTAGCTTGGTCTAAAAGATCGACGCTGGTTCTAAGCGATGTTTTATAAAAATCTGATTACTTATTTCCAAGATATTTAGGTTTGAAGGACGCGTATTCTGTCTACCTCTCCATGAAATTAGTGTGACGTAATATATGTAAGTTTAAATAACGAACTTAAAACAAAAATTGCATTTGTTTTCTAATTCCTCCCCGTTTCTGTTGTCGTTATTAATCAATCAATTGGGTTAAGCTACGCCCTAACCTAGAACTACTGTCTCTCAATGACAGCTGCTGGAACTTATCTATAGGTGCTTGATGACCAATTTTCCACTCGAGGATGGTATATCTAGTGAGGTGGGCATTAGCGAAGTTCCCTAATACCTATATCGACTATTCTAAGACTTCTCAACAACCCGGACCGACAGCATAACGTCCTCTTCTTAACACGAAATCATGACATCGTAAGTGCCACTTAGCAGTAAGTCTTACTTACCCCTTGGTGTGCCGGGTTAGAATGTCACTACCCCAATTCTTCCCGTGGGTGTCGTAAGAGACGACTAAGGGATTAATACCAAGAGGTATTAAGCAGCGCCTTCTGAAAATTACTGCGATCCCCAAGACAAATTCACCAATGGGGAAGACTTTGTTCAACCGTGGATGATCCCGTTGATGTGATGATGATGAATTAACGGTCACCCATCAAAGTAATGACTATAGTGGACGTTTCTCAACCTAATTGTTTGGTTAAGAACAACTAGGCAAGTTCTACTACAAGTGCTACAAAAATGGTAACAGTACCTTATAGCCCCGTGGGGTTCCGGGTTAGAATTGCACTTCCCCGTATTATCGTGGCTGTCGTAAGAGGCGACTGAGGGAAAATTTTAGAAGGTAGGCAGCAGCGCCTTCTAAAGAACTGCCAACTTACACTGCGATCCCCAAGGCACCTGCCAAGCGTGGGTATTATGGCAAATACCCTTAATAGGGGAGATTGTGTTTAGCAGTGGACGATCCGGCTGTTACAGTACCTTATAGCAAGACAATGATGACTGCTAATTAATCAACTATAAAAGAAAGTGAATCCAGTAACTAAAATCAAGTTTACATCGCCAATATATATTTATTTTTAATAATGCTGTTATTGCAGATAAAAACTGTTTGTGAAATAATCTAGGTCTCAAACTATCCTGCAAATAGCGCGATAAATTTCTAAACAATTAAGTCATAGACACCGTAATCGACCTATAAACCATCTAGACAGCCGACAAAGCTTAACGCGATAATGAAAACTCAAGTATTGCCATAAACTTTGTTAATGGCCATAGATATGAATGCTTCTGAATAGAGGTACATAATCGTAATCATAAACGCGTTTTCTCATCAACAGAAATGTTCTCAGGAATTTTTAATGTCGTATAAAAATGTCATCAAAGTGTTGACTTCGAATTGTCTTTAATTTATTTTGACCGGGTTAAGCTGACGTTGAGTGTATTTGTAATTTAAATAAAAGTTTTTTTCTTAATTGCCTTTTATGTAATATAATCTAACTTATATAAATAATTTAAATTTTAGCTGTATCGGAGCACAACTTGCAACGTATTCCGACTAGGTTTGAGACTTTAAAACATTTTTTTAAGAAAAAATCTTTAAATTGCCACAAAAATTTACGCACTAAAAACTCCTTAACTACGTGTAGCTGATTAATGGTGCTTGTATATTACTTACAGTTGAGCATACCTCAATATGGGTAATTTTAACTTTTTTTTTAATTATATTAAGCAGATTAGTTTAAGTATTAATTTAAGTGCGATGATTATATACTACAGTATGTATGATCCAAATGCGGCTCGCTTCGGTTCTTATTCTTGGCTACGGAAAACTGTTTTAGTTTTAAAATCAGTTTTCAGTAATAAAAATAGTGTTAGATAAAAAATAAATTCAACAAATTTTGGGACACAATAGAATAAATAAAATAATAATAAAACTTAGGTCATGTCCGTGATTTTTGATTGCACAATTTTGGTATATATTAACACGCGGCAAAACAAAAATTATTTTAAACAAACCAAATTATCACGCGGTGAGTCAAAACACGCGGACATTGAACTCGTTTTTTATCACAAGGGCTAATTTTACATAAATGTTAATTAAAAAAATCTAACCACAGAGAATCGCCCCAAAGAGTAGTCGAGCGTTAAAGACAAAAGTAGATTGCCACCGCGCAGGTTGCGCTCCGAACATACATGGTTGTGCGTTCAAGCGAGCGTATTGAAAAATACAATTGCATCGCAATATCCTGGTGCAGCTGCTTGTAGTTTTGTACTAGCTGCAGCAGCTGAATCGCTAGATTGATGTCCCTGCTGCAACTAACGAGACTCACATGTGGAGCAAATAACGAACTAGCGTAGTTTCAATTTAAACACTATTGTATGATATACCTACAAAGTGTCAAAGACATGAAAGATGCTAAAGTGTAACCTCTATAGCATTTTGCAATCCCCTTCAACGGTAAGGAAAATATTATAAATGAAACAACAATTCGCGGTATAAGAACCAGAATAAGAGAGATATTTTGTAGAACGTATCTACAAAAAAATCAAAAAACGTTTTTTTCATAATATGATTCACAATATGGTCCTTTATGAAATGCCAAAACGACGTAACGGCATCGTCAATATTTAACAAATTCCAAAAAACTAAAATGCTTAAGAATAACTTTCAATGGAACCAGGAAAACGTATTATGAGTACCGTTTAATTAGTTCTTATCATCTTCCTATCTCGTTAAACCTATATGAACGTTGCAAGTCGTCTATTTGCAGAAACAATATTTATATTCGTAGAATATAGTTTGATTGGCAATAATATCCGTACCATATCATCGTAAAAGCGTATTACGTTGCATTGGGCGTTACAAAATTTTGTTTTGATGCCTAATTTAAAGAGCCAGGGTAACGTTTATCTATTTACGTTTTATTGGCACAAACATTTTTCTTCGATAAATAATACTAATCTATGGCCAAAACGATGTACACTCGAGAGCAATGAATCCGGGTCACTTAAAGAATCCTAAAAATCTCGGAAACTAAAAATGCTAGGTTAATGCAATAAATTGTATTTAATAGACAATGTAATACTCCTTAAATGAAGGTATTAAAACTTCTTAGTTATTGTAAAGTTATATCATAAAAAAATCAAATTTGAAAAAGGGCCACTTTCGAAGATGGAACTACGAAATTACAGCATTTGGTTTTGCTTTTGTTTGTAATCTGTCATTTATGTGGGTACATAAACCATGTTAATAGTGCTCTATATTCATTATTCAAGCTGAAATTATGTCGCTTACGCCTGAAGAATGGACCAGAATACTTACAATGCTGGAAACCGGCCGGAGTCAGCGCGATACAGCCAGGACTGTCGGTGTGTCGCTGTCAACAGTACAAAGAGTTCTCCGACGTTACGAAGAAACTGGTTCTAACCTACGCAGACCAGGAACGGGCAGAACCAGGTGTACCACAGCACGAGAAGACCGATACTTGGTGAACACCATGCTTCGAAATCGCTTTCTCACAGGAACTGAACTCACCAATCAGTTTTGACGCCTCGGAGGAAGTAACCCAAGTGCATGGACAGTAAGACGTCGGCTTGCTGAATCTAACTTAAAACCCCTTAGACCTGCAAACGGCCCTAAACTGGAGCGTGGGCATCGTATTTCGAGACTAAGATATGCCCAGAGCCACGTAAATTGGAGTATTGAAGATTGGTCAAAAGTTATGTTCTCCGACGAATCAAAATTTATGCGCTACAAGCACGATGGAAGACACAGAGTGTATCGAAGACCAGGGGAAAGATTCAAGCAAGTATGCATCGAAGAAAAAGTAGCCTACGGTGGTGGGTCTGTACTTGTGTGGGCCGGAATTTCTTCTGAAAGTCGCACAGAGCTGGTGATCATAGAAAACGGCTCTTTAACTAGCGTAAGATATGTGGAAGAAATCCTCAATGATCACGTTGGTCCATTTATGGTCAATTTAGGTGAGGATGCTATATTTATGCATGACAATGCCCGACCTCATACAGGTAGGATTGTGAATGACTACCTTCAAGAGATGAACATTACTCGTATGGAGTGGCCAGCGCGCAGCCCGGATATCAACCCGATCGAGCATGCTTGGGACGAGCTAGGCAGATGCGTAAAACAACGAAACCCTCCCCCAATCACGCTTCGTGAGCTCAAAATTGCTCTCACAGAGGAATGGGAGAATATTCCCCAAAATCGTATAAGGAACTTGGTGTACAGCATGCCAAACCGCGTAAACGCAGTAATGGAAGCACGAGGAGGCAATACGAAGTATTAAAATTCAAGAAAATCGTAATAAAGCTCAAAAATTTCATGTTTCCTATTTTTGTTTTAAGGAGAGATCAGCAGTTTTTTTCTTTATGTAATTTTGTGTTAATAAAATGTATGGTGACTCATATTTTTTTTACTTTCATTTAAGGAGTATTACATTGTCTATTAAATACAATTTATTGCATTAACCTATCATTTTTAGTTTCCGAGATTTTTAACATTCTTTAAGTGACCCGGATTCATTGCTCTCGAGTGTATTACGATTTACGTTTTTGTGGCGGTACTATTTTGTTTGATAAATATTACTGTTTAATGACAAAATACAAAAATGCGTTAGTTTGGCATCTAAAAGTTAATACCGATTTAAATGAGGATTTGTGTTTATCACAATCGAGCAATGATGGCGAGCCGGCACCAGATGAATGTATCTTGTCATCAAAGTGATTCTTCGATTTCGTGTTATTACTGGCACAAAGGTATAAGAAAGAAAGATGATGTTGAAACCGGGTCATGTTTGTTGAAATATCTAAAAACCAAAGCTGATGGTAATCCAATTACATTTATGTCACATACTTGTGCAAGTAAATTTCTTTTTTATTGCTGATAGGTAAGCCATTGACCACAATTCTCACCTGATGGTAATGATGATTGATGTGTTGATAATAATAATAATATAATAATGTGTTGATGTGGTCGAAAGTGTTAAACAGGCTTAACCTAAAATTACTGGCTGTCAAGGACAGCGGTTGGAACATACCATTAGGTGCTTGGCGACAGATTTTCTACTTGAGGGTGGTAGCTAGTCAGGCGGGCATTCGCAAAATGCCCTTCCACAATGTCACAATGTATATACATCAGCTCTACTGCTGGCGAAGAAGAATATACCTTTATTTCATCCATCTGAATTCTATACAATTATAAGAAAAGCTTCCCGAAAAAATCCATATGACGTCCATGAAATTGGAACAGAAGACTTTATAGATATTAAATACCTAAAAACCATATAAGCTGAGAATACCAAGGTGGATTGTAATGGCAATTATTCTGTCAGCAGGTTAAAATAAAGATGGCTGCAATATCATAAAGAAAAATATAAACATATTAATTTTAAAAATTATCTGGAGGGTGACAACTTTAAAATGATTAAGATTACTAGAAGGGGCAAAAGACTACATGTGGAATAAATTTAGTTAAAAATGCATTTGACAAACCCTTATACATTCATAGTGAAAAGTAAAACGATTTACAAGACATATGCAGACAAGGCATCATTCCAACGCAATACCATAATTTTTATATAGGGTTTTCAGTTGGAACACCAACAACAGATTATGAAAATAATTAATATTTTTCTAAACGCTGCTAAGCTGATTACAGGTTGTATTATTTAAAACGTACTATATCAGGAGTAAATGAAGATTATTGATTTATTACCTATTTTATTACACATTTCATCACTATATAACAAAATGTAACTTATCAAATGACTCATTTAAGTTTGATAACAACATAAGTATGAAAATAATTAAAGGCCACACTAAAGTACGTCAACCGAATTCGAAAAAAAATTGCGTCTATGTAAGCATAAATAAATAAATATTTTCTAAATTTTTCAAAACTCTAAAAGTATGCCAATATATGAAAAAAGATTTTTTTGCCTACACTTATATTTTATGGGTATTAAAAAGCTGGTAAAGTTTTAAGAGCCGAATTTGCGCATATTTTTGCTTTCCTGTAAAACTGAGAAAATGTAGATACGTTTGTCTGACTCTTACATCAAGAATTAAACCTGCTTCTTAACAGTTGAGCTCCACAAGAAATACCCAAATCGATGTAAAAGAAACATAAATGAAGTCTTTGATCCAAAATAGTTATATGTGACTGAGCATATCCGATTGATATCACAAGATTTGGAAGTTATTAACATTTTCATGAATCATCCAGTTACGAAAAAATTGCTTACGTTCGATATGCCAAAGAATTGAAATCACTTTCAGTGTAATTAAAAAAAACAGACTTTGGGAAACCTGGATAGCTGCTAGTACTTCTTTGCACGTGTAGAAAGCTTCGAAACACCTGCCAATGAATTCGAAGGAGCTTCGAGAAGACATGCATTTTATTACAAATTTACGAGAGGAAAAATTTAAGTCATGTGTGGGATTAAAACCTGCGTCCATCCACCCCTTTAGCCAGGGTATGCTCTACTCCAATTGAGTTAACATGACAATGAGTCATAACTCAAAGTTTTCCCATCGTTCTTTTATCATCGTATTGGGATGGAGCGATATCTATTAACAATAATAACACTGATCGTTTAGTATTAGTATATACATATATATTTAATAAGCGATAATTAAAAGTCAAGGATGTTGCCGTCTCAAGATATCGATGCGAAAAGAATGTTGTTCCGCTCATCACATTCGTATCTAAACCCGTTATTTTATTCCCGCCAAAACGCCTTCTCGAGTTGTCCGCGTAGGCCGCCAGGTAGCGCCTTTTGTTCGCAATCGCCCATTGACAGCAGCACTCCAAACTTCTTTTTAAAAATCAGCAATGTTGCCAACACATCTATAGTTCAACTCACGTTGTACTAAAGACTAATTTCGCAATTAGCTTTAGGGTCCGTTTCAGAATGTCCTAATAAAGTTCGGGGTTGCTATGCAACACATAAAATAACTGAATGTTAAAAAGGACAGTTCACATGCAGCACGTTTCAAGCTTTAACCGATGGATAGGCTAAATCGATGACTGTGAAACGCAAAGATAGTGTTTTATTTATTAGATATGTTCTGGGTAGTTTAACCGGAACTTACTCGAACATTCTGAAACAGAGCCTTAAACTTGTTAATGAAGACTGTTCCATTTCGTCGCATTAGTCTTGACTTAACTATCTGTCGTCTTCATCAATTTAGGGCCAGTTTCAGAATGTTCGAGTAAGTTCCGGTTATACTACCCAAAACATATTTAATAAACAAAACACTATCTTTGCGTTTCGCAGTCATCGATTTAGCCTATCCGTCGGTTAAAGCTTGAAAGGCGCTTTATGTTAACTGCCATTTTTATTATTCAGTTATTTTGTCAGTTGCATAGCAACCCGAAGCTTTATTAGGACATTCTGAAACAGGCCCTTAGTTGTATAAATTGTCGAGGATGCTACAGTGTGTAGGTTTTTACCGTATATGCTTAAGTAAGATATTATGTACAATTATTTTTTTAATAATAACATATACTTTTAAAGGTATCTTAAAAAACATTAAATAATATTTAAATAAAACACTTAAAAAAGCATAAAATTATATATCTAGTGACAATGCCGCTCAATTTTCCTGTTATCTACGTGACGTCACAAACATCACGCAGCCTAACCGGAAGAATACCCGACTAGTTTCGCCTTTAAACGAAGCATCTTCAGGAGGTCTTGACTCACCGAGCGCACGATCGAGACTGATTATATGAATTATTTTTTTGTTTAAATATTATAAAATGATCCCGAATTGATATCCCTGCGTTGTGTGGGTAGATTTATTTACTAAGTTAAAGTGAAATTTATTAAATTTCGGTTAAGAGCGTTGTAGACGACGCTCTTAACCGAATTGGTATATCTTAGCGTTTCACGTAGACTACAGGTTATTTCTTTTTACATCTACACTAACATTATAATAAAACCGGCCAAGTGCGAGTGGGACTCGCGCACGAAGGGTTACGTACCATTATATGTAACCTAATCTTGCAAGTAACAGACATTTTTTACTGTATGGGAGCCCCCTTAACTTTTTTATTTTTTATTTTATTTAATTATATTTAAAGAGAACATAAATCTAAATATTCTGTGAATAGTTAAAGCGTCTACCTGTCACCATTATTAGTATCGAGCAAGAAACGGTAAAAACATCAAGCTTTTTGTATGCGAGCCCCCCTTTACTTATACTACCAAAAGAATTCCTAAGGAGGATTGGCTTCTATAGGCGGCTCGCCATAAAACTGATGCCAAACTTATAACTGTCCTCCTGTATCGTTAGGTAAATAATATTACGAATGTGTTTGTATCGTTTTTCCTGTACATAATACCAACCACGCAGGAATTGGATAAGAATATAAAAATGATGTAATGTTATTGAATGTTTGTTGATCCAGTTCGTTTTACTATCGGTTTAAATTGAATTGGGACCATTACGTATTACGAAACGTATAAAAATATTTTTGTACCAAGATGCTACATTATGCGCAGTACATATTGCACTACATATTTCGGTATGATGAAAGAGATTTAATTTATAACGAACGTTTTCACTCATATTACGCATAAAAATTAACAAAAATGTTAATGCGCATAATTACTCGTGGGGTACCGGGCTAGAATGTCATTGCTACCTGTGGGTGTCGTAAGAGGTGACTAGAGATAAAATAACGGGAGGTGGGCAGCAGCGCATTCTGTGGAATTAATATCTCAAGTTGTGATCCCTTAGACGCCAGCTAAGCGTGGGGATCATGGCAATCCCCCTTAATGAGGCTGAGTCTGTGTCAGCAGTAGACTATCCGGCTGATGAAGTAGTGTGCATATATTAAACATTCAACCCTGACGTTATAAACAATGGCAGTGATCGTGGTCACGTGGTAATTAATTTATTTTTTATTTGTCACGGTATTTGATACAGCTGCAGCCCTGCAGGAATACACTATTAAGTGCTTGGCTACAGTTTTTCTACTTGAAGGATGTAGCTAACCTGATGTCTTTTTGAAATCGCAAAACGTCCTTTCAAGCTGTGAAATTCAAGCCCGCGACAAGATTTGAACCTGGGACCCAAAGGATAGTAGTTACACAGCCACTATTCTATCAGCGTTTACGCAACTATTGTTATGAAAAAATACAAGTAATTACAAAAAGCTTTTAAAATTTCTACTCATTATTAAAGCCCCCATTTTCTTGCGAACATAAATTGCCAATGAAAACAATTTACTATGTGGCTTCAGAACAAAAATCTTTACTTTCCTTTGTAAATAGAGAACAAAAGGCACTTTGGAATAGAAATAGAAACTAAACAAACACAAATAAGAAGGCAAATAAATTTCAATCTCCACTTTGCTGCGTATTCAAATATAGGTTCTTATTTGTTAGCTTTTTCGTCTGGAGCATACAGTACAGACAGTGTCTAGTTTCAGCACAATCCCATTAATATTAAATGTGGATGTTTGTGTATGTATGAAGGTAGCAGAATTGTATTTGCTTGGCATCTTTGTTGTCTTAATAATGCAAGTCTTAGTAACAATACACAGCATCTTCAATTATTGGAGCGCTTGTAGTCTCGTACCTTACATTTTCAAGTCGTTCATAGCCAAACAAATAGGTAACTGAATATATCCAGTGCAATATATAATTTAAAATGAGCAATATTTGTGTAAAATTTTAAATACGTAGATGACAGTTGGTAGATTGGCAAAGGCGGAACTATCCGAGCATTTTTATCGTTTGAATAATCACAAACTTTGAATTATATTTCTGTGACCATTTAAATAATAATATATATAGGAACTTTAATACAATATCGCACACAATTGCCTAAGATGGAATTTTTATTTGTCTTTGTTAATCTAAAAGCTGGCACCTCTATTTAATCGTTATTCCTAGTGTTATAGTCGTGATTTTCAATATATAATTTATATATTGAAAATTTACTCAAGTTTTTACGAGCATACTTAATATTTTCAAAGAATCGGAGAGACTGGGTAAGTTAAAACACCAACTTCTATAATAAAGTCCCTTTAAGGTTTGCTAGTATCCATTTCATATATAGCACAAATTACACGCTTTTGTAAGATTAATATTGTCCATAACTCAACTGTGGCTCCTCATAACAATATATACTACATAATACTGTAAGAATACGCGGAATGAACTAGCCAATGTAGACGTATATATGCGTTAACAGTGTTATCTTATTAACTGCATATTCAGCTGAACTGAGTCTTCTGGATAGAGTATGTATATAAGAACCCCACTGTAAAGTTTTTAACTGTTACATTTTTGATTCATAGAAATACTGTTGCAATATCCATTGAGAGTTTATCAAGGCCAATGACACAGTTACAGACTTCATATCATTAAAATCAAACATCCCGCTTTCAGCCCCAAGGGCTAAAAACGCAAATAACAGGCGTTTTGTTTTGAAATTCCATACTGTTAAACCATTTATTATATGGAAGCGTTGTTAGTTCAATCAATTTCTATTGTCGCTCAATAAAGTCACCGCGTCGGAATTACTGATGTCGAGCTTGAGTGCAAAGGCAAACAATTTGCGGGGAAGTAATATATTACCTAGTGAGATACTTGTTAAGACATCCTCATATGTATAGTGCTTGGGAAAAGCGCGGAAAAATAAATATAAAAGGATTGTTATACATTTTTGAAGCGCTCTTAGCGAAGTTATTAGTCGAAGTTTATATATCGATCGGTTAAGAACGACCGATCCGCTAAGTTAAGTAACGTCCACAGCGGTCATGACTTAGATGGGTGACTGCTAGTGACATTACTACTGAGTGCTTCCGTGATTCGGAGGGCATTTCAAGCCGTCGATCCCAATTGTTGTATTAGGATGACAGTCGTTTCTGCATAGTTTATGGGAGCCAGTAATTCTATGTTAGCCTGAACAATATCTTCGACCACATCATCATATACCATCAGTTGAGATAGTGCGATAGTGGCCATAGGCTAGCCTACTGGGTATAAAAAAATATAATAATTAAACAAATTGAAGTGTTTTTATCCCAACGCGACATTTCAAAGACTTTGCACTGATCGTGGTCACGGGGTGATAGTAGCAGTATCTGAAAATTAATTATTAATTTTTTTATAAATATACTCGATTTAAGCTGTTTAAAATTGTTTACGAAGTTAGACAACATCATAATCTTAGGTGAATAGAAATAATTATATTGAAATACACAGAATCAAGATATGAGTGCACACAAACTAATTTAGTGTAAGATGTGTAAGGTGTACAAGTAATTTTGACCAAATTTCAAAAAGCTATATCTTGGAGGCCACTAATGTTATCAAGGAATCACTTCTTCTAAGGCTAAATTTAACTAGTCTAACGTTAAGTTAATACGGGGATAATTTTATACCATAAACCGTTGAAATATGACAGGCAGCTAAAAACAAAAAACTTACAAGCATGTATTAAATTTGTTAGACTCCTGTCAAAAACTCTCCTGTCAAACTCCTGGAAAAAAGAAAACTTTTTTGTTTGGATTTTTATGACATGCCCTGTCACCATTTTAGGTTCACGCTGCTGGCAGAGTGAACCTAAGATATAATAGTATGTCTTATCTGATGTTGAAAAGAGGATTTTTTTTTATTCATCATTTATGGAGCTAAGCCGCCAAATAGTACTATAATATAATTAGACGGTACAGTGTTTTGCTTAGATTTCTTTCCTTTCGCTTCTGCCGTAAGCCTGATGTCAAATGTCAAAAATAAATCAATACCGTGTCAAATTTAAAAAACTACAACATCATTGGACAATGGTCTATCATTTTATTATTTTGTAGTAGTACAAATCATAAAGTTATTCTCATATAGTTATACCCTATTTTGGTGAAAATAGCCGTAAGTAGTACTTATATGAACTTATATGGACTATAATGAAGCGCTCGTAGCGAAGTTTGCTTAGCCATTCTGAACCGATCAGCAAAACTAAGCAACGTCCGCCTCGGCCATGACTTGGATGGGTGACCGCTGGTGACATTACTACTGAGCGCTTCCGTGCTTCGGAAGGCACGTTAAGCCGTCAGTCCCGGTTGTTGCCTTCGTATGGCAGTCGTTATAGCATGGGGGTAGGGCCTTTTGCGAATGCCCGCCTGGCTAGCTACCATCAAGTAGAAAAATCTGCCGCCAAGCACCTAACAGTGTGTTCCAGCAGCTGTTCTTGAGAGCTAGTAAGTCTCTAGGTTAGCCTGAACAACGCCTTCGACCACATCATCACTTACCATCAGGTGATATAGTGGTCAAAGGCTAATGTACCATGCATAAAAAAAATAAGACGGAAAATTTCCTTCGAATATTGAGGCTCTCAGTTCTCAGCAGACCGGATTTTGGAACTGTTACCAATAGGTGGCAATAGGCTGGCAGACTTGGCAGACATGGGACCTTATAACATCTACGGATATGTGGGTGGCTAGTTTCATTTCAGGCTATAGGCGTAGGTTTGTTCTTATCAGCATAACACGCCATGCCTTAATACTTTCGTCTCTAAATATGAATGTCCCGAAGTATCCGAACGATCACATTTTGACATTATATTATGCTCTTAGTTTCGAAATTGAATAACTTAACTAAAATTTATTTGTAAGATTTTAAAAATGACTAGGTATGTTAGATATTTCGGTAAACCAAATTAACCTTAAAATTATAAGTGGAATATTATAATTAAAATTAAGTAAAACATTGCAGCATTCCCTCTAATGCATGATGCTTATTATTACTATATATATTAAATATAATATTACTTTTGTGCCAAGTATGCACCGGCTCTGTGATCCCGAAGCGAAGAAAAATCTGGCTGAGATTGCTGAAACGGTAGTCTAGGCGATATTTTAGAAAATATCATCTAATAATATTACCCAGCTAAAATAAAATAGTCTCTAGACCCTATTAGACTTCAAAACTTCACTAGATTACAAAGCTATAACGTACAAAAGCGTGGATACGAGAATTTAAAATAGCTGAGGGAAGTAGTTAGAAGTTCAACAAGATAACTTTTTAGCTTTAAACGAACGGTTTACTTACGTACAGTGTGCAAACTGAGTTCAGTTTAAAAGTAAAAACTAGGGAATGAGTTCAACTTTTCAATGAGATTTAATTTTTTACTTCTACAAAGTGGTTACAGGAATGAAGTCATAAAAACGGTTTGTTTACTGACCAATCCAAGTCAAAATGATGGCTAAGTTGACTTTGCAAAGGAACAAAGAGCCATGCAAAGTTTTACCAACGAACCGATAGAAATGTGTGGATGAGGAGTTATCAAAACCACAATGGACAACACAATAATAATGATTGTAGGTTTTGGTTTTTATTGCCAGCCGCCTACCTGTCTTGAACCATTATTAAGTGATGTTATTTATTTAAGATACTCCAACTTGTCCTCTATCGAATTAGGGCTTTGAAATGGAAATGAAATCTCTTGCGTACCTAAAGACGGTAAATAGAGCTAATAATCAGGAATATTTCCTACACATTTACATAGTAATGAAGTAGTTGAATGCTGCTATTCTGATGTATTGTTGACATTAGTCGCCGTTCGCCATCCATTAAGAATCACAGGGTGATATAAAACAGTCTTTAATGATTTTTTTACTTAGTTACTTAGGACTGGGACTTAATGACTCAAGCCGTGATTATAATTTTATTACAATTTTTGGCAACAATTGCAACCCGCCGCCGCTTGGTGTTTGAGTTAAAATGAGGTATTCGACCCAGAGCATAATTTCGAACATAAATGACCTGAGCAACGAAGATAAGGATTTCAATAAAGATAATAAATAAGGGTTACGCTGCTAATTAGTGTGGCTAGACTACTATATAGGCTGATTCACCACGATATATTCCCTTGAGTAAAAAAAATATACAAACATTTACTTTAGGGATCGAAAAGATTATCCCGGGTTTTAAGCAATCTTATATCAGATGCTTTTCATCAGGGTGAGGGTGCAGTGGCAACTGTAAAGTTGAGAGCTCGCAGACGCCGCTGTGTGTTTATTCCGATAGTAGTATTAAAATTAATAATGATTTATCATCCATTTTGTCAAGTCGTCATAAGTAATTGACAATATAAATAATCATTTTCAAGATTCAAGATTCAAGAAATGTATTTGTAAAGAAACATGGTAAGTATACATTATACAAAAAGCATACAGGTCTTAAAGGGTAATATATAGAACACAAGCCCTTACCTTTTTTGGCTTAAAAATTAAAAAAAAAACAATAATAAATAGTTATATAAACATTACGGTAAGTGAAAAACAGAATATATTTATTTACCCAGAATGGTCAATACAATTAACCATTAACAAAAAAATTATAAATAAATACGTCTATAATTATGTTATACTCAGAGGCACTTTAAATGTATCATTGAGAAAGTCTATAATTTTGTGATAAGACTTATTCACTAGTAACATCTTAACTTTATATAAACACGTCATTATTACCCTAAAGCCTCTTGGTATTTTATTAAACACAATGGGAGGCAAACAAAATACACTATTTTGCATTGAATCAGTTAATTTTTACTTTCATGCTTGCTCCAGCCAAAGTATCCAATAAAATCGCCTTTCACTCATGTGTTGTAGTTCTCTCTACCACTATGACGGATTAACAATAGTTAATTTGTACTCAGTCATCAACGGCAATTTTCACTGCCTTTGACAATTTATATGCCTTTGTTCGGTTCCAACCGCAGTAACCAGTCTAATGGAAATATCTCAATAATGTATGTACAAAATGGTAATAATTCAGTTTGGGAAAGTGTAAAATATTTTAATTTTGTAATCTACACTATCTGATTAAAGTTAATTTATAAAATATTGCGAGAAATAGATTTTCAAAAGATTCTACCGCATTTAGGAAAAAGGGTAAAGAGAAGTGCGTGAAAAATGGGAAAGGAAACGGGCTATTATTTTTTATTTCTCTACTCATTTTGCGTAGATTTTTTAAGTTTCCACGTAATAGTCTGGTAGGAAAGGGATTTTATTAAAGATTTTCTTTTGCTGTAAGATCTCACTAAGGTCTTTTCTTAAGCTTTGTAATTCTGTTTTAATGCATCAACTGGAGATTGTTTGAGACTATGTATCAGAATCTAAAAGCAACGCCTAAAGAATGGTATTAAACGTTTGCTGGGTAGCTCACTCTGAAAACACTAGTTATTAACTAGATCTAACTAGATCGCTGGATGGATTTTTTTAAATATTATATTATACTATTTATACATACTTCAACCGATAAAATGATTTTTATCAATGATTGACTGAAGTGCTGACTATTCAAGAAATATTAAGGTGCCTACTTTTAGGGAATAGAAATTTTTTCGTCCAGGATTATCGTTTCTACATCATGTCGTGTTTATATGGAGCCCTCAGTTTGCTAGTAAAACTCGCAGTGTATGGACTCCAAAATTGGACTCAATAAGTTTTGGAAAAGATTGTAGGTTTATTGAGGACGTCACCCAAATTGGTTGCTTGTCTCTCCATATTAGTTGTTTTATGGAAGATGACATCAAATTTGGTTCTTTTCTATCCATAATTTGAAAGGAAGTAGCCTGCTTTACCTTGTCAGCAAGTTTGGCCACCAAGTACGTATTTTAATAGAATTTAAATAGACCGCAAAGCTTAGTCTAAGTCTAATCTTTACTGTATTTTGTTAGTACTAATTCAGGAACAAAATTATGTATTCACCCTCATTACAGATTTTTTTGTTCAGAAAAGAGATTTTCTGTGCAGGAAGTATATTATTCTTTGAGTATCCCGGGTAGTGTATTATTTTATAATATACATTTTAATTTATTCATATATTACTTAATATATTTGCAGTTTACATATCCGATGCTTATATGGAATTTGGACCCTGTAGGATGCCATTTTGAAATGATTACATTCGTCTTGATAGAGCAAGTGACACTAGGTACTTAAAAAATATAAAAACATTTTTAAAGCTGATTGCATGAAATGTCTTATTTTTAGCACAACGAAAGTAGAACTATAGATGTCGCGCCATTACCATACGATGTTTTTTTGTAATGCCTGATAGGTTACTCTTTGACCACTATCTGACCTGATGGTAAGTGATGATTTGGTCGAAGATGTTGTTCAGGCTAACCTAGAATTACTGGCTCTCAAGGACAGCTACCGGAACACACCATTAGGTGCTTGGCGACAGATTTTCTACTTGAGGTTGGTAGCTAGCCAGACGGGCATTTGCAAAATGCCCTACCACCATGCTATAACGACTGCCATCCTAAGACAACAACCGGGACCGACGGCTTAACGTGCCCTCCAAAGCACAGAAGCGCTCAGTAGTAATGTCACCAGCGGTCACCCATCCAACTCCTGACCGAGGCGGACGTTGCTTAACTTTGCTAATCGTTTCAGAATGGCTAAGCAAACTTCGCTACGAGTGCTTCAGATTAAAGAGGTTAAGAATAAAAAACAAATATGAATCAAACGTCATATGCCATGTTGGCTTAGCGGTTAGAACATACCCCGGCTATAGTGGTGTATGGCCCGGGTATTGAATCCCGCACATGACTATATTTTTTCTTCTCGTTATAATTTTTGTAATGTAATCATTGCAAAAATAAAAATATGAACACTACAGCATAGTTAGCACATCACATAAACAAAATTCCCACCATTGGCTTAACCAGAATGAACCAGAAATGTTAACTTGGCGCTCTAAGAGTTTGTAAAAAGATAATCTGTTTTAATTCATTTGAGATAAGTAATGTCGTAATTAGAATGTAGATGGCACCAGTCCTGCCGTTGCCAACCATGGCCTAGCGATCTGAAATGGCGACACACAGACTGGTGGTAAATGGTTGCATAGAGCCAAGTCAAAGCTTAAGCTTTGTTGCGTATATTAGGAAGGGTATTTTTCATGCAGTTAATAATTATGGGTTGAAAATATTAAACATTCTTAAAGAAATATAGTCTAATAATATTTTTTACATTACAATAACATAGCTGCATCTTTTTAGTTGTACACAAAAATATATAATAAAAATGTATATATTTAAAATTGCGAAAAATTAATATGAAATTATATACTATGAAATTAGTATTTACGTAAATAATTAAAAATGCGTTCCTTTATCCACACAGGTCAACTAATTTAGGCAACTAAATTTAAATAATCTATGACAAATTTATTTTAAAAGCGAATAGAGGTAACGATACTGAAAATACATGTATAAAGTAACGCAAAGTAACGGCTGATTTTTCAGTTAATCTTGTTTACCTAAAAGATTCAGCCTTTCCTTTGCGCAATATTTTAAATTGCTTGGATTTTTTTCTTGTTTGTCTGTAAATAACATAATAAATTTTCAATACATACTATTACAAACTTGATCTAATAATATACTTTATATAATCTCATTCGGTAATATTATAATTATGAAATTAAATAAAGACTTTTATTGGCATATTTTATGTAAGTACATACTTCTTTAAGAAAATTAAAAAAATAAATTAAAGCATTAATCTCCTAACAAAACAATGCTTCAAAACAATTTTTTAATTATAAAAGTACTATGTGTCTTTACCAAGGAGGTTTCTATTCAATTTAAATACATATTATCTATGGTGAGCGCGCTGTGGGCGTAACGCGCTGGTTTTTATCATTAGGTATTAAAACACTCGTGTAATTTTATTTTGAAACTACACTCATGTTTTAATACCCTCTATTATATGACAGTTGCATAAACTACTATTCTGTCATTATACTCTTCTGCTGCTTTCAATTACGAAACAAAAGACAGCTATATCACAATAGAAGTTTACTCATGTGATTATATATAAACGGACGTCGTTTGCACTAGACAGTTTACAGTAAGTACTACATAATAGAAAGCTTTAAATAAGGCTCAACCATGCTCAACTCCACCTCACAATAATACCATGCATTTGTTATGGGTTAAATTATGTGTGTTAGCTTTGTTTCCATGAGATAGCAACGGTCTATATAATGGCTTCATAAAATTAATTCAACATTATCAAGTCTTGTTTTAACGTAATTTTTTTAACAAGGATGCCTTTTGTTTTTCTTTCTTTCATGTTTTTTACACGACTGTCCAAAAAAGGAGAGTTATTTTTTCAGGGTTCATGTGTTTGTGAGTTTCTTTATTCCACCATAACTTCTAAACAGCTTAACCGATATCAAACAAATTATTGGAGTACTCCAATAATTTGATATCAATAATTTGTTACTCCAATAATTTGTTTGATATGATTTTCGTTTAGCACGCGATAGTGTGCTTGTAATCATATTTAGAAGCTTATCCGATTATGATGTGGGAGATATCGTTAGATTCGTCTTGATAACCCAAGTGACACTAGGTACATTAAAAAATAGAAAAACAAACTGCCGGATTTTACACCCCATATTGTGAGTACAAAAAAATATTTTTCTTCCAAACCCATTGAGTAGGGTATCTAAATGAAGACCTTTAAACAAAGAATCCATAAATATATACAACTTATAGTTTTAATTTCAATGGAAAAATAAATCGATTAACGAAAATAAATACTTTGCAGTCGGGTTTTTTTACTTTTTTAACTAATTTATACTTGTTTTGTATTATATGTTGAGATAAGAAATGTATTCCATTTCATATTTAAAACTTAAAAATGTATACAAAATAAATAAGTATGTAATATGAATATTAGAAAAAAGACGTTGAAGAGAAAATACTAAACCTGCATTGCTGTGGCTCAAAAAAGTTATTAGTTCATATATTCACAGATCTGGTCTACAAATATCTTAATATGAATATTAGAAAAAAATCGGTCAAGTGCGAGTCGGACTCGCGCACAAAGAGATCCGTACCATTCCAACAACATTAGACTTCATGTTTTAACCTTTTTTTGTTTCAACGTGCGCGAGTCCGACTCGCACTTGGCCATTTTTGTAAATGTTGTTATAGCGGCAACAGAAATACATCATCTGTGAAAATTTCAACTGTCTAGCTATCACCGTTCTTGAGATACAGGCTGGTGACAGACGGACGGACGGACGGACAGCGAAGTCTCAGTAAGAGGGTCCCGTTTTTACCCTTTGGGTACGGAACCCTAAAAAGACGTCAATGAGAAAAGTCTAAATCTGGATTGCTGGGGCTCAAAAAAAACTTTTTTCATATCCGGTCTACGAATATATGAAGATCCAGTGGTACATGGTGCTATGTTTAACACGAATGCTGTCCTCTATGGCTGACAATTCAAAAGATAAACATTCATTTAGGTTTTGTAATACTAGATCGTCTAACTATTGTACTTGATTAAGTAATACGTGAGATTCAGATACTATTTTTGTAAACTCATTGAATGATTCCATTTCTGACAAATCCGTTTCAATTAAGCAAACGTATTTTTTATAAATTTTGTAGTAATTAATGTAATTATATGAATTGGTGGTCAATTCGTTTTCAAGTTGATACTAGCAATATTATTTGAAACTTGTTTATGACCATGATTATTTATAAAAGTGAACAATATTAACTACAATATACGATACAACAAGACATAACTTTTATGTTTTCGATTTTCAAACACAGATGTGTTGTATTTCAACTTAAATCTGAAATATTCAAATATCTAATCAGATATATAACCCAACATATGCTAGTCAAATTTGGCTAAGAATTAATATCCCTATTGATGCTATCTGATTTCGAAAAAAAAAGCAAAAAAATTTGTTGAGATATGCAATTCCATGTGTAGATTGTCAGTTGTCGTCCATTTTTCGTTCAATTTGAGATAATGACACTTTGTTCTCTTTATATCTAACGAGTGTTGTATGTTTGTAAAACAAAACTTTAACAATTACAAAAAAAAGTCTACGTTGCATGAAATAAACACCAGGAATAAAAACGATCTAGTGCCAACTAATCCTAAAACTAAAGCATATCATAAGAGTGCATTTTATACTCCCATCGCATCGTTTTGTTTAATCGCTTGCAATAAAAATTCTGCCTACGATAAATTAAAAAAATATTATATAAAGTATTGACGATGAATTGTTTCTACTCGTATACGTTAAATGAATTTATGACTTACTAGCTTTCCGGGCGTGGCTCCGCCCGCGCGTATGTCGGTTATCGCGTGAAAACATTAACCTCTTTTTGCGCAGTCGGATAAAAACTATCCTATGTTTTTTCCCGGGTCTCAAACTATCTCCATACCAAATTTCATTCAAATCGGTCCAGTAGTTTTGGAGTGAAAGCGTAACAGACAGACAGACAGACAGACAGACAGACAGACAGAGTTACTTTCGCATTTATAATATTAGTACTGATTACTTTGATGTGAAATGAACTTAATAAATTTTATTTAATCATATTTTTTGTTATTACATTGAATTATTTAATAGAAGTTATGTACTGTATATTTATTTTATGATCTCAATTTATGCATTATGATTGTTTAAATTGTTTAAACAATCATTTGTGTAATTACATTGTTTCAAATAAAATGTAGATGCATGTATTTTATAGGAATCACACAATTTATACTGGCTTGTATGCTACATTTAAACAAGCCATGTATGCTACATGTTTTGCAAGCCGAATGGCAAATTAAAGAGATTTACTATGTTCATGCGCAAAGATCTGCATAAAAATGTACTCCTTAATTACGCAAATTAATATTTTGATTTTGATTTTATATAACTTAAACCACATGCACTCCTGTGAGTGTAATATAGGGTTTTGTACATCAAAGCCTTCAAAAATTTCACCCCTATTTTGCCGTCGGGAGCTTAGAATTCTTTTTTTAAAACTTATTATAGTAATCACTGTGTACTGTATCAGTGGATTTGTCCCCCAGCTGAACACAATCTCCCCACATACAGCCTTATAATAATAATAACTCTTTATTTCAGACTCTGGGATCTATACATATATTATATATATAATCTTTATTACACTGTTAAGAAAATGTCAAATAAATAGATTATAAATTCGATGTCAAAAAAAATACATTATAAAAACAAGAAATTAAAAAATTAAAATTCAAAATAATTAATACATTGTTACTTAGGTCACAATAGCAACCCAGTGCTTAAAAATTGCAGTCTGCATAAATCTATCGGCCAAAATTCTAATGATTACATTTTTTCACATGTCAACCCTGACATGAACGATGCTATCCTTTTGCGCTGTATAGCGTTGAAAGAGTCTACAATTATAATGATAGGGGGTAGGGTTGCCATAATCCTCCCGCTTGGCAGGCGTCGTGGGGAACGCAGCGTGAGATATCAGTTCCTCAGAGAGCGCTGCTGCCCACCTTCTGGTGTGTTTCCGTCAGTCGTCTCTTACGACACTCACATGCCGTGTTTATCTACCCCAATTTCACTTATAATTTAATATTGTAGCACGCAAGTAGCAGTATGTTCGTGTCTCGTATGTTACATACAAGAAACTCATGGGGTATATATCAATCACATTACGTTTTATAATTCAACTAATTATAAAGTGTTGTATTATGTAGTTAACTAATTAAACCCTTAATTTTAGGCATTAAACCAATTAAACGTAATATTCATCATCACCATCAACAGCCGGAACAAAAGTCTTCACGTTGAGCGCTATGAAGATAAGTTATCCATTTGCATACATCAGCACCCCACGACTTTATGAGTGAATTCATCTAAGTGGTGAGCCTACCTAATCTTTGTCTTCCAGTATTGGAACGACGTTAGCAATTTTGAAACCTTTCTTCCCCATTGGTTATCGGTTTGTAGTGATGTAGCCAGACCATTTCCATTTCCTTGCATATTGAGAGAGCTATGTCTTTGACTGTGGTTTTTCAGGGAATTACTTCGTTCCGGACTTTATATGTTTTTTATTCCATATACAAGACATTTAGTTTTCAAGCTTGCCATTTATTTACCAGAGATTTCGTAAATAACTCACACTCAGAAAGGTAAATGAAAAATTCCAAGTAAAACGAATAATTTATTTAAGAAAATCATTCCAATTTGTAAGCAACACAATTCGTCCGTTTCTCCAGTTTTAATTACAAATTGCCTTTGTTTCTTACCAAGATTCGTGTTCATTATTCAGAAAGAAAATAAAATTTGGGAAGTTATTATTAGGTCCTTGGTGAAATTAAAAAATAATTGGTGTTGGGGAAAATTGGGATATATTTTTTATTTTGTTTTTTGTTGCTGATCACTATCTCACCTGATGGTAACTGATGTTGCGGACGAAGTTCTTCAGGCTACCTTAGAATTACTGGTTCTCAAAGTCAGAATACACTGTTAGGGGCTTGGCAACAGATTTTGTACTTGAGGGTGGAAGCGGGCATTTACAAAATGCTCTACCACCATGCTGTAAAGACTGCTATCTAAAGACAACAACGGGGACTGACGGCTTAAGAGGATTATATAGCGCGTACTTCTCCATACAAAAAGAAAAAGCTCTTTTCTACCTCTTAACATTACCCGATTTGGGTGATTTTTGTGTTCATGTATTGAACTTTTCATTGACTAGGCTTGTACGTTTTATTCATTCCAGTTTTCTAAATAACTTTAAAGTTAGAAGCATATTCTGCTTTCTTTAAAACTCTAAAGTTTCTTCTAACTTTAATGTTATTTAAAAAACTGGAATAAATAAAACGTACAAGCCTAGTCAATGATATGTTCAATACCTGAACACAATAATCACCGAAATCGGGCAATTTTAAGAGGTAGAAAGGAGTTTTTACTTTTTGTATGGAGAAGTAGACGCTATATAATCCTCTTAACGGGCCCTACAAAGCACAGATTAGAAGCGCAGTAAACGTTGCTTAACTTAACTGATCGATTTAGAATAGCTTAGCAATCAACGCTACGAGCACATCAATATTTGTTGGGAAATCAAATAATATGTTGGCAAGACCCAATAAAAACCGGCCAAGTGCGAGTGGGACTCGTGCACGAATTATTCCGTACTATTATTTGTAACCTTATATTGCAAGTTACAGACACTTTTCGCAGTGTCCGACGTTCCCGCCGTTGATACATGGTTTAAACTTCACCGCATGGAAGGGCACCTTGGGAGTGCTCGCCTGGCTAGTTACCACCTTATAGTAGAAAATCTGTCGCCAAGCACCTAGTAGTGGGTTCCAGCAGCAGTCATTGACAGCCAGTTAGTATTTAATTAAATTACAGGCGAATGAGAGTTGTCTTAACGTCTGAATATCTCAGGGTTATGGGTGCAGTGCATTTTGTCACTTATGATGAAATGTATCTGCAGAAGCTACCACTCCACACCACGTGGGTATCTTGTAAATTTAACATTCAATAAAGATACGATCGTAAGAAATACAAAAGTTTGTAGTGGGAAACTTTAGAATTTTGTTTATGCCGTTATTTATTAGGGAAGCCCGTGGGGTGCCGAGTTAGAATGTCACCTTCCCATTTCTTCCCGTGTCGTAAGAGGATTAACGGAAAAGTGTGCCAAATGAGCAGCATGCCACTTCTCACGTGAATGTGAGTAAGGTGTTGTGGGCATTAGACGCCCAACAAGGCTGTAGACCATCTTAGGGCCCTGCCAGGGTCTCATACAATATGTTCATGTGTTCCTATCTTTGATGTTGTAAGCGTAAACATGTTATTCGTAATATAGTGTTGTGTTTTATCGAGTGTGTTAGATTAAACATTTTGTTTGACCCTGAAACTGGGAAATAGGCTCGCCTCCTATTACATGGGACCAAAACCAAACTGGCAGAACGGGGGATTTCCTTTCCACCTCTGCCAACCCCTTCGGGGAACACAGGCGTGATTATAATTATCTATGTATTTATAAAGCCGTCATAATAAAGTAGGTATATTATTTTTAATTATGCTTTCTATATCCTATTGTTCAAAAGATTCCCTATGTAGGAGTTCTCTTAGGTTCATTTGTGAAGCGCACGTATTGAAGTTTGTTTTACAACTTCTTAACCGATCTCTGCTGCGGCCCTTACTTGCATGTGTGACCGCTACTGGCACATACTATATTGAGCGGTACCGTACTTCTGAGAGCACGCTATGGGCCGTCGGTACCGTGCTTTTTTTATTTATCAAAATATAAACACACAAGTTAACAGTTAACACCTATACGGCGTGATATACATACTTCTTATATTTTAATTATAATTAAGTAATTATAGAATATAATTAACAACGTTGTTGTAAGTAATTTTAATAATAAATACATCCATATAAATTACCAATTACGTTAATTAATTGAAATATTCCTTACACCATCAATCATCTCACATTACCTAAGACATGCAGCAAATATATCACACTGGGGACCTCATGCTAGAAGTGCAATTCAATGATATTTAAGCTCGTTAAGAGGCGAGTTAGAGTGCGCCCCAAAGCAAGACAATGACACCGCCAGTAAGTCGCAATTTTGCGCCCTAAGAAGGTATTTCACAAATGATTGGAGCACAAAATTGTATGCCCCGGGCGGGAATCGTACCCGCGTCTTCCGCACCGAATACCTAAGCCACTCGGCCACCTGGGCACGGTACTTCTAGCCGAAGTTAAGAAGAAAGTGATTGGGCACTAGCAGAACAGACAGTCCTACAACTAATAATAACATATACTTTTAAAAGTATCCTAAAAAACATTAAATAATATTTAAATAAAACACTTAAAAAAGCATGAAATTATATATCTAGTGACAATTCCGCCTAATTTTCCTGTTATCTACGTGACGTCACAAACATCACGCAGCCTAACCGGAAGAATACCCGACTAGTTTCGCTTCTAAACGAAGCATCTTCAGGAGGTCTTGACGCACGTCACTTGAGTCCTTCAACTTTTGCCACCAATCAGGACCATCGAAATCACTGAGAAATTTCAGAGAAGCCATTATGAGTTACGCCTACCCTCTGAAGAATTCAAGCCTAATGCTCCAAGTAAAAATATTGTGGGATATCGGAAGGAATAATATCCATACAATTTCTTGTACAAGAACCTCAATAAAGTTTCTCTCTCTCTCTCCTCCTTCTCGGGAAACCAAGCGTATATTTTCATAGGAATGCTACACGATTGAAGCAATCTCAATCTTACTCATTACATGGGCGTTATAAACCAGCTCTATAGCACTGAAATACAAATAGTGATCATCTTTAAAAGTTTATCTTTAAAGGTACCAAAATTTGGGCATCAACCCCTTTAATATATTTTTACCCCCGCAATTTTGTAGTACCTACTTTAATGTTCTTATCAGCTTGCACTATTACAGACACAGGAAATGACTAGTCACCAGGAGGGCAACAAAATATTTTTTGTTTATCACGCCTTGAGTATTAACTTTGGTGAATAAATTACTATTCATGACGTGAGTCCCGTGGTCTGGTTTAAGATACGTAGAGTAATTATTTTCAGCCTTCGTTAGTACGTTAATTAATTAATTAGCAACCTATATTGTTGCTAGAATGACTTGTCGAATTTCAGCCTAATATCTCCAATCTAGGGTAATTTATAGGATTAATGTATACTATAAAGAATTAAAATGTGGTAGACCTTGTAACAGGTTTTATTTTGTTGGATTCCTGTCCTATAAAAAGGAAACCCTTTGGTTTGGAGTTTTGTGACATGTGACTGCAGCGTGGACATAGTAAATTATCAGCCTGTGTGCTAATTAAAGTCATCCTTGCAGCATTTTTTGAAGCGCTCGTAGCCAAGTTTGCTTAGCCATTCTGAATCGATCAGCAAAGTTAAGCAACGTCCACCGCGGTCATGACTTGGATGGGTGACCGTTGGTGACATAACTACTAAGCGCTTCCGTGCTTCGGAGGGCACGTTAAGCAGTCGGTCCCGGTTGTTGTCTTAGGATAGCAGTCGTTACAGCATGGTGGTAGGGCACTTTGCGAATGCCCGCCTGGCTAGCTACCACCCTTAAGTTGAAAATCTGTCGCCAAGCACCTAACGGTGTGTTCCGGCAGCTGTCCTTGATAGTCAGTAACTCTGGTTAGCCTGAACAACATCCTCGACCACATCATCACTCACCATCAGGTGAGATATTGGTCAAAGGCGCTTTTTTTTTATGCCTGAAAGGTTAGCCTTTCAGGCATAAAAAAAAAGCGCTGAAATGGTCCTTTATTATATAGATAAGGAAATTAGACAAAATAGTTGTCTTTTTTTATGTTTTGTTTAAGAATGTTCAATAACCGTTCAACCGCCTTATAAAAAGCGTTAGGTCACCTGTCCGTTATATCTGATAGCTGCAGTGTCTTCGAAATCTTTTATTTCTCCCAAAGACCTCTGCTGAACCTGAGGATTATGGACACCTCCCCTCTTCCATTTCCCGGGGTCAGTACTTTAGAGTTGCTCTTGAGCCTGTCGCCAATGCTTCTCTTAGCAGCGGAGACACAAGTGTAATGCCCCCAAACCTAAACAGCTGTAAATTGGTGCTGAGTAATGCTGCCTAAAACAACCGATCACTTGCAGTACTCACCTCTTGGTGATACCATAAGTACTGGTAGATGTATACAGCACGCAGTCAAAAGTAATGAAAAATATTTTATTCAGTAAGTTTCTTATTGCATAATTTCAATAATTAATTACTATAATATACCTGATAGGCTAGCTTTTGACCACTACCTCACCTGATGGAAAGTGATAATGTGCTCAAAGATATTGTTCAGGCTAACCTTTAAATTACTGGCTCTCAAGGATAGCTGTCGGAACACACCGTTAAGTGCTTGGTGACAGATGTTCTATTTGAGGTTCCTAACTATTCTATAAACTTATCGAGATAGTCACAAGTACGTACATATCAGTTTATACATCACACGGTGCGTACCAGTCGTAAATATATATTTTATTATGTTTTAAGCGGCCCTACCACCATGCTTTAATGACTGCCATCCTTAGACAATACTAGTACCAACGGCTTAACGTGCCCTATGAAGCACGGAAGCGCTCAACGATAATGTCACTAGCGGTCACCCATCCAAGTCATGACCGTAGAGGACGTTGCTTAACTTAGCTGATGGGTTAAGAACGGCTAAGCAAACTTCGCTAAGAACGCTTCAAATTAATTCGAGTCGTCACGTATAATATAATATTTACATATATAATTAAGGTATATCACCTCGTGTGGTGCAGACCAAGTTTCATGTGAATTCATTGAGCAGTTTTGGCGAGATGGTCAACTAAAGACAGTCAGACAGACAACAACAAAACAAAATTTAGTTTTGCTCCGATATCGATTATGGGATTATAATGTGCCCCTAATATGTCTTCTGTCCTGGACCTGTCAAAGTTTCTATATAAGATTCGATCTTCCTGTCTGTTTATTCGCACCGAAAAGTTTTTTTTTGGTCAGTTGCATCAAATTCAAAATTTCTACATATTTTTCGCTGTTGTACCTATGTTTGGAGGTTAGGTTAGGTACAGATTGATTCCTGATTATCATCGTTTTAAAGTTGTTTTTCACTGTGTTTTGTTTATCTCTACCAATACATGTTACCAATATCTATAGCAACTGAGCGATTCGCGTTGCTGGTAAATATATTTTCATTTCAATAATTACGCTATCTGTATGTTAAAATATACTCTGAATAATTTATTGGCAGGCAAGCACGTATTGAGCGCTGAGGTTAATATTATTCAGTTCGTGCGATTAATGAAAATATTTTCATTTTCCGAATATGTCTATACTTATCTGACGATTTTAAAATGGAGGAAGGTTTCTTAGCCGATATTATATGTTCAATGCCGATATTTTGGTTTTTATTTTTGGCAAACTGTTGTGTGTGACGGCACATAATATGGTTCCAAAGGAAGACCAGCGCAGTGATTGTGACAAATAAATATTTTTTCTTTTTTTCTTTCGTGTTGTAATCTAAGACATGCTTGACCCCTAATAAGGCGGATATTGGTACGTAAATGAAGAGTAATGTTGTAAATACCTATAGCACACTAATAAAGCAGCATTTTTTTTACATTTTTATTATACATGTGCTTATAAACACTTTTACTCTGTAGTCTCTGTGTGTAGCGGCAAAAATCAGTCGAAAAATTCCATTTGTTGACTATGTTTTATCGTTGCCACGCGAAATCTAAAGCGGGTGTAATCTTCACGAGAGATAAAATTTAATACCATTGATATCACGGCGATATATGTATGACTTTAGGCCGAAATTACATAAAGTGTTACCTGTAGACTTTGCCAAATATTACGGTTGGTGCAGAAACAAGGTTTTGTATAAAATATTTGAAATAACGCAATAAGATTGAAGTTTGAAGCGTAGTGGAAACATGTGAGAACGTTCTTAACAATTAACTTTATAGGTTAAGCAACGTCTGCTGCGGTCATTACTTGGATGGCAGTATTAGATCCGTGCTTTGGAGGGCACGTTAAGCCATCATCGGTCCCAAGTTAAAAGGCAGCTGTTATAGCATGTTGGTAGAGCATTTTACGGATGCCCGCAAGACTATTTTTTCTTTCCTTCCTTCAAGAAAATGTGCTACCAAGCTCTCAGGTGTGTTTCCTTCCTTCAAGAAAATGTGTTACCAAGCTCTCAGGTGTGTTTCCTTACTTCAAGAAAATGTGTCACCAAGCTCTCCGGTGTGTTCCAGCGTCCTTGAGAGCTAGAAAATCAAAGTTAGCTTAAACAACATCTATGATCAAATCATCACTTACCATCAGGTAAGATAGTGGTTTCCTGTAACCATCGTACTGTAGGTTTACAAATGTTTTATTTCAACACAAAAAAAACATACAATCAAATTGAGAACCTCTTCCTTTTTTGGAAGTCGCATTAAAATATAATATTAATAAAATACCACTACAATTTTTTTTTTGTAGTATTGAGACGGACAAGTTGCCAGCGTAATGGTAAGTATGACTGTCCATTAGGTACAGTAATAGTGTAACCGCCTCATTCTGCTGGATAATGCACCTGTGACTGCACCGCGCTTATCACTCCAAGTCGTTAGTTATTTGCCTCGTTTGTCCAGTAATTTCACTTTCTTGACCATTCACGCCTGTACTTAGTAACGCTTGTGCACTTCTGCTTTGATCCAGAATATCTGATACTGTGGACCCACCAAGATGGACCCATACTCAAAAGACCGACCACCTTGTAATCTTTGGTAGTTTTTTATCTTTTTATCATCTTAGCGCCCTATATACCCGAATGGTAGCGCCAACCACTTACAAAAGAAATCCCAAAGAGGGGAGTCAGAAAGTCTGTTGGCCATAAACTGAAGCCAAAACTTTTAATAATTATTCCCCTCTCGGCGCGTTATGACAGCGTAGCAGAATGTCCCGGTGTCGTTTTAGGTTCCTGTAGCAGGATCTGTAGCAGGTCTGCTAAAGACCACACTCGCCTTGTGTCAGACAATTATTATATATCACATATTCGCGAAAACATATTTTTATTTATTTTTGTCATATGATGTGAAAGAAAGAAATATTAAACAAACATACCGGCATGATGCCTTTCTGAGCTTATCCCCAACAATATGAGTAGAAAGATGATGATGAGAAGGATTTATTAAGCTATCTTATGATAAAGCAAAAGATCATTATAGAGTACATTGGGGAGGCATATGCTGGAAGCAAGACAATCGAGAATCCGAAGTCTAATATAAATATGATTAAATATGTACTCGTATCTGTACTGCATCAGCCGGATTACTGAACATAACCTCCCTCAATAAAGGGGATGTTACCCATAATCCTCATGCATGGTAGGAGTTTTGGGGACCGCAGAGTTAGATTGCAGTACCACACAAAACGCTGCTGACCTTCCGGTGTTTTCGTGGCTGTCGTAGGAGGAAGAAATGGGGGGAGGTAACATTCTAGCCCGGCACCCCACGGTAAACATACGATTAAAATTTTTTTTTATAGTGGTGAGTAGAAATGGATGCATTCTTATTCACACTACAATTTCACGCTATAAATAATAATATTTTTTTCTATTTTCATGCCGCGTCATTTTTCCATTTAGTTTTCGAACTACATACATAATTATTAATAGCTTCGTGTTAAGAGGATAAATAAGATCATATGTAACATGTAGGTAATATTGTTGATAGAAGTTATAATTATAACATTCAATAAATAAATAGCTCTGTTTTTCCTGCAGATGAGTAACTGACCGTATTTTCCATGTTTCCAAACTGTTTGTATTGGTAACACGATATCTGTTCAGTTACGTCAGCGTATATTTACATACGGGAAATTTATGATACCAGCATTAGTATTTGAAACTGGCACTATCTCTGCCAAATAACATTAAACCTGTAGCCATATGAGGGACAAAGTGTAAAGCCAACATTATCAATAAATCTAGAGCTATTTATTATGCACTTTTTATATTTGAAACATACGAGTACATATAATAAAATTTTATTCGAAGCGATAAAATCAATAGCCCGTCTCGTCATTTCATAAAATAAACAGTAGTGTCATCAGAGATTCTTATCGCTCGATAAGAATGTCGTAAATGGCAGTAGTGCTACAAAAGATATAATTTCTGTTATATTCTTATTATACATTAAATAAAAAAATAGAACACACTCTGACGACCACTTTAATGTGACATTAGAAAATTACAAATTTACGCGAGAAAAAAAATAGTCATGTGCGGGATTTGAAACCGCGTCCATCCACCCGTATAGCCAGGGTATGCTCTGACCGACTGAGCTAACATGACATTATGACTCATAACTTTAATTTTTGCTCTCGTTCTTCAACCATCGTATGGGGATTGTTAAAGAACGATACTTTTATGTGCCCTGCTAACGATCAAACATTTTTGACACACTGTTTTTTTCTTAGATGATTGTGGCGGGAAATGCACGAGGCCCACTTGACAGGCGGTAACCTCTTCCTACAATAGATGGGTCCATTACCCTGAGCTGTTATACTGTTGTTAAGTCTCATGTACATGTAATTTCTTACTGGCTCTAAACCTCACACACACTGTTAGGTGCTTGGCGCATCACTGTACGTCACATTTTTTTTCACCTATCAATGAAGCAGTTATGCAAAATACTTTATCTCCTATTTGTTGCTAAGAGATACGTACATAATATGAATTTTTTTTTGCAATCCGAACATTTTTTTTACTGGAAAAGAGATCACCTTCAAAGTGACCAAAATTAGGGAATCGCCCTCTTAAGGATAAAGCCACTACGAGCAACTTTTACAAAATTGTTAGACGTCTTGTTTGATCTTTTACGGACTTATATGATGTTTAACAAACATGTAATCTCTTCTGACGCGGAACGAAAAGTAGAATAATATGTCATACCAACGCCGATGTACCTGTAGATTTGTCCCTAAAGTGTGAGTGAGCCAGGCCTACCTTGACACCATTGTAAGTAAAAAGAAACGCACTTGCCAAATAAATTTTTAATTGCCTACTTATGATTTTATCCGCTTCGCTTCACCGTGCTTTTATTAAATGTTTACTGAAGGGAACTTAATCAGTATTGCATCGCAGGAAATGACGTCACATGGCATTAATGGCAGCAAAATTAATATGTGGATGTTGTGAGCTTAGCAGTTGAGCCAGTAGAGCGTACAGGGATTGTGGGAAGTTTAAATAAACAGCTGCATAGATGTTATAGTAGTGTAGATATATAATTTTATAGAATCAATATATATGTTTTCATCAGATAAAAGTCTTTAACAAAAGAAAGGTATAAAACAGTTCAATGTAAATATAAAGTGATGAACTAGTGGTCATGTTTATAGATCACTGAACCAGCTTATGCTTTGAAAGTTGGCAAGTTTTTCAACCTTTGTAAATACCCGCCGAGCATGCTACAACTCCAAGGTAAACTTTGTGTCGCCAAGAACATTACAATATTTTTCGGCAGCTTAAGCCGCAATTGAAGGTTTACTATGTTGACATTTTACCCTCACCATCACATATCACAGACACACGCACAAGTAAGATATCGGTCCAAACGATGAACAATGAAAAAAAAATTAGAAACTTGTATGCGGCATCAGAACGATTTGCAATAATAATTGTCAGTTTCCTAGTTTAGTCGTCTTTATCATTAATATTATATTACAGCACACCCACTCAGAAAGTGTCTCATTGTTCGTTCAAAAACATGTCATTTCTCCCTTATAAATGTGCTGCGGGAAAAGTTATATGGAATTTCATTACTTCCCTTCTTCTATTCTCGAGTTTCCTTTAAGCCCTCAATTGCGCGTCGGGCTTAAACATACTGACGAACGGAAATATATCGTTTTCTCCCCTCGATGTACAATGTACTATTATTGTGATCCTAATAAAAAAGCGTTCAAAACCTAATCATAAGAACTGATCTAAAGTAAATTAAAAACGCAAATTCCACACATTATCCTTTATAACAGCACGCGCAGACATATCAATATATTCAGAGAATAAGTCAAGTTCGGTGTTCTGAACGAAAGTCAATATCTCGGCTGTATCAAGGAGATTATCGTGGACAGGGGTTTTTAGGTCGAGAAGGGATTATCACGAGTCGGACGAGCAAGATACCTTTTGTGATGGATCTGATTGTTTGACGACGGCTTAGCATAATGGAGCGAGGAAATCTCCACATACTGAAAATACAGCTATGTTTAAGAGCGCATTTCAATTTGTAGTAATGAAACAAAAATGAGTCATGTGGGAGTAGGGGTCGCATACTTAGAGTTCAGTGCCTATGAATAATAATATATTGTATTATAAAACTAACTAGTGGTTTTCACTCATTTTAGTAAATGATACAGGATAACTCACGTGATACGTGCTCAGCGAGACGTCAACGGCGTCCCGAGCTCTCATTGAAAAAGACCACAGAATATTCGAAACTATAGTCGGAGCTATCTAACTGATTCGCGTGAGTTATCCCGTATTATTTACTAAAATAATATATTTGTTGTATGTACCCTTAACCAAAAAAAAAAACGATATTTTTCATTTAGCTCGGAAGCTAGAATGTTTTTGCTGATCGATACTAGCCTAACGTCAATATACTTACCATCATAAAGTAGTCAAAGGCTACTTTGACTACCTGCTAACCTGATGGTATGTGATGATGTGGTCGAAGATGTTATTCAGGCTCACCTGGAATTAGTGTATCTCAAGAACAGCTGCCAGAAGACACCATTTTGTGACAGATTTTCTTATTGCGGGTGGTAGCTAGCCAGGCGAGAGCATACGCTAAATTCCCCACCACCATGCTAATTCGATTGCCATCGTAGGACAACAACCGGAACCGACGGCTTAGCAAAAACAAGACGGTAAAAATTTTCAAGTTTTTTTATTAATATTCATTTAAATGGTGATCAAACAAATTTCAAATATAGCAACAAACCGAAAAAAAGTGTTTTTTTTTTGGTTTGTTGCGGTATGGAACCCTAATAGCAATCGACTTGCACCTGGCCAGTTTAGTTAAAAACACAATATAAATCCAGATAGTAATTGTGTAGGACCAAAATATTGTTCCGTACAAAGAAAGTACTTGATGTTTGACCGTGAACAATGAAACAATCAATAGTCTTCGACACTGCCAGGGTACACAAGACGCGTCAGTTTTATTTTTTGCCAATTATTTACCTTTACGCACGAGTTGATTTCATGTATTGTTTTTATACGAAACCCGAGTTTGACGCTACGTGACCCAAAGTTAATCGACTTTTAAGTCGACGTAGGTACGCACTTCCTTATAAGCATATTCACTTTTGACTTCAACATCATGTGTTTATTTATAAATAATTTCAACGAAGGCATAAATACAAAATCTTACCTAGTACCTACCACGGAAGAGCGAGATCCTCTAACACAGGTATCCTTAAAAGGTATACTTAAACAGACCTATTTACAGGTATACTTAAAAGAGGGTCTCAAACCCATGAAATGTATTATATATTATGTTTACTGCAATAAAAATATTTGTATTTAAAAAAATATTTGTATTTGAAATAATATTGACCACTATCTTAGCTGATCGTAAGTGATGATGTGGTCGAAGATGTTGTTAAGGCTAATTTAGAAATATTGGCTCTGAAAGACAGATGATGGAGCTTTAGGTGCTAACCGTTAGGTGCTTGACGACATATTTTCTACTTGAAGGCGGTAGCTAGACAGGCAGGCTTTCGTAAAATGCCCTATCACCCTCTAATCGCCCTACTAACATACAATATTTTACCACCATACCATTCCATACCATACCATACCATCATGCATTCCATTCTCTAACTGAACATGTTATTAAAGGTAGGAAGTATAAGCCTCCACCTATTTCAGTCTTATATATTAAACTCGACCAATCCACTGTATAATTTCAGCCTAGCCATAATGTAATTATCTTCATTGATTTGGTACAATAGAACGAACTTAGAAAATGCAACTATACCCGAAGAAATTAGAATAATCGAACATTGAAAAAATCAAGGTCCTAAAATGCTCTGGATGCTAGTGCTAATGACATTAACGGAAAAAAAAACTTTTAACACTGTTCCCCCTTGGAATGTTGCATGTTTCCTATTTCATATTTCTTGTTTATTAATAAAATATGTCATAGTTGAAAAAAGTCACGGACCCTGGAGTCTGTGGAGTGTAGATTTAAAATAGAAAAAAAAAAGATCCTAAAATGAACTTTTACTCCACTCGAACAACATGGTAGTCAACCAAGAATACTCAAAATTCGAGACAATTGTACACTACAATTGTTTGATAAGATCTGAAAGATCATAGCACAGAAAACGCTTGTATTTCAGTGGTTTATTCAGAATTCTATAGAAAAATATTGTAAAAATAAAACGTTGCATTTTATTTGCACATACAAAGATGCACATACCATAGCATGTTACGGAATATCTACAAAGAACGTTGATATCATGATAAACATGACATATTTCTGCATGTTTTTATGGAAAGCATCCTCATCATTTTCATAAAAATATATGAGAAACGATAGAAAGGAAACTCATAACTTTGCTTCCTTTGCATTTCTCCTCTGAGATATGATTCTACTATTGTTATCGCCATAGTAATATATCCTAGGAGTTGGGAGGTTACTGTGAATATTATCGGGAATTTCCAAGTGAGTAGTTATTTTGAGCATTACGAATATATCTGTTCCAATTGGAAACATATTAAGGACTTTAATGAGGGCAGTGTTAGGGGAATACACATATCCTTAGATTTAGGATCTTAATTTAGAAAGTCAATCATTGGAAATATATAATTTGATTGAACAAATATTATTCAAAATGAATGGAATTATTTTTTTTTTGAGTTCCGTACCCAAAAGGGCAAGACAAGTCCTTATTAATAAGAATCCGCCGTGTGAATGTGGTAAAAGGTATAAGTTACGAAATAAATTGATATATAATGTAGAATGTTAATACAAAAGCAATTCTTTTAATAGCTATTTAATCAAATTAATTTTTAGGAGAGCGAAGCAGTGATGGCACAGTGGCATTGGCTATGGACTGCCGCGCAGCAGGTCTGTGGTTCGAATCCCGCCGCGGGTTTGAGCTTCACCGCATGGTGGAAGGGCTTTTTAAGAATGCATGCCTGGCTAGCGACCACCCTCAAGTAGAAAATCTGTCGCCAAGCACCTAGTGTTCGGGCAGCTGTTCTTGAGAGCCAGTGAAATTACAGGCACATGAGACATAACAACTACGCCTCAAGGTGACGGGTGCAGTGCTATTCGTGACTTGTGACGAAATGCATCTGTTATAGGCAGAGGATACCGCTTAACACCAGGAGGGCCTCGAGCTTGTTCCGTCACAATAAAAAAAAACAAGATTTTATAAATGAGTAGGAAGTCAAATGAGTCATTAAAAAACACCTTTTTTGCACCCTAGCAGCTGTGCTGAGGTGTGGTTGATTGACATGATATATTTTTTATATTTCAATTAGTGGGAGGCTGTCTAATGATATTTGTAAATCTTACAGTTTTTATTACGGGGCTTATCACAAAAACCTTTAAAAAGATTTGCACTGGAGTTTGTAGACATCAAAATATTTGCACTTGGCTGTGTTTACATGACTGCCCAAAAAACTAGTGTTATGTTTGCAGGGTTCTTGTATGTAGGTATGTATGTTTGTAAGTTTCTTTGTTCCACCATAACTTCTAACTTACAAAAATAAATGGCAGATTTTAGACGCCATTAGAGGAATTTAGACTACAATTTTTTTTTCTTCCAAACCTATCGAGCAGGTTATCAAAATTAAGTGTTTTAAAAAACGATTCCAGATAATATAGAACTTCCAGTTTTAATTTATAGGAAAAATAAAACTTTTAATGAAAATAAATTATTTGCAGTCGGGTTTTTTTTTAATTTTTTTAATTGATTTATAGTTAAACAACTTTACGGTTTAAATCGCGTATATTTGTCATTATTGTTGCCCCGACGTTTCAAACACTTTGCAGTCACCCCGTGACCACGATCACTACAAAATGTTTGTGAAGTCGGGACAAAAATAATGAAAAATATACGCTATTTCAACCGTTTAAAGTAGTTGAATTACTATGTGTAACAATCTCGAAAACCTAAGACAACATAAATTTATAGTCGTTCAAAGTAATTTCACATTGAAATTGGCAGGCGAAAGTTTTGTATTTTTACCATTTTACCATTACTATTCAAAACGTTGTGTTTTCTGGATAATACTATTATTCATTGAATAAATTACTCTAATGCTTGAATATAAAAGTTACTAAATTCAAAACATCCAATCCAACAATATTAAAACAACAACAACTAAAACATCGGTTTCGTTTCATAATAATCCATCTTGCGTATTATTTCTAATAACGTTAGAATTCTGTGCCTGCTGTTAATTAACGCGAGATTGCTAAATTCTGAAATTTGTTGAAGCGAGTTTACTTCTGAAAGTAACTCTAAAATGAGATGGCCCAGTACTTCGCTAAGTAATTCTAAGTCCCAAATTTTCGGTAAAGATTTACGGTTTCTCTGGACATTTATGTTAGTGTACAAATTCACAAGACTTAAGATACCTATTCTAAGTGAAAAGGTGAGGTAATTGGTATTTATTGTGTCCACGAAATTGGTTGGAAACTACATTTTACTAAGTAGCAAAAAAACTTGTTTAGTGGTAATAGAGTTTTTAATCTTATGTCTCTCGCGCCAGATATGCTCTTCCCATCTCAGCCAACGACAATGAATCATGGTTAAAATTTGTCATTTATATAACCTTAAGAAGATATAGCGCCATATTGCTGTCATGTCGTTTATGTACGAAAGTACCAAACATGTTCCAGCTTTGGAGTAGTTTGTTAACTATTCGCCACTGACGCCGGGACATGCGTTTTGGAAACGATAGTGTTTATTTTCTCTATCTATGCAATTTTAAAATTTATGAAATGGATTTGATCGTTGATGATCGATGCATGAAAAAGAAGGAAGGCAAACTGTTTTGCAAATCATTAATCTAGTAGTACACATCCATGTTATACACTAACCGGCAAAACAGTCACGTTGGGGATCGAGCTCTTGACAGTGCCCCATGGGAGCTCGCAGACGAAGCTGCAAACTCGCCCTGATGATGAGCATCTGACATGCTCGAAACCCGGGTCGACGTACTCGATTCCCAACTTGAGTGTTTTGCCGCTTAGGGTACAACATTAAATAATATTATTAAAACTCACGCACATTTTTATTAATTGATTCAAACAGGTTATTCACGTGATATTTAACACTTACGTGTTGCCGATATAAGGATCGACAATTGTTTCGGCTTCATAAGGAAGCCATCTTCAGGATCTGGAGTGCGGTTCGATCGCTGTCGCGGCCCGTTTCACACTGCGGCGAACGGCGAACACTGGGCGTGCGGCTACGGGCCGCCGCCCGCAGTGTGAAACGGGCCGCGACAGCGATCGAACCGCACTCCAGATCCTGAAGATGGCTTCCTTATGAAACCGAAACAATTGTCGATCCTTATATCGGCAACACGTAAGTGTTAAATATCACGTGAATAACCTGTTTGAATCAATTAATAACATTAAATAATGTGTGAAACTCATGATAATTTCACTCATACACATGGATGGACACATATTTATTGACATTGATAGCGCTAAAATGTAATTACTAAATTGATTATTTTTTTACCGTTATTGTTGTGTTTTATGTGCCAAGTAAATAAATAAATACGTCGTTTTCATGTATTGAACTATAATATTTAGATTATTTGTGCTGCAATGGACATGAACATAAATTTATAAGATAAAAAAAAATCGGCTAAGTGCGAGTGGGACTCGCGCACGAAGGGTTCCGGACCATTAGCTATACAACATTAGACTTCATATTTTAACCTTTTTAGGGTAACGTGCGCGAGTCCGACTCGCACTTGGCCAATTTTTTGTATTTGTTGTTATAGCGGCAACAGAAATACATCATTTGTGAAAATTTCAACTGTCTAGCTATCACCGTTCTTGAGATTGGTGACAGACGGACGGACGGACGGACAGCGAAGTCTCAGTAATAGGGTCCCGTTTTTACCCTTTGGGTACGGAACCCTAAAAAACTAAGGATATTTTGTTAAAAGTTAGAAGCATTTGAACTATGGCGCCACCGTTATAATGTAGAACAGATGAGGTCCCTAACACTCAGATTTAAGATGAGACAAACCTAAACAAAACCAGACTATCAAACAATGTAAAGTTGTTTGCTTGGGACATGTATTGCAGAATAATCGTTACCGTCTCATATAGACCATTAAGATGGGTAAAGCAGTCGGAAAACAATATTATTGCATATTATCTCTGAGCCTTATAAGCGAAACTAGTCGAATATTCTTCCGGTTAGGATGCGTGGCGTTTGTGACGTCACGTGGGCATAGCAGGGAAATAAAGCGGAATTGACACTAGATATATATTTTTATATTTTTTTAGGTGTTTCATTAAAATTTTATTTAATATTTTCTTAAGATAATTTTTAAAATATATCTGTTATTATGTTATTTCATATTTTTCAGGGTAAGAAGTCGCTTCTGGTTTTTATTTTATTTGTTTATCATATAGAATACGATTCTACGCAATATACAAAAATACGAGTAGGTACTCCCAAAATTATTACTAAACTTACAAGATTATATTGCCTAAGTTTGAAACTAGTTTCGGTATTCCCCAACTTGCACTGCCTCGAGGTATTCTTTGGGTTAGCATAATGAAAGACTGACTGAATGAAGAAACTACTATAATAGAAAGTTATATTTATATAATACTTATATATATATATATACATTTCTTACGGTGATGTAACACATATATTTCCAAAAGGGGTAGAGAAAATATAATTATTTACTGCTCAAACTAAATACGTAAGTACATACAATCGTATGCTATGTAAATGACAAATGTGGCTTTTATTGTGTTAGGAAGTGACGCGCCAGACAGAATACCTCTCTGAATGTAAGCGTCATGCCTGTCCATGTTTTTTTTATGCCTGATAGGTTAACCTATGACCACTATCTCAGCTGATGGTAAGTGATGATGTGGTCAAAGATGTTGTTCAGGTTAACCTAGAATTACTGGCTCTTAAGGACAGCTGCTGGAACACACCGTTAGGTGCTTGGTGACAGATTTTCTACTTGAGCGTGGTAGCTAGCCAGGCGGGCATTCGCAAAATGCCCTACCACCATGCTATAATGACTGCCATCCTAAGACAACAACCGGGATCGATGGCTTACCGTGTCCTCAGAAGCACGGAAGCGCTCAGTAGTAATGTCACTAGCGGTCACCCATCCAACTCCTAACCGAAGCGGACGTCGCTTAGCTTTGCTGATCGGTTCAGAATGGCCAACCAAACTTCGCTACGAGCGCTTCAAAACCAGTTCAAACCAGTTCCTTTACAGTAGCAGTGTCACCGATCTGGTCCTGCTTAACACTGCAGTGCAGTTCGCCACTCTGAGACGTTAGTTCTTATATTTCTTTCACATATTAAATTTAATTTTTACAGTGCGTTTTACGTCTTTGCAGAATAGGGTTGGCGTGGTAGTAGTGCATTTTGCGATGTCCACCTGGCTATATACCACGCTATATGGTGTATTCCAGCAGTTGTCTTTGAAAGCCAACATTTTTTTAATGCCTTCATTAACTTCTAATTATTCTCGTGTATATCTGCAGCTACTACAATTGGACTACCTACAAGTCATTGCAGACTCACAGGCAGTCCAAATGCTCCAACCCCTTCTATTTTTGTTTAACCTGAACATCTTCGGCTACATCATCTCTTACCATCAGGTGAGGTGGTGGTCAATGGCTAAGCCTATCAGCTGTTAATACTCTCAATGGCTAAGACTTTATAAAGACGGACTCTTGCTAAAAAGATTTTTCATTTGGTCTAGCTAGTTTTTTTTTTATGTTTTTGATAGATAGAAGATAGAAAACTCGTTATTGTTACACCACTTTTGAAATATAAAAGTTTACAAATTAAATAATAATAACATAGTGTTACAATGGGCGGCCTTATCACTAAAAGTGATCTCTACCAGGCAACCTTAGGATGGAGTTAAACGAACAAAACAATTGGGGCGGGTGTAGTCCAAAAATTTATAATGAAAAAAGTACATACTCAAATGTCATAAAATATTTTACAATAAAAACGAATTTAAGTGTTATTTCTAAACAATAGTACAAAAATAAATTACTTATAGGTTTTTACAATAATTATTAATACATACTAACAAACATAAATAGATCATAAATAAATTATATAAAAATATTTAAAAATTATAATATTATCTCATATAATATAGGCATTGACAAAAATGTAGTGCAAAATTAATTGGACAAATAAAATCTTTTAACTTGATCCTTGAACATTTTGAGAGTCGGTGCTTGTCTGATTGATACAGGAAGAGAATTCCACAAGCGGGCAGCCTGAATAGTGAAAGATTTGCTATAAAACGAAATCGAAAGAGGATAGATTTCAAGTGTGAGATTTTCTGGTGACCTTAAAGTGTATGACGAACAGTGAAGGAAATCGAAGCGTTCCTTGAGATAGCGCGGGGATGTAGGATTGAATAATACGAGTATATTTTAAGTGACGGAACAAGCTCAAGACCCACCTGATGTTAAGCGGACTAACCCCTGCCTGTAACAGATGCATTTCGTCACATGTCACGAATGCACTGCGCCTGTCACCTTGAGACATAGTTGTTAAGTCTCATGTGCCTGTAATTTCACTGGCTCTCAAGGACTGCTGCCGGAACACACCGTTAGGTGCTAAAAGTTACTTGTATTACCATCTCAGTACATACTATTCTAGCAGTGATTTTCTGTGGCAACTCCTTTCTGTAATCACGAACGCACAAAGGACTGGAATTGTTACAAACTTTACACAAAATAATTATGCTAACAAGTCTGTAACAAGCACAAAGAAAGATCAGTGTGACAAGTCTATGGGCGGGTGACATGACATTATTAGTACGTTTATTTTCTGACATGCATGACTGATCTCTGTGAGTGATGTGGCCCAAATGTATGAGTGATGTGGCGTTTGCCACCTGCTGACTCTCTGATTTGTGGTTGCCACGTTTCTAGCCTGCTTAGCATTTATTAGTATTCTTGGATTTATCTAAATGTTTTTGTTAGTTCTATAGCATCAAAAATACTATACAAACTTTGTTCTACAAAAGGAATAGTGAAATTATGCCTGCAAACTACAAAAAGTTTTATTTAGATCAAAGTCACGATGTTATTGACAAAAAAATTACATTGCATCGCGAGAAAATAAAAAAGGCAGCTAATAATAAATAACAAAATTTTAAAGGTTAAGAACTGTATTTCTTCTATATTATTTCGTTTCATTCTATGATTTATAGAAAACGTAAATAAAATATTCCATCTGTGAGATGTATCAAGTGTATGAGGATTATAAAAAACTCGTTTGTAGTTAGTCTACGCACTCGTGAAATAAACTTTTGAGAGTCCAGCTGTGAAATTCATGGATGTTCGAAATAGCTCTACGATTTACAAGCGTCGCATTGCAATTTAGCGTCGTTCTATCCATCCGACATGTGGGTCAATGTGTTAATAAATCTAACTGTCACAAAGTGAAACTGAATCCAAACAAGAAGAATTAGGTGTACAACACACGATTGAAACAGTCGCCAAAGCTAATACGATAAAATTCAATATATCGACTGGTATTTCGTTTTCGGCATTGAGTGGTTCTTAAACTGTATTGCTCCAACATGTCTTTAAGTTGAGCAGTGTTGAAACTTATGACGAATTAGTCTCGTCGGGGACCATAATTCTGTCGTTAATTCTTTTTCCTATGCGTAGTTATATGTTTAATTTTATCTGATTCTGACACTTGTTTCTAGGAAGTAAGAGTTATGTTTTTTGTGGGACACCAACAAAATTTAGCTCTGTCACATCTCTCTCAATCAGCAGAGCGACATAAGCGGCGCCCTTTGACCACTATCTCACCTGCCAGTAAGTAATTGGAGAAAAAGGCCTGGTGTTTATTTTGCCTGATGGTAAATAACGATGCGATCGAAAATGTTGTTCAGGCTAACCTAGAATTACTGGCTCTAATTATTAATCTTACTAGCGGTCACCCATACCAACTCCTGACCGCGGCGGACGTTGCTTAACTTTGCTGATCGGTTAAAAACAGCTAAACAAACTTCGCTGCGAGCGCTTCACCGCACAACGCTAACCTCGTCAGTGATCTCAGATGTTTCGTGGAGGGATATTAGAAGGATATTAGATCCGTAAAAGAGAGCTTATGGTAGGCACAGTATTTTCTAAAATAAATCTATTGGTTGAAGCAATGCAGTATAAACGCCAAGAGTTTTTATACTTAACAAATAAGTAATAATCCAATAGGCATTCAAATCCAGCCGCTCTGCTGACCACACTGATATTTGCAAGCAGACAACTTGAGTATTTGGATAGTCTGTAGGCTTGCAATGGCCGTCAAATTGTTCAAATACTTTCATAGTATGAAACAAGTATTTGTTTTATTTTAAATGAAAATTAAAAATTTGCAATGTATCTGTGAGATAATTAAGGAGAATGTATATACAATTAAAGCTAAACGTTATAAAATATAATGCTAAAATAATTACCCAAAATCAGTTGAAAATAGTATCTGTAAAAAGCAGTTCAGAAAAAGATTTATTACATATTGATTTCACGATCTCTCTGATCCCTGACGAAAAGTAATTTGAGAAGCACGAACACTGAACGGCGACGAATCACATCATAGTATAATAATGGCTACGTATAGTCCACTAATAGGTCCATCAATTCTGAAATCACATGCTTCCTCAATTCAATCTCGAGTCGAATCATTTCATACAATCGATTACGATGCGATGGGTGGCGCAGCGGGCGCTAAATTGTCACGAATGTGAATAGTTAGGTATGAACACATAAAGGTACGGAACCTTGATACTGTTTCTTAAACTAGTATCTTAAGCAAAATATATAAGTAAATAATTAATAGAAACCTTAATTGAGTATTATTATTATTTTTTACCGGCGATATGCCTTTATTAAACAATTTAGTAGCTGTAGTGTTCTATATAGTTCGCAGTGAACTATATACAACACTAAAGCCACTACAATTAGGTAAAGCAATTAAACTACCTATAAGTCATAGCAGACTCACAGGCAGTCTAAATGCCCACCATGTTAAAAATACCACCTAATAATTATTCGTCGCAAACTGAAAACGTGCAAATTCGATAATCAGATTAGGATCGGTCAAAAATGAGTACGTGACGCGATTGACACGTTGAAAGCATACAAATTATAGGAATTGGGTTGTTTCATGAATATCACCAACAAAATTTGGACGTGATAATTAAAATAAGGTTTAATGGAATCTTGAAATTCAAGCTAAATGTGTCTGAGACTGATTGAAATATGTAATGCAAATAATTAAACGGTGTACAAGAAAATAATCTTAAATAAATATTGTCAACAGAAGTATTTCGTTATCATAATATAATAAATGCGAAAGTTTGTGAGGGAGTGAGGATATAAAGGTGAACATAACATATGTATATAAAGGTGAACATAACATATGTATATAAAGGTGAACATAACATATGTATATAAAGGTGAACATAACATATGTATATAAAGGTGAACATAACATATGTATATAAAGGTGAACATAACATATGTATATAAAGGTGAACATAACATATGTATATAAAGGTGAACATAACATATGTATATAAAGGTGAACATAACATATGTATATAAAGGTGAACATAACATATGTATATAAAGGTGAACATAACATATGTATATAAAGGTGAACATAACATATGTTCACCTTTATGGGAGTGAGGATATAAAGGTTATGTTCACCTTTATATCCTCACTCCCTCACTACTTAGTTACTTCTTTACGTTACGTTATAATGGCTGAGCCGAGTGAATGAATTTTTGAATATAGATAGATTATATCCTTATTGAACACATATTGTACTTTTTATTATGATAATCATCAATCTTTTCAATCATTGTACGCGGATAAAACCGCGGGGTGGAGCTAGTTGTCTGAAAATGTTTCTATTAATCTTTTTTTTTAATTTTTAATGTTTTAATATTAAATTTTTATTTCACCACTCAACAAATGATTATGCCATTCATCAGACTTATATCTATATAAATGTACATAACACCGATCGATTAAAATTAACACGGTACGAGTTATGGACGCCAAATCGTCGCGAATGCGAGTTAATGACTCAACAAATACTGAGTATCAATACCAAGTGCAAATAATAAGTACAAATACGCGTCGCGTATGCCACTGATTTGTTAGCGAAAGGAAATAAATCGTGCTAATATTACGTTTAATATTAACGTTGTTTACAAAATAAACGGTGTTTACTCACGTTATGAGAGATGTTACGTTAAGTTTGTTGAGTGGTTATAGCGTTTTGTGCGGTTAAGACGATCGTACAGTATTCAAATTATCAAAATATTTACGTAGGTAGATTATCTAACAGTCCCCATTAAAACGGTTACTCATTTCCATACATCCCGGTAAGTTACTTTGTGGTTTCATAACTCAAGTTAAAGGTCTATTCGATAGTCATATGATTATCTGTAGTTACCAAAATGTTTAGAATTTGTTACCAACTTCTTGCGAAATACGAACATAATATCGAATGCGGTACTCGCAGTTTGATTCATATCCCATCTAGACAGATGAGCGACCTATCAATCAATGTCGTTCAATATATATATCTACAAACGAAATTCCATCTCATTACAGTTGGCAGCATGCCCAGAATGTCGGCAGCATTGGCCTGTGAAATCAGGCACTTTAGTTAAGTATTCGACCAGACGTTCTGAAAACTTTTAATACTTAATGCAATGAACTCTTAATTGTGCTCTTAATGTTCATTCTCGATTCATGTTTTTATTGCTTTATTGCGTTTAACAAACGTCTCGAATATTGTAAGTAATGAAGATGGTGTTTAGGCTAAGCTTATAATAGAAAATTCTTGGTCCTTTTGTAAGCAGTTGTTAACTCTGAAGTGTATACCTAGCATATAATTTTACTAGCTCTCAAGGACTGTTACCGGAACACACACTAAGCTGCTAGGCGATAGATGTTCTATTTGAAGGTGGTCTAGTCAGGCGAGCTTTCGCAAAATACCATGCGGTGAAGCTCAAGCTGGCGGTCAGTATCAAACCATGGACCAGTGGTACGACAGTCCTCAGCTATAACCGCTCGGCTATTATTTGTTCAAAGCCGACGGTGGGGATTGAACAATTGAAAAACTTATTATCATCATAAAAAATAAACTACCAAGTGGACAAAGTTTCCAAACTCAGCAGCTGATAACAAACTAAAAGCGTTGGTACGAGCTCGATACTACTCGTATCTTTTACAAAAGCATATTTGAACACGTGTGCCAAGTGCCAATTCTCCTGACATCAAAAAGAAACTAGTTTTCCAAGTTGCTGTCCCAATGGTGCCAAGAGTACTTTTATTCTGTAGCATTGGCTATTTACATTTGAAAGAAGAATCCTTGAGTTTCAGTTTAACCGTTTTGTAGAAATAATACAAGCTAAGGAGAAAAAATCTCTATTGATTCAAAAGCTACCCGATACCCGCTTGCCCTTGAAAGTATTATTATATATGATACTATATAATTTTCCTTGAGAATTGGTTTCATTGTCATTTGATATTTTTTGAGGTGTTTGGGTATCTTCTGCCATTGTTTCGGGGATAAAAATTTATCGCTCGGTGCCTATGACACTGAGTTCTAAAAATTCTCTGCTCCAATAAAAAGAAAATAATTGAGAAGATTTCATTTAAATGTGATGTAATAGAACCAACAATAAGCCCACCTGATATTAAACGTTAATCTCTGCAATTAACACATGTATTTCATCACAAGTGAAGAATTGCACTGCGCCTGTCACCCGCAGACATGCAGTTGTTAGGTCTCTTGTGCCTGTAATTTTATTGGCTCTCAAGAAATGCTTGCTGAAGACAATATTTGTTGCGTGGGTACAGTTTTTTTACTTCAGCGTGGTAGCTAGAAAGGTGGGCATTCGCAAAACTCTCTCCCAGCATGCGGTCAAGCTCAAGTCGGGCCATCGAACCATGGACCTGTGGCACTGTACTCAATAACTGGTACCACTCGGCTATAATTATTTCAAAAAACAAAATTAAAACAACAATTCAAAACACAAGCAGTTATAACAAATTACAAAAGGCTTTCTTTCAGCACTAGACTAACACAGTCTCACGATAACGATGAAAAAACTTAAATCCACTTAATTTCAGCAAAGAATGTTGAACAGTTTTAAAAGGTACGACTTGGAATATTTTACAAATAATAATTTGTTAAAGCCAACTATAAACAGTTAGGAACAGCTGCTGCCTGAATTTAAGTACAGATTAACAGGGCTATTAAAATCTGTATTTAAACCGTTTACGCAGTTTATAATTTCACCTTAGTTATGGTGTGATAAAATTCAAGGGTCAGGATGAAACCAATTTTAATTGCGTTCGCAAGAGATAACGTTTTCATTAATTTTGACATTAAACCTGTGTTGGCAAAGTGTTGGGCATAGTAGTGCAAGATGTTAGTTCATCGAAAGGCGCTGCTATCCACCTTCTGGTATTTTTCCTTTTGTCTTGTCTTACGAATCCTCCGAGAAGATTCAGGGGTGAAGTTCAGGGTATTTCAGAGGACATGGCTGTGCAGGTCTAAAATCTGTTTTTCTTTCCAATTTCCAGTTTAAAGTTTAAATGCATTTTTTTAACAAACCATAAAATTGTGAATTTATTCATACTTCTAACATCTGTTTGTCACAATTATGTTTTCTACTCTTAGTCTAGCCTAGCCTTTTACCACTATCTTACTTAAGTGTAAGTGATGAAGCGTTCGATTGTTCTCAGACTAAACTATAATTAAAAACCTGTTCATTCACGACGGCGCGCCGCTGCCCAGTGAAATAATGATGCGCATTTGTACGGGTAGGCCTCTTATATATTATATATTACATCTTAGTGTAGGAGTTAAGGCTAATAGTAAAACAGTAAAAAAATAAAAAAATAAACACGATCGCGTGGTAGGCAGTAGTAGTTACAATTACACTCAAAAAATTTAGATAGGCGAGCCTTCGTAAGTTCTTACCACTAATGAAACGCCAACATATATATTTACTGGGTCTCAGAATGTTTGGGTCGAACCAGAGTTTTCTGGCTATATCATATATACACGATAGAAACCGAAACGGGTGGCAGAGGCATGAATTTCGTGCTCTTATTAATTTTTAATCGTCATATTTGACCGTGCTCTTATACGTCAGATTGCTACTACGTATGATTTTGTTTCATATAAGACCCTAGACTAGTATCTGCATCTACTTTCCTAAATGTGCACCAACTCTTAGCTAATGCAGAAAACTGATAGGTGTAATATACGCTTAGCATGTAATATTATTAGAAAATAATATTTAATAAAAATGTTTTAATTATCTTATATTTTTTGACCAAACACACTGCTGGTAATGTTTATTCTTGTCTTGTTTTACTAACTTCCAACCATGGTTTGGTACTAAGATAAAAAACATTAAGTAAATATGAAATAAGTTCACGGATTCATGGTTCACAAAATTAATAATCTTAATATAATGAAATAAATCTACATTACTTTGTTCATTCTTTACGTATTCCTTTGTCTGTCAAGCTGTCTTTTGCAGACATATCAACCCTTTATCATCCCATCATAGAAATTACTTGATGTGTTATTAACAGTGATATTTATAAATGGAATGGGATGACCCCGAGAGACGTAGAGTATAATACCTACCATACTGCTCCTTATGCTAATAAGCAATCGTCTAACTTAGCAAATTTTTCCAATTCTGTGTAATTAGGTTTTATAAAATGAATATATTGAAGAATATTTGTGATATACTCTGAGACATGGTTATTAAATCTCATGTGCCTGTAATTTAACTGGTTCTCAAAAACTGCTGCTAAACTGAAAGGTGCTTGGTGACAGATTTTATACTGCCTGAAACTGCACTGCGATCATCATTCCTATACATAAGTTTTAATTTCCGCCTGGCTAGCGACCACCCATAAGTGGAAAAACTGTCGCCGAGCACCTAACGGTGTGTTCTGGCAGCAGTCCTTGAGAGCCAGTGAAATTACTGGCACGTGAGACTTACAACTATGTCTCAAAGTGACGGGCGCAGTGCATCCGTGACTTGTGACAAAATGCATCTGTTATAGGCAGAGGTTAGTCCGCTCAACATCAGGTGGGCCTCTAGCTTGTTCCGTCACAATAACATAAAATAAAATGTCATGCTACAGTGCCCATTACGCCTAGGCACAGTGGTGTCTGTACACTACTGCTTTTAGGCAGAATATCCGACACTGATCTTCTACCTAGTTAATCACATAATAGACAAATCTCTCGCTTCTCTTATTATATAATTTGTATATGCATAACTGGTAGGCTCTTTAGTTCCTAAAAACTTGACTTGAAGTAGAGACACTTAAAACTAAAGTTCTTAAATTGAAATATTAGATACTTTGGCACACAACACAAATATTCGAGTTCTTTTTTTTATTGCTGGTAGGTAAGCCTCTGACCACAATCTCACCTGATGGTGAGTAATGATGTGGTCGAAGGTGTTACCAGGCTTCACCTAGAATTACTGGCTTTCAAGGAAAGCTGCCGGAACACACCGTTAGGTGCTTGGCGACAGATTTTCCACTTGAGGGTGGTAGATAGCCAGACAGGCATTCGCAAAAATGCCCTTCCACCATGCGGTGAAGCTCAAGCCCGTGGCTGGATTTGAACCATGGACCTGCTGCGCGGCAGTCCATAGCCAAAGCCACTGAGCTATCATTGCTTCACTTACATAAATGTGAATTTGGTATTACTGAACAGTGGGCGTACAATTATAGGGCTCTTATCTTATCTTTTAACGCTTTGATTAACTGAAAGGTAGCGGGTACACTACAAATTAGAGAAAGTCCTAGGAGAGTTGTGTGTCAGGAAGGCACCCGGTCATAAAACCGAACCTTCATATTTATGTTCTTGTGTTGTCCTCTGTGTTCCTAGTGATTATTTTATATATTATATTTCTCTGTAGTTCTTTTTGTAGTAAAACACATGTTGTATCAAACCCACGTAATTGAGATAAGGGCAGGAATTTGATGAATATGTTTAATTTTTTTTTTTACCGGCGGTATGCCTTTATTAAACAAAATACTATGATCTATATACAACACTACAGCTACTACAATAAAAGCATTTAGACAACCTATAAGTCATAGCAGACTCACAGACAGTCTAAATGCTCCAGCCCAGTACCAATTAGCAGCGTGCCCAGCATGCTGGCAGCAAATATAATAAAAAGTTTAATTATAATATTTAGTACTAACTAACAGTAGCGAGATGATAAATTCAGGGCAAAAACTTGTATGAAAAGAAAAGAACATTTTATTCGCAAATGTTAATCGTAAGCAACACGAGAAAAGATGTAATAAAATAAACGTTAAAATATATAGCTTTGTTGATTTCTCAACAATCATGGTTTAGATGAAAATGTCAAACGCAGAAATGTTCACCACAATAACTTCATAAACATATGTATTGTTTCTCAAAGTTTATTGGAATATCTGCAAGTAACGACTCAGTTGCATTGTTTGCTGTAAAAGTCTTAAAAAGTGATTTTTCAAGAAACTCGAGCTGTATCGAGCAAATTTAGTTATCGTGCCGATTCAAGTATTAAAACTTACTATTTAAAGTCGTAGTGGAACTCGTCGAATCGTTTTAAGCCGATCAAATAGGTTAAGCAATGTACTACTCGGTTCAAATTCAAATTCAAAGACACCCGCCAGTATCTAAGTAAACACGACGACATGTTTAGGTAATCAAAACGACATACCACTAGTTCAACTACTAAAAAAATATACGTAGTTGAACTACTGGGAAAAAAACTCCTTTAAGTTCAACAGATAAACTAATTGTTACTAGTAAGAGGTACCCATATCGTACTCTAGATTTTTTTTTGTATGCTTGATAGGTTAGCCTTTGACCACTATCTCACCTGATGGTAAGTGATGACGTGGTCGAAGATGTTGTTCAGGCTAACCTAGAATTACTGGCTCTCAAGGACAGCTGCCGTAACACACCGCTAGGTGCTTGGCATTCGCAAAATGCCCTACCACCATGCTATAACGACTGCATCATAAGAAAACAACCGGGACCGACGGCTTAACGTGCCCTCCGAAGTTCGGAAGTGCTCAGTAGTAATGTCACTAGCGGTCACCCATCCAACTCATGACCGCGGCGGAAATTGCTTAGCTTTGCTGATCGGTTAAGAATGGCTAAGCAAACTTCGCTACGAGCGCTTCAAAATAGATCATTATGATGTAAGCCATACTTATAAAATGTCCCTATTTAGGAGCAACTAATTTGATTTTTATTATATTGTTGTCCATTGTTTTGGAAAGCTAATAAAGTCAATAACATTAAGGCTGGAATTTGTTTAGGAGTCGTTAGTTATGAAGCCGATGTGATGCTAAGGGCCTGGTTCAGAATGTTTGAGTAAGTTCCGGTTTTACTACCCAGAACATATTTATTAAACAAAACACTATCTTTGCGTTTCACAGTCATCGATTTAGCCTATCCATCGGTTAAAGCTTGAAACGCGCTGCATGTCAACTGTCATTTTTATCATTCAGTTATTTTATATGTTGCATAGCAACCCGAAACTTTATCAGGACATTCTGAAACGGGCCCTTAACCTACAAAAAAATATTAATACTGCTACATCCTTGAAAGGTGTAAACAGAGGAGTCTAACCACCCACGTTTCGTCTGATTGATATACCTTCTTATAAATGTAACGGATGTGTTTAGGTAATTACGTACGTATTTTATATTTATTTATAAACATATACTATATAGGTAAATTAGCTCAGAGATTGGTTTTGATCGCCGGATGATGCCGGCGGACTATTGTTAAAGTTAAAGATATATTTATTGCTCAAAATTGTTGTAAATTGTGTTGGTTTCCAAAATTGATTTGTGATGTGTACAAAAAACTTGTAGCTGCCCCGGTACAAAATTAACATCTGGTTCTCTGTGGGGTGCCCGGCTAGAGTTGTACCGTCCATATCTTCCTGTGGGAGTTTGATGGGGTGATGAAAGGAATATCAGAAAACTGGCAGTAGCGTTTACTGAATAACTGTCATCTTCACTAAGATCCACTAGCTAGACGTTTGCCAAGCGTTATATTATGGCAATCCCCGTAAAATGGGGGAGGCTTTGTTAAATAGTGAACGTCAAGGTTGACAAAGTTATATTTAGGCCAACATTACACTTCAAGTTATTAAATCTAATGGAAAACGTGGCGAGCCTATTGCTATATGCCGGGTACAGTTTCATACCCCACCAGGCCAATATCGATAAGTTAACGTAACGTAAAATCACATAAGATGATAGGATTCTCGTATGAGTTTGTGTACAGATAATAAGACAAATGGTATTAACCTGAAAGATATTAAAGTTTATTGCATTGAACTGTATTTATTCTTTTTAGATAGATCGATAACAGTTTATTGTACTTTCTTATTACAATTAATATAACTAACAAAATATTTCATCTTAAGATAAAAAGATAGTACAATCGGCGGCGTTATTCCTAGGCAGCCAAATCTTCCAGGCAAGCGTAAGCAGAAACATCAATTTGATTAAAATCGGGTAGTGCTCCAAACGCTTTATGTATCAAAAATAGTATAATTTTTTTCGTAAAGAATAACTTGAAATGTATTTGTTTATCTGATACAAAACGTCACATATACATTCCTTATAGTGGTCGGCTGTGTTGCCAATATAGGTACGTTTCAAAGAACATGCATTTTTCCAATGAGAGGAAAACTATTGCATACTACAGTTCCATACGTGTCTACGTGTAGTTCAAATTTTTCAGAATTAAACCTAGTATTATATTAAGGTATTATGATTTCCTTTTATTGTTGTGTACGTATTTTAAGATGGATTGAAATTTTATGAATAAATTTTATATTACACCAAAATTATATTTATCCATTTTTAACTGGATTCTGTACCCTTATGATATAAATGGTACTCTATTACTAAGGATTCACTGTCCGTCTATCTGTCACCAAGTTAGATCACATGAACCGTATTAAATAGACAGTTGAAATTGTCACACACCATGTATTTCTGTTGCCGCTATAACAATAAATACTAAAAATCAGTTGATATTTATTGTGATTTATTTCCGTACCTTTCGTGAAAACTAAAAAGAAGGTTATAATATTGTGCCTTATGTTGTATAGATAATGGTACGGAACCCTTCTTGCGGAAATCCAACTCGCACTTGGCCAAATATGATTATTTATATTAACGTCACTCTTCACAGTAATAGTCTACAAAATAATAATTTATTTTTGGATTTCACATATTGTTCCAACCCTATCATAAAAGTGAGGATGGGGGTGGAAAAACTAAAATTGTCAAGCATAACACCAAATGGATGTACCTAGTGGATAAACGTTTACTAAAAATCAGCTTCTGTTGTTTTATATTTTCATATGGAGGGCATTTTCATACTATTATTTTGTAGGTACCTTCTGAAATTGGAGATCATTTTTACATCTAATATTAAACAAAATATATACACTTTTTAAGCGTATATATTTATTTTTGTATAAAATGCAGAAATGTTTTTAAAGAAGATTAACATTTTGAATAATACCAGTCATATACAATTTTTTTGATTTTTTCACAGAACCGTCAATATCTACAAAAAAATTAATACTTCAATGTCATTCCAATCGGAACTTATTTTCTTATGCTAAAAAATATTTAAAAAGTACTCTAGGTACGTAGCGCTGCAATGTCATAGATTGTTTGTTATTTGTATCTGATCTATAATTATTCAGCCATAAATTGAGTAGCACCAATTTCATTGATGCACCGTTAACTTCACCCTGCAGGGAATAGAGGAGTATCCACTTAAGCGTGATTGCCACTTCCTGATTCCTCAGTCAGTGTGTAATCTATCTATTTGATTTCATTCAATTTACGCTTTGACTGATTGTGTCCGTTCAATATAACTTGAAGGTCATTGACCTTTTCAAACATCTGGTAATAAATTGGAATTGAAATGCGATGACCTGCGAATAAGCAAAGTAGTTTGATACCAAAAAGTAGTTTAGGCAAACAGATAAAACTATCTACCTATATTATATTTAAATTTTGCGGATGATTATACCATTAAACAGACGATAAAGGCGGTAATGTTCGTCTTGTTTTTATTCTTCTTTGCGAATGCCCGTCTGGCTATTTACCGACTTCGAGAAGAAAAATTATCGACAAGCACCTAATGGTTCGTTAAAGTAGCTGTCCTTGAGAGCCAGTAATTTTAGGTTTGTTCTGATAACAATAGTCCCCATTATCACTTACCACAGACCATTAGCAAATTAATAGTAGCATTTTCTTATTGCAAGCCCGATGATACCAAAGTAAGGGGTAAATATTCAAAGATCCAAGTCAATAAACATCCAAGGAGGTTCTTTTGACATTGCTTTAGGAAGTTTAGTATACTTACTATACTAGCATAATATGGAAAGATAGGAGCGAACATAATGTAGATACTTAGGCACATAGGTCTGTAGTATACCTATCAATCTACAATAACGCCTCTTGACCCTTAATTGGTATTCAAGAGTAAAACTGACCCTGCTCAAGATAAAAAAATTCAAATTCGAATACACTCGTGAGAGTTAGCCATCCCTTGACGTTATTTGAACCCTCCGTGTGTGCCTTTACTTAGCGGTCACCCTGCCCTTCTTCTTTTTGCCGATACGACTGCAACGGGATCAAAGTGATCTTGGGCTAGAAAGCATGTGCTCGTACTCGTCCATATTGATCCTTGGTTTTTCTTTTGTGTCAGCCATAGTATGTTTCAACCCACATTTTTTATGAGATACATTATTTTTTTAGCCTTTGACCACTATCTCACCTGATGGTAAGTGATGATGTGGTCGAGGATGTTGTTCAGACTAACCTAGAGTTACTGGCTCTCAAGGACAGCTGCCGGAACACACCGTTAGGTGCTTGGCGACAGATTTTCAACTTGAGGGTGGTAGCTAGCCAGGCGGGCATTTGCAAAGTGCCCTACCACCATGCTGTAACGACTGCTATCCTAAGACAACAACCGGGACCGACGGCTTAACGTGCCCTCCGAAGCACGGAAGCGCTCAGTAGTAATGTCACCAGTGCAGCGGTCACCCATCCAAGTCATGTCCGCGGCGGACATTGCTTAACTTTGCTGATCGATTCAGAATGGCTAAGCAAACTTCACTACGAGCGCTTCCTTTTACTCTTTTTGTGTGTTGGCAACTATACATTTTTATTTCAATGAAATTCGCTTCAAAATTCAAGCTCAGACGCTTTTGCTACCATTCCGAATCCCAAACAACACTGTGATTTATATTTATAGCTACTACAATTATTAGCTATAAATAACTTTTTATAAAAATTTCATAACCTTATTTGCATTATTTAGGTTTAAAAATTATTTGAAAAATCAAAAAACGTACTATCAACATAAATAGTATCAAACTACTTGTAAAACACTCAGAACTATCACTTATAAAGACCAACTTCTACAAGTTAATACAGGCATACTTTTCAGGGTTGGAAGTCAGTTTTGTTTTTTAGGGTACCGTACCCAAAGGGTGAAAACGGGACCCTATTACTGAGACTTCACTGTCCGTCCGTCCGTCTGTCACCAGACTGTATCTCAAGAAGACAGAATCATCAATAAAAAGTTATGCGTGGTCACATATTATGAGTAGGTATAATGTAATACGTTTCGTTTTGAGCACCTTTAAGACTCGTATTTTTTAGATACGGTTAAATGTCGTCACAATGGATCCGCAAATACAATTTCAATGGAATATTGATTCTAATTAGCGGCTAATTCAGCATTAACCAGATTTGGTATAGATGGTATGGAACAATTCTTACATGTATTATCCAAAACAAAATAGAATAATTATATTATGGGGCCATAATATAATAATTTATTTTCTTCGTCTATATGTCTGCATAAAGTTATATCTATAGAGATAACGATAACAGTCAGACATGTCGTGTCGAAAATCACTATTTTTTTCACCGGCCAAGATAAAGACGAATTGAGATTACGTCTTGTTTCAATGCTATAAGATCAAAAGAAGTTTGTATCGGCGCATTCACTTAAATAAATTCAATTTCATAGGAATACCATTGGAAGATGAGACTTTATAGAAACAAATAAAAATGGCTTCTATTCAAATTTGGAAACTTATAAATTGAAAACAATAAAAGATAGGGTTGATTCTTTGAGAAATGTCACAAATAGTCACAAAAACCATCCATTACAGGCGTCAAAGCTCTGTCTACGGCCCCACTTTAGTGTGGTTGCAACACTTTGAAAGGCAGCCATCTTGAATGAGTCAACTAGCATTTTCACTGCTGCTTCATTTTGCTTACAATGAAGGTTGAGCTCTTAATTAGGAACATGTGTGGAAAATACTCCCAACTAAGTACTTGATGTGAAAAAATCTTCACAACTTGGAGCTTGAAGTAAGAGCTCGACTATTAGACTGATCTCTGAGATGACTTCGCACAATAATCCTTAAATAGCTTCTATATTTGGAAATTAGTCTTAAAATTATTATTAATATAAACACCCCCAAAATATTAAAACTTAAATAAATTGAAAAAAAATAATGTCAAAACAAGCGTACACTGCAATGATAAAAAATCGCTAGCAATAACATTATTTCGAAGTTGCGAGTATAATGGAAAACATTTGAAATTAAGTAGGTACATCGCAAGGACTTTCTTAATAGCGTCCATCGAACTCGTGCACTTCATCAAAAACATCTCAAAATTTTGAGCATCGAAATTCAAATAACTTAGGTATTTATTCAGTACTTCGAGATAAAATCTATATTGACTATGAAAACTTTAAGCTGAAAATAATGTTACGTAAATCAAATATGATATACCTAGTTCTGGCGTCAGCATTAGATATTCTTTTACTTTGGTAAATATATCTTTAAGAGTATAAAGTTTTTGTTGGAAGCCACCTTTTGACCTCAAAACACGTCTCGAAAGAAAACGATGCTATAACTCACATAAATTGGTTCTATATTTTACACATTGCAACCTTTCCGATTCCGAAAAATATTTGGTTCGTCCGTAATCTATACTTGTCCGTACAAATTGAAAGTCTAGGTTTTATTTCACTTATCTGCAAGTGCCTTTTATTTTATGGAATATTTTGTTCTACTGTTACTGGATTTGACTTTGATTTTGAACCTACATAAAATAAATCGTTGGTAATAGGGCCATTTCGGTTATAATATGATTTTTTGTCAAAACAACCTTTTTTCTGTTAGGTAAATGATATTTCCCAGAAAGTATTTATGATGATAGAATTATAAATGACCTTATATTATTTTTTCTGTCTCATATCTGACATATGTGGGATCGGCACATCTGTCTCTCTCTCTCTTACAACAATAACAAAGAGTTATGAAACCCTTCTTAGGTATTCTCGTTGGCGGTGTAACCAGGATCACGGTCAACTTATCAAACCTCAGGCCAAATTAAATTTACGGGGACGGATTTTACTTAAAGGTCACTTTGAAGACAAACTAATTTTCAGATGATCATGATTTGTATTCAAAAAATGGCAACAAATGCGTGCGAAGGTATTTTTGTAAGTTCTTGATTAATAAGTAAAAAATAACTGCGTTGCAGCTGTTTTAAAATTATACTTTTTTTTGATCTCCTCAGAGATAAGGATTTTTTACATCTATATTTCGCTAAAATGTGGACACTGACTGGACAGCTAGATCTGTAATAAATCCGTGTTTAAAATTTTAATATCGAACAATCACATCAATATGAGAAGAACTATTTTCTCTAATTTTTGCGCATTTCGTCGCCACGCAGTGATATATAAATTTATATAATTTATGTTTTGTTTTATATTCTTGTACCTGATTGATCTGAATCTCCCTTTTAAGAAAATACTCTGCAAACAGCGAAGTAAGACCGTTTCTCTAAACGTGGTGCGACGATAACACTTTACCGAACAAATTACTTGCGTCTGATATTTGATCCATCCCGATTTTTATCTTTTGAGGATGTTTTTCCCTTCCGCAACACAATTCGGCATTTTCAATGTAGATTGAAATTCAAATATACGATTCTCATAACGTTTTGCTCCAAGCGAAGGCATAGTTTTTCTCGGCTTCACTGTGATATGCATAAAATTCCATCTTACCTTTTTTATTTGTTTTCAAACCCTTAACGTGTACCTAATGCGTAATAACAAATCAATTTAAATGTCAGCTAATACAAGACTGGGGTTGCAAAGGGGTGTTTAAAAATATAATATATTTTTAAACACCCCTTTGCAAATCAGACACTGAAGTCCGGTTTAATATCTTATTAATAAAAAAAATATTTTTGAGGCGCTCATAGCGAAGTTTACTTAGTCCTTCATAAGTCTTAACCGATCAACTAAGTAAGGCAACGTCCGCCGCGGTCATGACTTAGATGAGTGACTGCTAGTGACATTACTACTTTGCGCATTCGTGCTTCGGAGGGCTCGTGAAGCCGTTGGTCCCAGTTGTTGTCTTAGAATCGCAGTCGTTATAGCATGATGGTAGTGCAATTTGCAAATGCCCGCCGGGCTGGCTACCACCCTCAAGTAGAAAATCTGTTGCCACGAACCTAACGGTATGTTCCGGCAGATGTCCTTGAGAGCTAGTAATTCTAGGTTGACCTGAACAACATCTTCATCACTTACTGTCAGGTGAGATAGTGGTAAAAAGCTAACCTAAAGTAGGTATAAAATATAAAATGAATAGAATTAAAAACAGCTTCATCCTCCTAATGAATATAACATGTGATTAAGATTTAAAAACACCCATCAGCACCTAGGTGTGGCTACATATTATGCGATTACCATTTTTGGCACCCTCAGTAGTGTTAAAAGAGTAGGTAGTTAAGGTAATCTAACAACGAAAATTCCCAAAGAGTATTGACCTCACTATTATTGTTTGTACGTGATCCTACATAAGCCAAAGGATATAGGGATTATCCCTAAAGATGAAGAAGATGGTTAATATAGATTTTGAACAACGCGAGGTCCTATACAGCGCGAACTTCTAGTTTTATAGCAGCCCTTGCGATAGGTAGTATATTGTTTGATACTTAATACTATTATATGACTAACGTGATACTTTTTGATTATTATTGATAGGTCAGTTTATAACCGCTATTTCACTTGATGGTAAGTGGTGCTGTGGTCGATTATGATGTTTAGGATAACGTAAAATTATTGGCTCTCAAGGACTGTTGCCGCAACACCTCTTTGAGTGCTTGGCAACAGATTGCTACTTAAAAGAGGTAGCTGGCTACTATTCTAAGACACCAACTAGGACCGATAGCTTAATATACACTCCGAACCACAGATGCACTCAGTAGGAAATGTCACCTATCCTAGTCCAGACTGCAGCAGACATCGCTTAAACTAGTAGATTGGTTATGAAAGACTAGACAAGCTCAGCTATGAGCGTTTTGGCAGCATTTTTACCGACTTACAAAAAAGAGGAGGTTCTCAATTTGTCTGTGTTTTTTTATGTTTGTTACCTCAGAACTTTTGTCTAGGTGAACCGACTCTGAAAATTATTTTTTGTTTGAAAATATTTTTAAGAAGAAAATATTGCATTTGGTTTTATGGTCGGAGGTTACCTTAATTCCAACCCCTTTTTGTTACAAATGGTATTTAGACAATAAAGATTCCTAATATTCTATGCATGCAACATACTACAAAACTATTAGTAGTTCAGCAGGAGTAGAGACATCCTTCTAGCTCTAAACATTCTTATCCCTTACAAGCAAATGGAGCATAAGCCTTCATAGTCTTAAGCCGTCATTAACTATTGCCATATAATTCAGAATGCGAAGAACCAACAGCCCCTCCTATGTACGCAATCATTACTTACAAACAAAGAACTTCAAAAATATTACGATAAAAATATTAGCCTATCCAAGCAACAATGCACTAACTTGAATTGAATTAGAACTGCCACATTGACTTGAATATCATGCACAGTTCTACGGCTATTGACGAATGCTCGCCAGGTTTGATATCACCCTTTGTACATAATTCATTGCCAAGTCCTACCGATGTGTTCCGACAGGTAAGTATCCTCGATAGCCACTACATACTAGGTTAAGCTTCTTTACAATTACCCATCATTCATTATCAAAGTCTATCGGCAAGAAGGCACAGGTTAAATGGTTCAGTTGGGAAAACGTATGAGAAACAAAACAAACAAGTTGAATAATAGAACCTACTTACTGTCATTTTAGTTAACCTATGACTCAAAACAATATTTTTGTGGCGCATATACATACTTACATACACTGAGAAAAAATAAAGTCATTGAACTTGTTAATTTCCATTGTCAATTTATGTTTGTCTTTCTGACGTCGCTTTTATCTCAACGTTTCAGTACAGAAAAACTCCATACTAAATATTTTTTGTGGAAATCCTTTTCTACACTGCAATTGCACGGTGGTGGTAGGGCATTTTTAAATGTCCGCCTAGTTAGATATCATCCTTAAGTTGAAAATTGCTAAGCACCTAACAGTATTTCTACAGTATCCATATTGACAGACAGTAAGTAAGTTGAAAATTGCTAAGCACCCAACAGTATTTCTGCAGTGTCCATATTGAGACAGTATTTCCATCGTTGACCGGATCATCACTTTATCAGGTGAGATAATTTAGTGCATAAGTGTAATGTGTACCTAGTAGCTACATTTTCTATTACCATGCTGTGAAACACTGGCTTAAAATGAAATGCAGCGACCTATAGCCACTAATAGGCTTTCACTGTTGTCTTTCAGAACGCAAAATCAATTAACGGCTCGTTATTTGCAACAAAATTTCAGTGCTTAATATGGTTCACACATTACGATTCCAAAGGAGAATAAATCTTCATAATGAGAAGCATAAAAAATAATGTTCAACCGAAATATTGCGCGTCCCATAATTTTGAAGCGCTCGTAGCGAAGTTGGCTTTGCTGTTCTTAATCGATCAGCAAAGTTAAGCATCGTCCAACGCGGTCAGGAGTTGGATGGGTGACCGCTAGTGACATTACTACTGAGCGCTTCCGTGCTTCGGAGGGCACGTTAAGCCGTCGGTCCCGGTTGTCGTCTTACGATGGCAGTCGTTACAGCATGGTGGTAGGACATTTTGTGAATGCCCACCTGGCTAGCCACTATCTCACCTAATGGTAAGTGATGATGTGGTCGAAGATTTTGTTCAGGCTAACCTAGAATTACTGGCTCTCAAGGACAGCTGCCGGAACACACCGTTAGGTGCTTGGCGACAGATTTTAAACTTGAGAGTGGTAGCTAGCCAGGCGGGCATTCGCAAAGTGCCCTACCACCATGCTGTAACGACTGCCATCCTAAGACAAAAACCGGGACCGACGGCTTAACGTGCCCTCCGAAGCACGGAAGCGCTCAGTAGTAATGTCACCAGCGGTCACCCATCCAACTCATGACCGCGGCGGACGTTGCTTCTTTGCTGATCGATTCTGAATGGTTAAGCAAACTTCGCTACGAGCGCTTCAAATTATAATCAAATTGCATGATCACTTATATTTCATCATTTTATTATATCAAAATATGACTATGAAATATAGTATCTTTCTGCAGTAAATTATAATACAAGTACCTACGTAACCTGCACAAATAATACTGAAATAAAAACTGGAGGTTAGAATAGATTTTCAGAGAATAGAAGAGAATAATTATTTATCTACTTAAATGAAAATAACAGCTATTATTCAAAGAATAAATGGCTGTATCAAATTAATAAATGTCCAGAAACACTGTGCCAATTAATAATTTAAACGGCAAAACTAACGATCTTCGTGCCGCGTCTCATTGTGTTAAATATACAATTAACATTTGCCAATCATTTAAATATTTACTTTTATATAAAAATTAAGTAAACTGTTATATAATTTTATTGAAATGTGCTGTGTATAATATATTGATTTACTATATCAGTTTTCACTGCTTATTTAAAACGGATCAATAAAAAAAAACATACATTATAATTATATAATGTCATCAAAACACTGTTTTCTTCTTTTAAATAATTTATGAGAACTTACCAAACATTCAATCCCAAAAGAGCGCCAAAACCGGCCAGTTTCTGTTAAACGAAAAAACCAATCAAATAGTTTGTATACTTTGAACCACAGATAATGCAATTAAAAGTCCATAACATGTGCACATTTAAAATTCGAAAACTTCGTTCGGCGGCGCGGCCGGCTAGGGTTGTGCGCTAGCTAGCCGTGTTCGCGCACAGGAGTTCACTGTCAGACTGAACCCTCACGCGATATCACGATAGGAACCGAACGTCATCTCACGTCACAACAATTTTATAGCCTAAAGAAAAAATTGCAAGGTTTACGATTTGAGCAATATGTATCGAGGCCGTTTATTGGTTCTTTTGCCGGTGGTTCGGAAGATTTTATTGGAATGCGGTAATTTCAAGGCTTGAAAACATCCTGAAAAATACTGTCAAGATTTTCGAATAACAGTTTCTGATTAGTATTAGGTAAAGTAATAAAGGTAATTTGTTACTTATACTTTCCATTTGCTTTTTTATTCAACATAAAAAAAAACAGTGAGCGTCGCATAAAACGACAAATTTTAATGTAAACGGCCGGTAATAGTTCGGGATGTTATTGCTTGGCTAATAATGATAACCACAAGTTATTTATTATGAACTTCAAAGGACTTTGTAGTTCAACTTCTCTTACAGTATCGTATCGTATACAGTTTCGTGAGTTACGTCGGCCATTGGCAAAAATATATGTTCTTTTGATGAATCAAAATTATCATCGATGTGCTTTCCTTTGCCTGCTCAATTCAAAATTGCAGAAGACAGTAAAAAGATGGTTGTTAAAAAAACTTGTGTTTTCTGATATGCCAACAATTGCCTATTCACAGAGCGTAAAAAAATGCCTAAGAATGAGACAGACCTCTATATTTTAGAATTCCGAATTGTTTCAGCCTTCCAAATACCATGGGTTTGAACTCTAAAAACGGTCATCCGTAAATCATGTTATTATTTGATTTTCTTTTTCTACATTGTAAACATACAGTAGACATTTAATTTTTTATTTGCTGAAATAGGTATAATTATGGTCTAATATTATAAAATACGTCTCTCTATATTTAATCAGAATCCTGTTGTGCAAATCTTGGTTCATTATTTCATATGATATATTAAAACTTACATTATATAATCATATCTATATCCCATAAAATTTGAATAGGTATTACGAATACTACAATGCTCTTCCGTAGACGTAAAAATGACATCACATTTTCTTTAGAAATTCTTCGACTGTGTAAAAACTTTCCTCAACCAGCCAGTTCTTCAAATTAGAACAATATAATTTGTCAAGGTTTTGATTATGTTAAAAGTAAAATTTGCTTAAATTAGCCATATCTAAATCTTGCAGAAATAGTGTACTTTAAGTCGCAATCGTGTCTAAGTTAGTGTTTAGTGGATGCATTATCAAACATATATAGAAAACTTACCTAGAGTACGAAAGCAACATTTCTCGCTGTTATACCTAATACATTACAATGCCTAGTTACAGAAAAGTCACGATTCTTGCACACTTTGAAGCAATGAGGGCCGAGCGAACCGCAGGCACATGGTTCGACTCCGCCTACTAAGGCCGACATAAATCTGCAAGACCTCTGGACACTGTGAGCGAATACTGCGTGAATAGGGAACGTTATGATTAATATAAAAATTTCTGACGGTAGACCAAATAATTTCTTAATAACTCATGTGATAAATAAAATCAATTAGTCACCCGTGACCACGATCACTGCAAAGTGTTTGAAACGTCGGGATAAAATAATGAAAAATATACACGATTTATACCGTTTAAAGTTGTTTAATTACTACATGGTTCGACCCCAACGCCGCGTCGGCTTGAGCTTCACCGCTTGTTGGAAGGGCATTTTGCGAAAGGTCGCCTGACTAGCTTCAAGTATAAAACCTGTCGCCAAGCACCTAGCAGTGTGTTCCGGTAGCAGTCCTTGAGAGCCGAAAATTAGAGGCACATGAGACTTAACATCTGTACGTCTCACTGTGTTCAGGCAGAGGTTAGTACGCTTAATATCATGTAGGATTCGTGCTAGTTCTGTCACAGTAACATTTAAAAAAACCTATATTTTAGGTGAAAAAGGCATGTAATGGAGCTTCTTGCTCGAAGAAGTATGACAAAAAAGTATACGTGTGATTTTTCGGCTTATGAATAAATATTCTTCGATCAATAATCAATAAAAAAGAATCAGACACAAAAAAGTCAAAAGTAAAACCGCAATTTGAAAAGGAGAGAATTTGTATGCGATTATAAAATCACCCATTTGTTAGAGAAGGTATTGATTAAGAATTTTTACGAGAATAAAAAAATTCAAAATCTCTTAGTAATTAAACAACTTTAAACGGTTTAAATCGCGTATATTTTTCATTATTTTATCCCGACGTTTCAAACACTTTGCAGTGATCGTGGTCACGGGGTGACTGATTTAAGTGTGTGAAGTGATTCAAAATCTCTTTTATTTCGAAACTACATCTTGGGTACATTAAATTTAGCTTTAAAATTACAGTAATTGGTTTCACATCGAAAGGTTGGAAAACCAAACAGTTATTAGCATAAGTTTGGCAAGGTTATTAGAAATTTTGACACTTCTAGTTGTAATAAATTCAGTGTTTTCTCGATTCGTTTCGCGCAAGCGGCGATTCAGATCGTTTTCCGTTTGTTTGAGCGCAAACTGTGCCATATTTTCTGAAATAATAATAAAATACTGAAATTTTCATGCTCAAAAATTTAGTAGAGACCTGGCGATCGGTCACATTTGGTACAAAAAAAGAGATATAATCACTTCCAACGTTTGCTTGCTTATCAAATATTGTGATTCCGACTACACACTAGTAATCTAAAATAAAAATACAGTTTTTTAGTACTAAAATTTTACAATCGACACCAATAAACTTTGTATTTGTAAAAAAAAAAAATATTTGATTTCACGTCGTTAGGTAGGAAAACCGAACATTTATTAGCTACGTCTTAGTTAGTAGCCAAACTAATGATTGGCAATTTTAATGAAAATTTGGACAATTTGATGAATTCTCATTTCAAAATATGACCGTTATTGAACAGTCACCAATCGAATTCATGACCACAGTGGATATTGTAACATAGTTGATCAGACTAAAGGCTTCCAGTGCTTCAAAAGTTGAGTCACCCTTAAAGTGATAGATTTATTTTTACCAACGAAAAAACAAATATATTCACCAACGAAAATAACATTATTATGTGATAATTTCGCTAAGTGGCTGTTTTTTTTCAACCTCCCAAGAAAACATCCTCAGGCAGTGGAAGTTTATCTTATTTTTGGTTGTCATTTTAGGAAGGAATTGAAATTGTCGCTCAGAAATAACCCTTGAACTGATATTATTATTGGAATAAGTTCAGTTTGGTGAGTACTTTAAGGGTGAGCAATTTTTACATTTATTATTTTAAGTAAATAAAGAATCGGATACGTGCGAATTAGTATAGCACACCGAGGTTATCGTACCTAAAATCGGAATCTTAGTAACGCTGTCTGTCTGTCCATTCGTATACCACGGGTCGTAAGCTTGTGTAACTTGCTAGTAAGAGGAATGAGATACAAATCTGATATGTAACTATTTGGTGTGAAACGTTGAACCAAAAATAAACTATTTGCACCCTAGCAAATGGGGTGTCATCGTCTAGAGCTTATGGAGTAAAGTACTAATATATATTTGGTTTATTTTTAACCAGAAAGTAAATAAACAGGAGACTGTGAAATTTGTGAATATAAAACATTTTATTTTTACATCATGCCGCTTTCACACACTCGCATTCAACGTGGCCTTTAATGGGCACGAACACATACACGCGCATGTAATCTTTTTTTTTATCAATGTCTATTCACACAACCTACATTTACCCACAAATAATTACATGCATTTGTTTTTTGTACATTATCACACTCTGTATATTTTTGTTATGCCTGATAGGTTAGCTTTTGACCACTATCTCACCTGATGGTAAGCGATGATGCGGTCGAAGATGTTGTTCAGGCTAACCTAGAATAGTGGCTCTCAAGGACAGCTGCTGGAACACATCGTTAGGTGCTTGGCGACAGATTTTCGATTTAGGGTGGTAGCTAGCCAGGCGGGCATTCGAAAAATACCCTACCACCGTACTTTAACGACTGTCATCCTTACACAACAACCGGGACCGACGCGACGGCTTAGCGTGCCCTCCGAATCACGGAAGCGCTCGGTAGTAATGTCACCAGCGGTCACCCATCCAAGTCATGACCGAGGTGGCTTAGTTCAGAACGGCTAAGTAAACTTCGCTACAACGCTTCAAATTAGTCTACTTTGTAAGTCTTCTAGCTAATACTAGTTTAGTGAAATAAGGTTTGTTTGTTTTTAACTTTATTTGCTGTTTACATAAAATCACCCTCGAACTCCAAGACACAGGCCTCGTGCTTAGTTTGGGGTTCATTATAAATTTATTTTACTCTGTAATCCACTTCAAACAATGTAAATTATTTCTACATAGTTTAGATAATAAGGACATCTTGTATCTTGTATTTAAAGAACATAAGCCCAAAATATATAAGTCAATAAACGAATACAAGCAATGTCGCAAAAAATACTACCATACAATTTGGATCGTGGCTTGTTCAAAATAAATTAATCTAGCGATCAAAGGATTCGCTTCGCTTCCCAATCAAAATTGAAATCTTTGCCGTTTATTTGTTTGGATAATTGAATGAGATATTTGTAGGAATCGTTAATTATTTCTATACTACCTTTATAAAGTGATTATACCCGCGTAAATGAAAAGTAAGGTTTGTGTTAGTACAGGACCTGAACTATCCATAAAACTAGTTTTATCCAAATCTGTATAGCCGTTTCGCTCTCTTATACGTACTATAGCCATTTATTATTGCTATTTATGCTAGGCTACAAGTTTATTTTGCGCGTGTACCTACTTGTATTGAAATCCGAGTAACCACTAATGGATTGGTAAAAAAACTGTAAGTATCTTTATTGATAAGTAAAACCAAAACATAAATAAGGTCAAGGCTTAATATTAATACTACATCCCCTTTTCCCCATACATCCTCACCATTTTAAATGCAAGCAAAACTGCCGCCCTCTGTCCTTGGTATTAGTCACGGTAATATTAGTAGTTTAGTGGAATAATGCCATCTGTCGTGAAGAAATAGAACTAGTATTGAACTCACTCGCCACCGCCATCTCGGCTGATAAAAATATATCTCTGCGCAACTACCTCCGCAATAATATTTTTAACTACGTACAAATAAACTCTAAACCCAGATCATTTGCCACCCAGCGCTCTTTGTAAATTCCTTTTAATAGCGTGTGCCCATCAGTGGAAACGAAGGTAAAACGAAGGTTTGCAGTGTCTCCTGAAGCAGACCGCGTGGTGGGCCGCCAGCGTGTGTGACATCGCGCTGTTCTACTACCCGGCTGCTCCTGGATTAGTGTGGTAAGCTTGCACTCTCACGTCTTTCTTTATTTCCGTCCTTTTTGTTGCTGTGTGCACTATTCTCCTGAACATAATACAGTCCGCATCGAAGACATAAAATTATTACTTTTTGGCGTTATCACTTATCATAACTAGGATTACTAAGCAACGATAATCAAAATAACTCAGCTTACATGCAAGAATTAATATAGTAAAATAGTGTTTTTTTATATATTAAATTGTAGAAGTAAAGCTATCACAATGGGTACATAATATCTTAGGTAAATTTTTACTATGGAGTTCGTTTTTAACAAACCTTTTACGCACTAGTGGATAAAAATACTATTTCGGTAAACGAATAAAAATATAAAATATTTTACTTGTATTAGATAGATAGATAGATAGAGATAGATAACACTTTATTGCACTTAAAAATTATTAAAACTAGTGACAAGAAATATTAAAATAACGTAAAAATAGTACAATCGGCGGCCTTATTGCTAGGCAGCAATCTCTTCCAGGCAACCGTAGTGCACACAGTAGATAAATAACATTAAAAAATCCATTCCAACCCCTTCTGCTGCTTTAGTGCTACACTGAAACAGTGTCTTCCCTCAGAGTTGGTACATTCACAATAAAATATTTTAAAACGAGAAAACAAACCATGACGAAAGTGAGTTTATATAGCAATTTAATTAATTCGCATCTATTGATAATGCAGGTACTTGTTGTGATGTGTAGTTTTGTTGAAGTTAAAATAAACCTTTCTAAACTTGTGAGGTGAAAATCACAACAACACTTCTTGTTATTTTATGTTCTAGCTGTAATCAATATCATAAATATAAATAAGCGCGCTCTGTCAACAATTTTTCCTTTATCTGTGCTATAAGACGTTGCTTCGTACCAAATTTTAAGATTCTGGGTTCACGGGAAGTAGTAGTACCCTGTAGGTTTTGATCCCCTTGCGAGTCTGAAAAAATTGCGGCATAAACGGCTGTATTTTTGGATTGTTCAGATTACGGTTGGGTTAGGAATCTGATTTTTTTACAGCTCTAAGCTACAGTAGGCCTCAGTATTTGATATGAATTTCAGCTTGATACCTCCACGTGTTCCTGAGAAAAAGGGTCATGACAGACAGACAGACTGTATTGGTAGGTACTTATTATAATGTGTAGTTTTGTTGAAATAAGAATAAACTCATCAAAAATTGTGCTGTGAAAATCAAAACAATGCTAGCATTGTTTTAAGTATTTTTTCGGAGTTGGTCATCAGTATATTCCGTTAAGAAAATCAACCATTTAAGAGAAGTAAAGGTATACCTATCAGTATAATTGCATTTCTTGACACTAGTAAAACAATTTCGCTTACTTATCTCATTATGCACGTTGATTGATGTTTTTAAACGAAATACAATTGTCATAACTGTCAGTATTCTCTAGATTAACTATCAAACCACATTTTAATGCGGTTAATTGAGAAAACAAAGTGATATATTATTTTTATTCCATTCAACTTCAATTTGAATTTATTATAGTTCCCTGCTCCATGTTTGGAAAAGGGATAAAATATTCATGTTACACGTCACACAGCGTTAATAATGAAAATATTACTGTGTTTATTTTGTGTTAAGGTTGAACAGTTTGCAGATGTATATTCACGCTTCAATATAATGAAATGAAAACATGCAGATGTACATCGCAATAAGCGCACCATTTTTGACGGCTTTAGGCGTGAGCCAGACAGAAGAGACGTAAGACGGAGACGGGGCGCGGACCTTTGTCTCTTCCGCGTCTCATTCATACAAAATGTATAGAAGCGTCGCGACGCAAAACATACAGAAGAGGCAGGGCGCGAGCGCGACGCTTTTACGTCTCCGCCTTTTATTCGAAATACACAGGAGAGACGCGGCGGAGATGCGGCGGAGACACGGCGGGGGCGAGGTCGGGGCGCGGTGTGGCATGCCCGCCGGGCGGCATGCCACCCCGCGCCCACTCTGACTGCGTCGCGTCCGCGACGCGTCTCTTCTGTATAATTCAAAAAGTTGCGTCTCTGCCTCGTCTCCGCCCCGTCCTCGACGCGTCTCCGTCTTACGTCTCTTCTATCTTGCCCACGCCTTATGCAGCAAGAAATCAACTGATAAACCACTTTAAATTCTCCCTATAGATACGATTACTCCATATATCTAAAAGCTAATACGTTGTGTTTAGCTAAACTCATCTCTTATGAGTTTCAACTATGACCTTTGCCTGTCTTGTGAACATCGGCATCAAAGTCAAATTATCTATTAAGGGGCAGAATTCTAAAAACAGATGTTAGATTTTGTCCCCACTTCTCCTCGCGTGTTTACTTCGCGGTGTACATGGCGCCACGTCCGCAAGTCAACGGTAATATTTTATTTGATTAAAAATTTAGAGCGCCCTCTAGTAGAACTAGTAGAAACTATCTTGTCACACACGAATGTGATGTGTGCTGAAGCGCCATCTAGTACGCATACATGATACCAACCATTAGTTGATTGTATGCTGTAAATATCATAGTGTGACACAGTTAATAAATTTACCATACCTACAGTAGTACAAGTTTAGTCTTGATTATTACCAACTTGCTTGATTTTTGCAGTTTTGTGTATGTTCATTTTTAATGAACATGAACTATAGTTTTAATGAACATGAACTATATATCTACTTTGATGCAAGGCGTAAGCTGTTAGAGAAAAGATGGTTTATTTATTACAAAAACAAGTATATCGTGTAAAATTTACATAGAAAATCATAAAAAAGCTTTTTTACCCCAGATCAAAATACAAATAGCGGGTTATACTATTGGGTATTTTTAACTGACTTCAAAAAAAGGAGGAGGTTCTTAAATCGTCTGTTTTTCTTATATGTTTGTTGCCTCAGAACATTTGACTGGGTGAATTGATTTAAAAAAATCGTTTATTGTTTGAAAGCTGATACTTGTTGTTTGGTTCCATTTAAATTTCATCAAAATCGGTCGAGCCGTTTTGGACATACACTCCAATAACTGAAAAATATTTACTTATCTTGATGATAAAGTCGTTGACAATGAATGAAAATCGATCCCGTAAGTAGCAAGGGTCATAAAAAGAAGACTTCATCACCTAAAAGTGTGAATTAACTTGTCGAAGTCCAACACTAGTACCACGTGCACAATATTGTGATATTAGGTACTTTTGAGCTATCCTGGTACCGACTTGAACAAGTTATTTCACACTTTTGGGTGTTGGCGTCGGTTCCAAGTATTCTATAGTTATCAAATAGTGTAGTTTATTCTTGGTTCCGCTAACAATCAAGGGTACCTGCTCGTGTTATTACTACAAGTCGTCGTGTCACTACTATTAAGATTTCACTAACAAAAATCACATGGAGAATGTAGTAGGTAGGTACAGTTATTGTTTCAATTTGTTAATAATAATATAATAAATACATCTCGTGGATGCTATTGTGTAGATGGGTGGAACAACAAAACTTCTAACAAAATAATACCATTATTGAGATCACCCAAGGAGAAAGATAAGTATTTTGTTTGATAATTTTATTACTATTTGTATTACTATTCGTACGTAATACCACAATATTACATATCGATTATAAAACCGTGGTATTACTGTTATTACCTGTATTTGTCAAAGATTACGAAAGATACGTATATGTTTGTAAACGACACCCGTGCCGTCAATTGATGTATGTACTTGTATAGATAGATTTTGTTTCGAAGATGCACCGGAGTGCGACATAAAATCAGACATTCTATGAGAGTAGGGCTGCCATCCGACCGGGTTTTTCCCGGATTTGCCCTAGTTTAGAGGGCGTCCGGGGGGCGTCTGGTAGGGGTTTTTAAACAGTGTCGGGGTAAAATCCGGACACTTGTGTCAGGGGAATCCGGATTGATTGAAGTATAAGCAATTGATTGAAACAAATCTGAGTTTAAAATTCATTCGTAAGCTGCATACAAGTTAACTCCGGCGCTGCAAAATCTACAACAACAGACCGTACCTCGCGCCGCGCTGGTCCCACCATAAAAAAAACTGCCACCAACACCGATCATTCACTCACTGTGTTGCTGTTTTGGTGCATTTGGTGCTAAGTCTTGAATATTTCTAGGGTTTTTGGCACTTTCTTCTCATTACCGTAAGCTAAAAACGTCTAGTGAAATCTGGCGGAAAACATTACACACATTACAAACAAGATTACCTTGTTATTAGTTGGCTTGGCAACTCAAGTTACATTGTGAGTTTATTCGCTAGTCTCGCGGCAATGGACGAAGGAGAGAAACTCACTTAAAAAAAAAAAAAATTACAAAAAATGGAACCGACTTCAACATCCAAAAGTGTGAAATAACTTGTTGAAGTCGGTACCATGATGCTTCAAAAGTACCTATTATCACAATATTGTGCGCATGGTACCGACTTCGACAAGTTATTTCACACTTTTGGGTGTTGAAGTCGGTTCCATGTTTTGTTAAAAACATTTTTTAATCTTTTTAGTGTAACTCCAAAACGGCTTGACTGATCTTGATGAAATTTAAAATGGGACCAAACGACAAGCATCAGCTTTCAAACAAAAAAAGAATTTTCAAAATCAGTTCACCCAGTCAAGAGATCTGAGGTAACAAAAATTAAAAAAAACAGACGAACCTCCTCCTTTTTGGAAGTCGGTTAAAAAGCACATCTTTGGTCGAAATAAAGTACAAATATAAGGACCTGAGTTGCTTTGACTTTCCAAATTCCTGTTGGAAAGGTAAGATCACTTTGACTGAAATTTGAACATCTGAAAAATACCGAAATAAATAAAAAAATAAAAATATTTTTATGTTTGCAATAACGCATGCTTTGATGGATTACATTCCAATATTACAGTAATATTATCCTATATTACAATAGTTTTTGTGTTTATGAATTTTCTTTGGTCTGATGCTAGGCGTGTAAAATCGAGACTGAAAAAGCTTTTAGCCCATCGAACGACAGATAACAAAAAATTACATGGAGAAGGTTGCCGCGCACATACTGCATGGGGTTTTGTAATACAGAGTTATTGGTTCTATATAAGTGATATAAGGGTGGGAAAATGATTGGCGATAAAAAATGCACATGAAATATTATGTAACACGTCGTTGCTCATTTTACCCATTTATTGAATTTTTGTACTTATATTTATTATTAAAAACTTGTCTGATATTTCACATTACGTACCTTAAAAATAAAAAAGAGAGACTGCCTTTTTCTATAGTAGTGCACAGAAGGACGGTGTTTACTCAACATAGCTTAGTAGTAAATTGATAATGTTGTTCTACTGTTACTATTACGCTGTGGCTTGAACAAGTAAGTACCTAGGAAAATTTCAACATGTTCATGTTTTTCTTACCTTTCCATTGTAAAAGACATACTTTTCCGAGATCTACGAAAAAACGTGGTCAGGTAGCTAGATTAGGTAGTACCTATTTAATGTTCACATTAGATATACTAAACTCTCTAATTATATGAAAACATGGAAACTCGAGATACCTAATAAATTTGCAAGCATTGTAATTGTAAATTGAATACGCGTCAGAAAACTTAATTATACGTAAATATAATACGTATCAAATAAATAGTAATACAAATAAAAAAAGTCACCAAAAAGAATCTAAGTATGTGAGATTCGATCCACTGTACTCGAACTTCCGATGCGACTTCAGTAGTTACACACTATATAGTCATTGAGTAAAGTGTCGAAAATTACACACATATCGTTTATGCCTTACTGTCGGACACATTATATTATTAATGTTTCACGTACATACGTAAAATTATTATTGTAAGAATTATGTCGTAAAATTAAAATTTGACCAAAAAGAATCTCTTCGCGCTAGATTCGATCCTCGAGCCTCTTGATTGCAAAGCGATGTTACTGACAATGCGCTATTTAAACGACGATTGAATAGTCGAAAATTATGTACATAAGCTTTGTGCCTTATTGTCAGAAACTGTATAAATTAATCATGATGCATCTAAAATAATTACGATACATTCATTAGGAAAAATTCTGAATGCTGCTTATAATAATTATTTTAGGTAGCTAAAGTTGTACAGTACGTCTTGTAAAATGTTTGAAGTGTTTTTATATTGCGTTAGGGTTCACAATCATATGATAATTTCATTAATAAAAGAAATATACATACATGGAGAAAGGAAGCCATAGCTTGCCTTATTATGGCCATCATGCGTTTTTGACGATTTTTATACATCTTTTTTGCACTCCCAAAGCGTTTATTTCTAATTTTACCCATTTTTTATTTTAATTGAGATTGCCGAAAAAAGTGACGCAGGTCCGACGCACGACGCGGCTGACCGCGATATGAGCGAGGATGATAGCAATATACGTAGATCCGTGGAGTAAATAGTGCGACATGATGTTAACGCTTCTCGGAATGAAAGGGCGTATGTGACATTTTGTAAACAGGCTCAGTACGCATTAACTGTGCTTTTTTTGGATAAAAATAATCTATGAAATTTATTGTACTTAAAAAATCTATATTTTAAAAAAAAAAAACAAATTTTAATACACTAAAATCTGGCGGAAAAAGTAGGAATTCTCTATTTTCAGAGGTGTTTTTGACATTTTTTTCTATCGAGGCAATTATTAGGAAACATGTTTTGAAATTGATGAAAGTATTACTTATATCCTTGAGTATCGTGTATTTAAATTGCAGTACCATCCGGTACCTGGTTTATGAGATTTTCCATATTTTGTTGGCACTATTTCGTAATTTCCGAGCCTTAAATTTTGACATCTACGAGCTCCTTTAAGGGCTAATTACGAAATATAATATTAAAAGGTTCTGTTAGCTAAATGATTATAACTGTACCTCTATGGTTACACATTAAGGTTTATTCACGGCAACTTATTTTTATTTATATTTCTAAATGTTATAATTACAAGCACTATCGCGTGTTAAGCGATAATCCTATTTTAACAAATTATTGGAGTACAAAACTTTATGCCCAAGGCGGGAATCGAACAGTGGTATAGGCATCCGGCGCGAAATTGGAAGACGTGGGTTCGATTCCCGCCTTGGGCATAAAGTTTTGTACTCCAATAATTTGTAAAAATATTATTTATTTATTCTTCGACATTTCAAGCGAAATGAAATCCACGCCCCTCAGTTTTTCTGCCACACGTGCCTTCAGATAAAGTGTAGTAGTCCATCAACTAGGACACATCGTCCTCTTATTTGGTTAATATAATAATAGAGCATGAAATTCGGCTCAGTCGAGCTAGTATTGATATTCAGTGGTTAAGGCAACCTGGGTGTAACCTGATTTCAATTTTCGCTTGAGAAGAAAAATTTTGGGCACAAAACTTTATAAATGTGATTTTTCCTTAGCACGCGATAGTGATTGCCATCAGATTAAGAAGTGCCTATATATACTTCTTTATTAACGTTACAAAGGTATGTGACTGGTAGCGGCATGAAAAAGCAAGTATTAAAAAATATTTGTCGTCTACATATTTTTATTTTATTTTATTTTTATTTATTTATTCAACAAAATCCACAGCCCTTAATATATTATACAATAAAGATCAAACTTATCATACAGCCAATAACGGATTTACATTTTTTACAATATAAAAAATTACAAAGACAAAGTGTAAAAAGTACGCTTAATTTACAATTAGGTGTTTCCTTAGTTATATAAAATCATTAAAGTAATATAAAATAATTTGTTGATATAAAATATACATAATTATATAAAATAACAACGTTTTATTAAATTATATAACCAAATTCATCAATTTTTTTTTTTTTTTTTTTTTGTAGTGCTTTTAATTTACTTGATCATCCTCCATAATTTTAAGTATCTCTTTCTTGAAAGTTTCTTTATTATTGAAAAATATATCACAAGAGTTGAAATCCTTATTATAAACCTTGTGTAATCTATTCACAATAGAAAACTGTGCATAATTTGTTGATGAGTGCGAGACGGCAAACAACTTGGTATGCCTTGTACGAGTTCTGGGTGTACATAGTTACAATTGTAAATAGTAGACTATTTTAAACTTTAATGTACCTCCCTACTTCTAAACTTACCTACTCAAATTCAAAATCTACATCTAACAAGCCATCTTATTATAATTACACGACTGCCTGTTATGTTTTTAGGGTTCATGTATGTATGTATGTTTGTGAGTTTCTTTATTCCACCATAACTTCGTAACGGCTGAACCGATTTTGATGTTTGTCATATCATTAGAAGCGTTGAGTTATTCCGGGTAACATAGGCTAGTGAATGTTTAAAAAAATTTAAAGAGGGGGCCATAGTTCATGAAATAAAAAAAAAATAAAAAAAAAATTCGTGATAATTTTACAAATTTTACTATCACCGTCTAGAGCTTGCTTAGTACATAACAAAAATATATAACAGTAGTATTCAATATACATTGGTTAACTAATATCAAAAGTAATAAATGTTGTCTTATCCGTTTCTGCACTTGCTTCTTGTAGACACAAGTAATACAAATAAATAAATCACCGACATGCGGCAGGACAGAGACCATGCGTTTTTTGACCGGAGAACGCCTTCAGAGAGAAAGGCATTTCATACACAACTACAAGAAATGATTATTTTGGTGGTGTTAACATTTTACTGTTTAGTGACTTGATGCAGCTTCCACTAGTAGCTAAATCTGTCAGCGGAGCATACTGAATCAGAATCAGAATCATTTATTGCATACTACTGCTTTATACAACCGCCACATTTAAGTGCTGAAATGGATTTATGGACGTTATATAGCTTCTGCAAACTGCCACAGAATGTGAGGCAAGCAGACGACACCACATTTGTCGATATTTTTAATAGTTTACGGGTTAAAATCCTGGATCATCGTAGAGTACCACTTACTGGACCAGATGGCGAGTATGTGCGAAAATTTCCCACGACAAGACCGAACCACCAAATCAAAATCAAACGATGACCATCGAACTCGCCAAAATTTGCCGGTTGTTGGACGTGGTAGCATCAGATACATCCGTAGAAGCCAAAACCAAATGACAGCGGCCAAAACCCGAATTTATACTTTCTGATCTCAATAAAAGACGTATTAAGACACTAATACTACACAATAAAAGACGTAACAGGAGGTATTGTTCCATTCTTAAAAGTTACCGTTGGTACTAGGGTAATGTTGCGGAAAAATATTCAATTTGGACACGGCTTGGTAAATGGCGCTATGGAAGTCATCCGATAATTCGTATGGCCAGCGCTACGTCGTAACCGGGAGAGTTACCGCAAGCCGTTTTCGTTGAGTTCTATGACAAAACAATGCGTGGCAACACAGTCAGTTTGGGTATCAAAATTGAGCCTAGCGCTGTCGAATTTGACGCGTTACGGGGTCAAGGTAAAGTCGAGCGGCACATGCTACCACTGAAATTATGTTAGGCTGTGACAGTGCACAACCTGCAAGGAACGACACTGGACAGAGCCGTCGTGGATCTAGGCGCTAAAATTTTTGCCTAGGGGCAAAGTTGATGTAATTTTACAGACTGTCCAGTTAGGTAGGCCCAACTTCGAAAAAAAAAACGCCCGAAGAACCCAACTCGGATGGGCAGCGTTCGGGAAGTTACGCGACATTTTCTCGTCAAAGATCCTGCAATGCCTGAAGGCCAAAGTCATCAACCAGTGTGTATTCCCAGTGATGACATATGGCACCGAGACGTGGTCCTTAACAGTGGCCCTTATGGACAAGCTCAGAGTCACTGAACGAGCCATGGAGAGAGCTATGCTCGGAGTTACTTTGCGCGATAAAATCCGGAACGTGGATATTCGCCAAGCAACCAAAGTCACCGACATAGCTTTCAGAATTTGCAAGTTGAAGTGGCAATGGACAGGCCACATTGCTCGACGAACTGATAAGCGATGGGAAAGAAAGGTTCTCAAGTGGGTACCATGGTGCACCGGAAGATGTAGAGTTGGTAGGCCCCCCACTAGATGGACTGACGATATCATAAAAGTCGCGGGTAGCTAATGGTCACAAGTGGCTAATAGCCATTCTTTGTGGCGTTCTATGGGGGAGGCATTTGTTCAACAGTGGACGTCTTCCGGCTGATGATGACGATGATGAAAGTTTATGTCGCTCTTAGTCGCGTCAGACAGCTAGAAGAATTGGTGTTTTAGATCCACGAAAGCTTATCAACGAGCCCCATGACAAAAAGTCTCTGCAAGAACTGAAAGACCTCAAAGTTATCATTAATAATTAATTAATCATAAAAAAATATATTTCACGTTATCTTTTGCGTGATATTAACTTCCAAAAAAATATAAGTTATGTTTTGTGGCACATTGTGCGTTTGCAAAAATATTGTTTTATCACTAAAAGGTACGAAATAATAAGAAATAATTTAAAAATTAAAAAACACGCCTGCCGTACCAAAAAGTGAACGAAAAAATTACAAACAAGTTACATGATTTTAATGTTGAATGGCTACAATGTAGGTACTAAATAGATTATATTTACTGTGCAATTAAAACACCATTGAACCCAGATATGGAGAATAGATAACCAATCTTTTCATTGCAGTCGGGGGACAGTTCCTTGGAATAGTTCTTTACATGTCCCCCGACTTCGATGAAAATATTGGTTATCTATTCTCCATTTCTGGGTTCAATGGTGTTTTAATTGCACAGTAAATATAATCTATTTAGTACCTACATTGTAGCCATTCAACATTAAAATCATGTAACTTGTTTGTAATTTTTTCGTTCACTTTTTGGTACGGCAGGCGTGTTTTTTAATTTTTAAATTATTTCTTATTATTTTCCTTGAACTCATCTCATGATGTACAGATTTGGATAAAAAGTTCAGGACTGATGTTACTTATTACATAACAAAGTTTAAGTAAAAATATTGCTACCGTTCTGTAAAATTTCATGAAATATTATATGTTTAAAAATATGTAAAAAAAAACTGATCAAGCTCGTGTCCTACCTAATGTTAGGCGGTGACTTATTCCTATAACAGATGAATGTCGTCCCAAGTGCCTAACTGCACTGCGCCCACCACCCATTATGTTATGTCTGATACAGTTGTGTTGTCTCATGTGCCTGTAAGCTTACTGGTTCTCAAGAACTGCTGCCGGTACACATTGTTATGTGCTTGGCGACAGAATTTTTTCATGTAGTTTTGTTTCAGGGTCGTTCATTGCCATCATTTGCCAGGATCATCATGCCAGGCGAGTATTCCCAAAATGCTCTTTCACCACACGGAGAAGCTCAAGCCCGCAGCAGGATTCAAACCATAGACCTTCTGCGTGGCATTCCATAGCCAATGCTACTGAGCCATCACTACTTCAAGTCTTGTCTTTACTCCGCATAAAGTCATATAATAAATAATGCGCATATATTACCGTAAATATGTTTTATTCCCGATTTTATTATAAGTGCTGCAATTGTGGTAATTTGTGTAATAATAATTTGAAACTCCGTTTCGCTTGGGTTGACCTATACGTACACCATTGTCATAAATTATGTCACCGGCTAGAAAGTCTATCGATCTTGACATGGTCTTTAAGCTATCTCGGTATATCTTAACCAAGCGGGTCAATAGCATATGGCATATGCCTTACACTATATCTATCTAAACTTGTCAATAGGAATACAGCATTAACAGCCTACCATGGAAGCGTTGCTTCCCTTTTAAGGTATGGAGTAATCTTCTAAGCAAACTATTAAGTAAAAGGTATATCTTGCCCACCGTCACACACATTTGCATTGAAAGATTTTTTGATTGTTTAGTGCGTATCTAAACGTAATGTACATTTGCAGGCGTGCAAATGTTTTAATCTACTAAATTGAGATTTATCAATAAATGAGGTAATGTCTCAATATAATTCCTTTATCACAAAATCAATGAATAATAATTTGTCGATATTAATACTAGATAATTATTTCATTGCTGTAAGAAAAAAAACAATACGCACATACATAGATTTTAAAATTGAGAATCAAACATTTCAATATTTTTTTTATTATAATACTACTGTGGTTTCCTTTCAGTTTTCTGAAAAATATGTAGTCACATGGATAAAGTTGTACATTACGTTTAGTGCGTATCTCTTTCAATGCAAATGTGTGTGACGGTGGGCAAGATATACCTTTTACTTAATAGTTTACTCAGAAGATTACTCCATACCTTAAAAGGGAAGCAACGCTTCCATGATAGGCTGTTAATGCTGTATTCCTATTGACAAGCTATTATATCTATTCCCTCGACTATCACTCGATAGTCGAGGGAATAGCTATGGACTGCCATGCCGCTGGTTTGTTTATCCTTACTGTAAGTTTCAGCTTCACCAGATGGAAAGCGCATTTTGCAACTGCTCACCAAGCTATACCTCAAGTAGAAAATCTGTCACCAAGCACCTAACAGTGTGCTTCGGCAGCCCTTGAGAGCAGAGCCAGTAAAGTAATTCAGGAAATTACTGGCCATGAGACTGAAGAATTTATTTTCTTTTTATTTCAAATATGAATGTCTCAGGGTATTTTTTTATCTCAGTGTGGTTCGTCACTTGTGTCATAAAGCATTTTTTGTTGGCAGAGGTACGAAACATAAAGTAACGAGCCAAGAGCGTCCTCCGCTGCAACACTGAACCGCGCCGCACTCATTCGAATAGAGTTTTGAATATTCACATCGAGCAGAGTAAACAGTATGAAATAGTATATCACAAGCACAAGATACTTTTAACATCACACACCTCGTGCTTATTCCGTCAAAAAAAAATGAAACAAATGTCACAAAAGTAATTAAAAAAAAAAACATCTCAAAATGTTTGTTAGGACTAGCAGATGTCAACCCTAAGAGGTTGTTAGTATTCTTCTAATAATCCTGTATATACTTACAATAGAATGTAGGGCTCGTAGCGTAGTTTGCTTAGTCGTTCTTAACCTATTAGCTAAGTTAAGCAACGTTCACTGCGGGCATAACTTGGATGGGTTTCTGCTAGTGGTATTACTACTGAGCGTGCATCATTGAATTGGCTAGCTATCACCCTCAAGAAGGAAATGTATAGCCAAGCATCTAACAATGTGTTCTGGCAGCTGTTATTGAGAGCCATTAATTCTAGCTTAGGAAAACAAACATCTTCGGCCACATCATTGCCAGCAGTCTGTGCACGCTGCTAACTGGTAGTGGGCTGGAGCATTCGGAGTGCCTGTGAGTTTGTTATGACGTGTAGGTACTGTTTACTGTACTGTAACAGCCAGATCGTCCACTGCTGAACACAGCCTCCCCTATTAAGGGGGTATTTGCCATAATCCCCACACTTGACAGACGTCTTGGGGATCGCAGTGTAAATTGGCAGTTCTTTAGAAGGCACTGCAGCCCACCTTCCAGTATTTTTCCCTTAGTCGCCTCTTACGACACCCACGAGATGATATGGGGAGGTACAATTCTAATCCGGCACCCCACGGTAGGTTGTCCAAATGCTTTCATACAAATAGCCGGTGTTGTATATTTATTACGTTATTAGTATCTTGTTAATAAAAGCATACCACCGGAAAAAAAAAAACCGGTGAGATTGTCCTCAAAAGTTAGCCTATCAACCATATAAATAAAAGTCAGGTTGTTTCGAAGCCATAACCTACAGTCGCTAACTTCCATGATGTCATGTTGTTTAACAAAGCTTAGTTTAATGGAGCCGCGACATCGTTTCCGAGAAATGTTTTCCTTCCTTCATGTGAAGTGGCTTCCGATTTATAACAGTTCCAAACAAAACAACACCATGTTATATTTTAGGAAGTATGAAAGCGTACTTACCTTCGATTTTTTACCGGTGTGTTTTATTAACAAAATACAATAAACTAAATATAACACTACAGCTACAAACCTGCTATTCTGCTTTGTTGGTGGAGTGCTGGAATCATCTATTTGGATCACTACTCGTGTTACAGACAATTATTAGTATATCTGACCAAAAAAAAACCACCCTGCCTGACACCGCACTCAAGCTGATACGGGTCTGACATTGCCCCTACCTATCGTACATAGTTAGTCTGCTGCGCATACCAATACTGGAACATGCTGACAAGTTCCTGTGGAACGTCAATATCTGTGAGATTTTCCATAGCAGGGCATAAGACATCAGATCAAAGGCTCTCGATAAGTCGAGGAAGCACGCATACACTGGAGTTTTACGCTTTGTCTAGTATTTGACGGTATTCTTAAGACACAGTATGGCACTTAAGATAATCAGTAGATAATTGAGGAGGAAACCTGAATTGGTCATCGCGCAGTGCTACATATTAATACCTTCGACCACATCATCGTTTACCGTCAGGGTTGTGGTCAAAGACTTTCATATCATATAACAAAAAACTAAAATTTAATATGAGCGACTTAAATTGCAAGTGTAGTGATCAACTATCCGTTAATTTAAGTAATGAAAGAAACGCATAATGAAGTTTGCTTATAGATATGTTTCAACGATAGCTATTATAACCGATGCGATGATGTAACCAAAGGCACAAAACAGCTAATAACCACCCTATTTTAGCATAAGCCGGATATTGTGGTGCGCCAAAATTTAACAACTAATTTATTTAAAGCCTTTGTGTTGAGTCACTCCGTCAGTCTTTTGTTTTTAACTTATTATCTGAGTTTATTAATCCCTTACATCAAAAGAGCAGTGGTATAAGTTTTAATGTTTTTAGGTTAAGAAGAATTTTATGTTTTTGTACATTTGCCTGCGTGTGGAATTCTATTAGAAATATAAACGAGTATTACTCATTAAAATCAGATGGTTCTAACTGCATCAGAATTCAGTTGGCCATTTTAAAGCTGTATTTGAGACGTAGGCAATCGCGCCTTAACTTGCACTGCGGGTCAATTGTGGCACACTTTTTTGTATTTTTAATTTAAAAAATTAGAAGGACTATGATGTTGTTTGCCTTTCTCAGCTGTACAACTGCACCGTACTTTGGACGAGAGAGGCCCAATTACAACCCTGGGAAATTGTGGTGCATGTAACAAAACAATGACATATATGATGCGAGGGTGGGGGTTGGTGTGTAATTCTTTCTAGCTCCGCCGTATCTACCAAATAGCTAAATGAAATCTGATGCTGTTTATTTTATAAGAAGCAGCATTTATGTGACAGAACTTAGCCATATCAGACAAAAATCGCCTATCGCTATGATGTATAAGTTTCAAGATGCTATAAAAAAAACCCCGTGGTGTGCCAGGCTAGAATGTCACCCTCGTCTCTACCTGTGGGTGTTGTAGGAGGCGACTAAGGGCAACACTCCCGAAGGTGGGCAGGAGTGCGTTCTGAAGAACTGATATGTCACACAGCGCTCCCCAAGACACCTGTCAAGCATGTAGATTATGGCAAACTCCCCCTAATGGAGGAGGCTGTGTAATAAAAAGGCAATAGGAGCGAACTCGTTGATTAGCAGATGCTTAGGTAAATAAATACGAACCCACACTAATAATATATATATATATATATAAAATTATATATCTAGTGACAATTCCGCCTAATTTTCCTGTTATCTACGTGACGTCATAAACAACAACAAAGTCTCGATCGTGCGCTCGGTAAGTCAAGACCTCCTGAAGATGCTTCGTTTAGAAGCGAAACTAGTCGGGTATTCTTCCGGTTAGGCTGCGTGATGTTTATGACGTCACGTAGATAACAGGAAAATTAGGCGGAATTGTCACTAGATATATATATATATACGAACTCGTTGAATGGGGTCAGGGTATTTTGATTACCGTGAAATTTCGTTCCAAGCAATAAAATATGCAAAAAGGTCACAGTTATATATTTTATCTTTTAATAGTGAAATAAATTTTATGGAAATAGAAAAAAATATATAAGTTTGGCTTATTGCACACGGCGCCAGCACTGTATGCAAGTAATTAAAAAATAGAAGGGTGGCAACACCATTACGAGAGTCAAGTGTTTGAGAAAGCACTTCTTTCGATCATATGAAGTCTAATATATGGCCACACCCTCTTCTATGAGGGTAAAGATAAAAAAAATTAAGCACAAAATTTAGGCTCAGTCCAGCCAGCCCAGCGGTGCGTAAAACCATGTCCTCGGTTTGATACCAGCAGCAGATGGAAATATTGTACTATGAAAATGTGTGCAATTTTGATACCTACATGCAATACACACAATATTTCTCATAAGAATTTTTTTCTCATGTGGGGTCGGTGTAATATGTCTACTTTAACAACACAAGGCCAAAATAAAAACAGACATGAAGTATGTTCCCACCAACAACACGAGGACTTAAATTTAAAAAGAGAGTTATCTTGTTGTCAGCGTCTTTTCTGATGCCGACACTCCTTGGGAATACTCTCTTCTTTTGTTGGTAGCTACGAAAGTAAAGTATACCTACTACTAAAGTGCTATTTTATAATAAAGTAAACTTAATTATAAAACTGCACGCAATTACCTAAGAAGGACTTTTCACATAATTATATAATAATAACTTGCAGACCAAACATTCTTGCACAAATTAACATCAAAACAAATTAATGTTTGATTAAACTAGCTTTTTTTACTGTTTTCACTGCTGATAGGTAAGCCTTTGACCACAATCTCACCTGATGGTAAGTGATGATGATGGTCGAAGATGTTAACAGGGTTAATAACGTAGAATTACTGGCTCTCAAGGACAACTGCTGGAACACACCGTTAGGTGCTTTGCGACAAATTTTCTACTTGAGGTGGTAGCTAGCCAAGCGAGCATTCGAAAAAAGCCTTACCTTTCACAACATGGCTATAATACTCTTAACGGGATTCGAACCATGGACCTGCTGCGCGGCAGTCCATAGCCAATGCTACTAAGCCAGCACTGCTTCAATCGTCGTATCCTATTTTAGGTACTTGAACACGAAGTACGAAGATAAACTGGCCACGTTTGTAGTTTAATAGCGTAAGTCTTAAAATATAACAGTCTCGTATGAGTCACATTTAAATAAATCCAAGTACCTATTTGAGAATACATTAAACTGTACTCTATGCGATTTATATCCAGAATCCTGGGTTTAGGATTTTTATTATGTACTTGACTAGAAATAGAAACGGTATAGATTTAACATTCAGATGTTTATAAGTTTTACCCCCATTTTCTGGAACGGTTGTCAAAAACTGAATACTACAAGCTCATTGGTCACCCGTCGCGTTATAGAATGGCATTATCCAATGAGCGTTTAGTATTTGTTCTGTCAACTACTCAAGGCCTTGATAAATGTTTAAAAAAAATTGAGGTAATTGTCACCTGTCTGCGATTCAGCTCTTTTTGAGTTCACTTATTGCATTCATTCTACCATCATATCTTTTTTAACCGACTTCCAAAAAAGGAGGAGGTTCTCAATTCGTCTGTTTTTTTTATGTTTGTTACCTCAGAACTCTTGACTGGGTGAACCGATTTTTAAAATTCTTTTTTTGTTTGAAAGCTTATGCTTGTCGTTTGGTCCCATTTCAAATTTTATCAAAATATGTTCAGCCGTTTTTGAGTTACACTCCAATAACTGAAAATTATTCATCTATCTTGATGATATAGTCGTTGACAATGAATGACAATCGATCTAGTAAGTAGCAAGGGTCACTAAAAATAGTAAAAAAAAAATTTTATTTTAAACTTTTTTGGTGATGAAGTCGGTTCCATTTTTTGGTAATTTTTTTAAAGTAGCAGTAGAAGTTTTTGTGAACAAGTTCATCTGGGGAAGTTAGCCTATTTCTACTGTCAAGCAGTAATGTTCGCATTCCTGTGCTCCAGTTTGAGGCTATGAGTATCAGTGAAATAACATGCCCATGAGACTTGACTTTATGATGGTAAGGCATTTTGCTAAGGCCCACCTGGCTAGAAATCTGTCGCCAAGATCCTAACAGTGTGTTCCGACAGCTGTCTTTGAGAGCCTGTAATTTTAGGTAAGCCTGAATCACATCTTCGTCCACATTACTTACCATCAGGTGAGATAATTATCAAAGGCTAGCCTATGAACTATAAATCTATATTATATACAATTCTCGTGTCACAGTGTTTGTAACAAAACTCCTCCGAAACGGCGTGACCGATTCCTTTGAAGTTTTGTGTGGATATTCAGTAGGTCTGAGAATAGGACGTAAACTTTTTTCGTATATTATGTTTTACAACTTTTTTTTTCCCTTCAATTTGTGTCTAGCGGTGTCCCTTCTCACCCCTTCAACAGCACAGAGTAAGGATGAGAACAAAGTCGGTCGCCTGTCTTTCTCACACAATGGACTTACACACTATGGACTGACTGAAAATACCGTACAAAAACATTATCAGTCTTAGTGCACTCGATTGCACTAAGAGACTGATAATGTTTATTTAACTGTCATAATTTTTATACAGTTGTAATTTGAAATATATAAATTATAAAGGTACAATGAATTCAAAAGAATAATGTTTGGTGTCTTGTTATTTTTCCATTCCTCTTTCAGTCATGTACTCGTAATACATTCTCTTACACATACAATAAGTAATTTATATTTGACTTCCAAAATATTCACTAGAAATAATTTACAAACGTTAGCTAATTGCTAATTTACGTGGGGTTAGCTAGTAAAAAAATAATAAACGGTCAAATGCGTGTCGGGCCACGCACAATGTAGGGTTCCGTAGTAGCCCTTTATCATAATATATAGAATGATTCTGTAGTTCTTTATTCTCCTCCACGTGTTTCACGAAGAATATTATGCATATTTTTCGTGTTCATTATCAAATAACAATATGGAATGGGGTGTTAAAGAAAATATGATTGCATTGATCGCCTTGCACAAAGTGGGTATGGAGCCGTCAGTCATTTTCCAGACACTTCAAAAGCTTGATATCAGCCTTATGTTCGTATATCGTAATATCAACAGATATAACAACACTTCCCATGTCGAAGACCATCTGTCAAAAGATCAGGGCAGCCGCGTGCATTCTAACAGAACTACAAAGGCTGTTAATGCTGTTAAAGCCAGAATTGGCCGAAATCCCATTAGGAAGCAAAAATATTATGAAAACTCATCCATATTCTTATTTTTTTTTTTTTTTTTTTTTTTTTTTATGTTATTGTGACGGTACAAGCTCGAGGTCCACCTGATGTTAAGCGGATAAACCTCTGCCTATAACAGATGCATTTCGTCACAAGTCACGAATTGCACTGCGCCCGTCACATTAGACAGTTGTAAGTCTCGTGTGCCTGTGAGAGCATTTCACTGGCTCTCAAGGACTGCTGCCGGAACACACCGTTAGGTGCTTGGCGACAGATTTTCTACTTAAGGGTGGTCGCTAGCCAGGCGGGCATTCGCAAAAAGCCCTTCCACGATGCGGTGAAGCTCAAGCCCGCGGCAGGATTCGAACCATGGACCTGCTGCGCGGCAGTCCATGGTCAATGTCACTGAGCCATCACTGCTTCAAAATTATTGCGAGAAATGAAGATTTCCACTAGGAAAATACCGCGTATTATAAAACTAGTTTGGTCCTTATGGTCGATATACACGATCAAAATGCCCTCCGTCGCGATACGCAGGTTGAAGGGCAGTAAAATATTATTTTCATCGATGAAAAAACGATTGAAGAAGCCTACAATCAGCAAAATGATAAACTGTACGCTTACAAATCTAAAGAAGCTGCTCACGTGGTTGGACAGGTACAACATGGTCGTAGTCCTGCGTCAGTGAACATTTGGTGGGGCGTGTCTTACCAAGGCGTCACAATGCTACATTCTGGCCATCGTCTGGCCTAGTCCTCAACCCACAAAAGCCCACCCACAAATACAGTACAGTGTACAAATTAGGGCCAGTTTTAGAGTACATGGCTTGTTCTAAATGACACGCTGACATCGAGTCTCTTATAAAATTTCTGAAGCAAGCAATGGCAAAATTTCTCATCGAAACAGTGCGTTAACCCATAGATTTATAGCCAGACAGTAATGGTGGCCGTTTTGAATAGAATATTGCTTTTATTTTTTGCTGAGGATTTAATGAATATGTACATGTCAGTTTTAGTAATAATATACAAGTTCATTGAAAAATTGCATTTTCATTTGTAACCTATAACTTATTTTTACATTAATTTATTTTTAACTAATGGCCGGACTAGGACTAGACTAGGTTAGCAGTTAAACATATTATATGGCTGCCAGTCTTGTGTTCGTGGGACCAGAAAATACTTCTTGTGTAGGTACGATACGGCGAGTATAAGGTCTAAATACTTATTGTATTATTTTTTTATTTAAGATTACATTTTCAAAGCGAGTATTAGCCTTGAAAAACAACCAACTACTTCATATTAGTCACTTAAAAGGATTTATTCGTAGGATTTTATAGTTGGTACAAAATTATCCAACACCCAAGTTTAACAACTATTACTGTTAAACCAATAAAGTAATCTAAACCGCTATACTTTTCCTTTAAATTTCATGAACTGCACTATCATCATGATTTTTTTCAGATTTTTCAAGCCAGCAGTTTAGCTTTTAGAGGGGGGGGGACGCCCTGCTGGAACAAAAATTTGCACTTTAAAGTTTAATATTTCGTAAATGGAGCATTTAATCGAAAAACGATCTTAGCAACCCCTAAATAATTTTAAAATACGTATGCAACGATACTTGACACGACGGGTTGGACGACAAAAAAAAATTCATCCCCACTTTACATGTATGGGAGCTATCCTAAAAAACATATATTTCAAAATTTTATTTTACCACTATGTCGGCGTGGTTGATTTATGTACCCGTACAAAATTTCGGTTTTCTAGCACTAACGGTCTCTTAGCAAAACCTCGGACAGACGGACATGACGAAACTATAACGGTTCCTTGTCAGGGCTACGGAACCCTAAAAACGGGCGCAGTGCATTTCGCCACTTGTGACGAAATTCATATAGGAAGAGGCTACCGCAAAGGGCCTCGTGCTTGGTCCGAAACCTAAAAATAAAACAAACTTTGCAGTTGGGTGTCATATCCTTTTATATGTTTAAGCCCCATGCGATGAATTCAATTCGTGCGTTCATATAATTTTTCTTTAATTTATGGAAAAATATTACATGGTTGTTTTCAGACTAACTTTTTTTTTATGTTATTGTGACGGAACAAGCTCCATGCCCACCTGATATTAAGCGGACTAACCTTTGCCTATAACAGATGCATTTCATCACAAGTCACGAATTGCACTGCGCCCGTCACCTTGAGACATAGTTGTTCTGTCACATGTCATCAAATTAAATATGTATGTGACAATTTTGGGAACCATAAATATGAAGTTTTATAATTCAGACAAAAATGGACAAAAAAGAGGTTTTTATAAGTCAGTTATATAAAACAAACGTTGCTTTTCTTCTTGCTGCTGTTTGTTTCTTCTAACTAACTATGAAGGACTCATATTAATGGTACTGAAAATTGAACCACGTCGGTTAATTCCATAGGAAGGTATGTTATTAGCGCGTACAGCGAAGGGTATACTAAGACAAATAGCCACGAGCTTTTCAAAGCAGATTCATTTCGAAAAGCTTGGGGCTATTTGGTTTAACTTGACTGTACCACAGAATAAAACGGGCTAGAAGGATTACTCCGCAAAGCCATTCCGATGAACAAATGACTATAGCTACCAAACAATAAAGTGTACTTCAACTCGCAAAGCACGCAATACCTTATATATATATTCATCTAAAAGGCGTGTCTCTTTCTATCGCATAACTCTAAACTCTTCTGACGCGGCAGGTCCAGTACAATAATACTTGTAGCTTTGTACTTGGTTATTATTATATGATCTATGCCTTTGTGTAGAGTGCGAAGAAAGCCATAAATGGCTGTGTTAAATTCAAAATTCACGTATATAAGATCATATAATACTCACTAAAACTAAATAAAGAGTTAGGACTTTAATTCCGCACATGGTACAATTTTTCATCCATTTAGTTTGGAACATCTACAAACATCGGGTCACGTAACGAACACCTGAAAACTTAAAAGAGACGCGTTGCAAACTTCAATCTTGGTTTGTTTTCGCTATGAATAATGTTAGTCCTATAGTTCAAGTACCTAACTAACTTGGTTGAACTTTTTGAAACAGCAAGAAGAGTTTGATTTCATGAGAAACTTCGTAAAATCTGAATATTATATTGGAAAGTTTGTTTTTACTTTCGAAGTGCAACAACGCCTGTGGTATAGTATTTTGTAAGAATTTTAATAAAGAGGTGGTTCTCAATTTGAACGTATTCTTTTTTTTTTGTGTGTTACCCATGGAAGTAATAAGTACTACGTACAAAGTACTTATTACTTCCATGGTGTTACCTCATAACTTTTTGCTGGGTGTCCCAATCTTGATGGGCTTTTTTTTTACATTTGAGAGTTGGTTCTTGTCATGTAGTTCCATTTAAATTTGATTGACGTATTTTTTTTAATTTTTTTTTATGCCTGATAGGTTAGCCTTTGACCACTATCTCACCTGATGGTAAGTGATGATGTGGACGAAGATGTTGTTCAGGCTAACCTAGAATTACTGGCTCTCAAGGACAGCTGCCGGAACACACCGTTAGGTGCTTGGCGACAGATTTTCAACTAGAGGGTGGTCGCTAGCCAGGCGGGCATTCGCAAAGTGCCCTACCACCATGCTATGACGACTGCCATCCTAAGACAACAACCGGGACCGACGGCTTAACGTGCCCTCCGAAGCACGGAAGCGCTCAGTAGTAATGTCACCAGCGGTCACCCATCCAAGTAATGACCGCGGCCGACGTTGCTTAACTTTGCTGATCGATTCAGAATGCCTAAGCAAACTTCGCTACGAGCGCTTCAAAGTAGTTTTTTTTTCTATGGGATAGGATGGCAAACAAGGCGGTGGCTTAGTCCACCGTCCAAGTGACCACCGTCGCCCACGAACATCCGCAACCTCAGATCATAGAAACAAGGTTTCTATTTGTTTCTTTGTTCATTCCGACCTGTGCCGCCACGCCGTGCACACCTGTCTACAGCTCCGCCAGTATCTCCCAGTGAGACCGCAATAGTCCCCGCACTATTGCCGTCTCACTCGGGTCATCGTTCCGACGCTAGTTGCAGACCAGTGCCTTGGAATACGCAGTCCTGACGAAGTTTTGTTTTCTGTGCAGAAGCTGAGCAGCCACCGACCGCCGTGCAACGTGAGCTACGAGCTCGCCGTGCCGGCGCGCAGAGGCGCTCTAAGACGTCAGGCATTACCACCTACCCAAGTCCCTTGTTTCAGACGAACAACATCATATCGGGCTGGTGGTCTTGTTTTGACCGCACTTTTCGGTGCGCATTTCACCACTTTACTACCCGACACAACATAGTAACAGTCGCGTAACAACACACTTTGTGCTGTTAAGCGACGTCGTTCAGGCGTGGGGTAGCGTCAGCCAAACCCGTCTGAACGATCAAATCCGCCATTTGCTGCGGTCGCAGTGTGACACCCTACGGTGACAACGGCCACTGTTGTTGTTTTGGTTTAACCTTGCACCGTGGCCTTTCCCGCTTCACGGGTCAGCCGAAGCAAGCTGGGCTCCGGGATTACTGGCCTTGGGGTCGCCCCTAGTCAACCCCGGAGTAGCGCTTAGGAGCACCCCTCTCCGCCGAGAAAAAAGCTCGGAGAGGGTACACAACTAGGGCACACCCTAGGTACACACTCCCTCTCACACAGTGAGCTCACAAGGTGTGTGAGGGAATTCAAACCCTTGATAGGGCGTCCTGAGTATTCCCCTCAGGATGCAGTCCCGTCCCTCTAACGGTGAAGTGCAGGTCCTTCAGACCTTCGCCCTCCGCCACCCCGATCTGTATGTTGCTCATATGCAACTCCTCGAAGAGGAAGCGAGTGCCCGCCTTACGGACACTCTTATTGCTCCCTCCGGGACTTCAATCCCGGAGGCCAACGTCCCTCCTCTGACCCGGTCCTTCTCAGAGGACAGTCCGCTTTCGCCCGCTCCGGGCCCAGACAACAGACGCACGGTGGCAGCCCCTCCCCGTGAGAGGTCTCGCTCGCGCTCACCGATCGGGAGGCCAGCGAGCACCCGTCCCTCCATCGCCGTTGTCGAGCCCACTTCGGACTCCGAAGCGGAGATGGAGGTAGATCCGAGTCGCGCCTTACGCACCGACTCGGACTCAGATAACGACGGCTATACCGTCGTAGATAGAAAACGCAAGCGTGCTCCTAAAGCCGCTAGTTGCGTAACTTCCGCCCCTCCCGCCAAGGCACCCGCTAAGGCCCCCGCCTCCGGCAAGAAGCCGACCCCCGCCCCGCGCCCCGTGTCTCCTCCCTCCGCTCCGGCCACCACTGCCGCGTCCCCTCAGGACGCGAGCGCGCGCCGCGAAAAACCGCCTCCGCCCCTGTTCATTCAGGACAAAACCAAATGGGACATGCTGTCCCGTTTAGTTTCGGATCGTGGGATCCATTACACTAATGCCCGCTCCACGCAGCAGGGCATTAAAGTCCAAGTGCCCACCAGTAGCGACCACAGAGCGCTAACAAAGCTCCTCCGTAAAGAGAGCATAAGTTTTCATACTTATGCGCTCGAAGAGGAGAAAGTCCTTCGCGTTGTGATTCGCGGTGTGCCTAAGGAGATACATACCGATGCGGTATGTGACGACCTTAAAGCACAAGACTTCCCTGTGCATGCGGTTCACCGCATGTACAGCGGGAAGGACCGCAGTCCATATGACCTAGTACTCGTAGTACTAGACCGTACACCAGAGGGCAAGGCCATTTTTAATTTAAAAAAGGTCTGTGGCCTCTCAGGACTCGATGTCCAAGCCCCATACAAAAATGGAAGTCCCTCGCAGTGCCATAACTGCCAACTATACGGGCACGCCTCCCGTTTCTGCTTCGCTCGCGCTAGGTGCGTTAAGTGCCTAGGCGATCACGCGACAGCAGCGTGCACTCGCACCCGGGATTCGCCGGACCCACCCAGTTGTGTTCTGTGCGGTGCTCAAGGGCATACCGCGAATTACCGTGGGTGCCCTAAAGCACCACGAGTGAACCACAGGGTGGCAAGGCATAGGCCGACCCGCCCCTCTTATGACCGTTACCAACGGGTCAGCCCTAAACTAACGGTAGTACCTGCCTCACAGGTAATACCCGCGCCGCTCCCAGCCCGTAACGCATGGTCTAAACCACCCAGTATGGTTAAGACCGTCGCTACCGCCCGCGCCCCGGCCCGCGCGCCCGCGCCCGCGCCCGCACCCGCACCCGCCCGCGCCGCGGCCCCTGCCCGCGCACCGGCCCCGGCTCGCCCAGCGCTCCCGGCACCCGCTGCCAACACCGTTCGCGCCCCTCCCCGCGCCGCTTCCCGGCCACAAGCTCCCCCTATGCCATTGATGGCTACCCCTCTTCAAGAGGCAATCAACCTAGTCAGCGATCTGGCTATGTCGGTTGACATCAATGAGGTACAAGAGCTATTCCACAAGATGCAATACGCTCAATCCCCAGCGGACGTGATCCAATACACATTGGAACACGCGAACTTACTAAGCGCCCTTAAGCGCTTCGTTCCCCAGGCCCCTCCCCAGTACAACCACTATGGGTAGTACAACCGCACGCACGAAACCGCGCTCAGTTTCGTTAGCGTCATTCAACGCTAACGGTTTCTTTAGACAACGTGACCTTGTCCACGACTTTTGTTGCACCCACCTTATCGACATTATATGCGTGCAGGAAACCCTTCTAAAACCGGGGAAGGCGAACCCTAGGTTTGCCAATTACAGAACGGTACGTGATGATAGAGTGAACTCCCGTGGGGGAGGCACTCTTATCTATTACAAAAGGTCCCTGCACTGCATCCCCTTACCTACCCCGACTCTTGTTAATATGGAAGCATCTTGTTGCCTTCTAGCTATGACTGGTCATCAACCTATAGTCATAGCGTCCTGTTACCAAGCTTGTCAAAAGCCAATCGTCCGAGCTGACTTAGAAGCATTGTTCTCATTAGGAAGCGCCGTCCTTCTGATTGGCGACTTCAATAGTAAGCACATCCTATGGAATTGTAACGTCAACAATCCCAGAGGCATTGCACTTGAAAAACTAGTCGCAGAACTTAATTTTGACATAATTGCGCCCACTGAGCCCACTCACTACCCTCACACGGAAGACTTTCGACCTGACTTGCTTGACATGGCACTACTCAGAGGCGTAACACTCCAGTTACGCTCCATAGAAGTGGTTCACGAGCTTCACTCTGACCACCGACCCATTATACTGCGACTAGGTCCCGACCCAACAACAGACCTCCCCCGCCCCACTAAGACGATAGTGAACTGGAAGCAATTAGGCGTTGCCCTAAAGGCTATCAGTTCACCGGACCTTGACAAGATCCCTGACGACATCCTTTTTTTTTTTTTTTTTTTTTTTCACCCGGGAAAATCCTTTATGGATACCACCCGCCCCGGGGGGAGCAGAGTGGTTATGTGGGAGTCCTCGCCTGAAGGGCCTTACTACCCCCACGGGGGGGTAGTAAGTGAGGTTACCCACTAAAAACCCGGGATGAGCAGTCTGCCGCCTAGTAGGGCGAAATGGGGTAGCGTTAGCAGTCACCATCTCGCCCCAGCGGCCGGCCCGTCACCGATGACGGGCCCCGGCCAATGGAGGGATGACCCGGCTCATTGGGGCCATCCCCCAGACGTGTGGGATCGTGCAAGCCAGTTGAGAATCCCCCGACTCTCCACCGGTGATCCGCACAACACTAGGAAAGAGCGAGAAGGCGCCCGAACCGCCTTCTCCTCCCCCCAGTTCGTCTACGCCGGAGCGGGTCCGCGAGGACGTCGTCCTCCCTCGCCCGCTCCGCGGCCTCCTTCTGCGCCATCACCGCTTCGCAGAAAGAGACCACCGCCTGCCACGATCTGTCGCTGCCGAGCATAGCGTTAACCACGCTCGGCAGCGACAGATCTGCGCCAATGACCGCTGTGAGGGTGTGCCGCATGGGACTCCACGCGGCGCACTCCTCCAGCGTGTGGAACGCCGTGTCTTCTGGCGCTCCACACTCGTGACAGGCGGGGGTCGCCTCCCGTCTCGCAATGTGATGCAGGTACCTTCCGAAACATCCGTGTCCGGAAAGCACCTGCACCAATCGGAAGGTCAGCGACCCGAATCGCCGCCCTACCCACCTCCGGAGGACCGGGCGAATGGCATCCACCGTCCTCTGTCCAGGGACCGGTGGAGCCAGGTCCTCCGTCCACCGCCTCAACAGGGCGGCCCGCGCCCGCCGTCGCATGCGCGTGACCTCCTCCCACGCTGGAGGCTCCCCGCGGGATCTCCTCGCCGCCACGAAGTGGTACACTTCGGCGAGGATCTCCGCTTGGAGCTCCCAGGGGGGATCACCGGCCAGCACGCATCCCGCCGTCCAGGACACCGTCCGGTAACCGCGTATCGCCCTCGTCGCGATGACCCGCTGCGGACGTCGCAGCAGGGTCTTATTGGCGCGACCGAGGGCGTCCACCCAGACAGGTGCCCCGTACAAGGCCATACTCCGGATCACTCCGGAGTACAGGCGACGACAAATGGCGTTCGGGCCGCCCACGTTGGGCAGCAGCCTCCCAAGGGCGGCAGCGGCGCCTACGACTTTTGGGGCCAGTTGAGTGAAGTGGGCCCCAAAAGTCCACCGCCCGTCCAGGATGAGACCCAGGTACCTCATCTGGGTCCCAACCCGGACCAGGACCCCGTCCAGGTCTATCCACGTTCCTGGAGGGGGTCCCCCCCGAGGCCCATGGAACATTAGGGCCTCGGTCTTGGAGAGGGCGACCTCCAGCCCCAGGGCACGTATGCGGCCGACCACGAGTGTCGTGGCCACCGTGGCCCGCCGCACCGTCTCCCCGAGGTCCCTCCCCTTGACTACGACTAGGGTGTCATCCGCGTAGCACGCAACCCGCATACTTGCGGGAAACGTGCCGCGGAGCACCCAGCCGTAGCCAATGTTCCACAGGAGTGGCCCCAACACCGACCCCTGCGGAACCCCGCAGGACACGCGACGTCGCCTCAGACCGTCGCGTCCCTCCACCAGGACCTCGCGGTCCTGGAGGTAGTCAGCCAACAGCCTACGCAGATACAGGGGCACTCCGTGATAGCGGAGCGCCTCCCGTATTGTTCCGTGCGGTAGGCTGTTGAAGGCGTTGGCAATGTCCAGCGAGACAGCCAACGCCCTTTCCCCCCCGCTGACCACGTCCTGCGTCCACCCCTTGATCCAGAGCAGGGCGTCTATCGTCGACCGCCCTGCTCTGAATCCGAACTGGGCCTCTGAAAGTTCAGGCCCAGTTCCCCCCAGATGCCGGATGACACGGGAAGCTACGATTCTCTCCAGCAGCTTCGCCGTGTCATCCAGCAGCACGATTGGCCTGTATGCGGCGGGCGAGTCGGCGTCTCGCCCTTCCTTCCGCAACAGGCACAATCGCCCGTCCTTCCAGAGCTTCGGGAACTGACCCGACGTGAGGCACGCGTCGAACAGTTCCCGAAGCTGACCGCCCATCTCCCTAAGGGCGATCCTGAGGACCCGCCCGGGAATCCCGTCTGGTCCCGGGGCAGTCTTCTTGCCACTCAGGCGAGAGACTGCTACCTCCATCTCCACCTCTGAAATAGGCGGAATGGAGGCCGGGTCCTCCTCCTCCTGGAAGGACGGCGTGGCCATCGCTGGAGGGGTGTAGTGGGGGTCGCTGTCGGGGAATAGCCCCCCCAGCACCCTCTCCAGGAGCTCTGGCTCCAGGGACTCTGTGATAGGTGGCGCGCTGCCCCGGAACTTATTCCGGGCAGCCTTATACGGGCGCCCCCATGGGTCCCTGTCGAGGCCCTCCAGCTCCTCACTCCAGCCTAGGGCCTTAGCCCGGCCGATGGCCAGCTTCAGCTCCTGTTTGGCTAACTTTACATCGCCATGCAGGAGCTGCTCGGCCGCCAGCTGCTCCGCCGGCAGCTGGTCGTCCGTCCGGCCGTGACGCCGCCTCCTGCAATGATAATAGAGGCGGCGCGTCTCCGAGCATAGCGCTCGGAGATCCTCGATCTCCGAGCACCACCAATAAACCTGGCGGCGCTCGGGGCGGCGTCGGGACCTCGGCATGGCGGCGTCGCAGACGGCCGTCACCGCCTCTCGGAAGTGGCCCGCCGCGACGTCCACCTCCGGGTGCATGGGGGCGGCCACCCATGACTGTACGATGGCCGCCTCCTCAGCCAACTCTGGATCGAGGCGACCAATCGCCCAGCGCGCAAAAACCGCCCTCTCCACGCGCCGAGTCCCTCCTTGGTGGGAGGTGGCGATCTCGAACCGGATGTAGTTATGGTCCGAGAGAGTCGCCACCTCCGCCTCCACTCTCCAGGCCTGGACACGTGCTGCGACCTCCGGGGTGGCGAACGAAAGGTCCACCACGGACCCCCCGTTGTGTCGCACGCACGTGTGGACCGACCCCCTGTTGAGGAGGGTCAGCCCTGCGGCAACCGCCCACTCCACGACAATCTCCCCGCGAGTGTCAGTGGAGGGGTTGCCCCAGGCCTGGGCCTTGGCGTTCAGGTCCCCCATGAGGAGGACCTCACGTGGTGCCTGCCTTCTCACCGCCGCGGCCAGGAGGTCTAGATAGACCTCCAGCTCCGCGACGGTCCTATTGGGGGAGAAGTATGTGCCCACTACCGCATACCTCTCCCACTTGGCCACCACGTACCCCGAACCCCTCTCTAACACCGAGAGGGGGGGGCCGCCACTGGCACGTCCAATTATCGCTACGGAGCCGTCCAGATCCCCAGCCCAGTAGGAATGGGACTGGGGAATGTAGTACGGCTCCGCGGCGACCGCCAAATCGATCCGCCACTGCGCCAGGGACTGCATAAGCAAATCCTGAGCCCTGACGCAGTGGTTTAAATTCGTCTGGAGGAGATTGTGCTGTCCGACTTGATCCATTAATCGGACGGCACAACCTCCATGCTCGCCGCGCGGCGAACAGCCTCAGGTGCGGCATTGGCTGCCGGTCGGGGGATGGCCGGGGTCCTGGCGGCCTGTCCCTTCGTCTTTGGGGGGACACAGTTTTGTCCCCCCATCCTGTGCTCGGCGGGTCGCCCCGACTCTGCGCATATCGCGCAGTGTGGGGCCCTCCTCTGGCAGCAAGCCGCCCTGTGGCCTGCGCCTCCACAACGGAAGCACAGGTCCCCCCTGTCCGCCGACGAGGGACACTGGGGGCGCGTATGGCCGAGTCCCATGCATTTGAAGCAGCGCATGGGACGCGCCGCCAGTGCCACCACTCGCACCGAGCTCCACCCCACCAAAAGCCTGCCCCGTGCCAGCAACACTTTGGCTGCTGCAATCGGGCAGGAAACAAGGGAGGAGCCGGTCCCGCCGAAGCTTCGCTGTACCTCTCCTGCTTTGACGTGGAGAACGTCACAGCCGCCCACCTTGGCGACCGCCGCCGCCACTTTCTCCTTAGTGGCGGCGTCGTCCAGGCCCGTCACGTGCAATTGCACGGACTTCACGGGCCTCGAGACGTTGGCCACCTCGGACAGGACACCGCGGAGCTTCTCCGCGAGCCTGTCCGCTTTGTCGCTGCTTTGGGAGCCAGGAATTTCGAGCATCCTGGCTCCCGTGGCCGTCTGGCGGAAATGGATCCGGTCGATACCCAATCCTTGGAGATCGACCTTCTCCTGCGCCGCCTCCACGATGGCTTTGTATGTCATCCCCTTTTCCGCGGCTTCGGGCTGCAGCGTCAGCACAACAGCCGCGGATTTGGGGGTTTTCATGGCCTTCGCCTTCTTGGGCCCGGCGGCAGCGGAAGCCTTCTTTGGTTTAGGCTTCACGGCAGAGGGAAGGGCACGAGCTGCTGGGACAGGAGTGGGAGCGGGCGTTGCTAGGGAGGAAGATTTGCCCTTCCCTTTGCCTTTTCCCTTTTTTACTACTGCAACCCAGGTTTCCGCCTGGGCCACAGCAGTTGGCACGGTAGTTTTGGGGGCGATGGGAGCCGCAGTCGAGGGCGTGGCAGTAGCCTGCGAGGCCTGGCCAACCCGCTTACGTGGAGTTGGTTTCGGGGGTGGGGGCGCAACCGCTGCTGCAGCCTTCTTCGCGTCCGCCCTGAGAGGCGGGCGAAGAACCGGCGCTGGCAGGAGGCGATCCTCGATACCAGCGAGTCGGGCATTGAGCATTTGCCCGAACGTGGTAGTTAAGGAGCGCGTCATCTCCTCCACTAACTCTGCCCCCAGTACAACGGCAGGGGGGGCCGGCGTCTCGGCGGCAGCGGCTGCTGCTGCTGCTACTGTAGCAGCAGACGTGGCGGCAGCCGCTTGGGTCTTGGCTTCGGTGAAGCCGCGCCGCAGCGCCTTCACCTCTGCCTTGCAGGCCTCCAACTCGAGGCGCACGCGACTATTTTCGGCTCTCAGCCGCCGCGTCTCTTCCGCCTCACTCCTGCTGGCCAGTGCGTCGACAACCTCCCTCAGGGTCGACGCAGACCTTTTCAGGCGAGCAACGAATTCGCCTTTTAGGTTGCCAGATTTCTTGGCAACCTCTAGGATGCAGGCGAGCATCCCTCCTGCTTGTGCCCTGAGCTCTTGGGCGTTTAGCCCGCTGAGGTCACCGAACCCGGCAAGGACATCGGAATCACTTCCGGTGTCTAAAAGACTTCCAGCGGCCACAGCGGCCGGCCCCTTTTTAAACTTCCTGCTCTGTAGGACCTCCGCCAGCTCCTCCACTAGTGGCTTGGGCTTCACAAACTCCTCTCGCGTCGGGCCTGTTTTTGTGCCCTTCGCCCTTCCCCTACGCGCCGTATTGACCTTAGCGGCCGACGTCTCCTCGGTTTCAGTGTCCGACTCTAGGTAGCCGGGCACGTAAAACGAGGAGTAAGGCCGCTTCCTCCGGCTGTCACCCACGTCGCATAACTCCTCAAATACGGACTCCACGTCCGACCGCACTTCGTCCCCCATGGAGACCTCCGACGGATCTCTTGAAGGGCCGTTTTTCAGGCTCTCATTAGTGCCGCTCGAGCGGCCCTCAGACAAAACAATAGGTTGGCCCTGAGAAGGGCCTTTTGCAAATTTTCCTTTCGCGTCTCTGTTGACTTTCGACATGATCACAATATGCAGGCAAAATAAAAACAGAATAATTATAAAAATAATTATAAATCGTGACCATAAGAAACATTTTTTGGGAAATGGACAGGCTTCAATCTTTCTACTCAAGCCTCCGGAAGTTTAGAGTTCAGAAGACTGACAATACCTTGGAGGTATTTTCCCGAAGTCTAAGGATACACTTATCATCGGGGTTTTGGAACTAGTCCAGCCAGTTTGTCCCCGCCTCCAATAACGTGAGTTATCGGAACAGGGGTCACTACCAAATAAAAGACAGCGGTTATTTTCGATTATGTAACAATACGTTTGACAGTAGTAGGCGCTGGTGTTTGCCAGTTAGAGGGGTCCCTATTTTAACACACACACTGCCAAACTGTTTTTCATCTACTCATAAACATGACAAATTATCTGTAGCCTTGCCTTAAAACTACAATTTATACACCGTAAGTCTATTCTGTCATCTGTCTTAAAGAGGTGCTAAGCACCTTAGCACGTATAATACAGATGACAGACAGTTAACTACGGCCCCGGTCTGTACCGAGCATTTTCAATTTGGTTACTAATAAGGGGTTAAATAGCCCTGTGAACTACATAATATACACATATAATACAAATATATACAGAGACAATATATACATATACATACACATATAGATAACAATACACGCGGCGCCTGACGGTGTTCTGTTGCGTTTATTTCGGAAGGAAATAAACCAATAACAGGCAGCACCACGAGAAGGTATCCGTCAGACTTGCCTTAGGGATCATCACGACTTGCGCTCTCCCCTAAGACCGTTGCCTCCTTACCCATCCGGGATGAGTAAGGAAGGCCTGAGTTTATCCAAAACAAGCAGCGCAAGGCATGCAAGCTAGGCAAAGCAACTATTAATGAATAAACCCAGACCCGCCCTCCCTGACGACATCCTGACTAAAGATGACGTAACCCTTGCGATCGATTCGTTCACTAATCACCTCTCCACCGTAGTAGGTGCATCCGCAAAGGAGGTCATGGTGCCGGACGACCGGCGCCTTGTCATTCCAGCGGATGTGAGACGATTAGTGACGGAAAGTAAAGCAGTGACCCGACATTACGACTCTTACCCCAGTAAAGAGAACAAAACTAAGAAACGCCACTTTGAACGCATGGTTCAAAGTCGCATGTCTGAGTTGCGTGATCAACAATGGGGTGACAAACTTTCAAACCTCGTGCCTAGCCACCAGGCTTATTGGGACTTGGCGCGAGGTATGAAAGGTAGTAACCATAACGACATGCCTCCCTTATACAGACCAGTCCCACTAGTCCCAGCGTTCTTTGACGAAGACAAAGCTGAGTGCCTAGCTGATAGCCTAGAGGCTCAGTGTTCCCCTAACGTAGATCACGTTGACCAAGCTCACCTCGATTCGGTGGATGCTGAAGTCGAACGTAAAAGCTCTGTGGTCACCTCTGAACTCCCACCAATCACCTTAGCGACTTACGCTGAGGTGGCGAGACTGATCAAGGCCCTCCGACCGCGCAAATCCCCCGGTGCCGATGGCATCTCCAACAGGGTTCTTAAAACCCTCTCTCCTCCTCTCATCCATCTCCTAGTCAGCATCTTCAATGCTGCTATGAGCCACTGCTTATTCCCAGACACCTGGAAATGTGCAAATGTCATTGGCATTCACAAACCAGGCAAAAGCTCATCTGACCCCACCAGTTACCGCCCCATCAGCCTCCTCAGTGCCTTAGGCAAACTTTACGAGCGGTTACTTGCAAACCGTCTCCAGTCCCATGCTAAGGAACACCACCTTATCCCAGATGAGCAGTTTGGCTTCAGGCCCGGACACTCATGCGTCCAACAGGTGCACCGCCTCACGGAGCACATCATTGAGGGCTTTAACAAGTACCCCAAACCCCAGACAACGCTAGCAGTCTTCCTCGACGTAGCGAAAGCTTTTGACAAAGTCTGGCACAATGGCTTGATTTACAAGCTATACCAATTTGGCGTGCCAGAACGTCTTGTGCTCATCCTACAAGACTTCCTTAAAGCCAGAAGCTTTCGCTATCGCGTGGAAGGCACCCTCTCCTCCCCCCACCCAGTCAGAGCCGGAGTCCCTCAGGGCTCCGTGCTATCACCCATTCTTTTCGCGCTGTATACCAGCGACATCCCACGCTCTCAGCCTAACGTCCTATTAGCCCAATACGCGGATGATACCGCTATTTATACCACTGGGTGGCATATCAGTAGAAAGTCCATTCCCGCCCTCCAACGGGCCATCACCGAGATCGGTGACTGGTTCCGTAAATGGCGCATCGCGGTCAACCCAGTTAAAAGTGCAGCTATGTACTTTACTGAGAAGGGCCGCCCCCGTTACCCGCAACCTTTAACTTTGTTTGACCAACCCATCCCCTGGGTTAGTAAAACAAAATATCTCGGAGTCACCCTTGATCGGAATCTCACCTTTAGCGATCATATAACAACCGTCCGTAACAGAGCGGCCTTTGTAATGGGTCGCCTTGGTCCCCTGATTCGCAAAGAGAGTAAAATGTCTCTTAGAAATAAGAAGACACTTTACACTGCCTGCATCCGCCCCATCATGACTTACGCATCAGTAGTGTTTAGTCATGCTAGTGAGGCCCATCTCCATAAGCTACAAGTCATTCAAAACCGTTTTCTTCGTAGTGCAACCGGCGCTCCGTGGTATATCCGGAACACCGAGTTGCATTGCGACCTAAACCTTCCCTCTTTAGCGCAGTTCAATAAGGACTGCGCCCGCCGATACTTTGATCGAGCGCCCCACCACTCGAACCCTTTGGTTGTCCAGGCATCGAACTACTCGACCGCCTCTTCTATCCCATTTTTCAAACCCCCCCGTCGCCGACCACGGCAGGTATTAGACGACCCGGATGACCCCATCGCAGTCATTACATTGGCAGCTTTAGCGTTATCCGCAAGTCGTCGAGGTAAAATCCCCAGGTGTGAGGTAATTAGAGGTCACACAATCAAACACCGAGCTCGCCGGCGAGCTCGAGGCAAAAACAAGGTCACGATAAATTGCTCTCCAAATAGTCAAAGAGTATTATTCAGTAGGGCCCAATTGTGCAACACTGCAGTTGCATAGAGGCATTTTGCTCCGATCCCCCCCATGTCTCTCGACAGCGAGACAAGCCGAGGTCCGAACCACAGTGGTGCCCTTGAGCTCGCTGTCAACCCCTCCTATAATAGCGGTACGTTTTCGGCGTCCGCAGGAGACGGAGGTAGAAAGCGCTTTTCGCCTTCTACGCCCGTCTCGGGAGAAGTGCCTTCGGCACTTCTCCCTCCCGGGCTATTGTAGGGCCAGGCCCTCGCCCAAAACCCGGTGGAGCTGGACGACCGCACAGGCGGTAGCCAGCATCTATGTCCTCCCTAAAAAAAAAAAAAAAAAAAATTCTTTGTTTCTATGATCTGAGTCCTCAATGCGCGGTCTCGAGGATGCGTTGCCAGCCGCTGAGTACCTACTAGAGTCATTGCTAATAATGTGTATTTAGGTATTTGGCTTTAACTACGAGTACATTGATGATGTTCTCATTGTCACTTGTCAATTTAAATGAACAGTTAAACTGTACACGATGGTTTGAGAAAGCATCGTAGTATGTCGAGGAGTCTGGTTCTACTTTGGTGGAACTCTTCAATAACTGACAACAAGTGTGTCGAGGTTGCAGCAATCATTTATTTACTTATTAGTTCATTTTTGTTTTATAATATTTTCTGATTGAAGTCGTTATTTCGTGATTTTGTATTTTGCACTGAAAGCTCGCCCTTATGATCTAAAAAATTAGCAATGGGACTTCCCTTGCTAATCTTTCATCTTCAATTTATCACAGATATATTTTCGATTGATGAACTATTATATATCTCTTTAAAAATTAGGTCCCAATGTGCCCAAAGTCTATACACCAAATAGCTCAAATATGTAACAACTACCGAGATTAACAAATTTGCGCCGCTTGAGTCGCTCCGCCGAAGTTGCCGCGGTTGGTTAACGTAATACATTCGTATGTAATTGTTTATCTAAGTAGTTACAAATACAAATAGGTTTCATCTAAATTTAAACTACCTAACAAATTAACGATAGCTCGAAGCAACATTAATAGAAATTACTTAGGTACACTTTTATACTCGACAAGTACCTAACCTTTCTTTGAGGCATTCGTAGCGAAGTTGTCTTTGCCGTTCTTTAGCAATTAGCAAAGTTAAACAACGTTCGCCGCGGTCTTGACTTAGATGGTTGACTGATAGTGACATTACTACTGGGGGCCAACTCCCATCTCTTAATTCAGTCTTATTTTAACATTACATCTACAATTTTAATTCGCACCACCACATATCACTATAGTATACTTATATTAGAACTTCAACGTGAGAGCGGGAAGCATGCATTGAATCAAGTCATTTGTGCGACAGAGGTAGCACTATATGAAAATTATTGTTTCGTGACGGCCACGGTACCAACCTTAGTATCAATAATTTAAACTTGAAACAATGACGTTTGCTTTCCATAATAGTTTATAAAAGGTGGGAGTTGGGCCCCTGACCGCATCCGTGCTAAAGAAAGCACGTGTAGCCGTCATCAGTCCTGGTTGTTGTCTTACAATGGCAGTCGATATAGCATGGTGGTAGGGCATTTTGCGAATACCCGCCTGGCTCACTACAATCCTCAAGTAAAAACGGTGTGTTCCGGCAGCTGTCCTTGAGAGCCAACAATTCCAGGCACATAAGACAACAATGAGACAAAATGTTTGTCTCAGGGCGACAGGCGCAGTGTAGTTCGTCAATTGTGACGAAATGCTTCTGAAAAGATTCAGGCGTTACTTTGCGGAAATCCATATTTAATAATAACATTTTTTTAAATGCCTGATAGGTTAGCCTTTGACCACTATCTCATCTGATGGTAAGTGATGATGTGGTCGAAGATGTTACGAAGATGATGAAGATGTTGTTTAGATTTACCTAGAATTACTGGCTCAAACACAGCGGGTGTAACACAACGGTAAGTGGATGGCGACAGATTTTCTACTTCAGGGTGGTAGCTAGCCAGGCGAGCATTCGTAAAATGCTCTAGGGCATTCGCAAAATGCTCTACCACCATGCTATAACAACTCCACTCTGAAGACAACAACCGGGACCGACGGTTTAACGTGCCCTCCGAAGCACGGCAGTTTCGATAGCGGTCATCCATCTAAGTCATGACCGCGGCGAACGTTGCTTAACTTTGCTGATCAATTCAGCATGGCTAAGCAAAATTCGCTACGAGCGCTTCAAAAAAAAAATCAGACATTATAAAACAATTTTATAAAAATAAATATTATAATCAAACATTTGTAAATGCACAATACTTTCCTTAATAACCCTTATTATTCAGCACTTAGTTTGATGGTTGAGAGGGTTTGAAATGATCCTATTCATTAACCAAAATGTATCACAAATGGCTGTGCTTAGAATATCTAAACAGATTTTTAGGCTTTCATTTCAATGAATAAAATTATAATAAATAAGGACAAACCCCTCTTGAAAATGAGAATTAGACCCAAATTGTTGACTGGCTTAGTTGGGACCTTGATTTGAATCCTGCTGTTGCAAATTATTTATGGCTTGCTAGCTACCACGTTATACAAACCAGCACAATTTTGGTTACGTACTAACGATACACATACAACAATACAATATATCCGTTGAATGTATATTAGGTATACAGGTTGTATTTTTAAGACGGGACAGTAGGGGCAGGTACCTTGAAGTTTGAAAAAGTTTTTCGTGATTTCTGACGGTCAGTCCTGTAGAGATTTATGATCCTTGTGTGATATGATTTTTGTGAGTTCGAAGCGCTCGTATCGCAGTTTAGTTAGCCATTCTGAACCGATTAGCAAAGTTAAGCAACGTCCGCCTCGGTCATGAGTTGGATGGATGACCGCTGGTGACATTACTACTGAGTGCTTCCGTGCTTCAGAGGGCACGTTAAGCCGTCGGTCCCGATGATTGTCTTAGGATGGCAGTCGTTATAGCATGGTAGTAGGGTATTTTACCTGTCAAGTAGCTCAAGTAGAAAATCTGTCGCCAAGCACCCAACGGTGTGTTCCAGCAGCAGCTGTCCTTGAGAACCAGTAATTCCAGGTTAGCTTGAACAACATCTTCGACTACACCTAAACTTATTAGCGGCTCAGATAGTGGTCAAAGGCGAACCCATCATGAATAAAAAGAAAAAAAAGGAAAACATTTTTATGCTGACTGTAATTTTTTTCCAAATTCTTTAAATACAGTTCAGAATATTTAAAAAAATATGGATAGTCGCCTAAAACGTTTTCCTTTAACTATAACGGTTAAGGTACATGACCTTACTATCCCATCTCAAAAATTCAACCTGTATGTGATATTACTAGGTATATCAACAATACTGCGGGGGGAATCGATATTTAAATGTGTTCCACTTATGTTTAAATTTCACACACTACTACTAAATATTTTTAAAGCCTGCACCGAGGCAGTGATACGTAATTGTGGTTCGTTTGATCCCTTGCTGTATCTTTATTTCTTAATTTTGAGTTATGTAATTAATATATATCATACTAGCTTTCCGGGCGCGGCTCCGCCTGCGCGTATGTCGGTTATCGCGCGAAAACATTAACCTCTTTTTGCGCAGTCGGATAAAAACTATCCTATGTTTTTTCCCGGGTCTCAAACTATCTCCATACCAAATTTCATTCAAATCAGTCCAGTAGTTTTGGCGTGAAAGCGTAACAGACAGACAGACAGACAGACAGAGTTACTTTCGCATTTATAATATTAGTACTGATTTAAGGCATTTAAGGATAATCAAATTCACGCATATTCCGCCCATTTTAGTCAGAGCCGCGATGCTTTATCCCTATCCGCTTTAGTAATTCTTCGGCCTTCGGACGGGGACGGATGCTGTTGGCGTGCCTTACTTACGCGGCGCGCCTAAAAAGCTCGGTGCGCCCTTAAGAAATGGCGCGATGCATTTGAGCATGATAGCGACCATTGAGGTTTACTCCATCCACGCACGTACAAACGTTCTTCTTCTTGGTCGTTTACTTCATTACTTAAGGTTGTGTCCCTGAAAGACCTTCATCGCTCTATACAATACTTCTCCATTTCGTTCAGTTTCCGGCTTTTCTTAAGGCGGTCGTAACAGAGAATCCAGTGAGGGCGGTTACTTGGTCCGACCAATGGCTAGGTGATGAACCGCGTGGTCTTTTTTTTCTAAGTACTTTGCAACCACAACCAGCTTCTCTAGATTATCTGGTTGCCTACGGGCAACGTGACTAAAATACCCAAATATCCTTTCGTAACAGATTGTGGACAGTCTTTTTGTTATGCTTTTGCTCGAGGATAGATTTATTTGTTCTCTTGGAGTCCATGGTATGCGGTCCTACTACAACACCACATCAGAAAGGTTCTTCTTTTTCATCACATCTTTTTCCGTTCTTTTGCTTGAATTGTCCACGTCTCTGAACCATAAAGAAATATGGAAAATAGCAGCGTCTGGACTAGTCTCACCTTAGCAACATTGAAGAGACAACGACGATGATGACGATGACAACGTTGTCGTTTTCCTTTATTTTGACAAACATCTCGATGGGTTTAGAAGAAAAAAATATTACCTCACAATAAGCGTCTAAAATTCTCTAGTTTGTTTTTTTTATGTACCTAAAATCAAATGCGTTATCAAGACGAATTTTACGATATCTCATACATCAAAATCGAGAAGTTGAGGTGGAATAAAGAAACTCACAAACACACATACATACTTGAACAAAACAATCCTTTTTGGGTCAGTTGTGTAATATATATAAATATTGGCAAACGAGACATAAAATAAAGTCTCGGAATGACAAGTAAAGTTCAGTATTAAGCAGAACAAGGATGGTGACATATAATGGACAGGCGTCATGAACACCACGTGGAGTTCGTCGCCTTATAACATAAAAAAAAAACTATGTCCATACAGATCCGTTCATTTATTCGTTACTTTATCCGTACAAATATTACATATATATAGAATATAGAAATAGAAATAGTATAGAAATAGTTTGAGATGCAGGAAAGGGTATACATGAGACTAAACAACTATGTATCAAGGTGACGGGCGCATTACGAAATCATCTGTTATAGGCATAGGTTAGTCCGCTTAACATCAGGTGGGCCTCGAGCTGGGAACCAGCACAATAACATAAAAAAACGACCGTGCGTAGCCGCAGCCGAAAAGTACGTGTTACGAGAGTATAATATGACCATACAAGCCAGATTTCCTACCCGAAAACTCCATTCAAGCACACTACCGCCGATAGCTTATCAGCAGAGCAATATTTCAAAAGAGTAGGCAGATGTGAATGGGCGTCATATTGTATCTAATACTTGTGATACGCACTTACATGTGTCACGCCATTGACTGATAAGATAGTTCTACGTACTGAAGGGATTGGGTAAGTCAGCGGTTGTGGAAATAATTAGATTGACGGCTAATACTACAATAGCAACCACAATATGGTACTGCAATTCATGAGAAGTTTCAATGGTTGTTGTCTATGTTTTGTCAGTTGAGAATGTCAAACTGTGACATTTCTGTCCAGTAAGGTTTGGCAATTGATGATGAATCGTTTAACGCCAGAACAACGCTTTCAAATTGTAGAAATTTATTTTGTAATAAATGAATCTGTTTTCAAAGTTCATAGAGCACTTCGTCAAGAAATGTGTTTAGTGACGAAGCTCATTTTTGGTTAAATGGCTTGGTCAATAAGCAAAATCGCCGTATATGAAGCGAAGACAATCGTCAAGCCTTTAACGAATTACAATTATATTAAAATTGACTCCATGGTGCGGCTTACACGCCAGCGGTCCTTATTTCTTTCGAAACGAGGAAGGAGCTACTGTTACGACGAATGGCTGGCGCTATCGAGCAATGCTGACAGATCTTTGTTTCCAGCAATTTATCAGCTAAACATTGACGACTTTTGGTTTCAACAAGACGGCGCGACTTGCCGAACAGCGTGCAGCACACAAAAGCCTTATTTTTTTTAAGCTTTAGTCACAGTTTTATTTCCAGATGTGTTCCTGTTAATTTGCCCCTTCGTTTGTGTGACTTAACGTCTCTAGATATTTTTTATGGGGCTATGTTAAGTCATTGGAAATGTTATTATATCATTAAGTCCATGCAAACCAGCAACTCTTGAAGCATTGGAATCCAATATTTAAGCCACCATTGACACCGTACGACCAGATCTATTCTAAATAGATAATAAGGAGAGTGAAAAACTGTAATGAATTTTAAATAGAATTTTTTTGTGAATAATTGGTCTGATAAAATGGAATATGTAACTCGTAGCCGCGGCGGACATATGCCGGAAACCATATATAAAAAATAAATGCCATTATCTGCCAGATATAATAAAATTATTCTAACAATATTTTTGCCTAGTGTTATGATTTAAATTTCTCAGGCTCTTAAAAAAACATACATACGCCTTTATAATGTGCAATTAACATCTACCAGTGCGGGAATGATTTTTAGACCATTATTTAGTTGTTATATATCACCTAGTTGTCGTATAATTTCCTTCAAGAGCTTCTTATTCGTATGTTTCCTTTGAATATTAAAAAGGGTAACTCGTTCCTTTATTATCTTCAAAATTAAAGCAAGAGCGATATAATCAAATCTGATTTTATACGTTTTCTAAGAGGAAACCTTATGAAATTATGATCCGTCACCTCTGAAATAACGTTCACTTTTCCTAACAATTTAATTTGGACGTGTTTCAGATTTTCCACGTGAATTTAATAACGTCTTCACCTGATGTTCACAACATTTTTGGTATATTAATCCCGCAAATGAGGGCATGTTACAGGCATGTTAAGGGCTTGTCGTAATATTTGAAAATGAAAAGTATCAGAACAGCTCAAACATTATGTTATATTAGTTATATACCTAATGGTGTTAGTTTTATGCATATTCTCTAAATTTAAAATTATCTTAACTACTGTAGTTTTTATTCTATTAACATTAAAATCAACATTCATGTAACACATAAAATGGCTATTCTAAAAGTAGGATTATTCTATTCCATTGTAGCCAATTTTGCATCAGTTTAGAAAGCATTAGGTAAGTTACATGACAATAATTTGCGTGAAACATACCTTAGTAAAACATAAAGTTTAACTTTAAGGACTGATTGAGCGTTATCAAACTTTTTACTTGTAAGAACTTTAATGTGAACAGAATAAGAACTGTCTTAATTTCATTCGCAAGCGTTATACAAATTTGGACTTTAGTGTGAACAGAATAAAAAGTACCGTAATTCAGACTATAGTCAATAATTTTAATTTAAGAGAATTTGTTTAAAATAAACACATATATTTTTCTACTTTCTTCCATCATACCATACCATATCACAACATAATGTTACAGCAATAAAAATAATATATCATTTCTACTTTATTCTTGCCCCGTGGGGTGTTGGGCTAGCATGTCACCTCCTATTGCTACATGTGGATGTCTTATGAGGTGACTAAAGGTAAAATTCCTGGAGGTAGGCAACATAGTCTTCTGACAGCGGTCCCTTAAACGCTTGCCAAGCGTGGGAATAACGGCACAACCCGGCCTTTATGGGAGAGGTTGTGTTTAGCTGTAGATAATCTGTTTGAAACAGTAGTTTGATATCATAAGCAATAGTTATGAAATATAATTCCAATCTTCTCCGTTTTTTGTTTAAAATAATACATTTATTTATTTATTTATATGACAAAGTAATAGTAAGCTAACAGTTTAAAAACCAAAACGCTGACTATCTTAACTATCAAATTCAAAATAAATTTATATTAAACATATTATTCACACTGTCGTTAAATATATCGACATTTTGGAACTCCTGTAAAAATACATATCCATTCCATACAGAGAAAATATTCTATCATTATATTATAAATGATTAAACAACTGTACCGACTCAAAACATATATCTTATTTTCTAACAAACTAAACAATACATTCCTATAAAATATTTCCGTCCATTTGTGAGAGGGAATAAAAAGCTCTCATGCGATATTTTCCGAGTAAGCACATAACACTCCATTTCGTAGAATCGATCTAGACATCCAGGCCATAAGCCATAACCGAGGTCATAAAGGTCATTACGAACACTCGCATCAGGAAAAAAGTTACATCTCTCTTGGTCGAGGAAATGGGAAGCCGTAAATATTCGCTTCTGCCATCTCTCGCATGGAATCTCGATGACTTAGAGGTTTGTATACTTAGGTCGTTTATGTTACCGACACGTTCCGAGCTTGTGTAATGATAATATTATTACTGGTGAATCTGTGAGTGGAAGAACTCACGACTGAAATATGTTATTTTTACCTCTTCAATCCCACTATCTTCTCTTGGTTGTAATTTTTGTATTGAAATTGAAAACTTATATATCATAGAGATATAAAATACAATATCTTTTCTGTGTTATATAACAAAGAAAGTACTACACATAAATATATAAGTACAAAATATAGTTCAACACAACAAAAGGTACTAAATATACAAAAATATGAATTAATTTTATTTTAACCGTCTTTACTTGGCCTAAGCATCCAACGTGTTACGTCCCGGAAGCATTTAAGCTGCCATTTGAACCTCGCCTGCAGGCTTCGTATGCAGGCTGCGAATGCAGGTAGCACACGCATGACACGCACCTAGTCGATCAACTAGGCAAGCTCTGCTATGAGGCCATCATGCTTATATACCGAAACTATGGTGTTGAGATATAGTCATAGAAATATTTATTTATTTGTTTCATTAGCACAAATGCATTTATGTTACACTAATATGAATGAGAAAGCGCAAAAACAGAAGATACACATACAAAAAATAGTCAAGCTATATGACAAATCGACAATGAAATATGAAAGGGGTAAATATAAAAATTTAGATGATACTTATATTATAAGGCGGAAAGATTATTATTTTTGTATGTAACAAAAAAACTTCAAACTACTAGACCGAAAACTGAAACGGAAAATTCTTTCACCATTAGAATCCAACACTATCTGAACTAATAAAAAAAAACTAAATAGATTAATAAAAATTTGATATTTTGATTACATACCCGTGCGAAGCCGCAGTGAGTCGCTAGTCCGTATAAATATAAAAATTACGTGTCACGTTGTTTGTCCACGATTGACTCCTAAATTACCGAACTGATTTTAAATTTGAAATGCACACCGTGTGCAATTTCATCCAAATTTAAAGATAGGATAGTTTACATCTCAATTTATAGTCGCAATTACCCGTGCGAAGCCGGGGCACGCCGCTAGTATATAATATTAAGCTATGTCGAGATAAAAACCGTCAATTTATTTATTTTAATAAATTGTTTGCTGACTTTTACTTGCCCATGTTAAATAACTATTTATCAATGCTGTTAGTTATAATTTTATGAAAACTTTACCAACTTTGAAACATCATTTAAATTTATTTTCAAAATAAGCAAAGGCTTTTGGTTTATTATAGTTAAATATGTGCTATTTTATAAATATTTCAATATTGTTTTGTTCTGCCTTTTGTAATGGTCTAAGCTTTCTTTATAAGTAGCCTCATTCCAGTCATTCCACATTTTGCGAATGCCCGCCTGGTTAGCTACCACTTTTGTCACTAAATATTCATTTTCGGTATGTTCCGGTAGATATTCTAGACAGCCAGTAATTCTAAGTTAATCTGAACAACATCTTCAACCACTTACCATGAGGTGAGATAATGGTCAAAGGCTATCACTTATCAAAATAGTTATTCATATTTCTCTAATAAACAAAACAACCAATGTGCGTGGTAGCACACTGCTCATCAACTGAATTTTTATCTAGGTTACCTTAGATGACGATGCAGAAGCTTAGGCTCCTGTTGTTAGTTTTTGCCACTTCTAATTAGTAGATCATTTAAAGTTCTGATACGTAGCTTGTATATACAGAATATACTGTACTGCACTGTATCATCAGGATAGTCCACTGCTGAACATATGAACATAGCCTCCCCCAATAAGGGCGGGGGGTTGTTGCCATAGTCCTCACGCTTGGCAGGCGGCTTGGGGATTGCCTGGTTCACCCGCGGGCAGAGATGGGGACGGGGGTGACATTCTAGCCCGGAACCCCACGGGCATAGAATATAGATGTATTAATTTAACTTCAACGTGAATCCTGGCTATGAGAAAACGAAGTGAGACCTAGTGCTGTCTGGAAACCTGTAGGTAGAGTTAAGGGAGTAAGAATGGATAAATTGTTGGTTTAAGCCGGTTTTAATTACGAATCCATTGAGTCTTTCGAGACGGTAAATATTTTGTTTGTTACTATTCCTATGTTCATTGCAAACAAATTCTATATTTTAATTGTGGATACATTTTTATTATTTGTAAAATGTTTATTCGTCTAAAATTGAAATTCTTAAAAACTAATGCATAAAATAAATAGAAACCTACCAATAACATAAAATAAATAATGAATACGCCTATGAAACTTTTAGAAATAAAAGTATTATTATCTCCAATTTTCCTGCATTCCAGATAAGGAAGTTAACGATACCGCCCCGTTTTAGCGCCGGCTGATATGGGCTTAGTTCACAAATAATTAGTTTGATTTTCCACCTGCTGCACATTTTGGCTGTTTCGCCTGAAATATTAAAAATAAATCAAATACAAATAAAAACAAATATATCAAATTAAAATATCACGTTTTGCTAAATATCAGAGGCCAAGACATTGAAGGTTTGCTACGGAGAGTGATATTTCTCGATGATATTATATTTAAGTTCGGAGGATAAAAGGATTTCCATGTTTAACAAGTCTTTTGGGAATTTTCCGAAAGGTCTCGCCCACCGATATTCCTTTTAAAACTTTAAGAGGAAAATTATACGTGGTGGCCGGGAGTGGCATTTACGATCTTCCATCTTGTCCGTTGGGAACATAAACACTGTATTCATCATGTGCGTACACTTCCCTTGTTATATGGGGACAGTACAATATCCCTGTATTTTTAATAGCTTATAGTCTAACCTTTGACCACAATCTCACCTGATGTTGAGTGATGATGTGGTCGAAGATGTTGTTCCGGCTAGCTTAGAATAACTGGCTCTTAAGGACAACTGCCGGAACACACCGTTAGGTGCATAGCGACAGATATTCTACTTGAGGGTGGTAGCTAGCCAGGCGGGCATTCGCTAAATGCCCTTCAACCATGCTGTAACGACTGCCATCATAAGACAACAACACGGACCGACGGCTTAGCGTGCCTTCCGAAGCACGGAAGCGCTCAGTAGTAATGTCACTAGCGGTCACCCATCCAACTCCTGACCGCGGCGGACGTTGCTTAACTTAGCTGATCGATCAAGAACTGCTAAGCAAACTTCGCTACGAGTGCTTTCTCTCATAGTACATTTTATAAGAGAATACTTTAAAATATGTAATAGACAAATAAAGTATACAATAGACTACAAAAGTACGTCGTCGGTCCGTAATGTTTTCAAGCCTTGGTTTTGGTTTTATGATCGGTTACCACATTCCAACTCATCCTGAGAAATTTTCCTTTAAATTTTATTTATGTTATACTTTGTTTGAAGCGGTAGCATCTGCCTATCACAGATGAAATTCGTCACAAGTGACGAACTGCGCCAATAACGCTGGCAAATAAAGTTGTTATGTCTCATGTACCTGTAATTTCAGAGGCACCCATACCCTTTAAACTGGAACACAGTAATGTGAACATTACTGCTTGGCGGTAGAAATATTTACAAAATTATTTTCAAAAAGTTCTTCTGCTTCTATGTGCCTTCTATGTAGCAAACTCCACCGTCATTGGCGAGAGTACCAGCCAATTACATGCTGCTCATTGCACTAGTTGAATCTTTATGATCTTCGCAAGTAATAAAGTTTCATAAATCCTTAAGATTTTTATTAAACAAATATGGACGCAAATAATTATTGACGTAGTGCATTTATAAGGGTTTCTTACAACAAAAACGGAACTACTTTAAACCATCGAGATTATAATATTAGAGATCAATGCATTTTAACATATCTTTTGAACCGTTTTATAGTAGCCAAATGAAATTTTAAACTTTTTTTCTAATTAAAAAAAGTAAAGGAACTCCCTCTTATAACGTTTTTATTCCATCATAGAAATGTATAAAAGCATAAAATTTTGTGTGTTTATATCAAAAATTCAATTCGATAAATACCTAATTATAAATAACAAAATCTGTCCAAGTGTAGGTTAGACTGCAGCCGATACCAGGGGTAAGTTCCTGCATTCTTTCAGCCATGACGTATTTTACACCCGATGATACACGCCGTTCCGCCGTTCCAGCACTCCAATCAAGCTTAGGTTGCCTGTCAAGATTTGATCATACTCATTCCGAGCGACCTGTCAGGGTTATGATCTGCTTAGCTTTTTCTTTAAACTTTACTACCTTTTGAAACGGCCATGTCTTTAAAAAAGATTAGCTTTCAAATGTGAAAAATTTTACAATTAATAATAAATGTTGTACATACAACCTAAGTAAAGGATTTGTGATTTCTATATCACTATTACTAATCAACGTAAGGAGCCTGATTTCTAAAATATGTAGAAAATATTTCCCACCTAAAACATCGCCGTCAAACTTATAATAATAATAAGTTTATTGATCATTAAAACACACACATATATACAATACATAAGTTAAGAAGTTCAAAATAATGTATGATATGTTTTACTCACAAAATTATACAAGACTTATATTTTGACAGTAGCTATATCAGTTATTCCAACAGCATCGAGCAAATCTAGCTTGACCAATTTTTGCCCAAGGTATTGCAGAAACATACATATATATATACAGTGTATAGATATATCTGAAATATTTAGCTGTTCATTTTGCATATCACAACCCAACGCAGTCTTGTTTGAGGCTTTGAAAACTCTGCACATTCCAGGAGTAGGTACAGTGGGGTGCATATTTTGCCTTTTAGCTTCATAGTCTGTACTCAAATAACTATTAAATTTTGGCATTGTACAGGATGGTTTCGGCAATGTGAGGGAAAGATTCGTCATTTGCTTACAGCTGACACATTACAATAGGTACATATAAAAAGTTGCGTCTCCAGTACACCACTAATCTAAAATAAAAATACACTTGCTTAGTACTAAACCTTTATACATCAGACAGCAAATAACAGTTTTGGCTTCATAATGCGACAGTAATTTCAATCCTGCTTATATGTACAACTGAAGTGAGGGTACGACAGAAATTAACCGCCCAAGTGCGAGTGACGTCTTGTTTTAGCATTTCGCATCGACACAACCTGTGAAAGAATAATAAAAACATATATTTTAAGAAAACATTAAAATAATATTTTAGAAAAGAACATTAAGAATTATAAAAATATGTCTTTTGATAATGCCGCATAATTTTCCTATTAAGCCATCTTGACGAAATAATCACCACGTAGCCAAACCGTAAGAATTTTACGCGTTTCGCTTTTACTCAAAGCATCGGGAAGCACCTCCTGCTTGATGATTTTTAGTCTTGACTCTTCAAGCGCACGATTGAAAATGTTCGATTTCATTCCCGGTCGTGCGTTATTATTATTATTATTAAATATCGATTTCCACATCCCATTTCCTGAATCTATTAATTCCGTGAAATATTTTTTTTTGGTTCTGTTCACAGCATAAAAACTAACTAACGCGTTTTCAGTATTCATTGGTAAGGCAAATAGAGAATAACAGATCAAGTTTAGATTCCTCACTTATTCAGTTTTTAAGATAATTCATGACTAAAATTGTTTATACATGCCAATCTAACTCTGAGGTGGTACCTAGGTTAACTAAAGAGACCTCCCACCTGGTACATCAGGGTCATCAAACCCTGGTGCGCATTTTTTAAAAATAATTGTGACAATGCAATCAAGTTGCCCACCTGACAGAGGTTAGTCCGCTTATAACAATAAGCGGACTAACTTCTGCCTATGACAGTTGCAGCTCGTCACAAGTGACGAAGTGCACTGCGCCCGTCACCGTGAGACATATAGCTGCTAAGTCTCATGTGCCAGTAATACTACTGGCTCTCAAGGACTGCTGCCAGGGCACACTGTTAAGTGCTTGGCGACAGATTTTCTACTTGAAGGTGGTAACTAGCCCTGGGGGCATTCGCAAAATGCCCTTCCACTATGCAGTGAAGCTCAAGCCTGCGGTGGGGATTGAACCGGGTACCTGCGGCATGGCAGTACATAGCTATAACCGCTCGGCTATCAATGCTTAAAACTATCTGTTTGTGCGATTTCGTCCGTGGCTACCTTATGTCTCACGGCAATGGGCGCCATTTGTGACCAACTGTATCTATTATGGGCATAGATTACCATTTAACACCGGGTGGGCCTTGAGTTAGTTCATCACGATATCATAAAACATAAATTCACAACATTCAGTTTCCAGACTGAAATTTAGCCTTTTCTAGATAAAAAAAACGGTCAAATGCGTGTCGGGCCACGCACAGTAGGGTTCCGTAGTAGCCCGTTGTCATAACATGTATGTAAAACGATTCTGTAGTTCTTCATTCTCCTCCACTTTTTTCCTGCTAAAGCTAAATAATAAGAGTACGATTGCCGCCAAGTTATGATAACTTCATACTGTTTGTTACAAGTTGTATGTCATTTAATTTATTTTCTGTACCAATAAATAATTATTCAATTCTATTCTAAAATAGTTGATGTATATTTGAAAGAAAAATAAAAAGTATACACCGAAAAATGCAAGTAAGCTTATAAAAGGGCTATCATACTATATAACTAGTCTGGCCATAAATACTGTCAGATAAAAACTTATATTTTTTTCAACTTATCAAAAACAATTGTTTTGAATTAGGAACGCGTTTATAATTTTTAAAGTTCTTTCGATTTCGCGCCACTCACATATTTTTTCGTGTACATCATCAAATTACGATATGGAATGGGGTGTTAAAGAAAATAGGATTGCATTGATCGCCTTGCACAAAGTGGGTATGGAGCCGTCGGTCATATTCCAGACACTTCAAAAGCTTGGTATCAGCCGTATATTCGTATATCGTAATATCAGTACCTAGATACAACAACACTTCCCCTGTCGAAGTCCATAAAAGATCAGGGCAACCGCGTGCTGTTAGAACTACAAAAGCTGTTAATGCTGTGAAAGCCAAAATTGGTCGAAATCCCATTAGGAAGCAAAAATATTATCACAACTAAACAATAATCTTATTGCAAGAAAAGAAGATTTACGGTCGATGCCCTAAATCAATATTTACAATTAAAGGGAGTGGACCGATCAAAATGCCTTCCATCGCGATACGCAGGTGAAGGGCACAAAAATATTCTTTTCACCGATGAAAAAATTTCACGATTGAAGACCGTCCGCCGCGGTCATGAGCTGGATGGGTGACTGCTGGTGACATTACTACTGAGCGCTTCAGTGCTTCGGAGGGCACGTTAAGCCGTCGGTCCCGGTTGTTCTCTTAGGATGGCAGTCATTATAGCTTGGTGGTTGGGCATTTTGCGAATGCTCGCCTGGCTAGCTCCCACCCTCAAGTAGAAAATCTGTCGCTTAGCACCAAACGGTGTGTTCCGGCAGCTGTCCTTGTGAGCCAGTAATTCTAGGTTAGCCTGAAGCTGAACAACATCTTTGACGACATCATCACTTACCATCAGGTGAGATAGTGGTCAAAGGCTAACCAACCAAGCATAAAAAAAAATTACATGGCTTACTCTAAATGACACGCTGACATTGAGTCTCTTATGCACTAAGCTTAAGCTCTCTCTGAAGCAAGCAGTGGCGAAATTACCCATGGAAACAGTGAGTTAATGCATTTTTGCTGAGACTTTAATAAATATGCACATATTATCAGTTTTAGTAATATAACATAACTTCTTTAAAAAGTTGCATTTTCATTTGTAACTTATACAAGTAGGTATAGGTATAGGTTAGCAGTAAAACATATAATCTGGCTTCCAGTCTTGTATTCGTGGAACCAACAAACAATTCTTGTGTACGGCGAGTATAAGGTCCAAATACCTATTGAATTAAGATTTTTTATTTATGATTTTACTTTCAATGCAAGTCTTTACCCTTAAAAAACAACCAACTACTTCATCTTAGTCATTTTAAAGGAATTATTCTAAGGATTTTTTATTTGCTACAAAATTATCTAATATCCAAGTTCAACGACTATTACTGCTAAAGTTATAGAGTTATCTCAACCGCTATACTTTTCCTTTAAAGTTCATAAGCTGCACTATCATTGATTTTTTTCGGATTTTTTAACCCAGCAGTTTAGCTTTTAGAGGGGGGGGGGGACGCCCTACTGGAACAAAAATATACTCTTTAAAGTTTAATATTTCTTCAATGCATGAAATCGAAAAACAATATTAACAACCCTTAAGTCATTTTAAAAGAGCTATTCAACGATACCATACACGACGGGTTAGACGACAAAAAAAAATTCTTCCCCACTTCATATTATGTATGGGAGCTATCTTAAAAAAAATATTCTACAAAATTTTATTTTACCACTTTTTTGGCGTGATTGATTTACGTATCTGTACAAAATTTCAGTTTTCTAGCACTAACGGTCTCATAGATAAACCTCGGACAGACGGACAGACAGACGGACATGACGAAACTATAAGGGTTCCTTGTCAGGACTACGGAACCCTAAAAATGAAACATGTCTATGAAGCATTTATTAATTTATATAGGTACTTATAACATAAATAAAGACATACGAAATCGTTTTTATTCTTCTTTCAATTGTGGCAAAATCAACAGTATCTGTTCAGCAGACGCAATAAAATTATTTATGATGCCAGCGACCTCCCAATGCGTAGTTCGTAATAATTACAAAACATGGGAACCACTTGTTGATATCAACTTTTCTACGCTCAAGAATGCTATGAAACTTCAACTTCTTGTTAGTACAACTGCTTGCTAAGCGATGGCGCTGTCATTAATATTATGAAATTAATTACAGAATAAGCATGTTATAATATTTTTATTCAATGGATACCAAACGTATGCAGGCCTATGACAACATGTAGACCATTTATAGTTTCAATCCTAAACCATGGTTAAACGAACATATATTATGAAACGAAGTTTATCTGTAAGTCTTAGCTTAAGTCTGGTACTAAAGTTAGTCTTGAGTGACACCTAGCGGGATACATAGTCTAAGACACTTACAAATACTTTTATCATGCAATTTTTTTTATGTTATTGTGTTGGAACAAGCTCGAGACCCACCTGATGTAAGCAGACTAACCTGTGCCTATAACAGATGCATTTCATCACTAGTCACGAATTGCACTGCGCCCGTCACCTTGAGACATAGTTGTTAAGTCTCATGGGTCTATAATTTTACTAGCTCTCAAGGAATGCTGCCGGAACACACTGTTAGGTGTTTGGCGACAGATTTTCTACTTGAGGGTGGTCACCATCTAGGCGGGCATTCGCAAAATGCCTTTCCACCATCCGGTAATGCTAAAGCCCACGGCGGGATTGAACCACGGACCTGCTGCACGGCAGTCCATAGCCAATGCCACTAAGCCATCACTGCTTCAAAACGATAGTTAGCCAGGCTAGCATTCGCAAAATGCCATAACACTATGAAGCTACAATATGTAGCAGGATTTTAATATTGAACCAAATGGTCCATATTGCAGGGCCGCGACAGACAAAAAAATTGAAATATAAATATTACATGATTTTCTGAAATTTAAAACAAAATGTTAAATGTGAACTAGTGCGTTAAATTAGACGTTTGTATAATATCTAATATCAATTAGTGACTCATAACTATCAAAACATATCACAATTTGTGGCTAAGGCTGCTACTAGCAGATAGATCATTTTATGCCTGAAATGAACACACACATAAAGCTTAAAAAAACTACGATCATATCGTCAAAACTTTGACGTAAATTAATAAGTAAAATCCTTCAGAAACCTCACTCACGTGCATGATCTGTCGTTAAATTTAAATACAGGATTGAGTGGACGTATTCAGTTCATTGTGTTAGGGGTTACTTTATTGTTAGTTACTTTGACGTTTTTGAATTATAACATTGATATACCTTTTTAAAACTATAGCTTAACATCAAATTTAATTGTTGGACTTCTAGTTCTGTAGGTTATATAAGGATGTAATGGAGTCTTCTTGATTCAATAATGTTTACTAATAGTAGCACCTGTTTTATGAAACTCATGAGCCAGTAAATTCAGGTGCTTCTATTTCGGTGGTTTTAATTAATTGCTTAAAATTTTGTCAAAATATAACCACTTTAGGGTCGAATAACCACATGACTTTTTCTATTATATTACTTGCAGGATTATAGACCTGCAATTAATAATAATAACTTTGGATTTTACCAGCTAGTTTCTTCCATTTTTACACCTAGTGTTACCATATTTAATATCTTAATTTAAGTCCCCACTGCTATCTCCACCTCTATGACTCCACCTATTACCCTACCTTTAGTTGTCCCCAACGTTACATTCACACAACACAACGAATGTCACGAGATTGCAATAAAGAGATACCCTTATTAAACCGGCTGTACCAAGGAGCATTGAAGATAGGGGGTAAGTATTGTCCAATATTTTTTCCATTTTACATAGTAGTACACTGGACAATACACGAGATAGGAGCAAGTCAAGAAATAAACACCCATTAAACAATTTCATATTGCCATATTTTCCTGTGGAATCCGTAGGAGGCGACGAAGGTTTCATCGGAGGTTAGTAGCGCCTTTGGAAGAACTGTAATTTTAATATACATCAGCAAATTTTGTAAAGCCAGTCAAGTACATTTGGCGCATGAAAAAAAGCCAAAAAGATTAAAAAGTTATTTTTGGATCCGACTGCGATCTAATACAACAGTAAAAATAATTTCACCTAATATATAATGATACTACTTTAACTTTAAATAATATTTTTAAAACCCACATAATATATTTGTTAATACCCACACAATTGCTAGAGGCAGTTTCTCTAGATGAATGTTTCATAAGGTTTATTACTACTTGTATAAAACAAGAATACAAATTTGTAATAAGATAATACATTTACATCGTTAGGGGAAACTATACGCACAAATCCTTATTACGACCGCTACACGTTATTGGCGCAAAGAGAAACGAAATATTATTTTGCCATGTCCTGAACAGGCTTCGCACTCACTGACGTTATTAATTTGTGACGCAAATGAGCCTTTTGTGTATTAAATTAGATTATAAATGTCATTACGGAACACGTGATGAACGTAATAATGAATACAATATTATTTTCCACTGATGAAGCTTATTATGGATATTTTTTTTAACTTTTAGCTGATAGGCTGGTTTTTGACCACTATCTAACCTGATAGTAAGTGATGATTTAGTTGAAGATGTTCTCCCTAGTTTACCTAGAGTAACTGGCTCTCAAGGACAACTGCCGTAACACACTAAGGTGCTTGGCGACAGATTTTCTATTTGAGGGTGGTAACTAGCCAGGCGAGCATTAACAAAATGCTACCACTAAGCTTTAAAGACTGGCATCATAAGGCATCAACAGCTAGGACAAACGGCTTAACGTGTCCTCTGAAGTACGGAAGCCCTCAATAGTAAAAAAATTAGCGGTCACCAATCTTTGACCGCAGCGGAAGTTTCTTTACCTAAGCGAGCTATGCTACTAGTGTTTCCTAGGAGATGTATTTACTTTATTATGGATTGTGTATTGACCAAAACATACAAAACCGGATTTACACTTTTTCGGCCCAACGAATGCAATTAACAGGGATAATGAAGTTTCGGTGTGCCGGGAAAATCAGAAATGTGATATCTTTTATATTGTGTTATGTTTCACTGTGCACAATAATTTGGAGTTCGTATAAACGAAACTTATCAGAGCGCATCAATGCGATGCGTAACCAAAATACTGCTTCATATTCGGAAACGAATAAGCATTTAAAAGGAATAATCGAGTTTCGTGGAAATTGACAGAAACGTGGTAAAACATATACCACTTTATTAAAACACGACTTTAACGCGACTGTGACTTTTACATACCACCACATCAACAGCATGAAGACGTATACTTTTGGATATATGCCTCCCCCGTGAGCGAGGTGAAGAGGTGCCAATCTTTGACGTCTTGGGGATTGCAGTCTAATGTGCTAGAGTTTCAAAAGGCACTGCTGCCTATATACCTTCTGGTTATTTTTACATCTTCGCTACCATATAAATACCGCCACGGTATATCTTGTGGAATTTCTCTGAAGGCTACCGGCCGGCTCACTGGACTGCTCGTTGTCACAAGGAAGTGTTGTGGAAACGATGTTTTGAAGCAGTGATGGCTCAGGTCCATGGTTTGAATCCCGCAGCGAGCTTGAGCTTCGCCGTATGGTGGAAGGGCATCTTGCGAATGCCCGCCTGGCTAGCGACCACCCTTAAGTAGAAAATCTGTGTGTTCTAGCAGTTGTCCTCGAGAGCCAGTAATTCTAGGTTAAGACTGTTAACACCTTCAACTACACCATGGTTAGAGGCTTCCCCATCAAAAAATCTTATGATACAGGACCAAAATTAAACTAGAATAATATATTTTTGAAATGAAATTCTCGTGAGTTTCACACATATTTAAATATTATAAATAAAACCGGCAAAAAACACTCACGTTGGGGATCGAATACGTCGACCCGGGTTTCAGACACACAGACGACGAAATAGGCCCACCGTCTTCCGCCGGGCACGCTAGGAGCTCGTCACCTAGCACCAGCAGCGCTGGGCTCGCTCCGCCCCCACCCAGCTCCCCGCTACCGCCGGCGCCGATATCGCGCCGAGCCGCGGGGGCCGCGCGCCGCAGTGCCCGTCGGGAGCTCGCAGACGCAGCTGTGCACTCGCCCTGATGATGAGTATCTGATATGCTCGAAACCCGGGTCGACGTATTCCATCCCCAACGTGAGTGTTTTTTGCCGGTTTTATTTATAATATTTAGAATAATATAAACCATGAACAGTGAATATCAGAAACACAGTGACAAAATGGAATGAGCTTAAATATACCATTCTAACTTTTACCACATAAACAATTTTATATAAGCGTTGCACTTTTTTCCCCGATTTCAAAATAAGGAAGACGTCCTCAATTTGACTTTTTGGGAAATCTGGTAAACCAGAAGCTAAAATATTAGGTTCAGGGGAAACATACTAATTTTCACCGAGTAAGAACCCTTGGTATTAAAATTATGTCGTGATTACGTTTGTATGTAAAGCGCTACTTGCACTCTTTCCTGGATTATGATAAACCATCCTTAAATACCATACCTAGAGCGTTAATAAATGGAATAGAATATATTTTAATAATAACAAATATTTTTACAAGTATCTTAAGAAAAATTAAATAATATTTAAATAAAACATTTAAAAAAGTATAAAAAATATACATCTAGTGACAATTCCGCCTAATTTTGATGAAGAATATTTCACTAGTTTTGCTTCTAAACGAAGCATCTTCAGGAGGTCTTGACTCACCGAGCGCACGATCGAGACTGAATATCTTATATTGAAATATCTTTTATTGAATTGTGAAGTGGGAGTGTAAGTGGGGAGTGTTGTGAAGAATTGTCAAACTAACATGCTGGCGTCGCAGTTTTATCACCGCACTAGCCGCCATCGCCAGAATGCTCATCTACATATAATAGGCATATCGAGATCATATAGTGTGCATATATTAAATACAGCTATCTTTTCTGCCTTACACCTGCTACTTTATGGATACTTCCAAGTAGATATAACACGGGTCCTTTAAAAGACGAGTCAACAGGAACAACGCATTTGTGAGTGTTACAGATATCCATAGACGACCGCTTTCCACCAGAAAGCCTGTATGCTTGAAACCACCAATATCATACAAGAAAAAATATCCTGCGAAAATTTTCGAAGCCTCTGTTAATGGGGGATATAAGATTTTTTTCAAGTGACGTCTTCTGGCTGATGGTTATTAGGGCAGATCTGTCATATAAATACTTTTTGGATTAACTAATTCTTTTTATGCCGAACAATGGTGGCCTATAGTGTGACAGGATGTCAAATAAAGTTGCATTAAATGATATTTAATTGGATCTTCTTGCAAAATCTTAAATGTTATATGTTTTTTTTATATACAATTTGATATGCAACAGTACCTAATGAGACACCAACAATAGAAATGTGGAATAGTAGCTCGAAATAAACAGATGCTGTACTTAAGTAGCCTATGTTCCTGACTGGAATTATTTGGGCCTAATTTAATGGCAAATAATAAAATTTTGTGATTTACATACTTGATAAAAAGCAAATCGTTGACCGTATAGATTCCAAAGCTTCAAACATAGTTACAATTTCAAGATCATGGGTATTTTACAGGCTTAACTTCGGAGATGTGCAATCAATCTACACAACCTTATTCCCCCTCCTCTTCCTTTCTTTGGACATTAAGATGCAAAGGAACACGGCATCCGTACATGGCTGATATTCTGAAAATACGCACGAAGCGATTTAAATCCAGCTTCATAGTACATATGGCTGAAGTATGGGATGCCCTACTAGCGTCTACTATTATTTTCCGGTAGATATATTCTGGGAGAACGCAAGTACAGAGTGGATATGCATTATTTATCTACTTAATATCTATTTCCTTCAGGAGGCCAAAAAACGTAGTATGTAATGTTACTGGCTTAGCAGCACTGCTGCTGTTTGGTGCTTGATTTGATGACAGATTTCAATTGGTGACAGATTTTCTACTTGAGAGTTGTAGTACTAGGCAAAATGTCCTCTTGAATGAAAGTTAAATCCGGCGGCGCGGCGGTGGGATTAAATCATGGTCTTGCGGCACCGCAGCTCATAGCTATAACCGCTCGGCTAGCATTTCTATGAAATTAGTAAGATTTTGTCATTAAGAAATAACATAAATGAGCCACAGGTGGGCCTGAGATCAAATACATGCTTATGAAATGAATAAAAAAAGACATGACTAAATTAACTGAATACAATAAATTCAAAAATCTTTCTTGTGGATCGTATATAAATGTGACAATACACAATATAATAAATGAATCTTTGAACCTTGTGTGCAATGAGTTAACTTATCACTAAACGCGATATCTTCCAGTTAAACTTTGGATGGAAAATGTTGTCATAGAGGTTACGAATATATACAATTTTTAATTTGTATCTAGAGGGGAAAAAATTGTGAATCGTGTACTTATTAACTTTAATGTAATAAATAGATAGAAATAAAATACTCATATTATTGCACCAAGGAAAATAATCATAGTGACATATGTATAAATATAGATACATAGTATATAAACTTATAAATCAGTGTACAAGACAAAAATGTCTGATTTAATTTTTTAACGAAATGTTCGTGCCTTTTTCATGTTTACTGGGAGTGCGTTCAATAAGCATGCGGCTTCAACAGTGAATGCTCGTTGTAAAAAGATGTCGTAATATCGGTTGAAAAAGTACCTAAAAAATTAGGTGACTAAAGACTGTAGTTATTCGGGAATACAAACTATTCCATAGTGAATGAAATAGAATATTGTATAAAAGAGAGGATACTTTGAGTATTCCGGCGAAGGCAAATGAGTAAACACTTGAACTTTGCACGAAACCAATAAAAGTGCTCGTTTTTGCGAAGACCGAAATTAAAATAGTGTTATTGAAACTACTCAAGTTTTGAAGCGCTAGTGGTTTGCTTGTACTCGTTCATAACCGATCAATTAAGTTAAGCCACGACTGCTGCGGTCACGACTTGGATGGGTGACCGCTAGTTGCACTATTGAGTAGTAGTAGAGCATTTTGCAGGCTAGCGAGCCACCTAGCTAGTGGTATATAATATATAACGCCATTGCAAAAATAAAAATATTTAAAAAGATAGTTGAATTAAAAAAAAATACAGACCAATTTATATCAAAACGAGGGCCAACGGAATCTGCTAATGCTTGTTCAAGGCACACTAGTGGGCTGATGTCCTTAGACTGGATACAAGCATAGTAAAAGCAGACACGTAGTTTAATTTCATACAGCGGTTCCAAATAAACGCGCTTGTACACACGTGACACAGCATGCGTACCATAGCCAATAATATCTAAAGTGAACAGAGTGCGTTGATTTATTTACAGGGTACCTGTGATAGTTATTATTAATCATTAGTCATGTCGACTTAATATAGTATACATATACTTATTTCATAGATATACCTATAAAACTCGGAGATATGGAGATACTACGTATCCAGACTCGAGTAGGCATTTAAATCTCCCACGCACCTCCAGTCAGACTACTTTTCTGGCTTTACTATGATACAAGATCGTAATGATACATAAGTTGCGATTATGACTAAACGTACAGACTAGATTAAATTATTAAAGATAATAAATTTGGTTCATAATTTTCTGGTTACACTACTGAATGTTATATACTGTATCAGTCGGATTGTCCACTGCGAAACACAGCCTCCCCCATTAAGGGAAGGGGTGGGGTTGCAATAATCCCCAAGCTTTGCAGGCGTCTTGGTGACCACAGTTCAAGATACCAAAAATCAGAAGGGATTGCTGCCCATTTTCCTTTTACCTTTAGTCGCGTCTTACGACAACTACAAAAGAGATGGTGGTTTAAAATTCTCGGCACCCCGTGAGAATTCTATATGAAATAAACTTATTAGTGACATACAATATGTTAGATGGTGGAGCAATATTTAACCACAATGCTGGGCACGCTGCCAACTGGGAGTGGGCTGGAGCATTTGGACTGCCTATGAGTCTGCTATGACTTATAGGTGTCTAAATGCTTTTATTGTAGTAGCTGTAGTGTTGTATATAGTTCATAGTATTTTGTTTAATAAAGGCATACCACAATCGGCTTTATTAATATCCCTGGCATAAAATAATATTTTTAGTACTTACTTGGGAATTGTAGAAATAGCTAGCCGAACATAAAATAAACGACATCAATTTACCAAGAGCGGCTCAGCTTTCTTAACCGAACAATGAACATTTCATTGAAAATTCACTGAGTGTTCATTCAATTTATTCATTGTTCACTCATCAGTGCTCGTGTATTGATTTACAACTTGCAAGTCACAAGATAGGGAACGTGACTAGAAATAATCATTTATTTGCGTGGAACTCGGCCGTTGAATGTAGTATACGCAAAACTAGATGCTGATATTTTATGTGAAAAACAAACTTAGAAGTACTAAGAATGTCTGAAAAGCAAGCAATATTACTAACGAGCAGCTCATTCCGAACTCGTACGTTGTCTTTCTTGGAATACCAATTATTTGCAAGCTGAGATTTTCGAGAGCAAACATATTTCATAACTGCCGTATTCATTTCATCTACATCTACACTAATATTATAAAGAGGAAAGTTTTGTAATTTTTTATTATTTTTTATGTTATTGTGGCGGAACAAGCTCGAGGCCCACCTGATGTTAAGCGGACTAACTTCTGCCTATAACAGATGCATTTTGTCACAAGACACGAATTGCACTGCGCCCATCACCTTGAGACAAGTCTCATGTGCCTGTAATTTCACTGGCTTTCAAGGACAGCTGCTGGAACTCACCGTTAGGTGCTTGGCGATAGATTTTCTACTTGGTCGCTAGCCAGGCGGGCACTCGCAAAATGGCTTTCCACCATGCAATGAAGCTCAAGCCGGCGGCGGGATTCGAACCATGGACCTGCTGCGTGGCAGTCCATGGCCAATACCACGAGCCATCTCCATTGCTTCATAATACATACTACTATATACATATGTATTTTATGTATACAACGAATAAACTTAAAAACTACTAACTAGTTTGGATGAAATTTTGTTTGGAAATATAGGACATAGGATACTTTTTATCCAATGCGCAAAGAGAGGTTAATGGTTTTGCGCAATTACCGACATACGTGCGGGCGGAGTCATGGCCTGAAAGCTAGTGGCTTATAAAATAGTTGGGGGCAGCAGCCATTGAGTTTTTTATTGCATTATTGAATATTATTTACATCAGTAAATTTTTGACCACGATCGTACCCGCAAGTAAATTATATTATCGGAGTGTGACAGACTAAAACCTAGAATACCTTGCTCTCAAGGACAGCTGCCGCAACATATCGTTGCATATCCCTCCACAGACGTTAACCTTTTTAACCTTAAACATATCACTTATGTATTTGTTTCACTACATCGGGATTATAAAAAAACTTTATGATAGTAATATTTTTATTGATTCATCATATAAACTGTTTACTTACAATAAATCTTATTTCTTTACTTAAAAAAGTGGCATTTAAATTTTAAATAACCAATACAAACTTTTACTAAGAACTGAATATTCATGTAATTTATTCGTACGTTTCAAACTGAATACTCGAAAACTATTATTATACTTATATTAATTACTCTTCTAATAAGATACTACGATGGAGACCTTTCGTAGAGTAAACAAACATGGAATATTGTTTTAATATTTTTGTTGCGGATGCTTCTACATCCCTATGAGTCGACTAATAGCTGCAGCGGACTAATGCCCTCAACACTAGGGTGAATGCGAGACAGGAAAGGGCTGCAGGAAACCAAGCAGCGCCATTTCGTTTTTACCTGTTCCGGCGGCTTCACAGTGAGCCTTTTCCTTCAAGCTACTTTTATTTTACTACTTTTATTTCAAGCATGCAAAAGCAGCATTCAAGAGCTGCCAAAAACACATGGTTTTTGTAACATATTTGTTTCATAAGAAGTCAATAAATTCACCTGCAATATTATAGGACCTTTTATTTCAACACCTAATTGAATGGTTAGTCAGTTTTTAACGCTTTAATACCCGTGTTTTTACAGTCTATAAGTATATAAATTTATTCAATATAATTTGATCTGTTTTTCATACATTGCCTGTCAACTAAGGCTGTCGTACGCACGACACGGCGCACCCTTGGGGCCATCCCACGACTAAGTCCATCCGAAGCCTCATCACATCCCTTTTAATGTTAGCCTTCAATGTACGCGCTTGGGGAATTATTTGTGTAAACACGTCATGTCCTGGAAAACGGGCTTTGGTTAAGGATTTCAGCAAAAATTTCACGTTATTTTCGGAACACTTTTATGGTTCAGTTTCTACATGCAGGTAAGCGGTTTTTGTCCGTGATTCACTACTGATGAGTATTCTTGTGTTTGAAACCTGTCACAACGGCTTAAGCTGCGCAGCGTGGTGGTAAGAAATTTAGTAAGGTTTCTTTCTTTAAGCAGAATATATAATATGAATATTAATATATCAAAAATAAATAAATAAAATAAATAAAAATACTGCGAAGGCTGGTGTGAAGTCGATAGCTGCATTTGTTCCACTCATGTAGCAATAGCAATAGTTGGTACTGATTTTGTGAAAATTATACATGAGTGGAACACATTCAGTCATCGATTCCACACCACCCCCCGCAGTATTGTTGATATATTAATATCCACCTAATATACAAAAAAACACCTCTCGGTATCTAAACATAACTTGATCAATAACCACTTAAAATAGTACGTCGTTGTATGAGTATTTTCTATACTAATTTTCCTCATAATCTTCATACTAAGCAGGAATTTTCGGAATTCCAGTTTCAGTAATGAAAATGAAAATGAAATTTTATTCTGATAAGGTATTGTACACTTTCGTTGAGCACCTGTTTCCCACATGACTTTCGAAATGACAGCTCTAAGAAAGACAGAAAGGACAATATAAGAATGTATTAAAATATTTTTTTCGCTAACAGCAAAAAGGACGCACAAGAATGTATAATCGTAAAAAGTTTTGGGTTTGGTCTTGTTGTCCGCTTGCTTGACTAACCCTCTTAGGCAATTCTTTAGTTGGTACCGAATAGTTTCGTCAATATCGGGCAGTCTTTTGCAACCCCATAAATTATTGAAATTCGAATGTTATTTAAATGTTTTGGCAAGATGTCGCGTGTCACTTGTTTTTTATCACAAGTTGAAGTGAGTCGTTCGTAGCAAAAATTGTATTACAGCGAAAATACTTAAGGGCAATATTTTTTTATGATTTTATAATACCAATGTCTTCGCACATTGTTTAACTTATGAGTTACGCAAAAGTGTGTACCCCACGTATGAAACTCTTCGTATTCGGTAACTGTACAGAATCTACACAAACACAAAATATTGCCTTGGCAAGCTACTAATAATTTAAAACAAATACATTTCAAGTTGCAGAACTCTGCAAATAACTTAACTCGTTAGTAGAATGCCACATTAAGAAAGTTCCATGCCTGTTACTTGAACTTACGTAATTATATAGTGCCCGTTGCATCTTTGGGTATACGACACGGTATACCACTTAAGTGCTATTACCCCGGTGACTGTGACCAAACTACTAAATGTTACAGCTATACTCGTAACGAGCTGGAAATTGCTACAACGTGCCTGAAATTGAAATAAAATAAATACAATAAAACTAAGGGTCTTTTCCTTATAATGTCTTACACCTGGTATATATAACTTAACGCGAGAAGTCTTTGCAACAAAATATGAGAGACCATGTTCATCATGCCCTTAAGTTTGGTTATGTAATAAAATGTTTTTATTTAATAACCGATTCGAGTATTAAACTTTACATCTCGATCGGGAATCAAAGCCGTGTTAGACGCACCTTGCACTGATCCTCGAAAGAAGTTATTTATAAGATTCTAACTCCCGGAGTGATGTCGCTACCCTACTATACAGGGTTATTGGTAAAATGCTAACAACCCCTTAGGGTTGACTTCTGCTAGTCCTAACAAACATTTTAAGATGATTTTTATGTTGTTTTCAAAAATAACACACCGAAAAAATTTAATTTTCAATATTTTTTTTCGGTCTTAAAGCATACCCCGATTCAAGCTCGCCCACCGCGGCAACACTGGACCGCGCTGTGCTGCCTTTGAATAGAGCTTACAATATTTACATCGAGCAAAGTAATAAAAATATGAAATAATACATTATAGGCACGAGAGACTTTTAACATCAAGTTGTCCTCGTGCTTATTCCATCAAAAACATATATAAAACACAAAAAAAAATATATTAAAAACTATTGTTTTTTTCAAAACAAAAAAAATATCTCAAAATGTTTGTTTGTCAACCCTAAGAGGTTGTTAGCATTTTTCCAATAACCCTACATTTCTCAATATGATTGCATCACGATTGCATGAAAAGCTCAAACCATAATATATATTTTAGAAGCGCTCGTAGCGAAGTTTGCTTAGCCATTCTGAAACGATCAGCAAAGTTAAGCAACGTCCGCCTCGGTCAGGAGTTGGATGGGTGACCGCTGGTGATATCACTACTGAGCGCTTCCGTGCTTCGGAGGGCACGTTAAGCCGTCGTTCCCGGTTGTTGTCTTAGGATGGCAGTCGTTATAGGTGGTAGGGCATTTTGCGAATGTCTGCCTGGCTAGCTACCTTCCTCAAGTAGAAAAGCTGTTAACTCCCAATAAATTTCTTGAAGACATTAGTAGCTGTTTTTTTCTGAGTTGTTAGCCATGGACCATAATACCTGATAGTAAGTTAAAATGTGATCGAAGGTGTTAACAGGTATACACTGTTAAATGGTTAGCGACAGATTTTCTACTTGGGGGTGAAAAATACCCCACCACCAGGTGGTAAACCACAAACCAGCGATGGTATTCGAAACATGAACCTATATACCTGAAGGTGGCAGCTAGTGGCAATGCCGATGAATTGCCTTGCACGGCAATTCATCGGCATTGCCACTGGGCTATCTTGCATCACATATGAAACACGATTAATGGAAATGTATAATGGCTGTCCATTGTGGCATTCAATGGGTGATTCTTATGCTCAAAATTCACAGAAATAAAGGAGATTAGCGACATCATCACGCTAAGTGTTTGCAAAATCACTTCTTAAGTCTAGTAGTCTAGTTGATGGTTCTACCGCTCCCTATGATAGTTAGTATAACTTAATTAGAGCACAAAATTATCGTCTTCAAAAATCAATACCTCTGTTCCACAAAATCACGTTGAGGCCGTCTCAAATTTTATCGCATTCAGGGTTCATGGTGCGTGAATCTGGCGGACGTGGGTTCAAATCTCGCTCTTGACCAAATATATGTATATTTAGCCCTATAATTTATATATTATAAGTCAGACCTGTAAGCCTGCTTACAAAAGCTTTGGCTGAATTCCAACTCGATATAGTATCATAAATCGATGCACTTTACAAAATGGAAATACAGGGGCTATTCCGAATAGCGTGTAACTTTTAAAAACTTAGAGGCTTATTTTAAACGAGTTCCTATTCGTAGCCTCGTCCACGTAACTTTCGGTTGTATCGCGCTTTCTCAGTAATTCCCTGATGAATCGAGATAAAACGTACTAAATATTATTTCTTAATATGAATAGCACTAAAGCGTGCTGAGCGAAATCACGACTGACAAATTATTGGAACATATTTCTTTTCCCGTCTGGAACAAAAAAAAATAGACCTTCGTCAATGTATCAGCCATACTGTTCACTGCTGAACACAGCCTCTCCCTTTTAGGGGGGTTTGCCTAAATCCTCAAGCCAAAGTGTCTTGGGAATCATAATTTGATATAATAATGAAGCGCTCGTAGCGAAGTTTGCTTAGCCATTCTGAATCGATCAGCAAAGGTAAGCAACCGTGGTCATGACTTGGATGGGTGACCGCTGGTGACATTACTACTGAGCACTTCCGTGCTTTGGACGGCACGTTAAGCCGTCGGTCCCGGTTGTTGTCTTAGTATGGCAGTCGTTACAGCATGGTGGTAGGGCACTTTGCGAATGCCCGCCTGGCTAGCTACCACCCTCAAGTAGAAAATCTGTCGCCAAGCACTTAACGGTGTGTTGCGGCAGCTGTCCTTGAGAGCCAGTAATTCTAGGTTAGCCTGAACAACATTTTTGACCACATCATCACTTACCATCAGGAGCGATAGTGGTCAAAAGCTTACCTATTAGGCATAAGAAGAAACATTTACAAATTATTGGAGTACATTTTTTTCCCGTCCTGAACAAAAAAAAATTACTTCTATAATTTGTCAATGTATCAGCCAGATTGTTCACACAGCCTCCCCCTTTTAGGGGGGTTTTCCAAAATCCTCATGCTTGGCATATGTCTTGGGTATCAGTTCTTCAGAAGATGCTGCTGCCCACCTACCAGTATTTTACATTTAGTCGCCTCCTACGACACCCACGCAAATGTGAGAGAGGGGTGCGTGATATTCTCACCCGGCTGCTCACAGGAATTTGTAAATGTATCATAATTCATTTTATACACAAATTTCAGTCGTTTTATAAGAGAATGGTACAAACAACATGATTGTGTAAGTAATAACTTTTTTTTATATTGCGACGGAACTAGCGCGAGGCTCATCTGGTGTTAAGTAGACTAACCTCTGCCTATAGCAGATGCATTCCGTCACAAGTTACGAATTGCACTGCACCCGTCACACTAAAACATCGAGTTGTTAAGTCTCATGTTCCCGTAATTTTACCGGCTCTCAAGGACCGCTGCCGGAACACACCGATAGGTGCTTGGCGACGGATTTTCTACTTGAGCATAGACAATTTTCTAGCTAGTAACATTAGGTCCTTAAACATGTAGTCGTATATTTATATGGTCTTATATAATTGTAACGGAACGTTACACAAATATGCCGAAAGATTTGAATATTATATATTTTTACCTACCGAAATTTAATTATGAATCCTACTTACAAACTATTACTATTATAATCTGCTTACATACGTTACAAATATCTAAAACCTACTACAAAATTAACATAATGAAATGAAAGACAGAAATGAATGAAACTAGCTCCGTTCGCAATAACCGTTATCTGAGAGACCGGCAGCGCGAGGTGCAACGGCTGGCGACAGCCGTCCGTCGCGCCAGTCCGAGCGAATAGACTTTTGAGCGAGGACGTACCTACGTACAAATTTACTATTTTAAATCTGCTTTTATGCTAATAGTGAAATCAATTAGATATAGTTAATATTACTTATACTAGTGTTGTGATTGTGTTACCCCAAATAGGGTGAGTTGTTGTGTTGTTTCTTTATTGTGGGGCTAATGTATTGTATTACGGTAAGTACATTTAAAACTACAACGACAGTTATTAAATACAAAATGAATTGCCTTAACTACTAACAATTAATTTATCTAGTATTTTTGAATGTACTTATTATGTGTCTAGTGTTATTATTGAATGCCAGAACTACTTTGTTATCACTTGGAAGCAGGGACGGCATATCATGTTCATACCGGTATCATACCGGTATTTTTACAAAAACACAATCCTCATTTCTATTATATTCAATATGAGGGTACACTATTGTGGTGTGTGCATTCTGCCGTTTTACTTGCGTAAAATAGCTATTATTGATATTTAACTCACACTTTGTTTCTTATACTTGGTTCTTTCATATTTTATTATTGTATGCTTACATGTAAGTGATTGTATGACTGCCTCATCATTGACTACTATTAAATCATAGCAACCATTTTGCCTTCTCATCTTGAATGTGGTGATGTAGCAGTCATACAGACTTGGATCGGGGCATATACTAAGCGTCCCATATCACTGTAAATAAGTAACCCGCTACTGTCATACTACTCGAAGAACACCTTCATTCGAGAAAAGGAGTATGCTGAAAATCAGCCTTGCAGAGACTTAAGGTGATCACCGTAGTGAAACGCGCACTTTTGGAATCTTCTTTTACCGAAACTATTCGTTCAAAAAGTGCGAAAAAAATATATCATATTATTTAATTCTTTATTGAGTGAATTAGTTGATTAGTTTTTACTAAAACTTATTAGTTCTTCTGTAATAAATTGTAATCGGCGACCCTTTTTTAGACTGTTTTTTATTAATTTAAGAGGCATTATTGATGTAATTGCAACGTTTCTTTTTTTTAAAAATAGCTAATACTATACTCTAATGAACTACTTAACAACTTGTGTTGAAAACATTTTTATGAATTTTTGGCACAAAATTGCGTGATCGCGAGAAGAAATCCTAACGAAAATCAGTCTGCCCGCAGCGCTCGGGCCGTTTGGACGTGGGATCTGTGCCGTTCGTTACGCCATCATTTTTGTGCATTTATTTTACGAAATATACAATATTTTTTTACCATACGTTAATTTGCAAGTCATAAATTATTGAAACTCAAGTAAAAAAAATATTGGATAAGTACTTTTCTTTATATTGATTTATATAATCTTTATAACAACGAGTTGATTAAAGTTCAGACACGGCATTGTTAATTTCTATTTTAGTAGGTACCTAGATTTTTAACCCCTAGTAAAATATTTCATTTTGTTATCTATAAGCTACTGTACAATTAAACGAGAACTAATTTCTAATGCACTTAACACACTTTCCGAGACGACCAACTACTTTCTAGGAATTTAGATATTCAATCACTTAAATAAAGGGAAGTTATATATTTATCATAACTTTGACTTTAATAGTTACTTAGTAGGTAGTTAGCCGGATTGAAATTTGTGTTACTCTCTTCTTTCGTCCTACCTATAAAGACATGTGCCCGTAACTTTTGAACCGTAACTTCTGTAGATGGTTTCATAGCAAAAGTGATTATGTGAACTATTATTATAATTGAAGTAACCGACTTCCAAAAAAGGTTCTCAATTCGTTTGTATGTCTTTTTTATGTTTGTTACCTCAGAACTCTGGACTGAGTGAACCGATTTTGAAAATTATTTTTTTGTTTCAAAGGTGATGCTTGTCGTTTGGTCCCATTTTATATTTCATCATAATCGGTCAAGCCGTTTTTGAGTCAGTCTAAAATACCTGAAAAATATTTACCTATCTTGATGATATAGTTGTTAAAAATGAATGATAATCGATCCCGTAAGTGGTAGGTAGGTAGTAAGGTGGCAAGGGTCACTAAAAAGTGTGAAAAAAAATTTTAAGCAAAAAAATGGAACCAACTTCAACACCCAAAAGTGTGAAATAACTTGTCGAAGTCGGTACCATACGCAAAGTTTTGTGATATTAGGTACTTTTGAACTGTCATGGTACCGACTTTAACAAGTTATTTCACACTTTTGGGTGTTGAAGTTGGTTCCATTTCTTTGCTTAATTTTTTTTTTATTATAATTATTATTATAATAAGTGGGGTTCCTTAGGAAAAGTGACTAAGAACCCCGGTATGATTCTTCCCGTATAACTTTTAATGGCAGCAGTCGAATGAGACTTGTCAAAAACCGAAATGACGGATTCAAGATGGCAGGCAAAATTCAAGATGCCCTGATCCGGCTGAAAATAAACGCCCTGAGCAACCCAGATAGGGTTGCTTAGAGCGTCGTTATTCGGAATTAAGAAATTATTTCTTATGATGTAATTTTTCAAGATGGCCGCCATACATAGATGTTTTGAACCATTGGTTTAAATTGTTCAATGGGAAGGAGTCATGGGGAAAGAAAGTATTGTAAACCGAAAATAACAAAGTGATTTTCATGATATAGAAATAATGGGAAATCATAAAATGACGTCTGCCAAGTGAAGATAGATGACGTATCTCGTAAACAGTTACAGATAAGTAAAGAAGTTTTGAACAAATGTCATAGAGAATCGAGAGAGCACTCAAATGACACGCAACAAAAATCCAAAATAGCAGAATTCATACAAAGTGCTGAAGTGCGATCCCGCTGAAGTAAGGTTGAGCTTCAGTGTGGTCGGAGTACGTTATGGTGGCTATCTTGAATTACATCATTCTGGATTTGCCATTTTGCTCTTCTTATTTATCATATTGCATTTAGAGCACGGATGGTGCGTGAGTTCGAAGGGCGAGTGCAAGGTGAGGGTGCAGTCTAAGCCGAGCAGGAACTTGCAAGGCCGAAGGCTGAGAAGTTGGGAGTATTTTCCATATCTCCAAATGTCAAAATCCAATTTCCAAATCTCCAATGTCTCCATGATGAATGGCCGCGATAACCGAAGCACCTACGAGTGGGGTTCTTTAACCAATGTGACTCAGAAACTTGGTGCGATTCTGCCTGTAGCACTTTTAGTAGCGGTAGGGTGAATCTTATATGGTGGTTTCATTACGGTTATCTTTTGTATTGAGCATTGCATTGGGATAATACTTCTATAAACATTTTGAACTTTTATTATATTATTATTTGTAGCTATGTTATTTCATACTGCATAAAAATAAATGACACACTGCCTGATAAACTTGTTAGCATATAAGTACATAACAAATAATTAAAAAGTTATGGTTACATAAGAAACGTAATTGTATTTTTTTTTTAGATTTGTAATACAAAGGGGAATAAATGAAAGTATAAAGTGCTCCATTAACGTCTTGTAGTAACACAAACTGTGAACGAGTTCTTGAGTTCAGTGAGTTATAAATCTCGTAAATAAACTTAAATATTCCATAATGACTTTCTATAACTGAAATTATACCTATACATTACATTTATTCACCTATAGATTTATAGAAATATGATAAGGTAAAATTGTAAGTTTCTGTTTTAGAGTTGGTAAGTATATTACAGTAAGCCATAACACAAATTATTTGACAGTTTTTTGTAAACAAGGTTATTTAAAATTAAATACACATTCTCACCATTTTCATTTCAGTCTACACAATTCTTTCTGCTTACCAAAACACTGACACACTTTTTTCGCTTTTTCTACATGAGCGTTATCATACATAATAATAATAATAATAATGAATAATAATAATTTTATTTCAAAAAACGTTTAATATGTTGGAGCAGTAAGGAACACATAATGTATACATAGAACTATGAATAAGAACAACAAAACACATGTGTAGGTACAATGTAAGTCCTACAGGCACAAATATGCTCCAGGACGTTATCCGCACCAACCCGGCGGTTGGTTGAATGTCTTTACTGTAGTAGTAGTACTGTTTTATGTGTAGTTTCTACACATACAAGCTACGTTTCGTACCGCTTCATGAAATCGAACTACTTTTTTGAGCACAATACTGACTTTTGAACTAACACGGTACCAACTTTGACAAGTAATTTCACACTTATGAGGAACATAAGTCGGTTCCATTTTTGTTTTTAAAATGGATCTCATAATCTCTACTAACCACCAAACAATTAAAACTTTTACTTACACATTATGTTGATATGGTTCGCAGTAACTGCAGATAAAATGTTGTTATGTACACTTCTGTTCTGCCGCTTCTAATAGCGCACGAAACTCTACAATTTTAGCGATGCTATCCGTGGTACGGCGACTAGTGCCGCCGTGCGACTGAATATTTTTATGAGTTGAAAGTTAACGCCTATTTCTTTTAGCTCCGCCCGAATTAGAAATTATTTTGACTACTGTCTTGCCCTTAAGTGTCTATGCAGTCCCGTGCTGAGCATACCCCTTATTGCCAATTATGTTTTAATTTATATGTATGTAGTTATTTTATTATTTTTTGTGGCAATAAAAATACTTTTCTTCTTCTTTCTTCTTCACTGGGTTCCAGGGTTCTCCCTTACGGCAACGTCTGTTGCGTCTACCTCTACAACCAGCATCTGTGGAACGACCGTACCCAGCACTATCTACGTCTCGTGCCAGCTACTACCACTCAGCGACGTGACGTCTACCGTTTCCGAAGGCCAGTGGTTGTTATTTTGGCTGGGCAATGCCTTCGATCGTTGGTCGGACCCCGACCTTCGTATAAACGACTTATTAGCTATTAATATATATATGTGAACGTACTAGTTGTATAATTTGATCAGTCCTTAGAAACTAATATCTACCTAGGCCTGGTTAGCAAAACTAAGAGCGCCGCATAATATATATGTATATAACATGTGCAATATGCTCTTATAAAATTCTTACTTCAATTTCTCAGAATATGGTAAATGAAATGCAGAGCTTTTAAGAGCCGTGGAAATTGTTCGCGCCATAACATCAAAGGTACATGGGCAAGACTTTAAGTTTCAAACAGACATTTTGAACTCTACTTAAGCTCAGAAGTGGAAGACGTCGCACTTTGAAATTTAGTCAGTTTAAATTTTCTTTTTGAAAATCAGGTATAATAAATGAGACTGTAATTTGTAAGCCGGAAAGACTGCACTGCCGTTTTACGGTTCTTCACTGCACGGTGGTAGGGCATTTTGCATAATTATGCTCTCCTGACTAGCTCGATCGTTTTCTCATTAAGTCTTATTAACTCATTACGGTTAAAAATAAGTAATAAGGATATACTGAGAGAGAAGAATAGGTTAACAATAGGTTATAAGAATAGGGTAACAATAGGTTGATAAAATTTTATGACTTTAATCAATCCCGTGTCCTCCAATTTCGCGCCGGATGCCTATTCCATTCGGGTTCAATTTGCGTACGGAAGAAAAAAATATGTACTTTTTTTAATGGCTGATAGGTTAGCCTTTGACCACTATTTTACCTAATGGTAAGCGATGATGTGGTCGAAGATGTTGTTCACGCTAACCTAGAATTACTGGCTCTCCAGGACAGCTGCTGGAACACACCGTACACTCCAATAGTTTGTAAAATCTTATGTTCATATTATATATTGATAGCAATTCATTGAATAGTTTTACATTTTCTTCAAGCAGGGCCTAATTATTTTCCATTCCATGACTAGTATAATGTTCAGATATTAAGAAGACTCAAAATATTTTAATTGAATGTTTAAAATTTTACTCAACCAATTATAGGAACATTTTTATGTATTATGGATATACAGATTTAATTTCTTTATCCAATTCATTACACTTTAGCAAAATTGACACAATTTTTTGCACATGTTCTTAATTATGGCACTTAAATGAGTTTTTTTTTTATGGGAACATATTATATAATAACAAATTCAAGTTACGAAAATTAAACTTCATAGGTAAACTTTATTAATCAAAAAAATGTCTCCCCGTGAAACGTCACGGAACCATTCATACGGTGTGGTATTTAATTCTTATGCTCTATGCACCTTACGAATAATTTGTTTATTTTTACAGAAGTAGAATTTTTTATGGTTTTATTCCAATATGTTTTTTAATAAAAGTTAAATACGTACATTCTATCATATATTACTCAGCCTATCATATATTTGTGAGACATACCCTACACAATATAAGTATTATGTTGAATATAGTTGCCTTTGTATTCAACATAATACGTTATTATACGCACATATTATGCAATGTGAATTTATTTTTATAATCAAATTCGAAAAGAGTTTTCATTCCTTGGATACGTTACCTTAACATTTTTTCGGAATGGCGGGAGCGGAAATATATATTGCTCGAATCCAGTGGTATACTTTGTAATTTGATGATTTAAATCTAAATGGTCAAAAATATATATAATTCTTAAATCATTTCGACAGATAATGCATATGATGAGAGATGATAATGTAATAACTATGGACTTCTTAACTATATTTCTGGTTTCGAAAGGCAGGAATCTAAAACTGAAGTCGGTACTCCATTTCTAACTCTTTTCACAGAGCAGACAAAATAAACGAATTAAGTAGACCGACTTGTCTTGTCAAGTGGTTGGTAAATTAGTTGATATTTCTCAAAAAACGCATGTTGTTCCAAATTTTTATCGGACATAAGCAAAATTGTGGTTCCGAAATAGAATTATTAAGCTGAACTATCCTTCCCACCCCAAATAGTTTAATTAATAAACCTTACTTCAACAAGAATTTTGTTCAATAAAATGATTAGTAAAATTATAAATACTCAATCAAGTCATAAGGTTAAAGTTCTAGAAAGTACTTAACGTGTAAAGTGCAATTCCATTCTGTGGTATATTTTAACTTATAAACTGCAGTAACGCATTGGGGCACAATATAATGCGTCTAATTTAATTAATGCGGATAATTCTTCAATTGTTTCTACAGTAAAACTAGGCAAATCATATATCATATTATATACCCAGCTACGACCTAACAGTAAAACATCTGTCGTCAAGCAGTTTTATGTGTGTTTCCATCAGTATTTCAGGGCAAGTACCTTTATGGCTAAGCCTGTTTTTCACCCTCAACCACATCATCACTTACTAACAGATTAGAGAGTAGTTAAGGGATTTATCAGCTGTTTCAGTGATTAAAATATATTATGTCTCTGACGTTTACTGTCTTTTATTGAAAAAGAAACACACACACAAACAACTTATTAAGTATGTAATTAAGTATGAAGTTCTATAAATATGCACTTACCTAGTTGTACTGACTTATTTAAACTATACCTTACGAAACCATTGTCATTCTACGATTAATACCTACTTTGTTATTATAACTATTTTATACTAATTGATGTGGACTGAACCATATAGCATTGTCTCTTTAAACCTTAGTGGTTTTTTCTATGCTATTGTAAACAAATATTTTGTAAAACTATTGTTTATTTCGGTAAATAAATTTAAGAAAAAACTTATATTCTATTATTATTAGTTAATTAGTTGGATCTAATAAATTGAATAAATGCAATTACTATAATTAAAGCAGTTGCACAATCTTCGCTGCTTTAGGCCTAAAGGCAGTTCAAATATCTGGCATATCAACTACCAGTTGGCAGTGTGCCCAACATGCTTAATGCATCGCCTCGTTGGGCTCCAATACTAATTACATGATGCAAATAAGACCCAGTATTTTGATGTCACGTCGCATCGACCATTCTCTCTGATATGATGCCAAACAGTTTCAATTAAATATAAGTAAAATGTGTCAAGGCTCAATTTAAAAGTGATATTTTGAGAATATAATATTTTAAGAAGTAAGGAAATAGATCAACCATAACTTTTGAAGATGAACCACTCGCTATCTAAAGCTCCCTAAGGGACTCGGCAAAAACCGCGTCAAAAGCTCATAATGTTTACTACTTGCTTGATGAGGCAGTAACGAATAAAGCCTGATAACGAAGCCGTAAAATAAGGATGAAATATAAGTTTTCGGGCTTCTGAAGTTAAGCTGGGGACCTTTTTTGTCTTATCCTCTTTGAAATTATCATAAATATTTTACATCTAAGGTATAAAATCATCATCGTCAACGACAGCCATAGCATCCACTGTAAAACAAACATTCCCCTATAATTACGGGGGGAGAGGGGGTTGTCATAATCCCCACACATGACAGGTGTCTTGGGGTTGGTAGGATGATCTGATATTTTTACGTATGTAGCCTCCTAAAACTCCTACAGAATCAGGTGAGGTGGAGCAATTCTGGCTCAGGAACCCACCGCGCTATGATTTTAAACTGAAAATGAATTGAGTAAGAATTGTCGTAAAGTTTCGGCGAGGTGATTACAAAATATCTTTGACCTAAATAAAAGATTTGATTTCCACTTCCAAAATTCAAAATGTTGTCTTTTTCATAATGGGAATATAATAATGGTGGATTATTTCTTAATAACAGAGTTAAAAATTAAATATTTAAACCTTACTTATTTCATTGTTGATCCTGGTATACATATTCTAACCATAATAGTATATAGGGTTATTGGTAAAATGCTAACAACCTCTTAGGGTTGACTTCTGCTAGTCCTAACAAACATTTTGAGGGATTTTTATTGTTTAGAATGTTTTTTTCAATATCTTATTAATAATTTTTTTGGGATTTTTTAATGAACAAGTACGAGGACCACCTGATGTTAAAAGTTTCTTGTACCTGTAATTTATTATTTCATATTTTTATTACTTTACTCGATGTAAATATTCAAAACTCTATTCAAAGGGAGCACGGCGCGATCCAGTGTGACCGCGGCGGGCGCTCTTGGCACGGGGTAGTATTAAAAATAAAAAAAAAACATATTAAAAAAAATTTAGAACATTTTTTTTTCTAAACAAAAAAACTCTTCTCAAGATGTTTGTTAGGACTAGCAGAAGTCAACCCTTAGAGGTTGTTATCATTTTTCCAATAACTTTGTATTAGTTATGGTGAAGCAACGTAATAACATTGGTGTGATTATTTTAGAATACCGAAGCGGCCACGTCTCGTTTAGAGACAAACCCTTCTCATAAAATAACTATGGGTCGTTTGTATACGTCAAGAACTTTATTCTGTCACTGTCACATTAGGTGTCACTTTTAGGGTTTTAATGGCCCCATAGTAGAAAAAAATTCACGACATACGCTAAGCCATGACTATTATGGTAACATGAAATCGAGTTTGATATTGTTAACCATTGATCTTATGAAAACGGGAGAAACGGCACCCGTACCTCGAATATGGCAAATCAGGTGGCGTCTCCTGAGTCTCAGTAGTGTGCAATGTACGTATTTGCCTGTACTGCACGCTTAGCTTCCTGTCATTGTCATTCATTAAAACGTATCATATACAATGGAAGTGTAGCTGTGTGCATTATATACTTGCGTAATAGCCTATCTTCTTTTTTTATTTAAATTGATGTCGTTCACTGTATATTTTTAATGTGCTTATGTTACGAAACAAATACGATGCTCATCTGGTGGTCAATTCGATTTAACTTTAAGTTATTTACTTTTCAAATTAAATTTTAGCCAATATTATGTAATTTTAATTAATTCCTCGTAGTTATAAATCGTTTGCTCGATGAGCCAGCGTTTTAATCTAGCTTTAAATCGCGTCTTAGGTACTTCGAGCCGCGATAATATATGCAGGAAGTCCATTGTAAACTGAAGGTCCTGTAACATGTGTGTTACAAACTGCTCGTGGGGTGCCGGGCTAGAATGTTGAATATCTACCCGTGGGTGTCGTAAAAGGTGACTAAAGGTAACACAACAGAAGGTGGGCAGCAGCGCTTTCTGAGGAATTGATATCTTACACTGCGATCTCCAAGCCGCCAGCCAAGCGTGGGGATTATACCAAACCCCCCCATGATGAGGGAGGCTGTGTTCAGCAGTGGACAATCCAGCTGAAACAGCACGTACTTACTCTCAAGCTATAGTAGTAAACGGCATCAATTATCGACTGTTTAGTTAAATCACTACTCTATTCAGACGTACTGAAGGTTAGTGTAGTAATTTACGTAGTACGCAGTTTCGTCAATTTTTAAATGTTCAAACTCGAAAAAATTGCGTGTATGTTCATGACCTAAATATTTATGCTTCTGTTTTGTCAGAGATTCGTTAAATGTATTCTCAAAACTATTTGGTTAAATCGCTAAGTATGGGATGTCTTTGTAAAACATTAGATAAGATAAACAATAAAACGGATATTTGGTAAACCGTACGAATTGGATTATTATACGGTGCGTGCCGCGTGAGAATCAAAGCTAGGCTAGCTATAGCTATGGCTAGCTATAGCTATGCGATAGAAAGAGAGACACGTTGTAGGTGCATATAAATATTAGGTACTTCGTGTTTTGCGAGCTAAAGTGCACTTTATTGCTTTGCAGTTAGTGTCGCTTATATATTGGAAAGTCTTTGCAGATTGATTCATTTGGTCCTTTGGCAACCAGTTTGGCAACGGTATAAAATTGGGATACAGGCAAGAAGATGAACTAATATCGGACAACCACTCAGCACTTACGACGGGCTTTGGAAAAATCATCAAGCCTAAATATAATATTGGTCGTAACCTAGGATTAACTATAACTCTAAATTAGCTGCGCGTTTTATTTGCAATCACGCCGTATAAGGTTCACGGGGGTCCGTTTTACCGCAACCTTTAATTATAGACCCTTTACGCATTAGGGCTGGTCGTAAATTCCGTAATAGAAGAGATGACAAGAATGTTCCATGAAGATTCAGACTAACTTGATTTCTTTTTTTTACAGATTTCTCTGTTAGCGGAATAGTGAAAACGTCACTTAGGAATACTGATATGCTATTTTCTATCTCCAGGTTAGTTTTCAGGTTTGCAATACAATGGTATTCTCGTTGCAGTCTTTGATAGTGCCTAGAAGATGGCAATAGGCTCACCCCCTTGTTTCATCAGACTAAAACATATTTGGCGAAACGTTTTTTACTAAGCAATACACGTTTAACTGTTTGTTTAAGCTACTGCTCGTATGGCTGCCCTTGCGGGAATACGTGGGCGTAATGTTTCCAAAAAAGGAGGAGGTTCTCAATACGTCTGTTTTTTTTATGTTTGTAACCTCAGATTTCTTGACTGGATGAACTGATTTAACAAAATATTTTTTTGTTTGAAAGCTGATGCTTGTCGTTTGGTTCCATTTTAAATTTCATCAAAATCGGACGATTTGTTTTTGAGTTACACTCCAATTACTGAAAAATGTACCTATATTGATATATATATTATCAAGTCGTTGACAATGAATGACAATCGATTCCATAAGCAGCAAGGGTCACTAAAAAGATTGAAAAAAAAAATGTTTAGCAAAATATGGAGCCGACTTCAACACCCAAAAGTGTGAAATAACTTGTCGAAGTCGGTACCATGCGCTCAATATTGTGATAATAGGTACTTTTGAACCATCATGGTTATAAAATGTTAAGCCCTAATCCTACTAAAACCTTAAAATGTACAGAAATGATATCTCTGACAACGCAATCATCCATCATAAAAAGTTGTGAATTCTCATGTTTCTGTCATCTCCTTTAAAGATATAATTATTCATGTTTATAGACAACCAATATAATCACATTAAAAGAACCAAAGTTATATGGGTGGAATCGTTTCGTAATAAAAGGAAAAATAAACCGGCTGAAAGTAAAAAATCACACACTTTTCGTCCCATTTTCAAAGGCCTTTTCCAATAATATTTTCCTTAGTGAAAAGATTCAGGCGTTACTTTGCCGAAATCCAAATGATTTAAGAAAACATTAAATTAATCAGTACTAATATTATAAATGCGAAAGTAATTCTGTTTGTCTGTCTGTTACGCCTTCACGCCAAAACTACTGGACCGATTTGAATGAAATTGGATTTGGAAATGGTTTGAGACCCGGAAAAAACATAGGATATTTTTTATACAACTGCGCAAAAAGAGGTTAATATTTTTGTGCGATAACCGCCATACGCGCGGGCGGAGCCGCGCTCGAAAAGCTAGTATTTTAATAAAACACTTAAAAAATATATCCAGTGACAAATTCTGCCTAATTTTCCTGCCAAGCCGACGTGACGTCACAGACAACACGCAGCCAAACCAGAAGAACTTTCGACGCGTTGAGGATGCTTCTACACGAAGCATCCTCAAGAGATCTTGACTCTACGATCACCGAGCACGATTGAGAAGTAAGTTCTCGATCAAAAATTCTTCCAGTTTGGCTACGTGGTTTTTGTGACGTAACGTCGGCTTAACAGGAAAATCTTATGAAGTATTACAAAATTACAAATTAACGAGGGAAAAAATTATAGTCATGTGCGGGATTCGGACCCGCGTCCATCCACCTCTTTAGCCGGGGTATGCTCTAATCAATTGCTAACATGACACAACACAATTGGTTAGAACATATCCCGGCTAAAGGGGTGGATGGACGCGGGTCCGAATCCCGCACATGACTATAACTTTTTCTATCGTAAATTTGTAATTTTGTAATGTAATTCGCCTAGCAGTGGTTATTGCAAACTTAACAATATCGAAATCTTATGAAAGTCTATTTCCTTGAGTATTTTTGAAGACCCTAGTTAGTCAGAACTGTAACGGTATCAAAAAGGTGATATGTACCACACACATACATATTATTTCGTTTGTTGTAAACAGTTCATTAAAGTTTCTGTATATGCAGATATTATGTTTAGGTAATGGAAAAGAACTAAGTACTGAAAATAAACATCACGGCGGGTCGAGGGCTGGACAATTTGAAAAGTTGCATCGAGAGTTGCAGCCTACCCTCCTTTTTCGATCGAGACATATTTTATCAGTTTATTTACAATTTAAGTAAGACACTTCTTAGGGCCCGTTTCAGAATGTTCGAATAAGTTCCGGTTTTACTACCCAGATCATATTTGATAAATAAAACACTATCTTTGCGTTTCACAGTCATCGGTTTAGCCTATCCATCAGTTATGTCATGCATGTTAACTGTCATTTATATGATTCAGTTATTTTATGTGTTGCATAGCAACCCGAATCCTTATTAGGAGATTCTGAAACGGGCCCTTAGTGTTGTTAATTATAGTCCAAACTCTCAAGTTAAAACAACAATAAATAAATCCGCTCATCTATGAGTTGGACTTGCGCCATAATAATGTGCGAGAAGCCGAGGAAAATTTTTGGAACCTCATTAGGTTTCCAAAAAATTCCCTCGGCTTCTCACTCCGTCAAACTTGTTGATGATACTTATATGTACGATTCAAACTTATTCAAAGCTCGATACCATTTTTGTAACGGCGCTTATGCCAACTTGTAGCCCTAGCACGAATAACTTGCGAAAATTTAATCGTTTCGTTAACGTATCGAAATGACACCATTTTGTATAGGATTTGATCAGCGCCCCTACGTAAAAGGAACTAAATTTTGGCAGATCAAAAGGTTTTGACATCTTCTGTGTCGAGATTTTAACGAGAATGTGTCGTCGCCTCAAAAGTTTTATATGAAATCGCGAGCATGAATCTAATTTTATAACGTAATCTCGAAGAAATAAAACGCCGAAATTGACAAATATCAATAATAGAGGACTTTGTATAGGCTGGAAAAGAATTCAAACCTCTTTTGTAATGAATTATTAGCTTTTAGAAAGAAAGTACAATAAATTTGATTTACGCCGGATGACGTCACTTTAGTTCACGTTAGTCAACAAACGATGCTTTGTGCTATCAACCATCGCCTCCTGCGTGAACGTACTGTAAACTCGATACGTTTACGTTCCGGACTATCGAAATGTTCGTGCTTGGGCTTCTTATCCTAATCGGACTGATACCGCGGGGTCAGTAGTACGGGGTCTGGCTCAAAACCTAAACCTAATAAGATTCGAACTTACTGTACCTATATAATGAAACGTTTCGAGAGTTATAAATGCACCCCCCATACTTGTGGGAGTTGTCAGAGGCAATGGAATGATATATACCTGTGGGTAGACAGCATTGCTTTGCGACGAACTGCCGTCTTCTACTACAATCCTCAACAGAAGCATTTCCTGTTTTTGTCATTCAGTTAAACGAAACATGTACAATGGAAGTGTAGCTTCTTGCATTATATACTTGTGTAAAAAAGTCTATATTATATTATCGTGATATTTGAGCGTACCCTGTCTTACTTTTTTATACAAATTAATGCTAAATATACAAGTTTTCTCGGTTAAATATATACAGGAAGGAAATATGGGCACACATTTATAAAGATAATCGCACGTAGCCTTCACTCTTATGGGAGAATTGGGTGGCAAAGTCGGTATGGGAATTTTAACATTTCAACTGGCATGAATAATAAACGACTGAAACAACCATTATAACTTGGCCAGAACAGGCTTCCACCAATTCAAGAAATAATATTTTAAGCAATTACCACACAAACGTTATTTTGTCATATTTGAAATACTCGTTGTAATTTTGCGTACATGTCCTTGAGCCTAAAATCTATGCTTCTCAAGCTCAAGTATAAAGACCAGCGCAAGTACACACATACAAAACTTTCGCTGTATTTGAACATTTAGCATTTAAAATATGATGAAACTATATTTCTATGGAAAGAGCATTAGCACGAACACTAGCTTTAAAAGTTTTTTTATAGTGGATAGGCTTTTGACCTCCATCTGACCTGTAAGTGTGGTTAGTGATGATGTGGTCGAAGATATTGTTCAGGCTTACCAAAAATTACTGAAAATGCCCTACCACCATGCAAATATCGTAAAGTGAACAGTGAATAGATCGCAAATATAACTTTCATATGAATGCCGGGTACCCTGTAACTTGGTATATATGCTTTTCGACATAATAATGAAACACGCGCTATTAAAAGTTCTAATAAAAGAACAAAAATTACACCTACCTCGGTGATGACAAAGGTGTCGTAAAATTAATGTCTGAAATGATATTTTTCTCTTGAAATCTGATATTTTAATGCTTTTCATTATAATTACAATAAATGAAACACGTGTTTGAACGGTTATCGTATTTCAAACCGAACTTCAAAGGAGGGTGCGGATGAAAATGTTTCTTTGGTAAATACTCCGCATGGTAATAGAGCCTTTTGCAAATGCCCTATAACCAGGCTATAAAATAGCCAGGTGGCTATTTAATAATTTCATAGAAATGATAGCCCAGCGGCTATAGCTATGGGCTGTGGTGCCGCAGGTGCATAGTACGATCCCCATCGCCGCGCCGGCTTGAGTTTCACTGCAAGGTGGGCGGACCGTTGACTAATGCTTGCCTAGCTAGCTACAACCTTCAAGTATAAAATCTGTCAGCAGGCACTCAACAGTGTATTCTGGCAGCTGTCCTTGAGAAGTAATAAAATTACAAGCGCATAAGAATTAACAGCTTTACTTGTATGTTTCAAGGTGACGGGCGCAGTTCAGTTCGTAAATACATCTGCTATAAGCAAACGTTACCGCTTAATATCAGGTGGGCTTCGTGCTTGTTCCGTCACAATAAAAAAAATAATGTAAAAGATTATTATTACACACTTCAAAATACTCAGGACTATAATGATGAGTAAGTTTATGTTAGTGTAAGTAAAGAAGGTATGGTAGTTTTCTATGAATCGTTCTAAGTTTTTGTCAGTCTATGACAAGAATAGTGTTACAATGGGCGGCCTTATCACTTTTAGTGATAATAACACTATGTTATTATTATTTAATTAAATCTTATGATGTTAACTTTAATATTTTAAATGTGGTGTAACAATAAAGAGTTTTCTATCTATCTATCTAAGATATCCATCAGTTTGATATAAAAACTAATCAATAACGATATTTGGTCAAATACCTATTATAAATGGGAAATTTGGTGTGTGGAACCTCTCAACTGTATAAATATTGGTCTCTTCAAATCTTGAGGTACTTATTGATCCGATTTTTCGAGGGCATGTTACATATCTAACTAAATTCCACTTGTATAAAATTACGGTCAGAACCTTTATACAGTTTTTTTTATAGAACTGCTAGGTTAGCCTTTGACCACTATATCATCTGATGGTAAGTGATAATGTGGCCGAAGGTGTTGTTCCTGCTAACCTAGAATTAGTGGCTCTCAAGGACAGCTGCCGGAACACACCATTAGGTGCTTGGTGACAGATTTTTTTCATGAGGGTGGTTAGCTAGCCAGGCTGGCATTTGCAAATTGCCCTACCATCATGCTATAACGACTGCCGACCTAAGACAACAACCAGGACTGACCGGCCCGAAGAACGTGCACGCTCGGTTGTAATGTCACTAGCGGTCACCCATTCAAGTCGTGACCGAGGCGGACGTTGCTTAACTTAGCTGATCGGTTAAGAACGCCGAAGCAAACTTCGCTACGAATGTTCAATCTATCTAACTGCGCAAAAAGATGTCAATGTTTTTGAGCGATAACCGACATACGCGCGGGCGCAGCCGCACCCGGAAAGCTAGTCAAAATGTAAAACGGAAGGTTTGAGCTCATAAAATACAAATCATCATGGCTTCTATAAAAAGGGAGTCATAAGTTTGATACACCTAAAGTTTTTAAACGGCATAAAATATAGATTTTATCTGTAAAATAAATTAATAATAAATATATATTTAGACATAAGTCAAAATGTTTTATGTTGGAGCTTGCCTAGTTATCGATAAACTAGGTTGCAACGTACACTTTATTCATGACCTGAATAGGGGACTGCTAGTCATAGTTACTATTGAGCACTTCCGGTATCGAAGGGCACGGTAGCCAGTCATGGTTTGTAAAGAGCCAAAGGCATTTCTCCCGAGACGGGCGTAGAAGGCGAAAAGCCCCGGTGCAACTGTAGTGTTGCACCGTTGAGAAAAATACTCTGACTAATCGGGACTTTATTTTTGCCTCGAGCTCAACGGCGAGCTTGGTGTTTGACTGTGTAACCTCTGATTACCGCACACCTGGGAATGTTACCTGGACGATTTGCGGATGATGCTAAAACTGCCAACGCAATGGCTGCGATGTGGTCATCCGGGTCGTCCAATACCTGCCATGGTCGGCGACGGGGAGCCCTTACGCTCGTTCAGGTACAGACTTATAGAATGAAGCGCGCCCCTCCACATATAATTATTGAAGCACATTTGTACAAGTGGGCCTCGTTTGTACACTACGTCTTCGTGTAGGTGTTAATGCTAAATACAGTTAAACAATAAAATGTTAGAATAAGATCGCTTGGGTTTCGTATGATGTAGTAATGACAGTAATAGTTCCAACTACATTCATATATACAGGGTTATTGGTAATATGCTAACAATCTCTTAGGGTTGACATCTGCTATTCCTAACAAACATTTTGTGATGATTTTTTTGAAATATATTTTTTGGTGTAAATACCTTCTCCGATCCAAGAGCGTTCACCGCGGCAACACTGGACCGCGCCATGCTCCCTTTGAATACAGTTTTGAATACATGTTTACGTCGAGTAATGTAATAAAAAATATGAAATTATACATTACAGTCACAAGAAACTTTTGACATTAGATGGTCGTGGCGTTAGATGGGCTCGTACTTATTCCGTCAAAAACACATAAAAATTACGAAAAAAGAAAATATAAAAAAAATTATAAAAATAAATTGTTTCTTTTTTCAAAACAAAACAAAATTATATCAAACTGTTTGTTAGGTCTAGCAGATGTCAATCCTAAGAGGTTGTTAGCATATTACCAATAACCCTGTATATGGAGAGGCGCGCCTTTGTGAGTGGAAAGGTGCCCACAAGTACCTCGTTTCGCTAGGTCAAAATTTAGGTATATCTTTATAGCCTACATATTTATTCGTAGTTATAGCCTCTTATTTTTTGATACAAATTAAATACTTATACCGTGTATTTATAAGTAATCGTTTTCCTCGTGTTTCCTTTTACGCACAACAGAATAAGCAACATCAAATAATATTCTTGACATTTTACGAAAAGAAAAGAAGAAAAACAATAATTGTCGATGTCAAAAAGTAAGTTCAAAGAAAAACAATTTAACTTGTACGGTTTTGAATCGGAATTATTTTTCTTTGGGTATTTTTTCCGAATGAGAGCGACAGTGGTACTTAGAAAATGCGTACGGATGATTTAATTAAAAGTAATTGTTTTCTTTGTCTTTTTTTGTCTTGTCATTATAATATCTATACTTACATACTTTATCATAGTACATACAATGTTCCTAAATGGTCAATTTAACGCTTTGGTAGTAATGCCAATAAACAAAAATGTGTAGGCATATATAAAGGCCCGGTTACACGTCGCTGCACCGTAAAATTCCACGGCTAAACGTTCGGCGCGGCGTCGTCGGACCATCATCGCCGCGTTAGAGAATCACGGTCAAGTCCACAGCGCAGCCTTGCTGACAATCGCGTGCGTGGCAACTGCGGCGCGTTTTCGTACCGTGGCGATGTATACGGTGATATTATAGGTATATTATATGTGTACATTATGTATATATACCACTTCGAAAACTATTTTTTTCGGTTTAAAAAACCGGCCATGTGCGAGTGACACTCGCGCACGAAGGGTTCCGTACCTTTATCTGTAATTTATTGTATGGGAGCCCCCCTAATTATTTATTTTATTTTCACTAATTATATTTAAAGAAAACATAAAACTAAATATTCTTTTAATAGTTAAAGCGTCTACCTGTAACCGTTATTAGTATCGAGTAAGAAACGGTAACAAAATCAAGTTTGTTGTATGGGAGCCCCTATTAAATGTTTATTTTATTTTTAGTATTTGTTGTTATATCGGCAATAGAAATATATAATCTGTGAAAATTTCAACTGTCTAGCTATCACCGTTCTTGAGATACAGCCTGGTGACAGACAGACGGACGGACGGATAGCGAAGTCTTAGTAATAGGGTCCCGTTTTTACCCTTTGGGTACGGAACCCTAGAATTGAAGTTGATGATTTTTTTTATTTTTGAAAATCATAACCTTAAATACCTTGCTCCATTTCCCTCCACCAAAAGGTCCTTAGGTCGCCTCTGAGTAATTTCTTTGCCATGTACGACACAGGAGTTCCATCACACTTCCAACTCCCATACTTTTTATATACCAGGGGTTTTACGCACATGATGAAGCAAAGGACGTTATTCAATATCAAACACCTGGTTTCTACAAGATTGACTGCAGTTGTGGTAGCTCATATATAAAAGAAACATTACACATATAGTTGTAACAACATCACATTACACATATATTACAGACTAAACGCACTATCGCAGAAAGGGTAAGAGCATATCGCTGATGTGCAGAATCGGGACACGCATAAATCTGCGATAGCTGAGCACTTACTGGAGTCAGGATCTAACCTTTGGGTCGAGCTACATGGCCCACAAATTATCTCCTCTGTACGGCATTATTACTCTAGAATTGTAAGTTAAGCGGTTGACATTAAAAAGTACAAAAAAATCAATCCGGAAGATGGATTTAAATAGTCTACATCGTTGAATCCTGTAATTAGAAAGTGCTCAAGTCGTTATTTGCCGCCGACTGCAATTTCCGATACTGTTAGCGTAGTGTATGAAGGTGACAGTGACAAAGACATTAATGAAAACCTAACGGGGGTAGATTTAAATTGCTCCAGCTGCTCGTCAAGACGATGGCACCCGCTTCTTCAGTCTACTCGTGATCACGGTCAATGCAACTTAATCGAAACGTCGATGTTAGTCAATATATTATTTTAATGTTGTCATGCGTGGATAGACCCGTTAGTGATTTAGAAACATGAGTTTAGTTCACGAAAGCTTAAAGAAAAGTATGATCACGTGAAGTTGTTAATTTAATGAGCATAATATATTGAATGAGAATCAGTTTGGTTTTACTAAGAGCAGATCCACTACAGATGCAGGTGTTCAATTAATGTCACATATACTTGAAGCCTGGGAAAGTTCACATGATGCTATTGGCGTATTTTGTGATCTTTCCAAGGCATTCGACTGTGTAGAACACTGCACTCTGATTCGTAAGCTTTCACACTATGGTATTCGTGGAAAAGCTTTGAATCTAATAGAGTCATATCTGTCAGAAAGGCTACAGATGGTTGGAATAATTGGCAAAACTTCTTCCGGGTCTTTGGTAAAAATAGGTGTACCGCAGGGATCAATTTTGGGACCTTTTCTGTTCCTAGCGTATATTAATGATCTGCCTTGCATGGTCAAAGAATTCTGCGATATTGTTTTATTCGCAGATGGTACCTCTGTGATTTTTAAAGTAGATAGGAAAGATAGTGAACTCATTCATGTAAATAATGTGTTATCTATGATCTTTGAATGGTTCGCCGCAAATAATCTTCTCTTAAATTCAAAAAAGACCAAATGTTTAAAGTTTTCTTTACCAAATGTTCCTTATGTTGAACCAAACATTAAGCTTGGCTAAGATAAACTCTCTACTCGTATTGACAAAGCGACAGTCTTTCTGGGAATCAAAGTGGACTCAACTTTACAGTGGGATCCACATACGAGTATACATGATCTAGCCGGAAGACTTAGTTCTGCTGCATATGCAGTTTGTAAGATAAGACAGTTAACAGACGTAGCTACTGCACGGCTAGTTTATTTCGCATACTTCCACAGTATTATGTCATATGGTGTATTGCTGTGGGGAGCTGCTGCTGAGATGGAAACAATCTTTATCTTACAAAAGCGTGCAAATCGAGCCATATATGAAATGGATCCTATGGAATCTCTAAGGGATCTTTTTAAAGAAATTGATATATTAACTTTACCGAGTCTGTATATATTTGAAAATATTATGTATGTTCGGAAAAATTTTAGTAAATTTAAATTAAATAGTGACAACCACGATTACAACACTAGAAATAAATATAAAATAGCAGTACCAGGTTTTAGACTAGCAAAGACAAAGAAAAGGTCCTTTTTAGGTAATTGTGTGCGGTTTTATAATAAAATTCCTAAACATATTACAATGCTTACAGAAGGAAAATTCAAGTTGCATGTGAAAAATATTTTGATTGAGAAATCATACTACAAAGTTTGTGATTACTTAAACGACAAAGATGCTTGGAAAGTTCCGCCTCTGCCAAGCTATCACCTATCACCTACGTAATTTGAACAAATATTGTAATAGTCATATTATATTGTATATAACACATTGTTAAAAGATGTTTAAAAGAATGGCCCCGAGATTCTTGCCCGTTCTTCTCGCAGTGGCTCTATATTTTTTTTTGCTGAACGTGGCAGTACAATGTAGAATATTTCAATATTAAAATTTGTAATTGACCTTTATAAGAGCGTCGTAGACGCCTAAATTGAATAAATGATTTTGAATTTGAATTTGAATTTGTTACGTATTCAATAAATTATCCATTGACTCATGGGCGTGTGTACAACACTACATGGCAAGCTCACTAATATAATCGAGTTCGAGCACATTCCTAGTTTCTTCCGCATCCTATACCCCTCCACCCCCGTGCGCCTGAACGCATTCAATCAGCGACCATCGCGCGCGCAGTTAAAAATGCTCAAAAACCTTGGTTCCCAGTCTCCTCAATCCTGGTAAGTATCATGCCTTGAGTAAATGGATGTAATGGAGCTCAGTGTCAGATCTGTGTCAGAGTCTTAAGCTCGTAAACGGAATGGATCACAAACTTAAAGTAAACAATATTCTGCTCAGTGTGCCCACCTAATATTATTCCATTAGTCAGGAGTAGGATCCGGTAACAGAAGAATATTTTATTGTAAGGAATAGTTTTTTTTTTTTTTTTTTTTATGCCTGATAGGTTAGCCTTTGACCACTATCTCACCTGATGGTAAGTGATGATGAGGTCGAGGATATTGTTCAGACTAACCTAGAGTTACTGGCTCTCAAGGACAGCTGCCGGAACACACCGTTAGGTGCTTGGCGACAGATTTTCAACTTGAGGGTGGTAGCTAGCCAGGCGGGCATTTGCAACGTGCCCTACCACCATGCTGTAACGACTGCTATCCTAAGACAACAACCGGGACCGACGGCTTAACGTGCCCTCCGAAGCACGGAAGCGCTCAGTAGTAATGCCCAACCAGCGGTCACCCATCCAAGTCATGACCGCGGCGGACGTTGCTTAACTTTGCTGATCGATTCAGAATGGCTAAGCAAACTTGGCTACGAGCGCTTCAACAATCAAGATTCAGATGTTACTTTGCGAATATAAAAATATTTTAAGAAATATATTTCACAAATTAACTGATATATCTAGTCACAGTTCTGCGAAATTTTCCTCCTAAGCCAACGCTACGTCATAAAAGCCACGCTTTTGAGGATGCCTTCCGCTTCTACAGGATGCATCCTCAGGAGGTTTTGACTCGTTAAAGGTACAATCGAGAAAACCAAGTTGGTTTAATAGAAAAATTAGGCGGAATTGTGACTAGATATATTTATTTTAAATTATTTTTCAAACATAATTTATGAATTTTATTTTTACCATATATATTTTTAAAATGTCATTATTATTTTATCGTACCCTAGCATGTGAGTGAGATTATCTAAATCTCACCAATATTACTCAGAACACATAATATAGAAATATATTTTCAAATACATCACCATAAAAATCGCGGATATCATTTCCCGGGCTATCGAAGTTTTTTATACCTGACGGCTAGTATTTTAAATTTTTGTCTCTCCTAATGGTGAATATTGTGGTCAAAGATATTATTCAGACTATAGTTACTTGCTAGACTTGCCCAAACACCCGGCTAGGTACTTCACACACCCAGGTAATGATCGTAGTGATAATTACTTTACTAAGTAGTTCGGTTAATAACGACTAAGCAAGCTGAACTACAAGCACTTCTCATGTGTTTATCTAAATCTAACCTAAACAGTCTAAGTACTATATTATCTTGTTCACCGCCATCCATTGTATCTCTTTAAATTATGTCTATCCTTCCAATGGTTGTCTGAAAGAGATCGCTTTCAGCGATAAGACCACCAATTGCTACATTATTTTAAATTGTGTTTCTGCTTAAACAATTTTTAAGGTGTTTCAATAAAGCGTATATATAAACAATATCTAACTAAGTAACTTTCATAAGTAAGTGGCACTGAAACATATGTCGCATTTATAATATTAAATTAGGTAACAATGTATTACTAGGAAATTAATTAATGTAGCCCGGATATGGTTTCTCCAGCAAAACCACGTCAATACTGTAATAATCTCTGTGGGACTGTTTATTCTGATGCCACTTTACCTAATCTTGAACACGTTCTTGTTAGCTATTTGCTCGAAATTCTCTCATATTACTGAAATTTAACCTCGAACTGTTACTCAAACAATTTTATGAAGCATTCCTAAATGTGGAGCAGCGGTAAAGGTTCTTAGAAATAACAGCCTAATAGTATTTATAATTATGTTGTATACAGGGTTATTGGTAAAATGCTAACAACCTCTTAGGGTTGACTTCTGCTAGTCCTAACAAACATTTTGTGATGTTTATTTTCTGTTTTAAATATGCTTTTTTTAATGTTTTAATGCCTACTCCGAGCAAAGAGTGCCCGACGCGACAACACTGGACCGCACCGAGCTCCCTTTGAATAGATAGTTTAAAATATCGAGCAGAGTAATAACATAAAAAAACATTCATCAAAAAACATAAAAACACAAAAATATTAAAATTCTCTGTATATTTGAAATATCACTCATATAATAAAAAAGGTCATGTTGTCTTTAAAAAAACATAAGATTTAAAAACAAACTAATATCCATAATAAAATTCAATCAGCTACCTTTTCAGTCCCTAAAATATGGTTTTGAACACAACTATTATCGTAAATAAATAAATAATGGTTTGGCGTTTTCAGTATAAAACTAATAAATAGATTTTATCTTGTAGAGACAGTGGCATAGGCCTTGAATTGTTATGTGAGCTTAATGTAATGCCCTACGCCGCCTGGGCTTACCAGTGGCCTCAACACCTCCACGAAATATAAAAAGAAAGGAAGAAAGAAGTTACATTACATTATATAAGACCAACTCGTCAATATTGTCTAGGTATGCAATTGTAATATCTTAGTATTTATTGCAAAATACTAAGATCTTACAATAGGTATTATCTACAAAGTGTATAGGAATAAGTACCTACATAACCATACATTTTTACTTTCTTATTAACCAAAAATAAATGTAAACTTAGATATCATAGTAACAAAATACATTGTTGCAACTTTGTAGATGCCACCATAAGGGTATTAAGTAGTTACGAGTATGTATCGTTTCGTTTCTTTATATTGTGCTTTTTAAAATGAATTTGAATGAAAGATTCACATCTACCCTCCGCACTAGTTTGCACTGTACGACGGCAGGGCAGAGCATTCCTCGTCCACACACAAACATGTTATTGTTCACACACAGTATATGCACGGTTTACAGATTAAACATTATTGCAATTATTGACATATTATGAGTATGGTAGTTATTAGTAGTTGATTCAATACTGCAAAAAGATTACAATATATCATTGGAATAAAAAGGACCAGCAGTGTCAATCCGCCAAGGCATTCCAATTAATAATATGACGCAATAAAGTTCACTTTAGCTCGCAAAGCACGGAGTTCCTAATATTCATATTCACCTACAAGGCGTCTCTTTCTATTGCATGTGCACGCATAGCTCTGATCTCTTCTGACGCGGCACGCACAGTACAATAGCCCCTTCCAGACGGATAAGCCGATGTACCTGTAGTTCTGTACCTAAAGTGCGGAGTGAGCCAGGCCTGGCACCAACTTCACCTCAGTTTTGGAATAGATCTATTCCAGCTAAGTCTGAATGGAAATAATATAAATATAAAATATGATAAAAAATGGGGAAATAAAAAATAATAAAAATATTATTTGTATCAATACAAATAATTTTAAAATTTAAAGGGTCAAATTGCGGGTCTCATAATTTTGAGTTAAAATAGACCTGAGCGTAGGGGTAATGTATTAAAAAACGATATTCCTAGATAAATATTGTGCGGTTGTGTGATGTCCAGTAGCATTGAACGAGCCTTGTCTCAGCATAATGCGTATTATTTAAGACAAAATCGCTAATTTTCAGACATGACCCTAAGGAGGATATTAAGTTCTGTCTAATAACTAAGTCTACTTACAAATATATTAAGAACAAATTAAATATTGAAAAGAAATGATATTCATTTGAATATAAACTTGAAAAGTATACACTTATTTTTTTTATCTATTCATTCACACATACACTATCATTTTAGGGTGGATTAATTCTAGAAGTGGATATTTATAATTTGAAATAACTACATATTTTCGTCACGCTCGCAGCAAACAAACTTCTTATGGTGCGAGTTTTTGAATAGCAAACCCGTCCTTTTCACGCCAGCGCGAGTAATATTTTGCTACTTGTTTTAATTAGCTCTAGCTAGAGGGTGACCACTCAAAGTGTTCATTTTAAGGGTTCTGTACAAAAAAGGGATAGGCTGTAGGGTTCAGTAAAAACGGAACCCTAGTACTGAGACTTCACTGTCCGTCCGGCCGTCTGTCACCAGGCTGTATCTCAAGAACGGTGATAGCTAGACTGTTGATATTTTCACAGATGATGTATTTCTGTTGCCGCTATAACAACAAATACAAAAAGTTGGCCAAGTGCGAGTTGGACTCACGCACGTTAAAACAAAAAAGGTTAAAATATGAAGTCTAATGTTGTATAGCTAATGGTACGGAACCCATTGTGCGCGAGTCCGACTCGCACTAGGTCGATTTTTACTTCACTTTATGTATGATGTCATCCTGAAACTAATTAGTTTTGAGACAACATTCTACACAAAATATGTAAACTCAAAATAGCTGCAGCTGCTATCTATGCTGCATTGCATATTGGGACACAGACCATTATTTTTCTATTATTCACACTACTACTATATTAGGTTTCATTATCTGTCTTTAATTCGACATCTTTATCGGGTGCCCTACCCACACATTAGCGGGCTTTTTTATTTTTTTGCTAGATTGCAATATAATATAATCATATAAATTTTGAATCTTGTATGTAGTACAGTTTTCTGAAGCGCTCGTAGCAAAATTTGCCAGGGCATTCTGAACCGATCAGCAAAGCTAAGCATCGTCTGCCGCGGTCATGAGTTGGATGGGTGACCGCTGGTGACATTACTACTGAGTGCTTCCGAGCTTCGGAGGGCACGTTAAGCCGTCGGTCTCGGTTGTTGTCTTAGGACGGCAGTCGTCATAGCATGGTGGTAGGGCATTTTGCGAATGCCCGCCTAGCTAGCTACCACCCTCAAGTAGAAAATCTGTCGCCAAGCTCCTAACGGTGTGTTCCGGCAGCTGTCCTTGAGAGCCAGTAATTCTAGGTTAGCCTGGACAACAACTTGGACTATATCATCACCTACCATGAGGTGAGATAGTAGCCAAACGCTAACCTATGAGGCATAAAAAGAAAACAGTTTTTACAACAGAGCAAATACAAATAACGTTAAAAAACACGTTTCTTGTACTGGAATCTTGTATATTTAACCCTTTGCTATTATTATTATATTTGGTCGGCAAACCGCTATACCAATGCTTATTCTGGCAATCTCTTGAAAAACAATCAGCTACCTTTTACTACCGCAGAGCATGCGTTTACATTACAAAATCTAAATTAAAAATATTAAAAAAGGTTCTTATGGATGGACAACCGAGGCTTAGAAATTGGTGTTCCCTTTTATAGCACGGTATCTTAGACATGTGTCCTTGAGTCGATTCTCAATAACACGATTGTTATCGTACGATATGACCATGAGATATACAGATGTTAAGAGTCCCACATGCCTGTAATTTTACTGGCTCTCAAGGACTGCTGCCGGAACACGCTGTTAGGCGCATGGCAACAGATTTTCTTCTTGCAGGTGGAGTTAGGCAAGCATTCGCGAAAAGCCCTTCCGTAATGCGGTGCAGCTCAAGCTGATGGTGGGTATCGAACCACGGCATGGAAGTCCACAGCCATCGTGTTGAGACGTACTGACCGAGTTTTTGTTGCTTACTGATAACTACTTACCTCGATCAATGTTTATGTGTATCTACCGTGTCTATTTTAATTTTTACTGACGCATAACTTCATCAGTACTTAATATTATAAATGCGAAAGTAACTCTGTCTGTCTGTCTGTCTGTCTGTCTGTCTGTCTGTCTGTCTGTCTGTCTGTCTGTCTGTCTATTACGCTTTCACGCCAAAACTACTGGACCGATTTGAATGAAATTTGGTATGGAGATAGTTTGAGACCCGGGAAAAAACATAGGATAGTTTTTATCCGACTGCGCAAAAAGAGGTTCATGTTTTCGCGCGATAACCGACAAACGCGCGGGCGGAGCCGCGCCCGGAAAGCTAGTATTATATATAAAGCTCACCCTAAAGTATACAAACTGGTGGCGACTTCAACAGTAAGCACATCCTATGGAATTGTAACGTCAACAATCCCAGAGGTATTGCACTTGAAAACCTAATCGCAGAACTTAACTTTGACATAATTGCGCCCACTGAGCCCACTCACTACCCTTATATGGAAGACCACCGATCTGACTTGCTTGACATGGCACTATTCAGAGGCGTAACACTCCGGGTACGCTCCATAGAAGTGGTTCACGAGCTTCACTCTGACCACCGACCCATTATACTGCGACTAGGTCCCGACCCAACGACTGACCTCCCCCGCCCCACTAAGACGATAGTGAACTGGAAGCAAGTAGGCGATGCCCTAAAGGCTATCAGTTCACCGGACCTAGACAAGATCCCTGACGACATCCTGACAAAAGATAACATAACCCTTGCGATCGATTCGTTCACCAATCACCTCTCCACCGTAGTAGGTGCATCCGCAAAGGAGGTCATAGTGCCGGACGACCGGCGCCTTGTCATTCCAGCGGATGTGAGACGATTGGTGACGGAGAGTAAAGCAGTGACCCGACATTACGACTCTTACCCCAGTAAAGAGAACAAAACTAAGAAACGCCACTTTGAACGCATGGTTCAAAGTCGCATGTCTGAGTTGCGTGATCAACAATGGGGCGATAAACTTTCAAACCTCGTGCCAAGCCACCATGCTTACTGGGACTTGGCGCGAGGCTTGAAAGGAAGTAACCATAACGACATGCCTCCCTTATACAGACCAGTCCCACTAGTCCCAGCGTTCTTTGACGAAGACAAAGCTGAGTGCCTAGCTGATAGCCTAGAGGCTCAGTGTTCCCCTAACGTAGATCACGTTGACCAAGCTCACCTCGATTCGGTGGATGCTGAAGTCGAACGTAAAAGCTCTGTGGTCACCTCTGAACTCCCACCAATCACCTTAGCGACTTACGCTGAGGTGGAGAGACTGATCAAGGCCCTCCGACCGCGCAAATCCCCCGGTGCCGATGGCATCTCCAACAGGGTTCTTAAAACCCTCTCTCCTCCTCTCATCCATCTCTTAGTCAGCATCTTCAATGCTGCTATGAGCCACTGCTTATTCCCAGACACCTGGAAATGTGCAAATGTCATTGGCATTCACAAACCAGGCAAAAGCTCATCTGACCCCACCAGTTACCGCCCCATCAGCCTCCTCAGTGCCTTAGGCAAACTTTACGAGCGGTTACTTGCAAACCGTCTCCAGTCCCATGCTAAGGAACACCACCTTATCCCAGATGAGCAGTTTGGCTTCAGACCCGGACACTCATGCGTCCAACAGGTGCACCGCCTCACGGAGCACATCATTGAGGGCTTCAATAAGTACCCCAAACCCCAGACTACGCTAGCAGTCTTCCTCGACGTAGCGAAAGCTTTTGACAAAGTCTGGCACAACGGCTTGATCTACAAGCTATACCAATTTGGCGTGCCAGAACGTCTTGTGCTCATCCTACAAGACTTCCTTAAAGCCAGAAGCTTTCGCTATCGCGTGGAAGGCACCCTCTCCTCCCCCCACCCAGTCAGAGCCGGAGTCCCTCAGGGCTCCGTGCTATCACCTATTCTCTTTGCACTGTATACCAGTGACATCCCACGCTCTCAGCCCAAAGTATTCCTAGCCCAATATGCGGATGATACCGCCATTTACACCACTGGGTGGCATATCAACAGACAGTCCTATTTCGTCATGCAACGGGCCATCACCGAGATCGGTGACTGGTTCCGAAAATGGCGCATCGCGGTCAACCCAGCTAAAAGCACAGCTATGTGCTTTACTGAGAAGACACGCTCCCCTTACCCGAAACCGCTTATTTTGTTCGACGAACCCATTCCCTGGGTTCCTAGAACAAAATACCTCGGAGTCACCCTTGATCGTCATCTCACCTTTAACGATCACATAACAACCGTCCGTAACAGAGCGGCCTTCATAATGGGTCGCCTTGGTCCCCTACTTCGCAAAGAGAGTAAAATGTCTCTTAGTAATAAGAAGACACTTTACACTGCCTGCATCCGCCCCATCATGACTTACGCATCAGTAGTGTTTAGTCATGCTAGTGAGGCCCACCTTCATAAACTTCAAGTCATCCAAAACCGTTTTCTTCGTAATGCAACCGGCGCCCCGTGGTATATCCGGAACACCGAGTTGCATTGCGACTTAAACCTTCCCTCTCTAGCGCAGTTCAATAAGGACTGCGCCCGCCGACACTTTGATCGAGCGCCCCACCACCCGAACCCATTGGTTGTCCAGGCATCGAACTACTCGACTGCCTCTTCTATCCCATTTTTCAAACCCCCCCGTCGCCGACCACGGCAGGTATTAGACGACCCGGATGACCCCATCGCAGCCATTACGTTGGCAGCTTTAGCGTTATCCGCAAGTCGTCGAGGTAAAATCCCCAGGTGTGAGGTAATCAGAGGTCACACAATCAAACACCGAGCTCGCCGGCGAGCTCGAGGCAAAAACAAGGTCACGATAAATTGCTCTCCAAATAGTCAAAGAGTATTATTCAGTAGGGCCCAATTGTGCAACACTGCAGTTGCACAGAGGCATTTTGCTCCGATCCCCCCCATGTCTCTCGACAGCGAGACAAGCCGAGGTCCGAACCACAGTGGTGCCCTTGAGCTCGCTGTCAACCCCTCCTATAGTAGCGGTACGTTTTCGGCGTCCGCAGGAGACGGAGGTAGAAAGCGCTTTTCGCCTTCTACGCCCGTCTCGGGAGAAGTGCCTTCGGCACTTCTCCCTCCCGGGCTATTGTAGGGCCAGGCCCTCGCCCAAAACCCGGTGGAGCTGGACGACCGCACAGGCGGTAGCCAGCATCTATGTCCTCCCTAAACTAAAAACTATACAAACTGGTGATTCCGACCTGTGCCGCCACGCCGTGCACACCTGTCTACAGCTCCGCCAGTATCTCCCAGTGAGACCGCAATAGTCCCCGAACTATTGCCGTCTCACTCGGGTCATCGTTCCGACGCTAGTTGCAGACCAGTGCCTTGGAATACGCAGTCCTGACGAAGTTTTTGTTTTGTGTGCAGAAGCTGAGCAGCCGCCGAACGCCGAGCAACGCGAGCTACGAGCTCGCCGTGCCGTCGCGCAGAGGCGCTCTAAGACGTCAGGCATTACCACCTACCCAAGTCCCTTGTTTCGGACGAACAACATCATATCGGGCTGGTGGTCTTGTTTTGACCGCACTTTTCGGTGCGCATTTCACCACTTTACTACCCGACACAACATAGTAACAGTCGCGTAACAACACACTTTGTGCTGTTAAGCGACGTCGTTCAGGCGTGGGGTAGCGTCAGCCAAACCCGTCTGAACGATCAAATCCGCCATTTGCTGCGGTCGCAGTGTGACACCCTACGGTGACAACGGCCACTGTTGTTGTTTTGGTTTAACCTTGCACCGTGGCCTTTCCCGCTTCACGGGTCAGCCGAAGCAAGCTGGGCTCCGGGATTACTGGCCTTGGGGTCGCCCCTAGTCAACCCCGGAGTAGCGCTTAGGAGCACCCCTCTCCGCCGAGAAAAAAGCTCGGAGAGGGTACACAACTAGGGCACACCCTAGGTACACACTCCCTCTCACACAGTGAGCTCACAAGGTGTGTGAGGGAATTCAAACCCTTGATAGGGCGTCCTGAGTATTCCCCTCAGGATGCAGTCCCGTCCCTCTAACGGTGAGGTGCAGGTCCTTCAGACCTTCGCCCTCCGCCACCCCGATCTGTATGTTGCTCATATGCAACTCCTAGAAGAGGAAGCGAGTGCCCGCCTCACGGACACTCTTATTGCTCCCTCCGGGACTTCAATCCCGGAGGCCAACGTCCCTCCTCTGACCCGGTCCTTCTCAGAGGACAGCCCGCTTTCGCCCGCCCCGGGCCCGGACAATAGACGCACGGTGGCAGCCCCTCCCCGTGAGAGGTCTCGCTCGCGCTCACCGATCGGGAGGCCAGCGAGCACCCGTCCCTCCATCGCCGTTGTCGAGCCCACTTCGGACTCCGAAACGGAGATGGAAGTAGATCCGAGTCGCGCCTTACGCACTGACTCGGACTCCGATAACGACGGCTATACCGTCGTTGACCGCAAACGCAAGCGTGCTCCTAAAGCCGCTAGTTGCGCAACTTCCGCCCCTCCCGCCAAGGCACCCGCTAAGGCCCCCGCCTCCGGCAAGAAGCCGACCCCCGCCCCGCGCCCCGCGTCTCCTCCCTCCGCTCCGGCCACTACTGCCGCGTCCCCTCAGGACGCGAGCGCGCGCCGCGAAAAACCGCCTCCACCCCTGTTCATTCAGGACAAAACCAAATGGGACATGCTGTCCCGTTTAGTTTCGGATCGTGGGATCCATTACACTAATGCCCGCTCCACGCAGCAGGGCATTAAAGTCCAAGTGCCCACCAGTAGCGACCACAGAGCGCTAACAAAGCTCCTCCGTAAAGAGAGCATAAGTTTTCATACTTATGCGCTCGAAGAGGAGAAAGTCCTTCGCGTTGTGATTCGCGGTGTGCCCAAGGAGGTACATACCGATTCGGTATGTGCCGACCTGAAGGCACAAGACTTCCCCGTACATGCAGTTCACCGCATGTACAGCGGGAAGGACCGCAGTCCCTACGATCTAGTACTCGTAGTACTAGATCGTACACCTGAAGGCAAGGCCATTTTTAATTTAAAAAAGGTCTGTGGCCTCTCAGGACTCGATGTCCAAGCCCCATACAAAAATGGGAGTCCCTCGCAGTGCCATAACTGCCAACTATACGGGCACGCCTCCCGTTTCTGCTTCGCTCGCGCTAGGTGCGTTAAGTGCCTAGGCGATCACGCGACAGCAGCGTGCACTCGCACCCGGGATTCACCGGACCCACCCAGCTGTGTTTTATGCGGTGCTCAAGGGCATACCGCGAATTACCGTGGTTGCCCTAAAGCACCACGAGTGAACCACAGGGTGGCAAGGCATAGGCCGACCCGTCCCTCTTACGACCGTTACCAACGGGTAAGCCCTAAACTAACGGTAGTACCTGCCTCACAGGTAATACCCGCGCCGCTCCCAGCCCGTAACGCATGGTCTAAACCACCCAGTATGGTTAAGACCGTCGCTACCGCCCGCGCCCCGGCCCGCGCGCCCGCACCCGCGCCCGCACCCGCACCCGCCCGCGCCGCGGCCCCTGCCCGCGCACCGGCCCCGGCTCGCCCCGCGCTCCCGGCACCCGTCGCCAACACCATTCGCGCGCCTCCCCGCGCCGCTTCCCGGCCACAAGCTCCACCTATGCCATTGATGGCTGCCCCTCTTCAAGAGGCAATCAACCTAGTCAGCGATCTGGCTATGTCGGTTGACATCAATGAGGTACAAGAGCTATTCCACAAGATGCAATACGCTCAATCCCCAGCGGACGTGATCCAATACACATTGGAACACGCGAATTTACTTAGCGCCCTTAAGCGCTTCGTTCCCCAGGCCCCTCCCCAGTACAACCACTATGGGTAGTACAACCGAACGCACGAAACCGTACTCAGTTTCGTTAGCGTCATTTAACGCTGACGGCCTCTTCAGACAACGTGACCTCGTCCACGACTTCTGTTGTACCCACCTTATCGATATCATATGCGTGCAGGAAACCTTTCTAAAACCGGGGAAGGCGAACCCTAGGTTTGCCAATTACAGAACGGTACGTGATGATAGAGTGAACTCCCGTGGGGGAGGCACTCTTATCTATTACAAAAGGTCCCTGCACTGCATTCCCCTACCTACCCCGACTCTTGTTAATATGGAAGCATCTTGTTGCCTCCTAGCTATGACTGGTCATCAACCTATAGTCATAGCATCCTGTTACCAAGCTTGCAAAAAGCCGATCGTCCGAGCTGACTTAGAAGCCCTATTCTCATTAGGAAGCGCCGTCATTCTGATTGGCGACTTCAACAGTAAGCACATCCTATGGAATTGTAACGTCAACAATCCCAGAGGTATTGCACTTGAAAACCTAATCGCAGAACTTAACTTTGACATAATTGCGCCCACTGAGCCCACTCACTACCCTTATATGGAAGACCACCGATCTGACTTGCTTGACATGGCACTATTCAGAGGCGTAACACTCCGGGTACGCTCCATAGAAGTGGTTCACGAGCTTCACTCTGACCACCGACCCATTATACTGCGACTAGGTCCCGACCCAACGACTGACCTCCCCCGCCCCACTAAGACGATAGTGAACTGGAAGCAAGTAGGCGATGCCCTAAAGGCTATCAGTTCACCGGACCTAGACAAGATCCCTGACGACATCCTGACAAAAGATGACATAACCCTTGCGATCGATTCGTTCACCAATCACCTCTCCACCGTAGTAGGTGCATCCGCAAAGGAGGTCATAGTGCCGGACGACCGGCGCCTTGTCATTCCAGCGGATGTGAGACGATTGGTGACGGAGAGTAAAGCAGTGACCCGACATTACGACTCTTACCCCAGTAAAGAGAACAAAACTAAGAAACGCCACTTTGAACGCATGGTTCAAAGTCGCATGTCTGAGTTGCGTGATCAACAATGGGGCGATAAACTTTCAAACCTCGTGCCAAGCCACCATGCTTACTGGGACTTGGCGCGAGGCTTGAAAGGAAGTAACCATAACGACATGCCTCCCTTATACAGACCAGTCCCACTAGTCCCAGCGTTCTTTGACGAAGACAAAGCTGAGTGCCTAGCTGATAGCCTAGAGGCTCAGTGTTCCCCTAACGTAGATCACGTTGACCAAGCTCACCTCGATTCGGTGGATGCTGAAGTCGAACGTAAAAGCTCTGTGGTCACCTCTGAACTCCCACCAATCACCTTAGCGACTTACGCTGAGGTGGAGAGACTGATCAAGGCCCTCCGACCGCGTAAATCCCCCGGTGCCGATGGCATCTCCAACAGGGTTCTTAAAACCCTCTCTCCTCCTCTCATCCATCTCTTAGTCAGCATCTTCAATGCTGCTATGAGCCACTGCTTATTCCCAGACACCTGGAAATGTGCAAATGTCATTGGCATTCACAAACCAGGCAAAAGCTCATCTGACCCCACCAGTTACCGCCCCATCAGCCTCCTCAGTGCCTTAGGCAAACTTTACGAGCGGTTACTTGCAAACCGTCTCCAGTCCCATGCTAAGGAACACCACCTTATCCCAGATGAGCAGTTTGGCTTCAGACCCGGACACTCATGCGTCCAACAGGTGCACCGCCTCACGGAGCACATCATTGAGGGCTTCAATAAGTACCCCAAACCCCAGACTACGCTAGCAGTCTTCCTCGACGTAGCGAAAGCTTTTGACAAAGTCTGGCACAACGGCTTGATCTACAAGCTATACCAATTTGGCGTGCCAGAACGTCTTGTGCTCATCCTACAAGACTTCCTTAAAGCCAGAAGCTTTCGCTATCGCGTGGAAGGCACCCTCTCCTCCCCCCACCCAGTCAGAGCCGGAGTCCCTCAGGGCTCCGTGCTATCACCTATTCTCTTTGCACTGTATACCAGTGACATCCCACGCTCTCAGCCCAAAATATTCCTAGCCCAATATGCGGATGATACCGCCATTTACACCACTGGGTGGCATATCAACAGACAGTCCTATTTCGTCATGCAACGGGCCATCACCGAGATCGGTGACTGGTTCCGAAAATGGCGCATCGCGGTCAACCCAGCTAAAAGCACAGCTATGTGCTTTACTGAGAAGACACGCTCCCCTTACCCGAAACCGCTTATTTTGTTCGACGAACCCATTCCCTGGGTTCCTAGAACAAAATACCTCGGAGTCACCCTTGATCGTCATCTCACCTTTAACGATCACATAACAACCGTCCGCAACAGAGCGGCCTTCATAATGGGTCGCCTTGGTCCCCTACTTCGCAAAGAGAGTAAAATGTCTCTTAGTAATAAGAAGACACTTTACACTGCCTGCATCCGCCCCATCATGACTTACGCATCAGTAGTGTTTAGTCATGCTAGTGAGGCCCACCTTCATAAACTTCAAGTCATCCAAAACCGTTTTCTTCGTAATGCAACCGGCGCCCCGTGGTATATCCGGAACACCGAGTTGCATTGCGACTTAAACCTTCCCTCTCTAGCGCAGTTCAATAAGGACTGCGCCCGCCGATACTTTGATCGAGCGCCCCACCACCCGAACCCATTGGTTGTCCAGGCATCGAACTACTCGACTGCCTCTTCTATCCCATTTTTCAAACCCCCCCGTCGCCGACCACGGCAGGTATTAGACGACCCGGATGACCCCATCGCAGCCATTACGTTGGCAGCTTTAGCGTTATCCGCAAGTCGTCGAGGTAAAATCCCCAGGTGTGAGGTAATCAGAGGTCACACAATCAAACACCGAGCTCGCCGGCGAGCTCGAGGCAAAAACAAGGTCACGATAAATTGCTCTCCAAATAGTCAAAGAGTATTATTCAGTAGGGCCCAATTGTGCAACACTGCAGTTGCACAGAGGCATTTTGCTCCGATCCCCCCCATGTCTCTCGACAGCGAGACAAGCCGAGGTCCGAACCACAGTGGTGCCCTTGAGCTCGCTGTCAACCCCTCCTATAGTAGCGGTACGTTTTCGGCGTCCGCAGGAGACGGAGGTAGAAAGCGCTTTTCGCCTTCTACGCCCGTCTCGGGAGAAGTGCCTTCGGCACTTCTCCCTCCCGGGCTATTGTAGGGCCAGGCCCTCGCCCAAAACCCGGTGGAGCTGGACGACCGCACAGGCGGTAGCCAGCATCTATGTCCTCCCTAAACTAAACTAAACTATACAAACTGGTGGTATGCGTTTATTAACAAAATACTACGACTATTATACAATACTAGAACTACCACAATAATAGCATTTAGACAGCCCATAAGTCATTGAAAACTCACAGGAAGTCCAAATGCTCCAGCCTACTACTAGTTGGCAGCGTGCCCAGTATGCTGGCAGCATTGCTCCGTTGAATTGCAAAGCTTACATAAGTGTACAATTATTTTATTTATATCTAAATTACTAAGTACTGTGTTAATCTTATATCAATGTCATTTTATAAGTTTTAAATTAGCAATTTGGCTTGCAAAACAGAATATTTATATTAATATTGTTTCGTCTAGCATTTAATGTAGGTATTCTAGATTTGTAATCATAGGTTTTCATTGTTTATTTAAATAAAGAATACTTAAACAAAAAAATGTCTAAAGCTATTACCGCTCGGTTCACATTGTCTATTACTATAAAGACGGGATAAACCTGACAAAAGCAAACGATATGATATTCATTACATCTCCTGTTCCTCTACCAGAATTTATGTCTTTTATTTAACCAATATAAATTTATATAACCACAAAGTTAAAACACTGTTCTAAAATTAACATACACCAAGCCTACAACGGTTGTTTTCTACACGTATAATGTCGTAAAGTCTTATTACTATAGTATGAGAGTCAGATGTACGTCAGAGGGTGTTATTTGCCTACAAATTCCTCATTACATCTCCCTACTTAGAATATAAGTGATGATTATAGAAGATGAGTATTTGTTTTTGTTTTCGTTTAGGAGAATGACTGTTGTGCATTTTGTATGAATCGTGTTGTCGTCCTGTTGGCAACGCTGGAAGTAAAATTAGAATAAAATATAATAAAGTTAAATAAATTTTACTTTATGGTTGCCGCATAACTAACGAAACTTGAGATTCTGGGTTTGTTTTTTGGATTGGAACAGTGTCCCAGTAGCAGTATACCAGGTGGCATAAAACACGTCTGTGACATCAATACTTCGTTTTAAGGTCAATAATTTATTCGCCTAATGTTGTCTTAGGTTTTCGCGATTGTTACACATAGTAATTGAACAACTTTAAACGTTTTAAATCGCGTATCTTTGTAAATTTTTTTCTGTCCCGCCGTTTCAAACACTTTGCAGTGATCGTGGTCACGGGGTGACTAATTGGTATTATTTGTCAGATGAGTTATTAAAAAATTATTTGGTCTACCGTCAGAAATTTTTATATTAATCATAACGTTCCCTATTCACGCAGTATTCGCTCACAGTGTCCAGTCGTCTTGCAGATTTGTGTCGGCCATGAGATTTAAATAACAGGATCCCAAGCAGGTGGTACTTGCCAACCATCATCTCTATTGACATTTGGGTACTTTTTGATTTCAATAGCCTCGCGTAACATTCTTGGCATAAACCGGGTTTCTCTGGCAAGGATTTGTGGATTGTCGAACCGAATGTAGTGGTTGGGTTTGTCCTGGGCATGTTCACAAACAGCATTCGTGGCGCAGTGTGTTCATGACCGTCTTCCACGTCAAAGTCCACAGTTGTCTGTAAACTTTTGTGCTTCAAAACTTGAGTTAAGTTGTACCTAAATGGTTTTCATATACTGCTTTCGAGTCGCTAAAAAATATTATTTCATTTTGATGCTAAGCTTGTTTTTTGGCAGGCGTTAACGCAAAAAAAGAACAGTTAGTATTTTACACGGCTTAAGGAGGATCGATGTACCGTACCAAAAAAGTTGGCTTGACGTCTTTTCATACGTCGTTTGAAGCAGTGATAACCGATCCGTAATAGGGATATGCCATGCTGCAGATTTATTGTTCGATCCCCACCGCCGTTGCCGACATGTGCTTCGCCGAATGGTAGAAGCGGCCTTTTGCGCTCGCCTGGCAAGCTACCACTGTCAAAAAGTAAATCTGTCGCGAAGCACCTAACAGTGTGTGCAGCAGTGCTTGAGAGCAAGTTATTGTAAGTCTAGGCCATTTACTACCTTCGACGTAAATGGCCTAGACTTAGGTTTATGGATAGCTTAAAAGAAGTGTAAATAGTCAACGTAACGTCATCAGATACGTCGCGTTGCAAATAACCGTGAAAAGAAGTGAATAGGACGTTTAATTGTTAACTGGACCAGCGTCTGGAACTGTCTACTAGGTGATTATATGTTAACTCCCATATCAGGAGACACTAAATTTAACATAAAATTATTTCACAAGTGAATCTAAACAGACGATCTGTTTATACTATACAAACCTGAAATAAAAGTACGTAGGTATTTAATTCCATTTATTGGAAATCTGGTGATTGGGTTCTTCAATAAGGAAAATAGGCATTTACTTCAAGAAAGCTTTCAGAGAACAGTAATGAGTTTTATATTAGAAACATGAATATTGTTCCTGTCAAATGCGACCAAAAAAATCTAAATAAAAAGTTACTGGCTTAGGAAATCGCACTGACTATATTTTAAAATAAAAAATAAATTAATAATGCTTGAACTATATATCCTCTATTTAGTCATGGTAGATAAAAAATATTTTTTTCACAAAAACTACCGACTTTAAACATAAAATACGCATTATTGGGGACAACTTAAATACCATTCGTCAGATCTCACTCAAATTGAAACACCAGTTTTAGAATAAAAAACAAACAATCTTTCAGCTCTTATTTCTTTATCTCTCAGTAGAAGATGCTGTTCAGGCTAACCTAAACTTACTGGACAGCTGGCGGAACACACCGTTATTTGTACACTACCATAATAATTAAATTGAATGTATGTATACACGAATATTTAAACGTGATGAAAAGATTCGCCAGAACTCTTCTAATATGTGTACATGGGTTTGTGTGCAAATGACAATACACAAAATCATTATAGCATAATTAGTTGACTCTTAATCCACCGGTTCCACGGAGGCCATTTGACGAGGAAATGGCCTCCTTGATCCCCCGATAGCCACCAATCCTCGTCTTCCAGAACCGATTGCATACATTTACTACTAATCATAACTCATAATTACTGTGGCGCGTATGCCATAACATATCACGTCTTCAAAGTCTGCTGCTCTAGAAACTTCCGTCATCTGCCATCATCACGATAATGGTTTAAAACATATAGCATGGTGTCACGACCATATAAAACCCATGAAATAAGACTACCGTTGCATGCGTCACAATATTTTTCAATTACTATTTCACAAAATACATCATAGCACTGACATAGACTCATTCGTTCACAGCTTTCGATATTAACTGTATCGCCGCTCAAACCGAAGTGCCTTATCTTTATCATGATAACCAACATCATTCGAACTGTTAGGTTTGGTTGCACCAAAGTTGACTATTGTTAAATCCGTAAAAAAACATTCCATATTCAACCTTATTCCGAATAATTAAATTGACAAACCATTTTGACAAACCATTTGACGTTGACCATAGATGATACAACCCAGCCCAAGTGTTCTAACCGCACATATCTAATGTTGCCAGGTCTATAGCAAACCCCGCCTGGTGTTCTTGAACGTTAATTGCATGGCAAACAAGATTGCAGCCCGCCTGATGGTAAGCAGTTACCGTAGCCCATGGACGCTTGCAACACCAGGGGTATCAATCACTCTTTGCCGACCCTGAAGAAATCTCTTTGCGCCTTTTTTGAAGAACCCCATGCTGTACTCCTTCGGGAAAACCACGGCGGGGAGATCATTTCACAATCTGATCGTCCGCGGAAGGAAGCTCCTTTGGGCCCGCACAGTATAAAACCGGTCTGGTTTCAATGTGTGAGGTTGGACTCCCCGTCGATGAGGAGAGTTGCGATGGTGGAAGGTAGCCGTGGACATATAGTCGAACAACTCTTTAGAACACTCTCCGTTGTACAGACGGTAGATGCTTATAAACATAACAGTACAATGATGAAGAATTTAATGCAAATGTGGTCTGCAGAAATCGGTCTGAATTGTCTCGGGTACTTTACGATAGTAGAAGTCATATCCAATTTCGTTGAATTCACGTTGTAGTTAACAAATAAAAATGTGTATATTTTAACGAAGTAGAAACATTTACTTGTTTTAAGACTCACCTATTCTTTTGCCATTTTCTATCATAAATATAAATCCCACGGATTTGTTTCCGCTGTAATAGGATAGCGTTCTTAAAATAAAAGATTCTAAGCGGCACGCGACACTTGTCGCCAATGTTGAGCTGAATATAAAACTTATCTATGGGCACATTGAATTTTTGCCACCATAAGTATATATTCTGTATACTTTACAATGACAGTTTCAAAAGGAGAAGACGAGTGACGCTCCAACACTAGGAGGAAGAATATATATTCTTCCTCCTAGCTCCAACATAGCAATAATAAACCTAGGTTCCGCTCGGCTCTTCGGGCCGGCTCGGCACTCGAGTACTCACTTCTGAAACTTCCCGACTGTAACGACACGGCACTCGTATGACAAGGATAGAGTGAGGCGCATGAACGTTCGTTCAAGCGAGACAGAGTCAAGTCGGAGCTCGGAACCGAACGAATCACCGAATACTAAGATCGTCAGACGTAGTTCATGATAGAGGTATTGTCTATCTTTCTCTTTCAAATATGGCGAAGTAAATTATTATTGTTTGATATTGTCATTTTTTCACAAAATAACGTTTATAACCATACTTACGAGTGAAAAGTAATTCCTTGAGATTTATTTTTCTTTCCGGAGTGGTTGAAGCACTTTTTAAAAACACAGGAAGGCATTTTGATGCGTTTTTGAGTCTGTAATAGAACACAAGCATTCACCACAAGGGTTCAACCGCAACTAAGGTGCAAGTGTGTCGGCCGACACACTTTCGTTGGACCAGCCTAATATTTGTGTCACTCGTCTTCTCCTTTTGAAACTGTCATTGATACTTTATCGAAATTTTTGTAGCATATTCCGAGAACTCAATTACAAAATTATAATTTTGCAAACTAGTTTCACCTGCTGCTTCATATATCAATTGTGCATATTACGTGGTGTCCAAGAAAACATGACTTAACCAAAATCGACATGATGTCACGAGCGAGTTGTCTAAAAGGCCATATTAAATTAAAAAAGAAAAACGTGATACACTGACTTGTAGAAAATTTACTGTTTCTAAAAGGTATTTTTTATCAACACGGGCTTAGTATTAGCCATTATCTTATATTTTGTATACATCACATCAACCGGAACATCCACTTTTGATCAAGGTCACCCCCATTGGACAGATTTGCCACAATCCCGACGTTTGGCAGGCATCTTGGGGATCACAGTAGAGTTGTCAGTACTTCAGAAGGCGCTGCTGCCCACCTTCCGGTATTATTCCCTTAGTCGCCTTTTACGACACCCACGGGAAGAAAGTGGGAGGTGAAATTCTAATCCAGCACCACACAGGGAATTTTGTTGACTTGAATTTTGCATACAAAACAACAAAAATCTCGCATTAAATTTTCATGGAAATCTAGCAGCGGAACGAATGTGAGATAACACCTAGTTTTATTATATTAAAGAAGCGACAGCTCAGTGGCATTGTCTATAATTTGAATCACAAGATTGAGCTCACACCGATAGGGTATATAGCGAATGACCACCCAACAAGCTTTCATTCTCAAGTAGAACATTGGCATAGTGATAGGGCATTTTACTAAACCTCCCTGGCTACTTACCATCCTCAAGTAGAAAATCGGTTGCCACAACTTACGGTGTGTTCCGGCAGCTGTCCTTGAGAGCCAGTAGCCGTTAGCCGTAACACCATCTTCGATAACATCATCGCTTTCCATCAGGTGAGAAAGTAGTTGGCTAACCTATCAGCTATACTACCGCTGAGGATCTAATTGTCTATTGCGGCAGCTTTCCTATAGAGCAAACTTCCATTCTAGGTTAAGCTTGTTACTCATTATTGACTTCATCACCACTTATCATCAGTTGAGGTTAAGGTCAAAAGCGCAATATCAATAGAACTCTTTTTGCGACTTCGTTAGGGGAAGTACCTTACCTATTTATCCCACTAAGTAGTAGATAATGTCTTTTTACTGTGTTCCAGTTTGATGGTGGCGTTGAAATTACTTAACAATTTATGTCTCAAGGTGGTGCAGTTCACCACTTCTAAATACATCTGTTGTAGGCATTATTACTAAATACATAGGTTATCGCTTACACCAGGTAAGTCTCGTGCATGTAATCTTAAAACTAACTAAAGCAAAAATATATCGCACTTAGGGCTCGTTTCAGAATGTCCTAATAGAGTTTCGGGTTGCTATGCAACACATAAAGTAACTGAATGATAAAAATGACAATTGCCATGCAGTGCGTTTCAAGTTTTAACCGACGGCTAAATCGATCACTGTGAAACGCAAAGACAGTGTTTTGTTTAGTAAATATGTTCTGGGTATAACCGGAAATTCCTCGAACATTCTGAAACAGGTCCTTAGTCTTCATTCTACTATTGTATGATAAAAAAATCACATTTCTATAGGGTGCTGGTATGTTCCTGCAATTTTTTACGTTTCGTCACACTTTAAGATACCAAAATATGTTTTTTTCAATTTCCTACAGCAATTTGAGATTATAAACTAGAAAACGTACTCATGCACATCATACATACGTCAAGATCAAGATTAGATATGATTTAAGATTTCATTGTTTGCAAAGAGTTTTAAAAGTGTTTACGCCAAATGCTATTATTCTCAGAAAGTGCCAACTAAACCTCTATCAACAGAACATAATGTTTATTTTGATATTTTGTCAGCTAATAAAATTTCTTAGTAGAACTAACATAAGTTTGATTTACAACATTGTTTGTATTGGTAATTCGTAAAATCATAATGATGGCAGTAATAGTTATGGAATTTACACAATTTTTTTTTTCTGTATGATAGAATAATATGTTGTATTCATCTTTGCAAATAAATTATCATTTTGAAGCAGTGAAGGCTCAGTGGCATTGGCTATGGACTGCCGCGTAGCAGGTCTATGGTTCGAATCTCGCCGCCAGCTTGAGCTTCGCCGCATGGTGGTAGGGCATTTTGTGAATGCCCGCCTGGATAGCGACCACTCTCAACTAGAAAATCTGTCGCCAAGCTCCTAACGGTGGGTTCCTCTAGCTGTCCTTGAGAACCAGAAATTCTAGGTTAAGCCTGTTAACACCTTCGACCACATCATCACTTACCATCAGGTGAGATTGTGGTCAAAGCTATACTTACCTTATAGTACCTATAAGCAATAAAAAAAAATATTGCTTATAGGTGCTTATTATTATTATCTTATTATTATGTCTAATGGTCTACTGGTCTAATGGTCTACTGGTCTAATGGTCTACTGGTCTAATGGTCTACTGGTCTACTGTTCTAATAGTCTACTGATCTACTAGTCTACTGGTCTACTAGTCTACTGGTCTACTAGTCTACTGGTCTACTAGTCTACTAGTCTACTAGTCTACTAGTCTACTAGTCTACTGGTCTACTGGTCTACTAGTCTACTGGTCTACTAGTCTACTAGTCTTCTAGTCTACTTAGTCTACTAGTCTACTAGTCTACTCGTCTACTAGTCTACTAGTCTACTAGTCTACTAGTCTACTAGTCTATTAGTCTACTAGTCTACTAGTCTACTAGTCTACTAGTCTACTAGTCTACTAGTCTACTAGTCTACAAGTCTACTAGTCTACTAGTCTACAAGTCTACAAGTCTACAAGTCTACTAGTCTACTAGTCTACAAGTCTACAAGTCTACAAGTCTACTAGTCTACTAGTCTACTAGTCTACTAGTCTACTAGTCTACTAGTCTACTAGTCTACTAGTCTACTAGTCTACTAGTCTACTAGTCTACTAGTCTACTAGTCTACTAGTCTACTAGTCTACTAGTCTACTAGTATACTAGTCTACTAGTCTACTAGTCTACTAGTCTACTAGTCTACTAGTCTACTAGTCCACTAGTCTACTAGTCTACTAGTCTACTAGTCCACTAGTCTACTAGTCTACAAGTCTACTAGTCTACTAGTCTACTAGTCTACTAGTCTACTAGTCTACTAGTCTACTAGTCTACTAGTCTACTAGTCTACTAGTCTACTAGTCTACTAGTCTTCTAGTCTACTAGTATACTAGTCTACTAGTCTACTAGTCTACTAGTCTACTGGTCTACTGGTCTACTGTTCTACTGGTCTACTGGTCTACTGTTCTACTAGTCTACTGGTCTACTAGTCTACTGGTCTACTAGTCTACTAGTCTACTGGTCTACTGGTCTACTGGTCTACTAGTCTACTAGTCTACTAGTCTACTGGTCTACTAGTCTACTAGTCTTCTAGTCTACTTAGTCTACTAGTCTACTAGTCTACTAGTCTACTCGTCTACTAGTCTACTAGTCTACTAGTCTATTAGTCTACTAGTCTACTAGTCTACTAGTCTACAAGTCTACTAGTCTACTAGTCTACTAGTCTACTAGTCTACTCGTCTACTAGTCTACTAGTCTACTAGTCTATTAGTCTACTAGTCTACTAGTCTACTAGTCTACAAGTCTACTAGTCTACTAGTCTACTAGTCTACTAGTCTACTAGTCTACTAGTCTACTAGTCTACTAGTCTACTAGTCTACTAGTCTACTAGTCTACTAGTCTACTAGTCTACTAGTCTACTAGTCTACTAGTCTACTAGTCTACTAGTCTACTAGTCTACTAGTCTACTAGTCTACTAGTGTACTAGTCTACTAGTCTACTAGTCTACTAGTCTACTAGTCTACTAGTCTACTAGTCTACTAGTCTACTAGTCTACTAGTCTACTAGTCTACTAGTCTACTAGTCTACTAGTCTACTAGTCTACTAGTCTACTAGTCTACTAGTCTACTAGTCTACTAGTCTACTAGTCTACTAGTCTACTAGTCTACTAGTCTACTAGTCTACTAGTCTACTAGTCTACTAGTCTACTAGTCTACTAGTCTACTAGTCTACTAGTCTACTAGTCTACTAGTCTACTAGTCTACTAGTCTACTAGTCTACTAGTCTACTAGTCTACTAGTCTACTAGTCTACTAGTCTACTAGTCTACTAGTCTACTAGTCTACTAGTCTACTAGTCTACTAGTCTACTAGTCTACTAGTCTACTAGTCTACTAGTACATTTTACATACATTTTAATAAAATTATATTGCGTATAACACTTCAAAAGAATCCAAAGAAATACAGCAGTACAAGAATTTCATTATTAATTTAAACAAAATGAGGCTATAAAATTTTTCAGGTGCCATGTTTTCACTTCACAATGGACTGTTGGCTATTCCAGTTTATAAATAAAATACGAGACCAACTGCTAATAAAGTTCAGTTTGAAAAGAGAGCTTCTTCACACTACGTCAGAATATGGAAGCATTTCTCCAACGATATACGAGTTTGGAACAATCTATAAGCTTTTTGTTTCTCGATAGATATCCAGTAAACCTGTGTAATTAGGTATATTCTGCTCGAGTGTTCACCAGAAAAGAATACAGTCAATTATTTGCCTATATTATTAAAAAGTAGTAGATTTATGAGCACAAGCACTAGATATGAGAAGTAAGTTTTAAGAATTGCCTTATGTAAGTTAGCCATTTGTTTTTGATAATGGCAATAATCCAACACGCGATTAGGCTTGTAATTATATTAAAATACTAGCTGTACCTGCGACTTCGTTCGCGATTGCCCTACCTGTAAACTAATTATTCACATTCGTCAGTATCTACTGTTTATCTCACAAATATCTTACACGCTGTGGTCTGCGGTGAAGCACTCTTAATAAAGCATAGCTCAGAAAGGAGCTCTTTACTATGGATTTGAAAACTCTCGGGTTGTATTTTCCAAAAGACAGTATTCATGTTAAGTAACTAATAGTTCCTTCGCGGTTCGCACAATAAATGTAGACGCAAAGTACTTTGTGCGTTTCTTTAAAATTTCGATTTGAAAACGGCGGTTTTGTGTGGCGATAGAACAAAAATATAATAGATTGTGCACTTCCATTGCGCAGTCTCCGAAATGTATACGGCAAAAGATAGATTAGTTAAAAAACTAACTGTGGCGAATGTTCCAGTTTTTAGACTTTTATCTTAGCAAGCTTGCAAAACTAAATAAGGTTGCCGAACTGCCAGACTGCCCGTGGGGTGCTGGACTGCCCATGGGGTGCCGGGTTGCCCGTCGTGTGCCAGGCTGCCCGTCGGGTGCCGGGCTGCCCGTGGGGTGCAGGGATGCCCGTGGGGTGCCGGGCTGCCCGTGAGGGATGCCCACCATTCTAACAAAAAAAGAATGATTGAAATCGGACTACGCGTTAATAAATTACAACTAAGTGTACATTTTGACTTTAATTCAGCACAGTTTCCCTGGGATAGGGGAACTGTGATGAATTTCGTGATAAAAAGTATCCTATTTCCTTCGTAGTATTAACTAATATCGTGCTAGGTTTCATTTAAATCCATCAGTAGTTTTGAAGTGATGCGCGGACAGACAAAAATTAAAAAAAATACAATTTTGGCATCAGTATCAGGGGTATTTTCCATAATCCCCACGCTTGGCAGGCGTCTTGGAAATCGCAGTGTAAATTGGCAGTTCTTTAGAAAGCGCTGTTGCCCACCTTCCAGTAGTTTCCCTTAGTCGCCTCTTACGACACCAACGGGATGATAATTGGGAGATGGAATTCTAACCCGGCACCCCACGGGGGAAAAAATATAATAATAATAATTAAACAACTTTAAACGGTTTAAATCGCGTATATTTGTCATTATTTTTGTCCCGACGTTTCAAACACTTTGCAGTGATCGTGGTCACGGGGTGACTAATTGATTTTATTTGTCACATGAGTTATTAAGAAATTATTTGGTCTACCGTCAGAAATTTTTATATTAATCATAACGTTCCCTATTCACGCAGTATTCGCTCACGGTGTCCAGAGGTCTTGCAGATTTGTGTCGGCCATGAGATTTAATTAATTTAATAACAGGATCCCAAGCAGGTGGTACTTGCCAACCATCATCTCTATTGAAATTTGGGTACTTTTTGATTTCAATTGCCTCGCGTAACATTCTTGGCATAAACCGGGTCTCTCTGGCAAGGATTTGTGGGTTGTCGAACCGAATGTAGTGGTTGGGTTTGTCCTGGGCATGTTCACAAACCGCAGACTTGGTCGAGCGTCTGTTCTTCATGTCAGCAATGTGTTCTTTTACCCGGATACCAACGCTCCTCTTTGTTTGCCCAATGTATGACAGCCCACATTCACAATCAAGTTTGTAAACACCTGCATCTTGTAGGGGAATATTGCACTTAACAGGTCTTAAAAATTGGTTGATCTTCTTGTGCGGCTTGAAGTAAGTTTTTATTGAAGCTCGTCTTAAGATATTACCAATTTTGTCTGTGACACCCTTGATGTAAGGTAAGATGGCAGGTTGTCGCTCAACTGTGGCAGGCTTGGGCCGGCTTCTGTGACGCATACGTGGGAGCTTGTGATTATTGCTTCGCAGTACTTGTTTTACATACTGAAGCTCCTCCTTGAGATGGTCAGTGTCGCAGATGCCATGTGCTCTCTGTAACAAAGATTTGCCTACGGTAGCCAACTGACATGGATGGTGATGGGAGTTACCATTGAGATATTTATCTGTATGGGTGGGTTTCCTATACACTGTATGACTTAGGGAGTTGTCAGGATTCCTGATGACTAAAACATCAAGAAAAGCTAAGCATTTATTGACCTCAGGCTCCATTGTAAATTGAATTTTGTTATGTAAAGAGTTTAGATGGTTAAGAAATGCAGAAACTTTATTACTGGGGAGGATGGTAAAAGTATCATCTACGTACCGTTTATAGATCTTCGGCATAGCCACAGCTGTGGAAAGAGCTCTCTCCTCGAAGTCCTCCATGAAAATATCGGCAACAACGGGGGAGACTGGAGAGCCCATTGCTACACCATCAATCTGTATGTAGAACTTATTTTCCCAGAATAGATAGCCAGATGTTAGGCAATGTTCCAGTAATTCTGCATATTCCATGGGAAGGTCATTCTCACTAAGTCTTTTCTTGACAATTTCAATGCAATCATGTACAGGTAGGCTGGTGAATAACGACTGTACATCAAAGCTGACCATAACTTCATCATCAGTCAGTTGTAAATTTTTCATTTGACTGACAAAGTGGTAAGAATCCTTGACAAGCGCACTAGTTTGACCGCGAAGTGGAGACAGTATCTTAGCAAGGTGTTGAGCTAGTTTGTATGTTGGTGAGTCAATTTGGCTTACGATTGGGCGCAAAGGAACGTCTGTCTTGTGTATTTTTGGTAATCCATACAGTTTTGGTGGTTTCACACACGAAGGTACCAGTGCCGTGACGTCTAACCCAAGAGTATCGGAGTATTTACAAATTATTTCCTTAGTTTTTGTTACCATTTTAGCTGTTGGATCGCTTTTTACTGGTTTATATGTGCTTTCGTCCGACAAAAGTTCTTTTATTTTTAGGTTATAATCCGACGTATCCATGATTACAGTGGAATTACCTTTATCTGCTCGAATAATGGTTATGTCTTGGTTCTTGCGTAGGTTGGTAAGTTCAAGATATTGTTCACGAGGTAGATTCGGTGTGGGCGCTTTACTTCGACGCAAAACAGCAGAGATATCTTGGCGTAACGCTTCCAAATCTTCCTTTTTTATACTGTTTTTGGCAAGACAATGTTCCACAGAGCAGATTATCTCTTCAAAAGGCACTGATCTTGGGGAAACCGCGTAGTTCAATCCATTTTCGAGGGCCTGAAGGGCGACCGGATTTATAGTTTGTTGCGATAGATTTATGACACTATCAGCTGTTTTTGACGGTCGCGAGGTTACGCTTCGTTCCAAATTTGGCAATTGCTTTGTTGCAAGTTTTTCATATTTTATGATTTTACGCTTTTTGAACTCGTCATATTTAGTTTGTGAACATGCCCAGGACAAACCCAACCACTACATTCGGTTCGACAACCCACAAATCCTTGCCAGAGAGACCCGGTTTATGCCAAGAATGTTACGCGAGGCAATTGAAATCAAAAAGTACCCAAATTTCAATAGAGATGATGGTTGGCAAGTACCACCTGCTTGGGATCCTGTTATTAAATTAATTAAATCTCATGGCCGACACAAATCTGCAAGACCTCTGGACACCGTGAGCGAATACTGCGTGAATAGGGAACGTTATGATTAATATAAAAATTTCTGACGGTAGACCAAATAATTTCTTAATAACTCATGTGACAAATAAAATCAATTAGTCACCCCGTGACCACGATCACTGCAAAGTGTTTGAAACGTCGGGACAAAAATAATGACAAATATACGCGATTTAAACCGTTTAAAGTTGTTTAATTACTATGTGTAACAATCGCGAAAACCTAAGACAACATTATATAATAATAAGTTAATATTTTAGATCATTTTTTTTAAATAAATGGGTAAACTATTATCTGCGAGTAAAAATATAACGCGAGCATCGCTACATGTTTAGTAAATATGTGCTAGGAAAAAAGGCCCTAATATTGATCCTTGTGAAACTCCTATTTACTACTAGTATATTCTGGTAGGTATCTTTAGGAGCCGCTTTTTTAGCCTACTATAAAACATGTTAAGACCACATAATTTTATTTATATTGTGGTAGTAGCCAACCTACCCGTAACAAAATTAAAAAATCAGAAATTTAGCGTACATACAATACATTTCCAACGTAGTGTGAAAGAGGTTCAACTCAAACTCGCTTGGTTGGGTTCATATAAACATTAATAAGTTCAGCAAAGCAATGAATCCTCCGAAGATGGATTAAAATAGCGAAGTATAAAGAGGTAAAAATAAAGTTTACTTTGTTCATGGTCGAAAATACTTTGTATTTAGATGTCTTTTATTCTTAAGTATTCAAGGTTTCAAACAATAGTCACGTTTTGAATTTACGTCAAAGCTTGCTTTATTTTAATGTTTATCAATTTTGAAAGAAATTTATTTTCTCTGACTCACGTCTCCTGGCTTGTATTGACGTCATTATTTATATCTTGATGAATATGTGTAATTTTACGAACAATACTTTATTTTTAACGTATTTTTCGATATGACGAATACAATTTCTCGATCGTAGGCTCGTCAAGACCTAGTGAATTTGTGTGTTTGATAGTGAAATTTTTCGTATAGAAATGCAACACGTTGAAAATCGTGTATGTTTAAGCAGTAAGTTGATAACCTACGCTGTTTATTGTTATAAACGTATAAGAACAACTTGGAACCTAAGGCTCTACTCCCCTGATTTTGGGCTTTTTGGAGAGGAACTCCTTCTCAGGCAATAATAATATTATTGAACATGATATAAAAAAAAATATTAAGAACATCAACAACATATTGATTCTCAGTTGTATATATTAAGTCAGTTTTTATGCCCGAAGCAGTTACAGCCGAGTGGTTATAGCTGTGAACTGCCGTGCCGAAGGTCTATGGTTCGATCTCCACCGCCAGCATGAGCTTCACCATATGGTGGAAAGGCATTTTGGAAATGCTCACCTGGTTATCACTCTCGAGCTGTCCTGAATCTATCGCTAAGCATTTAATGTTGTGTTCCGGCAGCTGTCCATGGAAGTAAGTGATTATGAAATTACAGGCACATGAGACTGTATATATCTTAGTGTCTAGTAATCTTAGGTGAGGGGCGCAGTTTGACACTTGTGAAATGTTAGGCAGAGGTTACCGCTTAATACTCATATCAGATGAGTCTCATGCTTGGTACGTAACACACAAATAAAAAATCTTATCGGTTAAAATACCTGAAGTGAAGGCGGTTTTGAATTTTGTTTTTTTTAAAGAAGTGTAGATTACTTTTTATAGCTCTTCATTTTGGTATTTCATGGGTTTGGAAGAAAAACATTTTATTTTCTCATAATATGCGTCAACGATCCGCGTGTTTGTTTTTTTTTATTTACTTAGTGTCACTAGCATTATCAAGACAAATCTTACAGTGTACATACATAGGTACCTACATAAAATTACGCCTCTTTGGCGTTGGGTATTTGGATTTCCACTTACTACGAGCCTTATATAGCTCTTTAGCTTCATCTACACTTATAAATCCTTTCAAACATGAGAGTCGGTTTACCCTAAACTCTGACTCTGACTCTGACCTGGCCTTTTTCAGAACGTCTTCAATCTGATCTCGGAACTTTCGACTAGGTCTTCACCTTCCAACACTTCCGTTCACTTGTCCCATGTATACTTGTTTAGTCAATCTCATTTCATTCATTCTCTCAACATGTCACTATACATTCTATATACATGACTTTCCAATTTTCACTACCATACATTAGTATTGGAACCAACACTTCTACATGAACACCCAGACGAGCGTTCTTAGACGCCTTCAGACTGTTCATAAACGCGTGCAATGCTCCGTTCACTATGTTTCCAGCATTCATTCTCCCTTCTTTATCACTTTCACACTCTCCACCCTTTGAAAACATAGATCTCATGTTATACAAACTCTTTCATTTGTTCTTCTTTCCACTTCCAATCGAAATATGTCAATCGGTCACTATAATCTCGAGACTCCATAACAATATCTAATACAATAAAATCGTTTAAGCCGTTTAGAAGTTATTGTGGAATAAATAATCTCACAGGTATACATACATACATACATGAACCCTGAAACATAACACCCTTTTTGGGCAGTCGTGTAATAATGAACCGTGTGTTATATAAATTGAATTGCAAGCATACCTATTTACTTTTGATGTAATGATACTGGTTACCAAACTATGGTATCATACGCGGCCGAAGGGAATGAAGTATATTGGAATTTGTAAAACATATGAAGACTACAATGTAAATGTAATTATTCCTAAAAAGGTTTCAAATATTTGATAGTACATATACCTAAATGTTTAATATTTTTTCATCCATAAAAAATATTTTTTTAATCCCTGACTAGTTAGGAAGCTGAAAAAATGGTATTTTATGCACCATAATCCTCTATTTACCCCAAAACTACTGAAATCCTTGATTTGCAATACGGTTGTGTGGAACCCCTATAGAACAAGGCTAGTTTTTTTTACACCAGTATAGCTTTTTGACCACAAGTTCATCCCAAAGTAGACAACGACGTGGTTGGAACCGCCGAAGTCCATATTCATTGGCACCAGGCCATCTGCTCTGAATTATTTATTCATAAACATTCGTAAAATCAACTAAATGGCATATAACACAAATATTCATATAATTATTTATGGTAAATATTTTTACATTTACTACTTCCTTCGTGAATTGTTTAAGTTTATTGATAGTAATTACCCACTTAACATTCAAACTAACGTGTTGTCTATTTTTTTCATAACAGTACAACACGATAGTGAAAGATATACAGTTTTTTAATGGTTAATTCCATCAAATTTAGCTTTGACCAATTGTCACAGTATCGAATAGAAAATCTGTGAACCAACTTCACTGTAGCCAAATACCCCCTTTTATTTATGTTCATACTATACGAGTCAATAGATCGTGCACTTGAATAAATTACTAGGTATCTCTTTCTGTCACAAAACATTTTTTTTTATTTATTGCTGATAGGTAAGCCTTTGACCACAATCTCACCTGATGGAAAGTGATGATGTGTTCGAAGGTGTTAACAGGCTTTAACCTAGAATTACTCTGGCCCTCAAGGATAGCTGCTGGGACACACCGTTAGGTTCTCGGCGACAGATTTTCTACTTGAGGGTGGTCACTAGCCAGGCGGGCATTCATAAAATGCCCTTCCACCATGCGGTCACAAAACATATTTTATACAACAACAAAGAATAAATTGAAAGCGTAAAAAAATCACAACGCCTGTATTACCTTAGTTTCCATGGTACCATGTAATAGGGACTGAGCCTATTGCCACCTACCGGGCTCAGTTCGAAGCTATTACTGGAAATTTCTTTATTAGAAAGTCTCAATATTCCTTGTTTAATTAGCCGTTCAAAACCAGTATCTCTAGAATAAAAAGATATACTTAGAAGCCAGATACTTTAAGCTTCTAGGTAATAATACCTATATTAGTTGACCTTCCTACGATACTCTTATTGGGATTCGTTTGAAATTTGAATTCCCGGATTAAAGTCACTGAAGCAAACAATATTTCTGCTGCAGAAAATGGCAAAACGTTACATTGGAATAATCCCATGATATTTTTCCTTAATCCGAGAGCAAAATAACATTTTTCCGTTCAAAATTTGAGCTTTGCAATTGAACGACGCAAATGCAGAAAGTATAAGATCCCTGTTTTATTTTTATTTAGTATAAATAATTTTATAAAACAGCAATCGATGGTATATACACTAAAGTCAAACAGTTTGCAATATACTAAAGCTACTGTGGAGAAGTGTAGCAACCTATCAGCAGATAGATGCCTATAAATATCTAAAATGAAGGTTTGTAGCATGTGTTTTGGCTCATTAAAATTAAATGCTAATGATACCTACAAGACCTTTCTCACACAAATAAATTATGAATAGATAGTTATATATTATTAAATCACAAATATGTTCTTTCTTTTTACTTACTTTTTAACTTACCCGAGGGATCCGGGCTAGAATGTCACCCACTCCAATCTGTCACAACCTGTAGGTGTCGCAAGAAGCAGCTAAAGGTAAAATACCGGAATATGGGCAGCAGCGCTTTCTGAGGAATTTATATCTTAAACAGCGATTCTCAAGACACCTACCAGTCGTGAGGATGACGGCAAATCCTCCTAAATGGAAGACATACATGAGAATAACATAGAGAAACAAGAAGTTCCACATTTACAAAACTGTAATAAGGACAATTTCATTGTACGGATGAAAAGACTGGACGCGAACGCAAAAGGAAGATTATAAACTGCTGGCGGTGGAAAAAAAGATATTGGTATCGAAAAATTCTTGGACCCACCTGAAGGGAAGATAGAAGCTGGAAACTCCAGAAGCGTAAAGAGAGATAGCTAACGGTGAGTTCCGGCAGCTAACCTTGAGAACCAGTAACTCTAAGTTAAGCCTGCTAACAACTTCGACCACATCATCACTTGCCATCAGGTGAGATTGTGGTCAAAGGTTTACATATCAAAACAAAAAAACAAAAAGATTAATACTTTCAAAGATTCGGTCTTTGGAAGATTAATTATTAGCTATTCATCGAAACAAAAATCTCAATGGGGTGTATCACTTCTGTGTTGAAATTTCTAATCTAGGATCAAGTTTTAGAGTTTCTAAGATATTATCTATATCAAATATCTGGATTATTGTGTATAGACCTATTCATTTTGATAACTGTCATCCAAAATGAAGATTTTGCGGAGATTTATCTATTAAATATATGTGTAGTTTTTTTTTATATAACTTATTTATTTAATAAAAATAAGTATCAATGATTAACTTTATATTGCGGACATCTAAAAGGAAGGTAATATATGCCTTTGCGATAGAACTCTGGTGATCTAGGTTCGACAAATTGTGTGAAAGCATTTGGTACTGCCTCCTGGGAAGACTTTTTATACGTAACTTTTTATCACGTAGAAAATTGTCCAAATCACAAAAATATGGTACTTCGTTGGAGCAAGGTCTTGGAGAGTAACGAATGGTTTGTAATTGCAGTTCCTGTAGAGTTAATACGGTTTCTCGTGCTGTATGAGGCCTCGCGTTATCATGGAGCAATAATGGTGAAGATCGATTCATGAGTTGGGGCTGTTTCACTGCTAGTTTTGCTACCGTTGTTCGGAGTTCGGCATAGAAGACATCTGCCGTTATTGCCTGACCAGATTGAAGAAAGCTAAAAGTACACGCATTTCTTTCTACAGATCAGTCAAATAATGAGATACCCATTAACCACATTTTTTATTTAATTTATTTGTCGCAAATGAGTCAATTTTGTTAATAAGGTAACGTTAAACCATGCCGCTAATCCCTGGGTAGTTTGGCTCGGATCGGCATCCACCATCTCTTTCAATTCAATTCAAGAAAGCGTCAAATAGCATCAAAAACCAAAATCACACGGTGCGTTCATTATCAGTCCCCTCTCCAAACGCAACATTGATATTGCAAGCTGTTTATGCCGCGTTAGTTCCGCGTCGGAACTCGTATTCAAAAATCACTCGAATTTTCGAAGTATCCATAATTATTTTCTAAACTGAATAAAAAAAATCAACTGAGAGTCAATTATCGAATTTTGCACATTTTTTTAAAAGAAGAACCAAATAAAAAAATCACTCAAAAATCTCAAACCGTGAAGGTTCTATGTTAATTGAAAGAACCTATTCCAATAGAACGGCAATTTAATACTTTAACCATATTATTAAAAAAAAAACCTTACAATCATGAATTATAAAAATAATATAGCTGGTTGTATTACAAGCTTAAAATTTAAGCATTTTTAAGAAAAATTAATATCAATAATTTGTTACATGAATATGAATGATGAAGGAAAATAATTAATACAATGTTAATGAATATGTAAAATTAGATTATAATAATTATGTAGTTCAATAAAAGACTATTCTTTACTTTAGTTTTACTCAATGAGCTCTAGATTATGACACCCCACATGCTAGACAACACACGAAGATTTTTTTTCTGGTACCTATTCATCATAAAAGCCACCTTGAAAAATAATTTCATTGATTTCAACATTTTATTTTTGCACTAAATTCAGTTTTACTCCACTACGATCTTTTCGAGCACTACTTTACAGTAAAAACGTAGTAACTGCTTTAATTACACAGAACTTGAAATTATGTGATTTTAAACAAAATTAAATCATAATACAACTCATCACCTACAAAAAATCCTAATTGCCAGCAAGTTTCATAAAATAAAACAGGAGGTACCTATGTACGTAAACAATCATTCAAGACAATTTATTTAACGTTTAGTATTTAATTTAGTAAAGTAACTCACTGAAATGCAGCGTCTTATTTATGAGGAATCTTCATAAATTTGCAGCGCAGATTTTGGAAAACAGCGTGGGCTGTCGCGTTCTTGCCGGCGAAAGTTCAGGAGCTACCTCAGTCCTAACAGAGCGCGCGACCGATGCGTACGAACGACCGTGTTCTGCCATCCAACGAAATACGAGAAACTTGGCTGTATAGTATTACTACCACTGCCATTAAAAGTTTTTATCTAAACTAAAAGAAAGTAAAACCTACAAGGTGGGACCTGCTACATAGACGGACTGGTGGAATAGAAAAAGAAAGTTAGTTTGCATTTTGAAAAGTTCAGTAGTGTTTTGTGATTGTGTTTTGTTTTTGGACTTTATTGATTGATGACTGAATGAACACAATAATTACCGTAAAAACTAAATTTCGAACAGACGATTTTCGACAAGTTGCTGCGCTTCTGTCTAACGTAAGTGATCTACATTTTAATTAGTTTTTAAGCCTGTAAATATAAGCTGAAAATATGTTTTAATAAATACTATACATCGTGTATCAAGGGCATAAGTTTTTGATTTTTTTTTATATCACAAAATCGTACATACAATATTTATTTAACATGCAATCTAAATTTTTAAGATCCATTGAAAATATTATTAAATAATATTAATGATAAATACAAAAATAAAATAAAGATTATTCTCAGTACAAATTATTCTTGTTATTGCGGATGCCAAAGGATTGAATAACTTTCTTATCGTAAAAGGTTGTACTGTGGCCATTTTGACATGATCTAGACATCTTTACAAATTTTAAATTAAGTTAATGAATACTTATCTAAGTTATTTATATTTTATATTATTATAATCTTTCAGTAAATTTACAGAAATGTTTAAGTATTTCGATTAATTATTGTGTAACTAATACCATTACCTTCTACATATGCATAAATTTACAGATAAATTTATCTGAGGTTCAAGCTGCAACTGAAAGTGCATGCTTTTGGGAAACAAGGAATAGACAAGGAATGGAAGAATGTATATTCTTCCATACGTAAACGCTTCTTTGACCTTGATGTCACTTTTAGCCGTCTATCCTGGTTGTTGTCTTAGGATTGCAGCCGTTATAGCATGATGGTGGGGAATTATGCGAATGCCCACATAGCTAGCTACCACCCTTAAGCAGAAAATCTGTCGTCACGCACTTAACGGTGTGTTCTGGCAGCTGTCATTCAAAGCCAATAGTTCTAGTTTAGCCTGAACAACATCTTCGACCACATCATCACTTACCATTGGGTGAGATAGTGGTCAATGGCTAACCTAACAGGCATAAAAAAATACTCTCTCGCAAAGCTGTTGAATGACTGCCACTTATCTATTTGGTCGCAGAAATATATTTTTATCTTTATTGCAAGTGCCTTCAGTTACTTCGAAAAGATACGTATTATCTGTGTTTACTTAGATAATTCCAATTGATGCATTATGTCATTGAACTATAACTCGAATCATAATAATATTATAGTCTATATACGAGTTTATACAACTTACAAGATGTTTGGTTTGTGAGAATAATTACCTCATTTTTACTTACTTATAAATGAAATTGAATTTACACATTTTCGTATATAAAATACTTTCTTTTATTATAATAAAAAATTAACTTCCTCGAAAATAGCTTCAACTGACCGGTCACACACAAACGTCGTATAGGGTGATCTCTCACTTATTTGAGATTTTAGGTCAAGAATTAAGCATAACACTGATTGATCTCGTCATTATCTAGGCTTGGCCGATGCCGAAATTTTAAAATGATAATTGGTGGATCAGTTGAAAGTTATGAGCCTAAAATTTATATGAAAATGTTTCGAGGCTCATAACGCTCACTACTAAGTAAGCTCTCTCAATCTAAGTTAATTATCTTATTAAAATTTCAACATCATGCAAGCCTATATAATAACGAGATCAGTCGTTATTATGCTTTGTTCTGAACATAAATCCTCAAATAAGGGAGTGATCACCGTACGACGTTTGTATGGAAAACCGACCGGCTAGTTCAACCTTAATATTAAAATAACAAACATTATCAGTTGGATATTTAACAAATATTTTCAAAAAGACATACAAGGATTTTCGGTCGTGCGCTTGAAAAGTCAAGACCCCCTGAAGATGCTTCGGAATCCGGTTTGGCTGCGCGGCGTTTAAGATGTCGCGTAGACTTAGTAGGAAAATTAGGCCGAAATTTTCACTAGATATAGTTTATAAGTGTTTTTCTAAAATACTTATTTAATGTTTTCTTTAAAGGTTTGATATTATTAAATACGGATGTCCGCAAAGTAACACCTGAATCTATTACATATCTTAACAATGGCTTTTTTTGGTACGCAACGTAATAAAACGAAAATAATCAACAAAAACTCTTTATTGTACACCAATAACTAACTAACATACATTTTTAAGGTAGTACGATGGGCGGTTCTATCGCTGTGTAGTGATATCTTCCAGAAAACCTTCGGATGGACAGAAATAAGAGAAGAGATAGACGGTGGTGAACAATAAACATAGTTTACATGTTAACAAACTATATTATAAATCACATACGAATAATTTCATATAATATTAGATATATACAAACACAAACTTAATACTTACTAGCATAATAAATATATGCTATACTACGAAATACAAAATAAAGTAAATAATTGTTATTTTTCCTAGAGGGCTAACAATTTTTTTTAGTATACAATAACTTATATCATTATACTCTATTTAATAACGGCTGAACACACACTTAAATTAAACATATTAGAATACGAACAAAAAACTTTGTTGATTGGCATTTGGCAATGGAAATCAAATATTACATATAGAATGTTGTTTGTTTCTATAACTAGATATATAGATATAAAAGTTTTATTGGCCGTTCTGTAATTTTTTTATAGGCAAGTCCAAGGTACATTTAAACATATTTATACTATTGAAGTATATGAAATTAAATTCTAATTACGTCTATGTAAATGATTGATTCAAATTTAAAAAACATAATATTTACTTAATACAGTTAAATACAATTTGCACTTATCACGTTTGCACTTGTCCTAAGAACAAAGATTCTAAAAGCTGCATTGACATATATTCTTTTAATAAGTAGGAGGGATTGTTTTCAAAAAAGTGTTTAAGTTTTAGTTTGAGCAAACTGTATTTTAAGGTGGTCAAGCTTTTTGGCAATTTATTATACATAAGTATTTTCGAATAACGACCTTGTTTCTGGACTTTAGCTAATCTGATTTTTGGTACAACCCGAATTTCATTATTTGTTATCATTAGTTTTTCATTATTACGCAGATTGTAAGGTAGAACTTTTTACTGCTTTTCTGGAATATTTCTATCTTCATGAATTTCTAATAAACAATTATAGATGTAAAGGGAACTATAAAAGTCTCGGTCGAAAAGCAATTATCGGTCCCTATTAAAAAATAAATTAGAAAATAATAAATGTTCCAAATAGTAAATTAAAACTGGAATGAACTGTAGCTTAAGTAACTTTTGAAGCAATGATGGCCGAGCGGTAAAAGCTATGGACTGATGTGCCATAGGTTCATGGTTCGATCCCCACCGCCAGCTTGAGCTTCACCGCATGGTGGAAGGGTATTCCGCGAATGCTCGCCTGGCTGGCTACCCTCAAGTAGAAAACCTGTAGCCAAGTCTTTAACGGTGTGTTTCGGATGCTGTCTCGAGAGCCAGTAATTCTAGGTTAGTCTGAATAACAACTTTGACCACATCTTCACTGACCATCAGCTGAAATGGACTAAAGATAGCTGTGCAGCATCTAATAATTAATGATATCTGCTATAAATATACAAATTAATATAAGCTTGGGGGACAATAAATACAAATTCTTCGAATAAAACACTAATTACCTACCAGAAATACAAGTATAGACATAACTACGAGTACTACCTTAACGGAATATAATACATATTGGGCTAAAGAACTGTTTAACACATATTAAGAAGTACCTAACCTTTAATTTTTTAAAAACCGTTTATAAAAATACTTTTATACACACTGTTCTTCAACAAAAATAACAATAACGCCGATGCAAACAGAAAGTATTCTACAAAAAAAAAGTTAATAAATCAAACAATCGAAGACTTGACTGTTAATGTGAATTGCCCCACTGCTGGGCAAAGTTTTGCATACATCACTATTTGAATACAACATTTTCTTTTCTATGCATCAAATTCGCCATAATTTCATTTGACTTAACTGTAAGGCACATTAATTTTCATTGTAAAAATAATACAACAAATGGAACAGCTATCATCAAAAACCCTGATTAAAATGTTCTGTCGTATTAAAAAAACCAATCAAAGCCCAATACCCGAAATGAAATACGGAATAAAAATCATAACAATCTCTGATAACCAATTTCAGCAACCCAATAATATTATGTTGACATTGTTCAACCTGATCAGTACCTAGATAAGCCTGCGTGTTATCACTCGGATGTTTCCAATCAATGACACCTACTCAGTGTTTTTGTTATCGACAGCTTTGAGGGAAAAATCTGGGTCAGTTTTCCTATTGTCGTAAACGTATTTAGTTTGTCATAGGTTCTCTTACATCACAATATGCGTGATATATCGGCGTAATAGCGATTTTTTTATGAATTTCGCTGATAGACTTGATCATAAATCTACGGCTTACCTAACGACCGAAGCGATGAAAGAACTATTTACGTTCAGGGTAATGATGTAGTTTGTTCCATTATGCTAATAAGAAAGAATAAAGCCTGCTTGCAAATTCTAGACGGTGGGGTACCGGGTTAGTATGCGACCCCCATTTCTACCAGTGACGATGAACGATAAAACATCGAAAGGTTGGCAGCAGTACCTTCTGAAAAGCGAAGAGCTTGATCAAAATGCTTTCGAGGATTATAGTGTAAGATAGCATACACTATGATCCTCGAAAGCATTTTGATCAAGCGAGGGGATTATGGCAAATCCCCCTTTAATGGAAAAGGCTGTGTTTAGCAGTTGTCCTTTGCTGATACAGTAAGTGCAAGTTGGACTCATATAGCGAGGGTTCCGTATCACATACAGGTTCCTAAACTTTCGTTTTCATATCGGGATTCTTTGACGGGACTCAATTCTCACCTGGGTAGTTTTTATTATATTAACGTTTGTACTATAATCAATCCCTTGTGAGGTGTCAGATTAGAATTGCACCACATTATCTTCCCGTAGGCATCTTAAAAATACTGGAAAGCGGACAGCAGTGCCTTCTAAGCCATTTTACACTGCAATCCCAAAGCCCAACATAGGTATATATACCCCTATATAAATAAATAATATAGGGGAATCTGTGTTTAGAAGTGAACGATCCAGCTGATACAGTACCTATCTATCATCCCTTAAAATATATAATTACAGGACATAAAATCATTCAAGGAGCATAATTTTACTGAAGTCATAAATCTTTTGTAGACATTTTGCGAAAATAAATGATTGAAAGACTTGATTTATACGCGGAAATTAAAAAATATCCGCATTATTCTTTTTCAAATATTCTCAATGCAAAGCGAAAGTTAATTATACCAACAATTGGTTTACGTCAATATTAATTGAGATGTTTTCATGAGAGGACTTGATTTATAGGAAATGCAATATATACCTAACTCGGTATATTAGACAACAATTTCATTTTTTCGTACCCAAAGGGTAATAAAGGGATCCTAGTACTGAAACTTCATATTTTATATTCTTCAAAAGAATGTTGGTATTGCTATCATCATTGGGGTATAAACTCTTCGACTGGACATTGCTATCTCTAAATAGGTAACATACAAGAATGATTTTTTAATACCATAAACTTCTTGGTAGTAATTAATACAAGTAAAACATAACTTGACTAAATATGGCCAATAAGTCCAAATATAAAAAGTCTATGTTCCAAAGACAAGCTCCCATACAAACATCGCATTGTTGTGATACTGTAATTTCTTACTCGTTTTTTGTTTTTTTTAAGGATTTTCAATATTTCCATTCTCAACGACATTTGCTCAGCTATGGACATCGATTCCTCCCCCTGATGATGAGATAATAATATACCCTCATCGCTAGTAATTATTTCTAAAATATTTCTACATCATTTGAAGAAGTACTTAAATATCTAGCTACAAAAAAAATATAATATGCACTTTCAAACAGGTAAAATCTATTAAACGTATGCCATATTTATACCTCTAGTGGCTGTCGATAGCAAGCAAAAACGTCCACATACAATGTATTATAATGAAAACACCATATGATAAGATAGAACTTCCTCATGTCCTCCTACATCTCTAAGCGGTACTCACATTTTTTAAACCTTTAATATATTTCTTACTTGACGTAGGCATAATCGTATCAAAGGTTTGATCTCATTTCGCTTACGTGTGTTTCAAAATAACTTTATGACATTTAAACAGACTTCAAAGAACTTAATGGCCTACGGAACATTACCCTGTCCTACGCAAAACCCTATATAGCTGAACACGTCACCTTTGCATATTTGAATTTTCATAGAACATTATAATCTTGATGTGAACAGCGTATAAATAAAATGTTGTTTTCGGAGTGATACTACACTTTTATGTTTAGCAAGGAGGTTTAAACCTGTTCCATTTTTAAATGCACCGGTAACGTTTATTTTATTTTTACATAGATAATAGGCTATAGCACTGAGCAAGTAAAATTTTAGGCATTATATATGACGTAGTATATATGCATGCATATAGGCTTTTACCACTATCCCACTTGATGATGTGGTCGAAAATGTTGTTCAAGTTAGCCTAGAATTACTTGCTCTCAAGAACAGCCGCTGCAACACACTACTAGCAAGGCGGGCGACAAATGCCCTACCACCAAGCAATTACGACTGCCATCCTAAGACAACAATCGGGACCGGCGGCTTGATTTGCACACGGAAGCTTGGAAGCGTTCAGAATTAATACCACTAGCGGTTACACATCCAACATCTTACTCCGCGGATTTAGCTTAACTTGGCTGATCGTTTAAAATTGCAAGGCAAACCACGCTAGGAGCACAATATAATTGTTTGCAAATATTTCGCTTTTAGAATAAAATATAACAGTAACTTTTCTGCCGATTAAACAGCTTGCAGATTACAGAGGTGGTTTATATCAATCAGGAGCTGGTAACGGACAATAAAACACCACATGAACGAAATAAGGTTCAATCTCAATGAGCCTGCACGTGGTGGTTACGACCTTTTGTGATAGAAAGTCGCGAAAATAAGAGAAAATTTAACTGTTCACGTAGATGCGATAGTCCAATTTTAAAATTATCTCTCGTATTTGTTAAGGATATAATTGGTCACATTCCAGTGAAAGTTCGCTATCGTGCAGATCGAGGATGAGTTCCTAGAAATTATTTTCAAATAGCTGCACTTCAGATATTCCTCTCAAACATGAAGTTATGAAAAACTTGAATCTATATTTATTTTAATGAATTCAAAAAAAGACTTTATGTAGAGGACTTTACCTTAAACGTGACAGAAAACAGGGATCCGCTCTCTTAAGACGTATTAAGTACTTGAACAGATTTTCAGCAAATTGTATTTAGTTTGTGTAAGTAAGACAATTATATGTTAATCTTGATCACATTATCTAAGGCCTCGAAAAGTTCGAAACACGTTTTCTTAAAATTTTGTCGATGGAACAAAATTGCAAAGTAGAAACTTTAAAAACTTAATATTACCCTTGTAACTTAAATATCTGAATTATTTACATATGTATGTGTATGGAAATATATTAATAAAATAGCACAACCTCATTAAGAGGGACTAAAGCAGTTATATTCTTGATTTACGTTTCGTTAAAACTAGTATTTTATGTTATTAAGCTTACTTTCGGATTTTACCTAAACTGGTCCCGTTTTCACAATCGCATCAATCGCATCCACAGTTTGTAAATTTTACTCTGTCTGTTAAAAATATATACAACGATACGCTAGTTCATTTTATATAATAAAATAAATATAACTAATAAATAAACTCATAGTATTTTACAATGATTAAATTTGCCTATTATTTTTCAATCTGTAATTAAAAAAAAATTTAACAAAAAATGGAGCCGACTTCAACACCCAAAAGTGTGAAATAACTTGTTGAAGTCGGTACCATGATAGTTCAAAAGTACCTATTATCACAAAATTGTGCACATGGTACCGACTTTGACAAGTTATTTCACACTTTTGGGTGTTGAAGTCGGTTCCATTTTTTGGTAAACATTTTTTTTTCACTCTTTTTAGTGACTCTTGCTACTTACGGGATCGATTCTCATTCATTGTCAACGATATCATCACTATATCATAAAGATAGGTGAATATTTTTCAGTTATTGGAGCGTAGCTCAAAAACGAATTGACCGATTTTGATGAAATTTAAAATGGGACCAAACGACAAGCATCAGTTTTCAAACAAAAAAAGAATTTTCAAAATCGGTTCACCCAGTAAAGAGTTCTGAGGTAACAAACATAAAAAAAAAATACAGACGAATTGAGAACCTCCTCCTTTTTTGGAAGTCGGTTAAAAAGGTAGGTACACTTTTCAAAACTGTGCTAAAAAAACACTTAGGTGATATGTACGTGAAGCAAAGTGAGATGTGAATGTCTGCTAACAAAATTATGAATGAGTGAATGAATTAATTTTTATTTGTTAATGTACATAAATTAATGATATCTAGAAACAGTAATTTTAAATTTTATAATTACTGACTCGTATTTCGCTTTACACGGAGCATCATTTGCAGCGTTGGGGCCTGGAAACAACTTTAAATCACAATATATTAATTTACTAGAAACATGTCTATATTTTTACAGAGAAACAAAACTGCAGGATAAAAACGAATAAACGAAAAAATATACCTGAAAAGGGCATCAGAAGTTCAAAACATCAACACTAGCTATCATATTCTACTTTCGACTAGTGGAATGATATTACTTAGATCCTCTTCCGATAGAAGGTGTAATTAATTTTGTAAAAGAAGAATTTCAATGTTTTTTGCCGTATACGTGCATCGTATACGTGCACCAAAACAACCATTCCTGCTGATTGCGCTATAAACAAGGAAAATCTGACTTGTTTGTTTGTTTCGCGAAATTTTATTTTTCACATTGAATGTATGTATCGACTTGTATAATAAAATTACAAAAATTGTTTTCTTCAATTCCCTGGTTTAATTTCCGTTTCAGTATTATAATTGCCTGTTCGAGAAGTTTGTGAATGCCGTACTGTTTATGTTTTTAAATAAAGGACTATTTGGATCAAGAGTGGTTTAATTCTTTCATTTAATTTTTCCTTCCTGTATTTAATACAGGGTGGAAAAAGTAACGGGGTTGTTGGTAATATGCTAACGACCTCTTAGGGTTGCCATAAAAAAAGAAAAAAATATTAATTTAAAAAAAAAATCTCAAAATGTTTGTTAGGACTAGCAGGTGTTAACCCTAAGAGGTTGTTAGCATATTGCCAATAACCCTGTATATAGCTTTTTCTTCGTTTTTCACTAAAGCTGATTGCGATTTTACCATTGCTGCCTCTCTTTCACTGCCACGCTGTCAGACAGTGAAAACATTTTTACAAGTATCAACGCCTTAAGAGTACAGTGCACGGAGCGTTTTCCATTCAAACGAAGTTTCTGAATATTTTATATACCAAGTGCTCAAACTCGGTGAAATTTTGTATGGATATTGCTGAGCCTCAGCAGTAATAACTATGCTTCTGGTTTGCTCGTTTTCGATTTATTATGTATTTTATCCCTATATACAAGGAAACGGAAGGACAAGTTAACGGAAGTGTTGGGAGGGGAAGACCTACGCGAATGTTCCGAAATTAGATTGAAGATGTTCTGAAAAAAGGCCAGGTCAGGAGTACCCTAAACCGATGCTTATGTATGCAAGGATTGATGAGTGTAGATAAAGCGAGAGAGATATGTAAGGATCGTAGCAAGTGGAAATCTGTGGTAGAGACCACAGATTACAGACAACATTTCCGTAAAATACTTAATTTTACGGAAATGTTGCAAATCAGAAGCATAGATATTAGGCTCAAGGATATACATGAAAAGTTTCAATGACTTTGAACACTTAGTGTTTAAAATATGGCGAAAATACGTTTGTATGGAAAGCGCCGCGAGCACTCTAGCCTTAAGTATTATCGTATATATTTTGGTTATATTTAATACTAGCTTTCTGGGCGCGGCTCCGCCCGCGCGTATGTCGGTTATCGCGCGAAAACATTAACCTCTTTTTGCGCAGTCAGATAAAAACTATCCTATGTTTTTTCCCGGGTCTCAAACTATCTCCATACCAAATTTCATTCAAATCGGTCCAGTAGTTTTGGCGTGAAAGCGTAACAGACAGACAGACAGACAGACAGACAGACAGACAGACAGACAGAGTTACTTTCGCATTTATAATATTAGTACTGATTGTTTTTTGAAAACATTTTATTGAGATTTAATAATAAATGAGTATGTATTTGATGTCTTACTCGGTAATACTAATATTGCAATTGATCTAAAATTTGTATTATATGTCATTATTGTGACCTTTCTATCCCCGTGAGGTGCCGGGTTAGAATTGCACCTCCCCATATCATCCCGTGGGTATCGCAAGAGGCGACTAAGGGAAAAATACTGGAAGGTGGGCAGCAGCGCCTTCTAAGATCTGCCAACTTATACCGCGATCCCCAAGCCGCCTGCCAAGCGCTGGGATTATGGCCCCTTAATAGGGGAGGCTGTGTTCAGCAGTGGACGGTCCGGCTGTTACAGTATTGTGGCCTTTGTGTACAAAAAAGATCCTTAAATGAGTATATGAAAATATGCGATACTGTTTTGTTTAGATTTCTTTGCGGACTCACTTTATAGAAGTAAATTTTTGCTTTCTACCACCAATACTTTGATTTATTGTTCTATTCTTTGATGGTTATTGTAACGATATGGGGTAAATATTAAAGAGTTTTAAATACATTCATTAATATTTTTCAGATATAATTTTATGTGATATTAAAGTTTTATTTTATAATACTTTATTATCAAGTTATTGCTGTCACGTATAATACGTGGAAATAGTTATTTGAAAAATTATAATCGTCATTGATGTTGATTGACAACAAGGGTTGTAGTTTTTTTTAAGTTATCGTGGCGGAACAAATACAACGCCTACCTGGTGTTAAACAGTAACCTCTGCTTATAGTCGTACTAAAGTTTTTTTTTTTTTTGGTTAGAGCATACCCCGGTAATCCGCAGAGCATGCGGTATTGCAAACATAAAATTAAAAAGATAAAAAGACAATTTATTTTAGACCAATAAAAACTTATACCTATTTTAGTTGATTACTTTCGCGTTATGTAATGAATGCGTTGCTGGCAGTGATATTGATGGCTGAGAGTGCAACGTAGCGCAGGGCTAGCCATCAGAGCGCGGTCTGCATGGCACCCGTCGACGGATAAGGTTTTATATCCTGGATAAAGGTTGCAAAGATGACCAAGCTTGTAGGCCGAAAGCATAGCTAAGCTAAACTTGAGGCTATCATTACGTGTCCAGCATTGCTAAAGCAGCTTAGTATAGTAAGAATATATATTGCACCTCATTATTTTTGAAACAAAACTTGACAATTATGGATTTTCAAAAGAAATTGCTAGTGGCTAAAACTCGCCTACAATGAAATTCAATACAACTTTGCTGTCGCCCCTCCTTGTAGCGCGGACAGGTCGATTTTTCTCAAAGAAGTTTATGAAAATAACTACCACATTATCGTGTGAATCGGCACTGTTCGGCATCTTTCGACATTCTTGAATCTGCGAACAATTTGTTTAATGTTCCGGAACGTTGACAATTTGAACAAACATGAGCTAGCTATACATTGGTTAAAGAATTTTTATTAGTACAGCATCAACAATTTACTACTTATTAATAAAACTGTCACTGTTTGATATTTTATCTTCGAATTATGTATGATATTCCTTTCAAAACAATTGCAGTATGATAAGTGACTAACTTTTAAGTTGTTATTAAATGAGTGTTTCTCTTTCTCGCAAAGTCGCACCGAATCAAGAGTTTTTTTTATAAAGTAAGTCTAAAATAAAGGGACACTAACAAAGTAATGAGACTGAGAGTAAGTGCAGATGACTATGTCGTAATGGTTAGTAGTTACGCTTACTATTAGGCGGGTAACTTAATGTTCCTTACGTAAAATAAAAACTTTTATAAACGGTCCAACGCGGCACCGAAGTGAACTTTATTGCGGGGCTTGTTTTGATCAGGATTATCAAAGGATACCTTCATTCAATTAAGGGCTATGCGAGTGATACAAAAATTGAATCCCGAGCATAGTGGAACACTCAAAGGCCAACCAAGCGTCGGGTAGTATAATTATCGACGATATAATAATTTAAGTTTGTCGTACAGTATGTTAAAGTTTTATCTTTCAAAATTCGAGCAAGTGGTACTCGCGCTTGCTATATGAGGGTTATGTAGCTACAACACGAGTTTTCATTTTGTTGGTTTAGATTTCATTTGATTATTTTTTTTTTAAAAGCCGGTGCTTATCGTTTTGTGCCATTTAAATGTTATCAATATCGGCCAAGCCATTTTTGAGTTGCACTCCAATAACTGAAAAATATTTTCATATCTTGATGATATAGTCGTTGACAATGAATGACATTCGATTCCGTAAGTAGCAAGGGTCACTAAAATGAGAGATTTTTTTTTTAACATAAAATGGAACCAACTTCAACACCGAAAAGTGTGAAATAATTGAAACTTATTAACCAATAGTTTGAAGTCGGTACATGATGGATACATGATAGTTCAAAAGTACCTATTATCACATTATTGTGCGCATGGTACCGACTTCGACAAATTATTTCACAATTTTGAGTGTTGAAATCGGTTCCATTTTTTGTTTAATTCATATTTTTCACAGATTTTAGTGACTCTTGCTACTATGCTATGGTGGAAGGGCGTTTTGCGAATGCCCGCTTGGCTAGCGATCACCTTCTAGTAGAAAATCTGTCGCCAAGCACCTAACGCTGTGTTTCTGCAGCTGTCCTACTGTGCAGGCTAACCTATAATTACTAAGAGCCACTAATTCTAGGTAGAACTACATCTTCAAACACATATCACTCCACTGTCAGGTGGGATAGTCGTCAAAGGCATCAAGCTATTATGCTAATAAGAAGCATGGTAGCACTCAGAAGTAAAGCCACTACCGGTAACCCATCCAAGTCATGACCGCAGCGGACCTTGCTGCTGATCGGTTAAGGACAGTTAAGCAAACTAGATAAGATAAGATAGATAAGATAATTTTTATTGCTAAAAAGATTTATAAGTAAATACAATGGTTAACTTAGATTCTACAATAACTAAAATTCTTATTGACTAATAGATTGACAGCGAGCCCCAAACTAAGCACTAAGCCTGTATCTTGGGGATCGAGTGCGAAATTAAAAAGTTAATTGTGTTGTTCATGACAGAATTAAAATTGATACAGTAACAATGTAAAATTAAATTTAAAAACTACGCTTTGATCACTTCAAACCACAATCTTAGCGTTGAACGCAGCTGCAGTTGAGTGTTTTTTCTTTTGCGATCGTAAACAAGCACGAGACCCGCACCTCTGCCTACAACAGATGCAGTTCGTCACAAGTTACCGCCAAGCAGTGCTGGCGAACAGCACTGCTTGGCGGCGGTATAAATAGGTATGGAGAAAGAAGACACGAACACAGAACAGCTGTAACGAGTACAACTACTTAACACTTTTTAAACCGGCGTTATGCCTTTAGTAAATAAATATACGTTCTGGGAAACAATACGAGGATAAAATTTATTATTTGTATGGAATATAAGAAAAAAAAATTAACAAAAAATGTAACCGATTTCAGCACCCAAAAGTGTGAAATAACTTGTTGCAGTCGGTACCATGATAGTTTAAAAGTACTATATGTACCGACATCGACAAGTTATTTCACACTTTGGGTGTTAAAGTCGGTTCAATTTTTTGGTTAAACATTTTTTTCACACTTAGGGCCTGTTTCAGAATGTTCGAGTAAGTTCCGGTTTTACTAACGAGAACATATTTAATAAATAAAACACTATCATTGCGTTTCACAGTCATCGATTTAGCCTATCCATCGGTTAAACCTTGAAATGCGCTGCATGTTAACTGTAATTTTTATCATTCAGTTATTTTGTGTGTTGCATATCAACCCGAAATTTTATTAGGACATTCTGAAACGGGCCCTAAGTGACCCTTGCTACTTACGAGATCAATTGTCATTCATTCTCGACGACTACATCATCAAGATAGGTATATATTTAAGTGATTGGGGTGTAACTCAAAAAAGGCTTGACCGATTTTAAATGGGACCAAACGACAAGCACCAGCTTTTAAACAAAAAAGAATTTTCAAAATCGGTTCACTCAGTCAAAAGTACTGAGTTGATAAAAACAAAAATAAAAAACAGACGATTTGAGAACCTCCTCCTTTGTTAAAAATCTCCACGAATTATATACAAGACTGCAGCTACTACGAGAAAAAGTATTAGACAACCTACATGCGATGCCGGACTTACAAGTCAAATGCTCCAGCCCACTTCCACTCGGCAGCGTGTCAAGCATGCTGGCAGTATTCCCCCGTTGGATTGATTGAGACCAGTGTTTTGATCACGCGTCGCATCGAGCATTTTCTGATAAGTTTTGGAAAATACAATAAGCTCCCGTCCCTTTGATTGTCTATTTTATTTTTATAAAACATACTGTTTTAATAACTAAGTACTTAAGAGTTCTTTGCTATCTGTAATGGTAATAAAAATAAACGGCAGACAATACAGTCAGTGATACTACCATAATATACTAGTACAAGAAGTGGCAGTAACGTCGAGGGACCCTTTAAGTAGTCTCGTCGACATTTATATTACCCAGACGTTCTTGTTTGAGACGGGCTGTCAAACGCGTGAAAAGCAATTACAGTTTCTACATGACACGTACTGACAGTTGACGTTAATGTTTGAAATAAGCGATTGGGAACAATAATCTCATGACAACGTATTGAGGCTTTATTCTGGCCAAAGGTCGTTTTATGTCAAACCAGTTTCGACTTTATCTCTGTGACTACAATGCATAGTATCGGTTGCATTAGTCGCGTGGCCCATCACCGCCGTCTTTCATCTTATACTATACATTATAGTGATGGAGACAAAGTCGAAAATCGTTTGATAATAATCCTGCCGGCCGCTGGCACTTCGGGCTTCGGTATGAATTGAGTGTTATGGTTACACATAACCTTATACATATTGAAATTTCTGTATCATTACCATATTCTTTCTTACTCTAATATTGGTGCAATATGTTTATCGCACAATACTAATGACTTAATAGTACATAACTGCAGAATCCGGTAAGTAAGCCTTCCTGGTCAAGTATGAGTTAACCGGACAAAACTTAGGTGAGGTCCGGTTATATACGAGGCCAGGATTACTTTCTTACTGAGGCTTGTATAATGCTCTGTCAAAAATTAAAGAAAGTTTAACAACAAATAATGCTGATAAATATTATATCACGCGGTTGTCGACACACACACAATTGTCGCAATTGAATGTGAAATCCCTTCAGTAGCTGTTTTTTTTTTATTAAAATGTTTTCGTTTAGTTTTGAACATTGTTCTATTTTTACATTCGAAATTGATTTTGAAACTCCATGTTAATATTAGAATGGACAGTCTTAATCCAACATAATTTATAAACTAAAATTACTAAATACAAACATAAAATCCCTCACGATACTTCTACAACATGACTAAGTATAAAACGCAACGTGCATACTTTTTCTGTGTCGCGTGTACGCACACACTATAAAATAGCTGTTGAGGGCTTTAAAATGAGGGCAAAATATATCTTTCACATAAAATGTCATACCAAAAAGAGTGAGATACAATATATATTTGGAGCCTCGAGGAGTTATAAGAGTATAACCATGTTATAACGACTGAACTCTAATCTGTCTGGTACTATGTTTTTATTTATAAGCAGATCTTAAGAGGATCACCTACTGTCCAGTAAGTAAATTACATACTTACTTACTGGACAGTAGGAGATTCCAAATTTAAAATCTCGCTTCTTACTGGACAGTTGTGAATATGTCTCTGGTAGAGTTCACTTTTTGGATACTTTTTAGAGATATTATAGCAACATTACATACCATTTTTGAGAAAAAAGATATTACTTTATAACTTATCAAAAAATATGTTCAATAGTATTTTCACATATTCTGAAAATGACGTTTTCGGATATTAAAAATGTATCTTGCTACTTAGATCACGTTTCTGAGAAATTTAGTTTTTCATCTGTTTGAAAACAAGATGTCATACGTTACATTAGAATAGGACTTGGTCAGAAAATATTAACTTTACTACCCCAACTTTGAGAATTTTTAGAACATAGCTATCCAAATTTTTGAAATAAAAAAAATTACATATATGAAATTGAAGCTGTTAATAAGTGAGGTTAGTTGATTAACTAAAGCGATCGCTTAACTTAGTAAAAGATTTACCTCAAATATAAATATCTAATCATTTTAACATTATTTATCAATAATATTATAATAAACAAAAAAATATTTTATTTTATAAACTCTCACATCTGTGTCCTATTAAACAATGACACATTAATCAAATTAAACGAACACAAACTCATATTTACAATACCTATTATCGGAACAAAATGGTTACGTATAATAAGGAAAATATTCTGCTGTTGTGAATAATGTAAACAAATAAATCAATACTTTATTGCGGTCAATTTATTTATAGATATTATTAATTAATAAATATATCAGCATGGTTAAGGCCATAAAAACAATAAATATAATAATAGCATTCGTGATAATACTACTTAAATGTAAATTACTTTAAGGAGTACATATGTTAACTTCTAGGATAAGTACTAAGATAATGTCAAATAAAATCTATGTATGTATTTAAAGTGTTTAAGTTACGTTTGAATTTAGTAAGTTAGATATTTTATATTGTGAAATCACCAAGTCGCCTTTTTTATGTCATCTCTCTTACAAATGGGTTGTCTGGAAGAGATCGCTTTGAGCGATAAGACCGCACTTTGTAACGCTTAGTCTTATTATTTGTTTGGTATAGTTGTCTTTTTTGGTGATTCAATAAATAGTTCATATATCATCTATCTATCTATGTTTGTTATGCGTTTTGTATTACACTAGTATGCTTATCCTAAATAACAGAAACAGCGAATTCAATTAGAAAATACTAAAGAACGTTTGAAGTCCTTTGAAACAATATTCTGATAATTATTCTTGGTACTTAAATAGTTATTTTGATACTTAATTCAATTTCAAATTCTATGTACAAACGTTATTTCAATTTAAAGTTAAATTAATACATTATTCTAAAATAGAAACGTCTGCAATGAAAATAGCAGTGACTAACGAAAAGCTATTCAGCTGAAGATTTATTTAACATATGCCGCTTATAACTTCAGAGACAAAACAGATGGTGTTACTGAAATGAGAATTTAAGATATGCAAAAGATATTTCTCAAACTAGATATTAATATAAGGCAATTTGTCCATCTTTCTCTTAGGAAGTCAAATCTGAAAAAAAAATTGATGATAAAATTTATGCAACTAATGCAGTTTTTGGACTTTTTGGCTTAAGTATATAATGAGTGTTTCATACCTTTCTGACAGATGTTTAAAGAATACCTATAAGGAAAAAATACTGCTTAATGAGCAGTTTGCCACCGCACGCGTAATTTTTTAGGGTTCCGTAGTCCTGACAAGGAACCCTTATAGTCTCATCATGTCCGTCTGTCTGTCCGTCTGTCCAAGGTTTTGCTAAGAGACCGTTAGGACTAGGAAGCTGTAATTTCGTATGGATATGTAAATCAATTACGCCGACAAAGTGGTAAAATAAAATTTTTTTTTTTCGTCGTCTATCCCTTCGTGTGTTACTTCGGGGTTGCTAATACTGTTTTTCGATTTAATGCTCCATTTACGAAATATTAAACTTTAAAGTGCAAATTTTTGTTCCAGCAGGGCGTCCCCCCCCCCCCCCTCTAAAAGCTAAACTGCTGGCTTGAAAAATCGGAAAAAATTCAAGCTGATAGTGCGTTTCATGAACTTTAAAGAAAAAGTATAGCGGTTGACATAACTTTATTAGTTTAGCAGTAATAGTCGTTGAACTTGGGTGTTGGATAATTTTGTACCAAATATAAAATCTATGGAAGAAATCCTCTAAAGTGACTAAGATGAAGTAGTTGGTTGTTTATAAGGGGTAAAGAGTGGCATTGAAAACTTAATCTAAATTAAAAATCTTAAAACTAGAACTATGCCCTATGTCATACCACTAGGTGGATCGACGATATCGTGAAAGTCGCGGGTAGCCAATGGCTACAAGTGGCTAATAGCCGTTGTTTGTGGCGTTCTAGTGGGAGGCTTTTGTTCAGCAGTGGACATCTTCCGGCTGATGGTGATGATGTCATACATAATAGACTAGCTTTCAAGCCGCGGCTCCACCCGCACGTATTGGGGTTATCACGCAAAACTACTAACCTCTTTTTGCACAGTTGGATAAAAACTATCTTATGTCCTTTCTCAGGTCTCTAACTATTTCCAGTAGTATAGATATAGATATGACGGTACAAAGATTCGACTTATATAGGTATAAAGTATTTTTTGGACCTCATCTTCGCCGTAAACTAAAAGTGTTTGATGTCTGTACCTGTCGTACCAAGGTCATCGATTACTTCATTTCACACATCATCAATTCGCTGATTGTAGTGCTTTTCAATAGTGTAATTTTTTTCATCGGTAAAGAGAATATTTCTGTGCCCTTCACTTGCGTATCGCACTCTATTTAATTTTAAAGATTGATTTAGGGCATCTACTGTATATCGACGATAAGCACCGAGCTTCAGGTCTTGTTTTATAATATGTGACATTTTCCTAGCGGGAATCTTCATTTCTCGCAATAAGATTATTGTTGAGTTATCATAACATTTTTACTTCCTAGTGGGATTTCGACCAATTCTAGCTTTAACAGCATTAATTTGTAGTTCTAAGACACGCGGCTGCCCTGATCTTTTATGGTCTTCGACAGAGGTAGTGTTGTTGTATCTGTTGATATTACGATATACGAACATACCTACGGCTGATACCAAGCTTTAGAAGTGTCTGGAATATGACCGACGCGATGACTCAATACTACTATCCTATTTTCTTTAACACCTCATTTCATATGGTTATTTGATAATGAACACGAAATAATATATGAAATGGCGCGAAATCGAAAGAAAATTATAAAGTAATAAACGCGTACCAAATGCTAAGTAATTCTAAAGCTGAAAAGTTTTTATGTTACAGACTAGTTATAAAGTATAATAGCCCATTTACAGCCCCAGCTTACTTGCATATATCGGTGTATACTTTGTATTTTTCTTTCATATATATTATATCAACTATTTTATAATAGAATAATTATTTATGCTACAGCAAATAAGTTAATGACATTCAAATTCTTACAATGTACCAACGGATTCTGAATCGCGCTATCGTTACGTTTTCATTCGAGTACCTATAGAATTCACAAACGAATTTTGTTTAATTTTTGAATAACAATTGAAATAATAACTTGGCGGAAATCGTACTCTTATTTCTTAGATTTAGCAGGAAGAAAGTGGAGGAGAATAAAGAACTACAGAATCGTTCTATATTACAATAACGGGCTGCTTCTGCGGAACCCTACATTGTGCGTGGCTCGACACGCATTTGACCGTTTATTTAATATGTTTTTTCTTACGGAGGTCATAGATGCTGACTACCGCTGTCGGTCGAACGACCGGTCTACCGGATTTTACGCGAGGGGAGGTCTTCTTATAACCCAGGAGGGGGAAGTACCGAATGCACTTCTCCCAAGACGGGCATAGGAGGCGAAAAACGCCTCCTACCTCCATCTCCTGCGGTCGCCGAAGTTTAGTCGCCGGTCGCCGTAGTGGGCCATAAAATCCAAGGTATTTTTTTACATTTTTTTATGCTTGATAGGTTAGCCTTTGACCACTATCTCACCTGATGGTAAATGATGATGTGGTAGAAGATGTTGTTCAGGCTAGCCTAGAATTACTGGCTCTCTAGGGTAGCTGCCGAAACACAACGTTACGTGCTTGGCGACAGATGTTGGGGTGGTAGCTACCCAGGCGGGCAATCGCAAAATGCACTACCACCATGCTATAACGACTGCCATCCTAAGACAACAACCGGGACAGACGGCTCAACGGAGGGCACTCCGAAGCACGGAAGCACTCAGTAGTAATGTGACCAGCGGTCACCCATCCAAGTCAAAACCGCGGCGGACGTTGCTTCAGTTTGCTGATCGGGTCAGAACGGCAAAGCAAACTTCTGTGAAACAAACACCTGTAGCTAAATATTTTGCTTGTTTTACCCAACATTTTCAACAAATACTGTTTGTTCAAATATAATAATGTCTATATCTGACCTTAAGTTATATAATATAGTAATATCCCGTCTATGAATAGAAAATTACACCCGTTATAAGTGTCATAACATTAACCAGTATAATCTTATTATTTTATTTTTGTGTATGTTTACATAAACTTATAATAATCTCACTTTGTTTTTTCATAGTTGAGGCTTTTTTGCGCTCCAGACACGCAACGCTACGAGTGCTTAAAATGTGTGGGCCTGTATTATATTTACCCGTGCAAAGCCGGGGCGGGCCGCTAGTTAGTAATATTATCCAACTCTCTCCACAAGGTCTACCTACAAACACTCGTATATTAAGTCTTTACGATCACTAATTTCACATTGCGCACGTTGATAGCAATATAATCCCCTAATACTATGATCCCGTAGATACGTTATCACCTTGTTTGGGTTTTAGAGATATTTTGGTGGCAACACTTTGCAAACAATACAACAGAGTATAAAACTGTACGATGAGATAATGTTATAAAATTTTATTTCCTGCGTAGCAGATCTTTTTGTCAAACATTCAAGAAAAGGAGGAAATGTTTGTATCTAATAGTATACGTTACTTTTATTATGTACAACACATCATTTTGATCATTCAATAATTATGATATTTGGACATTTTTATTATGACAAATTTTTATTGGTATTTTTTTTATATATTTTCCTTTTATTGGCTTTGGACATTATTCTTTTTGGCATACGACTTAAGACAAAAAATAATAAATTCCAAATCTATTTTAGTGGACTTTTAAGTTGGTTCCATTTTAGTTTCATGAATAAATTATTGCTTATATATGTATATATATAAATATATATATATATTATGATGGCCAAGCGGTAATAGATATGACTGCCGTGCCGCAGGACTATGGTTCCATCCCCACCACTGGCTTAAGCTTCACCGCATGCTGGAGCAGCATTTTGCATATACACGCTTGATAAGCTACCTTCATCAAATAGAATATCTGTCGCCAAGCACCTAACAGTGTGTTCAGGCAGCAGAGCTTGAAGGCTAGAAAATTATAGGCACATAAGACTTAACAGCTGTGTGTCTCAGATTGACGGGCCCAGTGCTATTCGATCCGACGAAATGCATCTGTTATACGCAGAGTTTAGTGCTTAACATCAGGTGGTTAACGAAATATAATGAAGGGTTTATCTAATGATGATTCTGAGAGTCTACCTCCGCTTCGAGTGTCAATATCGTCTCTGTGTTTACAAAATAATATAAATCAATTATAATGCAAAATTCAATGTCGTAATAGCATGGACATCTATATTGTAATCTAAACTACAAGTGAGACTGATATCTTGACAAGAAACCTTCTAAAATAATTAGTAAAAAGGAAAAATCGTACACTTCAGTTCAACTGCCAAGTAAGAACATAATCGATATTTTGGAGTACATTCTATATATCACCATGTAAGTACTGTGCAAATATCTAAAAAATCAAAAATGCAATAATAATGTAAATATATAAGCTTCAAATATATAAATACAGAACTACTTTGTTAAATTATCATACAAGTGACCTTTGTACCCAACATACTCGATGGATAGTTAAGCAAAACAGAAGAAGTCGATACAAATAGCCTCACTAAGCATCAGTGCATATATTACTAAATTTGACATACGTTCTGCATGTTAGATTGGTCTGCTGGCTGTAGACAATGGTAACCGATTACTGCACGCAAGGTACCGAGTTCAAGTCCAGTCAAGCGTTGTTTATTTTTGCTCCTTATATATTTTCTATTTCCATTGCACAACATATTTTTGCAATAATTTGTATTAAAAGGACGTAAATATGGATTCAGACAACATAACGTTCAGGTTGCACCAACAACAGAAACTTCGCTACGAGCGTTTTGAAGCGCTCGTAGCGAAGTTTGCTTAACCATTCTGAATCGATCAGCAAAGTTAAGCAACGTCCGCCGCGGTCATGAGTTGGATGGGTGACCGCTGGTGACATTACTACTGAGCGCTTCCGTGCTTCGGAGGGCACGTTAAGCCGTCGGTCCCGGTTGTTGTCTTAGGATGGCAGTCGTTACAGCATGGTGGTAGGGCACTTTCCGAATGCCCGCCTGGCTAGCTACCACCCTCAAGTTGAAAATCTGTCGCCAAGCACCTAACGGTGTGTTCCGGCAGCTGTCCTTGAGAGCCAGTAATTCTAGGTTAGCCTGAACAACATCTTCGACCACATCATCACTTACCATCAGGTGAGATAGTGGTCAAAGGCTAACCTATCAAGCATAAAATAAAAAAAAAAAAAAAAAAAAAAAAAACAAAAACGTGCAAATTCGATGGGGAATCTCTCCGACACGTCAATATTTGAATCAATATTTGACAAAAACTTATCATTATTTTTCGACATCTTAACTAAATTGTTACACAAAATTTGTAGAGAAGGAAAAAGAGCTGTAATCGCTGGTGATTTCAATTTAAACTTTTTAAAAATAGATTGTAATGTCAAAAAAATGATTAGAATTCTAAACAATTTTAAATGTAAGTGGATGCTAAATGAACCAACCAGAACTCAAGGTTCTAGCTCTACATGTATAGACAACTTCATTGTTAATTTCAGTGACTGTAGAGGTTTTGTCTTAAGCGATAAACTTTCAGACCACAATGTTATTAAATTAGTGTTGATGGATACTCCAACGAACATAAATAACAATACAAAAACCTGTATTACAAGAACATTGACCAAAAGTAACTTTAATTATTTTAATTATCTGTTTTGTGGTAATTATATAAACATCAAATCCGATATAATGTCAAGTAAAGACCCTAATACAAAAATGAAGATTTTACACGATGCTATACATTTTTACTTTAACATTGCTTTTCCAAAAAGAAGAGTACAGATTCCCAAAAAACAGTATAAATTAACCACTTTGGGTATTGAAACATCAAGGAATAATCTAAACAAAATGGAAATATTGCAAAATTACGACCCAAGTGATCAGTTGAAACTAAAAATTAAATCTTATAAAAAAGTATTCAGGAAAACTGTAATCGCAGTAAAAAGACTACAATATCGTCACAGAATTGCTATTCTGTGACGATATTGTAGTCTTTTTGCTGCTTTCGCTCTAAAAATAAAATAAAAGAATCCTGGAACATAATAAACGAGCAAGTTAGGAAAAATTATCAAATAAAAAGGAAAAAGAAAATATTATCTATAAAAAGTCAGAACGGTACAGAAGTGACGGATTGTGTCGAGATCGCTAATTTATTTAATGACTTCTTTTGTAGTGTAGCACATAAATTAACTAGTGATATATTAACTGACGCAAAGCATTGCTTGAAGTATCTCGATAATGTTGTTAAACCAGAGAGCTCAATAAACTTTTCTCGCGTAAGTTATAAAGAACTAAAGACGATTGTTAGAAACCTTAAGCCAAAAACTACATTAGACATTTATGACATGAGTACAAAAATTGTGAAAAATCTTATTTTAAATAATGACTACTTACTTGAACTATTATTAATTGTTATAAACGCATGCTTAGATGAAGGTATATTCCCCTATAAGTCCTAAAAGTAGGTAAAGTAATACCAATATACAAAAAAGGAGATAATACAGACCTTGGTAACTATAGGCCTGTCTGTGTACTGCCAACATTGTCTAAAGTATTAGAAACTGCTCTTAAACAAAGAATAAGTGGCTATTTTGAAAACAATAATTTGTTTTCTGTTGCACAGTATGGCTTCAGAAAGGGTCGTTCGACTGAGATGGCAATAAGAAAGGTTATAAACTTCATTTTAGATTCTTTGGATGGCTCACAAAAATGTGCAGGCATTTTTTGTGATCTATCTAAGGCGTTTGATTGCCTAAGACATGATATACTTCTGCTTAAACTTGATTATTATGGATTTCAAGGTAATGCACTTAATATGATGCGTACTTATCTCTATAATAGGATTCAGATTGTATCCATCGATGACCAAAAATCAGTGCCTGAGATAATGAACATCGGTGTTCCGCAAGGATCAATACTGGGCCCATTATTATTCTTGATTTATATTAATGATCTAGCCAATTATATGCCAAACTCATCACACATAAGTTTGTTTGCTGATGATACTTACGTAGGATTAAAAGATAAATGCGAAAAAAAATTAAAAATAAGCATTCAGGACACAATGGATAAGCTAAAAAAGTGGTTTGACGCAAACAGTATTATCCTCAATGCTGAAAAAAGTGTAGTAATGCAATATCAAACAAAACAAAATAAAAATATTCATAACAACGTCAAAGAAAATGTATTTTTAGGATATACAATTGATTACACTATTAGCCATAAATCGCATATCGAAAAAATATGTAAAAAAATATCAAGTGGCAACTACGCTTTGCTTAAACTGAAACCATTAATAAATAAAACGACTCTCATATCTGTTTATTACGCTTACATTCATTCAATATTGAGATATGCCATTACAGTCTGGGGTAACGCTGCGGAAATAAAACAAGTATTAAAACTCCAAAAAAGAGCAATACGAATTATTAACGCCTTAAGGAAACGTGCATCGGCTAGAGAATACTTCAAAGAAAATAAAATTATGACGGTCGTATCTCTTTACATATACAATAGTCTGTTGGAAATACACGAAGATAAGAAAAATTTACCTAAAAATAAGGACGTACATAATTATAACCTTCGCAATAAAAACAAACTGTACCAGCCTAAAATTAGATTAGCTAAAGTTCGAAAGCAAGGAAAATATCTAAAAATTGTAATGTACTTATAACAAACTGCCTACGGAAATCACGGAATTAAAATTTCATGCCTTTAAAAAGACACTAAAGTGTTTCTTTGAAAATAAACCGTTTTACGACCTCAACGAATTTTTGACCCTGAAATTAACTGCCTCTTCATTTTTGTACAACGAGCGAATTTAAATTAAAAATAAATTAAACATATAAAAAAAAAAAAAAATATTCTGCTTATATATCTTGACAATTCATATTTTATGATTACTTTAATTTTTTTGACATTTATCAATTTATTAACTATATTCCATTTTTTTATTATACATTATCACATTGGTCTATATTATACATAATTGTAATTGGGATGTTATGTGCATTTTATAGGTATATTAACTTTTTTTTAGTTGCATATTTTTGAAAAAATTTTATTGTAATATACCTATATGTTATTTTTTATATAATGATGAACTTGTAAGTACCAAAGTGATAAAATGTATGTAAATTGACTTACCTAATATAACGATCATTGTTATAATGGGTGAATAAAGATCTGATTTCTGATTTCTGATTTCTGATAATTTGTTATTTATTTGAACTAAAAGCGGGATTTAAAACTGCGAAAAAATTGTCTTGTTTGTAGTTCCATTCAGTTTGGCTGCAGATGTCGTTCAGTCCTCATAAAACTGTTTAACACTCGTTCATTATGATATCTCATTGGCAGAGCATGTCTTGCCTATAGGGACGGATGGTTGCGGGTTTGAATCCCACTCGTAGTTCAAATTACTTCTTTAGTACAGGAGTCAATGCAAAAATTACAATGTTATAACTTGGATGATATGTTAATTTGCAACTCGTGTCAGTGGTTACGAGTATAATTTGGGCAAGTGAATTTTTTTTATTCATACCTGATAGGCTAGCCTCAGATCATAGATTAGAACATAGTATATAATAGACATAGAACATAATAATACCTTTAAGTATATACAATTTGTTTTCGGGCATTGTGCTTACTAATTATATATAAGTTGCACTGTGTACAAATTATGTTGGTATCAACTAAGAGTTTTTATTTCGTATACGATCTCTTCTTTATTCAGGTATTGAAATATCAAACAAGGATTATTTGTGACTTTAAAATTCCTGTCAATACATATACATGATGAATGAAGCATTCTTCTTCTTCTTCTTTGTGTCGACGATTCACGATTTAGATGGATGGCTGCCAGTACAAGCTGTAGCCACCCCAAGGGTGGTGGCTTCGTAAAGGTCACCCAAAGTGCAAACATTGGGGCATGGGGGCAGGACAGCAAGTGAAGCATGTCCTGCGTAGCGCCACAACTACACTGGATTCCTGCGTTAGAGTATCCCTATTTGGTCATATTAAACGAGCAGCGACCCACTTGAGTCCGGAGTCGGTCAATGAAGCATTTATCTGCCTGCATATTTGATTTGATAGAAAATGGCCGAGATATTTTGAAGGAATGATGGACGAGCGGTAATAGTTATGAACTGCCGTGCCGCAAGTCTCTGGTTCGATCCCCATGGCTGGCTTTATTTTGCGAAAGCTCGCCTGGCTAGTTACCACCCTCAAGTAGAAATCTGTAGCCAATCCCTAACAGTATATACCGTTATCAGTCCTTGAGAGCCAGAAAAGTTACAGGCACATAAAATTTAACAACTGTATATCTCTGTGTGACCAGCGAAGTGCAATTCATCACATGACGAAATTCATCTGTTATAGGTAGTGGTTAGTCCACTTAACTTTAGGTGGGCCACGTGCTTACTCCGTTACAATAACATAAAAATTAAGGATAAATTACTGACCAAGAAGCAGTTATAACTAAAGATAATTTTAGAAGTACCATAATCGACGTCTTGGCATTATGTATTTATGATAATTATATTTCCATTGTTTTTGTACACAATAACAGATATAGACTGTATATGCCCCGTGGGGTGCCGGGTTAGAATTGCACCTCCCCATATCATCCCGTGGGGGTCGTAAGAGGAGACTAAGGGAAAAATACTGGAAGGTGGGCAGCAGCGCCTTCTAAAGAACTGCCGACTTAACTGCGATTCCCAAGACGCCTGCCAAGCGTATGGAAAATACCCCCTTAATGGGGGAGGCTGTGTTCAACAGTGGACGATCCGGCGGTGACAGTACAGTACAGTATATGAATGTAGACGAGTAAAATTATTTTGAAGAAACGATGGATAAAGTCAGAACGATATGTTTAATGTATTACATAGACAGCCTGAAGCCATCCACAGGGCTATCCGTCCTGTAAATACGAGGCATCTCGAGCGGAGTCACTGTTTTTACACGAAATTTTAAAAAAAGCGCATTACTTGATGTAAAAAAATTTTTTGACTGCAACAGTAACTTAGTTATATGGTTTTTGTATGAATCCAGTCTTTTAAAAAATCCTTTCATATTGTAGTCTTAGGTTTTCGCGATTGTTACACATAGTAATTAAACAATTTTAAACGGTTTTAAGTTGTTTAATTAATATTCCTATCATATATTGTAACATATTCAAGATACATCTGTATTGACACCAAGTCACAACTATTTCGTATATTATGGAACATCATTGACGAATAATTTATTCGTAGTTGACAAGTCAGTATGAAACATAACAAAAAAATCATGACGTTAATAAATCAAATTCAACGACACTATCTCAAGTGTCACATAGATTGTGACTCATATTTGATATCCCAATCAGATCAACTAAGAGATAATCGTGTTTTTCAAGACACTTTCGTATCCGTGGCACCTATTGCACCAATATTAGTTCATAATGCACATGTTTTTAATTTGTTTATGGTATAAAAGGTCAAATGAACAGTTGCTCACCTAGTGGTAAGTGTCACCGTCGCCCAAGTGTAGCAGCAACACCAGAGGTCTCGAAGATGCGTTGCGGCCTTTGAAAAAGCATGCTCTCTTCACTTGCCAATTGGTTCCCCATTGTGGCATTGCGACGCAGAAAATGCGATTGAGATCAATGAGAATAGCAAATGTGGACTTCTAGATTTCAACATGAAATTGGTGAATAATCATGCTTTGTTGGGGCGTCCGATACCGAAATTCAGCTTCCGTTATAAGACCCAACAGGTCCTCGGAAGACTCCTCGAGATAGACACGGTAAAAGATATAGTGTGGTTTAACATCTCTACGAAGTACCAAAGAGTCGAGCCGGACGATCAGGCTCCGATCGGATGATCGGAGCCTGATCGTGAACGAATTGAGTCTGCGTTAGTTGCGGTCAAATGGAAGAAGCTGGTACTGGAGAGTTCCTGCCCGAGATGAGAGCTGAACATGAGCCTTGTAAAGTTGCAGGCGATGAGCTGAAGTAAAGTACCGTCTCGCTTCTCCAAGCACACCGAAATTCTTAGTGGTTAATTTAGATTTATCTTCCAAGTGACAGCAAAATTAAACGAAGCTTGATGTGTTTATGCAATGTACTCCAATTTCACAGGGAAATTTCTTCATAATGCAACGATACTATAAAAGGCGTTATTATAAACCTTTTTTTAAGTTCAAATATATCAACATTCATTTTGGACATACAATACTTATGGCTCCACTTCAATAAACTCTATAAGTATGCCTATTTGTTATGTAAACGACTTTTGGTGAATAAATTGAATAGAATTCATTACGAACTTTTTCCGGTACAACTTTCGAGAACTCTCGACCACTCAGGAACCTTTTATTTAAATAAATCATAAATACAATAAGAATTATTCCGAGAATTCGTGAACAACTTTTGCTCTTGTATTTTTGTTCTCCTCACGAGAATTTGTAAAGAAAAACTTCCAGATATTTTTTGTAATAGCTCATGCTTTTGAATTCATCGTAAATTAACATTCTGCAATATAATAGTATGTTAGATGCAACTATAACAAGCAAATTAGTAACCAGTTGAGTTAGAATGTAACCAAAATATATATTATTTTTTCATTGTGTTTATTATTTTTACCACGAGTTTTACTTGAACTTAGCAAGTTGGGCTTTCTTATGTTCTTTTTAAATTTAAAAACTTGTACATTTATCAACCAAGATTCTTGCATATATAACTGTTAATAATATATAAAAAATAAAAAAAATATCTACAACACCTTTTTTCTATAGTGAGGTTTTAAATATGCATATAGTGGATGCTTTTTTTATTTATTAAGATATCCGTCTTTTCATACAATGTATAAACTATTTTAACCGGTTGCATAATACGTTTAGAATACAGACCATTTGGGCGACCTCAGACATTTAGAATGCAACTCTGAATTCAGAGACGGAATTCATAATCTTAATTCCGGCGAGGTAGCCAATCACGTACATCTGAAAATTAGTTTGAGCAAGAAGTTTAGTATTTTCTGATCGTTATGAAAAAATCATAATCTGAATAAATGTGTGAGACTAGTATGACTATGTATATTACATGTGATTTAGGCTTTCTGAATCAATAATATGAATTCAGAATATAAATTTTAAAAGATCGGCTGTTTAAGACCAGTCTTTGGGAAGGACAGAAAGTGCTGAAATCAGAAAGATAGCTAATTTTCGTGTCTGGAGCGCAAAAAAGCCTCAACTATGGAAAAACAGAGTAAGATTATTAAAGTTTATATAAACATACAAAAAAAAATAATTATAAGATTATACTGGTTAATGTTATGATGACGAATGACACTGCTAACGGGTGTAATTTTCTATTAAATAGACGAGTTATTACTATATTATATGACTTAAAGCCAGATATAGATTATTATATTTGAACAAACAGTATTTGTTGAAAATGTTGGGTAAAACAAGCAAAAATATTTAACTACAGGTGTTTGTTTCACCGGATGCGTTTTATTCATGTATTTTAATCTAGTAAAATTCGTATATCGATATCTATGTAAGCATTGAGCGCAATGACGTGTTTGTTATAACATTTTAAATTTTTAACTGACTTCCAAGAAAGGGGGAGGTTCTCAATTCGTCAGTATTTGTTTTATGTTTGTTACCTAAGAACTCTGGACTGGGTGAACCGATTTTAGAAATTATTTTCTGTTTGAAAGGTGATGCTTGACGTTTGGACCCATTTTAAATTTCATCAAAATCGGTCAAGCCGTTTTTGAGTTACAAAAAAATAAATGAAAAATATTTACCTATCTTGATGATATAGTTGTTAAAAATGAATGATAATCGATCCCGTAAGTAGCAAGGGTTACTAAAAAGTATGAATTTTTTTTTTTAGCAATAATGGAATTGACTACGACACCCAAAAGTGTGAAATAACTTATCGGAGTCGGTACCTTGCGCTAAGTTTTGTAATAATAGTTACTTTTGAATTATCATGGTACCGACTTCAACAAGTTATTTCACACTATTGGGTGTTGCAGTCGGTTCCATTTTTTGCTAAAAATTTTTAACCCATCCAATTAAGTAGTTATTGAATTTAAAAGCACTGAGTGACCGTCACCTTTGCTAAGTATTTCGTGTTTTGTCTTAAACCATGGTGGAGATCTTGCAGTTTAAAATGCAGGCCCTTCCATTGTCTTTACCCTTACATGCAAGATAATATTAAGATGAAATGCACGCCACCTCAACAACACCTCAATACCATTAGTTCTTCAGTCATCGTGGAGTGTGTGCGGAGTGCACGGACTTGTCCAAGTTCACAGTTGAATTACTGCATACACACGTTTTAATAATCAAGTTTAGTAACACATTAGTGTGCAAAAGACTTAAAGATGTGTAATTATATATTTGTCAAGAAAAAAAAATAGTATCGTAAAACATACATTTTAGTTCTATTTAATACAGTTATCAGTACTAATATTATAAATGCGAAAGTAACTCTGTCTGTCTGTCTGTCTGTCTGTGACGCTTTCACGCCAAAACTACTGGACCGATTTTAATGAAATTTGGTATGGAGATAGTTTGAGACCCGGGAAAAAACATAGAATAGTTTTTATCCGACTGCGCAAAAAGAGGTTAATGTTTTCGCGCGATAACCGACATACGCGCGGGCGGAGCCGCGCCCGGAAAGCTAGTTATTATATAAAGTTTAAATAATCTCAGAAATATTAATTAATAAAAAACATCTAATTAATGTTAATTTCGTAAACTACAAATCAACTATCAAATTTGTAATATCGACGGTTTAGATATTACTTCTATAATATATACAGTCACATTTAAGTTTACTAATGGTAACTATCGTTTCAAAAATACAAATTTACGAGAGAAACTACAACAATCGTTCTTTTTTTTCAATGGTAGTAGCAATAAAATTTAGAGTTAATTAAACTATAGTATCCCTTTTTCTGTTCACACTAAAATCCACATTCGTGTACCACTTAAAATGCTAATTTTAAGTGGTACGAATTCTAAAATTAGGATAATCCTTTTTATTTGTAAGCAATTTAGGATCAGTTCCGTTCAGAGAGAATCTTGTTCCATGACGACGTGTTTACGTAAAACATACCACAGTTGAACATAAAAACCAAATTAAGAACTGTTATTCACGAGCGTTATATGAATATGAAATTTAATGTGAACAAAATATGAACAACCACAATTTCATTCGCAAGTGCTGTCCTAATTTGAATTTTAGCGTGAACAGAATAAAAACCATCACAAAATAGAGAATTTTAAGTGCACAGTTTTTTGTATAGAATTGACGCCAATATTTTCGTATTACTAGTATTTTTGAAACGCTCGTAGCGAAGTTTGCTTATCCATTATTAATCGATCAGCTAAGTTAAACAACGTCCGCCGACCTGGATAGGTGACCGCTAGTGACATTACTACTGAGCACTTCCGTGCTTCGGAGGGCACGTTAAATTTCGATCCCGGGTATTTTCTTACGATGGCAGTTGTTACAGCATGATGGTAGGGTATTTTGCAAATGCCCACCTGGCTAGCTACCACCCTCAAGTAGAAAATCTGTCGCTAAGCACCTAACGGAGTGTTCTGGTGGCTGTCCTTGAGAGCCAGTAATTCTAGGCTAGCCTGAACATATTTGACCACATCATCACTTACCGTCAGGTGAGATAGAGGTCAAAGGTTAGCCTGTCAGCTATAAATAAATGCCATATTTTTTCATTTCCAATAGCAATCATTTTGAAGCAGTGATAGCTCAGTGGCATTGGCTATGGACTGCCGCGCAGCAGGTCCATGGTTCGAATCCCGCCGCGGGCTTGAGCTTCACCGCATGGTGGAAGGGCTTTTTGCGAATGCCCGCCTGGCTAGCGACCACCCTCAAGTTGAAAATCTGTCGCCAAGCACCTAACGGTGTGTTCCGGCAGCAGTCCTTGAGAGCCAGTGAAATTACAGGCACATGAGACATAACAACTATGTCTCAAGGTGACGGGCGCAGTGCAATTCTTCACCTGTGACGAAATGCATCTGTTATAGGCAGAGGAAACCACTTAACATCAGGTGGTCCTCGAGCTTGTTCCGTCACAATAACATAAAAAAAAAAAAAAAAAAAAAAAAAATCTAGACCTAAATAAGTATCCCGATATTGTCACGACACAATAAATAGCTGAAAGTGAGCTGGTAATAGAAGTTCAATGGATAATATATTATTGTGAGCCGTAAAACCAAATACCTAAGATAGGAACACAAATAATAATCAATAAATATTATATGTGTACTCAGAATCAATACCGACCCTTTACAATAAAACAAGATAGTTTTTGAACGATCGCCAAGCGAGTGTTTTTCTCGACCTTATAGACTAAGAGTTATTGTTAACCTATTTTGTCGTATTTACTTAAACTAAAGTTTTATGGTACTTATATTCTGGACTTTTATTTATAAGCGTAGGATATCAGACCGTCCTTCCTGAACCAGAAGATGTGGCCAGTTCATAGAATAACTGGTCATAGTGTATATTATATAAAAGTAGATCTACCAAGCGATAATAAAAACGGTAGGATGGACGTACAGCCAAGGCTTAGTAATAGGGTGCCATTTTCTATTACGAAACCCTAAAAAGAATTAATGTATAGCCAATAACGTGTTATTGTGTATGTACATTATATTATCCGCAGAGCATTGCAAAAACAGAAATATTAATAGTAATTTTATGAATCCCAAACTATTGTAGATAGTAAATACTTCCATATACATTTTTTTCTCAAATTTTACAACTTGTGTTTTAAGCTAGTACTACTCGCCTCGAAATATTTTGCTGTTTTGCCGGAATGACCGTTGGATGGACTGACTAGTTCTCCCCCTGTATTTTTTCCCTCCCCCCAAAATTCGAAAGTGTTAAACTTTTTCTGATTACAAAATTACAAATTTACGAGAGGGAAAATTTAAGTCATGTGCTTTTCTAGATTCAAGATTTAATATTATTTATTGCTTCCATGCAGTACAAGATGTTAATTAAATGTATGGGTACATAGTCCAATGGACCCCGTGTCCAATGCACATAGTCCAATGGTTTTGATTGTTCGATCAAGCTGAACCGCGATTGGTTGATTTAAACAATCAACCGTGTGATACTGTGTTTGTTGCTTCTTTTTTGAATACCGAAATATCGAATAATATAATGTTTTTATTGAAATAATTTAGAAATCTATCGAGGATCATGACTATAGTAATTTCGGTACTTGGAAAAATCAAGGTATTAAAAAAGGCAATCGTTGCAGCATAGGACCCTTGGTATATAAGTGACTATAAAAAAATTAGTATTTATAACAAAGAAGTTAATAAAGAAGTACAAATAAGTATTATGACATAGAATAATTTTGGATGCTCTATATTACTGCATATATAAGTTTTTTCCACAAATAATAGCCACAAACTTGTAAAACAATTCCAAATAAATCAATATGCAACTTCTACTGTACCTGTATCAGCCGGATCGTCCACTACTGAACACAGCCTCTTTTATGAAGGGGGTATTTGCCATAGTCCCCACGCTTGCTGACTTGGGGATCGCAGTTCAAGATGGCATAATTCTTAAGAACATCTTGTATTTTCCCTTAGTCGACTTTTACGATACCCACACGGGACGAAATGGGGAGGTGCAATTCTAACCCGGCACTCCACGGGGGGTTCTACTAGTCCTAAAAAAATTTAGACATAAACAGGAACAAAATTTTATTGAGTAAAATAAATCCAACTGAAACATTAGTCTTGTCAATTGTTGAAAACACCGTAACTCAATGTCCCTTTAGCTCTTATACTAACAAGTTTATTTTTATTAGTTTACCGTTCGCTTTGTTCTGAATCGACTGAAGCCATTCCTAACATTGACGTAGGTAAATAAATGATCCGTTTTAAGAACACCAAAACTATTATAAGCAAGAAAAGTTGCTTAACTGTTGTTTTGAAAGGTATGTTAATCTTGTATTTTTTACGTTTTGTTTTTACGGTCCTTAGTTATGACACTCAAATACATATGTCATACTGAATGTTAAATATTTATGGGTTGCGTTCAAATAGTTGTTCTTATAATAGGCCTTATTGTCTAATAACAACAAATATTTTAAGAAAACAATTAATGTTTTCATATAAATACTTTTAATATATACTCTCCGAATACGCGATAGAGATATTTCACGATTATAAACTGGAAGAGTCAAAACCTCCTGTGGATAATTCATGTAGAAGCGACACGCGTCGAAATTGTTCAGTTTGGCTACGTGGCGCTTATGACATCACGTTGGCTTAACTGGAAATTTAAGCTTAAAATTAGGTTTTATGGTTAAAATATTTGTTTCGATTATATATACATTTCCGCAAAGTAGCGCCTAAATGTAATTATCTTATTGTTTAACTAAAATGGCAATGGAAAAGATCTTTAGTTTGATATTAATTAAACTTTTTAACGAGTTTTAAAAGCATATTATCATAATAGAGTTCTACTCTATTAACATTCTAATTACACTATAGAGGCCCAAATTGGATAGTAAGGACTTATTATAAATATAATTCCGTTTAGATTAGACCCAAAACTTTAGTAAATATTATTAGACATTTTTACATCGTTGTTACTCCGGTATTCTCCGAAAGGTCAAGTAAGTCTAAACGCCTAATTTTGTCATCTCCCGGGCACAGTTCCTGATTTGTTTAGAATAGAATAAAGTTTATTTGTAACAGAAAAAATAACACATGCAATATTTAAACTGCGTATAGGTACAATATCAAAATACATCATGCATAATACATCATACATTTGCCTAAATGGTCCAATTTGCTGCCACAAATCGGTTCCCACTCAGAATAATGCTAGTTGTAATCAACTAGCGCTAATCTTCTGTCATTTGGGGCCAAGGAAAATTGGCAGTAAACCCCAAAAATTTACCACTTCGGGGATCTAACGTAGGTCTTTGAATGTTCACATGTAACAGTATAGCCACTACACTAACGAGGCAGATATTTATATTATCTTCTTATCCCATGGATGTCAAGAAAGATGGATATCAAGGACTCGCCAACAAGTCAGGAAAATAAAACCAGCGGCAATGAGGATTATAACCTTGCGTCTTTTGCAAAGCTTATAAATTACGTGTAAATTCCCCTCAACAAATTGAAGTCCTTCAGTAAGCATTCCACTTAAGCATTGTTACTAATATACTGGCCAACTGCAAGTCAGTCCTTGCTCTTGTGGTGGTGGTGCACTGCAACAGGCAATATATGCTGTGTTGATTTTCATCATAGCTTCAAAACTACATGATTTATATGAGTTTTAGTATTTGTTGGTTGAATAGATATCATGGTTCATAATATACCGAAAGCACAGAATAAAAAAAAAAAAATTAGCAAAAAATGGAACCGACTTCCAATACCCAAAAGTGTGAAATAACTTGTTGAAGTCGGTACCATGATAGTTCAAAAGTACCTATTATCACAAAACTTTGCGCATGGTACCGACTTCGACAAGTTATTTCACTTTTTTGAGTGTTGAAGTCGGTTCTATTTTTTGCTAAAAAAATTTTTATACTTTTTAGTGACCCTTGTTACTTACGGGATCGATTATCATTAATTTTTAACAACTATATCATCAAGAAAAATATTTTGCAGGTATTTTTGTGTAACTCAAAAACGGCTTGACCGATTTCGATGAAATTTTAAATGGGACCAAACGACAAGCACCACCTTTCAAACAAATAAAGAATTTTCAAAATCAGTTCTCTCAGTCCAGAGTTCTAAGGTAACAAACATTAAAAAACAGACGAATTAAGTACCTCCTCCTTTTTAGGAAGTTGGTTAAAAAGGACCAGTTGGATCACTCCGCAAAGCCATTCCAATAAATAAGAAACTCTAGCTACGAAGCAATAAAGTGCATTTCAGCTCGCAAAGCATGGTATACCTAATGTTTGTATTCACATACAAGGCATCTCTCTTTTTATCGCAAAGCTACGTATATTATTATATGTTATATGGCAAAGCTCTAATGTCTTCTCCAACGTGGCACGTACCGTAGAATAATCCCTTCTGGACGAATATGCCTTTGTACCTAAAGTACGGAGTGAGCCAGAAGTTCAAATTATTTACCGTTTAGTTTAGCTTATGCTGGCACCTATTTGGCTCAACGAATAAGCTATCTAATGCGGCATTGCAGCCAGCATGCTGGGTACGCTGCCAACTCGTATTGGGCTGAAGCATTTGGACTGCCTGTGAGTCTGCATTGACTTGTCTGTCTGTATCAGCCGGATCCGCCCACTGCTGAACACAGCCACTCACAGCTACTCTATTAAGGTATTTGCCATAATCCCCACGCTTGGCAGGTAGCTTGGAGATCGTCGGAGCGCTGTCAGTCGAACACACTGCAATCTCCAAGATGCCTGCCAAGCGTGGGGATTATGGAAAACCCCCTCAAATGGGGAGGCTGTGTTCAGACGTAGATAATCCAGCTGATGCATTTACCTAAACATTCCTACTATAATTTAAAACATTATTATCGTAGCTGAAATATTTCATAAAATTATCTCCATGTGTGAAGCCGCACGATTGCGCTCGTGGAGAGGACAAATTGCGCACTTAACCGACGGTTATCCGCAGATTAGACGATCGGGCCTAATGGCCTATACGTAGCTATAGGGTATTATCTTTTGCTATTATGTGTTCTGTGCTTTATTGACGGTTGGACGATCAATTTCACTATTCCAATGAGCGAGTTCTCTAATTGACGTATTGGAGTATTTCCACGGTGATGCGCAGTTTCGTAATTTAAGATAATATTATTATTATTGTCATACCCCTGCAATTGCGCTCGTAGCGAAGTTTGCTTAGCCATTCTGAACCGATCAGCAAAGTTAAGCAACGTCCGCCTCGGTCATGAGTTGGATGGGTGACCGCTGGTGACAATACTACTGAGCGCTTCCGTGCTTCGGTGGGCACGTTAAGTTGTCGGTCCCGGTTGTTGTCTTTGGATGGCAGTCGTTATAGCATGGTGGCAGGGCATTTTGCGAATATCCGCCTGGCTAGCTACCACCCTCAAGTAGAAAATCTGACGCCAAGCACCTAACGGTGTGTTCCAGCAACTGTTCTTGATAGCCAGTAATTCTCTGGGTTAGCCAGAACAACATCTTCGACAACATAATCACTTACCATCAGGTGAGATAGTGGTCAAAGACTAATCTATCATGCAAAAAAAAAATACCCCATGTGTATATTTTTAATTTTGCAATAACGCATGCTTTGCTGATTACATTACAAAAATTCAAATTTTAATAATTATAGTCATGTGCAGAAATCGAACCCGTGTCATCCACCCTTTTAGACGGGGTATGCTCTTACCAACTGAGCTAACATTAAAATGGTTCATAACTCTATTTTTTATTCTCATGTTGCGTCAGCATTTAAAAGTTTAAAGCTAATTGCCAAATAAGTCTTGTTTGTAGTACAACGTAAGTTGAACTATAGATGTCGCTCCATCCATATACGATAGTTAAAAAACGAGAGGAGAAATTAGAGTAATGAACCATTGTTATGTTAGCTCAGTCGGTCAGAGCTTACCCCGGCTAAAGGGGAGGATGACGCGGGTTCGAATTCCACACATATGACTATAATATTTCCGCTCGTAAATTTGTAACACACGTATTGTGTATATTTTCGAAAAAAAATTAAGTAATAAATGGAACCGACTTCAACACCCAAAAGTGTGAAATACCTTGTCGAAGTCTATATCGAAGTTTGTTTAAAAATGTTTTTTTCTCTCGTTTTAGTGATCCTTGCTACTTACGGGATCGATATATCAACGACTATATCATCAAGATAGGTAAATATTTTTCAATTATTGGCGTGTAACTCAAAATCGGCTTGACCATGGCTTTGAAGCGCTCGTAGCGAAGTTGTTTTAGCTGTTCTTAATCGATCAGCAAAGTTAAGCAACGTCCGCCTCGGTCATGAGTTGGATGGTTGACCGCTGGTGACATTACTACTGAGCGTTTCCGTGCTTCGGAGGGCACGTTAAGCCGTCGGTCCTGGTTGTGATCTTAGGAAGGCAATCGTTATAGCATGGTGGTAGGGCATTTTGCGAATGCCCGCCTGGCTAGCTACCACCCTCAAGTAGAAAATCTGTCGCCAAGCACCTAACGGTGTGTTCCGGCAGCTGTTCTTGTGAGCCAGTAATTCTAGGTTAGGCTGAACAACATTTTCGACCACATCGTCACTTACCATCAGGTGAGATAGTGGTCAAAGGCTAACCTATCAAACACAAAAAAAAAAAAACCATTTTGATAAAATTTAAATGGGACTAAACGAGAAGTATAAGCTTTCATACAAAGAAATAATTTTTAAAACCGTATCTACCAGTTAAAAGTTCTGAGGGCACAAACAAAAAAGAATACAGATGAATTGAGAACCTCTTCCTTTTTTGGAAGTCGGTTAAAAAGTTCAATAAAGGTGTAGCACACAAATTTGATTCAATTCATATAACTAGCGCTCTGGATGTCTCATTATTCTGGTTGTAAGGTTGGACCAGTGATTGATATTAGCACTTAGTACCGACCATAACCAAAATATTTGAACCTTTTGAAATTCCTATATATTTCACACATATTTCATATTAACAGTCGTAAATTCCGCCGCTGAACAAAGGCCTTCCTGGCTAAGGGAATGTGCCATAATCCCCTCGCTTGGAGCGTTTGGATATTCGCATTAATAGATGACAGTTCTTCAGAAAGTGCTTCTGCCTACCTCCTGGTATATTACGTTCACAGATTACCTCTATACATTTTATATGTCTTATCGGTAAATAATTAAAAATAAGTATATTTTTTTATGCCCGATAGGTTAGCCTTTGACCACTATTTCACCTGATGGTAAGTGATGATGCGATCGAAAATGTTGTTCAGGCTAACCTAGAATTACTGGCGCTCAAGGACAGCTGTCGAAAGACACTGTTAGGTGCTTGGCGAAAGATTTTCTACTTGAGGGTGGTAGCCAGCCAGGCGGGCATTCGCAAAATGCCCTACCACCATGCTATAACGACTGCCGTCCTAAGACAACAACCGGGACCGACCGGCTTAACGTGCCCCCGAAGCACGGAAACGCTCAGTAGTATTGTCACCAGCGGTCACCCATCCAACTCCTGACCGAGGCGGACGTTGCTTAACTCTGCTGATTGTTTCAGAATGGTTAAGCAAACTTCGCTACGAGCGCTTCTAAATTCTAATTCAAAATCATTTAAACTCAATTAATAGAACAGTAACAATAGACGATCACAAGCCTTAATAGTGACAATGTTGAGATTCTTTTATTAATTTTGAACTAAATATTTATACATAATAAATCGAACATTATAATTTATATATAGTTTATTAATTACATAACAGTCGGGTTAACATTATTCATTTACAATTTAGGAACATAGCTAGTGAACTAAAGTAGGTTTATATTTGCATTTTGATTAGGTATTGATCGCAATTCTCTTGACACCAAACTAACTAAAATTTAGTAAAATTAGATTTGGAAATGTCAAATGTACATTCCTTATTCAGCTGGCGCCATAATATAGATAATTAGTTTTAAAATTATTAAAGTCACTAAACTTAGTAAAATAAGAAGTTTTGATATTCTGTTGTACCATAATTTAGTCAGATTAGGTGGAACCATAGACCATTTAACCTGAAACTAATCACCATCGAAATTGGTGTTGACTAAAGCTGTAACGTTCTGCAATTATTTTATTTTGTCTTTACCTCTACACTCAGGTCAGTTTTTGCTCAAAATTATGGGGCCCGCATTTTGACCCCCTTAATTTTAAAATATATAAAAATTAAAATTGTATGGTTATTTATTACTATTTTTTATATACCATTTTTTTTTCAAATTTAATTTGTACTATTTTTTCAATTCACACTGAGCTGGAATAGATCTATTCCAAAACTGAGGTGAAAGGTAAATATGTACGGCTTTCTCAGTTGTATGAAGTATGCGGCTATGTGGGTCTACTCTATCTTCGAGATTATTCTTCTATTTAAAGCATAACAAGAGAAAAAGCTTTGTCGGCATGTAACAACAAACTTTGATTGACAAAATCATGTCATGCCTGTATTACTCGGAGGGATAGGGGATGAGAATAATGACATCTATCAGGCACAGTGCGAAACTTCAGTATGCCTTGACCCCAGATGTGGGTTTATCCTATACCTAGGACCTATTTTTAGTAGCGTATATCTAACCTTACCTACTTAAGTAGCAGATAGAGTAACTATCGATAGTAATGCCATTCTAAGAGTAACGAATATAATCAATCAGGTTGTAGTAATGCCGTGATGTTAACAAAGCCCTTTAGATAAGGAACACGTACCACAGACAAAAAAGTATTCTAAAACAAATTGAATAGTGCGCCATCTAGCGTTAAGTAGCGGCAAAATGAATTCAATGCAGGATAGATATTTCGCTATTTTAAATTTAGTTTTATGTCACAGCAGAATATTTTTTAGGATTCCTATAATTAAAATTAGATATTCTTAATTAGTTAGTATAGTTAGTGAGTGCACAACAGAATTGCTGCCATTATTTCATTATATTAACACTAAATTGATAGCATTAATTTCGAATATTGTTAACATTCAATCAATACGCAATTAGTTAGAGACAATGATCTAGTGAACAGTATTACCTTGCAATAATAAAAAGAAAAGATTAGATCATAAAATAGAGATATATATTTTTATTTAAATACATAATTTAATATATAATTTATTTGGTATAGATACGGGGATTACTCACATTGTGGGGATTTTGGCAAAGCCGCTATAATGGGGGAAGCTATGTTCAGCAGTTGAGAACCTGGCTGATATAGTACAGACGTAAGAAATGCTAAAGTATGTGAATTAGTACAGATATGAAGATGTAAGATTGTATGTTTGTTAGATGAAACAGTTGAACAAATTTAGCTGAAACTTGGAGTATAGACTATTCAGGTTCTGGATTCATTCACATCGGATACTCTTACATTCTAATGATTATAACTTTCACTAAGGGTTGCAGTTAGTTTTTTCTCAAAGCGGCCAGGGAGATAATCTGTGATTACGTTACTCTAAGTACCTCTTACCGTTACGTCTTTCAACTCCCACAGGCATATTGGAAACGCGCAATTCTAGCCCTCATAGCTAAGAACAAATAACATTTAAATGTTACTGATATGATGACCATTTAATGAGCATTTTTCATCATGATGATGAGCATCTGATATGATACTTGAAACGCGTGTTCATGAAAGTAAGGCTTTGCCGGTTTCATTAATTTATATAAAAAAATTAACAAAAAGACTTCACATATAAAATAACTATTATTACCGATAACTCAAAGAAATCTCGTCAGATTTCACTCAAATTTTAATGGGAATACACGACAAGCACCGCTTTCAACTGTAAAAAAACTATAGAATCAGTACACCCTATGAAGAATTATGAGGTATATTTATAGGTAACACACAAAATAAAAACACACCTACTCCCTTTTTTAAGTCGGTTAAAATATATAACTATAAAATTGTGGTGTAATTTTTCTATAGTGGCATTCATGTCTCACAATGATGTATTATTTATTATACAAGGCCTCCGTACGCCAGTTCTAGAGGCCAATCGTTTTGCGAGTAAACTGATTTTTATCGTATCTCAAATAGATAAAACAACTGGCTACCGTGGCACTCAATCTCAAATTTAAATCAAATACCTACAAATACAAAAAGATCGAAGTACTTGGGGCTTTAATTCAATTACGACGGCTCGACGTCTCTACCATTTTCTTAATTTATAAATAGATAAGTAGGCACTTTTATATTTCATATTAAAATCGAGCTCCATTATCTGCCTAGTTATACAATAGTCTCTTTCATGAAATGGAGATGAGCCTTTAGTATTCTGCCAGCCACAAAGTTCTATTACTCCAATACTATGGAGAATTTTGGACTACCCAATACACAATTGAATACTTACCCCGTTGTAATAATAAGCCCAATAATAGTATGTTGTGATACAAAGGTTGTAAATAGAATACTATACAAGCAAGTTATTTTTTTGACCCGACCCGAAAGCTAGGGTTTATTATCGTCCTGAGATTGTTATCTATATTTTCTATTGCCCGCTGTATACATTTCTGAGAAAATAATTTCTTTATAGCTGATAGATACAGCCTTTCTTTTATGTGGTAATAAACCTTAACTTAGAATGGGAACTGACTCTTAAGGGCAACTGCAACTGAAGCCCTCGTAGTGAAAATCGCTTAAGACGAGGCTGCGGAAAAAATACTCTCATTCGACTAGATTTTTTAAGCCACTTAAATATGCAATCGACACGATAACTCAAATATTTGATTTTTCAAACCTTTTTCTATCCGTTGTCCAGACAGGAACACATTTGAAAGAAATTTACTCGATAGTTTTAATTTTTTAAAATGAAGCCTTTTCTTTAAATTATCGGATTTTTCTGGGAAACTACATCAGTTACATATCAATAATAAATACACATAGAAAGGAAATGTAGTTTATTATCCGCTATATAAGTAAAATTTACCTAGAGTAATTAGTATTCTCATAAAAAATTAAACTGTGTTTTAGACTTACGACCTTTAGTTCTGTGCAGGATTACGGTCAATCGGAAGATTCGATATTCAACCTTATTAGCTTACGATTACGAAATAAAATCAATGCGTAAGAGCTGTCCTTCAGTGCCGCGCTGTGCGCCGTTGGACGTGGACCTATCGCTCGCGCGCTATCACCTCTGCATTATAAATACGTATCTTGGTAGGTACGAGTATATCAATATGGGAAATAAAGAAAACCAACAAAATAAAAAAGGATGCAGAAGAGTCGATACAAAGACTTTGTAAGCATTATGAGAGAGGCAAAAGCGTAAGTATTTTTCGTTATTAATATTTCAGTTTTTTTTTACCTATTGTACCTATGCAAATTTAATAATCGTTTGTGTTTTGGTGTTTATTCTATTCATGAAACATAGGTACTATCTCTACCGAACTAAGAGATTCTATACCAACTAGGTTCCTTTAGTACTGTAATGGAGCTATAAAATAACCATATGTCGTACTAATCTAAGTATGATTAGTAGGGTACTTTAATAATATCTGGTATATGTATAATTATGGTCTCACCTGATGGTAAGTGATGTGGTTGAAGGTGCCGAACAGGTATAAAGTAAAAATATCTGGCTCTAAAGTACAGCTGCCGTTCAACCGTAAATGGAGTTGAGCGTTGCTAAATAATAATAACACAAGCGTAGCAAATCAAAGCATTTAATTTGGTGGGTAGGTACCTATATCGCAATAAAACATCAAACATTGTTTATGTCCCTCAAGACTAGATGTAGATTTATATCAATGAAAGAATATTCAGAATCAGGCAAGCAGGTATATATTCAAGATATTATATACAAAGTCACCTGCAGGTACTTATAAATATACATTTTATCACTTAGACATGTACATATAAGTATCGATTTATACATAAATAGAGTTGAATAATTGACTATGCTCATAAAATGCACCTTCTTTCTCATGAAAAAAATAACAAATCAGTCGAAGTCTGAGATCACTCGGACAGGGAAAACTGTCGGAGTCGCCATCTCATATAATAAGTTTAGACTGTGTTCTTCCACTACATGAAAATAAGTGAGTAATTCTTTGAATAAAGTATTGCTAAATTTGCACATTTTATTCACAGGAAATTTCGTAAAGGAAATATTTTATATACTACCTATATTAGGCTAAAAATTATTTTGACCTATCCATAGCAGAGCAACAGGTAAAATTAAATAAAAAAAACGTTATAAATACATTTAAATTTTCTTTTTACACTGAAAAATAACACTTTACATTATTATCGCCCTGCACTTGTCACACCTCTGTAGGGTCGGTATAAACAATATATTTTTTCTGAGTACCTACACAAAAGACAACGCATTGACATAATTGTGCGGAGCAAGACTTAAATTTTATGCCCGGCCTCCTATCTGAAGCAATACCCTTTTGGGAATGCCATCGCTGATATGTATTATACTTGCCTTCGCCCCCTTTTCGGTTATTAGGGTATTAGATAGATGGTAAAGAGCGATGTTGTACTCTTGACGTGCAAAAAATCTGACGTGCAAATTATCTGAATATATGTATTTAAATTCATTTATTCATTTTCCCAACACCCCCTTTCTGAAGGCCGAACTTCAGCAGGGACGGAGCAGTTTGTATGGTGGCCGTCTTGAAATCGCCATTTTGGATTTTTGACAGGTGTCATTCGACTGCTCTCTCGACATTTATCCTTACTTGGCACTCGTATACGAACTAACAAATTCTATCTACACATTCTAACAAATTGTGCGAAATTGATTGTCGGACAAACAGATATGTACAGTTGCTTTTCTGAAGGCTTCAGGTAACTGAATGTCTGTAAAATGTATAATTATATTTTTTGCAGGTATATATCAATCAAAAATCTGATTGGTATCATCAAACTCGGCTAAATGCACATTTGTAATATAACTAATGCTTATTTGCCGTGTAGTATGGAGACAACAAATCAAAAATAGAAATTCTACAAAAAGAAGAAAAATTTTGGAGGGAAAAAATTGAGACAAAACTAATCACATTCTATATGGACTGCTTTCTGCCCGAGCTGGTCAATCCCCGCCACTCAAAGAAAACAATGATCCGGGATCAAGAATATGTGGAAACTTCTATAAACAGAAAAAATCAAGAGGAGGCTGTCGAGGGAGACTTGCAACATCAAAGTGCAAATGCTTCAGTACCTCCTCCCACCGTAAAAAGAAGACTTAACTTAATATTGTCTTAGGTTTTAGTGTTTGTTACGCATAGTAATTAAACAACATTAAACGGTTTAAATCGCGTATATTTATCATTATTTTTGTCATGACGTTTCAAACACTTTGCATTGATCGTGGTCACAGGGTGACGATCGGGGGGACTGCAAACTTGACTTTCCGTTTCCAATACTCGTTATTTCTCACGCACACTTTTGCATTTCATTAAAATTGTATAAATGGAAAACTATATATTTTTTATTTCATAAATGATTTTTTGTTAATTCATATACATCTTAACTTAATGTGTCTATAACCTCTGTAGACTATCCACGAATATCTGTATTATGATAGTCCACTTACTAACAATCTAAGAATCCACTGTTTTTATTTTAATGTCTAATTTAGTCACCTGTTCCAGTGCCACTCACTGTCTCACTTGTCTGCTATGTTGCATTAAAAGAAGCCTGTATAACATGTTCTCTACAATGTTTCTGCAGTCGTGTGTTTTTAATTAAATATCCCAATAATTAAACCCCTTACAATTGCATATATACACTCTTCTGCAAGTTTGGTAAAAAAAATCTTATCCTGCTGTTTAGAAGTGGCTAGAACTACTTATATCTGGTTGGTCTAATTTTTACCATAGTTGGTATCTAAAAGCAGAGTGGTAGTAAAATAACACCATTCTGTTTACCACTGTAACTGAAAAATAAAAAGTACTAGGATGTATACGAACATATTTTCAACATTAGTAATTAATAGTTAAAAATTATATGATAGCAATAAAAAAAACAACCTACTTTATTTTATTATGGAAACGTGTACAGTAGCACAGTTATAAAAAACTATAATTCATATTATATGTATGTATTATGAATGGTCATATTTAATCAAATCAAATCCATTTATTTCAGGTCAATTGTACCCATATTCAGCGAATATAATATAATATTATGCTCATTCAATTTGATGATATTTTACTTTATTCTAATGATGTGTAATCTGATTAATCGCATTCCAAGATACTGAGAACAATGTTGATTCATTCATAAATTATCGTCCACGCGGATGCCAAGGGGTAATGAATTTTTTATAGGTAGTTTAATCAGTAGAAATCACTTTCGTTACTACGGAGAATTTAAAAACACCCCATTTTTCAATATATATCGTGCCGTTTGGGCTGTTATGTACCATCATCATATTCCGACCTACGTCTCACTTTATGTTGGTTTGGTGCAATACGTTTTCTCTATAAACACAGAAACTGCGACACAACAACATAGCAAAGAAAATTAAAAATAAACAACTTGAAAACATTTTTTTAAATTAAAAAGACTGGAATAACTCATTGATATCGGTTCAATATGATCTCAATTTTGTGCTTATGACGTCGACAGGTTATTTGATATACTGATGACTACAGACTTTTCAAGAGAGATTATTATGCACATATTATTTATAGATTTTATCACTGGTTAACAATAACTTTCATCTATATTCACAGTTGCCACTTACATTAGTTGCTAGAAGTAGTGGTGTGCACCGGTTCTCAAAAAACCGGATCAACACCGGTTGGGATGGGTACCGGAGACTAATCGGTGTTTCAATTAACTACCGGTTAATTATTTGATGGGTAACCATTTCTGAACGCGCGCGCAATTCAGTCACGATTAGGGTAGGCATGTATCTTTGTTCGATACTACTCATATGAATATCATAAATGATAATATTAATTTCATCTCATTTCATTCGTACCATAAATGCGTTTTGGTTAAAAGAACACGGGAAACCATTATTACTACTTCCGCATGGAGCTCTCCTCCGTTTACGCTACCCAAGAAAAACACTTGTTCTCGGTAGGTATGTATTTTGATGACAATCAAAACCATTTTTTTCCTTGGATTTCATTCAAACATATTTTATATAATCTCATTCGGTAATATTCTATAATTATGAAATGAAATACAGACTTTTATTGGCATATTTTATTTACATACTTCTTTAAGAATATTATAAAAACTTTAATGAAAGTTTAGGGAATAAGGCTCTTATCCCTAATAATATTTGATGATCGTGGGAAGCTCTTAATAAAACTCGTAAGTGTTGTGTATGGTAATCGATATGGAACGATGATGATTTTATTTAGAAGCGCACCAATATATATACAAAAGCTAGGATAATTATTATTAATAAGAAATAGGTCGAAGTGGCGTGATGTGATGTCGCGTGATGTCGCTCTATCTCCTTTCCGCGCGTCTCGTTGTCCCGCTCCGGCGCTCGCGTGATCTGTTTGATTTGAGACGGCGGCCCGCTCATACCGTTCGCAGCGCTCTCACGGAGCGTGCGTGTGCATCTTTGCCATCGAGACAGTGCGTGTGCGTGATGGACGACGACGAGTGGTGAAGATTTGTGCTGTGCTGCCTGGTGAAGAACGGTGATGCTGCTTCGTGTTTCTTCAGCTCAAACCGTTCTTGTCAGAACGACATCCTCCTTGTTTCTAAACTATGACAGTACGTTGCTCTTTTCAGAGCGGCTTTATCTATTGTTTCTGTTACACGACAACATGACAGAATATATATTGTGTGTGCGTTTTATTTAATATCCCTGGTATGTACTGGTACTGGTAATATGGTAATTGGTAAGGTATGGTTGTACTGTGGTATGTGAAGGTAATCGCGCTAAAGTTCTTGTGTGCTTCTGTGCTGCTACAAAAGCATTATTCTCCTAACAAAACAATGCTTCAAAAGATTTTTTAATTCTTAAATTACTATGTGTCCCGACCAAGGAGGTTTCAATTCAATTTAAGGTGAGCGCGCTGCGCACGCAACTCGCTGGTTCCGAGCCAATAGACCAAATACAGACTTTTTTCTTTTGCCCGAAAAATCAAAAAAGCTTATAGCCATGAGATTAAATAAAGTAGCGTATGCAACTGCAGATTATTAGCCTTTAAAACACTCGTGTAATCTTATTTTGAAACTCGATTGCGGCTCGTTTCAAAAAACTACACTCACGTTTTAATACCCTCTATTATATGACAGTTGCATAAACTATTATTATTGGTCACATTAAATTCGATTGGATGTCAAGTACTTTTTGTGAATCAGTAATAAAATATTGTACCGATAACTTTAAAAATCTCCGGAGAATAACCGGAGAAACACCGGTTATTCAATAAAATCTCCGCAAAATCTCCGGAGGCTGAAATTGCCTCCGGTACACACCTCTAGCTAGAAGCACTGCGATCGTCAAGGCATTTTGGCAAATTACTTTTAGTAAGTTGACTGTAACTGGCAAACCGTTCGACCGATGTTGATGAAATTAAAATGAAACCAATTAAGAGTTAAACTGTACTAGCAAAAAAATAATCTTCAAGATTGTAAGGTTCAGTAAAAAAGTTATGTGTGGTCAAATATAAAAAAATAATAGACAAGTCAATTTAGGAACCATCTTTCTTTAGGGAAGTCAGTTAAATATGTATAATATATATACCAATACATACATGATAATATATGCCAATAAAGTCGAGCAGACATTATCATATTGTAAAAAGTAAAACTTTTGGCTTTAGTTTTATGAGTTACTGTCGACCGTAAGGATAATTTTGAAAAGTAAATCAAATAATCAATTTCTTACTAAGAAATATTAGTAATGTTGATAAAAATAAAAAGTGACATCAATTGCAGTATATACAAAGTTACTTTATGTATCGAAATTCGTCACGTGAATAAGATTATAACAAAAGTTGAAATCGTCTCAATGGTATCTGTGTTCGCGAATCTAATATCAAGTACACAAATATTTTTATAAGCGAGACGCGTGCGCCGCTGCACATCGCGTCGTTCGGTGCAGCGGGGATCGTTGCGCCGCATGGGCGGAGCTAGCGTGGGAATTATTTTTGACTGCCTCGACTTAACTGTTCTTAACCGATCAGCTGAGTTAAGCAACGTCCGCCGCGGTCGTTACAGCATAATGGTAGGGCATTTTGCGAATGCCCGCCTAGCTAGCTACCACCCTCAAATAGAAAATCTGACATCAAGCACCCAACGGTAAAATCTGCCGTAAATACGCTAGGTGCCTGGCGACAGATTTTTGCATGAGAGTGGTATCTAGTCTAGCATCTAGGCGAGCATTTGTAAAATGGCATACCACCAAGCAGTTAAACTTAAGCCCATGAAGGAATTTCTACCATAGACTTGTATGCAGCAGCAAAAGTCTATAGCCATACTGGATTGTCACTGCTTGTAATTCTTTAGAATAAAATATATAATAAGCCAGCTATTATATTCTGAGCAAAAATGAGCATGAAGAACCCAAGTTAATTTAAGATGAAAACATCTTTATCAACGCGGAGAATATTTTATTTTATTATTAATATTTTATGGGCCGGACAACTATTGATATTCCCCGCCAGGTGTTAAGTGGGACCTGAGCTAAATAGACGAATTTGAAGTGATGGCTCATTGGCATTGGCTATGGACTGCCGCACAGCTGGTCCATGCCCGCCGCGGGCTTGAGCTTCACCGCATGATGAAAGGGCATTTCACGACCGCCTGGCTAACGACCAACTTTAAGTAGAAATTTGTAGCCAAGCCCCTAATGGTGTGTTCCGGCAGCAGTCTTTGTGAGCCAGTGAAATTTCAGGCTCATGAGACTTAACAACTATGATCTAACAACTTTATTAACTAACATCAGGTGGGCCTCAAGCTTGTTCCATCACAATAACATACAGAAAAAAATTAACCTATAAAATCTGTTAAGGCATTTGTCAATAAGTTACGCTGGAACCGGGCCAAAAGCTCTACGTAAAGCACTGATTATCAAAATGCTTTTGTAGTTTTTCTATAGTTGGAATTTGTCAAAGCTCTGCGATAAATTTTAATCTAGCTTTTCTGAGAATGGAGTAATAGCAGTTACAAAATCGTCCGACAGCTTCTTGAAATTATTTTCGTCACTGGAAATGTTTGAAATTGTTAGAACTGTTTCATTTAAATTTAATCAACATCGGTTGAGTAGCGTTTAAGTTACAACTGAAAAATGTATTTACATACCTGGATGATTAAATGGTGGTTGCAACTATTTTTGATGGCATGGTCTACTACAACAATAAGTACCACACATTAATTATATTGATCATATTCATTATTTCATCACATTGAATATAGTATAATACATAAAAGACCCTGAAGAGATTACAGTCATCTAGACAGTCCATATACTGGGAAAAATATAGAATTACTGCATCGTTGTTTCATTGTAAATATCAACACTGAATCAGATGAATAATCTAAACATCGCAAATTATTTCATAAGGTCTTGTTATTTTGTTTAAAATATTGAAACATTTATCTTTTCAATGTAAAATAACAAGCGTATTTCAACTTGTAAACATGCCAAATGTAGGTAAGAGCCAAAAACAATACATTTGCGTGTTAAGTGCTTGAGTTTATAACGAACTTTTTCCGGAGAAGACAAATAAGAACAACATAAGAGTAAACAGAGCTATATGTTAACTTTTATGCAGGCAATGGCAGACTTCTGCCATAAGGTAAACATAGAACTCTGTTACGTAACGAAGATGAGCTGTGTAAGAAAATAAAGAAAGTGGAAAGTGTGGCGGTATTTCGCATTGGGACAGTTTCTAAACCTATATCAAGCTCAAGTCCGGTCTTGTATGGAATACTGCAGCCATCTCTGGGATGGTTCAGCTAAGTACCAGCTCGAAGCCTTGGACTCCATAGATAACCGAGCAAAGAAGATTATTGGTGACGATGAATTGGTGGAGGCTAGAGTCCAAAGCCTCGAGCATAGACGCAAAGTTGCCAGTTTACAGGTTGATATTCTGAAAATACGCACAAAGCATTTTAAATCCAGTTGCATAATGCGTACGGCCGAAGTATAAAACACCCTTCCAGCGTCTCTATTACCGATGGATACAATCTGGAAGTCTTCAAGTACAGAGTAAACAAGCATGTTCCACCGTTGACTGCGTCCCCATTATCCATCATGTAAGACTGCGGTCAAACGATTGCTTATCTAATTTACAATAGAGGAAAGAATCTTCCAATAGAATCACAGGGCTCAATAAAGCTAGGAAAATGGAGCAATCCTATGGGCAGATAGACTCGTATTACCCGCCCACCGTTCATTTTCCTCGTACATTTCTGGTCGATACGCAGATTACGCAACCCAAATGTAGGACACATAGAATTTACTGCGTTGAAAATGAAGTCTAGCCAATTATGATTATTTTATCATTTGTTGTAAATCGAATCGATGACATGCGTCGTAATAGCAACCCTAATCACACCTCCCTAACTCCCGGGTTTCAAAGCACGTTTCCTGAGCACTCTAATATTCCTGCGATGAACCCGGCACCCGCATGGCAAGTCCGTGGAATGCCTAAGTATTCGCTGTCCTTGAGAGCCAGTAATTCTAGGTTAGCTTGAACAACATCTTCGAGCACATCATCACTTACCATCAGGTGAAATATTGGTCAAAGGCTAACCTATCAGGCATAAAATAAGAAAAATCCATAATTTTATACATTACACTTAATTCACCAAGCCGTCATAATAATTTATTTACTGCTCCTTCCCAGACATGTTTGCCTGGAAGAGATCGCTATAAGCGATAAGGCCGCCAATTGTAACCTTAATGCAATTTATTTTTTGTAAATTCATCATCATATCTGTACTGGTGGTGTTTCAATAAGGAGTTCTATCTACAATAAAATTAAATTAACATTATCAAAAAAATATTTACAGCTCACATTAGGATATATATAATTTGAGGCACACTTTATAGATAGTGACTCGTTCAGGAGCCTAAACTTGGTAGGCACGCTTGGAAAACATTTTTTTGATTTTATCTTTAGGAAGTTGAAATGTGATTATATGGCAATATATTGGATTATATGGATGACTAACTTTAGATTCTCTTCTTTCTTTAGATACTTCAAATGATATATCTTCTGGCTGATAATGATGATAATATCTTTCTGTGAGAGTCATTAGAGGCAACTAAGGAAAAAATATCAGAATGTAGCGACTTCTGAAACACTGCGGTTTTACACTGCCATCCTTAAGTCACCTGATTATGGCAGCCCTTTCCCCTCTGAATTAAGAGGACCTTATTCAACACCGGACTCTATGGCTGTAAAATTAAAATGAAAAGTAGAGAGTGATAGTGGTAGATGGCCAGTATCAAACAGTCGTTTGTGATGTCGAGTTTCAAAACGTAAAAAAACATTGACTATAAGGTTTTGAGTTAGTATCTTGTAAGTACTGAGTCTCACTGCTCTTAAACAAAGGAGGTTACGTGGGGACCTCATAGAAACTTTCCAAATCCTCAATGGATTATACAACCTCCCCGAAGTACACAATCTTTTTGTGAAAGTCATCCATGACAAAGAAGTCAGAGGGCACAACCAGCAAATTCAGCGTGTACATGCTAAAACAAACACTGCGCACTATATCCTCAGCAACAGAGTTGTTCACAACTGGAACTGGTTGCCGGAGGAGGTTGTCTCTGCTTCACTTGTGAACGCATTTAAGAACAGGCTGGATGGCTGGTTGTGTAAAAGCAAAATATTGTCTTGCCAACATGTAACCAATGCTGACAAACTAATGTGTGGACACTACAAAAAAACATTTCGACATTGTATGATATAGGCACATCAGCTTACGCTGCTTGCCAATAATCGAATGAATAAATAAAATAATAAAAAATAATAATCTGTCATAAATACTTGAAACAATTTTTAGCCTACACAACATTCTATGTATCAAAAGTAGCAGCTAAAGCACTGAGTTATACTCCTTGATTCATTGAAATTATCCTGAAGGGCGCCACAAGGAATAAATCAGTAATATAAATGGAGTTCGGTACATTTTATTAAAATCCTGCGAGACGGTTTCCCTTCCCTGAAAATACTTGAGCTTAATACATTTTTGGGGTCAATAGATTATGGGGAAAATATTAGTCGAATCCGGAGACGGAACTTTGCGAAGTTTCGATGGGAGTTCTTTAAGTTTTCAATGATACTCGTAAATTTTGAGTCCGATTTCATCTCAATTTTTGGGAACCAACATAGTAATGTATAGTTTCTGTGTATTAATGTTTTCCGACTAAAATTTATTGGTACAACTTAAAGTTAGGACCAAGTTAGTACCTTAGTATCAAGGATCTGTTCAGCTTTGAGAATAAATAATCAAAGTTCTCTTTCGTGATACAGTTTCAGTAAAACTTCTGTGAAAGTTAGCCAAGCAATGAACCAAAACTAGCAAAGGATAAAAGGGGTTATTTATAAGTGTATCTAGGTAGACGGTAGAAGGGTAAAATTGCAGTCAGTGTTTATAATACTGCCCAACATTGAAAGTGTGGTAAAATATTCCTCAAATTGATACTCGTTTCTTCAATTACATAATTTTTACTCCAGAAGTTTAGTATCTACTTACAAAGTTTGTACTGTATATCTAGTCAAAGATCTGAAAATTCTAAGTATATTTTTTTCATATTTATTCAATGTATTCAGTGAAAGTTGATTGATTTTAAAATCAGGTCTGATTCTACTTTAGCACACCTAGAAAGTAAAGCTATATATTATGCCTTTCAGTTTTGATTTTTGCAGAACTAATTACATACGAGTAATAAATGGTGTTTTTTATGTCTGGTAAGTTAACTTTTGACCATTATTTTCCCTGATGGTAAGTGTGGCCGAAGATGTTGTTCAGGCTTACCTTGAATTACTGAAATGATATGAAATTTATTTCATTTTAACAAACATTATTAAAATTAAATATATCAGAGAAACATTGGAAACACATTGGTACCCAAACTAGGATAGACCTGTGATATGGCATGCCAAATGCCCTCCCCCGGACATAAATAGTAACTTAAGAAATGTTACAACTCATTGATTATACTCGTATTTATATGTATTATAATAACGAAGTTAATTGTGTCTCTCAAGGACAGTTGAAAAATATTTAATAAATAGCTCCTTGAACAACTAAATACTTGTGATAATATTTGAAAAGCCTAAAAGGTATAAAAATAGAGGCTATTATCTCACATGTCAGCTGTCGGTAGCAAAAGCTCTGAGATAAAATTGAGAAATAGGATTGGTTTTAATCATATGAAAGAAACGGTGGCGTGAGAAATGCCTATTACATGGTTTTTGTTTATCATAAAAAAAAACTTTGTGCTATTCATACCCATATACATATTTTGTACAAAACATTTTACGTTTTTCTTACAAGACACAAGACTAGAATTACAATACAAAACTTAAGTTTAAACTATTTTGGATCTCGTGAAAAGGGCTATCAGTTAGAAAAAGATGTGCAATGACTCGTTGGATATGTTTTACGTTTTACGCAACACGTAACACTGATACTCGTTATGGTGCGATTCGTCAGGAACCGTTTACCGTAAGGTATGCTTTATTTTGCGAAAGGTCTGCATTGTGCATTCAATTTAACCTAGCTAGCCGTAGCTCGTTGTTCTAAAGTAAAATATGTTCTAAACAGTCGCCCTAGTGTATAGAAATATATTTTCATTTCTCATACTCGGAAAGTAGTGTTTGAGTGATATGAGCAGCGTGTGGAGACCCTGCTCGGACCTTAGGGTGGGAAAGACTCATGGTAAGAGCTCGAAAGGCTCCCACCCCTAGTAAGAACACTTAAGGATGAGAATGAATATGACTTTGTCAAGTTTTTTTCTCAGCTTTTAGGTTTGTAACTAATTCTGTATATGAGCTTGAGTTAGTGTGAAGTGAAAACAAAAACCGCGTTATAAAGCGGTTTGGCTGGCAGCGGTGACGCAACATATTTAAAATTAAAAAGAAATGAAAATCAAGTAAATGTTCTAAACCAAAAATGTATATTATACTCTATTTCACATTTTTTTTATTATAAGTTAATATTAGATATGTTTTGCTCATCTTATTATTATCAATGAATATTACAAAAAACCTATTTATTTTACTGTTATTATATTCGTAAAAAATGCTGAAGTTTTTAACGCGGGTGAAAGTCGTCAATTCGTACTCGGACTATGGTCCGATAATATGGTAATTGATTCCTTTCGACCCTTGTGTAACAATCTACGTTATTGTAGGGCTCACTGGGTACCCTCCCGCACCTCTGATGAATAGAAGACAGCTCATGCCCAAAATATACAATAAAATAAAAATCATCATTTTCCTTCAACTAACAGCAATACATATAATAGTAACTTTTGGCTTTGGTTTTATAGACGACCATCTGCCTGACGCTTGCCTTTTTAGTGAGTACTTCCTGTTCATAGTAGAACACTATTTCATCTGATGGTAAGTGATGATGCGGTTGACGATGTTATTTGAACTAAATAAGAATTACTGGTTCACAACACAACAACTGCTGGAACACACCGTTCTGTTGTTTGCGATAGATTTTCTCCAAGATTGTAGTATGGGATAGTAGGTTCGACGGGTGGGCATTTGCAGATATGCATTATGCAAAGAGAAAAAGCACACTTAAGCGTCTAATGTGCAGCAGTGCCCTATTCGCATCGACGAAAAATTCGTGCCATCCAGTCAACTTTCACGACATAAAACAAGATAATACGGAAAATCAGGTTGAGATACAGGCTATCGTAAAACCCGTCGGAAATAAAGCAGAGAAAAGTTAAGTTGGTTTCTACACTTGCATGAAGAGATTTGGGTATTATTCTAGCCCAGCATCGCAATTTGCATGGCTTTGGCCAAAATCCGGAAGATAGTATAACTTAAACATTGTTCTTGGCTGTTGAATAATGTATAAGGTTTTAGTACCTTGCCTTACGTGTTACGTGGAATTCTATCACCATTTTGCTACAGTAAAATTAAAATAAAGAAGAATTAATATACTGTCGTTTACTGTCGTGTAGTTTAAGAAAATCATGATTATTATGCTACTTTGTAGGGGTCAGTACCACAAGAAGTTTCAAATAGCAAAATACTTTGGAAGGCTGTTGCGTCGTTTTTTACAGTTTCATCAGGCAAGACTAATTGGTAAAGAGACCCAAAGTCTCTTTACAAAGTAGTCTTGCAATCACATTATCAGATGTTTGGTCCCGAAGCAGCAGTGTGCAACTTGCGATTTCCAACGGGAAGATACGGAACAGTCTAAATACCATCCTGTATGTATATATCTACATAATATCATGCTTGTTTCCCGTAGGGGTAAGCAGAGACCACAGATTTCCACTTGTAGCAATTGGAAATCTGTGTCTACACTTCTTACATTTCTATTTTGTTTCATCTACACTTATAAAATCCTTTCATGCATAAGCGTTGGTTTAAGGTACTAATGACATGGCCTTTTTTCAGAACTTTTTCTAATATGATTTCGAAACGTTCTCTTTTATCTTCCCCTTTCAACTTTTCCGTTCATTTGCCCCATATATTTTAGTGAATACATCCTCATTCACACCACCACTTATCCTGTCACTCCGTTTGACTCCAATCATGCTTCTCAATGCTCTTATCTCCACTGCATTTATTCTATTTTCATGATTTTTGCTATACCCAACTTTCACTATCATACATTAGTGTCGGAACCAATACTCCTCCATGGACAGCCAGACGAGCCTTCTTAGACACTTTCTGACTGTTCATAAACGCGTCCTGTACAACAGATAATACCGAACACAAAAACCAAGGTGTTTAATGCTTCAATATACCTTTTTAAATTCATTCATTCTCTAAACGATCAATTCGATTTTGGTTTAGCTTTTACCGGTAATTTAGACCAGGCGTAAACACGGTCCAATATAAAGCGCATGGAATCTGTAATACATTCCTATGTTGAACAAATACAATTGGTTCTCTGTTCGGTGAACCGGCAACGTTGCCAAGCCACCCCCGATAATTTGGAAATGCTCTGAAGAGGGACATTAAAAGTAATTGCATATTAGCTTTAGAGCGTATGAAGCAATTCAGTTTAATATATGAGCGTTTGGCTTAATCGTCAAGTTATTTCTAAATGTTAAAGAAGTAGGTATTCAAAAACAAGGAATTTAATGTCGTTGATGACAGCCAATTTAATTCAGCTGCATTAGTTTGTACTTTTAATTTTACCGTTTTTTGTTAAGTGTGAAATAGAAGTTTATGCTCCGAGAGGGTAAAGCAGTTTTGACGTATCGTGCAACGTGCTGTATTCTGAGTGTTAGGAGGTGCAATTGCGAGTAAACTCTAGAAATCTAAAAGAGCAGCAAAGAGTAGGAATTTGTAGTAAAATCCCGCACGAAGTGAAAGTGGAACAATCAATAACACACAAACGCTCCAAAAAATGTCTCTAGTATTTAAAAAAAAACACAAATTCAAAGACATATAATATCTATGTATTATGTTATGGAAATGTGAGTACAGTTTCGCACAATACACTAATTGCTTAAATGTAAAGGATAAATAAGGGTACCCAAGACACAGGCTCTGAATAGTTTGGAACCCATCGATAGTCATACTAATTTCAACATGAAACTCTTTAAATGTTATTTAGTTTGTACTGTATAAGTCTATTTTTTGGAAATATCTTATTTTTATTATTATATCTAATTTACCTTTGAAACTACCGCTTATCCTTTTGTGTTTGAAATCTTACACGACTTGACTAACACATATATTAGAATTGATGATTTAGTTAGATACAATATATAAGTACTCAAAAGATACCTTAAATAATAACAGAATACGCACACCCTTATATAACTTTACCTATTTTGTAAAATGTGCCTAGTAGTGCTATTCTGTTATGTATTGAGATTTTCCTACGAATACTAAAGAGATACAGGCACGATGCTTACGTTTTCAAGGTTGAATGAATACAATATAACTGTCAAGTGTGATGGTTGACAGTTGACGCTTTACCCCTTTGATGCGCCTTTTTATTCTGAAAAAGCTTTCACCGAACTGAATGTTGTATTACACTTTATTCTCCCTCTGATCCTTACCTGAGGCAAGGCTTCAGTCTTTCAAAACACATAAATTGTTACGATATCTTTGGGGCAAATAAAAACAATGTTGATAATAGTTTCCAATACAATATATCACACAATTGAATTCTAATTTTCATGAAATATCTTATTATTTTGCCACGTTTAGTAGTACTATACAATATTTTATTTCAGAAGTCATAAACATTCATGTGACAAATAGGGTATAGTATCTAAATACAAATCATAGTCAGAAACACATTTTCTGTGGACCCCAAACTAAGCACGAGGCCTGTATCTTGGGGCCTGACTGCAGTTTTATCTAATGTTCTCTTGACACGACTACATACTGGGACTATACAAAACTATTTCGTATTTACACGGTATGAGATAAAATTACTTAAAATATACATTTAATGGTTAGAACAGTTTTCATGTTCAATGTTTACGTATCTGTTTCAAATAATGTTTGTGCCTAGTACCTAGAGAACAAATTCTCAATGTAATGTACAGTGTCTTCTTTGTCAAGCTGCGTTAAAATTTGTTGTAAAATCATGCAAAAGCAGTATAACGGTACTCACGTCGATATTTGTGTACAATCGACGTAAAACAGGGCACCTTATCATCATAAGCTCTTGGTTACCTAAAAGGCAACCGGTTATTTATTCTAATAGATACTTGGCCTTGAAGTATTGTGCAATTAAATGCACTAAATACAATCCTCAATCTTTGTTGCCAACTTCTCCGTACATTACAAATTTTAATATTTATATGTTTGTAACTTTAAGACTTTCGCGACTTGAACACATAGTTATAAGTATTTAACGGGACTTAATCGCGATAAAACATGTATATTTTTATTTATTTACCTCGACGTTTCCACCAAGTTGCATTGGTCGTGGTCACGTGACCACGACGTGTAAATAAAAATATACATGTTTTATTACGATAAACTATTAAGTCCCGTTAATTACTTATTACTATATTTATATGTTTGCAATGATGCATGCTGCGCGGATTACATTACAAAATTACAACGTATCTGATTACAACAAGCAGTGTCCCACGCATGGCGAACTTATAAGAATTCGAGCTAACATGATGTTCCCCAGAACCAATAAGATATTTATGTCTGTTAAGCAATTCTTAACACAATTATAAGAGAAGTTTTTTTTTTCATCTGACTATTATTTCTGTGCTCCGATGAAGCCGATAAAATGAGATTTTTTTTGGACAAAGGGTATCATCCTTTGAGGCAATTTGTGTCCCTAAATTATACCTACAATTTTGTTTTAAAATTAAATCGGGAAGGATAGGTCCATTTCTGTTTTCTTAGTCATGTCCGGGATCAGAACCCGCGTCATCCAACCCTATAGCCGGGGTATGCTCTGACCGCTAACTCAACATGACATATGACTCATAACTGTAATTTATACTCTCTTTCTTAATCTTAAATCATTCTTATAAAATAGTACAAACAAGACTATTTTATGTAATTAGCTTAACACTTCTTCTTACTTATTCAGGAGTTTAGGCTTGAAGAAGCGAACAACCCATTGTAACTCACACGATATATCGTTAGTACTTCTAACTGTTATTTATTATATATATATCGCTACATACAACACATACATAACACCTAATACAAAATTATCTGGTCTCAACTTATTTAATATAACTAAAGTTGTATCAAGTTTCTTGTTTTGATTATTTACCGAGTGGCTACAAACCTACTAAGGTTTCAGATTTACTTACTACCACGAACGACACACAAAGCTTTGTACGTATCAAGCCGACGTTTCCGAGGGGAGTGGATATATATCTGTCAACGACGACGGTTACCACTTGACGCTTCTCCCCTTTGATGCCTTTCTAGCAAAATGTACGTAGTGCTCTAAGTTCGTCGTTTTACTCACATTTATTTTTATTCGAAGATTATTTTTTTTATTGCTGATAGGTTAGCCTTTGACCACAATCTCACCTGATGGTAAGTGATGATGTGGTCGAAGGTGTTAACAGGCTTAACTTAGAAATACTGGCCCTCAAGGTATATGCCTTTCTAGCAAAATGTACGTAGTGCTCTAAGTTCGCCGTTTTACTCACATTTATTTTTATTCGAAGATTATTTTTTTTATTGCTGATAGGTTAGCCTTTGACCACAATCTCACCTGATGGTAAGTGATGATGTGGTCGAAGGTGTTAACAGGCTTAACCTAGAAATACTGGCTCTCAAGGACAGCTGCCGGAACACACCGTTACGTGCTTGATTTTCTACTTGAGAGTGGTCGCTAGCCAGGCGGGTATTCGTAAAAATCCCCTTTCTTTAGTTTTTGCACGACTGCTCGACTGCGATGAATTTTGCTATGTAATCCGCAGAGCATGCGTTATTGTAAACATAAAGTATTAAAAAAATATAGTTTAAAATTCAAACTGAAACCCAACCCTATAAACAGATGTCTGTATCAAGTACACGTCCAGCCAAGGGTAGCGGTAGCCGTAGCAGATGTTACCTAACAGTAGGGTCCCCGTTGTGATGTCTACAGATTATTTCGTGGCAATACATCCATGATAATATAAAATATATAAAGATAATAGAGTTTTATTTATTTGATACCTAAACAAGGAATATAGATAGATAGATAGATAATTCTTTATTCTACACACCATTAAATTACAAAGTATTAAAATATGAAGGCTTACAATCAAGTGTTACAATGGGCGGCCTTATCACTTACAGCGATCTCTTCCAGGCAACCTTGGAATGGAGAGGAAATACAGGAATAATAAGACGGGGGTGCAACAAACTAATATAAAAAGTGAGGTTAAACAAACTATGCTAACTTAAAATTTAAGCAAAAAAAATATTTTTTTTATCAAAAACAGACAGATGACCTAGATACTAATAATATACTCGTACATACCATAAATACTAATAATAATATACATATTTCAATACTCTGTGAGACATGCACAAATATAACAAATTATATTCATATATATATATATATATATATATACTACACAGACATACCATACAATAAAATATACTTTATTATGCTGTTTGCATATTAGTACATGTACATTCGAATACATATCCTACAATTGTAATGATAAAGTGCAAGAGATAAGCAGTTTGAAACAGAATGTGTGTTATTACACGGACAAGTAAAACTTTTTGACTTGGCTATGATAATATGGATAAAGATTGAGCTTGCCTAATAGAAATCGGTAATGATTTCCACAGGCGAAGAGCTTTGACAGAAAAAGATTGGTCATAGAATATTGTGCCATGTTGAGGCATACTGAGGGAGAGTGATTTTTCTGATGACCTTAAATTGTGAGCATTTGCATTGTGAAGGAAATTAAAACGTTCCTTAAGATAGCGCGGGGTCAAAGGATTGAACAAAATATTGTAAAGGAGAGAGAGTATGTAAGCATTCCGGCGAAGACTTTAAAGTGCCTGCAGTGGCATACAATTTGCGACTAGTCACTTGTAGCTGAGGAGCCCAACTCAAGCAACGATCGATAGTCAATCCAAGATTTTTTACAGTTGCACTATAGGGAATGGGAACTCCATCTAAATAAACAGAAAGAATAATAGACCAGTCCACCCTTGAGATGAACCGTGAACTTCGCAAAATTATCACTTGGGTCTTGCTTGGGTTTATTATAAGTCCAAATCTTTTGCACCATATAGTAATGCATGTTAAGTCGTCATTTATGGAATTTATGGCGTCAGATAGCTTGTCGAGGGGTGTTTGAGAATCCTGCAATTGAGTTGCACCAGGAAGAGAATTTATCTTCGTAGCGTACTCGTTGCTGGCGCCCAAACAGAACCAATACGCCCTATGAAACCAATCGAGTACTGTTGGAGATACGTTAATTGAGCGTAGTATCGCTAAAAGTATGTCAAAATCAACTGTGTTGAAAGCATTACTGAAGTCTAACAATGTGAGTACAGTCATGTTTCCATTTTCCATTGCAAAGCGAATGTCATCAGTAATCTTTACTAGAGTACTGACAGTACTGTGCCCAGGACGGAAACCAGATTGGAAGGGATTAAGGAGCTCACGACTAGAAAGATATTTGCTAATTTGACTGTGAACAAGGCGCTCTAGAACCTTAGATAAAAATGGGAGAATGGATATGGGACGATATAATAAAGTCAACCAATTTGTTGTTCGGAATAAACCACAAAATAAGTAAAATACTGCAAAATATTTATAATATTTTACATATTATTTTCTTCGCCATTCAAAGGCCTCTTTGCCTATTTGGATGTTATCCCTTTGCCCGGTGATGTGCCGAGTTCATTGCCTTGACCATATTTTTCATAAATCTCTAACAAAATTCAAGTGATTGCAATTTTTAATACTCAAATATGTTTAAACTAGCTTTCCGGGCGCGGCTCCGCCCGCGCGTTTTTCCGTTATTGCGGAAAAACATTAACCTCTTTTTGCGCAGTTGGATAAAAACTATCCTATGTTTTTCCCGGGTCTCAAACTATTTCCATACCAAATTTTATTCAAATCGGTCCAGTTATTTTGGCGTGAAAGCGTAACAGACAGACTGACAGACAGAGTTACTTTCGCATTTATATTATTAGTACTGAAGTACTGAAAGTTTTTTTTTATGTGATTGAGACGGAACAAGCACGAGGATTACTTGATTTCAAGCGGACTAATTTCTGCCTATAACAGATGCATTGTAACACAAGTGACAAATCGCACTGCGCTCGTTACCTTGAGACATAAAGTTGTTGAGTCTCATATAGCTGTAATTTACTATTCAAGGTTTGCTGCTGGAACAGTGTGCTTTTTTTTTCTAAATATTATGTTTACAAGCACTACCGCGTACATACGAAAATCATAAATGTACAAATTATAGGAGTACAAAATGTTTTGCCCCGGGCGGGAATCGAACCCGCGTCCTTCCGATTTCGCGCCGGATGCCTAAACCACTCAGCTACCGGGAGGGTCGGCTATTTTGCCGAAATTATGAGCTCCAAATGTCTAAATTTTCTACTTGATAGTGGTAGCTAGTCAGGCAAGCATTCGCAAAATACCCTTCCACCGTGTGGTGAAGCTCAAGCCGGCGGTAAGTGAAGCAAGGTATTTACGACGCACAGAAAACTGTAAGCAAATACTCATATTTTTCACAAGTGTCTTGACTAAGTATCAAATCAATGTAAACGAATTCTTACCTACATTGTTGAGAAAACATAAAAGTACCTATCCTTTCCAATTTAATTTTAAAACAGGATCGTAGATATTTAGTAACTCAATTTGCCTCAATGGGCGAATACTCTTTGTCTATAAACAATTCAGATTTTATCCGCTTCATCGGAGGACAGAAATAATCGTCAGATGAAACAAATTTCTTCTCTAATAATTCTCTTTAATCGAATTATTGTTAATGGATGTGCTTAACAGCCATAAATATTTATGATTGGTTCTCGTGACTACACTTATTATATCACCATGCGTGGGTCTCTGCTTGTCCATTCGTTCAATTATGTCGTAATCGTATGTTCTAAATGCTACCAGCATGCTGAGCACGCTGCCAACTGGCAGTCGCCTGGAACATTTAGACTGCCTATGAATCTCCAATGACTTATAGGTTGCCTAAATGCTTTTATTATAGTAGCTGTAGTATATTGTATACAGTTCGTAGTATTTCGTATATGAAGTACTTATACCGACGGTAAAATAAAATATGCCGTAGCATCTAAGAATTTTTGCATGGTCGAAAGCCATTTTGTAAATGCTCGTCTAGATAACTACTAACCTCAAGTAAAACATCTATCGCCAAGCACCCTGAGTGTTTCAGCAGAAGACTTTGTCAATAACAGACACACTAAGAGACAAGTTACAAAAACTATATTTCTCAGGGCTACGGGCGCAGTGCAGTTTGTCGCATGTGACGAAATGCATCTGTTACAGGCAGAGATTACCGCTTAACATCAGGTGGACCTTGCGCATGATTTGTCACAATAACACAAAAAACCTATTAATAGTAGTAATTATTTAAATATCTGACAGGAAAAATCTCAAATTACCAGCAAATTGTGATTTTTACAGACATAAATATTGACACTTAGTATCAGAAAATACGCGTGTAAGTCGGGCCTTGTTCTGTTGGGGTTCAGAATCACAAGAGCCTGTAAAATAATAATAAGGTTTGTTAAATTTGATCACGTCAAAACTACATATTAAAGCGTTTTCAGTAGGTATGTGTGAGCTCTCCGAATATTCAGGATACGCATAATTATACCTATAATAACAAAACATTCTATATCTCTGCGTTCGTGTACTTTATCAGTCGAAATATCAGATTTCTCGTGGTATTTTTATTCTTATTGACAATGGCTTTATTTTTTTTGGCTTCCATGTTTCTGTGATATTATACGATCAACAGACATGTACAAACATATTAGGTATGTTTATTATGTCACGTATCTCGTATATAATGGATGTTCTTTGTTCCGTTTTTTCAGGAAGCCAGAACTTACATTCATGAATTTTTGTGGTAGGTATTTATTTCTAATATTTTAGTACTGAGAACATATGAGTTACGCATTTTTGAAGCAGTGATGACTCAGTGGCATTGGCTATGGACTGCCGCAGCAGTTCCATGGTTCGAATCCCGCCGCGGGCTTGAGCTTCAGCGCAATTGCAAGGGCATTTTGCGACTTCTCGCCCTCAAATTAAAAATCTGTCGCCAAGCACCTAACGGTGTGTTCCGGCAGCGGTCCTTGAATGCCAGTGAAATTACAGGCACATCAGACTTGAGACAACTATGTCTCAAGGTGACGGGCGCAGAGCAATTCGTCACTTGTGACGAAATGCATCTGTTATAGGCAGAAGTAACCGCTTAACATCAGGTTGGCCTCGAGCTTGTTCCGTCACAATAACATAAATAAAAAATATAAGATTGAAGCGGTGGTAGTGATCTTTCAGTCTAAAGCTGCACACATCTCCAAAGTCTTTACCCCTAAGTATTAAGTGATCGTGGTGTGTGCAACCTGGGGCCTGATTCTCTTAGCTATTGAACGGCGTTAACGCAACTTATTTGCATGAAAATTGTAGTTTTTGACATTATCCGTAGTCTGCCCGCTAATTAGGTTCGATCGCAAGTCAGTGGCTTGCTATCAATAGTTTTTGACATATTTGGTATGCTGTGAGCTATTTTGTTGCGATTGCGTTGCTGCAGTGGCATAAAATATTTTGGAGGATTTTAGATACAAAAATAGCAAAATGATTGAAATATTTTTTTTTAATATATTGTTTGCTACAAAACCACTGTATTGATGTTTTGACTGATGCTTGATTGATAGAAGTTTTCATTATTATTTCAGTGGCAACATTTGCAAGATATAGCACAGCCATACGATAGTGTAGCGATTGCTATAAAACTGCGATTAGGAGCTAGAATTAGCAGACTACCGAGTTTGACATTAACAGCAGTTCAGTCGCAGAAGCATCGCAGTAGGGTGGAGTTTGGTCAATAGTTAAGAGAATTGGGGCCCTGTACGTACACGTTTACAATAAAATTGCTGCACGCAAACACATTCAAGTATATTCAATTAATAAATATTAATTAATAATTAATAATAATATTCACTTTTATTGGTGGGGCGTTTATTTTTAGCGTGACACAGATTCAAAATTGTTTCTTAAATTTCAACGAAACAAGAGTTATCGCAATGATTTTTAGCCGTTTTTGACGAAAATTTCATGAGCCATTTCCAAGATGCTATGGCTGTCTCCAAGTTCAATATATGCTTAGCACGCGCAGAGCACCACGTTCCGTGTATCACCTGAATCTGGACAGATAGATGATTGAATTTGAAATCAGATGTTTGGCAGGCAAAGGCAATGCAGAAAATTAAATTATACTCAAATGAGCCAAGTTTAAAATTTTATGCTTTATCGTGTATGTAGGTAGCTGCGTATTGATTTGTTATAGAACCTTCGTATTACATATAAGACCATCGATTTATATAAAAAAGAAAGATAGGGTACAATATAATGTGGAGAATATTTGAGACTTATCAGGACGCCGCGCTTCCTTTGAATAGAGTTATTGTTTTTATTACGATCAAAGTAATAAAAAATATGAAATAATAAATTATAGGCACAAAAAACTTTAAAACAGGCGGTGCTCGTGCTTATTCCGTCATAAGTACATAAAAAAATCATCTCAAATGTTTGTTAAGACTAAAAGAAGTCAATTCTAAGAGGTTGTTAGCATTTCTCTAATTACCCTGTATTAATATATGAAGTTTATTATATATTAAAATAGCGACCCACCCGGCTTCGCATACATATACTTACAAAATTTAAATAATATGTAATATCTTCGTAAATATTCATTTAAATTACGTGCTTTAAAAAACGTATTTAAGGTACTTAATTGGATAAGGATTAATGCTGTATTGCTTAAAATCGCTTCGTAAATAAGCCATTATTCCTCGTAAAAATATGGGATAAATGATTATTGTGGGTCATCCCTAAGAGATAGACATATATCATTATTGATTTTTAAACCGACTTCCAAAAAAAGGAGGAGATTCTCAATTCGTCTGTATTTTTTTTTGTTTGTTACCTCTAGTAGTAGTTTTTGAGTTACACTAAAAAGATTGAAAAAAATTTTTTAACAAAAAATGGAACCGACTTCAACACCCAAAAGTGTGAATTAACTTGTTGAAGTCGGTACCATGATAGTTCAAAAGTACCTATTATCACAAAACTTTGCGCACGGTACTGACTTCGACAAGTTATTTCACACTTTTGGGTGTTGAAGTCGGTTCCATTTTTTGTTAAAAAAATTTTTTGTAGACATATTTAAGGTGTGCAATACTGTAGTCCATTACGTTATCTTTGTCGTAGAGTTCAGCAAGCGTTTGCAATGTAAGCGGAAAAATGTGTTTATTTACGACATCACATTAGAAAACTCTAAAATTATCAGTGTTTCTCTATTATATTATGCATGTATTTATTGATCAAAAATTACAACTTTCTTTTCGTTTTCTATCTTTAAAAAAAAAAAAACATCGCATCAAAATCCGTTACGTAGTTTTAAAGATCTAAGCATACATAGGGATAGACAGACGGCGGGATGCGACTTTGTTTTATACCATGTAGTGATATATATAAACTACATCTTCCTAATTCAAACATCACAAAATATATTCAATAAACTAGATGTGTTGTTTTGTGTACGATCTATTACCGCCTATTGTGAGGGAAGTCAGCTACCCGCAACATAAAAGTCACGGACACAGATCACTGCGCCTAATCAAGGCTATAACAATAATCCGACATTTATAGCTACATTATCTATTTAATGGCTACGTAATGGGATTACCCGATAGCCGGAAAGCGTATCGATAAACAAAGTTATTGCACAATCTCTTGGGCTAATCAGATAGCACTTTCATGGTATGTTATTATCTATTATTTTGAAGTTGCGAGTCGTTCTTAACCGAACAGCTAATTTATGTAACGTCCGCCGCGACCATGACTTGGATGGGTGACTACTGAGCGTGCACGTGCTTTGGAGGGCACGTTAAAGCGTCGGTACCGTATGTTGTCTTAAGATGGCAGTCGTTACAGCATGATAGTAGGGCATTTTGCGAATGCCCGCCTGGCTAACTACCACCCTCAACTACAAAATCTGTCTGTGATTTTATAAATGACCGGAACGCTGTATTTCGGCAGCTGTTAACGAGAGCTAGTAATTCTAGGTTAGCTTGACCAACATCTTTGACCACATCAACACTTACCACCAGGTGAGATAGTGGTCAAAAGCTAGCCTATCGGATATAAATAAAAAATAATTCAGAAGGATTTGGTTGTTTATACGCATCCATTCGGGGATATGCAAAGTGCTTAAGTTCCTTGTAGCAATCCTTAGATACAACGAAAATGCACCTTTTTAGGCCTCCGTACTAGAAAACGGTAACCTATTATTAAGCCCCGGTGGTCTATCCGAAATTTAATAGGCTGTATCTTTCTAACGGTTTAGTTCGGTAGCTGTACTTGAGAATCAGTAATTCTAGGTTAGCCTGAACAATATCTTCGACCTCATCATCACTTACCAACATTGTATGGATTACAGGCTAGCCTATCATCTATTTATTAAAAAAGGTAGCTAGTTGCTAATTTTTTACAGAATATGTGTTTATACGGCTAAGTGTCTAACAAATAAGAATTAAAAAAAGTGAAAAATGTATGGGGGTCCCCATAAAATAAACGTGTTTTTATAACGTATTTGTTTTTGCTTAATCGGAAAAACGGTAATATACAAAAGTGTTTTGTTATGATTTTAGTCCAATATTCAGTGTATAATAATCAAACTACAATAGTCGTACAGGCCGGACACTCGCTAAGAATCTCTAAATATATATAAACAAGTAAAAATTACTTAACAAAGTGGTTTTTTACCAGACAGAAAATTATATTTCCTTAAACATTTTATCATTGCATTGAAATTAAAACTGCAAGTTTTATATATTTAGAGAAAAAATTTAAAGCCTTATTTTGATACCTAAATAATTATGCTTTATTTTACAATATAGCATCTAGATAGTAATTTCATATATTTTATAAAGCGTCACTCGCGCCATCAAGACACATCTAACGATATCTCATACATCAAAATCATTTTAGCCGTTTGTAAGTTATGGCGGAATAAAATAAAAAAAGTTACATACATACACGAACCATGAAACCATAACACGCTACCACCCTCAAGTAGAAATCTGTCGCCAAGCACCTAACGGCGTGTTGCGGCAGCTGTCCTTGAAAGCCAGTAATTCTACGCTAGCCTGAATAACATCTTCGACCACATCATCAACTCCTTTTTTGGGCAGTCATGTAAAGATAATGATTTTAAGTTTTATTCTTCCGTTGGTTTTAAAGGTTCATTTCGATGGGGTGGAACCCTCGGTGTCTGCCTCGCACTTGGTCGGTTTGATTTTTATTGCAGATGCATTATTATTTTTATAAATATTATTGTGAATATATAGATAAGATTATTTTACTGTTTATAGCTAGCCTATAATGATGCGGTCATCGGTGGTACACTTGCTTAACCTAGAATCAGAAATGGCTTCGGTAAAATACATATAGCTACTTTACAAAATTACAAATTTACGAGAGGAAAAATTATAGTCATGTGCGGGATTCGAACCCGCGTCCATCCACCCCTTTAGCCGGGGTATGCTCATAACCAATTGAGCTAACATGACGCGGGTTCGAATCCCGCACATGACTATAATTTTTCCTCTCGTAAATTTGTAATTTTGTAATGTAATTCGCCTAGCAGGCGTTATTGCAAACTTAACAATATAAAAAAAAAGATAGCTACTGTTTACTGATATGTGTTTGCTTCTTGCAAGTGTGGAAAAAATAAATTGAAAAATCTCATGAATACATATAACAGAAAGAAGCACCGCCAACACCTGTATCTTCACACATTTCAACGTGTTCAGAAGACAAATTTTGATGAAACCGCGCGTAAGCACCGTGTAGGGAGATTTAACGGGAAGCAATCCCGCTTTTCGCTGAATCTCCCAAAAGCTACTTTCACGGAAATTGCATATTTGCCTAAAATGCAGTGGAAAACCGTGAACAGAGTTAAAACTAGGAAGCCAGTACATAAGATACCCATTTATAGCTGATAGGCCAGCCTTTGACCACTATCTTACCTGATAGTAAGTGTGTGGTTGAATATGTTGTACAGGATTCGTAAAATGCCTTACCACTATGCTTTGACGACTGCCAGTCTAAGACAACAATCGGGACCGACGGCTTAACGCGCCCTCCGAAGCACGGAACCGCTCAGTTGTAGTGTCACCAGCGGTCACCCATCCAACTCATAGCCGCGGCGAACGTAAGAAACGTTCGCCGCGGCTATGAGAAGAACTTTGCTGATCGGTTCAGAATGGCTAAGCAAATTTCGCTACGAGCGCTTCAAATGGATCCAAAACATTTGTTCGATCCTTACATTTAGATCTGAAGGGGGTGAATGATGTTTGCTACTAGCCGAGATCTATTTTCACGTTCTACCCTTGCTTTCGATGGAAACGAAAATAAAATGACACGACAGACACGCGTCTGTCAGTTTACGTCGAGGCGCCCCGTGGATAGCGTTTTTTATTCTCTTTTCACAAGGAAGTTCCTTTTTATTAGCTCCGTGAGCTCTGATTCGACCTACTAAAGTGCAGAATTAACACTCGTATGTGCGTGGGTGAATTTCCCAAAACTTAACTTGAAGAAATCTCGTCCAGCCAGTCTGTCTTGAGGACGGTTTGTGAGAGCATTGAAGGTACGATTTCTTTAATAATTAAAATTAAAAAAAGACATATTACATAAAATAATACAAATATTTCACAATGTTTTTTTTTTCAGTTTGCAACTTGACAAAACGGTTATATCACGTTCTCAGGTGTAATTTTTTTAAGGTGTTACAATTGCTTTCACCTCTAGTTTTTTTGGTTCCGGTGTCAAATCCAAATCATTGTTTCCTAAAATAATTTTAATATTTTTTTTTATTTTAAAATATTTTCCCAAAATCTTCAATAATAATTTAATTTTCACTTCGCGCTTATTTATTGTTTTTTCAAATGTTATAACATGGATTTTTGCACTTCGTTAGATTGAACATATTAAAATCTGTTCACTTTGGATGTGGGAAGATTGTATTTAGCTGAATATTATAGAATCTTGTTATTATTATTGCAATAAACACAGTACCTACATACATCCTGATATTATCATAAATATAAATATCGAATTTAAATTATATTGACCATTTGAAAGTTTTTACTGTTCTAGGTACAATTCCTTTTTTACTACTTCCGCATTTCACGGATTAGGTTACAAAACCTCTTTGTTGCAATCTCCTTGCTTTATAAGTGAGAATGTTTTGAAAGTAGAATCAATTTATTGAGTAAGAATAGTTCGAACACTCTAAGAAGATGCGCGCCCTGAATTATTCACTTCGATGGGAACTATGTTGTAAATAAAATTGTTATGTTACATATTTAAAATTAACAGTTATGTTTGTGTGCTATTATAGCTAAGAATAAATAACATTATGTACTCACGCGCTGTAACGTTTCGCCTTTGTCTAAAGAACAAACTGTATAATTGCCAAATTAAGAATATTATATCAAGGAACCAAGTACGAATTTCAAATTTTACTTACTCCCAAGGGTGATTTGGTATTTCCCACGGGCTACAAAATGGAACTTATTTTATTTTAAATTAAATACAACACATCCACTAAGCATGAGCTATGGAAACAAAATTTTATTTTTTAACGAAATGCATACTGTTTTTATCATCACTTTAAGTAGATATTAGAAAAAAAATTACATATTCGTCTTAAATATAGGTATATATCTATTAATGTTCTATGCTATAGGTTCGTCACAAGCTATAAACTGCACCAAAGCCTCGTGCGTGTTCCGACGCAATCAGTACTCAGTACTATATATAATATTATAAATGCGAAAGTAACTCTGTCTGTCTGTTACGCTTTCACGCCAAAACTACTGGACCGATTTGAATGAAATTTGGTATGGAAAAAGTTTGAGACCCGGAAAAAACATAGAATAATTTTTATCCAACTGCGCAAAAAGAGATTATTGTAACGTAAAACGAGCACGATAACCGACATACGCGCGGGCGGAGCCGAGTCCGGAAAGCTAGTAACATATAAAATAAACATAAGAAGTAATCTCTAATTAAAATCTTAGTTTAATCTCGGAATGACGAGCTTAATGCTGTGTCATACTGTAAGAGAACGATGTTCACTACTACTGTCATGGACGGGTATGACGCTTACCATCACACCGGTAGCTAGTTGATCTCTTCAATCACGAATAAAGAATATTACAACTTTTGACTTAATCTTTAAGAAATTTAATTAAATTAAATAAAAGATTTTTAAGAAATTTATTAATAGAGGTTTTGCGCTCAAAAACTACCATCCTGATACTAATGGTGCTATTCGGTAGTAAAAGACGGTAACTGAGTCTATGTAATCATGTACTGGCTTGCTCTTTTATTATAGCTTATACCTCTACCTCCTATAATACCCAGGCACAATAAGACTGGATTGCAAATGTCTACCTTATATTGTCTACGTGTACAAAATTTATTACTGTAAAGCCAGATCGTCCACTACTGAACACTGCCTCCCCTATTAAGGGGGTATATGCCATAATCCCCACGCTTGGCAGGCGTCTTGGGGATCGCAGTGTAAGTTGGCAGTTCTTTAGAAGGCGCTGCTGCCCATCTTCCAGTATTTTTCCCTTAGTCGCCCCTTACGACACCCACGGGATGATATGGGAAGGTGCAATTCTAACCCGGCACCCCACGGGGCACAAAATGTATTAGTTTATCTAAAATATTTTATTTTTTTCAGGTGAGTTCCCCAGATTTTGATAAGAGATGTTTGGAAGGACTAATGTAAGTGATTTATATTGTTTTATGGTCTTTCTTGAGCAAAATACACAAGCATGTTTTGTATTGCCAAACGTTATTTTTATGCCGGAATTTTTTGGTACCCTCTGCGGTACCGTTACCTGTGATCGAGGCCAGGAATGGAACAATGGAAAATATTCTACATATCCGGTACTAAGAACGCTCTTTAGGATTATGGTGTTAGTGTGTAGCTGTACTTCAGAAGATGCTATTGATCACCTTCTAGTATTAATCTTTTCGTCACCCTTGTCCAACCCACGGAGAGAGGTCATTTAATTAGATTTTTCTTCTAACTTGTCCCTGCATTCAAACTTTGAACAAAATTTAAATGATAATGAATTACATAATTAAAGTAGACCAGCGAGGCCGACGTGACTTTTGAAATTGGCTTCAGTAGACAAAGGCAAAATGAGTCAATGGATCAGGGTTGATCTACATACCAAATTTTAGTAATTTTTAAGAGCATTTAAAAATTGTACTTTGTTAAATATATGAATCATATTGACTCGTACATATACATTTTATTTTATAATAAAACTAAAAGGAATTTTCAAGAAAATTAAAATTGGGAAAAGCTTACATAATTTAACAGCAGCAACGAGTATTGATATTTTATTATTTAAATTCTAACATATTCAAGAATCATTGGTAAACGCAGTTCTATAATTTTAAACATGGAAACAAAAACAGCAATTTGAATAATAAATAAATAATAAAAAATTGTACCTAAATTATTCAGGTAATATTTAAATGCATTTGCATTTCCTGACCGTAGTCAAACAGCTTTCCATGTTCATGTTCAACAAGCTCCATTGGGAATAAAATAGATTCTTATACTGACGTGAGCAAATATCGGGCTGGGCATATTAAATGTTCATACATTCAGGTTATTTTTGTAACAGGCTGACTTAGATAAGGTCATGGTGCCCTAAAGGAATCAACGTTTTTACATGAAACAATATTTCTGAAAAGATAAAGCCCACCTTACGAAATAAAACATCATACGAAAATCTAGTGAGTTCTTGGTACTAGAAGGTATATAAGTTGGCTCTTCATCATACCCGTTCATAAAGCATTTTAGCCTACGCTCTTTCTACAATTATTTTACTTTAACCCCTACGCTCAGGTCCATTTTCGCTCAAAATTATGGGCCCCTTAATTTTAAAATATATATAAAAAATAAAATTGTATGTATGGTTATTTATTATAATTTTTTATATACCTACTATTTTTTTTTTCAAATTTTAATTATTATATTTTTTTCAATTCAGACTGACCTGAGAATAGATCTTTTCCATAATGTCAAACATTATTCAACTATTTTTAGATGCCAATGGCCTTTAACATGACATGATTTGGTCTAAAAAACTGTTTTTAGAGATAATTATATACAGTGAAATTTAGTCAAACGTTTGAAGAAGTAATGCAAATTTTCAAAGTCACCTTCCAATAATAAAATTAAAGAATTTCCAGTGATTTGTTTTTCGAAAAGTTTTTCTTGGCAACCCTACCATGGAAGGGTAAACAGGTCAGGTTGCGGCCCAATTGGTTCGGGTCCGACGAAATGGATTCATCGTATTACTATAGTAGGACCTGTGTCTGTTTCATCGGTTTCTATTTTGGTTTAATTCCATTATGACTATTACAATCTGTATTGCATAGTACGTAGCTTGTTCATTGATCATGGATTTAATCGTTTGGCAAACCAGTATGACTTTGTGAACAGTAGATTACTGCAGCTACTGGCTATTCACTTCAGGTGCACGAATGTGATATAGGGGATGATGCGTGGCCAAAGAACATACTTAACATTACACAAACAACAAATACACTTAAATATACACTAAAAACCTACATTTACTTTTACAGTATACAATAAAAACACCCGATTGCCATCAAAACTTATTTAAATACACCTACCTCATCAACCGACTTTCTGAAACAATTTTTAGTTACGAAATTATAAAGAAAATTCTATTTATTTTATAGCCCGCTTCTAATCAAACTACCAAGGAATTAGGGTCAGTGTTTGAAGTTAGTATTTTTTTAATATTGACTTGTAGGTACTGTTTAATTCTCTGAGCACAATATTACTTTTACCTCTGACCACTAAGACCGGGGCTCTCGCCTAAATTTGAATCTATGAAGTGATGATGTGGTCGAAGATATTTTTCAGGCTAACCTAGAATTACTGGCTCTCAAGAACAGCTGCCGGAACACACCGTTAGGAGCTTGGCGACAGATTTTCTACTTGAGGATGGTAGCTAGCCAGGCGGACATTCGCAAAATGCCATACCACCATGCCATAACGACTGCCATCCTAAGACAAGAACCGGGACCGACGGCTTAACGTGCCCTCCGAAACACGGAAGCGCTCAGTAGTAATGTTACCAGCGGTCACCCATCCAAGTCATGGACGTTGCTTAACTTTGCTTTTTGGTTCAGAACGGTTAAGCAAACTTCCCTACAAGCGCATGTTCATGACGAAAATATTGGGTTTTATTTTCGTTATACTATAGTTTTTTTGAAGATTATTCTATTTAATGTATTTGATAAAAGAATCTTATAAGGCATTTTGTTATCTTTAGTGAGATTTTTAGATGAGAGCCCGCAAAAGAGGATTTCCTATTAAATGCCAGTTGTTACCAACAGCGCAAAAAAACAACAGTAGTAGAAGAGTACAACAGAATTACGATTGCCTTAGTAAATTACTACAGTGCACATTCATGGAATTTACTCAGTGGATCTTTGTCAGTTGAGTTTTCTGAACAAGCGAACGATTGGTACTATAGGAAAGTGGTAAATAAAAAGCGAACAGCTTTCCAAAAAGCCCTAATAGATAAGCAAGAAGAACTTAACCAAACATATTTTTCTTAAAGGAATTTTATAAATTTTTGTATTTTGGTGTACAAGGTTTCGCATTTTTTATTTAATTTCTTTCAATCAATGAATACAGACTCTTAAGTAAGCTAGTTTCGAAGTACTCGAGAAGTAGTCAGGATGAGAAATGCTATTTGAATGGCTCCGAAACACGTACGATCGAGCTCAGAATTGGCTTGGAGCTGTAATGCGATGGCAAAGACTTCTTTTCGCAATTTGAAAATAGTCTGAAAATGTTCATCGAAGCTAGAACTATGATATCAATCGTCAAGCTTTATACATAAAATAATATTAAATAAAATAGTATTATAGTGAGATCCAAATGACAAAATAAGTGTCGTAATTTAACAGCATTATCAAGGATTATCAATTAAAATGTCAGAATTATTATTATGCACTTAAACATTTCATGTCAATAACAAAATATAAAATAAAACGACTAATTTGTAAGTAAGTAAAAGAATAAAATTAAATGTCAAGCAAGATAGAACCCACAAAAAATCCTGAATAGAATAGTATGTTTTGTCTAGCAGCAATTTATGAAGTGTTTGTTTTTTTCTTTTTTATGCCTGATAGGTTAGCCTTTGACCACTATCTCAACTGATGGTAGTGATGATGTGGTCGAAGATATTGTTCAGGCTAACCTAGAATTACTGGCTCTCAAGGACAACAGTCGGAACTCACCGTCAGGTGTTTGGCGACAGGTTTTCTACTTTTTAAATAACACAATACAGTCAATGCGTCTGATTTGTTGTGGAATAGCATTATATATTATAATATGTGCCATGCAGAACACACTCTAACGCATGAGTAATGTACATCTCGAATGATGTAGTAGGTTTCCTGCCTGTCTAGTGCCAGCCGATATAAATTCAAATAATTCAGGATTATTATACTTATTTCACTGATCTATACTGAACAAATAATACACGTCATCGCGTAGTAGTGGTATTAATATATTATGATACAAGTGAGCTAAGTTGCTCATCATACACGAGGCTGTGGGTTGCAGACCGAGCCGCAGGCGAGGGCGTAAATCAGCCGTGTGTATAATGAGCAAGTTGCTCACGAGTTTCATACACACTTTTTCATCAGCCTTGCTAGGAAAAAAAACATAGTGCACAAATGCGATACAAACAACATACGAAAATTATGGAAAATAGCGCGCAAGTTTTTGTGTTTGCGCGCGGCAAATTTACTGTGGTTGATTACATATACTTAGCCTTAAACCTCTTCGTTGTTACAAATCTGTACTACCCGGTTAAATTGAAAATGCTCTGATTACTCGCATATAATTTGCAGTTAGGTACTAACTTAACTTTGTAGGGATAAATTACCCGGTTAAATTGAAAATGTTCTGTTTACTCGCATATAATTTGCATTTAGGTACTAATGTAACTTTGTAGGGATAATTCTATTACACACTAGTGTATAATAGTATTATGCACGAGGGTATTAAAGTCCGGTTTATGGCCCTAAGAACGATATAATAAAGCTCACTTTACGAGCCAGGGTGTTGAAAAGTATATTACAGAACTGTATCTGCCGGATTGTCCACTGCTGAACAGTCTCCATCATAATAAGGGGATTTGCCGTAATACTCACGCGTCAGACATCTTGGGGTTCGATATCAGCGCCCGTCACACATACACTTGTTAAGTCTCATGTTGTCTGTAATTTTACTGGTTCTCAAGGTCTGCTGCCGGAACTAACTCTAAGGTACTTGGTGACAGATTTTCTTCTTGAGGGTGGTAGTAGCCAGACGGACATAATTCCCAACCACTATGCGAAATTCCTTAAAGCTTCTACCAGAGCATACACAATGTATAGTGCATGTATATTTGCATGATTATATGGTATTTTGCAAAAGCCTGCCTGGCGAGCTACCAGCTTCAATGATAAAATCTGTCGTCAGGCACCGTGTGTTCCAGCAGTTGTCATTGATAGTCAGTGATTCTAGCCAGGACAACATCTTCGATGACATCATCACTTACCGTCGGGTGAGATGGAGATCAAAGGCTAGCTATAAAAATACTGTCTAAGTATGAAGCATTTGTGTTGTAATTATAGAACTCTATTTCTAGAATAATAGATTCTTAATAAAATCAAAAACCTTATATACCTTTGTTTTTAGATGACAGCTGTGATATAAAAGGGATTTCTAAGAACTTTTGATCTTAGAATAGATTTTCATTTGATAGATGTAATCTAATATTTATTTAAGTTGACAAATTAAAGATCTGAAATTTAAAACGGCTTGAAGAGGATTGGAGCAGTTAAATAGTAAATAAATCAGCTCAATCAGCTGTACAAGGAATAGTTACTCTTCTACGATTAAAAAGTTTGTCGATGTGCAGATAACCTAGCTATACTGGATACATTGTCAGTGAATGTTTTAGATTAATTAAAAGATTTTTTTGTAATATATTTCGTTAATTTTGACAAAAGCAAAAACAGACTTTTTTAAAGTCTGTTTTTGCATATGCATTGCATATATGTGGACAAATTTTTAATTTTTTTATAGGCTAGCCTTTGGCCACTGTGTCACCTGGTTATCATGATGCGAGCGAAGATGTTGATCAGGCTAACCTAAAATTTCTGACTCTCAAAAGCTGCCGAGACACACCGTCAGACATCCGCAAAACGCCCTACCACCATGCTATCGTAATTTATTTATTTATTAATTTATTTATTTATCATCAAATGGATACTGTGCTTACAGGATACCCAAAGCGCACAGTAGGCCAACCTTAAATAAACTTATCTACTTATGTATCTAGACTTATAAAAATTAGAATCACTGAAAAATTTAAGACAGCACGCCAATACAAAATTAAAATTAGAAAAAAATATGTCAAGGTCTGGTATTTGAGCAAACATATCATTGAGCAGATTAAAGCCTTGTGCGGTGGGAGCGTACCGTGCCGATTGTGAGCGCACACCCGCCGGTGCGGCAAACGGACGGCGCACGCAGCACGCACGCGACTCGCACGCCCCTTCCGGCACGGCCAGCGAAAAGCGTGCCAGCGCGCTCGGATTGTCTATCAAACCGTTCAACAGCTGATAAAAATGTAGTATTAAAGCGCATTTTCTCCTTACTTCTAACGTATTGATTCCTACCATTCCGGATACGAACAGAGACGGATACAAAAAGGGATAATAGCCATACAATTTTTTATACAGATACCTAGCAAATTTCTTTTGAATTTTTTCAATCATGGGCTTATATTTATCTTCGTGCGGATCCCAGACTATGGCATTGTACTCTAGTTTACTGCGCACCAGTGAGTAATATAAGACAATTATGGCGCTTCTATCCTGAAATCGCGCTGTCTGCCGCATAACAAAGCCAAGCGATTTAAAAGCTTTACTGCATATATGTTCGATGTGCAAATTGAATGTAAGCTCACTGTCCATTATCACACCTAAATCCCTGATTTCTGATACTCGCTCCAGACTTACCCCAGACACTTTATAGTCGTATATGATGGGTGTACGCAGCCGTGTGAAAGTAATGGTCTTACACTTGTTATTATTAAATTCCAAGTGATTACTCGCGCCCCAATTCACCACTCTGTCGATGTCAGCCTGAAGCGCATCACAGTCCTCAACGGTACGAATACCTAAGTACAGCTTCAGATCGTCGGCGAACATAAGACATTCAGCTGTTCTAACTACCTTCGGTAGGTCGTTTATCATTATCAAGAACTGGGTCGGTCCTAAGGTGCTACCTTGGCTTACACCAGAACAGGTCATATAAGGGTCTGAGCGGTACCCAGATAACTGCACATATTGCACGCAATCACGAAAATAACTACTAAATAGTTGCAACAACGATGGCGTAAATCCTACAGAAGCAAATTTCTTTAAAAGCACATCATTATAGACGCGGTCAAAGGCTTTTTTAAAATCGAAAAATGCTGCATCTACCTGCTTTTTTCGATCCATCTCAGTGACCGCGTAGTCCACAAAATTGACCTGATTCGTGACAGTAGATCTACCGGCTCTAAAACCATGCTGGCACTCGGCTTTTTTTTTTTTTTTTTTTTTTTTTATTTATTTTTCATTTTGCATACATTTATATTTCTTAATCTAAATTCTGCCAAACTACAGAGCAGTTTGTCGGCAGATACACTCTCATTATCTATAATCTATAATAATATGTAGGTAGGTAGTTACGTGAGGTAGATAAGTACCTACCTACCTACATATGTACATGTGTATTTCGCAGTTATAATACTTATGTATGTTACAAAAAGCATTATTTTTCTAACATTAAATATTTTAATGCCTTTTTAAATCCAGCTTTTGTTACAAACTTATCAGTAAAATTCTGTGGCAGCTTGTTGTACAGTAGTGGCACTTTATGTCTGTATGTGCGTTCACCATAGTAGTTTTGTATGTAACTAGTTTCTACCGTTAGCTGGGGTTTAGATGCTTGACGGGTAGGATAATGGTAAGTTCTAGGTATTTTATAGATGTCTTTGCAGTAATGTTGCAACATAATTAGGTAATCAACTTTAACATCAACAGGCAAAATTTTACATATATTGAAAAGTTTATCATATTCTTTGTTTAGTTCATCCTTAGTTTGTTTATTCACTAATTTCTTTAGAATTCGAATCTGTAAGTTTTTAATGAGATTTAAATATGTTGGAAACGTGAGTCCATAACAACTTAGGCCATAGCTAATAAAAGAGTCTGCTAATGCATAATAAACGCTATACATGGTGCTTCGACTAATTACGGTGTATAATTGGTAAAATTTTCCTGATATTGTTCTAAGTCTATTACATACATTATTAATATGTGTTTTCCATGAAAAATTGGTATCTATAGTTAATCCTAAGTACTTTATTTGCATAACTTCTTCTAAACTTTCACAATCACAGGTATTTATATTAACCGCATGTAGGCATTTGTAGGAATGACCAATTATTTTTAATGTACTTTCTTGTATGTCCTTATTGTATGGTGAGTATAGTCTAATCATTTTTGTTTTATCTGTATTTATTATAATTCCGTTGTCATGTGACCATTTCACGATACTATCAATATCCTCCTGAATTTTACTTTCGATTGTTGTAATATCTTTATCTCCATACAATAAACACATATCATCTGCGTACATATAACTGTTACAGTGCTTTATAATGTTTGTTACACTATTGACATGCATAATGTAGCCTGTGGGTCCATATACCGACCCAGTCGGTACTCCGTATTTAATGTTGCCTGCTTCACTGCTATGCATATCGATCACTACCTTCATATGTCTCTCATTTAAATATTCCCGAAACCAGTCATTCACATATCCTCTAATTCCACACTCTTGCATAGCTCTCAATAAGCCACCGTGATCAAGAGTATCAAAAGCCTTTTTGAAATCTATAAATACTGCGACCACCTGTTTTCTATTGTTCAAATAATTGTTGACATCATCAGTAAACGTTTCAAGAGCAGTAGTTGTACTTCTATTTCGTCTAAACCCATGTTGTTTATCGGACAATATATTATTACGTTCTAAGAAGTTAGATATTTGCCCAGCAATAACTTTTTCTGTTATCTTATTTATAGTGTTCAATATTGCAATAGGTCTATAATTTGTATACTCTTTATGATCTCCATGTTTAAATATTGGCCTTATAATTGATTTTTTTAGCTCATGTGGGTATTTTCCATTAACAATGCTTAAATTTATAAATTTTGCTAAAACGGGGCTTATTTTATCTTTAATATATTTAATGTCTTTTGCTCTGATACCATCCGATCCCGGTGACTTATCGGCATGCAGTCTGTCTATGATTTTAACAATGTCATTTGAGTTCACTTTCTTATACAAAAATGTTACATTGCTGTCTGTCACATAGCTTGACCTATCTAAGAAAGTGTGATTACATTGGTGCTTAATATTGACTATTTCATTCGTAAATGTATTACAAAATTTATCACACACCTTATCTATATTAGTTTCTTTACCCATGTATTTAATAATAGTTTTATCTATGCTTTGTTTTTTCCTGCCTAACCAACTGTTAATAGTTTCCCAAATTTTTCTTATATCACCTTTACAGTTATTTATTTGTTCTCGTTTATATTTATTTTTTGCAATATTTATTTTTTTATTAGCTTTATTTCTAGCTTTTGTGTACTTCAATCGTAAATTCATATTGTTTGGTTGTGCTTTCCAGCTTCTAAATAAATCATCTTTTTTTTCTATCAGAGAAAGTAAACTCCTGTCTATCCAAGTTTGACTAACTCTTTTACTTATATTAGCAATTTCAATTTTTGATACAGAATAAATATTATTAAATACATTGCACAACTCTTTATATAAACTAATCGGACATTCTATCTGAAGCAACTCCTCCCAATTATAATCGTCTAACTTCTTATTAACTATTTTTTGACATATTATAACTTTATTAACTTGGTTCACCTGTACCTGTATGTCGTATGCAATAGTCAAACCGGTCAGGTAGTGGTCCGCAATCTTCGTAGTAAGCGTGTACGAGGCGAGCTCAGCCGCTCCGCCAACCCGCGCAAACATATGGTCTATGCAGGAGGTCACTCGACGACCCATCAGCACCACCTCCCGCGTCGCTGATCGTATGCCGCACTGTAGCCCATGTTTACTCAAAACGTTTAAATATCTCGTAGTTGTAGTGCAGTTTAAATCCTGTATGTCAATATTGCAATCACCTGCCAGTACCACGTCATTTCGCTTAGGAATCTGTTCTAAAACATTATTTATTTCGTCAATAAAAAGCCACTTATTTTTACTTGGTGGCCTGTACACCGCAATCAGCTGCAAACTGTAGTTATTTATACATAAAGACATTTTTACACCTTCAAACGCCGTACTATTAATATTCGTCGCTGTATATGTGATATATTCTTTTGTATACACTAGAACACCACCTCCTTTTTTATTGACTCTTGTGTTGGAATGCATCGTAAAGTTAGGTATAGTATACAATGATACGTATTCTTCTTGAATATTAATTTCTGTGAGTATTATTACGTCTAGGGCATCGATACAGTTCTGCAGTAACATTAATAATTGGTTAAAATATTTTCTCACCGAACATATATTAATATGTATAATTTGCAATGCTGTACTTTGCTCATTTAAATCTCGACTCCAAATATTCAAATCATTATATATCTCATAGGTTATCTCATTTAATTCTTCCATTTATAATAAAAGATTATAGGTGTATATAGGTTGATATTGGGTAAATTAGGTATATGTAGATATTCGTACGAAGTACGAACCAAACAGTAGATATTTTATTACTCGTCTCCAGATATGTACTTGTTGATATCGTTTTCACAACGAATTTGTTGGATTTTTGTATTATCGTCCTTTTTTATTAATATTTTAGAGTTTTGTATCCATATATATTTAAATTCATTTTTTAACTTTGTTTTGGTATCCCAGAATAGTTGCCGAAGGTATTTAGTGATATTTTCATTGATATAAATGGGAGTGTTATTGCCATTCTGGAACACGTCCTGGTTGTTTACGCGCTGTTTTCGACCTTGAAGCCATTGGGTGCGGGCCTCGCGTGTGCGTAACGTAACAATTACGGGCCGTTGTTTCGGCGCATCTTTTTTTCCGCCTACCCTCCATGCTTTTTCTATATCGGCCGGATTCAATCTTAATTCTTTTGATATTTTAATAACAACCTCCATGGTCTTCTCCTCATCTTCTTCTTGTACATTTAAAAGTTCAATGTTTTTATCCAGCTCCTTCTGTTCTAGCACACAAATACGCTCTTCTAGTGCTCTGTTACTTTTCTCAAGATATATATTTTTTTGTGTTAAATCCATAATTTTATTTTCACTTTTCTTTATTTTCTCACTAGAGTCCTTTCTAAATTTGTCCAGTTCTTGGTACTTTTCGGCGTAATAGTCAACCAATTCTGACAAATCATCGATCTTCTGTTTCATGGTATGCATCACTTCCAATTTATTGTTCAATTGGACGAGAAGATTTTCTACGGTCGTATTTGCATCACATGTTACTTTTGTTTCTATTTGGGACATTGGCATTGCCTCACACTTAGCACAAACTTCTGCCTTCATAAATGATTTTAAATCGTGGAGACAGGTTTTATGATAATACCCTTGACACTGACCCTTACACAGCACCACATCACTTTTATTTCTTGCCACAAACAGCTTACACTTTACACACTGCGGCATTTTGTAACCTTTTTTTAAATTACCTACAAAATACGCTTAACACATCAATACGTCCGCTCGCTGAGAGTGCGCGGCAGGCTAACTGTGTTTTGACCTGCCTGGTGATGTGGCGATTTAGAATTGACTCGAATACCTTGCCGAACGCCGACAGAACAGCTATAGGCCTATAATTCTCAACCAATGAACTGACGCTGCCCTTAGGTATTGGGGTTACTCGCGACATTTTCCAGATGTTAGGGTAGGTCGAAGATTTCAAAGCCAAATTGTATATGTAAAGGAGAGGGGCCATGATGCCAAACTGATTCGCAATCTTTTAGAAGAAAAGAAGGGATTCCGTCAGGTCCTGCAGACGAATGTGCTTTCAGGCGCCGAATAGCTATTGATATATCGTTTGGGACGATGCATTCCAATGCAATTCGAGAAGAGCAAAGCGAGGTCGTAGCTTCACGCTCAGCGTCGGCTGCTGACAGCTTAGGGCACTGTGGCAGAAACATTGAGCTAAAATAAGTGGCAAATGCATTAGCGGCACCTATTTTTGATACAAATACCCCATTAAAAACAAATTCAGTACATGTTTGCCTGGAAACCTGTTGGTCTTTTACAAATGACCAAAAAGATTTTGGGTCCTGTTTTATATTCGCCTCCGTTTGCCTTATGTACCTAGAGTAAGCGAGATCAATGAGCTGCTTTGCGCGTTCCCTATAAAATTTATAAACTTCGCGATTAAAATCCAAATTAAAACATTTATATTTTTTCAAATGGAAATGCTTATTCTTTAGTGTGCCTATTATTTCTGAATTAAACCAAGTCGGATATTGATATTTGTAGTTAAAATTATTATTCTTCTTTTTAAGGACGTGACGGTCAAAACATTCGCTAAGTTTATTATAAAATAAATGAGCAGCTTTATTTACGTCAAATGTAAGAAACAATTCTTCCCATTCAATACAATCTAAATCAGCATATAAAGATAACAAATCTGCTTTGTAAAAATTCCACTCGCGGTATGAGTCATCACCGTTTGGACCCGGCGGCGGCGGAGGCGTGCGGCGTCGCGGTGGTTCCGAGCGCTTGCACCGTACGCTTACCTCAAGCGGGGGGTGGTACGCATCCTCCTTACCCTCCACTATAGGCTCCGTATCCCCACTAACATTAATCCACTCACTGCTAAGATTGCTCAGAACCAAGTCCGAAATACCACCATATACATTATGAATCAAATTATATTGTTTCAGCTTATAGCATTCAAGAAAACAGTTATAGTGCCTAATTACGTTTTGACTACATGAGTTCAGATTAAAGTCACCTAGAATTAAAATATCTAATTTGCTATACTTAGCAACAAGATTCTCAAGAACAGTAAACGTATTGCAATATTTGTCGTCCCCGGACCGAGGAGGAATATAAACAGCACAACAAATGATCTTTTTATATTTAAACATAACAATACCCATTACTATCTCGACATCGCAGTCATACCCGTCTATGTCAACTATTTGTTTGACAGAATATTTATCGGGAAGTGCGAGCAAGACGCCACCCCAACCAGCGTCCCGGGAACGGTCACGCCTGAGAACTGTGTATCCCGGGGGTAACAACTCACTGTCACTTACACTACTAGTTAGAAACGTCTCCGTTAGCACAAATATATCTGCCGATTTAGCTAATATCGCTTTTTTACAGTCATCAAGTTTAGTCCGTAGACCTCTGACGTTTTGATAAAAAAACAAATATGTCTTAAATGGATTGGTTCTATTGTTTCGCTTGCTGTTGTGGGCTTCAAAACCCACTACGCCATGGCTTGATGTGGACGTCCTCGGCCCAGTACTCTGGTTTCACATATTTATCGACATTCCTAGTAGGAACAGTCAACTTAAACGACGCATAATCGCCGCGCGATTTTAATGCCTCTGCTAAACATTAACCTATCACCGGGACAGATAGATTGCAAATGAGAAACTACTTGTTCTGTTGATGTTCCTATCTGGACAAAATACAAATGTAGGTAGGATTTTCGCTCGGCAGCAGATAATGGACAAGCAGCTGATCCGGGGGTCGCCGTTCCACGAGTTACATTAGTCGGGGATCGACGCGACCTACGGCTGGTGACTTCAACCCAGTCGTTGCTAGGTACACTATGTTGCGCACGATTCACCGCTGATTGTTCGGTAATAATATTCGCAGCTGGGATTTGAAGCGATAACGACGACGGCAGACTTGCAGCCGCGGTCGTAGGAGTTGTAGGGGTGGGAGTAGCGCTGTGACTCGATGACGCGCTCAGCTTCCCGGAGCGAGGGTTCGCTTGTGTGAGAGAGACAGCAGGTGACGTGCGAGACGCTGCCCCACCTTTCGCCTTCCGAGCATCAACGCGAAGCGCCGAAGCGGCCCGAGCACGAGCCTCCCTAATTGGTCGCTTTGCAGGTTGCGCACTGTCGTCATCGGATTTAACGTCAGTCGTTTCGTTCCGAGCCAATTTTGCCGAATCACTATTAACTTCACGATCACGAATTAGGATTTTTATCAGCGAATTTTGTTCGAGTACGATCTTCTCAAGTGAAATTATTCTGTTTTCCATAGAGTGCACAGTTTTAGTAAGCTCACGGATCACACAATCATCGGGTTTAACAGACATGACGAATTTTAAAACAGTAAAAATACGCGGAGCAAAATAAACGAGACGTCCGATCTCGCCAAGAGCGGTGCGCGGACGTAACTGCCATCCTAAATCAACAACCGGGACCGATGACTTAACGTGCCTTCCGAAGCACGGAAGTACTCAGTAGGTATGCCACTAGCAGTCACCCATCCATTTCATTACCGCAGCGGACGTTGCTAAACTTAGCTGATCGGTTAAGAACGGGTACGCAAACTACGCTACGAGCGCTTCAAGACATCAGACATCGTAATGTGATGGTTTTTACTACGCTATCCCTTCTACAACTGGAGTTATAAATTATAACTAAATAGATCCTGAATCGCTAGTAAAAGTTTGGTGATAGACAGTCAATTATAACTTATAATTGACTGTCTATCACCAAACTTTTACTAGCGATTCAGGATCTATTTTGATTTATTTATATAAAGTATTCAAGTCTATCGTATGTAGTAATTAAACATCTTACAAAAGCGTGCAATTCGAGCCATATGTGAAATGGATCCTAGGGAATCTCTAAGGGATCTTTTTAAAGAAATTGATATATTAACTTTACCGAGTCTGTATATATTTGAAAATATTATGTATGTTCGGAAAAATTTGAGTAAATTTAAATTAAACAGTGACAACCATCATTACAACACTAGGAACAAATATAAATTAACGGTACCATGTTTTAGATTAGCAAAGACAAATAAAAGGTCCTTTTTAGGTAATTGTGTGCGGTTTTATAATAAAATTCCCGAACATATTACAATGCTCACAGAAGGAAAATTCAAATTGCACGTGAAAAATATTTTGATGAAGAAATCCTACTACACAGTTTGTGATTACTTAAACGACAAAAATGCTTGGAAAATTCCACCTCTGCCAAGCCATCACATGTCTCCTACGTAATTTAAACAAATATTGTAATAATTGTATTATATTGTTTATAACACATTGTAAAAAGACGTTTAAAAGAATGGCCCCGAGTTTCTTGCCCGTTCTTCTCGCAGTGGCTCTATAAACTTTTTGCTGAACGTGGCAGTACAATGTAGAATATTTCAATATTAAAATTTGTAATTGACCTTCATAAGAGCGTCGTAGACGCCTAAATTGAATAAATGATTTTGAATTTGAATTTGAATTTGAACAACTTTAAACGGTTTAAATCGCGTATATTTTTCATTATTTTATCCCGACGTTTCAAACACTTTGCAGTGATCGTGGTCACGGGGTGACACTGTCTATCGTATGTGTTTAAATAATATTGTCACTTAGGTACGTTAAATCAGTCGAGTAGGTCGATCTCGACCGGTTTCGCGACTTTCCCAGTCACTTCTTCATGAAAAGTACGTGCGCATGCACGTGCATGCGCGGACGCGGTCGGGAGCGTAAGTGCAATCGATGACAATATTATTTATATATGTGTACTACTTACGGAAGTATATAAAATGCTGTCGTATGTGCTAATACAATATCAAATATTTCAAATTGTTTTGTTATTCAGAACGTACCTTAGGTGCTTGGTGACAGATTTTATACTTGAGTTGCTTGCGTACTACCATACCATAACGACTGCCATTCTAAGACAAACTGGACCAACGGCTAACGTGCCCTCCAAAGCACGGAAGCGCTCAAAAGCAAATGCCATTAGAAGTCAGTCGTCCAGTAAAGACTGCAGCAAACATTGCATAATATAGATGATCGGCTGTGAACGGCTAGGTAAGTTTGGCTACGAACTTTTCAATGAAACTAATACTTGAACTGAAATATCAAGGCATAGTCAGTCAAAAGTCACATAACCACTTGAATACCATAATCGAGTACTCGGAGAGTTATAACGTCCAAGCATAACTTATTTTATTAGTTTGCAGGCATAAACTTAGAGTGAAGCCAGAGGTCGGAGTGCGCTTTATTGAATAATGTTTTGAACACGTGTTTATGGCCCACGTGATAAGATTCAAAGGCTGCTTGATGACGTAAATATCTGGTAGTGGCATTAATATATTCTTATTCATTCAGTTCGTCGAATGCTGGTTTTGAACTCGTATCCCCCCAACTATGCCTTTGGAAGTCGTAAAAGATGACTTGATGAAAGAAAAACATGCGCCGAAGTAATAAGTCATTGCCGATTTCAGACAATTTGGGAAAAGCCTTTCATATTTACGCATACATTATCTTGTTTTTATTTTTCAATTCAGTCGTAGTTGTTGTCTTTGGATGGCAGTCATTACAGCATGGTGGTAGGGCATTTTGCGAATACTCGTCTGGCTAGCTACTACCCTCACGTAGATCTATTGCCAAGCACCCTACGGGGTGCCGCGGCAGCTGTCCTTGAGAGACAGTAATTCTAGGTTGGCCTGAACAACATCTCCGACCACATAATCATTTACCATCAGGTGAGATAGTGATCAAAGGCTAGCCTATCAGCAATCCATGCTTGATTTCAGTCAGATTTGTCAGGTAAGCAAAAACAAGAGCTGCTTTCAAAAGCTGATTCATAATATTGTTTGGAATTTAAAAGCTGGGAACAAATACAGGCTCATACGTTTTCTTTCACAGATTACTGATGCCTAACAGAGTGATGCTCGACTCCTTCTTGGCAAATTTCTGTATAATAAAATAAAAATAAAAAATAAAAATAAAAAATAAAAAAGCCTTTTATTTCTTGCATTTTATACATTATATCTTACTTAAATAAAATGTTTTCTATTGTTATTACTTAAAAGTATTTTTGAAATTTTGCTAATTGCAAGAACCCCTCTTCAGGTGAAGGCCTCCTCCAAAGAATTCCATTCCGTTCTGTCTTGTGCTTTCTGCATCCAATGTGGGCCAGCTGCTTCTCTTATATCGTCATCCCATCTTGTGTGCGGTCGACCTTTTAGGCGTTTCCCTTCTGGGCCATTCCATGATGTGACTCTTATGGTCCATCTGTCATCTCTTAGTCTCACTACGTGTCCCGCCCATTTCCATTTGAGCTTTTTTGCATAATTTAGAGCATCCGTCACTTTTGTTATGCTTCTGATTTTTGTGTGTCGAATTTTTTGAATTTTTCTAATTTTTAGCATACTGCGCTCTAGTCCACGTTGGCATGTGTTAATTTTATTTTTTGTTTTGGAAGTATATCTCCAGGTTTGACACGCATACGTAAGGCACGGCAGCAGACAGGAATTCATGACTCTACTTTTAATTTTTGTTGACATATTGCTTTTAAAGATCTCCTTGAGGCTCCAATATTTGTTCCAGGTGACTTGTATTCGCCTTTCAATTTCCAGTTCATTACTTTTTCTATCCAAGCTAATCTGTTTACCTAGATAAATGTAATTTTCTGTATACTTAAGTTTTTCGTTATCAACTGTTATAGTTTTTTTTGTGTTGTTTGTCATTAACATTGTTTTCGCCAGGTTCATCTCTAAACCTACTTCTCTACTAGCCATATTCAGTGATTGAATCATTAGTTGGAGTTCTGTGCTCGATTCAGAAAGGAGTACCAAATCGTCAGCAAAACGGAGATGGCTCAGGTGTTTTCCACCAATGTTCAGGCCCACACCCTTCCAATTTAGTTTCCTTATTGTTGACTCCAGTATAGCGATGAATAGTGTAGGTGAAGTTGGATCACCTTGCCTGACTCCCCTTTTGATGGGAAAACTAGGGCCAGTTTTTTCTAGCTTAACTCTTCCTGTGTTATTTGTATATATACTTTTGATTACTTCTATGTATTCGCTTTTCACTCCTTGTTCTTTTAGTGTATACCATATACTCTCATGCGATATTGTATCGAAGGCTTTTTTGTAGTCTATGTATGCAATATATAGAGGTCTGTGTTTTTCTGAGTATTTTTCAATAACAAGTTCTAGTGTGTGAATATGGTCTATCGTGGAAAAGCTCTTTCTAAATCCCGCCTGTTCTATGGGCTGTTTAGCCTCCAGTGTAATGCTTATTCTTCGGTTTATAATAGAAGAAAATAACTTGTACAAACAGGGTAGTATGCTTATTGGTCTGTAGTTTGCAATGTCACACGGGTCTCCTTTTTTGTAAATTAGTATTATTTTTGATTCTGACCATTGTGTCGGTGTCTTATATGACTCTAATATATGGTTGAATAATTGTGTCAGTGGACTGGCTAGTAAGGTATGAGCTGTTTTTATGGCTTCATTAGTAATACAGTCTGAACCTGGGCTTTTGTCATCTTTCAATCTCATTATTGCATCAATAACCTCTTTGACTTCTAATGGTTCTATGCAGCCCTTTGTGTACGCATCCGTGGCAGTTGTGCTCTCGTGGTTCTGTGAGCTAAAGAGGGTTTTATAGAAGTCTGTGGCTACATTTATAATGTCTGTTCGATTGTACAATCTTTTCCCATCATTCTTTAGTGAGTCTATCCATATCTTATTAGTTCGTAATTCCTTGAATGTTTTTTTGGTGCTACCCGTTTGCAGTAGATGTTTTTCTATAGTATTCTCTCTATATCTTGAGTAGTCATGCTTTATCCGCTTACTAATTAATTTATATAGTGCTGAAGTTTCGTTTTTCATTGACCTAGATTTGGGCTTGGTTTTTTGTAGTTCTTGTCTTCTCTTAATAAGTTTAAGTGTATTATCAGATAAGATCTTATGGCTTCCCTTTGTGTTCTTATTTAATAATTGAGCATATTGAAGACTTTGAGTGATAGCTTTTATTATTTTATCATGACATATTTGTACTGAACTCACCTCTTGTAAGTCTATATCTGGTAAATGGGATAGAATGCCCTCTTTGTATAGTGTTTTTTCTTTTTCACTCTTCAGCAAGGAGTTTTGGTAGGTTTTGTATTTAATTCGGCTATTTTTTTGTTTAGTTAGTGTTAATGTTGCCCTGATTGGTCTGTGATCCGAAGAGAAGTTGAGGTTCAGTACTTCTATGTTTTGTACCATGTTAGGTCTGTTTGACAAAATGTAATCCATCTCATTTTTGTAGTTTCCGCCAGGCGAGCGCCATGTCCATCTTCTTTTTGGCTTCTTTTTAAAGTAGGTGTTCAGAATTGCAATTTTATTTTCGAGGGCGAAGTCAATCAGTCTTTGACCTCTTTGGTTTCTTTCGCCGTACCCGTTTGTTTTCATTATGAGATATTCGCTTGTTCTTGGTTGGCCTATTTTGGCATTTTGGTCGCCCATGATAAAATATATTTTGTGCGCCAGGTCCATAGCTTTATATAATTCTGCGTAGAAGTTGTTAATCTCTTCATCGTTTGCTACTTCTGTGGGTGCATATACTTGTATGAAGGATATTTGGTTTCCCTGTATGTTCATGTTTAATATTGCTATTCTGTCACAGATGCCCGTGAAGCTTTCAATGTTTCCTTTATGAGCCATATTAATTAGAAAACCCACTCCATACTTTCCTTTTGTGAGACCTATATGACAGAGTATATAATCTTCATATTCTTCAATTTTTGTTCCCATTCGTCTTGTTTCCGACAGTCCAATAATGTCATATTTTATGTTATTTAATGCTTCTGTCAGCTCTAACAAACGACTATATGTTGATAATGTTCTTACATTGTAGGTTGCAACATAGAGCTTAATGTCTGTTTTGTAATCCAGTTTTGTTATTTTTATGTTATTATTTTTCTTTGGAGGGTTTTGGTCATAATCTTCCACGGTGACCAGCCGGGTTGGAAGATGTTGGAAAATTTCTGTATAAAAACATATAAATATCACACCTATTTCTCTGTAACTATGGACATAATAATAGTTTTCTGTGAACGAGGTATTGACGCATGTAAACGAGAACGGATGTTTGCGGGCCGGAAGTGAGCTAGTATCCTGGATCTACAAACAGATATGAGCACATAGCTACATGTAGTCCTTAGTGATCTGTTATCGGATATGTTGCCGATATATACCCAGACTAGATTCTTATAATGAACAAGCTGCGCCCGCGGTTTCTCCCGCATTAATGAAATTATAAGTAGACAACATTGAAAAGCGATAACGATCATGAAAAGTATTTTGTATGTTTATCTAGGACCTAAAATATCAGCCCGTGGGGCCTAGAATGTCCCCTCCCCCCATCTATACCCGTGTCGTATGAGGCGATTAAGGGTAACTATCTAGTATAAGGCGCTGCTGCCCACTTTCTGTGTGCATATATCTCACACTGCGATCCCCAAGACGCTTGCCAAGCAAAGCCAAGTGTGTAAACATACACTGTCACATCCTCATTCTCTCACAATCTTTCGAATTTATTATACATATTGTGACGGTTCTAGTACGAAGCCCAGCTGATCGTTGGTGGTAACCTCTGCCGACAACAGATGCATTTCGACGCCCTGATACCGTTGTTAAGTCTCGTATAGTTTAACTGGCTCTCAAGTAGTGCTCCCGGAACAAACCATTAGGTGACAGATTTTCTACTTTAAGATGTTAACTAAAAGCCCCTCTATCATGCTGACAAGAAAAAATCAGTGGGGATCGATCCATGAACCTGCATCACGGTAGACCATAACATGTATCTGCCGTGCTAATAATAAAGACAAAGTCAAAAATAGAGTAATAATGCGTACTAAAATAAAATAAAGTCAAAAATAAATTGACTTTAAAGCTACCGGCCGCTGTCAATTTCGGTGAGCTGTTAGTTAGGGGGTCAATATGTGGGTCTTCAAAACCCGAGTGAACAGGTATCTTCTGGGTAAGCGCGCTCCATCATCGACCGCATCATCACTTAACATCAGGTGAGATAGTGGTCAAGTGCTACCCAGTTCAGTATAAAAAAAAAAAAGAGTATTCGCAAATTGTCGCACTATCACGCAGAGAACACGACTGCCCAAATCTGGTCTGGCCCTGGTAATGTAACAACTCCCTCTGTCGTAAAGAACAAGTTTTACAATAAGCTTTGACCAACAACTGTATTGTACGCTTCGGTCTGAATAGTTTACTTAAATAAAAATACTGTTGACACTGCGATCTACAGGAAGAGGGTTTCTAGTTTGATTCCTGCCTCCCGCACAAATAAGTTAGTAAATCTATGAATACATTTCACTTGGCCTGGATATTTTGACATTCCTGAGTTGACCCAATTTTATTAGCAACGACCGTAAACGTCGGTACGTCCATTCGGTGCTCTGACCTTTTAGAGCAATATGAAGACGTAGGATGGGGCAACCATATGCGAGACAAAATACGTGGATTTATTGCATAGACCAAACCATAGAGAAAGATTTATATATGAGTATCTCAGAAGAATAAAGCATTTGAAACTTTGCTTATATGAAATATGTATAGCACCTTTCTTATAAATATGGTAAAGGTAGCATATCTACAACACGAAGTGGTTGTAAATATGTCACTTTAGTTGTTGTTCTGTGGTTTATACGAGTATGAACAAGCTTTTTCACTTAAGCCACGTTCGGAAATCATAAATAAATGAAAAGCACCACATTGCTGTTCGGAAATCACCTACGTGAGTTCATATACTTCTTACAAGTTATTCGGTAAACTAGTAAAAGTTGACTTCAGTTGAATTTTTACAAAAGAGGGTAAGGTATTTTCCTGGTGTTGTAATTGTTGTTAGTTTATATGATTAGTTCTGGTTTGAAAAACAACATATATTAGAAAGGCATTAAACCTTACAGGAAAGAAATACCAACCAGGCACATAAACTTTTTTTTACAGTAAGTCTGATTTTCAAAATTTCAAAGACGCCTGCCAAGTCTACTATCAAATGGTCGTAATTGCGCATCGTCACCGTTTTATATAGTCAGATTTGATACAGTTAAGCCCAAGTTTTTTTTACTTGTAATTAAAATTACTTATTCAGGTTTATTTAAAATCGGTGTACCTCAAGGCGGTATCTTCTCTTCTTTTCGCATTTTTTATAAACACTATATCTCAACGTCTTACTTCTTCGTACCACCTCTATGCTGACGATCTCCAAATTTACTCCCAAGCTCCACTAAGCCGTTTAGACAAAGCGGTAAACTTTATAAATAATGATTATTATTTCGAAATGGAGCAAATCATACGGTCTCAGAGTAAATCCACTTAAAACCCAAGTAATTATATTAGCCAGTTCACGGATTATTTGTAGTTAGTTGCTCCTTTCCATTCAAAGGTTGTCTGGAAGAGATTGCTTTGAAAGTTAAGGCCGCCTATTGTTTACTATTATAACCGAAATATTTTTAATTTTGGTTTAGCTTAAGGTGTTCAATAAAGAGCTTTTCTATCTAAATTTTTTGGTGCTTACAATAAGTCTACTTAAAAAATCAGTAGAAGAAACGTGAGATCTAGTGACTAGATACCCGTCCGGCAGCAGTTTAATAAACTACTATATAAGTGTTATTTTTCCTAAACGTGGCAATCGCTAACTGTATCGAAAAATATAACTACCATCAAACGGTGAATGATGTCGTCGTAAAATATTATTATTTCAAACAACCTTATCTTGACCGATAATGTAAACAAATATAAATATTTTTATGGCTGTAACGAGGGCGATAAATTATAAATAGTACTCGTAGGTTTGTTGCTCATTAAAATATTTCTATTAGCACATGTTTCGCACCTTGAACGGTGATTGAACTCGTCAAGTCTTGAACGGAAGATCTTGTGTTCTGCTTTCCAGTTTATAGTTTGCTTGTATCCCACGGCGTGAGGTTAGGTGAAGCATATTCCTCAAATGCCGGCAATGTATCCTCGAGACCTCTAGTGTTGCGCATGTTTGTGGACGACGGTGATCACTTACCACCAGTTGAGCCGCCTGCTCGTTTGCCCTCCTACCCCTTAAAAAATAAAACAATGAGACTCAATAGTCAATTTTGAACATGTTAATTAGAAGGAATGTACGCTTTAAAAATATAAATATAATATAAAATAATCTATATGATATGACAAATAAGTCATGGCTGATCCGAAAACACGATTCCATATATTTTCCAATCCAAAGAAAACATGAATACAGTTCCAAAATTTGGCTCAGTCAAGTTTTGTGTCTATATAGTAAATCAATTAACATTTTTTTTTTTATTCGCTCACATTAGTATATACTGCGTAGTTTTTATTCGCTCACTCGCATGCAAAACGCGGTGTCTCCGTCCTACGCTCTCAGTCTGAAATTTTTCAAAGACCACTATGTCCAAACTCATTATTATATTTTTTATTATATACTCATTATTTATTATATACTCCAAAACCATTATTATATTTTTCTCGATAAAAGAAAAAAAATAGTACAGCATTAAAATATCGTTGAATGAAGTTTTGTATCTATGTAAAGTAAATAGTAACAATAAGAATTTTATTTTAAAATATTCGCTCACTCTTTTATATATTACGTAGTTCTGTTTCAGTCACTCGCATTAGCAACGAGATCTATTCATCCCTCGCCCTCAGTCAATCGTTTTTCAAAGAACAGTGCGTAGTAAGGCCCCTTTTACACTAGATATCATTACTTATATCTACTTCTACTAATATTATAAAGAGGAAATATTTGTATGACACGAAAAAACTTTAAAACTACTAGACTGATATGGATAATATTTGGTATGGAAATAGTTTGAGACCAGCCGAAATCAATGCAGGCGGAGCCGCAGCGGGGAAGCTAGTAGGATAATAAATAAATACAGTTGTATCTCTGGCAACAAGTTACGACAGTTTCTGTAAAGTTGGTAACATGTGCTAGTGACAACTGTTATCCGTTTTTGTTCGCTGGAGATATTTGAAGTTCCCAACTTTTGTTTGGTGGAGACACAGCTTTAACTTCGGTCCTATATTATATGACAGACATAAGGCAGCCTTAAATATTTTCGGCACCGAAATATAAATGGAATTATTGTGTTCGCAACAATTCCGTGCTATTAAATTTTTTCACCTCATAGCACGTTTGACGGCCGAACGACTACGTGACTACGTGACTGTGAATAGGCAGTGGTCCAACGTGATATACGAAAAGTATTTCACGTATTTTCTTAGAAAAGCGTCAAAATAGCTATATATTAGCTGGAAGCGTTGCGCTGCTCGGGTATGAAACTTTTTTCTTGCTGTTTTCCGTATCCAAGTAGATAGTCATAACATTTCAGTTGCTATTTGCAGATGTTATTTTTATAAGTCGTCCCTACTTATTAGAAGGGTTACGAAGGTTTAAAAACCGAATGACTCTTTATCGCAAACTCGATGCATAAAATTTTTATCGATAAAATTAATGAAAAAAACTGATGCTATAAAAAAACATTCAATTCATATTTACCAAATCTAATTATCCAGACTGGTTTTTTTAATTTAATTCCTAATTTTAAGTTAACAACGAAGCCCTATATTATGTATGAATAAAGAAAAATAGTACATTGTACATCGAGGGGAGAAAACGATCTATTTCTGTTCGAGAGTATGTTTAAAGGGAACTCGAACTCAGAAATAGAAGTTTCTCCCGAGTGATACATAGTGCTTTATACTATAGTATGCGCGTTATGTATGCATTAATGTATGCGCTACACAGAAAATAAAATCATTAGATACCTATACCTAAGTTTTCTCGTATTTGTCCCGATACTTCTCAGGAAGTAAGTTCCATATGACTTCTTAAGCTGTATTCTTTATTTCTGGTGGCACCGTCATTATAAAATAGTCACTTTCACAATCAGATGACATTTTGGAAGATTATTTAGAATAATTAAAAGCATGCTGTTGTATTATCAATGTATATAATAAAAAACAAAATTTAACATAACGAATACATTGCAGCGTATTTTTATCGAAAAAGGTTGCCAACCTCCTTTCATTGAAAATCCAGTACGAGAAAATCTCACCTCTTTCTTCTAATCATTTAATATAAAACGTTTTTTAAAGTAACTTCTGATGCTGTATTTTTTATTTCTGGTGGCGTCATATCTATAAAATTGTCGCTTCTACTATCAGATAACATTTTGGAAAATTAATTGATATAATAAAAAGCGTACCTATTGTTAAATTATTTATTAAGTAAAAAAACAAAATTTTACAAAACAAACAAATGGCCGCACTTTTTTCGTAGTGCAGAGAAAGGTTGCCAACCTCCTTTCATCGAATATTGAGTACGATAAAAATCACACCTCTTTTTTCGAATTATTTGATATAAAACGTTCTTGAGATTTGACGATTTTGTTTTGTTAGCAGCTAAAATACAAAAGAGCGCTAGCAAGGCACGTATGGATTTTCATACAACCATTCTTCACTGCTACGGAGGGAAAGGTATGAAATTCCATATAACTTTTACCGCCGCACATTTATGAGGGAATAATGACGAACTTTATAATACGTTTTTGAACGAGGAATGAGACACTTTCTGAAGAAATGTAACCTAAGTTAATATTATCAATCAAATGCCAGAAAAACGAAAAAGGGTTTTTGCGAATAATTGGGTTTTTGCTATGTTTATTATAAAATTATATTAATTAATAATCTGTTTCTACCGTTTTCACTAATCAGACAAGCACAGCAATTTGGCATGCTTAAAATCAGTTTACCAAAATCATTTTGAGGCATGGCCGCCCACGTTCTTTGTAACAAGTCAAAAAGAGGGGTATGCACGGCTTCCATACTTGGCAGAGCTATTCTTTGTAGCATATCCCATGCATGTTCAATGAGGTTGAGGTCTGGCGATTGAGCAGGGCACGGCAGAACGTTGATGCGAGCATCGGCAAGCGTGCGAGTTACGACTCTAGCCGAGTATGGACGTGCATTATCATGAATTATACGAAACAAATTACCCAAACGACACCGCAAATGATGATCATTTCTGAAACAATACTCTTCGCATAAACCTGAGCCTTGAGGTTACCCCTGATCCAAATGAGATCTGTTCTTCCACCGATCCAAACATCACCCCAAACCATTATTGTTCCCCCTCCATATGGGTGAACTTCTGTACAGAATTTTAAACGTTCTTGACGTCCAGAGCTTCTCCAAACTCGAGTGTCTTGTATCAGGCCGCATACCGAAACGAGAGTCGTCAGAAAAGCACACGCACTGCCAGTCATCTTGCGACAGTACTCGAAAACCTACTTGATCCCTTGAAACTTTTAATGTGTGTATAATTATAACATTAAATTTATAATAATATTTAATTCATTTAATTCTAAGCAGCGCGGCACGCCACATGGAACGTTCCTCACATTAATATTGGAGGTTGAGGATATCGATTAGTCAACGTAACGAATGTTTCGACCTCCAACACAGAGAAACTGCTATGTGTTCTCGAATGACTATGTTTATTTTTTTTATTTTTGATAGGTTAGTCTTTGACCACTATCTCATCTGATGGTTACTGACGATGTGGTCGAAGATGTTGTTCAGGCTAACCTAGAATTACTGGCTCTCAAGGAAAGCTGCCGGAACGCACCGTTAGGTGCTTGGCGACAGATTTTCAACTTGAGTGGTCGCTAGCCAGGCGGGCATTCGCAAAGTGACCTACCACCATGGTATGACGACTGCCATCCTAAGACAACAACCGGGACCGATGACTTAACGTGCCCTCCGAAGCATGGAAGCGCTCAATAGTAATGTCACTAGCGGTCACCCATCCAAGTAATGACTGAGGCGGACGTTGCTTAACTTTGCTGATCGATTCAGAATGCCTAAGCAAACTTCGCTACGAGCGCTTCGAAAATGCTTCTTCTATGAAATCAAGTGGTCAACTTAATGTCGTATTTATTTCTGTTTTAATGTTATATCTACTACGTCGACTACATATATATCTCTCTTATCGAATTCTCCCTAATACGAAGAGGCACCAATACCAAGACCCTATTATACGCTTTGTTCAACAACGAAGAGATTTGTATAATATGTGGATAGATATGTATCGCTTATTTTAGGTATATATTATCCATGTCAGTCTTAAATTCTATTATACGATATACTTACTCGAAACTCGGGTAAGTATATCGCATTAAGCTCTTACGTCAGTGTTATGCTGATTAATTTAAAAATATAGTTTTGTATGAAACTTAAATCATTTTATATAAAAAAATAGTCATAATAATTTTTATAAAATTAAAAAAATATTCTGAATATATCTTCCTGCTATTACAGTATTACTTGTGCTACTATGTACCTATGAAAGTGTGTATGTTTTTTAAGTCTATAACATTCACTTCTGAAACGTGTGTGAAAAAATGACACCAATTATTTAATAATTTTTAAGTGCGAGCGATATAAGGAATTGTAACGTAAGCACATCTTTTTAGGCTTCCGTAAGGTCCGTCCGAAGGGTAAAAACGGGACCCTATTACTGAGACTTCGCTGTCCGTCCGTCCGTCCGTCCGTCTGTCACCAGGCTGTATCTCAAGAACGGTGATAGCTAGACAGTTGAAATTTTCACAGATGATGTAATTCTGTTGCAGCTATAATAAAAAATACAAAAAGTTGGCCAAGTGTGAGTCGGACTCGCGCACGTTAAAACAAAAAAGGTTAAAATATCAAGTCTAATGTTGTACAGCTAATGGTGCGGAACCCTTCGCACTTGGCCATTTTTTTTATAGGACTGTGACAGAAGTACTTAACTTCTGGAAGCTGTCTTTGAAGGTTAGTAATTCTAGTTAAGCCTCCTAAGTCTAGTTAAGCATCTGAACAACATCATCGACAACAACATTGGATCATCACTTACCATCAGGTTAGATAGAGGTCAAAGGCAAACAATAAAAAAGTCTAAAAAGCAGTAGGATCTTACCATTGAAATAATTTTGGCTCTTATAGCTATTATCGATGTTACGATAGCGCAGAAAATGGTAAAAAAATACACATATTTTATATTTATACTACTATTATTATTAATTGTGAGGCCATCCACCATATTTACACACATTCTATGAAAAATCCACATTTTAACGATTCCAATGACAGAGACGGACAGCCGCCACATAGGAATAGAGAACCGTTTTTAGTACGGAACCCGGAAGCATTGAAAACCAGTTAGAAATTGCATATTTTTGAGTTACAATTAGAAATTGCATTTTTTTAGATTTTTTATTGCTCCCATACAGTACAATAAGTTATAAATGTATTGGTACATCATCCAATGGACAATGTCAGGCACATCATCATTAGAAGGGAGCTGGTAGGTTTTTGATTAAATAGTTATTTACCAAATCATTTTATACACCAAATGTAACCTAATATTTTCATTTAAATATTCGTCTACAGAGTAACATGCTACTGATCAATGCTTTGATATAGAATGACACGCAGAGAACAAAGGCTTCAGACTTACAAAACCCCTCTTGTGGCGTCGGCGGTTAAATAATGACTTTAAATGTACCTTTAATTATAAAGGTAAGATCAAAACGTCGACATTAATATGGCCACCAAAAAGGGTACGACAGGTTCTGAAATCTGCGTGAAAGCTACGTTAATTACTTTATTATGGGTACATATATTTCACACTTTTAAATATATGAATAATTCAGGAAGGGTCAGATTGACCTGGTTGGATAGCCTTGCAAAAACATTCGTGTAGCCCACGTTTCAACAAACCGGTAGCCAGGATTTTTTTACTATCTGTTTACAGAATTATCCTGAGACGGTTTTTAGATTAGTTTTAACGAAAGAAGGTATCCTTGGCTATATTATTAAAAAAAAACATAATACTCCGCAATAACAGAAAGTATTTTAAATGTATTTATTTTTTATATATATAATTAAGAGAAAACCAACAGTGGAATTAACTGATATATATATATATATATATATATATATATAGATAACACAAATAGTAACAGACAGGTAGGTTTTTACGTATAGTGACAACATAATTACAAAGTGTCTGCAATAACATAGTATGTACAAATTGTATACTCGTATCTACTCAACGAAGTTGCTCTCTACAATATTCCATGCGAAAGGAACTATTAGTTCAATATTACAAATTCCTATTAAGCTAATAAATATTTTCGTTATATACAAAATGCAAGTGTTTGTGTGTATAATTATATAATATATGAATTAAAACAGCTGTAATAAAAAAAATTATGTAATCACTCATTATAAATATAACCATTATACAAAGACGCACTCGTCATTGTATAATTTACAAACGTTACCATTGTCAAATTACGAATAATATGTCAAGGCATCAAGTTCAAATTTGATATTTCTTACCCCCAAGGGTGATTTGGTATCTACCACGGGCTAAAAAATCGAATATACCCCATGCATTTAAGGTGTTAATAATGTGCTGTATTCAACACATATACCGAGTGATGAGTGATGAGAAATAAATATATTTTATCCTACACTGCAAAATATATTATTTTTCGGCTATTTCATATTTTGAACATTAAAGTTATAAAATTCTATACTATGATATTACAATTAGAATAGGTCTAGTACCAAAAAAATATATGGTAAACTTTGGGGAGGAAAACAACGTGTCAAAGCAAGTGGCATATTACTAGAGAACGGCCCCTCTTCTAAGAGACCAAAGTCATGACCTCGTCATGCGACCTTTTCCCGTCATTGCTTACTAGACCTATGGTCATCTATCACTGGGTGGTGATAGAAACCCGCACAATGTTGTCAAAAGATTCCTGGCTGAAGAACTTTTCAGCACTATTTTTGGCTGAACAGACAATGCGTTCTTTACTTATGACGTTAACGACGCGTGGACAGTGAATGGGTTCACAAATTTGCAGATCAACTCTATGTCCCAAAGCTGAACGGTTATGTATTGACTTTTTAGTGATAAATGCTAAAAGTTTTATTATCTTTTACTTCAACTTTGATGGATTACAAATATTATATATTCAGGGAAAGGTAATTTAAATTATCTTTAAATTATTCATAAATTTTACCGTTCCTAGATTATGCAGATAAATTTGAGGTATTTTCAAAACTCAAATTCAATACAAAACTTTATTTTCATACAAAAATATAGCGTCTATTTCCACGAAGGGTAGGCAGATATATGTTATATTAGTCTTTAACATAAAACGAGCCGTTTCCTATATAAAATAGGTTTAGTATGTTGGTTAATATATCACCAGGCTATTGCAGAAGGCTGGATTGCAGTCATAATACTCGAGAGCGTAGTGGAATCGAGAATTGGATTATATTTTTATTTTTGTACATTACAAAATTACAACGAGAGATAAAAGTAAAGTCATGTGCGGGATACGAAACCGCGCGCCAGCTGGGGTATGCTCTCACCACTAAGCCAACATGACTTAAGATTCATGACTCTTATTTGTCATCCCGTTCTTAACCATTGTATGGGAATGGAGCGACCCCTATAGTTCAACTTACGTTCTACTACTAACAAGACTCTCAAAATTTGCTAACGGCGACGACGCAATAATTTTAATATTTTTATTTTTGCAATTACATCAGCTCCTATTGATTTATATATTCATGATATTTTTCGATGAAAGGAAATATATGGAATCTTGTTTATGAATCAGGCATAGTATTAGTCAGATCATATAAAATATTATATTCACGTGAGTAAAGCGTACTAACACTCTTTTAAAAAAAAACACGGTTCAAAATGTACCTTTTTGAGTCTCACTTCACCTTAATGGTAATTGCAAATGTATAATGGTGACCAGTATTTTGTGGGTGATTGAGAATCAATCTGTGGAGCAGAATGTTTTACTGAAAAAATAAAATTAAAATATCCTGACTTCTAACGCTTAAAAGTTTGAAATACCTAACTTGTGGAAGTCAGAGCATGAAAATGTGAGCTGATCAGCATCTCTACCGACATCAACTAGTTATTCTTGTACTCCTGTATCATGGAAATAAATCATTTTATATTTTTATTGATAAACTAGTAATAATAGTTCTAAAGTAAAGTTTTGTATAGTCATTTCATTTATTATGATAAAGTTTTGTAATACATTTTAAAACGATTCAGAACTCTTAACAGAAAACTGTCCGATTGAAGTAAACAAATATATATGAAATAACTACATAAAAACTCGAGTTTGAAATTCAAAGGTAAAATGAGTTATATATAGCACGTCCCAATAGTAGGCGTTAAAATAAAATCCTGCTTTCATAAATGAAAGTTCATTCTACTAGAAACATCAAAGTGAACGTGGAAACTAATAAACTTGTAGTGGATATATTAGAATTCCTCATAAATAATGGAAATTTTCTGCTGTTAGTTATTTCTGGCGGTACATGTTGATAATTGGTTGAAATTATTTTATTGCAAATGGGTTTTAACTTTCATTGAAAGCAGTTAGGTGTTTGAAAACGGATTGAAATTAAATGAGATTAAAGAAAAATATCGAATTTAAAGTGATCCTGAATCTGATTTTAGAACGAGTAGAATACGAATTGCGACAGTCCGGTTAAAATTAAATCAGTACTAATATTATAAATGCGAGAGTAACTCTGTCTGTCTGTCTGTTACGCTTTCACGCCAAAACTACTGGACCGATTTGAATGAAATTTGGTATGGAAATAGTTTGAGACCCGGGAAAAAACATAGGATAGTTCTTATCCAACTGCGCAAAAATAGGTAAATTTTTTTGCGCGATAACCGACATAGGCGCGGGAGGAGCCGCGCCCGGAAAGCTAGTTTATTGATAATTATGACTTGACTTTCGTAAAAAAGAAGAAACACCTACCTTGACATATTCAGAATCGATGCAGCGTTATAAGTTAGCTAAGTTATTTTATAATAATTATAGGTACTTATATTTTATGTTATACTAGTAAATATTTACTTTTTTCGATGACATGCTCTGTAAATTGAGCTATCGTAGTAAGTAAAGTCATAGCTCAAATTTATTATTTCGTTCATATCGTTCAGAGAACAGAGAAGTTCCGGGCTCTAGGGACAGATAGTAGTGAGTTTGAATTTTATGCGTGAGAATGTATGGTATGCGTATGAAGTGGTAATTTTATAAAGCAGATAATAAACAAAAAATAACATAAAAATAAAATAATACTAAAAAGTGGTTCTCTAATGCATTTTTTATTAGCTGTATGGCATGCCATACAACTTGTGTCTGTTAGTTTTTGAAGCCTGACCGCTGGTTCTGACACGTTAGTAAGATGACTTTTATACAACTGTGGGGCTATCAATCTTTTAGTCAGGTGGTCTACCGCATAACACGGCCCTATTAAGGGTCATCATCACATCTCTACGCCTGGCAGGTGGTTTGAGTATCGCAATGTAAGATGGCATTCTTCAAAAGGTTCATTCTTCAAACCTTCTGGTTCGTTTTTTTTTTTTATGCTTGATAGGTTAGCCTTTGACCACTATCTCACTTGATGGTAAGTGATGATGTGATGTCGGAGATGTTGTTCAGGCTAACCTAGAATTACTGGCTCTCAAGGACAGCTGCCGGAACACACCGTTAGGTGCTTGGCGACAGATTTTCTACTTGAGGGTGGTAGTTAGCCAGGCGGGCATTCGCAAAATGCCCTACCACCATGCAAAATTTTGTTTCGTGCGTCCTTCAAACTCGCTAGGTAGATACGGAAGGTTCTTGCCCAGCACCCCACGCGGCAATTACTCCCCATAATTAGATGGGTATCAATCTGATCGGTATCCATTAGTATACCGACCACATTAAATACGCATATTCCGATAACAGATAAAAGTATGACGCAATCGGAAAATACCATTAATATTAAAACACTGGCGAAATTCAATGGTTTTGCAAACAAAGGCTCGATTTGGCGCAAACGAGCTTGTTTATTCAGTCCCTTGTCAAATTGTGTACGGATGTGGATAATGGTTTGTAGAAGAGTCACGAAAATATGAAAATATAAGTGGTAGGAATGAGCAGCAAAAATACATGCCTTGTGGGACGGTATCCGGCATCCTTCGGTATCAGTTGCTCTTGGAAACGGATGGGACATTTTTGTAAAAAAATCTGTGACATTGTTCTAGCAGCTATTTTAAGTAAAATTAAATGTTTTTCATAAAAAGGCTTGGCTCGTGGGTGTGTGTCTAAAAGCACTGGTATGGAATCTAAGGGACTAAGGTTTATTGATGGGTCGGAAACGGACGCGGGTTGCTAAAATTACTAGGCCTGGCAGGTTTCTTGGGGACTGCAGTATAAACAGGAAGTTTTTCAGAAGGCATTGCTGCCCACTTTGTGGTATAATATTCTTCGTTGTTTATTAAGAATCATACGGGATCTAATGGGGCTTGCAATTCTAGCCTGGTACCCCAAATGGGCTTTGAAAATCCTTGCTAAGAGGACGGAACTTAGAAACCAAAAATCCACATACAACCGCAAATACTAGTGTATCTGATATTAAAACAAGGCTGTGATCCGATGTAAGCAAGTTTATAGCTGAAATATACTATAATGCTTATTGTGTATTTATAGGATCGTAATTAACTGAAGCAAATAATTAACGCTTACGTATCGTAACATAGTTTCAATAGCACTACCAATCGTCTGGGACTGGTACATTATGGTATAGTACAATAACTTAAGGGACCATAGAAGACCATTCTTAATGATATGGTTTCACTAACAACAGAACAACACAAGGACATTGTAAATGCTTTGGTTTTATGACCGGCTTCCTTTCAGATCGTTCTCACTCTCCTTTCAAATGCTCTTGTAGATAATATCCTGCTGATAATCAGAGATCTCAAAGAACCCAAACTAGCAGGTCTTTGCCGGCCAATAAAGCAAACTAACGTTGATAAATAAGTATTTTATCAGCGCATGCTGCAACGTGACAGTTATGAATGATGTTATAGCATTTTGCGTATGCTGGTCTGGCTTAATATTTTGCACCACGATCAAGTAAAAAATTCGTTGTCTAGCACCTGTGTATTGCGGCAGTGATCCTTAATAACCAGTTTCTTCTATTTTACGCATTCTTTACATCCTTTAATCACATAATAACTTTCTAACAGGCAACATGGAGGTCTAAGGCAACACTATCAGCTTTAAAATAAACGGTATTCACCTTCGGATATATAAGAAGGTTAGAGAGAAGAAAACTTTACACATGAACACCGTACTCTGATTCCAAAACTGTATGAATAGATTAAGGATATTAAGTTTATAATGGATAAAAACATCAAACACAGACTTTGTTTTAAAATTTTCATCGCTATTATTTTTCTTTTGCTATTTTTTTATAATAAATGTTTCTGTATTAGAATAGACTATTTTTTTAACATTTCATTTAATATTTTTCTTGCTTAAAACCTTGTATTTTTCTCATTTATAGAGGTTAGAAGATGTGTGTTGCACAAAAAAAACTAATTATATTTGTACCGTCTCTTATTAATTCCAAAAAGAAATAAGCAGAAAAAAAATCTATGATGTACCTCTTTTACGATTATGATTGCCTAGTACCTGTTATTGGAAATATACTTCCTTAGTACTTACTTATTTTGCTATATCAAGTTTGCTAAGTTCAGTTTGTACCGTCTCCTAAACAGTCCAAAGAGATAGATACGCAAAAAAACTCTATCAAGTACCTCTTCCAGGATTATTTTCTCCTAGTAGCTTTTATTAGGATTGATATTATTTCCAATATTCTTTTTCCAAGTATTCTAAGTTCAGTTAATTAATAAAGCACTAACGTCGAGGACGAAAAAGCGATGAATTCTTGGGTGGGTTCTGATGGGATATAGACTAATTGCTTTTTAGAATCGGATAGGAACTTTGGAGATGGGAAGTAGACTAATTGATTTTTGGAATTTGTCCAATTTGTGAGATTCGTAGGAACTACCCAATATTTTTCTCTCTGGCACATAATAAAACGGACCAGAAGCATCACTCCGCAAAGCCATTACAGTAAATAAGAGACTAGCTACGACGCAATAAAATGCACTTCACTCGCCAACCACGTAGTACGAGTATCTAATATTTTCACCTACAAGGCGTCTTAGGCTCTCTTTCTATCGCATACACAGAAACCCATTGTTTTGATCTCTTTCGACGCGGCACGCACCGTAGAATAATCATGTCCAGACAGGTAACGCTGATGTACCTTTGGATTGACCCAGGCCTGTCACTTGATGGCGGTTAAAATAGTTTTATATAACACAATAATATTTTATTTACGTCTCATCCTTTGAAATCTGTCACTGTTAGCAAGATCTTATACAGAGTACATTGCCTCCGAGGCACGGAAGTTCAGTAGTCATGTCACTAGCGGTCACACATCCAAGTCATGACCGCGGCGGACGTTACTAACTTAGCTGAAACTTCGCTACGAGCGTCTTAAAATATTGACAACATTTTATGTGTAATAACGCTGTTTTAGCGTAAATATAACTATGTAGTAAAGACAGCGTAAATAATTATATTTTATGATTTTTAAACCAGTCTTTGATACTAGATAACTATTTTTCTACTTTTTAAATCTTTAAAGAAATCCCACCTACAAATGTTTGGAAAGAAGGAACACTTATTCTACCAACATAAATGAACTTTGCCCTTTCGTCACTGATTTTATTACTCCACACGTAAAAGTGAAAATATACACATGACATCTGATTTTCGTGCCGTCCGTTCTTCAGAGGCAATTTTCCGATCCACCGACTTTGATATTCATAAGTGCCTTTCTAGAGCCAAAACTGAATAAATTATTTTCATTTCGCTCAAGTCTGCTTCGCACTGAAATAGGCATTGTTGTCTAGAGAACCAATTAGTTAAATAATGGTGCTACGAGGCTACGAGCATACGATACTCACAGATAATTCACGTTCAGTCTACTAACTGATGTGAAGCAGTGTGCCAGTAATTGGTTTTGGTAACAATCACAGTCACTAAACTAACGTTGCCCGAGTTCGGTTACATGAAGGACGGTTGAGCTGATGTTTGGTAAAATTACATTACCTAAATTGGGGTGACAAGGTCTACTGTATCTCATTTAATCTTTATCACATCACATCAACAGCTATAACATCCTCCGTTGAACCAATGCCTCCATTGTAGGCGTTAGTCGTAATCTCTCTTAGTTTTGTAGACTCTAATTCTTGTGGATCTCAGAGTATGAGATGGTAGTTCTACAGAAAGCGCAGCTTCTGGTATTCTTTTCTTGGTCACCTCTTATGACTCCCACAAGAAGACATGGGGGTGCATATCTAGCTCAGCACCTCACGGGAAATTATCTTTATTCTTCTGAATGTCTTTCTAATCGTATGCGGCAAAAGCCACGTGAAATAGAAAACGTTGCATGGTTAAAACTTAGTAGCATACTCTCGTCCCAGTGCGAGAGTGGTGTTTCCTATTTCACAAAAGGAATTATACCAACTTTTACGCCATTATAAAGTTCATCACTCGTTAACAGCAGGACTCCTCCAAAGTAGGTACAAATACAATTGCGATTTAAATAATTGTTTTAAATCATGGGTGTTAAAGTATATTTTAGAATAACAAGATGAACTAGTAGACGTTTCAGAACAAGCATGCCTATCATTTTCCTGGTGACCGCATCATTCTAAAATCACACTCCTCTTATATCCACACGATTTAAAGCCCTTTAAAATTTTATTTGACAAAGGCAAAAAATATATACTTAGAAATATCTATCTAAATAATGTTTTTTTCGACACAGATAACAGTTTCAGATGCATGCAACATTATTTTCCACTATAACTTCATAGCTAGAAACCGTATCTCCTGAATAAACGGAGAGATGTTTAATTATTAAAGCAATCTGATAAACTATTATTTCAACCTGGCCTAGATCTAGTCACGGAATCGTTATGGACTAATTGTGTTGAAACAGGTTCATTTATTTGCAAACTTCTCTTACCAATAGTGAGATAGGTCAGTGGCTAGAACAATCGGTACTCAGGGTTCTACACGGCCCTTGAGGAGTTGAATGTATTTAATTGTAAAGTGACGGCCAGTTCACCCCGTCTGAACATTACAGTGGTAGTGACACTGTCTACGTACCTACTACACTGTCTGTACTCATCACTCTAAGAAGTTAGTTCTTATGTCTCGTTTGCACAATAATTTCACAAGCTAAAGTGCCCTTCACGCCTTAAATAGTACTGTCTGCACAGTAAAGCGTCAAGGTAAAATAATCTGAGAATGTTGTGGTACACGCTAGGACGGGGTCTTTCTGAAGAGCCATATCACCTGGTAAGGGTAACAATCACATATTTGATAATGTAGAAATATTTCAAATAATACGAACACTTACTTGGAAAATTACTTAATAATTAGTGGCGTCAATGACATTCTATACACAAGGACATATCAGGCGCACGCTTCTTACGGAACGGCAAAAGTGTGCTTAAAGGAGATGTAAGCACACTTTTCGCTTTAGTCGTGTGTTGATCGCAGAGCCGTAAGGATGCCGAAGTGTGTCATAAAAAAAGTGCCGAAATAATACCCTAACCACGAAAAATAAAGATGGCGTGACCAACCACCGGTAAGTTCATTATATTTATCAAAGATAATACGCGAAAAAGTGTACAGAATGTGGTAAAACCATTATTTTCTCAAATAATATCGTTAATTATAAACAAGTATTCCCACTCCTTTCTCTCCCACGCATCAGAAAGAGACAGACTGAATTACGTCACAAGCACACAGTCAGAAATGAGAACAATAGAGTCGCTCTGTTCTTAAAGTATTATGTCTAAGGGCCATTAATTTTTGTTACATTTCCATCACATTTTTAGAAGACTTTTTTAAGTATATACGTTGAATATTATCGAAATTCGTGAATTAATATTAGCTTTTTTATTACTAGTATTACAAGCTTATATAGTCCTGTTGACACGATTTCAGTTTCAGCTGTTTTAAGTCATTATAATGATACTGAGCTTACATCATGTAAACCAAACTAGCTTGCTATACTGTGCTTGTAATACCACGCTCGTGTACCGGGCATAAAATGTTAATACGTACTTCATCATAATGTAAATATTACGCAAATATTATTATGACAAATTTTTCAGCTTTCCTGTACACGAAATCATGAGGGAAAATTGGCATAAGGTAGTAGCAAGAGAAAGATCTGAGGAATTTTAAAAACCAAATAATTCAAGCGTTATTTGCTCAGATCATTTCCTTGAATCTGATGTATATTGCACCACTAAAGGGTTTAAACGTTTAAAAAAGACCGCTGTCTGCATATTGAGGTTAGTTGTGACTAATATTACACAAGTCGTACCATTCAATTTTATTATAAAAACTAACGCGGTTCGTACCATTCAAGTTTGCCAATCGCATAAGTGCAGCCGTTACTGCGACAGCGGCAAACATGACTACGTTTGGTTGTACATGGCCTCTATCTCAAATATTAATAATTATTCTCGTAAATATTTCATTCAAATTAATAGCCAGAAAATTAATTTGACTATTCAATATTTTCCACCAGCCACTCAAAAAGAGTGGTTCCATAAACTAGTCGATTTGAATGACATAGGCGGCTTATGCTATGCGTCGGAGGAAGTCTTTGTGGTAAATACCAAAACAGAAAACATAATAATACATTACAATAAACTTAGCGGTGGCAAGTTCATGCTTAAAAAGTATGACAATACCTTTTTGACATTAAAAGTACTGAAATTTCTAAAAATTCTCTTATTCTCTTCTCTTCTCTTTTAATCTTGGGTAATATTTACCCAGGTTGATGCACACACAAAAGATCAGTCTAGCCACAATTATGATTTGACCAAAGCAGTCATACAAAAATATATTGATGTTCGTTTACATTATATATTATGTCAAAAAGATACCTTGGATAAAAAGGCTAAGTCTAAACGACAAGTTTATAATTTAATTTATTCCAGGGCACTTAGTTTCCCGATTATTTTGGGTAAATGTGAATATATTGTTTAAAAATGTTGTTTTTTTATGGTCCTCATTTATCAAATTCGCATTCACTAAAACACTTACGTACTCATTACGAAATCTGATAAGTACTTGTAATATACAAAAATGTTTTTAATGTCATATCAATTACCTCTCAAAAAAAACATCCCGTAGCTACTCCACTGTAGTCTCTGTTCAACTTAATTCCTAAAATCACCATATGCAGCTTCAACTGTTTATTCGTTTTACATTACTGCTTTTAGACCGAGTGCATTGTAAAGGACTGGAGTGAGAGCGGCAATGTATGAACATAGCAGTTGAAGCTGCATATGGTGAATTTAGAGACATGTGCCATGGTTTGGCTTTGTTCTTGCATGGCGTGGTATGTCCTTGTGTATAGAAGGTCATTGAGTGGCGTGAATAATAAGTTTGATAGTCCGTCAGACGGCGCTAGCGTCGACGCCATTAGCTAGAAATTGTCAGCTGTCAATAGATAGACACCACCACTCCTGCGTAGTTAAAGGTTTTAATATTTTATATAAATTTTGATGTAGATAGTTACTACTAGCTACTGCTTTAATGTTTAGGACAGTGCCTAAAATACTGGGTTTGAGCAGAGCCACAGAATAAAAACGACCAAAATGCCATGCCAATAAATAAGCGACTCTAGTGACGAAACAATAAAGGGCACTTTAGGTCGCAAAGTATGGAATACCTAAAATTTAGATTCATGTACAAGGTGGTCACTCTTTCTATCACATAGCCACGAATAGCTCTGATCTCTTCTAACGCGGCACGCACCGTAGAATAATCATGTCTAGACGGATATGCTGATATACCTGTCGCTTAGTACTTAAAGCATAGAACATATAATAATACTACGTACTTTAGGATCTAAGGGAGCCAGGCCTAGAAAATCATTAAACTATTTACATCACTAGGTTCAGAAAAACGCGAGGGAAAACATTTCTTGAACTGCGAGTAGGATTTTCTCTTATTGTGATTTTGTTAGCCATTTCTTTTTATATTATAAAGTGACACGATGGACCAGCCTGATGGTGGGTGTCACACCACGGTTGCCGTATCATCATTCTCTTGCTACCTGATAGTGCATTGTGTTCGTTACTCCCGTTCGTAAGTTCTTATACTTCGTTTTCTCACTACCTACACTGCCATATACGCATGAATACAGTAGTGAATGCACATTACTGCTTCGCAGGCTAATTATCTGTCACTGGTGGTATCCAATAAGACGGACTCTTGCTAAAGTGTCCTTCAACCTGGTAAAATATAGTTTTTTTTTTAGTTGATAGTCTAGCCTTTGATCACTATCCCACCTGATGTTAAGTGGTGATGTGGTCATTACTCCCGTTCGTAAGTTCTTATACTGCGTTTTCTCACTACCTACATTGCCATATACGCATAAATACAGTAGTGAATGCACATTATTGTTGTTATAGCGAACCTACTGGCTCTCAAGGACAGCTGCTAGAACACACTGTTAGGTGCTTGGCTACAGATTTTCTACATTAAAGTAGCATTTGCAAAATTAATTACCAGCATGCTGTTCCGACTGCCATCCTTAGGTTACAATCGGGATCGACGGCTTAACTTGCCCCGAAGGCTCCTAAGCACGGAAACGCTCAGTAGCAATGTTACTAGCGGTCACCCATCCAAGTCATGACTGCGGCGGACGCTGCTTAACTTATGATAGGCTGATAGGCTAAACGGCTAAGCAAACAACTCTACAAGCGCGTCATGATAATACGTTAGTAATAAGAACTTGTTGATTATGTAAAGTGAGAGTTCACTACGACTACTTTAAAAGTTATTCGATAAGCAGGCGTCCTCGATGCAGAAAATAATTTATCAAACACCAGTTTCTAATTAAAAGCGCTAAGAATACCAGCCATCATAACAACATGCAAATAATATATACGAGTATATTGTTCCAAATTCACTGTTTTGCGCAATTTACTGTACGCACTATAGCTTCCGGAGTTAAAATGAGCCCATCAAACGCATATATCAGACTGCGGTAAGCGTAGCAATTTGTTATTCCTTTAGTTAATACTGAGAGTGGGAACCTGGATAGTGGCGCAGTACATTTCGAGTATACTAGTATGTTTGCCTTAAATGTTTAGTGACATCTATTTGTAGGTGAACACAACTTTAGCAACGTTTCTTGTTTTTCTCGAAGAATGATATATTAAATTTGAATCTAATAATTTGGCGGTTAAGTTGATAGACAAGGAGCATTATGGCCATTAACAAAAAAAAATGTACCTTACATTTCTGTTCTTCTTTCAACTTATAAATTAGTCCTCAACGAACGCTTTTTTGTAATCATTGAGGTTAATAGTTATATACAGGGTTATTGGAAAATTGCTTACAACCTCTTAGATTTGCCTTCGGTTAGTCCTTGCATACATTTTGAGTGAACTGTTTTTTGTTTATGTTTTATATGTTTGTGGCGGAAAAAGCACGAGGACCAACTGATGTTAAAATTCTGTTGTGCCTGTAATTTATTATATCATAATTTTTTATCTTTGCTCGATGTAAATGCGAGCGCGGCGCGTTTCAGTGTTGCTACGGCGGGCACTCTTTGCTTGGAGTGGGTCCTTATACTAAATAAATTTAATTTAAAAAATAGTTTATCTCTAAATGCTTGTCAGGACTAACAGAGGTTAACTTTAAGAGGTTGTTAGCATTTTTTCAATAACCCTGTATAATAGTTATATCAATAGTTAGTAGAGTGGGTACTGGGGAGGCAGACAGCACATGAGGTCCCAGGCTAGAACTGTAGCCTTCTCCCATATTTTACTGAGGGAGTCGTTAAAAGTGACGAAGGAAAAATATCTGAAGGTAAGCAGCAGCGACTTCTAAAGAACTGCGATCATTTACCGCAATTATTTGCTATAATTAGCTTTCCAGGCGCGGCTCCGCCCGCGCGTATGTCGGTTATCGCACAAAAACATTAACCTCTTTTTGAGCAGTTGGATAAAAACAATCCTATGATTTTTCCCGGGTCTCAAACTATTTTCGTACCAAATTTCATTCAAATCGATCCAGTAGTTTTGGCGTGAAAGCGTAACAGACAGACAGACAGACAGAGCTTTTTTTTATGCTTGATAGGTTAGCCTTTGACCACTATCACACCTGATGGTAAGTGATGATGTGGTCGAAGATGTTTTTCAGGCTAACCTTGAATTACTGGCTCTCAAGGACAGCTGCCGGAACACACCGTTAGGTGCTTGGCGACAGATTTTCAACTTGAGGGTGGTAGCTAGCCAGACGGGCATTCGCAAAGTGCCCTACCACCACGCTGTAACGACTGCTATCCTAAGTTTACAACCGGGACGAAGGCTTAACGTGCCCTCCGAAGCACGGAAGTGCTCAGTAGTAATGTCACCAGCGGTCACCCATCCAACTCATGACCGCGGCTGACGTTGCTTAACTTTGCTGATCGATTCAGAATGGTTAAGCAAACTTCGCTACGAGCGCTTCAAAAGCTACTTTCGCATTTATAATTCAAAGCTACTTTCGCATTTATAATTCAAAGCTACTTTCGCATTTATAATTCAAAGCTACTTTCGCATTTATAATTCAAAGCTACTTTCGCATTTATAATTCAAAGCTACTTTCGCATTTATAATATTAGTACTGATATTGGTTCCAAGTGAGAAGCTTATGTTCAACGGTGCAAAGACGCTGTGGCTCGTTGATGTAAATAAGTAGAAATCGTTTGTTATTAGCATCCCATTCGCCTACAATTTATGTTAAGTAGTAAACAATCCTATTATTTAAATAAAATTATAATTAATTAACCTAATATTTAAATATACCCATTTATACTCAATACCTATTGAATAAAATCAAAAATTCAGCAGAAATCTTAACACCAAAATCAGTACTACTATTATAAATGCGAAAGTAACTCTGTCTGTCTGTCTGTCTGTCTGTCTGTCTGTTACGCTTTCACGCGAAAACTACTGGACCGATTTGAATGAAATTTGGTATGGAAATAGTTTGAGACTTGGGAAAAAACATAGGGTAGTTTTTATCCAACTGCGCAAAAAGAGGTTAATGTTTTTCCGCGATAACCGACATACGCGCGGGCGGAGCCGTGCCCGGAAAGCTAGTACTAAATAAAATAAATTGTTGTATTTTTCATTAAGTATAGAGGTATATTTATTGCTCACACATTAAGCATTATTTTAACTTCTCAAAGGAATTCCTGTAACGTATCAAACCATATACCTACTGACTACAAAAGCACAGTTACCTGGCAACGACAAGATATTTACTGCAAGACAAAAGCGCCTATCAATTACGCTCGTTCGCGCGTTACCGTAAAACGAGCCCATTTACATTGTCAAGATGTAATATTAACGTGTACCTTCCATGTAAAACGAAGGATTTGCATGAAATAATAACTGGTAACTAGAGCAGAACGCTTTCGATAATAGGCGTCTTGGAAGCTAAGGACGTAATTTGTATGGCAATCAACGAAGCCGTTGTCTATTCTTGGAATGTTTGCGTTATTATTTAGGACTTGAATGACGTTTTGTTTTTTCCTTTAGTTTGTTCGATTTCATTGCTCATTTTACGAGGCAATTGTTTTGTTTCTCAGCAGCTTTAATATGCAGGTTTTGGTGTTATAACAATAAGTAAAATGTGATTTTGTTGTGAAAGTGGGAAAAAGGGTTTTGAAATTAGAATACCGCGAACACTATGATAAATCAAACTACAACAGTTCAAAAACGCATATACTTTACCCTTTAACATAGAATTATCTGTTATTTTTAAATTCATTTTTGTTTACTTATTTAATTCCAATCTCAACAAATATTGTTTTATAGAAGTAATTATATAAAAGTAAATGAAATTAGGAAATATTTATTAAAATATATCGTGTAGGTACATTATTAGGCATTTATAGGTATTCAAGTTTAATATGGAAACAGAATAGCACGGTTATAGTTTCGGAACGCACATATAAACATGATGGAGATTCGTAGTTACAATGAAAAAGATTTATAAAAATAATGACTATTTGAATATGAGTAATTCTAGTTACAAAGACAGCAATAAAATTTTAAAACATTGGCATAAATTTAACACTCAACGTCAAGCGAGCGACAGCTTTTCAATTTCGCTGCATATATTTAAATCTAAAACTAGTGTAGTTAGTTTATTCAGTGTTCTAACTAGTGTATTGTTTGTTATCCATGAAAAAAGTGTATTTGTCCCTATTTTTGCGAAATTAATTTACGTTTCTTTAACGTTCTATAGAAACGCGTAAGGGCCGCGTAATTTTGCGGCGCATAGGCTCTTTTGTGCGCGATCCGCCAGTCAACCGAATCCGCTGCTTACTGCGTGATTTATTTACATCCATAACTGTAAATCGTAAGATCTTGATTTATGCAATGAGTGCTTTAAAGTGTTCTGGTTGTTGCAATCCTTTAAACGACGTATCGGTATTGCTCTGTTGTCGTTGTCAAGGAAAGTACCATTACCATTTCGAAGATTTTGACGGATTTACAAAGGATTTCAAAGACTCATGGATATGCCCGGCCTGTCGCTGTAAAGAGCCGAAACGAGGTGACAACACTAATACGCCTGTACGTTCACACTAATACGCCTGTACGTTCACCTGCCGCCTTCTCTGCACTTAAACACATTGACACCTCGACGGAGCAGCCACTAATTGATAACGTCACACTGCGCACTAAGCCCCGCAGTTCTGGGAACTGCGGCTGCTTATCAGCAGACATCATACGTGATATTATAAGAGAAGAGCTGGACAGGAAGTTTGACTCGACTATTCGAGATATTCATAATAAATTGGACAAATTTGATGAGGCACTAGCGTTATTCTCTTCTGATCAAAAAGTTCTTAATTGTGAGTGTAAATTACAAAAGGACCTAATTTTTCGTCACAAAAAGAAATCGAAGAACTACGTATTTCTAGTTGTGAGCTCACGCAACGATTACACTTGGTGGAGCGTCACTCCCGCTCGAACAATTTGGAAATACAGTGCCTGCCTGAGCACGCTAGCGAAAATTTATATAACATTGTACAGCAACTTGGCAAGACTATTAAGACTCCCGTTGCCGAATCCGATTTGCATTATTGTAGCCGAATTGCTAAACTAAACGCTGGTAGTTCGCGCCCGCGTTCTGTTTTAGTGAAGTTTAGCAGCCACCGGCTACGCGATACATTCCTGGCCGGAGTGATAAGGTTCAATAGAAATACCCCAAGTGACAAGTTAAACTCCAGTCACCTGGGCCACGGGGGCAAGAAAAGCGCAGTGTACGTCTCAGAGCACCTCACTTCGGAGACTAAAGCGCTGCACGCCGCTGCTCGCAGAAAAGCCAAGGAGCTAAGTTATAGATTCGTCTGGGTTCGCGACGGGAAGGTGTTTATAAGAAAGTCTGAAAACTCTAATTACATTTTGATAAAGAACTTGGAGACTTTAGATAAACTAGTTAGATCATAATTCTAAATATTTAATCATTTGCTTAGGATAAGCAAATGATTAAATATTTAGTCACACCAAGTTTTTTTTTTCTTTCATTGATTGTATTAGTATTTTTTTTTAAGAAAAATTTATTGTTAATTTTCGTTTTCCATTTCATTTATCTGATAATCTTGTACCTATTTTATTTTTTGTTTACATTTTATATGCTTCAGCTATATTATCAAAATGTTAGAGGTTTAAAAACCAAAACTACTCAATTCTTTAATAATATTGTGTGTAGTAACTATAATGTGATGGTTCTAACCGAAACATGGTTAAATGGCAGCGTCTTCGATTCGGAACTTTTTGACGACCGCTATGTGGTTTATAGGAGAGATAGAGAATCTTGTAGTTCTTCCAAGAAAAAAGACGGAGGCGGTACAGTTATTGCAGTAACTAAATGCTTAAAATCTAAGCGCTTAATGAGTCTTGAATCACACTGTGACGATTTATGGATTCAGATAGAATGTCTTAACGATAAAAGCGGTGCAGAGCGCTTGCACTTCTGCGCAGTTTACCTACCTTCACCTCTGAAGCGTAAAAATTTGAAAGAATTCTTAAACAACTCTAGCCAAGTCATTGAATGTGGTACTCTAAATAATGTTATGCTACTTGGAGACTTCAATTTGGGATCTATAGCTTGGAACTTTATTGATAATGCTCAGTCATTGACTACCGTAGTGAAGTACTGCGATTTTGAAAATCAGCTACTAGACTTCGCTAGGCTTCATAATTTAAAACAATATAATAATACGCGCAATTTTCAAGGTAAAATATTAGATCTCATATTAAGTGACCTACGCATAATTAATGTTGACATTTGTAACAGTCCTCTTTCCAATGTTGATAAGTTCCACCCCCTGTAGAATTCTGTATTTTTGCACCAACTATCGACTAACTCCCATTAATAGTAATCGTTTTTGCTTTTATAGGGCTGATTATGCAAATATAATTAAAGATCTTAATGCAATATGCTGGGAAAAAGTATTTGAAAATTGTATAGTTGTGGATAAAATGCTCATAATTTTTTATAGATACGTTCGGGAGGCTATTAATAAACATGTACCTAGAGTCACACCTAAATCGAAAAAATATCCAGTTTGGTTTTCTCGTTATTTAATAAAGCTATTGCGTGAAAAGCTAATATACAGAAATAAATTGCGTAAATTTGCGCTCTGCGACTTATTTTTAACAAATCATTGGAAACTGGCATTTTCCCTTCAGACTGGAAAGTTGCATTAGTTATTCCATTGTTAAAGAATGGTAATATAGATATGGTCCAGAATTACAGGCCCATTTCTATACTTCCTGTCTTTGCCAAAATTTTTGAAAAACTTTTGTATTCTATTTTAACGTGGCATTTTAAGCAGATTATAATTATCCATGGTTTCATGAAACTTAGGTCAACGACTACAAACTTAGTCTCCTTTGTTGATAATATTTATCTTGAAATGGATGGGCGCGCATCTGTTGATGCTGTATACACTGATTTCAGCAAGGCATTTGATCGAGTGAGTCATATATTACTTCTCCGCAAACTCTCTGCTTGTGGTATAGCCGAGCCAGTGTTGAGTTGGTGTAAATCCTACTTATCAAGTAGAAAATGTGTTGTTGTGGCTAATGGTTACTCGTCTGAACCATTTTCAGTTGTTTCTGGAGTACCACAAGGATCTCATTTAGGACCACTGTTTTTCAACGTTTTTATTAATGATATCGGTGACTGTTTTCATCATTGCAAATATTTTCTGTTTGCTGACGATTTGAAAAATTTTATAATCATTAATGACCCTTCTGATGCAAAACTTTTACAGGCTGACCTCAATCGCCTCACTACATGGTGTCACTACAATGGCAAATGAAAATGAACTTAACTACATCAAAATGTTACTCGATACAATTTACAAGAAAAAATAAACAAATCCATAATACATATAAAATCAATAATGTTACATTGGCAAAAGTAGATAGTGTAAAAGATTTAGGCATCGTGCTGGATAATAATCTTAGATTTAACATGCATATAGACAACATCTGTTCTAATGCATTCAAGTGTCTTGGCTTTTTATTGCGGAACTGCAAGAATTTCAAGTATCCTAGAACTAAAATACTACTTTATAACGCCTTAGTTCGTAGCGGTTTTGGAATATTGCAGTGTGATCTGGAATCCTTTATACAAAGTTTATATCGAGCGCCTAGAGAGTGTACAAAAACATTTTTTGCGGCATCTTGCATATTCTTGCAATTTAGCTAAAACCATTTCAAGTTATCCTGAAAGATTGAATCATTTTAAAATGAAATCTTTAGCGGATCGAAGACAAATGCTTGACCTCTCATTTCTTTTTAAGCTTGCAAATGGTTTGTTGGACACACCTGATTTGTTGTCTGTGTTAACTTTTTCTGTACCATTAAGATCAAAGAGGGCATCAAGTTACAATTTACTCGAAAGTATTAAAAAAAAAAAAAAAGGATATAATGCGCCACAGAATAGAATGATTAAACAGTACAATGACATTTCGAAGAATGATTCCGTGGACCTTTTCAATGGAAACATTTGCAAGTTTAAGGCAGTTATCCTTAATTAATCTTTGTGACAATTCTCTTTTGTAAATTTTATAACTCTGTTTTCTTTTATTTTTGTTCATTGATAACACTAAATTGTAATTGAATTTATAATTCCGCTGTTTTTATTAATTTATATATGTAAAATCATAATCAAAATTGTATTTCGCTCATTTTTCGCATGTAGTCTTCCTCTATAATTGTAATGGCACTTAACATATTCTATTTTGTTCTTTACTTGTACTTTGAAACGGTGTGCATTATGTTGGGGATCAAATAAATAAATAAATAAATTTGTAATTTTGTAATCCGCAGAGCATGCCTTATTGCAAACATAAACATAATTAAATTATAGGGTGGCGTTATCATTATACAAGTTTAAAGCTAAATGCAAAATTAGTCTTGTTTGTAGTACAACGTAAGTTGAACTGTAGATGTCGCTCTATTCCAATACGATGGTTAAAGAACGATAGAAAAAAATTGAGTCAAATTCAAATTCAAATTAAAATTCAAAATCATTTATTCAATTCAGGCGTCTACGACGCTCTTATGAAGGTCAATTACAAATTTTAATATTGAAATATTCTACATTGTACTGCCACGTTCAGCAAAAAAAAAATTATAGAGCCACTGCGAGAAGAACGGGCAAGAAACTCGGGGCCATTCTTTTAAACATCTTTTAACAATGTGTTATATACAATATAATATGACTATTACAATATTTGTTCAAATTACGTAGGTGACAGGTGATAGCTTGGCAGAGGCGGAACTTTCCAAGCATCTTTGTCGTTTAAGTAATCACAAACTTTGTAGTATGTTTTCTCAATCAAAATATTTTTCATATGCAACTTGAATTTTCCTTCTGTGAGCATTGTAATATGTTTGAGAATTTTATAATAAAACCGCACACAATTACCTAAAAAGGATTATTTATTTGTCTTTGCTAGTCTAAAACCTGGTACTGCTATTTTATATTTATTCCTAGTGTTGTAATCGTGGTTGTCACTATTTAATTTAAATTTACTAAAATTTTTCCGAACAAACATAATATTTTCAAATATATACAGACTCGGTAAAGTTAATATATCTATTTCTTTAAAAAGATCCCTTAGAGATTCCATAGGATCCATTTCATATATGGCTCGAATTGCACGCTTTTGTAAGATAAAGATTGTTTCCATCTCAGCAGCAGCTCCCCACAGCAATACACCATACGACATAATACTCTGGAAGTACGCGAAATAAACTAGCCGTGCAGTAGCTACGTCTGTTAACTGTCTTATCTTACAAACTGCATATGCAGCAGAACTAAGTCTTCCGGCTAGATCATGTATATGTGGATCCCACTGTAAAATTGAATCCACTTTGATTCCCAGAAAGACTGTCGCTTTGTCAATAGAGAGTTTACCTAAGCCAAGCTTAATGTTTGGTTCAACATAAGGAACATTTGGTAAAGAAAACTTTAAACATTTGGTCTTATTTGAATTAAAGAGAAGATTATTAGCGGCGAACCATTCAGAGATCATAGATAACACATTATTTACATGAATTAGTTCACTATCTTTCCTATCTACTTTAAAAATCAGAAAGATATCATCTGCGAATAAAACAATATCGCAGAAATCTTTGACCATGCAAGGCAGATCATTAATATACGCTAGAAACAGAAAAGGTCCCAAAATTGATCCCTGCGGTACACCTATTTTTACCAAAGACCCGAAAGAAGTATTGCCATTTATTCCAATCATCTGTAGCCTGTCTGACAGATATGACTCTATTAGATTCAAAGCTTTTCCACGAATATCATAGTGTGAAAGCTTACGAATCAGAGTGCAGTGTTCTACACAATCAAATGTGAACTCTCCCAGGCTTCAAGTATATGTGACATTGACAATAAAATAACAATTGAACACCTGCATTTGTAGTGGATCTGCTCTTAGTAAAACCATACTGATTCTCATTCAATATATTATGCTCATTAAAATGAGATAAAAGTTGTTTGAGCATAATTTTTTCGAATACTTTACTCAGAACAGGTAAGATGGAAATAGGTCTATAATTGCAAGGGTCAGATGCAGCCCCCGACTTCAAAATTGGAGTGATTTTACATAGTTTCATTAAGTCGGGGAAATTTCCTCTAGTCATGACTCATTGTCATGTCAGCTCAAGTGGACAGAATATACCCCGGCTAAAGGGGTGGATGGACGCGGGTTCGAATCCCACACATGATTCAAACATTTTGCTTGAAATTTTTAATTGAAACGGCAAGTTCACAATGCTGAATAAAAGAAAAAATCACATGAGAATTAGATATCTAATAGGCTCTGATTACATTCTTGGTAAATTTTGGCACTGCTGAGGTGAGTGAAAAGTATTAAGAACAACACCAGACAAAAGTTTTTAACATCACTTTCTTTAGAATCTCACTTTATGCTGAGGATCCTTACTTGGAATAACTATAACAATTATGCAATCATTCGCTTACTCAGGACTCAAATTGGGCTTAAATGATCTTTGCTCTTATGTTGAATTTATAACTTGTACATAGAGAATATATGTATGTAGAGAAGTAAAACAAGTTTCTTACATAGTATAGTAAAGCTGTACCGAGCTTTAGATATGAGGTGCTTTCGTCAGTTTTTTTACCGACAGTTTACCTTTACTAACAAAACAATAAGAACTATTTGCAATATTACAGCTGCTAGAAAGAAAGATGTGGACAACCTACAAGCCATTGCAGTCTCCCAAGGCATTCCATATGCTCCAGCCAACTACCAGTTGGCAGCGTGCCAGCATGCTGGTAGCATTTCTCCGTTGGATTGCAATGCTAATTTCTTGAGCCACATAGGTACGAACATTTTGATCATATGTCGCATCGACCAAGCGCTTACGTGAGCGTATTCGACGATATAGGATGGTTTTAAAAACGAAATATACTTAGTACTATGTTTCAAGATATTTTTCCTTATTTTATCTCAACCACAATTCCATATTTTACATACATAGTGATTATAATCACACTTGAATTCCCCGAAGGAGGAGGCAGATGTGTGTAAACACCCACATTTTGCTAGTTGGGTTTTTGGCCCATCTAATAAGGGACAAGCCTATTGCCATAGATGCACCGGTTTGTTATTACAAAAAAAACCTTTGTTTTCTTTCATAAGCACAACAAACTGATTTGATAAATTTCAGACCAGTTTTGCTGTAAAATGTCTTAGTATACTATAGTATACATAGTATAGTATACTTATCTTTATGTAGGTATTTACTTACACCGGGCGTATTACCTTAACTCGAAATTCGTGTACCACGAGGAAAGTTAGAAATTCAAAGTTTTGTATATCTTTTGGCTCAAAGTCAATGCCGTTGGCTTCGCTGTTTGGCAGCGGCACGTGGCGCGTATAGTTGTTGCTGTAAATTGAAATGAAAATTTACACTTAATTCCTGTTTAACTCGTAGGTATTTCATCGTTGGTGCAAGTGAGCCTAAATGTATTTGTAAATCATTATTTTATGATTTTATAAGTATTATGTATTTGTTATTATTAATTACTAGCTTTCCAGACGCGGCTCCGCCCGCGCGTATGTCTGTTACCGCGCAAAAACATTAACCTCTTTTTGCGCAGTTGGATAAAAACTATCCTATGTTTTTTCCCGGGTCTCAAATTATTTCCATACCAAATTTCATTCAAATAGGTCCAGTAGATTTGGCGTGAAAGCGTAACAGACAGACAGACAGAGTTACTTTAGCACTTATAATATTAAGTACTGGTGGATTTTCGCAAAGTACCTAATGACTAAATCCTTAATCTTAACTTCTATTTACTTCCGAAACGTTATATTATATATTGGTGACTTGAAGTGATTTGCTACAGGACTCCTTCATAAAACTCCTATAGACAAAACTTTATGCCCATTTTGAGAGAGCTTCCAGTGGCGACGTGCATTATTAGTTAGACATTGTGTCATGTATGAACTGTGCCTACGAATTGGCATGCATACAAATGACGCAGCCCATCTCATCCGTTGAGAATACTGTAAAACAAGCCTGCTAACAAAAACATAATCGAATGCCTTACGGTTCGTAATTGGACTGGAATAGTTACAAAAAGTGCTTCTTAAAAGATTTAATAAAAAATGATATTTAAAAAATATTTCGACTAGACAAGGATAATTTCTTTAAACCTAAAACCTAACCTAATTTCCAGTGTGACTTGAAGCAATCCCAGAACATCTCATTTCCAATAATTGCGCTATGGAAGCGCGTGTTAAATAGTACAATTTTTTTCTATTCGTTTGAATGTACATCATATTGATGTCAGCGACATCTACCTTAAAAGCATGAAACTATTTACATAGGCTGGTAGGTTGATATTCGATCAACATACAAAACCAATTAGATGACGCCGTTTTTAAAATTACTTAGAACTTAGATTATGCCGTTTTGTTCACATCAAATATTAGTTTGACTAAGCCATCTAGGGTGAATTACATGAACTATGTGCAATGACCATACAGAACATTTTGCGAACGTCGGCAAAGTGGCTTGAGCTTGCAATGATAACTGCACGAATCACCGAAGTTGGCCGAACATTCACGAAAGTAGACTTTTTTTTCCTGCGCGTAACTCTTCTCTTGTTGCACCTTTTGCACGCATCGCATATTAGCTAATAAGCTACCCGCATACCCGTTTCCACGTTTAAACGTACCTACCTATCTATCAAGAAATTGTAGTTATTAATGACAGTGAAGAAATTTAGGTTTGGCACCTGGAGGAACGACGAGCGATGGATTGGAACTTCGCTGGCTTTCGGTGAGTACATTCACCCCTGGCTTCCATTATTTTATTTGATGTGAATTATTGTGTGCTTATTTCCCTAGGTTTTCGTTTCCAATCTTTCCGGTGGTTGGAGGTGATAAACTATTGCATTTTACGTATAATTTATAATTCGGCCGGATTTACACACACAGTATTATTTTAGAGCATTGACGCAAGCGAAGCAAAAACATTTGAATGAAAAAAAATAACTTCCGGCGGAACTTGAATCCGCAACCCCAGAAAACTGTCCTGCTGCATTTCTAATTATGGTATCCATAGCATATGCTATCCAATATCAATGGGTGTTGGTAAGTCAAACAAGACTGTCCAGCATCATCAAGCGTCATATCTCTTTAGTAATAAGACTCGTGTATTTAAATTATACTAACAAGGTAAGCAATTTGAACCAAACTTAGTGATTTCTTTTCGTTTTCATCAATTATTAGTTGAATTGAAATCCATTGAAAAATCGTGGCTCAGAAGTAATGGATCCATAGTTAATACTCCCCTGAGAGTTTTGACTTCACGAAATATTGGTAAGGCTTTTTTCCATATTATACTTGCCTGTACCTAGAGCTTCTGCTTGAACTACTGTGTAATAATAAATCTGTGCGTGAGCGTATCAATTGCTGTGTGTATAAAACTTCAGTGTCTATTTTTTTTCTAGCATACGCGACGCGCCGGCGACTCTTAACGGTGTGTTCCGGTAGTTATCCTTGAAATGGCTCCCGCAGCCATTTCCTTCACGACATCTCCGAGGCTAAAGTCTGCTTATAACTGTTTTTGGTCACATCATCATTTAACAACAGGCGAGTTATTGGTTAACATTTTACTCTTCAGCTTTTAAAAGGGATATCGTATTCACAGTAATCACAACGAATAGAATCTTTTATTGAACATCCAAACATTGGGTTCTGCATCTACCCACCTTTTCGTGTAAGCTATGTAAGTATTAACCAAAAAATCCTCACCTAATATTGAGTTATCGATACGTACCACGTACTTAACTCGCACTTCGATACTTATAATTATTTATTGTTTTACTATTGAGTTGCTACTTGCCACTGAGTCGAAGCTTGTTTGTATTGCTTTTTTCACAGCAGGGATGGGTAGTAACCCATCCCAATAAAAAGTAAGGCGAAAAAAGAGACATTTAATTTAATTTACTCGTATTATATGTATTATCACTGAACTTATAAAAACGAGAGAAACGGCGCCCATACCTCGAAAACGGCAATGTGGCATCAGGCGACGTCTACTGATTGAGTTTCAGTAGTGTGCATATCTGTGTCTACTGCATACTAGTCATCATGTCCTTGACATTCATTAAAACCTATATTCAATGGTTGTCTAGCTGTTTGCATTATTTGTTTGTGTTTAATTTTCTCTACATCATATTATTGTTACATTAGAGCGTACTTTATATTCCTTTTTTATTTAAATCGATGGGTATTCCATATAAATTTTACCTTTCCAGAATTTCCTTTAATTTGTACTCTTACATCTTAATCATATTTTTAGGATGTTCTCTAAAATAACAAATTTGAGAAAATTTCAAACTTGAAGGGACAATGTAGGCTTAGTTACTTAACTATTTAGTACCTACTACATACCTGCAGTGTCATTGAGGAATTCTATCAATTTCTTTATTCTGTGGCTTTCATCTGCCTGTAGGGTTGGTCATTGGACCACAAAATATAAAGCTGCTTTTCCTGTCACGCGCATAACCACCTAGCTGCGTGCGGGTCTAGCTAGCATGTGGGGTGACAGCATCCTATAATTTCATACATATTTTTCATATCGCGCGGGCAGCATGCGCGCGGCCAGAACCATGTTATCACCCGCATGCGAACCGAATTCGCGCGCGGGCGAAAATACGCATGACAGTAAGAGCCGTAATACCTAACAACAAACGCTGCAGTACTCCTAAAAGCTATTCCTTACTTTAAACAAATTTAAAATTCTCTCTACCCACATTTTCTTTAATAATGTGGTGCAACAGCTGACATTTCAATCAAATTTAAAACATGCCTACAACAGGCGAGAGTTTTTTTCTCAAAGCGGCGTGTCGTGAAGAAAATTAAATTCTGATTAAACCAGACGGTGGAATATCCTCTTGTCTCGCCTTGCAGTCAATAAGAGCTTTGATGTACGAATGAGCACCTTGTAAGTGGGTTACTCAGGGTCGTATGACGTCGTCAGGGCTTCATTATGCTTCACGTGATAAGGAAATTGGTTTTAGAAACGTTACTTACTTTCTTTGATTACTTACGACTGCTCAATCTTGACGTAAAGATGTAAATGTATATTTGAGTCATTTTGTTTACGACTACGTTGCGCCACAGATGACAGATTAGTTGCTCTCTTGGTAGTATTAGTATTTATTGTACATATAAATTGATCGTTATCTTTACATTGAACATTACATTGATCGTTACATTAAGTATATTAAGGAAGACCAGTGCTGGCTAAAAACCAGCATTATGCTGATTTGGGACCAATTTGTGTGCACTTTACTATGTAGTTGAATTTTAAATTTTAGTGTCACCTCTTTTGTTTGTGTCACAAATAAAGCATTTTTCTTTGTTCTTTCTTTCTTTCTTTCATTAGATTATCGAAAAAAACATTGTACCTCTACCACGGAACACTGCTCTTTTTCCGCATTGATATCACAATCACATGCACCCCTACACATAATTATAATAATAAATGTATTTTCTTTCTTTTTTTTAATGTAAAACATGTTGTTTTTATTCATACGCGTAAGGTACATAAAAAAATACAAAATTGCAAAATGTAAAATTGTATATAATATTTTTTTTTTACTTGACCGATACTAAGAAGTATAAGCCACGAGCGGGATTCGAACTGGGGACTGTTCGTAACGTTTCAAAAGCAAAAAACAACAAACATACTCTGCCTTCATAGGCAGAGTATGTTGTTATAGCATGGTTTTAGGGCATTTTGCGAATGCCCGCCTGGCTAGCTACCACCCTCAAGTAGAAAATCTGTCGCCAAGCACCTAACGGTGTAATTTGGCAGCTGTCCTTAAGAGCCAGTTCTAGGTTAGCCTGAACAACATCTTCGACTACATCATCACTTACCATCAGGTGAGATAGTGGTCAGACATAGAAAAAATGGTTATAGCAAATTTTTATTCAAATTAAGGACGCATTACTAGATTAGTATTAAAATCTAATTTATACATGGATATATTTGCTACTAGATGACCCGGTGTACTTTGTATGACCTATCCTAACGGAAAAACGTCAAATATTTGACAGGAAAGTATAGGTAGAACAGGTTATATGGAAAAATGAAATGGCTGTTTTTTTTGGTATCGTGGTATGTGAGTATTGACTGAAATTTGTCGTTTCGTTCCTATTGTTTGACCGTCTTAATAAGACGAGGGCAGGCTAATATCTTAGTAGCGCTTCACATAAAAACTTACTTTCATCATATGATATGTACCAAGTAATCAAACTTGCTGATTTTTTTTAGCTAGTTGAGTCTATCTTTGCTTCTAATTTTTCAGTTTTTCGTAAAAATGTGGAATATTGAAAATGTTAAAAATTGGGTAAATCGTTTTGTATGGTCATTCTTAATTACACATTTAGAGATCAAATAAGTAATAAAACAAAACTTGCAAACCATCCGAGAGGCCCAAGGACATGTATGTAAAATTTCGACTAGTTTGAACATACGATATTTAACGTATAACAAATTTGCGCTTGTACAGTAAGATCTATGAAGACACTAGCCGAAACTCTGTATTATACCGTTTAAAAACATGCCAATTTCAACCAAGTCAACGTTCTTTCTGGATACTATATATATATATATACACTCGAGAGCAATGAATCCGGGTCACTTAAAGAATGTTAAAAATCTCGGAAACTAAAAATGATAGGTTAATGCAATAAATTGTATTTAATAGACAATGTAATACTCCTTAAATGAAAGTAAAAAAAATATGAGTCACCATACATTTTATTAACACAAAATTACATAAAGAAAAAAACTGCTGATCTCTCCTTAAAACAAAAATAGGAAACATGAAATTTTTGAACTTTATTACGATTTTCTTGAATTTTAATACTTCGTATTGCCTCCTCGTGCTTCCATTACTGCGTTTACGCGGTTTGACATGCTGTACACCAAGCCGCCTATACGATTTTGGGGAATATTCTCCCATTCCTCTGTGAGAGCAATTTTGAGCTCACGAAGCGTGATTGGGGGAGGGTTTCGTTGTTTTACGCATCTGCTTAGCTCGTCCCAAGCATGCTCGATCGGGTTGATATCCGGGCTGCGCGCTGGCCACTCCATACGAGTAATGTTCATCTCTTGAAGGTAGTCATTCACAATCCTACCTGTATGAGGTCGGGCATTGTCATGCATAAATATAGCATCCTCACCTAAATTGACCATAAATGGACCAACGTGATCATTGAGGATTTCTTCCACATATCTTACGCTAGTTAAAGAGCCGTTTTCTATGATCACCAGCTCTGTGCGACTTTCAGAAGAAATTCCGGCCCACACAAGTACAGACCCACCACCGTAGGCTACTTTTTCTTCGATGCATGCTTGCTTGAATCTTTCCCCTGGTCTTCGATACACTCTGTGTCTTCCATCGTGCTTGTAGAGCATAAATTTTGATTCGTCGGAGAACATAACTTTTGACCAATCTTCAATACTCCAATTTACGTGGCTCTGGGCATATCTTAGTCTCGAAATACGATGCCCACGCTCCAGTTTAGGGCCGTTTGCAGGTCTAAGGGGTTTTAAGTTAGATTCAGCAAGCCGACGTCTTACTGTCCATGCACTTGGGTTACTTCCTCCGAGGCTTCGAAACTGATTGGTGAGTTCAGTTCCTGTGAGAAAGCGATTTCGAAGCATGGTGTTCACCAAGTATCGGTCTTCTCGTGCTGTGGTACACCTGGTTCTGCCCGTTCCTGGTCTGCGTAGGTTAGAACCAGTTTCTTCGTAGCGTCGGAGAACTCTTTGTACTGTTGACAGCGACACACCGACAGTCCTGGCTGTATCGCGCTGACTCCGGCCGGTTTCCAGCATTGTAAGTATTCTGGTGCATTCTTCAGGCGTAAGCGACATAATTTCAGCTTGAATAATGAATATAGAGCACTATCAACATGGTTTATGTACCCACATAAATGACAGATTACAAACAAAAGCAAAACCAAATGCTGTAATTTCGTAGTTCCATCTTCGAAAGTGGCCCTTTTTCAAATTTGATTTTTTTATGATATAACTTTACAATAACTAAGAAGTTTTAATACCTTCATTTAAGGAGTATTACATTGTCTATTAAATACAATTTATTGCATTAACCTAGCATTTTTAGTTTCCGAGATTTTTAGGATTCTTTAAGTGACCCGGATTCATTGCTCTCGAGTGTATATATATATATATATATATATATATAATCAATTGCGTTTGTTTGTCTCGATAAGACTCGAGATAAGAATAAATAATAAGATAAGACCGATTTAGCTTATTTTGGTTTCGAAATGTTTGCAGTAGTCCAGGAAAGGTTTAAACGACAAGAATATATGGAATATTGGTGAGGAAGATAGTAAAAACAGCCATTTCATTTTTCCGTATAAACTGTTCTACCTATACTTTCCTGTCAAACATTTGACGTTCGTCCGTTAGGATAGGTGATACGAAGTACACCGGGTCATCTAGCAGCAGATAATATATCCATGTATAAATTAGATTTTAATACTAATCTAATGATGAGTCCTTACTTGTAATAAAAATAAGCTTTAACCATTTTTTTATGCCTAATAGGTTAGCCTTTGACCACTATCTCACCTGATGGTTAGTGATGATGTGGTCGAAGATGTTGTTCAGGCTCACCTAGAATTACTGGCTCTCAAAGACAGCTGCCGAAACACACCGTTAGGTGCTTGGCGACAGATTTTCTGAGGCAGATGACTTGAGGGTGGTAGCTAGCCAGGCGGGCATTCGCAAAATGCCCTAACACCATGCTATAACGACTGTCATCCTCAGACAACAACCGGGACCGACGCCTTAACGTGCCCTCTAAAGAACGGAAGCGCTCTGTAGTAATGTAAACCAGCGGTCTCCAATCCAACTCATGACCGCGGTGGACGTTGCTTAGCTTTGCCGATCGGTTCAGAATGGCTAAGCAAATTTCGCTACGAGCGCTTCAAAATTGTACTTAACGTGAGAGAGAGGAGTAATGGTAAAAATCTTAACCTGCAGGACATACCTACTCCTAATATACTCCTATATCATCAATAACCGATTAGACTCATCATTATTTCCATTCCTCTTTATGACGGGGGAGGAAGGCGTTATGAATATACTTGGAAGATCAACAATTCTCGAACATCTTGATATTGAAATATGTTTTTCACACTTTGACTGATGAGTGATATACTGCGGTGGGAAAGAGATAAATTATAATGTGGATTTAATTCTAAGAGTATAGGAAAGTGGACCTACCGTCATCATGTAATTGCATTACAATGAATTTTTAATGATATAAAGTTGTCAATTCTACATACATTTTCTAAATTTAAAATTCTAATCTTTGAATTTAGTTTAATACCTAGAATTCGAATTTTAATATGAACAGAATAAATACTACATAAATTTTATTCCCAAGCATTGTACGAATTTGGATTTTATCGTGAACAGAATAAAAACTATCATAATTTTAAGAATTAGAAAAAAATTCGGTGTTTGCGCTTCAATTTGGAGTTGAAATTAAAGTTGCTCTTCAATAGCGGAATTTATTTTCTTTATGTTATTAAGTAAGTTGAATACTTTAATAATGGTATGTGTACTTTAATAATAAAGTAGAAAGCTCATTGTCAAGCTGACGGAACAGGTAAAAAACGAAAATGGCGCTGCTTGGTTCCCCGCGCCCCTCTCCTGTCCCGCATTCGCCCTAGTGTTGAGGGCATCAGTCCGTCGCAGTTTTTAGTCAACTCATGGTGATGTGGTTGCATCCGCAACATTGGGTGCAGAAAATTCGTATAGAATCGACACCAATGAATTTGTAAAATTCTTAAGTTGACGACTTGATTAAGTTTGGACGTCTTGTTCAGTTTAGAAATGTTTCGTAACACCTCGCCGCAAAACTAAATCCCACTTCTTTCGAAACTGCTGCAGCATCCATTCTAATTTTATCCAAATAAAAATCTGTTCGTTAAATCAAGAATTCATTACACTTGCCTCGTACATTTGCATCACAGTAAAATTCCTGAGCTAATCAATCACAGTCTGTCAGTGGATAGCCGATGAAAAATAGGCTGGGATAAATCAAACGTTACGAATACGGATGTACTCTGTTATTGTTTGAACTACGCAGAATTCGGAAGAATTATTGTGTAGTTGGAATAAAATGATGAAAGATAACTTCGACTCCAATTTATAGGGGCCGACATTCCATTATGATAATCTTCTTGGATATGCCGGTATATAATGTTGTATGTATTATAATGTTCTTGCGTATTGGAGTGCGCCAGGCTATAATGTCACCTTCTCTGTGGACGTCGTAGAAGTGACTAAGGGGCATATATATAGGTATACTGGAAGGCGGCAGCAGCTTTTGAGGAACTGCTTAGCTTGTATTAACAGGAAAGCCTAACCATGCTAAGAACAAAATGTTCAGACTATCATCAAGTCAATAAATTCATCAATTTCAATGAACAAATAGATAGATTTGAACTTTGACGTATTACTATGGTAGCTCAGACTGGAAGAGCATTATTTTATAGTTTAACTAAGGTACATAGATATGAAGGGACGTTAAAATTTACATATAGCTATCCGGAACGAAATTCAACGTATTTTGATTGGACGGGAACCATCGTCAGGAGATGTTGACTCTCCGAGTGCTCGATCGATTGAGACATCGGAGCAGAGACGAGAGGAAATCGACGTCAACATACAATATTGTTCCGGCTTTGTTACGTGTCTTTTATGAGAGTACTAAATGTTTCGGCGGAAATATCACAAATTATAATGTACCTACATCATTTAACATATCAGTTATTTCACAGTTGGAGCTACACAAAATCCTACTTTCAATAAAAGAGCTAACTAAAATGAAACGGTATATACAAATGATTAGTATCACACAACTAAAGGTGCTCAGAGTTTTCAAAGGTGTAATTCGGGTTTACTAAAGAAACTTTTAAGAACATGCATCAAAACTCTTGCCATCCATGACGTCAATAAGTATACGAGACGATTTTTTGATTATTCGAGTAGATTACTGTATCAGATGGATCGGATTGTCCACTGCTGAACACAGCTTCCCCCATTAATGGAGTTAGGGTTTCTATAGTCCCTACGCTTGTCAGGCAGCTTGAGGAGCGCAGTTTAAGAGGGCAGACAGTTTTTAGGAGCGCCCCTTGAAAAACAGCCTCCTCCTTCTTGTATTTTAATTTAGTCGCCTCTTACGACTCCCACAGGAAAAAATGGGGAAGTGTTACCCTATTACAACACCCCACACACTAGTTGTTTATAACAAATCACATTTTGCTATTTTAGAAAATCATTATAACTTTACTCTATCGTAAACAGCTGAAGCCAAGAACTTTCACAATACAACTTTAATTAAGAAAATGTTCTATTAATTTAGATATATCGAATACCACAAATAAAACTATCGTAACCTTCCCTATATATTCCGAAAGGAATGTTGATACTAGTTCGAACGATATAGGCTTACTTGGTGTCAAGTTAATGAACAAAAGCCTGGGAAGCAATAAATACGATTCTTATTTTGGGTGATTTATATACGAAATAATAAGTACATACGACATAATAATACCTATTACGTCGTCGGAATTCGAATTTATGATCGTAACAGCTTAGGTAATATGGTGAGCTTTTAAGTACACTGGTTATTGTGTAATATTTATGGACAAACTAATAGTTGGGTAGCATTGGAAGCCGTGCAGGAATCCCATCACCCAAGAGATTCTCACCGCGGGTTTGTGTTTTACGAATTATCAAAGGATAGTTTGCGGATAATCACCTGGCTAGGTGCACGTAACTCCTGTCGCCAATTCGAATTTATGATCGTAACAGCTTAGGTAATATGGTGAGCTTTTAAGTACACTGGTTATTGTGTAATATTTATGGACAAACTAATAGTTGGGTAGCATTGGAAGCCGTGCAGGAATCCCATCACCCAAGAGATTCTCACCGCGGGTTTGTGTTTTACGAATTATCAAAGGATAGTTTGCGGATAATCACCTGGCTAGGTGCACGTAACTCCTGTCGCCAAAGCACCTAAACCTTTTTATTATAGTTCTCTTTTGCCTATAGTTAATGCATCCCGAGACATACAGTTGTTAGGTCATGCATGTAATTATACTGGCTCTCGAGAATTGCTGTACACACTGTAAAGTTACAAATTTTGACAGACTTGGTGACAGATTTTCTACTTGAGGATGGTAGGTAGCTAGGCGAACATTCGCAAGCAAAGAGGTTCTTTCACTATGCGGTGAGTCTCAAGCCGACGGTGGGGAACGAAACTTGGACCTGCGGCACCGCAGAGCATAGGTATTCATTGGTTCTAAAGTTTCTAAACCTAAGGTCTGCCAGAATCCCGCCATCCTCTTGATAAGTACCTAAACAGGTGATGCGGACAGCGAGAATTTAATTAAAATTTTGCTTCGATTTCCGCTGTCTTCATTATTGAGTTAAAAACGATGAAGAGAGAAGGTATGATTTATTGCCCACTGTCCCTATAACATCTTCGCGTCGCTATATATAATTTACAAAAAAAGTATAAATTAATAAACAAAGTAGAAAACCGGTCTGCATTTTCGTTAAGAGTTTAATCGTTCTAGTTTGATTAAAACTGCAGGTTATGAATATCTATGGAATCGTTTTTAAAGCCCTTCATTTTGATACACTATGGAATCGAAAGATATTTTTTTAGGGTTCCGTACCCAAAGGTTAAAATCGGGACCCTATTACTTTGCTATCCGTCCGACCGTTCTTGAGATACAGCCTGGTGACAGACGGTCCGTCTGTCACCAGGCAGGTGATAGCTAGACAGTTCAAATTTTAACAGATTATGTATTTCTGTTGCCACTATAACAACCAATAATAAAAAGTTGGCCAAGTGCGAATTGGACTCGCACACGTTTAAACAAAATAGGTTAAAGATATGAAGTCTAATGTTGTATAGTTAATGGTACGGAACCATTCGTGCGCGAGTCCAACTCGCAGTTGGCCGATTTTTTTCCTCTAAATTGTGTCCTAACTATTTCAGAATGTTTTTTTAATTTTTTTATGTATCTCGTGTCACTTGCCATATCAAGAGAAATTTAAAGATAGCTCATACATTAAAATCGGTTAAGCCGTTTAGAAGTTATGGTGGAATAAAAAAAATCACAGACATAAATGCATGGACTGAAAAAATAAGTCTCCTTTATTGGGCAGTCGCGCTAAAACATCGTCAAAAATGCTGAAATCTCTTAATCTTTTTCGTATTATTGAAAATTCTGATTCTGATATTGTTTCCCTTACAAATTCATCATAATTTCAATTTTGTGACATCCTTTCTCCGCCTTCAACTTAAGCATAAAGTATTTAAAACACCAAAGTTTTGAGGCATTAATGTTGGAACCCCTTCAATCCTTTACCCAACAAATTAATAAGCACCTATTGTTTGTTGGTAAGTACCATAGCTCTTAAAATAACTTAATTTAACATACTATAGAAGCTTTAATTATATTCAGAACGAATTAATATCATCATGTTTGATTTTTTTTTATGCTTGATAGGTTCGCCTTTGACCACTATCACATCTGATGGTAAGTGATGATGTGGTCGAAGATGTTGTTCAGGCTAACCTAGAGTTACTGGCTCTCAAGGACAACTACCAGAACACACCGCTAAGTGCTTGGTGACAGATTTTCTGCTTGAGGGTGGTAGCTAGCCAGGCGGGCATTCGCACAATGCACTACCACCATGCTATAACGACTGCCATCCTAAGACAACAACCGGGACTGACGGCTTAACGTGCCCTCCGAAGCACGGAAGCGCTCAGTAGTAATGTCACCAGCGGTCACCCATCCAAGTCATGACCGCGGCGGACGTTGCTTAACTTTGCTGATCGGTTCAGAATGGCTAAGCAAACTTCGCTACGAGCGCTTCAAGTATATATATTTATATTATTTTCCACTGTGTGCATAGACTGACAACTTTGGCCATTTCAAAGCACTCTTCGCAAAGCTTGTCTAGTTAAACTTAGCTTATCAACTAGGTTAAGCAACGTCTACTGTAGTAATAACTTGGATGGGTGACCGCTAGTGGCACTTGCTACTGAGCGCTTCCGTGCCTCATACAGACGTTATAATAACCATGAGACATTCGGAAAATTCTCTATCGCCATGCTGTAACGATAAGATCAGATACGAACTAAAATCGTTGCAGCAAGTAGAAAATCTGTCGCCAAGCAACTAACGGTGTGTGCAGCTGCCATTGGCAACCAGTAACTTTGGGTAAGCCTGAACAAAGTTTTCGAATGCACCATCTCTTACCATCAACTATAAAAAAGACATCCTAATTTAAGATCTGTGGAATATGTATTTTTTTATGGACGGAACAATCACGAAGCCCAACTGATGTTAAGTGATATTCTCTGCATAAAACAGATCCATTTTGACGAAATGAACTGCGCCCGTCACCCTGAGACGTACACGTACGTTGTTAAGTAACATCATGTGCCTGTAATTTTACTGGCTCTCAAAGCCAGAACACACTGTTAGGTGCTTGGCGACAGATTTTCTACTTGAGGGTGGTAAGCTAGCCATGCAGGTATTCGCAAAATGCCCTTCGTATAAAGCCGGCATCGGCGATCGTACCATGGACCAGCGCCACCGCAGTCCATAGCTATAAGCGCTTTGCTATCATTGCTTCAAAAGATTGTCACTTTTTTTTACGTTATTGTTACGGAACAAGGTCAAGGATCACCTGATGTTATGCGGTTACCTCTGCCTATAACAGATGCATTTCGTCACAATCACAAGTGACGAATTTCACTGCGCCCGTCACCTTAAGTCACAGTTGTTAAGTCTCATGTGCCTGTAATTTCACTGGCTCTCAAGAACTGCCGGAACACAACGAAACAGTGATAGCTCAGTGGTTTTGTCTATAGACTGCCGCGCAGCAGGTCCATGGTTCGAATCCCGCCGCGGGCTTGAGCTTCACCGCATGGTGGAAGGGCATTTTTGCGAATACCCGCCTGGCTAGCGACCACCCTCAAGTAGAAAATCTGTCGCCAAGCACCTAACGGTGTGTTCCGGCAGCAGTCCTTGAGAGCCAGTATTTCTAGGTTAAGCCTGTTAACACCTTCGACCACAGCATCACTTACCATCAGGTGAGATTGTGGTCAAAGGCTAACCTATCAGAAATAAAAAATAAAAAAAATCACCGTTAGGTGCTCGGCGGCAGATTTTCAACTTGAGGGTGGTCGCTTGCCAGGCAGGCATTCGCAAAAAGCCTTTCCACCATGCGGTGAAGCTCAAGCCCGCGGCGGGATTCGAACCATGGACCTGCTGCGCGGCAGTCCATCCATAGCCAATGCCACTGAGCCATCACTGATTCAAAAACCATTCGCCTATTACAATGGTGACTGGCAATGAACACAAAACTAACCCTTTTTATCGCACTTATAATATAAGTGAATAAAATACAGTCAACCTAAAATTGCATCAGTGATTTAGGACGTCTTTGTTTAATTCCTGATTATACAACTTTTGTGACATTTCTAATCAAAATCACGTATGTCCAATATTGATTGTTGCTAATGATAAACTTACTGTAGCTATTAACTGAGGAACATAATAGCGGTATGTTTTGCGAAAGTTGTAAACTGTGGTTCCGCGGAGATCCATTACGTACATATTAATATAAGTTAACCGATCATCTCCGCTTGTGTGGAGTTTGGGATTTCGTATTACTTATCTCCTTATTGTGGGTAATATGCAGATTAAGGGATTTGTCGTTGTTTGGATTTGGCACGCACCTTTAGCATCTTTGGTGGGCTGTGGTTTTCACCACAGTACAGTTTGTATATCAACATCACACATTGTGTGATATTGATATACAAACTATATTACGCACCTTTGGATATATTATCTTGCACTTGCCTTTTGGAAACAATTAATAAAATAATGATGGATAAAATTAAATGCACATTGTAATACAATAAATCTTATAAAATATCATTGACTAATATACAACATCGTAAGGACAGGCATGACACCATTGTCGGTGTTAAAACAACGGCGTAACACCGACATGGGCAGACTCTGACAGTCGTCAGAGAATGAAAATATATGGTGCCGTTGCCGAAGTCTGCAACAGACTATATACAGATATCATGTTTGTAGGCAAGAATAGGTTTAAGAAAATCATTGGTTAAAATTTTTGGTGCGATGGTTTATTTGCCCTCTAATATCCGATAAGCGTCAGCGCTCGTCCGTTACAGTAGTTTCTGCTGCTCTGCTTAACACTACACTGATTTTTTACTCGAAGACGTTAGTTTATATATCCAGTTCGAGCAGTTATATTGTAAAATTGGCCTTTACGCAACTACCTTTACAACATTATTCCAAACTACTAACAATTTTGACAACCTTGCTTTAATTACAATAAAGTGTTTTCAAACGAGCGGTTGGCTTTAATTAATAAGGCACCACACACTAAATTAATGTCAGATACATCGAGTACTCGTAGCACTTTACACATTAAATTAGATGTTATGTATATAGACCGCATGGATAATTTTATTATGCGTTGCTCTGGTGTGAAACATTTAATATAAGACAATTTAAGCGAACATCGCTTCATTCCAGTCGACTCGTGTCATCCGGTCCTCTAATTTCCCTTGCGCATCAAGTTTCTATGCTTCAAATCAACCGAGCCACTTGAAATATGACTCCGGAAGAAATTGGACTATGATTGTGTCTATGTTATGTTCTTGTATGTTGTTTTTAATGTAATATTTCATTCATTTCAATGATGTAATGACACTAATGACTCAATAGACTACGGGGTCGGTCGTGAAGGGGTATGCGGTAAGCGTGACTGCATCTATTTGCTTGGGTTAAAATATAGAACATAATACAGTATATTATGATACAAGTGAGCTGAGTTGCTCATTATACATGAGGCTATGGGTTGCAGCCCGAGCCACAGGCGAGGGCGTAAATCAGCCCTTTGTATGAGAAAGTTGCTCACGAGTTTCATAAGCACTTTTTCAACACCATTGCGAGGAAAAAAAATTGCACAAAATTATGGAAAATATCGCGCAAGTTTTTTTTTTTTTGCGCGACGCTAATGATATTTTGTTTTATCACACATACTTAGCCTCATTGTCGTTACAAATCTGTATTACCCGGTTAATTTGAAAATGCTTTGTTTACTGGCATATAATTTGCAGTTAGGTACTAACTTAACTTTGTAGGGATAATTCTATTACATATTAGTGTATAATATTATTATGCACGAAGGTGTTATAGTTCAGTTTATAGCCCTGAGAACGATATAATAAAGCTCAATTTACGGGCAAGGGTGTTGAAAATATAAAAATACTACTAGGAGTAGCTTTTATGGAGCGCTTTCCATACAAACGTATTTTTCATCCCACCATCTCGGAAAGAGTATTTTTAATCTTCAATATCTGAGTGGAAAAGCCGTTTTTATTCTCTAGAGGATAAAGTAAATTGAATTTAGAACATCGTATGCTAAGTTTGTGAATTAAAAAAGACATTTACTGCTACTACCTCTATGGTGCCGAATAGATCATACAACTTTTTTTAATTTGTTAAAAACTCAGACTCGGAACCTTCTTGGTGTTCTTTTTCAATTTGCTTCCTCGCTGAGGTGGAATGAAAAGTTACGTGTTGCACTCGAGTGCAAAGATTTTTCACCTCGTGCTCTTTTGATTCCCTCGCTAACGCTCAGGATTCTAATTTTGAATCACTCGCTGCGCTCGTGATTCAATTTTAGGATTCTTTGCTTGCTCGGTCATCAAAATTGAACACGCGGTTAAAAAGCACCTTTGCACTCTTGTATAACAAATAACTATTTATCATAATTATCTTAAATATTAAATTCTCAAAGTCGGTGAAACTTTGCATTTATAGCCTAGTTAATATCTATGCTTATGGTCTGCCAGATTTTTGTAAAATTATTTAGTTTTGTAGGGGAATTGTTATTTTTACATTTAGGTATAAAATAACTAATAAATCGAAAAACTGGTAAGATGTTAGACTCGGCAATATGCGTACAAAATTTCACTGAGTTTGAACACTTGGTGTTTAAAATATGACGAAACTACGTTTGTATGGAAAACGCTGCGTGAACTCTACTCAAATCATCAACTATCACGTTTAACGTGCAAGGCAATGAAACGACGGAAAATGATTGAATCTATCCCAGAGTTGAAATACATAGAGTAGTTATATCCGAACACCACTGCTCTAAAAGCTTACTAGAATTTACCTACCTACATACCTACGCACATGTATATGCAGTTTGTAATGACAAGGAAGGAACGTTCAAATATTATGCGTCATATCTGTTGTTAGAAACAGATAAATAAGCAATTTGTGTTACCACTAACCGCCACGAGACGTTCTGATCACCATTACGCTGCGATCTCTTTCACTCTCTCACACGAAACGATCCACACATCTCGCTTATCCATTTCATTGTGATTAGTTCCTAAGATAAAACAAAATGACGATTTTATTCTATTTAAACAATAAAAGCAATAATTACGCGTGAAATGAAACAGTTTCCTTATCTCTCACAGTGCTTGTATAATTGGTGCAGTTCTTAAAGACACAGGAAGGCATTTTGTCCACAGATTAACTCCTAAAAAACACGATTAGCGGCGATGTATTCACCGGACGCTCGGAAGTGCAAGACTGGCAATGACTAAGGTAAATACACTGCATTTGTCTAGTAAATAAGGAGGGCACACAACTCATCTACAGGTAAAAAAATCTTAGATCTATCCTATCCGCTATCATCTTAAGGATTTTGTTTGTGCTCCCCGCATGAGTTACATATTAAGTGCGGCCTTTTTGAGAATTATTGCATAAACATCTGTATGTGTAAATATATCGGAAGCGCAATGGCCTTAAGGTTAAACATGACTAGGCAAGCTCCGCTACGAGCGCTTAAGTTTTTTTTACCAACATATTAATTTTGCGGTATTTTTGTTAAAATGTTCGTGCTGGAAGCAGGAAAATCCTTAGACTTTATATCATGACGTTAACATGCTTTGAAAACAAATCTAATGCATTGATGGGTGATTGATCGTGGGACGAAACGGGAAGCTGTGATTGACGTCAAGTCATCTTTGGCAAGTTAATAGGAATCAAGGAAGCATACACATTTTTTCTTTCTTTGAAGGCAAGAGTTATAAGCTAATATTTTTGTATATAAGTATACGGAGTTATTGGTAAGTCTAGTTATTCCTGCTAGAAGGTTGTGGAGGAGGTTATTACCGAAGAATTAGAATATTATGTCCCTAAGCAAAAGCTGACCATTACTGAGGAAAAATAAACAGTTTTTTTTTAATTTATCGAGGTCACAGGTTGAAATAATAGGTAAAAAAATATTGTTATTGAACTTTTGTAAGTTACATACTGTTTTAATTCATCGGTAATAGCCCCTCCTATAATTGCATAGCAGGAATAGTCGATTAACCAAAAATTCTGTATAATATCAGGCTATGGACTGCCGCGCAGCAGGTCCATGGTTCGAATCCCGCCACGGGCTTGAGCTTCACCGCATGATGGAAGGGTATTTTACAAATACCCGCCTGGCTAGCGACCACCCTCAAGTATCTTTGAGAGTATCCTTGAGAGCCAGTTATTCTAGGTTAAGCCTGTTAACACCTTCGACCACATGATAACCAACCATCAGGTGAGATTGTGGTCAAAGGCTTACTTATCTTTAATAATATATATATATATATACTTCTCAAACTTCGTGGATATCCATTTTTGTTTTTTCCCGGGTCTCAAACTATTTCCATACCAAATTTCATTCAAATTGGTCCAATAGTTTTGGAGTGAAAGCGTAACAAACAGACAGACAGAGTTACTTTCGTATTTATAATATTAGTACTGATATATCAACATAATATTACTAGCTGCATCAAGCGGTTTGAACCACGTAGACCATAATGATAAATTACTATGATAAAAAGAATCAAATTAGTTCAGGACTTAACTAAATATATTACAAGATTCATCCAAATCGGTTCAGCCGTTCCAGCTTGAAGGAATTACAACATAAACATTCACATCCTCACTCACTAATATCATAATTAACTCACAGCCTCACTTACTCACACCCTCACTCCCTCATTTACTCACATCCTTACTCACTCAAAAACATATTGCTTATAAACTTATTAACTTATTACTTGCGATCCACTCAATAATTCATCGTCTCCAATCAAAACTTAACGTTTGGTATTTGGATGACAGAACCTTAGGAGGCGATGCGAACACGGTTTTGGATGACTTGCGAGTTGCGAGTACTTATAGACGATTTTCGTCTTATTGGCCTTGAACTAAATTTTTCCAAATGTGAACTTTTTGTTTGTGATACTTGTCCGGATAAAGTTTCGATTATTGAAAAATTCAACTTACTTGCACCTAATATAAAATTAGTAGAAAAAAGTTCGCTTCGTCTTTTGGGTTCACCGATTCTTGACGAATCTTTATCACCATTTGTCGAAGAACAAATTCAAAAGTTTAGAAATGCTTCGAGCAGATTATCCAAAATTAACGCCCATATGGCTTTTACAATTATAAGATTTTGCCCTTTCGTTCCTAAATTTACATACTATTTCAGATGTTGTCAGCTGTGGCAACACAGTGAGTTTTTGTTAAGCTTAGACAACTTAGTAAAAGATACGTTAGTGTCGGTTTTGAATGTTGAGATGGATGATAGGGCTTGGGCGCAAGCTTCCCTCCCTGTGAGGTTGGGGGGCATAGGGATACGCAAAATTTCTAGTGTGGCATTACCAGCTTTTTTGTCTTCTGTACACAGTACACACAAATTAGTAGAAAAAAATATTGCACGATCTTTAGGCTCTTTCGATTTAGCTTATCTGGCTGAGGCCAAAAACACATGGAGACTGGCTTGGCCAAATACTGAATTCCCAAAAATTTTGTCATCTCAGAAAAAGTGGGATCGGCCGCTATGCGAGCTAACACGGAAAGATCTTTTAAATACGTGTTCTAGCATCGCAGATTGTGCTCGTATTCTCGCTGTTTCTGTGTGGGAATTTGGTCTTTGGTTACAGGCCATTCCTTCTTACAAAACTGGTAGCCTTATAGAACCATCCGCTTTTCGTCTAGCTATTAGCTAAAGCTTGGGTGCAAGGTGTTGTGTTGCACATCACTGCCAGTGTGGTACTGCAGTTGATCAACTCGGTCACCATGGCCTCTCCTGCTCTCGAAGTGCTGGTCGAATTTCCCGCCACGCCAGCCTTAACGATATCATTCGCCGGGCTTTTGCCAGCGCCAATGTTGCAGCTATTCTGGAACCGAATAGTCTGATGCGTGACGATGGTAAAAGACCTGACGGCATGACTCTGGTTCCGTGGAAGTTAGGACGGCCCTTAGTGTGGGACGCTACTTGCGTAGACACTTTAGCGCCTTCACATCTTTCTGAAACCAACGTGAGGGCTGGCGCTGCGGCTACTTCGGCGGAGCAACTCAAGCGGCGCAAATATGCTAACCTCGGTATGGGTTACATATTTGAGCCGTTTGGTGTAGAGACGTTGGGTCCGTTTTTTTTTTTTTTTTTTTTTTATGCTTGATAGGTTAGCCTTTGACCACTATCTCACCTGATGGTAAGTGATGATGTGGTCGAGGATGTTGTTCAGACTAACCTAGAGTTACTGGCTCTCAAGGACAGCTGCCGGAACACACCGTTAGGTGCTTGGCGACAGATTTTCAACTTGAGGGTGGTAGCTAGCCAGGCGGGCATTTGCAAAGTGCCCTACCACCATGCTGTAACGACTGCTATCCTAAGACAACAACCGGGACCGACGGCTTAACGTGCCCTCCGAAGCACGGAAGCGCTCAGTAGTAATGTCACTAGCGGTCACCCATCCAAGTCATGACCGCGGCGGACGTTGCTTAACTTTGCTGATCGAATCAGAATGGCTAAGCAAACTTGGCTACGAGCGCTTCAAGAAGTCCGTGGGGACCGGGAGCTCATCGTATTTTCAAAAACATATCTGAGCGCTTGGACGATGCGACGCGTGATCAAAATGCTGGCACATATTTGGCTCAACGAATAAGCATTGCAATTCAACGGGGCAATGCTGGCAGCATGCTGGGCACGCTGCCAACTGGGAGTGGGATGCGGCATTTGGACTGCCTATGAGTCTGCTATGACTTATAGGTTGTCTAAATGCTTTTATTGTAGTAGCTGTAGTGTTGTATATAGTTCATAGTGTTTTGTTTAATAAAGGCATACCGCCGGTAATAAAAACTCAAAAACATTCGCATATATTATATTAGTATCATTTATGTGATTTTTATTTACAATAATATATTTATCTCTTTTTTTAACATTACATACTGGTAATGGTACATATCCTAAAAAATATTAAATAATATTTAAATAAAACACTTAAAAAAGCATAAAATTATATGTCTCGATCGTGCACTCGGTAAGTCAAGACCTCCTGAAGATGCTTCGTTTAGAAGCGAAACTAGTCGGGTATTCTTCCGGTTAGGCTGCGTGATGTTTGTGACGTCACGTAGATAACAGGAAAATTAGGCGGAATTGTCACTAAATGTATAATTTTATGCTTTTTAAGTGTTTTATTTAAATATTATTTAATATTTTTTAGGATACTTTTAAAAGTATTTGTTATTATTACGTTACATACAGTTTGTAGCAGTCATGGCTCAGTGGCATTGGCTATGAACTGCCACGCAGCATGTCCATGGTTTGAAACCCGCCGCGGACTTGGGCTTCACCGCATGGTGGAAGGGCATTTTGCGAATGCCCGCCTGGCTAGCGACCACCATCAATTAGAAAATCTGTCACCAAGCACCTAAAGTTGTGTTCCGGCAGCAGTCCTTGAGAGCCAGTGAAATTACAGGCACTTGAGACTTGACAACTATGTCTCAAGGTGACGGGCGCAGTGCAATTCGTGGCTTGTGACGAAATGCATCTGTTATAGGCTGAGGTTAGTCTGCTTAACATCAGGTGGGCCTCATGCCTGTTCCGTAACAATAACACTTTTATTTTTAAAAAACCTAAAAGTGCTTTGGGTTTATTTTCTTTTGAGTGTTTCTTTGAGAATATTCGTGCAAGAAAACGCCTTCAATAATTCTATGAGTTAGGGTAATACATTTTGACTCATGTTATCTCGTTTAAGCGATCACAATCCCGAGGGAGCGCAATAAAGCCAAATTATATACATATATCGCACCTAACACGACACGCACATTATGAGTTTATTATAAAATCTGCATCGTGGAAATAACATTGTAATATTCAGACCACATCGTCGGATATAAATTAATATACCATCGTCGTGCCTCGTCGGTCGTAGGTTAATATTGCCTTTGTCTTAGAGCCTGCCTCATCAGTTATGCTACAAAGGAGCGTAAGCGACAACTAGGTCAGTACAGGCTCGTGTTACTATAACCAAAATAATACCATCCTTTACACTGTTATATAATACGTCTGATTTTTAGATAAGTAATCAAATCAACATGTGTCTAACATAATATAGTAATTTATGGAAATTTCAAAATACACATGTAATAGAACATAATAGTTAGGAAACATTAGTTAAAAAACATTTTGGTGTCTTAAAAGATTTTTTCCAGTATGCTGTTTTTTACCCTCCTGTAAACTTGTCATATATAACATGGAATTTATTTAAATATTAACGATGATTAATTATTTAATCACATAAGCTTTTGGTGTCTAACCTTTTGAATCTGATTTCAGCCTCTTTGATAGTTTTTTTTTTGCACGAGTGCCAAATGCATTTTTGCAAACACACCAGAAGGGTTTTTTTTATGCCTGATAGGTTAGCCTTTGACCACTATCTCACCTGATGGTAAGTGATGATGTGGTCGAGGATGTTATTCAGGCTATGTAACGACTGCTATCCTAAGACAACAACCGGGACCGACGGCTTAACGTGCCCTCCAAAGCACGGAATCAAATACAATAAGTAGTAATGTCACCAGCGGTCACTCATCCAAGTCATGACCGCGGCGGACGTTGCTTAACTTTGCTGATCGATTCAGAATGGCTAAGCAAACTTGGCTACGAGCGCTTCAATCAAAGGTGGTGGTGGATGGCAATGGTGGTGGGATGCAGGTGGTTATGCCGGGTTCAAGGGCTCCCATAATCACTACCGACTAAAAACCCTATGATGTTCCGTCGTCATCAAATACTGGCAGAAAGCGTGAAGTCGCTCGCGAATTCTTCCGCAGCCCCCACCAAAGGTTGTTGTCCGCTTACAAGGCCATTTTCCGGGAAATTCTCCCCTCTTCCACTTTTTGGAATAACCCGGAGCATATGAGCATCCACACCACGTGTGGACCTAACCTTGATTGGGGGTGCCGGCTGTCCCCTTAGCTGATGCTCCAGGTCCTCTGGACGGAGATGGAGTACGAGCCCGGCTCGCTTCCAAGTCCGCGCTCTGTGGAGTTGACGATTCTGCACATGCAGGCACGTTCTTCCTCCATTTTTGTCAACCACGTCGTCCCTTCACGAATCAGTTAGCATTCCATGGATTCACCGTGCGGGTGCTGAGTCCAAAGCGTTGCAGAGGAAGAAGCACACGTGACCTGGGACTTGTAATCCCCTCAACCTCTCGAGCCTCCTATCTTCCCTAAGATAGAGAAGGTATGACTTGGATTTAAATATTGAAGATAACCCTTTTTTCACTCCATGGTCGTTTGCTTTAACGTAACCTTTGTAATTACTTATATATTTGCTATTGCATGCTGAATATATAATAAGATGAAGAAATATTTATTGAATCATCTTTCTAACTATTTGAAATAAACGATTGAATATCAGAGAAGTGATAAATTTTACACCATTTTTGTTACAGAGTCTATCTCTAAAACTAAACTGGTTAGAAATTTGAAATGTATCATATCAAATTCTCTACTTAAATTATATATACTAAAAATGCGACACAAAAAACATTTATTATTTTACGGGCCGTTGCAATGCGGCCCTTAAAACCAAAAAACAACGCATTGACATTTTGACACGACTACCCAAACAGGAGGGTTATGTTTTCAGGGTTTATTTATGTATGTATGTTTGTGAGTTGTTCTTTGTTCCACCATAACTTCTTCTTTCTAATGTATGATATATCATTAGATTCTTGATAACGCAGGTGACAGTAGGTACATAAAAAATATAAAAAATAAACCGGCAGATTAGACGCCATAATGTGCGATTTTTTTTTCTTTTCGTGAACACATCGTGTGATGGTATCAAAATGAAGGGCTTTAAGAAACGATCCCATAAATATATATAGCTTGCAGTTTAAATTTAATGGAACGATAAAAAGTTTAACTAAACTAAAATAATTTGCAGTAGGGTTTTTAAATTTTTAATTCATTTGTACTTGTTATTAATCAAAGTTACCTCTAAACGTCTTAAAATACTTACTTATTCTTACCATTTGAAGATGAATGAGCCACTCCATAAACATTAGAGCACTCCTGTGTTACATTAGCGTATCCCCCAACGTGTCGTCAATTATTCGGTTGTGTCAACAAGTCAATTAGGTAAGTGTAATTAAGTAAATTACTCATAATGCCACTGTAACAGACAACAATGGTTAATTTAAAAGGACATTAGTATTCATTGAATTAGTGATAAGTCTTCTTTAGTAAATGTTTATTTAAAAATTAAGAAAGAGAAAAAAATCATTATTTGAAATACAATTCTAAGCGTTAGGAAGTGGTGTTTACTAATACGACACGTACTACAAAACTGCGTGGCACCCCCAGTCGTGAAACAGCAAACTATTATTCTTTTAGACATAAGCATTTACGCTTAAAAGAAAAACATTATCACGATGACACTATCAAAGGATGCCAGTAGTGTATTGGTGCCTTTCGAAACTCCCGATGCATCAGCCGAAAGTTCATTAATTGTTCCGGAATCTTACATATATGTACAATGATTGGAGTGTTGGCGAAACATAGGCTAAAATGCAATAGAACCGCACCGTCCTTATGAAGGTTATAGTAATAAAATTAAAGTAAAAAAATCGGGTCATTCGATCGAACTTCGATGGCCCAGTGCGTAAAATCAGAACGTGCGTTTGAATCCCAAACGTAGTACGAAATTTTGTACTCTAAAAATTTGTAAACCAATAGGATTAATAAATTGATTAACAACATTTTAATGCTTATTACTGACTAGCGGTCACCCATCCAAGACATGGCCGCGGCAGACGTTGCATAACTTAGCTAATCGGTTGAGAACGGCCAAGCAAACATCGCAATGAGCACTTCAAAATTATTACTTAAGTACCTTATTTTAACTTCCTTCGTAAAAATAGTATCAGTCAAATTATCTTGCTATGGGGTATACGTTATGCAAAGTCAATTTCCACCTCAGTTTTTAAATGTATAGTAGAATATTCTCACGGGCCTTTTATGTCATTGTGTATTGTTCATAAATAACTTGTGAAATATTTATATGGTAGCCATATGTCCCATAATTACTAATGTTGAGTTATAATACACTTTACTAGTACAGCTATTTAAAAGTTAAGTTATTTAATTAATAAGCATTGCAATTCAACGGGCAATGCTGTCAGCATGCTAGGCACGCTGCCAACTGGTACTGGGCTGGGGCATTTGGACTGCCTATGAGCCTGCTATGACTTATAAGTTGTCTAAATGCTTTTATTGTAGTAGCTGTAGTGCTGTATATAGTTCGTAGTATTTTGTTTAATAAAGGCATAGTCATTTTTACGGGAACTCTAACATTTTGACTTAATTTTTTTTTCATTAATTAGCCGTGGCCAATGTTCTTGACTGTTAGAGTTCCCGTTAAGAACTGACATCCGAAACTCTAAGAAGGTCAAGAATACATTATGTGTAGGTATTGAAGTAAGTTTTTTTAGTTTTTGCTGGTAGGCTAGTCTTTGACCAATATCTCGTCATATAGTAAGTGATGATGTGGTCGTAGATGTTGTTCAGGCTAACCTAGAATTACTTTACTCCTACTGACTCTCAAGGACAGCCAGCAAAAATACGTACCAAAACGTCAAACGTTACCATTGATAGCAGATTAAATTCATATAATTTATAGGTTAGAATTACTGAATGTATTTTGTATCACTGACCGAGTATGATGAATTAAAAATACCTGTAGTGTGTTATCAAATAGTTTAATGTAACCTATACTGTTACGCAATAATACGTAATTCTAACCATATCGATTAGGCTGCGGTTAATTTGGTAATACGTAATTGCACCATGGATTCGGCTAGATCGACCTAGCTAATAGATTGTAGTAAAGTAGTGTGTTTGTAATTATTACCTAATAAATGCTTTTAAAAAAACCCACTCGACAGGTCATCTGTACCTTTTGAAAGAATGCTATTAGCCGTATCAAAAGGTTAAGTATACGCGAAATAGTTGGTAGGAGTTACTTTTTTATTATTGATACAACAATATTATTAATGAGTAATTGTAAACAAATTACATACGCAAGTAATACGTAGTTGTGCGTAAATGATACCCACTTAGACGGTCTCAAGTACCTTAACATATGTGTTGTTCTAATCTAATTGGCTTTAGAACTAATCATTACAAAAAAACACAAAAATGTAAATACGATAATAAGTTAACCAGTCAAATTTAAAAAACAAATTAACTCATTTTTCTAGCCTATTGAATTTATTTTTATGGATAGGAACTATCAAATGATTGAAAAGCCGGGCATCAATCAAAATAATTCTTGCCGTCAGTCAAACTTACAATTTTTTTTTTTTTTTTTTTTATTATTGCTGATAGGTAAGCCTTTGACCACAATCTCACCTGATGGTAAGTGATGATTAATGTGTCTGTGCCGGCGTCGGTGTCTGTGTCGGCGTCGGTATCTGTGTCAGCGTCGGTGACTGTGTCGGCGTCGGTGTCTGTGTCGGCGTCGGTGTCTGTGCCGGCGTCGGTGTCTGTGTTGGCGTCGGTGTCTGTGTCGGCGTCGGTGTCTGTGCCGGCGTCGGTGTCTGTGCCGGCGTCGGTGTCTGTGTCGGCGTCGGTGTCTGTGTCGGCGTCGGTGTCTGTGCCGGCGTCGGTGTCTGTGCCGGCGTCGGTGTCTGTGTCGGCGTCGGTGTCTGTGTCGGCGTCGGTGTCTGTGTCGGCGTCGGTGTCTGTGCCGGCGTCGGTGCCTGTGTCAGCGTCGGTGACTGTTTCGGCGTCGGTGTCTGTGCCGGCGTCGGTGTCTGTGCCGGCGTCGGTCTCCGTGCCGGCGTTGGTGTCTGTGCCGGCGTCGGTGTCTATGCCGGCGTCGGTGTCTGTGCCGGCGTCGGTGTCGGTGTCTGTGTCGGCGTCGGTATCTGTGTCAGCGTCGGTGACTGTGTCGGCGTCGGTGTCTGTGTCGGCGTCGGTGTCTGTGCCGGCGTCGGTGTCTGTGTTGGCGTCGGTGTCTGTGTCGGCGTCGGTGTCTGTGCCGGCGTCGGTGTCTGTGCCGGCGTCGGTGTCTGTGTCGGCGTCGGTGTCTGTGTCGGCGTCGGTGTCTGTGCCGGCGTCGGTGTCCGTGCCGGCGTCGGTGTCTGTGTCGGCGTCGGTGTCTGTGTCGGCGTCGGTGTCTGTGCCGGCGTCGGTGCCTGTGTCAGCGTCGGTGACTGTTTCGGCGTCGGTGTCTGTGCCGGCGTCGGTCTCCGTGCCGGCGTTGGTGTCTGTGCCGGCGTCGGTGTCTATGCCGGCGTCGGTGTCTGTGCCGGCGTCGGTGTCGGTGTCTGTGTCGGCGTCGGTGTCTGTGTCGGCGTCGGTGTATGTGCCGGCGTCGGTGTCTGTGCCAGCGTCGGTGTCTGTGTCGGCGTCGGTGACTGTTCGGCGTCGGTGTCTGTGTCGGCGTCGGTGTCTGTGCCGGCGTCGGTGTCTGTGTCGGCGTCGGTGTCTGTGTCGGCGTCGGTGTCTGTGTCGGCGTCGGTGTATGTGCCGGCGTCGGTGTCTGTGCCAGCGTTGGTGTCTGTGTCGGCGTCGGTGTCTGTTCGGCGTCGGTGTCTGTGTCGGCGTCGGTGTCTGTGCCGGCGTCGGTGTCTGTGTCGGCGTCGGTGTCTGTGTCGGCGTCGGTGTTTGTGTCGGCGTCGGTGTCTGTGCCGGCGTCGGTGTCTGTGTCGGCGTCGGTGTCTGTACCGGCGTCGGTGTCTGTGCCGGCGTCGGTGTCTGTGTCGGCGTCGGTGTCTGTGTCGGCGTCGGTGTCTGTGTCGGCGTCGGTGTCTGTGCCGGCGTCGGTGTCTGTGTTGGCGTCGGTGTCTGTACCGGCGTCGGTGTCTGTGCCGGCGTCGGTATCTGTGTCAGCGTCGGTGACTGTGTCGGCGTCGGTGTCTGTGTCGGCGTCGGTGTCTGTGTCGGCGTCGGTGTCTGTGCCGGCGTCGGTGCCTGTGTCAGCGTCGGTGACTGTTTCGGCGTCGGTGTCTGTGCCGGCGTCGGTGTCTGTGCCGGCGTCGGTCTCCGTGCCGGCGTTGGTGTCTGTGCCGGCGTCGGTGTCTATGCCGGCGTCGGTGTCTGTGCCGGCGTCGGTGTCGGTGTCTGTGTCAGCGTCGGTGTCTGTGCCGGCGTCGGCGTCGGTGTATGTGCCGGCGTCGGTGTCTGTGCCAGCGTCGGTGTCTGTGTCGGCGTCGGTGTCTGTGTCGGCGTCGGTGTCTGTGTCGGCGTCGGTGTCTGTGCCGGCGTCGGTGTCTGTGTCGGCGTCGGTGTCTGTGTCGGCGTCGGTGTTTGTGTCGGCGTCGGTGTCTGTGCCGGCGTCGGTGTCTGTGTCGGCGTCGGTGTCTGTACCGGCGTCGGTGTCTGTGCCGGCGTCGGTGTCTGTGTCGGCGTCGGTGTCTGTGTCGGCGTCGGTGTCTGTGTCGGCGTCGGTGTCTGTGCCGGCGTCGGTGTCTGCGTCGGTGTCTGTACCGGCGTCGGTGTCTGTGTCGGCGTCGGTATCTGTGTCAGCGTCGGTGACTGTGTCGGCGTCGGTGTCTGTGTCGGCGTCGGTGTCTGTGCCGGCGTCGGTGTCTGTGTCGGCGTCGGTGTCTGTGCCAGCGTCGGTGTCTGTGTCGGCGTCGGTGTCTGTGTCGGCGTCGGTGTCTGTGCCAGCGTCGGTGTCTGTGTCGGCGTCGGTGTCTGTGTCGGCGTCGGTGTCTGTGTCGGCGTCGGTGTCTGTGCCGGCAATAAGATAATATTGGCTTTAAAATTGTTTAAAGCAACTGAATATGTTCGTTTGATTGTACCTAATTATTATGTTACATAGCATCAACTTAATATTAGGTGTTTTTAAGTCATGTATATTTTCTGAGTGTAAAATTTACCAAATTTGATTAGTTTAACGTACTTTTACGATTAGGTAAAAAAATAGGTATGTGTGACTTAAAGTAGGTGAAATACACCTGGTATTTGTTCCTACCTAACGCTGCACATGGTGCTTACCTATCGCTAGGTAAATATATTACCTTTTGCTACGTTCAGACAAACTAAGTTAGTTAAAATCAAACAATTTTTTGCATTACCTACAGAATTAGGTTTTGAGTTACCTAATTTTTTTCTCAGTGTATGTGTGTTTGCTTGTACATTTCTTTATCACACCGTATCTTCCAAATGGTTGGATGGATTTCTACAGTTAAAAGTGAAAAGGAAGTGGAGTGGTGAAAAGGAACGACTCAAAACTGAGATCGTAGAAAAAAATTACCTATTTTGGGAACAAAAATCCTCCTAACCCTATTTACAATTTATCTGAATATGACGAATCGTCAATAGGCATAGAAGATGAAACATTAATTGAACCGAGACGACTTAATTTTAAAGATTGTCAATTAGAATATTTGGATTTCAGTATGCCTTTTTTATTTTTTAATAAGAAATAACTAATTGATAATTATATGTTATATAATAAGAAATAATTGAAATTGATAATCATATGTATTTAAGGTGTAATGTAGGTATTAGGTTTTTACGTAATAAAAACGTGAATCCCGGGATCCCGGTATTTAAATTATGTATGAAATCTGAGAAAAATATCCACTCTATTCTATTTTTGATACCTATACTACCTACTTAAATGTTTTTCAACCATTAAAGATGTTTTATCGAGTGTGTAGGAGAAGTAAGACCTCTTTCATCGTCACAGTTTATAACTAGGATTTTTTGACTATTTACACTGTAAACGGTTCTCGCTTTGCACTGCGAGTTAAACGCTAGCGCCGTACATTTCCAAACACTCCTTGAATTTTTTAACAAAATTAAGAACTGTCTTCTACACTGGAAAGTGTGCAATAATTTGTTGGTGTCGGTACAATGCTGGTTCAAAAGTACCTATTATCTCAATATTGTGCTCACGGTACCGACTTTGACAAGTTACTTCACACTTTACAGTGTTGAAGTCGGTTCCATTTTTTCACCCATTTTCTACTTATGGTATTTATTGTCATTTACCGTCAACTATGAAATCATCAAGATATTGTAACACTTTACAATTATTTGACTGTAACTCAAAAAGCACTTGACCAATGTTGATGAAATTGTAATGGGAGCACCTTTAAAGTATACCCTACCGAGTTAAAAAGAATCTAATAAATGGAGGATTTAATAAAAGTAATGCATATAGTCTATAGTTAAAGTCGAAACTGTCATTGGAATAATCAAACTTTTATATTTGAGTAAAAAACACGTTAGTTTTTAGTGTACGAGTGTTGAGATTATTATAGTTATACTATTCATAAAAAATATTTCAGACTTACCTTCCACATAATTCATAATAAAATTTTGAGACGCAAAAAATTCTGGCAAATTTTATAGAAGAAAAAAGCATTACTATAGAGTTATGCTTTGTTCTATATAATTTGGTACTACGTAAGTTCTCAGATAGATGTATGTGAAGTGAAATTGAAATAACTTGTCGAAGTCGTTACCACCAGCACATTATTGATGTTATATTTTTGAACAGAAGCGAGGTTTCGACATCAACAAGTTATTGCACTATGTTAAAATTAAAAAAAAATCGTTTTAGAAAAAATATGGATGATAAAAAATGGATATCAGTAATGAGTAAGAACCACTCATTTATGTAACGGTTGGAAGAATATTGGTGAAAAAAGATAACCGAGGTCCTGGAATAAAAGAAGCGGTCCCTCAGTAAATTCTCATATGTTCCTGAGAGAGCAAGCATAATTCGAATTCTAGGGTTGAATTCCGGGTTCTCGGGTGAAGTCGCGAGCAGAAGCTTGTAAGCTTACATAATAAAAAATCACATTTCAAACAGCAGAATTAAAAACTTATAATTCCGCACATATCAGTTTTTACCCGCGCAGCAGCAGAATAGCGGCCCGATTCAACAATCAAACTACGCTACGCGACGCCACAACGGCATTAATCGACAACTCTCCACAGCGTTTTTACCTATTATTTGGGTACTCGGAGCGCCTTAACGACTATATCATCAAGATAGGTGAATATTTTTCAGTTATTGAAGTGTAACTCAGAAACGGCTTGACCGATTTTGATGAAATTTAAAATAGGACCAAACGACAAGCATCAGCTTTCAAACAAAAAATGAGAAGTCAGTTAATTAAAAACTGTTTTAACAACTAGATAGATAATGCATAAAAAAAACACCGAATCAGGTGGCTCCGCACTTTAGGTAAAAAGGTACATCAACGTACGATTTTACGGTACGCGCCGCGTCAGAAGAGATCAGACCTATATGATAGAAAGAGAGATTCCTTGTGGGTAAATATAAATATTAGGTACCTGCTCCATGCATCGCGGGATGAAGTACACTTTATTGCTTTGTGGCTAGAGTCGTTTATTTATTGGAATGACTTTGTAGAGTGATCCTTCTGGTATTTTTATTCTGTGACCAAATGTAAACACATCATAAGTCAATAATGTATCCCTGATTATAAATAATGAATCAAGATTAAATTAATATTTCTCTTTCAGGCTAGCTTTGGATTTAGAGGAAAGACGATAATACTAGTGGTGAGGGATATAATGAATAGATATGAACAAATAATACAACTATAGATATGACATATTAATTCGCATTTTAAAAAAAATACCATAAACTATATACAACACTACAGCTACTACAATAAAAGCATTTAGACAACCTATAAGTCATAGCAGACTCATAGGCAGTCCAAATGCTCCAGCCCACTCCCAGTTGGCAGCGTGCCCAGCATGCTGGCAGCATTGCCCCGTTGAATTGCAATGCTTATTCGTTGAGCCAAATATGTGCCAGCATTTTGATCACGCGTCTCATCGACCAAGCGCTCAGATAGGTTTTGGAAAATACGTTGAGCTCCCGGTCCCCACGGACCCAACGTCTCTACACCAAACGGCTCAAATATGTAACCCATACCGAGGTTAGCATATTTGTGCCGCTTGAGTTGCTTCGCCGAAGTAGCCGCAGTGCCAGCCCTCACGTTGGTTTCAGAAAGATGTGACGGCGCTAAAGTGTCTACGCAAGTAGCATCCCACACTAAGGGCCGTCCTAACTTCCACGGAACCAGATAATTATAATTTCAATTATAATTTGTCATATTAATTAAATATGATTTGTTTGGATTGATAACTACTAAACTAAATACTAGACAAAAACCTTACTTTTTTCTATTTGAGGAACCAATATAGTTGTGTAACCAAGAAAACAAATAAATAATCATAAAACTATTATGTGTCTACCTACCCATTACTATTTATTATGGAAGTTTATAGACTGTCTGCTATTCCAGACACTATCACTACACGACAAAATTGTTTTTGCTAATGGCTGTTGAAGATAATTGCTTCATAAATTCCAACATTTTACGAGTACCTTCTAGTCGAAAACATACTTAGAATTCACGGCAGGAGGAACACATTTTTTACAGGATTGGGACGATTGATAAGGGTGTTTGTACGTTGTATCGCAAGGTGGCTTTGTCAAGATGGTGTTAAAGACCCTGGTGTCTAATCAAGTGGAAGCACTCACTGGTCATTCCGACCTGTGCCGCCACGCCGTGCACACCTGTCTACAGCTCCGCCAGTATCTCCCAGTGAGACCGCAATAGTCCCCGCACTATTGCCGTCTCACTCGGGTCATCGTTCCGACGCTAGTTGCAGACCAGTGCCTTGGAATACGCAGTCCTGACGAAGTTTTGTTTTGTGTGCAGAAGCTGAGCAGCCGCCGAACGCCGTGCAACGTGAGCTACGAGCTCGCCGTGCCGTCGCGCAGAGGCGCTCTAAGACGTCAGGCATTACCACCTACCCAAGTCCCTTGTTTCGACACAACAACATCATATCGGGCTGGTGGTCTTGTTTTGACCGCACTTTTCGGTGCGCATTTCACAACTTTACTACTCGACACAACATTGTAACAAAGCGCGTAACAACACACTTTGTGCTGTTAAGCGACGTCGTTCAGGCGTGGGGTAGCGTCAGCCAAACCCGTCTGAACGATCAAATCCGCCATTTGCTGCGGTCGCAGTGTGACACCCTACGGTGACAACGGCCACTGTTGTTGTTTTGGTTTAACCTTGCACCGTGGCCTTTCCCGCTTCACGGGTCAGCCGAAGCAAGCTGGGCTCCGGGACAACTGGCCTTGGGGTCGCCCCTAGTCAACCCCGGAGCAGCATTAGGAGCACCCCTCTCCGCCGAGAAAAAAGCTCGGAGAGGGTACACAACTAGGGCACACCATAGGTACTCACTCCCTCTCACACAAGTGAGCTCACGAGTTGCGAGAGGGAGACAGAACCCGTTAGGCCATCCTGAGTATTCCCCTCAGGATGCAACGTCCCTCTAACGGTGAGGTGGAGGTCCTTCAGACCTTCGCCCTCCGCCACCCCGATCTGTATGTTGCTCATATGCAACTCCTCGAAGAGGAAGCGAGTGCCCGCCTCACGGACACTCTTATTGCTCCCTCCGGGACTTCAATCCCGGAGGCCAACGTCCCTCCTCTGACCCGGTCCTTCTCAGAGGACAGTCCGGCTTCGCCCGCTCCGGGCCCAGACAACAGACGCACGGTGGCAGCCCCTCCCCGTGAGAGGTCTCGCTCGCGCTCACCGATCGGGAGGCCAGCGAGCACCCGTCCCTCCTTCGCCGTTGTCGAGCCCACTTCGGACTCCGAAGCGGAGATGGAGGTAGATCCGAGTCGCGCCTTACGCACCGACTCGGACTCAGACAACGACGGCTATACCGTCGTAGATAGGAAACGCAAGCGTGCTCCTAAAGCCGCTAGTTGCGCAACCTCCGCCCCTCCCGCCAAGGCACCCGCTAAGGCCCCCGCCTCCGGCAAGAAGCCGACCCCCGCCCCGCGCCCCGCGTCTCCTCCTTCCGCTCCGGCCACCACTGCCGCGTCCCCTCAGGACGCGAGCACGCGCCGCGAAAAACCACCTCCGCCCCTGTTCATTCAGGACAAAACCAAATGGGACATGCTGTCCCGTTTAGTTTCGGATCGTGGGATCCACTATACTAATGCCCGCTCCACGCAGCAGGGCATTAAAGTTCAAGTGTCCACCATTAGCGACCACAGAGCGCTAACGAAACTCCTCCGCAATGAGAGCATAAGCTTCCACACTTATGCGCTCGAAGAGGAGAAAGTCCTCCGAGTGGTCATCCGCGGTGTGCCCAAGGAGGTACATACCGATTCGGTATGTGCCGACCTGAAGGCACAAGACTTCCCCGTACATGCAGTTCACCGCATGTACAGCGGGAAGGACCGCAGTCCCTACGATCTAGTACTCGTAGTACTAGATCGTACTCCTGAAGGCAAGGCCATTTTTAACTTAAAAAAGGTCTGTGGCCTCTCAGGACTCGATGTCCAAGCCCCATACAAGAATGGGAGTCCCTCGCAGTGCCATAACTGCCAACTATACGGGCACGCCTCCCGTTTCTGCTTCGCTCGCGCTAGGTGCGTTAAGTGCCTAGGCGATCACGCGACAGCAGCGTGCACTCGCACCCGGGACTCGCCGGACCCACCCAGTTGCGTTCTATGCGGTGCTCAAGGGCATACCGCGAATTACCGTGGTTGCCCTAAAGCACCACGAGTGAACCACAGGGTGGCAAGGCATAGGCCGACCCGTCCCTCTTATGACCGCTACCAACGGGTAAGCCCTAAACTCACGGTAGTACCTGCCTTACAGGTAATACCCGCGCCGCTCCCAGCCCGTAACGCATGGTCTAAACCACCCAGTATGGTTAAGACCGTCGCTACCGCCCGCGCCCCGGCCCGCGCGCCCGCACCCGCGCCCGCACCCGCACCCGCCCGCGCCGCGGCCCCTGCCCGCGCACCGGCCCCGGCTCGCCCCGCGCTCCCGGCACCCGCTGCCAACACCGTTCGCGCCCCTCCCCGCGCCGCTTCCCGGCCACAAGCTCCCCCTATGCCATTGATGGCTGCCCCTCTTCAAGAGGCAATCAACCTAGTCAGCGATCTGGCTATGTCGGTTGACATCAATGAGGTACAAGAGCTATTCCACAAGATGCAATATGCTCAATCCCCAGCGGACGTGATCCAATACACATTGGAACACGCAAACTTACTAAGCGCCCTTAAGCGCTTCGTCCCCCAGGCCCCTCCCCAGTACAAACACTATGGGTAGTACAACCGAACGCACGAAACCGTACTCAGTTTCGTTAGCGTCATTTAACGCTGACGGCCTCTTCAAACAACGTGACCTCGTCCACGACTTTTGTTGTACCCACCTTATCGATATCTTATGCGTGCAGGAAACCTTTCTTAAACCGGGGAAGGCGAACCCTAGGTTTGCCAATTACAGAACGGTACGTAATGATAGAGTGAACTCCCGTGGGGGAGGCACTCTTATCTTTTACAAAAGGTCCCTGCACTGCATTCCCCTACCTACCCCGACTCTTGTTAATATGGAAGCATCCTGTTGCCTCCTAGCTATGACTGGTCATCAACCTATAGTCATAGCGTCCTGTTACCGAGCTTGCTCCAAGCCGATCGTCCGAGCTGACTTAGAAGCCTTGTTCTCATTAGGAAGCGCCGTCCTTCTGATTGGCGACTTCAACAGTAAGCACATCCTATGGAATTGTAACGTCAACAATCCCAAAGGTATTGCACTTGAAAACCTAATCGCAGAACTTAACTTTGACATAATTGCGCCCACTGAGCCCACTCACTACCCTTATATGGAAGACCATCGATCTGACTTGCTTAACATGGCACTACTCAGAGGCGTAACACTCCGGGTACGCTCCATAGAAGTGGTTCACGAGCTTCACTCTGACCACCGACCCATTATACTGCGACTAGGTCCCGACCCAACGACTGACCTCCCCCGCCCCACTAAGACGATAGTGAACTGGAAGCAAGTAGGCGATGCCCTAAAGGCTATCAGTTCACCGGACCTTGACAAGATCCCGGACGACATCCTGACAAAAGATGACGTAACCCTTGCGATCGATTCGTTCACCAATCACCTCTCAACCGTAGTAGGTGCATCCGCAAAGGAGGTCATAGTGCCGGACGACCGGCGCCTTGTCATTCCAGCGGATGTGAGACGATTGGTGACGGAGAGTAAAGCAGTGACCCGACATTACGACTCTTACCCCAGTAAAGAGAACAAAACTAAGAAACGCCACTTTGAACGCATGGTTCAAAGTCGCATGTCTGAGTTGCGTGATCAACAATGGGGCGATAAACTTTCAAACCTCGTGCCAAGCCACCATGCTTACTGGGACTTGGCGCGAGGCTTGAAAGGAAGTAACCATAACGACATGCCTCCCTTATACAGACCAGTCCCACTAGTCCCAGCGTTCTTTGACGAAGACAAAGCTGAGTGCCTAGCTGATAGCCTAGAGGCTCAGTGTTCCCCTAACGTAGATCACGTTGACCAAGCTCACCTCGATTCGGTGGATGCTGAAGTCGAACGTAAAAGCTCTGTGGTCACCTCTGAACTCCCACCAATCACCTTAGCGACTTACGCTGAGGTGGAGAGACTGATCAAGGCCCTCCGACCGCGCAAATCCCCCGGTGCCGATGGCATCTCCAACAGGGTTCTTAAAACCCTCTCTCCTCCTCTCATCCATCTCTTAGTCAGCATCTTCAATGCTGCTATGAGCCACTGCTTATTCCCAGACACCTGGAAATGTGCAAATGTCATTGGCATTCACAAACCAGGCAAAAGCTCATCTGACCCCACCAGTTACCGCCCCATCAGCCTCCTCAGTGCCTTAGGCAAACTTTACGAGCGGTTACTTGCAAACCGTCTCCAGTCCCATGCTGAGGAACACCACCTTATCCCAGATGAGCAGTTTGGCTTCAGACCCGGACACTCATGCGTCCAACAGGTGCACCGCCTCACGGAGCACATCATTGAGGGCTTCAATAAGTACCCCAAACCCCAGACTACGCTAGCAGTCTTCCTCGACGTAGCGAAAGCTTTTGACAAAGTCTGGCACAACGGCTTGATCTACAAGCTATACCAATTTGGCGTGCCAGAACGTCTTGTGCTCATCCTACAAGACTTCCTTAAAGCCAGAAGCTTTCGCTATCGCGTGGAAGGCACCCTCTCCTCCCCCCACCCAGTCAGAGCCGGAGTCCCTCAGGGCTCCGTGCTATCACCTATTCTCTTTGCACTGTATACCAGTGACATCCCACGCTCTCAGCCCAAAGTATTCCTAGCCCAATATGCGGATGATACCGCCATTTACACCACTGGGTGGCATATCAACAGACAGTCCTATTTCGTCATGCAACGGGCCATCACCGAGATCGGTGACTGGTTCCGAAAATGGCGCATCGCGGTCAACCCAGCTAAAAGCACAGCTATGTGCTTTACTGAGAAGACACGCTCCCCTTACCCGAAACCGCTTATTTTGTTCGACGAACCCATTCCCTGGGTTCCTAGAACAAAATACCTCGGAGTCACCCTTGATCGTCATCTCACCTTTAACGATCACATAACAACCGTCCGTAACAGAGCGGCCTTCATAATGGGTCGCCTTGGTCCCCTACTTCGCAAAGAGAGTAAAATGTCTCTTAGTAATAAGAAGACACTTTACACTGCCTGCATCCGCCCCATCATGACTTACGCATCAGTAGTGTTTAGTCATGCTAGTGAGGCCCACCTTCATAAACTTCAAGTCATCCAAAACCGTTTTCTTCGTAATGCAACCGGCGCCCCGTGGTATATCCGGAACACCGAGTTGCATTGCGACTTAAACCTTCCCTCTTTAGCGCAGTTCAATAAGGACTGCGCCCGCCGATACTTTGATCGAGCGCCCCACCACCCGAACCCATTGGTTGTCCAGGCATCGAACTACTCGACTGCCTCTTCTATCCCATTTTTCAAACCCCCCCGTCGCCGACCACGGCAGGTATTAGACGACCCGGATGACCCCATCGCAGCCATTACATTGGCAGCTTTAGCGTTATCCGCAAGTCGTCGAGGTAAAATCCCCAGGTGTGAGGTAATTAGAGGTCACACAATCAAACACCGAGCCCGCCGGCGAGCTCGAGGCAAAAACAAGGTCACGATAAATTGCTCTCCAAATAGTCAAAGAGTATTATTCAGTAGGGCCCAATTGTGCAACACTGCAGTTGCACAGAGGCATTTTGCTCCGATCCCCCCCATGTCTCTCGACAGCGAGACAAGCCGAGGTCCGAACCACAGTGGTGCCCTTGAGCTCGCTGTCAACCCCTCCTATAGTAGCGGCACGTTTTCGGCGTCCGCAGGAGACGGAGGTAGAAAGCGCTTTTCGCCTTCTATGCCCGTCTCGGGAGAAGTGCCTTCGGCACTTCTCCCTCCCGGGCTATTGTAGGGCCAGGCCCTCGCCCAAAACCCGGTGGAGCTGGACGACCGCACAGGCGGTAGCCAGCATCTATGTCCTCCCTAAACAAACAAACAAATCAAGTGGAAGCCCAATACTTATCTTGTTCAGATGGGACGCCCCAAGCACAAGGTTTACAGTTGCAGGCACATAATCTTAAATTATTCAAAATATCTTATTAGAATACCTGAAATTCCTACTAAGTTCAATATATCATTCCTAAGCTCACTTAGGTATAAAATATTGCCACATACCACACACATTACAACGAAAGAAATTTTTTAATGTTGAGAGGAGCGTGTTTTTTTGCGACCATCCATACCTATAGCTGGGACATGTTTTACCAATTGAACTGTCGTAGTGAGTGAGTCATAGCTCAAATTTATCCTTTCGTTCCTATTGCTTAACCACCTTGGAGACAGAGCGACATCTCAGTCGCTCTGTCTCCAAAATAGTCATTTTTTTGTCCTTTGGTTATCTAGCTTTCCGGGCGCGGCACCGCCCGCGCATAAGTCAGTTTTCACGCAAAAATATTAACCTCTTTTTGCGCAGTTGGATAAAAACTATCTTTTTTTTTCCTCCTGGTCTCAAACCATTTCCATACCAAATTTCATTTAAATCGGACCAGTAGTTTTGGCGTGAAAGCGTAACAGTTTTCCTAACTTCACATATTCAACACGTACTTACTGCTTACGTACCATCATGTCTGTTCATCTATGAAGATGACGCGCTCGTAGTTTAGTTTGCTTAGCTGCTCTTAACCGAAGACTTAAGTAAGTAGCGCGAACTTCCGCCACGGTCATGACTTAGATGGGTGACCGCTATGTGAAAAATAATGAGAAAATATGTCGCCAAGTTCCTAACGGTGTGTTCCGGTAGCTGTCCTTGAGAACCAGGAATTCTAGGTTACCCTGAACAATCAATCGACCACATCATCAGGTCAGATAGCGGTAAAAGTCTAGACCATCCGTTATTTAAAAAAAAATCTTATGCAAAAAAATCTCAAGATCGTTGATCGGAATGAAACCGTCCAAGCGTAAGTCGGGCTTGCACATCAAAGGTTCCGAACAAAACACAATATATTTGTTAATATATCTTGGGCGTAGTCATGAAAGCATAGTGGGAGCGCTTCCCCAAATTTGTATAGGGTGTATTTTGCATTACAAGAGAGACGAATCACTTAGCATTCCATGAATTCACCGTGCTAGTGCCAGGTCCATAGCGTTGCAGAGGAAAAGGCCAAAAGGACCTGGGATTTGCAACCCAGGCGTCAAGGGCCGTTTTACGATATATCAATGCTCCCCTTCACCGCTCCAGCTTCCTCCCCTACCTAACCAAATTTGGTAAGATCCTACTAATGCCGCCTTAGAGTTAGCTTAAGTTTATCGTTAACGACATATAAATACTTAAAATCGTTACACAGTCCAGTTAATTCGTAGACACAGTTGTAGTAAATTCATACAAAACGTAAAAGTTTAAAAAACCACCCCCACTATCCAATCTTGACTACGTCCATGTTCTATTTCCTATCAGTTTCAGGACGTTTATCAATTCATTATTGAGGCCACAAATTATTAAGTATCGAAGTTTTATTAAGTAAGGCACGATCTTGAACTAAACACCAAGTAAATAGGCCACAGAAGTTTCGTAATGAAAATTGGAAGTTCAAGATTGTTTTTAAACAGGGTCTTCATTGTTTGGAAATGAGTTATGAAGTAAATTTAGAGATTTATATAATCAAGACCGAAGTCCGAACTGAATTATTACGTTCATATTGATGTTCTGTCTACGCAGAATTTAGTTTTGTAGCACTAAAATAACAGGATAAACATTTTGTTCTTCTTTATATATTATAACTAGCTTTCCGGGCGCGGCTCCGCCCGCGCGCTTGGTTATCGCGCGAAAACATTAACCTCTTTTTGCGCAGTTGGATAAAAACTATCCTATTTTTTTTCTCGGGTCTCAAACTATTTCCATACCAAATTTCATTCAAATCGGTCCAGTGGTTTTGGCGTGAAATTGTAACAGACAGACAGACAGAGTTACTTTCGCATTTATAATATTAGTACTGATAGTTCTGACTATCGGCCTGCCCCGGCTTTGCACAGGTAATTTCGACTTTAAATAGAGATGTGAGCTATCCTATCTTTCAATTTGAATTAAATTGCACACGTTGTGCTCAAATTTAAAATCGGTTCAGTAGTGTAGGAGTCCATAGCGGACAAACAACGTGAAACGTAATTTTTATATATATGTATACGGTATATCCTTCTCTTTTTGTAAGCTGGGGTCAACAAAAGATATATTTTTACGCCTAAAAAAGGAGTGTTTTTTTTTCAGGGTTCATGTACATGTTGGAGATTGTTTAGACGAATAAATGCCAAGAATATTCCGCAATATTTGGCAGACGTCAAACCACCGCCAAACACGTAAAAAAGTATAGACATGGCCCCGAGCTCCTTGCCCGTTCTTCCTGAAGTGACTCTATACCATTTTTGCTGAAAGTAGCAGTAGAATATTTTGATATTTTATAAAAGCGTCGTAAACGCCAAAATTGAAATTATGCGCGAGCTTGCTACTGCGTAGGACACGTGATGTTTTGGCCAGGGCTCATTAAATTATGCGCGAGATATAATCTGACTGATATTGTATACTACGTAATTCATTACGTCAAAATGAGCCAAGCAAAATCGAAGAAAGGTGAAGGCAAGACCTGTCATAAAACGTACCAAAATACAAAAAGGTACCGAAAAATACACGGCAAGATGTTTTTATGAGCAAAACGTGTTCAACTCTACTCCACTTGTATACAAAATCTATGAAAATAAGATATTAACAATTGAATTCTTTTATTTTCAGTTCCTGATATATCCGGCTCTGTTGCAGTTCCATTCATGGTAAACACCTTATTTTAAATTAATATTCCTGTAGTGCTTGAACGATATCTTCACGCTGAGGTTAATATTTCTAAAACACCGTAAATAAAGACTAGTCTATCAGCCATAAAATAATTTTATTTGTACAGTACATTTATTATATTTTTTTTTTATTGCGGATAGGATTTTGACCAGTAGCTTGCCTAATGATGTGGTTGAGGATGGTATACTGAAGAACTGCAGGTGGAGGAAAGGATTATGCAGCACCTAAAGGACTGCAGGCTAACCTTGGAACTGTCTTCTAAAGACATCTCCCGGAAGTCAACGTTCGGAACTAAATATGGCGACACATTTTCTACTTGACAGTAGTAAGCCAGGCGGGCATTAGCAAAATGCTCTGCTACCACACAAAAACCATAATTAAGATATAATTTTTCTGCATTAAACTTTGACAGTCACTAAGTATATAACTAGTCTCAGGCGTTCATAACAATAAATTATAACATATTGATTTTATATTCTAATTTCGATTTAATAAAAACAATAAATTGTGTTACATCAATCTTAAAAACTTTCCAGAATACGCTCTATTGCACTCACAAAATGTCATGTGTCAGAAGAAACAAGTCGGTGCAAAAGAAGTTTATACTACACCTGCTCGGAAAGTACCTTGATACTTTATCAAATTTACGGTAGAAAGTACGTCATTGCATATCGAACAAATATGCGGGGAGAAAACGCATCTGAGCGGGAGAGAAAAGTGTATGAAAATCCATTTCTTACGTGGTTTTTCTTTTTTAATTTTGGGTAAGAATATGCGCTGGTAACCTAAATATCAAAAGCCAAAAAGTTTTTACAGTGAGTTTTTATCTCCAAGTTCGCAAAATGACACTGGCCACTAGCTGTGTGTTGGATGGTGTCAAACAATTTGAAAAAAGAACATGTGAAAATTGCAGACGCCATTGGCGCCATTTTCAATTTGTGTGTTGTTTGAGGATTCAGTTTTCGTAGAAAAGTAAAATAAAGGTAGGTGTAGTATAAAGCACTATGTATCACTCGAGAGAAAGTGCGATTCCCGATCTCGGGTGTTTTAAAGCCCTCGCCTACGGCTCGGGCTTCAAACGACACCCTCGACGGTAATCGGTCACTTTCTCCTCACGGTGAACAATGTACTATTATTCCAAGTTCGATTTAGTTTATGAATTTTCAGTTAAGAAACGACTTGGTCACTTTGTGCAGACGAGTATTAAAGTGAGCAAAGCAAAATCAAATTAAAGGATCTAGAACGATCAGCTCACAATTACAGCTGTCGGAAAACAACTAGGGGGCCATTATTTCGTCTACTTTTTACTGTTTCAATTGTACAATTATATATAGATACACAGATAATAATTTATTGTGTGGTGTACACAAGATATCACATATTAAGTATAATTAAAATTTACAATGATAGTGTTACAATGGGCGGCCTTATTACTATAAGCAGTTCCAGGCAACTTTTCGATGGAGAATTATAGTAAAACCGATAGTGCCCTGTGATAAGCCCTGCGCTTAGTTATAATATTAGGTTGATTGTTTAAGCAACATGTGTTCTGATATATTGCTATGAGAACTAAATAATAATAAAATTGGTCAAGTCTGAGCCGGCCTCTATAAAACCTTTAAAATTAAACCAAGTAAAAATAGTAATCTAACCATATTCGAGGAAAAGTCGCGGAAAGAAGCTTCTGTCTTATATTAAACTCACAACAACACGAATAATCTCTCTTGTGTTTCTGTCATCATATTATAAACATAATTATGTCAAAAAAATGCCGGCTTAAGACCAGGTCTAAAAGAAGTCAAGTGTAAACTCAATTACATTTTAATAAATAAGGCCAAACATCATTAAAACTTAACGATATTATAATATTGTTAAAGCTTCTGGGAAAACCTTGAGCCTGACTGACGCTGAGGTGCGTACGAAGTGAGCTACTTTTATGAAAGCTTTTATTAAGAAATAATTTAAACAAATTGTCGTTGCTATGAAATAGAATAAATGAAGACCTTATTTTATGTTACGAAATGGCGACAGGTATCTGGGACCACATGTCCAATTATAACTTTCAGGCATCTAAAATATGAGTTTAAATATATTTATTTTGTTACACATGCTCCACGTATTAGATTATAATATTACGTGAGGAAAAATGTACTCATTTGTGAGTTTCGAACCCGTGCCTTCAACCCTTATAGCTGGAGTATGGTCTAAACAGCTTAGCCAAAATGAAATATGACGCATGACTCTAATTATTGGTCTTTTGTGTTCTGAACCGTCGCGCGTCGTACGGGGATGCAGTGACACCTATAGTTAAACCTGCGTTGTACTACAAGACTTATTCTTGCAATAAGCTTTAAACTTGTTGGTTAGAGCATACCCCGGCAATTATAAGGGTGAATGGCACGGGTTCACATCCTGCACATTACTATCATTATTTTTCTCGTTGTAATTTTGTAACAAAAATATAAGATCTATCAATATTTCAATACTGAGAACGCAGTAAAATATTTTATTTTTATTGCTGATAGGTAAGCCTTTGACCACAATCTCACCTGATGGTAAGTGATATGTGGTCGAAGGTGTTAACAGGCTCAACCTAGAATAACTGGCTCTCAAGGACAGCTGCCGGAACACACCGTTAGGTGCTTGGCGACGGATTTTCCACTTGAGGGTGGTCGCTAACCAGGTGTTCAAACTCCGTGAAATTTTGGTCACATTATGCATGTCCAGAGCCTTAAATATATGCTTCTGGATTGTCAGTTTCCCGTATTTTTTTAAAATTATTTTGCAATATCGTTTTGTATGGGAATTCTCCACTGGATTCGATGAAATGTATAAAAGTTTGTACAGTGTGTGAAGTAGTATAAATTCTTAATTGAGGTATTATCTTCATGGGCTTGCGAGGCTAGAATTGCACCTCCTCCCCCTAATACACAATACACTAATGTGCGATGTGAAGTATACATTTAAAACAATAAAAAGTTTCATTTTTATATTTCGTCTTTGCGTCCTTTTATTTCTGTGTCTTTGCAGAACTCAGCTTATGTCACAAATAGGTACATCAGTAGCATTAACACTAATGAGACCGAGATAAGATGAACGATCTTCCTAAACTTGTGTAATTTCGCAGCGAAGTATCTAAGCTTTAGATCCAAACTTCACAGCTTAAGTTTCACAATCACTACTATATGTATCAAGTAGACATTTTACCTACACAGCCAATTTCAACGCGTTCGTAGCATAGTTTGCTTAGCCGTTCTTAACCAATCAGCTAAGTTAAGCAACGTCCGCTGCCGTCTTGACTTGGATGGGTGACCTCTAGTGACATTACTACTGAGCACTTCCGTACTTCGGGCACGTTAAGCCGTCTGTCCCGTGTTGTCTTAGAATGGCAGTCGTTATAGCAATGTAGTAAGGCATATTGCAAATACGTGCCTAGCTGCTACCCCCTTCAAGTTTAAAATCTGTTGCTAAGCACCTAATGGTGTGTTCCAGCAGCTGTTCTTGAGAGCCAGTAATTCTAGCCTGAACAACATCTTCGTTTAGATTATCACTTACAATCGGGTAAAATAGTGGTCAAAGGCTAGCATCTCGGCTATAAATAATTGTATATATTTGCTAGTAGAATCTAAAAATATATGTATATATAAGGTTGTCTGGTCAGCTACCTACCACCATCAAATAAGCTGGTTATTAAACATCGGGCTTCCCGCAACTGTTCTTGAGAGGGTCGATTCAGACAAAATATACACTTAAAAGTATGAAATGATTTGTTGATTTTTGAAATGAAATTCGAGTTTCACACATAGGTATTAATATGTTATAAATTAAACCGGCAAAAACACTCACGTTGGGGACCGAACATCTCGACCCGGGTTTCGAGCATGTCAGATGCCCATCATCAGAGAGAGTGCGCAGCTGCGTCTGCGAGCTCCCGACGGAGTCACATCAGACCGGGTTTCGAGCACATCAGAGTCACTGTCTGATGTGCTCGAAACCCGGTTTGACGTATTCGATCCCCGACGTGACTGTTTTTGCCGGTTTAATTTATAATATTTTGATATGATTTGTTGAATTTCGTACCATGCTGATTCAAAACTAATATAAAACTAACTTTAAATAAATAAAAACACTCCTGTTTCCATGTTCTGAGTCCACCAAGTTATTTTATATATTTCAGTGTACGAAGCCGGTTCCGTTTTTAATTTCAAATTTTCACACTTATAATTAGATTATTTTTTGTCATAATTGGTCCTGAAAATTATTGTCTTTTGTGTGTGTTTTAATAGAAACTATCCAAATAACAAATAATGAATCGCCAAAATTGGCACAAATGTTTAATTGTTTTTTTATATATAGCTGGTGGGCTTTGAGATTTCACTCATGGTTTTTGACCAATATATAACAACCTTATAAGCTTTATATTATTGACACACGCTATTTTAATTTGAAAACCTTCGGTTTCATCGTTCTAACGTGATGAGATATGTGTTTTTGTCTTGTTTTCCAAGAAATTTCACTTATTACATGAACACACTACTTGGCAGTCCGTATTATACATATAGCCGAGATCTCAGAATAATGAGATTACAGAGCGCATATATCACAGGACTGGTCATATTAATATTTATAACTCATTACTATGTATTAATGACTAATACAAGAAAACTCAATTTGAATCTGATATGGTTTCGTATTGTTTTTATGAGCAAGTGTGCTATCGAAAGGCAAGTTTTGAATATGTTTTTTAGAAAGAGTGTACGCCTTGTACATATGAATAGAATATATCATATTTTTCAACACACTCGCTCGTAACGGGCCTTTAAGGGCGTACCGAGCTTTTTAGGCGGGCCGCGTTAGTAAGGCACGCCAACAGCATCCGTCCCCGTCCGACGGACGAAGAATTACTAAAGTGGATAGGGACAAAGCATCGCGGCTCTGACTAAAATGGGCAGAACATGCGTGAATTTGAATATTTCCTTCGTATACTAAAAACAAATACCTATTTCAAAAATATAATGGGTATACGTTATAGAAAACGTGTTGTTTTTTTATTATTCAAATACGGATGACTCTCCGTTAAGTATTTACGCCGTACCAAGGGTTTATTTCGATTTTTAGATGTAACTTTGGTTGTGGTGTTTTTTTTTTTCGATAGGGAAAATTTTAAGTAATCGTGTTGCCAAAGTGTACGATTTATAGAATGAATGCTTAAATATAATATATATTTATTATATAACTCAAAATTAAGAATTAAGGATACAGTAAGGGATCAAACGAACCACAATTAAGTATCGCTGCCTCGGTGCAGGCTTAAATGCACCGACTTTAGTGTCACACTATAGTCCATTACGTTTCCACATTTCACACCAAGGAGATTGTAGTTTGTTTCGTTCGTTTTTCATATAAAAAGAAACCAAAGAGTTTTTACCTACTAAAGAAGAACTTTAGAAGATTTAATTATAAACCTTCTTAGTCAGATTATTATTGCTATCAAAAAGATCAAGAAAATATTTACGTAGTCGTTCCTCGCAAGTGTGTTGAAAAACGTCGTATGAAACATGTGCACACGTTTATTACAATCTCTACTCAATTTAGGCCCATTAAAACCCGTCTGGTTTTTAATAAACAACTTCGCGCACTTGTTCCATAATGTACTATTAAAGGATATAAGCAATACTATGTCTGATTTGAAATCAAATGATAACATGATTTTGGGGGATAAGCGTGGAGGCGTGCTCGTCGCATCCCCTGCCAGCCCAGAGGGCTGCAACTCCACTCGAAGAACCACCGTGGTGGTAGGGCCTTAGGGTCCGTCTGGATAACTACCACCCTCCCGTTAAAGTGTAACGCCAAATGTCCATGCCCCAGCTTGGACGTGTTCCGGTACTATTGCGGGAGTACCAGTCCTGTGTGACCTGTATGAATTTGAATTTGAATTTGGGGGGACCGGGGGCCCTTCCGTCCCCCGCGCCAGCCACTCACGTCACTGTTTGTTGTTGCTGTTGCAGCTTCAAGTCTGTTATTTTGCCCTATCTTTGGGATTGGTACAAGACACACCACCCAACTCTTATTTTTCACCCAATGCCGAATATAAATAAAAAGAGATGTTCTTCAGCGGCTTTAAATTCCACTTTATCTGTGGACTTCTGCAACATTCGGGGCCTCCACTCCAACCTAGATGCCGTCCATCACCACCTTGAAACGGTTAAGCCGGCCCTTCTCTTTTTAACGGAGACGCAAATAGTAAACACGGCGGATACTTCGTACCTGTTATATCCAGGTTACACGCTCGAGCACACGTTCATTCGTCGTGCTGGGGTCTGTCTTTTCATCCGGGAAGATGTTTGCTGTCGGCGTCTTAATGGTTTCGACGACAAAGACCTATCCATATTGTGGGTTCACGTGGAGTTCTGTGGCAAAACTTTGGTTTACGCTTGCCTCTATAGGTCACATACACACAGCGGTGATATGGAGACCACCTATCTTTTCGAGCACCTTGCTAGAGGAGCTGATAAGGTCGGTGAGCAGTACCCTTCGGCGGAACTAGTGGTACTTGGAGATTTCAACGCTCACCATATCGAGTGGTTGGGTTCCAAAGCTACGGGGTTCACGCCGGCCGTACTGCTTTCGATTTTGCTTTGGCGTATGGTCTCTCGCAGTTGGTTAACACACCAACCAGAATACCAGATGTCGAGAACCATACACCTTCTTTATTGGATCTGATGCTGACTTCTCACCCAGATCACTACCAGGTATCAGTAGAAGCTCCTCTAGGTTCTTCTGATCACTGCCTGGTACGATCTAAGGTAGCGATCGTACGCAACCACCGTAATATTCCTCTCGGGAGTCGTACGGTGTGGCACTACCAGTCAGCGGATTGGGATGGATTGAGAGAATTTTTCTCGTCCTACCCTTGGAGGCAGGTTTGCTTCTCCTCGGAAGATCCAAACGTGTGTGCAGACTCCATCACTGATGTCGTTCTTCAGGGTATGGAATGCTACATTCCTAAATCTGTTGTGCGCGTTGGTGGTCGGAGCCGTCCATGGTTTAATAAGTCTTGCGCTGACTCATCCGGTCAGAAAAACGCTGCTTATAAAACCTGGACCGAAGCACTTACGCGTAAAGATCCGAATACCGCCGAGTTGAAGAAGAAACTAAATGCTGCCTCCAGATCTAATAAGAGGACAATTGCTAAGGCAAGGTCTGAGCACATCAGCAGAATTGGCGACCAGCTAGCAACATTTCCCTCAGGAAGTCGTGCTTTCTGGTCTCTTGCTAAAGCTGCTGAAGGCTAAAGCTGCAGGAAGTCGTGCTTTCTGGTCTCTTGCTAGGCTGCTAATTTCTGCCAGACCTCCTTACCAGCGTTACGTAAGTCGGATGACTCTCTGGCCCACAGTGCCAAAGAGAAAGCCGACCTTTTAGGTACTCTCTTTGCCTCTAACTCGACTCTCGACGATAGGGACGCGACACCTCCGATAATTCACGGATGTGAGAGTTCCATGCCAAATGTACGTTTCTCGCAGAGAGCGGTACGGAAAGAACTCTCCTCCCTTGATGTGTGAAAGTCGAGTGGGCCAGATTGCATCCCGGCTATTGTCCTCAAGTCATGTGCTCCTGAGCTGACTCCGGTGTTAACGCGCCTTTTCCGGCTCTCGTACTCCAAAGGATGCGTGCCGTCTTCGTGGAAGGTTGCTCTCGTACACCCTATTGCCAAAAAGGGTGACCGTACAGACCCATCCAACTATAGGCCTATAGCAATCACTTCTCTACTCTGCAAGGTGATGGAGCGAATAGTCAACGACCAGCTCCTAGGTTACTTAGAGGATCACCAACTGATCAGTGACCGCCAATACGGTTTCCATCGTGGCAGATCGGCTGGTGATCTTCTGGTTTACCTCACTCATCGTTGGGCTGACGCAGTCGAGAGTAGAGGGGAAGCTTTAGCTGTCAGCTTAGATATTGCTAAGGCTTTCGATCGGGTCTGGCACAGGGCACTTCTTTCGAAGTTACCATCCTACGGTCTTTCCGAGGGGTTCTGCACCTGGGTCGCCAGTTTTTTATCTGGACGGAGCATTCGTGTCGTTGTCGACGGAGCTTGCTCCGATCCCATGCCGATTAATGCTGGCGTCCCTCAGGGATCAGTGTTATCGCCTACGCTATTTATTCTGCATATCAATGATATGTTACAAGTTTGTAACATGCATTGCTATGCAGACGATAGCACGGGCGATGCGCAATATTCTGGCCGTGTTAGTGCCCCTCGCGACGAAGTAGAAAGAAGCAGAACTGGTATTGTGTCTGAAGTCGAGGGTGCATTGGAACTTGTCTCACATTGGGGACAGCAGAACCTTGTCCAATTCAACCACAAAAAAACTCAGACATGCGTTTTCACCGCGAAAAAGACCCCCTTCATCATCGCTCCGCAATTTCAGGGTGTTCCCCTAGAAATCGCAGAGAGTATTGGAGTTCTTGGCGTCGACATTTCCAAAGATGTCCAGTTCCGCTATCACATCGCGAGTAAGGCTGGGTTGTTATCCAGGAAACTTTGTGTGCTTAACAAGGCAAAGCGGTACTTTACGTCGAGCCAGCGACTTTTGCTTTATAAAGCACAAGTTCGCCCTCACATGGAGTACTGCTCTCACCTCTGGAATGGCGCACCAAAGTACCAACTCCAGTCTCTCGATGCTATTCAGCGTCGAGCGGTCCGAATTTTCGACGACCCCGAGCTCTCTGACCACCTTGAGCCACTGAGCCTCCGTAGAGACATCAGTGCGCTCTGTGTATTCTACAGGCTCTATAACGGAGAATGCTCTCAGGAGCTGTTTGATCTTATACCGGCTTCGCGATTCTATCATCGTACCTCGCGTCACCGGTTGAAAGCTCATCCACACATAATCGAGTCCTGGAAGTCTCACACAGCTCGATTTATGCGTTCCTTCTTACCGCATACTTGCAAAATGTGGAATGATCTTCCAGCTAGCGTTTTCCCGCGGAGCTACAATATGGATTCCTTCAAAAAGGGTGTTAAAAGAGTCTTACAGGGTCGGCAACGCATTGGTAACGCCCCTGGTGTTGCAAATGTCCATAGGCGACGGTAACCGCTTACCATCAGGTGGGCCGTCTGCTTGTTTGCCACACCATCACATAAAAAAAAAAATTTTTATAAAACATTATTAATACACCTCCAAAATTTCACTTGATCAAGTTTTGTGTATATAGTAAATCGTATCAAAACAAATTGTATTTCTAACTATGAAGTAGCAACCATGTCATACAATAAACGCAAAATTTGTTCCGTTTTAAAGAGCTTTTTTTTATTGCTGATAGGTAAGCCTTTAACCACAATCTCACGTGATGGTAAGTGATGATGTGGTCGAAGGTGTGCTAAACTAGGCTTAACCTAGAATTACTCTGGCTCTCAAGGACAGCTGCCGGAAATAAATGAAAATGAGAACGAGAACGAGAACGAGAACGAGAACGAGAACGAGAACGAGAACGAGAACGAGAACGAGAACGAGAACGAGAACGAGAACGAGAACGAGAACGAGAACGAGAACGAGAACGAGAACGAGAACGAGAACGAGAACGAGAACGAGAACGAGAACGAGAACGAGAACGAGAACGAGAACGAGAACGAGAACGAGAACGAGAACGACAACGACAACGACAACGACAACGACAACGACAACGACAACGACAACGACAACGACAACGACAACGACAACGACAACGACAACGACAACGACAACGACAACGACAACGACAACGACAACGACAACGACAACGACAACGACAACGACAACGACAACGACAACGACAACGACAACGACAACGACAACGACAACGACAACGACAACGACAACGACAACGACAACGACAACGACAACGACAACGACAACGACAACGACAACGACAACGACAACGACAACGACAACGACAACGACAACGACAACGACAACGACAACGACAACGACAACGACAACGACAACGACAACGACAACGACAACGACAACGACAACGACAACGACAACGACAACGACAACGACAACGACAACGACAACGACAACGACAACGACAACGACAACGACAACGACAACGACAACGACAACGACAACGACAACGACAACGACAACGACAACGACAACGACAACGACAACGACAACGACAACGACAACGACAACGACAACGACAACGACAACGACAACGACAACGACAACGACAACGACAACGACAACGACAACGAAATTAAGTTTATTACATCATTTACTGACTTTTCCTAACAATTATCATTGTGAACTTACATTTGTGATTTATCTGTGGCAACATAATTGCGTTGCAGACATGGCATCACTATCTGCCATAGAGAGAAAAAAAAACGTATTCCGCGTAGGAACAAAAAGTATTAAAAAAAATTCCGAAAAAATAGACACACACGACAAGTTATTTCACACTTTAGGGTGATGAAGTCGGTTTAATTTTTTGTTAAAATATTTTTTTCACTCATTTTAGTTACCCTTGCTACTTATGGGATCGATTGTCATTCATGACTTTATCACCAAGATAGCTAAATATTTTTCTGTTCTTCATCATCATCATCATTTCAGCCGCAAGAAGTCCACTGCTAGATATAGGCCTCCTCCATCGATTTCCAAATAGAACGGTTGGAAGCGGCCTGCATTCAGCGCCTTCCTGCGACCTTAGTTGTCGTCCGTCCGTCCACACCGTTCTGTTATTACAAGTCAGTTATTATAGACAAGCATCAGATTTCAAACAAAAAAAAATTTTCATAATCGACCAACCAGTCAAAAGTTTTAAGGTAACAAACATAAAAAAACAGACGATATGAGAACCTCCTCCTTTTTGGAAGTCGGTTAAATATGACGACACTACGTTTCTGTGGAAAGAGCTACGAAGAATCTTGCCTTGAGTCGCTCTATAATTATTGTACTTACGATTTATCAGCCAGTCTTTAGAGCTTCTATATTTTACCAGACAAAAACCCTGAATTAGTCAGTTGGGGATTGGTTTACAATCATTAAACAATTACAAATCGTCTTCAACGAGGACTTTGTAATTTGAGTTTTAATGAAACAAGAACGAAATGTTCATGTTTCATTTAAGCATTGAATTTCCGCCTGTCAAATTCCGAATACCTATTCTTTGTTTATTCGTATGAATTACTTATTTCGGGTTCTGAGCCATAAATGTTTCAAAGTATTGCTTTGAGATTTGTACACACGTAAAATGAGAGCTAGCTGTATAGACATACCTCTTATTGAAGTACCTACACACAATATATTCGTTTTACCATTGTAACAAGCTTATATTTATGTTGAAAAGATTATAATTACAACAGTAATTCCATAAATTAATTAAACAATAACTGTTAATTGTGAAAGGAAAAGACTCGAAAATCAATTAGGTATACATCGGTCACATACATTATGAATATATAAAAAAACAGACATAAAGCAAATAAATCAATATAATGATTAGATACATTAAAGCCATTAAAGGGTCATGATTTCATTTAATAACATAAAAAATATTAATCATTATACGATGTAACATATATTCCTAATATATTTTCAGTCAATATTAACACAGGCAATATTACAGACTTACCATCGAACGCCAGGTGCTGTCAAGGTACACCGTTAGGTGCTACTGAAGAACATTCGCAAATTGCCCTTCTGAAATTCAGTCCCGCGGCGGGAACTCTGCACGCTATTTCTTAGACATTGGGCCATCACTGCTTCTACCACTGACAGCTAACATAACTACAGTGGAGTGTTTTTTTATGTTATTGTTACGGGAAAAGCTAGAGGCCCACCTGATGCTAAGCGGACTAACCTCAGCCTATAACAGATGCATTTCATCACAAGTCACAAATTGCACTGCGCCCGTCAACTTGAGACATAGATGTTAAGTCTCATGTGCCTGAAATTTCACTGGCTCTCAAGGACTGCTGCCGGAACGTACCGTTAGGTGCTAGGCGACAGATTTTCTACTTGAGGGTGGTCGCTAGCCGATCTCGCATGGTGGAAGGACATTCTCAAAATGCCTTTCCACCATGCGGTGCAGCTCAAGCCCGCGGCGGGATTAGAATCATGGACCTACTACGCGGCAGTCCATAGCCAATGCCACTGAGCCATCACTACTTCAAAATCAGGTTCACCGCATCACGTAATAAAAGACAACTTATATATAAAAAATTTACAAGTGCAGCTGAGTCGGGACAGACAGCGGCAACGTTACGTCTGTTACGTGCTGAGGCCCGCGCTCGCCGCTTCGCGCAACCGTGACTCCCGGACGAAGGGCTACAATATAGCCCGGAACTGGTCGGAATCTATCCGGTAAATATGACGTGAATCCCAACCGGGTGCCTATTTAGTTATAATGGACAAAACTCGCGGTAATTTTCTAAGTGAACGTACTAAAATTACAAAAAGGTCGAAAAGTACGTGTTGCGTTGAACACACTTCACTCTCTCAGCTGACATCTGGTAAAAGCAATGATAATCCAATAACTACACCTTTAACAGCCCAAAAAAGGAAAAAATAAGAAAAAGATTCACCTGATGTGGCAAACCACGTCTTTGACGCGAAACTCAAAATGTAATCATATATTTTGTTGGCTTGTAGCTAGATGTCGTAAACATTCTAAAAGATCATGGTATTTGCGAATTAAAAATTACATTGCTCGTGTTATCTTATTGCATACCAATGCACATAATTCTATCAATTGCCCTAACAACCATCAAAAATAGTATACCATACCCGTAAAAAATCTGACAAATTCAACAGGTGTAAAAAATATAGATATTGTAAAAACTCTTTTTTATAATAGGTTAGCCTTTGACCAGTATCTTGGCTAATAGTCACTGATGATGTGGTCAAAAATTAATTTATGGCTAATCAAGAATTACTGGCTCAACACACCGATATGTGCTTGTGCGACAGATTTTCTACTTAAAGGAGGTAGCTAGCCAGGCGAGCATTCACAAATACCCTACCAGCATGCTATAATGGACTTATATCCTTATATAACAAGCGGGCTGATGGCTGATGATGTTACTATAATATTGCTGACTTCCTAAATGATAAAATTGACATAAAATCCTAATAAGCTATAATTATTGATACTATATACCATTTGTGTGTTTTTGTTCTGTATGAGTTTGATATAAAAAAATAATCCTGACTATCTGTTGACATAATGAGTTTTTTTTTTTTTTTTGTTTTGGTATGATATTGACATGAAATGAATCATAATTAGCTGTTGACATTATGTACTGTTGTGTTTTCTTTTTTTCGTTTTCTACGAGTTTGACATAAAATGATTACTAATTATTTATTGACATTATGTAGGTACCCACTGTTTGTGATTTTGTTTATTTTGTATGGATTTACTTTACTAACAAATTTTAGAATACCCTGCTAAGCAGGTTTAACCTATGTATTATTTTATTAACGTAAATTGAAATATTCTATTCATATGAAATTTGTACGCCACACCAGGCAAGAACATGATTGAGGCCATCATTGTTGTAACTAATGACATAATATCTTGTATGCTTCTGTGAATGTATACGTACCATGTTCTGACAAATAAATGATTCTGATGATTCTGATTCTGATGATTAACGTGCCCTCTGAAGCACGTGCACGCTCAGTAGTAATGTCACTAGCGTTCACCCATTCAACCCGGTGGATGTTACTTAACTTAGCTGATTGGTTAAGAACAGCTTAGCAAACTTCGATATGAGCGTTCCTCTTCTCCAAATCTTGTGTTTTACTTTACCTGAACAAATTAGTCGAAAAAAATGTCCCGCCAAATCAGCGTTCGGCTTAACACTGAATACTTATTTAATCTCTTTCGTCTGCCCACTGTTTTGAATCATACTAAGAAATTCAGATTTACGCCAACAACAACGTTTTTGGTCTAAAAGTCCTTGAGTCCGAAATGACTCAATTCAATTGCCGGATCGAGAGGCTCACGTTAATTTGCGACGACATTAATAGGGTTTTAACTACTTTAAAATGTTTTCGTATCGCGATTACGATTCCGAAGTATGTACTTGCAAGTCCACTGAGCGACAAGTCATGAGCGATACGAAGTTTTTACGATTGAAGGGAGAAATGTCGTAAAATTTGTCTATGTACGAGGTTGGGTTAGCGATGGGACTGCCATCCATAAATATTTTTGCACTTGGCAGTACTAAGATTTTGGGACTTTCTTGTATGTATCGGAAAGTGTTTTGAAAAACAATTTTGTTCGTGATTATGCTTTTGGTAGGCGCTATGAACGATTATAATTATTATTATCAATTCACCTCACAAGTGGGGAAAGGTTTTGTTTACTTAACATACGAAATCTGCGCGCAAAGTGCTTTTTATCTGCTCTGGAAAAGGTTTTTGAAAACCGAACCTTTGAAATTTCAATATAATCAATTGTGATAATGTTAGTTTGAATTTTAATTAAATGAATATTAATTTACTATATTATAAAAATTGTTTTTCTTGCATTTGCTCGCTGTAGTGAGGTGAAAAATTGTACATTTCGCTCGGCGGCAAAATTATTTTGCGTTTCGTGCCTTTGCAGCATTTGCGATGTTCAGGATTTTATTTAAAATCTTAAAATCCTTTGCGCCCTCTTGCATGTTTCGATACAAGTACTGGCGGTAAATAACAACTTTGAAGTCTTGAATCACAAATAACTAAGTATTTCATGCGTGGAGTGAATTTATTAATTTTCTTGGAATATATTTAGCAAAATTTACGCACAGAGAATATCGTATTTAATAACAATATAATAATTGTACAAACGTTGTCGCATAACCGTCGTCCACTAGTGTACCGACATTTTAATTTTTATTCTGATTAGGTGCTATACCTCCTTTACCAACAAATTGTTAATAAATGTTATTCCCCTTTTCACACTACAATACACAGCGACCTCAGTATAGTTTCCAAGCAGGTGGGTCGTTAAAAAGAACATGGACAAGACTACAAATATGTCTTATCTCCATGTTTGGCTCAACAAATAAGTATTACAATCCAACGGGACAATGCTGCCAACATGCTGGGCATGCTGCCTACTGGTATGAGCTGGACCAATTGGACTACCTGTAGGCCTGAAATATTGTCGTTGGGCTACTTAAATGCTTTCAGTGTAGTAGCTGTAGTGTTGTATATAGTTTGTATTGACTTTTAATGTTAGTAAAATTTCAAAGGCATACGGACGGTAAACATGAAGAATTAGTATAGCCTAATGGAATGATAAAATTATTAGAAAATTCACGAAAATAAGTTATTTTTATCAAATAACTATATGGAAATATTTTATATCTTTCCAATATTATTATGGCAGTTTTAAAGAGCTTTCTCGCATTTTATCGTAACCAATAAATTTTAATGTGGAGTTCCTGGTGATTCTGTTATACTAGACTGCGGATGTGCCGATTTTACCTAACATAAAAGGACATAAGGTTAGCTTAGCGACAGATTTTCTTTTGAGGGTGGTTGCCAGCCAGACAAGCACTCGCGTAATGCACTGCCACCATGATTCTAAGGAGGTAATCCCGGTCATGTAAGTTGAAGATGGCATCACAAGCTTTTATTTTTTTCCCCAACAAATAAATATAACAGATATTTAAAAAGTGACATCACGGTAAATTATTATTGGTTAACCCACTACCTATGATTTAATTTATTTTTTTGCGCAGAAAATAATGTTTTTTAGTCATGATATTTTCTATTTGTTACGCATTAATTATAACATGATAGTATGATTCAATTACATTTTTTGCGTTCGTAATAATGTTTTTTGTCGTGATATTTTCTATTCAGTTACGCCTAATTCTTGGTTTAAACGTCATTGTCTGCTACACTCACGACAAAATTGCTTGTTCAAGTTTGGCAAATAGTGTGGGTACTGTAGTAATGAACTTTTTGTTAATAAGCAGGTACATCGTGATAATTTGGTATTAATTTATTTTTAAATGAAAGACTGTCGTGACTGCTAGTTATTAACATTAAAAATAGTAGTGAAAACCTAAACGAAATAGTAGTAAAAGACATCTTATTGTATTATTATGTATATCATCATAATATTCTTGATATAAGTATAAGCGTCAGCATTGTTTATTATTCTTTAAGTTGATTATGCTGGGTGTAAGCGGACTTAAACGGTATTTATGCGGTATTTATGCATAAAAGGCAATTTTTTTATTGTGTGCATATATAAGTGCATAAAAATTATTGTATTAAGTATATATTCAGTTTTCTTTAGTTTGACAAATAATAAAAACGATGTTGTTGGCGTTAGTCTTTTCCCACACAATTTATTTTATAACCATATCTTAATGTACACATTATACATTTATAATTATATATTTATTCAACTACATATACTTACGTAAACTTACACACTTACTGATACATAATATATACTCTGTTATATAGATGCAAAGATACCGCTAAACTAGAAAATAAACGGTTATATGGTCCTCACGACACAGGGAATCCTAGTGTGGGGACCAAAGTGCATTACCTACTAGAATTGAAGTGTTAGTTTTATGTTACGAATTTGTAATTTTAAGCTACGAGTAAGTCATAAGTTTAGTTGCCTAATAAATTTATTTTTATTATTATTATATAGAATTGTTCAAAGAAATTTTCATTTGTAATTTATTTTATTTAAATTTTGCCTAGGTCTTTCATAATAAACATAGATCTGGTATTATTAAAACTCTGACATAAACATGTCGAAACAATAAAAAGAAAAAAAATATCAGTTTAAATTTAAAATAGAAGATATATTAATTGCAATTTATATTTTCATTTCCTCGTATATAAAGTGAAAAGATGAGTGTATAATTTATAAGCCATTTTAGCGTCCACTCGTCGATCAGATTCTGCCTTCGGCAGGGAAATTTAACATTTTGGCTTAAATTACTTGTTTTATAGACGTCAAAAAAATAGGGGAATAGGAATGGGAAATTTCGCTTGTAGTATACAGCTTGTACTGCTTAGATAAAATCAGAAGCCTTGTGAAAGTGGTTGAATTTCTAACGTTTATTTCCACGAAGGAATCTATTTAATTGTCTTCGGTATTTCTCCAATTAACGTTTCGTTTTACTAGTTTACGCAGACAAGTGTTAGGTTTGTTGTCTACTGAGAAAATTACTCGTCAATAAGAAAATTTCGAATGACAACTTAAGATTAATTAAGGAAACTTCTAATTTATCAGACTTTTTGGATTGTTATGACTTGTTTCTTGGGGTTCTGTACTCAAAGGGCAACATGGAGCCCTAATTATGATTTCCTCTGTCTGTATGTCTGTCTGACTATCCATCCGTCCATTATCGGTCAGTCAGTCCTTATGTGATGGGTCTCTCGCTCGTAATGAATGAGTCATAAAATACCATATAACATTTTTAAACAAAAAATGGAACCGACTTCCACATCCAAAAGTGTGAAATAATACGTTGAAGTAGGTTCCATGATAGTTCAAAGTACCTATTAATACATTATTGTGAGCATGGTACCGACTTAGACACGTAATTTCACACTTTTGGGTGTTGAAGTCGGTTCCATTTTTTGTTATTTTTTTTCACTCTTTTTAGTGACACTTGTTACTTACGGGATCTATTATCATTAATTGTCAACAACTGTATCATCAAGATAGGAAATATTTTTTGGAGTGTAACTCAAAAACGGCTTGACCGATTTTGATACAATTTAAATGAGTCCAAATGAAAAGCATCAGCTTTCAAACAAAAAAAAATTTCAAAATCGGTTCACCCTGTCAAAATTTCTGAGGTAACAAACATAAAAAAACATACTAACGAATTGAGAAACTCCTCCTTTTTTGGAGGTCGGTTAAAAATATAAAAAATTAAGGGTTGACGTAAATATTTTGCATTAATTTTTCAGTTTCAGTGGCATTGGGTGCCGATGAAATAATAGGCACATGAGTTTTAAAATTAAGATCGCGTTACTTTGCGGAAATACATATTTAATGATAACTAATATTTCAAAAATCATTAAATGTCTCGATCGTGCGGTCGTAGAGTCAAGACCTCCTGAGGATGCTTCGTGTGAGTAGAACCGAAACGCTTCGAACATTCTTTCGGTTTGGCTGCGTGGTGTTTATGAGGTCACGTCGGCTTAGCAGGAAATTAAGGCGGCATTGTCACTAGAATATTTTTATATTTTGAAAGTGATTTATTAAAATATTAATTTAAAGTTTTCTTAAAATATTTGTTATTAATATGTTCAATATCTGCGGGTGATGGGCGCAGTGCAGTTCATCACTTATGACAAAATACATATGTTATAGGCAGAGGTAACTGTTTTTATTTTTATGCCTGATAGGTTAGCCTTTGACACCACCTGATGGTAAGTGATGATGTGACGAAGATGTTGTTCAGGCTAACCTAGAATTACTGGCTCTCAAGGACAGCTGCCGGAACACACCGTTAGGTGCTTGGCGACAGATTTTCAACTTGAGGGTGGTAGCTAGCCAGTCGGGCATTCGCAAAATGCCCTACCACCATGCTGTAACGACTGCCATCCTAAGACAACAACCGGGACCGACGGCTTAACGTGCCCTCCGACGCACGGAAGCGCTCAGTAGTAATGTCCAACCAGCGGTCACCCATCCAAGTCATGACCGAGGCGGACGTTGCTTAACTTTGCTGATTGATTCAGAATGGCTAAGCAAATTTCGCTACGAGCGCTTCAAAGATTAACACTAGGTGGTTCTCGTGCTTGTACTGTCACAGTCGCATAAAAAAAGAAGCACTGTTAAGTGCCCACTGTGCAGTAACACCGCATTCATGAGTTGATGACACGCTGAATTAGGCGCATTTTTCTCCCTATTCATCTTTTGCGACATCCCACAGGTATATGGAACTGTTCCTTTATTAACAGGCCTGGAACTGTTTTATTTATAATAAAATTATAATTTGTATTCAACTGTTTGGCGGTGGAATTCTTTATGTTAGCAGTTCTGGGTAAGCGCGCTCCATCATCGACCGCATCATCACTTAACATCAGGTGAGATAGTGGTCAAGTGCTAGCCAGTTCAGTATAAAAAAAAAGTACATTACTGGACAAACTGGTTTTGTCCAGAGAGAGTTTTACTTCTTATAAACATATCGAATACGCTGGCAACTGGTAATGTAATGGTACCGGGACCAAAGTCTAGAGATTTTCGTTCGTCGTGTGTACCTCGATAGGTTATACAGTTTTGCAATCTTAGTTATACGTCACACGTCCTAATCTTTGTCCTCTCAGGACTTTCACATCGATTTTAAGTTTATTACTTTAAATTATGGAGTATTGGTCTTTTTACACGACTGCCCAAAGAAAGGAGACTTATGTATTCAGGGGTCATGTATGTATGTATGTTTGTGAGTTTCTTTATTTTGCTATAACTTCTAAACGGCTTAAACGATTTTGATGTAAGAGATATTGTTAGATTCATCTTAATAACCCAAGTGACACTAGGTACATAAAAAAAAAAGAAAAACAAACTGGCGGATTTTAGACCCCATATTGTGAGGTGTTCCGTGGGGTGCCGGGTTAGAATTGCATCTCTCCATATCATCCCGTGGGTGTCGTAACTAAGGGAAAAATACTGGAAGGTAGTAAGGAAGCAGCGTCTTCTAAAGAACTGCCAACTTGCACTGCGATCCCCAAGACGCCTGCCAAGCGTGGGGATTATGGCAAATACCCCCTTAATAGGGGAGGCTATGTTCAGGAGTGGACGATCCGGCTGTTACCGTACATTGTGAGGTAAAAAAAATATTTTTCTTCCAAACCCATTGATTAGGGTATCAAAATGAAGAGCTTTAAAATAGGATTCCATAAATATATATAACTTGCAGTTTTAATTTCAATGGAACGATAAATCGCTTAACGAAAATAAATAATTTGCAGTCGGGTTTTTTACTTTTTAAATTAATTTATACATATTTTTACTAGTTGGATAATTTTCTCATATTTATTTATAGGAAGACCTACAGCTTTCGTTTACAGTATAGTATCTTAAAAATAAGCACCATTCAGCCAATTAAAGGTCCTCGCGTCTATGTGACAGTTTATATAAACATAACGTGAGCATTCTTTCCGGTGCAAATCAAACAATAAAGACAAAATAAGAACTAACATCTTCTTTGCTTACTTCATACAAATACCGGCTTGAAAAATATAAATTAAATACAATAAATATTACTAATCCAGTTGATGATCAAAGGTTTGCTGCTCAGCAGCTGCCTTACTGAATATACGCTTGAAATATTGTCGAACATTGCGTCCAGTGATTCACAATCAATGCGACTCTGTTGTAATTTTGGTTGCACGAAATAATAAATGCCTTAATGTAACATGCGATGGTCTTATTGGAGAAATTCGTTGTTTCTACATTGTGTATGTAGTCCAGCCTACATTGTCGTTGCCCCGTGGTGTGCCAGGCTAAAATGTCACACTCCTTTGGTACCTGAGTCGTAAGAGGCGACTAAGTGTAAAATACCGATAGGTGGGAAACAGCGCTTTCTGAGGAACTGCTATATTAAATTGCGATCCCCAAGACTGCTAAGCTTATGCCAAACCACCCCTTGATTGGGGCTACGTTGAGCAGTGGACAAACTGGCTGATACAGTGTAGTACAGAAAATTGTCATTACAGGAGTAACTTCATTGTCAATGACAAATGTTAGATGCTTATACAAAAAATGCTTCACTACAACAGACCCGAATAGACCTCCGATAGAGGGTGTTGTTTTTGACCACTTCGGTGTGACATCTGTTGTGTGAGCTTTTATAAAACTATTGCTTAATTCACAGCGAACACAGACCACTGAACTATGAACTTAAGAGTTCTAGACTACTCGCATTGGGCCAGGCGCCTTCCTTCAATTGTTAGACTAGGTATACTACACCGATTCCACAAAAGGTAAGCGTAGGAAGATGATGATACATCAACTCTCAACTAAAACGTCACTCACATTCCGACCTGTGCCGCCACGCCGTGCACACCTGTCTACAGCTCCGCCAGTATCTCCCAGTGAGACCGCAATAGTCCCCGCACTATTGCCGTCTCACTCGGGTCATCGTTCCGACGCTAGTTGCAGACCAGTGCCTTGGAATACGCAGTCCTGACGAAGTTTTGTTTTCTGTGCAGAAGCTGAGCAGCCACCGACCGCCGAGCAACGTGAGCTACGAGCTCGCCGTGCCGGCGCGCAGAGGCACTCTAAGACGTCAGGCATTACCACCTACCCAAGTCCCTTGTTTCGGACGAACAACATCATATCGGGCTGGTGGTCTTGTTTTGACCGCACTTTTCGGTGCGCATTTCACCACTTTACTACCCGACACAACATAGTAACAGTCGCGTAACAACACACTTTGTGCTGTTAAGCGACGTCGTTCAGGCGTGGGGTAGCGTCAGCCAAACCCGTCTGAACGATCAAATCCGCCATTTGCTGCGGTCGCAGTGTGACACCCTACGGTGACAACGGCCACTGTTGTTGTTTTGGTTTAACCTTGCACCGTGGCCTTTCCCGCTTCACGGGTCAGCCGAAGCAAGCTGGGCTCCGGGATTACTGGCCTTGGGGTCGCCCCTAGTCAACCCCGGAGTAGCGCTTAGGAGCACCCCTCTCCGCCGAGAAAAAAGCTCGGAGAGGGTACACAACTAGGGCACACCATAGGTACTCACTCCCTCTCACACAAGTGAGCTCACGAGTTGCGAGAGGGAGACAGAACCCGTTAGGCCATCCTGAGTATTCCCCTCAGGATGCAACGTCCCTCTAACGGTGAGGTGGAGGTCCTTCAGACCTTCGCCCTCCGCTACCCCGAACTCTACGCTGATCATCAGCAATCACTTAACGATGCAGAGAGTGCCCGCCTCACGGACACTCTCATCGCTCCCTCCGGAACTCCAATTCCGGAGGCCATCGTCCCTCCTCTGACCCGGTCCTTCTCAGAGGACAGCCCGACTTCGCCCGCTCCGGGCCCTGACAACAGACGCACGGTGGCAGCCCCTCCCCGTGAGAGGTCTCGCTCGCGCTCACCGATCGGGAGGCCAGCGAGCACCCGTCCCTCCATCGCCGTTGTCGAGCCCACTTCGGACTCCGAAGCGGAGATGGATGTAGATCCGAGTCGTGCCTTACGCACTGACTCGGACTCCGATAACGACGGCTATACCGTCGTAGACAGAAAACGCAAGCGTGCTCCTAAAGCCGCTAGTTGCGCAACTTCCGCCCCTCCCGCCAAGGCACCCGCTAAGGCCCCCGCCTCCTGCAAGAAGCCGACCCCCGCCCCGCGCCCCGCGTCTCCTCCCTCCGCTCCGGCCACCACTGCCGCGTCCCCTCAGGACGCGAGCGCGCGCCGCGAAAAACCGCCTCCGCCCCTGTTCATTCAGGACAAAACCAAATGGGACATGCTGTCCCGTTTAGTTTCGGATCGTGGGATCCACTACACTAATGCCCGCTCCACGCAGCAGGGCATTAAAGTTCAAGTGTCCACCATTAGCGACCACAGAGCGCTAACAAAGCTCCTCCGTAAAGAGAGCATAAGTTTTCACACTTATGCGCTCGAAGAGGAGAAAGTCCTCCGAGTGGTCATCCGCGGTGTGCCCAAGGAGGTACATACCGATTCGGTATGTGCCGACCTGAAGGCACAAGACTTCCCCGTACATGCAGTTCACCGCATGTACAGCGGGAAGGACCGCAGTCCCTACGATCTAGTACTCGTAGTACTAGATCGTACACCTGAAGGCAAGGCCATTTTTAATTTAAAAAAGGTCTGTGGCCTCTCAGGACTCGATGTCCAAGCCCCATACAAAAATGGGAGTCCCTCGCAGTGCCATAACTGCCAACTATATGGGCACGCCTCCCGTTTCTGCTTCGCTCGCGCTAGGTGCGTTAAGTGCCTAGGCGATCACGCGACAGCAGCGTGCACTCGCACCCGGGATTCACCGGACCCACCCAGCTGTGTTTTATGCGGTGCTCAAGGGCATACCGCGAATTACCGTGGTTGCCCTAAAGCACCACGAGTGAACCACAGGGTGGCAAGGCATAGGCCGACCCGTCCCTCTTACGACCGTTACCAACGGGTAAGCCCTAAACTAACGGTAGTACCTGCCTCACAGGTAATACCCGCGCCGCTCCCAGCCCGTAACGCATGGTCTAAACCACCCAGTATGGTTAAGACCGCCCGCGCCGCGGCCCCTGCCCGCGCACCGGCCCCGGCTCGCCCCGCGCTCCCGGCACCCGTCGCCAACACCATTCGCGCGCCTCCCCGCGCCGCTTCCCGGCCACAAGCTCCACCTATGCCATTGATGGCTGCCCCTCTTCAAGAGGCAATCAACCTAGTCAGCGATCTGGCTATGTCGGTTGACATCAATGAGGTACAAGAGCTATTCCACAAGATGCAATACGCTCAATCCCCAGCGGACGTGATCCAATACACATTGGAACACGCGAATTTACTTAGCGCCCTTAAGCGCTTCGTTCCCCAGGCCCCTCCCCAGTACAACCACTATGGGTAGTACAACCGAACGCACGAAACCGTACTCAGTTTCGTTAGCGTCATTTAACGCTGACGGCCTCTTCAGACAACGTGACCTCGTCCACGACTTTTGTTGTACCCACCTTATCGATATCATATGCGTGCAGGAAACCTTTCTAAAACCGGAGAAGGCGAACCCTAGGTTTGCCAATTACAGAACGGTACGTGATGATAGAGTGAACTCCCGTGGGGGAGGCACTCTTATCTATTACAAAAGGTCCCTGCACTGCATTCCCCTACCTACCCCGACTCTTGTTAATATGGAAGCATCTTGTTGCCTCCTAGCTATGACTGGTCATCAACCTATAGTCATAGCATCCTGTTACCAAGCTTGCAAAAAGCCGATCGTCCGAGCTGACTTAGAAGCCCTATTCTCATTAGGAAGCGCCGTCATTCTGATTGGCGACTTCAACAGTAAGCACATCCTATGGAATTGTAACGTCAACAATCCCAGAGGTATTGCACTTGAAAACCTAATCGCAGAACTTAACTTTGACATAATTGCGCCCACTGAGCCCACTCACTACCCTTATATGGAAGACCACCGACCTGACTTGCTTGACATGGCACTATTCAGAGGCGTAACACTCCGGTTACGCTCCATAGAAGTGGTTCACGAGCTTCACTCTGACCACCGACCCATTATACTGCGACTAGGTCCCGACCCAACGACTGACCTCCCCCGCCCCACTAAGACGATAGTGAACTGGAAGCAAGTAGGCGATGCCCTAAAGGCTATCAGTTCACCGGACCTAGACAAGATCCCTGACGACATCCTGACAAAAGATGACGTAACCCTTGCGATCGATTCGTTCACCAATCACCTCTCCACCGTAGTAGGTGCATCCGCAAAGGAGGTCATAGTGCCGGACGACCGGCGCCTTGTCATTCCAGCGGATGTGAGACGATTGGTGACGGAGAGTAAAGCAGTGACCCGACATTACGACTCTTACCCCAGTAAAGAGAACAAAACTAAGAAACGCCACTTTGAACGCATGGTTCAAAGTCGCATGTCTGAGTTGCGTGATCAACAATGGGGCGATAAACTTTCAAACCTCGTGCCAAGCCACCATGCTTACTGGGACTTGGCGCGAGGTTTGAAAGGAAGTAACCACAACGACATGCCTCCCTTATACAGACCAGTCCCACTAGTCCCAGCGTTCTTTGACGAAGACAAAGCTGAGTGCCTAGCTGATAGCCTAGAGGCTCAGTGTTCCCCTAACGTAGATCACGTTGACCAAGCTCACCTCGATTCGGTGGATGCGAAAGTCGAACGTAAAAGCTCTGTGGTCACCTCTGAACTCCCACCAATCACCTTAGCGACTTACGCTGAGGTGGAGAGACTGATCAAGGCCCTCCGACCGCGCAAATCCCCCGGTGCCGATGGCATCTCCAACAGGGTTCTTAAAACCCTCTCTCCTCCTCTCATCCATCTCTTAGTCAGCATCTTCAATGCTGCTATGAGCCACTGCTTATTCCCAGACACCTGGAAATGTGCAAATGTCATTGGCATTCACAAACCAGGCAAAAGCTCATCTGACCCCACCAGTTACCGCCCCATCAGCCTCCTCAGTGCCTTAGGCAAACTTTACGAGCGGTTACTTGCAAACCGTCTCCAGTCCCATGCTAAGGAACACCACCTTATCCCAGGTGAGCAGTTTGGCTTCAGACCCGGACACTCATGCGTCCAACAGGGGCACCGCCTCACGGAGCACATCATTGAGGGCTTCAATAAGTACCCCAAACCCCAGACTACGCTAGCAGTCTTCCTCGACGTAGCGAAAGCTTTTGACAAAGTCTGGCACAACGGCTTGATCTACAAGCTATACCAATTTGGCGTGCCAGAACGTCTTGTGCTCATCCTACAAGACTTCCTTAAAGCCAGAAGCTTTCGCTATCGCGTGGAAGGCACCCTCTCCTCCCCCCACCCAGTCAGAGCCGGAGTCCCTCAGGGCTCCGTGCTATCACCTATTCTCTTTGCACTGTATACCAGTGACATCCCACGCTCTCAGCCCAAAGTATTCCTAGCCCAATATGCGGATGATACCGCCATTTACACCACTGGGTGGCATATCAACAGACAGTCCTATTTCGTCATGCAACGGGCCATCACCGAGATCGGTGACTGGTTCCGAAAATGGCGCATCGCGGTCAACCCAGCTAAAAGCACAGCTATGTGCTTTACTGAGAAGACACGCTCCCCTTACCCGAAACCGCTTATTTTGTTCGACGAACCCATTCCCTGGGTTCCTAGAACAAAATACCTCGGAGTCACCCTTGATCGTCATCTCACCTTTAACGATCACATAACAACCGTCCGTAACAGAGCGGCCTTCATAATGGGTCGCCTTGGTCCCCTACTTCGCAAAGAGAGTAAAATGTCTCTTAGTAATAAGAAGACACTTTACACTGCCTGCATCCGCCCCATCATGACTTACGCATCAGTAGTGTTTAGTCATGCTAGTGAGGCCCACCTTCATAAGCTTCAAGTCATCCAAAACCGTTTTCTTCGTAATGCAACCGGCGCCCCGTGGTATATCCGGAACACCGAGTTGCATTGCGACTTAAACCTTCCCTCTCTAGCGCAGTTCAATAAGGACTGCGCCCGCCGATACTTTGATCGAGCGCCCCACCACCCGAACCCATTGGTTGTCCAGGCATCGAACTACTCGACTGCCTCTTCTATCCCATTTTTCAAACCCCCCCGTCGCCGACCACGGCAGGTATTAGACGACCCGGATGACCCCATCGCAGCCATTACGTTGGCAGCTTTAGCGTTATCCGCAAGTCGTCGAGGTAAAATCCCCAGGTGTGAGGTAATCAGAGGTCACACAATCAAACACCGAGCTCGCCGGCGAGCTCGAGGCAAAAACAAGGTCACGATAAATTGCTCTCCAAATAGTCAAAGAGTATTATTCAGTAGGGCCCAATTGTGCAACACTGCAGTTGCACAGAGGCATTTTGCTCCGATCCCCCCCATGTCTCTCGACAGCGAGACAAGCCGAGGTCCGAACCACAGTGGTGCCCTTGAGCTCGCTGTCAACCCCTCCTATAGTAGCGGTACGTTTTCGGCGTCCGCAGGAGACGGAGGTAGAAAGCGCTTTTCGCCTTCTACGCCCGTCTCGGGAGAAGTGCCTTCGGCACTTCTCCCTCCCGGGCTATTGTAGGGCCAGGCCCTCGCCCAAAACCCGGTGGAGCTGGACGACCGCACAGGCGGTAGCCAGCATCTATGTCCTCCCTAAACTAAACTAAACTAAACTAAAACGTTAAACAGCAAGAATAAAGTTTTAGAAATACGCTCTTCTTAAAATATTCATATAAACTTTACTGCATTTATACTCGAGAGTTAATCTAATTCCAGTCAGATTTTGTAGTCAGTCCACATGGCACCGCGTGATATCACGTCATATGACGCAACTCGCGATAATGTGTTTCAGTTTAATAGCAATCGTTTCCTTCGCAGTGTAAAACAGTTATTAAAGTCCAAGTAGGATTTATAATAATTTTTATGATGGATTCCAAACAAACTATTCCGTAATTAGGTTTAAAAAAGTAAAGTATATGTATCTATAGATTTTGTATAACACATTATTTGTTTTCATTTAATAAGATTTAGGGCCAGTTTTTAAATTGTCAGACAGTGACGATTCCTAAGAATAAATTAATACTCCAATTGAATTTAGAATGAAAATGCTTAAAAAATATTCTGTCAGTTAGCATTTTATTAGTCTGATATAATTTATCTGCAGATGGAAAAGCTGCACAAACAAACAAACTGCCCAGTACCCACTAAAAACCCAGCGGTGAGCCCTACGCCTGTGTGGGGTGGAGCGGGTCACTTGCTCATTATTTCCTCTCACTGTTTTCACCAAAATGATCCATAGACGATATCCGAGACTGACCTGAAGTCTTAACTTGTCTAGCTTAGGCATTTGACAACTAAATAAAATATTTTTAACTTGAGTGGGACTGAACCCGCAACAAATTTTTCCTTTAGAGTGAAATAAACTCTTTCTATATAACCACTCCTGGTATAAAAATATGGACAAAAGAACAAAATCTAACTATGACTAACTATATGCATGGTAGATAAGATTAGCAAGTTCCAGAACAAGGGATAATAGCTCGCATAATAGGAAGCTATACTTTGTTTTTACATTTTTATATTTTCGTTTTGTGTATGTCATTTATTAGCATTTGAAAAAAACAATCAGCTGACATCCAATTTTGCTGATATTTTTTTTTGGTCAATACACAAAATATGCAAGCATCAAAAAAACTGTGCCTGCACAAAATTGGGCATTTGAAATATTATTTTCTATCTACAAAAACATTTTTATTGACGCCGGGGACGAGTAATATTTTGTACCTGAAACACCAAAACTTAAAAAAAAACTACTAGCAAAACAAAGCTTTGAAGCTGCCTTAATTTTAAAAACGATAAAACTACTAAAACTCCATCGAAAACTGGTTGCTGACAATTTGCATGTTGTTACTGTCCATTGTATCCCATATTCAGCGTGCGTTCGTGTTTTTGATAGTTTCCCAACTAAAATACGAAAACTTTATCTCATTCGAAAACGATTAAACTCCGCAAACAGATGTCTGAAAGTCGGAATAGCTAGACAAAGTGGTAACATTCGTTTGTTTTGTTAATTTATGTAAATTTCATCTGAATGAGCGTTTAAGGTATTGTAGTGTTTTGAATTCGGAGTGTCACTTGTTTTGTATATTTGCTTGAAGCTTTAAACTGTCAATAATATGCTGTGGTTTAATATAATTAAGTGCTAAGCTAACACTATTTTAATGTATAAATTGAGATAAAGAGATATATGAATTTAACTACGTTGTAGAGTGTTTAGGTTAGGTGTCCTGCCGAGCAAGATGGTGAAAGGTAACGCGACCCTATCTTGCCCCACCCCGGTGGAGGACTACTGCTCACAATGTGACACGTAACATTCAATAATATGGTAGGTAGAAATTAATACCTGCCATGTCAGTGGACATTTCCTAAAAAAATGGTTTTCTTGAAGGTCTTGGAGCTTGGCTTACAGTAATTAGTAATTACACTTCAAAAAGAAAATACTTTAGTATTAGTCATGAAAAATAAACAAGAAAGCAAGCTTTGCTGCACTTTTTAAGTTTAATCTTTGCTTAAAGTTACTGTGAAATGTGGTTGGATTTGAAATGTTTATTAAATATTGAAAATAGCAATGAAAGGATATCTATTACGCTTTTATCGCAGTGGGTGTCCCGAAGAATTGGCACCGGATGGCACGATAGACCAATATGTTCCACCAATTTCATGTTGACGTCTGGAACTTTATTACCATGAGATTTATACAGCATGTTCTGTCTCGTACTGCTACTTAAAGTGGAACCAGCTGCTATCTTAAGTATTTCAGAAATGATACGGCCTAGAAACCTTTAAGAAAAGACCATATTCCCTTTGCAAGGGTCGGCGACTTTTTGAAACGCTCGTAGTGAAGTTTGCTTAGCCATTCTGAACCGATCAGCAAAGTTAAGCAACGTCCGCCTCGGTCATGACTACTGAGCGCTTCCGTGCTTCGGAGGGCACGTTAAGCCGTCGGTCCCGGTTGTTGTCTTAGGATCGTCATTATAGCATGGTGGATGCCTGGCTAGCTACCACCCTCAAGTGGAAAATCTGTCACCAAGCACCTAACGGTGAGGTCCGGCAGTTGTAAGCCAGTAATTCTAGGTTAGCCTGAACAACATTTTTGACCACATCATCACTTACCATCAGGTGAGATAGAGTTCAAAGGCTAACCTATCAAGTATAAAAAAAAAAATTTGTATCCTTACTACGAGTATCTCTGAAGGAGTATGTCTGTAGGAGATGGTGATCTCTAACCAAAAGGTGAGCCGCCTGCTCGGTTGTCCTTCAAGCCCATAAACAGAAATATATACAAAAATTCCTTTGAAAAATTTAACGAATAGGCTACCTTCTCGTGCTTAAATAGTGTTAGTTTAGTTATCAGATCATACCCTGGTTATAGGGATGGATGGCGCGGGTTCGAAACCTGCACATGACTATAATATTTCCTTTGGTTGTTATTTTGTAATGTAATTCGCGGAGCATTCCTTATTGCCAAAGTAAAAATATTAGCAATATATCAATATTTTAAACCTTTACTCCGATTCACTAGAATCACTAATTACCAAGCATTTTATCTTTTTGTTTTATTTTATTTTATTTATCTGTTTGTGATTTGAAGCGAATTATGTCAAATTGGTCTCAAAGTATATAACAAGAGACAAGATTTCAGAAAATATCGATTGAAGATATAACTTTCTCTTTATTCAGAATAGCCTCGCGTTGTACCACACCCTGCCTGACGTTTAGCATTGATGTGGTCTAAAATGGAGTGCGCTTACCTAGAAGAAACTTACTTACTCTCGATTTGAAGACACCCATGATATCCATCAGGAAAAACGGTAGATGTGGCTTTACTTAGCTGATCGGTTAAGAACGGCTAAACAAAATCGCTGCGAGCGCTTCAAAGTTCAGTCTGTATCAATCAAAATATTATTAACAAGGATGAGGAAGAACCGCAAATGAGCTATCATCCTTGCAAACTTTACCTGAAAAGTGTACTGAAATACCAAATACATGTATAAAAACCAATAGTCCTAATCCTTACTTTGAGTGCAGCCTTGATTAAAAATAATTATACTTTGATTGCTAATAATCGTTTAACATTAGTTCAATACCATTTTCAATTAAGTTTATGTACTACGCAGGTCAGTGTATCACGTTCATCGTTGCCATAGCAACTGGGAAATGTGGAGAGCTCACAGCGTGTCGTAAAACTGTTAATGCAGACTCCAAGGTGGTGAAGAATTCGAAGTGCTTCATTCAGTTCCTTTTATCAGCACTTCGAACGAGGGGAACTCAATTATTGCCTGCAAACATTGCGTTTGCCTATTGATTGTGTTTTGTTTGTTCTTCGAATCTTCGAGAAACTTCCAATTACCTTCGTGGTTTCTGAGTCTCTTTGGATCTAAGATCTTACTTTTAGTACGCATAGTTCATAAAAGAAAATTACAAAAAAGAATAAAGTTTTAATTTTGACAATCAAAGAAGTAGCGTTGACTATATTTATTATGTGGAAGAATATATTGTTATTTATATGAAGTTAGTGTTGATGACTCTTCGAAGGAACTTTCTTGCGTTCGGATTTAGACACTGGGTGCTTTAGCAGCTCAAACAACGAGAATGGATAAATACCCGAATTTCAGGCTCTAATTTTATCTTTTACCCGTCATATGGAACGGAGCATCAACCAAACTACTAGACATCATCTGACCAATAAAAATGCTTCTTCAAACATTTAACTCTCGTAGTGATGTACCTTTTCTATCTTAATACGATTTCAAGCACTTTCACATGCACATCAAATTTACTAATTTGCGGAGCACAAAATTTTGGTCTGGTGGGGGTTTCGAACCAGCCCTCCCGAAGTTTACGCCGGGTGCTAAACCGCTCAGCTGATTGAGACTGGATAGACAGACGCGATTTTTTACTTTTATTATACAAACGTCTAGAGTCTTGAAACTACATATCCTGTTGGTATCAGTTTCTATTTAGCATTTACGTGACTACGCCGTACGATCATAATGGCTTCCATTATACCTAACGCGTTGTGTTCTATTATATCTAATTTACGAATTCTCTATAGAAAAAAAATAACCTTTTTTCACCTTTTTTCACCTTTAACCTTGATTCGTGTCGTATTTGGATCCATACATTTAAACATCATAGAGCATAGTTACGGAAGTGCTAAATTGGAACAGATGCCTACAGGTTTTTTTTTTAAATAGAGCATAAAATTCTCCCATGCAGTTTCAACGGCCACCGTCCGGACGGATACGCCGACATACTCGTATCTGTAGCGTTGTACTTAGTGCTTAAGCTAAGTCTGGTATTGGTACGGAATTTTCAGATCAACACGCATTTGCCTGGTTGTATATAATATTGTGCAAATATCATTACAGAGAAATTCAAGCTTAAAAAGTACGAAAACTTTATGATATATATATTTGAAACTATATGGTACTTCACAGTACCAATTTCAACCAGCTTCCTATTTGTTTCACTTCATGAGAAATTTCATCCAAAATTAGCTTTACTTGTATACAATCAATACCCAAGGAAATTTCTCATATTGGATGAGGGTTTACAACTTACTTGTTTGAATAAATCCTTTCATGGTCATATAAGGGTCTCTCATAAACAATATTGTCTGAATAATATCAGCTAAACCCATTCCATGTTCATGATTCGAGATGCGGAAGCAGATTTCCGTAATTTTCTCTTGAATATTCACAACATGTGATGAGTTTCTGGTGGTATTTGAAATATAGTAATCCTTTGATCATATAATACGAGTACCTCGTAACATACCTTTCATTTACAATCGTTAGTTGCGGAGCTTGCTAAGGTCATTGTTCCGATGGGTCACAAGTGACATTAACTATTGAACACTTTTCTGCTTGTACGGTAGGACGTCATTGCAGGTTATTGTCTTATGACAGTCGTTAAAGCATTGAGATAGGACATTTTGCGAATGCCTGGTTAGCTTTAGTAGAAAATCTGTCGCCAAGCAAGTAACAGTGTGTTTTGGCAGCTGTCCAGCCAGTAATTCTAGCTTAGTGAACAACATTTTCGATCAAATGACAGCTTACCGTTACAGTGCTCATACGCTAGCCTATTAGCTATAAAAAAATCACAATGAATAGGTAATAATGAAAATAAAAACAAGGTAATGGTACACAGAAACGTATTTTTTTATTTAAAAATGACAACGAGTATTTTTGTTTGTTTGTTATTTTATCGTGATGAAATAAGTACGAGACACACCTGATGTTAAGCGGCAGTGTCTGCCTATAAACAGATGCAGTTCTTCACAAGTTGTGAACTGTGCTGCGCTCATCACCCTGAGACATAAAGTTGTTTAGTCTCAAGTGCCCATAATTTCACTGCTCCCATAAACCTTCAAACCGGACCACAGTAATGTGAACATTATTACTGCTTAATGCGGCGGTAGAAATAAGTACTTCAGCGAACGAACTCACTCAAAGAGTTCTACTACCACTAAAATGTTTTTACTTACTCTATCGTTAAAACTATTATACACAATCGTCAAACTTGCGAGTACTGCAAAAATTAAAAACATTAATTAAGATTTTGAAGATAGCGTTGTTTGCTTAGCCGTTCTTAACCGATCACCTAAGTTAAACAAATTCGCCGTGACATCATAGCTGGATGAGATTTCTTCAGGTTGAGTTTTGGAAAATTCACCCACGCACATACGAGAGTTAATTCTGCACTTTAGTAGTTCGAATCAGAGCTCACGGAGCTAATAAAAAGGAACGTCCTTGTGAAAAGAGAATACAAAAATGCAACCCACGGGTCTCCTCGACGTAAACTGACAGACGCGTCTGTCGTGTCACTTCTATTTCGTTGCCACTGAAGGCGAGGGTAGAACGTGAAAAAACATGTCGGCCAGTGGCAAAAATCATTGACCCCCTTCAAATCTAAATACGAATATAAAAAGAGAAGCGCTCGTGGTGAAGTTTACTTAGCCATTCTGAACCAATCAGCAAAGTTAAGGCCATCAGTTGGATGGGTGACCGCTAGTGGCGATACTACTGATCGCTTCCGTGCTTCGGAGAGCACGCTAAGCCATCAGTCCCGGTTGTTGTCTTAGGATGGCAGTCGTTAAAGCATGGTGGTAGGGCATTATCCGTATATCCGCCTGGCTACAGTAGAATATCTGTCGCCAAGCCTTATGGTGTGTTTTTTGCAGAGAACAAATAAAGTTTTTTTTTGAGAACCAGTAATGCTAGGTTAGTCTGAACAATATTTTGGACCACATCATCACTTACCATCAGGTGAGATGAAAACGAAAAGCTAGCCTACAAAGAATTAACAAAATAACGCTTGTTGCACTCTTACTAATGATTCATAACTGACTTAAAAATAAGAATTTTGTTTTGAATTACAAATACTACATATTATATGTTTTTGGTACGGAATTTTAAGTTGACACCAACACGCACTAGCCCGGTTTTGAATAATAATGTACAAAGAACTTACAGCGATCTCAGTCGTGGGCTCGAAAAGTTAAGACCTATAGAGGATGTTTCATGTATGTAGAAGTAACACGCGTCGAAAATTCTGCTGGTTAGGCTAAGTGGTGTTTATGAATTCATGTCCGCTTAGCAGAAAAATTAGGCGAAATTTTAACGAGAAGATTTTTACATATATCTAGTGTCTCTTGATATGTATTTTAATCTATTAATGTATTAATTTTGTGATTTTCAAAAATATTTTTTATTATTTGTTGTTATTCAACATGGATTTTAGCAATGTAACGCTCCAATATATTCATTATAATAAGTAGTGAAAACTTTTGAAACTATAAATTACTTCACAGTTCCAACTCAGTTTCTATTTGTTTCACTTCATGGGAAATTTCATCCAAAATTAGTTTTGTATACAATCAATACCCGAGGAAATTTCTCATATTGTATGAAGGTTTACAATTTACTTGTTTGAATAAATCCTTTCACATAAGGGTCTCCCTCATAAACAATATTAACTGAATAATAATAATAATACTTATCAGCTATACCCATTCCATGTTCATGATTCGAGAGACGGAAACAGTCCGTAATTATCTCTTGAATATTCAGAACATGTGACGAGTTTCTGGTGGTATTTGATATATATAATAAAGCTTTGATCAGTTAATACGAGTACATAACATTTTGTAGCACTAAAACTCATTTTGTGGTTTCACCTGCGATGGTAGATACCAGCTGGTTTGAAGCGTTTGGGTTCTTGGTGCCGGTGAATTTACAAACACATGAGACTTAGCAACTTCATATAGAGTGATAGACGCAGTGCAGTTTGTCACTGATCATCGGGGTCTTCTTCTCAAAATTGGTGTTTCTTGGGGAAATAGCTTCAGGGCGGTTTGCTTTTTTTTTTCTTTTCAGTTTTTTTTTGTTTTTTTTTATGGCTCTTCTTGCTCCATTACGATGAAGCAGTCTGTTGGATTGGATGTAACCTACGGTGTCAGTGGTCCTGCCGCCTTTGTCACAGAGTGTTTAACACCAGGTGGGCTTCATTCGTGTTCCATCGTGGTAGCATAAAACATAACCTCCGTCAAGTTCATTTTTAACCAATCAGCACCTGCGGTAATTTAGTACTTGGATGATTGACTGCCAGTGACAGGATATAAAGTTGAGGATAAGGTAGGACGTCCGTTCAGGTTTTTCGACGCTCAAGTAGAAAATCTGTCACCAAGCCTCAACGGTGTTCTTTGGCTTCTTTTAGTAGACGACAAAAAAATTACATCAAGTGATATTGTAGTCAAAGTAAAAGCAGTAAAAACAAATAATTAATTGATTCAAGCGTTACTTTGCTATATATCATATTTAAAGTAAACATATTTTTAAGTATATACTGGTGCAAAATATGTATATAACTTTTAAAAATAATTACATATCTCCACCACGCGGTTGCTGGATCTATGATTATTGTTCAGCTATTTTTGTGGCGTTAAAGAGAGAAATCTATAAATCCGTGGGGGCCGAAGGTTTAGGTCTTAAATATTGTAATGTGGGTGTGATTACATACCAATATAACGCCTTCAGCCTGCAGATGGTCCGGCAGAAGTCCTTGAGGAACCTGCGATCCTTGAGGGCGGTGTGGTACTTCCTTTCACAGTCACCTCCGAGTCTCTTTTCTTATAAAAATACACTAAGAATTTGCGAATGTTAAAGTAAATTTCTGTGTCTAATTGATATGTGCGCACGCGCGGCGGTCAGTATAGCGGTAGAACTGTCTAGTCAGCGCGGATGACAGCTGAGTACTGGTCGTTGCGTATAGTATTGCCAGCTACGGCTTTTGAAGAAGCGTGACCCGCCACGACGATCGAGCGATATATTAGTATGTTTTTTCAATCATCCAATTTTACAAATAAAAAGAACCATATACAATACACTTATTGACATGTAATTTCTCAAATTAAAACGGTAAAAAGCTAAAGCACATAAATACAAATCAAACAATTTAAGTCCCTTATATAAAAAAAGAAACACTATTTTATTTATAAACCATTGTTTTGTCTCTTGAACTTCCCCTATATACATACAATTTTGATTGACTCAGCTGGAAAAGGTTTTCACATCACATATTCACAATTCACCTGCTCTAAATAAGTTTTTGCTCGCGTCACCCGTAAAGTGGTTTCAAAGGTGTATTGTCTGCCACCCCAGTATATATCTTGGTACATATTTGTTCAACCCCGACACAGATTTAAGGCTTACGTGCTTTTGGAAAAGCTTAGTGAGACGACCACAATGGATTTGCAGATAAGTGTTAGAAGCCCTTTGAGATGGAATCTGCTTCCTTAGAAGGAAATAATGAATCTGGAAAAAAAGTTTCCTTAATAGTTAGGTAATAAATATCTGAAGATTTTACTTAGACCATCAATGTTTGAAAGATGTATGAACTGTTGTACATCCTCGAAACTCTAAGTGTACTTGTATCTAAGTTGAAACATTATTTCAAGTATTCCACATTGAAAAACGATCATTTTATGACACTCATATATAGTATTTTATATTATTATCAATTTACATTTTGATACAACGCCGATGCTAATGTAAGGTGAAATTTATTATAAGGTAATGAATAGATTCAGGCGTTACTTTGCGGAAATCCATATTTAATAATAACAAATACTTTTAAAAGTGTCCTAAAAAACATTAAATAATATTTAAATAAAACACTTAAAAAAGCATAAAATTATATATCTAGTGACAATTCCGCCTAATTTTCCTGTTATCTACGTGACGTCATAAACATCACGCAGCCTAACTGGAAGAATACCGGAGTAGTTTCGCTTCTAAACGAAGCATCTTCAGGAGGTCTTGACTTACCGAGCGAGACATGTCTCGATCGTGCGCTCGGTAAGTCAAGGCTGCGTGATGTTTATGACGTCACGTAGATAACAGGAAAATTAGGCGGAATTGTCACTAGATATATAATTTTATGCTTTTTTATGTGTTGTATTTAAATATTATTTAATGTTTTTTAGGATACTTTTAAAAGTATTTGTTATTATGTAATTTATTATACTTGGAGCATCCACGATCAAGTAGACTATAGTCTACGTGACTCGTTATCTCACGGCAAGTTGATAAGTCTAAGTTTATTATTATTGATTTAGGTAACGGACTAAGATTATTGCCTTGACATCTGAGACAAATAAACGTCAGGTTACCATTCAAACGCACGTGAATAAAGAATGGTACAGAATGAAAACTTCATTCCTACAAGTCACTGATAAGAAGTGCAGCAACAGCCGCGTTCGCTCGGGTTTGATACCTATTCGTAACAGCCCAGTAAGCGAGCAAAGTTTTCGTAGATTTCATTCTGTTCCCTCTTCTATTGATGTGCTCAAAAGAGTCCGAAGAAAAGTGAAAAGAAAATCAAAAATAAGAAAAATTGCGGAGTTTACATTTCTTCGTCCATCTTCTACGTTATATTTAAATTGAATCATATAACAGCATGTAGGATACTGGGCTGGAATGTCAGCCCCCATCTCTACCCGTGGATGTCGTAGGAGGTGACTAAGACTAACACCAGAAGGTGGACAAGCAGTACTTTCTAAGAACTGTAATCTGACACTGCGATCCTCAAGATGCCTGCCATGCTTGGGGATTAATTTGTATTAATCCCCAAGCTTAGAGTTTGTACACAAAACAATTTAAGTACAGATAATTTGACTTATGTTTTATTTTCAAACTAAAAAATAGTCAGATATGTTACATACACATTATAATTGACCGGAATTGTAGTAAATCATCTTGAAAATCGTCTTTACTATGATTCCCCACTTAGCTGGAAGTTTTGAAGGGCAGTTGCTTTGAGATAGATATATATCTCTATCACTTTCCGTTATTTTATTTCATTATCATACATAAAAACGTCATCCATTGCGGCCGAATTGAAAATGCCCATTCATTCTTATCTTAGGTAAAAAATCATTGCTGATATGCATATCCATAGGAGTAAACATTTATCACAAACCCATTAAATTAACACGATTATTTTTATTGTCTACAGATGGATTGGGGCCATTTTTCTGCAGTATCCATAACTACACGGACACACTAATATGGTGTCATCATACAACACCAGCCACGAAGATGTGGCAACACCAATTGCATTACAACATGACCTATCTGCTATGTCCTTTAATGGATCATCATCAATGGGAGGCGTCTACATTATCACGAAGACGCTGACTGGAGAATCAGTGGAAGTTATCGACGACCCTAAAGCGAACAAAACCTTAGATATCATCGACGTTGAAGTTGTTCAATATGCATTCATTATTCTCTACGGAATTATTTTTGTACTTGGAGTTTTCGGAAATGTCCTCGTTTGTTACGTTGTCTTCAGAAACAGAGCTATGCAAACAGTTACTAATCTTTTCATAACTAACTTGGCGCTATCTGATATACTGCTGTGCATATTCGCGGTGCCATTAACTCCTATGTACACATTCATAGGAAGATGGGTGTTTGGAAGAGCATTATGCCACCTAATGCCATATGCACAAGGAACGAGCGTATATATATCAACTTTAACGCTTACATCGATAGCTATAGACAGATTCTTCGTCATAATATACCCATTCCATCCAAGAATGAAACTCAACACATGTATATTTATAATAGTTTTCATTTGGGTATTTTCATTAGTCGTTACATGTCCGTATGGTCTTTTTATGAGCATACAAACTACCAACAACAAGACTTACTTCTGCGAAGAGAGATGGCCCTCAGATAGATCAAGGAAGATTTTTGGAGTATGTACAACAGTCCTGCAATTTATCATACCATTCTTAGTCATAGCTATATGTTATACGTGTGTCAGTATAAGATTAAATGATAGAGCAAGGTCAAAACCTGGTGCTAAGAATACGAGAAGAGAAGAAGCAGACAGGGATAGAAAGAGAAGAACAAACAGAATGCTCATTTCTATGGTTGCAATATTTGGAATCTCATGGCTTCCCTTAAACCTCATTAATATATTCAACGATTTTTATGCCCAGATGACAGAATGGAACTATTATTTTGTGTCATTCTTCCTAGCCCATTCAATGGCGATGGCGTCAACGTGCTATAATCCGTTTTTATATGCATGGTTGAATGAAAACTTCAGGAAAGAATTCAAACAGGTGCTGCCTTTCTTTGAGTCGACTGGAGGCGTAAGAAACAGCTACCATTCTGGACGGATGCCAACGCACAAGACAGATAAAAATATATGTAATGGCAATGAAACGATACAAGAAACGCTGGTGGGTTCTTCTTTCAACAGAGGGCCGTCTATCAAACATCGGATGTTTGAGGGGAATGGAAAGAAGGATAATGGAGTGGAAGTAGAAAGCATACTTTTGGAGGATAAGACTATCACAGCAACGTATCATACGAAAAGCGAGAACGTTAATTTGCAGTTGATTGATGAAGAGTCTCACTTTAGTGAACCTAAAGAAAAACCATCCATATAAACGCGATAAACGTAAGTATTGAAATCTACCTTCGCATCATACATTTTACAATTCTCCTATTTCATATTCATATTCATTATTATAGTCTTGTTCATAATTTCTGCAGAACAATACGTTTTGTTGCATGCTATGTCATTTGCCTGTTGTTCGACTTAGTTGAAACCACTCTTTTATGTTTCCAAACATTGTTTAGTGAAATTCAATCCAAATTTTCATAGTTATCTCTTGAAACTATCTTTTGACAAAGTTTTCAACAAACAACAGTATTTTCGTCAACCCCTCCGAAGTTTGAATCAGTTGACGAGAACTTCTTGCCCTTATCAGCTATTTACGTAACTAACCAAGTAATATGCAATGTCACTAAAATTCTGGCATATTGCACGAGTGCCCAAATATTATTTAATAGTATAAATTATACCTTTCGTTATTAAAAAACCTGATTTTTAAACATTAAATAAAAGATTACGCTGTTTTCTACAGTTATTCGATTTGCAAATGCCTTTCGTTATTCAAAATCCTGATTTTTAAACATTAAATAAAAGATTACGCTGTTTTTTACAGTTATTAGATTTGCAAAAATTTTCGAGTGAATAAATAAAAAATCTGCCACATTTTTGATCGACAACCTTTAATACAATGCTATTATTAAGTTCTCGTGTTTCTTATTTAGTTTTTGAGACTGTTATAGGTTCAATTATCTCAATATTATAATCCAATATATTGAGATATATTTATAAATTAGTGTGTATACAAATTAAAACTGTAAAAACAAGGAATGTTCTTAAAATTATTTAGAAATTTAGTTTATTTGAATTTTTGCTGGACTGACATTCCTGGTTCTTTTCACGGAACAAAATATTTATGTTGTGTGTTGATTGGAACATTCGGTGTTTGAGTCCAATTCGCAATGGGCTGATTCAATTAATTTTAATTTCGTAAAGCTAGTTAACCATATTCTTGTAACTATTTTCAGAATTTCTCCGTCAACAGATTAACGTTTGATTTACTATAGCAAATATCGTAAAATTCAAATCTGACTTATCTAACAATAGGTCGTAAATTGCTAAGATAATCGCGATTACGGTAAATATACCTTGTATATCATCCTAGCATTACTCGTATAATAAATGAGCTACAAATCTCTATTTATCAATCCTCATTGTTATTAATATATCCGTAGGTATACGGTAGGCACAGGTCTGTCAATACTTGTTATATTTTAATAGTCTTAAAATCTAATAGTAGATAGATATTTTAGTAAGTGATCATGTGGCCGATGATATCGTTCAAGCTAATCTAGAATTACTGGTTCTCAAGCACAGCTGCCGTTACAAACCATATGGTGCTTAGCAAAAGATTTTCTACTTGAGGCGTGTTTACTTTGCTAGCCAGGCGGGCTAGCAAACCATGCTGTATCGACTGCCATCATGTGACAACCACCGGGAACGAAGTATTTTACCTACGTGCCCTCCGAAGCACGGAAGCGAGCAGTAGTAATAGCGCTAGCGGTTACCCATTCAAGTCATGACCGCATCGGACGTCGCTTTACTTAATTTGCTTCTTCGTTCATTCATTATACCAACCGCCAGGGAATGGAATACCCTGCCTGAGTCTGTGTTTCCGGTTAAGTACAATATGGGGGTCTTAAAAACCCGAGTGAACAGGTATCTTCTGGGTAAGCGCGCTCCATCATCGACCGCATCATCACTTAGCATGAAGCGCTCGTAGCGAAGTTTGCTTGGCCATTCTGAATCACTCATCAAAGTTAAGCAACGTCCGCCGCGGTCAGGAGTTGGATGACCGCTGGTGTCATTACTACTGAGCGCTTCCGTGCTTCGGAGGGCACGTTAAGCCGTCGGTCCCGGTTGTTGTCTTAGGATGGCAGTCGTTACAGCATGGTGGTAGGGCACTTTGCGAATGCCCGCCTGGCTAGCTACCACCCTCAAGTTGAAAATCTGTCGCCAAGCACCTAACGGTGTGTTCCGGCAGCTGTGCTTGAGAGCCAGTAATTCTAGGTTAGCCTGTACAACATCTTCGACCACATCATCACTTACCACCAGGTGAGATAGTGGTCAAAGGCTAACCTATCAGGCATAAAAAAAAAAGGTGAGATAGTGGTCAAGTGCTACAAATTGCAGTATAAAAAAGAACCTAGTGGATCGGTTAAGAATGACTAGGCAAAGGCCGCTGCGAGCGCTCAGTTCAATTCCCAAGACCCTTGCTAGCGTGGGGACTGTGGCAATTCCAAGGTGGAGATTATATGTGAGGCATTTGTTCAATTGTAATGTTTATAAACGGTTGATATGATATAACTACTACGGTTAAAGAGAAGCAGCCGTGTGATACGGATATGAAGATGATTTTGATAATATGCCAACAGGCGATCACTGTAGAATTTAGAAACTGAAGGGCAATTTCCTGATTATTGTCACTTTCAGAAGGTGGACTCCATTTCAGATGAACATAATTTGGATTTAGAAAAATATATACGTTATGTAGCAAGATTTTGGCAACAAATCCGGTTGAAGGTTTTTCATAACTTTTTTTGCAATAACGCATGCTCTGCGGATTACATTACACAATAACAAATTTACTAGAGGAAAAATTTAAGTCATGTGCTCCATCCCAATACGATGGTTAAAAGAACGTTAGGAAAAAAGGAGTCATGACACATTTTCATGTTAGCTCAATTGGATTATTGGATTGCTCATACCCCGACTAAAGGGGTGGATGGACTCGGGTTCGAATCCCACACATGAACATTTTCCTCTCGTTAATTTGTTATTGTGTAATGTTTTTCATTATATTTTCTCAAAAAATCTGGAAATTAAAAATTCGTAGCTACCACGGCCACGTGCGGCGCTAATTGAGTTTGAACTTTATTACATTAATGTTTGTGTTATATTTTCCGTTACAAGGTCTAAATTGATCTGAATCACATTCTTAATGAACACCACAACGGTTAAGGACTTATATCCACTATACATTATACACAGTAATAAATTAAAATATTCTCCTTTTTGTTTCAGAAATCCAGCCACATCAAAGAACAACGACATTTTTATCATAGCTAGGTGAAATCTGACAAAATTGATTTAGTTTTAAGACAATTTAATTCTTCGATATTATAAAAGTTATATTAGAACGTTATTTTGTTGTATTTGATAATATAGTCTACGTAGGTAAGGAAACAATTTTAATATAATATTTTAATAAATAGTTTAAGCGTAAAATAATCTGTACGTAATTAGCAAGTATGCATATGTGTAACACTTATAAAACATAATATTGTTAAATTAAATATATTAGTTATAAAGATAGAGTGTAGCGCAAGTATCCAAATGGCCTAGAAATAGTCATTGTTATTGTTTTTAAATAACGTAATATCTAAAATTTATGTCTATAGTTATAAGGAGGATGTGTTTGTAAGAGATTTGAGATTTCCAAAAATCTAAGAGCCCAATTTCAAACAGTAACTTTGAGGAGAATGATTGCATGCATTACTAAAAAATATGTGTAAACATATTTAGCAATGTATATGATTTTTGAATTCTTAGAAATAAAGTAAAGTACATCAAAAATTTATAATATGTGTCAATGAATAGAATATATTCTAGTTAATTAGGTATTATAATAGTATACATCATTTTTAGAAATTACTAGAAGCATAAATCTGTTTCGGAATGTTAAAAAATTTTTTTTTGAAAGTTGCTATTTTGCATGTTCGAAATTCAACGATAGAACGCTCGAAACGTAAGTTCATTTGTAAAACAAATGAATTTAGATTAACCATGAGAAAACAAAAGATATCGGATCGTGCTTATGTGATGACTCGCGACGCATAAGCGACTTACAAAATGTATATTATAGATTACATTAATAATAATACCACAGTCATAAAAAGAGTAATGTTGGTATAAATTACTCAAATTATGTACATAGGTATATGATAAAGTTATTATAAGCAACACATCAAACGAGTGTTCTTGTTTCTGTTTGAAATTAAAGGTTTTTGGGATGCTCAAATCTTAATACTGAAGTTAAACGGTTATTTTAAATTTAAATAAGATCGTAGATAGGTTTTACCTATTTCTAATATTACTTAAGATCTTTGTAGGCCATTAAATCATAATTTTAAAATTGTATATACATTTTTTAAACAATTTTGCTAAATGTGAGTCGCTTGTAGATATTTTGCAAGTCATCGATGTCAAATAAATAAAATAGTTGATCAAAGTGTAACTTGTAAGAGAAATTGGAGAAATAAATGACAGTTGATTGTTTTATATTTCGTGTTTGTTTATTTGTTAAATTTAAGTTCGTTTTTGTTATACAATTGTACTGAAGAGGATATGATTGATTAACTTTTCAATACAACTTAAAAATATTTACAATATTTTCAAGTCATGATTGGAACTGATATTTTAAAGTCAAAGAAGATTTAAGAATATATATATTTATATATGTTTACATTTTTACATAATAATCAATAATCAAAGCTCCAAATTATTTTGTTTTAATAAACTATAATTACTTATATTATAACAAAACTTTGCTAGTAAAATAGAAATTACTTTTTTTTATTTACATTATACAGTGAAAGACGGACAAGTCACCAATGTGCATCTGAAGTGTTCCTCAGATTTATGAGACGTAAAAGATATAATTACACTTCGATGGTTAACGTCACACCTGTCAATTATAGTTACAGTGTCACCGACTTTGTTCTTCTTTACTCTGCACTGCGCTCGTCACTCGTTAGAAATAGCTTTTGTCAGGTATACACCTAAATTTTATTTACTACAGTGCCCTTCATATCTTAACACTGTTGTTTTAGCACACTACTGTTTCAAGGCAGAATTTCTGGCACTGGATTTGTACCTAAAAGCAGGATTTATGCTGAAGAGACTTTCTACCTGATTTACCTATGCGGCAACATGTTCGTTTTGTAAGAGGTATATATATAACATGAATTGATCTGACGACTATTTCTGATTTGAAGATCTTGGAAGTTATCAGCTCAAATATTTCATCAAAATGTTTACTTGCAATCGCTTGATTCATGGAATAGTTGATTGCTAGCGTAGAAAACACACTACGTAAAAGCACTTAGGGTTTCGTACCGAAATTACATTTTATTACCAGAACAGGGTAAGATCGACCATTGAAAACATTTAAGGGTTAAAATCTGAAGTCGCTTATTGCCAAATAGATTACCAATTTATGAATTTCAGGATACTAAGCTGCCTAAAAGAAGAAGAAGAAAAATACGTTTATTCCTATTATTATTTTTGAAGCAGTGATGGCTCAGTGGCTTTGGCTATGGACTGCCGCGCAGCAGGTTCATGGTTTGAATCACGCCGCGGGCTTGAGCTTCACCGCATGGTGGAAGGGCATTTTTGTGAATGTCCGCCTGGCTAGCGACCACCCTCAAGTTGAAAATCTGTCGCCAAGCACCTAACGGTGTGTTCCGGCAGCTGTCCTTGAGAGCCAGTCATTCTAGGGTTAAGCCTGTTAACACCTTCGACCACATCATCACTTACCATCACGTGAGATTGTGGTCAAAGGCTTACCTATCAGCAATAAAAAAATAAAAAAAATATTATATCAGTATCAACAAGAGACATATAGATACGTCTCAATCAGCATCATGTTACGGGTAAATCTATTTTTTTTATAGCTGATACGCTAGCCTCACTATCTCACCTGATGGTAAGTTATGCTGCGGTCAAAGATGTTTTTTAGGCTAACCTTGAATTACTAGCTCTCAAGGATATCTGCTTCCAGCACACACAGTTAAGTTTCCTACTTGAGTGTAGTAGCTAGGCAGGCAGGCATTCGCTAAATGGAATGCAAGATCTTTGATTCATAAGAGATTCATAAAAGTATAATTTAATAAATTATAATAAGTGCAAAAGCATATAGATCTATAGATACGATTGAAAGTGTGCTATGGTTTTAGCTATGGTTTTTCTTTTGTTCTTTTTAATAGTGAAAAACCATAGCTAAAAACCAGATTTTTAGTAAGTAAATTTCCTTTTAAAGGGCACGTACAAATCTTATTCTTAGACGCCAGTGCCATAGACATAATGAATGGAAGATCGAATATCCATATATGTTTGGTTTCAAAGACATTATGTCAAAGGACATATACAACTATACATATATACCTACACATTTCTAGGTGCAAAATAATAAAGGCTGTTACATAGTTCAGAGCAGCTATATTGTTAGGGTTTAATTTAACCAATGAACTTAGCAAATTACAACGAATGGAGTCCAGAGCATTCTCTGCCAATCTGAGCTACCGTGGTGAAGGTGAGTCCTAGTACGAATTAATTCTTTCGTTCATTTTCATTCTTAATATTAAGTCCACCAGGGACGCAGCAACATGTAAGGCGTGGCTATTTTCAATATGAATCAACATGCATACACGACTAATAAATTGAAGCCTGGCAAATTGCTTTCGATGACGCATCAACCCTATCATTCTGAACGAGTTTTAATTACGATTATATATGTTTATTTGTAGTGAGACCATCAAGTGACCTGATGATGAGTGGTCATGTCTTTCCAAACCAGATGCAGTGTCACCACCCTGTTTCTTCTTGACTAATGCATCTTACAATGTGGTGGTACATACCAACAGTAAAATATTGCTAAAACCACCAGGAAAATTACAATAGTATAGTTTATGCATATAATAGAGGGCATTAAAACATGAGTGTAGTTTCAAAATAAGATAACACGAGTGTTTTAATACCAATTTTATGCAGTTGCATACACTACTTTATTTAATCTCATGGCTATACACTTTCTTGATTTTTTCTGGCAAAAGACTATACGTCAGTTTTGTAGCTGTTTCTAGAATGTCAGTCGGAGTTGAATTTTCATCAGTATCGTCGGTGTTGCTTGACATTTTTGCTACTAAAGTTTTATCCAACAAAATACTACTTAAATTCGTATGTGTACGAAATAGCGCCAAAATGGAACAAGTCTTTTAATGGTCTATTGGCTCGGAACCAGTGCTCACCACAGATAATGTGTACTTAAATTGAATTGAAACCTCCTTGGTCGGGACATTGTACTTTAATAATTAAAAAAATGTTTTAAAGCATTGTTTTGTTAGTTGAATAATTCTTTAATTTATTTTTTAATTAAGACCTATGTAAATAAAATATGCCAATAAAAGTCTGAATTTCATTTCCTAATTAGAATATTACCGAATGAGATTATATAATAGTATTACGTGATTCACAGTGAATCCCTTCAAAATAGAAATGAAGCTTCGAAATCAGTCCCATAAGCTGTAAGATTACTCGGATCCCTATACTTTAAGAATGTCATTAATAATGTAACGGCTAAACTTCAAAACCATTCCGTTTGCTCGAAAAGAAAATATTCGAGGTCAAGGTACAATTGGTTTATCAATTCCAGCACAACTTAATTCATTAGCAAGAAAACCTAATAGGCGACACAACTCTAACGCAATCCTAAAACAATAGCTTTGTACCCGAAACTCAATCCATAATTCTTAGCTCCATTCAAAATGATTTATGATGTGTGACACAGCTGAACTTTACGTGACGAAGCTTGAACTTGTTATACGCTTGATTAGGTATCCACTGTAAGCATAAACTGTAACACAGTTATTTCTGTTCCTCTTTAGTAATTTAAATTCAATTATTTTATTTGTGGCACTAAGATTTATGAAGAGTCGATTCGTATCATTGTTGTATACGACATGTAGACGACAGGCTAGCCACTGACCACTATCTCTTCTTTTTTTTTTTTTTTATTGCTGATAAGTAAGCCTTTGACTACAATCTCACCTGATGGTAAGTGATGATGTGGTCGAAGGTGTTAACAGGCTTAACCTAGAATTACTGGCTCTCAAGGACAGCTGCCGGAACACACCGTTAGGTGCTAGGTGACAGATTTTCTACTTGAGGGTGGTCGCTAGCCAGGCGGGCATTCGCAAAAATGCCCTTCCACCATGCGGTGAAGCTCAAGCCAGCGGCGGGATTCGAACCATGGACCTGCTGCGCGGCAGTCCATAGCCAAAGCCACTGATTATATCATTGCTTCAAAATAATTGCTTCTGCTGGTAAGTGATGATGTGGTCTGACATGTTCAGGCTAACCTAGCATTACTGGCTATCCAGGACAGCTGCTGACATGCCGTTAAGCGCCGGGCGACCGATTTTCTACTAAAGGGTGGTAGCTGTACAGGCGTGCATTCGCAAAGTTCCCTACCACCATGCTGTAACAACTGCATTCCTGTGACAACAACCACGGCCGACGTCTTAATGTGCTCTCCGAAGCACGGAAGCGTCAGTAGTAATGTTACTAGCAGTCACCAATCCAACTCATGGCCGCAGTGTTCTTTGCTTAACATATCTGATCGGTTAAGGTAAGGAAACTTCGCTATGAGCGCTTCGAAATATATTAATATTTATTTTAGAGAACAGTTAAAAATGTTCGGAGTCAGTTTTAAGAATTACTGTTCCATATCCTTTTAGTATAGGATGTTGTAATGACAAGAAATTAGCTCGGCTATTTTCGGCGTTAAGGCAACCGGTGCGTTAAACTGAGGGACACGTGTAGATTTCCACTCCAGAGGAAAACTTTGTGATGAATTGTAAATCGCTGTAAACTATCTCAGCTATGCAAAATATATTAAATAAGACTGTTTTGTAACATATACGAATATTTAAAAAAAAGTTATTATTAAGAAATGAAAGTGATTATCTAACAAAATAAATCTGTATATAACCTCACTGGTAGAATATTTTGATATTCGGTAATATGAACAAATTTCGTTATATAGTTTTGGCTCGAAAAATAATCTAGACACAAGCAAAATTATCAGGGCAAAAGTTAAATAAATTGTATTTTTTACTATTACATTCAACTATAACACATACTAACTACTTAAAAACAAAAAAAACATGGTGCTATGCAGTCCATAAACTAAAATTTAAGTAATGGTCAGTCAGCAATAACATTTTCTTTAAAGAACTAAAAGCAGCGCTTAATCTAGCTCTACGGAAGAAAATAAGCTATTAATACTGATTGTAAGCTATCACCACAACATCGCGAACGGAAATTGGTGACTACAGGCATAATAAGGGACGTTAAAGTACTTTGTTAGCTCCTTTTTTGAAGAGCCTCATGTTGTAGCGAGGAAAACCTTCGAAACAAAGCTCATTAAGCAACACAATTAAACACAAAACAAAACGCGTAAACCTCACATCAGTATGAAACTTCCTCAATTCATTTGTGGATAAGCTTACAGAAAAACAAGTAATGTTGTGATAAAATTGCGAATCCGGTATTAAGAAGAATAATTCTGCAGAACTACTCGTTGTTTTAAGCGATAAATGACACAGACGAAGACACATTACTTCGCATACTGAGCATACATATATATATATATATATATATATATATATGTCTTGGTAAAGCTTGAGGTCGTTGACATTTCTCATAGCTCTGCACCGCAATGCATCAAAGGGCAATAGCTGATACCTCAGTCCTCCGTCTCAAAGGTGAAAGTAGCACTCCACGTAAAGCCAGACGACTTTTTTCAGACTTTTTTTCAACAACATAAATAGCCAAAGATTAACATTTTACTCCTGTAGTATCTACATTAAAAACTCTTTATTTTATAGTAATTAAACAACTTTAAACGGTTTAAATCGCTATATTTATCATTATTTTTGTCCCGACGTATTTAACACTTTGCATTGATATAGTCTCTCGATATTTTGTAATCTGTAACACAGTTACCATAATTTAATGGTGATTTAATTTTTTTTTTTTTTTGCAGATTTATTATTGACTTGTCTTATTTGTTCTCTGCGATACTGACATAATTTAATCGCAAGGCATACGATATTGCTTTTTTTTTATGTTATTGTGACGGAACAAACTCTAGGCCCACCTGATGTTAAGCGGACTAACCTCTGCCTATAACAGATGCATTTCGTCACAAGTCACGAATTGCAGTGCGCCCGTCACTTGGAGACAGTTGTAAGTCTCATGTGCCTGTAATTTCACTGGCTCTCAAGGACTGCTGCCGGAACACACCGTTAGGTGCTTGAAGACAGATTTTATACTTGAGGGTGGTCGATAACCAGGCGGGCATTCGCAAAAAGCCCTTCCACCATGCGGTGAAGCTCAAGCCCGCGGCAGGACTCGAACCATTGCAGACCAACGAAGAAAGCTTATAGAATGCGGGTTAAGCGGGTCATTGGCTTGAGACACATAAAATTAAATTTAAGCTACAGTCAAATATATTTATCAAAGTACCCATCCTCGCTGTACCTGGCGCAAAGGTGCCCATAACGCTGGTTGCATTACTTCGTTGGTATGCAATGGCCAACCTTTGCACCAAGACGAGCCGGACCGGGAGTCACCGGATATTTCGGATTTGATATTTTTGAAATCACGTTGAAATGTTATGAAGAATATAATAAATGCACAACAGAGCTCAACACCATCCTGAATTCCATAGAAAATCGAATAGTAGTTGCTGCTACCAACGATAATTTCCAAGGCTGCTTGAACTTTTTAGAAGCAGTGATGGCACAGTGGCTTTGGCTATGGACTGCCGCGCAGCACGTCCGCGGTTCGAATCCCGCCGCGGGCTTGAGCTTCACCGCATGGTGGAAGGGCATTTTTGCGAATGCCCGCCTGGCTAGCGACCACCCTCAAGTTGAAAATCTGTCACCAAGCACCTAACGGTGTGTTCCGGCAGCTGTCCTTGAGAGCCAGTAATTCTAGGTTAAGCCTATTAACACCTTAGACCACATCATCACTTACCATCACGTGAGATTGTGATCAAAGGCTTACCTATCAGCAATAAAAAAAAAAAAACTTAGGCGCGGCCCGCTATAAAACCAAAGCCAAAATCGTTATAAGTTTCTGTGTTAACAAAAAACATATTTTACTCATGTAACAAGATCTTTATCTAAACTGAACTCCGTGAAATTAATCCTTCGGAGCTCCATTCAAAGTGATTGATGCCGTGTGACACAGCTGAATTTCGTGACATAGTTTGGACTTTGTTACGCTTTATTAGGCACCGTCAACTTGCCTTCTCCCTATTAAACTACAACTAAGTCTTATACTTGCGGCAAACCAAGTTACATAAAGGAAAAGTTAGTTATGTGTCATGACTCATGACTCTTTCAGGGCACATTGTATTAAAAATTACTTTTCCTTGGATGTAGCTAAAGTCACCTAACAAAAAAAAACCCTTTCCCTAAATTGCAATCAGTACGATTGTTAGGAATTATAAGAGTCAATAAGTGAGAATCAATTTTGGTGTATACTTTTAAAATTTAGTATCTCCCTTTCAGATGCAACTATACTTAAAAAGTTTATGCTGAATCCCCATGTGAATAAAATGCCGTTTTTATAATATTCAATAGAGTTCGAATTGATAACCTCTTTCTTTGAAATCAGTTAAAAAGGAGCCTAAGATACATCTGTCTACAATAAATAAAAGGAATAAGAGTTGCTATGCTAGTAGTCTTGCATAAAATGTTTTGAAGGGAGCGTGTGCAGATGATTTCACAAGTTAATTTTGGTTATTATTGGAAAAACTGGCACGAGTAGTGCCTCGTACTAATAGCTGTACTCGTAATATGGGTTTGTACTGCAAGAGCCCGTAGAAGAAATGTTTGTCGCTTTTGATCAGTTTCAAATGTTACAAATGGCGTTTACAGTATTGGTTGATTATTGTAAGGGTAATGGAATATAATACTAGCTTTCCGGGCACGGCTCCGCCCGCGCGTATGTCGGTTATCACGCAAAAACATTAACCTCTTTTTGCGCTGTTGGATAAAACTATCCTTTGTTTTTTCCCGGGTCTCAAACTATTTCCATAACAAATTTCATTCAAATCGGTCCAGTAGTTTTGGCGTCAAAGCGTAACAGACAGACAGACAGAGTGACTTTCGCATTTATAATATTAGTACTGATTGCGAAATTCCAGATTCCTAACTACTTTAGTTTTTGGGATAGACACCGTAACAAAAGTAGTCTAAAATTGTAAATTTAAACCCCCTCATTTACAAATTTTTGGATTAATAAATTGTAAATATAATTATATTTGTACTCAATCAGTTCTAGATGAGTATTCCCCTGTGAGGTGCCAAGCCAAAATGTCACCCTCGCAGTGTTACCTGTGGGTGTCGTAAGAGGCGATTATAGGTAAAATACCGGAAGGTAGGCAGCAGCGCCTTCTGAGGAACTAATATATTAAACTGCGATCCTTAAGAAGCCTACCAAGAGCGGAGATCATGACAAACCCCCCTTAATGGGGGTGTTCAGCAGACAGTTCAGGTCAATCCGGCTGATACAAAAGAAACTCTAAATGATGACACTCCCTTTGCAAGGGTGCAAAAATGTTCTGATGTATTGTTGCGCCCCCTGAAAAGTAATTCAATCAATTTTCTAGTCGAATATTCATATTTAAAGAGCATTCAAACTTTACACGAAATATCTAATTATCATCACATTATGTTTAAGAACTAGAAACCCATGATAGACTCAGAGAGACCGGCAGAGAGTAGTTTTGTTTGATTTCTTTTGCAGAGTGCAATAATCCAGTACACAGCTTCAGGGCAACTTTGCAGAAAAAAGAAACAGCCTCTCTTACTCGTAGAACAGCAAAGGAAAAAAGAACAAGAAATTTTTATTTTTCCTTAAATTTAGACTGTTTATATAAAGAGAGCATAAGAAGTAAAATTGACATGGTATTGAGAACGATAGAATTGAATTACTCCACTTAGAACTAGTTTGTTGTACATATAAACTGAGCACCTGTATACAATTTACAACAACGACCAATACATTGGCTGGGTGCTGAATTGCTCAGATCTTATCTAAAACAGATAACATTATTCCAAATTCGTCAACACATTGGGGGTACTCCATTTACGTGTATCTGAACATAATATAAACAGTCCGGAACTGCGAAATGAAAGCGTCGCTCATGAAATTTTACGGCTCACGATCGTACGTGTTAAAATGTTACGCAAAGTCATTTCGTATAGCGATGCGTTGCCAACAAAATAAGGGTTTATGTATCGAGTAGAATGATCATTTTCCTAACCTTATTCCACCTTATATGGGGTCGTAACGATCCAAGGACATAAATGTTATAAGATTCCGCTTCGGTTTTTTGGCCTGCCGCCGTTACTTCTTGAAGAGAATGCTCTTGTTGGCAATATGATTATTGGTTTGTTTATGTTTAATTAAACTACTTCCCGTGCTCCTACATACAATGACAATGAAATAAGTGATGAAGATAAAAAAGATCCTATGTGTTAATCCAGGACTTAAACTACAGTGATAAAGTATACCTTTATGAAAAGTTCCATCTAAATTTGAAGGAGTGACAAACATGATATCATTCTCACCTCACAAACTTACAAACTTTCACGTTTAATAAAGTTGTTTAAATGTTATTACTAAGATTTCTACGATACACGTCAAAAAGGTAATATAAATGTTGTAAGTCCATTGGTTTAGAATAAATGTCAAAATAATTAAAAACGAGTTAAACACTTGACTATCCGACCTCCACTCGTAGACTTAGAAAATATTGAAAAAGATTAACTTATAGGAACAAATAATCAAAAATTCATGTTTTAATATATCAAAATTACGTTTGTTTATTCTTGTATAATATAATGTTATGCTCTTACTCGATTTACTTACTTTTCTTTGCTTTATGTGGATGGAAGTAGCACAATAATGTTTATAAGAGGCAAGCGTATTGCCTTTATCGGGCACAGTGCCGGACTCCAGACAGTAACAAAAATCTTATAACCCCAATTATTGTGTGACCCTCAAGCCCAGGATTTCAATATTTCTAAACGACAGTTTAAGCCATCCAACATATGTGGCCTTACTCGTTCTTAAATCAAATCATTCATTTGAATCATATTTCAAGCGTCGGCCATCTTGATAAACAGTAGATAAAATTACTTTCTCCAGTCAAATTTATTATCAAAGGTCATTTATTTAATTACGTTTCAGCGGAAGCAATAACCACTAAAGGAGTCGAGTCCCGGATGTACACCATAAATTGGCAATCGTAGTGAAGGACGATAGATATCTATGAGGTAAAATAAATAAATAATCTTTATACCTCAATTACGTAAGCCATAACCAAATTTCTTGCGTTTTTTTATTTTCTGAAACGCAGTGAAGTATATACCCGTCAAAAAAGATCTAAGTTTGTAAATCTTTTATTCGAATCTCTTGCCAGAAAGGATTTATACAAGCGAAACGCTTATTATATGTCACTATCAATTTATAACCGCTTACCTATTAGCATAAAAATACTGTCTGGAAGTTAATTTAAAATAGAATTGAGTGCATGGGTGCTAAATAATTGTTTTTATAGTGTTAAGAAATTCAATTAATTATTGCTTTACTTTAATTTAATAATTATTACTTTACTTTCCTTTATCGTATAAATAAAACTATGTAAAATATATGACTAATTTAAATTGCAATGTAACTGCATGAAACACTTTCACGTCTGCTTGCAGATAGAGTACAACTGTGTGTAACAATATTCTTAGGATTTTCCTTACCTGTATTTTTGCAAATAAACTATTTGATTTGATTTGAAACTCTAATGCAAAAAACGCAATAAATTCGATTGTATAAGTAATGGTTCCAGGTTCCGTGAGCGACGCTGCCAACTGCAAAGGCCGCTGCTGCATGCATTCGGCTGCAGTGGCACTCAGTCACGGTAATGTTATATATACAGTATCTTAACTCGGCTCTGTCGTTGTAATAACTACCTACAGCTGTGCTGTACGTAAACATGCGATAGGGCTACCCACCTCCAATATATTAATTACATTTGTCTACTTTGTGTTTCCATTTAGTTTTGTGATTGTAAATATACTTTTTTTTTATATAAACAAATAAAAATCTTTGTGAAATGAACAGAAAGTGTTCACTTCAAAATGCGTGTTGATTTTTGACTAGTAAGTAGATTTAATTAAACAATTATGTTTATATTTGAATAAAAAATCAGTCTTAAAAATTTGCCACCGAAAAATATTTGTGAGACGTACGAAATGCTTTATTATTAAATTTTAAAGTATGAAAAATCCGCCTTATAATATATAGCTTATCTATTTCACTCGTGTCAATCACTTTCCTTTACTCTAGGTATTTACTTTTTTTATCTAGACTTTTTTTTTCGGTGGATTAAAGGTAATACTTGTCCATTAAAAAGACACACATTATGTACCGTCAACTATGTAGACTATAAAATAATTTTACTTAACTAGTGAGTAAAATTATTTTATAGTATTAACTTTCAGTTTCCAGGTTATGTAAAAAAAGTTATCTCTGGATGCGTTTTTGACGAATTCATGCAACCAAAAACAGCACAATATATCCTACTCGTCATATTAAATATGTAACATGCATAAACTTATTTTTAGTGAAAATATCGCGCATTTATTGTTAAAAAAATAACACACCGTCCATTCGTCACCGCGGCACAGACGCGACTCTCTGCGTATACCGAACGCAGGCCGAGATCGAGACGCGTAGGTATAACTCGCGTTTCTTCCGTTTCTATGAAGTTCAAATACTGTATAGATAACATAACCGTGACTCAGTTGTGCCATTTATATTACACGATAGGCAACTAGTGGTGCCTATCATGTTATTTTGTACATAATGCGAAGAGCAAATACAAAAAAGGGTTGTTTTTAGGCATGTTTCCTGGCGAAATTAAAGCGTGCAAAGCTTTGATATATATCTTGTAATATATATCTTGAAGTTTACTATCCAGGTTTCAAATGCTTTGTTAAGTAGAATATAATGAGCCCCCAGAACTAAATATTTGAAAATTATGAAGTGATATTTCAAAAAGTTTTTAGATTTGTATCAAATTCATTTGGTATCAAAATTGGGCTTATTATTCATAATTTTAGTATTTTATGTTTGCAATAACGCATGCTCTGCGGATTACATTACAAAATTACAAATTTATGAGAGGAAAATTTTTAGTCATGTTCCTCTCGTGAATTTGTAGTTATTCATAAGTTCGTACGAATGTTATCATAGAAAATTTCTTTGAACAGTATTTAAAAATAAAGATTATAAGTGTTAAAACTATTTTTTTTATTGCTGATTGGTATGCCTTTGACCACAATCTCACCTGATGGTAACTGATGATGACTTGATCGAAGGTGTTTAACACTTAACCTAGAATTACTGTTTGTTTTTTATTTTTATATTTGCAATAACACATGCTCTGCGGATTACATAACAAAATTAGATATTTATAGAATTACTGCCTCTCAAGGACAGCTGCCGGAGCTTACCGACAGATTTTCTACTTGAAATGCCCTTCCACCATGTTAGTTACCCTTCCACTGTTGGCGCGTACTAAATCATAATAAATAGTTGAATCAAAGACCAAGTCCATTTGCTCACAAATATGATCAGGCAATAATACTAAGGCAGCCTTACATCTATTGATTCGGACTCATGCACTTCTTGCTATATAGATGACGTGCAAGCATCAATCGCTAAATAGTCTAAATACAAAACATCCAGTGGCCTTACCTTTCGCTTTAAGGGTAGAGTGCACGTGGCACTTTCCATACAAACATTGTTTCGTCATAATTTACACAGTCAGTTTTCTAACTCAGTGAAACTTTAGATGTGTATGGCCTTGAGCTTAATATCTATGCTTCCGATTTGCCAGATTTCCGTTAAATTATGTTCAAAAATAATTTGAAATTTGTTTTGTATTGGAATTCAAATTTATTTATTTGTCAGAATCTGGTTATCAAGTTGTAACATGGTTGAAAAGGTACAGGTACATTCTCGCCTATATAAGGCATGCAAATATTAACAACACAATATAGGGTTCGTTATATATAATAATATACTTTTTTCAATTATAAAAAAATAACAAACACGTAAATATACAAATATATGTATAAGTCAGCAGTACAATCAATATAAATATTTCAGAATAACAATAAAAATAATGTGGATAAATAATGGAATTGTTGTTCTGACATTCAGGGATAAAATAAATAACAAATCTAAAAACCAACAAACCAGAAACATAGATATTAGGCTCAGCAACATGCGTATAAAATTTCACCGATTTTGAACACTTGGTATTTAAAATATTACGAAATTACGTTTGTATGGAATGCGGTACATGCACTCTAGTCTTAACAATTTCTGTTTAAAAGCGTCAACCTGAGAATGCTAGTTAGCAACCGCATCTTAATGCAATGGAAACATTGATCTCCATACTCCGTACTGGACATGCCTGAAAATGAAGGTACCATATTCCAACCAACCGTCCGGGAACTTTTAACAATAACATGACCTCACCTTGGTTTACGAATTGATTAATTCATGAATAGTTCGTTATAAATTGAATGTTGCCTTCCAGAGGCCTTCAGGCACTATAATAATTTGCAACTGCAAGTTCAGCGTGCGTGTATTTTTTCTTTATGCCTGATAGTCAAGTTATCCCGTTTTATTTACTAAAATAATATATTTGTTGTATATAGTTTAACCAAAAACATCGATATTATTCATTTAGTTCGGAAGATAGATTTTTATTTTTGCTGATTGGTTTTAGCTTGTCGTCAATAAATACTTACCATCAGATAGTAGTCAAAGGCTACTTTGACCACTATCTCACCTGATGGTAAGTGATGATGTGGTCGAAGATGTTGTTCAGGCTAACCTAGAATTACTGGCTCTCAAGGGCAGCTGCCGGCTTGGCGAAAGATTTTCTACTTGAGTAGGTAGCCAGGCGGGCACTCGCAAAATGCCCTACCACCTACCAGCTATAACGACTGCCATCCTAAGACAACAACCGGGACCGACGGCCACCGAAGCAGGGAAGCGCTCAGTAGCATGATCGCGGCGGACGTTGCATATCTTTGCTGATCGGTTCAGAATGGCTAAGCAAACTTCGCTACGAGCGCTTCAAGTATTAGTAGATGTCAGTGAACCGAATTATTTTGACATATATTTGATCTCAAACAACCAATGTTAAAGTACATTATCGTCCTGCTGATTCGTTTTTAAGTGCTCAGCGACAGGTTTTCTACTTGAAGATGGTAGCTAGCCAATCGAGCATTCGAAAAATGCCTTTCCATACGGTGCAGTAAAAGTCTGTGGTAAGGATCGAACTATGGACCTGCGGTAGTCCTAAGCTATTACTGCTCGGCTATAATTGTTTCAAAGGGTTAATAATAATTATTCAATAACTAATATATATATCTTAATCGTTACCGGGTCTATTCACGCATGAATTAATATCAAAATAAAAATATTTTGTCTAACCTCGAAGTTTCAATCAAGTTGCATTGACCGTAGTCACGAGTAGACTGTCAATTATTAGTAGACACTGCTTTATAATATCCTCTCGGTCAAATCTAATATTGCAATTAGGTGAATGAGGAATGAAAAAAATAACCTGCATTTCAACAACGTATAATTCCATATAACTAAGGTTACAAAGTGATGAGTAATCACTACGCACATTAATCAATTTGGTAATAACATCGCAAGACAGAGAAGAAGAAGGTCGTAAGTGACCTCTTAACCCCCTAGCGACACTTGCCACCACATCGCTCGATCAAATGTCGGGGCCCAATCAGACCCCTAATCAGTCATGCCAGACGAATTTGCTAGGGATGGGTTAGTGTCCGACTAATAAAATCTAATTTTCCGGAAATTAAAACCGGAAACGGAAAAAATAGCCGTGTTACATTGTGGTACAGCTTTATATTATTGTTGATATATTGTTTTATTTTCATCGAGCGAATACTAGAAAAAAGATTTGACTAAAAAATGGATCCGACTTCAACACTCAAAAGTGTGAAATAACTTGTCGAAGTCACTGCTTTATCACACATGCGCACAATATTGTGATATTAGGTACTTTGAACTATAATGGTACCGTCTTCAACAAGTTATTTTACACTTTCGAGTGTGGTGAGTTTTGGGTTCCATTTTTTGGTAAAAAAAAAATTCCACTCTTTTTAGTGACGATTGCTACGTACAAGATTGATGGTCATTCACTGTCAACGCCTATATCATCAAGATAGGAAAATATTTTTTAGTTATTCACAGAGTGTAACTCAAGAACGGCTTGACCGATTTTGATAAAATTTAAATGGTACCCAACGACCAACACGTATCAACATCAGCTTTCATACAAAAAATTTCAAAATCAGTTCACCCAGTCTAAACGTCTGAGGTAATATTAATAATCAATTTTCATTCAGTATCTCTACTTTGGTTTCAGGAGCACAATGTTTGATTTTTAGTAGGAATTCAATTTATATAAAATTTTTATCTAAAAATTATTTATTTTCATCTAACAACATTTTTTTAGGTTAAGCCTTAAAAAGTTTGATCGTAAAGCTACCACATGCCCCAAGTTTTTTTATTACCAATGCGGGGGATTATGGCAAAACCCCCTAATGGAGATCCTTTGCTCGACAATGGACGTTATGACTGATATGGTATACCTAATGATGGTTTAAGAAACCTATAAAAGAATATAGGCATCTTCTTTCGCCCTGACACACCTAATCTGCGATACGCGAAGACGCCAGCCAACTGTGGAGATTATGGCAAAATACAAAACTCTTGATGGTTTTTAAACTTGCGTGAAGATATGTTTTTAACCGTCTTTATATTTTTATTACTGTATGTTTATTCTTTCTAAAATCATGTTCAAAATGTTCCTTTTGACAAGAGACTTCATCTTAAGCTTGCGTTTAGCTGCATTGCTACCGCGGATGCTACTGAACGCATCATCAGCCGGAAGACGTCCACTGTTGAACAAATAACTCCACGAAGAACGGCTACCAGCCGCTTGTAACCATTGGCTACCTGCGACTTGAAAATGTCGTACATCTAGAAGTGGGCCTATCAACATGATGAACGCATCATGTTGGTAGGCCCACTAGTAGCCCACGTTAATACACTAAAATATACAAAAATAAATGTAATAAAATGAACTGATTGCCACTTTGAACGCCACCGCGAAACCAGCTGAACGTTTTGGTTTGTGTATACCTTTTTTTCTAAAGCTTCATGTATTCACTTCATCATCGTCAGCGTCATCATCACAACAACCAGAAATTCCAATATTGAACAATGTCTCCTTCATTGGGAGAATTCGCCATTGTACCATCACTTGGCAGGTGTCTTAGAGATTGCAGTAGAAGTTATCAGTTCTTCAGAAGGCTCTGCATCCTACCTTCTAGAATATTTCCCTTAGTCACCTCTTACGCCACCTACGGGAAGAAATTAGGGAGGTGACATCCGAGAGGAGTGTAACCCGTCATCCCACTGAGTAGTTTTAGTATATATTTTATGTCATATCATTGATATAAAATATGTACTATTTGTAATATATGGTTTAACCGTTACCAAGAAAGAAATGAAACATATACGAATCCGACCTAAAAGGCACGTTTCACTTCTAGTACTCATTGTTTTCATTGTACGTAATCCATCCTCCTATTTATTTATTCGGAGCTCTTCTCCCTTTTCATCAAATAATTGAAATCAAAGCTTTCCATTGCCTTTGATATAATATAATCTATTACTAGATACCTAATATTATATTGCATAGGTTTTAACAATATTGATGTTATCGTTATACTCAAGATAATAATAACTAGGCGAGTGTCTGTGACAATGTAATATCATGTCATCGTGTAAGCTTTTTTAGAGTTCCTACCGTACTAGAAAACAAAATTCTGTTACTACGCTTCTACTGTCCTTCTATCCATACGTCCTTCAAACATGGAGGATACTGTAAAGTTATCAATTAGGAGTTTGTAACGCAAAATATGCATTAAAAAGTTTTATCTTAATGCGTGCTACGCGTGGTGACTACGACTTTTTATTTATATATTTATACCTTAAAACTTTCGTGACTTGAACACATAGTTATATGTATTTTATATGACTTAATCGCGATAAAAAGTATATTAATTATCGTGGCCGAAACGTCGAGATAAATAATATACGTGTTTAATCGTGATGAAGTCTCGTTATTTATTATGAGTTTTTATTTTTCAAAATGAGTGAATATTAGAGAAAATAATGCTTTCACATGGATGCTGTTTTCAGTTATGCACATTTTCAGCACGCATTTGTTAAGTATATGATTTGAGATGACATTTTAGCTGTTTTTGCCCGCAGTAAAAACTATAATACACACAAACATCAAACTTTGTAGGATTATAGGGCGATATCTAATGTTTAACATTAAATAATAAAAAATCTGGCTAAATGCAGGTCTGACGCCTGCTTAGGATCTTGAACTGTATTATAAAAATAACGATTTTAAAGTACATTCTATGTTGGTTCGTAACCTTTGGTCCATGACGCACTTGGCCGCTTTTCACTTGTTATAACTGGATTCAGTGAACGTTATTCGTTAAATATTTAAGTTGTAGTTGGATTCAAATCCCAGGGTTAGAAGTGGAGTCGTTATGTCGTCATTTACAATTCACGTTTTAGTAAATCATATACGTGGCTCAAACTTCACATGGAGTTGGACGAGAGCAGGAAAACTTTTTAAACTACAAACCTTTTAAACTATTAAACACAAATGTTCCAGTGGCTGAGTGGTTGAGGCATCCTGCGCGAAATTGGTGAACGGGAGAACGATTCCCGCCCGGGACAAAAAAAATATGTGACAATAGTTTGAGAATGTGTTTCTCTGAGCACGCCTTGTAATTAACTTGTGTGTATTTATTTGCCTCTTTATAACTTATTTTTATGATATTGTAATAGAACAAGCTCGAGGCCCACCTGATGTTAAGAGAACTAACCTCTGCTTTATAACATATGCATTTTGTCACAAGTCAGGAGTTGCACTGCACCCGTCACCTTGAAACGTCGTTGTTAAGTCTTGTTAGGTGCTTGGCGACAGATTTTCGACTTGAGGGTAGTCGCTAGCCAGGCGGGCATTCGCAAAATGCCCTTCCACCATGCGGTGAAGTTCAAGCCCGTGGCGGGATTCCAACCATGGACCTGCTGCGTGCCAGTCCATAGCCATGCCACTGAGCCATTAATCGAAAACCCACCCATATTTAACCCACAATTTAAGAAAATATTGCAATATCGAAGACGTTTCATTCCCGATTGATCTCCGCGTCACTGTTTGTTGTTTTAAATTTTAAAGTTATTGACTGAGCCAGGCAAGGGTACTGTGGCAAAATTTAGTCCTGGGTATGTATCCATGAGGTCCACTCAGGCATACGCTTGAGTGGACCTGACAATAACAATTGAATGCCTAAATTGATTATGAAATTTAACAGGAAGGTAGCTTATTTAAATAGGATTTGCAAGTTTGTATAAGTGATAAATTGATTGGGTGGGTTTTATGAGGTTCTTGAGGTTCGTGTCTTAATAGATATTTCCATGCAAACGTAGTTTTTCCATATTTTAAATACCAAGTGTTCAAACTATTTCTTATTCTGACACAGGAGGAAAAAGCCTCACTAGTCGGCAGGGGATATGGGTCTGGTACAGGGTCCTGCACCTTGACAGTAGGTACACGAAGCGCAGGGTTTGACTTACGAGACGGTGATCATAGTACAGATGAGAGAAACAGTCACCAAGCTCCGAGACAGTGTATCACACGCAGTAGTAGCAGTGTCACGACACTCAAAGCACTGCACTTATTACTCGGACGACAGCTCGGACGCCATTGGCAGATTCATGAGGCGGGCAACGGAGGCAAATGGAAAAGCAATAAGCGGCTACAACCTAAAAATGGCCATAAAAAACCGGGACGAAGGGGTTGTAGAGGCTCACATACAAACATCAAGGGCAACGCCGGAACCATTGGCCGGCTCTTCAACCTAGGATGTAGACTGTAGATGTACTGTTAATATAAATTTAATGTAAATGTCAGCTGCTAACAAACTGATATAATGGCAGATATAAGAAAAATATATTGTTAGCATAATCTATGACGATTAGCCACACATTGTAACGTCATCCAACCATAGAGTGTAGATACGGCTCCGTGGTTTGGCCATTTTGACTATGAGATTTCGTAGAGTGAGGTTAATGGAAGGGTGCTCGGTGCTATTTGCTGTAAGCCTAAGTTCTGTGTTAGTTTGGTGATTTATCCTGTTAATTTGTTTTGAATTTATGGCTGTTTGATTAGGTAATATTAGTTCTAATGTAAAACAAAACAGTAATTACATGTACATTATTCTTATGTTATAAAATTGTTGTTGCTTTTTAATTCAATACCACTTCTGATGCAAAAAATATATATAACAAAACATGTACAATATAAAAAAAAACAAAAAGAAAAAGGACTCACCCTAGTGTTAAGATTGTTACATACTAACATCCTTCCCTTCAGGAAGACGATGTATTGGAGATGACAAATAATTTATAAATTGTATTAAATTGATAATAAAAAGGGAAATCTAAAAAGAGAACGGACCCAGAGTCTGTGGTGCAAAAGCTTTAATAAAAAAAAGTGTTCAAACTAGTTGAAATTTAGTATGCATATCTTTGAGCCTAATATTTATGCCTCTAATTTGCCAGATTAATTTATTTTATCTCTAAATATGTAAATACGAATTGCCATTAAATTTTTTTTCATTTGCAAATAATTTTGATAACACACATTTTAACGGAAAACTGTAAAACAAAAGTGTTCAAACGAGTTGAAATTTAGCATGCATATCTTTGAGCCTAATATTTATGCCTCTAATTTGCCAGATTAATATATTTTATCTCTAAATATGTAAATACGAATTGCCATTAATTTTTTTTTCACTTGCAAATAATTTTGATAGCACACATTTTAACGGAAAACTGTCAAACCAGAAGCATAGACTTAAGGCTTAATAACATTTATTCATTTAGTAATCATTATTATTTAAAATATGACGAACTTGCGTTTGAATGGAAAGCGCAAAAAAGATATTTGCCTTAAAGTAGGGTTGAAATATTTAAGGTAACAAAAACAGTTTAACTAGGGTGTTATAATACGATGTGGTTTAGTTTGTTATCTTTAGAGTTGATTATAAGTAAAGGCAAAAGTTTTGTTGGGACGCAGTATGTTGCTGTTAAATTTATTAATTTTCTATTTGATTCCATTGAATAATATTCTGATGCTGTAGTAGTAGAAAACTGCTTTATTTTTTTTTTATGTATGTATTTTTGTTCACGCTTTTGTTATTTAACTAGTTTGCTGAGAACTGAATATTTACACAATAATTAGCTTAAATGGGTAATATTTTTGATGAGTAACAATCTATTTTTGGATTCATTATTGATCATTATCTGTAGATAATATTACACCCATAACAATAGCTCGAAACAAATATATCCTAAAGGATATCATATTGGGCAGCAGTGTCTTTTGCACAGCTGTAAAAACTTCTTTTACAGTCAGTAACTTGCGGAGAAATAAACATCTGCATTTTAACCTTACTCAGACGTATTTTTGAAATTCAATGGACCTTAGAAACATTTGCACCAAAACAATACTTTGTTTTGACTAAAAAAACAAAGGTAATCGTCTTCAGAAGGAGGCGGTACAACTGATTGCATGTAATCTATACTTGCTCGATTTGTGTTTATATCATTATTTCGGGTATTCACAAAATAACCTTCCACCAGGCGGTGAAGCTCAAGCTCGCGACGGGATTCGAACCATGGACCTGCTGCGCAGTAACCCATAGCCAATACCACTGAGCCATTACTTCTTTAGAATCTGCATTATAGTCGCCATATATATGTTTTGTTACAATTGTTATATAATTATAACCAGCATAATCTCTTTCCGGGTATGATCTGTTAAACGTGCTGGCAACCTAAAATGTATTAAATTATATTGATAAAAAAAAAATGTCTGTAGAATACACAGTAAGAGGTATTTTCCTATGGGAAAATCAATTTTAGGTATTTTGCAAGGGAATTGCTTGATTAGTTAGGCCGACGGCTTAACGAGCCATCCTCAGCACAGAAGCGCTCAGAAGTAATGCCACTGACAGTCACCCATCCAATTCATGACCGCAGTAGACGTAACTGCTTAGAACGACTAAGCAAGCTACGCTTGAAGTACTTCGATTGTCGTCTTTGTATTTCCGAGCTGATATTTTGCCCTAATAGGCAGAGTTCTACCACTTAAGGCGATGTGAGCGAGGTGTTATTGTACGTTGCTCACCCTGATTAGCCGAAAGTTACCGGATATATTAGCTACGAGAGGGTGTTTTGGCGTAAGGAAGGTAGCTGATCATAGTACCGAAGCAAGACCTTTAACAATGGTACCTATGTATTTTGTTTTCCTTTATGTTGCTTGATATTACATTTATGTACCGACCCTACATGTGCGGGGTAAGAGTAGAATTATGATCAAGAATAGCATCTACGACTCCTGTTACTATTTCGTAAAATAATAACATGAATCTATACAAATAACTATTGTCAATATTACAATATTACTTTACCAACCTACACTACATTTAATTCAATTAATTCAAACACTTCGTTAACGCTAACGAAGTGTTATTACCAAATCCTACAATTAATGTCTACAGAGACGTATAATTATAAACGAAATTAGTTCTGTTTCTAAGTTATTTCACTATATTATTTAAGCATTATAAACCTAATATGTCAATTGTCAGTGTCAGTTGAAGTGCTCGTAGCGAAGTTTGCTTGGCCATTCTGAATCGATCAGCAAAGTTAAGCAACGTCCGCCGCGGTCAGGAGTTGGATGGGTGAGTCACATTACTACTGAGCGCTTCCGTGCTTCGGAGGGCACGTTAAGCCGTCGGTCCCGGTTGTTGTCTTAGGATGGCAGTCGTTACAGCATGGTGGTAGGGCACTTTGCGAATGCCCGCCTGGCTAGCTACCACCCTCAAGTTGAAAATCTGTCGCCAAGCACCTAACGGTGTGTTCCGGCAGCTGTTCTTGAGAGCCAGTAATTCTAGGTTAGCCTGTACAACATCTTCGACCACATCATCACTTACCATCAGGTGAGATAGTGGTCATAGGCTAACCTATCAGGCATAAAAAAAAAAGTCAAACACGTGATATTTGCCGGAGCTTGAACTTATGTTACCCTGGTAGGTGAGAAATGGAATTCTTGTGTTCATCTATTATAAAAGTTAGACGAACTCTAACTTTGAAGAACGGATAAAATACACTAAGGTATATCTAAAATAATAATTCCTTTCAAGAAAATATGGTTCGTGTAAAATAGGTAAGAATATTTCCACCGCAGAAAACTTTGTTATTTTCCCGTCAATAAATTAGTTTAAAGTTGGTTCGACAGTTTCATAATAATTTTGAAGTAAGCACAATTTATTTTAACTTTTAGTAAACAAATTTAGTGAGTTCATTTCATTAACACTCATAAAGTAGTCGTTGGTAATAACTTATTTAGGTTACGGAGGTATTTTTCATTCTTGAATGTACTAGTACAAAAGAGCATGTACGTTAGTAATTAATAGTACGTAGCAACTTTTTTTTCGAAGCTCGATAACGTTTTGAAGAGACGATACGTTTATTTTAATAAAATTTACCAACACATATTACCTATCTACAAATACTCATAGGTATTTAGTAAATAAGTCGGAACACACAAATAATATTAGATATTTGGTAAATAAGTTAGTTGGATCCGACTATAGTGGAAATTTTAAGGAAAGCTCGGGACGACCGTGTGGACACGGTTTATGTCCAGTGCGAATAGAATGACTAGGAATCTCTAAAGATGATTATTATTGTAACTTAATTTAAAATAAGGACATTTTCTCAATTCGACTGTATTTTTGTGTGTGTATATAATATAACTTTTTCAGGGTGTACCTACTTTGTTGATTTTTTTTTTAATGCTGGTGCTTTTCATGGGTCCCGAAACCCATGGTAATTTCAGTGCGATTCTACGAGTAGTACTGGATTTGTCACTAATAATGCGTATTGAATTGGCTTCGACTACATTACTGATGTTCCCGTCTACGACTGTCCAAAAAAATGAGTGTTATGTTTTCAGGGTTCATTTATGTTTGTGAGTTTCTTTATTCCACCATAACTTCTAAACGGCTAAAACGATCTTAATGTATGAGATATCGTTAGATTCATCTTGATAGCTCAAGTGACACTAGGTACATAAAAATATTTTAAAAAACAATCTGGTGGATTATAAACGAATAAATATTTTTTCTTTTAAACCTGTCGAGAGGGGTATCAAAATGAAGGCTTTAAAAAAGGATTCCATAGATGTGTAACTTGTAGTTTTGATGTCAATGAAACAATAAAACGCTTAAAGAAAATAAATAATATGCATAATATATATTTGAAATACATTATACTTGTCTGTAGTTCGATAGAAAATACCTCCAAATGAGATTAACATACATAATAGAGGTATTGCCTAGTCTAAATAATTTTATGTACTTCGTTCAATAAGTTCATTAGTGGCACCTAATTATTTGACAATCATAAGATTATAATTGCTACTATTTACGACGACGACCCTTTGTATAAATCAAGCAACAATATCTTCGACCACATCATCACTAACCATCAGGTGAGATAGTGGTCAAAAGGCTTAACTATCAGGCATTAAAAAACATATTTGCTTTCTTTATTTCTAGACAGTCGGTACTTAACTGGTTACAATCCTTTTTAACTGTACGTAACATGTACGTGCGATTTGACGGCTATAAAAATAGGTAACGCGAGTGCGCGTCAGTTTACGCTCGCCAGTTGACGAACAACTCGTTTCGACTGTTTGCTTTTACTTTACGCACCTGGAACTATGTACTGTTTCAGACTCCCTGAACTACTAAAGGCTATTTTTCATTGTTAAGTATTGGTCTATACCAAGTTTTACGTATGTACTTGTATGTATGTAAGAGTATTACCGTTCTCCCTGAAATAACATTATTTTTAATAGTCAGCAACTTTTATTAATGTGCATACAAACAACAAAATATAAAATATTAAGGTTAAATTTAATAATTTTGTTTGAAATAACGAGCTTATTATAATTTAACCCTTAATTGAATTTTAATGATAACCTTTTCAGATTTGTAGGTAATTATTAATTTATATACCTATTAAGTTGTATATTTTGTAGTTTAATTAGATCGAAGATGTAAAATATATTACGGGAGTACTAAATACAGGCCAATCGTATAGTAGTAAAATTACATGCATCTCTATCCATCATCAAGTGTCATAAAATGTATGCTTATGGTTTGTCCGTTTTTCGTTTAATTTTATTATATATAAAACAACAATTTTTGAAATAACTGTGAATATACAAACTGTGAAGACACATAAAATAATATACTTAGATTTTAGGGTCAAGGAACCACATGCAAAATTTCAACGACCTTGAGAACTTGGTATAAAAATCTTAAATCGTGTACTGTCATAATAAAACTACGCAAGGTGGAGGAAGGAGTGTAAGGTACGCCTACAACCTACGTATGGGTAGAGAAAGCATATATATATATATATATATATATATAAGGTGGATATTAATTCATCAACAATACTGCGGGGGATGGTGTAGAATCGATATCGGAATGTGTTCCATTCATGTTTAATTTTCACATACACAAAAAGACTGTACTATTGCTTAAGCTGTGCCACGTTGGTTTTGGGAATAATAGCAAGGACAACCTCGGTCTAAGAACACGGTGTATCTACTCTATTCACACACACGCACGATTGCTACGCGTAGTCAATGAACTGCTATACTAGACACAATAGACAGCTGCTTTGTGTACCTATTCTGCCAAGTCGGTCTTTGGCGGCTTGCGACAAAAGAACGCGCGACGCGGTAGCGGTTTAACACCATACGGCATACCTAAGTAGCTGCAACACAATACAGTACGTACCTACGTAAACTTGAAATTAAAAAGAATGTGTAAAAACACAAAAAAAAAACTCAAATTGTTTGTTAGGACTAATAGAAGTCAACCCTCATATGTTCTTAGCATTTCACCAATAACCCTGTGTATTTAATTAAAATATATTCTTATACTGTCCTCTATGTGTAGTACGAGAATAGTAAACATGAAAGCACATATTTACTAAAGATTCTAAAGTTCATGCAACAGCTTGAACGTAAAAAAGTCCACTTTAAGAGAAAGCAATCAGCAGCAGTCTAGTTAGTACATACAAAATTGCCCCACATACCAAACTCTAAACGAGCTCCAACGTAATTGTAAACCGGGACTACACTGGCCTTTTTTACGCGGGAGTAAAAGGTTTTTATTACACATAAAATTATTTTCGTATGTTATAATACGGCCGCGAAAAAATCGCTTTGCTCGTGGTAGTTCAGCTTAATTCAGCTTATAGTTTTCAAATTAGAATCAGACTAGATTTTGAAAGCGACGTCTGTTCACGAAAAGTACAAAAATTGCACAAACATAATAAAAGGTTACTTATTATTTTTTTAAATAGAAAAGCTTGTCTTATGTCTCGTTCACCAAATCATGTCACTTGCTATAGTCAGTGCACTTCATATCTTAAGACAGTAATGTTTTGAACACCCCTTCTTTAGGCAGAGCATCTGACGCGTCGTTGGTAAAACCAGCAAGCAGGACTCTTTCTAAAGAGCCACCATCTTTAATCGCCTTCTCGCCTCAAACATTTAACATTAAAACGAATATTTCATGGCTCACGCTTTCGCAGCATAAAATACGATCGGATGTTTACTGAAAATTGAAGCGAGTTACGAAACAGGCAATAACAGGTTATCGAATAGATTTGTCTAAATAGTTACCAAGGGACTGGCCATGAAATTTAAAAGAAAATAGGTAAGTGCATGTATAGTTATAAAAAGACACAGACACTATCGTTATTTTAAAAAAAAATAGATTTTGTTACCATTTTTGACATCAATTTAATACGAGCACCGTATATTAAACTCCTTCAGTACTCCTTATTAATAGAGGGGGGATGTTATAAGCCCCACGTTTGACCAACGTGGTATTATTATATATTCTAGCCGGTGCCTCGGAGATAACAGGGTATGATGTCAGTGCGAAGGGCGCGAATTACATGAATTAAAATTTGAAAACTTTAAAGATTACACCACGTTGATCTTCTTTAGAACGCAGCTTACATATAATTTTAGTTTATTAAAGTCAGCTATTACTTACTTTAAAAATAGTTTAAAACGTTTGCCGTCAGCAATGTTCCATCTGCGTATTTATAAGGTTCTTTATTCTTTACCCTTCTCGAATACACTTTTCTACGATCTTCGTTCTAAAGGGTCTACGAAGTAACAGATTTAGGGTAAAATGTCGGATGACGTTTAACGGACAGCGACGTCGTCGGCCGCTGTGAAGCGTGACATGAGAAAATGGAGAGGATTGAGACCACAGACTATCTACAACAGATGCGAACATTGACTTTGATCAATGTCAAGGCAATGGAAGGAAATCCCAACGAAAGGAAACATTTGAATTCTACCACTTGTCAAGACATCTCATCTATACAAGTTTAAAGAAATTTTAATAAATAGTAGAGTATGACTAATTAATAGTACCTATGTCCAGCCTGGCTACCATGTGAGCATGGTGGAAGGGCATTTTTGTGAATGCCCGCCTGTCTAGCGACCACCCTCAAGTTGAAAATCTGTCGCCAAGCACCTAACGGTGTGTTAGCCAGTCATTCTAGGTTAAGCGTGTTAACACCTTCAACCACATCGTCACTTAACATCACGTGAGATTGTGGTCAAAGTCACCTATCAACAATAAAAAAAAATATAAATAAAAATAAAAAATATGTCATGACCCGAGTAGAGTATTTCCTCGTTCGTAAACAAGTGGCGGAAGATTGCAGCAGCGGCCGCACCACGCTAAGATTCGTTCATTGAGATTATCTATGGACAATTCTCCATTGCGATATTTGTTGATTGAATTGCCAATGGTTTTAGGAAATTAGCAGTGATGGACTTTGAACAAATAAAATACTATACTTTTATGAAACATTTTTTCCGATCTCGACACTGCATTTAGGAGTTACGATGGTTTTATGATTAAACCCTGTTCCCGTTGATGTGATTCAAACAAATGATAAAAATGTAAATTGAATTAGCAATTTTTCTGCATTAGGTACTTATTTAATTTTTTTGACGATGTTTGCTTATCTTTTTTTCTCGGTGATGAATGCTAAGTAGCGAAAAGATAAAAATCAAGCAACATAACAATTAATAAAGTTTTACCACAGGTGCTTAAATATTGGTATTGCAGTGCCTCCGGAATGTTCGCGCTGAATCGAACTGACGGTTTTCATGCAGTCATGAGAAAAAAGCTCACGTCACTGATAAGGAGGATACGGGGAAGTGACAACAGCATTCTGAAAACTGTGGCAGAGTATCCGCATGCACCTGTACTGAGGCATTTCATGCGACTTATTACAAATATAGAAGGTGATCTCCCATCTGGTCGCCATGCGCACGGGATGCCTCTCAGGTGTATGATTTACTAACAAGTAGTTAAACATTTAAACCTGTTCCTGAATGAATATGTGCTTAGTTTATGTAATATTTATGTTATTAGGATAAGATCGTTTATTAATATGGATCTTTGTTATCTGAAATAAACATATTTATATATTTATTATTAAAATAGTTTTCAGGGCCCCATTTCTTTTATCTTCATAAAACAATATATTTTATAGCAATTTATTCGATAAGGATCCCTATAAATAAGTTATTCATTTAGATTACTTTAAATGTTTACTGTTTCGAATCTCATGAAAGTTTCACAAATCATTTTTTAAGATTTTACTAACTTCAAAGTAGATAATATAACAAAGTAGATATGTACTGATACTTTTTAAATATATATATATTTTGAGTAATCAGTAACCAATTCTCTATTTACCTTAAAATTAATTGAAAACACTCCCTACAGCTTTACTCAAATATATTATTGTATATAGGCTACGCACACAGAGTTCGTGAATTGTGTTTGAATTGAAATTTCGTTATTGTATAGATTACACACTCAAATATGACGGGTCTGCTAACAGTGGACGATTAGTAAATTTGTACTAAAACTTCGATCATCACCGTTATACTTGGACCTTCTACTATTCACCCATCGTTAAAAAATAGGACGAGAAAATTAATTCAAAAACTTGCGATAAGTGTCAAAACTCGAAATTAAGGCGCGCTTGATATTGTTGGTCGACAAATGCCACAGACAGCACAAAATAGAAGTAAACACGGACGATTTATTTGCCCTGCCTGCATTCGTAGACATACTGCAATATGTATATTTTACATGAGATAAAGAGTAGACAAAATTTACTTATTCGGCAAGATTACACCTATACGGCGCAAACCACAGATAGGCACTACGTCTAAGTGTGTGCACTGTAAGTTTTAATGGTGCATCAGATATAAAATAAAGTGTTAAATATGATAGATAGATAGATAATACTTTATTGACACAATATAAATTTGCAAACTTAGAACTTAAAAACATAAAAAGTAGGAGTAGGTGTGACAATGGGCGGTCTTATCGCTGAGAGCGATCTCTTCCAGACAACCCGTCTATGATTACTTGGGTTAGCAAGCAAGTACGCCTTCTTGAGAGAAAAGGTCTATAGTTTCATCATCATTATTATTACAACAGCAAGAAGTCCACCCATCAATTACCTAAATACTGTCATCCGTCCACGTTGTGAGTAGTCTTCCAACATTGCGCTTGTCCCCATCGACCATCAGCTCTGCGTGCTATGTGCCCTGCCCACTACGACTTCAGCTCGCTAATCCGACAGGCTGTGTCGGTTGGCTTTCGTTCTTATACGGATCTCTTCATTCCAGATTCAATCTTGTTGAGAAACACCATGCATGGCCCTCTCCAAAGCTCGTTGTGTGACTTTGAGCTTACTTGTAAGGCTACGTTATGATTTCATATGCCATCACTAGTAACACACTGGTTAAAGGCTCGTCTTTAGGCACTGAGGTATATTGGACGCAAAGACTTTGTGAAGTTTCCCGAACGCTGAGTTGGATTCTCTGAAACAATGAGTCTGTAGTTTAATCAGTGGTTATGATATGAAGTGCTAGCTAGTAAGTCATGTTTGAATGAACTAAAATAGTGGAAATGTATATTTTGTACTCATAGCGATGTCCGAACACTGTAATGATAAAAGCATTCCATTCAAGTAATATATTCAGGGTAAAGTATCGGAGGTGAAGCGTAACCAGAGAGATCACAGACTACCCACAACAGATGCGAACAACATAGGTGATATAAACAATTACATATTAAAGTATTAATTTGTGCCCGCCGGGAGCTCGCAGATGCAGCTGCGCACTCGCCCTGATGATGGACATTTGTTATACTCGAAACCCGTGTCGACGTATTCTATCCCCAACGTGGGTGTGAATGTTTTTGCCGATTATTGTATAATATTTAAGTAATCTTTGGTCATAAAATAATTATTCTATGTCGTTTCTCTTTACTTAATATTATCTTATATATGGTAGTTATTATTCTTTAACTCTCGTTATAATTTTGTAAAGTTCTTTAAATTCTGTTCAAAGTAAAATCAAAATTTGTGTGTAAATAACATTCCTTAAATTTATGTTTAATTGTAGGTTTTTTTTAAGCTTGATAGGTTAGCTATTGACCACTATCTCATCTGATGGTAAGAGATGATGTGGTCGAAGGTGTAGTTCAGGCTAACCTAGAATTACTGGCTGTCAAGGACAGCTGCCGGAACACGCCGTTAGGTGCTTGGCGACAGATTTTCTACTTGAGGGTGATAGCTAGCCAGGTGGGCATTCGCAAAATACCCTACCACCATGCTAACAAATATCATGCTAAGACAACAACCGTGACCGACGACGGCTCAACGTGCCCTCCGAAGCACGGAAGTGCTCAGTAGTAATGTCACCAGCGGTTACCTATCCAGCTCATGACCGAGGCGGACGTTGCTTAACTTTGCTGATCGGTTCAGAACGGCTAAGCAAACATCGCTAAGAGCGCTTCCGTGGTATTCCGAGGTATGTTTTACGCAGGTTAAGCCATTTTTGTAGAATAATGAAAAATTACATACAATTGAATAAAATCATCCTGTTCCTAACAAACCTTCAAAAAAATGAAGAAGGCTCTCAATTCGATTGCATGTTTTTTTAATATATGTTTAGCACATGATTATTCCGCTAAATGAGAATTAATTTGAATAATACTTTTTTTGTTAGGTTAGATATGCCTTATAGTTGGTTCCGTATAAATTTCATCATAATCATAGAGTAATTTTTAAGTTACAATCAATTGACTGAAAAATATATTTCTAAATATTATGATTACAAGCACTACCGCGTACTAAACGAAAAAACTGAACCTGTACGGTAGCTGAGCGGTCTAACATCCGGCACGAAATCGGAAGGACGCGGGTTCAATTCCGGCCCGGGGCAAAATATTTTGTACTCCAATAATTTGTAAATTTATAAAAAATATATTTTCATACTTAGATGATTTATAGGGCATTGCAGATTTTGTCGATGGTGAATAGTTTTTAGGCTAGTGAACGATATTGTAAGCAGAATGTAGTGATACATTCTGCTAGAATGAGTGAAAAAAATAAAAAATAAATATAACCCATCTTCGAACACTGAAAACATGAATTAAATTATGTAAGTCGGACCATGATAATGTAAGATCAGTATTTGAATTAGCATAAGTATTGACTTCAACCAGTAATTTTTTGAGACGTCACACTAGAGATTCTAAGATAAGCTTTGCTTTATTTTGTAAACAATGCTTTGTGCCCCAACTATGAATGCTGTAACGGGGATCTTTGTATCGCAAGATAGCCAGATGTTGTGTCCGCAGTGCCCCCAGGCTCGTTATTTCAAAGGTCATAAAGGCCTCAAAATTCACCAAACAAGGTGTCATAAACAAATAGAAATTCCCCTTTCGGCACCAATTAATAATCAAAACGTAAGTAGTAGCAGTGTTGCGAGCCCTGCTACGCCTTCCAAACCGTTTTGGGAGGTTTTAAGCTCGTACAAAAATAACATTCCTTTATTAAAACGCATACCTCGGGGTGCAAGAATTTCTGTTGCCCAATCTTTATCTTGTTCCATTAAAAACGTCTTGGCTACTAATACTACGCAAGCCTGGGAGCATCTTCTAGCATTCCCGTACCACGTGTTTCACGTGAATTTTGATCCGTCTAACAAAAAATCACTTACTACTAGAGTAAAGGAAAACTGCGTGAAATACAGGGCACGGGAAGAGCAATCTTTTGGCACAACTATAATCATTCCGCCTTTGCGGCGGAATACAAAAACAAATAATTTCGATTCAGCTACTATTAAAATAGTAGAAAACAAAATTACTGATGGTGATATTAAAAACGCGGCACGCATCTTGTTTTCGAGTGATACAATCGCTCCTTTTACATCTGATACATTGAATTCCCTAATTGAAAAGCATCCGCCTGCAACTGCAGGTCTCCACCTTCCCGAATCTCCTATACAAGACATTGTTGAGGTGACCCCACAGGATGTTTCTGCAGCCGTGGCATCTTTTTTAAGTGGCTCAGCCGGTGGCCTTGATGGCCTTACGCCTCAGCACTTAAAAGATATTTTATCTTTTAGTTCTGGTGAGGTAGGCGAGACACTTTTAAGGGATGTGACGGCTTTGGTTAATTTGATGTTGTCGGGTCAGGTCAACAATGAAATTACCGAAATTCTGTACGGTGCGAATTTATGTGCCCTAAATAAAAAAGATGGTGGTATTAGGCCTATAGCAGTAGGCACCACTTATCGTCGCCTCACAGCCAAATGCGGTTGTAGGAAAAAGGTTGCTTTTTTAAGTAATCTTTTTCAACCACTGCAACTCGGTTTTGGTTCACAGGGTGGCTGTGAGGCTGCTGTACATTCACTTCGCACATTTCTTGATCAAAATTGTGGAGATGTGCTTTTGAAGGTGGATGTTAAAAATGCATTCAACTCTTTAGATAGAGGCACTCTTTTGACTGAAGTGAAAGATAAAATTCCGGAATTATACCCTTTTCTTTGGCAATGCTACGGCAAACCGTCAAAATTAACATACCAAAATAACGTTATTTTATCTTCCGTAGGATGTCAACAGGGTGATCCTCTGGGACCAGCCATTTTTAGCCTTGCGATCCACTCAATAATTCAACGTCTTCAATCAAAACTTAACGTTTGGTATTTGGATGACGGAACCTTAGGAGGCGATGCGAACACGGTTTTGGATGACTTGCGAGTACTTATAGACGATTTTCGTGTTATTGGCCTTGAACTAAATTTTTCTAAATGTGAACTTTTTGTTTGTGATACTTGTCCGGATAAAGTTTCGATTATTGAAAAATTCAACTTACTTGCGCCTAATATAAAATTAGTAGAAAAAAGTTCGCTTCGTCTTTTGGGTTCACCGATTCTTAACGAATCTTTATCACCATTTGTCGAAGAACAAATTCAAAAGTTTAGAAATGCTTCTAGCAGATTATCCAAAATTAACGCCCATATGGCTTTTACAATTATAAGATTTTGCCTTTTTGTTCCTAAATTTACATACTATTTAAGATGTTGTCAGCTGTGGCAACACAGTGAGCTTTTGTTAAGCTTAGACAACTTAGTAAAAGATACGTTAGTGTCGGTTTTGAATGTTGAGATGGATGATAGGGCTTGGGTGCAAGCTTCCCTCCCCGTGAGGTTGGGGGGCATAGGGATACGCAAAATTTCTAGTGTGGCATTACCAGCTTTTTTGTCTTCTGTACACAGTACACACAAATTAGTAGAAAAAATTCTTGCACGATCTTTAGGCTCTTTCGATGTAGCATATCTGGCTGAGGCCAAAAACACATGGAGACTGGCTTGTCCAAATACTGAATTCCCAAAAATGTTGTCATCTCAGAAACAGTGGGATCGGCCCCTATGCGAGCTAACACGGAAAGATCTTTTAAATACGTGTTCTAGCATCGCAGATCGTGCTCGTATTCTCGCTGTTTCTGTGTGGGAATCCGGTCTTTGGTTACAGGCCATTCCTTCTTACAAAACTGGTAGCCTTATAGATCCATCCGCTTTTCGTCTAGCTATTAGCTTACGCTTGGGTGCAAGGTGTTGTGTTGCACATCACTGCCAGTGTGGTACTGCAGTTGATCAACTCGGTCACCATGGCCTCTCCTGCTCTCGAAGTGCTGGTCGAATTTCCCGCCACGCCAGCCTTAACGATATCATTCGCCGGGCTTTTACCAGCGCCAATGTTCCAGCTATTCTCGAACCGAATGGTCTGATGCGTGACGATGGTAAAAGACCTGACGGCATGACTCTGGTTCCGTGGAAGTTAGGACGGCCCTTAGTGTGGGACGCTACGTGCGTGGACACTTTAGCGCCGTCACATCTTTCTGAAACCAACGTGAGGGCTGGCGCTGCGGCTACTTCGGCGGAGCAACTCAAGCGGCGCAAATATGCTAACCTCGGTATGGGTTACATATTTGAGCCGTTTGGTGTAGAGACGTTGGGTCCGTGGGGACCGGGAGCTCATCGTATTTTCCAAAACCTATCTGAGCGCTTGGTCGATGCGACGCGTGATCAAAATGCTGGCACATATTTGGCTCAACGAATAAGCATTGCAATTCAACGGGGCAATGCTGCCAGCATGCTGGGCACGCTGCCAACTGGGAGTGGGCTGGAGCATTTGGACTGCCTATGAGTCTGCTATGACTTATAGGTGTCTAAATGCTTTTATTGTAGTAGCTGTAGTGTTGTATATAGTTCATAGTATTTTGTTTAATAAAGGCATACAAATAAAAAAAAAAAAAAAAAAAAACCAGTAATTTTATACTTTTGAATGTTACAAGAAAGTTACGATTTTTTTAATATTTTGAGATTTTTATTCACAGTATTGACAAGAATGTGGATTTAGGGATTGTTTCAGAATGTTCGAGTAAGTTCCGGTTTTTCTACCCAGAACATATTTATTAAACAAAACACTATCTTTACGTTTCACAGTCATCGATTTAGCCTATCCATCGGTTAAAGCTAGAAACGCGCTGCATGTTAACTGTCATTTTTATCATTCAGTTATTTTATGTGTTGCATAGCAACCTGAAACTTTATTAGGACTTTCTGGAACGGACCCTTAGTATCAGTACAGTAATATTTATTTATACACAAATACTATATTAATTTTTATACAGTAACGTAGCGTAAACGTAATAACAAAGCGGACGTTTCTTATTCATAAAAATTTAATATTAAAGTAGATTCCAGGTAAGATGTCGGATGACGTGTATCGGACAGCGACGTTGTTTACCGCTATAAAATTACCTCTGAGAAGGGAATAATGATAATAAATGGTTTATTGAAGTAAATACGTCAAATAATACAATCTCACATAACTAATTAAACCAATACGTAGGTATTGGTTAATACTTAATGGTTGGTAATAATACTTAATAAGGTTTATTGCATGTCAAAAACATATTTTCATTTAATCGAAGTTTGCTTAGCCGTTCTAAAAAAAACTGCTATGTTAAGCAACGTCAGCCACGGTCAAGACTTGGATGGGTGTCCGCTAGAGATATTACTATTAAGCGCTTCTGTGCTTTGGAGGACACGTTAAGCCGACTGTCCCGGTTGTTGTCTAAGGGTGGCAATCGTTACAGCATGGTGGTAGGATTTTTATATTGCGGATGCCCGCCTGACTAGCTACCACACTCAAGTAGAAAATCTGTCGCAAAGCACCTAACAGTATGTTCCAGCAGCTATCTTTGAGAGCCAGTAATTCTGGGTTAGCCTGAACTACATCTTTGACCACATCATCACTTACCATCAGGTGAGATAGTGGTCAAATTCTAGCCTTTCAGTTATAAATAAAACACATAATACATAATTTCAAATGGTAATTCATTGCACATTTCCGTCAAATTATATAATAATAATATACTAAAATATTCATACATTGTCAAGTAATTACATTAGATGTAAAATGTGAATAATATAATACAATAAACAAATAAAATAAAGTTAATTAAAGTCAAATAAAGCTCTTTTTTACATTTTAATATGTCAGCATAATATTATCATTGTTATTGTTGGAAAATAATACCCTATTCAAGGAATACAGTTCTGATATTTCAAGAACCATCATAAAGAAGACTTAAAGAACGTCTACGGAGAAAATGTGTCTCCCTCAGAAAAAGTTCTAAAGATTGCATAGAAATAATGAAAGATCGAACGCATGTATGCCGAGCGGTAATATATAAACAAAGTGATCCTATAAGGGTTCCGTTTTTAGGGTTCCGTTCCCAAAGGGTAAAAACGGGACTGAGACTGAGACTTCGCTGTCCGTCCGTCCGTCTGTCAACAGGCTGTATCTCAAGAACAGTGATAGCTAGACAGTTGAATTTTTCACAGATGATGTATTTCTGTTGACGCTATAACAACAAATACAAAAAGTTGGCCAAGTGTGAGTCGGACTCACGCACGTTAAAACAAAAAAGTTATAATATGAAGTCTAATGTTATATAGCTAATGGCACGGAACCCTTCGTGCGCGAGTCCAAATCGCAATAGGCCATATTTTTTCCTTTTGAGGTACGGAACCCTAAAAATAAAGATGTTTTTTTTATACCACTAAGGTGGCAAACAATCTTACGGTCCGGCTGATGGTAAGCAGTTAGCGTAGCCTATGGACGCTTGCAACACCAGGTGGAGGCATTTGTTCTCTGGTTGATGTCATAGCTGTTTAAATGTTTCCTTTTATTAAAATACGCTTATAGTTTGATAATGTTACTCTTCATATTACTCTGTACATGGCGATGCTATTAGAATATTTTGAAGACAATTTCCATATATATTGACATTATATGAACTCATCACTTCCCACTATAGTCATGATTAAAGCCATATGTTGTCAATATTTACCGCAGGGTACAGCACGTTCAACATAAGCTATTCTGTTCGTGTCTCTCATCAAGATTGGATTGGTAAATTGAATGGGCTACCAAGAACGTGTCAAACTGAGGTTGTTCCTAAAAAGCTAGGGCTTTCTATATGAATATTTTATCAATGTTTGCATGATATTCTACTGTTTGTAGTTCTGCCTTGAAGCGATATCAATCGCATCAAATTTACAATTGTTCTACGCCTACTAATAAAGAAGTTCCTCTATTGAAATGGGGTTGCTATTATTCCCATGCTTGGCAATCGTCTTGGGATCACCGTGTAAGATGGTAACTTTTCAGAAGACAGGCTGCTTTGTCTTATTATATTAATCCGTACTTCAATAATTTCTTCGATCCCACTGTCTTCACAAAGTAATTATGCCTCTAAATATTATAACAAGCACTATTGTGTGCTAGGTGAAAACCACACTTACAAATTTTTAGATTACAAAATGCATCATCTTGAGTGTAAATCGAAGCCAAGTCCCCCGATTTTACTAGGCACCCAGTACCTAAAACTGGGAGATCTAGGATCTTAAGATTGGGGTTCGATATATCGAAGTGAGAAGTGATATACTCTAAAACTTTGTAAATGTGATATTCTTACGTCATCATTCACTTCCATCATCAGTTTTGTTCGAGCCACTTTCCTCATTAGCTAATCATATATTCAATACGGCGCCGCCTAACGGAACAAAGGTGTTTAAATGTTATTAAGCTTCTTGAAGTCCTGGGTTTGACCTCCTAATCAGAAAGTACTACAGTTGAGCCAGTCCAGCCCTCTTTATACCGGCGCACTATATAATCCGCGGATTATATCTATCGCGCGATATGCCTTTATCACATACAAAACGTATCTAATACAACGAATCTTTTTAGGGCGTTCTTAAGCCTCTGTGACTTTTGACGAGACTATAAGAAGAAACTGTGACTGAAAAACCTACAGAAAAATCATTATATCCAACTTATAGTCATCCATTGTTCCATAGACATTCTAGGTTAAACCTGTCTACACCTTCGAACACATCATCACTTACCATCAAGTGAGATTGTGGTCAAAGGCTTACCTCTCAGCAATAAAAAAAAGTCATGGAAAAATGTATGGCCCAAAATTGTCACCATTCCCGGCATCGCTCCAACAAATCAGTGTTACTTCAGAAGTCATACAGCAAGTTGCTATTGAATCATGTGTCAGATAATAAAGAACTCCTTTTAAAAAAGGTTCGGACTACAAGGGGTACGTGGCAGTACTCCATTGGCAGACAATTTCGATTATATGACAACGTGAAATGTTTGTGGAGTTACCACGATTGTTCTCGATTTTTCCCACCAGAGTTGGAAAAATTATGCCCTAAAAATGTGATATTCGTTTAACACACAATGCCTGAAAACAAGTAAAGAGTAAAAAGGAGCCAAGGTAAAGTCAAAATCGTTTATTCAGTTTAGGTGTCTACGACGATCTTGTGGAGATAATTTCTTAACTTTATTACGAAAGATTGGTTTAAAAATAGGATTTGGTTTCGTCAGATCATAGCACACTCCGGCTAACAATAATAAAATCATAAATATAATATATAGTACAATAGATAAATGTAGAAATAAATACACACATAAAAAATAATACGAATTTTTTAAATAAATGTTAAATAGAAACAATATAAATATAAAATGTTAAATGTAACTTCAAGGGGTACGACCTTGTTCCACCTCAATCATATAAAAAAATATATCGTCCAATAGTCTGTTTGATGGCGTCTCCTATATAGGTTCAAATACTTAGTTAGAGCACAAAATTTGGATCTATTTCTTTCATCATGTACAAATATGGTTAATCATTACCGTTGTGTATTATAACCGAGAGATGCATGATCGATTCCCACCCAAGTGAAAATGTTGTGCTCCGTAATTTTCATGTAAATTCAGTATTTTTTTATGTGATTATGATGGAACAAGCTGGGCCTCAGCTGTAAAATCTTAGGTGCCTGTAATTTCACCGGCACCCCCTTCAGTCATTACTGCTTCTCCGTAACAATAGGTATGTGTGTTTGGTAATCACAAAAGCTCGGATATTCAAATGTCAATTCAATACTTACGAACATATATATTATATAGCATTTCTCCACTCGATAACATTCTTAGACTACCTCGAAAATGTATCATTACTTCGGTCTGGTTGGACTGACCTCTGATTGAGCGTGGAGAGAGCGTCTAACAATACTCCTTACACGTCAACCGTGAAATTTTACTCGCTAAAGAAATTAGGACGGTACCCGTATCTATCAAGGCGTATTTTTCTGCTTTCTAAGAAAACAAATAAGAAATTGGTGTTCTGGAAATGATGCAGGTTGAAAGCTTGCTGATTGTTTGTGTTGAATTTACGAGTTTTAGGAAGCGGGTAGTTTTGGTCAATGTGAAAAACGAATCCAAGTTTTATGGTGTGTATTAAAAGCTTCTATAGTTCTAAATGTCTGTGATAAGTTCGACTGGTGGTTTAGTGGTCATATATCAGGTAGAAGTGCATAATTTATATTACGAATTGTTCTAAGCTTCTAATTAAATTAAGGCATAGAGTTGTATAAAAGAGTAGGTAGGTACTTTTTGAAGCAGTGATGGCTCAGTGGCTTTGGCTATGGACTGCCGCGCAGCAGGTCCATGGTTCGAATCCCGCCGCGGGCTTGAGCTTCACCGCATGGTGGAAGGGCATTTTTGCGAATGCCCGCCTGGCTAGCGACCACCCTCAAGTTGAAAATCTGTCGCCAAGCACCTAACGGTGTGTTCCGGCAGCTGTCCTTGAGAGCCAGTAATTCTAGCTTAAGCCTGTTAACACCTTCGACCATATCATCACTTACCATCACGTGAGATTGTGGTCAAAGGCTAACCTATCAAGCATAAAAAAAAAAAAAAACTATTTCAATATCCACCACTTTGAATCCTGCCTTGAGTCTTAAACTTAAGTAATTAGCCAGAAACGTGGCATTCATAATCAAGTGAGGCTATACTCCACACCAGGATAGTTGCCTCACCTGTATAAAGCATAAATCCGATCGTATACAGACTATTGCTGCCACCTTTTCGATGGAGCAGCCAAGTACCTGTAGTATCTAACCTTGGCCACACCATTGCTTAACAACAGATGAGTACGGGGCTAAACATAAGTCAATAGAGGTTTAAAAAATTATTAAACTCCTAGTGAACACAATGCTGGAGACAACGGAATGACGCGGAAGAGGCAACGTCTTTCATTATATTTGGCAACTAAAATACGAGAAACTATATTTGCATAAATGATGATTATTAATTTGAGTGGACTAAGATAACTGCCGAACCGAGATCCTCTTGTTTAGGTATTTTAGCCGGAACTCCTTGACTTAAATCGTGATGCAGAAAAAATGTCTACGGCATAAAAAGTTGTATTAGTAAGTGATTCAGAGGGACTATAAATTGTATCCCACCACGGGCTTGAGATTCACCCCACTGTGCTAGGGCATTTTACGAAAGCCTAAACTTACTACCAGCCTGAAGTAATCTGTTGCCAAGCGTATAACAGTGAGTTTCGGCTGCTGAACTTGAGTAGCAGTTCTCAACTACCATTCTTGACCACACCGTCACTAAAAAAAAGGGTGATAACGGTCAAAAGGTAACCTATCAACTATAAAAAACTGTGCCTTTGAATAAAGAAAAATCTTACCTGTCTACAAATGACTAGAATTGCTATTAAACAGGCTCTAGTATAGTTAACTTATAACATTATTACGCTCTCAGACAAGGCTTCATTTGGAAAGTTTGCCGTATTATGTTAATCTGACTTAATCCCCGTCAGTAGTGAAGAGACAATAGTCGGTCCTTAAATTAGGGCTAATTCTATATGTTAATTATTATTTTATATATTAAGCCATAATATATAGAGTAGAAATATCACTGAGATATTTTGTTTAGCAACAAGGTACAAGTACATAATTTTTGTTTACGCCATAATGTGCGGGTTTAAAGTATTAAGTGAAAGGTAGGACTCATGTTGAGGTAGACACTCGATGGCTCGGCAATGCTCCCGAAGGGGCTCTGGCGCTGTTGTTCAATATCACTGCACTGTAACGTTCGCACAGGATTCCGTATAAGCACTGCACTGTTGGTTTGTAGGCTTTAATTTAGGCCAATTTTCACTGACTTCGACCGCGCCGATAATAGGAAGTAGGGGGCGACTTGCCACACAGCGAGCCGGGTGAGGACAGGGGGTAGGGGAAGGTAATTTTGGGAGGGGATACATCGAACAGCGTAGGTACACATGGTAACCATTTTGGCGGCTACAATAACGTTAGTGTGAGGATGTATTCTTCGTGTAATATTTCATTACTACCAGCTAAGAGCCAATTTAACCAATCTAGCTTTCAGCTAACCGCGGGTAATATTTTTCTTATGCAATTGTGATGGAACAATCACGATGCCCATACTAGGTGCTTAGCGGTAACCTCTGCCTATGACAGATGCTGTTCGTCAAAAATGGCGAACTGCATTAAGCCCTGATACTGAGACTTAATAGTTGGTACTTTGCATTTGCCGTACCTACTTCAGCTGAGAGCGTTTTTTTTCTTACATGAGAAAAATGCATGAGTGTATTTTCATGTTGGTATATTTGTTATACGATTACTCCGCTCCGAAAATGAACTGATATTGATGTTTTTTTAATTCGGTAGGTCTTACTTTAAATGTAGGCATGGTTACATTTTATCAAAATCGGTTCATTACCTTGGTTTTTAAATGATGGTGACTGGAATAGATACCTAAGTCAGTCAAGAAAATAAAACCAAATTGCATTTCATACTTTCAGTTATGTTAAGTCCTTTTTTTAAGTTTTATTTAATGGGCAGAAATAAAATACTTCATATTGAGCACTCTACTTGCAATCAGTATGCTTGACATCAAGATATTTTTTTGAAGAATGTATTTTTTTATGAAGAGAAAAAAAATTAAACAGTTCTTCCAAGCCACTCCATTTTACTCAGTAAAAGAATTCTCGCAAACTAATTTGACTGAATCTTCATTCTCGAATTAATGAAATTGAATGTAAATATTGACTTTTATGTGACTTGGAATTGTAATAAAAATAATAACGTCATTTTTGATATATCTACTTACTGTAACAGCTGGATCGTCCACTGCTGAACACAGCCTCCCATATTAAGGGGGTATTTGCCATAATCCCCACGCTTGGCAGGTGTCTTGTGGATCCCAGTGTAAGTTGGCAGTTCTTAAGAAGGTGCTGCTGCCCTCCTTCCAGTATTTTTCCCTTATTCGCCTATTACGACACCCACGGCATGATATGGGGAGGTGCAATTCTAACCCGGCACCCCACGGGCATCTATCTTAATGAATTTATAATATTGTACAATATTGACGTGCCCAGTGTAACAAACGCAGTTATAAGGACAATAAATGAATCTTATTTTATCTTATCTTTTTAAATCATTACTCAAAAATGACCCGCTAAACAATTATATAGTATTATTTTCATAACTAATCAAATACACCTTTACCAATACCTCAGTTATTGGTAAGGTAGCTGGCTAATCTATGGAATAAAAAGAAGCAATCTAAGCTAATAGACCTTGACAGCAGATTTGCGTGCACCATTTATTACACACAATGTGACACACAAGACACACTCAGAATTCTTACCTGCCATGTTTGGGTTACAAAAAGTATGTTTATGTAGACAAAGAAATATATCATACTTAATTCAGGATTGAAAAACGTCGAATTCACAGCGTCGAAAAATCTCGTTTCTCAATTCCCCAGACGTGAGAAGAAAAGGGTGAAAACGTTCCGTAATCTCTGATGTGTGTCGATCAGCTGACAGCGCAGTTTTTTCCCTTTATCCCTTTTTTCGCAGTTTGCCTTAGGCATATAATATTAATGTGTGATTTCTACTGTGCACATTGTGTAACGAAATATTTTTATTTGCTTACCCTGGTCACGTTTAACATTAAAAGTGGTCTTAGAAGTCCTAACCACAGGTTTATACCACTGACTGTTCTGGTGGGAGTCCTGCCATTTTACACTATGATTCACGCTTACCACTTGCGTGGCGACTGTACCAAACTCCTCCATTAAGGAAGGGTTTTTTTCTAAGGTCTTCCGGCCTTCGATGTGATGAGATGTGACATAAAAATATTGAAGGTCCGAAAAAAAATATAAATAGCGCTTATTTCCCAATAAAGGTACTAAATCTTATCCAACTTCAAGTTCATATACTTAAGACTTGATTGTTTGCCTCGTCTTGTTTTTCCCATCACTTCGAGCGCAAGTTACTAACAATGGTTAGCAACTCACACTCACCGGTGTTCTACGAGTAATTGAATTTTGCAACAAGATAAACATGTTTGGTGTGCACTACTTCATTAAAGTTAGCACCCTAATGGCAAGAAGTGTTTTGCACTTCAGGGAATCGAGTCAAGTGCTGATTCGAGTAATTAGTAAAACTTTTTTCAGTAGTATACATATAAGTTACCGTTCTCGGTAACGGTAAAGAATTCTTTCTTTACGAACCACAGAATAAGGCCGATACAAAAAGGGGATATCTGTGTGAATTAAGTATAATTTAGTTTAACGAATAAGTATTGCAGGGCTAGTGTATTTGGACTGCCTGAAAACATTTTGATTAACAAAGCCTTCTTTAAAATGTTTTATATGAAAATCTTTGTTAATAAAAAACATGTGATTATTTAAATGCAACTTCAGCCAAGCTTCTACCTACTACCTACGTTATTAAATATTGTAACAAATGTATAATGTACTTTGTAATATTTTGTTTATAAACGTTTTCAAAGAATGACCCCTGGTAACTTAGTAACTAGCTCGGTCTTCTCGCAGTGGCTATATAACACTTTTATGCTAAACGAGGCAAAAAGAGTACAATATTTTAGTATTACATTGGTAAATGGCCTTTATAAAAGCGTCACAGAAGCCTAATTTGAATAAATTATTTTAATGTGACTTTGACTGTTGACCTGGCCTGTAGATTGCCTAAATAATGTAGATCTTATAACTGTAGTGGTGTTATAATATAGTTCGTAGTGTTTTGTGAAAAGCACTGGTAGAAAAATAATTGTCTTTCACCAAAATACTCAAGCTACTGCATTTGAAAAGTTTGTGAACACAAAAAATAAAAAATAAAATGTATTCAACACTCTTGCTCGTAAAGTGAGCTTTATCATATCGTTCTTAGGGCCATAAACCGAACTATAACATCCTCTTGCATAATAATATTATACACTAGTGCGTAATAGAATTATTCCTACAAAGTAAAGTTAGTAACTAACTGCAAATTATGTGCGAGTAAACAAAGCATTTTCAATTTAACCGGGTAATACAGATTTGTAACAACAAAGAGATTTACTCCTATATGTAATCAAACACAATAAATTTTCCGCTCGCAAAAAAAAAACCAGCACGCTATTTTCCATCAGTACTATATAATATTATAAATGCGAAAGTAACTCTGTCTGTCTGTCTGTCTGTCTGTTACGCTTTCACGCCAAAACTACTGGACCGATTTAAATGAAATTTGGTATGGAGATAGTTTGAGACCCGAGAAAAAACATAGAATAGTTTTTATCCGACTGCGCAAAAAGAGGTTAATGTTTTCACGCGATAACCGACATACGCGCGGGCGGAGCCGCGCCCGGAAAGCTAGTTATTTTCATATGTTGTCTGCATCGCATTTGTGCAATATATATTTTTTCCTCGCTTTTAAATTTGTACTAGATTTCAGCTTAAGCTTATAAAATATAACAATCTAATGTTGTAAAATGTTATCTATATTAATGTTATTCCTCAGTGTTCAAAAATAATTACAATAAAGTGCCACAGTGTTTACCTTATATTTTTTGTAACCAAGTTATATAAAGCATTTTTGGCACTGTGGCGACGAGAATAAGCAATAAACATTACTCTGAAGTAGTTAAGCGCTACAAAACTGTTTATCAAACACCAATCTGTAGTGTATAAATCAAAGTATATAACCATACTAACCGCGTTTCACCCGCGTAGACAATGATGAAAGTATCCAATGTTCACATATATATCCAGGATTCAAGAGAAAAGGAAAGCTTTTGTTCAATGCATATATAATGTTAAATTTTTAACAAGCTGTAATTGACACAACTAGTCACGGAGATACTTATACCTACTTCAACATTTTTGCGCAGCATATTAGCCAAAATCCGAAAATTTTACGAATAAACAAAGTCATGAATCGTTGCACCTCCACGAACCAAAAACCAATGAACGAACCGGAAGAGAGGACCCCATATGACCCCAATAACCTTATAACTCCGTGTTTGTGAGAAAGGCATATCGCAAAAGGGCAAAAATATTTCAACAGTGGACGTTGGACCTCTTTCAGCTTATTCCGTCAATCACCTCAGGGTTGGTAAAAAATGGGGCCCTATTTTAAAGTCTAAGCTGTAAGGAAAAATTATTCTATTTGTACCCTCTCTTAATATTTCAAAAAAGGAATATGCAGACAAATTTACCATACCATACAACCTCTTACACAATTATGCTTGCCTGGTACCTTTTATTTGATACTGCCATAATATGGCATATATAGCGATGCAAGAAAACATATTTGCTGTGGGTACATAGGCAAAACCCAACTTTTTACCAGAGCCAAAAAACTTTTAAAGTTACAAATAAAATCATATCTTTTTAATTATCAGCGACAGAAAGATGATTTTTGAAACACAGTTTTGTTAAAATAATACTCATGAAGAACAATGAAAATATGTTTGTTTAATTTATTAGCAGTATGTAGGCTTTTCATTACTTGCAGAAATTGACTCATTGATTGAATCGCGCTGTGTAGTCAGTCTGCTTACGCCATTCTTGCTAATTACAGCAAATACGTTTTCTTACGTCGATATATTGTTTTACCAAGTGTTCTGGGTTTGGTTTGCACCGTCTCCTAATGAGTCCACAATAAACGTAAAATACTCTTCCAAGAATATGTTCGCCTAGTACCTTTTATTTAAATTTATATTATTTCTTCATTGCTTTTTTCAAGTATTCTGAGTTCAGTGTAACTCTTTAGCCGATGATGATAAATTAATGAATCCTTGGATGGAATCCGATAGGAGAGGACTAATTGATTTTGGGATCAGATGGGAACTTTTGTAAATTGGGTTCGGATTTATGGGATTCTCTGGGAGATCCATTCCTTTTAATTTTATAACCAACCGATAAATCTCAAACTAAAGGACACCAGCCACAGCGGAATTATTATATTATTTATCTTTAGTAGACACAGGACCCATAAATTGAGTTTAACAGCGTTATTATAACACATTTGCGTCAATTTACCGTCATGAGTCCTCAAAGAGCATTTTTATAGCACACTCATTCAATTTGAACGCCTCACGTGTACTCATGGGAATTGGATTAGATTATCGCAGGTGAATTTAATTTATGACAATTTCTTTACATTCGACGTCCTCTTCTTCCCCTACGTCGCGTATGTAGGGTCGGTATAGTATGTTTTCTCAAAAAAAATACAAAGGAGTAGGCGCTTCCGACGCCAGACCTCGGATATTATTATTTTGTAGGTCATCATCAACATCACATTAACGGAACGTCTACTGTTGAACAAGGTCAAACCTATTAGGGGGTTATGCCACAATCTACATGCTTGGTGTGTTGGGGATCACAAAGTTGTCAGTACTTCAGGAGGAGCTGCTTTTTACCTTCCAGTATTTCTCTTTAGTCGCCTCTTACAATACCCACGGGAAGGAAGGGGGAGGTGACATTCTAATCCGGCACCCCACAGAGATGATTTTGTAGATGTTTCTAGCTGATATGAAAGAAAAAAAGAAAAACAAATGTTAAGATTATACACAGCGACGTTGTGAGCCTAATATGAAGCTACCTCTATCCTCAAGTCAATGAGACGCATGCCGCTAGTTCAGCACATTATTTATCTCAGGCCCTTTTAGCATCAAACAGAAGGTTAGTCAAACATTTTGTAAGTTTAATACCCCTGTAGTAAACCACCATTTCGAATAAACAAAAGGCCGTAACCACCACGTGCAGCGTGGATTGAGTTTTTTATTATTTAATTTTTTGGCTGATGTTAGAGGGTCAGCCTTTGACCACTATCTCACCTGACGGTAAGTGATGATGTGGTCAAAGATGTTGAAAGAAAGGCTAACCTAGAATAACTGGTTCTCAAGGACAGCTGCCGGAACACACCGTTAGGTTATAAGCAGTGATAGCTCAGTGGCTTTGGCTATAGACTGCCGCGCAGTAGGTCCATAGTTCGATCCTAACAGTGTGTTCTGGCAGCTGTCCTTGAGAGCCAGTGAAATTACAGGTACATGAGACTATGTGTCCAAGTGCGCCTAGTGCAATATCGTGACTTGTGCTGAAATGCATCTGTTATAGGCAGAGATTAGTCCACTTAACATCAGGTAGGCCTCGTGCTTGTTCCGTCACAATAACATAAAAAAGGTGCTTGGCGACAGATTATCTACTTGAGGGTGGTAGCTAACCAGGCGAGCATTCGCAAAATGCCCTACCACCATGCCAAATGAGATGGAACCTTATTCAATACAAGGTATGTTTTCTCCTAATTGATCTTAATCGTAGTCATACATTTGAAACAATAATTTCGATATATATATTTTTTGCTCTTGAAGTCTTGTTAAAATATGAGAAATTTAATCCTACCGAGGCTTGAATATTTATGAATAGTTTATTTCCTACGCTTTACTTCGATAGATTGAGGCGGTTATTAAGTTACTCACAGCCCTGACTTATAATCAAGTTATATTATCTGGTTAAAATGTTACATCTGCTTTTTTATTTTTATTTTATAAGTGCAGAATTGATATTTCGTGGAAAAACCTTGGTTTGTTCGAAGCCCATTTCATGATAAGTATTTCTCTAGTTGCAGAGGGAAAATGTTTACGTAACGGGTAATGGCGTTCAATGGGGAAGAGGGCAAAAAATAAGACGTTTACCAACTGAACTCAGCTATGTTTATATAGATTGTATATTATAAAAATTTTATCATTATTATTATATTTAAACTATACTAAAATGAATATATGAAGTATTTATTTCTTATGATTTACTTACTGTTTTAGTTTTTTTTATTTATTCAAAAAACAATGTGGTTTTCAGACTATGAGGTCCAAAACACCATAATATCAAAAACATAAATTGCAAAACTAAACCAATACATTATTGTTTAAAAATACATTATTAATATTTACTTAACATCCAATGACTGAATAAATTAAAATACGAACATAAAAAAATTATACAAAATGTCAATATAATCAATATGTCAATTTGTCATATATAATAATGCTATTTAAATTAAGCAAAAATTAAATTAAATTTCATGATAATTTATTAGGGTTCCTATGTTGTCAGCGATTAGATCAAAATTCTCGTCATAAAGGAGCAAGGCTCCGAGCACGGCGCAAGCCCGAGCTGTGGGCGCATGTGCTGCGCGGCGGGTACGTGCGGGCGGCCTTTATGAGCCGCGGCACATTGCCAGCGCGATGGTCGCTCGGTGCCAGGGCAAATGTAACCCTATCTGACTAAGTATCTAGAATGCTTTTTACTACCTAAGAGTGCTAATGATATAATATTAATTAATAGATTAAAGTGTAACACTATAAAAATCCATTATAAACAATACTAAATATTTATATATATAAGGTTAATATTAATTCATCAACAATACTGCTGGGGGTGGTGTAGAATCGATAACTGAATGTGATCCACACATTTTTAATTTTCACATAAACAAAAACAATACTAACTATTGCCTAAGCTGTGGCGCGTTGACTTTGAGAATGATAGCGACGACAACACTCGCGGCCGCCGTGGACTAGACTCACACATACACACACGTTCTAGGTATTCTTATTAACGCATTGCGAGGTATCTATCGCAATGCGTAGGTATACCTACCGAGTTCATTGCCCTCGCAATGCGTAGGTATACCTACCGAGTTCATTGCCCTCGCAATACGTAGGTATACCTACCGAGTTCATTGCCCTCGCAATGCGTTAGAATACCTACCGAGTTCATTGCCCTCGCAATACGTAGGTATACCTACCGAGTTCATTGCCCTCGCAATGCGTTAGAATACCTAGAACGTGTGTGTATGTGTGAGTGGAGTCCACGGCGGCCGCGAGTGTGTTCGTCGCTATCATTAAAGCGCCACAGCTTAGGCAATAGTTAGTATTGATTTTGTTTATGTGAAAATTAAAAATGTGTGGATCACATTCAGTTATCGATTCTACACCACCCCCAGCAGTATTGTTGATGAATTAATATTAACCTTATATACAAATCACGTAATATTTTTTTTAGAAAAACAAAAAAAATGTAACTTACATAGTGACGATTCCACCTAAATATTCTTTTAAGCCAACTTAATGTCGTCATAAGCGCTACATTACCTAACCGGAAGAATTTTCAACGCGTTCTGCTTCTACACGTAACATCATTAGCCTGCTGATGACTTTTCAATTGACTATTCTCCTCTTTCATCCTGATAGACTTGAGCGCGGGATCCCAAAACTCGATATATTAAGCTTCTTTTAAAGGCTAAAAATAGTAAGATAAGAAGTGAACAAGCGTCATTTTATCGCTCCATACACATGCTGAGGGCGGTTACCCAAGTCCGTAGAATCGGATTAGGGTCGGAAAACTATCTCCCACGCCAAACGTACCCCGCCTGGCCAAGGGTCCCACGTAATTCAATACACCGGTATTTATAGTGTGTAATCGAGTTGCTCTCAAACTAAGGTGAAAAATAAACTCGAATCTTCAGAGATGTATAAACGTTTACCTGTATATATGTTGGAACAAAAAACTAACCAAGTTTGTTTTGGACCTCGTTTTTTAGGATCTTACATTACAACTGTCCGTAAAAGAAAAAATATAATTGTATTGACCACAGCGTCAAAATCATAATATTAATCGGCATTTTCAGTTATTGGATTTACGAGTATAGAGAATATGGTTCATAATGTATCGAAACTTGGAATCGCTCGTAGCATAGTTTACATAGCCGTTCTTAATCGATCAGCTAAGTTAAGTACGTCCACCACAGTCATGACTTGGATGGGTGACTGCTAGTGACATTACTACTGAGCGTGCACGACGTGCACGTACTTCGGAGGAGATGTTAAACTGTTGGTCCTGGTTGTTGTCCTACGATGGAGTTGATATAGCATGGTGGTAGGCCTTCACATTCAAGTAGAATATAATGCAGTGAGTTTTGAAGTAGTGATGGCTCAGTGGCTTTGGCTATGGACTGCCGCGCAGCAGGTCCATGGTTCGAATCCCGCCGCGGGCTTGAGCTTCACCGCATGGTGGAAGGGCATTTTTGCGAATGCCCGCCTGGCTAGCGACCACCCTCAAGTTGAAAATCTGTCGCCAAGCACCTAACGGTGTGTTCCGGCAGCTGTCCTTGAGAGCCAGTAATTCTAGGTTAAGCCTATTAACACCTTTGACCACATCATCACTCACCATCACGTGAGATTGTGGTCAAAGGCTTACCTATCAGCAATAAAAAAAAAAAATGTCATCAAGCACCTTAATTTGTGTTCCGGCAGCTGTGCTTGAGAATCAGTAATTCCAGCTTAGCTTGAACCACATCTTCGACCACATTGTCACGTGAGACAGTGGTCAACGCCTTCATCAGCTGACAACAAAAAATAGAAAAAAACAGAATCCAAACGAGATAGGGATAGGTTTTTAGATAGACAAAAATGGTCGTAAATGGACGACTCACATTTATTTATTTATATGCATGAAATAATATAAACATTGTCGCTCCCAGTCACCTCGGTCGTACTGTCCTCTCTCCAGTGGCTGCTGCCGAGGACGCAGCTTTTAAGCGTCACAAGTATGCGGCCTTAGAGGCGCAATACTTGTTTGTACCATTCACAGTGGAGACGATGGGCAGCTGGGCCGCAGACGCAAAAAGCTTGGTGAACCAACTAGGGCGTAGACTAAGGGATAAATCTGGTGACTCCCGCTCCGGCTTGTACCTGGTGAAAAGGTTGCCATCGCAATCCAACGAGGCAATGCAGCCAGCGTTATGTGCACCTTTGCGCCAGGTACAATGAGGGGCGGGTTATTTGATTAGTTCATTATATTTGACCATACTGAAAATTTTATTTGGTGTGTATGTTTTTATTATTTTTGTATTTTCAATATATTTAATTGACTGAATTTTGTAGATGAATATTAAAACTATTTTTAATAATATTGATATAAATATATGCCACGTAATAAGTTCTAAGCTTTGATTATTTAAGAAGCTCGAAGATTTTAGACGATGACCCACAAGCTAGGATACAATCCTATTTTTGAGCTTTCCCGATCCACGTTTATTTGAAAATTAATTTAATCAAATTTCCAATCCAATATCCGCTTCGATGTCAACGTTTTACACCAAACTTCAAAACTTCTTCAAGTTTGTAATGCATTCTGCTTACGAGCTAGATATCCAGACAGCTGGGACGCTTATTGGAATAATCGTAATCGTAGCTATTGCAATCATGGGGTAGTGACCACACGAACACAACACCGCCTTCACACATAAAGCGATGAAACAATGTGGGAACATTAGTAAAAACAGCGTTGTAGCTAGCTAGGCGGGCCTTCGAAAAATGACCTACCACCATGCTGCCACGTCTGCCATCCTAAGACCACAACCGGGACCCACGGCTTAATGTACCCTCCGAAGCACAGCAGCGCTCAGTAGAGATCAATGTCACTAGAGGTCACACGTATAACTCATGACCGTGGCGGATGTTGCTTAAGGACATATACCCGCCAGCCAAAGCGTGAACTTTTACATAAACTCAACTTGTTATTTAAAAAAAACTCGCATGTAAATATAGTGTATTATTAGACCTATCGTTTCTGGCTTATATCCTTTTTCTTTTGGACTAATAATTAAAATTTTTATTATATGGCGTTTAGTATATAGCACTCGTTTTTAGGAGTTTGAGCCAGTTATTCGTAGCTCCTGATTTATTTAAAAAGTATAGTCTACACATGTATAAATAACTTCCCATTATAGAAAATTCATTATATTCCCCATGTTTGTGGTGCAATAGAAATATTAAAAACATGCTTATTTTTCTTGAAAGAGATGCTTATAGTTGGGTCTTTCTTTTATCTAAAATTACGAGTTTTTGAGCTAGTGTAATGTCAAAACTGTAAAATTTAATGAAAATCTGATGCACCACAAACATAGATATTAGGGTAGTGATTACGTAGGTAAAAAATAATTGAGTTTTATTCGCTATTATTAAAATGAGATTGGAGCTGCGTTTTGTATGGGGGCGTTCGTCTAAAATATACCCTTAACTTAGCTGATCACATAAAACAGCTAAGCAAATTTCGCTACGAGCGCTTCAATAAATTATAAAATCTGTGTTTTATCGGTTAGCTCTTTGTCCTGTTTTAGTCATGTGATGTCATGAATATTTTTTTTCCTTTCCTTCTATATTATAAAACCATTGTTTTTCAATGTCATTACTAGAATCATTTAGGAAAGACCATATCTACAAATCAAAGTTAATGTTTCGTTAAAAGAAGAAGTTGCTTAGCCAAGGGAAATAAAGATTTTTTCATCAAGCTCAAAGTTATATAATGTCTATGTTTAAAGCAGGTATTATACAGTGGCCGGGTCTACGTTCCGTCGGAAATTGCTAAAGTAGCCAATTCTACTTGGCTTAACATAATTATCTTTTTAACCGTTAAAGCTTTGAGTTAATGTCTGACTTTAATTTTCTCTTAGTCGTTCTGTTGCGAGGAAACTTCGTGAATTACGTCAAAAATTTTGAAATGTTCTGTACAAATTTTGGTTGTAGACTGTTAAACACACGCGTATCGTGCCTGATTCTAGAAATTCCATTTCTACGCGTGTGTTTAGAATGTAGAGAACATTGATTTCTGTTTACTACGTTCTCGGCATATATATCTTCCTTTAACCACCCATTCATCAAACACGTTGGCTAGTATTATTGACTTGATATTTCTCCAGTATGTTTTAACAATATACCCTCTTGTTCTATAATCGAATTTCAATAATATTTATTTTTTATTTCTCATACTCAGAATACTTTCTGAGTATGAGAAATGAAAAATCACAAAAACACTACTGTGTTTATTTGATTTGAGTAGCGGGTGGGAGACGCTACTTCCCACCTAAGGGCGGGAAAAACTCATAGTAAATACTTCTTTCTCAAGAGCCAGAATATCTTGGATGGTACCATGGTATGTAACCATTTTTGTAAACAAAACTAGATGTCTATTTTTTTAATTGTAAAATACTTTGCTGTAATTAAACAAATAATAATTATAAAAATTATAGTCACTAATTATATTATGGAGTAGTGTGAATTAAAAAAAATTGCTATTAAGCGGGATGGTCCCCCTTGTCCATTGTTTAGACGTATTGAGTTTCATATTTAAAATTAAAAAATAAACTATATAATTTTGTAGGGTAGTAACTAAATATATGGTACTTATAAAAATATAACTGAATTTTGCTTAAATTTTACAAATTATTCTAACTCCTCAATTCATAATAAATACTAGCTTTTATATACCTGCAGCTTCACCCGCGTGGACTATCCCTTAGGAACCGTTACTGGTTTTTGGGAACCGTGTAAAATGTTTTAAATATAAACAGGTTACTTTTAATCCATTTTAATCTTTTTAAATAGGCTGCGTAAGTTGTAATCGTTTTATTGATCGACATTCTACCAAGCGTTCATTCAGCAATGTCTTTCTGTTTTCAAAAGCATTCAGTTCTCTCTATGCCTTGTAAAGCAAATTTTTGATGATAAAGTATTATAAGTTGAATATCTAATTTGAAAATTAGGTTATTTGTACAAAGATAAGATAATATTATTAATTTGTATAACAAAGTCTTAATTAACCAGCTTACAGCTAGTTTTTATTCTCTTTTTTATTAAATATTAATTGTTTTAATTTCAAGCGTCTGCCTATTATGGTTCAAAAGATACCTACACCAATATGACAGATGGACGCCAAGAGCGAGCGCCAGCGGTTTAGGTTCAGGTGAAAAACTTTCATCCCCATTTCCATAAAAAAACACCAAGTCATTTTTTATTGTGAATAATCTATCTGAGTACTAATTTTCAGAACAGTCAGTTAGAAAAAAAAGGACTTTCAAACCAACTATTTCACCCATTTTACCCCCTTAGGGGTTGAATTACAAAAAATCCTTTCTTAATACACCCCTACGCATCAATACAAATACACCACCTAGATTTCAAGTCCCTGCGACCAGAGGTTTAGGCTGTGCGTTGTCTGTCAGTCAGTGAGTCAGGACTTTGGGTCTTATATAAGTATACTCGTACATATGTATCTATTGTAAATATTTAAAAAAACTTATAAGAATATGAATAATTTATTATCAAAAACACAAGTAATGACAGTTACACCAAATTACGAAATGCTTACAATTAAAAGTTAATCATGTATGTCAAGCGTTTGCAATGGGTCCCAAACTAGGCAAAGCCTGTATCTTGGACAACCTTGGGGACGTTACAAGTAGATATAAATCACACAGAGATACATGTTCACAAATCAAGGATGTTTAATGAGCTGAATATATATAGTGAGCATGAAGCCGCCATTTTGTCGAGCGATCATATAAAACCGGCAGCAGACATGTGCCGCCCTCTTTTCTGCCTCCAACCGTCGGTGCGTGAACATCTCCGGTATTCTGTGTATCGGGTGACATCACTACATAATTTTTGTGTCCTATCTTCCATTAATAGCCTAGCAACTATTTTCCATTCAATTATTGTTAAATTTGTTCTTTTGTATGGGCCATTATGAGGAGTATTACTTGACTACATAATAGTTATTTGTGTGGGTGTATGTGTACATGTGTGTGTTAGGGGGAGACGATGTATGTCTGAGAGAATAGGAGTGAATAACTTATTCACTCCTATTCTCTCCTGGGAATGAGTAGAGATCTTTATACAGAAGGACTTTATAATTCCCACGTTTATAAGGTGTATCGGGGATTATAAGTGTAAGATGGCCATTTTTCAGAAGGCGCTGCTGAAAGTTTGGTGGTTAATTACAAAGCAATACCGTCAGTGATTTTTGATTTCCTCCAGAAGTCTATATCGTACAACGCAATAGAAAATATTAGGTATGCGTTTTTTGTTTCCCACAGCTATTTACTCTATAGATCGATATATAAATAAGTAATGAGCCCTCTAATGTCGGATATCACGCGAGCCGCAAACAACTGCAATCATGTAGACAATTACTTACCCACAATCGTTTACGAGGAAATTACTTTAGTTGCCTATTCCATGAATTGACTGCTTTTTATGCATCAATTATGTGATTTTTTCTACTTATAAAATTGGTTAATTAACTAAACTTAGTGAAGATTGCCCGGTTTATAGCCGATCAACTAGGTTATGCAACGTTAGCTGCGTTTAAGACCTGTATGGGTTAAAGCTAATGGCATTTAATAAGGGCACGTCAAGTCTTCATATCTATTATTGGCTTAGGACGGCAGTCATTATCGCATGGCAGTACGGCATTTTACGTACCTACGCCTGCCTGGCTTCATCCTGAACTTCATGCCTGATCTTGAAGTGTGTAAGTAAGGACAGGCGCTACAATACGACCTAAATTTTATGTTATGTAAAAATATGATGACAATATCAAATCAACTATTGCTTGATGGACTCTATCCATCAGAAAAAAAAAAACTTATCATGACGTTGGTACCGTAAATAGAAAATGAAACGAAAGCGACACTTTTCATTGCTTCGTTACCTCCATCGCAACACCTAAGCGTTTTTTGATTACCTTCTTGTTTATTTTTATGTTACCTTAAATAAGATAGGCACGTTATTTATTTGACTCCTCACAGACCTAATTATAAGTTTAAAAAAAATAAACAGTCACATCTCAGGGGTTCATTAGTGGGTTTTAGAGATATTCTAGAGCTCGAGGACCTACTGCCCTGCAGCAGGTCCATGGTTTGAATTCCGCCGTGGCTTGCGCTTCACCGCCTGGAGGAAGAGCATTTTGCGAATGCCCGACTTGCTAGTAACCACCCTCAACTAGAAAGTCTGTCGCCAAGCACCTAACAGTGTGTTCCAACAGAGCTCTCCTAGAGAGCCAGTACATTCTAGGTTAACGTGAATGACATCTTTGACCGCATCATCACTTACCATCACTATCTCACGTGATAGAATAGCCTATAAGTAACATGAATGAAAAATGATTTTATAAGCTTGACTAAAATATTAATGACTTTATTCATGTTTATTAAGAATTAATTCCTCGTTAAAATTGCTCGAGCCTATGAGTCAGCTGCGCTATAGTTAATTGGTTCAAATATAAAACACGAAGGCTGTGTATTCAAAGAGAACTTTTAAAGCTTAATGCAAATAATGTTTGCATTTTAATTAAATATTCTTTTAATATCACCTGCCTGATGAATGGCAAGCGCGTTCGCAAAGTCAATTAAAAGCTCTATAATTTATTCGAAGCTCGAAGGACCGTTCGCAAATGAATAACCTGCCGCTTTGCGCGCACTATATGAAAAATAGTTGGAAACTTTGAGCGCACGGTGTGAAAAGTTTGATTTACTGGTATTGCTGGGATGTGATAAATAGAAATAAAAACATTTCATTATAATTTTCTTAACTTATTCAAATATTCATTCTCTTTCACATTTCTCTTGTCTAGCCTAGTCTAGCCGAAAATATAGTACCTAGCTTAGTCTAGACAATAATATTAATTCTCATAATAAGCTTGTTTATTAATTTTAATGTTTTTGCTGTCCTTTCTCATATCACCAGATGGTAAGTGATGTTGTGGTCGAAGATGTTGTTCAGGCTAATATTACTTGCTCTCAAAGAAAGCTGAGCTACGAGTGCCTCAAATATTAATATTCCTATTGCAACATCATCTCAATAAAATTTTGTGGACATTTATTTAAATAAATAATTTTATATTCATATATTGATTAATAATAATTGAAATTCAATTATTGAAATAAATATATATAATTAACAAATATTGAACTTAGTATTATAGTATTAACGTTGCGATAATCTAGTAATCTGCTCTAATGGCAAAAAATATGCATGGAAACCGTCTGTTAACAGTATGGGTATAATTATTTAGTGTTAGAATGTAAATAAACATTATTATTGTTATTATTGTCATTGATTTGATTACTTATAATTTTTTTTTTTTTTTTACAACATTCATATATAAAAAAACAAATATTATAAAATAACTTAAAACTAGGATGCCGCCGGCAGCGGGGCAGGGCCCAATCTATCAGCGGTTAGAGCTGCTGAGAGAACCTCCGGACAATGCGTGTCGTGTCTAGTATCACGCCTTCTGCATCTGACACTTGATCCAACCTAGCGAGAGCCTCTCGAGATGTTGGTCGAGGCTCTTCGCTATTAGGCCATTCGCCTGAACGAATATCGGGACTATGATCGTCGAGACAACATCCCACATGGCGGTTACCTCGTGAGCCAAGTCTAGGTACTTGCTGACTTTGTCTTTCTCGACTTTCACGAGGTTCTCGTCATGTGGGATGGTGATGTCGACAAGCACTGCCCGGCGCTGGGATCGGTCGACCACCACGATATCAGGCTTATTGCAAACAATAGTCCTGTCCGTGATGATAGAGCGTTCCCAGTAGATATTAGTATATAATATAGATATATTATCGTTATTATTATTAGTCTCCATTTTCCGTTTCCCCGCTTACCTGCATAATAAGTCTATGGTGAAGTATTACCTGACAAAATCACGACACCCAATAACAACCAAGTTCAAACTAAACGTGCCAGAGAATTCCATCTGCGGACTAGTTTGAGTTCGAGCCATTTCACGCAATCAAATTTGAGCAGGGTTTGACAGTCCATTATCACTGTTGAACCAGAATGGCGATAGTGCCAATTGAACAGAATTCCATCTAATGTCACTCTACCGTAAAATATTTGTACTCACCCAAATAGATTAGGTATATATACTAGTAGGTATATACGTGTATTTAAATACTTGTTTCGACAAATTTATAGTGATATAAACTTAATCTTGCGTTTAACCTATAAGTGTTACGTGTAAGACAAGATCAGCACTTTAATTTTGAAAAGAACTTGCTGATATATGGATTATTGGTAGTGGTCAGATTTTTCACCTTGTGATGGGCATCACAAAGAGCCTACAAAGTACGCTTGACTTCTGGGTACACTGTGAAGGTGAAGTATGGGTTCGCGTTCGCCGCACGGTGTATATGTGTATATGTGTACCTATTGACTAAGTGAGGAGGTGCAAGACTTTAGTCACCAGTGTATACATATATGTATATATATACAAATAATTAATAAATATTTATATATATATATTTGTGTGTATTTGTTGATTAGTATTTTGTATATGTATAGTAATAGTGTATTTTTATTGATATTTATGTATTAGAATGTATATTAAAGTACCTACTAGTAAACGTCTTATACATGATTTCAAGTTGCACCAACCGCCTATTCCCTTTTTTGTTTCTGTCCATCCAAAGGTTGTCTCGAAGAAATTGCTTTTATAGCGATAAGACTGCCCATTGTAATACCATTATGTAAGGGTTTTTATTGTTATTATTTAAAATATGTAAAATTTGTAAGTTGGTTTGCAATAAAGAGTTATTGTATTGTATACAGGTAAAATTCTAATAATCTATAGGGTTGACTTCTGCTAATCCTAGCAAATATTCCGAGTTTTAATTTTATTTTTGTGTGTGTTTTTGACTGAATAAGCACGAGGACCACCTGATGCTAAAAGTCTGTCCAAAAGTTTCAGACAGTAATAGAAAAAAATATTGTTTTAAGTTTTGAGTCTCGTAGTTAAAGACTATGCCTACTCCGAGCCAAGATCGCCCGCCGAGGCAACACTGGACCATGCTGCGCTCTTAAGGAATACAGTTTTGTATATTTACATCGAGGTATATAATATAAAATATGTTATTATACATTATAGGCACAAGAGACTTTTAAGATCAGGTGGTCCTTGTGCGTATTCCGTCAAAAACACAAAAAAAAAGTATAAAAAAAATATAAGTATTAAAAATAAAAATAAAAAAAACTCAAAACATTTGTTAGGACTAGACGAAGTCAACCCTAAGATGTTGTTGGTATTTTATGAATAACCCTGTATATGCCCACTTTAGATATGTTCACACAACAGCTGTCAGACAGGGGTCGTCATAAATAACGCACATTCTACCGGAGACCGATTTCATTCTGTAGTGTAGCACCTCTTTAGTAAAAGGATCGTTGAATCCTTACTTCATCATCGACAATAATATGATCTCTTTTGTAATGTCAATGTGGAAGAAACTAAAGAACTCAACTGCGTGTGTCAACGCAGCTACAAAAAATAACTCTGATTCAGAACACAACTTTCACTCACATTGGGTTTGGCCTTAGTCTTTGTGGATAAGTTCGTTGGTAATATTATGTTATATTGGGACATCATGCCCATACGAAATGAATATAATTAACGACTTGAAATAGGGTATTACAGAGGTCTTAGGTATTTTAAATTAAGCTCTCATATTTTGTCGTTACTCGGCATGTGACTTTGGTTGCATTAATAGAATAATTCTGTTGAATATAAAATCAACAAAAAATTAAAAATTGGAATGAATACAATTAATATAAAATATCTATTTAAATTAATAACAATAACAGTGCAATTAAAATAATAATATTTAAACATGTCAAAATTTGTTCATCATTGTCAAACTATATTAAATTAGAAAAATAAAATTTCAGTTAATATGACAACAAAGATAAAATTGCTACTTATATAGAATAAATGAGCCTTAAGAAGTGTGTGTTTTTGACTGAATAAGCACGAGGACCACCTGATGCTAAAAGTCTGTCCAAAAGTTTCAGACAGTAATAGAAAAAAATATTGTTTTAAGTTTTGAGTCTCGTAGTTAAAGACTATGCCTACTCCGAGCCAAGATCGCCCGCCGAGGCAACACTGGACCATGCTGCGCTCTTAAGGAATACAGTTTTGTATATTTACATCGAGGTATATAATATAAAATATGTTATTATACATTATAGGCACAAGAGACTTTTAAGATCAGGTGGTCCTTGTGCGTATTCCGTCAAAAACACAAAAAAAAAGTATAAAAAAAATATAAGTATTAAAAATAAAAATAAAAAAAACTCAAAACATTTGTTAGGACTAGACGAAGTCAACCCTAAGATGTTGTTGGTATTTTATGAATAACCCTGTATATGCCCACTTTAGATATGTTCACACAACAGCTGTCAGACAGGGGTCGTCATAAATAACGCACATTCTACCGGAGACCGATTTCATTCTGTAGTGTAGCACCTCTTTAGTAAAAGGAGGGCACGTTAAGCCGTCGGTCCCGGTTGTTGTCTTAGGATAGCAGTCGTTACAGCATGGTGGTAGGGCATTTTGCAAATGCCCGCCTGGCTAGCTACCACCCTCAAGTTGAAAATCTGTCGCCAAGCACCTAACGGTGTGTTCCGGCAGCTGTCCTTGAGAGCCAGTAACTCTAGGTTAGTCTGAACAACATCTTCGACCACATCATCACTTACCATCAGGTGAGATAGTGGTCAAAGGCTAACCTATCAGGCATAAAAAAAAAAAAAAAAAAAAAAAGGATCGTTGAATCCTTACTTCATCATCGACAATAATATGATCTCTTTTGTAATGTCAATGTGGAAGAAACTAAAGAACTCAACTGCGTGTGTCAACGCAGCTACAAAAAATAACTCTGATTCAGAACACAACTTTCACTCACATTGGGTTTGGCCTTAGTCTTTGTGGATAAGTTCGTTGGTAATATTATGTTATATTGGGACATCATGCCCATACGAAATGAATATAATTAACGACTTGAAATAGGGTATTACAGAGGTCTTAGGTATTTTAAATTAAGCTCTCATATTTTGTCGTTACTCGGCATGTGACTTTGGTTGCATTAATAGAATAATTCTGTTGAATATAAAATCAACAAAAAATTAAAAATTGGAATGAATACAATTAATATAAAATATCTATTTAAATTAATAACAATAACAGTGCAATTAAAATAATAATATTTAAACATGTCAAAATTTGTTCATCATTGTCAAACTATATTAAATTAGAAAAATAAAATTTCAGTTAATATGACAACAAAGATAAAATTGCTACTTATATAGAATAAATGAGCCTTAAGAAGTCTTTGAAGCTCCGTAAAATCTTTTATTTTTTCGAATAAACCATGACTTCAGCTTTTTAAACATAGATTTACATTTATAATTTATTGTACATAGTGACACACATGGCAAAGCAATTTTTAAGAAAGAGAGTCAAATTTATACCTTGGCTGTGAACAAGTCTTTGTCCATTTCCTGTATTTCGTGTGTATAGGTACACGTCTTTTGCCAAGGTAAACAGATCGGGGTCATTAAGTACATTTAGTACAATTAATGCTATTTAGAAAATGTACATGCAAGTCAGCGTCAAGATTCCAAGATCTTTGGAAAACGGAATAATATAGTACATGAAAAACATACATAACAGGTGTGAACTACATGGTCGTACTTGTCTATAATGTTTATGAACAGATCAGTGTTCATGTCTCCCAAGCGACGTGGAGATCCCGCTCTAACTTTAAAAACTAAACAAGGGAAGAAGGGCCGCCCACACATTATAGATACGTGGAAGTCTCGCACTACCCGATTTAATCGTCTACTTCTGCCACGTACCTGTAAGTTGTGGAATGCTCTTCCCCGTGAGGTTTTTCCTCAGGTCTACAACCTAAACCGCTTCAAAAGAGGCGTGAATAGAGTCCTTTCTCTCAATGGTAGGCAAAGCACCAGTAATGCTGCGGATATTACCGGTGTTCATAGGCGGCGGTGACCACTTACCATCAGGTGGACCGCCTGCTTGTTTGTCACCTTTTGTATGACAAAAAAAAACTTTGAAAACTAAACGTGCGCTCACATATTATAAAAAAAAGATGAAAATAATGGTATTGCTCTTTGTAACATACCTCACCATACCGTCAAGGGTAAAGAGGTTTAAAGTAAGAGAATGGACTTGGGATTTCTTATTAAACTAACTTTAGCTAATTTCCCATTAACGAGAGGTGTACGTACATTTTTTTTTTTTTTTTTATTTATTGTCATAGAACCAACAGCACTTAATAAAATTACATTATAACTATTTTTATTAATACTTACTGCCAATGACAGGTTCTTACTTTTTATACAAAATAATATTAATAATATATATCGCTTAAAGTTATCAACAACTAAAGAAACATACAACCTATTATTAACAGTATTTGACACGCACCAAGGATAGGACTTAGATAGGGAGGTGTACCTAGTTATGTTAAAAAAGTTATTATATATGTTAGTTAAGTGTGTGAATGTAGTGTAAGGTGAATGGTGTACAAGGTGAATGTGAGCGTTCTTCTGGAGTACCAAGGCTCTAAGAGTAAGGATACCAGAAGACACAGTGTGTAGTGTGTTTGTAGCATCAGAAATTAAGGTATTAACAACATGCTTTGTTGTTAATTATTTGAGTAATTTGTTTCTTAAACCCTAATTTATGAAGGTGAAATATATCGACTGCTGAGAAACACTTATTATAGCTGTCGAGCGTTCGGCTTATAATGGAATTATGTGCATAGTTTGTGCGACTCGCTGGGACATGAAATAAGACTGTATGTCTAGTTCGTTTAGTGGGAACTCTGAGTTGTAAGAAGAGATGAGTCAATTCTGGGCAGTCTAGTCTGTTACTGCAAACATCGTGGAGGAACAAAACCTGCAATAAAGTACGACGATCTCTAAGTGTCATTAGACAATGGAAGTCGCAGGCTTGTTCATAATTGCTAGTTTTGTTTCGCGTACGGTAATTTAGCGCTCTGACAAACTTGGATTGAATGTGTTCTATGTCATATACGTAAGTCATGTAACTAGGGTTCCATACGATACTACCGTATTCGAGAACGCTACGGACGTAAGCGAAATACAAGGCCTTAATACACTCTGCATCAGTGAAAAGTCTACTCACTCGCAGAACGAAACCTAGATTTTTATATGCTTTAGCAACCATTGCTGAGGCATGATCTGCCATGAGCATTTTAGAGTCAAAAATGATTCCAAGATCTTTTGCGCTATCACAACGCGTTAATAATAAACTATCTATCTTGTAGTCATAATTAAGTTTATTAATTTTGCGGGTGAAGCTGATTTGTAAACATTTCTTGATATTGACACCAATACGATTATCACGGTAATATTCAGAAAGTCTATCTAAGTCGTTCTGAAACTTATGAGCGTCTGCTTCAGTCTTAACAGGGGCATACATTTTCGTATCATCAGCATACATCAGAAATTTAGCAAATTTAAAACAGTTTTCTATGTCGTACAAGTATGTTGTATATAATAAAGGTCCTAATATCGAGCCCTGTGGTACGCCAGAAGGTATGTTTACGAGGTCAGAACGGTGACCAGCAACTACAACAGCCTGCGAACGATTTCGTAGATAGGATTCTACCCATCTCAAAAGATTTCCGCGTATTCCTAGTTCCTGAAGCTTTCGAAGAAGGATGACATGGTCGACGCGATCGAACGCCTTTTCAAAATCTGTATATATGACATCTATTTGAAACCCATCGTTCATACCACGCAGAACATCATTGACAAAAACAGATAGATTCGTATTAGTTGAACGTCCTTGTACAAAACCATGCTGCTGTGGAGGAATATGACGAAAAACAAATGGATATACGTGTCTATGAACTACTCTCTCCATTACTTTACTTAAAACATTAAGAATTGAAATTGGTCTATGATGCTCAATAGCAGTTTTTGTCCCTTTTTTATGTATCGGAACAATGTTAGCAGTTTTCCAGATCTCTGGAAAATACCCTTCTGTAAAACACCTATTAAAAAGCTGTGTCAAAGGAACTGCTAAAGAATCAGCACATTTGACAAAGAAATAAGGTGGAATTTCATCGCAGCCAGCGCCTTTGGAACAGTCAAGGTTTTTAAGTAATTTTAAAATGTCAAACACGGAGACATGTATATTTGCAATAACGTCACAACACGGGGCTTTATTCTCTGAAAAAACCGTATAACTATGAGATGGATGACTAAAATTTCTACTGAAAAAGTCGTTAAAGGCATTGCAAATATCACGATGATTAGCATAACTATTATTGTTATACTGCATTATTTGAGGATAGTTTGATTTATTATTTCTTTTTGTTTTTACGTAAGTCCACAATAGTTTAGGTGATTTTTTAATTTGTTTTTGCGAAAATTCGATATAAGTTTGGTAGCATTGTTTCTCAAGTCTTTTTAGCCGCATACGTAGTATTGAAAAGGAGGCGTAATCGACACGGTTATTATATTTTTTCCAAAGGGCGTGATATTTAGATTTTTCTTTTATTAATTTTATAAGGGGTTTGTTGTACCATACCGGATATTTATAAGTATTAGAAACAATTTTGAGGGGAACAAATTTAGATATAGCTGTATTTAAGATTAAATAAAATTTATCAACCACCTCCTGAATGCTTAAGGAACTTAAGAATGTCCAGTCGCAGTCAGATAGGTAAGAGTTCAAATTGTCATAGTCTGTCTTACGGAATAATTTTTTTGTAATACTAGGTGGTTTAATAGAAGGTATCAAAATGTCGGTAACACACATAGATAACGTTGGATGGCAGATATCCTCCTTTACCAGTGCGCAATCGGATTTATTAATGAGAATTGGAGTATTTGAAAAAATTAAGTCTAACACGTTACCATATGCGTTCGGGACATAATTAAATTGAGTTAAACCAAAGTAACAACATAAATTAATCAATTCCGTGGCCGCGTTTTGAGTTTCCACTGCACCCTTTTTGGCAATAACGGGATAATTTGATTTCCAATCAATGCACGGAAGATTGAAGTCTCCTGTCAGAATAAAATAATCGTCAGGTCTGGAGTTGATTAAGTTAGTTAAAAGTTCTAATAGCTTAAGCACACGTGATGCAAGTGCGCGATCCGGGGGAATGTATACGCATATGATATTTAAAGGATATTGAGAGCCAATAGCACGCGCAGGTATGGATACGCATACGCATTCAAGATCATCATGGTCAAGGTCAGGCAAGCGACGCGCGCCCAGTCGAGATGCGCAACTTATCATCACTCCGCCGCCGAGCGCACCGCGATCGCGACGGAACAAGTCATACTTATCGGGGGCACATAGCTCAGAGTCCAGAATGCCATCACACAACCACGTCTCCGAAACTATCACTATGTCCGTGTCTGAAAGAAGCAGGTTATTATAAAATATATTAGTTTTCGTCCTTAAGCCTCTTACGTTTTGATACATGAGTTTCAATGTATTATTGTGTCCCGCCATAATGAAATATTTTTCCGCCAAAGGATTTTTAAATAGTTAAAATATAACATATAACCTGTCGTCAACTTAGATAATAGGTACCGTAGGCTACAATATAAATTCATCATATAAATAGCATCCTTGGACTTAACAGCAAAATTCACAGTTAGAATTAGAATGCATACATACATTAAAGTAATGTATAAAATGTGGGTAAGTAAATATATCAAAGTAGACGCTTGAACTCGTCGTCGGCGCAGCATAGTCGCATGGAAATTTAAAAACTGTATTGTAATATTACGCAATATGGTATGCGCCTGTATAAACGCTCGGCAGCTAGAACAGCAATATAAAATACAGCAGTATAATAAAACAAACATTACTATACTAAAGCAAAGATCGATCAGTAAATGATATGTATGAAATGCAATATTACTGTTATATTGTGTGTAGTGCGATCGGATATGATATAATAGTGTGTGTGAAAGTCGTGAGTGATTCCTGCATGTGTAGAATAAATTAATATTATGTGTAAAGGTGGGTCGTACGTAAATGCTAACTATATTATTAAGAATTCGTAACAATAATACTATAAACAGCTTACTTAGTGCGAGCAAAGTTAACCTATCTTTGTTAAATCGGAAGTTGTTATGATTGGAATAGCAGGCGAGGTTTCGTTTCGACGAACAAAGATTTGACAGTTTTTTGTCCAAATAAACTTAAAGTTAGCTTCCTTAGCCTTTTGTTTACATTCTTTGAGTAAGGCTCGATTCTGTTTAGACAGATGTTCATTAACGTAAATACGGGAGGCATTCTCAATATTGTGTTTCGCATCATTACATATATGTATAATTAGCTACTTTCATATAATTTGAGTCTTTTATGGAAAAAGCAAAACCATTTCTTCAAAATTATTTAAATTAATCATAGAGTATGAACCATAATGTAATCTATGCACTTTCACCACTTTACACATTCATTTGCTGAAATGATTGTGGGAGCGAGAATCAATAATATCTATAAAGGTGGTTTCGAAAGCCTCGTCGAAATTGAATTTTTGACTAGGATCTCCGGTTGTCCACGAGGTTTTTCTGAAGGTCATCATTTCGAGTACAAAATGGTTGGAACCACAGATATGTTTTTTTACAGTAGCCTCCACATACATATTATTAATATTTTGAGCTGTTTCTGCATCTCTGGTGCCGAGGTGGATCTCGTATTCTATATTATTCTCGTATAATAAACCGATGTTTTAAGTTTTCTGTATTGTGAACAGAACGGCATCAAAGGAAAATCAAAAGGCTTAACAAAAACAAACGAATCCCTAGGTTGGAAACACAAATACACGCCTTAATTTGAAATAAATTTAAATTTGGAATAATTAACTAAATGCCAGATGTTTGAGATCACTAAAATAACAGAATTTTTACGGAAATATGGTCTACGTGATAACTCTGACAATATCCTAATGATCCAAAGTGGCTGTCACTATTCTTTTTTTTACGCTCAGAGACATATTATATGCCTATTATATCGCGCAGTCTGATATTTATGTTGTTTGACAATATCCAATTCAACCAAATTGCCTATCACTGGCGTTGTATTCGTACACATAATCATAGTTAACAAAGGCACGCGGTCTTAGTGCTTGTTATTTTAAGTTTTTTATTTATCTGCAAACAATAAAATATGAACTCAGAACCTTTAGGTTTTCCACCTGATAATCATTTTACACGAATTAACTTACGTTCTTACTGGTACATACCTGAAATCCCCACTAAGCATCCCCACATCCACCGAGTAAATTGGTCTAGATTAATTTGATCAGCTTGAATATAATCTGTTTTGGTACATGGAGGTAGTACCTACCTACTTATATAACGTAGAAGTCATTTATTGAATAACTTAACGAGGTATGGTTTAACGAGTAGTGGCATTATGCTCATTAGGGGTATTATTATGCCCAATATATGTGTTAACTATATCCGATTGAGTATATGTCTGAAACTTTATAGCTATGAACTGTTTCATAGCTATAAAATCTTTATTTATTTGTGTTTAAATATGTGATTTTCATACTGAGGTATAATTTCACTAGAAGGTGGCCAGCAGCCTTTTTAAGAAAGTCTACTATCTTACACCGTGATTCACATGACTCCTGTCAAGCGCCTTTGTTCAACGGTGGATGGGCTGTTGATGTGGTAGTTTATAGGCAAAAGCTATGTCCATTATTTGCATTCCGCAGTATACTGTAGTTTTACTGCATTGTGGTATATAAGATATTTTACAAATGCTTGGCTAACTAGATACCGTGAATAGAAAATCCTCCGCCAAGCAAGTAACGCTGAAAGACAGCACAGTGACATTAATAGTTTTGCACGGGAATGGAATCCCAAAAATGAGCTGGTTTAAAGCAGAATTTAAAATCATGTTTGAAACTCTTAACAATTTTATTTAAATATACTGTACAATTAGGATCTTGTTACGGAAAATAAAACAAATTATAGTTTTCGAAATCATACGAAAAGCGGTGAGTCTCTCGGTTGCTAGAGCAAAATAAAAACATATAATTTAAAAATTAAAAAACACGCCTGCTGTACCACATAGTAAACTAAAAAATTATAAACAAGTTACATGATTTTAATGTTGAATGGCCACAAGGTAGGTACTAAATAGATTATATTTAGTGTGCAATTAAAACACCACTGTGCCCAAGAATTTAAAACAGATAACCAATCTTTTTAAGTACCAATCGTATAGTAATAACATAACTATATATGTAATTAAATAGTCAAATCGTGTTTAAAAACACATCAAATGCAGTTGAGTTTCCGTTAAAAGGTACGGCAAAGGTTTATACTGGGTCTTCATATAAATGATATAAATATAAATGATGACCAGGAGCCTAAGTGTATGTTTTGGTGAATTTGCCATATGTGCCGAGCTAAAGCTATAGATCTTCTTCTTCATCGCTTAATCGAACTAAAACAACTTACTTGCCATGTCCCTATTAACGCAATGTGATATCTCAGTGGCTTTGGCTATGGACTGCCGTGCAGCAGGTCCATTGTTCGAATCCAGTCGCGGGCTTGAGCTTCACCGCATGGTGGTAGGGCATTTTGCGAATGTCCGACTGGCTAGCGACCACCCTCAAGTAGAAGATCTGTCGCCAAGCGCCTAACGGTGTGTTCAGCTGAACTTGAGAGCCTGTAATTCTAGGTTTAAGCCTGTTTAAACCTTCTACCACAAAATCACTTACCATCAGGTGAGATTGTGGTCAAAGGCTTCCCTATCATCAATAAAAAAGAAAAAAAAGTGAACTAACCTACTCGTGTGCATCGAATCGCTGTCGGCTTGCGACTGGCGCTCGGGTCAGACCTCCCCGTACCCTGCGATTCCCTCTGTTGAAAAAGAAAGGGGCGCGTCTTCGTGCATGGCATTATCTATATTAGTACCTACTCTCTGGGTTGAAAGTCTGAGCTCAGGTATAATTTGAGTCTCTCGCAACGCGATGGACCCGGCCTGGCTATGTACTTCGTCTCCAGTAAAATATTTTTATTCTTGCAATAACGCTTGCTCTGCGGATTACATTACAAATTAGGAAAAATCCCGCACATGACTTTAATTTTTCCTCTCGTAAGTTTGTTATTTTGTAGCTCATATTCAAATTTAACACGAAAGGATATATTTATTGTTAACGACTCCTGCCCACGCAATACGAATATGGCGATTTGCAAGGCCCTGTCAAACTGTCATCTGCCAGAGCGACAAGAGTTTTGTAAGCTATTTTCTTTGCCTTCAATTTGATATTTCTTTCTTTTCACAGGTTCTTGAACACAGGTATTGAAGAAAAAGCCAAGCCTGTCACCATTCATGGTAAGCAACTGCGTGTTCTGGTTGCTAGCATTTAAGAAGGAAGTACATACCTTTTTTTTTTTTTTTTATGCTTGATAGGTTAGCCTTTGACCACTATCTCACCTGATGGTAAGTGATGATGTGATCGAGGATGTTGTTCAGACTAACCTAGAGTTACTGGCTCTCAAGGACAGCTGCCGGAACACACCGTTAGGTGCTTGGCGACAGATTTTCAACTTGAGGGTGGTAGCTAGCCAGGCGGGCATTTGCAAAGTGCCCTACCACCATGCTGTAACGACTGCTATCCTAAGACAACAACCGGGACCGACGGCTTAACGTGCCCTCCGAAGCACGGAAGCGCTCAGTAGTAATGCCCAACCAGCGGTCACCCATCCAAGTCATGACCGCGGCGGACGTTGCTTAACTTTGCTGATCAATTCAGAATGGCTAAGCAAACTTGGCTACGAGCGCTTCAACCTATATAAAGCCTTTATTTAGGCTTAATATAGGTTGACGAGACATTGGACAAAAACGAGCAAACATTTTTTTGTGTTATTATGACGGAACAAGCTTGAGGCTCGCCTGATATTAAGTGAACTAACCTCTGCCTATAACAAATGCATTTGGTCAAAAGTCACGAATAACACTGCGCCCGTCACCTTGAGACATAGTTCTTAAGTCTCTTGTGCCTGTAATTTCTACATTATGACAAATTATGACAAATTGTTAGATTTAATATATATAAAGAAAGGCAAGTAGGTATAACCTGTAAGTAAATAGAGTTGGATGGTAGTGTAATTCGAGAACAAAAACTCCAGTCGAAAAACCTGTGTGATTTAAGTTGTGGCCCGGTAAAATTTAACTAGATTTTTTTCTGACATTACGACCCTCGTAGAAAACGTTGTGAATAGCTATTTTTTTTTAATAAAATGGTGATTGTTGTGCTGCTTTATGAAACCCCTAGCTTGTCATATTTCGATTCAAAAGTCTAGATAATTTCTACATTCTCGTGATCTTAATTAGACGTTTTATGTGCGAGGCTTAAATGAAGATGCGATTTATCGTCGAGATAAGTTTTTACGAGAATGCCAACAGCTATTTTAGTAAAATATTGCCATATGGGACGTTTCTTATAAATGTTACCGAGAAACGGTTATTGCTAGACGCTTGGAAGGGCGCAAACACATACGAGGGTGAACATACTAACGACTGAAAATAAAATAACGCGGAAACATAGCGTTTTAATTATAACTATAAGAGAATTAAAGGACAAAACGTAATTAGAAATATAATCAATTCGACAGGAAATCAATCCAGAGCGTAGCGAGGATTTTATTTTACGCCGCCCAAGAACAAAATATTTTTGCCCTAAGAAATTATTTCTGTTTTTATCACTTTCTATGACAAAAAGAAAAATCACTCAAAACTGGGATATACAAACAATATAATTAATCAATAATAATTATTGTTGTAATCATATTAATAAATTTGTTTACAGGTTGCGGTGCAGCAGGTCCATGGTACGAACCCCGCCGCCGGCTTGAGCTTCAACGCATGGTGGAAGGGCATTTAACAAATGCCCGCATGGCTAGCTACCACCCTCGAGTAGAAAATCTGTCACCAAGCATCTAAAATTATGTTCCAGCAGCAGGCCTTAAAATAATAGGCACACGATGAGACTTGATGAGAACAACAATATATTAAGTCTCAGGGTGACGTGTGCAGTAAAGTTCGTCACATGTGACGAAATCTATCTGTTCCAGGCAGAGGATACAGCATAACATCAGGTGGGTCTCGCGCTTGTGCCGTCACAATAACATAAGAAAATAAACGAAAACTCAATTAACCTAGCCTATCAGAATGATTTATACCTGAAATGACAACCCAAGATAGATCTTCTTGGGTTTTTGTTTCAACCAGCAGAAAACTAAGATAACGAGAGCCGACCTCATCCAAAGTCGGAAGTGGTAAAGACAAAGAAAACCGGTATCTTTCAGCACGTCATTAGCAGCACGACTGGGACCGATGAGAACAGAAACAGCTTTAACTGTTTTAGGAAAGATATATAATTCTATTCTCGCTGACTTCTTATAAAGAAAATTGTAATGTTTCGAACAGTTGTAACGAAAATGTTATTATTTTAATGCTTCGATTATATAAGATATTCTAATATGCATTACCTAATAAACTCCTATGAAGTTTCATTCATTGACCTAGGCGGTTATAATAGCCAGACGAGGAACAAAGCCTCTCCGTGAGGCTAACACTTCAAGAGCTCTCAACTGAACAAGGGCCCTCACTGACTTGGGAGAGGCTTATAATATATACGCAGAATATGACAGACACCGTGCTAATAATGGGTGAAATAGACTTCATGCATACAGCGTTTGAGGTTTGAATAATTCCTACGACGATAAAAAATGCACTACCTAATTAGATCACAAATATAGGTTCTATCTAGCACTAGACGAATACAGACATTTTTGCAATGACGCCTGCTCCGCGGAAAACATTACAAAATTACAAAGCAAAATTATAGTCCCATTCACGACTATATTTTTCCTCTCATTATAATTGAATATAGATTCGATACCTATTATAATAGACACATAGTAAAAACAACCGTATCTATATGTATTCCAATGAAAGGACCAAATAAGTAGGGATACGGATATCAAGCGTTGAATATCATTGGTTGGAAATAAGTGAGAGCTTACAATACGTATATACTATCGAGAAACTTGGCAAATTTTCTCGAAGAATTCTCATTAATATACAATTATAAGTCTGCAATGTAGTGCGTAGACGTAAGCTAAGTAGGTAGGTATAGATATTTGTAACAGTAGCCTTTAGGTATTGTGTGTATGCGATGTGTGCCTACAGTATTAAAGATCATATAAAACTATTCGGACGTTTAATTGTATCCTACGAGCATCTAAGCCGCGCATCTAAGTCTCGAACCACCAACATCACAGCAATGACTTTCAGGTTGTCCAAATACTTTCACTGTAGTAGCTGTAGTAACATTACTAATAGTACTACTAACTATATATTCGTATAGCTATGTATTTTGCTTAAGGTGTTTAAGGTGCTTGGCGATAGATATTCCACTTGAGGGTGGTTGCTAGCCAGGCGGGCATTCACAAAATGCCCTTCCACCATGCGGGGAAGCTCAAGATTCTAACCATGGACATGCTGCACGAATAGCGAATGCCACTGAGCCCTGCTTCATATTACAACTGCTTTGAATTACTAATTTAATGTGATTTTACCGTCTACTAATATATATAAACGATGCTATTAAAGACAAAAATACTATTACATTTGACTGAAATCAGAGATAAAATTCTATATACACTTACACTTACTTTTCTTTGGCAATGCTACGACAAATCAAAATTACCATACAAAAATAAAGTTATTTTATCTTCCGTAGGATGTAAACAAAATGATCTTCTAAGTGCAACTACATCTAACCATGACATTCACGGCTCCGCGCAAACGAGCCATCGACCACAGCCACTGGTGGCCAGCAAGAGCCACATAGCATACTTTTTCATATATTTTGTTTAGACGCGCCGCGCACGTGTAGCCGGTGGCGGCCACTCGCTACAGCAGAAAAAAGTATGTTAAGTGGCTGTCGCTGGCCACCAGTGGTTGTGGTCGGTGGGTCGTTTAATAATACAACATGCAACGTATCTAATCAAAACTTTACGGTTAGTATATGGAATATTAGCTTTCCGGCCGCGGCCCCGACCGTGCGTATTTCGGTTATCGCGAAAATAATTAACCTCTTTTGCTCAGTTGCAAAATTGTCTTTTGTCTTTTCCTGTGCCTCAAAATATTTCCGGGCCAAATTTCATCCAAATCGGTCCAGTAGTTTTTAAGTTTATTCGGTGCATACAAAAATACAAATCATTCCTCTTTATAATACACTCGAGAGCAATGAATCCGGGTCACTTAAAGAATCCTAAAAATCTCGGAAACTAAAAATGCTAGGTTAATGCAATATATTGTATTTAATAGACAATGTAATACTCCTTAAATGAAGGTATTAAAACTTCTTAGTTATTGTAAAGTTATATCATAAAAAAATCAAATTTGAAAAAGGGCCACTTTCGAAGATGGAACTACGAAATTACATTTGGTTTTGCTTTTGTTTGTAATCTGTCATTTATGTGGGTACATAAACCATGTTGATAGTGCTCTATATTCATTATTCAAGCTGAAATTATGTCGCTTACGCCTGAAGAATGCACCAGAATACTTACAATGCTGGAAACCGGCCGGAGTCAGCGCGATACAGCCAGGACTGTCGGTGTGTCGCTGTCAACAGTACAAAGAGTTCTCCGACGTTACGAAGAAACTGGTTCTAACCTACGCAGACCAGGAACGGGCAGAACCAGGTGTACCACAGCACGAGAAGACCGATACTTGGTGAACACCATGCTTCGAAATCGCTTTCTCACAGGAACTGAACTCACCAATCAGTTTCGACGCCTCGGAGGAAGTAACCCAAGTGCATGGACAGTAAGACGTCGGCTTGCTGAATCTAACTTAAAACCCCTTAGACCTGCAAACGGCCCTAAACTGGTGCGTGGGCATCGTATTTCGAGACTAAGATATGCCCAGAGCCACGTAAATTGGAGTATTGAAGGTTGGTCAAAAGTTATGTTCTCCGACGAATCAAAATTTATGCTCTACAAGCACGATGGAAGACACAGAGTGTATCGAAGACCAGGGGAAAGATTCAAGCAAGCATGCATCGAAGAAAAAGTAGCGTACGGTGGTGGGTCTGTACTTGTGTGGGCCGGAATTTCTTCTGAAAGTCGCACAGAGCTGGTGATCATAGAAAACGGCTCTTTAACTAGCGTAAGATATGTGGAAGAAATCCTCAATGATCACGTTGGTCCATTTATGGTCAATTTAGGTGAGGATGCTATATTTATGCATGACAATGCCCGACCTCATACAGGTAGGATTGTGAATGACTACCTTCAAGAGATGAACATTACTCGTATGGAGTGGCCAGCGCGCAGCCCGGATATCAACCCGATCGAGCATGCTTGGGACGAGCTAGGCAGATGCGTAAAACAACGAAACCCTCCCCCAATCACGCTTCGTGAGCTCAAAATTGCTCTCACAGAGGAATGGGAGAATATTCCCCAAAATCGTATAAGGAACTTGGTGTACAGCATGCCAAACCGCGTAAACCCAGTAATGGAAGCACGAGGAGGCAATACGAAGTATTAAAATTCAAGAAAATCGTAATAAAGTTCAAAAATTTCATGTTTCCTATTTTTGTTTTAAGGAGAGATCAGCAGTTTTTTTCTTTATGTAATTTTGTGTTAATAAAATGTATGGTGACTCATATTTTTTTTACTTTCATTTAAGGAGTATTTTTTTTTTACTTTCATTTAAGTACATTGTCTATTAAATACAATTTATTGCATTAACCTATCATTTTTAGTTTCCGAGATTTTTAACATTCTTTAAGTGACCCGGATTCATTGCTCTCGAGTGTATTAGTATATAGAGTATAGATAATGATATGAATAAGGGAACCTTACGAGGCAATGACAGCTTGTCACAATTAGATGACTTGCGAATATCTATGAATGATTTGCGCCGTATTGGCCTAGTGCATTTTTTTTCCTGATAATGTGAACATTTTGTTTGCGTGACTTGTCCAGATAAAGTTTCGATTATTGAATAAATCAATTACATTTTGCATGATATAAGCTTGGGGATACGCAAATTTCTAATGCGGCGTTACCAGTTTTTTTTATTTTCGTAGATATTAGATTCAAATTGATGGAATTGTTTAGCTTGACGAATAAGCATTGCAATCAATCGGGGCAATGCTCCCAGCATGCTGGGAACGGTGCCAATTGGTGTATACCTAGTAAGTATTTAACACATTGTTAAAAGATGTTTAAAAGAATGGCCCCAAGTTTCTTGCTCGTTTTTCTCCCAGTGGCTCTATACAATTTTTGTTTGCTGAACGAGGCAGTACTATGTAGAATATTTTAATATCAAATTATGTAATTGACCCTCATGAGAGCGTCGTTGACGCCTAAATTGAATAAATGATTTTGACCTTTGACTTTGGTAATAGGCATTGGAGCATTTGGACCGTCTGAGGGCCTTTAATTGTACTGTTGTACATAGTTAGTAGTCTATCTAGTGTCTTGTCCACACTTGTTGTAAGGATTATGTATCTTCTTTCACCACCTATCGGATGATATAAAAAGGCCACCGATTATACGAGGACGTGCTTTCAACTTGGAATCGTAAGGAAGACCAAGTTTTAAGCACGTGACTATATCAGGGAAACGCGCCGCTGTCGTAGTAATCTATATGCAGATTACAGACAAGAAATTATGAAACTCCTGATTTTTTTACACAGAACTCAATTAACTGTCTCGAAATCAGTAAGAATTAATGCTTTCTCTGTTCTTCATTGTCATATATGGCATTAATTTTCCTTTAAGCTCAAATCTGTTTTTTTTCTCGGTCTAGAGCACATTAAAGTTTCTCAAAAGTTAGCTTTGAAGGTGAACTCTTTTTCAGAGGGTCACTTTAATTCAGAAAGTTCATAAGACGTTTTAGTACTTAAATAAATGGCGCTTAAGGTTTTTTCATAGCTACTTGTATAAAAGGTGAAATAAAAACTGAAATTTGTATCTTCTTTTGCCCGACAAGTCAGCCTTTGACCACTATCTCACCTGATGGTAAGTGGTCGAAGATGTCAGTCAGGCTAACCTGGAATTTGTTGAAGGTATTTTAAAATTATTTTTGGATGTGAAAAAAACAACGACACAGGATGACCGCTAAGCTTACTGTAAATATAGCCGCCGCGATGGGCATATGTGACGGAAGTCCGTCACAGATAAGCGATGAGATACTCAAATTAGTAGGTACTAAGATAGATACTGCCGCATCTTTTACAATAAAAGCAGTGAACAGCATGTAATGTGGTTGCAGATATATGTATATGTTTATATATATCTGCAACGTCATTACTATATTGGACTATACATTCCCACATTGGAATCCCATAAAAAGGACGCTGAATAACGAAATAAAATATCTACAGCTAAAGCAGCTGAGAGGCTTTAATAAAAACGGATTATAAGATGAGATGATCCACAAAGGATTTGCGATATTAGATATGCGCAATATTGACGTCTTTCTTTCGAGAAAATTGTAATATTAAGGAGATTTTACGGAAGAAAACCTATAAATTCCCATTTTATAAGGGTATGTGCACGGAACAAATACCCTTTGTGTGTATGTTTGTTTCGATATTTCTGGATTTTTCTATATCTTATCTGTAGGTTTGTATCGTACTATACATATTCTATAAATATTCAAAACCGCTGGTCTTAATCTATAATGAAATATGTACTAAAACCATCTGCAAGATAGCTCGACTGAATGCAAGCTTGAAGCTTTGAACTCCATTGATAATCAAGCAGAGGCTTATTGCTAACGATATTTCAGTGATTGCTGGTCTTCAAAGCCTCGAACAGATTGAGCTTGAGGTTAGCCTTAGACAACTATCTCACCTGATGGTAAGTGATGATGTGGTCGAAGATGTTGTTCAGGCTAACCTAGAATTACTGGCTCTCAAGGACAGCTGCCGGAACACACCGTTAGGTGCTTGGTGACAGATTTTCAACTTGAGGGTGGTAGCTAGCCAGGCGGGCATTCGCAAAGTGCCCTACCTCCATGCTGTAACGACTGCCATCCTAAGACAACAACCGGGACCGACGGCTTAACGTGCCCTCCGAAGCACGGAAGCGCTCAGTAGTAATGTCACCAGCGGTCACCCATCCAACTCATGACCGCGGCGGACGTTGCTTAACTTTGCTGATCGATTCAGAATGGTTAAGCAATGTATATACCCCTTTCATGCATTTCATTTGCTTATTGACATTATTCATTGGTAATAATAATATGTTGATAAAGTAGTTTTTTAAATGCATGAAATGAGTTTACGAGGGTATTTTGTTACATAGCATTGAATTCTACCATCCGCATTTTATTCCCGAACTTATTAAATCATATTGCTGTATACCAGATTTCATTTCTTTCTACACTAAAAATATTATAAAGAGGAAGATTGTATTTTGTAAGCAACGAATGAACTTGAAAACTACTATACTGATTTTAAAAATTCGTTCACCTTTATAATCCTACAATATCCATTACGAAAAAAGGCTAAGAGTCTTTCCAAAATTAGTTTTTTTTTTTATTTTGTTATATACTATTGTGGTTCTGGCGTGGTCCGATTGTAGTGTATATATTACAATGAATAAAATCTAGAGGTAAATTTATTGTCGCTTTAAGGCCTTTAGCTTACCCAAGTTAAATTTAATAAAACTATCAAGTTCCACGATAGGTATTGAAAATTTCTGAATTATTTTGAACAACCGTTAGAATACTTAGTATAAATCTTCCTAATAAATGATGACATTACACATGACAATAATCAAGTCTGTCATTTGTCAAATCAACAATTCGTCAAATTCAATTTGGGTTGATGATCCGGATGAGCGGGCGATCTATATAGAGTGTTTGGCTACAGATTTTCTACTTGAGGGTAGCAGCAAGCCAGGCAGGCATGCGCAAAATGCCCTACCATCATTCTATAACTGCCATCTTAAGACAACCAGGACCGACGTCTTGAGATTCCCTCCGAAGCACAAAAGCTCTCAGCAGTAATGTCACTAGCGGTTACCCATCCATTTAATGTGCAGAGCTCCACGTCTTCGTCTAGTATTGGTACAAAAACTAAACTTCGTTTTACAAGTAAGTTTTATATGTATATACTAAAAATACTTCCAAGCTGCCAGCTGCCAGGGCCATCGATAAACGCTAAACAATTCATGTTACACACCAACAATGGGCCCCTGTGTGTCAGTTGCACACTGATTTGAAACTGACACTACCAGTAAGGCTGTTACATTTGATACCTAACTCGTTAATTAAGGATCAATCCAAGAGGTTCTAAATATATCAAGAAGATTGTAATCCATAAAAAGGTTCATGGTCTGGTTTCAAATGATACCTGGCGTGCATTAACCACCTGAGGGTGCTCTTGTGGTATGATTTGATATGGTTTTCCCCAGATTTTGGTAATTATGAATAACTAGAGGGACAAAACATTTTAAACTCCTTACTATTTTATACAAATTTGGTTTTTTCAATATCTCCTATAAATCTTCTAGAAAAGGTTTAGTAAAGTTTTTTTTATTACTATAGGTTCTTTTTTACCTGTAATGAAAAATATATTATATTTTAAAACTTAATATCCTTATACAAAGGAAATAAATTACTATTGTTAAAGACACACCTGTTATTCGGTTTTCTTAAATTCAAATTTGTACATAATATTCTACTTTTATATTTTGATTTCACAATTGAGTCAAAATTTACCACCTAGAATGTTCTTATTTACAGGTAATTTTTTTAATACCTTTGGACTAGCCTTTGAACACTATTTCAACCGTTGATAGATGATTATTGTTGTATGGTTAATGGAGTAGGCCTAAAATTACTGGCTCTCAAAAAAACCTACCAGAACGCACTGTAAGGTGATAGATTAAAGACTGCATTTACAGATTAAAGTTCCTAAGGCTAGTCTGCTAATATCTTTGACCACATTGTTACTTATTGAAATAGGAAATATGAAATCAGGAAACGCTGCAGGATATGTATATATGTATCACTCTATCGTAATATATTGATAGGTATGTGTGTATATATTACGATAGAGTGATCATCGTGGGACAACTGAACGGTAGTGTTGGACGGGGAAGACCTAGGTGAACGTTCCGAAATCAGATTGAAGACGTTCTGAAAAAAGGCCAGTTCAGGAGTATTCTAAACCGACGCTTATATATGAAAATATTGATGAGTTAAGTTGAAGCAAGAGTTATGTAAGGATCGTAGAAAGTGGAAATTTGTGGTCTCTGCCTACCCCAACGGGAAAGAGGCCTAATTTTATGTAATTGTATGTATTGTTAATTAGAAACAGGTGTGAAAGTGGTCAAGTCACTATCAATAATGAAGAAATGGCCTCTAAGGTATTAATTGTTCGTATTAAAATCGACAAACTTAATGGGAAAACAACTAAGTATAAATAAACGCATAGTTTAGTACGGGCTTTGTTCTTGTAACTTGGCGTTAATTGTGTTCGGAAGCATTAATGACCTAGTGAAAATAGCTATGCACTAACACGTAAGGGGTTTCGTTTGATTGAGCTTCTCCGCAAAAGAACACGGTATTTTAACCGACTTCCAAAAAAGGAGGAGGTTCTCAATTCGTTTTTTTTTGTTATCTCAGAACTTTTGAATGCGTGAACCAATGTTAAAAATTCTTTTTTGTTTGAAAGCTGATGCTTGTCGTTTGATCCTATTATATTTCATTAAAATCGCTCAAGCCGTTTTTGAGTTACACTGCAATAACTGAAAAATATTTACCTATCTTGATGACTATAGTCGTCGGAGTTAGGAGTCAATTTTATTTTTTTATAGCTATCTCACGTGATGGTAAGTGATGATGTGGTCGAAGATGTTGTTCAGTCCTACCACAAATGCCCTACCACCATGCTGTAACGACTGTCATCGTAAGACAACAACCGGGACCGACGGCTTTACGTGCCCTTTGAAGCACGGAAGCGCTCAGTAGTAATGTCACCAACGGTCACCCATCCAACTCCTGACCGCGGCGGACGTTGCTTAACTTAGCTGATTGATTCAGAACGGCTAAGCAAACTTCGCTACGTGCGCTTCAAAAAATTTCATGTTCGCTTAGCGGTCAGAGCATACCGTGACTATATCGGTGGATGGCGTTACACGTTCGGTGGATGGTACATCAGGGTGATGAGCGCAGAGTAATACGTTATTTGTGTTAACCACGATTACACTAGGAATAAATATAAAATAGCGGTACCAAGTTTTAGACTAGCAAAGACAAATAAAAGGTCCTTTTTAGGTAATTGTGTGCGGTTTTATAATAAAATTCCCAAACATATTACAATGCTCACAGAAGGAAACTTCAAATCGCAAGTGAAAAAAATGTTGATTAAGAAATCCTACACCGTGTTATATATAGCAAAAATAATCCTTACGATGAGATCTGTCAATCAGTATGATAATACTACTGAGTGATTTTTTTCTCATGTAACGGGTTCGATTTGGGTTCAACCATGTAACTATTTAAATATCTATGAATGCAGTTTAAATTGTTTTTTAAATGCAAATAATGTCTTCTTTCAGTAAAATGTTCCACCTACAATATTCAAGGTACTTTCCCTCCATGTGGCATCGCCGTGGGACGCCCTGATCAGTTGACGTTTTTCATGGGGAATTCGCTTCACAATTTCAAATTAAGTTTTTTTTTTTTTTTTTTATGCTTGATAGGTTAGCCTTTGACCACTATCTCACCTGATGGTAAGTGATGATGTGGTCGAAGATGTTGTTCAGGCTAACCTAGAATTACTGGCTCTCAAGGACAGCTGCCGGAACACACCGTTAGGTGCTTGGCGACAGATTTTCAACTTGAGGGTGGTAGCTAGCCAGGCGGGCATTCGCAAAGTGCCCTATCACCATGCTGTAACGACTGCCATCCTAAGACGACAACCGGGACCGACGGCTTAACGTGCCCTCCGAAGCACGGAAGCGCTCAGTAGTAATGTCACCAGCGGTCACCCATCCAAGTCATGACCGCGGCGGACGTAGCTTAACTTTGCTGATCGATTCAGAATGGTTAAGCAAACTTCGCTACGAGCGCTTCAAAAAAGTTTTTCTGATTCAAATTTTAAACCACTAAAAAGCGAGTGGGATTCTATATAAAAGTGATGATATAATCCTTCTGTTCCTCTAGTTTCAATACAATTACTCACGCCAAATAACAATTTTACAGCCTTGCATTTCAGATTACTATTTTAGCACCAACAACAGCAGCTTATAAATAGAAAAATATTTTTTGCAGGGTTCCATACCCAAAGGGTATTACTGAGACTTCGCTGTTCGTCCGTCCGTCCGTCCGTCTGTCTGTCATCAGGCTGTATCTCAAGAACAGAGGTATCTAGACAGTTGAAATTTTCACAGATGATGTATTTCTATTGCCGCTATAACCACAAATACTAAAAATAAAATAATATTAATATTAAATGCGGGCTCCCATACAACAAACTTGATTTTTTACCGTTTCTTGCTCGATACTAATAACGGTGACAGGTAGACGCTTTAACTATTCACAGAATATTTAGTTTTTATATTTTCTTTAAATATAATGAATTAAAATAAATAATTAAGGTGGCTGCCATACAATAAGAGATCTTTCTCTTATTGTATGGGAGCCGTATCTCTGGCCGTTTATTTGCCAAATATAATAATAATGAAAACAAGTAGAAACTTGAAATATTCACTGAATATATAGTTGTAAGTATATTTACTTCAAAAATAAACAATTAGTAAGATCACTATTTAGGGTTGGTACCTACCTAGGATAGGAACGTACCTACCCAGCTCAATCGGACACTGCCTAAAATGTCTGTAACTTGCAAGATTAGGTTACAGATAATGGTACGGAACCCTTTGTGCGCGAGTCCTACTCGCACTTGGCCGTTTTTTTTATGTTATTGTGACGGAACAAGCTCAAAGCTCACCTGATGTTAAGCGGACTAACCTCTGCCTATAACAGATGCATTTCGTCACAAGTCACGTATTGCACTGCGCCCATCACCTTGAGACATACTGTTGTTAAGTCTCATTGCCTATAATTTCACTGGCTCTCAAGTACTGCTGCCAGAACACACTACTAAAAAATTCTAATGAAATAGTTGATGTTTAGTATTAAAGTATAAATTTATATAACCTAGAGAAGACGCATATATATTGACGAAATATGAGTTATTCTGAGCACTGGCTGTAGAGATACCTACCCTTTCCCTAGTGTTTGCTCAGTCTGTTTGCTGGCACGATAGAATTTTCTCGAAGAATTGTTTGCGGAACAGATAACGGGAGGAAACAATTACGTAAATGTTGACAGATTATGTCCAAACCCTTCTTATTCTATGAAAGGTTGTTTTCTTTAATAAATAATGTATTAATTGGATCCCTAAATCTAATTGAAGGAATTATTGTATATAAAAAGAGAATTCCTTCTATTATTTTTATATTAAATCATGGTTTATGCCTGTCTATATCCACATTCAGGAGACTATTTGGATAAGTGTGTAAGTATTTTAATAAGTTTATAGTGAAATGGGGATTTGTGAATTCGCACTATACATATTAATATATCATAGATGATTCTTGCCAATAACTCCTCGCTTTGTAGGCGTCTGGATGATGTACATTTTTTAGAAGGCACTGCTGCACATCTTTCGGTATTCTAACTTTTAACTATACAGGCACGGTAATGTTATCCATACAGTATTCTAACACGGCCCTGTCCTTGAAATAACTACCTACAGCAGCGCGGTAAGTAAACATGCGATAAGGCTTGCCCACCTCCAGCACTTTAATTACTTTTGCCCACTTTGTTTTGGTACTGTACATTTAATTTTGTGATTGTAAATATACTTTACTAGCATTCCGGGCGCGGCTCCGCCCGTGCGTATGTCGGTTATCGCGCAAAAACATTAACCTCTTTTTGCGCAGTCGGATAAAAACTATCCTTTGTTTTTTCCCGGGTCTCAAACTATCACCATATCAAATTTCATTCAAATCGGTCCAGTAGTTTTGGCGTGAAAGCGTAACAGACAGACAGACAGACAGACAGAGTTACTTTCACATTTATAATATTAGTACTGATTATGTAAACAAATAAAATATTTTGTGAATTGAATAGGAAGTGTTCCATAAAAATGCGTGTTGTTTTTTATTTGTAGATTTTATTAAATAAACCATGTTCATGTATAAATTTGCGACCGTAAAATATTTGCGGCTCGACTGAGACGTACAAAATGCCTTATTATTAAATTTATAAGTATAAAAATTAAACCACTATTATCAATAATAAAATACCACGTCTTTACTTTGAATTATACAGACTAACATAGCAAAACACATTCCCCGAGGGTTAAACAGAAGTGTAGGTACCTACCGTATCATGATTCATGAACTACCTACTTCACTCGTGTCAATCACATTCTTTTACTCTATTCACTTTTTTATTAATCCAGGCATCTTATTTCGGGCGATAAAAGGAAATACTTATCCATTAAAAATACACACATTTTGTACCTACCTACTAGTAAGAAAAATTGTTTTAGTTTCTTACCTTTCAGAGTTTCCAGTTTTTGGATTGCCTAATCCAAAAAAGTTATCCCTGGATGCGTTATCGACAAATTCGTGCAATCAAAAACAGCACAATATATCCTACTCATCATAATAAATATGTACTTGAACTTATTTTAGTTCGTCGCGGCGGCACAATCGCGACTGTATGCGTGCCGAGCGCATGCCGAGATCGAGGCGCGTAGGTATAGCTCGCGCTTCCTACATTTCTATGAAGTTGGAATACTGTATAGATAATATTACCGTGATGCTTGGTTATTGGTAAAATGCTATCAACCTCCAAGGGTTGACTTCTGCTACCTACGACAGCAGTTTAGTAATTCGTCAGTTAATTTTGCTTAAAAGTTATTGATCTCCATTAAATTCTATTAATATTATATGTAAACAAAACTTTACTATTAAATAACCAGACGAACTATGTTTTAGTCTCAGAATTCAAGAAATTACTTACCAAAACACAGCAAAGGCTAACCTCATAGCTTAAAATAGCTCTTTGTTCAAGTTATCTTAGAGCTAAAATGAAGCAAACTTATATAGAAGCCTCAATATTCCTTATTTTTTTATAACATTATCAAATTAAACTAAATCGCAAAATCTAGACACAAACTTGTTATTACGCGTAGTTAAACTTATTTTGACTTCATCATCAACAGCCGAACGACAACGGCCATGTTGAACAAATACCTCCCCATTAAGTGATTTGCCATGAACCACACACTTGTCAGTTGTCTTGGAAATCGCAGTATCAGATGTCATGTGGTCGAAGGGCGCTGCTTCCCCCTTCACCTAAAATACATTATATGCAAAATCAAGCTATATTTATTAGAACAAAAGCAATATACGTACATTGAAAAAATACACGTAACTTGTATATGAACGCCTTTGTATTTTTTTTTTATTATCCTTGATAATTATGCGCAGTAATACAAACAACGCTAGTCAGCAGTCGAACAACACTGCAATTGAAACATTCAACTCGATTTGGAACACTAGACATGATCAGAGTCCGAAAATTACGGCAAAATTTTCCGGCGGTGCGTCCGGAAACTAAATTTCAAATTGATATTATGAATAGCTCCTTATAATTGTAATATTGTCTTAACACTCCGTTACAACCGCCCTCATTAACCACATCATTCCACGGGCGGGGCACCATAGTTCTCATTTTTAAATGAACATTACTTGTTTAAGAAATAATAGATTAATAAAAGTTTTCGTATATCCTAAATCGGCGTCAACTTACGCTGGGAACCGCAACCAAAACCACGTGGCAGGCGTCTTGAGGATCGCAGTGTAAGTTGGCAGTCCTTTAGAAGGCGCTGCTGCTCACCTTAATGAAGTGCATAACTAATAACTAATTAATGAAGTGCATACAATAAAATTTTTAGGAATTCACATAGACTCTGATCTAATGTGGAATTCACATGTGGATCATGTATGTAAAAAATTAAATCAGTTCTCATATGCACTGCATATGTTGCGGAAGGTCGCTAACGAAAAAACACTATTGAGCGCGTATTACGCTTACGTCGGATCTAAGTTAAGGTATGGTGTCCTATTTTGGGCAAATAGTCCTAAAAAGCACTCTGCATTTAAAGCTCAGAAGAAATGTGTTCGAGCTATATGTGGAATTAGACAAAGAGACACGTGTAAGCCATATTTCAGAAAACTGAAATTGCTAACCCTTCCGTCATTATATATATATGAGTCAACCATCCTGGTAAGAATTAATATAAATGACTATGACACCCTAACTAGTGAGAGGCACAAAAATACACCTCGTGCGCCAAAACGTAGACTAGCACTTTATACTAATAGTACTTTTGTAAAGAGGGTGGAAATCTTCAATAAGTTACCGCGGCTTTTGAAAGATATCCAAAGTTTTAATATTTTTAAATGTAAACTAAGAAAATTTTTAATTGACAAAACATATTATTCAATTGATGAATTTCTTAAGGATAAGACATAGAATTTATTTGACATGTTAATAAAATTTGATTAATTATTGTAATGAGAATATTTTTCAATATGACATAGGTACATAGAATTAATTTGTGACCATATATTTTAGAATTGCGTATCAATATATTACTAATTATTTTATAACTTTCTATGTTCCAATAATAACGTTAAGTATATAATCTCGCATACCAATAGGTTAAAGCATGGCGCACTTCATTTGTAATTTATTCTTCAACCATCTGTAATTTTACCCATGTTTTGCGTAATAAATGATTTGAATTTGAATTTGAACCTTCCAGTATTTTTCTCTTAGTCGCCTCTTACGACACCCACGGGATGATATGGGGAGGTGAAATTCTAACCCGGCACCCCACGGGGCGAAATGTATTTCCTAGGAATTGTATGCAAATCCGAGATGATAGTAGAAAATCAAAAATTGTTATCGAACACCAAATGTAGTAAATTATTACCAAATGAAGTAAATGATCACTAAATCTCAAAAACATATTTAGGTGCGACGACGAGCGAAGCGAGGAGGAGCGTTAGGTTACTTGTGAACACAACACAGCGGCCGGAGATGCGTTAGAAGAATTATAGTTAATAATATAATTTTATTACAAAACATTTCATACGTTTCCTATCTATTTTAGGAATTGAACACATTTCCTAGGAATTGTATACAATGACGGATTACACACTTTCCGTTCCAAAATAACATTTAAAATTAATGTTTGTTTTTGGGGCACACTTGTGCTTCGCGCGTGTAATGTGAATGTAAGAGTGCTTAGTCATTCCTGAAGGCTTCTTCAGGAATGATAATAATTTCTCAAGTCCAAGTCCAGCGTACAAAAATTAATAGAGGTAAGGAAATCAAAATTGTTTTTGTCATTTATTTGATTACATTCAACCAATGTTCACCAATCACCCTGCAGTCAATATTGTGACAAACTTGAGAAAGCAAGCCAACCGAGGTACAAAATTTTATGTAAATAGCAAATCCACAAATTACAGGAAAACATTAAGGGTAAAATAACTCGTAAACATTAATTAAGCGAACTCTGACGGATATTTGAAATTCTGAGTAACCAATGAGATTGCGGATAGGGATCAAAGAGTGCGTAGGGGGACCATGTATTTTGTTTGTGTTTTATTAGGTGTTCTAACTTTGAACTAATTTATGTATAGTTTTAATTTATATTTTAAACTTTAAATAAAGTTATTTTACTATAGTAAAGCAATTTTCGACGGCCTGTTCAATTTTATACGTGGTTGTTTTGAGAACTTAATTAAGCTTAATTAAGAACTGTTGCTGGAACACATGGTTAGATGCTGTGACAAAATATATTGGCGTGCATTTTAGAAAATACTTATGACATGTGACGATCTAGATGAGTGCTTCCAATGCATCTAATGAGCTTTATTGATTGAGACTGTCATAGATCAGTAGATATAGAGTAATGAAATAACGAGGTGATGCAGTAGTGAATACTTACATTAGTACAAAGTAGGTAGGGTAAGGTTGCGATCATTGGACTAACGCTTTCATTGGACTACATACTATAGGTATCTCGGAAACGGGTGGCACTAAAAATCGTTTGTACTTGTTAATGACCCATCTCCCGGCCCCTTTACGGCCAGTTTTGCCAAACGCTTCATTGAGTAGAGATGCGTGTTGCTGTGTATATATCAGTCTCCCGATGTAAAATTGCGTGACATATAATACCATGTAAGTAGAATTATGTTCAACGTCTTACCATTTTTCTTTTTGGTAACATTGACACATTTTATGGCGTTGGCAAATATCAAATAATGTGTGGTAAAATATTTCAATCAAATTTATTATAATCATTTTTGTAATACAGTAGACAATTGCCATCAATGGACAAGAAAGAGGTGCTTGGATTGAACCAGTCCAATGATGATGACTTTTTAAATTGTATGTATATTTTTGTTATGGCATGGCAGAAAGAGGGCAAAATTATACAAGGAATGAATCGAGTATGAAATTGGCGTTAAATTCTTCACTCGAGAAACAGGTTGGAATCAATGAGGTAGCCGAAAATATATGACTTAGGCATAGAACATATAATAGGAAAACTTAAATGAAGATTTGTTGACACTAATGTAAAAGGCGTAAAGCAAATTAAATTGGTTCAATAGGTGATTTAAATCCAGAAATAGAAGAAAATTTTGTATCTACAATATATTTTAGAATTAGAACGTTGTCTAAAATATGGCATAACACCAAAAGACGTAAGAAGCTTGGCTTTCTCACAGGCACTTTGAATGGACCGGTAAGCCATAATGACCTAAGTCTAATTGTAGCAACTCAGAGGTCCAATCATAGTAACAGTGGTCCAACGAAAGCAACTATTGTAAAATATGTTTTTTATATTTCATCTAATTTTTTTTTATGCCTGATAGGTTAGTCTTTGACAACTATCTCACCTGATGGTAAGTGACGATGTGGTCGAGCATGTTGTTCAGGCTAACCTAGAGTTGAATATACTTGACGCAAAAAAACAGAAATGATAGCTGCTGGTACTTGATTAAGGGACCTGTTCATTAAACTTATCCTTTTATTCCTAAACGTTACAGCTTCAGTCTTAATGTCATTTCAAACTTAAGTGGTTCAATAGTAGCAACCTTACTTTACTAGTACTGTGATCATAAATTAAGTAATATAGGGGATCAAACGAACCACGATTACGTATCGCTGCCTCGGTGCAGGCTTGTATCAAAACTGACTGAACTGTTCCGAAATTTTAATATTATTGTTTTTTCGTAATTGGGGATGATTCGGCCTTCAAATATACTACTATACTTCATCTGATTAAAAAAGTGCCTTATCAAATACTAACATTTCGTAATGATGTCGCTACATATTCTATATATATAAATATAGAACAGACAGACACGCCAGGACAGAATTACTAGTAATATTTTCTTAATTTGTAAATTAAGACTACAATATCCTGAGTAAAATCATTGTCACAAGAATCACGACTTAATTTAAGTGACAAAAAGGGCTGCGAGAAACATGGTCAGAGCCTTTCTAATTTTAATGAAGAAACTTAAGCATATCCTTCTTTTGATTAACAGTTAAGCTTGAAAGAAGGTATCTATATTTATTCGTATAAATACATACCACATTTATTGGTTTTATGTAAATATAGTATTACGACAATCGCAATACTACAATGAGAGCTAATAGTACATAATACGTAATTATTAATATAAATGCCTTCTATCTCTAAATCGAGTGTCCCATTTAAACATAGTTTTAGTATCGATTGATATGTTAATTAAGAAAATAGTCTTGTCCAGAAGGAGAAACGAATTTTGTGCCTTATCATTACAAAACTTCGCTTTACAGTTTTTTTCCTGACTAAGCAAGTATAGGATATTATTTTTATTATGTTTATTATAGGTACCTGTGCAAAGTGGGAGAGCTAAGCCACGGTAATGATAACTATACATTACCGAGGCTAAACTTGTGAGGTCTTTCTATGAAGACAAGACACTCGAAGAAACGCAACTGCGTTCAGCTAAGTGAAGCTCGCACGAACGATGAGTGTGGATGAAGAGGAATGGTCACTAACCGTCAAAATTGTTATCCTGATTTGGTTTAACGCATCACGGTATAGTTTTAAAATTATTAATATCTTGTACATTACAGTCGCTGTTGGAGTAAACTTATTGATCTTTGATCTCAGTGTTTAGTTACACGTAAAAAATGTAGATGGCGCTCTCAAACGAGCGGTCGCCGGCTGAATCGCGGTGACGAGATTCGCACAGGACATTTTGATTTGTTTTGCTAGTAATTTTAATACATCCTTATATATGTTGAGGAACATCGACTTCGATGTTTCATTATTAGAGCCCTACTTAGTCGGTAGCTAGTACCTTCTGACAGGCATTTCTCGTTCCGAGCGCTTTAAATTAAATGTGCGAGGTTTGTTCAGTCGCAAACGGTAAGATAAGAGTAAGTAGGGATGGTAATGGTCACCTTACCATTTAAAGTGTTCAAACTTCCAATAGGTTCTATATAAAAAACGTAATATTTTTAAGGTTTTAAATAAAATCTTGTTGTTTAGCAGTTATAGACATATCCCCTCAAACGTATATATATATATATATATATATATATATATATATATAATCAGTTATGTTGGATTGTAGGACGAGTAAAGTTATATTTTAAATCAACTTGCCACTCTTGTCAGCAGTTTTTCCATGTATTATTTTACACTTTTACCTATATTATGTAACCCACATAAACTATTGGTTAATTTGTTTAGCAGAATCAGAACTTTCCTTCGTACTTTACAGGCTTAGGACTGTCTGAATAAAATGTTAGTTCTTTAAAAAAATAACTAGCCAAAACAATAATGCAACAGTGTACAAATATGTACAGTACGACAGTTAAATAATTCCATATATTGTCTGATTTAGGCGTTTTAATAAGTAGGCATAAACAAATTACCAACATTCAGCTTAAAAAATGTTACGGGTACTAAAAATTTTGAAGCGCTCGTAGCGAAGTTTGCTTGGCCATTCTGAATCGATCAGCAAAGTTGAGCAACGTCCGCCGCGGTCAGGAGTTGGATGGGTGACCGCTGGTGACATTACTACTGAGCGCTTCCGTGCTTCGGAGGGCACGTTAAGCCGTCGGTCCCGGTTGTTGTCTTAGGATGGCAGTCGTTACAGCATGGTGGTAGGGCACTTTGCGAATGCCCGCCTGGCTAGCTACCACCCTCAAGTTGAAAATCTGTCGCCAAGCACCTAACGGTGTGTTCCGGCAGCTGTCCTTGAGAGCCAGTAATTCTAGGTTAGCCTGTACAACAACATCTTCGACCACATCACTTACCACAGGTGAGATAGTGGTCAAAGGCATAAAAAAAAAAAAAAAAAGAACTTGTGCATAAATAACGCGCTTCTGGTGAACAAAAGTTATAAATCATAACCTCCAAAAATGAACGTATCAATCAGATTCTATAGAATAAAAACTTCATAAAATAACCTTTGGTATAGATACTCAAATATGAACCTAATCACACTTATAATAAAGATGAAAATGAATATATTATTAAAATAACCTGTTTTAATTATATACTCGAATGTGAACCTTTTGTCCTTGTTTTAAAGACTAAATCGAATAAAATTCTAAAATAACGTTTACAATATTCAAGGAAACAAACCTAACCGCATTCAAAATAATGACGATATCTACTCATAAGACAACTACTCAGAATATAGATTATTAATTTGCGCAGCCATCTAGCGACAGTATAAAATACTGTCCATTTTAGCAAGTGAACAACCTACATGACCTTTTGTTTTCATTTCCTTGTTTTCATAAGTTCTAATAATTAAAATTAATGCCATCTAGAACAAATCAACATCATTACTTCTAACAACTTTGATTTGATTACCATTGATAAATTGGCAATGAATGACTTTTCACTAGTAGTTTTTGATTTTCTAGTAGATGGCTCTGAATTTAAACATTCGAAACAAAACCATCCACGATAAATATTGAAATAATATAACTTGAAAGAATAAATTATTTCATCTATAACTATATAAGGTTATATTTATTTATAGGTTATTTTTATAAGTTATGAGTTACATTACACACTCCTACTTACCATTTGTGATAGTTATTACACTCACATGGTGAGAGCATTTTGCGAATGCTCATCTCGTTAGCTACAGCCCTTGAGTAGAAAATCTGTCACCAAGCTCCTACCGGTGTGTTCCGTCAGCTGCCTTGAGAGCCGGTTAATCTTGATCTTGATCCAGGCTAATCTTGAATTACTCAAGATTAGCCTGGTCATCTTCGACCGTATCATCACTTACCATCAGGTGAGATGGTGGTCAAAGGCTATCCTATCAGCTTCCAAAAACGTATAACACCGATAAACAAAAACACCATAGAACAGTACACATCTATAAGTATCGTAATTACGAAATGTCTCACTTATTAATAATGTATAAAAAGCTTTGGCAGATTAAATATGATATCGTAATTCTCCGAAAGGATTTGTTTAAAAACTGCGAGTCGGAATGATTATGTTGACCTCAATACACGTGTGCCAAATGGCTATCCTGTACATTTATATTCAGTTTTATCAATATTGGTCTCGCACGCGGGCAACTATTGCACGATGTCCTCTTTTGTATTCATGTAAAAAAAAGTTTGCAAGACGTCTTGGCCAAGATAATGTTATCTATACAGTATTTCAACTTCATAGAAACGGACAAAACGCGAGTTGTCAAATCAAATCAAATCAAAATCTTTTTATTTCAGGCACGTAGGCCCATAAAATGTTAGTAACGTTTGACACAAAAAATATTAATTAGTAAAATAAAAACAAAACTTCGAACTAATCACACATTATACTGCTGAAATCTGGCTGTCTATTGTGACACAAGCTGAGCCACTGGTTTGTGAGCTGCGATCCAGTGCTTCACAAACCCCCCACTGTAGTCCCCTGAGACGACAGACACCAAGCTGTTGTTTGTGGCCCTAGTTGTGCGTAACATGGATGCTGCACGTTTTCGCATAATAGCATAAAAATCATCTATGCGCGTGTTAGTTAGAATAATGAAAGTCAAAGTCAAAGTCAAAGTCAAAACCATTTATCCAATTTAGGCGTCTACGACGCTCTAATGAAATTTTAACATTGAAATATTCTAACATTACTGCCTCGTTCAGTAAACAAAGTTGTATAGTGCCACTTCGAGAAGAACGGGCAAGAAACTCGAGGCCATTCTTTTAAATGTCTTTTAACAATGTGATACTTACTTACTATATACACTTCGTTTACACTTATCAACTATTGATTGACATATTCGTCGTTATATAATACCAAAAAAAGAGTATAATAAATTACTCAACTTCACAACATCTTGATTCGGCAGCACTTCGTCGTTAAAGCCTATTTCCACACCGCTGGACGTCTGCTCGGCATGGCGGTCCGACAGACACTGAATCGGGCAGCACTTCGTCATTGAAGACTATTTCTATACCACTAGAGGTCCGCTCCGCACGGCGGTCCGACAGACACTGAAGCTACTCGCAGTGAGTGAACAAATAAGGTGACAAAGCGACTACCGTCACAAACACATTACTCTTTATAATTGACAATTGTGTGATCTGAAGCTCACGTATGGCAATAAGTATAATAAAATCTTCAATGTTTTTACACATATAAATAAAGCACATAATATAAACTATTTTATATAAGTATCTCAACAAATGTCGCATGACCAGTTAAACTACTTATAAAATATACTTACAGTATTAATAACATCAAATAATGATTCAAGTGATCTATACATATGGCAATAAGTATAATAAAATCTTCAATGTTTTTACACATCATAAATAAAGAACATATTATAAACTATTATATATAAGTATCTCAACAAATGTCACATGACCAGTTAAACTACTTATAAAATATACTTACAGTATTAATATCATCAAATAATGATTCAAGTGATCTATACATATGGCAATAAGTATAATAAAATCTTCAATGTTTTACACATCTATATCTATTCTATACTTATAATAAAACTGTAACAGGACCAATTCTGTACATGGCAGATATTTTGAAAAAAAAAAATTTACATTACTCTGTAGCTGATACTGATGCCGAAACTGTATTTTTTTTTATTTTTGTCTGTCTGTCTGTATCCCGGCCGCGCATCACTCCAAAACTACTGAATGGATTTCAATGAAACTTAGCATGGTTTGAGTTCATACTACAAGGTAGGATAATTTAGCTTTTTATCCCGAAATTCAGCATGGTTCTCTTGGGAGAGGGGATGAAAGTCAAAATATACACTTAGTTGTAATTTATTAACGCGTAGTCCGATTTCTTACGTTCTTTTTAGGGTTCCGTACCCAAAGGGTAGAAAACGGTCTGTCCGGCTGTCCGTCCGACTGTCCGTCCATCCGTCCGTCCGTCCGTCTGTCACCAGGCTGTATCTCAAGAACGGTGATAGCTAGACAGTTGAAACTTTCACAGATGATGTATTTCTGTTGCTGCCATAACAACAAATACAAAAAATTGGCCAAGTGCGAGTTGGACTCACGCACGTTAAAACAAAAAAAGGTTAAAATACGAAGTCTAATGTTGTATAGCTAATGGTACGGAACCCTTCGTGCGCGAGTCCGACTCGCACTTGGCCGATTTTTTTGTTTGAATACTGGTACTTTAAAATTTATCCCGTAAATATTTCAAAGTCATCGGGTTCGAAGTTCAGAAATAACAAACATCACAACCTAAATATTACGTTCCAAATAGCTTGACATCCAGAATGTACAGGAACCTTTGAACGTACGGATCATCTTAAACTGGCGTTTGCACTATATCGTATAGGTATAATAGATAGGTCTGTGGTCGGACCACTCCAAAAGATTCTGATATTTCAAACAATAAAACACAGTTTTTTTATTACGATAAGCACAATTTCCCTATGTATATTTTTCATAACATGCAATGCTCTAATCAGTCTAATCTATATCTATAACAAGTTGGAGAAGGCAGGTAGGGAAGCGCGAGGGGTAAGACGCTTACATTTATCTATTTATACTCATAATAAAAATGTAAAAGGTTCAATTCTGTACATTTCAGATATTTTGAAAACATTTTTTCAGAGCAATCTGTAGCTGATACTGATGCAAAAACTGTTTTTTTTTCTGTCTGTCTGTCTGTATCCCAGCCGCGCATCACTCCAAAACTACTGAATGGATTTAAATGAAACCTAGCACGATTTGAGTTCATACTACGAAGAAGGATATAGAATACTTTTTATCCCGAAATTCAGTACGGTTCCCTTAGGAAAGGGAATGAAAGTCAAAATGTAAAGTGAGTTGTAATTTATTAACGCGTAGTTAGTAGTTATTTTTTTGTTACAATAGTGGTAATTTAATTATTTTCCCGTAAATATTTCGAAGTCTTCAGTTTTGTAGTTCAGAAATTACAGATATCACAAACTAAATATTTCGTTCTAAATAACTTGAACCGCGGAATGTTGAGAAACCCTTAAACGTACGGCTCATCTTAAGCTAGCATTCGCACTTTATCATAAAGGCTTCATAGATATATTATATCAGCCGCATTGTCTACTGCTGAACACAGCCTCTACCACTATGGGAGGGTTTGCCATAATCCCCACGCTTGGCAGGCATCTTGGGGATCGCGGTGTGAGATATCAGTTCCTCAGAAAGCGCTGCTGCCCATCCTCTGTAGTGTTACTCTTTATCGCCTCTTACGACACCTACTACGGGTAAAGATGGGGGGTGACATTATAGCCCGGCACTCCAAGGACAGCCCGACAACCCACAGGCAGCCCAGAACCCCACGGGCAGCACGGCACCCTTATTTAGTTTTGCAAGCTTGCTACGATAAAACTCTAAAATGTGGTACATTCACCACAATCAGTTTTTATAACTACATATATTTCTTTTGCCGGATACATTTCGGAGACTGCGCAATGGAAGTGCACAATGTTGTCTTAGGTTTTCGCGATTGTTACACTTTGTAATTAAACAACTTTAAACGGTTTAAATCGCGTATATTTATCATTATTTTTGTCCCGACGTTTCAAACACTTTGTAGTGATCTTGGTCACGGGGTGACTATCAGGACAAAAATAACGGTAAATATACGTGATTTAATCCGTTTAAAATTGGAAATGAACAAGTTTAGTAGATTGTAATACAATGGTCGAAAGGAATTGATAACTTTCACCCGCGTTCAGCATTCTACTTTTCATTTCGAATTTAAAAAAAGTAAAAAAAAGTAGCTTTTCTAAAAATTATTCATTGAAAAAATAACTTACTTACTAAAAAAATATTGAGGGGATAGAACTATTTGTGAAATTTTACGTTAAATTTTGTTTGTAATATTTACGGGCGGCTATTGCCCGAAGAGAAATCTCTCTGCTTTTCACTACTAATATAAGGAATAACGATTTAAAAATAGTATGTTTTTTTATATTATTTATTTTGATTTTAATAACATGAGCAGAACCTATTTAAAATAATTGCGGCTATAGTCCAAGTAGGAATCGATGACTTACATACGTGTTAAGCACTCTACTTTTCATTTAAAATATGAGGACGGTAAAAAAACATGAGTAGAAGATACAAAGATGCACTAGGAGTTAGAACAATGAAATTTAGGAAAATTTTTAGTTAGTTTTTTTTACCTTATATTTAGTTACTACCCTGCCAAACATAGTTGTTATTAATTTTTTTATAACAACAGAGTATTTTACAACGAAAAATCTTAGACATATAACTTTGTTTACACCAATGGTTAAAATTTTTACAAGTCATTCCGGCACAAGAGAAGGCAGCATTTACTATGAGTTTTTCCCGGCCTTAGGTGGGAAGGAGCCTCTCCTACCCGCTACTCAGATCAAACAAACACTACTTTCCGAGAATGAGAAATAAAAAAAATATGTTCGATCTACCGTCAAACAAATTCTAAAGAAACGCACAATGTACTTGCTTCAACATTTATTGTGCGAATCGGGAAAGAACTCTCTGAGTTACTTAACTACTGTTTTCTGGAAAATACAACCCGGGAGTTTTGAAATCCAAAGTAAAAAGCTCCATTCTGAGCTATGGTTTACTATAAGAGTACTTCACCGCAGACCACAGTGTTGCTTAATATGGGATAAACAGTGCACAAATGTGAATAATTAGTCTGCAGGTACGGCAAACGCGAACGAAGTCGCAGGTACAGCTAGTCATAAATAAAGAACATATTATAAACTATTTTTAATAAGTACTTTACACTGTCACGTGATCAATTTCGATACTTATAAAATATACTTCCAGTAATATTATCATCAAATAATGATTCAAGTGATCATGATAATCAATATATTATGCTTAATCACAGTCTAACAACAAACACAATTAGGTACAGTATTAAATTCACACCACAGATAAAGTATACCATGGATAATTAAACAAATACTTATTTTCCTCTTAAAAACCACAGAGTATAATTAAAACGAAATGAGATTGTTACATTAAACCAGTTGTTTAATCTTAAGCTTAAAGCTAATCAAGTGAAGATGAACAAATATTTCATTACATAGTAAGTCAATTTTCAAATAATCTATCACGCGCATCGGCGAACATCCCAGACGCACTACAAAACCGGGGTAGACCCAAAAGCACCCTGAAGCCATTGTTATACTGGATACGTAGAGCATTATAGGCCTTCCGCGTATATTTGATCCACAGGCTGCACGTGTAAAACGATTGGCAAAAGGCCTTAAACAGGGTTACCTTTACCTTCGCCGTACAACGTGCGAACCTGCGAGCCAGCATGTTACATCTAACCGATAATGCTCTACGCTCCCTTTCGATGTCCATGTCATCAGACATATCATCTGTAACCCAGTGGTCCAAGTACTTGAACTGCGTAACCCAAGTGAGGGGAGCTTCGTTTAGTAAACTGTAACACTTCACTCTTTTTCGAGTTATACTTGAGCCCATGAGATGCAGACTTATTTCTTCACATATTTTTATCAACTTTCTCAATGCATTGATCGACGGACTCAGCAAGACCATATCGTCTGTATAACTTATATTATTAATAATATTACCATTAATTGGCACAACATGTGTCTACGTCTGCGTCTGTTATACCTACGCGCCTCGATCTCAGCCCGCGCTCAGTACGCAGACAGTCGCGACTGCGTCGCAGTGATGAATGGATGGTGTGTAATTTTCTTTACCAAAAAATAAGTTCATGTACATATTTAATATGACGAATAGGATATATTGTGCTGTTTTTGGTTGCATGAATTCGTCAATAACGCATCCAGAGATAACTTTTTTAGATTACCTGGAAACTCTGAAAGGTATACATAAAATTAATTTACTTACTAGTAGGTAGGTTGCCTACATAATGCGTGTCTTTTTAATGGATAAGTGTATTTCCTTTTATCTCCCGAAAAAAAGCTAACTGGATTAATAATAAAATAAGTGAATAGAGTAAAGGAAAGACACGAGTGAAATAGGTAGTTATTGGCGAGTCATGAATCACGATACGGTAGGTACGCTTGTGTTAAAACCTCGGGGCATGTGTGTTTTGTTACTTTGTATAATTCAAAATAAAGACGTGGTATTTTATCAGTACTAATATATAATATATAATCAGTACTTATATTATAAATGCGAAAGTAACTCTGTCTGTCTGTCTGTCTGTTACGCTTTCACGGCAAAACTACTGGACTGGACTGAATTTATAAGCCTTATTTGTTAGTCAAAAATAAACATGTTTTTTGAATTAAATCTACCAATCAAAAAACCACACACATTTGTATTGGACACTACCTATTTAATTCACAGTCTTTTATTTGTTTATACAAAAAAAGTATATTTACAATCACAAAACTAAATGGAAACACAAAAAAGGTAAAATGTAATTAAAATGCTGGAGGCGGGCAGCCCTATCGCATGTTTACGTACCGCGCGGTGGTAGGTAGTTATTATAAGGACATAGCCGAGTTAAGATACTGTATAGTTAACGTGTCTGGGCTGAGTTATGCCGACTTTAGTCCGTTTACTATCTGTTTTATTAGTGTATGCGCTATGTTATATGAAAGTTTTAGTCACTAATTCTGTTCTTGAGTAGTTTGCATTAAAAAAATACCTATCAATCAGGATGACCTCCGGGGGAGCCGCATTGTGTTACATATTTAAAAAAGACTATATAATTTGTCAAGGTAGTAACTAAATCTTAGATATCTACTTATAAAAAAAACAAACAAAGCTTTTACTTAAATTTCACAAATTCTCCTCAATTAATTTCACATATGCGTGTATCGTCTATTCATGTTATTATTTTCAGTAAATACTTTAGAAAAATGCTGCTATTATTTACTTCCACATATTCTAAATGAAAATAAGAGTGTTTAACACGGATGTAAGTCATCGATTCCTGCTTGGACTATTAATTTTAAATAGGTTAGTACCTATTTAAAATAAATGTAAACTCATGTTATTATAACCAAAAATATTATAGAAAAACTACTAGTTTTTATTTTCTTTATATTTGTGGTAAAAAGTAGAGTGTTGAACATGAAAATCATCATTTCCCACTCGATCTACAGCCGCCCGTAAATATTCCAAATGAAATTTAACAATAAATTTAACAAATACTTCTAACCTCTCCATTAATTTTAAATAGGTGCTACTCATGTTATTATTATTAATGAATATTTTACAAAAACTACTACTCCTTAATTTCCTTACATTCGAAATTAAAAGTAGGGTGTTCAACACGGGTGAAAGTCATCAATTCCCACTAGAACTATAGCCATCTATATATTATAGTCTAAAATCCTCGTATAGGAATGATTCCTTTGACCCTTGTATAACAATCTACTATTTTATACAAAGCTTGTAAAAATTCAAAGTTTGCGAATCAAAAATTTGGTTACAGGAAAAGTAAACATGACCTTTACCATTACAACAATGGTACTTCGTAAAATTAATTAAGAAAGACCTTTTCATTACAAATGTTTGGCCTTTACAAATAATTTACAGAGATTTTCCCACATTGATAAATTTAGAATCTTATTTACTCGTTAATAATGTTTGAAAACGTATTATTATGAATTATTTTTTGTTAATGTACATGTATCTAATAAACTACATTGTTTAACAGATATATACAATTTTCACAAGTGACAAACGACTTAAAAAAAAATTAAGTACTTAAAATGTGGTTACATTGTGTTGAAGTCGGTTGACTTCAATACCCAAAAGTGTGAAATAACTTGTTGAAGTCGGTACCATGATGGTTCAAAAGTACCTATTATCACAATATTGTGCGCATGGTACCGACTTCGACAAGTTATTTCACACTTTTGGGTGTTGAAGTCTGTTACATTATTTGTAAAAAAAAAAATTTCAATCTTTTTAGCGACCCTTACTGCTTACGGGATCAATTGTCATTCATTGTCAACGACTATATCATCAAGATAGGTACATATTTTTCAGTAATTGGAGTGTAACTCAAAAACGGCTTGACCGATTTTGATGAAATCTAAAATGGTACCAAAAGACAAGCTTTCAAACAAAAACAGAATTTTCAAAATCGGTTCATCCAGTCAAGAGATCTGAGGTAACAAACATAAAAAAATACAGACGAATTGAGAACCTCCTCCTTTTTTGGAGGTCGGTTAAAACGTTAAATTTCCAACAAACCTAACCAACACCAACTGTCCATAACAATTTGTCCATAAGCGCCAGTTTAGCCTGATACGTCATTTATTTATAGGCGTAATAGGGATACAAAAAAAATCGAGTTCTCTTTTTTACAACATTACCTACGAACTGTTGTGTAGACCTATTCAGTTGTCTTAAAAAAAAACAACTTATGGACACACACACATTTATTTTATTTCAAAAAATAAAATTATTAATTTACACTTTGACTTACAAGTTCCCGCAACTCACTTTTGCTACTAATTTGGGCAGAGGTTCCATCTGAAGGGTATATCACTAGTGAGTCTGGTGACTCCTGGAGTTATCACGATAAATTTGAGCACTTAATTTTGGAAGCCACCGTTTGTATAGAGAAAAAAACTGCTGACAACGTGTAAAAAGGTTTGTGAGGGATTCGGGCCTACTTCAGCAATATATTAGGTGTAACTCTTTAAAAATTTTAGTTATAAAAATTGATTATAGAATAATTTGATTTTATTTAAATAATTTAATAAAAATATTGATTTGTGGAGTCAAAAATATGATATAATTCATTTTAAATTATAAATAAAAATTATTTTTCTATTTGTTTTATTTCTTTTTTTTTTTATTTATATTTATATTATTATTTTTTTTTAACGGTGTAACACACAGATTACCCTACGTTGGGTGGTTAAGGTCCTTTTTCTTTAATTAAACAACAGACCTCTGGTATTGCGGATTTTTGTGGGCGAGTGATCACTTACCATCAGGTAAGACGCTTGCTTGTTTGTCCTCCTAACCCAAAAAAAAGACACACCAAAAGGGAGTGAAAGTAAGCCTTAGAAGCAAACCCACCCGTAAATATTGAGATGTTGAATATATATATGTTATGCAAGAGATGAAATCTGACGTTATTTCCGCTATACTAATGTTCTGACATTTATTTGAAGGTAACACTTTTTTTTCTTGTAAACAGGTTTAAACCCAGAAACCATTTTTTTTTCTCGTATTCATTTGAATTTAGTAATGAGGGATGATACTAAGCGTCCAGTGTAGTTGTGAAAATGTCGGCAAAACCTTCTCGTTTTGCACTGCCCTCGTTACTCCGACAGGTAAATTATTATATCCGGTTTGCCCAGTAATTAAATATAAATTTCCACAAGTTATTTTGGAAAACCTCACATATTTTATTTCGTTTATAACACTTGATTCACGAATAAGTGAAACTTCAAACAAGTTTCCTTGTTATTTAAAAATATCTTTTTCTTTTTGATCCTCGCCTACAGCAGTGGGTCTTAGTCATAAGTTTATCACTTTGTAACCCTTTTTAACACTGACCTATTTGTCATATAAAAAGCTTTTTTTTTTATGCTTGATAGGTGTTAGCCTTTGACCACTATCTCACCTGATGGTAAGTGATGATGTGGTCGAAGTTGTTGTTCAGGCTAACCTAGAATTACTGGCTCTCAAGGACAGCTGCCGGAACACACCGTTAGGTGCTTGGCGACAGATTTTCAACTTGAGGGTGGTAGCTAGCCAGGCGGGCATTCGCAAAGTGCCCTACCACCATGCTGTAACGACTGCCATCCTAAGACAACAACCGGGACCGACGGCTTAACGTGCCCTCCGAAGCACGGAAGCGCTCAGTAGTAATGTCACCAGCGGTCACCCATCCAACTCATGACCGCGGCGGACGTTGCTTAACGTAGCTGATCGATTCAGAATGGTTAAGCAAACTTCGCTACGAGCGCTTCAAAGCTATATATTTTATAGATTACTTGTAAACACACGTGCGCATTGATCCTAATGTTTCGAAGCTCGTAGTAGAGCTTGCCTAATAATTTCTGAGCCGATCAACAAAGAAAGTTAAGAAAGTCTTCTGCGGTCACTTTGTGTAACTGCTAGAGGCATTGACAGGGCATCTTGCCGCCAAGGACGTTCGGCAATTATTCCCCGTTGTTGTCTTAAAGCGGCTGTCAGCTATGTTGCTTGCTTTTGGCTGACCTGTAAGCATAAATATTTCGCACGTTCTCAATAACATTCAAGTGTTCACGACGATAATGACCCGCTTTAATTCCCTAACTACATAAACTTATTAGCAGCTCGTTTCCTACGAGAACGTGGTAGATACAAGAATCACTAAGCACTAGGAACAAAGATAAAATAGCGGTGCCAGGTTTTAGATTAGCAAAGACAAATAATAGTAGTTTATGCAACTGTCATATAATAGAGGGTATTAAAACATGAGTGTAGTTTTTTGAAACGAGCCACAGTGGAAAAAGTCTGATACTGGTCTATTGGCTCGGAACTAGCGGAACCAGGGCAGCGCGCTCACCATAGATAATTTGTACTTAAATTGAATTGAAACCTCCTTAGTCGGGACACATTGTAATTTAATAATTAAAAAAATGTTTTAGGCATTGTTTTGTTAGGAGAATAATGCTTTAATTAAATTTTTTAATGTTCTTAAAGTTGTAAACAAAATATGCCAATAAAAGTTTGTATTTCATTTCATAATTAGATTATTACCGAATGAGATTAAGTATATAAAATGTATTTTTTAGGCTATGGTGTGTGGTTGTATATTAAAGTTCCCAAACATATTATTACAACGCTTACAGAAAGAAAATTCAAGTTGCATGTGAAAAACATTTTTGTATGAAATCCTACTGCACAGTTTGTGTTACTTTAACGAAAAAAATGTTGCCAAGCTTTCGCCTGTCATCTACGAAATTTAAACAAAATATATTGTAATAATATTATTAAATAGGATAAAGCACATTGTTAAAAGAAGTTTAAAAGTATGGCACCAAGTTTTTTTGCCGTTTTTTTCGCAGTAACTATATAATTGTTTTTGAACGTGGTAGTACAATGTAGAATATTTCAATTCTGACATTTGTAATTGACTTTCATAAGAGAGTCGTAGACGCCTAAATTGAATAAATGTTTTTGACTTTGACTTTGTATCGTTCTGTCAGAGATGCGCGAATATTAGGCATAAATCATTGGAAAAGATTTTTTTTGAGTTCTGTTCAATCTAAAATTACAGGTCTTCTGCATGACTTAGAATACAATATTCAGCGTTTTTAAGAAGGAGAAGTGAGTTACAGTCCATACAATAACGAAATAATTAGACTGTTGATTATTTTTCATCACACTTGCACGTAAACAGTATCAAAACATACAGGTTAACTTGGCAGTAATGCCCCATTTTTTTTTATTGTGATTTTATGGTACTGTGACAGAACAGCTCGTAGTCCACCTGATGTTAAACGGACTATCCTCTGCATAACAGCATAACAGATGCATTTCGTCACAAATTACGAATTGCACTGCGCCCGTCACCTTGAGACGTACTCGTAGTTGTGAAGTAAGTAAGTCTCATGTGCCTGTCATTTAACTGGCTTTCAAGGACTGTTGCCGGAACACTATGAACAGCTTGGCGACAGATATTCTACTTGAGGGTAGGATATAAAACCCTCGAAATTATTTTTGCCATGAAACGCAAGATCGGTAAAAAAATGTTTTAATTTATAGCAAGCACACAGGTCATACAAGTTCAAGCAAGGAGTTTACACGCAATTGAAAAATTGTCTTAAAATGTTATCGAATCGGGAATTACATTGCAATCTCGCTACTTAAGTACTCACCTAATGGTCTTACTAATCGATTTTAATAGTTTTTTGTTTTGTATCAAAACATCGATATGATTATTTTTTTACACTCCGTCATGCCGTAGGTATACCTACGTAAGTATTTGCTTTTAACGTTTCTGAACGAAACATTTTTATAATCTGTGGTGTGGACTATGCACAAGCCCGCCAGCCGCTTAAAAAATAGTTCACGTATATTGTAATAATAGTTGCGCTGACTTGTATATCACAGCTATAATGCATAATTATTTACTCGAAAATGTAATAATAAACTTTGTTTGTTTCATGGGCGGTACGGTAATTACGAACCTCGACTCAGAAACTTCTACTTCTTCTGCCTCGATCGTAATTCCTTACTTACCGCCCTTAATACATAATGTACTAATTACAATCGAAATATTTCGTTGAGAATCTTTTAGTGTTGATAGTAACGTACTGTTACACCACTACATAACACAAAGTCATAGAAAATACAAAGGTTTACATTAAAGTGTCAAAGTGTGCGGCATTAGTTTTGATACTGATCTATTTCAAGAAACTTAAGGATGGGCTCTGACAAACTAAGGCGGAAAGACAGAGTCCGGTACCACATCAAACTGAAGCCACCATTTTATATATGTGTGCAATGGAAGTAAGGCCATAATATGAAAGAAAAAATAACTTATTTGTGGGATTTATGGCAGATACATATTTTGTGATGATATAAACATACAGAATATAATTAAAGCAAAATATGTTCGTTAGATTACAATAATAGTGCACAATCATCACGATTATTATCGTTTAATTTTTCGTAACTTTTTAAAATTATTACAGCAAAATCTATTCTTAGAAAATTTTACAATAATATTGCACAATCCTCACGATTATTATTTTATACAATTTTTTTGTCTTTAGTCTTTAGTGATCTTCTCTTGGACAATAAATAATGGATCAATTTGACCTATGTGTATGTAATATTGTCAGAACTGCACAGTTTTTGGTGTTAAAAGTTGCATGTTTGTGTGTTAGTATATTTGTATGTATGTCCACGTGATACGCAGAAACTAGAAATTGCATTCTACAAATTTTTGTTTTCGTGATTAAAGTAACTCTTAACTTTGGAGTTTTTGTAACTTATGCCCTGTGAAGTATTTTGAATATTTTTTTGTTTCAAACATAACGAGTAAATACTATTAATTATTTACTATTAATAATGCATAACTAAAAGTAATTTATAGAAATTAACCGACTTTAAAATAATTGAATTAACCTTTAAGTGATATAACACGAATACCATCAAACTGGGCATCTACTGAAGTAGGTATGTAAACCAATTAATTTTGAGGTCTGTAATGGACTTATTGATGATAGTTTACGCCTGTAGAGCCTGATAGCCACCTTAAAAATAGTGGGTTTACGTACATACTTAGGCAGACGACAATTTTTTTTTAATAACCTAATTCCTTACTGTTTCCACAATATGATACAATAGCCTCTTGAATTTATAATACTTTTGGAAACAACCTAAGATGTATGTCTGGCAACACTTTTGCTAACACATTTATTCGTAATTATAACCTAAATTAGGTTGTGAATAGGGCGTTCGGATAGCCTATCAGTTCCAAAAATAACACTCACAAACGCTAAAAATGATCACGTAGGGCGTTCGTATTGGGACTTCGTGAGCATTTGTATCGTTTTCGCTCACCGTTCGGATAGCTTTGAAAACGCTACAAATGACAGAGAAAAGTGCTAATTTCGACCCACGTCTTATCGTGGGATCGTTGTGATCGTTTTTTGACAACTTGGAAATTTATATCTATCTTAACATTTTATGAGAAATATTGTGGTTCCTATCATAAAGAATAGAACTGGCGATGCCTCCGACACAGACCTATATCTTTGGCTTCAGTTATTGCACCTATATCTTTAGCTGCAGTTCCAGAAAACGTTATTTTGGTTTTCAGCGGTTGTCAAAATAAGTATAAGACGTTCGGATAGCATAAAGTCATTGGTGGTCAAAAATAGAAGAAGCTTCTTTCCGAACGCTAAGATACAAATGCCACTTTTGAAACTGCTACAAACGCAACCGAGCCAAAACGAACGCACCTATGATATTAAAGAAAGTAAATTTAGTATATTCAATATTTACTTATGTGTCTTAATACTAAAGTCGGTTTTTAATTTATTTATTCCGTTATATGTGACGTGCATAATGTGCGACGGTATTCTATACTGGAAGGTATCTTTACCTTATCAGAACAGTCAGGGTGTAGGTATTACACAATGTTGGTAAATGTAATCGAATTTTGATGATCCCAAACATTTATTTTTTGAGCTATAGTGTTGAAGTACATATTATATTTTATTAATAGGCAGTTCGATTCGTATTAGCTTGACGGCATGATATTGTCAAACTGCTCATAATATTAGTTAAGTATGTTAAATGAAGGAATAATTGATGGATTATATACTTAGTTATATATTGTTATATTCGATGGAATAACATTCAATTTTCTCTATTAGCTAAGAACCGGCTAGGACCAACGTTATATTTAGCTACCGGAAATATTCCAACCAGTTTGATTACTTGATAAGTTTTCTCTAATTTTCAATTACGAAGCTTTTGTGTTTTTGACACGAAAAATAGTGGAGCTCACTTAATCGTTGTTAACCTATAAACTAGCTAAAGTCCACTGTGGCCATAAGTCATAGGTAACTTGGGTGATTGCAAGTGACATTTACTATACTGAGTGCTTTTCTGTTTCGTGGTCCCGGTTGTTGTCTAAGGATGACAGTTGTTATAGGTATGCCGGTCGTAGCTAAGATTTTTTTACCTGTAGATATGTTGTATGGCCTCCATATTTACTAGACGAATTCAGGGTAATCACCTGAGTCACTACCAGTCTTGCACTTCCAAGCGTCCGGTGAATACATCGCCGCTAATCGTGTTTTTTAGGAATAATCTGTGGACAATATGCCTTTCTTGTGTCTTTAGACTCTGCACCAATTATACAGGCACTGTGAGAGATAAGAAAACTGTTTCATTTCACGCGTAATTATTGCTTTTATTGATGAAATAGAAAGTATCGTCATTTTGTTTTATCTTAGGAACTAATCTCAATGAAATGGATGAGCGAGATATGTGTATCGTTTGGTGTGAGAAAGTGAAAGAGATCGCAGCATAATGGTGATCGGAACGTCTCGTGGCGGTTCGGTGGTAACACGAATTGCTTATTTATCTCTTTCTAACAACAGATATGACGCATAATATTTGAACGTTCTTTCCTTGTCATTACAAACTGCATATACATGTGCGTAGGTATGTATATAGGTAAATTCTAGTAAGCTTTTAGAGCAGTGGTGTTCGGATATAACTAATCTAAATATTTCAAATCACTGGGTTGTAGGATGTTGCGAGTGCTCGCCTGCCTAGCTACCACCTTCAAGTAGAACATCTTTTTTTTTATGCCCTATAGGTTAGCTTTTGACAAGTATCTCACCTGATGTTAAGTGATGATGTGGTCGATGATGTAGTTCAGGCTAACCTAGAATTACTGGCTCTCAAGGACAGCTGCCAGAACACACCGTTAAGTGCTTGGCGACAGATTATCGACTTAATGGTGGTATTTAGCCAGGTGGGCAGTCGCAAAATGCACTACAACCATGCTATAAAGACTGCTATCCTAAGACAACAACCGGGCCCGACGGCTTTACGTGCCCTCCGAAGCACGGAAGCGCTCAGTAGTAATGTCACCAGCGGTCACCCATCCAACTCATGACCGCGGCGAACATTGCTTAACTTGGCTGATCGGTACAGAACGGCTAAGCAAACTTCGCTACGAGCGCTTCAAAATTGCTGTTGCTATTGTAAAAAAGCTGTCATTGAGAGCCAGTAATTCTAGGTTAGCCTGAACAACATCTTTGGCCACATCATCAGTTACCATCAGGTGAGATAGTGGTCCAAGGCTAACCTATCAAGCATAAAAAAACCTTCATGTAGAACATCTATTCTAAGCACCTACCAGAGTATTCTAGAAGATGTGCGAGCAGTAATACTATGTTAGCCTTTACAACGCCTATACCAGCATCTTTTACCTGTAGACATGGATCGTCTAACCGCAATAAAATAAAAATCGGCCAAGTGCGAGTCAGACTCGCACACGAAGGGTTCCGTACCATTAGCTGTACAACATTAGACTTCATATTTTAACTTTTTTTTGTTTTAACGTGCGCGAGTCCGACTCGCACATGGCCAACTTTTTATCTTTCTTGTTATAGCGGCAAAAGAAATACAACATCTGTGAAAATTTCAACTGTCTAGCTATCACTGTTCTTGAGATACAGCCTGGTGACAGCGAAGTCTCAGTAATAGGGTCCCGTTTTTACCTTTTGGTTACGGAACCCTAAAAACCAACAAAACCTTACAACGTCGTAATAGCAGTATTTGATCAACAATACCAATTAATAAAAGCCAATATCGCCACGTTGAAATAAATCTAAAATTAAATTCTCTATTCTATTTAAAAGCTGATTGTCACCAAGATTGCCTTTTGTGAATTATTCATGGGAATAATCAAGGCGGAGCCTATCACAGATTTCTCTTTGATGAGGAAAATTAGTGGCAGTACCGGACGTGGCTGTTAGGAATAACCAGCTTCAATCAACAAAATGTTTCATGGGTTTCATTTAAAAATGTTTTCACACTTCCGCTTTGTACAAAATTAGCTCTGTGCTTCTATCTTCTTTTAACCAACTTCAAAAAAGGAGGTTCTCAACTAGATTTTTTTGTATCATTGTTATTTGATTCCTTAGGTACCCTATTTCATTTTAAAATGTTTTCACTATTCCGCTTATTATAAAATTAGCTCTATGCTTCTATCTTCTTTAAACCAATTTAAAAAAGGAGGTTTTCAACTAGATTTTTTTGTATCATTGTTATTTGATTCCTTAGGTACAAGGTTTCATTTAAAAATGTTTTCACTGTTCCGCTTATTATAAAATTAGCTATATGCTTCTATCTTCTTTAAACCAATTTAAAAAAGGAGGTTCTCAACTAGATTTTTTCGTATCATTGTTATCTGATTCCTTAGGTACACCAATTTATAAAATGACATTGATATTTATTTGTACGGTTAAGTATACCTCCAAGTTTTTTTACACTAAAATAACTGAAAAAAGTATTTGCAATATGCATTCACCTTTTTTTGCAATATGGTGACCGTCGCCAGACATACTTGTATATTAGCAGTACCCGTACTTTGTATTGTAACTGAGTGAAAATTTATGTAATTAAGGATTTTGCAAATTCTTTCAGTTAATTAACTGTAAAAAGTATTTGCTACCTGTGATGTGATGGTAATTGCAACTTCTGACAATTATTTCATACTTTCCAGTGTTAGAAGTCGATTCCGGTTTTTTTTTATATCAGAATCCTACTAGGGCATGCAGATTGCATTGCGATACCTATACATAATTATTATACCATTTATACGGAACAACTCTGCAACAACAAATTCCACCATCATAATTATTTTCCTTTTTGCTGTCGGATTTTAGTTTTGGTTCTGGATAAAAATATGTTTTGCTAAAAAAACAGAGGGCGATATCGCCACCTCCCCAACCTTACTATATTTGCGAATTTGTGTTGGGTAGTCTAATTGTGGCTTTGTGCTGCTTTCGCACCGTGACGGCGACGGAGCAAAGGATCAATAATTGCTTTTGCACAGAATAAAAACAATATAAACATGGATATTAAAAAAGGGAATTAACCCGCAAAAATGCCTTTAATGTAGATTTCTTTTTTTAAAGATTTTCCATCTACAATCAGTGGCCACTTTAAGCAGATGTGTTGTGGGCGTATTGTCAGGTAGAGTGTGTCTTCCAGCGAGTACATCTCCTCATTTTGTTATGACTGTCCTGGACACTTAATGGGTAACTAGGACTTGTTTCCGTTTTAATCGTCTATTATAACCCTGGGTTCATGTAGAATAGCATAGTAAGAAGACATTTCAATAATTTCAAGGGTTTTACATTTATGAAATGAAAAACTGTTTTTTATTATATGATTGTCATTCTGTAATTAAAAGTAAAATTGTTTCAGATCGACGTTTTTCGTTCTCTTATTGAAAATATCTGAATTGAGTTATAATTCAAAATCAAAGAAAAATATGGAGATTTTTTAATATTCTGGTCATACAATCATGGTGCTTGGTTTGCTCAATGTTGTAGATGTATTCGATACACATTCCTTCGTGTATTTTTGATAGTATAAGATTGTTTGCTTATCAGCCTAAATGCCTTCACTAATTTCAACATTCTAAAACTGATAACCGATGGGGAAGAAATGTTCTCGAGTACCACACTACATCGGAAGACGTATACATTTGGTAGGCCCCTCACTAGGTGGACTGATGATATCGTGAAAGTCGCGGGTAGCCAATGCTTACAAGCGGCTCATAGCCGTTTTTTGCTAAGATTTTTTTACCTGTAGATGTGTTGTATGGCCTCCATATTTACTAGACGAATTCAGGGTAATCACCTGAGTCACTACCAGTCTTGCACTTCCAAGCGTCCGGTGAATACATCGCCGCTAATCGTGTTTTTTAGGAATAATCTGTGGACAATATGCCTTTCTTGTGTCTTTAGACTCTGCACCAATTATACAGGCACTGTGAGAGATAAGAAAACTGTTTCATTTCACGCGTAATTATTGCTTTTATTGATGAAATAGTAAGTATCGACATTTTGTTTTAACTTAGGAACTAATCGCAATGAAATGGATGAGCGAGATATGTGTATCTTTTGGTGTGAGAGAGTGAAAGAGATCGCAGCATAATGGTGATCGGAACGTCTCGTGGCTGTTCGGTGGTAACACGAATTGCTTATTTATCTCTTTCTAACTACAGATATGACGCATAATATTTGAACGTTCTTTCCTTGTCATTACAAACTGCATATACATGTGCGTAGGTATGTATATAGGTAAATTCTAGTAAGCTTTTAGAGCAGTGGTGTTCGGATATAACTAATCTAAATATTTCAAATCACTGGTTTTTTGTGGCCAATTTGTGGCGCTCTATGGGAGAGGCTTTGTTAGGACGATGATGATGAATCTCAACATTCCCAAGTTAAGTACCTCATAGTTGGCGTAAGTTATTATGAAGAAAATAAAAAATGCTGTATGAATAATAACAATAATGTAGCCTTTTATTTATTTACTTATAGCTGCATAGGCTGGCTAGCCTTTGACCACTATCTCACTTGATGGTAAGTGATGATGTTGTCAAAGATGTTGTTAAGGATAAACAAGAATTACTGGCTCTCAAGGACACTGCCTAAACACACCATTTGGTGCTTGGTCACAGATTTTCTACTTAGTGGTTAGCCAGGCGGGCATTCTCGAAATGCCCTACTAACACGCAAAGTTAAAAAAAAACAAATATTTATCATGGCAATGTCGATACTATAAGCAAACACCATTACTGCATACTTAGCAACACGTCTATCTGCAACTTATGCTGAGATTATGTCATTAATTTCACGTTGCCGTATTGAATCACAGATTATTTGTGACTTAAGAGCCGATTTGGCAATAAAACTTTTGATTAAAAGTTAGATCCGTAAATAAATGGTGGCAAGGATCCTTCTCAAACATTTAACAAGGTGTCTTGTAACCAAGATAGTTCGTAAACAATACAGTTGTGTTTAACAAGGCAAGTTTGTAAAATCCATCACAATGAGCTTATCTTATCTAAAATGATAATGTGGAACTAGTGATAACCAAATTCAACTAGTTAAATTATTTTCAGATTTTTTAAAAATGGAACTAGTGGTGAAAATAACATCAGTAGTAAGATGGTACACGAATGGTTTTATATTTTACAAATTATCGAATGCCTAAACCACTCGGCCGAATGAGTGGTTTAGGCATCCGGCGCGAAATTTTTGAAGCGCTCTTAGCGAAGTTTGCTAAGCTGTTCTTAACCGATCAGCTAAGTTAAGCAACGTCCGCCGTGGTCATGAGTTGGATGGGTGACCGCTAATGACATTCCTACTGAGCGCTTCCGTGCTTCGGAGGGCACGTTAAGCCGTCGGTCCTGGTTGTTGTCTTAGGATGGCGGTCGTTATAGCATGGTGGAAGGGCATTTTACTAATGCCCGCCTGGCTAGCTACCACCTCATGTAGAAAATCTGTCACCAAGCTCCTAACGGTGTGTTCCGACAGCTGTCTTTGAGAGCCAGTAATTCTAGGCTGGCCTGAACAACATCTTCGGCCACATCATCACTTCCCATCAGGTGCGATAGTGGTCAAAGCGATAACCTATCAGGCATTAAAAAAAACGGATGACGCTGGTTTGATTCCCACCCAGAGCATAAAATTTTGTGCTCCAATAATTTGTACAATATGATTTTCGCTTAGCGTGCGATAGTGCTTTTAATCATATTTAGAAATACGTACATATGGTTTATTACGCGTCACTAAACAGTCATGACGTTTACTCTAACCGTTTTGACTGTGATTATCCAAAATGATGTGTATGAGAATGTAACATTTTGCGAATATATTTTTTGCGAATATAATGTCTTCCGAATGTAATATTTAGAGAACAAAGGCGTATATGTGTACTCGTCTGGGCTTTATTGTTTAGGGTATTCCCCCGTAAACAATTCATTAAGAATTATTTTTTCGGTGCATTTGTTGACGCATCTGTTTACTTTGAAAGTGTATACATAACCGTTTAGTTCTTCGCCTAAAAGTGTATTGTTTACAAGTCTTGTTTTACCGTGATATTGCAAATCTGGTGCCACATTGTTTAAGGAACTCAAGCGTCGTTATACCAATTGCAATTAGTATCGCAAACTGTTATTGAAATATGATAGCGATGCTTAAAATGTTATATATGATATAGAATACAAGAAATACTATAATTATGGTCTTGTATCATGCTCTGTTATTATAATTATGTATATTATAAGTTAGTTTTGTTAAAGTGCCAGCCACTTAATTAGCAAACATCAATAAAAAGTCCGTCTTAGATAATTACGTGCGATTCTATACTAAAATTCTTAAAAATATTAATATTCCTGAAATGACAATTTCAGGAATTTTTAACTTAGCGAAATTTGAAGTAGCACGTAAAAATATTTCTATTAAAACGTCCATACAATTGGTGAATATTTCGACGAAAAAAATGATTACGTCATTCCACCACCTTCTGTCATAAACGTAATGTAAATACTCATAAATATTGTTCTAGATAATTCTTTAAGAGACTTATGTTACAAATAGTAAATAAGTAAAGTAAGTTACAAATAATGACCTAAAATTTGTTGCCCGTTCGTTTTGAACAGGCTCTATATTATTTTTGCTACATACAGTATACTTTTACGATTGTGTAATTAACCATCATAAAAATGTACTGGACTGTCTGACTGACTGAAAAGTAGATAGAAGTGTCCAAGCACCAACGTTTCGCAACATATACTTTGGTCATCTAAAAGAATGCAAGTTCATTACCATCTACCAAACAGATACTTTTTTTTTTTTTATTTAGTTAATTCATTTTACCCTCCATAGAATCGAGAGACCTTAATTATCTTTTACTTAATTACGTCAAGTACATTTCTAAATCTATAATCTTCACTCCTGTCTTCATCTTTTACATATCTTCTACATTATCTTATATAGAACACAAATTATCAGCTATTTAACTTTCTGTACAATATATATATTATACTATATCATATGTGTATTCTTATAAATTATATGCATCTTTATATATCATCGTGCACTAGCTGTATATGTCACATATGCAGCAGTGCATCCTATTTTTACTATTTATTTTTATTCACTACTTTTATTGCTATATGTTTACAGTACACTATAAATTTATCTCTTATTCCATTATTTTCTACTATCCTATGCAAATTTCCTATATTAATATCTGTATCTATTTCGTTTTCGGTATCGAACCTACGTTTGCCGTATATTGGACAGGCAGTTATTATATGTAGGACACTTTCCTCTACCGCTGGGTCGCATGGGCATGACGGATTCTCCTTGCACTTGAAGCGGTGCAAGTACGAGGAGAACCCACCGTGTCCTGTGAAAATTTGAACCAGTAACGGGTCTAAATTGATTTTCTTCAAAAGAATGTGTGCCTTTATTGCATCCGGAAAAAAGGTTTTGGTAACAGATGCTGTTGTTCCGTTTTTATAGCGCTGGTTCCATTCCTCCAGTGACTCCATTCGGATTTGTCTCTTGGTGAACGAGACTGGACAATAATCGTAATTCGCTTTTCTTTTAAGGTGAAGCGCTGCACTCTTCGCCAGTTCGTCTGCTCTCTCGTTTCCCTCCAACCCCACATGTGCCTTTATCCAAAATAGTTTAAGAGTCTTTCCCTGTTCTTCTAAATTTCGAATATTGGTTCTTATTTCTACTGCAAGGGGGTAAAGGGAAGAGTTGTTGGTCACTGTTTCGAGGGCAGACCGCGAGTCACAGTAAATATGGCATATGGACTTAGGCGTTTTACGGGCTGTTTTGGTCGCCTCAGCCAGAGCCAAGAGTTCAGCCTGGTACACGGAGCAGCAGTCTTCCAACTTGAGTTTTCGAGTACTGGTCTCGACGGCACCGATCCAGACAGATAGTGCCGCACCAACTTTCCCTTCAACTTTACTTCCATCTGTAAAGATGTTAAGTCCGTCGTTGTAGTGCTCTTCGAGTGCTGCTCCATCCGCCAAGCATGTGAAGCTCAGCTCTGATTGCAGCGCTGGATGTGGCGTGGCTGTGTAGGGCACCAGTGTCTCAATTTCACGGTCTCCTATTACTCGCTGAGAGTGACCTTTCTTGACTTCAAAAAGCGAGGCTGCTTCACGGACTCTAATGTCCAAAGGAAGCAGCCCAGCGAGTAATAGCGCCGAGTTTAGCGAGACCGTTCTGTACGCCTTTATTATCTTCTGTACAAAGCCACGTTGTACTGCGTCAAATTTGTTTTTTATACAGATCTTTTTTGTAGCGGGTGCCCACGCGCTCGCTGCATACATTATCGTAGGCTCAACTACTGCTTGGTATATGCATTTTATGATCTCAGGCTTGAGGCCCCAGGTGACTTTTGCGGCCCTTGACAGCTGTTTATAGAAGTTGAGCGCTTTATGGCAGACGTTCGCAGCGTGCGCGTTAAATGTCAACTTTTCATCGATGGTAAGTCCCAACAGTTTGATTTCTTTTGACATGCCGATGCCGATCCCGCCCTTGTTTAGACGTGGGGTGTCATATTTTAATTTCCGAGTAATAACCATTGCAAGAGTTTTATATGCGGCAAATTTCAATTTATTTTTGACTCCCCACGTCCGAACATCTTCGAGAGCGGCATTGGCACGTCCCTCAATCTCCTGTGCTGTGTCACCGTCGAAGACTAGGACGACATCATCCGCAAACGCCTGCACGTAGTCACCCCTCTCCTCAAGTTCCTGCAGAAGAGGGTCAAGTAATAGGTTCCAAAGGATAGGGCCCCCAATGGATCCCTGAACACATCCTTTCTCTGTCTCCTTGACATATTCCTCTCCGGCGTATCTCACTCGGACTCTGCGGTTGCGGAGATAGCTGTCAATTACTCTCCTCAAATTTATCGGACACTTTTCCTCAGCCAGTCGGACCCTTATAGCTGGCCACCATGCACTGTCAAAGGCACCCTCTATGTCCAGCGATACCATTGTGATCATCTTTTTCTGGTTGAGCTTTCCGTGAAAGTGATGCACTAGGGTATACCCTGTATTTTTTTTATAGTCTTTGGTGCTTTTTTGGGGCATAAATCCGTACTGGCGAGTACTCATCCTTGGTAATAAGTGAAACTTGACTCGAGCAACTAACATCTTTTCAAAGATTTTTCCCAGCACTGAGAGGAGTCCTATGGGCCTATACGATTTGGGTGTAGTATAAGTATCCTTTCCTGGCTTTCGTAACACTACGACTATAGCCTCCTTCCAGGGACCAGGAAAATGGTGGTGGTTAAGACATTTATTCAGTATTTTTAAGAACATGTCTGGGTCGTTCTTTATTGCCTCACTACAAATGTCTGCAGTGAGACCGTCGGCACCAGGTGCTTTCTTTGAGTTGAAGGTGCTCATGGCAGTCTTTAATTCGGTCAGTGTAAACGGTGGGTCGCATAGGTCATCTTTGCATGGTGGTAGGGCACTTTGCGAATGCCCGCCTGGCTAGCTACCACCCTCAAGTTGAAAATCTGTCGCCAAGCACCTAACGGTGTGTTCCGGCAGCTGTCCTTGAGAGCCAGTAATTCTAGGTTAGCCTGAACAACATCTTCGCCCACATCATCACTTACCATCAGGTGAGATAGTGGCCAAAGGCTAACCTATCAAGCATAAAAAAAAAAAAAAAAAAAAAAATCTTGCTGCTCTCTGCTTCAGACCTGATTATGCGATGTTCAGAATTGTCGCTCTCTGTAAGGTCTTCCGGATAGAAAGTTTGAGCTAAAACTTTCGCGGAACCTTTTGCGTCTAACGTTACACCCTCAACCTCAAGTGGTAAGTCTTCCTGCCTCTTTTTTGTTCTACCGAGCACCCTATAAATTCCTTCCCAAACACCCTCCTTATCCTGTTTCCCACAGAATCCCTTCCAACTTTCTATCATTGCCTTATCCACCTCTGCCTCATACTCTTCTTTTTTGTCCAGGTATTCCTGCACAACTCTCTTTCTTCGGACTGGAGCGGCACAGCGAATTCTCAACTTCCTGGTGGTGAATTCGCGTTTCAAATCTGCGAGTCGTTCGGACCACCACTTTAGAGTAAGTGTTTCTGTTTGCTTCTTTAATGGTATAGTGTGTGTGCATGCTTGTGTTATTGTGTTTATGTATTTATTTACTATTTGTTCAATGTGTTCAGTGTTACTAATGTGTTCTACTTCTGTGTGTGTTAAATGTTGTTCTCGTCAAAATTGGTCCAATTTCATATGAAATTGGACCCAATTTGCTTTTTTAGTGTTATAAATTCGCGTTGTTCGTGTTATGTGTGTGCCTTTTGATTTCTGTAGGCGAATGTTGAAGCTTATTCCGTTGTGATCCGAACTCGTGAGACTCTCTTCAACCTTCCAGTTATCCACCAGGGTGAGCATATCCGTCGAGCACGCTGTTATGTCGACGCTGCTGGTGTACCGCTTGTCACCTCTTATGGTGTCGAAAGTTGATATTAGTGCATTGTTGAGTACCTGGAGGCCTAGATCGTCGAGAGTGCACATCACGTCTTCTCCTCTGGAGTTTGTAGCTACGCTTCCCCACCAAACGTTCCACGCATTTACATCCCCTCCAATCACCAGCCTAGCACTTCCCACTTCCCTTACGATCCTAACGAGATGCTCCAGGTATGGCCCTAAAGGTTGGTCCTTCTCGAAGTATATGGAGACTAGGGTTATCTGCCAGGAACTGGTGCGGACTCCCACTACCACGATGTTATTGGTTGTGAGTTGCGGGTACTGTATGATGTCCAGTGTAAGGTCAAAAATGAGTATTGCTGCCTTAACAGTCCCTTCTCCTTAGTCAGTGCTCTGGAAGACCCTTGTACCCTGGTAACTTCTCACTCTTTTAGCAGCTCCTACATATGGCTCCTGTAGCAGAGCAACCGCAGCTCCACGCTTCGTTGCCTCAATGAAGAGTTCGTTTGTTGCTAATTTTTTCTTCATGAGGTTAGCCTGCAGCATCTTGTATGAGGTGCCCTTTAGCAATACGCCACGGTGGATCTCGCAAGTGCATCCCACTTGCGCCTCACCGGACAGTCATTGCTAAAGGCATTGTGGTCCGTTTTAACTGCCCTGGATTTAATGCAGTTTGCACAGCTGGGGGGGACGTCTGCGAGCCAATCAGGGCATTCTGTTCGCAAGTGCGGTCCTCCACAGTGGCTGCACGCATCGACAGCTTCGCGACAGAACCGCTTCCCATGTCCGTACCCTAGACAGCGAGAGCACTGTATCAGAGAAGACTGGTCTGCTACTCTTATTCTCTGCATGTCGATGTGTACAGCCCCGGCTTCGGTAAGGCACAGCCAGATACCCGATGATACCTTAACCACGATATGCGATGTATGGGGGTTTCTCGCTTTCCTTCGGAATCTGATTTCAATCCGGTCATCTTCCTCGCTTACTCCTCTCAAAAGGTGTTTATTTTGAGTGCGAATAGCTTTTACTATGTCTTCATCGGTGTTGCTTTGGAGGACGCCATAAAGGATAATGAGCGGGTCCTTATTATTTATTACCTCAACGTTCAGGTGTATATCTTTCTCCGTGATCCTATCTCTAACTTTCTTAATTTCTTCATGATTTCTACATCCAACTATAATTTTCCTATCTTTAGCTTTCCGGATCCTATCAATTCTCACTCCCTCCTCCTTGGCGTTCACCACTTTCCTTATCCTCTCATAGACCTGTTCCCCTGTCTCTTGTTCATCCTTAGATGTTATTATAATGGAGTGCATTGCTGCTGTTTCTGGAGCAAGTCTTTTAGGTGAGTTGGCTGTCACGTCGGCATAAGTAACTTTTCTCTCGCCTATTTCTTGGTGTTTCTTTAGCATTTTCGCCAATTTCTTCATTTCTTCCTTGTGATCCCTCAACATATTGCTATGTTCTTCTAGCTGTTTCATCATTTCTGTCCCTTCTATACTTTTTTTCGGACATTCCCCCAAAATCTCCATATGAAGTTCCTTTTTATTGTCCATGTCTACTGCTAATGGTTTTCCACATTCCAATTTTTTAACTAAATTGTATAGTCTTTCCACAGCTTCCATAACCCCTGTTTTTATCTCTCCTTTCAAATTGCGGCTGCTTCCTATATGTAGCTTCGCTTTGAGGAGACAGGCCTTTGCTTCCGATGATTTATTTTTATATATTGGAGTCAGTTTCGGGGATTTTACGATCTCGGTCGTGGTCTTTGTCGCCTTTCCTCTTGTCAAACCGCTTTTATCATCAGGAACTGTCGAAGTGGTCTTTGCTTTTGACTTTTCCTCTGATTTTGCAAGGGTCTTCTGTTGGAGAGGCGGTGTCTTCGTCCGGGCTTCAATCTCCCCGATACTTATCCGAACTTTGCTAGCTGCTGCGTCTTTACACATTTCCGAGGTCCCAGCCTCTGTCATGTTGCGTTCTGAAGGCAGCTCAGTGACCTCTTTTGAAGTCATGTCTTTGGCTTTTTGGTCAGGGGTTCTAAATCCAAACATAATATGGAGCTATCCGCTGAACGGTAAAACTTGTCAAGTAATTGATCGTGTAGAGGGCGTCAATTACAAAAAGTATATAAATTTCACAAACGTGATTGTCAAAATGCTTATAAAATATACAATATTAAATCTGTTGGCGAGAGGTCCAATTAAAATGAAACTACTACACTATAAATACACACTGTTACAGGCTGCCGTCAAAAATGGCTTCCGCTGCGCTGTTTCCAAAATACAGCTAATACAAACTAAGAAAGATTTTTGAATTTCAGAATAATATTTTTTTTATACTAATACTACCTATAAAAATGATCTATTCTCTTTTCAAATATACTACACTAGCAGTCCTCTAATAACATTTTTTTTTTCAAGGTGCCTTGTTGCTGAAAATCTTTTTCTATTATTATTTGAACAAAAACGTCAGCTGCACGTAAGTTTGTAATACTTATTTCTAAGAGACTACTTGTATAATTGATTTCCTGAAAACGCCTTTGTTCTCTTCTACCCTGGGCCTCTCTAGCACCGTGGTTGGTCTTCACCGCGCGCCTTTGGTTCACCGACCACGTGGCCACGTGGTACTTGTTTTTTTGCGTTTATTTCCGCGCGGGTGCGAGGAAAAATTCCGCAAAAGCAACAGGGTGGTGGGGCACTTAGATGCCTTCCTGGAGATGATAAAAAACCGATGGGTTGGCGCTTTGGCTTTCGCAGCGTTTCACTTTAAACTTTTTAATTTTTGAAATTTTTCACTTTTTCACTTTTTTCACTTCGAATATTTCACTTTTAACTTTTCTTTTGGTATAACCGTATGCGCGATAATATCAAAATTGCGCTTCTTTTGATGTATAACACGGCTAACTACTGTTAAAATATACCACTTTTACGATTTTTTTAAATAAAATTCAGTGTGGAGCAAACTTGTACTCGAGCGTCTCTATCTACCAAACAGATTAGACAAGATTACCGAGGCTACTACCGAAAATATTTTGGTCAGTAAAACCCAAATACTATGCGACCTTATATTTGGACCCGTGAAGTCTTATTTCTTAAGCGATACTGGACAACTTACCAGACAGGTACTACTATTCAATAAAAAAAAGGGTTCAATCTTACGCTGTACATCGACAATCAATTCAATACAACAAGAGCACTTTCATTTATATAGAAAATAGTTGTAACTTTGAGTTTGAATTGTGATAAATACATACCTTACACTTAAAATACTTCTTGAAACAGTAACTTAGCTACTTTTATCTGTTTTCCAGATATTGTGCAGAGTTGTTGGTATCCAAATATGCCTGTAACTACTAGGAAAACCTTGGCAAGAGAACTGGAAGAGAAACTCAGAGTTGCTCTTCAGGACCTTAAAAAGTATAAAGACCTCTCTGATCAGCTCCTACAAGAAAGAGATGACAGTGAGGTTGAGGTGAACAAAATTGTGTCAAAAAACACTGACCTCAAGAATGAACTTGCCGGTCTATACACAAATTACTCAGAAGCGCTCCATCAAAATGAACAACTACAAAACATTGTACTATCATTTAAAAAATGTAGTGAGACTCATGAACAGGCCTTGAGTCGTATATCAGAACTAGAGTTTGAATTAAGCAAGGCACAACATGAAATCTTGTCGTTAAAATCAACAAAGTTTAATGAACAGACCGCTGACACCTTAAATTTATACCATGAGCTGGTCGGTAGTGGCATGGAATCAGCAAGCTCCCTGCAGCCTATTGAAACTATTGACTTGACTGATGAGAACACTATATGTAGTCAATTTCCAGTCTTTCAGAGCCATAAGAAAATCAAAAAGTACTTTAAACTTAAGAAACTGATGCGTAAGTGCGAAAAACAACTTAAAAACCGCAAATATTTCAAGAAAAATGTGAATTTGGTGAAAGATAAGCTAGTTTTACAGGAAAAACTTCAAAATTGTTTGGATGAAGTAGAAATTACTAAGCAATTGTATGATGATGATACTTTGAGTCTTCGCTCTGAGCTGCTAGATAAAGAAAAATTATTGCAAAATATTTTCTCTAGCTACTTATCAGCTCAAAACCATCTTAGTGAGCACTACAATGAAGCTATAAGTTTAATGGATCTTGTGACCACCAATATGGAGAGTGTGAGAACTACTGAGTGTGCATGCTCAAAGTCTCATAATCAGCAACCAACTAGAGATTCAATACCAACAATTTGTCATACAGTTCAGCCATTGAATAAAACATGCACTGAAGCAGTACAGAGGGAGAATCAAGGTATCACCTCAAACCAGGATATGGTTACCAAAGTATTAGTTTTTTCAGATGCAATAGGCAGAAATTTTGGTTCTGTGCTTTGTAATTCACTAGACTGCTCTGTTGAAAATTACTGCATGCCTGGTGCTTCTTATGCTCAAATTGAGAAAAAAATTATGTCTGCTGCAATTGATAGCAATACCATAGTCATTGTCTATTTAGGCCAAAGTTTAGGTATAGACAGGAAACAGGTTATAGCAAATGTAACCTCATTGTTAAGCCTTAATGCATTTAAAATTATGTTATGTGCTTTTCCTTACTCAGATGCACTAACTAAAAGTCAGAATGAGCATATTAACTGCTTAAATACAATTTTATATAATATGACATGTCGTCATAAAGACAAACTTTTATTTTTTGACTGTAATAAATTTATTACTAAATTTATGTTGACTCAGGATAGGATGTACCTACCTAAGAAATGTAAGAATTTAATTGCTACTTTGGTAGCTTATAATATTGAGTCGGTTATAGGAAATATAACCATGTCTTCTATTGACGATACAGATTTTAGTACATGTACTAATACAAATGTTGAGTCAAACTGTTTAAACTTTTAAGTCCGACAACAGGGAAGTGTTTTGACATAGCACTGTACTACCAAAATATAAATCGCTTCTCTGGCAAAATACTTGAAATTGAAATGCTCTTAGATAAATATCCTTTTGATATATTATGCTTTACTGAAACATGGCTAAGAGCTGATACAATGTTATTTAATGTTAAGAATTTTAGTGTAGGCAGTGCGTTTAACAGATCATCTGCAGAAGGAGGAGGGTGTATTATTCTTGTAAAAAATAACTTAAAATTTAAAGAACGCCGTGACTTAGTCAGATGTTCTGTTGAACGTGTCTGTGAAGTTGCTTGTGTGGAGGTGGACAGGCATCTTGTGTTGTGTGTATATCGACCACCAACAGATGAAGGTCGTGCTCAAAATTTTACAGAATTCTTAGCCACTCTGGAAAGTATACTACTAAAAATTTCTAAATGTAAAAAACCCATATTTGTATGTGGTGATTTTAATGTAGATATTTTATTGAAATCTAAAAATAAGACTGATCTTATTTCATTGTTTAAGTCATTTAATTTGAAATTTCTATTCTGTGAGCCCACTAGAATAACAGATACTTCAGCTACCTGTATAGACAATATATACTCGAACTGTAAGACTAAACAAAAGTCAATAATGAAGGGTGTTAGATCTGATCATGAGGGCCTGGCAATTAGATTTGATGGAAGCAAAGAAACTGCAAGGTATGAAATTGAACATAGGCCGTTAACAACCAGTAGGCTAGAAATACTCAGTACCAATATAGAAGCTAAGCTTGCCATTACAAGTTTTTCTCATAGTGACCCGAATGACATTTATAATAGTTTATTCTCTCTAGTAAATACTGAGTTTCAAAAAGTTTGTCCAAAAATAAAGAAACAAGTAAATGGAAAGTTGAAGTTCGGTGATTGGGCAACTACAGGTATTCGAAAAAGTAGAGATTATTTGTATGATCTGTATCGCAGGAAGAATTTGACATCCTGCAAGCAGTTTCGTGATTATGTTAGGAACTATTCAAAAATGTTTAAGTCTGTTTGCTTGTGTGCTAAATCTCTTTTGATTAGAAATAAAATTAGCAAGTCTAAAAATAAAATAAAAACCATTTGGAATACTATAAATACTGAGACCGGAAAAAATAAACCTAGAGATTCTACATATGTCTTAAATGTTGATAAAAATCAAATATCTGATCCAATACAAGTGGCAAATATATTTGACAATTTTTTTTCTAACTTACCCCTAGAAGTCACTAAGTCATTGGATGCATGTCCCGATGTAGCAGAAACTCTGCTAATACATAATTTCCCCTGCAAATCACCGGACTTTTCTTTCAGACACACAACAATATTTGAAATAATAAAGACATTTAAAAATTTAAATGTTAAGAGCACCGAAGACTTGTGGGGTATGTCAGTTAAAGTGGCAGAGTCTATAATATGCATTATTGCACCATATTTAAAAACAATATTCAATCTTTGTATTGATAAAGGAAACTTCCCCGACTTAATGAAACAAAGTAAAATCACTCCAATTTTGAAGTCGGGGGCTACATCTGACCCTTGCAATTACAGACCTATTTCTATCTTACCTGTTCTGAGTAAAGTATTCGAAAAAATTATGCTCAAACAACTTCTATCCCATTTTAATGAGCATAATATATTAAATGAGAATCAGTTTGGTTTCACAAAGAGCAGATCCACAACAGATGCAGGTGCTCAATTGATGTCACATATACTTGAAGCCTGGGAGAGTTCACAGGATGCTATTGCCGTATTCTGTGACCTTTCTAAGGCATTTGACTGTGTAGAGCACCGCACTCTGATTCGAAAACTTTCACATTATGGTATTCGTGGAAAAGCTCTGGATCTTATAAAGTCATATCTGTCAGACAGGCTACAGAAGGTTAGAATAAATGGCAATACTTCTTCCGGGTCTTTGGTAAGAATAGGCGTACCGCAAGGATCAATTTTAGGACCTTTTCTGTTTCTAGCTTATATAAATGATCTGCCTTGCATGGTTAAAAATTTCTGCGATATAGTTTTATTCGCAGATGATACCTCCCTAATTTTTAAAGTAGATAGGAGGGATAGTGAACTTATTCATGTAAATAATGTGTTATCTATGATCTCTAAGTGGTTCGCGGCTAATAATCTTCTCTTAAATTCAAAAAAGACCAAATGTTTAAAGTTTTCTTTACCAAATGTTACTTATGTTGAACCAAACATTAAGCTTGGCCTAGAAAAACTCTCTTTTGACAATGCGACAGTCTTCCTGGGAATTAAAATGGATTCAACTTTACAGTGGAATCCACATATACATGATCTATCTGGAAGACTTAGTTCTGCTGCATATGCAGTTCGTAAGATAAGACAGCTAACAGACGTAGCTACTGCTAGGCTCGTTTATTTCGCGTACTTCCACAGTATTATGTCTTATGGTATATTGCTGTGGGGAGCTGCTGCTGAGATAGAGACAATCTTTATCTTACAAAAGCGTGCAATTCGAGCCATATATGAAATGGATCCTAGGGAATCCCTGAGAGATATTTTTAAAGAAATTGATATTTTAACTTTACCAAGTCTGTATATATTTGAAAATATTATGTATGTTCGTAAAAATTTGAGCAAATTTAAATCAAACAGTGACACTCACGATTATAACACTAGGGGGGACGGGGGACTATACTGCTCGCGTCCGTAGGATTTAGCCCTTGATGTCCTACACGTGTCCCCTGGGTGGCGCCAAAAGAGCAGTACTTTTCAGGTGGTAGGCTTAGGCCGCGGCGTGTTACCACCCACCAGACAAAGCCATGCCGCCAAGCGATCGCGTTACGGCATGATGTCTGGTGAAGCCATTATGGGGAACGGGTCGGAAACAGTTGCGCTTATTACTATAGCTAGTCGTGACACATTGAAGGTCAATTTACCTGGCAGCCAATCTTGGAGAGCAGCGGGATCCGAGGCACGGTTCTCCGCTGGCCGACCGCAGATAGTTGGGGGCCCAAGTAGTGAGCCAGCCACTCATGAAAGGCTGCCCCGCCATCTCGCGAAAAATCCCGGAGGTGCGCCATCGTGCTGGTTGGCGACCAGACGAGAGGACCCGATGGACACCTCTGGGGGGGCTCGGGCGTCCCCGCGGTCTCCAGGATTGGTTCCCTTTAGGTGGAAAGGCCTAATTTGTGTCACGGGTTGGTAATGTGCGCCTCGTTTCCACTTCCGTTTCCCTTTACCTATCTTCACTCCCAATTAAATGAACAAGAGAAACAGAATAAAGGTCCAACAGCGGAAGCACGTCCTCTCTCTCCAAGTGCACCTCTCAAACATTCGAGGCTTGCACTCCAATATCGACCCGGTCCACCACCATCTTGAGACCGCAAGACCGCATATTCTGTTCCTCACGGAGACGCAGATCAAATGTCCTGCTGATGCGACATACCTTGCCTACCCTGGCTATGTTCTTGAACATAGTTTCAAGGCTAAGGCGGGAGTTTGTATGTATGCTCGCGATGACATTTGCTTTCGGCGTCTCCGCAACCTTGAAGACCCCAAATTTTCAGTCATGTGGGTTCTGGTGGACAATGGCATGGAGAAAATTCTTTATGCTAGTGTCTACCGTTCGCACAGCGGAGATGAGGAGACAACCAGGCTCGCAAATTACCTTAGTGAGGCGGCCGACGTGGCCCAACAGAGGTATCCTTCTGCTCAATTAGTGCTTCTGGGGGATTTCAACGCCCACCATCAAGACTGGCTATACCCATACCAGAGCACAGACCACGCTGGTCGAGAGATGCGCAAGCTTGCTTTGACGCTAAACCTCACTCAGTTGGTCCAAGGAGCCACAAGGATACCGGATGTTGATGGCCACACAGCCAATTGCTTGGACCTTCTGCTGACAACAGATCCAGACCGCTACTCGGTGTCGGTTTCATCACCTTTAGGTAGCTCCGACCACTGTCTGGTGAAGTCTGTATCAGTGTACTCCCCGCCCGATCCCAGTCCAAGAGGCATCCGGCGGGTGTGGCGATACAGGTCAGCAGATTGGGATGAGATGCGTTATTTTTTCGCGTCTTACCCTTGGCGGCAGGTTTTATTTTTCTTCGAGCGATCCCTCAACTTGCGCGGATGCTGTGACTGAGGTGTTACGTCAGGGTATGGAATACTTCATACCATTTTCTGACGTCCCGATGTCCAGCAAAGCTCGCCCATGGTTTAATGCTACATGTGGAGATGCAGAAGCGTCAAAACATGAGGCCTATTTAGCCTGGGCTGATGCTCGAACCCGCAAATCTAGAGATGTACGTGAAAAGAAGAAGGCATTTAACCTAGCCGCCAAGTTCTGCAAAAAGGCTCTCAAGAAGGCTCGCTTCGACCACATACGCCGAACAGGGAACAAACTTGCTTCTTACCCCTCGGGTAGCAAAGCGTTCTGGTCCCTGGCAAAGTCGATCGAAGAGAACTTCTGCCGTCCCTCACTGCCTCCACTGCTGAAACCTAACGGCTCACTAGCGCACACTGCCGAAGAGAAAGCAAATTTATTTGCCTCTCTGTTTGCAGAGTCTTCACGTTTAGATGCTGGCAATGCTGTTCCTTCTAGCCTGCCAAACTGCGGGACGTCAATGTCAGAAATCCGCATTCGACAGTCTGAAGTACGCAAAGCGTTGCGCGATCTGGACGTGAACAAAGCTAGTGGTCCAGACGGTATACCAGCTATAGTCTTGAGGATGTGTGCGCCTGAGTTGACTCCAATATTGACTCGCCTCTTTCGCTTGTCTATGACGACTGGTCAAGTGCCTACGTCCTGGAAGCTTGCAAACGTGCAGCCCGTGCCCAAAAAGGGTAGTCGCGCAGACCCTGCCAATTACAGGCCTATTTCAGTCACTTCCATACTCTGTAAGACGATGGAACGTGTACTGAACCACAGGCTCCTGGCATACCTAGAAGTGAATGATCTCCTTAGTGACCGACAATACGGGTTTCGCCGAAACCGGTCTACTGGGGATCTTCTAGTGTATGCCACTCACATCTGGAGCGAAGCCATCGAGAACCACGGAGAGGCGCTTGCTGTCTCTCTCGATATCTCGAAGGCTTTTGACAGGGTTTGGCACGATAGCCTTATTAGCAAGCTTCCTTCATACGGCCTTCCCACTGGTTTATGTGTTTGGATTTCAGATTTCTTGAGGGATCGGTCGATTCGAGTGGTCATCGATGGCTGTTCTTCCGACCAATTGGCTATAAACGCCGGAGTCCCTCAAGGATCAGTACTCTCTGCAACGCTTTTTCTGCTGCATATTAATGATCTGCTTAAGCCCGGTATTTTTGGGTACGCAGACGACAGCACCGTTGTGGAGAGTTATACATCTAACGCACGAACCAGTGCATTACAAATCCAGTCTCATAGGGAAGCGATGGTTCAGCGCTTGAACTTTTCTCTGAAGGCAGTCTCCGATTGGGGCGATGCCAATCTGGTTAAGTTCAATGCAGCTAAAACCCAGGCGTGTCTTTTCTCCGCCAAACGGAGCCCTTTTCAGCTGGCTCCTACTTTCAGAGATGTGTCCGTGCCGATAAGTAACCATCTCGAGCTTCTTGGCATCTCATTAACACCGACTCTCAATTTCGGCTCCTATATTGAGTCTAAAGCCCAGCTAGCCTCAAAAAAGCTTGGTGTTTTGGCTAAGGTGAGACAATACTTCACACCGGGACAGTTGCTGAATCTTTATCAAGCACAAGTCCGGTCGTGTATGGAGTACTGTTCTCACCTTTGGGATGGTTCTGCCAAATACCAGCTGGAGACACTGGAAGCTATTGAGAGGAGAGCCAAGAGACTCATTAACGACGACGAACTTGTAAGCAAGAGACTCCAAAGTCTCGAGCATCGCCGCAAAGTCGCTTGCTTATCGGTTTTTTATCGGATACATTTCGGGGAGTGTGCCACAGAACTACATGATTTGATTCCGCCATCCCCATTCTTTAACCGGACATCCAGGGATACTCCAAAGCGCCACCGCTATATGGTAGATATTCCATTTACCCGAACAAAGCGATTTGCTTCTTCGTTCATTATACGAACCGCTAGGGAATGGAATACCCTGCCTGAGTCTGTGTTTCCGGTTAAGTACAATATGGGGGTCTTCAAAACGCGAGTGAACAGGTATCTTCTGGGTAAGCGCGCTCCATCATCGACCGCATCATCACTTAACATCAGGTGAGATAGTGGTCAAGTGCTACCCAGTTCAGTATAAAAAAAAAAAAAAAAAAAAAAAAAAGGAATAAAGATAAAATAGCGGTGCCAGGTTTTAGATTAGCAAAGACAAATAAAAGGTCCTTCTTAGGAAATTGTGTGCGGTTTTATAATAAATTGCCCAAACATATTACAACGCTCACAGAAAGAAAATTCAAGTTGCATGTGAAGAATATTTTGATAAAGAAATCTTACTACACAGTTTGTGATTACTTAAACGACAAAAATGCTTGGACTGGTTCGCCTCTGCCAAGCTAGCGCCTAACACCTACGTAATGTAAATTAAGTATTGTAATAATTTTATTATATAGTATGTACTTAACACATTTTTAAAAAAAACCTTTAAAAGAATGGCCCCGAGTTTCTTGCCCGTTCTTCTCGCAGTGGCTCTATAACTTTTGTTTGCTGAACGTGGCAGTACAATGTAGTATATTTCAATATTAAAATTTGTAATTGACCTTCATAAGAGCGTCGTAGACGCCTAAATTGAATAAATGATTTTGACTTTGACTTTGACTTTGACTTGTCACTAGTTTTTTTTTATAGTAAATATTTCTAAAACGACTTTAACAAGTTTCATGAAATTAATTTAATCTCGTTGGAGTCCGTACATTATATTTTTAGGAACCTTAAGGATTTAATGTAGTACTGTATCAGCCGGATCGTCCACTGCTGAACACAGCCCCCCCCCCCCCTCTATTAAGGGGTTATTGTCATAATCCCCACCCTTGGCAGGTGGCTTGAGGATCACTGTGCAAGATGGCAGTTCCTCAGAAGGCGCTGCTGTCCACCTTCCAGTATTTTTCCCTTAGTCGCCTTTTACGACACCGACGGGATGATAAGGAGAGGTGCAAGTCTAACCCGGCAACCCACGGGACTATTATTTTATAAGTTTTCACGTATTGAATTTTGAATGCCGACTACAAAAAAAAAGTACGATAGTCTTGATTAGATTATTTTTAAGACTCTTAATTGTCATATTTGAAGTACTGTAGACATTATGCTTTAAATTATTTGAAGGGTTCAGTATCAACTACAAACAAAAACACAACTATTGCATGGTGGAAGGGCATTTTCGCGAATACCTGCCTGGCTAGCGACCACCCTCAAGTAGATTGTAATTTGTCGCCAAGCACCTAACGGTGTATTCCGGCAGCAGTCCTCGAGAGCCAGTATTTCTAGGTTAAGCCTGTAAACACCTTCGACCACATCATCACTTACCATCAGGTGAGATTGTGGTCAAAGGCTTACCTATCAGCAATAAAAAAAAAACTATGACAGTTTTTTCGAACAAATATATGAAAACTAGGATTTCTAAATATTAATAAATAAAATGTCGTTACTTATTTATCCATATAAATAAATTAAGTTTCTGTTATTATTAATTTTTGTGTTAGTATCATAGCTGATCATTATTGCAGGTTTATTTTGTATCACATCTCCGTTCAGGTCTATTTTCTATGGGCTTGGATTGAGGGGTTAATATATACAATCTTGGTTAGATTGTATATTTTAAGTTAAGCCAGTAATAATAAAGTTAAGCCAGTAATAATAGGAGGGCTGAAGATTTCGAAAGATTTTATTTTCTTAGGCAAGCTCTTGACCGCTGTCTTACCTGATATGATGATAAGTGACGACACGGTCGACTTTCATGCTTGCCAATAAGGTACCTATTTAATTTGTACGGATTTGTCGATATACTTTGAAGACGTCCTTTCACATTCCATAGTGCATAAGGCTAGCTTTTCTGGGCTTACTGACACTATGGTCGTAATTCAAAACACGACCAAATGGTCGTAATTCAAAATTTGCTTACGTACATGAAGAAGACACCTGATATCAGATTTCACCAAAGTCAATATACTACGTTAAATAATAAGAAGGACAAGAAAAAGTCCTTTTATTTTGTGGGTTATAGAGGTTAAAATTATCCTCTTATAATCCTCCTCCGTTATTCGTTATCCTCATTATTGAGGGTCGTCCTCTTATAATAAGATTAGAGAAATTCACTCAACATCGATATCTAAATCCACAGGTCACTGACAACGTCAAGTCAAAACACAGTCGATAAGTTGACGCACGTTAAAAGTCCAAAATCCCTAGAAACTCGTAAAACTGTACTAACTTTTTACGACCTTAGGACGGACTTCATTCCTGTAGTCGCTCGCGTGTATCCCTACAATGCAGCTAAATGTAGCCTATGTCTAGTACGGTACAGCAAAATTAGTCGTTAAACTAAGGTTAGCCATCCGAAAATATACGTTAAAATACAATGAAAAACCCGTAAATGTGTTTAAAAGTCCTTTGTGCATGTAAGTAATTTAGTATTCATGTGGGACGATGGGGGATTATACGATAATAACTTTAAATATATTTAATTTTACTATATTTCGGGATTCAGCCCTTTTAAATTTGACTGCTGTAGTTTAGAAAGAAGATCTTAATGAGTTTTTTTTATTTTCGTAAAGATACGTGTAGTAATTTTATACGTGTACGATCAATAATTTTCGAGATAACAACTTTCAAGTTTGATAGCTGTCATTCGAAAAGAGAGTCTGGTAACGCCCGAAAACTAAATAATGTCACGGCTCAATATGAATAGTTTACTCCCCATACATTCTCACCACTTTCATTGCAAGCAAAACTGCCGCCATCCGTCCTTGGTATTGTGCACTAGTGCCACCTGGTGTACAGAAATGAAACTAGTATTGAATTCACCCGCCGCCATCTTAGCTGATAAAGATATATCGCTCTGCAATAATATTATAAACAACGTACAAATAAACTTTAAACCCAGATCATTGCGCTTTTGTAAATCCCTTGTGATAGCGTGTGCTAGCCCATCAGTAATAAAAAGTGTAACGAAGGATTGCAGTTGTCTCCTGAAAAAGACCGCCACTGAACAAGTAACATTTTAAAGACCGCGTGGCGGACCGCCCCGCGCCGGCGTGTGTGAATTCACGCCGTTCTATACCTGGCTGCTCCTGGATTGTCTGGTAGGCTTGCAATCCCTTGGCTTTCTTTATTCCCGCCAATTTTGTTTATACTATTCTCCTTAACGTAATCTCTGACAAAATAGAAGAAAAGACGGAGGCTCGTAAAACATCAAACTGAAGCCACACTTTTATACATGTGTGCGATAGAAGTGTTGCCATATGAAAGCAAAAATAACTAAATTGTAGGATTTATGGGAGAAAAATTTAAGAAGATATAAATATACAGCAAATTCTGTTCGTAAGAATACTTCGCAATAACATAATATTATTTATATTGTGCAATATTATTATAATATTGCACAATCTTCACGATTATTGTTTATTATGTTTCCCATTTTTTTCAAAGATATTATAGACTACGTTCTCTAGGACAATAAATAATTTACCAAAGGCGTGTTAGGTTACGTATATGGTATGGTTTCGCCGCAGGTGCCGTTTTTTGTGTTTTTTTTTAATTTTTTTGACGGAATAAACAGAAAGTACATTAAATTCAATAATTACGTGTGAAAAGTGATTCCAGATAACTTTTTCTTCACTGAATATGTTCTGTTTTTGCAGTGTTTTAACACGCAAGTGGGCATTTTTAGTTTATAGGTCATGTTTGACCAAAACCTTTACATTCTCAAAAGGGATGTTGGCAAAGTTGTTTTTTATGGCAAATTGATCGTAAACGTGGCTAACACCACTTTAATTTTATCATTTTCTATTAACTTTTAACAGTATAATATAAATGCATACTGCTAATTATGCTGACCATAATGTGTACACATATTTAGGAATATAGTCCGCCTCGTAAATGTTAACCTATATCATATGTCTTCTTTTAGTGATTGTATTCTGTTTTGTGTATCAATATAAATAAATAAATAATTAGATACTGATTTATGGTTGGCAACGTATTTAAAAAGTAAAACCATGAATTATGAATAATTAGCCTTCACAGTTACGAAGGTTTTGTTGTAAACAAAGAGATTATTAGTTAGAGATTATTTGTATGATCTGTATCGCAGGAAGAATTTGACATCCTGCAAGCAGTTTCGTGATTATGTTAGGAACTATTCAAAAATGTTTAAGTCTGTTTGCTTGTGTGCTAAATCTCTTTTGATTAGAAATAAAATTAGCAAGTCTAAAAATAAAATAAAAACCATTTGGAATACTATAAATACTGAGACCGGAAAAAATAAACCTAGAGATTCTACATATGTCTTAAATGTTGATAAAAATCAAATATCTGATCCAATACAAGTGGCAAATATATTTGACAATTTTTTTTCTAACTTACCCCTAGAAGTCACTAAGTCATTGGATGCATGTCCCGATGTAGCAGAAACTCTGCTAATACATAATTTCCCCTGCAAATCACCGGACTTTTCTTTCAGACACACAACAATATTTGAAATAATAAAGACATTTAAAAATTTAAATGTTAAGAGCACCGAAGACTTGTGGGGTATGTCAGTTAAAGTGGCAGAGTCTATAATATGCATTATTGCACCATATTTAAAAACAATATTCAATCTTTGTATTGATAAAGGAAACTTCCCCGACTTAATGAAACAAAGTAAAATCACTCCAATTTTGAAGTCGGGGGCTACATCTGACCCTTGCAATTACAGACCTATTTCTATCTTACCTGTTCTGAGTAAAGTATTCGAAAAAATTATGCTCAAACAACTTCTATCCCATTTTAATGAGCATAATATATTAAATGAGAATCAGTTTGGTTTCACAAAGAGCAGATCCACAACAGATGCAGGTGCTCAATTGATGTCACATATACTTGAAGCCTGGGAGAGTTCACAGGATGCTATTGCCGTATTCTGTGACCTTTCTAAGGCATTTGACTGTGTAGAGCACCGCACTCTGATTCGAAAACTTTCACATTATGGTATTCGTGGAAAAGCTCTGGATCTTATAAAGTCATATCTGTCAGACAGGCTACAGAAGGTTAGAATAAATGGCAATACTTCTTCCGGGTCTTTGGTAAGAATAGGCGTACCGCAAGGATCAATTTTAGGACCTTTTCTGTTTCTAGCTTATATAAATGATCTGCCTTGCATGGTTAAAAATTTCTGCGATATAGTTTTATTCGCAGATGATACCTCCCTAATTTTTAAAGTAGATAGGAGGGATAGTGAACTTATTCATGTAAATAATGTGTTATCTATGATCTCTAAGTGGTTCGCGGCTAATAATCTTCTCTTAAATTCAAAAAAGACCAAATGTTTAAAGTTTTCTTTACCAAATGTTACTTATGTTGAACCAAACATTAAGCTTGGCCTAGAAAAACTCTCTTTTGACAATGCGACAGTCTTCCTGGGAATTAAAATGGATTCAACTTTACAGTGGAATCCACATATACATGATCTATCTGGAAGACTTAGTTCTGCTGCATATGCAGTTCGTAAGATAAGACAGCTAACAGACGTAGCTACTGCTAGGCTCGTTTATTTCGCGTACTTCCACAGTATTATGTCTTATGGTATATTGCTGTGGGGAGCTGCTGCTGAGATAGAGACAATCTTTATCTTACAAAAGCGTGCAATTCGAGCCATATATGAAATGGATCCTAGGGAATCCCTGAGAGATATTTTTAAAGAAATTGATATTTTAACTTTACCAAGTCTGTATATATTTGAAAATATTATGTATGTTCGTAAAAATTTGAGCAAATTTAAATCAAACAGTGACACTCACGATTATAACACTAGGAATAAAGATAAAATAGCGGTGCCAGGTTTTAGATTAGCAAAGACAAATAAAAGGTCCTTCTTAGGAAATTGTGTGCGGTTTTATAATAAATTGCCCAAACATATTACTCACAGAAAGAAAATTCAAGTTGCATGTGAAGAATATTTTGATAAAGAAATCTTACTACACAGTTTGTGATTACTTAAACGACAAAAATGCTTGGACTGGTTCGCCTCTGCCAAGCTAGCGCCTAACACCTACGTAATGTAAATTAAGTATTGTAATAATTTTATTATATAGTATGTACTTAACACATTTTTAAAAAAAACCTTTAAAAGAATGGCCCCGAGTTCCTTGCCCGTTCTTCTCGCAGTGGCTCTATAACTTTTGTTTGCTGAACGTGGCAGTACAATGTAGTATATTTCAATATTAAAATTTGTAATTGACCTTCATAAGAGCGTCGTAGACGCCTAAATTGAATAAATGATTTTGACTTTGACTTTGACTTTGACTTGTCACTAGTTTTTTTTTATAGTAAATATTTCTAAAACGACTTTAACAAGTTTCATGAAATTAATTTAATCTCGTTGGAGTCCGTACATTATATTTTTAGGAACCTTAAGGATTTAATGTAGTACTGTATCAGCCGGATCGTCCACTGCTGAACACAGCCCCCCCCCCCCCCTCTATTAAGGGGTTATTGTCATAATCCCCACCCTTGGCAGGTGGCTTGAGGATCACTGTGCAAGATGGCAGTTCCTCAGAAGGCGCTGCTGTCCACCTTCCAGTATTTTTCCCTTAGTCGCCTTTTACGACACCGACGGGATGATAAGGAGAGGTGCAAGTCTAACCCGGCAACCCACGGGACTATTATTTTATAAGTTTTCACGTATTGAATTTTGAATGCCGACTACAAAAAAAAAGTACGATAGTCTTGATTAGATTATTTTTAAGACTCTTAATTGTCATATTTGAAGTACTGTAGACATTATGCTTTAAATTATTTGAAGGGTTCAGTATCAACTACAAACAAAAACACAACTATTGCATGGTGGAAGGGCATTTTCGCGAATACCTGCCTGGCTAGCGACCACCCTCAAGTAGATTGTAATTTGTCGCCAAGCACCTAACGGTGTATTCCGGCAGCAGTCCTCGAGAGCCAGTATTTCTAGGTTAAGCCTGTAAACACCTTCGACCACATCATCACTTACCATCAGGTGAGATTGTGGTCAAAGGCTTACCTATCAGCAATAAAAAAAAAACTATGACAGTTTTTTCGAACAAATATATGAAAACTAGGATTTCTAAATATTAATAAATAAAATTTCGTTACTTATTTATCCATATAAATAAATTAAGTTTCTGTTATTATTAATTTTTGTGTTAGTATCATAGCTGATCATTATTGCAGGTTTATTTTGTATCACATCTCCGTTCAGGTCTATTTTCTATGGGCTTGGATTGAGGGGTTAATATATACAATCTTGGTTAGATTGTATATTTTAAGTTAAGCCAGTAATAATAAAGTTAAGCCAGTAATAATAGGAGGGCTGAAGATTTCGAAAGATTTTATTTTCTTAGGCAAGCTCTTGACCGCTGTCTTACCTGATATGATGATAAGTGACGACACGGTCGACTTTCATGCTTGCCAATAAGGTACCTATTTAATTTGTACGGATTTGTCGATATACTTTGAAGACGTCCTTTCACATTCCATAGTGCATAAGGCTAGCTTTTCTGGGCTTACTGACACTATGGTCGTAATTCAAAACACGACCAAATGGTCGTAATTCAAAATTTGCTTACGTACATGAAGAAGACACCTGATATCAGATTTCACCAAAGTCAATATACTACGTTAAATAATAAGAAGGACAAGAAAAAGTCCTTTTATTTTGTGGGTTATAGAGGTTAAAATTATCCTCTTATAATCCTCCTCCGTTATTCGTTATCCTCATTATTGAGGGTCGTCCTCTTATAATAAGATTAGAGAAATTCACTCAACATCGATATCTAAATCCACAGGTCACTGACAACGTCAAGTCAAAACACAGTCGATAAGTTGACGCACGTTAAAAGTCCAAAATCCCTAGAAACTCGTAAAACTGTACTAACTTTTTACGACCTTAGGACGGACTTCATTCCTGTAGTCGCTCGCGTGTATCCCTACAATGCAGCTAAATGTAGTCTATGTCTAGTACGGTACAGCAAAATTAGTCGTTAAACTAAGGTTAGCCATCCGAAAATATACGTTAAAATACAATGAAAAACCCGTAAATGTGTTTAAAAGTCCTTTGTGCATGTAAGTAATTTAGTATTCATGTGGGACGATGGGGGATTATACGATAATAACTTTAAATATATTTAATTTTACTATATTTCGGGATTCAGCCCTTTTAAATTTGACTGCTGTAGTTTAGAAAGAAGATCTTAATGAGTTTTTTTTATTTTCGTAAAGATACGTGTAGTAATTTTATACGTGTACGATCAATAATTTTCGAGATAACAACTTTCAAGTTTGATAGCTGTCATTCGAAAAGAGAGTCTGGTAACGCCCGAAAACTAAATAATGTCACGGCTCAATATGAATAGTTTACTCCCCATACATTCTCACCACTTTCATTGCAAGCAAAACTGCCGCCATCCGTCCTTGGTATTGTGCACTAGTGCCACCTGGTGTACAGAAATGAAACTAGTATTGAATTCACCCGCCGCCATCTTAGCTGATAAAGATATATCGCTCTGCAATAATATTATAAACAACGTACAAATAAACTTTAAACCCAGATCATTGCGCTTTTGTAAATCCCTTGTGATAGCGTGTGCTAGCCCATCAGTAATAAAAGGTGTAACGAAGGATTGCAGTTGTCTCCTGAAAAAGACCGCCACTGAACAAGTAACATTTTAAAGATCGCGTGGCGGACCGCCGCGCGCCGGCGTGTGTGAAATCGCGCCGTTCTATACCTGGCTGCTCCTGGATTGCCTGATAGGCTTGCAATCCCTTGTCTTTCTTTATCCCCGCCAATTTGTTTATACTATTCTCCTTAACGTAATCTCTGACAAAATAGAAGAAAAGACGGAGGCTCGTAAAACATCAAACTGAAGCCACACTTTTATACATGTGTGCGATAGAAGTGTTGCCATATGAAAGCAAAAATAACTAAATGGTAGAATTTATGGGAGAAAAATTTAAGAAGATATAAATATACAGCAAAATCTGTTCGTAAGAATACTTCGCGCACAATCTTCACGATTATCGTTTATTATGTTTCCCTTTTGTTTCAAAGATTCTAGACTTTATGTTCTCTAGGACAATAAATAATTGACCAAAGGCGTGTATGTGGTATGGTTTCACCGCAGGTGCCGTTTTTGTGTTTTTTTTTTTAATTTTTTGTTGACGAAATAAACAGAAAGTACATTAAATTCAATAATTACGTGTGAAAAGTAATTCCAGATAACTTTTCTTCACTGAATATGTTCTGTTTTTGCAGTGTTTTAACACGCAAGTGGGCATTTTTAGTTTATTTGTTCCGTTGTGTGACGCGTGTAATGTGCGACGGTCTATCGTGAACTCAGAGTAGGAGTGCATGATATATATCGATATTACAAAAAATATCGATATATGAACACGATATATCTTCCGATATGTATATCGATACATCAATGAATATTATTCAACCGATACAACACCATAGCTCACTTGACATGTTTGACCAAAACCTTTACATTTTCAAAAGGGATGTTGGCAAAGTTGTTTTTTATGGCATATTGATCGTAAAAGTTGCTAACACCACTTTAATTTTATCATTTTCTTTTAACTTTTAACAGTATAATATAAATGCATACTGCTAATTATGCTGACCATAATGTGTACACATATTTAGGAATATAGTCCGCCTCGTAAATGTTAACCTATATCATATATCTTCTTTTAGTGATTGTATTCTGTTTTGTGTATAAATATAAATAAATAAATAATTAGATACTGATTTATGGTTTGCAACGTATTTAAAAAGTAAAACCATGAATTATGAATAATTAGCCTTCACAGTTACGAAGGTTTTGTTGTAAACAAATCCTTCGTAATGGCATTTTTTATGCAAGCCTATATTTTTAATTCAAGGTGTAGAGAAGAAAATATTGCGAATTAAAAAAATATAGTTGATTTGTTTCTTTACCCTAGCTGTTTTTGCTTATAGCAACCTGTCAAATATTTAATATGACTAGCTAAATTAATTTAACAAGAAAAACGTTTTTCACGATATATCGAAAATATACATATGTTTCTCCGATATATCGCAATGTATCGATACAATACTACGCTATATTATGTCGAAAAAAATATCGATACTTTTTTTGTTTGAACATCCCCATCAGAGCAATAAGTAAGAGGACTCCCTCTTCTCCTCTAAAGTAAAATCAAAAGTTACAATAGCCTCTAAGATTTCACTAATAAACATTAACTTGTTTATTTAAAGTATATAACATTAGCAAGTAGTGATACGTACACCGACTTTTGAAAACTGCACACTTTTGGAAACAATCTAAAATGTATGTCTGGCAACACTTTTTTTAAATTTTTATTCGAAATTATAACCTAAATTGCGTTGTTTAATATTAAAGAAAGAACATTATATTCAATACTTACGTGTGTTTTAATACTCAGGATGGTTTTTATTTTATTTATTCTGTTATGTGTGACGTGCATAGCATGTGATGGTCTATCGTGAATGAGGACAAAATTGGCCGAATTTGGATACGTTTGTGTGAGTGAGTTGTGTCTTACATAAAATTGGCCGAATTTGATGCTTCATTTTTGATTTTCATTAGACTCCCTCTTTCTTATTCATTCCTCTGAGAACGTAATACAGCCCGCATTGAAGGCATAAAATAATTACTTTTTGGCGTTATCAGTACACAGATATATCGCTTTCGTAAATAAATTTGTGATCTAGGATCAACACTTTCCATATTATTATTTTTTCTTTGACATTTATCATCCGAAATGACGATATTCATGATATTTTAATCACTTTTATGCAATTACTACTACTTAATCTAATATAAAGGTTCCGACAGTTTGGCCCGTTTTAGCTTGACATAGTAATATGTCAATTATTGACATTGGCATTACATACGTAATCTACTTATGTTATTAATTAAAATCTACGTATTTGATGAAAGTTTTTATTTTATTTTGGTTTACATAACTTTTTTATTGAAATATATCAAACTATTTAGAAAATATTAATATATTTATCGTGTGTATTTACACTAAAAGTTAATTTGCTTTTAGTTTCAGTTGATTTCTTATAAATGTCATGTTACCATCATATACAAGCATTTGCTGTTTCATAAAATTACTTTCAATTCAACTACGAGTGCGTCAACATGTACTAATTCCACTCATTTGGCGCAATAATTTTCCGCAAGTTGTTTTCTATGACATTCACTTAGGAGGCTATGTTGAAAAATCTGACAATGTGGTGTTAGTACCTACTATGTTTAACTAAGTGGAAAAATAAATTCAAACAAACTTACAAAACTGGTCATTTTTTCAAGGAGAAATCCTCTAACTTTCAAAACATAACCTATAAATACACTTTGTGGGCATCCATTGCACATGCTAAGCAGTCTCTGTCTAGAAAAAAATCATTAAATATTCTCTTTAGCTAATTTCCAGATTCAAATTACAAGCACACATTCAAAACCGTTGTATATGGCTTCAAAATTAACCCAATCGCGACATATGATTGTTTGTATACCTATACATAAACTTGCAATCCACACAGAATTGATATCACAAATCAGTAACATTATTGACAACACAAACGTTGCATATCTGCAGATTTCGTTCGGGAACCATTAATGAGTTATTGATCGCAGATATAGAAATCGATAATATTACGTTCCGTCTCCACAGACGCTTCGTTTCGTTCATAAGTAGTAATGCTACGTGCCGCTCGAAACGACAAGAAATGTTCGTTGGACAGCAAATCCATCGATGTAGTATCAATTTTCTAGTGAAAAAGTTCATAGAATTCCATAAGTATATCGAACGTTTTTTTTTTTTCGAGGCTGCCCACACTCTGATTTGTGATACATCATTCGTTGCGTCTCTGGTTGTGAACCATGAAGAAACGAAACAAGTATTGAATAATTTAAAAAGTAAAAAACCCGACTGCAAGTTATTAATTTTCGTTAAGCGATTTATCGTTACATTGAAATTAAAACTGCAAGTTATATATATTTATGAAATTTTTTTATAAAGCTCTTCATTTTGATACCTCACTCGATGGGTTTGGAAAAAAAAAGTCTTTTTTACCTCACAATATTGGGTCTAAAATCCGCCAGTTTGTTTTTCAATTTGTTTTATGTACCTAGTGTCACTTGGATTATCAAGAGGAATCTAACGATATCTCTTACATAAAAATCGGTCAAGCCGTTAAGAAGTTATGGTGGAATAAAGAAACTCACAAACATACATACATACACCCTGAAACATAACTCTCCTTTTTTGGGCAGGCGTGTAAAAATAGAGTCTTCACATACAATATTATTACACTTGACAGTAAAAAACAATGGAATTTTCGTCACAATGCGACAAGCATAAAATATGTACGAAAATAATTGGACGAAACTGATTCCAATAGATGTCACTCAGCTGTCTCTCGGTCTGTTCTCATATCCCAGGTCGCCAGCTTGTAACTAGAATAGCTACAAAATTGGAAATTTGGATATTTTCTGTATCTTTTATATTTGCTCAGTAGCTGTAAAGTATAAAGTTGCGTGCGTTACTATTTCTACACTACTTAATCCAAACAACATTTTAGGCCATATACTTGTAGATGCCATGACTTAACAGGTGAGATAAGGATCACTGGCCGATCTATCAGCAATAAAAAATATAGATTAAAAAAACGGAACTGACTTCTAACACTGTACAGTACAGTAATAGCCGCATCGTCCACTGCTGAACACAGCCTGGCAGGCGTCTTGGGGATCGCAGTGTAATTTGGCAGTTCTTTAGTAGGCGCTGCTGCCCACCTTCCAGTATTTTTCCCTAAATCACCTCTTACGACACCCACGGGATGATATGGGGAGGTGCAAATCTAACCCAGCACACCACGGGGTATTGCCTTCTAACACTAAGATGTGCGAAATAACTTTTTGGGCACTATGCTTTTTTCATGTTCCGACTTCATCAGCTTTTTCATAGGTTTCAGTGTAAGTCTTTTTTATCGCCTTTTTCATTGATGCATACTGCTTACAACACACATTCTTACAAGATCGATTTTTAGGCGTCCTAACTCAACTGGTCACCATCGACATAAGGGTCTTCCAATCATAGGTTTATTGGCAATTTGTGTTTCAGTTAATAGTGTACTTAAATTAAAAAATACTTAACCAATGTTGATAAAATTTCAATGGAATCAACTTAAGGGTAGGTAAGGAGGTACACTCAGCCAAACAAAAATAAAATCAATAATATTGAATGATCCAGAAAAATCACGCGGCGTCGTTCTTAATTAATTATATTATGTACATAATTTAAGTGAGAAGAATAACTTTATTACATATTTAAACGCGGCGTCCATATTAAATGCAAAATAAGTTACTCAGCTCTAGTTTTTCCACAATCGGTCGGCGGAAATATACGAGTTATATAGCAAGGTAATAAGATAATTACGAATTTATATACGTGAGTTACAGTTTCTCTCAACTTAATCTTAACTAACACTTCCAGTAGCTGTAAAAACCACTGAAATCGTCACGCCTAAGTTCTTTTGGTCGGGTGCATTATTGTAATTTTTTTAACTGTGCAGTTCTTATTTAATTTGTTTAAGTCAACATATTCATCATGCAGCATTTCATCCCATCCCATACCAACAATTTGTGCTGTTTCATTACTATAGCCAATTAGCTTAGATGATACAAACCAAACTATTCGAGGAGCCTCACATTTTTTTTATGCCTGATAAGTTATACTTTGACCACTATCTCACTTGATTACTGGCTGACTGACTGAAGAATTACTTGCTCTCAAGGACAGCTGTCGGAACACACCGCTAGGTGCTTGGCGACAGATCTTCTACTTGAGGGTGGTAGCTAGCCAGCGGGCATTCGCTAAATGCCCTACCACCATGCTATTACGACTGCCATCCTAAGAAAACAACCAGGACCTTAACCTGCCTTCGGAAAAACGAAAGCGCTCAGTAGTAGCGTCACTTGCGGTCTCCCATCCAAGTCGTGACCGCGGCAGACGTCGCTTAACTTTGCTGATCGGGATAGAAAAACTTCGCTACGAGCGCTTTAAAAAATACATCACATTGAATAATAAAGTATTACTTGATAAATAAACGACAAAATTGGTGGTTATTGTCCCATAATTGCTGGTACACATACCGAACAATATATCCATTCCTACATGTAAGTAGGTTATATCAGTAATGTGCGCTAATTGAGCTTTTGTTTAGATTTCCATTAGAAGCATACCGTAATGATTCCTTTTAATGTGGCTGTAGAGTTTCACCATCAGTTTGCCTTGGGTAGGGCAAATGTCACGATTTCGAGGAAATGGTAATTGCTAAGAGTTATTTGTCTTTGAGACAGAATAAGGTTACCATAAAATAACTTTGTGGAATAGTGGATAGAGGAGCAAAAGTAACGAACCAAACAAATATCGTACACAACAACAGCCGCTTAGTATACAGAAAACGTCCGGTTGTTTCAGTTTTATATTCATTATGGTTATATTTTACTTATTTTTTCGTACATTCATAGCAATTTTTGTGTTGTTAGGCACATGTAGCCCCGTAAATGAGTCCGAATTTACGCAACATCGACTATCGGTATGTAAACCCGACACCCATTCGATGTCGGAATCGATTGCGAGTGCGTCGTTAGGCATCGGATATTACCGAATTCACGTCACAGTACAACTCGAGCAGTAGTTTTAATAAAGGAAAGAAATTATTATCATTAGGTACTTAATAATATGAAATTAACATGCTACGAATGTTAACTGCTGTACATAAACCTCCGCCATGGGGAAAGGGGTTGGTTGTAATCGTTTAGCGTGACAAGTATATTTAAAATCACAGCCAGAACCTTCTTATTTAGGTAAATGAGAAATCGGGACCCTATTCCTAAGCCATGGTTTATCTTTCATACTACATTGATAGGGCTTTTTAATAGTAATAGGCGGCACGTTGAAATTTTCACATTAATAATAATTTACTTAGTGCATTTGGATAGCTCACGCTGTCACGTACTATATACATGTACCCATATTTAACTTTTAGGGGACAACCGGGTACAATTTTGCTAAAAGTTGTTCTGTGCACAACTTACCTAAGCACTACTCTGTCACAGTACAACAGAGTGAACGACATAATAATAATCAGGCAATAACCACAAGATTAACTAAACAAATACGGCAATAATATGTATGGAGCGGTACGTCCATGCGCCAAGTAGAATTGCTACGGACTCCTGAAGCTCGCAGAGCGCGGATAAACGCGACCGTCGCATTCGCAGCTGCTGCCATGCGTAATGTATTGTATCAGCTGGATTGTCTACTGCTGAACACAGCCTCCCCCATTAACGGAGGGTTAGCCATAATGCCCACGCTTGGCAGGCGTCTGGGGGATCGCAGCTTAAGATATCAGTTCCTCAAAAGGCGCAGCGTCCCACCTTCCAGTATTTACCTTTACTCGCCTTTTACGACACCCATGCACAGGTAGCACTTGGAGGTGACATTCTAGGCCGGTACCCCATGGGGCATGCGGGGATATAAACAATAGGTATTCACTATAGGAAAAAACTGTTTGAACCCACAGACTTTTTTTATTCATAATAGATTGTATTGTAGGTGAAATTCATTCATTCATATACTAGCGGCCCGCCCCGGCTTCGCACGGGTATACAAAAAATTCAAAAGATATGAATATAAACACAAAATTAGTTATTGTTACATAACTATAATAGTTTTATAGTGTTCCGGACATTTTATAGATATAAATGTCATCCATTAAGTTGTCGTACATCACTTTGGTCTATTTTCAATAATTTTCAACAATATTTTTTTTGGTATTTTTTCGCATCTTGAGTTATGTTATCCAAGTTTTTATACGGATCCCTAACTTTTTTGAAAATCTTCTATAGCCTATGTTCATCAGAGATAATGGGAAATAATTTTTAAAATCGGTGCATTAGTTTCAGAGATGCAAACAATTAATAATAATAATAATAATAATAATGTTTTTATTTCAGATAACTAAGATCCATAAAATGTTAGTAAACTTATGCTATGTGTTAGTTACGTTATAAATATAATGAAGTCTTAGAAATTATGACATTGCCTTCGCCCCCTGGTAGTAGGTATAAATACCTACTCCACCAGCACACGAACGCAATGCCTGAAAAATGTACCGTTCCACCTGCTAGCAATTGTACTTAGGATGGTGTTGGTACTCGAGCATAGCCGACTTAATAGTGATGCAACTTTTTTACGCATGCAAGCATGGAACCCGTCAACGCGTGCCTCGGCAAACATGTGAGACGCACTGCAGTACCGCGGGAGTCCCAACATCATCCTAAATGCATTATTATACTGGACACGAAGGGTGTTAACGGATTTTTTAGTGTACGTTGTCCATAGGCTACTCGTATAGAAAGTCTGGCAGTATGACTTGAACAGTGTGATTTTTACTTCTTTTGAAGAACGAGAAAACCTACGGACCAACATATTAGCTCTCACCGTCAACGCCCTCCGCTCCCTTTCCAAATCTAACTCGTCATTTAAATTTTCACTTATAATGTGTCCTAAGTATTTAAAGTGACTCACCCGTTTCAAAGCAGTTCCATTAAGATAAACGGGTGGTACTTGATTTAACCTTGTGCCTTTAGGTGAAAATACCATGAATTCACTTTTTTTCTCATTGTATTGTAGGCCATGGCTTTGAGCATATTTCTCACACATCATTAACAATTTTCTGAGTGCACTAATAGATGGTGCCAGCAGCACCATATCGTCCGCATAGCTAATGTTATTGATGCATGTCCCGTCAATATAACATCCAACAGGTTGGCTGCTGAGACCATCTATTAGCTCATTCACATACAGGTTAAATAGATGGGGGGATGACACCCCACCCTGTCTTACGCCACATTCAAGGCCATAGGCATTAGAAAAAATCCCAGACCATCTCACATGATTTGTTTGATTGCTGTACCAGTATTCAAACATAGAACATATATCTTTAGGCAAACTTGTCTCACGCAGCTTTCGCCACAGCACATTGTAACTTACTGTATCGAAAGCTCGTGAGAGGTCTAAGAAGCAAGCAAAGACTGGCGTCTGTCTATCGACATAATATTTAGTTGCGTATTTAAAACTCAATATAGCAGCTTCGGTGGACAATCCAGGCTTAAATCCAAATTGCCCATCGTGGAGTTTTAGGTGCTGCGCAAGATGTTTATCCAGAAGCCGGTCCAGAATTTTGGCTGTGATAGTAGCTAGTGATATCGGTCTATAATTACATTTATCCGAAATATCGCCAGTTCTATTTTTTACGATGGGAACTACTATAGTTTTCATTAAATCTTTCGGTAGGTACGAGTGACTAATGCATAAAGAGTACAACATAGCCAAGACTCTAGGCAAATGTGGGCCCGCATGCTGCAGGTGTTCAATACTGAGGCCGTCATGACCTGGAGATTTACCCCTGCTCATGTTTTTAATAATATCTCTAACGTCTTTGGCAGTTATCTTGACATATTCCCTGTCAGTACGATCCTCAACATCGATCACCTGCGCAGAATCCTTCATGGTAGGTTTTACACAAAAATGGTCCCTAAACATGTCTGCTATTTCCTTAGGCTCTGACACCCCAGAAACACTCGCAGGGAGACCAGACCTAAGGTTAAGCTTACTAACGTTTTTCCAAAATTGAGCAAAGTTTCGCGCAGATCTTTGATTTGCAATTATATCCATTCGTACTTGCTCTTGGTTGCTTTGGCACCATTTAATTTTAGCCTTAAATATTTTTCTGCTCTCATTCATGTTTTCAAAAACTTTTCCGCTGCTTGGTTTACCGTTAGTGAGCCACTCGAGAAACTTAAGTCTAGCCTCCCTATGAGCAGTACTAACATGTTTATTCCACCCACATAAGTACCCACATCTTTTATTATTTTTCATAATTGAAGTTTGCATGGAACTTTCGCTTAAAATGTTAATAATATTACTATACATTTTATCTAACTCTAATTTATGGTCGACACTATTACAATGCTTATCAGCACACTGTGCGAAAACCAAAGGGAACTCAATTAATTTGAGTCTGTTATTACATAATGTTGTGTATTTACATATCTGCGGATTCTGCCGCTGGCCCCATTCAACTGACTTATCTTTGTGGTTTTTGACCGATAAGACTTTTCTACGAATTAAACTAAGATTGCAGTACACTTCTAAGGGGTGATGGTCTGACCACATAACATCATAACATACCTTAATGTCCGTAATAGTCTCTAGAGCTGATTGCGTCACAACGCAATGGTCTAGCCATCTCCGAGATCCGTTTGCATCACTCACAAACGTATATTCACTAGGACACAGGCCAAATCTAAGTATATCCGCACTCACCCAAGACTGATCAACACAAAAACGGGATAATTCACTTTCAAAAAGCTCAGTCGGATGCGCATTAAAATCGTCTAACACAAATACTGACTCCACTTCATTATTTTCTATTATTGCACTTATTTCACTCAGGCATTCAGTGAACTCCGGCAAATTGTCTATTGACTGAGTGGGCATGTAGATGCTGAACACAATGAAAAACCGGTTTGTTATCTCAAACAGCACAGCCGCGATACGATTACTCACGCAGTTTATAACGGCTACTGAGTTAAATGCATTTTTACGCCACATAATAGCTACCCCTCCATACGGCCTGCCTCGTAATAAACTTGTTTCAATATCGATTGATGATTTACCAAAGTACTCGAAGTCTGCGTTGATAGTTCCTAAGAAAGGTATATCTTGAGGAAATAGCCAGGTTTCCTGTAACGCTATGATATCAGCCGTGTTACACATCTGATTTATACACATAGCGGACCTCTTTACAGATTTGCAGTTGAAGCTTATTAACTTACACGCACCCATTATCGTTGTGTTGTTTTACGCAAGTTACTTTCGTCGCGTGGGAATTGATTGACGAAGCGTCTAAATGTAATACCGTCAGGCCACAACTTTACATCCATAAATACCTGAAGCTTGCATCTAGGTACCATTATTTTGTAGGCATCATAATTGCGAACTTGCTTCGATTTTATCTTTTCTAATTCTATAAACACTTGAGTTTTTTGTAGTATATAGTTAGATATATCCTCAGCGGACGTACCCCTATCAACATTATTTATAAATAACGGTACTTTTATATCCGCTGCTTTAAATTTACTTTCCAGCTCAGGGATTGCTTCTCCTTTCGCCGTTTGAAGCCTATTTCTGTATCTTCTTCTTTGAACGGTTTTCCATTCTTCACTAGGCTTTCTGTCTTTCCACTCGCCCTTCTCTCCTGCCATTTGAGCAAAAGATTTATTTTTCGGTGACAAACTGCGGGGCGTGAGAAATTTTGCGTCTGAAGTTGGCCTTGAGACCGGCGTAGACAGCTGTCTTCCCGTACAGAGCTGGGTCGAAACATGAGAAGCTACATGGACCTTCTGTGGTGAATTGTATAATTCTTCAGTTCTTATGGGTCTATAGGATAATTGTGATACAGGCAAGTAATTTTTTGTAGGTGATACCTTATCTACAGAAGATTTTTCTTGAACAGACTGTTGACATCGTGTTAAGTCTTCTTGTACTATTTCGCTTTCATCTAATATATGAGGCCCCGGTATATGGAGCATGCCTGTCGGACCGCTGTCATAGCTATCTACTTTGTCAATAAAAGTCGACCCACCGCGCCGTAACGTATTTACGTTAGTCGTTTCAAAATTACTGACTATGGGCGTTGCCTTAATGTTCTCCATGTCTCTTTTCAATGCCATTAAATGTTCTTGTGTTACATAATGTTGTTTAATGTATGTAACGTCTTTTTGTAGTACCAATAAATCTTTAAGTAGTTTCGAGACGTCAATATGGTCGAAGTGAATTGGGGGTAGTTTATTAATATTTAACACGGCGAATTTGATACTTTTAAACTGAATTGGATCTATCTCACGAAACACTGCAATAATATCTTCAATATCCTTCTGTGTCTTCATCGTCTTGCCATCACGTTTACGCTGTGCTTTTTTCTTTTCCCACTTTACACAGTCGTACAACAGGTTTTTAGCATCTGCGATATCCTCTGCAGTGAAAGCGTTCAAACATATTTGAGTCAAACTTATTTGATCAATTACTTCAAGCTTACATTGCATGAAAGCTAAAACTTCACTAATAACTATGTTACAACTATCACATTTTGCACTCGACATTTTGTGCATCTATATAGGTAATCCGCAGCTACCGTCACGAACGTGCGTCACCAAGGTCGCTCGGACTGAAAATTAGACAAACAAACAATCAAATCTTTCAATCAGAACTTAGTTCGAGCGAAGCGTCTATGTTTACCGAGCGAGAACTTAGTTAGAAGCGTCTCTGCTTCAATTTAGACAAAATGCTCTCGTATCTCTGGTTGTATTCGTCTACAGGTCGCATTTCTCAACCGATTCTCACGAAATTGTGTGACCAGGTTTGATATATAATATTTTTTGTTGATTCAGTTTTTGTTTTTTTTTTTAAATGACGGTGATATACTTTATAGGATGTTGAAAGTATGGACGCCTGCGCTTAATTTAATGGCAATGTCCTGATACGCACTTCAGTTGCCTAAAAGTGATAGGCTCTCTCTCTCTCGTATAATCAATTATTTATTTTCCATGTTTTTGTAGCCAGTATATTAATTCGAGATAAATACTTTACCAGGTATGTAAAATTATTGTATATTTACTACTTATCTACCTATTTCTGATACAATTGGCCTTCGTTATGGCCCGCGTGTCATTATCATTTATTATTTACATTACATATCTAGATTTTTGGATTTCTTGACCCAATCTCCCATTAGAATGCGCAGTGAACTTTTATTCAATTGTAAGCTATGCAAGGACAGACTCGCGAGGTCTACAGCTCGGAGCACCGCTAGTTACCTACGAGTATATTAGTTTAGATGTACGAGAAGATTAATGTTATAGTGCCTACCTGCTATACTGGTTTTTATCTTCACTGTGGCATGCCTAATGTCTCGGTAAATGGTTACGTCTATTTAACGGGAGTTTTACAACTTCCCGCGTTTTGTTCGGAGTTTGAGCAGGTCGTGATAGATCGCATGTACATCTCCAGCTACAGTTCTGACAGAATTCGTTAAGACCTTATCAATCAATTTTAAAGTCTTATTTATCAAGGGTTTTGATGGGATATAAACAAGTAAACTGGATGCTTTGTTTTGAGCACCCATCTGGTAAATTATTTATTGTTTCACTTGAGGGGATTTAAACTTGCAGCACAGTTAGAGTGATTTTGATAAGAATATATATATCAGTCTAAATATTCGAGATTTAGCTTCAGGTTTTACTTACTGGGTCAAATCATAGAAATTTAAACTTGATAGATTCAATTCCCAGTATACTCTATTGTACCCAGTATACTACTTGACTATCTCGTCTAGAAACGTTCAGAATATGTATTTTTAACCACCATGAAAAACAGGAGGAGGTCTCAATTTCACTGTATGTTTTTTTCTTATATTTGTTAAGGATTCTGTTTTGGCTGGGTAAAGTACCATATACCTCCAAGGTAGTTTTAGGTGGGTACATATAAAATTTCTTCAAAATCAGTTGAGTATGTTTTTAAGTCAATTAGCTGAATAATATTTTATTTATTTATTTCAATACATTACATTTGGTGGGCATTACAGTTTCCCAATTCGCCTACCCAAAGCTTAACCTAAAAATAATTACCTATACCATACACTACACACAAATATATTTGCATACCTGGATGATTTAACTTCAATAAGTTTGTTCATACTTTTCTTTAGTGTTGGAAGATGATTCAGTTTTTTGTAGATTTAAATAGGCGCACTCGCATTATACCTGTTTTTCTTTTTATTTCTTACTAGCTTTCCGGGCGCGGCTCCGCCCGCGCGTATGTTAGTTATCGCGCAAAAACATTAACCTCTTTTTGCGCAATCGGATAAAAACTATCCTATGTTTTTTCCCGGGTCTCAAACTATTTCCATACCAAATTTCATTCAAATCGGTCCAGTAGTTTTGGCGTGAAAGCGTAACAGACAGACAGACAGACAGAGTTACTTACGCATTTATAATATTAAGTACTGATAGGTAAGCCTTTGATCACAATCTCACCTGATGGTATGTGATGATATGGTCGAAGGTGTTAACAGGCTAAACCTAAAACTACTGGCTCTCAAAGACTGCTGCCGGAACACACCGTTAGGTGCTTGGCAACAGATTTTCTACTTGAGGGTGGTCGCTAGCTAGGCGGGCATTCGCAAAATGCCCTTCGACTATGCGGTGAAGCTCAAGCCTGGGGGTGGCTTCGAATCATGGACCTGCTGCGCGGCATTCCATATCCAATGCCACTGAGCCATCACTGCTTTAAAAAGTCAAGTTATGAAATTTGTCAGTCATCTGCGTACCTTTTGTGGACGTAAAGTTCGTCATGATTATATTGTCATAAACTACAATCAGGTAACAATATTTCATCGAAGATAATAAATAAATGTTAAATTATTAAAAAGCCCGAATAACAGCCACATCGTTCAAAAAACTAATAATCGATGGGCAATGCTCAAAGTCTAAGCCAAAGCGAATTTATCTCTTCTGGAAATATTTCATCCATACCATTATCATAAATGCTCCAAATGTCTGCAAATATTTTATTCATCATTTTACATAAAACCAATCAACATTGTTCAAAAACACGTGGCCATATAATTCACATACACAAATTAATAATCACAAAGTACAAATAATATTAATTAGGACTGAGAGCTTAGTTGAAACCTGGCTTTCATTAAATGAATTAAATATGTTAATCCAATAAATTGTAAGGCTGCACCTTTACAATAATATCGAGATTATCGGTTCAGCTTTAATTAGTGCAATGGGATTTATGGAGAAGCCAGCGATCGACAAGCTATAACATATACAGTTTGGTTGTGACTCTTTGCTTAGATTTTTTTTTTTTTATGCTTGATAGGTTAGCCTTTGACCACTATCTCACCTGATGGTAAGCGATGATGTGGTCGAAGATGTTGTTCAGGCTAACCTAGAATTACTGGCTCTCAAGGACAGCTGTCGGAACACACCGTTAGGTGCTTGGCGACAGATTTTCAACTTGAGGGTGGTAGCTAGCCAGGCGGGCATTCGCAAAGTGCCCTACCACCATGCTGTAACGACTGCCATCCTAAGACAACAACCGGGACCGGCGGCTTAACGTGCCCTCCGAAGCACGGAAGCGCTCAGTAGTAATGTCACCAGCGGTCACCCATCCAACTCATGACCGCGGCGGACGTTGCTTAACTTTGCTGATCGATTCAGAATGGCTAAGCAAACTTCGCTACGAGCGTGATAGCATAGGTAAATATTGTGTCGTTAGATTTACGTTTTAGGTAATGTCCTTTGTTTTAATTTTAAGATGTTGAATAAAATAGGACTTACAAGGAACTATTTATAAGTATTTGTATCATGTTGAACCATTGTACATTTATTTTAAGGATTAAAATAAGAGTACTTGATTTGACGTTAGTCATATTAAATATATTATATTTGTTCAATACATATAATTGTATAAAATCAATAATAACATTAATATATTAATACCTATGATTAAAATAGTTATTTATAAGCACATTCTAATCAAATAATTTAAAAGTAAACCACAATTGTAATTATTTAAAAGTATTGATATTGACTGTTGAAGTTGTTATTTGAAAGGGGCTCTGCCCAGCAAGTCAGTCGTCTTTAAGCAAGCTCAGAGTGAACAACTTGCATCTCACAGTGCTGTCGAAATATATTTTCAAAGTAGTCTTTACGACGAAGTGCTGCCCGATCAAGATTGTGTGAAAGTTAAGTACCTAATTTATTATTCTCTTTTATGATATTACTGAACTAACCTTGTTTATATGTAATGGTTCTTACAGTTAAATAGGTTTTGACAGTTGTTATAAATTATATTAAATTATAATTATAATAATGTTAATTAATAGTTGATGAACCAGTAAAAGTGTAAATAAAATGTATTTAGAAAGTAAGTAACATATTGTTAAAAGATTTTTAAAAGAATGGCCCCGAGTTTCTTGCCCGTTCTTCTCGCAGAGGCTCTATACAATTTTATTTGCTGAACGTGGCAGTAAAATTAGAATATTTCAATATTAAAATTTCATTAGAGCGTCGCAGACGCCTAAATTGAATAAATAGTTTTGACTTTGACTTTGACCTTTTATTTTATTAAACTAACAAGCGCTTCAAAAAGATTTCACTATCTTCCGTTTTTTGAAGGATTTATTATATATGCAGAGGAACCTTATATTCGCAACAGGCTTGCAGTTGAGCATTTGCACAGTCGATTTTGTTCCATCCATCGCACGGCTAAAGATCTGATGCTAGTCTACTTTGGAACTTTTGATTTTAGTCACCCGTGGTATAGACAAAATGCCACTTAGACAGTCCCCTTACCGGGGTAAATCCCGCATTATGTAGGCCACGTAAGGTGGGCTGGGCTGTACGGGTGACTAAAACCGCACATTTTTCACAAGAAACAAAACTGTCGAAGCCTACGACGCGCGGCAAGATATGCCGCGATGATGGGAGAGTTGCGCGGGGATCGGGCGGCAGATTATGTGAGTATACATGTAATTCAACACGATCACATAGGGAATATATTAAAATTATTGAATGATTTATACAAAATCATTCTTTATTGAAAACAATAAACTCACTTTTGACTTTAAATATGGTGTAACGAATGATACAAAATAACAACAATATGAGTGTTTTTGAACTACGAGATCAAAATTAATAACTCAGCCGCACAACACCCTGCCGCCATGCGGTTGTGTAAAGTCCATAGCCACGGCATCTGGGGCATCATTCCTCTAAATTTCTTTGTTTGTTTTCCAACTATTAATGTTGGTCCAACATCATCATGCCAAAAAATAGTATCTGCTTTCCTCTATAAATTTTTATTTATTTTTAGAGCTATGTATGAAATCTTACTATGAAGTGCTTAATATCACAGCTTGCAGGTACTTAATAAAGGTGACGAAATATGTGACGATAGTCTACAAGGGCCATTTCAACTCAAATCTAATACTCTTATCTTTCGACGTATCTGACTCACTGACATCCACACGCGTTCTAATAGCAATCTCGAATCGTGCCTCTGAACTCAACACAAAAAAGCCAATAAACATACTATATGGTATGGAAGCTATAAAGCAATAACCTGTGATATCGAACATCAAATATCCATCTGTTCGACGAACGTATGTCTTCATTCACACTTATCCTGCTTTAGAGATTAATCTAATGGAAACACACAAGCATTCTCACTATGATTTAACTAAATTGAATGATGTTGAAACCACAAACAATATCTTACGAAACAACTTGCATAGATTTTACCAATGCTGCAACCGTATACAAACAGCTGCAACAATGCGTTGTGTTGAGATCTTTGTTTTCTTTTTTTTATGCTTGATAGGTTAGCCATTAACCACTATCTCACCTGTTGGTAAGTGATGATGTGGTTGAAGATGTTGTTCAGGCTAACCTAGAATTACTGGCTCTCAAGGACCTCATGCCGAAATACACCGTTAGGTACTTGGCGACAGATTTTCTACTTGAGGGTGGTAGCTAGCCAGGCGGGCATGCGCAAAATGCCTTACCACCATGCTATAACGACTGTCATTAAGACAACAACCGGGTTAGACGGCTTAACGTGCCCTCCGAAGCACGGAAGCGCTCAGTAGTAATGTCACCAGCGGTCACCCATCCAAGTCATGACCGAGGCGGACGTTGCTTAACTTTGCTGATCGGTTCAGAACGGCTACGCAAACTTCGCTACGAGCGCTTCAATTTTTATCATTTCCAACGTTGAAACTTGTTCACGTAAAGCATTGAGGTAGAATTTGGAATGGCACCTTGATGAGAGTAACCTATCCATGGTAATGTTTTTATATTATCCCGTGTTGGACTTCTATGACATCAGTACTAATATTGTATATGCGAAAGTAACTCTGTCTGTCTGTTACGCTTTCACGCCAAAACTACTGGCCCGATTTTAATGAAATTTGGTATGGCAATAGTTTTTTTATTTAGAACTTTTGGCTGTGTGAATCGATTTTTAATTTTTTTTATGTTTGAAAGCTGTTGCTTGTTGTTTATTCCTATTTAAATTTTATCAAAATCAGTCAAGCCGTATTTGAGTTACACTTCAATAACTGAAAAATATTTACCTGTCTTGATGATATAGTTGTTGACAATGAATGACAATCGATCCCGTAAGCAGCAAAAGCCACTAAAACGAGAGAATTTTTTTTACCAAAAAATGGAACCGACTTCAACACCCAAAAGTGTGAATTGACTTGTCAAAGTCGGTACCATGCGCACATGATAATAGGTACTTTGGAACTATAGTAGCAACTTCCATAACAAGTTATTTCAGACTTTTTGGGTGTTGAAGTTGGTTCCATTTTTGGGGTAATTTTTTTGTTGTTCCTCATATTATAGTAGCACTGACATCAGACATACAGGTGATGTACCCTGTTGGCTGACAAAATTATTCTTGTTGGAGAATATGCATTAGTAATTAGCAACAAACTAGAGAAGTGGTGAGCAAAATTTTTTTTACCGACGGTGGTATAAAAAATTTGCCTTTATTAAACAAAATACTACAAACTATATATACAACACTACAGATACTACAATATAAGCATTCCGACCACCTATAAGTCATAACAGACTCATAGGCAATCTAAATGATCGAGCCCAGTACCAGTTGGCAGCGAGCCCAGCATGCTGGCAGCATTGCCCCGCTCAGATAAGTGCAAATATAAGTTTCAGAAATAAATTAGGAAATCTATAACGTAACACCTATCACATTCACATAACACACCACACTCACATAACACACCTCATACCGCCTCACATATATTCACATCCACACACATAAAAAATAACCAAAGCTGTATTTAGATAAAAAATAATAATTGTATAATGGCATAATTTCTGTAATTTTTTTTTTTTTTTTTTGGTGATAGGTGAGCCTTTGACCACAATCTCACGTGATGGTAAGTGATGATGTGGTCGAAGGTGTTAACAGGCTTAACCTAGAATGACTGGCTCTCAAGGACAGCTGCCGGAACACACCGTTAGGTGCTTGGCGACAGATTTTCAACTTGAGGGTGGTCGCTAGCCAGGCGGGCATTCGCAAAAATGCCCTTCCACCATGCGGTGAAGCTCAAGCCCACGGCGGGATTCGAACCATGGACCTGCTGCGCGGCAGTCCATAGCCAAAGCCACTGAGCTATCACTGCTTCAAAACTACTGCTTTATAGACACCCATTGGAGAAGGCTCTGGTCTTCGAAACACATTGTTAATTAACATTGTTCACGATTATGTCAATATATGATTTTTAGGGTTCCGTACCCAAAGGGTAAAAACGGAACCCTATTACTGAGACTTCGCTGTCCGTCCGTCCGTCCGTCTGTCACCAGTCTGTATATCAAGAACGGTGATAGCTAGACAGTTGAAATTTTCACAGATGGTGTATTTCTGTTGCCGCTATAACAAGAAATACAAAAAGTTGGCCAAGTGCGAGTCGGACGCGCGCACGTTAAAACAAAAAAGGTTTAAATACGAAGTCTAATGTTGTATAGCTAATGGTACGGAACCCTTCGTGCGCGAGTCCGACTCACACTTGGCCGTTTTTATATGTTTATATCATGTCAGTGGTACATATTTTTTTCTACATCTAACATTAAATTGTATACCAGTGAATTTAGTAGTTATTTTTGATTAATGTACCACTGTTTTATATGATACAAAATGACGAAGAAATTTATAAACAATTGTCGGATAGCCGACTAACTAGTAAATTACGTTTCTCCTCAATGGGATGTGTTTTAACAAAATTACTTAAGTACATGTACATAAAGTAATGAATAGATTCAGGCGTTACTTTGCGGAAATCCATATTTAATAATAACAAATACTTTTAAAAGTATCCTAAAAACATTAAATAATATTTAAATAAAACACATAAAAAAACATAAAATTATATATCTAGTGACAATTCCGCCTAATTTTCCTGTTATCTACGTGACGTCATAAACATCACGCAGCCTAACCGGAAGAATACCCGACTAGTTTCGCTTCTAAACGAAGCATCTTCAGGAGGTCTTGACTTACCGAGCGCGCGATCGAGACATCGAGTACATGTACATAGGTACACGGGAGTGGCAGAATATTGCATTGTCTAAATAATGGTTTGCAACTGTCCATAAACCATGCCAAGCCTTTTTTGTATTATAAAAGCCCTGCCTGAGCTACCCCACAGTAAAAGACCACACCGAAAACCGATAATATATACCCGTGGTAAGCAGATAGGGCTGCTATTTAACCGACCTCAAATAAAGGAAGAGGTTATCAATTCGTCTGTTTTTTCATGTTTGTTACCTCATAACTTGTGACTGGGTGAACCGATTTTGATAATTTTTTTTATTCGAAAACTGATGCTTGTCGTTAGGTCCCATTTAAATTTCATCAAAATTGGTCCAGCCGTTTTGAGTTACACTCCAATAGCTGAAAAGTATTTACCTATCTTGATGATATAGTCGTTGACAATAAATGACAATCGAACCCGTAAGTAGCAAGGGTCACTTAAAAGGAGTGAAAAAAAAAATTTTACAACTTCAACAAGTTATTTCACTCTTGAGTGTTGAAGCCGGTTCCATTCTTTGGTTATTTTTTAAACGGATTGTCTTAGTTTCTTTAACGCGAACACAAAGCGGCTAAGTTTTTGGCCAACTGTATTGATATGTTCCAATATGTATTGTATGTCTCTACTTCATCTACTTTTTGTTCCCCATATGTAATATCAATAGATAAATAACGAAAAAAACGAATTAAACTTATTGTTATATATTACAAAATTACAAATTTACGAGCGAAAAAATTATAGTCATGTGCGGGATTCGAACCCGCGTCCATCCACCCCTTTAGCCGGGGTATGCTCTAACCAATTGAGCTAACATGACACAATGAACTGTAATTCTTGCTCTCGTTCTTCATGCAACCATCGTATTGGGATGGAGCGTCACCTATAGTTCAACTTGCGTTGTACTACAAACAAGACCAATTTTGCAATTGCTTTTAAACTTGTAAATGATGAAGCAACCTTATAATTTTAATATTGTTAAGTTTGCAATGACGCCTGCTAAGCGAATTACATTACAAAATTACAAATTTACGAGTGAAAAAATTATAGTCATGTGCGGGATTCGAACCCGCGTCCATCCACCCCTTTAGCCGGGGTATGCTCTAACCAATTGAGCTAACATGACACAATGACTCATAACTGTAATTCTTGCTCTCGTTCTTCATGCAACCATATGCATCATGCAAACTTATTGTTATATAGTCTCACTTACATTAATGTTTAAGGGATCGCTGTAACCAAGTGCGCACGGACCTAACCACCCGTCGTACGTCTCTTGCACTCTCACCGTTTATAATAGTTTATAAATTGGTAAAATTGCGCCGGTGGCTACGGCTACTGCGGAGGCTACTTCCCCAGACCCTACGACGACCGGTGTTAATATCATGTTTACGTGATATTAACACCATAGTCGCGCCGGTTACCTCCCATAGCCGCTAGTCATGGACCGTGATCCGGGTCCAAAAAAAGGCCCTTCTCAGGGCCATAAGTATGAGTATGACCATGCTCCCCAGCAACCGCGCCGTCAAGAGGCGCAAAAAGGCCCTTTTCAGGGCCAACCAGAGCCAGTGTTCGACTCGCCAGCCTCCCCCATGCCGACAGCCACCAGCCCACCGACGTCAGGAAGCACTCCAGTCTCGCCATACGGGATAGCATTATCGCCGAGAGGACTTTATGAGAGTGATATGCTCACTCTCTCCGAACTTATTAAAGTTGGGGCGCTCTCGGACGGGATGCTATCATGGATGTCGATGTACCTGAGAGTCCAAGAAGCCGAAACGCAAGGTATAGAACTTTCTGCAGAGGATAGGATAGCTCTAGAGTTTGCAGCAAAGGCTATCATCACGCTGCCTCCACCAACGCATACAGTGAAGGAGATACAAGCTAGAAGCCGCAAACACGCACCGGAAGAAGGTCGTAAGCGCCCTCGCGCCCGGTCGCTGTCTCTAACCCCGCCGGCGGCGAAGACGGGATCATCCTCATCTTCCCGGCCAAGAAGCCCGGTCAACCCCAGGCCCGCGCCCGCCGCGGAAATGGATACCGCACAGGCACAGACACCAAGGAAGGTTACAGTGCAAGCCGCTGAACCGTTACCACAAAGGGCTAAGCGCCCTGCACAACCCTCGTTCGCGCAAATGGCGCAGACTGAAAAACAGGGTGGCGTGACGCGGGCCCCTCCCCGCAACCCACCGCAGCCGCCGCGCTGTGCGACAGAGACAGCGGGAGAGAGAGACGGCAGGAGCCGTGCCCCTCCCCGTACCGCCACACAGCCCCCGCAAAGAGTGAGAGAGACGGGGCATCAACAACAAGGAGAGGAGATGGGTACGCAGGCGACCCCCGCCCCGGTCGGAGGGAAGGAGAAAGCTCCTCGCTACCCGCCTCTCATTGTTGAAAAAATACAGAACTGGACCGCCCATTTCAAAACCCTGGCAGCTAAGTTAGGCAGAACCCCGAACGGTAGGCCATATGGACAAGGCATACGCTTTATGCCCGCGGACGAGAACGAGTACAGGGTCATACAAGCGTACCTAAGCGACCTTGAGAAAACAGAGAAGATAAGTTGGTTCAGCTACTCGCTGCCAGCGGAAAGAAGCCTCAAGGTCGCTATCCGCGGGCTGCCAGCTGAAACCGAGATTGACATGATCGCCGCCGACCTCTTAGAACAAGGCTTTGAGGTCGAATATATGAAGAATATACAGGCCAGACAAGGTAAGCCGGGTAGCATATTTTACGCCCAGCTGAAAAAGACGCCCAATTTAATACCGGCAATTTATGATGTCAGCGAAATATTGTATATGCCTGGCATCACAATAGAAGCGTGGCGCGGCAAGAGAGGGCCCGCGCAATGCCACCGCTGCCAGAAATTCCGCCACAGCTCGCACAACTGCCATCGCCAGCAGGCATGCGTGCGCTGTGGCGAGGAGCATGCAGCCAGGGAGTGCCCACGTCCCAGGGAGGAACCCGCGACGTGCGCCAACTGCCAGGGGACGCACCCCGCCAATTTTAAATCTTGTCCGATATTCAAGAAAGAAATACGTAACAAGAGGGCGGGGACTGTGGCTGCCACACAGAATACCCGGAGAGGCGCAGCCCCGGTGATACCTACGCAAGTGCAGGAAACAGCAACCGCATCTTTAATGGCGCCGGCCAATATGCCAAGAGCAGCCGGGCAGAATGCCAATACCAAAAAAAAGAAGAAGAAGAGCACTAAGCATAATGAGCAGCAGCAGCAGCCACAACCTAAGCCAAATCAGCAGCAACAAGAAGCTCCCCGCCGCGACTCCCTGGGTCAGACAATAGGCGTCCTGAAGGAGATACTAGAGGCGGTCCAGGGCGGTACCGACCCGGAAACGGCCACGTTACAGGGCCTAATGCGCATATTGCAAAACAATAATGGACAGCAACCAAACTAAGATAGTTTACTGGAATGCCCAGTCGCTCCGGGGAAGGTTAATCTGCTAACCGCCTTCCTCCGGGAGCACAAAATCCATATTTTATTGGTTAGCGAGACGATGTTGAAGAAAACGCAGACATTCAAAATACCTAATTATATAGTGTATCGAAAGGATGAAGAAACCGAATCGGGCAAAGCTTATAGAGGACTCGCGGTTGTGGTCCATCGACGAGTTATACACCAGCTCCTCCCCATAGAAGAGTACAACACTGTGCAGGCCTTGGGTGTGTTGGTAAACATCGCCGGCACAAACCACAGATTGTACTCTATATATAAGCCTCCTCATAACAAGCTAGACAGCAGAGAGCTCAATAAGATACTCGGGAATGACATCCCAACGATTGCAGCCGGTGATTTAAACTCAAAACACACCCAATGGCACTCATCACACATAGACGACCATGGGCGAAGACTCCACAATTACTCAATAGACCACCACTTTGAAGTTATGGGACCAGACCAGCCTACGCACTATGCAATTAACGGTAGCTGCAACGTGATAGACATAGCACTGTACAAAGGGCTGAATATGATGCCAACGCTAACTGCGCTCCCGGACCTGCCATCAGACCATAGGCCAGTTCTACTCACGCTCAGAGAACTCCCAAGTAGAGTAGCCGCCCTCGCGAGGAGGCGGAAAATCTGTTGGGAGTCATTCATGAATGAGATGCAAGCCAAGACGGCAACGATGCCCATTACAACAGCTCAAGACCTGGAAGAAGCCACAAAGGAGCTCACCGTGTCAATTCAGGCGTCCCTGGAATCATCATCGCACACCAACACGCCGAGAGAGAGTCCTGACCCTCTCCCAGCGTGGCTCAGGAACCTTATTCGCGAAAAAAGGGACGTCCGGGAGCAATGGCAAATGACACGGTGCCCTGCCTTGAAGAGGAAGCTGAATGCGTTGGTGGAGAAAGTGAAAAACGAACTCGCATCAAACGCAGCCGACTCCTGGGAAAACCATCTGATCAACATCACGGAAGACATCCCCTCAGTCCACCGCCTCTGCCGCCAACTCACAGGTGAGAAAACACCAACAAGACCACTGCTAGATAAGCACGGACAGCTGAAGTTTGTTGCCAGTGATCGCGCTGAGATTTTTGCAGATCACTTAGAGGCACAATTTAAACCGAATCCTACAGACGATCACGCACATTTGAAGATGGTAGAGGACCACCTAGCCACCTACTTCAATAGTGAAGCATCCATAGAGCCGGCGACAGAGGAGGAAATACCTTTCTTCAGACCTGGCCAAGTAAAGAGAGCAATACAGAAACTACCGAACAAGAAGGCACCCGGCTTGGACGGTATTACCAATGAAGCTCTTAAGCACCTACCGCCCAAGTCCATAGTAGCGCTCACCAGAGTATTCAATGGGATACAGCGGACAAGAAGTTACCCAGAACAGTGGAAAACCGGACGGGTAATAATGCTCCCTAAACCCGGAAAGGACCCGAAGAAGCCAGAAAGCTACAGGCCAATCACGCTGCTGAGCACACTCGAAGCTATTCGAGAGGCTCCTACTCCCACAGCTGACGCCACATATCATGCCTAGACCGGGTTTAGGGAAGAACATTCAACAACACTGCAGATAACCAGAATGGTTAACTACATGGCGACCTCCCATAACAAAAAGGAACAAGTGGTGACGGCTCTCCTAGATATGGAAAAGGCCTTCGACAGAGTGTGGCACGAGGGGTTGGTGTACAAGCTGTCGAAGTCGCCCCTACCCAAGAGAGCCGTCGAGATCATCGCCTCCTTTTTAAGAAACCGCAGCATCGTAGTTGCAGTAGAAGATACAACATCCACGAAGAGGCCGGTACAAGCAGGGGTACCGCAAGGAAGCTGCCTCTCGCCCGCGTGCTACGCCTGGTACATCGACGACATCCCGGTCGTCGGGCTGGCGCAGCTAGCCCTCTACGCGGACGACGCAGCCTTCTACGCATCATCAAATAACCCAGGAGCGGCTGCAAAGAAGATCCAAACGCAACTAGACGCCCTACCCGAATGGCTGAAGAAATGGCGGCTTGCGGTCAATGCCAGCAAGACGCAGACGATGATTACTGGAAACACGCGACTACCCCATAAATTGACATTTATGGGGCAAGAGATCCCATGGCGTAGAACCATCGAATACCTGGGAGTCACTATTGACCGCAGGCTGAGTTTCAAAACTCACATAGAAACCATAGTGAGCAGGGTGAAACACGCGAGGAGCAAGTTACATCCGATACTCAACTCAAACCTACCACGCCGAACCAAGACGGGGATCTACAAGACGTATATAAGATCCCGTCTCACATACGCGGCGCCGGCGTGGTATGCGTTCGTAGCAACCACAAATCGCAAAAAGCTCCAAGCGCAAGAAAATAAAACACTACGCACAATCGTGCAAGCACCCCGTTTCGTTAGAAACCGCACACTGGCGAGAGACTTGAAGGTGGAGACACTCCAAGAGTTCGTCGGTGGGCTGGCTCGGAGAATGTTCGAGAGGGCGGACGCATCACGGCACGAACATATTAGAAACCTGGCTCCGCATCATGCAAGACCTCCTGATAAACGTGGCTGGAAGTCGAAACCGCATTCTAGAGATGCTATCACAAAAGAAGCCAAAGATGAAGAAGAAGATGTCGAAGACGTAGAGGTGAGGGGGGTGGGCCTGCTGGCTAGCACTGTCCGCGTCGCCGATCGGTCCGCTGGGCTTCCCACCAGCGGGATCAACCCAGCGCGGCTTGGTGGTGGAGATCGCCGGGACACATAGTGCGAACCCGGCAGGAAAACCCCCCACAGACACCATGAACACGCTATACGCGTGAATGTAAAGAACTGTCCATAGTTATGGACTGATAAGAGCCAAGGGCAGAGGGTACCCCAAACCCTGAACCCTTTTCCCCATATCCAAGATATGAGAAGAAGACCAATTCATAATGTTTAAGTTATTTCTGCCCACCTACTTTCAGGCTTCGTTTACAATTTTTTGAAAGGAATTATCAGCATGACATCTTACAATCACTTGTGCCTAGGACACACTGGAAGATCATTAATAAAATAACATAGTTGAATTCTGTTAGTCCTAAAACACATTTTGAGATGAATTTTGTTGTTTTTTTTATTTTTCTTTGTATTTATTTTGAAACGGGATAAGCATATGGACCACCTGTGGTTAAGGTCTTTTGTGCCTGTAATTTATTATTTCATAATTTTTATAACTTTGCTCGATCTAAATATTCAAAACTGTAATCAAAGTGAGCGCGGCGCTGTCCAGTATTGCCGCGGCGGGCGCTCTTGGCTCGGAGTAGGCATTGTCTTTCACTACAAGACTCAATACGATATAAAAATAAGTTTTATAGTACTGCCTGACACTTTTAGGTTCTGTGTCTTGTAATAAAAGAAAGTGCCTACTCCGAGGCACGAGCCCCCGCCGCTGCCGCATCAATATGTTATTGAATGATAAAACGGACAAGTCGCCACCTCATGGTACTCTTACCATCTCTTTTCACCCCTTTGATACTCTTCTCAACTGTCCATTACAGTTGCAGTATCATCATCTTCGTTCTGCTCGATGATGCACTGCGCTCGTCATTTCGAGAAGTTAGTTATCGTGTCTTTTTTATGTTATTGTGACGGCACAAGCGCGAAGGCCACCTGATGTTAAGCGGTCTAACCTCTGCCTATAACAGATGCATTTGTCTCAGGTCACGAATTGCAATGCCCTCGTCACCCTGAGACCCACAGTTATTAAGTCTCAGGGCTCCCAAGGAATGATGCCGGAACACACCGTTAAGTGCTTATCGACAGATTTTCTACTTCAGGGCTTGCTGGCTGCTTGAGTAGCTGGCTAGCTACCAGGCGGGCATTTGTAAAATGCCCTTCGACCATGCGGTGAAGCTCAAGCCCGCAGCGGGATTCGAACCATGGACCTCCTGCGCGGCAGTCCAAAGCCTATACCACTGAGCCATCACTACTTCAAAACGCTTATTTGTTTAGTTTGAATTTTTATTGTTGGTAAGATTTATATTTTATATTATTCTGGGATAATTGCATTTGTATTTGCTCATTTGCATCATTTTTATACAGAAAAATGCTAACAACCTCTTAGGGTTGACTTCTGCTAGTCCTAACAAACATTTTAGGATGTTTTTTTTACGTTTAGAGAAAAAGAAAAAAAAATGAGTTTTTCAGACTGAATAAGGACCACCATTTGTTAAAATGCTCTTAGGCCTGTAATGTATTATTTCATTATTTTGATTAATTTGCTCGATGTAAATATTCAAAACTATTCGATGGGAGCACGGCGTGGTCCAGTGTAGTTGCGGCGGGCACACTTGGCAGCCTAAACATTTTAAAAAAATTTGTTTTTCCAAACAAAAATTAATAAATCTCAAAATGTTTGTTAGGATTAGCAGAAGTACACCTTAAGAGGTTGTTAGCATTTTACTAATAAACCTGTATATGCGATGTGTCGTATAATTTTGTGTTTATGTTTATGGATATCAATGTGGTCCAAAACTATATATTTCCTTTTTTTATTTAATACCATATCTAAAAAGAATATACTCGGCGTCGCTTTTGTGGTCACAGATGAATAAAACAAAAAAAACGTATAATGTAATGGCAGATGAAAGAAAAATGAACACAGCGGCGCGCCGAGTCATTGTTTTCTCATTGTGTGATTGATTACAGTGGCTGGAAAAGGGTTATAGATCTTTATTCGTTGTGCGAATAAATATTTGAATATATTGAGCTATATTTGGAATTTTAGCACAAAATTTAGGGCAGATAAAGGAGAAAATAAAAGTTATTGATTCAATTTAGTCGTCTCTCTTATGGACTTCAAATACACAATGTAATAGAAAAATATTCTACATTCTACTGACACGTTCAGCAAAATTCTAAAATTATTGATCCCTTTTTGAAATATTCTACATCCCTATTCTATAATCGGACATCCAGGGATACTCAGAAGCGCCACCGCTAGGTAGGTATATGGTGGATATTCCACTTACCTGAACGAAGCGATTTGCTTCTTCGTTCATCATGCGAACCGCCAGGGAATGGAATACTCTGCCTGAGTCTGTGTTTCCGGTTAAGTACAATATTCAAAACGTGAGTGAATAAGTTCTGGGTAAGTTTTGGGTAAATCATCAATCGCAACATCACTTAACATCAGGTGGAATAGTGTTGCCCAGTTCGGAATAAAAAATAAAGAAACAAAATTTGCTATCGAGCTAATGTCAAAGAGCATCAAAACTATTATTTTTAAACATCTTTAAACAATATGTAGAAAAGTATTAGCAGTGTTAAAAATATTCAAAATTTGAATTGATTAATAAAATCATGTAATTACAAGACTGCCCAAAAAAAGGAGTGTTATGTTTTCAGGGTTCATGTATGTTTGTGTGTTTATTCATTCCATCATAACTTCTAAACGGCTCAAAAGATTTTAATGTATGAGATATCGTTACATTTGTCTTGTTAGCGCAAGTGACACCAGGGACATAAAAAATAAAAATACAGGAACATAAATTTTTTTTTTTTTTTTTTTATTGATTATAGGTAATTCTTTGACCACAATCTCACGTGATGGTAAGTGATGATGTGGTCGAAGGTTAACAGGCTTAACCTAGAATGACTGACGGAACACACCGTTAGCTGCTTGGCGACAGATTTTCAACTTGAGGGTGGTCGCTAGCCAGGCGGGCATTCGCAAAAATGCCCTTCCACCATGCGGTGAAGCTCAAGCCCGCGGCGGGATTCGAACCATGGACCTGCTGCGCGGCAGTCCATAGCCAATGCTACTGAGCCATCACTGCTTCAAAAACAAAACAAAACTTGTTTAACGAAAATAAATAATTTACAGTCGTGTTTTTTACTGTTGTAATTAAATTATACCTGTTATCGAACCTACTCACACAATCTACAAGAATCGGTTAAAAATTGTTGAGAAAAACCACCTGCAATCCGGGTAGTAATGCAAAAGCATTTTTGTCCCAGGTGAAACAAAACCGTTGCAATGACGCTCCCCGCTTGCTCGATCAATACTTACAACTTTATTTAATTGTTAAAATAACGTAGCTTGACAGAGGTGGAATTGCCCTACGATTTTTGTGGTTTAAGTAATCACAAACTGTATGTTAACTAGTTTTAGAAAAATTGCAGCATCACGTACCTTAACTGAATTTTCTTTCTGTGAGCATTGTAATATCATTAGGAATTAGAAAACTGCACACAATTCCGTAAGATGGGCTTTTTATTCGTGTTTGCTTAACTAAACATCCGTTATTTTAACTTCATTTCTTATGTTATACTCTCTTCATCTCTTTTGCTTCATTTCATATCGTAATTGTCACTGTTTAACCCTTGGAGTGTCTGGTGGACAGGAATCACGCGGCGGTCAGCGTAATTAAAAATGTTGTGTAGTATAATTTTCTGGGAATACGTGGTCACACATCAGTCATTTGTAATATTATTCTTACTAAAGCAAAAATAAACGAAAACGAAATAAAACCTTCAGTTTAATATTTAAAACATACTTGCGTTGGCCCCACAAACATTTAAATTCAAATCTTTGGTAGCTAAAATTTTCTAACATTTGGTGCTACAGGGTAGTACAAAATCTTGTATTTTGGCAGTATCTGTGAAACGAGAAATAAGTATCATGGCATTAATGTTTTATAATATAATATATAAATTATTAGGCATATAATATTTATTTGTCATGAGCAAATAAATATATAAATATTACAAATATTGTACAAAATAAAATTATGTGATAGTTGACATTATAAACAAACAACGTCTAAAATTTGCTTTCAAATACAGTACGTACAATGTACATTTAAAAGCTTACTATTAAAAAACTGACGCCAAGCACCTAGTGATGTGTTCCGGCCGCAGTCCTTGAGAGCCAGTGAAATTACAGGCACATGGGAGACTTAACAACTATGTCTCAAGGACGGGCGCAATGCAATTCCTTACTTTTGCCAAATGCATCTGATATGTTAGAGGCAGAGGTTAGTCCGCTTAACATCAGGTGGGCTTCGAGCTTGTTCCGACATAATAACATAAAAAAGAAAAACATCACGATATATTTCATTTTTCTAAATAGTGCACATTATATTTCACATGTTGCATGAAAAATGGCAACACTTTCTTGGAACATCGCATGATGGTGACAAATGTGGACCGCTGCAATGTGACATCGGAATAATACGTGCATAAAATATTTTAACAAATGTGTTTGTGTTGCTAGAAGTATTCCATATTTGTGAAAAACAAATGTCAATGTTATGCCAGCTAGTAGTGATATAAATTTTAGGTTAGCCTGAACTTCATCATCGACCACATCATCACATAGATAGTGGTCAAAGGCTAACACATCAGGCATAAAAAATAAAAACAAAATAACTACCCTGATAACTATTTAGTTGTATAATAGGAAGCTTTTAATAGTATCTTGAATAATAAAAATATTAAGAAAATTACCTCAAGGTAAGTTTGGTTCCCATTTATATTGCAATCTTTGTCATCTTGTTTGCCTGTAAAATATGATTTTAATGACGCGTCCATGTTGATTGGCAATAAAAATATTTTTTTACATAGGTGGAGTAATAAATAGTTATATCCGTGATCCTGACATAAAGAAAGACGTTTAAAAGAATGATCCCGAGTTTCTTGCCAGTTTTTCTCGCACTACATAAAACGCATTGGCAACATCACGTGCTAAACAAAACTCATATTTGAAAATATTTAAAGTGCAAAATTGAACTCATGCGGGAATCTAACCCCTCACCATCCGGACAGGGTATCCTCAAATTTAAAAATGTTATTTTTGCTTACACACGTGATGGTGCTTGTAATCATAATATTGAAAAATATGAGAGGAGAATAAAAAAAAATCCTCTCGTAAATTTATAATTTTGTAATGTAAACCACAGAGCATGTGTTATTGAAAACATACAAATATTAAAAATATAGGAGGGTAGCGACATTATTGACACAGCACTTATTTCGATCAAATAAAGTCTAGTAGTCTGATTGTTGACAGCACCGTCCCCTATGACAGTTAAAGACAATTAGAGAAAGAAATTCGGGTTAGTGTCAAAATCTCCACTAGATATTTCGGCTCAGTTAAAACTGGGCAAACAATCATCGACGTTCCAGTGGTCAAGGCATCCGGTGCTAACACGGGGACACGGCTTAGATTCTTGCTCAAGGTGTAAAATTTTGTGCTGTAAAAATATGTAAATAGGTACCTACTTCCTTATGTACGATCAAGGTATTCAGTGTTATATTATGTCATAATGTGTAATAATTTTAACAAGGAAAAATCCGTGGTCTCAGAATCTAAGTACTTTCATACACATAATGGTAATCAAAAAAACGTCAACGAGAACACGTCCACAGTATACATTATAAACTATCCCCTTATTAGTACTAGGTATACAACTTTATTACATTCAATATTATGATGTCAAGTTATGAAACAGACAAGTCATTTGCCTGATGAGAAGGCTCGAACAACGTCGTAAACTTGCCAGCTTATCAGTATGTGACAGTCTTCATTATGGTAAAAAATGCACGATAAATCCACACATTTTTTCCTATCTCCTTTCGCCAGTGGTGTACGATAAACACGCATGAAACCATGACGTTTTTAAAGATTGTTTTTACAAGCATACAACGAAAAATTGTCTGTTTCTTCTGTTTTAGATTACTGCACACAATTAGTACTGAAATGTTTAGATATGGTATATGAATGGTTATGTAATAATAAGAAATAATTTAAAAATTAAAAAACACGCCTGCCGTACCAAAAAGTGAACGAAAAAATTACAAACAAGTTACATGATTTTGATGTTGAATGGCTACAATGTAGGTTTTAAATGGCTACAATGTAGGCAATTAAAACACCATTGAACCCAGAAATGGAGAATAGATAACCTCCCCCATAGAACGCCACAAAGAATGGCTATTAGCCACTTGTGACCATTAGCTACCCGCGACTTTTATGATATCGTCAGTCCATCTAGTGGGGGGCCTACCAACTCTACATCTTCCGGTGTACCATGGTACCCACTTGAGAACCTTTCTTTCCCATCGCTTATCAGTTCGTCGAGCAATGTGGCCTATACATTGCCACTTTAACTTGCAAATTCTGAAAGCTATGTCGGTGACTTTGGTTGTTTGGCGAATATCCACGTTCCGGATTTTATCGCGCAAAGTAACTCCCGGTGTTGGGCCTACCTAACTGGACAGTCTGTCCCAGGTAAAATTACATAAACTCTGCCCCTTGGCAAAAATTTTAGCGCCAAGATCCACGACGGCTCTGTCCAGTGTCGTTCCTTGCAGGTTGTGCACTGTCACAGCCTAACATAATTTCAGTGGTAGCATGTGCCGCTCGACTTTACCTTTACCCCGTAACGCGTCAAATTCGACAGCGCTAGGCTCAATTTTGACACCCAAACTGACTGTGTTGCCACGCATTGTTTTGTCATAGAACTCAACGAAAACGGCTTGCGGTAACTCTCCCGGTTACGACGTAGCGCTGGCCATACGAATTATTGGATGACTTCCATAGCGGCATTTACCAAGCCGTGTCCAAATTTAATATTTTTCCGCAACATTACCCTAGTACCAATGGTAACTTTTAAGAATGAAACAATACCTCCTGTTACGTCTTTTATTGTGTAGTTTTAGTGTCTTAATACGTCTTTTATTGGGATCAGAAAGTATAAATTCGGGTTTTGGCCGCTGTCATTTGGTTTTGGCTTCTACGGATGTATCTGATGCTACCACGTCAAACAACCGGCAAATTTTGGCGAGTTCGATGGTCATCGTTTGATTTTGATTTGGTGGTTCGATTCATCCACCTGTCTTGTCGTGGGAAATTTTCGCACATACTTGCCATCTGGTCCAGTAAGTGGTACTCTACGATGATCCAGGATTTTAACCCGTAAACTATTCAAAATATCGACAAATGTGGTGTCGTCTGCTTGCCTCACATTCTGTGGCAGTTTGCAGAAGCTATATAACGTCCATAAATCCATTTCAGCACTTAAATGTGGCGGTTGTTTAAAGCAGTAGTATGCAATAAATGATTCTGATTCTGATTCAGTATGCTCCGCTGACAGATTTAGCTACTAGTGGAAGCTGCATCAAGTCACTAAACAGTAAAATGTTAACACCACCAAAATAATCATTTCTTGTAGATGTGTATGAAATGCCTTTCTCTCTGAAGGCGTTCTCCGGTCAAAAAACGCATGGTCTCTGTCCTGCCGCATGCCGGTGATTTATTTATTTGTATTACTTGTGTCTACAAGAAGCAAGTGTAGAAACGGATAAGACAATATTTATTACTTTGATATTAGTTAACCAATGTATATTGAATACTACTGTTATATATTTTTGTTATGTACTAAGCAAGCTCTAGACGGTGATAGTACAATTTGTAAAATTTTCACGATTTTTTTTTAAATTTTATTTTAATTTCATGAACTATGGCCCCCTCTTTAAATTTTTTTAAACATTCACTATGCCTATGTTACCCGGAATAACTCAACGCTTCTAATGATATGTCAAACATCAAAATCGGTTCAGCCGTTACGAAGTTATGGTGGAATAAAGAAACTCACAAACATACATACATACATGAACCCTAAAAACATAACTCTCCTTTTTTCAGGCAGTCGTGTAAAAATAAGGTGATCGATTTAGTTTGGAATCTTAAACTTATAAACATTTCTTAAAACCGCCTGCCAACACTAAAATAGTATGAATTAACTCCTTAAGTACCACGCTGTGAAAGTGAAAACACTGATCTCTCATTATTATGATCCAATTTGCACAAGTTAAATCCTTCTATTTAAATAGGGTCCGTTTCAGAATGTCCTAATAAAGTTTCGGGTTGCTATGCGACACATAAAATAACTGAATGATAAAAATGACAGTAAACATGCAGCGCGTTTCAAGCTAACCGATGGATAGGCTAATTCGATGACTGTGAAACGCAACGATAGTGTTTTGTTTAATAAATATATTCTGGGTAATAATACCGGAACTTACTCAAACATTCTGCAACAGAGTGTTGGGAGCTTCTTCCGATTTTTTTAATTATTTCATTTTATTATTTTTGGTGATGCATAATCATTTACTAATCTGAATTCGATAAACGTTACAATTCCAAAAAAAAAGCCATTATATCCTCAACGTATTATTATTACAACGTATTAACGCTAATATTCTTTTGGTTGATGAACAATAACTTTTAATTTACTCAACCACTTTTAATGAAATTTAAATGCTACCAAATTAAAGGTATACGCTACCAACCACTGGCGGAATAAGTGTAACAAACATACAAAAAAACGTACAGTTCAATTGAGAACCTATTTTGGAAGAAGTTCAAGAATGGTCATATTTTTTTATTTTTTATTTTATGTTTTTGTTTCGGGATTTACCAAATTATAATTAAACTTACAGCTTGGTGTGTTACTTTAAGTTTGTAGACATATAAATGCAGCTTAAAGTTACATAAAGTCCAATTAAAAGTTTTCACAAATATCTAAGTATTAGGAATAGTATAAAAATTAACAGTAACAGTTAACGACGATTATAATAAATATAATAAAATAAATATAGAAAAGTATCACATATTCACACGCAGTCCAAATTGTATGCCTTCAAGTACATATAGTTAAGTAAGCGTTTAAACCTACTTGAGCTTTTATTCAATAGGTCTACTTCACAGTTTGCCCTATACTTATTATCCTCAATAAAAATATTTTAGCCACGGATGAAATACCCAGAACCTTTCTCGGTCATTGTGATCAATCAAACCTCAGAAATACAATGATTCAGCTACTTTGAGTTTATTTTCTTTATGATTTTGTTTTGTAAAGCTGCGATGATGCGGAAAGGAAATGAGGTAGCATTTTGACAAGCTCTTGTCCAATGGATTCATCTCTCCAAACGTAATGAAAACTGACTAACAATAGGGTATCATTTTGTTAACAAATACTTCACCTGAAGTTCCCTTCAGTTAATGTTTTCACGTGACGTCACCCGCCATTTTACTTTGGTAAACTGCTTGCTTTTAACGCTACTCGAAGCGCTTTCCAAGCAAACGTAGTTTCGCCATATTTTATTTATTTTTGTTTTAATGATCTTTATTAACCATAAATTATAATAAACATTGTACATTTCTAGTGTAAATTTAAAATCCTAGAAGTGACAGATCTAAAATATAGATGTTTTTCAAGCTTATTTGCCTATATAAAACTTATTTCATAAAAAATAATTAACAACAACAAATGAATGTGAGCGTTTAGCGTGATCATTACAATGTTCTTTGATTATTTTGTTTCTAGTAAGCTTTAGTAACGGCGTTACAGCTATTACGTTGAGCATTATAGAATGATATGCCATATTTTATATACCAAGTGCTCAAACTCGGTGAAATCTGGCATGCATGTCCTTGAGCCTAATATCAATACAACTGATTTGCCATTTTCTTAAACTTGAAGTTAGGCTCGCTGTTCCAAAACATCTGTATCGACACCTTATCCCATCAAAAGTTAGCAAGGTGTAAAGACTCTTCCTGTTTGTAAAACAAAATTGTTCATAATCGTATTATTCTACTTCAAAATTGCAATTTTCTTCACACGTACTTAGAACAAGAGGAAAAGTTTAAAATTGAGATTTCTTTGAAAGTTTTCTACTCTTGTTGCCACTAATACTTTCGAAGCTAACTTTAAGTTCGCTTAAGCTGTTGAAGAAGAGAGTGTGCACCATAACAAAGATAACATACAAGCAAAAGAACAGGATGCTTTTTTATCCTCGCAAAGTAAGTAAGTAGCAAGGGTCACTAAAATGAGTGAATAAATGAACCAAAAATGGTTAATTATAATTATATGTAAAAAAATTTGTAATTTTTTTTACATATAAACATGAATTGTATGACTTCGGTATGGACCAAGATTTGTAATAATGACTTGTTAGAACTAGGGATCGAATCCAAGACTTCACGTTTTAAATGAAGCAGTGATAGCCCAGTGGCTTTGACTATGGACTGCCGCGCAGCAGGTCCATGGTTCGAATCCCGCCGCGGGCTTGAGCTTCACCGCTGGAAGGGCATTTTTGCGAATACCCGCCTGGCTAGCGACTACCCTCAAGTAGAAAATCTGTCGCCAAGCACCTAACGGTGTGTTCCGGCAGCTGTCCTTGAGAGCCAGTATTTCTAGGATAAGCCTGTTAACACCTTCGACCACATCATCACTTACCATCAGGTGAGATTGTGGTCAAAGGCTAACCTATCAGCAATAAAAAAAAAACATACCTTGCCATAGTGTTGCTTGACCATAGTTAAATGATCAATAAAATAAAATAATAGCTTTGACCACATTGACAATCCAAATTAATACTCGAAGAATTTATTAGTTTTGCAGATAACTGATATTAAACATTTCAGGTTTCATAATGAATTTTCAAATTATATTATTAGGTTTACCTGAATATTGTTTTAAGAGACCCTATGTCAGAGTCAATACTTTTAATAATAAAAAATATATTCAAGATATTTTAAGAAAACATTAAATGAATAAAAAAAAACACTTAGGGCCTGTTTCAGAATATTCAAATAGGTTCCGGTTTTACTACCCAGAACATATTTAATAAATAAAACACTATCTTTACGTTTCACTGTCATCGATTTAGCCTATCCATCAGTTAAAGCTTGAAACGCGCTGCATGTCAACTGTCATTATTATCATTCAGTTATTTTATGTGTTGCATAGCAACCCGATACTTTATCAGGACATTCTGAAACGGGCCCTCATAAAATAAATACACAATACCGCCTAATTTCTTGTTAAGCCTACGTAGCAATTATGACGTCACGTAGTAGATTATCTTAAAATATTTTAAAACTATGTTATTATTAAATATGGATATCCGCAAAGTAACGCCTGAATCTATTCACTGTCATTACATTTATTATTATTACTAATATCAAACTACCAAAACGAGCAGCTGGTGATTAGCAAAGTGGATAATTTTCAACATTACGACAAACAGCTTAACAGTAAAACGTCAACTATGTGTAACAATTATCATTAAAGCCTTGTTTGCTGTAGCAGAACTTAAATAGAACATTACGTAAACAGAACCCGGACATTACGTAGAAGCAAACAGTAATTTCGACCTAATTTGCACGACCTTGCTGCTTCATAACCATACCAGCCCAAACATAATATATCAAATTAGAGAAAAGAAGATACAAAAAACATAATGTGTAGTAATGAATAGCAGGCATTACTTTGCGGAAATCCATATTTAATAATAACAAATATTTTTAAAAGAATCTTAAGAAAACATTTAATAATATTTTAATAATGTCTCGATCGTGCGCTCGGTGAGTCAAGATCTCCTGAAGATGCGTTCTGATTCGCTTAGAAGCGACACTAGTTGAATATTCTTCCGGTTAGGCTGCGTGGCGTTTGGGACGTCACGTAAGCTTAACAGGAAAATTAGGTGGAATTGTCACTAGATATATATTTTATACTTTTTTAAGTGTTTTATTAAAATATTATATATGTTTTCTTAAGATACCTTTAAAAATTTTTGTTATTATTATAATGTGTAATGTTTGAGCTAACCAATGCTATTTTATATTCAAATTTATACCGCGTAGCAGGTCCATTGTTCTAATCCCGCCGCGGGCTTGAGCTTCGCCGATTAGTGGAAAGGCTGTCTAGCAACCACCCTTAAGTAGAAAATCTGTCACCAAGCACTCAACGGTGTGTCCGTTGAGTGCTTGTTGTTGAGTTGAGTCCGTTGGCAGCAGTCCTTGAGATCCAGTAAAATTAAAGATACATGAAAATTAACAAATATGTCTCAAGGTGACGGACGCAGTGCAATTTGTGACTTGTGACGAAATGCATTTATTATTGGCAGAGGCTAGTCCGCTTAACATCAGGTGAGCCTCGAACTTGTTCCGTCACAATAACATAAAAAAAGACTTGCAAACGTCGATTGTATAATTATAAGCCTGCATCAAGCTCAAGTCTCTAAAGAATTGTCTTGATCATAAAGCTCATTTGCGGTACCGGGTTAATGGAAAGAAAAATCCATAGCTCCTAATATCGCCACAAAGTAGCCAGCTTATCAGTATCTTTCAGGCTTCTTTTCGGAGAACGTTATGTTGATTTATATGACCATAATCCACCAACCTCCTTTCCACCATGGGACAAGGCACACGAAAATGCTAAAAATAGTACAAGTATGCATGATTGATACTCGACAATAAGAAAAATGATTTGCTACTAGCGCCCTGTTGCCGCCTGCCGGATGTAATCATCAATTTCCTTCCACTATCCTAGTAACATAGTACCATATGTATGTATGTTTCTGTCTTTTATGTGGCATAATGGTATTGAGTAATTTACGCCAGCTATTCCATTTTTAAATGTTTTCGAACTAGTTTTATACCAAGAGAGGAAATATTATTATAATATAACATATTTACAGATAACTCAGACTAAGAACATGTTATATGCTATCCTTTTAGGTTTTTCTTTCTTGTTTTTGGTTCGTATACAAGTTGTGATAGGTACAGGCAAGCAAAATATGTCTTGGAGTTATAAGACACAAGTTATACAAATTATTCACGGCTAGACGCGTCTTACACTACAATGCTATTATGAACAGTTAAACAATGGTAAGCAGTGTCCAGTGAGGAGATTGTGAAGATTTTCATTTAAAGAGTAGCAATTTTGAAACACTCGTAGCGGAGGTTGCGTTTGTAATTCCTAAACTATCTGATGGGGTTGGTGACACCTAGTGAAATCTCACTAGCTGTCAAATACTACTGATGAGTCCTTCCGTGCTTCTGCTCGTTAAGGTAACTCGAAGGCCTTATTCACACTTATTCATCTGAACTCCTATATTTTTCATGATTTTGCAGGGCTTCCTCTTTATGTCCAATAAGTATCACCCTTTTCAATTATGAAATATGACGCAGTGCACCCCTAACGGTATATTTTGGCTTCAGTCTTCGATAACAGTTTCCAATCTAGTTAATACCTGTTCTTTCTTTTTTCAATAATTATCTCACCTGATGGTAAGTCATGATGTGGTCGAAGATGTGGTTTAGGCTAGCCTAGAATTACTGGCTCTCAAGAACAGCTGCCGGAACACACCGTTAGGTGCATGGCGACAGATTTTCTACTTGAGGGTGGTAGTTAGCCAGGCGGGCATTCGCAAAATGCCTTACTGTTGCTGTAACGACTGCCATCGTAAGACAACAACTGGGACCGACGACTTAACGTGCCCTCCGAAGCACAGAAGCGTTCAGTAGTAATGTCACTAGCGGTCACCCATCCCATTCCTGAGCGCGGCGAACGTTGCTTAAATAAGCTGATCGATTTAGAACGGCTAAGCAAACTTCACTACGAGCGCTTCAATGATCAAAGCCTAGCCTAGCCTAGTTAAAAAGTAAATAAAATATTCTAATTAATTTCATGAACCTCCTTTTTTTGCTGAAACTATATAACTTATTAAAGACACAACCCAAACCTGATATAAGGAAATGCAGAAAATCTTCACAGGCAATATGAACCTTGAATACACCATTAGCTTTGTCCTAAATTACAACTTTGTTTACAAAGATGCTTACTCTGTCTGGGTAAATAAACACAGAGGTCACGGGGCAAGGAGCTTTTTGCCAGGAAGGATATAATTAGGTTAAACAAGTTTACATGTTGTTGTAAGTAGGTCAATATTTAAAAATCTATTTCCACCTTTTTGTTTTCCTGTAGGAGATGACACAGGTTTATTGTTTCCCCTATTGTTTTAATTTAAATAATGTTATATGTTGAAATACTTCTTAGGCATTAATTATTAATTAAATATACCGGCTAGCACTCACGGTGTTTAGTCGAAATCTCCGACCGGTGTTGTTACTTCTTGTTGTTACTTCTTAGGCACATTTTATTCTGATACTTCAAGCATTTTCTAATGACATAGCATATTGTCACCTCTGTTACTAGAAGATGTAAACGGAGACTGCACATTGTCACTAAAACTCCCCATGTCTTGTTCATAGTCATGACCTTGACCCCTCTCCACCTGATAGTAAGTGATAATGTAGTCGAACATATTATTAAGTCTAACCTAGAATTATTCGCTCCTAAGGATAGGAGCTGGAACACACCTTTAGGTGCTTGATTTCCTACCTGAGCGTGATAGCTAGCCAAGCGGGCATTCGCAAAATACCCTACCATAATACTATAAAGTCAGCCATTCTAAGAAAACCACCGGGGCTGACGGCTTAACGTGCCCGAAGGAAGGTAAGTGTTTAGCAGTTATTGCCTCTAGCTATCGCCTATCAAAGTCCTCACCGCAGCGGACATTGTGCTAGTACGTTAAGAACGTTCTGCTACAAGCGCTTCAAAAAAGTACTAGGGTACAAAAATTGGAAGAAAATTATTGTTTTGTAGAAGAAGACTTCCGCGTTCTCTCCATATTGCACGTATTACATAGAATAGCTTAAAACATCTGCGCTATTCATGCCTCAGCAAAATTCCTAGCAATTCTTTCAATCGCTTATTTAACATACACATGAATAATGATGATAATGATAATATTTATTGGTAATAATGCAATAACACGTCAAATCACAATATAATTATATCTCAAAATATAACGCGCATATCTTTAATTAAGTGTAATTATGCATACTAATGTGCATAAGTATGTAGTTTCCTAATAAATAAGTACAAGCGATTATTGTACAAGTCATGATAAAAATATAGAAATAATTATAATTCAAATAAACATCATAAATATTATGTATCGTTACAAGAAAATAAAAAACATCAACCTAAAATATAAATTATTAAAATTTAAATAATAGTCAGACTGAAGAAACAGGAGTTAAGGAAAATATCTATAATGAAATAATATATCATTATTGTCAGCTGGGGATATCCAATTTTGAACATAATATGCCATCCTCGGGAACGCAGTAAAGGACGGATAATAATCATTAGCCTCCGTCGTTTCGAACCTTTGCGATGTCATTGAACGAATGATGGATTGATTACATAGTAGGCGGCGTTTGGTGTGGATGTGTGGATGTGCGACCTCATAATGTACATTCATATATATTTTAATTTGACGATGTATTGGCATGTTTTTTGAAGCATCCTGGCATGATTCTTTACGTTCCAAATTTAAAATTTGAAATTATTAAAAGAAAAATAATGATTATTGTGGATTATTCTAAAATTGCTTTACTAAAAGCGCGAATTGCTGAAACGATTTTTAACTGATTGCGATATTTTAAAACTTTTTGGATATTTTCTGCAAATTAAACAATTTAATCTTTCTTTTTACATTAAATACCACTTTTTGATATGAGTTATAAAGCGATAAGGGCCGGTAAAATTATAGCACTACTTGAAGAAGGTTGTTCGCAAACTTACGTGTCTCAGCGGCTAAATGTCAGTCGTTTAACTGTCCAGAGGACTTGGCAACGGTATCAAGAGATTGGTTCGGTCAAAAGAAGACCCGGTTCGGGAAGAAAACGATGCACAGAACCAAGAGACGACCGCTTTTTGGTGAGTCAGGCGTTGCGTAATCGTAAGGCGTCAAGTGTGGACCTGAAGAAGAGCCTTGAAGAAGTAAGAGGAGTAGAAGTTAGCTTGTGAACGGTCAGGAGAAAGCTTTTGGCTGCCAATATCAAGAGTTACCGCCCAGCTCGGGGCCCTAAATTACTCCGTGAGCACCGTGTTGCTCGACTTCAGTTTGCTCGGAACTGTGCTTCATGGACTCTGGAGGACTGGAATAAAGTATTGTTTTCTGTTGAAGCTAGAATCTCTTTGTGTGGAGAGGACCGACGCTGGCGAGTGCTGCGAAGACCACGTGAACGATATGCGGAAGTGTGTTTCGAAGAAATCTCTCCTTATGGCGGTGGCTCCGTTATGTTTTGGGCAGCAATTAATTCGACGGAGCGTACGGAGTTAGTTTTCATAGAAAATGGAACATTAAATGCACACTGGTACATAATGGAAGTCCTAATTCCATATGCACAACCCACATTGACTGCACTTGGGGATGATTCCATTTTTATGAACGATAATGATCGCCCGCACCGTTCTGGCGACGTGGAAGCGTAAGTACATGCAAGAAGTTGGGATCCGTCGTTTAGATTGGCCAGCTCGAAGTCCTAACCTCAATCCAATTGAGCGTGTGTGGGATGTTCTAAAGAGACGGGTAAGATCAGTGCAACCTGCTCCACAAAACATCAGGGAGCTAAAAAGAGTCATTGCAGAAGATGAACGTATTCCTCAAAACGTTATTGAAAACATCGTGGAAAGCATGCCCAGAAGGATTCAAGCTGTGATTTTGGCAAGAGGAGGTCACACTCGTTATTAGGTTTTTACATTTGTAACTTTATTTAATTAAAAAAACTAAAACAAACTTGTCTTTATTTCCGACCACTTCTTATTGTTTGGGCGTGCACATCGATTTTAAAGAATCCATCGTTTTTTTCTTTTAATTGCTCGAATTCACTTCACGCGCATTAATTTACACGATTATAAGTATACAGACTACTAAGAAATAAATTTCATTTAATTAACTAAAATCGACCTTAGAACGTAAATGTCCTTAGGTGCCCGTTTTTTTTGCAAAAGAGTGTATATATCACTTGTACTTTGAATACTATCTATACATACTCATCTACGTTTATCAACATTTCTAGAATATTTATGTATATTATAGTTGTGTTTATTCAACGGTATTGAAATAACCTTTAACAATACCTTAACTCCATAACAAAAGAAAGTTTATTTGGTGCCCTTTGATCGATGACAATCTCTACATTCTTCTTGATATATAAGCATCATTATTTTATTAAAAAGGATCTACCAGAGCTGCATACATTGTAAGAAGATGTTCTTGATTCAATCAGGGCCGTAATATTTAAACGTAATAGTAAGTTAAAATTTTTACAACCTCCTGTTTCTTGATTACTTATTTACACACAAAAACACCTATTTCAATAAGACGCTTTGAAAATAGATAACTTAATCTAATACGCCACCCAGCCGACCTCTAAATTGAGCCATCAATATTAGAAAAAAGAATTAGGCTTAGGTTTTGAAATGAATAAGGAACATACAAACATAAACGAGTCATATATTTACTTTCTATTAGTAAAGAATGAAGAGGGATTTATATTTTCTGTCTTTGTTCAACAAAAAGTTCTTTAAAAACTATAAACAGTATAACAACAATCTCCACGTGCAGTGGACATTTTAGTAAGCACCTATAATGTGGTCAACGAAGTTTCGATGAGCCTATATTATTATAGGTTTTTAATAAACTTTTATTTATTGCTGATAGGTTAGTCTTTGACCACAATCTCACCTGACGGTAAGTGATGATGTGGTCGAAGGTGTTAACAGGCTAAACCTAGAATTACTGGCTCTCAAGGACAGCTGCTGGAACACACCGTTAGGTGCTTGGCGACAGATTTTCTACTTGAGGGTGGTCGCTAGCCAGACGGGCATTCGAAAAATGCCCTACCACCATGCAGTGAAGCACAAGCCCGCGGCGGGATTCAAACCATGGACCTGCTGCACGGCAGTCCATAGCCAATGCCACTGAGTCATCACTGCTTCAAAAACTTTTCAATACATTGAATAATATTCTCAAACAATAAGATTTTTTCAGATAATTTACATAATAATTGACCAAAGTAGTCATTACTTCATTAACTAGGAGTCTAATAAGTTATTTTTATGCTAACATTCGCAGTTGGTTCTTGAAAATTTACCTTACGTAAGTATATAAAGCATAACGAATACGAGCAATCTACAGGTGGTGCTTTCCATAATTTTTCATGATTATATATTTAATAATTAATTCTAATAATATTTTTGTTTTTTTTTTTATAACATAAGAATACTATATACTAATACTGTATACTAAATAAATACCATACCACTGTACTATATCAGGCGGATCGTCCACTGTTGAACACAACATCCCCCGATAAAGGGGATTTGCCAAAACCCCCTACGCTTGGCAGGCGGCTTGGAGAACGCAGTGTAAGATGACAGGTCACCAATATAAAATTATTGTTTTGAATTAAAAACACCATCATCTTGTTAAGACATTCATTTATTTTGTTGTTTGTACAAAGGAGGGGCTTCTACTTAATTAAGTAATTAAATTTGACGTAGAGCAGTTTCAGGCAAAATATAACAGCCATTACAAATCTTGCCGAGGTATTAATGTTGGTACTCTGAAGAATTGGCCACTAAAATAAGTTTAATGAAAACGCTAACCTTAATATAAATTCTCTTGAACAAAATCACATTCATAATTTCAAATTTGATGGCTAACCGTAACACAAGAACAAGATTTTACCTTAAGATAAGTGTTTCAATGCATGGTCTAAAAATCACAGTAGGTATTCAGAATATTGTAGTTACAAAACAACCATAGTGTTGCTTTAGCGCTTTTACATTGTATACAAGACCTGAAATGGTACAGACAGTAATACGAATTAATAGGAAACTGTTGATGTATATTATTTTGGATTGCTGTAATTTCAAATTATATACGATAATAGCGGACTAATCGTGTATAATTTAGAATGGAGGACGTATACAAACATATTCCAAAACCCAGCTCAACAGCAATACATATAATATGGCAATACATTTACTTTTTGTGAGATTAACATCACAGATTAACACGCACTGGTATCGACTCAATATAAAGTCTTTTAACTTAAAATTCTCTCAATTATGGCCGTCCTATAGTTAGGCATTTACGTTGTATACTGAACTTGTATACTATTTACGTTGTATACAAGTTCACCTGCCTGGCTTTAGTAGGATAAGTACCTAGTTACTTTTTATGGTGGGCATCTTGAACATGCCATGTTACATTTCATAGCTGTCCTGATTTTCTGTGATATATCCCCAACATCACTTGTTCAGATGTCATCAAGAATTTGATTGACTTTCAATGGTGGATACACGATGGCTGACATCTAAGACTTTCCATAAATGAGGGAATAATCACTTAAATAATTATCCTGGTTGCTTATCAAATAATTTGTATGTGAAAGTGTTTCAATAATATCTGCATCATCATATAACGTCTAGCGATAACATTCCGGTGTATCGTGCATAGAACATGTGTATTTAATTTTTACATATATATATATTTTTACATATAGGCTCGTTATTTCAAAGGTCATAAAGGCCTCAAAATTCACCAAACAAGGTGTCATAAACAAATAGAAATTCCCCTTTCGGCACCAATTAATAATCAAAACGTAAGTAGTAACAGTGTTGCGAGCCCTGCTACGCCTTCCAAACCGTTTTGGGAGGTTTTAAGCTCGTACAAAAATAACATTCCTGTATTAAAACGCATACCTCGGGGTGCAAGAATTTCTGTTGCCCAATCTTTATCTTGTTCCATTAAAAACGTTTTGGCTACTAATACTACGCAAGCCTGGGAGCATCTTCTAGCATTCCCGTACCACGTATTTCACGTGAATTTTGATCCGTCTAACAAAAAATCACTTACTACTAGAGTAAAGGAAAACTGCGTGAAATACAGGGCACGGGAAGAGCAATCTTTTGGCACAACTATAATCATTCCGCCTCTGCGGCGGAATACAAAAACAAATAATTTCGATTCAGCTACTATTAAAATAGTAGAAAACAAAATTACTGATGGTGATATTAAAAACGCGGCACGCATCTTGTTTTCGAGTGATACAATCGCTCCTTTTACATCTGATACGTTGAATTCCCTAATTGAAAAGCATCCGCCTGCAACTGCAGGTCTCCACCTTCCCGAATCTCCTATACAAGACATTGTTGAGGTGACCCCACAGGATGTTTCTGCAGCCGTGGCATCTTTTTTAAGTGGTTCAGCCGGTGGCCTTGATGGCCTCACGCCTCAGCACTTAAAAGATATTTTATCTTTTAGTTCTGGTGAGGTAGGCGAGACACTTTTAAGGGATGTGACGGCTTTGGTTAATTTGATGTTGTCGGGTCAGGTCAACAATGAAATTACCGAAATTCTGTACGGTGCGAATTTATGTGCCCTAAATAAAAAAGATGGTGGTATTAGGCCTATAGCAGTAGGCACCACTTATCGTCGCCTCACAGCCAAATGCGGTTGTAGGAAAAAGGTTGCTTTTTTAAGTAATCTTTTTCAACCACTGCAACTCGGTTTTGGTTCACAGGGTGGCTGTGAGGCTGCTGTACATTCACTTCGCACATTTCTTGATCAAAATTGTGGAGATGTGCTTTTGAAGGTGGATGTTAAAAATGCATTCAACTCTTTAGATAGAGGCACTCTTTTGACTGAAGTGAAAGATAAAATTCCGGAATTATACCCTTTTCTTTGGCAATGCTACGGCAAACCGTCAAAATAAATAAAATTAATTATCTTCCGTAGGATGTCAACAGGGTGATCCTCTGGGACCAGCCATTTTTAGCCTTGCGATCCACTCAATAATTCAACGTCTCCAATCAAAACTTAACGTTTGGTATTTGGATGACGGAACCTTAGGAGGCGATGCGAACACGGTTTTGGATGACTTGCGAGTACTTATAGACGATTTTCGTGTTATTGGCCTTGAACTAAATTTTTCTAAATGTGAACTTTTTGTTTGTGATACTTGTCCGGATAAAGTTTCGATTATTGAAAAATTCAACTTACTTGCGCCTAATATAAAATTAGTAGAAAAAAGTTCGCTTCGTCTTTTGGGTTCACCGATTCTTAACGAATCTTTATCACCATTTGTCGAAGAACAAATTCAAAAGTTTAGAAATGCTTCTAGCAGATTATCCAAAATTAACGCCCATATGGCTTTTACAATTATAAGATTTTGCCTTTTCGTTCCTAAATTTACATACTATTTAAGATGTTGTCAGCTGTGGCAACACAGTGAGCTTTTGTTAAGCTTAGACAACTTAGTAAAAGATACGTTAGTGTCGGTTTTGAATGTTGAGATGGATGATAGGGCTTGGGTGCAAGCTTCCCTCCCTGTGAGGTTGGGGGGCATAGGGATACGCAAAATTTCTAGTGTGGCATTACCAGCTTTTTTGTCTTCTGTACACAGTACACACAAATTAGTAGAAAAAAATATTGCACGATCTTTAGGCTCTTTCGATGTAGCATATCTGGCTGAGGCCAAAAACACATGGAGACTGGCTTGTCCAAATACTGAATTCCCAAAAATGTTGTCATCTCAGAAACAGTGGGATCGGCCTCTATGCGAGCTAACACGGAAAGATCTTTTAAATACGTGTTCTAGCATCGCAGATCGTGCTCGTATTCTCGCTGTTTCTGTGTGGGAATCCGGTCTTTGGTTACAGGCCATTCCTTCTTACAAAACTGGTAGCCTTATAGATCCATCCGCTTTTCGTCTAGCTATTAGCTTACGCTTGGGTGCAAGGTGTTGTGTTGCTCATCACTGCCAGTGTGGTACTGCAGTTGATCAACTCGGTCACCATGGCCTCTCCTGCTCTCGAAGTGCTGGTCGAATTTCCCGCCACGCCAGCCTTAACGATATCATTCGCCGGGCTTTTACCAGCGCCAATGTTCCAGCTATTCTCGAACCGAATGGTCTGATGCGTGACGATGGTAAAAGACCTGACGGCATGACTCTGGTTCCGTGGAAGTTAGGACGGCCCTTAGTGTGGGACGCTACGTGCGTGGACACTTTAGCGCCGTCACATCTTTCTGAAACCAACGTGAGGGCTGGCGCTGCGGCTACTTCGGCTGAGCGACTCAAGCGGCGCAAATATGCTAACCTCGGTATGGGTTACATATTTGAGCCGTTTGGTGTAGAGACGTTGGGTCCGTGGGGACCGGGAGCTCATCGTATTTTCCAAAACCTATCTGAGCGCTTGGTCGATGCGACGCGTGATCAAAATGCTGGCACATATTTGGCTCAACGAATAAGCATTGCAATTCAACGGGGCAATGCTGCCAGCATGCTGGGCACGCTGCCAACTGGGAGTGGGCTGGAGCATTTGGACTGCCTATGAGTCTGCTATGACTTATAGGTGTCTAAATGCTTTTATTGTAGTAGCTGTAGTGTTGTATATAGTTCATAGTATTTTGTTTAATAAAGGCATACTACCAGGAATATTTTTACATATAATTCTGATTTCAATTATGTTCTCTCTCTTTATATAATCACAATAATATCTTACCTATATCTATTGATATAAACCTATGATCTTAGTAACTAATACCATAAATCTATATACATATGTTATTATAAATATTATATAATTGATTCTTGTAAAAGGTAATTTGTGCGGGGAGTTTTATTTCATACTTAATAATTAATTATTTTGGACAAAATAATATGAAATTAAATATTAAAGTGAGAACTATGATCGGATCCTATTGACTTTGAAACATCTGGCAAAACCTGGATAGATACCTCTGCCGACTTTCTTGGAGTAAAAAACGGTTTTTTTTAGTGTGATGTGCAGTCATTGTTTTATATTACAATTAAGCATGTAGAAACTTACATACTTATTTAATAAACACTGATCAAATAACTATTATTTTGTGACTGCTTGTTTTTTATGTATAATCGATTCCAGGTAGGTCTAAAATTGCAAAAAAAAACGCGTAGATTACATGCAACAAATGTTTTTTTTTAATATTAATTTTAAAATAGTAATTGCAACTTTGTTGCGACACCGTGCAACATTGATTTAATTTTTAATTATACATCGACTAGTGCGGAACTATTGGTAGCATATTATCAGGTTTGTGGGGTAGCGGCAGCGGACCGCAAACGTACCGTTTCATGCCCAGATTATTATTACAGCAGCTGCTGGTACACATGTGAATTTATCAAAATCGGAATGGTTAATTTGTGGGATATAAACATAGATACGTACGTATGCGGACCGCAAAGGAAATAATTAATTTTCATCTTAATATAATGAGTAATTTGGAAGTATAAAGCCCAATCGGAGACAAATAATGTTTAAGCTTATTAGCTTAGCAAGCAAGTAAATTATGGTCAGCGCGGAAAGTATATTATTCCAAAAGAGGATTCAATTAATTAATTTTAATTGCCGTAGGCGAGTGCTACTTAGATACGAGTAATTATACCAGACCGCGTGTTTCCAAATTTGAATATTAGCCCAAATTTGACAGTCTTGATTAGTTACCAGATTCAATACTGTACGTTGATTGGTCATTGGTATTTTATAACGCGATATGTGACCAATGAGCGTCCAGTATTAAGTTTGTTAACTTATCAAGACTGACAAACGTTCCAGAAGCTGGCCCTTAATACAACTGGCGTCAACAAAATGCCATGAAAGGCTCACCTGCTGGTAAGTGATCACCGTCACCCTTGGACATCCGCAATACCAGAGGTCTATCGGATCTGTTGCCTGTCTTTAAGAAGGGAACATGCTCTCCTATTTATAGGCTCCAGAGTCATTTCAGTTTGGAAATACTTCACATGGTAGCTGGCTCTACATTGTGGTAGTGAAAGGCAGAAAATGCAATAAAATTTGCACGTTGGGAGCTTCCAGACATTGACACCAAATTCTGGAAACATAATGCTCTGACGGGACATCGTAAATGATGTTCAGGTTTATCTACAGTTATTTGCTCTCAATGAATAACCTTTAAATCCTTAGGAAACATAGGTATATTTAACTCATCCATGTTTCGCCAGATATCAATAGTTCATGTAATAGAAGGCGAACATATTCATCGTATACGCGATTTTAAAACATTTCGTAAATGAGGCTGTATAACTTATATTTAAGTACCTAATCTAAGTTTAAAATTACTTTGTGCAAGGGTTAGGACACTTTCTTCAATATTGCTTAGGTAAAAAAGCCTGATTTAATATTATAATAAACAACAACCTCATACACCAGTTACAGAACTTAATATTATTATTTTCTGTAACTTGTGTATGAGGACTTCACATGTATGTATGAGGACTTCAACTCATGTATGAGGAACATACAGGTATGTTATAGTATTTTGGAAGTATCTACCCTTCACTCATGAAGGCGCACATCCCCACATTTTTCAATTGTAGATATACTACTGCTGCCTACGTATGCGATTGTATCTAAAGTTTTATTGTTTTACTGTGTATGTACTCACCTTTTATACCCACACTAAGATGCAGTGTCAAACGAGGCCTACACTTACAAAATATGCACAACAATGATTTATTGTGGAGTGGTGCCCCTACGTAAGTGAGAAGGTCTGTCTGTGCCTCAGAGTAACTATCGCTTTGCTGTGAGGTTTGTACTAATATATTATACGTGTAATCTCTATGTAACGATACTTGATTTAACGACACACTTTCTTAAGCGTCGAAATCACATGGCTTTGGTTGGTTGAGCTTGTCTTCCATACAATGATACATTTTGCATAGCACTACAGCTTAGCAACTCTCAATAACGACAACAATTAAGTGATAAAAAATAAAAAGTACCTTTTAAGTTACCAAAACTAGTAAAAACTGCACAGCTGCGTACGTCCTTTTGTCGCTTTTTATATCCTAGCCCGTAATAAACTCGACTGTCGGCATCATGCATACCGTTTTTTTTTAAGAAATTCGTACTTTACTTTACAAATTGGGATTGCTTGCACGTGTAGACTAATATGTAAGAGTCACGGATTATCTATCTATAGGTTATCATATTCATAGTTGCTCACCAACTTTTTATTCTCTCCATTGAACGACATCTCTCTTTAACGCCTTAAAATTCACAGTCCTTTCAGTGTCGTTATGTAGAGTTTACACTGTATTTTTAATTGTTAACTGTTTCGTTAAACTCAATGTAATGAGGCACATTAGGCCAACAGGCTGTTTTTAACCTAAAAATCTCTTGTACTTATTTTAAACCTACTAAAATCATTGGGATTTTTTTTTCATATACTATAAGATATAAAATTGATCAAAACTCTTTATATAATAAACTTACTACAAGTTATATTGCTTAACATTGACTCACATTTAACTCTATGACATTCACAATAATGCCAAACACATCTCACGTTCATTTTCATGACATTGTTAAAATCTTACAACTAATATAAAATTAGTAGACTACGGGTCCGTTTCAGAATGACCTTATAAAGTTTCGGGTTGCTATGCAACACATAAAATAACTGAATGATAAAAATGACAGTTGACATGCAGCGCGTTTCAAGCTTTAACCGATCGATAGGCTAAATCGATAACTGTGAAAAGCAAAGATAGTGTTTTGTTTACTAAATATATTCTGGGTAGTAAAACCGGAACTTACTTGAACACTCTGAAACAGGCCCTAAAATTAATTGAAATATCTTTCTAACTCTGTTTAATAAATTCAACACATATTCAATCTCCTTACAAATATTTTAACACAACAATAATAAAAAAAGTTGTAACAGTTAGAACTTAAGACACCTACTTTCAATAATTACATTCAATGAATCAAATAATATGTACCTAAGTACGTTACATACATACCTTTAAGACTAGAATTTCTATAAATAATTTTCAAGCACGGATGTGATTTTCTAGCTTTGTTGACCTTTTGCGGCAGGGACTAGTAGTTAAAAAGATAGCCCAGAAACAGGCTGGCTTCACCGCCTGAGAGAAACATTTTGCAAATAAACTTTCTAAAGAAATAATTTGTGATTGCACTCGTAATTAAGCTTGAATCTAGTTTCCTTCCTCGACCAAGCAGGGAAATTTGAACCAACAATACTGTCATTCTAATTTGTTCTTTCATAAGGGGTGTTGGGCGGCATTGGTGGGATTACTACCATTGATGCGTCAGCTTTGACTTTGTTTGCCCAAAATTTCGCAGAATTTAACTGAAAACACGATAGTGCTCAATGATTATTAGAAAAGTTTTCCGTTTTTTTTTCTTATATGTAATGTAATGATACCATTACATAAAATTATGCTATAAGTCGTAATTGTTAACTACAGATACATGTTTTTTTTTTAATTTACTTCCAACTTCTAGTTGAAAAAAATATTTTACTTATAAGTACTTAAATACACCGATATATTAAATATGTTTATTACATTTAAAAAGATAAAATTATCATAAGATGCATCTAAATGCTAAAGAAGAAACATTCATTTAAATCGATCTATTATTATTCTAAAAATTCATAAGGCGTTTAGGAAGTTCCAATTTAATATATAAGAAAAATGACAAGTCGACACCTAGCTATTATTTTTAATTTTCAATTTAAAAAACAAATATCAACATAGAATAATATAATTACAATTCAAAAAGGGCGTGAAGAGATTTCTTCAGGGTCAGCAACGCGCGAGTGATACCCCTGGTGTTGCAAGCGTCCATAGGCTACGGTTACTGCTTACTATCAGGCGGGCCGTAAGCTTGTTTGCCACCTTAGTGGTATAAAAAAATATATATCATAGTCATACGGTCAAAACACACCAGAAGCCATGCTCAGCATTTTTCCGCGCTAAGATTCACAGACATGAACGAGTTTTTTTAAAAACAAAAACAAAATTTCTAGACCTGTCTGCGGGTGCTACGAACATAATGCCATTGTGGAAATAATCAGTTGTGACCATGTTCTAATATCTAATACATCTAATACGTAATGCATGTTTATTTGCAAAGCTAAAGGTGGTTATTGATACTTCACACAAAATAAGGTATACTGATTCAGTCCACATTGCTTTATAATCAGCTGATCATCCCTGCATTTTTGAAAGTCACATTACATATACTTCTCATAGCTTCTCAACTACATATTTTAATACATACTACATATACCTTAAACTTATAATAAAAATGGTTTTACAGTTATAAAAAAAATTAAGTGAAGATTTACTTAGAACAGTAAAATAGTTAAAAATAAATAAAAAAAGTGTCATTTACCATAACAAATCTATCAAACAAGTCTTAAAAAAAAACTTAAAAACTACCGTAAAAGCCTTTTCTTTTAACTTGTCATTTTTCTTACCCGCTACACATATTTCAAAGAAATGATATAAATAGAATATAATATGCAAGGTACAATGGTGGCAGTGTTTAAAATAACCTCTATCATCTATATACAGGGTTTGTGCAATATATCTATTAAGGTGAATAAAATGCTCCCGTCAGGACCAGGATTTATTTTATCCCAAACATCCTAATTTATCCAAAATATATTTTAATAATTTATCCAGCTATTGACCCAAATTGAATATTCGTTATTTGTCAAATAGATTTAAGTGGTCAAAATTCCAAAGAAAGTAATGACTGTCGGGCAAGGGATTTCGAGTTTAAATCAACCGTATATGAGCTTCACAGTATAGTACATTTCACTTGCTTGTTAGATCAAATAGAAAACCTGTTACTAAGCATCTGGCTGTGAGTTTCGGCAACTATCTTTCAGATACAGTGCCCATTCTTGCTTTGCTCAGCTCTGGACCACATCATTATTTAATTTTATTTCGATATGAAATAGATATGTCTTTTCATTATGACTCATATTAATGAGTATATATTTATATGATAATCGAGTATGTTTTTTTAAGATTTTATTCAAATCTATTAATAACTGCGGTCTTTAAAGCATTTCAATCAATTGTATAAAAGAACGAAATCAATAATGATCAGTACAATTTCTTCACACTTCAATATCCGAGTATTATATGAGTTGTTGTAACCACGAGATCAACTGTTTTATTTTATCAATAAAATACTATAGCCTAACAAAAAATAATGTAAATTTTTATTTTTTAAGCGAATAAGTTATCAAATTCACTCAAAAAGAAAAAGCGTGCCACGACCAGGGTGCGAACACGCGAGCAATCAGCCTTGGGACTGGGATATGCTCTTACAACCTGAGGTGTCACTGTCCCCAGGATGGATTGTCACGGGTGCGTATCCTAATCGTGGATAATACCAAATTTTATTTTACTTGTAATTTTATAAAATACTATCGGCCCGCCCTGGCTTCGCACGGGTAATTACGACTATAAATTGAGATGTAAGCTATCCTATCTTTCAGTTTGGATCAAATTGCACACGGTGTGCAAATCAAATTTAAAATCGATTCCGCATTTTAGGAGTCCATCGCGTACAAACAACGTGACATGTAATTTTTATATATATATAAAGATAAATTAGTTTAACGTTTAAAAACTTCTTGTAGATAAGATAATATGTAGATTATGTCCTTGGATAATTTAGGAAAGGGATATTAAAACCTATAATTACATAACCAAATTTATAATCATTATTCTAAAGGTTTAGTAAATTCATAAGCGTAATGAAGTTCAGTAGTCACAGTAGTGTGCATAGTAAAGTTTTTTTCAGTACAAAATATATTTACTCCAAAAATATCGGGTTCTTAACCTTTCCTTCTCAAAGTTGGGAACGCTTCATTCCGCGCACCTGTGGAAAAATAATGACTTTTGTAGACAGAATTTTTAGAAGGGAACCGCTTAATAGTAGAAGTACTTTCTTTTTACTTAAGTCAAAGAATATCAGAGATCGTACAACTAGCAAAAAAACTTGCAAAGGAAATAAAAAATGGTATTCATTTATCCTGTCTCTTCATCTTCAACGAAAGTGCTAAGCCATGATCGCAATGAATTAAGAGTTCAGTTCACTTACCCGTGAAATCAACCGTTAGAATTGACTCTGCGTCGGAGCCCCAACAAATGACTCTTCATTAATCAGCCTCAGTTTCACGGACTCCCGTCTAAGGTTGTAACTAGTAGAGATATGGCAATGCTTCACATCAACAGTTAACAGATCTTCGTTCAATTCAACTCCACTTTTTTCCACATCTGCTGCAGCACTTGGCTTCCTCTTGTGCCGAAACGAAGTCCCCCTCTGAGAGCTTGAGTTCAAGTAGCTATCAGTAGTAGTGTTGCCATTGAATGTCTTTTCCGCATTACCTCCCATTTGCTCTAATTGAATATTACCGCGTTGAGCCGCGGAATCAATGCATGGCATCAGTTGCTTGAATTCTTTTCGGAAGTTTTCGTTCATCCAAGCATAAATAAACGGATTGTAGCACGTCGACGACATTGCAATCACATGCGCGATAAAGAATATCAAAAAATAATACTTCAAATGTATCGCATAGATGTAAAAGTCGTTGCAGAGATTGATCATATTCAGTGGCATCCACGATAGCCCAAATATAGTGACCATAGCAATCAACATTTGATTCGTTCGACGTTTCCTATTTTTGTCCAACTCCTCTTTCCGAGAGTTCTTACTTGCGGCTTTCGCTTTGGCCCTGTCGTTCAATTTGAAACTGACACATATGTAGCAGAAAGCTATCACAGCAAAAGGCAATATAAATTGCAATATAGACGTCACTGCGCCAAAAAGTTGTCTCAATTTTTCCGAAGGCCATGTCTCTTCACAAAACCTGCCAACATCTACGTCATAGTATGTCATAAATATGGCGTACGGTATTGTAACCGTGACGGAGAAAGTCCATATCATTATGATAACGGTAATACACGTCTCGATTTTCATCCTCGGTTTGAAAGGGTAAATAATCACAAAGAATCTATCAATAGCTATGGACATAAGCGTTAAAGTAGATATGTATACGCTGCATCCTTGTGCGAAAGGCATAATGTGGCATAAGAGAGAGCCCCAGCTCCAAATTCCCCTAAACGAGTATAGTGGGGTGAATGGTACCGCAAAAATACAAAGTAAGATGTCGGAAAGCGCTAAGTTGCTGATGAAAAGATTAGTGACTGTCTGCATAGCTTTGTTCCTAATGACTACGAAGCATACTAAGAGGTTTCCTAGTACGCCGAGGACAAATATAACAGTATAGATGACACAGAAAATTGACTGCACCCAGTTGTTATCTATGATGTTCTCGTGGCCTGCTCGCAGTGGGACAAGACCTCGCTGTGTCCCATTTAAATGTTTCTCAGTTAAGTTGTTTAACGTCGTGTAATTCACAGTGGTTTCGTTCATTGTTTTTGCTGTGGTTTCTTCCGTTGTAAAATTCCAGAAAGCAAATTACTCTTCGTGTTTTAATGCTGGTTTTACGAGCTTCAACGGCCTTATTTATCTTCGGTGAAGCCTGTAACAAAACATCTAAATTACTACTCGTATTTGAGGAACATTATTATAGGATCTCGGTAGCTGCTTCGTGGGTTGAGTAACGTAAACGTTATCTTAGAATCATCAGATCTTGGCATCAATCCCTGAGTTGAAAAGTTATGCGGCTTAGCTTATTTATTATTTATACAAATTATTTTTAAAAGCAATTCATAGTCTAAGACTTTACTCAATAAACGAAAATCACCCTTTAATGAAGACATTTAGATAGGTGATTTTTTAGGTGAGTCCAACTATACTTGGAAGAATCATACCACTAAACCTAAAGTTCAGTAAGATAGTATTCAGTACAGATTTGTTATTGCTTCATGCACATTATTTTCCGTATTGAAAATTGATCTCTTGCATATCTTGTCAGTATATGTGTCTGGATAGGTGAATTTGAGGCTTAGTGCTACTCTATACTTGAACCGCCGGTACAACCTATTCAAAACATTTGACATTACTCTCTACACATTATTTTCTGGTTTAAAAATTGACCTTGGCGTGTATCTTCCAAGTTGGTTGTAAAAAAGTCTACAACGGAAAAATAATTAGCAAAACTATTAGCTGTGCCTACTTACACCTACCAATACCTGCAGAGGCCATACTCTGCAGCACTTCATATAAACAAGAGGCTCGTTGTTATCTAGTGTGACTTATGTTACGAAGCTGCAATGCTTTCATTGTATAAAGCAACTTAGGGTCTAATACCAAAGGTGCCTACTAAATATCTAATGTGACATGGTCTAGTATTGGCATTTTAATTTGCCACGATTGCACAGCCATTTGATTCAGAAACAATAATCGTTATCGGCCGATAAACATTAATTTGTTGAACATATAAGCCCCCTGTTGAACGCCACAATAAAGTTCTATTAGTCAATTAATTCAATCATCTAATACACGGGTTTCTCAAGATGTTATCGAGAAACAATCAAACAACGTAAACAACAGAGACGTAGAATCAGATTTTAACTGTCAACTGGTCTAGAACAAAATCTAGAAAAAAATCATCCACAAAGAAACTTTGGTTTAAGACAAAACACATGCATGAGTCTAGCAAAGAATAATTAAAGCGGCAGCATTGCAATCGCAAAGATCACCGTTTTCTGCGATAAAAGCGAAAACCTCGTATTTGAATAAGGGTCAATATTGGCCACGCAACTAGAATCTGCAAATAAAATAATATTCAAATTTTAAATTTTACATAATTTTTTTTCACATGGCACATTTAATACGTACAAATCTGGTAAATTCGTGTTTTACACAAAAACTGTTTCTTGGAGATGTCATAAATTGGTTAGTGCTGTAAAGATAGAAGCTCACTTTAAGACAATCCGATTGATGTGGACTACGATACTTAGCGCCTAAACACGAAATCTCAATTCACGCTATTCCTAAATAACGCTTTACCTAATAATTATAGCGCTACACCACGGAAACTCTAATTACTGCATTTCTCAACCACAACATCCCTAATGACAGTAACACAAAACTCGTTCCTAAGAAAAACTTATCTATCATGAATAAAATACTGTAACAATATGTAATTTATATTGTCTTAATTCTTCTGGCGTGGCTGTGGTCACAGGTAACCTAACATGCCTCCTCACTGCGCTCGTCATCGCACCTAAATACGGCTTTGCCCAAAATTAGCCACTGCCTTCAGAGTCCAACAATCGAACTACACAATTTTTTTTGCAAAACGGAATTAAATAACAACAAAAATCAATATAACAAAGTTTCGAGTTACTGTTATTAGGAATACAGGGTCTTATAAATGCAGTGTTTAGAGTACACGTGACTTAGCGCTATAGTTATTAGGTTAAGCGTTCTATATGGACATCGTGAATAGGGATTTCATGTTCAGGCGCTAAGTATCCTGCCTGTTGATGTAATCGTGATGATGAAGATAAAATCTCGCATAACTCCTGTTTCGAGCACATCAATTCGCTCAAAAAAGAAACTAGGTGCGTGTGTAACCACTGTTCTGTACCGACTATGTACTTAGAGCCGTTTCGATGAGTGTTACTTGAAATATGGTTAAAAACTTTGACTTCCTTTTACTTTCGTCGAAATCTTAGTAATGCAAAATGTACACACCAATATTGCACGTAGAATGGTATTGAAATAAACGAACATTGGTCGCATAAATATTAATAAAATAGGGTAAGTTTTTTTTTATTTATTTTGTGTTTAATTTTATGTATTCTAAGGACGCCATGTTTTATTGAATTAAAAAAATACAATAACAACAGCTTTTCCGGTTGTGATTTCAATACGCTGCAATAACGCCCGTACTATTCCAACCTTTGTGATTATTCGTATACAAACCAACAAATTTAATTTTACCTAATGTGTTACTACTATTCCTGATCCAAACGAATTAATCTTAAAATATCAAAATTATTATTATTATTTCAGTCTTCTACAACCGTTATGTAAATATATTTATCTAAACTATAGACTAAAGACCAATTTTGTCTATGTCTAACTTCTTCCAGTAAGTGGTCTGTGTGAAATTGTTAAAACACTGAACTGAATTGAAAATCGAAATTTAATTCGGTGTTTACTAAAAAGGGTATTTATGAAATTATCATGTTGCGTTTGACATACTGCCACTGCACACTAGAAATAGCTTTTTTTATGTTTGAAAGTTGGTGAATGAAACAGGCTGATATGACAATAAAAAAAACATAATATATATATATATAGCTCTTTTTAACCGACTTCCCAAAAAGGAGGAGGTTCTCAATTCGTCTGTTTTTTTATGTTTATTACCTCAGAACTCTTGACTGGGTGAATCGATTTTAAAAATTATTTTTTGTTTGAAAGCTGATGCTTGTCGTTTTGGTCCCATTTTAAATTTCATCAAAATCGGTCAAGCCGTTTTTGAGTTACGCTCCAATAACTGAAAAATATTCACCTATCTTGATGATATAGGCGTTGACAATGAATGAGAATCGATCCCGTAAGTAGCAAGGGTCACTAAAAAGAGTAAAAATTATTTTTTTCCAAAAAATGGAACCGACTTCAACACCCAAAAGTGTGAAATAACTTGTCGAAGTCGGTACCATGTGCACAATTTTGTGATAATAGGTACTTTTGAACTATCATGGTGCCGACTTCAACAAGTTATTTCACACTTTTGGGTGTTGAAGTCGGTTCCATTTATTGGTAAAAATTTTTTTTACAGGACATGATACTTTTTTAAAAGGTTTATTTATGTAAAGATGTCCGTCTTTTTGGGAATCACCGCAGTATCAGACATTCTGCATCGAAACAGTAGTCTTCCAACACAACTGTTGTAAGGCGTGAAGGGCACCGTAGGAAGTGATATTACCAAGCGCGAGTACAAGAAAAGAACTAACGTCTCAGAGTGATGAGTGCAGAACAATGTCAAGCAGAACGAGGACGATGACTCTGCATTTTAATGGACAGGCTAAACGCTTACCATCAGGTGAGCGACAAGTCCATCATATTTCATAAAATAAAATAAAAAATTCATTATATTTTTAAATGCTCTAAGACGTAGTCAGTTTCGAGCCTTACACAGGACGCCAGGTTACGCTGAGCGTGCACGCTGGCAACTTGCCCAGTTGTGATTGCGGTATTCCGGAATACCGTCTGTTATGTACTATTTCAACCTTTGTAAAAGAAGCTCAAGCAAAACAACCAACATACATTAACTAGAGTCTTATACATTATTTAGGAGTATTTTGAAACCGTTGGTAGAGCTACACATGAGCGCTCACAGTAATTTGACATTGATATACCTACAAATTTCGTTGTTTGGGAGTAGTTTTGTGTCATTGTATCGGCGGCAAAAGGTAAACTCTCCGGACAATCGACAAAGGGTGATCAGCACTCGTTTATTTTTAGGTTTAGGTCCAGAACTAAGCATGGTATTGATTTCATTTACTAGGTTTGTATGGTGACAAATAATTATATAAAAGATATTTGACTAGAAGGTTATGAAGGCAATGAAAATTTTCGAGAAAATGTTCTCTTATGTTGACCGTTCAACTCACCCTTAGGATTATAAGAACTGTTTCGTATCTCTCTATGGATGTTGTAATAGGTGACTAATAAGCAGAACCGAGTACCGTTGTCTGTGACTGTGGCTTTATTTCAATGTACGTGTGTATTGGAGAGACAAATAAATGCTTTATCTATCTATCTATCAGTATGCCACCGTTAACGCGATAGATGACCGGCATTACCACTGAAAATTTGTGCTTCGGGGATTGATTGTTCTTTTAAGATGGCAGGCGTTATAGCGTAGAGGTAAGGCGTTTTGTGAATGCCCGCCTAGCACCACCCTCAAGTAGAAAAATCTGCCGCCAAACACCTTTTTTTATGCCTGATAGGTTAGCCTTTGACCACTATCTCACCTGATGGTAATTGATGATGCGGTCGAAGATGTTGTTCAGGCTAACCTAATATTACTAGCTCTCAAGGACAGCTGTCGGAACATACTGTTAGGTGCTTGGCGACAGATTTTCTACTTGAGCGTGGTAGCTAGCCAGGCGGGCATTCGCATAATGCCCTACCACCATGCTATAACGACTGCCATCCTAAGATAACAACCGGGACCGACGGCTTAACGTGCCCTTCGAAGCACGGAAGCACTCAGTAGTATAATGTCACCGGCTGTCACCCATCCAACTCTTGACCGAGGCGGACGTTGCTTAACTTTATTAATTGCTTAACACCTAACGGTATATCCCGGTAACCTAACGGTATAGACGTTGGAAACCAGTAATTCTACCTAAGCTTGAACAACATCTTCAACTACACCATCAGGGTAGTGAGTCAGAGGCAAACTTCCTAAGACTTTAGACATATACAGGGTTATTGGTAAAATGCTTACAACCTCTTCAGGTTGACAGGTGCTAGTCCAAACAAACAGTTTGAGATGATATTTTTTTATTTGAAACACTGTTTATTTTTGGTTTTCTTTATATATATATATATATATATATATATATATATATTATGTGTGTTTAATAAACACGAGGACCACCTGATCTTAAGTCTCTTGTGACTGTAATTTATTTTTTCCATATTTTTTATTACTTTGCTCGATGTAAATATTAAAAACTCTATTCAAAGGGAGCGCGGCGTGGTCCAGTGTTGCTGCAGCGGGCGCTCTTGGCGCGAACACACAAACTTGCCTTCTTTTTTTAAAGTGATACAGCTGTATTTCTAATTCTACTACGATGAAAAGCAAATTAAAGTTTTGCAATTCCATGAACAATATCTTTTAATGTGTTCCAATCATATCTTAGGGAATATCTAACTAAACACCTATAGCTAGCCAGCATGTGTTTGTGGCCCTAATATGAGGGACTTGTCTTATGCTATTTACCGATTACAGTGCCTTGTGAGTGACAAATTACTTTGAGTGAAAACTCATTATAGAATACACCCAGGATTTACCAAGTAAGACTCTTCAGCAATAATTCGTCTTGGTGAGTACCATGGCAGTGGCAGATAATCTGCCTCGAAGCAGTAGTGCGCAAACACTATGTTTAGGTATGAAGGGAACTGAAGCATTTGATATTACTGGTCAAACAAGACATAGCAACCAACTTCTCGGAGTGACGCTGTGCAGTGTCAATAAAAACGAGACGCTTACTATCTGACGTGCTTCTTGTGTTAGAGTAGTCACTATATAACACGTTTATTTGAAGTGATCGTAGCGAAGCTTACATAGCCGTTCTTAACCAGTTAACTAAGAGGAACGTCCACTGCGGTCTTGACTTCTGAATTGGATGGGTGACCGCTAGTGGCACTATTACTGAGCGCTTCGATGAAGCGTGCTAAGAGGTCACGTTAAACTGTCGTTCTTGGTTGTTGTCTTAGGGTGGCAGTCATTATATGGTGGTAGAGCATTTTGCTAATGTCCACCTGGCTAGCTACCACATTCAAGAAGAAAACCTGTCGTCAAACATCTAACACAGTGTTCCGGCAGCTGTCCTGGAAGGTCGGAAACTCTAAGTTAGCCTGATCAACATATTTGACCACAACATCACCATCAGGTGAGTTGGTCAAAGCCTATTAGCAAAAAATAAATAAATAAATATATATTCATGAGATTCCTGAGCAAAACTGTTTTTAACTACTAGACTAGCTTTTGACTACAGTATCTCTGATGGTAAGTAACAATGTGGTCGAAGGATGTAAAGAGGCTTCAGCTATGATGTGACTAATTGACACTTAACGCCACTCAATCATTGAAACTATCACAGTGAAGTTAGTATTATCACAGTGGTTACACTGAATTCACGGAATTCTAATAGAGGATTCTCTATTAGAATTCCGTGAAAACAAATTGTATAATATATAGCTATGTCTAAAATACTGTCCCTAAAAGGGTCTTATTTAATATCCCATTGCAACATTGTGCTAAGATTACATTAAACCCTTTTAGGGTCTTGTCAAAAATAAATCCAACACGCGTCTGAGGGGACACTTAAAATTATCTGTTTAATTGAGAGGAAACGTCCTAGGCCCCTTTGTCTACAAGCAAGGGGTCCATGAATAATTTTTGGCAAATGTATTTAGGTTCTCAGTATAGTATTAGGTATAGTATACAGTATTCGGGGCCGAGCCTTTGTCGTGCCAGAATCTAGATAGAACAAGACCTATAAACAAACTGTCACTGATTTTTTCCCATACAACAATACGGCCAAGTGCGAATAGGACCCGTATACCGAGGATATATACCGTAATTTGTCAGGGAATTAATTTCTTGTATTACACTTATACTTACCCCCGAGGGGTGCCGGACTAAAATGTCACCTCCCCCAAATTGCTACCTAAGCTAAGATACGACTAAAGGTAAAATACCGGAAGGTGGGCAGCAGCTCCTTCTGTGGAACTGTTATTTTAAAACTCCGATAACCAAGACGCCTACCAAGAGTGGGGATTATGGCTCCACGCATAGCAGGCGTCTTTGTTAAACCCCCTCTTAATGGGCGAGACCGTGTTCAGCAGTGGACAATCTAGCTGATACAGTACCTAAAACGGCTAAAACAATTTAGATGGAACTTGGAATAGGTATAGATCGTCAACGACCTGGATAAACACAAACGATTCTTTTATTAACATTTCTTTTGATCTTTAAATATGATTACAAGCACTAACGCGTGCTAAGTAAAAATCACATAAATTATTGGAGAACAATAATTTCGCGTTCCGCACAAAATTTCAGTTTATAAGAGTATGTTGCGGTGACAGAGTGACGCAGGCAAGATTCCCGCCGGGATAGAAGATTTGCGCTCCACTAAGTTGTAAATTTGAACCCTTTTCGTCGTTTTTGCGATTAAAACTGCTGCCCGGAAATGTGTTACAAATTTATGAAAATATATTTCTTTATCTCACACTCTTCCGGTTTTAATTACTAGTTCATTAACTTAAGTTTTTACTGGTATTGAATCAAGAGTAACGCTTCTCTGTAGGTACTTAACCTTTTTTACGACAGAGCAGAGAAAAATAAAAATATATAATCTAAATTAGATTATCCGAGCATATAAGAAGGATGAGGCAAAGCCGAGTAACTCCGAAAGGAGCCATCGTTTTAAAATAACTCGGCGCTCGCTTTTTTCATTGACTTAATGAGGAAGATAATTGCTATTTTGGTCAAGACTCTTGTATGATACTGTAATGTGCTAGAAAAAAATAACCCTACAAAACAGTATCTAATCTACATCATCATCTTAATTTCAGACGCAAGAAGTCCAGCGGCCTGAATCCAGCTTTTTCCTGCCACCTAAGTAATGTCGTCCGTCTACCTTGTGGGTAGTCTTCCAACGCTGCGCTTGCTGGTTTGCGGCCTCCATTCGAGAACCTTTCGGCCCCACAGACCATCAGTTCTGCGTACTATGTGCCCTGCCCATTGCCACTTCAATTCGCTAATCCGCCGGGCTATGTCGGTGGCTTTAGTTTGTCTACGGATCTCCTCTTTCTTGATTCGATCTCGTAGAGAAACACCAAGCATGGCCCTCTCCATAACTCGTTGTGTGACCTTGAGCTAACTTACAATTCTAATTTTCAATCGACGCTAAAACGTCTGCGTGCATTCACCCGACTACACAAGGAGGTTTGGTATTATTTTCAATATTTTGAAAAAGATATATCATGCAGCCATAAAACATTCAGTCAATGTACATAAGAAGAACAAGACCCATAGAATAGATACTGAAAAAAATATGAGTAATAGGAAATTATGTAATTACAGGCACATGACATGGGACTTAAGCTGTATGTTTTAGGGAGATGGGTGCAGTGCAGTTCATGACTGGTGATAAAATGCTTCCGAGATTACCGTTTAATTTAATATCAGATGGCCGTCGTGCGTATTCCGTGACATTCAAAATTCAATTAAAAACAACTTTTATAATAATTGGTTCATGTTAGTAAGTACTAACAAAAAACAGGGTTGAGGTCGAAGATATTTTTTTTATTTAATTTCTAGCATTTATATTATTTTCGTATTACAAAATGGTGGCGCGCAATTTTCGCATCCGCGAAACAGCAGTGTCGTATCTAGCTTCAATGGAAGAATTATTGTCACTTCTACGTATTCATTGCATATTATGTGCTTAGACTAAAGCGCTGCATAACAAGTAATAAAACTTTAATCTTTTAGAACAGGAACCATTAAACTTTATCAATAATGAAAATTTACATGTACCTAATGATAAAATATTAAATTGATAAGATTTACCACATATTTTTGGTCCCGTAAAAGCCGGATTGTCCACTGATGAACACAGCCTCTCCATTAAGGGGGGTTTCGCAATATTCCCCACCTTGGCAGGCGTGTTGGGGATTACAGTTTTATGATACCAGTTCCCCAGAAAGCGCTGCTGCCCACCCTAGTCGCCTCTCACGACACCCACAGGTAGCAATGGGTGGGAGACATTCTAGCCCAGCATCCCACGGGCATTATTTTGGTGTTTTTTTTTTTTGTTTTTATAAATAAACTTACTTTATTATACCGTACGATGATAGGTACATCACGCCGCGGAAATATAGGTGAATTTTTTTTAATTTTTTTTTATTGCTGATAGGTTAGCCTTTGACCACAATCTCACGTGATGGTAAGTGATGATGTGGTCGAAGGTGTTAACAGGCTTAACCTAGAATCGAGTGCGATATTAAAATCCGAACTATTAATGTATGAGTTAAGCGCGTCGTTAATGATTATTTATTATATTAAATTATTGTTAGTTTTACTGAGTATGTAATATATGTAGATGTTTTTACTAAGTATTTGAATAAACATATCTATGATATTTATGAACTGACCTACAAAACTACATATAAAAACCAATAAGATTAAAAACTGAAAATTCCAATTGACTGTATTTAGGAATAAAAGGTTAAGTACAGGTTACAATTTTTTTCCACCGAAGCCAGATACGAATATCTATAATGTTATTCGTATTTTCAAGTTAATTTTCATTACTTATTTTCCAAAATTTAATTATATTTTTGGTGGCGGCCGGCACTTGTGTATAAAAACTATACCTTTTATTAACACGTCAGTGATTGGTTTTTTTAGAAGATGTCATATATAATAAAAAACAGTTTGCATATCCACGAATAAATTTCGTAGTTGCATATTAACAAATGAAGATAACATAACATAGGTTATGTTATCTTCATATCTGAAATTTTACGTTTCTTATTTTACATTAGGCGACTGCTGAGATTAATAAAGGACGTGATGTCAACTTACATCTTAATAGGTTACATTGTAAGCAAATTTGTCCTATACCAGCAGCACGTGCTGTTTGCAGAGCCTCATCACCTCACAGTCGCGCGTGCTAATTCTTCACTGCCAGGTATCCTAGCCGCGTTTAACGCTATCCTGGATCAAAATCCTAGTTGTGATTTGTTTGTAGATGGATTCCAAATTAAACGTGTAGAAATTGTAGAAATATTATTGACAAATGTTTTATTATATGTTTATTTAATATTGTAAATTATAATCTGTTGACTGAATGATTTAATTTTTAATTTATGTAATTTATTTTTAGGACCATGTAAATTTGATTTTGATTAATTATTGTAAATGGTATGTCCATAATAAATAAATTGGCGAATGCTTGATTCCTACGTTTTGAAATGAGTTTCCTATATACAAAAGTTAAATTGTTATTGTTTTTGAAATTATTCTACGGACACTGCACTGTTTATCAACTCATTACATACTACATACAAAAACATTTACTGCTTCACGTACATTTTATGTTGTTTACATTGATTCCGGACAGGGACAATAATTTTGCACTCCAATAATTTGTAAATATTATAAATGTGATTTCCGCTTAGTAGTAGAGGCATTACGTAATTAAAATTATATCATAATATACAGTTATTCTCAACTTTTTAAACTTTGTATCAACTGTATCTCGGAAAAGGCGCGGCGTAGGCAATTTTTGGCGGCAGCCTGCAAATCAGTGTGGTAGTTTCTTGTTTATTAAACCACCTCACCCCCATTCTTTCCTGCTTTGTTCCTGCGGATCAGAAAAAGGTAGTGGTAACAGTATGACTCCGGTCGGGACATCGAAGAAAAGTCACGATTCGAATGTGACGCATAGAAAAAAGCTAAATTCAACCACTCAAAGGGGGCTACCAAATACCACTGAGCGGGACCAGACCACCGAGATGCAGGATCTACGCCAGAATATTGTTTTGCTGAATGATCGTCTAGGGCACGTATTGTCCATCATAACGACTTATGAAGCCAGGCTTGAAAGTTACAGTACCAAAATTTTACACCATGAAACTGTAGTTAGCCAGTTTGAAGCCAAGCTGGATCATTACATCTTGAAGGTGAAAGCGCTCAATGATAAGCTGGAGAAGGTAGAACATCAAAAAATGGCTCAAACACCACCTTCAGTTGCAATTCAAGCAGTACTGCCAGCTTTAACAGAGCCTGTCCAAACAGCAGCGATAACGCAGCTTAGGCAGGCTACCTCTATGCACCTCCTTCAACCAACTTCATTTAGCCCAAGCGTGGTCGTTCCTGTAAGTCCAGAAGCCCTAAAAGATAAATCACAGCTGTTAAGGTGCCAGAAGACCACAGGTGATGTACCTTCAAACCGCCAACCAGCAAGCCAGGGTAAAAGACCTGAGTCACACACACAGAATGAACTGAGTCAGTCTGCCCTTATCGCTGAATCAGTCAATATTCACCATCTAGAAAAAGACAACCAGCAATGGACTGAAGTAAGAAGAAAAAGTCGTCACCTGACTTCACTACGTGGGACCGCTGATGACACGGTTACCACTTTAAAAGCTGTTGAGGCAAGAAAGCATATTCACCTGTGGAATATGGAGTCAGGGGCTGAGGAAGTGCGTGAATATCTTGGCCAGCTGTGTCCCTCAGGAGTATATACCGTGGAGGAGCTTATATCGAAAAGAACCTACAAATCTTTTAAACTAGGTATACCTGTTGCCTATTATGAAAAATGTCTATCTGCTGAAGTCTGGCCGATAAATGCCAGAATAAAGGCTTGGGTCAACCTAAGGCGACCTAAGTATCCGAAGACTTCACAGTCTGCTACAGGTCAAACAGTCGCTAATTCCCAAATTTTTCGTGGGACATCAACCTCGACTATCAAGCCTAGACTTTCCCCAACTTCTCAGCCCTTTCGAGACTCGGAAGGAATCTTTGTCCGGGGAGCCTCAACCAACAAGGAGTCGCCAAATAACTAAAACAACATCCATTAGTTCACCTACCTGTCTCAATGTTTTCTATCAAAACGTCCGAGGGTTAAAAACCAAGCTAAAGCTGTGGAGAAAAAGTCTGGTCCTATCAGAACACAACTTAGTTGCAGCAACAGAAACTTTTGTTGACAAATCTGTAGAAGATGCGGAGCTAGTGAGTAAAGGATGGAGTATTCTGCGCCGTGACAGGAATACAACAGGTGGAGGTGTACTTTTGGCTGCGCACGCGCCCATTGTGATGATTCGGCAGATTGCACTGGAAACTGATTGTGGTGAGGATCTTTGGGCGCGTTTTGTCTGGTGTGGTCGAGTTTACTATGTTGGCGTTATCTATATTTATCCTAAAGCCAAAGATGAGATCTACATGCGTTTGTTCTGCAAAGTGGAAAGTTTCATCAACAAACTAAAGGGAACTGTCATCATTCTAGGCGATCTAAACTTAAATAGTGCATCTGCTAATGTATGTAATTATTATTGTTATTTCAAATCATTTTGTAATTTTAACGATATGAATGATGTCGTGAATGCTTATGGAGGAATGCTTGATGTTGTCCTAGCCAAAGAGAACAATGGAACACTTAAAATTCGGGTTCAACACGTTGATGGCTTCGTCAAGCCTGATCCTTATCACCCCCCTCTTGATATCGGAGTTGTAACGCATGCGGTTCGCGGCTCTGATCATGTTGAACCCAGCAATATAGATCCTAACAAGGACTGGAATTTTAAAAAATGTGATCCCAAAATTCTTATTGACCTGCTTTCTGAGACGTCTTGGATTGATATACTTGACTCCAATGAGGTGCAATTTTGTACCGATCAATTTTATAATATTATTTACAATATTTTTGACAGGTGCGTTCCTAAGAAACGACGTAAAAAATCGTCGCATAGGCTTTATCCCGTCTGGTTTACGAGTGACATTATATTCGATACCAAACTCAAACTAAAGCTACACCGTAACTGGCGAAAGACTGAATGTGATGCGGATTATAAAGCATTCTCTGATCTGCGAGCCTCTTTAAAGTCTCGTATATCGTGTTCCCACGACTCTTATTTGAAAAGTATCGAAGATGGTATTGCCGCAAACCCCCGGACTTTTTGGCAGCATATCTCAAGTCTCCGCGCCAAAGGGGGCTTTGAACCTAGCGTCAATTATGACGGTTGTACACTCAGTGGCGTCAAGGCTTCGGAGGCTTTCGCCAAATTTTTTGCAAGTGTTTGTTTGGGAGACGTTCCTCAGTTAGACTCTGAATGTATAAATAATTGCGATAGGACACAATCTAGTAACTACATAAATATATTTGAACTAACTCTTCAAGAAGTAGCATCTGGAATTAAAGGTCTCAAGACCAATAGTTCAGTAGGGCCTGATTGCGTTCCGTCATGGTTTCTAAAACAAGGCTTGAAATTCCTGGTTGAGCCACTATGCCACATATTCAATATGTCCTTATCCACAGGAATCTACCCCAAACAGTGGAAAATGTCAAGGGTGACACCCATTCCAAAAGGTTCTGATAGGTCATCCGTTACAGAGTACAGGCCTATCGCCATTCTGTCATCCCCAGCGAAGGCATTTGAAAGGATCATCCATAGAGAGATCTATAGGCAAGTAGAGCAGTATCTGCGCAATGAACAACACGGCTTCAGGAGAAAAAGGTCAGTAGATACAAATCTCCTGGAAGTCACAGATTTCATCTCGGTCCGGTTAGATCGCAGTAGCCAAGTAGATGTTCTTTACTTTGATTTTCGGAAGGCCTTCGACAGAGTCAATAATGATCAGTTACTTATAAAACTGAATGCTCTAGGTTTTGCTCCAGGGCTGCTGAGATTAATTGCTGACTATCTCAGAGACCGCCAACAATTTGTAAGGTTAGGCGTGTATGATTCCAGTCCTTATCATACAAGATCTGGGGTCAGCCAGGGATCCATATTAGGACCTCTCCTTTTCATTCTTATGATAAACGATCTTCCCGACGTAGTTAGACATTCTAAATGCCTGCTTTATGCGGATGACTTAAAATTGATGAAACAAATAAAATCCCTAGAAGACTGCCTCGACCTCCAACGTGATGTAGACGCGGTATGCGATTGGGCATTAGTCAATAAAATGGAGTTTAATCCATCGAAATGCCATGCCATGACTTTTACTCGAAGACAGTCTCCCATCGAGTTCCAGTACCAGCTAGACTCCTGTGTGATTTCTAAATCTAGCACTATAAAAGACTTGGGTGTCATCTTCGATCAAAAACTAACCTTCAATGACCACATTGTTATACTTGCCAAAGAGTCATATAGGAGATTGGGGTTCGTGCTGAGAAATTCGAGAGACTTTCATGGTACTCACGTCATTCGGTTAATTTTTGGAGCTCTAGTGCGTAGCAAGCTGGAAACCAGTTCAACAGTATGGCACCCCCATGAGAATGCTTACGCACTTTCTTTAGAAAAGGTGCAAAAGGCCTTCCTTCGTTTTCTATACAAGCGTATGTTTGGCTATTACCCGTACATGTACCCAACAAACTTTCTCCTAGGATGTCTAGGTTATAAACTCCTTAGAAGTTCGGCGAGTGCATAACCAAATGAAAGTGATGTGTAAGATCCTTCATGGAAAGATTGATTCTCCTGATCTATTAAAAGAGCTGTCTCGGCTCCATGTCCCTGATGACAGGACCCACCGGCGCGGCGGCCGCGTCCAGCAGCTGTTCGCGGTGCCACAAGCTCGCACGGTTGCGCACTCATACTCCCCTATCTCACGCTCTCTGAGTGCGTTCAATGGCCTCATGGCTTGGGCACCTGATTGTGACTTATTTGCTGACGAATGGAAGAGTGTGCAGACAAAGTGTCTAGAATACAGTGAGACGATAGCATGTAAGAAAAAAGAAATGAGTGACGATGATGAATGGGAATACTTGTGTCAGTGTGACTGACTTCTGGTAATGTTATAATATTTTTTTTTTTTTTTTTTTTTTTGCCATAATTACCTTCTTTTTCAATTGTTGACATATTACATTTATTTGATTTATATTTAATTGACATTATATTTTAATATTCAATTTCAACTTTTTATTTTGTATTGTAATTTTAGTTTAAATATTTTATTTCTATATTTTAAATCGTTAACTGTATTTTCAATTGGTGACATGATATAATTTGATGTACTATATATATTTTATTGATATTGTATTCTGACGTGACTTTATCTTCAAATGTGTTATTATTATTATTTTTTGTATGTAATTTTGGTTTCTGTTAGTATTTTTCATTTTTTTAATTGTATATCTATATTTAAGACTTCTATGCACTAGCTAATGTAATTGGTTATACCGTATTAGTTATGTAAAAAAAAAATAAGTAGCTACTTGTAATTATAATGTAGAAATATAAGCGACATTATTGCGAGAGTTAAGTGTTTCAAAAAGTACTTTCCATCAGATGAAGTCTAGTAGTCTGGTGGTTGACCGCGCACGACCACTATGACGGTTGAAATAACACAATTGGAGCACAAAATATCGGCTTGAACGAGTATGTTCCGGTGGCCGAGTAGAATAGGCATCCGCTGCGAAATCGGAGAACGCGGGTACGATACACGCCTGGGACAAAAATATTATTCCTCAATAATTGGTAAATGTGTTTACATACGCATAGTGCACTACATAAGAAAAAAATCTAGGTTAGCCTGAACAACATCTCCGACCACATCATCACTTTTTTTTTTACTCCAAACTGGGTAGCACTTGACCACTATCTCACCTGATGTTAAGTGATGATGCGATCGATGAGTATTCCATACCCTGGCGGTTTGCATGATGAAAGAAGATGCAAATCGCTTCGTTCGGGTAAATGGAATATCCACCATATAGCGGTGGCGCTTCTTAGTATCCCTGGATGTCCGGTTATAGAATGGAGATGGCGGAATCAAATTATGTAGTTCTGTGGCACACTCCCCGAAATGTATCCGATATAAAAACTTACCATCAGGTGAGATAGTGACATAAAAAAATAGAGGAGTGGGTTAAAAATATTAATAGAAAATAATATCTTGCCTATGTACTGTATTTATAAAGTAGACTGACGCTTATTTGCATTGAGTTTGCATATTCAAATTTTATCCTCGAGCTTGTTCCGGTCGGGTGGCTCCATATTTTTCCATATTTTGAGATTACGGCCGTTTTATACAACATGAGGTCAAGTAAGTACGATATGAACTAGAATTCTTAAAGATTTTTACGTAACTTCGATTAAAACACAAGGCTATTAGGTCGAAAATAGTAAATGTGCAGTAATAGTACGAGTACATTGTGTATTAAGGGCGGTAGGTAAGGAATTACGATCGAGGTTCTAGTAGAAGCCCGAAGTCAAAAACTGAGGGTTTTCGGAGTCGAGGTTCGTAATTCCCGTACCGCCGTGAAACAATGTTTTTCACACATTTGCGAGTAATTAATTATGAATTATAGCTTTAATACATCAGTCAGCACAACTATTATTACTAGATATGTGAACTTTTTCTAAGCAGATGGCGACCCACACCACAGATCATAGAAATGTTTCGTTCAGAAACGTTAAGGGCAAATACTTACGTTGGTATAAAGCCATGACGGAGTGTAAAAAAAAATTCAACGTTTTGATACAAAAGTATTAAAATCATTATTTAAGAACATTAGTTGAGTATTTAAGTAACATATAGCGAGATTTCAATGAAATTCCTGTTTAGGCAACATTTTAAGACAATTTTTCAATTGCGTGTAAACTCCTTGCTTGAACTTGCATGACATGTGTGCTGTGCTATAATTTAAAAAAAATACTTAACCTTGGATTTGATGACAAAAAAAAAGCTTGAGGGTTTTATATCGGGCAATACGGCCAAGTTCACCTGTGGTTGCGCCAATCAATAGTCCAAAACGTTTATACTAGCTTTGAATTTAGCGCGCAGTTTCATTGCATTTGTTTTGACAGTCAATGGAAGATTGTTATCTATTCTATTGGCATTTCGGCATAGTTCCTATTCCCCTTCCCTTTCCCACGCACTACCTGGCTCGCGAGTACAAGCGAGGCAGACAACATTTACCGAACGACGCTGCACTCACAAAATCGGCGCGTGCTCGTGCAGTTGTTGTAGTACTGCAGTTCCGCTAAGGACACGAAATAAGCAAAAATCGCGCGTGCGCTTCTATAAATTAACATAACGTTGTTGTGTCAGCTTTAAAACAGTGATTATTGGACCTTGGCCCTGAAGAGATTTAAGGATTTGGATACTGAATGTTTTCTCCGGGCAGAATCGTCATCGGCGCCTGAACCACTGGTTTATGGCAAGCGCGTGGCGTGCTACTAAGAAGAACAGAACAGGTCAGTGCATTTCTATCCTTAATCATTCTCTCGTTCTTTTCCGCTGCAGCCTGAATTCCTTTCAGGAAGTGCCAATAGCTTAGGTCTCAATCTCATCATATCACATCGCAATAACCCGCTCAAAATATACAGTCCACTCCCGCGGCACCACCTGTATTTTTAGATACTGGTCGCAATTCTCTTGACACCAAACTAACTAAAATTTTGTAAAATTAGATTTAGAAATGTCAAATGAGCATTCCTTATTCTGTGGGCGCCATAGTATAGTTGATTAGCTCTAAAATTATTAAAGTTACTAAACTTAGTAAAATTTGCAGTTTTGCTATTCTGTTGTACTATAATTTAGTCAGATTAGTTAGAATCATAGACCATTTAACCTAAAACTAATCACCATCGAAGTGGGTGTTGACTAAAGCTGTAATATTCTGCACATTACAGCTTTAGTCAACACCCAATTATGTTATTTTGGATACTTTGTCTTAGTTACGGCTTTCTTAGTTGTATGAAGTATGCGGCTATGTGGTTGCTTCTCTCAACAACTCTATCTTCGAGATTATTCTTCTATTTAGAGCATAACTAGAGATAAAACTTTGTAGGCAGGTAACGACAAACTTGGATTAACAAATTTTATTACATTACATGTCATGCCTGTATTACTCGGAGGGATAGCAGGTGTGTTTAAAATTTAAATAGGGGATGAGCTTATTGTCATCTATCAGGCACAGTACCATACTTCAGTATGCCTAGCCCGGATGTGGGTTTATTCTATACCTAGGACCTATTTTTTTTTAAAGCGTATATCTAACCTAATCTAATTAATTAACAGTTAGAGTAGTAACTATCGATAGTAATGCCATCCAAAGTGTAAGGATCATAATCAGGTTGTAGTAATACCGTGATGTAAACAAAGCCCTATAGATAAGAAACACGTACCACAGACAAAAAAGTCTTGTAACACAACTTGAATGGTGCGCTATCTAGCGTTAAGTAGCGGCATAATGAACTCAAATCAGGATATTTATTTCGCTATTTTAAATTTAGTTCGAGGTGACGGCAGAATAACTTTTAGGATTCCTAAAATTAAAAGCAGATATTTTTAATTAGATAGTTAGTCGTACAACATAATTGCTGCCTCTGTTTACGTGCAAGTGTGATGAAAATATTTTGTTTCTCAAGAACGCATACAAATAATGTCATTGTTTTCGAAAAGATAATACGAAAAGTACCTATCGTATTTACGGACAAAGAAAAACAAATGGATTTGTTTTTTGCAGGAGCGTTTTTTGAATTTGGAATATTACAACGCTCCAGCAATGTTGTATGAAACGGCGTACTGGGGTTATTAAATACTCTTTGATTGGATCTCTTTTATCATTCTTGGCATACCAAAGTAAGTCTCTTTGCTTAGTATAAATTGTGCTCACGTGGCTGTATAGCCATAAATACGTTTGTTTTTTGGCACAGATCATAAATAGAAAATTGGCGGCAAATCTGAAAATTCATCTTGTTTTTTATTTACGTACTTAATATACATGTACGTATAACAATTTAAATGAGTTCCAACGGTTCATAAAATGGAAATTTATTGTACTACACAAGATTTCATATCAGAAGCCAAAGTGGCAATGGAAAGCTGCTTCCAATGAAGTCAAAACAAAAATACATATAAGTAAGTACATGAACATTTATGATTTGTGAAAACGAGAAAAATGTAAACATTTCTCCTGATGTACTTATTTATATTGCGGCTATAATAAAAAATACTAAAAATTGGCCAAGTAGTAGGATGCGCACACGTGAACACTAAAAAAAGGTTATAATATGGTGTCTAATGTTGTATAGCTAATGCGCGAGTCCGACTTGCACTTGGCCGATTTTTTAAATAAAACTTCTAATTTTACTGTTTATTATTAGCGAAAACTTATTTTGATATCTTTTTGTTTGTCTTTTTTATCATCAGAGAAGACAAATTATACCGTCCTCACAGAAATGGTATCAGACTTATCCTTATATATATAATAAATAGGTCATGGAGATTAAAGTAATTGAAATAATCAATCCTTTTTTTATGTCTGGTAGGTTAGCCTTTGAACACTATTTTGAAGCAGTGATGGCTCAGTGGCATTGGCTATGGACTGCCGCGCAGCAGGTCCATGGTTCGAATCCCGCTGCGGGCTTGAGCTTCACCGCATGGTGGAAGGGCTTTTTGCGAATGCCCGCCTGGCTAGCGACCACCCTCAAGTTGAAAATCTGTCGCCAAGCACCTAACGGTGGGTTCCGGCAGCAGTCCTTGAGAGCCAGTGAAATTACAGGCACATGAGACTTAACAACTATGTCTCAAGGTGACGGGCGCAGTGCAATTCGTCACTTGAACGATTAACTGCATCTGTTATAGGCAGAGGTAACCGCTTAACATCAGGTGGACCTCGAGCTTGTTCCGTCACAATAACATAAAAAAAAAAAAAAAAACGATCATCAGATGATGTGGTCGAAGATGTTGTTCAGGCTAACCTAGAATTACTGGCTCTCAAGGACAGCTGCCGGAACACACCGTTAGGTGCTTGGCGACAGATTTTCTACTTGAGGGTGGTAGCTAGCCAGGCGGGCATTCGCAATATGCCCTACCACCATGCTATAACGACTGCAGCCATCTTAAGACAACAACCGGGACCGACGGCTTAACGTGCCCTCCGAAGCACGGAAGCGCTCAGTAGTATGTCATCAGTCCAACTCACGACCGCGGCGGACGTTGCTTAACTTTGCTGATCGGTTCAGAACGGCTAAGCAAACTTCGCCACGAGTGCTTCAAAAAAAATATATATATCCAGGAACCACGTGCACAATGTATTATTTTCTGTTGAATTCAACTATATCGACAGGTTCCCAATTAATTGCAATAGAACCAACTTCAACACCAAAAAGTGTGAAATAACTTGTCGAAGTTGGTACCATGCGCACAGTATTGTGATAATAGGTACTTTTGAACTATCATGGTACCATAGTAATTATACAACTTTAAACGGTTTAAATCGCGTATATTTTTCATTATTTTATCCCGACGTTTCAAACACTTTGCAGTGATCGTGGTCACGGGGTGACACCCCGTGACCGAACCGTGAACCGACCGACCGTGCGTGAAGTTGGTTCTATTTTTTGGTTAAACATTTTTATTTATTCATTTTAGTGACCCGGCTTGCTACGGGATCGATTGTCATTCATTGTCAACGACTATATCATCAAGATAGGTAAATATTCAGTTATTGGAGTGTAACTCAAAAACGGCTTGACCGATTTAAATGAGACCAAACGACAAGCATCAACTTTCACATAAAAAAAATAATTATCAAAATCGATTCACCCAGTTAAGTCCTGAGGTAACAAACATCTTAAAAAAATACAGATGAATTGAGAACCACCCCCTTTTTGAAGTCGTTTAATAAGGGATGACTTCAGTTTGATTTCAGGCATGTAAGCAGCAAGAGGGTTGGTCTCAGGTACCTGAAGACAGGCTTCCAACAAAGCTCTCAGTGGTAGTTTATTCGGTTTTACCCACGTTTCATCTGCTCAATATGTTGTTTTGTAAAATATCATTCATCCTCCCAATACGTATAAGTACGGTAAAAATCATAAAAACCCATAATTAAAATAAATTTAATGCAAACAATTTTATTCATATAACGTGTTAATTGATGTTTCCTTTAGTTATGTACGTATCATTTGGTATTAATATACATCAGTACATTAATATCAATTTATTTAATTATATATATGTTTATATATACTGAATTTAGGGTTATTGGTAAAATGCTAACAACCTCTTAGGGCTTGACTTCTGCTAGTCCTAACAAACATTTTGAGTTTTTTTTCTTTGTAACACTGGAGCGTGCCGTGCCCCCTTTGTATAGAATTTTGAATATTTACATCGAGCAAAGTAATAAAAATATGAAATAATACATTACAGGCCCAAGAGACTTTTGACATCAGGTGGTTCTCGCGCTTATCCCGTCAAAAGCAAATAAAAAAATACAAAAAAGATTTAAAAAAGAAAACAATTTTTTTTACAAAACAAAAAAAAAACTCAAAATGTTTGTTAGGACTAGTAGAATTCAACCCTAGGAAATTGTTAGCATTTTTCCAATAACCCTGTATATTCAAGGTACCTCCTTTCCCTCCAGTTTCTTTTTACTTTTTTAACACAATTTTTCATTTAGACCTATAGCTACACTTTCATGATCAGCACCAATAAATAAATACTTATCGTTATTTATTACAGTAACATTTCTCATAATAAAATGGCTTCTAATTATACCCCTGATTATACGGTCCTCAATTAAGGATAGGCACGTGTATCTCGCCTCTTGCTTCCACACTTGACCTTTAGGAGGTCAAAGCATTTCCAACGTATTTGATAATGTGGTATTGAATACTTATTAACAAAAGAATATATATATATATATATATGTAACCAAACATCCAGTTGCTAATAAATTAAGGGAGCGACTGTGAATGTTTTAGGTTAAAAGGACGCATTAGGGGTTAGACTTGGGTAAGGCTTGTTAGAATTGAAAAGGTGCGGTACTCACAGTAAGCGAAGCAAGGTCAAAGCAGTTGTAGCACTACATTTCTCACATTTAACTTATAAATTACACATATTTTGTTCTATGATTGATGTAGAACATTATTTAAAAATATTTTTTGTTTTGGGGAGCAGCGAGAGGGGCCTGAGACGGCACATGCGCGGAATGGTCTCGCACATGCGCAGTAAGGTTGAGGCTTGGAAGGGCAATTATCTTTGTTTCCGTTTCGTCGCTTCGTATCGGAAATTTTTAGGGATTGATGTATTCGTTTCGGGCTCGAATGAAAAATTGACGTTTTATTTTACAACATGTTAACAGTCGAAAGAACCACCGTCTTGATATTTTTCTTTTCACTTGGTGCCTTATTTTTAACACATTTTTTATTCGTTTCATCCTTATTGTTCGAGTAAACCGAGTCGTGTTGTAGTTACTCCAAATTCAGAAACTTGCTGTAAAGGTTTGTTATTACCAGAAAGTATTTTGAATGTATTACATTTATTTCAGTACATCGTTCTAAATCCACCATGAATAATAATTTTGTATTTAGTTTCTGATAGTTTGACCACGATCTTGCTGGATAGTAATTATTGATCGATACGGACAAAAAGACTAAACTGATAAGAATATGCTCTAAAAGGCAACTGCCTATTGGTAACTACCAAAATACATCAGTTTTAGAGTTCCATACCCAAAGGGCTAAACGGATCTTAATATTGAGACTTAATATTGAGTCTGTCTGTCCGGGTAGGTCACCAGATTTTTTATTTTTTTTCTGTAGATCTTTGACCCATACATGAATTTTGAACTTGAAATTCAATTCAACTATTTATAACAGGGCTTCAATACATGAGAAGGTAGCCGAAAAAATTATAATATATTTTGCACCTGTCATGTGGGATGTCATGATTTAGAGCTTATTGAGTACAATACAACATTATTTGTATTAATTAAAATAATTTATTTGTGTCTTAATTTATGATTTTAGATCATTTTTGTTACGGACTTAATCTCAAATCAAATAGTTTATTTGCAAGGATACAAGTAAAGAAAATCTTAAAAATATTATTATCACAACTGTATTATATTTGCAAAACGTGCAAATTTAATCTTATATCTTATTTTTTTTTTACATTAACATTCTTTACATTCCTTTTAAAATATATAATATGTACCATTATCCTCTATTTAACCAACAACTATTGAAAACGCCAATTTGTAAAGTAAGCAGTTTTGAGGCTGATATCAAAACCAGCAGACATATTTTTCTTTTACAGACTGATGTATTTTGGAACCCTAAAGGAGTCAGACTCAAAATTGGCCAGTTTTTGCAGATTTTCTACAGGACATTGGTAGTTTCTCACCCAACAGGCATTCCTAAAATACTCACATTTTGGTCCCAACGGTATATAATAGGTGAGAGTGTCGCCATCTACCGGTTGCATATTCAGACTTCGAACTAACATGCCTTAATAAAAAAATCGAATTTCCAAAGTGATGTTATACACCACTTGATCAAAGACAGTCTTCGTTCAATTGTTGTAAAATATAATAAACGTATGTGTATTATGTCAACATTATTTTAAATTAGTTCAAAGAAATCCAGCTTTGCATTTAAGTCTTTAGAATGCTAATTAAAACTTCAAATCATGGAAGTATTACTGTCATTCATTAAAAATAATCTTTCTAAGAGCTTGAATTTACAGTCTGTCCATCATACGAAGACTAAGTCTAGTCTGGTTGCAAATAAAAATGTATTCTATATCCTTGAAATAAGGATAAAATAACACGAATGACTAGATGACTTCTTGTCATATTAACGCCTATAGAGTAGTAGCTTCCCGATAAGATGGGCTTAATGCTGTGTGCCCTAATATACATAGTGGAACTAGCCGTATATTGTAATCCATAATAATTATTATATATATGGACTTATATATGTACGATTATTATTATGAACAGACTCTGGGGTAGTATTATTAGATGTTCTATGCTCTGGGGTAAAGTCTATTCAGAAAGAGACTGGACTTAGTATTTAACTTTGTAACTGTGCTACATTGTTAATAGAGATAAAATATATACTATTATATAGTTAGTTTATTACTAAGATAATGGGAAATCAGCTATAAATATAGTTTATTTAAATTTTAATTACAAATACCAGGTCCACTCTTCCTGAACATACTCTGCTAACTGACTTACTGACTTTCTTACTGGCTCTCAATAATAGCTGCCGGAACAAACACACTAGATTATCGACAACAACATAACCTTGCAAAATACCGTACCACCACGCGTGTTTTAGGGAAAAGAACCAATAATGGCGAAAATTAAAAATATTAAACACTGTATTTTTGATTGTATTTTTATTAATAACACAAGGAATGTAAGCAAGCAATATTACAAAAAGCTAACAATTTTTCGTTATTTTCAATTCCAAAAATGTTTAAGTTTACGAGCTGTGAATGAATGGAATGAATCTACCTCGAGCAATGAATGTAGTTCACTCACAATCGCAATCGGAACCGGTGACATATCGTTTCTCCTGGTTATTGTTTACACGTTCATTCATTAGCAATGTTTCCAGCCATACTTACCAGGGGCATTTTTGTCGATGGGAATGAAAATGATTTCCATTTTGAATTTAGATTTCTTTAGTCTAAGTTACGTCAAAATTCGTTTCATACCCATTCTAATTACACAATAAAGCTTCAGATTTATTAATTGTTAGCTCTGGTGATAATTAGGTAATAACTATATAATTAATTATTTTAGATTATTAATCATATAGAATTTATTAATTATTATTATATTTATTATTATTTTATAATTAAGACACCACTTAATTTTATGCCTGTTAGGTTAGCCACTTACCTGATGGTAAGTGATGATGTGGTCGAAGATGTTCTATAGCCTAGTCTAGAATTACTGGCTCTCAAGGACAGCTGCCGGAACACACCGTTGGCGTGCTTATTATTTGTCAATATGATCCCAAGTCTAAAACTACATTTTTCCGTTAAACGATTTATTAGGTACAATTATTTATTTGACTTCCAAGGTGCATCATTTTTATTAACGTGGTAGTCAACACTCGAGTCCATTTCCGATTTATTCAAGTAGCTAAACTGACTTCACTTTTCGGCGGGAATTGTGTGGGTAGATTCTACTTGAGAATATAGCAGTCTAGATTAATCTCTCGTACAGTACAGATGTATTGGTACATGGAATATAGTGAGCTAAGTGGATATTGCCGGAGTTATATTTTAAGTGGCCTCGGTAGATATACATTTTTTTAGTTATAAATATACATTTTTTAGTTATAAATAAAAATGGCGGAGATTCTCATTACGGATATATTTTTGTTATTTATGTTTCCTCAGAACTCCGTCGTTAATTAACCTTTTTTTTCATTTGACAGAATATACATTCAGGTTGGTTCCATGTAAAATTCATCAAAATTGGGAGAGTTCCACGGTTTTAAAATCAAAATAACTGTAAAAATACCTATGGCCTCTAAGTTCATAAAACGATATATCATTATATACTTTTCAGTTGTGGTTTTTAAGTGAATAATTATTTTACATTTACAAATACTAGCCATGTGAAGAGGACACCGACGACGGTGTCGAGCAAGTTCATTTTTTTTCTGAAACACTATTTTTTATATAAAATACATAAAACAATAGCGTTTTAGAAAAATTGTGACACTTTGTACTAGTCTGATCTTCATTTGACAACTTTTCATTACTGCCTGTTTTTCTTAAGTTTGTTTTTCAAGGTAGTTTAGTTAAGTTAATTTGAATAGTTTTTTATATATATATTATATTTTTTTATATTTATATTTATATATATATTATGCATACAGAATAAAATCACTTTGAATTTTTTTTATATGAAAACCCCCTCACATATATAAAGTCATTTTTCTGAGCAGGATCCCTTTTATTTTAACTTTTGTATATTAATTGCTAGGTTATTATCCAAAATAACACCTAATTAGGGAAAACTTCAGCCAGTTTACCTAATACGGTTCATAAAATACAGCATTTTAACAACATGACGTCTGTCATGTTTTGATGCTGAACTTTGTTTAGCGAGCCACGACGCTCTTTGCTCATTATTATATTTAAACACGGCACACCTACCATTTTTAGAGAATACACTTTTATGTTACAATACATTAGCAAAGTTTTTTTACTGTACCTTCAAATCCAGAATTGGTTCGAAGAGGTCACTCGCAGAAATATATCAACTTAATTATAAAAAAATTATTTATGACTGTAAATAACACGTAGCTAAAGATGAAAGATCTTCTAAAAATGCACGGCCTTTTCTGTATTGTAAAATAGTATAATTTACGGAATAAATTATACTATTTTACAATACTCGCCATTATTATTCGTTTTTCAGTCACCGTGGTGTGTGCAATAACAAATAATTTGTGAAAATAGTGATATAATATAATGATCTGCGCGAACGTATTCGAGTTCACTGCACGCACACATATGTAAATAATTGCGTTCAGTGGAGGGACGAACATTTTAAAATTTTTGATTTCTAATTAATAATTAAAATTAATAGATCTTTACTTACTAAATAATATTAAATATTTTCTTTGAGATGCATGTGTAGGTATTACTATATTTTCATAGAAACAGTTTTATTGTGTATAAATACTCATAATATTATTTGTAGTTTTTGGCAGTTATTGCTCGCCTTACATTTAGAGGTAAGCAATTGATAAGGCATCGCAAAAACTAGTAGTAAAGGTTGTTTATTCTAGATACTACGCGTCCTTACTTTCAAACAATAAATGCACATCTCTAGCAATCTAAAGTCGGGATATTGAGTTTCCCCTCTATATTGAACACGCGTCATTTGTGATATTTTTGTAACCAGAACAGTTTTTTTTATCTCTTTTTTACTATTTCAACCTTCGTCATGTATTGAGTTGATCCTTGGATTGTCTTGTGTTTTAAGAAGTTTCTAGAAGATGTTTCCAACTCTGAAACACATCATAGCACACCTACGAGTTGATAGTTCAATAACTTTATGCAGGCTAGGTAGGAAGGATCTCAAACTTTTTACATCCCTCATAGGGAATCTAAGGAGTGTGGACCTCCGCGCTCCGGATGGAAGTTAAAACTTTATGAAATTAGTTACATCTATTTCTTTATGCTGAGCCTGTTTGGTATTGGCAAAGATATTATTTCAAATGTTATCGTATTGTTATGTGTTGTTATGAGATATATTACCAACCTCACGACGTGGGACAAGGATATGAAGTAAAAATTTGAAAAATATCAACTTAAGTTTTTGATCAGCCCTGTAATGATTTATCATATAACATGTAGGTAGTTCTAAGTTCAGTAGATACTTAAAAACGGGACCTCATTACAAGCACCCACATTTCGTCTGTTCGACCTTTAAATGGCAGGGAAGAGTCTCTGCCATTTAAAGGTCCCTAGCAAGGTTCATTAATTCATCGAAGTTTCGATCTTCAAGTCAAGTTACATTTTAGGTGTCCGCAAAACACGTGTTTGCTTACTCGTTTTCAGCTTCATTCGTAGCGTAGACTGGCTGACATTTGCGTCTGTAGTTTATTAATCAAATTTATTTTTTATGAATCGTATGATTTGTACATTTGTCAAGTCATAAAATAAATTATATTTGCATAGAAGTAGTCAAAGGGAAGGCCTAGTTATGCAGATATCAAGTAAATAAGTCACAGTCGTGTTCATGTAATTTTTTGTGATATGGTGGCTGCTTTACTAATACTTAATATTTTATATGGAGTTTAGGGTACTGTGTGTCTACAGTGCGTATAGAGGCCCCTTGGCCCTAATCCCTGGGTTACAAGTCCCAGGTGCCTGTGACTTAGGCCAACGCTATGAACCCGACCCCGGCACGCGCACGGAGAATTTATGGAAAGTAAGTAATTCGAAGTTTATAAACGTTCATTGTCATTATAGGAGAATATACGATCTATATTCTTCAAATCCCGAGAATTTTATAGATATGTAAAATTTTTGGTGACTATTGTACATGATCATCTATCAACTACATAAGTGAAAACACTGTTACTACTCTGAATTTCTCGCCACAAGCGACGTGCGTTTCCGTCTTAAAATCTTTTATACTATGTATATATATATATATATATATATATATATATATATATATATAGCTCCTATCTTTTCTGGATCATAATATGTTCCTACTTTATTTGTTGTGTTATCCAAAACATTATTGTAATACTAATAATTAAAAATACTTTTAAAGTATTGTATATATACTGTAGATATATTATATATATCTACACTACTTCATAGTGACAATCCAACCAAATTTTCCTGTTACGCCGATGTAACCTACATACGCCACTTAGTCAAACCGGAAGAATTTTCGGCTACTTTTGTTTCTACACGAAACATTCTCAGGAGGTCTTGACTCTACGAGCGCACGATCAAGACTGAGAGAGAGTTTTATTTCTTAAAATACTTTCAAATATTATTTTGTTATAATTAAATATGGATTTCTGAAAGTAACGCCTGAGTAGTGTTATTATATGTTCTATGGCCTGAGTTTATTCATTATCTTATTCTAATACATTAAAACGTGCTAAAAATGCACTATGTTAATATTAGTGATTATATAGTTTAGATTAATAACATTTTAGCTAGTATTGTTTAGTTAATGTTTGGAACGCAACTTACGGTGGGCAATCTACTTTTGTCTCTGAAGCTCTTCTCTTTGGAGCGAATCTCTGTGGTTAGAATTTGTGTTAAAATAACCCTTGTTGAATCAACAGCTTGTCCAGGTGGAGGACTCTGCCCATTGCCATGCCTGCCTTGGCAATCTGGACTCCTAACAGTTGATTACCTAATTATGCATAGAAGACTCCAATATTACCATAAGTAAAACTATTTCTAATGTTTATATTATAGGTACACAATATATTATATTTTAAGTGACGAGGTGAAATATTATATAAATTGTGGATCAGGTATATATTTTAACAAAAGAACACAAATACAAAAGAGGATAAGACATCAACGTAAATTCATATATCATATATATTGTTTATGAATAGCTTTCACGCACAATAAGATTAAAAATTTAAAAGTATTGGATAGAGCAGATATAACTACATAAACAACGAAAGCTCCGCCTGTACAAAGGCGCCCAATTTTCCTCTACTCCCGCTTGGAAACGAAAGGTACGGAACCCATGATATTCGAGTCCAACTCGCACATGGCTTGGTTTGTGTTTTACTGGATGCATTTTTCGTTACTTTACTTCATGGCTTTATGTTACTGCGCTCTCTCATTTATTGATGATGGACATGATTACTTAATGGATTTGTTAATATGCGCTTTTATTTTTATGATGATGTAAGCTGGTAGCGCTGGATGCTGTTTAAAAGTAGTCAAATTAATTGAGTTTTATTACCTTTTACTTAACGTGCCATTTTGAAATGTTTTAGCTGAGTCTATAATGAATAAAAACATTCGAAAATAACTGAACTGCGTTTTTGGCTACGCGTATGGCAAAGTTTTGTAATATGTTTGTAGAACAAGAGAGCAAAGTTCTAAGTTGAATACTAATTAAATCGAAGTTTTATGGTACGGATGTGCAAAACTGCGTATTTATGTTTAATTTCATGAATTACAAATTTTAATATTGAAATAATATACACTATTGACCGGCCCCGGCTTCGCACGGGTATTTAACAAAAATAAAAAATTATAAACCTATTTTATGCTAAAACCTATGTTCATTACGGAAAATGTAGGAATCTAATGGTAAAACTAAATTCTAATTGGTCCAATAGTTTTTTATGTTTATTCGTGTTCATACATACAAAAACACAAATCTTTTCTCTATATTATTATAGATTGTTTTTCTAAACGTAACCGAAAAAGAATTAATAGAGCCACTGCGAGAAGAATAGGAAAGAAGTCTTTAAGCATGAGCTAGTGCTTGAAACTCTAGTTAGAAATACAGAAAAGTTAGGATACAACTCTTTTAACAAATTTCTTCCAACAAATAGTGTTTTAAAAACTACTTAGAACATTGTTATTACTGTTATCAAACACAGTAGAACTCTGACCGTGAATCAGTACACTAAAAAGCTTGTAAAAAAAACAATATGATGACAAATATTAACCCTTCTATTGTTTTCCAAAAGTCCAAAAGCAAGGGCTTTTGAATCCAACAACAAATAAATTTTCTATCGTAAAAGCTGCCCGACTAATATAAAATAGCGCCCATTTCTAACTGCGCATAGCTGACAAACGAGAACGCGGTGAATTGATTGTACTCATAAAACGATTGGGAAGTTCCTTTAGTGCTTTGCCGATCTATGATGCTCGTAACTTTGCTACAGTTAAATTGTGTTTTTCAACTATATTTTATAAAATTTTAAATAGGTACATCTATTGTGTAATTTAAAAATGGAACGACCTTTTTTTCGAAGCATGGCAACCAAGGAGGTAACTTATCAAAGGTTTTATAAAAATCATAAGGCATCAGTTATGCCTTTATTAATAAAACAACAAACTGTGAGCTGCTCCACGTAATAACTTGCCGTTATTTAATATAACCTATTAAATATGTAACTTTACATGTTAACAACAGTCAATCGTAAACATCAGTATCTTTGAAAATACTTATCTTTACTGAGAAAGTAGATTAAAGCATTTATATTATTAGGTACAAGTAATATATCTAATTGATTCAGTTAATATTCCGCACACATTTAATATATCTACAATACTTATAGCTTACAATTGATTAAAATAAATTATAATGCTAACCAATACATAATAACAAGTTTGCTTAGCCATTCTGAATCGATCAGCAAAGTTAAGCAACGTCCGCCGCGGTCATGACTTGGATGGGTGACCGCTGGTTGGGCATTACTACTGAGCGCTTCCGTGCTTCGGAGGGCACGTTAAGCCGTCGGTCCCGATTGTTGTCTTAGGACAGCAGTCGTTACAGCATGGTGGTAGGGCACTTTGCAAATGCCCGCCTGGCTAGCTACCACCCTCAAGTTGAAAATCTGTCGCCAAGCACCTAACGGCAGCTGTCCTTGAGAGCCAGTAACTCTAGGTTAGTCTGAACAACATCCTCGACCACATCATCACTTACCATCAGGTGAGATAGTGGTCAAAGGCTAACCTATAAGGCATAAAAAAAAAAAAAAAAAAAAAAAAAATAACATAACATAGTACAAAATACTAACATTTAAGGCATGCTAACTTTACCGCATTGTTGAAGGGCATTTTGCGAATTGCCCGCCTGGCTAGCGACCACCCTCAGGTAGAAAATCTGTCGCTAAGCACCTAACGGTGTGTTCCGGCAGCAGTCCTTGAGAGCCAGTGAAATTACAGGCACATGAGACAGGACTACTATATCTCAAGGCGACGGGCGCAGTGCAATTCGTGACTTGTGACGAAATGCATCTGTAAAGGCAGAGGTAAAAAAAAAATCCTGCCTGAAATCAGGTGGACCTCGAGCTTGTCTCGTCACTATAACATAAAAAAAGGCTAGAGTACTTGGGGTGCTTTCTATACAAACGTAGTTTCTTCATGTTCTAAATACTAAAATCACTCATGTTCAAACTGGGTGACACTTTGCATGTATGTCCTTGAGCCTCATATCTATGTTTCTGGTTTGCCGGATTTCCGTAAAATTATGTATCTTTAAAATAATTCGTTAAATCGTTTTGTATGGGAATTGTTATTTAGATATCTAGGGATAAAATAAATAGTATGTCGAAAAACAAGCAAACCAGAAGCATGTTATTTATTAGGCTCAGGAATATGCACACACTATTTCTATGGACTATGGACTGTCTGAAATAAATGAATTGAATTTAACCGAGTTTGCATGCTTGGTATTTAAAATATGTGAAGCGCTCGTAGCGAAGATTGCTTAGCCGTTCTGAACCGATCAGCAAAGTTAAGCAACGTCCGCCGCGGTCAGGAGTTGGATGGGTGACCACTGGTGACATTGCTACTGAGCGCTTCCGTGCTTCGGAGGGAACGTTAAGCCTTCAGTCCCGGTTGTTGTCTTAGGATGGCAGTCGTTATAGCATGGTGGTAGGACATTTTGCGAATGCCTGCCTGGCTAGCTACCACCCTCAAGTAGAAAATCTGTCGCCAAGCACCTAACGGTGTGTTCCGGCAGTTGTCCTTGAGAGCCAGTCATTCTAGGTTAGCCTGAACAACATCGACAACGACTCTCGCTGCTCGATGATGTCGGGATCTCATACTCGTATAGCGCCCCAGATTTGTCACATCCCGGTCAGCTGGTCTAAGGCCAGTCCAGTCTGTAAACAGACGCAGAGCCCACGTCATTCATGCAATATCTCTCGCAGGGTTAGTCTCGCTATGCTCGATTCAAAAAATACCTACTAAAAAGTTTCGCTAAGAAATTCTTCGATGTTGCGTAAACAATGAAAGATACCGTTGAAAAGAAAAGATTTTAATTCTATAGCAATATTCGTATCGTAAGCGTCTGTAACTTAAAATTCTTAACGTTAAATTTGTTTGTGACAGTTAAAAAAGTCAAAATGACGGATCGTTTGTACTTACAAACGCATTTAAAAGCGATTCAAGTTAAAAAGTGTATATGAATAGAGCTGTACGTCATTTTTTTGCATGATGCACTCATACTTCAATGGCTGAACGGATCGGGATGGAATTTATTACCTACTATAGATCAAATCATGTGCTTCTCGCAAATCAACGCATCACACTTTGCTTTGTTTACTTTCACTAATTACTGGTATATCCATTTATTATCATCACAATTATCATTCATGCTGTGGCTAAGTCTTTCATCACCTTCTACAATCTTTTTTATATTGTGCACTGTGTATTGGTATTAAAAAACATAAGCCGTGAAGAGTACCGATATATTTATTTGGATCATTATCAACCGACTATTACCTTCATCACAATACCACCACCACACCGGGTGATCAACCACCCAACATCTGCTACTGAAAACAATCCCCCCACAACTGATGACCTCAATTGAAACGCCTGAAGAATACCTAAGCTTTATATTTATGAAAATGAGCGACAACGTTAGGTTAACGTTACTAAACAACTTAGGTGCTTGGAGACAGATAAACCAAAAAAGATAAATCCAGAAACAGCAATCTGACGTCAGAAACACCACGTAAGCCACTCATTTATATTATCAACTTAGTGGGTGATCGACGTAAAAGCAATTAAGTACTCGTATACCGCGGTTTTAGCTCGAAGTTACTCGCGGCTTATTGGTTCGGAGTGACTAGCAAGTGAATTAGTTAGGGAATAAACAATAAAATAACACTGCAAGGTTCTTCGGCCTTTTAAACACGGTATGGCGCCGACGATTTTACTGACGATCCATAAAATGAGTGCCATTCTCGCCCATCGATCAAACGTTAAATAAAAATCTACATACCATTGGTTTAATAAGTTTTAAAAATCCGATTTATTGACTTCGCATGTATAAAAAAGCTGAGTTGCACGAATTCACGTCTGTAAAATTGAAAACCAATACTAACAACAAGCACTTGATTGCATGGGCAATAAATTGGATTCACCCACAAAAACCACACAGATAACTGTGGAAATTAAATAAGCTTTCATACCGTTTTGCAGAATTCTCTACATACCAATTTATTTTTTGTACACGGGTTTTCGATTTTTATTGATATTGGGCGAGAACTCGAAAAAAATCATTTACACTGACATTCGTGCACACTCATGATCACCTGGCAGTTACTAATGTAGCATTTACATGTCTTACGCGATACCAATAGAAAAAAAACAGTAGGTAATAGTAGAAAATAGTAATATCAAACAGCAAAAGTCCCACCCATACAACACCGAGGTATACCCCTTTCCGCTCCATCGTGGACCTAAAGGCAAAGCCCAATGGAGCGGCCTCTCTGGACCTGGCAAGGTGCCAATGACGGCGCCGCTACTGAGGCCTATCGCCCACGGCAAGGATTCTGCCTCTCGGAAAAGAATATCTTTGTCTTGTTCTAAAATAGTATTTATTGCATTTATTCCTGCTAACCGGTAAAGCTAAATTATAACTAAGTACTAGTCTTGTTACAACTATAGTTCAACAATAGTTGAACAACATTTAGTCTTGTTACAAACAAGACTAATACTGTTTTCCTTCTACGAGTTCAATAAACTTTGATTATAAGACCGAAAGTATAAATTCTTATATTATGACTCACCTTCACCACATTTGGTAGCTCTAATAGGCAGGGACAGACGATCAAGGGATCGAACCTCGCCCGCGCTTAAAGAAAAATTAGAGGTTGTCATTTTGTAAAACTCTTATGTAACGGTATGGGTGTATAGGAGTATACAGAAGAATACCTATAGTTAACTGTCCGCAGCTGGGCCTACCTTCCGCGTCCGTGTTTACAGCTGCATGAACACACTTGAAAGTGGAAACAAGCCAAGCAGGCATGAAAAGAAGCCCTACCACCATATGGAAATACCAATTTGAAGCAGTGATGGCTCAGTGGCATTGGCTATGGACTGCCGCGCAGCAGGTCCATGATTCGAATCCCGCCACGGGCTTGAGCTTCAACGCATGGTGGAAGGGCCTTTTGCGAATGCCCGCCTGGCTAGCGACCACACTCGAAAGTTGAAAATCTGTCGCCAAGCACCTAACGGTGTATTCCGGCAGCAGTTCTTGAGAGCCAGAGAAATTACATATGAGTCTTAACAACTATGTCTCAAGGTGACGGGCGCAGTGCAATTCGTGACTTGTGACGATATGCATCTGTTATAGGCAGAGGTAAGTCCGCTTAACATCAGGTGGGCCTCGAGCTTGTTCGGTCACAACAACATAAAAAAAAACATGGTCATTAAGATTTAGAAACAGGGGTATTAGAGCTTCAACGACTGACTAATAATCGATACCACGATCGACATTTATTTTATTATTTTGACTTCTAAGAGAAGCCGTTATCAGAATCTTAAGTTTGGTACATCCGCCAAGGCAGGGTCATGTTTCACACTGCGGGCGGCAGCTCATTGTGCTAGTGCCGACGGTGCCTCCAGCTGGGTTCATGGCGAAGAGTATTGAGGTAAACGCTGTGTCTTGTTCGATCGTGATATCGAATTTAAGATTGCGTTCAAACGAGCGCTTTTTAATTTTTTTAAACGTGTACTTTTAACGTTGGTATAAACTTTAATGCTGCAACCACACGCTTGCATGACGGGCTGCTTGCTAGGTTTTATTTGCGAAGCAACATGGCGCGCGTCTGAACGCACACAGCATTGCACCTACTGGCTTGTTTCTTACACTTACTGTCATCTTTGACCACAACACACCTAATGGCACGTGATGATGTGGCACCAAAGGATACAGCAAGAACACTTTTTAGGTGGAACAGATATTCTACTTAATTTTGTTAGCTGGCAAAGGAGGCAATCGCAAAATTCCTTACCACGGTGCAGTGAAGCTTAAGTCTGTAGCGGGATTCATGTCACCTTTATGGATTCATAAAGTGTGTAGTTACTTCTTAACATTCATGTACCTAGTTACGATACATTGTTGTGTACACGTATTGGTATCTAAGTATATATCGGCTGGATCTTCCATTACCCGACTTATAAATATAACGACTATTTCATCTTCTAATGGTACATGTTGTGAAAAGTAATTTACGGAAACAACGAGCTGAATGAACAGCATGCCACCAGTCACATCGATATGAGTGGGGTTTTCTGTACATTGGGCTGCCAACAGATCTCTTGACCATTTTAATGCCCTGATTATCTGAGAGATTGCGATTTGCGGGTATACTACCAACAGAGTATATCCAAGGAGGGTTACATCAGTTATGAAGCCATCAAATATACCTAAGTAATTATTTTTATAATATGAATAGTGTGTACAAGAACACATAGGACAATACATGGCATGTATTGTCCTTGGTGTTCTTCAACAAACGTTATACATCCACCGTTGAAAAAAATACTTCCCACATTATGGAGAAAAGGGTTATCCGTAATCCCCAAGCTTGATAGGTGTTTTGGACATCGCAGTGTAGATTAGAAGGCATGCACCTTCTTGTACGACTCCCACAGAGGAATTAGATGGGGAAGAGGAATGCAATACTAGCCCAGCACTCCAAGAAAAAGCTTTCTTCTTAAAACCTATCCATTCTGCCACATTATGGAGATAGGGGTTATCCGTAATCCCCAAGCTTGATAGGTGTTTTGGACATCGCAGTGTAGATTAGAAGGCATGTACCTTCTTGTACGACTCCCACAGAGGAATTAGATGGGGAAGAGGAATGAAATACTAGCCCAGCACTCCATGAAAAAGCTTTCTTCTTAAAACCTATCCACTTACCTCTAACAATACATTTGTGTACTTGAGGCATAATGTTCCAACCCCATCTGATATTGTCTTCTGTGGGATATTGATAGAAAGACGATGATCGGTCGGTGTAATTTCAACTTTTATTTTCTCTGTAAGAAAACTTTAAATTCGTCATTTTGTACATGGCTAAAACGCTATCAGCGAAAAGCCAAAAAAATAAACCACATTCCTTAGTCTGTGACCGATCGCCATGCACGCGCATAGGAAAACTGATAAAATTTTCCTACCATTGCGAAAAAAATTCAGAACTCGTTTTAATCATTCAAATGAAATGTTTTTTTTAGTTATTATTTCCTTCACATGTATGTTGTCAAAAGGTCGCAATATACACGTGTTTATTGATGATTACCGTCCTTGGCTCTCTTAAGACCTCACCTAACTGCTCGGGTCTCAATGACGCCATAGCCGTAATCACCAACATTACACGCTTGTACTACATTGTACTATTCCCTTGTTAAAAGCTTAGTACAAACATATAGGAGCACGATGTTTGTGTATCATTCTAAATTCTGTTTATGTGACATTTATTTGCAAGAATTTGTGTCTAATGTTGCTCCGGTCTCGTAACAGAACATGCTCCTCTCTCTTAGGATCTTATGTGTTTATATATACGGTAATAAATAGTGTTAAAATGTGTACTTTCTTGAATTACATAAAGTTTCTTTATTTGATTTTAACATGTGTTAAGGGTCGTGTTTTTTATATCACTTTAACTTTATTTTATAAATTTGGAATTTGTATTATTGTGGAAAATAATCTGATTCTTCTTAATAATCAGCTTAACACTGCACTGCACCCGTCGCTCCAAGACTTTAGTTCTTAAGTCTTGTTTTCCTTGTAATTCACAAGCTACAATGTCCTTAACGACTTAACAAAAAATATTTACAGACTATTGCTTTGAGGCAGAATATCTGCCACAGCGAAGGTACCCACCAAGACGGAATCTTGCTGAAGAGACATTTCACCTTATAAGAGAAATAAAAACCTGTAATAAATATCCGCAAATAGCTGGCAGAGAATGTTTCGTAAATTTTTCAAAAGATAAATTTAATTATCACACCTTACTAAGTACGAGATCACGAGATCGTCAGATAATTTAACTAACAACTAACTACACCAACAATTGTGTATATATTAATAATAATAATCTATTTTAGTTATTAAATCATAACATGTAGTTCAGCTTAAGTGTAAAGTGTCTCATATATGTCGTATATCACCACAATAGCTACTCATTACATTTTCAAGCATAACTAACGCGAGCACGTTTAAATACTGTGACCAATGAGTAACGCGGACTTCAGCAGACTCTCCAAATGCAGCTTGTAAATTATGGTAAATGCCTACTATGTAAACCCTCGTTTATAATCGTTGAAAGTCATAGCACAAAACTTCCCGCGAGACTTTCATTGTTACAAACAAAAGGAGAGTGACAGATAATCATTACAATTAATTTTGATTATATATATATATATATATATATATATACAGGTACAGGGTTAATGGTAAAATGCCAACTACCTCTTAGGGTTGACTTCTGCTAGTCAAAACAAACATTTTAAGATGAATACCTATTTCTTATTTAAAAAAAAATGTTTTTTTTAATATTTTGTTTTTTTTTTCTGTTTTAAATCCTACTCCGAGTCAAGAGCGCCCGCCGGGGCAACACTAGAACCACGCCCTGCTCCATTTGAATACAGTTTTGATTATTTCCATCGAGCAAAGTAATAAAAACATGAAATAATACATTACAGGCACAAGAGACTTTTAACATCAGGTGGTCCTCGTGTTTATTCCATCGTAAACATCTAAAAAAACACACACAAAAAATTACCCATAAAAAACAATTAACTTTTTTCAAAACCAAAAAACTTGATCTCAAAATGTTTGTAACAGAACAAAACAAATGTTTGTATGAGTAGCAGAAGTCAACACTAAGAGGTTGTTAGCATTTTTTCAATAACCCTGTAAATACAATCTCTGTGTTATTTTTTTTAAGATATAATGTGAATAAAACCTTCTGTCATTTCAAATTAATTTCAAGAAAAAGATATTTTATCTAAGAATATACATTATTCATAGGGTTTCATTTATACTGTGGCTAGTAATTTACGGAAAAATCTAGGCCTGTTTTATCTAATTCTACGTGCGGTAAGGTTCGGAGACAGAGATAATGACTAATTAGGTAAGTCCTAAGAACCAAAAATCTTTATTTGAAAACGATCACGCAAATAGAATTCAATGCGCTTACATGAACCATTGCGAGTACTTTGGATTTATTTGATTTGAATTTTTAAACACAAAAATGTTTAGGTCATCGAGAAGGGGTTAGTTTCTCGATGGTTTAGGTGATGTAAAATAAAAAATCTAACTTGCCCTAAAATCTTAGCAAATTTTCGCCTGGCCCAGTCTATTTTCTGAAGTCTATTGGTGCTAGACCTTTTATAGAGTTTAGAATGACATTATTTGTAAGGTTTTTGTAAAACAATAAAAGTATCAAGCGAAATTTTGTATGTGTATGATAAAGAAGTTAATTAAGATCAAAAATATGTCAAGATTTTTTCTCTGAAAAATTAGATTAAGCGTTACTATTGAGCGCTTCCGCGTGCTTCGGAGGACATGATAAAAACTCGTTGATCGTCTTAAGATGGCAGTCGTAATAGCATAGTGGTAGGGCGTTTTGCGAGTGCTCGCCTGGCTAGCTACCAAACTCTAGTAGAAAATCGGTCAACAAGCACTTGGTGTTTTCCTGCCACCTGCTTACCATCTTCAAGCTCTTTAACAGTCTTCACATCTCAGATGAGATTATTGTCTGGGCAGTAAAAAATGTCATAAAAGCAACAATAAGTTGTAAGTCCTCCTCTTTAGATGCATTTGTTAGTACAGACATTAGTGTTACAATAATTGCAACGAGGGAATCTTATTGCACGTTTAAGTTGGGACCGTGGTCACGATATTTTGCTCAGGGTGTTTAAAATCAGCATATTATCGACTTCCACAAGTAATTCAATCTTTTAGAGTGTTGTTTTGGAAATCTAACACCCACCAATCAACCCATGGTCTTACCAACCTTGCGGCTATAAAGACCGAAACAGCAGACACTTTGGCTTGCGCCAACGTGTCCTACAAATTATCCCACCTACTATCTAACCTGTACACTCTCCCCCTTCTGGGGCTGTCAAGATACGGCACAAACGACCTTCGTCGTCGGGCAGTTCTTCAGATTCGCGCGCAGAGCGCGCGGCGTGCCATGAATGCGCGAATTCGCACAAGCGCTGGAAGCTCCCCGCATCCTGTACCAGGTCCGTGTAGTAAACTGGTCCCGCCTCGCGGCGGGAGATCCCATCCATTATTCGATCACGCATCACCTCATACAGAGGACATTCCCACAATACATGGTGTCTGTCCTTCTCTGCCTCGCCACAATCTCACATCCCTCCCACACGCAATTTCATTCTTGAAAGCCTTAAATTAAAACACCCGTGCCCTGTGAGTAATTGCGACATCTCGTAGTCAGGCTCAACCCAATGCGCCTTAAGGCGCTCCCCCACGTCCGGAAAGAACGCGTACAGTTCTCTCTCCTTGTCCTCGCCAGCCCACCTGTCCTGCCAAATGGCAACAACCTCCCCATCTATCATCCTACGCTTCCGTAGCTGCTCCTCCCGCGTCAAGCCCTCACACTCCACAGCACGTCGTCCAGCACGGGTCACCTCGAGGTCCGCCGGCAGTACTCCTGCTAACACCGGCAGTGCCGCCGTGCTACACGAACGGTACTCCTTTGTTAGCAGGATCAGCGACGGCCTCTGAGTCCTCAACAAGACGCTCTAACAGTGATTCGAAATCTAACAGTGAAAAACCCCGTTTGAAATAAATAAATAATAATAGTTTTAATAGATTTTTGCCTAACTTTAATAGATGACGCAGTGATGGCTGGCCATTGGCCATGGACTGCCGTGCAGTAGGTCCATGGTTCGAATCCCGCTGAGGGCTTCACCACATGGTGGAAGGGCATTTGGCGAATGCCCGCCTGGCTAGCGACCAGGCCTCGAGTAGAAAATCTGTCGCCAAGCATCTAACGGTGTGTTCCATAAGCATTCCTTGAGAGCTAGTGAAATTACAGGCAGATGAGACTTAACAAATATGTCTCAAGGTGACGGGCGCAGTGCAATTCGTGACTTGTGACGAAATGCATTTGATATAGGCAGAGGTAAGTTCGCTTAACATCAGGTGGGCGTCAAGCTTATTCCGTCAAAATAGCATGCAAAAATGTTTTTTATTTTTAAATTGTATAACAGTAAGTAGGCGTTATAAAAATTACTTTACGAAACTAATAATAAATTAAAGCCTGAAAAGAATTCAGCAAACGGACATAAGATCTATGATCGGTCGAAATAAGATTCATTTCTGGATGTACTCGTTAAAACTCACATTTTACATGCGAATATTCTGGTTCATTATCGTGCAGCGCCGCTGGCGGCATGCGGCAGATAGCAGAACTAAGTTACCGTTTCCTGTACCAGCGGGTATGCCACTTGTCAAACGCGATAATTCCTGCGACAGCTCTTTGTAACTTTGCAAGCCTTCTTGACCTTATCACTGAGGTGTGTATAATGTTATGGGGTTGCACAATAACATTTATCTAACAGCATGAAATTCGAGACAAAATATATAATTGAATCGTGAGTGTAAAACCCACCATTCTTTTTTTTTCCAAAATTCAACTAAGATAGACAGATAACACTTTATTGAGACACCATAAAAAGCTTACAAAGATAACAATACACAATATGATGTAACAATAGGCGGTCTTGTCGCTTAGATAAATCTCTTCCAGACGAACTATAACTAGTGGACAAAATATTACTTAAAATACACAGACGGTAGTCTTCATAATACAAACAAAATAATTACATAGAAAGTATCTAAAATATGTACAATTACAAATAAAATAAATAAAATTAAATTAATAAACATTTAACACACTTCATTCATACTACATTTAAAAATAAACACATATAGTTACAAATAAAATTAATTTTAATAACAACAATTTTAATATACACATATAAATACAAATAAAAAATAATAAATAAATATATACTTATTATAAGTATACAGTTTTGTTCTTGACACTGAATTCTACAATCTGTTACGAAAAGTGCCGCCAGTTTACGGGATGAGGGAGGGTAGAAAACTGACATTATTCCTAAAACTATCTGAGGGTGAATAACAAAAGCTCGCTAAAAGCTGTGCCACACAGTTGTAAGCCCACGGGTTCCGCCCATTGGCCTTGGCGAGCGGCTTGTTGCAAATCGCAGTCAAAATTTGCTACTATACAGTTGCTCACCACAGTATGTTTCGAACTCCCGCGCTGCCGATAACACGCATCCAACGAAGGCCAATCTACACATGCTATCGCTTAATTTACACGGTTTAAAATTACTATCGTTGTATGAAATTTGGAAGAAAATAATGTCATAAATAATGCAGTATATTTGGTCGTGGCTTTTATACCTAAGTATCAAAAAGAGGGAAACGCGTTATGCATGCACTCCCGCCATGTGTGCGCTCTCGTCAGCTGCAGCGGCATACTGCCCTCGCGTGGTTTGCAACCAGCATCCACACAGTGGGAAATAGTGGTTGCTCACCACGGTTGACAACGCATGCTCGCAATCCAAGGGCGTTGGAAGGTCAAACGTAATTTGGTCGCAAACCATCATCTCCATAGTAGTAAACCAGGGTTGGTGGGAGGCTGGTTTCCAACTGTTTGTCATAGCTTTAATAGTAAATCTGCCGTAACCTATATCGCAATGAATACGGCCCTGCTTTTGTGTTTCGTCACTTGGCGAGAGATGGCGTACTTTTAAAATATTGATATTATTTAAAAATAACTAGTCTCTTGTGACCAGAAAATAAAAAAAAAAATCCAATAAAAGAATCAATACATAAAGTTGGTAGTTATGTATATGTGGTCATATATTATTTAATCTGCATATACGGCGGTATATTGAGTTCCGAAAGCAGACGACATCTAGTAGTAAGTAGCGAAACTTTTGAGCTACTATACCATAAAGAAAAGTAATACACGGGTACTATACCTACTAATGAAAAAAATTAAAAATATATTATTGACATGTGAAATGTAATGCCATCGGCTGCCTTTGTCAGTTGATCAGAACTATTTTTGCAAGATGAAAATGCAACACTTCATCTTTGTGACGTGGATTTGACGTAAATGTATTTATAGTCACGATATTTTCAAACGTGGTTCACATGCAAGCGCATAGAGAACACTAAGCTGAATTGTTGACGTCACGGCTGACTTGATGGAGACAAAGCTGACTTACAAATTACTGCTCCTTTCCCCCTCCATACTAATGTATGGAGAATGGTAAAAAACACAGTATTATTAGCCCTTCTTCGGATTAAAGTTGACAACTGCTTAAAATGGTTGAGTGTAGCATGCATTTGGTAGATTTTTCCATTTTTAACCGACTTCCAAAAAAGGAGGAGGTTATCAAACGAATTCGTATGTATTTTTTTTTCACAAATTTGATCAAACGTAAATGGTGAGTATACAATTATCGATCCAATTCAAAAAATAATAAACAAGTTACTTGCGAATATAATAAGGTACAAAATTACAAATTTACGAGGGAAAAAATTTAAGTCATGTGCGGGATTCGAACCCGCGTCCATCCACCCATTTAGCCGGGGTATGGTCTAATCCAATTGAGCTAGCATGACAATGAGTCATATTTTTTTTCCTATCATTCTTTAACCATCGTATTGAGATGGTTAAAGAACTTAGATATTAATTCTATTAACAATGTATGCTACACCACAAATAAACAAATTTGATTCTTTCACAAACGTTTAGATAAAGGGAAGTGATAACTTTAATTAATGATGATGATGAAAATGATCAAAAAAAAACGAAATGATCAAAATGCATCAAACGTGGTCACGAACTTACTACGCAACGTCAAGGTTATTCAAAAAATGCTATTATGACCTTCATTTATGCTGAAAATGGAATCACCAATAGGATCGCGTCATTTTCCTAGCCTAGATGAGTCCTGCGATCCTATTGGAGGATTTTTTCATCTTACACCGCTCAAACGAGGAAGACTCGCGCATCTCTGGCATACACAGCCCACAAATCTGCCGATTCCTTTGAGGATTCTTTAGGGTGTGTGATATACTGTTGATATTTTTGTTTATTATTATTTGACCGAGTAATACCGAATTTTACTACAACTGAAATTAAATTTCTTCTATGACATTATTATAGTTTCCTGGATTTATTTATCCTGTATATTAGGATGAACCAATTTATCAATGTGCCTACTCGTAATAAATCAAAGTCCCATGTCACAAAACACATTTACAGGGTTGTGTCACCAAAGAGCCTTTACCCTCGTCTAAATATGAGATTGACTTTGTGTTGTCAAGTTTCAATTCAGATATATCTATATTTGAGTTTGTTATAAACTGGATGAAAACATGAAGATGATAGCGGATTAGCTAGGCTACCTTAACAGGTGCTAGCAGCTATGGCTGAAAATTTGGAATTATATACAGGGTTTTTGTGAAAATGCCAACAACCTCTTAGGGTTGACTTCTGCTAGTCCTAACAAACATTTTGAGATAATTTTTTTTTTGTTTTGTAAATTTTTTTTTGTGTTTTTGACTGAATAAGTACTAGGAGCACCTGATGTTAAAAGTATCTTGTGCCTGTAATGTATTATTTCATATTTTTTATTACATTGCTCGATGTAAATATTCAAAACTCTATTCAAAGGGAGCCCGGCGGCGTGGTCCAGTGTTGACGCAACGGGTGTTGTTGGCTCTTGGCTCGGAGTAGGCATTTAAACACAATAAAAAAAAAACTCAAAACTGTTAGAACTAGTATAAGTCAACCTTAAGAGGTTGTTGGCATTTTACCAATAACCCTGTATATGAACATTTTTTATTGCGAAATCGACGAAAGTTGCGAAACTTTTTTTACTATCCTTACTATATTTTTTTACTATATAGTAAGGATAGTATTAACAACTGTTTTGATAGTTACTGTATGGATTACGTGGTAAACGCTACGAATAAAATTCGTAACGTATTTTGACGGGTTCTCATTTATGATCATTTATGAGTTAGTGTTCCTTTGCGGGATACTTACAGTAATATACTTTGTGCCACATAATGGCTGTCATTCTAAATGCATTCTACTAGGTCTCAGCAGAGTGCGCTATTTCATTAAAAAATAACGTTCGTGAGCCATTTTTGATATTTTTTTATTTAATTTTTATATGATTTATTACATTGTGAAGTGTTACCATAAAATATCCTGCAAATACTCCCGCGGCTCTGATAGCAGGCCATTGGTCTTTTCATTAAATTTTTGATGATTTTTTTGACAAAATATGTAGCTGTATCTCACCGGTAACGCTTTGGATCTCAGCCACATAATACAAAAAGGTCTCGTCTTTAAGAATAGTGTAAATTTTTCAATCGGTCACTTACAAAATACACTTAAGTTGGTACAGAACCCTAAAAAGCTTTTGCATATAAATAACTACGGTGGCAAACTAAGGTCAACTGAGCCATAGCGAAGTTAAATTAGTTTCTTTGTATAAAAATGCTTTCATTTCCCTAAAGTACAACTGCGTGATTGAGGAATTAGTATGTACATGCTTATTCCTAAATAAATATTCAGTTACACCAAAGCCTTTTCATACAAACAACAAGAAACAATGCATCATCATCCTTGTTGACATCAAAACCTCTATATTTCTATATATAGTTACAAGTACTATCGCGTGCTAAGCGAAAATCATATTTTACAAATCGCGAAGACGCGGGTTCGATATTTTTTTTTATTTTTGATTCTTGGGCATACAATTTTGTTCTCCAATAATTTGTAAAATATGATTTTTGCTTAGCATGCGATAGTGCTTGTAATCATATTTTGAAATATAGAAGGGTAGCGACATCATACCGAGAGCTAGGTGTTTGAAAAAACATTTCTTTCGATCAGATGAAGTCTAGTAGTCTGGTTGATGGCCGCGCACCGTCTCTTATAACGGTTACAGTAATACAATTGGAACACAAAATTACGGCTATAAATGCCGAATCAAGGTGGCTGAGGAGGTTTAGGCATCCGACACAATTTTGGAGGATGCGGGTTCGATTCCCGCCTTGGGCATAAAACTTTGTACTCCAATAATTTGTAAATTATCAAAAGCCATGTCTTAATAGTAGAATATGCTCTAATTTTACTTAATAACAATTGTTTAACTATCTACTCCATATACCTACATACTTACGGTCTGATAGAAAATTGAAAATTGGTTAAAAAAATACCCTCAATTTTTATGAAAAGAAACTGATTTGACGATGTCCACTATCTAATTCCCACACTTGGGAGGCGGCTTGGAGATCACAGTGTAAGATGGCAATTCTTCAAAAGGCGCTGCTGCCTGTATTTTTCTTTTAGTCCACCCACAGGTAGTAATGGGGGGCTGACGTTCTAGCCCGGTACCCCATGGGGGAAAAATGGATAGGTCCAGCCCAAATTCAATCACAATGATAATATATAATAAGTATACAATCAAAAAAAGACAAAAAACTAAAGTACTTTGTATAAGAAACCTACTAAATAAAAAATAAAATTCTCTTGAAGATCTTTTTGAAGATAAATGTATTATGAATTATTAAAAATAGACTAGCCCGCAGTGCAAGTACCGTAGTATGGTTCGTTAAATTATCGAATCGCTATGATCGCTAAATTTGACGAATCGTATCGCCTATTGCAAGCATGGTACTGTTGACGATAACTCTTATCGAAGTCTTACGATCGTGAAATTGTGGGCCATATGTCGATTATTATGAAATGGCAACTTCGAAATTAGACTGTTTTTGCACAGATTATTAAAACTGTTCATTCATTACGGAAATTAGTTTTTCTTAAAATAATTACAATTACAGCATTTTTTAGATAAAACAGATAACTACAGTATGTTTTTGTTGAATACAAAAAATAATATAGACAATTGTAACTAAATTATAAAATTTCTCAGTTTCGGGTTGAAGTTAAATCAAAGAGAAAAGTATGGTTATGACAGCTGACTGAAGCCATCATCATGCAGCGCAAGTATCTAACTTACCAAAGGCTAATTCAAATAGTTTTCTAAATTTGGATTTTTAATAATCGTTATTATTTTTGTGTAGCGTACCTATTCGTAAACCAATAAAATATCTCAAAATTATTCTGCCCGTTGCAAAAAAAATAAACAAACACGATGAAAGTGCCAGTGAAATTATATTTATTATTGTTATTTTCCTAAACAACAAAATTAGGAGATGTAAAAAAGAAAATTTTAAAGCAGCCAAACCGGAAAGTTTTTTAGTCGTTACTTACACGATAGCTCAGAAATACAGTTAAATACTAAGTAAAACATATGCCTATACTATTCCTTTAAAGAAATTTAAAATAGGCCAAAACAATAATTGTATTTAATACGTAATTAACCTACCTAGGTATTTAATTTAATATGACCGTGAGATCGCATCCTTCTAATCATCGCATCTTTCTCAAAGCCTTGCACAAAGAGCGAGTACAATATCTTTCGATATACGAAATAGATTCTTGAAGCACTCTTCCGAAAATCCAATCGGTAGGGTTGTTAGCATTTGTCAACCTCTTCCCTGCAGCTTTTGCACAACACCCCTATTTTTTCAATAACAAAAGGAGCCCAAAAGTTTATTTAAAAATTTGTCTTGTTTATATCGAGCATCTTTTTAAACCTGACAAAACAATCGTTAAAATCTACAAAATATACGATCTCAGACGTCATCTTAAAGTTCCATGCTAGGGCTATCGTCAAATTTCGTTAAATTTTAACCATGTTTACCGAATTTAATTACCGATCGTTTAAGTAGGTTGCATACTTGCAAACATCGATATAACCCGTTTTATCGAATTTATATATATGTAAAATTTAGCGATCGGTAAGTTCGGTACTTGCGCTGCCAATCTTGTTCTACTACTTAGTCTGTGGCGCTGCCGCTTCGTCAACAATGTGTGATAAATCCAGTTAATATGTGATACCAATATAACATTACGTACAACTAAGATCTGCTTGTAAGACCACATACTTGTACAATAAATTATTTATTTTCAATATTTGATTTAGTGAAACTGAGAAATCTTTGAATACGGCCGATCTGATCCCGCATTGGTTGTTTCTAAAATTATTTAATTTTAATTATTCATATTTAATTATAAGGATAATTTTTTGCATAGAGTTAATTTGTAATCGAGTGTGGGGAATCTCTTGCTTCAGAGCTTCATCACCATTATTTCCGGTTTTGGAAATTTTCTTGAGACAGGCTTTTTTATGTTATTGTGACGGTACAAGCTCGAGGCCCACCTGATGTTAAGCGGACTAATCTCTGCCTATAACAGATGCATTTCGTCACAAGTCACGAATTGTACTGCGCCCGTCACCTTGAGACATAGTTGTTAAGTCTCATTGTGCCTGTAATTTCACTGGCTCTCAAGGACTGCTGCCGGAACATACCGTTAGGTGCTTAGCGACAAATTTTCTTTTTTAGGGTGGTCGCTAGCCTGGCGGGCATTCGCAAAATGTCCTGCTTTCCTATTATTTCCCTTTGGTAAGTACATGTATATCTCTTTTCAATATCCATTATTTATTTCACAATATTTTTTTATCTAGGTACGCTTCATTCATATAGAGTGCGTCAAATTGTGAAACTTTTCCAAAACTGCAAAACCGACGATCAATTGGTTTATTTTCCTCGTAATGAAGTAAAGGCAAGAATACCCGTTTTTCTAAGCTCATTCTGAATTAGCGACAGCAAAGGAGAAAATTGAAAGGACGCCGCTCGTTATCAAGTGAAATTAGGGCATTCATGACGAGCCGAATTCAGGGAACGTTTTAATCCGATCATCTATCATTTTACATGCTGGCATCATCATAAATCTTGCTCATTGTGCCCGAAACGAATGTATTGTTTTGACACTTTTGGCTGATTCTTTTTAATGCGTAATCCTGTGGATTAATTAACACATCTCATGAATTCTCTATATAAACATCCCGCATAACATTTTTGTTACAACAGTGACGAAGAGTAAAAGACTATTATCGAGTGATGTCGTGTTAGTGGACCACAACCATGTAATTATTTTAAGGGAATATATATTTTTTTTATGCCTGGTAGGTTATCCTTTGACGACTATCTCACCTGATAGTAAGTGATGATGTGGTCGAAGATGTTGTTCAGGCTAACCTAGCTGGCTGGACCGTTAGGTGCTTGGCGACATATTTTCTACTTGAGGGTGAGAGCCAGGCGGGCATTCGCAAAATGCCCTAACAACATGCTATAACGACTGCCATCCTAAGACAACAACCGGGACAGACAGCTTAACGTGCCCTCCGAAGCACGGAAGCTCTCAGTAGTAATGCCATCAGCGGTCACCCATCCACCTCATGACCGCGGCGGACGTTGCTTAACTTTGCTGATCGGATCAGAATGGCTAAGCAAACTTCGCTACGAGCGCTTCAAAATAACAAAATATATAATTGTATTTTCTCATATTCAGTTATAACTTCATATTCAGAGTTCCGCCATGCATGTTTTAACTGCAGACTCTTATTCTCTTATTACAAAACGTGGGCTAACGATAGTCCCGACTTTAAACCTTGGTAACAAAATGTAGTTTCTTGTTTACTCTACTAAAGTAAGCCCTGGTTATTGCCTAGTTTAACTTTAAACTGTGATGTAGGTTTTGTCTTGCCTTGTTGTCTAAATGGCGGCTATTTTTATTACTGGATGAGCTGGGTTGTCCACTGCTGAACACAGTCTGCCCCTATCAAGTAGGGTTTTACCATAGTCCCCACGCTTGGCCGGCGTATTTATTGGTGATCGCAGTATAAGATAGCGATTCCTCAGAAAGTCGCCTTTTACGACCCCCACTGGAAGAGATGGAGGGGTGACATTGTGGCCCAGCACCCTACGGGCATTTTTTTATGCCCTGTAGGTTAGCCTTTGACCACTATCTCACCTGATGGTAAGTGATGATGTAATCGAAGATGTTGTTCAAGCTAACCTAGAATTGGGCATATGGTTATATATATTTTTTTATAATCAGGGAAAAATTGGTGTTAATAGTGATTGGAGCGTCATGCTGTGGGAAAAAATTGTGTAAAAATACGAACAAATTACTGTATGTTGACTTGGCAACACTGATTCTTAGGATTTATAAGATCTCGACAATATTGTTAATTTACAATTGAAATGAATACATGACAGCAATCGTACCCTTATTTTTTGCTTTAACGGGAAGAAAATGGAAAAAAAAAAGAATCGTTCTATTTTATGATAAGGGCTACTACGGAACCCTACAGTGTGCGTGGCCCGACATGCATTTGACCGTTTTTATTTCATACATTATTCTTTGTATATAATTTTCAAAGCGCAATCAAACCCATCAATGTTTTTGTATATTATTTACGGGAACACTCTGTTCTGTAGTGGACTCATAATATATCTATCTTGTATATATCGCTTGTACTGGGATTTGAAATGCGAATACTTAGGCATTTTTTCATGTAGGTACCTATACAAGCTATTACTGACAAGGTCTACCTACCAATCATCGTATCAGTTGGGTTGATTCCCATAATGGAAACTACGAGAACACCACAATACGTGGGAAGGAAGCCCCTTGAGAAACAGCTTTGCGATAGTAACTGCCACATACGTGCGGTTGATATCGCTGTGGTTTTATTGAATACTAGCTATGCGGGCGCGGCTCCGCCCGCACGTATGTCTGATATCGCGCAAAACTTTAACCTCTTTTTGCGCATTTGGATTAAAACTATCGTATGTTTTTTCCCGGGTCTCAAACTATTTCCATACCAAATTTCATTCAAATCGGTCCAGTAGTTTTGGCGTGAAAGCGTAACAGACAGACAGACAGTGTTACTTTCGCATTTATAATATTAGTACTGATGAGAACGCAAAGATATTGTAGTGCAAACTGTAAATTATGATTATCAAATATCAAAAGAGCCCATTTGCTTCTTCCAAACTATATTAATTATATTTATATATTTATTATATACTATTTTATAGTTAATATCATGTCGTATAAAGAAACAGGTCGCCTTATATATAACAAAATGGAGAACATTGCATCAGCTGCACCGCCAAGAGTCTAACGCTCACAGAAGGAAAATTCAAGTTGCACTTGAAGAACATTTTGATAAAAAATCATAAATCATAAATCAATTTATTGGTAATTACAAAATTACTCGTCAAGGCATACTTTGATTTGTTTTTTTTTTTAAAGAATACATAGTAATTTTAATTAAAATAGAAATTAATAAAATGTCACATTAAAATTGAATTGTCCTTAATAATAAAATATAAAATAGGTAATAATTAATTATAATAGAATATTCTATAAACTATGTCATTACTATAAGTAATGTTTTGTCAAGTGATTAACAACTTATATTATACGTTTACAAAATTCTTCAATGTTGTAAAACGTTTGCTCGATAAGCCAGCGTTTTAATCGCAACTTGAAACAGCTCATATTAGGCGATGCAATGATATTTCAGGTAGTTTGTTATATATAGTTGGTCCCATGACATGCGAAATATTAGTTGACTTCGTCAACGAGCGACTTACACCCACGAGTTTGTCCTTACCACGGGTGTTGTACGTGTGCACGTCACTGCGCTTTTTATAAGAGGCAAGGTTACACGTCACGTATACAGCAATTTGAATTGTATTTAGTTATGTAATTTTATTGGTACCTAATGACAACTAAATGGCTTATATTGATGTAACTAGAACTATTAATTTTGGACTTAAAAAATTAGCCTATATGGTAAGAATGTATGAGAACTATTTTGTAATTTTTACCATCTTGTACACTACATTCTACAAATAAACTTATTTGAATTTGAATTTGATTTTGAAATATAACAACTGCAGGCAGCGTGAGTAGACCGAACTTTTTAAAATATGGACGGGCGGAGTCAGTCTGTGGTGTCAATCTTACTACACAGTTTGTGGTTATTTAAACGTTAATAATGCTTGGACTGGTTCGCCTCTGCTAAGCTAGCGCCTATCACCTACGTAATGTAAACAAATATAAATGTAATAATTTTACATTATAGTATGTAACACATTGTTAAAAACGTTTAAAAGAATGGCTCCGAATTCCTCGCCCATTCTTCTCGCAGTGGCTCTATATTTTTTTTTTGCTGAACGTGGCATACCTATTTAGAATATTTCATTATGAAAATTTGGAATTGAGCTTCATGAGAGCGTCGTAGACGCCTTAATTGAATAAGTGATTTTGACTTTGACTAACTCTTAAGTTATAATAATAATAATAAACTATATTGCGTTAACTGTGTGTGGGATTCTACGTCAATAATAAAATACATGTGATGTTCTTGTATGTTTTTTTTAATTATAAATTGCATTGAACATCTTATGCATGAATGAAATAATAAAAGAGAATGAGAGGGGAAGCCAATTGCCACACTTAAAAAAATAAGCTAGTGTTGTACTCATGTAATGGTTTGAACACTGTGTTTTTATGTGTTAAAAGTAAAAATTTGCTGATATTCTGTAAAAACTGAAATGTTGTATGTCTGAATGTATGTTCCCAAATGTTTAATCTATTACCTAATAACTATTTGAATGGTTAGTTAAACTGTTGTTTTTTTGTAAAATCATGTTGTTTTAAACCATGATTCATTATACCTTTGAATATTGCGCTCTTAATAAAACACCCTATATTATACAGTTATGTACTTGTATATATACTTACAATTTATTTGCTGAAGCAGTGATGGCTCAGTGGCATTGTCTATTGACTGCCGCGCAACAGGTCCATGGTTCGAATCCCGCCGCGGGCTTGAGCTTCACCGCATGAGAGCCAGTAATTCTAGGTTAGCCTGTAGAACATCTTCGACCACATCATCACTTAACATCAGGTTAAGTGATGATGAGCTAGCCAGGCGGGCATTCGCAAAGTGCCCTACCACCATGCTGTAACGACTGCCATCCTAAGACAACAACCGAGACCGACGGCTTAACGTGCCCTCCGAAGCACGGAAGCGCTCAGTAGTAATGTCACCAGCGGTCACCCATCCAACTCCTGACCGCGGCGGACGTTGCTTAACTTTGCTGATCGGTTCAGAACGGCTAAGCAATCTTCGCTACGAGCGCTTCACATATTTTAAATACCAAGCATGCAAACTCGGTTAAATTCAATTCATTTATTTCAGACAGTCCATAGTCCATAGAAATAGTGTGTGCATATTCCTGAGCCTAATAAATAACATGCTTCTGGTTTGCTTGTTTTTCGACATACTATTTATTTTATCCCTAGATATCTAAATAACAATTCCCATACAAAACGATTTAACTTTGCTGATCGATTCAGAATGGCTAAGCAAACTTCGCTACGAGCGCTTCAGACTTTATTTTCTATTTCCGTCTATATTTCATTTTGTATGTATTTTGTCTATTTTCATTTAATTTCGCGTAAAGTCTATATGAGTAGAATTGTATTGGTACCAATAAGTTTATACGTTGACTGTAGATTGCATCAAATAAACTCGACTATAACACTAAAAACCAGAATCTGAAAAAATATATTTACATTTCGCCGTTCGGACTACTCTCTCGATGAAAATGTTAGTTTCGTGTGGTTCAAGTGATATATTGGGGTATGTGGATATGAGGGTGTCATGTTTAGGCAATGGAAAACATCTGAGTACTAAAAAAACATCACGGGGCGTCGAGGGCTGAAAACTTGGAAATGCATGCACAAATGCATCGGACCCTTATGTAAATATCACATTAGTGATTGTAGCGACCGCTATCAAGTCTGCGATAAATGACCACATGTTGTTGGTAACTAATTTGACTATATAAAGACATGTCTCACTAAATATATATCAGTAGTGTATTTACTACAGCAGTGCTTAACAAGTATTGAATATTATACTAGTACAGTGTTTAGTAGTACTTTTACCAAGGTATGTTAAAATTTGTTTTATAGTTGTATTAAATTTTATTTTCGATTTCAAAGATCGCATTGATCAAATAACGTGTTTAATTAAAAAATACACACTTAGAAATTATTAAAGCATAAAGTTCTTGAGCAGGTATCGAACCGGCGCACCGATTTAACCATAATTAATAAACTTTAGCTATTAGTACATAATGATGTGAAACGCGAAGTAAGGATAGTATTTTGAACACCTTCTATACAATGAATAATTTTTATAGAGATTTTTTTAACAAGTGTACAACAAATTGTTTGCGTTTCAATGGAATTGTTCAAATCTTCGATGGTTTTGAATTTGCCTCAATTAAACATGTACATTGTGATGTGCAACGAAGACCTCCCCTATTAGGGAGCGTTTGCCATAATCCTCACCCTCGGTAGGTGTCTTGGGGATCTCAGTGTAAGATAACAGTTCATCAGAAGGCGCTGCTGCCCCCCTGCTGGATTTTTTCTTTCTTTTGCCTCGGTTACCTCAGAAAGATATTGGTGGGGTGCAATACATAGCCAGCACTCCACGGTGATAATACCAAATCATGCTAACGGAAAAATAAATGCATATATAAAGGTTCCCTTATAAGTGAGTTTCCACCTTAATTAAATTTTAAAGTATAAAGTATTTTTTATTATAACTATTGTTCATAAAATCTGATGTGAAGACCAAATCAATTCTTAAATGAACCGGTGCGCTACGGGCATCCTAACGACGCCATTGTGCCATCATTGCAAAGTAGTGTGAGATGTCCTTGATAATCCCCACCACTCTGTTCAGCTCGTCAATCTGATTATCCTTGCCAGAGAGAACTAGAGAAAGTTTTCATAGTAATTCCAGCGGGACATTAATTTTTTCAGTATGATTTCAAGTACGAATACATTACAATTTTTAAATGCGCAACATATGTACATCTCTTACAACATAATGAATCAAGATCAAGAGGGAAAGTTAAGCGCCTAAAAAATGTTATATGTCATGATTTCTACTGAAAACGTTAATGGAATATAATTGATACAAAACTTTTACATAATTATTTCAATACACAGCCAATATGACTGGATATGGAGTGCAAGTTATGAGGCGGACGGAAAGCCATAGCTTCCAGCTCGATGAAGACGAGCTGAAAAAGGTTTTAATGAACGAGACCATCAAGGATCTGCCCGTGATGGTGGTGAGCGTCATTGGGCCGTATCGCAGTGGGAAGTCTTTTCTACTTAGTTGCTTCATTAAATACTGGACTTCATCGGTTAGTCACAATACTATATAAGGCTGTATTATATAGGGTTGAACCTAATATCAATGGTGAAATTTTGCATGCATATCCTTGAGGAAGAGAAAATAAGTGAAATTTTGCATGTATATCCTTGATTGAGGATATGCATGCAAAATTTCACTGTTCGAGTTTGAACACTTGGTATTTGAAAAATTACGAAATTACATTTCCATAAAAGCACTAAGTGCACACTTTCCTTTATACTTTTAAAACTCAACTGCGCCTTTATGTTTTGTTTAAATACGACTCCTTCGACCTGTAACTAAGCGTAGCTAAACGACCCTTCTTCTTCCTCTCTGTATCAGATGCAAGTGGTACGGTACAACGTATTTTTGTTCGACTTGTCGTCTCGCTAATCACACCTATCGGAAACATACTTACTTTTCCTACAGTCCATAACTTCTTTGGTGACGCCAAAGCTCTACACTCGGTGTATTCCTATCCTCTTACCTCTAAACCTTTAACCGTTCATATTCATATTCAAAACTCCTGTAGTTTACGTTTTTTGTGCTTCTTGATGACGTGCCTGTACTATACTGCTCTAATAATATAGACTACGAATATATAGCGATGAATTCAAAAGATAAATTTCACGTTAATACTGATAAATTTCTTCTTTCTAAAGTCTGAACCAAAACACGTTTCATTAAGGATAAGAGCATATTAAACTAAATTTGGTTATCAAAAATGCGGATTGCGGAAAGAGTGTTTAAAAATATCAGGCAGGGATTATGCACTATGTAGTAGATTATTAATCAGAACGTTATGTTTGCAGCCGACAGCTCGTGCTGATGGCTCCTGGCTAAGTGACAACAGCGAGTACATTCAAGGGTTCAGTGTTCTTGGCGGCACTAGGCTAAACACAACTGGCATCTTACTATGGTCAGAACCCTTTATCACTACTTTGCCTTCCGGAGGAAAGGTTTGAAAAATTAAATATCTTTTTTTTTAGTTTCTCGTATTATTTTTTTTCTTTAAACTTAGGTGACTCTGGAACCTCAAAGTCAATCTTAAGTTCACTGTGTCACGGAGATATTGTTTATTTTTTATTTGGTAATGGAACAGTCGGGTGACCCAATGGTGTTAAGTGATGATACTTATAACAAGTGCCCATAACCCTCAGGCATAAAGTTGTTAACTCGCGTGTGCATGTCACCGTTATGGGTATGGTAACCACATTTATGGGTATGGTCCTTCAAACTAAAACATAGAATTGCAAACATTACCTTCTTCTTGGCGGTAGAAATAGGTATTACTCGTATTATTCCGATAAATACATTTCTAGTCTTGATGTTTTTTATTAGACCACTAATAACTTTTAAAAAATTGTGTTTGCTTAATATAATTAAGAAGTTGTAATAAAATATTATCACGTCTTTAATTCCGAAGTGGTTGGGCCTAATTCAGATGTGTTGGTCCCATATGATGGACGATGAATTTGCTGTTATCTGCTGGGCAAAGTTCCAGATTCCGGACTCCTGATAATTTTTTGTTATGAAAATCCAATTATCTGTCTGTCTCTGGGCCTGAAGAATTCAAGGCGACGCTTTAGCCACTCCATCATATATCCTTATAATTATTTCACACAGGTGGCGATACTTCTGATGGATACTGAAGGATCATTTAACAGTATCAGCACCGTTCGTGAGACACAAACTATATGTACACTTTCTACTCTGCTATCATCTGTCCAAATATACAACGTGAGTCATACTATACAGGAAGACGACATTCAACAACTCCAGGTGACAAGAAAAATAGAAAATATATTTAACCAACATTTCCATCCCAGATATAACTAAGTGACGTCAGAAACGATGTGTAATTGCAGTCAGACAGTCTTTCGACGCGTTTCGAAGCTTCTTCTTCGGTAACAATCGTCAGGAAGTATTAACGGGAGCTTAGGCTCCCGCCCCCCTAAATATCATCGACATACGTTCAGCCAATTATAGTACAGTCTGTTAGCCGCATAAAATGCCTCAACCTTACAATTTTTGACACAAGTGTGAAACTTGCCACATACGATCCTTTACTCAAAATAAGCCAATTAAGATCGGTAGCCCTCCGGTAACCCCCCTCTGGCGGCGGAGGGGGGGATGTAAAGCGCCGCTCCGCCCGGCTTCATTCTAAAAATTATAACTGTCCAGGTTTAGCTAATATGTCAAGTTTGGTATTCTTTTCGTATAAATCGATAATGTAGAATTAATTTCTAGTATAACAAAAAGCTATTTTGTATGTAGTTTCTTAATAATTTAACAATATTTAAAAATTACAAGTAAGTTTTTTTATTTCAGGTCACCGTAAATATTAAACTGGTGATTTTTTATATACATAAAACATACGATAACAAAGCCGATTTTATGCAGATTTCAAAAAATATAACTTTTATGTACTATTACTAATAATAAACAGCTAAAAAAATTTTAAAGGTCGTGAGCTGCCAAGTTAAAAGATGCTACGAGGTGAAAGACGCGTACTAGCAGCGGAGCGCTTGCAGTTCTATGCTTGTTTTAACCTTTCAGTTGTTGTTTGTCAGTTCACTTGCAGACCATATTTTCTTTATTTCCGAATGAAAATCGGTTTAAGGGCCTTATAAATTTGTGAATGTTATTAAAAAGTGTTTTCGCAACTGGAATTCCTTGATAGGAAGGATTTTCTAACCTTTATTTTGATAAGTTTCACACGCACCAAACTTTACCTAAACATCCATTAAACGGATGAAACCGACACGTTTAGTAGATAAATTATGGAATTTCATTCCTATGGCTAAAGTTATCGTAAAGGTATATATATATATATTTATTTGCTTTTTGTACCACCACATTACGGCCGTCAGTGGTGTAGTGGCAGAACGAAGAATTGCTCTTTATGCGTTACCTATGAGACTTTCGTTGTTTTTCTATGACATAAATAGGAACTACTTTTATATTATACCGACTACAATGACGGAAAAGAAAGTAAAATACCTGTTTATAAAACCAGGCTGATATTATGTTAGATCCAGAGGATTAGATATTATGTTACATGGAGGATGGATCATAATAATTTATCTATTTCTGCAACCAATGGTTGTGCTTAAATCATCTTCTCTCTACATATCATTAATCTTAGAATAGAATTAAAATTATACTACAAAGTTTGGTTGGATTCTGAGGTTATAATAAATAATAGCTTAACTGAAATTAAAGTATTTAACAGTTTGAATAATTGGAACGTATTTGAAAAAACCTAATTCAAATCATATTTATATCAGTAGAATAATATGTATTGCTCCTCCGTCCCTTCACAGTCTGTGAGAGCTAGTCGACTTCAATCGTGTTATATCATAAGTATGTTATGGTACAAATTGCATAGGAGATTAGGAATGGTTATTTGAATTGGTAAACAGCTTCGAATTTTTAATGATAAAAACAAAACTGTAATGAACTAACTGTATATCCATTGTTTTTAATTTCTTTTGTTAATATTTTAAAGCCAGTTATTTCCAGCTCAGGGTGACAGGATTGAAAAGGTTATGAAACACTGTCTAGAAAGAGTAAACAACCTGGGATTGCAATCGCACTGTACTTTCATTACTTTTTTCATACATCCCTAGCGAGAACGTAACAAACCAGGGAAGCTGCCCGAAAGTTTCTGCCAAAGTTCTTGATGGACCTACCACTATCCATATGTTAAACTCATGTCAATCGCGGAAGTTAATAGAATATTCTGAGAACAGTTTTGTCCCTTATATACGTGGAGATGGGTAGTGTGGTTCCGGGTTAGAATGTCACCTCCCCATTTCTACCTGTGGGTCTCGTAAGAGGCGACTAAAGTAAAATACCGAAAGGTAGGCATTTCTCAGCAGCGCCTTCTGGGGAACTGATCCCCAAGACGCCAATGCATAACCTCGTATGATAGGTGACTGACGACACAAAAGTGTTATCTAGAAGTTCAAGTGTTGTTTACAATGAATACTATAAGTAATCATATGTTCTTTCAGATTAAGTCCTTGCATCATAGCTAATGTATTGCAGCAATTTTTATTTACAAATAAAGATCGGCAGCTAGAAAATATACCTCCAACATAAGCCGCTTTACACCAGCACATATTACGTACAGTACTTATACCAAGGGGTTCATGTTTGGGGCCAGGCATTAGTTCCTCAACAAATATTGCCCAGTGCCAGTGGCTACCACTTCCTGTAGCTGGAGGGAGCAAGAAGACCATTGGATACCACACTGGTCTGACAACCCTGTTGTAGTCAGTATTTGTTGGAAACTAACTAAATATAAAACATGATGCAAAACTCGATGTCAGTGCATTAAGATAGCGTTAAAGGGAACCAGATTGTGTCTTTGTTGAAATGTCTGCAATGTTAACTTGCACTTTGTTATTTCGGAGATTTTAATACAATAGCGCCCGTCGGGAGCTCGCAGACGCAGCTGTGCACTCGCCCTGATGATGAGTATCTGATATGCTCGAAACCCGGGTCGACGTATTCGATCCCCAACGTGAGTGTTTTTGCCGGTTTTATTTATAATATTTAAATTTTAATACAACATAAAATATAATAGGTAATATTTTAAAAATGTATTCGATATTGTACAGTGAAATAAAATTATTTATCATATTTTTCAAGTTAAAAGTTCAACACATAGTGTGATCATCAATAATGAGTACTCGTATATTATTGAGCAGTTTCGATGTTTTGTGGTTGGTTACTTTGTTATTATATATTTTATGATAATTACGATACAAAATATATTTTATATATTTATAAGATGTATAGATAGATATCCTTTGTTGCAAACAAAACAAATATTTACAACAACTTACAGAACATGAGATTAACAATATTGGCGGTCTTATCACTATAAGCGGTCTTTTCTAGACAACCAGTTGGGCGACAGATTTAAAAAAGGGCTACCCCTTTTTTTAACAATCCCTCACCTATATATACTGATTATACGAAATAGTTAAATATATAGTAAAAAATCGAGCCTATTTGGGATGTTGTCGCTAAAAATAAAATGTCAGCGGGCGTTGGCACAAAAAGCAAATATATATATATATCTACCTTTACGATATCTTTAGCCATAGGAACGTTAAATTCCATAATTTTTCTCGTAAACGTGTCGGTTTCATCCGTTTAATGGATGTTTAGGTAAAGTTTGGTGCGTGTGAAACTAATCAAAATAAAGGTTAGAAAATCCTTCCTATCAAGGAATTCCAGTTGCGAAAACACTTTTTAATAACATTCACAAATTTATAAGGCCCTCAAACCAATTTACATTCGGAAATAAAGAAAATATGACATGCAAGTGAACTGACTAACAACAATTGAAAGGTTAAAACAAGCATAGAACTGCAAGCGCTCCGCTGCTAATACGCGTCTTTCACCTCGTAGCATCTTTTAACTTGGCGGCGCACGACCTTTAATGTTTTTTTTAGATGTTTATTATTTATAAATGTACATAAAAGTTTTATTTTTTCAAATTTGCATAATATCAGCTTTGTTATCGTATTTTTTATTCATATAAAAAATCACCAGATTAATATTAACGGTAACCTGAAATAAAAAAATGTACTTGTCATTTATAAATATTGTTAAATTATTAAGAAACTACATACAAAATGGCTTTTTATTATACTAGAAATGAGTTTTACGTTATCGATTTATACGAAAACGATACCAAACTTGACATATTAGCTAAACCTGGACAGTTGTCATTTTTAGAATAAAGCCGGGCGGAGCGGCGCTTGACATCCCCCCCTCCGCTGCCAGAGGGGCGGTACCGGAGGGCTACCGATCTTAATTGGCTTATTTTGAGTCAAGGATCGAATGTGCCAAGTTTCATACTTGTGTCAAAAAATGTAAGGTGATTGCACTAACAAGTTGTACTATTAAGAGGTGCGTGCTTACAAGACACTCGCCATAACGCGTAGTTACATGAATTTTCTAGATTATAAATTATGATATACTACACGTACTCTCCACTCAAAATGCGTGTACAACAGTGTGTTGGAATGCGTGGTCGTAGCTTGCTACGAATACATATTATTAATCTTAGACTTCGAGTATCTTTTACTATTGGCTATATTATCCTGCTTTTGGGGAAATAATAAAAAAACCGGCTTAGTGCGAGTGGGACTCGCGCACGAAGGGTTCCGTACCATTATCTGTATCCTAATCAAGCAAGTTACAGATACTTAAATCTAAATATTCTGTAAACATTTTAACCTGTGGTCTTTTTAATAAAGAGATAATCACGTTTATTGTAGATATATAGGGCCCACCTAAACTATTTAATTTACTTTAATTTACCTAATTGTTTATTTTTAAAGTAAATATACAACTAAATATTCGGTGAATATTTCAAGTTTCTACTTATTTTCATTATTATTATTTTAAAATAATAGGAAATAAACGGTGAAAACCTCTTTTATTGTATGGGAGCCCCTTAATTATTTATTTTATTTTATTGTATTTAAAGAGAACATAAAACTAAATATTCTGTGAATAGTTAAAGCGACTACTTGTCACCATTATTAGTATCGAGCAAGAAACGGTAAAAAAATCAAGTTTGTTGAATGGGAGCCTGCCTTAAACATTTATTTTATTTTAGTTTTAGTATTTGTTGTTATAGCGGCAATAGAAATACATCATCTGTGAAAATTTCAACTGTCTATCTATCACCGTTCTTGAGATACAGCCTGGTGACAGACGGACGGACGGACAGTGAAGTCTCAGTAATAGGGTCCTGTTTTTACCCTTTTGGTATGGAACCCTAAAAACTTTTTAGTTTATGTGCGGCTTCTATTCGGCTACCGGTTGTATCTACTTAGTTGCAGCCTACTTGGGCTAGCTAAGTTCCTGATTTTGTTACCTGGGTTTTACCTAATTTGTTATTATCAGATGGAGTCTGGAGCCATCTGGCCGATGAATTTATTATAACTTTAATATCTTTATATTGTTTTGAGGTAAATTGCGTTTATTTGTATGTAAAAATCGGAGAAATGAGAGCAGGGTGGACGTGGGCGCAGCGCTTTTATACAATCAAAAAGCGCCTCGCGCGGATAAATTTAGTACTATTTGCTTGAAGTGAAAACTTGAGTTAGCACTCAAGTTTTGGCTTGGGTTTTGTGGTAATGTAGGTTGCGATGCATAAGTTCGAGGGCTAGATTAAACAACATAGATGATAGTGCATCTTTTTGCTGTAACCTGGTGACAACATGATACTTTTGTGTCAATTCTGCTTCTACTCGAACTTCGACCCTGCTTGATTTTTATGGCAGCCTCTATCGTCCGTTTCAGTTTTTGTAGGGTACTGAAATTTTAAGAATTTTGCACAAAGAATCTTCCCTATCATTATACGTAACGCATGTACATCTTCTGTGCCTTGTGTTCTGTAGCAACATGGTAGCGTAGTATTATTATATATTCTATGGAATTTTATTTGGTGTATTCTACATATAATTCCTTTGTTCTATTACTTGGTTATTTTTTAGGACTCTAGGTGTTTATTATTAATTCGTAGAACTTTGACTGTATTGAACCTTCACCGTACATTTACAGTTCAATATGAAAGTTGTCAATGCTTAGCACCTTGTATATTTTTAACTTTATTACCACCTAAATATCGAGCTTCCAAATAAGATGCGGTATTAGATATATGTGCAACAGGTGTGCAAATTCGCACATGCGATCTAAAGATCTGATATGACTTCTTCAGGATTTATTCAGCATTTTCACCTATCTGTATTGTACTTTAAGGTGGTTAGAAATTTACAGCGTATTGAAAATAACCTTACTACATACATTTCATATCTGCTTTGTCTGTAATGTGACTGCCAGTGTACTCTACTAACCGGGTCGTCTACTGCTGAATACAGCCTCCCCCTTTGCCCATCTCTTCTCGGCCCCTGAGTCGTTCGAGGAAAAGTAAATTTACATTAAAATTCGGGCCTCTTGCTGGCCTCGAAAACATTTAAATGCAACGCACCTCCATGGTTGTCCTACTCCAACCTCCATGAGTTTTCTTATATTATCGTGGTTTACCAGCCGTAGTGATGATCCACTCCATTTTTGCATCGACCCAGTGAGTTAAAATGGGTTTGAGGAAATAGGGCTAAGAGAGTATTACTGAAAATCCATCATGTCTAAAGCTTCAAGTGAATTTAAGTATGTCACATTGTATGATGTAAAATATAGGATTTAAAATTTCGTAACTTATGCTGTTATTGTTCCAAACTCATCAATACGTGTAATTGTTTATTAATTTTGATTTTTCGTTCACCAATCATGTGAACAGTAAAACATCAGATTGGTAACTAACTATAGTTACCAATCTGATGTTTTAAGCTCTGATCTCGAAGATAATGACACCTTAAACTTAATAAGTAGGCTCAATTCAAGTCGAAAATAAAAAGTAAAGGAGTTTTGTAAATAATTATCTAACGGGCTAAAAATTTAGATATATCTTCTAATGTCTATTGTGTGCATTCAAATTAAAACATTTTTTTGACAAATAAAAGTAGGTAGGGGGAAGTTGGTTTGTTTTGACAAAAAATCGTATGATTAAAGATGCTTGATAGTTTAGCTTTTGATCACTATCTCACCTGATGGTAAGTGATGATGTGGTTGAAGATGTTGTTCAGGCTAACCACCATGCTATCACGACTGCCATCCTTAGACAGCAACCGGGACCGACGGCTTAACGTGCCCTCCGAAGCACGGAAGCGCTCAGTAGTAATGTCACCAGCAGTCACCCATCCAAGTAATGACCGCGGCGGACGTTGCTTAACTTTGCTGATCGATTCAGAATGGCTAAGCAAACTTCGCTACGAGCGCTTCAAAAAGCGCTTTAAAAGTTTTAGGTGGTTGTTATTTTGATTATGTCTTTGACATAATATTTTTGAGATGTACTGCTATCAATGTCTTGTAATATATATATGGTATCTGATAAGTATTGATGAACCTTGCTTTTCACAAAACACCCCGTTTTGTGAAAAAGCAAGGTTCTTGCTAGTTTACATGAAAAAAAATTGCTTACGTTCGATTACACGAAGTTACGCCTCTAGACTGTGTCATTCACGTTGTAGGTGACGTGTTTTCATCTGAGATTGTACCGCGTAGAAGCGTGAAGGTCTCCCTGGTCATGGCTAAGAGCAAAGTCGCCCCTCTTCGGAGCATTGACCATTCCGAAGCTGGAGCTGTCTGGGGCAGCTCTTATATCTCATATGTCTATTGAACCACAAGCACAACTTGCTTGGCAACATGGTAAAAAAAATCTAAGAAACGCTATGTTTACTGCAAAAAAAACTTCAATATTACCATAGAATAAAAACATCACGCAATAAAATAAAAGAAATTTGGCAAATAGTAGGAGAAGAAGTGAGGAAAGGAAAAAGCAAGCATCTAAGTTCACAATAGAGCTTACAAAAGATAAGAACACAAATGAACATATAACTGACCCTAAAACTATAGCTTATTTATTTTTTATTTTTTTTCTAAATATGGCGCATACTCTAACTAATGACATTGATATACATGCTACAGACTGCACAATGTTCTTACATAAAATTAAAAATCGCTGACATCTCTAAACTTTGACACAGTTGAACTGAAATAATTTCGATATATGTACCTAATTCAGAATATGAAGTCTAAAAAGACAACTGATGATATATGACATGAATACAAAAACAATCAAAGATTTTTATTATTCTTGAAAAATTACCACCTGATGGGATTAATTTATATTATTGTAAATAGTTGTAACTTGTACTGAAAATTAGGTCTTTTCTGAAGATCTTAAAAATTGAAAAAAGTTACCACTCCACAAAATATTTGATTATTTCGATATCATTAAACTTTAAATAATAATTTGTATATTTGTATATTATATTTTTATATTTTTTATTTTTGGTCAATTTGTATATTGCCAACATTGTCGAAATTGTTTAAGACAATAATAAAAAAACAGAATCCGGAAATACTTCGAAAAATAAAAATATTTTCATCTGAGAAATTTGGTTTTCAAAAAGGGCGGTCCGCAGAAATGGCAATAAGAAAAATAATCTACTTTATATTGCAATCACTAAACGAGTCACAAAAATGTGCCAGTATTTATTGCGATCTATCAAAGCATTCGACTGCCTTAGTTAGACACGACATACTTTTATTAAAGTTTTAATATTATGGGTTTACTGGTGCAGAATTGAATATGATGATCTTATCTAGCCAATAGATCCCAAATAGTATACGTAAACAGAAAAAAGTTCAGATTAAGGTAATGTTAATATAGGAGTTATAATAAAAATATTATTCATGTCATAATATGGTGTATTACTGTGGGGAGCTTCTGCTGAATGAGAGAGACAATCTTTATCTTACAAAAAAAAGCGTGCAATTCGAGCCACATATGAAATCGATCCTAGGGAATCCCTGAGAGATCTTTTTAAAGAAATTGATATTTTAACTTTACCAAGTCTTATATATTTGAAAATATTATGTATGTTCGTAAAAATCTGAGCAAATTTAAATCAAAAAGTGACAATCACGATTATAACACTAGGAATAAAGATAAAATAGTGGTGCCAGGTTTTAGATTAGCAAAGATAAATAAAAGGTCCTTCCTTAGGCAATTGTGTGTGGTTTTATTATAAATTGCCCAAACATATTACAACGCTCACAGAAAGAAAATTCAAGTTGCATGTGAAAAATATTTTGATAAAGAAATCTTACTACACAGTTTGTGATTATTTCAAACGACAAAAATGCTTGGACTGGTTCGCATCTGCCAAGCTAGCGCCTGTCACCTACGTAATGTAAATTAGGTATTGTAATAATTTTACTTTAAAGTATGTACTTACCTAACACATTGTTAAAAAACGTTTAAAGGAATGGCCCCGAGTTTCTTGCCCGTTCTTCTCGCAGTGGCCCTATATTTTTTGTTTGCTGAACGTGGCTGTACAATGTAGTATTTCAATATTAAAATTTGTAATTGACCTTCATAAGAGCGTCGTAGACGTCTAAATTGAATAAATGATTTTGACTTTGACTTTGGAGTGCCACAGAGGTCAATCCTTGGCCCTGTTTTATTCTTAATTTACATTATAATGACTTGGCAAAATATTTTCCGGAATAGAGCTTCGTTAGTTCTTTTGCTGATCGTCAGCAAAAAACACACGTTTTGAGCAAAGACAAGAACAAAAAATAAAAATAAATTTGAAAATAAGATATACCTTGTTATGAGCATTCTTAAAAACTGGTTAAGACTTAAGGAAATTATTTTGAACGCTTTTAAAACCACAATTATGGAATACCAAGCAAAGAAGGGTATAAAGGGTAACGTTACAGGGAATGAAAACAAATTCTTAGGTTAAACCATTGATCAAATAATTAGCCACTCTTCTCATATAGATTCACTTAGATAGAAACTTTCTAGTACAAACTATGCAATATATAGGCTAAAAGCAGTGTGAAATAAAATAACACTGATAACAGTTTATTATGCCTATGTGTATTCTCAGATTTGTTACGCTGCTACGGTTTGGGGTAATGGGACAAATATAAAAAAGCCTAATCAGAAGAGGTCAATTAGGATAATAAACGGTTATCAAAAGCGTGATTTAGCTAAACCTTTTTTCATAAAAAGTTGAATCACGGTTTTATCTCTATACATGTACAACAATCAATACACAGTAAAAAAGAAAATTTCCCTGAAGTCATAGACTGTCCAAGTTACAACTTACGCAACGAAGAAAGGTTGCGTCAGCCTAAGACCAAATTAGTTGAAGTAAAGAAGCAAGGTATCTATAACAAAATAATTGTGTTGTCATAAAAACTAACGTGAGTTGAATAAATAGAAATAACATGATTATTAACTAAATATACCGGCTAGCACTCACGGTGTTTAGTCGAAATCTCGAGGGCTGCTTGACTGTGCGTCAAGAAGCCCTCGAGGCTGCCCACATTCCTTGAGAATGAGCATCTTTACTGTTCGAACACCGGTCGGAGATTTCGACTAAACACCGTGAGTGCTAGCCGGTATATTTAGTTAATAAAATAGTTGTGTATAACGAACTTCCTCTCTGTACTACTAGACTGCACATAAATCTAAAACAAAAAGAATTCTTAGAATCATTTTATTTACTAAACGAATATGTGACGATGCTCCTGACTGATTCATCGTATTTACTTGAAATGTGGCTTAAAATATGACGATTGATTGTGTACATAATTAATGTAAATCTGTAACTTATATCTGAATTTATTAGTAAATATTGTATTCTGAAAGATTTGTTACGTAAAAACTATAATCTAGTAGGTATACCTTATTTTTCATAACAGATTGTATGGTATCGAATATTTTAATCATTAATATTATAATTTAGAATTCTAAAATAATAAACTAAATGTATTGGACTTGCCGTGTAAAGCATTCAAAGTTATATGGTTAATATTTTTTTTATTCTATTCTATTTGAACTCATACAGTAGGTGAAGCACCAGTGGCACTAATTCTGGCCTTGAGATTTCACGTCTCATAAATAATTAATCAGATTTTGTATCATAAATTATATAAAAATAATTTCAAAATTAACAAATATCTATAATTGAGGAACTTTGTATACACTGAAAGGGAATTCAAAAAGTTTTTGTTTAAAAGTCTGTTTTTTTTTTGTTTTATTTTTGCCTGATAGTTTAGCCTTTGACCAATATCTCACCTGATGGTAAGTGATGATGTGGTCGAACATGTTGTTCAGGCTAACCTAGAATTACTGGCTCTCAAGGACAGCTGCCGGAACACACCGTCAGGTGCTTGGCGACAGATTTTCAACTTGAGTGTGGTAGCTAGCCAGGCGGGCATTCGCAAAGTGCCCTACCACCATGCTGTAACGACTGCCATCCTAGGACACCAGCCGGGACCGACGGCTTAACGTGCCCTCCGAAGCACGGAAGCGCTCAGTAGTAATGTCGCCAGCGGTCACCCATCCAACTCATGACCGAGGCGGACGTTGCTTAACTTTGCTGATCGATTCAGAATGGCTAAGCAAATTTCGCTACGAGCGCTTCAAAACTGTTACTGCTTATCCCGGATGACGTCACTTTTGAATTCGTATCGAGTTCAAGTTAGCCAGCAAACGAAGCGCCGTGCTGTCAACCATCGTCTGCTGCGCAAAGGTACGGTAAACTCGATACGTTTACGTTACGCACACTGTCAAAATGTTCGACTTATACAAGTATGTAAGTAATTGTAATTGACAACATAATAAATGAGCAAGTATATCAGAAAAAACTTGAAACTACCATCAGTGACAGTAATGTTGATGAGTGTAAAAATAAGCATAAAATTTATCAGAGCGCTTGGTCGATGCTACGCGTGATCAAAATGCTGGCACTTATTTGGTTCAACGAATAAGAATTGCAATCCAACGGGGCAATGCTGCCAGTGTGCTGGGCAAGCTGCCAACTAGTAGTGGGCATTTGGACTGCCTTTGGCTCTGCAATGGCCTTTAGGTTGCCGGAATGCTTTCGTTGCAGTAGCTGTGCTGTATTTAGTTTGTAGTGTTGGTTAACAAAGGAATAAGACTAGCGTTTAAAAACATACATAGCAGAGTAAAGAGTATGAATTCACATTCATATAGATGAAAATATTGGTGGCGACAGGCCAAAGTAGTTACTGATGGACTACGTGAAGAACCAACAAAACAGCTGAGGAAAAATATACGTTGTACCAACCTCAAATAGTATGTGATACACTGTCTGAGTGAAAATCTATTCATCTCAAGTATTTGGGGTACACTACTGGATATTAGGTATAAAGATAATTTATAAGATATATTTTTTGTTTTAGCTCATAGCGGAATATGGTGAATATTTCAAAAATCACAATGGAAATGGAACGGCGTTACAGATGTTGGAATTTCTTGTAAGAGATTGGAATTTACCATGGGAGTATGATTACGGTTCTACTGGAGGTGATTTGCTATTACAGCAACGGCTACAGGTTAGATGCTGAATATTACGTTTAATAATTTACTTAGTCATTCGGACAACACCAACAAAACCTTGCATGTAAAAGTTTTAGAAGTCTAATAACAAAACAGACCACAAGCGGAAACACATGTCTGGGAGGAAGAATTCTTACAGTCGTTTCGCGTTTGATGCTGGTAAAGCTTCTACCGTTACCTGTTAGATAGAAGTTGCAACGCGACGATACGAGTATTGTTCATAATATATTTTTTATGTGATTGTAACGTAACAAGCACGAGGCCCACCTAATGTTAAGCGGTAATCTCTGCGTATAACAAATGCCGTTCATCACAAGCGGCTAACTGCACTGCGCTTTTAACCCTTGTAGTGGTACAATATAAGACACTACATTATCTTATTCATTTCAACATGAATTCAACAAAATCTTTTCAAAATATTATGAACAATATCTTCGCATTAAAGTGAACATAAGCAAGAAATGAAAAGCATTGCATGTAGGCATGGGCATCCTTTGAAAGATAAACAATACGTTCCAAGTCGTCGAAACTAGAAGAAAGAGGGTTACTCGACAAAAAATAAAGTAAAGATAAACTATAATGAACTACGACAAAGGACCTTTAAAGAATCAGCGCCAATTGATTTATGCACGTGTTTTAAAAATACCAGCCGGCTTCCTCAGATTATCTATGCTGTTTTTTTTTATTTCGATTCGTATATATGTTTTATAAAATTGCAACTGGACCTCCCGAGCACTAATTGATGATTACATAATTATTTTTTTCTTAGGTGGAGCTCATACCATCTAGATACCTATTGCGGTTTCAGCTTCCACGGCAATAACTCTATTTGCTCACGTAAAATAAAATGGTCACAGAGTCAAAGAGCTCATAATGTCAGTGAATTTAGTTAATTAAATAATTTGAATTTAGTGACAATTCTTACACATTTGACAAATTAGTTTTTGTATCAAATATTTATTAAGAACTACTGATCAGCTTTTAGTTCTTTGGTCGGATGGACAATATAGGGAATTATTAGTTTGTCATCTAGGTCTTAGTTGTGCCTTTACTGTTTTTTTTTCACTATAGAAAAAGGCGTTTTCCCCAAGGGGAGTAGGGAAATGCCTTCATCATCATCTTCATCATCAGCCGGAAGACGTCCACTGTTGAACAAAGGCCTCCCCCATAGAACGCCACAAAGAACGGCTATTATGCGCTTGTAACCATTGGCTACCCGCGACTTTTACGATGTCAGTCCATCTTGTGGAGGGCCTAACAACTCTACGTCTTCTTGAAAATATACTTAAAGCATATCTTCAGAAAATTATTACTTTTTGATAACTTACAATTCATGAAATCTTGGTACGCCTTTTCATATTGTTTCATCGATTTTTGTGGTAATAATTGGTTAGAAATGTCCTTTGCTGCTTTAGAAATATCTGTGGTGTGTTATCAAAGGTGATATTTTTGTAAACAACAAACTAAGACATTTTTCCAATACTGAGAATGCGATCTAGATGTAAACCCAGATAAAATATACTTCTTAACTATATAATTGTATATATCGGCTAGCACTTAGGGTAATTAATTGTAATATCCAACTGGTGTTTTAAAAGTTTCTCATTCTCAAATAATGCTTGAAATTTTTTATGACAATATAAAATAAACCCATTCAATATAATTCATTGTCATATCAAATATAGAGCATTCTAGATTTTAAACATATCTATTGCTCATCATCAGGATAGGGCGAGTGTGCAAGTGTTTTACTGATACATTTATAATATTCCAATATATTTTAAATAATACTCAATGCATCAAAATGTTATTTTAATTTGTACTTACGATATCTTTACAGCTAGACATGAATCTGCCAACAGAATTACGTCAAATACGAACTTACATTCGAGATAGTTTCGAAAAAGTTTCTGGTTTTCTGATGCCGCATCCTGGGTTTAAGACACTTAATCCGAAATATACAGGAAAAATTGAAGGTAAGCTTAAAAAGTAAGTAAAAATGTTGATTCTTCAAAACAAATTTAATACCATTTACATCAGTTATTCAATTCTCCCTTAATCTAATGGCTGTGTTCAGCAGTGAACAATCCAACTGATACAGTACTCAACATTGAAGATCTCGTATTATTCATATTATTGTTTTAGATATATCTCCAGAATTTAGGACCCATGTGGTTCAACTGACATCGACAATATTTGGACCAGATAAACTTCTACCAAAGGTCGTTAACGGAAAAAGGTTGGCAGCTACAGACTTGTTTAGGTATTTCAAAACTTACGTGAACCTCCTTAATAGTGATGAGATACCAACTCCGGCGAGAATTCTGAAGGTACAAAGTAACTAAGATTTTATATTAATAAGACATTTAACAGTAGTCTACGAATATGGTATATAATAATACCATTGTTGATAATATTTTATGTTCAAAAACAAACACAGTGAGTACAACAATAAATTATTGCTATGAGGCTACAAAATCGGCAATTGCTGGTTGAGCTTGAGTTTTGAGGACCGAGGCGGCGGAAAAACAGCACAAGCTTAGTACAAGCATTAAACTTTGCACATATAATAGTTACAATCCCCCAAATAATAAAACAACCAATTCCGGCCAAGTGCTGGTTGGATATTGCGCTAAGGATCCTAATCGCTATTTTTTTCATCACCGAATGAAAAATAACGAGTTTTGGATGGTTGTCTATTAGTACGGAGACGTGCTCGAAGTGTGTTGTATTGATTCTGTATTATATTAACGAACTTTTGTTTTTATCTTAAGGCAACGATTGACGCGGGACTTCAAATTAACGAAATAGAAGAGCTTCAACAGTATGAGGACAATATAAATAGCAATTGGGGTGAAGACAAGCCTAACTGGGTCCCAGCAATGGACTTCAGTGTAATTCATGAGCGTTACAAGAGTCTAGCGTTGAGCTTCTTTCTGACGAAAAAGAACATTTCAAATGAGTTTTACAAGCTTATAGAGGTTGGTTTGAATCAGTTTGCTTTGTAATTAATAATATCACGCATGGTATAAGTGTGATTGATCATTTCGACAAATTAATAAATAATGCCACAGGTAATTCATTACTTGACCACTGAATTAAATTCATCACCCCCGGACAACTAATACCATAGTAATTCTACATTATTACATGATGTATATTAAGTACAAGTAATGTGTCGATAGAGGAAATTTCCCCGCCTTAATGAAACTATGTAAAATCACTCCAATTTTGAAGTCGGGGGCTGCATCTGACCCTTGCGATTATAGACCTATCATCCTACTCCACCTATACCACCTACCTGACTATATCCATCTTACCTGTTCTGAGTAAAGTATTCGAAAAAATTATGCTCAAACAACTTCTATCCCATTTTAATGAGCATAATATATTGAATGAGAATCAGTTTGGTTTCACAAAGAGCAGATCCACAACAGATGCAGGGGTTCAATTGATGTCACATATACTTGAAGCCTGGGAGAGTTCACATGATGCTATTGGCGTATTTTGTGATCTTTCCAAGGCATTCGACTGTGTAGAACACTGCACTCTGATTCGTAAGCTTTCACACTATGGTATTCGTGGAAAAGCTTTGAATCTAATAGAGTCATATCTGTCAGACAGGCTTCAGATGGTTGGAATAAATGGCAATACTTCTTCCGGGTCTTTGGTAAAAATAGGTGTACCGCAGGGATCAATTTTGGGACCTTTTCTGTTCCTAGCGTATATTAATGATCTGCCTTGCATGGTCAAAGATTTCTGCGATATTGTTTTATTCGCAGATGATACCTTTCTGATTTTTAAAGTAGATAGGAAAGATAGTGAACTCATTCATGTAAATAATGTGTTATCTATGATCTCTGAATGGTTCGCCGCTAATAATCTTCTCTTAAATTCAAAAAAGACCAAATGTTTAATGTTTTCTTTACCAAATGTTCCTTATGTTGAACCAAACATTAAGCTTGGCTTAGATAAACTCTCTATTGACAAAGCGACAGTCTTTCTGGGAATCAAAGTGGACTCAATTTTACAGTGGGATCCACATATACATGATCTAGCCGGAAGACTTAGTTCTGCTGCATATGCAGTTTGTAAGATAAGACAGTTAACAGACGTAGCTACTGCACGGCTAGTTTATTTCGCGTACTTCCACAGTATTATGTCGTATGGTGTATTTCTGTGGGGAGCTGCTGCTGAGATGGAAACAATCTTTATCTTACAAAAGCGTGCAATTCGAGCCATATATGAAATGGATCCTATGGAATCTCTAAGGGATCTTTTTAAAGAAATTGATATATTAACTTTACCGAGTCTGTATATATTTGAAAATATTATGTATGTTCGGAAAAAATTGAGTAAATTTAAATTAAATAGTGACAACCACGATTACAACACTAGGAATAAATATAAAATAGCAGTACCAGGTTTTAGACTAGCAAAGACAAATAGAAGGTCCTTTTTGGGTAATTGTGTGCGGTTTTATAATAAAATTCCCAAACATATGACAATGCTCACAGAAGGAAAATTCAAGTTGCATGAGAAAAATATTTTGAGTAAGAAATCATACTACAAAGTTTGTGATTACTTAAACGACAAAGATGCTTGGAAAGTTCCGCCTCTGCCAAGCTATCACAGCAGTGGCTCCATAAATTTTTTTGCTGAACGTGGTAGTACAATTTAGAATATTTCAATATTAAAATTTGTAATTGACCTTCATAAGAGCGTCGTAGACGCCTTAATTGAATAAATGATTTTGAATTTTGAATTTTTACGCATAAAATTCTACTGTTACTGTGAGTTCTGCTAAGAAGTTGAACTGAGGTTCAACGTTCGAGTTCGAAAATGAACGTTAGCAGCAAACTAAAAATATAGTAAATAGTAAATAAAATTGTACAGCAAATCTCTGTAACGAAAAGTCAACACCATCTCTTGGATTTCGTGATTACTATGTTCAGCGTCAGTAAGTTAAGCGTCTCTAGGATTTATTAAGCGTTATATAGATTTCATTAAAAAAAATTAATAGTTTTGGATTAGATAGATAGATAGATAGATAACACTTTATTGTACTTTCTTATTACAATTATTATAACTAACAATATATTTCATCTTAAGATAAAAAAAAAGATAGTACAATCGGCGGCCTTATTGCTAGGCAGCAATCTCTTCCAGGCAACCGTGGGCAGAAAAATCAATTTGATTAACATCGGGGTAGAGTGTAAAACTAAGTGAGATTAGTAAACTAGTTGCATACTTTTTTTATATATACAAGTACCTATTATAAATATTTAATATCTGTATAAAATATAATTACACATTAGATATATATATATCTATATATTTTTTTTTTTTTTTTTTTTATGCTTGATAGGATAGCCTTTGACCACTATCTCACCTGATGGTAAGTGATGATGTGGTCGAAGATGTTGTTCAGGCTAACCTAGAATTACTGGCTCCCAAGGACAGCTGCCGGAACACACCGTTAGGTGCTTGGCGACAGATTTTCAACTTGAGGGTGGTAGCTAGCCAGGCGGGCATTCGCAAAATGCCCTACCACCATGAAATATGATATAGTTCATGGTAAAAACAAAATATTTAATCGTGATCCATTGAGGAGAGGTAATACATTTTAACATCATTTTTAAATGAGATAATCGATGGCGCTAACGGTGTGTTCCGGCAGCTGTCCTTGAGAGCCAGTAATTTTAGGTTAGCCTGAATAACATCTTCGACCACATCATCACTTACCATCAGGTGAGATAATGGTCAAAGGCTAACCTATCAAGCATAAAAAAAGTAAGATATTTTTTTCGTGAATAGTACGGCTTCAAATTTCCTGCTTATAAAATTAACTTATTAACTACCTTGTAAAAGTTTTCATAGTTTACACTATTACAAAGTGACGTTTTCTTCCCATACATTTTTGCACAGTTCCCCGCTAGGATACGGCAATGAACTAAACATTATAAAACACAGAATAAAAACGACCAGAAGGGTCGCTCTGCATAGCCATTCCATTAAATAAGCGACTCTAGCTACGAAGCAATAAAGTGCACTTCAGCTCGAAATGCACGGAGTATCTAATATTTATATATACTTACAAGTCTCTATACAAATTTTTTTTCCTATCGTTCTTTAACCAAATTATTGGGATGTCGCTCTATTCCAATACGATGGTTAAAGATCGATGAGAAAAAAATTGAGTTATGACACATTGTCATGTTAGCTCAATTGGGTAGAGCATACCCCCGCTAACGGGGTTGATGGACGCGGGTTTGGATCCCGCCCATGACTTAACTTTTTTCACAAGTGAATTTGTAATTTTGTAATGTAATCCGCAGATCATGCGTTATTGCAAACATAAAAATATTAAAATTATAGGGTTGCGTCATCATTAACAAGTTTAAAGCTAATTACAAAATTAGTCTTGTTTGTAGTACAACGTAAGTTGAACTCTAATATCTCACATTTATATATACCTACAAGTCTCTATAACCCATGTTTTTCCCATCGTTCTTTAACCAACGTATTGGGATGTCGCTCCATCCCAATACTCTGGTTAAAGAACGATAGGAAAAATTTCAGTTATGACTCATTGTCATGTTAGCTCATTTGGTCACATCCGCGAAAGGGGTGGATAGACGCAGGTTCGGATCCAGCAAAGTCTTAATTTTTTCCTCTCGTGAATTTGTAATTTTGTAATACTGGCAACTTATTAAACCTAAACAGCAAAATAAAAAGGACGTGTTAATAAAGAAGCACGTTTCATTTGACACACATACTATAGAGCTTTTACGATCATTTTTATATGTCGAACGTAGTTATTCTTGATAGATATGCAATTAATCACATAGGATTTCGATTATTACTCTATGAGTACAATATAAATGTTAAATTAGATTATTGTCACGGAACTGAATCTTTGAACTCGGAACCTACTCTACTTATACTATACATAATAGGTAACCCTACATATCTAAAATGTTAAAAAGGCGGAGGCTCGGAGGGTCTGCACTATTGCAGTACCACATTGCAGCAGTTGCAATTATAATTAATTTATTGATTAATTATATTCAATGTATTGTCGATAAACAATAAAACTAATTTTGAGTCACTTTTAGTTTCTTTTCTTGGAATTTTGAAGTAAGTTATTCGATGGCAGGGATTTAAACGATTTTTTTCGAGGTTTATCAAAGCTTAAAAGGATTTGAATACGATTCCTGGTTTTATTATATAATTTCACACTATTATAATATGTACCTTTTCAGGATATTGACAAGAAAGGCGATCATTTTATGTCCGTGAATGCGGCAAAACAGCTGAAAGCAGTAGAATCTGCGAAAGCAGCTTACGACGCTGAAATAAGAAAAGCCACGGACGATGGCCAGTCATTCACATTGCAGCCCGTAGAAGATATCCATTCGAAGGCATTTGGTGAAGCTCTACTAGTCTACAACGCTAGTCGAAGGCGTTTCACTACGAAACCTGACGATGCTATTGTAAACTTGATAAGGGTACGTTCTTTTACCGTAAGAATTGACAATTCCGCTTTTACTAGTTAGTAGTTTAGTATTCTCATTGCCTTTGATTTCTAATAACTGGTATGTTTCCACTGAAACTCATGACACACTAAATGTAATATTCACTGCAAGGAAGACGCGGGTGAAGGAATAATTAGAATATTAATGGATACTTTTGCAGTAAAGAACTGTCTGTAAAGTGCTTTACGAAACAATTATGATACTAAAGAAAAAAAAAACTAAATATGGTTTTCCAAGGACTAATACCATGCTTTGCGATCACATCCAAATCCAGTTCAATTACAAGAGAATATGCCATATTTGGGCTCTAATAATTTGCGGAACTAGATAAACCTCGATATAATACTACTCATCTGAATTAAATCAACAAGTGCATTTAATTTTCAGATTTTGGAGAAAAAGTACACCAGCAGTGCTGTAGTATAATACTTCAAATGTGAAATTAAGTAAACGATAAATGCAATGATTCTCTTCTCAATAATAAATCTTCAATATTACTTGAATTGTTTTATTTCAACCCTTTTATCATCTAGCTGGTTATTATTACAATAACATACTATAGTTAGTAAATAAGTCCTTATACTTATACTCGTCTTAGAACCGTCTAGCCTCTTGAAATAAATACTCTGGAGAAAATTACTAGTTAAATTAGCCAAATACCTAATTGACTTGAATCTTATATTAAGTATGCGCATAATATAAGATTCAGTCAAAAATGTGGTGATGGATGACTTCAGGGTAGGGCATCAAAGCATGAGCAAAATATCTACTCAGTACTAAGTGCAGCTCAATCTCACGTCATGATTGGAAACATAGACACTTTACTGTAGTATAGCAGTGATGACCAAAGGTATTTAATTATACTCAGATTCTTTTAATTTTAAAAATGCATATTTCTTCCTTTATAATCAAAGATGTAATTCACAACATACAAACTGTTTAGGATTATGTACGAGAGTACGGGATGCGGATTTTTTAAGTGTTGTGTCTATTGTAATAATAGCTAAATTCATAAAAAAGTATGCATTTGCGCTGTGAGTGTATGCAGTTTTGCAAACCGTTTGCAATTATGGTCTTGTACTTCTACAGCATAGTGATATGTGTGGTTATGGTGGACATTTCGCAAATGTTCGCCAGGCTAAATACCACTTTCATGCAGAAAATAACAATCGCGATATTTACAGGCACAGTGAGCGTGTTTTTTCACTTCACTAGAATTACCTAATGTTTCATTTCAAGCCCTTGTTTCCAAATTACCTTCAGCTGTTAATCACACATCTACCGATATGCTTCTTGTAAATTGGGACATGGGAACATTTGAACAGTTTACAACTTTACAACTGGCGCAGTTTGATGGACTGTGACTCACCGAGCGTTTCGTACCTACTACCACATAATCCAGTTATGATAAAGAACTATGTAAGTATTCAAACCAATAAAATTATATTTCCAACTCACAAATCTAGGATGTTTTATATATTTCCAACTTACAATTGACCGGTTTTCATAATATATTGTTTTTACACAAAATTTTACATGTACCTGATCAGCCACAGCACCAGCCAATTTAATAAATACATATAGTCTAAAATCAACATTAGGTACTGCCACGTCCATATATGGCTTACACTTGGGATTGGCTAGGATCCCTTATATGCGTTGTTACTCAGTTTAAATACACTGATATCATACATACAGGAGGAATCTCCCTTGTGTATGATGTTAGCTGATCAAATTGTTCATGTCAGTAAATTCGCATGTGGTAACTTGTGTTGAGGTCAATGACCTTCGATACATGTGTTTAATATTGAAGTTATAATCAAAACACTTTATTATATGAGCACCATCTTTAATGTTCAGCAGAGCAGAGAATCTTGCTCTACTACTTAGTCTGTGGAGCAGAGAGAGAATTACATCACAGACAAGTATGTATCCTTTTTAAACCATAGAGTAAGTACTGCATGAGTGGATGGTCTACACATTATTTAGGCAACCCGTATATTATTACCTCAACATATAGAAGGTCATTAGTTGAGGTCGAAGCGCTCGTAGCGAAGTTGGCTTTGCTGTTCTTAATCGATCAGCAAAGTTAAGCAACGTCCGCCGCGGTCAGGAGTTGGATGGGTGACCGCTAGTGACATTACTACTGAGCGCTTCCGTGCTTCGGAGGGCACGTTAAGCCGTCGGTCCCGGTTGTCGTCTTACGATGGCAGTCGTTACAGCATGGTGGTAGGGCACTTTGCGAATGCCCGCCTGGCTAGCTACCACCCTCAAGTAGAAAATCTGTCGCCAAGCACCTAACGGTGTGTTCCGGCAGCTGTCCTTGAGAACCAGTAATTCTAGGCTAGCCTGAACAACATCTTCGACCACATCATCACTTTCCATCAGGTGAGATAGTGGTCAAAGGTTAGACTATAAGCTATAAAAAAAAAAAAAAAAGGTCGATAAAATTGTATTTAGTTTCCAATGAATTTAAATCATATGTACCTGTTTTTCACTGCCATGTTAACCGAATTTTGCACACCCATTAAGGATATAATATAGTGGATATAATTTACTCAGATAATTCCAAGATATATGTATTTAAACTACCTGAACTTGAAAAATGTGTATTGGTCTAGGTTTCTTGGCTTTCTTCTTCCAAAATACTTTGCTATTTAATTATATTATTATGAATGCTATAAATTTATACAGAACTAATCCTTGTGAACCTAATGTATTATGTTTAATAAAGTGCTCAATGTGTTCCTATAAATGTTGTATCTTTTAATTTTGCGTTATGATTCCCTTTAAATAGAAAACCTAATAAGTTAGATAGTTAACTACTAAACTAATAGTAACTTATTACTGGAATCGCCTCCTGCCAAACATCTTAAATTATCGAACCTAAATTATTGCAAAAATAAATGCTCTCTATCTTGACAAATCTCACATCAGAAGTGGGATCACTCAAATTGCCTACCTTCAGTTTTAATCAATTTTATTTTGAGAATGGATGCCATTACTACCAAAACCTTTGACGCCGCGATTTGCGAAGCCGTCGCTGCAACCTGGCGACAAGATGTCGACATCGTGTTGCCATCTTCCTCTGACCCAAATCTGTCTCAGTCAGATACAAATTTGCCATTACTTGTACAAGAAGAAAATATAGGAAATGCGATTAAGCGCTGTAAGCGACCTCACCCCTTGCGCATTAAATCACCGCAGCACACATGTGAATATGTCAAACAAGAAATGAATGACATTAAATCATTGTTACTCTCGTTTAAAAATGAACAGTCTGCTATACTCAAAATTCTGATATCTGATATTCATGATATAAAAACATCCAAGCAAGAACAAGCCGCAGTGCTCAATCAATTGGTGTTTGATATGTCCGAAGTCAAGTCACAAAATCATCAAATTCAAAAAACTTACACCGATCTTGAAAAATCAATGGGTAATCTCACATGTAAATTGGAAGGAATGCAGCTTCAAATGGAAACCTTGTAGCTCAATAAGTCAAATCAGAAAAATATACAGCAACAATTAAATAGAAAACCAAATAGACAACTTACAGCGGTCATCTCGCCCCTCTACCATCGAGATTAAAAATATACCTTAGCATAAAAATTAGAGTCTGAAGGATCTCAAATCAATAATTATTAAATTTGGCGATATTCTAAACGTACCTGTGCTGTCCTCAGACATCCGCGATGTTTACCGTCACCCTGGCAAGCCTGGTACAGTGCGATCTATTATTACGGAATTCAGTACCGTTGCCTTAAAGCAAAATATACTGTTAGCAACAAAGTTATATAACAAAGCGAGGACGGGCTTGGACAAGCATAATACTCACCACTTGGGGTTCAACGACAGTACACCCCGTACTCAAGTATATGTTGCAGAGTTCCTGTCTGGATCGTCGCGAAAACTCTTTTATCAAACAAAGTTATTTTCAAAAACAATTATTTACAAATACTGCTGGTCAAGAAATGGTATGATTTTTATTTTAAAAATGATCACTCGAGAGCCATTGCTATTAAAAATGAACAGGAGCTTGAAACTGCTCTCACCGATGTATGACTATATGGCATGCTGGTAATCCGTCTACAGTTTACGAATTTACTTAAACTGCTTAGTTTGTTAAAACCAGTTTTTCAATTAATAATTAGCATAGTATATCACTACATCAGTTCAATAACTAAGTCATATTCCCAAGGTTTCATTGTTTCATCACACACTTGCTAAACAAACACATCTATACACCCTCACTCAGATAAACACACATACCAAGAAAAGCAAAATTGCGGGTCGATAAGAAAAATGACTATGTTAAAATCTTTCTTTCTAATAAAAATCCCTACTAGTGTATATAATTTTGTACACTGGGATTATATAATAACTAAAAATTATTATCATAACTGATATAGAAACCCTAAGTTCAGCCATTAATGAAATCGTCCCCTGTTCTGCTTTCTCCTGTTTCCCTCAAGACTGCATAACCCATTTAAATGTGAACAAGAAGTCTCGTAAAATACTTCATCTGAATATTCGTAGTCTGAACTGCAACTATGATGCATTAGTCAGTTTTGCGCTATCAGAATGCTGGCTGCGCTTTATCGTAAACACACCTATTATTGACGGGTACCTGTCCCATCGCACAAATAAAAATTCCAACCAAAATGATGGTGTAGTTTTATATATAAGAGATTCTATACTATGCTAGAATGTACCGTTACTGAACCGGACTTCCCAACAAAGCATGATGTTTCATCAATTTCATGTCGACGTCTGGCAGTCCACAACCTTGCGATTTTCACGGCAGTTTTTACCTCGCACTGCCATATTATGGAACCAGCTGCCTGGTGAAGTATTTCCGAACAGTTACGACTTAGGAACCTTCAAGAAGAGAGCATATTCCCTCCTCAAAGGCCGGCAACGCATCCTCGAGACCTCTGGTGTTGCGGATGTTTGTGGGCGACGGTGATCACTTACCATCAGGTGAGCTGCCGGCTCGTTTGCCATCCTATGCCATAAAAAAAAAAAACTTCCGAGTTGGAAACTGTCTTGTTTGATGAGTTGGTAAACAAACAGCAGTAATTGCAATATACAGATCGCCATCATATCGACATGTTGACGACTTTATTACTAGCCTTAATACTGTTCTTTCATCTGTTTCCAACTATAAAAATATCTGCCTTACTGGAGACATTAACATAGATATCAGAGGAGGAAGCGTCGATCATCACCTTAATGAGTATCTAAATAAATAAATCTAGACCTGACTGCATCTCATGGTCTTCTGCCAGCGCATCTGCTACCTACAAGGTTGGAGAACTGTCTTGACCATGTCCTGTTAAAAAGTACCCACACAGCCTGTAGTTATTCTAACCTCCGTCACAGACCATAGCCCAGTCCTACTCTTTTTTTATAATGGACATCAAGATAAACCTTCATCAATTTCCAGACGGGTTGACTATCGATATATTGAGCACGAAATCATTATAAACGATTATTCAACAATCTTGCTCCTAAATAATGCATGTGCTGCTGCAGAATTACTAGTTTCCATGCTAAGGGAAAGAATAAATAGACATACAAGTACGGTCGCGACTTTGAAAAGGAATACGATCATTAAGCCTTGGATAACATCTGGGTTGCTCCGATGCATCCGCCGCCATCGTGATCGTCTCCACCTCAAGCTCAGAAATCAACCTAATAATGAAGAACTCAAACTGAATTACACTAAGTACATACATTATTTAACCAATCTTTAAAAAAAAACAAGATTATGAACACTAAGAATTTTTGAAGGCCACAAATAATTGGAAACAAACTTGGAAAGTCGTCAAAAATATACACATATAATCTCACATTCGAAATTTAACTCCATCGCCTCAGGAGCTGTTAAAAATCAGACCAAATTCTTTAGAATCTGCAAATGAAGCTAATTGCTACTTTTCTAACATAGGCTGCAATTTAGCAGACAATATAAAAAAAAAACACAAGCAAGCGTACATTGATAGCTCACCTAAAATTTCTCCCGCTAATTCTCTGGTGATTCTTCCGACTGATTATGTCGAGGTAGAAAATAATATCATAAGTCTTCGTAATGAATGTGCAGTTGGCTGGGATGGTATTTCGTTAAAAATACTTAAACAGTGTCGGCAAATTCTCATACCCATACTAGTGCACATTTTTCATTTTTAACTTGACTATAGAAACAGGAGACTTTCCCAAAGTATTAAAAAAAGCCTTGGTACATCCTATTTATAAATTTGGAACAGAAATAGTGTTAGCAACTATCGCACCGGCCATTTCTAAAGTCCTAGAGAAAATTTTAAATATCAGGCTTGTCAAATTTCTGAAATCTACAACTTACTGTCTAAAAATCAATACGGCTTTAGGCAAGGTATATCTACTGAAGACGCAGTCAGTGATTTTACTAACAGTATTGCAAAGAACTTGGACGAGTAGGCTAGGGTCATGGCTATATTCCTAGAGCTGTCAAAGGCTTTTGATACGCCTTATGTACCTATCCTGCTCACTAAGTTAGAAAAAATTGGAATCAGGGGTGCAGTTTAGAACCTCTTTCTTAGCTATCTAATAGACCGCACACAACAGGTAAAGGTCGGCACGAGGCAGCATTTTAGGACCTACTTTATTTCTAATATATTTAAACGATTTATGCCATTTAACCCTCGAAAATTGTGAACTTTTCAACACAAACAAAAAACCACCTCGACGTGTTGGGGTTATATACATGGGGTTATATATATAACCCTTTTTGGGTTGAAATAAAACAATTCAAGTAATATTGAAGAGTTATTTATTCAGAAGAGAATCATTGCATTTATCGTTTACTTAATTTCACATTTGAAGTATTATACTACAGCACTGCTGGTGTACTTTTTCTCCAAAATCTGAAAATAAGATACTTGTTGAAGTAATTTAGATGAGTATTGTTATATCAAGTATTATCTAGTTTCGCAAAGTATTAGAGCCCAAATGTAGGGCTCATGCACGGTTCGAACCTGCATTTTTTCACAGTAAGACCGTTTGCAGAGGCGCGAATTAACGGCCCTAATTAATTGATTCTAAAATGACATATGCTATTGTCATTGAACTGGATGTGGATATGATCGCAAAGCATGTATTAGTCCTTGGAAAACCATATTTAGTTTATTTTTTACTTTAGTATCATAATTGCTTCGTAAATAATTTATAGGCAGTTGTTTACTACAAAAGAATCAATTAATATTCTAATTATTCCTTCACCCACGTCTTCCTTGCAGTGAATTGCATTTATTATGTCATGAGTCACAGTGGAAGAATACGATACGTTATTAGACATCGAAGGCAATGAGAATACTGGAAAGTTGCCACACTTGCTTGGGTTTTTCTGCAAATTTCTGGCATGTTCAGTAGACAATTTCAGTAATCAGTAAAAGCGAAATTGTCAAAGCTAACGGTAAAATAACGTACCCTTATCAAATTTACAATAGCGTCGTCGGGTTTCGTATCAAATAATTTATTGCACAATTATGTGGCCTTATGCAGATCTTAGTTGAAAATTAGTTATTTTAATTGTATGTTCCTATTAAAACGCAATTTATTTTGTTCTTGTTTTTTCAATGTTTCTTTATTATATATTATCATTGCCATTTAATTTGGGCTGGAGCTATGCATTTTTTCCCCATGGGGTGCCGGGGTACAATGTCAATCGCCCATTGCTATGAGACACGATTGCATGTGAGATAATGGACACCGTCAAACCTAGTCTTTTTATACAAATTGGGGGTATTTTGTAACGAATTTTTCAATTTTTAACGACTTCCAAAAAAGGAGGAGGTTCTCAATTCGTCTGTATTTTTTTTTCTTTTTTTTATGTTTGTTACCTCAGGTCTCTTGACTGGGTGAACCGATTTTGAAAATTCTTGTCGTTTGGTCCCATTTTTAATTCAACTAAAAAGATTGAAAAAAATTAAAAAAAAAATATGGAATGACTTCAACACCCAAAAGTGTGAAATAACTTGTCAAAGTCGGTACCATGCGCACAATATTGTTGTAGTCGGTTCCATTTTTTGTTATATTTTTTTTAGCCTATGTGTATATGGAATAGATAGTTAAACATTTGTAATTTAATATATATATATATATATATATATATATATATATATATATATATATATATATATATATATATATATATATAATATATATATATTTATTTTATTTATATATATATATATATATATAATATACCAGGAAAAGTTTGCTTTTATTCTGTAGCCATGTCTCAGTTTACGTTTGTTTCCTACCGTAGTTATTTATATGTAAAAGTTGATAATTTAGCTTTTATCAAAAGAGGACCCTAGTACGCCTCGACTCTCTCGATGGATAAGACGTATCTTATACGTCTGTCGGACCTCTGAAAGTATCTACTTAACTGTATTTTGGAAAGTAGGTACCGGTTGAAATTTTCACATTTTCATTATTCCGTAGACGAGATACAGAGCGTCACCGGTGAGATAGTATATTACTCGTATTAGCCTGAAAATGTATTAAATACCGACGCTTAAATGATTTCATATTTGAAAGCCCGTCAAAAATATTACGTTTACCTGTAACAAACGTAATCAAAACAATAACTACTAAAACATTTATTAATCTTCGTAAAATTGGATACATGGGGCACAGTGAAAGTTTTGCACTTCTAGCTAATTGGAACACTACGAACTATATACAACACTACAGCTACTACAATAAAAGCATTTGGACATTGCTCCAGCCCACTACCAGCTCGCAGCGTGCGCAACATGCTGGCAGCATTGCTCCGTTGAATTGCAATGCTTATTTGTTGAGCCATTTGGCTCATGGTGCCAGCATTTTGATCACGGAACTGTTTGAATTTCGAATGTTATATTTCTTGAAAGGACTTGCAACCTATTTAGTAATAAAAAAATTGGTGGATGTTGGCAAATTGATGGAAATCATTTGTCAATTGTTTTGTTTGACATCAGTTGTCATAAGTCGAGAAGATTTTAGAGCGATGATTTTTTATGATTTTAAAAGTTCGCTCTCTCCGAAAAATGCTTTTGAGAGAGAAGCACCTTGTTTGAGCACCGTGAGGCGATGGTTAGCTGAATTTGAGAGAGGTCGGGTTTCTTTACATGACGACTTTCGTGAAGGGCGGCCTTCAACTGCCGTCAACGAAAATAATGTGGCTACAGCTGTTAAACGTCTGATTGAAGAAAACCCGCGGATTACCTACGAGACAATTCGAGGGCTATTGGGGATTGGTATGAGCCAAATTGAGAAAATTTTACACGAAGAATTAAAAGTTCGGAAACTTTGTTGTAGTTGGATCTCTCATGAACTGACAGCGGAGCAGAAGCGGGCTAGCGTGGAATGGTGCTCACAAATGCTACTGAAGGACGACCACGGACATTCTAATGCTGTTTATGACATTGTTACATGAGATGAAACAAGGATTTATTGTTTTGAAAAAAAAACAGCAATCTTGTGAATTGGTGTTTGAAAATGACAACAGGCCAGCAAAAGTGAGGCAGGCGAGAAGTGTTGGTAAAAAAAATTATCGCGTTTTTTTTCTCAGCTACGGATCCTATCTACACAATTCCTATGAAGATCAAAGAGTGTACCATTTGTTTACCCAGGGTGTTAGAAAAAGTTCGCGAAAGACGACAGCCGCGTTCTACTACATCATGACAAAGCTTCTTCACACACGGCCAATAAAACAGTCATTTTTAGCTTCCGAAAAAGTACAACTCGTTCACCCATCCTGCACATAGCTCCGCTTGTCCGCCATCATCTTCGTGTTTACATTTCTTGTAAATAATATAAAAAACTCAAATATAATTATGTATACTTATCTGATTTTCAACTTTTGACAACACAAAATCAATTTCATATTTAGACGAGGGTAAAGGCTCTTTGGTGACACAACTCTGAAAATGTGTTCTGTGACATGGGACTTTGATTTATTACAAGTACCTACATTGATAAATTGGTTCATCTTAATAGTCAGGATAAATAAATAAATCCAGGAAACCACAATAATGTCACAGAACAAATTTAATTTCAGAACCGGCTCAGAAAAACTTGGTATTATTCGGTCAAATAGTAATAAACAAAGATATCAACAATATATCACATACCTCGAAGGAATCAGCAGATTTGTCTAAGGCTCTGCTCGATTGTTTGCGGGCTTTAATTAAATATTAATAGTTTGGTTAAGTAACTTTTGAAACGCACTCTTACTGCGCTCTGTATCAATATTACTACTGACTAGTACAACAAGTTCTACAAACGATACAACTTTGTACCTCTAGTACTACCAGTAAACATACAAGCTAATTCTCTCGGTTTGATACTGCTCCGGATTCTATAGAACTACTGAACAATTTATCATACTAATACAATAGGGTATTAAAATTTTATCTTTTAAACTATTTGTTGCTCTGTTTCTATCGGTCTGTTGTAGGTAACAGACACACAGAAACAGATCCGTCCGTCCTTTCATCCGTCCGTTCGTCCGTCTGTCACCAGGCTGTAACTCAAGAACGGTGATAGCTAGACAGTTGAAATTTTGACAGATGATGTATTTATGTTGCAAAAAAAAAGTTGGCCAAGTACGAGTCGGACTCGCGCACGTTAAACAAAAAAAGGTTAAAATATGAAGTCTAATGCTGTATTAAAATGCTAATAACTCATTAGCTATACAACATTAGACGTACGGAACCCTTCGTGTACTTCGAAATACTTTAGCCTCACTTTTTTAACCAACGAAACAAATTAACGTATCTCCTATGATAACACTTTTTACTAAAATTTCACTTGTATTTCAAAAAAAATCTTCACGAATATCAATTGTTTAACGTTGGTTGTACGCATAATAGTTCAATACATAGTACACAATACCCCATTAATGACAGCTGATGCGCAGTAAAAGATCGCAATATATATAATATATAAGTACTATATCTCACTCGCACAATTACTGCTTCGATTTCAGACTCATCGAGTTCACAAACTATCTTGCCTATTCAATGGTTAATTGATTTGGCGCTTAGAAATGATTGCATCTGATTAGTCGCGTCCTGGTAATGTTGTTGCGTCGCACGGTTCAACAGTTTTTAAACCGCTGCGCTGCTGTAAATTTTCCGTTTTGCTGTTTTTGAGCTTAACTTACATTTTCTTCCATATTTATTCCTAAATTATTAGGTACTATTATCAGTTTTGCTTATGAAAGTCGCAGAAACTTTGACTGGCCCTTGTGTAAAAGTTACGCGTAGGTATATGTATATAAATCAATTAACCATTGAATGAGCAAGATAGTTTGTGAACTCGATGAGTCTGAAATCAAAACGGTAATTGTGTGAGAGTTAATCTTCTTTACAAATTTATTCGTAAGTAATAACACAGAATAAAAAGGACCAGATGGATGGTAATAATAGAGATACTCGTAACCTCTGCTTTATCAAAAAGGCGCGCCTTCCAAACGTGAGTATCATTCGTGCAGCGGTTTATTTGTGAAATGGGTGACGCAGATAAGTAAGGGACATACAAGGTAAGAACAAAAAAAATATTATTATTATATTAGGTCGCAAGCCGTCAAAGACTGACCTTTTATGATGCATAGTATACTAGCCGTTCATTGCTTCGCGTAGCAATCGTGTGTGTGTGTGTGAATCGAGTAGATATACCGTGTTCGTAGACCGCGGTTGTCGTTGCTATTATTCCCAAAGCCAACGTGCCACAACTTTAGTAATAGTACAGATTTTGTTTATGTGATAATTAAACATGGAACACATTCAGTTATCGTTTCCACACCACCCCCCGCAGTATTGTTGATATTAATAGCTACCTTGTATATGCATCGATTCGCCGAAAATTACGTTTGTTTCTTTTCAATTAAGTACATTCGAAAAGATCAAACTGTATTTAATTAAATTTTCCTAGATTACTATGCAGAATTTTATTTTCCCGATATTTTTTAGGGAGGACAAGTATGCTGACTAGCTCTATCGGACGTTCAGCTCCACTGGATTTTGTTTTATCCCGATATTTCAACTGCATACCTTTCTTCTCAAAACGGCGCGCCCCTCCATATTTTTTTAATGCAGTTGCAATTACTACTACTACCTAAACCATATTTTACATTTTATTGTTTTACCAAATGTACCATTGGTCACACTGTACTTATCTAGTCTACAAACGAGGTACACATAATAACTTTCTGTGGAAACAAGTTTCAAATCTAAAAAGTATGAAATAAGTATAACTACTTATGTAGTGGAAGACGGTACCGTTCTTATATATTTTTAAGCAAACTCTTTATTAAATTAATCATAGTCAAAGTCATTTATTCATTATTTATAGTACTGCCACGTTCAGCAAAAAAATATATAGAGCCACTGCGAGAAGAATGGGCAAGAAACTCGGGGCCATTCTTTTAATACAGCTAATGAGCTATAAAATCAATATAAACCGTTAATGTTAGACATGTTCCTAGTTAATAATGAAGCTAATCTTCACATCTTCAATGTTCATGGTAAATAAATTCTTAGTATAAACAGAACAGAGGTTACATATTCAGGTACAGAAATTCTTACAGTCTTTGTAATAACCACCTATCACATTCGAAATATAATAAAGGAATAATTTACACGATTGACTTGTTTAGTATAACAAAAAAAAAATTACAAAAAAAAAAATGGAACCGACTTCAACACCCAAATGTGTGAAATAACTTGTCGAAGTTGGTACCATGTGCACAATAATGGTACCGACTTCAACAAGTTATTTTACACTTTTGGGTGTTGACGTCGGTTCCATATTTTTTGTAAACTTTTTTTTTCCCACTTTTTAGTATCGCTTGATACTTACGGGATCGAATATCATTCATTGTTAACGACAATACCATCAAGATAGGAAAATATTTTTCAGCTATTTTAGTGTAACTCAAAATCGGCTTGACCGATTTTGATGAAAAGAAGAATTTTCAAAATCGGTTGACCCAGTCAAGAGTCCTGAGGTAACAAGCATAAAAAAACAGACGAATTAAGAACCTCCTCCTTTTTTGGAAGTCGGTTAAAAAATAACCGGCAAAAACGCTCACTTTTGGGATTACACGTATTATTTACTAAAATGAGCATCTAATGTGCTTGAAACCCGTGTTCAAGGGTTTCAAGCACATTAGATGCTCATTTTAGTAAATAATACGGGATAACTCACGTGAATCAGTCAAATAGCTTCGACTATAGATGTTGATCTAATATATTATATTAGATGCTTATCATCAGGGTGAGTGCGCAGCAGCATCTGCGATCTCCCGGCGGTCGGTGCCAACTATTAGTTTTCATCAACTCTAATAATATAAAGAAGAATGATTTGTGTTTTGTATTTTTGTCTAGAACGAATAAACTTTAAAACTACTGGACCGATTTGAAAATACTTTTCCCATTAGTATCCTACATTATTAATTTATAATGTAGGATTGATAAGGCTATAGAATATTTACAGTACATTTTTTTTTTGTTAAATACCATGCGAAGCCGGGGGAGCCGCTTGCTTATAATACTTCAGTATGTGTAAAATTGACGTGAATTTCATTTCAAAAATAAATAAAATGTATTATTAATAAATAATTTGTATTATGAAATATACTAATCATTTGTACCTACAGAAATTCGTATTATTTTAGGTTTATTGGGACTATAATATAGTAATTCAACAAGTTTAAATGGTTTAAATTGCATATCTGCATGACGTGATCATGGATAGTGGATCCACGATCACTGCAAACATGTATAAGTATGAAACGTCAGGATAAGATAATCACAAATGTACCCGAATGTAACCGTACAAAGATGTATAGTTAATTGACTGTAACTTAGAAAATATATCACCAAATTTATATGGACCAATTTGGAGGAATATTCATTCTCATATTCACATTCATCAGCCGGAAGATGTCCACTGATTAAATAGACCTAAGAAAGCTATAATGTGAACCTCTATTAGCAACTTGTAACTATTGGTTTGAAGCAATAATGGCCGAGCGGTAACAGCTATGGACTGCCGTGCCCCAGGTCCCTGGTTCCATCCCCACCACCGGCTTGAGCTTCACCACCCACCGCATGGTGGAAAGGCATTTTGCGAATGCCCGCCTGGCTACCTACCACCCTAAAGTAGAAAATCTGACACAAAGCACCTAACAGTGTTTCTAAATATTATGATTACAAGCACTACCGCGTACTAAGCGAAAATCATAAATTTACAAATTATTGGAGTACAAAATGTTTTGCACCGAGCGGGAAGCATCTATAGGCAGAGGTCAGGTGGGTCTCGTGCTTGTTGCGTCATATTCACATTAAAAAAGGTACTTGTAACTCACGATGCCGTCAGTCCACTTAGTGGAAGGCTGAACCAACACTACGTATTCCGGTGCAATGACCTGTTTTCTCATCGGTTATCGGTTAAAAGTAGATTTGAGATGTGCTTTTAAAAATTCAATGGACTTAAAACAAGCATTATAAATTTGATGTATAGAGGAAGGATGTAGTATTTAGCTCATTATTATGTCTGCATGAGCGATGAAGGAGTAATGAATGGATATGTTGTAAACAAATGTTACGTAGATATCTGTTGTACATTGTCTCTGATCGCTTTCGGAGGAAATATGCATAGGAATTTAAAAAAAGCCCTCGCCCAATTTCAAAAGAACCAGTCTGAGCTCCAAGCTTCGAGCTTCGGACCCGACCCCGACTCGTGTATGTACTGTACTGTAACAGCCGCATCGTCCACTGCTGTACACAGCCTCCCCTATGAACGGAGTATTTGCCATAATCCCCACGCTTGGCAGGTTGATTGGGGATCGCAGTGTAAGTTGGCAGTTCTTTAGACCTTACAGTATTTTTCCCTTAGTCGCCTCTTACGACGCCCATGGGATGATAAGGGGAGGTGAAATTCTAACCCGGCACCCCACGGGGGACACGTGTAGGTCGACTAAATTAACAGGGCAGTTTTGTGCGCCCAATTGCAGCAACATCCCTTCTCTTAACGACGTGAAAAGATATACTATTCGGCGTATTATTACGACATACAACAGGAATATATGGTACAACTTACCTATATTTATAAGCCGGAAACTGTATGCCAAAATATGAAACTAATTCTTATATTATATTGTTAGGTAAGTACCATGTGCCAAATTAGTAATACTTATTACTGAAGCACTCCATAGTTAAGTATGTATAAGGGCAGTGCAAAGATATCAAAGACCGGTAATTTTCAGCTTGAATGTGGTAATCCGCGATAGTAAGGCGGTAATCCCTTGTGAATTGAGTTCGTTACCGCAATGTTACTCGCTCTCACTTTTTGGCCGAGCGAACTAAAGGTTAAAGGTGAGATTTCAGCTCTTTTTTTTATTGCTGATAGCTTTTACCACAATCTTACCTAAGTAAGCGATGATGTGGTCGAAGGTGTTAACAGGCTTAACCTAGAATTATTGGCTCTTAAGGACAGCTGCCGGAACACACCGTTAGGTGCTTGGTGACAGATTTTCTACTTCAGTGTGGTCGCTAGCCAGGCGGGCATTCGCAAAAAGCCCTTGCACCATGCGGTGAAGCTTAAGCCCGCGGCGGGATTCGAACCATGGACCTGCTGTGTGGCAGTCCATAGCTAATGCCACTGAGCATAGTTATCTACTTTAAAACCGCTTGCTGACACAGCGAGGCTGTTAATAATAATAAAAATATTGAGCTCATAAGGGCTCTTTATATTTCATTATCACCATTTCAACCGGAACGTCCACCGTTATACCTGATGACGAGACCAGTTTCATTTATGATCGGCGGTACGCCTTTATTAACAAAATACTACGAAATATATACAACACAACAGTTTTGCTACAATGAAAGAATTTAGGCTACCTACAAGCCATTGCAGACTCACAGTCAGTCCAGTCCAGTCCACTACCAGTTTGCAGCGTACCGAGGCCGTTGCATCGACCAAACGCTCTGATAAATTTTGGAAAATACGATGAGCTCCCAGCCCCCACGGACCCAACGTTTCCACACAAAATGCTCAAATATATAATCACTGCCGGGATTAGCACACATGCGCCACTTCGTTACGGTGACTGTGTTGAACAACTGCAGAACCACACTGGCAGTGATGTGCAACTCAACACCTTGCCTGAACGCTGACTTAGGGAGACAGGGCATTGGACTTCATAGAAAATACCACCCCCCCCCCCCATTTCTGCCTCTGAGAGTCGTAAGAGGAGACGAAGAGAAAAATATGACAAACGGAGCAGCAGCACCATCTGCAGAATTGCCATCTTAAACTGTGATAACCATGTCGCCTGCCAAGCGTCGGGATTATAACAAACCCACTGGGAAGGCATTTGTTCTCTGGTGAAAGCCAGTTGATGGATGGGTGGACTTCAAGCACTTTGGTGCTCTAATAAATAATATGTACATGCTATTCTCTTATAAAAGAGAAACATCCTATTTCTGCTGATGAAGGCTAAGAATAAAATCTGTATCATTATTTATATCTAATAGTGTAGCCTGTCTTTAATATTCATGCCACGTATACAAACCGAGTAAACTAACAGTTTATTTACGTCTTACTATGATTAGTTAAGCTGAGCATAGATACGCGTTATTTGCTTAGAAAACAGGTATGAAATAATATAAATCAGTGAAATTGCGTTGATAAAATTAGTCATTATTTACTGATGCTGCCGTGTAGTGCAATGAGTGAAATAAATAAAGTGGCTGAACCTGATGTGGAGTATTTGGATAAACGTCCATCGCCGCCGGTGTGTATCTACCTTTTTTCGATTTGAACGCCTAGAACGACGGGATTTGCACGCCTATTTTTACACGACTGCCTAAAAAAAGGGGTGTTATGTTTTCAGGGTTCATGTATGTATGGTTGTGAGTTTCTTTACTCCACCGCAACTTCCAAACGGTCTAGCCGATTTCTATGTAAGAGATATTGTTAGATTCTTCTTGACAGTGCAAGTGACACTAGGTACATAAAAAATATTTTAAAAAATCAAACTGACGCCCTATATAGATATTTTTTTTCTTTCAAACCTATCGAGTGGGGTTTTTAAATGAAGGGCTTCATAACACAATGCCTTGAGTATATATGTATAATTTACAGTGTTATGTTCAATCGAACGATAATAGTACATTACTGCAGCTGCCAGCATAGGAGGCATTGATTGACGAACGTGTAAATGTGGACCGAGGCGAAGCCGAGGCACACATACGTAAGTCCATCAATGCTTAGTTGTGGCCAAGGCTTGTATAGTGCTTTTCTCAAATAATGCGCGGAAATTAAAACAAAGTAGTACCTAGGCAATTTTTTTATTTGAGATACAGTTGTTAAAACTACAATTTTCAATAAACAGCGTTCTATTTGCAAGCCAGATCGAAATTTAAATAAAACCTTTGATAAGTTACCGCCTTGGTTGCCATGCTTCGAAGTAAAAGATCGTTCAATTTTTAAATTACACGACAGATATGAGTTTACTATGTAATTTATTTGGCCGCTAGACACGACAGATATAGATTTTCATACATTTTTTGCCAGCCGCTGCACGCATGTATTTGGCTAGTACAGCAATTTCAATTAATCTCGAAGAAGGTTGTCAAAATAAAGCCCACATTTCCAAGCATGTTTGAGAAAAATGTTTAACGATAGTAAATAATTTGCAGTCGTAGTTATTACTTTTTAATTAATTTATACTTGATAGATTGATCATACCGATGGATTTGCACGCCTATTTCTCAATATTATATGGAGCAAAATTAAACTTTGTATGGTTATTATTATTAACTTTTATAGCTAATAAAGGGTGAAATAGAACCATAATAATATTTCAAAATAATTCCTTACTTTTCAAAACATATTTAGGATTTCGTACAATAAACAGGATCCTAATACTAAGGTTAGTCCGTTGCGTCCATTCGACCTAGTGCTCTTTTCCTGGCATGCGTATTTTCACCCGCGTGCGGATCCAGAAAGGATCCTCTTGGCCACTTGCAGTACAAAGATTACGTTTGCCGCTGCTGTGTTGTGCGTGTCGCCAATCCGCATTCAGCGCGTGTGCTGCCCGCATGATGGGATAAACGTACGAAATTATAGGATGCCGGCAGCCCGCATGCTCTGGCAAGCTATCGCCTATCACCTACGTAATTTAAATAAATGTTGTTATATTTTTTTTTGTATAGTATGTAACACATTGTTAAAAGACGTTTAAAAGAATGGCCCCGAGTCTCTGCCCGTTCTTCTCGCAGTGGCTCTATAAATGTTTTTTTTTGTGTTTGAAATATAATGCTTTGTACTTAACCATTCATGGTTAAGTACAAAGCATTATATTTCAATATTAAAATTTGTTATTGACTTTCATAAGAGCGCCGTAGACGCCTAAATTGAATAAGTGATTTTGACTTTGACGGTTCCATAATTAGGGCTCCGTTTTCCCTCAAGGTACGGAACCCAAAAAAGAGTATAAGAAGAATATATTGTTGTGCGTGGTATGCCTATGGTCAGAAATAAAAGGAGGTAGTAAAAACCCAAGGTGATAAACCTAAGTTAGAGCACTTCTAGCCTGTGACAACAATCTCACCTGTTGCTATGTGATAAATAAGCCTACCTACTATGAAACTGTCTCTATAAGACACAACTTAACGGGCTTGGTGATAGATTTTCTACTTGAAGACGGTATAGTAGCTAGACAGATGGGCCCCTACCACCATGTAAATTATCGTAGTTTTGAGGCCGCTTAAAGACTTCCGACATAGCCTAACGACTGTCATCCTAAGACAATAGTCGGACTGATGGCTTAACGTGCTCTCGAAATAATGGAAGCTCATTAGGAAATGCCACTAGCGGTCACCCGATCAAATAATGGCTGCAGAGAACATTGCTTAACCTAGAGATTAGCTCCCTTATGAACGGTTCTAAAAACAAACACGATGTTTCGTCCGAAAATATTAATTATACATACAACAAACTCATATGATAGAGGCAGGCTGACCTAAATGTATGTACATCGTAAAGAAACGACCGCCGATACTTTGTCAGTGTCACATTGCAACTATGGGCTCCAATTTATATGAAATTTGCTTCTGGAGTTTGAGATCCTGTTGCCCTGTAACTTCTGAAAGATCAATAGCCTTTGCAGAAAATTGTGACTTTTGTGCATAGTATATGCAGGTTTTTCAATTGTATTCAAGAGTACTGTAATGTATCAGCTGGATCATCCACTGCCGCTATATACTCTCCCATGAAGGGGAATTTACCATGGCAGCTTATAGATCGCAATATAAGATGTTCTTCAGATGGCGCTGCTGCCCCCCTTCCAGTCGCAATTATCACTCTGCCAAAAGAGGGGAAGAGGTGCAGTTCTAACCCGGCACCCTACTGGGAAAGATATCGGGGGCAAGGGGGCTTTCCAGATATAAGCTTTTAATAATTTAATTTCATAGTTAAACCAACACGTAGTTCTTTGACAAACTTGCGTGGTCACAACTCTTTGTGACGCCATTTTTACTTTTCATTAGAGACGTGATTTGAAAAGAAAAGGTTGTTTCTTTTCTGTTGTTTCAGAGTGACCTGATCCTATTCGATGAGTTTCAGAGAGTCTTAATGTGCGGTATATACTCCACAATTATAAGCTCCACAATACATATTTCAAAGTGTAATAAAGAAAAACTACTGGCAGATTTGTAATCTGGGACAACATATATGACATACGAATGCCCAAGTAGTTTATGAGATTTTTTTTTAAACATTAAATAAGTTCGTCTGTTGAATATGAATGTTGTTGAACTTAGTGACAGAGGAAGTCCGAAGAATGTAAGGATGGACTTCATGATTAATGTTGAGCGTAGAGCGTATGAAAAGTATGTACACTGATATAACCAGTGTTAAAATAGTATGATATAGAAAATTCGTGTATTTTGCACAAATCTACTTAGCCTCCTTATACCATTATTATTGTTAGACTGAAGTGATATTCTAATAAGCTAGCCTTTGACCACTATCGGACCTGTTGGTAAATGCGGATGCCGTCAAGATGTTGTACCTTGGATTGGTCTTAAGGATTAGGTAGTCTTAATGCTAAAAACCCACGAGTATTTAATATTTTATTGATATTGTGTACCTAAAGAGTTATTGGAAAAATGCTAACAACCTCTTAGGATTGACTTTTGCTAGGCCAAACATTTTTTTTTGCATTTATTGTGGGGACAGCCGGCACCCCCCATCAGGGTTAGGGCCTCATGAGGTGTGGATGCCCTCGTGTTCCGGGGCATCCCACGAAGCGGCATGGGGGAATTATTCCCAGAGTCTGGGCTCGTTTAAGCCGGCAGCGACGGCGACGGTGGCTGCAGATGAGAGCGCGAGTGACCCCGCGGCCCCCGCCTCTAGTCGATGACGACGGAACACCATGAGGTTTTTAGTCGGTAGTGGGGTCCCTATTGACCCTGAGTCCGATATAACCACCTGCTCCCCGGCGGGTGTGTATGCGTAAATGCATTTTCCTCACGAAAAATAAAAAAAACAAAGGGTAGTACCTGCTTCCCCAGGTTGAACTCTTTCTGCAGCTACTAAAAGATCTGACTAATTATCCTTATCGATCGAAAAAAAACAAGTATAATGACATTTAAGCAAGATTGTAATATTAATTTGACATTTAAAATCAATTATTTAAATTCGAATATTGACGACATTTCTGTTACAAAGTTTTCAGGGTTAAATATAGATTCTAATTTAAAATGTATAACACATGCAGACCCAGTTTGTGCAAAATTGAATGGTTACTCATATGCTTTATTTGTGTTGTCAAAAATTGTAAATATGGTAGCTTTACTCACATCGTATCATGCTTCATCAACCCTCCGCTACGGTATAATATTTGGGGGAAACTGTGTCGAACGTGAAACAATATTCAAAGCTCAAAAAAGATGTATAAGATCAGTATGTCATATTACATCCACAGATTCTTGTAGACCATATTTCAAAAATCTGAAAATTTTGCCTTTCCCATGTTTATACGTGTTTGAAATTGTACTGTTTACAAGAAACAACCTTAAATTATTTAAAATGTTTAAAAGTCAACGCCACAAATATAAAGTTTATATACCAGGTCATACATCTGCCCTATCTGATCAAAGTGTATTTGTAATGGCTCCAAGAATATACAATCACTTACCTACATCTTTATTAGAATCCGAATACCTAGCATTATTTAAGCGGAAATTATTTGATTTTCTTCTTAATAAATGCTATTATTCTGTAACTGAGTATTTAAATGACCAATATACATAAATTTATTTCGTATTAGTATCTATTGTTGTTATTTTATTACAGATTAGTTGGCAACACTAAGGTTTCTTGCTGGTCGACGCTAAAAATTTGACATTAGATTAATATGACATTTAAATGAACGGATTGAATGGTTTGTTATTGAATTGTAAATGACATGAATTAATGCGGGTAGATATCTTTGTGACTTTAGTATTTGATATATTTAGTAAATGTTTTTATTATCGGTGTTTTTTTAATATTACGAATAAGTTAAAAACGTAACTCATTAATGTAATCTTGAATGAGCGTTGGTAGTATATCTATGTAAGTACATAATCTAGTTTATAAGCAAGGCTTGGACCTTCACTTTTGCATGCCAAATATGGTGGAATGTGCAAATCTGTTTAGAGTAAACTAATAACTTTACTTTTGCTTAAATAATTACTCACATTCTTGCAAATAAATTGAATTTGAATTTGATATTCCAATTAATATACTTTGTGCAAGAAGTATAGAAACATCTTTATTTTTTTATCTATAGCGGATAGGGCTAGCCCACGACCACTATCTAACCTGATGGTAAGTGAAGATATAGTCACAGATGTTTTACAGACTAACCAATAATATCATGCTCTCAAGGACAGCTGCCGAAACACACTGTTAGGTGCTTGGCGACAAATTATCTATTTAAAGGTGGTAGCTAGCTAGGCGAGCATTACCGCCATGATTTATCGACTACCATCGTAAGATAAAAACCTGGACCGAACGTATAAAGTACGGAAGCGCTCAGTAGTAATGCCTAACTAGTGGTCACCAATCCAAGTCATGACCACGGCGGATGTTGCTTAACTTAGCTGATCGTTTAAGAACGGCTATGTAATCTTCGCTACGAGCGTTTTAAAATATTTGTTATTGGCGGCAGCTTAACTGCAATGCCATGATTTTGAGCTCGCCATGAAGTCACTCCTAGAACACTTTACTTGCGCAGCGTTTCGTTGCGTTCACCATTCGAGATATAGGTACAGGGTTATTGGTAATATGCTAACAATCTCTTAGGGTTGACTTCTATTAGTTCTCACAATCATTTTGGGACAAAAATTTTGGTTTGAAAAAATAAAAACGAATTTTTTTATATACTTTTTGTGTATTTTAATGCCTACTTTGAGCCACTAGCGTTCACCGCAGAATCACTGCAGCGCTCCGTGCTCCCTTTGAATATTTACGTCGAACAAAGTAATAAAAATATGAAATAATACATTACAGGCACAAAAAACTTTTAACATCAGATAGGCCTCGTACTTATTCGGTCAAAAAAATTAAAAAAACACAAAAAAAGAACATCTCAAAATGTTTTTTAGGACTAGCAGAAGTCAACCCCAAGAGGTTGATAGCATTTTACCAATAACCATGTATATTAATCTTACTTGTTAATAGCTTAGAAACAATGTGTCTCTATGACTCTATCTATAAATAACAGTATTGAAATCTTTGATTCCAGGGCAAGGACCGTTTCCCTACGATAGTCATTGTTATCATTTTAACGGAATTCTGCGAAAGGTTCTCGTTCTCTGGCATGAGAGGTGAGTAACCTTTTATAAACATGTTATAAAACTCTACCGAACCATGTGAATTATGTATGTTTGTTTGGAGGTGTATGACCTTAACGAAATGCTGAAAATCACATTAGTATGTAATTTTTTTAACATATATTGCTTTGATAAAATCTCCTTATCCATATTTTTTTATTTAAATATTTTCTACTACACAAACAGGAAAGATTTGTATTTCATTCGATCAATCTGCGTGCACCATTGCGGTCTCATTGCTCAATCTGCTAGCGTAGAAAACGTTTTAAAAATTTAAATCATAAAACAATCCTAAGAATAAAAAATGCCTTTAATATAAATTATCAATTTTAGAACACTTTAATTTTATTCACCTATTATGTTATTCACATTGTTTTTACTGCAGTTATTTTCCTCAGAGTATTGATGTGAAAAATTGAGTGTTTTGCTCTGAAACAAAGTAAATAAAAAAACTCGTTACGCTCAGGTTTAATTTGAGCCTGAGCGTAACGAGCCTAACTGAGCCATCACTGCTTCATAAATGATAACCGATTTCGGTTGAAGAGAATCCAATAACTTGATTGGACAGCACAAAGATATTTTTAAATCGGAATTCGAAAAGTGCTCACTGTTATAATAACTATTATTAAACAATATATAAAAAACACGTTTATATCTTATGACAAATCCACTTCAATATATTGCTAACGTGACGTCAGCAACGCCAAGTAGCTGAACCGGAACAGTTTTTGACGCGTTTCGTCTCTGCACGAAACATTTTTAGGCAATCCTGACTTTTCACAATCGAGAATTTCGGAGTTATCGCTAAATATATTTTATATTTTAATCATATTTTTGATAATTATGTAATTCATATTTTAATCATATTTTTGATAATTGATGTTGAATATTATTTAATATGAATTTCCGAAAAGTGTGGATAGAATCTACTAATTAGCTATTATGTACTACATGTTTTAGACGATACTTCTTTGATTTACTATCAACAATGATTCCCAAGGATGGTCGCAGACAGACAGATACACGGACGTAAGACATGCGCCTGGCCATAATATCTTACTAAAAAGTTTACACTGTGAAAATAAATATATACTTAACAATAAGTAAAATAATAAGTAATGTAATGAATGGCAAAATAGAGCTCGTTGTCTGTGAGTTGCTGTCCTTTCTCTCTTCTCTTTTCACACTTCACATTAATATTACAGATGTAAAAGTTTGTGAGTGAGCGGGATGTGTGTATGTTTCTTACTTCTTCCCGCTGTAACGGCTTAACCGATTTGAATGAAACTTATAATATAGATAGTTTAGGTTTCGAATTAACATATGGAATAATTTTCATCATCATCATTACTTTTTATCTATGTCTAAGCGCGTGAAACCACATGATGCAGCTAGTCTAAAATATTCACGATCATACTAATTCAAAAATATTTGTACACCTTCCCATTTTGACCTTTAAAGAGTTTCAAGTACCTACACACGTACTAAAAATGAACATATCATGAAGCTTATACTTGTTTTTCAGCGTTCCTTACCCTCTACCTTCGCAGTAAACTAGGATATTCGGATGATGAAGCCACAGAGACGTATCATGTCTTCAGTACTTTTGTATACGTATTTCCTATCATTGGAGGTATACTGGCGGACAACTATCTTGGGAAATTCAGGTGAGATTAAATATTTAGAATAGAAACAACACATTTCATATCTAAAAGAAATAATACAAGAGAACTTGTGTAATTTTGTCTAGTTCTAACCACATATATCATATAACATATTTGAAACACGTTGACCCCTATTGTGTAGATACATAAGCTCAAAATCGATTGCATTATACTAACCCTGGTATATATTTTTTATGATAGGTTTATTCACGCAGGTTTTCTCTAAATAGAGGCCTCTCCTCTATGTCTTAGTATTAAAAAAGTTCAAATCCTCATCGAGAGTTCTGTAGGAATTCGTTTAAATTATTTCTCAAGGGGGTGGTCTATTTTTATTTGTACTCTAACACGTTGTTGTCTTCGAAAGCTTTTTATGTAGAGCCAGGAGAATGTAATGAAAATATATTTGTCATATATTTTATATGTTTAATTAAATGAATGGCTATTTTTATTACGGGTCTATCTATCAACGGTTACAAATGCTACATAACTCTACGAAGTGCTACGAGAGAGTTCTACGTAATTTCACATCGTTTATTATACACAGAAATTACGTCAGAGCCAGTATGTATCCAAATAAACAAATTTTTTCCTTCATAGATATTTTATAATAGATTGTTTTCGACATTAATAGTAGACTGTTATACAAGGGATGAAAGGGACCTATTTAGACATGAGGTGGCGTTTGGCACCTTCGCTAAGCTCTTACGTCAATAGTTCATGTGTCTAAAACAGGTCTTCTCCGAAGTTAAACACTATAATTTTTTACTCTCAACAGTCTTTATGTTACATAAATGTAAAAACGGAATGACATAGTGCGAACTTTACCATGCATGCTTATCTCAATTGTTTGTTAACTTTTAGTTTCATTAAAATTGTCAAATGATCTCATTGAAATAAATTTTATTTTGAATATTTTTGGAATTGTTGCTGGTATGATGTTATTCTTGCTTTTATCTAGCTAATTCATTTAAACTTCCATATTACTATGTCATCCCATGTTTAAATGCCCTATTAAAACACAAGCATGTGCATTTAGCTACTACTAGTTGGTATTTAAGCAATGTTGAGTCCGTAGGTACGTACATCTTTAAACGGTCTATGTCAAATCTTTCAGTCAATACTTTGGGCGCCCAAGATACAGGCACAGCCTAGTTTGGGGCCCACGGGTACATATCTTTAATTTTTATCAGGACTATTTAACATAAATATTAAAAAATACTTTAACTAACATAGATATTAAATTAAATTAAACACAACTATGTACAAAGATTCATTATATGTCAATAGTTTTATGATTAATAAAGTTATTATTATTATTATTATGCTTTTCATTTCGAATACAAGGGAGGTCAATAAAGTCCTGATTATTTCAAGTTTTTTTTTTTTATTAAAGCTAAATAAAATTATGAATAACAAGTAATTTTACAACTTTGATGAAAACATTTTAATATAACAATTTTACGCCGCGACACAGAGTGGCACATAAATAGCTGGGGCATGGCTTACATGATGTTTAAATTTTTTGACAGCAGTGAAATTGTTTTACAGGGACGAAATTTACATTTCTTTTTCTTAATTGACACTATCCCTCTTTTATGATTAGTATGATTAATATGTTGACAAATTACATGACTGCCCAAAAAAAGGAGAGTTTTGTGCCCTGAATGCCCACCTGGCTAGCGACCACCCAGTAGAAAATCTGTCGCCAACCACCTAAAGGTGTGTTCCGGCAGCAGTCCTTGAGAGCCAGAAAAATTACAGGCACGTGAGACTCAACAACTATGTCTCAAGGTGACGGGCGCAGTGTAATTCCTGACTTGTGACGAAATGCATCTGTTATAGGCAGATGTTAGCCCGCTTAAAATCAGATGGGCCTCGAGCTTGTTCCGTCACATAAACATAAAAATGTGTTAAAGTATGTGTGTTTGTGAGATTCTTTATTCCACCATAACTACTAAAAAGCTGAACCAATTTTAAGTAAGAGATATCGTTGTCTTGATAGCACATTTTTATGAGTAAATAAATTTTCACTTTGAGCGGGATTTTTATAACTGATTGGCCACCTGATGATTTGTGATGATGTGATCGAAAATGTTGTTCGGGCTAGAATTACTTGCTGTCAAGGACAGCTGCCGCAACACACCGTTAGGTGCTTGGTGACAGATTTCCAACTCCTATCCACGGTGGAAGGCACCGATAGGTAAACGTCGACACAAAGACTCACTCATACGATCTCACCTATTTATAAATTTATTATTCTTTAGTAGGAGCATTGATACAGAGACGTTTCTTTCAGGACGATCCTCTACTTGATGTTTATATACGCAGCGGGGAATATATTCGTCGCTATTACTGCTATACCGCAACTAGCGTTACCTGGAAGGTATTTTATTCCATATTTAAAGTCTAAGAGCGGGTGAAGATCGACCTTCACCCATCAGATAACTTATTGAGATATATTTTTTATCTAATATAATTTATTAGCACACCTATGATGCATTGCCCATCGAAAAATTTTCATACTTACCTATTTTTAATTGAATAAATTTTAATATTTTTATTTGCGTCCCATTTTTACCCTTTGGGTACGGAACCCTAAAAAAAAGAGCAACTATCTAATATACGAGTATAACGTAATAAGTTCAGAAGTTGGCAATCCGGCTATTTTTTAATTTATTTTTTAATATTGATAGTTAGCCTTTGACCACAATTTAACCTGATGGTAAGTTATGATGTGGTCGAAGGTGTTAACAGGCTTAATCTAGAATTACAACCCCGCCAGGGTGCCAGCAATGCACCTGCTGCTGCTGGCTCGCAGATCAGGCGGGACTTCCCAAAACGCCTTTCCACCATTTGGTGAAGCTCAAGCCCGCGGCGGGATTCGAACCATGGACCTGCTGCGCGGCAGTCCATAGCCAATGCCAAGGCTGATATAATATCTTAGAAATGTCTGATAAATTATAACGCAAACGGTCATTCGTAGTTTATTATTATACAACCGTGTAACCCAATAATCATATATATAATAATATGAGTAACTTTTATCTAAGTAACAATTTTATATTCATCTTTAAGAAATTAACAACGATAATAAAAATTTACTTGCAAATTTCAAATAAATAATCACTTTTTAAATAATATATACAATAATACTTTATTTATAATGCAATTAACTAATTATTTATCTAATCTTAGATCTCGAATCAGATTTCAATTATTATTTGTAAGGGTAATACTTATCGCAAATAATTCAAAAATGTTTATTATTATTATTAAATAATTATAAAAGGTAATGTTTTATACAGATTATGCACTCTCATCGGCCTATTCATGATCACAATAGGCACTGGAGGTATCAAGCCATGTGTCACAGCCTTCGGCGGCGACCAGTTTGAACTGCCCAGGCAAGATCATCACCTGGCCATTTACTTCAGCATTCTATACTTCACACTGTGCATGGGTAGCCTTATAGCGAAGACTGTGTCGCCAATACTGAGGTCTGAAGTCCACTGCTTTGGGGATAAGGATTGTTATTCGCTGGCCTTTGGCGCTCCTGGGATTATTGTGCTGGCTTCTATAGGTAAGTTTGAACGTATAAAAGGGAACTATTTATTTATTTAATAGAAATCCTTATTGATAGGGAATTAGGTGGCGATGGGGACAGTGGGAGTGCACCATTAGACGTACGTCCCAAAACAAAATTTCTTTGGTTGGAGCTCCATATACAACTAGTGAACATTTTTCTAGAGGAGCAAAATGACCTTTTACCCATCATTTTCGTATCCCTTTTATGCACGTGCTTTAAAACGATTTTACAATAAATAACTTACACCATTCTTGCCAAGTGGCTGATAAGATAAGACGTTTATTAACTATTCAATCATTACTTTGTACATGTAATAGATAAAATCTTTAATTCACAGTTCTCACATGCAGTAATATATAAGTATTAAGTACTCCTAAATCTCTACTAACTTGATTAAACCTTTTTAGTATAAGACTTCAATGATTTTTTGTCATAAAACATTGTTATCGTAAGATAAGCAAGTATTCTTGTCGGCACAGTAAATAACATATCAGGCACAGAACATCGATGAAAAGCTTGAATTAGGGTCCCTTGCAATCCCATTTGCAGGTCAAAATAGAGAAACTACGATAGAACACCGGAATTAATGATTAGGGTCCTGTAACTCGTAAAAATTTCTTTAAAATGTAAAATAAAGTTTTTAAGCTAAAAACATCATTAACACCAAAAAAAATCTGTTGAACGTTTTATCTCTTGATTTTATACAAATCAGGTTTTTTATTTTTATTCATCAGTACATGATTATTTTCTTAGCCCCCGAAGCTCTTTCCAAACTCAAACCTACGATATTTCGGATTTTAGAACCAAAAATTATTGTCGGTAAGTATAAGTGAAATAGTCAGATGTATACAAAAATCGTTTTGCGATATCTTACTATTATAAATTGAGCTTGAAAGATTTTTATGTCATGTATTTGTCTCGATAGTATGTGGGGATATTATAAATCTTCATACAAAAAAATAAAAATAATATTTATTGATGTTTCAATGTAGAAAATTGTAATAAATAAATGAGTGCGTGAGTTTTATGAGAGAGTCTTCTCGAATGAAAAATCTTGTACAGATAATTAATATTAATAATTGCCTTTTTCTGGAACATGTATTGTGATTTAATATTGTAATGTAATAAGGATGAAAAGCAACAGTATTCCTGACCATGGGAGGGAGGGCTTGCCAGCTGCTCGGTATAGAATGAACATTTCAATCACATCGAGTTAAATTTGCAGGTGTGAAGTGAAGACAATATCAAATGTGTGATGTACTTACATTAAGGCGCATTAGGTTGGGTGGTAATATGAACCTCGTGGGGTGCCGGACTCCGCGGGGTGCCAGGTTAGAATATCACCCCCCCATTTCTACCGACACCAACGGCGTGTCGTAATAGGTGGCTACACGTAAAATACCGCAAGGTGGGCAGCAGCGCCTTCTGAGGAACTGATAACTTAAACTACGATCCCCAAGACGCCTGCCAAGCGCAGGGATTATGGCAAACCCCCTTTATTGGGGGAGGCTGTGTTCAGTAGCTTACAATACGGCTGTAACAGTAATACATTAGGTGTAGCGAAAAAGAAAATTTAGTACTTAACGATTAATTAGTCTAAGGGTCCGTTTCAGAATGTCCTTATAAATTTTCGGGTTGCTAACCAACATATAATATAACTGAATGATAAAAAGGACAGTTAACATGCAGCGCGTTTCAAGCTTTAACCGATGGATAGGCTAAATTGATGACTGAAACGGAGAGACAGTGTTTTGTTCAATAAATATGTTCTGGGTAGTATAACTTACTAGAACATTCTGAAACGGGCCCTAAATAAAAGATAGACCTTAGTTCGTCATTCTTAGCTACCATAATGATCTCACTATACCTACCAGTATTATAGGTATTTATAGGTTAGAATAAAGGCCATCACTCATTATTTTACGGCTTTTCGTAACGGCCGAAGCGTCTCACTTTTGTAACAATCAGCATCTGTGATTAATTACCTACTTAGAAAGCTTGCATTTGACTTGAAAGGACGGAGTAGAAAAAATATTTGTAGAAAACATTATATAAGACAAACTTCATTGTTTTGTCATACTGTCTGGGGAATTATTTTGGATATGTTTGGCTTATTTGACTCTTATAGAAATTTTTTGATGGGTGCCAATTATATGTTAAAAAACATAGGTAACTCTGGTAAAAATAGGAGTACCACAGGGAATAATTTAGGACCTTTTCTGTTTCTAGCGTATATTAATTATCTGCCTTACATGGTCAAAGATTTCTACGATATTGTTTTATTCGCAGGTGATACCTCTCTGAATTTTTAAGTTAGAAAATATAGTGAACTCATTCATGTAAATAAAGTGTTATCTATGATATCTAAATGGTTCGCCGCTAATAATCTTCTCCTAAATTCAAAAAAGACCAAATGTTTAAAGTTTTCTTTACCAAATATTCCTTATGTTGACCCAAACATTAAGCTTGGCCCAGATAAACTCTCTATGGACAATGCGACGGTCTTCCTGGGAATCAAAATGGATTCAACTTTACAGTGAGATCACATATACATGATCTGGCTGGAAGACTTAGTTCTGCTGCATATGCAATTTCTAATATAAGACAGTTAACAGTCGCAGCTACTGCACGGTTAGTTTATTTCGCGTACTTCCACAGTATAATGTCGTGTACTGCTGTGTGGAGCTGCTGCTGAGATAGAGACAATCTTTATCTTACAAAAGAGTGCAATTCGAGCCATATATTAAATGGATCCTAGGGAATCTCTCTGGATCTTTTTAAAAAAAATGATATTTTAGCTTTACCAAGTATGAGTTATGAAAATATTATCTACGTGCGTAAAAAATTGAGTAAATTTAAATGAAACAGTGACAATCACAATTACAATATTTAATTTAACAGCTATTTTATCTTTATTCCCAGGAATAAAGATAAAGTAGCGGTGCCAGGTTTTAGATTTAGTGATTAGCAAAGATAAATAAAAGGTCCGTTTTAGGTAATCGTGTGCAGTTTTATAATAACGTTCCCAAATATATTACAATGCTCACAGAAGGAAAATTCAAGTGACATGTGAAAAACATTTTGATTAAGAAATCCTACTACACACTTTGTGATTATTTAAACGACAAAAATGTTTGGACAATTCCACCTCTTCCAAGATATCGCCTGTCACCTACATACGTAATTTAAACAAATATTGAAAGAATTTTATTATATTGTATGTATACTAAGATACTAAGTATACTTAGTAACACATTATTAAAAGAAGTTTAAAAGAATGGCGCGAGTTTCTTGCCCGTTTTTCTCGCCGTGGCTCTATACATTTTTTTGCTGAACGTGGCAGTACTATGTAGAATATTTCAATAATAAAATTTGTAATTGACCTTCATAACAGCGTCGTAGATGTCAAAATTGAATAAATAAATTTGAATTTGACAAGTCAGGCAAAAAAATAGTGTTATTTAGAATAATCCTGTTATTAAGAAACTGAATGTTGAACACTTCACAGAATCAAATTGGGAAATTAAGACGTAGGAACACAAGGTATCTTGTTTCTTGCATATTGAAAGCAAAATATTTAACAATGTCAACCTAGAACATTAACGATACAATCTCTTTTAATAACCTTAATTTAGAGCTAGCTAAGGTTAAGTTTCCATATACAAACTCAATTGCTAGACCATGTTATAAAAAATATATACAAAAAAGGATTTAACTCCTAAGAAAATAAAAACGATATATTGGAATTTGGCGAATTGAGGCGAAGGCGAAGTTGGAGTTGTTTAAATGCATGTGTTCTGGACGTAATATTTTTTTATTATGGCGGCGCGAAGATGTCTTTTTTTTATTTCTGATAGGTAAATTCACAATCTCACCTGATGGTAAGTGATGATGTGGTCGAAGGTGTTAACAGGCTTAACCTAGAATTACTGGCTCTCAAGTACAGCTGCCGGAACACACCGTTAGGTGCTTGGCGACAGATTTTCTACTTGAGGATCGTCGCTAGCCAGATGGGCATTCGAAAAATGCCCTACCACTATGCGATAAAGCTCAAGCCTGCGGTGGGATTCGAGACGCGGACCTGCTGCGCCGTAGTCCATAGCCAATGCCATTGTGCCATCACTGATTCAAAAAATTCCAACGCGCCTTCATCATGCAGACGCGTGCTGTGATGGCGATTGCAAAAGCCTAGCAAGTAACGTCACCTATACCGTACTTTACATCACTTCAGAAACCCACACTCCCTTCGATGGTGATTCATCAAGTATGAGGGAGACAAAACCCGTCAGCGTATAAAACTCGTGCAGACTATCAGCTATTTCATTAATTTAGGGTGTAAGAATTCTAGCAAAGAACTATACTGTCATATAATATTCCAAAAAAAAATATTAAAAAATGGCACCGACTTCAAAACCCAAAAGTCTGAAATAACTTGTTGAAGTCGGTACCATGATAGTCTAAATGTACTTATTATGACCATATTGTGCGCATGGTACCGACTTCGACAAGTTATTTCACACTTTTAGGTGTACTTCAACACCTAAAAGTGTGAAATAACTTGTCCATTTTTTACACTCTTTTTAGTAACCCTTGTTACTTACGGGATCGTTTGTCATTCATTGTTGACTATAATATCATCAAGAAAATATTTTTCAGTTATTGGAGTGTAACTCAAAAATGGCTAGACCGATTTTAAAGAAATTTAAATAGGACCAAACGACAACCATCAGCTTTCAAACAAAAAAATAATTTTCAAAATCGATTTACCTAGTCGAGATTTCTTAGGTAACAAACATAAAAAAACATACAGACGAATTGAGAACCTCCTCCTTTTTTTCGAAGTCGATTAAAAAGTAAAATATCTTAGAAGCCGTCAATTAAAACTCTCTGAGACTTTTATAGTCTGACATCCACAATGCACAAGTTATTTTATAATGTTTATGTGCTGGATGTAGGATAACAACACTCACCGAGTAGGAATCAACCACCCCCAACCCACGTCACGCCTACTAATGAAATTTATTGAGAACAGCGGGAAGACGTCTACTGTTGAACAAATGCCTCCTCCATAGACCGCCACAATGAACGGTTAGGTATACTTAAATACATTAGCTCCCCGCGACTCTGCCGATGTCGTCTTTCCACTGAGTAAAAGGATTACCTACTCGTCTCTATTTTAATAGAAAATATTAATACTTACTGTTACATCTGATATATTGCAGACCTAGGCTCGAATGCCTCACAAACCTATTTACGCATTGTCACCAGTATATTTCTCTATACGGTGGTACTAAACTTCCAAAGTTCTCAACACTATTGTGATAACTCCAGGAGTCACCAGACTCAGTACTAGTATACCCTTCAGGTGGAACCTCTGCCCAAATTAGTAGCAAAAGTGAGTTGCGGGAATATATAAGTCATAGTATTATAATAATAATTATGTCATGGTGTAAATTTAATCATGTTTGTCTGTGCATAACTTGTTTTTTTTTAAGTTGTATAATATAACACTCTCTCCTATAGTATAACCTCCTCGTGCATAATAATATTATACACTAGAGCGTAATAGAATTATCTCTACAAAATTAAGTTAGTACCTAACTGCAAATTATATGCGAGTAAACAGAGCATTTCAATTTAACTGGGTTATACAGATTTGTAACAACAAAGAGGTTTTATACCGCTGAAGATCCACTTATATTTTTAGAATACATAAATGTGTCCTTAATAAATTTGAAAATATTATAATTATACTATTATTATTATTAAATTATTTATAATTCACAATAATTTGTAATAAAATATTTGCATTATATCACTAAAATTCTAATTTTGAAGTAGGTTGTAAGGCTAAGTATATGTTATCAAACATCATACATTTGCCGGGCGCAAAAAAAAAAACTTGCGCGCTATATTCCATAATTTTCGTATTTTGTTTGTATCGCATTTGTGCAATATATATTTTGTTCCTCGCAGGGTGTTGAAAAGGTGCGTATGAAACTCGTGAGCAACTTAGCGCACCTGTATCATAAATAATACACTATAATAACAAATAACATTTAATCCACACTGAGGTAGAAGTCATTCTGACATTCGTCACGATTTGTGAAGGTGAAATTGGTCTATTTTGAGGTTGTTTTCGTTCGTAGGAAAAACACAAACAGGTAGTTATTAATATACCTGTTATCTTAACTCAATATTGATAATGGAAACTTGCGTAATCATAACTAATGCTCTAATAGTAAGTAGGTGCATCGCAAAATGTCTGTTTATGTAAGGTAAATAAACAAATGAAATCAACGACATGTAACCTTAAGAGGATTATATAGCGCGTACTTCTCTATACAAAAGGAAAAAGCTCTTTTCTACCTCTTAATATTGCCTGATTTCGGTGTTTTTGGTGTTCATGTGTTGAACATATCATTGATTTTATTAATTCCAGTTTTCTAAACAACTTTAAAGTTAGAAGCATTTTCTGCTTTCTTTAAAACTTTAAAGTTTCTTCTAGGTTATAATATTATATAAAATTTTTCATTATTATTGATTTATTGTATAATAAAAAAATGTTACATTTAATTACTATTTATCTCACCAGCACCTGCTGGTAAGACGCAATGGAAGCGAAAACAATCGCGATAACGCTCTATTCCAAATAGATTTGGGGACTAATTCAAAACAAACTGTCACCCACGCCTCAGTCGACAGTCGGCTATATGCGCCGACTCCCAGAACATCTAGTTAGTTATACATTCGTCTCTAGAATCTCTAGAATTTTTCCTTTCACGTCTGATCTTGTGTAAAGTAAATAATGAAAGCAATATCTTAAGACCAAACTGATAATAAATATTTATGTAAGATAAAAGTATTTCTATGTGTACCTATTTACGTTTGTCATGACCTTATCTGATGTAAATTTTATTTTTGTTACTCGCCTTATTAAATCGTTTTGATGACATCCACGATTTTCGTACATCATGATCATCCAAAAATATTTGTGGAAATGCGTGAATCATCGCTTTAAAATCTCTACGTACTTTGTTCGAACTCTAAATCGGATATATGGAGATATGTCTTAGCCCGTGGGGTATCGAGCTAAAATTGCATCCCTCAAATCTTCCCGTTGGAGTCCAAAAGAACGACGATGGGAAAATATCAGAAAGTGGGCAGCAGCGCCTTCTGAAGTACTGCCATCTTATACTGCGATCCCTAAGCTGCCGGTAATAACAGAGGAGGCTGTGTTCAGCAGTGGACAATCAGGTTATTACAGTTACAGTTTTTGAAGCGCTCGTAGCGAAGTTTGCTTAGCCATTCTGAACCGATCAGCAAAGTTAAGCAACGTCCGCTTCGGTGATGACTTGGATGGGTGACCGCTGGTGACATTACTACTGAACGCTCCCGTGCTTCGGAGGGCACGTTAAGCCGTCGGTCCCTGTTGTTGTTTTAGGATGGCAGTCGTTATATCATGGTGGTAGGGCACTTTGAGAATGCCCGCCTGGCTAGCTACCTCCCTCAAGTAGAAAATCTGTCGCCAAGCACCTAACGGTGTGTTTCGGCAGCTGTCCTTGAGAGCCAGTAATTCTAGGTTAGTCTGAACAACATCTTTGATCACATCATCACTTACCATCAGGTGAGATAGTAGTCAAAGGCTTACCTGTCAGGCATAAAAAAAGCTACCCGCGACTTTTACGATATCGTTAGAACACCTACTGGGGCTTCGATTTACTTATTATCGTACATACTCAAAAACTTATGTCAAATATAACCAAATTTTTGTGTGTGAGGCCATCTTCAGGGTCTATGCTGTATTTAAGAACTTGATACTGCGTAGGTATAGGTACTGTCATACTACTGTTTTATAAATCAGGACCAAGTTAGTGAGGTTTATCTATTAAAATATATATGAGTTTTTACTAATATAATAAAAGTATCTAATGTAAAATGAACTTAAGTGATAAAATATTTGTGATATTTGTGGAAATGAATATTCGAATGCGAATCATCGCTTTAAAATTTCTAAAAGCCCGTGGGGTATCGAAGTAAAATTTCACCCCTCAAATCTTCCCGTCGGAGTCGAAAAGAACGACGATGGGAAAATACCAAAAATTGGGCAGCAGTGCCTTCTGAAGGACTGCCATCTTATACTGCGTTCCCCAAGCTGCCTACCAAGCGTGGGGATTATGGTGAACGTTCCATAATCGAGGAGGCTGTATTCAGCAGTGGACAATCAGGTTAATACAGTTAGTCTATAATTTGGAACTGTGTTAGGTATATGGCATAAGCCTCGCCCCTTATTACATCTGGTGAATTGTGGGTGCTAAGAGACAAGTCATCTTACCCTTTTGGGTAATACACAAGTAACGATGTGAATATAATATTTTTTTATATTTTTTTAATATATTGAAATATTTTCAGTTATATTCGTGAGCGCAAAGAGTAGATATGTTATGAAAAAACCTGAAGGCAACATTGTCCTCGATTTCATCAAATGTATCTCGGTGAGTTCTTATGATTCATATTTCATCATGGGTCTATTATTTATTGTAAATGTCAAATGTGATTTTATATCATCATCATCAATCGGTTGATGCCCACTGCTGAACAAATACCTCCCCCATAGAACGCTACAAGGAACTGGTATTAACCGCTTGTAACCATTGGCTGCCCGCGACTTTCACGATATCATCAGTCCACTTAATGTGAGGCCTACCAACTCTACGTCTTCCGGTGTAATTTGGTAACCACTCGAAAACCTTTCTTCTATATCGGTTATCAGTTCGTCGAGCAATATGGCCCGCCCATTGCCACTGCAACTTGCAAATTTTGAAAGCTATGTCGGTGACATTGGTTCTGCCGGATTTTATCACGCCAGAAACTCCGAGCATAGCCATTTCCGTAGATCGTTGAGCAACTTTGAGCTTCTCCATAAGGGCCATAGCTAATGACCACGTCTTTGTGCCATAAGTTGTGCATCACTGGCAACAGACAGTGGTAGGAGACTTCAGATTTCATATAACTCACCAAAAACACCTGTACAAGAATCGGACTTGGAAACCAAGAGTTCCATATCAGCATGAAATATTTGTTTTCAACTAACAAGCTTGGAATGTTTTGTTTGTTTTACAAAATATGCGAGGTAGTGCTAGCGTTTCCCCAAAAAAAGCTGCAAATGGTGTTAAAAGCATCAAAATTGGAACGATTGATCTTTAGGCCATACGGATCAATTTGAACTGTAGCATGAAAAGAAATCATTATGCGACGGAGTTATAGCGTCATCTTCTTTATGTATGGGTTGTTTTGTTCTGAAACCCTTCGTATGCACTATTGAATGAAAGGGCTTACTAAGCCCATTCTAAAAATATATCACATCATTATATTTCAGTCACTATTTTAAAATTAAAATAAAAATCATTTTCAAAACATACTCATTTTGGGCTCCTACAGCTATGCTACAGTTGAATCATTGTTTATTTGTCCGTAAATTCGATACTTCGCGTGTTTTTTTTCGAAAATAATAACAATATTTTCATGCATGATGAGAAAAAATAATTAGCTATGAATCTCTTTCGTTACCAGCGACGAGCTGCAACTTCGTAGTCCGTATTTTCTAAATATGATTCCAAACACTATCGCAAGCTAAGTAAATATCACATTGACACATTTTAGAGCTGCACCAATATATCATTTTGTCTAAGCATTGCCATTGCAATTCCACAGGTAAATTATATTAGACTAGGGCATTTAGGTTGTCTCATAAACCAGCAATGACCGTAAGGTTGTCCAAATATTATTTTTGTTGTAGTAGCTGTATATTGTAGTACCTAGAGTATGACATTTTTTGTGATATTTTACTGTTCCATTATGCTAAACTAAAGTTAAACGAAGAAAAACATTTATTGACGTCCCGACATGATAAGGACTAACTGTAAAATTGTGCTCCATTCTGTTTTTGACGCAGCTTGGCATAAAAAACGCTACATTAAAACGTGGAAGAAACGAAAAGACGTCTCATTGGCTGGATACGACACAGTATCAATATGACAAGAGGTTTATACGAGATATAAAGAAGACCCTATCCATCCTAATGCTATTTACCGTTTTGCCGGTCTTCTGGGCGCTGCTTGATCAAATGGTAAGTACTGAGATTTCTTCTTTTCTGTATACCACACAGGGCATAGCATATGGGGTATACCCTGTACAGGTAGAGCATATAGGGCAAGATATGTTTAAATACTGAAATGTGAACGTACCATTAGCTGCTTGGTAAGGGATTTTTATCTTTAGTGATAAGTGTAAATAAGGAGGTGATTTGCAAAATCCAACCATCATGCAAAGTATAGGAGATTTCAGGACACCCGAAGGCCTCCGACATAGCCTAACGACTGCCTGTATCAGCGCTTACCTATCCAGTCAATGGCAGCGTTGATGGATTAAATGGCTCCACTGAGTGCTTAAAAATATACTAATATTCATTTTCCAACCATCATGGTTTCCACCTTTGAACACCTTCTATTTTCCCATTAGGGGGAATCATTAAAAGAATACATGTCAGTATAGTTGTTATGCTTTATTTGCGACAGCAAAAAGTCAACACTACTCATGTAAATAAGGGTTTTACCGGTCTTCTAGGCGCTACTTGATGAAATAATAAGTTCAAACCCAAACCCTCTCTCTGACTGGACCGCGTACAAGTCGGTAGGATTTATGAAGCAATCATAGCCGAGTGGTTATAGCTACGGACTGCAATGCCACAGGTTCGATCCTACCGCCGTTTGAACTTCGCTGCTTGTTGTGAAGACATTTCGCCTGGCTAAATACCACCGTCAACTATAAAATCTGTCTTCAAGCACCTAACAGTCTGCTCCGGCAGCAGTCCTTGAGAGCCACTAATAAAATTATAGATACATTAGACTCAACCGTCACTCTATGGCATACAGTTATGTCTCAGGGTGGAGTGTGCAGTGCAGTTCAGTTCATCACTTGTGACGAAATGCATCTATTAAAGACAGAGGTTACCGCTTAACATCAGGTGGGGCTCGTACTTGTTCCGTCATAATCACATAAAAATGGTAGTATATCCACAAGTTTAAATCAAGTTAAGTAGTTCCTTTTTATTATTGTTAATAATATACTTTGAGATTTTACCAATCATCGACTGATGATGGGTTCGACAGTGTTAGCAGGATAGACCTGGCTAAACGAATACATACTATTAAGACAAGTGTTTGATGATGCAAGTTTAGTCACGTGAACATGAAATCTATTTGTAACCGTTTTTTTTTAAGTTAAACCTGATATGTAGAATTATTTATATGTTCTATGACCTGGTCCTGAGGGAATAAGTCGCAATCGCTACACAAATAATAAAACCGTTCCTTGAGCACGTTTATTGCAAGACTGAGAGGCGTCGAACAGAAGGGACTACCTTTGCTATGATATTTTATAATCTACCTGCATTACAATATCATTTCAATATTACCAACACATTGCAAAATACAGGTGTGAGTGACATTATAATAAAGAGTATGCACATGCTCACGTTTTCAGGGATCAAGGTGGACATTACAAGCAACAAAGATGGACGGAAGATTTGGATTTGTGACCATAAAACCGGACCAGATGCAAGTTCTCGCGCCCATATCCATTCTCATACTGATTCCGCTGTTTCAAAAGGTAAGCTTTTTAAAAAGACTAATAAGCTACCTAAACGACATTTTTTTCAAATTTACATCAAATTGATTTGTCAACAAAAGTTAAAAATAACGTTCTAATTGATAGTTTATGTAAAAATTTACAACTAAGTTAATACATTTAATGTATCATGAGTAGGGCATATGCTTAAATTTGTTGACAATTAGTTGCGCTAAAATCGTCCCTACTTTCAGGATTTTTGGCAAGAAAAATGAATAACCATGATACACACATCAATAGTTTTAGGGCCCGTTTCTGAATGTCCTAATAAAGTTTCGGGTTGATATGCAACACATAAAATAACTGAATCATAAAAATGACAGTTGACATGCAGGGCGTTTCAAGCTTTAACCGATGGATAGACTAAACCGATGACTGTGAAACGAAAAGATAGTGTTTTATTTATTAAATAGGATCTAGGTAGTAAAACCGGAACTTACTCAAACATTCTGAAACAGGCCCTTAATCTGTGCTTTAATAAATATTTTAAAGTATGTAGTGATAAAAGAAGTTTTATATGTTTGTAGACATTTTATTTCGTGATATTAGAAAATTCTTCACAAAATATCACTTATCTGTTTTTTCCGTATATACGAAGCTGTAGTAGCTAGAACAACGTTTTTTTGGTACTTCAAAAGCACAATGGTGATTCAAAAGCAAAACTTGTGTTGGTTTAACTTCGTTTGTTGCATAGACTAGCAAACATTTGCCCGTATAGAATGCATTTTCGTCTCAACTATGCTCTGAACCCACGTCCCCCGGCTTTACGTACTAGGTGTCTATTTTATCCCTCGGCAATTGAGACTAGCTGGATGGGCATTATTTTTTTTTCTATTGTTAAAAGGGACAGTGATACCATCAACCAGGCTACTATCATCTGATCGAAAGAAGTGCTTTTAAAAAATCATATAATGATGTTTCTCTCTTTCAATATTTTTAAATATGATTCCCACTTTCACATTAACAACTTTTTAGACAGTTAAAATAATAAAATTGGACCACGAAATTTGCATCTACCTAGTCTCAATGCGTAAAGCCAGGGACGGGGATCGAATCGCTCATACCACAATTCATACAAAAATATGTGTCAACAAAAATGTGTTACCTAATATGATGTTTGCTTACCATGCGACAGTGTCTAAAATTCTAATGAAAAGTACAGAATAGTTGAATCCGTTCTTCGAACTCAAAGCTTTGTGACTAATCAGAACATTTTTCAGTTTGATCCAACCACAGTAGAGCTTTGACTCTGACCCAGTACACTAAAAAGCTTGTAAAAATACGTATAATGGCAAGTTTCAATCCTTCTATTGTTCAATAAATGAACCCCTAACTTGAGTTAAACAAGAAGTAAATTGTCTATCGTAAAAGCTGCCCGCTAATATAAAATAGGGACCATTTCTATCTAGAAATAGCTGACAAACGAGAACACGGTGAAATGATTGTACTCATAAAACGATTGGAAAGTTCCGCATTTAGTGCTTTGCCGATCTATGACGCTCGTAACTTTGCTACAGTAGATAGTAAATCATGGCTTTTAAATCCGACGAATATCTATTTATTGAAAATTTAAATTCATTTTCTAGTTTTTGAATATGTAGCAAATGAAAATGCTTGCGTATCATATATAATAATAACAATAGAATTTCATTCGTCTTGCCCGAATAGGGTGCGTATCCCAACGGGTTAATTCATTTTAGGGTGGATTTATTTTCAATTTAGGATTGAGACATAGGAGAATTATGCGAATGTTAACTATTCGGTACTTTATGTTATTGAGGACATATCCTCCGAACTGGCACCAAATATTTGTTCTTAAATTCAATATGTTTCATTAATAAAAACTAACGTGAGTTGACATACTTATTAACTACGTATACCGGCTAGAACTCACGGTGTTTTCTCGACTTGTGAGTGGAACTGAACGCATGCGACCTACCACGGTCAACAGATCGCCGGTGTATCTACCTTACATCAAAGGAATAACGGATAAAATCGGATACCTGATGAAACGGAGGTACTCAATTAAGGCGATTTTCCGATCACAAGGGCAACTCCGACAAATGCTACGTTCACCGAAAGACAGAGAACCACTTGCCGGGCCTGGGGTATATAAAGTGCCGTGTGATTGTGGAAAGTCCTATATCGGAGAAACACGACGAAACATCGCTACAAGGTTGCGGAGCATGACAGGTGTATTAAGAACCTTGAAGTCGAGAAATCCCCAATAGCCGAGCACGCCCTAATTAAGGATACGAAACATTTCATACGGTTTGATAAAGCATCCGTACTAGCGAGAGAAAAGTATTTTGTGCCGCGGAAAGTACGTGAGGCTATTGAAATAAACCGTCATCCAAATTTTAATAGGGACGGTGGCTGGAATCTACCTTCTGCGTGGAAACCCGTGCTTAATTGTGCCTCGACCAGTGCTAAACTGTTTACCCGCGAATCAGATGTAATTGCAATAGTGTGCGAAGACCCTACACATACTTTTGACGAGTGCAGTGAAGATAGTGACAGTGACGTACGCGCCCCTACCACGCCTGCTATGCCATTGCTGCCCGCCGTTCCTCAAGTTTCGCAGAGGGCGTTGCGAGCAGCCGCCCGCAGTGCGCGTCTAGCGGCCCTCGAAGCTGCCCGCATTCCTTGAGAATGAGCGTCTTTACCGCTCGAACACCGGTCGGAGATAACGACTAAACACCGTGAGTTCTAGCCGGTATACGTAGTTAATGTTTCATTAAATTTTATTTTTTATTTTATACTAGCTGCGCCCAGCGGTATTACCCGCTATTTAACATAAATTATGTCAAAGCCATAAGAACATTTGTGTTCGTAGCCATTTTTGTAACCAAAATAACAACAACCATAACATTATTTTTGTTACTTTATTTTTTCATATCGAATCATTGAAATTTAGTCATTAACGTTTTCGAAATAAAAAGTAGCCTATGTGTTATTCCATCTACTTCCATATTAAAATTCATGAAAATTTATTCAGACGTTTCAGCGTGAAGAAGTAACAAACATATAAACACACTCACGTATTTTCGCATTTATAATATTAGTATGAAGCATAGTACGATAAATACGGTTCTACGTTCGACCCACGGAAATAAGATATTTATCGCAAAAAAATTTAACCTGAGTGTTAATCCAGATTCTTAGCAACCTCCTTATCAAATTTCATTATAATCTATGGAATGGAATAAAAAGTAGCCTATGTGTTATTCCAGGGTGTTGTCTACTTCCATATCAAATTTCATGAAAAGTTATTCAGACGTTTAAGCGTGAAGAAGTAACAAACATATAAACACACTTACAAACTTTCGCGTTTATAATATTAGTAGGAAGTAGGATTAGTAGGATAGGATGCGTTCTTGGGGCACCGCAACATGTATACCAACTCACTTCACAAGCTGACTTTGGATGGCATGTTGGCCGTTGTGGCCTGGAGGTCTACTCCCAAAAACGAAGTTCGAAGTTTCGTTTCGGATCGAAGTAACGACGAACATCGAACTTGTACCCTACTACCAAATAACTTCGGATGCGACTTGTACGGACGATCTTTGTGGAGTGATATTGAGATCTTTGGGCAGGTTTTTTATGGTAGATATGATGAATAAATCAAAAACTAATAACCAAAAAGAATTTGTGAAGAAGAATGTTTCGATAATTAATAAATTATTTATTTAATGTATTCTACAATTTGTTTTCTTAGTAAACATGTATTTTTCAGAGTGATGGTTGTGTCGTGGACAAACAAAGAACCTAATTGAATGTTGCCTAACACTATAAACTCTTTCGTAAATTCTACTTCGAATATGACAACTAGAATGCAACCATGAACTTACATTAGTAGATAAGCCCATATGTGCAATACACCGTTCGTCAGAATGTTTTTATTTTCTCAAGTAGCAGACCGATTTTTGGGGCTTCTCCTTTTTGACGTAAGTACGCTGCATTTTATGAACAACCATGCAACGCGTTCCTAAATTAAGTAAACATATTCTTGAAAACACAAGAATGATTTCTTATTTATTGTAACGGCGACTCTTGTATACAAAGGTATTTGTACATTCATGTTCCATAACTTTTTCTTCCACCACCAAGCGCATCACCATTATACATATTATAAATATATATATTTTGAAGCAGTGATGACTCTGACAGACGTAACAGTAGGGCGTATCTATCATGAGATAAGCATTCATCCATAATCAACTTACTGTCTAAATACGAAGTAATAAATGTCAAATAACATTTGGGAGTAGGGTCAAATACGGGCAATATGTCAATTCACGAAGTACGGATCGAAGTTCGGATCCGAAAGTGTGTCGTGGTAAGAAAAGGTGCGATCCGTCAAACGAAACTTCAAACTTCGTTTTTGGGAGTAGACCTCGAGCGCGTCCGGTCTTGTTAAAATCTATCTGAAAGTGAATTCAATACAAATTCTTAGTAAAATCTAATTTACAGTATTTATACCCCTTTTTGGAGCGGCGGAACATGTTGACCAACCCCTTGCACAAACTGACTTTGGGTGGCGTGTTGGCTGGAGTGGCCTTTATCGCGTCCGGCCTTGTTGAGATCTATCTGAAGGTGAGTCAAACACTAAAGATTCAACAAATGTTATGTATTCAGTATTTATAGTATTCAGTGCTTATTTTATAAGTGCTCGTAGCGAAGTGTGCTTAGCTGTTCTTAATCGGTCAGCAAAGTTAAGCAACGTCCGCCTCAGTCATGACTTGGATGGGTGACCGCCGGTGACATTACTACTGAGCGCTTCCGTGCTTCGGAGGTCACGTTAAGCTGTCGGTCCCGGTTGTTGTCTTAGGATGGCAGTCGTTATAACATGGTGGTAGGGCATTTTCGAATGTCCGCCTGGCTAGCTACCACCCTCAAGTAGAAAATCTGTCGCCAAGCACCTAACGGTGTGTTCAGGCAGTTGTCCTTAAGAGCCAGTAATTTTAGGTTAGCCTGAATAACATCTTCGTCCACATCGTCACTTACCAGGTGAGAAAGTGGTCAAAAGCTAACCTATCAAGCATAAAAAAAATACCATAACTGACTTTGGTCTACTTATTATGACGGTTGAATGATTATGAAAAGGCAACAGAAAAAACATCCATGTTTAGAGAGCGCTTAAATTAAATCCTTAAGTAACATTTCTGAAACTTCTAAATCGATTTTCCAGAACACCTGTTACCGGAATTCACAGTCGTATAAATAATGCCAGAACCGTAATGAGACTTCTATTTTATACACGGCTGTTTTATTTTTCTACTAGCTTTCCGGGCGCGGCTCTACGTGTGTCGGTTATCGCGCAAAAACATTAACCTCTTTTTGCGCAGTTAGATAAAAACTATTCTATGTTTTATCCCGGGTCTCAAACTATTTCCATACCAAATTTTATTCAAATCGGTCCAGTAGTTTTGGCGTGAAAGCGTAACATACAGACAGACAGAGTTACTTTCGCATTTATAATATTAGTACTGATAGTACTGATTACATTCGACAGTATGTCATGTTTTAATTCGCGTCTTCATGAGGTTATATCTGCGAATAAATATGTAAAGAAATATAATTCTAGCTCAAAAACAGCAGAACGAAAAGCATACCACGGCGGGCGTGGTTTAAAAAATGTACCGTGCGGTGTAACAACATTACCAAGGCGTGACCAATCGGATGCGATCATTTCTAAGCGATTGTTAATTGTGAATTTGATGAGTCTGAAATCAAAGCGGTAACTGTTTTTCAACACCCTTGCGAGGAAGAAAAAAAATTGCACAAATGCGATACAAACAACATACGAAAATTATGGAAAATAGCGCGCAAGTTTTTTTTTGCGCGCGGCAAATGTGTTTGATTACATATACTTAGCCTTAAACCTCTTTGTTGTTACAAATCCGTATTAGCCGGTTAAATTGAAAATGCTCTGTTTACTCGCATATAATTTGCAGTTGCAGGTACTAACTTAACTTTGTAGGTATAATTCTATTACGCACTAGTAACACCCTCGTGCATAATAATATTATGCACGAGGTTGTTAAATAATATTATGCACGGGGGTGTTATGGTTCAGTTTATGGCCCTAAGAACGATATAATAAAGCTCACTTTACGAGCAAGGGTGTTGAAAAATAATTAATTGCATTTTTTGTCTTTGGGTCTCCACAAAATAAAAAAAGTTTTTATTGCACAACGTATCTAAATTTCAAGTTCGTTTACGAGCTAAGGACAAACATACGCACGGACAGATATACAGAAGAGTCTCGTTAATAGAGCTCCGTTTATTGTACTTGTTCACGTAAAACGCGGGTGTCAGATTAGAGTTTCCACAATATCTTATAGATTTTATTAGTCATACAATTTATTACATTTGTAACGGGTAAACGTAGCTTTTAATAGTTTTAAAGGCAATTTATGGAATCATGTGCTTTTTGGTCAATAACTGCTCAAGATTAATACGAGCAGTATTGTGTCAAACTCACGAATACCACGATCTTATAGACTGGTTACAAAACCTAGCCACAAGCATGAAAAAATTGTATATATATATATATATATATATATAAGGTGAAAATTCATATCTATGGCAGGAAATTCAATATATATATATTGAATATATATATATATATATATATTCAATATAAAAAGATTGAAGAAAAAAAAATTGTATATATATATATATATATATATATATACAATTTTTTTTATATATATATATATATATATATATATATATACAATTTTTTTTTCTTCAATCTTTTTATATTGAATATATATATATATATATATATTCAATATATATATATTGAATTTCCTGCCATAGATATGAATTTTCACCTTAAGCAACTTCTTTTCAGATATAAGGTATATTTCAATATGCCGTCCGTTGAGTGAGACCACACAGATTATAGACTTTTATTAAAGACTCCGTCTCTCTGCGGAGGTGGCGTGGGCGAATCCCGCGACTAAATAAAAAATCATAAAGCAAAAAGTACGTAGTGGAATTATATTGTTTATCTCACAGCTTAGGAAGGACATCACAAGAATCTTAGTCTCTTGGGAGAGCTTTGAGTGTACGTTCCTTCTTAAATAATACAACCATTAAATCCAATGATACTGTTACAAAATTAGATACATAATTATGTGGTTACAGGTATACTGGTTGTGTGTTATGAATAGATAATATGGTACCTGCGGGTAGACGACGTTGTAGCCGTTGAAGTTGCTCACGAGTTTTATAAGCACTTTTACAACACCGTGCGAGGAAAAAAAAATTGCACAAATGCGATACAAACAACATACCAAAATTATGGAAAATAGCGCGCAAGTTTTTTTTTTTGCGCGCGGCATATGTGGTTGATCACATATAAACCTCTTTGTGGTTACAAATTTGTATTACCCGGTTAAATTGAAAATGCTCTGTTTACTCGCATATAATTTGCAGTTAAGTACTAACTTAACTTTGTAGGGATAAATTACCCGGTTAAATTGAAAATGCTCGCATATAATTTGCAGTTAGGTACTAAGATAACTTTATAGGGATAATTCTATTACGCACTAGTGTATAATATTATTATGCACGAGGGTGTTATAGTTCGGTTTATGACCTTAAGAACGATACGATAAAGCTCACTTTACAAGCAAGGGTGTTGAAAATATGTTTTAAAAATAATATGTTCTTTGTCACTCTTTCTTTGTGGTGGCAAGACTTCAAATCAAGGAATCAAATTTTCAATCTGTTTTTGGATAGTATTTCTTGATAGATGCGCTATCGCATATAAACTATGATTTTTAGGGTGTATGCAGGGTGATTTTTTTTAAAACAATGACTCACTCATGTTTCATGTATATATGTATCATAAGTTTAACCTTACGCGGAGTTAAAAAAAATACGGGCACTCGAGTGACAAACTAAGAAAAAAAAACCGGCCAAGCGCGAGTGGGACTCGCGCACCAAGGGTTCCGTACAACCTGTCGGTATATAAGTAAAAGTTATGGTATTTTTATTACTAAATGAAATCTATAACATTTAAAAATTATTAAAAATATTTTTATTATATGATGTAACGAAATAAGTATGTTTTTTTCAACTTTTCCTTAATCTGTGCTACAAGACGTTGCTTCGTACCAAATTTCAAGATTCTGCGTTTACGGGAATTACCCTGTAGGTTTGGATTCCCTTGCGAGTGTCCAAAATTTGCGACATAAACGGCTGTATCTTTTTATTGCGTCGGCTTAGAAGTTTTATTTTTTCACAGCTCCAAGGGCAGTAGACTTGAGTATTTGATATGAATTTCAGCTTGATACGTTCATGTGTTTTTGAGAAAAAGGGTCTTAACAGACAGACATTGTAACACTACTACTGAGGGCTTCCGTGCTTCGGAGGGCACGTTAAGCCGTCGGTCCCGGTTGTTGTCTTAGGATAGCAGTCGTTACAGCATGGTGGTAGGGCACTTTGCGAATGCCCGCCTGGCTAGCTACCACCCTCAAGTTGAAAATCTGCCGCCAAGCACCTCACGGTGTGTTCCGGCAGCTGTCCTTGAGAGCCAGTAACTCTATGTTAGCCTGAACAACATCCTCGACCACATCATCATTTACCATCAGGGGAGATAGTGGTCAAAAGCCAAACTATCAGGCATTTAAAAAGACAGACGGAAAACAATAGTGATGCTATATGGTTAGGTTACCGTTTTTTTCTTTTTGAGGTACGGAACCCTAAAAAATATTGGACTTTAATTTCAAACAACTTATCTTCTTTCAGAGTACATATCCCGACCTTCCTCAAGCTGGGTTATCCCAAATACGAATCTACAACGGCAACCCGTGCTCCATATCTATAGAAAACATCCACCAAAACATTACATACACAATCCCCTCCTTTTCTCAATACTCCAAGAAAGACTTAAGAGCCATAGGAACTTCCCAATTGACTTTAAAACTGGGAGGCAGTTGTATAGAACCGAGGGATGAGCTGTTTGAGCTGGAAGAGCATCAAGCGACGTCTTTCTATATAATGGGAAATGAGGTGGTGCGATACATGGACCAAATAGACAAGAGCAAGTCTGGGTACCCGTTTCTTAGGTAAGACTTTGAAATTATTTTACTATACAGTGTCATGAAGCCAATAAAGTTGGATGACTTACAAAATATTTTGTACTAGGGCCATACCCCTGGAGGTATGGTGGGTCGTTTAAAGTTAAACAATACCATTGACTAATAGTGACATGTAATTGTCGACTTCTACAACTGAATGTAATAAACTCATGTTTGAAGATAGGTGCTATATTTTTTCTTCTAAATTAGTAAGATATAATTAACGTTATGACGTTATAATATTACGTAATAATAACAGATTAAAGCACCCTTTGGTGGAAAATAAAACTACACACAAAACCAATCTGATAAAGTTATAAATGAATATGTATATGTATAATGTAGGTATGGGCTCGTTGCAGTTTGGAGTACCTACCATACAAAAAATACTGAAGGATATAATGTTTATATGGTGCCGGATGGATGAGTGTGCGCTAACCATAAGGGGCTCTGTTGTATGCCCAATGCGCAGCTACACTTCATTCACACCGACCTAAGTATTGGCATGCTGCAATGAATTTTTATCTTAGTCACCTTCCATGACATCCAAAAAGAGGATATTGAACAATCCGTAAATTAATAAGCCACGAACAGTTCAGCAAATGAATAAATATAACACACAAGAGCACTGTGTTTATTTTTATTAATAACCTAAAGTCCAATTACACAGCTTCCACTTTTCATATTAAATCTTCTTCATAGCGGTTAGACTGTGGGCGTTGCAAATTTTCCAACAGGCAAGTTGAAGTTAAACCAAACGCACTTTGCATAATATTTGTTCCATATTTTCTATCAAGAATTATTTAAACAGTATTGACGCATGCCAAGTGAAAATTTTCATTTTTTCTTCTTCTACATATTGTACAGATGTTGAACATGATAGGTCTTCGCTATGTTCAGTTTTTTTGGTGAGGGTTACAAATATTGTATTTCTCCATATATAACGCTTATGGAATTGCGGAATTACACAAAATTGACCACTTCAAACTTTGGAATTCGTTGTGATTTTAATTAAGTCCATCCAACGTATAGGTGGATAGCTACGCCCTTTTTTCCTTGTAGGTGTCCTAGGACTATAAGAAGAAAGCATCATCTCAAGCATCACATCTCTAGTGCATTGATTTTTCAGCGATCTTTAGGGAATTCACAATTGGTTGTTTGTAACAGAGTCAAGATTTTTCTTATGTTATATCGGTTGGGTAAGAAGAGTTGTATATTGTATCTAAAAGTATATTGTAACTAAAAGTTACAATATGTATAATACGTAACTGAAGTATACGCTAAAACCATAATATGAAACTGTCGCTGTTTTGGAACTATTTTTAGTTTCGAATTTTAAAAACATTTTTCACGCTAGCAGACGCAAAACATATTTACATGTAGATTTTGAATGATAAATAAAACATTTCCAAGCGTGTGCGGCTTCGTAGATAACGACTCGAATCTGTAGGGTGTTTTTTTTATTTTGATTAGAATATAAGTTAAAGGTTATTTCTTATTTGCTGACCAAGCCTGCGTTAACCCAGGTTCTTTTCTCAGGTTACATATTCTTATTGGATTTTTTTGTCGATTTTCAAACTGTGCCCTTTAGGTGGTGGCATTGTTATGACAGACGAAAAACATGTTGAAATTAAAACATAGCATGTTGAACAAATAACATTGGTTAACTTAAACTACAACTGAACCGCGCTCATGTTTAACCAAAGACTATGACGCTGAAAAGTATCCGATCAAACATAAACCCTGTCACTAAAGGAACAGTCAATCCACGTAAAACAATGAAACCGCATTGTTACAAAACATTCCCGAAATATTGATATACTCGTACCTATCAGAGAAACTAGTGCCGAAATTTTATTCTATGTGTTCCCACCTTAAAATATATCAACTTACTCACTCAGCGGATTCTTTCCTTTCATTTATAATTATAGAACAAAAGCATTTAAAAAAGTACTTAGATTCTTATGAGGATAACAAATAATGGATGGAGTAATGTAATCGTAGCTAGCAATTCCCAAGCAGTCGGCTTAGGAATGAGTCTCACTGTGTATAAAGTGCGCTAACCAATTCGACAATTATGCCAATGATTAGGAAAGTAATACATTTATGTATTTCATTTGGTCGTAGTAAAAGGGCTTAGTGTTTTAACTTTGTTTATTTCGTTATACGTAACACGTGACCTCTTTAATGTTATCTCCCAGTGATGTTTAATCAGTTTAGTTGAAGGACACACTATCTGACCCTTAATTCATTAGTTAAGACCCTCACGATATTCGCGATCCTTTTAACAAAACCAAAGAAATCCAATTACTCTAAAAAGATAATCTTAACGTCCCTTCTTGTTATCGAGCCTACAGTCTCTTAAGTAAATAATTACTTAGACGAAAATAAGAAAATATATGATATAAATATAGTCAATACTTTGTTAACTTTGGTTGGCCCATAAAACTAAATTGTTTGTAAAATGTTTTCCTAGCTTTTCTGCCCATGGTATGGCTCGCGTGGCGAACAATCAGTACTAATATTATAAATGCGAAAGTAACTCTGTCTGTCTGTCTGTTACGCTTTCACGCCAAAACTACTGGACTGATTTGAATGAAATTTGGTATGGAAATAGTTTGAGACCCGGGAAAAAAACAGAGAATAGTTTTTATCCAACTGCGCAAAAAGAGGTTAATGTTTTTGCGCGATAACCGACATACCTACGCGCGGGCGGAGGCGCGCCCGGAAAGCTAGTACATTATATAGGTACGAGGACGTTGTAAAAAAAAAACAATGAAATCTTTATTGAAATTGCTGTACTGGTCAGCTAAAAACGAGCAGCGGCCGGCAAAGTTGGTATGAAAATCCATATCTGTCGTCCCTAGCAGACCGAGTAAATTACCATAGCAACATATACTCGTAGCCACTCGTAGCTGTGATTTTGTTGAAAAATAGAACGATTCCTTTACTTCAGAACTTGACAACCGGTATGTAGGCAACTTATCAATGGGTTTATTTCAATTTCTCGATCATCGATTTCTTCAGGGTCGGCAACGCGCATGATAGGTACCCTTGGTGTTGCAAGCTTCCATAGGCTACGGTAACTGCTAAACATCAGGCGGGCCGTACGCTTGTATAAAAAAAATGATGTCAATAACTGTTCTGCAGTTATGTAACTATATCTACACGCATGAACGCATTTATTGATATAATATATTAAAGGTGTGTTCGTATCGACAGTGAGAAAAATACAATTGGGTTCGTTCCGGAAAACGTTTGACACGAATCGGAAGTTCAATTTTCCTGGAAAATCGACCGGAAATAGTTTCGTTCTGTTGAGGCTTCGAGCCGGAAACATTGCTTTTCGTTAGGTTGAATTATACGATGTTGACATACCCTTGAGTGTCTAATAAATAAACAGTTCTTCGTATTGATACATTTTGATAGTAAAAAGAAAATACAAGACACAACATAACCAAACAGGACAAATCACAAACATATTATCTACAAGAATAATATTAATAATAATAATTTTATTTCCACTAATAAAATATGCACTTACAAGGAAATCTATATTAAATAATAACATGAATAAACTTACAATGAATTTAAATTCGTAAATATATATATATAAAGAGATAACATTATATTAGTAAAAACTAACTTGTTAATATTGCCTAAGTATGAATATATTGCAAAAGACTAAGATCTTATGATAGGTATTATCTAAAAAATGTACACGAATAAGTAATAAGTACCTACATAAGCACACATTTTTTATTTTCTTATTTACTTATAATAGAATGTAGCGCGGGATGGTCAAGAAAGAGTTCTAACTCAGCATACGCTAGGGTTACCCTAAGCACAAATTTTTGTTTTGTCTTAGGTTTTCGCGATTGTTACACATAGTGGGTATTTAATTAAACAACTTTAAACGGTTTAAATCGCGTATATTTTTCATTCACGAATCTGCAAGACCTCTGGACACTGTGAGCGAATACTGCGTGAATAGGGACCGTTATGATTTATATGAAAATGTCTGACGGTAGACCAAATAATTTCTTAGTAACTCATGTGACAAATAAAATCAATTAGTCACCCCGTGACCACGATCACTGCAAAGTGTTTGAAACGTCGGGATAAAATAATGAAAAATTATTGCAAAATAAACTTCATTTGTTACTAAATGTCCCAACAATAATATACTTGTCTAATTTTTCTATTAATAATTTGTTAGCTTTTTACCAAAATCGCACCATTGGTAAGTGATATGAGGTCAAAGGTGATTATTAAATATCACTACACAAACATGTGTGATGAAATAGGAAAATTACCTAACAACTTTAACATTCGGTCTTGATTTATGTCGAACAAATTTCTCGGCACAAACCTAAATTCAATTAAGGTGTGTTAATCCATTGTCTGAGGGTGAGCTTTAGCCTTTTTCCAATCATTCTTTGTGTAGGCTGACTCTCTGATCAGTCTACGCCAATTTGATTCGTTAAAGAGAAAATGTTTACATTGGGTCTATCTTTTACTAACATGAGACGGCAAAAATGGGGCGTTGTATGTTTGTTTTTACGTGTGTGTGGCATTTTGACTCGTGGCAGTGTAACAATCGTGTGATCAGATTTTTATACTGTATTTTATATGAAAATAACCATTGATTGAAGTTCTAGGCTATGTTAAAAATTTGAGACATTCTATGTTGGAATAACACCGCACCACGCATCGATCTACAGATATCGCTGAATATAATTCGATGCTTTGGATTTAAACTAATATTTTTGCGCTTCTGCGTAGAAATTTAGAGCAATTTCTGCGCGGGGTGAAGTTTTTAATATTGCAACAATAATAATACGACCTCATGAGTGCCGTCATGGTGCCGTACCATATTTACGTACTAATTATTGAAAGGTTGTGCTATGAACTCAACTCAAGGCAGCAGGATTTGGCGTCTTCACTATATTCGGCTTACATAATATATACGACGAAAATCTTGTGATCAATACAATGCGAGCGTGAGGAAAAGTGATTCGAATTACGAACAAAAAAACTCAAAATATCGACTCGGCAAACCTAAATCACTCGATGACTGGTTTATACACTGACATAGAACATATAATAATACTACTTACAGTGATTTAGATCCATAAGTATAGAGCGACTAACTGTTTATTAATTTTTAAACCATTATATATTAGTTTGGTATGTTTTACTTTAGATGTGGTCTTCATAACAATAAATGCCTTATATGGTAGTAGTCTATATCAATTCACTTGCCGCTCGTGAATTAATTGTAGCATGCTTCACTAGCTAGGGATTTGAAGTCAAGCACTCGCGTAGAAAAACTTCATTCTTAGTTGAAGAAATGATTATTATATATGTGTCAAAGATACTTATAGGTTTCATTTATAACTAAGAAGTTACTTGTAATATTCTTGACTGGCCGCGTTCGTGAAATACGCCTGTGTTAATCATTGTTATTATGCCCTGGTGCTATTGTTATAGTCAACTTTGACATTCTTTCAGATTCCTCATATCAACAAACAACTCAAACGTAATTCTTCACAATGAGCGCCGCAATGAAACAGAGAGTGCCGTTAATATCACAGGGGTGTCCAAGCAGATAGAAGTGTTCACATCTACGTACTCCTTAAAAGTCGATGATGAGACTGTTTTGGAAAATATTGAGCTGGAAAGTGGAGGCGTATACGCTATAATGGTCGGTGAGAAGGAAAACAACTATGTAAGTAAAAAGTTCAATGTTGACAAAAATATCTAAACATGACCTTCAAGTACTGATCGCACACTTCGAGATTTTTTTGTATAAAAAAAGAAATGAAAAATCATCATTTTCTAATTACACTGTTCGTTCTTCATGTTGTTTAATGTATAAGCGATTTCCATACTAAGGTAGTATCATCATATTTTACCTGCAAGCAAAATTTCGCTTGCATGTCCTAGTGCCTAATATTTATGCTTCTGGTTATTCACAATATTATAAATTTTGAAAATTACTTACAGACTTTATAAGTATGCGAGCTCATATTTTACATTTAGATATTAAATAAATAATAAAACGGAAACTTGATGCCAAAATCATACCTATATATTAGGCTCGAAGAAATGCATGCAAAATTTTACCGAGGTTAAGCACTTGGTATTTAAAATACTAAAACTATTAAAATTGCGTTTTGATAGGTAAGCGATATGTGCCCACTATACGTACAAGTGAGATTTATATATATGCCTTTAAACATCTTTAGGTTTGCCAAGATATATATCTGAACTAAGTTAAGAGCACGCTTGGATATCTTGACACATTAAAGTATTCAATCAGTTTTCACAATAATCATGTTTCTCATTTGAGAACACAACCGATGAAATAATAAAATATTGTTCTTAGTGATTTCTCTAACGATTCTCTAACAAAAGACTACACCAGGGCATTTGTGAAAATTTTCGCTTTTAACTTTGTAACCAACATCCCTGGCTGCATACAACCCTCTTTGAGAATTAGTGGTCGTACGTCTTTTACTTTATGGCTTACAGAGAAATTTACGATATTTTGTTTGTAAAGAAAATAATAATATATTACTTATATATGTATTTTTTTTTATTTCAGAAAGCTAAAGTATTCGTAGTGACTGCTGCTAATTCTATAACCATGGCATGGTTATTGCCTCAGTTCTTTATCATTTCGATGGGGGAGGTAAGTTAACCTAGAGTTGACCTAACTAACTGTAGTTACTTTTTATAGATACTCATTTGTGACAGGTTTGTATAATCTACCAAAATATAAATAAAATAATATATCCCCGTGGGGTGCCGGGTTAGAATATCAGCCCCCCATTTCTTCCCGTGGGTGTCGTAAGAGGCGACTAAGGGAAAAATACCAGAGGATGGGAAGTAGCACATTCTGAAAAACTGATAACTTTTCTGCGATCTCAAGATGCCTGCCAAGCGTGGAGATTACGGCAAATCCACCGAATGGGGAGACCTCGTTCAACGATGAATACAAACTCCAATTAAAACCTAAGAACTTTGGATTACTACCTACGCAAATATTTAAGTTAAGGCTAAGTTTTTTTATATGTTATTGTGACGGAACAAGTTCGAGGCCCACCTGATGTAAAGCGGACTAACCTCTGCCTATAACAGATGTATTTCGTCACAAGTCACGTATTGCACTGCGCCCGTCACCTTGAGACATAGTTAATTAATTTTTATTTTATTTACTGGCTCTCAAGGAGCTATCCTAAGGTCGTTAAGTGCTTGGCGACAGATTTTCTACTTGAGGGTGGTCACTTGCCAGGCGGGCATTCGCAAAATGTCCTTACGCTATGCGGCGAAGCTCAAGCCCGCGGCGGGATTGGAACCATGGACCTGCTGCGCGGCAGTCCACAGCCAATGCCACTGAGTCATCACTGCTTCAAGTACCCGACATTTGCTTAAAATTCGTATCTAATAATAGCCAAGCCGTAGAAATTTCCTCAACAGTCCCTAAAGTAGAGCAAGAAAAGAAGAGCTCTAAAGAACCGCTTAAAGAAAAGTTAGTTGTAGTTATGTCAGTTACAAAAAACTTTCCCAATTTTTGTCCCTACGGACATACTATTTAACAATTTTCAAGTTTGATTCCTTTAAAGTATATAGTTAACTTTTAAAAGTTCTGCATGAAACTACATAGCGCTTGTTTACCCAAGATAAAAACTTTTCGGGCTCAGTTGCCAGAAAGTAATTCCTGGTTTATGCAATGCCAACTTTGTTTTCTGAACTTTGGTTACAAGTATCGCAATTTCAGAGCAACTATACTTGCTCGACGTGAATTGGAATAGTATCCTAGAGCATGCAGGTTCAAGCCCCACTTGCAGTCAACTTCATACTATCCATAAAAGTTCATATAATATACTAGCGACGCGCCCCGGGTAATTGCGACCATGTTGAACCCAATTGAGATGTTAGCTATCCTATCTTTCAATTTGGATCAAATTGCATATGGAGTGTAAAACAACTTTTAAATCGGTTTAGTAGTCCATCGCGGACAAATAACGTGACACGTATTTTTTTATATATAAAGATAATATTTTGTAGGTTTTGTTCGCTGTGACTGGAAATGAATTCGCATTCAAAGAGGCCCCTGACAGTATGAAAGCTGTGATGACGTCAGTATGGCTTCTCACCGAAGCCATTGGCAACGTCATCATCATAGTAATCACCAGGCTCTTCGCTAACTATTCACAGGTAATGTTAATATTAAGATTAGAAGGATTGATATACATTACTGAATAAATATATACAAGTTAACATGGTAACCTCAGTGTTTCCCAAAAGGAACAGGAAAGGGTGATAAACAATCACGTTTCAGATGTATGGAGTCAGGGACAATTGCGATCTACTTAGCACAGCGTCAAATTTCGTTAGGTTAGAAAACATTACAAAAATATATCATCAATATAATAAAGTTTTTACAGGAATAATTACCATAAATATTACTTATGAAAGTTAACAAATCAGTGTGCGGTGATACACATATTATGATGCCTTGAAGACCATAAAATACGCCAATAATATAATGTCTTGTGGTAAGTGATGATGTGGTCGAAGATTTTGTTCAATATAATCTAGAATTACAAGCTCTCAAGTACATTTTTCGTAACCATTAGGTTCTTAGTGCCAGATTTTCTACTTGGAGGTAGTAAAAGTAGGTAGCCAAGGTTTTATCGCAAAATGACCTTTTTTGAGGTGGAAAAATGCCCTTCCACCACCGGGGTAATGGAAGGGGATATGTGTGGGACTATGGACCACTAAAACCCTCCCGTGAGCAGTCCTCCGCAAGATAGGGTCGCGTTAACACAATTTAAAAGTAGTCCCGAAATTAATCAGGCGTCTGTGCTTGTACCACCATGCTTTAACTACTGTCACCTTAAGGCAACAACAGGGACCGACGGCTGAACGTGCCCTCCGAAACAACAAACCACTCATATCACAATCGGTCAGCCCGTCTAAATCATGACTGCAGCTGATCTTGTTTTTAACATATGTAAACTTCTAGGCAAGCTCTGCTTCGAGCATCTAGCGACAAAAGTAGATATGGTTGTTTTCTTATAACTATATACTTCCAGCAAAACCCGTTTGTAAAACATATACTTACATATAACACCTATGTAAACAAATCATTAAAAGTGATCTATCATAAATCATATTTTTCTTTTTGTTAGAGTCATACGATAATGTTTTTGGCTATATGAACCTGTTCTCTGTCATCATACTTAATTTATTATAAACGTTTCTGTGTTTTATTACAGGAAACACAATTCTTCATATACACGGGACTGATGTTCGTTTCAATAGCAATATTCCAGTATTTGTCGCGAGGATACCGGTTTGGACATGAAGATGACTTCCCCAGGAAAGAGCAACGGAGTAACAGTCAACAAGCTTACGTCAAAGTGAAACAAGCGGAAGAATGTTTGGATCATTGATAGTTTTCTGTGACGGGCAATGCATAGTGTTAAATTTTGTCAACTTGCAGTATTTAATACAATATTTTAAATTCTGCCTAAAACAAGTTATTTCCATAAACTTTCGCGACTTGAACACATAGTTATAAATATTTAACGGGACTTGATCGCGATAAAAACATCCAATGCTAAGGAAATGCACCAAATGCGTTTTACCTTTTTAAGACCTGTGGATGTTGTCAGTGTTGTGGTTCGAGATACCCGCCCTTCAAGGCAATGACAACGCCTCTTCAGTCACACTGATTTCTGTTCATTTATATTTATTAAAAAAAACCAGCGAGAACTTCAATACAACATAAACAATGTAACCATATTTTCATTTTCATGAAAACAGAATTTCTGTTTTAAAAATCAATGCTACGAACAACGTAGCATCTCGTAGATAACTCGTAGCAACACACGTAGCCAAATAAAGGCTCTTGCCTTCATGTGAAATATCTAGTAGGTACAGAACTGATATACTCGTAGTGTGTACGTTCCAATTTCAGCGGAAAATGCACGAAAACTCACAAACAAAATGCAATTACTTGTGCGCAGTGCACGGTTTAGAAATCCGCATTGTATAACTCACATTATGTACCCATCTTGTCTCTGATATTAGAAAATATATCTACGGGTACATTTCTTCGTATGTTATTTGAAAATTGTAGAGCTCTGTGTGACCTTAATGTCGGCTTGGTTAGCAGCATAGAAGCCATCTGCATTTATGACTTCGTGTTTTTATTATCATCATACCTATGGGAAGATACGCCATTAATGTAGCAAGTAAAAATTCTTAGATTCTTCATACACCATTGGTGAACTTTTAGAACTCTATTATCGGCTAGTATGGACCACTACTACCTGTTGGAGCGTGATGATGAGGCGGCAGGCTAGGTTACTTATAGTGAGAGCTGTATGTTTTTTTTTTATTGCTGATAGCTTAGCCTTTGACCACAATCTCACCTGATGGTAAGTGACGATGTGGTCGAAGGTGTTAAACAGGCTTAACCTAGAATTACTGGCTCTCAAGGACAGCTGCCGGAACACACCGTTAGGTGCTTGGTGACAGATTTTCTACTTGAGTATTCACAAAATGCCCTCCCACCTGGTTATCAAAACCAGCTGCAGGAACACACCATTAATTGACAGCACTAAACACGCACACATATAAATAAAGCTTTCTACGACAACACATACTCAATTCATGTTTTTATATTATTAGTTCACCCTTTAATTTTTATATATTAAAAAGTTTTTTTTTTATAAAATGATATAATATATGTTTATTTGCAAGAAGCATGGTACAACAAAGTTGTTAAGTAATTCGTCTGCTTGTTGAAGCAGGAGGGGATTAAAAAAAGGATTGAAGTTCCCCATTGAAATCAGTTTAAAAAATCTGAAAAATGTATTTAGTACTGAACTTTTACACACATCACTCTTGACACACTTTCTTTGGCTTTTTGGTTGATCTGGGGTTTTAAATCGATTGTATGTTTTAACGCTGATGACCACAATCTCACCTGATTGTATGTGGTGATATGCTGGATAGTGTTGACAAGCTTAACCTATAATTTATGGTTTTTAAGAACTGCCACAGCGGGTCGGTGCTTGTCAACAGTTTTTGAACATACGGTTAGTAGCTAGTCAAGAGGGCAAACGCAAAATGGCCTACCACGATGTGGTGAAACTCAAGTCCGCTGCTAGATTCAAACTATGGACCTTATGCGCGATAGCTCATAGTAAATGACACTGGCCATTACTGCGTAAAAACTATGTGTTAATAAAAATTCATGTAGTTAAGTTTGGTACAAATATAATATATAGTTAGTCATAAGTAAGGGAGAGGCTGTGTTCAGCAGTGGTCAATACGGCTTGCTACGTGTTGCAGCACATTGGGTGGCTAACTGATCTCCTTCCCATCTTAACACCCTGATTATCACAGAAGTTGTAGGTTTACTACCGACGAGAACATAACCAAAGAGGGTAGGCTTAAGGTAAGAGTCAAGCCGAAAAGCTGAATCTAAATATATACAATGGTTTCCTTGTGCTATCATTTGTGTATGAGAGGAGGCATATACCCACCGCATTTGAGTGGAATAAGGGTAGATGATGATGGGTACCAAAGTATTCTTGGCTAACCTGACATTTGCATTGATAGAAGATAAAACAACACATATTTACGAGTTGTTCTAGTACGAACATATAGGAGCACCTTGTTTGTGTAACATTCTAAATTCTGTTTATGTGACATTTATTTACTACAAATTCTATCCAATTTTGCTGCACTTTCGTAACAGAACACACTGGTCTCTTAGGAGGTATTTGTATGTTTAAATATACGGTAATACATAGTATTAAAATTGTGTAGTGTCCTTCTTTCTGGAATTACGTAATGTTTCTTTATTTTAACTTCTGCTCAGGGTTCTATTTTCGAGAAACTTGTTAGTATTGTAGAAAATATTAAGGCAAATAATAGACATTTCGCGAAAGTAGAAATATTAAAAATATTTGAAGCGCTCGTAGCGACTTTGCGAATTCCCGAGTGGCATAGCTACCACCCCAAAGTTGGTACTGACACCAAACTTATTTACAATTCCTATATTATTATGTTGTTAAAAGACAACACATAAAACTGACTCAACGTTATTGTGATTAGAGTAGAAACGTCCTGAAGACCAATTTTTCTTCTTTTTTTTATGTTATTGTGACGGAACAAGCTTGAGGCCCACCTGATATTAAGCGGATTAACCTTTGCCTATAACAGATGCATTTCGTAGCAGATCCCGAATTGCACTGCGCCCGTCACCTTGAGACATGGTTATTAAGTCTCATGTGCCTGTAATTACACTGGTTCTCAAGGACTGCTGTCGGAACACACCGTTAGGTGCTTGGCGACAGATTTTCTACTTGAGGGTGGTCGCTAGCCAGGCGGGCATTCGTAAAATGCCCTTCCAACATGCGGTGAAGCTCAAGCCCGTGGCGGGATTCGAACCATGGACCTGCTGTGCGGCAGTCCATAGCCAATGCCACTGAGCCACCATTGCTTCTTTATCCTTAGGGCTCGTTTCAGAATGTCCTAATAAAGTTTCGGGTTGCTATGCAACACATAAAATAACTGAATGATAAAAATGACAGTTAACATGCGGCGCGTTTCAAGATTTAGCCGATGGATATGCTAAATCGATGACTGTGAAACGCAAAGATAGTGTTTTGTTTAATAAATATGTTCTGGGTAGTAAAACCGGAACTTACTCGAAAATTCTGAAACAGGCCCTTATTCTACCTTTTTTATGTTATGAAGTCGAGACGGACGAGTCGCACGCCTGTTAGCAAGCATCATACCCGTCCATTGCAGACGCAGTATCACCGTTCACACGCAGTTTTTCTCCGCACTGCGCTTTTCACTCTGAGACTTTAGTCTGTAGTCATTTGCCCAGTAATTTCACTTGCTCAACTCACTCAAACAACTGAACACCCAACAACTTAAACAAGGATACTGTTATCCTTCACGCCTAAACAAAACAGTCTTTGCACACTACAGCCTCAAGCCAATATATTTGACACTGCAGTTGTACTCATCAAGATTCTTGCTGAAGAGAATGATCACCTAATAAGAAATAGAATACTGCAATAAATATCCAAAAACAGCTTGCACAGAATATTTCTAAGCGAAAATTACTTGTCATATATTACTTAGTATATAATTCAAGTTAGCGGTGACAACTCAAGTATTTGCTAACTAAACCGATCATAAAATAATGAAGTTGTCGTCGTCGCATTGTTTACCAAAAGTTTTTTTTTTATGCTTAATAGGTTAGACTTTGACCACTATCTCACCTGATGGAACGTGATGATGTGGTCGAAGATGATGTTCAGGCTAACCTAGAATTACTGGCCCTCAAGGACAGCTGCCGGAACACACCGTTAGGTGCTTGGCGACAGATTTTCAACTTGAGGGTGATAGCTAGCCAGACGGGCATTCGCAAAGTGCCCTACCACCACGCTGTAACGACTGCCATCCTAAGAAAACAACCGGGACCGACGGCTTAACGTGCCCTCCGAAGCACCGAAGCGCTCAGTAGTAATGTCACCAGCGGTCACCCATACAACTCATGACCGCGGCGGACGTTGCTTAACTTTGCTGATCGATTCAGAATGGTTAAGCAAACTTCGCTACGAGCGCTTCGTTATCCCTATATAGTCAAAGTTTAAAATACATATCACCTAAAGCCAGTTAATTATGTAGAGTTGCCCTACGTTTAATGGTATCCGTATATTCGGAAGTCTCATCAGATATTTCAGTTTTAATTATGCCAGTAAATTGTGCCCACATAGAGCTTATAGCACAGATAGTACCACCGTATTTTAAGATATACGTATATGTGCCATCTTTGAGACGTCCAATTAGACGTTGGGAGCCTAATAAGAACGATTATACATTAAACTATCAAGGGAACGTATAGAAGCGGAGATATTAGGACACAATTTTAAGGATTTAATAGTTTTGTTTTGATTTCAATTTGACAGATATTATAGTAATATCCGTCAAATTGAAATCAAAACAAATATAGGGCTTGGCTAGTTTATTTCACGTTGTTACTTCCACAGTATTATATGTTTTTTTGAAGCGCTCGTAGCGAAGTTTGTCCAGCCGTTCATAATGTATCAGCTGAGTTAACCAACGTCCGCCGCGGTCAGGAGTTGGATGGGTGACCGCTAGTGACATTACTACTGAGCGCTTCCGTGCTTCGGAGGGCACGTTAAGCCGTCGGTCCCGGTTGTTGTCTCACGATGGCAGTCGTTACAGCTTGGTGGTAGGGCATTTTGCGAATGCCCGCCTGGCTAGCTACCACCCTCATGTAGAAAATCAGTCGTCAAGCACCCAACGGTGTGGTCCGGCAGATATCCTTGGGAGCGAGTAATTCTAGGCTAACCTGAACAATATCTTCGACCACATCATCACTTACCTCAGGTGCGATAGTGGTTAAAAACTATGCGCTATAAAAAAAATGTGATATTGCTGTGGGAAGTTGCAGCTGATATAGAGACAATCTTTCTCTTACAGAAGCGAAAGGGCAGAAAAAAGCAAATGTTGTTTTATATCCTAGCGCATCTGCAAGAGATTTTTTTATGAAGTTAATGTGATAACTCCCAACAAATCCAACAAATTGGAACCTATTTTTTAGATCGTTGACAAATATTCTTTGTTACTAAACTGAACTCAGAAGCCCTGGAAAACGCAATTTATAGAAATATTATCGCACACTATATCCGCTTTCATAAAGCGGCCGTACTAGCGCGAGAGAAGTCTTTCCGCGTAAAGTACGAGAGGCCATCGAGATTAGACGCCACCCTAATTTTAATCGGGATCGGGGGTGGAACATTCCACCAGCTTGGATACCAGTCCTCAAAATTTGTGATACTGCATCGGGGCTGTGGAACCGCGAAGATGACACTACTGGTGTGGTGTGTCAATAGTCCTATACCTATCTAAATGACAGTGACAATCACAGTGATAGTGACAGCAGTGACATGTTGGATGGAGGAATTTTGACTTTGACAGCTACGCCGCAACCATCTCAACGCCAGTTACGTACTGAAGCCCGCACTCTACGCTGTGCACAATTGTGACTCCCAAACGAAGAACTTTAAATAATTTCAACTAAATAAATTGTAAATAAATAAATTTCGAAGTAAATAAATTCGAACAAATAGGAGAAATATCCGGTTAATATTACGTGAGTCCTAGCCGGTGACTAAATAATAATGATGTGTCGTTTTGCAGCATCAATATCATTTAACGGTTCAATGACATGGCGCCCATAGGCTTCCATTGTGTGACATAAGTCACGTCACACAATGGCCATTGCGATAGACTCTAAAAAAGGTGACGTGATGAATTGACCGCTATTCAACCTGGATGGTGAAAAAGGGCACAGAACATGCAGAGACAATAAGAGTCCAGCTGGACATCAGATTAATTAACAGTTTACGCTCGGGACATTGGCGTCTGCTATTACTGCACGCGGCGTATGATAGTGAGCAAGAGAAAATTTAACAAAAATCATAAAAAAAATAACTATTACAGAGTTTTTAATATTTTTTTGTTTGCTATAACGCATGCTCTGCGGATTACATCACAAAATTACAAATTTACGGAAGGATCCAGAACTCTATTCTAATACGATGATTAAAGAACAATAGGAAAAATTGTAGTTATGACTCATTGTCATGTTAGCTCAATTGGTCAGAGCATACCCTGGCTAAAGGGGTGGATGGACGTAGGTTCGAATCCCGCACATGACTTTAATTTTTCCTCTCGTAAATTTGTAATTTTGTAATATTATACAGTCTGTTTACAGAAAAAATGATAAATAAAGAAAAATTATATTAAATTTTTAATTTACATAAATTATAAGTATAGTTAAATATACATTTTAATTACCAATTAGCTATCTCTCTCTCTCTGCAGATACTCTTGCTATTTACACGTTACTTTCATGTAACAGTTGGTATTTATCAATTTTATTTTGTTAATATAAGAAAACATTCCATATAGAAACAGTCTTTTAGTTGCACCTGAAACGTAACCATTATTGGAAAAACATTCACGCTTATATACGTCTATACATCGATTTAAATTAAAAAAGAAGATAGCTTACGCTCTAATATCATGACAATATAATGTGGACAAAAAAAATTTTAACAAAAAATGGAACCGACTTCTACACCCAAAAGTGTGAAATACCTTGTTAAAGTCGGTACCATGATGATTTAAAAGTACCTATTATCACAATACTGTGCGAATGGTACCGACTTCGACAAGTTATTTCACACTTTTGGGTGTTGAAGTCGGTTCCATTTTTTGGTGTAAAAAAAAAATTTCAATCTTTTTAGTGACCCTTACTGCTTACGGGATCGATTGTCATTCATTGTCAACGACTAGATCATCAAGATAGGTACATATTTTTCAGTAATTGGAGTGTAACTCAAAAACGGCTTGACCGATTTTGATGAAATTTTGACAAGCATCAGCTTTCAAACGACAAGCATCAGCTTTCAAACAAAAAAATAATTTTCACAATCGGTTCATCCAGTCAAGAGATCTGAGGTAACAAACAATAAAAAATAAAACATACGAATTGAGAACCTCCTCCTTTTTTGGAAGTCGGTTAAAAATGGTGAGAGTGGAGAAAATGTAACATAAGAATATGATGCAGACAGCTACACTTCCATTGTATATGATACGTTTTTTTATTGCTGACATGAAATGACAAAGACGGTAAGACAAGCATGTTACAGACACATATATGTGCACACTACTGAAATTCAATCAGAAGACGTCGCCAGATTTGACATTACCATTTTTAAGATACGGGTGCTAATTATCCCGATTTTTATTTAGTTCAATGCGTGAATACCGTTGAAACATTTAACGGCATATATGTCACATAATATTACTCAATAAACAGTCATGTTATAAAAAGAGTAATCCACACTGAAAGTTTACAGTGCAGTACCTCCTGAAGCACTTATATATGTAAAATACTAAACATAACGGATAGTTGGCCAGCTTGATGTGAAGCTTTTGTATGCTCATGATAAGTACGAGTATTAGTTTGAACATATCAGGCGTATACTGAAAGATAGGCAGTACTGCCCAGCGTACAACAAAACTATAAAAAAACAGCTAAGCACACAGGCCATGAGTGTATTCGTATGCTGTGGTGCAGCCAAATGGTAGTCTCACGTACAAATCCATAACATCATTATAAAGACATTAACGAGACGTTTAGTTTAGTTTCCAACACCAGTACGCACGCGTCAACACGGTGTTAGCATTTTGAAGCGCTCGAAGCGTAGTTTGCTTAGTCTTTCTTAATCTATCAGCTAAGTTAAGCAACGTCTGCTGCGGTCAAGAATTGCGTGGGTAACCGCTACTGACATTGCTACGAGCGCTTCTGTGCTTCGGAAGCCACGTTAAGCCATCGGTCCCGCTTGTTGTCCTAGGATAGCAGTCGTTATATAGCACAGTGGTAGGGCATTCTGCGAATGCCCACATCACTAGCTACCACCATCAAGTAGAAAAGATGTCGCCAAGCACCGATGCATCAAATATTTTAAAAAGGTATATAACCCAAGATCTGCGATCGCGGACACCAAAAATCTCTTATAAAGTTTCTTTGTTTTATCGAAAAATTGGTGATTCTTATGGTAATGATACATGGTCGAGCGGTTAAGGCACATGATGCGTAAAGTTAGGGGACGCTTGTTTGATATTTAAATAAATAGTTCATATTTAAATAAAAGGATGACATCATTACGAGAACTAATTCTGAAAAGCTCGTCGAGTAGCTTGCGTAGTCGTATATAAACGGTAAAATTAAGCTAATCAATATCAGCTGAGGCCATGTATTTTTTTATTTATGTACAGGTTATAGGCTAGCCCTTGACTACTATCTCAACTGGTAAGTGATGATGTGGTCAAAGATGTTCTTTAGGCTAACTTAGAATTGGATGTTTTGGAAATGTAATGGATGGGTGACCGCTAGTGGCACTACTACAGAGTGCTACCGATTTTCGATGTGCATATCAGTCCCGGTTATTGTCTTATGATGGCAGTCATTAAAGCACCGTGATACGGCACCTGACGGTGTTTCGGCAGTTGTTCTTGAGACAATAGTTTATGGACAATAGGTTAACAACATCTTTGATCACATAATCACTTTTCATCAGGTGAGATACTGGTCAACGGCTAATATTTGTGAAAACAACACATTACTATAATATTGTTCAACCGATGAAGCAAGATAAAGAGAATACGAGCAGTTTTATATCTTTCTCTATTTCATTACATCTCAGTCGTATATCACGTCCACGTTCATCGCTCAAGTCTTAGTTTGGGAGTCTATCGGTTATCCTGATTAAGGTAATATGAAAGAAAAATATTTTTGAAAATAAATTAATAATAATTTTGGCTTGTGCAGTGTGATCCATGCGGTAATTACCTAAAACAAACACCATTAACATATATACATGGAAAAGTGAGAAAAAAGGATTTAAGTATAACTTTTCTGATTCCACGGGTTCGGAAGAAGATGACAATAGTGTCTTATTATATTCTAATAACTACACATTTATATTTGAAAACGCGGTAGGGCTGCACCGCAAATGGAGTTAAATACATTACGTACTTTGGATTAATTTAATTACTGGATCATCGTATTTTCCAAAATTTATCAGAGCGCTTGGTCGACGCGACGCGTGATATAAATGCTGGCAGCTATTTGGCTCAACGATTAAGCATTGCAATTCAACGGGGCAATGCTGCCAACACGCTGAGCACGCTGACAACTGGTAGTGGGCTGGAGCATCTGGACTGCCTGTTAGTCTGCAATGACTTGTAGGTCGTCTAAATGCTATCAGTGTAGTAGCTGTATATATTGTATATAGTTCGTAGTATTTTGTTAATAAAGGCATACATATAAAAGTTTGGACGGTAAAACAGGTGACGGTTAGTATACTATCTTACTTGCACCAAAAATCTTTACATAATATGTTCCCCTAGTCCAAAATTTGACGTCAACAGTCTGAAGATACCTTTCACAACCTGCTTTCGAGAGTTTAGAATTTAATTATTTTCAAGATAAGTTTTTGTACAAAATGGATGATGGCAAGTTTTATATTTCGCAGTAATTATAATAGAAGATAGAGCTGAACATATTCTGCCGAAGTTTGGAACGAGGATAGTTTAAGTCTAAACGAATAATGCACACAGGATATTTAGGGCCTGTTTCAGAATGTTCAAGTAAGTTCCGGTTGTACTCCCCAGAACATATTTATTAAACAAAATATTATCTTTGCGTTTCACAGTCATCGATTTAGCCTATCTATCAGTTAAAGCTTAAAACGCGCTGCGTGTTAACTGTAATTCTTATCATTCAAATATTTTATGTGTTGGTTAGCAACCCGAAACTTTATTAGGACATTCTGAAACGGACCCTTAGTATCCTAATTTACAAAGTAGAACAATAAGACCGATTCTGCCCAGATAAAGCTGCGGGCAGAAGCTAGTTGGTAAATTGTTTTTATTGATAAAATATATGGCTACAATATATTTTGTACCGGTATATTTTGCATATCAGTATGATGAACTAGTTAAAGCAACTGCGAGTGTCCGCCTGGCTGTCCGCTTGTGACTTTTAAATATTAAATCTGTCACCAAGCATCTAACGGTGTCTAACTGCAACCTGCTTATTACCTTCAGAGACATCATACTTTAACATTAGGTGAGATTGTTCTCAATGGCCAGCAGAGGAAAAAAATAAATTGTAATTTTTTTTCTTAGTTATTGTGACGGAAATAGCTGGGGGGCCACCTGATGTTAAGTGGACTAGCCTCTGCCTATAATGAGTTACTCCTGAGCATTTCGTCACAAGTCACGAATTGCACTGCGCCCGTCATCTTGAGACATAGTTGTTAATTCTTATGTGACTGTAATTTCACTGGCTCTCAAGGACTGCTGCCGTAACACACCGTTAGATGCTTGGCGACAGATTTTCTACTTGAAGTTGGTCACTAGCCAGGCGGGCATTCGAAAAATGCCCTTCCACCATGTGGTGAAGCTCAAGCCCGTGGCGGGATTCGAACCATTGACCTGCTGCGCGGCAATCCATAGCCAATTTCACTGAGCCATCACTGCTTCATTGTATGTCCTAATAAATAGTAAGCACAGTCAATTGGTAGTTTAGGTACACAGAAAAGAGAAAGCAATTTTATGTCTCTATGTTCTTACATAAATATCAAAAGACCCTACATTGCAGAAACCCCTGCTCTGCTACTGTATGCAGGTAGGTACGGATTATGAACAGTTCCTTTGTCCGTATCCGATGATTGCATTGTACGTTCAGTGTACGGAAAAGTATATCCAGGATTTGTGTTTACGGTTAAAAGCACTTCAACGAGCAACGATTTATGTGTTTTTCGAATTATTTTTTTGTAACACTAAACAATTTGAGAAAATCGTGTTATAGAGAAAGCTTTTACAATTGATGTGAAGGTCTTAGTGACAACTTGGGTTTTACATACTTGTGTATAACAATTTTTACAAAACTCATTGTTATTATGTTTTTAAGCAATTTCCAAAAAAGGAGGCGGTTCTCAATTCGTCTGTATTTTTTTAAATGTTTTTTTACCTCAGAACTCTTGACTGTGTGAACCGATTTTGAAAATTCTATTTTTGTTTGTAAAAGCTGATGCTTGTCGTTTGGTCCCACCAAACGACAAGCATCAGCTTTCAATTCATTTTAAATTTCATTAAAATCGGTCAAGCCGTTTTTGATTTACGCTCCAATAACTGAAAAATATTCACCTTTCTTGATGATACAGTCGTTGACCATGAATGAGAATCGATCCCGTAAATCCCGCAAGGGTCACTAAAAAGAGTGAACAAAAATGTATACCAAAAAATGGAACCGACTTCAACGCCCAAAAGATCGAAATAACTTGTCGAAGTCGGTAGCATGTCGGTAGCACAATTTTGTGATAATAGGTACTTTTGAACTATCATGGTACCGCCTTCAACAAGTTATTTCACACTTTTGCTATAACAACAATTTTCAAAGAGCACTTACAGGTATTTAAGAGCTTTGGTTTCAAATTGAATGGGTCTAGTAACCGCATAAAGAGTTAACAGTGCATTTCAATGTATTGTATATTCATTATACAATACATAATATTCACTTTGCTACTCCTGACGTTCTGTAATGTTCTGTTCTGTAGTGTCGAGAATCTGATAAGAAAACCATAGAAACTCCACAACTAAACAAGATAGCCCAGTCGTGTTTAGGCTTATTTGGATTTTTCTTGTTAATTGCGAAGTTAAGTACCACTGCCAAACTGCAGCACTTTGGAATCCTTCAGAGCAGCGCTGAAAGTATAAATTAGGAACTGAAAGATAACCTTACCTCAAGCTCGGACGAACCATCAATCGGAGGTATCGAAATACCTCAAATAAACGAACTAGCCCCGTCGCGTCGTGTAGACAATTTGTATAGCATTATACGTAGGTACACATCTAGAACTAGTTAGTAAAAGGTATGTTGATCTTCATTTCAGATGACGGTTGTCAATCTTATTGGCAAGAGATTTTAGTATGCATGTGAGCTTTCAATGGTTTGTAGGTTGTCTAAATGCTTTCGTTGTAGTAGCTATAGTACGTACCCAAAGGGTAAAAACGGGGCTATTATATTACTGAGACTTCGCTGTCCGTCCTTACGTCTGTCACCAGGCTGTATCTCAAGAACGGTGATAGCTAGACAGTTGAAATTTTCACAGATTATGTATTTCTATTGTCGCTATAACAAAAAATACTAAAAATAAAATAAAATTAATATTAAAGGGGGCTCCCATACAACAAACTTGTTTTTTTTACCGAAACCGGTTTCTTGCTCGATACTAAAAACGGTGACAGGTTAAAATAAAATAAATAATTAACGGGGCTCCCGTATAATTAAAGATGTTTTCGCCGTTTATAAGGATTTAAACTGCAAATTTGAAGTAGGAAAATTATGTAATAATGCCTTAGGCTTTATTCGTGGCGTTAGTAACAGGCGTGCTCTATACACCTTAAAGATACTTTTGTTTGGACTGCATAAAGAGTATAGAAGATTTTTCTTTCATTTATTGCAGTATCACTAGTTCTTTTAATGGTATTGTGACAGAACAAGCACGAGGCCCAGCTGATGTCAAGCGGTAACGTTCGCTGTATTTTTTCTTTTTTTCGTGACGAACTGCGCTGCGTCCGTCACCCTGTGACGTATAGTTGTTAAGTCTCATGTGCCCGTAATTTTACTGGCTTTCAAGGACAGCTGCCAGAACACATTGTTAGGTGCTTAGCGACAGATTTTCTACTTAAGAGTCGCAGCTAGCTAGTCGAGCATTAGCGATGTTCTATCACCTTGCAGTGGTTTAGTTTTTGTCGTAACAATATAGTAAAGTACTAATGGTATTTAGGTTAATACCATTAGATTATCATCATGATCCACATAAGCTTACTGTACAGGAAGGTTGTCAGGTTAAGTTTTTCTTCACCAACACAAGTACATACTAGTAACAGTAACACACGCAGTAACAGTTTCAGCTATAGATTTACACTACAAAGATCTGGTATAAGTGATTTATCGACGTATTTACTTATGTTATTGAAATTATAACTACCTACGAGTAGACGTATTTCACGATTTAAAAAAGAATTGAAATAAAACAATTCACGTAATATTGAAAAGTAATTATTAACATGATTATCAATATTTGGAAAAAACATTGTCAATAGCGATATCGACTCATAGTAAGTTCACGCTCAAACACCCGTGTTTTTCATATAATAAAAATCATTGCATTTTTCGTTTACTTAATTTCACATTTGAAGTATTAAACTACAGCGCTGCTGGTGTACTTTTTCTCCAAAATCTGAAAATAAAATGCACTTGTTAATGTAATTTAGAAGACTAGTATTATATCGAATTTTATCCAGGGCGAAAATTATTGGAGCCCAAATTTTCGGCTCACGCGTGGTTCGAACCTTCAACTATTTCGTCTAAGACCGGTGGCTGAGGCGATTTAAACGCTCTAATTAATTGTCTTTAATTGTAATGTGCTGTTGTAATAGAACTGGATGTGTTCGCAAAGCATGTATTAGTACTTGAAAAACCATATTAAGCTTTTTAGGGTTCCGTAGTCCTGACAAGGAACCCTTATAGTTTCGTCATGTCCGTCTGTCTGTCCGTCTGTCCGAGGTTTTGCTAAGAGACCGTTAGTACTAGGAAGCTGTAATTTCGTATGGATATGTAAATCAAGTACGCCGACAAAGTGGTAAAATAAAATTTTGAAAAATATTTTTTTTCTGGGTGCCTCCCATACATGTGATGTGGGGATGAAATTTTTTTTCGTCGCCTATCTCTTCGTGTGTGAAATGGTTGAATAGGTCTTATTAAATTACTTAGGGGTTGCTAATACTGTTTTTCGATTTAATGCTCCATTTACGAAATATTAAACTTTAAAGTGCAAATTTTTGTTCCAGCATAGCGTCCCCCCCCCTCTAAAAGCTAAACTGCGGGCTTGAAAAATCTGAAAAAATTCTAGCTGATAGTGCGTTTTATGAACTTTAAAGGAAAAGTATAGCGGTTGAGATAACTTTATTAGTTTAGCAGTAATAGTCGTTGAACTTGGGTAATGGATAATTTTGTACCAAATATAAAATCTATAGAATGAATCCTTTGAAGTGACTAAGATGAAGTAGTTGGTTGTTTATAAGGGTTGAAGACTGGCATTGTAAACTTAATCTGAAATAAAAAATCTTAAAACTATAACTATGCCCTATGTCATACCACTAGGTGAACTGACGATATCGTGAAAGTCGCGGGTGGCCAATGGCTACAAGTGGCTAATAGCCGTTCTTTGTGGCGATCTATGGGGGAGGCCTTTGTTCAGCAGTGGACGTCTTCCGGCTGATGATGATGATGATGTCATACATAATAGACTAGCTTTCCAGCCTCGGCTCCACCCGCGCGTAATGCGGTTTTCGCGCAAAACTCTATTAACCTCTTTTTGCGCAATTGGATATAAACTATCCTATGTCCTTTCCCGGCACAGATTACCCCCTCTAATCTGTGTTTCCCGGGTATCAAACTATTTCCATTAGTATAGATATGACAATACAAAGATTCGACTTATATAGGTATAAAGTACTTTTTGGCCCTCATCTTCGCCGTACACTAGAAGTGTTTGCTGTCTGTGCCTATCGTACTAAGGTCATCGATCACTTCATTTCACACATCATCAATTTGCTGATTGACTCTTCAATAGTGTAAAGTTTTTCATCGGTGAAGAGAATATTTTTGTGCCCTTCACTTGCGTATCGCAACTGAAGGCACTCTATTTCATTTTTAAGATTGATTTAGGGCATGTTCTGTATATCGACGATAAGCACCGAGCTTCAGATCTTGTTTTATAATACGCGACATTTTCCTAGCGGGAATCTTCATTCCTCGCAATAAGATTATTGTTGAGTTATCATCATATTTTTACTTTCTAATGGGATTTCGACCAATTCTGGCTTTAACAGCATTAATTTGTAGTTCTAACAGCACGCGGCTGCCCTGATGTTTTATGGTCTTCGACAGAGGAAGTGTTGTTGTATCTGTTGATATTACGATATACGAACATACCTACGGCTGATACCAAGCTTTTAAAGTGTCTGGAATATGACCGACGCGACGGATCAATACCTTCATATTGTTATTTGATAATGAACACGAAATAATATATGCGCGTGATAGCATAGGTAAATATTGTGTCGTTAGATTTACGTTTTAGGCAATGTCCTTTGTTTTAATTTTAAGATGTTGAATAAAATAGGACTTGCAAGGAACTATTGATAAGTATTTGTATCATGTTGAACCATTGTACTTTTATTTAAGGTTTCAAATAAGAGTACTTGATTTGACGTTAGTCATATTAAATATATTATATTTGTTCAATACATATAATTTTATAAAATCAATAATAAGATTAATGTTATAATACCTATAATTAAAATAGTTATTTATAAGCACATTCTAATCAAATAATTTAATAGTAAACCAAAATTGTAATTATTTGAAAGTATTGATATTGACTGCCGAAGTTGTTATTTGAATGGGGCTCTGCCCAGCAAGTCAGTCGTCTTTAAGCAAGCTCAGAGTGAACAACTCAGATCTCACAGTGGTGTCGAAATATATTTTCAAAGTAGTCTTTAACGACGAAGTGCTGCCCGATCAAGATTGTGTGAAAGTTAAGTAATTTATTATTCTCTTTTATGATATTACTGGGCTAACCTTGTTTATATGTAATCGTTCTTAAAATGGTTTGTTAAAAAGGTATTGACAGTTGTTATAAATTATATTGAATTATAATAATGTTATTTACGAGTAATAGTTGATGAACCAGTAAAAGTGTAAATAAAATGTATTTAGAAAGTAGGTAACACATTGTTAAAAGATGTTTAAAAGAATGGCCCCGAGTTTCTAGCCCGTTCTTCTCGCAGTGGCTCTATACAATTTTGTTTGCTGAACGTGGCAGTTAAATTAGAATATTTCAATATCAAAATTTCATTAGAGCGTCGCAGACGCCTAAATTGAATTAATGCTTTTGACTTTGACTTTGACCATTTAAACTAACACGCGAAATCGAAAGAAAATTTTAAAGTAATAAACGCGTTCCAAATTCTAAATAATTCTAAAGCTGAAAAGTTTTTATATTACAGTATTTATGGCCTGACTTGTTATATAGTATAAAAGCCCATTTATAAGCATACTTGCATATATCGGTGTATATGTATATTTTTCTTTCATATATATATATAAACTATTTTATAATAGAATAATTATTTATGCTACAGCAAATAAATTAAAAGACATTCAAATTCTTACAATGTACCCACGGATTCTGAATCGCGCTATCGTTACGTTTTCATTCAAGTATCTACCTATATAATTCACAAACGAATTTTGTTTAATTTTCGAATTACAATTGAAATAATAACTTAGCGGCAATCGTACTCTTATTTCTTAGATTTAGCAGGAAGAAAGTGGAGGAGACTATAGAACTATAGAATCGTTCTATATTATGGTAACGGGCTTCTACGGAACCCTACATTGTGCGTGGCTCGACACGCATTTGACCGTTTATTTTACTTTGGTAACATAATTGCTTCGGAAATCTTTTTATAGGCAGTTGTTTACTACAAAGGTATCAATTTATATTATTCTTCTGTAAGCCGCGTCTACCTTGCAGTGAATTTTACATTTATTATACCATGAGCTTCAGTGGAAACAAACGAATATTAGATATCAAAAGCAATGCGAATACTGTAAAACTTGGTAGGGGTTTTCTGCGAATCTCTGGTATGTCCTGTAGACAATTCTGCTAATCAGTAAAATCGGAATTGTCAAAGCTTACAGTAAAATAACGTACCCTTATCAAATTTACAATAGCATCGTCAGGTTTCGTACTGAAACGTCTTCGATTAGCGTTGTAGACTAGTAGAGCTTCACCAAATGCCTTCGAATGGATATCTTCTACGGGCTGCAAGGAGAATGACTGGCCATCGTCCGTGGCTTTTCTAATTTCAGCGTCGTAAGCTGCTTTCGCAGATTCTACTGCTTTCAGCTGTTTTGCTTCATTGACGGAATTAAAATGTTCTCCTTTCTTTTCAATATCCTGAAAAGGTACATATTTTAAAAGTGCGATATAATTATATAATAAAACCAGGAATCATATTCAAATCCTTTTTAAGCTTTGATAAAACTCGAAAAAAATCGTTTAAATCCCTGATCGAATTACTTACTTCAAAAATTCCAAGAAAAGAAACTAAAAGTGACTTAATACGAGTACTAGTTTTATTATTTATCGACAATACATTAAATATAATTGCAACTGCTGCGATGTGGTACTGCAATAGTGCAGACCCTTCGAGCCTCCGCCTTATTAAGATTTTAGATATGTTAATAAGGGTTACCTACTGTGTACAGTAGAAGTAGTAGGTACCGATTTCAAAGATTCAGTTCCGTGACAATAATCTAATTTAACATTTTTATTGTACTCATAGAGTAATCATCGAATTAATATGTAATTAATTGCATTTGTATCAAGAATAACCATGTTTGACATATAGTACTTAATGCTCGTAAAAGCTCTATAGTATGTTCGTCAAATGAAACGTGCTTCTTTAGGTACTTACACATCCTATTTATTTAGACCAATTATGGGATTAGCTTTAAACTTGTTAATGATGACGCAACCCTAAAATTTTAATATTTTTATGTTTGCAATAACACATGATCTGCGGATTACATACAAAATTACATATTTACGAGAGAAAAAGATAAGTCATGTGTGGGATTCAAATAATTGAATTAACATGACAAAATTCCTCGCTCCAATTATGTAGTTCACTGTGCTCGTTTCCATCTGTTACCACTTGCAACTCGTCGTAATATTTCTCATGAAGATTGCTCAATCGAAAATTTATTGTTCTGAATTAGTGGGTAATTTAAGCTTATATGTTCCACCCAGACACGCTAGACCCAGAAGGTTGCTTCACGTACCACCCGCACATACTAACTATCGCAGACACTGATTCTTATTAAGATCACAAATAGCTTTTAATAAGTTTATCTAGCACGAAGGTCACACCATCGACCTTTACTCTAGCAAATTGTCTCACGTTAACCTGGCTTATATCTCTTAATTCATATAATTCCCACATACTTGGAAATCAAGTGGCTACATACGACTATTTATAACCTACTTCTTAGTATAATTATATTAAGTGTGTATAAAATACTTTTCTTTATATCTGTGGAGGCTTGTTAATGACTTTTCTAAGTTACTAAACCTGTTTCGTAAGGATAGCTGTAAGCCCCCCAAATAAAAATAAAATAAGAACTCACAGTTACTGTAGACTTTTATGCGTTCTATGTTTTGGTGTACTTAATATGCATCATGTAATTATGTAGAATTACTGTGGTTTTAGTTGTCCGGTTATGATGAATTTAATTCAGTGGTCAACTAAGAATTACCTGTGACATTATTTATTAATGTTTGGAAATTATCAATCACTCTCATACCTTGCGCGATATAATTAATTACAAAGCAAACTGATTCAAACCAACCTCTATAAGCTTGTAAAACTCATTTGAAATGTTATTTTTCGTCAGAAAGGAGCTCAATGCTAGATTCATGTAACGCTCATGAATTACACTGAAGTCCATTGCTGGGACCCAGTTAGGCTTGTTTTCACCCCATTTGCTATTTATATTGTCCTCATACTGTCGAAGCTCTTCTATTTCGTTAAGTTGAAGTCCCACGTCAATCGTTGCCTTGAGATAAAAACAAAAGTTCGTTAATATAATACAGAATCAATACAATACACTTCGAGCACGTCTCCGTACAAATAGACAACCATCCAAAACTCGTTATTTTTCATTCGGTGATGAAAAAAATAGCGATTAGGATCCTTAGCGCAATATCCTACCTACCAGCACTTGGCCGGAATCGGTTGTTTTATTATTTGGGGGATTGTAACTATTATATGAGCAACGTTTGATGCTTGTACTAAGCTTGTGCTGTTTTTCCGCCGCCGGTTGGTCCTCAAAACTCAAGCTCAACCAACAATTGCCGATTTTGTAGCCTCATAGCAATAATATACTAATTATTGTCGTACTCATTGTGTTCGTTTTTGAAAATAAAAGATTATATACCATATTCGTAGACTACTGTTAAATGTATTATTAATATAAAATCTTAGTCACTTTGTACCTTCAGAATTCTCGCCGGAGTTGGTATCCATCACTATTATGGAGGTTCACGTAAGTTTTGAAATACCTAAACAAGTCTGTAGCTGCCAACCTTTTTCCGTTTACGACCTTTGGTAGAAGTTTATCTGGTCCAAATATTGTCGATGTCAGTTGAACCATTTGGGTCCTAAATTCTGAAGATATATCTGAAACAATAATATGAATAATACGAGATCTTCAATGTTGAGTACTGTATCAGTTGGATTGTTCACTGCTGGACACAGTCTCCCCCATCGAGGGGGAATTTGCCATTATCCCCACACTTGGCAGGCGTTTTGGGGATCGTAGTTTAAGGTATCAGTTCCTCAGAAGGCGACTGTCAATACTGTCAATGTAGAGTAGCGTGATAAAGAGTTATATTATAACAATAGAGAAAACAAACAAATATTATAAATATACGATGGAGGAACTTATACATTGTTGATGTAGCAAATCTCTAGTCGGATTTATGTGGAGTCAAGTGCAACTACGAGTATAAGTTTTTTGTCTGTAACGACCAAATTTTGATAGGTGTAGAATTCAGATCGATATTTTTTTTAATTAATCTATGAGTGTATATTGAGAACCGGTGAAGAAATGAATATAATTTCAAAATTTTTTTATGTAACCGCTTAATTATTTACTTTTAACGATAAAATCGATCGTAGGCCATTTCTGGTGGAAAAAACAATTCATGGAAACATTTCTCTTGTCACTGTTTCAATGATGGCCTTAGAAATTTCTGAAACAACTCCTGTAATTTGTGTTAATTTTGTTTTGAAGAATCAAAATTTGTACCTACTATTTAAGCTTACCTTCAATTTTTCCATTATATTTCCGTTGAACTACCTCCAACCGGCTGATGCGGCATCAGGAAGCCAGAAACTTTTTCGAAACTATCTCGAATGTAAGTTGGTATTTGACGTAATTCTGTTGGCAGATTCGTGTCAAGCTGTAAAATATCGTAGGTACAAAATAAAACTACATTTTTATGCATTAAGTATTATTTAAAAAATATTTGAATATTATAAATGTAGCAGTAAAACACTTGCACACTCGCCCTACCCTGATGCACACTCGCCCTACCCTGATGATCAGCATATTTAGATATGTTTAAAATCTAGAATGCTCCATATTTGATATGATAATAAATTATATTGAAAGGGTTTATTTTTATATTGGGGTTTATTTAGTAGTATAAGGGTATATTTTACATAAAAATTTTCAAGCATTCTTTGAGAATGAGAAAATTTTCAAACACTGGTTGGATATTACGATTAATTACCGTGAGTGCTAGCCGATATATACATATATATAGTTAAGAAGTATAATTTATCTGAGTTTACATCTAGATCGCAGTCTTACATGGCAAAAACACATCTGGACACCAAAATCCTGTACCATCGTAACCTGTAATGGCTGATTGGACGCAGATTCCAACTCACGCATACAACAGCAAAATGACCATATAAAAAATAATTATTAAGCCCGTTAGGACATATGACCAGTTATGGGGCTCAGCCAGTAACAGTTACATTGAAATACTGGACAACTTCCAGAGTAAAACATTAAGAAACATTAAACATTCCTATATTAGTAACACAATTATGAATATGGACTTGCAACTGAGAACAGTGAAACAAGAAATAGAACCTTCATAGATTCTTCACCAAAACATTTCGGGTTTAATAAATAAAGCCGACGATATTGCCGTAAGTTTGGAAGAACTAGTAGATAAACAAATGAATTTTGACGTATTTTGCATAATAGGGGCACTTTATCATGGCTGGTTATGAAATTTAACTACAATTACCAAACTACATATATATGAAATATATGACTCGAGTGACCCTAATGCAGCGTACAATCTATTCATTACAAATTATATACTTTTTTATGATTTGTGTTTTCCAAACAAAATAATTACTATAAAAATCTTAGGAACTCTACTACTAACTAGTTGAAACCATAACAAAAATCTTAGGAACACATATGGTGTTGTCTACGATGAAACTCGACAAAAGTAGTAAAAAGTGTTAATAAATACATATTTATGTCCGCACATAAGCCATATTATAAATTTGAGTATCGAAACTGGTACTTTCCCTACATCGCTCAAAATTTCGGTAGTTATACGATTATTTAAACAATTACAGAACTGATGGAAAACTGTAGACCTTCAGCACGACGTTTATCCTTTGATTACATAGTATAAGTGGTAAACCTGCCGAATTCCGTTCAAATCCGCCCAGTAGTTTGTACAGAGTAATTGAAACGCTCAAATTTCTAAATTATTTTTTTTTATATCTTGAATACTACTGAACCGATTTCGAAAAAAATGACAGTAACTCATAAATGTTTAGTCCTTCACTGAATAAAATAAGAATTTTCGCAATAGAATTTCAAGTTTTTACGAAATACGGGGACAAACATACATATATAGTAACATACATCCAACTACGTGGCGAGTAGTTTTCTTTTCAACTACGGCACCTGCGACGAAATCATACCATATACGTGACCTAACGCCTTTGGGCAATTATTTATTGCCCTAGAAAAGGTAGTCTAGATTATCTTTAAAAAAAATCGAGACATATTAAACAATAATAGTGAAGATTGTGCAATATTATAATAATATTGCACAATAAAAATAATATAATGTTATTGCGAAGTATGCTTACGAACAGATTTTGCTGTATATTTATATCTTCAAAAAATTGTCTCCCATAAATCCTACAATTTAGTTATTTTTGCTTTCATATGGCAACACTTCTATCGCACACATGTATAAAAGTGTGGCTTCAGTTTGATGTTTTACGAGCCTCCGTCTTTTCTTCTATTTTGTCAGAGGGGTTATCATGTTAACATATTTTCAAAATATTGTGAACAATATCTTCGCATTTCAAATTCTATCAAACTAATCAATAGCTAACGATAGAAACTTTACCAACATCAAATGGAAAACGATGGTTAAGTTTGGTATTTTTCGCCCCAGAAATGTGTTTCCACCTGAGGTCTGTTTTGACCTCTAAGACTTTTACATGCAAGGTTTTGTTGGTGTTGTTCGATTGACGAAGTAAATTATTAAACATAATATTCAGCATCTAACCTGTAGCCGTTGCTGCAATAGCAAATCACCTCCAGTAGAACCGTAATCATACTCGTATGGAGATTGCCAATCTCTTACAAGAAATTCCAACATCCGAAACGGCGTTTTATTTCCATTGTGAATTTTGAAATATTCACCATGTTCCGCTATGAGCTAAAAACAGAAAAATATATATTAAAAAATATCTTCCACTTAATATCAAGTAACCCGAAATCCTTGACATGAACAGATTCTCATGCTTAAGAATACCTATTTTAGAATAAAAATATTGTTCATGATACCCTTCTTCTTTCCTACATTATTTCATGCTAAGTGAGGTTGGTACAACGTGTATTATTCCTCCACTGTTTTGTTAGCTGTCATCTTACTATTTTCATTTTTTATACACAAAACCTTCTTCATGCAGTCCAACCATACCAGCCCTGGCGCACTCCGCACTTTACAAAGCTACTAGTACATCGGCGGCTTCGTCTAGACGGGTTTACTCAAGAGTGGGTTGCCAAGCGCTGCCCGGAACGCGCGTCTTCTCACTTAAACGCGCCGTATTTCGTGTTGTTATCATGGGTCTTTATAGCACGATGGTAGGGCATTTTGCAAATGCCCGCCTGTCTAGTAGAAAATCTGCTGCCAATCACCAAACGGTGTGTTCCGGCAGCTGCACTTGAGAGCCAGTAATTCTAGGTTGGTTGTACAAAATCTTCGATTCTTCGATTCTTATAGCCTATCAGCTATAAATAAAAAAAGACATAGTGTTTAAAGTCTAGCCTATCAGCTTTAAATAAATTAAAAGTGAATCCAGATCAAAGAAGCTTGTACCTAAACAGATCGAACAAACATTATTATATATTATGCCTCTTAGATATACGTGTTCACAAGTACATAGTAAAATAATATTCTGCTTAAACTAGGTACCTTATGTTCGAAATGTATTTAATTGCTATAGGTATATATGTGTATATTATAATTATGCGTACTCGCATAGCTGTAATAACATCTGAGCAGAATCACAACCCTAACCCACGTACCGTGTCAGAAGAGATAAGAAGTACGCGATAGAAAGAGAGGCGCCTTGTAGGGGAATATAAATTTTAGGTACTCAGCGATGTGCGATCTGAATTGCTCCTTAATGCGTCGTTATTTATTGAAGCATGTTTGCGGAGAGACTCTTCTGGTCCTTTTTATTCTGTGACCATAGCTACTTTGACTTGCCGCGCCGCCACCAATATTTTCATCAATATGAATGAGAATTCATTACTAAAGTTTACTTTATCCTCTAGAGAATAAAAACGGCTTTTCCACTCAGATATTGAAGATTAAAAATACTCTTTCCGAGATGGTGGGATAAAAAACATTTAACATTCATATGTTAAATGTTATATGTTAAATGTTTTTTCATCCCACCATCTCGGAAAGAGTATTTTTAATCTTCAATATCTGAGTGGAAAAGCCGTTTTTATTCTCTATAGGATAAAGTAAATTGAATTTAGAACATCGTTTGCACTAAGTTTGTGAATTAAAAAAAAACATTAAACCTATTTACTGCTACCTTTATGGTGCCGAATATATCATAAAACTTTTTTTTAATTTGTTAAAAACTCAGACTCGGAACCTTCTTGGTGTTCATTTTTCAATTTGCTTTGTACGCGGTTCTTTACGTGGCATTTTTTCACGTCATTGTTAAACCTTATATTAAAAACAAGAAACTTGAAAACAAGTGAAAAAACTAAAATGAGTGATTCTAGTGACGAGGAAGTTTGTTTGACGCCAACAGAATTGACTGAAACTGCGCTAAACGTTTTTTTTTGCATTTAGTAATTTCCTCGCTGAGGTGGAATGAAAAGTTACGTGTTGCACTCGAGTGCAAAGATTTTTCACCTCGTGCTCTTTTGATTCCCTCGCTAACGCTCAGGATTCTAATTTTGAATCACTCGCTGCGCTCGTGATTCAATTTTAGAATCCTGCGCTTGCTCGGTCATCAAAATTGAACACGCGGTTAAAAAGCAACTTTGCACTCTTGTATATCAAATAACTATTATACGTTGGTCTTATGCCTTTTAAACAACACACTATAAACTAAATACAACACTACAGCTACTGCAACGAAAGCTTTCCGGCTACCTAAAGGCCATTGCAGGCCCAAAGGCAGTCTAAATGCTCCAGCCCACTACCAGTTGACAGCGTGCCCAGCATGCTGGCAGCATTGTCCCGTTGAATTACAATTCTTATTCGTTAAACCAAATAGGTTCCTGCGTTTTGATCACGCGTCGCATCGACCAAGCGCTCTGATAGTCTGATATGTTTTAGAAAATACGATGAGCTCCCGCCCCCCACGGCCCCGACGTCTCCACACCAAACGGCTCAAATAAGTAGCCACTGCCGAGATTAGCATATTTGCGCTGCTTGAGAGAAAAAATGGTTGTTCAAAACAGAGTACTTAGTTGAAATGAATGAAATAACATGTCGTGCAAAATGTTACAACACTAAGTTAAAATTTAACTCAGCAGTTTTACATATTATTATTCGTAGACTTCGAGTATCTTTTACCCACAACTATATTCTCGTAGTTTTAGGGAAAAAAAGCGTTTTAGTTTATTTGCGGCACCTATAAGGAGGTATTACCGACCTACAAGGTTGCGTCTGAGTAGGCTAGCTATGTTCCTGATATTTTTATCTGGGTTTTGTCTAATTTTTACTATGCGATAGCGTCTGGTGCCCTCTGGCTCATGGATTTATAGTGCCTTAAATAACTTTATATGGGTTTATTGCGTTTATTTCGTGGTGATCGTAATTGTTTGCTTGTTGAAATGGACCAGACTTTTTGCAGCAAAAAGTCTGGTCCATTCCACCACAGCAAATCCCAAATGATTCCCAAATTAATCAAAATACGTCCATTAGTTCTAAAAGCATACTTACCGAGTTGAAAGAATCAACGATAAGTATCTACTCATATCAATGTCATTTGCTTTTGAACTACTAATCGAACACGGCGTAGGAATCGCTTGTATAGTTACATGAAAAAATGCATAAGTTTTCACATTTCAAATCCCAGTACAAGTGAAAGATACGAGATAGACATTAGAAGTCCAATACCGAAGAGTCCCCGTAAATAATATAAAAAAAACATTGATGGCTTTGATTTCACTTTGAAAATTATACAAAGAATAATGTATGAAAAAAAGGGTTTGTTTTTGTTATAACTGGCTGTAGGGTAAGCCTTCAAACATCTTAGTAAATGTAGTTTACAATATTAATTTCAGTGCAGGGTCATGCGTGGGCATGGATAATAATACTCAATAATAAACGAGAGTATATATAGTAATAGCAATAGGTATTATAAAGAATTTGCAAATCCCCCAGCACCTGATAAAAAACTAATTTTGATGTTGTAATCAATGTTATGTACTTTTGGTAAATGCTTGCACAGGTGAATTCCCATGTAGATACGTAATGTTACACAGAGCTAGTAGTTTCTACTGTCTACCTACGCCAAGCATAAATAGTACTGTACTGTAACAGCCGGATCGTCCACTGCTGAACACAGCCTCCGGTAGGGGTTATTTGCCATAATCGCCTCGCTTGGCAGGCGTCTTGGGGATTGCAGTGTAAGTTGGCAGTGCATTAGAAGGCGATACTGCCCACCTTCCAGTATTTTTACCTTAGTCGCCTCTTACGAAACCCATGGGTTGATATGGAGAGGTGCAATTATGACCCGGCACCCCACGGGGCATAAATAGTATTCACACCCAATATTCTTATTTATATTACCACGCTAGTGTATTTCAGATTATATTTACATACCTAAAATCAAGATTGATAATCTTAAAACAAAATATATTTTAGGCTTAGTCAATTAGAAAGTGTTTTGATTAGAGAAAATCGCGTTGGGCTAGTTTCTCGACAGCCTCACGTCAAAAAATCCTTTGTGTGTTATTCTTTTTGAATGAAATCTTACATTACGGAATGAGCGGAAATGCTTTGAGAAAAGAATAATAATTATACGGTTGAAATAACTAAAAAAAAACTTGACAGTCAAATTTCTGTAATGAGGTAAGTTGGCAAAGTTGTTGTTTTGTTGTGAGGCAGGTGTTTTTTAATTACATTCCTTGTTTCGTAGAACACCCCTTAAACCAATTTAAGGGATTTTTCAACTTAGTATAAAATTTAGTTTAGAAAATTCACAGAATTGTTTTTTTATTCACTAAAAACCAAAATGAAACAAACACAGCTGCACAAATAAATATGGCAAACGTATTGCACTAAATAAGATTCACTCTTCTTTTTCTGAGGCACTCTGGTGATAAAAATCATGAGGATCAGTGTTATTTGGTATCAAATTAGAAATAAATCATAATTTTTGGTTTAATAAATAATCTTCACTTTGAAAACTATCGCGAATTTTATCCATATTAACTTTTTTTATTAGCTGTTTCCTAATAAGTTATAAATAATCAATTAGTAACTAGTTAGAAACTATACAGTAGTTTCAAATTTATTTAAGCCATCTTGTTGTTTGTATAGATTAAGTTACCAAAACGGTAAAAGCGACGGTTGAAGCGCTCGTAGCGAAGTTTGCTTAACCATTCCGAATCGATCAGCAAAGTTAAGCAACGTCCGCCGCGGTCATGAGTTGGATGGGTGACCGCTGGTGACATTACTACTGAGCGCTTCCGTGCTTCGGAGGGCACGTTAAGCCGTCGGTCCCGGTTGTTGTCTTTGGATGGCAGTCGTTACAGCATGGTGGTAGGGCACTTTGCGATTGCCCGCCTGGCTAGCTACCACCCTCAAGTTGAAAATCTGTCGCCAAGCACTTAACGGTGTGTTCCGGCAGCTGTCCTTGAGAGCCAGTAATTCTAGGTTAGCCTGAACAACATCTTCGACCACATCATCACTTACCATCAGGTGAGACAGTGGTCAAAGGCTAACCTATGAAGCATAATAAAAAAAAATCCTTTTTTTATGTAAATTAAAAGTTAGTAACAAGTTTAAATTTTGACGAGCTCAAGATCTTTTTACTTTACACATTTACAAATATACGGGAGGAATAAATATCGATTCCCGCACATGATTATAATTTTTCCTCTCGTATATTTGTAATATTGGAATGTAATCCGCAAAGCATGCGTTATTGGAAACATAAAAATATTAAAATCTTTTTATTTATTTCGGTATTTTTCAGATGTTCAAATTTTAGTCAAAATGCTTACTTTTCCAACAGGTATTCGGAAAAGTCAAAGCCACTCAGATCCTTATATTTATACTTTATTTCTATCAGAGATGAAACCATATGCTTTTTAGTGAGTTTTTCTCCTTCGTCCATTGCCGCGGGACTAGCGAAAAAACTCAGAATGTAACTTGACTTGCCAACTAATATCAAGATTATAATGTTTCCCCCAGATTTCACCAGACGTTTTTAGCGTATGGTAATGACAAAAATGCGCTAAAGACCCTATAAATATTCGAGACCTAGCACCAAATGCGCCGAAACGGCAACACAGTGAGTGAATGATCGGGGTCGGCGGCAGTTCTATATGGTGGGAGCCGGCGCGGCGCGGGGGATGTACTGTTGTAGATTTTGGAGCGCCGGAGTAAACTTGTATGCAGCTTATGAATGAATTTTCTACTCAGATTTGTTTCAATCGATTGCTTATATAGCAATCAATCCGGATGCCCCGGACACTAAAGTGTCCGGATTTTACCCGGACACTATTTGAAAACCCCTCTCGGACGTCCCCCGGACGAGCTCTTAACTAGGACAAATCCGGGGAAACCCGGACGGATGGCAGCCCTAGGTTTAACGTAAGCAAATAGGTACTTTGAATCGTCAATGGCCAAATTGGATAGCTATTATCATTGAGCTATATATACTAGACGCGACATCTCAAACAAGGTATTCGACCAGTGCAAGTATGCTGGCCGGCATCCTCTCCCCCACACGCAGTTGGGCACTCGTAGAGATAACACGCGCTTTACGTTCGAGAATTGTGTATTCAAAATACACAAATGATAATACACAATATGCGAACGCAAAGTGCGTCTAATTTTTACGAGTGCCCAGCTACATGTGTGGGAGAGTATGCCGGCCAGCATACTTGCACCGTTCGACTATCCTTGTTTGAGATGTCGACTTCTAGTATATATAGGTCAATGGCTATTATACAGATGCATCTAAATTATCAGATAACGGATCAACTGGCTCTGCGTGGTGAAAATACTTATTTCGCGATATCTCCGAAACTGTCTTACAAAAGATTCTACAGCACATAATTTGTAGCAAATTACTTTGCCTACAAATATGTTTATATAACTTTTTGCACTTAACTAAAAATTTAAGAAGTTATAAGCAAAACTGAGAAAAATTTTATAATTTTTTTTGCTCCATAACCTTATTTTCTCAATTTACCAAAAAAAATACCTTAGACCAATCTTGTTGATTATCTTTAGAGGAAAATAGATATTTTTCACATTTAAAACACTGTTATAGCGCTCCAAAGTTAACCAGGTTCATCAATGCTCAAGAGAATCCGGTCAAAAAGAAATGTTTAACAATCTATTTATTTTTTGGGGACAAAGGATCATCTGCCTGCTACGACTATTATTATTATACGTAGGCTTAGCAGTTTCTTCTACCTCATTTTATTCTCTTATTTGTGTTACATTTTTTGCCACGTGTAGACGTATTGAAAATTATGGATATTATTTTCAGTTTAATCAATTAAACTGCGAGTTTCAGAAAAAAATCCTCAAAAGATCATCTACAAGATTGTTCTGGGGTAATTTTATTGTAAAATGTATAAAAAAAGTTATATTTAAAAAAGGAAATGATCGCTTACAACTTCTTTGATAATTAACTTAGAGCAAAAAATTACATGCACATATTGTAGGCAAAACAATTTGCTACAAATTATGTACCTAGGATTTTTTTGTAAAACGCATAGTTTCTGAGATATCGCTAATTACGTGTTTTCACCCCTTTTTCCAAGATGGTGGCCGGAGGACAAGGGTGGTGACCCCACAAACTTAAGTTTAAGATTCTATTGACCCCCCCACACATGACTCAAAAATAAAATTGATACAAAACAACGCAATAGTCAATACAAACAGTATTGAAGGTCTTTTGAATACAAAGTAGGTAACTGATAAGGGATTGTTTTTCCTATAGCCAGATCGATGATAAATGAGTGCTGAAATTTAACAAAAATATGGAATATGGTCAATTAAACAATAATTATCTGTTCACTCGTTGCAAGTTTAAGTTTTGATTTTATAATTTATAATCACCTTTCAATTTCAATAAGGTACATTAAGAACTTAAGACAGTTCTAATAATTTGTGTCCTGTCCAACGCATTCCTTGATTTCCAAAAAGGTAGAACAAAGAAAATAAAGCTGCATAAGGTAAGCAGGTTCCTGTTTTGACCATACAGATTTAATGATAAAAGAGCATACAATTTTTAGCAGTTTTCACTATGTACAGATAACAGGTTTCTTTTTTATATGATTATGACGGAACAAGCACGAGACCTACCTGCTGTTAAGCGGACTAACCTCTGCCTAAAACAGATGCAATTCGTCAAGGCATCTGGCAGCACTGCGTACTCTGGGGTGCGTTCCTGCAAGCCCTCGACCAAGACACATTTTGGTCTAAACGCGGATACACGCCGTTCCAGCACTCCAATCGACCTTAATTTGATCCATACAAGATTTTAATTATACACATTCCGGGCAACTATTAATGAGTTTGACACCTAGAAACACCAGTAAAACCCACCAATTCCTTCGTGGAACTGATGAGATAGCAGAGTATCATGTGTAAGTAGCTTTAGCGAAGGAAAATATAAATCCATGTAGGGGTAGCAAATAGTTATACATACACTTTGAACAAAATACAAATTAGACTAAAGAATTATATGACTCTCCTAACATCATAACTTTCTGAGTGACATATCTCTGTCAACATTTACAATTAAGAAATCATCTCTTCTAGATGGTGCATGCAATCGTAACAAAAATAATAAAGAAACAAAAACCTCTTTGCTCCAACAGCGACCTGTCAGAGTTAATTATGCCAAAAGTTTAGTAACTTTTGAATCGTCATATTTGACAGATAGCCAAATCTTGGCTATCTGGTCTGATGTTGCAATAAATAATAAATTGTCTACATGCTAAGCTAAGGATTAGTGATTTTAACCTAGTGAGCTTTACCTAATGAGCTCCATTTCTAAAACTTGCAGAAAATATTTTATCACCTAAAAAAATCGCTGTCAATATCATATGTTGTCAGTAGCCTGAAGGTTGTTCCAGGTACCTGGGATCAAATCTAGCTTGATTAATATTTGGCCCGGCCTTGCAGGAACGCGCCCCTGCCTAAACTCTGACAGTAGCAGAAAAACGCCAAGTAATGTTTAAAACTTTTCAAACGCACAATACGTGCGAGTCCAAAGCCCGAGATATGGGAAAAAAACCATATGAAGAAGAGAAGACAAACAATACAAAATTTGAATGGCGACAAGCGACAACGGTCAATTGAGTTGAGATATTTGATGGATGGTCGGTCGGTTTTTGTTTGGAATTTGGATGCATAACTCGCTTGCTCAAAATTTGTTTATTGTTTAAAGTTTTAGTGCGTAAAAAATAAAAAGGTAAGTTGTATGTATAATATACCTATTCAACTTCTAAGACAAGGTATCGTTTGCATTGTGAAATATATTCATATTTCATTTAGTGTAAATATTATGTTCTATACAGAGAGTTGAAATATAAAAAATCTTAGGTTCTATATCCACACAAGGTAGGTGGTAATTTTACTTATGCTGTGAAATAATGGCTATTTCACTAGATTCATGCGTTGTCGTTTTTATTAAACCTGGCGATTTTCTGAATCCCTACACACTTGCGTTCATGCGGGAAATCTGCCTATAGTTCTACTAAATTTGTATAGTTCTGCTTGCAGACTTGATAAATGTGTGCAACACACACTTAAATAGATAAATGTGTGTCACTAGTAGAGACATACGGTCTCATGTGCCTTCAATTTTAGTAGCTCCCAAGGACTGCTGCCCGAACCCACTGTTAGGTGCTTGGCGACAGATTTGCTTCATGAAGGTAGTAGCTAGCTAAGAGAGCATTCGTCAAATACCTTCTCAAAAGCTCAAGGTGGGGATTTAACTATAGGCCTGCAGCACAGCAGTCCATAGCTATTACTGCTAGGCTATCATTGATTCCAAATTGTTTGAATTATTTGGCTGTACGCTGGCCATACTGACAAGACATTGGTAGTACATTGTCAACGATAAGAACTTAGCGTTATATTACATTAACAATATTCATATAAAAATTATCAGAGGTTCAAAATGAAAAAGTGCAATATAGCGTTGTGGTACAGCAGTCACAGCTGTTACTAAGTTATTAACCATCAGGCAGCTGTCCTTGAGTGGCAGATCCTGGGCAGCCATCCTTGAGAGGCAGATCCTGACCTAGGTCTGGCCTGCTATTAGCTATTACAGTATTATCTCATACCAATAGTTGTCAGCGGTTATCAGTATCAAACACACAAAGAAATCTATACCTTTTTATCTTGAAAGGAGAAGACAAAATTAAGTTTAAATAACATACACTATGCTATATGTTAGATACCATTTTAAGGAATGTAACATCAGAGTTACTAAAGCTAATATGGGTATTCACTGTGTATTAAAATTTTTAGGTGGAAATGTCATCAAGGAGGAGATCCTCTGCTCGGTCTCAGGATGGGACTATAAAAACACGGAAGAATAAACGAAGGACTAATAGTGTGGATTCACCGGGGCCTTCCAATGCTTTGGGCAGGCTTAGTGGCATGGACCCCTTCACAATGTTACCACTGAACCACCAGTCTATTTTGAGTGACACTACAGACATTGATGAACCTCAAAGTAAGTACATATAGTTAGCACTGTAGAGAGATTAGAAATGAAATGGAAACTAACACTAAATAAGTGCGCAAAATAAATGATACATCACATTCACTCCCACACTCTGCTGCTACATCAAAAAATATTAGGATACATCGCAACAAGAACTGGGTATAATAATAATACTTCTCACCAGATCATTCCACAATTTTACTAAAATATACATTATGCTATCATTAGATTAGAATTGCCAATTTCAATACAAATGTGTAAAAAAAATAATTAGGCTCAGGTAGTGCAATATAAAGTTGTCCCAACATGTTGGGTCATGCATAGCCATAGCATTTTTGTATAAAGCTATGGTGGTTTCTAAGTGTTGGCACCAAGGGTGGTAGTAGGCATCAGATTACAAAATCATCAAACTGTTTGTCTTATTGATATATCAATAAGACAAGCAAGAATATTCAAGACTAGATGTATATTGCATTGTGTTAGGACCTTCTTACACTGACAATTTAATTTCTACATTATTTTGTAAATATCACTATTGTGCATGGATAACACCATGCACATCATAGATAATGATAACAATTTGATTACATTCTTAAATGGTCGTAATTGGTTATGTGTGATACATAAGGGTTAATCATCTTACAAAGTTACTAATTTAAGAGAGGAATAATTTTAATTCATGTGTATTCAAACTCGCGTCCATCCACCCCTTTAGCCAGGGTATGCTCTAACTAAACAATTGAGCTAACATGACAATGAGTCATAACTCAAATTTTTCTATCATTCTTTAACCATCATATTGGGGTGAATCCTGCACATGACTTAAATTTTTCCTCTCGTACATTTGAAATTTTCAATCTATAATTGAGTGTTTTGCTGGTTAATTATTAATATTTAAATATCTAATATATTGTTGAATATCAGGCAAGGTGATTGACCTTATCCCTCACTCTGCAGTTTGTCAACAAATTCCACTAAGTACTTAAACTGTACAAAGGATGCTGGTGCATCCTTCAGTTGTTCTTACACCTTAACATAGGAGAATGAGCATTCAAAACTTTCTTGTTTAATGTTACTGGTACATATAAATTTCCATAACCATATAGAATTTGTAGCTTAACATGAATCCAGTAGGTTCGTTATGCCATCAAAACAACTCTTAATGTGATTGTGCTTAATTTTGTAACAGTACCTCCAGTTATCAACTAGCAAAACGGAATTTACAGTACACAGTCTGATAAAAGAAAGTAAAGGGTAAAGCTAGATTAACCATCAGTTCGTACAGTTTTGATAAAATGACAGAAATAACCATGTGCAAATAACCATATGCACTGTTTGTTGACATTATGACCATATCTTCACTTACCAATAAAGATGTTAAACAGTCAACTTAGATCAGGGAACTGACCCTCAAGGACAGCTGATAGAACACTTAAGTGGGTTGCTATGTGCCATGTGAAGATGCTTTATAACAAAATATGTTGAAAATAATTCTGGCGTAGTTATTAGGCGTTTCTGACTTCACATTGGTGGGTTACCTAAGCAAGCAATTTTAATGGGAAAAATTCACACAAAAAGTAACATATAAATTTAACATACATAAATCAGTTAGTGCAGTCTTACCAAGTTCTCATAGAGTCTATATAATTGAATACTACAATAGCAATTTTGTTTTAAACTATTATTTTAGAGTGTATCTATACATATTTTTTAGGAAAATCTTGGTGGAAAAGGCTGACTCAAAGCCCGAGACAATTTATGGATATACCAGAAAATAATGATGCAGTGCAACATGATGGCATCATTGAAGAGTTGGATATTGAAATTATGAGGTAAATATTTATTTAAATTTACCTTTTGTAGCAATCTTAACTAATGATGCAATTTTAAATAGACTAAGTGAGATCTTAAAAAAATTTAGTTTATCCAACTTGAAGTCTGTATGCAAACTTGTAGTATTTATTTTATTTTGAAGTCCTCATACCAGTAACTGCCTAGTTGTTTGGTCATTACATGAATGCATGACTACTGAGACGAATTACTTAGCATTCCATGGATTCACCATACAGGTGCCAGGTCCATAGTATTGCAGAGGAAGCAGTGAGGGCTTGAGCTTCACCACACGGTGGAAGGGCATTTTGCGAATTAGCGACCACCCTCAAGTAGAAAATCTGTCGCCAAGCACCTAACGGTGTGTGTCTGCCACAGCAGAAGTCCTTGAGAGCCAGTGAAATTACAGACACATGAGACTTAATAACTATGTCTGAAGGTGACGGGCGCAGTGCAATTCGGGACTTATGACGAAATGCATCTGTTATAGGCAGAGGTTAGTCCGCCTAACATTAGAAGGGCCTCGACTAGTTCCGTCAGAATAACATCAAGTCAGAGGCACCTAGGACTTGCAACCCAGGGAGTAGGGCTACTTTAGAATGTCATCAATGCTTCCTTTCACCGCTTGAGCCTCCTCCCCTGCCTAGTCAAATTTGGTTCAATCCTACTAATGCTGCCTTAGATACACGTTCTGGATGGTTCTAGGATGGAACTTATGGTTGTTCTTGGCAGGCTAGGTTGTCTCTTAGTAGTTTATATAATTTCTTAGTAGTTATTATTATTTAATTAAATGTTATGATGTAAACTTTAATATTTTATATGTGGTGTAACAATAAAGAGTTTTCTATCTTCTATCTATCTATATAGGGATTTCACTGGTATATCATTTGCTCCGACTTCAGCTAAACAAAAAACACACTAAACAGCTAAAAAAAATTCTATATAAACGTTTTTAGTTAATTCATATGTTAAGTCATAATATTTGTTTGTTTTTATTGTGTGATCTTTAGGTAGGTATGTCTGTATACCACGGCACATTAAGCACTGTTTGTACTGTGTTTTAGATTTTTCGAATATAGGAATATATGTATATCAGGTCTGGATGACGAAATACCAACATCCTCAGGAATTTTATAGTGTTTTTTATATGTGTCCCTAACGCCTAAGATGGAGTAATACTTGGATTTAGATTTTTTAGATGACCATTCTTTTACTAAATCAACCTGTTGTTTGTTAGTGGCAAACCTTTTTTTGCTCTGGCTACCGAGAGACATTCTCATATGATTTCCAGGACTCTATGACCTCTTTCAGGGGAACCTTGCATCCTGCTAAGTGCCTTGCTGTACCTATCGCCTCCTGACAAATACCACAAGACTTTTCAGTGGCTTTCCCCCTTCTTACTAAGTTACTTTGTATCTGGGATAATCTGGGAGAGTCATCTGAAAGGCTTTAAAATTTCGAAGGCTTTCGGGTGGCCTGAAGTATGCACGGTGCTAAGGCATTTCGTGAATGCCTGCAAGCACCTAAAGTCTGTTTTTCACAGGCCCAGGTACTAACCATCCAGTAGACAGCAGCTGTACTTTCTGCTGTCTACACAGTTCCCGACGTGTTCTCACTACTGGGTTTGCATCGGGAAACAGCAGTACACAGCTACTGTGTTACTAGTTCTGGCTTGGGTTTCTGACCCATTGCGTTTTCACGAGGTCAGCAAAATGGCTGATCTATGTTATATAACTCGAAAAAATTGACGACGAAACAATATTAGCATTACTCCTTAGTTAATATATTTTTATGGAAATTCTCAAATGCCGCCACTTAAAGAGAAAAAATATGGACAAGGTGTTGGTTACAGAGAAAAAAATATTGGACCAACTTCTATGATCATGATAAAATTGCCTTCAGCACAGACCGGCCACTGACTAATTGCATTCCTGTGGAGCGAGTGGCGTCCCAGTAGCTGTCCTTGTGGGATTGGGGGAAGGTCAGTGGTCAGTAGAAACAACGAATTTTAAAGTAGCTGTCTGACAGCAACTGATCAGACAGTACTGGCTCAATCTTGTTTTCATGGACCAAGTAGCTGCCAGACAGATACTGTCCTTCACTGACTGCCAGGCTGAACAGTCTGTTGTGACAGCTGTCCTTAAAAGACATTCTCGGTTAAGCCTGTTTACCACCTTCGAGCACATCATCCCTATACATGACATGGCAAAACTATGCATATTTTCTATCTCTTTTCTGTCTCTAGTGGATGATTTTGTGAGCTTTTTCAGATATATTCATTCCTAATTTTGTACATTCCAGTTACGCCTCCCATGACTCTTATGCTCTCTTATGCTGTTTTATTTGAATATATATAAACTCATTATGAAATAATGAAACCAATTGATATAGGTACATATTTAAAACACAAACAAAAAATACCTGACTTAAACAAAATAGAGCCCTTGTACACAAATGGCAATATGCTGTCCAGTACATATGTTTCTGTTATTTTTAATATTGATTAAGTAAGAAGACACTAACTTTTGATGACAAATTAAATGCCTTAACACTCTTTTTCAGGCATAGTCACAAGTAACCTAACACTCCTCCTCACTTTGCTTGTTGGCATACCTATTTTATTTAATTTATCTATACTTATAATAAAACTGTAACAGGTCCAATACTGTACACGGCACATGTTTTGAAAAAAAAATTTACAGGCTCTGTAGCTGATACTGATGCCGAAAATGGTATTTTTTTTTATTTTTGTCTGTCTGTCTGTATCCCGGTCGCGCATCACTCCAAAACTACTGAATGGATTTCAATGAAACTTAGCATGATTTGGGTTTATACAACGGGGTAGGATAATTTTTGCTTTTTATGCCGAAATTCAGCATGGTTCCCTTGGGAGAGGGGATGAATATCAAAATAAACACTTAGCTGTAATTTATTAACGCATGGTCTGATTTCATAAGGGTTCGTACCCAAAGGGTAAAAATAGGACCCTATTACTGAGATTTCGCTGTCTGTCCGTCCGTCTGTCACCAGGCTGTATCTCAAGAACGGTGATAGCTAGACAGTTGAAATTTTCACTCGCACACGTAAACAAAAAACGTTAAAATATGAAGTTAATTTTGTAGGTATAGCTAATGGTACGGAACCCTTCGTGCGCGACTCCGGCTCGCACTTGGCCTATTTTTTTGTTAGAATAGTGGTACTTTAAAAATGATCCCGTAAATATTTCGAAGTCATCGGGTTTGCAGTTCAGAAATTACAGACATCACAACCTAAATATTACGTTCCAAATAACTTGACACCCAGAATGTACAGAAACCTTTGAACATACGGCTCCTCTTATGCTGGCGTACGCACTTTATCGTATAGGTATAATAGATAGGTCTGTAGTCTTACCACTCCAAAATATTCTAATTAGATAAAACACAGTTTTTTTTATTACGATAAGCACAATTTCCCTACGTATATTTTTCATGACATACAATGCTCTAATCAGTCTACTCTGTACCTATAACAGGTTGGGGAAGGCGGGAAGGCGCGCGAGAGTTAAGACGCTTACATTTATCTATTTATACATATAATTAAACTGCAACATGTCCAATTCTGTACATAGCAGATATTTTAAAAATATTTTTTGAGAGCAATCTGTAGCTGATACTGATGCAAAAACTGATTTTTTTTCTGCCTGTCTGTATCCCGGCCGCGCATCACTTCTAAACTACTGAATGGATTTAAATAAAACTTAGCTCAAATCATTGAGTTCATACTACGAATAAGGACATAGGATACTTTTTATCCCGAAATTCAGTACGGTTCCCTTGGGAAAGGGGATGAAAGTCAAAATGTACACTTATTGTAATTTATTAATTCGTAGTCCGATTTCAATGATTCTTTTTTGTTACAATGGTGGTAATTTTATTATTTTCCCGTAAACATTTCAAAGTCCTCAGTTTTGTAGTTCAGAAATTACAGATATAACAAACTAAATATTTCGTTCTAAATAACTTGAACTGCGGAATGTTCAGAAATCCTTGAACGTACGGCTCATCATAAGCTAGCATTCGCACTTTATCATAAAGGCATAATAGATATATTATATCAGCCGCATTGTCTACTACTGAACACAGCCTCCACCACTATGGGAGGGTTTGCCATAATCCCCACGCTTGGCAGGCGTCTTGGGGATCGCGGTGCGAGATATCAGTTCCTCAGAAAGCGCTGCTGCCCACCCTCTGTAGTGTAACTCTTTATCGCCTCTTAGGACACCTACTACGGGTAAAGATGGGGGGGGTGACATTATAGCCTGACAGCCAGAGACCCCACAGGCAGCCCGGAACCCCACAGGCAGCCCGGAACCCCACGGGCAGACCGGCATCCCACGGGCAGCACGGCACCCTTATTTAGTTTTTCAAACTTGCTACGATAAAACTGTAAAATCTGGTACATTCACCACAATCAGTTTATTTTTAACTACATATATTTCTTTTGCCGTATACATTTCGGAGACTGAGCAAAGGAAGTGCACAATGTTGTGTTAGATTTTCGCGATTGTTACACTTAGTAATTAAACAACTTTAGACGGTTTAAATCGCGTATATTTGTCATTATTTTTGACCCGACGTTTCAAACACTTTGCAGTGATCATGGTCACGGGGTGACTGTCGGGACTAAAATAATGATTAATATACGTGATTTAAACCATTTAAAGTTGGAAGTACACAACATTAGTAGATTGTTATACAACGGTCGAAAGGAATTGATAACTTTCACCCGCGTTCAGATCTCTAATTTTCATATCTAATTTTAAGGAAAGTAGCTTTTCTAAAAATTATTCATTAAAAAAATAACATGAACATACTTACAAAAAAAATATTGAGAGGTTAGAACTATTTGTCAAATTATAGGAAAAAATGAGTTTGGAATATTTACGGGCGGCTATATCACGAATAAGAATCTCTCTGCTTTCCACTACTAATATAAGTAATAACTATATAAAAATGGCATGTTTTTTTATATTACTTATTTTGATTTTAATAACATGAGCAGTAACCTATTTAAAATTAATGCGGCTATAGTCCAAGGAGGAATCGATGACTTACATCCGTGTTAAACACTCTACTTTTCATTTAAAATAGGAGGAGGGTAAAAAAGTAGTAGTTTTCCTATATATTTACTAAAAATAATAAACATGAGTAGAAGATACAAAGATACACTAGGAGTTAAAACAATGAAATTTAGGGAAATTTTTAGTTAGTTTTTTAACCTACACTTTTTACCTTATATTTAGTTACTACCCTGCCAAACATAGTTGTTATTAATTGTTTTATAACAACAGAGTATTTTACAACGGTTTAAATCTTAAACATATGACTTTGTTTACACCAATGGTTACCATGGTTACAAGTCATTCCGGCCCTAGAGAAAGAAGCATTTACTATGAGTTTTTTCCGACCTTAGGTGGAAAGGAGCTACTCAGATCAAACAAACACTACTTTCCGAGAATGAGAAATGAAAAATATATTTTCGATCTACCGTCAAACAAAACCACCGTTTTAAAATCGAAATTCTGAAGAAACGCACAAGGTACTTTGCTTCAACATTTATTGTGGGAACCGGGAAAGAACTCTCTTGAGTTACTTAACTACTGTCTTCTGGAAAATACAACCCGGGAGTTTTCAAGTACAAAGTAAAAAGCTCCATTCTGAGCTATGGTTTACTTAGAGTGCTTCACCGCAGGCCACAGTGTTGCTTAATATGAGATAAACAGTGCACAAATGTGAATAATTAGTCTGCAGGTACGGCAATCGCTAACGAAGTCGCGGGTACAGCTAGTCTATGATATAATGACTTTACCCAAGACTAGCCATGATAACTGTATACTATATTAAACAAAACATAATTTCTTAAACAGAATTATACCAATGGTAATAATATATAATATAATTATAATATATACGTCAAATCATCAATATATTGACAAAATCTGAATTTGGTCGTAGTTCACCAGCTTTATACACCAGGGTGTACCACAAGCACTATTTCTTTTTTTGAGGAATATGCAAATCAAAAATGTCTATAGGCAATGGTCCACATGGAATTAATTCAATGGAAATAAAGTCCACGTTCTGATTGTGATCCTGTCATTTTACTACAAATGAATGCCAAAAGAACATCTAAAAAGAGAAAAACAAAATAATGTGGAAATTTGTATTTCTGTTATATCGTCATCATCAATAGTCAACTAATCTATATAATAAAATATGTAACATCATAAGCAACGTCCGCCTCGGTCATGACTTGGATGGGTGACCGCTGGTGACATTACTACTGAGCGTTTCCGTGCTTCGGAGGGCACGTTAAGCCGTCGGTCCCGGTTGTTATCTTAGGATGGCAATCGTTATAGCATGGTGGTATGGCATTTTGCGAATGCCCGCCTGGCTAGCTACCACCCTCAAGTAGAAAATCTGTCGCCAAGCACCTAACGATGTGTTCCGGCAGCTGTCCTTGAGAGCCAGTAATTCTAGGTTAGCCTGAACAACATCTTCGACCACATCGTCACTTACCATCAGGTGAGATAGTGGTCAAAGGATAACCTATCAAGCACAAAAAAATAAAAATTGACAGTACAGCCTAAGTATTTAAATTTGACAACGCCTTTGTAAATGGTATCTCCGACATGTAGATCTTGTGGATTGGTGAGTCTGTTAGTATATCGCTTCATGTGGTACTCAGTCTTGTCATAGTTGATACTAAGACCCACTTTCATTGCCGCCGTTTCCAAGACCTTGGTCGCTAATTGGACATCCTCACTTTTACATCATAAAATAATAACGTCATATTTTCTACAGCATATTTTAGAAGTATTCAATATGAACGGGCCTAGACAATTTCAAAATAAGAACAAAAACATTGACCAATGATGGCAATCACCCATCTCACTCTGTCAATATCGGAAATGTGAAAGAGACATACTCAGTACTCGTTTGTTAAAAAAAACAGACTATAGTATAGTATAAAATGAGATTTTAGATTACCGTAGATTAATATATCAACTGCAAGGATATATGTAACAACTATAAAAAATATGAAATAAAAATATAACGACTGTTCATTGTGGCAAATGTCATAACACTGAGCCGTATTAAATAAAAATATGTAAAATTATTATTTATTTTGTGAACAAAAGTGACGCACCCATCAATTTCAATTTCAGCCAACCTAAGGAAAATGATACTTGGAATCTCCCAGAAAGCAGCGACGCTGAGTCCTTCCAGAGTATTGTTATACCAAAACGCAAACTCTTTAATGAGAAAGAAAATCTTCCACATAAAATATTTCGTCAATTTGGCACAAGAGAAAACTTGCCACAGCTCCATCAAACCAATGTTGCTTCTGGTGACCAAACAGTCAGGATTGTTCCAAAGGAGCTTTTCCACAAAAATAAGGGGCCTAAACATATATTTGCTGCTAATTTAGTCAACAGATCTCAAGGCACAACCGCAATTGAAAGAAGTATGGCAGATGTTGAACCGGAAAGACAAGGGCGTAATCTATTCGGCCAACATCATGGCATCAACCGCAAAAACATATTTGCTGATTTTATTGTATCTGAGAGTGAAGACGAAATATTTGATCCACCTGAAATACCGAAAGCAAAGATTTTTGGATTCCAATCAAAATTAGGTCCTAAGAGACGGCCTAGTTCCTTGTCACGGGGTGTCGTAGAATCGTCACCTACATCTAGTGTAGCTTATGACTCGGAATTCGAAGATTGGAAATTATTGCCGTCATCAACTATGGTGGACAACCAATTAGAAGCAATGATCAGTGGTCATCCTACCAAAGTAACAAGATTAAGTAAACTCTCGGAAAAAGAATCGGTGGTTCCTGGAAGTAGCCGTGCTGACTCAGACCAGACAAAGCAATCCAATAAGTCAATACTATCTAATAGTACATCTTCATTGGGTAAAGGTAAAAATGAGCTAAACATATCAAATAAAAATGGTTCTAAACTAAACCAGGACAAAGAAACGACAATAAATAGAAGCCATAAAAAATCCAATAAGTCAATACTATCTAATAGTACATCTTCATTGGGTAAGGGTAAAAATGAGCTAAACATATCAAATAAAAATGGTTCTAAACTAAACCAGGACAAAGAAACGACAATAAATAGAAGCCATAAAAAATCACAGTCTAGTGTAAATAACAACCATGGTAATATTTCACAATCATCAATAACTACCGGGTTCCGAAGTAAACATGGCGTTGTTGAAGATGTAAATATGAAATCAAATGTACAATCATTTGCTCAAAACCAGAATTTTATTGAACAACAAGACATCGAAACTACTTTAACTGCAGCCAAACCTGAAGCAAATAATGATGACGAGTTAAATTTCACATTGGTGTACGAAAATGATGGCGATGCTGCAGAAGTTGCAATGTCAAGTGATGCTGGACCAGTACAAGATATATCGCAAAGGAAATCTAGTTGTTTAATAAAAAATCCGTCAAAAGAAAGTAAATTAAATGAAAATAGTATAAATATTAATGACACAAATAAACTTCTTAAAAAACCGCAAACAAGCATAACTGTAGATGAATCCGGTATGTTGTCTTTGCCAAATCAAAGTAATGAAAAAACTAACCTTTCTACTAAACATACATTCGTTGACAAAACAGAAAACTGTAATATACAGCAGAATCTAACTAGTGATTGTATTAACAATGCTGACGGAAATATTGAAAATGTCAAAGACCCATCATTTAATGGACAGCAAAATAAACAGTGCGAAATGCAGGTGGTAGAAAGTAATGATCATTTAGAAGCTAAAGACGAAAACAAACAAAATAATGAAAAGTACCCGAATGAACAGCAACATATTAATCAAGAGCAATATTTAAAAGAACCGGAAGTCGACAACAAAGATCATTACATGTGTAATGAAAAAGAAGAAAATAGTGTGATAAAAGTAGCAGAAATAAAAGCAAATGAAACACAACATACGGGGCAAAAAGAGATAGATCAACGTAAACCAAAAGTTGATGAAATAAAAAATGTAAGTCAAGAAGAACATCATGAAGAATGTATTAATTATTTAAATAAAGAAACTGAACCGAACAAACAAAATATAAGTAAAGAACAAGATAATGAATACAAAATTAGTAACCATATTAATCAACCAGAAAATAATAACACTGAAGATGAAAACCAAAATGTAAGTCGAGGAGATACCGACCATGGGTTACAAAACGAAGATGAAATTGCGGTTGATGAGAATAATGAAAAAGATGAAAGTGAAAATGATAATGAACCAGAAATAAGTATTGATATAAATTACAGTGAATACGTAGAGACTGAAGATGATATGGAAATAAAGGATAATAATGAAAATGCTGAGAGTGGAGAAGAAAAAGAGCATGAAACAAGCAATAAAAAAAAAGAATCAGTAAACGAAGAATATAATGTAACAGTGAATTCCGACCACGAACAAAAAAATGATGAAAATGAAATAGAAGCTGCGAAAAATAATGAAACTGCTGAAAGTGAGAAAGATATTGGGCAAGAAAGTAGTAAAGACGTAAATGAAGTACAAGATGAAACTGAAGATGAAGAAAAATACATAAGTGAAGAAGGTACAGACCAAGACCACATAAACGAAGAAGACGAAATGGAAGTTGAAGAATTTACTGAAAATGACGCAAGTGAAGAAGAAAATGATCAAGTAATTAGTAATGAAGAAAACGAAAATGAAGAGACTGATGATGATAATGTGGAAATTGAAGAAAATAATGAGATTTCTGAAACTGAAGAAGAAATAGAAGAAGAAATCAGTATAGATGAAGAACAAAATACAAATCAAACAGATTCTAATCAAGAACAACCAATTGAAGAAGATGAAATAGATGAAAATAATGAGAGTGAACAAGATAATGAACGTGGTGTTAGTGATGATGCAAACGAATCAGAAGACGAAGAACCCGATGAAGAAGACCAAAATGTAAGCCAAGAAGAAAATGACCAACTTGATAAAGAAAATACAGAGACTCCTAACGTTTCACACGACACTACTGGAAGAGGCAGATTAAAAAACCAATCGCCGGACATGGTCCTAGTAGATAAAACAAAACAGTTTAGTTCTTTTGCTGCACATGGTCGAAATACTAGCATCAGGAAAAGCAAAAGTGTAATCAAAGCCCCAACTGTAACCATAAGACAAAGCCCTGCATCGGATAGAGGAAGTATTGGCTTGGCTGATGGAACTAACAACTCAAGTGCAGAAGGTTCAGGCTGGGATTCTCACAGGACTACTCGTAAAACACTTCGACAAACCTTCGGCAAAGACTTCACGCCTCGGAAGTCATTACGAGCACTAGTCATGGAGAAATCTGCAAGAGGAAAGACCATGGACATAGATATGACAGCCATGACTACAAAATTCCCTCAAGCCAATTCAACAGAGTATCCGGAAGATACCATTGGTCATGAAGATGCTGAGATTAATTCTGAGGAAGAAGAAGAAACGAGATCGTCGTTACAAGAGTTTCTAGAAAAATTAAAGCAGAAAAATCTTCAAGCGTTAGCCGAAAGGGTAAGTTATATAAATTACAACTATTTTATTTTTCGCTTAAATATGCTGATGTGAGGACCTGTAATGAGTGGGTGTTGACTGTTAATCAGACTGTTGCAGGTTTTGATTTCCACCACAGGCTTGAATTTTTTAGCATTGGTGGTAAATTAGTTAGCATATGTTGACAAAAAACGGTTCAACCCCCTTAAACATTTTGACAAAGAAATCTTACTACACAGTTCGTGATTACTTAAACCGAAACGACCCTGTAATGAGTGAGTGTTGACTGTTAATCAGACAGTTGCAGGTTTTGATTTCCACCACAGGCTTGAATTTTTTAGCATTGGTGGTAAATTAGTTAGCATATGTTGACAAAAAACGGTTCAACCCCCTTAAACATTTTGACAAAGAAATCTTACTACACAGTTTGTGATTACTTAAACCGAAACGACCCTGTAATGAGTGAGTGTTGACTGTTAATCAGACAGTTGCAGGTTTTGATTTCCACCACAGGCTTGAATTTTTTAGCATTGGTGGTAAATTAGTTAGCATATGTTGACAAAAAACGGTTCAACCCCCTTAAACATTTTGACAAAGAAATCTTACTACACAGTTTGTGATTACTTAAACCGAAACGACCCTGTAATGAGTGAGTGTTGACTGTTAATCAGACAGTTGCAGGTTTGATTTCCACCACAGGCTTGAATTTTTTATCATTGGTGGTAATTTAGTTTGCATATTTTGCCAAAAAACTGTTCAACCTCCTTAAACATTTTGATAAAGAAATCTTACTACACAGTTTGTGATTACTTAAACGACAAAAATGCTTGGACTGATTCGCCTCTGCCAAGCTAGCGCCTGTCACCTACTTAATGTAAATAAATATTGTAATAATTTTACTATATAGTATGTAACACACGTTTAAAAGAATGGCCCCGAGATTCTTGCCCGTTCTTCTCGCAGTAGCTCTATGATTATTTTTGCTGAACGTACAATGTAGAGTATTTTAATATTAAAATTTGTAATTGTTACTTTCATAAGAGCGTCGTAGACGCCTAAATTGAATAAATTATTTTTACTTTGACAAGTTGTGTTCTGCTGTCGTTGAGAGCTATTTTAGGCTAAGCTTTTACTGCTATCTTTGACAGCATGATCACATTATAATTCCTATTGTTTTGTTGAATCAATAATGACCCAGTGGCAATGACCATGGACTGCCGCGCGGGGGTATGAACCCCCCGGTCTAATCCAGCCTTAGCAAATGCTCATGGAGCCATCCCTCAAGTAGAAAATTATATCGCTCCTAACGGTGTTTTCCAGCAGCTTTCCATGTGAGGCGGTTCCCATTCTGTTTGGCCTGATCAACACTTTCGAATCATCATTTACCAAATTAGTCAAACACTAACCTAAAAAATTAGTTTGCATACTAAGTATATCTTACAGAGATGAATTACTTAGCATTCCAATAATATAATTTTATTGAAACCGAATCTCACATAAAAACTCAGTTATTTGCACGGTGCTAGCATTGTGAGGTGTTTCTTTTTTAGTATTTATAACTACTTTTACTTTTATAGGACGAAGCGATAGTGAAATCGTTACAAACCCAGCGACAAAATAACGCCCTGTTCAAAGTGCCGATGCTACCTAAATTTCGTCGAGGCGCTATAACTAAGCCCATAAAGCCTTCACCAAAAGCCAAACCTCCCAAGTCAGTCAAGCGGTGGGAAGAACTACCCGAACAACTTCGCCAAGATTTGGCGTACAAGCCTCCCAGAAGGTACCAACCAAGAGACGCTGCCTGGATCACGAAAAGGCTATACAAATATCTGGAAAATAAACTGCAGCCTAAGTAAGTTAATTTTTATACCACTTTGCAAGTTTCTCACGCTCTGGGGGCCAACTCCTACCTTTTGCGAAACCATCATAAAAAAGTAACGTTTTGTTTCATGCTTAAAATCATCATTCGCAGACACGAACTATCACCGACCCACAATCGCGTCCAGCAATATTGGTATGATCCTAGTTAAAGAACGAATGAAATGTGTATCACGGATGTGCAAGTGAGATACAATATGTTTATAATATAGCGTTATCCCGCTCGAACTGTTCCGAACTACGATGTTATGGAACGGTTTTACCATAGTTTTACGACATTTTTGTATGCTTCAGAAAACTGCCTGTAACTTTTTATATTTACTCATCAAATAATTTTGCTGCATTTATTTTAAAGAATAATAGAAATAAAAACATTGTACGTAATTTACACAGTAATTTACCCATTTTTATCGTGAAATAATCAAAATCAAGTTTAAATCCGCTGCTAGAAAGTAACTTTTTTAAGATGGATAATCATGGCGGATTTGTCGTTGGAACAGTATTAAATGTCACGTCAGAGTTCACGAAAATAATGAACTATTTCTTGTGACATCATCAAAGCGCCGAGCGATTCCTTTACCGCTTGTAAGCCTGCTTAATTGACGTGGAGGTATACAATTTTGCAGTAAGATCAAGTTATTATTACTATAAGAAGTGAGAGTTGGCCCCCAGATATACAAGCGCCAAAAAGTCGCGGTTTCATTAACCGACTTCAAAAAAGGAGGAGGCTCTCACTTCGTCTGATATGTAATTTTTTTTTTATGTTTGTTACCTTAGAACTTTTGACTTGGTGAACCGATTTTGATAATCCTTTTTTATTTGAAAGCTGATGGTTGTTGTTTGGTTCCATTTAAATTTCCATCAAAATCGGTCAAGTCGAGTTACACTCCAATAATTGATAAATATTTTCGTATAGTCGTTGATAGTGAATGACAATCGATCGCGTAAGTAGTAAAGGTCAGTAAAAAGAGTGAAAAAAAATTTTTACCAATAAATTGAACCTACTTCAACACTCAAAAGTGTGCAATAACTTGTCGAAGTCGGTACCATGCGCACAATATTGCGATAAAAGATACTTTTGAACTATCATGGTACCGACTTCAACAAGTTATTTCACACTTTGAATGTTGAAGTCGGTTCCATTTTTTGGTTAATTTTTTTATATGATCGATGCGACAAATAAGCACCTTGACCGCGCCACCCTAACTATGCTCTAATCGTATTACTTTAACCGTCATAGGGGACGCTGCAAGGCCATCAACTATACTTCGTCTGATCGAAAGAAGTACTTTTGCAAACACTTAACTCTTGGAATGACGTCGTCTTTTATATTTCTAAATATGATTACAAGCACTATCGCGTGCTGAGCGATAATCATATCAATCCATGAGCATCAAAGATAATTATAATAACAATAGAATTTCATTCATAAACGGGCTATATCGACTTCGGTCGATACATAGCGGTTATGAAACCTGAGGACGTGGGTTCGAGTCCCGTCCGCATCAAAAAATGTATGCAGTAATAGTTTAAAATGCAATAGATATTATTGTAAATTTACAATAATTATTTTTTAATACATCCCAAAAGCGCGAGTCCAACCCCCACCGGTAAGGATTTTATAAGTTATTGTGATTTTGTTTGGTGATTTATTGTACCATGATCAAAACTTGTATGTTTTGACGATAGATATCCTACTAACAGCATATACGAGGGCGGCACTGAAAATTTCGGAAATCAAGGAAGTGACACAACATTACTATTTAAAAATGTATTTATTGCTTTTCGAAGTATTCTCCGCGAAATTTGACAAAATTTCCATACGATGGAACCAATCATTGTAGCAACCATTCCATTCGGAAGTTGGGGTCTCCAAAATGGCCGTTTTGTAGGCGTCCACAGCTTCTTCAGATGATGAAAATCTGTGACCACGCAATTTATTCTTTATTTTAGGGAAAGTATAGAAATCATTAGGGCTTAGGTCGGGGCTGTACGGCGGATGGTCTAATAATTCTATGTTTTCTTGCTCTAAAAACTCTTTTGTTCTGTGCGCGATGTGAGAACGCGCATTGTCGTGATGGAGGATGATGCGGCGTTTGCAGTTCTCTTTACGGAGTTCAGAAACGACCTGTAGCAAACAAATGCTAGCATACCATTCCGCATTAACCGTTCTTTGTCCCTCAAGAGGAATAGTCGCAACATGGCCGGTTTTAGAGACAAACGTGGTCACCATTTTTTTTGCAACACTCCGTGAACGAACATTTTTTGTTGGCTTTAACGCATTTTCGAACACCCAAACTCGTGACTAGTTTTTTGTTTCGGGTATTTGTTTTTTTTTGTTTAGTTTTTTGTATATCCAGGATTCGTCACCTGATACGATGTTGTATACATCATTTGAGGATCCTGCGTGGAATCTTTCGAGAGTTCTGACGCACCAAGTAACGCGAGCCGCTTTTTGCTCTTCACAGAGCAAATGCGGTATCCATCGGGAAAACAACTTTTATACACCTAATTGTTCATGCAAGATTATTTGTATTTGACTCATGCCAATGTCTAAAGTTGCCTGAATTTCGCGGTATGTCACATGTCGATCTTCCTCAATCAGCTTACGCACAGCATCAACGTTTACTTGGATGACTGCAGTTTTTGGACAACCTTGACGGGGATCATCACTGAGCTTGACACGTCCACGTTGAAATTCAGCAAACCAGCGATAAATTGTGGTTTTGGATGGGGCTTCATCACCAAATGCAGAAATCATCCGGTCAACACACTGTTTTTGTGTTAAACCACTTTGAAAGTCATAATAAATCATCGCTATTGAATTTTCTCGAGTCGATTCCATTTTCTCAACGACTATACCAGTTTGACAAGACAGAGAATCTTTTTTTAAATAAATAAATGGTATTCGATTTATAAAACCAAGGAGTTTTCAATTAAAAAGATTTTAATATGACAGGAACAGTGGAAATATTCCATTCCCAATACTTTTAGTGCAGCCCTCGTACTATTAGCAATCCTACTAACATGTGTTCTGTGAAAATATACATTGAAAAAAGAAAAGAGAAGGCAAATTACACTAACTCAGGCTTTCGATAGTTTTTAATAACTGTCCTATGGCAAAACACAGACTGAGAAGGGGATAGCTCTTTATAAGTTTATTAAACAAGTAATGTTGGTGATAGTATTAGAACTTTGATATTTTTTACTTTTGGTACAGAATAAGATCTACGATAATTTCATTCGCAAGAGTTGTACGAGAACTACTACAATATATAGATAATTTTAGAGTAGAGAATCCTTACATTATTTACACCAATGATATTGTATGATACAGATACGAGTACAGATCCCGCGTACAAGCAGAAAAGCTGGTAGAGAAAATGTATGGGTTCGCTAAAGAAGTGCGACGTCGCCGCGGCAACGCACTGCCTGATTCTGTGAACGAACTCAAGCGCGAGATGGCAAGACTTAACATCGTCCAGACGCACTACGAATTCCATCGGTTCATCTACGATTTCATGCCACGAGAAATCAGACTTAAGGTGAGTCAAAGATAATAAAATAATCACAAATAATCTATGTTAATGTCGTAAATATACAGGGTTATTGGTAAAATGCCAACAACCTCTTAGGGTTGCCTTCTGCTAGTCCTAACAAACATTTTGAGATGGTTTTTTTTGCTTTGTAAAAAGTTTTTTTTGTTTTTGACGGTATACGTACGAGGCCCCCTGATGTTAAAAGTTTCTTGTGCATATAATGTATTATTTCATATTTATTGTTAGTTTGCTCGATGTAAATATTCAAAACTATTCAAAGGGAGCACAGCGCAGTCCAGTGTTGCCGTGGCGACGGCTCTTGGTTAGGAGTAGGCATTAAAACACAAATATATATATTTATCTCAAAATGTTTGTTAGGACTAGCAGAAGTCAACCCTAAGAGGTTGTTAGCATTTTACCAATAACCCTGTATTAAAATTTAATAAAAATATCTTTTACATTGACTGCGTTTGTCTCTGGGGATCTAGTTCGTTGCCATTGCTGCTCATTGTATGTGAACTAACCACTTCCACTGTTTTTTTTATTTGTAATCTTATTGTTGTATCTTTTATTAGTTATTGGTAGGGCTCAATAATATACTACGTACATTTATAAAGTTTACAGTTGAATGAAACCTAATATGTGGATATGTGTTGTATTTTCAGGTTATTCCTGACCTCGTCAACAATATCCCTGAGCCGAACGGAGGAGTGTTTACTAATATCCTGGAAATACTGTAAATACTAAGTTTATTTTTTAAGAGGTTTAATTGTACGACGTTAGATCCTAGTTTATTTCAAAATGCATTAAAGTAAATTATGTAAAGAATTGTTCTAGTACAATTTGTTTTATTACGATAAAATTGTTCTTGAAACCAAAGAAGTGTTTTTAATATACTTGAAGGGAAAGCTCTTATCCTCCAGATGTGCAAGGATTTTTCCTTTTACCATCAATGAGATGCTGCATTTTCCTTGTCTTGCTGAGCTCAATGTTCTAGTCTAATATGTACTGTCTTGATAGTACTAATATGTAGTGTAGTCAACTGCTAGATAGTACTAATATGTACGGCCTTGATACTACTAATATGAAGTGTAGTCAACTGCTAGATATTACTAATATGTACGGCCTTGATAGTACTAATATGAAGTGTAGTCAACTGCACAAAAAATTTTCAAATGATCTCATTGAAATAAATTTTATTTTGAATATTTTTGGAATTGTCGCTGGTATGATGTTATTCTTGCTTTTATCTAGCTAATTCATTTAAACATCCATATTACTATGTCATCCCATGTTTAAATGCCCTATTAAAACACAAGCATGTGCATTTAGCTACTACTAGTTGGTATTTAAGCAATGTTGAGTCCGTAGGTACGTACATCTTTAAACGGTCTATGTCAAATGTTTCAGTCAATACTTTGGGCGCCCAAGATACAGGCACAGCCTAGTTTGGGGCCCACGGGTACATATCTTTAATTTTTATCAGGACTATTTAACATAAATATTAAAAAATACTTGAACTAACATAGATATTAAATTAAAAATTAATTAAAGATATTACTAATATGTACGGTCTTGATAGTACTAATATGTAGTGTAGTCAACTGCTAGATAGTACTAATATGAAGTGTAGTCAACTGCTAGATATTACTAATATGTACGGTCTTGATAGTACTAATATGTAGTGTAGTCAACTGCTAGATATTACTAATATGTACTGTCTATTAGATGACCCATGTTCTATGGCAAAACAAATTCAATTGATAATTAGTTCTATATATGTTCTATAAAATATGATTTGTTCCGTTACGGTTCTCAAAGATCACAGCTTTAAAAGGGCCCCTTCTGACAGCGATTCTGTTGGAGGATATTGTCCTCGAACACCGCTCATCTTCCTCATACATCATGGTGGAAACGCAGCCTTATAGCATCTGGGCGATCGAGCTTTGTTCGGCGATCTCGCAGTTTTTAGGTACCAGTAGACAAACATCCAAGTGTAACAGTGCAAGTACCTCAAAATATATATATCTTGTAAAATCTAGTCTTTTCTTTAGAAAAGACGCCTTTTTGGACTAAAAAAAATCTTATTTATCTATAAACAAAATTTGACTCAAATAGTCGTTTCCGATAATTGCTTCGTTTATATTGTAAAGGTGAAAGTGCGTGGGGTGATTCCACTCACCTCAGAAACTGCCGACTTTTATAACTGGCACATATTTTTTTTAGGTCCGGGATTAGGAAGTAAGATCGCTTTTCATAGATATAAGAACAAATGCCTCGGGGTGACGAGCGCATTGCACCTAACGGTTTTTTCCCACAGCTATCCTTGAGAGCCAGTAATTCTAGGTTAGCATGAACGGCCGTTTTCTCGTCGTCAACATCTTCGACCACATCATCACTTACCATCAGATGATATAGTGAGCAAAGGGTAGCGTATCAGCTATTAATTATTTAAGCTAGGATATGAACTGGCTCTCTGGAACAGCTGCCAGAACACTTGACGTGTTCAGCAACAGAATTTCATCTTCAATTGTTTCGTGGGTCACATAATATGGTCCCAGAGACCTTTGGCCTTTTTATCCACTGAGTAAATAAAGTATGTAATTTATTTTTAATTCATAAATTCTGATTTACAAAAAATACGTCTATTTCTAGTATTATTCGAAATGGTTTGTTATTAAGTTTACGGGTAGATTTCACCATTGCAACTGAACGCGATCAAGCTACACGCATTTCAGGCACTTGACTGAGATCAAACCTCCAATTTGAACATCATCAACATAAATTGAACCTAGTTCAAGCTAAATCGAGATAAATTCTAAATGCCCGATTTTTAACATTCAGTTGTCTAAGCCCGTTCAACAGCTTTCACTCATACTGCATTCAATCCGATTATACGAGGGTCAACGATATCATGAATCGCATACGATATCGTTGACACTATCAATCGTAGTATTCTTTGTAATAATCGCGATCAATATATGACCGGTGAAATCGTTTTGATATATACCGTGTTCGCAACTGACATTTGATCTCGTTCAAGAACCTGGTTTGATAAACGGCGTTTTGTTAAATGAACGGTGAAGAGAGCTTGAGAGGTTATGAGACTCTGACATGACGATTCGGGCGATAACCCCTTCTACCCACAGGACTTTCCCACAGGTGGGTGGACGGGGAATTTAATTTTACGCCTCGACCCAATGATTCATACTCTCATCCAGAAAATATTATTGATAAATGAAGAATCAAGTAATATTGATTCCTCAGGCCACACCAGTTGTCCACCTGGTCAGTTATACTGCAAGCAAGGATCCCAAGGAGGGTTGTAATTTTTATGTTATTATTCTATGTTAGTATTACTACCATACATGGGATAAAGGAAAAGATGACTTGGAATGAATGATATAATGTGCTCTGGGTATCTATGAATTGTTTATTTCGAAAATAGAAGGATACAAATGTAAACCTATGTTACAATGGAGCACCATACACATAAAATTATTGCGATTATATTGTTACAAATACTTGGAAAATATAATAATACAGTTGGTAACAAGAGCTGACTTGGTTTGATGTACATTGACTTTGTATACTAAGTCACTTGGACTTTACCGTCAAATAACACAAGAGGCAGACTGTGCGCGAGAAACACAGGAGTGCACTACAAAGCGAATATAACTTGCAAAGCAATACAATTCATAATTGAGACTACCTACCAACCAAACAGGAAGAATTTATCTGAAAATACTAAGAAAATAAATAATAAAACTGTTGTCTGCAGAATAACTCCTTAATACTAAACTTATCCAAGAAAAATAGGGCCTTTTTCATTACTCTGGCAATCTTGTACGCATATGTTTACATGAGTTTTCTATACTGTGTAGCTATCTAATCTGCAACAATCACTTTTCGCAAAAACTATACTTTATAAAGTAAAATTCTGTACATACTGATATCGTATAAAATCAGCCATTATAATAATAACTAAATTAAATATGAAAATAGTATAGAAAAAGTAATCTCAAAATCTTTAACATATGGTAAACAGTTTGGTGTATACATATATTAAACTCAATAAATTTTTCAATAAAAAAGTTAGACAGGAATTATGTAGGTATATAATATCTGTATATTAGATCGAAATGTCGTACATAATGTATTATTTTTATACTTTTGCTCATTCTTAGCACATTCCCTTAATATAATCACTATAGAGAAATCTATCATGGGATCATTTTAATATTAATAATAATTTTATTTCCCATTAAAAACACACGTTCAGTAAACCAGCCTATTAGAAACCAAGTCACCTCTTGTTAGTGACTAAATCTAAGAAAATTATACATCTCACTTCGGCTTAAACTAATATAGGTATGTATAGAAGGGATAAAGGCAAAGCTTAGTCTTAGTTTGATCGTCTAATTGGGGCATAAGTAATTATTGTTTACACTTACACTATATATTCTTAATTATAGTTGGGTCGCAAGGAACTACCAAACTTACAAAACAGTAAATTGATACATACACTTTTGTATTGACAAAACTTCATACTTATTTTATACCTGTATAGGCCGCAAAACTCGCGCGGTACTATTGCACGATCTGCACGCCCACATCATGGATTAGGTAATAGTATTAGGGATATTGCTCAACTGTATGAATAATGAAAAAAACATTTAAAACAAACTTGACAGCTATTATTTTACTTACTTATGTTATGATATAAATACCAAACTCAGGTTAAAAAGTCGCCCATATTTCTTGTATCATTAGATAGCTTCTGCCAAAACGTAGCAATTTGTACATCGTTATTTGAGTAATATGCCTCAATGATGTCTGAAATTACTTAAATGGAGGCTGCGCCCGCGGTTTACTAATTTTTTTTTTAATGTCGAATCACGTGACTTTCGGGCTGCCTAAAGCAAACACGTGATATTTAGGACCTTAATTCACATTTAAAAAAAAACAATTTGAACCTAGGACTCCGAGCTTCGTAAGCAGTCATTACAGACTCGCTACAGTTGACTAATTTTGATGTACCTTTATAAATAACTATTTATGTATAATTAAGAAAAACAACACTTCGCGGATAAGTCACAGTTCGAATTAGTCCTTGGCTAACGTTGACGTCATCTACTCAAGGTTTTCTTGTATAAACGTCCGAAGCAACGTCAAATTATTAATTCGAAGCAGCATTGTGTAAGCCAACATGTACAGAAAATTGCACTGGAGTTATATGAATTGTTATCTTCTGGTGCCCTGATGTCAAAGTGACATCGATCTATTTAAGCGACTTTTTGAATAAGTGTCAGTACCTTATCCTCTTTCAGCTTCATCAGCTGTGCTTTTAATATTTTTTCTATAAATATATTTTCCAAAAGCATGCTGAATATAATTTTGTATGTATATAATATGAACTTATAAATGCTAGCAAGAAAGGTTAACTGTCTCTTTATATACTTCGGACACTGGAAGTATTTATTAGGTGCTGTAACTGTTACTCTCAACTCGCACCGAAGTGGCAGCGGCTGGCAGTGTTACTGTCAGATCATTTTGGACTTTATCTCTGTTACTACAACGCATAGTATCGGTTGAAATACTTTCATAGGTCGCGCGGCAATAAGCGGCCCATAAGTTTAGTATCCTATACCATACGTGATCCTATATCCTATGGTGATGAAAACAACATAGAAAATGGTTGGAACCTAAGTATTTTGTAGTCGTATATAAATCATTTGATCATTGGTTTATAAATGAACAACGATATTGCGCTTAGTAAGCATAACGCAGATACAAAGAAGTACCATTAACTTTTTTCTGCCATATATACAAAATCTATGGGACTTTTCTTTTTATTAATCTATTCGGTCGTAAACTTTTTACAGAAATGACCTAGCTCACAGATTACATGTCATACAATAGGAAATTTTATTGAACAGTAAAAGGTTTTGCGGTAGAAGTGATGTGGTTCACATTGAAGTAATGATATATATTGGTTAATATAAGAAGATAAATCTGTTCATCTCTTACACATTATAAAATTGTGCAAAATAGACCAAAATATACATCTAGTAATAGTGAACATAGTAATAAATGCAAAGTCGATAATTAAAACACTAATCAGTAACTTTCAACAATAATTCATACATAACAGAGTAGTCCTTTATGAATTTTCTTTCTCTCTAAAAAAAATAGGATTGAGGCTAATAACAGCAACAAATAACGTTTTAAATCTATGCGTTATCAAATTAACAAAACATACCTTCGATTTCATAATCTATACTAGATTTCGGGCAAACCAGAATAATTATAATTAATATTATGTTTATGAGCACAACGGAATTTTGTGCTCTTACTTCAAATTAGCAATCTTTACATTTTATACTTCATTATTTAGATTCTAGCTTTTTTAAGAATATTGGTACCATATGAAATTATAACACTTATACACATTAGTTTAAGGTAAGCCCAAAGTATGCTATCGCGGCCGCTTTTTATCTTTTTATCCACGACCCCGTACTCTAGTATAAAATATGAGTCTTTATAAAGCATTAATATACCACTCTATGCTAAAGTAACTTGTATATAGTACCATGAAATACATAAGTGGAAAATTAAGTTTCTTCACATCTATGATTCGATATATTGTTTTAGTTAATGCCCATGTATAGCTTCATGACGACAAAACTCTGGAGAAACTCTTGTAAATATTAAAAAGAAAGTTTCATTTAACTTGTGTCTTTTCGTTAATTATACTTATTTTATATCCAAAAGTATTTAAAAATCAATATTTTTTACGCTAATACATGATTTTTATCAAGATTATGAACGTACCTTTAATATTGGAGTAAAAGTTCAAAACGTGTTAATTTTTGGCACTACTAAGACACTTCATAAAAATCTTGCTGGATTTATTGTTTTCCGTAATAAAATGGGGCACATTGGTATAACAATATGAAATTATAAATTATAAAATAATACACTATTTCTAAGTACATATAAGTTATAAAAGCTAAAGAAATGCATTCTAAACTAAGATTTAAACAGTCAATGAATAAAATACATATTAAAATTAATTACAATTTGACTCTAATAATTCAACTATTATAAATTCATTAAGCTAAAGTAATATAGCCTTTTTAGTGCATATTATTAATAATACAACAAATCTAAATAAAAAGCACATAGAGTATGTGCGATATATTCCGAAGATTATTACAAAACATATTTTTTAACTAATTGAATAAGATAATATTCACAACTCATGAAAAGAATACATTATGACTTAGTTCAAAAATAATCATGATATCTTACTTCAACTAGGATCATAAAACTACCATTTATACAAACACGTTTGGGGTGTTGGTTTGGAAAAACGGAACGTTTTAGAAAAACTGCTTATTCTAAACTCTTATAAACTTTACAGAAGTAACGGCAAAATAGACATTCGTAACTAAACGTGAATTAAAAAAAATTTGTAGGTACTTACAATAATTAATGGAAGAACTAAATTCACAGAAGAACCTTTTTTTTCAAAAATCTGAAAGTAGCGTGTAAGGTCTTCGTCATAATTAGTTACAGACCATTCTACTCACAAAGGCGCGCCCCTCCATTGTTTTGTGTTTAGTTGCAACTACTACTCCCTATACCCAAATATTTACATTTTATTTGTTTACTGTATGTACCTATCATAAGCATTAACTCCCACACTAACCCCACGGTTCAAATCACGCAAATATGAGCTATTTGAACTGTTTGCATGCAAATATTCGGTTCATAACGTGCTAAACTAACACCAGTTATCTATGACGTCACCTCCGGCTGCATATAACGCTTACAGAAAACAGGTAGTGCAGAGTGAATAAACGTCAAACTCAAATTTTGACAGATAGATGAGGAGATTTTTGTTGTTGTGGTTATAATTTTATACGTAAAACCATATTTTCACAAAAGAATGCCTTGAAATGAAATGGTTCTAATGTCGATATTTGAAGTGAAGGTTATTTTGAGTTACTTGCGAAGAAGCAAATTGACAGTTAGCAGATGTTATAGGCGCGGTTGCTAATCGGTTCAATTTGTTTACACGCAAACAGTGCATAGAATAGAATAGAAAATATTTTATTTGCAACATTACAATGTATGCTAACAGGAAATATAAATACAAATCAAAGCTATAAAAGTGGCGCAATACACGTAATTGTTACAAATTGTATTTCAGTTATGAAACGAGCGTTGGCAATGTATTCAGCAACATCGGTTTAAATCAGCAGCGTTTGCCTGATTTAAACCGTAGTGTACAAACGAGGTCTACCTATTGAAAATACTATATTATTTACTGTGGGAGACCTTCGTTAGTGAACGGGTCTGTACTGCGTTCAACGTAATAAGCCAAAGTAAAAAACAACAGTATTCATGAATGGATTTGTTAAAATAAACAGCTTTGTTTAATTGTCTATAATATCTAATTTTATTACTAAACCTCAATATTCTATACGTGTACTAATGACTATTAATGTTACGCACAATTGTGCATAAAGATAAGGCTTCGTAAACACCTTTCATTCATGCCTTTTAACAACTAAACCGGAGTGTTTTGGGCAAATAATGTTGAACTTGTATTCCTTAGAGAACATTGACGCAAGCTAAGAGAAAACATAGACATTTTTGGGATTGAAATAAATAACTTTCAGTGGTACCCGTAATCTCAGAATACCGTCATAGTGCATTACCAATATGGAAGCGAGCGCTGGTCAGTGATAATTAAATAATTAAATTAAAAAGGGTTTTTTGTAGAATGCCACATTGTCCACATTCACTTGCTACAGTATCCTTCACGGCTATCACAGTAGAATTTGCACACTACTGCTTCAAGGCAAAATATCAAGACGGACTTTTGCTAAAGAGACATATCCATTGTTACAAACTCATGGTAAGTACGCCGTATAATTACGACATAATAACGAATATTACAAAGTTATTGAACCAATTAGTTTTTTAAGTTAAAGAACCAATTCGCTTTTAAGTATTTGAACCAATTCGTTTTTAAGTTATTGAACCAATTAGTTGAACTTTTTGGAATAGGTGACATTAGTTGCCCAATACACATCCAACTTAGTTTGATAAAGACAAACCTATCATCAAACCGTTCGATAATCCAACTATAACCACCCTTTTAAATTCATTATTGACCTTTAGTGCCTAACATTATAAAATCTATGACTTCAGAAATTTAATTCTAAATTTTTTTCTTATTTTTATTTAGAAGACAATTCTAACGGATTTTCCATCAAGAGGTATAGAATTATTTAATAGGTTTATATACTATTTGTGCTTTTGTGTTTTACTTTTGCTGTAAGTTTTAATAAGAAAATATAACTGAAAAAATATTTACAGTGTTAGAAAAGATATCGTTTATATTACATGTAGCATTAAACAGTTTCAGGCTTACTTTGCTAGATTAGTCAAATTAGCTAAACTTACATATGGAAAGTATTGATAGCGTTTTCCATATAAACTTAGTTACATCATATTTTAAATAATAATCGTTCGAACTCAGTGAATTTAGCTTTAATATCCTTGAGCTTCATATCTATGATTTTTAGTTTTCCAGTATTTCATTTTATTATTTACTAGCTTTCCAGCCGCGACTCCGCCCACACGTATTTCGGTTATCGCGCAAAAACATTAACCTCTTTTTGCGCAGTTGGATAAAAACTATCTCATGTCCTTTCCCGCATATCAAACTATTTCCATACCAAATTTCATCCAAATCGGTACAGTAGGCGATTTTGGCGTGAAAGTGAGACAGACAGGCAGACACAGTTACCTTCGCATTTATAATATTAGCATGGATTATACCTCTAAATGTGAAAATAATTATTGCAATACAAAACAATTTTGAAAATACACAATTTTATGTGAAAACTAACAAATCAGAAGCATACATAAGGCTAAAGGCAGACATACAAAATTTCAGTAAAATTGACCACTTAGAATTTAAAATACGACGAAACTATGTATGGAAAGCGTTATAAATACAAGACATCCTCAAATCATATAGGGAAAAAATACAAATTTGACAATATAATACTATGTTACAGTATATTGGTTCGCTTTAAATCGGAGGCTTGAATATTGTGGATACACTTTTACAAAGGCTTTTGATTATACATAACTGCAAGTTTTACTAAAGCTTAATGCAGTACGACTGAACACTCAATACTCCGGCAGTATTATCTCAGAACACGGGAAAGAATTTATCAAATTACAGCGCCAGCAACTCACCTAATCAATCCCTAGTACTTATTTTCATCGTTTTTGCAATAAAAATTCTGCCTTTTTTATAGTCTCTTGTTTGCCTGCATGTCTGTCATTCCAGGTGAAATCTTGCAACACAAATATCGAGCCCTTCCCAATTAGCTTTCTACGCGATTGTTAAAATTTCTTTGGGGGAAATGCACAAGTTTTTGGGGGGAATGTGGAAACTCGTACGAGGGGTCATATAGGGGTCTCTTAAAATTCTGAAACTATTTCTCGAATGCGGCCCTTCACTTTACTGTATTATAGCTTTATTGTAATATAACATGATTAAGTACCAAACTTATTGAAAACTGTGTCATGGCCGATTTTCGAGAACATGTTTAAAAATTTCTTGGTTATTTGGTATTAATTTTTTTTTTGTGTAAAAATTGTTAAGTTTATAATTTATTTTTACTATGGTAAATTATCTGTGAAACGCGTCCAAAGATGGTCAATTCATCAGACCGATGCGTTGTTGAAAATTGTTTACATGGTACACAGTTGATAATAAGCACCCCATTTGTTTTATCAATTCAAGACTGTAATGCCTTATTTTAGAGTTCAAAATCCACTGTACAGGTGATGGCTGATGTTGTAATATAGTGTTGAGTACTTAACGCGGTGCACACGGCAGCAGTTCTACGTAGTTAGCTGGGAACAGTCCGAAGACCCCCCGAGGGCCGAGTCCTTGCCACCATCCCGCGTCGATCTGCTCTATATGCGTGATTATATCGCCCGGGTCGAACGTTATTTCCGATTCGTCCGCTGAAACACACAATAAAACATTTTTCACTGATATTCTTCTTCCAGTCCTTATCTCAAGTTAAGAAGGGTCGCAAATACACACCATTTTTTTACTCAAATAGGCCACTAAATTTTCATCTCATAATACATTTTCAGGCCTAGGCCTCTTCTACAGATACTTTCTCTACCTACGACCTACACTCTCTATCTACAAGGCAATTTTGGTTCGATAATAGAAAACTCAGTAAGAAAAAATCTACTCAATTCATTGCCCGTTATACCTCAGCGTTTTCAGAATTTGTTTTTCAGCGTTAAATAGAGGAAATTTCAGATTTCTAACTTGTTTAGTGTGTAACGAGACCAATTTACTTAGCATTCCATGGATTCACCGTGCGGGTCCATAGCGTTGCGCAGGAAGAGACCCAAGTCACTTCAAGTCTTAAGTAAACTCCGTAACAAAAAAGGTTTAAAATTGACAACTTTGAAGACTCCTACTTTCATTATTTTAGCACACAATGAGGTCTAGACAATGACACCACACATGCTGGGGTGCAAAAATGATCTTTTTTTCGGCATTCTCTATGGGCCAATGTATAAAATATTAATTTTTTTTTTTTCCGGCGTTATGCCTTTATTAAACAAAATACTATGAACTATATACAACACTACAGCCACTACAATAAAAGCATTTAGACAAATTATTTTAATTGATTCTATTTCAATATTCAACACAAATTATCACAATTACCTTATGCGAGCACTTCGCACTCTCAATGACATTGCGGATGAAATAGACCTATTTAGCTGTGAACCTGAGTGAATTCACAAACGTAGCTTTGAGAATTTTATGCTGTTAATGTTTAAATACACTCGAGAGCAATGAATCCGGGTCACTTAAAGAATCCTAAAAATCTCGGAAACTAAAAATGCTAGGTTAATGCAATAAATTGTATTTAATAGACAATGTAATACTCCTTAAATGAAGGTATTAAAACTTCTTAGTTATTGTAAAGTTATATCATAAAAAAATCAAATTTGAAAAAGGGCCACTTTCGAAGATGGAACTACGAAATTACAGCATTTGGTTTTGCTTTTGTTTGTAATCTGTCATTTATGTGGGTACATAAACCATGTTGATAGTGCTCTATATTCATTATTCAAGCTGAAATTATGTCGCTTACGCCTGAAGAATGCACCAGAATACTTACAATGCGCGCGATACAGCCAGGACTGTCGGTGTGTCGCTGTCAACAGTACAAAGAGTTCTCCGACGTTACGAAGAAACTGGTTCTAACCTACGCAGACCAGGAACGGGCAGAACCAGGTGTACCACAGCACGAGAAGACCGATACTTGGTGAACACCATGCTTCGAAATCGCTTTCTCACAGGAACTGAACTCACCAATCAGTTTCGACGCCTCGGAGGAAGTAACCCAAGTGCATGGACAGTAAGACGTCGGCTTGCTGAATCTAACTTAAAACCCCTTAGACCTGCAAACGGCCCTAAACTGGAGCGTGGGCATCGTATTTCGAGACTAAGATATGCCCAGAGCCACGTAAATTGGAGTATTGAAGATTGGTCAAAAGTTATGTTCTCTGACGAATCAAAATTTATGCTCTACAAGCACGATGGAAGACACAGAGTGTATCGAAGACCAGGGGAAAGATTCAAGCAAGCATGCATCGAAGAAAAAGTAGCCTACGGTGGTGGGTCTGTACTTGTGTGGGCCGGAATTTCTTCTGAAAGTCGCACAGAGCTGGTGATCATAGAAAACGGCTCTTTAACTAGCGTAAGATATGTGGAAGAAATCCTCAATGATCACGTTGGTCCATTTATGGTCAATTTAGGTGAGGATGCTATATTTATGCATGACAATGCCCGACCTCATACAGGTAGGATTGTGAATGACTACCTTCAAGAGATGAACATTACTCGTATGGAGTGGCCAGCGCGCAGCCCGGATATCAACCCGATCGAGCATGCTTGGGACGAGCTAGGCAGATGCGTAAAACAACGAAACCCTCCCCCAATCACGCTTCGTGAGCTCAAAATTGCTCTCACAGAGGAATGGGAGAATATTCCCCAAAATCGTATAAGGAACTTGGTGTACAGCATACCAAACCGCGTAAACGCAGTAATGGAAGCACGAGGAGGCAATACGAGGTATTAAAATTCAAGAAAATCGTAATAAAGTTCAAAAATTTCATGTTTCCTATTTTTGTTTTAAGGAGAGATCAGCAGTTTTTTTCTTTATGTAATTTTGTGTTAATAAAATGTATGGTGACTCATATTTTTTTTACTTTCATTTAAGGAGTATTACATTGTCTATTAAATACAATTTATGGATTAACCTATCATTTTTAGTTTCCGAGATTTTTAACATTCTTTAAGTGACCCGGATTCATTGCTCTCGAGTGTAGCTACACTATCGCATTGGGTTGCGTACCTGTAATGATAGTTGTAAGTTGGATAATAAATATAATGTTTGGTTTGTAACTCATCCAGTTTATGTGACCCGTTACCTACGGACTAACAGACAGACAGCGGAGTCTCATCTTTCAGGTTTGGTACGGAATTCTAAAAATGTACAATTGGCTTACCTGCTTGATAGTCATACAGCGCTCTCGCGGCGAGGCCCGGGTCATCGTCTAAATCTTCGTATATCGTCCCCTCATCCTCTAATCCTTCCGGTGATACATCTGAAATTATTTTACACATACAACTTAGCTAACACTTATTTTTTAATAGATATAAACACTAGGCACACGCTCTTTTTATTTTGATAATACATATGCGATCATTAGACAAATGAAGCAATAGGAAAATGAAGTGAGCCTAATTGTAGATTTTTTTCCCTGCACACGGCTCATCTTCCACGCTCATCTCTAGATACGTAGCCTTACGGAGTTACATAAGTGAAACTGCCTTACGGAGGTATGTGAAATTGCCTTACGGAGGTAAGTGAAACTGCCTTACGGAGGTAAGTAAACACTAACTTTCGCGTAGTAAAATAATTTAATACAAATTAGTTACGAATTCTGCTTGCTCCTGCTCATAACTAGCTTAGACCACTCAGAACGCGTAGATATTAAATTCATGTTTTTAATTTTTAATGCACTGGCTATTCTGTAAAAGACAGTGGTACCCAACGAAATGTGTTCCGTTCTAGGGATAAAACATACTGGCACATATATAAAAAAATAAACAGGATAGTAGATAATAAATGGACAAGTGCAGGTCCAGCTCTATTAGCAGCTTTAAAACAATATTATGAACCAGCTTTTAAGTATAGAATTCGTTCTTGAAATAAAGTGTAACTTAGTGTTTTTGCAGGTCAGTGTTATGGTGTCGCTAAAAATGTAGTCGCTAGACCACACATCCGTAAAAATATGCCCAATGTTTCAGCTTAAGATCAAGCTATAAGCTTGTGGCCAAGCTGATTGTAGTGAGAAGAATAAAATAATAGTTATAGATTATTTCTATATATTATGATTACAAGCACTACCGCGTACTAAGCGAAAATCATAAATTTACAAATTATTGGAATACAAAATGTTTTGCCCCGGGCGGGAATTGAACCCGCGTCCTTCCGATTTCGCGCCGGATGCTTTATCTATTAGGCTACCGGGGGTACGGCTGTGTCGCCGAAATTTCGTACTCCAATCGTATTTCTTAAACCGTCATAGGGGACGGTGCGCGGCCATCAACCAGACTACTAGACTTCATCTGACCGAAAGAAGTGTTTTTTCAAACACTTAACTCTCGGAATGATGTCGCTACCATTCTATATTTCTTTATATTATGATTACAAGCACTACCGCGTACTAAGCGAAAATCATAAGTTTACAAATTATTGGAATACAAAATGTTTTGCCCCGGGCGGGAATTGAACCCGCGTCCTTCCGATTTCGCGCCGGATGCTTTATCTATTAAGCTACCGGGGGTACGGCTGTGTCGCCGAAATTTCGTACTCCAATCGTATTTCTTAAACCGTCATAGGGGACGGTGCGCGGCCATCAACTAGACCGCCCGGGGCAAAACATTTTGTATTCCAATAATTTGTAAATTTATGAGTTATAGATTAGTTTTTGAGGTAGACCCTGTAGCAAAAATGGTCAATGAATAAAAACTATGATTATGTGATTTCAAATATCATTATTGCTCGTAGATAAAATAATAACTACTCTTTTTTTTATTTATGGCTGACAGGCTAGCCTTTGATCACTATCTCACCTGATGATAAGTGATGATGGTCGAAGATGTCGTTCAGGCTAACCTAGAATTATTGTTGCGGCGGACGTTGCTTAACTTAGCTGATCGGTTAAGAACGGCTAAGCAACCTTCGCTATGAGTGCTTCACTCAATGCCAATTCAATCTTGCCGATGAAACTCCACATGCATGAACAAAAATGATTTATTTTACTTTTATGCATTAGTTAGTACTGTAAACTAATTGTATTTATATTAATTCTATATTTGGTTTTATATCAAAAATATATTATTATGTTAAAATCTACATTCAATTTTGTAACTGAGTCTGTTTATGAGCTTTAACGGACTGACAGACAGCTACAATGACATAAACATGGTTCCTTTTGACTTGTCGGGTACAGAAACCTGAATAAAAAAAAACTATAACATTGTAACTTTTGTATTGAAACCTGTTAAGCTTAAAAAAATCACACATTAAGTACAAGTTGATAGAGACGGATGGTTCCGGGTTCGAATCCCGTTCGTAGTTAAAAAAACTCATAAATTACATGTATACAATTATACATATATATATTGTTTTGTAGATATGTATAAATATCAATACTAATAAGTATATTGTACACCGCTATCCCTTTTCAAAACTTGCTCCTCTTCATTCAACGGTTGTCTGGAAGAGATCGCTTTGAGCGATAAGGCCGCCAATTGTTCACTATTTTTTAAGTCAAATATTTTTAATTTTAGTTTAGTTTAAGGTGTTCAATAAAGAGTTTATCTATCTATCTATCTACATGTAAGTGTAGCCTAAGTTTCAGTATTAATAAAGTTTTAAGTTATTTTGTGTTTCCTTTCGGTAGTATTGTAAAAAAAATTTAGTAACTTACCATCTAGCGTCGTTCCGTTAGTCTCCTTCTTATAATTAATATTCTCTATGACAGTGTTTTGTCTACTCAATTCCTTTTCCCTCGTCCCCTCTTCGGCAATATTATTTTTGCTATACGGCGACCGCTTTATAGTACTGAACTTATTATCGCTATCGTCATCGTCATTCTCATTCGAACTAGAATATGATGCATCGAACATATCATTCTCTAGAATGTTCTGTTTGATCATCGGCTCGCTTTGTTTTAATTCCTCTATGTCTCTATATGATTCATTTTGTTCATATTCTGTGTAGTTAATGGCACTGAACGAGCTCGGATCGTTTTCTGTACTCGGACTCAAGTCTACTGTTGGATCTATGATTGGTTCGTATTGTATCTGTGATGGACTTTCCAAGCTCAATTTGATCTTGTCTATGTTCTTTAGAGGGCTGGTTTTGGGCGGTTCTTGGTCGACCTCGGGTGCTTTTGGTTCCAGTTTGAGAGGTGGTTTTGCGGGGGACGGCGGGTGAGGGGCGGGGGGTTGTGAGAATGTGTTGATCCGTTGTGCTATTACAGAGCTGCGGACTGGTTTTTCTGGTATACTGTTTGACCTGTAATATAGGAAATAAGTGAATAGATACTTTAGTCAGTTTAGGTCAAAGAACTTTGTATGGCCGCCATCTTTGATCCACCATCTTGGATCCGCCATTTTAGTTTATTGTAAGGTGAGAATGTTCTCCTGAGACTTCCTGTTAACCTCTCTAACTATCTCTTACACTTTATGTGATCTTTCTACTAGTTCCATCTTAACGTCTATACTGTTTTGTTGGTAGGCTGAATATATAGATATTATGGCATTATTTGTTAACTAGCTTTACGGGCGCAGCTCCGCCCGCGCGTATATCAGTAATCGCGTCAAAACATTAACCTCTTTTTGCGCAGTTGGATTAAACCTATCCTATGTTTTTTCCCGGATCTGAAACTATTTCCATACCAAATTTCATTCAATTCGGTCCAGTAGTTTTGGCGTGTGCGTAACAGACAGACAGAGTTACTTACGCATTTATAATATTAGTACTGATTATGATTGCACCTGCATATTTGGCCTAGCAACAAAACAGAAAATATTTGTATAAAAATACATTTTTCTTTGATATAAATGCTAACGAGGCGATTGAATCTTAAAAGGTATGAAAATTAAAAAACAACAATACAGATACATAATTCATTAACCTTTAAAAATTGGAAAACATTTAAATATATGGAAGAGCGGAAGGTAAGATAAGGAACTACGTAAAACAAAAAAATAATAATAATGTGATATTAGAACAAACTTTGGAGCTAAGTCAGGGTTCACAACTTCTTGATACTGGAAAACGATGAAGATATGTAATTAGGCAAACGTAAACCGTTTTAGCCGTGACTTATTATTATTAAAATTAGTACTACGAACTATTAGTACGTGTAATAAAGGATCAACTCCCCAGTGATACTGATAGTACTGATTCCAGAAATTCTTTACTTATACAGGAAGCGCTGCACTTACATGAACTTCATCCATTATTACTAGCCTTATATAACTACGTAGTGACACAGCACATACAGATTTTGTTTAACGATTTATAATCCGTTTTCTTTAACAAACGAGTACCGAAATTTTTACTGCTTTGCTATTGGCCCACGTAATCAACCTAAAGTCCATTCAGTTGAGTCTTCGGTTACCTGCGCGGCGAAAAATATTGCATGTAACGAATCAATATTAAACTTTTGAATTAGGGTAAGTAAAAAAATTCGTTTTGAAAAAAAATTTGTTGCTGAGTCAACAAATCGTCTCGTCATACGTTTGCCGACGTATCACTGTGAGCTTTAACCCAATTAAACTCGTTTGGTCTCAATTGAAGGGCTATGGCAGGAAATAACAAAAGTTATAAAATGTATGTTTGTCTGAACTTCTTTGTTACAAGGAGTAGCTAGAGTATATAGATAAAAATGGTGGTCATGTCTCAATCATGTGATAACCAAGATAGAAAAAAATACAACCATGTGCAAAATATGTTAGAGCAACTTATTATTGACGTACCTGCAAAAAGTTCATCATCAGAAGGATGACGATAATTTTTAAGATTTCAAGAATTGTAGTAGAATTATTTGATTTATATGTTCTAGTGCATAATATGTATATATACTATAACAATATTGTTCTATATCATAAACGCGAACAGAAAATTATGTTACGAATATACTAAGTATGCAAATTTAAATCTAAAAATAATTATTTTTGTTCATTAAATTTTAGAACTATTCAACACTACGGCCGAACGGGCCTTAACAATTTCAAAACAATAACAAAGGCATTGACCAATGACGGCAATGACCCATCTCACTCTGTCAATATCCGAAATGTGTGAGAGACATACTCAGTACAACTCGTTTGTTAAAAAAAACTGACTATAGTACACTAGCTATCCGGCCACAGCTCCGCCCGCTCGTATGTCGGTTATCGCGCAAAACCATTAACCTCTTTTTGCGCAGTTGAATAAAAACTATACTATCCTTCCTCGGGTCTTAAACTATTTCCATACCAAATTTCATCCAAATCGGTCCAGTATTTTTTAAGTTTGTTCGTAGCATACAAAAATACAAATCTTTTCTCTTTACAATATAAGTGTAGCTTAATCATCACGATTATTATGCAAAAACGGTTTGGTACATATGAAATGACAAATATTTATGCTGTTTAAAATCATCACAAAAATTCCTATATTTTATTGCTAAAAATTAGTTTTATTTTACTGGTTTAATTAGTAACATTTGACCACAATTTCACATGATGGTAAAGTAAGTGTTGATGTGGATGAATGTAGTAAACCTCCTTAGCCTAGAATAGAAACAGACTCGCAAGGACAGATACCGGAATACACGGTAAAGTATTTGGCGCCAGATTTTCTCCTTGAAGGTGGTAGCTAGCCGGGTGAGTATTAGCAAAAAGCCCTACCACAAGACAATAGCGACTGCCATACTAAAACATCAACCGGGACCGGTGGCGTTTGTGCTCTTCGAAACACGGAAACGCCCGATAGTAAATGCCACTATAGGTCAGCCATCATAGTAGCAACTGCAGAGAACCCTGGTAACCTAAGAGCTTCACTATGAGACGCCTCGCCGATGTTTCCTTGAGTTTGCGTAAGTATAAGCAAGTTTGCGTCTTTATGAGTAAGTATGCGTTACAATGAGTGAGTTAGTATGAGTCAGCAAGTGTATGTTAGTATGAGTAAGTAAAGATCGCGTTGATAAAAGTGAATGGTGTGCGTTACTATGAATAAGTGTGTGCGTGTATGCGTGATTAAGTGTGCGTCAGCATGAGTAAGTGTGCGTTATTATGAGTAGGTTATTAACCTAGAATTGAGTTGTCCCTGCGCCAAGTTCTGTTGGAAGAGAGCTCGCGCCGCAGCCGTGGAGGCTCCGATCAGCTGCCGCGCCTCGGCCGACCGCTGTCTGCGCAGCGAATCCGCACTCACGCCCTCTGCCGGCGTTACTGAAGGCTCCACTGATCTGAGGAACAACGTTGATGTAAACTTGTACATTCATACAGACATCTTCCCGATATAATATAAAATTTTGATATATTACGTACTTGAAACCTTAAAAGAGCGAGGCCCGACTCTGCCTTGCCCAGTTTATTTTATGAATATGTAGAGCCAATGATATCGTCGGGTCCCGACTGCGAGACTCGAAAAGACTTTAAGTTTAAAAGTTTAATAAAGAAAGAAATCAATAGTAACAATTATTTAAAAAGACATATATTTTATATTTTAGAAAAACACGATATATAAATATATATGCCGTGACTATTCCGCCTAATTTTCCCTTTGAACTGCCGTGACATCATATATGCCACATAGCCAAACGAAGAATATTCGACGTGAATCGCTTCTACACGTAGCATCCTCAGGAAGTATTGGACTCTTGGAGCGCACGATTGAGAAATGGTTCTCGATCGTGCGCTCAAAGAGTCACACAGAAGACAAGAGTTTGGCTACGTGGCGTTTGTGACAACACGTCAGCTTAATAGGAAAATTAGGCGGAATTGTGACTAGATATACTTTGAAATGTTATTCTAAAATATTCATTGAATGTTTACTTAAAATATTTGTCATTATTAAATATGGATTTCCGCAAAGTAACGCCTGAATCAATTCATTATGTCAACATTTTTATTTTAAAAAACGTTTGGAAATTTCGTACTATAAAAATGTGTAAAGGTAATACATATTTTCTTAGCACGCGATAATGCTTGTAATCATATTTAAGATAATGTTGTCACATTTAGAAAAAATGCATTTGTGTCTTAAATAACGTTTGTTAGACTTGTATACCAATGATTTCATCTGTGCATTATTTCAATTGAATTTTTAATCATAACAAACCTTGCATATATACATTTTTTACGATTATATTTATTAAACCATACAAACACCATATATATATATATATATATATGGTGTTTGTATAATATATATATATATATTTGGTAAATATAATATATATATATATATATATATATATATATATTATATTAACGTAACTTAATATAAATGAACATCATAATGTAATCAAGTAAGAGTAGAATTTAGAATATTTAGGTAAATATTTAACCAATGTTGTACACTTCTTAATGAGGTAGATTGTATACGGCACAATTTTTATTGTTATTATTAAGAACTTTGAACAACCTACATTCTAATGCAATAAATGAATTTAAAGTAGTCAGCAGAATAGGATATGCAATACATACTTTTGTTGCTCTGCTTGTGCTCTTTTTTTCGCTTCCAGTTCATCTCGTTTCCTAGCGGCTTCTTCAGATTTCTTGTTTTCCTATAATGCAAAGAATAAACAGGATCAAAATATTATAAACAATAGTTACGAGTCGAAGCTATGTGAGAAAACTTTTTACATCGACAAATGAAAATAAATCGATCATCAATTTGAATTCAATTAAATACGCATTTTTATAGATAACTTCAACTCTCGTCAGACCTCAATAAAATTTTAATAAATGGGACCACATCAGTAGGACCAACTTTCGTATATAAAAAAAAAAACATAAAAATCAGTACACATAAAGTTACAACACACACAAAACAAAAAAATTAAATTAAGAACCTCTTCCTTTTTTTAAGTCTGTCAAAAACAGCCAAACCATAAAATTCAAGAGTAAATTCACATTTTCTATGTCAGTTATTAGTTTTGTTATATTAAGCTTTCTTTTGTTTTACACGAAAACTACCCCAGTCCGATGGTGATATATGATAGTATGTAAGCTGTTGTCAGCGTCTTAAATGTAGATTTACCTCTTCCCTCCTTTTCCTTTCCGCTTCTATCCTTTTCTTCTCTTCCTGTTCTTCTTTCATCCAAAACTGATCTCTTTCTTTTGAGTTTATTTCTTGAACTGAAACAAAATAATATGTTACATAGTTATTTACTTACATACACGGCGGGGCGGTAAACAACAATATTGTGCTCTTTACTTTGTAATAACTAATTGAGAACAATATAGGTACGTAACTTATACGAAGGACGAATTTGTATGGCTGCCTATTTGCTTCTAACTTCCAATGTCTTGTCATAGTGCTTTGGAACATTGAAAGTCATGTGTATGTGATTATGAAACTTTTTGCGTGTTTGAAATATATAATAAATTCAATGTAAATTGCACACGATGTCATGCGTCCTAAGATCTTGTCCTGGGGGCCAACTTCCACTTTTTACTATATTTATAGAAAATGAGCGTTTTGTTTCATGCTTAAAATAATTATACATAGACACGAACTATCACCGACTCACAATCACCTCATACACTATTGGGATGATAGTTATAGAAAGAATTAAATATGTATTTTTAATATTTATATGTTTGCAATAACGCATTCTCTACCGATAACATTACAAAATTACAAATTCGAATCCTGTACATGACTTAAATTTTTCTTCTCGTAAATTTGTAATTAAATATGTATCCCGGATGTGTAAGCGGGATACAAAATGTGTATTATCAGTACTAATATTATAAATGCGAAAGTAACTCTGCCTGTCTGTTACGCTTTCACGCCAAAACTACTGGACCGATTTGAATGAAATTTGGTATGGAAATAGTTTGAGACCCGGGAAAAAACATAGGATAGTTTTTATCCAACTGCGCAAAAAGAGGTTAATGTTTTTGCGCGATAACCGACATACGCGCGGGCGGAACCCCGCCCGGAAAGTTAGTAGTTTATAAAGCGTTATCCCGCTCGCACTGTTCAGATCTAAGATGTTGTCATTAGTAAAACGGAATGGTTTACGATATTTTATTTTATTTATTACATATTTTATTTCGTATTTTTGTATTATTTATATATATATATATATATTTTATTACTGCACAACAGCTGTGTAACTTTTTATCAGTTTAAAATTAGACTCGTACGGTTAGTACATTTGCCGTTTGTCAAATAATATGGTAGATACCCAAGGAAACCTTGCATATAAGTAGGTCATCAAGAAGTCCTGTCAAATATCCATCTCCGTACTAAGTCCCAGTCGTGTTTTAGTACGAAGGTGGATGGAATGCCCGTGGGGTGCTGGGCTAGGATGTCAGCCCCTCATGTCATAGAATGTCGTGAGAGGCGACAAAGGGCATTAATGTTGTAAAATAGTTCACATCAAGTTTTAATCAGCAGCAAGAAAGCAACTTTTGATAATATGATAGTAACAAATATTTTTAAAATATTTTAAGAACACATCAAATTAATATATTAATAAAACACTTAAAAAATACAAAAATATATCTAGTGACAATTCCGCCTAATTTTCCTGCTAAGCCGACGTGACGTCACAAACGCGGGTTTCGATTCTACACGAAGCATCCTCAGGAGGTCTTGACTCTGCGAGCGCACGATCGAGAATGAAAATACTTTTTTGATAATATGAATTAATTTGACGGATTAATCGTTAGGATAATAATACTTCCATCCATTCATATCAAAATATATCACGTCACACAGTACACGAATAGAGTAAACAATTAGTAATGGCTTCATCAAAACCCAGAGGGTTTCTATTACCGTTTGTAAGCTTGCTTTATTGACGTAGAGGTATAAAATGTAGCAGTAAGATTAAATTATTACTATCATATGAGGTAAGTGTTGGCTCCCACCTAGAGACCTCGTTATTAGCCAATGTGAAAATAAAACGAAATACCGTTGAAATAAGTAATAACACTGTTGTTTGATTACAAAACGTACAGACAAATTCAAGATTATTTATTAAGTTTACCTATCATATGACATGATTTTGAAGAAAATCAATCATGTCGTTTACATAGATTAGATACGAATTTTGTTCTATAACATAACGAATATTTCATCAGGTTAAATATTTTTTTAGAGGGATCATTTAAATTATCTATTTCATTTCTACGCAATCAATGGTGAAAATTTAAGAGTGTAACTCGTGAGTAAAACCAATTTTATCCTCCACTTAAATATCATATTGTCTCTGCGATGAAATATAGGGTAGATACCCGATCGGCGCTCGAAAACGGCACCGTCAAAACAAGGCATAAATGGTGTAGTATGCCTTGTTTTGCTCTCAGTCGCGTGTGACCGCTCCAATCGTGTGACGTGTTACAATGCCGAAGTGTGCAGTGAAAACATGCAAGAATTATACGTTAAAAGTGCAAAAAAAGGATGGCGTATCGTACTTTGAGTAAGTATTGCATTGTTATCCATTTATTTGCATATTTACTAGTATTTTTGTATATTTATTGGCATATTTACTAATATTTTTCTTCATTTGCAACCACGCATTGTGTACGCATCTATCCCTTTCACTCTGGCTCGGACTTCGATGAGCAAAAACGAAACGAAACTAGTGCTTTAGAACAAGGCCTGTATGAGAGCATACGGAGTCGTCATTCCCTATTTATTTTTTTGTGCGTTACACTTTTGTAATCTTTTTGAAATACTTCGTTTGTTTTAGTTTTCGACAAAATGAAATACAAAGGGAGAAATGGAGGTGTATCATATCACGAAACAGACAGGAAGAATTTTATGAACCAAACACTTGTAGTGTAATTTGTTCGGAACATTTTTGTAAACAGGATATGTATGTCACGAAGAAAGGATTTAACAAAATAAAAAAGACAGCCATACCAAATATACAGGTAAAGTTAAAGTATTAACCCGCCGAGGATGTGGTAGGGTCAATTTGACCGTGCTGATTTTATTTGATGTAGAATTTTTTTACCTGCAGTCCCATGCACTTATCAGTAACTGTAGTCATTGAATAACCCTCTCTTCTACGCACCTCCTCTTAGTCGGGTGGAACACGTGCAAGCAGGTAAACGAGCGCAAACGCAAATAGGGCAATTTTGACCCTTCCACAACCACGACGCGCGACTTTTATGACATTTTTCAAATTATTATTTCATTGACTTTAGTCGTAGTTTACGAGTGTTTTTAGTCAAAATGGACAACGAACGAACGGTTTTACTTATGTCAAGTCTTTTGCACAATGCTCAAATTGATGACACAGCACGCTAGTAATTTATTTCGACAAATCGGCATTTATATGTTTGTGTATAATATGTACAAACATATGTTTGTATCTTCGACACTAGGACGAGTATTTTCTTTCATATATGAAATGGATCCTATGGAATCTCTAAGGGATCTTTTTAAAGAAATTGATATATTAACTTTACCGAGTCTGTATATATTTGAAAATATTATGTATGTTCGGAAAAATTTGAGTAAATTTAAATTAAACAGTGACAACCACAATTACAACACTAGGAACAAATATAAATTAACGGTACCGTGTTTTAGATTAGCAAAGACAAATAAAAGGTCCTTTTTAGGTAATTGTGTGCGGTTTTATAATAAAATTCCCGAACATATTACAATGCTCACAGAAGGAAAATTCAAATTACAAGTGAAAAACATTTTGATTAAGAAATCCTACTACACAGTTTGTGATTACTTAAACGACAAAAATGCTTGGAAAATTCCACCTCTGCCAAGCCATCACCTGTCTCCTACGTAATTTAAACAAATATTGTAATAATTGTATTATATTGTTTATAACAAATTGTAAACAGACGTTTAAAAGAATGGCCCCGAGTTTCTTGCCCGTTCTTCTCGCAGTGGCTCTATAAATTTTTTTGCTGAACGTGGCAGTACAATGTAGAATATTTCAATATTAAAGTTTGTAATTGACCTTCATAAGAGCGTCGTAGACGCCTAAATTGAATAAATGATTTTGAATTTGAATTTGAATTCACAAATTTTGTTAAGGTATAATCTATTCGTTTTTTTTTTAGCTAGGGGAATCAAAGAAAGGGGAAAACACAATATCATCTCGAGTTGTGATCGCCTCTCCAGTTACAAGAAATGATAAGACATTTGTTCCTAATGTTATGCAGGTATATCAAAAGCCATTTAATTATTATAATCATTAAGTTTAATTTATTGTTTCTTAATTAATGTATTCGTTATTTATTAGATAGAAGAATCATTCACATTATATTAAATACTATCAGTTGCCCGTTTGTAATTATGTGTCCTTATTGATCCATTTACCATTCTCAAATAAAAAACAAACTAAGCGACTCCACGCTTCCTAATTACTTTGTTCCTAGCGGTCGAGATAAGGTAAGTTCAAGTCCCAAATGATGTAACTCGCATATTATTTGAGACGAATTTGTATTTTAGTGCTAACTATTAAGGTTGTTTTTACATTAAATATATTTTTAGATGTCTTGTTTTATTTCTGGGTATCATCATCCATAAAGCCAAAAATAATAGTTACAGAACTCTTACAAATGTTTTACAACTCTACTACAGGGTATTAAGGTTCATTATTAAAATGATATAATATCCACTTGTGGACTTTTTTATATCAGCTGGAGATGTATACATCTGTATATGTACGCATTAGCGCGGGGACACTGTTGAGGTTTGATTTTCATAGAGACTGGGTATCTATAGTATATTTGATTGAAGTATTGTCTATATATTTTTTTATCGGCACTATATATTTTTTTTCTGAACTTAGCAGTACAATTTAGAATATTTCAATATTAAAATTTGTAATTGACCTTCATAAGAGCGTCGTAGACGCCTAAATTGAATAAATGATTTTGAAATTGAAATATATTAAATATATAATATATTTAAAACTTTCGGTTAAAATTAATTGTTTCTTGCACTCGTTTTATCTTTTGCGATCTGAAAAATCTATTAGCCAGTAAATATCCATGTTTTAAAATCACACCCAATTCTAAAATAAAATTTAAATATTAAATTGTTTTATAACAATCTACGCATGCCGAATGAGAACATCACAATTATGTTAGTGAATAATAATTGGACTGTAAAATAAAACTAACCAATTATTTTCATCCCACAGAATTCAAATATGTTGTAGTTGTTACTTTATCATTTTTTTAACACATTTCTGAAGTTAGTAATCAATACTCTGGAAAAAGAGAAAGGACTAAATGAACGCACACAATTAAAAAAATTAAACCACCGTGGACACGGTTTCGCTTTCCGCTCTAGATGAAAATGTGCTCAAAAAAATTGTCAATAGCATAATATATAGATGTATGTGTTTCGTTAGTTTGTTTTATTATATTATTATGATTAATCATCTTTAATTTAATTCTACGATGTATATAATAATTTTTCGAATTATATATTTTCTCAGCCTACACATAACAATTTTGGTTAAAAAAAAGACAGTTATGTAATTATTTTGACTATATTGGCGTCTCTAGTGACATAAATATAATTTTTGTAATTTTAGTTTTTGTTTTTTTTTTCTCTTTTATTATACTGTGTAACTGATATGGATTTTATCTGAAATAAATGATTATTATAGTAGAGGTAGTACCTGAAATCATATATAACACACCTTCCTACTAACCTGGGTTAACCTTCTTATACGTTGTACCAACCGGCCCACTAGGGGGCAGTTCCTCGGGTTTGCTCGACTTGAAGTTAAAAGCCGACCCAGCCTTGGCCACTTTATCCAGAATAACCCTCTCGTCTAGGTCATCTTCGGTCCTCGCGTGCATCGTCAGGTGGAAGCCTGTGAAGAAGCTGGCCACTTGCTTGATGTGATTCGCACATGTACCTTTGCGAACCGTTGGAGCGCCTTCACCCTGTAACAAAGATCAAAGATATCATTATCATCCGGAAGACGTTAACTGAACAAAATTTATACCCTCTTCACAAAGTTACATAAAACAGTAAATGAGCTTTTTGAACCGCATTCAAGCCGGATGTCCGCGGGGTCCAATACTATTCGTGATTAAAAAATATCCCTTTGGTGTATTTTTATAATTAATCCAAAGAAGTTCATAATACAATAAACAGTCTAAACTCAATAAATGTCAAAATATTCTAAAACTAATCAAATAACCCTCCCCTGACCATTCCCGGTGCAAAAGTGCCCATCACACTCGTCGCATTCCCACGCTGAATCGCGATGGCCATCCTCTGCAGGAACCAGGAACGAACAGGAGCGGGAGTCACCTGTACTTTCTATTAGTCTATGCCCTACTTTTTATAATAAAAAAATATGTTTATCAGACGTTAATGCAAAAAATACTATTTTAAAATATATGGAAAACGTAATGTGTGGACAAGAACTTCTTTATTTCATCTGTTCTCATGTCCCCGAGCGATTTGGTTTGCCGATTGCCACTTCAGCATACAAATTCTAATTTCTTTAATAAAGACTGTTTCTTCAGCGAAGTTTGTAAAAAATTTTTCGAGTTCGAAATTTTACAGCATAACAATCAAGAAAGAAAGGCACCGATCTCCAGCTCTGAAAAGTATGATATAACTTGTTGAAGTCGGTAACATGCTGATTCAAAACACTCTGAGCTCTCAATTCCGTGGTAAGACTTCCACGAGTTATTTCATATTTTTACCTTTTAGATAAAAAAAAATATTTTGATCTCTTTTCCCCTTTTTTATTTACATAATCATACAGAGAATGATTTATTTTAAGTTTTTTTTTAACTTTACTCTATCGTAAAAATGGTAATGCATACGCGTATACCTTTTCGTATGATAATAGTCCAATATCTTAGTAAATTACTAACGTTTTTTCTAAGTACGTTGGCGTCTTTATAGACGCTGATTAGTTGGAACAACAAAACAAATAAATTGTTGTTGAAGCTATGATAGCCGAGCGGTTATAGCTATGGACTGCAGTACCGGAGACCCACGGTTCGATCCCTACTCGCCGCCTGAGCTTTACCGCATGGTGGGAGGGCATTTGCGAGTGCTTCTCTTGCCTAGCTACCACCCTTAAGCAAAAAATCTGTCGTCAAGCACCTAACAGTGTGTTCCGGCAGCAGTCCTTGAGAGTCAGTAAAGTTATAGGCACATGAGTCTTAACAAAGTATGTCTCAGGATGACGGGCGCAGTGCAGTTCGTCACTTGTGACGAAATGCATCTGTTATATGCAGAGGTTACGCTTAATATCTGTTGGGCCTCGTGCTCGTCCCGTCACAATCACAAAAAATAAAAATTGAAAAGTGCAAGTTATGGATGAGTTCTTACTATGGTAAGTATGTACTTGTGTAAAAATATGTACGTATGTAATTATGCCAATTAACACTATGCGAACCCATGGAATGTTAAGTAACTCGTCTATAGATATGCTATTAGTTCTATCCCAAATACAATATGGGTCATTAGGGCTTCGTTTTACCCTAAGAGTTTGAACTTTATAAGTTATATTACAACATAATATCTAAAATCATATAGTAACAAATCTAAAGTAGACCGAAGTAATATAAAATGAATTCGCATTTGTAATCGGCTGACAGATAACATTTTATTTTAAGCGACAGAGCTGCTTTTCTAATCATTCTCATTAAACAAACCAACATGACATCATCTTTGTTGTTTTTTTTACATCATGGTAAATATTTACAGAGAGTAACGACTTGCCAGTCATTAGCACATTTCTAATAATACTTCAACATATTTAGTCACACAAGCATGCTATCTCATTAAACAATGAATGTTATGTTATCTTATCAAAGAGAACAGTTTTATCAAAGACATTTATAACAAATCGTTTCTTTATCCTAAACATATTTTCGTATTTCGTAATTTTTAATTTTAAGCAATATTTATTTTATGAATATTCCGGGCACAATCTCTTTTTATTTGAAAGATACCAGAACATAAGAAAGGCAAATAACGGTATGCTGGATAGACTAAGATGTGCAGCACAAACTGCTTACGTTCGCAATGAAATGGTATAACTTTCCACCTATGGTCAGCGACATCATCGCATCATATTACTCCCAATCAAAATTTGTTGACATCTAAAAAAGGGACATACTAACACACTGCAACGCAATATAATGTGGGTTTGTTCCAAGGTTGCTGCTTGTCATCAATAGCATATAATATAGTAGGTAATATTTAAATTGATAAGCTAAGTAGTCATGAATTAAGGTGGGGGCAATTGTTTTAAGATCAATAACAGATACACATAGTCAACTTAGCTTTTGTGGACGACCTTGCAAAACTGACACGTAACCCGAAACAATGTCAGGAACTTTTACGAGAAGTAGATGAGTGCATCGACTGAAGGATTGAGAACAAAACAAAGTAAATGCCACTATCTGTCTCTGGGTAGACGGTATACCAAATTTACGTCTTACGATCGGAACTCTTGATAGAAGGAGATCGTGTTTCTACAATTGCTGAAGCTGTGCCATTTAAATTTTTTGGTAGAAAGATAGTTGACAAAGAACTTACACCATCTCTAGACACAGTTGTCGATAGCTTTCTAAAATACCTTATTAAGACTGACCAACAACCAAAAGGTAATAAATGCTTTGATATACGACAACTACTCAACCTCACGTCTGACTGAGTCTTATCTAGTATACGATATTTCTAAAACCCTTTTGACAAAGCTTGATATAAATGTAATAAGGACATTGAAGTCGTGGTTGGGGATGATTTTTTATTAAAGAAACCATTGGAGTTCCATAAACACCTCAGTGTTACCAAAACGCACGTCTTAGTAAAATCCCAAGACCATAATAGTTGCATATCTCCCAAAAGACAAAAGTGCCTCTGACTTCGATTTATGGCTTCAATTCCATTAACAATTTATGACAGGTGCACAGTCCAGCAAAGCGGGTTTTGGGTCGAAAAAGAAAATTAAGGATAAGGACGTTGTAAAATCTTTCCCACAACAAGACGAAAATGATAGCTATAAACTGCGTGCAATGAGCTTGGAAATGCAAAGCGAATGGCTAAATGGTAGGTGAATTTTGTTTCCACCTGGGGTTAAAGTGGCGCACCTTGATATACGATTGGTCACCTTATTAAAATTCTATCTTAACGGTCAGATGACCCGGCCGGCCAGACTTAAGTAACATAGTAAAATAGAGGAATAACACCGAAAAGTCTTGCTGTAATTGTCGGGAGGTTTTATGTACGGCAAGGCACTTATTGGTAGGATCCAAGGTGCTCCTTGATAGGGGTCATTAGTCATGTCACTATGACAGAGTCCTCGAAATCATACGAGCAGCGGCGAGTCTTTCGGTAGCTAAAACTTACAGTGCGTGGAGGATCTTATCAAATGCGGTTAGGCAAGGTAGGAGGTTCGAGCGGTGAAGGGGAGCATTGATGACGTAAAGGGGCCCCTTAACCCTGCTCCCTGGGTTGCAAGTCTTAGGCGCCTGTGACTTAGGTCTCTTCATCTGCAACGCTATAGACCCGGCATCCGCACGGTGAAGCCATGAGATGCTAAAGTATTGCTTCATTGATGGAACAGCAAAAGCATTGCTTTGTAACCTCAAGGTCTTGGGTCTGATCCCAGGATCGGATACTTTACAGTATTGCGATTGGGACTTTGGACTGAATTTATTTTACTAGGTGGTAGATCTCTTTAGCAAGAGTCCCTCTTTGAGGGCACCAATGCAGTGTCAGTTATTTTGCCTCCAACCTGTAGTGTGAAAGCTTTACTGTGGTCAAGCGTGAATGGCAATATAGTAAGTTAAAATACTGGTTAAACGTTTTTTTTTTTATGCATGATAGTTTATCCTTTGACCACTATTTCACCTGATGGTAAATGAAGATGTGACCGAAGATGTTGTTCAGGCTAACCTAGAATTACTGGCTCTCAAGGACAGCTGCCGGAGCACACCGTTAGGTACTTGGCGACAGATTTTCTACTTGATAGCTAGCCAGACTGCAAGTTATGTATAAAACTTGCAGGTTATATATGTATAGCAATCGTTTTCAAAGCCCTTTATTTTAATAGGTTTTGAAGAAAAAGAAGTCTCACAGTATGGCATCTAAAACCCTACAGTTTGTTTTTTATTTAGGTACCTAGTTTCACTTGCACTATCAAGACAAATCTATACATTTAAATCGGTTAAACTAATTCGAAATTTATGGTGTAATAAGAAAACTCAGAAACATATATACATGAACCCTGAAAACATGACACTCCTGTTTTGGGCAGTTGTGTTATTATACATTAGTTTGTTATTGTTTTGGCCCGCAACTGTATAATTATTGTAAAGTTTGGCACGCAACCCTCCAAAGGTTGCCCATACCTGATTTAAAGGCATGATGATATGTTATTATATGGTCTCTATAAGCTGAGGTTTGACTGCTCTCTCATGTTAAGTGACAATGTTTCTAGAATGTCAGGTGGAGTTAAATCATCAGTATCGTGGGTGTTGCTTGACATTTTTGCTACTAAAGTTTTATCCAACAAAATATTACTCAAATTCGTATGTACGAAATAGCGCCAAAATGGAAAAATGTTATTGGTCTATTGGCTCGGAAGCAGCGCAGCGCGTTGCGCGCGCATCTCGCTCACCATAGATAATGTGTACTTAAATTGAATTGAAACACCTTTTTTGTCGGGACACATTGTACTTTAATAATTAAAAAATTGTTTTAAAGCATTGTTTTGTTAGGAGAACAATGCTTTAATTTAACTTTTTAATTTTCTTAAAGAAGTATATACATAAAATATGCCAATAAAAGTCTGTATTTAATTTCATAATTAGAATATTACCGAATGAGATTATATAAATGATATTTAAATCTCGCAGATATTCATTTATTTAAGAGAAATCAACTAATTAAACTGGCTAAGTGGAAAAAAATTTCAGGTTTGCGACTGGCTCGAAAGCTAAATTATCTACTTAAATATGACGAAGGATGCAAGTTATTTTAATTGTGTTAAAAAGATTGGCATGATTATTATTTAAAAAATAGTATAATATAATCGCCAAACCTATTTATTCGGAATTAGGCTAATTTTAAGTTCGGTTTTGTCACATATTGCCCAAACAACAGTAACTTTTACGATGTTTTATTGAATATGTTGTTTAATCAGCATAATTATTTTTGTATTTTGAACCATTAAAATGATTTTAAATAATTGATTATAAGGGTTTTATTTTTCATATAAATTAATTGATAAAATCAAAGAATTTCGTCTTCGCAAAACGGGGGACTGTGGCTAAACCGACAGACCGTTTTTTCTAAGGCTGATTACATATAAGAGAAAACTGAAACCAAACATATATACACATATGATGAAAATAAAATCAAGAATGTTTATAAAAATAATATAACACAAATCTTAAACTAACAATGGTCAGAGTTAGATGTACTAGGTATTAACTATCACAGTCATAGTTAGGCACTTATTTTTCTCTCTATCAAATAATACAAGTAACATTTAACTTAATTTTTAATTACATTTTAATTTTTTCAATCTTTGTGCCTCTAACTTTTCAGGATTTTCTCGTTTTAATTTCTCTGTATACCTCCGCGATCTTTCTGCGATACTAAGTGGCATTGCGAAACCTAAAAATGTAAGAACCATACAAGTAGTCTCAGCCTTATGGTGTCAGTTTTGCGACTTTACTGGTCAGCCTGTAGGTCACGAGGCAAAATGTCGCAAAACTGACGTGACGCCGCTTTCCCACTTTTTACTCAAAAATAAATTCTGACGAAAAAATACCTATGTTTGTTATCAAATATAAATTAAAACTACATTAGTACATTGAGAATCTTCTGAAAAGTGTTATATGATTGTAAACTAACCTGAATCAGTAGTATTTGTATCTCAAAACCGACAGAAGAAATCTTGACCGCCGCGACACTCACATAAAACACGCCTGTTTCTCAAAATGTTTAGAGAGTAACTAGCTTTTTTTTAACGGCGGTTGGTGAGTAATGGATGATGTTGCATTTCATAAAATAAAATAAGCCCGTCAGTAATTTTAAATGGTAGCTATAGCCGTCTCAAACCCGACATGTCCGGTCGGTAGCACTTTTACTATTATTTTTGGAAATTCAACTGCATTTTTATGATAAAAAGACACAAATTTTAAACTACCGGCGATGATAGTCGACTCAGAGTACTCAAACGGCGTACCAAAAAGTCATGCTACCCCCGTACAAAAAGGTTTCAGAATCGCTTCTAACATCGTGGAACTTGAGTGGGGGACAAGACAAAAACGGACACATTGTTGCCTAAAAATGCTTCTTTTTTTGAAATATTACACATATTATTAAAACTATTGTCTGAATTTAAGTAGTTTCAAGCGTGTTTACTACTGTTTAACTATAAAAAAAGATGTCCGATATAAATTCCACATATTATAAGATACCAAACACAGGGGACAGTTGAAAAGTGAGGGGTACACTTTTTTTTGAAAACGCTTGTATACAATGGTTCATGCTCACATATAATATAATAGATGTTTTTTTTCTAGGAAACTTAAAGATGAGATGACTGTTATTTGTATTGGATTTGTGAATCACACAGTGTGAATCATCAGGCCTATAGCCTTTCTCTGTGCCAGAAAAGCCAAAGGTCAAGGCTTTTAGACAATTTGTTTTATGCATTTTTATTTTTTGTAAGATATAAACATAATCTTGTGAGTAGAAGTCTGCTATATTTCATACTCTTGAGTACAACAATAAAAGGGTAACAAAATAGTGGAAGTTTAGATGTGCAGTAGGCAAATGAGGGGCACAAAATACATTAAAAAAAAACATATTTGAATACAGCAAGGTTGACTCTGTGAGCACCGCAAAGCTTGATGTGCGTATCAGGGACTGTCTTGAATGGCAATCCATTAAATTAAGAGCAGGTGTCCATTATAAACATCATATAATGTTTATCTCCATCGTTTTGGAAAATTTCCAAAAACTGAATAGAAAAAAAATATGGACTTATCATACCTGCACACAAAATTTCATGAGAATCGGTTGAGAAATGCAACTTTTTCAGGATAACAATCAGACATACGAAAGCATTTTGTGCAAGTTAAAGCAGAGACACTTTGCTCGAACCAGGTTCTTGCTCACTCAATTAATTGGTTTAAAAAGATATTACTAAATAATTTTGTTTAAAATTGCATATTATTACAGTAAGGTAAGTAGTAGTATGGTAAGCAAAAAATTTGTGATAATTGCAACCTTCATGAAATCAGAATGTCAGGTGAAAAATATTTTATGGCATATATGTAAACTTCAACTACGTTCAATTTTAAATTATTGTACTGTTGAATCAATCTTTTCATACACGCACAGAGTAAATATAGATCCAATTATATAAAATTAATAATTAATAGAAATATATTTTTAAACATATTTATGTCCATAGGGTTACATAGAACTACTTAGAAGTTCGATGATGTGTTACTATTTAAAATAAAAATATAGTTAAGGTTAAACATAGCTCCATCATCCATCCATTAATTACCTGCCAGTTGGTGCCATTATATTACCTGCCAGTTGATAAGGACATATTTAGATATGCTTCCATCAGGGAGGTCCACTTTCAAGAATGCATACTGCATCTTCCCACTATTGAAGTCATCAACCAGTTCCGCCAGGCCTCCATCTCCTTTGCCCACAAACTTCAAATCATTTGTCATGCCATCATATCCAAACAGAGCCCTGTAAATAATTAACATATGACATGGGACCATAGTATATCTGGGGAAATACAGGTTAATTAAACACCTCTGCCTACACCTGCTAGGAATACACATATTTGTGGAACTAAATATGTGATGGACTTTCTCTATTTGGTTATTACTTCTCCAAGTCTAGTATTGAGTCCATGAAATTAGGAACATATATAGACTGCTTTCTGAGGGTGTATCAATAATTTTTACATTGGAACCCATCTTCTAATTACAAGAATTCTATTTGTTTGTTGTTTTGAACAGTTTATCTCAGTTTCAATGATGATAATATCAATTATCCTGTCCCCTCAAAAACTTTGAGGTAAATGTACTTGTATTTCTAGATAGGACATGGGAATAGCATTTATAATATATAGTCTCTAAACCACGTAACACACAGATATGCATTAATGGACAAAGCCACACCTTGGACATTATCTTGACATGAAGATATACAATAATTAAGTCTTGTCCGTATTATATAAATACATCAACATAACCATTCATGCGCGTAAGCTTCTTTTACTTGTTTTTGTCCTATTCATTGCATTATCATTGCCAATTACTAAGACTTCTAAAACGAGCTCCAAGCACATCGGAATGCATTGCTATTGAACTGGTACTTAGAAATTACACTCGCAGTCATTGTCACTTTTATGGAACTGCAATTGAGAATGCCATTCAATTCAATTATAATCAGGCGTGCGTGTGTATTTAATTTTCTTCAAAGTAGGTCGTCGGTAATAAAGATGTTTGCTGCACTTACCAGTTGGTATCTGTTTTCTCGTCCAATACGTCTTTCCATGCTGCGATCAAAGCTTCTTTATGTTTATCTAAATTTATAGCCATTTTACATTATTTTTGTAATCTCCAGCTTTTATAAACACAGCCGAATTAAAAGAAAAATCGAAACAAAAACGCCGCTGACCAGCCTGACTCCACAACAAATTTTTTGCACAGATTAAAAATATTTTCCAACTTATTGCATTTGAAGTTGACAATAAATTCAACTGACAAGTGTCAGAACTGTCAAAGCTAACAAAATATGGCTGAACTGGACTGGGGTACGTTCCCGACGTTTCACCAGTTTGCAGAAGAGTCAGTTCAAAAGTGAGTGGACTTGGCCAAAAAGACAACTAACCGAACTTTATATGGCAATCTGCCTCAGCCTTCGGAAAAATATTTATCTTATCATTCATATCCGCAAATATACGGAAATTAAATTATATTATATTTTTATATTACAGTCGGCTCTCGTTAATTCAAACCTGCGGTAAATCGATAATTCAAAGTGTTACGAACTATATTAATACATTTTTATGCACTTGGTAATACGAACGAAAAATCATCGCTGCAACAAAATGACGCGTTCGAACCATGGACCTGCTGCGCGGCAGTCCATTGCCAACGCCACTCAGCCATCACTGCTGCGTTTATTTTGCTTAACCTAATTATAACCTGAATATAATATAAATATTAGTATACGCTGAATAGTACGACGCCCGTCAAGCGTGGGGATTATGGCTGATACACCCTAAATAGGGGAGGCTGTTTTCAGCAGTGGATGATCCAGGTGATACAGAAAATACCTTATCATTGAAACTATAATCGGAAGTTGTTTCTCTCTGTCAGAGTCTAGGCCTTGAACAAATACAATTGGTATATAGTAGGATCAAGCGCGCTATCGTGCTGATCGCTACAAATAAGGCTAATTTACCCCCTCAAATCCCAACTCATGCTGAACAGACTCTACGAACAAAAAATATCTATATTATTTCAGTCATTCATATGGCAGCCCTCATTGCTGCATTATGCAAGAAAATTTCAAAAATTGTTACCTACGCACTGAGCAAAGTAAAATACTTTTAGAAAAAGGCTGAGCTTTGTGAGGGCTAACGTTTATTTTACAACCTGAGTCTAGTGGTGTCACTTAATATAACTATGATGTATTTGAGTATTCACATAGAACATAATCGTATTGAATTAAGTTCTGTTACAGCGATGTTAAATCTTTGGTTTTCTAACAGATGTCGTCAGTAGTACAATACCATTCTATCCATGTGTTTTTTTAATGGTCGTAAAATTAGGTATATTTTCATTTCTTACACTCGGAAAGTAGTGTTTGTTTGATCCGAGTAGCGGATGGAAGACGATGCTTTCCACCTAAGGGCGGGAAAACTCATAGTAAATGCTGTCTTCTCTTGGTCCGGTATTTCTTGTAACCATGGTAACCACTGGGGTAAACAAAATTAAATATCTAGTTTTTCGTTTTAAAATACTGTATTCATTGACCTCTATATACGTATTATGGCTGTAGCCATCGAGATAATCAGAGAGATCATAGAGGTCAATGAATACAGCAGAGTATCTTAAAACGAAAAACTAGATATTTAATTTTGCTTACCCCAATGGTTACATCTATATACGTATTATCTCGATGGTTGTGTTATATATATATATATATATATATATATATATATATATATATATATATATATATATATAAAATAATATGTATAAAATAATAACGACTACGTTTGTGCTTATGTAGAAGAACTAGTTTATAACATAATTGATGTGGCTTTTTCAAGTTAGTGTAACATATACCTAATTTTGAATTTATATGAAATATAAATTAATAAATATAATTTATTATGAAAATTTTATTCACTAATAAATAATTCGTAGGTCACTAATTATGTTTACGAGCGTGAATTATGTAATACAAAACCTTTTAAGTGGGATGGCCCCCAGGGGAGATTGTGTTCCATATTTTAAATTAAAAAAAAAAACTTAATATCTGAGTTCTAAGACTATATTAACTATCGAGCTGGCCACAGGTAGAGGTACATTGACTATGAAGAATCGTGTAAATTCCATAATGTAAGGACTCTCAAAGATAGACGCAAATGTTAGACATATTATTTCCATGGAAGTAAAAAGTACTAGTATTACTTATTACTTCCACTACTTACTACTTATTATTTCTACATAAAGTGCCATAAAGTGACAAAATTTTCCAGCAGCTTGGAGCCCCTACGAGTACGTTATGTACCAGACACTAGCTTGTTCCACATCACACGTTCATGTACTAATTACTCAGTTAATTAGTAATCCTTAGAACGCAGAAATGTATAATAATAATTTTAGCTGAACTTGTATTTTGTCTGGTATTTAATCTGGTATTTTGGCCTTTGTCTCCCACAGAAAAATATCAAAAAAGTATCGATTCAATAAGAATTATGGTAAATTGTTAATTAGTCTTTTAACTTTAAAATTACTATTATTCTGTTCACACTGAAATATGAATTCGTATAATGCTTGCGAATGGAAGCCTAAATATTAGTAAGTATTTTTTACGCAGAATTAGTCGTCATGATCATGCAACCTGGTCCACATCCACGCCACAGTTGCATAGAATAACCCTTATTTAAGAATTGTATTTCTAAGAATGACAATAATATAATTTTTTTAGTGTCATTCACATGATTGTGGATTATAATATAAACAGAATAAGAACCAGCTTAGAGAATTACAAATTTACAGAATTCTGATAGAATCGATCGACACCAATACCTAACAGAATATGAAAGAAGTTTACTTACCTAAAATATATCTAAATAGTGATCACTTACCACCAGATGAGCCGCCTGCTAGTTTGCCTTCCTAAGTCCTAACCCATAAAAAAACGGCACGCGCCGTTGCTTTGGTCAAGATTAAGAAGATCCAACGGAATAGTTTGGTAGGTATTTCCTTTATATTCTACAAGATATTAGTATCGTAACATCATGTAATAAATATTAGCTATAAAAAATAATCTATTAAAACTTATCTCACGATTCTCACGTCACATTAGCACATTACTCAAATCAAACCTCAAATGGTTCGAAGTTCGAACTTTGAATGTTTTGTGAAATTTTCTCGATATCTAGTTAAATGCATGTATCTACGTATTTACCACGTGAGACTGGACTGTGTACCTACATAATGGATTTTGAATTATTACAGCTTGCATCGTTTGCAAAGTATAAGATGTAATGTACTCTCAGAATACAGAAATGTATTCTGACAATTCTGAGAATGTACTGTACTTTCCTGAGCAGTACTTATTGCAAGTTCAAGATATAAATTGCTATCGTAGTAAAAACAGGCGCTTATTTACTTTCTTGCCAATTGCTATAGCAGCATTACCAGCTACGAATGTTGATCATTATTCATTCATACCAAGACAGGCCCATTCTCATTGTCTTTGCACAAGCTTGATTAATGCATGAAGTTCTACATTATCAGTCGTGTAAAACTATAAGTACTTATTTTTCCAACAGAACTTCCTCCTTGCGCGCGCAATCTAAGCTTCTAATAAAAGTAAACGGCCCTTAGCGCGTTGTAATAAAGTTTTTATAAGGAACTTTCATTCACGAGAATCAGAACACAGTAGTCACGCAAGTGATCGCCTGGCGTGTTCACGCCGCGGCTCGCGTCATGGCTTCTCTTCGTTCGATTTATAAAATCAAACCTTGAATGAAAATGTGGGTAGATGTAAGTGCGCGGGAAAAACATAATTATATGTCTGCTGCCAATGGATCTTTCATACCTGGGTAAGTGTTTTGTTATCACTCTCACAACCAAAGTTAGCCATAATGAACTAAACGCAATAAAAATCGAACTATTCTTTATTATGATTGTTATAAGACGCGACGTAAACAAAATTTATTTTAATAAAATAATTGCCTGCTTATTATACTTTTGTCTCGCATATCAAGAGTTTGTAAGCACAAGTCCTTGATGCAGTGCTTTGGAAATAATATTAAAATACATTGAACGGTTTTGCTACATTGTAAGCAATATTTTGCAGGATGAAAAATATTGTTTACTACCATACCAAATGAAACAATAGAAAAGTATATTTATTCTGAGTATATTCACTGCCGATTAACCCTCAGGAGTAACATACTTTAACTAAAGTACTATGTAGAAAAAGATCCAAAGTGTTTGAAGTCAGAAAACCCTTGGCAACCAGTATATAAATACCGAGAACGTTTCAACATTTTTTATTCTTCGCGAATCGTGCTCTACCGAATGATTCATATTGTTTTCGTAATGTAAGTAGGTGTCGTACCGTGGTGTGGTGAGACTTCGTTACAGGTGCCTGTATATTAGGTAGCCAATATTCGTACTAATTAGATTCTAACCTTAGATTCTTCTAACGCAATAAAACAGCCGGACCATGTCCCCATTGAATCGATTAAGCATCACGCATCCATCCACCAAATTTTAGCAACTTTCACGATGTCACTAATTTGTTAACAAAACCACAGTAGTGTAGAAGTGTAAGTAAAATTATGGTCAAATGGTAATTCTAGGTTAATTATAAAAGGTAAATTAGGTAAACGCACATCTAATTTTCTAAGGGATTGCCCTTATCGGCCCTTGAAACTAGAATGTCGAAGTAATTTTTCAAATAGATAACTTTCGTAATGATAACTTCCTTTCTGATCTAATTTCTGAGTATGATTTCAAGAACTACCGAATACTAAGCAAATATTTTTAAGCACATCATTTTTGTCTTGCGCGGTCTTCCAACCCGTGTCTTCCGGTTTTTTACTGAGCGCCCTTATCTACCCAAGCGGAATGTTCTTGAGACCGGAATTTTGACCTGTAGCTATACTCTACTGCTTATTCAGGAAAAGGAGGCAGCAGAGACAACCCCATGAAACTGAAGTCGTAGTAAGTCGCTAAATATTGTCAGTTTAATAGATTTTTTAGCTCACTGCTCTTAGGTATGTCAATTGTTTTTATTATGTACTTAGGTGAGAATCCTGACACTTCTGAATCTGTACATCTGATCTTGTCCCGTATGAAAAAGATCGGACCAAAATTAACTCCGAACGTACCCCTTTTCAAAATGTTTATAAAAAGGCCGTGGCTTTTCTGCGTCAAAGTCCCGTAGATAAAATAAGTTGAAAAAGCTTTCGTCAATGGTTAATTACTTATTTTATAAAAAAGAAGATACATACATAATGGTTGTTCAAAATATTTATGAATAAGTTTAAAATGTTTCGTTTTGAAGTGCCATACTTAGATGAATGAGCTTGTTACATTCATATTAATTTTAAATTATTTATTTTACCTACCATTTTTATTTAATATACAATACAAAACTTTTTATTGCACAACATTATTTTACACATTAGAGCAATGGAGACGAATGGGCAACCACTGCAACTTTTTGTGGTATTTGGAAACATGATAATATTTACGTAACGTAGGCCAAATATGAACCTAATACAGAAGTTCAAGCTTATCAAGCTACTCTTGGGTTAAATCCACATAAGATATGTCAGCATAGTCAAGTATGGAGAGTAAAAGAGATAGCACGAGCGCAATTTTAGCGGCAATGGGAAGATCGTTTCGCAGTCTCCTAAGCAAACATTTTGTGACTGGTTTCAGCCAGTTAAGGAATCCATGATAATAGCCTATCCATATGCCTAGATTTTTACAGTAGTACTGAATTCTATGACTTGTCGATCGAAGATTTGTCGGGAAGGCGAAACCAATCAATCAGGGACATCATTCTTGAACTACCAATTACAATAGCTTGAGTTTTCGCCGGGTTTATTTTGAAACCATAATAGGATATACACCCCAGAAAAGTATTTAATTTTTCTCATAATGGCAACAAAGTACCTATATAATACATACCTCGTTCTACTAGGATTCAAAATTGCGTCATCTCCATATTTTTTTTTAATAGCTGTTTGAATATATTCATTTTAAATGGCGCAGGTTATAAAAACAGCCTTTTAACATAAACTGTTATTTTAGGACCTAGAAACTGTGAATTATTGTAAAAAATATGATAAAAAAAATGTGATATGTATATAAAGTTCTGTGCCGATAATAATATGTCGTGTTTATCTCAATTACATTTATTCGATGTAGAGAGAGAGAGAGAGTAGACGATATTGTCTTGTTAGTAACATAAAATCCATATGTATTAAATTACAACAACTGGAAATTAAATGAAAATAAAACGATCCTAATGAGTGTTTGTACACTTTGTACCAACGAATGACATTAACTGTTTAAATACTCGTATATGCATTTACATGTTTATTTTAAAATAAAAATCACAAATTAGTCAGTATTATGATACTGATACTCGATAAAACTTTTATTTTGCCAATAATATGAAATGATGCAAAATATTATCAAAAGGCAAGTTTTATTTTTCGTAGGATATTTGAAAAATTTTAACAAAGTTATTTGTTTTTCTACCTAAATTTTGTATTTATTTGTAAATATGATATTTGCTTATTACGCGATTATGCTTGTAATATTATTAAAAATATTATTTCTTGCCAAGTATTGAATGGATTTTCATAGCTTTAAAGATAAGTGTGACAGATAATCAAACAATACAAAACGAAAATGACGGACAGTTTCACCTTTGTTGCAGAACTAAATCCGCTTTATCAACATCGTGCTTCGTTACCAATGTTACCAAATATTAAATCATAAAACCCGGAAAGGGGGGAAAAGACGATATAAACTTGCGACCATGCGACGCTATAATAAAGTATGAATGTAATATTCAGTATTTACGTGATACAGGTCAAGGTGATTTCCACTTTTTTGTCAAGGTTTATGCTTTTATTTACATGATTAAAATTCTATGTAGGTACTAACATTACATTGGGTCGACCCTTGTCAGTTCAGACAGTAATTCAACAAACAATTAATTATAGTGCGAGGCGACGTAAAGTGCCTTGCGGAAGAGGAAAAAATATATACAACTTTGCTAACCTGTCAACCAAATTTTGTTGATTTTCGACCAGCTCTTTTTTATACAGAGGTAGAAGTAATTATTGTTGCTCCTTAGAACAAATAATAACAAGAAGAGAGTCTACAAGGTCTACAGTGTAGATCTTGAAGAGACTCTCCTGTAGACTCTACACAAGTATCTAAGGTTGGACGCATTATTACCTATACCTGCCAAATTTCATGGAGTTGAAAAAGAAATAACACGAAAAGATATATACGAGTAGGTAGGTACGAACGGTCCGTAGAGGCTTAGGCGCTTTTATTTGCAATTTTGCACTAATAAACAGGTTATATTTTATATACAGATAGGCTAGCCTATAACCACTGTAATGTTCGAAGGTGTTGTTCAGGCTAACATAGAATTACTGACTCTCAAGACCCGCTGATGGAGCACATCGTTAAGTGATTGGCGACCGATTTTCTACTTGACGGTTGCAGCCAGCCAGACGGACTTTCGCTAAATACTCCACCACTACACCAAAAAAAAACCTACAGCTATTTCAAAGTAAAATAATATAAGTATTTATTTGTCTCAGGTTGATAGTTACATAGTTACCTACTGGCTTCTTACTGGAAAGAGTTCCAGGAAAGTTGCCCTAAAATTAGAGTCACATTTGCGTAAGTGATGGGTATAATGCGAATAAAATTAGGTTAGCGGGTCATGGGGTGCAGTCAGTCTGTCAAATCCACACCACGTAGTATAGTAGAGCCACAGATTATAGAACCCGATTGATTTACCTGAGTGGCCTATCTGTGTCAGCATTTAATATGATTGTTTTTATATTATGAAGTGATGAGACGAATAAGTCTCATCACTAAGTCCCGCTGATGTTAAGCGTCACGCCTGTCCTTCACTTCACAACGTTGCAGTGTCACCCTCCTCCTGCGCTCATCATTCCGAGACGTTAGTTCTTATATCTCGACCCAGTTTCACTTGCTACAGTGCCCTTCAGGTAAAACCTGACACTACTATTTTATCTTTATTCCTAGTGTTGTAATCGTGATTGTCACAGTTTAATTTAAATATACACTCCTTAGCTAAACTTACTTAGCTTTATTCGATCATTGGTAGACGCGGGCACTGAGCAAGTAATGAGGCGAGTGGGATGAATATCCTACAGTACTGGTGTGGTAGGTACATCGGTATTATCGGGTCGTCGAGTTATGTAGCCATCTAGTAGTAGCCTATCCACTGCCACTTGTATTAGCCAATTCTGAGAGCTATATCGCATATCTGTGACTATGTATTCTTCGGTGAATTAATTATATCGTGCAAACTAACTTCAAGCGTGAGCAAGGTATGTTTGTTGAAGTTACTTTACATGGCTCGTTGATTGATCATCGTGTTATTTTATTTTATTGCCGATAGTCTAGGCTAAACAATCTCAACTGATGGTAGGTAAATGATGAAGCGGTCTGTGTGGTAGAATGTGCTGAACAGGCATATATAATAACCCACAATTGGAACTGGCTGTCAAGGACAGCTGCCGGAACACAACGTTAGATGCTCGATAACACATTTTCTACTTGAGGGTGGTAGCTAGCCAGACGGGTATTCGTAAAATAATCTACCAGCATGCTATAACGACTGCTATCATCAAGGCGTGTCCATTGCGAGTGTTATTATCAAAAACTACATAAAAACACCAAGCAAACTGGGTTTCCCTATACAAATTGTTATCTGTGGTCGAGATAAAAACTTTTTTTCATACTTTCCGTCCGTAGCTTGTGGAAAATATTTACCTCTACCTCTAGGGGGTAGTGGCATTTGTTCCAATAAGAGTGAATGATTTCAAAAACATCAATAGGCTGGTGCAGACGACGACGTGGACGTTAGAGTTTCAGAAACAAAGTTTTGGGTAAGTACCATAGAGATATATAATGTATTTTCTCTTTTCTGTGGTAAGTTTTTTTTTTGAAAAAAACAAGTCATATCAATATCACCTTTAATTTTTTAAATCTAATAGTTAATCAATCGTATGTGCTGATGATGATCGAATTCTCCAGCAACATTTTGATTGCGTATATAGAAAAAAGTTTCTATATGGCTTTCGACAAGTTCGGCAACTCGGCTTAGATGAGCTAAACGTCGAAAATCAAGAATTCAAAATGAAACTTGAACTTACGATGAAATCGGCCCAAACCCACATTTGGAACTATGAGTACCTAGATCCTCTACAATATGGATCAGTACTAATATTATAAATGCGAAAGTAACTCTGTCTGTCTGTCTGTCTGTTACGCTTTCACGCCAAAACTAATGGACCGATTTGAATGAAATTTGGTATGGAGATAGTTTGAGACCCGGGAAAAAACATAGGATAGTTTTTATCCGACTGCGCAAAAAGAGGTTCATGTTTTCGCGCGATAACCGAAACACGCGCGGGCGGAGCCGCGCCCGGAAAGCTAGTAAGTAATAAATTCTAACTTTGACTTTGCCGGTTTATCTATACTTTGCATCTAGGTATCTACGCAAAAATCATGTCAGTAAGTTTCTCTGGTGCTGCATAAAAAGAGGATGCCAATAATCTGAACACTCTCCAAGTATACTTTATGTATACTTGTAGAGTGTTCGGATTATTGATTATTTGTCTAAAACAATGAAAAACTTCTATATCCGATTATTTTTTTGTTATTGTAATACATCAGTTACGAGACTATGTGTATATTTTCCTAATAAAACAACTAGTTGAGAAGAACTTCTGCAACTCCTGCATTAGTTTACTGCTAAAAGTAGGTACGATAAAAAATTTGAATAACTAAAAGTATAGCTTACCTTAGCAATGTGCTATATTCATTATTACCAACCACCTATATGAACCGTTTGAGTAAAACATACTTTATTGACAACCCTACTAAACGTTAAAATAACTGTAGCCTCCTTGCCGAAATTCTTCGCGGCAAAGTTATTCTACCGGAAAATGGAACATCCAAAGGGGAGATAGTATCGTTATCAGCATTACCGGGCGGCCTAAAGAGACTACCCCAATACCTAACAGTGATTGATATCTGCTTAGTCAGGGCACGTAGCAGAATAACCTTGTCATGATATAATGGATTTTGCTGGAATTTTAACTGGAGGTAAGCATAGAGGTCAACTCCTTAGCAGTTACGATCAGACGGGACGGATCGCAAACTTTGACAACGTGACAATACTAATCTATGGTTTGACCCCGTTTGACCTATGCCACAAACAAAGAGTCCCGATAGAGGATAAAGGGTTTTCTTTTTCCTTAGCGTAATTTTTCGTAAATGAAGAACATTTTAAGTAGGCACATTGGGACCTTTTGATATTATATAGGTACATAATAGAAATTATTAACATCAAAACGTTATGATAACTATAGCTGCCTTCATCGACTAACTTGTTCTTTATAGGTAGGTATACTAATGAAAGTGATAGAAAGAGATCAGAGAAAGTAAATTATTATAAATGCAAAAGATGCAGCGGAATTCTATTGATAGTGAAACTAAAAACTAGACGAGTATTCTTACTGTCACGATTTCCTTTGATGGGTATGTATATTGAAGATAGGTAAAAGTAGATTACTTAGATTCTCGTATTCAGCAAAATTTTACCTATTCCATGCCTAATATTAAGAATAAAAATAACATTGAATTACTTGTATGTAGGAAGACCAGCCGAAACATAATTATAGGTGTAAACAATACTTTGGGGATCCATCAACCCATTTATTAAACTTAAATGGGTAATAAATATTCAACTGACTTCGAAGAAAATGGTAAAAGGTTAAGAGGTAAGTTTCTACCTGTATTAAAATTAAGTATATTTTATGTATGACCACGCATAACTCTTAATGGTTCTTATGATTTTGAGTGTCGACTGTAGAGCATGTTTTCGAGTTGAGGCGCATAATTCGACTTCATAATATGATTATCATTATCATCAATATTGATGACGTCCATCGTGAAACAAATCCTCTTTTAGGGGTTAGAGTCTGTTAGGAGTTTGCCAATATGGAGATTGGCAGGCATCTTGGGGTTTACAGTGTAAAGATGGCATTTCCTCAGAAGGCGATGCTGCCCACCTTCGAATACTTTTCCCTTGTATATAATAATAAATTGCACTACTTACTAATACTTTATACTTATACTATTAGTAAGTACCTAGTGTATTTTTTAGAGCGCTTCAAAATGTAAGCGCTCGTAGCCGTTCTTAATCGATCAGTTAAGTAAAGCAACGTCCGTCGCGGTCAGGAGTTGGATGGGTGACCACTAGTGACATTACTACTGAGAGCTTCCGTGCTTCGGAGGGCACGTTAAGCCGTCGGTCCCGGTTGTTGTCTTACGATGGCAGTCGTTACAGCATGGTGGTTTTGCGAGTTAATTTGGGTTTTTTGGCTAGCTACCACTCTCAAGTAGAAAATCTGTCGACAAGCACCTAACGGTGTGTTCCGGCAGCTGTCATTGAGAGCCAGTAATTCTAGGCTAGCCTGAACAACATCTTCGACCACATCATCACTTACCATCGCGAGATAGTGATCAAAGGTCAATCTATAAGCTATAAAAAAAACATTTTCGTCTCGAGCGCGATTTGAAGTAGTGTCTCGTTTTACGCCATGGCAGTAACTATAATTTTATTATTTTGACCGTCATAGATATATAAACTTTATCGAAACACCTTAAACATAATAGTTTAAACAGAAACACAATTCAAAATAAACTAACAATTGGCATTCATTGGGGACGAAACGACCATCAACTAAAGAAGTACTAAACTTCTGATCGAAAGAAGTGCCTTTTCAAACATTAAGATTGCTCTAGTAATAAGGTCTAGCGACCATATTACTCCTTCTATATATTTCTAAACAGCTAACCGGGCGCAGCTCTGCCCGCGCGTATGTTGGTTATCGCGCAAACACATTAACGCAAATAGAGGCGCAGTTGGATAAAAACTATCCTATGTTTTTTCCCGGGTGTCAAACTATTTCCATACCAAATTTCATTCAAATCGGTCCAGTAGTTTTGGTGTGAAAGCGTCACAGACAGACAGGGTTACCTTCGCATTTATAATATTAGTACTGATACGTATGGTTTAAAACACTATCGCATGCTAGGTGAACACCACACTTCTGGACAAAATTTTCGTCTCGAGCAGGATCGAACCCGCGTTCTCCGGCTATACGCACTGGGTGCCTTCACCACTTGGCCTTCGAGACTTACTCAATAATGAAAATGAACAAAATAAATAAAATGTAAATATTGAACATTGTTGGCATACTCACAATGAATTATTACAAAAACTTCTAATCAAAATTCAGTTACAATAAACATGAGAAAAACTTAAATAAACGGCGGTAACCTTGAGTCAGGTAAAATTCATGTCGGTAAATCGATTAGGTCTCTGTCATGGGCTGTATTTCATAAAAATTGTAATGCAAAATATTCTCGTTCTGATTATACCGGTATCTCCAGGCACGCAACTTGCACGCAACGTGAAGAAGAGCGTATCTGCCTATTTTTTAAATTCATGGATACCGATTTTCTAACCTAGGTCGGTAACCATGATAACATTGTGACTTTTTATTACTTGTAATGTATTTTTTAATTGTTATGAGATTTTGACGGAACTAGCTCGACGCCCACCTGGTGTTAGGCGGTAATCTCTGCCTATAACTGATGTATTTCGTCATAAGTGACGAACTGCACAGCGCCCTTTACCCTGAGGCAGAAAGTAAATTGTCCTACTCCCGAGAGACTCAGAACTTGTCCATAAGGGCCACAGTTAAGGACCACGTCCTAGTACTATAAGTCATACTGGTTAAACACTTTGGTTCAGGCTATACGGGTAACGGGATGTTTGACGAGAAGATGTCGCGTAATTTCTAGATCGCTGCACATCTGTGGATTATTCGCGGGACCTCTTTGTAAAGTTGGACCTGCTTATTTGGACAGACTGTCTCAGGTAAATCATCAAGTTCGAGAGTAAGCCGTTTAAAATAATAAAAAGATATATTGATGTTACAATAATATTTAATTTGACTCTCTTTTTTTATTGACGATTTACCTACCTATATGCTTTTTATTAAGGCCCATGTATAGTTTCACTTTCATATATATGTATAACAAAACAAAATGTATAACGTTGGTAAGATTAAATTTAATTGCTATACAAGGGTCGGTGAATCAATTCCCAAATATAGTACGTAGTTAACTACTCCACTTTTCATTTCGAATATAATGAAAGTCAAAAAAAATACTCTTTGAAATTATTTATTGAAATTGATAACATGAGTAGTATACCTATTTATTTAAATTAATTAAGAAGTTAGAACAATTTCTGAAATTCATGTAAAATTTATTGATTGTGTTTTTATTTTTTATATTTACTTTAAATTAAGTTATTATCCCGACAAATTATACAGTATACTTCTTAAATTTTAGATATGGAACTCACTGCGTCGCCCCACCGGGTCATCCCGCTTAATTGTTTTTTTTTACACTGGTTCTCAAGTTTGTATACAGATTGAGACTAAGATTTTCATAAAACACACATATATTGAGAAAGTCACATTCACTCTGTTATAAACCAGTTCTTTTAGCTCTGACATAAACACAAACGTAGTTTTTATTATTTTTTTATTACGGCAGAGTATTTTTTGAAACTATAGTCGGAAGAAGCTATCTGACTGATTCACGTAAGTTATCCCGTATTATTTACTAAAACAGCAGAGTATGTTACAACCAAGGATCTTCTTTCTAAGTACTACTCATACATAAAACATATTTGGTTACAACGAAAAACACTTTCCCGCCCCAGAGAAGGAACCAATTAATACGAGTTTTTCCCGCGCTAAGGTCGGCAGCAGCGTCTTCCACCGGCTACTCGGATCAAACAATCACTACATTCCGAATATGAAAAACTAAATATGATAGTGCGTCACCAAAAATGGAATCGGGTTTCACTAGAGAACCTTCCGATGCATCCAGACGACTATCTAAACACAACAAACATCAGGCAACCACCAGCAAGAACGATCCCCTGAATAGATAAACCCGTATCTATGAGGAATCGATGGCACGGTGTCATGCCATGCAATTTCTACCATAAAACCTTGCTTGCTTAACGTTAGTTGAAAATCAATGAAAACCGCTTGTTTGTAGCAGAGATAGTAATATTTTATACGGAGTAATTAATGAGAGTAGGTAAAGATAGATTATTGTAGTAACTGAATAACTGCCTGCATAATAACGCCAACGCTAAAACTACACTTCTCCGATTACGAAAAAATAGGGTTAATAATGGTTGTATTGTCATAGTAAATATTCTTAGATGAAGGAAAGGGAGGGGAAATCTCAGATATCATATCATCGGCAGCGCAGCTAGAGTTGCAGATGTCCATAGGCGGTACCGTTTACCATCAGGCGGGCCGTCTGCTTGATTTTCACCCGTAATAAAAATAATAATAAATAAACATTTTTCTCGTTGGCGAATGCTTATCTAAGTTCATACATATGTCATCTAATGGACTTCGGTTTATTGACATTTTGATCTTTAGACCGAAGTTACCCTAAGCGTATAAAAATATGACTATATGTATAAAATAATTCAATTAATTATACTTATGGCCTGTGCCGGTTATACTACCCAGAATTTATTTATTAAACACTATCTTGGCATTTCATTTAGCCCATCCATCGGATAAAGCTTGAAACGCGCCTGTTTATCATTCAGTTATTTTATGTTGGTTAGCAACCCGAAACTTTATTAGGAGTTAGGACATTCTGAAACAGACCCTTAGATTTCTTAGTGTTAAGAAACTGTTTTCTATTATAGGTGTACGCTTTTAATTATTTTAACTAGGTACCTACCTGCACGATTCGCTAATTAGGCAAGTATAACTATGTACCAAAGGGATAAAGATTTTTATTGCGTCACGGGCCTCACAGGTAGTTTATTGAATCCCAACCGTTATGAAATACTTACTTTAGAGATAGCTCTCGATCGCAGCCAGAGATTACTAGAATCACCACTAGGTGTGTCTACAAGAAATTGTATATTCATACCTAATTCAATTCTAAATATTAATATTTGGCTGGATATTCAAATTCTATATAGGTAGCGGGATATTTTATATTTTTCTTCGGGCTGAGCGGAACCTAGGAAGATTCGAAGCTGAGACGAATCAGCGACAGATTCTAGGTAGCCCAAGACGAAGACAGCCCTATCTCCGTGAAGTACCTATGTATATATCTAGATACATAGGTACTTCACTTTTTTTTTTATAATATGATACCTATGTATAGTATTCAATTTTGCTTCTTTTGTACATTGTTTTCCAATTACCCTATCAATTGCCTTTACTTTCCACTGGGATTCCCAGTTATTTTCCACGTCCACTTCCAAAAGTAAAAATTTAAAATTTATTTGATCAAACTAAAATTTATAAATAAATCGAGAGTGCAGATAAATATAAAATTATACCTATCATATATAAGCTGCTTGGCTAAATTTTATACCTGAGGATGGTCGCTAGCTTTGCAAACAGTCTCGAAGTTCGTTGCCTCAATTGTCAGAATTGCCAGGCCGCCCGAAGGCCTCCGACAAAGCCTACACATACCTTTACAACTCCAGCAGAAGCCAGTGCGACGTGTTTTTCGAAACATTCAAGAAAAACTCAACTACATAACTTAATTTTTTTTTTGACCATTGATGTGTAGGGAAACCTCGTGTTTTTGTCAAGTGTAGTTTTTCGAGAAAAGCCGTTCAAATGCCGTCATTTGGACAACCGGGACCGATCAAAGCACGGAACCGCACTCACTTGTAGATAAGTACATACAACACCCATCCAAGTGGTGACCGCAGACACGGTAATGTTATCTATAGATAACATTACCGTGCCGCAGATAACAATGATCGCAACAAGCTGGCGCCTGGCTGTACCTCCCTCTTAGCAGAGGCAAGACGTGGAAAGAAGAGGGATGATCTGAACGTGTTCTACCATCCGTTCCACTGGTCCTATCGTGGTCCCATCATTGGAGAAATGACACTACTTAACCAGTAGACCCACGTTAGTAGGTATCTACATTTTGTTTTATGCCGTGTAAAATAGTAAGTGATTTTTTACCTTACTTCCAAAAAAGAAGTAAGTTTCTCAAGTCTACGAGTGGTTACCTACTTACCTAACAATTTCTTTCTTTTAATCATGTAATTTTTCTGTTTGTTACACTATGTAATATACTTGTAAAACGTATTAAATACGTTTACAATAAGTTTTTTTTTTTTATTAATATTATTTTTTTACTGACAACATTGCATCGACTACCAATTTAGGAAATATATATATAATGATGTTTTAGGTTACAATGATATTGTGAGCGTGTCACAACCACAACACACAATCAATCATGTACACAACATGCATCGCTAAAAAAAACCACATGAAAAAAAGATTTAAAAAAAAACTTGACTACTAAAATGCATGATGGTACGGCATGCGAAATGATAAATGCCCATCTGGCTAGCTATCACCCTCAAGTAGAAAGTAGAAAATTTGTCGCCAAGCATCTAACGGTGTCTAGGCTAGCCTGAACAACATATTCGACCACATCATCCCTTACCATCAGGCTAGCCTTTCAGCAATAAAAAAACCTAAAATGTAAACTCAGAACACTTGAATTGGCGTGAAACCGGCGGTATCGCAAATCAGTTCGATTTATTAAAGTAGTAGTAGTTGTCTCCAAAAGTGTCTAATTCATTGCCAACTATTTAGTTGCCTGTACAAACTGAATACCTTACATACACCTAAAACGCTGTAAAATTATAGGCCAAGTTCAATCAATCCCCTAGATTACGTAACCTACCACACGTAATCCTTATCAAAGTATCTAATACGATTGAAATGTTACACGGTTACACGACACTAAGCTATTTAGAACGGCTACAGCACACTCGTATAGACTAGAGGGCTATACCCTACCTACCTGTAACAAAGCTATTACTGAACACGCGCCTCGGTGCCAGGCACTGTGGCACAGAATAAATAACAGTTCAAAATTGTACTGCTATGGTCTGGCTTTAAACACGCAGGTGTGCATTGGATATTTACTGAAATTTAATCTAATGATTTAATGAACCTTACCTGGTAGGCAGAATAAAAAATTGGACAAGTGCGAGTCAGCCGCGTTAATTTGAAAGTCCCGCATTGCAACAGCTAATAAAAAAACATTGGTTTTGATCACAGTTGCAAAATGTGTTGGTTAAATAGAGGTTAGGGTACACAGTATACCGGAATTTTAGGTTCCTAACTGGTGTAATTTTTGAGATAGGCCTCGTACCAAAAATGGTGCCATATTGACCACTTTGAGAGCCCCCTCAATATTTATTTTCGAAGACACAAAATATAAAAATATATTCAGACTCTACTCAACGAGATCTAGACAATGGCACCCCGCATGCAAAATTTTAGGTTTGTAACTCATTCCGTTTGAAGCAAGAGACTCGAGACATACGAAGGAACAGACTGTAGGGTTCCGTTTTAGGAAACCCAAAAAATTTGGTACCTACGACTGCGATGCCGTTTCATTAAAATATTTTCTTTGGAGATTTCTTAGAATATATCCTACCGTAGCATTGGACGACGCCACAATTTTTTATTGCCTAATGGGGAGACCGTCCAGCTGATGGAAAGTGACCTATGGTCGTTTGTAACACCAGAGGGGTTACCAACGCGTTGCCGACCTCCAAGGAAATTTATGACACTCTTTTTAAACAGCACCATATCGTAACGCAGAGGGAAGGAACTCGGCGGGTAGCTGCCTTCAATAATTTATAGTACACATAAACGTTCTGGAGAACCGTTGCGTAGTCGAGCACAAGGTAGTGGGAGAAAATATCCCGTCGATGCCGAGGGGTTGCCTGATAGAATTATTATTGTCAGGGCTTTTCAGTTAATTTCTTTATATACTATGTCTTTAAGAATACTTACTCCTTACTATAGTATCGAATTATAGGTAAGTTATATGTATTTAAAATATAACGAGAATAGACTACCTGATACCAGGCAAAAAAATCTTAGCTTAATACTGGAAATCCTAGTGGAAAGCCACAAGCTATCGATAATAAATAGTTACTTATACTAAACAACAATTAAACAAAAGAAAAACTGAAAATATATACCTACTCTAAATTTCTATGAATAAACACTTCCAGCGCTTTCAAAAATCTGTCTAGAACGCTGACGTTTAAAAAGATTTCTCGACCATCGTCGCCCCCCGTTGATCCTCCCAAATTCCTGCCGTAAGGAATTCATCTGCTTATCCAAATGCCAACCTTCAGTTAAATGCCCCCAAATATCCTAGTTTGAACAATTATGTAACATTTCGCCTATTTAACGTTAAGTAGGACAGTTCGTGATAACACCTCGTTTGCCTTGCCAAGTTTCTCTATGATCCCACTTAACAGTTTAGCAGTTTGATAAACACGTTTCAACTTTATACTTACTCGTAGACTACGAGTATAAAGTAGGGGCACTTGCCTAGAGCAGATTAACTCAGAAGTTAGTTGTTTTGACCTTGTGTTGTTAGTAAGTCGTTATTTTGGTAAGCGTGTAAGAGTTTAATCATAAAGTGTCGAAGACGAACGGTAAAAGCTATGGACTGCCGAGAAGCAGGTCCATATTTCAATCCTCACGCTCACCATAGGTTTGAGCTTCACTGCATTGCGAATGCTCGCCTGGTTAGCTACCACCCTCAAGTACAAAATCTGTCGCTGAGTACCTAACATTGTATACCAGCATCAGTCCTTGAGTCAGTAAATTACAGGCAGGTGTAACTCAACAGCAGCAAGTCTCGCAGCGCAGTTTGTCAATTGTGACGAAATGCATCTATATATATCTATATACGATAATGACGAGCGGTGTTGGTGGAGTTATCATTATTGGCAGGGCTTTTCAGTAATTTTCTTTATATATTATCTTCAGTATAGTCTATAAATACTTACTCTTTACTATCATAGCGACCTCAACCATTTATAATAATAATAATAATTTATTTCCAAAAGATGTTTACAGTACATAGGTACAAACTCAAGAATATTATATGAGTTTCATGTTGAAATGACCCATTTTTTTAGGTATAGGAATCTATTTAAACATAGAAAATATTGAAGTGAATAGGCTGCCTTATACTGGAAATCTTAGTGGAAAACGAACAGAAGCTATCGATAAAATATAAGTAGTGACATACCTATACTAAACAAAAATTGAACAAAAGGTGAAAAACTAATAATAAGTATATACCTACTATAAATTTAAATAAAATAAACACTTCCAGCGCTTCCACTGCTCTCAAAAATCCATGATTTCTCGACCATTAGGGGAAAGTCCTACAGTACCGGCCGGCATCCAGTACCGGCCAGATGCAGTTTCCAAAAATATATAACAGATGGATACGATATAGTTATTGCCATTAAAGTAATACGTTCATACGAGTATAAGCCCCGCGCGGCAGCAACCTGTCGCGACACGGTTACTTTCAGTGTGCAAACTTGTATTGCGCGTGGTGAACGCAAGGTACACCAGTAAAGTTCTGTGGGTGATTTCAGAAGTTCATAGAAAGAGTTCGATAGAAGTTAAACCTGGTATGTATTGTTCATTTATTTAGCTATTATAAGATATGCTTTAATTCAACATTTATGCGTTAATTATTTTGCAGCATCAAACCTTATATTTTTTTCGTTCCCTACAGTACCGGCCATAAAAATGTCCTTCAGTACCGGCCACTGTTAAAGTTTATTTTTGAGTAATTTTATCTTCTTTTAGGTCCTCAAAGATGCCAGGCAATGATAATGACGGCGAGATGAAGAAAAAGAAGGGCGCATGGGATCTCGCTAATATGCATAAGCCCGTGTAAATGTTGCTGAATAGCTCGCCAACAATCCGCGCCTAAAACTACAAATAAAATCGACAAATCAGTTGACAACTTTAAAGCCACAGTTGCGCAGAATAATTATAACCGGTTTCTGATGCATAGAAAAGATGAAATACTGCACGACGACGTCGTAAAACTGTGGAATCATAAAATTGTCAAATAAAAAATAATACAAAAGTGAAATCTACTCAGTTCTCCATAGAAAAAGATGCTGTAAAAAAAAGAGGATGAGACAATTTGTCTTTTGCGTCTTGAATCTCATGAAGAGGATTGGATTTAATGTGGATACTGCAAGACTTGGGTCCATGAGGCTTGTGCAAACATATCAGAGCTGCCTAACTAATATATTTGTGATTATTGCTTGGTATATGGGCTCATATTTTTGCTGGCCGGTACTGGAGGCCAATTTTTTAAATGTTAAATTCTCATAGTCTGCCAATTTTATTAATAAAGTTGATAGTATCTAAATATATTAATAATTTATTGTTTTTATTTACAACACATGAGTGTGTTAACGCATTTTAGCCTATATTTAACGTCAAACCCAAGAGATTTTTGATGATGTAAACTTTAATATTTTATATGTGGTGTAACAATAAAGAGTTTTCTATCTATCTATTTTTATTTTATCCTACTTACATAAACCTTAAGCCGAACTCTCCCCTATAATTATATCATCTGATAAAACGTTAAAGTGCGACCTAATCGATTTTATTTTATCTGAAGAAAATAGCACATGTCCTTCCCTATGTACCTTGCTCCACCCAAGTGGAGAACCTACCTAGGTACTCTACCGTGCGCAAGAATGAGAGACAGGTGGTATACACCATGTTAAGATTTCTTAAATTTAGTGTCAGATTCTACATGAAATAGCAGATATTCAGAACTTATTTTGCATCCAAGGCCATACTCAAAATTAAGAGTTCAGGTTTAAATAAGTACTGTGTTATGCCAAGCAGAAAATATGCTAATGAGATGTGTGCCTACCTCACCGTTCTTCGGCTCGGTCTCGCAATGTATAAGATCAGGCCTCATTGACATTTCAGAGCCCATATACCTACTCACATTAATTTTTGTGTTAAACTATACCACGGTAATGTTATATAGATAACATTACCGTGACTATACAGTCTATCTTCAGAGTGAGGCTGTTCCATAAGGATACGGATCAGTCGGTTCTTACGATATTCTATTGGATAAGGAGGTCATTATCCAATAGAATATCGTAGGAACCGACTGATTCATAGCGCCGAATGGTCGGCATGCCAATGCCACTACCCACGTCGACGTAACGTCATATGGTAATATAAGGGACATTTGTTACCTTATTAACTTCGGTAAAAAAAATTTTAACAAAAAATGGAACCGACTTCAACACCCAAAAGTGTGAAATAACTTGTTGAAGTCGGTACCATGATGGTTCAAAAGTACCTATTATCACAATATTGTGTGCATGGTACCGACTTCGACAAGTTATTTCACACTTTAGGGTGTTGAAGTCGGTTCCATTTTTTGTTAAAAAAATTTTTTTCAATCTTTTTAGTGTAACTCAAAAACGGCTTGACTGATTTTGATGAAATGTAAAATGGGACCAAACGACAAGCATCAGCTTTCAAACAAAAAAAGAATTTTCAAAATCGATTCACCCAGTCAAGAGATCTGAGGTAACAAACATAAAAAAAAAAAAAAAATATACAGACGAATTGAGAACCTCCTCCTTTTTTGGAAGTCAGTTAAAAAGGCATACGACCAATGTAAGAGTTCCCGTGGAGTGTTGGAGTTAAAGGCGGCAATGGCCAAAAAACTGAAGCCCAAACGTCATACAGTAGTTTTTATATTGTTCCCATCTTTTGTAGGTGACAGAGAAAGTAAAATATTCTTCTGTGCTGTTAGAGAAAACATAATTATATCCGTGAATCGTTGTAATTGGCTTTCTGTACTGTTAAGTTGCTATTATTACTATATTTAGCTGTTGATTTTCTATGTACTAAAATAAATAAATAATTATTATACCGTCCTCACATAAAGCTGCTAGGGCAGGAAGACGGTGATGAGATAACAAAACTATACATACTTAAAGCAGTTTTATAACACTCCAGTCAACACTTGGAACTATTTCCAAAACATCTGACGGCTTTGTAAACGAATATTATAAAAGCATTTGTTAAACGTGGGATAGTTCGCCTTTGCTATTGTGCGCAGAACAATGGAGACTCTCCTCGTCTTTCTGCTTTCGTTTTCCGTCACTACTGGATTTGATTACGGCCAAAGGTGTTTGCTTTTCAATGGAACATGTAAGTTTAATTCATTATATTTTATAATATTTAAAGGTAATTTATTTAGCATATAGGTAGGTTTAATTTTTTTTTATCTTGACAGTGTTTCCGACCGACGCAGTTAGTCCCACGATATCAAACTACGAAAACCGTCAATTCAAATTACGAGTTCCTGAGGTGCCGTAAGCATTCGCGGCACCCACATTGCACTAACTTTTGACAGGTTAAGATGGTCGTGTAGAATAGTGTGAATAGTACCAACAGATAGCTTAGTTATCTCTGCTAATATTTTGACCTTGATTCGGGCATCCTCCAATACAAGTCTCTCAACCATTTTCACATTTTCTTCTGTAGTGGCGGTAACGGGGCCGCCTGAGCGAGGGTCGTCTTCAATGCTGTCCCCACCTCTTTTGAATTCACTTGACCATTTTTGAACTGTAGATAATGAAGGCACAGAATCATGGTAAACAGCCACCATCTCTTCATGAATAAATGTTTGACTCTTTCCTTATTTTGTAAGGAATTTAATCACTGCGCGGTGCTCGATTTTTTTCAACATTGTCGCGCCAGTCATCGTGGGCGTCTTTCACCGAAGATTATTAGAGAACTAATGATCATAATTAAGTGAAATTTTATTTTATACCCTCAGATAAGGTAATTATTTAAGGAAATTATAAAATTACCCACTTCATTAGTTAATCAGCCTGATACCGAGAATACATTGAACGCCCCTATGTTTGCAATCTAGTTATCAATAGCTCGATGCAGGGTTTCATTCAATTCAAAATAAGCTTCTGAAATAAGGGGATGTAAGTCTTATTGTTCAGTAAGGGTAGATTCATAATAATCAACTAATATCTAAAGTTGATTTTTGGGGAACTCTGCTTAATAGAAGCATAAATAAACTGGATGGTTGATGTCTACCAAAAATTAGCCCATGGATAATTTAGTTTATGGATAATAAGCTGTTTGCATTTTGACTACTAACGCATCTTGTATTCGAAGACAAGTAGGTATTTGTGTCTAAAGTAAATAGGGTAGAGTGTTTGTACTGTTCGTAAGTATATATAAGCTTGCTACTGCCGTGAGGCTGCTTTGATGATTTCTTTGTAGTTACAGAAGTCTTACAAGTTATCATCATGGACCAACGGAAAAAAATTCTGGAGAAGTAGGGTCTACTGTTAATTAAAGGCCATTGGCTGCATGGGCGCTATTTTTAAAAGCATCACTCGAATGCATCAGGTTATTATAATATGCGATGTACTGGTCAGAGCAATATAATATAGATACGACCTAGATCTCCAACTAGCAGGCTAATTCAGTCATTCGGCGGCGAATAAGGGCTGTAGCTTTTTATATGCTGTAGTTTTGTTTATATATTTTCAATAAAGTTGTAGGTCTAATAAATTTTATTGTTTCAGGCGTTCTTCACTGTCCAAAGTATATGCACCCGTATCACACGCGATGTGACCAAGACACAATGTCCCAGCGGACTTGTGACAACCCGTTCGTATATACCATAGGTAAGACCGAAAAGAATTCAAAAGAATCCAATACTAATATTGGTCTATGAGTAGGATAGTATATTTATTATTCTATGCTATGGGTACTTCGACCAATATAGATTTCTGCCGTACGAGTAAGATCAGTGTTTCTATTTGAAACTACAATATCGGTACTTAATAGAAAAGTTAGCCCTCGACTGTAGTTGTGCCATAAGAAATACTTATTCCATCCGCTTTCAGTTACGCGTTCAGTTACATATAAAAAATCTAGCAGCCCATACGAAAGCATATAGCCATTTATAAGAATGTACGCCATGTAGCAGATAAGAAATTATTAAAATCTATATTCTGCACTTTGTCAACAAAGTCTTAACAGTGAGGCAACTATTTATGTCCTCAGATTGATCCTAAGGCAGCTAAAGATCCAACCACACGAGTCTAAGTGTAAGAATAACCGAAAAATCAACAATGTTTTTGTCGTTTCAAAATGAAACACAGTCTTCGCCAAGAGATTCTTTGGTTTTCTTGGCGATTGATTATAACACACAATTATAATTTAATGTTTTATTATACTTAGACGTATTAGTGACGAGCGCAGTGCAATGTCAAGCTGAGAACGGTGGACAATGCAACTGTAATGTAATTGACAGGCGTGACGATTAACATCAATCAACAGACAATAGCGACTATGACTTGATAACGTAAAGAGTTGCATTTCTTTCGTTTTGATTCTAGGCTTTACTTGCGGATGGTCCAGATGTGACTGCAACGGTGATCTTGTGTTGGATGAAAATATCCAGCTATGTGTGGCCATAGACAATTGCCCCGTTATGAAGCCCCGGAAGGCTCATCTCAGAGAGAGCGGAAGAAGAAAGTCCCACCGTCAAAAAAAAGTGGAAATATCCGATGATACTGATCTTATTGATCTGGTATAAAATACAATAAAATTTTATGAAACCAAAACGAACCGATATTTTCTTGAATTATAACCACTGTTCTTTACCTTAACACCTACTATACCAGCCTGGCTAGCATGCGCAAATAAGACTTATGTCACGCATGGCACGAGAAGAGTATTGCGCGTAGAGAGAGAGTTGTGGACGACAGCAGCGGCCGCACCACGCTAAGATCTGTTAATTGAGATTATCTATGAACGATTCTCCATTGCGCTATTTGTTACTTGAATTGCGAACAGTTTTAGGAAATAAGCAGTGATGGTTTATAAACGATTAAACATTTTTACCGTTCTCGACACTTCATTAGAAATGATTTGATGATTAAAAAAACTGTTGCCGTTGATGTAATTTTCAAACGAATGATAAAGGTGTCTATTTTGACGATACGATGGTTGCTTAGCTAAGATTTTTTTACCTGTAGATGAGTTGTGTGCCCTCCATATTTACTAGACGAATTCAGTGTTCGGATATAACTACTCTAATATTTCAACTCTCTGTTGCTTAAATGTTTTTTTGTTGATGAATGCTAAGTAGCGAAACAAAGTTTTTATCACAGCTAGGTACTTACGTAACTAGTTTTCAGTGTCCCATCTATTTTTTCTTTATTATACAATATAATAATATTTTATAGCAATATATTGAGTACGAAACCCTATAACGAAATTATTCATATAGATTACTTTGAATGTTTAATGTTGCTAATTTAAAAAAAAAAAAACTTTTAATACCTACTCATTTATTTACATACAATAGTCTTTTTGAGTTATCAGTCAAGTACCTACCTATACTGTTTAAAATACTTGAGAAAACTACCTACGCTACATAAAGCATTATTCAAAGATATTTTATTTAAACTACGCACACAGAGTCCGTGAGTTGTGTTCAAATTACGTTATTCTTATTGTATAGATTACACACACATATATAACGGGTCTGCTAACACTGGACGCAAAGTAAATTTGTACTAAATCGTCGATCGCCCCATTATACTTAGACGCGCGAGAAACACTCGATTTATCTCGTCCTCAAAACTGAGGTAGAGAAAATACTCGCAGATAAGTGTCAAAAATCGATTAAGGCGATCACCGTAGTGAAACGCGCACTTTTGGAAGCTTCTTGTACTGAAACTATGAGTTCAAAATGTGTGAAAAAAATATATCATATTCTTTAATTCTTTATTGAGTGAATTAGTTGATTAGTTTTTATTAAAACTAATTAGTTCTTCTGTAATAAATTGTAATCGGCGACCCTTTTTAGAATGTTTTTTATTAATTTAAGAGGCATAGTTGAATTAAATGCAATGATTCTTTTTTTTTTTAATAGCTAATACTATACTCTAATGAACTACTGACTAACTTGTGTTGAAAACATTTTTATGAATTTTTGCCACAAAATTCTCTGATCGCGAGAAGAAATCGCAACGAAAATCAGTCTGCCCGCAGCGCTCGGGCCGTTTGGACGTGGGATCTGTGCCGTTCGTTACGCCATCATTATTGTGCATTTATTTTACGAAATATTAAAATATTTTTTTACCATACGTTAATTTGGAAGTCATAAATTAATGAAACTCAAAGAAGTAAAAAGGGAAGTACTTTTGTTTATATTGATTTATAAAATTTTTATAATAACTTTTTTGAGGGAGTTGATTAAAGTTCAGACACGGCATTGTTAATTCTTATTTTAGTAGGTATCTAGATTTTTAACCTTTGGTAAAATATTTCATTTTTGTTATTATTAGGTTACTGTACAATTAAATGAGAACCTATTCCCAATACCCTTAACACACTTTCCGAGAGACCAACTACTTTCTAGGTATTTATATATCCAATCATTCAAATAAAGGGAACTAACCTATATCTATTTTATCTCTTTGACTTTAAAAGTTAAATACTTATTATGTAGTTAGTCAGATTGAAATGTGTGTTACATTTGTATGACTCCGCTGTTCTTTCGTACTACCTCTAAAAGCATGTACCCGTAACTTTTGAACCGTTACTTCTGTAGATAGTATCAATTTTCATAGCAAAAGTGATAATGTGTACTATTCTTATAATTTTATTTTATATATTGTAATACACTTATTTATAGGGTTCCTTAGGAAAAGTAACCCGGTACAATTCTTCTCGTACAACTTTTAATGGCAGCAGTCGAATGAGACTTGACAAAAACCAAAATGACATATTCAAGATGGCAGGTAAAATTCAAGTTGCTCTGATCCGTCTGAAAATCAATATCTGGGTGGTTTTAGGCGTCGTTATTCCGAATTTAGAAATTATTTTTCGATGATATCATTTTTTAAGATGGCCGCCATACATAGATGTTTTGAAACCAATAACTTAAATTGTTCCATGGGAAGGAGTCATGGGGAAAGAAAGTATTCTAAACTGAAAATAACAAAGTGGTTTTCGTGATATAATAATAATAGGAAATCATAAAAATGACGCCTGCCAAGTGAAGATATATAACGTATCTGGTAAACGGTTACAGATAAGTAAAGGAGTTTTGAACAAATGACATAGGGAATCGAGAGAGCAGTCAAATGACATGCAAAAAAATCCAAAATAGCAGAATTGAAGATGGCTGCCATACATGCTAGTAAAGCTGAGCTTCAGTGTGATCGGAGTACTTTGTTTGGTGGCTATCTTGAATTCCTTCATTCTGGATTTGGCCTACGAGCTCTTCTTATTCATCATACTACATTTAGAGCACGGATAGTGCGTGAGTTCGAAAGGCGAGTACAAGGCGAGGCTGTAGTCCGATTCGTGTGAGTAACTTGCGAGGCCGAAGGCTGAGGTCCGACTTGGGAATATTTTCCATATCTTCAACTGGTCTCCATGATGAATGGCCGCGATAACCGAAGCACCTACGAGTGGGGTTCTTTAACCAATGTGACTCAGAAACTTGGTACGATTCTGCCTGTACCACTTTTAGCAGCGTTAGGGTGAATCTTATATGGCGGTTTCATTACAGTTGTCTTTTGTATTGAGCATTGCATTGGGATCATAGTTCTATTAAAATTTTGAACTTTAAGTATATTATTATTTGTATGTTATTTCATAAAAAAACTCTAAAATTGTAAAATGACTTTCTATAACTGAAATTATACCTATGCATTATATTTATTTACCTATAGATATATAGAAATATGATCAAGAGTAACATTGCAAGTTTTTGTTTTAGAGTTGGTAATATGACAGTAAGCCCAAACGCAAATTATTTGTCAGTTTTTTTTAACAAGGTTCATTTTAGAATTAAATACATATTCTCACCATTTTTCTTTCTGCTTGCCAAAATACTGACACACTTTTTTCACTCTTTCTACATAAGCGTTATCGTATATAATAATAATAATTTTATTTCAAAAAACGTTTCATATGTTGTTGGAGTAAGGAATGCATAATGTACACATAGAACTATGAATAAGAACAACAAAAAACATGTGTAGGTACAATGTATGCAGGGCACAAATATGCTCCAGGACGTTATCCGCACCAACCCAGTGGTTGGTGCAAATAACGTCCTATAAGTTCAAGTACATATTTAATATGACGAGTAGGATATGTTGTACTGTTTTTGGTTGCATGAATTCGTCCAAACTAAACATATTAATTGTAAAATAGCTGCAGGTATCTATAACCAAGTAAAAGATATTCCCTGTTCTCCACCTTGTCCATGTTTGCCAAAACAATTTTTGATTAAGCTTTATACTTTAAAATTCAATAATAAAGCATTTCGTACGTTTCAGTCGACGTGCAAATATTTTTTACTACCAATGAAAAACAACACGCATTTTTACACACTTCCTATTCAATTTACAAAGTATTTTATCTAAACTAATACAGGAAAAATTTGACTGTGCATTTGTTTGTTTGCATTGAATAGGCTCTGAAACTAATAGACCGATTTGAAAAATTCTTTCACCATGAGAATCCAACATTATCCCTGATGAACATAGGCTATAGGAGATTTTCAAAAAAGTTAGGTCGTATGTAAACTTCGATAACGTAACATAAAGTGCGAAAAAAATACCAAAAAAAAATGTTAGGTATATCGCATACGCTGCGGAAATCATTGAAAATAGAGCCAAGTGATATACTACAATTTTATAGAAGACATCTATAAAAAAGTCCGCAGTACTATAAGTCTAACTATTACAGTTATGTCACAATAACTGGTTTTTTATATGTTTAATTTATAAGTTTTGATTTTTTTGTTAAATACCCGTGTGAAGCCGGGGCCAGTCACTAGTTTGCTTATATAAAAAAGTATATTTACAATCACAAAACAAAATGGAAACACAAAGTAGGCAAATGTAATTAATTTGCTGGAGGCGAGCAGCCCTATCGCATGTTTACGTACCGCGCGGCTGTAGGTAGTTATTTCGAGGACAGGGTCGAGTTAAAATACTGTATAGATAATATTACCGTGGTTTCGTACCGCTTCATGAAGTAAAAGTACTTTTTTGAGCACAATATTGAGATAATACTTTTGAATTTAAAATTATAACCTCGTTTTATGGACCCTATAATCTCAGCAAACCACAAACCAATTAAGCTCCTACACGTTCTTACTTGCAAATTCTGTTGATATGCAAAATAGGCACCTTTCTACCAAATTTCAAGAAGATCGATTCAGGCAATCGAGATTCATTGCCGGGGAAATATACACTGCTCAGACCTCCACCGAGACCTCGCTTAGCTTAGTCTATTAAAAAAATATCATTACCTACAAGTGATAATATTTTTTTACCTTAGAGGTTTGCAGTAACTGCAGATAAAAATGTTGTTATCTACACTTCTGTTCTGCCGCTTCTAATAGCGCACGAAACTCTACAATTTTAGCGACGCTATCCGTGGTACGGCGACTAGTGCCGCCGTGCGACTGAATATTTTTATGAGTTAAAAGTTAACGCCCATTTCTATTAGCTCCGCCCGAATTAGAAATTATTTTGACTACGGTCTTGCCCTTAAACGGAGGGCGCACATTTTAGTGTTGGTCGACAAGTTCCACAGGTAGCACAATATGTACGTAAACACGGACGAGTTCTTTGCTCTGCCATGTTAGCATTCGTAGACATATGACGATATGTCTATTTTTCACGAGATAAATGGTAGACAAAATTTACTCGCGGCGCGCATGCTAGCCGGTCAGGTACCTATACCTGTCAAATTCAAAATCATTTATTCAATTTAGGCGTCTACGACGCTCTAATGAAGGTCAATTACAAATTTTAATATTGAAATATTCTACATTGTACTGCCACATTCAGCAAAAAAATGTATTGAGCCTCTGCGAGAAGAACGGGCAAGAAACTTACTTCATTAGATACTATCGATAATACTTTATATCAATCTAGGTAATCACTTGATAAGAGAAACCTACCAAACCATCCAACAGTAAACCAATCCAGAGAAAACAGTGTATTCCGGCAGCAGTCCTTGAGAGCCAGACTAATTACAGGCACAAAGCAATTCGTTCGGACGAATGCATCTTTTATAGGCAGAGGTTAGTCCGCTTTACATTCGGTGGGCCTCGTGCTTGTTACCTAAACAATCTAATAAAATAAAAAAATACCTATCTACGCACCAAATTTTGAAGCGCTCCCGGAGTTTGCCTAGTCCTTCTTAATCGATCAGCAACTTTCGTTGCATTCATTACATGGATGGCTGACAGCCAGTGGCATCCGTGTTTCGGAGGGCACATTAACCATATCTAACAATTTTTATCAGCCGGATTATCCACTGCTGAACATAGCCTTCTCCATTAAGAGGGGGTTTGCTACAGTCCCCACGCTTAGCAGGCGTCTTGGGGATCGCCAGTTCCTCGGAAGGCGCTGCTGCCCACCTTCTGGTATTTTATCTTTAGTCGCTTATCTAACGCCACCCACAGGTAGCAATGGCGGATGAATTCTAGCCGGGCACCCCACGAGCATATTATCTTATAATAAGCGCTTGATAATTTAAGACCTATCAGCCCTAGGTTCTTTTATCTTTAAAACCCCATTCGAAGACTTAACATTTTGTATTTCAAAAAGTTCTGAACACTTTTTATAACACAAGTATTTATTCAGAATATTTTTGCAAATATAATAATATTTCTTTAAGCTCGGCTGCGGGGAGGCATTGTTGGCATTTTCTTTTACTACGCGGCCCATAACTTAAATGTTTCAGACAGTACCTACCTACTTGCTGGAGCCGGAGTGCTTTGTGAATCTGAACTAATAACTAATTGTGCATAACGTTATCAATAATCTTTACTATTGAATATTTGATCCTATTAACATAACTAGTTGCCCATGCTGATTGTTTTTTTTAAAGCCTGATAGGTTAGCCTTTGACCACTATAATAAGTGATAATGTGGTCGAAAGTGTTGTTCAGGCTAACCTAGAATTACTGGCTCTTAACATACTGAACATAATGAACACCTGCATAATTTCGGTATGCTTCATGGTACGAATGCCTACCACAGCCTATATTCAAAACTAGGTTATGAATGTTATGATTAACCAACAATATAGGAGTCTTTTCAAATCCTTTTTACGGGACCATATTTAAAAATGAAAGAATCGGCCAAATCGGTTTTTAAACTAACGGATATAGCAGTTATTTTTTAATACTTAACTAAAAAAAGATAGGTAGGTAGGTACTGTAGACAAGTATGACATGAATTAATATAATATTTTTCACTTCAGTACCTCAAACATATAGGTTTTGCTGCCTGAAATCAGAGAGCAAAATGCAAATTTGGTCACTGAGTGAGACAAAGTAGCTTTTTTTTCAGATAGCCGCGAATATCTTATTCAGCCTTGGGTTAATTATACAATTCGAATCATGCCGCAATTAGAAATAGAGAGAGAGAGACAAAGACTACCCCTTTCGAAGTTCCGATTTTGAATTCGACCTCAAAGACAAACACATTCGGAATTTCGTAATAACGAAAGAAATATTGCAAAAATAGTTATTTGTTATACAAGAGTGCAAAGTTGCTTTTTAACCGCGTGTTCAATTTTGATGACCGAGCAAGCGAAGGATTCTAAAATTGTATCACGAGCGCAGCGAGTGATTCAAAATTAGAATCCTGAGCGTTAGCGAGGGAATCAAAAGAGCACGAGGTGAAAAATCTTTGCACTCGAGTGCAACACGTAACTTTTCATTCCACCTCAGTGAGGAAATATATAAGGTTTAACAATGACGTGAAAAAATGCCGCGTAAAGAACCGCGTACAAAGCAAATTGAAAAAAGAACACCAAGAAGGTTCCGAGTCTGAGTTTTAAACAAATTAAAAAAAAGTTGTATGATATATTCGGCACCATAGAGGTAGCAGTAAATAGGTTTAATGTTTTTTTTAATTCACAAACTTAGTGCACACGATGTTCTAAATTCAATTTACTTTATCCTCTAGAGAATAAAAACGGCTTTTCCACTCAGATATTGAAGATTAAAAATACTCTTTCCAAGATGGTGGGATGAAAAGATAATTATTTGAATTTTTAACTTATTGTTGTATTTAAACGAAAATAAGTATTTACTGCAAATAAAACAGATATTTAACCTGTAAATATTTAATTCTAGTTTCAAAAATGCTGCGTATTATATTTTGAGTAATAAAATATCATGAGTGCTATTTCTGAACACGCCTTAATTTAAATAAAAGAGCGGGAATAAAATTTCGTGGCTGAGTAAAGAGTTGAATAAGTTAATAGTTATTTCAATCTATTCCTGTTTATTATATTATCTCCTAAATTGTTCTCGATGCTGAAGTGAAAAGTTATGTGTGTAACACGAGAGCAAAGCTTTTTGCATCGCGTGCCTTGGAATCCCTCGCCACACTCAGGATTCAAAATCAGCAAAGCTCGAAGCAAAAAACGACTTTGCTCTCTTGTTGCACAAATAAGTATTGTTTCAGAATAGATTACAAACCGACGTAAGCTCGTTTGTGGAAATTGATAAAAGTATAGGAAATCAATATTTCTAACATGAATTCTAGCACCATCGCATCACGCATGCTCAGCGAACATCATATTTTATTATTAAAACTAACGTGGTTTTCACTCATTTTAGTAAATAATACGGGATAACTCAGGTGAATCAGTAAGATAGCTCCGACTATAGTTTTTAACATCATATTCACAAATTTAGTGCTCTAAAAATTTGTGAATCTAACAAAATTATATTGAATCTACTTAGATCGAATTTTCTACTAGGTAAGTAATTATGTAATTTACTTGATGGCAGGCGTGCGGCAATCTAAATTTTTTTTTCTCTATCTCAATCCTAGATTGTCTAACTGTTACCCCACGGGATAACTGTGTGCCGGGCTATAATTTGACTCCCCTCATATTTTTCTTTTGGAATTGTAAAAAGCGGCAAAGGCAAAAATATGCAGCGCGCCTTCTAAAGCGTGGATATAATGGAAATTCCCCCTAGCCCCATTGGAGGAGATTTTGTTCAATGGTCGACGTCTTCTGGCTATAGATGATGATGACGATGAACATCTTAATAAGTACCTACCCATTCGTTGTTAGTAGCTTGGATGGAAACATTTTTTATAAATTATGTTGGTAACAACCAATTGACAAACTTTTTTGTGGATATACAAAATCAATCAAATCAAAAATATATTTAAAATCACAACAGGTTGGGTACATAAAAATACATACAAGAGAAAAGTGTGCCAAAATTAAACCTAACTTTGTGAGGGGCTGGTGCCTGAAGTAGGTTTCTAAGAACCAGGTGACCTATACTTATTATTTGTGTGCGATACATCAACCACTGCCCAACAAACTTCTGCAACAATCGAAATAAACAACGGATACGAAATGGACAAAATACAAACCCAACCGTCAACTCTCATAAATCAGTTCATAATAGTACCTGACTTGGAGAAGACTTGAGGCAGACAAAAATGCAGCGGACTATTTTATTGTTCTGCCTCGTCAACGTGATAGAGACTAAATTTTACGGAACAGTTGGAAAGCCTGGTTGTCTCAACTTTAATGGAACTTGTAAGTAAAACTTTTTGTCCCAGGAGTGATTGCTCAGATTCTTAAACTTGAATTTTCTCCGTGTCGTACAATAGGTCGCACAAAACAATTGTGGTATACCTACCTCAAACGAGCATACTTAAGAAGGGAGATAAGTATGGACTTTGTAACTATCAATGTTTAGTGCAGACAGGCATATGAGTATTACTTTAGAACATTCAAATTTAAAAGAACGTGTGTAATAAAGTAAGAGTACCTACCTAAAAATATATTGGATTCAATTCCTAAGTCCAGATTCCTGCTTTTTTTTTTATGTAAGTACCTTCCTTTCTTACGAGTATGGATCTACACTAACTTATATACGAAATTAGAGATTTTTTAATTAGTTATTGATTTTATTAAGGTTAAGTCCATTTTAGTGAGTGTGAGTGTGCGGTTATGAGTGTGTAAACGATTAAACTTATTAGATAATTTTGTGGTTAATTGCGCTGTTCCAGGTGTGGAGAAATGTCCTGAAAATATGCACAGGTTGAACAGCGAATGTCGGTCGACGCCGTCGCAGCGGACTTGCGACGAGCCAGCCGCCAAGTCCATGGGCATCATCTGCGACTGGTCGCGGTGCGACTGTGACTTTCCCTTTGTGCTGCATCTTCCTTCGGGATACTGTTTTGCTTATGAAGATTGTCCATGAAGTAAAAGTTTAGGGGGTTCAATCAAAAAAAGGGAACGGCTGTAAATTGTTTGTAATTTTATAGGTCTTTACGGTATATGTATTTATTTTTGTAATTTATGATAAGTGACGTTATAGTTAAACGCTTACAGTATCCTCCACGAACAAGTCGCCTATTTTTTTTATCTATGTAAATATTGTACGTTCACATTGTGGGAAATTATCAGCGATTGCCTACAAAAAACTACTCATGCCAGATGAATAAATTCTAGATGTAGTTCTAGAAGTAGAAACATTGTAATTGTAACACCTAAAAACAACACAAGAAAAACTTCAACTTTAAATTGTTGCATCAATTTAAAATTGCTAAATTTATTATTATATCTAAATTTCGAACTAGGTGTCTCATCATAAACAAAACCATCTAACATTTAGTGTAAACATATTATAAACCATGATATCTATCTATCTTTCAGGGAATTAGAAAACTTCTCGATATCGCCTTATCAAAACACCCCATCTTATTGAATAAGTTATAGCTTCGTAGGTAACTGGCAAGGTAGCGTACGTCGTACACATTTAACGCTTGATTTGGCAATGAAATAACGGTAATTGTTGGAGTGGAAAATATATTTTTGATTTTATTACGTTGGTGTTTCATTTTCGGGTGTGTACAAGTTGAAATTGAATTTTTCCTACGCGAAGAGCGGCGAACCCTCGTCTATCCAACGCCTGTCTACTTACCAACTATGGAGCATCGAGATAATGTATATTGACGTCATTGCTATGGAGCAAATATGACCTTTACCGTAGTACGATTATTCTATATTTTTCCTCTAAACTTACAACTCCAACACGGATAAAAGACTTGAGTATACAAATTTTCTTTATCCCAAGGCCAAAGGGGATTTTAATACCAAGTCTACAGAATCAGCGTCCTTATAGGGATATCCACAACAGGAGGGCGGAGATTACCATAATAAGGGGATAACAGTATGTAATTAGGTGTTGACAGCTCTGTAGAAGACAATTCTGAGACGATATTTTTTCCCATTATTTAAAAGTTGGTAGGGTAGACCAAGTACCTACTTACTCCATCTACCGCTCCTATCTAATACTTTAACTATTACAAATTGAGTATCAGATGACCTATTTGTAGTCGTGGTATTACACCGTGTGCACGAATACGATCATTAAGTATAAATAGAAACCTATTGTTTGGTAACGGTCATGTTAAGAATCTCATAGGATGAAATACAGTGGTTGGTTTTGACAGGAGAATGAGACGATTGATCAGTTGGAAATGCATGATTCACGTATCTACTGTCGGCCGACTTGCGGGCTCACCACACGAGCTAAACGCTGGTACGTAGGTATATTAAGAGAAAATCGTCGAAATTTTTTAATAAAATCAATCCACACTACTTATTGTATAACTGATATCAGTACGCAGCTGAATTTAGTACGACTTGCGAGATATGCGTTGTAAAATATTCGCTGAACTCGTATTCTTATATCGTGAAATCGGTAATGAATACGTTTAAATACTGCTATAATTTGAAACACCTATACTGGTTGTCAACAGGCATAACTCTGGTAGTTGATTGACAAGTTCAGATTTAAAGTTGGAAACTGGATGAAAAGGGTGACATACTTAGCAAATATTTTATCTAGTCTCAACAAAACGTATGCGGAGATAAATATTCATGGCTCCACATTATAACATCCACGAATTAAAAGTTGGTACTAAACTTTTAAAAAAATTGTTGGCAAACTTGCTTACTATCAAACACATCGAATATTTTCCTCAATTAGTCGGGGCTTCGCCAATTTGTCTCAGAGATTTAATAGGTGTATAGGCATAGACCATAATTATCAGGTTATATTATGTCTACCAAAGTAATCTTTTTTGCATCTTACTTACTTATCTATTTACATAGTAAAAAAAGGTAAGATAATAATTATTACCTACACTACTATTGAATCACGAACAATGGTACCAGATGGTATATCATGAGAACAGACGGTTTAGTAGCTGTTGGCACAGCCTATGGAACCTGTGCTCTTGGTCTAAAATTTCATATCAGTGGAAATATACGGATAAAAAAAATACTTATGCATTTTCACTACTTATTAATTTTTACAAACGATTAGGATAGGACGATGTCATTTTAATCACCTAAATAAATAGAGTCTACCTGTTCAGAAAGACTTGGGATTTGACTTTGGGACTGTGTCACATTGATAATAATAATAAGAAATAGAGTCAAGATATATAATTATAATTACATAAATTATATACCAATATATCATCATCGCAAAGGCGCCCCTTAGCCCTTCAACTTGAGGCGCGCGCGCCTGTGACTTGGGCCTCTTCCTCTGCAACGCTATGGACCCGTCATCCGCACGGTGAATCCGCACGGAACGCTAACTAATCCTCTCTTATACAAGGTGGGGCATAAGTAAGCACCCAATTTTTTATGCTGTATTTTTTTAGTGAAATACATTTGTTGTCCATGTGAAATTTGTTTTAAGTAAATTCGTTTATTTAATTTTAGTTAGTAATTCTAGGTTAGCCTGAACAACATCTTCGACCACATCGTCACCTACCATCAGGTGAGATAGTGGTCAAAAAGCTAAACTATCAGGCAAAAAAAACTACATGGTGATTATTTATGAGCATGCTCGCCCTCAAGTTGAAATATTTGATGCCAAGCACCTATATCCAACTTTCTTTGAGAACCTTTCTATTTGAGGCTTAGCTAGATTAACATCTTCGATCATATCGTCACTTAACTGAACTTGAACGAGAAATGGCAATCAATAAACATTACAAACTTCTAACCGTACATCTTCTGATACTTAATGTATTTTCTTTGATTCCAGATACACCGGCCACTGTCCTATGCTCAAATTCCGTTTCGGAAAATGCTACGGGGAAAACACTAGGCACATCTTAAAGGAAATCCGCTCTAAAGGACTTTTTAAGTAAGTTCGTTTTGCGTTGCGTTTTGAGTTCGCTTAGGTTATTATATTATTATGGATTGTACGAGTAGGCACTGGGTTATTACTGTAATAAGTTATAGGCTACTACTATACTTTCGTCTTTTCATACGAGAGTCAAACTAAATGAACTAAACTATGATTTTTTAAGAGATTGTGACATAAGAGATTGTTTGTGTTTAATTTTTTTAAGAGAGCATGAGCCCGACCTGATGTTAAGCGATAACCTCTGCCCATAACAGATGCACTTCTTCACAAGCGACGAACTCGCTCGTTCCACTAGGATCCCCTATATCAGTCCTCCAGGGGACTGTATAATGTACAACACTCACTATTCCACTACAGTACTTTATTCAGGGGAATCAACTAGTACTAAGAAACTAAAAAACATAACTATGCTCATGCACTGCACCCGTTACTTTGAGATATTCCTACAGTTGTTAAATATAATTGGCCTAGTCCTAGTCCTTAAGAGCCATTAAAACTACAGACAATAAAATTAAACACTGTAAGTTGCTTGGCGCCATAATTTCTACTTGAGGGTAGTAGCTGGCGAGAAGAGCAATCCCAAAATGCTCTTCCAACATGTGGTGAGGCTCAAGCCATCACTGGGGTTCGAGCCATGAGCCTGCGGCATGGCGGCAGAGACCATAGCTATTACCGCTCGGCAAAAAGTAACAATTTGCCGCTCGGCTTTCATGTGTGCATGTGAGCTACCTAACTCAAAAATGGTAGATAAGCTGTTACTCTTTGCGGTGAATGTACCTACCTACTTCACCTACCTACCTTAGGTACCTACGTCCTTCGTTTATCCTTAGTCTCAGGCGTGAACCCCTTCACTGGAAGTGGTGTGCAGGCTTCGTTTTTACCAAATCCCGAATAAGTTGGAATTTGTACCCTGGCTCACCTTTATAGGGAAGGCTGTATTTAGCAGTGGACAGTTTGGCTGACACAAAATATATAATTATTACTTAGGTCCAGGATTAGTAAATAATACTTTTTAACCCGATTTACTGAGAGACCGCGATATAAACGATTATACGAGGGCAGAAGGTAGGCTACTTAGTTCATTAAATAAAATTAATTTGTTCTCAGTTTCTCGTTACAAACTTAAACGAATTTCAACTGATGACATAATTACAGGCTGACCCTTAATTAACATGGAGATGGAGCCGGGATTTAGGTTACGCTACGCAAGGGGAATTGTAAGAGATGAGTTACGTGGTCTTGTCTTTCGTAATTCTATCAAGATAAATTAGGACGGCATTGATAGTGGCCGTAAGTCAGTAGGTACTTCTATAATGTGCAGTTTAGGTTTGTACATTCAGACCAAATAATTAATCAGTTGGTACCTATAAACAAAAGGCCACAATGGTGTTTAGAAATGTTTACGAACATTTTCTAACATTAATACATTTACTAACAAATGTTAAGAACAAGAGTAATGTAATTAAATATTAATTAAAATTTATTAAATTTTATTTTATTTTTGTTAAATATTTTTTACTATAAATTCCTTACATTTGTAAGTAAATGTATAGTGTTACAAAATGTTTGTAAATATTTTTAACCACAGAAAAGATATATTTATATCTCTATGTTTTTAACAGCAGTGTGGCAGCACCTTAACAGTGACGTCTTAGCTAATCTACATATAAATATACCTAGGATTCAGTGTTTACTGCGACGTCAGACTTACTAGATAGACTGGGACTAACTAGATAGAATAGGACACCTAGTGACAACTCTGAAGTATTCCAGCATCTAATAGGCGTCTGAGGACCAGTTCTCCTCATCCAAGGTTAAGCCTGTATATCACCTTCGCGTGATGGTAAGTGATAATATGGATTGTGGTGAATGATAATAAAAACAAAAAAACGATATGCAGCACTAAAACAACAGATTTTTTTAAGTACCTACCTACCTAATTATGACTTCCACAAGTATCCAATACTATTTCAAAAACTGCGTAGTTGATAATGATAGCAGCAGTGATAGCTCAGTGGCTTTGGCTATGGACTGCCGCGCAGCAGGTCCATGGCTCGAATCCCGCCGCGGGCTTGAGCTTCACCGCATAGTGGAAGGGCATTTTTGCGAATGCCCGCCTGGCTAGCGACCACCCTCAAGTGGAAAATCTGTCGCCAAGCACTTAACGGTGTGTTCCGGCAGCTGTCCTTGAGAGCCAGTAATTCTAGGTTAAGCCTGTTAATACCTTCGCCCACATCGTCACTTACCATCAGGTGAGATTGTGGTCAAAGGCTTACCTATCAGCAATAAAAAAAAAAAAAAAAATGTAAGTACCTACTTGGCGGTATAATAGCTGCACCCAAAGAAACAATATATTCGTTATTTTGAATAAAATTAAGCGCTTCTATAGGATCCGTTAATATGTATTACGAACACCTATTGTAGAAATGCTTCACGATTATTCTTTTTAGACTAACTCCTTATCAGCTTTATTTTGGTATTTTCCAGTAAACCTTTAGAATACCGCCCCGGAGACAACTACGAGCTATCGAACATGCCGCGGCGCGACAGACCGATGCACGACGTATACGACGGGTTGCGACAACGCCCTGCCGCATACATGACCGGATACACGGGCTATGTACCGGGAATGAATTTTAGGTTAGTACTATGTCCAGAAGTGTCTGATACCCTTGGGACGGACGTGCTATCTAATTTACCGCAACGCGATAGACTGAACCACGGCGCGTAGGATGAAAAGTGGCAACACCGTGTTCACTATAGGCACTCGATTGTGTCCACAGGCTTACGAAGTAATTTATGTTTTCAAACAACCTCTGGGATACCTTACGGAGACAACTAAGGGCTATCAATATAGTACTGCGGTGCAACTGATTGAAATATAACGCTTTTGACCCCTAAAGTTCCTTAGAAGTAACCACGCCTATTCCTGGAATAGCAAATTCAAATTCAAATATATTTATTGCGTGAACATGTGTGATAAAAAAGTTCTTAATGTTCTTAGCAACTGCTTCTGGATTCTGCCGGAGTTAGGTACACCGTTAAGACCTTGACGTCAGATTTTCTAGAGAGTTTAGTTAGTCAGGAGCCATACAAAATGTGACTACCACCGTGATTTGCACGCGGTAAGTTTGAACCTACGACAGCCCGATCAGGCAATACCTAGATATATATAGAGGTACACTTTTCTTTTACCAAGCTTCATATATTCGAGCAACAGAGATGTCAAATAAACCCTTTAGCCTCCCATTCATAATCGTTTAATAACTTTACGATAGGTTTATCGTCGCGTCATTAGTACGCAAAAAAACCTTGCGCAATATTAATTACCTACGTTTGATAAACCCTACGAATGATTCATAGAATAAACCTACTGTATCATGAAGTTATGATGCGATTATGATTTCTTTTTTAATAATTCCTTAGATTTTAGTTCTGGGAACAAACTATTTGTAAAAAGCTGTATATGAACTATATATTTTACGAAACTGTTAGCAAGGTACTTCCATAGTTTCCCTCTGGATTACCAAACCGCAATACAGGTAGAATCGGGAGAAATTTTTACTATCCTCTCCAGTACCAGCCTAATCCGTGCAAACCGAAGTACATAATTACTATGTAGGTGACATAATTAAAAATACAAAAATACCCTACCAACATTTAGGTATCATTCGAAGGAGAGAGGCATCCACGTTTTAGTTATTTTAACTAATTTAGTGGCCAAAACCTTTTACAGATACGGCAAATCCTACGGTAGGGCAGCAGATGACTGTATGGCGGACTTTTCAGAAAGCCAACGTGGATTGCGACGCAAGGCAGATCTGAACAGGAGTTATATCAGGTCTAGGAGTGCGCCTAAGATGGAAACAATTCACTCCAGAGACGAAATACGACGTGATCTGAGCCGCTTCAGAGAAATCAACAAGTACAAAGGTGGGTTAACTTATAAAAAGCTTGCAGTATGGATGTGACGCAATTGTTTAAATTTTGAAGTGTTCGTAGCGAACTTTGCTTATCCGTTCTAACCGCAACGACCGCCGCGGTCATGAGTTGGTTGGGTAACCGCTAGTGACTTTACTACTGAGCGCTTCCTTGCTTCGGAGGGCACGTTAAGCCGTCAATCCCGGTTGTTGTCTTAGGACGGCACTCATTATAGCATGGTGGTAGGGCAATTTGCAAATGCCCGCCTGGCTAGCTACCACCTTCAGGTAGAAAACCTGTCGCCAAGCACCTAACGGTGTGTTCCGGTAACTGTCCTTGAGAGCCAGTAATTCTAGGATAGCCTGAACATCTTCGATCACATCATCACTACACACATATAGCTAAAATGTATTTCCACAAAGTAACGCCTAAATCGATTCATTAATTGAAATTATATAAAACCTAGCCAACTTGAACTTTGAGAATTCATTATACACGTGAATCAGGTATGTAAAACTCTAGTGAGGAATACGTCTGCTTGGGTACCACCTTTTAAACGTTTGCTTCACGTTTCACACAGTAATCAAGGCTTAACTTTCATCAGCATTTCATCACATATGACTAAAATACTAATAATCTTACTTTCAGAAAACACCATATCGCCAGAATTTCCCCCGATAGCAGGTTATACCGGCCACATTCCCCGCATCAAAGGATCCGAAGCATCCCTCAGTCAGAGATACCACTGCGCCGCGAAACGAGGACTCGAACTCATAAGGATGGAGCGCGACAAAAAACAAGAACATCAGAATGCCAACGCAAACATCAGAGCCATATTGAAGGACGATCACAAGAAGTATTCCTACTGGAACTGGGGATAGCATACGGGCAGAAGGATGTTCTTCTCTAAATGTAGGTAGATGAACATCCTTCTATAAACGAACCTGAATGGAACTAACAGTATTTGGCAACTTAGGTATTGAAAAACGTCCTTCACAGTTTTTAGAAATAACTTCTTACCTTGAAACTGTCTATATTACGAAAGGATATAGAAAAATATTTTTATAATTTACGCCCATTAACGTTAATTTACATTAGGATATTATGCTGGAAATCAATCATGGATGAAGTCATGTGGTGAGTGCTGGATCACCAGCACTACGCTGCTGCAACATGCAACAGTGTGTCCAAAATAAAACAGATCGATTGATCCTTCTATCATGTACTAAAATTGATCTTAAATTAAAATCTCTCTTTAAAATTTACGAAATTAAACCCAACCTGTATTTGAATTTTTAAATTCTATAACTACATACATAACATCACGCCTCTTTCCCGTATGGGTAGGCAGTGACCACAGATTTCCACTTGCTTAAAGTTCATCGTTCATAATAAGTATTTTGTTCATCTGTGTATAAGACATATAATTATGTATATTCTAGTATTTTTCATGGATTAACCCAGTCATATTTTTATGTTTTCAACATTGTGTAGTTTGGTGTACAATTTCATGTGTTCATATTCTGGTGTACAGAGGGTAGGTAAATAAGTAAATTAGAATCCACATCATCATCAGACACAGGGTGTCCATTGCTGAACATCCCCTTTTGAAGAGCACAATGAATGAAATTCTCATTCAAATTTCAAAATAATGTATTTAATGTTTCAAAATAGATATTTCAGACATCAATGCCGCTTACGTAGATTTAGCTCTACAATATAACCAAGGTAAAATTAGAAACACGACTTCTTATAAGTAAATCAAATCACACAGTATTTCATCAAATTGGTTCTAATTGCTAACATACAGTTGTTCTGCAAGGTCTTCTTCTTCATCTTCTACCTTTATCCCACCCTTGTGACGTCGGTGCAGTAACATTTTTTTCTAGTCAAAAGACTACATAAGAACATATTGTTAAAAGTTTAGGCCCCTAGTGTTGTGGCCAACCACAGATCATCCCCTAGACCTGTGAAGCTGACCAAATTCCTGATACCCCTTGGGATTGCTCTAGATCTTCATCTAAGAAATTTATTAAAATTTTTGAAATGTAATGACAGTCCCTAATTACAAAAATTCGAAGCTTGTCACGTAAACTATTGTGTTCTGTGATTCTGTATTATATTCTAGGCAAGTCATTGGACACGTGCTTTACAATAGTAGGTATAGTTTATAATGATCTATTTCTCAAGGAACCGGAACTGAAATAAAATATATAATGAATTCAACAAAATTCTATCAGTATTACCCATTAAAAATATAATACCTACTTATAAAATTTTGTGTGCATTACTCTAGCCAAATGTTGTGGTTTAGAAAGACGGGAGTATGTCATGCAAATAGAGAATTTTTGTTGTGCCGAAAAAGAATTGTTTAAACGTAATACTTTCAGAAATATTAATTAGCAAAAAGATTACCTTTTTTTTACATTTTCTATAATATATAATTCAAATACTATATATTCCAATTAATATAAAATAGTAATTTAATTACACGTTACTGTTGGGATTTGGAGTTACGATATTTTATTCTAGCTAACATGCAGAATGTTATGGCAGATGCGTGACGTGACACTATTATTTGCTAGCAAAAATAATGTATTAAAATGTGACTAATGAAAATAAACTAATAGTTAGCCGCGAAGTAAGCAGGATTTTTAAGTTTTAAATATATATTGTGATTTACAAAAAAAAATACTTATTAAAACACCATTTTTTTTACATTATCTCAACAATATTTATGATCCTTCGAATAAATATGTAAAGAAATGTAAGTCAAGCTCAAAAAGAGCATAAAGCAAAGCTAACCGCGGCGGGCGTGGTTTGAAAAGTGTACCGTGCGGCGCAACAATGCGACCAATCGGATACGATCATTTAAGCGCCAAATTAACTAACCAATCCAATTGAATTTGGAATTTACATGTTTGACCCAAACACTGGTAGTAAGGGGGCGTCCATAAATTACGTAAGATGATTTAGGAGGAGAGGGGGTCGAGTCAAATCTCACGCAATTTTTGTTCTGATTGAAACAAAAAAAATATATACTATACTACGCATAATTCTCCATGGGACTGAATTAGAGTAGATATTCTTTTCTTTTTATCAAAGTAGTCATGATTTAAGTATTCTATTGTTAAATTTTTATTACATTTATAACTCTCAGAAATATTGATTACTAGTCTTAACTAGTCGTACATAAAAGCACGGAGCAAATTGTTTTTTTTCTTTCTACAATAACAACCCAACGCGTTTACGTAAGAAACCCACATTCTGAAAAATCTCACGTGAGATTGGGGGATGGCGGAGGAGGTTGAACAAAATCTCACGACATCTCACCAACGGAGGAGGGAGGGACAGAAAATTTAAAAAAACATCTCACGTTATTTTTGGACGCCCCCTAAGTAAAACAAACAGAAGTGCCATTTTACCGCTGATGGCCAGGTATGGTATTGAAAAGGTCCTAAGCAAGGTACTAGGCGACTAAGGGGCTCCCTAATGGGGGAGGCTTTTGTTTTGGTTGTTCATGGCTGCGATCGAAAGAGGCGTTCGAAAGTTACCGTCGAACTCATACATACAAACAACGTAATAACTTGCCCCAAAAACCTCTTCCCGGTGTCTTTCTTGAGAAATAGATTGTAGTAGGTACCTATTAAAGTAGTATTAAAAGGTATTCAAAGAGTATTTCTACTATACTTCCAGTTTGCTAATACCTCAAATTAGTAAATTTGAGTATTCTATTCTGTCTATATAAAAATATAGAAATATATTTCTAAACTTAATGTGGAATAGAAATGTTATTTTAAAATAAATATATGAATTTTAACAAATATTGCTCGTTTTATTATATCAATATAACTTTTTATGACATATTATAAAATAGATGTAAATAACTAGGTACTATGTTTAAAACTAATTAAGTATTAATTAGCTTAAAGCTACTTATTAAAATAGTTAATACATACATTTATTAAATTTACCTAATATATTTTAAAATCTCAACAGAAATAAAATACTGCCTCTATGAATTAAATTTAATATATAGTAAAATCTTTTTTGTTAACATACAATGTTTAACGAACAATATAAAAACTACATACATGGTACATCAAGCAAAATGGATATTTTAATATAAATAAATGCAGTAAGAAATCTATACTTATAATAAAACTGTAACAGGTCCAATTCTGTACATTGCAGATATTTTAAAAACGATATAATAAGTAAAGGGGCAAACTAAACAAGGGTGCCTGCCCGTGAGGTGCCAGGCTGACCGTGGGGTGAGGGCTGCCCGTGGGATTCAGGGCTACTTGTGGTTTTCCGGGGTGCCAGGCTGGAATGTCACCCCTCCATCTCTACCCGTGGGTGTCGTGAGACGACTAAGGGTAACACTACAGAGGATGCAGCACTTTCTGAGGAGCTTATATGTCACACTGAGATCCCACAGACGCCTGCCAAGAGTGGGGATTATGGCAAACCCTCCCATAGTGGGCGAGCCTGTGTTATATTCTAACAAAAAATAATTATTGAAATCGGACTATGCGTTAATAAATTACAACTAAGTGTACATTTTGAATTTCATCCCCATTTTCCCAAGGGAACTGTGCTGAATTTCGGGATAAAAAGTATCATATGTCCTTCTTCGAAGTATGAACTCAAATCGTGCTAGTTGGCTAATTGAAATCCATTCAGTAGTTTTGACGTGATGCGCGGGATACAGACAGACAGAAAAAAAAATAAAAAATACAGTTTTGGCATCAGTGTCAGCTATAGAGTGCTCGCATAAAATATTTTTAAAATATTTGCAATGTATAGAATTGGTCCTGTTAGTTTTATTATAAGAAATATATATAATATCATCCACATAATATATATATATACCGTGTTTAACACAACTTTATTATGTAATCTATGGTGTCGATACTATAACAATTCCCTAAATTTAAAATTATATAAACTAAGATAAATATTATTCTGTTCCTAAAATCCAAATTTTTTAAAGTAGTTTTAGCACTTTTTAGAGCACCAAGGTAACTAAATTTGCATAAAACATACCCAAAAATATCTTCGGCTTGCTGGTAAAACCAATTAACTGCATCTGTTATAGTTTCGAGAAAATCGCGTTTGAAAGTTTAAGCTAATATCTTTTTATTAAGAGCTCGGAAATTACTAATGAAAAATCATGCATATTTATCGGTTTTTAAGAATGCCTTATTATGTTATATGTCGTTGAAGTAAAAACTCTTTAAAATTTACTTCATATCCTGAAGGGTGTGCAGTTAATTGGTTTTGCCTGTAATTAGAAAATGTACTCTTACTTCTGTTTCAGTGTCTTCAGAAAGCTGGTGTTAGCATTAAGACATTTATTAAATTACCATGAAGCAAAATCTGAATAAAAGTTAATATTTTTTGCAATGTTTACTTCAAAATCCCTATTTTGTTAATCTTAACTGGTTTTACCTGTAGAAAAATGCGTTACTAAAAAATGCGTAATAAGTGACACAGTTAGTGTCATTTATTACTACAATTACATTATGAATGTTAACTTATATCACTTTTTTTCTGAAATAGTTTCATCGGATTCTATTAGAATAGCTAAATGCTAAACCAGAAAATAATACTTATTTACCTGTACCACGTCAATAAAGTCGGGCAATAAGTATGATTTATGCTGTTTACTAGTTTTATTTTCATATTTTAATGAATTTATAATTTATTTAAACTGAATATCTCGGTAACCGTAGGTCGCAGCATTTAGTCTGTTTTACCAGACGATAGTATGGAAAAATTACACAGAAAAGTAAATTTGGCCAAAAAGTGCAGATAATTGGTTTTACCAGCAGAGCAGCCAACGATATACAGAAATATCGAATTTGGGGACTGCGTTCACAACCTTTCCTGTCACCTTCGTTTGTTTTCCATTCTGGACTCTGACATCGGCTAAATTGTGGCGACCACACTGAAGCCATTCGAAAGAAGTACCTAGTTGAAGTTGTATTTTGGTATGAACAGAATAACAGCCTGGAGAATTCTTTTAGTTTTGACACTTATGTATTAATGTTTATTAATTCTACCGAAAATACAACTATATTAATCATTAATGCATATAAACTATTCGAATAGATAATGACACGAAAAATACAGGCACGTTATTAAGGCACTTAGAATAATTAAAGGTTTTCAAGTAGCATCTCAAAGTCCTCCTATTATATTAATATACTAATTACTATGTATGGATAAGTTTAGTATAGCTATGGAATTCGCGCAAAAAGAAGACAGTCGTGGTATTGAAGGAATAAACCACTTAAGGTTGCACGAACAAGAATCTGTCGCCAAGCAACTAACGATGTGTTTTACCAGCTGTCGCACAGAGTTTAATCTAGGATTATAATGCCAACCGTCTTCAAACACATTATAACTGGCCAACAGGTAAGATAATTGTAAAATACTAATAAACTTTAAAAGTAATTAGTAACACAAAAGAATGTACACAACAAGTAACTATAAATATTTACGTACAACTAACCAATAGTTTTTTTAAACCACAATTAGTATATTTGTCCTTTAATTTGTAAGCTTATCAGGCGTTAACGCAACGATAACAATGTTAGAACTAATATTGTCATAAAAAAGCTGCTACATTGTCAAACTCCACACTCACTTATCAACTCCCTTTATCTTATTGCGCTGACTCTTGGAAAGAGTACTACAACCATGTAATAATACCTCCTTGTGTAGCTCGACATAGTATTCCATAACAATAAAGATTAAACTCCAAATGGAATTAGCAACATAAATACATATACTTGTATATTATAGTCCCAAGACTTAAGAAGGGGGGACTTGTTAATGAAGACCTTAATAGTTTAATTTGGACAGTTTTTTTATTGTAGGAGTAGAAGATGTATATGTTGTTAGTCATGCTTATATTCTCTAAGCTATCTAATGCTAATTCGTTGCCATTTTTATTTTTAATATTTGATACAGATCCTGTTATGCAAGAGACGGCAATAGTAGATCTATGATTTTATCACAGCCTAACTATGCATACAGTCGTTAAACGTGCGGGGTGTGAGGGACGAGACGCAGGGGCGCCGCTCTAAACTTTATACACCACAGCCGACGTACTTAGATAGTAGTCGGGGACAAACAGTTCAGGGCTGACGCGTATTTGTTTTAAAAAAAATAAGTTAGCAACAATTATGTTCGGTGTCACTTTCGAAGTTTTTTGTGATGCTGATTACAAAAATGACATCCGATTTGAAACCCAAGATGGCGGACACATTTTATTTAGTTAAATATTATGGGTGTCACATTCCAGGTTTTTTAGTGTTGATTACGAAAATGACATTCGTTTAAAAATCCAAGATGGCAGGCACATGCTCTTTATTATATTGATTCCATACTTTATTTAATATACAAAATTGCGTTCTTTATTATAAACAGTGTATGACATTATTATAAAACATCAAACACTATAATATTAGTCGTATCAAAAATAGTGACAACCCTAGGCGTGTGAGCAGAATCTTGCAGCGACGACGGCTGTAACGAAAGGCGTTTAACCTCTGTAATGTATATGCTGTGATTTTATGCTCAGGTTCTACAACTTTTGATTTTGTACCAAAGTACCAATTATAATATATAAATGAGGTAGGTATGTTATGTACGCGCTCTAAATGACACCGCAAAGCCGACTTTAAAATCAGGTTTACTTGGCCCAGCTCTCAGATGCCATATTTGAAGTGCAGTTGTGCCGATAGCTATCTCTCTTACTCTCATACTTTACGTAACCTTTTTCACACTCATCTGCAGAACTTGTAAATATAAGTTTGTGGACAGAAAATGCCATTTTTATGGCGCTTACCAAATATAATCTTTGTAAGTAAAATATCGTAGACACTATACATTCACTATACAATACACTGTAAAAAGTGAAAATAGAAACTAGTGAAGTATATTATTTCTTTAGAGTTGTAATATGTTTTGGTATAGATTTTAATCCATACACAAATTATAACTATAATCCTTATTCACAATGCTGTGTTCATTACGAGTTGGATCATAATATTTAATAAAAAAAATTACATATTTTGTTGTTATTTTTATAACTGCCAACAATCCTTGTCACCAATGTTCTTTATAAATAGAAAAATCAATATTTGTCCATTAGCTGAACCTTATCACATATGAAATAGCTCAACTCTCGTTCATTTCAACCATCTTACCCGTCCGTTCATCGACACCATCAACAATGATGGCTTTCTCATCTTTTTCATCTTCCACTGGAGTGACCACTTCATTCATATCCAACTTTTTGTTACTGGCAAGTTCTAGCATAAGAGTTTCTAATTTCTGTGCCTTTCTTGTTTCGTTGTGGGTGATGAGAGCACAAAGATGTTCCGTCAACAGTTCTTTCTTCTCTTTTTCTTTTTGAAGCTGTATTTTGGCTTGGAGGAATTCTTTTTCCACTTTCAAATAGTGCTTTCTGTAATAAAATAAAACAGGCAGCGTTTAAAAGCCATCTAAAGAAGAAAATAAAACAAGGATTTTATATCTAACATAGTAATTTTTGGATTAACGTCTGGTAAACGAATAGCTTACAAAATTAGAAAGCGAAAAATTGTATCCCATATATATATAATATATATACCATAACCGAGACATGCCAGATACAGATCAGGGCTAATTATAGGGACGGAAGGCTGGTTTTGAATCTAGCTTGTAGTTCAATTTTATTTATTACGTTGTAAGTTTAAAAGTATTATTACAATTTATTATCAGGCAGGCAGTTGTAGCAACTGATAATTACTAAAGCTTTAATATCACTGCCAAACAGACAAACTGTGCAGTCGTCAGTGAACAAAACTGAATGCCATTGCTCAGCACTCCAATTAATGTTTACGCGAGCAAATACAAGGGGAGCTTGTCGATGAGCTGTGGTCGACTTTTAGTCCCCTTGTCTTGGTTCAGGTTGGCTTCGCTTAGGCGTATTCTGACCGTCCACTAACGAGCTATTCCTCGAACCTCCCTCAGCTGTTACTGGACAGCAACGCCGCCGGTTAGTTGCCGATTTTGGAGGCTTGTTATGAAAATGAAACGATCCTATCTTTGCAACCTTCGTGAATAGAATTGTCTATACCAATGTTGCTAAGAGCTCTTTAATCTATTTCGGAGTTTAAAACAAAACAGAAAATATGTACTTACTCTGCTTCAGAGTATGTGAGACACGACTGATCTATCTTCTTTCTGAGTACATTGACATCCTGTGAAAATTGACCATCCAATACTTGTAATTCCTTCTTTATTTTCTCCAATTTCAAAACCTCTTCTTCCGTTTGTCTTGTCCTGTAAATAGATTATTATTAATCATTAAGAGTATAATATAATTAGAATATAGTAGCAAAAATCGAAATGAGGATATTCTTCTAAGTAATTAAGTCACCACCTTAGAATTAAATTGAAGTAGGGACTTTGTATAAATTTAACAGTTTAAGTAAATAATACGGGATAACTCATGTTAATAAGTAGCAGATAGCTCTGTTATCTGTCAAGAGTATCGCGAAACGAAAACGCGGGCGTCCTGAGCTCTCCTTGAAAAAGACCACTGGATGTGGTCGAAACTATAGTTGGAGCTGACTTATTTACGTGAGTTATCCTGTATTATTTACTAAAATAAGTGAAAACCACATTAGTTTTTATGATATACAATTTAACAGCTTTTTTATATGTATATGTACTTTTTTTATTTGTTACTAGCTTTCCGGGCGCGGCTCCGCCCGCGCGTATGTCGGTTATCGCGTGAAAACATTAACCTCTTTTTGCGCAGTCGGATAAAAACTATCCTATGTTTTTTCCCGGGTCTCAAACTATCTCCATACCAAATTTCATTCAAATCGATCCAGTAGTTTTGGCGTGAAAGCGTAACAGACAGACAGACAGACAGACAGACAGAGTTACTTTCGCATTTATAATATTAGTACTGAGTACTGATAAAGGTGAGGTGTACAAAGATAATCACAGAGACAGTGGATATTTGTGGTATATTAATGATGGCACCTGTAATAAATTAATGCCATTTTTTACTGTTTTGTAGTATGTTTGAAGGAGTTTTTCTTTAAAATATTTTCAGTTAAGGGAGGTTGTAATTTAAAACACTTCTTTGCTTTTAAATGTATAAGACAGAAATTGCTTCACATATTTTCGACTTCAGATTATGCCATTTAAATGTTTCAAGGACTATGTGACGTGTTTGTGATGGCGTCAAAGAATGCATGAGGAGGAAATTATGGGTAAATAAATCATTTTTAATAGTTAATACACTGATATAGGTAGGTGTCGATGTAGCCAATCAAACTCTTGATAATTAATGATTAAAAAAACTTTAGGTAATCCACTAGCAAACTAGGTTCTACCCACAATATTGCCAATGTAGAGTAATGGTTACTTTGGGCTTCCATGAGAACTACTTAGGAATTCAGGCCAAGTAATAAATGGTTACATTTTATGTGCTGTTTATTATTCTACTACTTAAAAAAGTTGTATGCCCTTAATATCATCAAAATTAGCCATTATGAAGATAAGAGACCAAACGCGCTGTCTTTAACCTTTAGCAATAAATTAGGTTAGTTTGAAAATATTGGATTTATTTAAGAAATAAACAATCACACTAATAACAGTAAAATGACAATCAAAAAATAACGGTATGAATCTGCCTACCATATTGCTTTGGTAATCAGGTGATAAAATTTGTTGACCATTATTTAATCATTTCTGTACAAACATAATAAAAATGACACACTTTTTCTACATAGTATCAATCATTGTTTAGTAGAGTACATATACTACAAGAAATTCTTGACAAATGATGAAATTCCGAAAGTGCTTTTATCAGATCAGCTATCAATGATAACATGAAGAGATAAAACTTGTATTGAAGATTACTGATTTAAAAACCGTGTAAGTCGTGAAATTGCTTGTATCACTGTTTATCTTTCGTTTGTTGCAAGTTCACCAAACAAGTTTTTTTTATGATATTAAGCAATATCATAAAAAATTTCAATGTGAACTATTTTAGGTATCCTTAAGGTATATTAAGTACAATATATTTTAATAAATAATTTATCTGTGCAACATATATGTGATGCACGATAATTATTTACTTTACCTAACATTTATTGGCAAAAAATCTCATACATTTCTCATGGGCTAGAATTACACACCCCCATATATTTCTATGAGAGTCCTAAGAGGCGATGAAAGTACAATACCAAAAGGTTGTTCCTGGTGAGTTTGATATTTAAAAGAATTTTTCTTTGTAGTTTAAATTAGAATGCAACAATGTACCCCACAGACTAGAAAGCCAGTTAATAATATGTTGGGCCAAATATTTACAATTATCAATTAATCAACCACAAGCAAAGTGCTGCATACAGATCAACAGGACGGCTGTGGAAAATGGCCTACCTACAAAGTACCAATAAATAAATATATTTTTATTGTTATTGTGTAGGAATAAGTATGAGGCCCACATTAGGTTAAATTTAAGAAAACATCAAGAACAGTAAGTTTTACCTCCAGCCAGTGATCAGAATGGAAACATTGGATCAGTTTCCTAACAAATACAACCACTTTGTAACATGATTTATCACAACTGGCCATTACTATTGGTGAAACGATAAAACCATACACATTTATTAAATTGCAAGTGAATAATATTAATTAAGCTCTTGATAAAATTAAAATGATCCCACCTGTCAGCAAGAGCTTTGGACAACATTTCTTTCCGTTTCTTATTTTGTTCTTCCATTAATTTCTGTTTTAGTTGCAGCTCCTCTAACTTGGCCCTATGGGAAGCCAATTCATCCTCTGTCAGGTCTACTCCTCGCACTATATCTGGTGTCACATCGGAACTGTCTTTTCTTATTATTGTACTAAATGCAGCATCAAAGTCCCTTTGTGAGTCATCAGATGCATCTCCAGCATCATCAATATTTGGTTCAATAACAGGAACATTCTCATTTTGTTCATTTCCATCACCATGGTTTAATTGTTCACTAATATTGTTTATCATATTGTTTGGTGTTATTGGACTTCTAATGCTAAGCCGACATTTGTCAAATTGCATGTCATCAATGGAGTCATCAGAAACTTGTGTCCGTACTGTTATGTTTTTTAGTTGAAATTGTTTATTTTGTTTTAAATATCCAAATCTTGCAGGTTTGATTATGTTAGGCTGTTCAACAAAGTTTATATTAGGCTCGGGAAAACCTGAAATTATTATAAAAATATATTTCAATATTATATTATTCTATTTTACTTAATGTATTATACTTTTACAAATACAAGATCAATATAATATTCATTATATACTCAAAGCTTTGCTATTTTAGTTTCTTTTTTACATAATTTAGATTTTTTTTAGATTATAAACAAGAGAAAAATTATGATTTCTTTTTGTATAAATTATTATAAGTTTATAATATTTTATAAGCTTTCAATACTTTTATTATTGAATAGTTAAACACTTTTTCACTTGTATATGTTGTGAAACCATGAAACCAATAAAACAGATAGGCAAGTACAATTTTCAAAACAAATGACACAGAAATATTATCTGTTACATATTTATGTAGTAAGTACCTAGCATGCAGCAACATTCATCATTAATAACTCCTTATCTATATAACACAACTAATTAAATGGAACAAGATTTGGAACATTTACCATACATAATGTTAGTTGTATTGACTTAATTTTTTAATTGATTACATCCTTATACTAGAACAACATCATTGTACATAGAATGGTTGCATCATGCATGACATGAGTCTAATGTTAGATCATCAATGGCTAATAATGAAATAATGACTCAGTCATGCAATTAAGGTATATTATACTACTGCAGCATCTAGAGTTATTACAACAGAACAGGAAGCAAAATTTTACTTTCATTATTTTTAACTTCCTTCATAAAAAAAGAAAAATGTTTTGAATCACAAGAGTTCTCACACTTAGATCTAGTATTGGTTTATAATATATATATATATATATATATATATATATATATATATATATATATATATATATATATAAATAATATTTGAAGTTATTTAAGACAAAGAGAGGTAGAGACAAGAGTCGAGCTCTGGTAACAGCAAAGGGAAGAAAGTTTCCAATGTATTCTTCTTATGTCCAAAATCATGTAACTGTAATTTATATCATCATCAAGTCTAACCTGCTAAGAATGTATTAAAGGCCCTTTAGAACATTGATTAGTATTTAGTGCAGGTGTTTAGTAATTAGTAGGTACTAAACAACTTTGGATAGCAAGTGATTAGTGATAAGTTGTATTTATATAGTAATAATACTAGGGAGCTAGGTGCCTGTTCTTTCTTGCGCATTTAGAAGGGTCACAAGGATTTGATGGCTTTGCTATTTGCTTGTATCGTTTACCACACATGTTTTAGCTAAATTATATCTGGCAATTGGTGACGTTGCAGAGCGAAATGTATATCAGCGGTGAACGAACATAATACCGAAAAACATATGGGCTGTTACTTTTAGTTGAATATCATGATTCAATTAGAATAGAAGAAACGCCACGATCTATACCGCTATCGGTAGGTACTTACAACCCAAACTTTACGATAGAATGAACTTTCTGAATAACAAACATTTTTACCGTTGTTCGATCGAGTTTCTCCAGATTTGATTCGCTCCAAGTCTTCTTCGCTAAAACCTCTAAATGTAGACATATTGGACATCAGTCTTCATGCGAGGCAAAAATCAAAATGTAAATATCACGTAAATATATTTAAAATAAAGGTTTTGCTTTCAAACCACAAGCACTCATAAATAATAATAATGTAAAATAATGACAGGAGCGCGTTCCGAGGGTCAGAGTGCGTTGTTTGGTTGCTTTAACTTACTCGAAGGTTCCGAACGACCGGTTGTTTTATAACCTCAAATATCGTTTTTGGCGGGGAATTTTGCAAAATTTATGGACTTTTTATGATGTTTGAAAAGCAATAATTACTGTTACCTGCAAAATATAAAAGAGTGCCTTTAATTCTCTCATGAAGAAATGTCAAGTTCATGTCAGTTAAAGATTCAAGATTTTAAGGACCTCTTTTGATAGTTAAAAAGTTGCGCTCTACCCGAAGGTCGTGAACGACTTTAGAGTGAAAAGTTGCACTCCGAGTGCACTCCGAGTGCGCTCTAACCGAGGCTCAGAACGCGCTCCAGCTTAAAATGCAAACAAACAAATGACAATTCTGACATACATACAAATAATGACGTATTTTATAAAATCGTATCATAGCAAGCACTCAAATTTAGGAATTTCTAAATAACAGATGGCGTTGTATTAAATTTGCAGCATTGAATTTATAGATATGGCAATTGCATGAACTAAAATAAGACGCGGTCACCAAAGACCAATAACCATATACATACCGATACATACCCTGAACATAAATAACCACTGTCAGTATTTTTATGGATGCACTCGATATTATTGTGAACGATTAATAATTTCGTACAAATCAACATCATAATCTATGAGTGAAAATGCACTAATTAAATTTTCTCTTTTTTTATGTGATCTGAAAGATTTTCATAGCTCTTGTTAAAACATTAGTTTCAAGTTGTAACATCTCTAATGGTCGCTTTTTACAACTGCCAAAAATTATACAAATATTCGTAAGAAATCTAAAGAGAAAAAAATCTGTTCTGTTGTGGATACCTTTGAACTTCAATGCTTCATTTTATATGTAGAATATTTCAATATTGAAATAAATGATTTTGAATTTGAAATTTGAATTTGAGCTAAAGTACTGAACTGAACTAACTTACACTGCGATCCTCAGGACACCTGCCAAGCGTGGCGATTATGGCAAATACCCCTTAATAGGGGAGGCTGTGTTCAGCAGTAGACGATCCGGCTGTTACAGTAATAATGTACCTTCGTAGTAGCCCATACTTTGTAGTTAAGGAACACGGAATGAATATGGGTCGCGTGTTATGAATAAATATTATGATTAAGTTTGTCTACCTTATTTTGAATTTATTACATATTCATCCGATTTTGCGATACGATCCTCATTGCACTAACGAATAGAATAGAAAGCCATTATATCGATACAAAAATCCGGTGGATCGTATTCCTTTGTACCGATTGACACAATTATCGGTTAGGTTCAAACATCCCAATATTCCCAATTTATACCGGGCCGGTCACAGATTACATAGTCTGAGTCTCGGGCGGCAACTGTTTTGTTTGTTAAATTTTAGGTTAGGTTTAAAGCAGCGAAATAATTTTCTTTTCATATTTCTGACGTGACATAAAGGTATACAACAACTTTGGCTTCTTTTTCAAACAATTAAGTACCAACTACAGCTATATTACACTACAATCGCAATTTTATTTTGCAGAAATAAACTTCGAAAATGGCGGCGGCTATGCCCATCAACCCGAAACCTTTCCTCAATAGTCTTACTGGCAAATCTGTGCTTGTAAAACTCAAGTGGGGTCATGAATACAAAGGTCTGCTAGTTTCTGCTGACGGCTACATGAACTTACAGCTTGCTAACACAGAAGAAATGGTAGATGGATCTTGTACAGGTTAGGAAATTTGTTATTTTTCCATTGTGAATCTCATTCATTACATGCGTTGGCGTGGTAAACATGTTGTCCGGCATCACTTGTGACTGAAAGATTTAAATGTGTGCTTGCTACACCGGTGAATCAAACAAAAAATAGGATCAATAACATTACAATTTTAAGAAATATGGTGCCTGAAATTAAAGGTAGACCATGACCATACAATAACTTATAAATTTAATGAAACTAGATGAGACACTTACTCAAGGGTTCTATGAGTTTCACATGTCACATTTGGTAATTTACATTATCTGGATCAGTACAATCACTACAATCTGATGGAAGATCTTCAGATTTCACCCCTATTAGATTTTTTACAGAGATATGCAAGAAATCATTCGTTAAAAATCCTATGCTACTGTGAATAAATTGTACAGAAATTCACACAATTTTGAATATACAACACTGTTAAAAAGTTACATGGAATGGAAGTCTATAAAAAAACAATTTATGCATCCAATAAAATGGAGCTCAACTTAATAGTCAACAACAAGATTTTTATAAAAATATTGTCTTCATAATTATTGTTATTGATAAATTTTGTTACTTCTTTTACTTCGTTTGATTCATGCATGTAGAAAGCTTATTTAAAAAATCTTTGAATGAGGTTTTGCTTCTATTTAAATATAAAGGACTGTTTACTTTGAGTTAAATTAGTTTAACTCAACCTCACCATCACTTACCATTAGGTGAGATAGTGGTCAAAGGCTAATCTACCGTTCATAAAAATAAAAAGTTTTCTTCAGTATATATAGCAGTTTCCAGGGTGAGGTTATAAAAATACAACCCTGTATTTTAAATGGTGTTAATTTTTTTACCCACACATATGAAAAGTTTGGAAGACTAAATAGTATCTAGCACCGGGCACACAGCATTCGGTCTAGAGTTCTGTATTCACTGAGAAGTAGGGTGATTACGTCAGTTTTCGGCCTTTTAGCGGAATCACGAACTTTAAGATACCGCCAAAAAATAACTGCAAGGATTATAATTACACAATTTATGTTTCTTGGTAGCTTATATATTGTAGTTTTCCATCACAAAATTTCTTGACTTCAAGGAGCTTAGTTATTTTACTACATAATTTTAATTATAAAAGTGGTGAAAACGCTAGTTTTCGGCCGTATGTGTCAGTATTCGGCCTCATAAATTTTAGTTTTCGGCCACTGTGAAATGACTGTTTAAAATTAAAATCTTACAAATAAATTCATATTAAAAATCAGATAAATTGAACTCTAAATTTCGAATTGATTTAATTATTCATCCAGCAATAGATTCATGACAAGACAACATGGATTTATTCCTTAAAATTAACTAAGGGCAGTCCGTAGTAAGCACAAAATTGATACGAGTACTTACATTCTTTATTCAATTTACTCACAAATTTCATGAAAGATGTCAGAGAGTTAGTTTAGTTATATTATTATGAGTTTCGTTGCCATAATCAACATCAGCTTTTTTTTAAAGTATACTTTACTTAATAAAGCATTTACCAAGAATATACACTTCCTTTAGATACTGCTCTTTGTCATGTTATGATTAATAATTAACTAACTTGTAAGACTGTTAGTTATTTAACTAACAGTCATAAATTCTCTCAAATCATTAATAGTTATTATCGCCATTATCACAATAAAAATAACGTTATAGTCAGGTACCTCTCTCAATTCTATTTTTAAAAAAATGTCCCTTGTATTTATATCTTAGTCATTTTAATAAAACTGTCATTATATGTATGAGTAGTTATTAAAATGTAACATTTATGGAATTATTTTTGTTTAAACTCTTCTTAAATAAGTAATACGTATTGAACCAAATGCTTCAAATTACTTCTAATCATGAAGTTAAGTTTAATGTTCTTGTAAAAAACTAGTCATCAATCTAAAATATCTTCATAATTAATTTTCAATTAGATTTAATCATGCATTGCATTTGAAGGATTTATAATGCATATCTTCAAATTTGGGCCCCAACATCTTAAATTATACAATTTAGAGCATCTTCTGTGTCGCTTATTAAAAATATAGCAATTAGCTTTTCTTCTATTGCTTTTTATTTTCTTTTGACACATTTCTTTTTAAAACTGTTGTTCTCCTCGACTGCTTTAACGGACCTTTTTCTATTCACTTCATTTCAGATTTTCTTGCCTTTAGAATAAGGGAAAAAGTTGGTAAAGACCAAGAAGTTGGTAGACACCAAGTTCTTTTTTCTAGTTTTAGCTTCTCTTTATCCTCGTAAAACTGACGCCATATTACAGCTGGTGTACGAGTATGTGCTCGTACACCAGCTGTAGATGTAGTAGAAAATATTTGTTTATTTCTACCTATTTCTATTATTTCTGCGGACAGGGGTCGAAACTGATTGTACAGTCAAATTTACTGATTTTACTGACTGTAAGACTAAAAAATACTGACCTATTACTGACCTCAATCTCTGAAATGGGGTATAAAATAAGGGGGCAGAGTAATACTTGCAAAAAATGACTTGAGACTTTGTATGTAAAAGTCAACTTTACGAAGCCAAAACAACTCTTGCACCCAGCAAGAGTTGTTTTGTAAATTAAGTAAAAGAATATTTTATTTTCTGTTTGGCATCCACCATCCCCATAGCAAAAAGGAATTTATACATAAAAGTTATGCGATCAGCTTTGTCAATGCATTCGAGCTCATCTGGTACGGAATTTTCTAAAAGAATTTTCTCCACAAAAGGGAAAAAAACACTGATGAAAATGGCGCCTCTGTGGTAATTGGCGCTTTCGTCACACATATGCGATGAAGCAGAATTTCATAATTTTATTTTTAGCCTAGTCAATTCTTCCCACAAAAGTTTGATCACATTGGAAAAATCCAGTGAACTTCATGAATGTCCTTGCACTATGTGCCGTGAACACTACTTCTAATTTCCCTGTTGTGCTCTTCAGGAAGCTAAGGATGTTCTTGAAGGCCATAGATGTTGGCGGCGTTTTAGACTTTGGTAAACGTTGTGTGAAATATTCTACTATTGCTGGCCGTTGTTCTAAAACCCTCTTCGAATTCTTCTCACCGCCCTAGCCACCCATCAAAAAGTTATGCAATCACAGTCAGTGTCCAGTAGGTAAGCGCTATTCCAAAATACTGACTACTGACCATTTTTAGGAAAAACTGACATTTACTGACCGAGGTTAAAAAAACTGACTTTCACTGACTTTACTGACCATTTTCGACCCCTGCGGATGGTTTGGTATAACCAAATATTTTCTAAGGCTTCTCGATGTTTTATTTCTTACACAGAATCTTTTTAAGTAAAATTTGGTGTTCTGGTTTGTGTCAGTGCTTTTTGGATTGATGTAAGGTTTGGTGTTGTAATTTCCGTTTCACAGTGGTCTTGCTTCACTTTTTTGTCATAATTTCGTTTGCTGCATGATATATGTACTGTAAAATTACAACTACATGAGACTTAACAACTTTGTCTCAGATATCTAAATATGATGTTTTTTAAAAGCTTAAGAAGTAGGATTTTCCAGCGTGATCATTTTGTTTTTTTTGGATTCCCAGTCTTATAAAATTGTTTTGGACCGTGTCTGGTAAATCTGATTTCTTTAAAGGAAAACTACACTTTGCTAAGTTCAATAATCAATCTACGAGATATTTTTGACTTCATTTATGATAAAAGGATTAGGCCGCGCTTTAATCGTATCATTAGTTCTTCAAGAGATAAGATCTTGTATAGAAATTCCGTTATGTCGGCAAACTTCCCTTATGGGACAATTTTTTCTCTCTGAATTCCCTAAGCGCCAAGATCACAGTTTTCTTTGAATATTGAGTTATTTTTTGTTTCGCTTCTGGAGGTGCCATCTAGACAGACAATTTTTTAAATTGATACACAAATCTAAGCCTAAATCGTCAGTAGTTTTGTTGTTTGAGTTTATTTTATTATTCAGTGTTCACACTTTATCATTTAGTGTTGATTTACGTACTCCAACCCAATACTTCTAAAAAAAGCTTGAAAACAATGAAGAAAGGTATTTATGCAATAATAACATATATTTTTAACGGCGTTAGGAATTTTTTTAGCAACATGGCCGGCAAACTGATGTATCCATTCAGTTTTCGGCCTAATTTTACTCCATACATTTTTGATAGGCCGAAAACTAAATCAAAATATTGTTACAATTTTAGTTTCGGCCGTTACTGAAATAGAACTGTTATTCATCTATTTCGCCGTATTTAATGCGGCCGAAAACTGATAGCCAGGATCTTTAAGTGTATGGCAATAGTAAATTGAAAAGGAGTTTTATATAGCGGACCTATATAAAAAATAAGAGACAAAAATAATTTAAGTAGTCATAAGCTAGTATTCGGCCACTAGGCCGAGAACTAAAATTTTCAATAAATTCATATGTTAATATTCGGCCATCTATTTTTTTATAGTTTTTGAAGTAATATCGCAATAAAAACAATTGGTACCTTATCTTCATTTATTTCTTCATAGACTATAATGAACATCTACATTGTTTCCCGTAACCACATCAAATAACTTACCTTGAAATGAATCGCGCGTCACTATTTTTTTACTAAATTTATGCACGCAGTCACCATCCAGTGCCGGTGTCGTTTTTAATTATTTATTATAAATCACTTGTACATGCTACCCGCGTAAAAAAATATCTGCTGTTGTCCAACTATTTTAAGTGATATTGAACGTAAAGAAGAATGAAAAAGTACTATAAAAACTCTATTTTCTTAATTTTACTTTAAGACTTCCACCAAAAGGCCGAAAAGTAACGCCGGCCGGCTAACTAACGCAATAACCCTATATAATAGCTTGAATAATGCACATACAACTGCAGTCAGACAGATATGGTCAAAGACAATGCAAATTTTTACTGAAATTTATTTGAGTCAACCACTTATTGCCAATTCTTGTAATTGCAAAACAATTTAAAATAAATATAATAAACTATGGAATTAAAAAAAACATGCATGTTACAATACAACATTATTGTCATATTCAGTACCGAAAAGTAAGTCCTTGAATGTGCATGGCTATTTTGTAGTGTTGTTTGGGACAGGGCTAGTTTTTTTTTATTATCTTTATTCAATTTAGGGACTTTTGTCTGTTGACATGTCAGTCACATCGTAACCTTAGTATTTATGTTATCTCATACACATCTTATACATTATTAATGCATTGTCTGATTCAGGTTTACCAAAGAACCTGACTATGGAAACAGGCAATAGTCTCAAGTAGACTGCCTTCTTATATTGTTATTCTCTTTAGATAATCCATTCAAGTTTATTACTGTTCATAAACTTGAATGCTCAAGGAGTGTTTACTTATAATATTAACTGTTGCCAATATTTACATGAATGTTATTGTTTTAGGTAATCTTGGAGAAGTGTTGATCAGATGTAACAATGTATTGTATGTGAGAGGGGCAGAAGAAGAAGATGAAGAAGGTGAAATGAAGGAGTAAAGTTGTAGAATAACTAGACATAATTTTAATTTAGGTGTCAATTGCTGCAACAACATAAAAATTGGGGTGTTGTACACAATACTTAAACTCGGTTCTAATTTGTATACTGGGGTTTAGTAAAACTACTTTTTATTTCGCTGAACTATTAGGGCAGAGGTAAATACTTTGAAAACTACATTTTCAAATAGAAATTTAAAGGATATTTCTTTTCATAAGGATATCTAGTAGATACCTGTGTACTCTGCCTCGTAAGTTTATTACTTTATATTTCACCAAGATTAAAAAACAAATATACACTTTATCTTCAAAGACTTACTTGTAAAGATGATGTGGTAATTTATAAATAGTAAATACTCCAATTTTTACATTTCCATTCTTATATTTAAGAAATATATTATAAGAACATTTCAAAATCAGTGTTTTATTTGTATCCTAAGACAAATACTTACCATTCCATAGATTCTGCCGGCACAAACAGATAGTAGTACAAAAGCTATCTACAATATATACATTTCGCTCTCGAGGAACGCATACATAGACATGGCTAACGAACATAAAATCTCGGAACACGCTGGAATAGCTCAAACGCGAGTGTGTGCACTGAGATTCACATTTTTATGTACCTATACAATATGACAATACCTAATATTGTCTCCTTTCCATGTAAGCAAAATTACTTAAATAATTATAATGCGATCGTGAAAGAGTCGCATATGTTTTGTGACATATTTGTTCGCATCAAAATACACGACTAGGTAGGTACCTTACCTACCTATATTTAAAAAGTCGCGCTCTATCAAATATCAACTATTTGGCTTTTTCGTAGGTTGCAACGTAAAAATTGTTAATGAAACGATGATGTAGGTACCTAAATTAATCTTACGCTTGTTATAAAGCGTTACCGCTAGTTTATTATTGAGCTCTTTGGAACAGCAACATAGGAAATGTACAGTACATAATTAGTCGTAGTGAAGAAGTGTACGAAAAGTAAAGACCAACCGAAACTGGTTTTCCGGCCGAAACCGAATATTCGGACGTGGCTTCAGTTTCGGCCGAAAACAAAACCGAAACTCACGTGTTCAAGTATAAAATTCCTTAAAATACTGAAATGCACCAAGTATTTTACCCATTATTATAGTATTTTGAAATCTTATTAATTCTTTGATTAGTATTTTTACTTAGAAGAATCATCAATATTTTTTACGTAAGTCTTATATGAAAATAATAATTACTAAAATTACTATTACACTCTTAGTTCCAGTCTCAACAAAGATAATCAAATCAAAACCTCTAAAGAATTTTTGCATCGAGCGATAACCCACTGGCTAAGTTGTGTTGCTACAGAGCTATCCGAACGGCGCACGACAATTCAGGGCCGCCAGCAACATCCAAAGCGTTGCCGCGAGAAACGAAGTTAGGCGAGCGTGTATGACAACTACCGAAATCAGTTTCGGTTTCGGCCAATTTTGGCCGAAACCGACACCGAACTATCGGTCGAACACTAAATTGAAAACTATTTTCACAATTAATAAGATAATAAAAACTAAAAGTTCGACGATGGTGCGGCGTAGCGAGCCGAGGTATGTCGCATGTTCACTACCACGGAGGGTCGAGACTGCAATTTGGCTCAAAAAAATTAGTGAATAAAGTAGAATTGTGAAAATGGCCGTTTATTGAATGAGTCAGCGAACGATACGCCGCGCCGTCGCCCGCCAGCCAACTACGTACAATACGCACTGTGTGGCCAATCCGAAACTTCATTTAAAATATATTGGGTGGCGCTACACACTATTCGCTTAATCAGGACTTACACGAAGAAGATGAAGCCATCTTAGGACGTAGCTTTAATGGTATTAAGGATTATCTATCATCGGCATGATTACAACTAAAATATATGCTATCATAGGTGTAGAAATAAAATCAATGATTCCTCAGGGAAAGGCAATAAAGTTCTCTCTTTATTTGAATATTTTTTACAATACAAATCATCATTTATTAGTCACACAAGTCTGACAATTAATATTTTATCAAAGTCATTGGACATGAAGCAATATTAGGTAAAAAAATGACTGGCAATGTTATTCTGAACCATGCACACTATTAGACCCCAGGACTGTATAGTCAAGTCCATTTTTGAACCTCGGCAACTAAACTCTGTTATCAAGCACCTAACTGTGTTTTTCGGTAGGTATCTGATTTCGGGACTAAGCCTTGAGAGCTATTTCCCATTCAAGGTACCATACCTGGATACCATCATCGACCAAATATCATGATCAAAGGCTATTGTCACAAAAAAAATCACCTGTATGATTAATGAAAGAATTGAAGTTTGAAGCATGGGGTGATTAGCCCAGTGCCGATAGATAATTATAGAGTAGAAAATCTGTCCCTAAGCACCTAACGGTGTATTTTGGCAGTTATGCTCGAGTCATTCTAGGTTAAGCCTCTTTACATGGACCACATCATAACTTACCAACAGGTGAAATAATGTTTAAAGGCTAACCTATTCGTAATAAAAAAATGGACTACAGATTGTAAAGATAATAGAAAATTTACTTATACCTAGAATTCACTCGTATGACACAGCTAAGTTCATGCCCTTTGTGGTCTAGCATACTACAATTTGCCAGTGGTGTCGAATCTACAAAATTCTCCATATTATGGTAGTTTATAATCTGTTCAAGCTAAAAACCAAATTCGTACATTGCTTGCGAATGAAATTGTGGTTGTTCTTATTCTGTTCACATTAAAATTCAAATTGGTATAACGCATGCGACTGACAGTCCTTTAAGTTGACTATTGTGTTCAATTATTGTGCTATGTTTTATTTACACTAATTTAGTCGTCAAATAACTAGATGTTCGCTAAACTGATGTAAAATTGCCAACAATTTTAATAATTGAACTATTTTCAGAATTACCATTTTAATTGCTACACGAAAGTGGATTATAGTATGAACAGAATAAAAAGTACCATAGTTAAGATAATTTTAAATATAGAAATTTGTGTAGAATCAACACCCGTGTCACACACAAACACACTGTGTGTTTAAGAGACAAACATGACGAGAAGCAAAGAGCTTTAGTTTGACCAGTGTGTTTGAGCAATAGTCACACCTAATCTCTGTCTTACATAAGGTAGAGACAACCAATAGGAATACATTTTCTTGAAATCTTAAGCGAGCACAGAAAAAATCCGTAATGCAAGAAGTCACCACCTCCACAAGGGGGTGTAGGTTACCCCCTTAAGAGGCAGACACTTCTTTCTAACACAACAATTGATAGATATATACCTATCTGACAAAATTTTATATGACTTCTCTGTGCATTAATATTTTTCACATAGAAACTCCTTAAAATTAAAATAGTTGATATTGAGAGCAGTCTGCAATAATAACTAGTGAAATCTTTGTGCGATAAGTAAATTAAAACAGATCTACAAATAAATTCTTTTTATGGGCATTTTCCCCCACTTCGCTGGGCAGAGAAGTTAAGAGAGAAATAACCATATAATAGTAGTAGTATTAAGGACATCACACAAATATCAAAATTATTAAATTTTAAGTGTATTTAGTTAGAGAATAATTAATACATACATACTTACATATACTTAGACATTTATATGTAGTTATTCAATATTTTTTTCTTACAAATCCTTAAATTGCACGATGATCATATTGTTCACTCACACAAAATGTCATGAAATGGTACAGGTATATTTTTGGAGGTATTCAATCTTACTTAGTTTAATATAACGCCCACCCGTCGTATCCCAAGAGACCGCCTAGCGGCTGGGGGTACGATGTGTAGTATGTTTTATGGTATAAAAAATATTTCTATTGTCATGCAGTTTTCATCTAAACACATTTGATAAATGGTATCGTGTCTCAATTTCTTCCGTTTTTTCTGTAAACAAATATTTTTTTATATACTTATACAAAAAAATATTAACTGCTTGAATACTGTGGCCGGGTGAATCAGCGCGCGCGCACTGCGCTTTTGTGAATTGCGTCATAGAGTCCAAAATACAACATACATAATATAACATTAAAACTAGTTTTTCACCAATTTGAATAGCGAAATTGCCATTTTTAATTCACGAACCCCCTTATTTTTGTTGATGTGGGGGAATCTTATAGAAGATGTTGCATTGAGGGTACAACGGGGTTATGTGAGGTTCTTAGGACTCCAAGGACTCATTAAAACCCCTCAGCAGCCGGCCTCGATGCATGTCAAAGGGCTTTGGGATCTCCTGTACAACGCACCGGTGCCTAAAACACTGCCCAGAAGAAGCATCACCACCCATCACTTGGTTGCTGATTACGATACTCGCCAAATAGTGTTGTCGCCCACCCAGGTTTGAGTTTAGACAGTCAGGGCCCTGAATCCAACTGTCCACGGGCCCGAAGGCCAAGTTACAAGGATGCCGGTAAACCCCCTTATGGGACAGGCTGACTGGGGAGCCAGTGGCCATAGTAGTACCCCAACGCCGCCTTCTTCGAACTGGATCGGCCTTCTCACGATCTCTCTCAGACGCAAACATCCTTAATCTAAGTCTGCATATCTACCGGAGATGTGGGAGAGGAAAAAATCAACCAATAAGACCGCTGCGCAGCGAGGTTAGGAAAATAAAGCGCTCCCATTGGTTGAATTTTTCCCCTTACACAACGCTGGTGGATCCGCAGCGTAACATTTAACAGTTCACATTATAGACATTATTTAACGAAATGCAAAATGTGCGCAGACAAGACAATATAAATTAAATTGACTTAAAGACCGTATTGTCGATATAATTGAGCTTACACACATAAAAAATAAATGCTACACACTAGTAGAAATAAGCGGTTATAGCGACAAATCTCTTATCTAAATAGCTTTGTTCCACTTCAACTGAACCGCCCACTTCTTTCGCTAACGCGAGGATCTGAAATACAAATAAAGTTAGGTTAGAAAATCACATCACACTAATATTATAAGATGTGAAAGTTTGTGAGGATTTGAGTGTGTTTGAGTGTCTTACTTCTTCACGCTGGAACGGCTAAACGGATTTGGATGAAACTTGGAATATAGATAGGCCCTGGCTCCTGCATTAACACATAATGCAACATATATACACACCCTCTTACATCTCACACACACCTTCATAGTACACAAAGAGAGGAACAAGAACATACCATCTTATAATAGGTTGTTGAAAGAATTGTATTATAGATTCATATTAATTATTAGCAGACGTGCTAGTATAAGTCCAACATACGGGGAAGAGCGCTGTATGCTGAAACACGGGTGATGAACCTAGCAGCAGATACTCTAGCACAATTATAATATCAAATTTTACTAGCTAATTTTTAAGAACGAACTCATGTACACTTTTTTGTGAATAAATATTATTATTATTACATATTCATCATTATCTACGCGGGTGTAACCGCGGGACGCAACTAGTACGACACACAAATTGATCCCAAATCGTATATATCTATTTTTATATTATATAAGTCGTATGACTCCGTGAAAGTTTAATTAACTGTAAGTTCTCAATTGCAATTCATTATATATGTGATCTTGTATAAAGAATGATAGCCCATAACAGTGCGGGCTCAGTGATTTGAATGTTTCCTAATGAGTCCCAGAGAGTAATACTAATAATATAATAAAATACCTATAAAAGACTTATATTTTTGATATATGAACAACCTGCATATTCAGACTGGAGTAGGCATTTACTTTTCCGGTTTTATTATGGTAATAACTAGCAGAAACTTAATTACCTGATCTGGTCGGGAGTTCCTGGGAATGTAGAGTGATATAGTGGGAGAGATGTTCCTGGCGACGCTCATCAGCTCTGACGCTGGTCTCGGCTCCAACATCGTTTCTATGTCGTACTGAGCGTTCTGTAAAAAAATATTACTTTTCATTTAGAATAACAAAAATATTTTTAATGTTTGAATTGTGAAGAGACGAGATCTGGACGGACTGCATGAAGATAGATATGTGTAGATAAAAGTAGTTTTGTTTGATGATCAGTACAATGTAGTATTTCAATATTAAAATTTGTAATTGACCATCATAAGAGCGTCGTAGACGCCTAAATTGAATAAATAATTTTGACTTTGAGTATCAGACGTTCCACTGGAATTAACCCTTCATGTTTCTTTCATTCCATGTTCAGACGGCTTAGCTGGAATGACATAGAAATGAACATTCCTCTCACTGTTTTCTTATAATATGCCACTGAACAAAGTTATGCGTCTTAACATTCTTTTAATTTCATCATCATCAACCGGGACTGTTGCCTCCCCCATAGAGCGCCACAAAGAACGGCTATAAGCCGCTTGTAACCATTGGCTACCCGCGACTTTCACGATGTCGTCAGTCCACCTAGTGTGTGTCAGTCCACCTTTTAATTTACTTGAATTTAATCAAGGAAGTAACACAACGAAAGCATTGGTTGTTTTCTAGATTTCTCTCACAAGTAATATAATTTGCTTAAGTGCCCTACAAGTAAATATTGCAGTTATCTTATTATAACATGGGGGCAGGCTATCTGATGCGGTGTTAACAAACTAATTTAATTTTGTCGAGGTTATGATTATCGCTACGATAGCTCAATTGGCAGAGCATATCCCGGCTATAAGGTCGGATAGTCGCGGGTTCGAATCCGCTCGTGATTAAATATTTTTTCCTTTCGTTGTTATTTTGTGAACACAAATTAAAGATAATCACACTGAAATGCCATTCATCAGCTATACTTATCCACATTACCCATCAAGGAACTAGGTCAAGAAAAATAATAAATAAAAAATATGAGTAAATTAGTACACTTCACAATAAAAATATATTGAAGACTTGAAGACTGACTTAATCACTAAACAATATGACACTACTTAAACATACTTTGTTCTAAAAATAAAATATTTGGTAAAAAAACGGTCAGTTTAGGCCACAAGTATTCCCCCAAGCGGTAAGCAGAGACAAAAATATCCTCTAAAATCACAAGCTAGTGTCAAAGAAGTCCTCATACATGAGTCCATCGACCTTTTACTTACATTAGAGTAGCTAGGGCCACCCCACGGCGGACTAAGGAACACCATGTCCGCTTGGAGATCCGGCGCCAGCTCGAAGAAGTCCCCCACTATGAACTGTATCCGGTCCAATACTCCGTACACAGCCGCGTTGTGGCGAGCCATTTCGATCTTTACAGGGTCTATGTCTATTGCTATCACTGAAACGAAATAATTGCGTTCCAGATTAGAATTCTGAAGACAAAATTAATGCTTCCAGCATACTGGGCATGCTGCCAACTGGTAGTAGACTGGAACATTTAGACTGCCTATGGGCCCGCAATAGCCTTTAAGTTGCCTAAATGCTTTCATTGTTTTTTTTTATACATGGTAGGTTAGCCTTTGACTTAGCCTTTGAATCTCACCTGATGGTAAGTGATGATTTGGTCCCAGATGTTGTTCAGACTAACCTACAATTACTGGCTCTCAGCTCTGGCTGGCGGACAGGTGCCGGAAAACACCGTTAGGTGCTTGGCGACAGATTTTCTAATTGAGGGTGGTAACTAGCTAGACGGGCATTCACAAAATGCCCTAACGCCATGCTATAACGGCTGCCATCCTAAGACAACAACCGGTACCGACGCCTTAACGTGCCCTCCGCTGCAAGGAAACGCTTAGTAGTCAATGCCACTAGCGGTCAACCATCCAAGTAATGGCCGCAAGGAATTGCACTTAACACAGTTGACCGGTCAAAAACAAGCAAGCAGCAAGCTACGTTAAGAATGCTTCAAATCAGGGTGGCGGTATTCATAAACCTACATAGCATATTCATATCAACATGAAAGTCCATGATCAGATTTGAATATAATAATATACCAGATTTTAATATACAAATGAAATGAAATGAAAACGAAAATTATTTATTAAAGACGTGACATAAAAATTAACACAAGATAATAACATACAATAATAAATATTAAATAAACAAAAAATAAATAAAGGTATTGCTATCCGTCTTTAATTAGACCTACCGTTAGTAGAAAAATTGATAAGTAACTAGGTAATAAAAGTAAAATCACACAAAAAATAAAGAAGAAAGAAAAAAAGCAAATTAGTTCAACAATACATAACAAAAAATATTAATTTATTAGAAATAAAAATATTAATTTTTTTAGAATAATTTAATTAAATAAATGACATTGACAATGGAAGACTAAATGGCACTGGTCTCATGTTTTAAATTTTCGTGCTATCTTTGGTGAGCACACAGAAATATTTTTAATCTAAGTTTAAAACTATTAAGACTCTGCAGATCCCTTATTGGCGGGGGAATGTTATTCCAACATTTGGTAGCGGCGAAAACTACCTCTAAAGCTACTGTTTTGTGAGGAGTTATAGTGAGGTGCATCACGCACTGCCGAGAACCAAATGATCTTCGACACGATATCCAAGACAGTTTTTGGTACAGATAAGCCGGTGTTTGATGTTTTATTATACCAAATAGAAGGAAGGCCAAGTGAAGTTTGCGGCGGTGTTTCATTTTAAGAATGTAGTGTTGGTTTAGGTATGGGGTCACATGGGCTCTAAACGAAACGTCGAAGCAAAATCGTGCGCAGGCGTTTTGAACAAATGCACACTACCATCCTAAAAAATATTTAATGCTCTGTAAGATTATTGTTTCAACTTTTCAGTATGTGTACCAGAGTTTGCTATAATCACTTGCAGTGAACTCTTTGGTACGGATACAATAATATCGATACAAGTTAAGAATTTTCATAACACCTTTCACCGCAGAGCTGGCCAAAACCTATTCAATGCTCTTAACTTTTCTTTTATAGCTGATAGGCTAGCTTTTGACCACTATCTCACCTGATTGTAAGTGATGATGTGGTCGAAGATAAGACAAACGCTATACTTGGAATTATATCTTATTCCGGCTCTTATCCTACGCCATTATTTATATGTCCCCACATGGACGTATTTTCTTGTTTAGTTAAACACATGAAGCATGCTATATCCTTAAAAGAGGAAACTGTCGATCTTACCTTTTTTGCTAGTGAACGCGAACTGTATCGTATTGCCGCCGGCTCCACAGAAGGCGTCCAGCACCGTGTCGTACGTATATTTGCGTGCGATGTGTCGCGCCACGTTCTCGGGAGTCACGCTGAACCAACTCTCCCGGTCCAGGCGGATGCCTTCGTCGAACCTGGCCAAATATATACATGGGTAATAGTAGATTATTAACCAAGGGCTGTATGACATCAATTGCATACGAGGTTTTTGGCGCCTGAGCGAAGCGAAGGCGCTAATTAACCCGAGTATGCAATTGATGCTTACGCCCGAGATAAATACTCTGCTTTACATATCGATTGTGAGGTAAGTAAACAACAAGACAGCAGGTTTCAATGAACATTTATTAAGAAGAAAAAAATGTGTATTTAATTTAAATTAATAGTAAAATTATTACAATTTGTAAGAGATATGGTCACGTTCTTTTTAGGAATATTTATAGTTTGAATATGAGTTTGTGATGATAAGACTTGAGTTTGAGTGACTTGAGGTTCTTGCATCGTAAATGGCGGCAGTTGACTGGTACTATTTTCTTCATTAAAAAATGGCTCAGATGATGTGCTTTGACGTGGTGATTTCAAGTTTATATTTTCTGTTATTTTAGAAGTAATTTTGCTTTTGTTTGCCATCGAATCTTCGATATAACCTTCGGCCACTTTGCTGGACTTCCAGCCGCCGTGCCTTTTTAACAGAGTGAGGTTGGCTCCCGAATCAGCCAATAGAATCGCTGATGTTCTGCGAAAGCAATGCCCGGTGTATAACTCTACGTTACTCAGTTTTAAATATGTGGCTATTTGTTTTGGCATGCCTGTAAATTTGTTTTTTCCTATTACTTGTCTGTGGCATTTTCCTTTACTGTAATTAAGAAAAAAACGATTTGTATCCACGTTTTCAGGCCGAAGAGCTTGATATTTTTCAACATAATTTGCAAATTCTTCATGCACAACAAATGACCGGTCAATTTTAGTTTTCGTGTTAGGCAGTTTTATGAGTAGTAATTTGTTATGTTTTTCTACATTTTCTATTGTCAAGTTTGTCAATTCCACGGTTCTGCAGGCTCCCGATATCCCAAAAATTAGAACAACCTGTAAAAAAGACATAAGTTGTATTAAAGGCACCAAATTCGCATAGAATTTTTGTGAAATATTTTGGTAACTTATTAAAAAGGGCAAGTAAATACGTAGGTACCTTTATTGCTAAATAAATTTTATCCGGAGCTTCATTTAAGAAATTCTGTACTTCTTCTGCAGTAAATACCTTCGATTTCTTGCTTTTAAAGCCGTCAGACTGCCTTTTCAAGAAAGTAGTAAGTTTAGAAAAATCTTTCAAATTCACGTCATGTTTTGTCATCATTGTAGATTTTAGCATGGAATAAAAGCACCATAAACTGGAAGGTTGTAGCCTCTTAGATAATTCATCAAAATATGATATAAAAACACTTTCAGAAAGAGATTTCACTTTTTTTTCTGACCGCCATTTCATAAATTCGTCGTATGCCTTTACATATCTTTCTTTCGAGTTCGGCGGTAATATATTTTCGACAACTGTTTTTGCCCTTTCTTTAATAAAATAGGGCGTTAGATCTATGTCTTCGTCACTAGACATGTTTAAAACTTTTGAAAAAGAACTCAAACAAGAAAATTAATTATTTTCGCGATGCTTTCGCGCCTACTAGTAGACTAGTCTTTTTTTTTCACGCACGCAAGCGCGTCAAATCTTGCTGGCCAGTTTGATTTTTAAATCGATTCCATCTAACATACGATGTGGAAACAAATAGTTCCATATTTAAAATAAAATCTTTATAAAATAAATTGTCTAGATTCCGATTCGAGTAATTAATCGATACCGAGAAAAAAATATTAACTTTTTAAAAATATTCTTCGTGCAGTATGAGTATGACAGTTCTTTTTTCAAATTCCAAAACCTATGCTGTAATGATAGTCATACACCCCGGCATTCAGGGGTGTAAGGGTGTACTTACAGAGCAAGAGATATGTAAAAGACTTTTCGTCGAAAAAGAGCGAGTGAATACACAACAGTCCTATACCGTCGTACCTGCATAGAATCGGTAACTATTTACGCGGACAAAAACTGTCGTCTGCGTAGCCCTTATGAGTAGCGAACTGAGTATTAACCGAACTCGATCGAGCGTGTCGACGATGACTCAGGGCTTTGGCTGCTAGTAATGTGGCAGTGCGAAACTAAATTGTGAATGTTAGGTTAAAATAAGACTTAATTAAACATAACAATAGTTGGCCCTCTGAATATTACGTACCGGCAAGAGCAGTTGCTTAAAATTATAAGGTTACGCTACACTTAAGGGCTACGCAGACGACATATTTGTAGTCACAAATTCTTCACAAGTACGGCATATACATAGAGTTGAAAATAACTCCGTACCACTATCTACACAACACTTGACCCTATATTATATTTTTTTTTGTTTTCACGTGCGCGAGTCCTATACTTGCACTTGGTCGATTTTTAGTATTGTTTTATAGCGTTTTTGTTGTTATAGCGGCAACAGAAATATATCATCAGTAGTGAGTGGTCAAAAATTTGCCTTGCAGCTGACAAAATAACATGCCCCGCCTTTGAAGAAATCACGACACCCGCATAATGATTGACTAAAAGATATTGTGACATTAAAATGAGTTTGAAATAATATTTGGTTATTGACATAAATAATTAATATGATATAATTATATTACATTTTTGAGAAAAGATGTTCTCGTCTAGACTAAATTCGTTTAAAATACCTGTGAAATAATGAGTGCCGTTTCTTCCAATACTTCATCATTTTAGGGTCATCACGCAACTCTTCTGGTACGTTTGAAAATTCTTCCTCATCCCACTTGGTGTATCGTTTCTGCCGACGTCGACGCTTTGTCGGCTCCGTGTTTTGACTCACTAATAATCATACATTCAGTTTAGCCTTCCACGGTTTCAATTATGACGAAAATGAAAAACTACAGAAAAAAAACAATGGCTAACTAATGGTATATCAGCTATTTAACTAGCTATACCAACTACAACTTTGGCCGAGTCCTATTAAGATATTTTTCCAATAGTTTCTCGCCAGAAACAACACTTATAAGTCGCCCTTGGGGATAATATGTAACTTTAGACATAGCTACTTCGCGCCGGGAACTAGTTTTGCTTTGGGATAAAATGTGGACAAGTGTGTAGTACTATGTCTGTTCCCTTAAACTGTTAAAAAATAGGAACGGAATGATAAATTTGATATAGAGGTGAGCCCACTCACCATAATAGGTGAACTGGCAAAAAATGTCCCGCCTAAAGGGACGAATGGTCGCGAGTTGGAATCACACTTGTGGTTTACATTTTTCTTTTCTTTGTAATATTGTATAACAAGATTAATTAAGTAGTTCAGGTCTATTGGCCTAAACTAATAAAAATATCTTGAGTTAGTATGTATGCTGGCCAATTAGGTGCTTTTAAGCTTTCCTTGAATTATTGCGTTAAGGCGTGAAAAACGATCTAATTGACATACAAAAATTCAGTGAAAAAGTAAGTATTACTGCATTCTACATACCCGTATTGTCCAAGTTTTCTGGTTTCGCTTCGTCACTAGATTGATCAAAATCATCAGGTAAAGGCATTGCAGAAGCTTCTAAAGCAATGCTTTCATCATTCCTACAATTTTCAACTTTATTTTGAACATCATAGTTATCAAACTGCTTTAAATTTTCTCTATTACAATCCTCGGTATTATTAATGCCAAGATCTTTAAGACTAGAATTAGTATAATCAGTTTTCACTTCATCTAGTTCAGTGATTTCTTTAGCAAGTTTCTGAATGTTGTTACATTTTGTTTCATTTATTGTTTGATTCAAATTATTTATTTTATTTTCTTCATCAGAATTATTGATGTCTTCATCATTCTTACTTTTCAAATTAAGAGTAACAGAGTTAGTATTAACGTTGAAATCTACAGTATCAATAATAATATTATCTTTGGTTACTAATACATTATCTACTTTTCCAGGTTCATTTGCATCAACACTCATATACTCAGTGTCTTGGTTTTTATTTTTGTGTATTGTGTTACCTAGACTTTCATTTATTTTGTCTACTTCTTCAGGTTTCATAGTATTTACTTTTTCAGTTTCTTTAGCTATGTCTTGTTTATCTGGATTTTTACCAAATGAATTTAGAAGTTTTAGTGCTTCTGATTTGAAGTCAGGGCAAGAGATATCATCATCTGTTTGCATTTCTCGTTCGTCCTGGGAATCTATACTCTGTGAAATAATTAAATAAATTGTACATTAATTTGTATCACCACAAGTTTTATATGGATTTTATAGGTACTTTATAATCATAGTATCAGTAATTTAGTATAGTATAGTACTGAAAAAAGCCTAATGCTTGTATGAAATTTGTATCGAGATTGTGCAATAACAACAGCAGTTACTAATACTAGTGTAACTTGTGCAAGAGTTGTAGGGTTTATAAATTGGGAATCAACCTGGCAATTGACTGACAATCTAGTGGTGATACTCAGGCTACTTTACCAACAAATCAGTGTGATATACCTAAGCTTTACCTGGTCTAATTGTATTGGATTTCCATCATCATCAAAATAGGTCTTTCTTGGGGTGTCAAATCTCTTTGTGTTTTTATATCTAGGAGGTCTTAGTTTAGCTATTTTTTTTCTGTAAACCATCTGGCCTTTCGGAATGTTATTATCTTTTATACTAAAACCCATGATTTCGAAAGTTGCTTTAATTTTTTCCGCGGCTCCTTCTTCCAAGTCAATTTCATGGCTGTAAATATATTGTTAAGATAATGTTAATTAGTATTTATCAAAATGCATATTTAAAACTATCTGTTTGAATATCCAATCCTACAATTTGGGCGTATAAGGATATACAATATTCTTTATCAAATAACTTTGGTTCAGAGACACAAAGCATTACTTTGAAATCTAAGGCAATGAATGATGTATGTTCAATAAGATATCAAAAATGATATGCAATATAACAAATGTATTTCAAGTATATATAATCCATTATCACCTTTTCTAATTAAAATATGAAATATCCTTACATACATTTCTTCATTTATTTACATACATTTTCTTCAATTATGTTAATGAAAAATACTTTACCTCCTTTTCAAATTAACATGTGTTTCTTCAGGAGGGTTATCATCACCATCATCATAGCTATATGACGTAAATTTAGTATTACTCACTGACTGCTGTAATTGTAAATTAGAACTATTGGATTCATTGGAATTGCCTGTTACAGGTTCTGCTTCTTTTATATCTTGTCTTTCTTCACCAGCTTCTGTTACTTCCACATTACTATCGTCATATTTGTGGTTTTCATTCTGTAGTAAATTCTGTAACAATACACCTACAGACCCTAAGTATTTGTTGGACTTCTTTTTTCCACGCTTTCGTTGCTTAGTAACTGGCTCTTGAATAGTCATTTCCTCCACTTGAGTTTGCACTTCTATGACTGTAGGCAATTCCTGAGAATTGCCCTCGCTGTTTTCATTTTCAATATCTAGAACTTTCTCTTCTTTTTCTTGTGCTTCTATGGCCACTTTTATTTCCTCTTTTGGAGATGCCACTTCAATATTTATAGCCGGTAGTTCTTGAGTGTTGCGAGTTTCTATATAATTTGCGTAATGCCAAGCATACTGCTCCCCAAAATGCTTTTTCCAAAGATATTGCCAGTATTGATCTGTATCCATATCATCTATTGAAGTTGATTCTGCATTTTCAACATTAGCTATCCTAGTTTGATCATTAGACTGGTCATCAGATGTTGATGATGATACACTGTAATCATCAGTTGGCGATGATTCAGAAGTAACATGACTAGATGTAACATCATAGCTGGAAAGAGTAATTTTAGTAACATTTGTCATTGAATCTGTACCTGCTAAAGTTCTAGGGCTTATTATCCTTTCATGTTCAGAACAAGATCGCCTCCTAGAAGGCAGCCAAGCTTCATCTTTATTTTCATTTCTATCTAACTTCTCAGTCTGATTTTGGCTTTGTGCTTTTCTATAAGGGTTGACTTTGGAATCATAAGAGAACTTTCGCTCTCTCATGTCATTGTCTTCGATCTTTTGCTCTGTTTCCTTGTAAATCTGATCAATAGACCTCTGCTTTGGAATGCTACTGTCATCAACAATTAAATCATTGTTTTCATTCAAATAAGCTGGATTTATGTAATCACTATACTTTTTAATCCATGACGCCCATATGAGCCTCTCTCCATTGATAGCCCAAAATTTACTGAATGTGTCCTCTGCGAGGTAGTTTTCTTCTGTTGTACTCGGAAAGTCTTGATCCATTCGCTCTAGTTTGTCAAGGTTAGTGTACTCTGAATGGCATTCTTGGTATGTCAGATCAGCGCCACTGTCACTTGGTTGAAGAGCGTGGGATGTACCATGATGGGCGTCATGCTCATCAGTAGAGCAGCAGTTGTCAGTATGTGATGCACTGCAGTAACAACTGGCAACTTCATCTTTCTGCAAATATTAATAAATGTTATTTGGAACCATAACACTATTTAGTAACAAACATATCAGAATCGATGTCACCTGCAGAAGTATATAACTGTGTCACAGATGCCAACGCCCTCCTCCGAAAGTAAGCTAATTTAGTTCCTTAGTAACCAGCAAAGCATGTATCAGTATAAATGAAAGTTATCAATCTAATTGATTATCACTACTGCTATAATTTCCCTCGTCATTAATTTTCTGTTTCCTAAACTTCTATCTTTTGTTGGGTATATTATAATAGGCTTATGTTTGGAACTAAAATGCCATTGCACACAGCTTGGCTATGTGATTGACTGCCCACATTCCACCATTAGCTGCAGACTGGCTGTATACCTTCTGGATTTTATGAACACTATTGCATTGCAACGGTATGAAGGAATGGTGCGCGGGAGGTAGAGATAATTTGCTCGATTCCCAGAAATGTAGTCGCCACGGGGTGCTTCATGGGTTCATTCACAAAAATAGCGATAAGGTAAGGAATAAGCTTCAATTCTTTTACAGCTACCTAGCTAAATACATGTTGGTTTGATACATATTTGGGTATTTTATTGAAGTTATAACATTTAATTTATGTATCTATGTACCACATTACTTGACAAGCAGTAAATTTACTAACCTATTGAGTTTAATTTTAAAGTAAAAAAAAATACAGGCAGCTGTCGTGCTGCAGATACAACAATGTTGTAAAACTATGGTACAAATATTACAACATCATAGTTTGGAACAGCGCGAGCGGAATAATGTTAATAATAATGTAAAAACTACTGTACAGTTTAAATTTTGGGAAATTCCAAAGATTTTGTAATATTTAAGAAAGTATAGCTCCGATCGCGCTCAATCCAACGGGAAACGATCGGCGATCGCGGCCCGCGTGTTTTGATGCGTGGAGCTATTTAAAAAGGTTGAAAATAAATTTATAACTACAAAAATATAATAATATATCATTATATAATATATAAATAATTTTTGAAAAAGAACAACAATAAAATGTTAATAACTTTGCGACTATTGTCTCTAACAACCTAAAACCAACAGACCCCGGCCGGTCGGTCTGCTACCAGCAACAAACAAAGACAACACGAAAAATTGAAAATTCTGTATATATATGTATATTTTCTATACATTTTGCACATCTGTGATACATATTTCTTTATTTCTTTTCCCTCGATAAGCGGGATCAAACCAATATTGTTTGAGGCGACAATGAGGGGGTGTTAGTTTGTGCCTCATGCACGTGTATACATGATTATATTAAACATGAAACAAAACACTCCGTATATAGTTGTATATAGTTCATAGTATTTTGTTTAATAAAGGCATACCGCCGGTAAAAAAAAAAACACTCCTAATCTATGGAAACTTCACTCAAGGTGAAGGTTACCCTGCTACTTTTTCTTGTCATTGATAATTAAACCTGAGAGTTACTTTATAAGCAAATGCAAAAAAAATATGTCAATCAATCTTTGTTCTTAGGACAAGTGCAAACGTGATAACTGGAAATTATTGTATTTAACTGTAATAGGTGTAAAAATATTATGGTTATTAAATTTTAATCAATTATTTAAATTGACATAATTAGAATTTAATATATTTAAGTAGTATAAATATGTCTTAAATGTACCTTGGACTTGCCTGTAAAAAATTTACAAAAGGGCAAAAACCTTTTACATCTTTATGCACATACTGAACAAAAATGTATAAAAAATCTGTTAGATAGAAAATAGCTCCTAACACAGATTTCAGAATACAAGTACTACTAGCACATGAGAAGAAGCCAAATATAGAATATTGTCAAACAAAATATGTTATAGTTGATTAGCATTAATTTATAAAAGCATTGACGCATGCTAAGCGAAAACATATAAATTATTTCGGATGGAAAAAGATAACTTCCAGCGGGACTTGAACCCGCAACCCAGACCAGAATACTGTCCTGGTGAACCCAAGAATAGTTTCAGATCATCAGCAAACATGAGGCATTTAACTGTCTTAACGACACTAGGCAAGTCATTGATCATGATCAAAAATTGAGTTGGGCCAAGCGTACTACCCTGACTTACACCAGAGCAGGTCAAATACAGAATTTACACTAATTGAAGGCTTGCTTTGAATGTACAAGCTTGAGTTTGGGTAAACTGTGTTAGGTGTCACTCCATAGCTGTGAATCTATGACAGTTGTGCCATGTGTTCCTAATTTTATTCCATAAATATACTTGCGTAACTAGGAAGAAAATGTTTCATAGTTTCTTTAGAAAATGTTTCATATTGATGTTTGTCATACCTCACACTTCACTTTATAAGAGGTGTCCAAAGAAAAATGGACATGTGATTGATCCTCCCACCCCTGGGATCCAGAGTCTCGCAGGGCTTCTATATCACTTTCACTGCCATCTTCTTTATCTATATTGTAAGTCTTAACACCATCTCTGGAACATAAATATACATTTCAATAACTTTTGTATTAATACCCCATTGTAATGATCATAAGAAGCAACTCAAGGAAAAATACCGGAGGTTGGCTTGCCAAGTGAAGAGACAAATTGATTAATGAAAAGTTAAACATATAAAATAAAAAGTAGATAAAAATTATTTATGTGATTGTTTAGGATGCTTAAAAACATATTGTTCAGGGATATGAAGGAATAGGCAGAAGTGTCTCAACATCCATATTACACCACATATGTTTTAGGTCCCACCTAATAGGCGAAAAGTTATTGCTATCTTATTGTTCTTCATATGGATGTTTCAAGCATACTGTGGCCAATATTATAATAATAGATTGAGCTAACTTCGGTCGCTTCCTGGAAAAATCTCGGTTGGAGTGTACAAAATCTCTTCAGTATAGGCTTTTATCAGGCACAGGGCTTAGAGACAAAATATTTAGCATATGGATTCACCATGTAGGTACCGGGTCCATCACATTGCAGAGAAAGAACAACATAACAAAGTGCCTGGGACTTTCAAGCATAGTAGCAGGGCGGAATGTTATGAGTTAACAGTGCACATCTATACTATGCTACGTCTTATTCCCCGGCTAGTCGCATTCGGTAAGATCCTTACTAGTGCCGATTTTTATATTCGTGGTAAAGGTGCTTGGCGACTGGTTTCTTACTTGTATCCTGTAAACTGCACATAATATGTACTGAAGTCAACCTAATAATCACATAATGACGCGATAATATAATGTTCTTTTTAGGTACCTGATATAGGCCCTGCTGCACAAGCAGTAAAGGAAATTATCATCTTCAGATTTATCTTCAATGTCGTTCAGCCCGAAATGGAACTCCGCCAGTGGCTCCCAACGATGGTAATTATCGTAATACTCCGACATATTCACTGAGACGATACACACTGTTTATATTTAAAGAAGGAATTTGTGTTTTGCTTAAAATTAACAGGTATTCGTATGGGCTTCCATGTGATAAAAATATATTAAATCACAGAGGCAAAAAATCGAAGACTGTCTTTCTACGCTCTCCATTCGTTTTGATATTTTTATACGTTCCGATTCCGACTTGTATGTGAACAAATTTGACATAAATCGATAGCAAATATTTTTTCAGTGAAACGAAACGTTTTGTGCGGTCAAGACATCGAGAAAATAACACTGAGAGAAGCAATAAGATTTGGTTTGTTCGAGATGAATTGATGCCAAACTCTGTTTAACCTAAACGCGCTCTAATTGGCTAAGCCACCTCCATGCGGTAAACACCCGAGTCCCATAGTGATGGGACGTGATTCATATGCAAATATAATCGATATCAATACATCGTACAAGATATATAAGCTGATCGTATAATATATTCCTCCATGACGCCCTATTTAGATAAAAGTGATATTTGTCCCACTTGCGTTGGCAATAATACCCAGCAGATACCTCGCGCGGTATTTTGTATGAGTATAGCTGTTTTGTTATAATAAAATATAGAATAATGATTTGGTTGTGTGATTCCACAATTCTGCTTGAAATATCCTTACTTTTGACAACATGTTTTATACAAAAATATGATTTTGAAATCGGTACACGTATATTGATATACCATAAGATTATATTAAGATGAGAATTATATCAAGTAAAAAACGTAGAAAAGATTTGGTGTTTATGAGACAGGAATTCAACACAAAACTGGCACACCATCATCAGAGTTTTCTTGGCTCATATGTAAATAACAAAACTAATAAAGTCATCACTAATCTGAGAACACACACGACTAGGTAAGCTAAAATCGAAACAAACAAGTGGTTGAGGACTCTCAACCACGATGAAGCTAAAGATTCTCTAAAAGTTATCGTATGATTAATAAAAAATCAAGTTAGCTTTACACTATATATTCACACAAAGCTTTATATTCATTGCACTTCATGCATACACACAAACACATCCTGTCACACACCCACATACACAATACTCCCACGACACAAGATTTTTTTCTTAGTGTGGGATCTGCATGTCATTTTACTGTCAAAAAATCACTACAATTTAGTGTACCAATTGTAATAAAGTTAAGAATAACAACATAATAAGAGTAACTGTATATTGTGAATTTTTTTTTTTTTATTATTATTATTATAAACTCATATCAAACATATAAAAGGTACCCCCTTTTTTACATCCAAGGCTAAATATATTTATTGGCCAGAGTATGACGATATTGATTTTAGTTCCACTATAACGATAAATTACTGTACTGTATAAGCACAACACTAGTAGAGGGCGCGGTTTACAGAAAGACAAGGATGACAATAGATGAATGTAGTAAGTGGGAGTGAAATGCATTCATACGGGTCTATGAGATTGTCCAGTTTAACTTGACCTATTAAAAATGAAGTAGATAAATTACGTAAATTGATAAATTTTACTTACTTGTGGAAGGTAATTCCATCTGTTTTATAAATGGATGTTTGCTATTTTTCCCGCACCGTCTAATGGAGCAGGTAGTGATTTTTATTGCAATGAATGCCTACAATCGTCAAAAATAAAAATATTTTCAGACACGTACGTACGGATCAAGCTTCTGGTCGCGTACTGTTTATGTGAGCTCATGCTATGACTTAAATGTGTTAGAAATCACACACCAGTTGCATAATCGGGCAACCATCAATTCCCCTCTCGGGGTTTAAATCTCGTTGGGTCAAGAATACTTTGTGCGGTTAAGAGGCCTTTTTCCTGAAATGTTAGATTTCCGTGATTATTGGTAAATAGCACCCTCTAACAATTGAAACTCCAATGATTTATCTATTGCCAAACATAACCATTAGATGACAGAACACTGAACAATCAACTTCATCAAAATCGTGCGAAACCAAATCTCGATCCGAGAGAACAAAAAATGTTTTTTTTGTTCTCTCGGATCGAGATTTTCTTCGTGACCTTCATCACCATTTTTCATCATCTCCTTCGTAATACGATTATATTTTTGTCAAGTCAAAGGAAAATTGTCAATGAGAACATAATATAATAAACGCAAAAAATCCTGATTTTGCGGTAGGGCTGCCATCCGTCCGGTTTTCCCCGGATTTGTCTTTGTTTAGAGGGTGTCCGGTAGGGGTTTTCAAATAGTGTCCAATTGATTGAAACAAATCAAAATCAACAGCAACTGAACGTCCCCCGCGCCGCGCCGGCCCCCAGCATAAATAACTGCCCCGATCATTCACTCACTTTGTTGCCGTTTTGGCGCATTTAGTGCTAGGTCTAGAATATTTCTAGGGTTTTGAGAGCTTTTTCATAAGCTAAAAACGTCTAGTGAAATCTGGCGGAAAGCATTACACACATTACAAAAAAGATTATCTTGATAGTAGTTAGCAAATGAAGTTACATTGTGAGTTTATTCGCTAGACTCTCCTCGCGGCAATGGACGAATGAGAAAAACTCACTAGAAAAGCACATGGTTTCATCTCCGATCAAAATAAAGTATACATTTAAGGACCTGAGTTGCTTTGACTTTTCCGAATTCCTAATGGAAAAGTAAGATCACTTTGACTAAAATTTGAACATCTGAAAAAGACCGAAATAAATTAAAAGATTTTAATATTTTTATGTTTTGAATAACGCATGCTTTGCAGATTACATTCCAATATTACAAATATACGGCAGGAAAATTATAATCATGTGCGGTCTCGCGTCATCTGCCCCGTTAGCCGGGGTATACTCTAACTGACTGAGCTAACATGACGGTTAGATCTGAGCATACCCCGGCTAACGGGGTGGATGACGTGAGACCGCACATGATTATAATTTTTCCTCTTGTATATTTGTAATTTTGTAAAATTAAAAGATCTTGAGCTCGTCAAAATTGAAACTTGTTACTTACTAATAATTTATATAAAAAAAAAATGTTTTACGGTTTTAAGTACTTAATCTACCTAACACAACAAGATGGCTTGAAAAAAAATTGATACTTTTTTTTTATGAAATGGAGTGGCAAACAAGCAGACGGCCCACCTGGTGGTAAGCGGTTACCCTCGCCTATCGACATTTGCAACACTTGGGGCGTTACCAATCCGCTGCCGACCCTGTAAGACTCTTTTAACACCCTTTTTGAAGGAATCCATACTGTAGCTCTGCGGAAAAACACTAGATGGAAGATCATTCCACATTTTGCAGGTATGCGGTAAGAAGGAACGCATAAATCGAGCTGTGAGAGATTTCCTGGACTCGAATATATGTGGATGAACATTTAACCGGTGACGCGAGGAACGATGATAGAATCGCGATGCCGGTATGAGATCAAAAAGCTCTTGAGAGCATTCCCCGTTATATAGCCTGTAGAATATACAGAGTGAACCGATGTCTCTTCGGAGGCTCAGTGGCTCAAGTCAGTCGGAGAGCTCGGGATCGTCGACAATTCGGATCGCTCGACGCTGAATAGCATCGAGAGACTGGAGTCGGTACTTTGGTGCGCCATTCCAGAGGTGAGAGCAGTACTCCATGTGAGGGCGAACTTGTGCTTTATAAAGCAAAAGTCGCTGGCTCGACGTGAAGTACCGCTTTGCCTTATTAAGCACACCAAGTTTCTTGGATGCCAACCCAGCCTTACTCGCGATGTGACAGCGGAACTGGACATCTTTGGAAATGTCGACGCCAAGAATTCCAATACTCTCTGCGGTTTTTAGGGGAACACCCTGAAATTGCGGAGTGAATGTAAAGGGAAACTTCTTCGCGGTGAAAACGCATATCTGAGTTTTTTTGGGGTTGAATTGGACAAGATTCTGCTGTCCCCAATGTGAGATGAGTTCCAATGAACCCTCAACTTCAGACACAAGACCAGTCCTGCTTCTTTCCACTTCGACGCGAGGGGCATTAGCACGGCCAGAATATTGTGCATCGCCCGTGCTATCGTCTGCATAGCAATGCATGTTACAGATTTGCAACATGTCATTGATATGCAGAATAAATAGCGTAGGTGATAACACTGATCACTGTCCCATTTGCGGTCTCAAAAGGTACGAATTAGAGCACGATCGCGCACGATCGCTACCTCAGATCGTGCCAGGCAGTGATCAGAAGAACCTAAAGGCACTTCCACTGATACCTGGTACTGATCCGGGTGAGAAGTCAGCATCAGATCCAATAAAGAGGGTGTGTGGTTCTCGATATCTGGTATTCTGGTCGGTGTGTAAACCAACTGCGAGAGACCATACGCCAAAGCGAAATCGAGAGCAGTGCGGCAGGCGTGATCCGTAGTTTTGGAACCCAACTACTCGATATGGTGAGCGTTGAAATCTCCAAGTACCACTAGCTCCGCCGAAGGGTACTGCTCATCGACCTTATCAGCTCCTCGAGCTAGGTGCTCAAAAAGATAAGTTGTCTCCTTATCACCGCTTTGTGACCTATAGAGACATGCGTAAACTAAAGTTTTGCCACAGTAATCCACGCGAACCCACAGCATGGATAGGTCCTTGTCTTCGAGACCATTAAGACGCCGCGGCCGACAGCAAATATCTTCCCGGATATAAAGGCAAACTCCAGCATGACGAATAAACGCGTGCTCGAGTGTGTAACCTGGATATAACAGGTACGAAGTATCCGCCGGGTTTAGTATTTCTGTCTCCGTTAAAAAGAGAAGGGCTGGCTTAACCGTCTCAAGGTGGTAATGGACGGCATCTAGGTTGGAGTCCCCGAATGTTACAAAAATCCACAGATAAAGTGGAGTTGGAAACCACTGAAGAACATCTCTTTTTAGTTTTATATGTCATTGGGTGAAAATAAGAGTTGGGTGGTGTGACTTTACCAATCCTAACGATAGGGCAATAAAAATAAGACTTGATGTTGCAACAGCAACATCAAACAGTGGTGTGAATGGCTGGCGCGGGGGACGGAAGGGCCCCCGTTCCCCCTGGAACTAACTGACGGGATCCACTCCAGTCTCCTACTCCGGCACGTCAGATAATTCACAGGATTATGCACCGGTTGGCGGGACAGCTTCCCTGGGCGGAGATTAAAAGCAATCCCGGGGTTCGGGTCCCCTACTGACCCGCTGGAGGCCAGCGGTCAGCCGTTTCACTGGGTCTCCCTGGACCCCGCGCCAACCTGTCACGGCTGTTCAACATTAACCTGTTGCTTTAACCATAGTACGGCCCTAAAATTTAGGACAAGCACAAGTCACACAGGACTGGTACTCCCGCAATAGTACCGGAACACGTCCAAGCTGGGGCCTGGACATTTGGCGTTATACTTTAACGGGAGGGTGGTAGTTATCCAGGCGGACCCTAAGGCCCTACCACCACTGTGATTCTTCGAGTGGAGTTGCAGCCCTTTGGGCCGGCAGGGGATGCGACGAGCACGCCTCCACGCTTATCGCCCAAAAGTATGTAGTTTCTAACTAGGTACTGATTTATTGATTATTTATCAACTTATTAGGAAACGGCTAATAAATAAAAAAATAATATGGATAAATCTCGCGATAGTTTTAAGTGAAGAATATTTATTAAACCAAAAACTATAATTAATTTCTAATTAGATAACAAATAACACTGATCGTCATTTTTTTATCACAAGATTGCCTCAGAAAGAGAAGAGTGAATAATTATTTGTTTACCACTGAAGTTTTTGCGCAAAGAAAGAAATTAAATCAAGAAAAGAAAATAAATGAAAAAAAACTAACTAAGTTTTCATGTGCGTCTGGGGAAAAAAACTAATTTTCACCCAAATATCCGGATTTTTTAAGTTTTTTAAATTTTTTAATTAAAATATATATAACACCATGACATTTGATTAAACTGACTGTCCTGTGAGTTGAAATTTGGCAATGAGCATAGACAAGAAAGCGGACGGACGGACTAATGGACAGACATGACACATGTCAAAGTGACAGGTAATGACGAATTCCTCGATTTTAGTTTCATATTTCAATACCAAATGTTCTTAAAATTTGTACAGGTCACAGATCTTAGATGTGACAGGTGTGAAATTGACACTTTTTAAGTTGTTAGTTTAGGGGAAATTTAAGTCTGACGATTCAATGTTACCACGGTTAATAGAAAACAGCACGGTACCTTCAACGGAACCATGTAATGGTTCAACGACAAATTAACGAAAGATCGGACAGACGGACAGAGTGATGGTCAAAAGTGTAAAGGTGTCGTTTTCCGTTACAGAACCCTAAAAGAGAAATCTCTTTCGCTTCCCTACTAAAGGGTTTTTCAACAAGAACTTTGTTTTCTAAAACAAAATAAAACCAAAAATTAAGATGAAGATGATTCAAATTATTATTGTATTACGGAGAGAAAAGTTTGGCAATTGTGAATTAAAAATGATATCTGGAATGATATCCACCACGAGCATGCTGACAGAGGTCAATTCTTTCATCAAAGTTTTTAATCACTTTTGGATCACGCTATCATCTCTTAACAACTAAATTTCGGCCTATTATTGATTACTCGGATATTACTGACGGAAAAGCAATCCGACCCCACTGCATCATAGCACTTTGTATGGCGGCCATCTTGAATTCCGCCATTTTGGTTTTATAACACTTTTCATTCGAATGTTTTTCCGATTCCTACGATAATTGTTCAAACCTCCTATATCTATCTCGTACCGTTTTAGAGATACGTCATTAGTCTTCACCTGGCAAACGTCATCCAAAAAAATATACATATTCAAAATAACGACGTCCACTATACAACCTCTTCTTCTAAGTCGATACGCTCTTGGCAGAGCGGTCGTGGTCGTCATGTAGTAGTGGTGGAGGGGGCAGACAGTACACGCCTCACGATGCCCCGCCATTTGTCTCTGCTAGAGGTCATCCTGGCGCACTCATTTAAAGGGTTACCGACAATTATCTTTATCTGGTCGGTCCATCGAGTGGGTGACCTTCCGCGCGGTCTGGTACCTTCCACTTTGCCCTGTACGACTAGGCGCTCTATGGACAGATTATCACGTCTCGAGACATGACCAAAGAAGGTAAGTATGCGAGACTACTGTTGTAAATAGGCTGCTTTATGCCGAGTTCTTGGAGTATGGATATATTTGTTCAGAACTCAGTCCAGGAAACTCCAAGCATCCTTCTCCAGCACCATATCTCCAGAGCGTCTATTTTCTTCCTTTCCACATCTCGCAAAGTCCATATTTCAGAAGCGTAAAGAAGTATGGGGAAGATGAGTGTTCGCACGAGCCTGATCTTCGTAGTTTTGGTGATGTTCCTATTCCTCCATACTTTCTTCATCTTGTCCATAGATGTCCTTGTTATAGCTATGCGTCGCTTTATCTCATCAATGCACCCGCCATAGTTCGTGATTAAAGAGCCAAGGTATACGTAAGATTGGACCACGTCACAGTTCGCAATCTGGGCATATTCCGGCGAATTGCTGTTGGCGCGATCAATTATCATCATTTTGGTCTTACTGCGATTTATCTTTAATCCGAATATTAGACTAGTGCGTTCCATTTTCAGTAGCAAGTCTTCCATATTTTGAGCACTGGTCGCAAATAGGGTCGTATCGTCTGCATAGCGTAAATTTGTAATTTTATAGCCACCAATAGTAACACCGTCCGTCCAATCTACTAAAGTTATGCGCATAATCAGCTCAGTGTATATATTGAACAAGAGCGGTGATATTATACATCCTTGACGAACCCCAGCACTCGGGTGAAAATCAATTGACAAAACGTCATCTGTACGTACTGATGCTGTACCATCCTCATACAGACGTCTCAACAGATGGACAAGATGCTTTGGCGTTCCCATATCCAATAAAGCTTTCCACAAAACAGGCCATCTCACCGAGTCAAATGCCTTAGAGAAGTCAACAAAGCAAATGTAGGTTGGCTTGTTGAACTCTCGCGCCTTCTCGATGATCTATCGTACAATGAGTATTTGTGCTCACGTGCCTTTACCCTTCACAAACCCGGCTTGTTCTGGAGTGATCTCTTTGGACAGATACGTCTTCAAACGCTCATTAAGAATGTGTAACAGGATTTTGCTGGAGTGTGATATTAGTGCAATAAGGCGGTAATTGTTACATTTTTTTATAGATCTTTTTTTTGGGCAACGGGGTGAAAACAGTGTGCGTCCATTCTGAAGGCCATGTCCCTACCTGCCACACTTTGTTTCAAATGGCGTGAAACATGTGGTATTCACGTTCTCCAAGGGCTTTTATAGTCTCGATAGGGATGGCGTCTCTTCCGGTCGCTCTCCTATTTTTGAGGTGTTGAATGGCAGCTTTGACCTCAGAGAGCAGAATGTCCGGTTCCAAATCTTCACTGCTTGGTTCTGTACTTGGATACTGGCGTGACTCTGGATCTTGGAACAAAGACTGACAATACTTCTTCCATGTTTCTGAAATTTGGTCGAGCTCCGTAACCACTTCGTTGTCTTCATTTTCAATGGCCCAGGTTTTTAGATTTTGTGATAACACGAATTTTGTGATACAGGTCTCGGGATTCGTGTCTTCCTGCAAGTGTTTCTATCTCTGCACAAATTTTTTGAAGATAGGTATTGTGATCACGTCTACAGCTTGCTTGAATTTCAGCAGACAGTTTATTTATCTGCCTTATGTCAACTCCTTGTCCTTTCCTCTTACGCCTCTCCTCAACCAGTGCAAGGGTACTGTCCGTCATCCAGTTTTGTCGCTTACGCGGTTCTTTTTTTATCTTGGACTCTGATACTGCGTTTTTGATGAGATGTTTTGCCTATACAACCTATATCGATTTTCATCCAAATTGGAGTAACTTATCTTACTAGGCAGACTTCATCAAAAAATGTATTCCAAATTTGGAATAAGGACATCCAGAACAACTTAGATATCGATTTTCAGCCAAATCGGAGTAACTTTTTTCACTTAGCAGACGTAATCGAAAAATAAGTTCTGAATTCGGAATCTGGACGTCCAGAACAACCTAGCTTTTTATTTTCAGCCAAATCAGAGCACCTTTCTTCACGCACAACCCTCATCGTTATGCAGTATTAACATTTATCAAAATACCTAATAGTACATTTATCACAAAAAGATCAAAACTCGGTGGCGGGCGCAGTGCGATTCGTGACTTGTGACGAAATACATCTGTTATGGACAGAGGTTAGTCCACTTAACATCAGGTAGGCCTCGAGTTTATGTTTGGGCCTTTTTTATGTTATTGTTCCGTCACAATAACATAAAAAAGTAGGTAACAAAAACGCAATGTCTAATTCTATTATGGTTTTACAAAACAATATTAATACTGTGATAAAACTAACTACATAGTCGTCTGCGTCGTATTGCTTTGTGGCACCCCTTAACTTCGTCCCCTGGCTGAGCTGGTTCAATCTGGTTTGTACCCGAGCGGATGCCCCTGTAACCCCCGCGCGGCTTGTCGTGACAAGGTGCACACATATAGCTGTGCATGTAGTGGTGAAGCTTTCCTTCTGTACGGTTATTTATTCATGTGGTATCGGTATAGATTTATGGTCATCAAATTCATTATTTTATCACTATTTTTGTGCCGCAGACGCAGTGAAAGCGTACTGTAAAAGGAAGATGAAAGTAAAATAATATTAAATTAAAAAAATCTGTAACTATGTCATGCAGAGTAAGAACAGCGTGTTGAGAAAATCATAAGGTGTTAAAAAGTACATAGTGACTTAAGTCAAGAAAGGATCTTGAGATTCATTGAACGTGTGAATAGGATAGGAAGGACTAAATGACAATTAAAAATTAATTTACAATGACAGTGGTCATTTATAACTAGGCGGTACCTACATATTTTATTTATCTAGCAGCCTGTTTCTTGCTAAAAGACCCCTGATTTCTTCCATTTTATTTAATTGTAGTGATTGTTCCCTATTCTACACCTGATTCTCGAATACCATCTATCCACCTGTGTGTGTCACTCTACCTCCATAAGTGCAGTGCCACCATTCTGATTGACAAATTCACTGTGCTTGACACAGTAGTTCTTAAGATTTATAATTACCAGCTCACTTTATTTCGCTTTTATTCACTGTCGCGTCATGATACATTGGTCACCAATAAGCTTCCCCATTCGCTGGACTTTGATATTCAACCAAGCTGTTTTATCAGTCTACGGACACAGGATGAATATTTACTAGTTTAAAAATATAAATATTCTAAGCGAATATCATCGATTTGAATATAAGGGGAGAATTATTAAATTATAATTATATAAAAAAAAGGATTGACTTTGTTCTCAGGCAACTAGTAAATAACCACAGTATAAGCAGTAGCTAGAGTTCGTGGAATTTCATACAAAAGTTGTTTACGTTCAAAGGATGATATATGGCCCTTATTTTTTTCTCTTGGAAACTATGACTTTTGGGTATAAATAGGGTCGGATCCGGGCCAACCTAACCTGTCAGTCTTACTTTGAGTTTGAAACAAGCTACAGCGCGAATCTTTGGATCAAGTGCTCCAATTGCGAATAGTTAAATTAATTTAGGTTAAACCTGAAATGTTGTAATTTAGGAATTATTTATAAACCGCATACTGGCCACATACTGACACTGGTAGAAATACGCATAAGAAGAAGAAAACAGTATCAATCAATGTCATTTTCTAGAAACACGTTTATTTATTTTTCAAGCGTGAACTTATTTTGTGCTAGTTCAATTCCTATGTTCAATTCGATAAAGCCCAAATAATTATTGTTCCGGTATTCCTGAAGCTATAATTATTCAGGATGGGAAAGAAAAATAAAGAAGGTCTTGGACGGTCCCTCATAAAAGATAGATTCTCCAAAAATCGACATAAAAAACACGTTGAAGACAACACACTGGTATGATATATTATGAAGAAATTTTTTAGTATAATATTATATATCTCATCTTGCTAGTTATGATCTATTTTATGGTCCATAACTTCTTAAATTCGTTTTTTTTTACTTATCTACCATTCTCCTCCATATAAGCAACTTAGAATAATGTAAACATAACCTGTATTAAATTTTATTAAACTGAGACAAGTGCAATATATAACTACATTTGCTTGCACAGCATTTGCAAAACCAGTAGAAAAACAACTGTTTAAATGCCAGTTTGCCTCGCTATAAATCGTAACAGACCAAGAGTTTTTAATCTACGTTTTATTTCGCCGTTTTCACTATGATTTTCTGAATTCTTTAGTACATTATATAAAGAGTAAAGATTTCAGTTTCTCATCTAATTAATTCTTGGGATATGGCTTTAAACAAAAATTGTCTTAAGTAGCCAATATAGATGTCTCAAAATTAATGTTTTTTTTTTCCAAATAAAATTTCAATATTATATATTGTATGAATAATTGTTTTAATACCTGCCTAACATAGCCAGAAGAAAATGGCATATCTGCCTAAAATATTATAATTCTTCGAAACATGTGAGAAAAGGTTTTTAACTACAAGTTGCATAAAAGCAGACCACTATTACAGATTATTTTATAACTATGAAATTTAATGTGGATTTTGAGATATGTTACAGTTACAATTAAATCTGTCCAACAAGAACATAAATATATTGGTACATACATACATTAAATTCTCCTTATGAAATGCTTTATTCTATTTATTATGAGTTCTTACTCTATAATCCAGTATTCTGAACATTCCAATAATCTGGCACCCTCTGGTTTTTAATAGTGTCAGATTAGTGAATTGATATTTTTTTATTTATAGTCTTTATTTCAGGCAGCAACATATTTTATTTAAAAAATTATCTTAATGTAATTTAAACATCATATAAATTTACTACTGTTCATCACTATCTGTTTGCCTCTTGTCAAAGGTCTCCTCCAACCTCTTCCACTGTTCTCTCTCTCTCTAGCAAGTCTCATCCAGGTTTTTCCAGCTAATCTCATCATCCCATCTTTTAGGTTGTCTTCCCTTTTTTCTTTTTCTGTTTCCGGGATACCAAATGGTTACTGCTTTGCTCCATTTGTCTTGTCCTGTCATTGTGTGTCCTGCCCATTGCTACTTCAGCCTCCTTATCTCTACCAGAATCTCATGAGCTCCTGTGGCTTTCCTGATGATATTATGTTTCACCTTGTCTGACCTTCTTTTATCCTACATACTTCTTTCCATACTTTGCTGGCATGTTTATAATTTGGCTTGATGTGCTGTGCATTTTTTTTGTTATTATGCTATTATTAAGTTTACTGTAAATTGACTTGCTTAGTATAGCTACTTATGTTATAAGGCTAATAAATAATTATTCTATTCCATATTTATCTAGGGTATTTTTTTAAGGTGATAGTGAATAGTTGAAATGAATATTATTCATTGACAGTGTAACTAAAAAAAAATATGCTTTTCTCTAAATATAATTATGTTTATTTATTTTGGCCAAACCGTGTACTGAGGTAGGTTTAACATTTTTATTAGTAAATGCTTAAACTAGTCAACTGCTCCTTAAAGAATGGATTGTTGAAGTCGATAGCTTAAAGGCAATTTTATAGTATTCAAATTCAAAATCATTTATTCAATTTAGGCGTCTACGACGCTCTTATGAAGGTCAATTACAAACTTTAATATTGAAATATTCTACATTGTACTGCCACAGTAACATTATAAGCTATTCCCCCATACCCTACAAGCAAAAAGCAGCCTGAATTTGCAGCTCTAAAGAGGATTGTTAGACTAAAACTCCTAGATAAGCTATTTGAGGGGAAATCTAAAAGGGATTTTGATACAGACTCATTTTCTATGCTAATAGTTTTTTGAAATATTTATAGCTGAGAGCCTTTGACCACTATCTCACATGATGGTAAGTGATGATGTGGTTGAAGATGTTATTCAGGCTAACTTAGAATTACTGGCTCACAAACACAGCTGACGGTACACACATGAGGGTGGTAACCAACCAGGCGGGCATATGCGAAATGCCCTACCACCATGCTAGAACAACTGCCATCCTAAGAAAACAACCGGGACTGACGGCGTAACGTGCCCTCTGAAGCATGGAAGTACTCAGTAGTAATTTCACTAGTGGTCACCCATCCAAGTCATATGGTGTCCGTTGCTTAACTTAGATGATGGGTTAAGAACAGCTAACTCTGAGCTAAGCAAGTTAAGCAGACTTCGCTACAAGTGCTTTAAAAGTGTATAATAATTAATGATAAAGTTTTTATTTATGATAATTTTTATGATTCCTTTATGTTTTATAAAAAATATATTTTGAATGGTTCAAATAATATTATTTTTTCATTTTCCTAAAAAATGACTGCTTTTGTTACTAGCTCCACACAACAGAAGTGAATGATGGCTATGAATGGGGTCGTTTGAATCTCCAATCTGTAACGGCCGAGTCTTCTCTGCAAGAGTTCCTTTCAACAGCGGAGCTGGCACATCGAGAGTTCACTGCGGAGAAGCTCAACTTGAAATATGTGAAGTCAGTACCTATGGAAGTAGCTGTGGTCACATCCCAACCAAACTTTGATGAGCCATTGACAGTTCCCAGAAGGTAAGTAAAAACACATAAATTGTAAAAAAGATATCAAAATATCATCATAAAAAATTAATTCAGTTCATCAAGACACCAATAGGTGTTATGATTAGTGTTGTTTTTTGTATTGTGGAGAAAAAATAAAAATAAATTGAAACTGATTTTTATTTTATTCACTAAATATGATAATATGTTGACTGTTTTTGTATATAGTGTGAGGGCAGAATATAAAAGTTACACATAAATATGGATACTATATTATGTTACCTGTAGGGATATTTCTGTGAAAAGCTTTAATATTGTAATTTTTTTCATTACACCTTCATAAAACTTACTTACTTTTATTTAATTTCCTGTAACCATATAAAAATTGTGCAATCCCTTTAATATGACTACTTAGAATGACTAACTACATTGACGGGTTTGAGCTACCAACAGTTTTAAGCTATGTTGATGTTCATTCATTGGCAGTTAAGACAATCAAGGCATCTCTAATTTACCTGAAATGTATAAATTTTACTACAAAAAGACATACAAGCACCCACTACTTTACAATTCTAACAGCTCTTGCTCACATATAGACCTTGTACTAACCACAGAAACTAGCATGAGTAAATACAGCCAGGATTTGTCGGAATTAATTTGCTACTGTGTAAAGGGGCTATAAAGGGGGCACTCAACCCTACTCCCTGGGTTGCAAGTCCCAGGCCCCTCTGGCCTCTTCCTCAGCAAAGCTATTGACCCGGCACACACACGGTTAATCTATGGAATGCTAAGTAATAAGTCTCTCTAATGATACAAGTAACCATGCCAATGTGCCAGTGAAATTATGGGCACCTGAGATATAAGCATGCTGATCTGTTGCACATAAGAAATAGGTAGCAATGGGTAGAAATGGGTAACAAAATATTTTTTGGTACTTTTTCTACTGCTGTTATTTTTTATTTATAGCTTCTTAGTTTTTTTATTAATGGGTTATAGTACAATTGTTATGTAACTAAATTTGAGCAGAATAAATGAATATGAAAAATTAGTAGATTGAGTGAGGAAGTACTTTAACAGTACTAATCAGTCAGTGTTGTAAGTATTGCAGCATAGTGATAATATATTTATTTTTAAATATGATAACAGCCACTAACGCATGCTAAGCGAAAATCACATTTACCTATAGATTGTTACAGCACATTTTTTTTTCTTCTGTTTCCTGCATTATATTAAATATTTTGTGCTCCAAAAATGTTGAAATATATTAATAATAATACATTATTTAGTTCGTAAACTATTATTATTAAATGTTTCGAATACATAGTTTAAGGCTATGAGTGTTGTTTCTTCAACATTTCTTACTAATTTTCAATGTGATTATTATCTAAAATATTAAATTTTTCAAGAGATGAAGATATTGTTTTAGCCATAGCCTTTTCAAATATCTTAGAAACTGTAGGTAATAGGTCAATTGGGCGATAGTGGCAATTGTATTATGTACCTACTTACAACAATTAATGTAGTAAGAATGCCTATACAAATTTTTATTGTACTATAAAATCGATTTGCTTTCCCTTACTATTTCAGACCTCTTTGGAACCCTGACATAACAGCAGAGGAGCAACTAGAGCGTGAACGTGAGTCCTACCTAGAATGGCGACGTCAGCTGAATGCATTGCAGGCCAAGCTAGGTGCAGCAGTAACTCCCTACGAGCGGAACTTAGAATTATGGAAGCAACTGTGGAGAACTCTGGAAAAGTCCGATGTTGTCTTGTTGCTGTTAGATGCTAGAAACCCGCTTTTATTCAGGTAATTCTGCTATCCTATATCCTAATGATATCATAAATATAAGAGTTTGTGTAAGAACCATGTGTTTTTTTTTATGTTATATTATTGTGACAGAACTAGCTTGAGGCCCACCTGATGTTAAGCGGACTAATCTCTGCCTATAACTGATGCATTTCATCACGAATTGGACTGCGCCCGTCACCTTGAGACATACATGTTAAATAATCCATGTTAACTCATGTGCCTGTAATTTCACTGGCTCTCAAGGACTGCTGCCGGAACATATCGTTAGGTGCTTGGTGACAGATTTTCTACTTGACAAGGCGGGCCATTCGCAAAATGCCCCTCCACCATGCGGTGATACTCAATCCCGCGGCGGGCTTCGAACCATGGACCTGCTGCGCGGCAGTCCATAGCCAATGGCACTGATTCAAACTGTGTGAAAGCATTTCACTGAGTCCTCATTCCAAGAAGATGCTGCTGAGTGCTAATTTTGGTTGCCAGTTGCAGGCGTCCTCTAGTTTTCTCCATAGAGGATTAGACCAAGACCAGTTACTAATCTAGTATTTTTGCTGAGTCATGCATCCTAAATTTTTCTCCATCGAATCAGGACAAAAACTACATGTCTGAGATGAAGAAAGAAAAAAAGAGAAATTATTGCATATCAGATATGTGTTTTGTCGTAAACACAAACTATAGTCTATAAAAAGGATAATACATACATACATACATACATAAAATCACGCCTCTTTCCCGTAGGGGTAGGCAGAGACCACAGATTTCTACATGCTATGATCCTTACATATCTCTTTCGATTCATCTACACTCATCAATCCTTTCATACATAAGCGTCGGTTTAGGGTACTCCTGACCTGGCCTTTTTTCATAACATTTTCAATCTGATTTCGGAATGTTCGCCTAGGTCATCCCCTTCCAACACTTCCGTTGTCCCACGTATACCTGTTTAGTCAATCTCATTTCATTAATTCTCTCTTCATGTCCAAACTATCTTAACATACATTTCTCGATTTTTTTCAGTACATCCTCATTCACACCACATTGTTCCCTTATCACACTATTCCTTATCCTGCCACTCCGTCTGACTCCAGTCATGCTTCTCAATGCTCTCATCTCCACTGCCTTTATTCTACTTTCATGCTTTTTGTGCCATATGAAATATTCACTATGTATGGGACATAAGTGTCGGAACCAACACTCCCCCTTTGAACAGCCAGACGAGCCTTCTATATTTATTTAAAGAACTAGTTTTTAGTTATATTATTGATGGGCAGCATAATGGGCATTATATAACGAACCTTCCGATTTATTTCTTGAACAGGTGCGCAGATCTAGAGAAATATGCTTTAGAACAGAAATGCAAAGTAATACTTTTGTTGAACAAAGCTGACTTGACCAGTGAATATGAAAGGAAGTGCTGGGCGGAATACTTCAGTAAGGAGGTAACATATATAATTATATTTTTCGTTTTAAATCTACCTATTATAAGTCATTCATTATACATGTATACTTTTTCTTATCCTCTAAGAAATTTTCAAATATAAACATACGACATACATGCTGGTCGAATTTCTCGCCACGCCAGCCGGGCTTTTACGAGCGGCAATAATGGAGCTATTAACCGAATGGTCTAATGCGTAACGATGGTAAAAGACCGGACGGCGTGACTCTGTACAATAGACTGTTTTCTGATTTGCCATTCTTCTCACATCAGACATTAAGGCTCGGAAATTACGAAATAGTGCCAACATGATATGGAAAATCTCATAAGCCAGGTACCGGATGGTACTGCAATTTAAATACACGATACTCAAGGATATTTACGTATAATTAAGTTTTCTGACGCGTATTCAATTTACGATTACAATGCTTGCAAATTTATTAGGTATCTCGAGTTTCCATGTTTTCATATAATTAGAGAGTTTAGTATATCTAATGAACGTGAACATTAAATAGGTACTACCTAATCTAGCTACCTGAACACGTTTTTTCATAGATCTCGAAAAAGTATGTCTTGGATGGACACGAGTTGCCACAGCGGAATAGTTACAGTAGAACAACATTATCAATTTACTACAAAGCTATGTTGAGTAAACACCGTCCTTCTGTCCACTACTATAGAAAACACAAACTTTCATACATGGAAAGTTATTGAAATATTCATGGTATTATCGAGTACGTAATATATTAGTACATATAAATTAGTAGTAAAAAGATGGCCGTAAACGTTTGATGCGATAGAGATAATGAAATTCTGAAATGAAAACTTAATACAAAAAGAAGAAGCCTAAGCTTCTGCTTTAGAATGAGACTTTCCATGGTTTTCTTGAATAGCATAAGAATTAAGAACTGACTAAAAGAAAATGAAATAATTAGCACCATACCAATACTTACAAGAACATCGAGTAAGGTGCATTATAGGGGACTTAACTATAACACCCTTAATAACCAAAGTGTAGCGGATATACTACCAAAGAGAGTATTCCCCAGGACGTTAGGTGTTTGAAGCGCTCGTAGCCAAGTTTGCTTAGCCATTCTGAATCGATCAGCAAAGTTAAGCAACGTCCGCCGCGGTCATGACTTGGATGGGTGACCGCTGGTTGGGCATTACTACTGAGCGCTTCCGTGCTTCGGAGGGCACGTTAAGCCGTCGGTCCCGGTTGTTGTCTTAGGATAGCAGTCGTTACAGCATGGTGGTAGGGCACTTTGCAAATGCCCGCCTGGCTAGCTACCACCCTCAAGTTGAAAATCTGTCGCCAAGCACCTAACGGTGTGTTCCGACAGCTGTCTTTGAGAGCCAGTAACTCTAGGTTAGTCTGAACAACATCCTCGATCACATCATCACTTACCATCAGGTGAGATAGTGGTCAAAGGCTAACCTATCACGCATAAAAAAAAAAAAAAAAAAAAAAGGGGCGGCCGGTAATTCAACAAAAGTTAAAATTATACACATTATAGCCATTATGTTTTTAAATGTTACATCTTCTGTGTTGTATAAACAACATATGGTAGCCATATAAACAACCCCATATATTGTAGGATAGGAGGATGCTTCTTGGTTATTGATACTATCCCATAACTTACTTACCAATAAAACCCCCGGTTTCTGAAACGCAAATCAGCGACAAATTATTTTAAATGCTTGTTAATCCATTGTCATACGCAGATTGGGTTGCTAAAAACTTCATGTGACTGTTTGTCAACACTAATGTCAAATCTCCAATTAATCGACAATTATTTCAATTTTGGGTTTCTGAAAAGCTTTTCGGTACGTTAACGGTTTGTCAAACTGACTAATTGTAATTGCCCAAAATCGACCAATTATTCTAAGATAAACGTCTTGATATCGTAAAAATATATAAAAATAGTTTTAAGCATTCCTACCTACAACGTTTACTCTAATAACTGATAAGATAGAACAAGAACAGAATTATATCAAGTATGATTACTCTAAAAACACATCTTGCTATTTTTCATACCGCAGGTACTGGGTAGCACTTCACCACTATCTCACCTGATGTTAAGTGACGATGCCATCGATGATGCAGCTCGCTTACCCTGAAGATACCTATTCACTCCTGTTTAGAAGTAATTAACCAGAAACACAGACTCAGGCAGAGTGTTCCATTCCCTAGCGGTGTGTATGATGAGCGAGTATAGAGGTTAGAATAAATGGCAATACTTCTTCCGGGTCTTTGATAAGAATAGGAGTACCGCAAGGATCAATTTTAGGACCTTTTCTGTTTCTAACATATATAAATGATCTGCCTTGCATGGTTAAAAATTTCTGCGATATAGTTTTATTCGCAGATGATACCTCCCTGATTTTTAAAGTAGATAGGAGGGATAGTGAACTTATTCAAGTCAATAATGTGTTATCTATGATCTCTAAGTGGTTCGCGGCTAATAATCTTCTCTTAAATTCAAAAAAGACCAAATGTTTAAAGTTTTCTTTACCAAATGTTACTTATGTTGAACCAAACATTAAGCTTGGCCTAGAAAAACTCTCTTTTGACAATGCGACAGTCTTCCTGGGAATTAAAATGGATTCAACTTTACAGTGGAATCCACATATACATGATCTATCCGGAAGACTTAGTTCTGCTGCATATGCAGTTCGTAAGATAAGACAGCTAACAGACGTAGCTACTGCTAGGCTCGTTTATTTCGCGTACTTCCACAGTATTATGTCTTATGGTGTATTGCTGTGGGGAGCTGGTGCTGAGATAGAGACAATCTTTATCTTACAAAAGCGTGCAATTCGAGCCATATATGAAATGGATCCTAGGGAATCCCTGAGAGATCTTTTTAAAGAAATTGATATTTTAACTTTACCAAGTCTGTATATATTTGAAAATATTATGTATGTTCGTAAAATCTGAGCAAATTTAAATCAAACAGTGACAATCACGATTATAACACTAGGAATAAAGATAAAATAGCGGTGCCAGGTTTTAGATTAGCAAAGACAAATAAAAGGTCCTTCTTAGGCAATTGTGTGCGGTTTTATAATAAATTGCCCAAACATATTACAATGCTCACAGAAAGAAAATTCAAGTTGCATGTTAAGAATATTTTGATAAAGAAATCTTACTACACAGTTTGTGATTACTTAAACGACAAAAATGCTTGGACTGGTTCGCCTATGCCAAGTTAGCGCCTGTCACCTACGTAATGTAAATTAAGTATTGTAATAATTTTACTATATAGTATGTACTTAACACATTGTTAAAAAACGTTTAAAAGAATGGCCCTGAGTTTCTTGCCCGTTCTTCTCGCAGTGGCTCTATAATTTTTGTTTGCTGAACGTGGCAGTACAATGTAGTATATTTCAATATCAAAATTTGTAATTGACCTTCATAAGAGCGTCGTCGACGCCTAAATTGAATAAATGATTTTGACTTTGACTTTAACTTTAGAACAAGAGTCCGATTATAGAACTACGTAAATATATTACTGAAGACTACGTGATTATAGTGTTGCTGCTCATTTGTTACTCAATAGGGTGCTATAAAATAACCATAGCAGCCATTAAACAAACCGCAGCTGGGTAGATTGTAATACCAACAAAAGCATTTCCAAGATAAGTAGGTTATGGACCTTCCAAACCCCAACCATCTTTGAGAAAACACCTTTCGGCTAAGGGCGTTTAGATATGGTTTAAACTGTTTAAAGCTCTGTTTAGCGCCTGATGTGCGGCTACAACATATTCACGTTGATGTTAGAAGTGGTATTAATTTGTATTGATGCGCAGGAGGTCCATAGTTAGAATCTCACCGCGGTCTTTGACTTCACCGCATGATGCGAGGGCGGGAGTTTTTAGAATCATTGATAGGCTTGATAGTTGTTGGCCTTCAAGTAGAAAATATATTACCAAGCATCTAATGGTATGTTACGACGGCTGTTCTTGCCTATTCTTCTCTACTGACTTCATCATCATCAGACGTCAATCACTTACCATCAGGTGAGATTATAGTCAAAGCGTAGCCTAGCAGCAATAAAAAATGCCACTCATCATTTTTTTATTTTAATCGATTTTTACGATATAAAGCAACAAGTAAGGGGAGACAAACACGCACATTTTCACGTACGCTAGTGACTTTCACTATCAATAAACTATTACTGACATAATAACTATAAAATTAAGGAGTATTTATAATCATCATGATGGTATTGAGGATAAAGGGTTTTTTTTTTTTTCTTATTTGTAGCTGATAGGTAAGCCTTTGACCACAATCTCACGTGATGGTAAGTGATGATGTGGTCGAAGGTGTTAACAGGCTTAACCTAGAATTACTCTGGCTATCAAGGACAGCTGCCAGAACATACCGTTAGGTGCTTGGCGACAGATTTTCTACTTGAGGGTGGTCGCTAGCCAGGCGGGCATTCACAAAATGCCCTTCCACCATGCGGTGAAGCTCAAGCCCGCGGCGGGATTCGAACCATGGACCTGCTGCGCGGCAGTCCATAGCCAAAGCCACTGAGCTATCACTGCTGGATTCATAAAAATTAATGAAATTTGATAATTCCACTAGCGATAACCCATCAATGTTGACATTTTAAGGATTAGAGCGTACACTCGCACGACTGGACTCTGTCAGTTAGAAATCCGAGCGCAAATAGTATTGTTGGATGTGAATGCCCAAATGGGCTTGTATTTTGACAAATAGGAACGCTTCGAACTCCTCTCTCTTGTTGTTTTACGTTTACGATCATCCGTCATATTTAATTGGTAACCATAGTAACGGTGGTGATGCCAAAAATGATTTGGGATTAATTTCATGTCAAAACAGAAGAGACAACGCTATGTGTTAAAAAAAGACAGAACACTAGAGAATGAATGAATTTGAACGACATTTTCAAATTTCATGTTATCATAGATAAACAAGCATTTTAATCAGGTGTTCTGTAATTTTTCATTAATATGCGTTCCAGAAACCCGTTTAAAGTTAGCGGATTGTTAATTGTGATGGCTTGTTAGATGAATTGAATTTTGACACGCGTACCGAAAACTGGCGATTAATATCGGACACCAAAAATATTATTTGAAAATCAATAAAAGTTTGTTATTTTTCTAGTATAGAAAATGGAGGAGAAGAACGACGCATTGTTGATATACACTATTACACAAAGAGTCTATTAAGACAAATCTCGAAACATTCACCTTTCGATTATTTTTTTGATTAATATGCAGGGTTATTGGTAAAATGCTAAATCCAGGGAAACCCGGACGCATGGCAGCCCTACTCTCATAGAATGTCCGATTTTATGTCGCACTCCGGTGCAGCATCTTCGCAACATAATCTACCTATACAAGTACATACATCAAGTGACGGCACGGGTGTCGTTTACAAACATAAACGTATATTTCGTAATCTTTGACAAATACAGTTAATAACAGTAATACCACGGTTTTATAATCGATATGTAATATTGTGGTATTACGTATGAATAGTAATACAAAGTAATAAATTTTCAAACAAAATACTTATCTTTCTCCTTGGGTGATTTCAATAATGGTATTATTTTGTTAGAAGTTTTGTTGTTCCACCCATCTACACAATAGCATCCACGAGATGTATTTATTATTATTTACAAATTGAAACAATAACTGTACCTACCTACTACATTCTCCATGTGATTTTTTGTTAGTGAAATCTTAATATGACTTGTAGTAATGACACGAGCAGGTACCCTTGATTGTTAGCGGAAACAAAGCCAGGATCTGAATGAACTACGCTACTTGATAAAAAAAAAACAAAAATTGGAACCGACTCCAACACCCAAAAGTGTGAAATAACTTGTTCAAGTCGGTACCAGGATAGTTCAAAACTACCTATTATCACAATATTGTGCACGTGGTACTAGTGTTGGACTTGGACAAGTTAATTCACACTTTTTGGTGAAGAAGTCATTTCTATTTTTATTTAAAAAAAAAACACTTCTTTTATGACCCTTGCTACTTACGGGATCGATTTTCATTCATTGTCAACGACTATATCATCAAGATAAGTAAATATTTTTCAGTTATTGGAGTGTATGTCAAAAACGGCCGATTTTGATGTAATTTAACTGGAACCAAACAACAAGTATCAGCTTCCAAACAATAAAAGATTTTTTTAAATCGATTCACCCAGTCAAATGTTCTGAGGTAACAAACATATAAGAAAAAAACACACGAATTAAGAACCTCCTCCTTTTTTTGAAGTCAGTTAAAAATACCCAATAGTATAACCCGCTATTTGTATTTTGATCAGGGGTAAAAAAGTTTTTTTATGATTTTCTGTGTAAATTTTACACAATATACTTGTTTTTGTAATAAATAAACCATCTTTTGTGTTACAGCTTACGCCTTGCATCAAAGTAGATACATAGTTCATGTTCATCAAAACCATAGTTCATGTTCTTTAAAAATTAACATACACAAAAACTGCAAAAATCAAACAAGTTGGTAATAATCAAGACTAAACTTGTTCTACTGTAGGTATGGTAAATTTATTAACTGTGTCACACTATGATATTTACAGCATACAATCAACTAATGGTTGGTATCATGTATGCGTACTAGATGGCGCTTCAGCACACATCATATTCGTGTGTGACAAGATAGTTTCTACTAGTTCTACTAGAGAGCGCTCTAAATTTTTAATCAAATAAAATATTACCGTTGACTTGCGGACGTGGCGCCATGTACACCGCGAAGTAAACACGCGAGGAGAAGTGGGGACAAAATCTAACATCTGGTTTTAGAATTCTGTCCCTTAAACATTTCAAAGTGTTAACTAACCAATTAAGAAATACTTAAGAAATATTTTGCTTTGTTATAAATATATTCAAACTAGCTTTTACCCGCAGCTTCGCCCGCACAAATACCGTTTTTAAATTGGCCCCGTATATCGCAATTGTTTTATAGGTCGACCTTCAGTAAGTACCAAATTTTCCGTAAAGTTTTCCATTCCGGTACACTTCGAAAACAAATTTATATACTTACTCTGCGGCTACCAGTACAAATGTAGTGCCCTATTTCTCGTGTTGATTTAAATCTTTACTGCTCGAACAACTATATTATTTTGGAAAAAATAATCATTATGATTAATCCTTTTGCGCGTGCGTTATCATAAATTACATGATGTTTTTACTCCATATTTTGATGGTAGTTTTACATATTTTTAAATTTAAAATGAAGTCTTCTTTCAAGGGAATGTCCAATCTTCAATATTTATGTACCTCCCTTCGGTGTGACATAGCCGTGAGACACCATTATAAAGATTTCCTATCAGGAAATTCTCAGAAGCAGTCTGGATAGTATGGATTATTTTTTATGGTAATAGTTATGCCCTGTATATTAGATATTGTATTGTACGGTTAATACAACTTTTCCTAACCATCCAAGGATATACAGGAGTGATATTGATGTTATAATGAGTTTCATTGGGATTTCCTAGTTATAGGTATAATTTATTATTATACTATATCAATAATAGATTACTATTCTATATCAATTAATTTTCTCGTATATTTTCAGAATGTCTCCATAATTTTCTTCTCGGCTGCTAAAAATACAAATGAAAGAAAAATATCAGAAACAAGCGAAGAAGATTTAGCTAATAACGAAGAATCAAATTCTGAAACAGAATCTGTCAGCTCTGACCTTAAGGACAGTGACAATGAAAATGAAGCCTTAAAATGTACAGAAGAAGACATAGAATTGTTTAAAAAACGGTTAGGTGATCTCAACAAAGCTGTTTGTGATACTGCTGATAGATTTGATAGGATACAAATAGCTTTAGACAAGGTTGTGGAAAGTTTGAGACTTGGGAATCCAATAGAACCTTTTCTAAGTCAAGACGCACAAAAGGAAAGAGAATGTATTATTGATGAACAAATTAGTAAAGAAAAAGTACAAAACTCTTATGAAGTGTTTGATAGAGATATGTTATTAGAAGTTTTAAGGAATCAAAATATAGAAATTAAGAAAAATCCGCCTAGACTGAGTGTGGGGATGATTGGATACCCAAATGTGGGAAAATCTAGCACTGTCAATGTACTAATGCAAACTAAAAAGGTAAGAATTTAAATCATTATTTTTACCTGAAAACAAAATATAAAATACCAGCGGTCCGCCCCGGCTTCGCACGGGTATTTAACAATTATTTAAAAATTATAAATTTTAAACTCATTAAAAAGTAGTTATTGTGAGATAACTGTAATAGTAAGACTTAAAAAATACAATAATTTTGTTGGCAAAAAAATTGTACTGAAATGAGTAATTTAGCTGATTTAGTTGAGAAAGTAAGAATGGACCACTTCACTTCACATTTGTGACTTTCAGGGTTACTTATTCATGTGTACGCGGGCCCTCGACCTATATTGACAGTACTATTTGCCCCTGACTGCACCCGCTCTTTGGTGGTGGACCTGATGGGGCGGGACCAAAAAGTTTTTTAATTATAAAGAGACGAATTTCGACTGTCAGTTGCAGTGACACCGTTATCATTCTGTTTGACAGTGCAATGCGCCCGTCACTCTAAGGCGGTAGTTCTTATTTGTCGTTCGCATAGTAATTTCCCTTGTTGCCCTTTGACGCCTCAACACAATAACGTTTGCATACTACTGCTTTGAGGCAGAATATCTGACACTACGGCTCTACCCACCAAGGCGGACTCTTGCTGAAGAGACCACCTGGTGAAAGAGGTTTTAAGCCATGATACTTGAAGATTTATTTTGGCCTCAAAAGTGAGAGTTTTCTTCTAACACAACATAATTTTTTTTGTATATATCTCAATACACCCTTTTTTTATGTGATTGTAACTGAAGAAGAACGAAGCCCACCTGATGTTAAGCGCATAAACCTCTGCCTGTAACAGATGCATTTAGTCATGTGACAAATTGAACTGCGCCCGTCACATTGAGACATACAGTTGTTGATTCTCATGTGCTGCAACACAAGGACTGCTGCCAGAACACACTGTTAAGTGCTTGGCGACAGATTTTCTACTTGAGGGTGGTAGCTAGCCAGGCGGGCATTCGCAAAATGCCCTTCCACCATGCGGTGAAGCTCAAGCCGGCGGTGGGGATCGTGCCAGGGACCTGCAAAAACCTTTGTACAGGAGTGTGTTCTACAGGGTACAGGGATCAACTCTTGTGTATTTCAAATACATTGTCCATGAGACTATATTGATGGAATATTAAATTGTATTTCTTGATCACCAGGTCAGCGTGAGCTCCATGCCGGGGCATACCCGTCACATCCAGTCTCTAATCCTGGACAACGATATAGAGCTGCTGGACTGCCCCGGGCTAGTGTTGCCAGCGTATGCCGTCGCGCCGGACCTACTGCTCACTGCGGTGTTGCCTATTGATCAGGTAATTTAAAATTAATAAAAATCGTACATTTTTGCTCTGATGACATACTTATATCATTAAAAATATATTCATGTAATTTAATAGTTATAATTATTAAGTTGAATTTATATTTTGTGTGTGATGGAAATATCATATGTTTTAAATCTCAATCAAACCTTTAATTGACAAAGGTCATATATAGGATTTTTTGGTGTTTATTCGACGACTAAGGTGTTTAAATTAGGTAGATAACTATATAAATGTCTCAGGATGAAATTCACATTTAAAACTTCATAATAACACCTAAAATATCCAAAAGCAACATGCACAATTCCATAGAAATCACCATTTTCTCACCACTATTTTCTCATCTGAACAAATAAAGATCTCTGATTCAACAACTATATTTTAATCTGTTTTTTATAGGAGTTGCTAAAATGAGATAAGTTTGATACATACTAAATTTTCAATGATTCATTCAGTACATTTTTAAGCTGAATTTGATAATATTTTGTTTACTTTATTCCACAGAAATCTTGGAAATGAAGCGATTGACATTCTTATTTTATTCTAAAATGTTTGTCAATAAATTATGTTTGATTCTATACCCCTCAGCTGTCACATGGAAGGAAATGTCTCCAAACGTCAAATTCCCAAAAACATGGTATAACTTTTACATTCACCCAGTAATCTCCTTAAATAAATAATTATAATCGTTCCACTAGTGTTTGGATTTGGGTAAAGAAACCTGAATATTCAGGTGTTTGTAAAACCATTTGTAATCCTGCTCTACACTATAAATATCACATTATTTTCAGATGCGTGCCCACGACGCTGCAATGGCCCGTCTCTGCGAACTGGTCTCCAAGCACACGTTTGAACGTAGATATGGACTACTCTTGCCTGAAGAGGAGATCGCTAAAGAATCCATATACAAGCAGATACTTACTGCACATGCTTGTGAGTGTACATTTCTATATATTTCTAGCTCTACTTTCGATCTTGGTCTGGAGTAGTCTGACTCTGAACGGGCGAGATTTACTGTTGTATTATAATTATTAATAATACAATAGTAAATTGTTGTATTATTTTTATTAATAATACAACAGTAGATACTGTTCGCTATTATTGTTTCTTGGCCGTATTTATTGTTGGCTAGCACTTGGCTACTATCAGGTGAGATAGTGGTCAAAGGCTAACCTAACAGGGAATAAAAAAAAACAAAAAAAAAACACCAGTTGATGTTTGATAATGTGGTCAAAGATGTTGCGCAGGCTAAATCTAAGAAGAAGCAAAGATGGCCTGGCAGCTGTGGCCATGGACTGTAGTGCATAATGTCAATGGTTTGAATCCCGCCGCGGGCTTGAGCTTCACCGCATATTGGTAGGACATCTTGCCCATGCTCGCCTGGTGAGCAACCAACAGTAGACAATCGGTCGCCATCTAACTAACATTGTGTTCACGGTGCTTGAAAGCTAGGAATTTTAAGTTAAGCATGTTAATATCTTCAACTACATCATCACTTATATCATGGTAAAACTATAACCTATCAGAAATAAAACTGAACAAAGGACCGTTGTCGAGTGCTTAGCGACAGATATTCTACAGGTAATTGAAAACTTGGAAATCTCAAATTAACCTAACATCATGCGTTAAAGCTCAACCCTGTAGTACTGCCACTATCTATTAGGGTCAATTCACACCGAGGTGGCAGCGGCCGGCAGTTTTACTGCCAAACATTTCGACTTTGTCTCTATCACTATAATGCCGTTATAACGGCTGCAGCCACTCTCTACAATTCTTAGACATTTGGATAGAAACTGTTAAAAATAAGACAAGTGGAAAATCTTAAACTAAATAATAATATTATTGTAATTGTAAAAATTGTTCCACAATTTATAAACAACTCTTTTTGTGGTATCAAAAGATTTTTCTACCTGTACCTGACATGTTACAGCAACCCTGATTATGGGTTTCTGCAATTTATGGGCAACAATAAAAAAAATACCTAATCAAGAAAAATGTGCAGAAATAATGCAGGCCGCCTTACCAACACTACCCTCTTAGGGTATTCTCGTAGGTAATACGCTCGCCAGTGTCACTGTGGGGTGCCGTCCTAGAATTACACCCCTCATATATTCTTGTGGGCGTCGTTGACGAAAGGAAATATACCAGAAATTGAGCAGCTTCTGAACAACTTCCATCTTACCTGTGACTTATAGAACGCCTGTCAAACGACGGGATTATGGCAAGCCCCCAGTAGTTGGGCAGGCTTTGTTCAACTGTGGACATTATGGTTGTTGAATACTACCAGTAGACTTCCTAAAATACTAATATGAAAAAAAATACTTATGCGCATAAATGTGAACAAATGGCAATAAGCCGTGTTGTGTACTTGAACCGCAACACTTCACTAATATACAAATTTATGTATCAGTCTATTGCATGCTTATTTTGTCTTATTTACCCTGAATCAATTTATCTATATCCACATTAAATATAAAATTTTACTTCTTAAATTTTCTGATGACATTTTTATTTCAGAAATGTATAAATTGTATAAAGTAAGTCATTGTAGGAGCGGCTCATGTGAACACGTCACTTTGATGTTCCCCAGTGACGCTGTCACGTGGCACACTCACCACAGAAGACCTATCAATCTAAAATTTTGCAAGTTGTGTTGCACTATGATTATAATTTTTATACGTTAATTTACTCATGTGTTTGTGTTAGGTCTGATGTAAAACCTAATAAATAAATGTCGAGGCCATACATTATCATTATATATTGCCATACCGTAATATTGCCAATATTGCCAGACCGGGTTGGTAGGCTCTACTACATGGCCTGACGACATCGTAAAAGTCGCGGGAAGCTAATGGTTACAAGTGGCCAATAGTCGTTCTTTGTGGCGTGCTGTCGGAGAAGCTTTTGTCCAACAGTGGTCGTCTTCCGGCTGATATTGATGTAAAGTAGACAGGATTCCAAACTTCTAGAAAAATACTTAAACCGTGGTATATTTGCAGATAACAGAGGCTTTATGACGGCGGCTGGACAGCCAGACCAGTCCCGGTCAGCGCGACTTCTTCTCAAAGACGCCGCCAGCGGCCGCCTCAGGTGGGAACAGTTACCGCCGGGCTTCGAACCCCAACCTATCGACGACATGTTGGAGCAGAAACGGAATGAGAAGCGAAAACCTACTCCGAGAGAAGCACGGATGGTCGAAGTAAGTGCGACAAAAGCTATTAAAGTATCTTAAGACTGCGTTTCCACCAGAGATGTGCGAGGGTGCGTAGCGAGGGGTGTGTTTGTTAAGAACCAATAGAATCGCTTCATTTACCGGAGCTAGATTTTTGCGCATACGAAAAAAGCAAGGGATGTGTGCGAGGGATGTGTACGAGGGATGTGTGCGAGGGATGTGTTGCGAGGAATGTGTGTTGAGAAGGATGTGTTGCGAGGTTTGCGCACACTGTACCAGCCAGTCCATAGACGGAGTTTGCATCCTCGCACCACACATTAATGCGCATTTTCACAGCTCCGCTACACATCCTCGTAGGCATATTTTCATCGCACAGCTTTGGTGGAAACACCCACACATTTTCACAGTATAGCTAGGCATCCTCGCACAACACATTTCCATCGCACATCTCTGGTAGAAACGCAGCCTAATAATTCATTAATATTAACAAATACTTTTACAAGTATCCTAAAAAACATTAAATAATATTTAAATAAAACACTTAAAAAAGCATAAAATTATATATCTAGTGACAATTCCGCCTAATTTTCCTAGAAAAAATATAGAATAGATGAGCGCATCGAGCGCACGATCGAGACTGTCTCGATCGTGCGCTCGGTAAGTCAAGACCTCCTAAAGATGCTTCGTTTAGAAGCGAAACTAGTCGGGTATTCTTCCGGTTAGGCTGCGTGATGTTTATGACGTCACGTAGATAACAGGAAAATTAGGCGGAATTGTCACTAGATATATAATTTTATGCTTTTTTAAGTGTTTTATTTAAATATTATTTAATGTTTTTTTAGGATACTTTTAAAAGTATTTGTTAATATTAAATATGGATTTCCGCAAAGTAACGCCTGAATCTATTCATTAATAATTCATTCATTTCTCTTACAAAGTAAATTATAAAATGATTACAATTTGCTTAAATTACATAGGTGACAGGCGATAGCATGACAGAGGCGGAATTGTCGTTTAAATAATCACAAACTGTATATTATAGGCTTTCTTCACCAAAATTATTTTCGTGTAACATGGAGCTTGAATTTTCCTTCTGTTAGCATTGAAATGTCTTTAGGAACTTTTATAAAATCGCACACAACTACCTAACAATATATTATTATTGTCATTGCTTGTGTTAATGCTGGCACCGCTATTTTATTTTTATTCCCAGTGTTATAATTGTAATTGTCACTTTATATTTTACTAGCTTTCCGGGCGCGGCTCCGCCCGCGCGTATGTCGGTTATCGCGCAAAAACATTAACCTCTTTTTGCGCAGTCGGATATAAACTATCCTATGTTTTTTCCCGGGTCTCAAACTATCTCCATACCAAATTTCATTCAAATCGGTCCAGTAGTTTTGGCGTGAAAGCGTAACAGACAGACAGACAGACAGAGTTACTTTCTCATTTATAATATTAGTACTGATTTACTCAAGATAGTAAAATCTTGGATGGTTACAAAAGAAGATATTTGAGTCCCTGACTTCTTATCTATTGTTAGTTAAGAGGAATTATGTAAATGGTAAAGGGAAATTCAGAGGAATAGATATTCTATTAGTGGTTTTATGTATACCCTATAAATAAATCTTAAAAATAGACTTTCTTCAATGAAAAGAATTTATCTACTTTCATATTGTTCTCTCAAATAAGAATTTTATACTTCAACAAGTTTATATTGACATACTTTATAAACTCAATACTGAAGAAATTTAATCATAATTATAACACTTTTTAATAACAAAATGATCACACAAAACAATTTTATTGCAATACGATACAGGGAGAATCCAAGAGGTTAATAGCACTAAGGAGGTTTACATCAATATTTTTTTTAATAGAGCGTATATTAAGCGGTGCGCACGCATATTTTTAGCGTATTTTTATGCAATGGATTTACATAAATACTTTCAAGTCTGTCAAAAATATTCCAAAAAGCCTATGCTTTGACGGACCTATGTCCGAGCACTGATCCTTGTGGTAGTCCACTAAGAATTTTATGTGGGCTTAAAAATGCCTCACTCATTCTTACTTTGAAAGTCCTGAGTGAAAGGAAGTCCATCCATTTCAGAAGTTTGCCACAGATTCCAAAATGTTACAACTTAGAAACGAGTATTCTTATAGGCACTGGGTCAATTTTCATAATCTAAGTAAATAAATAGTAAATTTTAGGTTGACAGATGTAACTTGGTATCTGTTGACCCTAGAATAAAACCATGAAATTCATCAATTTTGTAGCCTTTGCAAAACCTGCTACACTGGAGTTTTATTATATGGAGCAATATGAAAGTGGCGCTTTAAAAATGCACTCGTCTAGCACATTACCCATGTCAGTAAACATATATAACAAGTTACCAAGAGACCTTCTGCATGAAGAAAATGACAAGATTTGTATAAAAATACATTAAACAGCTTCTCATTAAAAAGGCATAATATTACACAATTGATGACTACAAATGCTTATGAAGCGCTCGTAGCCAAGTTTGCTTAGCCATTCTGAATCGATCAGCAAAGTTAAGCAACGTCCGCCGCGGTCATGACTTGGATGGGTGACCGCTGGTCGGGCATTACTACTGAGCGCTTCCGTGCTTCGGAGGGCACGTTAAGCCGTCGGTCCCGGTTGTTGTCTTAGGATAGCAGTCGTTACAGCATGGTGGTAGGGCACTTTGCAAATGCCCGCCTGGCTAGCTACCACCCTCAAGTTGAAAATCTGTCGCCAAGCACCTAACGGTGTGTTCCGGCAGCTGTCCTTGAGAGCCAGTAACTCTAGGTTAGTCTGAACAACATCCTCAACCACATCATCACTTACCATCAGGTGAGATAGTGGTCAAAGGCTAACCTATCAGGCAAAAAAAAGAAAAAAAAAAAATGACTATAATTAGTAACTAGATCTACTTACCTTTGACATTTATTATACATATACATAATATAAATTCAAATTCAATATTAATATGACGTCCTCCTCTCTTCTATGTTGGTGTGCCCGACAGGGTCCATAATATGACTGTACTCTTATCTATTGTAACAACTTGTATGTACTATTTATGGAAGCAATAAATGATCTGAATCTTTAGCGGGTTTGTTGTAACTAACCTACACAATTATTAGTTTTTTCTTGCCAAGAACGATGTTAGTTTGTCAGTAATTATTTTATCTCTTGTTTTGCATCTGGTTTTTGAAGCAATGCTAGGAGAGCGGTAATATCTATAGAACGCCGTGCCGCAAATCCATGGTTTGGTCCCCACCGCCCAGCTTTAGCTTCACCACATAGTGGAAGAGCATTTTGGGAATTATAGCCTGGCTAGCTACTACCCTCAAGTAGACAATCTATCACCAAGCACCTAACTGTGTGTTCCGACAGCAGTCCTTAAGAGCTAGTAAAATTACAAGCAAGATACCGAATAATGTCTCAGGGTGACGTGCGCAGTGCACTTTGTCACTTGTGACGAAGGTAGAGGTTACTTCTTAACATTAGATGGGCCTCGTGTTTGTTGGTCACAAGCCCATAATAAAGGAAATGTTAGGCTTCCCTTTGTTTCCAATAGACAGCTGTTTCTGTGTCCCTCATTCTTATCAACAACCTTAGAAAACAGTACCTGATGAAGAAAGTGTCAATATACTTTATTTTTACCGAAAAATGGAACCGACTTAAACACTCAAAAGTGTGAAATAACTTGTTGAAGTCGGTACCTATTATCACAATATTATGCACATGGTACCGACTTCGACAAGTTGTTTCACACTTTTGAGTGTTGAAATAGGTTCCAATTTACGGTAAAAAAAAATTTCACCCTTTTTAGTGTCCCTTGCTACTTACGGGATCGATGGTCATTCATTTGCAATAACTATATCATCAAGATAGGAAAACACTTTTCAGTTAATGGAGTGTAACTCAAAAACGGTTTGATCGATTTTGATGAAATTTAAATGGGACCAGATGACAAGTCATTTTAGTTAGTAGTAATTAATGTCGTTTAGTGCCACACAAAAACTGTTAATGTACAGATTATGCATGAAAAACTAGCCTTAAAGATATTCTTATCTTACAGGGTTGGCGGAACAAATCGGCTGAAATTGATAGCGCTTTCTTCGCGATGCAAAAGAGCTCTGCACACATAAAAGGAAAACCTATAATTGGGTATGTATACATACTGATGGCAAGACTCCTACCAAGCGTGGAGATTACGGCAACCCCTCTCCCCTGATGGCTATGTCGAACAGGGGACAATCCGGTTGATACAGTACAGTAGTACACACTGATGCATATTCAAGCCGGGCTACAAATTGTCTCTAAATGTGGACGTAATAAGAGATGACAAAGGGAAAATTCAAAAAATAAACATTTGCATTGTAATAGCAAGTTACACTGAGAAAAATGACTTCCGTCCTTCATTACTTATTGACGTGCAGAATAATTAATAATGCTGATGCCTGTAATAATATCAAGAGTATGATGAAATAGCACGAAGGCAGATATACTTCAGGTTCCATCACTACAAGTTTCAATTCAGATAACAACCAAGAGTCATGACAGCTTTTCATTTAAAAATAAAGTAACTAAATACTAAATTATTACGATATACCTGCTTTTTAACAGGAATTTCATAACTAATTTTCAAGTTTGTCGTATGCATAATGTAGCACGACAATTAATCAAGAATTAGTGCGAAACCCAAAATAAAACATCAAGATCGAGCATGACAAAAAAACATAATTTTCTACCCACATAATGTTATTGAATCATAAGTAGTTAATGGGTTTTTACCAATAATTTACTATGATGTAACGTTCTAAATAATTTTTGAAATAATTATTTGTTGGGAAAAAATAAATAATAGTAATGTCATGTTAAACTTTCGTGACCGGCACGACGTCCCTAGATGTTGTAGTGCGTTACGCGAATGCTCGTCTGGCTGACTACCACCTTCAAGTAGAAAATTTGTCTCTAAGCTAACCTAATGTCCTTTTATGTTATGTAGGTCACGTTGAAGCCAATATCAATTCTGCCCATTCTAGCTTTAGCCTGTTGGTCAAAAATGTTCAACCAATGAGTCATCATCAGGGATTCATCTTCTTCTTTGTGGTATAGAGTAATTCTATATTAAATTAACTTATTTTATTAAGATACATTTATTCAGCCCTCTTAATGTAAAAGAGTTCGAACTGGTGGTTCCTTTTGAACTACCTAGATGGCGCTATCGCTATTTACGTTCTTTCCTATACAAAATGCGTCAGAATGTATGAAATCCTGCATCGCGCAAACGAAATAATCCGACGGTTCCGAAAGATATTCAGCTAACATTATACTAAATATATTGACATCGGCAGCAATCGGCAACACTCGGCAGTCTAGTGCAGAAGAATCACCAGGAATTACGCATTAAAAGTTATTACAGGTTCACGATAATAAACGAGTAAGCTCTTTTAAGACTGCTATGATGATATCGAAAATATATCAAAACTTTCCCGTAAAGTTGTAAGGAAAATATATTCTTATTTTGGTGAATTTCACAATAATTTATCATTTCATTATTGAAACTATGCCATTCATTCTTAAATTTTAATGATTCCCTTCACGACTTTTTGTCATTACTGTTAGGGATAATTCAGAGTTCGTCATGATATTTTGTTATGACGCGTACTGACAAAACATGAGTATTCAGCACTAAGAAATCTTGTGCTGTTGTCTGATTATTTATCGTAACTCATGGTAAATTCTTGTGATTTACATGCAAATTATAATTAAATACTCTTGGTCCGTTTTTATTGGGAATACGGATATTTATTTCGAAATTCCTTCACAATTATCATGAATCATGACAGTCATTTTTCTCAGTGTATATTTGTTGTTTTTGATCAACAAATATTTTGTGCATGGCAGCATCAAAAACATAATTTAAATCGCCGTTTTCAGGTTTTGTTGGTTATATCGAGGATTAGCTACATTTTGAATTAAATTTGAGATTCCTAACTAATTAAGTTTTTGAGAGAGACCCCGTTACAAAAATATCTAAAGTGTATCACTCTGACAGCTGTTTAATAGCTCGTTTTGGTTGAGATTTGGTTTGAGGTATCAGCTGATACAACATACCAAATCTCAGAACTCAAGATCGGTGTTGAGATTTTTTAAGACGCTGAGCCAACAGACAAATTATGTAATTTCGTCACTATCGCACTGATTAGCAGTGAAAGATAGGCAGCGATGATGAAATCGCGATCAATTAGAGTTAGGTTTAGGTTTAAAGAAATTTATTCTCAAAAAGACTTATAGACGATAAATTTTTAATAAAGTATAAAAATGTAGGTAGGCATTACATCAACGCCTTGTTTATAAGAGATTATCCAATTTTCGTTAAAAACGAAAGAAAGCTTATTCATACAAAACTAGAACTCAGTTATTGAAAATGTGACTGTACTTGTTCCTTCTGAGAAGAGTTTGCTATTGTTTTTTTGTATTTTCATACATACTTCCATAAATATTAGAAATATTTTTTTGCAAGCGAAATTTACAATCAACTTTGCATTTTTATTATATCAGGAAAGTTTTAAGGCAATGCATTTTGGAATTAACTTTGCCTTAGAGAATATGATCAAGATTTAAATATATTTTTTTACCACTGAAAACTATATAATATATACTAGCGGTCCGCCCCGGCTTTTCACGGGTAATTACGACTATAAATTGAGATGTAAGCTATCCTATCTTTCAATTTGGATCAAATTGCACACGGTATGCAAATCAAATTTTTAATTGGTTCAGTAGGTAGGAGTCCATCGCGGACAAAGAACCCGTCGATCCCGTTTTTACCCTTTGGGTACGGAACCCTAATAAAATCCGTTGCGTACTTTTAAAGGTCTAAGCATACATAGGAACAGACAGCCAGCGGGAAGTGTCTCTGTTTTATACTATGTAGTGATGCTGCTGATATTTAGCGACGGTTCTAAGTTGCTAACCACAGAGTTCACCAGCCGAGATCGTTCTTGAAACCACGTCTGGGATACGTTTATTAATACAAAAGTTAGTTAAGAAGTAAACATCTCATTTCAGCAATTCAGTTCACCGCGTCATAGCATAGACATAACTGTCGGAATATATTAAATTCCAAGTATATATTTTACTCCCCTCCCTACAAAGATCTTCCAGTAACAGTTATATAAATAACATACCTTTAAACACATGTTCAACAACTTTTAACAGTATATTTATATTCCAAATACCTATACTAACAAAGACATAAAACTTTTAATACCACATACAGAGCTCGCGTCAGGAATAGTGTTGGGTAGATAATGTACTGTGAAAACTTTCATAGGTATTTTTTTATCTGAACTAAAAATAATACTACATTTAGTGTCTTCAATCTATTCTTTGAGGTACATGACCATAAAGTTCATAATGGATTAAATTATAAGCAATGATTGACAAACATACGCCGAAAAATCCTTTGACGCGATATTAGCGTTCTTCATGTACAATCTTAGAAACCACAACGCAGACGTGAAGTATTTAAATGAGTTTTATTGCCGGGATATTTAATTATTAATAATTAAATTTAAAAAATATGTTGATTCCCTCAAACGTAACCAGTGATCGCCTCAGTAAAAAAAAACCTTTTTTTATCGTTATTTGATTTAAATGTTTTTACCCAAAAAATATCTGATAAACGTAGATTTCGGATGAAAACTTCAAACATTTATATATATCCTATTGATTTTTAAAAGTCCTAAAGTCGTTATTAATGTACAAATTTTAAAAAAAAGTGTCTTGCGCGGGTAACCTTGATGGTTTTCAATAACTTTCCTTAAAGGCTGACACTGGTCGAAATTCTCAAGTTACTAAACTTAGTAAAATGTGCAGTTTTGTTATTCTGTTGTACCATAATTTAGTCAGATTAGTTGGAATCATAGACCATTTAACCTAAAACTAATCACCATCAAAATTGGTGTTGACTAAAGCTGTAATGTTCTGCAATTATTTTATTTTGGCTATGCACATGAGACTTAAAAACTGTATGTCTCAGTGTGACGGGCGCAGTGCAATTAGTCACTTGTAATGAAATGCATCTGTTATAGGCAGTGGTTAGTCCGCTTAACATCAGGTGGGCATCATCATTTTAATATGAATAATATTTGGAATTTTATGGGTCTATGATTTCCTTAGTCCTGGATATAATTAAAGAAGAATCTAAAAATTTTAATTTTACGATCCAGGCAAAGCTCACTTGCTTTATTCACTACATTACGAAACTTCTCGATGATTCACTATTATCGCGCTCTTCAAGCATTCCAGTCTTATAAAGGAGCCAATCGTCAGGTAATCATTCGATTTGCATAGTTCCTTCTATCGCTATATAATTTACCCAGCACTATTCGCACAGCACGATCTCAGTGATCGAATAGAAACGGGACAAGTCATAAAAACTCTTTGGTATAAATCTTATTTATACACTCATCTCCCTTACTGACACTGATCTAATTTTTCTGGATTTGCTAGTGCCAAGCCACCGCTATGTTGAGTTTCATTTAAACCGCTGGGCGATCACGTATCTCTGTAGCTATCAGACAGTTGACGCTATCAAAGTTTTGTAGCAATCGATATTTTGCGATCACGTATCTTGTGGCAATCAAATATCAATTTGTTTCTATCGATAAATTGCAAAGTGAAGTTGATGCGAATCATTGGCTATCTGACCAATTTAAATGGCACCATCTAATATGAATGTCAAAATAACCAAGTCACAACTTTATTCAATATGTATAATTATAATTTTAATATTGTTAAGTTTGCAATAACGCCTGCTAAGTGAATTACATTACAAATTTACGTGAGGAAAAATTATATTCATGTGCGGGATCCCGCTAATTTTTACTCTCGTAAATTTGTAATTTTGTAACGTATAATTATAAGTTAAATTTTACGTGATCGCTATTTCATACAAAACAGTTTCTATCGATAGATACAAGATACGTCAAACGTGGCTGTAGCTATCAACGATTTCATTGCTACAAAATCTGTCAAAACGGTCATTTTGATTGTTGCAATCAGAGTTCATTGCTACAGATACGTGATCGCCCTGCCGTATTCCGCTAATGGCGCGATACGGTCCTGCGTCTTTACGAGAAAATGTATTGATGCTCTATTACAAGCAGTAAAACAAATAATCATTGTGTCTATAAACACGATTTATGGGATTCACATTACATGATCACTAAATCGCTCTCCTCCCAGTGATATTACGTTGCTAGGTTAGCTGCTATGAATTCTTACAACTCTTAGATCTATTTAAAAAGCAACAAATGGATGATAATAACAATTATTTTGAAATTAATGTTTTTCTAAAATATTAATTTATTTTTGTTTTAAAATATTTGTTTAAGACAAAAATTAATGGATGTCCATCATGATTGTTTTTACAACTACACTTGTTTTAACGATGGGGCGACTGTCTGACGATAACTTGGGAGTTAATAGATTTGTCAGCAGACTTAGTGAACTGAGTGCATGGGGTTCTGTTAGCGCCCCTAGTTACTTGTGCCCGATAGCCGGCTGTGGTAAAACATACGCTGATGCCTGCCTCACTGCACCCTTCACGTACGCGATTTAAAATTAACCAACATATTATGCCTTACCAATACTATATAGCCTTTAGTTTTGTATTATCGTCCTGGCTGTATGTTTGCTGCTACAAAGTCACATAGCTAAGAGGAATTCACGTCCATCCATACACTAAATATCAATGCTTTCTGACCTCCAAACGTACGCGATTTAAAAATAAATGAGATATACTTGGACAAGATGAAAGATGTGGCGGTTATTATCAATTAGAGCTAGAGGAAAACCTAAATAAACTGCGCTAAAACTGTATTGACGTAGGTAGATAATGTTGATAGGCAGTGAGCATCTCTAGTTGATTATTTTTGCTCACCTGTGTTTGTGCGTAGGTACGTTGTTTGGGTTTTACTTAAATCATTTGGCATTCGTATTGATTCTATGTTCCTCTCTCGAAAAACCATCGTTCAATGTTCAGACTTCTACTGGTAAAAAATGCACTAGTATTTTTTTATGGGATTGTGATGAAACGCGCACGAGGCCCACCTGATGTTAAGCGGTAACCTCTGCCTATAACAGATGCATATCGTTACTACTGAGGAACCGCATCGCGCCTGTCACCCTGAGACTTACAGTTGTTAAGTCTTATGTGCCTGTTATTTACTGGACCTCAAGGACTGCTACCGGAATACACTGTTAGCTGCTTGGCGACAGATTTTCTGCTTGAAGGTGGTAGCTATCCAGACGGGCATTCGCAATATGCCCTACTACCATGCTGTGACGATTGCCAACGTACTCCGAAGCCCTCCGAAGCACGGAAGCGCTCAGTAGTAATGCCACTAGCGGTCACCCATCCAAGTCATGACCGCGGCGAACGTTGGTTAACTTAGAGCTGATCGGTTAATAATGGCTAAGCAAACTTCGCTCACAGCGCTTCAAACGTCATAATAAAGAATAGTGGTATTCCGAACTTTTCTTTTTATTCCGAGGATGCTGCGCTTCGGCGCACTTTGGCAAACCTGAAGTTGAGACTTTTGAAATGAAAACCATATAACTACGTATACCTAGGTTTTTGTTGGTGCCTCCTTTTTAGGTACAAATTAACAACAAAACATAAAATTGATTAAATAACTGTTCTTTATTTGTAGGGTGAAGGTAGCGCAGCCAGCACAAATCGGGAAGCCCTGGAAGCAAGAAAAAAAACACACGAATAAAAACAAGAGGGAAAAACTGAGACGAGTCTATGCACATCTGGACGAACACTAATGCAAAAAAAAGAACAGATTCATATAGTGAGACGTATCTAAGATTTTTCTGATACTTTAAGTTTTACCTATATAACTTGTTGGTTGTTCCAATTTCCGCCTGTGAGAATATCCAGTTTAAAACCAGAAATATACTTACGCATTTAAGTCTACATATAGAATTATGGTTTAATAAAGAAACGAATCAAATATGGCGCTGCAAATCATAACATTTCACTTGGATACTATAGAATAGACAGTATGTTGAATGCAAGCACATAGTAAAAAGGATTAGAAGGATCACTCCATAAAGCCATTCCAATGAATAAGCGACTCTATCTACGACGCAATAAAGTGCACTTCAGCTCGCAAAGCACGGAGTACCTAATATTTATATTCACCTACAAGGCTCTCTTTCTGTCGCATACCTATAGCTCTAATATTTTCTGTCGCAACACGCCGTCCAGACTTTAGACTTTACCCAAAATGCGGAGAGAGCCAGCCCTGGTGCAAGTGACTAGCTGTGATATTTTGGATTTGTTTCTCTATTAAACTATGTTATAGATACTTATATAGATGTTAGTACTTTGTCGAAGCAATATGTTTCTCTCAGAAAAAAGGATATCAATAATGTTAGGAACATATTTATTCAGAGCTTTTGATACGAGACAAAACTTTTCCTTGTAGCTTCGTTAAAAATTTAAATACATAAGCTATCCATAGAGTCACACATTATTCCAAAACGCCGCTGTTTATTTAACTTATAGGCAGAGCCGTAGGGCCTGTGGATCCAAGCAAGGACTCCTAATTATATGAGAGGAAGACCTCGCTTCTAACCATGGACCTAATTTTAAATTTAGGTTCATGCTTCCAAACTATTCTATTTTTTCTTAACTATAGTTATAATACCTATGGCCTGGGACTAAAACATGTCTATTTCATGGAGAACCTGGATGCTTAGACACCTCTGCATCCTTTCTGGGAATACAGGCATGGCGATATTATATGTATTTAACCTGAGCATCTCTTTTTGAGATAAGTCGCGTTGTAAAAATTAGGTTTTTCATGAAGCCAAAAGAGGACCGTTATCGCTGTTCTAGCAAGAATTTTTGCATGTCGGCCATCTTGCATCCGCCATCTTGGATTTTCCATTAGATACATTCATAAGAGACCAACCTCTCATGAAATGTATGCATTTTTATTTTATCAATCACTCCTCGCCATATCATAAGACTATTTACTATTTGGAGTTGTTATAGCGTTTCAGTATTTAATGACGAAATATTTTTTTTTATGACAGTACTTTGCCTTCCCTGATTTCTTTAAAGGCCTTTTTAAAACCGCCACGCATCGTAAATGCCTGATTTAACTAAAATGGAATCATTATTAAATATTTTGTTTCAACTATAATCTTGTATAATACAATACACCTCTTATATCGATAATTTTTAAGGAAACTCAAATGTATCAACAATATGAAAAACTTAGAGGTGCCTTAGAATTGTGCAATGTATTCTACTCAAATTGTTGTTAAAAAGTTGGTTATTTATTGCCTTGTTCGTATTTAATTAAATAAAAAACTTATTCAATCCTACTTGTAGTTTTTTATGTTTAGTAGTAATTTTAATGTAGTCTACGCTAGTCTTTAGTCTACGCGGTCCATCCGTACTATTTTTGAAGTCCGAAATGGGTACCTAAACTAGTTGTTATTTTCTTACAGTATGTGTTATTCTGACGGATTTTCTAACCAATAATATCAACACCAAACGTTACGTTACATTCAACGTTATTCGTATCGTTAAAGCGGCATTACTAATAAAAAACAAGGTTAAATTAAAATTTCAAAACAAAAACGAATAAGTAAATAAGACCATGTGTGAGATGGACTCGTGCTAAAGGTGCCTTTAGTAAAAAAACTGTTTTTTTTTGTATAACTTTTAAGTGGACCGACCGGGTATATTTCTTCCCACTGCCCTTTTAACATTCTGTGTTTATAAAACTGATAACTGTAAAAAGTTGTGTTCCATCTTTCATCTCATAAAATGTAAATCATCACCCATTCACGCAAATATCTTTAAAATTTGTTTGTGTTTATATAGTTTATATAATCATATAATGCACTTAACGGTGTGTTCCGGCAGCTGTCCTTGAGAGCCAGTAATTATAGGTTAGCCTGAACAACATCTTCGACCACATCATCACTTACCATCAGGTGAAATAGTGGTCAAAGGCTAACCTATCAGGCATAAAAAAAAAACTTAATTATAATGATAAAAACCGGAAATTAATTAACAGTATAGGTGACAAAAGAATTCACAAATCCTAGTAGCTGGATTACATGGTTACCTGAAATTTTTTCTGGATCCACTACACAGTCCAGAACCGTTTTTTTCTACACTTAAAACCTTTCTCTATAAAAATTTTACTGATCTGACCTTAAGCGGTACCTACCGCTTTAGGTACCGCTTTATTTCTCTAATCTCTACCCGATAAATACGTATGTGTTGGTTTGGTAGCTTACATTACTAACTCCATCATTACCTACCAATAGGCGACATTGTAGGCTAGCTATCCATCAGAAGCGAGACGATTATAGCATAGAAACGTTGGCAGTTAGTAAACAGCAGTGCAACGGGCAACCATAACGTAATGAGCGCGGCCCATTATAATAAACACGCAGTTACACAAATATTTGCTATTCTGGTTCCGTAGAGGTGGCCCAAATCCCTTGATTTACGGCCCGCACGCTCATTTAGAACTTCTCAAAGCTGAGCGGGAATATTCTAAATAACGGTCCTGGAACGTTTTGTTGAAGGGGCTCTGCGCGGCAGTGCCCCCGCTAAGTCGAGCTATTCGTTTTTTTGATAACTATTCGATATTTTGATAATGTATATTATGTTTTGTAGAAATTATGGCCGAGCGGTAATAACTCGATTCGGTTCGATACCCACCGCCGACTTGAGCTGTATTGCATGGTGGAAGGGCATTTTGCTAATGACCGCCTGGCTAGCTGCTACCCTCAAGTGGAAAATCTGTCGCCAAGCACCTAACAGTTTGTTCCGGCAGCAGTCCTTGAGAGCCAGAAAAATTATAGGCACATGTGAGACTTGACAACTGTATGTTTCAGTGTGATGGACGGAGAACAATTCACATGACGAAATGCATTTTTATAGGGCATCGTGCTTGGTCCGTCACCATCACTTGAAAAAAATTTACAATAGTTTGTACTTTTTGTTAGGCGCAAACTGTCAAACCATTTTCGACTGTATGTATCACTATAATGTGAGTATAGGATGAATGACTTGAAGAATGCGGGCGGTCGTGCGAATATAGGTACATATTTTTCAGCTACATTGCCTGCCCAGTGATGGCAGGCCTGGCTCACTTCCACTTTAGGTACATCAACGTATCAGTCCTGACGGGTTTATTGTACGGTACATGCCGCGCTCGTTCCACTAAGATCTCCTAAAGAGATCAGAGCTATGCCTCTCTATGCGATAGAAAAAAAAGACACCTTGTAGGTCTATGTAGGTCCGTGTAGGTCCCTACTAATATTATATACGCGAAAGTTTGTATGTATGGATGTTTGTTACTCTTTCACGCAAAAACTACTGAACGGATTTTAATGGAACTACAGTAATATAGCTTAGACGTCAGAATAACACATAGGCTGTTATAAAGATATTATGTGAATTGTCGAAAATATAACAATAAGTGTCAAGTAAGTAAGAAAAACATCAGCCATATACGACCTATTCTGGCGTGCGCTTCACAAACCTTAAGTGTCACACGCACATAATGTATAACGAAATTGTTTATCTTAAATTTACCTACAAAAAAGCTCGCGACAGCATATACCTATCTATCTTTTATGTGCAAGCCATTATCGCCAAAATAGTGAACCATATATACTATATCCGTACAAACTTTCGCGTTTATAATATTAGTAGGATTTCTAATGCATATTCGGTAGTAACAAATTGATCCTTTTCAAACTAATATTATAAAGGCAAACGTTTGTGTGTTTGTATGTTCATTACTTCTTCAGCCTCAAACGACTGAACCGATTTTGATGAAATTGGGTATGATAGATAGCGAGATAGATAACTCTTTATTGAAAACACCATAATAATAACAATAAACTTATTACTAAAACATACATTTAAACCGAGTGTATTAATGGGTGGTCTAATCGCTCAGAGCGATCTCTTCCAGACAATCCATCAACAATAGAAATGGTCAAAATATTGGGCGGGGTTTCTTATAGTCTTAATAATTGTATACATAAATAACTGCTGTAAAGCGTTAAGTTTTCTAATGAGAGTAACGACAGAGAATGGGTTGAATGGATAAATTTAAATTGTTCCTTGAGGTAGCGCGGGGATAAAGGATTGAACAGAATACTGTTAAGGAGAGATAATATAATATGAGCATTCCGGCGACGACGAATAAGGAGCCACTCGAGCTTATTACAAAAATTGGAGACATGATCATATTTGCGTAAGCCATATATAAATCTTATAATAAATGTATGGTATGGAGGTAGATGAGGCGCTGGATTAACACATTATCGTACATTTTATAATCATCATTCATCACCACGCGGGTGTAACCGCGGGGCGCAGCTGGTCAGTACTAATATTATAAATGCGAAAGTAACTTTGTCTGTCTGTTACGCTTTCACGCCAAAACTACTGGACCGATTTGAATGAAATTTGGTATGGAAATAGTTTGAGATCCAGGAAAAAACAGGATAGTTTTTATCCAACTGCGCAAAAAGAGAATAATGTTTTTGCGCGATAACCGACATACGCGCGGGCGGAGCCGCGCCCGGAAAGCTAGTATAAATATAAGGTTTTTTAAAATGAAATATCCAGTTTCAACCTTTTTAAATAGCTCAACGCATCAAAACACGCGGGCCGCGATCCCCGATCGTTTCCCGTTGGATTGATAGCGATCGGAGCTATACTTTTTTAAATATAAAAAAATAATACCAATATACCTAACTTTAAGCTCTGCAGTTAATTTTATGATGTATGATATATCGAAAATTCCTCTGAATACCGCCCGCCCTGCGTTGCTATGTGTAGACATACTCGCGCGGCGACCGATCTTCCTTCCTGCCTGTCGACTAGGCAGCCGATTAATGGGCACGTCAAGGTGTTACAAGCGGTGAAACAAACTTAAAATAAGTCTCATGTTTCGTATGTATTTATGTGTGACTGGTTTTTAGAAGCTAAATAATTATTCAGAAAAAAATACAGACATCAAACAAAATATTCGAAAACCAAAAATGCACTAATAAGTAAATAAACGAAACCATCGTATATAACCGTATTACAGTTTTTTTGTTAATTTTACATCGACAAGCGAAAATGACAACATTATTACATAATGTAGTGAAAGCCAATTAAATACGCATTATTAGGGAATTAGGGATAACTCAAATACTACGCCAGGTCTCACTCAAATTTAAATGGTACCTAACACGTGACAAGCACTAGCTTTCATCAAAAAAAAATACATCAAAATCATGCACCCAGTATAAAAAATATGAGGTCACACACAAAAAAACATAGTCAAATTGAGACATCCTCCTTTTTTTAAGTTGGTAAAAAATAACTAAATTGATAATTCTTTAGCTAGTTATGTGCTAGCAATGATGATCTAATGACCTGGTAGCTACTACACCTAGATATTTACGACTACTTGTCTACCAATGTTTTCACAGGTTGATTTTTTTTGGTTATAGACAATATATTAGTATGAAATCGCTCAGTTAAAAAATCTGACGAAGTTTGAGTCGGGCCTTACAAGGAAAAAAATAAAAAGAAAGGGAAGAAATAAAATGTTAGTTTTCTTCACATCTTCAAAACCACATTAAATATCTAATAGTTAATTAAATCATCAAAAATATCTAATAGTTAGTTAATAGTTTTCTGTATTTGTTGGTTAAATTAAAGGATACCTATTTCATAAAATTACAAATTTGTTATTTTGTAATGTAATCCTTGGAGCATGCGTTATTGCAAACATAAAAATATTAAAATTTAAATTAAGTACGAGTATATTGTAGTAATAATATGAGCATACCGTTATTTCAGAAAACTAACTAGTTTAGTTTTTGAGATAGACTCCGTAACAAAAATGGTATAGGTAGTACCCCCACTTATTTATATGGATAAATATTAAAAAAAAAATGTGTTCTATACAATGAGCTCCAGACGATGACTCCTCATATGTTAGGACTGTCAGGATGCAAAAAAAATCTCTTTGCAGCCTAACATATTGTTATTTTATATTTTCAATTCAATCTTTGGTTTGTGGCTTATGTACCTACGTATTGGATGGAGCCACCTTGCTTGAGAATTTTTAATGAAAAGTCCAATATTCCAAATTTTGTAACTCATTCCGCCTTAGAGCTAGAGACCCATGACATACGGGTGGACGGACGAACAGACGTTGTGTGTGGTTTTGTATTTTGGGGTGTGGAACCCTAAATATGTGCCCTTTAAGTTACACCAAGTCTTGACTTACTTCATGTACTTCGATATCGTTTGGAAGCTACCTACATCAATACCTACATACTTGACCATAAAATTAAAACAGTGGCTTCACTGGTAGAATCTACCATGATATTCTTGAGAAATTTCCGGCTTTGTTTTTATTGTGTTCAAAATAGTGAAATGTACGTATAAACAATATTTCTACACATAATATCTTTACCCCCTTAATCTGCACTATAATGATTTGTGAAGAAAATAAGAGATTTAAGAGCTAAAAATCTGATATTCCTACCTACTTATCAATATTCAAAGCGACCGAAGTCATGCAGATTAATAACTATCTACTAGATCATAAAACAACATTTGTCTAGGATAAAAATATTATTCTACAACGTCAGAGCTTTCGATATTTCACAAGTGAGTCATCAACATTCTGGATTTAGTTGCAACTATAACTATAACTCAAGATCGCTCACAGTGTTAATAAACCGCAAAAAATAATAAATAGTTTCGAAGAAAACTATCTTTAAACGTTTATAAATCACCGTTCTATCGGGCTTACGAAATGCTGAAACTAATAATCTTCCTAAATAAATCATAGACACCAGAATATACTCGTAAGTAACTCGCCAATAACGTTATAAAAATAATAATTTGGAATTTTTATTTAAAATAAGTAGAATGATGATTTGGCCTCGGTGTGCACAGAGTTCTTTACGATACAGCTTTTAAAGAGGATTTAGTAACAATGTGCCGTCTCGTAAAATGTATCTGGCTATTTATTAGAATAGTCGGCCAACATTAGTGATTTTGTAATTGTTTTAATGACTTCGAATGCTCCCCATAGTTATTTATTGCGATAAACACAGTCGAAATACCTTTAAGTATAACAAAGAGTTAAAAAGTTTAAGTAACTAGATTAATGTTGTGGCAATAATCATAAATTATACCACACGCAAGAAATTAAAACGAGGTATTTTCACAAACATTTTCTATAGGTGCAAAAACACCACGCTTTACTCAAAGCTCGTCTGTTGTTGAAATGAGCGAAAGGTTTTTGTGTTCATTTTTCTTTTCAGTTTTATTTTTTTATCTAAAACACCGTTTATACAGAACTTATTGAAGCTAGGTATATTCGTGCAAGGGGTGCACGTGCAATAAATATATAAGAACATACTCGTACATAAGAAGATGGAAAACTTTTACGTAAAGAAGCAAAGTCATCCGTACTGCATCGGTGATCGAGCATTGTGTTAAATAACACAACATGTACCAGTGCTAATTGAGACGTCGACGCGGGCATCCCGAGCTCTCCTTGAAATAAAAGCTTTCAAAATACCACCTCTCAAGAAATGGAAAGACCTGGATGTGATTGAAACTATAGTCGGAGCTATCTGACTTATTCACATTAGTTATCCCGTATTATATACTTAAACAAAAGGTACCGTTAACAACACAGAGCTTCTAAATAACTTTCTTCTATCTTCTTTCTTCACATTGACTTGCTTCCTATCTGACAATCGTTTGGCGCAAGTTCTCATAAAGGAGACCTTTTCACTTTGCTGTTGACGTATCATAATTATCAGCAGCAAAGCGGAAAAAGACAAATTTATAGAGAACTTTATCTTCTTTCTTCTGCTTCACATCTTCTGTCCTGTTTTTCTGTTCCTGCTGTAGGGAAATATAATTAGGTTAGGGGGTAAAATGTGTTAATTTCTTACAATCTATAAAGAGGGTCGTAACAAATTTATTATACATAATTCATCTGAGGAGTTTTTGGTTTCCAGTAATTTCGTAGATAATGTGCAGGTATATATAAATGCATTATCCACCTTCAGCACTATATAAATCCAATAATCATATTTGGTTCAATATTTTTTTGAAAAGCAACCGAGATACTTAGTTTAATTACCTACTCTATTTACTTATTATGAAAAATTATATATGAATATTATGTACACTTGGTAATACTTAAATCGGTACAATGCTTACAATCGGTACAATGCTCACATCAATACCATGGAATAGAGCGATAGAATAGTACATTATGCAACAAGTGCGCGAAGTTGTTTATTACAATCGAGACGAGTTTTAGGCCTGAGATCGAAAATCGAAGGTCTGAGATCGAAGATAGAAGACCAGCGATTGTAATAAACAACGCGCACGAGTTTCATACGACGTTTTCAACATACTTGCGAGGAACGAATACGAAAATTTCGATACGAAAATATTTTCTTGATCTTTTTGATAGCAATTATAATCTGATTAAAAAGGTTTATAATTAAATCTTCTAAAATTCTACTTCAGTAGGTTAAAAACTCTTTGGTTTGTTTTTATATGAAAAATTAACGAAACAAACTAAAATCTCTCTGGTGAGAAGTGTGGAAACGTTGTTTTTTTCTATTTAAAACACTATGTAGTGCGGTAAAGTAAACAAAAAGCACGACTGCGTAATAGACTATATTATGACACTAAAATCGGTGAAAGGTCCGAAAGGTGTAAAAGGCCCGTTAGGAGCGAGTGTGTTGAAAATATAATTTAATAAGTATTGATAAACTATGTGGCAGTAGGAAGAAAATTACCTAGCCTTCGCGGAGATGCAGGTTTTACGGCCTATAGATGCTAACTGAGGTATCTTATCTATGACAGATTATTGTCAAGCATAATCACAAGATTCTTAACTTCTTGATATGTATGGAACGACAAGATCCTCTACTTAGGTAACATTCTGGAACTTCCTATTTTAATAGCCTTTGTCTTTTTGGGGTTGATATAGGGTCAAAACGCTTGCTTTAGGTAAGTAGCTACACCAATCAATGTCAGCGTTATGAAAGGCTTAAGCATGCTGGTCAACTGGAGGCCGTGAATTGGTTTGGAGATCGTCTGCATAGAGATGATAAGAACAATTGAGAGAATTATCATTACGATCAACGACAAAGATCATTACGAAGTTTACAATAGGTTAAGTTAAACAATAGAATTGAAAGCATATATTTGAGCTTTGACTCACTCACCACGACGCGACAGATCGATTAGCAGACCGAATCCCGGCCGGATGGTCGCGTTGCATTTTAATTTTGTTTAAAATACTGTAATTTCAATTCTTTAACGTAAAAATAAATGTGTGTTGGTAGTGTAAGACAGTATAAAGCTATAATTGAGTAATTTATCATTCAATGAGCCTTCAAATTCAATTTTAAAATACCCTGGTATTTAGTAAAGTATGTGTATGTTTCCACTGGGAAACGGCTCTTGGCAATACACAGTACTGTAGGCATCCTATTTATAGGGGATTGTATATCATTGCACGGTAAATGTAAACATAATTACAGTACGGCCACAGTTGCTGTGGTAGTTGTTAGTTTAGATTTACGGGAGCGAGGCCGGAGCACTGGAATACGTTGATTGAGAGGGAAACGGGCAAAGAATAGAGGACAACCTTACCTTAAAGCCCAAAAGTACCTATCCTAAGATATTTAGTGCGTATAATATATATATGTAAGATAATATTCCATTCGTCTGGCTGCCCGTGGGGTGCCAGGTTGTAGAATGTCACCCCAACTCTTGGTTGGTGCTGACATACTATGACGTGGTTGTCGTACGAGGCGACAAAGGGTATACCGGAAGTTGGGCAGCAGCATCTTGTGCAATACCTACACTCTTGCGATTTCCAAGACGCCTGCCAAGCGTTGGTATTATGGCAAAATTAATGGGGAAGGCTGTGTTCGGCAGCGGACAATCCGGCTGATACAGTACATTACAGTGTGCAGGCAAATACGGAAGAGTTAACTTTACTGCGTCAAAAAATATCAGAAGGTGGGCAGCGATAAAGAAAAAAAATTATTGCTCTTAAATGGACCGACGCGCGACGGACGGACGAACGGCGGAGGCTTACTAATAGGGTTCCGTTTTCAGATACGGAACTCTTAAAATGGGGGAATGGAAGTTGAAAAATGATATACATGGTTACGTTTCGCAAAAGACTACCAAAAAATACACGAAAACACAGACTGAACCAGCATCACTGTTTTACGCTGAAATTTAACAATGATGTTGCTATGCGTGGAGCGAATAATGACTCGTGTCTCTCCTCATGGCAGATCCTCATTGGGATTCTATTATTCCTAGTCCTTACATCGAAAATGATGTCGAAAACTAAATATCTAAAATTTTAAAGGCTTTCCTCACGAAAAATACTCGTAATATACCTACTACTAATTTCGATATACAGGGATTTTGGAAAAATGCTAACAACCTCTTAGGGTTGACTTCTGCTAGTCCTAACAAATATTTTTAGATGTTTTCGTTTGTTTTGAAAAAAAAATCTTTTTAGTTTTGAACATTTTTTTTTGTGTTTTAATGCCTACCCTAGCCAATAGCACCCGCCGCGGCAACACTGGAGCGCACCGTGCTCCTTTTGAATAGAGTTTGGAAAATTTACATCGAGCAAAGTAAAAAATATGAAATAATACATTATAACACAACAAGATACTTTTAACATCAGGTGATTCTCTTACTTATTCCGTCAAAAACACAAAAAATCCCAAAAAAGATGAGTAAAAATTTTTTTTTTCAAAACAAAAAAAAAATCACGAAATATTTGTTAGGACTAGCAGAAGTCAACCCTAAGAGGTTGTTAGCATTTTTCCAATAACACTGTATAGTAACATGTATCACTTTTGCTTGTGTCCAAATTTTGACGTTTTAGAGCTAAACCAGAGAAAAATACAATTCAACTAGTGGTAAGTAAGCACTTGGGTTTGGAAATTTATTCTTGATGTCTCCCCTAGGGGGACCTTAAGAGAGACATGAGTCTTTCACAAAAAAAATATTTCCTTTGCACGAGTAATTACCCCGGCCACTGACAGCTGGTGTTCAACAACTTATTTTTTTCATTGTCTAGCAAGCTTCTGACCACAATCTCACATGAGATAACATAGCCGAAGATGCTAAACAAACTTAGATTGCGTAGAATGGGAACTGGTACAGTGAAGAAGTCTTTAGATGCTTGGCGATAGAATATTTTCTGTTTCACCTGGCTAGCTACAATCTGGTAGCTAGCCAGGCGAGCATTCGCAAATGCTATCATAAATCTGAACATTCAGGCTGCCCAAAGGACTGCGACATCCGACACACAGCCTAACGACTACCATCCTATGAATTAAAGTAAAGGTAGGTCCGTCGTGAAGCACGGAAGCGCTCAGTAGTCAATTCTGCTAGCGGCCCCCTGAATTTAGGTCGTTTTGAAAATAAACTATTTTTCAGAAGACCATTATTCGGATTCGGAAAAAATATATATTATGAACGGACATTTTTGCAACAAATCTATCCTGAAGGATTATTCATCACTGCTTGTTTGCTAGGAAAAAAAATTGGTATGATGCAGCTATTTTAAAATTATATTTAGGAACTTCTCTATCTCTCTATCTCGAATTTTCACAACTAACTTTCGCTAAAATGTGATGATTGAATTATATCTTTTGAAAATTTAAAAATAGGATACTCGCAAAAAATACTTTTACTCTAATTTCCCCGCAATTCGGACAAACAAAAGGTCGTAGCCTCTTTGTATTAAAATTACATTGAACTTTATCTTATTCACGTTTTGTTTTATTTTTCGTTACAAGCATCTTCTTCATCTGAATACCATAATTTAATAGTTGACGAATTGAGAAACTGCCACGAGCGTTTCAAAAATAAAGAAGAACATGTTTTGTTTTCGTTCACACAACATCTTGGTAGCAGATCATAGTCATTTTTGTCTAGATTTCTAAAGAAGTTTGTAATTGCCTATAGGTGTCTATAGCTGGAAGTTCTTCCATTCTTCTAGGCTTTGATTTCATCCGCAGCATATTTTTTTTTTGTGTTATTGTGACGGGACAAGCTCGAGGTCCACCTGTTGTTAAGTGGACTAACCTCTGCCTACAACAGATGCATTTCGTCACAATGCACGAATTACACTGTGCCCGTCAGCTTGAGATATTAGTTGTTAAGTCTCATGTGCCTGTAATTTCACTGGCTCTCAAGGAGTGCTGCCGGAATACATCGTTAGGTGCTTGGCGGCAGATTGTCTACTTGAGGGTGGTCGCTGGCCAGGCGGGCAGTCGCAAAATGCCCTTCCATCATGCGGTGAAGCTCAAGCCCGCGGCGGCATTCGAACCATGGACCTGCTGCGTGGCAGTCCATAACCAATGCCACTGAGCCATCACTGCTTCAAAAGTTCAGAAGACTTTTGAGGGCAATTTAAATAAGTATAAAAAAATCGCTATTCATCGCTATTAATTAAGACTTATTTTATAATATAACTCGTGCAAAGCCGCATGTAGTATTTATACAAATAAGTACTTACAATAATAACAATAACAGCGTTAATACGCATGCCACTTCGGAATAACTACTGTAAACATAAACTCGAATAAAGAGCGGATTTCCTGAGTACACAAAGAGAATTCCCTCTTGCAATCCGTTTCACGGCCTATATATCCACAGCTAATGACGCCATTATTCTTTACAAAAGAAAAACAGCTTTTATAAAACAATAAACAAAATAGTTGTCTTTTTAAACATATTTAACTCAAGAGTAACACGTTGTCGTGATTTTCGTGACCTGACTTTCAAAGTCGTAGTAATTAATAGTTGTAAAATTGAGAACAAGAAAGATACGCATTTATACATTATAATATTAATCTATACTTATAATAAAACTGTAACAGGTCCAATTCTGTACATGGCAGATATTTTGAAAAAAAAAATGTACAGTACTCTGTAGCTGATACTGATGCCGAAACTATATTTTTTTTTATTTTTGTCTGTCTGTCTGTCTGTCTGTCTGTATCCCGGCCGCGTATCACTCCAAAACTACTGAATGGATTTCAATGAAACTTAGCATGATTGGAGTTCATACTACAAGGTAGGACAATTTAGCTTTTTATCCCGAAATTCAGCATGGTTCCCTTGGGAGAGGGGATGAAAGTCAAAATATACACTTAGTTGTAATTTATTAACGCGTAGTCCGATTTCAGACGTTCTTTTTAGGGTTCCGTACCCAAAGGGTAAAAACGGTCTGTCCCGCTGTCCGTCCGTCCGTCTGTCCGTCCATCCGTCCGTCCGTCTGTCACCAGGCTGTATCTCAAGAACGGTGATAGCTAGACAGTTGAAATTTTCACAGATGATGTATTTCTGTTGCCGCTATAACAACAAATACAAAAAGTTGGCCAAGTGCGAGTCTATACTTATAATAAAACTGTAACAGGTCCAATTCTGTACATGGCAGATATTTTGAAAAAAAAAAATGTACAGTACTCTGTAGTTGATACTAATGCCGAAACTATATATTTTTTTATTTTTGTCTGTCTGTCTGTCTGTCTGTCTGTATCCCGGCCGCGTATCACTCCAAAACTACTGAATGGATTTCAATGAAACAGCATGATTGGAGTTCATACTACAAGGTAGGATAATTTATGCTTTTTATCCCGAAATTCAGTATGGTGCTCTTGGGAGTGAGGATGAATGTCAAAATATACACTTCGTTGTAATTTATTAACGCGTAGTCCGATTTCATACGTTTTTTTAGGGTTCCGTACCCAAAGCGTAAAAACGCGACCCTATTACTGAGATTTCGCTGTCCGTCCGTCCGTCTATCACCAGGCTGTATCTCAAGAACGGTGATAGCTAGACAGTTGAAATTTTCACAGATGATATATTTATGTTGCCGCTATAACAAAAAATACAAAAATTTGGCCAAGTGCGAGTCGGACTCGCGCACGTTAAAACAAAAAAACAGACCAAATGCGAATGGGACTCGCGCACGAAGGGTTCCGTACCATTATCTGAAATTTTATTGCATGGGTGCCCCCTTAATTATTTATTCTAATTTAATTAATTATATTTAAAGAAAACATAAAACTAAATATTCTGTGAATAGTTAAAGCGTTTACCAGTCACCGTTATTAGTATCGAACAAGAAACGGTAAAAAAATCAAGGTTGTTGTATGGGGGTACCTACCTCAAATATTTATTTTATTTTTAGTATTTGTTGTTATAACAGCTATAAAAATACATCATCTGTGAAAATTTCAACTGTCTAGCTATCACCGTTCTTGAGATACAGCCTGGTGACAGGTGGATGGACGGACGGACGGACAGCGAAGTTTTAGTAATAGGGTCCCGTTATTACCCTTTGGGTACGGAACCCTAAAAAGGTTAAAATATGAAGTCTAATGTTGTATAGCTAATGGTACGGAACCCTTCTTGCGCGAGTCCAACTCGCACTTGGCCGATTTTTTTAATTAGAATAGTAGTGCTTTAAAAATTATCACGTAAATATTTCAAAGTCATCGGATTTGCAGTTCAGAAATTTACAGACATCACAACCTAAATATTACGTTCCAAATAACTTGACACCCCGAACGTACAGAACCTTTCAACATACGGCTCATCTTAAGCTAGCGTTTGCACTTTATCGTATAGGTATAATATATAGGTCTGTAGTCGGACCTCTCCAAAAGACTGATTTTTCAAACGATAAAATACAGTTTTTTTTATTACGATAAGCACAACTTCCCTACGTATATTTTTCATAACATGCAATGCTCTAATCAGTCTAATCTATACCTATAACAAGTTGCAGAAGGCGGGTAGGGAAGCGCGAGGGGTAAGACGCTTATATTTATCTATTTATACTTATAATAAAACTGTAACAGGTCCAATTCTGTACATTGCAGATATTTTGAAAATATGTTTTGAGAGCAATCTGTAGCTGATACTGAAGCAAAAACTGTTTTTTTTTGTCTTGCTGTCTGTCTGTATCCCGGCCTCGCATCACTCCAAAACTACTGAATGGATATAATGAAACTTAGCACGATTCGAGTTCATACTACGAAGAAGGACATACGATACTTTTATCCCGAAATACAGTACGGTTCTCTTGGGAAAGGGGATGAAAGTCAAAATGTACATTTAGTTGTAATTTATTAACGCATAGTCCGATTTCAATCATTATTTTTTTGTTACAATAGTGGTTATTTAATTATTTTCCCGTAAATATTTCAGTCCTCAGTTTTGCAGTTCAGAAATTACAGATATCACAAACTAAATATTTCGTTTTAAATAACTTGGACCGCGGAATGTTGAGAAACCTTTGAACGCACGGCTCATCTTAAGCCCACAGGCAGCCCGGAACCCCACGGGAAGCCCGACACCCCACGGACAGACCGGCATTCACCACAATCAGTTTTTTAAACTACATAATTATCTTTCTTTTGACGGATACATTTCGGAGACTGCGCAATGAAAGTGCACAATGTAGTCTTAGGTTTTCGCGGTTGTTACACTTTGTAATTAAACAACTTTAAATGGTTTAAATCGCGTATATTTAGCATTATTTTTGTCCCGACGTTTCAAACACTTTGTAGTGATCGTGGTCACGGGATGACTGTCGGGACAAAAATAATGATAAATATACCTACGTGATTTAATCCGTTTAAAGTTGGAAGTGCACAACTTTAGTAGATTGTTATACAAGGGTCGAAAGGAATTGGTAACTTTCACCCGCGGTCAGCTCTCTACTTTTCATATCGAATTTAAAGAAAGTAAATAAAGTAGCTTTTCTAAAAATTATTCATTGATAAAATAACATACTTACTAAAAATTTATTGAGAGGTTTGAACTATTTGTGAAATTTTACGTAAAATTTTGTTTGGAATATTTACGGGCGACTATAGCCCGAATAGGAATCTCTCTGCTTTTCACTACTAATATAAGGAATAAATATATAAATATAGTATGTATTTTTATATTATTTATTTTGATTTTAATAACATGAGCAGTATATTTTTAAAATTAATGCAGCTATAGTCCAAGTAGGAATCGATGACTTACATCCGTGTTGAACACTCTACTTTTCATTTAAAATATGAGGAGGGTAAAAAAATAGTAGTTTTTCTAAATATTTACTAAAAATAATAAACATGAGTAGAAGATACAAAGATACACTAGGAGTTAGAACAATGAAATTTAGGGAAAGTTTTAATTTTTTTTTTACCTACACTTTCTACCTTATATTTAGTTACTACCCTGCCAAACATAGTTGTTATTAATTGTTTTACAACAACAGAATATTATCTACACATATAACTATGAAATCTTACACATATAACTTTGTTTACACCAATGTTTTTCCCGGCCTTAGGTGGGAAGGAGCGTCTCCCACCCGCTACTCAGATCAAACAAACACTACTTTCCGAGAATGTCGAGAAATAAAAAAAAAATCGATCTACCGTCAAACAAACCGCCGTTTTAAAATCGAAATTCTAACGAAACGCACAAGGTACTTTGCTTCAACATTTATTGTGCGAACCGGGAAAGAACTCTCTGAGTTACTTAACTATTGTCTTCTGGAAAATACAACCCGGGAGTTTTGGAATCCAAAGTAGAAAGCTCCATTCTGAGCTATGGTTTACTATAAGAGTGCTTCACCGCAGACCACAGTGTTGCTTAATATGAGATAAACAGTGCACAAATGTGAATAATTAGTGTGCAGGTACGGCAATCGCGAACGAAGTCGCGGGTACAGCTAGTACATAATAAATTTACTTTCGTGATTTGTAAACGAGTGGCGCGTTAGTCAGTGACTATTAGATTAGTTTTTCTAGTAGCTACCTACTAGAAAAACCTACATGAAATTAACTTTTGAAGTGCGATTCCCCGATTTTAGGTCACTTTGAAGGGAAACTCATTTTAGAGAATCATTATTGACTAATTAAATCCATACCGAATCCGTGTTGCAAATCTTAAAATAGTTGGAGTGCTGACAGATGGCATTAGGGTTGCCAGATGTCCGGGAAATCCGGGATAGTCCCGGAGTTGGGTGTCCGAGAGGTATATCATCTTATGATATCAATTCTTAATCTGGCAAATTCTGGGTGTTTCTATACTTCTGCTTACGACTAGGTGTGATGTAAATGTTAAATGTATGTATACTAATGCATTATTTTAATTTCTGATGCACGCCCGATTGCAATCTGTCACCTTAGTTACATTTATACTGAAGCCAAAATTCTTTAAATTCAACTGCAGGTTGCCAACTTTTTAAAAGTAACTATCCGGCATCCGAATGGAAAATCCACGCTCTTGTCAACTGATCACGTTTAATGCAAAATTAATTGCGGAAATTACACGCCTTAAAGTCGATTGATAAAAATGCATGAATGAAATTTGTTGTCAAATTACTCTATTTTTATATACTTTTACTAATATACTTCCGATTTAAGTAATAGGGTAATTTAATGAGTCTTTAATAAGTACCCATTACTTTTATAGTCCTAAGGAAATAAGGATCCCAGAACACTACCCCGTGGAACTCCCTTAAAAACATTATGTGCTTTTGACAAAAAAAATATTGGTCTCCTCGTAGATGGCAATAAGTTTGCCCCTATCAGGGAGTCAGAACATATCTGTCAAAATCTGTTTGTTTTAGATACCTATGCTTACCCTCTCGGGGATCAAAAGGCGTGGTTATATGTATGTATTTAATGAAAACACGTTTCAATGATTTTCAATAATGCAAGCATTAAAAATCGTAAGACTTTGCCAAGTCACGAGATTCAGTATTTAATTAAATATAAATCTAGCAGAATCGTTTAAATTTTAAGGTGACCTACGTAGTCTTAAATCTCTCGCCGCCCGCCTAATTTATTCAGTCTCCCTTTCACAACAGTCCGTATTGTAGATATTTACCCGAAACATAATGCATTATTCGCAGAATTACTCGTATATTCAGTTTGCGTCAGTACTGTCAAATGGTAAAGTTTGCTTTAATAATATTAATTAATGGTAGGTACGTCAGATAAGCACAGTTTATCGTCTTTAGCATCATGTCTTGATTTACTACTTGTTTACATAGGTATACATATTATAATCTGTACGTACCCACTATATATGAGTTTATAACAATTGATTAAATCTCAAAACGATATATTACTCGGTGTAAGAGAATGCCTAGATTTAAGTTACATGACATATTAGAGGAGTCCCTTGCAGTGTGACCATTTGCGGTAGATTTCTGACATTTTGGCAAATTTGACTGGATTAATTTTTACTTTGGCACATTATTATGTTGCCGAAATACAAATGTGGCAGAATTTAGCAGATCAAGAGATTTTTTACTGAACATTTATAATTTTATGAAAAGAAATAGATTATAGTCTTATATTATGTATAAGACTAATATAAGACAGTTATTTAGTACACCAAAAAATATACAAGTTTCAATTGTAAACGGTAATAAATATATTCTTGTATAGTTTTTAGATAGGCATATTTACTAGAGAATACTATACTAGACTAATACTATACTAGAGAAATTAATCTGTCTACATATTAATTAAGGTTCATTGAAGGCTCTGTTCAAATGATTGTAATCTGCTAAACTCGACTCAAAAAAGGTAATTCCTTTTATTATATAATATAACAGTTATGTTTGCATGTGATCGAAGCTTCCAAAAATATACATATATCATAGACTTATTATACTAGTGTGTATATAGAAATAAAAGATATAATGATACCCAGATTATATGTAGGTGTGTGATGTATTTGAGAATTTGGGGAGACACTGAATCGGAGAATGAATTCCAGTCCTGAGTGGCTGCAAGAAAAGTTGCAATGGTTCGTCCATAATCAGCATTTCTGTACATGCCTTCGTTACGAAGTCACATTGCCGTAACCAACATCTGTTACTGTGAAACTAAATTATTTAATTCCATATGAATTACAATGTACAACTTATGACTCTGACTGTACTGGCCAAAGCCACAATGTACAAGCAGTTATCCACTGGCTTCCATCCAACAACGATACAGATACAGGTGGGCTCGATTCGACTATTTTATTCGTCAGTTTTAAATCTGATATGTAGTTTTGCAGTCTGCTTGATCGAGGATAGAAATAGAACGAGGTTACACTTCAAATAATCTAATGTTCCGAAGGAGGCGTCTGTAAAGTTCATATCAATTTATTGGATCACTCTGCCATCTTTAAAATTGGCATTTACGTTTAAGTATTATTTTTTTTTTATTTGAACTAATAATAATTTATTTAGCATAAAAAATGTTACAGTTATTACTTGTTGAATCCATTGGCTAAGTAATCAGAACTTGATTGTTCTGATACTAATAAAAACTGAGATATGCTATTTTGCAATTTGAATCTTCATCAATTCAGAAAAAAAATCAAAGGCTCTCTTGAGTGTTTTACCGTATTTTATTTCTAAATAATATCCAGCCTTTATTTTCAAAGCAGCAACTTTCTTAAATGAAGCACCTTTCTATAAAACATAGAAAGTTGCTTCTTTTGGTAGCTGTTCAAAACAAAAATAACAAAATCTGATATTCCCACTCTGGTCTAAGAGTTGTCAAAAAGAAGCTGCTACTCTTTTATCTAAAAGTACCCCAAATAATTTTGTCATATACAGCCAGATGTGTAATAACTAAGGATAAAAACATTGTTATATTGTACATACTCATAGCTTACTTATCCGGGAAAACTTGCCAACTTCCAGACGAAGTTATTTGAAATTCTCGCTCACAAATCTATAACCTGTATAAATTACAAGTGGATATTTAAAAGAGTATCCACTGGGTACATCAATTTTAAATATTAAGAAACATGTAAAGAAGCTGAAGTTTTGAAAGATCCACGCTCTGCGTAGTTTAATTTGTAAGTATTTAAACTTGTAGCCACTTGTTCTAATTTTCCTAATCAGTATTTAGTTCAATGGAAGTATTTTGATAAAATAAACATAGTAAACAATTTCTAGCTACAGCTACTACATTTCTAGCTCAAAAGTTTGTTAAATCATATATTGGTTCATATTATTCTCTAATATTTCTTTTTTAATAAATGTCATCAAATTCTTTGCACAAGCTGTTTCTGATTTGTTGTTCTAAGCTTTCGTAAACAGTTTTTTATGATTATTCTGTCTCGGCAGATAACTGCCCGAGAACAGCAGGGATATGCTGAAAAACAGCGCAGCTATGCTCCTCTGAAATGAGAACATTGCTGCACAAGCTGAGCATACTTATGCCTATTGCCGAAATTCATTTTTAAATTTATGATTATTTAGTAATAAGCTAACTTTGAAGGCAATATATATTTTATTTTAAAACCTTTAAATTTTTACTTACGTTGTTTAATAAAATCGTATACTAATGATATCAAAATAATTACTTAGATATACGACAGAGTTTACTACTACTTGTTACTTTAATTACCAGAAAATACACTTTTTTTTATTTAGTTAAGTACAATTTAATAAAATGGATCAAGTGCGAGTCGGGCCTTACTCTATTAGGGATTCGTATCGCAACAGCCCGTAAAAAATGTTTGTTGATTTTGATAATAACTTCAAAATTATATTTTATCAGTTTTTTGTGTTTGTTAGAAGACATGGTACGTAATATGTATATCGATATATCTGATTCTAATCGTGTATGGTTTTTGAGACATAGCTAAACATGTAACAAAAATGGTCAAAGTTTGAGAACTTTCACATATTTGAATACTACTCAATTAGCACTAGAACCTCTCGGGCAAACTACCGCAGAACAGACTACAAAGTTTCATATACATGTATATCTCAACCATTTAAAGATAATAGAAAGCACATTACTTACTTAAATCAATTCACTGTCTTTCCTATCTACTTTAAAAATCAGAGAGGTATATTCTACAAATAAAACAATATCGCAGAGATCTTTGACCAGGTAAGGCAAATCGTTAATATGCTCTAGAAACAGAAATGGCCCTAATATGATTCTTGCGGAACTCGCATTTTTGTTAAACACCCGGAAAAGGTAAAGCCATTTATTCCGACCATCTAAAGTCAACCTAACAGTTATGACTTTATAAGATTCAGAGCTGTTCCTAAACTCCATAATATAAAAGCTTACGAATCATGGTGCAGTGCTCTACAGGCATGATCATAAAATACGCCGATGGCATCACGTGAACTCTCCCAGGCGTCATGAATATATTGTGACATTAATTTTACCTTCGTCGATTGATGATTATGCTTTCGGTGAAACTGAACTGATTTTCGTGTTCATTAAAGTTTGACAAAAGTTGGGGTAAGGTTAGGCTAAGTAAATTCCATCCGACGGTTCCCGCCTTGTTGTGTCGGTGGGGCTCAGTAGCCGTGGCTTCGTCACCCATGGTGAAGCGAAGCCCTCTTCGCCTCTTCGCAGGGGCCGTGCCGAAATGGGCAGTCGGCCGACCCTAGAGGGGCCGCTCCACTGGGCTTTACCTCTAAGTCCAGTATGGAGCGGCAAGAGGTAGGCTGCGTTGCATCTGAGGCGGGCTGTGGTGTTGTATGGGCAACACCACAGCCGACGTTGAGCGGCCACGGCGGGTGAGGAGTGCCGGTATTACGGTGCACCGCTCTCCCTACCTTACGTGGCCACGGCGGGGCCGCCATCGTTGGATGGCGGACGTGGAGGGGCCGCAGGGGAGGAAGAGTGTCGGTATAGAGAGGCACCGCTATCCTCTGCGGCCGAAATAGCAGGCGAAGTGGCTACTTACCTGAGCCGTCGCAGGGGACCTTGGGCGTTGGAAGCAGGGTTGTCTGACGCCCATTTGTGGGCTTGGTTCCCTGGTGGTAGCAAAGTGCCATGTGTTCTGGTGCGTCGTGAGCACCCCGTGAGGGGTCCGCAACGCACAACCGTGGCGGGTTCGTAGTTGAGAGCTAAAGCGTCCCTGCGGGCCGCCGAAAAGCGGTAGAGTTGGAACACCGTGTGTTATTTAGTCGGTAGGGGCACTTGCTGCTGTGGGAGTAGTTGGTGTCGAGCCCGACATATCCCGGCCACCTTCTCCGAGGTGGACGAGAATGCGTAAATGCATTTTTCACAGGTAAATAAAAAAAGTGAAAAAATAATGTACTAAATAAATTAATTTGATACCATAGCATGTAGACTTTACGGCACACATTATGTTAATGATTGTAATTTGAAAACTGACAAACTTTTAGATCGCGCCCCTACATGGTGATTAGTATTAACTAAGTAGGTATGAAGAACATTTATTTACAGAATCACTGGGAATTTCATGTCGTCAAATTGTTCTCAATAGCTACGTATTATTGGTTCCATCACCATACCAAAATATCCGCCATCTTCAGCATAGTAACTGCCTACTTCTACTTCAATCTATGAATCAGCTGAATTTCATGAGTTTCATGACGCAAACGCAACTAACACCGTAGTAACCAACTGAAGTTTAATCTGTAACAGCTTTTGTTTATACGCTGCATACCACTCTGTTATAAACCATTGAAAAATACATTTGCAGTGTGTTATTGAGCTACAACGAGGCCATTCCTCTAGCTAGAAAATCGACGTAGTCGTCAATCTTTCAAACAACCTCCCACAAGACAACGAAAATCATTACATATTTACGTAGAACGTGCAATCTATTTGAAAAAGATAGGGATCCTACCGAGATAGGAATAATACAAAAATAATTGATTATTAAATTAATCATTTGCTCAGTAAATATCAACTGCCCATTTCTTTACGTCTATCTGTCCCAGTCTTTGTCTAAACATAGTGGTCGAGGCTGTATGATGACTTTACAAGTAGGTAATATATTTTTTGCTTAAGCTAGCATAGTTTGTTCACCCTGACTATTATATTTGTTACACCCCTGTCTTATTATTCCTGTATTTCTTCTCCATTCCAAGGTTGCCTGAAAGAGTTCGCTGTTAGTGATTATGCCAACAATTGTAACACTTGATTGTAAGCCTTCGTTTTTTTTAATATATTGTAATTTAATGGTGTGGTATCTAATTTACTGACTAATAAAAAGTTTTAAATTTGGCATTTAGTTAATCATTATGATAATATTAATATTAATATCAATATCCTAAACAATGATAATATGTTACGGTAGTGACCAACAACTTAACAAACTATCAGGTGAGATAGTGGTTATGGGCTAGAGCAAAGAACCTAAAACAAAAAAGCTTTCTAATAAAAAATGGTCTTCTGGATAGCTATCATCCACAAGCAGTAAATCTGTCACCATCAAACTCCTAACCGTGTGTTCCGTCAGCTGTCCTCGCAAGGTCCTTGAAAGCCAGTTCCGATTCTAGACTATTGTAGCCACCTTGAACCACATCATACTTACGTGATTGTGTCCAAAATCGACAATAAAAAGAAGAAAAAAATCCCCAGGTGATTATAAAAGTGAATAAAATAACCGTGCATAAGAAATATCGTTTCATCTAACAATTTCCACTTTCCATAAAGAAAGAAAGAATTAAAACATTTACCTAGGACTTATTAAACATACGGCTGCAAACAAAAGACATAATGCAGTAACAGACTACATAGAAAAATAAACATATAAAAATATGGAGTCACAATTATATTATCGACCAACGTAATTTATAATAAAAACTCGAGCAATATCACTTAAACACTTGGTTTATCTTCAATACACAGTTTATGGGGGAAAACCCCCGAAATGGCCTCCGTCCACCCCCTATAGTCATTCCAGTCCTCGCCTAGCAGAACACTCTCTGCACAATCTCACTCTGTTCCTTTCTGATCATATTCCATTATCTCTTTGGCGCGTGTGCCATAACGTGTCACGTATGTCGTCTTTAGGTACCTATACTGTTCCAGATGCTGATGTCATCTTCCATCATCATGACGTACACCGATTGCGGTCTTCACTGTCAATGCTAGTTAGCATTGACAATCACTGGTTTCACTCCTTAGGTTCATGTCGGCAGCTAGCAATAGACTGCCCTTTTTCAATCTTCCTGTGGCGTCACCACGATGGCACCACTTAGTCCTTCCGTAGTGTCAACTGCGCTTCTTTTAAGAGATACATTTGAAATAAATAAATACATGTTGTATTTTATTAATGCAATTAAATAAGTAACCTAACAATTAGTACATAAAATAAGCTACTCATTTACTCAAGACAAATTCAACATGAAAAAATTAAACACTACTGTAAAGTGCATTCCAAGAAAGGACTTGGCTCAGCATAATACTGCGGGCAAACCTTGGCAATTGATTTTCAGGCATGAAGAAGCCTAAGTAACAAACGGACACAATGTATAAGGAAATACAAATGTTCTATGCTTATTAATATTGTTAACTAATACAAAGTTAAACTTTAAAGCAACAAAAAGATAAAATAATAATTTAACAAAGCTCGTTAATCACTCGTCAAACGTTTGATACCTACTAAAAATATTATAAACTAAAAAAATAATTACGCACCAAAATAAACAAAACGAAAAATAAAACTATTCAATATTTACATGAAAATTTCAACTTCAAAATACTCAAAACTGAACTTCATTATGCGATATGCCCAGAACTCAGAAGGCTATGAACCTAATACAAAGTAAAATTTGATTTTCAAACTTAGTTGCTAAGTATAAGGTAACTCGGCAAGAGAAGTTAGTTATATCGTATTTTTGTAGAAAGTAATTGCATTGCATAAATTCATTGTAGTATTTACTAACTTTTGTTAGAAACAACAAGTTATCTCTATAGAATTCACCCTGAATGTTCAATATTCAATGATATGTACACTGGAGCGGCCTACATGTGCGTTTGGACACACGATCCGAAAATAAACAAAGACGCTGGAATTTTACGAGCTACTTCCTACGTCTATTTCCGAATTCCAGTGCCACGTCAGAGTTCATTATACAGGGACATTTCAGAGAAAATAGATCAAAGTTTCACAACTTTAGAAAAAAGAGTTTTATTTGCGTACAAAATGGAACTCATTAAACATATTACATATAAATGTTTAGGTGTCATTTTTCATAGATATTTTATAGTTTAGGAGGACAAACGAGCAGGTGTCTCATCTGGTGGTAAGTGATGATCACCGTCACCAACACCAAAGCTATCAAGAATGCGTGCATGCGTGATGCCGGCCTATGCTCTTTTCTTGAAGTCGTAACGGAGTAGCTATTCTTGTAAGGAGAAAAATAATCAGCTTTCACTGAATTCGTCTTATAATATTTAAAAAAAAGAGGAGGATCTGTTTTTGACTTTATTGTCTTTTGTGTTAATTTGTTAACTCTATACCTACGGGGTGTATACCGATCTTGATGATGTTTTTTTTATAATCGAAAGCTGGTGCTTGATAAGCATTTCAGTGAGATCTAAAGACTAGGATTTGAATTATCTCATATAATGCGTAGTTTATATTTAAAGTCAGTTTTTTTTTAATTTTCACAATGATTTTCAAATCTTACAGATACCTAAATACTAACTTAAATAAACACAGAATAGTATACGAAGATGGATTTTTGCGAATACTTCTTTTACTATACCTACTCATTATTGGCGTCATCGCGCCGCCGGAAGCGCAAATGACGTCAGACGTGCGATTGTGTTATATTAAGCTTCAGCCAATTCCTCAGTGGGCAAAGTGATATTTCTTCATAATTGCACACGACACAAGGGCGTTGAAAGCTGCCATAGGAAAAGGGCGTTTGCCAAGCTTCAAACCAGAGAAACATCTACGAGGAAAGGGTGGTGTCAAATCTTGTTAAAAGTCCGAACGAGATGACCATTGGGCGGGCGGAATAAAATATTTTTCTCCGAAGTGTGTCATTTCCATTATGATGTAATTCATCTATCACTGACTAACCTAATTTTGTAGCAAGGAATTTAAAATTTTTCACATTTATAAAATTTTAAGTTGACAGATTTGTGTGTGCAACATGGACAGCTCAAAATCGTGTCATCTATTTTGGTTTTGATTATTATATTTCGTATGAAACTGCCGATATTAATATGTTATTATAACAATATTTATGGTGTGGTTGCCATCATCGTAGAATTTTATGTTTCCGCTATTTAGCAGTTTCCAAATGGCACTAGCTGCGTGGATCTGTGAATATATTTATCACTTAATTTCTGAAAAAATAAAATATGTTGGTATTATGTACCAACTTACGGAACGTTTGCAGAGTTTACGGTAATCAGACTTAGGTCATCTGTCGTTCTCGAGATCACTCTTGAGTCTTGAGATCAGTTTGTGGTATCAGCTGATAGCGAGGTGTCAAATATTATCTTAAGATTTAATAATAGCAAATACTTTTAAAAGTATCCTAAAAAACATTAAATAATATTTAAATAAAACATTTAACCTCCTGAAGATGCTTCGTTTAGAAGCGAAACTAGTCGGGTATTCATCCGGTTAGGCTGCGTGATGTTTATGACGTCACGTAGATAACAGGAAAATTAGGCGGAATTGTCACTAGATATATAATTTTATGCTTTTTTAAGTGTTTTATTTAAATATTATTTAATGTATTTTAGGATACTTTTAAAAGTATTTGCTATTATTAAATATGGATTTCCGCAAAGTAACGCCTGAATCTATTCATTATCTTAAGATTTGTTTAAATAGTTCAGCATACCCAAAACTGAGATCAGCTTACTAATACAGACCTAAGTAGGTATGGTACGATTGAAAAATTCGCTACTTGAGTATATTCTGTGACATTTTCATTCAGTAAATCATATGTCACTTTAATTTCTTATTTACATGTATTACGGAATAATTGTGCTTTCGTAATATTGTGTTAAAGTGAAAGTGTAATGAATGTCATAGTGTCAAATAGGTAGGTACAAGTTGGCAACGATCACCGGATTTCTTTGTCTCTCAGCTGTCTGCAGTCCACTACAAGGGTCACGGTGTCGTCTTACTTCCGACAGGCCTGTTAACAACACGCGTGTGCAGTTTTTTATATAGAATACTTTTATAAAGAAAAGATTTAGAGGATAGATTTTACCTAGCGGTAACAATTGGTGACGCGTTTTTTTTAAATGTTTTTTTTTTTGCATTTGATCGCTTCTTACCTGATGGAAAGTAACCAAGCGGTAGAGTGCTTGCACAGGAGAGACCAATTTAGAATAGAATAGAAAACTCTTTATTGTTACACCACATTTAAAATATTAAAGTTTACATCATAAGATTTAATTAAATAATAATAACATAGTGTTACAATGGGCGGCCTTATCACTAAAAGTGATCTCTACCAGGCAACCTTAGGATGGAGTTGAATAAACAAAACTATTGGGGCGGGTGTAGTCTAACAATTGACAATGAAAAAGTACAAATTCATAAAAATATTTTAAAAATAAAACTAATTTTATTGGTGTTTCTAAACAAATATAAATACACACACACATATATATATATATATATATATATATATATTAAGACTCCCAGATTGTATATGTCGGGAAATAAAGACGCTGGTAGGGTGTTCCATACTTCAGCTGTACCTACGCATAATGAAGCTGGATTTAGAGCGCTTCGTGCGTATTTTCAGAATATCGCGGATCATGCATGGATGCCGCATTACTGTGCTGACTTGAAGGATCACATTGTAAGGCAATTTTTTTGTGTTTTGAAATGATGAGACGGAACATTCGCCCGCCTGATAGTAACATCACACCTGTCTGTCATAGTTGTAGTGACCTTACTCAAGGAACGAGAAAGGTGACTTTGCAACGATGATGGAGAATAAATTTTATAAACATACGAGAATGTTACACAAGAGAGCATTATCTTGTTTCTAAGACCACAATATAATATGTTTAACGATTGCATGTTTTAAATACCTTAAACAAAATTTTCCTTAACTATGCACTACGTTCGTCACTCCGAGACGTAGTATAGCGTTGCCCCTATATGGGCAGCACGAGAAAGGTGACACTGCATCCATATGCAGACCAGTAATATCTTCTAGCGGTTATCCAGTCACTGTACCCTAGAACCGGGCTTGAATTCTACGAGATATGCGGTAGGACATTTTGAAAGTATTCTGAAATCAATAAATAGCATATAGGGACGCCTAGCTAGCTGCGGCATATTCTCAAGTGCCAAATCTGCTGCCTAACGGAGTTTTTTAAGCCCCGGAACTGTTCTCAAAGCTAGTAATACCTTCGGGTGAAATATTGGTCAAAGGGTAGTCTATATCAGTTTTAAAAGGTAAATATATTTGCCCTTGCATAACAACCACAACTTTCGTTATTGGTAGAAGTAGGTATAGAAGAAATATTTTTTGGTGTTTGTTTCATGACCAGATATATATGAATGTTTCGATAATTCAATCATGCATAGGAACTATGCATTGTTAAAAAATAATGATGACGTCCGTGCGAGGCGCTAAATAGGGAAGAATCTAGCGGGCGGGTTGAAAGACAAATGACGCACGCAAAACCAAAGTGCGCGCACGCAGAAATTGCATGAATAACGAAATTTAAAATTGTATACATAGGCTGGTAGTGTACTACGACACGATACACCTATACTTAACCTTATTTCACACCTAGTAAGTTTATTTTTCTCGCTGTGTGATCCAAGACATCAGAAATATGAGCATCAGGTTTTGGTTGTTGGTTTTGTCAGAAATCTTCAATTAAATATTCCGGAATCGAGAAGCATCATCTAAAGAAGAGTTTTATAGCGGTTAGCAGGCAACTCTGTGCTTTGGTTGAGTTGAACCAGACCAAGTTCGATCAATCCCTTACGGATCTGTTTCAGAGAGTTCTTGCCTACAAACACAAGTTAGTTGTGACAGTCTTGCATGACGCTTGGAGTAAGAGGTTCATACGTGAGCTTTAAACTTAGTAAGCCTATAGGAGGATTGCTGCTTAGTAAATTGCCTAAGATACACGTCCATAGATTTCTTAATCAACAAAACCTTTCACAGTGGGATAGTTTTACAAAACGACAATGTCAGTAGGGTAAACGACATTTTGAAGCGAAGAGCTTGTCTAGTCGTTCTTAACCTTCGATAATCGTCCGCTGCGCACATTACTTCGATGAGTGACCGCATGGTGACCGCTAGTATTTACCACTGAGCTCCTCCGTGCTCTTCGAGGGCACGTCGGTCTTTATTTTAGGATAGCATGGCAGCTGTTATTGGTGGTTGGTAGCATTTTGCAAGTAAGCTATCTTATGTAGAAAATCCGTCACCAAGGACTTAACGTGTGTTCCGGCAGGCAGTTCTTGAGAGCCAATAATTTGAGGTTAACCTGAACATTCTCAACATACTCCGTTTTAAAATCAAATGTCGCGTAAGCTACTAATGGAAATCAATGAATCACTACCAGTTACTCGTAGGTAGGTAAAGACACTCGTGAATGAGCTCGATCGAGGTGACCAGAATACATCGCAAGCTCATTAGCTGTTATTTCTAGGGTGCACATGCGTTCATTCATAACTACCGAGTGCTAGAATAAACTATATTTATGTAGGTTAACACCCGGGAAGATACGTCGCATTAATTACACAGTTTACGTTCGATTTTCTGCGATAAGACATTTCTACTGGTAGGTCCGGCTCGCAATATTCATCTGGATTTTTCTCGCGTTTGCATTATTGATCTATGACACGCTGCTATTGCTATAACTCATTATCGGCATATACCGGCCGTGTTTATCCCCATGCAGTACTGTAACAGCCGGATCGTCCACTGCTGAACACAGCCTGCCCTATTAAGGGGGTATTTGCCATAATCACCACGCTTGGCAGGCGTCTTGGGGAAAGCAGTGTAAGTTGGCAGTTCTTTAGAAGGCGCTGCTGCCCACCTTCCAGTATTGTTCCCTTAGGCGCCTCTTACGACACCCATGGGATTATATGGGGAGGTGCAATTCTGACCCGGCACCCCTCGGAGACCCCCCATGCAGTACACAGAGAAAAACTTGTGAAAAAGAGTTTATATGTATGGAACACTTGCCTATTACATTTCTATTTAAAACAAAAGATCATTTGCGAGAAAAAATACAAACGTTTCAAATTCAACTTGCCCCACATTCTATTACGAACCAAATGTAACTATCGTGTCTCACAGAAGATATTTTACGATATAAAAATGTAGCCTAAAACCTAAAGAATCTTTTAACATAGGTACTCTCAATTCCATGGTCCAAGGGTCCAAGCAACCCTTCGCAGGATATGACTGTTGTTTTTTAATACTGCTGATATCAGATTCAACGAGTAGTGTGGTACTAACCAAAACCATGTTCGAAGAAATCAGTAAGTTTCAATAGGCAAAATAGTATTTGCTCTCGCTATTAGCTATGTTATCTACCGCAGTAACTTAGACACAGCTGGGGTTCAATTCAAATTTACAATTTCATTATCATTCCTTTTTATTAGCTATAAATACTACAACTTCATTCGGACTCTTAAACTCCATAATGGCCTTTATTTTCAAAGGAAGATGTAAAAATAAAATTCAAATCCATTACGTTTTTATTACCTTAAAAGTTTGATAATGCTACAAGTCCAGCTCGGATGGTCACGGGTAAAATTTTACACTGTTAGTACCTACTTAACATTAATATATTTCTGTTTGAAAACCGCTCTAGCTTTGAAACTCTCCATGTATCTTCTTGCAATGTTTTTGTTATATTCGTAGCAAAGCATCAAAGCATTTCATCGCTTCTCGATAAACGTTCAATAAACAACTGAACCAGGAAACATTCTGCTCTAAATAAAGTACCTACGGCTAATTTTAAGCGGCAGGGGTAATGCCCTTGGACGCTGGTGTTCTCGGAAGGGATGTGGGAAGTAATAGGTATTAAGAAGGTAAAAAGGTAGGTAATTCTTTATTGTTACGCTGCACTATATACCTACCATATATCAAAAATTTCCAAAACTGGCTACTAACACAAACAATTGGAATTGTTCGGCTGCATAAAATAATTTGTTTCATCTGTTACTTTCTTAATATGCGGCGTCATTTTAACAATTGCGTGTCTTCATCACTCTTTTTTCGCATAATTGTACGATTTACTGCAATTTAAGTGTACTTTGATAGATAAGCACATCCTCAACCAACTTCAAACTACATTTGGCGATGATGCACTATGTAACACGACTATTTACAGGTAGGTACTTAGTTGGTAGAAACCTAGAGCAGTAGTGTCAATCTCAGTAATGAATTTCGCGATGGTCATCCGTCCACAAAAAAAACATCGATGCTGTGGGTTGTATGATCGTTACAGAAGGGCATTGTGACCTGTCATGAGATTCAGTCATCCCACATGTGTCAGACACAATCAATCCTACACAAACATTTGGGTGCAGGTAAAAAAATCTTAGTTTGGGTGTGAAAAGCTGCGCTCGCGAAATACCCTTCACTATTTGACTAATGTTCAAAAAAAACGGATCTATCTGTCAGTCTGCCCGTCCGTCCTTCCGTATGTCAGGTCTCTAGCTCGTAAACAGAATAACAAACTGAAATTGTGTTATTTGGGGTTGTTCCTGTTGTTTGGTGTAGAACATTGACCCATAGATGAATATTGGCCTAGAATTTCAATTAAATTATTTCTTACTTCTCATGTATTATCCAATGTGAATAACCTACATGAGAAGTAAGCCGACAGTAACCAACCAACCAACCATACGTTGGCTCAATATGAATTGAGCCAACAAAAAAAAAAATCAAAAAACATTTTGTATTCCAATAATTTGTAAATTTATACTACTTAATGTACCTACCACGCCGAAACCTTACTACTGACGTATATAAGCAAGCAGGAGTGCTTTCTGTCCGAAAACTGTTTATATACGAAAGCATATGAATGATAAATAAACCGTACCCTCACTACCTGCAGCTTCAAAGAGACTAGATAATTGTCCTATCCCCAGGGTATATAGTAGGTTCTAAAAATAATAGTTCCACATTTATATAACAAATAAAATAACTAAGCTAAATAGACAATCCAACCCCGAAATTAAAAAGATCATAATAACATGGCTCGAAACGTTTGATTATAATAGTTTTTAAAAAATGCTTTTGAATTTTCGAATTTCATCTCATGAAAATTATAGAAAACTATTTTAACACTACACAATTCATTCACTACTCACACACCCCAACACACACATTCACAACACTTCAATAGACACAAAAAACAACAATTGCAATACTCACTTTCATTAAATTTTCAATTATAATCATCTAGATTCATTTAAATGACAGACACATAAATGACATGTAATGTTCTTTTTTACTATTACTAAGGGAGAAGCCACTGGTTCCTGAAATACAGTTTAATATACAGTACAGTTTGTTTGTTGTTATTTTGGACATGATTCGTACTTGTTAATTGACATTTGCTTAGTATACAACATTTATACCTGACAACAAAAAACACATTTTTTGCTTCAAAATTACAGTAGTTTTTCGTTTTTTTGCGTTTTCTTTGTTGTTATTCAGAATGATTCCGTCGTTAATTGCGGACACCGATAGCGGAGCATCCGACGTTGGTTTTAAGTCAATTGGTAGAATAGCTCAAAAGTTATTAACATTCGTTTCGTAATTTAATTAAATTTAAAGTAAATTTCGTCAATTTGGTAAAAATAATTTCATTTACAAATTTTGTCGCAATTTTCTACATTCAATACATGCGGGCCGCGATCACAGATCGTTTCCCGTTTGTTTGAGCGCGAAACGTGCAAAAAATAAATAATAACATATTATTTTGCTAAAACTTTGCAAATATTAGCAAAATACTAAATTTTTCGTATACTAAAATTAACCTTAGGTATAAGTTAAAACACTCTCCATACATTCGAAAATTAACAAAGTTAAATCGACGACGTGTCAAAGCATGTTACCAAAAATTGGTCTCCGGTCTCCAAGCGCGCCACTACTTAACAATAAACACACTAGTAAGTACAACATTTTTACACCCGACGACAAAAACTGTTTTTGCTTCAAAATTATAGTGGATAAAAATCTTGATTAGACGCTATTGTTACGTACATATAAAATCTCTTTAAATATCCGTATTATCCGGATTTATCCGATAGGGTTTAGGGTGTATCCGAAATATCCGAATAGTAAAAATGGTTGGATAATTGCTTGCCCACACAGAATATTCATCATCAAAATCAACTAATGGAAGGACCCTTGGGATAAAGCCAGATCCGCCAGAGAAAAAACTTCCTACATGAATGTGTAAGAATTTCACCTTCCTCGTGAAAATGTTAGGACAAATCTTTTATAACATAGAGATATTAAAGGTATATTAGCATTTATTGAACCTATACCTACAAAAAGCTTATCAAGAGGAGCTAAACAGTAGAAGAATAACTGTATATATAGTCGCCGGAACTACAATTTTGTGAAATTGAAATTATATATAATGCAAAGAGAAGAGGGCATACAACACTGCCTTAAGGTAGTTGTGGGACAACTGAAATTTCGTCACGGCAGGAAACGAACTTCTCTTCGAGGCGAACTGGTTGCCAGCGCCCAAACGGATAACTCCAAACTACCAATCTAGTACCGTAGGATGTTTAAATTTCTCTGACATCGTCTAAAACTTTTCCTTATTTCCACTGCCAAAATTGTGCTATATAATATTAAGCTTTACTTTAGGGGTCGAATTGTAAAAGAAGAAAATATCAGGCCAGTATATTAAAAAGATAATATGATTAGTAATAAGTTATAAAGTATTATATGTAAGGTGAATATAGAACGTTTGAGTTTAATTAAAACAATCGTAAAAAAAATTAGAAGCAACAAGTTTTCTATAGACAGGGTGCGTACCTTAGGGTACCTTATCATCATCATTTAAATTTAACACTGTATTTACCTTTCTTTACAAAATGGTTTGATTGTTATAGTATAATTTCAGTAAAATCAGTCACGCCAGGAGCCATCTTCCACAACTACGATTTATCCATGATCAAAGCCGATATTTCCATGTCACTAATATACGTGGTTTCAACTGCGATTTTGTACAATTCTACAAGCCATCAATAGGCTCTCAAAGTCTCATAAAAACGAGCGTTTATTCACCACAATTCTGTTCCAGCGTTTGATTATATTAGTTATTATTATAGCGTTTTTGTCAACGTAGTCGTAGTAATATTTTCTAGTATTATTTCATTCTGTGGGGACGTTAATGGACTGCCGTCTGTTTGATCGGGTCGTTTCTTAGAGTTTGTTATGATGACAGAGGATTGTGGAACATTCGGCAACTGGGCACTTTATTGTAGACAGGTATTTGTGTGCCATTGAATTATTCTGAAGCAGTAAATTGTGCGACTCACTCTGAAGGCGGAGACTGTCTAGTGTCTACGAAGTGAGAAAGCGTCTGACTGTTTATCAGCTTGTACACACCAATTATACAGACTACTAGCTTCCGGGCGCGGCTCCGCCCGCGCGTATGTTGGTTATCGCGCAAAAACATTAACCTCTTTTTGCGCAGTCGGATAAAAACTATCCTATATTTTTTCTCGGGTCTCAAACTATTTCCATACCAAATTTCATTCAAATCGGTCCAGTAGTTTTGGCGTGAAAGCGTAACAGACAGACAGACAGACAGACAGAGTTACTTTCGCATTTATAATATTAGTACTGATAGAGTATTAGGCATACTCTACATATACATACCTACTATACAGCCACAATTTTTCTACCAATGTATATAGCTTTTGATGATTTAGGAAATATTATAACTTTTTCTTTTGTAATGACTGTCAATTTTGTTTATATATATAGCTACACATAAAAAGGCAATAGAAAGGAATTTTGATTTAATTTGATTTGAAATAAGTAAATACTACGCAAATTTACCATTCATCAACTGACGAGGATACCAGCAGAGCTTTCATAAAACGAAATTATATATCTTTCAACAAGAATTATAGGTCGTTTTGGTACCTTCCTTGTTTCTCAGTCGCAGTTAATCGCGTCGCGTTTACGTCAAACAACAAATCTTTCGAGAATATCCTAATTATAAGATATTATTAAAGGTTCACTGTTCTAGAATGAATAACGAGGCAATTGTTCATGTTGACACGCTACAAGCATGCTTTTAGGCTCCGGAAATAGCTAATTACATTATTTTTGAGTTATTTCCAATGTAGTTATTGTGGGATGTCGGCCCACGTATTGGTAACGTCTATTTTAATTTTTGAGCTCCGCGCTTAATTTGGCTCTATTTTTGAACTGTTGACTGGTTATTTTTGGATTCAAAACTAAAAACAATGACTAGGCGATTACAAAAACAGCTGAAACGCTTAAAAAACCAAAGTGAGAGTTGTGCCTAACACTGAGGGTTCCGTACCTATGTACATTATATTTCTTTATGGGTACTTATGTAGGTATTTTTTTCCTTTTTGCCTAGAATTACCTTAAACGTGAACCAATTACTAATTATTCGAAATTGCATGGAAAGGTTGCGATTATTCACTATAATACTGACACATCTAAAACGGCAATTAATTTTTGATAAAAATGTTTATTTATAATGAAAAGCAAAACTTAGAAGTACTATGACTTACAACAGTGCTGGTACCCAATTTAAGAGGGTTCACGCCCGATTTTTAAACTTTTTAATCCTCACGGAGCAGTCGCCGACTTGCCCACTCATTGCCCAAGAATTTTAACCCATAACGCTGAAACTCAAAGCTCGAATGTTTACAGCGTTCCACATACGAAAATACACCATGGAAATCGTCAGAGAAAAATGGGCTGTTGAAATGTACTCCTCACGCGGCTCTGACGGATGTTTGTATATGGATTAAGAATAATCTATACTAAATATATATATTGCGGAACATTCCATCTACTTATACATATACAAAGTAGGTAGGTAAGCAAATACAGATGCTAATGGGTTGAATTAGTTTCCAGTGCGAATAAACAAAAAGGTTGAGAAAGTAATAATGCGTGTGTAACCTGTTACATACTCTGTTTTACTCTTTAGTTTCGACTTTTATTAAAATCATGGATAACATACGTCTTGGTCGCAAATGGCTTACCTACGACGCCGGGCTCACAGCGAGCTTTCTAGAGTTCTGAGTTTTGCGGGCTGAGGTCACTGTGAAATATGCGATTGTTTTTATAAATCCATTCACAAACACTGTCAGAACACGGAGCCCAAAAAGAAACCAATCTGTCAGAGTTCTATTTCAGTCGACCGCTGCTATAGGTATAGAAGTTCAAAAAGAAAGAAACGTTTATCAAATTAGTGCTATTACCTATTGTTGATAAGCCATTAATAGACTGATAAATTTTTGAAAATAGTACACTGTAACTAAACTAATAATTGTTATTAATGAATTATTTATTGCGGAACTGTAGAACCCGTCCACTAGTTGTGTGTAGTGCAGTGAACCTGGAACTCCCGTTATCGTTAGACTTCAGTAATGCGTATAATACTGTCTATTTCGATAATCTTCTTAATTTATTTCGCTCATTTAACATATTTCCGAATTCTCCCAAGAAACTTTGTAGGTCAAAATGGTATCGTAGTTAGTACGGTCACAGGCAACGTATTAGCATCGAAGAGAACTTCTCTTTTGGTCTGAAACGTCAGCAAGCGTTCCAAAAGGCACTGTGCTATTTCCTCTATTATTTGCATTACTTATAAATTATATTTCACAAAATCTTTCTTCTTCTTACCGACTGTATGCAGATGATCTACAACTTTATTCCCCATGGGCTAACTTATCTGAGGCTATTTTTGCTACAAGTTCCCCGATCGCAATGCTGAATGCAGCGAATCATTTGAACTAAAAGTGAATTCCGGCAAGCCATACAAACAATAAACAACCTTTAAACTAGCTCAAGCATGTTCTGGACAAGGTTTCGTTGTTGTATCAATCTTAAAATTTTCATGGCTTTTTTTTTTTTTCATTGGAAAGGATAGCTATAGAGTGTTAACTAAAGTTGATTAGGAAGCAATTTCTTTTAAATGTCCTGGTTATTTTTAATGGATTCACTATTCCTTTTTAGTGATTCTGTAAAAAATACGTGCGTGTGCGATGTATCAGACAATAGCAGCATGAAGAGGACCTTTATCATTGTAGAAGAAATTGCAATGATTTATATCACAAATTGTAAGCAGTTTGCGTTTGCAGCATCTCAACATTGTGTAACTTCCTTGCTACTTCCTCCAAAATTGCGTTAACTCAATCTCTTTTACTCCTTCTTCTCGACTAGTCAAAAACTTGCTATGTATAGATTGAAATACTATATCTTCACTTTATTGGGTTCAAGGTACCTCACCTTCCGACGAAAACAGCTTGTGTTAAACTATTTTTGAAGGAGATTGGTTCGTTTTTCTTAACGCCTAATTACATTATATTCATTTCTATCTAAATGTTATCTGTAACTATCGGGGTGCTTCAGATTCAAATAGGTATAGGGAAACTGAACAGAAGTTAAAGTTTAAAATTCCGCCAAGAGCGAGTCATAGGATAAAATAGCACCTTCACCTCTTTATGTCAGGGTTTTGCATTGCAACAACTATTTGGTTTTGATTAGTTTGATTTGACAAAACATATTGATTTAGATAACTGCATAAAACTAAATTAGGTTTAATGACGTCACTATCCGCCTTTTCAGTATTTTTAACTCACTTTACATAAATATTAGGAGGTTCTTAATTCGACTGTATGTTTTTTGTATGTTTGTTACGTGATTACTCCGACAATTGTGAACTGATATTAATGGTTCTTTTTTGTTGGATATAGAGTATACCCCTAAGTTGGAGCTCCTTTTAAATCACATCAAAATCGGTTGAGTAAATTTTGTACTAAACAAAAAGCTACTTAGTTATACCTGAGTACATGATTTAATGGTAATCGCAACTCGTTGATGGTAAACAGCGATTAAAGCAAATGTCACAAAAAAAACTGGAACTTCCAACAGCTTGTTGCTGTTTCAAAATACTGACTTTATGATGGTAATTTTTTTTATTTCGTATAGGACATTGCCATAAAATATACTTAATATAACACATCGAAATTTGAATATCCTATTCCAGTTTTATAATTCTCTAGCGACCCGCCCCGGCTTCGCACGGGTAAATACGACTATATTGAGATGTAAGCTATCCTATCTTTCAATTTGAATCAAATTGCACACGGTATGCAAATCAAATTTAAAATCGGTTTGGTAGTTTAGGAGTCCATCGCGGACAAACAACGTGGCACGTGAGTTTATATATATAAGGATTTCGTTTACGATTCTATGTAGATCACTAATAGTCTGAATAGGGTGCTGTTCCCTAAAAACTATTCCCGCCCGAGATTATGATAGGTGTTCGGTAACTAGCGATAGTGTGAATGAGAAGCAAGCGATATAATTAGAAAATTGAAAGTAAGTACTTATTTCGGTCAGGTGAATCCCAGTCCGGGGCTATAGTGGAAAACATCGCACGTTCCACTAAAGTCCTAAACACACTAACATTAAACATTACATAAATCTCAAAATTAGCATTTTATTGTGCCGCCTTGGTAGCTAAGCGACTAAGGATGACCGGGAGACGCACTCGTTGCTGGTTCAATAGCCGCCAAGATATTTTGTACCTTCTCTAAAAATGTGTAAATATAATATTCGCTTAGCATTCTATCTAAATCATATTTGAAGTTCTGAAAACTTGACATCTTGAATTATAGTGTATGCTACTGTACCAACTAATTAGAGTTGTATGTCAACGAAAGAAAGATAAGGTCAAGTGTTTTTAATTAAATCCTTGTTTGTTGTATATTAGGTTTATCTTTGACTCACACTATCTCTCCCGTTGATGATGGTATGTGGTCGCAGTAACCATAAATGATTAGGATAATTTTAATAGCAGCAGAACACTTTGTGCGAGTTCGTGCGGGGAAGTACTGCCACAGTAACTATTATATATAGTATAATAGATAGTACTATCTACTGCCAAGCAGTAAAGTTGACATTACTGAACACACTACCGACTAAAATCCCCATGGTGTTTCGACGTTTTCGACTAGTGACAGGGGCCGCGGCGCGGCGGAGCGGGGTCGCTCGTGCACTCGCATCAGCAGCCCTCTCCGACGTCACTACCCGCTTATGCGAGCACAACCTCCGGAGAACTCACCCTTCTACCGCCTCGTAGCATGCCACAGAACACGTGGGCATTAACACATCGTGAGGACCTAATCCTGATGGGGGGCGCCTGCTGCCCCCACAGCCGACGCAACAAATTACTATCTTGTCCATATCATGTTTTATTTTGGATACAATATTAAAACTTCGTATAAGTATTTATATGAAGATTGGGCGATAGCACGAAATAAAAATGTATTTATTTGCAACGGTACATATGTATCTACTAAACCCACAATTAAAGTTTTATACTTATACTATACATAGGTATATACCTAATACTTATATTATGCTAAGAATGTGTATGAAATATTGCCTGAGAATTCGGAATAATCCAGTAACATTGCTTAAATAAGTTAAACGAGCTTTTTTTAATGTGACGGTACACGCACGCATATAACAGATGCATTTCGTCAGTGGCGAACTGCACCGCGCGTCACCCTAATACATACAGTTGTTAATTCTCATGTGCCTTTTATTTACTGGCTCTCAAAGACTGCTGCCGGTACAGACTGTTAGGGGCTTGGCGACAGATTTTCTACTTGACGGTGGTAGCTATCTAGCAGAGCATTCGCCACACGCTCTTCCACCTTGCGGTGAAGCTCAAGCCGGCGATGGGTACTGAACCTTGAACCTGCAGTACGGCTGCCCAGCTATTTCCGCTCGACTATCATTGGTTCAAAAAGTTCTGAGTTCTCTAATTTGTAATCTTCACAATATGGCAAAGATTTTTGTACCACATCTCGTAACACTCGTGGACATTCAATAACACTGGGAATGATGGGTTTCTACTACCACCTGATGCAAGTGGGTATGTAGGAATGAATGTAAAGTTCATAATAATCACATAACTTAATTTCTCGCCCGGTATCAAAATTCATTTCGTGCCCCATCCATTCGGCATAGCATGCTTTTTAGAAGTAACTAAAAGGTTATTGTATATATTTCTATGTTTGCAATAACGCATGAAAAAATTACGACAGGAAAAATTTAAGTCATGTGCGGGATTCGAACCCGCGTCCATCCACCCCTTTAGCCGGGGTATGCTCTATCCAATTGAGCTAACATGACAATAAGTCAAAACTAATCTTTTTTCTATTGTTCTTTATTCGTATTGGGATGGAGCGACATCTATAGTCGCTCCATCTAACTTCGAATCCCGCACATGACATAAAATTTTTCCTCTCGTAAATTTGTAATTCTGTAACTAAAAGCTGTTTGAGTTTACCTACTGGAATCCTCATTACATCACATTTTTAGCACATGACAGATTTGAGTGACCTAAATCCACGCTTCAGATAACTTCCAATAAACCATGGTCCATTACGTCTACGAACTCAACAACTGCTTCAGTTTTAACGGCTTCCTAACACTCTTTGAACAGTTGTCTTTAGTAAAATTAGTAAGTAATTACATAGAATCAGGTTTAGTGCTGGCTGGATGTGTGAAATATGTTTTCTAGGGATAATTTGTGTTTTACTGTGTCTGCTGGAAGTGCTCATTACGGATTGAGTTATGTCTTGCTGCTGATTCCGCGTTCAGATGGAAGCAAAACTGGACCTAATCTAGAGCGGCATGTATGTAATTGTTAGATTAATGCAAACAAAAAATAAACCTGTCTTGTTTTAGGGATTGGTCACTTTTGTGTTCAATACACAAATAGCAAAACGGAGCTCTGTCCGCTGTCTGTCCCAGGTCACTATGTCTATAATTTGAAAAATATAGGTATATACTTTGTAGAAATTTGAGGCAAAAACCATATATTAGATTAGAAATTCAACAAAATTATCAAGGTCTACATTTTACTATGTTTCATTCATGAAACATTTTTGTTGTGGTTATTAGGATTTTGTTCTTTTTTAACCGACTTTCAATCTAATACACTCGAGAGCAATGAATCCGGGTCACTTAAAGAATGTTAAAAATCTCGGAAACTAAAAATGATAGGTTAATGCAATAAATTGTATTTAATAGACAATGTAATACTCCTTAAATGAAAGTAAAAAAAATATGAGTCACCATACATTTTATTAACACAAAATTACATAAAGAAAAAAACTGCTGATCTCTCCTTAAAACAAAAATAGGAAACATGAAATTTTTGAACTTTATTACGATTTTCTTGAATTTTAATACTTTGTATTGCCTCCTCGTGCTTCCATTACTGCGTTTACGCGGTTTGGCATGCTGTACACCAAGTTCCTTATACGATTTTGGGGAATATTCTCCCATTCCTCTGTGAGAGCAATTTTGAGCTCACGAAGCGTGATTGGGGGAGGGTTTCGTTGTTTTACGCATCTGCCTAGCTCGTCCCAAGCATGCTCGATCGGGTTAATATCCGGGCTGCGCGCTGGCCACTCCATACGAGTAATGTTCATCTCTTGAAGGTAGTCATTCACAATCCTACCTGTATGAGGTCGGGCATTGTCATGCATAAATATAGCATCCTCACCTAAATTGACCATAAATGGACCAACGTGATCATTGAGGATTTCTTCCACATATCTTACGCTAGTTAAAGAGGCGTTTTCTATGATCACCAGCTCTGTGCGACTTTCAGAAGAAATTCCGGCCCACACAAGTACAGACCCACCACCGTAGGCTACTTTTTCTTCGATGCATGCTTGCTTGAATCTTTCCCCTGGTCTTCGATACACTCTGTGTCTTCCATCGTGCTTGTAGAGCATAAATTTTGATTCGTCGGAGAACATAACTTTTGACCAATCTTCAATACTCCAATTTACGTGGCTCTGGGCATATCTTAGTCTCGAAATACGATGCCCACGCTCCAGTTTAGGGCCGTTTGCAGGTCTAAGGGGTTTTAAGTTAGATTCAGCAAGCCGACGTCTTACTGTCCATGCACTTGGGTTACTTCCTCCGAGGCGTCGAAACTGATTGGTGAGTTCAGTTCCTGTGAGAAAGCGATTTCGAAGCATGGTGTTCACCAAGTATCGGTCTTCTCGTGCTGTGGTACACCTGGTTCTGCCCGTTCCTGGTCTGCGTATGTTAGAACCAGTTTCTTCGTAACGTCGGAGAACTCTTTGTACTGTTGACAGCGACACACCGACAGTCCTGGCTGTATCGCGCTGACTCCGGCCGGTTTCCAGCATTGTAAGTATTCTGGTGCATTCTTCAGGCGTAAGCGACATAATTTCAGCTTCAATAATGAATATAGAGCACTATCAACATGGTTTATGTACCCACATAAATGACAGATTACAAACAAAAGCAAAACCAAATGCTGTAATTTCGTAGTTCCATCTTCGAAAGTGGCCCTTTTTCAAATTTGATTTTTTTATGATATAACTTTACAATAACTAAGAAGTTTTAATACCTTCATTTAAGGAGTATTACATTGTCTATTAAATACAATTTATTGCATTAACCTAGCATTTTTAGTTTCCGAGATTTTTAGGATTCTTTAAGTGACCCGGATTCATTGCTCTCGAGTGTAGTTTTGAATATAAGAGATTATCTTTACTATTATATAGGCTTTTTTGGTTCTTATCGCACCAAAGTATACATAATATATTTATTGATTTTCTGAATTTTTTATATACATAGCAAGCTAAGTATTCCCGCGTGTAAATAGTTTTTTTGAAGGCTACACTGTACCGCCCGGTACGAAGGTTACCGCTTCCCACCAGGTGGGTCTCGTGTAACAAGAAAATAGAAAAAAAACTAAAGAACTACATTAACTTTTTTATTTTATTATTATTGAACTGAATAATATATTCATCTCCTTCAAATACCCATTTATATAATACGAAAGACATTTGATTAATTTGTATTGCTTTTATTTGTCGTTGTGTTTGTAAGCTGATGTGGTAGATGCTTTCTCTTTTTTTCTTGATGATAGGTTAGCCTTTGACCACAATCTGACCTGATGGTAAAGGATGATGTGGTCGAAGATGTTAACAGAAACATACTGTAAGGTGCTTGGCGACAGATTTTCTTCTTGAGGGTGGTGGCTTTACAGGCGGTCATTCCCAAAGGGACCGACGCGACGACGGCGATGGTTTAACTTACCCTCCAAAGCACGGAGGGCAAGTTAAACCAGGCAAGTCTTTTCAACATTCATTTTAAATAGAAAAGAGCTAAAAAAACTGTAGTACTTGTTTCTATATCTTATTTATTGAATGTATTTATTACGTCCCGAATACGTAGGTAAACGCTGTATATTTAAACAATACATGCATGATGTAGTGCCCGTTTTCTATTCTATTGGTAGAGCCATAGAGATATAAATACTATTTTCTCTTTTCTGTGGGTAGAGCAGTGTCGCCAATGCTATCTTGGATTTTTTATCTAACGCCTTTATGTATGTATTAAGAAATTTCGTGAGTGTAAAGTTGTTAACCCACTAGTGTTTTACTATCACTGATTGTGTATGTAGATACGTATTGCTTTTATTTGTCGTTGTGTAACTAAATCGTGCGACGTGAGAACCCATAAAAAAGGTATTGCTGGCATCTACAGCTAAACATGTTTTGTCTAGGTATATTTGCACTAACCATGACCCTAGGTCCTCATATAAATACAGATTAAATAATAGTTATTTCGTGGTAGAACAGTTACTATGAGTATTTTTATTTATTGTTAATAACAATTAAAACCTGTACCTCTCAAAACCTGAAAAACAAATAATATTAGTTTTTCAGGTTATGAGAGGTACTTATAGTCACACTTATGATATTTTATGCCGGCTTCTTCGGTAAGTATAAACAGCAAGAGAGCAAAAAAATACACGTTTAAGAAATCTAGGAATCGTTTAAATAAGTTGAACTGTATGAGACCATATACCCAGGGTTGAAAGTGACGCGGATCAATGCATTATGAAATTGTAGGCACTTCTTTCTTTTTCAGATCTCAATGTGTTTTGGAAGGAATTCTCTTTGGATTTTGAAACATTTGTAAGCAATTTTACAACATCGTTAGATTCGAAAACGGTCATAAAGTGTAAACTTTGAATTCCAGAAGCGGCACATGAGGTATTCTGTATTCTGCCAGAACATATCATCGTAAAACTTTACGGCCAGAACGAAAGTACTGAAAAGTCACAAAAATAACTCGGTTGCAAAGCAACATATCTGTGGAAATGTTTTAGCTATTATCTTTATTTATGATTCTCACTTTTTCTCGAGAATAAATCATAATTCAGACGGCGAGAGCCGAAATAAAAATATCTAATCTGAATGAGAATCGGTAGTTCTAAACGTGTTTAACATTTAATTTTGAAATAGGCCAGTGGCTTGAATTTGTTTTTAATAAATAGTACTTTCAACATAACAATAATTTCGATGTATTATTTGAAAATTAATAATTTAATAAAATGTATGAAAGTTAATTAAACTAGGAAGTTTCAGATCAATCTACCTGCAAACTAAGGGATGTACTCGTAATGCAGATACACAAGTATACCATCAACGCCCTTAGATCTACCATTAATCAATAACACTATAGGTATAAGCAATAGGTTCTTACCTATACAAAAGAAACAAAGGTGTACTTACCAACATGACAACAACACACACATTTACACCACCACCCTGCGCTCACGCACGTCACGGCGCCGCCAAACTCTACCCCGATTTAATTTTAATATAAAAATCGTATCGAATCATAAAAATATAATTTTAGGATTGACCGCGCGCGCAACTCCGAGCTCCGTCTGCCCATTGACGCATTCGTTTCGAACTAATTTCGGTGCAGCGCTATTCCGCGATTCTGTAAACACCACGGCGGCGGTGGTAAAATACGTCCAGAATTTCGTGAACCGCCCATTCTTAAGCATGTTGATAATTTGCGAAGTATAATACACCGTCAGAAAGAGGGGTAGAGGAGCATCTTATGCTGGATTTTCGACTACCCCGCAATGTTATAAATACGCATTGAATGGTTTGTATGACATTCGTGTAAAGTTAATTTTTGATTGGCAGGTGGTTTGAGATGAAAATGGTAAGTAATAAGTTCTGTTTTGGGCACACCGTGAGTCAGTCGGGATGAGGAAATGCGTGCAAGTTATAATTTCAGCCTGGCCAACATTGTTGATAGATTTTATAAATCTCGCGGTGCCGTGGAAGGGTACGGTGGGTGGCAACACTTTCTTTTTGATATACAAAGTGTTCTCGGAAGAGCAATAACTCATCGGGTTGGCAAGTCAGCTTTAATCATAGCGTCAGTCGTTTTGAACTAATTCCGCTGGTATTATTTGAAGAGACGGCTGTCTGAAAGCACGTCGGAAAAGTTTTGGATGAAGAGTTAATTATGTTCAATGCGATGCGGTGCTCCTTTTGAATGTTCTTCCTATTCACATTAGTAATATTAATATGTTTTCATGTGTAATTAAATCATACTTTTCCTGGACACTATCCCGACCAAATGTTTTTTTTTAACCTAATTTTTGATTGTATGGTAGGTGATTTTAGGAAGCATGTATATTGTATAGCATCAGCTTCTCTTGTACGATTTTCCGGCATCTGTTCCGGCTGTCAGCAGCATGAACCGCTTCGGTTACGGAACGGTTTTGGCAACAATTTCTAACTGCATATCCTGCACTGAGTAGTCTTGGATGCCTTCTTCCATCTGTCACTGTTTTCATCGATCGTCATAAACAAACATGTTCGCTCCGGTCCGGGTACCGGCAGGCGCTCGATCTCATTTCCTTCTTGTTTGATTTCAGGATGAGGTTTTCTCAGTTAGCAAGGTAACCCGTATCCTTATTGTTATTGTTAGATATAAATCGTCCATTAGATTTTGCAGTTTTGGACCATATTTTTGTATGGTCTACTTAAAACACTAAAGTTATGAAGCAGTGATGGCTCAGTGGCATTGGCTATGGACTGCCGCGCAGCAGGTCCACGGTTCGAATCCCGCCGCTGGCTTGAGCTTCACCGCATGGTGGAAGGGCTTTTTCCGAATGCCCGCCTGGCTAGCGACCACCCTCAAGTTGAAAATCTGTCGCCAAGCACCTAACGATGTGTTCCGGCAGCAGTCCTTGAGAGCCAGTGAAATTACAGGCACATGAGACTTAACAACTATGTCTCAAGGTGACGGGCGCAGTGCAATTCGCTTAACATCAGGTGGACCTCGAGCTTGTTCCGCCACAATAACATAAAAAAAAAAACATATATTTTGGTAGGTATATTTATTTTTTTGTATATTGTATATTTTTTTACCGCTCTCTATAGCCAAATGATAAAAACGCTGATTTATAACGTAGTTTTAATAAAAAAAACACCCTTATTTTCTTTAACCGGTTGTGTGTCAATGCGAGGCTCAACTCACATCAAGATCCAAATTATCGTAGAAAGCGTTATTATATACGCACAACATTAAAATGAATCTTTTTTTTTGTATAGTATCATCCAAATTGGCTCCTCTTCAATTTCATCAATTTATCGATTCCATGTTTAGCTATAATCAATTAACTGAAAAATGCATTTTTTCCAATAATATTCCTGTTGTTGCAATCATTACAGATATGGACATTTAGAATAAATGGGAAGTGGCGTAATCAATTTTGTTCAAGCAACATGACCCATTTCTGTGATAGAAATGGATGTTTTGAGCACAAAATATTAAATCGGTTTCTAACACTGAAAAATATGTGTTAACGCTGAAATAGTATCTGTAAAGGACATACACAATTATTCTATACTTTTTCCTAATAGGGTTATAAGAATTTTGCTCCCGGTCCTTGACACGCATAGAAGAAACAATTTTGCAGCCAGACCTTGTGTGTTGATGTCTTTTCAGACATCTTCGTGAGTGAACCTAAACAATAGTTATTTGTTACGTAAGGCCGAGGCTGCAAAGTTGTTATTTCGTGCGTGCTTTTATTGAAACTTGAGGCAGCGCAGGATTGAAGGAACCGCAAAGTGAGGGGTTCAAAATATATAATTCTGAGCGTATCGAAAGCTTTAAAGGTAGGAGACGCAAAATAACTTTGCTGCCAACGCACAATTTTCACCTCAAACCACCGAGGAAAATGCTAGGTGAAAGAAAAACAGCTTAAATAATGTACTTAGTAAATTCGAATAAATTTATAGTAAAAACCAAAAGTAAAATTAGAGATATTTAAGTTAATAATTTTTTCTGGAACTTTTTTAAGGTACCAATTTCGAACACCTACAAATACACTGGAGGCCACTTAAAATAATGTAGTTAATAAGTGTTAATTTATATTACAAATTAACAATATGGAAGGTAAGTATATTTATTTTCCTGGACCTGTTTTCAAGGCTCTCATTTCAAAAGCCTTTTCCACGCTAGCGGATAAAAATGTTGCGGACTGTTAGTTTCCTTTGAGGATGCAGTGGCTTTTTTAAGTCCTCTTGTCACCAAGGTAGTGTTTTAAAAATAAATACATTTTGGTAAAATACCCTCTCTAAACGGTGTGCACTCTGTGTTTATGAAACTGTACCGTAGCAAATAAAAGCTTTGTTACTGTGTCCTTATCTCTCCAACAACGTGAATCGACATAGATTCTCACAAACATTTTTTAAATTTATAGGTGTATTATAAATCCCTAAACACTGTGAATAGATTTTCCAAATACAATTTATTCCACACTCTAACATATAGGTAGGTATACACTTGCCGGTACTTTACACCTCGAATTTATTGCCAATATTAGGTAGTCTATGTCTTGTCAGAGTTATCAATTAGACTAATTAAATCCAACGAAAATCACTTAAAAAATTTATTGACATATTATTTTGAAATAAAATATCCACGATAATGTGCGTATTTAATAAGGTTTTTTTTATTGGTGATAGGTAAGCCTTTGACCACAATCTTACCTGATGATATGTGATGATGTGGTCGAAGGGGTTACACAGGCTTAACCTATAATCACAAGCTCAAGGAGAACTGGCGGAACACACTGTTAGGAGCTTGGCGACAGATTTTCTACTTGAGGGTGGTCGCTAACCAAAATGCCCTTCATCATGCGGTTAAGCTTAAGCCAGCGGCGGAATTCGAACCTGCTTCGTGGCAGTCCATAGCCAAAGCCACTGAGCTTTCACTGCTTCGGAGATTATGACACTTACGCCTGCTAAACATCATTAATTAAAAAATTCAGTGATCATAAACGGCCACTATGTTTACAACAGGAGTGGGTACAAAAGTATTCACAAATCCTAGTAGCTTCATTCATATTTTGTAGTGGACTGTGGAGACACTGGAGACACGGTTACTTGAAAATTCTACTGGATAACACTTTTTTTTTTTTATTTCTGATAGGTTAGCCTTTGACCATAATCTGACCTGATGGTAAGTGATGATGTGGTCGAAGGTGATAGCAGGCTTAACCTAGAATTACTGGCTCTCAAGGACAGCTGCCGGAACACACCGTTAGGTGCTTGGCGGCAGATTTTCAACTTGAGGGTGGTCGCTAGCCAGGCGGGCATTCCCAAAAATGCCCTTCCACCATGCGGTGAAGCTCAAGCCCGCGGCGGGATTCGAACCATGGACCTGCTGCGTGGCAGTCCATAGCCAAAGCCACTGAGCTATCACTTCTTCTTATTGACCACACAGTACACAGTACTACTGAAACTTAGCAACGGGACCAACAGTCCGGAACCGATAAAAAGCACTTTTCTACGCCGATTCGGAATGATACATTATATTTATAATTTTCATCTCACAAGCTCGGAAAGGCCATGTTTCCAAGCTTGTGAGGTAATCATTGTATATTATTCCTTCGTGTGATTTGATAATTCTTAGTTCATCGTTAGAAAGGATTAGAGGGGCCCGACCCAGGGCTATCTTCTAAGGAGCAACTGCACAGCTTCAGCGTGAGTACCTTTCTATTCACTTCCTGTCGCATTTCCACATGTGTCCGGACAAAATCTTTTAAAACCCGGACATTTGGGTGAAATAGAGTTTTTTTCCCGGATAAAAATAATATTTATAAAATAGTGTTAGATAAGGCGCAATGTTATTTGGCATCAAATTAGAAATAAATTATAATTTTTGGTTAGAACTATTAGTAAGAAACTACAAGCTACGTACATTGTATAATTTTTGTAAGCCATGTTGTTTGGCTACGTAGATTAAGTACCCAAAACCGTTAAACTTTATTTTTAATGTAAATTAAAAGTAAGTAACAAGTTTAAATTTTGACGCGCTCAAGATCTTCATCCAAAAGCAATTTGGAAAAGTAAATGCAACTCAGGTCCTAAAAATAATACTCTATTTCGATCAGAGAAGAAATTGTGTGTTTGTTAAGTGAGTTTTTCTCCTATGTCCATTGCCGCGAAACTAGCGAATAAACTCACAATGTAACTAATATCAAAATTATCATGTTTTCCGCCAGATTTCACTAGATGTTTTCAGCGTATGGTAATGAGAAAAAAGCGCTAAAAACCCTAGAAATGCTCTAGATCTAGCACCAAATGCGCCAAAACGGCAAAATAGTGAGTGAATGATCGGGGTCGGCGGCATTTCTTTATGGAGGGGGCCGGCGCGGGGGACGTTCTGTTGTTGTAGATTTTGCAGCGCCGGAGGTAACTTGGATGCAGCTTACGAATGAATTTTCAACTCAGATTAGTTTCACTGAATTGCTTGTACTTCAATCAATCAGGATTCCCCGGAAACTGAAAAACCCTACCGGACGCCCCCCGGACGCCCTCTAAACTAGGACAAATCCGGGGAAACCCGGACGGATGGCAGCCCTAGTCTTTCTGAATTGTTTAATTTTACGCTATCATAAAACTAGCATATTAACATATTTCATGGTCCTCCGCACCGAATACAGATAAATTAAACAGATACTCTACTGTGTCAGCCGGATAGCCCACTGCTGAACACATCCTCCCCCATTATGGGGGGGTTTGCCATAATCCACACACTTGGCAGGCACACCCGTGGGGTGCCGGGCTAGAATGTCACCCCCCACATTTCTACCCGTGAGTGTCGTAGGAATCGACTAAGGATAACACACAAGAAGGTGGGCAGTAGCGCTTTCTGAGGAATGGATATTTTAAACTGTGATTCCCAAGACGCCTGCCAAGCGTTGGGTTAAGCCAAACATTCTGTAAATGGGGGACGCTGGGTTCAGTATTGGACAATCCAGCTGACATATGCACAATAATAAAACAGCATGTTTTATTTTCATCTGAACAAAAGAGAAAAGAAATCTCACAAGTAAACTCTCTCATTGGAAAACTTCTTTTCTTCCCTTCAGTCCAGTTTGAAAATTTAATCACGAAGTTTCGTTTTTCGTGTTGCGAGCGACACTTTAGACAAAGAAAATTAAATTTGGGGTACGAAGTTCGTTGTTTGATATAGTCTATGGTCGGACTGCATCGTTCATCACAAATCTTGCCCCACTATGATATCTCCCTTAATCCCTAAGAACGCTGTTATGTATCAATTCACTTTTAAGTCTTAAGAGAGAAATTAAAGAACATTTTAACTTGGTAAGAGTCGAAGTCTTATGTAGTTATGGATCAGCGAGAGGTGTCGCTACTGTTCTATAAAATACAGGTTAGTTATTTAAAATTTACGTTAATTTCTTTATTATCCACAGATATTTATATCCTCATATTTAGAACTTCACTTTGACTACTTATATAGGCAAACGAATAAATTATAATTTCATATTTGGTAAATGTACAAACCATACGAAGCCGATTTAAAAAAAATCTTATTCATAATTTACACAGTTAAACAAAAGTAAGCCAATACGTGTTTTGTGGAAACCTTTCTTACTGACCCAAAGTTCGAAACTTCGACGAATTAGAGTAAATGCTGCGAAATGCGACCTAAGTAGAGGAGAACAACCAGACATCTAGACTTCCAGACAGACATACGAAAACATTCTTGCCCAAGCTGAAACGGAGAGGCTTCGGTCGGTCAATTAAAAATGCTGCTTTTCTTGTAATGTAGGTAAGTCAAAAATCAATTGATGGTTATTTATTTGTATTCATAAAACTTATATACGGAAAACAACTCTTCGAAAGTGGAATGAAGATGCAATTTGTAATGCAAGGCTCTGGATGCTGTAAAAGATAGAAGTTACGTGTAAAAATCTAGTATACAGTGAGCTAGTTACGACTTAATATGTATATGAGTAGTTATACATTGCACACTCACAAGAAGACGAAATCTGGTACATTATTTGATGTCAAATGAGATTTAATTTATTTTCTTTCGATTTCTTGGTACTTGGTAGGGTAAAAACAACCCTATAAGTATATAGTTATCTAAAAAAAATGCAATGGCTTTTAATTAAAACAAAAAAAAACATTTTGTAACAAAAAGTTTGATGTAAAAGGGCTAAATGATCTCGGGGATCAAACCTTAGCCTAAACTTAACACGCGATAGTGCTTGTAAACATATTTACAAATAAAAAGTATATTATTACATTACACCTTCCTCTAGTACCTAAGTATTACATGTCTTTCCTCTCGTAAATTTGTAATATTATCCGCAGAGCATGCGTTACATATCTATTGCAAACATAAATATGTATATTAAAATTATAGGGTTGCGGCAGCATTAACAAGTTTAAAGCTAATTGCAAAATTAGTCTTGTCTGTAGTACAACGTAAGTTGAACTATAGATGTCACTCCATCCCAATAGGTCCGATGGTTAAAGAACGATAGGAAAAATTTGAGTTATGTCTAATTTTCATGTAAGCTCAATTGGATTAGAGTATACCCCGACTAAAGGGGTGGATGTATACGGGTTCGAATCCCGCATATGACTTAAACTTTTCCTCTCGTAAATTTGTAATGTAATCCGCAGAGCATGCGTTATTGCAAACATAATAGTATATTATGATACAAGGGAGCTAAGTTGATCATTATACACGAGGCTGTGGGTTGCAAATCAGCCGAGTGTATACTGAACAAATTTCTCACGAGTTTCATACGCACTTCTTCAACATGAACCTTGCGAGGAAAAAAAAATATTGCACAAATGCGATACAAATAACATACGAAAATTATGGAAAATAGCACGCAAGTTTTTTTTTGAGCGCGGCAAATGTATAGTGGTAGATTACATATACTTAGCCTTACAATCTACTTAAAAATTATTATTTTAGTGATTAAATGGAAATATTTCATTACAAATTATTTTGAATTATAAATAATTTGTTAATAATAAATGTATAAGAACAATATTTTCGTCTTCATTAAGAACACATTTATGTATTCTAAAAATATTACCCGGTTAAATTGAAAATGCTGTTTACTCGCGTATAATTTGCAGTTAGGCACTAACTTTGTAGGGATAATTCTATTACGCACTAGTTTATAATGTACCTAATTATGCACGAGGATGTTATAGTTCGGTTTATGGCCTTATGAACAATATAATAAAGCTCACTTTACGAGCAAGGCTGTTTAAAATATATTGAAATTTATCTAGTATTACTTGTAAAATTCAATACTATTACGTGTTTCGAGTGCTTGCAAAACTTCTTTCAATTAAAGTCAAGTGGTCTGGACGATGGCTGGACTGTCTCCAAGACGGCTAAAATGTCAATCGATCATAATTCACACGCCTCTGCGTCGGTCTCGTTAGAAAAAATGGAAACATGCCCTTCGCGTGTATATTAGAAGACGCGGATTCAGTCCCCAGCCGAGGAAGATGCAGTTCAAGAAATATTGATCTATAGCCCATTTGATGTTAAGGTATAGGCACTGCCACCAGTGTGACATTTATGTATTCTCCAAGCGTTATACGCTTGGAGTCATAAATGTCACACTGACACAAATCTACACATATCTAATCGTACCTTAGGTACTCCAAAACACAGCAACACGGCTGCGTGGTGGCTGAAATAATCAAAATGACATGGCACCCTTCCAAACGCCACTAGGAATCCTACCACATATTGTGGCAGTAAGACGAAGTATTGAAATTCTATCATATTAATATTAAACAAAAGGGTTATAGAAAAAGAAAAACAATTGAATATATTTCAACTAATTTATTTTCAAGTACATACCGTATCTTTAATTACATATATCGTGTTAGTAGGTAGTCTTTTATCGCCTTAAACTTTAAACATTTCCAGAACAATACAATTGCTGGAAGTTTATTTACAACAAATTGTAATCACAGAATCTGGATAATGGATTTTCAACTGACGCATCTTTGTATCAATCCACAGATGTAGCAATTCCTTATTTTTATTCAGTAAAAAATATATTTACGTAATTAAAATGTAACTTTGTCCAGCCAGTGGGCCTTATTATCTATCTAAAATAATAAAGGAGATTAAAATAATTTTCTTTTGAAAACGATGGCCAACAATGATGCATCATTATATTATTGTATCATGTGAGGAATCAGGTTTTCCACCGCCATCTTTGATTTTTGACAGCAGTTGCAAAAAATCTAAGATGGCGGGTTCAAGATACGTACAGATATTTTTCAAACTCCTCAATTGGAAAAACTCATGATCTAAGAAAACAAGGTCTTCTACTCCCGAAGAAACGCAAGGTTACGTCACTACCAAATTAGCTCTTAATTATAACATGATTGCAGCAGCATACAAGTTCATGGTTCTTTTTCATGTGAATATTTTGTTCTAAAATAACAATACATCATTTCAAACGTCTACTCGAAAGTCACACATGAATCAATGTTCAGCACAGAAAATGGTATGAAAAAAGTTGTCTCCCTATGGTTCCACCATTTTGACAAATGTCGCCGTCTCTGTCTCACGTATATGATGTGCATCTATTTTGTTCTCGCTCATGCACAATGCGCAGTGATTCGCAAACTGTGTGTTGTGCTCATTTCTGTTAGCCACGAGTAGGTATAATAAAACATAAAAATGATACTTTGTACTATTCGGAACTGTAAAACTAGACAAGGCAGTGAATTCAGGATTTTTAAATTTCCCGCAAAAGAGTCCGTAGTCGAAGAGTGGCTTTGCTACTGTGGATCTCAAACAACTACTAAATGTGGTGCCTATGTAAAATTTATTTGGTTTTATATCGTAGGTACCAAATTGGTTTCTACTTATGATATTCCGAATCTTCTAGCTTTATTTGAAGTTAAACTGCACACTAAAATAACAAGTGTATGCCTCCAGCTTACTCACTTATTCGGTATAGAAAACACTTGATTACATTCTATGAAAAGTTTAGGCCCAGTTGCATCAACGGTAACCAGGAAAAGAAAACTGCATACTGTCAAACACTATTAACGTGGTAAATCATTCATTTAAGAATCATGTATGTAAGCTAAATCATTTCTTCGCGTAATTTTCTATCTAAAAAAAGTTGAAATCTATTAACTGTTATTTTACTGCTCCCGAACTTCCTCAAATTCGGTATAAAGTTTGAGAGCCATAGACAGAAGTGATGACGAAACTCGTGTCCCGGTTACGTGACATCCGGTTATGGCGCAGTATATTATTGCATCATGTGAGGCATCAGGTTTTCCACCGCCATCTTTAATTTTTGACAGCAGTCGTAAAAAATCAAAGATGGCGGATTCAAGATACGTACAGATATTATTCAGACTCCTCAATTGGGAAAAACCAGAGGATGCCAATGGGAATGAAAATGAACTTATTTTCAATTTCGAGCTTTTCATTAAGTATAATTTTTAAAGGAAAATGTCAAAATTAGTTCATCTCCATCATCATTCTAGTTACACAATAAGACCTCAGGTCTAGCCGTAGTTACATTCGTATTCATTTTTATATTTTGCTTGTCAGCTAAACGACACTTATCACTCACTACGACTATATTATATAGTTATAAGTAAGGAAACTAAACGTAATGACATATAGTTACCTGCAACATTTATTTACAACTAACAAAACACAAGTTCCACGATTTTTGTTTTTAATATTTTAAATTGGACTTGTACGAATTGTACCTTTGCCATTTCACACAAGATCTTCACAAGATGGATTATGATAATCAGGTTTGGTTACAGTCATATAAATGTTGGTTGTGTCGTACAAGTCATGATGTTTAAATCGTATAACTGCGTTCATATAAAAAGTATTATTTTCTAAAATTGTCTTCCAATTTCCGGAGCCATTGACGTAACTGTAACGTTGTTGCGTACGCTGATATGTGCCTTATTTCAATGGCAGTATGTCCGATTTTCGTACTGGTCGGCGAGTTGCCATTATGCCTTAAGTGGTTGTTAGTATTTATCCAATAACCCATCTAACCGAGGTAGACATGGTCTAATAAACAAACGCAATCTAAAATCAATCAATAAAATGTAACACAGACAACCCAACAGCGCTTCGATGAAAACTACTATGATCAACGGTGCTATTTAGCTCCGTTTGAGCCATACGTGTTTTAGCGCTTAGAGCGCGCCCATCTCATTTATATAGTCCTTCACAGGTCTTGCCAATGATCCAAAACCCTTATATTTGATAGATTCGTGCGTTACTTTGCACAAATCTATACATTTTACTTTCACCTCCAGTGACGTCACAAAGCAGCACGGAGCGCGTCACACGCATGCGTCATATCGAGCCCCTCCATGATGTACAACAGATTCTCAACCGATGCGTCTTCGTCGTCATCAAACCACAGTTGCAGCATGTATTTGGCTCTGGAACTGTCCGTAGCGTTCTCGGACTCAAAGAACTGTATCTCGTCCGGTTTGTATCCGAGCTTGGCGGCTAGTTTCTTCCATTCGGTGAGTTTGTTTGAGACGGCGTCGAGTTGCGCCGGAGTGATCATTGTGACGCGCGCACGGGACGCCTTGTCGTATTCGTCTTCGCCGGCTGCAGTCGAGTCTGGCATCTGTTTGAGAGCAATGTTTTGTACTATCACAAATAAAAAAAATTAGATGTTAACTTTTACATTACAGAATTACAAATTACGGGAGGAAAAATTATAGTCATGTGTGAGATTCGAACCCACGTCATCCACCCCTACAGAAAGAAAATTCAAGTTGCACGTGAAGAATATTTTGATAAAGAAATCTTACAGTTTGTGATTATTTAAACGACAAAAATGCTTGGACTGGTTCGCCTCTGCCAAGCTAGCGCCTAACACCTACGTAATGTAAATTAAGTATTGTAATAATTTTACTATATAGTATGTACTTAACTCATTGTTAAAAAACATTTAAAAGAATGGCCTCGAGTTTCTTGCCCGTTCCTTGCAGTGGCTCTATAATTTTTGTTTGCGGAACGTGGCAGTACAATGTAGTATATTTCAATATTAAAATTTGTGATTAACCTTCATAAGAGCGTCATAGACGCCTAAATTGAATAAATGATTTTGACTTTGACTTTGATAGCCGGGGTGTATTATTACGTTGTACTACAAACAGGACTTATTATGCAATTAGCTTTAAACTTGTTAATGATGATTGGTGTATGAGCATACCCCGGCTATAGGGGTGGATGACGCGGGTTCGAATCCCGCACATATATTTAAGACTATAAATTTTCCTCTCGTAAACATTGACCTATATATACTAGACTCGACATCTCAAACAAGGATAGTCGACCGGTGCAAGTATGCTGGCAGGCATACTCTCCCCCACACGTAGCTGGGCACTCGTAAAAATTACACGCGCTTTACGTTCGAAAATTGTGTATTCAAAATACACAATTGATAATACAATAATTTTTACATACATTTTTAGAGATAGATAATTTTTACCAGTGCCCAGCTACGTGTGGGGTAGAGTATGCCGGCCATCTCTCGTAAATTTGTAATTTTGTAATGCAGTGTACGATTGCAGAAGACACCTCTACAACTTCAAGAAATTTTTATTTAGGTTAATAGACCTTACAGTATTTTTTCCCTTCGTCGCTAGTTATTACGACACCCAAGTAATGGTGGCGGGTAAAAAGCGGGTGCAATCCTAACCCCAAACCCCACGGGGTATTTGATAATTAGCGCTTAGAAAAGCAATAGTATTTTTTTACCAGGTTGTATTTTCTTTTTTCCAGGTTGTATTTAGGTGTGACGGGGACTGTGCAACAGAGCGAGTGAAATTACTGGGCAATCGCAAGAGCACCTCAGACATTGAGTGAAAGAGTGGCGAAGTTGGCCGTTAAAGCTGATTTGGTTATAAAAAGGTAACCTGTTCTATGTCATTGGGATCCTCTTCTTTGATGATATCGGTATCCAATTGCTCCTCCGTGCTCTGAGCGATCTCTTCTTCTGTGTTCTCCTGCAAAACAAGTTTCAATATGGTCCGTTACAATTTTATTAATCTGATATTTTACACTATTCCTGGAAGTTTAAAGCGGAGATAGCCAAGCGGTAATAATTATGGACTTCCGTGCACGGAAATTTAAAAGCTGTCGCCATAGGGTCCATTGCTCAATCCCCGTCCCCTTCTTGAGCTTCACCGCACGATGGAAGGGCATTTTACGAATGCTCGCTTGGCTAGCTACCTTTTTTTTATTATTGCTGTCTTATTGTATCCTTTGACCACAAGCTCACGTGATGGTAAGTGATGATGTGGTCGAAGGTGTTAACAGGCTTAACCTAGAATTACTGGCTCTCAAGGACAGCTGTCGGAACACACCGTTAGGTGCTTGGCGACAGATTTTCTACTTGAGGGTGGTAGCTAGCCAGGCGGGCATTCGCAAAATGCCCTACCACCATGCTATAACGACTGCCATCCTAAGATAATAACCGGGACCGACGGCTTAACGTGCCCTCCGAAACACGGAAGCGCTCAGTAGTGATGTCACCAGCGGCCACCCATCCAACTCATGACCGAGGCGGACGTTGCTTAACTTTGCTGATCGTTTCAGAATGGCTAAGCAAACTTCGCTACGAGCACTTCAAAAAATACAGTGTTTCGGCAGCAGTCCTTGAGAGGCAGTAAGTAAGACATAACAACTGTGTTTCCACGTGATGGGCGCAGTGCAGTTCTTCACTTGTGACGAATGTATCTGTTAAAGATAGAGCTTACAGCTTATTATCAGGTTGGCCTCGTGTGTGTTCCGTCAAATTTGCATAAAAAAAACCTAACAGCAAAACCCCTGTAGTTTTGCCATTATTAATTGAAAGCCCAAAACGGATATGTTTTTGAGTTATGTATACTAACATTTTAATTTTCGCATTAAATGCTACGCGTTTATAAGCTTGCAAAATTACAACGTAAGGAAAAAAAATATTAATTTATTACCACGACCGGGATTCGAACAAGCGGCTATCCGTCCCTATAGCCGGGACGTGATGGTCTGCCAATTTAAAGTACCGTGGCGTGTGAATAATTTTCCTTTCTTTGAATTTTTGAAAATTCATGGATATGTATGAATGTGCTTTATATTTCACCGTGGCTTTTAAATGCCTGAATAGTTCCAGATGTAGCGGGTATCGTTAGAATCCTTATATTATCCCAAGTGACACTGGCTATTTTTTTTTTTTTAAAAAGTTCGCCTTTTTTATATAAATTTGCTAGTGTGTCAATTAATTCAGTAAAAAAATCAAATCAAATAATCCAGATTGTTAGAATTCAGAACCGAAACTGCCTGTTTTAATTCAAAGATTTCCTTCTCTGTCTCTTTTCTACACCATTTGCCGTGCCTACAACGGCGTAGCAGGTTTATTATTTTTGAGACATATCTAGACCAAACCCTTGCATAAAGAAATACGCATTAAAACTTATTTCTAAGTTCTAATATGATTTTTTCTAAGCAACGTTTTCAGCGCAACATGCCATAAGCCCTGTCAGATTTATATCCGTACCATATTCGGGCAGTTACAAACTTATTTTACCAGGTGGTAGATCTCTTTTGGGTATCAGCGCAGTGTCAGATATTCGGCCTCGGAGCAGTAGTGTGCAAACACTACTGTATTTAGGTGTGACGGGGACTGTAGCAAATGAAATTACTGGGCGATCGTAACAAAAGCACCTCAGAGTGCCGAGCGCAGTGCAGTGTCAAGCAGGACGAGAACGTTAACAGACGTGACCGTTACCATCAGGCGGGCGCACTATCTTCCTTATCTCATCACTTCATAACACAAAAAATGGTTTTTATTGTAAGAATTGTGTGCCTTGAACGCAACGTTGTATTCTAATAAATTTAGAAGTGCCTAAACTTCCAATTAGCTTTTTTTTTATTGCTGATGGATTAAGCCTTTGACTACTATCTCACTTGATGGTAAGTGATGATGTGGTCGAAGATTCGAAAGTGTTCGAAAAAATTATGATCAAACAACTTTTATCTCATTTTTATGAGCATAATATATTGAATGAGAATCAGTTTGGTTTCACTAAGAGCAGATCGACAACAGATGCTGGTGTTCAATTGATGTCACATATACTTGAGGCCTAGGAGAGTTCACATGATGCTATTGGCGTATTTTGTGATCTTTCCAAGGCATTCGACTGTGTAGAACACTGTACTCTGATTCGTAAGCTTTCACACTATGGTATTCGTGGAAAAGCTTTGAATCTAATAGTGTCATATCTGTCTGACAGGCTACAGATGGTTGGAATAAATGGCAATACTTCTTCCGGGTCTTTGGTAAAAATAGGTGTACCGCAGGGATCAATTTTGGGACCTTTTCTGTTCCTAGCGTATATTAATGATCTGCCTTGCATGGTCAAAGATTTCTGCGATATTGTTTTATTCGCAGATGATACCTCTCTGATTTTTAAAGTAGATAGGAAAGATAGTGAACTCATTCATGTAAATAATGTGTTATCTATGATCTCTGAAGATTATTAGCGGCGAACCAGCCGCTAATAATCTTCTCTTAAATTCAAAAAAGACCAAATGTTTAAAGTTTTCTTTACCAAATGTTCCTTATGTTGAACCAAACATTAAGCTTGGCCTAGATAAACTCTCTATTGACAAAGCGACAGTCTTTCTGGGAATCAAAATGGATTCAACTTTACAGTGGGATCCACATATACATGATCTAGCCGGAAGACTTAGTTCTGCTGCATATGCAGTTTGTAAGATAAAACAGTTAACAGACGTAGCTACTGCACGGCTAGTTTATTTCGCGTACTTCCACAGTATTATGTCGTATGGTGTATTGCTGTGGGGAGCTGCTGCTCAGATAGAGACAATCTTTATCTTGCAAAAGCGTGCAATTCGAGCCATATATGAAATGGATCCTATGGAATTTCTAAGGGCTCTTTTTAAAGAAATTTATATATTAACTTTACCGAGTCTGTATATATTTGAAAATATTATGTATGTTCGGAAAAAATTGAGTAAATTTAAATTAAATAGTGACAACCACGATTACAACACTAGGAATGAATATAAAATAGCAGTACCAGGTTTTAGACTAGCAAAGACAAATATAAGGTCCTTTTTAGGTAATTGTGTGCGGTTTTATAATAAAATTCCCAAACATATTACAATGCTCACAGAAGGAAAATTCAAGTTGCATGTGAAAAATATTTTGATTAAGAAATCATACTACAAAGTTTGTGATTACTTAAACGACAAAGATGCTTGGAAAGTTCCGCCTCTGCCAAGCTATCACCTGTCACCTACGTAATATAAACAAATATTGTAATAATCGTATTATATTGTATATAAAACATTGTTAAAAGATGTTTAAAAGAATGGCCCCGAGTTTCTTGCCCGTTCTTCTCGCAGTGGCTCTATAAATTTTTTTTTGCTGAACGTGGCAGTACTATGTAGAATATTTCAATATTAAAATTTGTAATTGACCTTCATAAGAGCGTCGTAGACGCCTAAATTGAATAAATGATTTAGAATTTGAATTTGATGTTGTTCAGGCTAAGCTAGAATTACTGTCTCTCAAGGACAGCTGTCGGAACACACCGTTAGGTGCTTGGCAAAGGAATTTCTACTTGAGGGTGATAGCTAGCCAGGCGGGCATTCGCAAAATGGCCTACCACCATGCTATAACGACTGCCATCCTAAGACAACAACCGGGACCGACGGCTTAACGTGCCCTCCGAAGCACGTGCACGCTCAGTAGTAATGTCACTAGCGGTCACCCATCCAACTTATGACCGCGGCGCACGTTGCTTAACTTTGTCGGTTAAAAACAGCCACGCAAACTTCGCTACGAGCGCTTCCATAGAGACTTTGCTTCGCTCGATCAGTTAAATACTAAATCTAAGCATTGTACTCGTAGATAGGTGTAGTGCAATTAGAAAGGCAAGGTTTATTTGGCATTGGTTTTCGTATAGATAGGTGTAGTGCAATTAGAAAGGCAAGGTTTATTTGGCATTGGTTTTCGTATAGGAAGTTCTCAGAAACAGAAACGCTATGTGTATAGCACTGCCACATGGTAAATGCTCGCCACCTATTTCATGGGACCTAACACATCTGGCTCCATATAGGTGAAACCCGTCCATCCCCCGTCCATTTCTCTAAAATTCACTTAATTACACATCCCTAACTGGAACTACAAGTTATGTGCTGTTGCTTTAACGCATGTGATGTCCGCGGACGGAATAATAGTACATTTACTGCAGAATCCAGTTAGTGAGCCTTCCTGGCCAAGTATGAGTTATATACCTACGAGGCCAGGATGGCTTTCTTACTGGTTGAGGCTTGTTTAATGATTTTTTCAAAAATAAATAAAGTTTAACAACAAAACACAATCGTCGCAATTGAATGTGAAATACTGCCAGTCGTTGTTTTTTTTTACTAAATGTATGTTTTTGAAACTCCATGATAATTTAAGAATGGAATGTTTTAATCCAACATGATTTATAAACTGAAATCTATACTTATAATAAAACTGTAACAGGTCCAATTCTGTACATGGCATATATTTTGAAAAAAAAAATGTACAGTACTCTGTAGCTGACACTGATGCCGAAACTGTATTTTTTTTAATTTTTGTCTGTCTGTCTGTCTGTCTGTCGGTCTGTCTGTATCCCGGCCGCGCATCACTCCAAAACTACTGAATGGATTTCAATGAAACTTAGCATGATTTGAGTTCATACTACAAGGTAGGATAATTTAGCTTTTTATCCCGAAATTCAGCATGGTTCCCTTGGGAGAGGGGATGAAAGTCAAAATATACACTTAGTTGTAATTTATTAACGCGTGGTCTGATTTCATACGTTCTTTTTAGGGTTCCGTACCCAAAAGGTAAAATCGGGACCCTATTACTGAGATTTCGCTGTCCGTCTGTCCATCCGTCCGTCTGTCTGTCACCAGGCTGTATCTCAAAAACGGTGATAGCTAGACAGTTGAAATTTCACAGATGATGTATTTATGTTGCCGCTATAACAACAAATACAAAAATTGGGCCAAGTGCGAGTCGGACTCACGCACGTTAAAACAAAAAAACCGGCCAAATGCGAATGGGACTCACGCACGATGGGTTCCGTACCATTATCTGAAATTATATTGTATGGGAGACCCCTTAATTATTTATTCTAATTAAAAATATTCTGTGAATAGTTAAAGCGTCTACCAGTCACCGTTATTAGTATCGAGCAAGAAACGATAAAAAAAACAAGGTTGTTGTATGGGGGGCCCCCCTTAAATATTTATTTTATTTTTAGTATTTGTTGTTATAGCGGCTATAGAAATACATAATATGTGAAAATTTCAATTGTCTAGCTATCACCGTTCTTGAGATGCAGCCTGGTGACAGGCGGATGGACGGACGGACGGACAGCGAAGTCTTAGTAATAGGGTCCCGTTATTACCCTTTGGGTACGAAACCCTAAAAAGGTTAAATATGAAGTCTAATGTTGTATAGCTAATGGTACGGAACCCTTCGTGCGCGAGTCCGACTCGCACTTGGCCAATTTTTTTAATTAGAATAGTGGTGCTTTAAAAATTATCACGTAAATATTTCAAAGTCATCGGGTTTGCAGTTCAGAAATTACAGACATCACAACCTAAATATTACGTTCCAAATAACTTGACACCCAAAATGTACAGAAACCTTTGAACGTACGGCTCATCTTAAGCTGGTGGTCGCACTTTATCGTATAGGTATGACTTTGACTTTGCTGATACTGATGCAAAAACGGCCTGTCTGTATCCCGGCCGCGCATCACTCCAAAACTACTGAATGGATTTCAATAAAACTTAGCACGATTCGAGTTCATACTACGAAAAAGGACATACGATACTTTTATCCCGAAATTTAGTACGCTTGAACTCTTGGGAAAGGGGATGAAAGTTAAAATGTACACTTAGTTGTAATTTATTAACGCGTAGTCCGATTTCAATCATTATTTTTTTGTTACAATAGTGGTAATTTAATTATTTTCCCGTAAATATTTCAAAGTCCTCAGTTTTGCAGTTAAGAAATTACAGATATCACAAAATAAATATTTCGTTTTAAATAACTTGAACCGCGAAATGTTGAGAAACCCTTGAACGTACGGCTCATCTTAAGCCCACAGGCAGCCCGGAACCCCACGGAAGCCCGACACCCCACGGACAGACCGGCATCCCACGGGCAACCCGGCACCCCACGGGCAGCACGGCACCCTTATTTAGTTTTGCAAGCTTGCTACGATAAAACTAAAATCTGGTACATTCACCACAATCAGTTTTTTTAACTACATATCTTTCTTTTGCCGGATACATTTCGGAGACTGCGCAATGGTAGTGCACAATGTTGTCTTAGGTTTTCGCGATTGTTACACTTAGTAATTAAACAATTTTAAACGGTTTAAATCACGTATATTTATCATTATTTTTGTCCCGACGCGCGACGTTTCAAACACTTTGTAGTGATCTTGGTCACGGGGTGACTGTCGGGACAAAAATAATGATAAATATACGTGACTTAATTCGTTTAAAGTTGGAAGTGCACAAGTTTAGTAGATTGTTATACAGGGATGGAAAGGAATTGATAACTTTCTCCCGCGTTCAGCTCTCTACTTTTCATTTCGAATTTAAAGAAAGTAAAAAAGTAGCTTTACTAAAAATTATTCATTGAAAAAATAACATACGTACTAAAAATTTATTGAGAGGCTAGAACTATTTCGGAAATGTTACGTAAAATTTTGTTTGGAATATTCACGGGTGGCTATAGCCCGAATAGGAATCTCTCTGCTTTTCACTACTAATATAAGCAATAACGATATAAAAATAGTATGTTTTTTTATATTATTTATTTCGATTTTAATAACATGAGCAGTACCTATTTAAAATTAATGCGGATATAGTCCAAGTATAGGAATCGATGACTAACATCCGTGTTAAGCACTCTACTTTTCATTTAAAATATGAAGAGGGTAAAAAAATTGTAGTTTTTCTAAATATTTACTAAAAATAATAAACATGAGTAGAAGGTACTAAGGTACACTAGGAGTTAGAACAATAAAATTTAGGGAAATTTTTAGTTAGTTTTTTTAACCTACACTTTTTACCTTATATTTAGTTACTGGGTAGTAACTAAATATAAGGTAAAAAGTGTAGGTTAAAAAAAACTAACTGCCAGACATAGTTGTTATTAATTGTTTTATAACAACAGAGCATTTTACAACGAAAAATCATAGACATATAACTTTGTTTACACCAATGGTTACCATGTTTACAAGTCATTCCGGCCCAAGAGAAGGAAGCATTTACTGTGAGTTTTTCCCGGCCTTAGGTGGGAAGGAGCGTCTCCTACCCTATACGCAGATCAAACTAACATTACTTTCCGAGAAATAAAAAAAATATTTTCGACCTACCGTCAAACAAACCGCCGTTTTAAAATCGAAATTCTAAAGAAACGCACAAGGTACTTTGCTTCAACATTTATTGTGCGAACCGGGAAAGAACTCTCTGAGTTACTTAACTACTGTCTTCTGGAAAATACAACCCGGGAGTTTTGAAATCCAAAGTAAAAAGCTCCATTCTGAGCTATGGTTTACTATAAGAGTGCTTCACCGCAGACCACAGTGTTTCTTAATATGAGATAAACAGTGCACAAATGTGAATAATTAGTCTGCTGGTACGGCAGTCGCGAACGAAGTCGCGGGTACAGCTAGTTACTAAATACAAACATAAAATCCCACACTATACTTCTACAATATTACTAAGTACAACACACAACGTGCATACTTTTCTTCGTCGCGTTAGCGAATATAGAACAGATTGAAAGTTGCAAACCTTATTTTGTTAAATACAAAATCCTAACCCTGGCAAGTATATACATATATGAAAATATAAAATATGCAAATTCGTACGTCATTATCCTTATTTTTATAAAAAAACGTCAAGATTTAAATACAAACTACACACTTCGTCATGCAAACCGGTTATTGTTACCTGTGACGCGACTAAAATTGCACTCGTCTAGCACATTACCCATGTCAGTAAACATATATAACAAATTACGAAGAGACCTTCTGCGTGAAGAAAATGAAAAGATTTTTATGAAAAACATTAAACAGCTTCTCATTAAAAAGCATATTACACAATGGATGACTTCTTAAATGAAAAATGACTAATAACTATTATATTGACATTTATTATACATATACATACTAAAAAATCAAATTCAATATTAATATGACGTCCTCCTCTCTTCTATGCTGCAGTGCCCTACAGGGTCCATAATATGACTGTACTCTTATCTATTGTAACAACTTGTATGTACTATTTATGGAAGCAATAAATGATCTGAATCTGAATCAAGTGTCACAGATATACAATGGCTTTTTAAGGCTTCAAAAATATATCTAATCTCCTTAATGTTATACCAAAAAGAGAGATAGATATATATATTTGGAGCCTCCTTCTTATTTTAGCCATTATAACCATGTTATAATGGCTAAACTATATGTTACACGTACATGCGCCATGACTATATATGTCATGGCGCACAACACGTGCAAGTCCAAATTCCTAGAGAAAAAAAAATTGTATCTAGTACTATGTTTTTTATTCTAAGCAGATCTTAAGAGGATGACCTACTGTCCAGTAAGTAAATTACATACTTACTTACTGGACAGTAGGAGCTTCCAAATTTAAAATCTCGCTTCTTATTGGACAGTTGTGAACAAGTCTCCGGTAGAGTTTACATTTTGATTATTTTTAGAGATGTTATGGCAACATTACATACCATTTTGAGAAAAAGTACTTTGCAATAGAATTAGCAAGACTGGAGAATTAATAAAATTGCTAATTTTGCAAAACTGTTTGTAAGGAAACTGATTCATTAGCTAACGAATAAGGAAACTGACCAATGATACAAGAAACCATAATTTCAATACATGCCTTGTTTTTATCGCCATTCCTTGCGTCACCGTTAGTAGCAGCGGCCGCTAATTTGGCTGCTTCTTCGCGCATCACGCGGTCAACCTATATAACAAAAAAAAACAGAGTCACAATATAGGCGAGACAGTGAGACAGAAGTCAGTATAAGGTAGAGGTAGAGATAGCTGAGATGTAGTCACCATAGCGTCGAGATAGTCCGGCAGCCGGCCGATGGGGTTATTGGTGTGCACGAAGAAGTGCGGCGAGCGGCGCGCCAACAGCCGCAGTGCGCGCCAACCCCACCCCCCGCACGACGTGCGCCGCCTGCCCCCCGCCCCCGCCCCCGCCCCCGCCCCCGCCCCCGCCGCGCCCTCCGCCGGCTCCGCGCCAGTCACCATGTACGACTCTGCAACAACAACCACACACGTCTTCAACAGTCTCTTCATATTTGTCGACGCGAAATCGGTTTAAATTATCCAGTTAGCCCAGTATAGGTATCTATTGAAATTAAATGAGATTTATTTGCGCAAAATATAGTGTTACAAGTTGTTGTACAAGTCATAATAATAAGTATCACATATTTAGTCAGAAACATAACTGACATGCAAAATTAAAATTATCAAATTACAATTGAGCACATAAAATATAATAATAAAAATACACATTTTTTAAAATACAATGTTGGAGAAAATTTAATTACAATTAAAATTAGCATTATGTCATTACATTATGTAATTTTTTGTTTACCGGCGGTATGCCTTTATTAAACAAAATACTATGAACTATATACAACACTACAGCTACTACAATAAAAGCATTTAGACAACCTATAAGTCATAGCAGACTCATAGGCAGTCCAAATGCTCCAGCCCACTCCCAGCTGGCAGCGTGCCCAGCATGCTGGCAGTGTTAAGAAAATACTAGAATTTTTTCAAATTTTTAAGATGATATTTTATGTTATAAAAAAATATTTTATCTGATGAACTCATTTTAGCGGTTGCGCGCGCATGCCGTAACAGCCGCGCGGAGCTCTATTTTCAACGTCAAATTAAAATTATAAATAATGGAGATAGAGTTCCGGGAGTACGGACTTCTTTATCGGAAATTTCCTCCTCTTTAACGAGCTTTTTTCCAAATTCCTTAAATATTAATATTTTTCAAGTTATTAACGAAATACTAAATATCAGTTTTTTTTCATCTTATTTTGTTAATAACAATTGCAATTTTTTACCTGCACCAAAATCCTTCAAAAACATTTTTCTAGAGGTGATTCCGAATCCAATGAGCTATCGCTCATATTTTAGGACCTTTATTTCTATTTTTCACGTTTTGAACTTGTTGACTAGACTAATAGCAGGCATAATAATAAGAGTAGGATCTCTTTTTTTTATTCTAGAATTGAGCTTATCTTTAAAAAGATTAAACAAAACGTCATCCTCTTTCACAAAAGTACACACTTGAAAAATATACATGCCTGGTTGGTAGTAATAGCAAATCCAGTCTCTTGAATAGAGGTTTACAGGAGCTCAGTGGCCCGACATTGGTCAAAAAACCTTATTAATATCTGTGCAATTTCCCCACAAACTGAGACCATATATCAATACTGATGCAACAAACCCGTGATAGGCAGTAAGAGCAGTTTTCAGATTTAAAAAAAGGTAAGGTGGGGCAAAAGTAATCACCCAATGTTATTTTGGTGTAATTTTGTAAAATTTGTTTATTTAATCGATTAGAATTTATTCCATCAAGTTGAGAAAATGTTATCGGTTAAGTGGCCTCCGCCAGGGTTGAGAACCATCTGGGCTTGTTTTATGGCATTTTCCATCACCTTGCCAGAACTTCGGGGGATAGGCTTTCGCATTCTTGGTGAATATTCTCCGTAAGAGGTTCAAGAGTCTGAGGCTTGTTGACGTAATCAATTTAAAAAAAAACTCATAAAAAAGAAGGTACGGTTAAATCGGGTAATCTGGCCGACCAGTTCCAATCACCAAAACTAGAGGTAACGGTAATTATTCTACGTTCTTGCGGGGTAAACCGATTTATTGCTTGTCGATTTGTATTCTGCGTTTTGAAAATTTGGTTTCCTAATAGGGCGATTACTGTGGCTCTACCTGGAATAAGGCTTATACTAAAAATTACAGAGAACAATATAAATTTTCCGCAAAGTAGTGTCTGGTGTTTCTTACCCAATGAAGGCATGAAGTCTCGTTCTTTTGTACGACACGCGGTGAGATTGTCGGGGCACAGGTTCCAAAGCTTGGTCAGCTCGTTGCTGTCAAACAAAATTTAAAGAACAGTTAACATTTGGTAGAACATTCTCGAAGGAGTTTGTTTGGACATATTGTCAGATTTATCATTCCATACAAACATCCTTTGGTCAAATACGACGAGCTTAAATTCGGTGAAATTTTGCCTGAATGTATTTAATTACTTTTATTATTTAGTTTGAGCTATGTGTGGGGGAGAGTATGCCGGCCAGCATACTTGCACTGATCGACTATCCTCGTTTGAGATGTCGCGTCTAGTATTATATAGGTCAATGGATTTCGCAGGGACCGCGCGCTCGCCGCCCTCAAACCGCGTACGTCTGAACAGAGCCTCAGAAGATAGATAAGATGTTTGTTACACAAAATGACTTGAATATTCGACAGGGTTGTAGGTACTGATTATTTGATTAATTAAGTTTTCTTGTAATAAAGTTGTAAAATGCAATGTTTTACTTACTTGCCCATATAAGACTTTTTAGAGTTCTCATACTCCTTGATAATATCGCCTACAGGGCGGCGACGTTTCCGTGTCTTGCGGACTTCGTCTGTAGAGTCCGCCTGCACTGGCGGCTTCGGCTTTTGAAACTCTGCAACAGTCGTTTTGTGATATTATACACTACGAATAAATCATTATATGTAGGCTACACAATCGCTAGGAACAATCTTAGCACCGGTCTTCTGTCATGAGATTATAATAAACAACGCGCACAAGTTTGATACTACGTTTTTCAAACACTTACAAAGAACGAAAACGAAAATATCTTCTTGATCTTTTTGATAGCAATAATAATCTGATTAAGAATGTTTATAATTAAATCTTCTAAAGTTCTATTTCAGTAGGTACAAAACTCTTTGGTTTGTTTTTATACGAAAAACAAACGAAACAAACAACAATCTTCTTGGTGAGAAGTGTGGAAACGTTGTTTTTTTTTCTATTTAAAACACTAGTGCGGTAAAGTAAAAAAAAGCACGAGTGCGTCTATATTATGGCACTAAAGTTGGTGCATTTAAAGGCTCGTTACGAGCGAGTGTGTTGAAAATTTTTACCTATATTTGGAGTTCCCGTTAACAAATACCGCAATGCCTAGTGTTTGCACTTTGATTCAAAATGTTCACCCTTAATTAAGTTGTGCTGAGCTAGAGTGAGCTTTCAGGAATAAAGATTCGTGGAAAACAATAAACGGAGCTGAATCGATCTTCATGTCTTCTTATTCTACTTGGGGCGATATGTCTTGCACTGACGTTTCTTATCTTCATGTCATAATCTACACCTACCCTCAATGTTCAAATTCAAATTCAAATCATTTATTACGCAAAACATGGGTAAAATTACAGATGGTTGAAGAATAAATTACAAATGAAGTGCGCCATGCTTTAACCTATTGGTATGCGAGATTATATACTTAACGTTATTATTGGAACATAGAAAGTTATAAAATAATTAGTAATATATTGATACGCAATTCTAAAATATATGGTCACAAATTAATTCTATGCACCTATGTCGCATTGAAAAATATTCTCATTACAATAATTAATCAAATTTTATTAACATGTCAAATAAATTCTATGTCTTATCCTTAAGAAATTCATCAATTGAATAATATGTTTTGTCAATTAAAAATTTTCTTAGTTTACATTTAAAAATATTAAAACTTTGGATATCTTTCAAAAGCCGCGGTAACTTATTGAAGATTTCCACCCTCTTTACAAAAGTACTATTAGTATAAAGTGCCAGTCTTCGTTTTGGCGCACGGAGTGTATTTTTGTGCCTCTCACTAGTTAGGGTGTCATAGTCATTTATATTAATTCTTACCAGGATGGCTGACTCATATATATATAATGACGGAAGGGTTAGCAATTTCAGTTTTCTGAAATATGGCTTACACGTGTCTCTTTGTCTAATTCCACATATAGCTCGAACACATTTCTTCTGAGCTTTAAATGCAGAGTGCTTTTTAGGACTATTTGCCCAAAATAGGACACCATACCTTAACTTAGATCCGACGTAAGCGTGATACGCGCTCAATAGTGTTTTTTCGTTAGCGACCTTCCGCAACATATGCAGTGCATATGAGAACTGATTTAATTTTTTACATACATGATCTACATGTGAATTCCACATTAGATCGAATGTTATAACATAAATAGGTAATAGGACAGATTGTGGAAGACATATTCGCGATAATTTTAGATCATCTTCCACTCAAATCCCGCACATGACTATAATTTATCCTCTTTTTGTAATTTTATATTGTTATCCACAGAGCATGCATCAATTCTCCATCTCCATACAATGGTTAGAACAAAAGGACAAATTAGAGTCATGCGTCATATGTCATGTTAGCTTAGCGGTTAGAGCTATAGTGTTGGATGACCCGGGTTTGTATCACGCACATGACTATAATTTTTTCTCTCATTGTAATTTTGTAATCCTATAATGGCATTTAAAATTTCATAAAAACTAGTAAATGGTCAATAATTCTACGCCTATACATTTCTCCTGGAATCCATCGAGGACTCCAGTGAATGAATAGCATGCCCTTGCGACCACATCAATCCATAGACAACAAGGCTCACTCAAATAAAAGATGTAATCTCAGCGGAAAATAAGATAGTGAATATTATAGTAAATATCAAACTGGACTATTTTTGTTACTTATTCTATTCCAAAAACTGAACTAAATAGGAATTTGGAATGTTGGTATGTTATGTACAATATCCTCTTTTTGTAGGTTTACCTGGACATCCATCATTTTTCCAAGTGTTCCAATGCTCCTCGCGTTTGAGTATGCTTTTGACACACTCTGCAAAACGCTTCCCATTGGGTGGAGTCTCACTTAGGAGCCTGTAGATCAATACAGTGTTCTCTTTCACCCACTCAGCTTGGTCAGACTTTAGCTCTTGTAATTCCCTGTACACAATATAATATGGTTAAATGAAAGAGAAATTAGTCAATTAACCTACTTCCAGAAATTGAAGGAGTATTCTTCAGTCATAAATTACAGAAAAAAACAATTTTGTTCTTGGATTATATATTCTTTTGTTGCTAAGCAGAGTATACCCAGCAAATTTGTTCAATCAAAATATCATCCACTTTGATTGAGTAATTTTTATATATTTTTAGGAATCAGAAGTGGAGTTAGTTTTTAAAAAAGACAAATATTACAATTGAATAATAATTATTAACTTTAGAAAACAATTTGATGAACAAAACAAATGAAGGTAACGTCCGTCTCGTCGAAGCAGCCACCAAGAAGTGAGTTAGCGCGCCGTACGCCCCACCATCGCTGTCTCCTTCAACTGCTCGCACCACTAGTCACGCCACCGCTGACATCATACTCCAAGCCCTGCCTTCTTGTTAGGTTATTCCTAACAATATATTATATTTTATTCCTGGTTGAAGAACCAGGTTTTAGGTCTCTTTAGAAAGAGTGCTTCTTGGTGGGTACCGCTGCAGTGACAGATATTCTACCTTAAAGTAATAGTGTGTAGGGCGCTTTAGCAGGTTAAATTACTGGGAGAAAGAGATGTGCTAATGAACAGTCTCGGAGTAACAAGCACAGTGCAGTATCAAGCAGAGAACAATGATCGGGTAACTAAATAATATACAGGACAGGCATGTCATGCTTACTTCCAAGCAGGTGACTAGTCTGTCACGTCACTTATTAACATCAAGGAAACCTAGATAAGTACTTAATAATTTTTATTGCAACTCTAGCTGATGGTGTCTGAGGCGGTATTGTGGGCAAGTGACACTGATATTACATTATAACTTAATTTAAATATTATCATTTTGTGAAAATATATTAATCAACTTATTTTGTAACGCCATTCATCATTCATACATAATTATCACCAGGTGTTAAAATTTCTGAAAACAGAGGCAACGGTGGTGCATGGATGTTTCTCCCGATTTATCTTGGTCCCATGAAATAGAGCCTATTGCTATCTACCAGGCTCAGCTGACAATTTCTTTCATCAGATAAACCCATTACCTGTCTTACCTCCGGATCAAACCAAGGACTAAACAGTACTCAACTGATGGGGTTTATGTTAAATCGATACCACCTACCAGCGCGGCGGTAATGTTGGTATAGTGTTTTGCATGCCTCGCAAGCTATCATTCTCAAGAAAAAATTAGATGCACCTAACAGTTTAGTGTAGAAGCAGTTTTTGGATGCCATGTCCCATTCAAGTTCTAGCCATCAGGTGAGTTGTTGGTCAAAGGCTAAAATAGCAGAAAAGTTTTAAAAATCACTTACATCTTAAATTTAACAGTTGATGTCAAATACTGGAACAATATCAGGAACTGTATCAGCACACATCTCCTGAAATTTGAGTCTGACAGCTGAAGCTCTAGAAGCTTCTGATTGGTCAGAAACTTGGCAAAATAGTGCTGTTCTTTCGACTCTTGCATTTCCACATCTGAATTTACTGCCTTTAGTCTGTTCAGCTTAGACTTCTGTAGCTCGACAGATTCTAACTTATACGATGAGAATGCTGAAAGAACACTGCCGGAATGCTGAAAACAAAAAAGTATGTTTTAGCTATTTTGTTTTTTTGTAAAATTAAATGGTATTTTATTGTGCACTTCTTTTCCACTAATTCACCACTTTTACCAACCACCAACAATTCAGCCACCAGTGTTTACATTGCTGTGCTCTACAGTGAAAGTTATATGCATCAATTTTATTCAGCTATGATAATGTTACTCCCATTGTCTCAGCATGGCTTTCATAAAGGGTGATACATAGTCACTGACATAATTCCTCTGAATGATTCAATGGCTTAGGTTTCCAAACTTAGCAGATAGAATTGACATAATTTACTAGAACAAGTCACCCTCTGGCAACCACGAGATGGTAAAAGAGGTAGGGGTCGTCAAGTCAGGAGGTGGGAAGATGACTTGAAACAGACAGCAGGACCATTCTGGTTGAGAGTAGCAACGGACAGGACCCATTGGAAGGAACTGGAGGAGGCCTATGCCAAAAGGCACACCGAACTTAGGGACCTCTTGTAACCCTATGTTTAGGAATAAAAGGCTATTATTATACTAGAAACTAAACTCCAAATGGTTGGTAGAATAGGTGATATGTTATGGTGTTGAGGAAACTACTTGGTGAGAACTTTCAAGGCGAACACATAATTCATTGGAAATTGCTAGTAGACCTCAACATTTCTACCAACATTAAATTGTTGTAAACTAAATCTTATGTTGTTGCTATATATCAATAGAGACTAATGATAATAACAAATACTTTTAAAAGTATCCTAAAAAACAATATTAAACAATATTTAAATAAAACACTTAAAAAAGCATAAAATTATATATCTAGTGACAATTCCGCCTAATTTTCCTGTTATCTACGTGACGTCACAAACATCACGCAGCCTAACCGGAAGAATACCCGACTAGTTTCGCTTCTAAACGAAGCATCTTCAGGAGGTCTTGACTTACTTGATATTGTTTAATGTTTTTTAGGATACTTTTAAAAGTATTTGTTATTATTAAATATGGATTTCTGCAAAGTAACGCCTGAATCTATTCATTACCTTAGAGACTAATGACTTTGTTTCTCTGCTGCTATGCTATTGTTTTATAGTTGATTGTTCACTGTGCATGACCCATTGTTGGTGCATTTTGATTTATATACCTGACAAGAAGAATGCTCCATGTATGGGGCATGTGTTTGGACTATAAGACATAATGTCATGTAAACCAAGTGATTTTTAATTATAGTTGCCAGTATTCTATCATCAAAAGTGTGGCTATTTTGGGTGATATAGAACAATAAATGGAAAATTAACAATAAAATTTATGCATCCAGTCTCAGTCGATTCGTGATGCATTAAAAAAACATGATTAAAATACCTGTTCTTTGTACTAACACTTGAAAAACTGTTAAGAAACTTTATTAAAAGGTTTCATTATTATCATATTAGGTGACAGATTTTCCACTTCAGGGTGCTGGTTAGACAGGTGGGCACCCGCAAATGACTTACTACCAAGCAAAATAAGTACTCAAATAAGTATTGATATTATCTTACAGTTTAAGCATGCTATTTGCTTAGGTCTATCTTTATCTATAATATTATGTATACTTGTATCATGGTTATACTTACAGCAACAAATGTTTTCCACTGCAATTTATTATAGCAAGTGTTTGGATTTCGGAAAAAGTCCTGAAGACTCCAGAATCTGCAGTATAAGTTGTAATCAATCAGCAATTTACTTTTATCAGTATCAACTACCATCTCTTCATCTAATGAATCTTTTAATGTACTGGAGTTGTCTCCACCAAATTCTGTCACATTCTCGAGATTAAATTCAGAGACAATATTGAGCCCAGAGCGCTCTGAGAATGGAAAAAACTTAGCCAAGAATAAAAGTATCCGCCCACAGAATACTGTGTTTTGAGATCGTGATAGTCTACGAAGTAAATCATTACACATTCTCAGAAGATTGTTCTTGCAAGCGATGAAGAATAGATCTTCCTTCCAAATATTTACGCCGTTTTCAACATATGAGAACATTTTTTCACACTTGTTGAGTGTCAACGCGTCGAAAATATCACCAAGGAGGACCACAGGCATCGTAGGAGTCACCATCTGCCGCCTACACGATTCTATGCAGAAACAAACGAAGCTTTCCAGCGTATCTGGTTCTTCAACCAGTAAATCGAGAAGCTTGTCTCGAAATGCCTGGTCCATAGCCGCTTTCCGATCAGCTTCATTTGCATTCTTTGAAAATGAGTCGAGTAGATCTATATTATTTGTGGCGAAGGCCTTCGCCAAGACATCCTAAAAATAACAAAAAACAAGATGAAATAAATGTAAGGTTTGTAAAAAGAAGATAATGGTATGTACGTAAGGTTAAAATTTACTTGCCTTGTATTTAGCGCGCAGCTCATCAAAGCTCTTTTCGTTCATTTTACAGAAAGTATAGGTAAATTGCGCTTATTATCATTCGTAGCGAACAAAAGTATTTTTTGTTTTGTACAACACTTTCCGGTACACTGGAGCGCGTTCCGAACCTCGGTTAGAGCGCACTCGGAGTGCAACTTTTCACTCTAACGTCGTTCACGACCTTCGGGTAGAGCGCAACTTTTTAACTATCAAAAGAGGTCGTTAAAATGTTGAATATTTAACTGACATGACCTTGACATTTCTTGATGAGTAAATTATAGGCAATCTTTTATATTTTGCAGGTAACGGTAGTTATTGCTTTTCAAACATCATAAAAAGTCTATAAATTTTGCACGATTCCCCGCCAAAAACGATATTTGAGGTTATAAAACAACCGGCCGTTCGGAACCTTCGAGTAAGTTAAAGCAACCAAACAACGCACTCTGACCCTCGGAACGCGGCCCAGTATGGTAAATAAGTACGATTTATTTCAGTTTCAGGCATAGAGAAATATAGACAAAGTTTTGTTTTTTTGTTTCTCTCCGTATGTCGGGATATGGCTCCGAACGTCTTGCCCATTTGCCAGTGTCATGTCATTACATTATCCTATATCCCATGGTACAATAATATACTACGCCAGGTATTACACTCCGAGACCGAATTTCAAGTACCGGGACACAAGCTTGTCAAGCATACCGTCATCAACGGCTCTCAAACTTTATACCTAATTTGAGGAAATTGGGGGGCAGTAAAATAACAGTTAATAGATTTCACCTTTTTTTTTAATAAAGGAAATCACGTGAAATTGAATTAAGTTACAAAGATTAATGATTCTTGAATAAATTATTTATTTATTTATTTATTTATTTATTTATTTATTTATTTATTTATTTATTAACAAAATCCACAGCTCTTAGAGGTAAACAATAAATCATACTTATGGTTATCAAGTTCGTACAGTGTTTGTTCGTAGTTTTCTTATAATGGGTACCGTCGATGCTATTAGGCCTAAATTTTTCATAGATTGAAATGAAGGAATTATTTTCTATGCCGAAGAAAATGCCAGTTATCTGTATTTTGGTGTACAATTTAGTTTCAAAGAAAGCTCAAAAATATCGGAAGTAAAAACCATTTAGGTAGATACGTTATATAACCAAAGAAATTTTACATTACATACCATATTTGACTACTTTATAAGAATGTAAAAATGTTGCAGGAAATGAAAAAACTTCAAATCACTGCTTTTTCTACTTTTACTCTTACAGTTACTTTTTGCATGGTGGAAGGGCATTTTGCGAATGCCCGCCTGGCTAGCGACCACGTCAAGTAGAAAATCTGTCGCCAAGCACCTAACGGTGTGTTCCGGCAGCCGGCAGCAGTCCTTGAGAGCCAGTGAAATGACAGGTACAGAGACTTAACATCTATGTCTCCTGGGGACAGGCGCAGTGCAATTCGTGACTTGTGACGAAATGCATCTGTTATAGGCAGAGGTTAGTCTGCTTCACATCAGGTGGGCCTCGAGCTTGTTAGCTTGTTCCGTCACAATGGAAAAAAAATACGTTTTTTTTATTATACTCGTAGCTTCCAGAAATGGGCCGACCACAAAGTTTGCGAATCACAGCGCATAATATGCAGCGCATGTGCATGAGCAAGAGCGAAACAGATGCAAATCATATACGTGAGACAGAGACGGCGATATTTGTCAAAATGGTGGAACCATAGGGAGACAACTTATTTCATACCATTTACTAAGATGAACATTGATTCATGTGTGACTTTCTATAAGACGTTTGAAATATTGTATTGATATTTTATAACAAAACATTCACATGAAAAAGAACCATGAACTTGTATTCTGCTGCAATCATGTTTTAATAAAGAGCCAATTTGGTAGTGACGCAAGCCTTTGATTCTTCGGGAGTAGAAAACCTTGTTTTCTTAGACCATGCTATATCCTAGCTATTGCTTCTTTGAGAGGAATTTGTTTTTTTTTATAATATAGTGTATAGCGTTTATAGAACTCACTCCCTTAGTTCAATTAATCGTAATCAAACTCGAAGAGCAACGGGATCCGAGGCGCGGTTCTCCGCTGGCCGACCACAGATAGTTGGGGGCCCAAGTAGTGAGCCAGCCACTCACAAAAGTCGCTCTTCAGGTGCACCTCGCTAACATCCGAGACCTGCACTCAAATCGCGAATCAGTCCATCACCACCTGGAGACCGCTAAACTCCATCTACTGTTCCTCACGGAGACGCAGATCAAATGTCCAACTGACACGTCGTATCTTGCCTACCCAGGCTACACCCTTGAGCATAAGTTCAAACCACGCTCGGGTGTCTGCATGTACGCTCGTGATGACATTTGTTATCAGCGTCTCCGTCATCTTGATGACCCACATTTTTCTTGTATCTGGGTATTGGTGGATACAGGTTTAGAGATAATTCTCTATGTCGGTGTCTACCGCTCGCACACTGGAGACATGGAGACAACCAGGCTCATGACACACCTCAGTGAGGCGGCTGATTTTTACCTTAGATGGGTTTGCGTTTGACTCCATCTCACCTGATGGTAAGCGACGATGGAGTCGAAGATGAATCACGCTTGCCCAGAAGAAACCTATTTACTCTTTTTTTGAAAACACCAGGATCATACGCACCTGGAAAGACTGACGATGGGAGAGAGTTCCACTGCTTCGCTGTTCGCAGGATAAAAGAGCTCTGAAAACGCTTTGTACGAACCTGTGGCAAATCGACAGTGAAGGGATGAAAGCTCTCTCCACGTCTAGTAGTCCTATAGTGAAATGGAGAAGACGGTATGACATCATGTAGCTCTTGAGCACATTCACCGAAGTGAATGCGATAGAAAATCGACAAACAGGCTACTTGGCGTCTATGCGGCTGATGTGGCACAACAGAGGTATCCTACTGCCGAATTAGTGTTTCTGGGTGATTTTAACGCTCACCACCAGGAGTGGCTGTTCCCATTCCAGAACACAGACCATGCTGGGAGAGAAACGAGCAAATTAGCCTTGACACTCAATCTCACCCAACTGGTCAAAGAGGCAACAAGGATACCAGATGTTGAAAGTCACACAGCCAATTGCTTGGACCTTCTGCTGACAACAGATCCAGACCGTTACACAGTGTCGGTATCATCACCACTAGGTAGTTCCGCCCATTGTCTGGTGAAGTCTGTATCAGTCCATTCCCCACTGGACCCCAGCCCTAAAGGCACCCGGTGGATATGGCGATACAAGTCAGCAGATTGGGATGGGATGCGTTCTTTCTATGCATCTTATCCATGGCAGCGAGTTTGCTTTTCTTCCAGCAATCCCTCTGCTTGCGCGGATGCTGTGGTAGATATGCTACGTCAAGGTATGGAATATTATATTCCATTCTCTGACGTGCCTCTGTCTAGCAAAGCTCGCCCTTGGTTTGGGGCTGAATGTGTTAGCGCAGAAACGTTAAAACATGAGGCCTACACTGCTTGGGCTGAAGCACGAAACCGCAAGGATAAGGATATTCGCGTAAAGAAGAAAGCCTTCAACAAAGCCGCCAGGTCCTGCAAAAAGGTTCTGAAGAAAGCTCGCTTCGACCATATAAGCCGAATAGGGGCCAAACTTGCTTCTTATCCCGCAGGGAGTAAAGCATTCTGGTCCCTGGCTAAGTCGGTTGAAGCGAACTTCTGCCGTCCCTCACTGCCTCCAATGCTAAAACCTGATGGGTCATTGGCTCACACCGCTAAGGAGAAAGCAAACTTATTTGCTGCACTCTTTGCGGAATCTTCACGTCTAGATGCTGGTAGTGCTGTACCTCCGACTTTACCTGTCTGCGAGTCGACCATGTCGGAAATCCGCATTCGACAGATTTATGTACGTAAAACGCTACGCAACTTAGACGTGAACAAATCTAGTGGCCCTGACGGCATACCAGCCATAGTTCTGAGGACATGTGCGCCTGAACTGACTCCAATCCTGTCACGTCTCTTCCGCCTTTCTATAGAGACTGGGCAAGTACCGAAAGCTTGGAAGTCTGCCAACGTGCAGCCCGTGCCCGAAAAAGGAAGTCATGCCGACCCTGCCAACTATAGGCCTATCTCAGTCACGTCCATTCTTTGTAAGACAATGGAACGTGTGCTGAACAAAAAGCTCCTTGGCTATCTTGAAGAGAATGACCTCTTGAGTGACCGGCAATAAGGGTTTCGCCAGAACCGGTCAACTGGAGACCTTCTTGTATATGCCACCCACATATGGAGCGAGGCCTTGGAAAAATATGGTGAAGCACTTGCAGTCTCACTGGATATTTCTAAGGCCTTTGACAGGGTTTGGCACGATAGCCTTATTGGTAAACTTTCAGCTTATGGTTTACCTCCCAGACTATGTGCGTGGATAAAAGACTTCTTGAGGGAACGTTCGTTACGAGTAGTCGTTGATGGTTGCTCATCTGAACTAATGGCAATAAATGCCGGGGTACCTCCAGGGTCAGTTCTTTCGGCAACACTCTTTTTGCTCCACATTAACGACCTGCTTAAACCCGTTATCTTTGGGTACGCAGACGATAGCACTGTTGTCGAAAGATATATATCCAATGCACGAGCTGGTGAAGCTCAAGTCCAGTTTGAAAGAGAGGCGATGATTGGACGATTAAACTCTAGCTTGTTGACCGTGTCCGATTGAGGCGATGCCAATTTAGTGAGATTTAATGCGTCCAAAACACAGGCATGTCTTTTCTCCGCTAAACGGAGAACATTTCAACTATCTACGACTTTCCGAAATGTAACAATACCGGTGGCAAATCGGTTAGAGCTTCTTGGCGTGTCCTTAGCTTCAAATATAAACTTCGGAAGTTACATCGAAGCCAGAGCACAAATGGCCGCTAAGAAGCTGGGTATCCTCGCAAAGGTAGCTTCTCAATTTATATCAAGCTCAAGTCCGATCGTGTATGGAGTACTGCTGCCACCTCTGGGATGGATCCGCGAAAAACCAACTGGAGGCTCTCGACTCCATTGACCGACGAGCTAAAAGACTTATAGGCGATCATAAGCTGGTTGAGTCCAAATTGCAGAGTCTCGGTCATCGTCGCAGGGTCGCTAGCCTATCGGTTTTCTATCGTTTACATTTTGGAGAGTGTGCGCAGGAATTACACGCGTTGATTCCACCATGCCCCTTTTACCAGCGGACTACAAGGCGCTCTGATGGCCGTCATCCTTTCTTGGTTGACATTCCTCCAGTTCGTTCGAAGCGTTTTGCTTCAACATTTATCTTCCGTACAGCGAAGGAGTGGAACTCATTGCCCACGTCTTTGTTTCCTGAACAGTATAATTTGGGAGCCTTCAAGTCTAGAGTGAATAGGTATCTTCTAGGCAAGCATGCTACATCTTCGGCCACATCATCACTTTCCATCAGGTGAGATAGCGGCCAAATGCTTGCCTATAGCGCATAAAAAAAAACCCAGAAAGTGGGGACCCAGGAACCAACCAAGTCTCCGAGATGGCAATAACTGACGGGTGATATTTTACAATCAAGTGTGCAAGTTCATGTTTCTTGCGTCGCATACTCTGTATGTTCCATTAAAGCATGGTTAATGGATCCATGATGACCAGACATAAAAACTAGCTGTGAGAGTTTGTTATAAGAATAAGAATAAGAAGTTTATTTGCATGAACATAAGTGAGATATACAGATATTATGGTAAATAATGTCCAAAGTTATGTTCTACCCTTCATAGGGCGTACAAATGTTACATAATATTATCATTACAATTATGATTAAATTTGATTAAATAAAAAAAAAAGAATACATTATTAAACACCCCAATCCATAGTCAATTTACAAATATTCTCGGATTGCAATTAAAATTAAGATATAATCAGTACTCAGTACTAATATTATAAATGCGAAAGTAACTCTGTCTGTCTGTCTGTCTGTCTGTCTGTCTGTCTGTTACGCTTTCACGCCAAAACTACTGGACCGATTTGAATGAAATTTGGTATGGAGATAGTTTGAGACCCGGGAAAAAACATAGGATAGTTTTTATCCGACTGCGCAAAAAGAGGTTAATGTTTTCGCGCGATAACCGACATACGCGCGGGCGGAGCCGCGCCCGGAAAGCTAGTAATAAATAAAAATGAAAATAATAAGAAACGGTCCACAACTTGCAATAATATATTGAGAATAGAAGTTTCATTGAAAATGCCGACCCTCACGATCCAAGAATTCAGCTATGGAGTAAAAACAGCTGTCAATCAACCATTTGTGTAAGTGAGTTTTAAGTCTCACTGTTGGCATTGTTTTCATGTCATCTAGAAGGGCGTTGAAGATTTTAATCGCCATAAAAAATAAACATTTTTTTTTGTCAATGTAAGTCTACAGAATGGAATCATTAATTCGTTACCGAATTGGCTTCTAAGTTGTCTATTACTAACTTCCTGGTTCGTAAGAAAGAATTCTGGGTGGTTCTTAACAAATAGAACAGCGTTTTTTATGTAAATGCTCGGTAAAGTTAGAATTTTCAATTGCTTGAATATTGTTAGCAACGTTGGACGGTAACGGTTTAGGATTCATCATTATTATGTTTATAACTAAAGATAACAAAGTTTCTATCATATTCTCTTGCTGAGGAGATGATCCTGATGTTTGGTTGTTGTTTAAAGCACAACCATTTAGCAAAATTTATGCAGGAGTTGCAACAATTTTGTGGTGGGCAGTGGAGTCATAAGATTTACCAAGAGTAGACTTATTTATGGATTTATATATGACTTGCAGTTAAACAGGTTAGGGTAGACGAAGAAGATGATGAAGAGAGACTTTCTTGTGCAACTTCTGCGTATAAACGCGATACTCTTGGAAACTGTGTTGTAGCTTCCTCATATGAGATACTATTTCGAGCCATAACACTTTTGAATGACTTTTGCCTCTCAAGCTCTGGGCAAATTTTATTAATAGCAAAATGCTGTCCTAAACAATGGAGGCCAGTGGATTATTTTTTTGTGATATTACAACTATCACTGGCATGTTCCTTGGAGCAACGGAAACACCGAGGTTTAGACCTACATTGCGTTTTTGTATGTCCAAATCTGCAGCATGTGAAACATTGAATGGTGGGGAATAAATATATCTCCACAGGTCACGGTGTATAAAATAAAAATTCCCTGCTAGGAAGCATTTGACCAGAAAAATGTATTACCACTGTTTCAAAATTCAAATTCAAATTCAAAATCATTTATTCAATTTAGGCGTCTACGACGCTCTTATGAAGGTCAATTACAAATTTTAATATTGAAATATTCTACATTGTACTGCCACGTTCAGCAAAAAAAGTTTATAGAGCCACTGCGAGAAGAACGGGCAAGAAACTCGGGGCCATTCTTTTAAACGTCTTTTTACAATGTGTTATAAACAATATAATACAATTATTACAATATTTGTTTAAATTACGTAGGAGACATGTGATGGCTTGGCAGAGGTGGAATTTTCCAAGCATTTTTGTCGTTTAAGTAATCACAAACTGTGTAGTAGGATTTCTTCATCAAAATATTTTTCACGTGCAATTTGAATTTTCCTTCTGTGAGCATTGTAATATGTTCGGGAATTTTATTATAAAACCGCACACAATTACCTAAAAAGGACCTTTTATTTGTCTTTGCTAATCTAAAACATGGTACCGTTAATTTATATTTGTTCCTAGTGTTGTAATGATGGTTGTCACTGTTTAATTTAAATTTACTCAAATTTTTCCGAACATACATAATATTTTCAAATATATACAGACTCGGTAAAGTTAATATATCAATTTCTTTAAAAAGATCCCTTAGAGATTCCCTAGGATCCATTTCATATATGGCTCGAATTGCACGCTTTTGTAAGAGAAAGATTGTCTCTATCTCAGCAGCAGCTCCCCACAGCAATACACCATACGACATAATACTGTGGAAGTATGCGAAATAAACTAGCCGTGCAGTAGCTACATCTGTTAACTGTCTTATCTTACAAACTGCATATGCAGCAGAACTAAGTCTTCCGGCTAGATCATGTATATGTGGATCCCACTGTAAAGTTGAATCCATTTTGATTCCCAGAAAGACTGTCGCTTTGTCAATAGAGAGTTTATCTAGGCCAAGCTTAATGTTTGGTTCAACATAAGGAACATTTGGTAATGAAAACTTTAAACATTTGGTCTTTTTTGAATTTAACAGAAGATTATTAGCGGCGAACCATCCAGAGATCATAGATAACACATTATTTACATGAATGAGTTCACTATCTTTCCTATCTACTTTAAAAATCAGAGAGGTATCATCCGCGAATAAAACAATATCACAGAAATCTTTGACCATGCAAGGCAGATCATTAATATACGCTAGGAACAGAAAAGGTCCCAAAATTGATCCCTGCGGTACACCTATTTTTACGAAAGACCCGGAAGAAGTTTGAGTAGGAATCCAGGAGACTTTCCCTTCATCTACACTTTTACTACTGAAGCGACGTGGTTTGAGTACCTATTCACACCCAGATGGAAGCTCCAATAAGCTCGCAAATTCAGTCATGGACATTTCCGTTGGGACCTCACGTATGAGACCCATCCGAGTTACGCTATATGTAGGAATAGTCGCTACATATTTGCTCAATACCGGTGATGTAATGAATTTCTTTGCATCGGAGGCAGTTGAAAATTCCACAGATATTTTATTCCTACCTACTCTCTTGATGCCATCAGTACAAATGTTATTTATTTTGTGAGTTTTAAGGAACTGGCCAAATTTCATGGGTCTTATCATAGTCCCAACAGAAGGGTCGGATTCTGAGCGAGAAACATGTACTACAAAAGGGCTTTTGTCTGAAAGAGAATATGATAACCCTCCAACAGCCACGGAAGGGTCTACATATACTGTTTCAATTGAAGCATAAGCTAAATCTGGTGAAATTATAGATTTCTTGGTTGGAGGTTGCACTTCAGTCTCAATGCGTCGCTTTGTAGCAGTCGGACGCTTTAATGGGGGTAATTAATTTCTGGGGGATTAGGAGGATTCGTCGGATCGAAATCCATGGTTGATGAATTGAGGTTATGAATACCTCAAATTACAAAAATATACAATAAACTATTATCTAATGTACTTACCTATATCACAACTATACAATACTACTTAAGATAAATGAAAACAGTGGCTTAAACAGCCAGAAACTAAAAAAATATCGAAAAATCTCTCTGACGCAGTTAATCGCTATCACTTTCGAACGCAGAATCCTTTGAAAACTCTTTACTGACTTTTCATTTGTAGACCGCGACCGTACGCATTCACATTTATACAGAGCAAAGATAAAGCAAACTTGTCGACGTGGGTGGCGTGCGCAAGTGGAGCGCGGTGCGGGTCCAGCGTGGTTGCTCAGTGTGAAGGCCTCTATACAATCCCTCACATGACATGTTGCGCGGTACCGCAACCGTGCAAGCACCGCGCACGCCCCGCGTCCGGTGTGTAAAAGGCTTAAGTGTTGGTTTGAAACATGGATTTATAAACACAGATGAAAGTCCATGGTTTGAAACGAAATGCAGTACAAATTTGTCAATGTCAAATTGTTTTCTAGTTCATAGCTGTCTTTGTCTTGCTTGTCATTATCATATCTATCAATCAAGCTAATTTTTGGCGTCCCGTCCTTGTCTTTTATTTATCTCCAGATTCAGGGTTTTATTATATTATTTTACAGAATTTTTACCTGATCCTTTGTTAAATATGTATTAGGACTTAAGTTTAGCGTAGCTTAGTGTCGAGTGACAACTTAATATTCGAAGAAAAGTCATTGGTTTTGTTTGGAAACATGGATCGCAGCAATATGAGGTATGCATGGTAAAACTGCTTTCGCTTGCAACAATCTTACTTTCGCGGCGTGGAAATCACCGTTATACTTTTATGTAAACAAAACTGTGCCACGTTATATTGTATTTGTGGTGCAAATTAATGAAATCATATATGATTATTTCATAGCCCATCTTAGAATAGGTGCCAGACAAGTGTTTAGAGATGATGGACCACCTTTCAAACCTATAAAAGTTCGCATTTGAAAGCATTTGTAATATATTTAAATATTGATACAATGCATATGTTTCTTTCCAATAATTGCGTGAGTGTTACAATGTAGTAGGTATAATATGTTGTTACCGTGCGCCAACCTTATCATAGTACGCACGCATTGTACCCATATGTACCTAAGTTAGAGTGTATTAGTTCCAACACCTTCAGCATGCTAAAACCTAAAACATCACAGCATACTCCGGTGTAACGCACAGTTTGCCACTTGTATTCCTCACCATATATATTTATGCCCAGCGGTAAATAATATGATTAGGGTAATCTGGATTGAAGTATGTTGCTTGAAAGTTGCCACTTAGCCATGTCTAGTGTGAGCGTGTTTCAGAATCAATGTTTAAGAGATGACACTTTTTTAATGGTTGAAGCAATAACTTGGTTTTATGGTCTCTGTAGATGGTGGAAAACATCTCTACACATTAACAGACTCAACTTAAGTTGGATACCAATTGATTTGGGGGTTTATATATTTTTCACAGCAACATTATAGGAAGGCCTCATGCTAAGCCACAAGTTGCATACTTAAAGAAATCTTACATTTTCAGTTTCTAATCATTTGAATGTTCCAGTTTGTCTACCAATATCTCATAAATAATAATAATAATGTTTTATTTTTTGCATCAAGGACATGTAACATTAATATACATAGGACATGTAACATAAATATCTTGTATGTTGTGAAAGTAGTATTATTTTTAGTTATTTAGACTGCTTCAACAACAAAAGCCTATCATCTACATCAAATACATTTTAAGTTTTGTTACTTTTGATCATTGTGTTAAGATATAAGGGGATGTTGTGTTACTGATATAAGTCATGTGAAAAGAAACATATAGGGCGTTCGGATAGCCTATCAGTTCCAAAAATAACACTCACTTCTCACTTCGTATTGGGACTTCGTGAGCATTTCTATCGTTTTCGCTCACCGTTCGGATAGCTTTGAAAACGCTACAAATGACAGAGAAAAGTGCTATTTTTGACCCACGTCTTACCGTGGGATCGTTGTGATCATTTTTTGACAACTTGGACATTTATATCTACCTTAACATTTTATGAGATATATTGTGGTTCCTATCATAAAGAATAGAACTGGCGATGCCTCCGATAGATTCAATTACAGACCTATATCTTTGGCTTCAGTTGTTGCAACAATATCTTTAGCTGCAGTTCCAGAAAACGTTATTTTGGTTATCAGCGGTTGTCAAAATATGTTTAAGTCGTTCGGATAGCATACAGTCATTGGTGGTCAAAAATAACAGAAGCTTCTTTCCGAACACTATGATACAAATGCCACTTTTGAAACTGCTACAAACGCAACCGAGCCAAAACGAACGCACCTATATATGGAGTCACATATTTGTACCAAATGTCACTGTCATGTCTAGTCTAGCAATGGCAGATACTGTTTGAGAGAGATAGGCCACTAAAAAAAAAATGAGAGCGGGAGTATTTTTCATACTCCTATCTGTGTTTGTATTCTGCCATTAGATCAATGTCCAAAGTACCTAGTGTAGTGTGAGTGTTGGACTTTAAAGGCAACGGCTTGTCTAGGGCAAAGTCATATTTGGGTGCGACAACAAGCAAAGTTAGTTCTAAAGTTCAAATTTTAAACAATCAATAGAAAAACATTGATAGAAAACTTTAGAATATACAAAATTAATAGAAAAACATATCCAGCCCCTAAAATTGATTGGTGTTAAACTAAAGTTCTACCCATAAACCCCTGAATGAAGGTCTAGTTTTATTTAATATCTTACATTACAGGTCAAGCTATGTGAACAGCGGTACCCGCTCACTCCCCCACATGGGTAGCAAACGGCATGCAGGCAACGGACACAACAGCAATGGACACAGGGACCCAGCCAGACTTAGCCCCCCAGTACAAAACCCACCTATGCTAGATCGGCAGAATAGCAACCAGCATGATGATATTATAAACTACATTTATGACTCTTGGAATAAGGTTAACTTTCTTTTATTAAAATAATTTATAATAATGTTACAAAGGTGACCGAGAGAGAGCCCACCATTCTACACTGGCAGAACAGAATTAAACATTATTCAGAATATGGTAACTTTGTCTTAGTTAATAATATTGCAGTAATAATATCACCAATGGATAAGCACACATAACTAGACTGGCTCTCTCACTTCTCGAATAAAACCTGCCAAGATTGCTAAAACAATATTGTGAACATGATGTGGCATGAGGTATGTTTTCCTGGGTTTATTTTTTATAAGTAAATCACATTATTAGTATGTCACTTCATGTACTTTACCCATTCTAGATCTATAATCTAGATTTCTAATGGCATGTGTTGAGTGGCTAGACGCTAATAAATAAAGTAAGAACCCCAAGGATATAGCCAATCACAATAATTTGGCCAGAACCTGACAAATAACACACCTATTTTAGCCACAACAGCAATGGTTTTTAGCTACATTTATCACTCCTGGAGATCATGATCCATGATTGCTTTTAATTTTATTCTTGATAGAATGGTCTGGACACAATCATGTACAATGAGTTGCTAGATAGTGGGACAGGAAGAAGTTTGAAAATACCATTGTAAGTATCTATCTACAGATATGTAACAAGTTTTATTCACCAGACAACATGATGTACATGATTATGTACATAGATTGTAAAACGGATGCAAATTTGGTTAGAGGTAAAACATATTTGGCAAAATGTAGTTGCTCAGACACATCTGTTTGCCTCTTCAGGGGTACTAAGATTCAATTATATGTATGTTTGAATAACTTCGGCATTTAGAGTTTTAATAAGGAAACAGGATGCTTAGTTTACTTCAGTGAAGCAGTGGAATTTTGTTTGTAACAAGTTCATAATAAATTAACAAATTATTTAAGTACAAAATGTTTTGCCCCAGGTGGGAATTTGTTCTCCAATGATTTGTAAATTTATGATTTTTCGCTTAATACGCGGTAGTGCTTGTAATCATAATATTTAGAAATATAGAAGATCATTCCGAGAGTTACGTGTTTGAAAAAACACTTCCTTCGATCTTCATTCAAGTCTAGTAGTCTGGTTGATGGCCGCGCACCGTCCCCTATGACGGTTTAAAAAATATATTAGTAAAAAAAATAATATTTAGAAAAAAAAAGTTCATAATCTTTTGCACTTCTTCATCTAAATTTACTTATCTATTTTTCCCACTCCTCTCTAATAACCTCAATCGCCGTACCCATAAACAAGCTGCCTTTATATCATTAATTAATATATCATTAATTAACTTTTTTAAATTCATATCCTTCATCCATCCTACCTACAACAATGGTAAAAAAACACTTTTTCTCCTCTCCAGCGCAATATGGCTTTTAGTGTTTAAAACTTGCAGCATTATTGATTTTTGCTGTTTACAATTTAATTATTCTAGAGAACTTTGCTAGACTATTGCATACTCCACTAGCACATATTTTTTTGTGGGGATCCGTGCCCAGAGGACAGTTTTTGAAGTTTAGAAGTAATTACTATCTTACTAAAACAATTTTGTGGCATAGATAGAACATATAATAATTCTATGTTGTGGTGGAAGTTCTGGCAAAATACCTCCTAATATTTTTTTGTCATTTTATTTATTATGAAATATATGTTGTAATTCAATGGCACTGATTAAATATAATATAGTTTGTACTGGCTAGTGTACTCTCATGTGTGATACTGGTAAATGGAGCACCGTTTTATATTACTTACACAAACAATACAATTTATTACAAATACAACTAAGATAATGTCTCTGTTGTTATCAGTTATCTAGAATGAGATCTGGTAGGACTGCTGCCAGAACACGCTGTTAGGTGCGTGGCAACAGATTTTCCACTAGAGCATGTTTGCAAGTTAATCAATCAGTCTTATTCAAAATGCTCTTTCACCATATAATACGTTCTACTCTTGATCGATTTGAATGATGGATTTTACATTATATCAGACTCGTGAGTGACTGCAATGACTTATTTTCCAGGTGACGCGTGAGCTGGAGCGCGGCAGCCAAGAGGCGAGATACTACCAAGAGGTGATAGCGCCGCGTCAACTCGCAAACTTCAGACCGTTCAACTTCGAAGAGTGGTGGGGGCGACGCAAACTGCAGAGCATAAACAGGCAAAACCATCGATCATCGTAGGCGCTCCAGATCTATAGCTGATACTTAGGTACAACCAATACTGTCTAACATAAATTGCTATAAAAATTCAGTAGCGACATCAAAAACAAATCGTCTCTAGTCCGATAAGTTTGGAGATACTCTTTTCTCAAAGTTGTTCATGTTTGCAGACTCGTGTTAGTGTTTATAAAGAATTCCCTAATTTTGAAGAAAAGAATTAAAATGGTAGTCATGGTAGTTCCTAAATGAGACTGACCGTGAACCATATAGCAAGTAACAAAAAAAGTTTGTGAAAAAGTTAAATCGCGCGTTTTTACTTTTTGCTTTCGGAAAATATGTTTTTAGCATATTTTTAAGATGCCTAATATAAATAATGTTCAACTCTTTGGAGTATATTTCATGCTCAGTTACTCATTTTCTCATAGAGGGAGATAAAAAGTAGAGTGTACCGTCACGAAATTATATTAACTTCGCGCGCCGTCCTTTCAATCCTTCGCTCTACTCCGCTCTCGCCTTACATATAGTATTTTCCTCCCTCGCACTACTAATACCTACCGCCTTCTTAATTCTTCATTATTTTTTACTCATTATTGGCTACTTTCACATGACCATTATAGCAACAACCTTCATATTATGATTAACTAAATATATGAAAAAAATATTCAAGCATATTATGATTAAGTAAATCAATTACTTTACATAAAGACGAAGCGACTGTTTCACCACCATAGTATCCCAAACTTATCGGACAAAGTCAGAATCGCAAATGCACTCAAATGAAAATAAAATGACGCCGTCGACATTTAAGCACGTTATATTTATTGCTCTTTATTATATGCTCAAAAGCTGATACAATAATTTTCTTTCCCTACCAATGTCTTATATTGTTGTTATGTCAAATAAATCAAAACAAATAAGGTCTTTCTCAGGGAAGTGTGTGTATGAAAGAAAGTTCCCAAATATATTACAATGCTCACAGTAGGAAAAATCAAGTTGCATGTGAAAAACATTTATGATTAAGAAATCCTATTATACAGTTAAATGTGAAAAATGCTTGGACAATACCGCCTCTACCAAGCTATCGCCTGTCACCTACGTATTTTTAACAAATTTTTTAATAGTTTTATTATAATTTGTAAGACATTGTTAAAAGACATCTAAAATAAATTGGCTCCGAGTTTCTTATTGTTAAAAGACATCTAAAAGAAATTGGCTCCGAGTTTCTTGTCCGTTCCTTTCGCTTTTTAAAGATTATTTTTTCTGAAAGTGTGGCTGTAATTTGTACAATATTTCAATATAAAAATTTGTAAATTGACCTTCATAAAAGCGTCGTATAATTATTATGACTTAGAATTTAAAAAAAATCCTTACATACACAAAAAATAAGCGCTGCGGAATTTTATAGTGCGGCAGCACTTTTTATGAAATCTTCATAATGGTCAGTTCTTGTTTATGCCTCGTCCCTCCTCCTTAGGCGCGAACTTTACTTACTAGAAGTTTCTACTCTTAGTAAATATATATCTATAAAATCTATATATGTTTTGTCCTCGTTACCGCTTAACATTAGGTTGTGCTCGTGCTTATACCGTCACAATCACGTAAAAAAAAAAAACATTTCTTGGAATGAGTTTGAATCAACCTTAGTTACATTATAATTTTACGTAGAAAATGAAGAATAGTTTATTCTCTATTTATAATTACACAGAATTATTGAATATCTTAAGTTAAGACACAAGATATTTGAAGCATTTATTTTTGTCTAAGACTTAATGTAATTCGACTTAGTTCATGTTTAGTTCAATTTACAGTCAAAAGTATTAAAAGATTTGGTACCAAAATCTTTACCAAAGTTCATGACATTTACTGCGACAAGGTGTCAAGTTGAATTGTACTTTATTATGTTGTCTATTTTGCTATGCCTGTGAACCTCATGTATCATGCTTGGAGAGCTTTGACAGTACCCTCTTATTTAAGAATCTTGGTTGAACTAATTACATTAATAATCTGCTTTATATTGTAAATAATGGCCCCTTTACACTACCGCTTCCTTATTGCTAAGGGAAGCGGTAAAGTAATTAATGACCATGATTTTTTTTCTTCTGGTAAATTTGTAATTTTGTAACCTGTTTGGCCATTTGTGTATTCATTATGTCCGTTTGGGTGTCGTAGACGTTTCAATTGAATACATTATTTTCACGTTTTCATTTCATCTAAGAACTTGAAATCAAGTATATAAAATATTCAGTTATCATTTACATAACTATAAAATTATATTGAACTGTAAATTGATCTCTTATCGTCCATTTACAGTCATGTCAAGCGACTGTAAATTGCCTCTAAATTCAGCATGGTTTTGGGATTTCAGTGGATTTTAAGGAATCAAATATACTTAAACTAAAATATCAATCACCAACTGCCACCTGTTGGTAACAGTTGGTATTACAGCTTATACACACATTGGTCATCACTTTTTATAATAGCATCTATTATTTGGTCTATGTCAAAAACAGTGGAGTCACGTGGAAACGGAGGGTTGATAACTTATAACGTTTCTTTCTACGTGATGTATGATGTATGACACATTAGTAGAGATGTCTGTAAAACTGAGATTAGGCGTCAATTTTGTGGCTATAGTATTTATGGCTATAGCTTTTATGGTTCTGGTTATAGCCACAGGACTAAGGGTCCGTTTCAGAATGTCCTAACAAAGTTTCGGGTTGCTGACCAACACATAAATTATCTTAATGATAAAAATTACAGTTAACATGCAGCGCGTTTCAAGCTTTAACATGGATATAGGCTAAATCTATGACTGTGAAACCCAAAGATAGTGTTTTGTTTAATAAATATGTTCTGGATAGTACAACCGGAACTTACTCGAACATTCTGAAACCGGCCCTAAGTGTCGCATTTAGAAATAACATTGCTTTTTTTATGATATTTTAGAATCGTACGTTTTAACTATTTTGGTCGACTGCGCGAGCGTCTGCTTCAAAGGAAATTAAACCTATTGAGTACATAAAGACACATTTTTAACTTGGTATGTATAGAATAAAATAGTGTTATTAGCAATAATTGTTTTGTCAATTTAGCATATTTCCACACAGTTAAAAGTTGTGATGAACATAGAGTTAGATTGCAGGTTAAAAAATAACGTTGTGATTTAAAGACATGTTATATGAATGTTATGTGTTTGAAGATATCCATTGAAAAGTTTATATAGGGTTGTTCGGTAAAAGTGTTCAATATTTATTATACAGGCAAAGTAATAGATATCAATATTTTTCATGCAACTTTGTACTATAGTTGTAAATAGCACAGACCCATCAAATGAATGCCTTACATTATATATGGTTGTTAGGTTAATAAACGGATTTTGCTGTGAAATTGTGGTTTTTACACTAAGAAATATTTAATGGATGCGTTCACAACCAACGCACCAAACAAGTCACTGTGACTCGTTGGAATTTTATTTCTCCTATCGAGTCACACTGTTACTCGTTGATTAAAGTTATTTGTTTAAACACAATTGGATCAGCAGTAGTTCAGTAAGAAGAAATGTTTTAACTATTTGGGCCCTAGAGACATTAATAAAATATTAAATTTAAGTAAAAATGTGCACATATTCTATATTATATCACAGTTTCAGGCGAAGACTAAAATAACAAACCTACATTAGATGTATACAATTACTAGCTTTCCGGGCGCGGCTCCGCCCGCGCGTATGTCGGTTGTCGCGCGAAAACATTAACCTCTTTTTGCGCAGTCGGATAAAAACTATCCTATGTTTTTTCCCGGGTCTCAAACTATCTCCATACCAAATTTCATTCAAATCGGTCCAGTAGTTTTGGCGTGAAAGCGTAACAGACAGACAGACAGACAGACAGAGTTACTTTCACATTTATAATATTAGTACTGATACTGAATATTAGTACTGATAGTACTGATATAAGTATATTACAAAAAAAACAGAGCAATAATAGTTACATAACAATTAGACATGAAGTCGGAAAACAATAATTTTGAAATGTTTTCAATGACATTGTGTACATAAGGTAGTTTTTAATTTATGTATTAATTTTGTAGAAGTAAGGTATTGATTTTTGGTATGAATTAGAATCAGCTAGAACGTTTTAATCGTGACTTGTTAATAAGATGCTTTTAGATAAATTATGTATGACGTTGCAGCGAGTTGATGGATTTTTGACACGAATTTTGGATGAGATCTCAGCATGTGTCTATGTATACCTATTTTATTTTGGTTTCTGTAATTTTACGTATTTGCTTATTCTAAAGATATGTACTTGAACGGCGCCTGAAACCTTCCGGAATTTTCAATAATATGGCGTAGATCAACAGTGTCATGTGCTTTTATTATCAATACATTATAAACTATATACAACACTACATAGAAAGCGTTTAGGTAACCTAAAGGCCATTGCAGGCCTACAAGCAGTTCTAATGATCCAGCCTACTACCAGTTGGCAGTGCTCAAGATGCTGGTAGCATTGCCAAGTTGGATTGCAATGCTTGAGCCAAATAAGCGCCGGCATTTTGACCTCGCGTTGCAGCGACCAAGTGCTCTGATGAGATTTTCATAGATTGGACTATTCAAGCACTATAACTCTGAACACCGATTGTAATCTCCTGAAGTTTAGAATTTTGTAAAATCAAAAACGTATTCGTGTTTGTTACAAGTTTAACAGTTATATTTACGTATTAATTGGCTTAATTATTGATGTGTTGTAAAGACACTGAACTTATATTTGGCAATGTAAAAAACGGAATAGAGACAAACGACCAGTGCGCCTAGTTGCGCGTCTTCTGGCAATGCAACCTCGTCTGTTTTTGTGCAATGTTCCCATCACAAACATGTTGCCAATCCGATAAACAACGAGCCGTGGGTAACAAGCTTTAGATTATGGAAACGTCCAATACAGTAACCAAATTCCAATTTCGTGTAAATAAAGCATATGAATTTTGACCAAAACTTTGTTGAAAATTGGAAATCAATGAGTGTATTACATTCCATTTTGTCGACTCACGCTGTATACTTAGCATTTTACTTGTATATATAATGTTTTGAGTGATGCAGTACTGTAAGATTATGGATTTGAATAAAACATTTTTATTATGAATTTGGTTTTAATTGGTATCGTACTAAGATCTTAGCTTGATAGAAACATGGAAAATTGTAAGATTTACTCATATTAGGCACATGCCAGAGATAAACTGTAAGCGAGTAATTGCGACGGGCGATTATTCGCCTTTTTGCTCGGGGTGGCCCACTTGTATGCACACAGAATACGGAGAGTATGCGTTTCTACCGGCAGTCTCACGGCGAATAAGCCAGAGTTTCAGCGAGTGTGGTATTGTGCTATTTACCACCAAGCGAGCATGTCGCTGGGATAATTAATGGAGAGTTTTCGCAGCCAGTGCGCACATTCAGCGATCAACTATTAAGATATGCATCTCATTTTTACATGGGATCTGTATCTTTTGTATATTTCTTGAGAGAGAAAGTATCGACTACTTGCATTCTCCGGTAATAGGACTAGTGCCTTAATCTACGCGATCAAATATTAGTGACGATGTGATTTTTTATCCTGACAGTGTTTAGAAATACGTACTATACTGTATCAGCAAGATTGTCCACTGCTGAACACAGCCTCATTTGCCAGAATTCCCACGCTTGGCAGGCGTCTTGGGGACCGCAGTTTTAGGTTTTCGCCATTTCGCCACAAGTGACGAACTGCACTGTGCCCGTCTTCTTCTACTTCATAAATAGCTCTTATCGTTGCTTTGACGGTATACTACCAATGTCTTGTCTGTGTGGCTAGTGTACGGTATAAGAAAAAAATTTAACGGTCTAAATATCTCAGCAAGTGTATTGAATATTAATTAGTAGAAAATATATGAAATATAAAAGTTAAGGGAAAGCATTTTACAACTTAATATTATTAGATTTTATAAAATTATATACTTAAAACATAAATAAAAGGAGTGAAAAAAAGTGATAGGAGAGATTCAAAGTGGACAGGGCGAGGGATATCAGAATTTAGAATATCATTTAAAGAATAAGAAAGTTTCGGACAATTGAAATAGATATGATCTAGAGTACCTTCCTCTAAGCCACATTCACAAATAGAGTGATCTCTGACCCTAATTTTAGCAAGAAAGCCGGAGAACAGACATGACCTAGACGTGAACGAATTATTATTGAAGTACACAATTTATCAACTTTTTTAAAACTTTTTCAACCAAGGTTTAGAAGGAATTTGCGGTTGAATATCACCAAAACGTCTACCTTTGATATATTTTGATTTATCCCAAAGAGTTTGCCAGTTATTTATCAAATCTTTTTTTGCTAGAATACGAAAATCCCTAGCAAAGTATTTCGGGTAACCATCAAGGCCAGTTATAATGGCTTGCTTAGCCAAATTGTCAACAGTTTCATTTCCTTCAATACCGCAATGTCCAGAATTCCAAGCTAAAACTACATTCACTCCAGAAGACTTACACTTGTAATAGTTATTTGTTATACAAGATTGCAAAGTTGCTAAAATTGAACACTAACACGCGGTTAGTGTTCAATTTTAGCAACTTTGCAATCTTGTATAACAAATAACTATTACAAGTGTAAGTCTTCTGGAGTGAATGTAGTTTTAGCTTGGAATTCTGGACATTGCGGTATTGAAGGAAATGAAACTGTTGACAATTTGGCTAAGCAAGCCATTATAACTGGCCTTGATGGTTACCCGAAATACTTTGCTAGGGATTTTCGTATTCTAGCAAAAAAAGATTTGATAAATAACTGGCAAACTCTTTGGGATAAATCAAAATATATCAAAGGTAGACGTTTTGGTGATATTCAACCGCAAATTCCTTCTAAACCTTGGTTGAAAAAGTTTTAAAAAAGTTGATAAATTGTGTACTTCAATAATAATTCGTTCACGTCTAGGTCATGTCTGTTCTCCGGCTTTCTTGCTAAAATTAGGGTCAGAGATCACTCTATTTGTGAATGTGGCTTAGAGGAAGGTACTCTAGATCATATCTATTTCAATTGTCCGAAACTTTCTTATTCTTTAAATGATATTCTAAATTCTGATATCCCTCGCCCTGTCCACTTTGAATCTCTCCTATCACTTTTTTTCACTCCTTTTATTTATGTTTTAAGTATATAATTTTATAAAATCTAATAATATTAAGTTGTAAAATGCTTTCCCTTAACTTTTATATTTCATATATTTTCTACTAATTAATATTCAATACACTTGCTGAGATATTTAGACCGTTAAATTTTTTTCTTATACCGTACACTAGCCACACAGACAAGACATTGGTAGTATACCGTCAAAGCAACGATAAGAGCTATTTATGAAGTAGAAGAAGACGGGCACAGTGCAGTTCGTCACTTGTGGCGAAATGGCGAAAACCTAAAACTGCGGTCCCCAAGACGCCTGCCAAGCGTGGGAATTCTGGCAAATGAGGCTGTGTTCAGCAGTGGACAATCTTGCTGATACAGTATAGTACGTATTTCTAAACACTGTCAGGATAAAAAATCACATCGTCACTAATATTTGATCGCGTAGATTAAGGCACTAGTCCTATTACCGGAGAATGCAAGTAGTCGATACTTTCTCTCTCAAGAAATATACAAAAGATACAGATCCCATGTAAAAATGAGATGCATATCTTAATAGTTGATCGCTGAATGTGCGCACTGGCTGCGAAAACTCTCCATTAATTATCCCAGCGACATGCTCGCTTGGTGGTAAATAGCACAATACCACACTCGCTGAAACTCTGGCTTATTCGCCGTGAGACTGCCGGTAGAAACGCATACTCTCCGTATTCTGTGTGCATACAAGTGGGCCACCCCGAGCAAAAAGGCGAATAATCGCCCGTCGCAATTACTCGCTTACAGTTTATCTCTGGCATGTGCCTAATATGAGTAAATCTTACAATTTTCCATGTTTCTATCAAGCTAAGATCTTAGTACGATACCAATTAAGAATACGAAAATCCCTAGCAAAGTATTTCGGGTAACCATCAAGGCCAGTTATAATGGCTTGCTTAGCCAAATTGTCAACAGTTTCATTTCCTTCAATACCGCAATGTCCAGAATTCCAAGCTAAAACTACATTCACTCCAGAAGACTTACACTTGTAATAGTTATTTGTTATACAAGATTGCAAAGTTGCTAAAATTGAACACTAACACGCGGTTAGTGTTCAATTTTGATGAGCGAGCAAGCGAAGGATCGTAAAATTGAATCACGAGCGCAGCGAGTGGTCCAAAAATTAGAATCCTGAGCGTTAGCGAGGGAATCAAAAGAGCACGAGGTGAAAAATCTTTGCACTCGAGTGGAAATGACTAAATGCAAAAATGTTGTATGATATATTCGGCACCATAGAGGTAGCAGTCTTCTTAGTCGGCATCTTCATTACTGCAGGTCGTGTCTAGTCTGATTTGACAAATTGATGCACTATGCTCTTCCAAGTGGCTCTGTCCTCGGCGGTCTTAATGGCTCTGGTAATTGGCAGCCCTGTAATCGTCTTGACTAGGTCTGACCACCGGGTAGGTGAACGACCGCGTGGTCTTTTCCCCTCGACCTGGCCAATTACCATTAGCTTCTCTAGGTTGTCAGGGTTTCTACGAGCGATGTGTCCAAAGTATTTGAGTATCCGCTGGAAGCAGATAGCGGACAGCCTTGTGGATATTTTGAGCTCCGTTAGGATGGATACGTTGGTTCGGCGCGCGGTCCATGGTATTCGCAACATCCGCCTCCAACACCACATTTCAAAAGCGTCGATTTTTGCTCTTTCCTTCTGTCTTATCGTCCAGGATTCGGCACCGTAAAGAAAGATTGAGAAGACCAACGTACGCACCAGCCTCACTTTGGTTTTACGGGATATATTGCGGTCTTTCCATATCCTAGTGAGTTTAGTCATCGCCGCTTTGGACATTTGAATTCTCCTGGCGATCTCCTTCGCGCTGCCACCTTCGTTATTGAGAAGAGAGCCAAGGTAAACAAACTGATCAACAAATTCTAGGTCCCTGAGTTCATTGGAGCGAATTAGTGTACCAGGTCTGTCTATCACCAACACCTTGGTCTTTGTCTTGTTGATGCTTAAGCCAGCTAATTCACTCTCTTTCTCTACTCTAGACAGAAGTTCAGCCAGTTCCTGCTCAGACGAATGCAAATAGTGTAGTGTCGTCAGCATATCTAAGGTTGCTGATTTTCCTGCCGCCAATAGAAATTCCACCCTCCCAACCTTCCAGCGCTCGTCTCATTATATGCTCCCCATAGATGTTGAAAAGAATCGGAGATAGGATGCATCCCTGCCTGACACCTTTCTGTGGCTTAAAGGACTTTGACAAGAAATTGTTCACCCTTACAACTGTGCTTCCATTCTGATAAAGGTTTGCGATGAGAACAATGATATGCCTTGGTACTCCCATTTCTGTTAGAATGCTCCATAGACATTCCCATCTAACACAATCGAACGCCTTAGAATAGTCAACGAAGCACATCAGCATTGGAATGTTGAACTCGCGGCACTTTTCTATGATCTGCCTGACATTCACAATCTGTTCCCTTGTACCCCGTCCCTTAACAAATCCTGCCTGCTCTACTGGAATCTGCCATTGCAAGAAAGCTTTCAGACGCTCGTTAATGACATACAGTAGAATCTTGCTTGCGTGTGATATGAGCGCCACCGTCCTATAGTTTCTGCAGGACTTAGTTGACCCCTTCTTGTGTAGTGGTATTAGAATGGACTCCTGCCAGTCACTAATCTATTCGCCTGTTCTCCATATCTGGTTGCACAGGTTTTGTAGAATGCATACCCCGCCATCTCCTATGAGTTTCAAGTTTTCGGCAAAAATATTGTCACTTCCGGCTGATTTATTCGATTTTATCTTCCTCAGAGCAAACTCAATCTCAGACTTCAGGATGTCAGGTTCTAGAGAGATATCGGTCACGCTGCGGCGTAGATTTGTTGTTGCTCCTGCCGGGTCTGCGTACAAATTTTCGCAATAGCCTCTCCACCTGTCTATCACCTTATCAATATCTGTTAGCAGATCTCCATTCGCGTCTTCGACAGCCCAGGTTCTTGCCTTAAAATCCCGCGTTATGGATTTTATCTTCATGAAAAGATCTCGGGTATGCATTTTTTGGGCATGATCTTCAATTTCAGTGCATATGTTATTGTAGAAGTGGTCTTTATCCTCCCTACTCCGACGCTGTACTTCTTTCGAGAGAGCTTTATATTGCTCACGACTATCATCATTTGAGAGGATTTTCAGCAGGTCTTTCTTTTTCTTAATAATGTCCCATGTCTCATCTGATACCCATGAGCTGCGAGGTAAGTCATGCTTATCAACCTGGCTTTCTTTGTGGGTTGCGAGTAGGAGTTCTCTGATCTTCCTCCACTTCTCGTTTACATCCAAACTGTCATCCATCCGTACTTCCGATGCCACTTTTTGCTGGAAACGTGCTTTAAAGTTTGTTTGTTCTCCAGGTGTAAGCCTACGCTTGCTCTTATCGACAAGTCGGTGACACTTTTTTAACTTGATGACCATTTTTGCGACAAGCAAGGAATGATCACTATCACAGTCGGCACCTGGGTAAGTTTTGGTGTTTATCACGCACGATTTTCATCGTTTTGGTACGGCAATATAGTCGATTTGGTTTCTAATGCTGTCTCCTGGTGATATCCACGTGTAAAGTCGTCGGGGATGATGCTGGAACCAGGTGTTCATTATGGCCAGTGAGTTAGCCGCACAAAACTGCAACCATCGGTCTCCTCTGTCATTCCGTACGCCTAGTCCAAAACGTCCAACAACATCTCTCAGGTGGTTGTCATTTTCTGTGCACCCAACTTTAGCATTCAGGTCTCCTATAAGGATATTCACTTCTCTCTTAGGTAACGAGTTATAAGTGTCATCTAACTGATTGTAAAACGCTTCGATATCCGCCTCGCTTGAAGTACTTGTAGGTGCATACACCTGTATGATGTTCATACGACATGGCTTAGTGTTGAGTTTCAGAGTCATTATACGGTCGCTAATAGGGTTGTATCCCAGAACACATTTATCGATCTCAGATGTAACAGATATTGCCACGCCTTTGCTACTCTCGTTATCAGGGCCGGAAAAGTACACGGTGTGCCCTCTGTTCGTTTTGTAGAAACCTGTGCCTCTCATGTGAGTTTCGCTTAGGCCCAAAATGTCCAACTTGTAGGCTAGTTGTTCCTTGTCGATCGTTTCTTTCTTTACCACTTGAATCATGCCACGGACATTCCACGTTGCAAGCGCAACCATCTTCCGCAGCGATCGTTGGCTCGTTAATGGCATCATACTGTCACCAGTAGCATTTTGTCCACACTGTGCCTGGTGAGTCACCCCAGCATGGCCAGTAGCATACTTCACACCACGCGACCTGGAATCGTCATGGCGCCGGGTGGTGGCCGGATTGCATGCCATATTATCTCTTTGTGCGCTCATTTCATACTAGATTTCTTGGGAGAATACTGCAGTGGTTTCCCGTTGCCTTCTGCACCAGGCCTTTTGGGGAGAATTTGGTTCCCCAGGCTGCTGTAGCCTCTTCCAGATGGTCGCCCTACTGGGTGTTAGGTTATACCGCCTATGCTCGGTCGCCATTGCCTCGTCTGTTGTCTAGCAGGGAGCACCGCGACAACCCCTGGGTCGTCGCCGCTAGCGTTTCTAGAAAGAACCACCAGCGCGAGCAGGTGAGGATGACAATATGGTCGGATGAGATGTTATGTCCGTTCTCCCCTTACTCCCCAGCAGCAGAGGTAGCAGTAAATAGGTTTAATGTTTTTTTTAATTCACAAACTTAGTGCACATGATGTTCTAAATTCAATTTACTTTATCCTCTAGAGAATAAAAACGGCTTTTTCACTCATCTGAGTGAAAAAGCCGTTTTTATAGGTTAGCTATTGGGCGCTAGTTTTTCAATATCTATTGAAGATTAAAAATACTCTTTCCGAGATGGTGGGATAAAAATATTTTTCTAATTTCCAAGTTAGTCCAAAGCAAGTCTAGAGCGGAATGGAAATTTAGATATATCTTGAAAACAACTTAGAAAATCCGAATAAAATATAGATTTATTTATTTTATGTGATTCGACTGTGTCCGTCATAGAGATATAAAATTTGCTTTCTTTTTTCTGTGGTGCCCGTCATATTGAGTTTGCCATAATTTTGCATTTGCGTGGTGGTAGGGCATTTTACGAATACCGGCCTGTCTAGCTAAATCTCCTCTAGCTAATCCTCAAGTGGAAATCTTTTGCCAAGCACGTAACGGTGTGTTCCGTGCTTGAGAGCCAGTAATTCTAGGCTAGCCTGAACAATATCTTCGATCACTTCATCACTTGCCATAAGGTGAGATAGTGGTCAAAGGCTAGCCTATCAGCTATAAAAATAAAACTGACGCTTGGCATCTTGGGGATCGCAGTGAAAGATTTGTCAGAAAGCGCTGCTGCCCACTTTCTGGTATTACCCATAGTCGCATTTTACGTCACCCACAGGTTGCAATGGGAGTTGATATTCTAGGGGGAATTGATAGTAAATAATTAGGTACCTACATATTATATGAATACTTCATCAGTAATGGTGTAGGTATGTTATAGTATTCTGCGTGGAATCCTGTGGTACACCCGGTGCGGTACTCGGCCTATGCCTTAGAAAGGATATAAGTATAGATTTTCGATTTTGAATAGTTTCAGGCGTTGCTTTGCCGAAATCCATATTTATTAAACGAATATTTTTAATTTATTTTAAGAAAACATTTTATACATTAAGAGTAGAGTGCACGGGGCGCTTTCGTAGTTTCGTTATATTTGTACCAAATGTTCAAATTCGGTCATTTTTTAATGCATATTGCTGAGTCTAAGATGTCCTTCACGGGGTGTGAAGGACAACTTACGATTTGTCCAGAATTAGCACATCCATTAGAATCAATTTAATTTAGCTCAATTTTCTTCTACTTTACTTCAAAGGGTTGTGATTAATATATAACCAATTCCCGTAGTCATGGACGGGTATTGTTTAGATGTATTATATTTTTTAATGTGATTGTGCCGGTACTATATGCCGATACCATTTGATGTTAAGTGGTAAGCTCTGTCAATAACAGATGCATTTTGTCACTAGTGACGAACTGCACTTCAATCGTCACCCTCCGACAAAAAGGTTTTGAGTCTCATGTGTGATTTTACTGGCTTTCAAGGACTGCTGCCGGAACACAGTGTTTTTCGACTTGAAGGTGGAAGCTAGCTAGGCGAGCATTCGCAAAATGCCTTTCCAACATCAGGTGAAGCTCAAGCCAGCGATAAGAATCGAACCATAGACCTGCGGCAGCGCAGTCCTTAGCTATATCCGGTTGTCTATCATTGCTTCTAAAACTACTTTATTACTTTTTATTATTATACTATTTTATTTACTTTCATTCATACTTAGGTATCTATGAATCCAATGAAAGTCCCCGTAAGCATATCTGGACTCTAAAGTGATAAGATATAGATATCCAAGAATAATATTGGTTTTTACAAGGTTCGCAGTAAACCTAGAACCATCCACGTTTCTAATAAAGCTCCTATTTACTTAGTAAACACCTATATGTACTAAAATGTTAGTAATGAGACCGCAGGCTCGCTGTTCATTACCCTGGCAAGTGGCAACTCGGAATTCATATCGCATACCACTGCTCATCACACAAACTTTAAGCATACAGATACGGCTAATATAACAACCAAATATCACTTCGTAAGGTCATGGCTAAGGTACCTACTGGCAGAGTCTTTATTCGATACATCGGAAATGGCTATAAAAGCTGGTTCCAATAGACTTGAGCAGCGAAGATAAGGTCTTGGTGACATCTTCAATTGTTAGGTAGCACATATGTTTTTTCTTTAAATATGTTTCAAAAATTTTATCTTGTGTTTTTTTTAAAACCGGCTGGGCGGTATGCCTTTATTGACAAATTACTGCGAACTATATACAACACTAGAGCTACCACAATGAAAGCACTTAGACAACCTACAAGCCATTGCAGACTCCCAGGCAGTCCAAATGCTCCAGCGCATATTTTTTTTTTTTAATTATTATTAATAGGTAAGCCTTTGACCACAACCTCACCTGATGGTAAGCGATGATGTGGTTGAAGGTGTTAACAGACTTAACCTAGAATTACTGGCTCTCAAGGACAGCTGCCGGAACACACCGTTAGGTGCTTGGCGACAGATTTTCTACTTGAGGGTGGTCGCTAGCCAGGCGGGCAATCGCAAAATGCCCTTCCACTCTGCGGTGAAGCTCAAGCCCGCGGCGGGATTCGAACCATGGACCTGCAGCGTGGCAGTCCATAGCACTAGCTGCACTACCAGTTAGCAGCGTGGCCAGCATGCTGTCTGCATTGCCAGTTTTTTGACCTCGCGTCGCATCGTCCAAACGCTCTGATATGTGATTTGGAAAATACATTGAGCATACGGACTCAACGTATGTTGGTTTCAGAAAGATGCGATGGTTCCACACAAAAGTATCGACGCATTTGATACAAGTATAAATGCAAAATATCTTTGACCACATCATCGCTTTAGGTGAGATAGTGGTCAAAGGCAAGGTATAAATAGATAAATGGCAAATATGTAACTGAATTACTTATATATTAAGTATAGATATCAATTACACATATTTAGATATCAATTAACTGAATGACAAACCCAAAAAAAGCACCGTTAGGGGCTCATCTGACGTAATAGTTAGTTACCTAACATAGCCTAGATAATACTAATTATTATGAACCTCACAATGGTTAAAAATTTGTTCTCTTAAAATTAGTAACTAACACACCTGTTGAATTTGTAAATTGACGAAGGGTTACCATGACGATGTCCTTATAAAAAGCGTGTGCCAAGGTATGACATAGATTGAACAGTAGTTATTACATGCAAGGTTTAATTAGTAACAGTAGGTCTACAACTTCGGAAGAACGCTGTGGCGTTGTGGTAACTTGGTACTTAAGAGAAAGTTGGGTACTATGTACACCTAGTGTACCTCCTTGCGCTTAAGACTTAAACATGATGTTGTGGATGGATCTTGGATCGCCATTTTATTTCTAGGAAGTGACATACAAAATTACAAATTTACGAGGGGAAAAATTTAAGTCATGTGCGGGATTCGAATCCGCGTCCACCCAACCCTTTAGCCGGGGTTTGCTCTGACCAATTGGGCTAACGTGACAATGAGTAATAAGTCAATTATTTCCTATAACTATCGTACTGGGATTGAGCGAAATCTGTAGTTCAACTTACTTTGTACTCAGACAACGTAAGTTGACGACGCGACCCTATAATTTAAATATTTTTATTTTTGCAATTAGGCGTTGCTTTGCGAATTACATTACAAAATTACAAATTTACGGGAAAATTATAGTCATGTGCGGGATTCGAATAAAAAAAAAATAATTTTACGCCGAGCATGCGTTAATGCAAAAATTACACTCAATTATTTCAAAAAACTACTTGCAATGAAAGTAGATACTTAGTATACTTCAATGACCTGTGAATGACATAATTACCGATGCTGACCATTGCTATGCTATGCTAGTGAGTGAAAGGTACACAAACCAACGCGTTCAAGTTGCGTCTGCGGGTGTAAGACTTACTGTAAGGTGATCAGTTGCTTTTTAGGGTTCCATACGCAAAGGGTAGAAACGGAACCCTATTATTAGTCTCTCTGTCACCAGGCTATATCTCATGAACCGTTATAGCTAGACAGTGGATGATTTAAATCTGTTGCCACCATAACAACAATTAATGAAAATCGACCAAGTGCGAGTCAGACTCGCGCATGAATGGATTCACATAACCTTTGTAAAAACTAAGAAAAGGTTAAAATACTCTGTCTGATGTGGTATAATGGTACGGAATTACGGACCCTTCGTGCGCGAGTCCGACTCGCACTTGGCTGATTTGATTTTGTACTGTTTCAGTTCATTTTATGTAAAAAAACATTCTTATTTGGCTGTTTATATACCAAAAGAAATCGTATTCGCAAAAGATCAACGGAAGTCGCAGTAAAAAGGCAAGCGCCATAAACCGTCGTATCTCCTTCACTGTTCATTAGTGCGGTCTGCCCAGCGATAAAGGGCTCAGTGGTAAGCTTCTTTACGGCGCACCTCATTACGCGTGCCTTTTATTTCTTCGCTGTTTGTGTTTTGACTAAAATTTAACGTTTTTTGATTCTTTGAAGTATAACTCAGTCGTGTTTGTTTGTAATCTTTTTTTTACGTAGCTGCTAGGTTAGCCCTTGACCACTATCTCACCTGATGTCAAGTGATGATGTGAAGATGTTGTTCAGGCTAACCTAGAATTACTGGCTTTCAAGAACAGCTGCCGGAACACAACGTTAGGTGCTTGGCGACAAATTTTCTATTTGAGGGTGGTATAACTAGCGAATGGGCATTCGCAAAATGCCTTACCACCGCGCACCGTGCAAATAATAATCTGTACATAAAATGATTCTAGTAGGTAGGTAACTAAGATCGTATCAGTCCTCGTGAATTCTCCAAAGTAGTAGGTACGTTTCGCCAGACATGTTGCGATCCAATGTAATAGGAGGCGAGCCGTTGTCAACTACCGAGGACAGTGTCAGACTGGACGGACTGCGCCTGTGAATTTCTTTGTCCAGAAAACCCTTATAATGGTCTGACCTGGGGATTGCAACCCAGGGCCTCGATATTCCAAAGCCCGTTCTTCTTACTTGATTGACAGCAAGTGCAACATATTTTCAAACAAAATGGCAATGAGTAAATATATTCTTCACTTCTCCAGCTCAAAAGGATGGCTTAGGTGTTCAAAACCTTGTTTTAGGATAACTGAGTCCCGAACAAAACTACGACTTTTGACCTGCACAACTGCAGCAAATATACGTCAGTCCACCTAGTGGCGGGCCTACTAACTCTACCTAGGTTTTTTTATGCTATCGTGATGAAACAAGCATTAGGCCCACATGGTGTTAGGCGGTAACCTCTGCCTATACATAACAGGGTGATGGATGCACTGCCCCATCCCCTGAGACATATTGTTGTAAGAATCATGTGCTTGTAACCGGAGTTAACCGGTACACAGTACCTAATGTAAACTTTACTGTTTCCGTCTTTCGGTGTAAGTTGGTAACCACTCGAGAACCTTTCTACTTGCAAATTCTGAAAGCTATGTTGGTGACTTTGGTTCATCGGTGAAATTCCTGGTTCCAGTTTTTATCGTGCAAAGAAACTATGCTCGAGCTCTCTCCAAAGCTCGTTGGACGAAGCTGAGCTAGTCCATAAGGACTACAGAGCACCAAGTTAGTGCTATACGTCATCACTGGCAACACACACTGTTTGAAGACCTTGGTCTTCATGCTCTGCGATATGTATGACGAGAAGATGTTTTGTGTTTATTAGTAACCTACATATTGTTGATATTTAATATGTTATTTTTATAAATTACGATCAACTTATTGATTTATATTTCCTTCAGTGTGTTTCTTACCTGATATCTTTGTTATTGGTAGAGGTCGCATGTTTCACACGAGACCATTTTTACAGAATAACTATTGTTTGTTAGTTCACGCTGCAACTAGCGTGAGTTAAATCTGAGGTAGGTATGATGCCATCTAATAGGAACCGATTTGTATTTATGGAAAATAATGTAGACTATATGATAATTTCTAGGTATAACAGCTTTATCCGTAAATTTCACCAAAATTGTGGCATGAAGACAAACAAACTTACATAATAAGTAGGTACGTAGCGTTGAAATTGTGTGTGAACGAGTATACATGTACAGACTCGCGCACAAACTTTCACGCATGTTTGAAATGAATCACATTGTTCTAAGCATTTAAAGTCCTCTTTTACTCCTTTAGAGTTTTAATTTACGATTGTAGTTTAAGAACATTTAAAAGTAGATATATCCTAAGAACCTGAGGCAATTTAGAAGCCAGAATATATAATTAAAGAAATTTTCGTTCAAAGAATAATTTGGGAAGCCTATTTTATACTGCGGCTTTACATGCTTTTATGAATTACAACAGTAAATCGATATCCTATCCTATCCTATCCTATTGATACTTGCATTCCTATTTTTTAGGAATGCAAGTATCAAATTTCATCAAAACCCGTTTAGCACACTTCTGTCATTAATAATATAGGATTACAAGGAAGAAATAAATTTACTAAAATCACTTAGAAATCGTAGTTTAACTTTATTTCCATAAATAAGGCAGCTTTGGTCGTCGGGATCTGTAACTTTTTTTTACATTTTATTATTTGCATGGTTACAAAATTCTCTAGCATTTTCGTAATCCTAATCACGTGCGTGAGTCGTCGTTCGATGATCAAATCGCTGTTGATGGGCTTTAAAAAATGATGCAATGAGTACATATCCATACAGAATAAAAAATAGGCCTTAAAAGTAGTAATTTAACATATATTTTGAAGTGTAATTCATCGGTAGCAAAAATATTTTTCCAACTTTAAATGGTGATTAAGGTAAAACAACCCTAATTTTATTACCGTTTAGGGTCAGAAAAATATTTTTGTTACTGACTACGTCTGTTCCGGTTTACCATCACACGTATCATTCACATTTATTCTAGCCCACGCGTGGTACAAAAACGGCAGTGTTCCTTTATTACAATAACCAAAATTATATCTGTCGCTGTATCACAATATACTTCTATAAAAAAAGATCCTTAATGTTCATTATAGAGAATTTTTAACAGGAATTATTTCTCTCATAAAGTTTTAATAATATTAAATGCCTAGTTAAAGTGGAAAGCTGAGTAGAAAACGGCAAATAATCTGAATTCCAGACTGAAATAGTTCAGCCTCGTTGAGAATTAGCTCGATCGTCGGAGCGCGTAATTTCTAGTTAACTTTGTGCCTTTCGGCTAAATACACGAAAATATAAACGGTATATTATATGTATTTTATCTGATTATAAAATAGGTTTCGTAATTTAAGCTTTGCGGTACCGATAATTGTATATTACTGTTCAGTCAATGATTTTACTTTTTTGAAAACACATTGAGTGTAAAAGATGTTTTTTTCAGTATTAATAAAGAACTTTTTAAACTATGTCTATTTGGCATGATTCTAAGTCCAAGAAAAAATTCTGCTTAAAACACTCTAATACCGCTAATTTACAAAGTAGATTAAACTGTTCGCTTTAAGCAAAAATAAAGTCGTGAAAAATAAAGACAATTATATACCTGCACATTCATATGTATCTAAAGAAAGATACACGTTCAAAAAGGGAGTAATTAGTTTCGGCTCCGTTGTAGGACCATTGTATTGTCGGGCTTACCTAAATGTGTAAGCCAACGCTGCTAAGGACCGTAATAATTGAAGTGACTATGATAGTTCGAACAGTATCCTAAGTCCTCATTGCATCAGATCCTGATGGGTATTCCCTAAGCCTCGGCGGTAGGCTGTGCCGACTGCGCGGTGGCAACGCTGGTGGTAGTGGAGACGGAGTCAGGGTCTTGTTCCCTCACGCCCAACCAGGGGATGCGCTTCTGGAGCTCCGCCCTGGAGGAATTTAAGACAATGACTTTAGGTAGGTACATACGTAAGTTTTACTTAAGCAGGTAGTCTCCTCTTATGTTACTTCGAATTAAGAGTGTTCCTTATATATTCCCTATTGTGGTCAAAACTGACTAAGGAAAAGCATCCACTGAAGAAGTATATCACTATTTATACAATCAAATTTTAGGGGTGTTGCTGGTTGGTGTGCCTTTTGCAGGTTGACCTTTTGTTCGGTAGTTGACATTTATGACTTCTGGGTATTTATGGTCAATAGTTGGTGTACTAACGAAAACCCCGAGAGTTATGAGCCGATTAAATTCATGCTAACTATTATTAGGTAGATAGTCACATACCTGTATCTGGGATGATTAATCGCATAGACCCATGGGTCTATACAGGAAACCACTTTACAGCACACGGCGGGTATCATCGTCGCAATGGGCGTTAGCAGAGACCTGCCATAAAATATTAAAATTGATTTAATAACTTTTAAGGTTCTCATAGGATTTAGAAGCTTAGCAGAAGCAAAATATAGATTTCATTATTTTCTGAGGGGAAACTTGTGTAAAAATATAGATAGAACGTTATCGTAATAATAATAATTCCATGTTAGAAAAAATATTGTAAAAAATATCGTTGCATAAAATGATACTAATATATCACCAAAAGAGACTATTATCTAATACATAAACTTAGAAGCTGCATTATAAGATATATAGTTAAGAATGTGGCATTGTGATGAAGGAATATGTACCAAATGTGATTTAAAACTAAATCCTTTCATACATTTTTTGCCAGAGTTCACAGAATCTAAAGTCTAAATAATTGATATTAATTGTCACCTGTCACCAAAAGCGCCTGTCATAGCAACGAAAGCATATGGGGTCCATGCACAAATGAAGAGGAAGAATATCGTGAAAGCAACTTTGGCGATGCGGATCTCGACGCTTCTGCCCGCGTCTTCTTTGTTGGCTGCCAGAGACTTGACGTTCATCTTCTTGGCTTGCTCTGAGAGCATCCGCTCATGGAGACGCACCTGAGGAAATGTGATAATAGAGCCGTACCGTAAATTAGGTCAAATAAAATTATGCAGATGAAGAGAGACGACTTATTTGCCCACTTCTCCATTAAAAAAAAACCTACTGAGAATTTATTGAAACTATTTTAACCATTTTTTGAGTATGTTTGAACAGTCGTTCAATATATATAAATAAAATATAAGACGGTCAAAATATGACCTGTCTTTCTATTTCGTTGTGTAAGCTGCGGCTGAACACATTGAGTGTGATATCCTTATCCATTACATAATCATCAACACGCAGAAACTACCCAGGTTTTAGGAAACATTACAATATACCTAATTTAAATGTGCCCGTGCCACTAGATCTTATTCAGTAAAGATCCTAAATACCAAGAGACTACAATTTCACAGAATTGAACTAAGTAGAATCCAGAAAGTAAACGATGTTTAAATATTGTGAAGCTTTGATTACCAGTTCTCAGAAAATAAAATATAACATAATTTAGCAGTTTCGGTAACCTTTCAACATTTGAGAGAATCTCTTTTGTTTGCTTAATGTTCGGATTTTTTTCATTAGTACAGTGAGTAAACTTCTAATCCTGTTGAAGGTTAACACTGATACATTAATCGCTAATAGCCATTGTGGCCTTCTATAGAGTAGATTAGGCTCCTCAACAGTGGACGTCTTTCGGCTTACGATGGTGACAATGTAATGTTTATATAAAACCAAAGTAATATAATATGTACAACACGCGTAACTGTCTGATGTTAAGAGAAAGGCATGTTACCGATTTCACAAAGTGCGATACCGGATGTAAAGGTGACACAATATTTTATAAACCACTCGTTTGTTTTTAGGGTCCAGTTTTTTACACATTTCTCATCTACGTTTCCATTTTATCCGTGGTTTGGAATAAGAACGATCCGCGGATTTCGAAGAGATAAATTATTTCGGTGGCTTACCGCCAACCGTTTCCCGTACCCGGGCAACATCGAAAAATAAATGTATTAGGTTGCTCCTATATTTGTTGGGAAAAGATTTAGTGCTTATGGAATCTGTGAGGAATTTCAGATAAGACTTTGTGAAGTATGAGGAGTTAGTTTAGAACTTTCAGAGAGTTTTGTGATCTTGGGTAAAGTTTTATAAATTTTTTTTCTTTTTATACCTTAACCTTTGCCCACATATCGGTATGTGATATTGTGGGGCATGATGGCAAACAAGCTACATAGAATACCGAACTGTCTTTCAATGAGAACTGCCGAAACACTTTAGGTGCTTGGCGATAGATATACTTGAGGATTGTAGCTAATCAGGATTATTCCCAAAAAAGCCTATCAGCATGTTTGTGTTTAATAGGAAAATTCAAGTCAATTTCCCGAAGCATAAATGTTTGCATCTATCAGTTATCTACCAACGTGTTTTCTATTACCATGACACTAAAAAAAATGTTAAGATCTTTGAAAATAGAAACATTTACAAATGTTTGCTTCTATCGGTATTGATTTTTCTTATTCCTTGACACTAATGCATATATACAAATTCTGCGATGACTGAAATAGTTTTCGCATGGCATCATTCCAAGGCTAGTAGGTAATTAAATATCCCATAACACAACTAGGTAACTCACACTTTTTGTTTGGTCTAGCCGCTTTTATTTTCCCTTAAATGATTTCCTTTCTCATCCTTAGAAGTTTTTTTTTATAACTAACATGCTATCCGCGAAGTATAAGTACTTTCGCTTGCTTTCTGCTGATTCTCATCCAGGCATCTGTCTTACGAAGTACGTAATCTATGTCTCGATAGATAAAGAGAACAGTAGAAGGTTGAAGGATAGTACAATGTTCAAAGAATACCAACTACCTACAGTTTGCGGTTTTGAGTGTTCTTTGTCTATGGAAACTGTAAGCATCTGAAATCCGCTTGCAGTTCTGCGGTCAATGAAATACAATACTGTAGCTGTAGAATCCTTATTTAGTTTTATGGTTTACTATAGAGACTGCTACTTGTGGTAATGCGATAAGTCTAGTAAAATGTGCTATATTTCTTACATTCCATTGTTTGACCTGTAACTGCTGAATTTAATACTGAGGAGCCTTTTAGTGGCATATGGAACGGTAATAAACATAATGTGTGTTATAAAGTATAATATAGGCAATACGCCAAGTCATGAATAATATTGAAAATTTTCCATCATTCTACGCATAAGCAGCTCTTCATTACACCCATTAGGCAACCCCATTAAGGGTTTAAACACGTAAAGTGGCGAAAAGGGAAAATTGCCCCTTAATTTTCTTAAATCGCCATCCCTTCCCTCTCGTGATTTAACACGAGTGATAATTAAAATTGTGATTGTTCCGAGTTTTCTTTACTTTTTCCTTAACCGGAAATTGGACGCGTTTTCCCGGACACAAATTCGAAATGAAAGGTTAGATTTATTTCGACTCTTTCTATGGACCATGTTTTGGGGTACTGTTTATTTATGAGTAGGGTATTTTGAATAATCCCCAGGTCAGCTACCAATCTGTAAAGAAAAATGGACGCGAAACACTGTACATGGCAGTACGATAGTACATACCAGTTCCAATTATAGACCCAGCGTGCTGTAACTGTGCATATCATCTACCCTTTCCTTTGACAAAATGTATTTCAATGTTCCCGAAATATTACTAAAAGCTTTGACCAGAAAAGGAACACGGGAAAGTACTTTATGTTTTGTACTAGAAAAATAAGGCGGAATTTAAATAAATTTCGCTACAATTTTCTGGAAACGACAAAGTTCGGAAGTTTGAGGCGATTTCGAACTCGGTCGTTTGTAGTGTTGTTTACAGCCGAGCTGGGGTAAGCTCAGCTGGTTCAACAGTTACGTCGAAAAAAGAACATAGGTAAATCTAACAAAGCGCGAACTTTTTGTAAATAGAATTTCCGAGTGACACTTACATTTTTTTTACTACAGAAAAATTGGTTGCAAGCCCCAGGCCCCTCTAGCCTCTTCCTCTGCAACGCTATGGATCCGGCACCCGCACGGTGAATCCATCCAATGCAAGTAATTCGTCTCTTAGGTTATCAGAATTAATATCAGCTAAATTTATAATACTTTATTTTTTTGACAATGTTTTTTTTTTTTTTTATTTTAAATCTACACTCCACAGACTCCTGGGTCCGTGACTTTTTTTAAACTATGACATAATTTATTAGTAAACAAGAAATATGAAATAGGAAACATGCAACATTCCAAGGGGGAACAGTGTTAAAAGTTTTTTTTTCCGTTAAAGTCATTAGTTTTTTTTTGACAATGTTTGTGTATGAACGATGACATCGGTTCTTTGACGATCAGGACGGCTTGAGGTTTGTATCCGTAGATTTGAGAGGTTTTTCCGCGTGAACTGGGATATTGTAGTCTTGTATTTAACATTCCCGTCAAAATATAATACTTGCTTGACTAATGGCAATACACAAACCATGCGAGTTTAATAAAAAAATTAGAAAATAAGCGAATTAATCTGTACACTAAAAAGTAAAACATGAAAATCAAGATGGACTCAAGTGTGTGACCGATATTTTTTGCTATTGTAACTAGTTTTGGCTATTATTTTGTAATCACCCTTACGATTACGTTAACCCGTAACATATGTAATCAGTTACATTACAGTTAAAAGCTTCATTAGATAATATGATATAAAAAATATGTAGGTACATAATTTTTTATTTCAAATGTAATGGATACCCAAATATGAATTATTCAATATTCATAAAGTCTAAAACTGTCACGTATCTAAATTTAAGTAATTTTTTTTATGACCTACTTATTAAGTCATCTTGTACCTATTGTTTTTCTTTTCTTTTTAACCGGGGAAGACATCGGCTCAGGGCACCTTGTCCAGAGACCGACGCATCTAATAATTTATAGGTATTAATTACTAGTTTATAGTTTATCTTATTTGTAGGTACGTACCTATTTTGTATACCTAAGATTTTCTACCTTTGTCATTTATTTGCGAATTAAAGATATTATTATTATTATGATCAATAACGAACCTGGCGTAGATACAACAAAAAAATAAAAGCAGCTCCAGAGCTCAACAAAGTGAAAGAAGCGGTTTGTTCAGAATTAATGGCCAAGTGTCTCAAAATTTGGTTCCAAGTCCGTCCATTAGCGGCTTATCCCAACATTGTGAGAGGTGACGACTTGCTAACGATTCACACAATGTACAAAGCTCGATGGAGGAGTAAGGTGTCTAAATTAGTTTTTTAAGACGAGGAACGTTCCTAGATTTATTGTTATCGCAGAAATTACGTAACTGACATTTAATAAAAATTTAGGCACATTGAATATTTACTTCATATCCCAATTATTCCAATGATAAGGCGCCAAGGATAGGCGTTGAAAATTATTATTTCATTATTGCTGTGGTACACTGTCATCTATTATTCAGATCGTCCGTAGGGCAGTCACCCACGAAACCAACACTTTTACAATATAGGTATGAATGCATGTTTTTAGTTACAGGCAAAAGGCACATGGTACATTGTACCTTCGATCTCCGATAAATACAGGTAAAAAGAAGAAGTTATGGTTTCTGTACTTACTAATATTGCGTAATTTGTGATACCTATAGGACTTATAAATGTTAAATCACAGATGTATTGACGGAAATAACCCGATTAAAATGTAACGAAAAGAAGTTTCCCGCTAGTCACATCGACGGTTTCCGCGTATTCCTTCCAAAGTTTCTCGAATTCGAAATTGTAAACGAAGATTCTTTTCCCGTCTGTGGAATCGACGTTTGATGTTCTGTATTCTTCGGCGCTACTGGGAATATCGGCACGTACCAATTCGAGACGATGATACGACAAAATTTTGTGCTTGTATATTTTGGTGAATATTTTGGTTCAAATGTCATAATGTTTAGGAAGTAAGTTAGGTAGCACAATTCAGGACAGAATTATAAATTTTCAACTGGGAAGATTAAAGAAGCAATTACCGTCGTGTCGTGACCCATATTTTCACCTGGTAAACCCATCCTCGCCTATTTTCAAGAAAATTAAAATTTACCTCAAATGCCTCAAAATATGGCTGACCACTTACATACGTTACATTTTTTCATCAATTCGAGCGACTGATTTAAAAAAGTGAGAGCGAAACCGCAATTTTTTGGATTATTAACAAGTGAGACAGATTTTAAGTTTGTTGAATAGTTTCTGTCTTTTTGTATCATCCGAGAGTCATTGTTTTTCTGATAGGTTATGTTGTTTAAACATAATTTATAGCAATTTTGTTTATAGCACCGTGGTGACAATGTTGTTTCCAAATTTCGCCTACCACGGGGGTCATTAGTCATAGCTAAAGACGGATGATATGCAACTTAAAAGGCTTGAGAGTAGGCATCCATAGTAAAATATGCCTGAAATTAGTAAAATATGCAATATTACATGATAAGTTTCAGAAATCTAAATAAGGATATATTACAGAATAGTTTACTATTCTGTAATATATCCTTATATTATTGCATCAAATTTAGCAACTCATAGACTGTATATAGATATTTTACACAGGTAGGTAATTAAAAATATAAGGGTAAGTAGTATTTGAACTTGGGATGCTATGTTAGCACTTACAGCTCTTGGCGAAACTTCTGTTGTCTTTAAACCCGTTATTTACCTATGAATTTGGCGTTATTCTCCATTTAGTGTGGCGAAATTTATGATACAGTAAATTTTTTACATATCATAATCTTATTCATAACCTATCGAAAAAAATAGCGAAAATACGCATCGTCACTAGATCTTACATAAAATAAGGAATGGCCGTTGAGAATGTGGTAAAATAAATATGCAATATCATATACAAAAATGCAAATGCATATAATAGGGCTTTAGTTTTCACATTTAAACCACATTAGGGAGAGAAAGGAGCACACCGTGTCTGGTACCTATTCAATTTGTTACTGAGACAAGAAACTTACTTTTTACTATTGTTCTTTGATTGTTACATTCCATTTTCCGCTACTACGCTTTCCGAGTAATATAAAGAGCTCTTTGTTATACGGAAAAATAAGAAATCTCAGATCATGTCCGAAAATATCTTAGTGGGATTAATCAGGGCCACAAATAAATAATATCGTTAGGCACTAATACATGATTTCTTCCAAGATATATCATTCATAGCAAATAAATTAATGACATAGAGATATGTGGATTATGTCTTCCAAGATCTATTAGCTGTACGAATAGAATTACGTGGGTATAGTTTTTTATTTATTAAGATATACGTTAGCTATTTATTATTTGTATTATTTTGAGTATTTTTGCTAGTATTTAACAAGGACAGAGTGATATAGCGATAAGTTACGACATAATGATTAGAGTAGCTTTTTTAATAAAAGAGTTTAAAGCTCTCTTTGCGGAGCTTGCTTACGTAGTCGTTCTTAACCAATCAAGTAACGTAAGACCCAATTACAACATAACTATTGATAAACTGAATTTCTCCGTTATATATAACTTACTAGTTGTTTAAACACACCGTGTTGTTTTGATGTTCACCATTCCTAGTAATCGTAGATTTATGTAATGGAACGATTTTGATTGAAAGGTATAATACTGTAACAGCCGGATCGTCTACTGCTGAACACAGCCTCCTCTATTAAGGGGGTGTTTGCCATAATCCCCACGCTAGACAAGCGTCTTGGGGATCGCAGTTCTTTTGAAGGCGCTGCTGCTCACCTTCCAGTATTTTTCCCTTAGTCGCATCTTACGACACCCACGGGATGATATGGAGAGGTGCAATTCTTACCCGTTACTCCACGGAGTAAAAAATATTCTTCAGAATTCTGAAAGGTATAATACTAGTAGTTTGAAAATATGGCAAATATCTACATACCTTTATTTGCTTTTATCACATTCAAACATCAACAGAAGGTAACTACAAAGTACTGCATGCCATGTCTTTGTTTATCAGCATTTCCTTTTGTATTGTTTTTTGTCAATCTTGCTTAACATTTTTTACTTTCCTTGTAATTTTAAATCATTAATTGTTATATAAAGTAATAGCGAATAGAATGATAAACAAAAGCGTATACTGTAAATTTCAGTGTACAGTGTCGAGAATTCTGTAACTTACAATAAAATACAGTGAAATAGTTGAAAATGAAACCTTCAAAATCACCAAAGCTCATGCATTGCAATTTCATACTTCAGGAGGTCATGACTCTTCAATTGCACGTAATTTTTTTTAATATTTGTTATTATGTAGGTACTTACTGCGCTGAATAGTTGCGAATAAAAGTAGCAGATGAGAGACATGGGGATAGCGTAGCTCCAAACAAAGATGCAGGCCACGAACACCTTCGTGTCCTGGTCGTCGGTGAAGTAGTCGAACGAGCACGTGGTTAGGAAACCCTCTGAAAACGTTACTACAGTTTTTATTCAAATTTATGGTTAGTACCTACTGACCTACGCGCGACGTATACCTACAAATCACAATATTCTTTGGCTGCTCACTTACGAACTGCGTTATTTGTTTGTCATTTATGTCCCAAACGGCACCAGTGTTGGCAGCGAACTGTAAAATCTATCAATCAATTCAAATTCAAATCTTTGCGTGGTAAGCGATGAAAGTAGGTTTGTATTACTTAGAACTAAAATTTAACATCCGCTTAAAAGCAACATCATACCAGCAGATGGGTAAAATGTGAAAATCTTTCATACAATCTTTTCTTTCATTGCGGCATGCTGCGTCCAACATCAGCCCACGATAATGGTCGCCATTAGCAAAAATTGCAATCATCATAACCTTGCATCATAAATCTAGCGAGGTATATGTATATGAGGAAATATTTTTTTCATTAAATTGAGTACGCAGGGCCTCGATAGTACGAACCCAAGCTAATTCAAATGCTTCTATTATCTGAACTACCCTTAACCTTGTGCATCTGTCGTTTCAAAGTCTCGCAGTATCACGCAATAAGACGCATTTCATGCTTTTTAGCTACATGACTTTTGTATTGTAAGTTTTTTGTCCACGGTGCGCCACGCCGTCCCGCATTTTTTTTACTATCTAATTGAATGGCGTCCCTCTGAAAATTGTACGGCAGCGATTTCTATGTCAATTGTTATACTAATCGGCAAAGCACTATACAAATTCTTCAATAAAGTGAGATAGAAATAGATATAGAAATATATGAAGAAGATATATATAGCATTACAAAATTACAAATTTACTATAGAAAAAATTATAGTCATGTGCGGGATTCGAACCCGCGTCCATCCACCCCTTTAGCCGGGGTATGCTCTAACCAATTGAGCTATCATGACACAATGACTCATAACTATAATTCTTGCTCTCGTTCTTCAACCATCGTATCGGGATGGAATTTTGTAATGTAATTCGCCTAGCAGGCGTTATTGCAAACTTAACAATACCAAATATATATATATATATATTTTTTATGCTTGATAGGTTAGCCTTTGACCACTATCTCACCTGACGGTAAGTGATGATGTGGTCGAGGATGTTGTTCAGACTAACCTAGAGTTACTGGCTCTCAAGGACAGCTGCCGGAACACACCGTTAGGTGCTTGGCGACAGATTTTCAACTTGAGGGTGGTAGCTAGCCAGGCGGGCATTTGCAAAGTGCCCTACCGCCATGCATATATATATATATATATATAGCATTATACTTTAATCATAACATATTTTTAATCACATAAACTTCGTTTTTCTATTGTAAATATGATTTAACATATCTACATACCTTATTTCGAACGCTTCGTACATCCACACAGAATTACATTTTAAATGTTCAGATTATTGGGGCCCTACTATTTAAAATGCTACTTAATTGACCTAAGTTCTTGTAAATTTGAGTAATATATTATTAATGATACTTAAGCCAATAAAAAAGAATAAAAAAGTGTGGAAAGAAACATAGGTAACTTATATATTGTAGTCTTACATAAAGTAATGAGTAGATTCGACAATATTTCTCCTAATTACGGAAAATGGTTATATAAAGTACCAATCAACACAGTAAACAAACAGCTATGACAACAATAAACAGCGGACTATTAACCAAATGATTAACAGTAGCAATTGTATGATTGTATCCATAGATTGTAAGACAAATTGTCGCCATCCGCCGAACGAATCAGCGCTTTGTCTTCACGAACGATATCTAATTTGATGATTAATCGAGCAGAAGTCATTATGAATGATGGTATATTTATTAGTACTATCAAATGAAATAATGAGAATGACGTGTTCCAAAGGAGAAGAAATAACAACCAGTAGGTCAATATGTGCTTTGGTTATTATTACTTACTTTGATTGTAATCACACTAATATCAAAATAATTTCGGTTCACTGACCTCTATAGCTCGTATACTGGATTTGCAATAAAATAATAAAATTCCTGAAGGTTGCTTATGGTAATATTAAATGTAAGGACCAGCTATTTATGCATCCATTCGTTAGCGAAGGTGAGCTTATTTTAATGTAAAATTTAGTTCTCGAACGGTCGGTCGGAAAATATATATATGCCTTCATTTTCGCGCTTTAATTGCGTACATGCACGTATGGACATCAATGTTTCCATTGCAGAGGGGCTAGGTTGCTAACTAGGATTGCCAAATTGACGAATACATTCAGATAACACTAGCGAAATAACATGATCGCCAGAATTGGATGTATACAGGATATGGCACTCAGCGTTGCCAAAATGTTACTTTTGTAACATTTTATGTTACTTTTGACTTACTTATGTTACTTCCATGTTACACAACACAAAATGTTACTTTTATGTAACTTTTAAGATTTTATACAAGATATTAAAATACTCCCATTTTCAACAATTCGTAATGTTTACTTTGTTTTTAATTCATCGCATCCATATGAAAAGTATTATTTTCGAGCATTTCGGGCGAGAATTTGACGTTTTCTTCACGTCACGTAGCGCGCTAATATGAACCTTACTTCACAAGTAGTTTTCGTGATTTTCAAAGACACTGGCAGCGAGCTGCGTATTTTTGCATTGTTATACTCGGCCTATGAGCCCTATGATCTCTCGAATAGGCTTTATTCTACAGGCTACATGACATACCTTTTGTTAAATATAGACTACGTTTTTCAAATATATTATCAAATAGGTAAATATCAGTGGCCAAAGGGACTGAAGCTACGTTTAAAAAAAGACAAAACTTTGGGGACTACCTACTGTAGATTTGGTCCAAAAGAGTGGAAATTACTCACGTTACGTATTCGCATGGTGGTAGGGCATTTTGCGAATGCCCGCCTGGCTAGCTACGACCCTCAAGTAGAAAATCTGTCGCCAAGCACCTAACAGTGTGTTCTGGCAGCTGTCCTTGAGAGCCAGTAATTCCAGGTTAGCCTAAACAACATCTTTGGCCACATCATCACTTACCATCAGGTGATATAGTGGTCAAAGGATAACCTATCAGACATTAAAAAAAATTGGATCTACAAAAATTCAATTCACATATTATATTATTCAGTGTAGTAACTTAATTCGTGATTTTGAAGTGTTACCAATTTTTTGTTTTACTTATTATGGTCAAGCTGTACGCAATGTATCGTATAATGTAAGTGCATGTTTATATCTGTTGTTTTTAATGCATTGTCTTGTTCTTAACGTTCTAACATTTTTATAAATCGCGTGATATTTTTTGGTGAGGATGAAACCATGCTTTGTACTAAATTCCTTGCCTTATATGGTTTTTTTTAGATCTTATTTTCACCGCAGCTCATAATATTTTGAACCTTTCACCCTTCAGCAAGATGGTTATCTCTACAGGCTTGCGTCAACAGAGTATTAGAACAGTACGATGTACTTTTTGAGTACTTTAGATTGGAACTAATCATAATAGGTTATGATAACGTTTTAAAAAAATGTTTACCAAAGTAATTTGTAGTGGAGCTATTGAAAAACACTTTTGTATTAGCTGGTTTATTACCTACACAGTATTAATTGTATGTCTTTTTCAGGTTAACCATTAATTGCTCGATCAATAATTGTTCCTTGGACACGTAACAAATGAAATAAAGTGCCTATGATAGGATTAGTTTCGTTTTCTACATAAATTATGATGATGTTACTTTTTACATGAAAATGTTACTTTTTGAGCTGTCTCATGTAACTTTTGGCTTTAGGCCACTGGCAACACTGATGGCACTGCATCAACGTAAAATTCTATAGGAAGATTGGTTAAATACTGATTTTTCGTTTCAGACCCAGTAAGCCGGGCCAAGGGTGGAAGTAGTTTCGCCACTACGTGGAATGTTAAACTCACTGGATGTGTACATTCTTCTGTTTTCCCCTTTAGGAAAAACAAGTGTGAAGGTATATTTTCCATCTATGTTGTGCACGTAACACTTTCCATACAAAAGTAGTTTCATCAGATGTGTTCAAACTCGGTGAAATTTTACAAGGGTGTCTTGGATGGATCTACGCTTCTAGTTTTGCGTACAATGAAGTTCATACTTTCAAAATTATTAGTTTCTATGGGAATTCTTATCTAAACAAGTACCTTTGCACTAGCACTGCATATACTGTCTTAGATTAAGTAAGTTTTGTTTTGTAAACTTTTTGTTTGCTCTAGTTATTGTAAACGATATATTCTAGTACAAATAAATAAATTATTATTATTATTATTATTATTATTAAACATTTAGAGACTAAATAAACAATAAAACGGAATACTAGCAATTATTATATGTTCTGTGATACTAGCATACCAGAAGCACAGATATTAGTCTCAAAGACATGCATGAACATTTTTACCAGATGATGTCTTGCTATTCTCATTATATCTTTCAATGAGTTACCTTCGTCACATCACATAGGTACTTACTGTCTCCTTTAGTAGGTGTATTCAATGTTATGAACTAGAAATTCATGCTATACCGAATAGTGTCGTCCGTTTATATTTACCTGGCACAAACCGTCCCCATATCTTGAGAGCGGGCAGGATAGTGAAAGGAAGCGACCAGAACCACGTGAATGCGATCAGGAGACTGGCTTGCACCTTGTTTATCCGCCCATCGAGAGGACAAGATATAGTTCTGGAAAAACAATCTCAGCATATAACTTTTGTATTGACCTTCATTTGTGTATGGTTAGACCGGGAAGTTTAATTTGAACATGAATTTTGATCGCAAAAGTTTAAGTCGCGTTAAAAAGTCTCACCGCTTAAATTGTAGGCGTGTATGCTAGTTCATCGGAACAATTGGTTTAATTTTAGCGTTGAAAACTTCAGTATCGAGATAGTTTTTTTAGTTATTAATTAGTTTTGTATATTTTTTTATTACCATTTATTGGGTTCTCTTCTATATATCTATATAAAACGGAGTCTATAAGAAACTGAATTTTACCCATTTCTAAATTATTTTTTTCTTCTTGCAATGTTCTATCATCACTTAGAATTTTTATGAAATGCCTTTAAATTCTAAACAAAATGTTAGCTTTCGTCAGACTTATTTAGTTCTACAGTCGCTAGGTAGGCTCCGGAACTCCATAGTAGACCAACGTATCCTGACAGTATTTGATCTAGTTGCTTTTATATCGAGATACACTCTGACCGGACAACGTGTGGTTTGTTTTTAGTTTTATAACCGAATATTTTTTTCTTTCACTTCTGTATCAGCTGGATGGTCCACTGCTGAACACAGCCACCCCCATTAAGGGCAGCTGTCCTTAAGAACCAGTAATTCTAGGTTAGCTGAACAAAATCTTTGATCCTACCATCACCCACAGGTGAGTTGGTCAAACCTATCAGATAACAATCACGGAATTGATATACTACAATATAAGAAGTGCAACTAAGAAGTTGAGCCCGTAAAATGTCACCTCCATATCTTACCGCGGGTGTGTTGGGAGGTGAATATTGGTAAAATACTGGAAGGTGGGTAGCAGAGTCTTCGGACAATCTGTTATCTTGCGCTGCGATCTCCAAGGCGCCTATCAAGTGTGGGGATTATGGCAAACTCCCCCTTAATGGAGGAGGCTGTCTTCAGCAGTGCCAAAGTACATGATACAATAGGTACTACAATTACTAGATACCTTCCTGTGTATAGCAAATGTATACTTACTTATATCTATCAAAAGCTATTACAGCATTGGTAATGGCTCCTCCGATGCCGGAGAGCGAGCCCAGCACGGCGTATACGTCGCAACCGAGCTGGTACCCCACTAACCGCTGGTAGAACGAGTTCATGATGAGCAGAGGCATCTCTAACATCATCATCAGGTCGAACACAGCTAGGTTAATCACAAACATGTTGCTCGCGCTCCGTAGAGACTTGGACCTGAAAGAAAAATACAGTTATAAGGCAAAAAATAGCGAAGAGCAAGTTGGGACTCGCAAACTGAGAGTTCATACAAGTTGTTTTTTTTCCATAGTTGAAGAGCATTTCGCGAATGTCCGCCTGGAAAGCTACAAAAAATCTGCCGCCAATTACCAAACAGTGTTCCAACAGTTGTTCTCGAAAGCCAGTAATTGTGGCTTAGCATAAACATGAACTATACGATATGTATCACTACATCTACAGCCATAACATCCGTTGAATAAATGCCCCCCATATTAAGGGGGTTATACATTATCCCCACTTGGCAGGCGTCTTAAGGATAGCAGTATAAGATTGTAGTTTTTTAGAAAGCTCTGTTGAATAATATTTAGTTTCTAGGTATGATTATATATAGGTAACATTTTTTAAATAATATAACTCCGAATGTCCTGGTCTGTAACTTGACTGTGTATCGAAAGAATATAGTCGTCTGTGGTGAGGCCATTTTCAACTTTCGAAGGTTATGAGTAATATCGTTTAGCTACTGACTCTCATGCATAGTTCTCCCACATGTGTAACTTCAAACAGTTCAAACTCTCCTAACCGCAACCATCCAACTTCCGTATATGGAGTGGGTATGTAAATTTATTCTCTGTCGAAGAGCTCACGAACAAGTCCCACAATCAATGCCCCGAGATGAACTTAAAGTTAAGTTTAAATTTTATACGCTTTCTACGAGTTGCGGGTTCCTAAGTTTCAACGCGTCACGGTTTGCAAAATATAACCTAGTTCTAACTTTACTCTGCGAGATAAATTTTGTAATTGTCCGTAAGACAACTCCGCTCTCCTCTTGGAGCATCACAGTGGACGTCTATCAGACATTTGCTTCGTATATTTTTAATTAATTCTTGAGCCGGAATGGCTCTTATGTGGCTTGAATTTTAAGGACTTCTCAATACATATCCACCTATTGAATGCCGTGGGACGACTAAGGGAAATCATGCGCCAAATGAGCAGCACGCCACTAGTCATTTCCAAGATTTTCTTTTTGTCGTCGTCTGAGAAAATATTGATTATAAATTGCTTGGATCCCTACCGAATAAAAAATTCATAAACATTATGAACAGTATAAGTGCATTTTATCACAGTCATTATAGTACCAACTGCTCCCCGCGGTTTCACCTACGTGAACAATGGTGAAAAGTGATGATGATAATGATAAATATAACCCTATGTGCCCAGGACATCAACTATATATTTTTAAAGTTTCATCCAAATCAGTTCAGCTGTTTTAGCGTAAAGGAGTAACGAACATACACACAACCTTTAGCACTTATAATAATAGTGTGATTTGATCTCATATGTACATGTGAGTAAATTTTTATTTGTCTGAACAACACAAAATATAGGGTAGATCACCGCACAGAGTATTGTAATTCAAAGTTTTGTAGGCGGTAGTACGAGCACAATGATAGTGCAATAAAGGCCGATAGCTCCGAGCCGCTGGCACACTTAGCACAAAAGGATCGAGACAAATAGAGCCGCGGAAAACCGCATTGTACATAGAAATCGTTTTCAGAGTTCGCGGTGCATTATCGGTCTTTTATTTTCTTATTTTTTACATTTATAGTTTTGAAGTGCTCATAGCGGTGCTTTGCCTAGTTAGGCTATGTCTTAGAATTTGGGGCGGCCTGAAAATTCCGCCAATGTTAGGGCGCCTGGCTAGCTACCGTCTTCAAATAGAAAATCTTTCGTAAAGCAATTAACGTTGTGTTCCGGCAATTAACGTTAAAATAAAAACAAAACCGACTCTATATAATATTCATTCACTGAAATATCAGCATAAAATCAGGCATGTTTTGTCTCTAACGTAGAGACGTACCATTTTTAAGTTTAATTAATAAAATAAAATTGTTTATTGGTCCTTTTGAACTGAAATTCGATGGAATAGAGCAAAGGGGGGTGGGGGGAACTCTTTGAGGAACATTGAGTGGCTGCCGTCGTCGCGTCGTCGTCGTCGCCCTGATTTAATTCAGTTCAAACGCAGCGTGATGGGCCAGAGGAGGTACTCTCGGTTGAAGTTTTTAAACTTTCGCTAATCAAATTCCTGCTTTAAAAGAACGGGTCTGTTCACACACATTTGTATCTTATTTTTACTATGATTTTGGTTGATCTGACCGTATGCTTGAGTGGAGTAGCATAGTAGATACTTGCGACTAAGGTCTATGCAAGTTGATACAAACGTCAGGGTAGCAAAGTTTATGTTTTGATAAAAAATATTGTATGAACACACCTTTTAATGTATCAGGTATAACAACAGCATGTACTCGTGCCGATGCCTACCCTCAATTTTTGGAATGAAACCTTTTGAAACAATGATGAAATGATGAAAGTCATCTCCAATATCGTTTAAAGCTACTTAGAAGTATTATATTATATTTGTAGAAAGTAGGTAGGTTTTTTAAATTTTCACGAACTGACAAAAAATAATAAGTAAGTATGTCTAATAGTAGAATAGACAACGAATTATAAAACATGTAATATTAGCCAGACCACCTAAAGGGACTTTTAAGTCGAGAGGAGGGTTGACATTTAAGTCGAGGCTAAAATGAGTTTTATGCACTCAGATTTTCACTTTAATTACGAGCAGATGAAACAAGTAATCAAAATAACATCTCTAAAAAAGTTAAATTGAATCTGGTATTTGAATAATGTATTGATTGTCATAGTTTTGATAGAAACAAATATTGTTTTTATTGTCATAGTCTTAACAAAATTTATGTAAGGGTCTTTAATGATATCCCTGATCTATGTATTATGTAATACCAGGCAAGCTGCCCACAAAATATATTACAAAGTATGAACAATATAAAAAAGGTCATTTTTATGCGCTGATGCTTAAAAACAGGTTTTACGCGCTAGCTAGCGCATAAAAAGCCATTGTAATCCGCTTACGCCATTCTTTTTTGAGTCTATTTATTTTTTTGTTTTCCTATCCACTTCTAAAAGATTTTGCAGGGATGTTTAACGTTTTGGAAATTTATTTTATAGAATGTATTTTTATTATGTGTCAATATACAAAAGCGTGTTAAAGCTACAGTACAACTTTATTTGCGGGATACCTATGAACAATACAGTTCCTATGTAAACTTCTACGACTCAAGATAAACTGCTTGTCAAATATGACTTGTCTTGCCTTTGAGTTTTCATGCCTAAGTAAATAGAAACAAAATAAAACCAGTAATAATTAAACAAGTACATTTCCAAGAACTCTTGGTAGGACTCTTTCTTGAGAGCCATCGGTTGGAGAAGCCCTTGACAAACAACTGTGAAATTAACTTGCAATTAACACCAGTCTTATGAGAACAGAATTTGCTGAACTATTTTGAAAAAATTTACAGTTAGAAAGTCTAGTATTTAAATTGTAAAAGTGCATTATAAGCAATTAGGAAAGAAGTGCCTTGTTTTAAAAGATTTCTCGCGGGCAAACATGCTTTGACCTCATTACTTTAAACATAATTAAATTGCAACATTATTGGTTAATATTTTTTTTTATAAAAGTATTTTAGAACATTATTTTTTATTATTACTATAAATAGGAATTTAGTCATTTTCGAGAACTGGTTTTCACTTATGGGACAAATATTGTTTCTTTTAGTTTTAACAATAATATCTTCTTCATACTGAATAATACTGGGCATAAATAGATCGTTGATGTGTAGCAGTAAGAGTGTCGCAAAGACAACTCTCTTCAAGTACCTCGTATAAGGCGGCACCTGAAGAAAATCGCCAAAAAATGACGAATCTGATGATGATGATGATGATAATAAATACTCACGTGCTAAATATCCATATAACGATCCCGTTGCCAGTGAGGGAGGTAACCATCAGCATGGTGTAAATCAGTGCAAGGCAGTAGTGCCAGTACTTGCTGACTGCTGGGAAGTTCCGCCAGTGCTCGTGCACCAGGTCCTGGTGCTCTTCGGGGATGTTCCAGCCGAGCATGTGCTCTACGACCTCTTGCGATACCCTAGGATTCAAGTGGATATTAATACAGTATGGCGTCCAAAATTATGAGTGTATGATTATTTTTTATAGCAACTAGAGAAGAGTTGGTGTTAAAGATAGGAAAAAATATAGATTTGGTGTTGAGTGTCTGACGGTATTTTTAATTAAATGGCATTAATAAAAGTTCAACTTGGTAGGGCAACAAAGTCAGATTTTTCTGATATGAAGGCTGACAGAGAAAAAGTGGAGAAAGAAAGAAAAATGTTCAGACAAGCTACCAAAATGGACGAAATAAGTATATAATTTCAATTCTTAGAATTCTTAGAACTGTGGAGCGAAGGACCTAGATGTTGTTGAAAGCTCTGGGCGGAACTGTTAACGTCGTGGGCATACGCATAGGTGTAGGTAAATATAATTGTTTTGAAAACATAAAAATCAGTCTGAGGATTTCAAAATAAGTAAAAAATATACTTACATTTTTAAGGGGTACGCCATGGGCCCTATGCCCTCAGTATAATTGTACGCCATTTTGTTTGATGTTCTTCAAAATGGCGTCTATATTTTGAACTTCAACGAACTATTGTAACATTTGGCGAACTAAATAATGCTTTTAAATTAAATAAAACTGTTTTATGACGAAGTGAGTAGTCCGACATGAACAGTCGCTTCTCACCTGTGTCCTCAAAACTGACGGGAATGGTTTTTATATCGTTACAAATCGTGCGTGTCTGTTAATTCCTTAATTCAATAAAATAGTAAAGCTTCTTATTTATTTGGTCAAGCGTGATGCAGGCGCCATTTGTTCTCAATCTGTTTTGTAGTTTGAGTTTTTTTTTACGAAATGTTTTATATTAGTATGCCAACTTAGCATCTTGTTACTAAAACCAAATCTATGAAAACTTGAGAATAGCAAAAAAATGCTAACTCTAAGTATGATGAAAACCTTTACATTGTCATGACACACATTTTGATGGCTCAAATACCGTACAGTACTCATCAAAAGAATCTTAGGATTTTTCCATACATACTCATCGGGTGATGGTAAAAAAAGGTAAAAGGAGAAAAATGCATGAAGTGTGCAGCATGCCATTAGGCAGCATTCATCACAAACATACATGTGAGTTGTGTGTTGCTGCACTAACGTATATGGCACAATTGGGCTCTTTACCATCTCACCGCCGCGCCCTTAGTAGCAGAAGGAAGGTTCCTGCCATTGTGAGTATTCCTGTGATGTGGTTGGGGACAAGTAGACGGCTGGTCATAAAATCGGAACCAAAACGACGCTTGTCGCGCAACAACATGTGCGTGATTAGTTGGCGAAGGACATATTCTATATATGTACCTACCTGAGATATGGGATAGGGATTAAAACATTGAGAACAGGGTCGTTGGAAGCTAAGAACAGGTACAATAGTCGCTATTATTCTCCAAAATATTTGAACCATACCTATGATCAAACCAATCCAATATAATAATCATATAAAGAATTTGGATCTGTAATCAATTTCCGTAGTAATTTAATATGGTTTCGAAAAAAATTATGAAACTATTAATAGTTATTTTAGCTAGATACCGCAGTTATTGGAACGAAAACAGTTAAACTCCTCACAAGGCCAAACTACAATCAATTGGTGTTGTGCTCAGCATCCTGGCTGTCGTTTTATTGCATTACAGTGCAATTCGTCACATGACGAAATGAATCAGTTATAGGCAGAGGTTAATCCGCTTAACATCAGGTGGGCCTCGTGCTTGTTACGACACAATCACATTTAAAAAAATGCTAGTTTAGCTACAGTTACGTAGGTATTTCGCATTTTTTGCTCTGAAAAGTCCTGGAAAATACAATTGGCACCCATGCCGACCAAAAGTCTCGTTTATTTTATAAACGAACTATATTTCATCGTTTTATAACCCTCTCTACAAATAAACCTTTACAGTTTTAGATAATGACGCTTAATAACCTTTCTATATTACTTAGAAAACTATTGAAAGCAAATATCCAGGAATATTCCAGCTGAGCAGCCAGCATTATTCCTGGTGCGCGTTTCCGGTCAGCGGCGGCGTTTCCGGTTGAACAGTGATGGAAACAGTTTGCACGTCATGCGACCCGGGTATTGGGCATCGATTTAGAAACGGGCCGTTTTCATTTGACGGTTATAACTCAACGCTTTGCACTAAAATATATGATATTTTTAACCTTAATTATGTCATTAATTTATTTCTCTTATAAAGGATGATGGTTCCATTTTTCATCTATTCCCTGATTAATGCTGCGTACAGGAGCTATGTGTTTGCCAACAATAATATTTTAATACATTGGAAATGTTTACTATATTTGCGCTACGATAGCAATTATTTCAGATGGCAGGCCCTCAGACTGCGAAGTCTGAATACGTTGTACCTATACCTAAACGTAAACCTGCCATGTTTGAAATGTAGTCAGTTTTATGCATGAGTGCTGATTAGTGTTGCCATACAAAAAACAATTTATAGTACAAGTTTTATCTGTGGTAACAGTAAAAGCCAATAACAAAATTAGTACTAAGTTCTCATAATCATCTTACTCTTTAATAACAAAAAAGAATCACCATTGCCGGATGTTTACAAGAACTACAAAAGGTCAAAATATTTAAATAACTGTTTAATAAATTTCGAAGCAGATAGATGATAGCTCAGTGGCTTTGGATATGGACTGCCACGCAGCAGGTCCATGGTTCGAATCCCGCCGCGGGCTTGAGCTTCACCGCATGGTGGAAGGGCATTTCGTGAATGCCCGCCTGGCTAGCGACCACCCTCAAGTAGAAAATCTGTCGCCAAGCACCTAACGGTGTGTTCCGGCAGCTGTCCTTGAGAGCCAGAGTAATTCTATTCTAGGTTAAGCCTGTTAACACCTTCGACCACATCATCACTTACCATCACGTGAAATTGTGGTTAAAGGTATACCTATCAGCAATAAAAAAAAAAAAAAAATATTTAAGTGTTTTTGGAAATGGCTTCAAGAAACCTTTTTAGGAGGTTAAACACTTTTTTAGCTAACTACACACATCAAAAGTGCCTAGGTATCATGTATATTTTGTACAATAACGGACTTATTTGGCAGAAAAACGAAATACATATACTAGTACTCTAAGTAGGTATCCAAACCACTTAGATGCTACTATGATGTATATCGTGTGTGTCCATCTTTTCTAACTTCTATGATGAGATTAGGTTTTTTTTATAGTATTATCACTGGACACGCCCAAGGTTCAATTTATATTACGTGGTAACATCTGACGAACTGCTCTACATCCTGAGACTGTTAGGCGCTTGCCTGCACTTAGTACTTTCTGTTTGAGGGTGATAGCTAGCCAGGCAAGCATTTATAAAATGCCCTTCAACCATACGGGGAAACTCAAGCTGGTGGTGGCGATCGAACCATGGGCCCGCGGCACGGCAGTCTATAGCTCGGCTACCATTGCTTCATAAAGTACAATGACCTCTTCAAAGTGAACAGTAAGACGCCGACAAGTTCTCGTTAGACTCACCGAAATGTCATATCAGTTTTCATATTAACACCGCGCTTGAAAATTAGAATTACCCAATTCGCCATATCGAGCACAACGCTCGAATGAGGACGACAGGATTCTGCCCCGCAACGTGCCTGGAATTCAGGCTTATTACTGCCAACCACCAGTTAATCGACTTCAAATGTCGACAAAGAAAGATATATGGACTGAATAGGTGTTAGAAAGAGACAGGGGACCAAGCTGGAGAGGAATGAGGCTCTGAACATGATTTATTGCTTAGTTCTTGAAAATATAGGGCATGTTTCGATGGCTATGGTTATGTGCTACTATGTGTATTAAAGTGCCAATACTAATGATGTGTACTACTTACTCTTAAATGTATAATCAAAACATCATTACACGTTTATATCTCTGAGTAGATTGGTAATTGGTGGCTGAAGCATTTGCATTACGTCTGGCTTTGCAATGGCCATTAGGTTGTCTTAATGCTTTTGTTGTAGTAGCTGTGGTTTCGTATATAGTTTAAGGTATAATTATTTGTAGGCGGAGCACAGCTGTTTAATAAATCACCAAATTATGTAGCTATTGAAAATATTAAAAAAAAATGAGAAAAAACTAAAGTTACACATTGAAACGAGTACCTACCAGTGATTAATCAATTGTATAATATTTTTTTTTAGTTTCTTTGTATCTCATTATAAGTGATGTATATTTTATGAGCATGAAGTTCTAGTAATATTATATTAATAATAATTAATTAATATTATATTATTTTTAAGCCCATAATGCTAATACTAAAAATAACAAAAAAAAAATTTACAGAACATCGAATGATATTTTCTAAAACATTTTAAAAACATTATATCTAGTGACAATTCCGCCTAATTTTCTTCCAAAGCCAACGTGACGTCATAAACGCCACATAGGCGAATGTACTGTTGACGATTTTCGATTCTTTACGAAGCATCATCGAAGATCTTGACTCTTCGAGTGCGCACGATCGAGATGTATTTCTCAATCGTGTGCTGAAAGAGTATATAATATTAATTTAATATGCCCTTACAATTATATCTTAAATATTTGGGCTCGATACCATCTGCCTACAACAGACACAGTTCGTCACAAGTGGCGAAATGCACTGCTCCCATTACCCTGATATATAAAGTTGTTAAGTCTCATGTGCCTGTAATTACCGCAACAGCCATACACTTCACAACGAACACAGTAATGCGAACATTACTGCTTTGCGGTAGATAAGTATGGTGGCATTAGGTACTTGTTGGACGAACCCACACAGAATTCTACTGATACTAAAACTTGTGAATAAAAAATTACTATAAGGTAATCTATGTATCTTTTTATTCTTAAGTGTGGGACAATAGAAATAGCACGTCATTTTTCACATTATTGTCTAAATTTTATTAGATAATAATGTAGCATTAATTAGAATCAGGAGTTACTTCGCGGAAATCTTTGTTTTTTAAGAAAATATTAGATTTATATTTTAGAGAAACACTTATTGTAACTGCGAATATTCCAATAAACAAAAATGCAGCTATGTCTTGTTTAAAAAATGAGGGTAGAGACCTACATAATAACATCATACCATTCACACCGAACACAGTAATGCGAACATCACTGCTTTGCGGTAGATAATATGGTGGCAGTATATACTTCTCCGGACGAACCCACACAGAGTTCTACTCATACTAACACTTGTGGACAAATTGCTTAATGTATTCTGAACATATTGAACCGAAAAATTCTAAATAAATTGTACCTAACATTTAACATCGCAACTTCATCAGATTTATTTAGATAAACAACATCCAACTAAGCCGAGAAATTTCCGAACAAATAATAACAGCCATCAGAGTTACTCTCGAACACCTGCTGAAATTACCGAATTAATCTAACTTTGTTTCCTCTTTTGGTATTGAAATGATTTCGGAAAGTTTTTGGCGATAACGAATTTCTGTCGCTTTGGATTTTGTTTTATCGCGATCCTAATACTAGATAATTGGTATATTATAAGTGTTATATCTTCTCTAATTAGTCATCCTCATTTATGAGTGAACCTTTTATTAAATGGTGATAAACGTATGTACTTACCTTTACGTTCATGAACTTGTAAGGTGAATGGTTATTAGGTGAGAATAACTAGGCGATGAGAATAGTTTTTTTAATACTATAAACCAATATTGTTTGATAACAAAAAATATATTATAAATAATATATTATTATAAACAATATTGTTATATAGTATTTATATTATGAGATATTTCTCTTGTGAATTATAACTGTTTTTTTAATATACTTGTGACGCAACTAGCGTGAGTTCCATCTGATATTAGGTTGGTTATCCTCTGCCTATAACAGATGCATTCATCACAAGTGACGAATTGCACTGCGCACGTCACACTGATATATAAAGTCGTTAAGCCTTTACCGAGGCAGCAATACGTAATTGTGGTTCGTTTGATACCTTGCTGTATCTTTATTTCTTAATTTTGGTTTACGTAATTAATATATATTATATTTAAGGATTCATTTTATAAATTATACACTTTGGAAACACGATTGCTTAAAATTTTCTCGATGGACAAAAAATTCAAAGTTACATCTAAAAAACTAAATAAACCCTTAGTACGGCGTAAATACTTAACGGAGAGTTATCCGTATTTGAATAATAAAAAAACAACATGTTTTCTATAACGTATACACGTTACATTTTTCAAATAGGTATTTGTTTTTATTATACGAAGGAAATACTCAAATTCACGCATGTTCCGCCCATTTTAGCCAGAGCCGCGATGTTTTGTCCCTATCCGCTTTAGTAATTCTTCGGCCGTCGGACGGAGACGGACGCTGTTGGCGTGCCTTACTTACGCACACATACGCGGCGCGCCTAAAAATGCTCGGTGCGCCCTTAAGTCTCATGGGCCTGTAATTTTACTGGCTCTCAAGGACTGCTGCCGGAACACACTATTACGTGCATGGTGACAGATTTTCTATTTGAGGGTGGTAGCTAGCCAGGCGAGGATTCACGAAATGATCTTTTACCATGCGGTGAAGACCAAGTCGGCAACAGGGATCATACCATGGATCGGGGGCACTGAAGTCCAAAGCTATAACCGCTCAGCCATCATTGCTTCAAAATGTTATTGAAGATTCGATCTGTAATAAAAAAATATAAATGAAATATGTTGATATCATACTAATACTATAAAATCCTACTTTTACTTTAAACTGTAGATATAATTATCAGATATTTTTGTACAACATATATATTACCTTCAGTACCTATCATCATCATCATCATCAGGCGGAAGACGTCCACTGTTGAACGAATGCCTCCCCCATAGAGCGCCACAAAGAACGGCTATTAGCCGCTTGTAACAATTGGCTACCAGCGACTTTCACGATGTCGTCAGTCCACCTAGTGGGGGGCCTACCAACTTTACGTCTTCCAGTGTAGTATGGTAACCACTCGAGAACCTTTCTTCTCCAACGGTTATCGGTTCGTCGAGCAATGTGGCCCGCCCATTGCCACTTCAACTTGCAAATTCTGAGAGTTATGTAGGTCACTTTGGTTCTTTGGCGAATATCCACGTTAGTCAGTACCTATACCATGTACAAATACCTCGTTTCTATTACGGTAGGGACGTTTTGGATATTACAAGCCAAAGTTACGTCTCTTCCAAGCTGTACTACTTTTCTTTAAGACGATATCTAAATACATTATTGAATACATAGTGTAGACTTAAACCATTATTCCTGACCACAATTTATTACTCCCAGGCATGCTCTCATGCAGTTTAAGACTAATTAATAATCTTGGACTTAAATCTAATGTTATTCATAACAGACAACCCTGTTTTATACAATGTGGCAAGATGCCGTGCCATACACTCCAGAACCAATTATGTACACAGCTTGGCACACGATATATGAACGGTGACAATTTATGGATGCACACTCCACTGCCTGTAAGCGGGCTATGCAATGTGGACAGACCTTAATCTTTCATAAAGTATACAAGGAGAGGAAAGAGACACTTTTTTGGTTTGTATTTTGGTTTTCTTTTAGTCACCTTGTCTGACAGAAAGATTAAAATTAAAAAGAATATCAATCACAGTACGACCTTCGTTGTAGTGGTAGGTTTAATATCCGTTCATATGATTCTTCAATTCTAATATTCTTTATATTATTTTGGTAACAGCTTACAATGAATTGCCAACTCAGTACGTATTGTTTGAAAGATTATCTGGTAAATACTTTTAAACTAGACAGAAATCCAATGGATATGGCTAAATAGTTCACCTTTTAGATAGACTGTTACGAAAAAATTATCTAAAACTGACAACTTCGTCGGACATTGAATTATTTTTGATAAAGTAATAATTATTATTACAATGTATAGTACAACTACATAATAAATATTCATTCTATGTACTGTAAATAATTTAAGGGACTACACAAAATTTATATGTGTCATAAAAATTACTACGTTTACGTGCTAAATACTCATGACATACGAACCGAGAGAATGACATTAAAATGCTCCACTTTTCCCTTTGATGAACCTAAGATAGTCCGCCAAAAGTCTACATTTCTACAGAAGATTACGATGTGTTTTATTCTGCTAGTAATATCCCTTTCCCTCGAAGTAATGGTGATTAGTTCCCAAATTACATTCATAGAAAGCATCAATAAGTTTTAATTAGGAATATGAAGTTATACAAAGTTCCGTGAGAAAATTTCAAACTCAAAACTTGATTGACCTATTGATTCTACTTCAGAATCCATCCATGTGCTCAGCGTGTATTAATGAGTTATATATAGAATTATTGCTAACTTTCCAAAAGTTAAACATAAAAAAAACATTTTATATAGTTTTACTTTAGCCCTTGCAATGACGTACTAGAAAAGCGAATGAAATATAACTGGAAGACTAATACTGTATTGAGATCCCCAAACCACTGGGATCACGAAAAATATTTCCGATCAGACCGATTAGATGAAAATTATAGAAAATGGCGAAATACGATTCCACTATTTTCCATTTGGACTGCTACGCAGACTGCTACGACGACTGCTACAGTTGCTACAATAGCTAATATAAATTATATTCACGATACTTGCTACCCTTGCACGCTACAACACCTGGTTTAATAGATACTATAAACTTTTTTCACAATATCTACTAAAATTCAAGGTACAACACCTGAAACATTAGCTAACTACAAATTATTCGTCGATACCTGCCATTGAACACTCTAAAGCCCCCCGTTAGTCTATTTTAGGCAGTGCTAGTCTTTGGCGTTCGCGCTATTGGAGGTGTGCAAGTTGGCTTAGAGTCCCCCAACTATATACATTTGACCCCACAATGGAGGAGGGCTAGGCCCCATATTTTTTATTGCTGATAAGTAAACCTTTGGCCACAATCTCACCTGATGGTAAGTGGTGATGTGGTCGATGGTGTTAACAGACTTAACCTACAATTACTGGCTCTCTACTTGAGAGTGGTCTCTAGCCAGGCGGACATTCGCCAAATGCCCTTCCACCATGCGGTGAAGCTCAAGCCTGCGGCGGGATTCGAACCATGGACCTGCTGCGCGGAAGTCAATGCATCAAGGCAGCAAATGCCACTGAGCAATCACTGCTTCAGAATATAGGATATATCATCCTACATGGGAGTCATATGAAGCTACCAAAGGAAAAATGCCAGAAGGTAGACAGCAGCGCCTTCTTCTCAAGAACTGCAATCTTACACTGCCCAAGACCCCTGTGAAGCGTGGCGTGATGGCGGCTACTTGCTACGGTGCCTGCTAAAACACCTGCTATAAAATAACATTGCAAACCATTGTCACGATACCAGCTTCGTTGCCTGCTACACACTAGCTATACAACCTATAACGATACCTGCTACGATCCCTGCCATAACTATTGCTACAACAGCCACTTCCTGTAAATTATGCTTACGACCATCTACGATGCCGAACAGGGAATTTTCTCTCCTCTACCGCGCTCTACTTAAAAGATGCTACAATATTTGCTACAGAAATTCAAGCGTGCTACACTTTTGCTACGACCCTTGTATATTGTAAATAGGTAACGAGTAAGAAGATGCGAGAGCTAAGGAGTCCTTATATTTTTTTAAATCAGTTAATAAATAGTATATGAATACAAAATGTGCCGACCTGGCTTGGAACAGGGCAGGAAGAAGATGGTGAAGCGAAATATATAAAAACTAAATATGAACTACTTACTGTATGTTGTTAAATAGATAACTGGTTGTTATTCGATTTTATTAATATAAATAACCCTTAGAATTAATACGTAGTGGACCTCGTTGATTTTCCAATGAATCAGCCAATCACAGCCATCTGTGAACTTGAACGACTCTTGCAGTATTTTGCCAAAGTCGCGCCGATTGAAAAGGTCACTGGAGGAGAGATATGGGCTTATCAAACCCGAATCTTTACTGGCTGGACCATAGTTAATATAATGTAACCAATTTTAGGTACATAAGTGGGATTGAATTGCACTTGATGTTATTAAGATGATATAAAAAACAAACACTATAAAAACATAGTAGATCACAATCTAAAAATGGCTATACGAGACAGAAACGAAGAGGTCGTGGAGGCTGATATAAAAGGTATTTTTATTCTTTAGTGGGGGCCAATAGGAATAGTCCGACTTTTTTACATTAGGGTCTAAATTTTATAAGGTAATAATGTAGTAATTATTAGAATCAGGCGTTACTTCACGGAAATCTGTTTGTAAGAAAATATTAAATTTATAATTTAGAGAAACACTTGTATCTGCGCATGTTCCAATAACAAAAATGCAGTTATATCTTGTTTCAAATATGAGGGTAGAGACCTTAACTAGACAGAACACGCCAAACTGTAAAACAAAATTCGAACATTTCGTTTACTACTTAAGTACCAACATTGTTTCAAGTATTATGCTACGAGTACTAGAATAGCTCAGTTTATGGAGTGAGGTATCATTACGCAAAATGAATATTGATACAAGAATAATAAAAACATGCTTTACTATATAAAATTATCAGATATTGCACCACTTAAGAACAAGAAGTGCCCATAGCGCATCCTGCCTAATAATTATTTAAGGTTCTTAAATAATCTCATATTAACTCAAATAGGTTAAATAAAGTTCGCTAGGGTCATGATTTGGATGGGTGACCGCTAGTGGTATTCACTACTGAGAACTTCCGTGCTTTGGAGGGCCCGTTAAGCCATTGTTCCCAGCTGTTGTCTTATGATTGCAGTCGGCACAGCATGGTGGTAGGGCATTTTCCAGTTGCCAGCCTAGCTGGCTATGAATTTGTCCCCAAGTACCTATTAGATATAAACTATGCTATTCTATGATGAGGTGTTGGTTTCCCACGCTTTCCACCTGGCGTACGGGAAATGCTCCGAAGTTTAGGTCACAGGAATGAGGTATACTTTGAAATATTTTGTGATTTATATTTCGTAGCGGATTTTTAAAAAGGTCAGTGCTTAATGTTATATTATAGAAGAGTGTTTTATAAGTGCTTTATTTATGGTTTTAATGTGTTTTAGTATTTAGTTTTACTTATTCAGGTAGATTCATTGCAAGAACTACCTTACACTACATCACTGTTTAGCCATACATATTTCGAACATGTTTAGAAGCACAAATAAACTAAGTAAGTCCAACAAATGTCTAAACTTAAGTTGTTAAATGTTTCTCAAGTAAGTGAATTAATTCTTATGGGAAATAAATACAGCTTTAACTGCATAGTGTAATGAACGTTCCTTATGAGTTTTTTGGGAATAATTTTACACAGGACTAAATTAAGGTAGATATAATATGGCTCAGAAGAAAAGAAAAAATAAACATGTTAGATGCATGTACTTACTATGAATTAATGTAAAACGTAGGTATACATAACATCCTTGGTTCATAGTAGAGATTAAAAAATAGAACAAACTGCCATCGATGTAGAATAGGACAATCATGTAAATGTAGTGCCTACCTACGACTGTTCATGTATTATGAAATCAGGAATTGTGGTGCAGTGGAACGAGTCTGTGCTCACAAGTATGATGGTAAAATGCGGATGCGTTTACGTGGAGTGTTCTGATCAAAGACACGTGGTTCGTAAACGCCACCCGCTTTGCAAATGGATGTTTGCGAAGATGGTTTCAATTGAGGTTAAATTTTGTAACCGATTACTGTGATTCTAGGATTAAAATCTTACTTTATAGATTCTATTTTTATACATTGCGTTGGCAATATTTAAATAATTAAGATACATTAAAATTAGGTTTGTTCAGTTAAAATCAGAAAAAAGTGTATCGTGTTAATAAAATCAATTAAGTTCTACGAGTACCTATATTCTATTTATTTAATGGATCTTATCGTTACTTCTTTTGTTACCTAATATTTACTTATGATAAAGTTGTAAAGGAAAAAAAACTGTTTATATCAAAAATGGTCTTTAAAATAACTGGACAGCGAATACTACTATAACTGGACAGAGTGTGATCGTAGGCTACGCCACATCGGGCTCTCTTCGCGTTCATCCATCAAGCCATCAAGGAAATTACGATCAGGAACGTCAAACAAGGATTAAGTTTGTTACGGAGCTGGCAGCATTAGATTTGTGCGGTTGGTACACTGACGGTTCGAGTAAGAATGGCCTCCTAACAAGAAACTTGATCCTAAATGGTGGCTAACATGGTAGAGAGAAGGCATTTAATTTTGAGCAATGTAACATCGTAAGTGAGGATCGTGAACTAAACAGTAACACTTACTTATTTGGGAAAGTTGTCTCATTTCATGATGATAAGTGTTCTCAACCATGAACTTGGTGATGCAAGATGATAGCAATTTCTGGAGCAGCAGACTATAAAAGACATCGTGATACGTTATGCTGGACGCGCCTCAATGATAAAAAAATATGATTAGTGAAGTCTGAGAATGGTTCTGAAAGGCAAGGGTTAGCAATGGCTGTCAATGGAAGACGGAGGCTATTTCGGCGGCAACCTCCCATAAACTGTGACTTATGAATAAATTAAGTGCTTTATGATTTTGTGTATTCTTATCTGCACGTTAACTACATTTACACCCAAATTATGATTGTTCAGGTCTTTAAACTGATAACGAAATGCTTTGTTTTCCAAACACTCGTCAAAAGTTATAAATAGCTACCTCCCTCAAGTAGAAAATCTGTCGACAGAAACAGGCCTAACAGTGTGTTCCGGCGTCAGGCCGTGAGTGTCAGTAAGCAGTTCATGGTATTACAGGCACATATCTGTGTATCTTAGGGTTATTCGTGCAGTGTACATAGTTAATCACTTGTGAAGAGTCGCATCTGTTAGATGAAGATGAAGAATTGTCCAAGGTTTCGGGGATATCCTCATCAAATTCACAATGCTAAGTACCTAACTAAACTTGCAGGAGGCGAACAAACTACTCGAACGGACAGCAAAAATGTTTTATATCACCGACAAGTTAAACAAAAATTGGTGTAAATATAACATATGTTTAAATAAACTGTTCTTTATTATAGTTATTTCCAAACAACACAAATAATTTTATAAAGTAAGCTGTAAGCATCATATACAATCTACATAACATACCCTAGGAAATAACTTATCTATCATCACGTACTTAGGTACCTAGGTACTTAGATATTATACCCATATATGTGAACACTGAAGTTAACGCGTCTAAAATAAACTTCAGACGACTAATACTGGTAAAAAGGTACGTAGTTACGAAGTACTCCGAGTAAAAACCTATGTAAAGAATTTTTAACCTTAAATTTGAACAGATAGAGTTCAAATCGAGAAATGGATAGTGAAAACATTTTTTTAGGGCTGTCATCACCAGCTTATAAGTTCTTTAGAACATCTGAGGCAGCTTTTAGGAAATGTAGGGTAAGATTGTTTCTATATTAAAAGGTTTATAAACGAGTAAGTTATATTTAAGACTTTTACTATATTGTATTACTATATTTTATACATAATTTGTTAAGGCTAAGTATATCAAACAAATAATTGGAGTAAAAAATTTTATGCCCAAGGCGGGAAAAAAATTTGTACTACAATAATTTGTTTGATATAATTTTCGCTTAGCACGCGATAGTGCTTGTAATCAAATTTAGAAATACTCTAAGTATGTTCCAACTATATGATCGAGATCCAAGAAAGGAGAAAATTCTCAATTTTAAGTGTCTTGGATGTACGTTATCTGATATCGTCTAATTTTTATTTCTCGATAAAGAGCATAGTCCAAAAAACAAAAAAAAAAAACACTATTAACACTGCCTGTTGCAATTTAGGTGCAAAATGGTCAAAAAATTAAAAAAAAACTGTTAATTTATGTGTTTTATAGTTTTTTTTTTAACAGCCTATTACTACTGAATACTAATATTTATTCGTATGCCTGTTAGGACCTACTTAGATAATCTAATTATTCGTATGGGGTACCAGGCTAGAATATTACCTTGGGTGTCGTAAGGGGCAAGTAAAGGTAAAATACCGGAAGGTGGGCACAGCGCCTTCCGAGTTACTGTTATATTACACTGCGATCTCCAACATGCACGTCAGTGGACAAAGTCTGAAGCGCTCGTAGCGAAGTTTGCTTATCCATTCTGAACCAATCGGCAAAGTTAAGCAACGTCCGCCTCGGTCATGACTTTGATAGGTAACCACTGGTGACATTAGGTACCTACTACAGATCGCTTCCGTGCTTCGGAGGGCACGTTAAGCCATCGGTACCGGCTGTTGTCTTAAAATGGCAATCGTTATAGCATGGTGGTAGGGCTTTTTGCGAATGACCGCCTGGCTAGCTAATCAATAATCAAAATCTGTAGCTAAGCACCTATCAGTGTGTTCCGGCAGCTGTCCTTGAGAGCCTGTATTCTAGGTTAGCCTGAACAACATCTTCTACCACATCGTCAAATACCATCAGGTTAGATCGTGGTCAAAGGCTAACCTATCATACATAAAAAAAAAACAAATGATATGTCTATAAACTTTAAAGATTGTTACTAACAGTTGATGACCCTAAAGCTGTGACGTGTCATGCGACAGCACAGACTATGTCACAAAACAGGATGTTCTGGCGCGAGGGAAGGCTTTTAAGGAGCGCCCTCGTGTCTCGCGACACCTATTGTACCACTGTACTAGGTATTTATAATATTAAAAACAGGTATGTAGCGTCTTTATTTAGTTTTCTATATGATCTTTTTGTATTAGAATTTTAAATACCTTAAAAAGGGCGACTTAGGAAATTGACTTATTAGTTGCAGGTATGGTTCTTTTAGTAAGATTATTGGCGAATAATGGTTCTTTTTAATATTCTGACGGAACAAGCTCTAGACGACTTGGGCAAGTGATGTTAAGTAGACTAACCTCTGCCTATAATAGATGCATTTCGTCACAAGTCACGAATTGCACTGTGCCCGTCACCTAGAGACATAGATGTTAAGTCTCATGTGCCTATAATTTCACTGGCTTTAATGTACTGGTTTTAAGATTGATATTGGAATACTGTTGTGGTTTAGACTCATGTGCAGGGTATAAATTAAAAGGTAGGCCATCAGATGCGAGGTAGGCTAGAAGGTGGGCTACAGCGCCTTCTGATGAACAGCCATCTCATTGCGATCACTAAGAGGCCAACAAAGCGTGGCCGCCTCGGAGTAGTGGGAATGTCAGGTCAGTAAATGACTTACTTTATTTTTCAACTAAGGTTCAGAATTGTTGTACTCAATAACTTAATGTAAGTACTATTACAAAGAACACTTGCAAAAGAGTCGTCGGCGTAAAAAGGGACGTTCATTGACAAAAATTGTATTTACACATAAAAGTTTAAAATTTAACTACTGTATCTTCTGCTGTCCTGATGTGTTATGTGAACAGGTATGTGATCAGTAAGCCAAACTGTAAAATAGGATCTGGCCTTCAAGGCACATGAATAATTCAACCTTACTATACTTTAGGTGGTAGTTAGGCCATGTGAACATTTGCAAAATTCACTAAAATGCCAATAAAAGAAACCATTATCTTTTAAAATTAGATTCTCGCCCTTACTGAAGCGTTGAAGACTTCGAAGTTGCAACTGGCAACACCGGCCCGTTAATAACATTGAATCGACAGAAACAATACCACCCCTGAATTAGTTCAGACTAAATTACATGTCAAATACCCGAGAATCCAGAAATATTCCTGGATAATTTTCATCCGCTTGCCTTTAGCTTGTTCAGTCGATTTTCAAGGTACCGATACGATATTACATATTTATAAAAAAATATTGTTTAATTAAAGCATAATTTCTTTTTACCGGCGGTCTTTTATTAAACTAAATTCTACAAACTATATACAACACTACAGCTACTACAATAAAAGCATTTAGACAAACTATAAGTCATAGCAGACTCATAAGCAGTCTAAATGCTCCAGCCCAGTACCAGTTGGCAGCGTGCCCAGCATGCTGCGCCAAATATGTGCCAGCATTTCGATCACGCGTCGCATCGACCAAACGCTCAGATAAGTTTTGGAAAATACGATGAGGTCCCGGTCCCCACGGACCCAACGTCTCTACACCAAACGGCTCAAATATGTAACCCATACCGAGGTTAGCATATTTGCGCCGCTTGAGTTGCTCCGCCAAAGTAGCCGCAGCGCCAGCCCTCACGTTGGTTTCAGACAAATGTGACGGCGCTAAAGTGTCGACGCAAGTAGCGTCCCACACTGAGGGCCGTCCTAATTTTATTTGAGTGTAGAAAATTGCAAGTGAAGCAAATTATCAAAACCTTAAAGACAAGTGTGCATCCATGTGAAATGGCTGGAGAGAGGAGGAGAGGCTTTAATTGTGTTTTTAAATTGAAAGTCCAAACCACAATGAAAAATGAGTTGGTATTAATTCATAACGAAACTAATTAGCTTTTAGTCCAAAAGATAGCCGGAGGCATCAGATATTCAATAAAGTTTATATCACTCTGAACATTTCCGACTACCTTCAGGTGTTTCGCAATTATTAAACTTCACTAAATTATTTATGCTACTGTTGAAAGGTCTGAAAAGTCGTATGGTGTAAGAATCTATTTTCAGAGCCGAGGGTGGTGTTCGACCTCGTTGACAAGGATATCTAAATGTCATTATAAGTTAGGAAGGCGTCCGCAGAATTCCGAACCGAGGCCTTTCCGCGCCCATAGCTCGGAATTCCTGACGTCTAGTTGGTTTCTTGTTAACGTCCGTTCTTAGTCAGGATAGTGAGGCAGTGGCTGAACTAGGTTATCTACTTATTGGACTTCTTAAATGGAATAAGGTGTGGATGATGTTAACATAATTATTATCTTTATCATACATAATGTTTGAAGGATAAATCTACGAACGCGAATTGATATTGCGAACAATGCGTCGATTTATTATATTTATTGTTTTTCATTTTTATTACTGATAGGCAAGCTTTTGACCACAATCTCACCTGATGGTAAGTGATTTGGTCGAAGGTGTTAACAGGGTTTACCTAGAATTACTGGCTCTCAAGGACAGCTGCCGCAACACACCGTTAGGTGATTAGCGACAGATTTTCTACTTGAGGGTGTCGCTAGCCAGGCGGGCATTCGCAAAATGCCCTACCAGCATGCGGTGAAGCCCAAGCCTGCGGCAGGATTCGAACCATGGACCTGCTGCGCGGCAGTCCATAGCCAGTGCCACTGAGCCATCACTGCTTCAAAAACTGATAATACTCATGACATTTCAACTACTGACAGATTTTCGCAGCTACGTCGCATCTTTTTTACTTCATGATTATTTAATTTGAGCGAATTTTGTCATGTTTTTTTCACCTCTAAGTCAATATAGGAGAACAAGTTAAGCGTCATCAACTCATCGCGGTCGCGGTTGTTATCTTAGGATGGCAGTTGCAGACTTTGCATGTTGGTATGGCATTTTGCAACTACCCAGATGTACCCATCTGGGTAGTTACCACTTTTAAGTAGAAAATATGTCGATAAGCATCTAACGGTGTGTTCCCGTTTTCCCTGTAACCCTCTTTGACCAGGTCATCACACAACAAGACATGAGAAGAGGTACTATCAGTCGAGCACATTTTCATGGTTGTAATAATTCCGCTCACGAGCCTTAGCTCATATATAAACTAACCCTACGGGGAGGAGAGCAGCAACATAACCTTTACAATGACCTTCCTAAAAAGATAATTACTGTTAACGTGTAGAAAAGTAGATAGAAAATACCTAGAACATCTGTGAGCTTTCAAGTGCAATTTTAATTTTAATTTTTGCATAGTGGTAGGGCATTATGCGAATTCGCATTTGCGGGCATTCGCAAACTACCACCCTCCAGTAGAAAATCTGTCGCCAAGCACCTAACGGTGTGTTCCGGCAGCTGTCCTTGAGAGCCAGTCATTCTAGGTTAGTCTGAACAACATCTTCGACCACATCATCACTTACCATCAGGTGAGATAGTGGTAACAAAGGCTAACCTATCAGGAATAAAATAAAATAAAAAATTGCTTTTAGGAAAAGTCCATCGTCAATACAAAAAATTTGCTCATACATAAAGTTTAGGAGGTTGTTATGAATTGACTTAATATTACTAAACGTTCAAATTATTAATTAAGTAAGTTTAGGTACGATTCTTTATATATATTTTAGTCTATTCTTATCTCTGTATTTATTAAAAATAAGCATCATAGAATTATATAGCAACTTTATTAAAAATAAGCATCAGGCTCGAGAACCGCGTAGCAAAATGTAGGACAAGCTTTTTGTGAAGTTGCACACAAAAACGAAAAGAAAGTATCTTTTAATCTCTTATAACCCGGTCCTCGCTTAATTTCGCAATGGGAGCTGCAAAAAATGCTTTGAGCCATTTTCACTTGCGCCGCTACACGAAATTCTTACGAGTTTGCCATGACAAATTACCGAATACCATTTTATTTCTGTTTTATATGTTTTGGATTTTATTCACGCTGTTTATTTACGTTATAAGGTCTTGGTAAGCTCTGTTTCAATTCTAATACTCGTATTTCGCAGGGGAATTGTAAACAATCCATCGGGGACCATGTCAGTTCTGGCTAAACTTCGGGCTTCTGATATCAGTTTAATTAGAATATCACTGGTCGTATCCAGTAAATTTTTAAGTGGTCTGTTATATTTTTTTTTTATTTTTTTTATTATTTTTTTTCTTATGCTTGATAAGTTAGCCTTTGACCACTATCTCACCTGATGGTAAGTGATGATGTGGTCGATGATGTTGTTCAGGCTAACCTAGAATTACTGGCTCTCAAGGACAGCTGCCGGAACACACCGTTAGGTGCTTGGCGACAGAATTTCAACTTGAGGGTGGTAGCTAGCCAGGTGGGCATTCGCAAAGTGCCCTACCACCATGCTGTAACGACTGCCATCCTAAGACAACAACCGGGACCGACGGCTTAACGTGCCCTCGGAAGCACGGAAGCGCTCAATAGTAATGTCACCAGCGGTCACCCATCCAACTCATGACCGCGGCGGACGTTGCTTAACTTTGCTGATCGATTCAGAATGGTTAAGCAAACTTCGCTACGAGCGCTTCAAATATTATTATTGATACCAAGGATAATATCTACGGGATCAGAACAGAACACTGATTTGAAATGGAGACATTTGACTAGACGCCTGTGCAATTATAATGTCACTTGTGAAATTATAGTACCACGGGTTTATAAGACACTGCGATACATTGTTGACCTCCCATCAACTCGAGACCACGGTCAATGCAACTTGATCGAAATGTCGAGCTTAGTAAAAATATTATTTTGAAGTTAATTTGTGAAGAGGCCCTTAGTGATTTATAAAAAGTTCAGTCTCACTCAAGTTTGAAGAACAGTATTGTTGACCTTATTCAGCAAGGTCCCTGTGGCAAGTAGGATACAGCGCCCTTTAGCCTGACTATTATCGAATTATTATCATGTTTGTCCGACGATATCTTTTGAACGTCTGATCTGATCTTCGTGAAATCTGGGACACAGGAAGCTTAAGCAAATAGAACTTGCAAGATAATAATTGAGCTGTATTGGTTGAAAGGTCAAGCTTTGAATGAGTAATCATGCTTCCTCGGTACAGGCTTGCCTAGTGAGGAAACCAAAGAATAAAGCTACTAAATGCATTTTGCATCAATAAATCTTTACATTTCATTAAAAAGTACTAAAAAAAATTAAGTAGGTAATGAAAATAAATCGAGTTGGGTGAAATATGTGTCCTTAATAAACAGACTTTATTTGAAAAAAATTCAAACAAATTTTGTTTTATTTTAGATCTTCTATAAGTATTTTTTTGTATAAACCAAAATATGTAATTCCGTCCATGGCGACTGATTCAAGCGAAATAAAGGTATTAGAAAAATAATATAAGAAAACAAAGGTATTAGACACATGGAAGTCTACTTCAACAAAAGCTCAGAAAAAGTGTATTATGACCGCGGCGAATATTGCAGTATGTACCTGTCATAGTTCCATTTATTTAAATTTATACGCTCTCACGATCCTGGCACAGAAATAAAATACGATAGAAGACTCAAGATATAATGCAATTTTATTTGTGAATTTGATTTAAAAAATACAGAGAGGAAGGTTTGGAATCAGTCTCTATTCTACGTTTAGCCTGCAGCCATCATAGCTTACCAATGTAATATACGAACAGCTGCCAATGTGAAAAAGATGGCCCAGTGCAAGTCAAACTCGTGGAAGTCAAACTCGTTCACCAAGGGTTCCTTACAAATACCTCATATTTTTTTTAATTCGGTTAGGAATCTATTTTGGGAGTTTCCAAAAAATAAACCACCTAAGATTAAGTTTTATTTCTGACCACAATCGAGTGATAATTTAAACGATGTCTTTGTTTGTGAACGACTAATATAAAAACGCACCGTTTGTTCATTGTCGGTCAACTTGCAAAAAATCCACTGCGCACGATTCTGAGTCAACAAGTTGATCTGCGTCAACTTTATCAATAGTCAACTTCGTTCTTAGTCTTCCTCGCTATTAGTCAACATTTTCAATGGCCTTATAAAGTGGTTTTGGGAGTATAACCTATTTAGCATCACGCACTCGGTACTCCAACTCAATACGTAGATGTCCAGAATCGTACGAGTATGTACAGTCAATAACAAGTAGGTATAAACTTCGTTATTTTCAAAACAATGTGAAGTCACTAAATTCTTACTTATCGTAGTAAAAATAAACTTTCGTCAAAAAAATTCAAATTATTCTTTGATTTATATAAATTTCGGTGTACATAGCGAGAAACTGATGTTTGGCCACAATTTTTAAAATTATAATGTGTATACTTGTTATTGCAGGCGACTGTACGTATAGATATGATCAAAATAATTATAAATGAGCGAAGATGCTAAAAAGCAATTGATTACCTACAATGATTTTTCCAAGGCACCGCCTAAGATCTAAATGACCACTCACAGTATGTGTAGATTTTGCTTCGTATTATTATAACGATCAAACGATACTATGCCAAAATCTATTACAGAACCACAAAAAGTGCCTCACTAGAAAGCACTGAGTCTGCTTGGTGGGTTTGATTCTTTCTCTCTTCAGCACGCATGTCATGGAATATTTAATAAGAGAGCTTATTTCCCATTCCATCTCATGCGCGTAAAACTCTAAAAAGGAAGTTCTTCTTTAACACTCCATGGTTTAAAACAGCCAACCCATCATTTCCAAAATTCTTTGGGAGTGGGCTTTCATCGAGCGTGCTCAGAGCAATTTGTAAATGGGACGCGCTGAGATGATTTACCACCCTCAGGCTGTGACGGGGTATCTTATTGTGGACGTATTTAGGACAAAATTTATGGGCATTGCATCCTAGTATTTACAGCATACTTAGAGCATGATTTTGGGGTAGATGGTGATTAATATAATAACAGCATACCATTGTTTCTTTAAATATGAATTACAGAACAATGACCATCCCTGTATGCTACAGAGTACAATATACTAGATACACAAGAATAAATGAAAAATCATTATGTACCTAACCACATAAAAAAACATCATCAAACATGTAATGTCCAAGAAGATAGGAAACAAACTATGTAATTATAGTTTGTTTGTAAAATTTTAACAAACTCTCTAAACTCTAAACAGGACTGTTTAGAGTTGTTAGACTCAAAAAATCACGTAATATGATGTTAGTTATGATTGTTGTCACTTGTCAGGGAATCGACTGATGTAGTCGATTCCCGATACGACTAAGTATCTTGGAATCGGCTGTTCCCAGTGTCGTCAAACATGGCTAAAACATCTTAATAATACCTGATTTAGAGAAACATCTTCAAAATTATAATGTCATGAAATAAAGGACATACAGATAAATGCTTCAAACTAATAACCTTCATATCTGTCAGGGGCTTAGATGTACAGAATGGAAAATGTTGTGTATATTTTTTAGCCCCCAAGTGTGGCCTTGGTCTCGCCTGAGTCCGCATGTATCTTGCCCCTCTATTTAGGTACCTTTGTATTCGAGACAAGAGGATTTTGTGGAGACGCGGTGCTGAGTTTTAAGTAATTACAGATTAGGGCGTTGATTATATTCCTAATTTATCAATTTAGAGTGTTCTTCTTTGAAAATGAAATTAGATACTTATCAGTTAGGTATATAGACACGCATACGTACATATGGTTAAATAAGTATTCATACGACTTGATCCATGTAAAATTTGATGATAGTGTGCACCCTATAGGCAAGTAATTAAGCAGCGTATAGAATAAAGCTTATATACCAAAAAGAGCATTCATAAGCGTGAGGAAGGCAACAAGCCAAAAAATTTAAGTCAATATATTTAATAAAAAATAATCTAACGGTATAAAAAAATAACGAACGTCCCGCCGACATCTGTTATACCAAAGCCATCGCTGATGCGCAGCCAACTACTTGAGAAGGCCTCTTATTATTCCCTTTTTGAAAGGCTCCGGCGGTATTTCTTCTGGGATACCATTTCGGTAAGCTTATACTACATTCAAACAGTTTTACAGGACTGATGAATCTGAATAATGACGGAGATCCATGTAATTATTATATGATAATGAGCTTCTTTGCGGTGTCGAGAGGTACGATGGCAAAATTGTGACGCCGGAATCAGATGAAAAGCTCATTGCTACACTTTCGATAATAGATGTATACAAGACAATATAGAAACAGAACAAATCAATGATCTCTACTCATACTGATATAGGTTTATGTAGACACATAATCCTTTGTGATGTCAGAGAAAACATATTTACAAATATAAATTTGTTTTAATGTCGACCTTAGATATACTATTATACTCGGATTAATCAGTACTAATATTATAAATGCGAAAGTAACTCTGTCTGTCTGTCTGTCTGTCTGTTACGCTTTCACGCCAAAACTACGGGACCGATTTGAATGAAATTTGGTATGGAGATAGTTTGAGACCCGGGAAAAAACATAGGATAGTTTTTATCCAACTGTGCAAAAAGAGGTTAATGTTTTTGCGCGATAACCAACATACGCGCGGGCGGAGCCGCGCCCGTAAAGCTAGTATATTATAATACACTAGCGGCCCGCCCCGGTTTCACACAGGTATTTAACAAAAAAATATAAATTGAAACACATCAAAAGTAGTTATTGTGACATGACAGTAACAGTTAGACATATGGTATTGCGCAATTTTTTGTAGATATTGATGTCCTCTATAAAATTTTTGTACTGCTTTCGGCTATTGTCAACATAATCCGCTGAAATAATTTTTCAAATAAGTCCAGTAGTTTTTAAGTTTATTTGTGACATACAAATGTACAAATCTTTCCTCTTTGTAACATTAGAGTAGGTTAACAAATCCCATATAGTTACCCACGTGAGATAAAGGTAAGGAAAAATATAATTGTGTAATGAAAATATTCCAAAATTCCACTAAAAGTTTGAGAGCCACAACAGAACGTTTATTTCGAATCGTGGTTTAGCTAAGTGGTTTATTTGATCGACTAATTGTATCTGCGGATTAGAAGCGTTACTGTGTAAAGCCGAATTATTCGGCAGTTAGCGATCGGTCTGTTTAGCAGCTTTAGTACTTAGTTGGTAAGTGATTCAGTGGAAAGGAACTATTTTGAAGGAAGCACGTTGCAAACTGTTTTTCAAAATGTTATTTTGGGCATTGTCTCTCTTTGGTAAAGAAGATATTTATACTATAGAAGGTATTTATACTATTGCTTTTTTTAATATAACGTATAATTTTCAATTTCAGAAGTTCTGAAACAGATCCTTGGTTATCAAAACAAACACTTAAATAGAAGAAAGGTCGCAGAGAAACAGTGTCGACCTATATCATGTGTTATCTGTACCTACTTCGCGTAGAAAGAGAAGGAACGTGATGTAAAAGAAACTGAGCTTTGGCTCATCGTTGATCGTTCCAAGTAAGAGAGCGTTTTGCCATGTTGCCATTGCCGAAAGCGTCAAAGAGAAGGTGTTCTTGCTGACTTTTTCTTTATTTACAATTTCTGAGAGAAATACTGATTTACAATGATATTCACCATCGACAGGGCACGGTTCCAAGCTCCGAAAATACGACAAAAAACCTAACAAATGTCTGATCCAGAAATCAAACACAGAACCTCGATATTGTAAAACTACGCTTTACTCGTTTCGAACAACGAATTTGGTATCATAAATCGAAATCCAATCGATAATGCTACTAGTATAAGAAAATACCAAGTTTAAAAGCTCTCTTGAGTGTATGCCAATTGATGTAATGAATAACCGACTGTTCTCACTTATACTAGTCGAAACGACTAGTTAAAAGTAGACAGCGAGTTAAAGAAAAACAATAAGGTAATGTAAAACAGCGGGGTAAAAGAAAACAGCAAGCTGAAAGAATACGACAATCCAAAGTAGAAGCGACTAGCTCAAACAGTGAATTAAAGGTAAACAGAAAGGTAAAGAAAATCGACAAGCTTACGTAAAATAGCATACTAAAACGAAGCGGTAATCTAATGAAGAAAATGTAAAACGACCAGCTAAAGTCGAACTAAAGAAAAATTTTGCTGCTGTACGTGTCTTTCGCAGAGCAGTCAGCACCTGTTCACCCCAAAGACGCCTGCAAATCTTGAAGTTAATGGCATTCTTTGGATTCATATACAGAGGACTACGCTTTCCGGCCGATATATCGTATTCTAGTAAACGTATAGTGTCCAAAGAGTCCAACAGTACCTGACATTCAGGTCTAAGTCTTTCATCAACAAGATAACGTTATTTGTACTGTCGGTAATATGAGTATATCGACATTGTGTGGAATACCTATCATTTAAAAAAGTAGCATAATATTTAACCCTCTTAAGCATATATTGAAGCAATAATGGCCCAGTGGCATTGGGTAGTGACTGCCGCGCAGATGGGTGGTGGTTAGAGTCCCGCTGCGGGCTTCAGCTTCATTGTATGTAGGTAGGCTATTTTCTGAATGCCCCTAGCTACCACACTCTAGTAAAAAAACTGTACGCAAATACATAGCGGTGTGTTCCAGCACTCGTCATTGAGAACCCCTAATTCTAGGTTTAGACTGTTAACACCTTCTATCACTTTATCACACGTCACTTACGACGTTTTTTATCACACTTGTGAGTAAAATATGAATAAACTTTCATAAACTTTACTGCAATTTGAAAAGAACAGTGCGGTTATGCACATCAAAAGCACATTTTATAACGTGGATTATGAATATAAAAGTTGCATCGCTTTACTTTTATAAGAGCAACTTTACAAAACCCGTGTATGACCCGAACTTGAATAAAAACATAATTCTTCACCATCGTGTATTTCAAAACGTGATACTGTATACCAGAAGGTTGACTAAAGGAAATCGCTCAATACAACAAGACCGCCGTTACCTTTGTGTAAGAATACTATTTACATGATTATTTTAATTATAATCTCGTACGCTACAAACAGTTTTTCTCATGTAATAATATATTAAATTAAATTTTTGTAGGAGTGTGGCATAACTTGGCATAACCTCGCGCTAAATATCCATTCACAATCCGAGATGCAATACAATTGGAAGGCGTCCGACTCCAGCCCCGTTCATCCATGGACATGACCTACTTTCGTCACAGAATACTCACCAGTACCTCTCGGAGCATTATCCACGATTTTTCCTCAGCCGTCGGTCGGCCTCTCCGCTATTCTCTTTGTGCCTCTGAAATGCAAATAAGTTGACTGTGAAATTGATGGTGCCTCCAAATGTTGGATATTTAATGGGACAATTTTCGCAAAGTTAGATAAAATGCTAAAGGAAATAGTTAGAACACAGACAGAGACAGAGATGAATAAAGGAAAGAGACTGTAAACAGACTATAAATATTAGAATAACTATAGACTCTCGTGAAGACAGTGCATCTCGATGGAAATGTAGTGGTCGGGTAGGGGTTAACCGAAGGAATAGTTTGTTAAAAATTAAACATATATACCTACGCCCTGTACGTGAATAAACCTGGCATTAGATTATACGGACGGTTATTTATATCCTTCTGTCGAATGTTCTCCAAGTCCACTATGGAAATAATGTGCCGAATGAGCTGCAAGCTAATCAGCACGTCAGTTTCAGAAGGGTGTTGCTGCATATTAGTTTCACCACGGAACTTACACTAACATTATACCATCTTAGCGTATCCTTATTTTGCTGAAAACCAACACGAGCATTCTGAAGGTAGTCGTCAAGGCGGTAGCCGACAATGACAAAGCTGCTGCTCAAATTGCTTCAGTGTAAAAAAACAGTGTCAGACGTTTTAGACGAATCACACAGTGTTATCAGAATTACAAGTGGTGTATAACGCTCAAATTATATGAAATGAAATGAAAAATTATTTATTTACGACAGCAGCAATTTACACCAGGTGACAAACAATAATTTTAAATAAAATATACATGAAAAATTATGTCATAAATCGGTCCCCAACTCAGCATATGCTAGTATAGTACCAGCGTTGGTCTTCCGTTGGGGCCGGTCTGTTGACGTCACGGAGGATTTACAAAACAACAGTTCCAATTAAAAAAAAAAAAAGTTACATAAAGACCACAAAAAAAAACCCACAAAAACGTCATGTTTATAAAAAAAAAAAAAATTACACAAAACCGATGCTAAAATTTGCTACTCAATTTTTTTTTTTTTTTTTTATGCCTGATAGGTTAGCCTTTGACTACTATCTCACCTGATGGTAAGTGATGATGTGGTCGAGGATGTTGTTCAGACTAACCTAGAGTTACTGGCTCTCAAGGACAGCTGCCGGAACACACCGTTAGGTGCTTGGCGACAGATTTTCAGCTTGAGGGTGGTAGCTAGCCAGGCGGGCATTTGCAAAGTGCCCTACTACCATGCTGTAACGACTGCTATCCTAAGACAACAACCGGGACCGACGGCTTAACGTGCCCTCCGAAGCACGGAAGCGCTCAGTAGTAATGCCCAACCAGCGGTCACCCATCCAAGTCATGACCGCGGCGGGCGTAGCTTTTACTTTTGCTGATCGATTCAGAATGAGTAAGCAAACTTGGCTACGAGCGCTTCAAAAAACTCAATGTTCTTATGTCGACCTTACTATTTTATAATAAAATATATAGCACCAACATCACATACAATGGATAGTTTGGTACGTAGAATATTTGTTAAAAATTACGTTGGTAGGATATCTTTGCCAAGATATACGTAATATGCATATTTATTTATGTACATATATATATATCAGTATATATAATTATTTTTTGTTTACAATTTGGATACAATAATGGCGGAGCGCTAATAGCTACGGACTGCCGTGCCGCAGGTAGATAGTTCGATCCCCGCCGCCGGCTTCAGCTTCACCGCGTGGTGGATGGGCGTTTTGCCCGCCTGGCTAGCTACCACCCTCGAGTAGAAAATCTGCCGCCAAGCACGTAATAGTGTGTTCCGGCAGCAGTCCTCGAGAGCCAGTCAGAAATTACAGGCACAACTGTATGACTCAGGATGACGGGCGCAATGCAATTCGTCATTTGTGACGAATACATCTGTTATAGGCAGAGGTTATTCCGCTTACAATCAGGTGGGCTTCGTGCTTGTTCCGTTACAATAACATAAAAAATAGTTTCGACTTCGTACAGCTTGAGCGATGAAGAGCGATAATTCGGGGTGCGATGCGAAATGACTTACTACGGCATAAACAAATGCACAAACTGATCATTGTGACAACGTAGGCCATGGACAGCCCCGTTCATACGTATAGCTACTTGTTTGGATACATAAGATTGATTCCACTGTCTATCTCACGTCAACATTTTGTAATAATGACATAATGGAAGAGCGTGTCTTATATACATTTCTGGAAAAGGTCTCCTATTCACATAAATACCGAGTAGCCCAGATTCAAAAACACTTTATTTTCAATTTATGCCCTAAAACTGTAGTGTGGTGTTCCTACAAGAAATTAAAATAATATAGGTGTGTTATGTAAGCCGCTTTAATTGTTTAACGACACGCTTTAGTGCCGTAACATTCAGTAATTAAGATTATTAAGGTCATGCAACGGCTCATAAAATAATCTTCATTGTTCTACAGTTGGAGCTCCCAGGTTAAGAATATTAGGATTGTTTTATTTCCCCTTGTTGGAGGTCATAAAAGCTGATTCACGGGGAAATGCGAACAATAAGCAGCATGCCACTCGATCGATGCAATAGAGATTTTCCTGTACACTATGCACACAACGTTGCTCTTCATGATCATAACCGAAGACTATTATTATAATTATGTTCTATGCAGAAGATCACCTACCGATTTTGTGTGAAAATGCTTGATTCATTGACACGCACTGAACTTCTAACATACATAGGAGATGTTTAGAGCGAGTTATTCTCGCGTTCCGACGTTCCGTGAGAAAAACTCGCACTTAGCTCACTGACTACACAAAAGCCATTATTACAACGAGCAATCCCAAAGAAGTCGAGCGGCCATAAACTGAAACCTAAACTTAATACAATCATGTTGTGTGCATTGGAAAACAATATTTTTTCTTTTTTTTTTTCGTATTGTCCGACCCCAAATGGTTCGGGTCATGGGTAGGAAAATGGTGAACTCATAAAATTATCCCCATTGTTTTACAGTTGGAATCCTTATTTTAACGTTTCGTTCATTTGCATTCATGTGGACGAAAGACCTTTATGCCCCATAAATTACATTACAAAGTTATATCCAATTTTCTTTAGAATATTACTAATTTAAATTCCTGTTCATTCTTATCATTGGTTCCTTTGCATTATGACCTTTATGATGACAATTATGAACCTGTTTTCTAGTTACATAAAGTTACGATTTATTATATGTACATAAAGTTGTTTATATTGTTAGTATTTGGCATGGCATCCGATATAACAAGATTTAATTTAATTTTAATATATTTAATATCGTCAGAAAAAGATATCGTTAGAAAAAGATATCGTCCACGCGGATGCCAATGGGTTTAAATATATTTACTATAAATCACTTCGTTAATATAAAATACTCATTTATCAATCAATGCAGATTTTATATTTAGCTTAGAGCTTTCATTAGTAAGAAAACGTATAGTAAATAAAAATGTTTTGCAACAGTTTGTTCTTCAATGTGAGGTTCGGAAGTGTATACCTTTTCAATCACAAAAGAGCGCCCCTCCATGGTGGTAAAATAATTGATGCCCACTTCACACAAAAATGGTTGCACAAATCCGCCTCTGCCAAGATATTGCTTATCGCCTGCGTAAATTAAACAAATATTATAAAAACTGTATAATGTAGGTACATTGTAAACAATGTCAAAAGATGTTTAAAATGAATGCCCCAAGTTTCTTGCCCATTCTTTACGTAGTGGTTCTATATTTTTTTTTGCTGAACGTTGACAGTGCAATTTAGAATATTTCTATACTAAATTTGTGATTGACCTTCATAACTGAATCGTATAAATAAATATATAATAAATAACGCATAAATCGCACAAATTACTTTGAGTGTGTGGGTAGGCCTCGTTTCTACACAAAATGTCTTAGTGTGAGTATAGGTAAATGCTAAAGACGCATACATAAAAGCATTAACATATCGAGTGTTAACTGGCGATAAGTCATATCCTTTACCTCTGAACTTAATGACGACAATATCAGAAAGGACTTATTACCCGTTCACAGTCGATATACAATATGATCGTTTGGCAGTAGTGGTTGAAATTATACTGAAAAATATGGAGGGGCACGCCTTCGTCAGTGGTAAGGTTTGTATCTACGTAATATAAATAGGCACGTATGTCTTTCAAGAATCATTTGTTGAAAAACATAGGTATACATATTATGTAACAAAGTAGAAAACATCTAAAAACAAAGTAGCAAACTATATAAAAGACTAAGATACATTAATTTTACTATAATCCTTTTTATTCTGTGTTATAATAGTGTATCCATCCATTATTATCTGCGAGCATGCTCCATTTATCACACTCGCTTGTTGCGCACTGAAATGCACTGAACACAACAACTTTAAGGTAATCTGTGACTATATAGAATGGTATTGTACTATTCTATATCTATACTCTATACTAATATTTTATAGAGGAAATATTTGTATATTTGTATGCAACGAATAAACTTAAAAACTACTGAACAGATTTGGATGAAATTTGGTATGGAAATAGTTTGAAACCCGGGAAAAGACATAAGATAGTTTTTACCCAACTGCGCAAAAAGAGCTTAATGGTTTAGCAAGATAAGCGACAAACGCGCGGGCTGAGCTGAGGCCGGAAAGCTAGTATGATATAAATACACATATCCAGCAAACAGTTTAGAGCAATATTTCAAAATAACTGGTTGTGGGCTGGAGCATTTGAACTGCCTGCGGGCTTGCTATAGCCCTTATTGGTGGGCAGGAGTGTCTTATCTAAATATGTAACATTTTTTGGCAAAGGTACTCGTAAGGCCAAGCGGTTTTTTCTAGTCACGTCAACGGCTATTGCTTAATATGGCATGTGGTTCTACTCTCGATATTCCCGACTAGCGACAGCATGGGGCTTTCCATAAGCGATTCAACATAGTCACTTCTCTTAGCATAAAAATAGTTCACTTTATGATACCAGCACCAACTTTTAATATGTTAATAAAAATAGTGCTCTTTCTAACAAGTTGTAAAGTTCCTGGATCTGAAGGAATGACGTCATCAAAATGGCAGCCTTCATCATACCAGAGTCCTAACAGATCACAAATGTATTAGTGATGCCCCGTGTTGGTACCACAAAAATTGGCACTTTTTGTTTGGTGGAGACCTCAATTACAGGTCGGCCTTATTTTTAATTTTTCCATAGTTTTATGCAATGATTTTGTCAATACTTTTTTACAACATAGACAGAATATAACGAGTTGTAGCAAAAGCAAGTATTTTTTTGGAAGATTCCAAGAAGAAGTAGGCGAGTTAGTGTAATAAAGAAGTGTAGTAAAGAAATAGAGTAAAAGTGTAAATAGTCTCAATTTATAGACACATAAAATATAAAATCAAAATGTTTGAACAAATCCATTCTGTGAAACTGATTTGTTGTTATACATTTGCTCTTATATTTCCTGGAAATAAAAAATAACCTAACACCACCTAACCTAACCTAATACAAGAATGCTAGACGATGTAAGCAAATGCTTATATCATTAATATTCATGTAAATGCTGACTCCAGCCCGCTAAGGTCACCTTTCATCTAACAACATCAATAGGTGTTCAACCTTAGCGGTTAATCTAAATTTCTGATTGAATTTCAGCCAGTTACTTACTAAAGCTTTCAATCGGCTAGTTCGTTTTATTTCGTTGGACCTCTTCTTTAAAATTTAAAACTTCAGCAAGCTATGGATATTATAAAGATATGTGAAACTTGCACGAGTAAATGAGAATTCAAGCTATGTGGTCAGTATTTTTCTTTATTACATTATGTTGAACCGTTGTTTAAAGAATATTTTTTCTCTTTTCAAAGGACCACTTACCAATAGAAGATTATGCACCAAAAGGGATTAAGCAGATACGTCACGGGCTGCATATTGAACCACAAGCGTAACGAGAATCTCTAAAGTTACCTCCAGAGCACAATATTGTTAGGCTTTCTTACTCATTGATTGGCATCTCATTCTCTCTAATACGCTTTAATTATATTCTGCGTCACTCCAACATGAGTTCTAAAATTCCAAAACGTGCTCGATATCACCTTACACCGTACACCGACAACTTTTTTATCGGCAAAGCGGGCACTATGAACTCAGCAGTCCATACAAAGTGGCAATAAATAAAAGCAGAACGACAGGGTCGTCGAGTGCAAAGCAATATTTGCAGGAGGGGACTTCAAATGCAATTATAAGCAGTGTACCGCCGCACTGCCACGCCGCACCCCTCGTGCCTAGGGACAATCGCCGCCAGTCCCGCCCGTGTCTGCATCATAGCTTGTTTGAACCTACCCTCATATGCAACCTTTAGACGTAGTAACTATTATTTACTCTATGCCTTAATGTTAACCGTCGTGGAGCATGGGGGCCGTTCCAGATACTGTGTTAAAATCACCTACTAATAAACTGGGATACCATCTATAATAACATTATATATGGCTCCTGTTTACTAAGGTTAAAAGTAAGTTAATAATTTTTTGACATTTTCATTTCAAGAACTTTCACCAGCCTGGTTTCTGATCGGTTGTCTATTCTAAGCACCGATAGGGGGTGATCTGTGATTTTAAGTTTCCCGTTTAGCCAGTAATATGTCTAACTAATTAAAGATTATATTATTATGTATGTACGTTCACCTTTTTTATTTAGGTACTTATACGAGTATAAAATAGTCACAATGACCTCATTATAACGATGCTTCGTACATATATTTCTTAGGTCCTGGATTAGACATATAAACTTCACCCACTTTTTACCAGACTTGTTTAGATCGTATGTGATAAAGTAAGATAAGGAGCCTGGCTATTGCCAGCTTTCTGAAACAATTTTGCGTATCCGATGTAAGTACCAATTAAAAATGTTTATGTCAGGCAAAACACTCACTTATGGGACCGAATACGTCCACTCGGATTTCGAGTATATATATCAGATACTCATTACCAGGGCAAATGCGCAGCGGCTTCTGCTGGGACCTCATGTCGGATAAGTGTTATAGAAGACCTATTCGATCTCTAGCATAAGTGTATTGTCAGTCAATTAATTATATTCAAATGTGTGTAATCCAATACCTGTTCCAAGTGTTTCCACGTGGACAGAACTGTTGGTTAACATTCGCACTAAACACTTATCCAACGGCCCATAAGCATCGATTATTAAGCATTTGTTGTCATCGCGATATTGCAGGTTATACTGACAAAAAATATACCTATCGGCCAAATATGTTTTTTCCTACAGTAGCAAATGATTAAGTTCAGATGCGATGAATGCGGGTATTATTTTTATAATTTTGATAGAACATGTACTAATTTCAAAATATTGAGTCGAAGATACTGATTTAGGAGTTCTTAGGGCCTTAACGTTACAGTTATTGTGAAGCACTCGTAGCGAAGTTTGCTTAACCATTCTGAATCGATCAGCAAAGTTAAGCAACGTCCGCCACGGTCATGAGTTGGATAGGTGACCGCTGGTGACATTACTACTGAGCGCTTCCGTGCTTCGGAGGGCACGTTAAGCCGTCGGTACCGGTTGTTCGGATGGCAATCGCTATAGCATGGTGGTAGGGCATTTTGCGAATGCCCGCCTGGCTAGCTACCACCCTCAAGTTGAAAATCTGTCGCCAAGCACCTAACGGTGTATTCCGGCAGCTGTCCTTGAGAGCCAGTAATTCTAGGTTAGCCTGAACAACATCTTCGACCACATCATCACTTACCATCAGGTGAGATAGTGGTCAAAGGCTAAACTATCAAGCATAAAAAAAAAAAAAGTTATCTTACTCGACATCGGGAACGCACCCCTGAACAATCAGTCGCGCCCGTGTCTGCTTGATGGCTCGTCTACGTATCCACATAATACGCTGCTTTTATATCAAACGTCGCGAAATATGACGTGGGACGCGGTAGAATGCTTCAAAGCAGCGTTGAGGCAAATTGTGAAATTGAGGTTTTACATTTTCTCCTTTGGTTTTGGTTTGGGAGGCACAGGTAGGTAGGTTTTTCACTATCTCATTTCTTGCACAGAGTACCTACTAACCTCTTGGTTCGATGTGGTGGCTTAAGTGGTCAAAGCGAGTAATGATGTACTGTAACTTCTGTGAAATATATTTCTACTTTAACTTTACTTTATTTATATTTCATCAGTACCGGTCTCAATAATTTCACTGAACACTATATACTGCTTATATAATGTTCAGTGAAATTATAGATATCTCGCTGTAAGTCTGTTCATAAGTCAGGGGTCTCTAGCTCGTAAATAAAATTTAATATGTCATAGATTTGACACCTACAATTTTGATATTTTTTAACATTGACCCAAAGGTGGGTTGACCCAAAGTTTCATGAGGTGAAAAAAATTTCACACGCTGATATATACGTTTAAATCACCATAAACCTTTGAATCAACTTTTTACACCGAATATCAAAATTTCAAATGTGTGACTCATTCCATTTACGATCAAGATGTTCTAACATACCGACGGGCTGACGGAAGGATAGACAGACAGATGAGTCTTGTTAATAGGGTTCCGTTTTCCTTTTAGGTACAGGACCCTAAAAATTATCACCATGAACTAATGCCATTCTTGAACGCCGCCACATGACTTGATGATCGATGATTAAACGGAGATGGAGTATTTCGTTCAATACTTTACGAAATGATGTTATGATTTTTTTATGAGATTGTGACGGAACAAGCACAAACCTCACCTGATGTTAATTGATAACCTCTGCCTATAACAGATACAATTCGCCACATGTGAGGAATGGCACTGTGCCTGTCGCCCTGAGACATACAGTTGTAAAGCCCCATGTGCCCTTAATTTTACTGGCTCTCAAGGACTGCCGGAACACACCGTTAGGTGCTTGACGGAAGATTTTTTAATTTAGGGTGGTAGCTAGCCAAATTCCATAAAATGCCCTTTCAACATGCGATGAAGCACAATCCGGCGGTAGGAATCAAAGTCGAAAACCAACCCCCTCACTATTGGGATACGAGTTGGAAGAAGAAGAAAACATGGGAACTACTATATATAATAGTAAGTACGTATATTGCTTTAGTAATGTGATTTGAAAGAGCGGAAGTACCATTAGTTACTTGAACGCTGCAGAGAGCAGGGTATTTCCCGAGGGTGTCCTAAATACAATAAGGCTTGTCCTACGGGAGACGATGCAGCTACCAGTGCAACTAACGCAAAGGGTCGATTTACTAACTTATATATTTTTATATGTAGGTTCATTGGAGGTATATCTTGTTGGTACCTATATGCACTATAATCTGTTGTAAAGAGGTCCAAAATAGAAGACATTTGACTTTAAGAGCATACTGGACCTAGATACTGATATAAGTAGTACCTGATGTTTAATAAATAATAAGTTTTTAATATATTTTTCATCCCACCATCTCAGAAAGAGTATTTTTAATCTTCAATATCTGAGTGGAAAAGCCGTTTTTATTCTCTAGAGGATAAAGTAAATTGAATTTAGAACATCGTGTGCACTAAGTTTGTGAATTTAAAAAAAACATTAAACCTATTTACTGCTACCTAGCTCTATGGTGCCGAATATATCATACAACTTTTTTTTAATTTGTTAAAAACTCAGACTCGGAACCTTCTTGGTGTTCTTTTTTCAATTTGCTTTGTACGCGGCATTTAGTCATTTCCTCGCTGAGGTGGAATGAAAAGTTACGTGTTGCACTCGAGTGCAAAGATTTTTCACCTCGTGCTCTTTTGATTCCCTCGCTAACGTTCAGGATTCTAATTTAGAATCACTCGCTGCGCTCGTGATTCAATTTTAGCATCCTTCGCTTGCTCGGTCATCAAAATTGAACACGCGGTTAAAGCAACTTTGCACTCTTGTATAACAAATAACTATACCTACTTACTCGTCTACACTTATATTACAATGGGGAAAGATTTGTAATTTTGTATGCAACACATAAACTTAAAAATACTGGATCGATTTGGATGAAATTTGTTATGGAAATAGTTTGAGACCCGGGGAAGGACATGGGATACTTTTTATTTAGAAATGGTTTTGAGCGATAACCGACATACGCGCGAGTGGAGCCGCGGCCGGAAAGCTAGTAGATAATAAACAAAACAAAAGAGTGTTGATTTGAGAACTTTTCTTTTTTCAGAAATTGCTTAAACATTTTTACCTACTTAGAAGATAGTGCTACTTAAATGACTATTATAAAGAGGGTGGGCTGTTTCTTTTAAATTATAGCTATAATTTGATTACTATTGTATTCATGTTGCTGATGATTTGGTGGAAATATTTATAGTTAGTCTTGATTTTATTTGTCCCAGGTGTGGGTAGGAGCAAAAAAGTAGAGGAGATAAATATCTTCAGGGATAAAGCTAAGTTTTACCAAGTTTTTTTAGATATGTCTCTTTAGCAGGAACAACTTGGTGGGAACATCGCAGTGTCAGATATGCTACCTTGAAATAGCGTGCAAAAGTATTGTGTTTACGCGTGAAAGGCACTGCAGTAAATGCTGTAATTGCACGCAGGTGAACGAGACATGCGCGTGCTGTTCATTCGGTGCATTTTCTCCCTTACTTGCCTTTTATGACACTCAATAGGGTGTTATGTACCTACCTACTGTCAACAGGTAAGGCCATATAGTAATCAAGGAAGATTAGCTTTTGTAGCAAATACTTCAAATGATTTTTTAAGTATTTGCTACAAAAGCAACCAATTTTGTGTGGATACGAATAAAATTGTGCTTAGGTACGTCGTATATTTTTCTTGGCCTAATAATATAAAAGTACAAGCGAGAAAGCTGCAGAAGACTTAAACCACAGATCACAGAAAAACATTCTTGACATTCTATAATCCCTAGATAATACATATTAAATAATATTCGTATCTGTGTCATAATTTTGGATGCTATACGCTTGGGAATGGTAGGCACTGGGCGTTAATTAGAAAGTTCTCGATATGCTCGCCAGGTCAGAGAGTAAAAAGGGCCTGTATAGTTAAAAATCTATCGTCAAGGAACTGAAGGTGTGCTCCGAACTCCGATGATAGTTGTCCTTGAGTACCAGTTATAATGAGGAGGCTCCCATCACACATCGCATCACGCCATACAAAGGTACCTACCTAACTATCCAAATCTTAAAAATAGCCGTAGGTATAAATTATCAACGAATTATACCTAAGAAGAGTTGATTTATCATTATTTAAATTATCTCCACCGACAACGTATCGAAACTATAATTTACGTTTTTTTTTAAATTATAATGTTTATCTAGATTAGCATAAAACCTCATTCCAACTACCCTCGCGATAATGTTTTACAGATCTATTTGGGCTTGTGTTATAAAAGAAAATTATATTAGCAAAATAGAATATACTCATTATTTTAAATTACTTAACCCTTTTTTTTCTAAATATTATGATAACAAGCACTACCGCGTACCTACTAAACGAAAATTATAAATCTACAAATTGTTGGAGTACATAATGTTTTGCCCCGGGCGGGAATATATTTTTTTGGCCCGGGGCAAAACATTTTGTACTCCAATAATTTGTTAATTTATGATTATACCTCAAAACACCTACTGCTTAAACCGTTCGAAAGCGTCTCGTAAACAAACGTCAGGGTGCTCAATTTACCATTGAGGCCATCACGTCTTTCAAATGTAGAAAAAAAGTTAAAATCGTAACCGTTTACTAATCGGTAGTTTCCTACTACGAAAGCTGGAAGCACTTGTAGGCTACGAGAAAATTCCACAGTATACTAAATAGGTACTGGTGCACAGTATCTTCAATAGTTGCAGAGGCCGTTGACTACTCCTTCCTATCTCTTTCTCTCACCCATCTATCTGCACTCTTCCGTAAATCGAAATCAAAGCTCGTCGGGATTGGAAAGCTGCGAAGTTCTTACGTTTCCGTACTGGTGTGAAGCTAGCTGTAAATAGAGACGTGCGTTCCGAATGCGGAGATAAGAATTTCGGCAATTGTGGACGCAACAAAAATAAATATTACGTAATAGTTTAGTACCAAAAATGTTTTTCTGAAGGAATAACTTGCAAATACCAAGTGTAAATTTATATTTCTTTACTAAAATTATCGCAGTTCAAAGGGACATCAATAATGTCTCAACTTTATTATGTAGAGATAACAATAATTTGATTACTGTCTTGGTATGAGCGGAACGTACCTGCATATGGCCGACGCTCAGTTTGTGTTTATGTCAATACAGAACTGATTTTTTATTATTTTGCGCGGGTGTGGAAATAACGATATATTTTACTAATATGTGTTTGTGAAATCTGTGAATTGTGTGTTATTTTGTGATAATGTTTTGCACCGCTGGACTTTTGGATATCTTTAAATCTTCAGCGTACTTATAAGGGTATGTAATATTTTATGTTTCTCACCTGGTTTAGGGGTTTATAAAGTTTTATAGGGTTTATTTAGGCTCGTGCAAAAACGGCAATCCCTAGTGCAAGTTTTGTACAATTTGTATGTTTTGCTTTTGTTGATATTCATAGAGAAACTTAGTTATCTCAGACGTAAAGATTTCTTGCAGCCAATAGCTGCAGCTGTGTAGTGTCTCGTGGGTTATCGCCAGATGATAACATTTCTCATAAGTATAAGGTATTCAAGACGAATACTCGTTAAATACTAACTTATTATGAAAATGCTACATGTGAACTGTTCTAATTCGACTTTCAAAAAGAACTTAACCAAAAGAACCATCAATCATCTCTTAATTGATCAATACTGATTTGTTTCCTTTAAATCCAGACAAACAATTGTGTCTAGTTTTTATTATCTGCTAACCTACTTCTACTATTCCATATCAGGAAAAAAATCCACGAATATAAACTTTGAAAATAATCTGCTAGTTTTGTACACACTTAAAATTTATAACAATCAATAAATAGAATTTTGAAAAAGTGACTAAACTACCTATTGTTAAATCCACCTGAACTAGTTTTCTGAAAATTTTCCCACATCTCTATAAATTACTCCACATATTTCAAATCTCAAACAGCTTGAACCAAAAATACTTTATATGAAAAAATAAACATTTCAAGATTGCTATTACAAACGAAGAAACCATGTTACTATAACAGATGGAACACATTGTGTTTACGAATCACACACACATGTTATGAAACCATCCCTGTGAATCACAGGACATCTGTGCTAATAATTTGATATCAGCCTATTTATAAAACAAGGATAAATATATATAAATACTATTGCCATGAATGAACAGAGACTTGGTATTAAGTGTAAGGATAAAAAGATATTGTTTTGTGTCCATTTATTTTTTACAAGACTAAAAACTACAATATATATCTCATCATTATATAAGTCTAAAATTTAAATTAGTGCCTGTAAGAGAACTTCGATAATAACATGAAATATATAAATTGATGTCAAGCATGTGGCAAGCCATCAAACCAAAATCAAATCTTTTTATGAATATGTCCTATGCTCCTATCTTGTCCTGTATGTTGTTTGAGGATACATTGTACCAGCACCACCATAATAGGATAAGGGAGGAAGATTATGAAACTTCACATACAATCTCTTTGAGATAGTAAAGTATAAACCAATCATTAATATTTTTCATTGGCATAATCGTAGTACCAAGTTTTACATTTGTATACCAATAAAATTCTGTTGTATTACCTGCAGTTAAATATGTGCACCACTAATTCTTACTCTGAATAAGACTAATAAATAGAGTGTCTTCTACGATAAACAATATCTCAATCAAATGATTGAGAAATCAACACCATATGCACATTGAAAATACAACATTATTTCCAACTTCAAGTCTTTGATATGTAATAATTTGTGAGTAATAAAACAAGTCTTGTAAACTAGGTCAACATATCATCTAGGTAAAAATTTCCAATATACCTATGTATGTATATAAAAGTTTAGATATATTTTTATTTCCAAAGTAAGTAAAGTATGTACAACTTAGAAAGATTTAGCTATATAGACAAATAATAACATTTATATTTTAAAATTTTATAGCTTAAATAGTTACTTCGTTTCAACTGAGCAACTACATAAAATACAGTTAAAAAACCTTTACCTACTTATTGTTAATTATATTATATATTGTTAAATATATATATATAAATATTCTTCTTGTATTAAGGCTCCTCTCATTGAAGTTGATACATTGTACTCCCATGTATCAGCCATGCTGTGTACATATAGTTTAGGGACATATTATTTTAGTGTTTTTTTTTCAACATTATTTGAAGCAAGAGGCCTACCTGATGTTAAGTGGACTAACCTCTGCCCATAACAGATACCATTTGTCACAAGTGACGAATGGCACTGTGCCCGTCACCCTGAGACATATAGTTGTTAGGTCTCATGTGCCACATTATGTCTGATGAAACAAGCACCCAGGCCACCAATGCCTACCTGGTGTTAAGTGGTAACCTCTGCCTGTAACAGATGTAGTTCACTGCGCCCATCTTCCTGAGATAGTTTTTATTGATACAAGTAATGTAGGTACAGAGTAGATATGAATCTATAGGTTCCCAAACTAGCGTCAGCTGTGTTTCAACAACCATAGGCTTCTCCCTAGTAATGTGAATACTATTTGGTCGTAGAAATTTGATATGATGGCAGCAGGTTCTTTCCCAGTTGTACTTACACAGAGAGTTCTACTGCTACTAAATTTAAATGAAATATATTGCTTATATAATTTGTTTAAATTTTTTATAAAGTATGGAACACTTGTTCCATACTTGAAATTGAAATAAATTTTGAATATCTTAGAACTGCAATGAGACAGAATAATTTTGGTGTTCATTATGCAATCTCACTTTAATTTCACAGCAAAAATTCACTAAATTTGATAACTATCTTTAAATACATAGATAAATAGGATCTATACTTACATTATGTATACATATATGTATGTATATAAAAAAATCAGGAAATTAAGTATTTAATTTCGAAATTATTCTGAATAATTGTTTTGTATAAGTTTTTTTTATATAATAAATAATTAATGTAATAAATCTCATATAAAACAATTAGTTTTGTACTTATATAAATACGGTTTAATTTCAATGGAACAATAAATTGCTTAAAAAATATATATATGCAGTTGAGTTTTTTAATAAATTTATACATATTTCACATTTACAGATGAAATAAAAAAATTAAGAGAATAACTGGCAAATAAACAAGACATGCATCCAAAATTTCAGCCAGTTTGAAAAAGTTTGAAGTTGAAGTTTGAACAATTGGTATTTAAAGTATGACTGATCTATGTTTCTATGTGAAGGGCTAATAATATACCTACTTCCTTTAAATATATCTAATTAAGTATTACTAACTGTTAGTAAACAATAGTTGGTAGGTATAAAACGTCATAGTGCAATGACCTCTGTTGATAAACTATTATCACAAATACCTAAACCAGCTAAGTAGGTAACATGTACATAATAACCTTATCCAATAAAGCAATTAAGTAAATTAAATCAGCGTTATGATTAATTGACCATATAAGTATATATATTTTTATGCCTGATAGGATAGCTTTTGACCATTATCTCACCTGACGGTAAGTGATAATGTGGTTGAAGAAAATAATTTTATAGTTATTATTTAAATACTGATGTGTGACTAACAAATTTAAACCATATCTCATCTATCTCCATATATGTACTGCACTTATTGGAATTAAAAGTTACGAATATAACCATTTTGAACAAGCTGTTCTTTACAATCCCGCGAATCGAAATCTCACTGAAATGTGACACTAGATTGGTAGCTGGTTTAAGGGTATTTTTGGGGACAGTGAAATTTAGCAAAAGCAAGTGTCAAAATATCATATCTTAATAATGAAACATAGTAAGTGAAATTTGTCACAAGCAAATTTATTCAATAAATGGTGAGAGCTATTTGATCTGACATTTTACAAATTAGAGTACAAAATGGAGTACAAAATGTTATGCCCAAGGCGGGAATCGACCCGCGTCCTCCGATATCGCGTTGGATGCCTAACTCAATAATTTGTAAAATATGATTTTCGCTTAGCACGCGATAGTGCTTGTCATCATATTAAGAAATATCAATATCTCATGTTTATTTTGTAATTTATTTCATAGTTTTGCTTTTGGCCTAATTATTCACCTGAATAATAATAACAAATATTTTATGTTAACATTATATGAATATAACGCACAATCGAGAAGATATCTCGATCTTACGCTCGAAGAGTCAAGACGCCCTGGAGATGTTTCGTGCAGAAACGAAACGCGTCGAAAACTCTTCTGGTTTGGGTGCGTGGCGTTTGTGACGTCACGTCGACTTCTAAGGAAAATTAGGCTGAATTGTCAATAGACATATTTTTTATGTTTTATAAGTGTTTTACTAAAAAATTAATTTAATATTTTCTTGAAATATTATTAATATATATTATTATGGATTTATTATTAATATATATTAAAATGTAAGTAATGACGTGGTATAAGGTAGTAACGAGAAGGAAGAACCTAGAAGGAAAATTACTCTTAAGTGGGAACAGCCATCGGAACACACTGCTGCTTGGTAACCGATTTTCATCTTTAGGATACAGGAGAAAATAGCTTACAAGCTAGCCAATCGGGACTTCGCGAATTCCTATCACTATGTAGAAGAGCTCAAACTCCCGGCGAAAATTAAACTTTGAACAATCGAAACAGCAATACATTGCTACTAAGCCATCTGTGCTCTGACTCATTATATCGTTCACCGAAGTGTGCATTTTTTCTTTAATCATGTTGCACTTCACCTGCTCGTATCGTTCAGTCGAATATATGATTATATTATAATTATACTAGCTATATAAATATTTATTACTAGCTCTCCGGCCGCGGCTCCGCCCGCGCGTTTGTCGGTTATCGCACAAAGCCATAAATCTATTTGCGCAGTTGTTTTTAGGGTTCCGTACCCAAGGGTAAAAACGAGACCCTATTACTGAGACTTCGCTGTCCGTCTGTCACCAGGCTGTATCTCAAGAACGGTGATAGCTAGACAGTTGAAATTTTTACAGATGATGTATTTCTGTTGCCGCTATAACAACAAATACAAAAATTGATGGTCTCGAACTATTTCCATGCCAAATTTCATCCAAATCGTTCCAGTAGTTTTTAAGTTTATTCTTTGCATACAACAATACAAATCTTTCCTCTTTTTAATATAATAAGTGTAGACTAATAAATATACCTTTAATAGTATTTTCGAAGCGCTCGTAGCGAAGTTTGCTTAACCATTCTGAATCGATCAGCAAAGTTAAGCAACGTCCGCCGCGGTCAGGAGTTGGATGGGTGACCGCTGGTGACATTACTACTGAGCGCTTCCGTGCTTCGGAGGGCACGTTAAGCCGTCGGTCCCGGTTGTTGTCTTAGGATGGCAGTCGTTACAGCATGGTGGTAGGGCACTTTGCGAATGCCCGCCTGGCTAGCTACCACCCTCAAGTTGAAAATCTGTCGCCAAGCACCTAACGGTGTGTTCCGGCAGCTGTCCTTGAGAGCCAGTAATTCTAGGTTAGCCTGAACAACATCTTCGACCACATCATCACTTACCATCAGGTGAGATAGTGGTCAAAGGCTAACCTATAAAGCATAAAAAAAAAAAAAAAAAAAAAAAAGTTAACAATCTGTGCTTTGGTTTTTTCGATGATTATTAAAATACTTTAACCGACTTAACATTCACAATTAACTAACTAACTGTAAATTTCCTTGATAATACGAGGAACAGCACGTTTTACGAACAAATAGACCAAAAATAATATTATTAAATTAGTTGTGAGCAATTTGTACAAAAATTAATATTCTAATCGATTAATTTATTCTGATCACAGGATTAATTTCACTCAAAGTATGGAATCGGAAATTTATCAGTAAATTTCACTGTGACCAGATCCAGGTAGGTTATGAATTTATGATATCTCGTGCGGAAGATGTCTGGATGGGTATCACAGCCATGGTATCTCCATCGAAAAGGGTATACAAATTTTAACTCTAACGTAGCATTGCCAATTACTGCTCGCCTTATAACCTTGGAATTCCCTAAGATATTTCTTACTATTTTACCGGCCGCGGCTCCGCCCGTGCTTATGTCGGTTATCGCGCAAAAACATTAACCTATTTTTGCACAGTTGGATAAAACTATTTCCATACCAAATTTCACCCAAATCGGTCAAGTAGGTAGTATTGGCGTGACAGACAGATAGATAGACAGTTACTTTCGCATTTATAATATTAGGATGGTTATCATAACTGTGTTCCGGTTTAAAGGGTATGGCTGCGGGTGAAATTACAGGCACATGCGGCTTAACAACTTTATATCTAGGGTGATGGGTGCAGTGGTGAACTGTATCTGTTATATGCAGATGTTGCTGCTTAAAATCAAATGGGCCTCGTGCTTTTTCCGTCACAAAGAAAACCGTAGAAAGCTCAAAAGTGGTCTCATTACCTAATTAAGCTTACCAAAACCTTATCAATTACTTTTGAACGTAACCATAAAGTCCTGAAAATAAGACTTAATTAAAACAGCTCGTTTTTGTAACTTTCCCTTGCCACTGCGACTCCGCGAAGAAATCACATTTAATAAGCTTGTTACGAAAGCTCACTTAATCTAATTAAGTGATTACCCGTGTGACCTTTCAGTAGAAAAAAAATAAAACGCCGACCAATTGCGAGTCAGACTAGCCCACTGAGAGGGTTCCATACAACAAAAAAATTATATATAATTTTTAGCTTTGCGGCGCCGGCTCCGCCCGCGCGTATGTTGGTTATAACGCAAAAACTTAACCTCTTTTTACGCAGTTGGATAAAAACTATCCTATGTCCTTCCCCGGGTCTCAAACTATTCCCTTACCAAATCGGTCCAGTAGTTTTGGCGTGAAAGCGAGACATACAGATAGACAGACAAGAGTCACATTAGCATTTATAATATTAGTATGAATGGTTTTTTCAACCGGCGGTATGCCTTTATTAACAAAATACTACTTTTGGGGCGCTCTCGTAGCGAAGTTTGCTTAGCCGTTCTTAACCGATCAGCTAAGTTAAGCAACGTCCGCTGCGGTCATGACTTAGATGGGTGACCGCTAGCGACATTACTACTAAGCGCTTCAATGCTTCGGAGGTCACGTTAAGCCTTCGGTCCTGGTTATTGTATTTGGATGGCAGTTGTTACAGCATGGTAGTATGGCATTTTGCGAATGGCCGCCTTGATAGCTACTGCCCTTTAGTAGAAAATCGGTCGCCAATCACCTAACCTAACCGTGTGTTCTGGCAGCTGTCCTTGAGAGTCAGTATTTCAAGGTAGGTCTTAACAACCTTCTACCAAATCACTTACCATCAGGTGAGATAGTGGTCAAAGGCTAGCCTAGAAAAAAATGTTTTTTTACGTAGCTGATTTTGAAAAAAAAATGTTTACATACCTGATTTTGAAAAAATAAGTTTTTTTTACATAGCTGATTTTGAAAACAAACTTATTTTACATAGCCGATTCTGAAAAAAACAAAGATTTTTTTACATAGTTGATTTTGAAAAAAAAAAAGGTTTTTTTTACATAAGTAGCTGATTTTGGAAATAATTGTTTTTTTACATAGCTGATTTCGCTTCAGATTAATAAATTTATCAAAACTATTTGTTATTGACATAACAATAAGTAACACCAGCTCAAAATACACTAGCTCTCGGACTGACGATCAGACAGTATGAGTTTAGTAAAAGGATTCTGTTTTCCCGCACGGAGGAACCTTAAAGAGACTTAGTAAGGACTCGGTCATGGCGTACTCACTCTTTGTAGACTTTATGGGCTGGACTAATTGGACAATTAGCATGCACCATAAGGCATTTCGCATGTTTATTTATTTATTAATTCATTGATTCAACTAATTCTTACACGATTAACTCTAATACAATAGTGTAGTAGCCAAAGAAATGTTTCAATTGCTAAAATAACTATATGAAGCACTGATTTCATATATTATGTCATGGAATTAAACTATTTTACCTCCTCCTTTATTTGAAGTTGGTTAAAAATCTAGACTAACCCAATCCCGATGCATGCGTAAAAGTAATTAAATGAAAATAGTCCAAAAGAAAGTTCTACGCTGCATTTCTTATATAATTCACAGAATTATATAATAATATGTTCACAGAATTATGCCCTATGAAGAATTACTGAAAAAATGTAAGTTAAGTTTTAAGGTCAAGAAGGAAACAACTAGATGTAATGTTATTGCGTGATATTTGTAATAATCGATACGACTATTCTGAAATAATCAATAAGCTGTACACATTAGGGCCTATTCACGTAATCATAAAAAAATATTTGCTACAACATTGTGTCGTACCAATGCTGGTAAACGATCTCCCTTGTACCGTATGACAAAATCTTATAATGAAAATGTTAATTCTTTAGATATTTTTAATGAGAGAGTGTGATGTTTTAAAAAGTCTATGTTTGGGCTGCTGAAGGAAGTAGAACATATATAACCATCATAATCCAAGGAAACATAAGAAATTAATTCAGTGCTACGTAAAAAACTAGTTCCATTTTCCTTGAGTTCATTCATCCCATGTAAACACTGGTAACAAGAATGCTGTCGAGCTGTATTGGCATACTCCTGGCGCCGAATAGTTCCCGGAGATTGTCCCCGATTGAGTATTGTGCCGTTGTATTATATAGGTTGGTACTTGTTACGTACGTATTGAACGGTTAATTGATCTGTGACGTATCTATTGCCGCGTGGAAAAGTATTTGTAAGACTGTTTATTATGAAATTAAAATTGGATTAAAGAGATGATCATGGTACAGACCTGTTACTCGGAACTCGACTCGGAAGGAGTGCTTTATACGGGTAGGGCTCGTTTATAGTAGTCTAAGTCTTTCTAAAATGTGATCGCTATGGTAGGAGGTAGTAGATGTAACTGCATTAAAAATATGGAGGAATAAAGGAATACTTACTACACGTACGAACACATGAAACTGTCCATCGGTACCTCTATGTATATTATATTTTATACCACACCCACTCAGAAAGTGTCTCATTGCTAATTGAAAAACGTGTTATAAAGTTTGTCATTTACCCCTTATAAATGTGCGGCGGGAAAAGTTTTATGGAATTTTATTCCTTCCCTCCGTTGCAGTGAAGGAATGTTGTATGAAAATCCATACCTGCCCTGCTAGCGCTCTTTTGTTTTTTTAGTTGCTTACTAAAAAAAAAACAAATCTCAAAAAGGTTTAATATCAAATACCTAATTAGAAAAAGGAGGTGGGATTTTTCGAACTAAATTTTCAATGAAAATAGGTTTAGGCGCTTTTTTTCGTAGTGCCGAGAAAGGTTGGCAAACCTTTCTCGGCACTACGAAAAAAAGCGCGGCAATTTATGTGTTCTGTTAAATTTTGATTTTTACTAAATAAATAATTTAAGAATATGCTTTTAATTATTCCAAATAGGTAATTTTCCAAAATGTCATCTTATAGTAGAAATGACGACTTTATAAAGTTGACGCCACCAGAAATAAAAAATGCAGCTCCAGAACTTCCATCAAAAAAGGTTTTATATCAAATAATTAGAAAAATGAGGTGGGATTTTTTTCGTAGGTACTGGATTTTCAATGAAAGGAGGTTGGCAACCTTTCCCGGCACTAAGATAAAAAAAGCGCGGCAATTAATTTGTTTTTTACTAAATTGATAATATAACAGTACGCTTTTAATTAGTCTAAATAATTATCATAATAATTTTATTTTCCTCGCAGGTGCAGTATAAAGCACTATGTATCACTCGGGAGAAAGTTCTATTTCTGTTCTCGAGTTTCCTTTAAGGCCTCCGCTGACATACTCTCGGACAGAAATAGATCGAGTTCTCCCTTCGATGTACAATGTACTATTATATTTTCACGCTTGTTTTCTCTTAAGGTGTATCACTGATGGTGATGCAGTAAGAATCTTCCATCTACTGACACCAGTGTGCCCATATATTTGCTCGGTGATGCTGGTGGTATAAATGTAGTAGAGTGAAAGTCAAATCGATACAAATTTCATAAGAAATGTCATTATTGTAATATATTTTAACTCGAAATGATTTGTTGACAAGGTGTGATCCCTAATGCATATTCAGAGTGTCAACTTTCTGGAAAGTCGGAGAAAAGTTCCCAGACCACCTTGGTCAGGGAAAGTCAATGAATTTGAGAGGTCACCTGGAAAGTCAAGGAAAATAATATTTTTTCCAGTTATTGTTAAAAGAGCAGTGTTTTAATTCCCAGTGATTGTGATATAAGGGATATATATTTCATGCTCTAGTACTGGCTATTGATTATTGAAGCATTTTTAATTGATTATTGAAGCAATTTCTGTAGTATTAAACTACAATTGCTGCAATATTGATAATTAACTAATATAAATAATTTACCTAATATAATATTTAATTTCATTATGGATGTAATTGACTTATTATATCAACTATATATTATATCAATGATTGGTCAGATAAATTTGATGAAAGAGGGAAAGTTAAAGAATTTATTTTAGCATTCTGAGTGGACACCCTGATATTGATGTGCAAAATATTGGTGTTTTTTTATGTGATGTAACGGACACTTCGAACGCTTGATGGTAAATAAGCTCGCCCCTTTTACATGGGAGAAAAACATACCTGGTGAAATAAGGGTATTATTATTATACAGCACGATTCTAGCACTGAATTGAATTTAATATAGTTGTGAAATTTGGTATCGTGGAAACTGCTGGATTTAACCAACGGTCCTCGGATATATGGGCACGCTGGGTAATTCGTGCCACTGGGTATGGCTGTGACATCCATACTGATCATCATCACATCAATTGCCGGAAGACGTCAACAAATACCTTCCTCACTGACCACAATAAAGAACGGGGCTCGTCTTTAGTATTGGTATACAGTATACACCACAATGTACCTTCATTCCTTTTTTACAGATAGATATAGTTATTTAAAATAATCACACGAAATTTTATCTCCCGGAAATCAATAGTTTTTGAGAAATAAATTATTGAAGTTTTAATTTTAACCTAGATTATTTGTGTATTTTGCACTTCTACTAAGTACACGACATAGCCTAATGGATTCAAAATACCGCGAATTATTCAAGTGGCTTAGAGTAGATCGTATGTTGTGACAGAACCGAAGCAGCACCTACCTTCCAAGCAGTCTTGTCTGCCCTACCCCTAGAGTGTTTTTTATAAGCCGGAGGCGCGGAGGGGGAGCGGCGCTAGTCTACTCGCTAGTCTACTCTGTGACGAGGTAGCGAGAAGACTAAAGCGCTGCGTACCCACAGCGCCGAAGCTGTCATAGAATTACTTCACTTTTAATAAGACATTTGTGTCTTATGCCTAACCTTTTTTTGTTGACTTTTTCGTGCTTGTGATTTGTGACTAATTATTTTCATGAAGAAGAAGATAATTTTGAGAAAATTCATTAGTGTTAAAAATCTTGGTTTCTGAAATCCCCCTCCCTTCAGAAGGGAATATTCCGCCCTCCCTCTCCCTAACCACAATACGTAATATGTACTAACATATACCATATCTAACTAAAGTCCTTTTAGTGTATGTAGGTATAAAAGGTTTAATAATTATTATTTAAAAAAAATGATTTCCGGTACCCCCCACCCCTCCGGGGGGATGCTACAACCCCCCTCTTCCCCCTCCACCCTTTCCTATTGTAGATATGTATGTATACTGATTCTAAAGTCCTTCCAAGAACGGCTTTTAGCCATTTATATCCATCGACTTCCCGCAACTTACTATACGTTGTCACTCGTCAGTCCACATAGTGGGGGACTTACCTACTCTTCGTATTCCGGTGAAATATGGTAACCATTTGATAACCCTTCTTCCCCATCGGTTATTCGTCGAGCGACGTGGCCAGCTCATTTCAACTTGCAAATTTTAAAAGCTTTGTCGGAGCTGTTTTTTCCGCGAATTTACTCTTTCCATAGTTTACTGCGCAAAGACACTCTGAGTATAGGTCTCTCCATGCCATTCTGAGTGACTCTAAACGGCCACAATTTAAGTTAGGCCATCATCACTGGTAACACATAATGGTTGAAGAGTTTTGTCTTTAAGCTCTGGAGGATGTCCGACGAAAAGATATCGCGTGATTTCCCGAACACTGACCATCCGAGTAGGATTCTTCGGATCTAAGATCTAACTTTAACCTGCCTAATTGGACAGTCTGTCATAGGTAGACCATAATCGTCGACAACTTTAAGAATATATATGCTTATACCTATGATCCTATTATTTTTATAAGATTGTGACGGAACTAGCATGAGACCCATCTGATGTTAAGCGGTAACTTTTGCCTATAACAGATGCATTTCGTTGAAGTGACGAACTGCACTGCGCCTGTCGCCCTGATCCATATATATTTGTTAAGTGTGTTTAGCGAAAGATTTTCTACTTGGGGGTGGTACCTAGCCAGGCGAGCATTAGCAAAATGCCCTTCTACCATGGGGTGAAGCTCAAGCCGATGGCGGTGGGATCAAACCTACGGCACGGCTTTTACCCTCGGCTATCATTGCCTCAAGATCCATTTATCAAGATTGTATCAGTTACATTTTAATAATATTTAGGCTTGTCGGTCAAAGGGGTTATTATTGTATACCATAAGTACATAGTTCTTGACCTTGAATAGCGATTACCTACTCAATCAGTCGGTCCCAGGCCTGTGTTTGTAAACTGCACGAAACCGTATAAAAACGGTGGTGCTGATTTTATTTTAAATTGCTTGTTATGACTGCTAAAGTAGCAACGCAGTGGGTTTAATAGGATTGTGATTTTTTGTAAACAAAGCTTTTATAGTCTCCCAGGGAGTTTTATAATAAGCAATGTGGCATTGAAATTTACCTATAATATTTATTGGTTCGGTATTTAAATTTACAAAAACTAGACCCGTCTTCGATTACTTTCGCATGGTCCTGGGGCCTTGATATATTTCGTTCCATTTTATACATTTTAAGCCCTAAATTGACCTACTATATTCGTCCCAGTCGCAAAATCCTTTCTTAGCTGCCGTCTACTCTCCATAAAGATCCTCCCCGCCAAATTTCAGCTTATAGTCCGGCTTTTTAACTTGAAATACTGTCAGAACCGACAGAAAGAAAGCTTTGAAGTAAGCTTGAAACTCGGCATGCGTGTAGCTTTTATATAATATGTGCTTCAATGTAGAGAGGAGTAGTTAGAATTCGAGAACTGATATGTTCTCCCTCCTCTCTTCTTTTGTGTACCAATCGATTTTATTTAATCAAAACTGACAAAGTGAGGATGAGACTATGTCAAAGGCATTAAATTATCTACGATACAGTCTTTGACTCTGTTGATATTGGACTTATGGTTGTCAAAATACGCTGACATTCATCATATAGGGATCAAAGCAATTTATTAAAATTACTTTCTTCGCCTCGTAGTTTCACCCGTTAGACAAATTATGAAATGTGATGATGATGATGAAAGTGTCCTTTGTAAAAGTATCAGTACCTAAACCTGTTGTAACCTATATTACAAATTTCATCCAAATCCGTTCTCGCCGTATTTTCACTTCTATATTAGGGTGACGTCGTCTTTGAAAAATTACAGACTGAGGACTGCATGTCCTAGAGACCTCTTTTGCGTGCGAGTGAGCGGAACAGAACTATAGGTACGCAGTCTAATAGACTAGGCGATTTTTTAGAAATAAATTATTATAAGTAACAGGTTATTCATAAAAACGGTATAAATCTCTTTTTATCACATGGTCGCTACAAATTAGTTATAGTTATACAATTGAGATGTTTGTTTTTCATTACTTTGTTAGTATCAAAATCTATCGTCATTTTAATATATATATATATATCTGTTGTATATTTAATATCTGTAATTGTATGTCATATATCTGTTTTGACTGGAATATTTTCGCCAAACCAAAAATACATTTTGTTTTTTCGTGATGTGTAGCTGACCTTGTACTTAAAAGTACCAATGGTTTGATTGGTTATTTACAGTCACTGCAGAGTTTTTGTAATTTTCGTTTCGAGCTGAGATATACATGTCCTGTAAAAGAAAACAAACTTATTGACATACACCTTAATTATATATAATACAGTCATATAAGTTAGATCTATACTTACATAACATTAAATTTATCTCCCTATAATAACAAGAAGCACATTTTGGTGAAAATTAGCCTTCTGCGTGTGAGCATTTTAATCTATGACGCAGTGCGTCCATCATTGGCTTTATGTTACATAACTTACATACTTGTATTTGTTATTTTCTTTTTCAATAAGGCAAATTGGTTCCGAGTAGAAGGCAAATATATGTCAAAATGAAGATATTTTTGTAATTTATTCCTCGAACAAAATTTTTACATTCAAAAAACTGTCTTGGCGCTTTTGTACATAATGAAATGAAATGAAATCAATACATCTGCAAGTATATGAATCCTAACTATAATATATGAAAACCTTGATGATTTTTCAGATAAAGAATATACTCGATGTATGCATATCAGAATGAGTGAGTATATCATAAACCTACTTTGAGTAATAGACTTTATTTTGCTGTAACGCCGCAGAAAGCCTACTCATAGTCAGAGTTATGATTTCCCTTAATGCTTTTATAGCTTTTAAGTCGATGTTTACCATTAAGGACGTCCTGCACGGAATATTCGCTAACTAGTATGTATCGTGAAAACGCAGATTCATTTCATTCAGAGGTAATGAGTCGAATTTATATGGATCCTCTTACAAACGCCAATAATATGATGGTAGGTCATATTGAGAATGTTCGTCTGACTACCTACCACCCTCAAATAGAAAATCTGTCATCCAGCACCTAGCACGGTGCGTTCCGGCAGCTGTTTTTGAGAGCCAATAACTTTTGGTAAGCCTAGAGAACATTTTCAACCGTATCATCATTTATCATCAGGTGAGACGGTGATCAAAGGCATTATAATTTTAGTGGTATTGAAATATTAAAATCAAGAATTTGGTACCTACTTGTTAAGTAACTACATTTAAATTCCGGTTTCATATTAATTGAGGCCATTATATTTTTACTTGTCATAGTCCCACGTTTGGACAGGTAGAATATTTATTTCTATATATTTCTTTCGATGTATTTCTTCATATAAAACAACTCAAGACTATATTGAAGACGTTTCTGGCTTCCGTTGTATGTTTTCCTGATGCATACTCCCTTCGGGAATCCTATTGTTGGTATTCTATTCGCTGCCTTTGCTCAGAAATGTTAAATAGCCCCTTTTTTGTGCGTCATGAGCAGCAACGCCCAGCGCACGTTGGAGTGATTCGCATGCTATTAATTTTACGCATTATTTTCGCCTATGTCGCCGTATAATACTTCCAAAAAATGAATATGACAGATCTTTAATTGTCAAGCGAGAACGGATATTTTTCAAGCCCATTATCGACAAGATTAAGACCTCCTGAAGCTGCTTCATGTAGAAGCAAAACTTGTTCAAAAACAATTCTATCTAAGGTACGTGATGTTTTGACTTCACGTCAGCTTATAAGTTAAGGCGTAATTGTGACATTAAAAAAAATATGTTTCTAAAATATTCATTTTAGTAATTTTAATTATAGTAGTAAGTATTTTAAAAATATTTGTTATTTTACTGCAAAGTAACGCTGGAATCTATTACTTACTATCAGCCGGATTGTCTACTGCTGAACACAGCCTTCCCCATTATGGGGAGATTTGCCATAATCCCCAAGATTGGCTGGTGCACCCACAGGTAGCAAAGGAGGGATGTCATTATAGCCCGGCACCTTATGGGGTATTATTCTATTAAGTATAACTTTTTATTATATTTTGTTACATATTTATTTATATTTTTATTTATCTTGAAAGGTGACTTAGACGGGTCAATCGCCACGCTGTTGTGAACGCTAAGGTTAAAGTTTTCTTTTAATAACTCCGATTTTATCAATTACATCGCAGCATGCAAAGTCAATTATGTCGTTGGATTAGCCAGATGTCTGAAAACGATAGTGAAGTTGTAAGCTTGCGTAACCAATTACTGTCATTCGTAGCCATGACCCTCGCCCATATAACTAAATATAGGAGTAATATTTGTATAAGAACTCAATTATACCATACAATTGTGGCTTGGGAATCAGGATTGTTTGTGATATCTTTCCTCCCATTAGGTAGTTTAGAAAAAGCAGAGGATTTAGATATATATGTTGGCCAAATGAAGAGTATGACTCCTCTTCTCACAATTCTTCCACTTCATGTTGTATGGCTTTTCTCTTATAACAGAGAAGATTTAACACCTGAACAATTATTTTCTTTAATAACATATAGTAACACAAGAACATTTTGCATAGCGTTGTAGGCACACAACATTACTAATTAAGATTCTTCGCGTCCTAAGTATTAGCTGACTGTTAGCGAATATGTTACGAATAGCCGAAGTGAAGTTCCATTTAGTTTAAGCCGGCTATAATTTGGTTTTGCCAGTAGCAGGTGAACATACACACGTGTAAACTATATATTTACGGCTAATACTGGATGTAGCTGGTTACGTAGGACTAAAACTAGGCCTATCCTTCACCATTAGGCTACAGTTCCGTTTTTCTGTGCATCACTGGCACTGTCACACGCTCGCTTCGCTCGCGCGCGCTTTGTTCTGGTCACCATTGGTACCCTAAAACGCTCTCCTCGCTTCTCGCAGCGGGGCTTCGCACGTGGATACACCTATAAGTTTAAACATGCCATGATCTACCACTGACCACATCTAGTTCTAGCCGGCTAAAACTGGGTGTAACCGAACTTCGGCTATTAGCCGTATTCTGAGTAGCATTTCCAAGAGAATTAGCATCTGCCATGCGGATGGGATATAATGAGCACATGTGACCGACCCATATTCTTGCGTTAAAGATGCCGATGGTATACAGACCTGTTCATTCACGAAGGCACGCCCCTGCACAGTAATTTATTGTTGGGGTGGGCCTCGTTTGTACACGACTTCTTAGTATGCGTGTAAATGATAATGTTAGATAGGTATAGTTAAACAACAAAATGTAAAATATGATCGCTCTGGTGCTAAAAAACGAATTGTACCTACTATCACAATTTCATACTTTTGAGTTAAGAAATTGTATCCGTTTTGAGGGAAAAAAAATTTCTTCATTTCATTCACTGTCAATGACTATATCATCAAAATAGGAAAACATTTTTCAGTTATTAAAGTGTAACTCAAGAACGGCTTGACCGATTTCGTTGAAATTTAAATGCGACCACTCGGGAAGCATCGTCTTTCAAATAAAAATAGAATCATCAAAATCGGTACACCAAGTCAAAAGTTCTGAGATAACAAACATAAAAAAAAAACAGACGATTGTTGCCTCCCAGAGCTTGAAAAGCATCATAGTAAGTAAATTTACTCAGTGAACGAGATAAGATCTGATCTTCTCTCAGTGACGAACGAAGTGCATTGACGAAGAACTTTTAAGTTCAAATCTCTGTATAGCACTGCAACTTTATTGGGTAGACGTGACCCTTATATCAAACGAGCTACTTTTCCGCCTTGTCACTTGAAATATACTGATAAAGTACATACTATATCAATATAATATTATAGTACATACTATATTAATATACTTCAAAATAGTACATACTATATCAATATACTTCAAGTGGTAGCAAAGTCTTCGGCATTATAATTTTAGAGTATTAAGATCATACAATATAAGATCCTAACATTGTAATCTTTAGTAATGCAAAGATAAGCCTGCTATGCGACAAACTTACAAAACTGCAAAAAATCTGTCCCCTAAGATGGTTATAAACTATGAGAACGAAAGGAGAAAATCAAAGCCAAAATAATTTATTTAATTTTGGCGTCTACGACGCTCGTATATGAACGTCAATTACATGATTTACTATTAACATATTCTACTTTATATACCAAAAATGGTATAGAGCCACCTCGAAAAGAACGGGCAAAATACCCGAGGCCATTCCTTTTAAACGTTTAATAAGAATGACCTCGAGTATTTTGATTTTGCAAACTATTTATTATAAAATTATTACAATATTTATTACAAAGGTGATTGGCAGTGGTTTGGCAAAGGTAGAATATCTTGAGATATTTGCATTTTTTTTCTAAATAATCACCAACCTAATACACTTTTGCAAAAATATTTTTTAGATGCCGCTTGAATTTTCCTTCTCTGAGAACTGTGATATCTCTAAGAATTGTATTATAGAGTCGCACACAATTACCTACCCAAGAAATACTTTTTATTTGTCTTAATAAATCTAAAACCTGGCACCGTTAGTTATTTTTATTCCTAGTGTTGTAATGGTGCCGTTTAATTTAGATTTACCATAAGTTCTTTCGAGTATGTACAATATGCTCACAGAAGGAAAATTCAAATTGCACGTGAAAAACATTTTGATTAAGAAATCCTACTACACAGTTTGTGATTACTTAAACGACAAAAATGCTTGGAAAATTCCGCCTCTGCCAAGCAATCACATGTCTCCTACGTAATTTAAACAAATATTGTAATAATTGTATTATATTGTATATATATAACACATTGTAAAAAGACGTTAAAAGAATGGCCCCTAGTTTCTTGCCCGTTCTTCTCGCAGTGGCTCTATAATTTTTTTTTGCTGAACGTGGCAGTACAATGTAAAATATTTCAATATTAAAATTTGTAATCGACCTTCATAAGAGCATCGTAGACGCCTCAATTGAATAAATGATTTTGAATTCCAAATTTAAATTTGAATATATTTTCAAGAATATAAAGACTTGGTAACGTTAATATATATGTTGATTTCTTTTAAAAACTCTCTCAGTGATTTTCTAGAATCCATTCTATTTTGAAATTTTAACTAAGACTCAACTCCACGGTATCTCAAATTGCCAGAGAATGTTCCGGCCCGAGAGACGGATCGTCGAGTATCCGGCTTATGGTTCTAACTTTTCCTTTTGATGTAATTACACGACTGCCCAAAATAAGGAGAGTTATGTTATCAGGGTTCATGTATGTATGTTTGTGAGTTTCTTTATTCCACCATAACTTCTAAACGGTTTTACCGATTTTAATGAGATATCGTTAGAATCATCTTGGTAGCGCAATGAACATGGGTACATACAAGAAATAAAAAAAATTGGCAGATTTTAGACGCCTTATTGTCAGAAAAATTTTTTTTTCATCCAGACATACATAAAATCACGCCTCTTTCCCGTAAGCAGAGACCACAGATTTCCACTTGCTACGAACCTTACATATCTCTTCTTCCTAAATCCATAATTTATACTTATTTTGTAAGTATAACAAGATGCCAATACAAACGTTATTTATGACTTATCAATACTGATAAGTGCGTAACAGCAGTCGGTTACAAGTAGAAGCAGATTATCTGTTAGGGCAATCAAATCAGTCAAGTGTCGTTGCCCTCATCTTGTGTTATCGCGTGTAACTCGTTGTAGCCAAAGAAATAAGCAAACTTTGTGAGTAACGAACCATTGAAGTTTTTTAGCACAGATAACTTGTATTTTTTGCGGCCTTTTTAGATGAGAAACTAATATAGTTAGAAATTTGGAAAAACAAAAAAAAAACTAGTACATAAAAACACTACTACGAATTTGTAGAGAAATAGATAAGATAATATAAATATTTATTTGCAAAAGAAAACTTAATCTAGATACAGTATATGTATGAAAAACTAAAGACGTCTTTTACATTAAATCTTGATGCATGTTCCAAAAAATGATAGGTAATAGCTAGTATGTATATATATATATATAAAACTAGGTTTCCCCGTGTCGTGAATATCAGGCATTCCCTTCCCTACTTAATTGAAAAAAAAAACGATGGAAGATAGAACACTGTTTGTGGAATTATTCAAAATAAACAGATACAGTTATCCTATCCTTATATAACTAGTAATGTATATACTTAATACAGTTACCGCTTTGATTTCGGACTCATCAAATTCACTATACACTGGTGAACCAGCGCTGCTGTGAAGATAGGAGAGGCGCGCCTTCGTGAGTGAACAGGTGCCTTATTGTGTAATAAGAATAGGAATGGAATGACTAATTATGACGTTTTATTTGGGAAACGGTGCCCATTATAAGAAAAAAGTAAGTAAGTAATCATTTATTTAAAAATATAGTAAATACACTTAAATTAAAGGACTACAATACAATTTTAAATATGCTTATAAATATTATGTACTTATGTCCTAAATTATAATTGGCAGTGAGCTTCAAACTAGGCTGGGCCTGTACCTTGTTGACCTATAAGATTGATTTAAAATGTGACGTGCGCAAGGATAATATTTCGTGCTCATAATAAGTAAAAAAAATAATAGCAATATTACTAAGTTACTAAGTTGAACATAATGTGAATGAGTCCGGTAACCGACTATGATAGTAAGGAAACTGAACGAGGACTAACAGTGTGTAGTATATAATTATAATAGTGTGCTTTTGTACGAGTATGTGAGAGGTGTGTGGCATATGAATGTGTGTATGTGTTGCTATGTTACGGATGTGTGTGTTTCGATTTATCATTCTTTTTTCTTTGCTTATTTACTGCTGATAACTTGATCACCCTATACCTGCTGCTTTTTCGCATATTTATTGTGTGCTGTCATAAACTCTTACCACTCTGTGCCAGAATATGTTACATACAAATGCGAGAGTTTCACCTTTCCCCTTGCTTTTCTGTGTATGCTTTTAGATCACATTTGTGACACACAGATTTATATGTTTGTATACAGATGCAAGTATGAAGTTCTAATTTCCAAATGAAGATCATGTTCATCCCATTTTAATAAAAGAATAATGCCCCGACTTTATATTATATTATCTATTTGTCTACATAGTTATTTTTAGTAGTGTTTTTATTTACTAGATTTTTTTTTGTTTTTCCAAATTTCTAACTGTGTTTTCGTTCAAAGTTGTATTGAACTGACACATTTTGTCGCTGTAGAAATGTTTAGTTTCTCCTTCACAACGGGCGCAAAAAAATACAAGTTATCTGTGCCAAAAAACTTCAATGGTTCGTTACTCACAAAGTTTGCATATTACTCTGTGCAGTGATATAATAAAACTATTAAAGACACATCTCCTGTATGTACTATTTATATACAAACGTATAATATATCTGATATTTCTCGTTCAGTGAGCCATAACTTTCTTCAGATAGTGATTTCGAAGAACTTTATTAAACACGTTTCCGATTCACTAAATCTTCTCTAGAATTTCAATAGCTTGCTGACTCTCTACCTACTCGCTATCTCTGCCTAGAGACTGCAGAGGCATTTAGAACTGTTATTCGATTTCTATGAATAGTGAAAATTCCTTTATGATATACATGATGGTTGTTTAATGGTGTTTTATGTTATAAAGTGATGCGAAATTAAGCGCTCGTAGCGTAGCTTGTTTTTTCGTTCTTAACACTCCGTTACACGCGGTTTTATTTACCACGTAATTACACACGCGGGGCATCACCGAGCCCATTTTTTAAATGAGCATTACATATACATGTATTATATAATACAATATAAATGTCACATAGTATAAGTGTTTTCAAAATCAGCGTTTATAAGAGCGCTTAGAACCGTAACAATAAAAGTTACTTCTTTGCGCAAAATATTAAAAAAATGCAATAATGTATGGTCCTTACACATCCATTTGTAGAGTTGTTTTGGTTGAATGATCGCCGTTTCTATTCAATACGATGGAAGTAAGGGAACTCTAGTATGACCAATGTGTTGATAAAAAATAAACCTGTGATCTGTCATTGTTGCCGAGTCACTAACAAATACATCAGGATATAGGGGACAGCTATTGAAGTAGATTATATTCTGTGTCCATATATTTTAAAATAATAATCAAATATTTATATCTGGGGCACACTTGTGCCCCGCGCGTGTAACGGAGTGTTAACCGATCAACTAAGTCGCTACGTCTGCTGTGGTCATGATTTGGTTGGGTGACCGCAATTGGTATTACTTCTGAGCGCTTCCGTGTTTCGGAGGGCACGTTAAGTCTTCGTCGGCCTCGATTGTTGTTTTAGGATGGCAATCGTTATAGCAGGTGTTAGTGCATTTTGCGAATGCACACCTGCCATGCTACTTACGGGATCGATTGTCATTCATTGGCAATGACTATATCATCAAGATAGGAAAATATTTTTCAGGTATTGTAGTGTAACTCAAAAACGGCTTGACCAATTTTGATCAAATTTAAATAGGACCAAAGAACAAGCATCAGCATTCAAATAAAAAAAAAGTCAAAATCGATTCACCCACTCAAAAGTTCTGAACGAATTATTTTTAGTAAATACCCTGTTTCTGGGAGGAGGGCGTTGGCATGCCATATCACAGGTTTGTCCTAGTTTGGGTGCCAATGATCTCCCTTGGAATATTAACTTTGTTATACTTACAATAAGCTATTTTGATACCACCTAAAAACTGTGTGTAAACTTATATTATGTTTGTAAAGATAAAATAAAAATCATTTCATTTCAAAATCATTTCATTTCAATTGAGAACCTCCTCTTTTTTTAAAGTCGGTTAAAAAGGAAGAGTTTAATAATCTCACCTTTATTTTAATGAGGTAAAGTTAAATAACCACGATTCATTTGAGCTTAATACACCATTCGGTGCTGACGTGGATTTAATTATGGCCGCTGAGCTGTTGTTTACTCTGCTACGACTTTGTATAAATAGACTCCTTTCATATTTGACGGATTAAAAATCTGCGAGCTAAGGAGCCTTCCTCGCCTGCCAGCTTAAACGAAGCGTAACCTAAACATTTCTGGATAACATAAATCGTTCGTTGTGTTAATTATTCGGTTCGAATAATGTTGAGTATGGAACGTTTTTAACTGATTTACACTGTGTCAATTTTGGTGCAATACAATCTAATTTTATAAATTGTTTTTTTTTTTTATTGCTGATAGGTAAGCCTTTGACCACAATCTCACCTGATGGTAAGTGACGATGTGGTCGAAGGTGTTAACAGGCTTAACCTAGAATTACTGGCTTTCAAGGACAGCTGCCGGAACACACCGTTAGATGCTTGGCGACAGATTTTCCACTTGAGGGTAGTCGCTAGCCAGGCGGGCAAGCGCAAAAATGCCCTTCCACCATGCGGTGAAGCTCAAGCCAGCGGCGGGATTCGAGCCATGGACATGCGCGGCAGTCCATAGCCAAAGCCATTGAGTTATCACTGCTTCAATTGTTATATCTAATGCTTAATTCCTCACTAAAATTATAAATGCGAATGTTTTTAAGTATGGATGTATGTATGGATGTTTGTTACTCTTTCACAAAAAACTACTGAGTGGATTTTAATGAAACTATTCAATAATATAGCTTACACATCGGAATAACACATTGGCTATAATTTATAAAGATATTGTGTGAGTTGTCCAAAATATAACGATAAGTGTCAAGTCAAAAGAAATCTGACACATGCGACATATTCTGGCGTGCTAAATTATTTGCACACGTACATAATATATAACGGTAATTTTTATATTAATTGTCCAATAAAAAATCCCGCGACAGCATAGTATATCTATCTTTAATGTGTAAGCCATTATCGCCTAAATAGTGAATAATAAAATTAAAAATTGATAATATATCCAATGCATATTTGGTGATAACAAATTGATCATTATCAAACTAATATTATAAAGGCGAACGTTTGTGAGTGTGTTTGTATGTTTATTACTCCTTCAAGCTCGAACGGCTGGACCAATTTTGATCAAATTTGGTATGGAGGTAGATGAAGTGCTGAATTAACATAATGATACTTTTTCCATCATCATCCATCTCACGGATCTGGAGCACATCTAGACAGCTAGTTTTATATAAAGTGACTAACACTATCAAGGCACTAAAAGCAACTTAAAGCCTTACTCGAATTGCATCTAATTTAGTGCGCTATCGAAGTCTTGAAGTCTTTTAGGTGAGTGTAAATTTTTAAGTCCTCGATATTTTCTACTAGCTAACCGGGCGCGGCTCCGCCCGCGCGTATGTCAATTATGCGCAAAAACTTTAACCCCCTTTTCCGCAGTTGGATAAAAACTATCCTATGTTTTTTCCCGGGTTTCAAACTATTTCCATACCAAATTTCATTCAAATCGGTTCAGTAGTTTTGGCGTGAAAGCGTTAACAGACAGATAAGTTACTTTCGCATTTATAATAATAATACTGAAGTACTGATTAATTGAAGCCTTTCTGCCATCCTGTCAAACTTACCCTTTAATAAAATGTAAAATTAGCCTTTAATACAGTAAAAGCTATTAGTGTCTATTTTAACAGGGTTGCAATATATACCGATACTTTTTACTAGTATTTAAGTAGTAACAATACTTGGTCTTTATAACGCTAACAATCTCAACCTGGTATATACCCATTATTATTTTTACAGCTACAAATTACGTAGGTGACAAGCGATAGCTTGGCAGAGGCGGAATTGTCCATTCGTATATGTGTTTTAAGTAATCACAAACTGGTAGTAGAATTTCTTAATCAAAATGTTCTTCATGAGCATCTTGAATTTTCCTTCTGTGAGCGTTGTAATATCTTTAAAGAATTTGTAAAATAAGTACGAGGGTGGATTGAAAAGTTCGCGGCCTAACACATAAATACTTGAACTATTTTAATGTAACTGACCTCATTCGATTTGCTTACTCTCTGGTTGTCACATTGTAAAATTTTATCGCAATAGCATTATCAGTTTTTAAATTAGACTGAATTTTGTGAGCCTAAGTGCAGCATTTTTAAAGAATGGAGAAAATTGAGCAATGTGCGGTCATCAAATACCTGTTTAAAAAAAAACTAACTCCAAAAGAGATTCACAAAGACATGTCAACAACATTGGGGGAATCTGTTCCGTCGTATACGACTGTGAAAAAGTGGGTTGCTGAATTTAAACGCGGACGTAGTATTGAAGATGACCCTCGCTCCGGCCGGCCTACGACGTCTACGACTGAAGAAAACTTTGGGAAAATCTGTGATCTGATATTGGCAGATCGGAGATTGACCATCAGGGAGATTACAGACACTATTGGCATCTCGTATGAACGAACACAAAACATCATAGTCAATGAACTTGGATTTTCTAAGGTTTCTGCGCGGTGGGTACCCAGATTGCTTTCAGTTGAACAAAAACGAATTCGGCTCACGATTTCTCGCGACTGTTTGGAAATGTTTGAGGCTGATCCACAAGATTTTTTTGGCCAGATTTGTGACAATGGATGAAACCTGGGTACACCACTACACCCCAGAGTCAAAACAGCAATCCAAGCAGTGGTTAAAACCTGATGAACCGACTCCAAAAAAAGCCAAAGCAATTTTGTCAGCTGGCAAGGTGATGGCGTCAGTTTTTTGGGATGCTAAGGGTGTCATCATGGTGGACTACCTTGCAAAAGGTGATACTATAAACTCGGCTTATTACTGCATCCCTTTACGTCGTTTGCGTGAAACAATTAAAGCGAAAAGGCCAGGATTACTCAGCAAGAAAGTGTTGTTTCATCAGGATAATGCACGCGTTCACACGTCTGTTGAATCTATGGCTCAAATTCGCGATTGTGGCTTTGAATTACTGCCGCATCCCGCCTATTCCCCTGATTTGGCACCTTCAGACTTTCATTTATTCCCAAACCTAAAAAAACACCTTGTAGGTCAAAAATTTTCATCAAATGAGGAGGTCGAAGCTGCTGTGGGTGACTTTTTTGAAGGCCTTGAAGAAACTTTTTTTATGACTGGCATACAGGCGTTGGAAACCAGATGGAAAAAGTGCATTGAGTTAAGTGGAGATTACGTGGAAAAATAAAATTACTTTTGTTTATATTACAAATAGTTTTCTTGCTGAGGGCGCGAACTTTTCAATCCATCCTCGTACATAATAAAGTTTTAAAGAAAATATTTTTTACTATAAATATATATAGCTAGGCATTGTGCATTTAGCTCGATACTCAATTATCTCCACTACTATTGTTACGTGTATCGACTATCGATACCGTATACTAAGTATTTTTTTCATAGCTTGCCTCGACGGTCGGTTAACAAGCCAACTTGTTTATTAGGTCGACGATGCCAAGTACAGGCGTCTCGATATTTTCAATTTCATATCGACAGGCTTTCTCCCCTAGTATTTACTGGACTTGCCTTTGTCGTGATATAAATAGATACGTCAAACACGAGTACAAAACCGCAGCTGCGTTTATTTCTTATCACATTTTTCAGTAGATTTTGTAATACAATAACAGTTTTTAATGCTCTATGGGCTAGTATTATTTCTTCAAATAACTTAAATGTATTTTTTTCTTTTTTTTATTGCTGAAACGTAAGCCTTTGACCACAATCTCACCTGATTGTAAGTGATGATGTGAACGAAGGTGTTAAACAGACTTAACCTAGAATTACTGGCTCTCAAGATCATCCGCCGGAACATACCGTTAGGTGCTTGGCGACAGATTTTCTACTTGAATTTGACTTGACTTGGGTAGTGGCTAGCCAGGCGGGCATTCATAAAATGCCGTTTGGGTACGGAACCCTAAAAATGATCATCAAAGTCAGAAATAATCTGAGTAATCACGTAACGAACATACAAAAAAAAAACAGTCGAATTGAAAACTTCCTCTGTTTTTGAGAGTTTGTTAATAATTAAAATGTTATTTTAGTTGAAATCTCGAGTACTTACGAGTTATTTACGTGGCAGGACAGAAGATTCCCCGCCCTATAAACATCTAAGGATGTAAATCATAAACCCGAGAAAACAGCAAAATTTAATTACGTAATTAAGGCTCACTCCCGATAAGAGATTTCCGTGAGTAAGCAGGTGCCTCTGACTTTAATGAATTAACCCACTCCGGCGATAACTTTGCTTTTAGCCCCGCCCTCGCTAGGTCAGTTAAGATATCCCTCTGTACCACCATTTTATATTCTGTGGCAGGTACTACCAAACATCACACTGATATTATGAATGCTAAAGTTTGTGAGCGCGAATTATAGGATTCTATGATATGAGTGTGTGTTTTAACCGTTTTCAAAAAAAGGAGGAGGTTATCAATTCGACTGTGTTTTTTGTTGTAACCTACCTCAGAACTTCAACTGTGTCAACCGATTTTGATGTTTTTTTTCTTTATTTGGAATCTGGTGATTCCCGTGTGGTTGGTGTAGTACCATGATAGTTCAAAAGTACCTATTATTACAATTTCATATCAGGCACCGACTTCGATAAGTTATTTAACGCTTCTGGGTGTTGAAGTCGGTTCTATTTTTTTGTAAAAAATAATTTTAGTGACCATTGCTACATTCGAGATGGTTTGTCATTCATTGTCAACGACTACATCATTTAGCTCAAAAACGGCTTGACCGATTTAGATTAAATTTAAATGGGACCAAACGATAAGCATCAGCTTTCAAATAAAAAAAAAAGAATTATCGATATCGGTGCACCCAATCAAAAGTTCTGAAGTAACAAACATAAAAAAATACACAAGAATTGTGAACCTCCTCCTTATTTTGAAGTCGGTGAATATGTGTATTGATACGATTTACTGTATAGTCACTATAAGCGAAACAAAACTTGAATTTGGATTAGATATTTTACTTCGCTACCGCCCTAGCCGTCTGCCTAATGGCAAATTTCATTAGTCAATACCATAGCAAATTTAAAATACTGCAACATCAATTGAACGTATATGGTAACCAAGATCTACACATGTTTTTAACCGACTTTAAAAAAAGGAGGTTCTCAATACGTCTGTTTTTTTTATATTTGTTACCTCAGAACTTTTTACCTCGTGAATCGATTTTGATGTTTCTTTTTTTATTTGAAAGCTGATGCTTGCCGTTTGGCCCCTTTAATTTCATCAAAATTGGTTACACTGCAATGCCTGAAAAGTTTTTTCTTATCTTGATGATATCGTCATTGCCAGTGAATGCCAATCGATCCCGTAAGTAACAAAGATCACTAAAATTGGCGAAAAGAAATGTTTACCTCAAAATGGAACCGACTAAACACTCTCATAACTTGTCCATTTATAGGTATTTTTTTTTGTTGTATACTTCGATAAAAGTTATACTCATATTAGTTATACCCGAGTTTGGCGAAATGAAGCGCTCGTAGCGAAGTTTGCTTAGCCATTCTGAACCGATCAGGAAAGCTAAGCAACGTCCGCCTCGGTCATGAGTTGGATGGGTGACCGCTGGTGACATTACTACTGAGCGCTTCCGTGCTTCGGAGGGCACGTTAAGCTGTCGATCCCGGTTGTTGTCTTCGGATGGCAGTCGTTAGGTACAGCATTTTGCGAATGCCCGCCTGGCTAGCTACCACCCTCAAGTAGAAAATCTGTCGCCAAGCACCTAACGGTGTGTTCCGGCAGCTGTCCTTGAGATCCAGTAATTCTAGGTTAAGCCTGTTAACACCTTCGACCACATCATCACTTACCATCAGGTGAGATTGTGGTTAAAGGATAACGTATAGGCAATAAAAAAAAAAAAGCCATTACGGTTCACGCGGATGTCGTCCATTTATGAATGAAGTTCAATTGTTATCCTTACCTATGATTTTGACTTTGACGGTCAAGTGCGAGTCCGACTCGAACGTAGTTTGGTAATATACAAGTACATATACAACAAACAATGTGTTGGTACAGAACCCTGTGGGTAAGACTCGTAATAAAACTTATCAGGTTTAATGTATACATTCAGGCGTTAATCCATATTTAGTCAGTCTCGATCGTGCGCTCGGTGAGTCAAGACCTCCTCAAGATGCTTCGTTTAGAAGCGACACTAGTCGAATATTGTTCCGGTTAGGCTGCGTGGTGTTTGTGACGTCACGTAGGCTTTACAGGGGAATTTCACTATATATATTTTCATACTTTTTTTAGTGTTTTATTATAGTATTATTGGATGTTTTCTTAAGATACTTTTAAAAATATTTGTATTTTTTTTATTCTTTTGGTTTAATTTTGTTGAGAACATCACAACAGTCCGCCGTTCAATATGTACACTACACACAAATGTTTCCTCTTACAGAGAACAAGTTCAGCCTAGTTCGAGCAATTTATTCATTTATCCCTGCCACGGGTTAATTACTTAGTACTTAGTTTACTTACTTAATCTTCTACACTGTGCAAAGAAGAGAAACAATTTCAGCTTCATCATTTATTATACAAGTTACTTGAGTAATGCGACATTTCGTTACAGTAACAAAGTAGTACAGTTGGAAGTAATAATTAGTGGTATAAAAATTGCTCGTATTCTACTTAATATTTCGGTCATTTAATGTTTTTTTTTATGCTAGATAGGTTAGCCTTTGACCACTATCTCACCTGATGGTAAGTGATGATGTGATCGAAGATGGTGTTCAGGCTAACCTAGAATTACTGGCTGAAAACTGCCGGAACACAGCGTTAGGTTAGGTGCTTGGTGACAGATTTTTCTACTTGAGGGTGGTAATTTGTCAGGCGGGCATTTGCAAAATGCCTTACCACCATGCTATAACGACTGCCATCTCAGACAAGAGCCGGGGCCGCCGTCTTAACGTGCCCTCCGAAGTACGGAAGCGCTCAGTAGTAATTGTCACCAGCGGTCACCCATCCAACTCATGACCGCGGCGGATGTTGCTTAGCTTTGCTGATGGGTTCAGAATGGCTAAGCAAACTTTGCTATGAGCGCTTCAAAAGTAACAACTAAACTATATATTTTAGTCTTATAGAAAATGTCTTATAAATTCAGTTATTAAATTATTAAATTTTCTGAGACCCAAATGGTATGTAATACGCTTCCGTGCTCCTATTAACGAGACTCCCTTGTTTCTCTGTCCGTCCGTCCATAGGTCACGGGTCTCTAGGTAGTAAACGGAACGAGTTACAAATCGCAAACACTCCTTAGTGAGGGAGGCTGTGTTCAGACAATCCGGCTGATACAGTACAGTGTTTAAACAATATATATATAAAAAATCTATCCGAGGTCGTAGATCTCTTTATCAAGAATTCGTATAAGTGTGTGAGATATTCTGCCTCGAAGCATTAGTGTGCAGTTCCTACTGTGATTTAGGCGTGAAGGGCACTCTATGTCGTCAGTAAAATTTCTGGCAGAACGACACATAAGAAGTGACGTAACGATATGACGAGAGCAGTGCAGTGTCAAACAGTACGATAACGGTGACACTGCAGTCATAGTAATGGGCAAACGTGACAATTGTCATCAGGATAACGAAGACGCCGTCTCGTCACATCTTAAAATAAAAATATAAAAAATATACGGTTCTCGTGTATTACGAGTACGTAATTAAGTATATAACATAGTAATAGTAAAAAAAATATTAAAGAGAAAACAGACTTCAAACATAAAATACACATTATTAGAGAAACTCAAATACTACTCGTCAGATCTCACTCAACTTTATATGGGAACACAAGACAGGCACCAGCTTTCAAAAATTATCACAATCGGTACACCCTGTAAGGATTTGTGAGGTAACAACAGAGAGTTGAAATACTAGAGTAGTTATATCCGAACACCACTGCTTACTAGAATTTACCTATCTACATACCTACGCACATGCATATGCAGTTTGTAATGACAAGGAAAGAACGTTCAAATATTATGCGTCATATCTGTTGTAAGGAAGAGATAAATAAGCAATTCGTGTTACCACCGAACCGCCACTAGACGTTCCGATCACCATTACACTGCGATCTCTTTCACTCTCTCACACTAAACGATACACATATCTCGCTCATCCATTTCATTGAGATAAAATCCTAAGATAAAACAAAATGACGATATTTTCTATTTCATCAATAAAAGCAATAATTACGCGTGAAATTAAACAGTTTTCTTATCTCTCACAGTGCTTGTATAATTGGTGCAGAGTCGAAAGACACAAGGAAGGCATATTGTCCACAGATTATTCCTAAAAAACACGATTAGCGGCGATGTATTCACCGGACGCTCGGAAGTGCAAGACTGGTAGTGACTCTGGTAATTACCCTGAATTCGTCTCGTAAATATGGAGGGCACACAACTCATCTACAGGAAAAAAAATCTTAATCTCTTAACCACCACCTTTTTTGTAAAGTCGTTTAAAAAGACCTAGCAACAAAACCAAGTAGCGTAATTTTTTTTATTTCCCGCAATAGTGATGAGCGTTCCCGTAACACAAGCGAGTTTAACAAGTATTCAAATGTCCATACATATTCACATGTAGTTGGAACCATATCACACAGTCTTTTTTTAAACAAAAAAAATTGACTCAAAGTGTTTTTAGGACAAGCAGATGTTCACCCTAAGAGGGTTTTAGCATATTACCAATAACCCTGTATATACATAAAGAAATAAATTATATTTCAATAGTAGAATAGACCGCAGTCCAATGTCTATATATGGTCCTAAGCTTGGTAGATTTAGCTGTACTTAGTTGAGTCACGTGTGACGATTGCATTCGATAGCCCTTTGTGGGATAGAAACTGTCCGAGAACGTTTCTGCCAATAATGGCGCAGTTATCTTATCTCCAACGCCACTTATTAGGTAACTTGGCTTGTTATGCTTTGAGTGTGTTAGTAGCAGTGTAGAACTCTTTGTGAGCTCGTCTGGGGAAGAGCTGTCACCAAACCTATTTCTAACGCCAAGCATGTTCCAATTACTGTGTCCCGGTTTGAAGGATCCCGGTAAGACTACAGCTGAATCTCCCAATAATTATCGCTGGTGGTGAAGTTCCAGGCACATGAGACTTCACAACTTTATATCGCAGGGCGATGGGCGCAGTGCAGTTTGCCAATTGCCATTTGTCGATGAACTGCAACTGTTATACTCAGAGGTAACCGCTTAACACCTTGTGAGCCCCGTGCTCGTTCCATCAATGTAATTTAATAGAAAGTCAATCGACGTGGCGTGGACAGTCATTACATTAAAGCAAAATAAAGGCAAAAAGTTTTCATTCGCAAATCTTTAATCAGTTTTTTGATTTAAAAAACTACCAATCCTAAAACCCATGCTTTTTTAAATTGAAATATAACATTTTCAACAACAAATTCATTAGAGCAAATTCAAAATTTTAACTTTATTATATTTTATTATATAAACTAACGTGGTTTTCACTCGTTTTAGTAAATAATACGGGATAACTCACGTGAATCAGTCAGATAGCTCCGACTATAGTTTCAACCACATTCTTCAAGGAGTCTTTTTCAAGGAGAGCTCGGAACGCCTGCGTTGACGACTCGCTTAGGTATATGTATCAGTCGGATAGCTCCGACTATTACTTAGCAGTAATAGTCGGAGCTATCCGACTGATTCACGTGAGTTATCCCGTATTATTTACTAAAGTTTTATTATAGTTTTATTTTATAGGGCTTTAATGTATGGAACATCCTCTCAAAAATGCATCTTTATATCGGTCCAATTCTTGAGATGCATATATTAATACCAGCCTGGGCCTTCCAACTTTTGTACTTGTTCAAGTACCTAATATAGTGTTCGGTTTACGCCAGGTTCGGAGTAGATTTGTAATGTTTTTTTTTATAATAAATTGTTTAGATTTTTTGACGGTTTTAGGGGTAATTCATTCGTTATTTATTGATTTATTAAAGCAATACAGACTCATGTGCATTAGTGTTCAATAACCTTGGAATATATTACATGCGAATATGTAGAACGGTGACCGAACCTAACTACAAGCGCCAAGAAACTGTAAAATAAAATATATTCAACCTCAATCAAAGTAAAATTCCGGAATTTGACACTAGCCTTAGTACAGGCACTAAGAAATTAGTATTTCGTGAAGAAAAAAACTATTCTGCTTGTACCGCCTCATATTAACCCAAAAAGATCTATGATAAATAAATATCCTCCTACACGATTTAGCTCGCCTAGTACATTTTATTTAAATTAAAAATATTAACAAATTTGTTTGAATGGCAGCCATCACTCTCCTTAAATTATTTTCCTATTTTCTCTTTCATTGCTTAATTGAGCTTTAATGGTGGTATAAGTCCTCTCTTAAAGATATCTAACGGATCTTATTAAATATAATTTAAATAAAACCTTCCTAATACTCCTTAATGAAAAACCATGTGGTTTGTGGTTAAAACTTTCCGGAGAAGTTTTGTACCCTCACAAGCCGCACCCCATGACTACAACCCTAATTATAACTCCATTCACTCAACCAACCATGGAGTAAAATAGGTTCTGAGTAGGTAATGAAATCGGCAAAGACTGTTTGGTTAAGTTTTTGACGCTTCATCGCATTTGATCGGCGTTGGGATCTCAGGAATATCAGTCCGGACGAGAATCGCTAAGTGATTCGTAATGCGCTTAAATCGACCAGAAATGCTGTGGATTTTAAACAGGGGCATCGCCGGACTGGATATTACTGACTGGGCCGCATTTTCGGATGTTGGTTTTATATAAACGCTGCGCTGATGTAAAACCGTTGACTTTCTTTAGGAGATTTTTTGGAACGCTCGTAACGGCTTGCTAAGCCGCTACTGTCGTTACTTGGATGGGTGACCAATATTGGCATATATACTACTGAGCACTTCCACACTTCGTTGGGAACCTGGCCGATCAGTCTCGATTGTTGTCTTAGGATGACAGTCGGTAAAGCATTGTGGTATATTCCAGTCAAATGAGGATCAAACGTGTATAATTTTGGAAGATAAGTATTTTTGTGAAAACGTAACTTCTTAAACTATATAAAAAACGGATTAGTATGTTATTTGTATGCTACAAGTACAAATCCAAACAAATTAACAAATAATAGTTTTTTAGTCAGCTTTGTTTAGTTACCATTTCAAAACGACAAAATAAATAATATAAATAGGCCTTTTCAGTATTTTTTGTATAAATAATAGGATATGTACACGATATGCCGAAATTTAAGATTTATAACTAGTATAGTTGTTGAGATAGACCTCGTAGCAGAAATACGTAAAAATAATCCTGATTGTAGCGAAGTCATAATAAATATTTGAAGTAAAAAAAAATATTAGTATCAATAGAACTTTTATAGAGGTTCAGATTTCAAAAACTTTCTCAACGCTAGCGGATAAAAAGTATAGTAAATTTCGAATGATCTTTCCGAGCTTGTAAGGTGAAAAATTATCTATTTCAATTTGTAATCCAATATAACTCTTTGTGTTAACGTTTAAAACTAAATATCAAAATTTCAAACACTAATTAACGATATTTTGTTTTTCTCAGTTACAATAATTGAATTGATTACATTTGTTTCCGATGAACGTAATTTTTCATATCGTTGACGGTTTTAGGGGTAACTATAGGATAAGGGATAGCGGCAAGATAACTTTCCTTTGGAAAAGCCTGGTATGTGCAAAGTCAACTGTAGCTGTGGTGAGTTCTACATCGGTCAGACAAAGCGAACTTGTCGTGTTAAGGTACATAATAAGGGTGGTCAAAAATAATGAAACAGAAAAATCTGCCATAGCTGAACACCTAGAGTCTTGTTCTAACCACTGGATTGGGTTACACAACCCACAGGTACTCTCGACAGAACGCGTCTACATACCGAGAATGGTAAGAGATGCAATTGAAATAACAAAGTATTGAAACTTCTATAGGGAAATGGGTTTCAATTGTCGAGCACATGGAATCCAGTGGTAACCTATGCAAGAATCGAAGAAGTGTTACAAATAGTTCACGATCTGATATCGTTAGTTTTGCATGTCGAAATTTAAATAGTGGCGTGAGTGACAGTGACAATAATAGCATCGCGTTACCGAAAAAAATACAAGATAGAGGGTAGACCGGTTCGTCTTTTCTGAGTACCGACCACCCACCCGCATATACTTCAGTTTACTCGTGTTCATGGCGCTTGTAACAGTGCTGAAATATCGAGGGCTCAAAAGAAAATGAGAAATCAAAAACACGGTAAATATCTCGTTTCTTATAATAACTATAGTTTAAATGACCGTGAAAGTTTAAAAACTCATTTGTGCGTTGGTGTTCAATAACTTACAAGTATAAGAGCAATATTATTTTGAACTCGCAAATATTTTGCCCGGTAGAATAGACAACAAACCTAACTAGAAGCGCTAAAACTGTTTAAATTTCTAATATCCCTGCACAGGCGAGCTTTTCTATCTTAAAGCGAGTAGTCTAATTTTGTGTCCACGTCCTTTTTGGTAGCTTTGTCCCAAAAGTATATCATTTTAGCAGTACTCTGCTATGCATTGAATGCTTTATATAAATCTATATGGGGTTTCGATGTTAAATGTTATATACAAACCGTTTTAAGATATTATATTGAACAATTTCAATGACTTATTGTGTAAGTATGGTTACTATATATACCTAAAGGGGGCCCGTCCCAGCTTCGCACGGGTATTTACCCAAATACCCGTAAATTTAATTGAAACTGATAAAAAGCAGTTATTGTGACATAACTGTAATAGTTAGACATATGGCCTTGTGGACTTTTTTGTAGATATTGATGTCCTCTATAAAATTGTAGTACATCACTTTGCTCTATTGTACTAATTTAATCTAATTCTAATTTCCGCAGCGTACGTGACATAAATTTGTTTTGGTATTTTTTTCACACGTTGGTTAATATTATAGAAGTTTTCATACGGATTTTCTTACGGATTAGATCCCTATTTTCTTTCAAATATTACCTACTAGCTTTCCGGGCGCGGCTCCGCCCGCGCGTATCTCAGTTATCGTTAACCTCTTTTTGCGCAGTTGGATAAAAACTATCCTATGTTTTTTCCCGGATCTCAAACTATTTCCATACCAAATTTCATTCAAATCGGTCCAGTAGTTTTGGCGTTAAAGCGTAACAGACAGACAGACAGAGTTACTTTCGCATTTATAATATTAGTACTGATCTAATAAAGGGGTTTTCAACAAGAACTTTGTTCTAAAACAAAATAAAACAAAGAATTTAGATGAAGATGATCCAAATTTGTATTGTATTACGAAGAGAAAAATTTGGCAATTATGAATGAAAAATTATATATGGCAAATGTCTACCACGAGCTCGCTGACAGATGTCGATTCTTTCATCAAAGTTGATGTATTGAAAGATGTTATCAACTCAAGTTTGGCCTATTATTGGTGACGTGGATATCCCTGACATGTGCTTTCAACAGGACGGTGCCACATGTCACACAGTCAATGAAACGATCAATTTATTGCGAACGAAATTTCCCGATCTCATAATTTCACGAAATTCAGCGGTTAAGTGGCCAGCCAGCTCGTGTGATTTAACACCACTGGATTATTTTTATGGGCCTATTTTAAAGACAGAGTCTATACGGAGCCAATCGAATCGATTGCAGCCTTAAAACTCAAAATCCGTCTTGTGATTAACTATAAAGACCCGCCATTTTGCCAATAAGTTATTAAAAACTTTGATGAAAGAATCGACATCTGTCAGCGTGCTCGTGGTGGATATTTGCCTGATTTTTTCATTCATAATAACCAAACTTTTCTCTTCGCAATACAATAAAAATTTGAATCACCTTCATCTAAATTCTTTCTTTTATTTTGTTTTGGATAACAAAGTTCTTGTTAAAATGCCCTATACATCTGTTTACACCGTGAATACTACTACTAATCTGCTACATAACTAAACATTTCTCTTAAAATACAGCTGTTATTGGTTTGTAAAAAACTTCGTGTTAACAGTCATCGCTTAAGCTTTTGTCACTATAAATTCGATGGAAATTATCAAACATTATGTACTGAAAACTTCATTGTACTTATTATGACAAAGTTAATTAATCGTGTTGTAGGATCCCCGTTTCACCCCAGTTTGTGGAGTGTTTACGTCTTTGTCTGGGCAAATGTCGAGTTTGAGTGGTTACATTTGGCAGTGGTAATAAGTTTGTTGCGGTCGCTTGCGAGCGGAGCAGATGAACTGTTTAAGGGGGACGAATTTGTATCTAATGAAAATATACATGGTTATACCTACATATAGGGTATAGCTACTTTGTATAATTATTGTTAGTTATACGGTTGTGTGGAAGAGACGCAATAAGCGGTTGTATTCATACCCCTCAACCTGTCCCTGTCCCTCTATGTCATCCTTATTTCTCTTAACATATACAGGGTTATTGGGAAAATGCTAACAACCTCTTAGGGTTGACTTCTGCTAGTTCTAACAAACATTTTGAGATAAAATAATACATTACAGGCACAAGAGACTTTTAACATCACGTGGTTGTCGTACTCTTTCAGTCAAAAACACATAAAAAAAAAACAAAAAAAATTCAAAGATATTTAAAACACAGATAATTTTCTTTTCCAAAAAAAAAAACATCAAAGTATTTGGTTAAGACTAGCAAAAGTCAACCTTAAGAGGTTGTTAGTATTTTTTCAATAACCCTGTATAATATTTAGTTAGAAATCCATGAAGATAGGTAATACCCGAAAAGCAGGAAACTTTTTTTATAGCTACTAGTCCATCTTTTGGCCACTATTTCACCTGATGATGTGGTCGAAGATTTTATTCACGGTAACCTAGAATTAATGGCTCTCTAGTACAGCTGCCGGAACACACCGTTCGATGCTTGACGACAGATTTTGTACTTGTGGGTGAGAGTTAGCCAGATGGGCATTCTCAAAATGCCCTACCACCATGCTGTAATGTCATCCCAAGACAACAACCGGTACCGCGTGCCCGACGAAGCGCGGAAGCGTTCAGTAGTAATGCTACTAGCGGTTTCACATCCATGTTTTACCCTCTGTGTTATAATGAAAAACGAAATATAAAAAAATAATATGTAAAAGGGCGATTAATACCAAAAAACAGATTAGGTAAAACATAAAAGCAAAGCCGTCATTCGAAAATACCGATGTACAATAAATTATCAAAAAGCTTGACCACGATAAAATATACTTAGTTCAAACTGAATTTGAGATGGTTCTCACTTCGTCTGTTTTTTTTATGTTTGTTTCCTCAGAACTTTTGACTGGATTAACCGATTTTGATAATCATTTTTATTTGAAAGCTGATGCTTGCCGCTTGGCCCCATTTAAATTTCATCAAAATCGGTCAAGCCGTTTTTGAGTTACACTCCAATAAGTGCAAAATATTCTTCTATCTTGATGATTTAGTCGTTGACAGTGAATGACAATCGATCCCGTAAGTAGCAAGGGTCACCAAAAAGACTAAAAATTTTTTTTAACCAAAATTGAACCGACTTCAACACCCAAAAGTGTGAAATAACTTGTCGAAGTCGGTACCATGCACACAATATTGTGATAGTAGGTACTTTTGAACTATCATGGTAGCGACGTCAACAAATTATTTAACACTTAAGTGTTAAAGTCGGTTCCTTTTTTTTGTTTTTTTTTAATCTCGATAATAAGCCGTTTACAAAATATAGAATCACATAGTAATTAAACATAAGTTAACTTAACTTATGTGACAAATAAAATCAATTAGTCACCCCGTGACCACGATCACTGCAAAGTGTTTGAAACGTCGGGATAAAATAATGAAAAATATACGCGATTTAAACCGTTTAAAGTTGTTTAATTACTATGTGCAACAATCGCGAAAACCTAAGACAACGTAATATAGAATCACATATAATAAAAGTGTACAGAGAAGAAACTAAAACCATTACTGGACGACACGAGTGTAGTTCCACAGCGTTTGTTGTTATTATATTGTAGGCATTTTATTTTCATTGTATACCGACACGTAGGTGCACGATAAAAAACTTGACAAGGAAGTGATTTTGCCAACAATTCGTTCACAATAAAATTGTAAACCTTGACTCGTTCTCTATCAAGGATGTTAATTTAAACCAATCAGGTGCTACACATTAATGCCATTCCCGTAGCACCCGGTACAGTTAAACGTAGTAGGGTGACCATTCTGGTTAGTTTTTCAGGCATTGTTTACTGTTCCGTACCATTAACGGGTGAGCTTTTTTGTTTTTTATTTTATATTTTAAACAGTCCACAACAAAGGATTACAGGAAAATCTCGAAGCAGTGATGGCTCAATGGCATTGGCTATGGGCTGCCGCGCAGTAGGTCCATGGTTTGAATCCCACTACGGGCTTGAGCTTCTCCGCATGGTGGAAGGGAATTATGCGAATGCCCGCCTGGTTAGCGACCACCCTCAAGTAGAAAATTTGTCGCCATGCATCTAACGGTGTGTTCCGGCAGCTGTCCTTGAGAGCCAGTGAAATTAGAGGCACAATGGACGTTTGCTACGTAATTTCACTGGCTATGTCTCAAGGTGACGGGCGCAGTGCAATTCGTGACTTGTAACGAAATGCATCTGTTATAGGCAGAGGTTAGTCCGCTTAATATAAGGTGTGCCTCGAGCTTGTTCCGTCACATTAACAAATGAAATAAAAAAAGTGTAGGAAACAGCTCGTATATGTACCAACATTGTTAACCACAAGCTATCATAATTGATATTTACAGAACAAGTGAGATAACAAAGTTTTATATAAGTTTCTACTTACAATAATGAGTTATTAATTACCAAATGAGTAGATACGTTTTTGTTCTTAAACTAGATAAATCTTACTCAAAAGAAGAGTATTGGATCACTGCACTACTATTTAGAACGAAAAAATATCTAGCGGTGAGTGTAATTGCAAACTTTTCAAACGCCAAGTGCGAAAATCCTCGTTGGTGTGTGTGACAGTACCGTTTTGGATAGACGTGGTACTGGATTTTATTCAAAGAAAATTTCAGCAGCAGTTCGGATTCTGGAATTGTTCGTGGTAGATTTTTTTTTTTTTTATGCCTGATAGGATAGCCTTTGACCACTATCTCACCTGATGGTAAGTGATGATGTGGTCGAGGATGTTGTTCAGACTAACCTAGAGTAACTGGCTCTCAAGGACAGCTGCCGGAACACACCGTTAGGTGCTTGGTGACAGATTTTCAATTTGAGGGTGGTAGCTAGCCAAGCGGGCATTTGCAAAGTGCCCTACCACCATGCTATAACGACTGCTATCCTAAGACAACAACCGGGACCGACGGCTTAACGTGCCCTCCGAAGCACGGAAGCGCTCAGTAGTAATGCCCAACCAGCGGTCACCCATCCAAGTCTAGACCGCGGCGGACGTTGCTTAACTTTGCTGATCGATTCAGAATGGCTATGCAAACTTGGCTACGAGCGCTTCAGATGTCATTAGAATCGTCCCTTTTATACGGGACGGATAATAAAACATCTCTGGTAAAATTTTGGTGTTTAGATATCAGTGCCTGCCGGGTTTATTACGCGTGTGACGATATTTTATGCTATGTTCGTGTAGGTTCACCTGGGCCACCTGAGGCCTCACCGCCTTACTTAGAATCGTATTGAAATATACTTCTCAAAAGCTCAAAAAGGTTTTGTTTATCATACGAAAGCTGCATGTACAATTGCTTTATATCCGCTAGTGTACAAAATATTTTTGAATTCGAACACTTAACTTAAAAGTTACAAAAAATAATAAACTTTTTAAATTAGATACCAATTGTAGTAAGTTTTATTTACAATATTAATGAACACTTAGTTTACTATTTAACGCTTTCGTATTCCTATATTTTTAACAATAATTCTGTAGTGAAAATGTCTGTGAATAATGTTTGACCACTGGGTGGTCCCACAATGTGTAAAGAACATACTATTTTTCTAAAATTCGCGCATATTTGCGTATTTTTTTTTAATGATATCATCCTAGCGACCTCACCAAACTATACACTGTAACTTTTTTTATATAGTGGCACTATTTGTCACTATTTCAGCACTATTTTTTAGCATAGTCAAAATCAAAAATTTCTTAGGTGAGTACGCTAGGATGAGGGACACAATAGTCCGGCGTACTGTATGTATTAGTCCCCAGAGACATTCAAGTCTCATGGTGTCCCTACACGTAATGCCTAATTACGCGTTACACCTGCGTCAACCAGCTTGTCGTATGCGACAACGAGCTCATTAGTGCACGCTTACGTTGCCGGATAGTTAACTACATACACATCGTCTTCGTGATAATTGGGTGAAACGGGACTCTGTGGAGCTTAAGTTTGTCTGTTTACTTAGAGTCTGACCTTAAAGTTGAAATGTTGAAAGGATTTCGTTTAAATTCGCGGCGTTAATTAGTGTGTGCCGGTGGGGTGCGGGGTTAGAATTGCACCTCCCCATATCATCCCGTGGGTGTCGTAAGAGGCGACTAAGGGAAAAAAACTGGAAGGTGGGCAGCAGATCCTTTTAAAGAACTGTCAACTTACACTGCGATCCCCAAAACGCCTGCCAAGCGTGGGGATTATGGCAAATACCCCCTTAATAGGGGAGGCTGTGTTCAGCAGTGATTAAACCCGCGGTTACGGTAATTAGAAGGGCATAGGAAAATGTCTTCACATGCATATCTTCTTCTATCGATGTATAGAAAGGCACGAACTTTGTACTGAAAAATACTTAGTACATTTTTAGTTCTTTGTGATCTCAGCAATGTCCATATGTTTGTTACTGAATATAATATTCTTGTCGCAATTGGGACAAGCGAATGAAAGTATTGGAAAGGGAAGACATAGGCGAACGTTCCGAAATCAGATTGAAGGTTTTCCGAAAAAAGGCCAGGGGACCAACTCTCACCTCTTATAGTAATAATAACTTGATCTTACTGCTAAGCTTTATTTATACCTCCTCGTCAATTAAGCAGGTTTACAAGCGGTAAAGGAATTGCTCGGCGCTTTGATGACGTCACAACAAATAGTTCACTCTTTTCGCGAACTCTGACGTGACATTTAATACGAGGTATTGCTGTTCCAACGACAAATCCGTCATGTTTATCCATCTTAAAAAAGTTACTTTCTAGCAGCAGATTTAAACTTGATTTTGATTATTGCACGACAAAAATGGGTTTAATTAATGTGTAAATTACGCAGAATGTTTTTATTTATATTATTCTTTAAAATAAATGCAGCAAAATTATTTGATGAGTGAAACTATAAAAAGTTACGACAGTTTTAGTGAAGCATACAAAAAAATGTCGTAAAACTATGGTAAAACCGTTCCATAACATCGTAGTTCGAGCGGGATAACGCTATATTATAAAAATCTTGTATCTCGCTTGCATCCGTGATACATATTTCATTCGTTCTTTAAGTAGGATCAAACCAATATTGCTTGACGCAATTGTTGGTCGGTGATAGTTCGTGTCTGCGAATGATTATTTAAAGCATAAAACAAAGCGCTACTTTTTTATTATGGTTTCGTAAAAGGTGGGCGTTGGCCCCCTGAATGAAAGGATTGATGAGTGTAGATGAAGCGAAAAAGGTATGTTAGAAACGTAGCTAATGATAATCTGTGGTATTTGCCTATCCCTTCGGGAAAGAGGCGTGATTTTATGTATGTATGTAACTACGAATAATATTTTAAACATTTTTATGTTTGCAATAACGCATGCTCTGCGGATTACATTACAATTAAAGTCATATGCGGTATTCGAACCCGCGTCCATCCACCCCTCTAGCCGGGGTATGCTCCATCCCAATACGATGGTTAAAGAACGAAAGGAAAAATTTTAGTTTTGGTTCATTGTCATGTTAGCTCAATTGGATTAGAGTATTACCCGGCTAAACGGGTGGATGGACGCGGGTTCGAATCCCGCACATGACTTACATTTTTCCTCTCGTAAATTTGTAATTTTGTTACGTATAATATTGTTCGAACAAACGATTTCATTTTATGAATAGTAAATTATTTTCAGCTATCCAATACATTTGTGAAAACTGTAACTTACTTCAAACGTTATTGAAATACCTGAGTTACCGTACCTCTATTTACGATCGTATTGAACGTCTAGTTTAAAATGAAAGTTCCTTTCAATACCACCGCAGGCACCTGTAGCTTTACCCACTGCGAGTGTAAGTAAAGAATCTAATATATATTCAGCAGTAAAGCGAACTGCATTTGAGTTATTTAATGGAATTTAACTTTAAATTGCACTAGATTTCTTTGTGCGACCTCGTCCGGGGCAGTACGTACTGCTACGTATGGTAGCTATTTTTACTGTGTTCCAGTTTGAAGGGTGACGGTGAAATTACAGGCATATGAGACTTAACAACTTTATGTCTCAGGGCAGTTCGTCACAAATGCTGAAATGCAGTGGCATTTCGGCATTTGTGACGAACTGCATTTGTTGGTCTCCTGCTTATTTTATCACGATACTATTAAGAAAACCTGATTCATGTATTTCATTTTTCAATAATCGTAGTTTCTGTGAGTGCTTATTTTGAAAATCTAATAGGTATATATAAAATTCTCGTGTCACAGTGTTTGTAACAAAACTCCTCCGAAACTGCTTGACCGATTCATATGAAATGTTGTGTGTATAAACAGTAGGTCTGAGAATAGGACGTAAACTATTTTTCAAATACACTCGAGAGCAATGAATCCGGGTCACTTAAAGAATCCTAAAAATCTCGGAAACTAAAAATGCTAGGTTAATGTAATAAATTGTATTTAATAGACAATGTAATACTCCTTAAATGAAGGTATTAAAACTTCTTAGTTATTGTAAAGTTATATCATAAAAAAATCAAATTTGAAAAAGGGCCACTTTCGAAGATGGAACTACGAAATTACAGCATTTGGTTTTGCTTTTGTTTGTAATCTGTCATTTATGTGGGTACATAAACCATGTTGATAGTGCTCTATATTCATTATTCAAGCTGAAATTATGTCGCTTACGCCTGAAGAATGCACCAGAATACTTACAATGCTGGAAACCGGCCGGAGTCAGCGCGATACAGCCAGGACTGTCGGTGTGTCGCTGTCAACAGTACAAAGAGTTCTCCGACGTTACGAAGAAACTGGTTCTAACCTACGCAGACCAGGAACGGGCAGAACCAGGTGTACCACAGCACGAGAAGACCGATACTTGGTGAACACCATGCTTCGAAATCGCTTTCTCACAGGAACTGAACTCACCAATCAGTTTCGACGCCTCGGAGGAAGTAACCCTAGTGCATGGACAGTAAGACGTCGGCTTGCTGAATCTAACTTAAAACCCCTTAGACCTGCAAACGGCCCTAAACTGGAGCGTGGGCATCGTATTTCGAGACTAAGATATGCCCAGAGCCACGTAAATTGGAGTATTGAAGATTGGTCAAAAGTTATGTTCTCCGACGAATCATAATTTATGGAAGACACAGAGTGTATCGAAGACCAGGGGAAAGATTCAAGCAAGCATGCATCGAAGAAAAAGTAGCCTACGGTGGTGGGTCTGTACTTGTGTGGGCCGGAATTTCTTCTGAAAGTCGCACAGAGCTGGTGATCATAGAAAACGGCTCTTTAACTAGCGTAAGATATGTGGAAGAAATCCTCAATGATCACGTTGGTCCATTTATGGTCAATTTAGGTGAGGATGCTATATTTATGCATGACAATGCCCGACCTCATACAGGTAGGATTGTGAATGACTACCTTCAAGAGATGAACATTACTCGTATGGAGTGGCCAGCGCGCAGCCCGGATATCAACCCGATCGAGCATGCTTGGGACGAGCTAGGCAGATGCGTAAAACAACGAAACCCTCCCCCAATCACGCTTCGTGAGCTCAAAATTGTTCTCACAGAGGAATGGGAGAATATTCCCCAAAATCGTATAAGGAACTTGGTGTACAGCATGCCAAACCGCGTAAACGCAGTAATGGAAGCACGAGGAGGCAATACGAAGTATTAAAATTCAAGAAAATCGTAATAAAGTTCAAAAATTTCATGTTTCCTATTTTTGTTTTAAGGAGAGATCAGCAGTTTTTTCTTTATGTAATTTTGTGTTAATAAAATGTATGGTGACTCATATTTTTTTTACTTTCATTTAAGGAGTATTACATTGTCTATTAAATACAATTTTTTGCATTAACCTATCATTTTTAGTTTCCGAGATTTTTAACATTCTTTAAGTGACCCGGATTCATTGCTCTCGAGTGTAGGTCTATTAATCTGTTTTTTTCATTTTTATTTGCCTATATGGCAAAACAACGTTTGTCGGGTCTGCTAGTAGTTTTATATGTATACTAGCGACCCGCCCCGGCTTTGCACGGGTAATTGCGACTATAAATTGAGATATAAGCTATCCTATCTTTCAATTTGGATCAAATGGCACACGGTGTGCAAATCAAATTTAAAATCGGTTCTCAGTAGTTTAGGAGTCCATCGCAGACGTGACACGTAATTTATATAATATATATATACGGATGGTGGCCATATCTGTGTCAGAAAATACAAGTATTATTACGCTCGTACCTAGGATTAATAGCAATTGATTATGAAGTATTCCTCAATTTAAAAGAATACTGCTTGTGTAATTTGAAAAGTGATTGAACAAGCACTCAGCTCCATAATTTACCCCTAAACCTTTTTTGGTCAAATACATGTAAACATAAATACTTCGGTATTGTTTCTGCGTATTGAGAAAATGTGCAAATCGTGATTGAATGGCCATGATAATACACATAGAAATACACTTACCCAACAGCTTAAAAATCTGCATCAATTGCTTATTTTAATCGCACATTGGGATGTTACAGGATTCCAGTAGAAACCAGCGATCTTACTGAAACACGCATCATGTGTTTTTTTTTTTATAGTTTTGGTTACGATTAATTCTGATGTGACTAATATATTTTTTAATGATTTCCGTATCGAACTAGCACCCACTGTGGTCGACTCATTAAATCTACCTTATCTTACTCACTGAGAGAAGGCCAGCACTGGATAAATGTTGGACTGATGATAGTGAAGGAGATGTAGACTACTAGTACTCTATCAGCCCAATATTTCAATGCTTTTCTCGTAAATTGCTACAATTTCAATACCGACTACGCATCTGCACGCTCTGAAACCAACGAAAATGCACCGACATTGTAAATTGGTTCACAATGAATCACATCTAATTAAAGAACGGCGTCCACTCTAAGCTATAGAGCTACACGATTGACGCAATGAAGTCCGGACATCGATATGGGAACTAATATCATACATTTCTATCTCACATTCGTGTCCTAATACTCTGCGCAGTAACATTATATATTTGAAAGCGTGTGTCTTTTGTTTTGTTACCATTCAAAACCGAAACGGCTGCACGGGTTTTTATTAAACTTGGTAATGATTCTATAAGTCCTAGATTAAGACAGAGGATACTATTTCCCGATTTACTGACACTCAATAACTGATACAACACTCGGATCAGAAAATAAGTGATGAAAAGCATTCTGCTATGAATATAAACATCTCCCGATATGTTAAAATTACTTATGATTTCTCGATTATAATAATAAAAATATAATTAAAATAGTTACACGATTTGAATCGCGTATAATTGCAATTATTTTTATCCCGATGACTAACATTTTGCAGTGAACGTGGCCACGTAGTGACCACGTGACTAACGATGAGCGCTGATGCGTGCAAATAAGTTCAGTTTAAGCTGGAAAGTGTACAAATTTTGATACTGACCAGCATAAGTTGACCTCACCCGCCAAACGTCGGTAGACTAAAGTGCATGGCTTAAGTTTCCCTTGTCGATGACTATGTTTCATTTTATTACCAGCTTACATTGAACTCGTCCACTTCCGTCAGCGCTCACCGTCAGTCGAACACTAAATCTAGCCTGAAAAGTTTCCTTTGATGTCTGGTCTGTCACTTCGTGTACTGTAACATGGCGTAGCGTGTCTTTCACATAAAACAAGCCTATCCGTAGCTTCATTCGCATACGGTACGGTAACATTGTTTGCCGCCTGATGGAATTTCCGCTCTCCGTTAATAACCTTGTTAGCTGTGTTGTTACGGAGTTATTAATGGACCGCACTCATTGAATTGACTTTGCATTATAAAGTTTGTCGGGTTGTCAATGTGTTGGCGTGTAACTCAGATTGATGGAGACACGGCTTGACGACTATACGATTGAGATGCAAGAGTTGCAGATTATTTATATTAAACAAGAGTTTTTGTTAATATCTATTAGCGACTCGCCCCGGCTTCGCACGAGTGCAATGCTGAATAGTTATTGTTGGGTATCCCAAAGAGATAGACATATACCATGGCGGACATTTTTGTAAACATGTTTAAGGTGTACAATAATGTAGTACATTATGTTAGAATAGAATAATTATTTATTGCTACAAAAAAGCAAACAAATTACATATAACTTTTTACAAAAAATATACAACTTATAGCAAAATATAATATTATATAATATTTTGATTTTTCTCTTAGCCAGCATTTGCATTGTAAGCGCAAAAAATTTTGTTTATTTATATACGACATTACATTAGAAAGCTATAAAATTATCAGTGTTTCTCTGCTATATTATGGTTTAAGATCTTTATTTCTCTTAAGCCTGCACCGAGGCAGCAATACGAAATTGTGGTTCGTTTGATCCCTTGCTGTACCTTTATTTCTTAATTTAGAGTTATGTAATTAATATATATTATATAAAGACTCATTTTATAAATCATACACTTTGGAAACACGATTACTTAAAATTTTCTCTATAGAAAAAAAATCCAAAGTTACATCTAAAAAACGAAATAAACCCTTATTACGGCGTAAATACTTAACGGAGAGTCATCCGTATTTGAATAATAATAAAAACAACATGTTTTCTAAAACGTATACACATTACATTTTTCAAATAGGTATTTGTTTTTATTGTACGAAGGAAATACTCAAATTCACGCCTATTTTAGTCAGAGCCGCGATGCTTTGTCCCTATCCGCAATAGTAATTCTTCGGCCGTCGGACGGGGACGGATGATGTTGGCGTGCCTTACTTACGCACACATACGCGGCGCGCCAAATAGCTCGGTGCGCCCTTAAGAATATGGTACCTTCACTTAGCAGAGAAATTACAAGTTTACTTAATTTGTACATTTGTATTGCAAACATAGAAACGGACCTATCTAAAACTGGATATAATTAATTTATTACATATTGTTTACGTACGTAAATATTAAACTGTAGAGAAAAAAAAAACAAAGAATAGAATACAATAGAATAACATTAAACAGTTGCTAGACAGCAAAAAACGGTAAGCAATTGCTAGATATTCAATTAGTAGGTATGTATCTATGTTTGGTCGATATATTATGAAGTTTTATCCAATTTTTACAGATTTATCTAAGGCATTGTGTACTTACATAATTCTTATGTAACTATGTGAAAAGTAAGCAAACATTTTAACTGAGGTAAACATTGTCGGGTAGGATAGTTGGTTCATGTGCGAGAATTGAACAAAACAAAACAGGTGCTATTACGTGTCGTGTTAAGTTTATAGCATGATAGCAATAGTGTTGTTATGGTTGGTTTTTATTTCTTTACTTTTGTAGCTATGCTTGGTATATTATTTTTTTCTGATTATAATTTTATTGTCAATAATAATTGGCATAAAAACTTACATTCTGACCTTTTTATGAATAAAATGTTTAACTTTTTTTTTAAATAACAGTGATGATTTAATGTCCTTGATATCTATTCGTAGCTTATTGTATATTTGAACCCCTTCATACAAAATATATTTTGATCCATACGTTTGGTTCTTGGTGTAGTTTTTGGTACGCAAATATTGTTCGAATATCGTGATGATCTTGTTTGTCCTTGCGTTTTTATAGTAAAAGTTATAGATGTATGTATGTCTTTTTTTAAGATTTTTCTTACAATCATACAAGTATTATAGTGATATAATTGAGTTAATGCCATTAATTTAGTATTTTCATAGACTGTAGTTGTTGGCGTTAAGTATTTTTTAGGTGAAAAAGCAACTTTACTATTTTGTTTTGGGTTCTTTGCATTTTTTCTAAATTAGCTAGCCAGGTGTGTATTCACAAAATGCCTTAGCGCCATGCAATATCGATGCGATCCTAAGCAAAAACCCAGACGAAGGTGGAAGTTGGTTCACGATTCCCCATACGAATGTATTCCCCATTATTGCATTAAGCGCAATCATCTTTTATTTAAAATCGACGGTTTTCTTTCACATCTTACAATCAGCTTTATGTCTCAGGGTGATAGGTGCAGTGCTGTCCGCCACTGGCGAAATGCATCTGTTATGCGCACCGGTTACCTTTTAATTAAAAAAACTACGGTGACCGACCGAAGCAGTTCCTTGAAGGGCCAGTGCCCTTAACAGCATCAGCATGTTAAATTATCAGACGGACGGTGATAATGAAATTTTATTTCTAAGGGCTGTGAATGTGCATTCAGTACCTCACAAAACTTCTTAGATAAAGTCTGTGGATGGCTCTTTAACTGTGATGGGGCAGGCACTTACTATCAGGTAAACAACTTATCCGCCTCATCACTCTTTTATTCTTCTTCAATAAGTCCTGCTCTGAGGTCCCCCAAGCTGGAGGTGTATTGTGAGTCTCTAGCTATCCTAACATACACAACGACCTACAGGCATGCTTTGATACATGATTATCAAAGCATGCCTGTAGGTCGCTGGCACAATTTGTCCAAATATATTTATATTTAAGACGCAACAAAGACTTATTCACTAAACATTTAAGACATTGTATGGACACAAGCTATTATTGGGTAGGTGAATCAATCAATTATTACAGGTCGCCTTAAAATAATAATATCTTAAAGAAGTATAATGCTTTCTAAAAATAATATTGTAAGAGCGGTACTAAAATAAGCGCTAGAAACGTTGCTATATTTCCTTATAATATATAGTTTATTTAAAAGAAGACAAGAAAAATATTGTAATAAACTCAACTGTTCCAGTCCAATCTAAGCATGTTATTTATAGCCTACAGCTATTGACCTTAATAAAACAACGATGCTCATATATATTGGACGAGACGAATAAGAATGAGTAGGATTTTTTTATCTATGTCGTCCTAGTCTGAATAACTGGCGTAATGACCTTTTTAGTGTTCTATATCGAAAAGGCAAAACAATATTATAAGATAGATAAAACTATTTATATAATCTCATTCAATAATATTCTAATTATCAAATGAAATACAGACTTTTATTGGCATATTTTATTTACATACTGCTTTGAGAAAATTAAAAAATTAAATTAAAGCATTATTCTCCGAACAAAACTATGCTTTAAAACAATTTTCTTAATTATTAAAGGACAATGTGTCCCGACCAAGGAGGTTTCAATTTAATTTAAGTACACATTATCTATGGCTAGTTAGCTAGTAAAAACAGCTGTTTTCGAGCCAATAGACCAATATGAAGCAGTGATGGCTCAGTGGCATTGGCTATGGACTGCCGCGCAGCAGGTCCATGGTTCGAATCCCGCCGCGGGCTTGAGCTTCACCGCATGGTGGAAGGGCTTTTTGCGAATGCCCGCCTGGCTAGCGACCACCCTCAAGTGGAAAATCTGTCGCCAAGCACCTAACGGTGTGTTCCGGCAGCAGTCCTTGAGAGCCAGTGAAATTACAGGCACATGAGACTTAACAACTATGTCTCAAGGTGACGGGCGCAGTGCTATTCGTCACTTGAACGATGAACTGCATCTGTTATAGGCAGAGGTAACCGCTTAACATCAGGTGGACCTCGAGCTTGTTCCGTCACAATAACATAAAAAAAAAAAAAAAATATATATAATAACAGACTTTTTCCATTTTGGCGCTAAAACTTTAGTAGCAAAAATGTCAAGCAACACCGACGATACTGATGAAAATTTAACTCCACCTGACATTCTAGAAATAGCTACGAAACTGATGAATAGTCTTTTGCCAGAAAAATCAAGAAAAGCGTATAGCCATGAGGTTAAATAAAGTAGTGTCTGCAACTGCATATAATTAGGTAAACACTCATGTTTTAATACCCTCTATTATATGACAGTTGCAGAAACTATATTTATTCAGTCAAAAATTTGCAACATTACAGCTTAAAAAAAGCTTTATACAATATTCATGTCATGCACGATAAAAAAAAACAGTAAAAAAATAAACCATATTGTAATGAGAATATAAATATAGTCTCAAGATATATTTTTCCTTTTTTTTTGGCTTGATTTGGCCACTCACTTGATATGATCACTATCTCACCTGATGGCAAGTGATGATGTGGTCGAAGATGTTGTTCAGGCTAACCTAGAATTACTGGCTCTCAAGAACATCAGCCGAAACACACCGTTAGGTGCTTGGCGACAGATTTTCTACTTGAGGGTGGTAGCTAGCCAGGCGGGCATTCGCAAAATGATCTACCACCATGCTATAACGACTGCCATCCTAGGACAACAACTGGGACCGACGGCTTAACGTGCCCTCCGAAGCACGGAAGGTTTGTGTTTTGAAAGTGTTTTTATTACCGATAGCACAATAGATACATGGAGCTTCTTAAGCAGTAGTTTAACTACGCAGAAAATACACGAAATCAGTCACGTGGTCAACCGTGCGGCCTTCCCTACATCGAGGAGGTACAAAAAGAAACAACTAGACTGATGTTCACATGCTTTACTGCGGTGTTTACTAACAGTTTAGTTTTAATAAGCTGTCAGCAGATTCTATAAGTATATTTAATTATTGTACAGTTATATAAGTATATATATATATATATATATATATAGTTATATTTTTACCTATTCACAACAAAATTTATTTAAAATAAAAACAATTATTTTAAAAAAAATATATATTTATAGCAAACAACAACACTCAAAATTTCGATAGTGATTTCCCTAGCGCTCTGATCGTCATTTGTCATTGAATACCAGGATACCGCGGAGTCGAGATACTGTATATATCGATAGGCTATCATGACCACAATCTCATCTAATCATAAGTAATCTCGAAGTTTCTAAAACTTCATTTGTTTAAATTATTATTTATACGTAACATAATATAAGGTCTTTAACTGACTCAATTATTTTTTTATGCATGATAGATTAGCCTTTGACCACTACCTCACCTGATAGTGATGATGTGGTCGAAGATGTTGTTCAGGCTAACCTAGAATTACTGGCTCTCAAGAACAGCTGCCGGAACACACCGTTAGGTGCTTGACGACTTTCTACTTGAGGGTGGTAGCTGGCATTCGCAAAATGCCCTACCACCATGCTATAACAACTGCCATCCTAAGACAACAACCGGGACCAACGGCTTAACGTGCCCTCCGAAGCACGAAAGCACTCAGTAGTAATGTCACCAGCGGTCACCCATCCAACTCATGACCGCGGCAGACGTTGCTTAGTTTTGCTGATCGGTTCAGAACGGCTAAGCAAACTTCGCTACGATTGCTTCAAGAAATGTTCAAATTTTGTGAGCCAGCCTAACTAGCTCTCTTAGGTAGTAGGTTAATTTTAACTTTGAAATGCAGTGGCGGTGCTACTCATCCAGACTTTAGGACTACAGATTTAGAATCCTACCATCTAACTATATAAACGGTATATAGATATTACTTCAGTTGAACTACATAATGCAGTCTTTCCATCAAGCGCGGTGCCTATTCGTGTCCTACCAAGGTTGGTTGGTTGGACTTGGTTAAAAAACCAAGGAATGGAACTGACTCCAACACTCAGAAGTGTGAAATAACTTGTTTAAGTCGGTACCATAATAGTTAAAAAGTACCTACTATCACAATATTGTGCGCATGGTACCGACTTCGACAACTTATTTCACACTTTTGAGTGTCGAAGTCGTTTCCATTTTTTAGTGATTTTTTTTTTCACTTTTTTTTAATGACCCTTTATTACAGAACCGATTGTCATTCACTGTCAATGACTATATCATCAAGATACGAAAATATTCATCAGCTTTCAAATAAAATAAGAATAATCAATATATATTCTGAGGTAACAAACATAAAAAAAGAACAGACGAATTGAAAACCTCCTCCTTTTTTAAAGTCGTTTAATGAATATTGGTCTAAAATTTCGCTTAATTAAGTTTTGTTTCTTTATAATAAATCGTATCAATACAAATTTTATTTCTTATCAATATGTAGTAATCATGTGACAAAGCTTCTGAAAGATTTGTCCTGTTTTAAAAAGCTCACTTACACATAATATTTATATGAATTTATAAAAAAAAAATATTCGTTCCAGCTATTAAAATATTGCGAAGTAGCACTCATTCGCATGCGAAACTAGTTCTCTCCGTCCTACGCCCTCAGTCGGACATATTTCAAAGGCCACTTCGTCTTAAGAAATTCAGGTCTCCATCAACCTAGAACCTAAAAAAGATTTCACATTACCATGTAAAAAGATCAATTGTCGAAATACGTGATAAGAAACCTAACATTAGACCTTCGTGATAAAGCCGTATTGCCAGACGAGAGACGAGACTTGTGAATTTCTTAACGAAAGAGGTCATTGCCGTTCTTATCGACCACATTTGTGCCAGACACAATCACATTAAGTATTATTACTACATGCCTTTTCACATCAACTTTTTCTGTTACAGACATTTTAAGTTCCGGTGCGAAGAGTACTCTGACATGGAGCCTGAAGCCACACCCGTAAGTACTTAGATGATTATATCGTTCATATTTGAAATATAAACGTGAAATTATTGAAGACGACCATCACAACTAAGTTTTGCCTTTTTTAATTCAACGCCATCTATTGGCGACCGTCTGCGACAACTACAAGGTCCTGTAGGATAAACGGGGTTTGTAATGAAACTAACTTAGAATGTTTCTAAACTTAGTTGGGGAGTTTTGAACTAGAGGGCGTGAGACGTCGGATAGCCGGCTGCTCGCTAGCTAACTTGATGGTTCTACGTTGCGTCGTAGATGGCGCTTTTTACCGAGCGCTAAATTTAGGCAGTAAAATATAAAATGAACTTACACTGACGGGAGGGTTTAACCACTTACCGCAAGATGTCTCGTATAAAAAAATATTCAGTTTCTACAATACCTTCCTGAAAAATCCGTGGCTATTACTATCGCACTTACATTTTATTCTATTGACGCTTTTCTTAATGTAAAACTAAAGTAATTTGTCATTAAATTAATTTACCTTCTGACATATAATTTAATGACGTTCTGCTAAGTTATTAAATTAAAATATTTTAATAATGGTATTTTTTTGTATTACATTGTATCGCTTCTTATTAGAATATATTATATCTTTTTATCATTATAATATAAAATTCAATTTATTTAAAATTTGTTCGCCGCAAGGCAGAACATGCTGGAAACTTAAAAACTGATTAACTTAACAGTATCTATGTATATTAGCCATGATTCGGACAAATAAATAATTCATTTATTAGGTCATTCCTTTTTATATAAAAAGGAATTACGTTTTTATATAAAAAGGATATTACGTAATTAATTAAGTTAAGAATACTCGTGTTGGAAGAAAACCTCAAATAAATGAGTACACTATTTGAGAATATGGACTAAAAATATTGCTATCGGCATTTCTTATTATTTGTTTTATGTAAGTACACCAAAGTTTTGCTCATATAAGGCGCAACACTCACGTCTCAGACGGAAAATTCGAAATTTAAATATATGTTTAATTTATATTTGTTGCTTGTTCGACTATTGTACTTGAACACGTAAAAGGCAAGATTTGCACTAGAGGTTTTTACAATGACTAATAATATAATAAAATAGTTTCAGTTTAAACAAACTATATTTTGAGGTGGTCAAGCTAATTGGTAATTTCTTATATCAGTATTTTCGAATAACGACTTTGTTTCTGTACTTTGGCTCATCTGATTTTTGGTACAACCGAATTTCATTCTTGTTTATAATTTGCTTTTCACTATTACGCAGATTGTAAAACTTTTTCCTGCTCTTCTGGAATATCCCTATGCTTATGAATTACTAAAAAACAATTATAGATGTAAAGTGTTTTAAAAGAGAAACAAATGTCATAATTTTGTCTTTCTTAACATAAATCCATATTAACGTAATTGGTACAAATATAAAAACTTAAAACTATAGATACCTAAGCTCGACGATTGACTATAATATACCATGCGAAAATATCTTTCATTTATAATAAAAAAATATCTTTGTTAAATATTCAAGAAAAAGTGTCGCTACTTTATTATTAGGGCATAAAAGCCGTTGATCTGGGCTTGCACTTACATTCCGGAGGCACTGCAAAACCGAGGTGTCTCAACATTATCTTAAAAATATTATTATAATCTATGCACAGTGTCAAGCTACTTTTGCGAACAGCTGATCCACAAGGAACCCGTGTAAAAACCCTGAGCCTGAATGTAAGCTTTGAAAAGCGTTATCTTGCCTTAGCCTGTACAGCGGGCAAACCTGCGGGCCAGCATATTCCAGCGTATGCCCTCCCTCTCATTATCAGCATCATCCTTAATTAAGGTCGTCGGTAAGAATATGTCGTAAGTATTTAAATTTTCACGACTGGTTCAGTTTCACCCTATTTAGGGTTATATTAGGGGTTGATTCGGATATTTAACTGCGGCCTAAAGTGACATAAGTAACAGGTAAATGAATATTTTTCTTATTTTGTGACGGTTTTAGAGGTTAATTTATGAAATCATTTGCGTTGGTGCTTAAAAGCTTTACAACATAATATTATTTTGAGCTCGCGAATACTTTGGTCATGTCGAATGGGTACCAAAGCAAACTAACAGCGTAAAAACTTTAAAATTTAGAATTTCCTGTTACAAATGTAAGATTCTACCTTAATATCCAAATGTAATCATTAATGTTGATACATCATATATTTTTTGATATATAGTAAGAACAAAATAATAACTAAAGACATCGGTAAATATAAATTCATGCTATGCTTCGTAGCTTCGTAGCCTCCGCGCAGCGTCCAATTCAATGTAGTTTTTACTCAGACTTTGATGGAAAGTGTCATCACGCAGTGTCCATTGCATAACTGCTGAAAGTAAGATCGTCTTATGATTTTTTTTAAGTTGGTTTTGAAGCGGCGATTGTAAGCTTAATTTAATGCCATGTATGTGCTGCGCCACGTAACATTTTTCGGACGATTTCAGACCGGTCCGCGCTACGTAAGTGCGGAATTAACACATTTTGGCACGGAATATATAGCTTTTGAAATATTTTAAAAGATCGTTCGTAGCCCTGCCCCACTGGCGGCCGTATCCATTGTCCGCGGGCCTATATTCCATAAATTTATATGGACCGTTTCGTGGCTCATATTGCGCGCTATCGGTTCATTAATAAACTATATCCTGTTGTCGCACCATACAATACAATAGCCGCAAACCGTTTTCGAATTGTTCGAGTGCGAAATTTATAGCGGTTAGAATTTTGAACACAATCGTTTCAGTACGTTTGCGTTGTTTTAATTAAAATATCAATTTCCTACAAATAAAAAGTATAATCGAGCATTAAACGGGTCCATCTGTCCACTCTGGCTTTGTGAGCACGGAATGTTCATTCAGATAAAAGCACGCTATTTTAGAGAGGTTTAGTGGGTTGGATGTATATGTAGGTTTCATAATGAGTTCATGGAAAAGACCTATCTCACATTTCTGCGAATAAACTTCGTCGTAAATTCAGCTGGTACAGGGTTCGCTCCGCCTCGGGCGCGTCGTGGCACGAGATGCGGCGCTCCGCTCGCTCACGCCTGTTCCGGATATTCACGTTACGAATGGCTTTATTAAGACTAAATATTACAATTTCCAAGCAACTATTGCGACGGTTAGAATTGCTAATGTCCCGCCCGGGGAAGGAGCCGAGTGAAAAGATGCGATTGCACTGAAAACCGCCCGACTCCGGCGGTTTCCTGTTTTATGAGCGGCGAAATTACAGTTTCCCACTGACTTGCCAACTACAGCTGGATGTAACGTTTTACCATGATTTAAATACTTCTGTTACTTGCTATAACTTGCATTTTGCGCGGCGCTTAAATAGCCGGGCAAGATTGGCGGATAACCTCGCTTTTATCCTCGGCTTATCATGGAGCTTAAGCAGAAAAACGCTGAAAAAAATATCTTAGCTATTCTCGACCATAGAAAGATAACTCGTCGGAAAAGGGGCTGCGTCTTGCAACCACAAATTACTATGATTTAATATTGCTTAGTTATCTGCGGGTTGGTAATTTGTTAGCGAGCCTCTCGCCCCGCGTTGGGCGCCATTGTTGCTTCGCCGCCTTTTGTTCATCGCCTTCCACCCGCGATACGATCTTGAGTTATTATGATTAGGATTCTTTGCCAAGTGACGCTCACTCGCTTATTTCACCATTATCGTTTTAGTTTAGGCAGACCCTGAGATTTTAATATTTTTTTTTTGTTTTCTTGACTCGCTTGTGACTGGCTTACAAATACTTTGAAAATTGTATGATATATGAAACGAGCAAGTTTAATAATATAAACGTACCCCAACTAACATTATGTTTGAATATTAATCCCTGACGTATTAACAAGCTAAACCAGAGCCACCAAATTGAAACTTGAGGTTGTCAGCCGAGCCCCGCCCGGCGTCAATTCGTTTGCATAATGCGTTCACCGGGCAAACTACTCGATTAATATACTCATGTACTTGTATTGAGGTGACCCACTAGATTAATAAACGTCACCGCCGCTCATAAAGTCAATGGAGTTAATATATCAGCCGTCATGTCACGCCATAACAGAGTCGCGACTTTCATTTCATATAGTGCTCTCAAATGAATCGATCTGCGTGTGGCTTTTTCAATTAGTGAACACATTCGATTGTCGTTGTGTTTATAGTGTAATTGCCGGTCTGTTATCCATCCATCTTGACCGGTGTAATGGGTGGCCATCAGGGAAATGAATCGCCCGGCTGTCCGCCAGAGCGGAATGGGAGCGCAGTACAAGTGTTCTTGCGAAATTGCTTTCCGTTTAAATGTGCGAGGTATCGGAGAATGCCGCCATTGACGATTGTTTTAGCGATAATACTCGTGTTGCCGCTCTTTTTTCTCATCTGTTGGATTTTCTCAATTCTGATAGCCTGTCATCGCTTCTGATCCTTTTCCTTGTATTGCTACATCCCTTTTATTTGTTGCTAATTCGCTTTTTCTTTTCCAGAGCAATCCCGATTCCTGTCCATTCCGAAACATCCTGCCCTTTCTGCTGTTCTGTTGAAGATTAAGAAACTTAGCTTCCTTAGTTTGATCCTATCCTTTTTCCTGAAACAATAATTGTAAATAATGTGTACAAACTTATTAACAGTGATTATTAATAATTTAAAGTGCACCTAACTATCTACAATGTGCAATAAAACACAAAGAAATGTTTCGAATTCGAGAACAGTGCAACGTTCCTATTCATGAAATGCATTGGCGCTTGCAGCGACACTGTAAATATTGTTCCGTTACGTCACTTCAGAATTAGGCATTAGGCACACTGGGATGATAATAACTGGTGCACAACGACTAAACTTTGCGATAATTGCTCTCATTTTATGATTGAAAGTCAAGTCTTTGACAGCTCTAAATAATGCACCGAGTGTTTTCCTAGACTGAAATGGGTCGTAAAACTATGTGGTATGCCGTTACCCTTACGTTTGGTTGGAGCAGCTAGCAAGGATTTCCGCTAGTAGAGGAGCTGGCGGAGGTCCTGCAGAGCAGGAAATTCAAAAAGGGGCCGGCCGCTGTTGCTGCCGGAAGTCTGCTCGACATCGGAAGCGATTCCGATGTCCTTGCCGGGGTCGATGACCTTAGCGGGCTTAACGCCCAGGAGCTGAGGGCTCAAGCAGGAGGGATGCTCGCCTGCATCTTAGAGGTTGCCAAAAAATCTGGCAACCTAAAAGGCGAGTTTGTTGGTCGCCTGAAAAGGTCCGCGTCGACTCTGAGGGAAGTGGTCGACGCACTGGCAAACAGGAGTGAGGCGGAAGAGACGCGGCGGCTGAGAGCCGAGAATAGTCGCCTGCGCCTGGAGATGGAGGCCTGCAAGGCAGAAGTGAAGGCGCTGCGTCGCGGCTTCACTGAAGCCAAGACCCAGGCGGCTGCCGCCACGTCTGCTGCTACAGTAGCAGCAGCAGCCGCTGCCGCCGAGACGCCGGCCCCCCCTGCCGTTGTACTGGGGGCAGAGTTAGTGGAGGAGATGACGCGCTCCTTGACTACCACGTTCGGGCAAATGCTCAATGCCCGACTCGCCGGTATCGAGGATCGCCTCCTGCCAGCGCCGGTTGTTCGCCCGCCCCTCAGGGCGGACGCCAAGAAGGCTGCAGCTGCGGTTGCGCCCCCTCCCCCGAAACCAGTCCCTCGAAAGCGGGTTGGCCAGGCGTCGCAGGCTGCTGCCACGCCCTCGACTGCGGCTTCTATCGCCCCAAAAACGACCATGCCAACTGCTGTGGCCCAGGCGGAAACCTGGGTTGTAGTAGTGAAAAAGGGAAAAGGCAAAGGGAAGGGCAAATCGTCCTCCTCAGCCACGCCCGCTCCCGCTCCTGTCCCAGCAGCTCGTGCCCCTGCCCCCCCCTCCGCCGTGAAGCCTAAAACGAAGAAGGCTTCCGCTGCCGCCGGGCCCAAGAAGGCGAAGACGATGAAAGCCCCCAAATCCGCGGCTGTTGTGCTGACGCTGCAGCCCGAAGCCGCGGAAAACGGGGTTACATACAAAACCATCGTCGAGGCGGCGCAAGAGAAGGTCGATCTTCAAGGATTGGGGATCGACCGCATCCACTTCCGCCAGACGGCCACGGGAGCTAGGATGCTCGAAATCCCTGGCTCTCAAAGCGGCGACAAAGCGGACAGGCTCGCGGAGAAGCTCCGTGGTGTCCTGTCCGAGGTGGCCAACGTCTCCAGGCCCGTAAAGTCCGTGCAATTGCACGTGACGGGCCTGGACGACGCCGCCACAAAGGAGAAAGTGGCGGCGGCGGTCGCCAAGGTGGGTGGCTGTGACGTTCTCCACGTCAGAGCCGGAGAGGTACAGCGCAGCTACGGCGGGACTGGCTCCTCCCTTGTTTCCTGCCCGATTGCAGCAGCCAAAGTGTTGCTGGCACAGGGCAGGCTTTTGGTGGGGTGGAGCTCGGTGCGAGTGGTGGCACTGGCGGCGCGTCCCATGCGCTGCTTCAAATGCATGGGACTCGGCCATACGCGCCCCCAGTGTCCCTCGTCGGCAGACAGGGGGGACCTGTGCTTCCGTTGTGGAGGCGCAGGCCACAGGGCGGCGAGCTGCCAAAGAAGGGCCCCACACTGCGCGATTTGCGCAGAGTCGGGGCGACCCGCCGAGCACAGGATGGGGGGACAAAATTGTGTCCCCCCAAAGACGAAGGGACAGGCCGCCAGGACCCCGGCCATCCCCCGACCGGCATCCAGAGCCGCACCTGAGGCTGTTCGCCGCGCGGCGAGCATGGAGGTTGTCACGTCCGATTGATGGATCAAGTCGGACAGTACAACCTCCTCCAGACGAATTTGAACCACTGCGTCAGGGCTCAGGATCTGCTAATGCAGTCCCTGGCGCAGTGGCGGATTGATTTGGCGGTCGCCGCGGAGCCGTACTACATTCCCCAGTCCCATCCCTACTGGGCTGGGGATTTGGACGGCTCCGTAGCCATTATTGGACGTGCCGGTGGCGGCCCCCCCCTTTCGGTGTTAGAGAGAGGTTCGGGGTACGTGGTGGCCAAGTGGGAGAGGTATGCAGTAGTGGGCACATACTTCTCCCCCAATAGGACCGTCGCGGAGCTGGAGGTCTATCTAGACCTCCTGGCCGCGGCGGTGAGAAGGCAGGCACCACGTGAGGTCCTCCTCATGGGGGACCTGAACGCCAAGGCCCAGGCCTGGGGCAACCCCTCCACTGACACTCGCGGGGAGATTGTCGTGGAGTGGGCGGTTGCCGCAGGGTTGACCCTCCTCAACAGGGGGTCGGTCCACACGTGCGTGCGACACAACGGGGGGTCCGTGGTGGACCTTTCGTTCGCCACCCCGGTGGTCGCAGCACGTGTTCAGGCCTGGAGAGTGGAGGCGGAGGTGGCGACTCTCTCGGACCACAACTACATCCGGTTCGAGATCGCCACCTCCCACCAAGGAGGGACTCGGCGCGTAGAGAGGGAGTCTTTCGCGCGCTGGGCGATTGGTCGCCTCGATGCCGAGTTGGCTGAAGAGGCGGCTGTCGTCCAGTCGTGGCTGGCCACCCCGGTGCACCCGGAGGTGGACATCGCGGCGGGCCACTTCCGGGAGGTGGTGACGGCGGTCTGTGACGCCGCCATGCCGAGGTCCCGACGCCGCCCCGAGCGCCGCCAGGTTTATTGGTGGTGCTCGGAGATAGAGGATCTCCGAGCGCGATGCTCGGAGACGCGCCGCCTCTACTATCACTGCAGGAGGCGGCGTCACGGCCGGACGGACGACCAGCTGCCGGCGGAGCAGCTGGCGGCCGAGCGGCTCCTGCATGGCGATGTGAAGATAGCCAAGCAGGAGCTGAAGCTGGCCATTGGCCGGGCTAAGGCCCTCGGCTGGCATGAGGAGCTGGAGGGCCTCGACAGGGACCCATGGGGGCGCCCGTATAAGGCTGCCCGGAATAAGTTCCGGGGCAGCGCGCCCCCTATCGCAGAGTCCCTGGAGCCAGAGCTCCTGGAGAGGGTGCTGGGGGGGCTATTTCCCGACAGCGACCCCCACTACACCCCTCCACCGATGGCCACACCGTCCTTTCAGGAGGAGGAGGACCTGGCCTCCATTCCGCCTATTTCAGAGGTGGAGATGGAGGTAGCAGTCTCTCGCCTGAGTGGCAAGAAGACTGCCCCGGGACCAGACGGGATTCCCGGGCGGGTCCTCAGGATCGCCCTTAGGGAGATGGGCGGTCAGCTTCGGGAACTGTTCGACGCGTGCCTCACGTCGGGTCAGTTCCCGAAGCTCTGGAAGGACGGGCGATTGTGCCTGTTGCGGAAGGAAGGGCGAGACGCCGACTCGCCCGCCGCATACAGGCCAATCGTGCTGCTGGATGACACGGCGAAGCTGCTGGAGAGAATCGTAGCTTCCCGTGTCATCCGGCATCTGGGGGGAACTGGGCCTGAGCTTTCAGAGGCCCAGTTCGGATTCAGAGCAGGGCGGTCGACGATAGACGCCCTGCTCTGGATCAAGGGGTGGACGCAGGACGTGGTCAGCGGGGGGGAAAAGGCGTTGGCTGTCTCGCTGGACATTGCCAACGCCTTCAACAGCCTACCGCACGGAACAATACGGGAGGCGCTCCGCTATCACGGAGTGCCCCTGTATCTGCGTAGGCTGTTGGCTGACTACCTCCAGGACCGCGAGGTCCTGGTGGAGGGACGCGACGGTCTGAGGCGACGTCGCGTGTCCTGCGGGGTTCCGCAGGGGTCGGTGTTGGGACCGCTCCTGTGGAACATTGGCTACGACTGGGTGCTCCGCGGCACGTTTCCCGCAAGTATGCGGGTTGCGTGCTACGCGGATGACACCCTAGTCGTAGTCAAGGGGAGGGACCTCAGGGAAACGGTGCGGCGGGCCACGGTGGCCACGACACTCGTGGTCGGCCGCATACGTGCCCTGGGGCTGGAGGTCGCCCTCTCCAAGACCGAGGCCCTAATGTTCCATGGGCCTCGGGGGGGACCCCCTCCAGGAACGCGGATAGACCTGGACGGGGTCCTGGTCCGGGTTGGGACCCAGATGAGGTACCTGGGTCTCATCCTGGACGGGCGGTGGACTTTTGGGGCCCACTTCACTCAACTGGCCCCAAAAGTCATAGGCGCCGCTGCCGCCCTTGGGAGGCTGCTGCCCAACGTGGGCGGCCCGAACGCCACATGTCGTCGCCTGTACTCCGGAGTGATCCGGAGTATGGCCTTGTACGGGGCACCTGTCTGGGTGGACGCCCTTGGTCGCGCCAATAAGGCCCTGCTGCGACGTCCGCAGCGGGTCATCGCGACGAGGGCGATACGCGGGTACCGGACGGTGTCCTGGACGGCGGGATGCGTGCTGGCCGGTGATCCCCCCTGGGAGCTCCAAGCGGAGATCCTCGCCGAAGTTTACCACTTCGTGGCGGCGAGGAGAACCCGCGGGGAGCCTCCAGCGTGGGAGGAGGTCACGCGCATGCGACGGCGGGCTCGGGCCGCCCTGTTGAGGCGGTGGACGGAGGACCTGGCTCCACCGGTCCCTGGACAGAGGACGGTGGATGCCATTCGCCCGGTCCTCCGGAGGTGGGTAGGGCGGCGATTCGGGTCGCTGACCTTCCGGTTGGTGCAGGTGCTTTCCGGACACGGATGTTTCGGAAAGTACCTGCATCACATCGCGAGACGGGAGGCGACCCCCGCCTGTCACGAGTGTGGAGCGCCAGAAGACACGGCGCTCCACACGCTGGAGGAGTGCGCCGCATGGAGTCCCATGCGGCACACCCTCACAGCGGTCATAGGCGCAGATCTGTCGCTGCCGAGCGTGGTTAACGCTATGCTCGGCAGCGACGGATCGTGGCAGGCGGTGGTCTCTTTCTGCGAAGCGGTGATGGCGCAGAAAGAGGCCGCGGAGCGGGCGAGGGAGGACGACGTCCTCGCGGACCCGCTCCGGCGTAGACGAACTGGGGGGAGGAGAAGGCGGTTCGGGCGCCTTCTCGCTCTTTCCTAGTGCTGTGCGGATCATCGGTGGAGAGTCGGGGGATTCTCCACTGGCTTGCACGATCCCACACGTCTGGGGGATGGCCTCAATGAGCCGGGTCATCCCTCCATTGGCCGGGGCCCGTCATCGGTGACGGGCCGGCCGCCGGGGCGAGATGGTGACTGCTAACGCTACCCCATTTCGCCCTACTAGGCGGCAGACTGCTCATCCCGGGTTTTTAGTGGGTAACCTCACTTACTACCCCCCCGTGGGGGTAGTAAGGCCCTTCAGGCGAGGACTCCCACATAACCACTCCGCTCCCCCCGGGGCGGGTGGTATCCATAAAGGATTTTCCCGGGTGAAAAAAAAAAAAAAAAAAAAAAAAAAGCTAGCAAGGATTGCAGATACTGCAACGGCATGCGGCGTGCGTGCCACACCCCATTCATTAGGCGTGGAGTGCTTCCGAGCATTTATCAATCTACCCGTACAAAGGCAACGCCTAGCCGGCCCCCTCATAATGCGAACAAAACAGTTTTTGGGATGCGAAAATGGATAACGGTAGTTTACATTGGACTTGCAGTTGGATGCATTGTATCCTACGCTGATGTGTTGTTGGCCTTTTTGGTAGTCGTGATAACTAGTTACAATAGTAGAAAAACCTAAAAAAACAAAAAAAAACATTTAATACACGAAACAAGATCAACAACGAAAAATGGCTTGACTGCATTTTATAGAGTAAAAAGCACAGATGCAGTCGATGTTGACACAGACCTGGTTAAGATACTCGAAGACTTCTAATGATATCTGTCGAGACAGATTTTGCTATTAGGATGTTCCATTCCATACTTTGTTTATTTATTTTACTTTGTAGAAAGTTGCAAAATGTCCGACAGTAATTTTTAATAGTTATTAATAGTTTTTAATATGAGATGATTGGCTATTGTCCGGTTCTCATTATTTTATTAACAGCTCCCTTCAATGGAACTGGATTTGTTGAAAATATTTATGGAAGAACGGATACCGTTAAGGGTAGCGTAAACTAGTAAGTAGAAAAAAACGTAAGTGGTACTGGTACACGCTTGATTCAATTAGGATTTAATGATAATTTAAATTTAAGGATTTAATAGTTAAGATATAATTAGCTGTTAACAGACAGGTAAACTTGATCGTGTGTCGTAATAAGATAGATTTCATTTACAAAACTTTCAGTGAATGAGGTTTACAGTGAAAAATTACAGTGGAAACTTTAGTCGCGGCTTTGTAGCCAAACCAACGAATGCCGCAGGCCATAAAACTAAACCAAAAAACGAATGAACATCGCATCGGTCCAGCATCAAACCGCCCAAAGCCAATTTTTGTAGATTTGATGCGAGCACATTGAATATTCAAAAGTATCGTTCGATCTATTGAAATATGCACGTGGTTTTTGATATGATTGGCTTCCATCAAGATGAGATTTGTGAGTTGCGTATTAGCTTGTTATCAAACGAAAGCGTTATATTCCTCTGCAAAACGCGATTGATTTGCAAATAAACATTTAGTCGTGTAGTAAGTATGTAGTTCTACAGAAGATTGGTGACAAAGATTTTGAAAGAACGTAGTCATAGCTTTTGAACAACTAATAAACGCGCTGGTCGAGAGCCTCATCGGTCGTGTAGCCTTAAAGTGTCGATTACAATCTCGTGATCCTTTTAGTGGGTTATTCAAAATATCCCCACCCAGAAGTCCCATCGGTGGGGGAAGAAAGTTATTAGAATTAACAGAAACACATTTTCAGTGGCAGTCTACTTTTGTTAACCATCAACCGGGTAATAAGCTTTCATCCTACTACGTAGACCCAAAGAACTAATTTACTATTCTAGCCTTCGAAAATGTCTGTATATTTATCATTTATTACAGGAAATAAAGGCACTTTACATTTACGAAATACGTACAAGAGTCTGTAATTAATTAGCGATTTTTTTTAGTAAAACTGGATTTTTAGTCACGCTTCTCTGACTTGTTTTTAACTTAACGCCATTTATAGAAAATAGCTTATGGGGATTGGCCATTATCCCATGCACGTCGTCGATAATTATAACAATAGAAATGGTCGATATTGTCCGATGCGGATGCTAAGAGGGCACGGGTGACTCCATATCTTAGTAGTTGTTTATGTTTTCTTAGATTAAGTACGAATAGAATATTGTTTTGTGAGTTGTGACAAAGTTATATTATATAAATTACAGTTTCTACTGAGCTTTAATAATTTTTTTAACATATCTACACTAAATTTGTAAATTCGTAGGTGAAGAATATTATACTATACGTATTTAGTAATCTCACTCACAATCATTTGTTTTTCCTTTTTATAACTCTTTCTTGATAAAGCACTAAAAATTAAATACAGCTACTTCAAAGAAAGCATTCAGGCAACCAGGCCATTGCAAGCACACAGGCAGATAAATACTCCATCCCTCTACTATGATTTGTTTTAATTATTACTAACAAATCATAACTTATCTACGTAACGAGTCAGATGGAACTTTTGCGCCTGCCCTATCAAATAACTGAATCAGCATCTGAAACTGATTATAAACTTACTCAATATTAACCTTCGTAGCCCTTCACTAATTTCGGTGATTCATAAAGTAAAATGATCGGTTTTAACCGGACAGAGCTGGCACCTGCGTCTCCCCTGATCCAGGGCTTACGGCCACTGCGGATAGCTAAGATAGTGATAAAGCGTCGTCCATTACCGTTGGTGGAATTAAGGCATTAGCTAAGTGTAAACTTCGTTTAGAGGTTGCCCTTTTTTGGACGAGGTTCTTTCCACTATATGGACAGATAAGTAGAGCTCCGAGCCAAGATTTACTTACTTAATGTGTTAGTGTGAAATGTTTAAGAGAATAGAAACCGAAATGAAGCTTTCAACTTGTAATTTTTATGTCCACGATTTGTGCAATTTCATTTGATACATTGTACTTTGTTGTATGAATAAAGTTACTGTTAATCTTGTTAATAATTTAATAATAAGAAATAGTTTAAAAATATTTTAAGAAAACACTAAATTAATATTAAAGGAAATATATAATATTTAAAAAATATTAACTCGTATAGTTAAGAAGCGAACGCATCGAAATTTCTTCCGGTTTGTGAGTGGCGTTTGTGACGTCACGTCCTCGGTTTAACAAGAAAAATTAGGTGGGATTGTCACTAGATATATTTTTAAGTATGTTTCTAAACTTGAATATAGTGTTTTCTTAAAATATTTGTTAATATTAAATATGGATTTCCATTTTCCGCAAAGTAACGCCTGAATCTATTCATAATCTTGTTCATACTATTCATGTTGTATGTTAAGGGGAGTGCTACGCCTATAACAGAGAATTCTTATATTTATTGAATTAGTTAAATTTTATGCGGAATAACCGAAAATTTATAATTATTTTGTGGTGTTCAATAGCTTTTCAAAATAATAAAGCAATATTATTTTAAAGTCGCGAATTACATCATCATGTATAATTGTAACCAAGCCTAGCTGCAAACACGATAAAATTGATGATATTTTGAATTTCCCGCCATTAACGTCAGTTTCCCTTATAACCTTAATTAATCATCAAAATTTGATTATTGCAAACCGAGCCTTTGGCGAACTTTAAGGGTTCAGGCGTTACTTTTCTGTAATTTGTTTTCAATAACTAAACAATACTTCTAATATAATATTTCATTATTGCCTGATAAGCGATTATGCTACTTGTGCTCCACACAGGTGCAGGATGATGGTATGTCATTTGGTTCATGCTTGCCTGGGTAGAAATCACCCTAAAATACGGCAATTAAGGGACGAACGCCCCCATACAAAACGCAGCTCCAATCTCATTTTAATAATAGCGAATAAAACTCAATGATTTTTTACCTACTTAATTACTACCCTAATATCTAGGTTTGTGGTGCATCAGATTTTCATTAAATTATACAGTTTTGGAATTACACTAGCTCAAAAACTCATAATTTTAGATAAAAGAAAGACCCAACTTTAAGCATCTCTTTCAAGAAAAATAAGCATGTTTTCAATATTTCTATTGCACCACAAACATAGGGAATATAATGAACTTTCTATAATGGGAAGTTATTTATACATGTGTACTATACTTTTTAAATAAATCTGGAGCTACGAATAACTGGCTCAAACTCCTAAAAACGAGTGCTATATACTAAACGCTATATAATAAAACTTTTAATTATTAGTCCAAAAGAAAAAGGATTTCAGCCAGAAACGATAGGTCTAATAATAGACTATATTTACAAGCGAGTTTTTTTTTTAAATAACAAGTTGAGTTTATATCAAAGTTCACGCTTTGGCTGGCGGGTATATGTCCTTAAGGATAATTGCCAAACAGAATAGGAATTCTGTTTGGCAAAGTAGTTTTACGACGAGCAACAACCCTTCTAGGTTTTGCATGCTAAATCCTCTGCGATCACACTGCACTGCCCAACAAGTGAAAAGGCAAAATGCTTCAGATTTAGGTAAGATGAATTGAAAAATACCACGTAACCTAATACTTTACACGTTCTTGACTATAGCGTAGGACGCGATCTATACTCATGTGCATGGGCCTAGAATGCGGAATTCTCAGGATACGCCGCATGGACGTAAATGATAATTTGAACGGCAAAATCATGAGCTAACGTCACTGGTAATGTATTTTACGTTTTTGAATCATCCGTGTTGTTATTAGGGACTAAGAGTTGTCAAATCAGTATTTTCAACTCAATATACTGAAAAAGTACGGACTTATTCTATCAACATAATAAAAATAATGTTCTATAATTACCGTGATGCAATTGAACTGAATTTGATGCATACATATTATTACGATTAAAAATATATTTTTCTAACGTCTATTTTGTCTATGCAGCCCGCAATATCGTGATGACAACAAATGTTTTATAATCGCCTCTCACACCGAAAATAGGATATATAAAAATATAATAACTGTCTTGATAACTTTTTAATCTCATAGTTCTTGTGTTGAGTAATGTTTTGTGTGGTTGTCGCGCATTTTGGACGAAAATATTAACATAATTGCTACGTGCGTGCTAAAATGATTCTTATTTCAACGGTAGTTTTTTTCATTTTCGTACTCGCTCTCAGCGAGCTGCTAATTGAGCAGCTGCTTAAAAATTGCTTAAACGTACTGGCGGCAAATAGCGAGAAAAACGTATACTATGCCCACCGTTGATTCTTCGAACTGTCGATCAAGTGTGACGTTGAATTGTTATGATGTAAATATTCAGAATCGTCGTAAAGTCAACTGATTTGTCGTATCCTAAATAGAGCTTCGTATGAAACATTTGCTTCCAGAAACCGCCTGAGTGCGGCTAGATTTGTACCCGACTCGCTGGCTGTGGTTACTCCAACCGAATTGATTCGTTAAGATGCCGAGACGTGTCTCCCGAGTGAGATAGGTTTATGTATTTTACAAGAGCAAGAACAGGATGGTATAACTATTTGCTTCAGATCAGTGACGCGTAAATGTGGATGGTACAGCGGTTTTGAATAACCCTTTGATAAAAAACAGCAATAATGTTTACTTAGACACGCCGTGTCGAGTTGGAGGGTTAGGTGTATTGTGTATGTGGCTTGTTTTCTCCTATTTATTGACAGGATCGGTTTGATGTGCTTTTATAAGGAGCTTTTATTGGGAAACTATAGCTTTTGAAACGTTCGAGTAAGTGCTTGATTCTGGTCGGCTTACAATAGAAAAGATCTTTTTTTACTTGAGTGTGGTATATTCTGGATAAAAGCATTTTAGGGTCATGTTTCTTGTATGTTGTTGATTCTATGAAGCTTTCTTTGCACTTAACAATATTAACATTTTCTTTACGGGTAGGTATGTACTCGAAGTTATCTGTCCTTGTAGGCTATTAGTGGAATTGTATTTTCATTATCTGAACTCGATATGTCGTTTGCGGATAATTATGTGTTCGGTTTAGTGGCGAAAGCGTCGCTTTTCATTTTATGGCTTGAGTTCGATCCCTGGTTCAGACATGATAAAGATAAAATAAATCAGGTAAAGTGTTTCAAGTAATAAACAAAAGAGGTTTGAGTGACACGACATCGGTGTTAATATTATAGATGAGCACTTGTTCATAAATTTCGTATGGGGAATTATCATGATTAAAGTTAAGTCACCAGATTCGAAGCTGACCTAAGCGGAAAAAAGAAAATATAGGACATAAGCGAAATCTGGCGGATGTGTTCTAAATGGTACAGTTATACTGACTGAACGACCCCGAAGAGCGGACAAAGCGTCTCTGTTTCAGTTTCGGCAAAAATCATTCCAGGTAAAGATACAATCTAACTACCTACTATAAATTATTCATTCACAATTGTACCTACTAAGTCAAGGCACACGTCATGACCTACTGACATCTTGCGTCGGCCATTACTTAAGCAAATTAGACTCAAGATAATCCAACCAGAGCACAACAGCATAGTATACTGGACGGTGCCAACAGTGCATTAGCTCCTTCGCGTCGTCGCTCCAAACGCCGTCTTGCTTGAAACCCGAATTGCCGCCATTTCCCACTCCCCAGTGCCATGCTACAGACGGTAATGTTCCGCCGATTTAATTACCATTTATTCGGCTAATTGCACTGCGGAAAACCGCGCACCTACTGGGTTTTATGAGAAAAATTGGCCTTTAATTCCTTTTTGTACTCGTTTACCGCTTTAAGATAACTACAGGTTCGGCGGTAATGTTTTTAAGAATAGTTCTGATTACATATTTATTTTCTTCCATTTCTGTATTGCTAGTGTGTTCGAAAAGCTCTCTATAGTACATACAGAAATAGTTGCGCCGTATTTCAAGTACAAACTGTTCCAACTCGGTGAAATTCTGCATGCATGTCTTTGAGCCTAATATTTATGTTTCTGGCCTGTTTCTGTTGTAATATACTTTTAAAATTTCGAGTTTGAGCACTTGGTATTTAAAATAACGGAACTATGTTTCTATGAAGGAGCGCTACTAAGGCTCATCAGCCTCAACGGCATTGCATAAAACTGTAGGTTGGATTTCCGTAAGTGATAGAAATTTTATGACTTAAAATTAAATGTGATATTAAAAAAAAAATATGCATGGCATGCGATGGTAATCTTTGAAATCATGTTTAGAAAAAAAAATTGTTATTTGTTAACAGAGGGAAAGGTGTTGACAAAAGTAATGTATATTATCACGCCTCTATATCCCTGGATGGGTAGGCAAAACATCTACGTTTCTCCAGATACGCTTTGACCCCTAACTTTAGTTAATAGTTGGTGAATCTATTGCCACATTATGGACACAGTTCCAAGCTACGACATGCTAGTGAAAATCCCATCTCAAAACAGCCCAATTATTGTTCACCGTACAAATCCAGTACCCTAGACTCCCGGCCTCGAGCTTACACTGCGATGCTTAACGCTTGCTTACAACTAGGCATTCAATTAAAATAAAACGGACGTACGATTACATAGGTTTTGTAATGTAACAAGTTATCAAAAATCTTTGTAAAAAATCCAAGTTACTATGCTCAATTGACATCTCTGGTGGCAATCGGGAACAGGAGTTTTAGAATAATTGTCCCCTATTAACAACGGAATAATTTATTTGTTGGATTTCGACAATAGGTTTGTTTTACTTACTTTTTCTCACGAAACGTGTTAATGCAAATTTGTATGGCAAAAGCACAGAGCCCTTTGCATCGCGTTAGTGAACTAAGCATTTTGCCATATAAAATCGCGGAAATCTTACATTAGACCCATTTATGTGAAGAGTGTGTGGATAAACTCTCTAAAGAACGATACATGTATGAAAAATATTGAGATACGACAAAGTTGAGAAGCAATATAAGAGGGGAAAAAATAACGTAAGAATAGATGATGTCAATACCTCACTCAGCGGGGAATAAGAATATGGATGATGTGACAGCTGTCAAAGTGACTGTTGAATTGGAATTCTCCTATTTTAGTTTATACCCGCTGCCGTAGATGAAATGCAAACACAATAGGCTAACAATAGGTGCCTCGTGTTCCATTCAGCCTGGAGCCATGTTGACGTTGATGAAGCCGGTGTTTGAGGGCTCTAGTTTATATCGTCAGATTTGGCAAAAAACTTGCTTCGAATACAATTAAACGTTTAACGATTGAAATCACAATGAAATGTAGAATATAATTGCACAAATGAAGAAGGTCTGATCCGCTCCACGGGATGAGACATGCTTTAATAATTGAGCTGTCGTGATGATGAGTCATAGTTGCAATTTGTCTTTTGATCTTATGTATTAAACCGCTTTCGTAATGGGACCGGGTAGTAGTTTTGGTAGTGAATGTCAATTAAACTAATAAACAACATTACTTTTGATTTTGCTTGTTTACGATGACACAGATCAATCATTCTATTATTATTACTTTTGCTTAAAATATCTATTGGTAGCCTAGCCACGACATTATCCAAAGTAGTTTTTTTTGCACAAAATAAAAACAACCAGAAGGATCACAGAAATGAAATCCTTACTGCGTAAAGCCATTCCAATAAATAAGCGACTCTAGCTACGTTGCAATTAAAGGCATTTTAGCTCGCAAAGTATCTACTATTTACATTCACCTATAAGGCGTCTCTCTTTCTATCGCATAGCCACGCATAGCTCTGATCTCTTCTGACTAAAATTCCTTCAAATGATAAGTCCTCGTTTAGTTGTAAGTTTTCGCTTTCTTTCAACTCCTTTTGTCATCATATATACTTTTTGAAGCGTGTTTTGGAACAGTTTTTGGAGCGCTCGTAGCGAAGTTTGCTTAGCCATTCTGAATCGATCAGCAAAGTTAAGCAACGTCCGCCTCGGTCATGATTTGGATGGGTGACCGCTGGTTGGACGTTACAACTGAGCGCTTCCGAGCTTCGGAGGGCACGTTAAGCCGTCGGTCCCGGTTGTTGTCTTAAGATGGCAGTCGTTACAGCATGGTGGTAGTGCATTTTGCGAATGCCCGCCTGGCTAGCTACCATCCTCAAGTCTGTCGCCAAGCACCTAACGGTGTGTTCCGGCAGCTGTCCTTGATAGCCAGTAATTCTAGGTTAGCCTGAACAACATCTTCGACCACATCATCAACTACCATCAGGTGAGATAGTGGACAAAAGCTAACCTATCAGGCATAAAAAAAAAGTTAAATTATAGCGGCACAGTGTCAGAGTCTGACACAATCTGTCAACAATTAGTTATGCGACCCCAAGCAAATCCTTCAAACATACAAACCAGTATAATACCAGTCCAATAGCCCTAGAGCCCATCGATTCACGCTAGGGGTCACTTCTCATTTCATATTCCGCGCCACCCCGTGGTAATGGAATAACCTTGTGAGTTGTGGCCAGCCTGATCGATGTATCAACCCCCTATATATTTTATTTTCGCAAATTGCACAAAATGATGCCCGTTGACCCTTGTCACAGCTAAAAATGTCTATTTTGATTTTGATTATGTGAGATAGCACTCGTTTCCGTGTTCGGTTCGTGTGTATTCAGTGCTTTATATGTTGTGATCAACGTGGTAGGTATTTTTAGCAAGAGTCCGTCTTGGTGTGTACCACCGCGGTGTCTGATAGGTATTCTGCTTTGAAGCAGTAATGTGTAAACATTACTGTGTTTAGGCGTAAAGATATTAATGTATTCTGGTTTAAAACAAAGAGGCTGTCAACTAAATTTAAAGCACTTGTAATTTAATATTGAATGAATAAGAAACAATGATGGCCGAGTGGCAATAACTACGGACTGCCGCGCCGCAGGTCCATGGTTTGATTAAGCTCCACCGCATGGTGAAAAGGCATTTAGCGAATGCTCTCCTAGCTAGCTACCACCCTCAAGAAGAATGTCTGTCGCCAAGGGCTTAACAGTGTGTTTCGACAGCAGTCCTTAAAAGTAAATACAGGCATATGAGACTCAACAAATATATGTGTTAGAGTGACAAGCGCATTGCAATTCGTCACTTTTGAAGAAATGTGTCTGTTATAGGCAGAGGTTAGTCCACTTTACATCAGGTCGAATTTGAATCGTCAAAACGCCATAAAAATAAATTGAATCGCAAATGCTCTGCAATGCCTTTCAGGTTATTAAAGGTAGGTATGTGCTTTTTTGGCAATGGTAAAGTTTCCAATCATCAGTCTCTTCCTTGGTAAGTTCTTTATTTATTTGTAGCTTTTACGCTTATCACTATCTCACCTGATAGTAAGTGACGATGTGGTCGAAGATGTTGTTCAGGATAACCTACATTTTTAAACCTTTGAATAAACATGTTGCTTACCTAAAGCGTCATAATACCCATACAAGAATTATTAACAATTTCTACTGCAATTGCTCACAAAAACGCAATCCGCAAACGAAAATAAAAAACAATATAGGTAGATATAGTGAACTTTTTATTCATTTAGTCACGGATAGTACCAGCCTTTTTCACAGTTAATTGACCATTGCACATAGTTAAATAAAACTAGCAGTTAACTTTAACAGGTATGTAACTGTATATGACACCGGTCTCGTATTACACGAGTTGCGCGGCTATCTGTTTGATTTACGCCGTTGATAATAAAATGTAATTCAGTAATGGGCAATTTTACAAATAAACCGATGGACACAATGATGATGGGCACGCAACACTTCGCTTATGTTTGCCTGGTAGCTTTGCATATTTTTTTGGTCATGTACGTGCTAGTAAATATAACCGAGTCAAGGGTTTTTATACAAAGCTGAGTAAATTGTGCATATAGTATTGTGATTACCAGGCGCATTTTATTAAAGTCAAAATTTACTCGAATTTGGCGTATGTGACAGTAGAAGAGACTTCAATTACATAATTTACTATTAAAATAATGTACCTACTGACGCGTTCAGCAAAAATTGTATGGAGCCACTTCGAGAAGAACGTAAAGTGCGTAATTGAAATGATTGATTTATGATAGATTTTTGCCAAAAACCATCGTCATCTTCCTGCGAAAAATAACACGAATATCATAATATATTATAACATTACTTATTAACAGGTAGGTCACTTCAGCAAGAGTTCGTCTTATTGGGTATCACCACTGTGTCAGATATTCTGTCTCGAAGGTGTGTTGTCTAAACACTACTGTGTGTATGTATGAAGGGCACTGTAGCAATTATCATTACTAAACAAACGACAAATAAAAACTGCAGTGTCAACGATGACACTGCAGCTATAATGAATAGGCGTGACTTATCATCTGGTGGGTGACTAATTCGTTTCTTCACTAATAGAAAAAAATCGAATATACAATATTGTTTGATTAATAAACTTTATTGTTTTATAAATAAACTTACATTATTGTTTGATTAATATAGATTATTGTTTGATTTTATCTATTAGGTGAAGTAGTTTGCTTAAACTACAATAAATACATAGGTTATGTCGACTGTTCAAGTTACTGGACAAGTTACAAGGACTGTTGAGAGACTATTCAAAGAAATCAAAAAAGCATATACATAAATATAGTGTTTCAAATTAACATGCTTTTTATTTAAACTTTGATATTGACCACAATAATATATTCACCCTATTATAATGCCATTTAAAATAATAAATTAACTCAGCCTGTGCAGTGCATGCTTCGCCAAAGGCCATTTTATATGATTTAAAAGAATTTCACACGACGAATTATAAAGAGGCATAAATCAGTTTAAAAGCTCGGAATGGCCAGAATTTCTGGTAAGTTAACAAAAAACGAGCGGTTTTTCAACCAGGAATATATTATTGGCCGCGTCCGGATACATGGTATTGCATTAAGGTTTTTAGTGGAAATTATAACGTCCATCGTCATCAAATTAAAGCAATTAGCTTTAAGAGTTTATTTTAGATGAACGCCCCCATACAAACGCTGTTCCAATCTCATTTTTATAATAGCGAATAAAACTCAATGTTTTTTTACCTACGTAATCACTATCCTAATATAACGAAATACGCTCGAATAACGCGCTCAAACTCCTAAAAACGAGTGCTATATATAGTAAACTTTGTAATTATTAGTCTGAAAAAATAGGATTCAAACCGGAAACGATAGGTCTAATAATACGCTATATTTACATGCGAGTTTATTTAAAATAACAAGTTGAGTTTATAAATAGGTTTACGCTTTGGCTGGCGGGTATATGTCCTTAAGGTTAGTGTCGAGAAGTTGAGATTTCCTAAAACGTAGTTCGTGCATATGTAAAATTTCGATTGTTCAAACTCGTTGAAATTTCGCATGCATTTCCTTGACGTTTGCCAGTTTTTCGTAAACTTTATGTTTTTATAGGAATACCTATTTTAACATTAATTGGCATTGACTATATCATCGAGATGGAAAAGAATAAAAAAAACGGCTTGATCGATTTTAATGAAATTTAAATGGGAACACACGACAAGCTTCAGCTTTCAAATAAAAAAATAAAACATCAAAATCGGTCCATCCAGTAAAAAGTTCTGAGGTAACAAACAGAAAAAAAATACAGACCAATTGAGAACCTTCTGCTTTTTTGAACTCGATTAAAAATAGGAAACTAGAAAACCAGAACCACAGGCTAAAAAACATACATATGCAAATGTCTCGCACACTTGTTGTACCGTGTTTGACCAATTGTTCTTTATAATATGACGAAAAAACGTTTTTAAGGAAAGCCCGGCACACGCACACTAGTCTCTCTTCAAATTCTAAATTAAAAACTATTGAACATGTAGTTACTTATAGGTGCATGATTACATTAAAAACGATCTCACACACATCCATTTTCAATACCTGCGCAGACCTCACCTGCCTGTGTAACCGTTTAGTTGTATTACTTATTGAATTGAACTAAAACTAGTTTTATCTAAGTGAATAAGCCATAAAATTGCTGCTAGATACTTAGATGTATTAACTATATCAACAGGCTTTTAAAAGTGTGCCATGTAGTGCTTACTACTCAATATATGGCCACCTAATAAAATTATAAGAAAAATTGCCAGTATTATATCCTAGCAACCATTAAAAATTGATAGTCTCGTGGAAGAATTATGCTTCTGTGGACTACGGAGTCGACGAATAAATAATGTCTGTGCGCGCCATGCGGGTTCCAGGCTCTTAACTCTTATTTTATACTTATCGAGACACCACTTTTATCTCCGCATAAAACGCTATAATGCAGGATGCTTTTAAAATTATAATATGCAGCGTCTGACGGCGGGAACTAAAAGGGGTTTAACTATGCATTTAAAACGCGCGCTTATGAGGGAAAATTCGCTTGCAATTGTTTTCATACCAGACGTCAAATTGATGAACTGGTGCAGAAGAATCCGCAGTTACATTTAGTGGTTGGAAACAACCACATTTTTGAGTTATATAGTACATTTATTTTATGGTCATAGTTAACAGATAAGGGTTTGAAAATCCGCATAGAATATACATTTATATTCGCGTCAGTGCTTGCGTGCGACGCGGGAAAATAAAGTTAAATCAGCGTTAACGCGTCGCGCTTCCGGGATTGCAGCGGAATAGTTCGGTCGTTTTGTAAAACTGGCAGAAGAGGTGGTTTAAAGGGTTTTTTACTCCGTCCGCTAATGGATGCGAGACTTTACTCGGCGCCCGTTCCGTTGTATGCTTGTTTACTATTAATTGCGCCTTTTGTCGCTTACAGCTGTTGTCTCGGCGCTGCGGTTCCGATGCGCTGGATACCGCTTTATTGGTGTTTATTGTGCGCCACACCGAATTGAGACGATTTCGTTCTCCTATTCGCAGCTTGTGCTGGTTATTTTTTGCAAAATTACATCCGGTTCGGTTGCAATCGTCGGGTGCAGATGCGCTTGTGATTATACGCTTTAGAAATGTAAAGCTGTAGTTGAACTGTTTGGGCGGTACAGCACGAGATTTAATCAGAGTTCAACTGCTGTCCTACGGTCTAGAAAGTTTCGGACATGCCCGTTTAATATTTCGAATTCGGTTCCTTTGAAACGCTACCAGTATTAAATAAAAATATATTTTCATTTACAAACAAGTTTTGGTTTGACCGCAAAAACAGACTGTAGTTCCACTGTGCAGTGCAGTCAGTTTTTTTCCGTTTGCTTGGTTGTTTCGTGTAATAATTTTATTTATCGCCATCCGGGCGGCGAGCGACGTAGGTTCACAAGTTTTAATTAAATTATTTACTTTATAATTTGTTGGCGACGCGCCGTGATAGCTTGTTTTGGTTTTAAGTATAGCACACAAAAAGAGCCGTCAATATTGGTAAACGATGAAACTTTGCTATATATTGTTATTATAGAAAACTATCGCGAGTTTTGTCCATTATAATAGATTCCGACCAATTTCGGGCTACATTGTAGCCCTTTGTCTGGGAGTTACGGTTGCGAAATCTATCCGGTAAATATTACGTGAGCCCCAGCCGGGTGCCTATTTAGTCATAGTGTTATTATAATTACAAATTTTAAGTCCTAGCAATATTATAACCTGCTCTTAACACTTCTTTTCTAATTTAAAAGTATAAGGAAGCTTCAACAAATTTCAATCTTCATTCCACTTAATTTCTTTTGCAAACCCTTCTCCAGCTTCTCGCCTCGAGCATATTAAAAAGTTGCTACTTTAAAGGCTTTAATAAAAACAGTGTCCAGATACTTGTATCCACTTTCTAATTACCAGAGTTCGTCTCGTCCCTCGAGAACTTCACGATTCTACGCACCCCATATTTTATTGGCAGTAAATAATAAATATAAAAGTTATGAAACTTTGTGTCGATTAATATTACTGTTATTAAGTTGAGAGAATTCAACAAGCTACAATAAAGTGAAATTACGTGGCAGGCTGACTCATGGGAGGTGAATAAATATTGTTTCTTATGCCTTCGTTTCATTAAAGGAATCATATACGTTTATGCATGGTACCGTTTGGGACCGGTACCGCGGTACGTCGGGAAAGTAAAGACCGTTTAATGCTTAATTCGGGAATGTATTGCCGTCTCAGTGCGCTTGAGCCTTTTATTGTGCTCGAGCGATATGAGCGCGAATTGCGTAATTAATATGCAAAGTTCCTGAACGTTACGGAGTTTGTCAAATTGTAACGTGTGAGCGAGTTTAATTATTTAAGATCGCAAGTTTAATGGTTTTGAGCGGGACTTGCATTACTTTGCAGCTACCTGATGTATTACACATACTTTGTGTCGACATTTCCATGATTACCTATGTGTACCTGTACTACTGATTTGTCAGCAGTTTGCCCAGTATTCTATGCGTCCTTATCGCCATTTGGCTATCTGTAATCAATCACTCTGTCTGATAACATATTTTGGTACAATCACTACAATCACATCGCAAATACGAGCGATGGCTCGTATCAATAAAATTCAATAAAAGGTATGTCTGTACGATGGTACAGACATACCTTTTGTTGAATCTGGTATCCAAGTTATATTCTTTCGACGTAAATAAATTAAATGTTAACTCTAACAAGTTTAATAGATCCTGATCTACAAGAAATATCTACCTCAAAAAAAACCCAGAAGGTTGTAATATAGTAGATCAGTTCTAAACAGGCGAGCCATTCATACTCCTTGTAACTTAATATTGTACCGCTAGCTTATGTATACATAATAGTATTATACTTTAGTAGGCGAAACTAATACGCCAGCAACATTGCAGAAAAAAACACACTATATATGAAATTGATGCACTTCTAGAAAGTATAAGAAATATTTCCTTATACAAATTATTAGAGCACAAATTGTTTGTTCCGGACGGGTATCGAAACCGCGTCTTCCAATTTCCCTCGGCCACCGGAACCATACTCTTTAGGGCCGAAATTTCGTGCTACAATTGTATTACTTTAACCGTCATATGGGACAGTGCTCGGTCATCAACCAGACTACTAGACTTCATCTGATGAAAACGCGATAGTGCTTGTAATTATATTTAAAAAAAAGCCTTCCTTGTTAAAAACACTTGCTATCTTAGAGGTTTCTGCAATATAACTTTAATAATCTTATATCGCCATAGTAGCTTTTGTATAAATATATAATTATTCTACCCACGTTTTGTTTTACGTTCTACCTTTCCCTACCATAAGCATTCTTTTGCTTTAATAAGTATTACATACAAATAAAACTAAGTAAAGGAAGGTATTTAATCAACAAAAGGTTTTGTTGCTTACGCAAATTTGATAGTCATTTTACAACCGAATTTCGCTGTTTTTCTGTACAATTTACGAGCAGTAAAACCCCATTTACTGCTTTCCTAAATTCTACGAAGCAACTGGTTGCCGGAGGATGCTTTTAATTTGACTCGAATATCTAGTTTACTTAAATATTTTTATCACTTACGGGATTTGTACCATGGCGATTTTTATTTTTGAGCTCATCAGCTAAAATCCCGTAAGTGATATAAATATTTATGTACAAAACCGTGATAGTCTAAGAAAGTGTTTAGTTTACTTACTCGTAAGTTGAAAAATAAAACTGACAAGTACGTGTGAACATATGATTTTATGAAGAATTTAAGCTGAGAGAGAGAACTTGAATATTCTTAAACGGCGTGTTTAGGTATGCGTCACATATTTGTGGATATTTTTATTATCATTGACCCAATTTTAAACCCTAAGTTAGAAGAGGCCGCTACAATTTTTTAAGCCTTTTTGTTATGTAAGTATGTGCACAGTAATCAGTTGTATAAGTCATCTAGAAGCAGCTACCAAACTAAACTGATTTTGCCGAAACTTAAATGAAAGAAGGCATTAGGCTGAGTATCCACAAGAAATATGCTAGGAAAATGAGTGTGGTGTAAGAGGAAAAATCCACCAACAGAATCGCTTCATTTTCCTAGCTATACTGAGTGCAGCGAATTAATTGTAAGTATAGTTCATAGCCATGTTTGACGAAAATCTGATCATCTGTTTCCAAGATATTCGGGTTTAAGCGTAGCCCGCGAACCTTGTAGCACTTGATCTTCGGTGAATGTCGTAGATATATTGCTACGGATCTGAACTGAAATGTTGTCTACGCCAAGACAATGCAGTTTAATTTTTAAACCGATGATTTAATAGCAGTTTATTTGCTTACTCGTAGTTACGTAAGTAGATCCGCTAGCCTAAGTAGGTATGGTTACAAAAGAGTGAAATGTATACAAAATCACTCCTCTATTAATTTGCACTGAGTGATTTAAGTCAGTCTGTATAAACAGCTGTGCGCGGTATGTTTCAAATCATGGCACAGGAGTGAGCTTCAAATATGATGGTAAAGCTTTTTGTAGCCACCCAAGCCGAATATCCTTCGCTAAGCACATAATGTAGTACTATTATTTTAATATTGCCGACAGGCTAGATGCCTAGTGTAAAGATGTAGTGGGGTAAACAACTCCAGATATTCTAATTTCTAAACAGAGATTAGGTACCTACCACATTCTCTCCTGATGGTTGGTGATGGAATGGTAAACAGGTTTAAACCTAAAATGGGGAAACCTCAAGAACAGCTGCCAAAAGATATCATCGGGACAGATTTCTTACATGAGGGTGATAGCTAGCCCGGCGAGCATACGCAAAATTCTCTATCACCAAGCAGTAAAGCTAAGGTCCGCAGTTGGAATTGAACCATGCTCCTTCTTCGCGGCAGTGTATAGTCTGCTACGGGGCTGTGTGTATATAGACAGCCGTCCATGAAAGCCAGTTTTGCCTGATATCATCGTCGACTACATTTTACTTTTACTAGTATACCCACAAGTCAGAAGTAAAAAATCTAGCGTATCTCTGAAAAGTCAGAATATGCAATAGGCTCCGACTAACAAAACAGACCTATTTTAGTAAATAATACGGCATAACTCACATGAATCAGTAAGATAGCTCCGACTATAGTTTCAACCTCATTCGGTGGTCTTTTTCATTGAGAGCTTGGGACGCCCGCGTTGATGTCTCGCTTAGCAATATATAGTCGGAGCTATCTGACTGATTTTCGTGAGTTACTAAAATGTATTGTTTACTAAAATGAGTGAAAACCACGTTAGTTTTTATAATAAACAAACCAAGCTGAGGAGAATGGAACTCTCAGCCTTACAATTTCCAATCCAGTCAACTGGTTGCTCAGAAATGTATTTATGAAAAACACAACAAACAGGACCATCGAGTTTCATTCTGCACGATTAGTTGGTCTGTTCAGATGGTAAGAATAAAACCATTGAGACACGGTCAATCCACTAAACCTGTTAGGTTATGTTGACATAAGATTTATTGGCAATCAATGATGACCTAATACAAATAATACTTCAATGTAAGTAAAAGTATTACTTATAAGTATTACTGGCAACGCACCAGTAATGCTGCGGATATTACCGGTGTTCATAGGCGGCGGTGATCACTTACCATCAGGTGGACCGTCTGCTTGTTTGTCACCTTTTGTATAAAAAAAATAAAAAAAAAAAATATTTATACCATGTAAAAGTTATAGCAGTTCCGTTTACCCCCGAAAGAACTCCACTGAAACCCAGTCAAATTAACATTGTACTGTAATTGTAAGGAAAGATAATTAAATCTACCTGAGTGCGCTGTCACTCTACCGCTATGTCATATTCAGGAAATGACTGTGGAAAGGCAATTAACGCTGAAAGTTTTGTAGGAAACATCCTATTAATTAATGCAATGTAGGCTTCAAGTGTCGCGCGACACGCAATGGTGTCTACACTTTATACTCAGAATCAGTAGAATTTCATTTGTACCAACTTTTGATTTACCTACACTTATAAGGTATGAAAGTGGTCAGTTAAAAGTAACTTAGGCGTACTTTTAATTAAAACTTGGGAAGTTTCTTTAGCTTTTTTTGTAGTACTTGAATAAATAATTGTTAATTACTTTACTTTTAAATCGACAAAATGCGTATGAAGTTCATACTTTAATTCACTTGACTAACAAGGCAGTTGATTATCACTGATTAAGTTAGTTATTATAGCGCAGGAACAATGGAAAGGCAAGGAGAAAAGGAAGTCTATGAAAATTACAATTTTCTCTATTATTCCCAGTAATCCCAGTTTAAGTCTATAATCTGTGGTTCATATTATTATCAGTACAAGTTTGATATCTGTAGTTCAATACTATGTTTAATTATGAATAATAAATGGGATTGACTCTTTGTTAGTGGCAATCGACAGCCATTTTGGTCCAGTGACCTAAAGTGTCACTTTGAAACATCGAGGTCCTATGTTCGGTCCCCGAGACAGACAGTAATTTAAATGTCTGTCAAATAAATCTTTGGTAATAGTCCGGAGAATAGCATGGGGCACATGTCTGGCAAAACGCAGTCAATAGTCACCTCTGCCTACCCTTTCGGGGTAGTAAAATAATAAAATGTCCAATCCAATATATCCCGTAAAAAGAATATCGATAGAATTATTTCCTTTTTAATACACAATATATATGTACTTATACCTCTAGCCCAAAGGAAATCTTTTTATTCAGAATTTCTGACACATTAAAACTTTGCCAAATCATTCAGTTTTAATAAAAGCGAATTTCAGAGACTGATCAATTATACAGGCATCTGTCATCCCTTTATAATCATTTTTGATTGGGCCCCTTCTATCTAGGGTTCTCTTGAATCCAAATTGGATTGGGATTATCCCAATAGCTAGGGTTGCCAATTTCATAAACAGGGACTAGACCTGATCACTACCAAACGTTTTCTTGATTTTAGGTTTAAATAGTAGTATGGGTAGCATATTGCTCATGGCTTCGACAGTTAAATTGTTTGCCAAAGTGAGAAAATCTTGGTATTTGGTAAGATACAAATAAATGAATTAGGAAGGGCAAAAATACGGTCGGTATGTAGATAAAACAACTGTACCACAATTTAGAAAATAACATTTTAACAAAAAACGACTTCAAACCGGAAATATTTCAAAACAAAAAAATGCACGAAAAGTAAATCAAATAAACCAGAGGATACAGTTTTTTTTGTACATTTTACATCGAATAGTGAAAATAAGAAGATCATCAATATAGTCGAAGCCAATTAAATACGTATTATTTAGATAACTCAAATGGGTAGTATTGTCAAATCACACTGAAATTTAAATGTGTACACATAACTAGCACCTGCTTTTAAATTTTAAAAATAATCATCTAATTCCACCCTGTAAAAAGTTATGGGGTAACACACATAACTACAGTCGAATTGAGAACCTTCTCATTTTTTAAGTCTTTTAAAAAAAAGGAATAGTATGCAATTAATTCATAATTTAATAATTAATTATATGGTATTTACGTGAAACTTTATACGTAGCATTCGTGTACGACACATTGCGTGAGTATACCTGAAATTAGGTACATGCGTGCACAATTCGTTAGTCAACACATCTAACGTGAGTTCAATCACGATTTGCAACAAATATAAAAAATGGGTTTCAACCTAAGCATGATAACGATGACCAATGCTCACACGCGTTTCATTCATTTCATTTTTGCATTGTGGTAGGGCATTTTGCGAATGCCCGCCTTGCTAGTTTGGTAACTACCTACCATCAAGTAGAAAATCTGTCGCCAAGCACTGTCCTTGAGACCAAGTAATTCTAGGTTATCTTGAATAACATATTCGACCATCACATACCAAAAAGTGAGATAGTGGTCAAAGACAAAAAAAAAATTTTTGCCCTTACCACTATCTCAATCTAACGTTAAAAAAGCTAAGTTTTTCTATATATGCGAGTATAAGAAAAAATATCAATGACTTTGCTGCTATTTAAACCTTTAAATTAATGTTTTAGTACATAAAAACATGGCCCAAAATAATCGTTAAAATTTTATTTCAATTTCAAGGTATTTGGTCGTAAAGTACTGTACTGTATTAGCCGGATCGTCCACCGCTGAACACAGCCTCCCCTATCAAGGGGTTATCTGCCAAAATCCCCACGCTTGGCAGGCGTGGGCAGTAAAAAACTCCTCATATGTCAGCATTTGACCACAATCTTACCTAATTGTGACTAACATATGTTTTCATCCAATATAAGTGTTAAAATTATGCCAATTGAATTATGTGAGTACTAGCTTTCCGGGCGCGGCTCCGCCCGCGCGTATGTCGGTTATCGCGCGAAAACATTAACCTCTTTTTGCACAGTCGGATAAAAACTATCCTATGTTTTTTCCCGGGTCTCAAACTATCTCCATACCAAATTTCATTCAAATCGGTCCAGTAGTTTTGGCGTGAAAGCGTAACAGACAGACAGACAGAGTTACTTTCGCATTTATAATATTAGTACTGATCATAATTACACTTAGATATGATGTAGCCGCCAAAACTTGTTATCATATATGTGCTTACGCTATACGATGTATCCCCTCCCAAAATGACCTTCTCTTGACATTTTCCTATTATAATTTCTAAAACAAAAAATGCACTAAAAAGGAAATAAACCAAACTATCGTATACAGTTTTGTCTGTTATCTACAAGTGAAACAGAACGCCATCAATGTGGTCGAAGCCAATTAAAAATACATTATTAGGTATAACTCAAATACTACTCGTCTAATCTCTCTAAAATTTAAATGTGACCACTAGACAAGCACCAGCTTAGAATATAAAAAAAAACTTCTAAATGGGTACACCCTCTAAAAAGTTAGGGGTAAAACAACAAAAAATACAGTTGAATTGAGAACCTCCTCCTTTTTTGAAGTTGGTTACCATTAAAATTATAAAGATTCTATGGAAACATCGAAAATACCTAATATGTGACTCTAAATTTCGGACCCTAAATATTGGTGTGGGCTTTGCAACCCTATTAAATAGTTCGAACATTGAGGGCCATTAATCAGCGAGGATCGGTGTTACTGTTTTATTAGGTACAGTATTCTATTTAGTTTAGTGAGATGTATATCTAACCTACACACACAAAACAGTGCAAACAAATGATGAATTGGACTTTTCTGTACTACTAATTAGTTTCATAGTTAAAATAAATTGTAAAGCAGCTTTGACGGCATAATATTTTATGCTATGCTAAAAGAAATTTCGATGATTGTTTATGTGTGTGAGTTCAATCAGCAATAATCTGCAGTTAGCAATGGCGTCATAAATTCTAATCATGAAACAATCATAAATTTGCATCTATGTAGATACTTGTTTAACTAAGTGATGAAGATAATGTTGAGACTTAATTACATTTTCAATTAAAATTGAACAAATGAAGTTACGTAGCTCAAATGAAGATTTAATTAAATAATATTGAGTAAATAAGATAAACGATTAATTAAATTTTACGATCGTGGTCAGTGTTATTTAACTTATTTAAGATTTTACTAAGATTAGCATTGTCTAGACCTCAGATCATAGAAACAACAAACCTTGTTTCTATTATCTGAGGTCTGGACCATACTATATAGCTAGAAAATAAATTATATTAAGCCTGCACCGAGGCAGCGATACGTAATTGTGGTTCGTTTGATCCCGTGCTTTATCTTTATTTCTTAATTTTGAGTTATGTAATTAATATATATTATATTTAAGGATTCATTCTATAAATCATACACTTTGGAAACACGATTACTTAAAATTTTCTCTATAGAAATAAAATCCAAAGTTACATCTAAAAAACGAAATACCCTTAGTACGGCGTAAATACTTAACGGAGAGTCATCCATATTTGAATAATAAAAACAACATGTTTTCTATAACGTATACACATTACATTTTTCAAATAAGTATTTGTTTTTATTATACGAAGGAAATACTCAAATTCACGCATGATCCATTTTAGTAAGAGCCGCGATGCTTTGTCCCTATCCGCTTTATAAAGAATTAACACAATCTGAATGACATTTCTATTGATTCTAATGATATTCTTTTAAAATTGTTACAATTAACAGGCTATTAAGTTTTTTGATATATCTGCTTTATATGTCTTCTCACCAAAGTAATTTTTGGTCGAACATGTTTAACAGGGTAAGACTATAGAACAGGAATTGTCTCAAAAGGGCAGTTACCGGACCTACAGCTAGGTGCTTAGCGACAGATTTTTTCAAGCCAGATGAGCACTCGCATAATGCCCAAGCATCATGTGAAGTTCAATCCCGCGCCAGGATTCAAACCATGCTCTTAAATGGCAGTCCAGGCAGTTCCACTAGGCAGAAAATTGCTTCGAAATTTATGTTTTCCCATTGCTCTTTGCTTTATTAACCTTTAAAAGACTATATATACACACAAAAAACCCCTTTCACGTACCTAACTATTGATAAACAACTGAAGCATACCATAGATATAAGACTACCAAAATACTATACAGACAGAGTCCAAACACAAAAGCAATAAGTTCTCTGTGCCATGCAATTGTACTGTCATCAAGTTGCTGACATCACAAACAAAATCACACACTTAAAAAGCAGATTCCGTAAACGAGCTGAAGCCACGAGTGTCATCAGGATGTAAATAAAAACAGAACCCGGACCTAAGTCAATTATTCGAACAAAGCATGTCGTCTAAATAGCGACACAATAGCCCCCAACCGGGGGTCGCAGGCGGGTTACTCACATCACAACACAACATTGCCGCCGTGGAAACCAGTTATTTAGTTTTGATAGACAAATAGTCATTAGTGAGAGCTATACCATAGTAAAACCAAATTAGTAGTTTGACTTCATAAAGCGTTGCCAAACGCTGCTAGGTGTCTGCGTCCGTATGCGTGTGCCACAGATAGAGTGCAAATACCTAGAGCATTAAGAGGCATTGAAATCGTTAAAGATAATATAATTAAATAATAATCATAAAAGTCTACAGGTAGCTATGAATTGTTTTGCTTTAGTATACCTATATACCTACGCACTAAACAGATATATAGGTATATCTAATACGATAATGTCTACAATTTCAACAAAATACAAAAATGTTCAGTCACAATAGCAACCCAGTGCAGCAGCAAAACATTTTAGATGCACTTCAATACCATCAGATGCCAATCTTCCAAACATTCTCACACTGTGCATTAAAACTTCGATTGAGAAAAACGTTTTATCAGTTAAGCAGCGGACTGGTTCAGTCAATCATTAACACTAGCAAAAAGACAGCGTTCAGTTATATCGTCATTTCTTAAGTTGAAGCATTTCTTAATTGAAAGTTAGAATCACAACCTAAGGCACTCTTTACATCTTCCACGGACAGTACAGCCACACAAATGTACATAGGTACAACATGCACTAGAATGCACACATTTTTATATTGTAACGTGAATGGCGCGCCTCATCACGATAATGGACACTTCAATGCGAGCATTGCAGCCAGTTTGCGAGTACGTCACTGACGGCAGATGAACCAGCGATGGCGTCATAGCATCACGATAAAACCGAACTATACATGCATGAATATAATCTGCGATCATGTCGATAATAAAAGTTTCGGGTAGTTACTTTATTGATTTCCAAATATGAAACAACCAAGTTGGCTGGATTGTACACTTTATTACTTTTCAAATATGGAATAATGAAGTTGGTTGGATTGTATTATATATGACAAGGTTTATGGTATGAATGCTGAGCTTTACGAGCGATATAAGAGGGTAGAAATGGTGGAAGTATAACATGTACTGTAAACTCTTACATATGAATATACCCCTACTATTAAGATTAGAGAGGGAATATGATGAATGAAGTTGACGCCTATTTTCAATATTTTTTTGCCTTAAGTTGAATTTTAATAGACTAAGATAGTGGTTGATGAAATATATCATGAAACTCAAAAATGCCATAAAATTTTCTTCACACATTCATATGTGAGATCTTATCAATACTAATATTATAAATGCGGAAGAAACTCTGTCTGTCTATCTCGCTTTCACGCCTAAACTACTGTACCGATTTGGATGAAATTCGGTATGGAAATAGTTTGAGACCCGGGAAAAAACATAGGATATTTTTTATCCGACTGCACTAAAAGAGGTTAATGTTTTTGCAACATACGCGCAGGCGGAGCCGCGGTTGGAGAGCTAGTCTCATATAAACGCGTTAATGCGCTTATAAGCTTATAAGATCTAAATATATGTTTTGTATCGCATATATTTTTGAATTATTTTGTATGCAATACCTACCGCATGATAATGTCAGTAAGTTGTATAATTTTCGGAAATCTGCCTCCCATGTCGAATATATATAAATCCTTTATTCCTGGTTGTCTGGAAGAAATCACTAAGCGATGAGGCCGCCATTTTGCACTAGATTATTTCTCGTTTACTCGTGATCATGGCGCTTGCAACAGTGCCGACATATCGAGAGCTCAAAAACAACCAAAAACACGGTAAATATCCCGTTGGTTATAATAATTATAAAAACTCATATAGATTATTTCTGTATAAGTTTTTATTGTAATGTTATTTTTTGAGTTCTTGTGCAAATAAAGTGTTTTCTATCTCTATCTATCTATTTGCAAAGACGAGTAGGTATTGTTTGTACTAAAAGAATCTCAACCACAAAGCCCTGGCTAAGGTATTGTTATCATTTCATTTTCCATAACAGAGTAACATAGTTTCATACCTAGCCTATGAGACAATACATCGGCAGTGTACAGCAGGTAAGGTGACAGTTACGTCGCTGCGACGTAAGATAACGCTGTTTACTGTCTGTCCCATGCCCATACATAGTGCACAGTGCATTGATTATGCACGAGTGATTAATTTCAACCTAGATATGCGTTACGTACGACGCTGCAATGGTATGACTATAACTGTAGACGAAATACAGGCTCTTTGGGTAACAGCTGATAGCATGTTTTGGTATATATTAAAGTCGTGATATCCGTGGTCGTATAGTAAGTATTTAGCCATGTTTATTTATCTAAATATACATACTGTGCAGTACTGTATCAGCAGGATTGTCCACTGCTGAACACAGCCTTCTTCATACAGGAGGGGGTATGCCTTAATATACAAGCCAATTCATAATTAATAATTCCATTAAATATTGTTTTTAATAAACAGTAAGTGGAAGGAATGTACTTTAAATTCTGATCACAACAAATTTAAGTTAAATTATATTTAAAAATAAGCAACACTGTGTTAATTCGTTTTTGAAAATACACCTGGTATCACTAATGCAAAATAAAACACAGTGTTCTTTTATGGCCCCAATCGATAGGTTCGATCATAACAATTAAATCTCTCTAACACACGTGTCTTAAATTAACAGAAAAAGTCATAATATATGAAACAGAAAAAGAAGACACACTAAGAATATTTAGGATTATTAGTTAATAAAGGTTATTAAGATAACCTAAGGTAACGGACTAACTCTCGTAGGTAATTAGTTGCTCAAAATTACCTACATTTTTTTAAATTTTTAAATGAATTAAATTTTTTGTAGCTTTGAATAGTGTGTTGTGGTGAATATTTAAATATTCTTATTTTATGCCATAATCCCAACGCTTGGCGCGCGTCTTGGGGATCGCAGTTCTTCAGAAGGCGCTGCTGCCCATCCTCTGGTATGTTTCCTTTCGTCGTCGCTTGGCGAATCCCATAGGAAGATAACGGGAGATGTAATTCTAGCCTGACACGGGGAAGTAAATTATCATCCGAGCTGAAATGTTGTGCAAATTGTTTTACTTTATGACCGTTAAAATAATACAATTAGAGCTCAAAATTTCGCCTTATACGAGCATGTTCTGGTGGCCGAGTGGTTTAGGGACCCGGCGCGAAATAGAGGGACGCGAGTTCGACTTCCGCCTGGGACAAAATTTTGTGCTCTAATAATTTACGAACGTGATTTTCTCTTAGCACGCGAAAGTGCTCGTAATCATTTTAGAAATTAGTAAATAATTGGTTAAGTTAATTATTTACTGTGGTGAAAAGCTATAAGTACGGTTAGTTGGTTTGGCAATTATTACAAGAGAAAACATATTTTAACGTTTACTCACTAGAGCTTAGGCATCATGACATTAAAGAAGACTAAACATTAACCCCCTTATTCATAATAGTCTGCTAACTTAAAGAATTTCTAATTCTTACTTTGTCTTCTTCTATTGACCTAAATCAGAATGAAAAATAACACTCTGTAGCAGCTGTTTTAGTTAGCGGACCATTATTTTTTTTTTAATTTATACTAAAGGTGACAAACAAGCAGACGGTCCACCTGATGGTAAGTGGTCACCGCTGCCTATGAACACCCGTAATATCCGCAGTACTGGTGCGTTGCCTTCCATTAAGAGAAAACATTATAAATAAGGGGGTAAAAGTTTCATAAACCTCCCTAATTTATTATTAATATTATAATTTATGACAAATTATTAACATACATATTTCATAATGGATAGACATAAATTACGCCATGTCATATATGTATAACGCAACAATGCTGTGTTAATTAGTAACTGAATTAGGATTGTTTATCAGATCATGATAACGTTGAACCTTATTAGTTTAGGCTATTAGAATTGTAATCATTTTAATTATTATCCGACGCTTGGCTTTATTATCTTTCGAGTTTTTTTATGCGGGATAGGTTAGCCTTTGACCACTTTTTCACCTGATGGTAAGTGATGATGTGGTCGAAGATGTTGTTCAGGCTAACCTAGAATTCCTGGCTCTCAAGTTCAGCTGCCGGAACACACCGTTAGGTGCTTGGCGACTGATTTTATACATGACCACCATGCTATAACGACTGCCATCCTAAGACAACAACCGGGACCGACGACGGCTTAACGTGCCCTCCGAAGCACGGAAGCGCTCAGTAATGTCACCAGCGGTCACCCATCCAAGTCATAAACGCGGCGAACGTTGCTTAACTTTGCTGATCGGTTCAGAATGGCTAAGCCAACTTCGCTACGAGCGCTTAATTTCGCTACGAGCACTTCTCTTTTTGGGTTGCGTACCCAAAGGGCAAAACGGGGCCCCTTTTAGAGGGCAACCTTCTTCCTGGATAATGCCTCTAGACAAGAGCAATATTTTGTTACCTAAAATCTTAGTCTCCTATAGACACGCCCTTCCTTTTCCTTGTTTATTGCAACTTACTAAAGAAAACATGACCCAGGAAATCATTAAAATGCTCACTTTCATCATCATACTGATAATATTCAGAGGTCCACTAAATAAATTTGAAAAGTCTTTAACCTTAAAAAATCTTTAGATCCTAGATTATACCTCTTTCTTGAAATTTAAAAAAAAACATATATTGTATTGGTTAAGTTTTGGTGGAGATGTCGATTAGGTACTCACCTCACATTATCATGGTCCAACTTTCACAAGTTATGTTAAACTTTTAGTCATGGAAGTCGTTTTCATTTTGATGCATGATGCTTACAAATTATACGATAAAAAAACAGTTTATATTGGTCATTATGCGTCAGAAGGAATCATCGTGACTCGTCTAAATTACTGTTTACTATCGACATGAATTGCTATGAAAATTAAATCATCCAAGTATGCGAATAGTTCTTTCAATTAGTTTACTGTAACTCAAAAACTACTCAACCGATGTTGATCCAATACTGGCCGGGCAACAATAAAATTAATGACGACGACGTGAAGAATATTAACTTTAATGGCTCCTCTTTTTTTCCCGCCAAATTCAACTCTGGTAATTTAACACCATTTAAAAAATAAACTTAGCTAAAATATTAACTCGCGGTAAAGTCGAAGTCGCCAGGAAGTTAGTTAATTATGTTAATTCCGACGTGCACCCTGAAATATGGGGCGAATTCACTCAACCCCCTAGATACCAGGTCTGACTTATGCTTTACATGTTTAGGGGGTGTTTGGCGTTAATGGAAAATACAAGCTTAGGCAGATGACTGTCTTCTTAAAACTTTTTTATAGCGATTATTTACTTTTATTTAATTAACTACACACTACAAACTAAATATAACAGTACAGCTGCTACAAAGAAAGCATTTAGGCAACCTTTAGGCTATTGCAAGCCTAGCGGCAGCACAAATGCTCCAGCCCACTACCAGTTGGCAGCGTGCCCAACATACTGGCCACATTGCCTCGTTGGATTGCAATGCTTATTCGTTAAGCCAAGTAATAATACTATGTTTTTTAAGTTACTCAAAACTTTTGTTCTATATACGAAATATCGAAATTTGTATTAAACAACGCGTAATTTCCAAAAGTATAGTACTAAAATTTCTTGGTATGTAAGTATGTTCAAGGGTGTAAACTTCAACTGAGAAAGGATTTTATGAAAGGACAAGATTAAGGAGGAAAGTTTTATGTGAAAAGTCTATGTTTTGAAGTAAGAACATGAAACTAAGTAGGTATTAAGGCTCAGGGTGGGACTAGAATTAGTTTTTTAACACAATAAATAAAAAGTCCTTTTTTTACCGGCGGTATTAAATAAAATACTACGACCTATATCCAAAACTACAGCTACTACAATAAAAGCATTTAGACAACCTATAAGTCATAGCAGACTCATAGGCAGTCTTAAATGCTCCAGCCCACTCCCATTTGGCAGCGTGCCCGATAAATTAAAATGAGCTTGCCTGATATTCTTATGTGACCAAAAATATCAAGTCAAATGAGGTAAGGCTTTTTTCGATCTGCATTCCCTTCACGGGATTTACATATGCGTGATAATAATGCAAATAGAGATAACTTAATTTTATAACGTCTTTCAGTTTCTCAGATCAGCTTGATTAATATTAAAGGATATAACACATTTAAGTAGATAAATGTGGCTTCAAAACTACATCAGCCATTTTGTCCTACCTCATTTCCAGCTTTGATCGGAATTTTAACCGTATTTTTTCAAGCTAAATCGTGCACAAATCCAGTCCACAAATTACCCTAGTTTGTCTCTGTAAAAGCACTCTGCGCTAATAGTGAGAAATTTGAGTTCATTGTGCGAGCCACGCACTAAGAACAGATAGAGGCAATCTGAATTGTTCAGGCGAAGGAACATCGTTGAAGATAACTATCAACTTAATTCTGGGTATTGTTGTTCCAGCTGTAAACCTAAGAGTTTGGGTCTGAGTAAGTACATTAATGAGGATTGTCTGTGTACACTATATCGATTTAAACGCTGTGAGACGATTTTGTATCAGTAAAATAGGCACATCTAGGCATACAATTCGAATAAAGGCGGCACAATCCCTCTTATTCATTACAATTCCTTAATTTTATGAAATTTAATGTAGAACAACGCAAAGCAAGCTTGTATAAATTTTGATACAACTATTTATATAAGCTATATTCGCTCTTAATTTGTATTGGTACTCTTATTAACAAATACTACGAACTATATACTATATAACTATATACGAAAAATAAACAACACTTCAGCTACTACAATGAAAGCATTTAGACAACCTGCTAGTCATTGCAGACTCATAGGCAGTCCAAATGCTCCAGCCCACTACTTGGTGCTTGCGTATATTGTCAAACATGCCAACGCCACTACGGCAGTGAGTATCGCGAAAACGGCGGCAACGTAATCGGCACTAATTCGTAGTCTGACCTGCAAGTCGGACATACAAACGTGCAATAAATCGACTAACTTTTAGCAAGCAATTTCCTTCGGTTAAGGGAACGAGATTCATGGTCACGCAGTCCACCCGAGGAACAGTATAAATTGTACCGCTTTTAAATTTTAACGCCACGCTGCATATGTTGTGCTATATTTCTTTCCTTAAAGGTGCACTATGCTTTTAAATTATTGCTTTTTATGAAAGCGTCTAAGCTTACAACACGTTATTATATCCTTAATATCAAGTGATATTATTTTACAAAATTACAAATTTACGAGAGAAAAAATTATAGTCATGTGCGGGATTCGAACCCGCGTCCATCCACCCCTTTAGCCGGGGTATGCTCTAACCAATTGAGCTAACACGAGGGTTGGATGGACGCGGGTTCAAATCCCGCAAATGACCATAATTTTTTTTTTCTCTTGTAAATTTGTTATTTTGTAATGTAATTCGCCTAGCAGGCGTCATTGAAAACTTAACAATATTAAAATTATATACTATTGTGTGAAAAACTTTGTTCTATGTAATAAATTCAAAACAGCGCTTATGAAAACCAAATCTACGATTAAAGCATCTACAATAACATTTCCATTTGTAATAAATATAATAATAATAGTAATTTATTAACTTCACATTGTATAATTTTATCTCATGGTACGAGTATATACCTAGAATTATTTTCTTAAAAGCTATGGATACTAAATTACACTCTTAAATATACTTTAAATACGAACGTTTGTGTGTGTTTGTATAGGGGTGTGCGAGGGTGTCGTGTTTTACGTCATTCACATTCGAACTGCTTAATAGATTTTAAGGTAGTTGTATTTGTACTTCTTAGGTCGTCAGATTAGGCTCAAAAAAATATGAAAATCTGTTGGAAAATCAGTTGTAAAAGTTAGTAAATTTTTTTTACAAAAACTAATGACTTTCTCGCAAAACAGAAGTTGTTTGAAGTTAATTATGTGGCGATAAGGGGAAGTGACCTCATCGAATCCTACACCCATCGTCTTATTTTCAATGTAAAATACACGTATCTATGTTCCAAAGCTACGTTTTCTTTACCAGAGATCGACCGCGGCCATCAAATTAAGATATCTCGTATTAATCCTGAGTAACAGGAATTTAACAGAGGAGCCATCTTGGAATGATTAATGTAGGTGTGCCCATCCGTGCCGCTCATTCATATTCCGAAACTAGCGCCAGTGCCAGGGTTTACACGCGAAACCATGTTAGATTGATTACGAGCGCTTGTGTCTGTAGTGTGAGAAAATAATTATAGGGAACACGTATTAAGGTACCTTAGATAATGTATAAAGTGATTGGATAAAGCACAAAAATATGAAAAGTAAAATAAAATCGGTTGAAAAACTAAGAAGTTTAAAAAGCAAGCACTCAATATGTATAAATACTGAAATACTATATCGTATATTCTTCCTTTAGCTTATTTTAATCAATGTCTGATGATTTTTCTAAGTCAAGTTAAAGGTTTTTAGCACGTCAATAATAGTACCAAAGTATAAATACATTTACTAAAAAAAAATCTAAAATATCTTTTAACAGACATAAATGTACCTCAGACGCTGAATGAGTGTTGAATACATCTGTATTTGCTAAGGAGTAAAAAATGTTGCTTGTTTCCTGCAATTTAAAATAAAAACAAGCAACATATCCAAAAGCAGACCCATTCTGGTTTTCTTTCAACTCTATTGAAAGGACATACAAAACGCTTTCAGACTAATTTTAATATACATACGATTTTTTAAGCTTTTAATGTAGACAGGACTTAACTGAGTAGGTATTACGGCCTTCAAACGCACTCTCTTTAATGGCAGTACCCTCAAGGGAGAGTACGCTTTAAGAGAACAATTCGCGAGTCGCGGTTTGAAAATGTGGCGTATTCGACTGGCGCAGTCGTGAGGATTTCACAATTGGCACTCGTCCAGTGTTAGTTGAATACGCAATAAGGGATAGAATTTGAAGCACAGTGCGTGTGACGTGGATGTGTGGTGTCATTTTATCTACAAGCTAAGGAATGTGTTGTGGTATCATAAAAAACTTGTTAGTAGCACCAGCGAAAGAAAAGTTGAAAAGTAACACGTAGTATGAGCATATTATGAGAAGAGACTTAAAAAGTATATCGAGAAAGGTGTTGATTATGAATGTGGAAGTAAATACTGATAGAGGAAGACCAAAGAAAATTTGGACAGACTGCGCGAAGAAATATATGTGTGAAAAACGTGTGAGTAATGCGATGACGGCAACAGATCCGAATAGAGGAAGTATACATGGATGCCAATCCTGTTTGGGATAAAGGCAGGAAAAATAAGAAGAAGAAACGTTCTTCGTATATTTTTGCGTATATATGATTGAAGAACGTTTATGGGTGATCAATACCTTGTTTAAAGTTACTTATGAGCCTCGAAACATTAAACTATTTTCTTTACGATTGTTTAAAGTAACTGCAAAAACGAAGTTATATATGTTGAAAGGTGCGTTTATAGGTACTTTCGTCAAAACAGGAAAGTGGTAGAAGGCGCCCTACCTCGGAAGTTATAAAAACTCCATGGAAGAAGGTGGAATGACGTAATTTACAGCTCATCTCGTCTTAAAAAAAACTTATTAATATTTAATTTTTGGGGTGGAAGTTGACAAGAAAATTAAGTCTAAGACTGGGAAAGCATAATTTTATTATTATAAGACACGTTTCATAAGTGACACTGTAAGGAGTACTTTTTTGATCCAATAATCCACAGTTAAAGTCAAAATCATTAATTACACTTTGGCGTCTACGAAGTTATTAATACGAGTACGTCAATAATTTTAAATTATATTAAAAAAGTACATTCTGCTGCCGAGTTCATATGAAAAAATATGAATTTAAGTTTACTTAAAAAAAAGTCTGTTATCAGATTGTTTTAATAATTCATAAATTTAGTTTTTTAACCCATACTTTGCGTAAAAATGTATGAAAAGCCTTCAGGCACATAATTTAGTGAGCTCCTTAGGTAGACATACATATATGTCTCGAAGTAGAGGGTGTATTTAAGTCAGTTGGCTTGTTAAGGAAAACCAGATGGTTACCAAACCATGGATGACAGTAAAATAACAAACTTTTCATAGATTAGCATCTATCTCAATGGACTTTATTTAGCAAGCAATTTCATGTAATACTATGTATGCACTTATTTTTTGCTAAGGCTTCATTTTGTCTTCTGTAAAGTAGGTTGAGCTCCTCACGATTTACCATTAATTAAAGACAAATGAAATTCTAATGAAATCATTAATCAATCTACGTCAAGTAGCGGCCCGTACTTCATTTTCAAATGATTAAAAATCTCCAATTAAAAAGGTCCCGCTTCCGCTATTTTTACGAGTAAATTTAGGCAGTGAACATACGTTCAAATAACGCGTTCTAGCGCCAATTCTCTTTTATTTTGATGAGGCAGCTTTATTTCGCACGCCATTTCCCGTGGTCTGCTCTGAGCTTTACACCGAGTTCGGTTTATTCTAAGGCCGGGTGCAAACGAGCAGATAATTTATCGCTGTTTGTTCCGGAAAAATTCGGAAACATTTTATTAAATTACAACCGGTAAACATTGATAAACACGGTGTAGAACAACAAATTTGTTTACATAATGTATGGATGTTACGTTTTTGATAACGAGTTAGCAGACGCCGTTGTTTGTGCAGAATTTTTGAGAGAATTAATCACATCATTACATCAAGCCCATATATATGTGTTGAAAAGGGATATCATAGGTGTATAAACATCCACATGTGGTCAGATGTTTGACCGCCTTATGTAAAATGAAAAGAAAATTATTTAATCAAAACGAAATTCCACACAGCAACATAAAACAAAGTACATTTATTAATAAAACATTATGAAGTACAGTGTTTCTGCGTATGTAATAGAAATTTTGCACATTTTCTCTTGAACTCTGACAGATTTGTGTGCTGTGGATTGAGTCACAGCGCTGGTTTTCAGCTCCTATCGTTATTGATTTACATATAGTGCTTAATATATCTGTGTTTATTAATGATGATATTTAGCAATATCTTCATTAATAATGATAAGCATAGATATATTTAAACACTATATTTTATAATATGATTACAAGCACTGTCGTGTGCTAAGTAAAAATCAAATTTTATTATTTATTAGGCACAAAATTTTCATGTCGAGCAGGAATTGTAACCGCGTGCCCTAGTTGTATGCACTGGGTGCCTTGACCATTAGACTCTCAAGATTGGCTCGACCAAGCTGAATTTTTTAGACAAAACTATTTAAACATCATTACCAGGTTTTAGTGTTCGAAAAGGCTCTTGTTTCGATCAGAAAGTCCAGTAGTTTGACTGATGGTCGCACCGTCCACTATGGCGGTTAAAAATAAAAATTAGAGCACAAAATACGGCTCAGTCGAGCCTAGCGGTTAATGCATCCGGTGCCTTAAACCGGGTTGGATCCCCGCTCAAGGTGACAATTTTGTCCTCTAAGAATTTGTAAATGTGGTGATCACTTAGCACACGATAGTGCTTGTAATTATATTGTGAAAAAAAACGTGCATATCGTCATACATGTAGTCCCCAAAAGCAGAGGCAGTGACGTTTGTAAACACCGACACGACGTTTCGCCAGACATGGTTTGATCTATTGTAATAGAACCTACCGGAAGTCTATATTTGTCAGAAAACCCCCAAAAGCTAACCGACTCGAGTATCGAATTCAGTTTTTCGAAATTCGTAATTCATTCTTTCGCCACTCCACTAAGGAGGACGGCGCAGCACCCATAATTCAAAGCCATGTACATATTCCTTAATAGCTATAGCACCTACGCCCATTCGACGCTTGATGGACTTAATTAATTTTTGACACGAATTTGTTATGTAAAGACCCTTCGGATCCCATTTTACGATCGATCTACTTTGAAAGTGCCACATCAAATGAAAGGCACAAAAACGAAACGGTCCCAAATTATCGTTTTAACATTTTCAAAAGATTTATTCTTTGATTGATTTCGGCAATCATGTTTTTGTATCATATACATTTATTTTATTGTTTAATTCATCACATCAAAAAAGCCTTGTTTTGTCTTAAAATGTTCCTTTACCTGAAAATTTTCCGGCTCTCCGTACAGTTCCTGACTTAAGAATATAAAGATTGTTCCATATTTTTCTGTTGGATATCGGCGACTAAGAGAAAAAAATGCCCGTTAAGCATGCACGTCGACGTGAGTGGAACGTTGCTGCACATTGCATGCACAACAGGGCTTCTTACCATATACCTTAATAGTTTTACAACAAGCATTTCTATTACTTTTGCCTTCAGCCGGCGATACAACTGTAAACAAGAATAGGTCCTTGTTTAGTCCTGTGAAATCTGGATTTAATTTTTTTGTGTCATCCCATATGTTGTAAGGTATGGTACCTATATGAATATATTAATACACCGTTTTTGCGTGTTGAGCTATATAATTAAACTCAAGTACTTACAGTCCTATTTGGACTGTAAGTACTTGAGTAATAGTAATCGCCAAAAGCACCACAGTGAGATTTGGACCAACAAAAACTTTATTAGGAATGGGCGTTGCGGATGTCACGACATGGTTGCGGTCGGCGCGGCGGCGCGGTCGCAAAACATGGCTTGGGACCGCAGCTAGAATACCCCAAATGTAGACGCAGCTTTACATCTCCATTTTAGATACTGATATTTAGGTAATGTATTGTCCAGCGCTCTTATTTTAAGTTAAGATTTTCGATAAAAGGAAGACCGTAAAATATTTTTTCGAATTACGGAATTACTAAAATTAAAACGATGTTTTAGTTTGAGAGGGTCGACATTTACTGGCAACAAAAATGTTCCCTTTCGCTGTCAACTTTTTGCTCTAAACTTTTGTTTCACGTTACTTTTTTTTTGGTTGCGGTTCGGTGTCCCGCTTAGACAATGAGAACACACCCTTTCGTGATAAATCACGTTTTGATTAATGAACTGTATAGGACACGCTTGACTAATCATGACCACGCGTTCGCGCGTCGCATCGTCTGCCTTAAACGTCCGGCGTTTTAATGTTTTTGTGTGAAAGTTTTTAGTGAGAATCTTTAGTAAAAAGAGCTTCAATTTATTTTGGGTTAGGGTCCTTTGTTCACGACAGACAGCATGTGTTATAAATCTGCGTCAAGGGATGATTTTATTCTTAAAGATAGAATTTTATTCTTAAAGAAAACACGGGTGTTTGAGCGTGAACTTACTATGAGTCGATAGCAATATCGACTCATAAGTAAGTTCACGCTCAAACACCCGTGTTTTTCATATATTAGATATAAATATGAGCGTAAGTTTTTATAATATGATAAAGATAGAACTGTTTGATGACAATACTGGTAACTGTTATAGCGACTGCCTACTAAGACTAAAGTGACATTAAATGTACTTAAGTTCTTAAAAAAAGCCGACAAAAATAAAGATCGTCATAAATCTCCAAAGAGGCAGGTAAAGCTGTACCTATATAACCCACACCAATATTTGGTCAGATATGATTCTAATATCACATTTCATTGGTCATAATTTCTCACTTATAATCAAATTGTAGGACTTTCTTTGTCTAGTCTGGACTAAATAACGTGTTGCCAGTATTTTAAAAATGCATAGCAAAGTTCGACTCTAGACGTTAATGTTTTTTTGTTTTGTACTGAGAAAAACTTCAATCCAAACTAGTGCTGGCTAGTTTCGTGCCAGTGTCAAATGTCCCACTGCTATCCCGCACCAGTAACGTCCATCGTTCCACTTGTGAGTGCCACGCTCTGTATTCGAATGAATAGAAAACAAAAGTAGAATAGAAGAAAATCAGTCCTTTGTCGTGCGGATGTTTTACCTGTTGATTGTTTAGATTAGTATATCGTCGATTCTCACGTCGGTGACGAAAAATGTGTTGTATCAACAGTTTGATCGTTCTAATTGCTTGGTTTGGTAACTATTATTCTACATCATGATGGTATTCGCGAGCTTGAAATAATGTTGCTCGCATTATACTGAAGTTATTTAACGCCAATTCACATAACTCCATAAGTTGTCTCTAAATAAATATAAAGCTTAGTTTACCCGTAATCAACGTAACCAATTCAAGTGTAAAAAAAATATTGCTGTAAAAGTTATCAGAATCGCGCTTACATATTTTAAAATTTTGAATATTATGACTTAGATTACAGCGTTCACCTTAAAGTTGTCAAAGTTTGCGGAATAATTTCATATAGTTGTTCCGGATTAGATTTCATTATTAGTGAATGGTTTGAATTAATCGAAAAGGTATATACTTGATTTTTTTGGATTCGCTGCCGCAGAATTTACTAGTTGTTTAAGAACATATTGCAGTCGTGACATTCAGTGTAATGCCGTGAAAATAATATTTTAGGTAATTTAAGGGATGTTTAGTGTTAATGATTTAACCACTATAAATCATCTGATGGTAGGTAATAGTTTAAAGATAGTAATCAGCCTTACCTATAATAGAAACTTGGACTGCGGCCAAAATACACTTATTAAATGCTTAGCGACAGATTTTCTACTCGATCGCTGTTAGTAGCTATGGCAGGGATCGAACATATAAATGCAAGTTCGATCCCCGTATGCCTCAGTCCAGCTATGTTACTGTCAAATAATACCTACTGAAAAGTCCTCTATAGAACAGCTTATTGCCTTGGACATGCGCCTTTCGTTGTCCAGTACAGTAGCAATAATGTCTAACGTCTATATCACATCTGTTTTGATCCTTGGTGTGATCCCTGGGTCGAATAAGTTAATTCAATAGGATTTTCTACAAAGAAGTATTTTTTGAGGAAAAATCACGCCATATATTAAATAATTTTACTGAGATGGGATTAGTATTGTACACGAGTACCAACACCGTACTATTCAATACTTAGATACCATATTTAATAATGATACCGCGTAAAATCAACCATAGTGTTTCATGTAATACTGTTAATAATTTTCTGTGACTGGTGCCAGGATATACTTAGTTAACTGTGGTTTGTGGCGCTAGGTGTCCGCACCGCACGGATATTCCCAATTTCCGCGTCCGGTGCCGCTGGGTATCTATCATGGTATGAGATGAATGACGTCTGAAATCTGTTTGCTTTTATATGGCAGTTTATATAGTCTAAAGAGATTCTTTGTGTGTGTGCCACAGCGAGACTTTGCAGTGGGTATTGTTCGACCGAGGCGTACTTATAGATTAACCCACAGGCATATGAATGTCGCTCCATATAAATTGTAATCAAGTGTGTTAGTTTTTTCTTGGAAATGCGCAACGTTTTCATTATCTCGACTAACTTACTGTAACAGCCGGATCGTTCACAGCTGAACACAGCCTCCCCTATTAAAGGGGTATTTGCCATGATCCCCACGCTTGGCAGGCGTCTTGGGGACCGCAGTGTAAGTTGGCAGTTCTTTAGAAGGCTCTGCTGCCCACCTTCCAGTATTTTTCCCTTAGTCGCCTCTTACGACACCCATGGGATCATATGGGGAGGTGCAATTCCGACCCGGCAACTTTCTTTTTAGATATTATGTGGAGTTTTCCCAGCCCAATTAGGCATGTTTTAAAATTGATTGACCTCCAGTACCATTGACGATGGAGCACAACTAAAAAGAAGGGCTCGCTCTCCCTGTTCGCACGTGATTTAGCACGCGAAGTACATTCGCTCGCGTCATCTATAATATGTATAGGTTTGTGAACTAACCAATCATTTGCAAGGTAAAAATTATAATGCATTTTGCGAATGCCCGCCTTAAATAAATAAAACACTCAAGCAAATTAGTCCTTAAGCACCGATTGGTATTTCTAAGTACGATAAAAAGCACTGTCGCGTGCTAAGCGGAAGTAACATTTCCAAATAATTAGGACCCAACATTTTTCATCCCGAACGGTAATCTAACCCGCTGGGCTATCGAGACTCTAAATCAAAATCAAAAATTTATTTACGCCTCACAAAAGGTTGGTTACATTAAAATACAAGGAACGAGAGTGCTAAAATTAAAGCTAACTTTGTGAGGGGCTGGTGCCTGAAGTAGGTTTCTAAGAACCTGTATCACAGGACACCTGCCGCGGATAGAAATAATCTCTGGTATCTCTACCTTGTTGAACAATATAAAATACAGTTTTACGCTACTACGAACTACTTGTAGGTAAGAAGTCGAGACTGGCTTGAGTGAGTAATATTTTGTACTGTAAATTTATTATATTAACCGTCATAGGAGACGGTTATAAAATAAAAATAATTGTGCTTTAAAAGTGTGTATATCTGATACACACGATGTTACATGATGTTTTCAGCTTATCCTTGAGAATCAGATCCCACTCAAGGTTAATTCTGGTTTGCCATATCCTACTACAGTATAAATTCAGGTGAGATTGTGGTCAAAAGCTAGCCTATATTTAGCAATTAAAAATCTGAACTATCTAATAAATTATTTATGACAGCAATACACATGAATAAGTTACAAGTAATTCGTTTTTAAAAAGCTGAAATAATTGTAGGCAACCGAAATAAAAATCGGACCAAGCACCTATTCGATTAATTTAAACGATTCACAAATTAAATCTAATCGAGACAAACTCAATTTAAAATCATTCCGCGCCCTTTGAAGACTTTGAAACCGATTTGAAACGGATATCGAAAAATCAACAGGTAAAATATCCGCACAAAAAAGGACTGATATTCTAAATACTTTTTCACTTTTAATTTCAATACAAATCTTAGCACTCACAAGTGGAGGGACGGTAATCACTTACCACCAGGTGAGCTGCAACTCGTTTGCCCTTCTATCCCATAAAATACACTCGAGAGCAATGAATCCGGGTCACTTAAAGAATCCTAAAAATCTCGGAAACTAAAAATGCTAGGTTAATGCAATAAATTTTATTTAATAGACAATGTAATACTCCTTCAATGAAGGTATTAAAACTTCTTAGTTATTGTAAAGTTATATCATAAAAAAATCAAATTTGAAAAAGGGCCACTTTCGAAGATGGAACTACGAAATTACAGCATTTGGTATTGCTTTTGTTTGTAATCTGTCATTTATGTGGGTACATAAACCATGTTGATAGTGCTCTATATTCATTATTCAAGCTGAAATTATGTCGCTTACGCCTGAAGAATGCACCAGAATACTTACAATGCTGGAAACCGGCCGGAGTCAGCGCGATACAGCCAGGACTGTCGGTGTGTCGCTGTCAACAGTACAAAGAGTTCTCCGACGTTACGAAGAAACTGGTTCTAACCTACGCAGACCAGGAACGGGCAGAACCAGGTGTACCACAGCACGAGAAGACCGATACTTGGTGAACACCATGCTTCGAAATCACTTTCTCACAGGAACTGAACTCACCAATCAGTTTCGACGCCTCGGAGGAAGTAACCCAAGTGCATGGACAGTAAGACGTCGGCTTGCTGAATCTAACTTAAAACCCCTTAGACCTGCAAACGGCCCTAAACTGGAGCGTGGGCATCGTATTTCGAGACTAAGATATGCCCAGAGCCACGTAAATTGGAGTATTGAAGATTGGTCAAAAGTTATGTTCTCCGACGAATCAAAATTTATGCTCTACAAGCACGATGGAAGACACAGAGTGTATCGAAGACCAGGGGAAAGATTCAAGCAAGCATGCATCGAAGAAAAAGTAGCCTACGGTGGTGGGTCTGTACTTGTGTGGGCCGGAATTTCTTCTGAAAGTCGCACAGAGCTGGTGATCATAGAAAACGGCTCTTTAACTAGCGTAAGATATGTGGAAGAAATCCTCAATGATCACGTTGGTCCATTTATGGTCAATTTAGGTGAGGATGCTATATTTATGCATGACAATGCCCGACCTCATACAGGTAGGATTGTGAATGACTACCTTCAAGAGATGAACATTACTCGTATGGAGTGGCCAGCGCGCAGCCCGGATATCAACCCGATCGAGCATGCTTGGGACGAGCTAGGCAGATGCGTAAAACAACGAAACCCTCCCCCAATCACGCTTCGTGAGCTCAAAATTGCTCTCACAGAGGAATGGGAGAATATTCCCCAAAATCGTATAAGGAACTTGGTGTACAGCATGCCAAACCGCGTAAACGCAGTAATGGAAGCACGAGGAGGCAATACGAAGTATTAAAATTCAAGAAAATCGTAATAAAGTTCAAAAATTTCATGTTTCCTATTTTTGTTTTAAGGAGAGATCAGCAGTTTTTTTCTTTATGTAATTTTGTGTTAATAAAATGTATGGTGACTCATATTTTTTTTACTTTCATTTAAGGAGTATTACATTGTCTATTAAATACAATTTATTGCATTAACCTATCATTTTTAGTTTCCGAGATTTTTAACATTCTTTAAGTGACCCGGATTCATTGCTCTCGAGTGTATATATCTACTAAAAGCAATTTTAATAGTAAACTCAACAGCACATGCAAAACGCTGAAGGCGTTGTTTACTTTTAATATCCTCGTTCGTCATACTTTGCCCGCCTTTTAGAATATGTATACGCACTCACAAAAACGTAATGGAATAACAAAATGAGTGTGATCCTTTGACCTGATGAAACGAAAAGTAAGATACAGTACACAGTTTTGTCGCATGCCGAACGCATAATACTAAGCCCAATGGACACGATTCACACTACATATAATTGTTAATAATTTTTAAATGTTTATCAAATATAATTCAATGTCTTAAATTTTTTTTTTTTAATTATATACTATTATTTATAAATATTCACATATTAACGCCTGAATCTATATATATATATATATTATATGAAGTCATAAGTTTACAACTTTTAAGTTTACGAAGTCTTGAAGTCGACGGCGGCTTTTCTCTTACGTATTAAATTATCATTGTTTGCTAACTACGATTGATGTTAACATATTGCTCCAAAAAAAACTTTGCCTTAGACTGAGCATCTGCAACGGGCAGGTGCAGGCGGTATTCACAATTCAATAGATAAGCAAATCCGCTGCCGCTCAAAATAACAAAAGTATTAGAATTACAAGAATAGCGTATCTTTCATTTTATTCCCAACAAAGGAGTGATCATAAACTGGGCATAGCATAGTGATGTCTGCGTAGATGACAGACATATTCCTGAATTAGTTTATGTGATAACACGGGTAACAACTTTTATATGGGAAAAATACAGCTTTTACGGTCCTTAGAGAGTGTTTCACAGAAGTGACTACCAGTACGTTCTTATTTCACGGAACATCGTCTAAAAGAGAACAAATAAGTCTACTCTAAGGCTAGGCACATGGAGGGGGTGTCTTTTATACATTTTATTCAGTATAATGTTAATACCGACTAAGCAACGACGATGCACAGTATTTCTTATGAAAAGCGTTGCGGTGGTATAGTATTATTAAATTATATATCAATCTGCTCATTGGATGTTCTGCTATCAAGACGTGAAAGTATACGATTTTTCTACTTATACGTATCAATTTTGAAGGTTCTCGTGAATATGATTATTTTAATGTACTAAATAATCGGCTGTACTGACGCGTATTTGTCGAGATAGTTGAGCTGGGTTTATCGTGAAAATGAGCGTATTGTATTCGATAAAACTAATAAGGCTAATATGAATAGTGGGCGAATGGCGATATGAAGTCTGATCGCATAGGTGCTTGAAGGAAGAAAGTTGGAAAGGGTTTGTTTTACAGAAATTTATCATAAATAGATTTCGGATTTCGCAGACACTCGTCCAATCCTTGTTTAGTCATATCCTATAAAAGTCATAAGCTTAATTTGTCAATTTCTTAATTTGTCAAATCCTTTATTATATGACAAAGTAAGAAAGGCGCATTTCTGTCAATAAGTACGGTTATTCCTGTACACTAAGTCGTATTTTAATATTATTTTAATGAAACGGCAAAACAATCACGTTAGTCGAGAGACCCGGGGTAGAGCATATCAGATGTTCATCATAAGAGCGAGTGCACAACAACGTCTACGTCCCAGCGGGCACTGCATTGCCGGTTGACAACAATATTTAAAAGTGAAACTCACGAAAAGTTACTTCAAAAACGATAGGTCCTGTTTTCAATTCACAGTATTTCTAGGTATACAAAATTAATCAACAACACCCCACCTGTCCCAATGATTTACACAATCTGCGTGATGGACGAGACATTTCGCGACCTGCTGAGCCGATGACATAAATCCTTCAGCTTTTCTACTGTACCTACACGTGAAATTAATTTGACACCTGAGCTGTAATATTTTAACAGACGCCATGACATAATTTCGCATGTGTGAGTGAGGCTTCCAATGAATAAAACAGGTGTTTTGTGAGTTATGTTTCGTTTTACCGACAGTGCTTAACATTTTGATGCCTCCGTTGTAATATATTCGAATTTGGTGACGTTCTACTTTGATATATAACGCATAAACCAGAATCTAACTAATATTATAAATACTAAATTTTGTATGTGATGATTTGAGTGCGTCTAGTTGTATATCCTTGACGATGAAACGGTTAAACCGAATTGGATGAAACTTGGATTATATATAACTTAGATCCTGCATTAACATATAGGATACTTTTACCAATTATTGTCGCGACGATTTTTGTTCCTGACGGGTATCGAACCCGCGTCCTCCGATTTCGTGCTCGTTGCCTAAACCACTCGGTCACCGGAACCATACACTTTCGAGACGAAATATCGTGTTCCAATTGTATTACTTGGTAGTATAGTATTTGACGTGATTTAGGCATTCGGCGCGAAATCAGAGGATAAGGCTATGATTCACGTCTGGAAAAAAAAATTTGCTCCAATAATTTGTAAATGTGATTTTTGCTCAGCACGCGATAGTGCTTGTAATCATATTTAGAAATATAGGATAATTTCATAATTGTCTACGTGTGCATAACCAAGGCGCGTAGCTACGAGTATATATATAAAACAAAAACTTTACACAAAGTAAGGCCGGCCATACACGGGCAACTTGAAGCAGCTAGTATCGATTGCTTCAAGCTGCGACTGCATAGTGAACTTCAGAATTCTACGTACGTATATACACGAACCGCTCGAGCAGTTGCAACTGCTTCGGGTGGTTGGCAGCACGGTGAAATTTCATCGTGCGGTCAAGCAGTCGCCAGGCATCCACTGATTGCTCGAGCTGTCGACTGTTCTCGCGCAGTTACTTCCGCCCGCGCTCTTCATTGCACGTCGCGCACCCTTTCCGCCTACACCCTTCGTTTATTTATTGAGAACAACGGTCGACAACATCGATTGTGACGCGCTTATAAGTGCAATAAAATCAAAATAGCTTTTATGGAACTATAAACTTGATGACTAACTCACGCTCGAGCAGTTATCAATGGCAGCTTCAAGCTGTTAACTCTGACTGCAAGATCAGTCCGTGTATGTTGATAACGGGGTAAATGCTCGAGCAGTCCGTGTATGGCGGGCCTTAGGCTGGTCACTTATGATGCTACCTAGCTCAGGAGTAAATTATGATTGAATTCCACGGCGTCGACATCGCAGACAGTTTACTTAAGGTTTAATAGAGACAATGGATGCAATAAATGCTTTTAAAATGTTTATTTTGAAACTACTTTGCAAACTTTGGTCACACGAATTTTCCCCAAAGTAGGTACTTAGGGTTCCCCCCTCAGAGATTCAATGTTACTTTAAAGAACAATCATTGTAAATTCAAAATCTCAAGTTTTTAATAGAAATTGGAATTCAATTTGAAAATCTCTATAAAAAGAGCTTAGAATACTTTATTTGTTTTACTCTAAGAGCTTTTACAATGATCGTTATTAAGTGTGAACGTTCAAATAATTCTCGTCCTTCAAATAATTTCTTTTACTAATTGCGCTCCTCGGTTTAACCCGTGCAGTTATACAATATGACGAAGACAATTATGACGAATAGTATGTGTTATTTATGGACCTAAAATATCCATGTTCAAAGTTTCATTCAAATCGGTTCAGCTTTATCAGCGTTAAGGAGTAACAAACATACACACACATCTTCACTCACTTCACACTAATATCACATTTCTAATATTAGTGTGAAGTATAGTGATAGTGAAAAGGTTTGCCAATCACTTGCTTTTGACATTTTTATCTACTTACAGTAAGTTACGTGGTTGACATAGTCACTAAGTGACAAAACTCCTAAATAAAATAAGAATAAAAAAATCTTTGACAACGGTCGACTCTATCAACGGTATTCTAGACATGGTCGGTATAAAAATAGTGGTTTAAAAATGTAGTCGTCGTTTTAACGAACTGGCCTCTTTGAATAAAAATTAAATCTGCATAGTTACATTTCAGAGTGAAACTTACTTTAGACGAAAAGTCTAATAATAAGTCTTTAATAATAAAAGGCTAGAATCTAAACGCGTCCTCGGATTTCGGGCCGGAAAAATCTAAGGGTAGCGACATTATTGAGAGAGTTAAGTTAGAAAAAGCACTTTATTCGATCAGATGAAGTCTAGTAGTCTGGTTGATGACCGCGTACCGTTCCCCATGACGGCTAATAATAATAATAATAAGGCCTAATAGCGAAGAGCCTTGACCAACACCTCCAGAGGCTCTCGCTAGACGGTTGGATCAAGGTTCAGATGCAGAAGGCACTGATACTCGACATGACACGCATTGTCCGAAGGTTCCTCTCTCTGCAGCCCTAACCGCTGGTAGCTTGGCCCCTGCCCCGCTGTCAGCAGCATCCTAATTTAAAGTTTTTTTATACTTGTTTTTTTTTAACATTCATTATGTTGTAAAAAAAATTAAATTATGTAATCCAATAAATAACGTGAATAATAATAATAATCATTTATCCCAGATAAAATCCGTATCATTTCCATAGTATAATAAAATGTTACTCAGAGAAAAAAAGATCTAAAATTACAAAAATATTATTAATGTCACTAGAGACGTCAATATAGTTAAAATATTTAAGTAACTCTTTTTTGTTTATTTTAAACAACCAAAGTAATACAGTTGTTTTTAAAGTTATACAGTTCCAGCGCAAAGTTTCGGCCCCAACGAGCATGTTCCGGTTGCCGAGTAGTGGCTTAGTCATACGGTGCGAAATTGAAGGACGCGGGTTCAATTCCCGCCTATAAAAACATTTGTGCTAATGGTAGTGCTGCGAACTGGTAGTGCGCTACAGCATTCTGATTGAAACCTGTATGTACACCTGCAATGGAATTTGGGTTGCTTAGATGCTTTCTGTGTATACAGTTTAAAATGTTATGTTAATAAATGCGTAATATTACTTTGCAAAATTACAAATTTACTAGAGAAAAAATTATAGTCATGTGCGGGATTCGAACCCGCGTTCATCCACCCCTTTAGCCGGTTAAGCTTATGCTCTAACCAATTGAGCTAACATGACACAATGACTCATAACTTTAATTCTTGCTCTCGTTCTTCAACCATCGTATCGGGATGGATGACTATATTTTTTTCTCTCGTAAATTTGTAATTTTGTAATGTAATTGCAAGGCGTTATTGCAAACTTAACAATATTAAAAAAATATTACTTTGATTAAATAAATATGTATGTATCATACTACAAAGATAAGCATTACGAAATGGCAATTTCATACTATGGCAATGGCATAATGGCAATACATGTACGGCTCATTATTAAAGGATAAATGTGAATATTAGATTTGTACCACGGTAAAGCTAAAGACATGCTCCACCAATGTGCTTAGATTGCATAGCGTAATATCTCCTAGATCCAATGACGGATGGTGCCAAATTCGAATCCAATTCGTGTTTATAAATGCCACGTCTTGTAATTTTGTAACATCATTAGTATTTGTGTTAACGAAAGTGTTGACTTTTCGAGGTCGATCGAAAAAGTAAAGAGTTTGATAAAGCAATTGAATTAATAAAGTTATTAAATTATTCGTTTTATCGATAGCCTATCACGCTTTTTGTGTACAATAATGTATTTATTTGATTGCTCGCGACGATTAATTGCTTTATTCATTTTGAATTTGAAGTTGATGACTGTAATAATTTTAAGCGGTGTCTTATCTGCTGTATAACATCAAAATGACCGTTCGAAGAGTAGTCAATATTATTTATAAGTGTTTATATTTACCTATTAAATACGCGTACATAGACATGACTATAACGTATTTAATATAGAAACGAATCGAAACGAAACTGGCGCCGCTAAATCTCTCACTTGCACAATATTGCTGTCTTTAGTGTGCGAGTGAGAGGTATAGCTTCGCCACTTTAGCTTCGATTTGTTTCTTTATAAACCGGGTTATATTCTTCTCTTAGTACTCGTCTTGCCGTAAGTATATTTCATAAAAGAAGGACTCATATGGACTTCTGTTAGTAGACGTTGGTATGTCGGATAACATAAGCTTTATAGGGCAATGCAATTACTGATACAGGCAACACATATATTAGATCCCATAGCTTTTTCTCTACCAACCGTATTTTTAGTGCGGTTAGACGATTAATATCTGTATGCCACCTGATATGAAAGGGCTTGGTGTGATGATGTGTTGGGAGATGGAATAAGAACTGGCTCTCAAAAACAGCTACCAGAACACACCGTTAGTTGCTTCTTGATAGATTTTCTGGTGGTAGCTATCAAGACGGGCATTTGTAAATTAATGGCGCTAGCCCTCCTCTATGCCAGTCGTGACTTTTTGGATGCGTTTCGGTTAGAATGAAGCTAACCGAAACGCATCCAAAAGTGCGTCAAATCACAAGTGCACTATCGCTTAATTTCTAGTATTATCTCTCCTTATGAAGCGTTTGAAGGAGATGTTAATTCTTCTTCATGTTTACTATTCCTAACAAAGAAAGTTCGCAGATTCATTCTGCTGTAAAATTTTTACTCTGTTAATAATTATATTATAAGCTGCCATTCAACTAGCTGATGTTCATTCTTTCCAAAAATCAGAAAGTCACATTCATCATTGATTCATTTCAATAATGTTTTTTAAATGCTTCATGTATAATATTTATAATCCCTTATAACTCATGCTCCAACGAACCAAGTATATTATCATCGGCGTAGAAAACACACTTATCGAGTAACTAGTTCACATACATCCCTGTTCGTTATCTCTGAAATCTTGCAAACAACTCTTTATAAATAAAAGAGCCACAACCTTGGCTACAAAATCAATAAAAAAAACTTGTAAATGTAAACATGGCACTAAGACAGTCGCAATTCGTTTCGTTTAGTCCTTCTTTCATCCTCTTCACTGCCGTGAATGAAGACGAGAGCGATTTCTTTATTCATGAACGGAGTACTAAAACATCTTAAGTCAAAAGGATTGTCACCGTCTATAAGACGCTGTCTGTTTTTCGTTTGCCGTACCACAATCTTGCCAATATTCATCATACTGTGCCTAAAATTAATTCTAACAGACTTCCAAAAAGGAGGAGGTTCGTTTGTATTTTTTTTTATCTCAGAACTTTGGATTGGCTAAACCGATATCAAAATTCTTTTAAGTTTGAAAGCTGATGCTTGTCGTTTTGGTCCCGTTTAAATTTCATCAAAATCGGTCAAGCCGTTTTTGAGTTACACTCGAAGGAGTGTAACTCGGCTTCAGAAGAAACGAGCGCTTCAGAAGTGAAGCGCTCGTAGCGAAGTTTGCTTAGCCATTCTGAAACGATCAGCACAGTTAAGCAACGTCCGCCGCGTTCAGGAGTTGGATGGGTGACCGCTGGTGACATTACTACTGAGCGCTTCCGTGCTTCGGAGGGCACGTTAAGCCGTCGGTCCCGGTTGTTGTCTTAGGATGGCAGTCGTTATAGCATGGTGGTAGGGCATTTTGCGAATGCCCGCCTGGCTAGCTACCACCCTCAAGTAGAAAATCTGTCGCCAAGCACCTAACGGTGTGTTCCGACAGCTGTCCTTGAGAGCCAGTAATTCTAGGTTAGCCTGAACAACATCTTCGACCACATCATCACTTACCATTAGGTGAGATAGTGGTCAAAGGCTAACCTATCAGGCATAAAAAAAAAAAAAAAAAAAAAACTAAGAATTGTTTTTTATTTCTTGATGATATAGTCAGTGACAGTGAATGATAATCGATCCCGTTAGTAACAAGGGTCACTAAAAAAGGTGAATATTTTTTTTACCTTAAAATGGAAACGACTTTCATACGCAAAAGTGTGAAATAAATTGTCGAAGTCGGTACCATGCGCTCCATAATGTGATAGCAGGTACTTTTGTACTATCATGGTACCGACTTGAACAAGTTATTTCACACTTTTGAGTATTGAAGTCGGTTCCATTTTGAGGTAAAAAAAAAATAACTAACAATCCATGCTTGTAGGTTATACTGCTGTAGTTAACCCCGTAACAGACTTAAATTTCCAGTCCATTATATACCTACCTGCCACAGTAGGTATTAACTTGGACCGAACAGATCCCTCCAACAACTTAATAGGCATTTACTAAGTTAGTTCAGACTTGGAACATAGCGTTATTAATTATTTAACTTGTGATTCTATGAAATTCAACGTAGTTAATCCATTAGTGTCGATCAAAGTGATTAGCACCCGAGCCGCTGGCAAAACAATGTTCTATGTCAATTTGATTAGTGTAATGCTTTGTTGTGGCGAAGCAGTATGGGCCGTGAATTTTGAATACATTTGACAAATCCTTTCTAACTTTTTTCAACCTTAGTATAGTATGGCTTAACCTGAAGTTTGTCGCCCAGCTATTCTTTTCCACCAAGGTTCTATATTTATCCTGGAAATACACAATCATTCCAATCATTTAAAGGTTACCATGCTAGAAAAGGTACATGGGCTGTTGGCCCTCTGGGGCGGGCTGGGTTAGAATTGTACCCCTGCATACATACCTCGCCCGTTGCCGGGCTAGAACTACCCGTGAGTGTCGTAAAAGGTGACTAACGGTAGTACACCGGTAGTAACGGTGGGCAGCAGCGCTTTTTGAGGAACTGCGATATCTCACATTGCAATCCCCAAGACGCCTAACAAGTTTGGGGATTATGGCAAACCACCCCGTAATGGGGGAAGCTGTGTTCAGCAGTGGGCAATCCGGCTGATACAGTTCAGTACATAAATTCCTGTGGGTGTCATAAGGGAAAAATATAAGGAGGTGAACAGTAGCGCCTTCTGAATAATTGCCATTTTACACTATGATCCCTCAGATGCCTAACAAGCGTGGGGATTATTGCAAATGTGATAAAAGCTTGTTTACATTGTAATTTTAGCCTTTCATCTTCGCCACTATGATGACTTTTCAACACGCTTATGTGTACATCAAGAAAGGCACTACACGCTTATGTGTAGTAGGAAAAATAAAAATATCTTTTATTTGGTCGTTTAATTTAATTTTTAATGTAGTTTGATCTACCTATCTCTACCTTTATCCATTTATTGTTTCGGTTGTCGCTTTGTAGTTTATCATTTGTAACAGATATATGCATATCTGCTACTGATGATAGTACGTTTGTACTCGTATGTACCTATCTTCAATTTACCGGAGTATTTACTTACCTCGTGTTAGTATTAATAACTTATGCTTTACCTGCCTCACTCCTTGTGCGTTTAATGTATCGAAACCTTTTATTTATTGACTGTAGCTCATTCCCATTTCTAATAATAAAATCCTTCCGGCTACAGAGCCATATTTAACATAAGGTTTTACAAGACATTCATATTGGCACAAAGCTACTTTTGGGACCAATTTTACCCGGTTTATCAAAATCAGTTTTAATGTAAACAATGTGTTTTTTGCATTCATATAACAATTTATCATTTATTATTAGTTAAAGGTGATGTGAGTCTCAAAAGGTATATTTTGAAGATGTGTATAAGACAATGTGTACGATTTACACATATGAATAAAATATATAATATTCTAGAAAATATGAAGAATACTATGCCATGTAATATTTTTCTTGATGGAAAAAACATGGAGACAGCTCTAAAATTAAGTATTTATAGTAAATCGTACCAATACAAATGATATTTCTAATTATCACGTAGCAATCCTGAGATACAGTACCTGAAATATTCTTCCGTTTTTAAAAAGTTCACATATGAATTTATTTTATACATACATAAAATTAGCTCTCGCTTTTTAAATATTGCTAGTAGTATTTAGTATTGTAGTTCTATTTCGCTCACTCGCTTTCAAAACGAGGTCTCCCCGCCTCTCTTACGCCTTCCAACAGTTTTTTTAAAGACCAAATCGTCTTAAGGACGCTGCATAATTCAAAACAAAGGTCGAAAACAAAGCGCGGTAGTCTATAGGCATTGCCTGGCGGACTACTGGAGTGGGAAATCTCCATGGAATGTCTCTAAGCACCTAATGCTGTGTGTTCTCCGGTGTGCTTCGGTAGCTGTCCTTGAGAACTGGTTTCCAAAGCTTTCACAGCTTCTTCGAGCACATCTAGCTATTTTATTGTTATTAGCAATAAAAAAAAAACAGAAAAGCATTAACAGTAAACATGTTTTATTTAACAAAGAACATTTTATATCTCAAAATGTTTATTAGTTACATTATAACCTAAGGCTACAGCTAAAATCCAGATAATTGAAATAAAATACAATTTCATTATTCTATAACCTAAATAACCTAAACGCGTCTCGTCTTTCGAATAGCGAAATAAACCATACTAAGTAAAACAATAACTTCTTCTCAGAAAAAATCTGAACCCAAAAAGTTGTACAGAAATATGCTCGACTTAAAGTTAAGGGTTTGGGAGAAGACGGCCCGAGAATCTCACAATGAAATTCGCATTAAAAGTTAATAATGAAGGTTGTCGCAACTTCTGTCCTTGATTTTATTAAATTATCTAAACTCGGACCAATCTCGCTCAGAGATTATATTAGAAACTACTCAACCGTTTATAAGAACTTCGCTTGAGTGAATTTTCTGAAAGACAAAAGATGACTTAATAAATACTGTACCTATTAATATATACGTAAAACAAGAAAGTTTCATTAAGCCTGTAGAAAAGTTAAAATGAAAAACACAGCATTAATATGTCGGAGTGGTGCCGGGCTATATTTGCAACCCCGCAACTCTTGTGAAACTCAAGTATTGTTGCCTTGCCATATAAAATTATTTCAATTAATATAGCATACCAAGGGAGTTAAGTTTTAGGGCACAACATTTTCTTACAAATATTCGCTTCGTAAACGATAGTTGAAATCTATAGAAGTTTCTTGTATCCGTTCTAAACGGTTCATAGTTGTCATTGAAACTTCTGTAAATTAAGTTTAAGTATTAAGTATATTTGGCTCAACGAATAAGCATTGCAATTCAAAGGGGCACGCTGCCAACTGGGAGTGGGCTGGAGCATTTGGACTACCTATGAGTCTGCTATGACTTATAGGTTGTCTAAATGCTTTTATTGTAGTAGCGGTAGTGTTGTATATAGTTCATAGTATTTTGTTTAATAAAGGCATACCGCCGATAAAAAAAAAAATATATTAAGTTTAAAACTAAATTTTGCTTTCCGCCTATCTTCATCAAAATATATTTCGGTTTCCTCTACACGTATGTTACATCTTCGTCTGTCAGCTTTTGTGTTTATTAAGACATTTTTGTACACTTCTATGTTTTTTGTAGCGAAGCTGAACCTAAATTGTTTTGCCGTATTCATCACGCCGTATTTGTCACAGTCATTTAATTCAGAGACTATTAAATCTACAGCGCTGAAATTTGTTTCAAGTATAAACAATTTTACCTGCTACACGTGAAACTTTTTTCCATTCTGTTTTTTGAGGCTGAATGCTTTTATAATATATTTTGTTCCTTTAGGTAGTTTAGGTTAATGAAGATGTTTATACGTTGAAGAACCCTCTACTCTCATCGCTTCGCCGTGACTAGAGGCATGCTGCTTATTCGACGCATTTCCTTCAGTTGATTCCTAAAGGAGATATGGAATAGTTTTAATATTATTTATATTATATCATATTTAATATTATGAAATAGTTTTATAACCTAATTCCTAACTAAATTTATTTATCCTACGTTATGCCTCATTGATTTCGAGTGAAACATCGAACCGGAAGACTCATATGGAATGCATATAGGTAGACCGAGAGCTGACTTCGTAACCATGTGCCTAATTTAAAATTATAATTCGACGTATCTGGGAGACCGGATGTTGTTTCAGGACTTCAGGGGATATTATAGGGACGATGTTTAATCTGTAACTGTAGACGGGTCTCGTAGACTGGACCCGTTAAGTGATCGAGCCTCTGCTATATGTACCTAAATATCATAATGATAACTCATATTTAGAATGTAAATTTATATTATGTTCTTTTTATTGTTTCTTTTCAGAATTTTTATAACGATCATTTATTGTACACACTTAAGTTTATATATGTTGCCAACCATGCAAAGGTGTGCTACTGCAGCTGCCCTTTGCAGCCATTTTTATTCTAGGGTAAGCCTATTCATCATAAGGGTGCTATGAGATCAAAACTTATATATAGGGCATCTTGCAAGCTAGCTAACAAGTAGTAAAGTCTGTCGCTAAGCGCCTAGACATTCTTCCTCGAAGCAGTGGTGTACAAGCACTGTTGTGTAGGCGTGAAGACACACTCAGCCTGACGAGCGCAATGCAGTGGCCACCAGAACAAAAACAGTGAGGCGACACTATGACTGTAATAGATAGACACGATACTTATTCTATAGAAGTTTATGATACGTTATGATACTTATACTATCAAGTGGTTGACCCAGTCTCATCACATAACATGAAAAAAAATCGGTGTCATCCGCCAATCCTTGTGAGGCATTCATTCTAGGTTAGCCCAAATAACATCTTCGATTGCAGTATTACTTACCATGAGGTGAGATTAGAGAGTAGTCAAAGGAAGAGCTTAAAACCTGAGCTGAACCTATCAGCTTTAAAAAAGGCAATCCTATCGGAAATAAACAAAAATACACTATAGATGAGCATTGAATGATCCTTTTCATACCATATCAAATAAAATTGGCCTATTTTATTCAGCCAACATTTGTCGAACCACAATTGAGTGTTATTTTAAGGTTAACAATGTATACTCCTTGAATTATTGCGACGTGTCATAAGCGTAGTATATATTTGAACATTGAATATAACAGAACTCTATTACTCACAGAGAGTTGAATATACCAAAGGCAGTATATCAGAACAATTGGTTCCGTCTGATTAACGTTATAACTAAACGCAATAACGTTTTAACGACGTCATCAGATCAAATGGATGTAGCAAATTGATAGGGCTATTAAATTTAGTTCTCTATAAATTGAAGACAGACGAAACCTTGGAAGATAGAGCCCGTCTTGTGCAGATGTTACTCGTTATTTGATCAAAGTGTTTCTTTGTTATTCTTTTCTATGTTACTTTTATAAAAAGCTTTGATATTTTGTCTGTTGTAAATCAAATAACGGTTTCTACAAAGTTTTTAATATTGAAATTAAAAAGATTTTGTAGAGAACTCTTTGTGCGAGTTCGTCTGGAGAAGTACTGCTACCATAGGTACCTATTTTTACTGTCAAGCGGTAATGTTCACAGTAATGTGTTCCTGTTTGAAGGTTCATGAGAGGCATATGAGACTTAACAATTTTGTCTCAGGTGATGGGCATTTGTGACGAACTGCATCTGCTATAGACAGAAATTACCGCTTAACACCAGGTGGGCCTCGTTCCATTATGATAGCTAAAAAAAAAGTTTCTACAGTTGCCCACCTGGTAATGGGTTCAGTATATCATGCTTCCTCATGAACTATATAAAGTCAAAAGATATAAAAAAAATATCGTATGGCCAAATCCAGGAACAACAACCTATGTATCAAAATCTATTCAGCTGTTTCGGAGCTGAAATCTAACAAAAGCACACATTATTTATAGGTTTAGTGCACATTAGTATTTATAGGTAAAAAAGTGTCTCTTATCCATTTGAAATAGGACTCGTATGTACTTTTGAAAAGTCAACCAAATAAGTAAAAGTCATGTCAATTGGTCAAAGTAGTGTCCAGTTTATTTCAGTGCCCAATCTCCATATGAGGATATAGTAATATCTGCAATTCTACATCTCTGTTACCAAACCACGAGACATTATTAAATCTTATAAAGATGGATCGACGGGAAGAAAAGTATTATTTCTGGTTTTTGTACCATTTACTTACTCGTGCAATTTCCCGAGCACTTAGCAGTTCATAATCCACCATTTTAATAAATAAATACTTTGATTTGGTAGATGATACGATATTGTAGAAACATTGCCGCCAAATTCTTTATTCCAGTGGCAGAATAAGGAACCACTTAATCCCCAAAGCTACTGTTTCTATTCATCAGTAGTAGCCTCAAGTAAGCAACCAATATATCTGTTCTAAACAGTTATGATGGATGCCTGCAGGATGGGAAAATAACACATAAAACAGCCATAAAAGAGTCGGATTTAAAACAAAAAACGCAGTAATCTGATTGAAAAATAATTAAAAATAAACCAATGAAAATTTGGAAACACGTTGGTTTAAATTATGCCCGCAATTTTTTCTACATATTTGTTTTCCATCATGTTCCGTACCATACATATTTTTCTTTCTGAAACATCGGCAATGGATCTGATGTGCTTGGCGCCAAAGCTTATCTGTGGGAGGGACAAATAGCCTCAGGGCAAAGGGATGAAAGGGCCTTTTACCGAGATGTGTGAAGTCAGACCGCTTTCATGTTGACAGGAGAAAATGTATAACTAATTCTGTTAGTGCTACGTGTTACACTTATTTTGATATAACGACTTAGTGCCCATCATTAGGCAACCAATGCTTTATCTTCTATGACTCAGGCTTTATTCATAGACAAGACCTAATAGGCTACGCCGGTAATTACCTCGATTAATCATAGTTATCTACTTAAACGGTGTAAATAACGACAAAGGTCTATTTATTATTATCCCGAAGACTACGATGTTGCAAACACTGACGAGTAAAACGTTAGCTTCATAATATTTTTCTATTACAGTAATTATATTAATATAGTAGTTTTATAAATTCCATACCATTGTAGATAATACTTCCAAATTACTTTATTCCAAACTTGTACAATTTCAAGCTAGTACTTTTCGCCTCGAAGTCTCTTGCCAGAATGATTATTCGAAGGACTGACTGGTTTCTTTCTCCTGTATTTTTCCCTCCAAAATGCGATAGTGGAAAAATCTTTTCTGATTGGTCGATCGAGCTCAACAATGATTGGTCGATTTTGAATAACCGACCACAAGATCGTGTGTGTGTAGCCACTTTTTAAAATACCGAAATATTGAATAAAATATCGGTTCAGAAAAAATAATCTATAAATCCATTGAAAATCATGAAGTAGTAATTAATACAGTAGTTAAATGCAGCGTTTGGTAGCTACCGATGTACATACCTATAACAAGTTTTCCCATGATACGTAATTATCATGTATAGATCTATTTTAGTTATTTTTTTATTCATATATGGATCGCGTTTGGCCACACCCTGCCTGATGTTAAGCATTGGTGTGGTTTAAGATGGAGCACGCTTGCACCTAGAAGAAACCTATTTACTCTCGATTTGAAGACACCCATGTTGTATCCTTCGGGAAAACTGAACACGGTGAGGAGTTTCACTCTTTCGCATTACGCACGAGAATAGTGGAATCGAAGCCGAAAACCCACTGAGTGTAAATTTTATTGAAATCTTTTTGTACACAAATATATATAGGTAGTGTGAAAACGCTACACAAATATAGTGTTGTAACACTACTGTGTATAAAGATGTGAAGTGAACGCAAAAATTAGTGTGTAACCGAGATATTAGAACTAACGTCTCAGAGTGATGACTGCAGTGCAGTGTCAATCAGAACGAGGATGGAGACACCGCATCTGTATTGAACAGGTAGACCGCTTACAATCACCAAGGCGACTTTCACATTTCATCGCTTCATAATATAAAAAAAAAAACTCTTAATCTTCTTTTATATTACTAAGCCGGAAGCTAAATACACAAATATTAAAAGAGTATGCATATTAGTCACGAAAACCAAAGATATTTCCACCATAAACCATCTCAAACACAACTAAACAGTGTAAACTTGATTTATTTATTTGCCTTTTTAATTTACGAGAGCATTATACCCGTCATTCCATAATTTAGCGACCTTTAATGGTGTGTACAGTAAACAAAATGAAAAATTTACTGAATTATAGTCTGTACAGTTCTGCGCATCGTACTTTAGTGATAACGCACGGATGGTCATAGAAACGGGAAATTGAAAATTCTCTTTTTATTTTCCTCCTTATTTAATGGTGCATGCAAAAGTATGCCTTTAGATTCTTGAACGATTGACAGATTCTTGAGGCATCTCCTACTCTATATACATACAACGATAAAATTTTTAAGGAATGCCATACCTTCTTTGCTTGAGATTTTGCCATCATAAGCCTTAAATAGTTATATTGAAGTACCTAGGCATATCTAAAGTTAATTTGAGCTTACATGTTTTATTTGTTCTTTAGACAAATTATTTAATGTTTAGTTTCTGTGTAACTGTGAAACAAAAACGGCCAAGTGCGAGTCGGACTCGCGCACCGAGGGTTCCGTACTAAACTGTAGGTATATAAGTAAAAGTTATGGCATTTTTGTTGTAAATAAAATCCATAACATTTTAAAAATTTTATATTTTTCCTAATATGATTTAACAAAAAAATATGCTTTTCGCAATTTTTCCTTTATCTGTGCCATAAGACGTTGCTTCGTACCAAGTTTCAATATTCTGAGGGATGTGCCTTGTAGGTTTTGATTCCCATGCGAGTGTCGATAATTTGCGGCATAAAAAATTACACAAAAAAGGTGCAGCCGACCTTTTGATTGCGTTGGCTTAGTAGTTTGATTTTTTCACAGCACCAAGAGACAGTAGACCTGATTATTTGATATGAATTTCAGCTTGATACCTTCACGAGTTCCTGAGAAAAAGGTCTTGACAGACAGACGGACAACAAAGTGATCCTATGAGAGTTCTTTTTTTCCTTTTTAGGTACGGAACCCTAAAACAATAAAACTAGTTGTCATAACTTTTTAAATATCCTTGAAATATGCGTAGCCCATAAATAAATAATTTGAACTGATCCACATTACTAAACTTTCCGCTGAATTTGTCACAGTGAAAACGACTTTAAGTGAATCAACTTGTCAAAACTAAGTGACAGAGTTTAACGGAACTCGCTAAGTCGATTCTGAAAATTTATCGTTCACTTTAGTATCGCTAAGAGCACAAAACAGTGAGTGCTTTTAGAATTTTGTCACAGTTAAATAACCATTTGCCAAACTCGTTTAGGAGACTAGTGTTCTTTTTTAAATATAATTTCAATACTGAGGACATTTTTATCCTTAATAATAATATCGTTAAAACTCATTAGAGAATAATTCTATTCTCAGCTCAGTCTAAATTGAAAAAAATATAAAAAATAAAATTAAAAAAAAATATACATTAAAAATAATAATAAGTAATTATAAAATTTTAATTTTTATATATTTCAAAATTAAGGGGGTCAAAATGAGGGCCCCATAATTTTGAGCGAAAATTGAGCGTAGGGGTTAAAATATATCCACGATTAATTTTTTAATACAGTAGAGTCATTACAAAATTACAAATTAACGAAAGGACACATTAGTCATGTGCTATAATTTCTCATATCGTTAATTTGTAATTTTGTAATGTAATCCGCAGAGCAAGCGTTATTTAAAAAAAATATTATTAAAATACAGTAGTGTCGATTGTGAGAAGGTATTGGCAGGTACAATATTGCATGGTAGGTGTTTGAAAATACGATTTATTTGGATAATTGAAATGAATCAATAATTTTCTTAACCGATTTACAATTAAGAACTAAATAGTATATAATTGCATTTTTGCAGTCACCGCTGGTGTTATGTTGTGTTGTTAATTATTAGCAACGCTACCAAGATATCCTCGCAATTAAAGTGAAAAGCAGAGTGTATAAATCCAGCGGTAAACTAATTTTATCCTCGCTTTATCAGCTCTTGTATTTTTCAATTATACATTATTATTTTACGCTCTCGTTGTACTTACGTACTACTTTTTTTTTGGGTTTGGTTCTATATATAAGAATTAACTTCAAGTTACATTTTACGACAGACATTACAGGCACATGAGACTTAACTACAACGTTTCTAAAGCTTGTTCCGTCACAAAAACATAAAAAAGTTCTTAAATACAAAACTTGTTAGCATTCAATTTCCTTGAAAATTTTTACTAGCGTTAAAAGATGTCGTCAAAATTTAACTCTGAAATATTGCTCGTTAAAACGATATTTCTGACCGCAATTTGGCAGTTTATTGGAAACCGGCAACTATCGACTTACACCGGCAATTTGTTGGGATTATTACCCTCGTATCGCTCTTTGCTTACTTTTAATTTAGTAAAGAAGCGAGAATTACTTTGGCTGCTTTTGGAGTCTCCGCTTGTTGTTCTATTATTAAATACATATATTTTTTCAGCGACGAATATACTGGCTTCTAAAATCTCATTGCTTAACATCCCCATGCCCGAATAAAAAGTCCCTGCTGATAAATTTTCTCGTAGAGTGTTTTAAATTGGCCTACATCACAGTCAATTAACCATCTCTGGAACTAGGTGTGGGCCATGGCCATGTGTGACATGAAGCGGGCCGAAATGTCAAAGTTGATTTTATTCATAGAATGCTAGTGAATGCGTTATACCAACGACAGACCATCTGCCCTCTGTCCAATAGCACGTTGTTTCGAGGTTTATTTAAAGCTACCAAACTTAGTAGAACAACGTTGACAATTTCTGACTACTATGCTTAATATATATTTAGATGGCTGCTACGTGTTTGTAGTATGTGTAATTTTAGTGTAATTTCGCGAAAGTTCTCGATTTATAACGCGGGACTTAGCCAGTTCCTAATAAATTACCAATTACATGGATTTGGAAATTGTGACCGTGCACATGGAAAACTTATTTCGATTTTTGTAAGTGTCTAGCTACATATTTCTTATAAATAAAAGCGTTGTTAGTGAAAACGTCTTGTAGTCGAGCTCACACAGGCAAATACCTAACTTATATAATTTATAATGTACGTTACTATCGTAACAGCTAAAACACCGTAACAGGAGAGCTCATTCATAATTTAAGCGTACACTCATCACATCCACAATGGACGTGAAGTACGCAAAGCTAACATCCAATGCTCGCTTTTGGAGTAAACTCCGAAACACAAACCTTACTAAGCGAGCATTGAGAAAGTTACACGTGATATAATCACTCACTGTTTGCTCAGCGTCCGTAGTACGGAATACTTCAGATTAGGGAGGCGGTAAGGATTATCCGTAATTGAAATTCTGGAAATAGGATTAAAGAGAACGAAAACTCCGGAACGCTTGATTTAAATAGGTTTGTTAATTGGATGGTGGGTAATGATAGTTTTCGACGTTTATTGGTGAAGGTTGATTGTTCGTGGAAATTCAAAGTACATATTGAATTTAGGAGGGATTAAATGGAATTAAGTGTTTTACGTCTTGTTCACAACGTTTCGTATAAATTATAAATATATTCTTTGTTTTTTTTGTCGTTGTTGTGTAACCTTAAGACACACGAAGCGCGAATGTGACTTTCTTCTCAAATGAATGGTGAAGCTAGTCACATTCGCGTTTCGGTGCGCAAAAAATGAATATAACATGTGTTTAAGAATGAATTTATCTATATAGGTACACGAACATAAACTCAAAGATAATACATTCACATAATAAAATAACCGTTGCCCCAAATTACATTCGCTTCTGACATAATCCCTGAACACTAATGCTCGGACTGGCTGTATCCGTAATCGCAATCACGTATCTAAGCACTAACTATTGTCCGTTATCCGGAACCGGAAATCGTCATCCGCAACCGATAATCGTGTCGCTAACAGCCCTATTTAGCGGAATAAACGGAGCATTTGCCTTGGAGCTGTGACCTCCAACTGCGGATGAATTTAGCATAACATGGCATAGTATAAAACTTATGGGCCATACTTGAAATAGTTGGCTTTTGCTTTCGATTACCCTATAACTGTATCATTGAGTAAAGAAGTTAATAAGTTCGTCCTAATAAGAATGAGTCACATCTTCAAGATTACAATCGATTCAAGCTTAAATTTGAAGTAGAATTTCCTATCTGTTCATAATTAGTGTCTTCTGGGCGTTTTCTATACCAAGGTAGAATTTTGTAATATTTATACAGTGTTCAAATTCGGTAAAATTTTCTCAGAATGTCTGCTTTGCTAGCTTCCACCCTCAAATGAAAAACTGTTGCCATCAACCTCCGGCAGCTGCGCTTGGGCATTAGGAGCAAGTATCTTATACATAGTTTATTTTAAATATGTTTGACCAGTTTGACCAGTAGTTCAGTGACAGCTGAGATAGTGGTCAAAGGCTATCCTATCGGCAGAAAAAGCATTCTGCTGCCTCTAGTGCAGCTACGCTTGACTCAAAACATACCTACTAAAAGTTTCGCTATGCGCTCTCTTCGTTAATAATACAAGGTACAATGGCAAAGAAAAGTGTTTTGAATTCAAGTTTAAAATTTAATAGCGCTATTCGTAAGCGTCTGTAAGTTAAAATGCGTTGTCTCGTCTTGTCAATCAAAAAAGTTGAAATGACGGACAAACGAATTTCAGAGCAATTCTAAGTTATGAAATATTTATGAATAGAGCCGTCAAGTCAATAATGGACATACAACATTCTACGAAGTCTGTAGACTTCGTTACAAATCGAATCTTACTTATATTATAAATAAATGCGCAATCTTTAAATGTTTATTACACACTCATGTTTCCGTACAGCCATTGGGCTGTACGGATCGGGATGAAATTTGCCTTGATTAAGAATAGGATATCATATTTACATACAAAATTTTCTTAAGTTACTTTTTAATGTTTCATTAAAATATTACACTGTTGAGTTTCTTCATCACTGTCCGCGAACGTGCTTTCGTGTAGTTATTTTTCGAGTCGAGCATAGCGGGACTAGAGCATAGGGGAACTAGGTAACCGTTTAATGGATCGAGTAAATACTTCACCGTGAGTGCTAAATCATTCGATTTGTTTTGTTATCCTCCCCTTTTTATCGAGGGGTGGAAACGTAAACTGTTTGAAATGATAAAGTATTTTTACACGGGGTTTATTGTGGTGAAGGATAATATTTATTGTAGAATAAGGCAATAGCTGTGAATTTGCCATTAGATGTAAAAATAATTAAGTGTATTGAAAATACATTTTATTCATTTAAATAAAAGTGACAAGAATCGTAAAAGTTGCATTTTAGATTTACAGTAATGTTAGTATACTGTTGAGCTTTTTAAAGTAATTTCAATACCTTAATTTTAATTCGTAATTAAGCTATTGTAATATCTTCTAAAAGCTCAACAATAATGTTACGAATCTACTTAAAAAATATGTATTTAAAAGCGATCCCTGGGATGGTCCTGATCAGTCCGGGATCTGGCTAATGTACCATCAATCATAGTCCGTGAGATTTCCCGGACGTGTCCCAAATCCGTCCTGTGTCGGATCATCCCCGCTCGCGTCACGTCACAGGACCCCTGAGTGCTCCCGTTTAGGGTTATTCAATTTTTATTTTAGGATCAAATATGTGCAGGGCAGTGTGAAATATGAGATACATACCGTTAGGTAATAAGTGAATTCTAAATATCCTGCTAAGCGCGACATCCGTTCCGCATTGCTGCAATCATGTTAAAAAAATCGGTTGTGGGTGATCGCAACTTTAAAATAGTCTTTTAAGTATTTGTGAATGAATAGATTCAGGCGTTACTTTGCGGAAATCCATATTTAATAATAAAAAATATTTTTTAAATATTTTAAGAAAACGTCAAATTAATATTTTAATAAAACACTTAAAAATACAAAAATATAACTAGTGACAATTCCGCCTAATTTTCCTGCTAAGCCGACGTGACGTCACAAACGCCACGCAGCCAAACCGGAAGAATTTTTCGACACGAAGCATCCTAAGCTGGTCTTGACTCTACGAGCGCACGATCGAGAAATTCATTCATTCTCGATATATTTTTGTATTTTTTAAGTGTTTTATTAAAATATTAATTTGATGTTTTCTGAAAATATTTTAAAAATATTTGTTTAACTATTTGTTGGTTAAGGAGGATAAATCACATAATAGTATGTATACTTGGGATCTATGTTTACAAAGGACGGAGAGTGTAAAAATGATATAGAAATGAATGCTGGAAACATGGTGAACCGAGCATTGCACGCGTTTATGAACAGGCAGAAAGTGTCTAAGAAGGCTCGTCTGGCTGTTCATGGGGGAGTGTTGGTTCCGACACTAATGTATGGTAATGAAAGTTGCGTATGGCAGAAAAAGCATGAAAGTAGAATAAATGCAGTGGAAATGAGAGCATTGAGAAGCATGATTTGAGTCAAACGGAGTGACAGGATAAGGAATAGTGTGATAAGGGAACGATGTGGTGTGAATGAGGATGTAGTGACAAAAATCGAGAAAGGCATGTTAAGATGGTTTGGACATGTGGAGAGAATTAATGAAACGAGAATGAGTAAAATACTCGTAGATCCAAATAATTTTGAATAGACATATTTTTACGGAAAACTGAAAACCAGATGCATAGATTTTAGACTAAAGGACATGCGTGCTTTATTTCACCAAAAATATATATGAAATATGGCGAAACTACATTTGTAAGGAAAGCGCTAAAGACTAGTGTCTTTATAAAAGTATATACCTATAGGGTTATTGGAAAAAAGCTAACAACCTCTTAGGGTTGACTTCTGATAACCATAACCAACATTTTGAGACATTTGTATACACACATATATATATAAGTATATAGAAAAAAACAAAATTTTTCTTAAAAAATACATCTTAAATGTTTGTTAAGACTAGCAGATCTCAACCCTAAGAGGTTGTTAGCATTTTACCTATAACCCTGTATATCTACTATTCTTGTAAAAGTATATATAATATGTATGTATATCCGCCTTAATAAAAGTAATCGCTACAAATCTAAATATAAAATTCCTTTAAAAGCTAGTTATTTAAACTTACACCTGCTATAACAACGTACTGCAACATGCAAACCCGCGTGGGTGGTTACTGCTCTCTTTCACGCAGGTTTCACTGACTACCGTTTGTTGTCACACAGATGCGTGGGCAGGGGAGAGGTTAACTTGATATATGGCACAAGGTTAGACACCCCGTCACACACGGGTTAATGAATGAACGTAGGAGTTGATAAAACACTTCTATCTTTACAATGTAAAGAATACGAAGCATTGTTCGATTTTCAGAATATTTGTACTCCATGATTGTTACGTTTTTAGTTATCTTCTATTATCGACCAAGGTAATTTATAATAAAAACTCCAGCAATATCACTTAAACACTTGGTTTATTCTTCAATCCACAGTTTATGGGGGAAAACCTCCGAAATGGCCTCCGTCCTCCCCCTATAGCCATTCCAGTCCTCGCCTAGCAGAAGACTCTCTGCACAATCACACTCTGTTTCTTTCTGGTCATATTCCATTATCTCTTTGGCGCGTGTACCATAACGTGTCACGTATGTCGTCTTCAGGTATACTATTCCAGATGCTGATGTCATCTTCCATCATCATGACGTACACCGATTGCAGTCTTCGCTGTTAATGCTAGTTAGCATTGACAATCACTGTTTTCACTCCTTAGGTTGATGTCGGCGGCTAGCATTATACACTGCCCTTTTGCAATCTTCCTGTGACGGCCATCATGGCGTTACCACCATGGCACCACCTAATCTTTCCGTAGTCAACTGCGCTTCTTTTATGAGATACATTTGAAATAAATAAATACATGTTATATTTTATTAATGTAATTAAATAAGTAACCTAACACTTCTTCTTCTTATTTAAGATCCTTGCGCTTGTCTGTGTAACTGATGCAACTTTCTCCATCTTTCTCTTTCCAATGCAATCGCATTAACCGCTTTGTATGTTTTTTTTTTCAATCAGCATAACATCATGACATGCACTTTCTTTGTTATTTTGCTGATGTAACTTATACTCGGCTTTACTCTTCCATCTTCGCTTCGACGATATTCCTAATGAAGTTGTCATGTCGTATAAGATGTCATATCATCTTTCCTCTTATATTTTCAATAATTTTAAGTATTTGCCGCTGTTCATTGACATTTTCTAATACTTTTACATTTGGGATGTATTCTGTTCTGTAATATTCTCCATTCTCCAACCAACACGACATTTCATGATATGGAATGTTAGTGTGGGAGTACTCCTGAGCAAAATATGGCACACTTACTGTCATGTCCGCAGTGCCCGTCCACCTGCTCACAAGACCTCAAGTATGCATCTTACTGGTCCTCACGGACTCACCTCACGGTGGCCTCCCTTTGGGCAAACATTATCTAAGAGTCAATTAGCCATTGATACGAAATGATTGAATGACTACATTTCAATGATTCCTTCCAGTGTCTCTAACTTTCTGTGCCACAAGCAGTAATGTTCACATTACTGTGTTCCGGTTTGAAAGTGCCGGTGAAATTACAAGTACATTAAAATAACAGACACTTGTGACGAACTGCAACTGTTATGCTTTAGTTAGAAGTTAACGCGTAACCCCTGGTTGGCCTCGTGCTTGGTTTCATCACGATAGAATAAAAAAGATATCTATCAGATACTTACAGTCCCTGCATAATGCAATATGCAAAAATCTACTACAACAGTAATAATAACAAATATTTTTAAATATTTTAAGAAAACATCAAATTAATATTTTTTTGGCAGATTGAACACATGTCAAGACCTCCTGAGGATGCTTCGTGTAGAAGCGAAACGCGTCGAAAAAGTCTTCCGGTTTGGCTGCGTGGTGTTTGTGACGTCACGTCGGCTTAGCAGGAAAAAATAGGCGGAATTGTCACTAGATATATTTATGTATTTTTTAAGTGTTTTATTAAAATATTAATTTGATGTTTTCTTAAAATATTAAAAAATATTTGTTATTATTAAATATGGATTTCCGCAAAGTAACGCATGAATCTATTCATTACTACAACAGTTTCTACTATCAATAATCTTTTAGAATTCTCATTGTGATGCGATACCTAATTATTATGTTAGGATAGTATCAATAGCATACCGCATTTATTGACCAATTACTATTAGCGATGTGCACACTCTATTGGTATGAGTTGTCAGGGGTGTGCAGTTTGAACTAAGTAAGTTTTTGTTTGAATACCATAGTGATAAACGAGTTGGCTCCACCTTACCTCTACCAGTCAGATGGAACCTTACGTCTGTGGAGGGAAATTCAGAACTTAAACAATTTTATAGCGCTTGTAGCTGGGTTTCTTGACTTTGGTGACCATGATGATAACTATGCATCGGAGTAAGATGATGTAACAAATTTATTTAAGAAGACGTTATTTTTGTTATTTCACCTTTTTCTTTGTTTCGGCAGTCTATGGTTATAGGTTACGGTTAGAAGCGAGACGAACAGCACGGGGCTTAATGATTATGAAATTTCATTAAAAAATATAGTGTTGCCAGCCCTTCTGCGATGCCATCCATATTATGACCCAAGCACGATCCAGGCATACCGGAAACATAAGGTAGATTAGATTATAGTTGTTGTCCCATATTATCACAGATACAGATTAGAAGTTACTTCGTGACCACTGCGCACTGGTTGTACTCTTTGTCACTTATTGCCCGCGATTCTTTATAAGTATTCTTTATAAATATGATTGGCGCATAGTGATTTCTCAGGTTCCTGCGATTATGACTAGCGTATATGCTATTACCGTGGGTGCCGGGTTAGAATTAAGACGACAATTTTCAAATTGTTGTTTAATTTTAGTTCACATTCTCCGTTTAGTCCATAATGTCCTTCTTGCTGTGATTCCACACACGTTTTTGCTGAACACGGCAGAAAATCTTGTAATAAAATTGTCCTTCATGAGAGTGACTTACAAGCCAAATTGAATGAATAAATGACTTTGATTCGAGTTATTGCTAGTTACAAAACATACCTATATAAAACTATCATTAATGATTTAGGTAGGAACTCTTTTTCGTTTTGAAGTCAAATAATTCCTTAACTTGAAGAGTTGACATGGCAAAGGCAAGGACGTGCTCGAAATATACCAAAAATAGGTCTTATTGCTATGATAGAACTGACAACAACGTCCAACTAACAAAGTATCTGTTTTCCAGTAATCTATTTATATTTCCCGATAAACTCGTCGGGGAATAAAATTCGACCCGTTTCAAAGGAAAAGTTCCGGTCGCGCAAGTAATCTAATAATCATAGTAGTTGGGACTCATTGTTCCCAAAGTGGTCCAAAGACAAGTATACAAGGATGAGAGTATTTCTGCGGCCCTTTTGAGACAAAGAGCGGTGGTGGGTTTTATTGCATTTTGCAAAAACGTTTCAAAGGACGCTCTGCGAAAGCAAAAGGTTGAGCGAAGAACTATTGTGTGTGCGACGGTTGCGATTAAATTTTACCTCGTTACCGAGAAGTAGTTTTAGCTCTCGGTATATATATTTCATTTGGTATCTGTTGTTGGAACAAGTTATTAGCTTACTGTGCACGGACATAAAAAGTGTAGACATTGTAGTGAATTTAACAATCGACTTGGTCAAAGTTTATGGGTTGTCTGAGATTGACCTACTTGAGCTCGCTTGGGCATTTGACCTTTTTTTAGTTAATAAAGTATTTGAATCAGGTGGTTTTACGTTTTAATATTCTCTCGTTTGGCAGTTACCTTAGAATGCGCTCAACTCCCATCACTAGGGACTTAAGTTCGATTTGTGAAGTGAAAAATTCGAAGTGACATACAGGCAACGCCGCGCCGCCGCCGTTGCCGCTATCTCGCAAATCTCATTCAAATCTAAGTGAAATCTATCTACGCATGTTGAAGGTAGAAAATTAATGATTTATTAAATTTTCGCAAATTTATTGCGTAACTTTGGCCTAAATCCAGATTGAAGGTCAGGGCTTTAACACGAAGTATCGTCAGGGGTTTCCTTTCCATCGTGCTACTCTCGCAGACCTTCTGTAGGAGCTTAACTCGTTCTGACTGGGTAACGTTAGGATACCGAAGTTTATGATGTCGCGTCGATGTACTCTAGCTAGATATTCTGATGGAATTATCTCTAAATATAATAAATATTATATTTCTTATCTGAGTTTTCGCTCGTAAGAATTCGATCTTGATACTAGGAAAATTTTAAAAACAATGCTGCGATGTCTTGATTTTCTGTTGTTAGTATACTCCATCATTGCTTGGTTACAAGCATTGTTTATTTCATAATACATATTTTACAGATAAATTTAGATCTTCAAAGCCTGCATCTTTTAATCAAGAGAGCAGTCGAATAACACCTGTCAAAAATCCAAAATGGCGGATTCAAGATCTCGCCGTACAAAATGTTTCGATTTCTCTGAAGCGAGGCTTCATGACCTCGTAGTATATATTAAATGGCTTTACAGTGAGCATAAATTATTGAAATTGTATTACTGCTTCAACATCACAGTAAAATTTGTGGAAAGCATGAGCATAATCACCGTAGCTAAACATTATGATATTATTATAGAGATTGGTCGGTTCTAGACGTTTAAGCAATCAGGTCCACTTTACGGCACTCTAGTTCATTGCAGTGCCCATTTAAGTAGAGAATTATTGATATATAATCAATTTCTAAATATGGTTTTTATTTGCACTATCCCGTGCTGTCGCAGCGATTAGGTGCATACATTTTTAGAGAGCCAAACTTCCGCCTCTTTGAAGAAACCCATGTCTGTCGGCTATACGCTTTTATTTCATTGTGACCACCAATACCTTACATATACAACTTAGACTAAATATCTAATTATATGTTAAGCGCTTTCTTAACCCCACTTTATCACAAGCCTGTTTGTTCACTTCGTTAACGAACAAAGCTCGTCTTATGACAAAAAACAAGTGTCACCCGTCGGGTCAGAAAGACCCTAATAATTCGCGACGTCTAGTCGCAAGGGTTGACGTTTAAACTTTAGCAGGGGTTGTTTACAACCCCCCGGCCGAAGCCACTTACGGAACACATAAAGTTGGAGAGTTAAAGATGCTGGAAGTGACGTGCAGACTGCCTTCGGAGTCTTGGACGTGAACATTGAATGGTTTTGAGAGTGAACTCGTTCAAGTCTTGGATTCCATTATAGTTATTGCGAAGTAACGCTTGATCGTTACTTCTGTTGCAGAACAGCGAGTCCAAGAAGGTTACTGTATTTAATTTGTTCATAAGCTTCAGTTTACCCGTATATCCGAAGAAAAACGGCATTGTTTTGGAATCATCGGCACGTCTATCTGACTCGCCCTAGTTTATCTGCTCGAGTGGACCGAAAATGTTGAATTTTAGGAACCTAAGTCCCAATATGGACGTTCGAGTAAAGCATTAATAAATAAATTCTTATACCAGGGTTTGATTTCAAAGGCAAATAAAATATAAAATAATTATGAACTTGTCAAGTGCATCAAGCGAAAATAACAATACTCATATGATTAACTAGAGTAATGTTAAAATATATTATATAATAAATAAGATAAAAGAATATTTTTATAGCTTTGATCCAACCTTTACAAATATTTCGTAGACGCCTAAAATTAATAAATGATGTTGAATATGAAGGCACTCATTCTTAATCCTTTCATCTATTTAAATGATAGTCTGTTTTAAAATTTTTCTTCATACATTATAATTACCTATATTCCTGGTGATATTTTAGATATGCTAATAATAATAATAATAATTTTATATATGATGATTATAGAATTCAATCCCGTTTTTAATATCAAATCCTCAGTTAGTAACTAAAACATTTTGTTTTCTTATTGCCTATATCAGCTCCTTTATGCTACTCCACCAACAGTTCCCATAGCAAACGATGTGTTGTGTCTGATCCATATTCCTAGCATACTCTCATAGTGTTCAAGCACGTTCTCTACGGTCTATAGATGTTAATTTAAGTTTCAGGGACTTGCGACAGTCTCACAATCTTGCTTTGGTATTGCATAACCAAATACAGAACACATACCTATGGAATGTGCAAAATTGACGCACTTTATCTCCATCTATCTATTGAGTGAAGTTGATTTAAATTTTCTTAGTAGACACTTTGAATTAATGTTACTATAAATTATATAGCCATAAATCTTGGGTAGCAGTTCTCCAGCGTGTCAGTAAGAACCGAGAGCTCTTGCAGACGATCTAGAGAAGGACGTTTGCTTAAAACTGTAATCAGTTTTTGCTTTTGTAGCTGAGTTTCATAATTATTGTAGATTTTAACATCCCATAACATCATATCAATAGCCGTTGATTATGCTGTTGAACAAATCGAACCATCATCTGCACGCTTGGCAGGCAGAAGGCCCTGCTTGGCCTTAAAAGAAAAAGAACATGTTCTTTTTCTTTCGTCACCTCTTACAATTCCTATAGGAAGATATGGGGGATAATATCCAAGCCCAGCACCCCACGGGGAACAAAGGTGCATCACAACTTAAAATTCATTATTGATTGATATAATATTGATCATAGTATTTAAAGTACTTGTCGAAAACTAATGAACCAGATTATTTAAGGCACCCCTTAAAATGCAATCAAAACTCTTAATCATTCTAATCAAGCGTAACCCGACCCAACTACAATAAAACAAGTTTACAGTTTTAAATTTACGCCAAGACGTGTAAAAATATCTCCAGAGACAAATCTTTAGGGCTGCTCCAATCTGTCTTCCAGTTGTCACTTCCAGTGCTTTCTAACTCGAGACATAAAACCTTAAGCAGATAATTCAGGCTAGTTGCCTTGGAGTCGGCCACCTGGGAACTCGTAATTACTTCAACACATCCTGCCTGACAGAGTCGTGTTACGGGTTTTACAAGTTCACAAGTACTGTGTCTTGTCTTGGAAGAAGACCAAGTGCTTTGGTACTTGAGTTGTGAGAAATATTTTGAAAATACAAGTCTTGGTTTTTAAATTCCAATTTAACTAAATATAAAGTTGGTAACAGTGTTAGGATAGAATTATATAAAGTTGGTTCATAGGAAAAATGTTTTAAAATTTACATTTGCTTTAGTAAAATGTCTTACTAATTATTATATAAGGTAAAACAAACTAAATAGGTAATTCTAGTTAATAGCTATCTACAGTATGAGATTAGTACTAGATTTTGAAGTGCTCGCATCGGAGCTTTCATAGTCGTTCTTGACCGATCAACTAAAGGTTATGTTTGCTGCGGTAATGAATGACTTAGAAGGATCACTGTTAGTGGCATTTTGAGCGTTATCATGCTTCGGATATCTTAAGGTAGCAGTTGTTATAGCGTTTTTGAGAATGCTCGCCTGGCTGGCTATCTTCCTCTCGTAGACTATGTGTTAAGGCAACTAAAAGTGGATTCCGGTAGCTGTGCTACTAGTTAGCTAGTTCGTTCTGTGTGTGTTCGACGAAGTGTAATAGCTACTCACTTCACAGATACTAAAAATACTTTATGAGTTTGCTTAGAGTTCGTGTAATGACATTTATGTTGATGAAGAATGAGAACAGCGAAAAAAGCAAATAAAAGAAATGTACTTAATTCCCTTACAGTTATAAATCAGCGACAGTTTATTTACAGTAGAACAAACAACCACGTAACTATCATAAAAATATTATCGTAATTTTTTGGCATATCATTTAATATCATTGAAAATCGGAATAGTTACATATTAAAAGTGCTATTTTTTGGGCGTATATCGATTATTTTACCATAATTACATATACCATACCTACGATAGCTTTGTTTTTGAGTTCTTAAACGTTAACCTGTGACCACCATCGCCATATTTTGGTAAATTATGATATTATAGTCGGAGGATCTTAAACTGACTTAATTTAGATGATACTGACTCCCACGGACAGCTGCCGGAACACATCGGTCGGTGCTTCGCGACAGATTTTCTACATGAACGTGATAGTTAGGCAGATGAGCATTAGTAAAATATCCTACCACTTGTGAGTGTACTTGAGTGTGCGTGAGTGTACGAAGATCAGGACTCCCGGGTGATTCGGACCTAACACCCCGGAGCGTGTCAGTCCATAGCTATTGCAACTGGGCCATCGCTGCCTCAGAAGAAAAAAAACCTCTCACACAATGTGATCCTCACAATAAAACTTGACAATGTAAAACTTGTACAATATGTTTAAATGGGCCCCTGAAGCGCTTCGGCAGTAAACATGCGTTTCCTTTTACAACACATCAAATTAAGCACTAATCAGGACTCCCACGTTTCTGTGACAGATGTGACATTACGCAATTGGGTCAACAAGTACAGTACCAAGTTATCCATTCAGGTGGCAGAAAAGAGAACTACTAAATCCCTTGATCGTGACGGTTGCTGTTTGGATTTTCTTTACCAGCAGCGCCCTCATGAACAGACCAGTTAAGTTGGTGGTACTGTATCGAGTGTTTGTGGCACAAAAAGTTTCTATCTGAGAGCGAAATGTGTTTCATTGTGACTGACATTTCTCTGCGACATCTGTCGGTATTTCTCTTTATTGTATTGTCGGTCATATGTTTATAGTAACATACATAGTAGTATCGTAATATCTGTCTGTTTTACGTGCTGAACGTGATGGCGACGGCAGTATTTTTTTTAAGTAACGGTTTTCTAACATTGATTTATTATATTATCATAATTAAAGCTAAACCCTATAAAACTAATTTAGTTACAGTATCATTCACGCTTGGATAACTTATTTTGTACCAGGATAGCATATTTTCGCACAGTTCCTATAGGATACATAGGACTTTTTATAAAGACGGGATCAGGACGTGTTCTCTTATCGAAGGCGAAGATTCACGTTGGGACACTGAGCTTACAGCGAAGTAAATATTTCGTTACACGAAAGCGATACCTAATATAGCTAAGCTAATATTATTAAGCTAACAAATATACGCCATAAAATCTTACGGTGAAATGAGTCGACATTAAATGTTGTGTACCCTTTTTAACCCCGATGCAATAAGTATTACAAGGTTGACGTATTTGTCTGTCTGTCTGTCTGTGGCATCGTAGCTTATAAATGAATGGACGGATTTTGATTTTGTTTATTTTGTTCAAAAGTTGACGTGTTCGAGGTGATTTGCTACAATATGAAGATCTGTGTCGGGGCTACTTAAAATATGACATTTTATACTTGAATCGTTAATTTATAACTGCGAGCGTTTAGAGTAAGATATAAATCTATATAAATTTGCATCACATGCACCTTTGATGTTACTGGTTTGATCACAATCCAAGAAATAAAGTAAGAAGCTTGGCGTCTGATTACTGACTTCACCTTACGAGCTTAGACCATATGATATGGTAAAATTAATCCTAACGATGTTATATAGGCTGCCAATACTTCTTCTCTCCTAATTTAAAAGGAATAAAATATAAATCTTTGGAACCGTAATATGTATATGTGTATGAATAGCGGAGTGCCTTACCATAGTAATAATGAAAAGTTAAACATAAAGAGAATCTTCATACAAGAAACTTGATTTTTAACGTTTATTGTTTTTGCACTGCGTTAAAACGGTAATACATTTAAGCGTCAAACGTGGTTTGATTATAGTATAATATGTTACTGATAAAAACAAAGTGAGTAAGTGAACCTGTACAAAAAATACCGACTTCAAACGTAAATACGCATTATTAGGGATAAATTAAATACTACAGATCTCACGAAATGGCACCACATAACAAGCTTCAGCTTTCGAATATAAAAAAATCATCAAAATCGGTACACCCCGTAAAGAGTTATAAGGTTACACACTCACGCACACACAAAAAAGCAGTCTTAAGAACCTCCTTCCTTTTTGAAGGCGGTTATAAACGAGCCAAATTGTTAGTAGGATATTTTGTGTTGCCACGGCTTCCTCGGTGTATAAGTATAACTCACGACTGGGCACTTTTCTGGACAGTTTATTTTTTTCAAAAGTAAAACAAGCTTTGGTCACGGCCTCACCTGTTGGAAACCGATCAAAGAAAGAGCTTATTGGCCGGTTACTTCTCGATCCAAACGTCGAATGATGATGGCTCCCTTATTTATGAGGTTTTTGGTCCAGAACTGAGCATGATGTCGATTGATTTCTTTATTATCTAGACTGATGTCGTTACGATGTTTAAAAGATAAATAAGTTGAAAGTTTTGAGCCTCAAAAAATATATATGAAAATGTTTCAAAGCTTCACTCTCAATCATCAAAGTTAATTAACTGTTTAAAAATTAGTTACGAAACAAGCCTAGATAATAAAGAGATCAATCGATATCACGGCTAGTGCTGGCCCTAAAACCTCAAATATGAGAGTCACCCTTCGACGTTTGTATGGAAGAGTGATCGTCCGGTTCGACCTTAAAGGTACAACCTAAGGTTTACCTGACCTAGGATGACCCTTTCACGTTTATATGGAGAAGTGACCATCCCATTCAACCTTAAAGGCACAACCTAAGGTTAACCTATTAATTTGAAGTATTCTAAGAAGACTTGATTAAGGAAACAAGAACGCTGGTAAGTTGTGCTATTTGATCTTCGTTGTTATTTATTCACCTTCAGCTCACGACTGCTCACTATGCGCGGGAGGTAAGCCCATTCATTCCCAGGGATAGATTAGAAACACAACAGAAGGGACACCGCCTCGCACCAACTCGTTAAGCCAGGAACTTTACTGGTTTTGTTTAAATTAAACCTACTCTACCCGAGCGTATACATCGCCCAAATTGAATTTCCTACTCGACAATGTCTTTGGAATTTTAAACAAACCGAACGCCTTAGGTGTTTTCGAAACAAATACGGGTGTTGCTCGACTGAAGAGGATCAGTATTATCTTGGGTGGGACTGATTACATGTATGAGAACGAGGCTCGCAGAACGTCATTAGTGTTTGCGTATATTAGAAAAGGTTCAAGATCTCTTTCGACCGATCATTTTCAATTGAAGGTATATATGTATCTTTGTATTAGAATATTTATATTAAACTTGAAAAGGGTTGCGTATCTAAAAGCGTTGCTCTCGTCAACGGTAACTTGAGTATTATTAGCTGGCGTCTGCAAAATGTGCATAATAATTCTGAAGTGTGTCTTAGTAATGTGATTTCAAAGTAGAGCCCGCTACATATTTTTCGGGTTTGTGGCGGAACAACCACGAGGTCCACCTGGTGTTAAGCTATACACTCTAGTTTGCGTCACAAGCAACGAACTGATATGTGCCTATCATCCTGATAATGTTGTTAAGTTTATGTGCCTGTAATTTCACCGACACCTATACCCTTCAAACCGGAACACAGTTATGCAAAAATTACTGCTTGGCAGTGGAAATAGGATTGGTGGCAGTATTTCTCCGGACGAACTCGTTCACACAGAGTTTTGCTTTGTGAACAAGTTCTTCATAGGACAGTTCATATTTCTTGACACTTAAATATAATACATATACCTAAAAGTTGCGCAAGAATTGTTAGTTCAAAATATATTAACGCATTTTCGAGGAAATTTCATTACAAACAAAATGCAAAGGATAAGCAACGCAAGTGTTGATAGCAGCACGCGAATACTTCGGGATTCATCCGGATTTAAGGAGCTCGGATTGCAGGCTCCTTGCATTCTTGAAAATGAGATGACTTTCTAGAATTCACCTGATTCGATGCGAATCTGAGTTTTCTTTGTATATTAAATTAAATTGTATCTATTCGTACTTCTTTCACATTTTCCATAATACAACGCATTTTTCTTTGACTGTGTGGAGTAGTTTTTGAGTATCTAGTCATACATTATGTGACGATAGTCAAAGTTATGGGTGAATTGTGATTAAGACTGTTTTATTATTGTCATAAAAAGTAACACTGACTTATAATATGATGGATAGCACTTGCGGTTTGTGTGCTGCCACCCGAAGAATAATAAAAAGATTGAAGCTGGTGAACTCCAGACCCTGACAAAAGCAAAAATACTATCACTGTTGGACTGAGTAGAAGAAAAAGATAGGCAGCGATAATGAAATCGCGATGAATTTGGGTGAAAAACAAAAGAAATCTTATTTACACAAAACTAACTTAAGTCGAAAATATAAATTAACTTGTCCTTTTTAATATGCTATTTTGTTGTTATATTTTTGTAAGTACACATACATAATAAATAACACATTTACGTTACAAGCGTAATTTGGAGTCATCATTGCAGTTTGTTTCTATGGAAACGTGTTTCGGAATTAACTTAGTCGTAAAGAATATGTCAAAATAAACATATAATTTTCTTATTGCCACAAACTTAATACATTCCGCTGACAACAAATTAAGGTACTGCCCGAACACCACCACCGACCAGTCATATAGGTATCTTGTTGGTAAGCACGCTCCATCATCGTTCTGTTGTGTGGACCTATTCAGTTGTCTTAAAAAAAACAACTTATGGACACACAAACTTTTATTATATTTGAAAAATAAAATTATTAATTTACACTTGACTTAAAAGTTCCCGCAACTCACTTTTGGTACTAATTGGGCAGAGGTTCCACCTGAAGGGTATACTGGTACTGAGTCTGGTGACTCTTGGAGTATTCACAATAAATCTGAGCACTTAATTTTGGAAGCCACCGTTTATATAGAGAAAAATACTGCTGACACCGCGTAAATAGGTTTGTGAGGGATTCGGGCCTAGGTCAGCAATATATTAGGTGTAACAGTTCGCATCATCACTTAACGTCAGGTGAGATAGTGGTCAAGTGATACCCAGTTCGATATATAAAAAAAACAATATAACGAATGAACAAACCGTTAGTGCTAGCCAATAATACCTAGTATATAAGTCAGCTAGTAGGTAAAGTAATTTAAACTTATTATCAAATTTATAGGTTCCATGTTGGCCTTTTCGATCTTGTCACATTGTATTGTTAAGTTATTTCTGAACATTTCGTCGAATTGCTCGTGAGACGTTACTATCACGTCACAATAATTGGTCCTAAATTAAAGATAATTACTAAATCAGTCGGTGAAAAAACTTGGACGTACATTTAGTGTCTAAATTATTAACGTATGGAACAACGCCTCACTGTCAATTTTTGTTAGATCATAGTTAGTGAAGCACATTTAATGGTCATAATTCTTCATGCCACACAATAAATAAAGTAATAGAAAACGTATGTTTTGTTTCTTGGAATAAAATACCCTATTGTTAGCAATAAATACCGACGAACAAACTACTCGTATTTTCCGTAAACCACGCGAGCTGGTCGAATTTAAAAACGTTATAAATTAGAAATAGCATGTTATTCGGTACTGCAATAATGGAAAACATAAATCTAAGTGACAAATTGGAGTCCAGACAGCGTTGTGGCCTGAAGACGAGGACGTTTCTGCTTTCATGCCTCTTGACAACGCTTTAGTTGCGTACGAAAACAAACACTTGCGACTACCATCACTTTTACTCCTCTGACTCACAGACTATTTTCACTTGGCAAAACTGCACTATTAACTTTGCACCGTGACTTCCTACAAAGTTATAGATGCATCCGTTTGTGTTGTATGCCAAGGGATTATGGTTGCTAATAGGTATACAAGGTTGTGGTGTGAATGGTGGGTAACTGGAGTTAATTCCGCGCCGGTCTTGTCTCGTTGCGAACGGACAGACAGACGGGCATAGAAAACGTCCATGTCAGGTTAGATTGGTAGATTTTTCTGTACTAGTGACTGAACACAGTGTAAAAACAACATTTAGTCTATCTGAGACAAAATCCACATTACAGAAATAAATATAAGTATATACTTTTCATATGAAAACCAGAGGTAAGTAGACTTAATTAAACACTCGTAACTTATTTAATGTAGGTTTTCATATTAAATTGATTAAAATGATCTGATGCTTTATTTTTACCGGAGTTTGCCCAGTAACTAGCTTCAGCGGTGTTCGCTGCGGCCATTTCTTGGATCCGCTTCTAGTGGTTTTACTACTGAGCGCTTTTGTGTTTCGGAGGGCATCTTCAGGCGTCGATCGCGGTCGGTACTGCATTTTACGAACGCTCGCCTGGCTAGCAGCCACCCTAAAGTAGAAAATCTGTCGCCAAATACCTAACAAATACCTAACAATGTTCCAGCAGCTGTACTGAGTGCCTTTGACCACAACATCACATACGAATACGAGAATGTAGTCAAAAGCTAAATTAGAGGCAATAAAAAAACAAACGTATCAAAGATGACAAATTATTTCAAATGAAACGCTTTACGATACAAACACTTTAGTAGTAAAAGAAGGGATATATTGAGCTTCTTAATAAAGTTACATCCCTGTTCCTTACACAGCTGTTCTATTTGAACTCAATTGCTTCAGAAAACTGTGAACATCTGTATCCAAACACGCTACCGTTTCGGAAAAATGCAATATAAAACACTCGTGGCCCTTGCTACGAGTAACGAACGTTTTTATCACTGGTCCGTTGATTTCTTGTTCCATTTTCGAATAGTGCGAACCGTTTGGTCTGCGAAAGTTGTTAATTGGTTGATTCAGAAATCTAACTCTTCTTTACTATTATTTTATGAGTTTCTAACCAGCTTTGGTCGTAAAATGAATAACTTTAATGATAAGAATAATATCCTAGGCATTTACTGTGTTATAATAATTATAATAGTAAATTATATTTATTCAGAGATGCTTCATTTCTTTGTTGGTGATACGTATTATATAATTATTAGTATTAATATAAAAAAAAATTAAAATACTGACGTTAATATAAATCTTCACGTATTAACCTACATAACATACTTTTCCTGAACATATTTTTTCAAAGAAGTATCTTTACATATCTTACGACTTACTTTTAAAAGCGTCTTTACACTTCGTTACCTAAACTGTTGAATTTTTTACTTATTTCAATAGTTAAGATAATTATTTTTAAGAAAGTATCAAGAAAAATACAATATTGTCCGAAGGAGTTAGCATCAAAGCAAGGAGTGTAGGTAAAGCCATCTCGTTTAACACTTAAAACTTGATTTGATTCGACTTGAAAGTCACCCAACTACAAGAAATGTGTAGCATGCAAAATGCAACAAAGGCGTAAACTCGGTCTACCCGCAAATTCGGCCATTCCTTGTGGAAGTTTCAGGAGGAAATTAGTGGGCGGTGAAGAAATGGGGCGTTTGCCTTCCAACCACAGATTAGCTAATAGTAACTTGCATGTTTGAAATAGTTCTAAAAGCGCTGCTAGTGGGAGACACCGTCGTCGCTTTAACTTGATTTTTATTAATGAGTTTTTTAGCAATAAGCGAGCAGTGTTTATGCCCAGTCGCACGTCTGTATGCGTAAAATATTATGATAGTGTTATATTTAAACGTTCGTGTAAAAATAGAATGTTATAAGATAATAATATTATTTCAACGCTGAAAATTATGAAATAACTTCTTGAAGTCGATTAAAATATGCTAAGTCGGCTAGATATTCGATACCCGCAGAGACCACTTTTCATGATCTGACTTCGACAAAGAAGTCGGTTTCGTTATTTTAAAATATATTTTTTAATATTTTTTAAAATGTTTTTCATACTTTGCAGTATGCATCTCAGTGCAGCATGCATTGAGATACTCCAAGATCGATTTTCTTTTGCCCACAAATCTTGGTCACTATCAAACAAGAGTTGCAAGAACCGTTAAATCATCCAAGTGTTATTAATATTTTTTCAATAAAAAAATTTTGTAAATGAGTAAAATCTACTCGACCTATGTTAAAGAAATGAAAAAAAAATAATTGAAAGCATTCTGTACCCAACACATATGGACATAAATTATTAATGTGGTCATAGCAAAAAATAAACAATATCAAAATATTCCACTTTTTTTTTGGAAATCTGTTTTATCTTTATTGCAACCCTTCTCATCGCTTAGCATGATATAGGGCTTAAAGTTATGTTTGGAAACTAGCAATTACTCAATAATTCATTACTCAGCCAATCATCAAATCCAATCAACCAGATTATATGGAAATATCATACCTTAACTGTTGAATATATATATATATATTTGATATATCTTTTTTTTTAAATGTACCGAGATATTTACCAAGATCATAGTAAAAAAATCCAAAAAACAGCCATCAGGAGTAAATTAACATAACACATGTAATGTTTTGTCCGGGAAGCTAATGGACGCAAAGTAAAAACACGGTCGGTCCATACGAGCGGAAAATGAGGGTAGCCCGAGAATAAATTCACATAATCTAATACAACGTGAGAGCAACGTAAACACGAAATTAACGGAATACCGGATGTCGCGTTGAGAGCTGGAGCGGTGGGAAAATTGTGTTGTTTCGGAGATTTCATTCAAAAATAGTTTTTATGAGAATTATAATGGAAAGGAAATGACTAGATACTTGTTTGTATTTTTTCGATGTTTAAACGTGGATATTAGATTCTAACATAGTAATAGCATTAACGCCTGAGCGAATAAGTTCGCAAAATTATAACGAAAGGTAAAATTTGAACTACGTGTAGGATACGAACCCCCGACCATTCGTTCTTATAGCTGGGACAAGCTCCGCTAAGTGAACTATCGTTGTGAGTGAGGCGTAGCTCAAATGTATGTTTTTGTTCCTTTTGTTTAACCATCTTAAAGAGCGACATCTGCAGCCAAACCGAATTGAACTACAAATAAGACTAATTTTTTTTAGACAATTACCTTTATACTTATTTACGATAATGTGGATATGAGGTGTTCTAATTTGGAATTGAACTTAAATAATAAAACAATTAATAAAATAAAACTATTTTATTATATAAACGATAGTGGTTTTCACTCATTTTAGTAAATAATACGGGATAACTCACGTGAATCAGTCAGATAGCTCCGACTATAGTTTCAACCACATCCGGTGGTCTTTTTCTAGGAGAGCTCGGGACGCCCGCGTTGACGTCTCGCTTAGCACTGAAAAAATAATACGACTTCAAACAAAAAATATTCTAAAACAAAAAATGCCCTAAAAGTAAATAAACCAAACCATTGTATACAGTTATTTTTTTCATTTCACATCGACAAGTGGAAATGAAAACATCACCAATGTAGTCGAAGCTAATTATATACTAATTAAACTTTAATACGATTAGGAATAACTCAAACACTACTCGTCAGGTATCAACTTAGTATTCTAAAGAAATATTGTCGTTGTAATAATATTTACGTTACTTTTTTTCATTGAACTGAAAATATATACTTTTAACAAAAATTTTCCTTTAAACCTACCAAAGGGCTTGCTAAAAATACAGGTACTTGTATTACGAAATACCGGGCATTTATAAACAGTTGAATTTATGAATCATTAGATAAGTGAGTTCGAAATAAGAATTCAACAGACATTGAAAAGAGTTATATAATTTTAGATGAACTTACACACAAAATGGCGTATATCCACCTAACACCACGGAGGTGTGCAATCTTTCCAACTATGCAGCTAATAACCGCTCCAGTATTTATGACTCGCCGCAAGCCTCTACAGCTTGCCGTAATTGCAACTTATTGTGATTTGTGGCCTGTCTTAAACTTATATGCGCTGCGTATATCTATGCCATGTATACGTACCTTACTCATCTCTATTCTATTTTGTTAGTGGCACTCTGAGCTGAAGACCTAGCGACTGTTATATGTTTTTTTTTGTTATTCAACCCCCATACATCCGCCGTTTAGAAAAATATTCAATACGTAGTAGTTGTCAATAACCGAATCAACAAAAAATTCTATATAATTATCGAACCCGATCTCAAAATTTCACAAGAATCTGTTGAGAAATGCAATCTGTAGAGGAGAATAATCCTTAAATCCGGAGAGACACGATATAAATTTTGTGTAAGCTGAAACGGAGACGCTTCGCTCGCTTTTCGGGCTCGCAATAATATTGTGGAATATTATTGACTGAGCGGTGACTTTTTTGATATAATTATTAGGTAACACCGCAAAGCAGGCCTTGTTTACAACTAAAATAAAATAGTCATACGTTTTAGTTCTTTAATTGTTGAGACAGGAATACACTACAAACCTACCAGGAGTATACAATTAAAACATTTTTGTTTTTTTTTATGCTTTATAGGATAGCCTCTGACCACTATCTCATCTGATGGTAAGTGATGATGTGGTCGAAGATGTTTTTCAGGCTAACCTAGAATTACTGGCTCTCAAGGACAGCTGCCGGAACACACCGTTAAGCGCTTGGCGAGAGATTTTCCACTTGAGGGTGGTAGCTAGCCAGGCGGGCATTCGCAAAATGCCCTACCATCATGCTATAACGACTGCCATCCTAAGACAACAGCCGGGACTGACGGCTTAACGTGCCCCCGAAACACGGAAGCGCTCAGTAGTAATATCACCAGCGGTCACCCATCCAAACATACAATAAAAGAAGGATTCCAGGTAATATGGGCCGTGTCATCAAAACATAAACATTAATTGAAAAAATGTGTTATGTGTTACATGCAATACTGTTAAATTGTTCTTAGCGGTTAATTCCAAATTCAAAATCTGACTAACTGATTTATTTTACTTACATTCCAAACAATATAATTCAAAGGAACACCATATCAGTAACAAAAAACACTATATACGACGTATTACAATCAAATTGAGCCCTTTCCACTCCAATAGGCGAGGTATAATCGTAACGTGGGGAAAAGGGAAACAATTACTGGGACTAACCGGTATTGCTCTAAATGTTCAGCCGACAGAGGGGACAGCGCTCAAATATAATCCTAAACAGTATTGAAACTCACATTATTATGTACATTGTACATACGTAGATTGTAGACAGAATTAAGTATTTTCGGTTGGAGGTCTGGAATTTTGCGAATGTCCGCCTAGCTGGCCACCCTCAAGTAGAAAATTGGTGAACAAGCTCTTAACAGTGCGTTCCGGAAGCTGTCCTTGAGAGCTAGTTAGGCCAGGTTATCCTCAAAACAACATCCCTTTTGCCATATCCGATGTTTACACTTACTTTCAAGTAGGATTGTGGTCAGAAGCTAAGCTATAACTAAAATATATAGTACTGTACCTACCAATATTATTGCATTCGAATTCATTTAGCCAGTTTTATATATATATATATATATATATAAGCCAGCCTTTGATCGCTATCCGTATTGGCAAGTGAATCGTCACTCGAAGATGTGATCAGGCTTAAACGGTACCGGTTCTCCAGGATTTGTCTGTTTTTGTCCCATAAAAATATAGCTTATAGAGCTCAGGTACTGTTTTATACTGTACCAGGACTATCGAAACAATAGAAAGGGGTAGCAAGGGGCAATCAGCCCGATCTTCATACTTGTTTTATTCGGAAACAAGTTCTATAAGCTTAAGGGTGGCGGACAGCAGGAGTGACCCTAAAATTTTATACTTACACTTTTTCTGTATATCTGTGTTTTTAAAGTAACATGGTTAGAACACAGGCGTTTTTAATTTTATTGGCAAATTTGCCTTGAAGTTCTTTTGTATTTTGGTAATTAGCTAGGTGAAAGCAACGCATAATTCAAATACTGGGATCTGTTTTGTTCAACCTAAGGGGGCAATGTAAAAAATTTACACAAAATGTCTTAACTTTAGGGTTTTAACTAATTCCGTTTACGAGCAAGAGACCTCGCGACGTAAGGACAGATGGACAGACATACAAACAGACAGTTGAGTCAAATTAATAAAGCTTTTTATTTTAGGGCCCTATACTCAGAGGTCGAAAACCTCTGAGTATAGGGCCCTAAAATAAAAAACAAACATGAAAGGAAATTGGTTCATACCTTTTCAATAGCTAAAATAATTGCTCCGTACCAATACTATAACCATTGAGAATTATAACCTAATAAATATCCTAGAATAAGTTAAAATTACTTATTCCTAAAACATCCATTCGTATCCACCATATAAATATTTGACAAACATCAGATACGACTTTTATAGCTATACTTTATAACCCCTGCAATATACATTAGAATATTCACATGTGTTTTTGTCGAACACACCCGACTTGGGACGTTTTCCATTTATATTGATTAGTAATTTAGATATTGAAGGGGTCTTGGGATTTCATCTGTATTTTTATATTTGATATTTTTTAAACAGAAATGATCCAGTGAGCTTTTAGAACCAAGCTGCGCATGGCTTTGTCATCGTTCTATTTGGTTCGTGCACCTTTGGGAACTGCTTAGGATTTTATGAGAGAAATTGAAAATAAATAAGCAACATGGTATTAAAACTGTTTAAGTTTTAAAATTTCGATTCATTGCAATTTTTTTTTAATGTTACTCGTATTTTGACGGAACAAGCTCGAGGCCCACCTGATGTCTAGCAGACTAACCTCTGCCTATAACAGATGCATTTCGTCACAAGTCACGAATTGCACTGCGCCCGTCACCTTGAGACATACTTGTTAAGTCTCATTGGCCTGTAATTTCACTGGCTCTCAAGGACTGCTGCCGGAACACACCGTTAGGTGCTCGGCAACAGATTTTCTACTTGAGGGTGGTCGCTAGCCAGGCGGGCATTCGCAAAATGCCCACCATGCGGTGAAGCTCAAGCCCGCGGCGGGATTCGAACTATAGACCTGCTGCGCGGCAGTCCATAGCCAATGCCACTGAGCCATCACTGTTTCAAAATTGTATTTATTCGAAAACAATTGCAATTATTGCTTTCGAATAAATAAAACCAAACAATTTGAAGCAATGATAGACGAGCAGTATAAGCAATGGAATGTCGGGCCGCAGGACCATGGTTCGATACCCACTGCTGGCTTTAGCTTCACCTCATATTGGAAGGGGTTTTGCTAATGCTCGCCTGGCTATCAACCTCAAGTAGAAAATCTGTCAAGCATTTACTTGGTGTGTGAACAGTGTGTTCCGGCAGCAGTCCTTAAGAGCCAGCAAAATTATAGGCTCATGAGACTTAACTCTCAGTGTGACGGGCGCAGTGCAAGTCACTTGTGACGAAACGAATCTGTTGTAGTCAGTGGTTATCACTTAACATTAGGTGGGTGTAGTGATTGTGATATCACAATCCCATAAAAAATAAAACCTAGTGCAAACTGGAATCGAGTGCTCCTTGCCAAAATGTGCCAAAAATCCGTATTATTTTCTCATAGTTCGAGTTCCCTAGTGAGAGTTTGACTCGCACTTGGCCGGCTTTTGTTATGTCATAAGTCGTAAGTGGTGTTGACTTAAACATTTTCAAAAAACACGGTCTTATATGTGGAACTTCTATTTTTAATTTTGTGTTATTATTCATATATAGATAATCCGCCTAAATACTAATTAACGCCATATTCTCTGAAACACTCAGCCAGCATATAGTACCTACGGTTCAAAAGATACTGACATTTAAAGGTCGAACAGATGGACGCACGGTGCGATGGAAGAAAGGACGGATGGACAGACGTAAAGCCCAGACTCAATAGGATCCTGTTTTCTAGTATGACACTCTAAAAATAGCATAAACAACGGTACATCCGTTCGAGAGCTACTATGTAAGATAAAATAATTGACTCACACAGATAAAGTCTTCAAACTTATAAAGGCATCATCCCTATTTTGCTTTCGGTCGTTAAAAAGTATCCTCAAAGACCGGCATTGCATCCACGAAACCTCTGGTGTAGCGGATGTTAGTCGGCGAGTGTGATCACTTAACACAGCGTGAGGCGCCTGATCGTTTGCCCTCCCATCCCATAAAAAAAAACCTTTGTCACCGGCGGCGAAGAGAACGTAGTATTTTCATGGAAAAAAAAACTCGAATATATAGTTTGAAAGTACGCAAAGGCAATGAAGACAAAGAGATTTTATTTTTATTCTGTGTATGTTGATTAAATTTAATGAAACAGGTAATTATATATATATATGTATAAACATATATATATATATATATATTATATATATGTTTATAATTGTATCTGTTTAATTATTATAAAAACCTATACTTATATTTTTTATATATTTGTTTAGAAATTACACTAAAATACGTTTTATGTTAAAATGTTTTTTATGAAATTTGATTATGTATTTGGACTACACTCGCCTCTATTGTTTTATTCGTTCAACTCCATCCTAAGGTTGCCTGGTAGAGATCACTTTTAGTGATAAGGCCGCCCATTGTAACACTATGTTATTATAATTTAATATATAAACTTTTATATTTCTTAAGTGGTGTAACAATAAAGAGTTTTCTATCTTCTATCTATCTATCTAATTAGTATACATTTTATAAATGAATTAAAACTTTACACTAATTACCTGAAAAATAATAGTTTTCATTACAAAATTATAAATTTACTAGAGAAAAAATTATAGTCATGTGCGGGATTCGAACCCGCGTCCATCCACCCCTTTAGCCGGGATATGCTCTAACCACTTGAGCTAACATGACGGCTAAAGGGGTGGGTGGACGCGGGTTCGAATCCCGCACATGACTATAATTTTTTCTCTCGTAAATTTGTAATTTTGTAATGTAATTCGCCTAGCAGGCGTTATTGCAAACTTAACAATATTAAAAATAATAGTTTTCAGTTTTTTTTTGTGTGTTACCTCATTGAGAATGTATCGTTGATATTTTTATATTCATAAGCTGGTGGAGTTCTAGTGCTTAAAAATAAATCAACTGTTTTAAGCACAAGTGCATAAAATTGATTATGTTTATTTTTTAAAGAGGTTCATTTTGTAATATATTACATGTAAGAATTTTGTCTGGGTCTTTGATAATACTAATAGCTCAGGGGTATTATTAAAAACAGTATTTTTTTTCGTAACATGAAATTTGCTGTGGTGCATTGTTCAAATGACAGTCTGAATTATAACCTATAATATCATTGTTTAATTTCCTCTCCATATAAGTGAAAATTCGAGTGCATAAAAACCATTTAAGCCTTGACCTAAATACCTTTGGCTCAGACCGTTTATCGTATTAGCTAAAATGACTCAAAGTCAAAGTCAAAATCATTTATTCAATTTAGGCGTCTACGACACTCTTATGAAGGTCAATTACACATTTTAATTTTGAAATATACTACATTGTACTGCCACGTTCAGCAAACAAAAATTATAGAGCCACTGCGAGAAGAACGGGCAAGAAACTCGGGGTCATTATTTTAAACGTTTTTTAACAATGTGTTAAGTACATACTATATAGTACAATTATTTCAATTATTTTAATATTTAATTACAGTACGTAGGTGACAGGCGCTAGCTTGGTAGAGGCGAACCAGTCCAAGCATTTTTGTCGTTTATGTAATCACAAACTGTGTAGTAAGATTTCTTTATCAAAATATTCTTCACGTGCACTCGTGCACTCGTTGTATGCACTCGATGTAAAATCTACTGTTTCGCTTATAATAACTTAGTAATAATTATTGTAACAGGTATATTACCAACAACTGGAACTGTAAAATTATTTTTACATTGCACTATACAAGATCGATATAAATGAACTTCAATACACTTTGCGAACGAAATTTTAAAGTTTACATTCAGTTAAAGCTTCGGCACGAAACTGAGAACTTTTTTATCTGTTAGCGTTCTATCGAAACTGATGTCGTGGAACAAGTTTTCGAACGTAGGTCTTCTGATAAAAGTATTGCTGTTGTCACTACTTTGGATATGAAATAAATAATGCGAATTAAGCATATAGAAATAATATTAGAAGTGATAAGATTTATCTATATTTATATTATATAATGGTTATTGAATAATTACCATTATATATAATTTAAATTATTATTCAAAAATAAAATATTAATTATTTTATATTTTTGTGCCTTAACATTTTTAACATACACATTTTCTCTTTAAAAAAAAATAATGACTGTGTTATTACAACTCCAGACATAACTACTGTAAGAATCATTCCACATTTTTATTGTATCCATGAATAACTTAGTTTGCTTACCCAATTTTTACAGAATTACCAGATTTTTTCAGGACGTAGTTTATTAAGATATCATTACATTAATATATTCGAAACTGGCTGAAAGCGCAACCGGATTGGATCCATAAACTATTTAGTTGCGTCCATAAAAACTTAGTAGTTTCTAGAATTTTCTTTACCCCGAGCTTGGATTATTAGGCCAAGCTTTCTTTACTCATAAACGGGGTATTATTTTCTCCCCTGGCAACCCCAAAGGTTTAAGATACGTTCATACGGCTTAGCCGGCATTAGTTTAGATTAGGAAGGAGTTTTTTAATACACCGCTTTTGTTGTCTGGCATGAAAGCGGTTAGAGGTGTTGCAGGATTTTTGTTGAATAAGCGTTTTACTGTCCGCCTCACGAACAGTCTAACTAGGTTTTAAAAAATATAACCTGACGAAATAGACAAGTTTCGCAACTGAGAGTAAAAGAAGAATACCTTTATAATTTTAATGACTAACTTCGTTGTACCTACATGCCTTGGATTTCCTAGTGTCTTATTAATTTAAAAAACGCTAGTTTGTTTTTTGCTACCTTTTATGCACCTGATTGATAAATGGATTTTGTGGAGTTCTAGAATACCTAACAATTAGAGCTTTTTTTCCGATATTTTTAAGTCCCGTTTTTCAATTATCCGATACTGTTCCTAAGTAAAAACATGAATTTTCGAAGTTCAAAAGTTAATTTGTTCCATATTTGGTTGGTTAACTTATTATCAGACTGATATTTTTTATCTGATGACTGAAAAAACGTGGCTAAAGTTATCATAGTAACAAAACAAACACTATAGAAGTAACCGAAATCCAACGTACGCATGATAATCATCAAAAAGATAATATATGTGGAACCTGAATTGAAAGGAAATAAAAATTATGAAATTAAATTAAATAACCCACGAAATTGAAATGGGTTAATAAAAAAATTCGGTGTGGTACATGCTTAAACATGCTCTGAAGTGTTGATCAATTCAAAAAACTACGTCAAAATCGGCCTAGTAATTTCCGAGAAAATGATCCTATATACAAACTTTCAACTGCCAAAATAACTACCAAGAGATCATTCTCACTCGTATACGCTTTTACTACTATTGATCTTAAAAATCCGAGTTTAACAAACATATCGATACATCGTTAGTATTGATAGATACACACACGTTGACAATACAATCGTCTACAGCATTTTTCTTTCAGCGTGTTAGATAACTGAATCCCATTTGTTTCCAAATAAAATATTTACAATTCAAATCATAAACAAGTCTTGTTTATAAGAGTGAATTCCATATTGGACTATTATTCAACATCGTAAATATCTGCTTGGATGTAACATAATCGCAAGATACGTAGCACAAATCATAATAATTTCCAAAACGTTAGTTCAGTTAAACGTTAGTTATTTTCGTGTTATATTTGTTTGTTTCATAATTGTGTGTTGATTTTGTGTTTTGGTAAATTGCGGCCGCTGGTAGCGGACCGTCCTGCGTTGTTTTAGGTCTTTAGATTCAATAGTGAAAAAGTTATCAACGTTTTACAGTCATATTTTTCAAAATAACGTGTATTTTCCAAATTAAAAATCCGATTTCAACCTTTTTAAATAGCTCCACCCATCAAAACACGCGGGCCGCGATCCCCGATCGTTTCTGGATTGAGCGCGATCGGAGCTATACTTTTTAAATATAACAAAGTAATAGTAATATACCTAACTTTAAGCTCTGCAGTAAATTTTTATAACGTTAGTCGCAGTAGGTATTCGAATGTATTTTGATATTGTTATATTATAGAGAGATTAAATACAGTAGGCACACTTCTGCTTCGAAACAGTTTATCTGACACTGGTGATACCCACCAAAACAGGCTCTTGCTAAAAATTTTGGTAAAATTGATTGGTTACTGTTCAATAATGTACAAAAATACCCCGTGGGGTGCCGGGTTAGAATTGCACCTCCCCATATCATCCCGTATGTGTATCGTAAAATGTGACTTAGGGAAAAGCAGGAAGTGGGCAGCAGCACCTTCTAAAAAACTGTCATCTTACACTGCGATCCCCATGCCGCCTGCCAAGTGTGGGGATTATAGCAAATACCCTCTTAATAGGGGAGGCTGTGTTCAGCGGTCGACGATTCGGCTGATACAGTACTGTTCAATCATCATCTAGTATATAGTTTAAATAGTTTGCACTGTTTGGGAATCTTCGCGTGCATTTTGATAGCTATAATTCTTTTTGAATTGCCAATAATACCGCTAAAGGAGCTAATCGGTAAGAATCTAACAGTGTTTACTATGCTACTTATTACAGAAACATTATAATCACAACAGCATTAGTGTACATTTATAATACCAGAGAATATGAAGGTATTATTTGTTATTATATTGATTAAGGATTGATCGCGGATGACGACTGATTACAACAGTTCAAGCTTTTGTGAAATGATCAATCGTGAAATCATTATTATAACTTAAAAGCTTTGACCAGCTGTTTTGCCCATTGTTATTGTGCTTCATCTAATTTTCTAGAAAAATACTCAGTAAACCAGGATTAATAAGTATCCCATACCATATCATGTGAATCGACAAAATTTTATTACAATTTGTTCAGCCGTTTCGAACGTCACTTACGGTGGTTACAAACAGACACACACTAACTTTCATAATGTGACAGTTTGAAAGTTAAAACACAGTTCTTAGTTATATCCTTAGTTTATATTATGAGTTTTTAAACTGTCACGGTGATTTACAGTGTAGTTATTATTAGAAACAGGGTATTTACCGTTTTTCGATTGCTTTTGAGCCCTCGATATGTCAGCACTGTTACAAGCGATCACGAGTAAACTGAAGTATATGCAGGTGGATGGTCGGCACTAAGAACAGACGAACCGGCCTACCCTCTATCTTGTACTTTTTTCAGCAAGGCGATGCTATTATTGTCTCTGTCACTCACACCACTATTTAAATTTCGACATGCAAACCTAACGGTATGGGTTCATGAACTATTTGTAACACTTCTTCGGTTCTTGCATAGTTTATATTGTTGACTTTAGCTCTACTTATCTTCATTTTATTTGCGTCAAAGATATTCTGCTATACGTGCATGGCATGTAATGGTTTTTATTAGAAATGCCTAGACGGTCTGGACTTCAAGTGGAATTTCATTTTGATATGACAAATGGCTTTTCTATTGTAGAATATTATTATTGTATTATTTATTTATCATTTTTCACTAAATGCATTTAAAGTTGTGGGCTCTGCTTTATTTATTACATTATTAGGTATTCGTGTTGACGCGCATCTATACAATTCCCAATTTTGTTTCCATATAGTATTATAGAATTACTTAATAATATAAATGTTATTATTATGGATGTTTATGATGAGTGTGTGTTTAAACATCTATGAACTTAATGATAACCGATGAGAAAGAAAGGTTCTCGAGTGGTTAGTGCTGACCACCTCACACCGGAAGACGTAGAACTGGTAGTCCCCCCACTAAGTGGACTGACGATATCGTGAAAGTCTCGGGAAGCTAATGGTTAAAAGAGTCTAATAGCCGTTATTTGTGGCGTTCTATGGGAGAGGCATTTATTCAGCAGTGTACGTGTTCCGAGTGATGATGATAAGAGGTTAATGGAAACATTGCAAGATAAATCGATAAAGCGCTGAGGACAATCTGTAAATCTAGTCGAATCATGATAGCGATTTACATACAATATTAAAAGAATATATTTTCGAATAAACACATTCCTAATACAAATCGTAAGAGTCGTAGGTATACATAGAACATCGAAATAAATGAAAGAGGAAAGCGGTCCGATTTAAGAAAATCAGATTAGAGTGTATCCACTCACTGATGGCAGAAGATTGATGAATGGAAAGTGACTAATGGGCCTTCATTCTTTCTTTGTATCTCATGAACGGCGCTTAAATATATCCATGTGATTTAGCTGTGATAAGAAAAGGTTCTTTTTTATCAAACAAGATTTCGTGCGACTTTGTTTATTTATCTTTAAATACCGACTTAGAAATTATTTAGCTCTTCGTTCATAATTCTACCATGAATATTTTAATATGAATTATTAACAAATCTGTAAGCTATTTGTAATAATGGTTTGTATACGTGATGTATTACTTTAAGAGAAACTTTATATAAATATTTATAGGTGTATGATTCATCTCATACTTAGAGAAGTACACCACCTATTTAAAGATTGTACGTCAAAGCATTACACTTTTTAGTAACACGCACTATAAACTAAGTACATCAAAATTTAAATATTATAAATTAAACCGGAAAAAAACACTCACGTTGGGGATCGATTACGTCGACCCGGGTTTCGAGCATATCAGATGCTCATCATCAGGGCGAGTGCGCAGCTGCGTCTGAGAGCTCCCGACGGGCACTGGTCAGTGCCCGTTTTGTTGTTTTAATTTATAATATTTAAATATGTGTGAAACTCACGAGAATTTCATTTCAAAAATAAGTACATTAATTTTATACGTTCGTTATACCATAGACCATATCGATGTTATACGTAACCTTTATACTAATATCAAGGCTTGCAGGTTTTCCTTTAACTTATGTATTTGTATAATAAATCGATCATGTGGTTTTGCATGGCAATTATTCGTTTAATAATTATTAAATGAAATGCTGGCCAACCAAAAGTATAGAAATAATCTCAAGAACATGTATGCAATCTTTCACAAAGTTAATTTAGACGCGTGAACTCACTTGATGATAATCGGATATGCCCGAAACCTAGGTCGACCATCTCGACCAATACGCGTGAGTACAGCCAGTTATTTAAATATCTAAATATTTAATTAAAGCATTTGGTATTTTGAGTATAATGGAACGTCTGTATTGAAAGCGGTACTTACTTTATTTATAACATTAACCACACAATCAAGCTTGTTTATAGCTCCAATAAAGCTTATACTAATTATTTTGAAAGACAGGCAAAGAAAACAAACATCAACAGTTATAAACTTAAACGAGAAACTGAATCCGAGTTTTCCAGTCAATTTTCCTTAGTTTTTACAATAAAACCGCGTATTTCTGCAAGTCAAATAGTCTTGCGACTTTACAGTTGGATTTTTGCGAGAAATATTTCTAGTTTTAATTAAAAGTTAGTAAAACTCTGTTCTGGCGAAGCGTGAATCACATTCATGGTACGAACGTACAATAATGTCTCCCAAAAGGGGCATTGAGTTCTGCACTGTTCATAATGGACATTCGAGAATAAAATTGTGCTAAAAAGACTTTCAGACAAAAAGTTCGTTGAGATTAAACCAGATTTACTATAACGGACACTCCCTGGAGATTTAAGCAAAGCGCAGTAAATATACCTTTGAATTTAAAGAAAGATTTTTGACAATTTAATAGCTATAGATAATATTTGATAGTTTTTCATTTGAATTAGTTTATTACCTGAAGTATTTTACAGTAATACACAAAATAATGTGTTGGAGTCTTTTGAACGATCGGCTGTGACAATTCTAACAACATCACAATAGATTTCTCTTGTTTTGAATTAGTTACCAATTCATTAGGTAGGTTTTTTCTCTACAGCGACTATATTTTATAATGTAGATCGCAGACTGCATTAAGATTAGGGGGTTAGCTTTCGAGGACTATTTGATGTCCTCATAATGGATATAGATAATCGGATTTCTGGTAGGTGGTAGGTTCAACGAATGTCCTATTGGTGAGTACCACCGCAGTATCCGACATTCTGCCTAGAAGCAGTAGTGTGCAAACACTAGTGTTTAAGCGTAAAGTAGCGAGTGAAATTACTGGGCAAGCGACTACGTGTCGCAGTTTTGAGCGCAGTACAGTGTCAAGCAGAAGGAATATGTTGACACTGCAGTTGTAACGGACAGGCATGACGGTTACCATCAGGCGGGTGACTGCCCGTCTTACTATTTTTTTTTTCAAAAGCTGACTAGGTAAGTATGCGGCTAATGCATTATGTTTAATATGTCTATTGTATATGTTATCATATAAATGTTCATGACGGTATGAGAAGGTCATTGCTACGCATTAGGCGCAACACAGGATTCTTTACCATCTTACAGCCCTGATTAGCAGAAAGGTAGAGAGTAGGTACTCTTCCTACCATTGACCTCTTAAGTTGGTGTAAATAAGCGGACGACTGAAAAACTGAAGCCAAAACTTTCTACATTATGATTTTGTGTCAACTTATCCCGAAGTGGGACAAGAGAATGTTAGCTTTCAAGCACAACGCGCCGGAATATATCATTTGGTTCTTGGCTTTGCAACTATCAATAGTGAATTGCCACCATTTATAATTGCGACGCTACAACCGAAAAGTTACATTATACTTTTTAAATACCCAAAGTCTTGCCTTTTCAATTTCCAGGGTGGGGCAATTATTGGGGCTATTCGTTAATTGCCCCACCACCATTCAAACTTGCTACTACTCTGCCACCGAATAGTTACATTATATGTTTTGAATTCCCAAAGCCACACCAAAACTTAGGAATACCAAAGCACAGGCAACCCAAACAAAGAGGCTGCCCAATTGTTGTCAAATGAAGATTCAATTGGAGTACGATAAATTAGTTCACAAACGCCTTAGCCCGCGTCCTTTGGAAGTCCCTTCATTTGCACAGTCACACGGCTCTTATTGTCCTGGGGTCCTCAGATAAACGGATAAACAGACCCTTTGTCTTCGAATGTATTCGCAGCTCGATCGCCGTCTAATTGCTATTTTGTTAGTTATTGGCTTATTTAGTTTTCTGTTGCTAAAGGAATATTTTAATTGGCTTTTGTTGATATTTAAATACCTTGTGTTTCAAAGTAAAGTTTAATGAACAATAAACTTATTATTATTATTCACGTCATTAATTTTATAACACAATTTTAAATTTTTTACAACATTCATAAATATAAAAATAACTATTATAAAAAACTCAAAACTAGGATGCCACCGGCAGCGGGGCAGGGTCCAAGCTGTTAGGACTGCAGAGAGAGGAACCTTCGGACGTGTCGTGTCGAGTATCACTGCCTTCTGCATCTGACATTGGCAACCGTCTAGCGAGAGCCTCTTGAGATGTTGGTCGAGGCTCTTGAATTATTATTATTATTAAAGTAATCCTTCTTAAAAAAAGGATAACAAAGAGTTGTCATGCACCTGCAAAATCATCAGCAGGTGCTTTCTCTATGTACATATATCTAGATAGTAGACAATGTATAGATATACATCTTTGTGTCACACAAAAAACACACCAATACGATTTGTTCCTATAAATTATGGTTAGCATATTAGGGTATCGGTTGATCAAAGATCGTATCTAAAAATTGGACTCGCGTACTGTAAATTCCGTACCAACACGGAGAAATAATATTTTGTAATGTATATTTAGTAAATTAAATAACTCCCTACATCAAATTCTACATTAATTCCAAGTATACGTAATCACAATGTAAAATTCAAATCACTTTGAACCGAACTTCCATTGTAAGATACGGAGTTAAATCCCGTGGTCCGGGCGAGTCGAATGCCCCGGTTTACCCAGTCAAAGTGACACTCACCATTATTGCCTTCTGCGCAAACATAGCCGAGTAGCTTAGGCACATATAATGATCACTTGTGGAGTTGTACTTGAACTACGGAATTAAATGTTACGAACAAAAAATTTTGGTTATTACAGCACCAAACCATGATCAAAATATGTTTTAAACATTAAACTGTTATTTTTAGGGTTCCGTACCCAAAGGGTAAAAACGGGACCCTATTACTGAGACTTCGCTGTCCGTCCGTCTGTCACCAGGCTGTATCTCAAGAACAGTGATAGCTATACAGTTGAAATTTTCACAGATGATGTATTTCTGTAGCCGCTATAACAACAAATACAAAAAGTTATAACAAGTGGATTTGAAGTAAGTTTTTTAAGTATTAAACTTTTTAATATTAAAAGAATTATTAAAAAAACTTTGTGAATCCTTCAGAAGTTTTTTGATGAAGCAAACTATACCTTATTGCTTATTTTTTCATACCTGGTAGACTAAATTTCGACTACTATCTCACCTGATGTTGTGGTAGAAGATGTTGTTCAGGCAACGTAAAATTACTAGGTACCTATTTTCAAAAAGTTGTTTATTTTAATATTTTTGTTTAATACCCTTGCGAAGCCGGGGCGATTAGATGGATGGATAGAAGAATGTGGAGATGTATAATCCGTACTGATATTATAAATGCGAAAGTAACTCTGTCTGTCTCGCTTTCAGCCAAAACTAATGAACCGATTTGGATGAAATTTGGTATGGAAATAGTTTGAAACCTGCGGAAGGTCATAGGATAGTTTTTATCCAACTGCGCAAAAAGAGGTTAATGTTATTGCGCGATAACCGACATACGCACGGGTAGAGCCGCGGCCGGAAAGCTAGTAGGTATTTATAAAGTACATAGATACTATGTCTAAATTTTGGTAAATGTGTATAATTTGAGTTTGTATAACAGCTCTTTATTGGCTAAATAGCCTAATTATTTATGCAAACTGAGTATAGACTGACTGATGACTATCATTAACTAAGTATGTAATTACGTTTCGAAGCATGTGAGTGAGAACAATAGCAGTAAATGTTCTAAATACGTTTATAAGCTCTCTTATTTGAGCACTTTAGTTTATAATTCTATCTGATGTATGCTTGGTTGTAATGAAGAAATATATATTTTACTAAAAATACGAATGTGGTATTAGTAACGCGACAACACACTTAATAAAATAACATAAATTAAAATATAATTGAAAACATGGTATATGATTTGGCGGACGAAACGTCGTGGAACAAATCGATCTACCGAAATTAGGTTCATAACTAACACTATTTTTTAATTCTAGCTATACATACATACATACATACATAACATCACGCCTCTTTCCCGTAGGGGTAGGCAGAGACCACAGATTTCCACTTGCTACGATCCTTGCATATCTCTTTCGCTTCATCTACATTCATCAATCCTTTCATACATGAGCGTCGGTTTAGGGTACTCCTGACCTGTCCTTTTTTTCAAAACGTTTTCAGCTATATAGACATAGCTAGCTATAGACAAATACTATTTGTATTTTTCATTCCCCAAAGAGTAGGTTTACTTCTTAAAACCATAGACAGGAGTTTATGGTTAGCATTACCATTATCGAAATAAATCAGCCTTATGTGTATATAGGGAGTAGAGCTCATAAAAGAATCGTCATATTGGGAACTGCTGCGAAAGATAACTTATTTGAATATTCCCAGCATCGAGGAAATGGATCGGATAAGCTTGAAACTTTTAACTGAAATAATATGTCGTTTTTACTAAAATTCTTTTTCGTTTTTGCGTAGGACTGTGGGTTTACCTTGGAGTTTTCAAAGAACAGCATTTATTTTATGCTTCCTAATTGACTGTTTCGCTGATATGTCTGTAAAAGGCCCGCTTTGGAATTTATAGTTCGTTCCAGGCTTAGATAATAAATCGGGTTTGTTTAGGGAGGACATAGATGCTGGCTACCGCCTGTGCGGTCGTCCAGCTCCACCGGGTTTTGGGCGAGGGCCTGGCCCTACAATAGCCCGGGAGGGGGAAGTGCCGAAGGCACTTCTCCCGAGACGGGCGTAGAAGGCGAAAAGCGCTTTCTACCTCCGTCTCCTGCGGACGCCGAAAACGTACCGCTATTATAGGAGGGGTTGACAGCGAGCTCAAGGGCACCACTGTGGTTCGGACCTCGGCTTGTCTCGCTGTCGAGAGACATGGGGGGGATCGGAGCAAAATGCCTCTGTGCAACTGCAGTGTTGCACAATTGGGCCCTACTGAATAATACTCTTTGACTATTTGGAGAGCAATTTATCGTGACCTTGTTTTTGCCTCGAGCTCGCCGGCGAGCTCGGTGTTTGATTGTGTGACCTCTGATTACCTCACACCTGGGGATTTTACCTCGACGACTTGCGGATAACGCTAAAGCTGCCAATGTAATGGCTGCGATGGGGTCATCCGGGTCGTCTAATACCTGCCGTGGTCGGCGACGGGGGGGTTTGAAAAATGGGATAGAAGAGGCAGTCGAGTAGTTCGATGCCTGGACAACCAATGGGTTCGGGTGGTGGGGCGCTCGATCAAAGTATCGGCGGGCGCAGTCCTTATTGAACTGCGCTAAAGAGGGAAGGTTTAAGTCGCAATGCAACTCGGTGTTCCGGATATACCACGGGGCGCCGGTTGCATTACGAAGAAAACGGTTTTGGATGACTTGAAGTTTATGAAGGTGGGCCTCTCTAGCATGACTAAACACTACTGATGCGTAAGTCATGATGGGGCGGATGCAGGCAGTGTAAAGTGTCTTCTTATTACTAAGAGACATTTTACTCTCTTTGCGAAGTAGGGGACCAAGGCGACCCATTATGAAGGCCGCTCTGTTACGGACGGTTGTTATGTGATCGTTAAAGGTGAGATGACGATCAAGGGTGACTCCGAGGTATTTTGTTCTAGGAACCCAGGGAATGGGTTCGTCGAACAAAATAAGCGGTTTCGGGTAAGGGGAGCGTGTCTTCTCAGTAAAGCACATAGCTGTGCTTTTAGCTGGGTTGACCGCGATGCGCCATTTTCGGAACCAGTCACCGATCTCGGTGATGGCCCGTTGCATGACGAAATAGGACTGTCTGTTGATATGCCACCCAGTGGTGTAAATGGCGGTATCATCCGCATATTGGGCTAGGAATACTTTGGGCTGAGAGCGTGGGATGTCACTGGTATACAGTGCAAAGAGAATAGGTGATAGCACGGAGCCCTGAGGGACTCCGGCTCTGACTGGGTGGGGGGAGGAGAGGGTGCCTTCCACGCGATAGCGAAAGCTTCTGGCTTTAAGGAAGTCTTGTAGGATGAGCACAAGACGTTCTGGCACGCCAAATTGGTATAGCTTGTAGATCAAGCCGTTGTGCCAGACTTTGTCAAAAGCTTTCGCTACGTCGAGGAAGACTGCTAGCGTAGTCTGGGGTTTGGGGTACTTATTGAAGCCCTCAATGATGTGCTCCGTGAGGCGGTGCACCTGTTGGACGCATGAGTGTCCGGGTCTGAAGCCAAACTGCTCATCTGGGATAAGGTGGTGTTCCTTAGCATGGGACTGGAGACGGTTTGCAAGTAACCGCTCGTAAAGTTTGCCTAAGGCACTGAGGAGGCTGATGGGGCGGTAACTGGTGGGGTCAGATGAGCTTTTGCCTGGTTTGTGAATGCCAATGACATTTGCACATTTCCAGGTGTCTGGGAATAAGCAGTGGCTCATAGCAGCATTGAAGATGCTGACTAAGAGATGGATGAGAGGAGGAGAGAGGGTTTTAAGAACCCTGTTGGAGATGCCATCGGCACCGGGGGATTTGCGCGGTCGGAGGGCCTTGATCAGTCTCTCCACCTCAGCGTAAGTCGCTAAGGTGATTGGAGGGAGTTCAGAGGTGACCACAGAGCTTTTACGTTCGACTTCAGCATCCACCGAATCGAGGTGAGCTTGGTCAACGTGATCTACGTTAGGGGAACACTGAGCCTCTAGGCTATCAGCTAGGCACTCAGCTTTGTCTTCGTCAAAGAACGCTGGGACTAGTGGGACTGGTCTGTATAAGGGAGGCATGTCGTTATGGTTACTTCCTTTCAAGCCTCGCGCCAAGTCCCAGTAAGCATGGTGGCTTGGCACGAGGTTTGAAAGTTTATCGCCCCATTGTTGATCACGCAACTCAGACATGCGACTTTGAACCATGCGTTCAAAGTGGCGTTTCTTAGTTTTGTTCTCTTTACTGGGGTAAGAGTCGTAATGTCGGGTCACTGCTTTACTCTCCGTCACCAATCGTCTCACATCCGCTGGAATGACAAGGCGCCGGTCGTCCGGCACTATGACCTCCTTTGCGGATGCACCTACTACGGTTGAGAGGTGATTGGTGAACGAATCGATCGCAAGGGTTACGTCATCTTTTGTCAGGATGTCGTCAGGGATCTTGTCAAGGTCCGGTGAACTGATAGCCTTTAGGGCATCGCCTACTTGCTTCCAGTTCACTATCGTCTTAGTGGGGCGGGGGAGGTCAGTCGTTGGGTCGGGACCTAGTCGCAGTATAATGGGTCGGTGGTCAGAGTGAAGCTCGTGAACCACTTCTATGGAGCGTACCCGGAGTGTTACGCCTCTGAGTAGTGCCATGTCAAGCAAGTCAGATCGATGGTCTTCCATATAAGGGTAGTGAGTGGGCTCAGTGGGCGCAATTATGTCAAAGTTAAGTTCTGCGATTAGGTTTTCAAGTGCAATACCTTTGGGATTGTTGACGTTACAATTCCATAGGATGTGCTTACTGTTGAAGTCGCCAATCAGAAGGACGGCGCTTCCTAATGAGAACAAGGCTTCTAAGTCAACTCGGACGATCGGCTTGGAGCAAGCTTGGTAACAGGACGCTATGACTATAGGTTGATGACCAGTCATAGCTAGGAGGCAACAAGATGCTTCCATATTAACAAGAGTCGGGGTAGGTAGGGGAATGCAGTGCAGGGACCTTTTGTAAAAGATGAGAGTGCCTCCCCCACGGGAGTTCACTCTATCATTACGTACCGTTCTGTAATTGGCAAACCAATTACAGAACGGTACGTAAGGGTTCGCCTTCCCCGGTTTTAGAAAGGTTTCCTGCACGCATAAGATATCGATAAGGTGGGTACAACAAAAGTCGTGGACGAGGTCACGTTGTTTGAAGAGGCCGTCAGCGTTAAATGACGCTAACGAAACTGAGTACGGTTTCGTGCGTTCGGTTGTACTACCCATAGTGGTTGTACTGGGGAGGGGCCTGGGGGACGAAGCGCTTAAGGGCGCTTAGTAAGTTTGCGTGTTCCAATGTGTATTGGATCACGTCCGCTGGGGATTGAGCGTATTGCATCTTGTGGAATAGCTCTTGTACCTCATTGATGTCAACCGACATAGCCAGATCGCTGACTAGGTTGATTGCCTCTTGAAGAGGGGCAGCCATCAACGGCATAGGGGGAGCTTGTGGCCGGGAAGCGGCGCGGGGAGGGGCGCGAACGGTGTTGGCAGCGGGTGCCGGGAGCGCGGGGCGAGCCGGGGCCGGTGCGCGGGCAGGGGCCGCGGCGCGGGCGGGTGCGGGTGCGGGCGCGGGTGCGGGCGCGCGGGCCGGGGCGCGGGCGGTAGCGACGGTCTTAACCATACTGGGTGGTTTAGACCATGCGTTACGGGCTGGGAGCGGCGCGGGTATTACCTGTGAGGCAGGTACTACCGTTATTTTAGGGCTTACCCGTTGGTAGCGGTCATAAGAGGGACGGGTCGGCCTATGCCTTGCCACCCTGTGGTTCACTCGTGGTGCTTTAGGGCAACCACGGTAATTCGCGGTATGCCCTTGAGCACCGCATAGAACGCAACTGGGTGGGTCCGGCGAGTCCCGGGTGCGAGTGCACGCTGCTGTCGCGTGATCGCCTAGGCACTTAACGTACCTAGCGCGAGCGAAGCAGAAACGGGAGGCGTGCCCGTATAGTTGGCAGTTATGGCACTGCGAGGGACTCCCATTCTTGTATGGGGCTTGGACATCGAGTCCTGAGAGGCCACAGACCTTTTTTAAGTTAAAAATGGCCTTGCCTTCAGGAGTACGATCTAGTACTACGAGTACTAGATCGTAGGGACTGCGGTCCTTCCCGCTGTACATGCGGTGAACTGCATGTACGGGGAAGTCTTGTGCCTTCAGGTCGGCACATACCGAATCGGTATGTACCTCCTTGGGCACACCGCGGATGACCACTCGGAGGACTTTCTCCTCTTCGAGCGCATAAGTGTGGAAGCTTATGCTCTCATTGCGGAGGAGTTTCGTTAGCGCTCTGTGGTCGCTAATGGTGGACACTTGAACTTTAATGCCCTGCTGCGTGGAGCGGGCATTAGTATAGTGGATCCCACGATCCGAAACTAAACGGGACAGCATGTCCCATTTGGTTTTGTCCTGAATGAACAGGGGCGGAGGTGGTTTTTCGCGGCGCGCGCTCGCGTCCTGAGGGGACGCGGCAGTGGTGGCCGGAGCGGAGGGAGGAGACGCGGGGCGCGGGGCGGGGGTCGGCTTCTTGCCGGAGGCGGGGGCCTTAGCGGGTGCCTTGGCGGGAGGGGCGGAGGTTGCGCAACTAGCGGCTTTAGGAGCACGCTTGCGTTTCCTATCTACGACGGTATAGCCGTCGTTGTCTGAGTCCGAGTCGGTGCGTAAGGCGCCACTCGGATCTACCTCCATCTCCGCTTCGGAGTCCGAAGTGGGCTCGACAACGGCGAAGGAGGGACGGGTGCTCGCTGGCCTCCCGATCGGTGAGCGCGAGCGAGACCTCTCACGGGGAGGGGCTGCCACCGTGCGTCTGTTGTCTGGGCCCGGAGCGGGCGAAGCCGGACTGTCCTCTGAGAAGGACCGGGTCAGAGGAGGGACGTTGGCCTCCGGGATTGAAGTCCCGGAGGGAGCAATAAGAGTGTCCGTGAGGCGGGCACTCGCTTCCTCTTCGAGGAGTTGCATATGAGCAACATACAGATCGGGGTGGCGGAGGGCGAAGGTCTGAAGGACCTCCACCTCACCGTTAGAGGGACGTTGCATCCTGAGGGGAATACTCAGGATGGCCTAACGGGTTCTGTCTCCCTCTCGCAACTCGTGAGCTCACTTGTGTGAGAGGGACTGAGTACCTATGGTGTGCCCTAGTTGTGTACCCTCTCCGAGCTTTTTTCTCGGCGGAGAGGGGTGCTCCTAATGCTGCTCCGGGGTTGACTAGGGGCGACCCCAAGGCCAGTTGTCCCGGAGCCCAGCTTGCTTCGGCTGACCCGTGAAGCGGGAAAGGCCACGGTGCAAGGTTAAACCAAAACAACAACAGTGGCCGTTGTCACCGTAGGGTGTCACACTGCGACCGCAGCAAATGGCGGATTTGATCGTTCAGACGGGTTTGGCTGACGCTACCCCACGCCTGAACGACGTCGCTTAACAGCACAAAGTGTGTTGTTACGCGCACTGTTACAATGTTGTGTCGAGTAGTAAAGTTGTGAAATGCGCACCGAAAAGTGCGGTCAAAACAAGACCACCAGCCCGATATGATGTTGTTGTGTCGAAACAAGGGACTTGGGTAGGTGGTAATGCCTGACGTCTTAGAACGCCTATGCGCGACGGCACGGCGAGCTCGTAGCTCACGTTGCACGGCGTTCGGCGGCTGCTCAGCTTCTGCACACAAAACAAAACTTCGTCAGGACTGCGTATTCCAAGGCACTGGTCTGCAACTAGCGTCGGAACGATGACCCGAGTGAGACGGCAATAGTGCGGGGACTATTGCGGTCTCACTGGGAGATACTGGCGGAGCTGTAGACAGGTGTGCACGGCGTGGCGGCACAGGTCGGAATGAATAAATCGGGTTTTTTTTTTGCTTACTGATTTATTAGTTATAGCCCGGAGTCTGAAACTATGCTCAGGAGATGGCTATAGCCTCCACACCCTATTACGTGGGACCTAATCAAGTCACGTGATAAGTAAGGGGGTAAAAGTAAGGGGTAAAGCACTTCTGAATAACGAGGATTACACGCCTTACAATATTATGTTACCTTTTCTAAACAGAAACGTTTGCATATCGATAAAATCCAGGACGTCATTAAACACGGAGTTCCAAGGAAAAACTCACACATAATAAAAGTTCCGGGATCGTTATAAACGTTGAAAAGAACCATACATTGGTGCTCATGATAAACGAACAAAAAACAACCCAAAGTGCCAACGCAACCGCTAAACTTTAAGAAACTTGGTGAAAAAGTGTGCGCTAAGAGCTTTATACGAGCAATATTTCATAGTTTAAAAGAGAAAAGCTCCGGAATACCTTTTATTCAATGTTTATGAAGTCTACGGGCTTCTCTGCCGCTTGTTGCTTAAGAACTTGAGGTTTTTTGAAGAATTTCGTGCGAAAAGAAGAAAGCGTTTGGTTTAATAATTTTTGCTGGCGATAAAAAGTCGAGAAATTGTAATTTATTTTTGAACGTCTTTATTTTTTAGCTTAGAAATCTAAACTGAAAATGAAATCCTCAGATTTTATTAGACTCATGGGCGTAGAAGTACAGTATTTGAATAAATATATGATAATGTTTTAATTAAATTGAAATTTTTTTGAGTAAAATATGGTTCACAAGTCGTATGAGACTGACATCACAGGGTACAGCCCGTGGGGTGCCAGACTAGATCTTCTTCGTGTGGGAATAGTAAGAGGCGACAAAGGGAAAATCACCATCAGGTGGGCAGCAGTGCTATCTGAAGAACTAACATCTTAAACTGCGATCTCAAAGACACCTGCCAAACATGGGGACTATGGCAAACCCGTCATGGCTGTTGATGATCATGATGAAACATTTTAAAGTAGAACACGGTTATGGACGCTCGAGGAGGGCGGATGGTGAAGGAAAAGCGAGAGGTGCATGCAATCTTATTTCAGCAAAGTTGCAGAGTTAATGTGACCTTGTTGTATGTAAAATCAAATTTTCACAAAAACTTCTGGATGTATTTAGTATATTACTTTATTTGACACTCCTGCCACCTATTCGGGGATATACATGTCGTACATAACCGGACTCTGCCCTATCTAACTCCCTCAAGCTAGCATGCTACCAATATTTCAAGGAATATTAGCGTCAGATCGGCGGCGACTGACGCTAAAACTAAACTTTCTACAATTTGTTCTTGAGTCGTACGTGTAGTTAGAAGAAACATAAAGTATCGACTTCACATACGTGGAATAAAGGTAGGAACATGATAAGTGTAGTAGGTACGCGCAGATATAAACTAATCGATTATGACAGTGTTTTTTATTATGTACGATGTGTTAACCTTTAGTCACTTTCTCACCGTATGGTTTACCATCACTATGCTTTGACCCAAGGTGGCGATCAGGCTTTACCTAAAATTACTAGCTTATACGAGTTTAAGCGTTCAAGAAAGCTGCCGGAACACACAATTACGTGCTTGGCGTAAAAATGGGTGGTAACTAGCTAGGTGGGAATTCGCAAAATACTATTATCATAGTATAACGACTACGATACTAAGAAAACCACGGTTTAATTTGCCTCCGAAGCATGGAAGCGCTCAAAATGAATGCTACTAGCAGTCTTCAATTGCAGTAATGAGCGCAGAAAAGAATGCTTAAGTTGATTGGTTTAGAATGACTAGGGAAGCCGCACTACGAGCGCTTCAAGACGCACCCACACCAACGATGTAGTCTTGCCAGTTCCTTAATGTATGTGTGTGCATTAATGCTCAAAGTATTTGATTAATTAATTTGATAAATCAATGCTTTCTAGTCCCGCAGCCATCGTAGAGGCCTGCGTTCTACGCCACCATGCGTCACGGCCTATCGTTTAGGAAGCAAGCACTTTGCGGTTTCTTTCCCGGTCTCGGACGTCGGCGTCGTATGGTAATTCCGCTTCCTTCCCATGCCAGTAAAACCCCATAAATAAGGTGCCAACGGCCGCCCGCTGCGCTGAAAAATTACCTACTCGAGCGGAAATTGATGTAGGTGACGCTGGATATGGCTATGCGTGTGGTTTGAGGTCATGTTGAGCGTGGTTTAACTTTAGAACGTCAACGTGTTTTCGTGATCATATTATATATATTTACATAGCATATAATCGGCACGGCACGCAAAAAAAAATACATTTTGAAAAAACTTTAATACTCTGGAAAAAACAAATTTGGATTATTTAATTTAATCTATGCCGTAATCATATTTTTTTTCTATTGCACATCGACAAAAGTTCATGAGAGGGATGAAGAGGTGGTACGCTGTTAAAAAACGCACGGTCCAAAATCAAAACAAACTATGAAAAGGTGTAGAAAATGTTTGTATTTTTTATATTTAAAATAACATTCTTTCATGATGTTATTAAATCAAATAAATATTCTTCTTTGTAATTAAAGTTTTGATATTTAGTGTTTATTTGAATTTAATTACACAAATATATATATATAATATATGTTCACAGGGTGGCTGTGAGGCTGCTGTACATTCACTTCGCACATTTCTTGATCAAAATTGTGGAGATGTGCTTTTGAAGGTGGATGTTAAAAATGCATTCAACTCTTTAGATAGAGGCACTCTTTTGACTGAAGTGAAAGATAAAATTCCGGAATTATACCCTTTTCTTTGGCAATGCTACGGCAAACCGTCAAAATTAACATACCAAAATAACGTTATTTTATCTTCCGTAGGATGTCAACAGGGTGATCCTCTGGGACCAGCCATTTTTAGCCTTGCGATCCACTCAATAATTCAACGTCTCCAATCAAAACTTAACGTTTGGTATTTGGATGACGGAACCTTAGGAGGCGATGCGAACACGGTTTTGGATGACTTGCGAGTACTTATAGACGATTTTCGTGTTATTGGCCTTGAACTAAATTTTTCTAAATGTGAACTTTTTGTTTGTGATACTTGTCCGGATAAAGTTTCGATTATTGAAAAATTCAACTTACTTGCGCCTAATATAAAATTAGTAGAAAAAAGTTCGCTTCGTCTTTTGGGTTCACCGATTCTTAACGAATCTTTATCACCATTTGTCGAAGAACAAATTCAAAAGTTTAGAAATGCTTCTAGCAGATTATCCAAAATTAACGCCCATATGGCTTTTACAATTATAAGATTTTGCCTTTTTGTTCCTAAATTTACATACTATTTAAGATGTTGTCAGCTGTGGCAACACAGTGAGCTTTTGTTAAGCTTAGACAACTTAGTAAAAGATACGTTAGTGTCGGTTTTGAATGTTGAGATGGATGATAGGGCTTGGGTGCAAGCTTCCCTCCCTGTGAGGTTGGGGGGCATAGGGATACGCAAAATTTCTAGTGTGGCATTACCAGCTTTTTTGTCTTCTGTACACAGTACACACAAATTAGTAGAAAAAATTCTTGCACGATCTTTAGGCTCTTTCGATGTAGCATATCTGGCTGAGGCCAAAAACACATGGAGACTGGCTTGTCCAAATACTGAATTCCCAAAAATGTTGTCATCTCAGAAACAGTGGGATCGGCCCCTATGCGAGCTAACACGGAAAGATCTTTTAAATACGTGTTCTAGCATCGCAGATCGTGCTCGTATTCTCGCTGTTTCTGTGTGGGAATCCGGTCTTTGGTTACAGGCCATTCCTTCTTACAAAACTGGTAGCCTTATAGATCCATCCGCTTTTCGTCTAGCTATTAGCTTACGCTTGGGTGCAAGGTGTTGTGTTGCACATCACTGCCAGTGTGGTACTGCAGTTGATCAACTCGGTCACCATGGCCTCTCCTGCTCTCGAAGTGCTGGTCGAATTTCCCGCCACGCCAGCCTTAACGATATCATTCGCCGGGCTTTTACCAGCGCCAATGTTCCAGCTATTCTCGAACCGAATGGTCTGATGCGTGACGATGGTAAAAGACCTGACGGCATGACTCTGGTTCCGTGGAAGTTAGGACGGCCCTTAGTGTGGGACGCTACGTGCGTGGACACTTTAGCGCCGTCACATCTTTCTGAAACCAACGTGAGGGCTGGCGCTGCGGCTACTTCGGCGGAGCAACTCAAGCGGCGCAAATATGCTAACCTCGGTATGGGTTACATATTTGAGCCGTTTGGTGTAGAGACGTTGGGTCCGTGGGGACCGGGAGCTCATCGTATTTTCCAAAACCTATCTGAGCGCTTGGTCGATGCGACGCGTGATCAAAATGCTGGCACATATTTGGCTCAACGAATAAGCATTGCAATTCAACGGGGCAATGCTGCCAGCATGCTGGGCACGCTGCCAACTGGGAGTGGGCTGGAGCATTTGGACTGCCTATGAGTCTGCTATGACTTATAGGTGTCTAAATGCTTTTATTGTAGTAGCTGTAGTGTTGTATATAGTTCATAGTATTTTGTTTAATAAAGGCATACCGCCGGTAAAAAAAAAAAAAAAAAAAAGTATATTACACAAATTCGATTACCATTTTATCGCTTGTGGTTTAAACAAGTTTTTTCTTTTCCGTGAAAAGAAAAACACACAAAAACACACAACAAATATTTATAGCATGTCTACATTTTCTAACATTTCTCTAAATTGACCGTCGCGACAACGCGTCGTCGCATCGAATTATATGGATAAGAATCCATTTAATACGACGCGTCATAATGCTTTTTAACTATGTAAAGATATCTGGATAAGCGCACGGCGTATCCAGATATTTTTAAATCATTCAGAAACCCAGTACAAAGTAGCGCTCCAGTTCGGCGTTTACGGATGGTTTGGTCAATAATGCGAGATGGGTAGCGCTCCTCGAGTGCCCACAGGTACTGAGTGTTACTGTACCATTACGCGAGAGTATTTGCAAGTTGGTTTTCTTTCATTTCTCCACGTTTAAATGAAACATTTTTGTAAGCCCAGTGGACACAGTAGACTGATGCCAGTTTTGCTTCTTTGCGGCTTCTCTAGTTCAGATTACGAAGAACACCTTCAATGAAAAATAGTAATTCTAGGATAGTCTGAACAACGATGTGTCTGCGACCACATTATCACTTATCATTAAGTGAGATAATGGTCAAAGACTAGTGTATGAGGTATAAAAAATACTAACCAAAACATCATCAGTATCCTAAGGCAGATAAATAAGGCAAAGGTGCGTTAACACCCACGATATACCAATATACTATGATATTATTTAATATTGTCAATAGCCATCAATTGGACATACTACCGGTTCCCTATGACTGTCCAAACTTTCGAATCGAACTCAGTACTTCTTCATTTCAAACTGACGATTTACGCCACTAGACCAACAAGTCATTCATGATAGCCGGGCAGCAATAGCAAAGGCTACCTTGATCTCAACCGACGACGGCTGAAGCATCCTCGCATGGTCGAAGGGCATTTTGCGAATGTTCGCCTGGCTAGCTACCGCTCTCAAGTAGAAAATCTGTCGCCAAGCCCCTAACAGTGTGTTCCGGGAGCAGTCCTTAAGAGCCAGTAAGTGATTATGAAATTATAAGAACATGAAACTTAACAACTGTATGTCTCACGGTGATGGGCGCAGTGCATACTTTTTATACTTCTTACTTCGTCACAAGACGTTATAGGTAGAGGTTACCGCTTAGCATCAGTGCGTGCTCCTACACTATCCCATAAAAAGCAAAGAGAAAAATCTCTTGGAACTATAAAAACTTTAATGATCATGTTTCCATATCGCAAAATTGTTCAAATATTTCCTAGTTACATAATAAATACGGGCAGCAAACAATAAAACGGGGTAAAGTTGCCAGTTTCTGAATATTTATAGCTGTTCAGTAATTAACTGATTGCAAATGTTTACAATGAAATATCGTTGAAATTATTTAATTTATATAAGTAATATAATGGTCTTTGTGTAACGGACATCTACGTAATCGGCAATGTTTTCAGTCTTGATCTTTATTACTCAGTTGCCAAAAGTTGTCTATATTGTGTAGACCAATACATACTCTTAACTTTCCACTCACCAAGGCGCGTCCTCCATATTTTTGCTGCTGTAGTTGCGCCCACTATAATTACTGCGTATCCAAGCTATTATATTTTACATTATATTGTCTTAATGTATGTATATACCATTAGCATTTACACTCTCACTAAGACGTATAGTACAAACGAGACCTACTCGGACAAATGTGGATCAATTATTTACGGCTTATGTTTACCTTACCACCAGATATCGTAACATATAACAGACAAAAATAGTAAATGATCACCAAAATTAAACTTGCTATTTAATGTAAATTTATGACCAAAGTTTTAAAATCTCGCTATCCAATTTAAGCAAAATGGCTCCAAATAAATCATTGTTAAGCCAAAAGTAGTAAATGATCACGAAAATTAAAACAGCATTAATTTAAGAAAAAGACTTAATTTTAATAATATATCATCAATAGTATATCATTATTGACCTTCATAAGAGCGTCGTTGACGCCTAAATTGAATAAAAGATTTTGAATTTGAATTTATCTAGTGACCTTGCCGCCTAATTTTTATGTTATGCCGACGTGACGTCATATACGTTTTTAACTGTAAACGTTTTAACTTTGAAAAGGTTTATTAATTACAAAAATTTTCACAAAAACAAACCGACTTCAAACATGATATATTAGGGATAACTCAAATACATATTAGTATTTAACGGTTATTTAATCGCGATAAAAATATGTTTATTATTTATTTACTTCGACTTTTCGATCAGGTTGCATTGGTCGTAGTCACGAGTGTCAAATACTTATAACTTTGTGTTCAAGCCGCGAAAGTTTTATAGTTACTAACTCAAATACTACTCGTCAGATCTCACTCGAATTTAAATGACATGCAACAGCTTTCCAAGCGCAAAAATAAGACATGTCACTGTATTAGTTCTGTGAAGAACTTTTCCTTCGTTGTTACCAGGACACATACCTTTAAAAGCGGGACACAGCTACAGTCCCAGGAAAAAATCTGTCAAAATGTTTCTTTCCAAAAAATTGTGTGTATCATGCGTCAATGCTCATTAAACTAGTATTACCCTATACACGCGCTTCTAACAAATATACAGAAGAGATTTATGTCGAAAGTCACCTCACCCATAAAGAGGTAGGTATCTTATATGATACACACTCATAAAGGTAATCGCACCTCTAAAATATAAGTATTATTCTCAGATACGGGTGTACCTGTACTGAAGACGCGTGCATCGATTGGCTGCGAGTTTTGACTTGCTATCTAACTCCACAAATATGAAGAATCATAATTGGATTTGATTTACAAGACTGTTTAAAACCTTATTTTGTTAGTATCATGGGACTTATTACTGTAGACATTGTGTTGGCCTTTAGACACTGTATAGCGTGCACATAGTATAGTGCTTTCCTTACAAGCACCTAACGGTGTGTTCCGGCAGCTGTCCTTGACAGCCAGTAATTCTAGGTTAGCCTGTACAACATTTTCGACTACATCATCACTTAACATAAGGTGAGATAGTGGTCAAAGGCTAACCTATCAAAAAAAAAAAAACGTAACATACTGGCCATTGATAATTTTATTATAAGTTTTTTGATTTTTGATTTTAAGCAAACAAAAGGTGTTTTATTTTTATAAATTTGTACGTTATACGATTGCATGATGGCATTGGAAAGGATTCCTATGTTTTATAACTATAATTATTAAAAGTAAAATAATTCTTATTATATAGATTACCAATAGACGAACCCGCATAATGTATATGATACCTAAGTATTCTATGACTGAATAATTTTCCATACCGGTAATATATACATGAAACTATATGTTTGAATTGAAAGCGCTCAAATTCAAATTCAAATTCTAAATCATTTATTCAATTTAGGCGTCTGCGACGCTCTTATGAAGGTCAATTACAAATTTTAATACCTATTGAAATATTCTACATTGTACTGCCACGTTCAGCAAAAAAAGTTTATAGAGCCACTGCGAGAAGAACGGGCAAGAAACTCGGGGCCATTCTTTTAAACGTCTTTTTACAATGTGTTATAAACAATATAATACAATTATTACAATATTTGTTTAAATTACGTAGGAGACATGTGATGGCTTGGCAGAGGTGGAAGTTTCCAAGCATTTTTGTCGTTTAAGTAATCACAAACTGTGTAGTAGGATTTCTTAATCAAAATATTTTTCACGTGCAATTTGAATTTTCCATCTGTGAGCATTGTAATATGTTCGGGAATTTTATTATAAAACCGCACACTATTACCTAAAAAGGACCTTTTATTTGTCTTTGCTAATCTAAAACATGGTATATATTTGTTCCTAGTGTTGTAATGATGGTTGTCACTGTTTAATTTAAATTTACTCAAATTTTTCCGAACATACATAATATTTTCAAATATATACAGACTCGGTAAAGTTAATATATCAATTTCTTTAAAAAGATCCCTTAGAGATTCCCTAGGATCCATTTCATATATGGCTCGAATTGCACGCTTTTGTAAGATAAAGATTGTCTCTATCTCAGCAGCAGCTCCCCACAGCAATACACCATACGACATAATACTGTGGAAGTATGCGAAATAAACTAGCCGTGCAGTAGCTACATCTGTTAACTGTCTTATCTTACAAACTGCATATGCAGCAGAACTAAGTCTTCCGGCTAGATCATGTATATGTGGATCCCACTGTAAAGTTGAATCCATTTTGATTCCCAGAAAGACTGTCGCTTTGTCAATAGAGAGTTTATCTAGGCCAAGCTTAATGTTTGGTTCAACATAAGGAACATTTGGTAAAGAAAACTTTAAACATTTGGTCTTTTTTGAATTTAACAGAAGATTATTAGCGGCGAACCATTCAGAAATCATAGATAACACATTATTTACATGAATGAGTTCACTATCCTTCCTATCTACTTTAAAAATCAGAGAGGTATCATCCGCGAATAAAACAATATCACAGAAATCGCTAATTATACACTACCCTAGGTATCCAATCAATCAATAATAGAATATATCGGACGCGGAAGCGGACTATGGTCCCACTTGTACCAGTATAGTATCATATCAGAGAAATGTATTTCATAATTATGTATACCTACTTAGCAACCATTTTGTTTCTTACTTCTGAACAGTATGCAAATCTTCAAAGCGCAGCTATTTGCACATTCCAACTTTCTAAAACTTGCCGTAGTTTTGTCTTGTTTCCTAAGTTTGCACTAGAATGTTTCTTCCTGATCAGTGTAGTGGAATTAACACGGCTATTTAAAATGTAAATATACTTCTTTATTGTTAAGTATAATGTTACATGGCATCTAGGTGTAATGTGCTCTTTACATTGGTGACTTCAGCTGCACTGTCTAAATGGCTAGGCCATAGGTGACTAAAATCCAAAGTTCCGAAGTAGACCATCATTCGACTTTTGGCCGTACGTCGACCGGCTGCATGCGGCTGATGACTAAAATCGACCGGGCTAATGGTCATTCACAGGCGATCGTTTGCTGCAATACATTATTTAAAGAAAGGGAAATGTTGCATTCTAGAACTCTGAATGCTTCTGCTAGACTTGGATAGTTATCAAAAAGCAAGAAGCTTCAAAGTTACTTGCAATATAATTTTCTGTGATAGCGCAATATAGTTTGTAGTCCCTCGTATAAAGTCCACATAAGGCTTCCAATGTAAAATGCATTAAAATACCCAAACTCTTTACAGGTGCTGAGGTTCCTAGTCGAACTTTGTAATGTAGATATAATTTTACTAGTTTTTTGGTGATAAGTTTTGAAGATGAATGACAAAGAAGATATATGAAATGTAAGACAATAGAGATCAACACAACTGAGCCATTTTGGAACTCAGGCCAGGGATAAGACGAAATTTGCGGTGACATTTAGTGCCCGTAGATATATTACTCGTAAGAACATAATAGCTACCTCTTTTTATGGGTGAATCATTTTATGTAATGATTGTTACCCAATATATTTCAGAACGTAAATAATTATTTATAATATGCATTATAAATATTTGTATATGTCGTCATTATAGAGTTCTATGTGATTTCAGTACTTCCATAGCCAACTTCTTCAGAAACAGTTGTAATACTTATTCAGTTAACAAATTAATCTACTTTACTAAAATAATGATAGACGGGATGATAAGCCTAACACGTTACAAAGTTTTTTGTAACACATCACTTTTAGCTAATTTATAAACTGTAAATATTACTGATGATAATGTTAATATTAATAAATATTATGTTAAATCTCCAGATCAAATAATACTTCATTTGGGTTTTCTGGCAAAACAATATAGTACTGTGCCCGGTAGATTGCGTTAGATTCGTCACCGATTACAATGGACTATATCAAAACAAATCTGGTGACACCCACCACCTACTCCGGTGAATGCAGGTATGATATTTTTGTTTTGTATACTGTACTAAAACCCATTAAGGCATCATTCACAATCTCCGCTCGAAAACCGTACCCAAACTGCATTCACGAAACAAAACCGATTTAGCCGGAATCGATCCGGACAAAAATGTCTCCGCCGTGTTCCCCAATTAAGGTTGACATTGATTCTGTCTGCAGCCCGGTGGCTGGGCCTGAAATAGCTGCGGCCTGCTCGATCGATCCGAATACAACATTAAAACAACAACAAAACAACCTAAAACCAACCCTAACCCATACACATAAAGCTTACTGAAACTACATCGCAAACAGGCTGGGACAAACCAGGAATCAACAATCAGATTGAGGAACTTTGAACTTTACAGTTTGAGTTTTAAGGTCGGTGGGAAGTTAAAATATGCCTAGAATTGTAAATCACAACGTGCAGTTTAAATCCTAAATAATGGAACGGTAAGGTTGATGCGGTGTAACTGAAAATAGTGACCAATTCAATTTATCAAGCTCTTAATGATTGTATCTCTTGTCTTGTCTCTTCACTATGCATGCTTTCTCTGTCATGTTAAAAAAGGCGCCACATATGCACACCAGGAATTTACCAGGTCCCATTTAGCTAGAGTTCGTCTTAGTGGTTTACCCCCACAGTGTCAGATATTCTGTCTAGAAGTAGTTGCCGCCTATGGACGCTTGGAACACCACGGGTTATCAATCTTGCGTTGCCGGCCCTGAAAAAATCTCTTCACGCCCTTATACTTAGTACTATGCTTAGCCTGAAGTGCTCTGTGGCAAGTATGTAAAGTTATCGAACGGGACACACGAAAAAACATCTTGGAGTGAAGAGCGCAGTTTAGTTTCAAGAACGAGAAACTGTGAAAGACAGGCGTGAAGTTTATCATCAGGGCGACTTGTCCTCATCATTTCATAAAATAAAAAACACAAAATTTGTACAGCAATATAGTTTATCTCAGGTTATTTGGGTATAAGCTGATGATATCCTTACGAGACACTTGCTACTTTCTTCCCTCTATTGTATATAAAAATACACGTCCTTAGTATTTGCTTTAAGAGGATTAGGTTTTCGTCCAACGGTTCCTTATAGAAAAGTTCAAAGTAAGTACCCTTTCACGATGTTTTCGTTAAGGTTTTTGTCGTTGAATAGACTACAAAACATCCCTTACAAAGATAACATAAGCTTTTATAAATGGCTTTTGTATCTACGACTTTTTTATACTTAATCTCTGGTCTCAGGTCGTTGATGACGTGGACAGAACCATTTCCGATCATGCGTATTTGTACCCAAAATAAATTCTCTCCTCACCTTAATGACGACATATTAAACTCATAAAATGACGTAATTTGAAGAGCTATTTAGGTCTGGGATGAAGCCAATGTGAACCGTCAACTTTTTACTCCGTTAATCCGGGATATGCTTGAAATGAAAAAAAAAAGCTCTATACGTGTGAATGTTTTGCTTAAAATATATGAAAATAATCTGTAAGATTTTGAAGAACGCTTGGCGCCTGTAAGCCTTTGTGACCGGCCTCAAAACTGAAGCCAAAACATTTGACGACACATTGTTTTGTCCTGAGTCATTGGAGAAACACATTGTACCAACCTCTTATTAATGAGAAAAGGGTGGGAAGAAGAAGTACAGTTAGTAACAGCGTGGTCAAAGATGCAGTCGTCAAATCATGCTGGAACTAGAATTGAAACTGAGTTATACAAAGTACGCTGTGATGGAAGAAATTATATAGCTATTTTAATGCAGCAAATTGTATGAAGAACCAGTAAGTACTGTAATCGACCATTCTCTCCGTGCAAGTCAGTCGATGTAATTGAATATTCCAGTGGCGCGTTATTGACGCGATTCCACCGCAAAACCACTTTGTTGTCACCGAATTAACCCGTATTGCGCGACAGTGGCTGCTTAAGGCGCTCCTGGCCAGAAAACGCCATACAAGAATTAACTTTTCTCAAAGAAAAAACTCGGTTATTAAATTAAAAAAAATATATGTTATTTTTAAGCATATTCTTGAGTTAATTCATAAATCTGATACACATAATAAATAACTTCACTCGATAGAAAAAAATCCTAAAGTTACCTCTATTTCGAATTTAAAAACGATTTTTGTCTCCCTTTTTACCAATCTTTAATTTTAATTTATTTTTTAATGCATTACTAATCAATAAAAGAAATTAAATCATAAATAAAAATGTTAAAAAGTTATCATGTTAATTTTATATGATTTTTTATCATGAATTCATGGTATCAGAGCTCGCTCACTTGACCGCCAGTGCGCTCGCAGAGCTCGTCGACGTTGGACCTGTGTCAATTTTTGCGACCTACGCAGCGCCACACAGAAAAAGATCAAAATGAATATCAAACACAACAAAATAAAATATGCTCAGGGCTAACTTTTAGAAAATCGACTCGTTACGCTTATCTTGATGACTTCCTGATTGACGGTGAATGACAATAGATTTCGTAAGTAGTGAAAGTTAGTATGGTGAAAGTTATAGTATGTGTGTTAATATTAGGAAAATGGTGTTTTTTTTACAAATAAATGGAACCGAGTTCAACATTGAAATCTTTGAAATAACTTGTCGAACTCGATACCGTGATGGTTCCAAAGAACCTATTATCACAATATTGTGCGCATGGTAACAACTTCAACAAGTTATTTTGGACTTTTGGGTGTAGAAGTCGGTTCCATTTTTTGGTATTATTTTAATGTTTAAATTTTTTTTTAATTAATCTAGCTGAATGCCTATTATTTCGTACCCAGTGTCTAAGACAATGAAGTTAATAATCAAAGCCCAGTGTATAGGTACACACTGGGCTTTAATTATTAACTTCATTACTATTATATAATCAAAACTATGTTAGGTATATTATTTTCATTATAGATTTACTCCACCCTTGTCTAGCTTTGATATGATAAAAATAATATAAATTAGAAAGTTAGTATGTGTGTTATTAACCGATTAAAAAAAAATACCTAAAAATGGAACCGACTTCAACACCCAAAAGTATAAATTAACTTGTTGAAGTCGGTATCATGATAGTTCCAAAGTACCTATTGTCACAATATTGTGCGTATGGTACCGAGTTCGACGAGTTATTTCGTACTTTTGGGTGTTGAAGTTGGTTCCATTTTTTGGTAAAAAAAATTTAATCTTTTTAGTGACCCTTGGTACTCACGGGATCGATTGTGATTCATTATCAACGACTATATTATCATGATAGGTCAATATGTTTCAGTTATTGGTGTGTAACTCAAAAACGACTAGACCGATTTTGATAAAATTTAAATGAGACTAGACGACAAGCATCAGCTTTCAATAAAACATATTTTTTGAAATCGGTTCACCCAGTCAAGAGTTACAAACGTAAAAAGAAACAGACGAATCGAGAACCTCCTCCTTTCTTGGAAGTTGGTTAAAAAGGGGGAGGTTCTCAATTTGTCCGTTTTTTATGTTTGTTACCTCAGAACTTTTTACTGGTGAACCGATTTTGATGATTTATTTTATTTGAATGTTGATGCTTGTCGTGTGATCCCATTTAAATTTCATCAAGATCGATCAAGCCGTTTTTTGAGTTACACTCCAATAACTGAAATGTTTTTTCTTATCTTGATGATATAGTCATTGCCAATGAATGACAATCGGTCCCGCAAGTAGCAAGGGACACTAAAACGTGTGAAGATTTTTTTTTACCGAACCTACTTCAACACCCAAAAGTGTGAAATAACTTGTCGAAGTCGGGAACATGCGCACAATATTATGATAATAGGTACTTTTGAACTATCACAGTACCGACTTCAACAAGTTATTTCGCACTTTTGAGTGTTGAAGTCAAGCCCATTTTTCGGTAAAAAAAATATTTTGTGCGACATTACATGAGTATTGAATTTGTTAGTAAATTTGAGTAGTCTTTTTTTATGATTATAGAAATAATAAGTGACATTAAGCGATTTTTTAAACTGGATGGATATAAATTAAATTATAAGTAAAAACATAAATCTGGCTGTATGGAAACTCATGTCACGTCACGACCATGGTACGCGATGTCACACCCGTGATATGAACAAGTTTTTTTGATAACTTTCTAGGTTCAATAAGCTTGCTAAAGTGTAATGAAATTATTGTTTTTATATCTAGTTTTAGCCGAATGTCTAGTATTTCGTACCCAGGGTCTAAGATAATGAAGTTAATAATCAAATCTGTACGATATTATTTTTAGTATAGATTTACTCCACCCTTGTTTATTATATGATAATAATAATATATATTATAAATTTGAAAGTAAGTATGTGTGTTAGCTTCTTAACCGACTTCAAAAAAGGAGAAGGTTTTGAATTCGTCTATTTTTTAAATGTTTGTTACCTCAGAACTTTTACTGATAAACCGATTTATATGTTTTTTTTTTTTAATTTGAATGTTTGTGTGTTTAAATTTCATCAAAATCGGTCACGCCGTTTTTGAGTTACACTCCAATAACTGAAAGGTATTTTCCTATCTTGATTTTAAATTTAAATTGTTATCACTATTGTTAGGTCCAATGCCAAAAAATATGAGTTTAATTTATTCTGTTGTATTTCTTTATATTTGTTATCTGGGTAATCCTCAACTCAACTGTAATAAAATATATATTTAGATTTTTTATGTATATCATTATCACACATAAAAACCCTTTATATTTTTGCAAGCTCATTGAACCTAGGAACATATTAAAATACTAGTTCAAAGTCTCAGGTGTGATATTGAGCAACATAGTCGTGACGTGACATGAGTTTCCATACAGCCGGATTTACGTTTTTTACCCATAATTCAATTTATATCCATCCAGTATTAAAAATCACTTAATGTTACCATTAAGTGACCTGAGACTTTGAACTAGTATTATTTCTACAATAATACCGCCGATACTACCGATATTATTATATTAACCGATATTAACCGATATTATTTCTATAATAATAAAAAAATACTACACAAATTTACTAACAAATCCAATACTTATGCAATGTCTCAATATAAAAAAAATGTTTACCGAAAAATGAAACCGACATCAACACTCAAAAGTGTGAAATAACTTGTTGAAGTCGGTACCATAATAGTTCAAAAGTACCTAGTATAACAATATTTTGCGCTTGGAACCGACTTCGACAAGTTATTTCACACTTTTGAGTGTTGAAGTTGGTTCCATTTTTTTGGTTTACATTTATTAAAAATTTTTTCAGTGATTCTTGCTACTTACTGGATCGATTATCATTCACTGTCAAAGACTATATCATCAAAATAGGAAAATATTTTTCAGTTATTGGATTTTAAAGAAATTGATACTTTTCGTTCGAATTCATTTAGAAATCAAACGACAAGTATCAGCTTTTAAATAAAAAACACACATAATAAAAATATAGACGAATTGCGAACCCCCTACTTTTTGAAATCGGTTAATAAGCTTTGCTATTATGAACTGAATTTATTAGAAATTTGTTAAAAACCTTACCTTACAATTTTCATAAACTATTTTTTATATAGTAACTTAAAATTAATTTATCAATTTTTAATTCCAAATAACATTTTGATTTATTATAGTGCGCGTATAGACTCATTATATCTAAATATAGTATCTATTGCCCTGTTTTATGACTTTTTTTTTTATTTTTACGGCATATGGTTCTACTGTATCTTCAATAATAGACACTATCTGGCAAATTTTATTTTTATTTCTGGCCAATTTCGCTAGAAGGCACATATCTGCCTGAAGAAGGTTGCCTTGATGAGCGATGATTATGAAGTAAGAATTTGTACTCATTGACTTTGAATTGAGCACTCTGTAAAGGACAGCTTTATGAAATTTATTACAATGGGGCTCCTGTCACAACCAAGACAATTGATACATATTTTTAGTTTCAAAAATGCTCTCTATAAGCGCTCAACTTCACACGTATCGTTTTGGATAATATCTTTTTTATAAAACTTGCAAAACAGTACATTAGAATGAGCTAAAATGATATCCAAAAATATTGTGGAATTTGGTTTATTTAAACGCACGACATAATTCTTTGAGATTTGTTAATATGTTGAATACAATAATTTAAAAAAACTTAACTAAAACTAAACGATTCTGTCTCGACCATGGGCCTTAGGCCATGAAAACCACGGTTGTGACGTCCATGGACGTGAAATGTTCGCATCATGCTATAACCACAAAGATTAAACAAAAATAGCCATCTTAAAACAATCACTAGATTCATTGTTATTAAACACACCATTTTAATATTAATCTGCGTAGACATATTCATAAATACATATTTTAAGAGTCACGGTCTTGACAGCATAAGGGTACTCGTTTTACAAAATAACTAATATATAACTTATTCTTACGAAGCTATATCACTCGACGCCATTAGTTAATAGGACAACTGTGACAGACAGACTTGTTACTGAGTTCTGGGAATCTCACATGACATGGTTGTGACATTTAATGTTTTCTTTTGATGAAGTTTATATATATATATATATATATATTTGAAATATAATAATATTACCAAATTACCATTTGTGAATAGGTGCATTAAACGGCTTTCTCTATACTAAAAATATAATAGAACCTTAATATATTAATTTAATGTAGTTCTCACAAATAAAAATGTTTTTCTTAAGAATGATAATTTACCCATCTAAAATAACCGTAGGTACACAATGACCCTAACATCCTGTATAGATATATAAACACTACTGTACTGACCGAACCCCTACAGGACCCGATTATTTTTCCGGCGTATGTACCAATACACGACAAAAGTTAATTCCATTCTAAAATGTCATAGGTACTGACGTGATCTCCGTACGTAGGTAGGACTGTACTGTACCTTACCTGGAAAGCTAAAAGCGTGCGCGCGGCGCATCGCACACAACTTTGTGTCGCGTAAATGAATACGTCGCGCTCGAATAAAATACCTAAAGTCCGTGGAAAGCCTCGCCTTAATATATATTAACAGATATTTTAGGGTTTCTGTAACAAACAATAATAATAAAGAGTTAAAAATATAAGAGAAACGAGTGTTTTTTAACGTTTTTTGTAATCTAATAAAAAAAAAATGATTTTATGGTACATTCTTTGTTGAGTAAATACCCGGCTGGGACTCACGTAATATTTACCGGATAGATTCCGACCAATTTCGGGGTATATTGTAGCCCTTCGTCTGGGAGTCACGGTTGCGCGAGGCGGCGAGCGCGGGCCTCAGCACGTAACTGACGTAACGATGGCGCTGTCTTTCCTGACTCAGCTGCACTTGTCTAATTGTCCTAAAAAATCTTTGTTGGTACAGAATCCTCGGGTCTAACTCGAACATTGCCGGTTTGTTTTGTTTCATAGATTTTTATTTGTTTCATAGATTGTATTTTGGATAAAAAGCTTTCTAACCGATTTCAAAAAGGGAGGTTTTTTGTGTTTCCTTATAAATTTTAACATTTTACCTACCAATTTTGATGTTTTTTTTTATATTCAAAAGTTGGTGCTTCTCGTGTTATTCTTGTGTTGAATTTCAATAAGATATGACAAGTAGCATATTACAGTCAATGTAATACGCATTATTAGGGATAACTCAATCCCTAATAATGCGTATTACATTGACTTCGACTACATTGATAATTTTCTTATTTTCACTCGTAGATGTAAAATGAACAAAAGACCTTATACAATGTTTTAGTTTAGTTTTTAGTGTATTTTTTGAAGAATATTTTCAGTTTAATGTCCGTTGTTCCCTCTGAAAATACCTGAAAGTAACTAATCAGCCCATCTAACGCGAGAAGCGCCGTCATTTTCATCAAACAACGATGTCTTATTGCTCTGTATACAGCTGACAAAAGACGAGTCAATTTGACTAGTGTCATAATGATTTTTTATAACTGAATAGCCTTTTACCTTAGTTTCCCCTAATGGTAAGTGATCATGTGGTAGAAGATAGACTACAGGATTGTCCTCAAATGGAAACTGGCTCTAAAATACTGCTAATGGAATACTACTAATATATGGTATATTACTAGCAGATACTTCTTTACTAGTAGGTGATTTTCTTCTTAAAGGTGTTCGCTAGGAGTATATAGTCTGGCAGACACACTATTAGATGCTTGTTGACATGTTATCTACTTATAACGTTATTGGCGGACACTTCCAAAATTCCCTAACACCATAAAGTGCAGCCAAGGCGTGCGGCGGGTTTCGCTCACCATGTATCTATACTGCATAATCCATAGGAATCGCTACTTTGCCATCACTTCAAACAAAAAATAAATATTATAGGTACTATAAATATGTATATGAAATCCCATACGGATTCTTATATCCTATTAACAATCCATAGCAAAGGAAAAACCACATCTGATATCGGTTCATAACCGGATGTGAAAGGCAAGACGTGGGCGATGATAATTGCATCGCAGCTCGCCTGTTTTTCTCCGGGATCCGGTCAGATCCGGTTCGATCCAGTTCCGATGCGAAACGGACTGGCCCGAAGCGATGAGATCCGTTGCGGTTCGCGCCGCTGCGTATTAGATTGACGTGTAATTTTGTGATCGCGGTGCTCCTTTCCGGCTGATATCGAGCTATTCTCGTGAACAAAAAATCTTTGTTTTTTTCGGTACGGTGACAAGTGTGAAGGTTTTATGTGGGTTGTTTTGATTGTGTACCTAATGAGGTGACACTTGACGCCTACGGGTCTTACCGGATTTTTAGCGTCGACTTTTCCTTTCCTTTTGCAAGAAATATTTTTAAAGAAAGCTTCCACGGACACAAAGAGTATCAAACATAAAAAGAAGATTAAAACGGTTGCTTTTTCAGTAAAAGTCACATTAAAACTTGACTCTGTCCTTATTTATTTCCATTTTTTTCCTGATAGTTTAAAATTGGCCATTATCTCACCATATGGTAAGTGATGATGCGGTCGAACACGTTGTTCGATGGGTTCAAAAAGCAGCTAAGCAATTTGCTACGAGCGCTTCAAAAGTTAAAAGCCGGCTGCTTGCTTGACTAACATGTATCTATTCAGTCTAGGGTCGCCTGGAAAAGATTGCTGCCCGGCAATAAGGCTGTCTTTGTACTATTTTTAAGATAAACAATATCTTAATAGGTACAATTTTTATAACTAGTATTAATAATTTTAAAATTGCAATTAAGTGTTATATATATGCTGCTCATTTGGCGCATTTTTCGTAGTCACTCTTATGATCATCCAACTGTTTAGAGTAAAACTTTTCCTAACCACCCTTAGACTGTACAGCCGAGAACTGTAGTACCTACCTACGCCTACGGAAAATAAGTCTTCTTCCGACTAATATATTTCATTAATATAAAGATAATAACAGAGGAATCAATAATAAAAACACTAATAAATATATTAAGAACACGGGTGTTTGAGCGTGAACTTACTATGAGTCGAAGAAGCCTTTTCCTCAGGATTTTGAGTGTGGTACGTCCGCCGCGGTCGCGTCACGCTTCACACTCAAAATCCTGAGGAAGGCTTCCGGTAGAAGCCGAAACATTGTCGATAGCGATATCGACTCATAATAAGTTCACGCTCAAACACCCGTGTTCTTAATATATTAGATATAAATATGAGCGTAAGTTTTTTATAATATGATAACACTGATAAAGTTGCATAAAATAGTTCTCTGCATAAAACTAAAATAATGTGAAGTAATAACAACGCTTCCTTTTAAATGAATAGCCGCAAATATGTTCTCTGTATAGTAATATAATACTAGAAACATTCTTACATAATTACTCCATGAACACCTAGAAATATTTCTTAAGAGAATGAGGTAAAAATCATTTAAAATAGAAACATTATGAAGCTGCGTCGTAAAACACAATGTTCGAAATCAACTGCCTCGCACTCGGGTATTAAGTACGAAGAGCAATTTCCCATTTTCGTGTGCACCGAGTCTTATAGTGGCAACACTAGCCCCTACCAGTTGTTTACGTCTTGGCAACGGTATAAAGTGGGTAGTGCATACTCGTGAGCGTAAATTTGATAGCATGGCAACATGCATACAAAGTCATCATGGATTTAGAGTTTAGAGATGAGAGAAATGACGTTTTTGACAGATTTCTTCACTTTATATAAAAACTGATTATATGCCAGCGAGGTTTACGTATTAACACACATAATATACTAGGTATCTGTAGTAATTAGTGAGTAGAAAATTGTTACATTTTCCAATAATTAGATGTTTTTAAGGTGAGTCTGAAACTTAAAAATAGGTTAATTGCTTTTATTGAAGTCTGGTATTCATTGTTAGGTATTTGTTTGTGAACTTTGACGTTCGTATTATATGTGTGTGATATACACATAATTTTAAGTTTGACGTTTGATATGTATATGACCGGTTAAAGAACATTGTTGCAAAAAATCACAATGATTGTATTGGGAACACCGTTAATTTTATACCTTTTTTATTAATAATATACCTTTTTTATTAATAATTGTCAGAAAATCCATCATTGAAAAGGGTTACTGAGATGTTCAATCACGTACATTTTTGCTTGGGCCAAGCATGTTGACAATTTACAATTTTTGCTTGACAAGTAAAACTTAGTGCTTGCTGTCAAGCCCCTCGACCGTCTGGGAACTCCTTAAAACATATTCTTTCAAAAATTCATATTTGAATTCCAATTCTAAAACTTCAGTCCTTTAAAGGTAGGACGGATAGACAGGGCTGGAATAGTGAGTGTCCCGTTTAACAGAGTATCCGTACATACCTGATAACAAAAATAATCTATACTTATATATAAAGGACTAGCTTTCGTCCGCCCGCGCGTATGTCGGTTGTATTGTAGCGCAAAACCATTAATCTCTTTTTCTTGGATTGGGATAAAATCTATCTTTTGTCCTTCCCCGGATCTCAAATTATTTCCATACCAAATTTCATCCAAGTTTGTCTAGTAGTTTTTAAGTTGTGTTCGTTGCATACAAAAATACAAATCTTTCCTCTTTATAATATTAGTGTAGATGTATTATAATAGTAGTTTATGCAACTGTCATATTTATTTAATCGTATGACTACAGGTAACATTACTACATCAAAAATACAATAATATATAACAATGTTAACAAAATTAAATCGCATAATAGAGTGTATTAAAACATGAGAGTAGTTATTTTTAACGAGCCGCAGGCGTCCATAGATAATGTGTACTTAAATTAAATTGAAACCTCCTCGGTCGGGACACATTGTACTTTAATAATTAAAAAAACATTTTAAAGAATTGTTTTGTTAGGAGAATAATGAATATTTTTTTTTTATTTTCTTAAAGAAGTATGTAAATAAAATATGCCAATAAAAGTCTGTATTCCATTTCATAATAAGAATATTACCGAATGAGATTATATAAAGTATATTATTAGTTTTATTAAACGATAAGATGTCCACAAACAGTCCTAAAATCATTTGCAAAGATACTTAGTCAGAACTTATGTGTATACTGTAAGTTGTCGATTCGAACCCGACCTTATCTCACTTCAGCCCTAAGACCAAGACCTTGAGTACCGGTTGCACTCCCAAGCATTAGGTGGATTACACGGGACGATCCCGACGCGCGAAATGACAACTTAAGCACCTGCCCATCGCGTTAATGTCGAGCTGAAAATATATACCGGTGTGATGGAGTGCCAGTGGAGATTATGGATGGAACAGCTGCTATGTTATGCAGCGGACAGCGAAACACTACAATATCTGACCAGATCATTGACCGCCGCATTGCGTTTTGTTGCAATAATTTCTTTTGTATTATCCTGAGTGGATCTTATAATACTTGCTTGGTTAAACAAAAGTATTTCAGGAAATTGAAGTTTTCCTACAGATGTAACCATCTCGGTATTTCAAAGTGAAAGTCAGAGCAATTTTCGACGCATGTCGTGACTTCAGATCAAGGAGTACACGAACGCTCGATAAAAATAACAGTTATTGTTAACTTGCCAACGTCTATTATTCTAACACTGATTTGTTGAATCAGTAAAATGCTGAATCAAACTCTCTCTCATATTAAGTTAATGATCTCGAAATTATCTGATATTATATTGCACTGAATCAGCCGCATCGTCCACTGCTAAACACAGCCTACCGCATTTAGGAGCGTTTGATATAATCGTCACGCTTGGCAAGGTGTCTTGGGTATCGCTGATAGCAGTTCCTCAGAAGACGCTGCCCACCCCAGTCTTAAACCTTTAGTCTCCTCTTACGACACCCACAGGTAGCAATGGGGGCTAACAATCTATTCCGGCACCCTCTGGTATTTTATCTTGGAATATATTGGTCTGCTGATAAAGCTGGATGAAGACCCTTCAACACAAAACTTTGACCCTCATTTTAAATATTGACGACAATGTAATCGTATTTTTTAGCTTTGAAACTATTCATTTTATTAATAAATACACAGAAAAGAGATTTATATCTCTATGAATAAATATATACGTATTGATCAAGTGATATCATAATCATTAATGATAAAAATATTTTACATATTATTATATGTAGGTATAGTTATAGTTAAAAGTCATCTGCATTGTTAGCTAAATCAAATTTTGCTAAGCCCTAAACGCTTTGAAATGTTTTTATAATTATATACACACTTTTTGTCAAATCGTCATCTACGAGGCTATATGATTAAAAATCAGTGTCGGAAATCATAGGAATCTGACACTTGTGCTGAGGCAAGGCCCATTTGACTATGGCACAAAATTTGATTGCAATGGAATAATTGATTTGAAGAATGATTTGACGTCTACTAGAGTTGGTATCCCCACGGGGTGCCGGGTTAGATTGGCACCTTCCCATATGGAGTATACACCCACCCGCGTGGGTGTCGTAAAAGTCGACTAAGGGAAAAATACTAGAAAGTGGGCAGCAGCACCTTCTTATGATCTATGCCAACATGCACCGCGATCCCCAAGCCACCTACAAAGCGTGGGGATTATGGCAAATACCCCCTACATAGAGGAGGCTGTGTTCAGCATTGGACAATCCAGCTGATACAGTACAGTACAGAGCTGGTACCACCAACCCTTAGTATTTGCTTTGTTTTATATTTCCGATGTGTCCCAGAAAATTCAATTCACCTGTACATTTGACAAGCTACTAACAAGTTACTTCCTATTCTCATAATTTCATCGGTCGGGTCGATATAAAAGTATTATTATCTCCTAAAGTTCTCATACACTGTTCGCTTCATAACTTTACGACAGGTTTATAAAACGTCATTTGTACTCCGCAAAGGATAACTTTTCCGCAGTAATAATGACGTTCGCTAAACCTATCTAAAAACTATGAAACAAATATGAACAAGAAGGTAAATATGTAGATACCATTCACTTTGAAAATATCCTCACATATTTAATCTCATTGCGCCCTGTATCAAATGTACGATTGCAGTTTTACAGCGTAAGGATATGTTTTCATAACTTAAAAAATGAAAAATGCTTTAAGAATATTACGTGAACTTTTGCATCTGCTTAAAATGTAAAAAGCGCTCCATGAAGCGAACATAATTTGGTCACAAAAGGCGTGCATCACATTTTTCATGTCGCGTCGTCTGCCTTATAAACACCTTCACACACTATACATGTCTGTAAGAAGCAGGCGTCTGTTTTTTTTTTTATTGCTGATAGGTAAGCTTTTAACACCTGATGTTAAGTGATGATGTGGTCAAAGGTCTTAGCAGGCTTAACCTAGAACTGTTTGTTATGTTTTTTGTTATGATTTTCAGCACCATTTCAAGTCAACCGGCAGAGAGAGACTCGCATTACGGTTCCGCATTACGTCTCTGATCAGAAAACATAATCAGTACTAATATAATAAATGCGAAAGTAACTCTGTCTGTCTGTCTGTCTGTTACGCTTTCACGCCAAACCTACTGGACCGATTTGAATGAAATTTGGTATGGAGATAGTTTGAGACCCGGGAAAATGCGCAAAAAGAGGTTAATGTTTTCGCGCGATAACCGACATACGCGCGGGCGGAGCCGCGCCCGGAAAGCTAGTATAACATAAAGTAAAGATAACATGTAGTATTTACCACATAGGCGAATCAAATGAAAATGTATTATTTAACATGTATTTTTGCTGAAGTTTATTGAATATGATATATACGTATATATATATAATATGAGTATACTAGTATGTAGGTACGTGATAATTCTATTATAACTTCCAACTTCGCTCGATTGCTTCATAAAGAGGGAAAATTATACATGGAATTACATCAATCAGACACTCAATTATAAAGAAAATACCACAGTACGTACTGAATAGACACAAACAGATACACAAAAATGATTAAAGTGTTACTTTGCTAAGCGCTTGGTGAATATGTAAAATGCTTCGAAAATTCTTCCTTTTGCGTGACGTGGTTGTCACATTGTTGTGTATTGTGTACAGTGAATACAAACTTACGTATTTTTTTTTATTATATGAAAAGAACTTGCTATGGATTTCATATTACTAACAAAAGGTAAAACCCAACTTGAGTGATAACAGAAAATCTGCCTGAAAGGCAGAATAAAAGTTGCAAGAATTTAGGTATATACATCGTCGAAAAGCATACTCCTAGTGTTATTTAAAAATATTAGACCATGTGACTTTTAAATAGGACTGTTATGCAGTACGTACATGATATTACGCTTAAGTTGGGACGCTCTCTCGAGGACGCGTAACGTTTTTCTTATATTATGTTAATCTGAAACGAACCGCAAGGTGGATGTTAATACAGTAGATTATGTTGTTAGTTTATTTTTAAATAAATATAGACTGCCTTGTGGTGCAACGACTCGCTTTGTAACCTTGAGATACTGGGTTTAATTCCCGAGTAGAATAGTGTGATCTATAATCTACTGAGCCCGAACCGCACGCGTTACGAGCGCGTTTGGTAAAAATACAAAGGTGTGGGTGCAATCTAATGTGTAGTATCTAAGCAAACTTGTTGAAGGCATGCTCCTTGCCGCGGCCAATCCGAGTATAGCCTATCCAAAATCGATAGGCATTTGGAACTGTGCCTAATATGGCTATAGGCCTGCTCCTATGACATATTTGGCATAACGTGGTTGCTTACACACCTGTACCTACCCAGTCGGGGGTAAAATGGCGTGATGTTTTTTAAGTCCCACGCTTCATGGATCGCACGGAATGATATGAAATGTAGCTATTATCTGATAACATGATGTAGGCTCAACACTATCTATGTCTCGAATATTACACATTTTGTTGCAATAGTTTTTACAAAATATGAGAACATATAGACACAAAAATATGTATACTTAAATATTGACGATACAAACTGTAACGCTCTTCAAGCTTTCATCTGGCAATCAATTTAAGTATCGCTTTAGATTTCGTCTTATGTTTTTGAATCTTTTATTATTTTAGTCTCCAAATCTAAAAAATAATAATCCACAGTCTCTGTGATTACCAGCTGATAGTTTGAGAAGTCAAGTCTCGGTGAAACTTTGTCGTAATTGCTGCCACTGCATTCTTCTGTCGCAATCTGATAGGTTTGAAACTAGATGAGCTTTTTAAGCTTTTGCTGCAGAGATTTTGTATTCGTTCTTTTACGTTTTGTGATATTAAACCTCATATATTTTCAGTAGCGCTTGTTGCTATTAACGCTTTTAATTTAAAGTAAAAGGAAGATATACTATATCGTGGATCAAATATCTTGTATAAATCTATATTTAACACAATAGTACATTGTACAAATATTTACTTTGATTCCAAGGAAATTAAACAATTAAATAGTATGACATATTATCTTTTCAATTGAAATAAAAAATTTTAAGAACATGTTGTTGTTGAAATTGTTAAATTTTTTCTTCTAGTTTTTTAAAATATACTTTACTAAGGATATTTAAAGACTCATTTAAACCTCCTACATGAAACATCATCAGTACTATAATATTATAAATGTGAAAGTAACTCTGTCTGTCTGTCTGTTACGCTTTCACGCCAAAATTACTGGACCGATTTGAATGAAATTTGGTATGGAAATAGTTTGAGACCCGGGAAAAAACATAGGATAGTTTTTATCCAACTGCGCAAAAAGAGGTAAATGTTATTAGGGCGGCGCCGCGCCCGGAAAACTAGTAATTTATATACAAAATGAACCTCTTTGAACAAGTAAATTTAATAATTATGAAGCATTTTTGCATAAAAACAATTTTAGTCCGCTTACACCAGACATAAATTACAACTTAACTAGCACAAAAAGTTAAAAAGATTAAAAAAACAGATATGCAATTCAATACAATTCTTCCTATCGGTATAACAATCTCTTTCAGACTACCTTCTGATGGAGAGAGCAGTGAATCGGAATCAGAGAGACAATTTATTCTTAGAGAAGAAAAATATTTTTTATCAACTAGCTAGGTTGATATTTTCGAATGTCTTACCGCCATGCTATAATGACCGCCATCCTCAGACAATAAACGGGACCGATGGCTTGACGTGCCCGAAGCACGGAAGCGCTCATTAGTAAAAGCCATTGGTCACCAATCAAACAAATTACCGAAAGGTAATTAATATAGTATATCCACTACGAGCGCTTTAGGGACGTTTATTAATCTTCTTTGACAACGAGTTTAATTCTTGGCCGAAGCAATAAATAAGTACCTAACGATAAAATGTTCCAATATACAGTGATAGGTGATGGTAATAGCTATGGGGTGCCGTGGCACAAGCCCATAGTTCAATCCTCTTTGCAAATGCGCCTGGCTACCACATTCAAGTTGAAAATCTGTCGCCAAGCACCTAACTGTATGTAGCAGTCATTGAGAGCCAGTAAGTAATCCTAAAATTACAGGCACATGAGACAACAGACTGTATGTCTCGGGGTGATGGTTGCAGTGTATTTCGTCAATTGTGACGGAATGCATCTGTTATAGGCAGATTACCGCTTAACATCATGTGGGCCTCGTGCATGTTCCAGTACATACCTTATTTTTTTTTAAACTCAAACTCGTTTTCCTGTCAATGACCTTCGAGCCACTTAACTAATAATTTCTCAACCACGATTTAATTATGAATAATTAATGTTAGTAATTAATATTAACAATAATTAGCATTATTCAATCAATGAAAAATAATTATTAGTCGTAATTAAATATTTATAATTAACTGCATTCATAGTTGCTTCAGATTGTATTAGAAACCACGCAATGCCTTTTTGGCGTGCTAATTAATATGTATATTTAGAAGTTTTTCGCCGTTTCGCCAAATTATAGTGTTTTAATTAATTTTATACTGTCTAATTCTAGGTTAGCCCGAACAACATCATCGCTTACCATCAGGTGATATAGTGGTCAAAGGTTAAACTATAAAATAGAACCATTGCGTCGCAGATATATAAAAAAAATACTTGAAGAATGTGGCCTCTTGCACTGCGATCCCCAACAATCATAACATTTTTAAATACAGGCATATCGCCTTATGAAAGACAATTATTCGATTATGATGCAAACAAACATTTGATTTTTTTTTACAGGCGGTATGCCTTTATTAAACAAAATATTTCGAGCTATATACAACACTACAGCTACTACAATAAAAGCATTTAGACAACCTATAAGTAATAACAGACTCATAAGCAGTCTAAATGCTCCAGCCTAGTACCAGTTGGCAGCGTGCCCAGCATGCTGGCAGCAATGCCCCATTTTATATCTTGACAACCTGAGACTTACAATGAGATGAAACATTTTTGTAATGTGTGGAATACGAACCCGTGCCATCCACCACTATAGCCTGGGTATGCTCTAACCGCTCAACCAGCATGACATATTAAGCATGACTCTAATTTGTCCTTTCATTTTAAACCATCGTATGAGGATGAAGCGACACCTATAGTTCAACTTACTTTGTACTACAAACAAGAAACATTGTTGAAACTTTAAATTTGTTAACGCATGACTATAGTTTTTCCACTCGTTGTAATTTTTAATATAACACGAGGAGCATGCGTCATTGAAAAATTTCAAAGTCAAAATCATTTATTCAATTTAGGCGTATACTACGCTCTTATAAAGGTCAATTACAAATTTTAATATTGAAATATACTATATTGTACTGCCACGTTCAGCAAACAAAATTACAGAGCCACTGCGAGAAGAACGGGCAACAAACTCGGGGTAAATCTTTTAAAAAAAAATTAACAGTATGTTACATACTATATAGTAAAATTATTACAATATATATTTACATTACGCAGGTGACAGGCGCTAGTTTGGCAGAGGCGAAACAGTCCAAGCATTTTTGCTGTTTAAGTAATCACAAACTGTGTAGTAAGATTTCTTAATCAAAATATTCTTCACATGCAACTTGAATTTTCTTTCTTTGAGCGTTGTAATATGTTTGGGCACTTTATTATAAAACCGCACACAAATGCCTAAGAAGGACCTTTTTTTTGTCTTTGCTAATCAAAATTTGATATCCTCTTTGATACTACAAATTGTTTAACGGAATCATTTCCATTATTTCCTTACAAAATCCTAATGCACGATCACTGACTTACTAACTCTGTGGGTATAAAAGAAAGTTAGCAATTATATAGGGAAGCTACAATCAACAAAATATCAGAATTCACGCTCCTGCTATGAAAGAAAAAAGTCCTGGGAGTCAGTGAATTGGTCCTCAACAAGCCGGATGCCTCTAATTGAGTTAGTGCCGGCACTCCCGACTTCTCTCGGGGTTGGGCCGTGAAACTAGAGGGGTCTTGGCAGCTTAGAAGTATACCTACTATACTCTTCACTGCTCTTAATTCGTTTGTATTTAAATGTTTTCCTTACTAATGTAGAACAAAGATTCAAAAGAAATATTCTTATTACATTATCCGATGCTACGTCGTAGCACACAGGAATTGTTGAAGCTATGTAAGATGCAAACTTTAATATTATTTTAACAACTTTATTCTCAAAGTTTCTGGATCCTCAACATCTGATAATTCTCTTCTTAATGCTTAGTACGTGTATGATTTAGTAATAGACACAGAAAATAATAACTCTGACACCCTCATGGTTGATCGCATATATACCGAGATATTAATCAACAAACATTGGTTGATCGTTTCAAACTACTTCGCTAGGTGTCGCCACTTGTCTGAATAAATGTCTTTTTATGGCTTAGTTTGTATATTTTTCAAGTTCAAGTTCAAGTTTTGTATATTTTTCCTATCGACTTCCCAAAAAGTGGAAGTACTCAATATATTTTTCTTGGGTAGCGTTTACCTTTAAGTTGGTGTCATTTAAATTTCATCAACATTGATAGAGTAGTATCAACTTACAGTTAATTAACTGAAAAAAGTATTTGCATATTTGGATGATTTAATGGTAGAATGTAATGTAAAAAATAAATAAATAATGTAATGTAATCTACATGCAACTCTTGTCGATGGAGAACAGTATTTAGGGGAGTGCCAAAGATTTTTTAAACAGTATACACAACAAAATAGGTTTATTGTAAACAAAATTAATTTCCATCACCTAACACGAACTGACATGTGGAAGTCAAATCATTGGTCAGTCTTTTGAATCAGCATGGTGGCGACTTCAACAAGATATTTCATGTCCAGCGTTAGAAGTCGGTAAGAGTTTTTTATTTTCTACTTTTTTAACCTCATATATGTATGCATACAGTTGAAAAGCTTTCGACATTCGTTAAGCAATATGGTAGCTTGCATAAGCTTGCATTAAAGTTGTCAAAATTAATTCCTTGTAATTAAACAGTCTTATTACTTGCAGTAAAATCTTTCGATAAGTAAGTCACAGTGGTGTCTAATTCGACCGTGGCAAAGTACAATGTTTTTGTAAGATAGTGGAGATTGAACTCTATATACTTCGGGTGATAGATATATAGCTAAAACTTTAAAGGACATTAGGCGAGAGTACTTAGATAAAATTTGCATATTATATCTCTTATGTATTTTACATACAGGTCACTCGTACGTATTATGTGTAATGTAAGCCAAAGTTTTTCCGCTACGTTTATGGCCCGATCGGTAGGCTCGCGGAGCGGATGCGGAATCAATGCGATGAATAGACGAGAAACGAATTGCGGGAATCGTCTGCGAAAGTTTGTAGCAGACAAACCGCACTCCCTATAAGTATATCATTAGACGTTGCGCGCCGATGTAGTTAGAAGCATTTGGATGTGGTAAGGTGAATAAACAGTATTTTTTAAATATTTTTATGTTTGCAATAACGCATGCTCTGCGGATTACATTACAAAATTACAAATTTACGACAGGAAACATTTTTAAGTCATGTGCGGGATTCGAACCCGCTCCCACATCTTTAGCCGGGGTATGCTTTAACCTATTGAGCTAACATGACAATGAGTCATAACTCATTTTTTTTCTATCATTCCTTAACCATCGTATTGGGATGGAGCTTTCGGTTCGAATCTCGCACAAGACTTAAATTTTTCATTAAGTAAATTTGTTAATAAACAGTAGTTATTAGTTATGTTATAATATATAAATAGTTTTTTTCGTCTCTGAACATTTTTTTACTAACTTGAGGTAAATGCTACCTTTTAGGTATAATACCTGTGCCAGATAGGCCCCCTCTTCTTTATCTTAACATTATGAATTATAAGTAAGAATTATACATATTCTCGTATATTTAGGGCCCGTTTCAGAATGTCCTAATAAAGTTTCGGATTGCTACCCATCACAAAAAATAACTGAATGATAAAAATGACAACTAACGTGCAGCGCGTTTCAAGATTTAACTGATGGATAGGCTAAATCGATGACTGTGAAACTCAAAGATAGTGTTATAAATATGTTCTGGGTAGTATAACCAGAACTAACTCGAACATTCTGAAACAGGCCCTTAATTTAATATTTAGATAACGCTTGATATAAAACAACTAGTACCAACTTAAGAAGTTTCAATATAAACAGAAGGTATAGGTACTATACTTATGTATAACATCTAACTCATTTCAAAAATATTTTAGTATTACTTGGATGGTTTCTAACAAATTATTTGCAAGGTAGCAATTTTTTTTAATTGGTGCGAGTTCTTTTAGTAAAACCTTAAATCGAAGTATTGTAGGACAGAGGTGGAAATAGAGAATACTAAGCGTAGCGAGGGTTTCAAAGGTACCAGAAGCAAAATACTTAGTTGCAGAACGAAACATTTATTTTTACGTCACTCCAGCGAGGACAAAGCAAGGTGCTATATAGTTAATTAGTGTTTATTCATACTACATCATTCATACTTACTATAATTGGTAATATCAAAGGTATTTTTTTCGGGAACTATTCTAAAGATTCTAACTTTAAAAACCTCTTCCATGCAGAATTTGAATTATAAACAACACCTTTATGAGCTTCTATGCTATTATATATGTTATTATATTACCATAAAAGCTATGTATACCATAGAATCCGTTTATAATTTTTATTATTTTAGCGGATCAGTCGTACGTCTGTTGTAGGTGCATAGCGCTCATAAAATCAATATATTCCTTTGTTGTTTTATGCCGCTGTCATAATTGAAAGCTTTGCAGTTGTATTGTCAAAGGATTTTTTATGCCCACTCTTTGATTGTTTTAAATTTTAGATTAATAAATAGGATATCCGTCTGTGTATTTCACACATTTTATGGACATCTACGAAAACATTATAATGATGTAAATTTAATTATAAAATGCCTGAATGTAGTTAAAGCTCTAAATGGTGATTGATGTCACCAGATGCTAAATTTTATTGCTACACATTGGTCTCATTTTCCATTTGTTTATAGTTATAGTATATGTAAAATGGCAAGTAATTTAACATGTTGCGTTAAATTATGATTGTGCGGATTCAATATCGAGATAGAGATGGTCAAATTCAAAATTTGAGCCGTTTGGTGTAGAGACGTTGGGTTCTCGGGGACCGGGAGCTCATCGTATTTTCCAAAACTTATCTGAGCGCTTGGTTGATGCGACGCGTGATCAAAATGCTGGCACATATTTGGCTCAACGAATAAGCATTGCAATTCAACGGGGCAATGCTGCCAGCATGCTGGGCACGCCGCCAACTGGTACTGGGCTGGAGCACTTAGACTGCCAGTCTGTGAGTCTGCTATGACTTGTGGGCTGCCTTAATTATTGTAGTAGCTGTAGTGTTGTATATAGTTCGTAGTATGTTGTTAAATAAACGCATACCGCCGGTTATAAATTCAAAATGTTTCATATTTTAATTAAGGCAATTTTTCCGCCATGTTTACCAATAAGGTAAAGTTCTCCTGGTAACGGAATTGTGTACTTCTAACCAACAGAAATAATTATTTTTTTTTTCGTTGAATCTACAATTTTTTCTTAGGTTATTTTTAAGTATAGTTCGCCATTATAAAGCCAGTAAGTACAGCCGTAAATACAAAAACATTCACCGTTGCTCACTATACAGTATAATGCTGTTCAAAAGCGAAAGATTTTGTGATAGGTTTGTAAAGTTTTTATTGCTCATCTCTGAGTAGCAATGTTCAAAGGAAGCTAGCTATGCCTACTCTCTTTCATTTACGTGTCTGTCACAGGCTCAGGCAGCTTGTATTGAGAATAACTTACAGGCAAACATGTTTCGTGAAGCGTCCACTTGGACTACGGATACGGGCTTATTAAAGAAGAGGAGATAGATATGAACTTCTGTTTTTACTGTCGGACTGTGCATGCCCTACGCAAGTCTATGATCTGATTTATTTAATAGAAAAATATATGAGCGCAAGTTGCTCCAGTTAAAATATAGATATTTTGAGTTAAACCATCTCCTTCTCTATATTGAATCCTCACAGTCAAATGTGTCCAAAGACCTTACTAAAACTTATCGAACGAGTCCAATTCATTAGATTTACTGTAAGCCATTGAGGTGTTCCTTTTGTCACCTCCACCTCCCTAAACTTACCATACGTACAATGTTTTTTCTTCTATCAATTGTTAACCTGAATTTACTCCTCCTTTGCGCATTATATTCTCTATCACAGAGACCACATATACTCACTACAGTGTTCCTCTTTTTTTTATACTGAACTGGGTAGCACTTGACCAATATCTCATCTGATGTTAAGTGAGATGCGGTCGATAATGGAGCGCGCTTACCCAGGAGGTATCTACTCACTCGCGTTTTGAAGACCCCCATTTTGTACTTAACAATACTACTATTATTATTACTCTTTCTCTTATAAACAATATCAGTCCTTTTTTTTTGTTTAATGACATCATTACCTCCGTATAACAAGACCATACCATCCAAACTAATTTCCCCTCTCATCCATCTCACCGTTCGTATATCCACAGTGTAATTTTCTTTCGTGCGATTCCTTGCATGAGCTATAAAAAATCAAAAACTCTAAAGCAATATTAGTAAAAGCAACGAATATCATTTGGTTTCTAACATACAAAATGAATAAGTTTTTTGGTGTAGCCGTTAGCAAACCGTTGACACATCGAATCCGGATTACACTACATCCGGATTACAAGCGGATTTATGTTGTGTTCACAACTTTACACTGCTGTGTAAAGGTTACGGTCACTTAGCGCCATAAATATAAAAATGGGAACATAAGAACGTTACCGATACCTTGTTGATGTCTGATAAAGGAATTGACTAATATAGGAATGGAATTGACAGAAGTGTTCATTTATACTTTAGCCGCTGGCCGTTTAGTCTCGATCGTGCGCTCGGTGAGTCAAGACCTCCTGAAGATGCTTCGTTTAGAAGCGAAACTAGTCGGATATTCCTCCGGTTAGGCTACATGATGTTTGTGACGTCACGTAGATAACAGGAAAATTAGGCGGAATTGTCACTAGAAATATAATGTTACACTTTTTAAAGCGTTTTATTTAAATACTATTTAATTATTTTTTAAGATACATAGTTGTCTGGAAGAAATCGCTATAAGCGATAAGGCCGCCATTTTGCACTCGATTATTTTTTGTATAAACTTTTTTGTAATGTTATTTTTTAAGTTCTTGTGCAATTAAAGTGTTTTCTAACTCTATCTATCTATCTACTTTTAAAAATATTTGTGATTATTAAATATAGATTAACGCAAAGTAACGCCTGAATCCATTAATAATTATACTTAAGTACATAAGTCATAGACTGAAGTGTAATGTAATATTGGACGACCCTATTGCCGTCAATGTATTTACACCTAGAATTTATTTGTTGTAAAAAATAACGCTGCTCGTTACGGGATCCAAGGTACTTACTACTTATATGATAAGGAAGAAAATGTTTTGATTACTTGTGTTTCCTTTTATATAACAGAGATGGCGCAATGACGTTAATTTATAGCACAGAAACAGTAAGAAATAATAAGCCATTTAAGTATACCACTTTTTTATCACTTTCATAAAGTAGTTCGTGAGGGAGAGCCAAACGCACGCGGAGTCACTGAAGTGAGATTCTTCACTGAAGTGACTCCGCTAATCTCATTTAAATTGAAAACCTCCCTACAAAATGCCAATACCGTATCGTCTCTAAAAGCTCGTAGGTACTCTACGTATCCGGATATAAGTCAGCGTTTAATTGATACGGAACTAAGTTCCGCACCCAGTCCGTAATGATTCCATCGACACTATTCAGCTCGTAATGAAGACATTCAATCAGCTTATTTGTGGTCGGGAGAAGAGATGTATCATTATAACATAGTATCGGATTGATAGTCCTTAAATTCTGTTAGGGCGATACGATTGGTACTACTTTTATATAATCAGTACGCTCATCTACGCTGACGTAGCAGTTAATTCTGTTTTTAATTATTCCATATCTTTATACGCTTTTACCTCTGTGGGGGTTCGGTGATTGTGATCACCTAAGGTCAATGATTATGAACTGCCATGAAAGCAGATGGTTGGTGGACTAAGCTTAAATCCCCACGATGCAATGACAGCGCACTTTGCGAATGCCCGTCTGGCTAGCTACACCACCCCCTAATACTGTCTCGAAGTACTTAATAGTCGTTTCTGGCACCCATTAAATGCCCATTTCCATTCTAGGCAAAGCCTGTTTGCGTTATAAGTCCACATCATTACTTATAATCGGTTGAGCTTGTGCTCAAAGGTCAGCCTATCGACAATAAAAAAAATACTGATCTGCGCATATCAGTCCTCTCTTTTTCACACAGAAACAACAAGCAGTAACGCGGTGTATGCATTGCATCTGTATTTGGAAGAAGCATAAAGCACAAGATTGTGGGAGTAACAATTCTATTAGCCATTTGCATTAAACAGCTCCCACGACTCTTACCACTTCATTGACCCACCTTCGATTATGAATTTAAATGTGACTATCCACTGCTTTGTTGCAAACAGCGGTCATCAATAGACATACATCAACGTTTCAATCGCGCTAACCGCGATGTATTTCACCAGCACTTTAACCGGCCGTCAGTGCTAAACAGCTGGTTATAAATCGCTCATTAACCGCGATATTACGGCGGGCGCTCCATTACTGGTCATTAGGTATTAATGCACTCTGTGCCCGTCTGCTGAGAGAATGTCTGGCTGGTTAGAGATTATCGACTATAGATAGACTAGAACTATTTAAATTGTATATAGTATATTTACGTTGTACAGCCATTTCGTTAATGATGAATCTATCTACGAAGCTTCTAGAATATCCAAGTTTTGGTAATGATTGACTATCAACCTTCATTAGAAGCTCAAGCTCGTCATAAGAAGAAAATTTCCTTTACTTTGCCTAAAAAGAGTACCTATTTTTTATGTCATTACGAGACGGACAAATCGCCCGCCTGATGTTTTGTCATGGTACAAAGTGATAATGATAACACTCCTCGTCTGATAAACTACACGGAATTTGTAACAATTTTTGTGAACGTTAAACCTTAAGTAATTTAGGTTTAAAGGACTTTATTTCTCATGAGAACTAATGTTCACTTAAAATGAAAAACAAAATATTGAATTTGAATAATAGTCCTCTGGCTGAAAGTTATACAATGCTAGTATAAATCTGTTAGGATTTTTCAGTTTATTCCTACAACTAGTGAAGCTACTACAGTTTTTTATTACATTTGGTAATCTATTAAACATCTGTACTCCTTCAAACAAAATTGTTTTTTTTCCGTAGTTGGTACGCGTCTTAATCAGCTCAAGTTTGATTTAGCTTTCTAAAAGCCTTAACACAGTAGTATTTTAAAGTCTGCTAAGAGACAAAATCTAAAACTACGGTGATCTCAACTGGTAGTTATGCTTAAGATATCACCTGGTTACAATAAAAACAAATTTATTATTATTTCATTATGGTCATGTATGTATTTTGAAACTAAGATTCAGCGGTATTTACTACGAAATTGAGGCAAGCATCTACCCAACCTGATAACAGGTGTGACTAAGCATCGAAGGGGCGACATCATTATTTAATTAATGTCTATAACGTTCTACGATGGCGCCTGTCTGGCTCAGAATTCCAGTTTCCGGTTTTTACAGTTGGAAAATAATTTATGTGATTGGTATAGCCTTCTAAGATCATCGATTTTTGTAGTGTGATATGTGTATACATCATCCAGATATTAACGCCTGTACACAATCTATATATCATCTATTAAACTTCTCCAACTAACCTTTCGCAGTATAAAAAGCGGGGATTTGAGTGAATTCACTTAATTGGCTTTTCAGCAAAAAATTAGGAGAAAGGGCCATCTTTGATATTATTGTGTTATTTTCCAAAATTTATTTTCCTTCGAGTGTTAATGTGCACTAAAGGTGAATTAACTGCAGATTGTTCCAGAACTTATAGGAGTCTAGACAAATAGTAAGAAATACTACCTTTCGTTGTCTCGTCCTAACTTCATACGTAGTTTTAGAAATGTAAACATCACTTTTATTGAAATGTGACTATAAATTGTTGATACCAGTTTTGACTGAGATTTGACTTTGAATACATTATAGCAAATTTAATTTGCTTACTTCGTGACTTGACAAATAGCATGTTTACAAACCGTACGAGCCCATTTGTGACAAAAATATATTTTTTTTTTTCTAATTTGTAATTATGTCCTTCGCCCTATTTCCTTATTACATTAGGAACATCTCATACAAAGTTAGATGACAACAACCATCCTCGTAATTACGATGTCATTACCTCGCTACGGGAGTGCGAACGGAGCCAAGTGCGCCCACTAACTTACGGTTGTGTAACAGGCCCTTGGCCAAATTGAAGTCTGTTACGTGCCAAACTTACTTCTAACTTCTTGAGTGGCTTTTAGACAATGCGATGCGATTGTATTGATGATCTTCACTCTGTATTTGAACATTGTAATGTTTCTGAGTAATAATGTTTTGACACTGCGATGTAAAACTACGGCATTACGGGTATTTGTATGGTGTTTCAGAATTGTTTTTTTTTTATTGCTGATAGGTAAGCCTTTGACCACAATCTCACCTGATGGTAAGTGATGATGTGGTCGAAGTTGTTAACAGGCTTAACCTAGAATGACTGGCTCTCAAGGACAGCTGCCGGAACGCACCGTTAGGTACTTGGTGACAGATTTTCTACTTGAGGGTGGCCGCTAGCCAGGCGGGCATTCGCAAAAATGCCCTTCCACCATGCGGTGAAGCTCAAGCTCGCGGCGGGATTCGAGCCATGGACCTGCTGCGCGGCAGTCCATAGCCAAAGCCATTGAGCTATCACTGCTTCAAAGATACCATAAGGCTATCTGAGTTTTATATTATACCAATGGTAGCTATACATTGCCTGTCGCAGAAATAAGTGGAGGAAAGTACTTTTAACATTGAAGATTTATTGTTCTGTAAAAAAATCGTTGGAAAACTATTTTTTTTCATGAAAGAAAACTGCTTTTAATGATTTTTGATAAACAGTGACACATTACAATACAAACATTATTTTATGATTTATTAACAAAATACTTCTAACGATACACAATACTACAGCTACTACAATGAAAGCATTTAGACAACCTACAATCCATTGCAGACTCACAAATAGTCCAAATGGCCTACCAGTTGGCAGTGGAAGCGTGCCCTATACTGGCAGCATTGCCCCGTTGGATTGCAATGCTTATTCGTCTAGACAAATATGTAGCAGAATTTTGCTCACGCGTCGTAAAAAAAGCTTTATTAGTATCATCATCATAAATAGCCAGAAGATGTCCATCTTTGAACAGAGGTTAGCCCTAGTTGGCCGGTGGGGTCCCCACGTTTCCCCACGGGCGTTCAAGTTAAGTATAGGAACACCTTATTTAAAAATATAACCGTTAGGCAGACACATTGCAGAGAGTATCTTTTGGGCTTGGGCTGAATCATTTGGAGGCCTGCCATAGGCTTTTGGGTTGAGTAAATGCTTTCATCGTAGTAGCTATATTGTTGAGTATAGTTTATAGTGTTTTGTTCATATAAGCTTTTCACCAAATTGAAATATTTAAATCAATAAGTACTCGTATTATTAAACACGACATTACAATTAATATATCTACGAAAATCGCGCTGTGTGAAGCTAGCCTAACGCGTAATAACTATGATTTAATCTTTGCTAACACTTGCAAGCTTGAAAGCGATTAAGGCCACGTTCACACTGAGTCGATATGAAGATATTAGCGATGGAGGATTTGATTTATGTTCAATGACTTGCTGAAACCGTTGGAGTGTGAAGATGCGATGGTGGATCAAATGTGACACCTAGTTAGTGGTTTTTGTAATCTGTGGAGACGAAAATAAGAGAGAAAAGGAAAAATAAGCAATTTTTTAGATAGAAAACAAAAATATTTACCTTTCCATTATGTAGTTGAAGATATTAAGACGAGAAGGAAGTGTCGAATTTTCATACAAAAAGAGAAAATGTTTCTACCCCCCTAAACAATCACCGATTTTGATGATTTTTGGAAAGGTTACAGATATTATCAATATTGATGTTTGTAAGTTTTGCTTTTTATCATTATATCATAGGAATTTGAATTAATGGGTATTTAAATACCGATTTTTTCTCAAAAAATGTATCTCTAGTTTGTGAATTGTTTATATGAAAAATAATGATAAATAAAGAAAAAGGAAAACCTATAAACATCGTTTGTTCTGTCTGTTATAAAATAAGACCAATTTTTTTAGATTTGATCAATGTTTACTATAGGAGAAAAGTTTTCTCCCAGAACTCAAATTATGCGGAAATTCTAAGTCAAAACTTGAAGAAGCTGCAATTGTCCTTATCGCACAATTCTGTTCGGGGGGCAGGGTAGCTGCACAGAATAAATCATAGTAGTTAGGTAGAGGTACTTGCATTAGTGATGTCTATATGCATTTTCGATATGTTGGATGGTGAGTGATGGGAAAAAATCGATGGTGTAGATATTTCGATTCTACGAATATTATTGTTTTCTGAATATTACATTTGAATTATCGAAACTAAGAAATATATATTATAGACGTACATAACCCAATATACAAATATAAAAACATGTTCACAGATCAGTTTTTACCTATTAATAAATTTCATATTTTTACCTATCCTTCTAAGTATACCTTTGTCGTGAAATCTTAGCTTCTAAAGCTTATCATTATGATATGACGAACATTGATTGAGCCGATGTTGTAGATATTATATAATGTAAATTAAATGTCACAGCACATTTTGCAGCAAATTTAGTAAAGTCTCTAAAGTAAGTAGGTATAGGATATTTGTTTTTCGATACACATAAAACATGTTTTTTTATAAAATGGATTCATCACACAATAAAAAACGAACAAAAATTAAACCGACTTCTATATAATAACTAGTCAAAGTCGGTACCATGACAGTTTGAAAAGTATGATCTCCATATTGTGGTCATGGTGACTTCGACAAATTATTTTTCATTTTTTAGGTTTCATTATAGGTATTATGTTAAAAAAAATGTTAGCCCTGCCACTTCGGGAACGATTTGTGTATTCCGGTCTGAAACCACAATCGGATCCCACACCGTTCATTTACAATATAAAATTGCAATTCAATACAAATATAAATACAATATAAATTTTTCGTTCCGGTCTGAACACACATTGTTTGGAAGGTGGATGGATAGTAACTCTTGCCCTATCAAGTACTCAGGTAAGTACATTAAATGACGTGCGAATGACATTTGTCTATGTATTTTTTTAATATATTATACTCTGGGACCATAATTCAATTATATTTGTGATCAATAAAAACATGATAACATTATGTGTTTATTATGAATTGTAAAGGTTTCATTTCAAGGTCAAGGTCGAAAGGAAGGCAAATAAAACAATGAAATAATAGTACACTAAAAAAAAATTAAAAACTAAGTCCCACCGAAATACAATAACCGACTTCCAAAAAAATTTTTTACCAATAAATGGAACCGACTTCAACAACCAAAAGTGTGAAATAACTTGTTGAAGTCGGTACCATGATAGTTCAAAAGTACCTATTATCACAAAATTGTGCACATGGTACCGACTTCGACAAGTTATTTCACACTTTTGGGTGTTGAAGTCGGTTCCATTTTTTGGTAAAAAATATTTTTTCACTCTTTTTAGTGACCCTTGCTACTTACGGGATCGATTCTCATTCATTGACAACGACTATATCATCAAGGTAAAACAGCTTGACCGATTTTGATGAAATTTAAAATAAAATGCCAAACGGCAAGCATCAGCTTTCAAACATAAAAGAATTTTCTAAATTGGTTCACTCAGTCAAAAGTTCTGAGGTAACATAAAAAAAAACAAATAAAAAACAGATACATTAAGAAACTCCTCCTTTTTTGGAAGTCGGTTAAAAAGGGAGGAGGTTCTCAATTCGTCTGTATTTATTTTATGTTTGTTACCTCAGAAATTTTGACTGGGTTAACCGCTTGTCGTTTGGTCCCATTTAAATTTCATCAAAATCGGTTAAGCCGTTTTTGAGTTACATTCCAGTTACTGAAAAATATTTACCTATCTTGATGGTATAGTCGTTGACAATGAATGAAAATCGATCCCATATGTAATCTAGCAAGGATCACTAAAAAGACAGTTTTTTTTTTAAATCTATTAATGGAACTGAATTCAACACCTAAATGTGTGAAATAACTTGTTGAAGTCGGTACCATGCGAACAATATTGCTATTGATAATTGAACTGGTACTTTTCAAGTATCATGGTACCGACTTCAACAAAATATTTCACACTTTTGGGTGTTGAAGTGGGGTCCAGTTATTGGTCAAAAAATGTAACTCAAGTCGACGAGAAGTAACCAGCAGCGCGCGGAGCGGCGGCGCGGCGGTGCAGCGTGGAGCGGCGGCGGCGTGGTGCGGCGCGGCGAGGCGCGGATGCAAAGAGAATTCAATAATGACTCGACTGGACGACTCTGTACTGTAGTACCTATACATATTATATGTTTATGGGATTTGACGACGGTGCGGGGCGCGGAGCGCGAGGCCGGCGTTCAGCGGCGCGACAGCATCATTTTGTTAAAATACCTATTTTTTTGTGGGAGCTTCTCTTCAGTGGCCTCTTAAGCGGAGTTCAAAAATGAGAACAGGACTTTAATTGGTTTGATTGACCACAGTTTTACACTAACTTTTTATATTTATTTATTTATTTTGAATATGATTTTGATGGAACAAGCACGTGACTCACATGATGTTAAGCAGTAACCAGCCAACACGGCAGTAGTTAAAAATAATAATAATAATATCTGTTTATGAGATTCAGGCTTTTTCCTTCGATTGCCCAGAGAGCTGACTGGTCCTAATTTTTCTCTTATTAGGTAGGTATTGTGTTCAGGGCTACCATTACATTCAATACAAGCCAATCACTTACCTTGAAACTATTGAGCAGCTTGCGGGGTTCCGTCCATGTGTGTGCGGTATCGGTAGCACGATACTAAACACCCGGGTGAAGGCACTCTCAAACACTTTTAATACAACTGTTGGGTACAAGCAGAATTCACAAAGTCCGCCGGTGGTGGCACTCTATAACACAGCAGAATTCACCACAACTAGCACTGAGCTAAGTCCGAAGAGCACTGAAGGTCATGTACGTATTTATGTATTCATCGTGTCTTTATCCCAAAACTACCCACTTCTTTCCGCTCGAATCTCAGCTTGTGACCGACTGCATATTAAATATAATAATAACGCCTGAACATCCCCCCGCCTAACCAAGGCCCGCCTTGGTTCCTAATTGACCATGGGTAGTCGACATAGCTTAGAAACAGGTCTCAGAAGGACACCATTCTGAGTTTTAACTTCCGCAACCCGAAGAATTCCGTCCTTTCCTGGTAGCAATTTAACTAACCGACCACGTTTCCAATGAAGAGAAGGTGTATTATCTTCTTTTATTAAAACTAAGTCATCTAACTTGGGAGGTTCCGCTTGGGAGGTCCATTTATACCTTTGCTGCAGGGTATGCAAGTATTCATTATTCCACCGAGACCAAAAGTGTTGAGTCAATTTTTGAATTTGTTGATATCGAGATAACCGAGTGAAGCTTACGTCAGTATAAGGGTATTCTGGAAGGGCAACTAAAGGTTGTCCAATTAAAAAATGACCCGGTGTTAGGACTTCGAGGTCCGCCGGATCCGTACTTAAGGGACACAAAGGTCTGGAATTCAAAACGGCTTCCACCTTTGTGAAAAACGTTGTTAGCCCTTCAAATGTAAGCCGAGTATCCCCTAAAACTCGTCTAGCATGTGTCTTGGCAGATTTCACCGCCGCTTCAAACAACCCACCGCTGTTAGGGAAACTGGGCGCGTTAAATAACCAAGTGACGTTTTGCATAGTCAGTTTACGCTCAATATCCGAAAAGTTGTTCTTTATGAAGATATATAACTCCTTGATATATTTGTCTGAACCTGTATAGTTAGTACCGCAATCTGATCTTATTAAGGAAGGGAGTCCACGCCGGGAAATAAACCGAGTAAACGTTGCAATAAATGCCTCAACTGATAAGTCCGACACGACCTCCAGGTGCACTGCCTTGCTCGCTAAACAGACAAAAATGCATAGGTAGCATTTTTGTATTTTGGCATTCCGTAAGGTATTAGTTTTGATATAAAACGGGCCGCAAAAATCCGTACCAGTCCCCATAAATGCACGTACACTTTTTACGCGATCCGGTGGCAAATCAGCCATAAATGGTTGCGTTGCGCGAGCTTTTGACCGGTAACATTGAATACAGCGGAAGGTGATACGCCGAGTGATTTGTCTGGCCGAAATGATCCAATAAGACCTAGATAATATAGACGCTAGAGTATTCGCACCAACATGACAGTATATCTGATGATAATACGTCACTAATAATTCAGTGAAATTACATTTTCCTGGTAGTAAAACCGGATGCCTAGCATCGTAAGGTAAATTCGCTTCATTAATTCTCCCACCAACGCGAATAACGTTATTCGAGTCAATAAATAAATTTAATCTCCGTAATGAGTTTTTAATAGGTTTGCCTGACCTTAAGCCTTTTAATTCTTCTTCGAACGAAATTCCTTGTACGTATCGAATCAGACAGGCAACTGCGTTTCTCCGTTCTAAAACTGTTAGATTTCCTGTTAATTTATTTAATGATGTACTATTTGCTCTAAAGCGCAATATATATGCAGTAATATTAACGAGTTTGTTAAAGGAGCTGTAGCGTTGTACCAAATTGAACTCCGATTCAGTAGTGCCGACATTGGCCGTTGAAGCCTTAAGGCCGGGAAGAGCTGTAGGAATATCAGAAGTATCCTTTGGCCAATTGTATGAGGGTACATGCAGCCACTGCGGGCCCCACCACAATGGATGCTGCAATAGTTCTGCAGCTGTTGATCCACGCGTTGCCACATCCACGCAGTTCATCTCACTCGGTACATATCTCCAATGAATCTTTATTGCTGATAAATTTATTTGAGCAACCCGATTCCCTTCGAAAACTTGTAGCTTATGTGGTGGGGTTTGTAGCCATGCTAATACAATGGTGCTATCACACCAACCAACTACCTCATCAAATGCGATGTTGTGCTGCATTGACGAGACAACGCAATTTAAAAGTGTTGTCAGGAGTACCGCTCCGCTTAGCTCAAGTTTAGGTATTGTCCGTTTAGACTTAAGTGGGGCTACTCTGGACTTTGCCAGAAGTAGTCGCAAGAACACTTCTCCGTCAGACTGTTCTACCCGAACATAAACTGCACTCGCGAACCCTACAGAAGACCCGTCACAAAACCCATGCAAGGAATATTTAGCATTATTTATCGGTTTTAAACACCGTGGTAAAGAAATTCTTTCTAAATTTGGTAAATCCGTGATTATGTCTAGCCATTGCCGCACTACATTTATGGACGCTGGAGCGTCCCAGTCGATTTTCCGCGAAGTGTCGTCATTACTAAGTAGACCTTGTAATAATAACTTTATTTTAAAGACCACAGGGCAGATCCAACCAAGTGGGTCGTAAAGCCGAGCCACTAAAGATAAAATATTTCTCCGAGTAACAGCCCGTTCCGGGGGCAAATTTAGCCGATAAGAGAAAGAGTCCGATTTTGGATCCCATTGAATGCCTAAAACCTTAATATAACCTGTATCTTTTGTATATTCATCGAATGAACGAGGAAATTCTAAATACTCTGAAGGTAAGCGGTCTAACAATGCGGGATTGTTTGATGACCATTTTCGCAACTCGTAGCCCGCTGTTTTCATAAGCTCCAGCAACTCATCCTTTAACTCGCGGGCTTCGGTCAGTGTATCAGCACCACCACTCAAATCGTCTACATAAGAATTTTTAAGCAACAACTGCGCCGCCCGTGGATACTTGTGTTGCTCGTCGTAAGCCAATTGATGTAGGCACCGGATAGATATGAAAGGGCTGGATTTTAAACCATAGGTATTGGTTGTCAGCTCATACACCAGCAATGGTTCCGAAGGAGACGAACGCCAAAAAATAAGGTGATACTTTCGATCATCAGGATGGATCCAGGTTTGCCGAAACATCATCCTTACGTCTGTGGTGAACACAATGCGTGGCCACCGGAAGTTGAGAATTATCATCGTTATATCATTCTGTAACCGCTCCCCAGAATATAAGCAGTCATTAAGAGAATGTCCGCCCACCGCGTTTTTACCATCTTGTAAACTTTTGACGCTCCCATCAAACACCACACGAATCTTATTGATTTCACCGGATTTCTTAAAGACACCGTGATGAGCAAGGAAATAGTGCTCACCTTCCGACTCTAAATTTCTATTTGATAAGGTCATGTGACCAAGTTCAATGTATTCCGTCATAAACTTAACGTATTTATCCCGAAACTCGGGTTGTCTCTTCATTCTTCGTTCAATAGATAAAAAGCGCTGCAGCGCTACCTGCCTCGACTCACCTAAGCGTTTGTGATTTGGTATAAGTGGCAATCTAACCGTATACTTACCATCAGCACCCCGAGTGGTGGTTGAAGTGAACAAATTTTCACATTCAATATCTGCTGGATCCTTGATTGTAATATTTGGTGGCTCTTCTGACCGCCAGAATCGTTCAACCGCTTCGACAAGTGTAATCATGCTATTTTTATTATTACAATCCGAGTCGCTAATAGTGTCTGAAACCGGACCGAAGATGACAAAATCAAAAATAGTTTCCAAGCCGTAGGGTCCTTCCGCGCCTAAGCTAACCGCGTGAGTGAATATTTTACCTAAAATATCACAGCCAAAAATTATATCTACTTGGGATTTATTCCAGGAACCATCATCTGAAATTCGTAAATGACTATTGCTTGCTCCTAATCTACGAGCTAAATATGCCGTAGGATTTTTTAACACCGCTGCTGTCGTCGATAATAAAGGTTGACAGGTCCCTTGAGGTCGAAAGTCAATAGATACGACATATTGACTTCCACTCGTTTGAATACCGCCAATACCTACCAAAGGTATATGCGTGTAATATCGCTTCAACCGTAAACTCGACACAAAATCACTCTTAATAAAGCTAAGTTGCGCACCGAGATCTAACATAGCTCTTCCACGGACAAAGTCTCCGCTTGCATTTTTTATCTCAATAATAACGGTAGGTAAAATTACATTATTATTTAACTTAGGTAATGAGGCGATATTACACGATTGCTGTAATTGCTATTCTGAGGCATTATTCTGACGACGCGCAGTCGCGGCTAGCACTACTGGCTGTGTCGGCGGTACGGTCGGCGGCGAGCTCGACGCGTGGTTGTCACGCCTAGTGTACCACTGTGTACTGTTACCGTGACTTCGGTTATCCGTGTTTTCATACTCATTATCGCTACGCTGTTGGTAATAACATGTGCTACGCTGCACTTCTCTTGGCGGTGAAAAATATCGCTGGTGATGCAATGTGCTCGTATAAGGTCGAGGCTCATTTGGCGACTGCCTACTACTTGCGAGATTTTCGGTAGTTGAAAGGTATGCGTACCGAGGCTGTTGTTTATCATCCGTGGGGCCATTCGAACGCGCAGTGAATGTGCAGATTAACTCATTATGTCCCGTATTCCCGCATCGACCACACGGAACAAACGTATTACATGAAAAAGCCGAGTGCTTTCCAAAACATTTATAACATAAACCATTTACTTGTATCCATCGTTTACGATCCAATTCAGTCAAGTTACCGAATTTAAAACATTCCATTACAGTATGACCCGAAATTTTACAATAATTACATTGTTTATACTCGTAATTGCCGCGTTTATTACAATCACCAATATCGTTTTGAATTAGATGTACGTTCCTTCTGTCAGTTCTGCGAACACGCTCTGCGGAATAAGAAACCGGTTCTCGCACAGCTGCCGCTGTGTCAAGTAATCTACATTCATTTTGCAAGAATTCTATAAGCTCGTCGAATGTAGGTAAATTATCGTTGGTACCCCCGTATTTTTGTTCAAACCGTGTTTTAACTTCTAAAGGAAGCTTTGACAATCCAATATATAGCAAAATATAACTCCATTGATCCGTGGGAAGGCCAAGGTTGTCCAAGGCCCGTGTGGATTCCAATAACGGATTCAACACGCTTATTCTTAGTTCCGAAATCTTATTAAGTATTGGCAAGTGTAAAATCCGGTATATATGAGAATCCGCCAATAAGCGTCTGTTCTCAAACCTTGCCCTTAATATATCCAAAGCCGTATCCAACGAGACATCAACCATCGGTAAATGTCTTATCAACATCCTCGGTTCACCTTCCAAGTGCGAAAACAGATAGTGGAATTTTTCCGTTTTAGAAATATCTTTCCTAGACAAAACCAAGGAGTTAAAAAGGCTAATGAAACTACTCCAAGAAAAAAGATCGCCAGTAAAGGTAATGAGGTCAATCCTGGGTAACCGCGCCGTAGGCGCACTCTCCGTAGGCACATGTATGCCGTCCGAGGTCGGATAAGATGCCGCTACAGCTTCTAATTTATTATAAATTTCCGTGGCTTCCCTATACTTTAACTCGTATTCTTTAACAACTTCATCGTCCTCCTCTGTACAAGCATTCAATATAGACTCATAAGCTTCCGTTAACAGGACATAATAGTTCTCTAATTTTCGCATCCGAGAGGAAATAATACCCGACTGTAGTGGTTTTGTATTGATTATTTCCAAAGAATGATTAAACCAGTCGTACTTGATTTTAAATTTATTTTCAAATACCTTTGACATTTTATACCTAAGACCGTAAACTGAACCTCGCAAGTTAAACAAACTAAAATAGTTATACCAAAATGGAAATGTATTCGGATCTGAGTATCACGAAATTATAATTAGTAACCCATAAGTACTACTACCCAGTTACGACAAAAATAAATACGACTCGTAGGAACAAATTATGTTTATGAGATTCAGGCTTTTTCCTTCGATTGCCCAGAGAGCTGACTGGTCCTAATTTTTCTCTTATTAGGTAGGTATTGTGTTCAGGGCTACCATTACATTCAATACAAGCCAATCACTTACCTTGAAACTATTGAGCAGCTTGCGGGGTTCCGTCCATGTGTGTGCGGTATCGGTAGCACGATACTAAACACCCGGGTGAAGGCACTCTCAAACACTTTTAATACAACTGTTGGGTACAAGCAGAATTCACAAAGTCCGCCGGTGGTGGCACTCTATAACACAGCAGAATTCACCACAACTAGCACTGAGCTAAGTCCGAAGAGCACTGAAGGTCATGTACGTATTTATGTATTCATCGTGTCTTTATCCCAAAACTACCCACTTCTTTCCGCTCGAATCTCAGCTTGTGACCGACTGCATATTAAATATAATAATAACGCCTGAACAATATCTTTATTGAAAAACATATCGGGTACAAAATTTGTTATAGCTCTGCCTTTTGTTTTAGTAAAAACTGTGTTACAAAAGGCAGTCTCTTCCATAAGGTACAAATGTTTGGTATAAAGACACTAATATCTATAACTTAATGTTGTCTTAGGTTTTCGCGATTGTTACACATAGTAATTAAACAACTTTAAACGGTTTAAATCGCGTATATTTGTCATTATTTTTGTCCCGACGTTTCAAACACTTTGCAGTGATCGTGGTCACGGGGTGACTAATTGGTTTTATTTGTCACATGAGTTATGAAGAAATTATTTGGTCTACCGTCAGAAATTTTTATATTAATCATAACGTTTCCTATTCACGCAGTATTCGCTCACGGTGTCCAGAGGTCTTGCAGATTTGTGTCGGCCATGAGATTTAATTAATTTAATAACAGGATCCCAAGCAGGTGGTACTTGCCAACCATCATCTCTATTGAAATTTGGGTACTTTTTGATTTCAATAGCCTCGCGTAACATTCTTGGCATAAACCGGGTCTCTCTGGCAAGGATTTGTGGGTTGTCGAACCGAATGTAGTGATTGGGTTTGTCCTGGGCATGTTCACAAACCGCAGACTTGGTCGAGCGTCTGTTCTTCATGTCAGCAATGTGTTCTTTTACCCGGATACCAACGCTCCTCTTTGTTTGCCCAATGTATGACAGCCCACATTCACAATCAAGTTTGTAAACACCTGCATCTTGTAGGGGAATATTGCACTTAACAGGTCTTAAAAATTGGTTGATCTTCTTATGCGGCTTGAAGTAAGTTTTTATTGAAGCTCGTCTTAAGATATTACCAATTTTGTCCGTGACACCCTTGATGTAAGGTAAGATGGCAGGTTGTCGCTCAACTGTGGAAGGCTTGGGCCGGTTTCTGTGACGCATACGTGGGAGCTTGTGATTATTGCTTCGCAGTACTTGTTTTACATACTGAAGCTCCTCCTTGAGATGGTCAGTGTCGCAGATGCCATGTGCTCTCTGTAACAAAGATTTGCCTACGGTAGCCAACTGACATGGATGGTGATGGGAGTTACCATTGAGATATTTATCTGTATGGGTGGGTTTCCTATACACTGTATGACTTAGGGAGTTGTCAGGATTCCTGATGACTAAAACATCAAGAAAAGCTAAGCATTTATTGACCTCAGGCTCCATCGTAAATTGAATTTTGTTATGTAAAGAGTTTAGATGGTTAAGAAATGCAGAAACTTTATTACTGGGGAGGATGGTAAAAGTATCATCTACGTACCGTTTATAGATCTTCGGCATAGCCACAGCTGTGGAAAGAGCTCTCTCCTCGAAGTCCTCCATGAAAATATCGGCAACAACGGGGGAGACTGGAGAGCCCATAGCTACACCATCAATCTGTATGTAGAACTTATTTTCCCAGAATAGATAGCCAGATGTTAGGCAATGTTCCAGTAATTCTGCATATTCCATGGGAAGGTCATTCTCACTAAGTCTTTTCTTGACAATTTCAATGCAATCATGTACAGGTAGGCTGGTGAATAACGACTGTACATCAAAGCTGACCATAACTTCATCATCAGTCAGTTGTAGATTTTTCATTTGACTGACAAAGTGGTAAGAATCCTTGACATGCGCACTAGTTTGACCGCGAAGTGGAGACAGTATCTTAGCAAGGTGTTGAGCTAGTTTGTATGTTGGCGAGTCAATTTGGCTTACGATTGGGCGCAAAGGAATTGATGGTGTAGCTATGGGCTCTCCAGTCTCCCCCGTTGTTGCCGATATTTTCATGGAGGACTTCGAGGAGAGAGCTCTTTCCACAGCTGTGGCTATGCCGAAGATCTATAAACGGTACGTAGATGATACTTTTACCATCCTCCCCAGTAATAAAGTTTCTGCATTTCTTAACCATCTAAACTCTTTACATAACAAAATTCAATTTACGATGGAGCCTGAGGTCAATAAATGCTTAGCTTTTCTTGATGTTTTAGTCATCAGGAATCCTGACAACTCCCTAAGTCATACAGTGTATAGGAAACCCACCCATACAGATAAATATCTCAATGGTAACTCCCATCACCATCCATGTCAGTTGGCTACCGTAGGCAAATCTTTGTTACAGAGAGCACATGGCATCTGCGACACTGACCATCTCAAGGAGGAGCTTCAGTATGTAAAACAAGTACTGCGAAGCAATAATCACAAGCTCCCACGTATGCGTCACAGAAACCGGCCCAAGCCTTCCACAGTTGAGCGACAACCTGCCATCTTACCTTACATCAAGGGTGTCACGGACAAAATTGGTAATATCTTAAGACGAGCTTCAATAAAAACTTACTTCAAGCCGCATAAGAAGATCAACCAATTTTTAAGACCTGTTAAGTGCAATATTCCCCTACAAGATGCAGGTGTTTACAAACTTGATTGTGAATGTGGGCTGTCATACATTGGGCAAACAAAGAGGAGCGTTGGTATCCGGGTAAAAGAACACATTGCTGACATGAAGAACAGACGCTCGACCAAGTCTGCGGTTTGTGAACATGCCCAGGACAAACCCAATCACTACATTCGGTTCGACAACCCACAAATCCTTGCCAGAGAGACCCGGTTTATGCCAAGAATGTTACGCGAGGCTATTGAAATCAAAAAGTACCCAAATTTCAATAGAGATGATGGTTGGCAAGTACCACCTGCTTGGGATCCTGTTATTAAATTAATTAAATCTCATGGCCGACACAAATCTGCAAGACCTCTGGACACCGTGAGCGAATACTGCGTGAATAGGGAACGTTATGATTAATATAAAAATTTCTGACGGTAGACCAAATAATTTCTTCATAACTCATGTGACAAATAAAACCAATTAGTCACCCCGTGACCACGATCACTGCAAAGTGTTTGAAACGTCGGGACAAAAATAATGACAAATATACGCGATTTAAACCGTTTAAAGTTGTTTAATTACTATCTATAACTTAAGATCATAAATGACACAAGAATATATTTTAAAGGGTGAAAACATAATCTATTATAAACGTTTACTGTATGTAGAATAGAAAATAAGTAGTGTGAATACATTTACCAAAAACTATTACCCCAATTCTTACAACCATGATATGAAATTTTGTGATAGCTGTTTCTAATTTTTAAAAGATTATATGTTAATCTAGCCATTTATTATATTTTATTATTATGTGTGTATGGTATGTGTGTGAGAGAGTTAAGAGAGAGTGAGAGTAAGTGAGGGTTGTGTGTGGTGTGTGTGTGTGTGTGTTTGTGTGTGTGTCTGTGTGTGTGTGCGTGCGTGCGTGCGTGCGTGTGTGTGTGTGTTTGTGTGTGTGTGTTTGCGTGCGTGCGTGCGTGTATGTGTGTGTGTGTCTGTGTTTGTATGAGGGGATGTTACTGCTTAATACTATGCACTGCGCCCGTCCCATTGAGACATACAGTTATTGAATCTCATGTACCTGTTATTTTATTGACTATCAAACACTGCTGGCGAAACACATTGTTCAGTGCTTGGGGACAGATTTCCTACTTGAAAGTGTTCGCTTGCCAGGCGAGAATTCGCAAAATGCCCTTCCACCATTCGGAGAAGCTCAAGCCGGCGGCGACGGGGATCGTACCAGGGACCTGCGGCACCGCAGTTCATAGCTATAACCGCTTGGATGTCACTGCTTCAAAACTGTATTATAACTGGAGGATAATTTCGAGAAGAATCAAGTGCTACAATTATTAAAATAACTTTTCAAGGAACCAAATATTTAATTTATAAAACACCTAAAAGTAGTAATAATTATTATATAACTTAATTAATAAACAATACTACACAAAATTTATTAAACAATACTCAGTTCCACACACACAACAGCCTCTAACATGATATCCTAGTATATTTACTTTTAGCAGCATCACACTAAACAAAAAACGAATACACATACATTCTCATGCTCTTCGCATATGCAAATATCTATTTATTTATTTATTTATTTATTCAATGTACAATAGTTAACTTACAGTAAAGACCAACACGCTAACTATCTTAATAATAACATATAAATATATATACTTATGTTCATATAGTGTTTGTGAGATCTAAATGTCAGGAACAATATTGTGAGAAAGTATCAGATTTATAAACACTCTAAGGCTACTAACAATAATTTTCAAATTATCTACAAAAATGTCAACTTGTTGGAACTCGTGCGCAAAATCATTTAAAAAAGTCGCAACTCTATGCGTTGGCGCGTTACCGGCGTAATTCGTTCGTACAGCTGGACACGTGAACAGCTGATGCCGTCGACGACTACCAACGCGAAGGTAATTATTTGGAACGTATAAGCCAAGAATGGCTAACACGTCTGAATTATTGACATTATTGCGCAGTAATTGGCAATAATGAACAATTAGTAAAAATTTACGCCTGTACTCCAACTACTATCTATACTAATCTATACCTACTTACTCAAAATATCAAATAATATTAAATATTACTAAGAACTTTTTTTAGGTACATGATTTGTAATTAAATATAGAATTAAGTAGAACAGTGTCATGATTTTCAATGGTTTTATAGATTACTTTATCTGAAACGATATTTTATTTAATATTTCGGTATTTAAAATAGTGGCAACACACACACGATCTCGTGGTCGGTTATTCAAAATCGACCAATCACTGTTGAGATCGACCAATCGGAAAAGATTTACCACTATCGCATTTTGGAGGGAAAAATACAGGAGGAAGAAACCAGTCAGTCCGTCGAATGATCTTTCTGGCAAGAGACTTCGAGGCGAAAAGTACTAGCTTGAAATTGTACAAGTTTGGAATAAAGTAATTTGGAATTATTATCTACAATGGTTTGGAATTTATAAAAATAGTATACCTAATTAAACCATGTCTATTTATATTTCGCAATAGATAACATCAACCTGTTTTAGTAATAACTTCCTATGCATATTGTTCATAACCTACCCACAATATATTTACCAGAAAATATTGCGTTGTCTATACTTACCTATTAGTAATTTATGCCGTAACTTTTTCGAGTCCGTGGAGTGGATCGCTGGTGACTTGTAATAAAGATTTTTTAAAAAAACCTACCTTAGGCACCTGTCTTCCACAAAGCATCATCGAAGACGTTTTATCATCTTTGCTTATTTAACTATGTAATAGTTATCGTACAAGCTAGCTAATATATAATAATACCTTTTGTGAGAACTGTGAGATAACCTTTGTGGAAGAAAAATAAATGCTTATTATTATTATATAATATTACAGTTTTCTTTGACCTACAAACTATAGATCGTGGTTCGATCTATAGTAGTGGAAGGACAAATTGCGAATGCTCATCTAGCTATCTCTCCCCTTTCTCTCACCCTCAAGTAGAAAATCTGTCGCCAAGCACCTAACAGTGTGTTCCGGCAGGACTCAGCAGTCCTTGAGACCCAGTAAAATTACAAGTACATGAGACTTAACAACCGTATGTCACAAGGTGACAGGCGTAGTGCAATATGTCACTTGTTTTTTTTATGCCTAATATGCAAGCATTTGGCCGCTATCACACCTCATGGAAAGTGATGATGTGGCTAGAGATGCAGCATGCTTGCCTAGATGATACCTATTCACTATAGACTTGAAGACTTGTGACAAAATGCATCTGTTACTCTGTTATATCAGGTAGGCTTTGCGCTTGTTTCGTTCAAATCCCATAAAAAACTATCCCATCGGACAGATAGGTAGTGATAGAACCGGTATATAGACACTGGAATTCTATTACGGAACAACGAATCTAAACCGTGTTTGAGCTTGATGCAGGTTGTCACGAAATGGAGTCTGGCCATAAATGTAGTTAGTAAGTTTTTTAGAAAAATAATTTTGTTATTCATGTAGTATTCCGTCTTGAACAATAAATTCTTGAACAACTCTTTAGATTGTGAGAATTTCTTGAGGTAACTTTGTTTTCTTCTATTGCTCGAACGCAATGCCGTCTTCCTGACTTCGGAATAGAATAGACCAGGGAAACATAACTCAACTAGAGGCGTGTGCCAAAGTGATGTTTGAGCTCGGTTTCATACGCAAATCGGATTCGTCACGGCATGCACCTCTGACAATACAGGGCTGTGATGTGTACTACGTTTGGTTTATTTTTCATTGCTGTTAGAATAGTCTTTTTCTGTTATTCGTATAGATAAAAATAACCTAGAGCTGTCCTACCGCGAACCTTTAAGTTTTGACTGTTTACGAAAGCCATCCACCAGCCACCTTCAAGATCTTGAATGTGGTACGAAACTTAATGTGACCGCGAAGATAGTTAATCTTGATCGTGATATCGACTCGTAAAAGGTCGTTACGCTTAAATATCCGTGTATTTCAATCGTAAGTTGCGGTGCTATTGTAAATTTACTGAACACTGTAAGTGGTATTATAAATACTTATAGATATATGCCTCGTGGGGTGGTAGGCTAAAATTGCAACCTCCCCACATATCCTTCTGTGGGATTTATAAGAGGCGACGAAATGAAAATACTTTGAGGTTTACTTGAGGTTGGCAGCACCGCCTTCTGAATTACTGCAATCTTTTACTGACCATGGCGCCTGCCAAGCGTGGGGATTATTGCAAATCTACCCCCCTGTGCTATCTTCCTGATTCTAATCACAGACAGTAGTATAGTATATTTTACAAATTATTGCAGTACAAAATTTTATGCCCGGCGGGATTCGAACACGCGTCCTCCGATATCACGTTGGATGCGTAAACCCCCTCTGCCACCTGGACTCGGCATTTCTAGCCGAAATTTCGCGCCCCAATCGTATTACTTTAACCGTCATAGAGGACGGTGCGCTGCCATCAACCAGACTACTAGACTTCATCTGATCGAAAGAAGTGTTTTTTCATACACTTAACTCTCGGTATGTCGCTACCCTTCTATTTTTCTAAATATGAATACAAGCAATATCGCGTCCTAAGCGATAGTGCTTGTAATCATATTTGGATATACAGTAATGTAGGATTTTCCTGTTGGATGTTCCCGATGTTAGAATAATTCGATATGTCGTCGGTTCCGGATGAAATTAAGTTCTGATTACTTATAATGCCACTGGTTATGTCCAGTGAAATTACAATATACTAAATATGGGTTGTGTAAAAATGTACATTATAATATCGAGGCTTCAATAATTTGGCTGTGACTATATATACAGAAACTATTATACACTACAGGAAATGGTAGCCCTGAACAAAAAGTAATAAAATAATATAAGACATATAACAAATGCCTGGAAAAAAGTCAACGATTTTGCACACAAAAGAATAACACAAATTACTCTGAAATCTTAGAACAATTCTTTGGAAGTCTGTTACATATGAAAAAAGCTTTTACAAAATGTATCAAGTGACAACCCTTAACAAAGAACAATAGAATATTCACACCTCTGAAGTGATAACTGATACGCGATAAACGCAAACGTTTTTGCCACAACCGTGAGTGGGTCTAGGGGTATCAAACGGATCTTATTACGTGTTTAATGTAGGTTGGATATTGTTGCTATTTTTGTGTATCCTCTTCTATAAAAACAGGGCTGGGCTTATCATAAAAATAGAGCCAGTTTCGGAGCAAATATAACCCGGATTATTAAGGAAACGAATTCAAAATGGCGCCGCTAGTGATAACTTCTCACTTGTACACTGTTACTGTTTATAGTAAAGCAAGTATAATTAACAAGCAAATGCATCAGCAGATCCATGGTTCGGATTCCGCCGCGGACTTGAGCTTCACCGCACCGTCGAAGGGCATTTTGCTAATGCCCGCCTGGCTAGCGACCACCCTTAAGTAGAAAATCTGTCGCCAAGCACCTAACGGTGCGTTCCGGCAGCAGTCCTTGAGAGCCAGAGAAATTACAGGCACACGAGACTTAACAACTATGTCTCAATGGGACGGGCGCATGTACTATTCGTGACTTGTGACGAAATATATCTATCATAGGCAGAGGTTAGTCCGCTTAACATCAGGTGGGCTTCGAGCTCGTTCCGTGACAATAACATAAAAAAAGCAAATCATTCAAGTATAATTAGCGGTAAGTAAAAGTTAAGAGGTAATAATTCGCAACGCCATTTTAGATTTGTTGGTTATACCTACTGGTATAAAATTTAACCAACCCAATATCACCAAAATGTCCTCTTTAGATTCACGGCTAATGATGAAGATAACTTATTAATATATTCCTCTACTATTGTAGAGGAGACGTGGAAGAAACCTTGACCCATCAGATAACTCTATGAAACATATTTTTTAAACAAACATGCCTATGATAACTTGCCTATCTAAAAGTTTTCATAGCTATTTTTAATTGCATCAATTTTACTTATTATTATAAAGATAAATTATCTGGACGTGTTATATACTCATTAGATATCCTACCAGCTTTATCATTTCAAATTCACGACACTAACAATTTATAATGATCAATATAGATTTTTATATAATGACACTGTACAATCTGACACAGAAATAGAATATAATCATGTTTTGAAACAAGGGCACGCAAAAACCATACTTCATTCGGCGCCGTTCATTGTAGAGAAATCGATTCCGTCCAAATTATGGGGCACACGCGGGACGCAACGAAACAATCATATTCTATGTACCGTATGAGGGTAGTATACCTTATTTTTAGCTGTTTACTTTTCTTTCTACCTTTTTAGGGTTCTGTACGAGAAACAAGAGCCTATTCCTAAACTTACGTCGTCTGTTCTACCTTTAAATGGCCGTAGATGTTTAACCCAAATACGAGTATAGGCTGATTATTTTGTTTATTACCTGAATTCCGAACTGGAAGATTTTTTTTTTATAAATAAATATTGATACTAGAAACTCCGATATGCTAGTCTAAGTAACCCATATCTAGATATAATTAGTATAATAATTTGTTGTGTGCCAGTAGCGGTCACCAATCCAAGAAGTTGCCAGAACTAGGAAACTAGTTTAATGATCAATCTAATCTATACTCCAACCCGGCTTCGTACGGGTAATTACGACTATAAATAGAGATGTAAGCTATCCTATCTTTCAGTTTGGATCATATTGCACACGGTGTGCAAATCAAATTTAAAATTGGTTCAGTAGTTTAGGAGTCCATCGCAGACAAACAACGTGACACGTAATTTTTATATAATATAATTGCCATTGCCACCTGATTTATTTGTATACCTATATTATTTTTTCAATTTTATTCTATGTTTGTACAATGGATCATGAATCCGAAATAAAGTTTATTATTATAAGACATAAAGATAAATTGTAATTGAAAACGATTTAAACAAACCACAATCCATATTTAGCAGCTCTCAAAGTATTATCTTTAACTATGAATGTCAAATTTCCAATGATTGGTTGAAAGCGTTCTCAAGCCGTCAGTCTGTGATGACACGCTAAGTGACTTGTTTGCAGCGGATATCGAATATTCGTGTTAAGTGCGCCTCTATACAAGCCTTATTTCACTTGTACATGGTGTTGTGTACACACCTTAATGGCACTCTTCTCAAAGGCGGCCCTTGATGAAAATTGTGTAGTGTGAGGTTATGATGAGGTAAAAAATACTGTATTCATTTGTCATGTCTGTCATATAATTCATTTTTTAACCGCGGGTTACTTCGCCCTAGTGACTTTTTTATAGCTGATAGGTTTTTGACTACTAACTTGACTGATGGTGTTGTCGAAATGTTGATCAGGATTGACCTAGATTGGGAACTGAGCGTCTAGGATAGTTGACTTCCGTCAGTTTAGTAATTTAGTTAATCACGCTGTTATTAATGAGATTTAGGCTAGCATTGTCTTACCACCATTGAAATAAGATGTGTTATAATGATTCTTCGAGACTTTACGTACGTGTTAACTAAATTGCGTCAAAACGAAACTAAACTAAATCATATGTATATGTGTTTTCTAATATAAAAATAACTTATATGTACTGCCTCTACAAGTGTGTATTCATATGTACCTAGTATACATTCAAGGCGCAAAGTGAGAACAAACTTGCTATGAAAACAAAATGCATATAAAGTTTTATATGATACTAAATCTTAGGCTAGGAAATCTATCAGCATAGCTATGAAAGCTATCATCTATCAGCAGATGTGATAGAGGTCATGTAATCAAAGAGTAGTCTAGCAGCAATAAATAGCATAAAGAATTATCAACATAATCACCAAAACTTTAACATACATATTGAACATTTTATTTTATACTTATTGAAAACTTTAACATGGCCATTTACAACTTTAAAATACTCATTAAAAACTTTAACATACTCATTAAAAACTTTAAAATACTCAATGATAACTTTAACATGCCCATAAAAAAAAATTACTCATTTAAAACTGTAACTTACTCATTGAAAACTTTTAACATACTCATTGAAAACCTTAACATACTAATTAAACATTTTAAAATACCCATTTAAAACTTTAACATACTCATTGAAAACTTTTAACATACTCATTGAAAACTTTAACATACTTATTAAAAACTTCTATCATACTAATTGAAAAATTAGCTAAGTACACCATAAGTGGATATCTTCTACTGAACAATTAATAATCGTTATTACAATACCAATTCCTACACAATTCGAGTCATATCGTCATGTTTTAATCTAACACTGATCTAACCCATTTATCATCGTCCCTTGTTAAGGTCCCACAGACAAAAGGAAGTCTTTGGTTCCGCACAGCGGTGATTACCATCTGTGTAATAAGTACGTGAATGGGAGTCCGACGAAATCTTAATTAGGTTTCGTTGGGGCCGTAATGTTACGACTTGTAAAACTTGCTCTTTTATTGTACCGAACATTATCAGGGCCGTCATCTACGGAACCCTCGTTACTCGCGGTTTAATTACGTAAAGAATTGATTTTGTTTTGATGTAGGTTACTTTTATATACTGTTTCTCATGGCTATATCGTTTTTATTGATGTAATACTTTGAACTACAAGAAAAAACCTGTATGATGTTCATTTCGAAGAAGCTTCTTTTTGCGACCATTCAGTACCACTGGCTATAAAGCAACAACTCGATGCGCTCCAATTTCAAAAACTTAAATCGATGCAGATGGGCTAGAGAGCGGACAGCAATAATTGATCAGCAAATCGAAGTAAACAGCCACCTGGCTGGCGTTCATGATTGCCTTCAATAATGCATTGTTCGCGTCACGAAAGGTAATACCCGACCGAATATAGAACCATAAAAGTTTCATGCAAACCGTTTGAAAGACCGTTTCAAGCATGCCTTTTTGATTCAGACGTGTAACCAGGCAGTAATAATAAGCGTGCTGGCGTACGTTCGGAGCAAACAAGGCTTGACTGCACACGCCATTAAGATATTCAAAGCCGATATCGTCCGACCATTGACTTGACATGTATTTTTAAATTATTTTTCAGGTACTGAACAATGTTTCTAGTGCTTTGACTGTATTTATGAATCGCGGTCTTACTGATATATAAAAATTATAATATATATTTTATTACTTGATTCGTGTTTATGGTATCTAAAAGCCTGTATCGCCAGCATTTCGCGGTATCTCCTGAGTTTATCTATACGTAATTTTTCATAGTTTGAACAAGTGTTATAATTTAGATAAGTAGTTGCCGCGAACTCCAAAATTAGGTTTGATAACATCGGCAATAAATATTCGAAATGCTTTTGAGTTATGTTAGCAAACAAATTATGAAAGTTTTGTAATTTTGAAATAGCCTGCTTTTGTAATTGGCCATGATGGTGGAGTAAATTGCTGAGAAGTACAATATATAATAAATAAAATATTTTTGATGAAGCGTTAAAATTAAGTACTTACTTTTATCAAGCAACAACTTATTTATTCGTAGAATCGAAATTGTTTTTGTTTCTCTATATTTATATTCTATGTGTATGTGAACGTAAAACAGTATACCTATTTAAAAAAGGGTAAATTTTCTGTCTGACAATGTTAAAATTTTAAATCTGTCGCCAAGCACCTAACGGTGTCTTCCGGCAGCTGTCCTCGAGAGCCAGTAATTTTAGGTTAGTCTGAACAACATCTTCGACCACATCATCACTTACCATCAGGTGAGATAGTGGTCAAAGGCTAACCTAGATTTGAGAGTACCTTCAATTTATTGATTTGGCTTGTGGTTACTTGGTCCAAGAAACAAAAGGCATCTCTTTATTACCTAAAACTTTCACGATAGTATCATTAGCTTGCCATTAAACCCAAGTCAAATGACACCCTATCTATCAAACGATACAAAAATCTTTCTAATTTCAAATACAAATGACTCTATCATAATTTTCACTCTTAATCATGAGATCACGCCGTCCGGGGGGTGAGTGAGAACACCTGCACCGAATTAATTGGGATGCTTTCAGCTGAATGATGATGATGTATTATGGCTGAAGATATTTTGTTATTATATAGGTTTATTTCTGAAGGAATTATGCCTGTCAACTGTAGGATAAGCGTGGTCCTAATGAGTGACATATTGCATAAATGCAAGTAAAAATATGTTTGGTTATATTCAATAATTCAATGAAAGAGTAATTTTCAATACTTGGTATATAAATCTTTAGATGGTGACTTCTTATTCTGCTGAAGAAATAATTTTATTTAGTTTTTATTATGTACTATTAGTATTATATGATGAACTTACAATAATTATTAATACGATTTCAACAGCGTGTGAATATTGTACATAATAGACTGTTGTATCAAAATATAAGGAACACAATATTCTAATCTATAAATGAATTTTATTCTAAAGCTTTTAATAATAATGCAGCAATAATAAATAGCCTTTACTTTCGAAAATGTAGGTAGTAAATTCAGTAGCCGTAAAATAGCAACGCTACGGGCAAGGACCTCGTCCCACTCTTGGCTATATAAAAAGACAAACCGCCCGACACCGCGACTTCCCCATTGTTAATTTAATAAAAATCCCGATAATAATGAGAGGCCATAAAACGAAACGAGCCTTTTAATATTTATTCCGATTTGCGAGAAAAATTCTCGGTTCGCCGGCCTGCCTTATTTGTCTCGGCGTCTCTTATGGCTGTATTTTCTAAAGCGGCTTTTTGGGAAAATCCAAAGAGAAAAACAACAAAAACAACGGGAAAACTCGGTGATGTAACTGATCACCCCAGCAAATCATTAATATAAACATTGTTTTAAATTGTGTTGTTCTTTTGGGTTGTACATTATTTTACTTGGTTCGATAGGATAATGACTTTGAATTGGATGACAATGATGACATATTTCTGTAGGTGGCTCAAAAATGCTACTACTGTAATCATATCCCGCGGGGTGCCGGGCTAGAAAGTAATCCCCCATCTCTTTCCGTGTGTGTTGTGGTCTTCGTTACAATACTTTAAGACAAGATTACTTAACACGAATTAAATGCGATCACGTACCTACGAATAGTAATTCCTCGAAAGTAAAATGTAATAAGTGCCTTAAAAATTTTGAATATCTTATGCGTAGTTTTAATTCGGGTTACTAGCTTCACAATCGTACTATACGAACTAACTTGTTTTTATCTCAACTGTAACCTCTCTGCGACCGCGTTAACATGACTTGGAATCTCTACACTTGAAATTTTCAGTGTATAAAAATCACAATTAAAAATCAAAAGCGCTTTACAAAAATCGCCCTCTACGACCGTAGACCGTAGGCAACAAAGCAGTTAATTGAAACAAGCGCGGCTGGCGGCTAACGCCTAGAATAACCTATGCAGTACGTAAGTTTGTGTCCTTTGAAATCAACAACGGCGTTGCTTTTAGTGTATTAATCACAAATGACATATCCTAACTAAAGATTTTGTTTTTCATTTTTGTTCTTCGCAGTAAAATATCAAAATGGGTTGGTGAAATATGGCTATATTTCTTAATAGATAGAATGATATATAAATGACTACTAAACTTATGCCTTAAGTTTTTGGATAATAATTTTGGTTTTAATTGTAAATTCTGCCCAATATCTTTACTCTCTTTAGTAGGCTGTAACAATTTTGTGATTTTGAAATATTGCTTTTGATTTCAGAGCATTTTAAATAGAATGATTTCCTTATCAAAATACATAGTTTATATCAAACATACTTATTCTTATATACACAAGATTCGTAATAATCTATTAGGTATATCTTTAGGCGAAGTGATTTCTTCTGTATTTTGTGTCCATCGCTTACATGATCTTTCCGCGTGCTATTATGTCTAAGTTAAACAAATAATTAAATCGATGAACATAATTAATAATCAGAGTATATTAAAGAACAACAAGAAATGTATCTGTAGCACATTGAATGTTAGTACCAATACTACAAAATATACATGTAGTATTACAAAATCTATATAAGTTTTTTTTTGGATACTGAACCTAACGTTTTTGTCGTGGCTAGAGCTTTTGATACAGTGGCTTGATAGCTTGTGTTAGACCCTCTGCTCTGTATTTTTTACTGTGGTCGAACGTAGCCTCTCCGCGCGCCTCAGTGCTACGACGCTCGTCGCGTAGACCGCCCGCGTAGCACTACGCCGTCGTAGTGCTGGCTACGCTCGCTACGTAGTGCTAGTGATGTGACAGTGTAAATATTCCTACACTACATGTAAATATCCCAATGCTGGCAGAATGCACATGTGTTTTGCTAACAAAAGTGTGTTTGTGCTCCTTGACGGATTTGGAATGTGCCCATGGCGGCGGTAAATGTTTTCTTAGAGTTTATCAAACGAGTTTTCGAAGATGTTTACATTAATGTAAAGTTGCGAAAATTGTTTGGGACAGTTTTTCAATTAGAGATGATTTTTATCTGTTGTTTGCGCGGCATGATTTAGGATTTACTTGAAGGAAAACTAATTTAATAATTCTTCCTCGACGTCAATTTCTTTTGTTGGATCTATTATTAATTTTTATTTTAACCTCAATATATCGGTAGGTACATATCTAATTCATTACAATAGAAATGTATTGTTATCATATGAATATATTCACAGCCGATCTCTCCGATTATTTTTTGATTTTATATAAGTAGCTCCATTATCATCTTTCTACATCAAAGACAGGTGTTGATTTTGGTCGATAATACGGTATTGGTTGTAGAACATGCTTGATGGCTAAATGAAAAAAAAACCTAACTGATATACAAGATATTCCAATTTTGTAACGATAATATTTTCTATATTTTTGTTACATTATCTGTTTACGAAAACCGTTAAAATAGTGATGTGGAAGGTAATTTTATAGATTTTTAGAAAAAATTACGATGTGTCGACCCCAAATAATTACTTAAAGTAATTATGCTCGTTGATTTTAATTACTAAAAATTAAAATCAACACCTGTCTTTGATGTAATGATATATGGACAGCTTAGCTTTTCTGAAATTAAGTATATACCTATTGGTAAATTACTTTCACCAAAATCGTGTAGATTTTTCCTTAAATTTACTTGTTTGCGCAGTCCACTTACACCTCCTTCGACCTGCTCATATTTCGTTCCACATTCAAAATTGACATTCGTTTTGTTATATGTTTTTGATCCCTTCTCATAACATGTTCACCAATCTACTACTACTCAGTTTTTTAGCGCTACTGCTGGTAATTTCAAGCTTTTTCTTCTACAACACAAATCGATCTATTTGTACCTTTGCTATCATGCTTCTTAATTAATCCGCATAATAATATACATGTATAGTACCCATGAAGCAAAACGAAACATCTGAACAAATACTGGGTTAGCCTGAACAACATCTTCGACCACATCACCACTTACCATCAGGTGAGATAGTGGTCAAAGGCTAACCTAGCATTAATAATAATAATTAAAAAAAATATAAGGCCTTCAAAATACATATTGTAATGTATGGAATATTACAAACATCATCACTTACCATCAGGTTAGATAGTAGTCAAAGGCTAACCTAGCAGTAATAATAATCAAAAAAATATATAAGGCCATCAAAAGACATATCGTAATGTATGGAATATTACAATATGTCTTATGATGATCTAATAATTATTCTTTTGGTTGGCTTTGCTTTATGGTTTTTTAGAGATCTCATTTATTTATTCTATTCATTACGTCCCATTCTAATTCGCCGACTCTTTGGATCATTTAATCAAAATAGCCAACATCGGAACAGACTAGTACGGTTATCATTTAAGTTGATTTGGGAAAACAGGACGTACCATCGAAGTTTGAGAACTCGTGCTCAGTCGTGTCATACTAACGATTTTCTTATTCTCAAGAACCATTCATTAAATTGTAAAAAAATGTCCATTTAGCTCGAAACGGATATCACCCAAGTGGCCATTACAGATGTAATTAAAGAAGGAATACGTTAATGAATATCATTAAATTGGTAATTAACATTAATTGTGTCAGTAATGACGTGGTATTCAATTTCAGGATTAATGAGATGTATCATTTGTTTATGGTATGGCTCTGGGACATTTTCTTTAAATGAGGACTTTTGAATTGGCTCAGACGTACTCAATGAGTCATGGACAGAGCTACATAGGTGTTTCTAGAGATAAACTAGGAATTTGAAAATGTGCCGAAGAATCAAAGTCCGATAATAATCTTAGACTTTCCAAGTCAAAGTGGCAATACAGACATCGCTTAATAAACTGATATCCACTGGGAATTAAACATTCTCGAGTGGTGACCACTAACCTGAACGGTAGTGTAAGTTGGCTAGGCCCGCACTAGGTGAACCGACGATATCGTGATGGTCGCGGCGATCCGATTAAAGTAAATGGCTAATAGTCGTTAATATGGCAATCAAGGGAAAGGCATCTATTCACCAGTCAAGATTTCTTCCTGATGATGATGGTGAATATATTTTTTGATAATACAACTTATGTAATGTGCTAGCTAAATAAACTTAGCGTTTTATTAAATTATTAGCCCTGTCGACAGTCACTAAAGCAATAGAAGACATATTTCAAATCTCGCACAGTAGCTATCATGGCATGGCGTTAACCTGAAATATTCCATGAAATATCTCATTATGCCTGTAATTTCTCTGACTACGCCGTTTCACAATACATAACTATGTAGATATTGCTGTTTGGTGGTTTGTACACAAGGCGGTGGTACCAATTCAGATGTTTTTTTACTTAATAAATGCCTCCACAAAATAGTTGAGTTTAACGATGAGTTGATGCTAGATCGCATGGTGAATGAAGACCTGATCCATCATAATATGTTGATCAGTCTACGATCAAAACGTACAATATGCATCACGGTTAAAAAAAAAACATCTAAAGTAACAATCGCAAAATGTGCTTAAAATTTTAACGGGTGCTGGCATATAGCCTTTTGTAAATAATAAAATATGCATATCTATGCCTGATCCATAAAGCCACGACTTAAAACAATGAACCATCCATGATCCCTATATAAATTTGAACCGGTCAATGATCACAGTCAAATACATACCATTTATTGATCCAATCTATGATCAATCGTTATATTTAGCTTATATTAACCAGTATAAATCTCGATTCATCCAAAGTAGGACTTGAAAAACATATTTCCGTTTATAACATTTTCACGGACGACGGGACTCTACATTCTGTAAATATTAATATATGTACTCGTTCTCGGCTGGAGACCTTTCATATCAGAAAACCTGTTTTATTATTTATAATAGTAATATCGGTATAAATCTGTGTGCCTACGTCAGCTGTCTCTCTGTAAGTTGAGTGATGTCGCTGGTAAGGAGTCCCAAATATTATATATGAGTTCTTGTTATGTTGAATAGCGATTTGCGAAAAAGTAAGTAAAGTATTGTCATTTCCCAGAAGGCATAAATATGTTACTGTATTATTGCTTATCTAACCGTGTGAGTAATTACGATTATGTAGAATTTATAATTTGTAGCACACACTTTGTGATATCAGCGGCCAGTCGTGTATCTTGAGGCGTCCCCAAGATACTGGACTGGTCGAGTTTGGGGTTGCAATACCGCTTGGGAAGCACCCTTCTGCGTTTAATTAAAATTAATCGTGATAGATTGGAAATACTTTAACGATGCCGCAATTGTGTTTCCATGTAGCCTCCTAGGACATACAGATTGTCTAGGGCTGGAGTTATCGTGTAAGTTACTAGGTACCTACCTGCATTTGAAAAACCTATTACAAGTGTAAATGGGCGTAAAATAATATTAATAATTTTGCAGTAGTTTATGATCGAAACTTTGATTTGAATCAAATTCACTCGAGTTATCAGCACTCAAATGAAACATATAATTTAGTATCTGTATTTATGTTTGACAAGTTTATCTTAGAAAAAGAACATGATCTAAGAAATAAATAAACAAAAACCGACCAAGTACGAGTCTTACGCATCAACGGCTCCGTACCTCCACACAATATACTTGTGTTATGCAGAATAAGATACACATATTTTGTCTTTTAAAAAAGATATTATTCTTCCATTTAGTTCGGAATCAGTACCAAAAACCTCAAGAGGAGTGGGTTTTGTTATTTGTTGTTTTGATTGCCCTACCGTTGACGACAATCCACAGTCCTTAATTGTGTCATTTTTTCTGTGGCTAGTGCACGGCACCCTAAATTAGGCACATGTAAGTATTTTTTTAATTTAAAAAAGCAAGGGATAGGGAATAAGTAACCTGTTATTTTTTACTTTTTGTTTTGTTTTTTTTATTTGTGAAGATATGCGCCATAATAATGCGCATCCTGTACAAATTCAACCCGGTAAGTATTGCGGTTAAAAGATTTAGCTCCTAAAAATTAGATAAACAAAAGGTATGCAAAGCCTTAAATAGAACGAAACAAAGAAAACCTTTGCTTTAAGAAATAACTATAACATAAAAAAAATATACGTAAAATATTGAGTACCTATATAATTAGAGAATTTTAAATTATTTCGTTAACTTGCATTATATTCCACAATTTTATTTCAACATCGCCTTTAGTTAAATTTTCATCAAAAATAAATAAATGATCTGTCCTTTTCACAAAATAGCCAAAGAATTAATACATTCATAGAAACAATTTTAATTCTAACTACTTTTTGTAAACCTTTAGGTGATAATTAACCCTTTTGATGCCAGTTTACTCCTTAAATAAGAGGTGGATCCCAATGTAATATTTTTTATAACATTTGCTCTTAATGGGCCTCTTATTTCACCAATTTATACATTACGTACTTGTGGATTATTGTAATGTAAAACGCACGGTTTATCAAGGTGCGCCGTCTAAACAGAACCGTGCTTTTTAAAATTTTAGCAAAGAGTTTTTACGTCAGCAAAGTGGTCAACATTTTATGAATAAACCTAACTTTGGAAGATAAAATATAATAAATAAACATTTAATATTTTAATTTAATTAATTTTGACCATAAATTACAACCATTCATTTGTAACAAAACACAAAAATATTAATTTGATTTATTCATTTAACAAAGTCCGAGTTTTATTTATTCTCGCAAGTATGTTATAAAACGTCGTATGACATTCGTGCGCTTTGATAATTACAGCCTCTGCTTTCTTGTAGCCCTCGCCTGCGGCTCCAGCTGGCAATATCACCTCGCTTACTGTATCAGCCGGATCGTCCACTGCTGAACACAGCCTCTATTAAGGGGGTTTTTGCCCTCATCCTCACGCTTGGCAGGCGTCTTGGGGATCGCAGTGTAAGTTGGTAGTTCTTTAGAAGGCGCTGCTGCCCACCTTCCAGCATTTTTCCCTTAGTCGTCACTTACGACACCCATGGCATGATATAGGGAGGTGCAATTCTGACCCGGCACCCCACAGGGCTGTCGCCTCGCTTACCGCACTTATATTATAATGTACTATTTTCTGTAAGTTTTAATACACCGTTGCCACCACTGCCCTTGGCAATCAGTACCAGGTGTTTGGCTTTTATGAAGACAAATTTTGAGACAGGCAGTCATCAACACTCAAAACCTGAATCAGATCGGGTATGTGTTCGAAAAGAAAAATAATAGCGGGCCCTAGCAACAACGAGCGCAGTGCAATGTTAAGCATGACGAGGGCGGTTACACTGCAACTGTAATGGCTTGATCATTAAATTAAAAAAAAACACTCCATGACGAGTAAACTGCATTTTAACCGTAACCGCGTTGACTGCAAGCTTTAAATAAAAACTTTAACAACGCTTCAATTTATAAACTTTGTTTCATAATCCCGACAACCTTAGAAATTGGAGCCTTAGAAAGTTATCTATTTTTTTATTAATTATTACTTTTGTCAAAGATATACGAAACTATAGTCTAAGACCGAGAGTGACAGTCGCTAACCGAAGGATGCCTGAGACAATTCCAAATATTTCCCTGTCTCAAATCCAAAAGAATATTATTTTACCTTAAAGCTGATTTCGTTGAGACTGGGAATAGAGTGCAAAAAATTAGGACTACAACTTTGTACTGTACAAGTAAGACAGACGGTGGTCGCGTGTTGAACTATTATCGACCCGGTTAGTTGCCTTAGGTTTAATGTTTCTAAAATTTCAGCTCAAATTTATTTTTAAATTGTGGTAAAACTTGCTGTTGGGACTGGTAATACGTGCATTCTAATATCCCACTGGGTGGTAAGATACCTGCTATAGATTTTGACGCATTTTCCCGTTTCAAATATTTTTACCCGTAGCAAATTGACACTGTTTTATATAATGTCTCCGTGGACATATAAGCTGTTGTTTTACCAGTTAAATATAAAACGTTTAAAAGAAAAACTCAAAATACGCTCGTACTTTTTTATCTCTTTGAGTTCTGTGAATATATCTGCTGAAGTTTATCTATTATCAAACGCGGAGAGATTTAAAGCTATTTCAAAGGTATCTAGTTGATGTTATATATACATTTTTTTCGTTTTTGATCACTGGCGGCGGTGGTGGTAGAAAAACATGACGTTAAATGGATTCGTCAATAAACCATTTATTCGTTTTCTTTTAATTCATTTTAGAATTTCTTTTAAATATAAAAACGAGTATTTGTTCACGAACGACTAGCAAATATATAAAGCTTCTATGACTTAAAATATTAATGAAAATAATATCGTTTATTTGGAAACACAAAACTTAAGCTTAATACATACTTACAAAGTATATGACAGCGGATAATGATGTGAGACTATAAATTATATATCGGAAAAACTAAGTTTACTGAATTCCACAATAACTATTAACTTACTTTTTTCACATTAAATGATGTAGACAAGATTATATTATTTGCTTCAAGATACTGTTACGCATGCATGTAGGTCAAGATCATAAAATTATTATTAATCAATATTACGGTGATCAGTGATCACAAAAGGCTGTTGACAATATAACACTCGCGTCGTAGACTTGAAGCATACAATTTGCCTCAAATTGATGTCGATGATGCCTCAACCTTTGTTGTAATTTGTCATGTCATTAGAAACAGATAAAAATGTGTAATCTAAATTTTTTGATGTGTGAAGCCTGTATAATTTAATATATTGATGTAAATATATTTTTTATTGCTTATATAGACTAGCCTTTGACCACCATCTGACCTGATTACTTGCCTAGAATTACTGGTTCTCAAGGACAGTAGCTGGAACACACCGTTAGATGCTCGAGGGTGGTAGTTAGCCATGCGGGCAATTCCAAAATGCCTTACAACAATCCAATGTTTTAAGGTGTTTCGTACTGAAAAAGAAAAGCCATATTAAGATGGCAGGTCTTCAGATGGAGCTACTGCCCAGCTTCTGGTATATTTTCCTTCGTGGCCTTACAACTCCCACATGAATATATGGGGGGGGGGGGGACACGTATCACGGCAAATATTAAAAGCATTTACGTGCGCTACTTGAGCTTTGTAATAACCTTAATACCATTGCGCGCTGCAATTTGGCTGTTCCGTCAAGCATTCTGAGCAGCGCTAAAATGAGATAAAAACTAATAAAAGTTGTGAAATAAATTGTTACTTTCATAACTATATGCAATTGTGGAAATTTTCAGGTTCTATTTATATATTTTGGAATTATTGTACACCATAAAAAAAATACGATCTCCATAAAAATTACGTCCAACGTAGTGATTTACCTACACTGCATGAGTGGAATAACGATAAGAAAACGATGCTAATATTGATAAAAAATATATCATTAATAACAAATATAAAAGTAAATGTAAAATTGATATTTTAGTTAAAAAAAACATTTCCCGCTGAGCCGACGTGACGTAGACACACCGGAAGAATTTTCAATGATTTGATTCTACCCATAACATTATCAATATTGATTTACTGTCACATATTGGAAAAGTAACGCATGAATCTACTCACCTTTTATTAGAAGCCATATCAATTCTTTAGACTTGGATGTAGGAATGTAGTGAAACCTTCAGTTGATCCTCATTCTACAGGCGCATAGCTACTATAGCAAACAGTCCCGAAATTCGATATTTTATTCGGGACCACCTGATATCTAATTTTATATACATTTCCGCACTTGAGGTACGAAATTCAATATTTTCGTGCCACTTCATAAACTTCGGGATATCTGCGTCAAACTTATCGAGATAAAAAGTGAGATGAAATAACTTGGAATGAAAGGTAAACACATAGTGTAGGTATGAAAAATAATAGGACATATACCAGTATGGAATTACATGGAATCGATTAAGGAATATAATAGATTCATCGGATTGCTCATAAGCTGTGGAGCAGGATAAAAAAAAAACAAATTTTATTCTAAATGGCATGGTGCTACATAAAAAAGTATGAAGCATTGGTTGTAGTTGACACACGTTTGGGCGGCTATACGTTGAACACTGTTGTATGTCAATCAGTGTTCACCGTATAGCCTATTAACTCTCGCCTGGGTTTTAGAACAGAGAGTATTAAGGGAAATCGTCATACTGTAAACGAAGTGCTCAAAATCGCTGAAATTTAGCATCCTTGAGCCTAATTTTTATAAATTCCAAACCAATGTAGATAATACTTCCAAATTACTTTATTTACTTGTACAATTTCAAGCTAGTACTTTTCGCCTCGAAGTCTCTTGCCAGAATGACCATTCGACGGACTGACTGGTTTCTTCCTCCTGTATTTTTCCCCCCAAAATGCGATAGTGGTAAATCTTTTCTGATTGCTCGATCGAGCTCAGGAGTGATTGGTCGATTTTGAATAACCGACCACGAGATCGTGTGTGTTGCCAATATTTAAAATATTTAATAAAATATTGATTCAGATAAATTAATCTATAAATCCATTGAAAATCATGCCACTAATATCAATATTTCTGGTTTGCCAGCTTTCCGTTATTGAAGCGCTCGTAGCGAAGTTTGCTTAGCCATTCTGAACCGATCAGCAAAGTTAAGCAACGTCCGCCGCTGTCCAACTCATTGGATGGGTGACCGCAGGTGACATTACCACTGAGCGCTTCAGGGAGCGTTAAGCCGTCGGTCCCGGTTGTTGTTTTAGGATAGCAGTCGTTATAGCATGACGGTAGGGCATTTTGCGAATGCCCGTCTGGCTAGCTACCACCCTCAAGTAGAAAATCTGTCGCGAAGCACCTAACAGTGTGTTCCGGCAGCTGTCCTTGTAAGCCAGTAATTCTAGGTTAGCCTGAACAACATTTCCGACCACATCATCACTTACCATCAGGTGAGATAGTGGTCAAATGCTAACCTATCAAGCATAAAAAAAATATTAGTAAATTTCGTTTTGTATCGGAAATCTTATTGTACGAGTATATTTAGGGTTCAATATTTGATAAATTGATATTAGGCTAAAGATATGCATCCAAATTTCACAGAGCTTGAACACTTGGTTATATTAGTAAAGTTCGTTTTGTATCGGAAATCTTATTGTATATTTAGGGTTCAATATTTGATAAATTGATATTAGGCTTAAGATATGCATCCAAATTTCACAGAGCTTGAACACTTGGTTTCTTAATTACGTTTATATGGAATGCGCTTCGTGTGCTCCAGCCTTAATTATTTTCACATGGGTGTTGTCATTTGTTGGCATGCATTTTAAAAAGTTTATTTTTTCAATGAAGTACCTACCTAGTATTATTATTCAGCCAGTACATTACAAGTAGCACGACGAGGGCAGTGCAGCATCAGCGCAGCTTGTTAGCGGTGTGCTAATCGAAAGAGATTGCAGCAAAATAGTTATGCATGATTTTAAATTCGTGCTGTTCTAAAAAGCTTAGTTTATTTAATAAAAACTGTCATTTAGCATCAATAATACATGTTAGAGTTTCCTAGTGAGATATTCTGATAAGTATAATATATTGTTCAGTATATTTAAAAACATTAATTATTAATTCTTGTAATATACTTATGAATTTTAAATAGTATTACTTACGAGAGGCATTATGTACGGTGTATAGCCCATGCTCAGGTATATAAAAAAGACTTTCACCAAAATCCATTCCAATCAGATTAAAATTTTGCTTCGATCATAACTTTACATTATTAAAAATAAGTATACAAATAAATTCAGGATTTTTCAATATAACATACGCACGTTTGTGTGGAATGTACTTAAACTACCCTTTGCCCGCAAAAGGACTTTGAATAATCTAGTAAAATTAGCTTCAGATTTATTTTAATTAACTGTTGAATTCATTCTGATTCCAAGAACGAAAGTAAACTCTGTTGAATGCCTAGTCTGTACCTATATTGTTGACTTGAAATAGATATCTATGAGTAATAACAGCAATCGTTTAAAATGTATTGAAAATAATAATAAATGTCTTATTTTTGTCGAATAAAACTGTGGATGTTCTATGTATCTCTTAGGGACCGCAATGTCTCCTAAACTGATGAAAAATTATAAATCTAAATATAACTTCTTACAATATTACATCTGAGAAACAACTTTTCAAGCGGTCCTTCAAAGAGAACTTGAAGATTTCTGTTGGTATCGAAAGAAAATAATATTGATCGTAATTAATTTGCAAAGTTTACTAATCGCCTAAACAATTTTCAAATTAAATACTCGTGAGTTTCATACATATTTTAGTTTTATTATTTATTCCGGAAAATACTCACGTTTGAATCGAGGATCTGATAAGCTCGAAACACGGGTCGACGAATTGAAGACGAAAATCCGAACGTATTTGCCTTCAAACTGATCAAAACAGTAAAATAACAAAGTAAACATAAAAGTTCTAAGCGCGATCGGCCTGCCCATAATCTCTAGCATATTTACATTTAAATGAAACACATTTTAAACTTAGAACCGCATTAAAATAGGTTAAAATTCCCGGTTGCGCTCAAATATATCCCGGCTCAGGTTATTTGCGTAGGACCGCCCTCTAGCCTCTGCAAATAGAGGGTACAGAGAGTTATATAGTTCCAGCGATTCGCGAGCACGCGTGAACTTGTGATTTTTCATGTTTATACACGTTGCGTTAGTGTGCGTGCCTGTGCTGGAACTGAATGCACACTGGGCCACCAATACAACTAACACTAGCAAAGGCAAAGCGCGTTCATGAACTACGGGAAGTAGCGGTGGTGTAGCAATAAGTATAGTGTTGATACTTTGTTACCGGAAACGGAATAAGCACTGTTTACGACAAGAGGTCTTATCCGGAACGCAACTTTTAATTCCTCTGTTTAAATGTATTTAGGTCAATTTGAATAAAGACAGACGACAGAAAGATATGTGATAGCGCCCATACCTATTTTGTAGTTAATTCAACTGTTAGTAAAAATTCAAATCGAAAATAGTTTAACAAAACTTTCGAGGAGAGTATAAGGCAATGTCTAAATTTATATAACCACTTACATATTCGAGTCGTATGCGTTTCATTGCAAGTGCTTAATAGTGTTAATTTTGAAAAAAAATAAACAAACAACACTACTACACTAAAAAAATATATCTACTGACACTCATAAAGATTCTAACGATACCCCATACATTCAAAACTATTCAGGCATTGAAAAAAAAGGGAAATAAAGAAACGCACATACATAATACAAATCTTTTAAATCCTCACTTCCAATAATAACTCCACAGCGTTCTATATAAAGAATAGCTTTCGCCCGTTTTTTCGCCCACGTGGCAACCAGAACCTAATGAATATATGTGGCAAATCACATTTTCGCTCGTAGCCAAGTTTGCTTAGCCATTCTGAATCGATCAGCAAAGTTAAGCAACGTCCGCCGCGGTCATGACTTGGATGGGTGACCGTTGGTGACATTACTACTGAGCGCTTCCGTCCTTCGGAGGGCACGTTAAGCCGTCGGTCCCGGTTGTTGTCTTAGGATAGCAGTCGTTACAGCGTGGTGGTAGGGCACTTTGCAAATGCCCGCCTGGCTAGCTACCACCCTCAAGTTGAAAATCTGTCGCCAAGCACCTAACGGTGTGTTCCGGCAGCTGTCCTTGAGAGCCAGTAACTCTAGGTTAGTCTGAACAACATCCTCGACCACATCATCACTTACCATCAGGTGAGATAGTGGTCAAAGGCTAACCAATCAGGCATAAAAAAAAAAATATCAACATTTCTAGAGTCGTTTCTGACCTGACTGGCAACAAACAAACACCTTATTTGATTTGTAATATATTATAAGTGTAATTCTCAAAACTTCTTTCAGCCGTCTTGGAGTTGAATACTTTCCGATCATCCGGTATATTGATACACGATATAGTAAGTAGAAACATTGTTGTGAGTCAACCTGTGTTAGAAACGCCACTGGAGCCGTCAAAAGCGGAACTATTTGTTATGTTGCTCCGATGATGGCGTAATTCGTGTAATTTTATCGTAAAATATAACTACTGGAAGTATTGGGATAGGGTCGCGCGCGGGGCGTGATAACGGTAGAGAGCACGCAACCGTAAATGGAGCAAGGAATGTGACACGCGAACTCGTTTCTTTCCTTTCTTTTCATCTATGGGTCCGCGACACCATTTTTTTGTGGCAAAAAAGGTTTTATTAGCGGGCTTGCGGAAGAGCTTGTGAAAAGTGGAAACAATTGCGGGTAGATTTAAGTTGAAACGTTTTTACAATACTCGGGTGAAAATGATGTAATTTACGTTAGGTTTTTTAATAAAGCTCATAAACGTTGTGACCTCTATTTGGTTTTAAATATTGTTTATTCTTATATGCCCCCATATAAACTTTTTGAAATAAAATTTGATTAGATAATTTCGAATTTATTTAAATAGGCATCTACTTAAAATGATATAATTTCTACTTAAAATGATATAATTTCTACTTAAAATGTATTATTTATAAAATAATTTTGGTCTGCTAGTAAAATTTAAGTTTAAGGTTTATTTTATAATAGGCACTATTTAAAAAATATAATGTATTCTTTTTAACAACTATTCAATTTTCAGCGAACCTTATTTTATCTGAATATAATCGAATCGCATATAGACTCGAAATATTGTCATCAATTTATAATCACGTAGCAGCCCGATATGTATCTAACTGGTAGAAAGAAATCATTCTGTCACCATTGATACACAATGTAGTAATTACTGCATGTAAATCTGACATCTGTTAAAGTAACGGTAACATTTTAAAAAGTCTTCTGATTCTAATCATATTAAAAAAATCTTTGAATTCATCACAATCGCAGTTATGAATAAAAATTCACTTGGATACTTTTGAATTTTTATTCACATTCTATTTAATTTAACGACCATACAAATGCTTCATCGCAATGTAGAACCTTCTCGCATAATAGATCATTCCGCAAAGAGTGACATAAATAATGAAATGGCTCACCGTGAAAGGAATCGATGACATTATCATTCCCCATTTAAAAAGACTCAAAGCTCGGACGAAGGAGAAATAACTCAATTCACCGAGATCTTTTACAGTTCATTAATCCCCCAGATTGGACCTTTAAAATTCACAACCTCTATAAATAAGGGCCGAACGTAGGCTGCGAAATCGCAGTGCTATTTTTGATGTGGACAAAAACATACTTGTTTGTTACCAAAATAAATATTTATTTATTTTTACCCTTATAAAATATTTGGAGTATTTTGTCAGTCGTTTTCGATTATGATCGTTTCATGTTATAGTAACTATAGTCTGTCTTTATTCAATGTCATATACAATATACAGTCAAATTTCAAAATATAATAATAATACAAATAAAATATAGTTACTTAATGTAACTCAGTCAAATAAACCTCCGGGCAATGGCCTTTGGCCGAAGGTACCCATTATACTCGCCGCATTGCCTCTTTGTATGGCTAGAGATATGTGCTGGCTTAAGAAATAGCCAGACCGAGGGTCACGGCCCTTTTCCTTCAGACGACACCCTATGGCATGAACAAGTTTTTTGGCATCACTGCTCCACGGTCCGGCTGTCTCGACGGCAAACGGCACAAAGTCGTATACTGATTTCAGGCATGAGTATTTGACGTGTTTGCCTCTTGCAGCGGTCTCTGCACCCGCACCTGCACTCTGCTGTGTGCCAGGAAGGTGGCAGGATGCATACGTACAGACACACGTCGCATCCCAAATAAGGCATCGTCCTCTCTGCCATGGGATCAGCGTTAACCCGTCCGGCCGCTTGCCATCTGAACGAGATAACCCTGAGGGTTCCAACACACAGGGTAATTCCGCTGACACCAGGGCTTGTCTGATTATATCATTAATGGCGTGGTGGCGAGACATTCGCCCGGCACTGCGAATGCAACTTAGCCCGTGATGCCCGTTTGCATCAACTTCTGAGCCACATATACATGTGTGAGGTTCGCACATTTTACTGCCCAGACGAAGCGCCGTAGCCACTCTTAAGGAATCATTGTCCAACAACGTGCCCATATGTGGAGATGGTAAGGCATGGAGCCAAGCACCAGATTCTGGTTTAGCAGCAGCTTTAAGTCTGGCTAACTCGGCACCCGAACATTTATCCAGAAGATGTAAATACAGTTGTTTGGAGGTAGTCTCTTCCCAGCCCCTCTGCTTATCTAATTTTGCAGGCTGGTCGCTATCCGGGCACAGAACAGACCACGCGCTTAAGGCTCCTGGAACAAATGGGATCCGCAGCATGTCACCTTGAATAGAAAGAATTTTAGTGACAAGCTGCGCAACCCCATAAGAGGAAGCGAGAAAAGCGATAGGGCCTGATTCCTGTAACCGACGCACACCCAGCCCACCGTGTCGAACAGGTAAACTGGCCCGTCGAACAGGTAAGCTGGCCAAACTATAGTCTTGCCTCCTAATACATGGGAAATAAAAAAATTGGGTGTATGTGAATGCCAACCTGGCTTATCGTACAGACATATGGTTTTCCTACGCGACTCAGATGCAACTAGATCCATCAATTTATAAAGTTTTTACGTCAACACTCTTTTTGATTACCAGTGGGATGCCTGCGTTAGTCATATGACTATCATATATATGAGCAATTCTTTTCGGTGGCTACGTTTTACTAAACATGGGGGTATTATCGTAGTCATTTACGTTTACAACTGGGTCATTGGCCCCTACGTAGCATAATGTCGAATGTTAAAAAAAAGCAGCTGGTATTAAAAAATTTGGATGCAGTTTTGACGTTAAGTGTATGGAGCATCTATAAAAAACTGCACCTTAGAATGGTCTCAACATTAAGATGCATTTATTAATACGACCCTTAGAGTTATTAAATTTTTATTGCGCTTGTATAAGTCATAATAACGTCACGTAGTCCAATATTACGTGTCGAAGCCGAGAATTCCGTTTAGTGTGAAAATATAATGCAGTAATATAATATATTAATAATAATATCTTCATTGAAAATCTTACATAGTACAGAAGTTGGTAAAATTCTGCCTTTTGCTTCAGTAAAAAGGCAGTCTCTCCCATATAATAATCAAAATTTAACAATAAAAATCTTGAAAAAATATCAAGATCTGAGATATACAGTACATAATATAAAATTACTCAAAATTACTGCAGCAACTCGAGAAGTTTCTGTACTTATTTTATATTTTTGGATAAAATATATTTGGCAACATTAATTAAGAGTCGAACGTTATTGGGGCTAATACAAAATAAAAATTGCTTATGTACTATGATTGACGAGTATCGTTTACCGTTCCCTATAGAAAAAAAATCTCAAAGCATTAGGCACACTGTCTATCTCTTTTTTTATTCTAAAAGCAGTAGTAAAACCCATAGCATACGATATCTAGTTATATGAACAAATCTTATTACCTTTAAAGAGATTATATTATTGCGAATGAAACAATTAATCATGACAAAAATTATGAAAAAATGTTCACCCTTTCCTGGCATTCTTCACCATCAGTAAGCTGTTAAAGAATAGAATAGAAAACTCTTTATTGTTACACCACATTTAAAATATTAAAGTTTACATCATAAGATTTAATTAAATAATAATAACATAGTGTTACAATGGGCGGCCTTATCACTAAAAGTGATCTCTACCAGGCAACCTTAGGATGGAGTTGAATAAACAAAACTATTGGGGCGGGTGTAGTCTAACAATTAACAATGAAAAAGTACAAATTCATAAAAATATTTTAAAAATAAAACTAATTTTATTAGTGTTTCTAAACAAATGTATAAAAATAGCATGTAAGTTTTTAAAATAAATAAATACACACATAAATATATATAAATATTAAACCTATCGCTGAAACAAGAAATACATAAATTTTTCAAGTTTCCTAAGAAATGCGTTAATATTTTATAAAATACCTACAAAACTAATTCACGAGAAGCTATCCACTAAGACCTTAAACAGTATACATCACGTCAATTCATTCTAAAACGTAGTTAGAATAGAGCTTGAAAAGAAACGAACCTAATATTTAAAAATGTCTCGTTTTCCAAACACATATTGAAGCTCATGGAACTGAATAAAAGAACCGCATATATCACATTTTGAATTATGAATTATTCAAATTATATGTTAGATTTAAGGCCGTGCTCAGCTAATGTTTTTTTAAGGCTGTATAACGAGAAATGACTCCGCGGTCTTTTGGGGGTACTACGTTATTTGTCTGAGAGTTTGTGGGGTGTTTTTTCATTCCTCGGCTTAATGTTATTGTTGTTTTGCGTCACGTCTAAAGCACGGTGATTTACCGCAGGTATAAGACGCTTTCAAGAGAATGTTTCTTTATGTAGAGGTAGTTACTGATCCGTGTGTGGAATTGAAAATACTGTTATATTGAAACATGCAGTAGACTACCACTATATCCGAAACGAAAAGCCATTCGTACAAGTAAAACCACTCGAAACGGCCATTATAAAAATTGAAAACGATATCGTTTTATAGACTGAATAAATCTCTTAAAGTGTACGGTCCATTCGCCGCTACAGTCACAAGTTACAGAATAATATATTTTACAGAATTTACACTAAATCTAACTTGAAACGAAGGCTGGCAAATTGAAAACAGTCGTCTTCGGCTCGTTACGAAGCCGACTATACCATTTATCTTCATTCGGCCTTTCAATAGGATTCCCAGCGAGACGTTTTCCGCAACTCAAATGGTAGAACTACTTATTATTTCGAACAGTTCGAGCTTAACGATTTAGCTTGAACTCGAGCGCACCTGTCTCTCAAGGCACCCGCGCCTCGAAAAACCGTGTATATACTATGGCACTTGTGTACGGTAACACAGTGAATACCCCGATGGAGCCATGAAAATGGTTTCGTGTAGGACCCGATAGATTTCTTTGTGTGTTGGCGAAGCGCACGCTCCAAATTGTCCACGTTTCTGAACGTGGAATTGTCGGAGTAAACGGTGGTTGTTTTATATACGTTTTTGTAGATCTGTTGAAAATTTAAAGGTGAATCGTCGTATTGAAAAGTCAAACGAACAATTGTGCGGTGGGGCTTCGTACTTTTACTGTTCTGACAAGAAAGTTTATGATTGAATCTAGTTTTTAGGCAATAGTGTTAGAGACATATATAGAAATCCAAGGATTAGAGACAGGGAGGTTTATGTAAGGCTTATATAAAACTTAAACTTTGTATCGTATGTTTTTGTGTCATTGTTTGTGTTTTTAAACCAAACATAATGTACCGACCCCATATAACTGGGACATGGGTTCGTACAAAAGATTTGGAGAATATTTGTACGACACTTAATTGAACAATACTAAGGTATAGAAATTAATTGCATTGGTTACTGGTAAACATAATTATTATTACTATTTTTTTTAATTTTAAGTTTTACTCAAGGAATCATATGCATTGGTGTTCTAAAACGTTATTTGATATCTGTTTTAAGAGAAATGGGCGTGATATGGCCGTTGAGGAAAGAGAATGGTGGAATGAGAAAAATCTTGTACCAATCTTATTTCGGGATAAAGCTAATAATTTTTTTTTTCAAATTGGCGATGGGATAGCCTTTAGCCCCAATCTCACATAACGGTAAGTGATAATGTAGTCAAAGATGGTATGTAATATGTAATATGCTAATATACAATAAATTATTATGTAATAAGTAATATGCTCAACGAATAAGCATTGCAATTCAAGGGGCAATGCTGCCAGCATGCTGGGCACGCTGCTAACTGGTACTGAGCTGGATCATTTAGACTGCCTATGAGTCTGCCATGACTTATAAGATGTCTAAATGCTTTTATTGTAGTAGCTGTAGTGTTGTATATAGTTCGTAGTATTTTGTTTAATAAAGGCATACAAAAGATGGTAAGCGAAGGCTTTACCTAGAACCGAAACTCAAACTTCTTTACCTTGATAAGAACAAGTTGTATGCCAGATAAGAACAAGTTGTAGAGCTCCTATCCCATATAGGTAGGAACTTGGGACTAGCGTGATACACTTGATCGAGCAATTAATCGTTGGAATGGATAGGCTGATATTTGATAGGTACGGCGGCGGCCCTTCCCGCCCTGAGTTGATCTTATGTCAGTTCTCCGTAGGAAGGGATCGAAGCGATATATTCAGTGCTAGATGGTTATTGCTTCAGTATATATTTTGATAAATCATGAAACTATTGAATAAATATATTTGATGTTGCACTACCGCCACAAATTATTCAGTAACGTGCTATATTTTTAGGTACAGTTCCTAGCTTAAGAAGTTCTTATACTGTTTCATATCTTATTGGATATCGTCTAAAAGAAATAATTCGCCAAATTGTCACCACTCGTTTTGTCGTGAGTGGGGTGTTGCAGCACATTAGGCGCAATGATGTGCGATCTCGATGCTCTGATCACTTCAAAGTTACCAGGTCAACTAACGAGATCATTCACAAAAAAGGTTGGGGTCAGATAAAAACTATTATTTTTACATCAACGTTCTTGTATTTTCTGTGTTGTCGTTTACATTGTTTGAGAAGACGTATTGTACCAACTCTAGATGAAAAGAATATGGGTTGGAAGATGATAATGTTACATGCGCAGTAATTTTATATTGCTTCACGTAACCATTGGCGAAAGCCTGTTCTGACCATGGTATTTTTTTATTTTATTTAAAGGTTTGAGTAATAATATCACGTCATTTGCCCATTAGTCTTCTCACTTTAAAAGGCACCCCTTGCTAGCAATCTGTCCTCCAGTTAAATATGTCCTGAACATATACAGTCAAAGTCAAAATCATTTATTCAATTTAAGCGTCTACGATGCTCTTATGAAGGTCAATTACAAATTTTAATATTGAAATATTCTACATAGTACTGCCACGTTCAGCAAAAAAATATATAGAGCCACTGCGAGAAGAATGGGCAAGAAACTCGGGGCCATTCTTTTAAACGTTCAATAACAAGTTACATATTATATAGTAAAATTATTACAATATTTATTTACATTACGTAGGTGGCAGGTGATAGCTTGGCAGAGGCGGAATTTTCGAAGCATTTTTGTCGTTTAAGTAATCACAAACTGTGTAGTAAGATTTCTTAATCAAAATGTTCTTCGCATGCAATTTGAATTTTTCTTCTGTGAGCGTTGTAATATGTTTGGGCACTTTATTATAAAACCACACACAATTACCAAAGAAGGGCCTTTTATTTGTCTTTGCTAATCTAAAACCTGGCACCGCTATTTTATCTTTATTCCTAGTGTTATAATCGTGATACAATCAAACAGTGACACTGTTTGATTAAAAATTTGATTAAATTTAAATCAAACAGTGTCACTGTTTGATTTAAATTTAATCAAATTTTTACGAACATACATAATATTTTCAAATATATACAGACAGGTATGTCCCCCAGCTGAAGTCAGACCCATTTTAAGTTCAGCCAGCTACATGTATAACATTTTCAACCATATACCTTCATAGTAATTAATCATCTTTAAACAGTTTAAATCGCGTATATTTATCATTATTTTTGTCCCGACGTTTCAAACACTTTGCAGTAATCGTGGTCACGGGGTGACATCATCGGGATAAAAATATCGATAAATATACGCCATTTAAACCGTTCAAAGTTATTTCATTACTATGTGTATCAATCGCGAAAACCTAAGATAACATATACCTTCATATTTACGAGAGAGATAGTCGTCAAAAATAATCTGTCATAAGTAATAAAAAGCACAACCTAAATGCTAAATAAGAATATTTTTGAATTATAATTCCTGTTCTTTGTGTATTGGTATAAAATACATTGTAAATTAAAGTAAAGCATGCCCATTGTTCCACGATAATGATCACCCATACCTTCCTATTCCAAAGAGCGTCAGTGTAACCCACTCGACCTCACAATGTTGACAAAACGTAAACCCAGGACGTATAAATTAACATTGTCGCCGTTGTTAATTAACCACAGTACAGTCCATTATCCATTATCCTAATGGGTGAATGCAAACCTAGGCAAAACGTCAGTAGTCCGAATAACAGTTACCTATCTGAGTCCCGGAGGATGAAGGACAATTACGATAATGCAGCGATAGTACAGTGATAGTACAGCGACAATGGCGTGACGGTTGAAAAATGTACGGTTAACCAGCTTTTGGTGTTGTATAAGATATAGGCGGCTAGCGACTAAGTGTCTCCTATGTGCTATGTTAACACCGATTAGGAACCTATGCCTAGTATTATTAATAATTTCAAACCATTGTAGATAATACTTCCGAATTACTTTATTCCAAACTTGTACAATTTCAAGCTAGTACTTTTCGCCTCCAAGTCTCTTGCCAGAATGATCATTCGACGGACTGACTGGTTTCTTCCTCCTGTATTTTTCCCTCCAAAATGCGATAATGGTAAATCTTTTCTTATTGGTCGATCGAGCTCAACAGTGATTGGTCGATTTTGAATAACCGACCACGAGATCGAGCGTGTGTTGTCACTATTTAAAATACCGAAATATTGAATAAAATATCGGTTCAGATAAAATAATCTATAAATCCATTGAAAATCATGATGTATGATGATGGTACATCATTTTGCGTTTGCCTGATTAGCTATAGCTGATTAGCGATGGCACCTGACCCACAATTACAGAGCCAGTCATTCCATGTTAGCTTGAACATCATCTTTGACGCAGTAGCCTATCATCAACTAAGGAAAAACTTAACTTCTTTAGCATAATTGGAAATGCACTAGGTCAATATTCTGGGGTTGCGTTGTCAAGTATCGCTGAAAGTTATCTTTTCCATCCAAAATGATTTCTATTATATGGCTTACCACTCGTAAATGCTCTTTAAAATAAAACTTGTTAAAATAAGAAAAAAGGGGCCAAAGTAATTTAAAGCAAAATTTATCTAGTGGATTGAGTACCAATGGACTGCAATGCAAAGGGGCATAGTTTGAATCCCGCTGTGAGCTTGAACTTCATAGCACAGTGGTCACAAAGCAAATCTGTGGCCGAGCACTTTATGTATCGGAAGATGTCCGTGACTATCATTTTCTGATGCATTTTGACCACAACATCACTTAGCATAACCTGAGATAGTTGTCAGTGACCATACGTATCTACAATATAAAAAATACATTCTTGAATGATTCATACCAATACTACTCAAACAATTGAGAGGTAATTAAGCCGATGTCAAACTGCGATCCTGATTTAGACAAATTATTCTTTAAACCGGATACAAAAGTTTCTTATTACCACTGAATTATAAGATGTGAAAACAAATTCCAAAACAATCAAAAAGAAACCTTAACAAAAAGATGGAGGATGGATTTAACTTTCCGGGAGTTGATTGTATAGCTCAGTATATGTGTAATGATTAACATTTATTAGTGATTAAAGACAAACTGATAGTCTTAAGATCATCAATAGAAATCGATTTTTTTATTTAGATTTCGTAAATTTTTATTAGTGATCATTTCGGGCGGTATAAAAGCCTAAACGTGAAAATGAATTTCAGAAAATGAATTTTATATCACTCGATTAAATAATTGCTTATTCCGGCGATTGTGTTTAATATAGAAGATTGAAATAAGGTTGAAAAATAATATCTGAGAATAATTAAAAATAACTCAAGGTACAAATTCATTTGGTACGGAAATAACTTCAAAGAGTTTGTACTAGCAACTGTTACTTTGTAAGTCGTGCATTTTTTTGTTTAAAAGTCCGCAACAAAACTTGTAAGTTAATTAAAGTATATAATGGCATCGTGAAATCAAACTGAAATCCGGTATTTGTAACGCTAACCACAATTTGTTAAAGAGAAAACTCAGCCGCTCGGGAAATCATGGGCTGTATAATGTACCTGCTACACTTAATTTAATTAGAGTTAGCTTTTAAACTCCGAGCTCCTTGAGTACATGCGTACTATTTTTTATTCTAGTTGTTTGGGTTCTTTTAGTAAGTAATATTTTTCATATTTTTTTGAACGCGTACTAATAGTAATTGGTATGCATACTAATAGTAAGAGGTAAGGTCAAAATACTGGAAAAAATAACAGAGACCGTGCACCCCACTGCCACGGTAATGTTATAGATAACATTACCGTGCCACTGCGGACGCAGCTGTTTGTGTTAGTTTAAGCGTAGCATAAACATGTGTTCTATTATATTATAGGTACATCTGCGTTAGCGCCTGATACTTATAGCTACTTATAGCCGCAGGCGATAACCTATAGCTCCAGTGTCAAGTATTTATGCATTTGTTAGTGAAGGAATCCGTTACCTCACTGCATGTAAAAGGATTGTTATATAGTTTATGTAACTGGATGTTAGGCAAAGTTGCCGACGCTATGCAGATGTGACCACAAATAATACATCGAAAAACTGGCATACCACAAGCAAATATATTAGGCTCAGCAATATGCATACAACTACACCGAGTTTAAAAACTTGGTATTTTAAATATGACGAAACAATGGTTGTATGGAAAATACTCCGTGAACTCAACTCTTAAGAGGTTGTACCGTCTCACACAGATTAAGATCAGAAAGCCATACAGACCATACATTTTCATTACTAATTAAACGGGACCAAATATGTGTGCTGTAAGTCGTGTGTCTCTATTCGTTCATAACTTGCCTCCGTCCCGGGATATCCCAGCTTTCCTCTCCATTGTTGGTAACGGATGACGGCACGTGACTCTCATACAAATGTGCGGTGTTTATACCCTGTTGGTCGACCGGCTCGGGTTTGATTGACATAGATATTTGCGTCGTGATTAGTTTGGGACTTGCCTCACTGAAGGGCGCTGTGGTATTTCGGGTTGTAAGTTTTGTTTAAGTTCCCTTGCCTTAAACTGGATTAAGATTTTAAGGCCGAGGCTGAGACAAGTCTTTTGTTATCTTACTAAATGTTTGTTCAATGGGTATTTAACTGTAAACATTTAGGGGCGGTTTTCAAAATATATTTCAAATACGCTTTATAATCAATTCAAATTCATTGCACACGAAATCATTTTGAATTTAATTTGAATGCATAAATATCTGCGCCCCATAATAATGCGTAAAACATTATTAGGAAGAGAAACGGCCAAAAACTTTAAAGATTGATCGATCTGTGTATACATATATCCTCCATACTCGTAAATTGATCTGAAAAAAATAATCTATATCTAATTATACTGAAAATTTGTCTGGCGTTCCATGTCATAATAGAATTAGTGTTCCTGTTATTATTCAGTCTGAATTAGGTAATCTTCTAATAAATCATTTTTGTTATCAATAAATAAATGTAAACATAGAACTAGGCGTATTCGAATCAATAGAGAAGAATCACTGCTTCGAAATGCTGAGCGGCTATAGTTATTGACTCCTCTGCCGCAGGTTCTTGGTTCAACCCCACCGATGACTTCAGCTTCACCGCATGGGGTAAGGGCATTACAAGCACGAGGGACTTAAGAGGTCTATTTCTTGTGATGAAATGCATCTGGTTTGGGCAGAGGTTACTGCTTTACAACAGGTTGGACTCGAGACCGTTTCGTCACAATCCTAGAAGAAAAAACACGTCAATTAGTACCAACTTACTGTAATTGATGGCACATCTGCCTTTCACATAATCACATTCTGGTGAAAAGCGTATATATAATACCGAACTAAACCCAGCAACATTTTCAATCCACTTGTAAATTCGCTTGCAAACTTCCCACAAAACCGAGGACTAACAAGAAAGAATTACGCGCTCGCAATCGGATACGATAGGTGTTGTTATCATCAATTAGGACGGCAGGGGGTACGTTCGCGGCGCTTTAGATACGGGGCCATGGGGGCAAGTTAATGGGGCCTTTTTAACTGTAACTTCGTACTTCTTGATAAGCTTCGGGGTTAGTTGTTACGTGTTACATTTTAGATGAGGTATGATTGTGGTAAAAAGTGAACCTAGATTGTGCTAAATCAGGTCTTCACTTTTGGGTAGTGATAGCCAGGTCATATAGAGTGATGAGATGCCATTAAGGCGTAAGAAGCTAGAAACGTATCTTCAAGAGACACCTACGTCAGCACTTTTAAAGGTTGGGGTCTAATTATCTGCAATATAGCGGGTATTTTACCAACAGGAGCATCATGTAAGAGGGTTGGCTTTAGGTAGACCGTAGGTTAGGTAAGGGCCGTAGAACCGAATACTGCAAAACTTTTTTCTTGTGTTATTGTCGATGGCATGATAAAAAAACTGACTACATTTCATGTGAAAATGAAATAATATATAAATTAGTTAAAACATAACCAGGTAAAATGTATCATCAACGAAAGGGACTACTTTTGTAACCGTTTAACCCGCCGGCAGCTTAATCGACCGTCGGAAAAGTGTGAAAAGATAGTGGGACATATAGGCATGTTAATTCGCCCGTAAGGTCAGAAAAGTGTTTCTAATAGGGAAAAGGAAATAGGAACAATTTAATGCTTTTTAAAATGCATCTAATAAAGTGTTGTATATATACGTACAAATATTCATTGACTCTGATTGTGATTAAAATAAGAGAGGTTATGACTGTGTTCACAATTGTTTTATATGAGGCTTCCTCTGGACTTTACGAGTCATCATCAACCGGAATACGTATACATTTAAAGAGAGACCTCCAAAGAACACCATAAAGAGTCCCTTGTAACTATTGGCTACCAGCTACTTTTACGATATCGTCAGTTAACCTAGTGGGGGCCTACCAACTCTACTTCTTCCAGTGTAATGCTAACCACCGGAGAACCTTTCTTCGAGCAATGTGGCTTGTCCATAGCTACTTCAATTTGCAAATCCTGAGTAATGAATATATTCAGGCGCTATTTTGCGGAAATCCATATTTAATAATTACAAATATTTTTAAAATATTTTAATATTTTTAAAATATTATAATTCACTTAAAAAATATAAAAATATATTTAGTGACAATTCCGCTTAATTTTCATGCTAAGCCGACGTGACGTTGCCAAATCGGAGGAGCTTTCGACGCGTTTCTATTCTGTTTTTTTGCTAGTGTTTTCTTAAAATAGTTGTTATTATTAAATCTTGAGTAATCAATTGAATATATTTAATTGGAAACAATGATAGCCAAGCGGTAATAGTTATGGACTGCCGGTCCGCAGGTCCAGGGTTCGGTCCCACCGCCGCGCCGGCTTAAGCTTCATCGCATGTTGGAAGGGCATTTTTCGAATGCTCGCCAGGCTAGTTACCATCAAGTAGACATTCTGTGGCCAAGCACCTAACAGTGTGTTCCGACGGTCTTTGAGAGCCAGTATGTAACTATAATATTACAGTACATGAAAATTTACAACTTTAATTGTCTCGAAGTACAGTTCGTCTACTAAAGTCTATGCGCTATGTTCGGAATCAAATATGGAAAATATTCTAATAAAAACTATTATTAAAGTATAGTGAGTATCATGTTTTAAAAACGCGCTTAATGGACTTTAATCATATATATGCAGACACTGCTTCGCTTCCTGCCGATCCAAAATATCTATGCGGCCCGATCGATGATCGGTATTTTGGTGAAACGCCGAAGCCTTGTGTGAACCCTGTCCAGCTATTAGGTATTCGGGCCGTATCTATATCGTAACGGGGCTGTAATCTGTTTTATATGGTCGCCCATCTGGCCCTTACCGCTTCTTTGATGGTCATAGAGATTCATAAGGAGATGATGGATGTAAAACTAGTATTGATATTTTTCTGTAGGCTAGTAAATTATTTATTTTTGTTTAAAGTGTCGATCTGAAGTGTGATTGCAGTTTTTCCATGAAAAGATACAGATTAAGTTGAGACACTATCATTTTCTTCAGTCGTATCCAAAAAAAATGAACTGAAATCGCTTAAAATGATTTATTTATTTATTTACACACTTATACATATTTATTATATTATATATTTATAGCATTACAGAATTCATTTTCCAAAGCGCTATTCACATAAAACTTAAAAAATATATTATTAAAATGTCACTATCCATATTAAAAGTCAAAAATTATTATTTATACATTAAAAACATGCACATATTTATTTATATCTATAGCAAGCATCGTGTACTACTGTCCTTTAAAATTCGGACACGGAATATAATACACTTAATAGGTTTAAACCTATGGTAATTGATGATTAATTTAAACTTCAACTATGTAGAGACTGAGTATGAGACAGGCTTTTTACAGAAAGCTGCCGAAACACTCCGTTACATGCGTGGTGACAGATTTCCTAGTTGAGGTTGGTAGCTAACTATGCTAGCATTCGTAAAGCCAATGCAATTTATTGTCAGAATAATCAATTGTACATGAGTTTACAACTTACATTCAAAAAAAAAAATAGAAAATAACATCAAAAAGGACAATTTTAACTGCAATCGGGATTCAAGTTCACGACCTACTTGTTTTTTTTCTATATAGGACACGCTTATAGAATGTCATCGTATTAAATCCCGTTGGCCTCCCATAACCAAGATTACTTCCCGCTATCCCCAATAAATCTGCTTCAATAACACTCTCCGGGACGGCCTCACATTTTTACTTTTATAGTTTTTTGAGCTCACTTCTTTTGATCTCCTGGACCCGACTTAGATTTGAATTATTGAAGAGAGGTCCGATATCTGTTGCTAACTTTACCGATAATATTTCTTCGCTTAAACGTTGGACGAAGATATTATTTATAGATCCTTTTTGTATGAGTTTATTTTTATTTGTAACATTATACTGGACTTTTGTTATACAGGGTTATTGGTAATATGCTAACAACCTCTTAAGGTTGACATCTGCGAGTCCTAACAAATATTTTGAGGAGATATTTTTTTTGTTTTGAAATTTTTTTTTAATGTTTTTGACGGAATAAGTACGAGGCCCATCTAATGTTAAAAGTCTCTTGTGCCTGCAATGTATTATTTCATATATTTATTAAATATTCAGAACTCTATTCAAAGGGAGCACGGCGCGGTCCTGTGTTGCCGCGGTGAACGTTCTTGGCTGGAAGAAGGCATCAAAACAAAAAAAATATATATAAAAAAAAACATTTTTTTTTTCTAAACAAAAAAAAGTGTCTCAAAATGTTTGTTAGGACTAGCAGATGTCAAACCTAAGAGGTTGTTAGCATATTACCCATAGCCCTGTATATCAAGACTCGTCTTCTCTACTAAAAATAACATTTAAACAAATGTATCAAGCTCAAAATACCACGTAACATCCCTTTACGTAGTTATCTCCTTTATTTACTCGTATCGTGTTCACTTACCATATGATACTTACTTATTTGTCTAGATATCCTGCAGTCTTCTTTGACAAGAGCTCGTTACGAATTCCGTCTATCAAAGAAACTTACAGCCACAGTTCGCTAACAACTTTAAACTTGCACTAGGTACCAGAGCAGTTGTAGAATAAACGCCATAACCAGTATGTTAGGATAAATTAAATTTCGCTGTAAAATATACCCGTTTTTGGCGAATGTAATGGTGGAGTATTTTACATCAATCAATGTGTCATTAAGGTCATTCATTTCAATACTGATCATTCAAGTGCAACAATTAAGCAACAATCTAACTACATAGTGCTGTGTGGTTATATAGACTATAATAACACATTTACTAAACTCTACAGTAAAGTATAGTGCAGTAAACGTATCATTATAGTCGCTATAACCGAATTTTTTCGATACTCATCATTCTCATTGTGCAATAATATGGCATCAATCTAACTCTACATAGTGGCTTATACATAGCACTCTACATAGTGCTGTGTGGTTATATCGACTATGTTGATACATTTACTGTACTCTACAGAACAGTAAATGTATCACCATAGTTGCTATAACCGAATTATATCAATATTGATCATTCTCATTGTGCTACAATAAGGCAACAATCTAACTTTACATATTGGCTTGTCCTGACGTCGTTTTTCGCATCAAGTGAGTAGTTTAGATGTAGACAAAGCTACCTAGTTGCTTTCTTAGTGTCTCATATCACTTTACCGACAGTAGTAATAGTGCCACAAATTTTTTATTTTCATTTTATACTGGTAAAGCTCGACGCATCGTAAACGGTTTACGTCTGCTGTAAGCCTGTGTGAAAGTATTTGTCACTTTAAACCGTCTCCATGGACATAAGTCACTGGGGCGCTGGAGTATTCCAAAGTTATATTCACCTAGAAATTAAACGTAAGTTGTAAGCCTAGGCTACGTTTAGCCTGCACATACAAACGGTACGAACTAATTTAGCTCATTTGTGAATATGCTCCGCTACCGTTCTAGTGCATAAAGGTTAACGTTCCTTTGTGCCAATTTTATAACTCAACAGAATGAGGTACTAAGCGGATGAATTTATATAGGAAGTTGTTATATGAAACCAAATGTAACTTGAGATTACACGTCGGAAACTTGAGCTTAACACAGTTGTTTGTTTTAATGTTATTGTGACGGAACAAGCTCGAGGCCTACCTGATGTTAAGCTGTAACCTCTGCCTGTAACATATGTATTTCGTGACAAGCGACGAATTGCACTGCGTCCGTTACCCTGTGATATACAGTTGTCAGTCTAGAATAAGTCTCATGTGCTTATAATTGTACTGGGTTTTAGGGACTGTAGCCAGAAGACGCTAGGCGCATGGCGACATATTTTGTACTTTAGGGTGCGGGCGAGCATTCGCAAAATGCCCTTCAAGCCGGCGGTGGGCATCGAACCGTAGACTTGCGGTACTTCAGTCTATATCAATTTCAAAATTTAATCGTATCAGTTGTATCATTATGGTATTATAGTAAAAGAACTTAATTTAGTACAGAAGATACCAAACACATTAATAATTGCAAAGGAACGAAAAGCCTATGAAACATTATTAAGGGTATATTTTAGACGAACGCCCCAAAACAAAACGCAGCTCCAATCTCATTTTAATAATAGCGAATAAAACTTAATGATTTTTTACCTACGTAATCACTACCCCAATATCTAGGTTTGTGGTGCATCAGATTTTCATTACATTATACAGTTTTGAAATTACACTAGCACGAAAACTCGTAATTTAAGATAAAAGAAAGACCCAACTTTAAGCACCTCTTTCAAGAATAATAAGCAATGTTTTTAATATTTCTATTGCACCACAAACATGGGGAATATAATGAACTTTCTAAAATGGAAAGTTATTTATACATATGTATCTTTGAAGCGCTCGTAGCCAAGGTTGCTTAGCCATTCTGAATCGATCAGCAAAGTTAAGCAACGTCCGCCGCGGTCATGACTTGGATGGGTGACCGCTGGTGACATTACTACTGAGCGCTTCCGTGCTTCGGAGGGCACGTTAAGCCGTCGGTCCCGGTTGTTGTCCTAGGATAGCAGTCGTTACAGCATGGTGGTAGGGCACTTTGCAAATGCCTACTAGCTACCACCCTCAAGTTGAAAATCTGTCGCCAAGCACCTAACGGTGTGTTCCGGCAGCTGTCCTTGAGAGCCAGCAACTCTAGGTTAGTCTGAACAACATCCTCGACCACATCATCACTTACCATCAGGTGAGATAGTGGTCAAAGGCTAACCTATCAGGCATAAAAAAAAATAATTACTATATTTTTTTTAATAAACCTGGAGCTACGAATAACTCTCTCAAACTCCTAAAAACGAGTGCTATATATATACTAAATGTTTTAATTAATAGTCCAAAAAAAAAGAATTTAAGCCGGAAACGATAGGTCTAATAATACACTATATTTACTTGCGAGTTTTTTTTAAATAACAAGTTGAGTTTATAGATAGGGTCACGTTTAGGCTGGCGGGTATATGTCCTTAATGTTTGCGCTCGATTGCCGTCGACGTCGGACACTTCACGCAAGATAAGCACATGACCCGATACGGGCGCGGTGATGTATAGCTATCAGACCTGTAGACGTGTTAGCACGGCTAGTTGCACGGAACAGATTGGAATCGATTGCTGGACTGTATTGAACTCGTCGTGAAATGGTGACGTCAGCAGGGCGTGTCGTTAATTCAAAGTCTTTCACACCTGCCATGGTCGGGGCGAGACATTGATGGCCAGTTTTGTGTAAATTTTACAAACAATGGAAGCTAACGTGTCGAGAGAACAGCTGCGTGAGTATTAACTGCCAATAAATAGGTCCCTAATGCTGCAAATATATTACTTGTTGATATTGAAAAATGCATTTATCATTCTAAACCGTATGACCATTTGAGCCCACAAAACTCTCCGACCTGTTAAATCGGTAAAGTGTCAACAGTGTTCGTACACAATCACTTTAGCACACACATAATCAGTTGTACACACACATAAATTGTTCAGGGACTTGTGTGCTGAGGCTAATTGATTTCAGGGGGTCTCTCTGAAGAGTTCGGTCATTCGGTCCGATTGGTCGGCCTCTGAATAATTAACACCGAATTAGGGTCGCGACCCGCTCCCCGATTGTTTGCCAGAATAATGTCTTTTAAAAAGATTCCGAGGAACTCTAATGGTGTCTCGATTTACATAATTTCCTTGCTCAGTATCGCGTGTTCAATTAGATTTTTTGTTTATTTAAGGAGTGGCAGTAAAAAGTAGAGTGAATCGATGTTTGAAATAACAAAGTGATTTCTTGCTCGCCACTTTCAAAAATCTGTTAAAAGGTAAAATACGCAAATGTATTTACTTTTAAATGTATTGTTTAATTAAAAGGAAAAGCAACACAGAAATAAATAAATAATGATTGCCTCCTGGTAGAAAACAGAGCTCATAATTTTTATGTGTAACATTTTTAGGTTATAGATATAGTTACAATATACAATTAAATATTAAATTCAATTTTAAATATACTTCCATATATATTAGATAGTCATGAATTCGACCTCTTTAAAAAAAATTGTTATTTGTTATTAGTAATATATTTATAAAAACTAGTTGTAGCCCATGGAACCGATTAGACCTTAAACTTTGATTTTGTCACGCTCCTTCGGAAAATTAGGGTGATAAGTAGTCTGTGTTAATCCAGGACCTAAGAAATATGTATATGTACCAAATGTCATCAAAATCCATTAATCCGTTTCAAATCAAATGTTAACAAAGTAACACATGCGTGGTGGAAAAGCATTTTGCGTAGTCTAGCCTGGTTGGCTCCCATCATCAATTAGAATATCTGTCGCCAAACACACGCATGATTGTTTAAGAAAGACGGCGCTAAAACTGTGGCTTAAGTCCTCGTAATTTCCATACTGATATGATAAATAAGATGTCATGACATACAAGTCAATAACTAACGAACTTCTTTTTAATATATAGCCAACTACATAAACCAGCTAAGATGCAGGAAAGTGTGCAGAAGAGTGTGTTCCGGCACCACTTTTGTGAGACAGTAAAACTACAGGGACATGTAATTAACCACAGTATGTCTAAGGTGACGGCGTAGTGCATTTCGTCACTTGTGACAAAATACATCTGCTATAGGCAGATATTACTGCTTATCATCGGGTGGGCCTAGTGCTTGCTGCATCACAATCACATTAAAACTAACAACTGTTTTTAGCTCAAGTTTCCGATGTGAAATCTCAAGTTACATTTGTGTTCATACAACAAGCTTCTATATACATTTATCCGCTTAGTACCTCATTCTGTTGAGTTATAAAATTGTCACAATCCTATAAAAATCCCCGCACACAAACTTCTCATTTATTTTAATACGAATAGGAGTCAATATAAATCATACATTCGCTGCTGCAATCACAAATTTGTACTTGCCTTACCCTTGCTTCAATCTAATCGAATTCTTCATTCAGTTCAGTTAACGTTACTCATAACATATCGATCTTGTCTAAAATAGAGTTGGCAAATAAGTTCAATAGCATACCATTAGGAAGTTCATCATTCATTCCGGGATCTCCATTTAAGTCCGCATACAAGCAAAATCGACTGGAAAATCTAGCTCATGTAATTACAAGTTAGTTTCAAGTTGGGAACAGACGTTTAGTGCACCGTAACGACGAAGTACTTAGCTTGGACCCAGTCGCCCGGCACTAATTTTAATCTAAGTACAGTTTGAGGCTAAAATGACATAATAACACACCCAATTTGAAACCTTATGACAGAATTTTTTATTTAAACTTACTGTGACGGAACAAGCTCGAGGCCCACCTAACGTTAAGCGGACTAACCTCTGCTATAACAGATGCATTTTGTCACAAGTCACGAATTACTCTGCACCCGTCACCTTGAGACATAGTTGTTAAGTCTCATGTGCCTGTAATTTAACTGGCTCTCAAGGACTACTGCCGGAACGCACGGTTAGGTGCTTGACGACAGATTTTCTATTTGAGGGTAGTCGCTAGCCAGGCTTTCGAAAAATGCCCTTCTGCCATGCGGTGAAGCTCACGCCCGCGGCGGTATTCAAACCATGGAGCTGCTGCGCGGCAGTCCATAGCCAATGCCACTAAGCCATCACTGCTGCATAAGCTGCCTTCAGTCCTCATTTACCGCAAATAAAATTAAATATTTTTTTTATAAAAGTGGGCTTTTTAGACGTGGTCAGAAAAAAGTTGCATCTCACAACGCCGCGCTTAACAGCAAAGAAAATTGAAATAGCCCACAACTCGTATAATATTCGGAAGCGGGTGCTGAAATTTGCATCGCTTGCAAAACATGGTTGCAAATTTCTATCTGGTGCTCGGTTACTGCGTAAATAAGAGCGTGGTGCCCTATCTCATGCAAACCCTACGTTAGTGGGACAGTATGGATAATATAGACAGTGACGAAAGTCTGTCAATTGTACTAAAATTATCAGAACTAATGGACTGACGATTTTATACGGTTGTGGCTTTAAAACGAATGTTTTGGTCGTGATCTGCGAATTATGCTTGGTTATTCTTGTTTTTTATCTTATACTAGCCGCCCGCCCCGGCTTCGCACGGGTAATTACGACTATAAATTGAGATGTAAGATATCCTATCTTTCAATTTAGATCAAATTGCACACGGCGTGCAAATCAAATTTAAAATTGATTCAGTAGTTTAGGAGTCCATCGCGGACAAACAACGTGACACGTAATTTTTATATATAAAGATTTATCATTAATACTATAATAGCGAAAGCTAGTGAGTGTGTTTGTATGTTTATTACTTCTTCCAGTAACACCCGCGGGTAATACTACAGGGCGCAGCTTGTATATAAATGCGAAAGTTTGTGAGTTAGTGAAGATGTGACTTTGTTACTCTTACACGATAAAATCGCTTTGGATAAAACCTAAAACATAGATAGTTTTGATCCTGGATTAAAACATATGATACGTTTTATCATAACCATCATGTTTCGTTTTTGTTTAAGCTGGTGAAGCTTCGGGTCTCAGCTAGCATACTAAAGTATTATTCTAAATTATTAGCCGTTTATTATTGTGTAAACATCAACATATTTTAAAACAACATCAACATATATGCAGTGTGCGTGAAACTCGGCTCTTAAAAAGTATTATCCTTGATACAGACCCTATATTAGCGGTGGCAAACTACATACTGCATTGAGTACTTATACACTACACATGGAAAAGCAAAGGAGTTACTAAGCGTATTGCCATTTTAATGAAGGAACCCCTACAGACGAGATTACCTACTAACGTGTGCTCGTGCCCAATTGTTCCAATAGAAAAAAAGGAACAAAACACGCGAAAGGAAATCGTCAAACCGACGAATGTCTTACGCAAACAAATTGCAGACAAGGGTAATACGGTGAGATGAGCGAATAACCCCGCAATCAGCTACAGAACGGAACGAGGTCGTGCTTGAAAAGAAACAAATTAGATCCGTTTCAAGAACGGGCTTTTCAAATGGGCGGGTAAAAAAGACCCGCGTTACTAATGAAGGGTTAGCTCCTGAGGCATTGAAAGCAACTACTTTTTGATCGTTATTATGTTACGCTCTACCCAATAATGATTTCGGGAAGGTCAAGACTTTCGTCGCGATCGTTACTTATAATTGGTTATTTACATAATCACGATGGATTGTTGGGATTCGAAACTGAGGATCGATTGCCATTACCACGAGAAATATAGTCAAACGATCAAAGCTTCTTACCCAGTCAAGCAACTACTAAAAGTTTGCAACAAAAAGTCTCATTGAAGTCTACTTTCAACATGGAGTTGAGTGCACATATCGAAGAAATCTCGCTTGAGGGAAAGTGATGATGTGTTCGAAGGAGGTAAACAGATATGACATAGAATAGGATCTGTCCCTGAAGGACAGCTGCCTGAATACACCGTTAGGTGCTTGACGACCGATTTTCATACAGATCGAGATCGTCAATGGAGGTCTGACCTGCCCTTGGCTGATTAGTATTTGTTGTTAAACTTAAGATATCAGACTATAATCATAGCAACTTTGGAGATATGTATAACCATTTTTTACTATTTAAAAAAGTGGTGGAATTGTTTTAAAAAACACGTTCTTCAATGGAGATCCCCCTATTGTTTTAACTTTGTGATATTATTATTATTTGTTAGGCAATCTGCCATACTAACATGTATTTAAGTTTGAAAGTTCCCGAGAGTATGTGACATATTAATGTTTTGAATAACCGACAGTACTGGCCGCGATTTAGACGCGTGAACTCACCTGATGAAGGGCATCGGATATACCCGAAACCTAGGTCGACAATCTCGACCAATACGCATGAGTACAACCGGTTATTTAACACATTAATATACTTGTATCACATATATTGAGAAAATTTCACCTACCTATTGCCGTTCCAAAGATCCCTCCAAAGATCGGACGGACGGATGGACACCCGAGTCTCAGTAATAGGGTTTCGTTTTCTAGTAAGGAACCCTAAAAATATCCAAGAAATTAGAAATGCAGAACCGTTTACGAAGCAAGTTTCCTTAAACAAATTTTCTTTTGGTATAAAGTAAATATTCTTCGGTCATCGCAATATCGCGTAAACACTCCGAGCAACATGGAAATGAATGTAGAAAAATATAGTTGAATTATTTATTCACAGAGAAGATCTCGATACACCACAGCAATAATAAATATTCGAGAGAGCTGGATTGAGTCCGAATATAGATGTTTCTGAACATCTGTATGTAGGCAATCGTTACTTACTTATCATTAAAGTTCTTGTTTAAAAACCATGAAGTCATTTTGATACTATATAACGTACAAAGATCTTACGGTATAAACTGATAAGTATCGATTTGAGCCTGGATATCGATGTCACTAAATCGATATCCAGTAAGCATCGATATACTTGTTTTTACGCATCATTGTTGAGTTCAAAGGTGACAAAAACCTTTTGTAATTGTGTGTCGAGTTTCAATGATACAGATTTTCATTGTTAGGGATGTATGGTGTTGATTTAAGTCACAGAAAGTTTGAGCACTTATACGAGTAGCTCACCAGTTTATTTACCTAATCCCTCGTCTCGTAAAACGCTCGTCACCTTTTTTTGACATTTTTTTATTTGACGTCACATCATTGGATTTACTCGTGTATAAAACTAATCGACTTCTTTGTACAATATAATGAGATAGAGCAAACTTAATTTCTATGTGATTTTGACGGAACAAGCACGACGTCCACCTTATGTTAAGCGGACTCACCCATAAATTTACAAATTATTGGAATACAAAATGTTTTGCCCCGGGCGGGAATTGAACCCCCGGTAGCTTAGTAGATAAAGCATCCGGCGCGAAATCGGAAGGACGCGGGTTCAATTCCCGCCCGGGGCAATACATTTTGTATTCCAATAATTTGTAAATTTATGATTTTCGCTTAGTACGCGGTAGTGCTTGTAATCATAATATATAGAAGAACTCACCCATGCCTATAACAGATGCATTTCGTCGAATTGCACTGCGCACGTAGACACCCTTAGACATACAGTTGTCATTCTAGTAGTAAGTCTCATGTGTCTATAATTATACTGGCTTTTAAGGCTGCTGGAACACACTGCTTGGCGTCAGATTTACTACTTGAGGGCTGTAGCTATCCAGGCGAGCATTTGCAAAAAGTCCTTCACTATGCGGTGAAGCTCAAGCCGGCGATGGGCATCGAACCATGGGTCTGCGGTACGGCAGTCCATACCTATTACTGGTCGGCCAACAAAGCTTCAAAATTAGCGCTGGTGTTCTAGTAATTGAATCGTCTTTCAAAAATACGTAAAGTAAACGTAAGTACGTGACTTGAATCGGGGTAAAAACTCAAAAAGTCGTCCACCCCAGCAACTTTCGGAAAATTCCACATTCATAATGACCCTAGCCTACGTTTTCTTCCACAATTATTTTGATAAATTACATACAATTTTACCTTTCCTCATGACAATTTAGTAATTGGTAAAAAGACAACTGCTACCGATTACGTATAAGCAATTGAAGATAATTATATTAGTCTTTTCAAAACCCATGTCGTCGGTAATGGAAACTTTTGATAGGTCCCGATGTTATATTCATTAGTAAGAGGTAATTAATTACCTAATTGCCTAATTGAGTGCGGCGTAATTAATTTTGTCAGAGCTCCGATGGTTTCCGAATAATTTTGTTTATTTAATTGGCATTTTGTAGGCTGTATTCGACAACATTAGTTACGTGGTGTGGTTCATTATGGTGCGTATCGATTTTGGTTTTACTATGCTAAGAGAATGTACGAAAGTTTTTATAGCAAATTTATAACACTTGTCGTTATGTATGAATCTGAGTGTTCCGCACAGTTAAAGGACTAGGCGGATCACTCAAGTCATTCCAAGAAATAGCGACTTAGCAACGAAGTAATAAGTTGCACTTCTGCAGACCAAAAAAATTGCTGCACGCACACACATTTAAATAATCACGTACAGTGGAGGGGCGTGCATTTTTAGTCTGTAAGATCTCTACGTACATTATTTTTTTGTTACAGTGAAATGTGCATTGTTGCATTATGATTAAAGATGCTTTGATTACCCACTAATTACATGGATGATCTTCAACTCCTAATCAGGTTGCCCTGTATTTAGGACATTAGTCCTCCTGCAATTTTGTATCATCAATTCATAATTAAATGTCTCAATGTATAATAATATGTGGTCCGCGTACTTATTCAGTCAAGAAACAAAAAAAAAACACAAAAAAATATTAAAAAACATTTTTTTCTAACCAAAAAAAAATCATCTCAAAATGTTTGTTAGGACTACCAGAAGTCAACCCTAAAAGGTTGTTAGCATTTTTCCAATAACCTTGTATAGCAATCTATTTATACCTGTTTAGGTCTCAGTTGACTGCTTTAACGTTTTTCATTGTAACATATTACTTAGCTCTAATGCTTCAATACAGTGTAATGAATGACTAATAATAAAACTAGCTGAGAAATTTGATTTAAATATATTATGGCAAATATTTATAGTAGAAAGTCATAGTAGTTATAAAACGATTGCGTGAAGAAGGATATATTCCCGGAACGTGTAAGAACTGATATAAAAGCTAGTAGGGTGGAATGGTATAAGAACACATGTTTTACTGTAACAAGGGCAGGAAGAAGACTGCAGAAAAGAACTCGCTTTATGTTATACCATCTATATTGATCTAGAATCACGAAGGAGTTGACTTTTATTTAAATAGGCATTTACCTATATGTTTCGGTTCCCGTGTGAAAAGCTACTTCTGATATTCGCGCTTACAAAAATATGCAGCTGTTGCAGCGACCGCGGTCACTAGTGGACTCAAATAAGAATTTTCTAAAACCTATTCCCCTCGTTTTCGTCTCGACTTTTCTACTTTTTTTATGTAAAATGGCATATGTTATATAACAATGGTAGACGTGTGTTCAATCATTTCTACATCCAGGGTGGTCAACGCGTGACCCAAATCGAACACTATAACCATCTGCAACTTTCTTTAGAATTCCAACATTGTAAGTGCAACTTATGATTTGGTACTCTTTCTGTACTAGGGCCACGGGAAAAATCTATCGTCGTAAAGTTGCTTATTTTGTCTTGTCCTTCAAATCGAAACTCAAGTACTTAAGGCTAGAGTGCTCGTGGCGCTTTCCATGTGTAGTTTCGTCATATTTTAAATATTAAGTGTTCAAAGTCGGTGAAACTTTGCATGTATATTCTTGAGCCTAATATCTATGCTTCTGATTTACCAGACTTCCTTAAAATTAAGTATTTTCAAAAGTTATTCAAAAATCATTTTGTATGGGAATTGTTATTTTGGCATTTAGGGATAAAAGAAATAATAAATCATAAAAATAGCAATAGACATTAGGCTCAAAGACGAACTACTTAGCATTCCATGGATTCACCATTGCGTTGCAGAGGAAGAGGCTAGAGGGCCCTGGGACTTCCAACCCAGGTGTAGGGTTGAGAGGCCTCTTTACAATGCATTAACGCTCCCCTTCCCGCTCAAGCCTCCTCCCCTACCTAACCAAATTTGGTAAGATCCTAATAATGCCGCCTTAGATACACGTTTTAGGATAGAAGTTACGGTTGTTCTTATATACATACAAAATTTCTCCTACTTTGAACACTTGGTATTTAAAATTTTACAAAACTTGTGCATGTATAAAGCTCCGTGCACACTACTCTTAAGACAAAGATCTAAGATGTTTGAGAGACAAAGTTTTGTGAATGGTTACTTATTTAAATAAATCGAAGATGAGAAGAAACATCTTTGACGGTGGATGGTGTGTTGCCACTCATTATCTCCCAGTTTCTGTGCAATACTGGTGCGAAAATATTGTCTACTCTTATTGTAAGTAAATTACCGTAACAGCGAATAATTACTAAGCTATTTTCCCATCAGTAACAATGCAATGAACGACATACACCAGGAGTGTTTATAGTAAAACCAAAAATTTCGTTTCGTCGTGCAATTTGAGTTATTTAACATGTAATCAGTCAGCTAGACTATTTAAACATCCGGTCATTCAACTCTTCTACTACAAATGAATTCTCTGAAAGCGATTTTTTCGTGGGCATATTGTTAGCGTGCCCGCTACATACCTCACCGCGTCCGGAGCGCTGAGTGCAGGAAAGGTTTAAAGTGAGCTAAGCCAATCCCAAATGATGTTCCAGCGGCGGATGGATTTTTCCAGAATGCTCTGGATATTTCTGGAATAGTCTGCATTAGAGATGAGAGTGGCCATTACGCCGGATCGTTCATACCTACAATTTGACTAATCTGAAAGCGTTAGTAATTTATTCAGAATTACAATATCCCGTGCATTTAATGCCCCGTGGGGTGCCGGGCTAGAATGTCGTCTGCCCATTGCTACCTGTGGTTGTCATAAGAGGCGACTAAAGGTAAAACATCTGAGGTGAGCAGCAGCCCCTTCTGATGAACTGATATATTAAACTGCGATCCCCAAGACGCCTGCCAAGCGTGGGAATTATAATAGTTTAGATATGCCAAAATAAATATCACGGAATAAAATATTTTTTCATGCACATTAGAAAATAAATGGAAGATTCAATATTTATAAATATGGTTACAAGCACGACTGCGTACTAAGCGAAAATCATATTATACAAATTATTGGAGGGCTAATTTTTTTTTCATTTGCCGCCCGGGGCATACAATTTTTTGCTCTAATAATATATAAATAAGAAAATTTAAGTTTTATATTGAAAATGAAGATAAATTTTGAATTTAGTTTAATACCTCTTAAGTGTCAACTTTATTGTTCACCATGATTTTATATAATTTTGTGATTACCATCATACTTAGGTACAACGGCGACGTGTCATCCCAAGCGTGCACATAATCAAAAATTACGAGAATGATGAACAAATTATAAAAGTAATACAAGATTTCGGATTCAAATATAGTTAATTAAATCTCTATTGCAATTGAAGTTTTTATTCTTAATGTCTTCTAATTGAGAACTAAGCGTCTAGATCACAAAATAAGAGTAATTCGGTGACCCGGCGTAAAATCGCCTATTGGCATTGTAATCAGTCTTGACATATCCAAAACTAAATTCGGCCGGATGTAACTCATCTCTAGCTTCGATATCTTAAGAATCGATGCAATTGCATAAATGTACTGAGGGAGTTCGGTCGTGGCTCGTATCTACTTATGTTGGGAGATTGTAAGTGCAGACTCAATTTTTCAGTTGAAAGTTCTGCGGATATTTTCTTGAAGTTTATTGTTTTGGTATATTTTTGCTTGGAATTTTATATCAACTTAAATCTGATCCACTTCTAATATACGATGAATATATAAATAAATTTAAATCTAGCGCACAAGTAAGAATATTTTTCAATGAAAGTATAGCGAGTTTATGTTGTCTTTACAGATAGATTCAGGACATTACGAGGTATTTAGTCATAGTCAAAGGCTTAATTTTCTGTATCTGCTTTTTTTTGCATATTAATTAATAATATGCAAAAAATCTTGCAGATTTCTTCAGAAACTTTGGGGTAGACAGTCGTATGGAAGAGTGGGTGCTCACGGCCTACTCCTTAGTCAAGAGCTGTTTGATTACTATATGTATATCTTAGAATTAAAGTAAAAAATCTGTGGCATTTTGATTGTGAAGCAACTGTCCTTGAAATCGACTAATTATAGATTCTAGTCAAAAAGTATCCTATTCGCACAAAAATAATATTTCTCATTGTAATCTTTACCACTCAAAACAGCACCAAAAATTCTTTCAGTTAAGTTTAAGTACCTTAGCGATCTTTGATTCCTCAAAGCGAGAGCTCCCTTTGAATCGAGGTTGCGCCACAAAATGGACTTGTCTTAAGAACTTTGTTAAGTACACGCTCAAGAGGTCAAGTTATTATAAGGAACTCTGAAAACATGAAAAGGGAAATTTGATGCAGTACAGACTTCGTGCGAACACTTGACAGCCTTGACTCGCAAGCATCTGCTCATTGTCAACAAATTTATTTATGTAGTCACAGTTGCAAGATCATAATGGAGATGATACTGAGCGTACTGTGATTGAAATGGCTTTCCACTGCAAGCAAGATTGGCGAACCCTGGATAGTCTTGACTTGCTAGTGTCTGTCTGCTCTTTGTCAACAAATGTCTCTATGCAGTCAAGATCGTAAAAGAGACAACACTTAGCATACTGTGTTTGGTATGACTTTCCACTGCATGCAGGATAGACTACGTGTGAACTATCGACAGTCTTGACTAGCAAGTGTCTGCTCATTGTGAACAAATGTGTTTATGTAGCCACAGTAGCTAGATTGTAACGGGGACAATACTGAGCATACTGTGTTTGCTATGGCTTTTTATAGCACGCAGGTTAGTTTGCGTGCGGACTATCGACAGTCTTGACTCGCAAGTGTCTGCTCATTGTGAACAAGTGTATTTATGTAGCCACAGTTGCTAGATCGTTTCGGAGACAATACTGAGCATACTGTGTTTGTTATGGCTTTTTACAGCACGCAGGATAGATTACGTGTGAAATATCGACAGTCTTGACTCGCAAGTGTCGGTCATTGTGAACAAATGTATTCATGTAGTCGAAGTTGAAAGGTCGTATAACGGTGACAATACTGAGCATACTGTGATTGCAATGACTTTCCACTGCATGCAGGATAGGCCACGTGTAAACTATCGGCAGTCTTGACTCGCACGTTTCTGCTCTTTTACTCTTTGTCGTCAAATGTCTTTATACAGACACAGTTGCCCGATCGTAACGTAGTCAATACTGAGCGTGTTGCGTTTGCAAAGGAAAGTGAGTTAGTTATACGTCCATAAAATCAGCGCGAGTTGGGAGCGAACTTCTGCTTTTCTCTTTTACTGGGCAACGAGACAAGAAGTAATTTTTCGTAGTGGCAACAGAGAGTGCAGTGCAATGTCATGCACAACAAAGATGGTGAGACTGCAACTGTGATAGATGACGCTGACCATTTGGCCGCAACTTGTTCTTTAAAATAACTTTATTAAGATGGTGGCCAATTTAGATAAAGCCATTTAGTAAAGATGTCAAAGAAAACGTATTAATTTTCCTAAATCGTTACTTATTATAAAGTTATCCTAACAAGAAACAATTTCCATAAAAAAAATAACCGACGTTTATTTAGCCCGCCTTCTTTCACAAACTCATAATAGCGAGGTTTTCCGACCCCATAGTATGTTTCCGAGTCAGTAAGTACAAGGTGACCCTGTGTTGGACCCCTTTTGTGAGGGGTCCGTATCAATAGAGCTTTTGTGCTCGTGTCCCCTTAACAAACATGAATGTGTTGAATTTTTCCAAAGATTTGTACTAAGTATTGTTGGTAAAAGTTAGTAGTTTTCCGTGTTGGGATTTAATAAATTGACGATTATTTATGAGGGTTGACTGCTAGGTGTATTTTATTTTTGTTTTTGGTAATGAAGCAATTCAGTCTGTATTCGTGAGAATACAGACTGAATTGCTTGTAAGGAAAGTGAAGACGTGAGCGACGGTGAAACATGCACGCCTTGAAGACACTTATCCACTCTGTAAATGCTCCCATATTAAATATAGCTATAAAACGCTGAGAGGTTTTTCCATACTCTAGCCGTAAGCATTATAAAGCTGTATTTGCAGCACTTCATGTGTAGTTTTAGATTTTGCGCCATATCCTATTTGTGCGTCTTGTTATCCGCTGAAAGAAAGGAGATAGGGGAATAAAGTTTTGTAAATTGATTACACATTCTCCGAAGTGAAGTACTGATAAGCTCAACTTTGCGGTTATGTCCGAGGCTTTGGAGCGCTAGGCTCCATTCTACATAATCGCTACTTAATAATTTTAAGGTTCAGTCAATAAAACTTATTCCTATAACACGCCTTCGTCGTCGTCTGCCCTTCTGTCGATACTACAAATGGCTGTTTTAACCATGTCGAATTATTCGCAAAATAAACGTTTTTTTGGCAGATACCCCAAAACATAAATTAAATATTTTTTACTAAAAGCCCTTGATTTCCTTGTATGAGGATTATTTTTTCAATTTAACAAACGTAATCGGTTTCACTGAAAAGTATGAAATATCTTTCAGTGCCAGTAAGACATCATCGTGCTGATACTATTGTGCTAAGTGAGAGGCCAAATTTACAATTACTCTAGAACCTTATTTAAGTCTACAGTCTACGTTAAAATATTTCAATACAATTTAACAACCTATTCAGCTTTACTGGCCTATGGGCAGCTCAAATGATCTCCCCTTGACAGCGCCCCTGTGTACCCGTTGAAAGCAGTGTTAAAGCTAAAGCGTTGAATTTTTATCCCTTAATTTATTACAGCTATAGCAACCACCTTACCTTACTACAACCAATAGAAGTGTAGTAAGCACTCGTATGTGTTTTTTTTTCAATTTACCACTGCAGAGCAGCTTCCCTCATCATGATGGTTTTGCCATAATGATCAGGCTATGTAGGGATCTAAGGGATTGCAATGTAATACCAGATACCAGATCCTCAGAAGGTGCTACTCGAACCATCGATGACATTCTAACCCAGGACACCACGGGCTATAAATATAAATTATGTAAATATGTATAATATGTATAAGTGTTTTTCACCTGGAACGTATGATTTTTGTTATTATGATAGCCTTTATTATGGAGTTTTTTAGTTAGTTTTCGGTAGTTAAAGTCAATTTTTCGTATTCACTGAACCGTTAAATAATAAACTTATATAAACTTAAAGAAGTCTCAAGACACTTAAGAAAACTAACAAGATCCTTAGTAGTTCGACGAACCATTTGTTTTCTTAGAATCACTCAGTCCAAAGGCCGTTTGCTAACAAATCTCTTATTCCCTGTGACCGTAATAAGTATTGTTTATTCTCCTAAAGCTCCGTCCGACCCACGAAGTATCACAAAATCGACTATTCGAACCTTATTCACGCACACAAACGACTACTATAATTCACTCTAGCAAAAAAATGAGCCAATAACAAACTCCTTGTGGGCGAAACAAAAACACGATGGATGGACAAATTTGCGCTTACTGACTTATTTATCTCCCAAGCCGTAATTAACGAATTTTCTTCAGGCAGAAGAACCACAGATTTCTTTCCGATTTTGCTTCACCCTGCTCTAATATTCATTAGTGTCGTGACAGGCAAGAAATACTCCCTAATTATTCATCAGGTCCGTCGCTAAATCGTCAGCCGCCCGCCTTTTTAATGGAGAAGAAAATAAAAAAAGTTTTGGAACATAACAAGTGAGGCGTGTCGCACCCCATAAGTTATTCATGAGCGCCTGAAAAACTTCCGTGAAGTTACTTGAGATTTTTGATTACGAGCGGTCGATCGAGCGCGCTAGATTGGTGGTTTTGCGCTCGAAAAATATGGCATTTCATATTTTTTTGTATCAACCTGTGGACATAAACCACAGCTTATACAAAAGGTCTTAAAGTTATTCAAGGTTATATTGTGTATAGATACGCGAAAATCTTTAAGTTATTCTCTAAAACTAATCGGATGCTTTAAGTTAAACAAACGCGCCTTTGAATAATATATATTATACGAACTTTATCTATAAGAACATAAACTGAAGTAGCAATTACGAATACATATATACATATATGTTTTAAATGTGACCTTCAATGTTTAGTCAATCGCAAACCGATTTTAATTTCAGTCTATATCGTGATCTAGAGTAGCAAAATGATGTTAAATAAGATTGGACTAAGAATTGAATCTGTTTTCAATGTAAGATCATTCGATTCAAAAAATAATACTGACACTATTCGGGGAGTAACAAAAAACTAATACAAGAACGACAATTATTGCCAATAAAATCAATGTGAAAGGTGTACAATATTGAAATACACATAGCATTCTAAAAATCCCGAACTACTTTTTGCTTTCTTGGAAATTTGAACCAATTTCTTATTGTACTTTTGTGTTGAAACATATTAAACTTACAGTGTGTGAATTATCTATTTTATGCTTGTGAGTAGTACGTCTAAGCAAGCTATAACAATGAACAGATTTCGGGCGAAACTTCCTGGTCGAAACCTTTGAGTCAGGTTGAAACCTCGGAGGCAGGACGAAACTTGGATATTGTACAGATCATCGTTAGCACTCGCCTTGGAGTTAGCAACTAATTAATTAGTTTGGAAGGCGAAATATTCTGAAATTTAATACACTTTTACTCGCTTGTTTAACTCAGTTTTGCTTTTAGAGAACTTTGAGTTATAGGGCTGTCATGTTGAAGGTAAAGCTGGCGTCACAACGAACAGCGGCTGTCGGAAACCGCTCGAGTTTAAAAAGTAAATAATGAGTTGAATATGCATACGATCCTAAATAAGCATGTTTAGCCCGAAGTCACATAAAAACAATTTGAAATGAAACAGTGAAAAATGTATTCAAAATGTGTCGTTGACTTTATAATTGTGGTAATCTATGTGTGCCTTGCTTAAAAACGTTACGGTTTTAATTGCGTTAAGATGTCGTTGTATTTATGACCTTTCTCGATCGTGCGCTTGAGGAGTCAATACCTCCTGATCATGTGGTGCATGGTGGTAGGGCATTTTGCGAATGCCCGCCTGGCTAGCTACCACCCTCAAGTTGAAAATCTGTCGCCAAGCACCTAACGGTGTGTTCCGGCAGCTGTCCTTGAGAGCCAGTAATTCTAGGTTAGCCTGTACAACATCTTCGACCACATCATCACTTAACATCAGGTGAGATAGTGGTCAAAGGCTAACCTATCAAGCATAAAAAAAATGTTTAGAGTAGAAGAGAAATGTGTCGAAAATTCTTATGGTTGGACTTCGTTAAATTTAAGAGCGACAGTAGGAACGACAGCATAAATTTGAAATTTGAAGCAATGATGGTCGAGCGGTAATAAATATGGACTATCGTGCCGCAGGTCAAGGGTCGATCCCCACGGCCTTGAGCTTCACCGCATGTTCGGAGGGCATTCTACGAATGCTCGCCTGACTAGCTACCACCTTCAAGCAGAAAATCTGTCACCAAGAATCTAGCAGTATGTTCTGGCAACACTCCTTATGAGCCGGTAAAACTACAGGCACATGAGAGATCAGCATGCCGGGCGCAGCGCAATTCGTTACTTGTGACAAAAAGCACCTGTTATAGGCATAGTTTGGTGGGCTTCGTGCTTGTTTCGTCATAATAATATAAAAAATGAACTTTGACTCCCCGGATTCGAATCCAGCCCTTGGTTCAAATATTTTCTTTCATTGTAACTTTGTATACATAGCATTTCCAAAGTAATGTTTCGAGTATTTATGTGAAATTATGGTGAACATTTTACCTTGTTCTTCAATGTGCACAAACATTTCGCTAGGGCAATGTGTATCTATTTCTGTAATTTTATGTTCTGTGTATCTTAACTTGTTTGTTCTTATATCGTCATTTCTCTCGCTTCATAAATCCAGGGTTTATTCGTACGAATAGTTCCGCTAATAAATGAATGCAAGGAGCGGAAGTTGTCGCGTCTCGGAGCAGTTTGCGAGCAAAGTTAGATTAACGCTGTACATCGACGCGTATTAAACGGGGTTTAGTGCGGTCGCAAGATTCTGAGGCGCATTGTATTGCAAATTAGTTTGGTGACGGCGAGCGGACGGAGAAGAGAACTGTGGTTGTGAACAATCGGGGTGTCTTTAGAACTTGATCGACTACAATAAAACCGGGTCGTTTTAAAAACGATCATGCAGAATTATTATAATATTAGGAAGAATCCACAGCAGTTTTTTCACTACTTGAACTTGTTAATTGTTTTCTATTTCATTCTACTTTTTAACCCACTGAAAAAAAATACTACAAAGAAAAAAATACTATTAGTGAAATACTATTGTATGCCGCAATTTCAATTTCTTTTTGTTATAGTATTTTTTTTGCTTACGCCTATTACTAGTTTATGCTTTGTATGTTTGGCGTGCACCTACGTTTTGATTTATTGATAAATTTTCTGTGTATGTAATAGTTTGTAACCCACGGACAATCGTATTAAATTCTTTCAAACAGTATAAAAAATAGGCTCCTGTAAAAATAAAATGTATTGAAGCACAATTTAATCTTGTTAAAGAATTAAAAAAAAACCGTTAAGGAGAAGAAAATCGGTGTAAATTTGCAACATCTATGTACTCGTTTTCGTTAATAAGTACCCATATAACATCAAACTGCAACATTTGACCATTTGGCCGAATTTAACGGTGGGTGTGTTTTTTGACAGCCTTTTTCACAGTTGAGCTCTTATGTAAATATTTTAAATTAATTTATTATTTGTTTTTGCATGCTGCCAAGCACCCAACGTTGTCTTCCGGCAGCTATCCTCTTAAAAAGGTTGTCTGGAAGAGATCGCTTTCAGCGATAAGATCGCCCATTGTCACACCTATACTTATTCATTATGTTTTAAGTTATACGTTTGCAAAATTCCTGTGTCAATAAAGTGTTATGTATCTATCTAAGCTAATTTCCACCTGCGAAGCATCACCGGCCATAATATATATTTTTATAATTAGTTTTTACAATAGTCAAAGACTAGCCTGCTAGTAAGCAAAAATAAACTTTGTTTAACATTTAGTTACCTTTCGGAAGAACACTTTTTATTTTTCCTGTATAACCACGGAAGCAAGTAGTACATTGCCTTATGAATATGAACTGCTTCTTTGTTACATCGTCGGTTACAACAAAAGGCACTATAGTAATGGAAAACGAAATGGGAATATGCTAAACGGTTGATTTTCCGCCGGAAACTTAAACTTTACAACAGCTTTAATAGTTTCTTTTGAATTTTAAATATGTGTTGCTATATTTCTAAATATGTTTTCAAGCACTATCGCGTGTTAAGCAAACACCAAATTACAAATCGATGGCTGAGCGGATAAGTGGCTCAGTGCGTAAAGTCGGGGGAAGCGGATTCGAATACCTCTCGTGATAAAAAAATAGTGCTCTAGAAAAATGTGTAAAAATATGTTTGCTAAGCGCGCGATAGATTTTAAAATATCAAGAAATATTACAGTTATAGGTAACGACATCATTATAAGAGTTTAGTGTTTGAAAAAGCGTGAAATTTACTAACTCGGTGAAATTTCGGTACCTGTTCTAAATTGCCAGTTTTTCGTTTGAGTATTTTTATCTCTAAATCTAACTCTGTTTCTACAATTTTGTAAAGGTATTCTTTGTTTCAGATTAAGAGATAAAAATATACATTAAAACGAAAAACTGATAATCCAGAAGAATAGTTAGCGAAATTTTACCGGGTTTGAACCTTTCACACTTTATCTGACCAAAGAAGTGATTTTTCAAACACTAAACTCTCGTAATGATGTCCCTCCTACAGTTATTTTGCCTAATATTTTTTCGAAATTACCAAATTTTACGTAAAACGGTAAATCCAGAAGCATAGACAGGTCCAAAGATTTGAATGCAAAATTTCACCGATTTTTAATACTTGGTTGGTATTTGAAATATGACTAGACTACGTTATATCGTGCAAACTTATTCGATAGACTTCGGAGTGACTAAAAATCTGTGACCAAGTTCTGTATACATTTTAATGAGCCAACCGCACTTGTTTGCCTCGACTATTTAAATAATGGCAACACTTTGCCCTGGGGATTCACTAATTACTCGCGCTTGTTTCGAATGGCATTTTTAGTGAATGACGCGAATTTGTTTTGTTAAATTAGAGCTTCATTCTTGTGATTATTTGCTTACACTTGTACAAATAACACGATATTTCGGTGCATAACACATCTAACAAATCACACTATAATTACTAGTGAGTGTGTCTGTATGTTTCTTACAGCTTCACGCTCAAACTTTTGGACCAATTTTGGTATGAAAGTTATCGAGGCACTGGATTAACATGTATGATACCTTTTATCATCATAATCTTATATATAACTAGTTAAACATAATGCCGATTGTAAGAATAATAATAATAATGTTTATTTCACTAACCAGAATATACACAAATACAAAATTAAGCGACCAGAGATTCCTTTTAAGCAAAGAATGCCTGTATTAGTAGTCCCTGCTCTTTCATAACATAGAATTTCTTAACTTGGTGTGGATAATTGTTGTAAGTATTTGGTAATAAACATATTATGTCGAAACCACGCTTGTTTGGAAAGTGCTACAAAAACCTTTATCAGTACGCTATCAATTATAGCCTTAACTCGATTCCACTGCACGTGAAACGATTACACCAGATACTTTATCTGATAAATCCAAGTGGCTCATTTAATACCCTATTACATAGTATGCTACCGACTTTGAGAGCACGTCCCCTTCCTGGAAGCACATGGGCATTAAATTGAATGGATTAAAGCTGGAAATCGCTTGTGGAGTTTATTTCTTATATCACAAACTATACGAGTAAGGTGAGGGTTGTGTGAAAATATAGACTTGCGAGGGCAAAACACGGCATCGACCTAAGCGTTTGAAGTGACTGTCACGAGACGTCGTCTCCTGGTTAGAGAAATCAGAGTGCTAAAAATAACGTAATCCTATACATACGAGTAAGCATTCTCATTTAACAGTAACATTTTACATTATTAAGTATACACTGAGCTAATCATTTCCTTGGTTAGTACTTATTTAAATAGTAACTTGTATTTAGATAAAAACATTTAATTTAAAATATTTATTCGTGTTATTTCCTGTAGTTAGTTAGATAGGATGGAGTGCTCACTTCATGAAGTCGCTTCAGTCGCTTAGGTGTGTAATGAGCTTAATGTTAGTTTAATAACGGTTCTTATTTAATTAAAGTCGGTTTATATCGGTTGAAGAAATCGCTGAATCACAGCAAAATTACAGATGGTATCGCGTTAACATTGAAATCGTGAGCGAGTACTTTGTAGCTATATATACGAGTATGTATATTTTTATGTCACACGATTGTTCTTATTTTTTTCTGACCTCGATATGTCGTTAAACTTTCGTGACCTTGTAACCTTGTAAGTCATTATAAAGTCAATTGTTTGCTTTAAACAAGTTGCTTTTTCTGACATAAATTTTCAGTTTCAGTGCGGAATCTGGGAATATGCTAGGTTGAGGCTCGACATACATCTTACACAGATGCAAAACATATCTGGCGACACGTTTAGATCATCTCTGCCCATCCTTTTGGTATCAGGTTAACAGTATTTATATTTATTTTATTTTATGCGGGTTGTCAATAGCAAAATTAAAAATATCTAAAATTCAAATAAAGTATACATAAAATTCGTTAAGCGTGCTTAAAAATAAAATGGAGAAGATTATATACAGAAAATTTACTACTTTGTTTATATAAAATTTTTTCGAAAGTATTCCTTCCCTTTTTTCTCTTTCATTAGTTTCGATTTCATTATGTCAAGATGAGAACTGAATAATCGCAATGATCTATATTCTAAACTTTTGGTTGTGGTATTTAAACTTTAGATTTTTATTATGATTTTGTCCGAGCCAGGGCAAAGCGCAAGCAAAGTGTCTCAATTTCAGCTTGCGCAAAATTGCTTTCGTATATCTGACCAGATTTCCGGATTTCCAGTTCTTCTCCTCTACAGTTTGCATTTCTCAACTGATTCTAGTGAATTTTTGTGAGCAGATTGTTTTGTGATTTTTTCACATCGCAAACAAGCACTAGGCCCACCTGATGTTTTAAGCGGACAAACCTCAGCCCACAACAGATGCACTGTGCTCGTCACCCTGAGACATACAATTGTTAAGTCTCATGTGCCTCAGTATGGCGCAGATAAGAGGGTCGAAAACGTTCTCGAGGTCTTCAGCCACTAGTTAATATTTCAAAAGTACGAGTAATGCTTATAGAATGATAAATACATCATAAATATATTTCGCCTATATCGATGTATGGAACTGATTCTCACTAGTATAAACTAGTTTCCGGATCCGGTTCCAATCTCGATGCTATTCTAAACACATCGCCAGCTTCGAGAAGCGAACGGTGTGCTATAATCGAATCGGAACTCAGAACAAGCTGGATTTCGTTCGCAAAAGTGCACAGATTGAATACAATTTGATTAAGCTAGTTTAAAACTGTATCGCATCCACAAAGTACTAGGTCATCCGTGACGAATGCTCTTATCGTATCTTCCTGAAGTAATGTTATTAATACGAAGCTGAGTTTATTCAAATATGTTCTTTCATCTGGCCTAAACAGCAGTTTTGTTTATGATAAGATTGTCAGTCGACACAGCTTGCATCCATATTTATTTTTGAAATGGCCTATGTAATTTTATTGAACTCTCAAGCAGCAGCTAATAAAGACGAAATACTATAATTTAATAGATTCAGGATGGATTTGTTTCATCCCCATAGTATCGCTACTTTGCGGAAATTTTTATACAATAATAATACATATATTTTATTCAAACATTAATTTGATATTTTACAATAAAACACTTAAAAAATCAAAAATGTATGTAGTGACACTTCGGCCTAATTTTCCTGTAAATCCGACTTGACTTTATAAAAGTCACGTAGCGAAGCATGAAGAATTTTCGACGTGTTTCGCTTCTAATCGAAGCATAATCTGGATATCTTCGAGTGCACTATCGAGTTATTTATCGTTCGTGCGCTCGTAGAGTCATGACCTCCCGAGTTGATAATACTTAATATATGATTAAATATTTCCTATAAGATACCTATTAGATTATCGAAGTATTTATTTTCTCTCCACGATTGAATCATTGTTTGCTTGGCTGAGATATATCGATGTTTAGTTCATCTCCTTCACTACTTTGTTATTGGTTTAGCTATAATATTCACACAAACGTAATCACTATTTCAGTAGATATAGATCACTTATACGTTTTAATAACTAACGATACCCTAATAAAGGAGAAATGCAAGTCACACACTTGAATCTCTTCCTTTCACCTTACCCAAGTCAATACCTTTCCTCCAATCAACTCCAGAACTAAGTAGGTTAGCGCTCCATAAATACCCAACACAAACACTCTCTCAGCACTAAAATGTCCCACTGGATACCGGGGCTCACACAATCGCAAACATTTGCTGTCACGTCACTACCATAAGATACACAGCCTGGAGGTCGATTGAATCGCTCTTTGTGAACAGTCCTTAGCTATGGGAGTCGACCCGTAGCGCCCACCATTCGAAACACCACAGCTACAAACAAAAGCTGAATTCAAATAGCAAATATCAATTATTGGACGACACGCCGCGTGCGGCCGCGAGTCCAAACGTAGTTTTTAATATTATTTCGTATCTTTATAGTTTTTGGACGGCCCTATTACTGTTCGTACGTGCACAGACTTGAAAGCTATCTAGCTATCGACGTTCTCGTATTCGCACGATTTAACGTTCACTGTTTACATTGGCGCTCATAATATCAGTCCAATACGTCTTCGTGTTTACTTTAAATATATCGGGGAAGGATAAAGTGGCTGTTAAGTCTTTTAACACATCTACTGAGATTTCCCACAGACCCAATTAAAACTTAAGTAATCCCAAGTTTTAATTACATTTACTCTTTATACGAAAGCGAAACTATTTGTTGCGTGGCTTCGGCACATGTTAGACAGCTGAGAAAGAATCCCAAGTCTACTGAGAAGGAATTTCGTGGCGTATTCTTATGCAAATTTCGGAAAGTTAAACGGTGATTTTGAAGAGGTTGCGTTTAGCTTTTACGACGTCAAAACAACGATAAAGAAGCGGGTTATGCTCTGAGCGAGATTGTTATTACCGGTGTGGAAGTATCGTAATCTGATTTTATGCTGGTGAACATTGGCGGAGACACGTGTTCTTGGTTCCTGTGTGATCGTAAAACCGCATACCGTGTCGTCGTAGTGCATTAGCAGATTGGGTGGTACGTGGCGATCTCTGCGTTGTGCAAACAGAGATCGGAAATGCAAACATGCTGGCCAAACAGCTGATTTGGAGCGCTGCATTCACTGATGAGGTTGATGTTACAGACCCAGTTGACACGTTGATTGACAGAAATAAATGTTTTGTGCATGGCGTATTAAGCTTTGACACAAGCTTTTCACAGTGTGTTTGAGAGATAATCTTTGAGATGATTTAACGTTTAACACAATGCAATACAGGTCAAGTTAAAAAAAGGTTTTTGTAACGAACTGGCATAAGAAAATGAATTTTAGAATATACATTTATATCAACTTTTAATCCTCTCCGCGGGTTGCTGGTATAGAATTGTTCAAAGTGCGAAATTAGCCAAATGCGCCTCCACCTTGCGGCGAAGCTCAAGTCCACGGCGGGAATTGAATCATTCGACCCCCTGCGCGGCAGGCGATAGCTATTACCGCTAGGCCATCACTGCTTCAAAGTATGCACATAAAACATTACTTGGACTCGACTGTGGCATATTCACACAACTCAGACAAGTCTGAGACTGAGACTAAGTTTATGCCAATTCAACTGTCTCAAAAACTCCGTCCGTCAAAACTAAAGGAGACCTTGTTCAACAGTGGACATTCCGGTTGATTTAAAGTTTCTATGAAAAGCGCTACGAGCACACTAACTTGAATAAGAACATAAAAATAGATTATATGAGATAAGCGTAAAAATGGCTTGATGCTTAAAAAATCAATAACAGGAACATTGTGAAAAGTGACTGCGGCGGGCCTTCCACACCGATGATCCTGAACAAGGCTTCCGATAGAAGCCGAAACAATTGAAAATCATGATAGTGATATCTTATATCTCTCAATAAGTGGTTTACTTTCAATACCCATGTTTTACAATCATAAAAATACAGCTAAGTTGCCAACTAAATAATTTAACGAGCTGCCACAAGGACTGCATAATGAATTCTAAAACATGATAACGATGCAAAATTGTTTAGAAACCCCAATGAAATACCCAAATTCATTCATCATAATTATCTAAACATGGCAAACAAATTTCAACAAAACACCCGCTCGGACCTTAACACATTAGTTGAGTATTCGACGTTTTCATTAGGAACCTCATACAAACTTTGTATAACTCTAAAAGCTTTCTCAATTGTGAATAATTAAAGCTATTATTACAAAGTCCGAAATTGGATTAAAATCTCTTGCAGGCTACCTAGTTAGATACTTAAATATATACTGTAGGTTTAACGAAGAGATAAAATGAAATGGAAGTAAAGTTTGGATCTTAAAGTTTCATGATCGATGTAAAATACAACAATTTATCTGGATTTTGAAAACTGACAGCTTGAAAGACATTTTCTGATAGAATTGTAACGAGGCGTCGAGAAAGATTTCATATTACACAAAAAAAAAAAGCTGATTGCGCTGAACACGTGTTATATTGCAAAAATCCATAAAATTCCAAAAAAGAAGAGTTTTTTCAAAAATCTTAGACAAAATATTAAATTATTATTTTACACAAATAATAAAGTTCAAATTTCGGCCAAATTTCTAACTAATCCGACGTGACCTGACATGACGTCAAAAACGCCACGGAGTCTAGCCGTAATAGATTTAGACGAAAATGAAAGTCATTATTACAAGATGCATCTTTAGAAGATTTTGAGTCTTTGAGCGCAAAATATTAAGAGTTATAATCATTATAGTTCAACTAAGGTTTACATTTGATACACAAAAGGACCGATATCACAATTTAAGCGGATTAATTTTAATAAAAAATCTAGGAAAAAATATGAGAAAACATAGCTTAAAAGAAACTTCCCTGTCTATGATATAAGGTCTAATTAAATTCTCTTCAAGCTCCCGTGACAAACCCTGCTAATGCCGGAATCGCAATTTCTTTTAAACTCCGTAACTTATGTTTTAATTTAATTACGGTTTATAATTTTCGCGTCGTCGGTTAGCAAGACGTAAATTGGCAAAGTTTTGTATTTATTATGGTGATTTGTTATGCATCCCGAGTTGACACTATCCTTATCGTGATCTTTATGGGATGCTTTAAACTGGTTATGGACTCTAATATGCCGTAATTAAAGTCATTTTTCTTTAAATATGATCACTGTCACATATCAGTTCATACCATATCCAATTCATATGTATAAAGGTTTTTTTATTATCACACCGTTCATAATAAATAATCTAAAATTTTAAATAAGAGTGTTGCTGATTCGGTATCATATACCTTAAGTTCTTCACCACATGGAACAATAAATATATCTTTATCTTATCATAGTCTAGTAAGCCTGTCGTTGTAATGTCATTCAAGTAAGTCAAGTTATACCAACTGGGTGGGACCTGGGCCATTTGGACTGCCTATGGGCCTGCAAAGGCTTTTAGTTGCCTTAATGCGTTCATTTTGGTAGCTGTAGTATTGTATGTAGTTAGTAGTATTTTGTTAATAAAGATTAACAAAAAAAAACAAAAAAGCAATTTTCGATGTAGGTATTCCAATATGTCTGAGTGATTTTTCCTATTTTATGTATATATGAGCATGTCGCAATAAGTCGAGGGTGATCATCATCGTTTATGAAGGTTATATTCTTTAATTGGACTAAACGTGTCTCACCTCTTACAAAAATCAAGTCTAGTATCATCGAAGAATCTCATGTCCATAGTTTTATTTCCGTAAACAGAATGCCTATTTCGGTATAAACAGAAAAACATTAACCTCAGGTTTGGGTTTTGGCTAATTTCTAAGGGTGGATGACCACTTGGTTCATGAAGGCTTTACTCCATCTGCAATGTATAGCCCATGTGTTTCTAATTACCGACCTTTTCGCTCTTCTGAGTCTCGGTTCCAGAAACATAAGTATTAGTGTGGATTTATATTTTCTTTGTTTTAGTTAATACGACCTGGTCATCTCATATGTTTAGTTATAGTTTTGATTCTATAAGCCAGAGGGTTCAGTATGAGAATATAATGTTACCTCACACATCCGCTATACGTCGACCGTTGGTCAAAAGCCTCCTCCATTTTCTTGTCACTATCACAAGCTTGGCAGGATTCTTGGGGATTGCAGTATGACAGTAATTTTCAAAAGGCGCAGCTATATAATATAGTACTTTCCCCTTATGCCTCTTACGACTGCCACAACAAGATATAGGATGCGGTGTAATTCACTTTAAGTGCTTTAATTCCTGGCACACCACAGAGTTTAATGTCCAATAAATAAATCCATTGCACAATTAAACGTTTTCCTAATTGGGAGTTCAGTTTATTAATTGTTTTGAATGTCTTACTCTTTTTTTAACACAGCGACGATCATGTTATTTTTTACCGGCGGTATGCCTTTATTAAACAAAATACTATGAACTATATACAACACTACAGCTACTACAATAAAAGCATTTAGACAGCCTATTAGTCATAGCAGACTCATAGGCAGTCCAAAATTAATACATTAATAATAATAATACATAATAATTAAATAGTGTGTAAAATATATACTAGCTTGTAATAATGTGTAAAAGGAACGTACAAATAGGTACGTTCCTTTAAGCATTAATTTCTAGATCTTAAATTAATTTATTGAAACAAGTCGTTTTTGAAACACAAAGACTTTTCCACAGAATCATTACCGTCAAGAATCGCCCAGAAACTCAAGCCTTTCCTTTTTAAATAAGTTTGGTACAATGCGTATATACTAGTTATTTCAAGTGACATACGGAAACTTGGTAGAAGTGGTCCCAAGCCAAGCATCTTTGTATCCCAAATAATTTAAAACTTTCCAGTACCAGTGACCTTTGCTGTTTCGTAAAAAATATAATTACTACTGCATTCGCGTGCATAAGACATTATTTCAGGCAAAATTTAGCGCATCACTTACTTCCAAGAAACGTCTAACATTTTTCCGACACTCCAGGCCAAGTTGTATTGCCGACTCCAGAGTTTCGATGGCTCTGGATTTATCGGTGCGACCTGGGACGACCTCCCTATCCTCTGCCGGTTTTTGTTCACCATTTGAATTGTAGATCCCCAAGTTTGGTAATATGTTAGTGTTACATTCGCCGTAGTCGTCCTCCTTTATTTACATACGTGTTACGTATCTTTAACTGTTCTTTCTTCAGTACAGTATTTTTTGTTACTTGAGGTTTTAAAATCTTTGTGGGTTTATTGTTATAAACATTCTTGTTATTTCCACTGAAGATATTGTCATATTTAACTCGACATGTAACATCATAATTTTGCGCCCGCCGCACTTTTGAATAAGGGAGTTTATTACTTCTTCAGAGTTATGTGAATGTGTAACTTTTAATATTGTTTTGTAACACAGCCCTCTGTTTATATTACGACATGAGCTTGGGGAGTAACAAACTTGACAACGAGTTGGGTTCTTGTCAAATTATTTATTCAAATTCTCACACATGTTTTTACAGTATCGTTTGTAGCAATACCTTTGTTTATAAATTAATCGCATGATGTAACCGACAGATTTGTACCAAAAAAAGGAATGCAATAGAAAATGACAAATTAACAAGACTATACGGCACTTGCAAAATATCCATCTATAATGTGAATTTATAACACATATGAATGGTTTTTATGAAGAGACGTGAGCTTCTGCCAAAAGCTTTTCGGCCAAGAGTTTCAATCTTGATACTTTAGATCCTCTTCGCTGCCAAAAGCTCAACTGGAATTATCGCACCTATTAATTTGGGAGATCGCCGATTTTATGAAGGAATTCTTAGGTGATAAAATTTCGCTCCGAATTCCTTATAGCCAGTTAAAGACTTCAATTAAGAACGAATTGAACTTCGTAGAACGTTTGCGTAATTTCTCTTTAAGTTTATGTAGCTTTTGCACGATGACTTGAGGAAAAGTAGGCTAATGTTTTCCAGTAAACTGTGTGTGTTTGTTTGTACCAGGCTCACATATGGGGATCGTTTAAAGTTTTTCATTATATATTAACGTGCATTTTCGTCGTTACCAAGTTCTTGACTTACATGTATTTTTTTATGAAAAAGAGAATGTCTCGCAGACTTGTTCTAATTAAATGTCGTATTAGATTTCCGGAAAATTTGTTTTTGTTAACTCATAATGAATTATTGACTCGTATTACCTATGTTATGTAAACTTTGTTGCAGCATCTACTTGGATTGTTGTGGTATTAGCTAATTAACATTTGTCTAATTAACAAACAATATGCATGGCTTTAGCTTTGATGCTCGGAGAGATGACGTTGAACGTTTGATATCGTTAAACCGTCGAATATGTGAAGCTTTTCTGCTATTAGGCGATCTAAATAGTGCCGTTCTGGTGTAGCCCTGGCTTCGTTAGAAATGGACAAAGAATTGCCTGTTTCTTGCGTGGTACGTAATAAGTAATAACACATGAGAAAGCTTCCATGCAACATTTTCTGATCATTTTTAACCGACTTCCAAAAAAGGAGATGGTTCTCAATTCGTTGGTATTTTTTTTTATGTTTGTTACCTCAGATCTCTTGACTGGATGAACAGATTTTAAAAAATATTTTTTGTTTGAAAGCTGATGCTTGTCGTTTGGTCCCATTTTAAATTTCATCAAAAATCGGTCAAGCCGTTATTGAGTTACAGTCCAATTACTGAAAAATATGTACCTATCTTGATGATATGGTCGTTGATAATGAATGACAATCGATCCCGTAAGCAGCAAGGGTCACTAAAAAGATTGAATTTTTTTTTTAACAAAAAATTGAACCGACCCCAACACCCAAAAGTGTGAAGTAACTTGTCGAAGTCAGTACCATGCACACACTATTGTGATAATAGGTACTTTTCAACCATCATGGTACCGACTTCAACAAGTTACTTCACACTGGGTGTTGAAGTCTAGGTTCTATTTTTTGTTATTTATTTTTTATCTAATACATTAAACTATTTTACTATACTTAGCCTGAGTAGCAAAGTGTGTCTAAGAAGTGCATGCATGAACCTAAACTTCTAAACATCTTTTACATTTGTATCAATTGCCATTATATACCTTACTAGCTTTCCGGGCGCGGCTCCGCCCGCGCGTATGTCGGTTATCGCGCGAAAACATTAACCTCTTTTTGCGCAGTCGGATAAAAACTATCCTATGTTTTTTCCCAGGTCTCAAACTATCTCCATACCAAATTTCATTCAAATCGGTCCAGTAGTTTTGTCGTGAAAGCGTAACAGACAGACAGACAGACAGAGTTACTTTCGCATTTATAATATTAGTACTGATAGTACTGATTGTTACTCGTATAAATTCCAAACTTGCTGCAACACGTCTACGAATTCTCAACAGATGATTACTTTCCTGAAAATGTAGTTATACCAAAATCTAATTCAGCAAACACGATCTCAGTCCAAATTAAACAGCATTCTAATCCGTGGCATAAATCAAAAACTGCGCAGTGCAATACGTGCTCAAACCGAGTTTTCCAAATGATTTACTAACATACGTGCCCGACCCGCTTGTTCGTTAGTTTGTCTGTGTTTGCTTTCTCTGATAACAGTAAGTTCCTCTGTAACGAGATGGAGCAAGAAGTAACGTATTGTTTTGGTTACGTAATTTACTATTCGTATGTATATACGAGTACGTTGAGTTGAAACTGAGGGTAGAACGATAAGGACTGTAAGAAACATTGTGCAGCTATCGTCTTCTTCATTAAGTACATATTTGACCATAAGGCATTTTAATGCTTTTCAGGCTTCGTGTACATATACAGAGACCTCTCAGTAGACCGTAGTTGGTGGTCTGGATATTTGATTATACCATAAATAAAATTTGTATGTACGTACGGATGTGGCCTAATCTGTTGGTATTTGAGATCAATGTTTTAAGTAGTGTTATTTTTTTAAATGACAATTCATGTAAACAATGAAAGGACGATTATTTCTTATGGTAAAATGACTAAAAACTACGGAACTAAACGAACGACGATAATTATTAATAAATAATTTTACGGAACGTATACTCGTTCTATTTACAATAAATTTTTTGTTGAAAATCATTTCTGTAATGCCTAATTTTCATATCTTATAAGTATTCTATGAAAATTTGAATACTTTTACATACCTACTTCGGTTGTCCCAAAAAGCTGTCATAGACAAATTATAGAAATTGGTGACAGATCCTTTCTGCAGTCAATATACGCAATATTTCCTCGATTCAGCTAAAATTGAGTCATGTTGCAAACTGATTACTATCCGATCGATAAACACCATAAACAACCAGCAAGGGCCGAACTATTAATACAAACAAAGCCACCAGCAAAAAGCAATTAGTACAAAACATACGACCCAGTCCCTTGCTCAGCAAAAACTGATACTGTTGGCGGCATTGGCAAACAAAACTAAGCAAACTATAATTGAATTACAGGTGAAACTTTGAGCCTTTTTGTAACTTCCATTAATTGTAGAAACAAAAAGCATTTTAATAGAGTTGTAGGTATAATATAAGCCGCGCGCCGCATGTGACCCTGTTCCCTAATTGCGATCTCAGTTCGTATTTACATTGTTTATTTAGAATGAGACCTGTATGTAATAACCCGATTTGTAGTTCACACTTGAACGCATTATTTCGCACATGGCAACTCTACAATCGTACTTATCATAACGGGAACATTTTAATTCCCTACACCTTTTACCTTTTCATCCGTTTATATACATTTTAGTCAAATGTAAAACTAAAACAATACAGGAATCACTTTTGAATTATATTTATATATTTTTTCTAAGTAAAAAACTGTTGCCAAGCATGTAACAGCGTTCGACCATAGTAATTTTTGCACTAACGCCTACTAAGCTATTATGCTTAGAAAATTACTAAGAAATTGAAACACGCTCGTTTTTAAAATTCTTTGTTTTGTTGTAACTTTGTGAAGATAAGAATTTGTTCCGGTAGCAATCTTTTAGAGCCTTTATGTAGTTATGAAATTACAGGCACATAAATGATGAGCGCAGTGCAGTTTTTCACTTGTGACGAGGTCCATCTTTTATAGGAAGAGTTTACGGCTTAACATTATCAATAAAAATAAATATATCATAGTAACGCTGAGTAAAACACTTGATGATGACGAACAAGACGCCATAGGATGGTTCGTTAGGAAGGCGATGGTTGCGACACCAATAGCCATCCATGATTATAACCTCAAAATGGCGATCAAAGATCGAAATAGCGCAGTAATGGAGGCCCTCTTAAAATGTGACGTGGGAGAATAACAAAATATGTAAATTTCTGTAGGTATATTATTTTATTGTAGTCCCAAATTATTTTATAATTGTAATCGTTGGCACGGGTATCCGGAGCGGTCAAGCTCACAGAAAGGTGTTGTCTAGCGGCGGTGTTGTGTGTCGGGTCGCCATCTTCCCTCAAAAATGGTTGAGGAAGGCGATGGCTGGCACATGCGTTAACTAGTAAACGGGTGCTGCTAGAGGATACTGGTCTGCTCTGGATGCTAGTGCTAATGATATTAACGAAAAAAAATCTTTTAACACTGTTCCCCCTTAGAATGTTGCATGTTTCATATTTCTTGTTTTTAAACAAAAAATGTCATAATTGAAAAAAGTCACGGACCCTGGAGTCTGTGGAGTGTAGATTTATAAATAAAAAAGAGCAATACACTATTGGTTGATAAGCCAATATTACCTATAATATCATCTATATTGGATTATTCCAAGAAGTATTTTGTCCGTTACTGCAATATTCCTAAATGGTAGGTACATGCATTTAGAACACACATATTCCTGCTCTCGTTATTTCTTACCACTGACTTCGAGAGCAGACAATTTGATGCACGGTTTCATTCAACTTGGATTGCTACGAATGCAGTTGATGCAAGAAGTTATATTACGAAGTGCAAGAAGTGCAATTACGAGAACCAGTGGCAATAATCTGAATTAAGTAAAAGTTAAGATTAAGGCTACATTATTGAAGAAATGTTTTTACAGTGTAAAACGACTTTTTAAATGACAAGCACTTTGATTCTCAATAAGGTAAATATTGGCGCCTCGTTCGCCTCTATGTCATATCTCTACAAAGTTTATTTAACATACGATGCGCCTGGGGCGACTAACTTTTACAATTAATGGGAACTAACGGGACTGGGGAGGTACTGAGTAGGAATTGGCCTTTCGAGCTTTACCTAGGTTAGGCACGCTTGAAAACGTCGGAAGTTTTCACTGGGCAATCTTCGATAGTGAAGAGCTAGGTATATTTATCTCCCACCATTTAACCTTCGAATAAATATGTTAAGAAATGTAAGTCAAGCTCAAAAACAGCAGAACGTAAACCTTGCCGCAGCGTGGTTTAAAAAGTGTACCGTGCGGCGCAACAACAATACTTTGACGCGACCAAAATCAATTAACCAATCCAATTGAATTTGGAAGATGTTTGTAAATTGTGAACTTGATGATTCCGAAGTCAAAGCAGTAACTGTATGAGAATTAAACTTCTGTACCTACATACAATATATTCGCAGCATTTACCTATGCCGAAGATAAAATTAAAACGGGGTTTCTCGCAAAGCTGAATATGAACCAATACTTACTCTAACAGCCGGATCGTCCACTGCTGAACACAGCCTCCCCTAATAAGGGGGTATTTGCCATAATCCTCACACTTGGCAAGGCGTCTTGGGTATTGCAGTGTAAGTTGGCAGTTTTTTAGAAGGCGCTGCTGCCCATCAACCATTATTTTCCCTTAGTCGCCTCTTACGACACCCACGGGATGATATGGGGAGGTGCAATTCTAACCCGGCACCCCACGGTGGACAACCAATACTTGCCTATTATAAAAGCCTACTATAAAAGCTTAAATAAAAGCTAAGTATTTAACAAAAAAAAACTTACAATAAAAATGCTTGTTACTTTAAACATTATAATTAATATTGCATTAAAGTTATTACGCATTTATTGGTAAAAATAATAAGTAAAAATACTGCTTTCTGTGAAAGGCCCAATTGAACTGACCTTAATTTCTTAGTTTTTATGATTTACATACAATTTTAACAAAACGGTAGCAGGAGCAAAGCCTGCAGCAGTACAATTTGAGGCATCCTTAATGGCGCCAATTCGTTCTTGCCTAGAAACACCCCGTTATGAATTTCAAAAGCGTAATTCAGGTATGGCTAATGAAATTCCGACCGCATGCTCCTTGCAGACTCATTACTAGTATGGAGCCATAACACTGAGACCGCCGGTGGAAGTGTGCCAAATTTAAACAGCCTCAGAAGCTGTTTGCTCCAAGAACATTATGGTCCTAAAACATTTTCCGTTAAGAGTTTGGCTCGTTATACGTTAAGAGTAAAAATACGTGTACGGAAGGCGCTATCCAAAGAAATGAAGCGCTCGTAGCGAAGTTTGCTTAGCCGTTCTGAACCGATCAGCAAAGTTAAGCAACGTCCGCCGCGGTCATGAGTTGGATGGGTGACCGCTGGTGACAATACTACTATGCGCTTCCGTGCTTCGGAGGGCACGTTAAGCCATCCCGATTGTTGTCTTTGGATGGCAGTCGTTACAGCATGGGCATTTTGCGAATGCCCGCCTGGCTAGCTACTACACTCAAGTAGAAAATCTGTCGCCAAGCACCTAACGGTGTGTTCCGGTAGCTGTCCTTGAGAGCCAGTAATTTATAGGTTAGCCTGAACAATATCTTCGACCACATCATCACTTTGCGCCTGGCTAGCAGTCCTTGAGAGCAAGTGAAATTACAGGTAAATGAGACTTACAATTATGTCTCAAGTTGACGGGCGCAGTTTAATACGTGACTTGTGACGAAATGCATCTGTTATAGGCAGAGCTTAGTCCGCTTAACATCAGGTGGGCCTCAAGCTTGTTCCTTCACAAATAACATAAAAAAGAATAATCTTCAAACTGCAGTAGTGCGTCTAAACTAGCTTGATCATATCCAGTCAATTATCTAGATATTTTTCTTGTCCAATGGTAGATTACATAATCTATAATAGCTGTTAACGAAAATTATGTTTATTTTAATACATTTGAGCATAAAAAAATATTCATAGATGGTTGTTATGGTACCAAGTCACGAGGCCGATAAGTTGCCCTGATCATTGGCGACTTGTCTGCCTTTACCAAATGCTCGCGCGGCGCGATGTGCTTTTAAGTTTAAATACTTACTAGAATAAAATTAAATAAAGTTTTTTGAAATTAATAAAAAGTAAATTCTGGAGAACGCTACTGTCTAGAAAAATCAAACCCTACATTTTAAGATGGTAAATTAAACAAGGACGTAGTTATGTGTGTAATATAATAAATAAAAAACAAACAAATCTAAATGGGAAGCAGAATAAGTATTCTAAAAATAAACCACTTCATTCCATTAAGGTACTTACGCTACGTAGTGCTTCAATGTATAATAGAAAATATTTTATGGCGGAATGTACAAGTTATAAATATACAGAAGAACTGGAATAAATATTCTTTTTTCAAACATTCGCGGAAATATAATTATACTATTGAATAAAGAGCGCGCGAAGTATCTTTTTTACGTTGACAGAAAAAGCAAATTGTCACCGCGCTTTTTGAATTAGGAACATAATTAAACAAAACACACTGGCAATGTTCTATAGACGTTCATTACAGGCATGGTCGGGTGTCATTTGAATTTGTATCTCTCTTATCGATCGTAGGTTCATATTAATAAATGCATCTTAAAATTGAGATTGATATAAAGTTGCAGTTTTGAAAGATGTTCCGTTCATTAACGTCTCATTAAAGATCCATTTATTAATACGAGCTCTAGTATATATATAGAGTAGTGTATATACAGATGCATTACCTTTCGAATAAGCAAAGAGTTCGTCTCGATTCTGATATTTTGATAATATCTTAACACAAATTAAAATGAGTTCTGAACTTTCAGAGTGTGAAATGAATATTCATTACACTCCACAAGGTCTCACAACAGACGCCATCCATGGATCTAATTTGATCTATTTGCCAGATATGTGGTGGTCCTAGGTAATGGGGCGAACTCATCGCTGTCTACTGGGTACAGCTCCAGACACCGTAGCTAGAAAAATCCATCTACTTTCTAACGTTGGATAGAGCTCAAGATTTCTAGAGTTCAAAGCAGCCTACGTCACGCGTCCAAAATCTTATTTTTAGGGTTCCGTACATCAAAAGGAAAAAGCGGAACCCTTATACGATCACTTTGTTTTCTGTCTGTCTGCCAAGACCCTTTTTCTCAGGAACGCGTGAAGGTTTAAAGCTGAAATACATATCAAATACTCGAGTCTAATGTCCCTTGGAGTTGTGAAAAAAAAAAATATCTAAGCCAACGTAATCAATAGATACAGCCGACACTCGTAAGGGAATCAGAACCCACAGGGATTTTCCCGTGAACTCAGCATCTAGAAATTTGGTACGAAGCAACGTCTTATAGCACAGATAAAAGAAAAAAGCATACATTATTAGTAACATCATAAAAAAATACTTTAATAATTTTATAATGTTATGGATTTCATTTAGCAATAAAAATACCGTAACTTTTACTTATATACGTACAGGTTTGTACGGAACCCTCGGTGTGCGAGGCTGACTCGCACTTGGCCGGTTTTTTAATGTGACATATATGAGACGTTCAGTGAAGAGATTTCCTTACACTGCTCTTGTATAAACTCGGCGTAATTGCATGGATTCTCCAGGCTAATGTTCAACGCTCTGTACCGGTGGCAATCTCAGCGCTTCACACCTAGACGCTTGCTGTTACATTAAGCCTAATGGCTCAGAACTTCCTTACAGAGCTGCTTTCGAGTTTCATCGTATAAGTTGATAATTAATATTTCCCCTAAGAACTCTTGCAGAAACTTGGCTGAGTACAACAGGAACATTTATTTTTCTACAAGACAGGTTTATTGGCCGATTGAGTGCGCATAGCGAGCGAAGCGTCTTTGTTTCAGCTTAAATAAAAATGCTTTCATTTGTCTATCTGGAATCCGAATTTTCGATTGGTCTCCTTAACAGGTCGCATTTCTCAACCGAGTCTCGTAAAATCTTGAGCGCGATTCGATAATTATATGGTTGTTTTTTGTCAGCGTCATTTCAATTTATATTATTAAATATCTTGAGAGCTGAGATCACTCAAAAACTGGTAAGATTCAATGCAATCTTTTAAAACATCAAGCTAATTCTTTTAACTAGTTATTCAAGTCGTCAAGGAGGCCGTCAACCTGTAAACGTGAGGGAAAAACTAGAACGTAAACAAGCAAAGTTAAATTGGTTCACAGCAGTTACATTGTAAATCGAAGTCAGTAACACTACTTTGTACAATTCGACAGATTTACTGCGTTAGTTTCTGTCTACGGCAAATACTGGGGTTACTCTGGAAAATAACTGGATAATTAATCGCGTTAGGTTGGCTAACCGGTGTTATTGCTATTGGTGTTATTGCATTTTCATAATTTCATATTTGTTGTTGTGCAAGAGAAGATCTTTTTGTAACCACAACGCTTTGTTAGACGACAGTTGACGAGTTAACGGGCAAGGTATTTGCCAGTTGTGCATAAGTTTGTATAAATTGTTTGCATAAACAAGTACATTAAAACCTAAGTGGGTACTTCCTGATGTATTTTTTCCAAAACTAAAAATAATATGTCAAAAATTTTAAAAACTTTATTGGAAAATAAAATGCATGGAGTTACCTAATTACCAAAAAAAAAACATTGTTGAACTTCATTAATGACATTTTGTAATCGCACCGAATCAAATTTATCTAGATTTTGTACATACCATTGTTTATAACTGTTTTGTTTGCCCTGTGGCTCAAAGTTTATAAACGGCATGACTTGAGGGATGCTTGCTTAAACCGCGACTTGTGTAGGCAATTGAATTATGTATGTTAGCTGAAACGGCTATATTTATCAGGAAATTACGTTATTAGTATATATGAAGACAACTTTAGGTGGTTGTATGTAAATATTTTAGTAATTATTGACTTTTTATATAATTTATTATTAATTTATAATACTAGTTCTATTCAAGTTCCATATGGTGAGCGCAAGACTTAAATGATGAATGTACAATCTAATTTTTATTATTATTCTATAATAACGGTAAATTACTACCATTTGTAATATAGTGAAAATGAATAATCCACAACGAAATTTTCTGTAGTAGTACTCGCCAAAGCTTATATTTTTTCTCAAAAAAACAGCGCGAGTTGTGAGAAATTGAGAGTTGCAAGCTATTTAAAAAAGAACCTTAATTGAATGTTTCCTTCAACATTTTTTGTTACTACTAAATATTAACTAAGTAAATTGCTTTTTTTCTATGTCATCAAACATAGTAATAATACCCTGTAATTATATAATTGAGTATTAACCTGTTATATTAAATATAAAAATTGTTACATATTAAGTATGGTCAAAGATTTCTGTGATATTGTTTTATTCGCGGATGATACCTCTCTGATTTTTAAAGTAGATAGGAAAGATAGTGAACTCATTCATGTAAATAATGTGTTATCTATGATCTCTGGATGGTTCGCCGCTAATAATCTTCTGTTAAATTCAAAAAAGACCAAATGTTTAAAGTTTTCATTACCAAATGTTCCTTATGTTGAACCAAACATTAAGCTTGGCCTAGATAAACTCTCTATTGACAAAGCGACAGTCTTTCTGGGAATCAAAATGGATTCAACTTTACAGTGGGATCCACATATACATGATCTAGCCGGAAGACTTAGTTCTGCTGCATATGCAGTTTGTAAGATAAGACAGTTAACAGATGTAGCTACTGCACGGCTAGTTTATTTCGCATACTTCCACAGTATTATGTCGTATGGTGTATTGCTGTGGGGAGCTGCTGCTGAGATAGAGACAATCTTTATCTTACAAAAGCGTGCAATTCGAGCCATATATGAAATGGATCCTAGGGAATCTCTAAGGGATCTTTTTAAAGAAATTGATATATTAACTTTACCGAGTCTGTATATATTTGAAAATATTATGTATGTTCGGAAAAATTTGAGTAAATTTAAATTAAACAGTGACAACCATCATTACAACACTAGGAACAAATATAAATTAACGGTACCATGTTTTAGATTAGCAAAGACAAATAAAAGGTCCTTTTTAGGCAATTGTGTGCGGTTTTATAATAAAATTCCCGAACATATTACAATGCTCACAGAAGGAAAATTCAAATTGCACGTGAAAAATATTTTGATGAAGAAATCCTACTACACAGTTTGTGATTACTTAAACGACAAAAATGCTTGGAAAATTCCACCTCTGCCAAGCCATCACATGTCTCCTACGTAATTTAAACAAATATTGTAATAATTGTATTATATTGTTTATAACACATTGTAAAAAGACGTTTAAAAGAATGGCCCCGAGTTTCTTGCCCGTTCTTCTCGCAGTGGCTCTATAAACTTTTTTTGCTGAACGTGGCAGTACAATGTAGAATATTTCAATATTAAAATTTGTAATTGACCTTCATAAGAGCGTCGTAGACGCCTAAATTGAATAAATGATTTTGAATTTGAATTTGAATTGAGTACGAGAAACCTAACTTTGTTACTATTAATTTATTTATTAATTAGTGATTTAATTTTAACGCTCAATCATGAATTAGAGTTGGTTTTCATATAGGATATTTAAAACCCATTTAGAGTATGAGCTTCGATAACTTCCCAGTGACGTTTAATCTGAGGTAAAGGAAACACAAGTCTGCAGTTTTCTTAATATATTTCAGTCTAAGACGCATAGAAATGCACCAAATATTATCATAACACCGATACCCACTCCGAATAACTTCTCCATTACCTTAACAAATAGAACTCCTCATTTTAATGACAAAGATCCTGACTTAATTAATCATTGTGTTTACTGATTAACATGAGCCCATTGGAGCAGGCGGAGCGAGTTAAGCGAACTTAAGCAACCTGAGCGTATTGAACGAGCCGAGCAAATTTACATCGAGATGGAATAGTTGATTCGTTGAGTTCCGTTGTCAAGTTCCGGATCACGAACATCTTTGTTTATGTTCCGCGTTGAACTGAAAATAATTAATTTGGTAGGTTATGTTGAACGTGTAGTTTCCATTGTGCGTGTTATTAGTGACAAATCATTTATGACGCGATGTTAAATTAACTTCAGTTTTCTTCAGCTCATAAGTGTATAATCGGGTTGAGCCATCGTTAAAAGTTTAAAGCTAATTGCATGTTATGTCTTGTTTGTATTGCATATATATAACTCTTGATTGTGGCAATTTGAATTTACTGAAGATATCGTAGCGTCCCCATAAAGTGAACGCTGACGTATATGGAGGGTAATTCATAATATAAAAATGTTTTGTTTCCAAGTACTATTATTGTATTTGATCAGTTGATCACGTAATACGCGAGCTTCGGAGAAGAATTAACATTTGATTCGGGTAAAGAAATATATAAAATATATATTTATGACGATTTTTGGGATAACTTTTTATATATTTGATACTTTTTTCAAGATATTACTTTGTTATTAACTCGCGAGTTGATAGATAGATAATTTTTTATTGTTATCTATCTAGTATACAAAAATAACATAAAAGTAAAAGAAAAGTTTATAATAAAGTGTCACGATGAGCGGCCTTATCACCTTAGTACCTACCTGATCACGGGCATTTTGAGATTGCTTGCTTGGTTACGAAACCTGGCTAAAGGCGCGATAAAACTGTTTAAATTTTGGATATTCTGTAACAGACGTGAGTTTCCACCCTAAGACGGTATATTAATAAGAACAAAAGGCCAAATTCTAACTATAAAATACTTCCACGGTAGCTCAAAGAGTATAAAAGCATGTCCCGGTCCAAGAGTCGAATCGATCGCGTATTGAATCCACTAGTGATTGATATTTTTCCTTTTATAAAATGTTGTAGGTATTATATTTTTATTATTGAGTAACCGGCTCGGACTCGCGTAATATTTACCAAATATTGCTCCGATCAGTTTCGAACTTATTTAAAGTTCTTTATCATATAAGTCACGACTGTGCACAGCGTCGAGCCTGGACCTCAGCACGTACTGGCGTTGAGACGGTTGCGCCGCAGCTGTCTAAGTCAAAATTTCTCCGTCCGAACTGTCATTCTGTCACTATAATTGTGATTCTCACTGTCGTTTTGGTAGGTGTGGGAATGTTGACACACTGCACTTGTACTATCCTCTTCGCGGTTCCACCCCGATGCCGTATCACAAATATTAAGGACTGGTATTATATTTTCTCAATATGGTCTGAAATGACGGTATATGAACACAAACTGGGAGGCAAATTAACAGAAACATATCTCTCGTGTTATATTCCATATTTTAGCCAACATTCTAAGTTTACTTTGAATAATGAGGTTCCAAGAAAATTAATGTTTGAATTTCTACGCCCACGTCTTAGTTGGAATTTAACACGAACCTACTAATTATTATTGTTTTTGTTTTCCACTCGAAGTTAAACAAGAGAACAATTACAAAACTTGTAGTCAACCACGGATTTCGAGATATGGGGAGCTAGATAATAAGTGTACCTTATACATTTTGGTAAAATAAGAAAAGCAGTGTTCAAAAACTACTGAATCAACTAATAGTCGCGGCTTCCCTATTATTAAGATCACATAAAAGTATATAAAATGCCAAAACTGAAGCGAAATCAGTTTAGTATGCTAACAACCTTTGCAGGCCTATAGACAGCCTAAATGTATGCGTTAGCAAAAGGTTCTGGTGCCTAACTTCTGGTAGTTTACCTTCGTTCAGTATATTTTGCCTTTATCTTTGCCTTCAGCATTTAACTTAACGATTCTATAAAAACGGAAAATTGCTACCGTTTGTAATATTGCGAAAATGAATAAACCACGACGAAAGAAATAAACTCGTTTTCGTTTACACGATTTAATGAATTCCGTATAAATGCATTTCGTAGAATACAACGAAGAATAAATACGCGATTCATTGTTGTTGCATTACGAGTACCCGAGTTGAACGGATATTGAATTTTCATAGCGTTCAATTGTTACTTTTTATTACACATAAGTTTTGAACGGGCGCATTTTGTTGACAGGATATTAATGAATCTGTCGATATTGTTTTTTTGGCTGTAAGTACTTATCTGTGTTACAATTGATCTATATTTGAATTCTATTCGTATTAAAATTTTCGTAACTGAACTAAATTCCACGCAAAAATCTTGATTTTTGTCGGTATCATACCGTGATTTTTGTCATCCTTGAAAAATCAAGGCATCCTACCTTGATCTTTGTCAGTATCCTACACTGGTTTTTGTCATCCTTGAAAAATCGAGACATCTTACATTGATTTTAGCGTCCAAAGTTGTCTTAGAAATAATTCCAATATTTGCCCTTGGGTTAATTTCATGTTTGAAAGTAAGAAACGTCAGCACGCCTATGTGTCCCCAAATGGGTATATAAAAATATTTCATCAGTACCTTTAGTTACAACAGTTGAAGTAATTGTTGACGAACGCTGGCCGCAACAGACTGTCCAGATAAACTTAATGATTTGGGACGTTGTTATAACTGATCCACACTCTACGGCACCTGCTGTGCGCATTAATATTTAAACGTTGAAATATGGCGAGTAAAGCTAAAATAGATATTGTTGGAATGTTGGTGGCGACTGATCATAACTAAATTTGAGCCACCTACGTTTAATACTATGCTTTTTTGGAAAAATATTGATATTTTTAACACTTTTAGTGAACGATAACTGGATTTTTAAATGCATATTTTTCATAGCTAACAAGTGTCACACATAAAAGCAGTGAGGGAGGCTACATATATCAAGGGTATATCATATATCACCGGATCGTATAAAGAATCAAAAGTAGAACTTGGTAGTGGTAAACTAAAATGAGCCAAAAAATGAGATATGACTCTTTGTCGTGTGGGCGTCGATATAGCCACCCGCATATTGTGCTCGGTGAAACTACGCTTATCGAGGCACACTAAAGTTTTATACGCAGTTATAAAATTTTATTGGTAGCATTCACTTTTAATCTCTAACTATGAGTGTTAATAATGCTCCGCTCCAATTATGTTTTTCTCGATACTCGCTGTGGGAATTTGTGGTTTTAATGAGAGATAGGGCTTATTTGGCTTATGTCGGCCAATAATAGACTGTGTTCATGTATGTTGGTTACACTCCTACTCCGCCATTTATGAGTTGATTTTGATAATACTTACCTATTGGGAGTATACCTCCGAGTTATTCCCATTTATATTTTATCAACATAAGTAGAGTAACTTTTAAGTTACTGATAATTATCTGAAAAAGTATTTCCGTATATGGATGATTTAAATAGTATTTTAGAAAAAATAAAATGATCTCGTAATTCACTAAAATAGTTTTTTTTCCAAAATTACAAAACAAATCCGACGCTGAAAATTATGTAACAATTTTTTGAGAGCTAGTAATTCTAGGTTAGCCTGAACAGCATCTTCGACCACATCATCACTTACCAACAGGTGAGATAGTGGTTAAAGGCTTGTCAATCAGGAACAAAACTTACATAACTTGTGAAATGTGTCTTATTTAGGGAATTTATAAGACCCGTCACGCCTTTCTATGACTGTCGCAGTGTCATTTTTGTCGTTCTGCTTGACTCTGCACTGCGCTCGTCACTTCGAAACATTAGTACCTTTGTCTCGTTAGCCCAGCAATATCACATTTCCATGTCCCCCTCACGCCAAGACGTGATTTAAATACGGAATTATAAGTAAAATTACATCCTATAAAACTCTGCGTAAGTAAAAATCATGTCATCAAAACAAGTCGGGTAATTTTTTTACACACAAAATTGGTGGTCGAAAAACCAAATAAGCGTATAAAAGTCACTGAAAAAGTTTCGCATCGCGTAACTAGAAACGGCTCTGGAATTCTTTTTCTATTTTTTAATTTGTCCGTTAATTATTTTGTTTTGTATTACTCTTATTCTTTCCGTTTGTGTTTGAAATAAAACTAGAGTTGATTTGCTCTAGTTTGCTTTCAAGTACGTTAGGAACTTTATCCCATTTTAATTTCACTGTGTACGTTATTTTGCGTGAACTTACTGGGAATAATAATAATAAATCTAATTTAAGACCGACTCATACGATATTAATAATGTTGTTGATTGATGTAGTCTTCAAGAATATAATTTCATATTAATGTGCGGTTATGCATCATGTTGTTATTCGCTTATGGCTGAAGTGAACGCTCCGATTTATATTTGTTTTTGTGAAAACGTTCTTTATGTTGGTAACACATGAAAGTGCTAAACACGATGGACAAATCAACACCATTGAAATGACATAGTTAAATCAATTAAGCGACCAGCGAGCTATCGGGTTGCGTCATCAAATCATTGGACTCCATTTGGACACAACACAGTAACGGCGTACCAGTGGTCAATCTCTCGCATTTAGTAATAATCCATTATATTCATAAAAATATAAATTCGATTAATATGCTTATACTTTAATTTGAAATATTCTTAACTGTAGTTTTGATCCACATCAACCACATTTTCATTTACCTATCCAATGGTATATTCACAAATAGAAAAAGGTTAGTTTTGCTGTATACTTTTATTCTGAAGACAAATTTGGCTTGTAATATTACTGTTATATTATTCTGCAACTTTTGAACATTACATGTTATTCTTGTCACAAAATATATAATATTGTAATAAAAATAATATGTCTTTTATTTTGACTGGACGTTCCTGACTATCTTCAGTAAACTTTATACATAGTTACTGTAATAGTTATTTTATTGCTGATAGTTTGGTCTTTGACAACTATATCACCTGATGCTAAGTGATGATGTTGTCGAAGATGTTGTCCAGGCTTATCTAGTATTACTTAATAGGATAGCTACAGAGACATACCGTTACGTGTTTCTCGACTAATTTTCTTCTTCGAAATGATAGCTGGTAAGCTACCACGCAGGCGTTCACAAAATGCCCTACCACCATGTTTCTTTGAATACAAATTGTCTGAGACACATGTAAAGCAATATATTATGTAGTACCTCAAGCCAGAATTAAATATATAATTAACTCTACACATTAATTGTGCGAACAGTAACGCTTGCTACGAATAATGATTATTCGTAGTCCTACTGTAATTTGACTGTGGTCCGTAGTGGAAAGCGCTGGTTGCATGTTTTGCTGCACTCATCAGCCTTGTATTTACGAACGCGCTTTTTGCGGTTCAGCAGTCAGGGTTTTTAGCTTTATGTGGACAGTAGGCAAATAAATCCACATGGAATTACGTGTTTGTGTGCTGTCAGTATAAATCTTTCGAAATACGATATTTCACATAGTTTTACGTGGCGTTATAGAATTGCGTTGCTACTTTTGCAACCTGTCATTTATTATCACAGTTTTGAAATGGTGTTCTTGTTTCCTCCGTAGTTGACCAGACTACGAAACGCTACGTAAAATAACGCCATCGGAAATCGGAATAGAGGCGACGCGTAGCTCAAAATCTACGGCTACAGAGATGTTGACGTAATCGAAGTCGTCGCTCTTATGCGCGTAGCTGGCGTAGCCATGTCTACGCTACCCAGTGATTTCGGTGGCCAACATTAAAAACCGCGTTATACGTAAAGGCGCCAGCGCTATTGTTTTCACGCTAAAAATAGCACTAGCCCCATGAACTTTTTCTTGTCGCTATCGATCTCTATTCAGCTCAAGTTTTGCATACTACCTAAATAAGTGCGATATATTTCTAAGCTCTGACTTTTCACCTACATAATTTCGCTGTATTTCTCAGCTTTGTTGAATTTTGGCCTACATTTTCGATGAGCTTCAGTACACTGAATCTGGTAAGTACAAATATAAACAGAATTGTTCGGATTACACGCGAAATTAGCAAATAAGATCGTTAGTAAGTTAATTAAGTTTGAGACGTGATTAAACGTTTCCTTTCCGCGATATGATGGATGGTTATTGCAGTTTAATACGAGGAGTTAGCGACTCGATAACTAATGTCATTTTGTAAGAAATGCATGTCATTTTAATTTATGACTAAAATTTGTACATACTACGTAATCTTGCTAGTCGTATTTAAAACAACGCAAAACTACGAGTTTAACACAGACAAAAAAAACAAAGGCTTAAAGAACTCGCCTATTTGATTTAAGTTACTTAATAAATAACAGGTTGCTTTGTTTACTGTATAATCCGTATTGCGTACTTCCGAACACAACCTCCCCAATTAATGGGGTTTTGCCATAATCAAGCTAAGCAAGCGTCTTCACGATCGCAGTGCAAGATTTCTCAGAAGTTCCTCAGAAGGCGCTTCTGTCCATTCTCCGGGATTTGGGAGGGGGGGGGGGGGGGTTGGTATGCACCACACGGGCTTTGTGACTACGATTTTATAGTGTATCTTGTGGTTGGTATTGCGGAATAAATAGTCCGTTATAAAATAAAAATATTTACTTAATCAAAGTTTAGCAGGTAAGTAATATTATGAGCTACAGCAGCATCAGGTTTGTTTGCGAATGAGAACAGCGTCGCAAACAAATGGTTAAATAGCCTCACTGACTCCCAGCCTTTTCAAATGTGTTCCTCGATACTTCACTGAGGAGGTGTGTACATGTGGAATTGCTGCAAGCAAACAGTACTACAATTAAGCTGTCAGTCATTTGGAAGGGGTTATTCAGCTTTCTGTTTTGCCTTCTTAACGTATACCTACGTGCTCATGTTTCGTTCAAGTGCGATTTAGTCGTATCGTAAATCTCTTCAAACTAAGTGTTATTATATTCTGACCAAAACCTTCAAAGTCTGGTTTCGAAGCCCTCCTGAAATTCAATAGCTGTACAGCCTTTTAAATCGTTTATTTATCACAAACAGCTAACCTACTTCCTTATTGCTTGTGTTAGTAGAAATGTCTAAAACTGCCATGGAATACAAATCACAATATTAACGACCACCAAATTTTACCATAGTAGAATACCAGATTTACCAGTTCTGGTATTAAATAAAACTTTGAACGAGATCTTCTTTGAAATGCAAATATCGCTTTGGATGAAACTTTAAATTCTGAACACGATCTTGTAGCCAAAAATAGGGTCTGGCCTGAGTTTTGTACAAACTTCTTTGTTTCTGAGTAGCTGTTTTTAAGATGATATCTAAACTATATGATGTGGTGGAAGGTAATAGCTACCATAATATAAAGTAGCAAACGATATAACAAGTCCCGCCTTAAGTTATTTTTATTGATAAGTCACCGTTACTACTTAAACCTAATGTTGACTTAAGCTGCTCTAGAAACCTAATTGTTTTGCCAAAGCCCACTAAGCATTTGTTAAAATAACACAGAAACAGAAAACCGCTGTCGAAACTCATCTATCTACCAAAAACCAGTAGATAAACAAGCCATTCACAAAGTACCTAATCAAATTATTCCTTTCACTCCGGCGTATTTTCCGAGCTAACAGAACTTAAAATGTTTTAATAACGTGGCGACGAACATCGACAATTGTAATTCAGATATTTCCGTAGCAATGAATGTGAGTTCGATACACATCGAACATCCGGTATCGATTCTACGAGACTGTAGTGTGAAAATAGCTTTATATCCTACGGTCACACCTGGACCGACCTTATTGAAGTTATAAGTTGTGCAAACTGCCGTACTTTATCTCCCTCGCTCATCCCTGAATATTTAGCTGATGCATCTGTCTCTGTCTAACGCCAGTGTCTCAGTTATTGGATTTGAGACTTGTGTTACAAGAGTCCTGCATACTTTTGTGCAATTTTAACATGTTCGCGAAACAATGACCGTTCTTTTTGTTATTTAACAGGAAAAGAAGCTACAAAAATATATGTTTAAGCTATAAAACTTGAGACATATACACGCCTAACATTCTTGTTACGTAAAACGAAATAAAACCATAAAGACTACGATTAGGTTCTTGTGTTTGATTATACCTTTTACTTTTCTTACATTCTTGTAAGAATGTAATGTTTATCAAGCATCTAATGCATCGTCGCTATCTATATATCTACAGTTGTTTATTTAAAACCATACGAAGGTACTGGCTGCTTTTCAGATTGTATAGGTTAGGTAACCTGTACAATCTGATCTGAAAAAGGCACAGATATTTTGTGATAAGTACCTGCTTATCACAAAATATCTGTGCACTCCGCTTCATTCAATACAATCGTGATTATATTCAGGAAAATGTTTTGTTTTTGTGGGAAAAAAGATAAGTTTTAAATTTTCTTTCACGTTTCGGAATCGTATAGTGTTGAATGTTGAATGTTTCGTTCCGCTGCGGATTCAAATAGCACCCTCGCCGTAAAAACTTAAAAATATTATTTTTCTCCCTTATGGTACCGTTTTTCCCTCCCAGTTTACTATTTGTAAATAGGTACTTAGAGTAAATACGAAAACTGTATGTGGCGTAAATAAACAATCAGTTTGAGCTTCTAGACAAGTTAACTGTACGTAAGGGCTATTCTGCTAATTTAACCTGCTCTTAATTGCGCCACTATGGTGGAAATTTTTTGTTCTTTTACTTTGGATTTCAACTAGCCTGCATGACGTGAGTTACTATCAAGTGTGAATAAAACTGCAGACAAAGTATAAACCTTTGTAGACACATTGCCCTCTCAATTTTCCATTTTTCCACCCAAATCCTTTTCAAATAGCCATTAAACATCCAAACCATCTCTACAAACCAAATAATCAGAATTAAGGATTAGCGTGGGTGTTACCACCACTTAATGTAGAGTGGTTTCTCCTCTGGCGGAAACTTTTACCACCAATTTGTGTCAACATTTTAACAAATTTAAGCTCGGATAGATTAATTTATACAGCGAAACTGAATTTCCACAAAATAATTGTTCAGAGCTTTCTAAAATTATTTTTGTTTATTGACACATTTGTAATTTAAACACGTGATTGATAAAACATGCGCATTCCAAATCCGTCCGTTGTTGTTCGTTGGCATGATTACAATATAAAGTCATACCAGTGAATAACGATTTCCTGATATTGTTCTAGGTTGGGGACAGCGGCAACACATGATTCTGACGGGAAACAATAAAAAATGTGTTTGATTGAGAAGAGTTTTAGTGTCAATTGTGAAGCCGGGCGAACTTGCGAGTGCTGTTTCCAAAAAGATTTCAGTTGAGAATAACACGCCGTATAACAATGGAATATGGATGAACTTGATGCCTCGCGCCGACGCCCAAACTGTGCTTCCTAAAATGCTATCGCGCAGTGAATCCTCAGCCTAACTCTCTCTGAATCCAAAGAAACCCTAGATTAGAATAGACAAAAAATATTGTAAATAAATAGCTAATAAAATTTAAATCCTAATCGTTGTCTACGTGTTTACCTAACTTTTGAAATTTTGAAATTTTTTAATCATCGAAGCGGTTGTCGTATTTTTGTGATATACAAGAAGTATCAATAAAATTTAATAATAGCTTAATAAAAGTTTGTAATGTAATTTAATTAAGTGGCAAAACTCGGTTGTGATGTGTATAGTGTAAGGTTATCGTAAGTAAAAGAAGCTGCCATTTTGGATTTGGCGGCCATATTGGTGTCGGCCATTTTGTGGTGGTCAGCCATCTTGTGGAGCGCGCTTGTTGCGCGGTGATGTTGTCCGCGGTGCGAGGTGTGCGTTGTCACGTAGTTTTTGGCGCAGGCGCGGCCCGGCGCCGGTAAGATGCGAGAGCGGCGCATCGCGCTCCACCGCACCGTCGTCGTTCTTCTGTTTGTCTGCATCCTCAACCTCAACTGTCAAGTCGACGCCGCCGGTGGTGAGTTCCTCTCTTTTATTTTATCATTTGGACCTTCATTTGTTTCAACTTTTTATACGATTTCTTACTATTAGGTATATAGTCGACATTGGGCCGATTTTATTTGAATCCCCTGCAATACTTATCAAACACCTATGTCATTGTCCAATGATAGAGATAATTGTGAGAAGAGGTTCAGTTGGGTTAGTTCTAACTGCCCTCAAACATTTTATATAATCTTTTCGACAAATGGAGGTCCAACAACATTGCATGTTAGACTAAGATTTATAACCAAAAATGTAAAAGAACGATGAAGTAACGACATTATACGTAACTAAGGTCACCCTGCGATGTATTTGCTACAGAATTCAAATGACTTAAGACAACGAAAGTAAGACATACTACGTACCGCTATAAAATGCAATTGTTTTAGATAATGTTTTAAAAGGAAGGTCATATTATACGAGTACATATTACACAGAAGTTTCTAATTTCTTATGAATATTTTTTTTTGTAAGTGATGTTTCACTGATGTGTTGTTATAATTATATCGTCTCGTTACGTTACGGCTTAGAATTTCATATTTCTATTCAATTATTTTTCCATATTTCATAGAAACAATACAATAGCGTGTTTGATGCCGTTTTGGTTCACAATAATTTTACTACGGTGTGCTTACTGCTGCTGTAATTAAAGATGAACATTAGTTTTAGGTAAGCCACGTAATTACTAGACGAAGCCGACTATCAAAAAGCTATTTCGTCAATAACTTCATGTTATTTTTAATTGACTGTGGTTATAAAACGTTTTATTTGCTGATAAGTGGCCAGCTATCTATAAGGATCAATTGAAATTCAGGAGTCGTTATTTTGTTATGACTACTAAGGGTTCGGAAGTGCGTTTGAGTTGCAGGAATGTTCGTTGGAAGTCTAAGTTTCCTATCAGTTAAAATATTTCGTATATGAGACTGATCTCAGTAGACCTTAATCTCTATGACCATTTTATAAAGTAAGCGCGTTACGTTATCTCCGTGGAAAGATCGTCAAATCGTATGCTGCATGCCACTTCAACTTTGATGTTCACGAGCACGTTATCTGCTTGTTTCTAACTGTCAAACAGCCTATATAGTATAGTGAAGAACATTACACGTTCAAATACTCTCCAAACCTTCCAGTTAATACTTTTACTAAATATTTTTATTAATACAATAGTATAGATAGGTACTGCTAAATCTATAATCACTTAAACACATGCAAGTATGATTGTTGTGTATTTTCAAATTTATCTTTTCCTAATCATATCCCATCAATGTGGGGTTAAAACTTAATGTTTTTATAATAAAGCAATGGGTGAAAAACAATATTTAATTTTCATAAACAGAAGCTACCCGAAGCATCTCATCTCAAAGTTTAGATCAGTCTTGAGATGCAGTTTAGATAATTAATAGATTCAGGTTTTTCTCGCAGTGGCTCTATACATTTTTTTGCTGAACGTAGCAGTACTATGTAGAATATTTCTATAATAAAATTTGTAATTGACCTTCATAAGAGCGTCGTAGACGCCTAAATTGAATAAGTGATTTTGAATTTGAATTTGTTACTTTGAAGAAATCCATATTTAATCATAGAAGAGACTTTCTCGATCGTGCGCTCGAGGAGTCAAGACCTCCTGAGGATGCTTCGTGTAGAAGCGGAACGCGTCGACAATTCTATACGCTATAAAGCGTTGATGACGTCGGGTTGACTTAAAAAAAATTGGCAGAATTGTCACTAGATATATTTATTAAGTATTTTTCTAACATGTTAATTAATTGTTTTCTTAAAGTATTTTTAAAATATTATTATTAATATTGAATTTCATAAAATATGACGACTTCGCTCATATCATATCTCGGACAATATGAACAGGCTACTTATTAATGAGGCGCCGAATTAATATAGCATACTCGTATGTTGAATTTGTACAAATTATCATGCTAGAACATTTTCCATTTGCTTTCGCCCACATAGTATTATCACGAAAGGTTAAACAGTGCCCGTATTAAATAAACTCGTGGCGTGGAACCGTTGGCCTTTTTAACAGGGTTCAAAGTTATAATTATGAAGTTAAATATATATTGACAATGATACTTGACATAATTGTATGTCTCTTTTAAATCTGACTCATTATACGCAAAATAAGCAGAGCAGATATAAAAATTAAAAATATGATAATAGGACATTATGCAACAAGTGCGCGAAGTTGTTTATTACAATCGAGACGGGTTTTGGCCTAATTGGAGTAGAGATTGTAATAAACAACGCGCACGAGTTTCATACGACGTTTTTCAACACACTTGCGAGGCATAATACGAAAATATTTTGTTGCTCTTTTTGATAGCAATAATAATCTGATTAAGAAGGTTTATCAATTAATCTACTTGTTCTACTTCAGTAGGTAAAAAACACTTTGATTTGTTATTATATGAAAAACGAACGAAACAAACTACAATCGTCTTGGTGAGAAGTGTGGAAACATTGTTTTTTTTTCTATTTAAAACACTAGTGCGGTAAAGTAAACAAAAAGCACGAGTGCGTAATAGAGTATATATTGTGACACTAAAATCGGCGCATTTAAAGGCCCGTTACAAGCGAGTGTGTTGAAAAGTTTTTTAGTTACTGACCTCGAGAATTCAAAGTATTGATTTTGAATCTCTCTATTGGATCAGACAAGTTTTGATTCTGACAAACTAAACTGTTCCCATTACATGGCAAAAACAAATGACTTGAAATAGTGTATGCTTTTATTATATTTTGTATCTCAATATTTGGTTTAGGATCAGTATTCTTCACAATATGTCAGAAATTCAGGTTCGCAACTCTTTCCGTTTAACTTCCTGTGACATACGGACAGACATATAGACAATTACACAGCAGAGTTACATTAATAGGGATCCATTTTGCCCTATGGGTAGGGAACCCTTCTAAAAGAATAGGCAAACCTACCCTTACTCTTGAAAACGTACAGTTATATACGTTCCTCATATTCAGTGATTAGCATAAAGGGGTGGATACATTTACATTACCATAAAACTGAGAGCAAAAATCGCATCCCAGTTTACCTTTCCGCATAATTATGTCCCGTTTCTTTATGAAAATGAGTAAAATGGTTTCGTACGTTAAAATAAAACGACTCTAGTAGTTGTTTTCTGCACTCTTTGGCAAAAGTGTTGCCAGAACATAGTTCCCTTGTAATTACGGGAGATGACAAATATCAAACTTCTTCATCGAGTACATTTTAAAATAATTTTGTAATCTGTCAACATCAGTCACACAGTCAAATGTACCTAAACTTTTCGATAGTAGTATATTATTCGATAGAAAATACATCAAATATTATGTAATTAACAATGTTGTAAACGAGTTATATATTAGATTTTCAAATACGATTTCTAGCACTATAGCGTGCTTAGTTAAAATCACATTTACAAATTATTGGATCACATTTTTTTTATTTCGGATTGGAATTGAACTTGCCATTTAGGCATTCGGCGAGAAATCGGAGGTCGCGGGTTCGATTCCCGTCCGGAACAAATAATTTTGTGCTTCAATCATTTGTAGATGAGATTTATTTAAGGCAGCCTATTTATGAGGTTTTATATCAGCTATTTATGCCTATTTGCGAGCCTCATAATTAAATTATATATGAGTATTTTATAAAAGAAACTATTAACATCCTATTTTTTCATTAACAAAATGATCGCAAAAGGAAAATTTAATCTCATGTTGATTCAAATTTTTCTTTCAAGTAATCACAAGACTGTATAGGCTAGTAAAATTATATTTTATTAAAGTCATAGTAATTTCACAAAGTACAAGAGCCTGAACCTAATGTGTTCCGTCAGCTGTTCCTGACAGCCAGTTTCCTTTTTAGGTCTTGCTAGCTTTAATTTTTGACCGCATTAACACCATACAACAGTTAAAATAGTAGTAAAAGCTAGGTTAATAAATAATTAAGCATATAAAAACAAATACTTAACATAAATTAATACCATTGGACATTTAATGTAGCTTTCCAATTAAAAACACAGCTCACAAATTTTGCAAATGTATGCAATTTTAGTAGTGTTTAGCTTTTACATCTGGCAACACCACACCAAAACGACAGATTCACGAGGCTACTTATTATGCGTAGTGCAACTCGTTAAGCTTTTAAAGCCGGTTTTCACAAAACACACACGTAACTGGTTTATGAAAGGTCTTCATTGCTTGGGGGACGTCGTAAAAGTATCGCCAGATGTGAGTACTCAAAAATGAAGTTTGTGTACACGCGGCTTTAAAATACCTTGTCGTTATGATTTAACATTTGTAAACCCCTGTTTTTCCGGGTATATCCTCAAAAAGGGCATAGTGGTTTGTATAACAAGGCATTTTATGAGTCAGGGATGAGTTAAGAAATTTTCTGGGGAATATCTGAGGGTATTTTCTTGTAAAGAAATATTTGTATCAATACTACTTTCAATGCTCAATTAATTTAATAAATGTATACATTTTATTTCGCTATTTTTTTCGCTTGGGATTGGATGTAGTCGAAACGTTATAGGATATTTCTGATGTCATGTCACTTTACATAGGAACGTCCGTAAATTATAAGCTTCATGCACTGTTTTTTTGTATACTCGTATGATTATTGTGAAATAGTTCCTTAAATAATGAGGTAATTATTCTACCAGTTATTAATTTATAAGATTGTAGGACCTTTGGGCATGTGGGGTGTGCAAATGGAACTTGTGAGTAAACATCGTAGGTAATGAATACAAATAATTTACAGACTTTTAGGTGTGAGTACACTCAAAGACATACAGACTTAGTTGTCTTAGGGCAAGTTTTGTAAACATACCTGTTAAAAGATTCGTAAGCTTAACTGACAAACACCCCCTTGATGGCTGAGGCTATGACCCAGTAAGCACAAACAAATGCTAATCTAAATGGATTAACAACAAGGATTAAGAACTTTTATAAAACCGGGTCGTAAGTCTTCAAGCTTTCCAAAGGTTCAGTCAAACCTATCACTAACACGTATCACAAAGCTGAATAACGGCCGCTAGAAGCACACAATCCGACTTCCAACATCCTCCGACCTAATCTCAGTAACAGTTACGTGGTAATCTCCTTGCTCCGACTTCCGTACAAGCCTAAGCTCCAAGATAGCCCTAAAGTAGCTAAGATAGCCCTTCCCGACCTCACAGTGGAGTTATTGGACACACTTATTGTTGTTTTACTTCTTAAATTGTTATAATGTGACCATTACTGGCACGCGGCGCGTGTCATTTGCATAAGCGAGCGGCGCGGCTGCGTCGGCGATAAAACCCGACGTCGAACTTATGACGGCAATTAATGAACCAAATGATACAACAGCGCACGAAATTGCACGTTTTTTACCCTTCCGACGCTATCTGGTTCTGGTAGGTACATTATTTTTCGATTAAGAACTACGTAAACAGTGGTCTCGATTCGCGGCGGCAATCGCTATTCCGTTTCAACGTAAAACCGTTTTTCTTTTTTAAAGCTGTCTTAGTTTTCAATGAATAAAATATTCAATCATTGCCTTTACAAAATTTAACACGAGCTATATAAGTACCTTATATTGAAAGAAAACATGATTCATACGAATAATTTTAAGTACATAGAAAACGCAATGCTAGTCGGTTAAAATGTGTTCAAAGAATGAAAGAACCATAGAATATGAAATGCAGTAGAACGGAATCAGATAACACGCAAACGTACCTTTGCTTTACACAGACTCGTATAAAGTAAAACAGATTTCACATTAGACGTCTTTACAGCACCAGAAATATATTTCACAGACGTGACTATACGATAACGCGTTTCAAATCGATGTGGGAGCTAAAATACCGCAAATACCTCAACTAACAACGTGCCTGCAAAACGGTACCTTGGTCTAACATAACTTTTTTTTGCTTTCGATCATATTTAGAAAATAATTCTTCATTGCCAGTCGATAATATGCAAGTAGACGAATAGTTCCACTGCTAGGTTTAGCCTTCTCAATTTATTCAAAGACTAATTATCTATCATCGCTCTGATCACTCATTCATAGGTAATATAGCAATAGAATATATTGTTATATTGATTCCATCTGAATGTCACATTTATAATTTGAATAATCTGCATACAATATTATAAAGATATGTTATGATAATTATAAAATATTATATCAAATACTTCTTCCTAATTTTGTTTGAGTAGCACACTCACAAATGCATCGAGATTTTAACGTTTAGGGGTCCTAACTTCTGCGCTCTTTCGTCATATTCGGTCGCTTTTATCGTGTAATGATAAAGGCGAGGATAAAAACATCAACAGTGACGGTTTCTGATTTGCATTTTAATGTATAAGGGAATAACAGGGTCTCGGGGCTGTCATATTGTCATGATGTAAAATAGACACGTGCTGGCGAAACAATCGAGAATCTCGAATTGACATATTGAGGGTGTGTCAAAACACTGGACTACCTATACAGAATATTGAACACTTTCGAGAATGGAGTCAAGCAAATCAGCTCATTCAGCTCTCTTCATAGTGAAATTTAGAGGTCAGTAGTAGCACGGAACACGCAATGGTTGCGTGCTTGCTTCGCACTTCTAATTAGCTCAAAACTTTGACGTAGTATTTACGACAAACTTTTTTATCAGTTATTAAAAAACTGTTCAAATGTGATGCACGGAAAATAATAAATCCATCGCATTATAATTTTTTAAAGCATATCATCTCTTTGTTTCTTCAAGGTGTAAGCATACGACATTGGAGGTTCTAGATTTGATCCCGACTTTGACAATTATTGATTTTCTGGCAAAGATATTTTCAGTAGCAGACCTAAAGCTGTGCAAGTATATAACATATCTGGGGTAAAGTGCATGGGTATTCAGACACTTCCTACATCTACGCGCCTGGTGACCTGTTAATCCACTTCAGAATTAATGCCGCTTTATATGGGGTAAAAGTTTAACTTGTAAAAAGTTTGTATATTGACGTGTTGAAAGTAAATGGAAAGTAAATGTCAAAGATCGAGCTAATGAGCTAAAATAATCGAAATGATACACACCTTCATGTTAAACGAATGGTGTCCAAGAAGGCACGATTACCTGCACATGTAAGTAGCTACAGTTAAGTATCTAATTAAATGTTAAGTATAGATGATCAAGATCAAATAGATGCAAGCCTAGATGAGAGCAATGGTGTGACTTTTATACACTGAGTATGGAACAGCATAATAGGAGAGTAATGTGGAGTGAATAAGGTTACAGTGTTGTTAGTCGAGAAAGGTTTGTAGTTTGGACATGTAGAAAGGATTTTACAAAAGATTGATTATTACTATAAGAGATAAAACTGTGATGTATTTGAATGGTAATTCTCGTTTTGGAAGGGGAATACTTTGGTTAACGTTTCTGAGTAGATTGAAGACTTTCTGGAAAGAGGTACGGTTAAGGGTAATTTTAACACATACGTTTATGAAGAATACTATGAGAGTGCCGGAAGCAAAAGAGGTATGTCAAGATTGTAGCTAGTGGACTATGCCTACCTGTCCGCCAAACAGCAATAACGTTACGTGTGTTTATGCAAGTTAAAATAACATATTATATTAAATAATAACATATTAAAATCACAATTCGTTTATGAGCGCTATTCTTCGTGATTGGGTAACCTCTCTATATAAAACATAATATATATGTATCAAATTTCACCGATTCCTTTTAGTACATAATGGCTGTGGCAGATTGACAGACAGAAACGCGAGATGTTTCTCTATTTCTCGAATGTACGCGTTCGTAATATATTAGAAAAAAGTGTAAAGAAGATGGCGTGTATGTTGCTGAAAATGTTTATAGAAATGTAACATTATTAGAACTCTTGTGGAGACAGCATGAACTTAAAATAAAAGTCCTAACCGTAGATAAAAGTATGGATTACCATAACTCCCGTGATCAGTTGGGTACCGAATATCCAATTTCGGTCGCAATTTTATAGCTACAACGTGATAGGCAAGGCTCTTATCGATGTACCACAGTAACAGCAGTTAAAAAAGTCCAATAATTTCAAATCGATCGTATCACGTATTCATATATTGACAAGACATCATTAAATATTTTGGGTTATGGCAGCACCTACATTTACTGGAGACTTTTCAAAAAAATGTTTTGCAATATTTGTTACGCGAAAAAATCCGCGTCGTGCATTTTAATCACATATTTTTTTCTTCAAACCCATGACAATTTGTACGCAATGGTTTCCATATTTTTTTATACGGTATATTAAGTGCTGTTTTATTGCACGCCTTGATATGTGATTTTATAAGGTCCCGATGTTTAATACTTCACACCGATGAAAATGTTTAATCTGTATATTAACTGCATATGTATACATTATGACTGTAAACATATATTATGAAGGTGATGAATTATCATCAGTATTAATAAAGTTATTGACATAATGATTAAACCAAAGGCTTTAGGCTTTATACATGATAAAAGTATACCAATTCAGATTTATGTCTTGTCTCAACCTCTTGTAGTAAGTATGAACATAATTTGCCGTTAATATTTCACTGTGGGAATATGTAGCCACATCTGTACCAGTGGTGGATAGAGACGTCGGCTTTCATTTTTGACATAGCGCTGAGCAATGCCTACGAAGCTATTACGCCTTGTGGATCTCACGTCGATTGTAAGATTTTGTCGATATATTTCGATAAAGTAAACGCAAAATAATTATAATATTAAAGTTAAAAAGTTGTCATTGCGAATATGAGCACTTGGTTTTGTTGTTAAGTATATCAATGCAATACCTTCTAGCTAAGTAACATAGACGTTTGATTTTGAAATTTAATTCAGAGTAACTTTATTAGTTTCATGTGTATTGCAGTTTTAATAGGTTTAAAAATTATTTTATTTTGTATTGCTTTCGTCAAAAGCCGTGCCATATTTCTTGTTTAAAGAAATATTAAAATGTTTCTGTAATGAAGATATTCATTACAGAAACATTTTTATAATGTTTGGTACAATGATTATGATTGACTCAAAGTCAAAATCAATTATACAATTTAGGAGTCTACGGCGTTCTTATGAAGGTCAATTACATATTTTAATATTGAAATATTTTACATGGTATTGTCAAGTGTTGAGCAAATAAATAATATAGGGCCACTAATTGAAATGACTAATACAACAAATTTATTTTATGTTCTTTACATTAATATGTACTGTGTTCACATTGAAGAATATGCTTAATATATTCATCTTAAGAACTTTAATCGCAAATAAAGAGAAAAAATGCCGTATAAAGTCGTCGGCTTTTTAACTAGTTATTAAAAAACATGACGTCTTTCTCATATGGATATAAAGTTACTAAAGTCTAAATTCAACACCCAACCATAATATTAATACTTGTTGCGTCTCCAAAAATGAACCCTTATAAAGCACGCCTAATCTTCCAAGAATTCGTAAAATCCCGACATATTCCTGATATTCAAAGCGGACCGATACAAGGTAAGACGCGACGAATCCCGGTATCGTGACGTAGATGTATTAGCATTTAGATTATGTCTCGGAGACACGTGACGCCGGATTTGTCTCCCGGTTTTTCATTATTTCACCGTGTTTCTTGATTTTTAGTATTTTAAGAAGCAGTAAGAGCAGTAACATAGAACAGGTTATGTGTTTCAGTGAAAGTGTGTGTGTGTGTATAAGCTATAAGACAAGAGGATAGTGACAGAAGTGACAGTTCGGACGGAGGATTACTTCAAATAAGTTCTAAACTGGTCGGAGCAATATCCGGTAAATATTACGCGAGTCCTGGTCGGTTTATAAATAATAATTATGGACAAAATTTGCGACAGTTTTTTAGCTCAGACCGGAGGTTTTTCAACTTTTGTAAGTATCAAGTTTTAGTTTATTCAATCCTTGTGACTGACGTTTCACTTGCATTGCTAAATGAAAGTATATATACGTATTAAGTAAACCCGTCATCAATTCGTTAATTCTAATATTGTGGTATGGATGTACTATTAACGTTTTTATAGAATCTCGGAGACAAGTGTTGCTAGATTTGATACCTCAGTTTTCAATGTTTCACTATGTTCCTTCAATTTTTTTTGAGCTTATTCTTATATAGTTGTATGGCCATAAAATAACGTTTAATCATGTGTTAGAGATAGAGTAGCCCAACCGAATTTTTAAGTGTATCTCTATTTCTTCTCGAGCTTCTTATTAACATGTTATTTTTAACGATATAGGGTACATACTACTATAATGTATAAATATAAGGATAACATTTGTAAATATCTTATAGCCCAAGCCCCTTTACTCCGGTGGTTTCATCCGTGTGATTTAAAGTGTACCTACATGTAATGGATTTTTTTCGCGTCAGTGTTCATATAAACTGCATAATTAATTATTTGAATATGACGAAACTGTCACAACATGATACAAGTAAGAAATACAAAACACATCAATAGAAACTAACAAAATTCACGTGTCCACGACAATTAAAACAGTTTATGAAATAGCCACTCCCTTTTCGACTAAGTGCCAGCTTCTTCAATTGCCATTGTAAACGAACATCCACAGTCTTGAAGTGACGGAAATCTATTAGCATTTAGATTATGTCTCTAGAGCACGAAACGCCGGGTCTGTACCGGAATACCGGATTGTACCGGTTGGTAGGTACCAGTTTTCATTATATACAAAACATGTTCGTGGGCAGTTGTGAGCTTCTGTTCTTGTGGTCAGTGACAATTAAGCTAATTGGGATATGACAATGGAAGTGAGATTGTTTGGAAATTGGCCACAAATGCTGGTTTACATAGTAAATATTTGCTTAGACAGAAATAACAGAAGTCACATCTACCGGCTGTCGTTATTCATTGTGAGAAGTTGTTTATGTTATTGTGCAAGCGTTAGTGGCGCGTTTTGATTTGTGTGATTAAAAGCCAAGAAGAACATTCTCGAATTCATGGCAAACTTTGTTTGTAAACTAAGAGAGGACACATTTAGCAATGCATTGGTTGAAAGACATTTACAAGTCCCCAGAAGTGAATGAGGGAGTTTATTTATGCAAGCATTACGCTTAAACACGGTTTAAGAATTGAAATTGTAGATATTGATTATGTAAGCGTATGTAAAAGAAAATTGCTGTATTAGGACAAAATATCAATGACAAAGATATTGAAAAATCGGAGACATTGGGTCTGTGGGGACCAGGGGCTTATCTTATTTTTTCATAACTTATTAGAGACATTGCTCGATGCGATGCGCGTGTCAACGTATAAGCATTGCATTCCAACGGGGAAATGCTGCCAGCTGGTAGTGGCTAGAGCGCATTTGGACTGCAAGCCTGCAATGATTTGTAGGTTGTCTAAATGCTTTCTTTGTAGTAGATGTATATAGTTCGTAGTACTTTGTTAATAAAGGCACACCACAGGCATAGAACATATTTAAAAAAATATTTTCTTGGTTTCGAGTGATTTTACCTCGTACACAAATACCATAATTTGCAACAACATCTACATATAACAAGTACAACTACGTGAGTTTTCGGAATGTTTTCATATAAACTCTGATAGCAGGTTTCAAATTTATAAAAGAAAGCAAGATTTATTATTTTATTTCAAAGTTAACATTTATTTTACCAGCCAACCCCAATTGTAACCTAAAACTAATAAAATCAAATAACATTCTCAAAACTAAAACGTATGTGAAAAGTTATTGTTAAACTATTAATATTCAAAAACCCTTTAACAATATACAGTCATAAATTGTACACATTTATCATCAGACATTGAATTCTAATACCGAAAATAAATCGGTACACAGGCCGACTCCCAGTGCGTTTGTGCCTTATGAATATGAATGAAAAGATAACTTTGAAGAAGATAACCGTGGCTGTTTTGAATACGATTCTCTTATCGATTTTGATGAGGCTTGCGCGAAATAGGCGGAAAATTAATGTTATTTATATTGGGAATACATTTGCGACTATTTTGAATATTACAGAGCGTATAATCACGGTTTATATACAAATGTTGAAGCGATTCTTGGCTGAACAAATAGGTAAATTTTTCACTTCGCATCACGCTGTTTTTGCTCTTGTTTATAAAACTCTGCTTTTTAAGCGCAAGTCTTTGAATAACATAAATAATTATGTTATTCATAGATGTTCTAAAGGATTCAGTTTGTTCTCTATTTCTTATAGGAAGTTTGTATATGTATTTAATAATACTGATATTATACAGATAAGGTTATAAAATAAATTAAAGAATCAGATTTTAACAAAATTATGACTCATAATAAAACATTGTTCAAATATCAGTTTCAAATTTAATAAAAGAAATATCATTGTTTCATTTACTCACAATTAAAATGAAAAGTTGTGTGTTCTTACTCGTGCATACAATCTTTTTTAAGGTGGCGATGCAGATCAATTAGTTGTTTGTAACAGAAAATGAAACATAACTTGAATTAAATAAAGTTCATAATCTATAATCAAACAGAAAACCTTCAGAATGTTTTTGTAGCCAAAATGTCCATTCATAGGATATTTATTCTGAAACCAAACAATGATCTTTTGAAGAGGAGTTTGCATAACATTACTTGCCTGATGCATTAGTTGTAAACTTTAGATATTTTCTTGTGTTTATATATGAATTTAGATTATGACGAATCATTATACTAGAACCAAGATCTGGATTTGTTCAACTGTACGCAAAACGAATTTCGTAATGCGGGAATGCATTTAATCACAAAATGTCCGGAACTAGCACGATAAAATTAAGCATTTGTTCTTCTTCCTTGTATCTGTACTTATATCATGAATAACTTAATATGTAATATCTTATATTTTTTATATAATATTATTGTTCTTGTGTATTTTGAACCTTGGGTGGGTGACTTGGGAGACTGGTATGCCCATCTAAAGGAATGTTTCAATCATAAATAAATAAATTATATTTTAAAAGAGATTTAGATATGTTGGGCTTACGTGATATATCATATTATTGATATAGAAACTAACGTTAATATGTGTTTTAAATATGACGAAGCGTAAAATTAAGGTTCATATTTTGTATACCATATATATCTAATTAATTAAGGTAATACCTTATACCAACATTTTTGTTAGTTAAATATTTTCATAAGCGCGAGTAGCGTAGCTAACTTAGTGGTTCTTAACCGATCAATAAAGTTAAGCAACGTCCGCTGCGGTCAATGACTTGGTTGGATAACCGCTAGTGGCATTACTACTGAACGCTTCGGAGGGCATGTTGAGCCGTTTCGTAGGGCACGTTTAGTCCGGTCCCGGTTATTATCTTAGGATGGCAGTCATTATAAGATGGTGGTAGGGAATTTTGCAAATGTCCACCTTGGTTAGATACCATCAAGAAATCTGTCGCCAAAAACCGGTGTGTTCCGGCGGCTGTCTTTGAAAGCCAGTGTCATAGGCTAGCCTGAACAACATCTTCGACCGCACCATCACTTAACACCAGGTGAGTTAGTTCAGGTTAGTTTAAAAGCAATAATAAAAAAAAATATTTTTAACTGTGAAAGTACCAGGTGTTCATGAACTGTATAAAGGTAACCCTTTTGATACTAATAAAGTGCGTGGACCAAAACCATACTACTATTACTACATTGATATGAACCGCTGTGAAATTGCAAGGAATGGTCACAGCAGTGTACTTATTTTAAGCAAACGATTGCTTGAAACCGTACTGATAAGGAAAAAAATAAGTGAAAAACACGTTTAAAAAGTTCAAACATTCTTCTCACATCTGCCGATAACACATTTAGATCATAGATTATGTAACAGAACTTCTACGTTTACTTACGGAACTCGATAAAGTTCGAATATGATCATTAATAATATTTTGTGTTCGTTGACTGAAACCTGCAGAATTGAATTTCCATTGAAACGGCATATTTTCTTCGATATTGATTCAGCGAAGTGACTTCTCGTTCCAATCGCTGAAGTTTCATATGTTTGCCGTTTGCTTAGACGTCTTTACTTACTGGTATTAAAATCGGTTTTGCGTTCTTAGATTGTGATTTGTTGGCGCGGTTCCCGGCATAATCCAAGCACTTTTACGTGTTAATGATCCTTCTATAAGATGTCATAGATATAAAATGCGCCCAATAAGGAGCAAGCCACCACCCCGATGTGTTGGGTTGTTGCTGCTTATTTGGCGAACAACAAGGGGAGATTCTTACATTCCATTGTAACTGTCTAAAATAACTGAAGCATTTACATACAAGTTGCGTTCCATGTGAATAATTTTATGGCAGTAGAATGAATCAAATATGGTGGCTCTAGTAGAGTTATCTACTGTATTTACAGTTTGTAAATAAATTAGAGAACTCTACGAGGATTGAACAGATTATTTCACCGACTTCCAAAATAGGAGTAGGTTTTCTTTAAACGATTTCTAAAAGAAAGAAAGTTCTCAATTCGACTGTATGTTTGTTACACGATTACTTCATCAATTATGAACTAATTCTAGTTTTTTTTTGCGTAGTATACCTCTCAGGTGTTCCTATTAAATTTTTATTAAAATCGTTTTAGTAGTTTATAAATTATAGTCAATTAATTGAAAAATGTATTTGCGTACCGGGATGATATAATGATAATTGCAACTCTAGGAGAACAGTATTTTAGGCGGGTGAATGACCTTGCAAGCGATATGAATAACTAAAAAGAATAAAAAAAATATTACCATCCAATATCAAAATGTATAAAATAACATATGGAAGTCGGGCCATAATGTCAGTGTTCTGAATCACAGTGGTACCGACTTCAAACAAGTTTTTCCATACATTTTGGAGTTGGACGACGGATATGGTATTTTGTAAATATTTTCTTGTTCGCATTAAATGCTTTTATAATAGTAGCTATCAACAGAAATAAATCCGCACGTGGCCCGAAATAACAGTAATTAATACAATTTCGTATGTTCGGTTTACTTTACTACTAAGTAGTAGCTAGTAGTGAGTGATCATGATAGTAACTATATCAGCCGGATCGTCCACTGCTGAACACAGCCTCCCCTATTAAGGGAGTATTTGCCAGAATCCCCACGCTTGGCAGGCGGCTGGCGATCGCAGTGTTAGTTAGCAGTTCTTTAGAAGGCGCTGTGCTTCCAGTATATTTCCTTTAGTCGCCTCTTACGAAACCCACGGGAAGCTATGGGGAGGTGCAATTCTAACCCGGCACCCCACGGGACTGATATGACTATACGTGATATAAACATTCATCTAATTACATTATAAAAGCGTCATGATATGAGTGTTAAATAATATTGATTCCAAAAAATTATGTTCCCAGCTGCACAAAAATAAAAAACCAAAACATTCCCCTTTCAATATAAACAGTAAAGCTGTGTACACACCAATAACCGATAACCAATAAAAACAAAAGAAGTCCCCGGGAAACGGGGAATCCACGGAAACCACAAAGGTTTTATCGCGCAAAAATCCCATCTTCCGGCCGCTGTCGGCGCTCCGTATAGATATTAATCCCGGGCCAATAATCGCTTCTGATAAGAGATTTTCTTTCGATCCTCTGTAATGGGAAGTTTCTGCATGGTTGGACTGCTTTAAGTTTAATAACGTTTCACGTCGACTCTGCCGCCCATTGTGGACACAACGCGACAACGCTGCACTGTGGATGATACAATCATCGGCATCCCACCCTTACACCAAGTACGGGGGTTGGTATTGTATCTTGCCCTTCTAAAGAGATATTGGATATTTTATTTATATTTTTTTTCTCGCTCTGCTCTGTGTATGTGAAAGCAGCATACCTGGGACAGCCCAAAAGTCAACGACCTTTGACAGTCTCAGGTACCGGAAAATGTTTAAGTTGGCACAGACCTACGCGAACTCCTAGTCTATGATTGGCAGGAGATAGCGCAAGACAGACCATAGTGGCCTTATGAGTGTTTAAACTGTCACGGTCATTAACACTATAATTATTATTACAAACGGGATATTTACCGTGTTTATGATTACTTTTGAGCTCTCGATATTTCATACATGTGTATGAAATATCGAGAGGCCAAAAGTAAAAATAAGTGGCCTTGATGTCGAAGGCCGAGAGTTATTCTGCACTTACTATATTTAATTAAGTAATTTGTTTAGCTGTTTCCCTATATTTGGACCCAAAATATAGTAATATAAAGTCAAGTCTGGCTAAACGTAGGTGTTTAGACATCTCTTCGGGGAAATAAAGCATGTTTCTTTTTTAAATATATAGGTTAGTAGATATATTAACAAAAGTTAGTGTTGAAAGGCGGTCTTATCAATACTGCCGCATACAACCCTAAATTGTAACTTTGTGTGTTACCGGAAAGCTAGAGGTTTCGTGTCACGACAAAAGTTCTTTTTTGTGGAGCCATAAAATTTTGAACACTCAACCCGCCGTTCGCACCGCGAGTAATGGTCCCAAATGTCTTTAGTTAAGCTCTAAAACGACCGCCTAAGTCTATTGTCTTCGTTTACTCGAAGAATTTCACTTCCGTACCATTAATTTTCCATTTCACCCTAAATCGACTATTGAAAGGCTCTGCCAACGAGTTTTGAGCGACGAAATTTTCTCGATAAGTTACTATTATGTCTCTGTTCGGAATCGATTATCCAAACATACTTCACTTTAAGTGCCTCCGGATGTATGGAGGACGTTTATTTTTATAATGACGTTATAAGAGTGAGTCGTTATACGAAAAGTGCGTAAAGTATTCTCAATGTAAAAAAAGACGCGTCTACATAAATTTGGTAAAAAAAACTTTGTGTTTATAGATAGTGACAAATGTTACCTAATAGCATCAGTGGAAATACATTGACATTAGAAATAACTGCAAAATATGGGATTAGTAGACAATAGAGGCAGATTCGATTATTAAAAAATTCTGTTTAGTATTTTGTCTCTGGTTAAATCATTGTTATACTTACTCAAAGCAATTGTACTTAAAATATTTTTATACTACATTACAATCTTTTTAGTACTTGCCCCGTAGGGGTTAGAATTGGACGTCCCCATATGCCGTGGGTGTTGTAAGAGGCGACTAAGGGAAAAATACTGGATGGTGGGCAGCAGCGCCTTCTAAAGAACTGCCAACTTACACTGCGATTCCCTAGGACTCCTGCCAACCGTGGGGATTATGGCAAATACCCCTTTTATAGGTGAGGCTGTGTTCAGCAGTGGATGGTACAGTACTTATAAAATAGGCCAATATATTTATAATATTTTTATTTTTGCTTTGACGCATGCTCTGTGAATTACATTACAAAATTACAATGAGAGGGAAAATGTTATCCCGCACTTGACGATATTTTTTTTCTTGCTGTAAGTTTTAATAGGCTAGCATACTGTTGTTAAATTATTACGTTTTTTCGTTATTCGACTACCACTACTATGTTAAAAGAGTTACATAAAATATTTTAAATAACCAAAGTTGAGCAGCTGAGTAACATACGACCGAACAGGACAATCCCTTGAAACTAGAGCAACCGAAAAAAACTACTCAAACCAATTCCTTTATTCACTGCGTAATGTGGAGCGCTGTGCCCCACATTACGATAGCATTCAAATTTCAACAAACAAAATACGTCATCAACACCATAGATTAAAACGACAGAGGGGCTATCTGCCATCCCTAACTAACTAAAGCTACAAAAATTGGCGACTAGGCGAGACGGCCCCTTTGCCGTAAGTGTAGTCAAACAAGCCCGGAGATAAGCCACATTCACCAGCGAAATTGTAAAAGCTCGCACAAAGAACCTTATTAACCTGCCACTAACTAATGGACGAAGATAGGGTTACAAAATGACCCGACTGAGACCCTTTTGTGATGCTAATCGTAATTTTACCTACACAAAGGTTTATTTACTCTTTGACCGCTTTGATAGATGCCCTAATTTTTTATTCATTTTGGTAAATGTTGAGTGCGCCGTAGAAAAGTACTATTACTTGATACGAATCATAAAGTCAAGTTTGAATCCTTTATTCTTTTTTTATAAAGAACTAACGCTGTCCAAAGGGTTTATTTAGAAAATAATATGATGTATTTCGTGTAACATTGTCAGTTTAATTTAGTTATGTCATTTATTTCATTATAATTTAGTCAGACGTTTTTTCTACATTAACAATAAGCGTGTACTGAATTTACACCGACCTTATTGGGATGCCAATTATAACACAAGCCTGGTCGACTTGGTATTTAGTTCTGAGTTCACATTGATCAAATATTTACACCTAATCATAATCAAGAAGACAATGATTTCGGCTAACTTTGATTATATTTATCCATTTTAAAGAAAAAACTACTAATAATACCCTGTTATGGATCCTAGAATTATTGTAAGGAACTAAACAATAGCAAATTTATATGTATAAAGTATAATTATTCGATATGAATTTGTTTTTCACAAAGTCTATATATCACCGGCCACCCTAATTTCAGAATAAATAATTTTAGTCTTTTATTGCAAAAAGAATACGCTTACCTTATCTGAACCCGCCATAAGGAACAGGATCATTCTCGTTAGTATTTAATTATTATATTATTTTTATTGATCTGTGATTAAAAAATATAGCAAAATTAGAGCTGAGATCGTGGTTCAGTATAAACTAAGTACATGTATAGTGTAACTGCTGGTACTGATTTCGCTGTATAATAAAGTAACAAAACGTTTGTTCACACTCGGTTATGACACTGGTGTGTCTTCTCGCGTAAATTTAGTAGTTCGAATATTGTGAAAGCATTTTACTAACTATTTTTCTTCAGGGTCGGCAACGCGCGATAGATACCCCTGGTATTGCAAGCGTCCATAGGCTAAGGTAACTGCTTACCATCAGGCGGGCCGTATGCTTGTTAGCCACCTTAGTGGTAAAAAAAAAAAAAAAACTATATCCGATTGAATTCCTAAGAATCTTTGCAAGGAACATCAAACGAGCAAAAAAGTGCGCAAAAAGCCATTACTTCTATCTTTGATCTGTTGATACTATATTTGAATTATACATACATTTTACATAAATCTCCTATAGTAAATATTTCAAAGAAATCTACATAAATTAATGGCATTTTATTCCAAAATATTAGATAATGAAATTAACACTAACTCGATTGCTGAGACATAGATGTGCATATTACATTTCGTCCATCTTTGATTTTGTAATGTAATAAAAAGTTATTTTTGTCTGCTTTCAAACAATGTGCTTTCAAACAAGTCTCATTTTAATTCAAAAGACGAACGCAAAAGAGATCGAATTCGCGTGTCCAAAGAGTATCAACCAGAGGGTGTCATCGTTACCAGTTCTTTGAGTCTTTCCTTCACTGTAGGCAGAATGTTAACTAGTGTGAGCTATGGCCAGCGACGATGAAAGGAGATGTACACAAGATACATGCATAGTTAAGCCGACGCCTTTGCTTGCCAAAGTTAATGGGAGTTGGGACGGTGGGGTATGAAAGCGTTCTTATCTAGCCGTAAAAGAGTTCTGGGTTGTTTGTACGCGGTATGCATTAAGAGCTTTTGTTTTGAGATAAGTGTGTTAGCTCGGAGACTAGTGGGGACGAATATGTTGAACATATTCTTTTTGGAGAGTGTGTTAAGGGTATTGAAAGCTTGCAGTTTTTTGTTTTCTGAGCGTAGGAAAATCTTGCAGTTAATTTTTTTTTTTGTTTAGTTTTAAGGGGGTTAAAAGAATAGTTTACGGTTTGGAAGAAGCTATGATAACCCAGTGGCAATGACTATGGACACGCAGCTGAACCTATGATTCAAATCCGTCATATAGTAGAAGATCGGTTTAAAAAATTCTGGCCAGGCTAACTTTCTCTAAATAAATCTGTCGCCTATGAGACAGACTAGTCGCCCGTGTGATGGTAATCGTTACTGTGAATTACAGTTTCAGAGTAACCTTTCTCGTTCTGCTTGACACTGAACTGTGCCCGTCGCTCTGAGACGTTAGTTCTTAAGGTTCCTTCGCTCAGTAATTTCACTCGTAGTGCTCTTCACGCCTAAACATATGTGAAATAATAATATTTTTAAAGAGCATTGACGCATGCTACGCGAAAACATAGAAACTATTTCGGATGGAAGAGATAACTTCCAACGGGATTTGAACCCGCAAGCCCAGAATAACGTCCTGGTGCATTTCCAATTGTGCTATGCATGCGGGTGCTAGCCAGCCGAATTTTCTTCATTTGATTAAATGCACGTATTTTTGACGTTGGCGACATCTATGTAAATAGCAAAAGACTATTTACTTAGGAAGGTAGGTCGATATAAGATCAACACTGAACACAAAACCTTTTTTAAATTATGAAGTCATTTTTTTATTTGACTATTTGACTAGTAATGAATAGATTCAGGCGTTGAGAGATGATTTCTCTCGATCGTGCGCTCGGTGAGTCAAGACCTCCTAAAGATGCTTCGTTTAGAAGCGAAACTAGTCGGGTATTCTTCCGGTTAGGCTGCGTGATGTTTGTGACGTCACGTAGATGACAGGAAAATTAGGCGGAATTGTCACTAGATATATAATTTTATGCTTTTTTAAGTGTTTTATTTAAATATTATTTTATGTTTTTTAGGATACTTTTAAAAGTATTTATTATTATATTTGACTAGTATTGAGTATGATATATATTATAAAGTCAACTAATCTTTTATAAAAAGGTGTAACTTCTGAGGTTGTTTCTAAAGACTTTGTACAAACTAGTTTAGTTTTTCAAAAAGATTATAGTCCATTGGATAAAGTGGCTGTTTTCTTTTGGACCTAGAGGTAAGTCAGCTTCCGTTCGTTGTACTAATTTATTGATTCAAAAATGTATCACCTGTGTAAAGCAGGTGTCACTTTCAAAACAATTTCCTTATCCATTCAGATGTAGCATGGAGCTAAAGCACAATAACATAAGGTCTTGTATTCTCATTACAATGAACAAAGGTAACGTAAGTAATACAAAGAGACCGAACAACTAATTTTACTCGAACAACTTCAAAAACACACTTGACAACACTAATTAAAGAATCGTTACATTTATGGGTCGAATAATACGGACATAATTGAAAAACTTCATAACAATGGATGTCCGCACTCCCAGACCCTCTCTACCCATTTACTTTTGTTTGTTGTAAATCGAGGCAGCGATAAACGAGATTAAAAAATACAAAATTAGGTCAACGTGTTAATTAATCGGGTAGAAACATAAACAGTGTAGATAAAAACAGGAGCTGAGCCAAGTGGGATACAGTGTGTGTCGTATATCCGCCAAATGGCTTCATATAAGCACTAAAGAGTTAATAAAACGAGTAATATCGGAACAACGACTGAATCGGTAGGTATATCCAAAAGACATGTGTCTAGCACATACAGTGTCTAAAAGTAAGGGTCTGGAGGCCGGAGATCAGATAAGCGAATCAAAAGATAGAGTTGTGGAAAAGCGCAAAGAATACTAGGGCTGGGTTGCTCCATCTTCTGCTAAACTTAATTCGTTCGTCAAATTAATTGTGCTGTCGTTATAAGGTTGAATATGAAACGTTTGTTCGAATACAACCATCGCACCATTCATAGTCAAAAAGTAAATAACAAAAGAAAGAGTTGTGGAAAAGCGCTAAGAATACTAGGACTGGGTTGCACCATCTTCTGTTAAACTTAACTCGTTCGTCAAATTAATTGTGCTGTCGTTATAAGGTTGAATATGAAACGTTTGTTATAATTCAACCATCGCACCATCCTTAGTCAAAAAGTAAATAATAACAGTTAATCACAACGTTATTTATTTGATATACTTCACTGGCAGCAATTCGCGTAAAAGCTGTCACTACTGTAAAATGACGGAAAAAAAATTAGAAAATGTATGAACATCATGTTTTGTCAATTAGTTTTAATGCCATCTACCGAAAACTAAACACTAAAATCCGGACTCTTCCTGATAATTGAATGTAGGAAAAACTTGGACAACCTGTGGTTTCGAACACATATATGTATTTTATAATAATAATCATTTATTCATGTTTAATACAAAGTTGGTTACACTTATGTGGCTAAAAAGTAATACAAAAAATATATTGTGCATCTGTTGCCGAACTAGGTTCAACACCTGTGTGATTTTGAACCCGATTACATGGATTGGGGTGTCCCTTTTGATACAACCAATTTATGAAAGGGATAAAATACAAATTTATAAAAAAATGCGAATAATTAATTCCTTTTGAGGATTAAAGTTGCCAATAATTGTATTTTTTTAATAGAATAATAATGTAGGTTTCTCAATTGATGCCAAATTGCCAACCTATTTTGAATATTATTTCATTAATTTGCTAGAGCCTCTGCAACATATATGTCCCTTTCATCCCACCTCTCCCTCATATAATTTTATCCGATATAAAGCTTTAAATACAAGTTCCATAAATTCCTGTATATTTCCATTTAATGCTGACCCATAAAAACGCACCCCACAAAAACAAATCACAGAAGTAATCATTCCATCACCAACATGACAGTTTAATTACGTCATAAAACTGTTTTTTTCGATCACAAGTTACTCTCTAATTGCATGTGTCGTGACGCGAGTCATTTCAAATGATCGGAACTAAAAACCATGTTCATAAAAAATAACATGAATATATCTGTTCCTACTATTTTGAATGCAAAAGTTCAGTCAGTCTACTTCTATAAATTGGAACAGCTATAAATAATACCTAGGCGCGATAAATTATCGTGTTAGCTAGTAACGGCCTTCAAGTTATTGGCGTCCTTAATAGGCTTTTTCGGCCGCATATATCGAGACGTTGAAATAACACAAATTTTATACCAAGAAAGAGATAAATACGACTAACAAAATGAATAGTTCGAGTCACTCTCCGTAGTTGACGCATTGTCCCGGGTAGTGTTCCTGTCCTCACATTTAACATAGATCTCCAAAAACGTCCAAACAAGGAGCTTTTTACCAACAATGTTAATAATAATATATTTAATAATAATAATAATATATATATTTCACAAAAAGGTACAAACAAAACAACTGAAACTTAAAATTACTTATTAAAAGTGGCCTAATTAGTTGCAAATAATACTTGCAGAATCTACACTAAGATGTACTCTTGTGTTGTAAATTCTGCATTCCCTTCGTATGTAACAAAATTGGTAAATCATACATAGTCTATTTTGATGCTAACAAATTCAAAATAAAAGTTGTATACTATTGAATTTATATAATTTATATATGTATATATATATATAGGCACATATATATGATGTGTGTGTGAGTGCGTGTGAATGAGTGTTTGTTTTGTGTGTAAGTGTTCACTTAGTTACCCCGAAATCAAATAAGATCGACACATGCTTGTTGCTAGACTGATGTGACTAAGTGAGGTATCCAGCATTTCCACAGTTTCCTGACTCTTTTCATTGCTGATAGGTTAACCTTAAACAATTTTCCTAATTGTGGAGCAACATTCCTAAGAGCACTCATAAAGCGTTAGATAATGTACTAATATACACCAAATCTCGGAGATCACAAGACGTGGTGACTATTTAAAAAAAACACACAGAACTAGCCTTTATACTTAACAACAACAACAAAAAATGAATTTTCCGCCATATATGTCAGCATTCACTTCAACACTATAAACCCACCCACAATTATATAAACGCTAGATGGCACTAATCGTACTACATAGGATTTATAAATGACTGTTCAAAGTTTGGTGTTCATATACTACTCTAGCCCTACCTACCTCTTCAGGGATATCATACTAGCATGATGATTTTAGCTTACGTAAACATTTTGCATTTGTTACGTAATGTTGGCAAACTGAAATCATGACAAACTGCCCGCTATCAGACTATAAATATCAACCTAAAAGAGTTTTATATTTTGATTGCTCACTCGAACATTATTCATGAACATTGGGAAAAATATCTGCTAACGAATACAAAAGACCATCGCAAATTGTATGAACGTATACAAACTTTAGCATGCATACGTAGTATGATATGAAATGCATTATCATGGGGAGGGATGTGAGAGACGTGTTATAATTATCAGGTTATAATTATGAGCGTGTTGAGTGGAAAGATATGGCTGAAGAAGATTTGGAAGTACTGAAATATATATATATCCCCAATATATATCACCAATATTTTAAATAAATTACAAACGACATCTTTTGACGCAATGACAGCGAGCGGTATTAGATATGGACGCCAAGCACCTGACAGTGTGTTCCGACAGCAGTCCTTGAGAGCCAGTAAAATTACAGGCACATGAGACTTAACAACTGTAGGTGTCAGGGTGATGGGCGTAGTCTAGTTCGTTGTGGCGAAAAGTACCTATACCTCAATTTTTCCTCAGTGACCACTTGTATACAGGGTTATAGGAAAAATGCTAACAACCTCGTAGGTTTAACATCTGCTAGTCAGAAGACATTTTTTCATAACAAACATTTTGAGATTTAATTTCTTTTTGGTATTTTTTTTTTTACGGAATAAGCACAAGGACCACCAAATGATAAAAGTCTCTTTTACCTGTAATGTATTATTTCATATTTTTTATTACTTTGCTCGATGTAAATATTCAAAACTCTATTCAAAAGGAACACGGCGCGGTCCAGTGTTGCCGCGGCGGGCGCTCTTGACTCGCAGTAGGCTTTAAAACAGAAAAAATAATCCAAATTTTTTTTTCAAACTAAAAAAAAATCATCTCAAAATGTTTGTTAGGTCTAGCAGAAGTTAATCCTAAGATGCTGTTAGCATTATACCAATAACCCTGTATATTTTATTACTAAATCCTATATAATTTCGTAAAAACTATTTTTTTAATCTGTCTGATATAAAATCTGAAACCGCTATCTTTTCGTTTACCTAGAGTTATAAAATATATTGCTACTATGTAAATACCTTTCTATATAAACATTTAAAGCAGCTACAAAATGTTTCGTAGAAACAAATCATAAACCTGTATCAAAATGTACAAACGAGAAACAAAACTTTTTTATGATCCGCCCCGCGCCCACCTTTTTTTCATATATCTTCGTAAAAACAGATTTATGTAAAGTATCTGCGTTCAGAGTATTGAAAATAACGTGGACAGTGATATGTCCAAAAACCTGTTGACATAAAAAAAGTAAAATTCATGATGATGTTTCCCAATTATTTGCTATAACTAGTTGCTTAAAAAATAAAAATAAATATCATAGCGGCCTAGAAATTTGTATCCGTTTTTCTCGCAGTGCTTTGACAGTATTTTACCTTAATGCTGAACATATCCGTGGGGTGTCAGGGTTACAATTGTATCCCTATGTCGTCCAGTGAGTATCTGAAGAGGTAAGAAGGGAAAATGCTAGAAGATGGGCCGCAGCACCTCTTGAAGAACTGTCATCTAACACTGCGATCCCCAAGACGCCTGCTAAGCGTGGGAATTATGGCTAACTCCCATGATGTCTTTGTTGAACGGTACACATCTTTCGGCTGTTGATGTGATGATGATGTGAGTACTGAACGTTGCCATTAGTAGTGAATTGAGTTAGAATGATGCCTATAATAGAGGTTACTCCATTAGTGCGTCTTATATACAATATTTTGTTGCCTTATAATTTCTAAGAAGTTCTTAGGTAACTGATCAACTAGATCCAGTTGTTGTTTTAGGACGTTTTTAGGCTACGAGGCCTTTCCGCGACCTGAATATTTTGCCCTAAAAAGGCAGAAACTCACTTCCAGATGAAAGCTAGATGAAATAGAGATATCTTTGCTCTTTTATGTGTTAAGAGTTCAAAAAATATATAAAGAAATCAGGATAGAGGCACCGTATTTTTTCCCAAAAAAGTCTACAAATCGTGCACCGATAAAACGGGGTCAGTAATGTCCCAGGGTGTTTCAATCACCAGGGATTTTTATTAAGTCGCAGATATCGTTTGACCGTTATTACCACTTGGGGTGGCCCGGTCATTTATGCCGGTCAATTTTCGGGCCGAATCGAACTTTCGCCGTGCCGTACCATACTTTAGAGACCTTTCCCGGTATGGATTAGGGGAAGTTCGCCCTAAGTTCTCTTTTATACCGCTATTGTTCGGTGTTTCACGAGATATATGGGATGGGGCCATATGTAACGCCGGTGGGGCTAAAGTTATTTGAATATTATTGTAGGGTGGGTGAGGATAGGTCTTCTTTTGTTTTGTTTACTCTTTTTTACCATTGGGATTAAACTGCATTGTTAGTGTGTATCAAAGTGCTGCTTTGAAATCTAGAGATTCTGGGTTCAATCCCAGGGTCGATTTCTCACAAAGAAAATAATCCGTTAACAGCCTGGAGTCTGCTCTTTCGATGGCATATAGGGAAACGGTCGGACCTCGAATCGAATCTAGGACCTCGAAGTTCCAAAGCGACATTTTCACCAGTTTACCAGCGGAGCAGTTTCTTCTGACTTTTTCGTTTATCCACTCCATAGTTGCAAACTCAACGAAAGTCCGCGAAGTCGGGAGTCGGCTGTCAAACAATAATGTATTGCCAGTCGAAAGGCAGCAGTTTGTTAAAGATACTTTGTCACGGCATCCCTAGCACGCGATGTTTTATTTTGAAAACTTGTAGAACATGTCGATGTTCGATATCTAGTAAAGAACGGCTGTATATTTTTTTTCTAGCTCCGTGGTACCTGTCTTTTCTTCTTTCCGCCCTTATTCCACGACAAATGAAGTTGGCTTAAAATTTTGGGATTCTCAACCACTCTGTTCTGTAAGTCTCTATTACATTGTCTTTCACAAATTTCGGATTTTTACACCATAAATGGGAATAACAATTAAATTTAATTCATAAATGCCGGAATTCTGGACGTGTGTGATGCTAACAGTTATGTCTTCTTTGGCCGTCTTATGCCTCTAAGTACATCCACATTATTAAAAAAACCTTTTAGCCCACAAATGATAGAAATAAAATCTACTAGGAAACTATGGCTACAAGGTAAGCATACATAGCAAGATCTTATTCTTGGTACAATCAATGTGCACGCTTACTTGGTCGCCAAGAGCTTAACAGTGTGTTCCGCCAGCTGAACTTTAGAGCCAGTAATTCTAGGATATTCTGAACAACATCTTCGATCATGTAATCCATCAGGTGAAATACTGCTCAAATGTTAGCTTATAAAAAAACTATACTATACTATGTTACTCATAATTTCTTTGTCACTATACACTCAAGCTTTCTTTAATTTAGCCCCTTAGTTCTAATTAATCACTATAAATTCACATTTTCATAACCATGGAAGTCGAAGACTGTTAATAACTCGGCAAATGTTACACATGTGCTTGGTTCGTAAACGGAATAAATTAGTTCTTATTAGTCCTGAAATTTTGATATTTTGTGTAAAGTTCTGGCCCAAAACTAAATATTAAATTGAAATTTCAAAATAATTATTTTTAAGCGATGGCTCCATTGAAGGAAAGGGTATTGAAGGCTCGTTGAGTAAATTATACATAGGTCTCTCATACCTACATACGAAATGAGCTGCACAAATAAGATGTTTTAGACGGTTGTTGTTATGGTGTCTACCTCAATAAGTAAACAGAGCAGGGTATGTTATTTATTTTCTTAACCGATCGACTAAATGGGTGACCGCTAGTGGCATTGCTACTGAGCGCTTCCGTGCTTCTAAATGTCTTGGTTGTTGTTTTCGGATCACAGTCGTTATAGCGTGGTGGTAGGGAATTTTGCGAATGCCTGTCTAGTTAGCTATCACTCTTTAGTAGAAAATCTGTCGCCAAGCACGTAACGGTGTGTTCCAGCAGCTATCTTTGAGATCCAATAACTCTAGGTTAGCCTGAACAACATGTTCGACTACATCATCACTTACCATCAGGTGAGATATTGAAGGCTAGAATATATAATGTTAAAAAAAATGTCTCGTAGATAAGAAACTATATAAGAAACTAAACTACATGATTAAGAATCTGGGATTTCAATGTATAAGGTATTCTCTGTTTAACCATCAAATTCTGAAACCGCTGGTTTTTCAAGCGTTTAACGCGCTCTCAAAATATGTACTTTTCTTTTAAGAGCCGTTACCATGCGAACCCCTGATAAAGTGCACCCTATCTCTTACTTAACCATTTTTGTAATTATTGTAGTCAACAAAGAAGTATAATTGTAAATGCAATTAAAAATAAAACATCTTCCAGTAACGCACGTTCACAAAATCACACCTTATCAAGTCGTTGTATCGAAGACCTACGCGTACAATAATGTAGCGTGTTCTTTATGATAGTTTGACCTCGGCTTCTCATTTGACCGAGGCATACGTTTTTATATTCATTTTAATATACCAAGGTTTAATGGTTAACTCGTAAAAAACTATACTATGTTAATTATTCTGACTATCTGTTGCGGGTCAGCTATGATAACTTGGTCGTGACTTAGTAAGCACTTGTTTGACCTCCGCAACATTGTTTTAAATTTGTCATATCTAAATAAATTATTTATTCACACGCGTGTTTGATTTTTTAGTTCCTTAAAATATACCTAATATACGCTATTGAAACCGTTTAAAGTTGTATAATTAATATTACACATATTAATTAAACAACTTTAAACTGTTCAGTAATCGCGAAAACCTAAGACAACATTATTTCTTGTGATGTAAATTCATTATGTAAGTACTCTTCTGTTCAAATATGATCATACATATATATTATAATTTCATACATAATATTATGTACACATATTATTGAGATTTGTAAACATGCCAGTTCTACTGACATAAGAAGAAGCAGAAGAAGTAAGATGACAGGAAAAATGAAAGTGAGTGAAGTGACAGAGGAATAAATTCAAATGTTGTAATTTTGTACTGACACATCTGACATTGATATACAAGTATAGATTCTAGTAGGGTGAGCTGGAGGTGGCCTCTGGCAGCGTCGACACATAGGGTTGGTGGCTATTGGAGCCACCAAATGAAAGAGGAGAGCGACCTTTAAGGTTCCGTCATGAATAGAGACGGTGTTAACTTACGCCATTATTATCACTAGCCCGCTACTTGAACTTTTGTGGCACACTTTACTGAAAAACTATCACGCTTATAGATTTGTGCTTTAACATAGTAATTTAACTTCTTATCTGGATGTGTTATCTGTCAAAAAAATATAATTTTATAACCATTAAAAAATATAACATTCACAATATTGTATTCATTGGATATAATATTATTGTATTACTAACGCCATCTGTTAGAAAACCAAAGAGTTAACATTGCTGCAACAGAACTAAACTCAATACTCAAATAAATCGTAGTTAATCTACTTAATACTGGATTACACCACTAGAATCAGGTCGTAAAATAAACGCGAGTCCTCACAAAGCTCAGCCTTTTGCTAGTCTATACAACAATTGGTCCTTATCTTAGTTAGTACGTGCTTGATACATGTAAGATAGATAATCAATGGAAACATGCTGGTATTTATCTAAGTCATCATTTCTCTTATCTATCTACGACCGCATAGAAGAGGTACCTACCACTTCATATACCTATTAAATGTTGTTCTATATTCGCACGATGCGAAGGTTAAATAAAACTGGATACATAGATAATATAATATCGTATTTATTTATATGTGTTTTCATAAGAAAATTTTTGTTGTAGTGCCGACGATATAAGATTAGGGCAGAAAATAGTAAAAATAATTACCTATATCATAGTGTCGCTACTAAATTGCTATACGGCTTACCTCATTTTAGGTTCTAATTACGCTCATGCTAGGTATTTCAGGTGCCTTATAGAGACTGTTTCGGGTAATAACTCCCAGCTGTTTCGTGTGCGCTCACCGTGTAATTGTTTATGCTGTGTTTACACAATATAATGTTTGTGCTTTGGAAAGCGAACGAAAGCTCAACCATGCCTTGGTTACTGAGTGTAAAGGCGAGCAATGAATACGGTGAAGGTGCTTAGGATGTGTATGGTAGAAGTACAATTTTGTGCGAACAAGGTGTTTGAGTAGATTTAAATACTTTGAGTAAGTAACTCGTGTAAGACGTGTACTTCAAATAAATATAATGAATACAAAGCAATTGTTATGAAACTCTGGATAAGCTATGAGAAGGATGATTTTGTACTTCACGTTATTTGCATTATGGTATGGTATGGTACTTCAGGAATACCCGTCGGTCTAGCTACCACCTTCAGGTAGAAAATATGTCGGCAAGCACTTAAAGATGTGTTACGACAGCTATCCTTGAGGTTCTTAAAGGAAGAAGGTTACGTTTATTTTTTTTTATTTTTAATTAACATTTCTTAGGTCATTCTAAGACCCTGTTTATCAACAACAGTGCAATTGCCATTAAATCATCCAGGTACGCAAATAAATTTTTCAGCTGATTGACATGACTATAACATAAAAACTACTGAACTGTTTCTGATGTTATTTTAATAGGACAAATTCGCAGGTATACTCTAGCCAACATAAAAAGAATTATCAAAATCAGTTCATGATTGGCGGAGTAACCGCGTAAAAATATTCAAAAAAGAACAGTCAAATTGAGAACCTGATCCTTTCTGAGTAGGCGGTAAAAATACCAGAAACGATAGTTTCGATATACTGTAGATAGTATTAATATTGATACTATATGTAAATAGTAAGTTATTATGCAGGAAATAAAAAAAAAACCAAGCTTAAATCTAAAAAAAAAAATTGTGTGGTATTTTATAAACATATATTTTAGTGATCAATAGATATTTCTATTAGTGTCTGTTATACTTAGTCTATAATCGAATCACTCAATATTAATGTATCATCTGAGAATACTAATAAGTCGTTTCCATTTTCCTTATTTACTGTCCATATATATTGATGTACCTGGATTTGCTTGAATATATTTGGATCATTCTTTGAGATAATTACTGTAGTTCTCCAAAAAAGTAATGCTGTATTGCCAGTATAAATAGACTGGAGTGACACGCACAAGAGTAACGACATGATAGGTATATAAAAATAATTCGATTTCTGTGCATAGTTTGGTTTTCACTACTGATCAGTGAATATCGATATACAATGTTTCATTTACACGGCGGACATAATATTGTAAAAAAAAAACGATTCAATATATGTTTGATTAGGTATTGACGGATTATAAGGTGACTAGATTAAAATATTTTTCATATAATCTCATTCGGTGATATTCTAATTATGAAATGCAATACAGACTTTTAATGGCATATTTTATTTACATACTTCTTTCAGAAAATTAAAAAGTTAAATAAAGCATTATTCTCCTAACAAAATAATGCTTTTAAACATTTTTTTAATTATTAAAGTGTCCCTACCTCCTTGAGGTTTCAATTCAATTTAAGTACACATTATCTGTGCTGAGCGCGCTGCGCGCGCAACGCGCTGGTTTTTATATTGCATTTTATTTAATGTAGCTACCCATAGTCATGATATTAAATAAAGTAGTGTATGCAACTGCATATAATTAGGTATTAAAACACTCGTGTAATCTTATTTTGACACTCGCCTGCGGCTCGTTTCAAAAAACTACACTCATGTTTTAATAACCTCTATTATATGACAATTGCATAAACTACTATTGTATGATTTTGGCGTTGGTTACCTTAGGCCATACACACGAATATACACCTAACAGGAGATAGACGAAGATATATTTAACAGAAGCTACACGAGATACAGCAAAATCTTGCCGACCAGTTCAAAGTCAAAGAAAACTAGAAATAAGCCTAACGCGGTTGCGTGAAAGATACGACCTTCACTTTGTCAAATTAAAATTTTGTATGATGTTGTTGAAACGGGCTGCCTTTTTACTAAATACAAACCTTTTGTTAGGACTGCAGACATGTAGATTCCCATGTTTTGGTTTCTATACAACAATTTGTAAAGTTCTGTTTCTAGCCAAGTACCCCTCGGGTTACATAAATAATATTTGGACAGTAAATACGACTCGATGAAAATATCTGCTCAAACAAATTAATATATTTTTTATACCCTGCCCTATTATAGAATCAAATATTTATTCTATGGATTCAGTATAACATACCGTATTCAACATTCTTTTCATCACACACGTTCTTTTATAAAGCTTCATTATTTTTACGAGGGAGGGGAGATTAGGGGAATACCGGCACGCGTGACTTCGCCAGGAGGGGCATTAATTTTGTATTGGCATTTCCTATAGGCCCGCCATGTTCAAGATTCGCTTTCAAATTAAATTCTTTGACTGCGGAAATGTAGTCCGATTTGTGGATTGATGAGATATCTGATCTTTGTGATATAAATTTATTTTGAATCCGGTTTTGATTGCGCAAAGTATGCGTATACATTATACCTATAATGTATGCAGAATTGGTTTCAAATGTATTAAACTAATGCTAACTACATAAATATCTTATTCTTTGACTATATTATTAGCTATGGTGTACAATATAAAAATCCTGGTTAAAAAATCCAAAAACTTAACCTACATAAATGCGAAACAAATCGAATGAATTCAGTCATTTCTAAATATGATTTCAAGCACTATCGCGTGCTATGCGAAAATAATATTTTACAAATTATTGGAGTACAAAATTTTATGCCCAAGGCGGGTATCGAACCCGCGTCCTCCGATGTCGCGTCGGATGCCTAAACATCCTTGGCCACCTGGGACTTGCCATTTCTGCCTAAATTTTGTGCTCCTATTGTATTACTTTAACCGTCAAAGGGGACGGTGCGTGGCCATCAACCAGATTACTAGACTTCATCTGAGCTAAAGAAGTATTTTTGTGTGTTTTTTGCTATAATTGCTCCACTCAGTTTTTTTGTTCGTCATCTCACTACCCACAACTTCCACACTCATATCCTTGTTATCATGGATCAACTGCTCCATCCATAATATCTTTTGGACTTATACTATTCCTATAATCATATATCCTTATCCACATTTATACGTAACATTGGTTTTAAACGTTTATGTATAAAATAAGAAAAATTTGTTTATAAAAAATCACTACACAATCGATAGCAATAATGAAAATATAATAATAAGTAACTCAATTGACCGAAATGAACAAAACATATAAAACAAAATAAAATGAAAAACATTCTCCTCTGTTATGTGAGGCTGCGCATAAATTTACCATCGCGATGAATCTATGCAAATGAAATATTTTTAGACGAACCGTTTCGTTGCGCCCGTTTAAGCCCGTTTTCGTTTTTGCAAAAAATACCTTGCATTTGCGACGTAGTATTGACAGTGACTTTGAATATATATTCATTATTCATATAATTTATGCGTAGCTATTGAATTATTTAGACTACAATTAAAAGTGCCTAGGGATCAAGTGCGTTTTATGGTTTAAGATCTTTATTTCTCTTAAGAATATAGGTACATTCACTTAGCAGAGAAATTACAAGTTTACTTAATTTGTACATTTGTATTGCAAACATAGAAACGGACCTATCTAAAACTGGATATAATTTATTTATTACATATTGTTTACGTACGTAAATATTAAACTGTAGAGAAAAAGAAAACAAAGAATAGAATACAATAGAATAACATTAAACAGTTGCTAGACAGCAAAAAACGCTAAGCAATTGCTAGATATTCAATTAGTAGGTATGTATCTATATAAGCCATTGTGTACTTATATAATTCTTTTGTAACTATGTTCGTTCGAGTATTCTCGCATAAAGACTAGGGGTGCGTGTGCTCTTGACGAGTCTCGTTTCAGTATGCGGCCTGATACAAGACACCAAGATCCGGGGGCAGCAGCGCCTTCTAAAGTTCTTTAGAAGGCGCTGCTGTCCTCACCTTCCAGAAATTTAGTGTATACATACAAAATTAATTAAGTATTGTCTGTATACTGTACACAGTAGTGACATAGTGACATTAACAGCTCTCCATCATAATGTTTTAGTGATGTATCCGCAGCTTAACTAAAACATAACTCAGACACGACTTTGACGTATTCAACTATTTCTACAGGACTGGAATCGACTTCCTTTAAGGTGAAAAGGCACCTATGTAGAAGAATAATCATATAAAAAAATGTTTGCTTTTATATGTTGGTTTGATAACTATGGTACATAATCATAGAATGTAACGCGACACTAAAAGCTATTTCTGACAGTATCTTGAAATGGCCTTGATTACTTTTGAATATTATTACAAAGTCACCAATAGAACCGTTAAAAATATTTCATAAACAAGCTAAGTGTGAGTTACACACACTTAGGAAACGAACACAGAATGTATTAAATAAAATTGTTACTTTTTCATACAGATTGACATCATCCGGCACTCCGATCAGCACTTGGCCAGTTTTTAGTAATTCAAATTTAAATTATAATATTTGTTATTGTTCTTCTTTCGATATTGCACTAAAATAATACCCCAATTGAACCCTAAAGTTAAGTTTACCCGTGACACATATAAACAAATTTATAAATTACTAGCTTTCCGGGCGCGGCTCCGCCCGGATATCGCGCAAAAACATTAACCTCTTTTTGCGCAGTTAGATAAAAACTATCCTATGTTTTTTCTTGGGTCTCAAACTATTTCCATACCAAATTTCATTCAAATCTGTCCAGTAGTTTTGGCGTGAAAGCGTAACAGACAGACGGACAGACAGAGTTACTTTCGCATTTATAATATTAGTACTGATAAACACATACAGTTTTTTTTTTTAAATCTTTAAATCTTGCGGAACACACGATTAATAACAGTAGATTCACGCTCCCAAAAATGCTTAAAATATGATTTTTGTGCCAAATATCAACCTTTACCGGATTCTTCTTACAATTTTTACATTACAGATGTACGAACCATACGAATCTACTAGAAACAAAAACTCCTATGTTGGGACTAATATCCACGACATGGTCTTTTGTAAAAATGTAATGAACATTAGTTTAATTTATTTGGCCCTTCTTCAAAGTGAGAGCAGGTGTGCTACAGCTTTAATTATAAAATAATTATTTGACCCTGAATTCGTAAGCCCGGTGTCATTTGACCCCGTATATTTGTGGACCTGTATATGGACCAGAGCTAAAATATTTAATGGAGACATTTTTAGTCTTGACATTTGTATATTTTGCGGGGTCTAAATGAATAATAACGTTTTATTTTTGGTCGTTGCGGACCTTTTTGTATTTTAGAATTACTTTTTTATCATCCGGATCCGGTTTATATTTTTCTAACGATACGGTTCGTTATTATCTCTCATAACCTAAATAGCATACTACCAACGCAACGAGGGAAATTTTAAGGAATGTTTGCAGGCAGGCAAAGCCTTCATTTCATCGAATCCAATGTGTTATTCTTCGTATTATTCATCAAAAACCTATAACGACTACGGTAGGACAAATTTCTCCCTATTACATTTATTATCCTCCCACGGGTGATTTCCAAGCTTCCTTGGGCGGGAAATTTAATTTTTGTGTTGAACATAACCCACTTACCGAGCATGAGTCATTAAAAATATTTTTATTGACTTAACCAATCTATGTATGTAATTACAGTTAACAAAGTAGTATGTTAGATGGAAGGTCTAAAGTTCGTGTACTAGAAATAAGTAAAAACTTAAAATTATAGTTGTAAATTAACTGTTCCCAGAATGTAGTCTAAATCATTTAACAATAGTTATAAAGTTGTTTCAAGCTATTAAAATAATGAACACAACCGCCTCGTAAATAAGTATTCCCCAATAAAAAATGAGTACGCTGTAAAAGTGCACAGGTTACTAAACGCAGTAATCAAACTGTACATCGTAAACATAAGTACACAGAATAAAAATTTTAGTTAAAATGTACAGTATAATTTGCCGTCATCGATTGTACTGAGCGATTACAGGCCGTAAACTCAGCCGTGTAGTATTTGTCTTGTAATCGTTATCGTTGAAAACCATCGCTGTGGTAGGACAGCTGTTCATTAGTGTTTATCTGCTGTTTATGTTACGCTGTGAACAATTTTCGGAATGTCTACTTGTACTAAGTGTATATGCATTAGATTGATATAAGCTGATTTATTTATCGCCTTGATTTATAGCCTTTATATAATGAATTTTACGGAAAATCTGAACGTCAGATTAAACAGTAAGGTGATCGAATGTGCCATTTATATGACGCTCTTTTCAGCAAGCGTTGGAGCCTACGATTAGTAAAAAACATTGACGTCAGAAACAGCAATAAAAAGGCGGTGTTTTAATCGCCCAAAACGTATTGGCGGTTTAAAAAAGTTCCTTATGCTAATACTTTTTGAGAATTCTTATGCGTTGCTTATTCCTATTACTACCTGGGTTGCAAGTCCCTGTGAGTTGGGCCTCTTTCTCTGAAACGCAATGGACCCGGTAACCACACGGTGCATCCATGGGATGCTATTTATTCGTCTCTCAGAAATAATCTTAATTCTCATGTCATTTTTGTGTTTTCTGTTAAACCCAAAATTGAAAAAAATATTATTAAGCTTCTAAGTCCGTTCTTAGCTTCTAAGTTTTTAAACAAATCTATCCCGTGGGTAGAGTTGTACATACCACATACTGTATTTTCTGTAATAGGCGGCAAATGGAAAAAATACTAGAAGGTAAGCCGCAGCGCCTTCTGAAGTACTGCCATCTTGGATTGCGATCCCTAGAGCGAATGTCAAGCTTGGGGATTAAGTTTACTCTCCTTAAAGGGGAATGTCAGGGTATTAGAATTAAAAAACAAATATATAAAGATGTTCGTCTACCATTTATACCCTTAAAAGCTCAGCGTTTGTTACTTAAACATTATGTTCGAAACTTTATACTTAATTTTACTGATGAAGTTCTCAAACTTTGTGTCCAGCGCTAGGAAAATATAATGTACCTTTCCATTAACAAATCATTTCAGAAGTCTCAAATTAATTACTCTCCAGACTTTGAGAAGTAATTAACTAATTAATTATAAAGAAATTGATCTTATTTTGTTCATAATGACCCAAGAATATCAAGATAAATTGATGAATACTTAAAAGTTTTCCATTTAAACATACTGTCTGGTATTCAGACTGATATTTACACACAGTCAAAATAGTTTTCCATTAATAATATCAAATATTTTAAAAATACTGGTGTGCTCGCAAAGTCAAGATCTCCTAAGGATGCTTCGTGTAGAATTGAAACGCTTCGAAAAGTCTTCCGGTTTCGTTGCGTGATGTTTGTGACGTCACGTCGGCTTAATAGGAAAATTAGACGGAATTGTAACTAGATATATTTTTACATTTTTTAAGTGTTTTATTAAAATATAAATTAAATTTTTATTCTTAAAATATTTGTTACTATTAAATATGGATTTCGTCAAAGTAACGCCTAAATCAATTCATTAGTTTTCCATTGTCTAGTACTTAGTCTAGTACTTAGTCTAGTACTTAGTCTAGTACTTAGTCTAGTACTTAGTCTAGTACTTAGTCTAGTACTTAGTCTAGTACTTAGTCTAGTAATTAGTCTAGTACTTAGTCTAGTACTTAGTCTAGTACTTAGTCTAGTACTATTACATGAAATTTCTGAATTGTTACACAGTTTGTACAATTTTAACTGTCGATATAGTTAGCGCAAATGGAGAGATTTAGGCTTCGGGACCACAGCAAGCAGCCTATAGATCTGAGTCCAGAGTTCTGCGTTCCAAGTTCACTGCACTACACACACCGAGCGTTGGTTCTACTAAAGTTTAGAGTTCTGAGCTCAAGTTCTGCGTTCCGAGTTCACCTTACTAAACACACAGTGCATCGGTTCTACTAAACTCTAGAGTTCTGAGTTCAGAGTTCTGCCTTCCGTGTTCACTGCACTAAACACACCGAGCGGCGGTTCTATTCAATTCAAAAGTTCTGAGTTCGACTTCTGCGTTCCGTGTTGTACTCAAGGCCACATTTTCAAGTAAAAGTGTAAAAAAAACACTGTGACAGCTAATTAAACCACAATACAATTCTGGCGCTCTATAATCATAAATTGTACAAGAAATTGAAACAGTAGTCAGTGTACCATCTTGCCACCGCAAAACCTCTAAATTATTACACAGACATAAGTGCTTAAGGCGGCGCGCAATATTCCTTTACGACCGATAAAATTACAAGGAGCGTTGATAACGGCACCGTTCCGTTGTTTGATGATTTACACACACCACTACGTGATTATGCGTAATTTTTACGCTGGTGATATATTCTTTGTAAAACATATCGCAGTGTGTCTTTTCGTGAATAATGAGTCAGCAAGTCTACTCAGTTTAACTGCTTACTGCAAAAGAAGGTATATACAGTTGAAATCTGCGGCTGTGCGTGAGCGTGTCATTATATCTTGTCGCATCGTGATTCCAAACGGATCGCGATGCTGTTTTCAGTTTCCGTACAACAAAATGGCACTGTATTACAAAGATTTTTGAAGTAGGTATGGGTCAGTCGCATTGGCTAAGGACTGCCGCGCAGCAGGTACATGGTTAGAATCCCGCCGCGGGCTTCAACTTCACCGCATGGTGGGAGGGCATTTTGCAAATGTCCATCTGGCTAACGGGTGGTCGTTAGCCAGATGGACAGACGTCAAGTCTGTCGCCAAGCACCTAACGGTGTATACCGGAGCAGTTCTTGAGGGCCAGTGAAATTACAGGCACATGAGACTTAACAACTATGTCTCAAGGTGACAGGCGCAGTGCAATTCATGACTTGTGACGAAATGCATCTGTTATAGGCATAGGTTAGTCCGCTTAACATCAGGTGGGCCTCTAGCGTGTTCCATCACAATAACATAAAAAAAAGAATACACTATCCGTTCGTCTTTGAAAACTGTACCTATTTTTGTATGGTAGTAAGTAAGTAGCTGTTATATTATTTGACCTAATTGACAATCAAGTAAAATTTTTCAGATAAAAAAAGACAACCATTTCTCATCTGACTTCTCATTCCCGTTAGGTATTGAATTTCCAAAAATCCTACTAATATTTAGCAAAAAGATCGGTTCTAGCTTCAGCAGGTTAGGCTCAGCGTTGATCATTAACTACTCAGGACTTTTATATATTAAGAAAATCTCCTTAATATATTAAAGTAGTCCTTAATAATCGAACCAAAATGTGATTTTTGTTCTGTCAGTTGCAATGATCCGAAACGTGATATTTGTGGTTACTGTAAAACTTCTAAAGTTAAACAATAGAACAAAAATGGACCAAGTGGAGAAAAGATCCCGAATTGAATTAATAAGTAAATATAACAAATTTTGTTATGAGTACCAAAATAATGTATTGTGTATTTTTTTTTTAAGTTATTGTGACGGAACTAGCTCGGGGCCCACCTGATGTTAAGCAGACTAACCTCTGCCTATAACAGATGCATTAGGATAGGTCACGAATTGAACTGCGGCCGTCATCATGAGACATAGTTATTAAGTCTCATGTGCCTGTAATTTCACGAGAGAAAGATACGGGACTTTCAATGTGCAAGGCCGACTTACACTTATTTTACAGACTTACCTTTTTTAAATTTATTAGTAATCGTACTTTCTAAGTCATAGTCATTTTTATCTAAAATTTATCAGACTTGCCAACATATTATATGTGTAGATTCAATAAGTACCACATTTTTATTTTATATTCGGTAATTTTATGCAAATAAATTTTTAGTGATAAGTGATGACTAGGCAGCCTCAATAACCCAATACCCTTTTTCGCTAATATGGTATAATACAGCGATAAAATAGTATGTAATTAAAAAGTTCAACATATAAACTAACTAACAATTTATTTTACACAAAATTATATAACATTAGTCTTCAACACCAGGAAGCTACCACAATAATTACAAGCGTTATTGATTTATTTTTAAACCTACCACAGTTAAAAATGTAACATCGGAACACATTCAGCGTTAGTTAATTACAGAGTAGTGTTGTGTTCATAGCAAATTAAATGTAGTATACATACTTACGTACAGCGTATTGTTGGCTCTCTATGTTTGCTGTCTCTGTGTTGACATTATTCTATGTGTTGTTGGCTTTGGTGTACCGAATTGCTTTTGACGTAATTATCATTGATGTCCAAGAAAGTTCCTAAAAATGTATATTTGTATATATATAACAAGTCCGCGACTATGTTGGTTGATGTCGAATGAATTGAGCAAACATAGTTTTACTAGTATTTCTGTTGTATTAAGTTCAGTAATTTCAGTTGAGGTATCAATAAGCCATTGATACGAATTGAATAAATGAGTAATTTGAGCTGAAAGAAGTATTTAACAAACATATAGACGTAGTTTGGCATTTACAAAGATTACGTACACATTAGATGATGATTAAATTACATGATGAACAAGAAGTTTCCCAAGGAGTGATATTCACATGGCCAAAGCCTAGTTAAAGTATTGCAATACGTGCAATGTGCATATTGTACAGTTTTTTAGAGGAGATACATGTTCAACAGTGAACATCTTCCGGTTGTTGATGATGATGATGGTAGTTTAGATGATAGAGATAGAGAAACTACATATTATTATACTGAATGGTGGTGAGTATTATCGTAACAAGATGCTTAAGTTTCTGACCAAACATGGGTGTTTGGTCAGAAACTTAAGCATCTTGATCCTGTGTAATATGGCTGTCCATTTACATCTACAGGGTATAATTCTACACTGGAGTTTGGAGTTATATTTCTCTTGAGAATTTCCTGGTTCTCTTGAGAATTTATGGGGATGACTCTTTATAATGGGGTCCAGGTTTTTCATACGGAACCTTTAACAGTCCATCCTTACTTTTGGAAGCAATAAAAAGTTGCAGTCGTTTTTTCTAAACCAATAGTCGTGACCATTTCCTAATTCATCATCCGTTCCTTTTTCATTCTCCTACAATTACAAACACTTAGCTACTTTGGTATTGTAGATGTAGTATATTATAATATTAACCTCTAGGCTCAGGTAAACTTTCGCTCAAAATTATGGGGCCCGCATTTTGACCTGGAATCGATCTATTCCAATACTGAGGTGAAAGGTTAAAGTATAAGCTATTTCTAGGGCCAGGCACTCTCCTAGGGCTAACTGCTTTCATTTCTATTCAGTCAGACGTACGAGTAAATCTCTAAAAGATTTATCGTTAAGACCCTGGCCATACTCTAATACAGGTTGAGCCATTAACGTCCTTATTATACATTGTTTTACATTTTATTACGAAACATTTTCGCATGCCCCTAATTCTAGTCTAGACTTATACTGCGAGACATATTTACTGCTGGTAGTGGTTTATGTAGTCGTTAACGCGACAGATAAATGATGCAGTGCTTGGTAAAGGATTATATGGGAACAATCTTTCACTGGGGAGTTAGAGATGTCTTGTATGGGTAGGTAGCTTTTAAAATAAAACATAATATTTTTTATGTATATGCTGGAATAACATATTTATGTAAATTTTGATTTAGTTAGTAGATTTTTATATAATGCAGTTGGGCTTCATATATTTGTACTAAAAATCATGATGATAATGAAGCGAAAATGACACGTACATTACACAATGTCTTATAGACAGACTTAAGCCCACTTCTTGCCCATAAAATGATCTTCAAATATGACGTCTCCTGACAAATGACCTTTTTACATTTTATCTTCAACTCCATTCCTCCGCAACTATAAAAAGGCAGTTACCAGACAGACATACGTCCATTACCTTATTACACATGCAGGATAACGTTTTAGTATCACGATCGGTTGTAAAGTACAGTAGTAAAACTTCACAACAGGTGAAAATGTCTCGTGGTGGATGTGTAAATGTCGTACTAGAGTAGATTGGGTGATACCGCGCCCTTATGAATTAGTAAGGAGTTTGTAGAGGCTATGAAGAAATGTTTGCTTCTAACGGTGACATATTCCTTACGGAATTTTTTTACTCTTTTTTTATGAGATTGTGACGAAACTCGCATGTGCCCCCACCTGATATTATTAAGCTGTAACCTCACAGATTAATTTCGTTAAAAGTGACGAACTGCGCTGCGCCCTTCAAATTGCCCGGACACAAAGAAACAGAACATAATCACAACATGACCACATGCCAGGCAACTGACTGAAACAGCAGTTTCACATCCGCCATCTTGTTAAACAAATAGCTATTCACTGTTTAAACATACCCATGTTCATGGAACAATGATAACTTTTACAGCCACTTTATGCAGTGAATAGTGACTGATTAAAGCTATTAAACGTTTTCAAGTAAATATTTTCTTATAAAATTACTATTTATTTATTTATTATATCTTATTAAGACTATCAACTATATAGCTAAAATAAGGTAAAGAAATATATACAACGAAAAAGTCATCTACAAGTCTCCACATTTAGAGGTAGAATGGTTAAATAACAGTTCTAATAATATGATGTTATGACAGATACGGAATGTAAGCTCAACACGTAGACAGTAAATATTATCTATGTAAAATTGCACTCACAATATAACTTATAGAATATAACTTCAGGGTAGAAAATCTTAATTCTAAGGATGTAACTAATTAATTCAATCACTTGTGTGAATCAAAGAAAGCCTTACTATTCAATGAATAAGATTTTAATAAGCGTTTATAAGTAAGGGTCAAAATAATTAATTTTACTTATTCATTCCACATGGTTGTGTAGGAACTACTGATAATATTGAATACCTGCATTTCATTTTATTTGTAGTAAAACGCGACCAAATATAAAATATCAGAAGGTGGGCAGCAACTCCTGAAAAACTGCTGTCTAACACTGCAGACTCCAAGTCGCCAGCCAAGCTTGAGGATTATGGCAAACCTCCTAAGGAATATATTGAACGAGTGGACCTCTACATAGTGCAGTATACTTTGCGTGAAAAAATAGCTTAGACTGGAAACGGAATTCGCGAGAGATATTTATTACATAACTAGTTTTTCCCTGCCATTAAGTGACCAATTGCCCTATTTAGTAAAGTTCAAGAACAGGGGTTTCTTTGAAGCTTGCAACAATGGGGTTGCGTGCTCCACGATTTTTTACAATAAGGATGACGTGACCGTCGTATATGAATAGCGTGTATTAGAAGTGGAGGTTACACTTAGTTTGCGAGGTAAAAACGAACTTACTTGTAACAGAAAAACATTGCGGCATGGAAAGTCAGAATTGGATGTGAAAGTCGGTTCCTTATCAACTTGAAAATTATCACTAATAATAATACATATTTTAAAAAATATAAAAATGTACGTAGTGACAATTCCTAGTTTAACACACAATATCTAAATGCCAGGTTTACATCTAATTTCATTTCAGATGGGCAGACAGATAGTGGAGTTTCATTTTTTAGGCTCCGTTTGGCCTTTTCGATACGGAACCCAAAAAACTTCGTGTTATATAAAACGCGCTATATAAAGCAACAATAAATATTTTGCAAGCAACACAGTAGCGGCCTAAAGGTTTATACATGTCGATAGACTAACCAAACGCCATAAGCTCGTTTCTAATTTCTCGTCTAGACGCTCCTCGGTAATATTATTTGTGATAGGAACACATGCACCTGAGTTAGTAACTTTATTACAGCCCCTAACCGAGGAAATACTGAAGTTTGCAGAGCTTTTACATACAACCTACCTAGCCTTCCTATAAATGTCTGAACGTCGAATCTAAATCAAAAGATTAGATATAAGAGAATTGTGATTATAGTGTAACAAGATTTTGTGTTGAATTATCAACTTTTTACCCCTATTTCACTTAAGTGCAGACGGTTCAATATGTCCTCTCTAAGAACACAAAAACATTATTAATATATAATCGTCAATACTTTGGCTTCGGTATTATTTCAGGCCATCGTCTTGACGACAGCTCTGAATAATAATTCTCGATGATCGTCTTACCCACTACGATAAAAAGGATGGTGATGTCCAATTAATATATCGACGTAAACTTGTCAAGCTCCTCATATAGCTTTAAATTTCCTGTACTCCGATTTATGATATCTAAAAATCTCAACAGTAATTTGAAAAAAAAGGGTATTTTTATTATAATTATCGCCTAGAAGAACCAGTCTCCCTGTCCTGCAAAACTATTTCATAAAACTGCAAAGAAAAAGGCACTTTTAATGTGATTAAAAATCATAATCCCTCTCCATACTTTAACGCTGGCTTGTCAACAAGCTTGTACTCACTGTGTCCGATTTTCTAACTTCACGTAGTATGTGTAATGTATTGAAGGACATAGGGAGGAAATGCCTCACGTAGTGAGAACAGAGTCGATACAAAATCCCCCATGTTCCTAATAAGTTAATGATGAAAATCTCAAGCCACTACTGTTTAGACAACTCTAACCTTTATTTTAAGACGGTTTAATTAACCTGGGTTACTTAATATCATCATAATTATATGTGCGATAGTGTTTTTTTTATGGTATTGTGTCAAAAGCGCGGGGCGCAGCATGTGGGATATAAGGATTACTGCCAGTTTCTCTCATGGGTAGTCAGATACCACGGGTTTCCACTTTAACATTTTATTAGTTTTACATACATTTACGTATGGTGAATTTTTGTCTTAAATAGATCAAAATGGAGAATATTTCATCAGCTGCACCGACACGAGTCTAACTCTTAAATTATAATAATAATAATATTTTTTAATGTGATAAATACCTCACCAACACGCTTAAGGGACATTATATATTTCATAGAACATTTTCTTAAAGTTCTGGCTACGAATTTATAGCCGAGAGCATCTCCGGGAATGCTTTTATTTTTACGTAGGTACGTATTAGACACTTTATAAATACTATATCTGATGATATATATATGAAGTGTTCATTATGATGATATACAGGATCTGATTTCTAATACGGGATCTGTACGTTTGTAAAGATTCTTCACTCAGGCTTCACCTATCCAATACTACAGAGTAGATAAGACTTGATACATTTCAATGATTTTATGTATTCTATTCTTTTATCCTTTGTCTATACTGTACATACATATACTGTAACAGCCGGATCGTCCACTGCTGTACACAGCCTCCCGTATAAAGGGGGTATTTACCATAATCCCCACGCTTGGCAGGCGTCCTGGGGATCACAGTGTATGTTGGCTGTTCTTTAGAAGGCGCTGCTGCCCACCTTCCAGTATTTTTCCCATAGTCGCTTCTTACGACACTCACGGGATGATATGGCGAGGTGCAATTCTAACCCGGCACCACACGGGGTAAATACATACCTACATGGAGTCAATTTGTATATTATTTTAGCTAAGAAGCACAACATTTATAGGCTTCTCTCAAATCAAATCGGACTCAGTGGGTAAAATATATCTTGCTATGAAGCAAAGCAATGGTTCCTGGTCTCCTTAATGATGCCCTTTTTGCACATTGCCTTCCCTCTTAGTTGTGTTTGTTCCTTTTTTTCCCTTTGAAGGTTCTCGACCTATTACTGGTATAAGAAATAAGATAAGACCCTTGTCGTCTTTACGCCCTTATTTGTTCTTGTATGTTGTCACGCTTGTTGTAAGATAATTTCAATGTTTTACTTGGTAGTATTGATTCGATTGTTCATTTTGTTTGTTGTTTACTAAGAGATAAGGTTTTTCTTACAAGGCCAGTAAAATGAAAAAAACAATGTTATCAGCCTAGTGTTATTTTAACAAACGATTTTTTATCAGTAATGTTTATTAGCAAAGAGATTTGAATTTAATTAATTTTAAATTAAATTAAAATAACGTGATAATGATTTAAATTCTGGTCTAGTTTAGATGGTAACCATAGACCGCATCTTCACTTACTATCAGGTGAGATAGAGGGTAGCAATAGGCTAGCCTGTTAGCAATAAAAAAATCTGCTTCAGATTAAGAGTTTAGTTTAATTAGTTTTAAGTGACATTTTCGTGAGATGTCCATAGTTCAGCATTTTTTCTGTATTATGTATATATTAGTTCACTAGTGTATTTTTATATTTTATTGAGGTGTTACTTCAAAGTATTGAATTAATATTAAATAAACTCATGACAATAATTCTAAAGTAAAGTATAAACACTCGCCTTCGGTTCAGGCTTGCAAACGTCAACACATTGAAATACATTTGTAAGTAATTAAGTATCAATCAACCCTCGTGTCACAATGAACTATTATTTCTCGATTAAAAATGTTTCGCGCATTTATTGTGGTTGGATGTTGTGATTTATTCTTCAATTAAAACACAAATATTTTTTAGTGACAAAATAACTGAAAATATTTATGACAAAATGATCAAATTATAAATCGCCGCGTTTTTTAAATGAAGAAATAAATATTGCAATATTTGATTCCTGAAAAATATTGTGAATTTTATTAAGCTAGATGTTGAGCAATAACTTGCATTAATGTTTTATTGCGTATTTGAATTCATTGTCGCTTTATAAATCATTCGTGAAAATGGTGCTTTTTCATAGTTTTCTTTTGTTTATGCAATCGTGACGGATCTAGCACGAGGCATCTGGTGTTATATCCTCCTCTGCCGTTAAAAGATGCATTTCGTAAATGACGAATAACTGCGCCCATCAATCACTCCGGGATATAAAGTTTTCAAGTGACATGTGTTTATAATTTTACCGGCACCCATATCATTCAAATCGGAAGACAGCAATGCGAACTTTACTACTTGGCAGAAATAGGTATGGGTGCAGTACTTCAGCAGACGAACTCGCACATAAGTAGATCTGTAGACTGCTATATACTAAATTTGTTTTCAATCTACACTCATACAACAAACAAAACTATTTGAGGCAATCTCATCTTGACATTTTAAATAAGTACAAATTCATAATCGTATATCTTCTTTGCTTCTTAGTATATCTTAGTGTTGAAATGTTAGGTTAATTCGTTGATCTCTATGATTTATAAAATGACTTTGTGCAAGTCTAGCCTCGCCCTATTAGGTTACCGCTGCGTAAAACCATTTGAAGCTTGAAAACTATAAATCGGAGTTCTCAGTAGTTTTTATTTAAATATAGTACTTAATATGCAGAAAGCCGAGTTTTCTTTAGGCCCAATTTTGTATGTTCTAATATATGCTTTGAGCGCGAATTGAACCCGCGTCTTACGACCATAAGTACGCAATGAATAGAATAACCACTTGGCTACCGAGACCGTGGAAAGGATGTGGGAATATTTTACTCTAATTAATTATTTTATCTATCATAATTGGTTCAGTAGTTTGGTATTTAAATCAAAATAGCTGGATAAAATACCTGTATTCCAAATTAATAGAACCGCATTGCGTTTCATACTTTTCAATTGGGGAAATATTTTGTTAGAATGTATGTATTGTTTTGTTATTATATCGAAAATAATAAAAATATTTTTTTATAAATGCTCCACGCCACATAACCCCATACTTTTTTTTCCGCTGGGAAAACGCCTTACGTGTACCACGCGGCTTTTCGAGGGGGGAGGCCACGTGGTTATGTAGGACTCCCCGGGCAAATTGCCCGGTATACCCACTAAAAACCCAGCGACATGAGCCTTCGCCGTCTGTGTGGGGCGGCGCGGGTTCGCAGTGTTAACATTCTACCACGGCTGTACCGACGCTATCCATCTTATCTTACCCATCAAGGCACTCTGTCGTGGCCCGTAATTTTTTTGGTGGTTCTCCATACCCACCATAGGGCAAACATAACCCCATACCTGACACAACAGCACTCATCCGATATCCAAAAAAAAGTAACGAGTCGCAACGCCGAGAATTTCAAATAACAATAACTGGGACAAAATCTGCTTCCAATACAGTTATGAGGATTTCCACGAAATTTCGTAGACATTTACGTGAGGCCTTTAGTTTTTTGCGGCAATTTTTCAACGTTTTATGGACCCCGCTCGGAGGGCTTCGCCCGCTACTCGTATCCATGTGCTTCATCATGCGTAATGCGGCAATTGGAATATTTTGAATATGTTTTAGTGTTTATTCGGATGTTATTGGAAAGGGGACTGGCTCATACAGCTTTTGGGGGTTATGATATTTATTTCCGAGAGATTGTTTTCGGTATAAAATGATCAGGGACACTTAAGTTTCTTAAATATAAGATTAATTTTAACATTTTAACTATTAATTGCTGATTGGTCGTCACTTTTGAAACTAGAATTTTACGAGGTTGATCCAAGGTAGGACAGTTATTGTGGTTTTCTCACATAGAAACTTTAGCAGTCTGAAATACGTAAATCAAAATAAGCAAATTGATACATCTATGTATTCGATTACCGACAACTATTGACGGTAATCGAATATGATGTCGTCAGTTCCTAAGAAGGCGCAGCTTCCCAACTCCCGGTATTTTTCCCTCAGTCACTTCTTACGACACCCAGCGGAAGAAATGTGGTGAGGGGAGAAGGGGGATAATTCCATCCCATGACATTCAAGCCCTTTCGGGCTTAAGTATTAAATTTACCCCAACTTAATTAACCCCAAGGGTTAATCAATTAATACTTCTATAATATCTAAATATGTTCTGAAGCTAAAGAAAAAATAATTTAATCTAATATGAGGCTGTACTGCGCCGCAGAAAACTACTGCTATCGCTCAAAAAACATATTCTGTAGCATTTAATCATTCGCTTAACCCAAAACCCGCAAATGCAGTTCTCGGAACCATGTTTCGTGAAATAATTTCGCAACTTTATAGACTGCAACAAATTATAAATGTTTCGCGATATTTTCACGAAGTTTCGGATTCCTGGCTCGCAGCCAATTCCGTTGTTTTGCAAAATGGCTGGATGTCAACGGGTAAGGAAACTCTGTGATCTGAATGTATGTAATGTTGTTATAATGTAGTTTGTGTTTCCTGTCTGGGGGAATACGTTATACTTCATGATACGTAGAAATTTAAATACACGTATGTTACTGTCGTGGTCTGTATTGACTGCTTCTGGCAGCGATTATTAAGTCTGAAAGTGCAGCGTAGCACAGTCAGCATTGCCGCCCTTGAAGGACAAGCTAGAATAAAAGCTGAAATCGAAAGTTGTGCTTTTATAACACAGACAGCAGAATCTGCAATGATGATCAAGCTTTAATCTACAATGCGAGTAATATTTGCCAATTTTAACAACTGTACCTTTAAAATCTCAACAAAGATGGTTTAGTTCACTTCCGCGTTTGAGAAACTGTTAAATAAAACTTAATGCAAATTCCTTCAACCCTCTCAACATAAATTTACATTTTCTACCTTCCTTCTCAAGATTCATCTTAAATCTTAATATCTCCACTTTCAGTCTTAAAACAGGCATTTTAATTCCAAGACACGTACTATCTTCCCTCATTTCCAACATCTCTATAGCAACCTTTATTACGGGCCCTTCTTATTAATCACATCCTGTATTTCCCTCTGAGATTTTCCTTTTTTCGACCTCAGGATAATAATAAATTCTCGTAATTTGCATTTCATTTTTGCTAATTTCTCGGTTGGCCTACGGACACACCTAAGGTTAAGCGCTTCTTCCAATTATTAACTTGTCGGTATTATAATCACTTTTTAGAATATATTTACTCCGTGACAACTTTTAGAACACATTCTAGCACTATGATTAGCCGAAAAATTTACTTAGAGATTAATCTAGAACATTTGTAGGAATACTCCTTATTCACAAGTTAACATTTACAACGGTTTCCAACAGAGTCCAGTTCATACTTAAAGCGCTAATAAACCCCCATATTCAAGACTACGGTATGGTATGGTATAGGTTCTCAAACAAAGAAGAGAGTTTGCGCGCGAATCGTCTTGTTGAATTTTATCAGCATATATGAGCAATTGAAATTCAATTACCTACCTTCTTTCTCTAGAATTGTCATTCTAGCACAACTACTGAAATGATATCCTTACAGTAGCGAGCTTAAACGTATATATACCGTAGGTTGCCATAGGTATAAGCTACAATACATTATAACTAAACCAATTTTCCAAGACCGGTTATTTCTTCTGCAGATCTATAATTCACACTTTTATCTTTTGACTTACTGCAAAATATGATTAAAAATGTTCTAAAATAATGTATAATTTGGTTTCTTAATTATTGGTTGGAGGTTTCGTTGTGATTTTTGTTTCCTTTTTTATATAAATGTGAGCCAGTAATTCTAGGTTAGCCTAAACAACATCATCGCTTACCATTAATTGAGGTAGTAGGCAAAGGCATCAGCTTTAAAAAAGTATGCACTCAGATTCTATCCATTTATATATTGTTACGGCGCAAGGGCTCGAACAATCTAGAATAATCCAACGTCAGTAAACAAGTCAAATAAATTAAGAATGTACCTACTCTTCACACAAAAGGTTATAAAAAAAAAGGGTCGCCTTTGTTCTCAGGCCACTAGTAAACAACCACAGAATAAGTAGTAGTTAACTTTCGTGGAATTCCATTCAAAGTTGTTTACGTTAAAAGGATGATTTATGGCCCTTATTGTTTTTCTATCTAGACTATTAGTGAACATTCTGGAAAATGTAACTTTTGAGTATAAATAGGGTCGGGTCCGGGCCGACCAGTCAGTCTTACTTTGAGTTCGAAACGATCAACAGTGCGATAATCTTTGGACCAAGTGCTCCAAGCGCGAATAGTGAAGTACAGTGAAGTTTGTGAATAGTGTTCTGTGAAGTGCGATTAGTTCAGTGTTGTAGTGTTGTTGGAAGTGACTGTAGAACTGTTGAATAAAGGTGTCAGTGTGTCGAAAACGTTTTGCATTATTTATCCCGAACCCCCAGCTCGTAACAAATTGGTGTCAGAATTGGGGATAAATAATGCCTGTACTCCCAAAGGAAGACGTTGAGGGCATCCGAACGAGGAGTCAGCGGCAACAGGACATCGACCAACGAAGGTTTGGAGGAGCTACACCACCAGTGCTCTCCGAAGAACCACCAACTACAGAAACAACCGTCACCGCTACACCGGGAACCTCTTCGACTATGGCGGCTCCAGCTGCGCCTGACTTTGCTGCGCTAATGGCGATGCTACAAGAGCAGGCTCGGTGTCTTCAAGAGCAGCTGCAACAAGACAAGGAGGAGCAGGCCCGCCGCCAGGAGGAGCAGGCCCGCCGCCAGGAGGAGCAGGCCCGCCGCCAGGAGGAGCAGGCTAAAGAACAGGCCCGTCGGCTTGAGGAACAACTGCGACAGGACAGAGAAGAACAGACCCGTCATCAAGAGGAACAGACCCGTCGCCAAGAAGAGCAGACCCTTCTGATGAAAGACCTGCATGCAACGTTTGGGAAGAAACTCCAAGTGGTGGAAGATCAGGTCCATCAGCATGAAAATCGTTTTGAGAAAGTGGAAGCCAGAATGGATGATATTCAAAAAACGCTGGGCGTTTTAAAAACTGGAGGCGGATTACCTGCGTCAGCACCTGCATCTGTACCGTCACTACGAGGATTTAAAGTACCGCCATTCGACGGGTCCTCTTCGTGGTCGGCCTACAAAATTCAGTTTGAGGCCGTTGTGCAGGCCAATGGTTGGACTAAAGCGCAGGCTATGACAGCGCTTACCCTGGGCCTTCGTGACAAAGCTTTAACAGTTCTCGAGGCTCTTGGAAAAGACATAGCTTATGACCAACTACTGGAGGCATTGGAGTCTCGCTTCGGTGATGCTCATCTGGAGCATGTGTTCCGAGCCCAGCTCAAAGATAGAACTCAGCGAAGCGGTGAAAATCTTCAGCAGTGGGCGCTGGAAGTGGAAATGCTCGTACGGAAGGCGTATCAATCTTCACCGGCACTCATCGACGGAATCCTACTTCAAGCATTTGTAGATGGAATACGTGACATAGAAGTGAGGGCTGCAGTAAGGCTGGGGCACCACGAATCTTTGAAAGATGCACTAGCACATGCTTTGGAGGTAGAAGCTGTGCGGCAGGATCATCGATCGCATTACATTCGCGAGGTTAACACACGGCGTTACCGTGATGACAACCAGGGATTCAGCCCTCGATGTTTTGAATGTGGAGAAAGGGGTCACTTGCGATATAACTGCCCGCAGAAGAGCGATAGAAGAAACGACAGAACATGGGAAAGAAAAGTTTCTACTACTGGTGTCAATATGCAATGGACCAGGAAAGGAGATACACTATCTGATACAAATTTTCGAAGATTCAGCCCGAGATGCTACGGCTGTGGAGAAAAAGGGCATTTAAGATCCAGTTGCCCCAGATGGAAGTTGACATCAGAAGACAGACTTCGACAGGGATGGAATCAACAGCGCGACCGACTTCACTCTAATATTGAACGCAGCGACATTAGAGAAACTCACGACGGCAAAGTGAAGGAAGTCATACCAGTAAGGATGGTGAGAACAGTTATAACCGACGACTGGAAGAAATCCATGCGACGTGCACAGGAGGATGATGCGAACATCAGGCCTATTCTGACATGGATGGAAGCTGGCACTGGGAGGCCCAAGTGGAATGATGTTGCTGGAATGGGTATGGCAACAAGGGTTTATTGGGCGCAGTGGGACAGCTTGGTGATCCATGGTGGTGTGCTGTGCCGCAAATGGGAGAATGTTCGGGGAGATAACTATCACCTGCAAGTGGTTGTTCCGGAAGCGAAAGTTCGTGAGATTCTACGGCGATGTCACGACGAATGTTCAACATGTCACCCTGGAGTGAGAAAGACACTGTTAAAGATACGAGAGCAGTTTTATTGGATCCATTGTCGGAGTGATGTTGTAGACTGGTGTAACAAATGCAGTATTTGTGCTACTAGGAGAGCATCTCAAGCAAGTAGTGGTTTCGCGAGTGACTTTCGCAACCAGAAGAATATCTGCGAGCGTCAAGATCAATACAGAAATGGATTTTCCGATACGAAGAAGACCCGATACAGTGGAGAACTGGTTAATCCCGGATTTACTGAAGGGTCTATGGTGTGGCTGCATAACCCTGTACGCAGTAAAGGGAAGTCACCGAAGCTTCAGCCTAAATGGGACGGACCATACCTGGTTGTGACTAAAATCAACGACATCACGTACCGGATACGGAAGGGTCAACGAGGAGTCTCTAAGATTGTTCATGTGGATCGATTGGCGCCATACTGTGGTTCCAACTATGCTCGGGACGAGCATGTCTTAGGAGGGGGCAGTGTTACGGCGCAAGGGCTCGAACAATCTAGAATAATCCAACGTCAGTAAACAAGTCAAATAAATTAAGAATGTACCTACTCTTCACACAAAAGGTTATAAAAAAAAAGGGTCGCCTTTGTTCTCAGGCCACTAGTAAACAACCACAGAATAAGTAGTAGTTAACTTTCGTGGAATTCCATTCAAAGTTGTTTACGTTAAAAGGATGATTTATGGCCCTTATTGTTTTTCTATCTAGACTATTAGTGAACATTCTGGAAAATGTAACTTTTGAGTATAAATAGGGTCGGGTCCGGGCCGACCAGTCAGTCTTACTTTGAGTTCGAAACGATCAACAGTGCGATAATCTTTGGACCAAGTGCTCCAAGCGCGAATAGTGAAGTACAGTGAAGTTTGTGAATAGTGTTCTGTGAAGTGCGATTAGTTCAGTGTTGTAGTGTTGTTGGAAGTGACTGTAGAACTGTTGAATAAAGGTGTCAGTGTGTCGAAAACGTTTTGCATTATTTATCCCGAACCCCCAGCTCGTAACAATATTATTGTCACAAGAGTTACGCAATACCTAATCTTAAACATCTAAAAAAACTAACGTAGCTACAACATGCTACATATTGTGTACTACACACCTACATGTGTATACTACACACCTACATGTGTATCCTACACACCTACACGTGTTTTCCAACCACCGAGTAATCCCTCGATAAAACATCGGCGTATTTTTTGCGGAAGCTTTATTAGATCGCGTTACGTCTTCTGTGTACGCTGCGTTACTGCGAACGTGGATTTTCCTGTCCATCAATAGCTGCGAAGGAAATCACAAATCAAACTGGGTATGAACAATGTCCTGTGCGAGTGATGATATGCTGTAATATGTCAAAGCGAATCAGGGCAGGGCTTGTGAGGAATCACCGAGCCGATTATGTCGCTCGTATTGGACGTCGGACAATGTTTACTAGCAATGTTGAGTTGTTCGCTTGTGCTGTCGTATTTTACGATCACTTTGAACTGTTATACTAGAATTAGAAATATATATTTATATATACCTAGTTGATATTAGAAATGTTTTCGTTATATAGTTATTAACAACACAAAATATATTTACTGTACATTTCTCAGGGTGCAAAAATATCAACATTTCGTTGTAAAGACAAATGAAAAGGCCTAAAAAATTGCAACAATAGAAAAAAACAGAATTAAGAGCTGAGTGTGTTAAGGTCGTTTAATTAAACTTTTTTTTATAATAAAATTCATCAATATGAACAGCCGGAAGACGTCTAACGGTGAAGAAAAGCATGGGACAGACGTCTTTACAACCGCAGTATAAAAAATCAGTTCTTCATTAAGGATTGCTGCCCACCTTCTAGTATGTTTATCTTTGTCGTATCTTACGACTTCCGCGTAGTTTTTTATTTGTTTTTATTTGTACGGAAATCAGTGTAAGTACATTCTAACAATGAAAGAATTACCTTAAACAGTTGATAGTTTGTGTTGTATTAGCCTTATTTTTGGTACATATTTTAAACTTCCAAATAACAATTTCTGAATTATGATTACAAACACTATCGAGTGTGATTCGAATCCCGCCCGGGACAAAAAAAATGCACCAATAATTTTTAAATATGATCCAAATTCCAAACTTCACAAAATAAAATATACATTAATCTTAAGTTAAAAATGTTAATAAATAAGGATATATATTTTTAATTGATTTTTAAATCCTAAATAATGACACTTTAAGAGTTGATCTTCCGAAAGCATATTATAATATATAAAATTTGTAGATGGAATTTGTGTTTGTACGTTTTAAGCAACGTTCAGAAATGGAAGAGTTTCTCAATAATTTTTGAGGTTTAATACCTACATATTGGGATGATTATTTCCAGGGTGGTTTTATAATGGGAATCACCCTGGAAAGAATGGCCTAGCTCTATGGCTCGCCAGGCGAGGATTCGCAAAATGCTTCTCTACCATGCGGTGATGCTCATGCCGGCGGTGGGGATCAAACCCTGCACCTGAACCACGGCAGTCCATAGCTATTACCGCTCGGCCATCATTGCTTCGTGTACATACATTGTACAAACTAGGTATGTATATACTAGGTATTTTATCCTAAGTATTTTTACACTAGGTATTTTTATACTAGGTATTTTTATACTAGGTATTTTTATACTAGGTATTTTTATACTAGGTATGTATTATACATTATTTGTTCCAATTATTGTCCATCGCTTTGCTTCGCTTCTGACCTTTTCTACTACAAGGGAATCCGATTTGGGCGTTCAGTCGATACTCATCAATCATTAGGCCGGGGCCTGATAGATGCGGCCCGGGCCGAGATTGGGCGCCCTTCTCGACGTATCAATTTATAAGGCGAAGAATGACCTGTCAGCCGTATTAGCGCTCAATATTCATGTGTTTTAAGTATTTTTTGTTTGGAAGGAACCAATTGTAATAGTACGCAATGCTTTAGTGTACCTACATATGTATTTACTTCCCCGAGGCAGAAAGAGGTATCTAAACACCTCGACGGATAGATTTTGGTCCCAAGTAATAGGAGAGAGACTAGTGTCATCAACTAGGCATAGTTCTGAATCTATCTCTACTCAAATAGTTATTTGTTCAATAAGTGAGCGAAGTTGTTTTTGGTGCGAGTGCTTACTTAGTATTTAACTTAAAAGTCGTGCCAGCGAAGTTTCTGAAATTGAATCATGATCAAATCGAGTGATTTTAATATAAACTTCTGAGCACAGAGAGGGTTAAAGAGCATGACCTCAAAAAATATTGGTTTGAAAACTATCGCGAGTTTTATCCATGTTAATTTATTAGAAATCGACTTGGACTTATTAGGAATAGTCTACAGCGACGAGGACGTGCTTCTACGCAACTGGTACGCACTGGAGCACGTGCTCCTCGCTTTGGGCAATCGTGACTCGAAGACAAACACTTTAATACAGCTCGAGACTGGTCGAAATCTTTCTTGTCAAAACTAAGTTTCTACAATGAATACTCAAAAAAGCTATCGCGTGAAACATACAACTTTTTGAAGGTTTAGGAGAGAAATAATGCAATATTGAACAATTACTATACTCTAACCAACATTACATAATAGAGAAATAAATATTACATAAATACTAATTAATAGCGGGCAGTAACCCTGCGGTGGCACAGTTTTATTTATATGTGAAACTTTTTTCGTCACAAATATTTTTTACCCATAATAAATGAAATAGAAAAAAATCGTAAATGTATAAAAAATAGTCTCTGAATCTCTTGTACGTGGTGAAATGCAATATAGTCAGAATCAAACCGAAAAGCAGAATCCTTTCCCATTCCAATTATACTAACTGTATTTCGAAATTTTACTGTGAAATCTCTGTTACCTTCGGGAAACAAATTTCAGCTTACAACAAAAATGTACCATGTTAAACTATATATTGTTTGAAAATGTATAAAGAAAGCGCTTTCACACTATCTTCTGTTTGACTTATACTTTCCCTTTAAAAGTCCTTTTCAACAAACCAACTTCCCTACAGTTAAAACCATAGGCTGAGAATGTACGCGAAAAAATCCAAAATCTATGGTTAAAACCTTATTTGTAAAAAACTTCTTTGCGGTTCTGATTTGAAATAAACTGTAAATAGAACCGCATTTATACACGAATGACATTAATGATATATAGATACAAAACAATAATAAAAATTCAAATAAAAATAATTATAAAGAGATGTCAAATATAAAAATGTTAATTATAAAAAGCCGACAGTGAATATACACATGATACATATTGCACTAGTTGTATTCGCCCGTGGGGTGCCCGGTGACGGGCTAGATTGTCACCCCCCCCCCCCCCTCCCCATCTTACCAATGGGTGTCGTAAGAGACGGCTAAGAGCGTAACACACCAGAAGGTGGGCAGCAGCGCTTTCTGAGGAACTGACATCTCAATCAGCGATCCCGAGAGGCCTACCAAGCGTGGGGATTACGGTAAACCCCCACATGACAGGGGAGTGGACAATCCGCTGATATAGTAGTATAATATAGTCGAAATCGTCTTTTCTCTTTCTAACTAGTCTCACAGTAACTTAAACTCTCCATCAAGATATCGTGCCGCTTGTCGTCAAAGAGACCACACTCAGGTGTTGCTTTGATAAGAACATTGAGTGAAGGGAGGGATCGCTTAGGAAGATTATACAGGCGAGGTTTTGATATACGTGAAATATAAATTTTGAACACCATTATGACGTCATTTCCCATGTTATAATAGTGCCGCCTATCATATCCATACATCAATCAAATCCGTCCACAAATGGACTGGAAATAGATTTGGGGACTCGTACTTAGGTAATCTTTTGGTTGACTTGACATTTTACCTATCATTTTGACGACGTGTGAAAAGACCGTGAAAGATAAAATGTTTGTTGCTTTTGATGACAGCAATAGAGTTAAAATCGGGGTTCCACGTTCGTATAATAAGATTTCATGATACACTGAAGTTCCAGTTTTTTTTTATGTTATTGTGACGGAACAAGCTCGAGGCCCACCTGATGTTACGCGGACTTACCTCTGCCTATAACAGATGCATTTCGTTACAGTCACGAATTGCACTGCGCCCGCCACCTTGAGACATAGTTGGTGTCTCACGTGCCTGTAATTTCACTGGCTCTCAAGGACTGCTGCCGGAATACACCGTTAGGTGCTTGGCGACAGATTTTCTATTTTTTACAGATTTCAAACAAAACTACATTTTGATATAGACCCCGTAACAATAATAGTCTTCACACCTATGGCGTGTTCCGGCTACTATCCTTGACAGCCTATTCTAGGAAAGCCTGAACATCTTCAACCACACCATCATTTACGATCAGCTGAGATAGTGGTCAAAGGCTAGCTATAAATAAATATTACAAAAAAACTTTGTAGTCTTCGAAGGTTAGCAGAGGTGTCATAACAGTTCAACATCCACGTGGCGCTAGACATGTATTTATCCTGTGTAACAGTGGGCTAGCATATTGCCATATACTACGATTCCTAACTGCACGCTACTAGTCAGTCAAGTGGTCAAGAGGTGTGTTCCTACCGCTGCCCTCGATTCCCAGTAATTCTATATTAACGGGAGTAATTGCCTATACCATAATCGGGTGAGATAGTAGTTATTTATAGTGGAAAACAAATCAGCTATATGAATAAAAACCCAAATTGTCGTAACCTCCACTTTTTGCAGTGCACGCTGATATAAACCTTATTGCTTTGATTTTTTATTCGACCCGTAAATAAGAAGAACGAATTGTTGAAGGTCAAAGGATGTATATAGCCCCTTAGTATCAGTTTAGGTAGCGGTAAGTCGAAAGCGTACATAGTGTAAAATAACAATAAACTGGAGTTTACCTTCCTTACACGAGTCGTTAAACAAGGTCCAATAAAGTTTGTAAACCATCCTTGTTTATCCAAAGCTTCCGACCACGGGAGCTGAAGTTATAACTTTAACCGATTAAATACGTTGCTATGAGGTAAGCCTTACCTACGGCTGATATCACAACAAACTTAGTTATTGAACGTACCTACTGCAGAGGCGGAATGTTTCTAAGAGGTATTGAATATATTATATAGAATTCGTAGACTTTCTACTTAAAGGAAGTCACGAGTAAAATTGTTAATGACGTCATGATCTTGCTCTTATCCCACTCATGAGGGGTCGATACAAAATATATTCTCTAACAACTGCAGTTCTTCACAATGTGCGGCCGCTAACCTTCTGATATTTTTTTCCCTTGGTCGCCTCTTATGACTCCAGCTGAATGATATGTGGAATTCAAGTAATACTCGTCAGATCTCACTCAGGGACCACATGACAAAAACCAGCACTCGAATGTAAAAAAAAAAAAATTGCAAAAAATGGAACCGACCTCAACACCCAAAAGTGTGAAATAACTTGTTGAAGTCGGTACCATGATAGTTCAAAGTACCTATTAACACAAAACTTTGCGCATGGTACCGACTTCGACAAGTTATTTCACACTTTTGGGTGTTGAAGTCGGTTCCATTTTTTGCAAAAAAAAAATTTCACACTTTTTAGTGACCCTTGCTACTTACGGGATCGATTATCATTCATTTTTAACAACTACATCATCAAGATAGGTAAATATTTTTCAGGTATTTTTGTGTAACTCAAAAACGGCTTGACCGATTTGATGAAATTTAAAATAGGACCAAACGACAAGCATCACCTTTGAAACAAAAAAAGAATTTTCAAAATCGGTTCACTTTGTCCAGAGTTCTGAGGTAACAAACATTAAAAAAAACAGTCGAATGAGAACTTCCTCCATTTTTTAAAGTCGGTTAAAAATAAGTGTGTTAGGGTGTATTTGTTATTTTGTCACAACTGAATAAGTCCACAAAACAGCATGTTTGAAACGCGGTATAGATAAACCGTTTTGATTTGTGATGTCACCTCATGTATCCACTTGCTGTGGGCTTAGTGTGAATTGTTCTCATGATCGCATCAACGCGTTTTTTTTTTAATGCCTGATAGGTTAGCCTTTGACCACTATCTCACCTGATGTGGTCGAGGATTTTATTCAGGCTAACCTAGAGTTACTGGCTCTCAAGGACAGCTGCCGGAACACACCGTTAGGTGCTTGGCGACAGATTTTCAACTTGAGGGTGGTAGCTAGCCAGGCGGGCGTTCGCAAAGTGCCCTACCACCATGCTTTAACGACTGCTATCCTAAGACAACAACCGGGGCCGACGGCTTAACGTGCCCTCCGAAGCACGGAAGCGCTCAGTAGTAATGTCACCAGCAGTCACCAATCCAAGTCATGACCGCGGCGGACGTTGCTTAACTTTTCTGATCGATTCAGAATGGCTAAGCAAACTTGGCTACGAGCGCTTCAAAAAAGCTTCTTTTTTTGTACGGCATAATGCTTGATTGACTAACGCGCCGTCAGGGGCTCTGAGCCTTCGCCATGCAGATTTGCGTTAACGCGCTCGGCGTAGCCTAAGACCAACTTGCCCTAGTGAGCAATAAAAATGTTGTCATAATTGTCACTAAGTATATAGTTGCCATTTTATATCAGGAATAGTCAGAGATGCGACTGATTCCCTTAATTATTTTGCGGAATATTCTTTGATACTTGTTTCGCTCAAAAGAAAATCATTTCATTCGAGAGTTCGGAGAATCTACTAATACTGCGATGCCCCTTGAAGGCCTGAAATATGGCTTTTAATATGGTCTAATCAATTAGAAAAAAAGCTAAATTGTTCCTACTTCAATGAAATATTATTGATCAATCATATTACATTCTTATAATCGGTACATTAACAAATCTGAGAAATTGCCTTCAGAAATGACTATTAACAAGTAAATATATTTACTGTTACTAAACGCAGAGTTATATTAACTTTATTGTTATATATAATACTTTCTACAGCTCTTGGTCGGAAAGTCACATTATGTCTCATGCGAATCTAAGCTAACATTATAGGAGTATCCTACGTTTCTAAATATGATTATAAGAAACTACCGCGTGGGAAACAAAAGTCATATTTTTCAAATAATTGGAGCACAAAATTGTATCTCCCGGGCGGGAATTGAAACCGTGTCTTTAGAATTGGCGTCGAATGCCTAAACCGCTCGGCCACCTGGGCACAGCTATTTGTAAAAAAAATGCGTGATCCAATTGTATTTCTTTAACCGTCATAGAGGACGGTGCGCGGCCATCAACCAGACTACTAGACTTCGAGCGGCGGGTTCAATTCCCGCCCGGGGCATAAAATATTGTGCTCCAATAATTTGAAAAATATGAGTATCCTACGTGTTATTTGGTCATTAAAAATATATCAAATTTATTTGAAATACCTTTGCTGGAACGCAAAAATCAAGCAACAGCATAAACATGTTATACGATCATTCCACGTCAGCATAGTTGTGCCCTGAATACGACGGCAGCATAGAACTTTCGTCACTCGGCGAGTGCAACTCCGTTATTATTAGTTTAAATCACTAACAACCCTTATGATAGTAGGAAAATATGAATTAATACATTTTTGTATCAGGTAATTCCGGGAGGAATTATGAATGAGGTGTTTGCAGAATTAGGCAAGCATTTTAATGCTATCTCCCACAGTAAAAACGATGAGGTCGAGTACTAGATTATAGCGTACTAAAACCAGAAATAAAGTAGTTTGACCGGAGGCCCGTAAGGCATTCAAATGCCTATTTAAGTCTGTTTTATATACCAATGTAATATGTAAGCAAATCAAAACGTAGCTACTCGTACCCACAGGCACGATTTTTATGATCGTTAGTAATAACTAATAAGGTATACTTTCAGTAATTATACAACATTAAACGGTTTTAAATCGCGTATATTTATCATTATTATTGTCCTGACGTTTCAAACACATTGCAGTGACCGTAGTCACGGGGTTATTTGCGATTGAAAGCGTTTAGAGTTGTTTAATTACTATGTGTGATAATCGTGAAAACCTCGACAACATTAGGTATACTTACTCTCTTTTAAATAAATCGATATTCACAGCGGCAGCGGGTATCGTCTAGCTATACAGTATAAAAATCTATGTATTAAATGTATAAACACTACAGTAAGCTTAGAGAATTGTCTGGATTAATTCTCTAAGACAGTAAGACATAATTTTAGGTAACGCAGCAACTAACTATATGAGCTCAAATGAATTATTAGGTACCCATAATTTATTTTCATGATTTCTATGCTAAGACAGAGATAGATAGATACAGCACTGCCATTTTTCGACCATACATACTATATGCGTGAAAGTATAATTTTGTTCAGGCTTAAGTATAACTTAGTGATGTGGGAAGAAGGACGTATAGCAGAGATATGAGGAACCCGGGAATATCGTGGAACCATATTAAGGCTGTGAGCAGTCGTTGTGCACAGTAAGAATAAACAAAGTGGGCGCGGAGGGCGATGAGCACGTGATGTGATGCAGCCCCGACTAGCGCACTCTGGGCACGCTAGATATTTGTCATATTGTACATGCGCTTACGTAAGGGCGCGCACAATATACAAGCCGCGTTTAGTACCATTAAATATAATTAAACTACTTTTCTAGTTTTATTAAGATTATAAAATAAATAAACGTCATCAGTCGTCATCATCACGCTGTATAGGTACCCTTAAAGAGATAATCCAGGGGTCATATTCGTATAATTTTACGTTCCGTAAAGAGATCCAAATCTGCCATTCTAATGTTTTAAGTAAGTTAAACATTACCGACTGCAAATTAAACAACTGAAGCCTTGGAATAATTAATAATAAACATTTCTATTTGAGAGATCTGCAGAGAGAGAGAGAGAGAGTATTGATATTAGAATTTAATTGATTGTGATTCATGAGCCGATATTTACATACAGGATACTACGAATAGCTAAGTTCTATACTTCTGTTAGTAAAGTCGTACTATTCAATATTGAATTAGTTGATTCCGTTCCGCTTGTCCTCGACCTAACTACATAAGAATAAGAACAGTGCTATCTGATTCCAATTAAATATTGTGAAAGCCGAGAATGATTGATCTAATCTAGAGCGTAAGATTATAAGGACATTGTTCAGTCTGATATTCAAGAAGGGCGTTAAGAGAGTGTAATTTTTTATTTGATTGTGTGTGACGGAACAAGAAGGAAGCTGATGTTAGGCGGAGTACCTCTGCCTATAACATATACATATTGTCACAAGTGACGAATTGCACTGTGCCCCTCAAACTGAGACATACAGTTGTTATCTCTCATGTGCCTGTAATTTTACTGGCTGTCAAGGACTGCTGCCGAAACACACTGTTGGATAATTGGCGACAGATTTTCTACTTGAGGGTGGTCACTAGCCAGGCGGGCATTCGGAAAATGCCCTCCCATAAGGCGGGGAAGCTCAAGCCCGCGGCGGTATTCGAACCATGGACCTGCTGCGCGGCAGTCCTTAGCCAATACCACTGAGCCATCATTGCTTCAGAAACAACAGGCACATGAGACTTAACAACTTTATGTATCAGGGTGATAAGCGCACTGCAGTCGCCACTTATGACAAACTGCATCTTTTACTAAAATGTAAGCAGATGTTACCGCTTAACACCAGGTTGAGTTTGTGCTTGTTCCATCATGATAGCATAAAAAAAGATGTTCTTGTTCCCTTTTTGGCAACAAGAACAACAAACGGGACCGAAGACTTAACGTGCCCTCCGAAGCGCTCGTAGTAAATACTAATAGTGGCCACCCATCCAACTAGTGACCACAGCGATCGTTACAAATCCTAGTTAATCATTCAAGCATGACTAGGCAAGCTTCATTACGAGCCCTTTAACGTAAATATGCTTCGGTTTGTAGTTGTCAACCTTTATCGTTTCTTACATTTAACCTTTTTATTGCCTCTTCATAATAATGTATATATAAATACCTGAATAAAATCGGAAACATGTCGATCCTTATCGATTACTTAGTACGTACCTACCGAGTGCGGTAATCGATAATCGCGTCGTGGAACTCACTGTCTGCACCAGCGACTGAATTAATGCAGGGTTTAATGGAACAGAGCAAAGGGCAAAGACAGACTATTTGCATAATAGATAGAACCTCTCAGGTTATTGATTCTGTTACTCTTAGTCGATGGACTTGTGTGAAATATAGAGAAAATAGTCATGTGCTCTCTGATATACTGTATTATTTACACTTATTGAAGCGCTCGTAGCGAAGTTTGCTTAGCCGTTCTGAACCGATCAGCAAAGTTAAGCAACGTCTGCCTCGGTCATGATTTGGATGGGTGACCGCTGGTGACATTACTACTGAGCGCTTCCGTGCTTCGGAAGGCACGTTAAGCCGTCGGTCCCGGTTGTTGTCTTAGGACAGCAGTCGTTATAGCATGGTGGTAGGGCATTTTGCGAATGCCCGCCTGGCTAGCTACCTCTAAATCTGTCGCCAAGCACCTAACAGTGTGTTCCGAAAGCTGGGAGCCAGTAATTCTGGTTAGCCTGAACAACAACTTCAACATCGCTACGAGCGCTTCAAAAAATTACTCAATTTAGGCGTCCATGACGCTCTTATGAAGGTCAATTACAAATTTTAATTTTGAAATACTATACATTGTACTGTTACGTTCAGAAAAAAGATTGGTATCGAAGAATCGCACCCCGAGCTCAATTATAATATAACTATAGATCCCGTAGGAAGTGGACAAAAACTGACTGCTTTGAAAGCGAAACGTAATTACTGGAGGGTCTGTAGCGGCCGGATATCCGCTCGTTTTATTGAGAACTTCGCTTAAACTATCGAACAGGCGACCATATAAAAACTAAACCTTAAACGATAATGGATTGTGTATATTTCCCGGGCATATCAAATATTATAACTTTATCTGTCGCCAAGCACCTAACGGTGTGTTCCGACAGCTGTCCCAGGGAGCCAGTAATTCTAGGTTAGCCTGAACAACACCTTCGCCCACATCATCAGTTAACATCAGGTGAGATAGTGTTCATATAACCTATCAGGCATAAAAAAAGATTCTATATGCTATCATCATGACTAAACAGTATACAGGGGACAATTTAAAGGAAGTGTTGGAAGAAGAAGACTAGATAGTTCCGAAATTTGACTCAAGACGTTCTGAAAAAAGGCCAGATCAGGAGTTCCCTAAGTCGATGCTTATGTGTAAAAGATTTTAAGCCAACAGTGTATGCCGGCAGCAGCCCTTGATACCCGATATTTCTGGGCCTCGTCCGTTCACCATCCCCGACCACATCATCGCTTACCTACACGTGATCTGATAGACGTCAAGGGCTGGCTTATCAGTTGGAAAATAAAACCGGGAATTATTTAAATGGGCACATCTCAAAGGTGTGCCTTTTCAATAAAAAATGCATTATCAAAATCGGACTACTCTGTAAAATTTTAAGTGTGGTCATACATAAAAAAATATCTTATTAACAACCTCATCCTTTTTTAGAACTCGCTTAAAAGTGATATTGAGAATCCAACTTCTTTGCTTTGCCAAGCTATGCTCGCCTTCATTATGATTTCTATATATATTTCTTGTCTAGTGGTCACTTATCCTCGTCTCACATTCATGTGGTAGGGTCAGTCAATGCAAGTATCGATGTAAAAGTAATGTTTATATAATCAGATGTTATGAAATGGGGGTGGATTAAAAACCAAACGGGACAATACACAGGAAGTAACAGGGCCGGATAATTGTTTCCTTGATTAATTCTGAATAGGAAATTTTGCTCTAACTCCCTTGCCTCCAACCGACTGTTTGTACAAGATATAGAGGCGTAATTAAAATCTGCTCTGTTCTGGAATGTTCTTGATAATAGAACCGAGTTGGGTGGTTTTCGAATGACATATTAGGTGTAATAGTGTCAATTCAATAAGAATTATTTATATATAAAATTCGTCAGAATTCCCTAAATTATCGTAGTTTTATTCACCCGCGGGTAGAATGTCACCTCCCCATTTCTTTCCGTGGGTGTCGTATTTCAAATATTTAATAACGTTTATACGCCTACATGAAGTAGGTTTTTACTAAAAGTTAAATCCAATCTAAATAAACGATTGGCGGAAACCTGCTTTTAACTTTATTGAAACCGAGACTGGACTACAAATATACCATCGAAAATCAGAAATTTATTGGCATAGAGCATTTTTGAAAAACTATGTGGATCGGTTATAAGCGCGTCGAGAGTGGCTCATTAAAACTTTGCTAATTAGCTAACCTGACCTCAGTCGTCGCGTCATCGACGACGCCGTTGCACGTATTGTGGGTTGTTATTGCACTCTAGAAGCTGTAGCTATAAGTATATAACTTTTTCCCACATTTACTCTGCCTTGAGTGACGCTTTAATACCTAGCTATGCGTTTTATGCGCGTGCTAGTCGCAATAAAATGTCTCACTTGCAGAGTAGCTAGAATGTGCAAGTGAGAGATAATGAGTTTCGACGCCATTTTAGATTCATTTCTTATATATAAGTTCAAAATAGGTTCTATTCCACTTTTAAAATACTCCGATACCAAATACCACTTATGAATTCGTTTCTGCGGTGTTGCGCAATCTATCCCCGAATTTTATGGAAATAAGAAACTCCATTCGAAATGTAGAGAGCACGTTGTATTGTAAACTTATTTGGCTACGCTCGGCTGCTATTCAAATGATATGTAGGTACTTATTATCGTAGGTTGCTTGTAACGATTATGCCGAAATCGACCTTGTTGCTGTTAATATGCTCGTATCATGCCATTCTAGGTTTAAACTTTACTTACATAGAGGTGGCATTTGTTCAGCAGTAGAAGTTGCGGACGACACAGGGCTGCACAGTTTTTTACTCAGCAAAATATTATAAACATTGAAAGAGCCTGTCAGTCGACTGCCATGGCTGAAAATTATATGTTTATCTTTATCACATTAGCTTAGGCCAAGAAAAGTCCGAAACACGTTGCCTTAAAATTTTCTCCATAGAATAAAATTCTAAAGTTGACTCAAATATCTTTTACGTATTAACGTATTTGAAAATATATTCATAAAATAGCAAAACCTTATCAAGGGGGACAAGAAAAGTTCAATTTTCGACTACATTCTGACACAGGCATGTAAGTTCTACATGGCAGATAATTGGGCAATTAGCTATTGCCCACCTGGCTAGTTCCCATTCTCCAGTCGAAAATCTGTCGCCAAGCACCGTTACGTAGCCTGAACATCATATTAGACCATATCATCAATAACCATTAGGTGAGATAATGATCAAAGCCTATATAAAAGTCTGGCTTTTAATATTTTTATGTTTACGCATGCTCTGCGGATTACATTACAAAATTACAAATTTACGAGAGGAAAAATATAAGTCGTATGCGGGATTCGAACCCACGTCCATCCACCCCTTTAGCTGGGGTGTGCTCTATCCGCTAAAGGGGTGGATGGACGCGTGTTTGAATCCCGCACATGACCTACTACATTTTTCCTCTAATAAATTTGTAATTTGGAATTCAGTCTGGCTTTTTTTTGTAAAATCCGGGACCACAAGTCACATTAACAAGGAACGGTTTAATCATCAAATCTCCATCGCTCAAGTTTTGCTTAGATAAAAATCACGCGCATCCTGACTGTACTCTGGTTGCGTAGGTACAAATGAGACTAATGAACTTGACTGTATCTATCCAACCTTTTCTGAAGTATTGGTCTACTAACGGGTTACTAGTTATTACCATACTAATGCAATACAATACAATAACTATTTATTGCAAACCAATTTACAAGTGTTACACCTGTTAGACATAAAATAATAAACATACATAATACATAAAATCACGCCTATTTCCCGTAGGGGGGGAGACCACAGATTTCCACTTGCTACGATCCTTACATATCTCTTTCGCTTCATCTGCACTCATCAATCCTTTCATACATAACCGTCTGTTTAGGGAACTCCTGACCTGGCCTTTTTTCAGAACATCTTTAATCTGATTTCGGAACGTACTATTTGAGCCTCCCTTATCATTAAGGGAGGCTCACAAAGAACTAAGTAAAAACTTATAATTTTAACTTTGTCACCTAGAACGCCACGCAGCTGATCGCGTTGGTTTGCTACTTTGTCTCTTCTTAGAATTTAAATTGTATTGATACGATTTACTATATAGTAACACAACTTGATTAAACGATATTTTAGATCTTTATTCAAGTATTTTTTTTTCTATCGAGAGAAATATATGGAATCGTGTTTTCAGATCAGGCGTAGTATTTGTCATATGCTCTAGAATATTATATATTTTATTAACCGCCTACCAGAAATGGAGGAGGTTCTCAATTCTTTTTCAAGTTTTTTTTTATATTTGTTCACCTCAGAACTTTTATGACTGGGTGAACCGATTGTTAAAATTATTTTTTTGTCGTTTGATCCCATAAAAATTTTATCAAAATCGGTCAAGTTGTTTTTGAGTTACACTCCAATAACTGAAAAATATTTTCCTCTTTCGATGATATAGTCGTTGGCAATGAATGACAATCCATCCCGTAAGTAGCAAGGTCACTAAAAAGAGAGAAAAAATATTTTTTTAACAAATATCGACTTCAACACCCAAAAGTGTGAAATAACTTGTCGAAGTCGGTATCATGCGCACAGTATAAATTTCACCATTCAAATTTTACCATTTTGAGGCTCACCTGAAATATTCTTCATTATATTCTTTTTGTCTTCAAGATTTAAAAAAGAATATCTCAAAGCACTGCAAAATATCTTTTTCTCCTGCCAAGTGAAACAATATTTGCCGCAGTCATTCTTATTACCTTTTCTCTACCGCTTCATAGTCAAGGAGTTACAGTTTTTTCCAAGAGAAAATGTCCCAGTTTCTATTCTGTCCCTCTGCAAGATATTTATATAATCAAATACGGCACGAGAAAAATTTTCATAACAAAGTACGTGATTTGAAATGATATTGAACTTCAATTGCGCATTGTCTTATGAGGTACATATTATTATAGTATTTCCTATTAAATAATAACAAATATGGTAAAATTATTTTAAGAAAACATTTAATTATTAAAAAAAAAAAACGGTAAAAAAATAGAATAAAAATATATCTAGTTTGAAGCGCTCGTAGCCAAGTTTGCTTAGCCATTCTGAATCAATCAGCAAAGTTAAGCAACGTCCGCCGCGGTCATGAGTTGGATGGGTGACCGCTGGTTGGGCATTACTACTGAGCGCTTCCGTGCTTCGGAGGGCACGTTAAGCCGTCGATCCCGGTTGTTGTCTTAGGATAGCAGTCGTTACAGCATGGTGGCAGGGCACTTTGCAAATGCCCGCCTGGCTAGCTACCACCCTCAAGTTGAAAAAATCTGTCACCAAGCACCTAACGGTGTGTTCCGGCAGCTGTCCTTGAGAGCCAGTAACTCTAGGTTAGTCTGAACAACATCCTCGACCACATCATCACTTACCATCAGGTGAGATAGTGGTCAAAGGCTATCCTATCAGGCATAAAAAAAAAAAAAAAAAAAAAAATTTGTTTAAATTACGTAGAAGACATGTGAGGCGGAATTTTCAAAAAATCACAAACTGTGTAGTAGGATTTCTTAATCAAAATGTTTTTCACATGCAATTTGAATTTTCCTTCTGTGAGAATTGTAATATGTTTGGGAATTTTATTATAAAACCGCACACAATTACCTAAAAAGGGCCTTTTATTTGTCTTTGCTAATCTAAAACCTGGCACAGCTATTTTATCTTTATTCCTTGTGTTATAATCGTGATTGTCACTGTTTAAATTTACTCAAATTTTTCAGAACATACATAATATTTTCAAATATATACTGACGGAATTATATGGATTTACTCTCTTTATATCAAAATTATGTTAATACACTAAATACTTCAGTTAGTACATTTTCAAAAACACTCAACCGTCGTTTAACTGTTTGTTATATATATCGATTTTTCTATGACTTCGTTACCTTTACGCGGTACAAAGTAAGCAATAGTTGCTCAATAATGCGTATGTTACGCAACTATCGCAATTGGTTGATCGTGATGTGACTTCGTAAATCTCTTTGTTGCTGGACTTTGTAAATGTGGTTGAAGTTGGAATATGACATAACGAAGCAGTTTATTTTTATTTTCTTAAACGCTTTATGAAAAACTCCGTCAAATTTTTGTCTCCTATGTCTGTAAATTTACTGGCTCTCAAGTATTGCTGCCAGAATACACTGTTATGTGGTTGGCGACAGATCTTCTACTTAATGGTAGCAGCTAGCCAGGCAAGTTCTTCCACCATGAGGTAAAGCTAGCCTGGGTTAGGAATTGAAACATAGGCCTGCGGCACGGCAGTCGTGTAGTAATTACCGCTTGGCTACCATTGCTTTAAAAAAATAACCTTATTATTAATTATACGCTTTTATTCTTTCTCCATTTCACATGTTGTAATTCTGTGTTCGAAGCCTAAAAAAACTAGTTTTCAAGAATAATATTTTTTTAAGATACAAGAATATAATTCGCCTCTTTTGTTAGATCTATGCTTGTGACAGACCTTACGAATGTCAAACAATTTTATTCCAATAAGTTTCATTACAATTGATAGGTATATTAATATCTACGATATAATTCAATTTTCGTACAGTAATATTTGGTACTTACATTTTGATTTTATAAACGCTCATAATACACGATACATACTACGTGCTATGAATATATCATAAATAATTACAAATTTGGTTTCGTGAATAATGCAGGATAAAATTACTTACAGAGAAATGCAGACTTACTGTGGAACGATTTTACATTGAACAAGTAAAATTTTAACAAAATATAACCGACTTCAGATATAAAATACGCATTATTTGGGATAAATCAATTAATTATCAAATAATAAAATTAATATAAGTCAATATTGTAATGAAATTTTCATATTCTGACAAGGCGAAACATGGCTGCACGTCTCCTAATTGTCATCATGTTAACCTACGTTTTATGAAATAAATGAATATGAACTCAAAAACTACTCGTCAGGTCTCACTCAAATTTAAATGGGACATGACAAGCACCAGCTTTCGAATATAAAAAACATCTCATTCGGAATAAAGAGTAAAGAGTCTTGAGGTAATATATAAAGTATACAAAGAAAATAAAGTCGAATTGATAACCTTTAAAGCGCTCGTACTGTAGTTTGCTTAGCTGTTCTTAATCGATCAGCAAAGTAAACAACGTCCGCCGCGGTCAGGAGTTGGATGGGTGACCACTGGTGCCATTGCTACTGAGCGCTTCCGTGTTTCGGAGGGCACGTTAAGCCGTCCCGGTTGTTGTCTTAGGATGGCAGTCGTTACAGCATGGTGGTACGGCATTTTGGGAATGCCCGCCTGGCTAGCTACCACCTTCAAGTAGAAAATCTGTCGCCAAGCACTTAACGGTGTGTTCCGGCAGCTGTCCTTGAGAGCCAGTAATTATAGGTTAGCTTGAACAACATCTTCGACCACATCATCTCTTACCATCAGGTGAGATAGTGGTCAAAGGCCTATTAGGCATAAAAAAACTCCTCTTTTCCGAAGTCGGTTCAAAATGCAAAAAAGTAGACGCATATTGGTAAACAATCAAACGTAAGTAGACCTCTGCGGCGGTCGCCGGCTTTGATTCAGCTACATCCCAAACATACACGAAGCTATAAAAGCTTGAAAAAGAAATAAAACGCTTACACCAGCACACAGCTCAAATCTCAAGCGAATCGAATTAACATATACTTCGATCCGATTTTTCGATCCTCATTGCCCTTTACGGTTGGCCATAAAAACCAATGGCAGTCCGGCTTCGTGCTTCGGCCAGTAGGGAAATCGAATGTTCTAGACTTTCTTTTTGTCAGATTCGATGTTCGAATTGTGTTATGGGCCGGCTAACGATCGATTATAAAGGCGAGGTCGTTTGGCTTTCAGAATAGTTCCCATGTTATTTTGCAGCTGAGACTTCTTTGTTGTTTCGTTTATTTAATTTTTTAGATAAGCAATATGTAAGTTTGAGGTACCTACGATATGTATGTACATTACTTTTCTGTATATTTTTTATATTGGCTATATTGGTCTAGTGGCGTAAAGAGCCGCTTTGGTTGGGATTCCAAAGCTACTCATTACCCCTCTCGACCAATGCAATCCTCTAAACTAAATTGTATGGAGAACTAAAGTTCTGGGTTCCATGCCCGGTTGGGACATTTATTACATTCTTTTGACAAAGAAATCTTCAGTAGCATTCCGATGTCCAAAATTGTGTCCGTTGCGTGTGTGATAGATGGCACGAGGTTCGCCCTCTATTGCATGGGATAAAAATAACCGGGCGGAACACGGGTATTTGGGCACTTCTGCCTACTCTAAAAGAATATTATGTTTAACACGACTGCCCGGAAATAGCATTATGTTCTTAAGGTTCATGTGTGCGTTTCTTATTCCAGTTTATTTTTAAATGAGATTAAGATTTGGATTTATATTGGGTATCTTTAGAATTCTTATATTATCCCGAGTGACATTAGCGATACATTTTTGGCAGAGCAGTCGTGTTTTCAACTTTTATTAAATTTATTTGTTTGTTGTTTATATGTGGGTATATTTCAACATTATCATATAACAATATTGTCTAATTGACAATTTCCAACTCTTTATATCTCGAATGCCGCCCACTTCGATATTTCAGTAAACTGACACGTGCAAATTTACATATATTGCATTTATTTTTCTAGGTTTTTTTATAACATATATATTAGTGATGATGCGTCGTCGATGTTGTTCAGGTTTACTAGAGTTACTGGCTCTCAAGCTCTGCTATCGGTACACAGCATTACGCACTTGGCGACAGATTTCCTACTTAAGGGTTTGAAGCTAGGCCGGCTGTGCCAACTTACTTCACTCTTTAAACTTAAAAACTACCTCATTATGTATTCATATTACAATTAAAACTTAGGTAAGTAATTCAGCCCAGGTATACAATAAAAAGCAATAGCCACATTATAAAAAACGTGTATTTTACATATTAAATTAATCTTTAAGTTTGTGAAAGGGTTCGTAAATGAAATATTATTTAAAACACCGTCATAATTTATTTAGTCGCCATATTTTAACGTCTGTAAGCAAGAGTTCACGCTATACAAAATCAGTCACAGCAAATACAGTAGCACGCAATAGGACATTTAAAGAATCAATTTAATCAAGGCGCCCTAGTGGAGACATTACCATTAAGACATTACTATACACCATTGAATTTGAAGGAATTAAATTTAATAGCAACAAAAACAAAAAAAATAATGAGGCAGAATATCTGACTCTCCAACTGGGAGTGGGCTGGAGCATTTGGACTGCTTATGAGTCTGCTATGACTTATAGGTTGTCTAAATGCTTTTATTGTAGTAGCTGTAGTGTTGTATATAGTTCATAGTATTTTGTTTAATAAAGGCATACCGCCAGAAAAAAAACTGAAATGGTGGGCATCATTGCAGAGTCAAGTATTCTGTCTCATAGTCAGACTTGCTCAAGAAGCTTACCACCTAGCGTGCAATTGAGTTGATTTCTAGTATAGTACTATCTACCAGCAATGCTCTCTGCAATCAAGGCACTTTTTCCTTATCAAATAATTACGTATACATATTAAATTTTTTGAAGCAATGGTAGATGAGCGGTTATATTTGCTTAGATTTTTTTAGATTGCGCTGCCGCAAGTCCAGGGATCGATCCCCACCGCCAGTTTGAGCTGCAGCCCATGGTGGAAGGGCATTTTGCGAACGCCTGGCAATCTACAACCCTCAAGTTGCCTAAAAGTGTGTTCCGGCAGTCCTTAAGAGCCAGTAAAGTTACAAGCTCATGAGACTCAACAACAGGTGACGGGCGTGGTACAATACTTGTGATGTAGCATCTGTCATAGGCAGAGATTACCGCTCATCAAGACTATTCGTGCGATTCGTGTTTATTCCGTCACAATGACGTTTTAAAAAATCCTAGCTTATACATTACCTGGTTCTGTACGAAGAATATATTTTTCCCTGTACATTACTGGCAATGTACGAAGGCTAACGGTAAAATACATCTCAACTGTTTATGACTCAAAAATATTTTGTTTTTAAGGCCTATAAAGAAGCGAAATCACCGAGGATTAGCGGTTTCCGTCGTACCCGTCCAATCAATTTGAGTTAGATACTGAGTATCCCGGTCCCCTCGGGATCCCCTTTCAAATCCATTAGGCACTTTGTACCGATACCTACAATCAACTTTTATATCCATTTGACTTTCCTTTTTGTTTTTGAAAGATCATCCATTACGGCCTAAAAGGTTTACTAGGCAGACCTGTGTTGCCAAGGTGCTACGGAAAATGGAGTAGGGAAAAAGATGTCGAGTGAAATAGCATACTAGTGCGTAATACAGGAAAAATATATGAAGAGATTTTTTTTTAAAGTTTATAGATTATTAGACCTTAATCGTACCCTTAACCAATACTTCGTAATTAAGTATTATCGTTATAATTTATTTGGCACAAAAATGTTACAATTGTTGCAATAAGGATCTGGCTATGACGTAGTATCCATAAAGATTTCAATAGTTCTGAGGAACTTTTCAATCTCATGTAATTCATAATCGTAGGTCGTTTTTTATTTATCACTGATAGGTTAGTCCTTAACCACTCTCTCAACCTCTCAAGTGATGATGTGGTCGAAGATGACATTCAGGCTAACCAAGAATTACTGGCTCTTGCGATAGTGTTTCAAAGGATCTCTAGCTTTCCATCCATAAAGATGATAAGATAAATATTGTAATATATAGGTAGTGCCAAAAACTGCAATGCTGTATGGACTTACTTAACCAAGATATGTACTATCAAAACTTTTTATACTCCTAATATTTTAAGGAAGGCATTTTTCAATTGAATTTTTCAAGAGTCTTCAACTCAAGGGCTATGTTCCCCAGTAGACTTAACTTCTCGGAGAATGTAGGCTTTATTGAATTACTTCCGAAGTGGAATGACCTCCTCTCCCAAAGGAAGACATCTGTCAAAATCGTTGGCATAAAAGTGAGAAAGTTTTAAGTAAATTCGTGAAGCTCAAGGCAAATTGTGGATGGTTTGAAACGCGTTGCCGTTACCCTCTCTGTGTTGACATTATTTTTTATTGCTGATACGCTAGCGTTTACAACAATAACACCTGATGGTTAGCAAGTTCGAACTAGAAAGGGAACTAGCCCTCGCGTATAACTACCGGAATATACTGCTTGTCGACAGATCTTTCTCTTTGAGTGTTGAACAGCTTGTCATGCGAGCATTTGCGAAAGGCCCTTCCACGATGCGATGAAGCTCAAGCCCAAGGTGGGATTCAAACCATTGACCTATACAATATATCCAGCAGTCCATAGTTATTGCCACTAGGCCAACAAAGCTTAAATTTTTTTTGAGTTAGAATAGCTGTTTCTCTTGTTTATTAAAATATGTTAGCCAACTAGGCCTGTTTGCCAAATACTCAGCAACAATCTCTACTCGAATTTTAATTAAGTAGTGCATATGGTCTGATGGTACTTATGATGGTACTAGGCAAGCTTCGCATGGAGCACTTCAATAGTACATTATGCAACAAGTGCGCGAAGTTGTTTATTACAGTCAAGACTGGTTTTAGGCCTGAGATCGAAGATGGAAGGCGTAAATGGAGTAGAGATTGTAATAAACAATGCTATTGTAATAACAGGAGTTTTATACGACGTTTTTCAACACACTCGCGAAGAAAAAATACGAAAATTTCAATACGAAAATATTTTCTTGATCTTTTTGATAGCAATAATAACCTGTTTAAGAAGGTTTATAATTAAATCTTCTAAAGTTCTACTTCAGTGGGTAAAAAACTCTCTGGTTAGTTTTTATATGAAAAACGAACGAAACAAACTACAATTTCCTTGGTGAGAAGTGTGGAAATGTTGTTTTTTTTTTCTATTTAAAACACTAGTGCGGTAAAGTAATAATAAAGCACGAGTGCGTAATAGATCATGTTTGACTACATAATATATTATAACACTAAAATCGGTGCATTTAAAGGCCCGTTACGAGCGAGTGTATTGAAAATATGATGAATAATATGAAATAGTTATTACAATATTTTACAAATTATCAGAGCACAAAACGTTATGCCCCGCGCGGGAATCGAACTCGTGTCGTGCGATTTTGCGTCGGATGCCTAAACCTCCTCGGCCACCTGGGCACGCCATTTCTAGCCGAAATTTCGTGTTCCAATTGTATTACTTTAACCGTCATAGGGGACGGTGCACGGCCTTCAACAGACTACTAGACTTCATCTGATCGAAATGGTAGCGACATCATACCGAGAGTTAAGTTCAAACACTTAACTCTCGGTATGATGTAACTACCCTTCTATATTCGCGTCCGCGAGTCCGGTTAGATTCCCGCCCGGGGCATAAAATATTGTGCTCCAATTATTTTTTAAATATGATTTCGCTTAGCACCCGAGTGCTTGTAATTATATTTAGAAATACTTATTATAATATTTGAATTAAATCAATGTACATGTCATATGTAACCTTCGCGACTGACATGTCAGTTAAAGCAACATAGGCAATTCACGAGTGCCACTTAATTCATGGCCTAATTATAAACACATACCCTCTCAAACGACCTATTACAGTAATTTGCTAGCAAGGTAATTGATTAATATCAAATAACCTACTATACAAACCATTTAAGAGCTAGTCAAACATAATGTTACACGTTTTGCAGTAATTTGATCATTTACGACCGATTATAATATTTTATGTCGAATCGTAAAACCACTATTGAAATATGACAAACGTGCTTGTGTCGTGGTCGGCATTCGTAAGTCGACTTCATTTTCTCCGGTTTTATATTACCCCATTTTATAGCCCGGCCGCGTAAGTACTACCTACGAAAAAAGGTATTTCACTGAAATGTACCTGTTCCTCTTTATTATTTTTATACGTTCTAATTTTGCTTTATTAAAACATCGTATCGTATCTCTTACGTGTCAAAAAGGTATTGGATCGTATAGAAATTCGTTCATATCCGACGCACATCTAATATCTCTCATGCGATAAAACGCCGAAATTTGATCTCAAGCGTAAAATATACGATATCCCATTATAAGACGTTCCATTTCCTTTTTTCTGGGAACGGTAAAGAAGCGTCAAACTGTGTACAGCCTCCTCAAAAGACAATACAAACCTCTCAGTCAAAGGTAAAGAAAGAAAGCGACGAATCTAATAAACGGGCCCGTATCCATTCCGTTTGTTGTTACATATCCAGCCAAATGAGAACCCCGGAGCGTGCAATGGCCGCCCTCGTTAGTTCCTATCAATATTATGTGCTGGTTGCGCAGGAGATCACGCTAAATCGGTTGCGATGGACGTCCAATTCTCGGAAATGGAAGGGTACACCCATGGGGCCGGCTTTCACAATAGACCTTCCCGAATGAGAGCCATTAATTCGCATCTTTGTTTTATAAAGGCACAAAGTGACGCGAATTGACGTTATGTGAGCTCATTTAATGATAATTCAGTTCAAAAACGCTTCTGGACAAAAGCGTTGCGTACCCTTCGCCCTGCTCACTGCTAACGACGTTGAACTGAGGCCATTAACTTCAATTGCCTTGTAATAAAACGTATTGTAATATCCCGAACCGAGTTAAAGCTTAATCTTTTTAATAAAAAATAAAATACAAATAATTTCTGCGAACGGTAAATGAGTCGGCCCTTTCGCCTACAATTACCCTCACGACCCTTTTCAATATTGATGTACGGAAATAAAAAGGGAATATAAAGCGGGAATCGGGCGAACTAGACAATATTTCCCGAAGAACAACTCAAATTTATAGAACAAACGCGAAACGGTCGCGCATACGAAATCGTGGTATGAAGACTTTATTGAAATAAATCAGATCGACCGCAAACAGTGGTGTTTGGGTTGTATTGTATCTTGTTTTTATTAAAGTATGGAGTGGATGAGAGTGTAGGGATTTACGAGTGTTTGCGGGACAACGAATCTGTTCATACAGGTCCGGTCCCGGTGGAGGGACATAAAATCTCGCATAGGAAACGGTCTACAATAAAATTTTCCTTTTTATTCTGTCGCAGAATGAATGGCCAGTCTTGGCGATTTATACGACACAGTTGTCAACCGTAACTGACTGTATATGGAACATTTGCGTTAAGATACACCGTTTGTCAGTTTAGAGCGGTATTCATCCTGTTTATGTCCATTTTTCACCTGAAACACTCTCTTAAGGCCCCTTTTAGTGCCATTGAAATCACTCATGGCTATTAAGACACATTAAATATATTATGGTAGGTTTTTTAAGAATTGAAACATTTCTTGTGTTAGGCTATAGTTTGAATCTCCCCTTCCGTGATATACAAAGTCTTATTTAAGAAATTTCTTCGCGTTCTGTAGATGTATATTATAGAATCTCGAATATTACTCATATAATGACGTATTATACAGCCTTAATAAGTGTTCTTGATCATGCGCATCTGGTTAAGTTATTAGCTGATTAAGTAGAAGTGCAATAGTGCCCGTAGATAACAATTGTAATTAATTGCAACAGCTTTTAATGATCATATTTTATAGCAAATAAAGAATCATAGCTCTTAAGGTTATAAACGGATGTCTATCTTCAGCACCTTTAATCACCCGTACTAAAAGTCAATGCCGCCATAAAGCTGTAACATAAAAGCAGCATTTGCCGTTATTAACTGAAAACAACGTCTTTCTCTTCATCCTACGCATAAACGATATCAAAACTCGCTAATCCCTTTATCTCATTAACAGCCGAAAAGATTATGAAAAGCCAAAATAAAGTTACAAGTTTAATAAAACAACCAGATTATGCCGTCGTTGGAACTCTCGTCTCGTCCCGCCGTGGACGGTAATGGTCCAAAAAATGAGTCCATGGTATTAAAATAAGCCCCGACCCGGACTCTTCCCAAGTAAGTCCTTTATACATCGATGGGGACGCGAAAATTTGAACATTTACTGCCCTACCGTTATATTTTTTATAGGCTGTTCATAAAATAACTTCGCGAATACATTAAAAGAGCGTTTAGTCTGCCAACGTTTGCTTTGAAGCAATATTTTTAACGTTTATAGATGTTTTGCATAAGCTCCAAGTGTATTTTCTGAATAATATAATTTGATGTCTGTGTGAAAAGTCGCTTCAGGCACCTCGGGAGCGATCCTTTCACATTCAGAATGAAATAGTGAGAATTCAGTATTGACGATACTAAGTGCAACTATCATAAGACTTACTATTCTAGGTATTTTCGTGCAAAACTAAATAAAATATTTTTCATTTTATAAAAGTTTTGAAAGTCTAAAATACCTAATTAACAAAAATGGGTATTTTTGTACCTAACTAGAACATAATATAAAAATTACGTGTCGCGTCGTTTGTCCGCGATGGACTCCTAAACTACTGAACCAATTTTACATTTGATTTGCACACTGTGTGCAATTTAATCAAATGGAAATATAGGATAGCGTACATCTCAATTTATAATCTTAATTACACGTGCGAAGCCGGGGCGGGCCGCTAGTATATTATAAATATGATAGCTGTATTATAGTTAAAATATGTAAAGTTAAAAGGTAATAAAGGTTTAAGTAATTCAATTAATTTTTTAAATAAAACAAATATTATAAAAATATTTTACAAAACGGTAAATAATGTTAATTCTACCTAATTTTCCTGCTATGCCGATGAGACGTCAAAACCGCCATGCAGCCAAACCAGAGGAATTTTCGACGCGTTTCGTTACTACAAGAAGCATCCTCAAGAGGTCTTGACTCATAGCGCCCGCTCGAGAAAGGTGTTATGCTTACATTTAATAACCTATTGAAGTACTAATAATATAATTATATTACTTTCTTAATTTTCCTTGAACCATTCAATCGCATTCGTTCAAGAATATTACCTAGGTTACACATTCGTCAAAATGTTTCATCAGTCAGTAATTTACGGTTATTTGTATCGAATTATCGAATAAAAAGCTTGCAAAAATGTGTACAAAATATCACACATTTAAACTAGCGGGCAATTCAATAGCTTGCATACTCGTACTCCAGCTGTACCGGCTTTCAATGATCAGGGAATTTTTCCACGTTTCCGGGATTGGAACGAATGCGGGCCGCGATTCTCGTCATATTTCACGCCACTCCGGAATTCATAACTCGCGTTGATGTAACACCGCCTTAGCTCATTCCCCGTGGAGTATGATTCACACTACTTACGATTCCGCCGTAGCTAGAGCTGAGCAAATATCGATATTATTCTTATAGAAATTTCAGTTAGACTTTTCGTAGCAGTAGAACTCCTTGTGAACGAGTTCGTCCGGGGAAGTACTGCTACCATAACAATTTCTTCCGCCAAGCAATAAGTAGTAATATTCGCATTAATATGTTTCGTTTTGAATGTTATGGGTGCCGGTTAAATTACAAGCACATGAGACATCTCAGGGTGCAGTACAGTACGTCAAATCTGCTGAAAGGCATAGGTTTAACTTCCCCATAGCAAAAATGGTCTAAAATATTGACATCTTTGATATTTATTTGTTTCTTTAAATAAAGAAAATATATTTTTACGTTATTTAATGAGTTCTAAATATGATACTCCAAATGCCAGAGTTTTGCATCTTACTTCACGTGTATGATAAATAATTTCATAGATTTTTATTATATTCAAATTTCATCTTTGTAACGCTTACGAGCTAGAGTCCCGTGGCGTACCGACAGACAGAGAGAAAGACAGGCGGGAGACAGACAGTGGAGTCACGTTAATAAGGCTCCGTTTTGCCCTTAGAGTACCGAACCCTCAAAACTCAAAAATATATCCTAAGTAGAACTATTGTATTACCATTTATATTGAGTATTGGTATATCGATAGTTTATCTCTAGCTTTCTTCCTCGACCCATCTCTAAACATCCAGGACGTGTAGGTAAATACTCTTCTTTATTCTATGCCATGGTTCTCCTATATCGCGTGTCACGATGTCAGCTTTGTTGAAAATGTAGCCTATAATGTTTATTAACTGGCAATATGACATATTATGTTGTTCCATCCGAGACTGCAGCCTAGTTTCATGTCTACTGTTCGAGTTTATAAGCGCTGTTGAGTAACATTTTGTTTGAAGTGCACAATATGAGTTGGACACATTTTAATTCATGTTGAATCGATTTACGTGTTTACTTATGAAAATATATCGATATGTTCGATCCTGCTTTTCGGCATCATTAAATCCAATTGAGCTCACATGACAATGAGTAATAATTTTTTCTATCGTTCTTTTAACCGTGCTTCGGAGGGCACGTTAAGCCGTCGGTGCCGGTTGTTGTCTTTGGATGGCATTCATTATAGCATGGTGGTACGGCATTTTGCGAATGCCCGTCTAGTTAGCTACCATCAAGTAAAAAATCTGTCGCCAAGCACCTAACTGTGTGTTCCGGTTGCTGTCCTTGAGAGCCAGTAATTCTAGGTTAACCTAAACAACATCTTTGACCACATCATCACTTACCATTAGGTGAGTTAGTGGTCAAAGGCTAACCTATCGAACATAAAAAAAAAACCTTCGTATTGGGATGGACCGCTCGCATGACTTAAAATTTTTTTCCTCTCGTAAATGTTTAATTTTGTCAAAATATTAAAATCATTAGGGGAGTTAACGCAGGTGTATCGGGGAGCTTATCAACGCTTTAAGTACGTTATTGTACTGTACCACCTGGATTTTCGGCTGGTGAACACAGCCTCCCCCAATAAGGGATTAGGGTTTTATTTAATGCCGTTAGGCAAGCCACTGTCTCACCTGATGGCAAGTGTTGATGTGATCGAAGCTGATATATTTTTCTTTTGTTGCTATGCTATTCCATAATAAATATGTTCTATCGTATTACTTTTGTATTTCGCACGTAAAATGTGATTCAGAGAAGAGTTTGCAATATATGACACTTACTTTTTTAAAAATAATTGTATTAATTACATCACTACACGTAATTTTTTAGTTTTTTTTTGGCTGTGCTGTGTGTCCAATAACTATTCAAGATAATAAAATCAATCTTATTTTAATCTCGTGAAGACCACGTTCTTGTAGAATGGTTACGTAACCTAGCTGCAAGTATGAAAAAACTCTTAAAATGTTGAATTTCCGACCACAGACGTGAGTTTCCTTAATGGTATTAATAAAACAAATGAGCATCTTATTACAATTCTGTGGTGTTATATATACACATAGAAAATAGAATAAATTATTTTTTATGAAACATAATACACTGTTAATATTCATTAAGACAAAATATACTTGATCTGTTAATACTTTTTGGGAATGACAGCACCTTTTAACAAAAATTGTTCAGTGTCCACATCCTCTGTTTTTTTTTTTTTTGCCTTAAACATATACTCCAATATTCGCTAACATTTTCTTCTCACGTTGTAAGGCCTTACTTACGATGCGGTGCGGCGGATAGTCTGTTATATTACGTCACGTCGTAAACCCATGGCTCCTCATGGTGGCTCATGGAACAGCATCATGTGTAAAATGTTGGGGAGAATATCAAAGTACACCTCGCTTGTGGCAACCCTAAAATGGAAATTACTGCACAACGGATATCCTCGAGCTTAGCGTGTTTCATTTTGTTTTTTTGCAGAAACAATTGCAGTTGTTTTAGGTGAAAGAAAAAAAAATAATAAGTATTTATTCCTTACCTATATGTATATATTGACACATATATTATGATAATGACTATTTTGAAGGTGTTGGCAGAGACCCGACCCGTCTACAAATGCTTACATTTAAAACGGCGCTTCGTTGCAAGAACTGTCAAATTATGATTATTAGGGTATATAACAAAATTCCAAAGAGAATAAGAGAGCTCCCTATGAATTATTTCAAAATTAAATTACATCAATGGCTTACGAATCACTGTTTTTATGACATGAAAGAATTTTTGACATAAAGGACCATTGACATTTTTATTTACATAGACATTTAATATTATTTTAATTTTGATGAATCTGTTTTTTTTTCTTATGTGATTTTAATTTTATCTCTCATATGTAATAAAATTAAATTACATCAATGGCTTACGAATCACTGTTTTTATGACATGAAAGAATTTTTTGACATAAAGGACCATTGACATTTTTATTTACATAGACATTTAATATTATTTTAATTTTGATGAATCTGTTTTTTTTTTTTCTTATGTGATTTTAATTTTATCTCTCATATGTAATGTGATTTATATTATATAATGTGTTTGAACACAATTAATTTGAAAATCGTGAAGATGTCCATATAATTGTAGGTATATAAATAATTTTCTTTTGCTCTGTTTATATTTGTATGCCAGTAATGGTGAAGCGCGCTGAACTATTGTTTTAAATTTGACTATGTAATTACCGTGTTTCTTACAAATAAATACATTTCATTTCATTTCATTTCATTTCATTTCATTACCTAGTTTTTACGCAAATTTATTGTAATCTTGATCTCATTTTCAAATGTAGAAAACTACAATATGTTTGAAGTATTGTTGTTGAATAAAATCTTTTCCAATTTTTTTTGTGTATACACAGAAAAGTACCTTATGATGTAGATAAATATAGTTAAATCTAAAGGTAAAGCCGTAAAATTAATTATTCAGTGTTTTTAGTTACTTACGTTACTGAGTGCACCAGTTACCATATGAATTAATATATTTAAATGAAAACAAATGTATTCATCATGTATAACAGTATATTTTTACATTTACATTGGAAACACATTAGTACCCAAACTAGGACGGACCTGTGATACGGCATACAATGCCCCCCCAAAAATAAATAGTAAATTAAAAAAATTTATTAAGTAACTAAATATATTATTTATGAACGACCAAGTGTAAACGAAATTTTGACAGATTATTATCTGACACAATCTAATTATTCTAATTGACAAAGAATATCGTAATTATTATGTAATAATTAATATATTCTTTGGCATTTATGCTTAAGACCAATGAAATTAAATTGAATGTATAATATTGTATGAGGGTTTTGCTATTGGATTGAATTAATGTTGAATTTCGAATTGCTAAATTGTACGGCTAAATAGACAAAATATGATATACTGAATTGCCTGAATATCCATCTAACTACATACCTTGTGTGTATATATACTACTACAGTATAATACAAATATATGATTATCTTATAATTATGCCTCGATTTTAGGGGGTCTCGTGCCCTTAATGACACTCCGCTGTCTGTCTCTATCCGTCTGTCTCATAGAGGTGTCTGAAAAGTAGAGTGTATAAACCATAAACAATTTTCCCTTGGGTGGCGTACATTTAATCCATCTGTGCTCAGGATTCAGGACTATAGAGTCGCCGTAAAATATGACTGTGCTCGTACTACTAAATATTATACAATAAATAATGCTTTTAAGTAAACAGCCAAAATTTTATGAAATGAGGTTAGTTATGACAGTTAAGGAGGATGATATTTTCATGGTTACAGATGTGTTGTATGTCCTACGGCTTCAGTCTATTGAAAATATCTACGTGTTCTTAAAATATTTCATATTCCGCACGGGCTTGGAAACATTGCCAGTTCTATAAATCAGATTTTCTTCGCGGCGCTCTACTAAATCCCAACTTACCCAAGTCACCTTCATACTGTCCAATTTTACTTAGCTTATGTGAATAATACATCAAATAAAAGATTCCTTTGTTCTATGTTTATTTTGATAATAACTTGCGGTATTATACATTAAATAGGTGTAAATAAATCAAACGAACAAAGTTCTTTGCTGTAAAATTCATATGTTTGCGCTATTTCTTTGTGTGAGCGTTTTAATTTTGTGATAAGTGGATTTATTTAAGTTATTTGCGTGCATTTAATATCATAAAAACCAAGTTAAGATATTCAAATTTTACGTTTAATGCCACTACAACATTATTGAAAATAGCAGTGGTATTAAATAGTGATAAAATTTTATAATTCATTATGTTAAGAGCTTTGTAGACGCCAAAACTAAATGAGAGATTTTGACATTTTGGCATAGACATCACAATTTTCAACTGTCAATTTGTGTTATACTTGTGTACTGCGCAGCCCTGACAGCTGCTTCCGTACCTTGGCTATCTGTTTCCTTTTAAAACTTGTTAAACAACTGAAATTACAGGTAGACAGCCCCCGGGGGCGATGTTTTTAATTTGTTTATTTAGCTTCCGCTTTTCGCTTTCTTCTAAATAGGGTAACCAACTTGAATTGTAAACCCATCGTGTTTTTGCAATTGGTATAATGTAACTCCAATATGAAGAGTCACTAAAATCTGTCCGTGCTTCGCTTTTTCTCATTGTAGCAAGAAATATAGAATAGTTTTAATGGTATAAAAGATTCAGATTCTGATTTGAGACAAGTCTGTCGCCGTCCTATTTCAGATATATGAAAAGTACCTGACTTTTTCGTTGTCCATATTCTAGAAAATTTAAGAGAATTCAAATACGGCAACTACTATTTACTTTGTTTTTTTAGCTTATAATACTACACTTTCAAACACTCATAAAAATTTGAACATCGCAAGTACCACAAATTTATTGATTAAAACCGTTTCGTTATCCAAATTGTAACATACAATTTTATCGGCTCTGCGAAATTCTAACAATGCTTTTTTTATTCCTCTTTGATTGATTACGCTCATATATATTTATCCCAGACACTAATGTTCATTTACGTTTCAAAATAATTCCACCCTTCCGAAACCGAGCTAGCTTACGCAGAGACTGGATCCTACATCCTCATTAGATTTCTTTGAGTCCAGAACCTACGGTTTCGTAAGTTGTCATTGATTCCGTAACTAAGATGAAATTATGTGACTTGTTATGTTATGTAATGAATTACTTAAATAGATGATTAATATTTTATTCAGTTGAACGGGTTGGCTCTTGCCAAAATAAATGTTGCAACTAATTGTCTAGAAATAATAATATCTATTGCATAGCCAAAGTATTAGTTTTAATCGTTCTGACCCTTTCGAGCACCTCAATTATTTATTGCGAGTCCACGAGCTTTAGACTAATCCTGATGCTGCATCCCGGAATCCTAGTCCATTATTTTTTTCAACATGACCAAGAGATGAAAACTTTCCCGAAGGCTCTCGGAAGTTTTCATCGACTAATCCCGCGGTGCCCGCGCTAAATTCATGATTTACTCTGTAGCAGAGATCGGGATTATGTGGTAGCATATTTTTCAACCGGCTTCAACGATTTCAGACCAGTTTAGACTGGTTTGGAGCGGATTTGCGGGAAGTTTGTTATCGTTAACGCCAACTTTATCGTGACCGCGTCCCGCAAACAAATTGACCTCCCTCCGACGTCCTGCATCACGTCCGTCTAATAAAACTCTTGGTTTATAAAAAGATACAAGATAGTCCCAAGGTAGAATTACTTTGTAAGTTTTATTGACAAACCGCGGTCCGGGGAACAAGTTTCGGCTGACCAACGTCCAACTTTTACGTCGTTTACTTCTGTTATTGATACTAGGAGTCGGCCGGGGACTTATAGACCTGCAGATGCCGCACAAAAGGTCCCGATACGGCCCCGTGCCGATAAATAACGCGGAAAATTGTCTACACTTACACACGGTCGATATATCACCCGTAGTTTATATTATATGCGGGAGTCATCTTTCTTAGCTTTCACGTAAGTTTGCACCCGGGAAACGTAATATCGCAGTGTACTCGTATGGTATAGTGGGACCACTCGGCACAAGTGGCCTCGGCTCTGGCTGAATTATTTCACTGTTAGACTTTACTCAAGCCTGTTTACAGAATCGTCTCGTTGGGACTTTTAGATGTTGCGATCTTGTATATTATTCATGCGAGTAACGCCTCTTGCTTATTAATTTGTTTATTTAGTGTATCTTACCTTAGTTTGTTTCGTTAGTCTGCTTGTCTACGTCATTGGTTTTATGTAAATAATCTTCTTCTATTGTCATAGTGATAGAGTTACAACCGTTAGAGTTTGTGAGCGTATTAGACGAGTGTACGCCAATTGTACAATCGTTTGCAAACATGTCACTGTTTCTTTCTCGCCCAATTTCCCCATAATGTTTAAGTTATATATTCACCACCCTACCTTTACAACTAGGCCTCTCGCACTTCGCACTTTAGGTACAACGTTAGAGGTCAGCGTACCATCCGGACTGGATTATTCAACGCTGCGTGCCGCGTCAGAAGAGATCAGAGCTATACGATAGAAAAACAAACAGCTTGTAGGTGAATATAATATAAGGGTATTTCGTGCTTTGCGAGCTGAAGTGAACTTTATTGCTTCGTCGCTAGAGTCGCTTATTGCAGAGTGATCCTGCTGTTCTTTTTTATCAGAATACTGCTACAACATGAATTGGACACGACTTTGACTCATTTTAATTGCTAAAAAGTCACTACTATGACTACCTGTATATATGCAAACAAAACTTGTGTAAGATTACTCAATGAATGACAAATGTACAAACCGTACGATACCAATATGAACCAAAATAATATGTTTAAATAAACAGGTTTCTTTATATAAAGCGTTACGCAACGTATTGCTATGTTAAGGTTTTTCACACCCGTCTTTTTTTTCCGTAGCCCTAACAACAAATGTCTCATCGAGATACCGTATGTCTGTCTTCTTTTTCCTATTCTGTGGTAACTCCGCACAGAGAAACTAAGTTTTCCGAGGACGCCTGTCGTCGTCGTTCGTCCACAGTTTGGTATCCGCCGCCTGCATGTGTCGATCTGATTTATGACCTCCTGAATAAATAACTTGGAGATTCCATCCCCCATTTATCACAAGCGTAGATAAATCGGCAACAATAGTATTATTTACATCGCAGAATCGAGGCCTTGGTAAATATTGAAACGGCTCGATACCGCCATTAACGCGAAAATCGACGAGTAATCGTTAAAATTATTTGCAGATACTGTTAATTGATATCGAGGGAGACGCCTAATAATTTTGGGGCTTTTATCGGTGGTCATTAAACAAATCCGTATAATTAATTCGTTTTGTTCACCGATATGGAGTAGTGTTACCTGCAATGGAAATTAATTAGTTTTTACTGCGTGTTCGTATATCAAATAAATTTATGTCTAAATGGGTAAATTGATGCCACCTGAATCATATTGATATCGAATGAGTCAGAGTTAAATTTATTAATCACTGGGCTGCACCAAATTACTTATCATCAACAGCAACAACAATCGTTTACGGCCATCGTTGAAAATAGCCTAAAAGAGAAAGGCTTGGCAGGCGTCTTGAGGATTGCTATTTAGATGGCAGTTCTTTAGAAGGCACTGCTGCCCACCTCCGGTATTTTTCCTTTCGTAGCCTCTTATGCCACCCACAGGAAGATATGGTGGTGCAATTCTAGAAGGGCACCCCACGGTACCAATTATTTATTATTGAAGTTATTTTATTTAATTAATTAATTTTATGTATTCAACGAGTAGCCTACCAGTTCAAAGTTGAAACCTACAATATGTTCTGTTGTTATTTGCGTTGTTAGAGAAAATATATTGTACCAGCCCTGCGTATATGTGGAATAAGGGAAGGATGATGAAAGTAGATTTAAGTACGACGGAGACGTTTTGCTGCGGCACCGCATCAACTGACACTACCGTAAAGATTTTTCAGCCTCAAAATGCACACCCCTTGTCTTAACGAGATAAGGTAAATGTATGTGCAGCGATTTTACTGTGAACTTAGACTCGTCCACGCATTCTGCACACACATCCCCATACATAAGTTTCAATGAATATTGTTTCTAAATAATTAACGGTCGCAATGACTGGACACAAGTAGACTGACAGTCTACTCGTGACCACGGTCAATGCAACTTGATCGAAACGTCGAGATTAGTCAAAATACAATGATGTTAATTTGCGCGTGGATAGACCCGTTAATGATTTAGAAACAAGAGTTTAGTTCACGTAAGTTTAAAGAAAATATATTGACCATTGTATTGCGTCTATTCACTATTAACATGTAGAGTTAAAGACATTGGAGGGGCGTGCGTTTTTACACTGAATTATCGCTACCAGTTATTTCCGAGTGGAGGAAATACCAGCTTTCAAAAATATACGTTGCAGTATGAGGTTTCATACAAAGTGCACTGAACGGATTGAGTTGAGGCAATTTCGATAAGGTGCTGGGTGGACCATTGTGCGCCAACTAATACAGTATATCAAATATACCATCTATGGAGGCTTCTATAAAATGTTAAAAAGCCGGATACTTTTCTTGTAAATAATTCATGATATCGTCTCCAAGTCTATGGGAGTATTCAGTGGTAAGCGGAGTCCGTACCTACCAATGTTTATTTGTATAGGATACTCGTATTATGCTGTAACGGACATTCCATATACGAAATATGTTATTAATATAAAAGTTTCGACTCGCAAGCAAACAAATAAATTTCATCGATGGAAACTGGGAACGACTGTATTTGTTGTGAGTATTTACTACATTTTTTTTTATCATTATCTCGAGTCTGATTTGCTCTTGTTCGGTTTTTATGATAATTATGTTGTTTTACTGAGGCTATTCCATATTATCTCGACGGATGTTAAAGTCGACTATCGGAAAAAATACGCTATTACGAAATATGATGTCAGTTGGGTGTTGCTGAACATTAGGCGTAACTCTAAACGAGAGCATTCCCTTTCAGAGAAGGGATGCCGTAAGACAGGCCGGTCATGTGAAGCCAAAGCCATTTTTAACCGACTTCCAAAAAGAAGAGGTTCTCAATTCGTCTGTATTTCTTTTTTTTATGTTTGTTACCTCAGATCTCTTGACTGGGTGAACCGATTTTGAAAATTCTTTTTTTGTTTGAAAGCTAATGCTTGTCGTTTGGTCCCGTTTTAAATTTCATCAAAATCGGTCAAGCAGTTTTTGAGTTACACTCCAATAACTGAAAAATATGTCCCTATCTTGATGATATAGTCGTTGAGAATGAATGACAATCGATCCCGTAAGCAGCGAGGTTCACTAAAAAGACTGAAAAAAATATTTTTTTACAAAAAATGGAACCGACTTCAACACCCAAAAGTGTGTAATATCTTGTCGAAGTCGGTACCATGCGCACAATATTGTAATAATAGGTACTTTTGGACCATTATGGCACCGACTTCAACAAGTTATTTCACACTTTTGAGTGTTGAAATTGGTTCCATTTTTTGTTAAAAATTTTTTTTTACTATAATGTTCTTGTGTTGTATTTTACGTTGTTCTCTAACAACCTCAATAACGCATAAGATACGCTAACATACGCACCGTAATCATCGCCCCAAGTTTGGCGATTGTATTTATTACTTGGATGTACTGTCCGCATGTTTTAGCATTGAATATGAATGCAACTAGAAAATCTTTGCCTCTTCATATCAGATAAATAGAGTCAGCACTATATACGATTCTGAAAATATGAGATATATATATAAGGGGTGAAAGCGGCAATTTGAACACTAGATGAGTCAAAATGAAGTTTTCATGGAACAGTTGGAAAACGATTATAACTATTAAGTTGAATATTACTGGTAGTTGAAGCCTGATACCGCCTTCACCCCGATATATATGATTCTTATTCCACTCTGCTCTATTACTTCTCATTGCGATACTCATACTTTGATATAATTCTTCGCACAGTCCATCCAAACTTTCTTCGGCTTTCATTTGCTCCAATGTATGTCAACGGCGATGTATGTTAATGTTTTAGCTTTCTTCATGGTATGCTAATTCTCTTATTGTTTCTGTTACTGGCGCTACGTACGAGTATATTATCATCCCATAATATTTTGTCAGGTTTTTAAGAAGAGATAGCAGTGCGGCAATAGCTATGGACTGCCGCCGTGCCGCGCGTCTATGATTCCCACCGCCGCGCGCCGGATTGAGCTTCACCGCATGTTCACAGGGCGCAAGGCTCGCTTGGCTTGCTACCTCGTAAAAAAACATGTCCAACATGCATATCTCAGTACCGCATGTCTTAATATAGTCAACGGAACTTAGTACATAAACATGTATTATTATATAAGTTTTTTTATGTTTGCCTTTGACCACCAAGCTATTATGCTGTTATGGCGGTGACTGTCACTTTCACATTTATAATTTTAGTGTGATGTGATGTAATTGACCGTGGGGTGCCGGGCTAGAATGTCACCCTACATTGCTACCTGGGGGTGTTGTAAGAGGCGACTAAAGGTAAAATACCGGAAGGTGGGCAGCAGCGCCTTCTGAGGAACCGATACCTAAACTACGATTCCCAAGACGCCTGCCAAGCATGAAGATTATGGAAAATCTTCCCTTAATGGAAGGACAGTGATAGGATATTAAGGTTCTTAAAATTTTTTGTTCAAAGTTCTTAAGTGAATAAATCAAGTCTTGTATAGAGTAGAGAAAATGTACACAGTAAAGCTGTTTCTGTATGATGTTTAAAGTATCACACACAATGTATAGGTACGTACTCTACAGCCTGTCACATGGAGCTACTCGTTCAATATTCACTAAAGAAGTACGAAAATAAACCTTATTGAAGTACCTTTAAAGGTGCAGGTAAAGTTGCTACTTGCAGTCAAGTCGTCTAGAATCTGAGTTCTTATAAAAGCGCGGTATTCCTTAGAGAGTCGACGTTCGACGGTTTAAAAGCTTGTCGGTCAAGAGGGAAACGAATAAACGATTTTGGTAGTTGTTTTGTAAATAATGGAGAAGCAAAAAGTGAATTTGCTTCGTGGTACGGCATCTTAAGAATGCCCGCCTGGCTAGCTAACATCCTAAAGTAGAAAATCTGTCGCCAAGCACCTAACGGTGAGTTCCGTTAGCTATCTCACCTGATGGTAAGTGATGATGTGTTCGATGATGTTGTTCAGGCTAACCTAGAATTACTGGCTCTCAAGGACAGCTGCCGGAACACACCTTTAGGTGCTTGGCGACAGATTTTCTAATTGAGGGTGGTAGCTAGCCAGGCGGGCAATGGAAAATGGCCTACCACCGTGCTATAACGACTGCCATCCTGAGACAACAACCGGGACCGACGGCTTAACGTGCCCTCCGAAGCACGGAAGCGCTCAGTAGTAATGTCTCCAGCGGTCACCCATCCAACTCTTGACCGTGGCGGACGTTGCTTAACTATGCTGATTGGTTCAGAATGGCTTAGTCAACTTCGCTACGAGCGCTTGAAAACGGTATTTGTTTTGGATTAGGACATATGACTGTTTAGCCCGAAGTAACTTGAGTGCGTAGTTCCTGAGAGAGCGCAAAATAACAGATTTCTATGGGGTTGAAACCGCAGGGAATCTTCTACATATTCATAAAACAATAGAAGAATTTTTACAGTACGTTGCTGCGAAACTAATGAAAAGTACATAGTTACAGCGTTAATGATCACGGAAATAGTTACTAATCAAAATAAATAAAAAAATCTAGAATAATTAGAAATATGTTAAACAATATTGATTGTTTGACGTATTTTAAAAGTAAACGCATAATTTTTCTCCCAGTGTTTTATTTGATTTATAAACATCTATCTAGTTTTACCTGTGGGGGTCCTAAAAAGCGAAGTGACAATACCAGATAATACACACGCTCACACGGCGACAATTCTACAGAAAACCAACATTCTGTAGAATTGTCGCCACTTGATGACGTCTGCCAGGCAAGGAAATTAATGCAATCCTCTCTTTGCCTATACTTATCTTCAGAAACAAACGAACCGCCTGATACTAAAAACTTTCTCATATTCATTTCTTATTCCCTTGCGCGATCCTAACTCAAAAGAAACGAATTCTATGCACTCAGCATATCGTCTATTTGAAGATCGTGTGTTCTCAACTTTTGTTTGAATTTCAATATCATGTTCCAGACATAAAGGACATTGATTTTAGTTCAGCTTGTCGTAGTTAGATATTTTTCAGAGAAGATATTAAGTATACTCGCAGATTTTTCTACTACTAGACTAGTTTCACACAAATAGTTATCTCAGTTTAATTAACATCTGAGACAAGGTCAGTTTACCTTAGTTTAATTTTCGTATTGGCTGAATTGATATCATTATATAATTAATAAATTTAGTGTAGACACAGAAAAGAGAAAGCAATTTATATCTCTATGAGTGTAGAGATGTTGGGTCCGTGGGGACTTGGGGAGCTCATCGTATTTTCCAAAACTTATCTGAGCGCTTGGTCGATGCGACGCGTAATCAAAATGCTGGCACATATTTGGCTCAACGAATAAGCATTGCAATTCAACGGGGCAATGCTGCCAGCATGCTGGGCACGCTGCCAACTGGGACTGGGCTGAAGCGTTATGACTGCCTATGAGTCTACTATGACTGATAGGTTGTCTAAATGCTTTTATTGTCTTTTATGCTTTCTACGTGACGTCACAAACGCAACACAAGTTAAGAAATCTGATTTTGATAATATTTGGCCGTTACTCAGGCATTATTACATCAGTATTCCATGCTTATGTAGAGATGTGAGCCATTATATAAACTGCCAAAATTGTAGATGTTACACAGAATCCAAACCAGTCATTTTAGCCGAGATGTTTAACAAACTGAGTCAAAGGCGAGGCTGGTTCTTGTATGGCTATATAACCCATACAAGAAGTAATACTCTCGATTTTTTTATTCAATCCCGGGGAAATTAAAAAATGACATTGTTAGTATCTATATATCTTATATTAACATTGATACTTGAACAGTGTAATTCTCCTAATAAAAAAATATCTGGGTCTTTAATAATACCCCTGATCTATGGATATTGTTTAAGACCCAGGCGGACTTCTTACATGAAATATATTACGAACTAAACCTCTTTGAACGATAAAAAAAACATTTAAAGCACTTGTGCTTGAAAGTCAGGCTTTTATCATGCCTACAGAACCTTTTTAATCCGCTTACAACGCTTAAAAACTACTTTTAACAGCATGAGAAGCGAAATTGGTATTATTTTTCGGCCTATAGTTTCCGTAATCAGTTAATGATATTCCTTATTTCCCAACAAAAACAGTTCCTTATTCGAATTCTTTCCTATTTATAGAAACCGCCAAGCAAGTGATTTTAACGGTATTATTTTTCGGCCCATAGTTTCCGTAATCAGTTAATGATATTCCTTATTTCCCAACAAAAAACAGTTCCTTATACGAACTTCTTTCCTATTTATAGAAACCGCCAAGCAAGTGATTGGTGCAAATCGACTGGATTGAAACAAATTGCCCCGGAACGGAGTACAGATTTAAACGTATTTATCTACCGGAGAAAATTCTGGAAACTCACGAGGTTTTCCGCCACAGCAATGTAAACGTATTTCTAAGTTTTCGAAGCCTTATAATCTCGCTTTGACGTATCGAGTTAATGTTAAAATTCGACGGAAACGGTAACAATAGTAAGGAGGAGTTATGAAATACTAGCTTTCCGGGCGCGGCTCCGCCCGCGCGTATGTCGGTTATCGCGCGAAAACATTAACCTCTTTTCGCGCAGTCGGATAAAAACTATCCTATGTTTTTTCCCGGGTCTCCAACTATCTCCATACCAAATTTCATTCAAATCGGTCCAGTAGTTTTGGCGTGAAAGCGTAACAGACAGACAGAAAGACAGACAGACAGAGTTACTTTCGCATTTATAATATTAGTACTGATGAAGGATCAACCATACACCTGTATCGTGTTTCTGTAGTATAGACTCTTCTGACCGTTAGATGAAGGCATCTGATACAAAACTAAGGATGCTTTTGTACTAACATACTTGCATATGCCTTTGACATTCAGACTGGTTTATTATTGATCACTGTTGTAGAAGCTCCTGTATTTTACTAACGCGGTTGGCAACAAATGTCTGCCATCGATGCGGTGATGACTGAATCCAAGTCAGAGCAATCGTAGAGTCAGAGAATGCAAAAATATCATGAATAGGATAGCGATCATTGAATGATGTATATACTTGTTTAACAAGTTTAGCGAGAAGTAGCGCAGCACATAATTCGAGCCTTGCTAGCGTAACTGTCTTAAGCGGAGCCACTTTGGACTTGGAGCATATCAAATGGACTGATATGTCGCGGTTTGGATGTGTCACATGTAAATAGAGCACGCATCCGAGGGCTTTAAGGCTGGCGTCTCCAAACGCCACAATGTTAATGACACAACCTGCTGAAATACCTAAATGACGAGGTATTTGCAGGTTTGAAAGCAATGGTAATTCATTTTTAAATTGAATGAAACGTTGCACAATACTTTCAGGTGGTTCTTGATCCCACCCTACCTTTGCGAGCCAAAGCTCTTGCAATAAGAGTTTGGCATAGAGTATGACAGGCGCAGCGAATCCTAGCACGTCAAATAAACGAGCGATAGTCGACAGTATTGCACGTTTCGTGTTACCTACTGAAGCGTTAGATGTTGTGAACGAAAACGTATCACTAGTAGGTGTCCATTTTAAGCCTAAAACCTTCAATGTATCACTGTCGTTAGTGAACTCAATAGACGCGCGATGTGATTCAGGTAGGTGAGCAAGCAGTTCAGGCGAGTTGCTAGCCCATTTGGTAAGGTTGAATCCACCGGCTTTGAATAATGCGCCTAACTCATCTGCTAAATGAATGCCGTCCTCAACAGACTGTACTGATGTAGTCAAATCATCCATGTACAGTTCTTGAGTGGCGACCTCTGCAGCAAGAGGAAAGCGTTCGCGTTCATCCTCAGCTAACTGGCGAATAGTTCGCATTGCCAGAAACGGACTAGATCGAAGACCGAAAGCGACTGAATTGAATTGTAGAATGCGTAAAGGTTCAGTTTCATTAAACCGGTACAGTATTTTCTGATATTTGCGGTCATTTTCCTTTAAATATATTCTCAAATACATTTGTTGCACATCAGCAGTTATGGCAACTTTGAAGCAGCGAAATTTTAATAATAGTGCAAATAAATCAGTCTGTAGATTCTGACCTACGTGTAACAAATCGTTGAGCGATATGCCAGTGTTGGTTTTAGCACTAGCGTCTAAAACAATGCGCGTTTTTGTTGTTGCCTTGTCAGGACGAACAACGGCGTGATGCGGTATAAAATAGCCTTCAGCTAAAGCAGCTGAAGAGTAGGGTATTTCAGTCAAATAACCCTTGTGCATATAGTCAGAGATGACATCATTATATGCCTGACGAAGTGCGGGAAGCGCATTAAATTTGCGTTCTAAGGCAGTGAATCGTCGTTGCGCGTGAGTGAAAGAATCACCCAAAGATATAGGGTCACCTTTAAAAGGGAGCGAAACAATATAACGACCACAAGAACTTCTTGATTTCGTTAACCGATACATTTGTTCACAATCTTGATTTTCCGGACTTATAATATTAACGGAGGGCACCTCTTCAAGCTCCCAGAATTTTACGATGTTTTTATTTAGTTCATTCACCAAAGGACCGAAGGACCAGACTATATTGTCAGGGTTGATAGCAGGTATCTCTCCCATGACAATATAGCCAAGCGTTGTTTCAAGAGCATAAGGCACAGAGCGAGCGGTATCCGAAGAATTAGATGATCGAGTAAGCGGGGGTGGTATAATTTTACCACCTAGTAAAATAAATGCAAACATCTGAGCACCGAGAATAACGTCTATATCCCCGGGCGAGTTCCAACATTCATCAGCGAGTGGTAAGTCCTTAAAGTAATCCACCATAGAAGCGTGGACCACGCGCGTAGGTAGTTGATCAGTAATATGATCAACGACTAGCAGCGTCAAATTATATTGAGAGTCAGAAACGCGCGATTGAATAGTGAGTGATACGTAACCTTTAATTGGTGCTGCTATCGACCCAACTGTTTTTAAAGAGGTATTTACAAGTGGGTAAATATCTAAGTTTAATTTATGGCAACATGCGAGCGTAATAATATTATTTTCAGATGCACTATCTGTCAAACATCGTATAATAATTCGTTTCCCGTTAGAAGGCACAAATACTTGCGCTGTAGGTAAAACAAATGTTTTATCTAGGGTTTGTTTATTAGGAATATCATTATTGCATGAATGCAAGGTAAGTGTGTCCGAGCGTTTATTATTCGTAGCGTCAGAAACGCGTGAAGTGCTCGTATCTGAAATGTTAGTGTGCGCCGCTGGCATAGTGGCAGGCTGCGCGCACGAAGATAACTTGCGATCCGTACCGGAGCCGCGAGCCATTGCGTTTGCGAGCACGGCAGGCGATCTATTCTGAACCCCGTCACTACGGTTCGATGTAAGCGGATTCTCAAAATGCAATAATGAGTGATGTTTTTTATGACACTGTTTGCAAGTGTTATGCGAACCACAATTAATTGTTGTATGTTTTGTACTGAAACAATTGATACACAGTTTGTTGTTTTTAATGTAATTAAAACGTTCCTTTACGGGTAATTTGTGAAATGCGGTGCATTGATATAAATGAATATGATGCGAAGTTTTACAAAACATACAAGCAGGTTTGTCATTGTTAGTTTCCGTAATAGCAAAAGTGTGCGTAAATTTTGATGATGATGTTTGTTGTCGTGAACGAGTTGCAGAATTCCCCTGCGGCTGGGATATATTCTGCCGAACAGCAGCGGTGCGTTCCATCACCTTTATATGATGACGAATAAAATTCACTAAATCACTACTTGTTGGTATATCTTTATCGCGGACAGATAGCTCAAAACTTTGAACTAATTGAGTGTCTATCTTTTTAAGTGCGAGGTGCGTAAGAATGAAATCAGTTAAATCAATAATTTCTAATTGTTTTAAAGCGGACATAGATGAATTAACTCGTTCGATAAAGTTATTTAATTGCGTAGATGAACCAGAAGTAGGTTTAATATCGAGTATGTTATTAAGGTACATTGATCCTAATAACCTCTTATCTTGGTATTTAGCCACTAAAGAATTCCATATCGTGGTATAATTAGATTCATTAGGTATAATTCCAGCAAAGACATTGAGGGCGTTTCCACTCAATTTTCCCACCAAATATTGTACTCTTTGTGCGTCAGTCAATAATGCGTTATCATGAACATTGGCCTTAAAACTATGATAGAATAGCGGCCAAGATTCGGGATTACCAGAAAATTCTACTAACTCCAGTGGTGCCAAACGACAGTTGTTCGAGGTAGGCTTATCAGCTGCGGAGATAGCGCGACGAGTATCTATTAAACTCGAGCGAGTATGTTGAACGAAAGAAAATAAAGTTTCAAAGGCATTCCAATTATTAAAGTTAAGTTCATGTTTAGGGTTCACTTCTAATAATAATGTATTATGTTGATCACATAAATCATTAAAATTGCTATATAATTTGTCAATATTCGACGAAGCAGCTAAAAAGTCCTGCTTACATCTAGTGTCAACATCAGCTGATGGCACTATTTTCTTAGCGGAATTGTATAAAGTATTAATATGTGCGAATATTGCTTCTTTTTTAGCATGTACTATTTTTATTTTAGCCTCCGAAGACATTTCAAAAAGATTCTAAATACAGTTCTATTACATGAATAAACAATGATATGATTTCGACACGACTTCGGAATGTGGGTAGAATCGGCTTCGATGTTACGACGAATTGTTTGAAAGTGTATTTGTAATAATGCGATGTTTTCGATGTAATTGAACAAACATATGCGTTAAAGACGTATAACTATTGGAATTTATATATAACTCATAGATATAATGCGAAAAATAAGCGATATGCGTACCGTAATTTTTGCGTACTGCGAAGTTACGGTGTTACGAGAAGTTACAGTAATAAGCGTACTAATATTTTAAAGGAATTTATATGAATTTAGCTTCTATTATGATTTAGAAGGGTATGTATATGTAAGATAATTGTTGAAAGTTATGCCCAAACGATAGTAGGTGAGCGTTAGCTGGTTATATCCGGTTCGAAATGGACCAGAAATTATGATCCAATTATGGTCCAGTAGTTTTGGCGTGAAAGCGTAACAGACAGACAGAAAGACAGACAGACAGAGTTACTTTCGCATTTATAATATTAGTACTGATGAAGGATCAACCATACACCTGTATCGTGTTTCTGTAGTATAGACTCTTCTGACCGTTAGATGAAGGCATCTGATACAAAACTAAGGATGCTTTTGTACTAACATACTTGCATATGCCTTTGACATTCAGACTGGTTTATTATTGATCACTGTTGCATATATAACGGTTAAGGGCATTTATTTCCCTTGTAACAGTTCAAGCTTAGAGTAAGTTATTTACCAACGCCACTACTGCTATTAAAACGTTAACTCCTACTGCTCTAGGATAGTCTTGTGATTTAAGCATAGAGTTTTGCATGGTGGTAGGGCACTTTGCAAATGCCCGCCTGGCTAGCTACCACCCTCAAGTTGAAAATCTGTCGCCAAGCACCTAACGGTGTGTTCCGGCAGCTGTCCTTGAGAGCCAGTAACTCTAGGTTAGTCTGAACAACATCCTCGACCACATCATCACTTACCATCAGGTGAGATGGTGGTCAAAGGCTAACCTATCAGGCATAAATAAAAAAAAAAATAAAAAAAAAAAAAAATTTAACTAGTATAATAATTTTAAAATTGTTTAGTTTAGTTTGTTTCACATTATACCTATGTATAATGTGAAACATTACCAATTTACTTATGGCATTAAAAAAAAAGTCTATTCTATTCTACTGTCTGTGCTAATCTAAATATGATTATAATAAAATCGGCCAAGTGCGAGTCTCGCGCACGAAGGGTTCCGTACCATTAGCTATATACAACATTAGACTTCATATATTAACCTTTTTTTGTTTTAACGTGCGCGAGTCCGACTCGCACTTGGCCAACTTTTTGTATTTGTCGTTGTAGCGGCAACAGAAATACATCATCTGTGAAAATTTCAACTGTCTAGCTATGACCGTTCTTGAGATACAGCTTGGTGACAGACGGACGGACGGACAGCAAAGTCTCAGTAATAGGGTCCCGTTTTTACCCTTTGGGTACGGAAAGAAAGAAATACATTTATTCTCGATAGCACACAACAATACAAGACAAAGAACAAACATATGAAATGAAACATTTATAGTTGTTAATATTCCATGATGTCAACAAAAAGTTTCAACTCAGTAAACGCCAGGGTGAAGAACCCTAGCACTGGTTTTCTGTTTAATTTTCAATTGACATCACGAACGCACCAGACTAAAATATGTATTTGCGAGAAAGACGTATGATCGGCACTTACATAATGCGGTGGACTAGCTTACAACGTAGCGGTGCTCGAGTACCCCTTCCCGCCCCTTATGTGCCCCCTCTCCTTGATACTCTCTAAACTATGTGCTTTGCACAGATATTCAACCTCGCAATTCAAGTGAATCTAATTGTCGAAAATAGGTGCTACATCTTACGACAAAATTTGTAAGCATACGCATCACTGACAGTCGTTTTTATTTTATATTGCTCAGTAACTCGTGTAAATAGCTTTTTCTTACTTATTTAATTCAATTTCTTAGCTGAAATTACAATTTATATAATTCATAGAGTATAATTAGGTAAAGTTTATTATAACTTATCCTCATATTGACCAATTTATATATTTCTTAGTAATATAAGTTGAATTCTAATTTGACATTTTGATTTTATTTGTGTAATTTATTGTCTCATTCCGTTATTTACTTTTTTTATGGCTGATAGGTTAACCTTTGACCACAATCTCACTTGATGGGAAGTGTTGATGTGGTCGAAAGTGTTGCTCAGGCTAACCTAGAATGACTGGCTCTCAAAAACTATTACTATTGTATGTAAGATACATATTGCACGCCCTTAAAAGCCAGATTACATTGAATCCCTAATAAGTGGTAACATCTTTTTACTCGTGTAATTCAGCTATAAGTATTCTTTGGCTTTGCCTTTCGTGTAATATATTTCAATTGCTACATAGAACATTTTGAAATACATCTGTTATAGACAGAGGTTGCAGCTTAACAGCAATGGTATTTAGGCGCAGTGTTTTTTCCCTTCCAATCCCAAAAAAGGCTAATGTATACAATGCTTTTCAAGTGATCTTATATTGGTGGCCTTAACACACAGAGTAGCTAAGCATCGTAGCACATCTTTGGTTGAAACTGGGAAGGCACCCTTATAACGATTGGACTGTATAGTTCAATGCATGCGTAATAATCATAGATATATAAATTACTTTCTCTTTTCTCTGTTAATGATGGCGGTGCAATGCGCTACAGGGCGATTTCACGCAAATTACAGTGAATTTTCATTTTCGCTTCCTACTCGCCTACAGTAAAATTTATTATTGCTCTCAACGTTTTGTGCCTTCACTTAACCATTGCCTTTACATCGCACTGTATATGCCTACTTGTTATAATACAACGAAATATTAATATTTATGATATGTATGGAAATGGTGAATTAGGCTCTATTCGAAACCACTAATGAGAAGTTTAATTAAAATCGCTTTTATGACTGTCAAACCTCAACCGCAGTCAGGATTTTATCACTTTCGTATACATTCTGTTGAAAGCCTCATTTATTACTATTATAATATTTAATGCGTTTCAATTGTGCTTTGAATATTAAAATGGGCTCATTCAATGCCATAAAAATATTGTCGATCTAATATTGTAGTCAGTGTGACCTAGGTTCGTTTGGCGTTTTTATAGCGCCGTTTTACGCAGTGTTGAGGTACCTACCTATAAGTAGGCTAACATCTAAGCGTAACATACAGAACGTAACTTTTGAAGTGCTTGTAGCGAAGTTTGCGTAGCCGTTCTTAATCGATGAGCAACGTCAATTTCTTAACAAACGTCCGCCGCAGTCATGAGTTGGATGGGTGACCGCTAGTGACATTACTACTGAGCGCTTCCGTGCTTCAATGGCAGGTTAAGCAGTCGGTCCCAGTTGTTGTCTCAGGATGGCAGTCGTTATAGCATGATGGTAGGGGATTTTGCCCGCCTGGCTAGCTACTACCCTCAAGTATAAAATCTGTCGCCAAGCACCTAACGGTGTGTTCCCGCAGCAGTCCTTGAGAGCCAGTAATTCTAGGTTAGCCTGAACAACATCTTCGACCACATCATCACTTACCATCAGGTGAGATAGTGGTCAAAGGCAAACCTGTCAGGCATAAAAAGGTAGTCCAAATGCTCCAGCCCATTACCAGTTGGCAGCGTAGCCAGCATGCTGGCAGCATTACCCCGTTGAATTGCAATGCTTATTCGTTGAGCAAAATATGTTCCACATTTTGATCACGTATCGCATCGACCAAGCGCCCTGATAAACAATAAGCGTAACGTAAGTACAAAAAACTTTATACTTCTTTTTCTCAACGTTTTCACATAAACAGTCAAACTTATATTACGGGGATTATAATAGCTGGTACTGGACCCCTGCTAATTTTTTTAATGTTATCTTGATAGAACAAGCACGAAGCCCACCTTGTTTTAAGCGGTAGATTCTGCCGTTAGCAGTTGCAGTTCGTGACAAGTGGCCAACTGCACTGCGCCCATCACCCTGAAACATAAAGTTGATAAGTCTCATGTGCCTGTAATTTCACCGGCACCCATACTCTTGAAACCGGAACACAGTAATGTCAACATAACATCTTGGAGGTAGAAATAGGTATGATGGCAATAATTCTCCGAATTAACTCGCACAAAGAACCGTTTAACAAACCAAACCTACTACTGATAGGCTCACCATTTTGCTCTAGTCGCCTTTTGATAAACTAAAAGAGAGGATAAATAAGGGTCCTGAATTTTTACTGGAACAGTGATGGCTCAGTGGCATTGGCTATGGACTGCCGTGTATCGACCACCCTTTAAGTAGAAAATATGTCGCTATGCACCTAACGGTGTGTTACGGCAGCAGTCCTTGAGAGCCAGTGAAATTACAGGTACGTGAGACTTAATAACTATGTCTCTAGGTGACGAGGGCAGTGCAATTCGTAATTTGTTATGAAATGCATCTGTTATGGGTAGAGGTTAGTCCGCTGAACATCAGATGGGCCTCGAGCTTGTTCCGTCTCAAAAAAAAAACCACTGCAAATATTCTAAAAAACTGACTGCCTGTTAAAATTAAGCTTTCCATCCCTAAAAGCACGTGCGAGCTCCGCCTAAAATGTTCATCACCAAAAACCCGGGATTAACTCAAAATCGAAATTAAAATCAAATTAATTACCGTTTTATTATGAAACCGCGGGAAAAACAATCGAAACCACGCGGTCCGTGCCCGGTTGCTTTCGATCAGCTACCGTGATCGTTAAACCCGTATTGGATTACTCAATTAATTCTCTGTAATCATCATCCCACTAATTAATATCCCGATATCCTGCTGTGTTTAACCGGGAATTAAATTATGTAGTTCTTAAATATTAACGTACGTCGATGGCTTGATGCAAGTACAGTTTAACATTGCTGGAAGTAAGACGTCAATGTATGTTAATATGTCATGGAAAAATAAGTACGCGTCAAGTTTATTACATTCGGATATGAAGAAAAGATTTTTAATTTTCATGCCCTAAACAAAGCGGCTATGAATGTTTTAACTAAGTGCAATTAAGTCTGGGTGTTTGCTTCCTACTTTAAGTGATTCAACACAGAGAAATAATTTTTTATGTGTATCCTATGGTATTGTCTACAATCCAAAAATTACATAAGTATAAGTAAAATCGCATGAAAAGTACTTTAAATGTACATAATATATGTATGCAGGGCATTTTGCGAGTGACCAATTGGTAGTTACCAGCAACATTTTCAATCACATCATCACTTACCATATGGTGAGATTGTGGTCAAAGGCCAGCCTATAAAGAAAAAAAATTACAAAAAAATGGAACCGACTTCTACAGCCAAAAGTGTGAAATAACTTGTTGAAGTCGGTACCATGATAGTTCAAAAGTACCTATTATATATTGTGCGCATGGTACCGACTTCGACAAGTTATTTCACACTTTTGGGTGTAGAAGTCGGTTCCATTTTTTGGTAAATTTTTTTTTCACTCCTTTTAGTGAACCTTGCTACTTACGGGATCGATTGTCATTCATTGTCAACGACTATATCATCAAGATAGGTGAACATTTTTCAGTTATTCGAGTGTAACTCTAAAACGGCTTGACCGATTTTGATGATCAAACGACAAGCATCAGCATTCAAACAAAAAAATATTTTTTAAAGTCGGTTCACCCAGTCCAGAGTTCTGAGGTAACAAACATTAAAAAAAACAGACGAATTGAGAACCTCCTCCTTTTTGAAAGTCGGTTAAAAATAAATATCTCCATCTCTAGGCCAAAGGTAGCTAAACCACCCAAATTTCGCAATATATACTTTAGTCAAATATACTAAAGGACAAGTCTATTACTTTCTACTAGATACAGTTCTCCGGACTGCAACTATAAATGTCACTGACATTCAATCCAAAAAACTTTTCATACCTGAAGATAGAAGTCAGAACCTGAAGATACGAAAATAACACATTTGCTATTCAAAAATAAAAATAAAACTATCAAAATTCAGTAAATTTCACAATCTATTAACGCAGGGCAAGCAATTGAAAATTCCCGGCGAGTCCCAAGCGACTCTGTATCGGGCCTTTTTGAGACCCTAACGAGCCCCGAGACCTCAGAACCGTTTTGGAACTAGTAATTAGGCTTATGGCCCTAATAGAGGTATCGTCAAACCACCTGAGATGTGCCTCTGCGGCTCCCTTCTTAGTGTAAAGTTATTTGCGGATTTTAGGTTAAATAATTAGGACGATAATATAATAAATTTAAATCTATCGCGCAAGCTGGAACTTTGTTGCAATTTTTGTGTCTGTCTATAGCGTAATTATTTTACTTTTAAACCTGAAATTCAGATATTTTGTATAGAATGTAACTCAAAATCTGAAATTAAGTTAGAAATTTAAAAATTACAACTAGAAAATTATAGTCATTACTCGTACGTAATTTTTACTCTCGAGAGAGAAAATCTCGAGGGAGAAAAAAAAATATAGTCATGTTATAGCCTGTAATTATAGACACAAGACTATAATTTTTTCGTTGTAATTTTATAATTTATTATTATATGATCCGCAGAGTATGCGTCATTGTAAAATAAAAATATTAAAATTGAGTTCGAAATTCAAGTATTTTTCAGGGGTACAATATTGTACCAACACAATATTTTTTAGGTAACTTATTCCAGGCTGTCGTTGTCAAAAGTTCACTGAAGATAGAGTTCTTATATATTTACTTATAATAAGCAAATACACTAATAGCAATATAATAAGATTAACATAATGTGAATAAGTCTGGTTATGATACGAGTAGGAAGGAAATTAAACGAGGACTAATAGTGTGCTTGTGTATGTGAGAGTGTGTGTGGGGGTGTGAATGTGTGGATGATTAAATGGTTTTTCGATTTTAGAAGGTTTTTGTCGTCGGAAGAAATATATAAATATGCGTGTTTCTAGATGTGTTTGCTGTCATGTGCAAAACATCCTTCTTTAATAGTTATAACCAATTACAGTCTGCCTAACAGCCAAATCTTATAATAAACCAATTTCCCGGTAAATTCTGCATTTATCCGGCTAATTCCATTTGTAATCGTAGGAATACGCATTGATTTAAGCATTTACCAAATAATACTCACCGCAGGCTACCATACATTTAATCCGACAGCAATTACATTAAATTTGAACTAAGTTGGGGTATAAAATACCCCGCTACGACTATAGTGGTTGTCTAGTTTCTGCACCGAATATTAGAAACCCTAATTCATTGCCAGACTTTGAAATAATATACGAGTATAAACTAAGTTCAAAGACAAAGCGCTTTCACAATCGGCAAAACTACTTAGATGTATAAAAGAAACTGGACTAAACTTTCCAAAACTCGCGATAGATCTACGTAATAGAAGACAAGAAGAAAAAGAGCCATGCTTATTAACTTTGACATTTAAGTCCCACAAACTTCGAAATGTGGGCAGAAAAAAACAAATGAAAACTTAGAAAATGCCTTCGAAAAAGAAAACCAATTCAATTGTTATCAATCACTTGATTAAAGTTTAGTAGACAGATTACTTAAAAACCTGACAAAATTAAAAAGAAAATACAATTTACACAACGTCATGCTTGTTTCTTGGCGGTATGATCTTTGCACAACTGTTTACCTTCATCAAGATCTGTGGATGTTGTCAGTGTTGTGTCGAGACTATACATTTCTAAGTCAAATGCGGGTGGTTGTGGAAAATACCCACCCTTCAAGAAGTTGACACTCGCCTCTTTAGTACGCTCGTGACCACGGCCAATGCAACATGGTCGAAACGTCGAGGTAAATAAATAAATTTATACATGTTTATCGCCATTAAGTCCAGTTTATTACTTACAACTAGCTGTTTAGTTTTCTTAACTCATCACATTCTTTATGCATGCCCTTTCTGGTCTTTTTCCAGAATGTCTATAATCTAATCAGTTTATAGACTACGTTTACCGAGGTCTTACCCTTCCAACTGCTCCATTCTCCATTTGTGTACTTGCTTTAGCTAACTCCTATGCTATCACGCACTTTCTACAACTCCTTTTTTTATATATAGCTGATAAGCTAGCCTTTGACCATTACCTCACCTGATGGTAAGTGATACTGTGGTCGAAGATGTTGTTCAGGCTAACCTAAATTGACTGGCTCTTAAGGAAAGCTGCCTGACCACACCGTAAGGTGCTTGGCCACAGATTTTCTACTTGAGAGTGGCAGCTAAAAGGTTACAAAATTACAACGAAAGGAAAATTTTGGACCACATGAGGATAAAAATAAAAGAGGAAGCATAAAAAAATCCTATCGTTTTTTAAATTTACCATAACTATATCCTCATTCACTTGTTGACACGGATTTCTCATCTCTCTCTCTCTCTCTCTCTACTCGACGGCGTTTATTCATATATAATCTTCGTTCTGTCAGAATTGACATTCACATCCATTCATGTTGGTTATTACTCCTATATGCACTGCCTGCTGCTGATCGCGGCTGGATCGGAGCTGATCTTGAAAGTGTGTCCTATTCTCTTGATTTCCTTCACTCTTCTTTTAACATCTTCCTCACGCTGCTCATTCCACGTTATATACCACACTCTCACCACTGGTAACTTCAGTGGTGAGAGTGTGGTATATACCACGCTCGCACTTTGTCAAATTTTACTCAATAAATCATATTATTACACGCTGTCATACGCTCATTCCTTTCAAAAACTATTATTTTCGTTTTATAATGATTTTATCTTCCTTTCTGGTAATTGATCAATGCATGAACCTTTAACTTTATAAATTAGTTATATTAACTAGGTACACAAATCGGTCTTTCTTTGTATATTTTTTTACCAAGGTTATTATGTAATTTAAGTCATATTCACTATATATAGCCCAAGTATTTAATTTGTGGGGCATCTGCAGAAATAGAAATCGTAGTAGCTGTAACACAGGGAATACTAGCACAGCTACTAAAGACCCTCCTAGTGTTCTAATTTGTAATTACAACTAGTAGTTTGATTTTAATATTTTTATGTTTGCAATAACGCATGCTCTGCGGATTACATTACAAAATTACAAATTTACGAAAGGAAAAATTTAAGTCCAAAGGGGTGGATGGATGCGGGTTCGAATCCCGCAAATGATTTAAATTTTTTTCTCGTAAATTTGTAATTTTGTAGTTATTTGATATTATTTTTTTAACACTTATGATGAGTGTGATGTAAGATTTTGATTGAAATAAAGAAATTGTATCATTATTATTTAACTCACACTCGACAAAGCAATACCTCACCTTCGGCTGTGAGAAGACACTTGACGAGTTACCCATTCATTCCTGATCATATTTGCTAACGTTCAAAGTACTTGTAACATTGACTTATAATATTGACTCTGACATCTGAATTCAGTTCTCCTCATTCGGTATCAACATACCAACGCTACCCACAAACTCTACCAAATAAAGAAGGGAAAGTACACAAATAGGGTACCGGACCAAATCGGTAACACATAATTGGTGCCCCAAAAGGGAGCTCTCCTCGTCCCTAGACGAAAAGAGGCAGTTATACCTTCGGGCGGCCCGTAACGTTTATTTATTATTCTCTCAGCTTTGACGCCAGGTAAAAGGTTTTTTAGATTAACCGTTGCACCCTAATGAAGATAAAGGGGTGGGTAATGGGTCCATGAGTCGGTAAAAGAAAACTGTAAACTTTAACGCCTGCCCGACTAATTGGACCGCGATTTCGTTTCGGCTGATTTATGACATGATTACCCACTGTTACATGTTGTGGCGAAAATTAGTACGGTTACCTCAACGTTAAATGTATTTGTTCGCAATTTTGGTGCGATAGTTTTGTAAATCTTTTTTCTCACCGTAAGGACTAGTACATAAATAGAAAAATAGGTAGTCATAGAACTAAATTAAATTCAAAGTAACTAAGCTGTCAAGATTTTGTATCGCAGTCATGCTGATTCGATATGACTCTAGTCATCTTACTAAGTATTAAAGTTTATTGGGAGGGAAATTCTCAGGAGAAATATAGTCTCCTTTAGTTCTACTATCAGTTAGTATATTGGAAATAAATTTCCCATAGTCTTATTGGTAGACTATTTGGTAAGACTACTAGAAATGGCAGAGATATACATTTGAAGCTTAGTGATTTTGGATTTCAGTCTTCTCGATTAAATGTCATTTGAGTCAATGAATTATCAGTTAAATATCATTGGTACTCTATGCACAGATTAGATAACAGTTATCCCTAACGGTACCACAATGTATAACACGATTTTACAAGGAAACGAATAAAAAATGCTGGGAATAATCATTGCCTCTCACTCGCACACTATTGCTGTCCATAGAGTGCAAGTGAGCAATGATTATCCTGATGCCATTTTAGATTAGTTTCTTCATTTAACTGGGTTATATATCGGTACACTCACTATACTTATTAGATTCCGGCTAACATAACAAAATTATAAATTTACGAGAGGAAAAAATTTCCCAATACGATGGTTAAAGAACGGAAAGATCTGAGTTATGAGTCATTGTCATGTTAGCTCAATTGGATTAGAGCAAACCCCGACTAAAGGCGTGGATGGACGCGGGTTCTAATCCCGCACATGACTCAAATTTTTCCTCTCGTAAATTTGTAATTTTGTAATGCAATCCGCAGAGCATGCGTTACTGCAGAAATATAATTAAAATAATACTTCAGGCATACTTATTAATTATAAACTTTGTGGAAATCTATAATTAATTATTACAATTATTTTAAAATGGTTTAGTTGCAAGGCCCTCCACTAGGTGGACTGACGATATCGTAAAAGTCGCTAGTAGCTAATGGTTACAAGCGTCTAGTAACCGTTCTTTGTGGCGCGTTCTATGGGGGAGGCCTTTGTTCAATAGTGGACGTCTTCCGGTAACAGTAATGAATTTTAATAACTTTATCTATATTGAGACCAATTATATCCTTCAAAAATCCGTGTTGTATAATATTATAAAATTGGACAACAACATCCATGTCAAAATAATTATTTTCTTTCTCTAATTTTCGCGCATTCGGACATACAAAGGTCTTAGCGACCACGCGCAAGGTGCATTGACATTGAAGATTGTTTCAGCATGTTTTGTTTTATTTTCCGTTACTAATTAATCTTAATTTACCCCTTAAACATAAAATCTTTAGAAAAAAGCGACACGTATGATGGATACGGAAGCAAAACGTTTCAAGTACAGCGACGGCCTCGTCCAATTAAGCCCTAATGGACTTCTAAATTCAGTGTAAGCACGCACACTGGAAATCCAATAGGCGGATCGTTGCCAATCGGATTAGATCCGAGAAAAAAACACGGATTACGCAAATATGTACATCTTACCTCTTCGTTTCCCATTTGAATACGCTCGTCTTAAATCTTGCTGCGTAATTGAAATGAAATTCCGATTTTGTCTTCGACGACGACGACCGGTTAATGTGTACCTTTACAAGTGGAATTTTCAGGATATTTTGTAGGTACGGTCTTTAATTTTTTTCATAAGCGTAGCGGATTCCTTTAGGCTTACTTTGCATATTTAAGCAAAACGCGGGGACGTGGGATTTTCGTTGTGTAAAATGAAACCTTCTTTCGTAAGGAACTCAATTTAATATGCTTAGGTTAATTTAATTTTTGGAGCTCTTGGGCTTTTTGTAGAACTGAAGTCTCCGTACATAACTTCTCTGTAATACGTGCATAGATAAAATTGTAACTACCTAACAAAATAACTACGAGGGGAAAAAATATGGGCATATGCGGGTTTGAACCCGCCATTCACCCCTATAGCCAAGTATGCTCTAACCGCTAGATGAATAGTAACTACTGACTACTAAATTTACTACATGAATATTCTAACTACTGTTCGTAAAATTGTAATTTTTTTGTGAATTATAAATATTATCATGAACTTGCCGCACAATAGTACTTTCTTACGCCTAAATAAACTTTTGGGTTTAACATAAGCTTGTAAAAATTCTCATCTTTACCCTTTGGATTATTACTTAAGCTACCGAATAAGTACAACTCCACGTTAAATTTCTAAGGTACATACCACAGCCTTTTCTTAAGTCACATTTCATCTATTTTTGACGCGCTCGTAGCGGAGCTGGCGTAGTCTGTTAACCGAACAACTAGGTTAAACAACGTTCACTGCGGTCAAAACTTGGAACCCATCCCAGTCCGCTTGTGGCATTCAATTCTAAGCACTTCCGTGCTTCGTAGGGCACGTTAACCATTGTATGAAGGTATTTTGGATGGCCTGGCTAGCTCTAGTAGAAAATTGAGAGGCAGTAATTGTAGGTTAGCCTGAACAACACCTTCGATCACACCATCACTTACCATTAGGTGAGATAGTGCATAAAGGCTAACCTATCCAGCATAAAAAAAAGACGTGTGGCACTCGGAGACTGCCGCGGTAAAGCTATTACATAGCATTTTTTATCAACTTATGCAATTATAAATCTCGACATGTTAGTTGTCAAAACCTTTTTTCTGCCAAATTTAGTTCCTTTTACGCACTGTAGAGGCGCTGATCAAATATAGTATCACCGCTGTGCCAGTCGGAGTGGGGGGTGTTAGGTTATTTTCGTTACGGAATTTCTGGATTCGGTCTCCACGCTCAAGGCCCGCGATAGAAGCTATGGAATAGCTTAAAATTAAAAACATATGTTTAATGGCAGCTGTCTTTGAAAGCTAGCAATTCCAGGTAAGCCTGAACTACATTCTTGACCGCACCAACACTTTTAATTGGTCATACGCTACCCCATTTACTATACGGTGTAATATACATTTATTTTAAACTCCGATATAAATGTAACCCTGCATTGCTTCACACATTTTAGTTCCAATGCGGAGCATCTCGCTATGATATTCACCGAAATCCGATGCTACACGGTACGCGGGATATGTTTGGATCAGAATGTCTTGGAAATTGATGATCAGGTATTCGTGTGACGTGATTCAAATCGAAGTAAGACTTATTTCCTATTAAAAATACGAACATCGAAATCCGATCAACTCTCTAGAAGCTTCGATGCCTCGAGATACAAATATATTACAAATTAAAATACACGACTGCCCTGGCAATAAAATAGTTAGTCAGTGGTTTTGGGACACACATCAAATCTGTTGAGGCACTTAAAAGAACCCTAAATCATTACACTTCTTTTGGGCAGTCGTGTAAAAATGACACACATTCAATGGTTTTCAAATGTTTAACAACCCGTATTTGCAGTAAAGAACGTTGGATTATATAGGACAATCATCAACAAAACATCCTATTTTAACCGACTTCCAAAAAAGGAGTAGGTTCTCCATTCATCTGTATTTTTAAAAAATGTTTTTTACCTCAGAACTTTTGACTGGGTGAACCGATTTGGAAAATTCTGTTTGTCTTATTTTTGTTTGAAAGCTGATGCTTGTCGTTTGGTCCCATTTAAAATAGCAAGGGTCACTATAAAGAGTGAAAAAAATGGAACCGACTTCAACACCCAAAAGTGCCAAATAACTTGTCGAAGTCGGTACCATGCGCACAATATTGTAATAGGCACTTTTGAACTATCATAGTACCGATTTCAACAAGTTATTTTACACTTTTGGGTGTTAAAGTCGGTTCCATTTTTGGTTAACAATTTGTTTTAAGTACTTCTGATGATACACCTGCTTACGCAGAAAATATGCACCGGTTATTTAATAATTTTTCTAACAAAAACCATCAATCTACTAGATGATCCACAAAAATATAGATCATAGTCTCCATATACATATTCAAAGATAAAATTACTAACGTATATACGATAAAGGTAACTTGCTTTTTCCCGTAATTTCATTGCTTCGATACCCATACTTGTAGCACCAATATCGCTAACCTCTTCATTTGGACCCAAACATAAACATAGAAAGAAATGTAGGTAACGTTATTCCACACCAGAAATAATATAAAAAATATTTAGACCCTCCAAAATAGGCGTAGGTAGTCCCTTTATTCAGGCATCAGCTTTCGTGCGGTTTCGTACGAACTCATGCCTTCCCGATACATTCATTTTGGGGTTATTATTGAAATAATGAATAGATTCAGGCGTTACGTGTGCGGAAATCCATATTTAATAATAACAAATACTTTTAAAAGTATCTTTAAAAACATTAAATAATATTTAAATAAAACACTTAAAAAAGCATAAAATTATATATCTAGTGACAATTCCGCCTAATTTTCCTGTTATCTACGTGACGTCACAAACATCACGCAGCCTAACCGGAAGAATACCGTTTCTACTACTAGTTTCGCTTCTAAACGAAGCATCTTCAGGAGGTCTTGACTCACCGAGCGCACGATCGAGACCAAAATAAAATAAAAGGTGACAGTTTATTATCGTCTACCTTTAACATTACATACAGTAAATACTACACATAAGTTGTTGCAGATAGTCCAAAGCAAAAAGCCCTCTAACAGTTGGCAGTGTATTCAGAATGCTATAAGCGCCCCTTCGGATTGCAATGGCAATTTGTGCAATGCTATGTAATGTCCAGACGATCTGATGAGCTTAGAAAATACGATAGGATTCTGGTCCCTATAAACCAATTGCCTGGACACTAGTAGTTGCATCTATGTAACCTTGGTGCGTCTTTTAAGTCACGGAACGTGGGAAAATAGCTGTTACAGGTCGCCAACAAGTCTAAGTGTTGGAATAACAACCCGTCGCGAATAAATAACTTACAATGTGAACGTACATAGTTTTAGATATCCATTTTTTATACATGACGAACATCCATAAATTGAGGAAAGCGAAACGAATGACACAAGCCTTATTTGGTAAAACTTCTATTACTTTCAATCTATTCTTACTTATTAATAAACTTACACAGGCTGAGTTCCTTTTATTTTTGCAACATTTTTGCTAGGTGATAAAACGTTTCAATCCTTATAGATACATAGAATTCACTAAGTATTTACTTAATAATATTCTTAAGAAGGAGGTTCTCAATAAGTAATATTTTCGTATTTTAGAGAATATCTTCAAATTGTCCCATATAAATTTTATGAATATCGGTCGAGTAGTTTTAATTTACAAGCTATTTACTGAAAAATATAATTGCATATCTGGTGATTTTGTGGCAGATGGTAAACATTATTTTGGGCATGTGATAATGATCTTCTTTACATATCTAAAAAAGGGTTTATTTTTAATGAAACCGTCCAACTTTTTGTATGAAATAACTTTGTTTTTGTGGAATTCGGATGATAACGTGAGGTAAAGTTGACTGCAAAATTTTTTTTACCAAAAAACGTAACCTACTTCAACACTCAAAAGTGTGAAATAACTTGTTGAAAGTCGGTGCCAACTACCATGCGCACGATATATTGATAATAGGTACTTTTGAACTATCATTGTGCCGACTTCAACAAGTTATTACACAATTTTGAGTGTTGAAGTTGGTTCCATTTTTTGGTAAACATTTTTTTTCAGTCAACTTTACACAAAGTCACAAATTGCACAGTCCGAAAACATTACACAACTCCAAACTAAAGCAGCCAAGGCTGGATAAAGAGTCGCCAGATCCAAAATAAAAGGTGACAGTTTATTAATTAAACGAGAAGTCCCTCTTCACAGTTCCATTTCCGGAATTAGTTTACCTTTAATTTGAGAGAGCTGTGTGCCCACGACGCTGGAGAATGGGAGCGTTGCGGGAGAATCCACCTAAAAATAGAAATAAGGAATAATCCCAATCCGTAGGGGATACTTTCTTTTTTGGATTTTAGAGGGCTGTTACTGAAAAACCGTTTCATACTTTTATGCTATAAATAATGTAGGCACTATTGGCATTTTGTGTATTTTAATATGAAGGGATGGCTGCTCTGGAGCCACAAAATGAAAGAGAGGTATCTTATATATCCTTTTTTGTTCCGTCGTGTATGCAGACTGTATTAAGACTTTCTTAACTAACCTCATGCATACCTTATATACAACAACAGTTGGTTCTTATCGTTAGTACGTGCTTGATACATGTAACAGAGGTTATCAATAGAGATGTGCTGGTCTATATCTAATTCATCCTTTCTCATCTATCTACGATCGCATAGTCTCATGGTAAGATGATGCGGTCGAAAATGTTATTCAGGCTAACTTAGAAATACGGGCTCTCAAAGACAGCCACCGAAACATGTCGTCGGGTGTTAGGTGTTTTTTTTATACAGTAGGTGACAAACAAGCATACGGTGCACCTGATGGTAAGTGGTCACAACCGCATATGAACACCTGTTATATCGCAGAATTGCTAGTGCTTTGCCTACCATTTAGAGAAAGCACTTTAATCACGCCTCTTTTGAAACGGTTCAGATTGTAGTCCTGAGGAAAAACCTCAGGTGGAAGAGCATTCCACAACTTACAGCAGGAACAGACAATTAAATTGAGTAGTGCGAGACGACAACGTATCTATAATGTAGGTGGGCTTTCTGACGATAGCCGCCAGTAGGTAATAATTTTCTATTTGAGGATGTTATTTTAACTAGTTACATATGAAATAATAACAAATATTTTTAAAATATTTTAAGAAAACATCAAATTAATGTTTTAATAAAACACTTAAAAAGCAGCAGGAAAATTAGGCGGAATTGTCACTAGATATATTTTTGTATTTTTTAAGTGTTTTATTAAAATATTAATTTGATGTTTTCTTAAAATATTTTAAAAATATTTGTTATTATTAAATATGGATTTCCGCAAAGTAATGCCTGAATCTATTCATTAGTTACTTATGCGTTCTTAATATCGATATTAAGTACTAGATTTTGGGATCCAAACATGTAACTTATATGTGGCCGAACTCTCGCTCTGTCCGACTGAAGTGTACTGAAATCCATACATACCTTACTTCTTATTGTCGCTTCAACATTAGTTCAGTGTGGATTCGTACAGAACGGTGCTAATAATACGAGAGTTCGAATCACATAAACAATATTATATATATATATATATATATACAACTCAAGCGTAGCTAGTATTTAACCTCGGCAGTGGTTTGATTCGTTTGGTGTAGAAAAGTTAGGTCCATGGGGATCGGGAGCACATCGTATTTTTAAAACTAATCAGAGCACAAGGTCGATGCCACGCATGATCAAAATGCTCGCACATATTTGGCTCAACGAATAAGCATTGCAATTCAACAGGGCAGTGCTGCCAGCATTCTGGGCATGCTGCCAACTAGTAGTGGGCCGGAGCATTTGGACTGCGTGTGAGTCTGCAACGACTTGTAGGTTGTTTAAATGCTTTTATTGTAGTAGCTGTAGTGTTGTATATAGTTCGTAGTATTTTGTTATAATAAAGGCATATACACATACCGCAAAAATACTTGATATAAATGACACGCCATCTGCAATCGCAGACAAAAATATGGGTATGGCTGTAGTATGGACACGGCTGTTTGTTGTACGTGAATACGTCTCAAAATGGCGGGCTCCCCCCTCCGCCACGCGCGATGTGTTAATTATTTGATTCTTTAGCTATCCACTGGTGCAATTGAAATTTTCGATGGCCATGATAAATATGTAGCTGCATCACTAAACTGTATGTCCCGATTTAGCTATCATTCGTTTTTGCATCCCTATGGAAGTAATTCTTAATCTATACGTCTAGCGCTGCGTGTTTTGATAGTTTGGTTAGACGACATTTAGCGCTGCAGCAATTACCTGTCAACCCACGGCTAACTGGCACCGCGCTCTGCTGTCATGAAATTGCCACACGTTTTTCGTTTGGAATAGCTTAGTACGTAGTGCTTATATCTCAATGATTTATAATACGTTTTATTTTAGTCCTAGGTCAAGACATTTGAGTACCACCACAGTATTTATAGTCATAAATTTTAATAGCAAAACTGAGAATCTCCTCGTGATTTGTGTACTGCCAGTGTTATTTTACGGCTCTGGGAACTTGAAAGGCGACTAATTTTGGACGCCCCATAAATACTGGAGGTATTCCGAGTCCCAGTCGGAATTTGCGGTGTTCCGCCGAGGTCTAACATTGCTCCCTCTCATTGCGTTAATTTGGTAAAGAAAAGCCCTACTGAAGTATTTTATTGTAAATTCTTAATGTTGAATAATAAAGTGTTTGTTTCAGTTGAATAATAATGTATGTGAAAACTTAACTGACAGCCAGTAATGCTGGATTAAACAATTTGTTTGACTGCAATAGTTAGTATAGTATAAGTGTATAAGTTTAGCCTATCAGCTAAAAAAAGTATGTGTATATGTATACTTCTGTGTTCCTTATATACAACAAATTCAGTTTTTGAGAACCAGTTTGCATTGAAAGGTTCAGCTTGGTCTTAGAACACACCATTACCTACTTCCAGGTCAGGTGATGGTAATATTCTAACCTTGCCTTGTTAATCTAATTATTGCTTTATATATATGTGAGTGTATGTTGTATAATATTATATACTTTAATATATTTCAGTATATATTTATGCATTCTTCATTTTATTTTCCACTATACCATAGCTACACCCGCTTTCAATATGTTAGCTTGTGTAAAACTAAAACTACAGCCAAAAGTTGACTGGTAGAGATCACTTTTAATGATAAGGGGGCATTATCACTGGAAGTGCTTTGTAACACTTTACTTATGCGTTTGTTTTAATCAATTTGTATTTTATTTTTTTGTGGAGTAACAAAAATATATTTTACTAGCTTTCCGGGGGCGGCTCCGCCCGCGTGTATGTCGGTTATCGCGCAAAAACATTTACCTCATTTTGCGCAGTTGAATAAAAACTATCCTATGTTTTTTCCCGGGTCTCAAACTATTTCCATACCAAATTTCATTCAAATCGGGCCAGTAGTTTTGGCGTGAAAGCGTAACAGACAGACAGACAGAGTTACTTTCGCATGTATAATATTAGTACTGATTCTAATCGCTCTTGTGGTTAATTAAGTTTAGTTATCACATTATCATTATCTTTAACAGCAAGAGGACGTCCTCTGTTGAACAAAACCTCCTCTATTACAAGGGAAATGCCATAGTCCCCACGACTGGCAGGCATTTTGGGGACCGCAGTGTAAGATGGCAGTTCATCAGAAGGCGCTGCTGCCCACCTTCTGGTATTCCTTCGTCGCCCCCTACGACTCCAACATTAAGATATGGTGGGTGCAATTCTAACCCAGCAATCCATGGTAAAATATATAATGTAAAATATTTGGCTATCACCACACGAATATATTTAGGTAGGTACTCAGAAATGCATTAAAATGTTAGTAAAATTCCCGTGCGGCCAAAATATGATGACTGTTACTACTGGTGCTACCAAAACTTTAAGTGAGATTTTCTCAAGAGTTGGTACTTATAACAATTGCCGAAAAGTTTCATGTTCGTAGAGACCGTAATTACAGCAGCTAAGTACCAACAGTTAAAGTTTTTGACTTCAATTACGGCAATTTTAAACAAGTACTGAAAACGGTATAAAAGCGGTTTCATATTATAACTTCTTTATACGATTTAAATTCAAGTGAATTACCACAGTATTACCAGTGGCGTGCCAAGCTAGAATTTCACCCCTCCATCTTTTCCCGTGAGTGTCGTAAGATGCGTCATAGGTAAAAAAGTGGAAAGTGGTCAGCAGCGCTTTTTGAGGAACTGTTTTCTTATACTGCGATCCCTGAGAGTCCCGAGACGCTTGCCAAGCGTGGGAATTATGGCGAATCCACCTTAATGTGGACAACATAACACTGGATAATCGTTATCGTAGGTACTGTTTGTAATAAAAGAACTGTAAAAGTAAGTAAATTTATTCAATCAAAAATGCTATTTGAAGAATGGCGTTGCCATCGCTATGATGAGAATTTACAGCTGTCAACATCTGTTTTATATTACAAAGATATAAATAAAAGTAACATAATCACATTATTCGCGTGTATAAAGTTGAATGTACCGCAATTTTGCAGTTAATCAGTCCTTACAGAATTCCTCAGTCTCAAGTAAAGTTACATTCGTTAGTCTAATCATGATGCGAGCACCCAGGAGGTTTACGTCAAATAATACATAGGTACAGGTTTGTTAAAAGAAATATTATACTAGATAGCCAATTAAAATAGGATTAATTTTGAAATAATCCATTTAGTAAACTTTGTTATTGTTGACGGCCTTAGGCTCTTGTCCCAGTGCGCCGACGAGAAAGCTATCAACTATTTTTCTCGCTCAAGTAACGTACAATAGATTTGGATCCCCTGTTCATAATATTATGTGATGAGTGGAACGCTGAATCTTCACAGTTTACATTCCTGGCGAGAATTCTCTCTCTCCATTAGTTTGTTGCATCAACACTATCTCAAAAGGGTAAAACTCGTTCAGCGATGCTCGCTTGGTGATCAGAACACTCGCCGAGAGACTCTTTTGATAGATACGCTTACCAATGGGCCGCCTAGAGCCAGTATTGTGGGTAGCTGCACTTGTTCACTCGCTTATAACTTAGCGACAAAACTATTACCACAACATACTCACTTAGTAGTTTCTCGCCAACTTGTTTCTAGCTCGCTTCTCGCTCATCGCCGGCGGTAGAGCAAGTGCCTCATTTATAGGACGTCTAAATACCCTTGTAACAAGCTCAATTAGTCAATTTATTCTTAAGAGCTTATTTGAATTGGTTTATAATTTAATAGAAATAATTTATTACACATTCACCTTGTCAAAATGCGATTCATTCAAAAATGCGTCTAATAAATTATACTCGTCTCCACTCCCGTTGACGTTAGTAAAGAGCGGCAGATTAGGTGCACCACGGTGCTTTTAGAATCTTAAATTTATGATTTGTTATGTTTTATTCACTAAAACATAGCATTTAATCAATTAAAACATAGCAAACCTTCAATGCTGTAACTGCAGCAGTATATTGAAGGTTTGGACAAAATGTCTTTGTGTGCCTGTCCATTCTCTGAAAATCAGAAAGTTTTAATTTGGGTAGAGAATTCTTCCAGGTTCTCTTACCAATATAACATAAATACAAACATATAAAGAGTGTAGGATTCAGTAGAATTTTATCTACATAAATAAATAACTATACGCATTGACTTGAACGCTGCTCTATTTTAGAAAGTTAGTTAATAATTTGTCTCTTGGATATAATAATATGTAGTTTGAAATCTTGAGCTGTACGAAATCTTATGAATAAAGTATGAAGTCCAAACTCTAAACGAAAATTTGTTTTAAATATAACTAATAAAGCTTTACTTGCCGTAACACACCGTTAGGTATTTGGCGACAGATTTTCTACTTGAGGGTGGTCGCTAGCCAGGCGGGCATTCGAAAAATGCCCTTCTACCATGCGATGAAGCTCTAGCCAGCGGCGTGATTCGAACCATAGAACTGCTGCGTGGCAGTCCATAGCCAATGCCACTGCACTTACTTTGACACTTTGAAAATTTTAAACTTTTTTTTTATAAATTTCAAATTTCTTTAAAGGTATTCTTATAACTTATGTAGAAACGGAAATGTCCAACACTATATGATAAGTTAAATCATAAAAATTACCATTAATATATTAATGTCTATTCTTCAAATTTTTTTCTAGTAATGCCACAAACTTTATGAAGATCATGTCTGATTCTGAAGAGAGCTTCTGCAAAACATATATATAGGTACACGTGTACACGTGAATATGCAAATGTTCAACTTGTCACAGATATATATTATGAAGCAGTGATGGCTCAGTGGCATTGGCTATGGACTGCCGCGCAGCAGGTCCATGGTTCGAATCCCGCCGCGGGCTTGAGCTTCACCGCATGGTGGAAGGGCTTTTTGAGAATGCCCGCTTGGCTAGCGACCACCCTCATGTTGAAAATCTGTCGCCAAGCACCTAACGGTGTGTTCCGGCAGCAGTCCTTGAGAGCCAGTGAAATTACAGGCACATGAGACTTAACAACTATGTCTCAAGGTGACGGGCGCAGTGCAATTCGTCACTTGAACGATGAACTGCATCTGTTATAGGCAGAGGTAACTGCTTAACATCAGGTGGACCTCGAGCTTGTTCCGCCATAATAACATTACAAATGATTAAGTAATAGTCGAAAAGAAAACGGCGATAAACATAATAAAACTGACACAAACGTAAAATGCGTAGGAGAGAATTCGTTAATAATCAGAATTTGCCCTGAGCGTCTTTCTACCAAATGTAATATTACCATAGCGATGTCCTAAAATACCCGCCTATTATTCAAATAATTACTTTGGAATTACTTTGCGAAATAATTAAAAGTCATGTTAAGTCGAATTTGTTCCTTAAGCCAGGATTTTTGTGTTTTCATACCGAAATGGTAAAATATTTGTGAAAGAAAATTGACCTTTAACGGATATGGACGATGTTCCCAGTTTTTTCTTTAACTTTGGGAGTCTTCATCATCACCTTCGGATAAATCAGATACTATTTTGTATCAGATATATGTAGTATTCATTTTCTACGCCGCTTTGTTGCGGTATTAAAATAATTCAAATAATAATGCGGTTCAAAAAAGTTTTATGCTAAGAAGTTTGCATAAATACCACGGGTCTCTATGGTATTTCAGAGGAGTAATCTTTTTTATTATTCATTTTAGGTTCGCGTTTGACCACACCCTGCCTGATGTTAAGCATTGGTGTGGTCTAAGATGGAGCACGCCTACCTACAAGACACCTATTCACCCTCATAATAAACATCATAAATCGATGGGACCAACGGTCCTTTGAGATTTCGCCCCTTTGTTTATGTGTTATGCATAGGTATAGATAGTGCCATCACAAAGACGCGCCCCTCTCTTTTTAACAGAGGGAATCGCTGGGTACGGGGTGTCTGAACCGAGCTCTAGTCGCGAGCTGACACACAGTAAGATGCAGACGAGTAGCCTAGTTCACATTGCGTTATTCGGGACATGGCAAGAAAGTTGCTTTACTTCGATTAAGCGACCAAGAGGGAGAGTTGGGCGGTTTTGGGCGTATCTTCGTGGATGGCACTATCTTTTTTTTAATAGTACTCAGGTAGTGTACACTCGGTTAAGTTATTTTTCATAAAGACAACAGCTAGGATAATTTGGCTTCGTTACACTGTACCTAGGTAAAATAATGTCAGATTTTAGTTCATATTAATGTTGGTGAACTCATCTCGTCAGTGAAACGGAATTTGCACCTTCATATTAAAAACACATCGAGTCACACTCACACATCGAAGATACCGTGTAAACACAGAACACATAATGTTGTATGTATTACCTATATACTAAACAAAAAAAAATCTTTAGTCAGTTCGTGGTCCTTATCGCAAGTCCGACCGATTCTTACTTGGCTGGTTTGTTCATTAATTGTTGTTTTATTGAGAATGTTTATTCTTGAATGAGTAACCGTTTTTACGTAAGACCAAAAACAAACAATAAAACTTAAATAAAAAAATAGTATGGTACACGTTCTTGTATGGTACACTCCGAAGTTTTGTTTCATGATTATTTGTTGCGATATCCGCTGTAACAACAGACTGTATGAAAATTTCAATCAGTTTCTTGGAATCTAAAGAAAAGTTGACGGAGCATAAATTTTGTGAAAGTTAAGCAACGTCCGCCTCGGTCATGAGTTGGATGGGTGACCGCTGGTAACTTTACTACTGAGCGCTTCCGTGCTTCGGAGAGCACGTTAAGCCATCGGTCCTGGTTGTTGTCTTAGGATGGCAGTCGTTAAAGCATGGTGGTAGGGCATTTTGCGAATGCCCGCTTGGCTAGCTACCACCATCAAGTAGAAAATCTGTCGCCAGGCACCTAACGGTGTGTTCCGGAAGCCTTGACAGCAAGTAATTCTAGGTAAGCCTGAACAACATCTTCGACCACATCATCACTTACTATCAGGTGAGATAGTGATCAAAGGCTAACCTATCACGTATAAAAAAAGTAAAAAAATAATTTAATTTAGTATCATTGGGCCTTAAAATGGCATACCGGGCTAGAATGTTATCCCCCCCCCCCCATTGCTACCTGTGGGTGTCGTAAGAGGCAACTAAAGGTAAAATACCGGAAGGTGGGCAGCAGCGCTTTCTGAGGAACTCATAACATAAACCGCGATCCGAAAGACGGCTGCCAAGCGTGGGGCTTATGGCAAATGGCTGTGTTCAGAAGTGGACAATCCGGCTGATACAGTTAGTATCATTATAATTCAGTATTCGTAACGGTCAATATTGAGTTTCTTTCATATAAATATCGTTAGAGGGTACTCCTCATAATACAAGAAATAATGAAATTGAAAGGCGCCAGATTCCGTCTATTATTGGTAAGTATTTCTTGGAGTATTCTCGATAAACTGCGCCATCCACTCTTGTCAGCTTGTCTCTTAGTTTATTTATACCAAGTTCTTATTTATTATCTCCGTGGAACGGCTGTCGAACTTCGCCGAAAACTTTTAAATGTATAGGAACAGGATCTCTCTTTTCTTATTGTGCGATATATTTTATCTAAAGGTGAGTTGTGGTATCTTGTAGAGTTTTGACTTTGCTTATTTTGATTTAAGTAATTGGAAATGTGGTTGCGGCATATCTACATAATTGAGGTCGATGTAATCATGTTTTTGGTTAGTGACAATTTCAGTATGATATCGTTATTTTGATAACGCTTGTAAGAAACTGAGCCCCACTGAAATGGATACATTGATTTCTACACGTCAACTGGATATGATTGAAGTCCAAAAAGAAGGGCAAAATTTTATATACCAAACGTCCGTCAGCTATATTTAACATTCAAATCACTTAGGCTTACGAACTATAGGACGCAATAATAGTTCCTTATACATTTAATATTGCCTTAGAAAATTTCAGGAATAATAATAATTTTATAACTCTGACTTTGAGTTAGGGAACTGAAACCATTTTTGACAATTAATTGATTACAATCAACTCAAGCGGCGCAAGTATGTCAACCTTGGTATGGGTAACATATTTGAGTCGTTTGGTGTGAAGACGTTGGGTCCGTGAGGACCGGGAGCTCATCGTATTTTCCAAAACTTATCCGAGCCCTTGGACGACGCGACGCGTGATCAAAATGCTGGCATATATTTTGCTCAACGAATAAGCATTGCAATTCAACGGGGCAATGCTGCCACCACGCTGGGTACGCTGCCAACTGGTAGTGGGCTGGAGCATTTGGACTGCAATGACGTATAGGTTGTCTAAATGCTTTTATTGTAGTAGCTGTAGTGCAGTGTATGGTTCGTGGTAATTTATTAAAGACATACCGTCGTTATAAAAAATTTAACAATTAGATATATATTTTTAAATTTTAGACTGTACCAGTGTGCGTATTGCATTAAAGTTTGTATTTAAAAAATGATAAGTTAACAGTTTTTTTTTATATCTCTTCTCCCTGTCATATAATTTACAAAAATAGGAGAGGAGAACACATGTGTGTTTTAGTTGTGTTTTGGTTGTGAGATGATTCCCCCTGAAGGCCCCTTTCAAGAAGCTTGTATTTTATATCATTTTTTTTTACCTGAATATATCAACCGTTCAAATTTTTTTTTTTTAATAATCCTAATATTTTTTTTATTTTTTTTATTATTAACACATTCTATACACTACAGACTCGTGGTCCGTACACTTGTTTGATTTTGTTTTACTTAAATACATTTCTTAATTTTACATCATTCTCCAGCTTATCAATATTCCTCCTGAAGGGAAGTTAGCCTAATGTTAGTTATAAATTATATTTATATATATATATATATATATATATCATAAAGCTAAAGTGAGTCCATGCTTATATGTATATTTTCTCCTTATATCTAGTTTGTATAGTAGTATGTCGTTGAGGGTCCGGCCACAGATTCCGCCGATGCCCTTGATGTTTTGATAAGAGCCTCCACGATCTCTTCGTTTCTGTTTCGTATTGCCATTTTTAGGTTGTGATCGACTATGTTTTTATAGTTTGCCTCTGTTGCCCGCCTGACGAAGCCTCCAATGGCGTCCGAGCTGTCATCGGTATAGTAAACGCAGCATTTTGTATGGCGTGACACTGCTACTACCGCATGAGAAACACTGTCTCGGAGCTTGGTGACTCTTTCCCTCATCTGTATGATGATTACTGAATCATAAGTCAATCCCTGCGCTTCGTGTACGGTTAAGGTGCAGGACCCTGAACCAGACCCATATCCTTTGCTGACAAGGGAGGCTTTTTCCTCCTGCGTCAGCACTAGATAGAGGGTGTTCTGGAGGTCAGTTGGTATATTTGCACCTGTATAACGTTCTAGCTTCAGGGAATGAACCTGGGATCGCGATGAGTAAATGCCCGTGTACACCTCGCTGAGGGCGTATGCCACATCCAAGGGGTTTCTGTGGGTGCAGAACAGTTGTTGACTAATGGAAACCAATGTCTTTGGACTACTGTACCTTATATCGAAGAGGTTCTCTCTGTCAATATAGGGCAGTTGGTTGACATCTCCGATGATGACGACATCCTCAGCCTCCATCAACCGTGCAGCCATTATGATGGCCCCAAAATGGTTCATGTGAGCTTCGTCTATTAAAAGACGTTTTTCTCTACGCTCCATGAACCCATTGGCCAATATGGAGGCCAAGGTACGCACTTTGGATTTTACTCCGTCGCCGATGCGTTGTGCTACCTTGTCTCGCAGATCTTTGGCTGCTTCGGTTGTAGTGGTGACTAGGATGTCCTTTTCAGCATCGAAATTGTCAACTATCCAAGTTGTTTTCCCACATCCTGGAACCCCATTTATCCATGTGATGTTTGGCATCGTCCATATCTCACGTGCTGCTGCTGGATCAAGTGCCCCCGATATGGTTTTAGCCATATCGAGGATTTTCTCCTGCAGCATTATTTTTGTGCACCGGGCTGTTACGACGATGGGATCGTTTGGTGGTGTATGAAAGATGTTTCGGCCGGTGCGGTGCGTTTCGCTTTCATTCAGTTTGACAAAACCTCCAGTGGAGCTGAATGCGGCCATATACCGACCTGACATTGTTCCCTTTATGACTCGGGAAGTGTCATTGTCATATATGGCCGCCTCCGCCTCCACAAGCCTCACGTCCAACAAACCCTCACTTTCCCAGCAATATGCTTGCATGATGTTTTTGCAAGTTGTCAGGTTTACATCTCGCGAGGCTTTTTCAATCGCTAGAAACTCGAGGAATGCGTTGATCGCGAAGTCTATAGGTTTTGTCGTCGGAATGTAGCTGGGTGGGCTGACCTGCCCCTTGTCGGCTCTATTACGTTGTGTTTGAGGCTTTACGGATTTTTGGCGTGGTCTACAGAAATCTTCAACGGCGGCTGCCTGTCTTTCCGCCGTTTTTGAGAGCTTATCCCGTATTCCATAGACTGCAGCACCGACGATGTTCATGAAGGTGCTTTTTGTTCGGTCAGCTTTCTCTTTCGACTTGGCCTCTTGCTTAGCCTTTAATTTTCTGGCTTCGAGTTTTTGTTGATGGCGCTCAGACCCAGTTTGCGTAGCCGAATGCGGCTGGAGGTTCCCCGTAGAGTCGGTGGGTGAGATCACAGTGGGTGCTTTGAGGAAGCTGAGGTCTTGTTCTCTATCCTCATAAGCTATGACTTCATGATATTTAGAAGCTTTTATGCATCCTATGTGATCTGCGATCTCTCCTCTTTCGTATTCGACTACCATTGCGTCTACGCTAATTTTGCGTGGTGTTATGCTAGCACCTTCTTCAATCTCTCCAAGCTTCGAGAGCACTTCATCCGCCATCGCAAAAGGAGTTTTTCTGCCCCAGTCGATCAGTGCTATCGTTTTGTTTCGCGATCGCACTAAGCGACATTGGCAGCCGGCCAGAGTCGTCTCGGGTAACTCTTTATATCTCCTACGTTTAATAGTGGTTTTTGTAGTGCTCCCGTTGAGCAATGCGGCCAGTCCGGGTGAGATTGCAATGCGGTTTTTCTTATTTACGATGCAGTAGCTGATTCCGAGGCGTTCAGTGTTGCTGTCCATGAAAAGGGCCACCCCACGAACTCTGATGCTAGGCTTGCCCCTCTCACCGAACTCCAAGAATTCGTCTAGTGGAGTTCGCTCTGGGGAGGCTCGCCGTACATCGGGTCCGCGGCTTGTAGCCCCCAGGATGGGCTGGGGCATAACAGGTCGGTTCTGTTTCGGTTTCAGTGTGCTATGCCTTTTCGCTGCGGATTTGAACGCTTTTTCGGCGTAGTTCAGGAAATGGGTTCTGTTTTCTTTGTCTGCCATGATTGTCTGCAGGTTTTCCATTGTAAGGCTGGAGTTTATCTGAATCTCCAGATCTTGCCTTAACGCTAGAAAACGAGGGCACTCCAGAACCACGTGCCATACAGTTTCACTAACATTGGGATCGCACTCGCAACTTGGGGTATCCAATAATTTGAACCTGTGCAGGTATTCAGCTATCCCGCCGTGTCCCGTCAAGACTTGCACTTGTGTAGGTGTAAGCTTTGTGGTTCTAACTATCCGGTATGACTTAATGACATCCGGTAGGAACTGCTTAGTGACTTGTCCTGTGCTGGAAGAGACGTATCTGTCCTGCCATTTGCGAACTGTCTCTTCTCTGATCTTTTTCTTGACGTGAGATAGAGGGACATCACCGTAATCTGGATCGGAGGTTACATGCAGAGCTGCAGACTTAGCTAGCTCATCGGCTCGCTCGTTTCCCGTTGTGCCTACATGAGCTCGTAACCAGAAGAACCGCACTTGTCTGCCCTCCATTCTCATTTCTCTCAAGCACTCTTTGATGGATTTGTTAGGGGGTGGGTTAATCTGGGATTCTCCAGCAGGCCGAGTGAAGATCTAGAGTCACTCAGGATATTGACTACTTGAGACTCGCTGGATTTTGCAGATTGAACTGCCCTGAAGAGTGCATAGAGTTCCGACTGGAACACTGTGCAGGAGGGGTCCAGACTGAAGGTGGAGAAGCTTGACTCTTTTCCTTCCTCCCACCATGTGAGGGCTGCGCCAACTTTTCCCTCAATTTTGCTGCCGTCCGTGTAGACTTGTGGACCGGTAATTTGGTGGGAATTAAGGGTTTCAAGATTCATGTCCTCAAGGAGCTCGTACTCAGTTGTTTCGAGTATCGATGGATGAGGCTGCTGTAGATAGCTCACATTTTGCTCCAATTTCCTTCCTGATGGTATATAGTCTGGTGACAAGCCTTTTTTTGCCATGTAAAGGCTAGCGGTTTCCTGTATTCTCAGATCTAGCGGTAATGTTCCTGACAGTGCGAGTGCCGATGTGAGCGATACCGTGCGGTATGCTTTACAAATTTTTTGTGCGAAGCCCCTTTGTAGCGCGTCCAGACGTTTCCTGATCATTTGGAGCTCTGTCGCTTTGTACCACGCACAGGAGGCATACAGCACGATCGGCTCAATAACTGCAACGTATATTGTCCTAATTATTTCGGTGTTTAAGCCCCATGTGACTTTTGCTGCACATGCCAGTTGTTTGTAAATTCCGGTCACCTTCCTGCAAATTGCATTCACATGCGGTAGGAAGTTAAGATTGCGGTCGATTATAAGGCCCAGGAGTTTTATCTCGTCTACGAGATTCAGCGTGCATCCCGACATGCAGATTTTGGGGAGGTCATACTTAAGTTTCCTCGTCATAAGCATCACATTTGTTTTGTGTGCTGCGAAGTTTAACTTATTATTTTCCCCCCACTTCACTACTATGTCGAGTGTTGTATTAGCTGATTCCTCCAAGGTATTGACCAAGTGTCCGGAAAATACAAGAACCACGTCGTCTGCGAACGCCTGGCAATATACTCCCTCGCCAGACAGTCTCTGCAACAGCGGATCCAGAACTATGTTCCAGAAGGTCGGTCCACCGATGGAGCCTTGGACGCAACCCTTTGTGGTATATCTCTCGCTTGTTGCTCTGGCATAATTGACCACGATCTTACGGTCACTCAGGTATGAGTCTATTATTGCGTAGAGGTTCTTTGGACATTTTCTGGTTGTCAACTGGTGCTTTAGAGCCGGCCACCATGCGTTATCAAAAGCCCCCTCTATGTCCAGTGAGACTATGATGACGATCTTACTCTTAACTATTTCAGATCGTACGTGTCTCAACAGGTCATACAGGGCGTCTTCGGTTCCACGCTGTGGCATGAAGCCATATTGTTTTGGGCTAAGAGTTGGATGCATATGCCATTGGAGTCGGTTTATTAAAAGCTTTTCGAAAACTTTTCCCAAGACTGATAGCAAACCTATGGGCCTGTAGGACTTCGGGTGTGTGTAGTCGTCTTTGCCCGGTTTTCTGAGGATTACGACGTGTGCTATTTTCCATTGTTTGGGGAAGTGTGCCAGCGACAAGCATTTGTTAGCTATTGCCATAAACACCTCCCTTTCACAGTGGATGGCCTTTGTGCAGATATCGGCAGTCAATCCGTCAGGTCCTGGGGCTTTCTTTGGATTTAGTGATCTCATCACCATTTCCACTTCTGCCCACTGGAAAGGTGGATCATCTTCGGACAGGCCTTCGATCTCCTCAGGTGGCTTGTCAGTCAGTCCTCTGATTTGCTTGTGGTATGGGCTGTCAGTCGATAGTGAGTCATCAGGGTAAAACGTTTCTGCCAGAAGATTGGCTGACTCTGCGGGACTTAATGTCTGTCCGTCAGCACTTCTGAGAAGCATGTCATCTTGTCTTCTGGCCGTTTTCCTGATAACCCTGTATATTCCGTCCCATAAGCTTTCTCTGTCTTGTGTTGTGCAGAACTCTTTCCAGCTCCTAATCTCAGCTTCGTTGGCTCTTTCCGCATAGGTCACTCGCGCTTCTTGATATTCCTGTAAGACTGCATCGAGCCGTGATGGAGCAGCATTCTTAATTCGCCTTTTTTTGCGAAGGACATCTTCCTTCAGTTTCGTGAGGTCCTTGCACCACCACTGGGGTAGCGGTGATACCTTCCTTTCGCCTATCTTTGGGATTAATTCATCGCAGGTCTTTTGGATGGATTCCTTATAGGCTACGATAATGGTTTCCAGATCCTCTCTGGATGCGATATTCTTAACTGAGTCAGGTGTAATATTGCTTTCTACTAGGCGTGTCCTGAATAGTGCATCGAAATCCTTCCACTTTGCCTTTCTGGTATTGTACCTTCGCGTCGTGACTGGCTTTAGCGGTTGCAATCGGCCTTCTAGACGTATGTCGAAAGTAATGGCATTGTGATCTGAGGTCGTCAGGTTTCGATTCACCCTCCAGTTTTCGATCCTTCCTAGCAGTGGCAAACTACAAGCAGTGACATCTACACTACTTGTGTAGAATTTGCCCCCCCTGTTCTCCTCGAAGGTAGGAATATCTCCAGTGTTGAGGACCTGTAGTTCCATCTCGTTTAGGAATGCGCAATAGGCTTCTCCTCTGGCGTTTTCGGTTCTGCTGCCCCACCAGTGGCTCCATGCATTGGTGTCCCCGCCGACCAGGATATTTCCGGTAGGTAGTTTATTGCATGCTATTTTTATACGATCCAGGTATGGCTCTATGTCTGGTTTTCCGTCCAGGTATATGGACACAACACCCAACCTCAGGTGGCCCGCCACCAGGAATGCAGCGGCCACCGTCTCCGTTACCAACTGTGGGTCATGGATGACTTCCAGCCGGTCGCTGAAGACGATGATCGCTGCCTTCACGGGTGTTTCGCGGTTTAGGGTGCACTGGATGACTTTCGTTCCAGGGTTTTGTTTCAATACGCCACTTGAACCAACGTATGGTTCTTGTACTAGGGCGATTGAAATACCTTTTGCCACTGCCACCTGATGTAGTTCCATTGTTGCTTTTTTGGATCTGTGTAGATTGACTTGGATGATGCGCAACATGGTTGTGTCATTACCCGGGGGAATTGAGCTGTTGTTCTCCTGGTCGCCCTTAGCAGTAGTTTATGCGGGACCGCGCTATTGCGTCCCACTTTTGTTTTTCTTTGCATGACACACTGAAAGCGTTATGTACTGTATCCGCTGCTGTCCCGTGCGCTCTCGTGCAGTTTTTGCATTTCGGGGGTTTCCCCTCCTGCCGTTCTTTACATTTCTCCCAAGAATGGACACCTCCACAGTAGCTGCAGAAGTCTTCCTTTTCTTGGCAGATTGCTTTGGTGTGGCCAAAGCCCAGGCATTTAGAGCATTGAATAAGAGGGGATTGGTCATATACTGGTCGCCGTTGCAGGCCGACATAGACCTTTCCCTCCTCCACGAGGCGTTTGTGCAGTTCTGGGGAGACCTCTAGTACTGGGTGACACTCTAGGCTGTTCCTCGCTCTCTTTCTGTACTTTACTTTGATCGTAGTCTCCTTCACATCGACGCCTTGCAAAAGATGTTTGTTTTGCGCCAAGATGTTTTCGACGATGTTTGCGTCGGTGTGATAGGAGAGCACGTCTCTTATTATAACCAGAGGATTTGATGCCCTGGCAACCTCCACTTTTAAGGTTTTGTTTTTCTGGACCTGCTGCCGGACGAGATTTAGGTCTTCTCTCGTCCCACAGCTGAGTATCACTTTTTGATTTCGGGCCTTCCTCACCCTTTCTATCCTGGCCCCTGTATTCTTTGTATCGATCACATCTCTGATTCTCTCTATCACTTTTTCCCCGGTGTTTTTGGGGTCTGTGGAAGATATTATCAAAGTGTGATTGGGCTTTAGGGACAGTGAGGGAGGCCTTGCTGCCACTCTCGCGTACGACAGCCCCGATTCGACCATTGTGTTAATGGTCGCCTCCACGGCTGGAACTTTCGGCGTTGGGAGAGGCCGATCCATGGTGTGCAGATCTGCCACTCCTTTTTGTATGGAGGCAAGTGTCTCTTTGACCTCTACCATAGCCATCTCCGCCTCGATGTTTTGAGTAGGAGGTGGAGGCTCTTGCGAGCCTTTTTCTTGGAGAATTCGGAGGTCAGAAGACACTATTTCTAGGCGCTCGGAAAATGGCTTTAGGTGAAACTCTAGATCCAGTGGTGGCTGCGGAGGTGGAGGGACGCAAACCGGTCTCTCCAGAACCTGTCTGATAAGATGCTTTATTGATTTTAATTCGTCCTGTACTGCAATAAAATCCGTTGCCTCAGGGTAGGTACTATGAAGTGGGGTCTCTATTATAGACGGTGGTGCGCTGGTTTTCTCGCCCAGATCCTCTACAATCTTGCGGAGAGCATCCAGTTGGTTAGAGATGCTCTTGGTGTGTGTATCTAGCCGGTTTATACCGGCCTGTACGTCTTCGAACCTTCGAGCGTCCGATGTCTCCGATTTTAGTTGTGTTTGATCGCATAATATCCGGGCGTCCAGCGTTGTGAGGACCTGCTTAACCTCCTTGATGCCCCTGAAGGGTTCCTCGGTTTCATAGCCCAGCCAGCTACGTATGGCTTTGGTTTCCTCCAGGGTGCCCGTGATATCCACCCTCGCCAGATTCACCTGCTCGACAAGACCCTGCTTAAGGGCTAGTATTTCTCTGGCATGAGCTCTCTCAACATTCACAAGTTCTTGCGCGTGACGAGAGAGTGCTCTTTCCAGATTGTACTTGTGGCGGGCACGTGAGTCGGCGAGGGATAACACACTTTCGTAAAGGCCTTGCAAGCACTCGTGTGCAGTTGCCTTGCACTCTTTCTTCATATTAACTACTGCTTCTAGGGCGTCTTTCCCACGTTGCAACATCTGATTGGCCTCTCTCGTCTCCTCATTCATCGCAACCCCTGAGAGTCTTGAAGATGCAGACGGGAAAGAGTTGTGTCGTTTTCTTGAAGGGCTTGAGGCGACTGATGAGTTGTCTAAGTCATCCGAGCCCACTACGCTGGGTGTAGCAGAGCGCTCACTTAGCGCAAATGCAGCCGTGATATGTTCGGTTGGGTTTTCCACCGAGGAGGAAGCAGCAATGGGTTCCTCTACAGTGAGGATCCGTATCTGCTTCCTCCCCGGTGAAGCCACAGGAGTGACTTTGACATCTGTATCCGACTTGGCTTTTGGCTGTTCTATGAGGCGGGAGGACGACCTAGTGATTTTTTCTGAGGCTATCGATCTTGCCGCTGCCACTCTCGACAATACCTTCTCACGAAGGGATCGCGTCGGCTTTTGAGCTGCAGATTCTGTGGCCTTCTTGGATACACCAGACATTTTATGTTTACACAAATATTACGATTAAGAGAACACACAGAAATTATTTGGACATAGAGACTTTACACAGAAACACAGAAAATTTTACAATTATTTTGGACTAGATAATACTAAATTAACTTATAACTAATAAGATTCTTGTGAGCAGCCCAGCCGTCCAGTTTCCGCAAGCAGCACTTGTTCACAAGTTGACACATGTGCCAGCCATCGCCTTCCTCAACCGTCTTTTTGGGAAGATGGCGACCCGACACACAATGCCGCCGCTTGCCAAAACTTTTCCTAGTGAGCGTGACCGCTTCGGATGCCCGCAAGAATCTTTGGAGATTTTTTTTTTTTTTTTTTTTGAATGGACTCAATAGGTGTTTGATCTTGATGCTGGAGTACGATGATCAAATCGCGCCAGAGCCTGGGTGTTCACCTCTGCGTGGTGTGTGTGTTGGAGAACTGGAGTGGTGATGATGAGGAAATTCACAATTCCACCGGAGCCAAGTTGTTCTGCTCGCTGTCCCGATTTCAACGACCCCAAGCACGAGGGGTCTATCTCTAACGGTTGTTGAGTTGTGGCTCGCGGGGGTGAGGTCAACCTCGAGGGGGAGGGGGGGAGGGAGGTCCCGTTGGGAGCTTCTGAGGGGTGGAACTGAACAACTGCTGAGTAGGAGGGGGTGGCTCGAGGGGGGTGTGGGGTAGTTTGGGGTTGGCGAGGGTGGGTAAGGCAGGAGTGGGTGAGGATAGGTCTGAGAGACCAGCCCTCGGACTAAGTGATAAAGTGAGATGAAGTCAAATTCCGTTTGGGGGTGAGGGATGAGGGTGGTTTTGCAGGGGGTAAAATGTGGGTTTAGAGAAGGGGGTGTAAAGAGGGCTGGTAATCCCGATTCAGATGAATCCAAACACGGGGGGGCTAGGACAAAGGGGGCAGGAGTTCCCTCGAGGTTACCTGATGGTCATGGTTGGTCTGTAGGGCGAAGTCCTGAGCTGGTCTGCCAATTTGTCGATGAGTCTATGAGCCGTCTGTGGAGTCTTCACGTGGGGCCGATGTTGGCAGAGTTACTAACCTCACTTTGTGCGAGCACGTGGTGATCGCGTGGATTTCTCGCGGATTGGACACGTCGTAACTCTGCTTCCCGTGATCGGATCTTGAAACTTTTTTCGCCACCATATAGGTCTTTGTAGCGGCTACAATTATGTTATTACGGCTTGTTTGACTCACTGCTGTCCTCAGCGTTATTCCTGGACAAAGTTTGTGTCCTCCTGCTCCTGAACCCGTGGGCCGACGAAGTTGCGCACACGAATCCTGATGAATCACACACTTGTTTACTTTACAACAACACTTTTTTGCGCGTATATGCTCAAAAGTATCCTATTTTTAGGAATATTTTTCGTGGAGCTGATGTATGTTTGATGGCGTTTGATCTGATTACGTCTAAAATTCGGAAACTCCGCGGCAGCACTCGCGGCTCGCGTGTCTGTACTTGTATCACAGTCTATGTTTTATTTAGTAATTTAACCGTAATATATAGATTCAGGCGTTACTTTGCGGAAATTCATATTTAATAATACCAAATATATAAAAAATATTTTAATAAAACACTTAAAAAATACAACAATATATCTAGTGACAATTCCGACTAATTTTCCTGTTAAGCCGACGTGACGTCACAAACACTACGCAGCTAAATCGGAAGAATTTTCGACGCGTGTCGCTAGCTAGGCGGGCGGTCGCAAAATTCCCTTCTACCATGTGGTGAAGCTAAACCCGCGGCGGGATTGCGCCTGTTGCGCAGGAGGTCCATAGCCAATGCTACTGAGCCATCACTGCTTCTTAACAAAGGCACAGTGCAGCTCGTCACTTCTGACGAACATACATCTGCTATGGGCAAAAGTTACCGTGTAACACAAGGTTAGCTATGTTAGCATTAATAAAAAACGTTACATACACAAATTTCCGAAATTCAAATTTACGTGGGATTGGAAAAAGCTAACGCAATTTGCCCTCGTGAAATGTGCCATTACTGTTTGTACGAGTATTTCCAAAATGAAGTCCTGTTGAGACGCATTATTTCACGGACAAAATTTAGAGTGATGATGTTAAAATATATTTAATTTTAATCAAGATAATACTGACTAATAAACTTGTTCGTGATCCATTGCTTTAATTTTACTAATGGCTGACGTGACAAAAAGGTCGAAATCAGTAATGGATGCGGAATTAAATTGTGTTCTCATTTATTTGTCGTTAGCCTGTGTGTATTGAAACAGCTGTACAAAGATTTGAGGACAGGGTTTGCTATTCAGTTCTTAAGAGTTATTGTTAGGAAAATAAGAGAAGTGTAAACTTACCTACTTTGCAAATATGAAAACAACATAAAATAAACTTGTGTTTTTATGTGATTGTAACGGAATTTGCACGAGGCCCATCTGATGTTAATCGGTAACCTCTGCCTAAATATACAGGGTTATTGTTAATATGCTAACAACCTCTTAGGGTTGACATCTGCTAGTCCTAACAAAAAGTTTGAGATATTTTTTTTGTGTATATATTTTTGGTTTTTTTCATTTTTTTGACGGAATAAGTACGAGGCCCATATAATGTTAAAAGTCTCTTGTGCCTGTAATGTATTATTTCATATTTTTTATTACTTTGCTCGACGCAAATATTCAAAACTCTATTCAAAGGGAGCACGGCGCGATCCAGTGTTGTCGTGGTGAACGCTCTTGGCTCGGAGTAGGCATTAAAACACAAAAATAAAAAAGAAAGTTTTTTTCAAAACAGAAAATAAATTATGTCAAAATGTTTGTTAGGATTAGCAGATATCAACCCTAAGAGGTTGTTAGCATATTACCAATAACCCTGTATATAGGTCAGACGCAATTTTTAAAAAAGAAAAGTATTTATAATAATTATATATATTACTAGCTTTCCGGGCGCGGCTCCGCCCGCGCGTATGTCGGTTATCGCGCAAAAACATTATCCTCTTTTTGCGCAGTCGGATAAAAACTATCCTATGTTTTTTCCCGGGTCTCAAACTATTTCCATACCAAATTTCATTCAAATCGGTCCAGTAGTTTTGGCGTGAAAGCGTAACAGACAGACAGACAGACAGAGTTACTTTCGCATTTATAATAATTAGTACTGATAGGTATTACTCAAAATATTGGTTTTATCTAAAACTGTGACACCAATACCCGTGAGAACGAACGCTCGCGCCGCACTCATTTCAAGTTAGCTACTATATAATACTTTATACGAACCATGAAGTTGCCAAGGAGCAGAAAGTGCCAGCGTCAAAAAAAAATAAGGCAAACGTGTATCGTCGGTCTGACAGACCAATGCGATGGGTATCCTTCACTTATTAGACCATTGCGAAACCAGTCTTACACTGGGGTTTCTCGCAACATTCACAAAGCAAATAAACCGAATGCATATACTCGTATTTCTAGCCTTAACATATTCACAACAGTTTCTCATTTCAATAAACTTAAGAGCAATACGTCTGATCAAAGTAATTTCCCTGCGAAGACTCGACAACCAATTGTCAACATTAACTCCCAAAGTTTACGCCAAACTCGGAAAAGAAAACTTTGATGAAACTTGGACTGTAATTAATTCTCGTTTATTCGAGAATTTTTAATCAACGGCCCGAATCTCGATTGTCTGTTGAAAGAAGTGAATAATTCCTTGTGGGGTGGTGTTTAAAGGACTTGGGAAATTGGACGTAAGAGCGGGAAAAATGGTTCTAATTACTGGACCTGCTGACAGTATTTGCTGCAGTTCCTCAGTCTTCAAGTAGTATCTTTAGTCGTTCGCACGCTTATACGCATTATTGGAGTTCTTAAATTGGAAGCGCTCACAACAAAGTTTGCTTAGCTGTTCTGAACCGATCAGCAAAGTTAAGCAACGTCCGCCGCGGTCATGAGTTGAATGGGTGACCGCTGGTGACATTACTACTGAGCGCTTCTGTGCATGGTGGTAGGGCATTTTGCGAATGCCCGCCTGGCTAGCTACCACTACCGGACCTTGACTTAGCCGGAAAATGCTCGACCTAGCCGAATTGAAACTTAGTCTATTTTAAATCCAAGCAAACAAAGATTTCAAACTCATTTTAAAAATTACAAATTTATAAGGCGTAAATATTTAAGTCATGTGCGAGATTCGAACCCGCGTCCATCCACCCCTTTAGCCGGGGTATGCTCTAAGTCTAATCTAATTGAGCTAACATGAAAATGAGTCCATAACTCAATTTTTCCTATCGTTCTTTTTAACCATCGTATTGGGATGGAGCGACATCTATAGTTCAACTTACGTTATACTACAAACAAGACTAATTTTGCAATTAGCTTTAAACTTGTTAATGATGACGCAACCCAATAATATTAATATTTTTATATTTGCAATAACGTAGCTCTGCGGATTACATTACAAAACTAAAAAATTTACTAGAGGAAAAATTTTAAGTGATGTGCGGGATTCCAACCCGCGTCCATCCACCCCTTTAGCCGGGGTATGCTCTAATCCAATTGAGCTAACATGACAATGAGTCCATAACTATGTCGCATGCTCTGCGTTATTGCAAACATAAAAATATTAAAATCCAATTTCTTCTCTCTTGAGAATCTTTTTATTCAGAAACCATGCTCCGTTATGCCCTCTAGTATTAAATGCACGAACTTTCGTCCTGAAATGAACGGGCTGTCACGAACGGTCTATTTTCAGCTGACAATCCCTTGACGTGTTTTATGCCCTAATTTAAATTACTTTTATCTTGAACATGGATATTGCGGACAGAGAATGGGGCGGGAGGGCATTTTTCACTTTCTGAGGCTGAAAATTAGTGTTGGTTTCTCTAATTGTCTGTAAGGGATTTTGGCGGAGCTATTGTGCGGGTCCTTAGGGGTTTGGTTGGTTTTGAAATTCATTAGAGATAGCATAGATCTGCAATTGCGCCATAGTGGAATTTGCTTCCTCCCTCAGTAGCATATTCGCTATCCTTCGGTTAATCAAGAGATGAAGATAGTAAAGAGTCTTGTTATGCGCTTATTGTGCAACAGTAACCTACTCGAAGCACATGTATTAGACATTGATGTTTGTTTTTTCATGCCTTTGACCACTATCCCACCTGATGGTAAGTGATGATGTGGTCGAAGATGTTGTTCAGGCTAACCTAGAATTACTGGCTCTCAAGGACAGCTGCCGGAACACACAGTTAGGTGCTTGGCGACAGATTTTTACTCGAGGGTGGTAGCCAGCCAGGTGGGCATTCGCAAAATGCCCTACCACCATGCAAAATTGATGTTTAATAATTAAGTACTTATAATGCGAGTACCTACTTAGCAGATCAATAAACTTATGATAAGTGTGTGGTACAATTAAACAGGACCTTATTACCAAGCGTTCGTCTTATATATCTTTGTTATTTAAGCAATCCCTCCTCGTAGTCCGAGAGTGTTTCCCGTGGGGTAGAATTGCACCTCCCCATATCTTACCGTGGGTAAAAGGCGACTAAGGTAAAAATACTGGAAGGTGGGCAGCAGCGCCTTCTAAAGAACTGGCATCTTACACTGCGATCCCCAAGACTGCCAAGCGTGGGGATTATGGCAACCCTAAATATGGGAGGCTGTGTTCAGCAGTGGACGATCCCTCTGATACTGTGCGAGGCATTTGTTCAAGTGTGGATTTCTTCCAGCTTTGATTTTATGTGAATTATATATATACGACATACTAAGGCAATGCGATGATTGTTTTTCAAATACGTCAATCAGATCCATCCGTACGGATACGCCGAACTACCTTCAGCTTTATACCTAAAGTGCGGAGTGAGCTAAGCCTGGTTGAAGTATTCAATATATGTATGCCGATTTGCAAACGGTGCCTTGTATCAAATCAATTCCACACGATGTACTCAATACTATTTTTACGGCACTTTGTGGACTGCAGAAAAGTAAACCACGGACGATAATAATGATTTTTTAATTACAGGAAAGTAGAAAAGGAATGGGGACGCGTGGGCGGGTATACTTGTCCTATAAAAAAATAGGAGTACACGTACTCCTCGCTTAATAAACTGCAATAAGTATTTTTCCAACGTCTGAGGCGAGGGCTGACGTGAAAGATTGATGTTGGGAAACGGCGGGAAACCCTACGGGGCTGTTATATTATGAAGCCGTACGTTTCTTTTGTATATTTATTAATTATAAAAACGCGATGGCTAAAGTGATGGGGGATTTATTTGGTGTTTTATTGCGTGTGTGCATCCTCCTTTACTTTTTATACGGCTTTTTGACATTTGACTCTGTTTTACTTTTTGTTTGAACGTAATAGAGTATTATATTAAGGGCCTGTTTCAGAATGTTCGAGTAAGTTCCGGTTATACTACCCAGAACAAATTTACTAAACAAAATACTATCTTTGCGTTTCACAGCCATCGATTTAGCCTATCCATCGGTTAAAGCTTGAAACTCGCTGCATGTTAACTGTAATTTTTATTATTCAGTTATTTTATGTGTTGTTTAGCAATCCGAACCTTTATTAGAACATTCTGAAACGGGACCTAAAAATGTAAAAACACACAATTATTTGTGTAATTTAACTTACTAACTGGTAGGAAGCTGGTGCATTTGAACTGCCTGGGAGTCTGCAATGGCTTGTAGGTTGTCTAAATAATTTAATTGTAGTAGCTGTAGTGTTGATCGTAATATTTGTTAATAAACGCAACCGCCGGTAAAAAATAATACGTATGAGTGACAGTTATGACACGAAACTTGATTTATTGAAATTTTAGAGCTGTATTTGGGTTCTTTTTATCTATTATATTAGATTTGCTTCGGAAAAATTCATTAGTTTAAAAATATTAAGTGCAACAAATTTTTTAATACTTAATGATATATTACACCATAATTTATATATCTTTAGTTTCCAACATATTAATTAATTGTACTATAAAAAATAATATATTAATGTACACATTTTGAAATGAAAACTTCGAATTTGTTCAAAATGTCTATATTGAAAAGGCTTTGGCTTAGTAGCCTGCCACGTACTTAACGCCAAACAGAATAGCACAATTTTATCAAGGAAATTTTTATATTCGTCCTTATTTTGCTTTTGTTTCGTTTTTTCATCTTGTACATAAACGAAAGCAATGCTGATTCATAATCTGACAAGGCCTCCCACATCTCTAGCTATTTGTGTTTGACAAGGCCTCCCACGTCCTTAGTTTTTTTTTATTTTTATTCATTGTAAATACAAAATTTGGGTATTCTATAAGAGGTATTTTAATGTGGGTGAAGAGATTTATATAGTCAATACACAAATAAACAGCTTTTGAGTGAGTTGAACTCATGCACCGGGGGTTCCGCATATAATAATGTATTTGTGTATTGTATTTTACAAAAAAAAATGTCTTTCTATTTACAATATATTTTAATCGAGCTCTGGATAATAATATATTTCCATGTTTCTACTATTATCTCACCAAGTTTCCCACATGTGTCTAAAGTCTGGCTTCTGATTTTCTAGTTTTTCCTAAAATTATGTATTATGTAAAAATCTTCGGAAAAATCTTTTTATATGGGACTTTAAGTACATTGAGATAGAATTTGTAATTAAACGAAAACTATTAAACCAGATTTATAGATATTAGGGTCATGGCGACATAGGGACATGGTATTTTAAAATAAGAAGAATCTATATATCTATGGCAAGCGCTACAGAGACACTAGCCTTAAGAAATAAAACGTCTAGTGTTAGGGATCCGTGTTACCATACGGAACCTTAAAAACGTTTTCGAACTTACCAATTTTAAATTTCACGACTTTCTGTGAATTGCCGTAATCAAGCAAATAGTCCACAATAGGAACGCCCGCCGTATTACCATCTCAACTGACAATACAGCAAATTCTCTTGCTTCAATTCAGCACAATATTTCGCCGAACAAAAGGGAAGTAAATCAAAACAAAGTATCTCTGCTGCAAATGTTTTCTTTTAAAATTGTCAGTATTGCGGAAGGGAAGCTGGCAACACTGCGAGGAATGTAAAGAAAACCGCCGAGCCGTGAGCGCGGATACTTCATTACCGTGTGGGGCTGTTTGAGGCATCCCCCTGTTTATATTAAACAGGTTTTTCGTATTCTATTTTATTGACGTACAGTTCCGGGCTTATAATTAGGGATATACCCCTACAACTAAGGAAAATAGGCGCTAAATTAGCAGCATGTTACTATTAATGTGTGAGAAGAGTGTTGCTGTAAATTAGGCGCACAAGAGCTGAATCCATCAGATAGATAAATCTTTATTGAACACTATTAAAAATGTATAAAGATAAAAATTAAGAGTATCCATCGGCGGTCTTATCGCTTAGAGCGATCTCTTCCATTCAACAATTCATGTGTGAGAAGAGTGTTGCTGTAAAATAGGCGCACAAGAGCTGAAATCATCAGATAGATAAATCTTTATTGAACACTATTAAAAATGTATAAAGATAACAAAAATTAAGAGTATCCATCGGCGGTCTTATCGCTTAGAGCGATCTCTTCCATTCAACACATGACTGGACAACTACATTATTAATAAAAACTATACATGGATGGTAGCATTTATATTTTAAACAAAATAATTCCATAGATATGATCACTGAAGTGAGTAAATCCTCCATTGCAGGGGATTGCCACCATCCCCACGTTTGGCAAGCATCTTGAATCACAGAATAAGATGGTAGTTCTTCAGAAGAGAGAAGGCTGCTGCTCAACTCTTTTGTCTTCCGTAACCTCTTAAGTCTTCCCCTGGAAGGTAAGGGGGGGGGGGTTTCAAATTTCAACCTGGCACCCCACGGGTACGGTAGGTATTACTAACAAATGGGAATACGTAATTTCATATTTTTATGATTTTAATCAGATTTAATCAGTGTAATCAGTGTAGGTCGGTAAAATGAAATAACTGGCAATCCTTCTATTTTATTGCCGATCGGCTAGCCTTCGAATACATCATCGCAAATACCACCCCCTTGCTACCTGTGGGTGTCGTAAGAGGCGACTACAGGTAAAATGTCGGAAGGTGGGCAGCAGCGCCTTCTGAGGAACTGATAACTCACACTGCGATCCTCAAAATGCCTGCCAAGCGTGGGGATTATTGCATACCTCCCCCTTGATTGGGGAGGCTGTGTTCAGCAGTGGATTATCCGGCTAGTAATGCATAGCATCAGTTTCAAACAGCACGCGTAATACTTGTCTCCTACAAATCAATATTTTTATTCGTAGTTTGCATCTCAATAACTACTATACATATAGTATATAAAGTATAGTAGTATTTTTCGGTTTACCATTTTAAAATCAATTTAACCTAATTTCACGTAAGCTCTTGCAAAACGCACAAATTTGGGACCCCAGATGTGACACAGGTACAAAAGAGTGCCGTAAAAGCAAATGGATGCCATACGGAGGTGCCGTACGAAATCGTTTACGGCAAAATATACTTACTTCCCTTTACAGGTGGGACATACCGGCATCGACACGGAAAAAATATTGACTGTAAACTTGAGTCTATACGTAAATTTTGTAGAGCATCATTTATGTAAAAGTATCTAATGAAATAGAATGATTTGAAACTTATAAGATCATACATATTTTTTTAAAGGACATTCTCATCAGTTTCACACACATAAATAATTATTATTCCCGTCCGAAACAAAAAAATATTTACTCCAATAATTTGTAAAATGTGATTATTTATATATTTTATGATTTTAAGCTTATTTTTTATTATAACTGAAAAAAAACTTAGAAGCCTGGTTGCGCTCAATGTGCACCAACACCCCGTTTACATCACGTGAATGGTGGTATGCTGGTCATGCCTTAGTCTCCTTTTACAACATCCAACAGATCATCAATCTTGAAGGCAGAGAGCGTAGCCAAGCTAAAGTCGGGTCCGCTATAGCGTGGCCAGCAGTGAAGCCTTTGTGGACCAAGGCTTGTATGACGTTTTAGTCAAACATTGTGATTAATTAAAATCTTTATTAAGCTTAATTAGATCTAATTAGATCTTATTAATTAGAACTTTTGTAAATCTTCATGCATCTGACTATTTTCCAAACACCTAGACAGAACAAAAGATAATCTGACCAAAAAACTGATCAAAATAAGGAATTTTCAAAGTTAATTGCTGGCAGCAATAAAATTACATACAATTTTGCAGGCACCTATTCGAGCCGCGTTTCTCAAAGACGATCAATATGATAGCGACATAGAGGAGCGACGCATTTTGGAGTAAATCTTTATATATAAAAATTACGTGTCACGTTGTTTGTCCGCGATGGACTCCTAAACTACTGAACCAATTTTAAGTTTGATTTGCATACCGTGTGCAATATGATTTTTTTTGAAAGATAGGATAGCTTATTTAGCAATTACCCGTGCGAAGCCGGGGTGGGCAGCTAGTATCATATAAGTATTTAACAGTGTTGAATTTGAATGTGTAAATGGATATAGGAGCAGAGGAATCCTGAAGAAGGTGTAGTTAGTTTGTGTGCATGAGAAATATATTTGTATGACAGGTGTGAGTATATGGCAAGTATAGAATGTACTTGGCACATTTTTGCCAACTACATACAATAGAACTTAAGGACAGTACTAAGAAACGAAACACACTCGCCTCGCAGTATTTTCTTCCGCATTCATCTTCAAAGAGTAGGAATCTGATATACATAACTTTCAGTTGTAACAAGAATCAACAGTTTCTGATCAAAAAGCTTATTTTTACTAGGAAATGTAAATTTGTACAAACGGATAATTACCTTATTACCATTGACAAGAAGTTAGGAGATTGGCGTCAGATAGTTGCAATCCAAAACTTTCTGCAATATTTTCTATGGTCGTCCATTTTCATTTGTTAGAGAAAACATATTATACCGACCGCACATAATTAGGACAAGGGTATGAAGTTGCTGATGATTCATAAGTAAAAGTCCAATTTCTTCACCGTTACGTTATTAAGGTAAGTAACCCTTACCTCCGCACATTTTTACCGCTTATTTGCGTCAAGTCGTTACATGCGTACTTTAAAGCATCCTACAAGCAATTTCGGTGGGTATACAGTAATTTTTCTAAAATGTTAGCCCGCTTTAATATCAGGCTTCTAGCTTTGATATACGACCGTACCATTGTGGCGTAAAACCGTTGGAATTAAAACCCTGAGATAATTTACTTGTTGAATTTATGCGGTAGTCACGTGAGGCCATCTGGTCGGCAGTATTTTGCTCTGATTGCGAGTGATATAGTCTCATTAGGGATACTTTTTGTGGAGATTGCGGGAATGTTTTTATGGATGAGATGGTGAAATGTGTGTGTTTTGTTCTATTTTTGTGGTGACACGGCATAGGAATGGTGAATTAGAAAATGTTAATCTTGTAAACATAGAATTATTTATCTTGTAGGTATCTTTGTTAATCATGGAATAAGAATAGGTCCAGGCACATTCTAATCAACTTCAGATAAGTACCAATAAGAGGCTTTACTGTAAGTATATCAAAATGGTAATTGAGGTTTTTTTGTAGCTCATAGGCTAGTCCTTGGCCACTATCTTTCCTGATGGTGAGATAGTGGTTCAGCCTCACCAAGAGTTACTGGCTCTCAAGGACAGCCGTCGGAACGGAATACACCGTTATGTGCTTGGTGACAACAGATTTTCTACTTGAGGGTGGTTAGGTAGCCCGGCGGGCATTCGCAAAACGCCCTGCCACCATGATATAACGGCTTAACGTACCTTCCGAAGTAAAAAAGCGCTCAGTAGTGATACACTAGCGGTCACCCAACTTATGGCCGCAGAGGATGTTGCTTAACTGATCGGTTAAGAGCGGCATAGCAAACTAAGCTACGAGCGCTTCAAAAGGTAAAGTTAATTCTGTAATTCTCCTTTGAAAATTATGTCAATTTAGGAGTTCGAATTTCAAAATGAAGATCATTTTCATCATGATATAATAATATACTTTTATTACTATTTGAATTAGACAATAAGGCCCCAGATCGGTGACATATATCGAGGTTTTACGCAATAATAATACCCCAGCGGCTACAGACGGAGCGTCCAAAAAGTGACCCTATTAAGAAGTCTTTGACTTCGATATTTTTCTAGATTAACGTAAAAGTTAAATATATATTTACATCTACACTAATATTATAAAGAGGAAAGATTTGTATTTTTCATTAAGTAACTTATAAACTTAAAAATTACTGGACTGGAATTTGAAAAATTCTTTCACCATTAGAATCCTACATTATCCCTGATAATCATAGGCTAAAAATATTCTCAAGAGTTTTATTTCGTAAAATACCCGTTGGAAGCCGGGACGATCCGCTAGTCATACAATAAAAAACTAGCTACCAATATAATGTGCAAACCTCAGTGTAAATGTATGCAGTAATAAATATTAAATAAGGACATTGCAACTTTCCTACAAAAACATCAATTAACCTGTCAAAACAGTGGTCGAAAAAATGGCGGGGCCAAACATTTAATAATCCACCAAATTGCACCATCAATTCCACGTCGAACTATAAACCGAGACGAACTCATTAACTTTTGTGTTGAGTTTTGCCATTTTGGCACGTCCTGACGTTTTGTCACCAGACTCCATTTTGGTGACGTCATTGTATCCTGATTCCGCTGATTGAATAGCACGCTTTTATAAATAGCCCGGTTTAATAAGGAAACATATCTAAAATTATTACCTCTCACTATGCTGCAGTCATAAGTCCCATGGCTCCGTCGTCGGTGCGCGTTGTGCTAGTTCGAACGCCTTCAGAGGTAGTTTCCGATATGCAGCCAGTAAATGTTGGAACAACATTCCACCGCCGCCGGTGAGGAACTTGCAAAATGTTCAAAACTTCAAAGTTAACTTAAGAAAATATTTTACTGCTCATCAAAAAGAACAGAAAAATCTAACCACGATACTAGTGCAATATAAGCTGAGTAATGCAAATACAGAAAAAGCATTTTTCAATTTTTTTTCTTACTTATTTTTTCCTGAAAATCTGAACTTCAATCACGTATGAATACCTATTAATATGACTTATTTATTTTCCATATTTTGTAACTTAGTAAAACTTAACTTAACTTATACATTTTTAATAATTACTTATTTATTTATATAATATTTTGTTTTCTCTATTTGGTAAACTGTGTGTGTATGTGAGTGTGTCGTCACCACAATATGGTTCCAAAAGAAGACCAGCGCTGGCTAAGCAGCATTACGCTGATTTGGGACCAATTTGTGAACACTTTATTTGGTATAAACATTTGGAAGAATGGAAAGAATGTTCGAGATGCTCTCGTAACCGTCTCGTTTTGCACCTCTTCCTGCGTTGTGCTAGCACTCGAGTGTGACAGATTTTCGTGCTATGTGACCTCTATAATAAAAAAAAATACGTATCCATAATTAATATCTACAGTACATTCACACCTGTTCATAACAGTTAGATGCTAATTATATCGGCAACAAGATCATATATATTATTCTATGTGACTGTACCTCATAACTGTGCCCATTTTGTTGGCGAATGCGTTGGTCTGGCGGTAGGTCCCATTCACAGGTTAAAGACTTCACGAGTTCACGACATATTAATGATACTGATTAAGGGCGACACGTCTGATTAATTTGGAGTTTCCTTTTAGGATTCCAACTATATTTGACTACGTAAAGGTAGTTTAACACCTTTCAATTATAGTTACTTTAATTCAAAACTTCTTCTTGTCATTATTTCACGCTAAGTAGGGTCGCTATAATAAATACTTAACTGACACGCTGTTCTGTTACTTGTCAACGCAAAACTTACCTTGTATACACCTTAGTTTAGGGACTTCCTCTGAATCTAGGTAAATGTTTTGGAATATCCTCTTGATGTGTCCATATCACCCTAATCTATTACTCTTTAACTTCTCTGTCATGCTTACCGGCTTGGCGCGATTTTAAGCTTCATCTAACGTAGTCAAGTAATTAGGTTCATTAATTCTTAATATTGTCCATACCAGTAAAAAAAAATTTAACAAAAAATGGAACCGACTTCAACACCCAAAAGTGTGAAATAACTTGTTGAATTCGGTACCATGATGGTTCAAAAGTACCTATTATCACAATATTGTGCGCATGGTACCGACTTCGACAAGTTATTTCACACTTTTGGGTGTTGAAGTCGGTTCCATTTTTAGTTAAAAAAAAATTTTTCAATCTTTTTAGTGTAACTCAAAAACAGCTTGACCGATTTTGATGAAATTTAAAGTGTGACCAAACGACAAGCATCAGCTTTCAAACAAAAAAAGAATTTTCAAAATCGGTTCACCCAGTCAAGAGATCTGAGGTAACAAACATAAAAATAAAAAATACAGGCGAATTGAGAACCTCCTTCTTTTTTGGAAGTCGGTTAAAAAAGTCCGCTAAGACATGAGACATTTCAAAAACTTTGCGAAATAGTGTTATCCAATACATATTAATAGATAGCAATTTCGTTACCAAATTAATTTTTCAACAAACAACCTTTGTTTCACTAAGTATAGCTTACAAAATCTTAGAAAATATTCTTACAATACCTCTACGTGTGTAGTATCCACGGAAAATTCTAATATTAGCCAACAAGGTGTAAGTAGCCTGGCATTTCTCAAAAACGTACGATAAATATTGCCTCTAACTTCCCGCTTCTTCCCCGATATCATTTTACAAATTCAATCCCTAATTTTCGATCAAGACCCTCCTACCGATCCCCTAAATTGATCTGCAAGCTATTATATTCACACTTATTACCTCGACTCCAAAAAAGATTGAACGGAAAAAGGTGGAATTCGTTGTCTTTCCGATTACAATAAGAAAAGGTTCACGATTTATATCGTTCGGAGACATTTTAATATCGCCGGACGATATTTTTGCATAAAAAGTATACTTAATCGAATCAAGACACCCTTTTGTTGAGGCGATAAATAAAAAAACGGCGCCATAAATAACTCCCGAGGCTCTATTCGCAACGTCTAATGAGTTAGGAGCTGGCTAAAAGCACCAGTAGCTCAACTTGTAATGTTCCAAATTTATTGTCAGGCTCTGAAAATTCTACTATTTTACCTTTACTGCTTTTCCAATAAAATATTAAAAATACTAAAGGCGTAAAATTTCGTTGGCGATATCACAAAGCCTGGATAGAAAATCTTCAGTTCATGATTCTTGAAGACTGTCCTTCCTGTTATAAAATACGGTGTTGAAAAGTGGAAACAAATGTGATAGAACTTTTTCATGATTTTAAGGTCAAAGCTATGTAGATATTGCGTACGGGCTGATAAAATATTTTCTGCAGGATCGCATCCAAAATCACGTGGGATCCGACAGAAAATAAAAATTATGAACGTCTGTAACTTTCGTTTGTTTTTTGTTAAGATTAGTAAGGGCTGGTCATAATATTTGCCATTTTCCTGAGTCACGATCGCAGTACGGAAAATATAAAGGACGCCATGTATGTGGAAACTCAATGTGGCAGATTACAATTTGCGTTAGAAAGGAAGGAAACACCCCAATCAGGTTCAGGTCCAGGAAAGGTACAGTTTAGCCTGAAACTAGATATTTTTTGTGAAAATCGTTTTTGATTCTAACTAATTGTATGAATAATCACAATATTCTTTTGTTTTTGCTCTGTGAACAAGGTTTGTATTTACAAAAAAAACTATCCTATGAATCTTGCCGTAATCTGTTTAGTAAGTGAAGTCTAAAATTAATGTTTTTTTTTCAATACCAGCTGACACCGAATTTTTTGTATAAACAAGTCCTTCTGGTATAATACTGTGATATAAGAAAAGCGAACCAGCTCAGGACCGGAACGGTTCGCTACAATCTACCATTTGTATTCAAACGGGCGACCGGCCGGCCGCATTTTAATTTACTTACTCGAATTAAAACTGCGCGTGATTCGAATTCGATCCCTCACTACGATACTTTACTTTTATCGTTGATTGAAGACGTTTCCTTGTTATTATTAAGGGTTCCTAACTCTCGTTCCACTTTGGATTCAATTGAGTTAGATTTGAGATCGAGTAGTTCACGCGAAATTGAAGGCGACTGGAGAAGGACGAGTGAATTTCGGGGAGTCTGAAGGTGAGACTCAAGTTTCGTCGGCCATATTTTGTAAATTGACTATAACTTCTCGGTGAAGACGATTGTCTCCGATCGTTTATTCTTTCAATTTGCTTATTGGACGTCTTTGTTGTTCAAACTGAGAGGCTTTGAGTACCGCTGAAGTTCGATGAGAGCCCTTGATGGCTGAACATTTTCTGAGAAAAATAAATTTTCTTTTCACCCAAATCTCTTCGAGTTCATCATTAGACTTCGTTTCATTCGTCTTGAAATGCTTGCTGAGATAAGTGCGTTTGTATTATTTCTAGGAACCATTTGTCTGTAGAGCCTTGTTGATGTTAAATTTAGAAAGCTATCTCATTTATTGAATTATAGAGAGTACGTACTTATACCGACTCTAAAATTATTATATCACAATCGATGTATTGAAAATCAAACAGTATTCCGCCTGAAAAATCATAAGCCAAAAATTTGTAGAATCCTATGATTATTCACAGCAGTACCATACTGATACAAAGCTATACGTATGCAGCAGTATGGAAACTGGAAGAAAACTATTATTCTTTAGACCAACTTTGTCTTTCTAACCATAATATGAAACCTATAGATTTGAACCATGATTTTGATTGTCTGTATCGAACGGTCAAGGAACGTTGACGAAGAACTTCGTAAACAACATACTATCAGTTTAACACATTGATGTCCACTATCAAGAACAAACAATTACGACTGCATTTTACAAAACTGGCAATTAAACACGTTTCTGAACGAGCAAAGTTACTGCGTCAACTCCGTATCTTTTCCGTGTTTTCATTATGTGAAATGTTATTTACCTAAGTCCAAAAATGCTTTACAACCCGTCAAAGAGTATCTACAAACCGTGAACAACGACGCAATTTAAATTCTTCCCGACTTGCGCTGTACCGTTATCGTCAGATTCGATGTTTATATTTGCACAACAATCCCTTGCACCGACCTGGGCGCTTTGTTGTGGTAATTTCATTAGACGAGGTCGCTATTCCCTGAATATTAATAGGCGAACACTTTTGCTTTGGACGGAATCCCTAAACGCCAAATCTGGCAGTGCTTAGTCTTAGAATATGTCAATAAACCTATTGCAACATATTGTGTGTAGCTCCCAGCGAATCCCACAAATCCGCATCAGATACCAATCAATAAGTCTGTCCCCATCATATTATACTAAGCACTCATGGATTGTCGTTGACACAATTGGCAAGTTACAAAACTGAACTCATACACTATATAGTCTAAGCGTCTGACACGTATTCTTCATTATCGCTTCTGTCTCAATAAATGGAGAAAAAAACTGAAGAGCTCAATTGCTTACACCATTTACGGTCATTCAGCCAAGGGAATGCAAGGTTAGAACAATGAAACGATCCCGCACTATTAACGCTTTTTCTGTTAATTTCTTTGAATCAGTAGTTAACACAAACCAACTTATAATTTTTGTATTAATCATTAGAGTTTCTCAAATACTTAGGCAAGCATCTGTCTATCATTTTTTTTTAACAAAATGAATTAATTATCTGATATAATTATGATGTACGATTGAAAGATATAATGTTGAGAAGAAACATGTTCAGATATTTGGCTGTTATTTTGCCATATCATCTATGTAATAAATATTGTATTTATTTAATACAAATTACAAAAGAGTAAAGACATATAATAAATAGCCCCGAGTTTCTAGCTCGTTCTCCTTTTTATTCTTCCTCTAATTTTCTAACCTAGATTTTGTCGAAATCTTGACAACTGTTCAATCCCATAAATACAACACTTCTGCTTTTTTAACTTTTTGTGTACAATGCTTTTGTTGCCAGCAGGGACTGTGTTCAATAAAACCTTTTTAACAAGGGGTACAACCCATAATGTGTTAGCATTTGTTGTTTCGGCGCATCCATTTGAGATGGTTGAAAGCAGCTGTGAAATATTTTAATGACTTTGCTGTATTCGAGGATTGCAATCTAATGGTTTAAGGCCATTAATTGTTTGTGAATCATATATTTTTGATAGGTTTTCAAACTTGTCACTTAAAACTATTTATAAGAATCTATATTTTTTATCAAGTATTACAACCTATACAGCGTATCGGCGACATCTTTTCTTAATAATGCTCTCCTTCCTAGTTTTATACAATAGTAAAATAGCAAATAATTTTGTAATACAAATCTCAAATCGGTTGAACCGTGTTTGTTTATTTTAGCGTATAACAACAGCCATGATATACCAATCTCACAAAGAGGATGTAACCACAAGCTTCAAATTATATGGACCATTATGCTCTAGTTTAGCCATACATTAAGTATCATGGCCATCCCAAGGCGGGCAACATAATGGCAACGGATCCAATGACTTGCGCCAGTTGGCTCATACATCGATTGCTTCTCTTCTATAGAATAGCATATTCTATAATATGTATAGCTAGTGCCATATTGAATGTTCGGCTAAAGCGGCAGATGAATGGACCTCGAGTCAAATTCAATAGTGTCAGTGTACTTGGCTTAAAAGCTTTGTAGTGTGGCTTCTGTAAAGGTGCAATAAGAACAAAATTAGTTCGTGGACTTGATTCTAAAAGCAATTCTCGAAGCTGCATAGTCTCAAAGAATTGATATAAAAATCTCATCACCAACTAGTAGCTTTGTAAACAATATGGAAATAAACATGATATAAGAATAAAATTTGTATGAAAAAATTGTCTTTTAATAATATTTGAAGGCAAGGTAAATAAGCATCATGTCGCTGGCAATACCAAAACCATCAGAACTGCCAGTGAAACAAAATTTATAACAGTGTGGTCTTAAACGTGGCTAGTATTATTATATAGTAATCCAAAATACGCCAAAGTGACATAGTATTGTAATGAAAATATATGGCGAAGAAATCAACTTGAAAAATATTGTATTATTCGTTATAAAGTAAATAGAATAAGATTAGGTTGAAATGCAAATATCAGGATGAATTTTTACTTATAGTGATATTTAGGATTGTTTTTTTTTTACGTTGAGATGAAAAACACTGGTTTGGCTGCTCGTCCTCTAACGGGAATTCTTTGAAATTATATTCAACTTCACAGGTTTTTTCACAATAACGTGGGTTGAAAGTTGAAACAGTCTATAATTCTCGATTGTCCATTTGTAAGAAGTATAAGCTAAAGTCTACATGTTTATTTCTTTTTGGGAAAAACAACTTTCACAACATGTACCAAAAAAAGTTTTGGTATCATGCAGTCGTTTGGTCACATAACCAAAGCCTTTTGTCACTTGGAAATGTATTGCTTTTTTTGTGTTTTTGTGTGCTTATTCACTTGTCAGACACACTATTAAACGCAAATACAAAAAAATGCTATATGTGTATGAAAAGTACTTATGTGTGGCTATTACATATATTCGGAAATATTTTAAGTATACATCAGTAAAATTTATTTCCTTTATAATACCTACCATTGGCATAAGAGGGTTTAGATACCTAGCAAATGCCGCTACGCTCTGGTTCATGCATTAAGACTACATATGATATATAATTTCCCGTAGAGATTTGAAACCAAATTATCATTAAATGAACATAAAGCCTTTTAGATATCGCCAAAGATAACAAGTCACAGCACCCCCAATTCTCAATCCCCATTTCCAGTTAATTTCCTCCGTGGAAAGAAAAATAGCATCTTCATCTTAGAAATGATGAAGGATGATTTATGGTCCCCACACGTTTTTCCGCCATAATTAGATTGTGTCGAGTAAACAGCTCGGCATCAGGTGGCGGATGGCTCAGCCACGCGCAGTAGCACGTAATTATGCAAAATACACTCTTTGTTATATGTATGAAGAGTCTTGGGAGCGTAGCCGCTTATCCTTCGTGTAGACTGGAGATATTATTTTTGTATACTTGAGGCGCAGGTATAATGTAATTTACTTGTTATATCGGAGGAAACACCAAAGACGTCAGGAAAAAATCATGAATGTTAATACATCGGAAGATCGAGTATGGTATGCTGAACTTGAAAGTCATTGGCTAAGGTTTTTTACACTTGAATTTGTGTTGTTTTATAATAATAACGATTTGTTGCCAAATTTAGAAGATATTTTTAAATGTTTTTTTTGGGCACCATGTTTATATTGTGTATATCATTATATAGTATACATACATATTTTAAATAAATGTATTGACTTTCATCCGGTTCAAATAGCACAAACACCAAAGGAAAAACAACAACGGAAAGATTGCTAATATTGTTCAAGGTTGACAAACAAAAACATAACAAAGATGGTTTTGAACCATGAAATTAAGCGACATATCATCTTACATAGACTGTTGTTGCTGTATTAGTAGTGTAGATATGATTAAGATAAAAGAAAAAGCCATTTACAAAATTTAAAAAAAAGCCATTAAAAAAATGTACATTGATTTTTAATAGACATTCTGTCCCGGCACTCTATGGGCCAAGGCTAGTCTATGTCTATGATGTTTGTTGTTTGTTTAGGGAGGACATAGATGCTGGCTACCGCCTGTGCGGTCGTCCAGCTCCACCGGGTTTTGGGCGAGGGCCTGGCCCTACAATAGCCCGGGAGGGAGAAGTGCCGAAGGCACTTCTCCCGAGACGGGCGTAGAAGGCGAAAAGCGCTTTCTACCTCCGTCTCCTGCGGACGCCGAAAACGTGCCGCTACTATAGGAGGGGTTGACAGCGAGCTCAAGGGCACCACTGTGGTTCGGACCTCGGCTTGTCTCGCTGTCGAGAGACATGGGGGGGATCGGAGCAAAATGCCTCTGTGCAACTGCAGTGTTGCACAATTGGGCCCTACTGAATAATACTCTTTGACTATTTGGAGAGCAATTTATCGTGACCTTGTTTTTGCCTCGAGCTCGCCGGCGGGCTCGGTGTTTGATTGTGTGACCTCTAATTACCTCACACCTGGGGATTTTACCTCGACGACTTGCGGATAACGCTAAAGCTGCCAATGTAATGGCTGCGATGGGGTCATCCGGGTCGTCTAATACCTGCCGTGGTCGGCGACGGGGGGGTTTGAAGAATGGGATAGAAGAGGCAGTCGAGTAGTTCGATGCCTGGACAACCAATGGGTTCGGGTGGTGGGGCGCTCGATCAAAGTATCGGCGGGCGCAGTCCTTATTGAACTGCGCTAAAGAGGGAAGGTTTAAGTCGCAATGCAACTCGGTGTTCCGGATATACCACGGGGCGCCGGTTGCATTACGAAGAAAACGGTTTTGGATGACTTGAAGTTTATGAAGGTGGGCCTCACTAGCATGACTAAACACTACTGATGCGTAAGTCATGATGGGGCGGATGCAGGCAGTGTAAAGTGTCTTCTTATTACTAAGAGACATTTTACTCTCTTTGCGAATTAGGGGACCAAGGCGACCCATTACGAAGGCCGCTCTGTTACGGACGGTTGTTATGTGATCGTTAAAGGTGAGATGACGATCAAGGGTGATTCCGAGGTATTTTGTTCTAGGAACCCAGGGAATGGGTTCGTCGAATAAAATAAGCGGTTTCGGGTAAGGGGAGCGTGTCTTCTCAGTAAAGCACATAGCTGTGCTTTTGGCTGGGTTGACCGCGATGCGCCATTTTCGGAACCAGTCACCGATCTCGGTGACGGCCCGTTGAATGACGAAATAGGACTGTCTGTTGATATGCCACCCAGTGGTGTAAATGGCGGTATCGTCCGCATATTGGGCTAGGAATACTTTGGGCTGAGAGCGTGGGATGTCACTGGTATACAGTGCAAAGAGAATAGGTGATAGCACGGAGCCCTGAGGGACTCCGGCTCTGACTGGGTGGGGGGAGGAGAGGGTGCCTTCCACGCGATAGCGAAAGCTTCTGGCTTTAAGGAAGTCTTGTAGGATGAGCACAAGCCGTTCTGGCACGCCAAATTGGTATAGCTTGTAGATCAAGCCATTGTGCCAGACTTTGTCAAAAGCTTTCGCTACGTCGAGGAAGACTGCTAGCGTAGTCTGGGGTTTGGGGTACTTATTGAAGCCCTCAATGATGTGCTCCGTGAGGCGGTGCACCTGTTGGACGCATGAGTGTCCGGGTCTGAAGCCAAACTGCTCATCTGGGATAAGGTGGTGTTCCTTAGCATGGGACTGGAGACGGTTTGCAAGTAACCGCTCGTAAAGTTTGCCTAAGGCACTGAGGAGGCTGATGGGGCGGTAGCTGGTGGGGTCAGATGAGCTTTTGCCTGGTTTGTGAATGCCAATGACATTTGCACATTTCCAGGTGTCTGGGAATAAGCAGTGGCTCATAGCAGCATTGAAGATGCTGACTAAGAGATGGATGAGAGGAATGTCTATGAGTAATACAAAATACTTTTATAGGGGTAAGCATACCAATGTTCTTGAAGGAGCCTTCGGGGGGGGAGGATACAAGGGGAGGGGGGGATACAAGGGGATGGTGCAGATATATTTTTAAGGCATACTCTACATAGCATACAGTACAGCTCCTTCAAGTCTCTTTGCACTTTGCAAAACCATATAACAGCAGAAAGAACGTATTTATTTATATACCTTATATAAAGATCATACGACGATGACTGAATTTTAAGCAAGGCAGCTTTTATAGGTATATACTAGTATCATATTATATCTCTTCTTCGCTCTGAGATTTACCTTGATACAGGTCTTTTAAGTTAAATAAAAGATTTACACAAGTACTAGCACGATAATCAAATATAGAACTGCAAATAAACTTATGAAGAGTAACTTTTCCGTAAAGGCCGAAACAACAGTTACGCCGGAGGCATTTTCAAAAAATATTTTCAGGTATATTTTCTCAGATTCCCACAGAGTTGCATACAAAAGCATCCGAGTGTATCCCACACAATCCCATATCACGACTCTATGAATACACTTATACTGGGAACGTTGGCGTGACAAGATTCTCTGCTTAACATAAACAATATTACTTGAAAATTTTCCGTCGCAGCAGGTACAGTCGGTGACGGAAGTGTGTCGGTCGCCTGCCGTTACTTGCAGTGCATTAGCAGTATTACCTCCGAATACGACGGTTATTTTCCACATATAGCCGGTGTGAGGAACATTTTTGGTTTATACGTATATAATTATGTTTAGCGTTTTTACTCTTAGAATAGGAACTAAATGTATCACGGGTGTTTTTGTTGAGGGTAAAATGAGTTCTGCGTACATTGTAAAATGTAATAATGAGACTTAAGAACAAACAAGAATTTAATATGAATATTTAATATACATAAACATTTCTCGCCTTTATAACACTCATGCACGTTTCCTACAGTTTTTTTTTCTATGAAAAAATGGGCGGTGTTCTATGTAATTAATGCCTAATAGGGCATTATTATTCGGCTAGGTTCTAGTGCTCTGAGTCTTGATTAAAAAAATAACGACGATTAATTGCTCAGTTTCTTATGGACAAATCAGAAATTCTCTCTTTAACCGTCTTGAAAAAAGGAGGAGGTTCTCATTTCGACTGTATTTTTTTATGTATGTTACGATCTTGATACGTGTCATGTGGTGCCATTTAAATTTGAGTGGGGTCTGACGAGTAGTATTTGAGTTACCCTTATTATGCATATTTTACGTTTGTTGGCGGTTTTTTTGTTAATATTTTATCTGTAGGAAGCTGCTGCTATCTTTGGTTATACCTCATTATCGGTTATCATGATGAGATATGAGAGATATGTTTCTTCAACAACTTCTCACACTGAAAAATATGAAAAAACTTATGTAAGTTTTGTAACTTTTTTGAAGCAACGGCCGATTGGTTATTGCTATAGACTACGGTGCTGCAGGTCCATGGTTCGCCCGTCTTGAGCTTCATCATATAGTGGAAGGGCATTTTGCGAATGCTCGCCTGGCTAGCTACCACCCTCATGTAGAAAATCTGTCGCCAATCACATATAACAGTGTGCCGGCAGCAGTCCTTGAAAGCCAGGCTCATTAGACTCAACTACTGTATATCTTAGGGTGACGAGTACAGTGCAATTTGTCATTAGTGATAAAATGCTTCTGTTATAGGCAGAAGGTTACCACTTATTATCTGGTAGGCCTCGTGCTAGTTCCGCCACAAAAACAAAAAAAACTCAGTGTGTAAGTCAGAACTTCAACAAGCCACGTATAACTTTTGACAGGATCAACAGATTTTGATACTTATGTGTATATTGGATAGAGTGTATTTCCAAAGTGGTCTCATTAAAGTTTTATTTCTGAATTTGGTCCAAACGTTATTAGCCCTAATAGGGTCTAGGACGATAGAATTCTCAAGCATGCTTCATGCTTAAAATGTTTGCTTTAATATTGAACTTTGGTATTTAGTACTTTGTTTGCCACTGTACTGACTATTGTAGGTATATCACATACACATGTCACATGTTGAGAATCAAATTTGCATAGAGCGGAACAAGAGAGAACTTGTGCGGTTTTCTCGGGCTCGCAGACTTAAACAGATTTAAACTGTGGGTGAATATATTTGGTATTGTTGCCTATAATAAAACACCTTCGTATATTGTATGTGTCCTAAATACACACATATTAAGCCGCTGACAACTGACTAAATAGCTTTACTTGAACAGATTTTCAGCATAATAAATTTAGTTTGTAGCATTAAAAAACATATATGTTATATCTTGATCATATTCACTAAGGCCAAGAAAAGTCCGAAAAACGTTCCTTTAAATTTTCTCCATAGTATAAAATTGCAAAGTTCACTCTAAATCACGCTTTTAACGTAAACATCTTATTTATTAACCAATTCGTGTTTTTATTTTATGTTTGTTACCTTAGAAGTCTTGACTGGGTCAACCGATATTAAAAATTCTTTTTTGTTTGAAAGATGATGCTTATCGTTTGGTCCCATTTAAGTTTCATCAAAATCGGTCAAGCCGTTTTTGAGTTACACTAAAATAACTGAAAAATATTTTCCTATCTTGATGATATTGTCGTTAACAGTGAATGATATTCGATCCCGTAAGTATCAAGGGATACTAAAAAGTGTGAAAAAAAAGTCGGTACCGGTATTATTATGCCGGTATTATCACAATATTGTGCATGCGCACAATATTGTGATAATACCGGATAGATACTTGTGAACTATCATGGTACCGACTTCAACAAGTTATTTCACACTTTTGGGTGTTGAAGTCGGTTCCATTTTTTTTGTAATATTTTTTTAATGTATGAATGTGTATTAAAATATAACAATTAAATAGCAAAACCTTAGCAATAGGGACAAGAAAATTTAAATTTTCTATTTACGTTATTAGTTTTGTATTATCAAGCATCCTTTCGTTTACCCAAACTAATCGCGATTTCACCATCGCTGCCACTCTTTCACTCCGAAGCAATCTGATAGTGACAAAATTTTAGCTATTGACATAATCTTAATGTTTGAAGAGATTTAATTTTTGTGTCTTCTAGTTTAGCCATAGTCTTAACATTAGTGGCATATAGTGTCAGGAACATGACTACAATTTTGAGCTATAAGAGTTTTTGAAACTAGTCATTTTATATTTGACAGTGTTAGAAGATCAATTTTTATGTTTGGCTTTTTATAGACGTGCGGATAGCGCCTAAATATTTTATTACGTCTCTTTATACTTGAAGGTGTCACTTGAATACTAAAGCGTTTTATTTTGCGACTTATTTATCCGCACAGAAAATAAAAACCCTATAATATTTTTATCTGCGTCATTCCATCGCTTTTACTATGTTGGTATTCTTAATTCGCGGGGTTGACACCCCTGTGAATTGCTACTTAATTAAGCTTTGTTGTTTTAATGACTTTTTAAAATAGCTGGTAACATTATTACAATATTAAATTATATTTATAGTGATAAGGGAAAGAAGATGGTTTGAAGTTTAAGGTTAGAGTGCGTGTACCCTTTCCATTCAAATATATGTTTCTGATATATTAAATACAAAGTATTCAAACTCAGTCAATTTTACATGCATATGACCTGCAAGTCCATGGTTCGAATCCCGCCGCGGGCTTGAGCTTCACCGTTATTCTTCATAGAGCGGTACTAAGTGTGCTTGTATGTGTGCGCGCCCATTCGTTCGAAGCACAGCATGCACTCTATTGTAATAAAACTCTATTGTAATAAAACTCCGGCTTACCATGTTACAACTATGTACTATATTTCACACTTATCTTATATTCTACAATTAGGTTAAACTCACTATCAAACACCTATATGTAGTACTGCCGTATATACATGGCACTTTGCGTATTAGGTACAGTAACGTCCTTACACTTCGAGACTCTATTGAAGACTGACTCGAATTCTCCCTGCAACTGGCCATGTTTGCTCTCCCCTCCAAGTATTACGTTACGAGTCAAATCAATGTGTAATGGACTTCGTAATTATCAAATAAGCTACTAAAGGAGTCAAATTGAATACTTACAAGTAAACTGTAAAGCATTAAATTAAGTACAAATTAAGTTAAGTTGAAACCTAACACTATAATATAAAAAAAATAAAAATAAGATCAAACGAACTTTTTGAAGTGAAGTTCTATCATTATTATATGAATCGCTTCATTAGAAGATACAGTTTACATATATCTATCTTGCCAGACGTGCGCTAGTCGGGGCCGCACCGTGTCTACGCACCAAGCGCTCAAACTTGACACAGTCATCTTCAATCAAAATGAAAACAATAATATTTTAACTAATATCGACGTTTGGATCAAGTTGCATTGACCGTGGTCACGAGTAGACTGACGAAGCAGGTGTCATCGTCTTGAGCGGTGAGAGTGATTTAAATCTACCCCCGTAAGGTTTTCGTAATGAAATCGCTCCCGCCTCTCCTCAAGACGATGACACCCGCTTCTTCAGTCTACTCGTGACCACGGTCAATACAACTTGATCGGAACGTCGAGGTTAGTCAAAATATCGTTATTTCGATGTGAATTCGTGCGTGAATAGATCCGTCAACGATTTAGACATATGAATTTAGTTCACGAAGGTTCAAAGAAAATTATCGTCAGTCAAATTCGATTTTACCATAATTATTGTATTGACTGTCTCCGAAATTGCATATGAACTTGCAAAGTTTATGCAACTTCGAGGTAACTATATGGGGAAAAGTATCTGTGATGTTCGATTGCCATTCACGAGAAGAATGTTGATAAAAACGTACTAAAGTATGCATAGTTTGAATCACATTAAAGTTATTATTTCTATTACATTACCATAATGTCGTTACTTGAGAAGTTCTTGTTCTTAGTGGCACCTGATTGTATATATTAAATTTAATATATATTTTAAGCAACAATTGGGTGTCGGATAAAATGCACAACAATATAAAAATAATTATGTAAGTATTAATAACTATTTAAGCGACAATCTTTTATAAACCAGTGCACATTATCCGACATAATAACTTTTCTTTAAGTATGAGGCATATTCGATTTATGATGTTTAATTTACCTAATTTATTTATAGGAGTTAAGAAAGCTACATTACGTATAGAATATGAGTGAGGACTGGCTTCTGACGTAAAAGGGAAAATTCAAAAAATACTCACAATACACACAATGGCAAATTCTACTAAAATTTAATTCTCAAAATGGCAATTTAAAAGAAATATCTTAAAACAAAACTCTTTCAACCGATCTTCAATAGCCTCTATTGTGATTCACTTTGCACAACTGAATTTTTATCCATTGTGAACATTTGTCAATACAATCCCAATAAAGATTTTTGAATGTGATAGTCGCTAAGCATGCAATGTGCTTGAACATCATGTTTAGAAATTGATAATGGCGAATATTGGAGTGGCTGCTGGATTCTTATACAATTATTTCTTTCAGGCAAACACTGTCTGGTGAATGGCAGCACTGTCTCCTATTATTATATATAAATCTATATGAAACAATGATGGCTCAGTGGCATTAGCTATGGACTGCCGCGCAGCAGGTCCATGGTTCGAATCCCGCCGCGGGATTGAGCTTCACCGCATGGTGGTAGGGCATTTTGCGAATGTCCGCCTGGCTAGCGACCACCCTCATGTATAAAATCTGCCGCCAAGCACCTAACGGTGTGTTCCGGCAGCTTTCCTTGAGAGCCAGTGAAATTACAGGCACATGAGACTTTAACTACTATGTCTCAAGGTGACGGGCGCAGTGCAATTCGTCACATGACGGAATGCGTCTGTTATAGGCAGAGGACATCCGCTTAACATCAGGTAGGCCTCGAGCTTGTTCCGTCACAAAAAAAATTGTACTAAGCCCTTTAACGTGGCTGATGTATTAGACCGCAAATTTTGTGGCTCTGCTATCGGTTTCGGTCACGAAAATGTAAATGCGTTCGGCGCGTATAGTCAGATTTAGTTGAGATCTTTGACAAGTACTCGTCGCACAAGTCGAAGAGAAATCCGAAGCCCAATAAGACCCGCTGCGAATATAGATTCACCTATTTGAAGTGAATATTATAATTACAATTCATAAAAATCGTATTTGTATGTAGCAAAATGTTGATTTGTTGTAATATACATAGGTATTACTTGGGTACTTCTGGTTTTACAATGCCACAGGTTTACGAGTGGTCTATGTACTGTATACATATAAAGTCGTAAGAAGGCTTTGCGCTTTACAAACATAAGTGCATCTGCCTTATGACGTCATCCGACTGGGAATGTCATTGTGACAGAAATGCGCTGAGGATGTTTGGAATAGTTTTGACGGTTTCATGTGAGTTTTAATGTCTCGGAGCGACTCAGCATCAAATGGCACTCACTGCACAGATTATGTAGTAGTTTGTGCTTTCTTGCAGGGAAATGTGAAAGACCCAGATAAGGTAGCTCATACAAACGGATTTGCTTGCAAGAAGCTGTAAAGAATGAAATTGTTAGCGTATTTGAAGAAAACGTCTATTATTCCTAATGAATATTTGCTGTAAAATTTCTCGTTAAATACTTATGTATATACTTACTGTTGTTGGTAATTCAATATACAGATATTCAAGTTATTATGTTTAGTAATTTTGATGAAGATGCAGATGATTCATGTATTAATGATCAGGTACTCATTTAATACTAAATAAAATTTTCAAAACATGCCTCGGTTTTGTTAACGTTAGCTTTTGTTATCAAGTTAAAATCAGTGGGAATATTTCAGAAAAGTATTTCAACCAATAGTACCGAATAATGCGGTTGAAGATGATGTTCGGGGTAACTAGAATTACTGGCTCTCAAGGTCCGTTGCAGGAACACATCGTTAAGTTCTTGGTGACAGATTAAGTGGGTGGTAGCTAAATGCCCTACGGCCATGCTATAACTATCGTGCCATCCTTGGACCGACGGCCCTCCAAAGTACGGAAGCGCTATATTAATTGCCAGTTGGGTCACCCATCCAAGTTATTACCGAAGCGATAGCTTAACCTAGCAACAGACCTGTGTACGAAGGCGCGCTTCTCCACAGTAAATAATTTATGTGCATTTCTACGGGTATGTCTTGTTTCTACGCGACATCTTACTGTGTGTGTACATGTTAATGGAACACCCGTTAAAACAATAAGATCGCTTGTATAGACAGGTAATAGTCTCAACTACATTCAACAAATACTGAAAGCCACGCTTTCGTGAACGAAAAGGCGCTTGCTCGCCATGAGCGCTTAAAAAATCTAGCTTTATACAAATTTTAAAATCCAATAAAACTGAAAGTACGTCTTAAAGCGTTAAAATCTTAGTTGTTATATTTCTTACAACTTCACAGTCGTGAATTGAAATCTTTGTTTAGAGTTCGGACCACCCTTTCTTCTCGGTCTAAATGAGAAGCGTAACTTTTTTTGTTTTTTAATTTGACTTGCACTATTTGTACATATGCCATTACATAGCACCATTACTTAATACACCTTTTGTCTTGTCATGGTAAGGAACATGTCAGTTTAGCAAAAACGCAGTTAATAAAAGCTTGGATAATGTGTGTAAAAAGTAAAGCTTGTAGTTGAAAACTATTTTTAAATTGATATTATTCGCTATAAAATGCATGACCGAGCTTTCAGGCTTAAGCTTCAATCCACTAGCCATATAATGAGATTAATATGTTAATTATGTAATACTTTTCCGTTACTAAAATTAATGCTATTAATAGCTTATTCGATATTATAACAGTTATGTGCTTTTAATAAACAATTGAAGAAGACTTCCGTTTTACGTAGAATGCAAAACAATAATTGACGATCCTGAGTATTGACTAGTGTTAAGTTATAAAACGCGCACACGAAGCGCTCGTAGCAAAGTTTGCTTAGCCATTCAGAACCGATCAGCAAAGCTAAGCAACTTTCGCCTCGGTCATGAGTTGGATGGGTGACCGCTGGTGACATTACTACTGAGCGCTTCCGTGCTTCGGAGGGCACGTTAAGCCGTCGGTCTCGGTTATTGTCTTCGAATGGCAGTCGTTATAGCATGATGGTAGGGCATTTTGCGAATGCCCGCCTGGCTAGCTACCACCCTCAAGTAGAAAATCTGTCGCAATCACCTAACGGTGTGTTGAACTAGGCTAACCTAGAATTACTAGCTCTCAAGGACTTCTGCCGGAACATACAGTTAGGTGCTTCGTGACAGATTTTCTTCTTGAGGGTCGTAGCTAGACAGGCATTCGCAAAATGCCCCACCGCAATGCTCTAACGACTGCCATCCTAAGACAACAACCGGGACCGACGGCTTACCGTGCCCTTCGAAGCACGGAAGCGCTCAGTAGTAATACTCAGTAGTAGCAGTCACCCATCCAAATCATGACCACGGCAGACTTGCTTAACCTAGCTGATCGGCTAAGAACGCCAAATAAAAGTTCGCTACTAGCGCTTCAAATTTAGCAATCACATAATGCAAACCCACGAAAATATCACTTTTAAGGGCTCTGTAGTGCTATAAAACTGGTCAAGTGCGGGGAAGGCCATGGTCTTATAGGGTTCCGCGATGCAACAGCTCGTAAAAATAAAGTGATATGTGGTTTCGATCACTGCTTCGAAACTACATTAGGTGGTTTGCTGTTATACGTAACCCCAAAAAAGAAATGAACCTTATTTGACTGTTTTTTTTTAAATTCAAATCATCACTAGCCGTTCAGCATAATTTCAAACATTTAGGTAGGTAATCAGGTACTGCGTTTTACGGGTTCTAGTCTAATTCGTAGAGGAAAGTAATATATCGGTAAAGTTGTAAAAAATATTAGATCTAGTCACGGCATGTCACGAAATACGTATGCTTGTAAGTCAAATCAGTTGATAGATAAACTTCTTATCCTTATTTTGATCTTTTGAAAATGAAAATAAAAAAAAAAAATTTATAAGTATTATTATCTCTAAATGTTTCTCGAAGTTTCGAATTCTCGATTATCCTAACGGTAACGTTATAGCGCGAGCTGAAATAGGAACCTGATTTCAGAGTTGGTTTATTTTTGTAAAGACTCATTAAGAGCGTAACTTTAAAAGTCAACTCACTCTATGTCCCTGGTAAATAGCAATAGGTTCGCTTCCTGATACCTGGTAGCAAAACATACATCGCGAAAAGGGGGCCTTATACAGTAAATAGATCTAAAGTAACGCTTACTTTGCGAAAATAAATAATAATTACAAATATATAAAAAAAAAACTATTGAAGATTTATATTTTAGAAAAACATGTCAAAATATATATAGTAACAATTCCACCTAATTTTCCTGTTAAACGGACGTGACACACAATTTAGCCCAACCGGAAGGATTTTCGACGCGATTCGTTTCATCAGTCTTGACTCTTGACTCTTTGAGCGCAGGATCAAAGACTCCAGGTATATGAACAAAATATATCATTCGATATATTTTGTTCATGTTTAACTAAAATAATAATTTATTGTCCGAAATACTTTATAAATAATTGTTATTATTATTTTGAGTTCGTACAGTCTGGATATAACATTTATGAACATTACATTCAACTTTCTAATAGTATTAGCCATTCTAAATCATTGAAGAAAACTAGCACCACGACTAAAACGATAGACATTTTATCCGATATCGCTAACGAACGAAGATAAAAACAAATAAAACTTTGAGATGTGCCAGTAAGACTGCTTCGCTCGGTTAAATATCAAACAGCTGTTGCAAATAAACCCACTGCTCGATCGATAAAAAAACTGTGACAAATTATTTTCCCATGCTCGTTTTTCCGCACAGTCGCGCAGCTAAATTCTTTACAATCAATGCACAAAACGTACGAAGCACGAAGCTTTTTTCCCCACAACGGTCTTGATTAATCGTTACGTGCTAAGGCCGTGATCACAGCAACGCGCCAACGCCAGAAGAGCACGCGATAGCGATTTATCATTCGCTCCACTCCGCCCGCTACGTGAATAAATCGGTTTCCTATCGCTCCCGGGAATTTATCGAGCGTTCCGCGGTTAATAGCGCACATTAATATAAACCGCTTCCGCTATCGCTAACTTAATGTGTTCTGTTGTCTGTTTGTATAGAAAGTTGCATTGGTAATCTTTTATTATGCTTTCAGTTATATCAAATATCGTAATTGCAAGAAAAACTATGATTTCTCTAAACCATAGCAAGATATTCCAGAAAACTATGGCTTTGGTTTTATGGCCGGCCATTATCTAAAACAGCTGATAGGTTAGCTTTTATAAGTGATTATGTCTAGGATGGCTTAACCTAGATGATAACTGACTCCCAACTGGTGAACCAAAAAGGTGCTTGTTGACAGATTGTATTCTATAGGTTGGTAGACATCATTTTTTTATCAATACTTTCGTTGGAAGTATGTCGACTACCTTTCGGTTAAAAAGAGTAAAGATGGAAAAGAGCTCTATAGTGCGCATAATGTCTAGCAACGCTCTGCTTCCGTTGTTGCGAGTAGAGGTATGCTGCTCTTTCAGAGCATACTTTTCCTTTGACGTGTGTTTCAACATCAATCAAGAGGATGAATGGATCAGTTTTTTCTTAACGCGCGCACCCTATGTGCAAGTTACTTATAAGATTTTAAAATGCTGCTTATCCTTATTTTATTACATAATGAAACTCTTTCACCTGAGTTACTCATAAAACCATTTACAATGTACATCTATTTCCTATCCCAGATACTTCACGGAGAGATTGGGCCATAAATCTGGCGTATAGCAGGAACTAATAGAGTCTTCCTTTGGGGCCATTAAACACGCTGCATATTCCACTCAATATCCTATAATGATACATTGTAATATATATCATTTTTATTACCTGATATTTCTACTCCTTGTCGTTACTTTTAAGTTTGTGATACTTTTTTCATGGAGGTATCATATGAAAGAATCTTGGAAAAATATGTAGGTAGGTAAAGGATTAAGAAGAGTTCGTTTCCATGTCTTATTATAATGAAAGTTTTTTCGGTAGCTGTTCTCGAATATGTTTTAGGGTTCTGTATTAGAAAGCAGGACCATATTGCAAAGTCTCTGTTGTCCGTCTATTTCCTTTATAGGGCTGCCTCTTTGGAATCGTTGTAGCGTGTAGTAGTATAAAAGTATGGCGAATATAGGTAAATCAGTTACAATATCGTGTACAAATCGTAAGAAAAAGTTTTTTTTTTTTTTTTTTTTTTTATGCCTGATAGGTTAGGCTTTGACCACTATCCCACCTGATCGTAAGTGATGATGTGGTCGAGGATGTTATTCAGACTAACCTAGAGTTACTGGCTCTCAAGGACAGCTGCCGGAACACACCGTTAGGTGCTTGGCGACAGATTTTCAACTTGAGGGTGGTAGCTAGCCAGGCGGGCATTTGCAAAGTGCCCTACCACCATGCTGTAACGACTGCTATCCTAAGACAACAACCGGGACCGACGGCTTAACGTGCCCTCCGAAGCACGGAAGCGCTCAATAGTAATGCCCAACCAGCGGTCACCCATCCAAGTCGTGACTGCGGCGGACGTTGCTTAACTTTGCTGATCGATTCAGAATGGCTAAGCAAACTTGGCTACGAGCGCTTCAAAAAGTTATAAATATAAGAACATTTACAAGAAACGTGTTTTTTGAACGTTTGTTTTTGTACACACAAGCCCCTAAATTAATGTCAATCCAAAATCTAATGATACGATATAACGATCTAACAACAAATAAGTGTAACGGCTTAGTGTGCGTGAGATAAGTAAGGTAACAAGTACCGTAAAGGATCTCATAGTAAATGCAAAACTAACAGCCTATATCAGGTATATAGTAGTATTCTAATGGTGAAAGAATTTTTCAAAACGGTTCAATAGTTTGTAAGTTTATTCCTTACATACAAAAATACAAATCTTTCCTCATTATTGTTTGGTGCATTATGTATATAGAACCCACGGATTCCTCGTGCCCGAGACCAATTCCCACTAAGCCGTTTATTTTGTGTATTGTTAATGGTCTAAATAATGCGTGATAGCTTATCACCAACGCACCTCTAAAAAGCAGCGTGAGTTAATACGATTATACCTTAGTTCCTGGATCAACACAAAATAGGATACTTTTTGCCAACCTTAAGGAACTTTTACACACATTATACGAGAGAGAGAGAGAGAGAGAGAGAGAGAGCGAGCGATTTAATAGAGTAAATAATATCATGGCCTGAGAAATGTATTAGTTTTAGGTACGAATCCTGCTCATATATTTGTTTCTTTAATTCTTTTTATGTTAGTAACTGATTAGTTTTTAAAATATTTTATCTATTTTTAATTAATAATAGTCGTCGATTAGTAGTTACGAGAGTCAGTATAACTGTTGAGTTTTATTTTATTGGTAGCAAAAACCGACATTCAAGACCCGCCATCGGTTTTTTGACAGCTATAAATATAAGCTTCGGTATACAGAACGATGGGCAATTTTGTTGCTAAATAAGCTATCCTAAGGAGCGATTCCTACCAGACATCGTTGAATGATGAAAGTAAGTATAAGCTTTGAATAAATAATAGTATATTTTATCAAATAGTACAAGTCAATAAACTATTATTAAGGAAAACTGAAGCCAAGCGTTTTTAAGGTAGTGTTGCAAAATATATAATATTCGAATTGACGAAAGGAGGTTTGAGTTGTACTCTCGGTTATGATAACTTTGAGTTTATTTTCTTTTATTCATAACTTTTTCATGACCCTTTTTTGAATCTATACTTTTTAATCCTTTCCATTAATCAAAGCTTGCTTTATAGGAAATATTCTTTGAAATATCCGACGTTCAAAGGAAAACTGAAGTCAAGCGAATTTATAAAATACTTACTGAGTAAATAAGCTTTGGCTGAGAAATCTTGGACGATACTTTACAATAACACGTTGAAAAGTAACCGCTGGCTGTGAATATTCTATAGATAAATATGGCTTTATTCTTTTGACTAGAGTAATCAAAAAAAAACAAGTTTAATAACTAAACTATATAATATTAATATATAGTTTCAGAATCCAGGAGATGTTAAATTTATTCAAACAAAACTTGAATGAGAAAATGGTGCCTTAAAGTATCTGAAGCCATCGTAGTGGAACTTATCTTGTTCTTACCCAAACTTAATTAAGCAGTGTTCTCTGTCTTCATTATTTGGATGGGTGACCTCTAGTAGCATTTAATAGTAAGCTCTGCCATGTTTTCAGGGCACGTTAATTCGTCGGTTTGTTGTCTTAAGATGGGTCAGCTGTAAGTCTGTGTCAGAGGCCTTGAAACTTTGATACTTTGCATGGTGGTAGGGCATTTTGCAAATACTTTGCTGGCTAGCCACCAGTGAAACCCAGTTCACATCCTAACCTAAGTGTGTTTTGCAACTTCTACCACATCATTACTTTAGATGAGATTGAAATCAAATGGTTGTCTACCGGCAATAAAAAATGAAATACTTCATTTTAATGTTGATACTTCCAGACAACCAGAGCGAGAATAAAAAAAATTCAAGTGTAGATACTGCGGTAGTATAATATTTAAAAAGATTTAAAATCATAGTTTTTATATTTTATATGATGGTGTTATCGGAAATATTCTAAGAAATAAATGACATTTCAAATGTACTTTAGGCGAGGACACAAAAAGTTTAGACGTTAACAATACAAATGTAGATTTTGATATGTTCATGCACATTCACGAAAACGTAACAAATAGTAAATTGATTTTTAATTTTTTTTTTTTACTGGCGGTATGCCTTTATTAAACAAAATACTATGAACTATATACAACACTACAGCTACTACAATAAAAGCATTTAGACACCTATAAGTCATAGCAGACTCATAGGCAGTCCAAATGCTCCAGCCCACTCCTAGTTGGCAGCGTGCCCAGCATGCTGGCAGCATTGCCCCGTTGAATTGCAATGCTTATTCGTTAAGCCAAATATGTGCCAGCATTTTGATCACGCGTCGCATCGACCAAGCGCCCAGATAGGTTTTGGAAAATACGATGAGCTCCCGGTCCCCACGGACCCAACGTCTCTACACCAAACGGCTCAAATATGTAACCCATACCGAGGTTAGCATATTTGCGCCGCTTGAGTTGCTCCGCCGAAGTAGCCGCAGCGCCAGCCCTCACGTTGGTTTCAGAAAGATGTGACGGCGCTAAAGTGTCCACGCACGTAGCGTCCCACACTAAGGGCCGTCCTAACTTCCACGGAACCAGAGTCATGCCGTCAGGTCTTTTACCATCGTCACGCATCAGACCATTCGGTTCGAGAATAGCTGGAACATTGGCGCTGGTAAAAGCCCGGCGAATGATATCGTTAAGGCTGGCGTGGCGGGAAATTCGACCAGCACTTCGAGAGCAGGAGAGGCCATGGTGACCGAGTTGATCAACTGCAGTACCACACTGGCAGTGATGTGCAACACAACACCTTGCACCCAAGCGTAAGCTAATAGCTAGACGAAAAGCGGATGGATCTATAAGGCTACCAGTTTTGTAAGAAGGAATGGCCTGTAACCAAAGACCGGATTCCCACACAGAAACAGCGAGAATACGAGCACGATCTGCGATGCTAGAACACGTATTTAAAAGATCTTTCCGTGTTAGCTCGCATAGGGGCCGATCCCACTGTTTCTGAGATGACAAAATTTTTGGGAATTCAGTATTTGGACAAGCCAGTCTCCATGTGTTTTTGGCCTCAGCCAGATATGCTACATCGAAAGAGCCTAAAGATCGTGCAAGAATTTTTTCTACTAATTTGTGTGTACTGTGTACAGAAGACAAAAAAGCTGGTAATGCCACACTAGAAATTTTGCGTATCCCTATGCCCCCCAACCTCACAGGGAGGGAAGCTTGCACCCAAGCCCTATTTTTTAATATACGTGAAATAACCTAACTTTTTGACATATAAGTAAAATGTATCACGTTTCCAATTACCACGGGCTACCACAACTTATACATATTTTATGCAGTCAACAATCGGTAAAATAGAATGTAAACTTTGTTAAGTCTCAAAATATTACATTTGCGTTTATGTCAAATGATTTAGATACAATTCTTACGTCTTAAAAGCCACCGAGCGTTCGTCTCGTTTCGCATGACAATTTCTGATTTTTTCCTCCTTTTTTAACACCGCCTTTGAGGTTCCTTTTTGTTTTGTGGCTATTGTTCGTTGTATTTTTAACCTTTTTGTCCATGCCTTTCATTAAAAGAGATGGGGAAATTATAAGTGGTTCAAAGCTTTCGCGGTGTTAAATGACAAATTACGTCATTCAATTATGATGTTATGGTTGGCGTCCACCGTGCGTTAGCTATTGTTCTAAAAAAATAAATAAAATATGTTATCTCAAGCTATCGCTAGCAAACGAACGGGTGTACTAGATTGGATGCCAGATTAGGACTTGCGTTTCCCCATCCTTCTCGTGCGTCCTAATAGATGACCCTGGGAAAATTCGTTGTAAGAACAGCATTCCACTGCTCACGTCGATGTTACTGTGGTATTTCTGCACATTGGGCGCAGAACAGGGTTTCATACTATCTTAACGTCCTTATTACCCGATTGATATTGGGTGTACCGACGAGTGCATTCCCAAACAAGGTAAACGACAGATGGGCGCCTGTCCGTAAAACCGAAGAGCTAAAACTTTTAACAGTATGGGCTTCTTTATGTTGCTAGAGAAAACTTATGATACCAACCCCCCGTAGGTGGGAAAGGAGTAAGAATATTTATGATAACTATTTAATCTAAGACAAGTTAGTTTGAATTACGAGGGTGGTAGTTAGCCAGACGGGCATTCGCAAAATGCCCTACCACTATGCTATAACGACTGCCGACGTAAGACAACAAACGGGACCGACGGAAGCGCTCAGTAGTAATGACACTAGCGGTCACCCATACAACTCCTGACCGCGGCGGACGTTGCTTAAGTTAGCTGATCGATTAAGAACGGCTATGCAAACTTCGCTATGAGCGCTTCAGCTGCTTTAAATCTAAACACTTTTTATTCCTGTGACACTGTTGTTACCAAGTAATACTATAGATATACATATAATACAACCATTGTTCAAATAACAACACAAAGGTGAAACATCTCAACTTCGCGAACAGTGTAGTTACGGAACTATAAATCTTCTATTGTTATTATCGAGAAAAAAGCTCTCGGCCGATATCTCGATACCGGCATCGATGCAATAAATAAACATCGAAACATCGGTAAAGTAATGGACATACCTAAGCAACCAGCGAGATCATTAAATATTACAGTTTTACAAAAGATAGTTTTTAGGTAAGCAATTTTTACCGGTTCACTTTTCATTCTGTACTAGAGATGCACAAGCGAATGATTTAAAACTTTGTATGATATAACTACAAATAAATTTATCTTTTTACGTAGAACTTTCCATTTTTAGGGTTCCGTACCCAGAGGGTAGAAACGGGACCCTATTACTAAGACTACTCTCCGTCTGTCTGTCAGTCGGTCACTACGATAGGTAGATAGTTGAAATTTTCACAGATGACGGATTTCTGTTGCCGCTATAATAACAAATACCAAAAATTGGCCAAGTGCGAGTCGGACTCGTGCACGTGAAAACTAAAACAATAAGTTATAGTGTCTAATGTTGTATAGATAATGGCACGGAACCCTTCGAGCACGAGTTCGAGTTGCACTTGACAGTTTTTTTTTAAGATTGCAGTTGTCTTTTTTTATAATCAGAACAACAAAACCACGTGGAAAAAAAACCAGTGCTGATATCAGCATGGTAGCCACTTTGTATCGTTTACGGAAGTCGCTTAAGTATGTCCGACGTTCGCAACATCGATTATTGAAAGATTTATATCTCGGCACTGTCTGACGTATATAGTTCGACCATTATTCAAAGCTTTTGTGAGACGCGATAAAAATGGTAGTTGTAATGGCGCCTTTATGTTTACATACGGTCATTACAAGTTATACGGTAAAATAAAATATCTGTAAACAAATACATAACTTGTCATTAAATTTCGTTAGCGCTTCTTATGTTTAACCACATGTATATAGGAGAATCTTCATGTATGACAATATTTGTAAGTACCTACTGAAAATAAAATCTATCATACTGAAAATCATAGATTCCTATGCTACAGATATAGTATATAAATCAAATATGCCTCTTTCTAGAAAGGGATCCTAATAATATATTTTATAATACTCTCGTTATTTTCAATAAGTTAAGTCATGTTAAAACTAAAATACGACAACCGCTCGCGTATCAAAAACGTAATCCTTCTGTAACAGACGAAGACTTAGAAGACATAGAAGAAACCGAGTCGAGCACTACAATAGTCACGGAATACGTGCCACCGTACATGCCGCCTGAAAGAGAAATACCACGAGAAGAACTACCCGTTGAAGAAACATCCAAAATAGACATACTACCAACAGTTACTCAACCACCTCCCCACATAAATGGATCTGAAGATGATGAAGATGAAGAAAATGGTGATCCGTACGAGCTAGATAGAAAACCGCACGTGTATGGTGGTAGACAACACGGAACTGATCGGATCCCACATATATACGGTCACAAGCAGCCCGAGACAGACGCAACACCTCACGTATACGGAAGGCCATACGAAAACGACAAAGGTCCCTACGTATACGGAAGACCACATGAAGCAGATCGTTCGCACGGGCTCGGAACACCGCACGTGATTGACGCACCTCCACACGTTATTGACGGGATACCACATTACATTGACGGAATCCCGCACGCGGTTGACAACGTTCCACACGTCATTAATAGACTTCCACCTATTAACGATCGAACACCTCACGTTTACGGAGTACCACCACACGGATATACAATCGACGGATCCCATTTTAAATTTCCACCCCTGATTGAGAGGAAAACTCCAGATAGTAACATACGACCGCCTGTTATTGGAATCTACGCGCCTGTGGTTCCGCCGATTCCGGCCGCGATTCCTACTGTCAACGACTCTGGGAGCATTTACATACGATATTTGACACGTAAGTCCTAATAATGTGTCCTTCTGTTTCAGGTCCAAGAGAATTAAATTGTCAGAGAGTTTTTCGATGAGCTGGTTTTGCTGCCTTGAACCTGGGAGCTCTCAGGCCTTTAAAATAACTTATATAAGTTACTTACAACTTACGACATTTGTTTTGTAATTTAGGGTCGGAAATTTGACGAGAACCCAACACAAAATATCCTTATTAAAGTTGTGAAGATATAAGTTTAATTATATATGACTAAAATATCCAAAATCCACATACGTCTAATGCAAGTATAAACGTGCATCCCAGTAATTCCCCAGGATTTGTCCCTGCACATTTCCTGCTATTAACAAATTCAACAATCCAAATTAATTGCGTTCCGCACAGAGCAATAATAAATATACTGTTTAAACTGCAACACACTCCTATTTACCCGCAAAACCAGTTATGGGCAGATTCGTCCAGATTATCGTCATAAATTGCCTATACTCGGATCGTTTCTCCGTATACGGTGAAAAAGCCGTTTGCCGTATGCACATTTCGATTAACCGTATTGGATGACGTAATGAAATGTGCTTTAACAATAAAATTAAAACCGACGAGCGCATGTAACTCGATTACGCGATGTTATAATTTCAGATAAAAAGTGGATACGATTTCAGCGCTGTCAGTAATTAAATTATGTCGGAAAACAAAACAATAACGACGTGAGCAATATTGCTGAAGTACGAAATCACTTATATTTAATTCTGGAGTGGCATATATATCTTAGCTCATATATTCTTCTGTAGCAGACTCACTGATTCTCAATCTAAAATATTTTAATCAAGTCATATCGTGCAATTTTGAATTGTGTATTGAAATGAGGACTTGGAAGTCCGATACCAACTTATCTTAGCCACAAAAAATTCTTAATCAAACAGTGAAAAGCCGTTGGCTTCATAGCAATTGATTGTACCAACATCAACCGTATACTATCATATTGCAACAGGCTTTAATTATCGAAGTTTTTCTTTTAGCAACGTTGCAACCTCGTGGTATCCTGATTCGGCTGAGAATAGATATACAAAGTTATGTGTTTTGGCCAAATACGCAGTCAAATTTGAAATGTGAAAATCCCAACTATGAATAAATGCCTGTAATGAAAAGAATTAGCTTTAAATATTGGCAAATATTCTTTTGGCATATTTTTTCTACCTTAAATCAGAAGATCGTTGACATGATCATATTTATTGAAATAATGATTAGTAGCGTTACCAGCTCAATTATTAGCTGAAGATATTCCATTTATTATTCATATATAGTGCTAAAACATTTTCCAAAAACATAATTTATACTTATCTTTCATTATGTCTTAATATAACAATATTATATTTTGTATTGTGTGTAATGTTTGTTGATCCATGAAAATAAAAATAATAATAAACATTTAGTAAAAAGAGTGCTTCTGATAGATCACCTTAATTAAGACGATATATTTAGAGAGTGCAAAATGACTGGTCACAAATTTATCCTCTGAGTCTGACTTTCAAATGTGGATTTCAGCTGTATGTACAATAGTTTGTGTTTCCTACGAGGAAGGTCAAATCGAAAATCAGTTCCTTTATACAGTATTCATTATTCATCTAGGTATAGTGGAGAGTATCAGTTGATTTAAGTCTACTTATTTGAGTACTTTTACCCAAGTAAGGTGTTTAAATAAATGTTTGCACAGGACAAGCCAAAATGTATAAATGAAAATATTATTTGCAAAATTAACCACGACAATTAGGTCTGATAATGAATTGTAAAGTGAACTGTCCGGTCGATTCCGGACAATCATGTAAAATCAGTTACATCTCGATTCGATAGCCAACAGATCTCGCATCGCTGAGTAACGAATACTGGATGTTAATTGAACGAAATATTGCCCTTTGTTGCCTTGTTTTTGTGCAGTCGTGAGTTATACACCTACGGCGTATGCATTTACGTTTTCGATACGGAGCAATATTATATTATTTACTTTACCTAAATTTGTCAATTGTTAAGAAGATAAACCCAGTTTTGGAACTTGCTTTTTTTTTTTTTATGCTTGATAGGTTAGCCTTTGACCACTATCTCACCTGATGGTGAGTGATGATGTGGTCGAAGATGTTGTTCAGGCTAACCTAGAATTACTGGCTCTCAAGGACAGCTGCCGGAACACACCGTTAGGTGCTTGGCGACAGAAAATTGAATCTTGAATCCAATAGAATAACGGATGTATTTTTATGGTTAGTTTGTTACTGTCTAGTCATTTCCGGCTTTGGTGACTGCTGTACAATCGTATCGGTACAGTCTGTACCGACTCAAAATAGTAATATTACTTACTCTTAAAGTTGCAAAAATCGTATTTGCAGTTAATAACAATACACAAATAATTTTAGAAATCGACCAATCAAGAGAGACAAACAGATGCTTTTTAAGTCTAATAGGCGGGCATATAGCACACAGTAACCTTATGGACAAGCTTTAGGACCATGAATACGATGACCAGCAAATAGAAAGAGACCAAAGTTACGGAACTTCAAAGATTTCCCAAATACATATCCAATCCTCTCGTTACTACGTTGCAAGCAACATAGTAACTAAGCCGCAAATCCTATCACGGGGTAGCCACAGAGCAAAAACGAAACGAAATTTTAAAAAGTTCCGAATAAAAGTGAACTGAAACAATGTAATAGCTAACAGCTTTTCACAGTGTGTGCAAATAGCGTTAAAATGGCGTAAAATATTAAAAAAATCTCGGTTTTGCATTTGGTTTCATATTTCATAAAATACTATGCGATTTGGAGGACTCTTTGGTCTTAAGCTGGGATAAGATTATTTAGTTGTATTTCTTGTAATAAGTTAGCTTTTATTGGTAGCTCAAAACGTAAAAGCAATATTAAATAGGTACTAACTTTAGTTAACTATTGCAGATATGAATTTTGGTGTCGATATTTAATTAAAAAATATATATTAAACTAGTATATTTATTTTCGTACCTTATAAGGAACGTATCTATTTGAAATGAATAAATTTACTAAGTATGATATAAATAATAAAAATGGCCGCGCTGGCGATTGCTTCTAAACGCAACTACCTAATAATTTGATCCATCCTAGTTGGAGTGAATGACACGTCACAAAAACGACCACTTTTCATTTGAATGCGTGTGTCGGCACGTCCCGAACCCGCTTCAATCTGCGCACACATTATACGTGACCATTCACTTCGTGGGATAAACATATCCAACGAATACGTCACTCGGCCGTATACAGGGTTCAATGATTCAATAGCAAACATTTGAAATCAGAACGATCGCGTAGTAAGTGCTATCAGTATCATGCCGCTGTAATTGGACGGCGCGTGTGGTCATTAAGTCCGATACCGGAATTTAGATGTTATTTTTATTTATACCGCGATCCTCACCGATTCGATACCATGTGTACTCGCCTGGGAGCTCCGCTCGATACGATTGTTTCGCACCCCCGAGGCTTATATCAAACTGGATACACCTTTTTTAGATATCTCTAATCTGAACGCGACCTCGACGTCGTCCATTCCATGAATATTTTAACTCCTGTGTGACATCCTCCAAAAAATACGGTACTCGAATTCGTTTATTAATGTGACATCGATCGACGGATCGCCACCCGAGGGACGGCGACCTCTCCAAGCCGTATAGAGCTAAATGGGATTTCATTTTCTACTTCAGGAATCAAACACTCCCGCGGCGTTAGCCCAATGTTCTCTGCGAGATGGCTCCCTTTAGATATTTTCGTTCTGGTTCGTTTGGCGCTCGGCTAGAAAGTTCAGAATTCACGTTTCGTACACATAATTGTTTCGTTGCTGAACGCGCATTTTTCCACAAGATAATGCCATTAATCTCGCTCGGCGTAATGAAAATGTACCGCGCTCCAGTCAGCGTCCTCTCGCTGTGTAATTTGGTGGAAAACAATTCTGGCGAATTCTGTTCGTATGTCACAGGGTGGTGAAACTTCGGGCTAACTTTCTCGGGCGCAATTTTGGGGTTAAGAAGTTAAATTCACGTGAGTGGTTAAGTTTACGTAACGTGAGGCCGAGGAGAGTCCGCGAAAGCTCTTTGAGATGCCCTCGATTTATTCATAGTCGGAAATTGGATCGGAATAGAGCGATGCTGTAACAAGTGGCCTGGAGCTCGTAAAAGTGGACCTATAGCGGTCTCGACACATACATAATTCATATATCAGCAACTTTGTCCAGCTGTCCGGATTAGTTACAACCGCCCTCGAGTAAGGGACACGGAACATTTGCATTTCGGATGAGGGGATAAGTTTTTTATTAGATTACTTACCTATCATGGAAATGCAAATCTTAGGGCCGATTACTATTCATCGCGACCACTTTCGAAGTTTTCCTGCTAGCATTTGGGTTCTTGTCGAATTACCTCACTATTAGCAAATGATTACTTCAAACACCTTTTATATTGATTCGATAGTTATAAGTCAATCTTTTGAATAATATCTTGCCAGCAATTTCTGACGTAAAAAAATTTGTTTCTGATAGTTTTTGTTTGTTTGTGTGTGCAGATCCGCCCGAGATCACCATCCGGCCGCGTAACCTGCAAGTGCGAGCGAACGGAATTGCAGCATTCTTCTGCGCTGCCCGAGGAGACCCCATACCGAATATACAGTGGAGGAAAAACGGCAAACGAGTCTCTAGTAAGTATTTGCCATAGTTTTTTCACACAAAGTATATGCTTATGTTTGACTGCTAATTCACTTGGTGTCGCCGTCCTCTGGAACACTATTACCTATTGTAATTATTCTAGTGCCTCTTGTTTGGTTTTAAAGAATAAAGTATTATCAATCCTTCTATCCGATATTAACTGTAGCTATGATGATTTAACCAATTGCTAGGATTCTTCAGCAAGACTTCACCTTGGTGTGTACCAACGGAATGCTAGATATTTTGCCTCGAAACAGGAGTATGTAAACGCAAAAGTATTTAGAGTAGTGAAGGGAACTTTAGTAAGTGAAATTACTAGACAAAGCGACATAGCTAACTTCTTGGAGCTATGTTATGCCTACCTAAAATATACTTTTTCCTTTAAAGAAACAGATTGTACGTATTGACATGTATATGTGGATATACATGACAATAGAAATAATCTGTTTCTTTTGCTGCCTTCCACAAATAGAAGACCGTATTTTTATATAAGTAAGTTTAAGATTATTTTTGTATAAATAAATCTAAAATAAAGAATCAAATATTCGTGGACAGGGTCTCGGTAACTGTAAGACTTCCAATACGTTCATAAATTTTTATACCATTTGAGTATGCTGTAGCGCATCAAATTGCGATATATAAATAAATATAAAGCAAGATAACTTAAATATACATCCTTAAGCGAAATTGGCGAAACTGAAGCACGAAATGCCCAGATTATTCCCTGATTGAAATATAAAGGATTCCTCGGATAAATCACTGAGTGGTAGGTGATAATGACCCGCATGGGGCGGGCGATGGCTCGAAAAACGGAACGTGTAAATTTACTGATTTTACGAGTACCTTACCAGTACCATATTAATGCCATTTAGCTTCGTCACCGTAAAGGAAGGTAAAATCTATGTTAAGAGCTGAATGACTGCCTTGTCGGTTAGCGAATAGCATCGCTTTGGTATTCTAAAGTTCCGGGTTCGAATCTCAAATTATAAGCAACTGTTATGGGATTGTCTTACAAGGAATTCCTATAAGCAGTCCAGAATCAACCACTGTGCTGTTAAATGGCAGTTGCTCCCTAGGGCGTGTGATAGGTGTAAAGTGCCCTGTTAACTATCAAACACGTTTGTTTGTCAAACGATATTCGTTTGATTGAAGAAGAAGCGTTTGATTTCGTTTAATGGAAATCTAGGGTGCGATCCGGATTTGCCAAATATGTCAAACATAGTTTAAAGGTACAGCGCTGGTAGAGTAACAAGATCTTTAGGGTTAAGTTGACAGACTAAAGTTTGACAGATATATAATTGGGTACATCATTTATGGCTTTGAAGCAATGATGGCTGAGTGGCAGTAGCTATAGACAATGTTTGTTACGCCTCCCTCAAGTAGAAAATCTATCGCAAAGCACCTAACGGTGCGTTCCGAGAGCTGTCTTTGAGAGCCAGTCATTCCAGGCTAAGCTGGTTTAGACTGAGTCTTAGAATAACTTATCATCTGTAAAAAAAGAACCTAAACCATCTTCCGGAATGTGAGGCACTTATATTCATCTGCCTATCCCTTCAGGGACATATAGGCGCTTTTAATTGCAAATATATGACCATACATCAAAACATACGAATATCAAATAGCATTTTCTTATCCCTGTAATAGAATATTATTTCTAATAGAAATCTTGTATTAGACTAGATACATTTTCTTGGAATGTACAGCGGAACTTTCTACCTTAATAAGGTAGAATGTAACTTGTTAAATATTCATATATTATATATTTATGATATTCGTCTCCACAGTAAAGAATATGGTCGCGTTGACATGAAAAATGTAAGTCAATCATTCAGTCCTGTCCACCATAAAAGAGTAATGGTGCCCATCACAGATCACAGTATCTCATTCTATATTCTGTAACTAATGTGACACACTATTTGTCTTTGACGCCATCTATCCATCAATTTGATGTCTTCGATGAACCAAAGGGAAATAAAGTGTCGAGATTTCTTCGTGAATCTTAATTCTGTGGACAAAGATTTTACAGTTTTGTATGTAAGTAAGTACCGGCAATCGATTGGAATATTTCTTGTAATATTTTCTACTGATTACTCTCAATTAATTATGAAAACTCTCTAAGCTATTGAAGTATTTAATCTGTTCGCACCAAAATCCAAATCATGTAGCACTTACAATGATAATTCTAATAAAAAATGTTAAACCATAAAATGGAACCGACTTCAACACCCAAAAGTGTAAAATAACTTGTTGAAGTCGGTACCATGATAGTTCAAAAGTAGCTATTATCACAATATTGTGCGCATGGCAAAAGGGTGTTGAAGTCGGTTAAATTTTTTGGTGAAAATTTTTTTCACTCTTTTTAGTGACCCTTGCTACTTATGGAATCGACTGTCATTCATTGTCAACGACTATATCAAGGTAGGAAAATATTTTTAACTTATTGGAGTGTAACTCAAAAACGGCTTGTGCGATTTTGATAAAAAGTTAAATGGAATCAAACGACAAGCATCAGCTTTCAAACAAAAATATAATTTTCAGAATCGGTCCACCCGGTCAAAAAATCAGAGGTAACAAACAAAAAAAAACAGATAAATTGAGAACCTCGTACTTATTTGGAAGTTGGTTAATCAGGGTGATTCTATTCAACTGTGGGTAATTTTCACAGACAGATGTGCAATACACATTAGATACTTTAATCTATTGTAATTTACATTAGATTAGAGAGCACCAAGTTACATGACGCCAATTCTTTAATAAGGTAAGCCTATCGCCTAGCGTTTTACCACTATGTCACCTGATGGTAAGTGATGATGTGTTCGAAGGTGCTATTCAGGCTAACTTAGAATTACTAGATCTCAAGGACAGCTGCTGGAACACACCGTTAGGTGCTTGGTGACAGATTTTCTACTGGAGGGTGGAAGCTAGCCAGGCGGGCATTCGCAAAATACCTAACCAACATGCTATAACAACTGATATCCTAGACAACAACCGGGACTGACGGCATAAAGTGCTCTCCGAAGCACGGGAGCGCTCAATAGTAATGTCACTAGCGCTCACCCATCCAAGTCATGACCGCGGCGGGCGTTTCTTAACTTAGCTGATCGGCTAAAAAAGACTAAGCAAACTACGCTATAGGCGCTTCAACAATTTCTTCTAAAGTTGTGCCTTTAACTAATGGATCAACAAATATATATGAATAATACATTAAGTATCATCGACCGGTGAACAACATACATTTTTACGCACGAAATCGTCCCAGTTTTAGTACGCGCCCTAGCAGTTAGGGCTGCCCGCAATCCATCATGGCGGGGCGCGTTGACGCGATCCGTGATTGTCAATCTAGCGTGCGACACGACGCGACGCGACTTCTGACGGTGCGACATTTCACACTTTGCTGCGACTCGGTGAGATATTGTCCCATTCCTACGTTTGAGTGATGCGAAAATTGTCCCAGAGCTACGCTTGAGCGATGCGAAAGTTGTCGCGCTCGTAGCTTTGGTGATGCGTAAATTGTTTTCTGTCGGCTTATGATCCTGAGATTGATGATGTCTTTTACTGTTATTTGACTCGGCTAGTGAAGCAAAAAATAGAGATGCCATACATTTCTTTCTATTGTATTAACTGGAGTTTCGACATGGTAACCGGTCTTTTCATAATCATAAGTCAAAACATAACTAACCACGCATTTTATTTCGGTTGATATTTTAATAGCAAGGTAAAAGGGCATTTCTCGAATGCCTGCCTGGCAAGCTACCACTCATAAGTAGAAAATATTTCGCCAAGCACCTATTGCTGAATTCCGGCATCTGCCCTTGAAAGCTAATACAAGGTTTAACCGGTTCACACTTTCGACTGCATCGTCACTTACCATTAGGTGAGATTGAGGTACAAGGCTGGACTATCAGCAATTAATACACACAAAGACATAGTATATTGAATATTACAGGCAGTCTGAATGCCAAGTCTGATCTATTCTAATAATACATCCAACTGCGCTACATTCACTCCAGTTCTATCTGTCTCCATTCTGGCCCAACAGTCAGATCTACTTCAATACCTATGTACAGTGTCGTAAGTACTGTACATGTGAAGTTAGAGTAGAGTTGAGTTGCGGAGTGCTAGTAGTGGAGTTGAGGTTTTGAAGTAGTTGGAGTCAAACACTGCGTTCACCGTTATTTTTAATTATTAGTTATTAAGTAAGTAGAATTACATTAAAAGTAAGTAGGCAATTCACAATGGGTGCGCGTGTGTGTATTTCAGCGGTCTATTGAGCACTCCTCGTAGTATTTTACCGATTGACGTATAAATGCAATGTGCGCTGCATATATATATGCAACACAGATTGCATCACAGTTAATATGTAGTAAGAAATGTACGTTGGATCGTACAACCTATGCATGTATAGATGACTTAGGTAGAAGTACTATCCATTCAAACCTATATATTATTCATCTATATTCACTAAGTTGGCTATATTTAGCAAATTCATTTCTTGTGTGCAAGTCCCATCAGTTGTACAAATAAAAGTCGAAGAGAAAAACAAATGCCGCCTAATAAGTCTTCAAGACATCAAGCATATTGGGTCTATTAAATTATTCACGATAGTATGTGTGTTCCAAAGATTGGAGAGTAATTTATATTGATTTTATTATCAATGGTGTAATAATTTTTAAGATCGTGTGACTCGTGAAGTACACAATTTCTCGATCATGCGCTTGACGTTTGTTGGTTGACTTTGAAGAGTCAAGACTAATGTGTCGTGTAGAAGCTTCGCGTCGAAAGTTCTTCAGATTCAGCTACATAGCGTTTATGACGTCACATTGGCTTAGTAAGAAAATTAGGCAGAGTTGTCACTAGATCTATTTTTTATTTCCTGAGATATTTATGTAATTTTCTCTTAAATTATTTTTCAAATATTTGTTAATATAAAAGTCTTTTATTGCAAAATATCGCCCGCATCTATGAATTTATGAATAACTAGCGTCCCGCCCCCTGGCTTTCAGTGTATTTAACAGAAATTTCAAAAATAATTAATTTAAACACAAACAAAATAGTTATTGTGACACAAGTGTAATAATCAGACATGTGTTATAGCAATTTTTTATAAATATTGATGCCTTCTATAAAATTGTAGTACATTTTTTCACGCGTTGGTTTACATTATCGAAGTTTTGATACATCCGTATGAAAAGTAACTTCTTTGAATATATTCTATAGCTTATATGTTTATCAATGATATAGTAGAATAATAACAAATACTTTTTAAAGTATCCTAAAAAATATTAAATAATATTTAAATAAAACACTTAAAAAAGAATAAAATTATATATCTAGTGACAATTCCGCCTAATTTTCCTGTTATCTACGTGACGTCACAAACATCACGCAGCCTAACCGGAAGAATACCCGACTAGTTTCGCTTCTAAACGAAGCATCTTCAGGAGGTCTTGACTTACCGAGCGCACGATCGAGACATATAGTAGATGATATAGTAGAATTCTAATGATCAAAGAAATTTTCAAATCGGTTTTGTTGTTTTTAAGTTTATTCGATACATACAAAAAAACAAATCTTTCCTCTTTATAATATTTGTGTAGATGTAGGTATAATGCCGAAGGGGAATCATAAAAATGCCTGAGCCTTAAACAAATACTCCTTCGTAACCTGGCGGGGAAAAAAGGCAACTCAGTTATATTATAATTTCCAAAAATATACACCTATACAAGCCAATTGGTGCATGTTAAAATTATATTATATATTTAGTAAATAATACGGGACATCTCACGTGAATCAGTCAGATATCTCCGACTACAGTTTCAATCACATTCGGTGATCTTTTTCAAGGAGAGCTCGAGACACCTGCATTGACGTCTCGCTTAGTACAAACTATAGTCGTAGCTATCTGACTGATTCACATGAGCTATCCCGTTATTATATACTAAAATAAGTGAAAACCATGTAACATCATTTTATTTAAGAACTCATTATATATATAATGCTTTGAAGTTCAATCTTCTTCTTCTTCGTGTCGACGATTCACATTAAGATGGATTACTGCCAGTACTGGACTGTAGCCACCCGAAGAGTACATGCCTCGTACATGTCACAGGGACTGCGTATAAAACATTATAATGCCGACCCTGCCTACGGTGGGATCAGGACAGGAAAAAGAAATACATACACGTCATTAAATGTTGCATTCATGACAAACCAAGAGACTCTAGCTAGATAATATATCTAGCACTAAATTTTTAGGTGCTCTCGATTTTTCAAATTTGCTTTAGATAACTATTTTATCCTTGAATCTAGGATTTATTATGTATAATGTTTAATACAAAACAAGTTCCTGAATAATATTGCAATTTACACATTAAAAATCCGGAGAAACCGAAAGTTCTATGGCTAAACTACCCGTAAATATAATTGAAATCATAAAGTGTCAGCGAACCGGTATAAAACCGGTATCAAGGGAACAATCACGCCCCATCACCGCGTTTTCACTTATCACTATCACCACAATCTCATTCACCATAACATACTGTATTCCATCCACGTGTATCTGATATTGCTTCATGGCACTCATATTTTTTACAACTCCACCGCTCCTTTTGTTTACTTTTCACCTGAAATGCCACACGAAAAACCACCTTTATTCGAACGTGTTAAAGTTTACCTTGGTGATTGTCGCGGATTTTTACGATATGTTTTTATGGCGATTCATTTATATGCTGCGCACTGAAAAAAATATTTCAGCGTTCGTATTGTCAAGTTTGTAGTCGCCTATTTCAGATGCGCCAGTTTAATATGTGAGGTAAAAGCCCAGGTGTAGATAAAAACGGTGTGTTAAATGTTGTGTACGTAAAAAGACTCTATTACTTGTACCGGTTTTTATGACTAGCCTTTTGTTCTGTGGCCTCGCCCTTACTTATATGCCATCTTGGAAAATGTACCGTTACTGGAAAGCTTCTATGCTATGCTTTTTGTCAATGCATAATGTGAGTATTCATAAACATATTAGTCTTCTTTTATTTAGTTGTTCTTTTATCTCCAGCAACTTCTTCGACAAATTAACTTCTTCCTTAATGATATTAAAAAAATATTTATTTTGAATTAGTATTATAATAATCATTATATCATGTCCTTATCGTGCTGGATGTATTTGTGGCGGGTACAATTTGTTTTAACAACGACACAAAGAAGAAAATACATATAAAAGAATTACTTTTAGGTTTTTTTTATGCCTGATAGGTTATCAACCACTATCTCACCTTATGGTAAGTGATCATGTGATCAAAGATGTTGTAGGCTCACCTAGAATTACTGGCTCTCAAGGATAGCTGCCGGAACACACCGTTAGGTGCTTGGCGATAGATTTTCTACTTGAGGATGGTAGCTAGCCAGGCGGGCATTCGCAAAATACCCTATCACCATGCTATAGACTTAACGTGCCCTCCGAAGCACGTGCACTCTCAGTAGTAATGGCACTAACGGTCCATCCAACTCATGACCAACATTGAAGCGCTCGTAGCGAAGTTTGCTTAACCATTCTGAATCGATCAGCTAAGTTAAGCAACGTCCGCCGCGGTCATGAGTTGGATGGGTGACCGCTGGTGACATTACTACTGAGCGCTTCCGTGCTTCGGAGGGCACGCTAAGCCGTCGGTCCCGGTTGTTGTCTTAGGATGGCAGTCGTTACAGCATGGTGGTAGGGCACTTTGCGAATGCCCGCCTGGCTAGCTACCACCCTCAAGTTGAAAATCTGTCGCCAAGCACCTAACGGTGTGTTCCGGCAGCTGTCCTTGAGAGCCAGTAAGTAATTCTAGGTTAGCCTGAACAACAACTTCGACCACATCATCACTTACCATCAGGTGAGATAGTGGTCAAAGGCTAACCTATCAATCATAAAAAAAAAAAAAAAAAAAAAAATGACCGAGGCAGACGTTGCTTAACTTTGCTGATCGTATCAGAACGGCAAAGCAAACTTCGCTACGAGCGCTTCAAAAATTGTTTGTTTAAATTATTGTTTTATGGCCGGCCGACTATTTTGCTTGGGATTGCTATTGTTATATATGCATACTACTACTAGAACCTTAGCAGCGAGTTGTTAGACCTCCGCTGTAGTCTTATTTGCAGGAAAACCCAACGCATGACTATACTCGTATGACTAATAATGGAATGCTACCTATTTGGTCAATATTATTTCTTAGTCGCCTATGAACATCGCTTGGAAGTATGTGGACATAGCTTATTTTAGTATATTCTTAGACTAAGACTGCACGCAGAAGTATTTAAATAAACACCACCGAGTTTGATTATACATGCACCAATGTTAATGGCATTAAAACTAATACACCGCTTTCTTATCACCAAAAAAGATATAGTCTGGTAAGAAACTTGCAAGGGAAACCAAAACACCCTAACGTGCACATAATTGCAGGACTTATTGACACCAAATAGAATAAGTGTGCAGGCCCTATGTGAACACACCGTTTATGAGTTCGGTAGGTATCCACCTGATGGGCACTGGCACATGTACTGTTGCTGGATTGGAGGGTATGGAGATGTTCTTCCTGAAGAAAAGATTCCTTTAGTATATTGCTTCCTTTATTCTTCTTATAGTTGTTAACCCTATGGAGGCAGGTTCGGTACTACATGCTCCCTGAACAAAGGCTTCCTACTTATATACAAAATCTGAACAATGAACCTCTGTTCCCATAGTCTAAACGGTCACGTACGACCACCAGCGGAGCTATTTGGACCCATTTCTTTCACACTAACATAAAAATAAATCATATGAATTATACAAACAAATTTCTAACTTAACAAAGGATTCCCTATACTAAATTGTAATAATGTAAACAGTATATGTTATTATTACGCTACGTGTTAATACAATGCCCTATTTAGTCGTCTTGCACACCTCGTAAACAAAGTCAAGTATAACAAAAACAAAGCTCTTAAGTTCTAATATAAACAATGCAACGCTATGCCTTAACGTAAATATTAATTTCGTCTGTCGTCTTGCACATTTCTCCCGCCGTGTGACGCTATCACATCTTCTACCAGTGCTGTGACGACTTTGTCCTCAATCGGTAGAATCACCAGTTTTCTCACTGGCCTCCGTAGCACTCCTCCCTTGGTTTTGATGTCGACGGTGCGTACGACTCTGTCTGGCCCAGGATACGCTGCGATGACTTTACCTCGAACCCACATGTTTCGAGGGAGATTGGGGTCAATAAGTTGTACTAAGTCCCCAACTTTAACTGTTGATCCTCGTCCGTGGGGCTCCCGCCGGTTTTGAAGCTCGGGGAGATATTCCCGAATCCATCTAGTCCAGAATATATCTGCCAGTCTTTGTGCAGCCCGCCAGTTAGATTTTGTGGCTGTGTCTTTTTCATCAAAGCTTCCCGGCGTTGGCACTCGGCCTGGTCCCCCCAGTAAGAAGTGGTTGGGAGTGAGGGCTTCTGGGTCTTCTGGATTGACTGATACGTGAGTGAGTGGCCGGCTGTTTACTGTATACTCCACTTCTGCCAGTAGAGTTGTGAGGACTTCTTCTGTTGGATGACGCTCATGCAGGGTTGCTGTTAGAGCTATCTTCACTGAGCGTACCATTCTCTCCCAGGCACCACCCATGAACGGCGCCCCTGGAGGAATGAAGCGCCACGAGATATTCCTTTTCGCTGCTTCTTCTGTAGTTGCTTCGTCGATTGCCTGTCGTAGTTCTTTGTCCGCTGCTTTCAAATTAGTGCTATTGTCTGACCAAATCTGTGTTGGAGAGCCTCTTCTTGCCATCATTCGTCGTAGAGCCATAATTGCTGAACTGGTGCTGAGGGACATGGCTACTTCCAGATGTATTGCTCTCGTGGTCATGCAGGTGAATATAGCGACGTATCTTTTCTGATTGGAGCGTCCTACAGTGACCGTCAGCGGGCCAAAATAGTCTACTCCGGTAAATGGGCGCTGGTGATGAGCTAGGCGGCACGACGGTAGATCTCCTGTTCTCGGGTGTGGTGGTACTTGTGTCTTCATCCTACAGTGTAGACATTGACGGAGAATTGTGCGAGTTATGGGACGCACGCGTAATATCCAATACTGTTGACGACACTCGTTAACTGTCGCTTCGACGCCGGCGTGGTGTAGCTGGCGGTGGATTTTCTGTATCCAGAGCTTCACTGTAGGATGATTTCCATCCACTACCATCGGTCTTTTCAAGTTTTCTGGAACTTGCGGCGTGGCCTCGATGCGACTTCTCAACTTCAGAATTCCATCAATGTGTTCGACGCTTAATTGATGAAGTCGACTTTCTTTGTTGACAGCCTTCTGCTTTTTGATGTCTTCTATTTCCTGCGAGAAGCTGTCTTCCTGTGATGAGCGCATGAGAAGTTCTTCCGCTTTTGTTAAGAGTTCCGCTGTGACGGGAAGATACTTCTTTTCTTCTCTTTTGATTTTCTGTCCCTGACGCTGTACTGTTACTGTTTTGTTTGTCTGTCTTTTCCAATTTGGATCTTTCTGTGAGTTCTTCTTGTTTCTCTTATAACAGACCGTTTGTTTAGTGGCCTTGCAGAGTTGAATGAATTGGAGAACTCTTGCTGTTGTGTAGCGCAGTCTCTCCCAGTTAGAGAATCGGGAGACTTCTGGCAGTGCTTCACAGAGCTTCTGCCTCCTTTCTATTACTACGTGATGTATCCTTTCTTCGCCTGTCGGTTCTGTTGACGTTGATGTGGACGCTTCTGTTGGCCAGGAGTCTTCATCTTCATATAGGAACTCTGGTCCTTTGTACCATCGATGTTGTGTGTTGAAGGGTGATGGCACATCTCTCGTTGCGTCATCGGCCACATTCAACTTTGTTGGCACCCATCGCCATTCGTTGACTGTAGAACTCTCTTCTATTGCAGCAAGACGATGAGCCACGTACGGTTTATAAGAGCGTGACCCTGTCTTTATCCAGGTGAGTACAGTTTTGCTATCTGTCCAGAATGTCTTGGAGTCTGGTTTTCTCTCGTGTTCTTCAATGACGGTTTCAGCGAGGCGTGAACCCATGACGGCGGCTTGCAGTTCCAGTCTTGGTATAGAAGTGAGTTTCAATGGTGCCACCTTTGCCTTTGCCAGGATGAGTGATACATTGACATCGCCTTTTGGAGCTACTGTTCTCCAAAACAAGACCGCTGAGTAAGCTGATTCGCTGGCGTCGGTAAATATGTGTAGCTGGACTGAGGTGGCATCGCTGTAATGTAGGTAACATCTCGATATTGACACGTTGCCCAGGTTTCGTAGCTGAATGAGCCAGCTTTGCCAATGTTCTGCGAGGTCTTCATCGATCTCGTCGTCCCAAGCTGTTCCACGACGCCAAACATCTTGCAGAATTTGCTTCGCTCTGATTGTAACTGGTGAAGCGAAGCCAAGTGGGTCAAAAAGTGACATTACTATTTTCAATGCTTCTCTCTTAGTTGGTTTCTTGCCTTCGATCAGTGCTGGTGGGATTCTTGCTAAGTTAAGATTGAAGGCGAACTTGTCACTGGCTGGCTTCCATATCAGACCCAGTACTCTCTCTGTTGTGTCTTCTGTTTTGTAGAGTTCTATGTCTACTTCAGTTTCTATTTCCCCGATGGCTTCAAGGAGTCGTGGTGTGTTTGACTTCCACTGTTTAAGTTCGAAGCATGCTTTTTTATGGATGTTTCGAACCTCTGTTGTAATGCGTATTGCGTCTTCTAGGCTTCTAAAGCTGTCCAGATAATCATCAACATAGTGCTTCTGTATGATTGCTGTTGTGGCTTCAGGATAGCTTTCTTCGTGCTTCTTGGCATTCAAGTCTTTGACGTAAATTGCTGTTGATGGAGAACTTGATGCCCCGAATATCAATGAAGTCATTCTGTATTCTTCTGGAGGTTGGTCATCTCGTCGGTCTTTGCGCCATAAGTACCGAAGAGCGTCTCTGTCTTCTTCTCTCAGCTTGACTTGCATGAACATTTCTTTTATGTCTGCCGTCACTGCGATCATATGCTGTCTAAAACGCATGACAACCCCTGGTAGTGAATGCAGTAGGTCCGGGCCCTTGAGGAGTAAGTCGTTGAGGGCCACTCCCTTTGTCTTGGCGGCTGCGTCGTGGACTACTCGCAGCTTTTCTGGTTTCATTGGGTTAATCACGCCAAAGTGTGGTAGGTACCATGTTCTGTTTGCAGTCTTTTTATTCGGTGCTGGCTCGGCGTAACCTTTAGTGACCAGCGCTTCCATTTGTTCTGTGTACTTTTCCTTCAGCTGTGGGTCACGATCAAGTTTCTTTTCGATGCTGAAGAGTCGCTTTAGTGAGTTTTCATAATTGTCAGGAAGGGTCACATCTTCTTTTTTCCATAACAGAGCAGTTTTGTATCTTCCTTCTTCTGTGTGGACTGTATTTTTCTGTAAGATACGTAGAGCTTGCTCTTCTGGATCTGTCTTCGGTTTCTTAGGGTTGATGCAAAGTGAGTCCATTGCGAAGTACTGTTTCATCAGATCTTCTAAGTTCTGTTCAACTGGCTCTTCTGTGACGTGAGTGACGAAGTCTATGTTTTTTCCGAGAGTGCGAGTGTGGCTACCGTGCAATACCCATCCCAGTGGCGTGAAAGATGCCACTGGTTGGTTTTTACTTCCTCGTCTGACTTTCGTTGTTAATAGCAGATGCCAGTTGTCTTGGCCAATGAGTATTCTAGGCTTTGCATTTTGATAAGTGATGATGTCGCCTATGTCTCGTAGATGTTTGCATTCTTCAATTCGTTCCTTCGAAACTTCTTGCGGTGATACATGAAGATTCTTTACTGTTCTCGCTTGAATTCTTTCTTTGTGATGGTTGATTCCCTTAATTGTGATATAGACTCTTCGTGACTTCACCTCAGCCGTCTTCATTTCGTTGATCGCTTCTATGCGTAGTGGATCGATGGGTCCTGTAGCGCCAATCTCGTTGGCTACGTCGTCGTCGATAAGAGTTACTGTTGACCCATCATCCAGCAGTGCAAATGTGTTAACTGCACCTGCTGCTCCTGACACTGTGATTGGAATGATCTTTAAGTAGGACTGTTTCCTAGTTGAAGTCCAAGCGGAGTTGATGGCTTCTGTTGACCCTTTGTTCTGTTCATTGCTGTTTCCTGCCTTTTCTGTTGCCTTTGTGTAATGCAGCATCCTGTGGTGATAATATTTGCAGCTGTTTAGGCCACAGGTTCTCTGTTGGCAGCTGTGGGTCTTGTTTCTGAAGCGAAGACATCCAAAACACAGACGTCGATTCTTCGCAATGTCCCATCTTCCATTTTCATCCGCTTTCTTAAACTTCTCACAATCTGTTGCAGTATGTCCCGTCTCTTCACATACAGGACATCTTGTTGTTGATTGTTTTTCTGTAACTGTGTTCACTTTTTGCTGACGTTTCTGTTGAGTAGGCTGTGTTTGTGAGCCCACTTGTTCGGGTTGTGCGTAAGGTCCGCACAAATCAGCTTCTCTCTTCAAGAACTTATCAAATTTCAGAAGTTCTGGTTCTTCCTTTGGCATTGTTGCAGCAAAGTCGAAGTATCTGAATCTCAGCGTCGGAGTAAGCTTCTCTACCATGGCTTTAGCGACTTCTGGATTGTACAAGTAGTAGATGCAGTTCAATGCTCGAAGAGTAGACACGGCATTTGTCACTTTACTTGAGAATATGCAGATTTCTCTTGGTGACTCTGTTAAGCGCGGCAGTGCTCGAAGTGCGTCTATCTCCATCATGGCAATTGATTCTGGTCTCCCAAATCTTGTTTCCAGAGTTTTAACTATATCGGATGGTTCGGCGTTGGTGATAAGTAGACCATCAACAGCTTCCTTTGCTATTCCTTTCAGGTTTCTCCTCAGGCGATTGATGTTTTCAATCTTTGTAAACATCTTCTCTGTTTCATAGTATGCAGCGCGGAAGTGTAGCCAGTCTTGATGCAAACCATTGAATATTGGTAGTTCGATGAGCTTCGGTTGTTGTGCGGCTTTGACAGCGAGTGTGATTGCCGTAGCCAGTTGTGAGAGATCTGGCTGGGCGTGGGTACTCGCTGTTACTTTCTGTTGTTCAGATTTTTCTTCTGTAATGATTGGTTTCTCCAATCTTCTACTTTCAATCTTGATTGTAGGCTTCAATTTTCTGTCTTCTGTAATGATTGGTTCTTCCAATCTTCTTTCTTCTAACATAGGCTGTGGTTCATCAGCGATTGCTAACATCGTTGGTTCCGGCTGGTTGTTCAGCCAGGTGTTCACGCAAATGTCAGCTTCCATCTTCGAATATACGGAGACGTTGTCTTCATCATCTGAATCCGCTTCTAGTGTGGTGAGTCGAGCTAAGGCTAACTCTACCTTTAGGCGCGCAAGCTCTTCTTTGGCTTTCGCTATCTTGTAGGCTTTTGTCTTCGACTTGACGGAGCCCGTACGTCTGTTTGTTTCTGTTAGCTTGCTGGGTTCTAGCAGACAAGCTTTCTCCTGTGTTGCTTCTCGTTCTGTTGGCGGTGCGACCTGTTGAGTAGTAGGCGGAACGCATAGTTGAAAAGCGTCTGTAGGTGATGTTTCAGTATCCGGACCCCCCCTGGGCTTCATTACTTGCTTCATCGTCTTCACTGTTGCCTCCGTCGCAGTTGACTTCGCTACGGAGGCGCTAGTTGCCACAGTTGCCTCTGTTTCCGTCGCGGATGATGCTGTTGCCCTGGAAGTTTCGTCGGTTTCCGTAGTGGCGGTCGCCTCCGCTGAGGAGGACGGCTTTGTTTCCGTCGACGGCTTACGCCCTTTTCCAACTGAGCGTGTAATTGGCATATTGGCTACCAGCACAAATTTCTTCTTTCTTCAATTAAACCTCGAAGATCCGGCTCGAAGGACCATTAAATGTGCAGGCCCTATGTGAACACACCGTTTATGAGTTCGGTAGGTATCCACCTGATGGGCACTGGCACATGTACTGTTGCTGGATTGGAGGGTATGGAGATGTTCTTCCTGAAGAAAAGATTCCTTTAGTATATTGCTTCCTTTATTCTTCTTATAGTTGTTAACCCTATGGAGGCAGGTTCGGCACTACATGCTCCCTGAACAAAGGCTTCCTACTTATATACAAAATCTGAACAATGAACCTCTGTTCCCATAGTCTAAACGGTCACGTACGACCACCAGCGGAGCTATTTGGACCCATTTCTTTCACACTAACATAAAAATAAATCATATGAATTATACAAACAAATTTCTAACTTAACAAAGGATTCCCTATACTAAATTGTAATAATGTAAACAGTCTATGTTATTATTACGCTACGTGTTAATACAATGCCCTATTTAGTCGTCTTGCACACCTCGTAAACAAAATCAAGTATAACAAAAACAAAGCTCTTAAGTTCTAATATAAACAATGCAACGCTATGCATTAACGTAAATATTAATTTCGTCTGTCGTCTTGCACAATAAGATCAAAAGAAAAAACATGCTACAAATTTAAAATTTAGATAATTAATTTATCTTATTTATGAATGTAAAAAAATAAAAAATGGCACCGACTTCGGCACTCAACGGTGTGATTTTACTTAGTCTGTACATCAAATTAAATTTAAATTGGATAAAACGACATGCATCAGGTTTTGAAATAAAAAAATAATTATCACCCAGTCCAGTCATAAATTCTGAGGTTGTTACCTCAGAATCCTGTTCTGAGAACCTCCTACTTTTTTTGTTAAAAAGTATCATCATTTATTATGTACCTCGATCTTAGCTGAACCGCTCCCTGGAGACCCGCACAATCACAGAAAAACCCCATTACGGCTTAAAAACAGCTTTTCCAGAGACAGCGATTATTCTCACTTGTTGTGAAATACATTTTCTTGGCACTTACCAACAGCGGCGATTTAGCTATGTCGCGCCACTACAGACCCATATTCTAACAACTCTTCCACAACATTAAACATACACCCAGCGTTCAGAATTCTAGCTTTTATCCCATCGTGATAAGAGCTAAGATTTCTCGTCGTTAAGTTTTTTCTGGCAGCAAAAATGCAAAGTGCAAGGATATACCGCAAGAGCTCGCATTAATAACGATGTTCCTCAGTTTCCGCTTAAAGCGCTTTTTATAGAAAAACGTGAATGAAATGTCTTTGTTGTTGAGATAATTAATTGATGTTTTTATGAATAAAATAGTGCATGGTTGCAAACGCAAAGAATTGAAAGCTAATATTCATTAAGAGTTGTTACTCTTTCATAACAAAATAATAATATATTATTAACAGATGTAGTTACAAGAATGACTTGTAAAGGGAAAAGCGTAAATACAGGAACATTAAAAACATTTGTAAGAAAGATACATTGCGTATGTAGATATATTAGCTAATAGGTACGGCCCAAAATAGACGAATGAGGTATAAAACAAAGTATATTATTAATTGTTTTATTCGTTTAACTCCATCCTAAGGTTGCCTGGTAGAGATCACTTTTTATTTATTTTATTTTATTTTATTTTTATTATATTAGGAAAACTAACAGCTAGTTACAAGAATATTAATAAAACATAAAACAGAAAGCCAATTATAAGTTTTCACAGATATATAAAATGACGTTAGGCCCGCAATACACAATCATACCAATATATATATAAGCGATTCAATATATGAGTTATAGAAATAATTATTTGACTGAGTTTGACTGTCATATATACATGATAATACTATAAACAAAAAATATATTTTCTATTGAAATATATAGGTATGTATGAAAATGTAATACCGGCCTTAAATAATATATGTAGTCAGTAGACACAGATAAGAATACAGTGCAACACTGTAAGTAATGAATAATCATATTAATCATTATAATTAAGTACACCACACTAAGAGAAATATCTGTCATTCAGCAGCCGTTTCAATTGCAATGCTGAAGTATTAAATAGATCCAGATCTATATCTTTAGATGTACTGTTATAACACCTGCATGCCCTAATGAGGTAAGTATTTTTCCTGTATTTGCACGATGCACTAGGAATGTGTAAGAGTTCCGGATATCTAAGGGTGACCGCTGGGGTACGTAACCCCAGTTGACCGAGCAACTCCGGACAGTCTACCTTGCCGTTTGCTATGTTAAGGAGGTAGGCCATGTCTGCAACACGTCTCCTCTCCTGCAGTGGGAGTAAATGAAATTTTTTACAGCGAGAGCTATAATCTGGCATATACACTTTTGCGCGGTATTGAAGGTAACGGAGGAATCGTTTTTGTATGGCTTCAATACGGGTTATGTAGATGTTGTAACTTGGATTCCAAACTTGAGAAGCGTATTCGAGGTGGCTTCGTACATAGGCACAGTATAAAATTTTTAAAGTTTTAATTTCCATAAACTCCGAAGACATCCTTAAAACAAATCCCAAGGCTTTCGAGGCTTTGTTGATGATATTGCTAATATGTGCATCAAACAGTAACTTTGAGTCAAAGATGACTCCTAAGTCATTAATGGTAGATATTCTGGCAATGGGGGAGTTTTTCAAGAGGTAACTGTGGATGAGAGACGACGGTTTTCGCGTAAATGAGCATACGTAACATTTTGACACATTTAAATCTAACTTATGAGAATGACAGTAATCTTGAAATCTATCTAAATCGTCCTGAAGGCGTGAGGCGTCTTCAATGGTTTTAACAGGACACAAAATTTTCATATCATCGGCATAAAGAAGAATTTTAGAAAAACGAAAGCAGTGTGATATATCGTTTATAAATAATATAAAAATGAGGGGTCCCAACAACGATCCTTGAGGAATTCCCGAAGGAATACACATAGAGGAAGATGTATAACCATTAAGCACTACTGTTTGACATCTATTTTGTACATAAGATGAAAACCACCTAAATAAATTACCGCGAATGCCGACATGGCCAAGTTTATGCAACAAAATTACGTGATCTATTCTGTCGAAGCACTTGCTATAATCAGTGTAAATAACGTCTACTTGAGATGGTTCCGACATTATGTTTGATAAAAAGTCACTGCATAATAAAAGGTTAGATGTGGTAGACCTACCCTTAAGAAAACCATGTTGCTCTTCGCTAAGTGTATGCTTAAGTGAAGAGTATAACTGTTTGTAAATAATTTTTTCTAGCACTTTGGCAAACACACATAGCTTAGATATAGGTCTATAATTTTCAATGTCATCCTTTGGGCCTTTCTTATGAATTGGAGATATAAATGCAGTTTTCCATAGATGAGGAACTTCACCTTCATTTAAAGATCGTCTATATAACAAGGTAAGTGGAACCGCCAGACTTTCAGCACACCTAATAATAAAAATCGGAGGTATGTTGTCTGGGCCGGCCGATTTGCTTTGGTCTAGTGATTTAAAAAGTTTCAATACTTCTAACTGCAGTACCTCTATAGATGCTATATCTGTAACTTTTTCAACGTATAAGGTATGTGGAGGACACATACCTACAGATGAAGACGAGGGTTGTAGAAAGGTAGAAAGAAAGTAATCACCAAACATATTGCATATATCTGCCCCTTGATCAGAAGAGCGCTGGCCTAGCCTGAGTAATGAGGGGTAAGCATTGGACTGCTTCTTGGTCTTTACATACGACCAAAAGGCTTTAGGATTTTTCAAAATATTGGTTTCAATACTAGTTATATAATTGGTAAACATATCCTTCTCCATGTCTTTAGCGCGGTCCCTCAATGTATTAAAAGAATTAAGGTCGCCTTTGTTACCATATATCTTATACTTAAGACGATACTTATTTTTTTCTTTTAATAGTTTTAAAAGTGGGGGTTTGTACCATAGAGGATATTTGCGATTTGGAGAGAACAATTTAGAAGGAATAAACTCATTACGTAAATTATTCAAATTATTATATAAATAAACAATAGCATCATTAAGTGGTTTTTTGGATAACTCCATTTCCCAATTAATAGTATTTAAATTTAAAGAAATGGCATCATAATCCCCAAAATTATAAAAATATTTTAAATAGGATTCACACTGCAACGAGTGAAGTTCTACGAAATCGGCAGCAATACAAAGTGATTTGTGATGGAGATCTTCTTTAACTAAGGGGCTGCTAGAGTGAGAGACCGATACATCGTTATTAGATAGTACTAGGTCTAAAATTCTATCGTTACTGTTGACTATGGAGTTGTATTGCGATAAGTTACACAAAGCTAATTTATCAAAAAACTCAAACTGATATGTACCTTGGATATTATGCGGCTGGTATGAGCATCCGTCTTCTGAAAGGCTCCATGTTAAATTTGGAATATTAAAATCACCCATCACAATAAACTTATCCAACGGGCAACTTAGTACAATGTCATTAAGAGTATTAGAAAAAATATTAGTTTGTACTACCATTGAATTACCCATGTTTTGGTTACAAATATATACTACACAAATGTGCATTTTATAAGCAACTTTTGGTCGAGCATGTTGTAGCGATATGGTCACCCAAAAGTCCTCAGCAGCGGAGCACCATTCACTGCGACCTTCGGCGGCAAGGCCCCTGAGCAAAGCGATCAAAATTCCTCCACCGCGAGACTGAGAAGTTTTTTGAAAATCCCTATCTCTCCTCCATATAATGTACCGGTCATCAAATAACTCGCTATCACTTATACCATCAAGGAGCCAAGTCTCAGTAAGACATATAACGTCATAAGTATTGATACACACATTTCTATAAAATTCGGCAGTTTTAGTGCGTAAGCCCCTAACATTTTGGTAATAAATTGTTATTGGATCCATTTAAAATACCAGATCATTAGAGTCTGAATATGCATAAAGAATAGGGGTATAAGATTATTATAATAAGTTAAATACACTTTACGGTATTCGGTAATGCGTAAAATAGCTTTTTGTAATATAAAATAACAATATGCATTGTAAAAAAGGGCATAACAAATATTGGTTGTAGATGAGATATGACAGCAGCAAAACAATAGCAAATGGCCGGCGACCAGCTGATTCAAAGCGATAAGAAAACAATAGATCGACGTGTAGCAACTGCATTGGTGTTTTAAAATATAAAACAGCGCGTGTCCTGTATATATAACCACACTCATTACAAGCAAGCAGGTGTTACTGTAACTAATACAAACATTCCTAAAAAAACAGCATAATACAATATTTCAACTCGACAGTCTCTTCAAATCTGCTTCTGATTTAATGACAAGAACTGGGGAAGTCGGATTTTTTCGCATAAAAATCTTGCATACTCTTACCCACGTAAATGCGTAATTGCGCTCTTTGGCTAACGCTTTGGCCTTATTGAGTAAAAGCTTATTTTCAAGGGTAAGGTGGTCATTGACAAATATTCGCATTTCTCCCTGCAGACCCAAATCAGCGGGAGTGATTGTGCGTTTCTTAGCGGCAGCGACAAAGTCATCCTTTAAATACCGGTTATTAACAGACATCACGATAGATTTGTTTACTTTATCGTTGCGCATAGGCACTCGGGCTATATAATTTATCTGCTGCTTTGAAATTGGACACATGATAAGATCGCCGATCTTTGATACCAATGAAAAGAGGTTCTCGCTATTAGATATGGGGACTCCTTTAATCTCAATATTATTCAGCCGCGACCTCTGATCTTGATCTCGTATGGCACCACGCAAGTGCTCCAGCTGTTGCTGAAGATTTTCATCTTTTGTTTTAAGCAGCCCTTGCACTTGCTTGTCGATTTCTGTAACCCTACCGGTCAAGACGTCCATTGATTGCTGCACGAATTCAATAGAAACCTTTAAATCGGCGATATCCGGTTTCATCTGTTTTAGTTCTGCGATGTCATTCTTCATTGTTTTAAGGTCCGCGATATCTGATTGAATAGCCTTCACACTAGTCACCAGAGCTGGTAGCGAAGAAACCTGGGTAGTTAAGCGTTTAAGTTCGAGCGCAATGTTATCCATGTCGCTACGAGTAGGAGATTTTGACAGGGTACCGGAACCCTTGCAGGTGATACACCTCCACACATTCCTTCTGTCACCGAGCTTGCGATAACCGGTCTCCGTTATACCAGCGCAACCAAAGTCAAAGCGACACTGGCAGGCAGTACACTGTACTCCATCATTGAACTCCATATCACAGGTCTTACACTGATACATCGTAAATGAAGTAAACAAACAAACTCGCGAAGCTGAATGAGTAAATTAATAACTTTATTACGTGAAATAAAGGTGCGAGAAACAGGCTCTGCGCAAGACGAGTGTGCGTTCCGCCGTCTACGGAATGACTATGAATAAACTATGAAGAAATTTTAGTGATAAGGCCGCCCATTGTAACACTATGTTATTATTATTTAATTTGTAAACTTTTATATTTCATAAGTGGTGTAACAATAAAGAGTTTTCTATCTATCTATCTATCTATATTTTTCTGTGGCAAATTAGATGTAGACGGCAATATTGGACACCGCCTAATATTGCCCTGAAAATTATATTGTAATCCTTTTTTTTGCTTCGTTATCAGTTCCTTAAGCATCTACTGTATTTTAAATGCTTTGAACGATCGTTTATATGAAAGCTTTCTATCTCATTCTGTAAAAACGGTACTCAGTTCGTATTGTTACACCTTAGAGTATTTTACCAATAAAAATGTCACTGATGCAATTCCCTCAAGAACAAATATTTATGCTACATTTTTTTTTTATTCCGGCGGTATGTCTTTATTAAACGAAACACTATGAACTATATACAACACTACAGCTAATACAATAAAAGCATTTAGACAACCTATAGGTCATAGCAGACCCGTAGGCAGTCCAAATGCTCCAGCCCAGTACCAGTTGGCAGCGTGCCCAGCAAGCAGTTACCAGTTGGCAGCATTGCCCCGTTGAATTGCAATGCTTATTCGTTGAGACAAATATGTGCCAGCATTTTGATCACGCGTCGCATCGACCAAGCGCTCAGATAAGTTTTGGAAAATACGATGAGCTTACGGTCCCCACGGACCCAACGTCTCTACACCAAAGGCTCAAATATGTAACCCATACCGAGGTTAGCATATTTGCGCCGCTTGAGTTGCTCCGCCCAAGTAGCCGCAGCGCCAGCCCTCACATTGGTTTCAGAAAGATATGACGGCGCTGAAGTGTCTACGCAAGTAGCGTCCCACACTAAGGGCCGTCCTAACTTCCACGGAACCAGAGTCATGCCGTCAGGTCTTTTACCATCGTCACGCATCAGACCATTCGGTTCGAGAATAGCTGCAACATTGGCGCTGGTAAAAGCCAATTTATGCTTATTGCACAAATAAAGCCTAGTAGTAAAAGGAGTCTAGTAGTCTACCTGATGATCACACTATCCCCTATGACGGTTAAAATAATGTGCGTAAAGCTTAGAATCCAACTAATGACAAAAAAGTTGGGCTCCAAAAATTTTACAATGTAATATTGAAAATATCTTTGAGAGTATCTAGTGTAATTAAAATTGTATGTTTATATAATGTCAGTGTGGTTCTAAATTCATCAGTGAAATGTAATATCATGACTTTCACAAACAATTCGACATATCACAGATTTGATAAAATACCGTACATGGCCTGCATTGACCACACGTAACGTATTTCGGTGAATATTCGTGTTCAGACATAACGAATTCTTGTAACGTCAACATCTGTATTCCCCATAGTGAGTCTGTGTTAAAGTTATTCGAATTCTCGCGGTCACGTACTGTCTCCGTGTGACTGCGACGATTTAGAACGTCGTGGTAACTCTAGGTACAGTTGCAATGGCAAGTGTGGCAATCCTCCATTGTAATGTAGGGTTGCCACGTGCGAATGCGTTTTGCTTGTTTTTGTGGTTTGCAAGAAAATAGGGAGTTTTCTTTTACTTACTTTTGCTAGATGTCGTATAATTTCCAAAGAAAATAATGTTGACTTGTTATAAAAGTGAGGAATTTTAAAAGGATTTTGTTTGGTTGTTCCGGACTATTTCAGTGTTTATTATTAAGTTCACTTCCATTTTCCAACAGAAACACGACGTTCTATGCCCATTAGAATCCTCTCTTGTGACCCTCGTGACCTAAGATGATACAAATTGAAGAGTAAAACAAGCGTTAAATGAATATGTGAAAGAAGAGAGTCGTTGTTTCCATTGAATTGAATCTCTGTATCAAAACGCTTTCAATATTATCTGCATGTCCTTATTATTACCTCTTTTTTAACGTGGGGAAATGCATTTACTTATTTCCGGCCGCTGGGTCATGCAGACGGGTTATGTCAGGCACGAAATCACAAAGATACTCCTTTCAAATAAAACGCAGTCCCCGTCAACGCTGCTGTCCTCCTTGTGGTACTCTACCTTCAGGGAAGTAGCAAATGTATCTCCCCTCTCGTGTGATGCTCCAGAACATGGAGGACATCTACACTTCGTGAGGGCCTATCCCTAGTGGGGCTCGTATGCCCTCGCATCCGACGCCTCAGGCTCTCAAAGTGGTGACGGAGTGCGGGCTCAGTTATACCGCTTCTTAAGGGGGTATTTGCCATAATCCCCACGCTTGGCAGGCGTCTTGGGGATCGCAGTGTTAGTGGGCAGTTCTTTAGAAGGCGCTGCTGTCTGACCTTCTAGTATTTTTCCCTTAGTCGCCTCTTACGACACCCACGGGATGATATGGGGAGGTGCAATTCTGACCCGGCACCCCACGGGGCAAGGTGTACTTACCTTTATATCTCAAGAAGAGAGGCGATGAAATCTGAGTGCCATCAAAACCGATACATTCTAAAGATGAAATTCTATTTGAGGACGCTAGCCCAGCATGTTAAAAATTACCTTTCTTCATGTTAAATTCTTAATCGACATATTTAAATACTTAATCGACATATTTAAATACTTAATCGACATATTTAATGAGGTAAATGCCACATAAAATCTACATTGTTTCAAATGGACCCTTAAACTATATTTTTCTCCTACAGGCGTGCAGTCCCGATACCAAGTGTCAGGCATGGAGGCGACCGCTGGCCCTGGGGCTAACGGTGCCGTCTTGAGGATTGAACCTGTCCGGGCCCAGCGTGACGACGCTACCTATGAGTGCGTAGCGGAAAATGGTGTAGGAGATGCTGTTTCTGCAGTAGCCACGCTTACTGTGTTTGAAGGTAAGTGTTTTCAGCAGTAGTGTGCAAAATTGTTTACTCATCATTATTATATAAGGATGCCAGACTTATTAAGAAAATTCCTAAAAACAACAGGTAAATAAGAAATTAATGGGTTAGGGTCTGAAAACTGTGTCGTGTATTCCGCTATGATTGCATGCGTTTAGTTCAGGGTTTTGAATAAGTGCTAAGTACGAAGGTAGGACAATACTCATATCATAAGAGTCGCGGGTAGCCAATGGTTGGCAGTGGCCAACATCCGTTCATTTTGGTGGTCTAGGCGAACCTTTCCTTCAACAATAGAAGTCTTCCGCCTGATGATGATGGCAACGATATTGAAGGTCACTTTGAAGGTAAACTCCTCTTCAGAGGATCATTGATTGGATTCAGAAAATATAATATGTTATGTACGGTAATTTTTTCAACAAATTCAAGCTGAAGGTTTTTAATATATGCTTAACTAATAGGAACAAAAAATAAAACCGGCCAAGTGCAGACTCGAGCACTAAGTGTTCCGTACCATTATCTGTAACCTAATCTTGCAAGTTACAGACACTTTTCGCAGTGTCCGATTGAGCTGGGTAGGTACGTTCCTATTCTAGGTAGGTACAAACCCTAAATAGTGATCTCAAAAATTGTTTATTTTTAAAGTAAATATACGAGTACAACTAAATATTCGGTCAATATTTCAATGTTCTACCTGTTTTCATTATTATTATTTGCAGAAAATAAACGTCGAAAACCTCTTTTATTGTATAGGAGCCCCCTTAATTTTTTATTTTATTTTAATTAATCATATTTAATGAGAACACAAAACTAAATATTCTGTGAATTGTTAAAGCTTCTACCTGTCACCGTTATTAGTATCGGGCAAGAGACGGTGAAAAATCAAGTTTGTTGTATGGGAGTCCCCCATTAATATTGATTTTTATTTTATTTTTAGTATTTGTTGTTATAGCGGCAATAAAAATACATCATCTGTGAAAATTTCAACTGTCTAGCTATCACCGTTCTTGAGATACAGCCTGGTGACAGACGGACGGATGGACGGACAGCGAAGTCTCAGTAATAGGGTCCCGTTTTTACCCTTTGGGTACGGAACCCTAAAAATTAAATGCTGAAGTTTTAAAATAATTTGTAGTACTCCTCCTGTTGAGAATAAGGATCGTTTTATAATGAATTTTCACGTCGTACTTTCGCTAAAGTCTGACCAATTCTATCTATTATATTTACATACCTAAAATATTTTCAAAAAGGTTACAAACGTTTATTCTACCGTTTCGACAGCCTTAACTTTCATTAGGCCCTAATAACCTCAGTCTCGTAAAGTAGACGTAGCGGCGACACCCTGATCCCGGTGGAAAATACTCCAAAGACCGAGCCTTTCAATAAATAAGCATTAAAACTGTTCTCGGCGCTCTTGGCCGATAAACGTGCCACCACGCAGATTTATACTGTGGCTTCTTGGGACCTTAAGGAATGGGAGCTTGATAATGTTCAGGAATCCAATTCTGTTACTTTAAGCATCATGTAGCTTTAACAATAGGTAGGTACATAATTTACTTTAGTTGAAGAAGCTTTTATACAGGGTTATTGGTAAATGCCAACAACCTCTTAGGGCTGACTTCCGCTAGTCCCAACAAATATTTTGAGATGTTTTTTTCTTTTTTATCTGAAAATTTTTTTTGCGCCTGCCGCTGCAACTCTGCACCGCACCGTGCTCCCTTCGAATAGAGTTCTGAATATTTGCATCGAGCAAACTAATAAAAAATATGAAATAATACATTACGGGCACAAGAAACTTTTAGCATTAGGTGGTCCTCGTACTTATTCCGTCAAATGCACATAAAAAAACACAAAAAAAAAATCTTAACAAAAAATAAATCTTCTCAATATGTTTGTTCGGACTAGCAGAAGTCAACCCTAAGAGGTTGTGAGCATTTTACCAATAACCCTGTATATTGACTCACAAATGTGTAAAAATAAAACGTAATTTGTATATGGTACCATTTTTAATGTCATTGTAACGGAATAAGCACGAGGCCAACCTTTTTTTTTTTTTTTTTTATAGGGGGAAATGCGTTGCGCATACCCGCAGCTTTGGGGAAAAACTTACGGGTTATGTGGGACTCGCCTGCCGGCGGGCAGCGTGGCTAAGTTCGCTGCCCCTCGGCAGGAATACCCACTAAAACCACCCTGGTGTTCCACCTTTGCGCTTGGACAAGGGAAAGGTCACAGTTGCCCTTATCCTGTTCCCTTGTTTAGCGTCTGTCCGTTTTCAGACTCAACTTCTGATGACGCTGGGTCACATTAATCTCTATTGTGTGGTGTGCCGGAACACTGACACACCACACCACCACCTCCTAGGGTCATTTCGCGTGCACCACGTTCCCCAACATGTTGCACAAACCCAATAATTGCACAAACCCAATAATTGCACAAACCCAATAACGTTACGCAGATTAACCACTGCCTATAACAGATGCATTTCGTCATGTGACGAATTGCACTGCGCCCGTCACATTGAGACATACAGTTCTTAAGTCTCTTATGCCTGCAATTTTTCTGGCTCTCAAGGAATGCTGCCGGAACACACTGTTAAGTGCTTGGCGGCAGATTTTCTACTTGAGGGTGGTAGCTAGCCAGGCGGGCATTCGTAAAATGCCCTTCCACCATGCGGTACAGCTCAAGCTCAACCTATTCTGTTTGTAATAAGATAATATTTTATTTTTATCTTATTACCAGTAAAACTCTTTCGCTAGTTCATCCGGGGAAGTATAATGCCCCCATACCTATTTTAACCGCCAAGCAGAAATGTTCACACCACTGTGTTCCGATTTGAAGTGTATGGGTGCCGGTGAAATTACAGGCACATGATACCTAAAAACTTATGTCTCAGTGTGATGAGCGCAGTGCAGTTTGCATTGTGACGAACTGCATCTGCTATATATAGGCATAAACTACCGCTTAATTCCAGGTATGCCCCGTGCTGGTTTCATCACGAAAACATAAAAAACTAGAAAAAACTGTTAATAAATCTTTTAGCTGGTGGTTGTGTAAGTCTGCAAAATCAATAATAAATTACTGAATGTGTGTAGAACAGCTACACACTCCAGTAATTGCAGAAATAGTTTAGTATTAATATAAAATTAACTTTCCAAACCCCGCACGTCTGGCCAGTGACGCACACATAGCTGTGCGTGTAGTAGAGCTTTAATTCTCTACCGTTATCTATTCATGTGGTCTTCGGGTGTCATTCAATGTCATTCATTTTGAAATTCGAACTCTGTGATGGACATCGTCAAAGGAAAATTCAGTTAATCATCATTAATTACCATTTTTCCACTCAATAAGCTCCCTGTTTCCCTGTTGGGTTCATCACTTCATATCATTAGAAACTCGTTAATATTTCCGACTGTGAAGACATCTCAGAAAGTAAAGGCGAATTGAATACCCATATAAGAAAATCTCTTGAGGTGCACACGTAAACAATGATTATTATCCACAAACATAGAATGCTTTAATTTTGGTGGAATTACACAAATATTTGTTACCAAGCCAAGTGAGAACGCAGCTTGAAAGCTAATTATGACTTAACTCACCAGAATCCTGCGACATATTTTACTCCTTCGCATACGTTTGTGGTAAATTAGAGGTAGAGCGAGGAGAAGGATAGACGTGGCTGCTTTTGTTCGTATAATTAACATTTAATTGAGATGTACACATGATTTTTAACCTGTGTGAATTATTTAGTGGTTTGAAGAGGCTTGTTATAATTTCATGTTTTTGGCTATGATTTTTTACTTAAACTTTTTTTATGGTATCATGTTGGAACAAGTACCAGGCCGACTTGGAGTTAAGAAGTAACCTCTGATTATATCAGATGCAGATCGTCACTAGTGGCGAACTGCACTGCGCATGGTAGATATGGTGGCAGTAATTCCCCGGACGAACTCGCACAGAGTTCTACTAGTACTAAAATCTGTGACGTGGTGGTGTTACCGTGGGTGCCGGGTTGCATGGAAAAAGACAGAGTCATGTTTGGCTTAATACCCACAGAATTAGGTTATTTATGATGAGATTTTTTAGAACGCTTTAGCGATTGCCCTCCTGGCTAGCACTCCCCCTTAAAATCTGTCGCCAGATTTAGCTCTTTAGATATAAAGCTGCGTTAGGCTGATGATTTTTGCTAACCTGAGCAATATCATTATCTACCTTGAGGTGAAATAGTAGTCAAAGGCAAGCTTATTAGCAATAAAAAGACCTTTTAGTTCCTAAACTGTATCCCTGTATACAATAATTAGATGAAACACTACTGAAAGCGCTGTGCATACGCTTTCTAAGGTGTTTTAAAGTAATAACAATTGTTCTTGATAGGCCAAAATGTCTTTAGTAGGTTTTAGAGGTCTTTCGCTGCTACACTTTTCGCTTCGATTTCTGCAGTAAATAAACGTAAGCGTTATTGGACCAATTATTTTTTTAGTCGTTCCACACGATACAGTACTTTATCAGCCGGATTGTCCACTGCTGAACACAACCACCCCATTATCGGGTATTTGCCTCATCCCCTCGCTTGGCAGGCGTCTTGGAGATCGCAGTGTGATATATCAGTGTCATGAGTAGAGATAGGGGGTGAAATTCTATAATGTGAATATTTATTGGTTTCACTGCCAACATTTCTTTTACAAAATCACATTCTTATTATCATTTGTGCGTGGTCAAATCCCTTTTGTATTTGTCTAGAAGTGAGAAATCTCTCATTGTCTAATGTTAGTCACTGACATTTAAGGTATTTGATCATTCTTGCTATACCTAATAACACATGCGAAAAAACTATTAAAAATTTGTATATCCCGCTACAAACGTAAATTTTCTTAAGGATAGTGTCTTATCGCCTCCCATACAAACGTATTTCCGACATATATTATTTAACAAGTGTTCAACAGTAATGGATTTTAGACACAAGGACATGTATGCGAAATATCAATGGGTTCCAACACTTGGTATTTAAAATATCGTTTGTATGGAGAGAGCTTTTGTAGCGCTCGTAGCGAAGTTTGCTTAGCCATTCTTAACCGATCAGCAAAGTTAAGCAACGTCCGCCACGGTCATGACTTGGATGGGTGACGTCTGGTGTCATTACTACTGAGCGCTTCCGTGCTTCGCAGGGCACGTTAAGCCGTCGGTCCCGGTTGTTGTCTTAGGATGGCAATCGTTATAGCGTGTTGGTAGGGCATTTTGGGAATGCCCGCCTGGCTAACCACCCTCAAGTAGAAAATCTGTCGCCAAGCAACAGTGTGTTCCGGCAGCTGTCCTTGAGAGCCAGTAATTCTAGGTTCGCCTGAACAACATTTTCGATCACATCGTCACTTACCATCAGGTGAGATAGTGGTCAAAGGCTAACCCATCAAGCATAAAAATAAGAAGCTACGAAAACGCTGGCCTTAAGAGAGATTAAGCCAAGAACAAAAAGACGATCTCTTTTTCTAAAACGTTACCTGACCGATTGGTCACTTTGAAAACGTTCTGCTGTGCGTCGTTCAAGTTACAGTCAGTTTCCGACTGGTAATAAGTCCCACTACCTTTCCGTGTGTATATATATAGTTTCCAAGTTAGTTTCTCTTAAAGTTAGACATTCATCCAACTGCATTGTACGGTAGACAACTCGTACAAGTTACCGGCAAAGTTAAAAAGCGCCAAGTAATAAGTATTATGGCGCGATGCCAAAAAGTTGTTGCTTAATATTAACATTTAATATTGTGCATTACATGCACATCAGCACTGTAATATGTTTTTAGTGAGGACCGAACTTTTTTATAGTTCTTCATAAAATAAATAAAAATGCATCTAATTAATTCACGTAGGTACTAGTAGGAGCACTTTTAATTTTCTATGCTTAAGGAAAGTGCGAGACTTCTTAAGGAGATAGTTTGAAGCGCTCGTAGCGAAGTTTGCTTAGCCATTCTGAAGACTAAATGCGTTATGATAAGTATAGACAACACAAACATCTTTAAAACGTCATCAAACGTGACAAAAAGTAGGAATTTGGATATAACCAATTCAAATGCCTTCTTTATAACTTACACCGCGATGATTTAACTTTGAGGGTTATATTATGATAGTCATAAAAGCAGAAATGTCTAAGCACCAACGTTGTGTCAGTTTTACCAAAAGATTCCGGATATAGGAAGCAAACCTATAGCTATATATCGGACACAGTTCCAGAGTACGGACTATTAATGAAAATATCTGTCAGAAAAACCCAATAAGCTTATACCATCCGAGTATCGAACCCAGAGCCTCAGATTTCAAAGCGGCGGCGTTGTAATTCACACACATCGACGAGGCAGTTTCACATCTTACATACTTTGGGAAGAACCATCTAAAGCACCTGTTGGGGCATTAAATTTAATTGTTGATGTATACATCAAGTTTAACAGACGCGATTATACACATTATATATCAGGTTGAATTATCTTTAGTTTGATATATAATCAGGCAAAGGATAGTATTCTGGAAACGCTAATACACTAGTGTTGTGATCTAATTGATTAATAATTTGTGAGGTATCGATAATTTCCGAAAAATAAAACATAATAATAATTTGATTAGTGTTATTTTAAAGAGCATGACTCATGTTAAGCGAAAATGTATGAATTATTTCGGACGGAAAAAGATAACTTCCAGCGGGACTTGAACACGCAACCTCAGAAAGTGGTCCTGGTGCATTTCTAATAAAAAAAAACATACGTAATTATTTCCGAAATAATATGTAATAATCACTATTAACTTATTTCTTAAATAGAGAGAAATATAAGAAACAATAAATTTCATTTCATTAAGATAGATAGAACTCTTTATTAAAACATCACAGTACAGATATATGATGAACTAGCTTTCCGGGCGCGGCTCCGCCCGCGCGTATGTCGGTTATCGCGTGAAAACATTAACCTCTTTTTGCGCAGTTGGATAAAAACTATCCTTTGTATTTTCTCGGGTCTCAAACTATTTCAATACCAAATTTCGTTCAAACGGTAGTTTTGGCGTGAAAGCGTAACAGACAGACAGACAGAGTTACTTTCGCATGTATAATATTAGTACTGATTTACAAAAAAATTAATTACATTAACACACATATATCTAGAAATTACTTCGGTATTTTCCAGCCTTACCGCTGATACATGTTATAAATAGATTATTCTGTATATCCTGAAAGAGAATGCACGCGCATGTATACATAATCAGCTGAAGCATCCACTGCTAAACACATCCCATTAAAGAAGCGTTTGCCATAATCCCAACGCATGGCAGGCGGCTTGGGAATGGCGGCTTGGGGATTGCAGTTGAAGATGGCAGTTCTTCTAAAAAATGACATCAAATACTGCGATCCTCAAGCCGCCTGCCAAGCGTGGAGATTATGGCAAATACTCCCTAAATAGGGTAGGCTGTGCTCAACAGTGGACGATCTGGCTGATACAGTACAGTATAGTTGCCCGTAGGGCTCCGGCACCCCACGGGGTAAGAGACATCTACTTAAACTTCGTACGAAATTTGAGCGCGCGTGGGAATGCTTTGCTACTCCCAATAGGCTGTCCTTTGACCACTACTTTACGTAATGGTAAGTGATGTTGTGGTCCCACCTTACTGGCGCCATCTCTTATACAAATATATAATTAACAGAAACCGTGTCACATAATTGCCTCAATTATGGATTACAGAATTAAGCGTCTCGTTAATGCGCTGTATACAAATATCTAATTATTATTTAACAAATAATAATTATTCTATTAATTCGTGAGTTGCGGTTTCGTTAAGCTTGTTATCATAGATTTGTGTTGAATTTGGTGGTAGTTTATTTATTAATGTTATTGTTCGAAGTTAAACGGGTTTATTGATAGTTATTTATGTTTAGTAAGTTATTTAGAGTTGTTATACTTAGAGCGTATTCCTTTTTGCGCTTTCAATGCTTATGGTTCTACGTAAGAATGTAGTGTTTCGAAATGAAAAATAAGCCGACAATATTCATATAAGTATATCGGAACGATAATGGAGTACAAAAGCGCACGAATAAACTCACTAGATCATGTTTCCGATAAGTAAGTTTTTTTTGTAGTAATTAAACAACTTTATATCGTGAGGTGCCGGGTTAGAATTGCACCTCCCCATATCATCCCGTGGGTGTCGTAAGAGGTGACTTAGGCAAAATACTGGAAGGTGGGCAGCAGCGCCTTCTAAAGAACTGCCAACTTACACTGCGATCCCCAAGACGCCTGCCAAGCGTGAGGATTATGGCAAATACCCCCTTAATAGGGGAGGCTGTGTTCAGCAGTGGACGATCCAGCTGGTAAAGTACAGTAAACAACTTTAAACGGTTTCAATCGCGTATATTTATCATTATTTTTGTCCTGACGTATATATTATATATTATTATATTATAAGGAACGTTATGATTAAAATATAATATCTGACGGGAGTACAACATATTTTTTTAATAACAATGTGACAAATAAAACCTATTAGTCACCCCGTGACCACGATCACTGCAAAGTGTTTGAAACGTCTGGATAAAAATAATGATATATAAACGTGATTTAAACAGTTTAATGTTGTTTTTACAATGTGTTATAATGGCGAAAACGTTTTTTATTAAAATCAATTAAACTAAACGGAAAGTCTTACTTTGATTTATATGGAATAGTTCTCAAACTCTTAATTATAAAACAGGCAACATTGGTTGTTCGTTATGATGGCGGTGGCTGCTGTTAGACAGTGCTCACACTGATCGTGAGCGTTGTTAGTATCGCTCGATGACATCACATGAATTTTGTATGTGCAACATTCTGACTTTGAGACTCTGTTTACTTTGAATCTACTGAAGTAAAAAGGTTTGAATATAGAATACATAGAAGAGTAAGTAAGATCCAATCATGGACTAATAGCGCAGATAAATGAATTCTGATTATATCTGTCTTCTATGCGAGTCTGACCATCCTCTATCTGAGTAGCAATCGATTAATCTGTGTACTCCACCGCTTGGTTTTCTCATTTAAATAGAGTTAACATTTAGATGTGAATTCATAATTTCTCACTTGTATAGGTCTAGGTTTTGTTAACAGATACCGGGTTTTAAAGGCGTTATTTACACTAGCAAATATAGCCTTTAACTATAATAGATACATAAGCACAAAGGTTTCCATTCAACAGAACGGTTTTGAAAGAACAGTTAATGCCCGATGGTATGTTGACTTATTTGATTTAATTATTATAATTTTCAAAATGTGGTTTAATTAAGTTAAGAAATTAAAACTATTTCAATATATATTTAATCAAAATAAATAATAATTAAATCAAATAAGTCAACATACCATCGGGCATTATGAAAATTAATTAAAGGCTAAAAGCATTTTAAATTTGATTATTATTGATTTTATCGGCTCAAATTCATTGGTTTTCCGTTAATAGAGTTAATTTTGCTAATAAACGACTGTTATTTAACAAAAGTAAGCACATTATAAGTTGACGTTTTTTCTTTATTTTAAACAAACCTTAATCATTTATATCCCTACACCTCCTTAATCATTTGTGGAACCAATCACAAAAATATTAAAATGAAAATTGTGACACAAATTTTGTCAACCCTTAAAATTACCCCTTTGCTTGTGTTTTATATTTTTATATTTGAAATACCGTGCGGGCCGCGGTCAGGGTTGTCCCTTAGCAATTTTTACGGGCCTTCCTGAGGGATCCTGCGATCCGACAATCTGACAGGTGGGGTTTTAGATACGTAATAATACGCACATGTGTGGCCTGCGACGGATTTGGAATGATAATTTAGACTTATCTTTTCGGTGGTTTTCGTATTTGCGTACTAAGGTACACAGATTACTAACTAGCTATTGGTTCGAGGCCTTGTGAAGAATCAGTATTTATTGGCATCCTATATTTTGAAGCGCTCGTAGCGAAGTTTGCTTAACCATTCTGAATCGATCAGTAAAGTTAAGCAACGTCCGCCGCGGTCAGGAGTTGGATGGGTGACCGCTGGTGACATTACTACTGAGCGCTTCCGTGCTTCGGAGGGCACGTTAAGCCGTCGGTCCCGGTTGTTGTCTTAGGATAGCAGTCGTTACAGCATGGTGGTAGGGCACTTTGCAATTGCCCGCCTGGCTAGCTACCACCCTCAAGTTGAAAATCTGTCGCCAAGCACCTAACGGTGTGTTCCGGCAGCTGTCCTTGAGAGCCAGTAATTCTAGGTTAGCCTGTACAACATCTTCGACCACATCATCACTTACCATCAGGTGAGATAGTGGTCAAAGGCTAACCTATCAGGCATAAAAAAAAAAACTTCTTCCAACAACATAAGTATATATCGGTAAATTTTATGGGTATAATATGGTAAATAAAGTCCGCTCCTAATCACGATCATTTTGTTCGAAACGTGAGTTAAATAATATATCTACGTATTTTTAACGTCATTAAGTCCCGTTAAATACCTATTATTATATTTATGTATATAAGGTATCAGTTTAAATAATAAACTATTCATAAAATAATGACTTATCTGAGATTTGCACATCAGAAACCTGATTTAATGTAGATCGAGTCGGGAATTTAAATCCCCGTTGCGCTCAGGGATAGAATTGCATTCCCCATACCTGCCTTAGGGGTTGTTAAGAGTTGACTAAAGGGAAAATACCAGAAGGTGAGCAACTGCACCCGAAGAACTGCTTACACTGATATCACCAAGACGCCTGCCAAGCGCGGGGATTATGGCAACCCCTTCCCCCATAGGCTTTTGTTTTTTTTTTGTTTTTGATGATGATAAAACAGAACTGATTAGGACAGGAAGATGATCATAATGTAACGTTAAATAATAACTTCTCAATTCTGTGTACTTACCTACGAAATATTTCGAGGAAGAAATATGACAAATCTGAGAAACACCTATATGGTATGATATCACTTTTTAAACAAACAGACTCAGAATTGGTGCCCTTATTCGTAGCAAAAGACCTGGAGAAATTGCCTAGCCTGAGAATAGACCACATTGATATATCCAGGATATTGAAGGAAATTTCTCTTTTTTCTTATAATATATTATTTTCTAAGAATATAATGTATTATAAAATAATTTATCTCTTCACTTTCATTAAGGCTCTTTAAACTATGGGCCTATTTAACTCGTTGAAAAGGTGTTTGCCATTAATCTCGCTGACGTCAGCATTTCGCCAAAATTGCGGACGAAACGCGGACAATGCACGGATTTATCGTAATTTATTCGCTTTTACTGCATTGTCTCTGGAAAACAGTTGTGAAGCTATTCAATTTCATGAATTAATGTTTATTTTAGATGCACTCATAGTGATGTTTGTCTAGTCGTTTTAACAGATTAAGTAGGTTAAACAAAGTACTTTGATACAACTACTTCGATGGGTGATATGGGGAATTTACTACTGTGCTTCAGAGGGCACTTTAAGCCGTTGCTTGATCCCTTTTGTTTTCTTAGGATGGCAGTTATTAGGCTTTCTTGGAGACCTTTGGGCGGTCTGGAAACTCTGTCTCTTTGCATCACGATCACATCGTTTTTTTACTACCCATGTAGGTAAACCAGTAGGGCAATGGGCATTTGCATTGTGCCCTTCCCTACTTAGTAATGAGATTGTATGCCTTATACCTACGCAGCTATACTTTATTTATATCAATAATTATAAGTATATATACATACCTACTTCTATCGCCTAGTAGTAATGTGTATACTTCTTACTTGTGTTTTGGTTTAAAGGGTTTTCATGGGTGTCGGTGAATACATGCACAGGAGACTTAACAACGTTATGTCATATTGTGATGGGCGCAGTGTAGTTCGTCACTTATGACGAAATGCATCTGTTATAGGCAGAGGTTGTCGCCTAACATCAGGTGGGCCTCGTGTTTATACCTACACAATTTAATTTCCAGCGCTTTCGTACGGCAAACGAATAACGTAGGCACACAACATAACTCAGCACAAAATAAACAAATTAATTAAAGAACAGAACTATATGATCTCCATACATCGTCTTGATGATCAAAAGGTAAAGGCAATGCAAGCACGATTCCCACTGGAGGTAAAAATTTCGTGTCAACAATTTGGTAAAATATTTACACTGTTTGTGGGAATGTTAGCAACTTTCATTTATAATAGCTATGTAGTTGTTTTATCTGTCGTGTAAATCAGCATCAGGTGACGTTTTGCTTTCAGCTGTTGTTTTCAACTTGTTTGTCAACAGATTGTCAAGGGATGTTTTACCAAATGATTGATAGAATGAATAAAACAAGATGTATTAATTAGCGTTGTGGTTGGCGCACACTTACCTGCATAGTAACAAAATTGCCCCTTTTTTTATTCTAGTATTTTTTTGGAACTCAGGGTGAATTTCACCAAATTAGGATTTATATAATCCATACTAATATTATAAATGCGAAAGTAACTCTGTCTTTCTATCTGTCTGTCCGTCTCGCTTTTACGCCGAAGCTACTGGACTTGGATGAAATTTGGTATGGAAATAGTTTTAGATGCGGCAAGGACATAGGATAATTTTTATCCCGCTGCGCAAAAAGAGGTTTATGTTTTTGCGCGATAACCGATATACGCGCGGGCGTAGCCGCGGCCGAAAAGCTTGTACTTTATATTATAAACCATATGATGTTTATAATACAAAGTACAAACATGATAAATCTTTGGTATAAATAAGAATATATAAAGTGAAAACTAGTGGCAGATTTTAATTTTGTTGGATTTTTATCGTGGAAAAAAGAACATCTTGGTTTGACTAATTGATATGTGACAGGCGACAGCTGCTGTGGACATAGACAATCAGATATAGTAAATTGGCCATAAGTGTTTTTACTTAATGGGGCTATGCGATCAAGTTCAATGGTATACATTTTCAATCTTGGATTAGATGATTTCCTTTGCAACAGCTGACTGCCTGCCGTTACATTTCATAAAAGTCACCACCATGGACATATAATTGGACGTCTATGATGACAAAGGCTAATATTCCATCATTTTAGTGGTTAATAGTATAAAGTTCCGTACCCGTATATTAAATTAACCCTGGAAAGTAAAGTGGGACTTTAGAGACCTTATAATTTCATTAATCTAGGGTATAACTATCTCAAGATTAAAGTTATCTTTCATTTCTGCATCCAACAAAATATATTAGGTCTTTTGCCATCGAATATTTCCTATGCAGTTGCAGTATTTTAAATTTACACAGATATTCACTTGCATGAAATCTGATATCAAGCAGACATACAACAACGGAAAAAATTTAATCCAAGATTAAATATTTTACCACCTAATTATTTTCATATAAAATAATTCGACAATATATTCGTACGTACAGCACAGCATACGTAGTCTACAAGTTCTGGAATAGTCTACAGTATTCCATAGAATATACTTGGTATAATATTGAGGTAGTTCTCCTAAGTGACTAACCGTTGGTATCCTAACCACAGATCATAATACTGCTAGCAATCTCGGAGTACATCCGTCACGTAGGCAAGACGACGACGCCAAGTTTTGATTGGGTGCGATCAATCCGAGTCTTATCCTATTACAGACCGAGTTATAATGATAAATCGGTTATCGGGTACGTGGTAATGGGTTGCAGCTTATGATTAGTTACATAAGATAGCATTTGTATCGTTTACTAAGCACCTAACAGATAAATATTTATAATAGCATCAAATAGGTCGAAATATAGAAACGATTTGTGACTTATATATTTGAGAATTGCGTTTCATCATGTCTATGTTTTATATTTAAATTAAACTTTAATTTCGCATACCAAAATGGTGAAAGCATTGGACAATTTCTTTGTAATATATTCAACCTTTTTTTATTTTAACCATTATTTGCGTATAAATCATTTGAATTTGAAGTTGAACGTGAGTGATCGTATATAAAGCTTCCTTCCTAAGCTTTTCTTCGAATGTACAGAACCGAAACGCATGTAACGGACCTTGCCTAGCCGCTCTTAACCGATCAATCTGAGTAAGGAATGTCCGCTGTGGTCGTTACTTAGATGAGAGACCGCTAGTACTAGCGTAGTAGCATTCACAACTAAGCGCTTCCGTACTTCGGAGGGTACGTCAAGCCGTCAGTCTCGGTTGTTGTCTGATGTTGCTAGTAATCACAGCATGGTGGTAGATCATGTTGCAAATGTACGCCTGCTCTGATAGATACCACCCTCAAATAGAAATGTCGCCAAGCACCTTATGGTGTGTTACGACAGCAGTCTTTGAGAGCCAGTAATAATTAATAATTAAATATTAACGCTAGTATATTCCCGATAGGATGAGTGGAGTAAATTTGGTCCCAGGTTATAGCAATCTACTAGCTTTATTTAATCTACTATTTGATTCATCCGCGAATAAAGTGGAGAAACTATTTTGTGGACAGTAGTTGAAAAATAAAGAACAAGAAAATATGTGGTATAAGAATATATACGTATTTATTACTTGACAAAACAACAAGTTAAAGCTTCCAAGTTAGAAAACAAAGTTTGCGCGATCATGTAAGATAACCAAGTCCTGTTAAAAGTTCGTATGCACCACGGAATAGTAGAGGGTTTAAAGAAAATATGCGAAAGTACTGCAAAATAAAAATAAACAAGTGGATTTCTTTGGACTAGTTACTATTGTAAAGCTCCGCGTGGGCAGCATTAAATGATAATCAAATGTCATCTTTATAAGTTGATGAAATGTTATAAACACAGTAAGCTTCGTGACTTTTTTTAACCGACTTCTAAGGAGAAGTTTCTCGATTTGATTGTATGTTTTTTTTGACGAAACGGTTTAAAGTTGTTTAATTACTATGTGTAACAATCGCGAAAACCTATGACAACATTATGATTTTCATGATATTTTTTTGTATTGTTAAGTAGAGTATGCATCTAAGTTGGTCCTATGTAATTTCATCAAAATCGGTCATCATCAATTATTGAATCATCAATTATTTTTTTAATAAACGACACCAACTTCCAATAATAAAAAATATTATATAATTTGTGGAAGTCGGACCGTGCTCACAAATATCACGAGAGCGCTCGCTAAAACAAAGATTCAAGAAATATTAACGTTGAACTCAATTGCCAGTAACCAAAACTCTCCTGCGAACACAATAGTCCTAATATTTCCATTAAACATTGTCTAAATTTTAAATCTTTTAAGGACCCCTACTACGGGCCGTAACTATCAGCACTATCAAAAGGCTTTCAGACGCGACACGTTTCAGCGAATTTAGTACCATTACCCACAAAAGCTGCCGGAAAAAATATGGCACCGTTTGAGCTCGCATTACAAGGGCTTGGCGAGATATTGTCGGTGCAAGTTACAGGCTTTAGTCGATATTTTAATTTTGTGCTTGCATGAATAATTAAAGAGAAAGTAAAATATTTTGTTTCTTACTATCATCCCACCTATTTGGGATGTGCAATATGTCTTTTCTAAGAACACAAAGGATAATATATAATTTATATATCACAACATCTTAGAAGCCCTGTTTTATGCTTAATGCGCAGTATAACCTCACTCACACTGACGTGAGCGGTGGTCGCGTGCTTCTCATTCTCATTAACCGCATTAGTTTGCATTACCTGAAAAATAGAATTACGCGATTCATTTTGCAAGTAAATGCTTAGCCTTTATAAATGGATTTGTTAACGCTTTGTTCGAAAATAAGTACCACTTACGTCACAATTATAAATGACAGTAATGTTCGCATTACAACATAAAATTTTAAGATACGTAACCGTTCGTTAAAAAAATATATACAAAAAAAACCCAGCCTTTTACAGGAACTTCATGTCTCTATAATCCTTTTGTCTGCGTCCTGTTAGAATATATGTACTAACTGACATTTTGTAGCCTTCAAGTGAAAAAGTCAAGTTTAAAATATGAATCCGTTCTAAATTTCCTTAGACCGCAGTGGGTGGACGTTACACGTGTGCAAGTAACATTGTAAACACGTTAAAATTTAAACAAGCATTAGAGTTTTGTTAAACAAATTAGTATTTATTATTACGTAAACTTATTTTTTTACAAATATTTGTAACTTAAGTTATTATTCGTTTTGTTCTTGTAATGAAAATAAGAGAAAATGCAAAGAATATATCAATAACGAAAGATATCAACCTAAAAATGTAGACAGTTCTATTATTTTACTTAGCCTAAAATATATTTAATCTCGCGACTTGGACCAAACCTCAAGGCTTTGTTTCAAGTAGCCGCATTTATTCTCCCCATGTCCGAGTCCACTTTAATTATGGATAATTTATATTCAGATTAAAGCCGGCAGGTGGACAGGGGTGGCCGGCAACGCTATGCTGCGGTTCCCGGTGACCCAGGGAACCACGTCGGCCTTAGGGGCCCTGGTGCCCCATGCGCCTGATGCTCCCGTATTCTAATTCCGAATGCGTGACATTGTCTATCGATATTAACGTGAGTTATTATCGAGGGGCACTTAGCTTGGCGCGCCTTTGGCTGTAATCTTTTTGTTATCAACTGTATTATGTTGCGCTGTTGTTGTTTGAATCTTGTTTTTGTTTGTATTATTTGAATCCTTGACTTAGTTTTCGAATTAATTAACACTTACGTTTTTCTGTAGGGCTTTTCTGATCCTTATTACGTAAAAGCTCCTGGCTGTTGCCATCAGGCTCTAGAAAGGTAGATCAGGATTATCCTATATATATTACGTTGTGAATTTGTTTGCAACAAGGTTTTAATGATAGTTTTAAATTATTCCTACAGTGCTGACTGCATCTTTGTTACGTTGACGCTATGTACCTTACACATGTTTGATAACGTCGCCTTGGAAATTAGAGGTGCTGGGTTTGATTGCTGTGTCGGAAAGTTATTGGACTTAGCATATTTCTAACAAAAAATATTTCTGTAGATGACCGGAATCCTATAATACATGGCGCTTAAACATATCTGGCGAGACGAGGGTGTTAAGTCTCCTCTGTGTACGACTTCCGCGAACACAGGCGTGACTAAATGCAATTTTTTTGTATAGTGCTATAAAACTTTAGAGAAAGAAAACACAAAACGATAAAATAAAAAGCAAGGAAAACTTCCGCTGAGCGTTAATCCCACTATTGCGGGGTCCGCTTCCCGACTTAATCCATTGTAGTTCGCACAATCTTTTCAGTCTCCTGTCCTAAGTCCATTGTCTTCGATAACATCTTGCAGCGGTGAACTGCTAACAAAGTAGAGGCTTAGACGTTTAGCTTGTGGGTAGCGAAAAGACTAATTTGCGAAAAATAAAAATGGTAGGTATTCTCAATTTGCTTTTGATCACTATCTCACATAATGGTATATAAAGATATGATCGAGGATGGTAAACATGCTTATTTGTAATTACTGACTCTCAAGGTTAGCTGCCGAAACACAGTGCAAAGTGACAAAACTAGGTCATTGCCAACCACCTTGCAAAGTCCTATCGTATTTCTTCAGACCACCTGAATAGCACAGCGGCTCAGGCTTTGAGCTAAGCTGCCTAGAGTTCATAGTTCTGCGTTCCGCAATCACTGTGCGGTCCAGGTCTTTAGTTATATATCTATATATAAATAAACAATATGATCATAAGAATACAATTTTATTACGTAAGTGTAATAAGCACAAAAATTTATAAAGACACCAAAGTAATGAATATCAGGCAGCTATAATATGTGTTTCATGTATCCTTTTTAAAGAAATGTCTTAACAAAAATGTTCAGTGAAATTTAAAGTTCACTTTAATTAAACAAATAAGCAAGCGTAGTAACCGACGTGTTAGTTACTTAGTCCTACTAAAGAATCGACGTATTTATGCCAAAAAAGGCTCACATTTGAAGGAGTACAACTATACAAAAAAAAAACAAATTAATCTTGTCAACTCATTTAATACATTTAAGAGGTTCATATGTCATAACTTTGATTTTATGTAAATAAGGCATTAGGTGGGTGGCTACTATAATAATAAGTATAATAGACGGCATGACGAATGTACAGTTTTAATTTTTTGTTTAAGCACTGTTCTCAAGTAAGTTATTTATTTACTTTATGTATTTTGTAAGGAACGATCGCTCTAAAAGTGCAAAAACTGAATTAATCTTATGAACATTTATAGAATCACTATCGGCCCGCCCCGGCTTCGCACGGGTATAATGTAGAAATATGGTACTGCGGACTTTTTTTTAGATTTTGAGGTTCTCCATAAATTTTAATTGTAGTATACTTTGCTCTATTGTCAATCATTAGGAGCGTATTTGAAAACTATTTTTTTTGTATATTTTTCACGCGTTTCATACGGACCCCTAACTTTTACAAATATAATCTATAGCCTATGTTCATCAGGGATAATGTAGGATTCTAATGGTACGCCATGCTCGGTGGTGAGAGATCGTGGCAGGCGGTGGTCTCTTTCTGCGAAGCGGTGATGAAACAGAAAGAGACCGCGGAGCGGGTCAGGGAAGACGATGTCCAAGCTGACCCGCGCCGGCGCAGGCGAACGGGTGCGAGGAGGCGGCGGTTTGCCCGCCTCCTACCTTCTCCGTAGTGGGGTCACTGGTGGAGTGTTGGGGATTCTCCACCAGCTTGCACGACCCCACACGTCTAGGGGGTGACTTTGGTGAGCAAGGTTGCCCCTCCATAGGACGGAGGCCCGGTTAAGTTCGGGCCTACCGCTGGGGCAAGATGGTGACTGCTAACGCGACCCTGTCTTGCCCCACCTCGGCGGAGGACTGCTCACGGGGGGGTTTTAGGTTCAAGTCCCACACATCCCCTTCCACCACCCCCTTGGTGGAAGGGTAGTGCGAAGGCATTTCCCCTCCAAAAAAAAAAAAAAAGGATTCTAATGGTGAAAGAATTTTTCAGGAATCGGTCCATTAGTTTTTAAGTTTATTCGTTACATACAAAAATACAAATCTTTCCTCTTTATAATATTAGTGAAGATGTAGATATTAAGAATCTAAGGTACTATAAGTGTAATAATGCTATCGGCAGCATTGCTCGGAGTCGAAGCTTTGTGTTAAATCCACTATCTACATGCGAATAGTACGTCATATGCCTAAACTGAATATTGATATCCAAGTGGGCATCCGCGATATCACGAATCTTGATATAGTATCATTACCATAGGCTCGGTTAATCCTTATGAAGTGTCACAGTTTAGCCAATAAACTGCAAGTTTGTGAAGTTCCTGGGATTTGGTTCGTAAACTTATCGGCTCAACGTCGTGAGATATGACAAGCAGTTTCCAAATAGTAAGCACTTAAAACAGAAGATTTCAAATTTTTGATCCTATTTCTGTTGATGGTATTGAGAAAGCTTACTATTTCCATTTTCACCGTTTATGTTAGTGAAATCGCAGTCAGGAGCTAATAAAAGATTAAAATATTCGTTTTACACTTAATAACAACACAATTTTAATATTGTCCTTTTTGCAATAACACATGCTTTGCGGATTACATCCATCATCATCATCATCGTCATATGTCAGCTAACACGACAATGAGTCCTAACTCTAATTTTTCTCTCGTTCCTAAACTATCGTATGGGGATGGAGCGACATCTATAGTTGAACTTACGTTGTACTACAAACAAGACTAATTTTGCAATTAGCTTTAAACTTGGTGGATGTCGCGGGTATGGTCTATCATCTACGTAACTAAGGTTTTGTAAGTTATTTAACACATTACCTTGTGTGCCGTACCAACTCCGAAGAAAGTTGATAACATTCGATAATGTGATGATAAAGGTATTGTCTACTCTAGAACAAGTTTATTCCGCTAAAAGACATGCGATGTTCTCCACGACCGGCTGCCACCTGTGATCTCATGTGTTGTATCCGACGCGGTTTGTCCGTATTGGATCGTAGACCGATACCGACGTGTTCTTTATGTCGTAAACGACTAATAAAGAGGGTCTGCTTTTGAACTTTATTTTCCTTATCCTATCCTAAGTATGATCGGCGTAAAATTTATTATTCTTCTACTGTTCATCACGCAGTCTATACATAGTTTTTTGGCGTTCTCATACTCCTATATATGTCCACATCTACCTATTCCTTTATAAACAAAATACTATGAAGTATACACCAGTACAGCTACTGCAATAAAAGCATTTATTTTTAGTTCTTGATAGGTTACCCTTTGACCACAATCTCACCTGATGGTAAGTGATGATGTGGTCGAAGATGTTGTTCAGGCTAACCTATAATTAATGGCTCTCAAGGACAGCTGCCGGAACACACCGTTAGGTGCTTGGCGACAGATTTTCTACTTGAGGGTGGTAGCTAGCCAGGAAGCGCTCAGTAGTAATGTCCCCAGCGGTCACCCATCCAAGTCATGACCGAGGCGGACGTTGCTTAACTTTGCTGATCGGTTCAGAATGGATAAGCAAACTTCGCTACGAGCGCTTCAAGCATTATTACTTATACCTTGGCTATTCTAGTTGCACCACACATCAAGGCAACATTTTTGACTAGCATATATTTTTCACCAAATTGTACAAATTTAACAAACACACTAGCGTAAATACACTTCAACAAAATGAAATAACTCATGAACGTATATTTTATTATTGAATGAAGTCTCCTGCGCTCGTACAAATCGAGTTTACATATATGTGTGAGCGTAAACATGTAGCGATGCCTTTTCGTGAAATAACACTCTGCATAAATAGAGGTGCCAAAATTGTTGCAATACTTGGTACTAGGAGCTTAAATTTTCATACTAGATACTCATTTGTCGATACTCATTTTACATCTTGATAGCTTCTTGTTTTGAACTAGTTTTTCTGCAGTCACTTAATAATGATCATTATAACAAATTTAATGTGTAAAAGTTAGCAATAACATAGAAACAAAAGGTTTAATTTCTACATATATTTATAATTTATTATATTGACATAGTTTAAAGGACATCACAGTATTCAGAGAAAATAAAATGAATATAATATATTGAGAAAATAAAGCCAAGAATTTCTGATCTCTTATACAAGGTTATTGGAAAAATGCTAATAACCTCTTAGGGTTGACTTCTGCTAGTCTTAACAAACATATTGAGATGTTTTTTATGTAGTTTTTTATGGTTTTTGGACTGAATAAGTACGAGGACCACCTAATTTTAAAAGGCTCTTGTGCCTGTATTGTATTATTTCATATTTTTTATTACTTTCCTCAATGTAAATATTCAAAACTCTATCTAAAGGGAGCACGGTGCGGTCCACTGTTGTCGCGCCGCCCGGGCGCTCTTGGCATAGTAGACAATAAAAAAAACATATTTTTTTCAAAACAAAAATTAATTCATCTCAAAATGATAGGACTAGCAGAAGTGAACCCTAAGAGGTTGTTAGCATTTTACCAATAACTATATATTTCTAAATCTTTTGAAAATCGTTTGTGCTAGTGTTTAAGTTTCAAGTAGACACGCTAGTGCAAGTTAGGTCTAATACACATGTTGGTCAGGATACCCAATTAAGTGAAAGTCCTTGCCAATACCAACAAAATACTTAGTATCAATACCATTTTACAGTCCTAGTTTGATCATTTCTTGAACATTGCATAAAATCGTTTATACTCAATATACCTAGTCGTGAAATGTGAATTCAAAATGTTTCCAGTACTACATTATAGTCAATTTTGTGGTGCGGTAGATACTCGAGGCATAAGAATGTGCTCTTTACGCTTCAGCTTGTACTCGTATGTTGACATTTGCGTTTTACAACCTTATTTCTGTTGTACCAGCATCATAATAAACCTAACTGTATTTAAACTATCAAATGCAGAATATACTATCCCTTATCTCACGTATGTGGGGTCGGTACATGTTTTCTATGACAACACAAGTATATTACTGAAACTCACATGAAAACATTTTAGAGTTCAATATTTTCACTGAGAAGAGAAGCGACATCGCATTAAAAATACACTTTTTTGATCAGACGAAGTCTTGTAGTCTTCAGTCTATGCACACCACAAACATCCAACATTAGAGAGCAGTATTAACTTCTCTCTCCCTGTCCTAACTAAATATTGTCAGCATAACATATTTTTTTCATACATTACTCACACCTTTCGGTATTGTGCTCCTCATACAAAATTAAGTATGGAATGCGGCACAGAATTCAAACTAGGGGCTTCGCAAGCAGAGTCGCACTATACCAAGTAGCAGTGTCTTCGATATTGGGGTTGTATAAATAAATTAGCCAAAATGGCATTTTTTATTGCTGATATTCGATCACATCATCATTTACCATGGCTGACTAGCGTGGAAAATGGTAAATAGTCTTAAGGCTCAAAGAAGAACGTTTACTCAAGGGTGTTAGATAGCTAGGCGTGTATTCCCAAAATGCCTTACCACCAGCGGACAATCTCAAGCCCGCGGTGAGATTCAAATAATTTACTGTGCGGCAGTCCATAATCTTTGGTACTAGGCCATCACTATGACCATTAGAAGCAGTACTGCTTCAAAACTATTTACTCCTTCTACCCTTCTACCCATACTGCTAATGACTATATAACTTAAACCCCAGCAAATATTGAGAAAGACTAATTAGTCCAAGATTAGATGATTTACAACAAACTCCTCGTAAGCCTGAGGCGTATCGACACGCAAAGTTTGGCGTAACAACTTACACCAGCGTTGTAAAGTCGCAATCCGTATTTTCACTTTAGAGATCGTGCCTTTTGCTTATAAGCTATTTAACGGAGTAAGACATAAGCGACAGCGAGTTATAATTAAGGAACTAGTTACTTGATCTGCCCATAGATGGCCCACAACCACCAAGGTGGCAGCATTATATTAGAACAAGGTTAAGTCATATTTCTACCTACACAACAACAAAGGACGACACAAGGACATGATTGCAAAATATTTTATCACTATTATAGCTAATTATTATATTATAAAAAAGGAGCCCCTCAAAAAATCTTTCTGTTTGTTTGTCTGTCACAGCCTATTTAGCTGGAAAAAATTGGCTGGAAAGGATGGCAGTCGTTATATAGCATAGTGATAGTGCATTTCGCGAATGCCCGCCTGGCTAGCTACCAAACACAAATAGAAAATCGGTTGCGATGCAGCTACCGGTATGTTCCGGCGGCTGTCCATAAAAAGCCAGTAATTTAAGGGTAGCCAGAACAACATCTTCGACCACATCATCACATCATCGTGTGAGATAGTGATCAAAAGCTAGCCTTTAATCTATAAAAAAATATATTATTACCTATATATTATATTATTTTATAGTTACATTTTTCATAAACGTGTGAACAAATGTATAAGGATTTAAAAAAAACGGAACCCTACTTCACGCAAGTCGGACTTGCAATTTACTTGATTATGTGACTTATTCTCTCCAACTGAAGAATAAGGATTGTTCCATATCTTCCTGTTGAGTGTAAAGGCGATGATGGGAAATACTGCACCAAATAAGCAGCATACCACGACCCACATCGACATGTAATAGTGTGCTCGGCTGCACGAAAGGTTTTTATTATCTCAGCACTCTTACTAGTCGAAAAGGAGCGAGTACACATATTTGTTCCCAAGGCATAGAACGATGCTTTTACCATATAATTTAATAATTAGATGAACTAACGATAAGTGAAGTCTGAATTAAAATTGATGAGCGGTTATGTGATATGTATTTAATTGAAAAGTGTAGTTTCCTGTTTGCTAGATATTCAGAGCATTGATTAAAAGGTAAATTTTCAATCTATGGTATGGCAACCCCAATCAGACACTTCTTTTTCGCGCGTTCATTGCATCGTGTTATAAAAGCAATAAAATTGATTTGTTTTTAGGATTTTAAAAATTGCAAACGGAAATTCGTTAGTTTTACCATATAAATATAATACATATAACATTGCCTAATCCACGTGAAATCGCTCTCTCTCGTGCCTTATCCTTCTCTCATGCAATATTGCGAATCGCAATCTTCTTCGCTTTGGAATTGTTTGTGATTACAGCAGTTTGCGTTGAGAGGGCGAGGTGTAATTCCGCTTCCTATCAGTGCGCGCTCACTCCCCTTATACCAGTGCGGGCTTACCCCGACGTAACCTTTCTTATTAAAAAACAGAGGATAAAATTGTTTGCACTGCTGATTTAATTTTCTTTAAGAGAAGGTGTGAACTGTGGAAGGGATTTTTTGCGTAGTTCTTATTTTTTAAGGTTACTGTTGTCAGATACGTCATTAAAATTTTAACTGTTTTCGTTAATACATTTTTCAATTATACTGTATCAGCCGTATTGCCAACTGCTGAACACCTCCTTTTAACTCTATTAAGGAGGGTTTGTCATAATCCCCATGCTTGGCAGGCGTCTTGCGGATCGCAGTATAAGATATCATCTCTTTAGAAGGCTACTGCTCAGATTCCTTTATTTTACCCTTAGTCGTCTTATATGAAATCTGCGGGAAGAGATATAGGGGCGATAGTCTAACCCAGCAACCTACGAGGAATCCTAGTGAGACTAGGTACTCGTAATGAGACTAAAAACCATAATAAAGTGATTCAAGCTCAAGATAGACGAAGACATATTCATCCCCAAGATAAGACATTACCGGAGTTACATATACCTAATTCATTTCGTTATTGATATGTATTATATGTAACAATAATGGTCTAAAAGACGCAAAATTAATGAAAATCTAGCCAACACTTTTTTTTGTTTATTTCTAGACTACTTACATTGTTGTTGTCTTAGGTTTTCGCGATTGTAACACATAGTAATTAAACAACTTTAAACGGTTTAAATCGCGTAAATTTTTCATTATTTTATCCCGACGTTGCAAACACTTTGCAGTGATCGTGGTCACGGGGTGACTAATTGATTTTATTTGTCACATAAGTTATTGAGAAATTATTTGGTCTACCGTCAGAGTTTTTTATATTAATCATAACGTTCCCTATTCACGCAGTATTCGCTCACAGTGTCCAGAGGTCTTGTAGATTTGTGTCGGCCTTGGGATTTAATGAATTTGATCACAGGATCCCAAGCAGGTGGTCAGGTGGCAGGCATCTCAAGAACGGTGATAGCTAGACTGTTGAAATTTTCGCAGATGATGTATTTTTGTTGCTGCTATAACAACAAATACAAAAAGTTGGCCAAGTGCGAGTCGGACTCGCGCACGTTAAAACAAAAAAGGTTAAAATATGAAGTCTAATGTTGTATAGCTAACGGTACGGAACCCTTCGTGCGCGAGTCTGACTCGCACATGGCCGATTTTTAAGTGTTTTATTTAAGTATTATTTAATGTTTTCTTTAGATACTTTTAAAAATATCTATTCATTGCATTGAAGGATATTTTGAAACCCATAATAATTAACACAATAAGTCGTATTCAGACAGGCTGTAATGTATCCCAGTTTAACCGTAAAAGGGATACATTACAGACGATTATCCTGAACTACTAGCAATTATTTCCGTGTTGGCCGTCACTGTCACGAACGATGGACGCGGATTGACGTACGCGTCCCTGGAGCGTCGACCGATTGCAGCATACATCACGCCGCCCTAGGGCACGCGAAATATGTAGCTTCGATACTAATTGGTTCATTACTGTCTCTACTGAATAAAATCTTTACCGATTTATCATCTGCTCTGTTTACTATAGTATTGTAAAATTTTTGTGTAATCACCTACAAGTTTAAGAGAGGCTAATGAAATCTATTTTTGACCGAATTCAAAAAAAGGAGGAGGAACTCAATTTGACTGTATTTTTTTTATGTTTGTCACCTTCTAATTTTTGACTGGGCGAACCGATTTTGATGATTCTTTTTTTATTTGGTAGCCCGTATGATCCCATTTAAATTTCATCAAAATCGGTTTAGCCTTTTTGAGTTTCTTTTTACCGGCGGTATGCCTTTATTAAAAAAATACTACGAACTATATACAACACTACAGCTACTACAAAAAAAGCATAAAGACAATCTATAAGTCATAGCAAACTCATAGGCGGTCCAAATGCTCCAGCCCAATACCAGTTGGCAGTGTGCCCAGCATGCTGGCAGCATTGCCCCGTTGAATTGCAATGCTTATTCGTTGAGCCAAATATGAGTTTTTTAAAATATAGTTGAGTTACATTCCAATAACTGAAATGTGTTTTCCTATCTTGATGATATAGTCAATAACAGTGAATGACAATCGATTTTTGTTAGACATAAATATGGAACCGGCTTCAAAACTCAAGTGTAAAATAACTTTTCGAAGTCGGTACCATATTTTGATAATAGGTATTTTTGAACTATCATAGTACCGACTTTTTTTTTCATTTATACAGAAGTATTTTGATAATAGGTACATTTGAACTATCATGGTACCGACTTTTTTTTTTCATTTATAACTGATAGCTAATCTTTGACCACTATCTCGCCTAAGCGACAAATGTTCAATGAGCGCCCATCACCTTCAGAAATATACTCGTACTTAGTATACACATAAAGTGCTGTTAGACTTGATTAGATTTGGCATGTTAGAAGCCTTGTGACAAAAACTGCTAGCAAAGTAATAGAAATAAGTCTTACGTAATAATCCTAATGAAGCTGACAAGTGCTAGATAGCTTCACTTGAACAGATGTTTTGCAAAGTGTATTTAGTTTGTAGCGTTAAAAAAATTAAATGCTAATCTTGATCACATTATCTAAGGCCAAGAAAAGTCCTAAACACGTTTCCTTAAAATTTTCTTGATAGAATAAAATTTCAAAATTGACACTATATTACGCTTGTAACGTAAATATTTTAATTATTTACATATGAATGTGTATGAAAATATTATAAGATAAATAAAATAGCAAAACCTTATCAAGAGGGACAAGAAAAGTTACAATTTCGATTTACGTACTACTTTTGTGTTATTAAGCTTACTTTCGGATTTTACCTAAACTGATCGCGATTTCACCATGCTGCTCTCAGCTGCCTCTCTTTCACACCTACGTAGTCCGACAGTGACAAAATTTCGGCATTTGACAACGTCTTATATAATAAATTATGTTTAAAATCTTCAAAACAAATATCAATAGAAGTCGCGTTCTATAAAATATCAAACGAAACGACAAAAGCGAAAGCTGTATCTTATGCAATTTTTGAAGAAGGCATACTTTGAGCAGGATTAAAGCACCGGTTGTGCCGTCTAGAGAACTCTCGAAGACTCCAGACACTGCATAAACACTAGTGCGCAGTGTTGCGACATTACGTATAATAAACCTAGCTTTTTTATACTTTAATTGGAAGTTTCTTGTCAACGTCTTTCGCATTTTATTAAAAAGGCTTAAGGAGCCGTATATAAGGACTTTTTTAAAATGAAGAAGGAAGAATTTTGTAGCAAATCTCGTTTATATTTTGTTTTATATGATTGAATAAATCTAAATTAAAACTATTTGTTAAGATGTTTGGAACTGTGTCCAGAAATTGAATATCGTCATTACAGGCTATCTTATCATCAATCATCAGGATCATCAACAGCTCGAAGACGTGCACCGTTGAAATAAGTTTTTGTCTTGTTTGATATTATCCTCACGCTTGGCAGGCGTCTTGGGAATCGCAGTGTAGGAAGGCAGTTCTTCAGAAGGTGCAGCTGTCCACTTGGTATTTTTCCCGTATTGCTTCTTACGACTCCTTCAGAAAGATTTTTTATTTTTAGAGGGGTACAAGACTATTAATGTCGTCCAAATTATACAAAGGCTATGATAGAAACTTCCAATTTTGATTTTTAATTTCGTCGGTAAGTAATGTAATTAAATCTACTCGGCCCATTCAAATAAGTTTAGGATTAAAATAAGTATCCAATAAAATACCAACCCATACTTGGAGGTGCAGTTTAAAATCGCCAAGTATGGCTTCTTTTTCTTCCCACCCATACACCATGCCTATTGAGACGTAACACATATTGGTTTACTTGATTTGATGCTCGTTTTACTCTCTTTTCGCAGACATTTCCTTCATGACACAGGCAATCCACAACTTCTTTACTCTTCTTTATTCTTTAGTGTACCCCTATAATTGATTTGCATACTGTATCAGCCGAATAGTCTACTGCTAAACACAGCCTCTGCGATAAAGGGGGTGTTTTAATCCACGCTTGGCATGCATCTTGATGATCTCAGTGTAAGAGAACTGTCCCTCAGAAGGCGCTGCTACCTTCCGGTATTTTACCTTATTTGCGTCTTACGACACCCACGGGAAGTGGTGGAGGTGTTGTAATTCTAACCTGGCATAACACGGGGGTACCTAAGCTAGCCTAATAGCCTAATACTCTTGAACTTTCTGTCACTGGCAAAACGTACAAGTTTTATTTGATATGCTGATTCCTTATCTTGTTCATTATATTGAAATCTCTCTTTCAACCTACATATTCTCATATATCCGCCTCATAATCCATTTCTTTCATTGTCAAACATTCAAATTTATATATATATATAACATACATAGATAGATAGTGATGAGAATGCTTAGGATGAAATAGAGATAAATAGAGATACATGCTTAGGAACAGAGCGTTGGAACTCCGTGTTCTGCGGTCTAAGTTCCCTGTGAAGTCAACAATCGCTTGGATGAGTGCAGATACAAAAGTTGACCACGGCGGTCAAAGAGAACGCATGTTCTATCAGAGTTCTTATTGAGCCTGTTGTAATGCAGAATCTTTTTAGTAAAAGGATCACACTTTTGTCATCGATAATGTTGATATCTAGCAATGTTTTGTTGTTCATCTCTTTTGTTAAGTATGTCAATGTAGTAGAAACTGATTGAATTGAAGAACTCGAACGCTTACTGGGTGTAGCACAATGAAAGCGAAATACAGAACTCTTAACTAAGAAATTCAGACTTGATGAATTAATTGTGGACTCGTCTCCTTAATGTTATGTGTTTAGGGACAAATGCGGGTCATGCGTTGTCCTATTGCCCTACTGTATCCATTCTGCATTTATATTATTCTTCATTTCCTTTTTAATTATTTTATTTCAGAACATAAAAAGATCAGATATGATATCTTTCGTTTTCTTTCCACTCCGAGAGGCTCGTTGAACAGAATAAACGACAACAAAATTACCCTTTCTTCATCTACAAAGCGACTTAGCATTTAACTTCAAATGGAAGAACAGCTAAAAATTAACACAACATTTTAAGTGAATTCCTTGTTTCTGTACAGTCGAGTGCAATTGAATTTCCGTTTTTTTCTTTCACAGTCTTTGTCGTTAGTTAACACTATCTCACGCGGCGGACTTCAGTACAGCGGCGTACAATGTCTTTTTGTACACGTTGAAAAATTATTTTAAATTAATAATTCGTCATTTAAGACTATAGGAATTTTGATAAGAATTAGGCATATAAATGTATATCACATTCATATGGCATGAAAAGTAGAAAAAGAAAAATTTAAACGTTTCAGATTAGTGTGAGATGCGTTTACGTATTACCGTTCATTGTCAAAACGACTTACAGATATTTATGAAATTTTGTATTTAAAATTTTTGTCTTTGATGATATACATATATCAATCACATAGTGACTTTTATTCCGAATTATAAAGTTCATAACAAATTACAATTTTACGAGAGGAAAAATCCCGCACTTGATATAGTCGTTTTATTCCTCCCGCAAGTTTGCAGAGCATGCGTTATTGCAAGAATTAAAAATATCAGGTTCGTAGTTCCTAAAAAAGCTCAATATTACATAAATGCGGCTGAAGTCATAAGTATATGCCAGACTAGTATAACACAAAGTATAAGTTTCACTGGTGCATAAATTAACGCGAACTTATGCGGTGTTTAGGTTTCGTTTACATTCAGTTTGCGTACGCGAGACGAATATACTATTCCATTTGAGTTCTCACTAACAAGAGCCTTGTGAACTTGGTGAACTTTGGAAGCGTGTAGCCTATATTAGACATAGAAGTATCTATAATTTCAAACTTAGAATTTATCGCTTGTGTTTAAAGACTTAATTCTATGAAGAAATACTCCATCTCCGTTCGAAACCAAAAGAATGAAAAGCTAGTGATAAAATTCTACTAACCATAGTAGAATTTGAATTCAATGCATACACACTCACTCACTTACATACACACAAACACACAAACATTCGTAACTTAGTATTAAAAATAAGGATATGTTTTATGACGAAGGAAAAAAAAGAAATTGATTCAACTTCAAGTATTTTATTTATCGATTATGCTAACACGGTAATGATTTATTAAATTCGTTTTTGCAGTTAGACTCGCTGTAGCTGCTCATACATAATCTTGTTATGAAGTGCAGCATTCCCAACACAACAATTAATATAAAATATATTTTCATGTATACACTTTTGTCCGTAATTGTACCTATCGTCTGTACCAAACTGTCTCTTGGGTAATGAAAAGAAGTGTGCTAGAAACGAAAGCGCTCGGATTACCTACCTCTTTCTTAGTTCACAGAAAAAATAAATACGTTTGGGAAATCTTGGCTGTCTCAAAATTGGTAAAGTGGCGCAAATCGGGAATCGGTTGAAGTTTCGATTTTAAAATGTATTCTTAAACTGGTGTGAAACTATTTTCAAAAAATATAACACAGGTCTCATTTTAATTCTCATTTGTTACTCAGCAAACAACTGAAGACTGTTTTTCTTCGCAAATCGTTCAAAAAGTCTAGTTAATTTCTACTAAGAGTGTTTCTCAACCACGTGTAGAGAGGGTATAACAATCTCGATAATGTCAGGTTTATTATTTACTAGCTTTCCGGGCGCGGCTCCGCCCGCGCGTATGTCAGTTATCGCGCAAAAACATTAACCTCTTTTTGCGCAGTTGGATAAAAACTATCATATGTTTTTTCCCGGGTCTCAAACTATTTCCATACCAAATTTCATTCAAATAGGTCCAGTAGTTTTGGCGTGAAAGCGTAACAGACAGACAGACAGAGTTACTTTCGCATTTATAATATTAGTATTATAGTATTATTTATAAATGACGTAATTTTTCAATACATTACGTGTTATAAATTAAACTGTTATCTTGATTAAGAAACGTCCATTTTACGATGTAAGCATAACATAAATGATCCTTAAAACACTAGTTTTTTATTTATTTGAGTTTACAGAATAATCAGAATAATCCATTTATTGGTAAGAGTATTCAAGTCGGTCAGTATTAAAATGTGATAATTATTATTATAACTAATTATAACAATTGAAATTACATGTAGTTTATATAACAATAATGTATTAATAAATGACTAATTTAAATTAAATTAATTAAAAATAAATAAATAATTATCATATTACATCATATCTTCACATATTCGTCAACACTGTAGAACGCATTCTTGACGAGCCACGATTTAAAACTGCGCTTAAATGAAGAGAGGCTAGGTGCTGTGACTATATGATCCGGTAGCTTACTTTTACCACACCCGCGCGGGGTGTAAAAGCTTACTTGCTATACGCAAATGACGGGAAGCATGAAAACTTCGATTGTGTTTCGACCATAGGCAATAAGTTGTGTTTTCGTTTTCAATGTTTTTAACAATGGTAAGTTTGATTTTTGTTCTGGTCAGCAACGAACGGGTAATTTGAGGCCTGCCTGCAAGGCTCTTAAAATAGTCCAAACAACAAGTATACATTTTGAAACCGAAAAAAATTCAGGTTCAGATTCATTAAGGCTGAGATTCAGAAACATTTGTGTAAGACGGTCAAAGACCAGTCTTAACCAAGCGTCGGCTAAGCCAATCTTAACATTTCTTATTCAGAGATATAGTCCTACTTAACTTGCTCTTTGCTCAGATCACACTATCTATGGCACATTTTTCACTTATGGAACGTTCACCGATTTTCGTTTATCTGTGCATCCTGCTATAAAAAGAAAAGGATAATAACATCAGTATATAAAATGTGATTGGAGTGATTGAAACAAAATTAGTGCCTTGTTCAATTTAATAGTTCCTGAAGAACTTATTGCACCATACTCTCTCTCTAGTCTCACTTGGCGGCGCCACTTCTGCTTTGAGACGGGCTAAAGTAGTCGATTTCCACTACTTGGCTTATACAATTATGAGGCTAAGCACGACTTGTCTCTGAATCTTAGCCTTAATGTTAATTGTGTAATATTTCAGATTCTTAAATTATGATCAATAGTGACAACAGCCCTGTTCGTAGCAAACATAATAAATTATGGTCAAGTATATGATGTCACCTTTACATAGGTATAAATTATATACTTAGATAATGTCAATTAAAATACTATATAACATCAATTAGAGTTCGCATATTTATCATTCAAATATTTATTCAATGTATAGTAAGTCTTCAATATAAGAAAAATGAGCAATATTCTCTTAAATATCTCACTTTTCGATTACAGTATTATTCTAAGCAAGTGATTATATATTTTGGACCTACATACGGGTGTATTTAATAATGGTTTACTAAAACCTGCGGTTCTATGTGGGGATACCATTATTTTATTTTGTGTCTTCTTCTTTTACTGAACTCCAATACAATTTATTTATAACGAATAGTGCCATCTCAAAAACATACAGAAAAAGTTAAACAAAGAAAATCTTGCAACTCCACATGTTGTTCAAAAAATGACTGTATATATTTTTATAAAAGTAACATATAACAAGATATTCAGTGAACCAGAAAGATCCAATCATGAAATTTTACACAAAAACATCATGTGAAAAAAACTTTCCCAAACATCTTACCTCTGTTTATTTTTGATAACACGATAAGAGCTGCCGTCTCTACCGTTGAGAGCGTATGTGTGTCGACAAACAGGCTTAACTCTACCTGCAACGTAGAGCTAGGAGGGGTATAAGGATATGTAGTGGGTGTATGTATTCAGAATTTTATATAAGTGTTGAGATTGGTTTGTTTGTGTTGATGAGACGAACATGTTGCTGCTACAGAAAATACACACGTAATGTGGTGTGAATTCAGTTGTCTTCAAAAAAATAACCTAAGGACACACACGCATTTATTTTGTTTGAAAATAAAATAAGTATATTTACACTGTAAGTTACAAGTTCCTGCAACTAAATTTTGCTAGTAATTTGGGCAGAGGTTCTACCTGAAGAGTACCTAGTACTAAGTCTGTTGAATCCTGGAGTTATCTCACTAATACTGAGCATTTCATTTTGGAAGCCACCGTTTATATAGAGAAATATACTGCTGACAACGCGTAAATAGGTTTGTGAGGGATTCACGCCTAGGTCAGCAATATATTAGGTGTAACAGTAAGTTCCTACCGGAATATTACACTCATTATTACACACGTAAATCTACTGTGATTTTAAAAGTTGGGTGTAAAAAATATGCATAGAGCTTGTCAGTATTTAGTGCTTAGTCGTACAACACTAGCGGAGACGGAAATTGATGGGTAATACTCTATATTACGCAGTGGATTTGACTTTTTTATTCACGCAATGTATAGGGGTGTACCATAACACCTATGGTGAACTTTGAAGTATTGAAATTCCAAAAAAGGCCTATAAAATGTAAACTATTAATCCTGTGTAATGTTGGTTGTACAACACAACACTCATGTGTATTGTCTTATATATATGTCATATGTGTATGTCATTATTTTAATATATTTCCTGTGTATCCTGTCCGAATAGGAAAGACAGCAATGATAGCATGATGGATGAATTCACAGACGAGGTAGTTTCCTCTTGCTGTTACCGTGATGTGTTTCAGTATGCTCTCTCTTCGGTATTACTTTTGAATACACTGATAGGAATCGCTTTAATGATACATACAGCATCGTTATCAGCCGAAAGACATCCACTTTTGATCAACTGCCCAGCCTCCAGTGTGGGATTAAGTCCCTTTTTGACCGACTTCCAAAAAAAGGAGGTAGGTACTCAATTCAAAAAAATTTTTCAATGTTTATTACCTTTGAACATTTGACTGCGTGAACCGATTTTGATGATTCTTTTTGTTGAAAGCTGATGCTTCTTGTGTAGTCCCATTTAAATTTCATCAAAATCGGTCCAGCCTTTTATGAGTTAAACTCCAATAACTGAAAAGTGTTTTCATATCTTGTTGTAATAGTCATTAACAGTGAATGACAATCGGTACCGTAAATAGCAATGTCCCTAAAAAGGGTGAAAAACCTTTTTTTATGATAGTTCCATAGTGCCTATTATCACAACATTGTGCGCATGGTACCGACTTCACAAGTTATTTTACACTTTTGAGTGTTGAAGTCGGTTGAAGTCCATTTTTAGTTACAACATTTGTTTTGAATGTCACATTGAACTATTATTAGCTGTTTGCGTCAACTAGCTCCCGGCGCGTCTCACTATGTCGCCGGTCAAGTATCTGGGGGCTACCAGTTTTGCCTCCAATGGTTCATGGTCAGCATTCAAGACCCCCATCATCATAGTTCTTGTCGTCGATCTTGCGACTTCAACTTGCAAATGATACCATTTTACTTTTCAAATATGCCTAAACTGTTTAACCTTCTACGCAATAAATAAATCGTACTGTCTCATCGTATGTATTGTCAGCAAGATGTTTACTTTATCTATTCCCTGTTTCGTAAATGAAAACAAATCCTTAAAACTAACATTATATAGATAACAGCACGCGCGCGGATTGTTTAAAATTGAACCAACAACAACATATTGTTTAACGTTGCGGTAACGTAAACATGTTGTTTCAGTTTACGTTACCGGTTTACGTTACCGGATAACCGTTAACATAACTAAGCTACCCTTACTCAAGTCGAGACTTATTTGGTCCTTATGAAACTTGTCCTGAAGATTCCTTGCAATTGGAATGTTTTAATCACATACAAAATAATTTTATATTATACTTTGTAAAAACTTTTTCATATCAACCTATTTTTAACCGACTTCCAAAAAAGGGGGAGGTTAAGAACCTCCCCCTTCGTTTGTTTTTTTATTGTTTGTTACCTCAGAACTCTTGACTGAGTGAACCGATTTTGAAAATTCTGTTTTTGTTTGAAAACTGATGCTTGTCTTTGATCCCATTTAAATTTCATCAAAATCGGTTAAGCCGTTTTTAAGTTACACTCCAATACCTGAAAAATATTTACCTATCTTGATGATATAGTCGTTGACAATGAATGAAATTTTGAAGCGCTCGTAGCGATGTTTGCTTAACCATTCTGAATCGATCAGCAAAGTTAAGCAACGTCCGCCGCGGTCATGGCAGTCGTTACAGCATGGTGGTAGGGCACTTTGCGAATGCCTGCCTGGCTAGCAACCACCCTCAAGTTGAAAATCTGTCGCCAAGCACCTAACGGTGTGTTCCGGCAGCTGTCATTGAGAGCCAGTAATTCTAGGTTAGCCTGAACAATATCTTCGGCCACATCATCACTTACCATCAGGTGAGATAGTGGTCAAAGACTAACCTATCAAGCATTAAAAAAAAAAATACAATGGATCCCGTAAGTAGTAAGGGGCACTAAAAACAGTGAATTTTTTTTTAACATAAAATGAAACCGGCTTCAACACCCAAAAATGAGAAATAACTTGTCGAAGTTGGTACCATGCGCAAAATATTGTGATAATTGGTACATTTGAAATATCATGGGTACCGACTTCAACAAGTTATTTCAAACATTTGGGTGTTGAAGTCGGTTCCATTTTATGTTTAATTTTTCTTTCAATAGACAAAAGCAGAATCTAAACCCATTTAACATCGTTAGATACTCGATTTGGATTAAAAATCTGTACCATTTTTCTAAACGGATTATGCAACTAAATAAACTTTGCACAAGCCGTTGAATTTAAATCACAAGTTAATATATATATATACATATATATATATATACACACATTGTAATGGTGTTTCTTTTAACGTAACCTAGTTGAGTAAAATGTATATATTTTTTATAAATTTAAGAGAATATGTGTTGGCAAAAAGTAGCCTTTTTTCTGTTAAGAAAGCTAACAAAATAAATAAGAAAAATCACGTAACAGAAACAACATTTTCGACATCCGACTTCTCCAACCGCATTACTATAAGTCTATTACGTCAGACAAAAATGTATCCCTGTATGTATCCCATATTGCTTACATTTCTATCATCCGTAAACATATTTGTGATAATACGTTCGTGCATTATCCAATTTATTGTAAGAACTGTACAAAGTAACCAATGGGGCACGCCATGCCCCATTGACGGCGTAACGACAAATCGAGTTACGTTACCCTGTTCACATTAGGTACAAATTACGGAGTTAGTTGATTTTAATTATTCCCCTGAAAAGTGAGGGTGGGAACGTATTGCCTCGCACTCCTACCGCTGCTTTTTCAAAAAATATTTGAATTGAAGTATAATTACCATAATAGAAATGTATGCGTGTCCGTATAGTGCAGTAATTATTAATATCAATAATTAATTAGTGAACAGCAGCGCGTGTAGTAACGCGATAATATTACAATTGATGATGATGACCCAGTATCCAGAAACAGTCCGTTGCGCAGGATATATTAATGTGCGTAGGTGCTAGCGCAAACACAAACGCAACCACTCTTCTCTACTCCCCTTTACCCAATGGAAAAGATAGCCGCTACGATCAGAGAGGAATAAAGCTGCAGTTTGGGCAGCGATAACAAGACCCCTTTTACCTTTCTGCCATCCACATTGCCTAGCTACTTCGGCACCATTCTTCTCGCAGTAGCTCTATAAATTTTTTTGCTGAACGTGGCAGTATAATGTCGAATATTTTATTATTAAAAATTGTAATTGACCTTCGTAAGAGCGTCGTAGACGCCTAAATTGAATAAATGATTTTAAATTTGAATTTGACCGTAAGTGGATTCCTGTTACACTCGAGGCAGACCCAATATGCAGGAGGCATCCGCAAGGCTCGAGTGTCGACACATTCAAACCCCCATCTACCAAGTTTGGCCCACGAGTCCACGTGGTTGCCCAGGATGTGGCCGCTGCGTGCAAACAGCTACTAGGAGTCGCTAGCGAGAGTTGTAGACATCCGCGATTTTGACTATGTAATCCCCCGCCAAGAGGCCGACTGGGTGGATCCGATGCCAAAAGTCGACTACATCCCCATACATTTTACAATTAAAGGTACTTATGATTCCTTTGCCTCTTTGGTTATGTACCAAATACGCCCGGAGTCTGTTGTGAAACTGAGAGCTATGAAATCTTCTTAACTGCTTCGGTCCAGGCTGGTTTTTCGTCAAATATATCAAATTAATATCAAACCATACATAGAAGAACTGTTCGCATTATCAAGAGGGGGTTTGGTCTTGTTGATGGATCCCTTAACTTTGAGGTTACGTAACGGCTACTATTTCATATAATATTTTTTTGTCAGTGAACGTGTAAATAAAGCGTCATTATTAACTATGTGACTAAACCGCTAAGTTTCCTTCGCTATAACATTAACTATGTAGAATGCTTAACAATATTTCCAAGTCGTGAGTTTCAAAGGTTTGATTTAAATGCGTAAAAATGAAATCACCTGATAATAAATATGTCGGTACCACCTTATGTGAACCTGCTTTTACGTATATGAAAACATTGGGACGAGGAGAGAAGTGTATTTCTTTTGCGGTGTAACCGAAGAAAATAAGTGTGTTTGTTGTCAATCTGCCGGGAAACTTGTTAGGATTGTCGGAAGCTTTTCTAGAAACGTATTGTTGGACTAAAATTACGAGTATTTTTTCGACAAGTAAAGGGCTTTTGTTATGCCAAAGGTCAGGTTATTAAACTTATTGTGCCTGAAGATAATACATACAGTAGTTTACATTTATGTAAGGCTTAACTTCATGTTCCCTTTCTGCCCTGAACTTAGCCCATATTGTATTTGGCTTGCATATCACTCCCACGTGCAAACTGTTGCGTTTATAATCTTTCGAGATTATGATTGCCCAGAGGCTATGAATATCGACTGCCGCGTAAAAAGTCCATGATTAATGTTTTCCTGTGGGCTTTATGTTAACCGCAAGTATGATATTGTAGGATATTTTGTGAATGCTTGACTAGCTACCAACCTGCAATAGGCAGTAGTTATAAACTAGAAGTTGTAAATTAACAGTCATATAGTCGGTCAACATAGCCTTACAGTTTTTTCAGGCTGCTGTCCTTGAGACAAAGGTTAAGGGTTACGTTTTGAAAACATTACTAAGCAACAGGTGAAAATGCTAGCGTAACTAGCTATAATATTTTTTGCTTGTTTACGAGAGTTGAAATACTCAGAATTCTTGAGGGCAATTTTTGGGCTTAAGAACTGGAGTGTTGAGTACATTGCAGTGTAATGCAGAGCAAGGATAGTGACACTCCAACTTTAATGGACAGGCGAGACGTTTACCATTAGGCGCCCACCTTGTTCGTCTTCTTACTTCATAACATAAATAAAATACATAGTACACCAAAATTAAATAACGTGGGCCGCGATCCCCGATCGTTTCCCGTTTGTTTACGAGCGCGAACGGTGCCATTCTTTTTAAAATATTAGCAAAATACTGGGTTTTCTATATACTTAAATTCACCTTAGATGTACCACTTCCCGTACATTCGGAAATTAACAAAGTTAAACGTCGTCTCATAACGTGTTATATATCAAAAGTTGCCTCTCCGCACCACTAATATTTAATAAAAATACAGTCACGTAGTACTATAATTTTACACTCACGGCAAAAACCTCTTTCTTCAAAATTATATTAGATTATCGCGAGATACTCCAATTCATTAGAAATTACTATACATCGCCATGCATTTGATTATATTTAAGATACTGTTAGTAGATATCTACCTAAGGTTAAGATGTCACTCTGAATGAATTTCTGTTGCGAACCCTCTCAAAGCTGCGTGTTTGCTCCATGTAACAGTAACACACAAACACACCCTCATGAAATGTTAAGTACGAACTTCACTGAAACAATATCAACTTAAATACATACTTTAATCCGCGCTCCTTATGAAATTTCCGCGGAAAATGTTCAAATTTTCTGTATCTTACACAAAATCTTTGGCGAAATGTGTTATGTTTACGTCGAGACGCGAAAATGTTACGCGGCAACCATTGCTTGGTAGATCCAATCTAATCTTGTAAAACCGTCTTGTCGCTTCACATAACCAGCACTGTATGTTAATATAAAGCTAATTATGCGTTTTGTGTGCGTAAAATAAGCCGGGTTTTCATCCCGCATAGCCCGGAGATTGTGTCTTACGTATTAAGATTTGAATTTATAAATTTAAAGCGAGAATGCGCCTTAAATTGGAACGTGGTATCTTATACGGTGTATCCGTGAAGAATAATTATTATTATGAAATCATACCTGTCGTTTCTTTTTATTTTTCTGAGATTTCAATTATTTTTAGTTTAAGTTATTTGTTATTTGAACAGTAATCTAAACTGAAAATGACTAATGAGTTAATGTAGATTTTGTGAAATAAAAAACTAACAAAATAATAATAATAATAAATCTTTATTGCCACAAAAGAAAATTAAAATATTTACAATGCATAGCCATAATTAAAACAAACATTTAATAGGCCACATATTGTATGATGAACCTCAGATACCTAAGCTAGACTTAAGAAAGCCTGTAATATAGGCATCTGCGTTTCCCCTAGTTACATATCATATTATTTGTACCAGTTACAGATTGCATTCAATCAAAGTAAGGAACAATTATGAATGACGTATATATTTTTATGAAAATTGAAAATGGAGAAATTTAACTAATTACATATAGAACAATGGGCAAAATAAAAATATTAAATTATAAGAACTGAAGTCTTTACCTTCTCTTTATAGTGTGTTAAAATGTTTGCTTGTGTAAGAATGAACGCGCATGTGGGTGCGTGTGTGTTTGTGTATGTGTATGAAAACACATTAATAAAATAGCTAAATCAAAAGGGACAAGAATAATTGCATTTTCGATTTACTTAACTCCTTTTGTATTATTACTCTTACTTTCGGATTTTACCAAAACTGATCCCGAGTTCACTATCGCTGCCTCTCTTTTACTTCCACGTTGTCCGATAGTGACAACATTTCAGCATTTGACAGCGTGTTAATGGTTATATCTGTGTGTGTATCCACTGACCGTGTTGAAGTGCAACCCATTTTTGCATGTGTGCGGTTAGTGAGTTGTTTCTAATCTGAGTAGATCATGCTCTGATCTGAGGTAGCTACCATATTATTGTATAGTCATCAAACTTACACGCGTTTGCCAAGTCAACTATCATAATAACGCAACTGTTCGAAGCGTGTGAAATTCAGTTCTTAGCATTACATTTATGAATGCGTGTTTATTTTGCTTCCATAGATGGTCTTCCTTTGTTCATGTTATTCTTTATTTAAGTGTGCAGTTCAGCCTAACTCCTCCGAAGCTGATACACATAATTTACTTAAGTCTACTAACTTATTCAATATGAAATTTCCCGTTGCCTACAAAAAAGTACGCAAGTTAAGGTTATTACCAAAGTTAGCGTCTAAAGCCTCTTGTTTGCCTCAACAATGCAAAATATATTTTCTAACACTCTCAATGCTCTTTTATATAGAAGCACTCGACCTTTAGTAAAAAGAATACGCTGTTTTTAACAATACGATGGAAGTTCTGTGTACATATTGCTTCGTAATAGTTACAAGTACATTGTTATATATTTTATTATTGATAGGCTACCCTTTCACTACTATGCCTGTGACTAGACATTGAACAAGTGAACATTTAAGTTTTATGTATTGGGAATTATAGTTCTACATATTTCTTTATTTTTATACATTATATTTATAGATTTATACATATGCAAATAGAGAAAGTTGGCCAAAATAGATACTACAATATTTCGGGGGTGAACAAAATACTTAGAACTATATTTTATACAACACTGAAGCTACTACAATGAAAGCATTGAGACAACCTACAAGCCATTGCAGACTCACAGGCAGAACAAATGCTCCAGCCCACTACTAGTTGGCAGCGTGCCCAGCATGCTGGCAGCATTGCCTCCTTGTATATTAAACTTTATTGTATATCAAATTTATATTTGGCCCATGTTATCATGGGCCTCATATTAACCAAAATATGATGTTGTTCAGTGGGCGGAATTATCGCTTAAAAAGATCTCTTCCTGACAACCTATGGATGATGAGGAGTTGACATATCTTTTCAAACGGGAGTGCGATTATAGCAAAGGGTAGATATTGTTGAGTTTGTAGTTTGGACAGAAGGTAAAGCTGTGGAACGCCTGAAACCTTTTTGTTTTTGATATCATGATGCATACAACATGAGCTGTTGAAAACCGGAGGCACAACAAACATAACAAACTCTGGAATTTCTTCTATTTCCTAGTATGATTCAGGCCTATCTTTATAAGGGTTCCCGCTTCGATCCTCTTTAAAACTTTTCAGTATTGGTTGTTTCAATAAAGCATAATGTACTAAATTATCAAACTAGTTTAGTTTTTAGAACAAAACATATCTAAAACATGTTAATTTTGTAGGATCTACAAAACAAATATCTTATATAATTTCTATTTCAAAATTTGGATTCATGGCCCACGCAAAATATATTAATATCATGTTTATATATACCTATACAAGCACGGATGCTTGCGTCTCTGAAAAAGCTATACAGAAATATATTTGGAAAAATATAGCTGTCATTGCAAGGTGCTCGATTTTCTTTTTTTTTTTTTTCTTTATGCTTGATAGGTTAGCCTTTGACCACTATCTCACCTGGTGCTAAGTGATGATGTGGTCGAAGATGTTGTACAGGCTAACCTAGAATTACTGGCTCTCAAGGACAGCTGCCGGAACACACCGTTAGGTGCTTGGCGACAGATTTTCAACTTGAGGGTGGTAGCTAGCCAGGCGGGCATTCGCAAAGTGCCCTACCACTATGCAAAGTCTGTGAAGTAACCATGTAGTCTATGTAATCTATTCTAATTCTAACTTAAATAAATATATATTACCTACGTTTTTAATCTTGCTTCCAAATATTCAACCTACCAATAAGGCTCAAAAATCATATAAAAGCAACAGCACAGCTCTCAGAGGGACTCAATGGGACATCTTACCCGACAAAAGGGGCGTGTGAATGTAACATGGCGGGGCCATTAGTGGGGCGGTAAAAAGTAGCGAGACATGTGTACTGACACAAATCCGGTCGTTTGCGTTTTCTTACCACAGAGGGAATTTGAATATAATAGTGACTCGCCCCAGTCATTAAGGAAACCTAATAAAAACACGGACGTGGAATGTCCATAAGTGTCAAATCGGCAAAACAGCTGTCGTTAAATCGTGGTTATCCCAACCGAAAAAGTCTTAGCACTACCCTGATCGAACAATTTTTCTTCTGTCTTTCATCTTATAATATGTCTTTGATGTATAGTGACACTTTTTCTGTAATAAAGAAGTTCAAAGGAGTTACAAAATTAGCTTCGAAATTCTTCGACCCCTAATAAACAAAGATAAAGTACTTGATCGTGATATAAAGGGAAAGTAAAAAAATAACAATAAGATCCGCACAGCGTCTGTAGAGAAAATACATTAAAATTTAATAAAATACTGAATATAAAACTATCTCTCGAATCAAATACGTGCTCAGCTGTAACAATCTAAACGAGACCGAAACGAAGCACAATCCAAAGTCGAGAGGTCATAAGAGTCACAACGCACAATAGCTGAAACCTTGTCACAATGGTTGAAACCTTGTCTAAATCTCGACAATGACAGTGCGACGTGAAGAGCAATTTTTATCTACATGGTAACAATTTTTGCGGCTTTCATTCAAGCTTAGGTATACGAACGCGGATTTTTGACAACTTTCGGGGTGTATGACAGCGATTTTTAGGGATTTGGCGACGTTAACATGGGCTTCTGGAAACTTAAGATTACTCTGTAAACTTGTCGCGTTTTAGTGTGATGAATCACGTCGCTCAGGGAGTCAGGTTTCGTCGTCGACCGGAGATACTTTATGTTGTAGCACATTTTTCATTTTTGTCAACGTAACTTGAGTAAAACAGGGTGCTTGATGGTATGGGAGCGGTGGAGTTATGAGTTTGTGGAAAATCTGAAATTGCAAAAACTCTGCGTATTTTTTTTTCGTTTGAAGTCTACAACCATATTTTTGTACGATAAGATAAGCACGGAATCCTTAACAAGCATAACAATATATGTTCCTGACAACTTTTTAAAATTATTCTAAGAGGTTCAGTACAAATCAAAAAATATATATGTGTAAAGTATGTATATATTAATAGTATGTATTTAAAGTCATCGATAAACTCTTTTCTCAGTATATCAAAACTGTACCATTTGATTCACGTTTTAATATCAGATAATACTCGTACATAGTTAGCAAAACAGTCTTAAAGATGCCCCAAACTTTTTGTAGGGCGTCTGATCAGATCTATTATGTGAAGCCCTTAGTAATAACCCGTTCTAACTATGGGCTTCACAAACCAGATCTGATATCGCCAAACGTTCTCGCCAAAACAATAACATTACCGAGTTATAAACCATTACCTCGTGACCTCATTACCTGGCCTGCTCAGCGCCATTCGACACACCGAAACGTACCTCCGCTCTGCACATATTAATTCAAAGTTCTCGTGTTCATATTTGATGAGGGACTTATACTCTGGCAAGCAAACCCCGAAGTCAAGATTTGAAATAGACATTCGTATCGGAGTGCAGTTAGGTGAACATACGGTACGTCCTCTACCGTACTCGTAAATTCTGTCTATCTTGTCACTCAAAAGTGTTAATGTTGGTTCTCGTATAAGATGAATTTATTCGCTTTAGCTTTTGTGTCTCAATCTATAACGATATCGAACGGTTATATAGGGTAGTAAAGTACCTACTTAATTACTTTAAAACAGGACAACCCAAAAACTAACATAAGCATTAAATTTTAGGATTATAAGCTGAACTGAAAGATCGTTTTCAGACCACCTATTCTAAAATGGGATATTTTGTTAGCAGATGAGTGCTTTATTTTCAACCGCAATCTACTAATTCAACTAACAAGACGTCTATGAATAAGGCGATTGGTCTCATTGTCTAAAGAACGCCATTAATAATGATGTAATAGCGAAATAACAAATTGTTTTGTGTTCGATAGAACATGCAATTATTCATATTTTTATGGGATGTTGATGGAGACCGCAAACACAATGGCCACCTAGTATTTAGCGATAACCTGCCTATAAAAGCTGCCTGACATGACGAACTGCAATGTGCCCATCACATTGAAACATTAAGTTGTTAAGTCTCATGTGCCTCTAATTTCAGCGGCCCCATACCTTTCAAACTGAAACCCATTAATCCGAACATTATTGCTTGGCTCTAATAACTGATTGATTTGATTTTAAAGTTCTTTGTTAACATAAGTATTCATATGGGTTGTACAAGTAGTGTTCTGGCAGTACTTCTCCTAACGAACTCGTCAAGGATTTCTACTGCTATAAATAAAATTGTTCAATAATCTAACCGCAACATTAATAACTTATAACAAATGGACCGCGGGTAATACATGATTGTCTGATTGACTTATAAAATGAATACGAATATTTAAACAGGACAAGTCCGTTGTTAATCTAACCTATGTAGAGTATTAAAAGAATCCTTTTATCCTAAAATCGGTTATTCATACTGTTATAAGGGTTAAAATCCATGATGATAAATTATTAAACGAGCTCTCGATATTTCGACGTTGCTACAAGCGCAATGAGAACGACTGGAGTATGCGGGTAGATGAAACTATGAATTAAGAGCAGGCATATCTGTCTACCCTCTTTCTGTTTCTTTAGCCAAGTCGGTGCTTTAGCTATGCGCATTACTGGAACTCGATTGGTAATATGATTGAAATAGATAACGCCTCTCTCTCCATATGAATGGAAACTAGGCGTGTCACGTTTTTTCTACTAACGAAAAGCGAAAGGTTCTATTATCTAAGCTAACTTTTTGTGGATTTCTTTCTTTTTATGTGGAATCATTATAGATTAATACGGCCATATTGCACACGTTTTAAAATGTTGATTGATCTCCCACACTGACAACGATGGAGCGCAACCAGAAGGGCACCTACTCTCCTTTATATAAGTACATTACATACGTTCTGAAAAAAGGCCAGGTCAGGAGTACCCTAAATCGAAGCGAAAGGATTGATGAGTTTACTGTAACAGCCGGATCGCCCACTGCTGAACACAGCTTCCCCTATTAAGGGGGTATTTGCCATAATCCCCACGCTTGGCAGGCGTCATTAGGATCGCAGTGTAAAATGGCAGTTCTTTAGAAGGCGCTACTGCCCACCTTCCTGTATTTTTCCTTAGTCGCCTCTTACGACACCCACGGGATGATAAGCGTAGGTGCAATTCTAACCTCACGGGATTGAAGCAAAAGAGATTTGTGAGGATCGCAGCAAGTGGAAATCTGAGGTCTCGGCCCAACCCTACGGAAAGAAGCGTGATTTTATGTATGTATGTATAATATATACGACTCCACTTACGTCATCTGTACCTATATTATGTAGGTATAGGTCTGTGGTAGTCACGTTAAAACACACTGGATCACCACGTATTTTCAAAATAAATAGACAGCCCATTCTTTGTAATTTTCAAGACTGGACTATTACAATTTCTACCTTCATTGACTTAGATAGTTTTTTGACCATCTTTGTAATACAGCAGCTTTCTAACGATAAAATACTTAGGGCCTGTTTCAGAATGTTCGAGTAATACTACCCAGAACATATTTACTAACCAAAACACTATCTTTGTGTTTCAGTCATCGATTTAGTCTATCCATCGGTTAAATCTTGGAACGCGCTGCATGTTAACTGTCATTTTATCATTCAGTAATTTTATGTGTTGGTTAGCAACTCGAAAATTTATTAGAAAATTCGGAAACGGACCCGTAGCCTATAAAACTCAATCCCATTGTTACGGTCTATTTTTGTTATGGGATTGTACGGAACAAGCTTGACGCCTGTCTGATCTTAAGCCTATAACAGAAGAATTTCGTTACAAGTGAAGAACATCACGCCGCCCTTCACCTTGATACATACAGTTGTTCAAGTTTAATAGTCCCATGTGACTGTAATTTTACTGGCTCTGCCGGAACACCTTGTTAGGTGCTTTTTAATAGATTTCCTGCTTGTACTGTTTGTATTACCATGATAAAATAAAGGCTTGTGGTGTAAAAGGTGTAACAGAGGTGAGATATTGAGGGCATCACGGATTTTAGCGCATAATACATGTAACAGTAAGCAAAGTGAACGGCAGGGAAATTTTAAAAAAGGCCTTTAAACCTGCCTGTATCTGCACTGTATAGTCTAGTGCTCTATGAAAAGGAGTCAAGTTCTCGACGCTGGAGAGGATTTGGCTGGAGTACAATTACTCGCTGCACACGACACCAATTTCTGTGTCTATTGACGTAACCTAAGCCGGGATTAGGGTATAGAATTTAATTCTAAATGTACAATATATAATGTAGTAGAAATTACCGTATTGAAATCTTGAGACGTTTAATGAAGTACGAATTTGATTGGTTAATAAGGAAATTAGGTGAAATTAATAATATTTTTTATGACTTCCTTGTTGGTGTGTATGTAAAAGCGCTTCTATGACTAATAGAAAAAATAACCTAGGAACTGGAGATCCAGTTCTTAGGTTCTATAACAGAATCGGACAAGTTATTGAGTTTTTTAAGATAAAGAACTTTTCAGTAGCTGTCTGAAGTCTGGAACTGTGTCCGATAGATGGAAAAGGCTCGTCCCTATTACTATGAACTATAACCTATCTGGTAAAACTTGGGTGCTTAGAATGCCTTACTAATATGGGCATGACGATATGTTTTTTAATTTATATATTAACGACGTATAATTAGGTCTTAATTATTGTCATGTATACGAATTTTGCCGTCTGTATTGCAATATCAATAGCTATTCGAGCACCCTTTTACAACCAATATAAATAGAAAAAAGGACCAAGGGCAAGAAAGTTTTAAATGTTTTTATACTTTGTATTTTGTTTCAACTTATTTTTCGGGGTTCAGACTTCAGTTTCGATTTGCAATGCTTTTGGAAACAACGTATATTTTGGTTAAATAGTCAATAATGTCTCACCGTCTGCCATATGTACCAATGAGTATATTAAAGTAAACAGCCCATTGTTATATACTTAACACATATACATACAAAACAATTCAATCAATACCTGCGGCTCTCAGTCAAGCCGCACATATCATCGATCAACATAAAAATTAATGGAAAATACAGGGTTCGACCGAATAGCCGAAATCAAAACATTTTGTTCCATTAACCGACTTAATTAAACCGATGGAATTGAAAGCAATTTTTGTACATAAATAATAACCCCTATATTGTTAACACCGGTAGAGAAAAGAGCTTTCGAAATTTTAATTAAAGATATACGTGTACGCACTCCTTTTATAGGTAAAAAGGCAATTAAATTCAACTGTATAAATTATGAAAAGCTTTTCAAGCGAATACGGATTTACTCAGATTTTGTGGAACGAATATGTCGATCAACTGAACCCTTTTTAGGGTTCCGTACCCAAAGGCTAAAAACGGGACCCTATTACTAAGACTTCGCTGTCCGTCAGTCCGTCCGTCACCAGGCTGTATCTCAAGAACGGTGATAGCTAGACAGATGATATATTTCTGTTGCCGCTATAACAACAAATACAAAAAGTTGGCCAAGTGCAAGTCAGACTCGCGCACGTTAAAACAAAAAAAGATGATAGTCTATTTTACATATAGATATGAAGTCTAATGTTGTATAGCTAATGGTACGGAACCCTTCGTGCGCGAGTCCGACTTGCACTTGGCCGATTTTTTTGGTTCTATAAGTTCAATTTTATTTAATTATAGTACTAAACCTAACAACTTAAAAACTGCCTACTAAAAATTACATGATATCAATAATCTATGAGCTCATACTTTTGGGGGACATACATCTTATAGATGTCGTGGTTTGTTATTTTTTTATTTATTGAATTCAATCAACGGAAACTTTTAAGGCCGGTTTCGTAGCTATTCTAAAACTACAGCAAAAACGGGTATGAAGAGTATGCCTGTATTAAACTAGGTATACTAAGGAACTTTAGTTTGTCTATTTCGGCTTAGCCAAAAGTAAATTAAACACTCTGTGTTCGCTTACATCGCATATCGAAGCAAATCCTTCGCGTTACCAGAATAGTTCTATCAAGTTAAAACTTTAAACTTTTGCAGCTCGATTTTATAGAAATAGAACGTGTTTTCGTTGTTACATTCGTTTTATCGAGCACGATAGCGGCACAGTGAAAATAAACAACTGTGTTGGTATTAAATGCATACACACGGTGTATCCTATAACAGAGCTTGATGTTAGGTCGGGAGAAACGTTCAGGCACCGATTTAGCAAATTTGACCTCCGAATTTAATTATGAAGATGAAAGTCGATGATTAAGACTAAGAACTTTTCTATTGGTTACAATATTACAAATTTACGGGAGAAAAAAATTAAGTCATGTGCGTAATTTGAACCCGCGTCCATCCACCCCTGCCGGGGTATAGCGACTAACTTGACAATGAGTCATAACTAAATTTTTTCCTATCGTTCTTTCACCATCGTATTAGATTGAAGCGACATCTATAGTTCAACTTACGTTGTACTACAAACAAGACTAATTTTGCAATTAGTTTCAAACTTGTAAATGATGACGGGACGTCAGTCAACAATTATTTTTTCTATGTTCCTACTGTATTTTTTATAGCTTATCGGCTAACCTTTAACCACAATCTCACATGATGTTAAGTGATGATGTGGTCGAAGAAGTTGTTCAGGCTGACCAAGAATGACTGGCTCTCAAGGACAGCTGCCGGATTACACTAGTAATAGTAATGTCACCAGCGGCCACCCATTCAACTCATGACCGCGGCGGACGTTGCTTAGCTTTGCTGATCGGTTCAGAATGGCTATAAGCAAACTTCACTACGAGAGGTCCAAATTTATGTCTATTTGCTCCCCTCGAATTTCACAATGCATCGGTCCATCTAGCTGGGGCCTGTTTACATGTCCAGAGATTTTTTGTATTGTAAGATCGTATCACTCTACTGGTTATTGGCACCTTAGACCACATCAATGGTTAACATCAGGCAGGGTGTGGTCAAACGCGAACTTGTAATGAATATAAAAAAGGTATATACGCCAAAAATCTGTTAAACGTAACGATAATTCGTGTTATTTGTGACAGCGAGAATCGTTTATTAACCATTTCAATACAAAAATCTAGTTGTGTATATTTCAAATTACTGTAGTTTTATTTGTTTGTTATATTATTCTATATGTGATTGGAATTATCACAACCTTTTTTGTAATGTTTATAATTTATTTTTGTAATGATAACAATTTTTTTAATGATACCAATTTATAGTTACTATTTTAATATTTCTTACTAAGTACACTACACTTCAGTTTCAACTACTTACAATAAGTAATTGAAACTGGAATAAAGAAATCGGCAATTTAATTAAACAAGACATAAAGAAACGTTTTAAAAATTTATATCAAAACGAAACTGACGATTACACTGATTGAGTATTAATTATATAACCCTTATTAGGCTTCCGATACTTAAGATACAAACTTACTGGTAAATTTTAATAGTTTCGTAAAGTACTTGACATAATATACCAACGATAATATTTAACATAAATACATTTGTTATTAATGCAAATTATACTGATAGTTATAGTATGTAAATAATTACACCATGGACTGCGACTAGTGACCCATAAGATTTAAGAACAAAAGAAAAAGTAAACCTACCTAGTGGACTACGGCATTTGGACAACCTGGGGACCTACATTTAATTTTATATTAATTGTAGAAGGAAATTTTGCGACCGCTTTCAAGTAGAAAATCTGTCGCCAAGCACCTAGCAGTGTGCTCCGGCAGCAGTCCTTGAGAGGCAGTAAAATTACAGGCACATGAGACTTAACAACTGCATGTCTGAGAGTGACGAGCGGCGCATACAGTTCGTCTTGTGGCGAAGTGCATCTGTTATATAAAGTTAAGTCTACTTTCTATGTTGCACAGGTCCCAGTAGTTGGTAGAAACTGTACTGTCGAAGTTGCCGACGATTATGTATACCTTGGACATACTTTTTAGTTTGTAGGTCAAACTTCGACAGAAATCTCTTCGTTAACTTGAAGAATCCAACTTCGACAAGCATCTTAATTGGCTACCGGTATTCGACGTCATTTTTATTTGTCCATGATAATCTGAAGTACCCCCTGACAAGATGTCATTCTGCGAAATGCAGTCATCTCAGTTATTACCCTTGTGCTTTATTTAATTTTATTGCTCGTTCATATACAGAGTGCACTTTACGAGTAGATATGTAGAAGAGGTACTATTCTACAAAGTGTGTACAAAACATAACATGGCATGCAACAAAGCGTGACAAAAGTAACTATATTTTACAGAATTTTATTTATCATACTCGTGTGTATTTTAACTTTCTGTGGGTTTTATTCTAGATTTACTTTAGATAAAACAGCATTTTCTCGATTTATCGTTTATAAGGTGATGTTAAATATATTTGTAACGTGACGTTCCTTTTAATTTATTGTTATTGCTCATAGATAAGTATTTGACCATTATCTCACATAATGGTAAGTGATAATGTGATCGAAGATGTTGTTCAGGCTAACCTAGAATTACTGGCTCTCAAGGACAGCTGCCGGAACACACAGGTGTTTGGTGACAGATTTTCTACTTGAGGGTGGTTGATAGCCAGGCGGGCATTCGCAAAATGCCCTACCACCATGCGGTGAAGCTCAAGCCTATGTAGCATTCCATAGCCAGTGCCACTGAGTCATCACTGGTTAAATACTTTTATAGCGGTATATCAAAGTTAATTCACCGTAGTTTAAATATTTAATTTGTGTAGTATAAATAAAAAAAAAACTAAAAACTCATTATACATTTCCGGCTAATATTACGTGAGGTGGCAATCAATAAAGACTACCGCGCCATGTTCCGAAACCTTCATCCCAGGGTTTATCTTCATTGCAGGGTTATAGATCATTGAGGGAATGCTCTCTACATTTCTACTTCAGGGTAGCCATCGCCAAGCATCTAACGGTTTGTTCTGGCAGTTGTCCTTGTGATCAAGTTAATTTAGTTCTGTTGTAGCCCTACTAAAACTGAGAAATAAATATACAGCACACTTAAAAAAAAGTATAATCGATCAAGCAAAACTTGATAAAAAAATTGACTTAAATTGACGACAAATTTTGAAAATTATTAGAACAACCTAGTTAGTATAAAACGGTGAATTTAGTCAACCAAAGCAAGAATCAAACAAAAGCTTTAAGAGAACAACCAAGTAGATTAGTTAGACCCCCCATATTCAGAGTAGTTAGTTCACTGTATTTACGCAGAATGCCATGTACTCGTTCACTAGCCAACCTTTGTTATAGTTCCAAACATAACTAGACTGCATCTTCAAACGAGTGAAGGACGGTTGAATCGCGCTAACGAGTTTCTCCGGCTTAATGTGATATAGCATTTGCTCGCCTTATACGTCGATTGATAGATCATCCTATTCTATATATATAGTATAGATATAGTCTACTAACTTGAGGTACGATTAAATCTAAGGATTATTGTAGTGTTTGTAATTGGAATAAATGGCTTAAATTATTATTTGTGAGCCTGTTCACTAACTAAGGAGTATTTTTGAGAATCGGAACACGTCGCTCATATTCAGTTACAAAAAATAATAAGTTAGGTTAGGTCTACGAACTTATACAGTAAAAAAAAACAAAAAAATCAAAGGTAAAAATGTTACAATAACGAAAAAGGTAACATATACTCTTATTAATACATAAGTTTCAATATCCACGAATTTTAGTTTGGTCTACTTAGAAGGCCATTTAAAATGACCATTAAACTTGACAAAACTAATAGCCAATACAAGGTGGTTTGCTCTTACCTGCAAAATAACTCACCATACATTTCTTGAGATATCATCTTAAGAGGCATATTCCCAACAACAGACTGTATTATTTCGATTGGTAGAAATAGTGAAGATATTTCGACCATTCACCTTTCTTAAATATAAATTGAGTTATAAATCGGGATCGTGTAGCAACATTCCCAAAGAGCGTTGGGAAGTACTCAATCTGTTAGTCACCCCAAAACCGCCCATGTAAAATGTGATGACATTGTCGAAAATGTGCGTTTTTTCAGCAATAAAACAAACCGAGGTACTACTTTTACTTGTTTTTCATATTAATCATATCTTAAGTTTGTATAGTCTAAGCGAACATTTACTTTGATACATTTTTCCACGTTCAGATCCTGCGCATCAACATACTGCTGCTAAAGCTTGTACTCCTTATGTATCCCATAAACGTTGATTGAGTTCGCCTTTGAAATTTTTTTCCTTATTACTATTAGTTTGCTTTTTATTTTTTTGGTATCTTAATGATAAAACCTATTTTGCAAGCCAGTACGTTACATATTACCTTTTTTAAATTCCAAAAAGTTTGAAAGTCAATCTCATTTTTACTCTTTAAATTCCAAAAATTCTACATTGGCATTGGCTATGGACTGCCGCGCAGCAGGTCTATGTTTCGAATCCCGCCGCGGTCTTGAGCTTTACCGCATGGTGGAAGGGCATTTTGCGAATACCCGCCTGACTAGCGACCACCCTCCAGTAGAAAATCTGTCGCCAAGCACCTAACAGTGTGTTACGGCAACAGTCCTTGAGAGCCAGTGAAATTACAGGCACATGAGACTTAACAACTGCAATTCGAGACTTGTGACGTAATGCATCTGTTATAGGCAGAGGCTAGTCCGTTAACTTTAGGTGGGCCTTGAGCTTGTTACTTACGTCACAATTATATAAAAAAACCTTAACTTTGAGGTTAGAAAAAATATTGTTGCTATTAGTTTCTAATAAATATATCCGCAGAAATTGTAATCATAAAGTATCTGTCAGTTTTTTTGTAAATTCAATGTTGATTCACTAATCTGAATAGACAATGTACAATAATTAATAAACTTCGCTTGTAGTGCTTCCTTTATGACCAAGACATTTATATAAACAGAAAATGTACCGCCTATTATGACAGTATTCTACGTCTTTACGAATTCTTGTACTAACTTTGTCAAACTAAAAGTAATATACTCAAGAATATCTAAAACTGCACCTTACGACGAATATATAATTTACCAAGTCAATACCAATCTAACGTATGTTCGGTTTGTCCAAGTTAAAGACATTAACGGATCGTTACATACTTCGGGCCCAAACAAATGTAATTGTCTACACGAAAAAGGGAAAAGTAACTTTACCAAACACGATTTGGCACAAATGGACACATGTACGAGAGGGTACGAATATCCGTGGAACCGATCGAAACAACTTATTTATTTCGCTGCTAGATATCGGCGACATGGTAAGAATTTCGGATATAAAGTTATGCATTTGACTGTCTTAAGTTTTGTTAGGTTATGATGTAGTTGAAGAACTGATTCTCATGGACAGCTAACAAAACACACCCTAGCTACCCTCAAGTAGAAAATCTGTCACCAAGCACCTAACAATGTCCCGGCAGCTGTCCTTCAAAGCTAGTAATTCTATGTTAGCGTAAACAGAATCTGTGTCTGTATCTTCTCTCACCATCAGGTGTAGTGGTCGAATATAAAAAAAGCTGTACGACACCTATAATATCTGACACAATGAGGTCGCTTAGTAACTTTTTTAGTTTTCAAATGATATATTAAAGGATTAAAACAACATAATGTTTCGCAAACCGGGTGTATTTCTTCCACGAGAAATCCATAATTTTTGTTATGTAAATATAAAACAAATGACCGGCTTCAATAGGAAAAAAAACGGAAAAAACAGAAGCCACAAAGGTTCTATAGCAACGCGAATAATACTGAGAAGTGGCGAAATGTTATATCAGCCGTTACGATATATTACAATTTGTGGGTAGTCTGGAAGCTGGCGTAATTAATATCAAGTTTGCTAGAAATTTATTACCACCAACTCCGTATATCAAGGCAAGTGATTTTCCACCGTATCCTTCATGTTTTATTAACCATTTTTCCGTCACAGAAAGGATTGCTTTTTGAAATACTACGCTGAAAAGATTTGTCTTGTTTTTTTTTGAATTATGTTTGATAAAGTTTTCTGTACTCTTTGAAAGTATAATTTTTATTAGAGACTGAAATATATAAAAATTATATACTTGATGCACTGATCACATTGACCGGGCGTTCTGAATAGTTTTGTTGATTTTATTTATAAAACAATTCGTACATTTGCTTTTGTGTAAGAATCCAGTAGTAGCGCCGCCACCTAAGACGATTAAAGGCAATTAATTTAAGTACAGGATTTGATGTTTTGTAATTAAATAATACAACTGTTTTCATCGTCTTGATGACCAAAAGTATACCGGTCCTGGTTGTTGTCTTAGGATGGCATTCATTATAGCAAGATGATAGGGCATTTGTAGCCGCCTGGCTAGTTACCACCCTCAATTAGAAAATCTGTCGACATGCACCTAACGGCAGCTGTCCTTGACAGTCAAAAATTCTTACTTGACCTGAACGTCATCTTCGACTCTCGTATTGCAAACTTTTTTGTAGATATTGATGTATTTTATAAAATTTTAGTACATCACTTTGCTCTGTTGTCAATAATTGCCGCCTAAATACCAAAAAAAAATAAGGTTTTTTTTGGTATTTTTTCACGCGTTGGGTTACATTATCGAAGTTTTCATACGGAACCCAAATTTTTTGAAAATATTCTACAGCCTATGTTTATCAGAGATAATGTAGGATTCTAATTAATAAAGTATTTTTCAAATCGTTCAAGTAGTTTTTAAGTTTATTCGTTACACACAAAAATACTAATCTTTTCGCTTTATAATACGAGTATAAGTGTAGATGTAGACTACCTGCGCCCTGCGGTTTTACCCACGTAACCAATGCTGAAACGTGATGATGATTATAACTTTGCATACAAATCATCATCACGTTTCATTTCTTTCGGGACCTTAATTATCTATATTCCTAGCATCATTCAAATTGGTTCAGTCGTTTTAGATTTAAGGAATAACATATATACACTTAGGTACTCATAGCATCTCGTATAAATAATATCAGAGTAATTATTAAACTTCCTATACGGGGATTTAGTAAGCACGGTACACAAGGCATTGCTAATTCATCGCTTGCATTACACAGTGAATTCTCGACATACCTCTATAATAGACCTCTATTACATGTATAGGAAGAGAAATCTCATGGGAGATCTACAATGTACATTGCAAGTTGGGGAGCCTAAGTAAAGTGATCTTAAATCACGGCATCACAACCCTTTACCCGCTTACTGCGAATTTACGAGGCTTAGATATTAGTAACCTACGTATGTGCATATACCTCTCCTAACAGCATACCAATTTCCGAGGAGAGAGCATGGATTTTTAACTCGCCATATCTAAACTAAATTCTTACCGTAACATTTTTTGAAATATTAGCTATGACTGCCGTGCCGCATGTCCATGATTCAATGCCCACCGCAGGCTTGAGCTTCATCGCGAATGCTCGCCTGGCTAGCTACCACCCTCAAGAAAAATCTGTCGCCACCTGTCAGTGTGTTTCGGCAGCAGTCCTTAAGAGCCAGTAAAATTATAGGCACATGAGGCTTAACAACTGTATCTCTCAGAGTGACGGCCGCAGTGTAAAGAAATGCGCATGTAAGAAGTTAACTCGTATCGCTAGTTGAGTATCGTATCGATAAGGCCCCGTGCTTGTACCGCTGCAATCTTATAAAAAAAACGTTATTATATCAGTTCATAATTGGCGAAAACAACGCGTAATAAACTACTTAGAAGGACATTTAAAATGACCAATTAACTTGATAAAACTAATAACCAATACAAGGTGGTTTGCTCTTACCTGCAAAATAACTCACCATACATTTCTTAAGATATCATCTTAAGAGGCATATTCCCAACAACAGACTGTATTATTTCGATTGGTAGAAATAGTGAAGATATTTCGACCATTCACCTTTCTTAAATATAAATTGAGTTATAAAACGATCGGGATCGTGTAGCAACATTCCCAAAGAGCGTTGGGAAGTACTCAATCTGTTAGTCACCCCAAAACCGCCCATGTGAAATGTGATGACATTGTCGAAAATGTGCGTTTTTTCAGCAATAAAACAAACCGAGGTACTACTTTTACTTGTTTTTCATATTAATCATATCTTAAGTTTGTATAGTCTAAGCGAACATTTACTTTGATACATTTTTCCACGTTCAGATCCTGCGCATCAATATACTGCTGCTAAAGCTTGTACTCCTTATGTATCCCATAAACGTTGATTGAGTTCCCTTTGAAATTTTTTTCCTTATCACTATTAGTTTTCTTTTTCTTTTTTTGGTGTCTTAATGACAAAACCTATTTTGCAAGCCAGTACGTTACGTATTACCTTTTTTAAATTCCAAAAAGTTTGAAAGTCAATCTCAATTTTACTCTTTAAATTCTACAAATTCTACATTGGCATTGGCTATGGACTGCCGCGCAGCAGGTCTATGTTTCGAATCCCGCCGCGGGCTTGAGCTTTACCGCATGGTGGAAGGGCATTTTGCGAATACCCGCCTGACTAGCGACCACCCTCAAGTAGAAAATCTGTCGCCAAGCAACTAACAGTGTGTTACGGCAACAGTCCTTGAGAGCCAGTGAAATTACAGGCACATGAGACTTAACAACTGCAATTCGAGACTTGTGACGTAATGCATCTGTTATAGGCAGAGGTTAGTCCGTTAACTGTAGGTGGGCCTTGAGCTTGTTACTTACGTCACAATTATATAAAAAACCTTAACTTTGAGGTTAGAAAAAATAATGTTGCTATTAGTTTCTAATAAATATATCCGCAGAAATTGTAATCATAAAGTATCTGTCAGTTTTTTTGTAAATTCAATGTTGATTCACTAATCTGAATAGACAATGTACAATAATTAATAAACTTCGCTTGTAGTGCTTCCTTTATGACCAAGACATTTATATAAACAGAAAATGTACCGCCTATTATGACAGTATTCTACGTCTTTACGAATTCTTGTACTAACTTTGTCAAACTAAAAGTAATATACTCAAGAATATCTAAAACTGCACCTTACGACGAATATATAATTTACCAAGTCAATACCAATCTAACGTATGTTCGGTTTGTCCAAGTTAAAGACATTAACGGATCGTTACATACTTCGGGCCCAAACAAATGTAATTGTCTACACGAAAAAGGGAAAAGTAACTTTACCAAACACGATTTGGCACAAATGGACACATGTACGAGAGGGTACGAATATCCGTGGAACCGATCGAAACAACTTATTTATTTCGCTGCTAGATATCGGCGACATGGTAAGAATTTCGGAAATAAAGTTATGCATTTGAATGTCTTAAGTGTTGTTAAGTTATGTTGTAGCTAAAAAACTGGTTCTCATGGACAGCTGAAAAAAACACACTGTAAATTGAGGCATTTTGCAAAACTCCCCTGGCTAGCAGTTACCCTCAATTAGAAAATCTGTCACCAAGCACCTTACAATGTCCCGGCAGCTGTCCTTCAAAGCTAGTAATTCTATGTTAGCGTAAACAGAATCTGTGTCTGTATCTTCTCTCACCATCAGGTGTAGTGGTCGAATATAAAAAAAGCTGTACGACACCTATAATATCTGACACAATGAGGTCGCTTAGTAACTTTTTTAGTTTTCAAATGATATATTAAGGGATTAAAACAACATAATGTTACGCAAACCGGGTGTATTTCTTCCACGAGAAATTCATAATTTTTTGTCATGTAAATATAAAACAAATGACCGGCTTCAATAGGAAAAAAAAAACGGAAGAAACAGAAGCCACAGAGGTTCTATAGCAACGCGAATAATACTGAGAAGTGGCGAAATGTTATATCAGCCGTTACGATATATTACAATTTGTGGGTAGTCTGGAAGCTGGCGTAATTAATATCAAGTTTGCTATAAATTTATTACCACCAACTCCGTATATCAAGGCAAGTGATTTTCCACCGTATCCCTCATGTTTTATTAACCATTTTTCCGTAACAGAAAGGATTGCTTTTTGAAATACTACGCTGAAAAGATTTGTCTTGTTTTTTTTTTAATTATGTTTGATAAAGTTTTCTGTACTCTTTGAAAGTATCATTTTTATTAGAGACTCAAATATATTAAAAATATATACTTGATGCACTGATCACATCGGGATCGGTGCGATCGGGCGTTCTGAATAGTTTTGTTGATTTTATTAATAAAATAATTCGTACATTTGCTTTACTGTAAGAATACAGTAGTAGCGCCGCCACCTAAAACGATTAAAGGCAATTAATTTAAGTACAGGATTTGCTGTTTTGTAATTAAATAATACAACTGTTTTCATCGTCTTCATGGGCAAAAGTATACCGGTCCGGTTGTTGTCTTAGGATGGCATTCATTATAGCAAGATGATAGGGCATTTGCAGCCGCCTGGCTAGTTACCACCCTCAATTAGAAAATCTGTCGACATGCACCTAATGGCAGCTGTCCTTGACAGTCAAAAATTCTAACTTGACCTGAACGTCATCTTCGACTCTCGTATTGCAAACATTTTTGGAAATATTGATGTATTTTATAAAATTTGAGTACATCACTTACTCTGTTGTCAACAATTTTTTCACGCGTTGGGTTACATTATCGAAGTTTTCATACGGAACCCAAATTTTTTGAAAATTTTCTACAGCCTATGTTTATCAGAGATAATGTAGGATTCTAATTGTTAAAGTATTTTTCAAATCGTTCAAGTAGTTTTTAAGTTTATTCGTTACACACAAAAATACTAATCTTTTCGCTTTATAATATAAGTGTAGATGTAGACTAACTGCGCCCTGCGGTTTTACCCACGTAACCAATTCTGAAACGTGTTGATGATTATAACTTTGCATACAAATCATCATCACGTTTCATTTCTTTCAGGACCTTAATTATCTATATTCCTAGCATCATTCAAATTGGTTCAGTCGTTTTAGATTTAAGGAATAACATATATACACTTAGGTACTCATATCATCTCGTAATAATAATATCAGAGTAATTATTAAACTTCCTATACGGGGATTTAGTAAGCACGGTACACAAGGCATTGCTAATTCATCGCTTGCATTACACAGTGAATTCTCGACATACCTCTATAATAGACCTCTATTACATGTATAGGAAGAGAAATCTCATGGGAGATCTACAATGTACATTGCAAGTTGGGGAGCCTAAGTAAAGTGATCTTAAATCACGGCATCACAACCCTTTACCCGCTTACTGCGAATTTACGAGGCTTAGATATTAGTAACCTACGTATGTGCATATACCTCTCCTAACAGCATACCAATTTCCGAGGAGAGAGCATGGATTTCAACTCGCCATATCTAAACTAAATTCTTACCGTAACATTTTTTGAAGTATTAGCTATGACTGCCGTGCCGCATGTCCATGATTCAATGCCCACCGCAGGCTTGAGCTTCATCGCGAATGCTCGCCTGGCTAGCTACCACCCTCAAGAAAAATCTGTCGCCACCTGTCAGTGTGTTCCGGCAGCAGTCATTAAGAGCCAGTAAAATTATAGGCACATGAGGCTTAACAACTGTATCTCTCAGAGTGACGGCCGCAGTGTAAAGAAATGCGCATGTAAGAAGTTAACTCGTATCGCTAATCGAGTATCGTATCGATAAGGCCCCGTGCTTGTACCGCTGCAATCTTATACAAAAAAACGTTATAATATCAGTTCATAATTGGCGAAAACAACGCGTAATAAACACAAAAAAACTAAATAAGAACCTCCATTTTGAAAGTCACAAGACAGTATACACAAGTTTACTAATTCGTAGTATAAAATTGATTATATTATTATACCTCAAGTCAACCAATTTTCTAACCAATTGCCGCTTTTTGTTTATCCAATTATCGAATTCAGACAACGGATTTCATTCGTATCCTAAACTTCTCAAAAGCAATCTCATCTGAACATTCTTAACCTTACTAATATATCTGTCTTCTTCGCTCTTACTAATTTGAGAAAGTCAGAATTCTCGAGAAATAATGACAGCTTTGTAACTTAATCAAATTTCGTTCAGAAGGTTGGAATTTAATTTGGCAAATTAACATTTTACTATTGGAGTTTTAAGGATTTTCGAGGGGAGGCGTTTGCGGGTTGGATTTGACTGAGAAAAGTTTCTTGTGAGCGAACTTCACCTGAGTGACGCGAATTCCGTTGTTGGGTTATTTTGTGATACAAAACATCGCGCTACAAAGGTTTAGTGTTCGCTATAAGCCGCATGACAGAGAGGTTTTTTTTTTATTACTAATAGGTAAGCCACTATCTCACCTGATAGTAAGTGATTAAATTAAACTTTTAACAGTATAATATAAGTGCATACTGCAAATTATGCTGATCATAATGTGTACACATATTTAGGTATATAGTCCGGCTCGTAAATGTTAACCTATATCATATGTGTTCTTTTAGTGTTTGTATTCTGTTTTGTGTATCAATATAAATAAATAATTGGATACTGATTTATGGTTGGCAACTTGATTACAAATAAAACGTAATACCACGAATTGTGAATAATTAGCCTTCGCAGTTAAGAAGGTTTTGTTCTAAACAAAACCTTCGTAACGGCATTATTTTATGCAAGCCTATTTTTTTTTATGCTAGGTCTAGAGAAAAAAATATTGGGAATTAAAATAAATAAAGTTGATGATGTGGTCAAAGATGTTGTTCAGGCTTACCTAGAGTTACTAGCTCTCAAGGACAGCTGCTGGAACACACCCCTTAGTTTTATATCCCTCTACGAGAAAAAGCAAAAAAGACGCTTTTAGATACAACATATAAATATACATATAATTACTTGCTTCTGCCGTAATGTTTTTATATTCTCGTGTATATAGGGTTATTGGTAAAATGCTAACAACCTCTTAGGGTTGACTTCTGCTAGTCCTAACAAACATAGGAGGAAGATTGTTTTTGTTTAGAATAAAAAAAAATGTTTTTATTTATGGTTAATTCTAACTGAATAAGTAAGAGGACCAACTGATGTTATAAGGGTATTGTGCCTGTAATGTATTATTTCATATTTTTCATTACTTTGCTTGACGTAAATATTCAAAACTCTATTCAAAGGGAGCACGGCGCGGTCCAGCGTTACCGCGGCGGGCACTCTTGGCTCAGAGTAGGCACTAAAACACAAAAGCATTTTTTTTTTAATTCAAAATGTCTGTTATCACTACCAGAAGTCAACCCTAAGAGGTTGCTACCATTTTACCAATAACCCTGTATATAATACCGAAACTATTTGCAAATAATGATAGGTGCAAAGTGTACAAATATTTTCATTAAATTAATCATATGATACGTCTCGCGAATAATGTAAAATTAATTTCAAGTTATTCTTTTGTTTTTTTTATACAACCGACGGAGCTTCCTTCTTTCCTGCTAGTTACTTATGATATATCATATATCTCCTACGTCGCAGAGGACCAAGGAATATTATTCATGTTCCAAATTTAAAACACTTTACTGTCCTTCAAGAAAGTCTAATGAAGAAAAGACTTATTATTTTCGACTTTATCTGCAAATGAATGGTAGGATGAATAATTAATTACTTAATCTGTTTTAGATGTTGATAGGTTAGCCTTTGACCAATATCTCTCGTTTTAGAAAGTAATGACGTAGTCGAAAATAGTACAATTTTATTTATGGTAAACCTTGAGCTTGATAAATAAATCTCAATAACAGATTTCGAAACGTAGCTAGCCAATCTAGCATGCGCAGAATGCCCTACCACTATGTGGTGATTTTCAAGCCTGTATCAATCGCATCGCGAGCATCGTCAAATATAAATATTACATATCGAGTCTGGGTTTTCATGCAACTTAATTCGTGACAATTTTGCGTAACATAGGTGGAAGAAATACGTACATATGCAGAAAGGAAGAATCCTGGGTTTTAATTGGACGCAGGTGTTTATCATCCCTGCGTAAGCCTTTATGGAAATAAAAAATCCATTATACGTAATATAACTTCCACAAAATCAACAAATCTGTCGATACTATGCCAGGACTGTACGTAACTACACAAATTCTACGAAATCTCTACAGCGTAGACAGTGTAACGAGCTACGATGTTTCGTAGAAGTGCTACTGTAACAAGATGCATTGAAGCAGATTTCGTTTCTCTTGTAATACTTCAAGGTATTCCTGGGTAAAAGCAAACATTATATTCAGTATTGATAAAGCATAATTAATAATAATAAATTGTTAAGTAAGGAATTTTTTTGCAAAGGTGGCTACATACCTACGTTTTTCCATATATGTTTAGGTGGATATTAATGTTATAGAGGGCAAGTGTAGTGTGGTCTGCTGGGCACAGCTACAATTTGCAGATTTTCTAAACATGGCTTTGTCCCTGACACCGTTGCGCCGTTACGCCACTTTATCAGGACAGTTAGCGCAATGAAATAAGGACTTAGGTCCTTATTTCAGTGCGCATTTTATGTCGGAACTGGCATATATAGAGCCACAGAAAGCTGTTGTACATTTCGTTTTATTGAATCTAGTTTTTTTGTTTCAGTAATAATAAAAACTACCCCTTATATGTAAAAGTATATTTAAATATCTAACCTGCCAGCAATTTTATAAAATAAGTAACTTTACTTGGGCAGGCTGCACCCTACTGCTACAATTCTGCTTGCAGACTGAATTGTAGAAGTAAGGAGAATTTTAGACGCATCATTTCAGGAGGTTTTGACTCTACAAGCGTACGATCAAGAATAAAAATATCTTGATATATTTTTAGTGTTTTATTAAAATATTAAATTAATGTTTTTTTTTAATATTTTAAAATGTTAGTTATTACAAAAATTTCATATTATTTATAACTTATAAATATCATGACAGATCTTCACTACATATATTTTTTTTAATATTCATGAAATGATTTAGGAATAAATATGTAGGAAAATCAGTAAATGTTATTTATTTTTCCTCTGTGTACACATTTATTTTGTATTATTAATCGTGTGTTGAATAAATATTTTTTCATTTCATTTCATTAATAGAAAAAAAAACTATTAATCAAATGTGAATATAACACAGCTTATTATTAGAAATCTAAACGCTCTATTTACCAAAAAACCAACAAATAATTGAGAATTATAATTTTAATTGGTGGTAAAGCTTAAGGCTTCCGTAATTTTTGAGCTGAACTGCGCGTCCTCGTTTAAGCAGAGTTCGTAACTCCGCTCTCTCACTGTTCTCACTTCGTATGTGAAGTGACGATTTTGCATACAAATTAAATGGAAATTTTGCCTCTTTAAAATGCGTCAATGGAATGAGTTGCTGCTGTCTGGAAAACTGGTTTTGATGAGCAAATTATGAGTAAATATTTTGCAGACTTATTTGAATTCTCGTGCTCTTATCTATATCTACACTTTTATGTGAATGAGATGTGCTCTAGTTTGTGCAATTTCGACATAGGAGTACTTGAATTTAATTATCTTGTACTATTTGTACATTGTTATGAAATCTGTATATTTTTACAACTTTTCATTTTATCCACTATACTTGTCAATAATGTGGTCGAGGATTAAACTGAATTGGGTACTACCTCTTAAGGACAACTATTGGTATACACCAACCTTACTGGTAAACTATTGATATACACCAATAGTTGATTGGCGATAGATTCTGAAGCGCTCTTATAGTATCATACTGTTCTTAAACGATAAACTTAGCACAGCAACGTCTGTTGCGGTAATTACTTGGATGGGTGACCGCTAGTGGCAACCCTACTGAGCGTTTCCGTGCTACGGTCATAGGGCATCTATCGGTCCAGGTTATTTGAATAGCAGTCTTTATAGCATGGTTGTAGAGCATTGAGTCCTTGAAAGCCAGTGACTCCAGATTAGCCTGAACAACATCTATAACTACATCAGCATTTACCTCAAGGGGAGATAGTGTTCAAAGGCTTATAAGCTTTAAATCAACTATAGAAAAAAAAATGGTTTCGATTTGGTGTATATAATAATGTCAGCTGGTCAGACTAACACAAGCAAAATGCCTTAAATGTTATGTACGTGTAATATAAACGATAAACCAATGACGGTTTAGCTCAAACTACTTGACCGCGCATAGATATCGATCCTGCTCTCATGAAAACGATATGTCGAATACGCCTATTGATTTCATACATCTCGTTTTTACCTACCTCTGATTAACTCCCCGCTACACTACCCGCCCCCGATGACTAGGTGTTTCTAGTCTTTACCAAGGCCTCTCCACGCCAATGTCTCAAAAGAACCTTTTGTACTTAAAATCATCTACAATTTTTAAATCACCAACTAAATTAGCTTTTCTTTTCAGCAGACAAACTTCCTCCGGGATTTCCGACTATTGCTCCTCCACCTTCCACTATCGTCGTGGAAGTCGGCCACACTGCCACGCTGCCTTGCCAAGCCAGTGGAAGCCCCACGCCGAAGATCAAGTGGCTCTGGAACTCCTTGCCTCTGGACGTGGCTTCGAACCCGAGATACGCCTTGTTGAATGACAAAATGCATGGTAAGTTTTTTTTTAATATATAGCCATAAATTTGCTTTTTGTGTGAAAAGACGTCTATATATAGAAGGCTTTATTTGTGAGAGCTAATGCGACTACCTCTCAGATATTAAAAACTACTAATCTTTATATATAAAAATTACGTGTCACGTTGTTTGTCCGCGATGGACTCCTAAACTACTGAACAGTTTTTAAATTTGATTTGCACACCGTGTGCAATGTGATCCAATTTGAATGATAGGATTGCTGACATTTCAATTTACAGTCGCATTATTTTATTGCAAATTATTTGTCTACTAATTGACAGTCACAATTATCTGTTAGCTCCAAACGATTCTAACAGATGGCGATAGCTGTTGACTGGATTGAGTAAGTATTCAATAGATGGCGCTATATTAAAAATACAAACGTTTCATATAAGCTACAATTTAATAGCATAACCACCACATATTACTGAAGCTAAGGTATAAGCTAAATTTATTTTGTAACAAACGAAATATAGTAACCTCGATTATGCAACGGTACGCGTTTGGTCATCAAAAATATCACCGGAAATATTCTTGAAGCAACCATTTTAACTGGAAAGCTCAGAATTCAGAAAATATTCTGAGCTGGAAAGTTTCAAGGAGAAGTGGACCTGTTGCCACGTATTCCAATGATACATTCAGATTCTACGATACCCTTCAGAAGGCTACAGTTTCCAGTTCGTTTAGCTTTTGCCATAACTATAAATAAGTCTCAAGGCCAAACAAAGTCCAATTGTTGTTTAGATTTGGGAAATCCACGTTTTTCCCATGGGCAATTATATGTTCACGTGTAGGAAAACCGTCGAATCTATTTGTGTTATTAGTTAATTTATATGCTAAATTAAATTGAAATTAAAAGTATTTATAATTCTTAATAATAAATATTATTGTTAAAGAATTAAAACTATCTGCCGTATCTACCTATATATCTCATTTATAGGTTTAAATGTGACATGTTATTTACTAACAACTTTGTAATATACCATTATATCATTTGCTACAAAGCTGAATAAAAAAATAAGTCCCTTGTATAAATTTTTGCTTAATATCAACTGTACGAAAACTTTGATCAATCGTGTTCTAAGTCCTTCCCTTTCAAATCCCAGTCCAGTGGAGTCTTATACCAGCTTTAACGTTTCCGTCTTCGTTCGTAAATAATAATTAACGGTAGTATAAAATCAGTCATGGAGGTCGCCATGTTTTTTTACAAATGGCATCTATGTAAAAAAGCATGGTGGTCTTCATGACTGATGACCTCCTACTGTTCCCCTTAAATAGTTTACTACAATGTAATATAACAAGAAACTTAGCCACAGCAACGTGAGGCCGGATCTGCTAGTACGTATATAAAATGGCCTCTCGGTTCTAATTATAAGATATTTATTAAATTAAAGGCAGCATCAGTAAGCCTTTATTAATATATTTTGTGACAAACTCAGTCGGATATGTTCAAGATATAGATCAATTTATCTAGGGTTCAATTTCTATTTTGTTTTATTAACTATTATGTATTTTAGTTAGATAGTCTTTGTTCTTGAGAGTAAGTTTTGACAGATTTTTCAAAGCACTAATACGTGTTTCAATTGGCCTTACGTTAGTGATGATCCATATCGTTATCTATATGTTGTAAACACAAACCATTGAGGTCTGTCCAAACTCTGGATCACTATATATAGAGTATAGTTTCTAATACTCACTTCTACACATAGAAGTCTTTGTTCGTGAGATCTCGTGACTACTCCTATGCAGATATTTCAAACTATTAATACGTATTTGCCATATTGAATTTGTTAAGTTAAAGACACCGTCAGAAGCTCTATCTGTTAACATTTGTGACAAACTCAGTGATATGTGTTCAAACTTTGGGTCACGTTATCTAGAGTCTTATTTCTAGAAATCTAGATATAGAAAGCCACACTCGAAGGCTAGCGTACTTAGTAGTTCTTAGCCGATGAACTATGTTTAGAAACGTCCATGCGGTCATGACTTTGATGGGTGACTGCTAGTGGCATTCTACTGAGCTCATCCGTGCTTCTGAGGGCAAGTTAAGCCGACTTCGGTCGTGGTTGTAGTCTCATGATGGCAGTTATTATAGCATGGTAGTAAGACAGGTTTGCGCTAGCTACCACCCTCTAGTAGAAAATATGCAGCCAAGCACTCCACGGTGTGTTTCAGTAGCTGTCCTTGAGAGCCTGTAGTTCAAGGTTAGCTTGGAAAGCATCTTCGACCACATCACCACTTACCGCAAAACGTATAGCTTTGGAAGCTCTAGATACCGGGTTCGAGTCCTAAGTTAGACATTGGATATTACTGAAAAAAATCCGTAGCAGCCGTAGTTAAGAACAGAGCCTGGTAGATGACAAGAGGCTCGCTTACAATAACTTGGACCCAAAACATGTCTGGCGAGACGTAGGTACTTAGCGACCTAGGCCACCAGTTAGCCTACCTCTTCGAGAAATACAGACATGCCGTTAAATATATAGTAATATCTTATTATACCCGACTGACAACAAGAATCCTGAGAAAATACTAGTCATTAAAGACGATCGTAGTTAGTAGCCAGGCCTGCGAACGTTGAGCGTTATTTATTTCTTTTTTCATAAAGGAACCGATAAATACCATCTGTGTGGCTTCTTTTCTAATAAAAACAAAGCCTCTTATTTCTTATCTTCCTCGATATTACCCGAACAAATCTTCAATTTACTGCTATCAGAAATAGAATCTACGCATCAATCAATCGATCCGTGTCAAATTCTAGTTAAGTTTTTATTGAGTTTCTTTCACGACTTCTGAGCGGCGCTGTTTCATTTCGCTTTTGTTTTTTTTGTATCTACTTTAATGTGCCGTCAATAATCGCACTAGGTAGTAGGAATCATCGTTAATTGATAGTGTGTTTTAGTTTGATAATCAAAGTCACCAATTGTCAGTTATTATAACGTGTAAGTCGGTTTTAAGAGTTGAGCAGGTAGTGAATTTAAAGAAGCATATTATTTTAATTTATCAAAACTGTTATCTCTCATCTCACAATGAAGTCAAGCACAATTAGTATTGTTATCCTATTGGGCTGAATTCGGTATCTTAAGCCAGATTGTTACTTTGGCTTTCTGCAGAGCATTGCCCAAAACGCAGATAGTGAAAATGTTTGGCGGTTTTATGAACTTTTCTCGATACCGCGTTATATTTAGGGACTGAATGGAAAAAAATATCCGCGTACAGCTATATCCATCTATAAAAGGTTGATGGGTCCAATCCTTAGATAAAAATTAAAGTATACTTGTTTTTTTTATCCATACAGGGCAATGCCTACAAATCCTTGTCATAATGAAACCTAAGACAAATCTAAACTTCGTTAAGTTTATTATCTGACGTATAGCCTATTAGCTTTCCGGCCGCGGTTCCGCCCGCGTGATGTCGGTTATCACGCAAAAACATTAACCTATTTTTGCAAAGTTGGATAAAAACTATCCTATGTCCTCCCCCGGGTCTCAAACTATTTCCATACCAAATTTCATCCTAATCGGTAGTAGTTCGGCGTGAAAGTGATACAGACAGACAGATAGACTTTCGCATTTGTAATATTAGTATGGATAATTACTAGACCTACCGAACCAAATTTTAGATACCTTCTAAGTAAATCTTAGTAATAAAATAGATAAAATTAATTATTGTTCCACATGAACGGTTTCTATTATAGGGCCGGCCCAGAAGTTAATAAAGAGGTAGGATTTGAAGGAATTATCTCGAGTTACGCCCAACTTTATTAAATGTATCCCTTCCTTATCCTTGTTTGGGGTGATGTACTGAAAACGGTTATTTGGCGGTATTGCGCGGCTTTCTGGCTGTAATTTTAGTAGTTGTTTATTAAATGACCAAGTGCGCTAGTGTAGATCAAGCTTCGAAAGTTTCTGTATATTGATTAGTGTGTAAGTATTAAGTGCCTCAATTAACATATCGACGTATACTAGTACTAGAATGCGTTACGTAACGGAAAACAGTCCGTTAAGTAGTATTGTAGATCAAGCTACGAAAGTCACTGTGTATTGATCAGTGTATGATTAGTGTATAAACATTAAGTACCTTCATCAACATATCGACTTATACTAGTACTAGAATACGTTACGTAACGGAAGACAGTCCGTTAAGTAGTATTGTAGATCAAGCTACGAAAGTCTCTGTGTATTGAATAGTGTATGATTAGTGTATAAATATTAAGTACCTTCATCAACATATCGACTTATACTAGTACTAGAATACGTTACGTAACGGAAGACAGTCCGTTAAGTAGTATTGTAGATCAAGCTACGAAAGTCTCTGTGTATTGATTAGTGTATGATTAATATATAAGTATTAAGTACCTCCATTATCATATCGACTTATACTAGTACTAGAATACGATACGTAACGGAAGACAGTCCGTTACGTAGTAGTGTAGATCAAGCTATGAAAGTCTCTGTGTATTGAATAGTGTATGATTAGTGTATAAGTATTAAGTACCTCCATTATCATATCTACTTATACTAGTACTAGAATACGATACGTAACGGAAGACAGTCCGTTACGTAGTAGTGTAGATCAAGCTATGAAAGTCTCTGTGTATTGAATAGTGTATGATTAGTGTATAAGTATTAAGTACCTCCATTATCATATCTACTTATACTAGTACTAGAATACGATACGTAACGGAAGACAGTCCGTTACGTAGTAGTGTAGATCAAGCTATGAAAGTCTCTGTGTATTGAATAGTGTATGATTAGTGTATAAGTATTAAGTACCTCCATTATCATATCTACTTATACTAGTACTAGAATACGATACGTAACGGAAGACAGTCCGTTACGTAGTAGTGTAGATCAAGCTATGAAAGTCTCTGTGTATTGAATAGTGTATGATTAGTGTATAAGTATTAAGTACCTCCATTATCATATCTACTTATACTAGTACTAGAATACGATACGTAACGGAAGACAGTCCGTTACGTAGTAGTGTAGATCAAGCTATGAAAGTCTCTGTGTATTGAATAGTGTACGATTAGTGTATAAGTATTAAGTACCTCCATTATCATATCTACTTATACTAGTACTAGAATACGATACGTAACGGAAGACAGTCCGTTACGTAGTAGTGTAGATCAAGCTACGAAAGTCTCTGTGTATTGAATAGTGTATGATTAGTGTATAAGTATTAAGTACCTCCATTATCATATCTACTTATACTAGTACTAGAATACGATACGTAACGGAAGACAGTCCGTTACGTAGTAGTGTAGATCAAGCTATGAAAGTCTCTGTGTATTGAATAGTGTATGATTAGTGTATAAGTATTAAGTACCTCCATTATCATATCGACTTATACTAGTACTAGAATACGATACGTAACGGAAGACAGTCCGTTAGTAGTTAGATATTGTGCGTAAGTAAGTCGATGTGTTGAATGGCTCTGTTACTTTCGTTTTGTGCACCACGTTTTTTGTACCCAAAAGGCAAGACTGAACCTTATTTACGAGAGCGTCTCTCTGTTTGTACGACCTTATGTCACTTGTGTCTAGTTTATAAACGGAATAAGTATCAAAGCTGATATTTTTATAGTTTACTAGCTTTCCGGGCGCGGCTCCGCCCGCGCGTATGTCGGTTATCGCGCGAAAACATTAACCTCTTTTTGCGCAGTCGGATAAAAACTATCCTATGTTTTTTCCCGGGTCTCAAACTATCTCCATACCAAATTTCATTCAAATAGGTCCAGTAGTTTTGGCGTGAAAGCGTAACAGACAGACAGACAGACAGACAGACAGACAGAGTTACTTGCGCATTTATAATATTAGTACTGATGATGTATAACGTTGATTTAAATCTATACCTACTCTAAGAGGAAGATTTGTTTTTAGTGTGCAATGAAAAATATTAAGAACTAATGGTCTGATTTGGAGGAAATTTGGCACGGAAATAGTTAGAGACCCGGGAAAGGACATGAGATACTTTTTATTCAAAAAGTGGATAATTTTATTGCGCGATAACCGAAATACGCGCGGGTTGAGCCGCGGCCGGAAGCTAGTTACGTATATGATGATGATGTAGTCCTGATAGATTACGGCCACAGCGACTGTTAGTTCTGGACATTCTGAATTTAGGGATTTAGAACTAGGCTCTGTTGTTCAATCCTTTGTGGCTTCCTTGTCCTTTCCTTGAGGAACTAGGGTTCCTCTGATGGTTTGAGTACCCGATTTTGTTGGAGAAGGTACGAGTGCACTTGAGGCATGTTAACACTCAGCTTATGTAATTTAAAGTTTTTGAAGCGCTCGTAGCGAAGTTTGCTTAACCATTTTGAATCGATCAGCAAAGTTAAGCAACGTCCGCCGCAGTCATGAGTTGGATGGGTGACCGCTGGTGACATTACTACTGAGCGCTTCCGTGCTTCGGAGGGCACGTTAAGCCGTCGGTCCCGGCTGTTGTCTTAGGATGGTAGTCGTTACAGCATGGTGGTAGGGCACTTTGCGAATGCCCGCCTGGCTAGCTACCACCCTCAAGTTGAAAATCTGTCGCCAAGCACCTAACGGTGTGTTCCGGCAGCTGTCCTTGAGAGCCAGTGATTCTAGGTTAGCCTGAACAACATCTTCGACCACATCATCACTTACCATCAGGTGAGATAGTGGTCAAAGGCTAACCTATCAAGCATAAAAAAAAAAGTGATTGTCGCTAGTGATCGGGCCTTGAGTTCATCGTGCTTTTTGTCAATATTTATTTGGTGTTATAAATATTGAAGAAGAAATTGAAATGCTCAAATCATTTTTCAGAGAATAATTTATGGGAAGTAAGACGAAAAAGAAAACGTTTTACACCAACATTGAGTGTCATCGTCTGGATCACGTAGAGCAGAATATTGTAATACATAAATAATTTTACTATTTTATTTAATAATAAATGGGGGCTGTCAATTTTAGACAATATTTGTTACAGGCTAATCTCAAGAACTATATAAGTTAGGAATCTGAAATTTCGGTTATTTTATGAATAATATTTTTTTTTATGCCTTTTGAGTTAGCCTTCGACCTCTATCTTACTTGATGTGAGTGGTGATGTGGTTCAGGCTAACCTGGAATTACTGGCGCTTAAGCTGCCTGCAACATACCGTTACCGGTGCTTGGTGGCAGATTTTCTACTTGAGGGTGGTAGCTAGCTAAGCGGGCATTCTCAAAATGCCCTATCACCATGAAACATATAATATCTTCTATTTAACCAACAAATATTGTAAATGCCTGTTGATAATATGGTTTTGAAGATGGTCTTTTGCAATGAGCAATCCTAAATTAGCGATGCCACACTAAGATAGCTTTGAGAAGTTATATGTTTTTTAATCATAGTGTATCCTTTAAGACACTGACAGGTGCTTAATTAGCCTTCGCAGTATGTAGTGATGGAATTTCAGCTCCTGTCAGTATTAGAACTTTCACCAATGTAAGATATACGCACGTACTCTTGTACTTCTACCATATGGTACATACAACCTACACATTTATACCTACTATAAGACAAGGGTTATATTATACAAAGTGAGGGTCAAATTTACATCAGTTTCACGAAACAAAGTTATCCTACATAATTATACCTTTGTGTGTATAGTTTATATTCCATACGCACCTTGGATAACAATATCAAAACTTTATTTTTAAAGTATTGAAACAGTCATAGTGTGGCAGTAAGCTATTGACTGCTGCGCAGGGGCCCATGATGTGAGTGCCGTCGCGGGCTTAAGTGGCACCGCATAGAGTTAGGGCATTATTATTTATCATTATATTCATATAGTTCTATGTAAATATTATGTATTCCTTACTGCGACATCATGTAAAACGTTTTTTGAAATAAATTATTTATTTATTATTATTATGCGAATGCTAATGTTGCTGTCTACCACCCTCACGATGAACATCTGTCGCTAAGCATCTACGGGACTTAAAGTTTAAGTCTATTTACCATTTTTGGCCACATACGTACATATACACATATATACGTTTGTACGTATTAAAGGGGGTTTGCCATAATCCCCGCGCTTGGTAAGCGTCTCGGGGATCGCAGATTATGATATCAGTTCCTTAGAAGGCGCTGCTGTCCACCTTCCAGTATTTTACCTTTAGTCTCCTCTTACAACATCCATAGGTGAATGAATGGAAATAATGGGGGGATATGACATTCTAGCCCGGCAAACCACGGGGCCCTTTTTATATCTATTATAAAATAACCATATGCGATCTGTATAACTTAAGTGGCTTCCTATAAAAAGGCACAGCCTTTTAAAATGAGGACGTACAGCGTATATATCCTGTACGTCCTAACCATGTAATATTGTCTTTTGGTTTCGTTCGTTTTTTATTCAATTAGTGTCTAGATGTCAGAGGGTTACATCGTGTTATTCTTAAACTATCTAATAAATTGGAATAAAAAGTATGTTATACCACACCAATAAAAGCAGCTTTACTTCGCGTAGGAGCTTTTTGTACTCAAAATATATGACGAACATTTTGTTTCTTCTTAAGCTCACCCAAGTGATTGATATAGGACTCCTTAAAACTGCGGCATTTCTCCAATTTTTGGAAGCTTCTGCTTACGAGTATATTGCGCCACAAATACCTACAGTTTTTAGGCTAAGCCCTAATCGTACTTGAATTAAATTTTTTATCTAATGACGTAGGTACATAAACTGGCAATAACAATATTTTTTTATACCTGATAGGTTAGCCATTGACCACTATCTCACCTGATAGTAAGTGATGATGTGGTCGAAGATATTGTTCAGGCTTACCTAGAATTACTGGCTCTCAAGGACATCTACTGGAACACACCGTAAGTTGCTTGGCGACAGATTTTCTACTTGAGGGTGGTAGCTAACCAGGTGAGCATCCGAAAAATGCCCTACCACCACTCTAGAGCTAAAAAACATCGTTACGCCATAATCTCGAAGTTGTGTGTACCTCATGCAGCGACATAAAACACCCACAATTTGTGTTTTTATTTATGTAATAAGGAATGATCCTATTGCCATCTACTAGGCTCCGTGCCCATACTTTAGACTAATACTGAGAATTTCTTGAAGAAAAAACCAATTACACATGGCCAGTCCAGGATTTAACCCATGGTTTGGATTTTGGACCTAACACGCTAAGTTATAAGCTTTGTTTAGTGACACTTTAATATTTTTAGTACCTTACTTCCAATGTAATGCTTAAACTATAGCATAATGTGAACGTGTTGAGCTTAAATTATACAGCTAAGTTCCATTAAAACTTGCAAATTAAATTCGTCGCCACAGGGCGTTTTAATTATGCTCATCTTTTCATAATTAATCTTAATTGTTTATGACTTTAATTGATGCAGTGGAAGCGGCGGTAAATTTTATGATTTAAACGGCTTCTTGGATGTCATTTAAAACTGACAAACAATTAATTTTTTCCATGTTCGTACTGTTTTTTTATGGCTTATCGGCTAACCTTTGACCACAATCTCACCTAATGGTAAGTGATTATGTGGTCGAAGATAATTTTCAGCTTGCCTGGAATTACTAGCTTTCAAAGACAGCTGCCGGATCACTCCGTTAGGTGATCTTGTGACGAAATGCATCTGTTATAGGCAAAGGTAACTCCGCTTCGCTTAAAACATCAGGGGGCCTTGAGCTTGTTCCGTCACAATAACATAAAAAAATACCATTAAAGTGCTGAAATTGTCACCATTAATATTGTTTTATTTTTTTGTCATAAAACGCATTGACGGTTCCGCAAACATACCGGTGTGGAAATGAAAGGAATATTTTTCATTGAACAAAAAAAAATCTATTCGAATGGTTTACTTTTTTCGTTGCTGGCCTCGCACGGTTTGTGCATTCAGCCCCAGTTCCATTTGAACGACTCTTTCGTTTTACACCTCAATAAATCTGGTTCCACAGAAAGTTATACAATTAACAAAAATTGGAAACGTACCGTATCAGACGACGCTGTCAATCAGATTTAAACAAATTGAATAAAAAAACCGGCCAAGAGCGAGTGGGACTCGCGCACGAAGGGTTCCGTACCATTACCTGTAACTTAATCTTGCAAGTTACAGACACTTTAAAATGAAATAAACGGCGAAAACCTCTTATATTGTATAGGAGCCTCCTTAATTGTTTATATTATTTATATTTGAATTAATTATATTTAAAGATAACATAAAACTTAATATTCTGTGATTAGTTAAAGCGTCTACTTGTCACCGTTATTAGTATCGAGCAAGAATCGGCAAAAAAATCAAGTATGTTGTAAGGTATGGGAGCTCCCATTAAATATTTATTTCATTTTATTTTTAGCATTTCTTGTTATAGCGGTAATAGAAATACATCATCTGTGATAATTTAATCTGTCTAGCTATCACCGTTCTTGAGATACAGCCTGGTGACAAACGGACGGACGGACGGACAGCGAAGTGTCAGTAATAGGGTCACGTTTTTACCCTTTGGGTACGGGACCCTAAAAAGCAGCCCGGGCGTGTCCATGTCGAGGGTCTGTTCTAACACACCATATTGAGCCGAGCGGTAATAGGGTATAGACTGCCGCCATGACGTCCATAGTTTGATCCCTACCGCCGCGCTGACTTTAACTTCACCGCATATTGGAAAGGTATTTTGCGAATTTTCAACCGGTGTGCTCAAGAAGTAAATTTGTCGCCATGCACCTAACAATGTGTTCCAGCAGCAGTCCTTGATAGCCATTTCTCAGGGTGACGGGCTTGTGCAGTTCTTTGCTTGTGACGAAATGCATTTGTTAATAGCAGAGGTACCGCTTAATATGAGGCGAGCCTCGATGGTATTCCGTCACAATCCCATCAACGTAAAAACACACACACACACAATATAAATATTTGTTGTATCATACTAAAAGTGATAGTACATTATGATACAAGTATGGTTGTTGATCATTACACACGAGGCGATATAGCGCGCGAGTCATAGGCGAGCGCGATGAAGGAGCCGAGTGAGTAATTATCAACAACCCACAAGAGTGTCATACGACGTTTTTCAACAAACTTGCGAGGAACAAATACGAAAATTTTGAAAAAAAAATATTTCTATGTCAATGACCCACTGATTTCGCTAATGAATGGCCGTGACGAAAAAACCGAACCAACTTAATTTTTCCATAGGGCCTGTTTCAGAATGTTCGAGTAAGTTCAGGTTATGCTACCCAGAACATATTTATGAAACAAAACACTGTCTTTGCGTTTCACAGTCATCGATTTAGCCTATCCATCGGTTAAAGCTTGAAACGCGCGGCATGTCAACTGTCATTTGTATCATTCAGTAACTTTATGTGTTGGTTAGCAACCCGAAACTTTATTAGGACATTCTGAAACGGACCCTTAATCTTCTAAAGTTTTACTTCAGTAGGTAAAAAACTGTTTCGTTTGTTTTTATATGAAAAACGAATGAAACAAACTACAATCTCCTTGGTTAAAAGAGTGGTAATAGTATATTATGATACAAGGGAGCTAAGTTGCTCATTATACACGAGGCTGTGGGTTGCGTAAATCAGCCGAGTGTATAATGAGTAAGTTGCTCACGAGTTTCGTACGTACTTTTTCAACACCCTTGCAAGGAAAAAACAATATATATTGCACAAATGCGATACAAACAATGTACGAAAATTATGGAAAATATCGCGCAAGATTTTTTTCTGCGTGCGGCAAGTGTATGGTCATTGATTACATATACTCAGCATTAAACCTCTTTGTTGTTACAAATCTGTATTACTGTTAAGCTTTAGACTATGCTATATAAACATACAAAGTTTGATGCTGTATGTAGGTATTACCGTCCTTTCAATAGAGCAAATAAAAAAAAAACTCAAAAATACGTTTCTTGCATGGATGCGTTATTTTTTTATTTCTGTTTTTATAATTACGCCTTAGGCTATGCGTCCGCTGCCTTAATGTCATACAAGGAAAGCTTAATAGGGTCGTTTTTAAAACGTAATTCTTAAAATGACTCTAATATTTTACTAATTATTGGAGTACAAAATGTTTCGCCCTGGGCGGGAATTTAACCTGCGTCCTCTGATTTCGCGCCGAATGCGTAAACCGCATTTGTTACTACTAATAGTTTGTAAAATATGATTTTCGCTTAGTACTACGCAGTAGTGCTTTTAATCATATTTAGAAATGCCTCTAATCTTTTGTCTCCAAAAAAGAGTACCCTATTGTTCGTCTCCAACACTAAATATTGGAAGTTCACGGAAGAGAATTAATCTGCACGAATAAATTAAAATAAATAAGATTAAAAGAGCCCACGGCAAGCTTTAACTGAATTTAAATTAGTTCTCACCTCTTGAAGTGCATGATGGCATTAAAATTGAAAATTATTAACATTTTCGTGGAGAAAGGCCCGATTCCATTGTTGGCGGAATAAAATAAACTTCTTAGGTTAATTAATTTAGCCTCTCCGTTCTTAAGAAGGGGCGAGATAATATTTGTATATTAATTAGTACTTATTTGTTCCGTCCTCTTTATTCAACTTTTATTTTAAGTCAAGAGGCTTACCTCAATTTGGGGATTATATTTTTGTCCTTAATTTTAATTTTTCTAATTTAATTTGAATAGGCTTTTCTGAAAACAGTTTGTATTTCATTGTTTTTTGCCCGTGGGAGGGCGGATAGGTTATCGCATCTCGCAATTTCATCCTGTGACCTTTTTATCCGAAAATTAACGGAATACTTCCAATGAGAGCTTTACCAAGGAGGATTGAAGTCAAGCTGGCAGCCAGATATAAAATGGAAACCTTGACTTTGTACGTGTATGTCCTTGCGTTGCCAAACATGGCATGTGAGGATCTGTTGCTTTTCTACTTTATTTTATTTCAGATTATTATTAGATATACTGAAATTTTATAACTAACAAGCTTTCCGGGCGTGGCTCCGCCCGTGCGTATGTCGGTTATCGCGCAAAACATTAACCTCTTTTTGCGCAGTTGAATAAAAACTATCCTATGTTTTTTCCCGGGTCTCAAACTATTTCCATACCAAATTTCATTCAAATCGGTCCAGTAGTTTTAGCGTGAAAGCGTAACAGACAGACAGACAGACAGAGTTACTTTCGCATTTATAATATTAGTATTGATAGTACTGATTACTTTATACTCAAATTCATGCAAACAAATTGAAATTTAACTAAAATTGCATTGTCCTTTTTATATTCTTGATAGGCTAGCTTTTGACCAATATCTCATCTGATGGTAAGTGATGATGTGGTCGAAGATGTTGTTTAGGCTAACCTAGAATTAGTTCTGTGTGTTTTTGTAGCGAAAACATTGTTGCTAGAGAAAATATATATTGTGAAGTAAGCCACCAGGTAAGCCACCTGTGCGTATGTGTGTGTGTATTGTGCTATGAGTGGTTTTAAAGATTTATACGACCGTTCACTATTTAAAATAAATGATGAAAAAAAATGTGGTGGGCAATATATGGCTACCTTAGTTATTAATCATTTTTAACCGACTTCCAAAAAAGGAAGAGGTTCTCAATTCGTCTGTTTTTTTTGTTTGTTACCTCAGATCTCTTGACTGGGTGAACCGATTTTAAAAATTCTTTGTTTGAAAGCAGATGCTAGTCGTTTGGTCCCATTTTAAATTTCATCAAAATCGGTCAAGCCGTTTTTGAGTTACACTCCAATAACTGAAAAATATGCACCTATCTTGATGATATAGTCGTTGAAAATGAATGAAAATCGATCCCATATGAAGCAAGGGTCACTAAAAAGATTGAAAAAAAAAAAATTAACAAAAAAAAGGAACCGAATTTGACAAGTTAGTTCACACTTTTGGATGTTGAAGTCGGTTCCTTTTTTTTCCGGATAACTTATATCAATAATTTAATTGTTTCAAGCACATTTTAACGTCTGTTTTTTATTGATGCTCTGTCTTTATTAACAACACATACCCATCAAATAACAGATTGACTTATCGACTTATTAACTTATATGTGTTTACTTGACCTATAAATAATTAGCTTTAACCGATGGGAAGAAGGTGGTGTTTATTAAAAAATAAGTCTTGGGTAGTATAACTGGAATTTACACGAATATTCTAAAACAGGCCCTTATTGAAACTGACCCAAAAAATCATTGTACCTAGTTAAGCCAAGAAAATAAGAAGTTCACAAGAACTTGGCGTAACTTATTTTGAATCTCACAATTTATCGTCGTGAGTCAGCTAAGGCTACCTCACATAAAGAAGCTTTATAAGATCGTTTTCTGTGTTAGCTTTTTGCTTATGAATCATAAGCAAAAAGCTAACACAGAAAGTTATGATTCTGGAAAGCTTTTTACAGCATTATACAGGGTTATTGGTCAAAATCCTAACAACCTCTTACGGTTGACTTCTGCTCGTCCTAACAAACAATTTGAGATATGTTTTTTGTTGTTTTGAAAAATATCATTTTTTTGTTTAAATTATATAAATTACTAGCTTTCCGGGCGCGGCTCCGCCCGCGCGTATGTCGGTTATCGCGCGAAAACATTAACCTCTTTTTGCGCAGTCGGATAAAAACTATCCTATGTTTTTTCCCGGGTCTCAAACTATCTCCATACCAAATTTCATTCAAATCGGTCCAGTAGTTTTGGCGTGAAAGCGTAACAGACAGACAGACAGACAGACAGACAGACAGACAGACAGAGTTACTTTCGCATTTATAATATTAGTACTGATATTAGTACTGATTATCTAAATGCCTAGGTACTCCGAGCCAAGTACACCCGCCATGGCAACACTGGACCGCGTCGTGCTCCCTTTGTATAAGTACATTGAGCAAATTATCTAACAATATGAAATAATACATTACAGGCAAGAGACTTTTAACATCAGGTGGTTCCGGTACTTATTCGGTCAAAAACACATAAAAAAAAATAAAAAAAAACTCAAAATGTTTGTTAGGCCTACCAGAAGTCAACTTTAAGAGGTTGTTAGCATTTTACCAATAACCCTTGGAGATATTGCTACTTTTTTATATATAGGATTTTGCTATTAGCAGAACTTGCTTAGACGTTCTTAACCGATGAATAAAGTTAAGCAACGTCCGCTGACCTTCATGACTTGAATGGTGACTTCTTCTGGCATTACTTCTGAGCGCTTCCGCGCTTAGGCGTTGAGTCGCCGGCCCCGGTTGTCTTAGAGTGGCAGTGATTACAGCATAGTTAGGGCATTTTGCGAATGCCTCTAACTACCACCTTCAAGTAGAAAATCTGTTGCTATGCTTAGCGTTGTTGTAAATTAAAATCATTGCGCGTTTACGAGTACTACGAATAAATTTGTAATGAATGTCACTCTCATACAGTGCCCGCTTTGATTTCGGACTCATCAGTTCATCACAAACAAAACACGCATAGTCTTTCAAATTCAAATGGCTTGGTTGATTGATTTGGCGCTTAGAAATGACCTCATTCGTTTGATCGCGTTAAGGTATTATTGTTGCGCAGCACGGTACACTTTTTAAAACCACGCCCCCCGCGGTAGAATCGTAGAACATATAATAATGTATAATTTACTTTCTACTAGTTTTGGGCTTGACTTGCATTAATTATAATATTTGAATCTAGCTTAGCTCTATGATCTATAGGTAACTTAATTTTTTAAATAACATTCATGAAATTAAAATCATATGAAATTGTTGAAAGCAATACAATTAGATTGGGCGGGTATGTAAACTCGTGACGTCGATGTTAGAGTGTTTTAAGTAGATAAGAGATAATGATATACCTGTAACAAAGTAATATAATTGTTATGAAGCGAATAAAATGGAGATTTTACTCTATAATTGGATAAAAGAGCTCTGAACCATTCTGTTATCAGGAAAACTTGACCGTAACATAAGCCGGTATTTGGATTTACGATCCATAATGGATTACTTTGAAACTTCCATGCCATTTTATATACCATGATTGCTAGCTATTAATTTTTGCACTAATGCCTGCTAAACATAAGCTTTCAAAATTACGCGGAAAGAAAAAATATTATTTTTGTAAGATATTTTATTAATTTTCTTTAATTTGTTATCTTTAAGGATGGTTGCGGGTTCAAATCCCGTCCGTAGTTCGTGGTTTTTCCTATCCTTTCATTGTAATTTCGAATGAACTAAGTCTGTATGTGTAAGATTTAGAACCTTTGAGAACATACACGACGGCTGTAGGAAAATACACAGAAAAAACGATTATCTACTTTCTACTCATTGCCCTTGGAAAAAATATAAATTGCACAGAGTTATTCATTTTGCATTTTATAGCTGATATAGGTATCCTTTGACCTCTATATCACCTGATGATAAGGGATGATATGGGGAAGATGTCTTCAGGCTAACCTAGAATAACTCGCTTTCAAGGACAGCTCTTGGATCACATCGTTAGGTGTTTGGCAACTACAGGTGGTAGCTAGATGGGCGGGGATTAGAGAAATTTCTCCACTATGCTATAACGATTGCCATCCTAAGACAACATACCCGGAACCGATGGCTTTACGTGCCATCCAAGGCTATTGTTCAACATAATGTTCTTAAGTGTAATTTATGACAAAACAATTCAGTTCGAATATCATATTAAAAAAGAGATAATATCAAAATAGCGATCATTATTCGGCTAACCGTATGTACCACTAGAATACCGTGAAAATGGCGGCGCACCTAAATGTGAAAATTATAATAATGCCTCAAATATGGAAATGTACCATATACTATGAAAATATGTATTAAACTGCTGAAATATCTCATAATATACTTCATAAAATTCTATGTAGCGATATTGAAGCTTTTACAGGTTAAATGTTGACCCGCAGTGTACTGAAATAGTCGTCACTAAACTATTACTTGCACCTAAATTTCACATTATTAATCCTATTTTTTACAAAGTGGTTTCAAAGCGCTCGAACCGAGCTTTGCTAAGCTGTTCTTAACCGATCAGCAAAGTTAAGAAACGTCCGCCGTGGCAATGACTTGGATGGGTGACCACTAGTGACTTTACGTGCACGTGCTTCAGAGGGCACGTTAAGTTGCCGGTTCTGGTTGTTGTCTTAAGAGGCCGTCGTTATAGCATGGTGGTAGAAGAGTCAAGATCTGGATGCTTCGTGTAAAAGTGGAAAGCGATAAAAAAATTACTTTCGGTTTGGCTACATGTCGTTTATGAGGTCACGTTGGCTTAGCAGGAAAATTAGGAGGAATTGTTAATAGATATAGAGAAACGTATGTTAAGATGGTTTGGACATGTAGAGAGAATGAAGGAAATGAGAATGACTAAACATGTATGCATGGGACAAGTAAACGGAAGTGTTGGAAGGCGAAGACCTAGGCGAACTTTCTGAAAAAATGCCAGGTCAGGAGTATCCTAAACGGACGCTTTATGTATGAAAGGATTGATGAGTGTACATGGAAGCGAAATGATATGCAAGGATCGCAGCAAGTGTAAACCTGTTATGTCTGCCTACCCCTACGGAAAAGAGGCGTGATGCTATGTATGTAAATAGATGGTGGCCGGAAGGTAACTGTACTGTACTGCAGTGGAAGGGGATTATGCGTATGCTTGCCTGGCTAGCTGCCACCCTCAAATAGAAAATCTGTCGCCAAGCACTTAACAGTGCGTTTTGGCAGAAGTTGCCTTTTGACTTCTGATTAATAAAATTACAGGCACATGAAATTTGGGTAAGAACTGGGGATGGGCGCTGTGCAATTCGTCGCTTGTGAGGTAATGCATCTGTTATCGTTACAGAATAGTGGTAAGGCAGTTTGCGAATGCGCGCCTGGTTAGCTACTTTACTAAGTAGAAAACACCGAATGGTTTGTGCCGGCAGCTGTCCTTGACAGTCAGTCATTATAGGCTAGCCTGGCGAATATCTTCGACCACATTATCACTTACCTTAGGTGAGATTATGTTCAAATCAGCTATAAGTAAAATAAACCGTAAAACTAAATTAAAGAGCAGTATCCATGTAAACATATCCAGTGTATTTGCGTCCATGTAAGTCCCAAGGGACGAGATACACGTCGTGATTGTGCCTTACCGAGCCTGATTACGATTCATTTACATACAAATGTAGGGACCTTTTAACTTTCAATTGGACGTTATAGATGATCTTTATTCTGCTATATAGAATATGTTACAAAATAACATAATTAGCGAGATTCGCGACTCTGTGACTGATGACTATGTCGCAGGGGACGTAATACACGTTGTAATAGTGCCTCACTGAGTCTTTACATGATCAATGTACATACCAACGCAAGGACCTTCTAACTTTCAATTAGACCCTATACATGATCTTTGTTCTGTTAAATTGAATAGATACCAAAGTAACATATTAAGCGAGATTCGCGACTCTCTGACTTATGACTATGTCTGATGACGTAATACACGTTGTAATAGTGCCTCGCTGAGTCTTAACATGATCAATTTACATACAAACGCAGATACCTTCTAAGTTTCAATTATACCCTATAGATGATTTTTGTTCTGCTAAATAGAATAGATAACAAAGTAACATTTTTTTTAATATTGTTAAGTTTGCAATAACGCCTGCTAAGCGAATTACATTACAAAATTACAAATTTATGAGAGAAAAAATTATAGTCATGTGCGGGATTCGAACCCGCGTCCATCCACCCCTTTAGCCGGGGTATGCTCTAACCAATTGAGCTAACATGACACAATGACTCATAACTGTAATTCTTGCTCTCATTCTTCAACCATCGTAATGGGATGGAGCGACATCTATAGTCCAACTTGCGTTGTACTACAAACAAGACCAATTTTGCAATTGGTTTTAAACTTGTAAATGATGACGCAACCTTATAATTTTAATATTGTTAAGTTTGCAATAACGCCTGCTAAGCGAATTACATTACAAAATTACAAATTTATGAGAGAAAAAAAAAAATCCCATTACGATGGTTGAAGAATGAGAGCAAGAATTACAGTTATGAGTCATTGTGTCATGTTAGCTCAATTGGTTAGAGCATACCCCGGCTAAAGGGGTGGATGGACGCGGGTTCGAATCCCGCACATGACTATAATTTTTTCTCTCATAAATTTGTAATTTTGTAATGTAATTCGCTTAGCAGGCGTTATTGCAAACTTAACAATATTAAAATTATAAGGTTGCGTCATCATTTACAAGTTTAAAACCAATTGCAAAATTGGTCTTGTTTGTAGTACAACGCAAGTTGGACTATAGATGTCGCTCCATCCCATTACGATGGTTGAAGAATGAGAGCAAGAATTACAGTTATGAGTCATTGTGTCATGTTAGCTCAATTGGTTAGAGCATACCCCGGCTAAAGGGGTGGATGGACGCGGGTTCGAATCCCGCACATGACTATAATTTTTTCTCTCATAAATTTGTAATTTTGTAAAACAAAGTAACATATTTGGTGAGTTTCGCGACTCTATAAGTCACAAGGGACGAAATACACGTCGTGATAGTGCCTCACTGAGTCTGAATATGATACATTAACGTACAAATGAAGGGACGTTCTAAATTTCAATAGTATCTAGTTGATGACTTGTGCTCTACTAAATAGAACAGATTTCTAAATAACACATTCTACAAGTTTCGTTCGTGTGAGTCGCAGGGGACGAAATACACGTCGAAATTGTGCCTCATTGAGCCTTATTATGATTCAATTACATACAATGCAGATATGATCCAATTTTCATGGGACGCTTCGCAATAGTTTACTCTTCTTCTACTACTAGAATACATTACAAAATAACGCTTTAAACAAGTTTCGCGTCCATGTGAGTCGCAGTGGACGACACACACAAGGGGGTGGGTATTCACACGGCGATTGTGATTTATGCATCACAGAGTCCGATTATGATTTCTGCCAAAAAGGTAGCTTAATTCGAAGAACAATATGGGGATTTTATGGGAGGGCTATATGGAAAACGGCTAACGATCTTAATGTATTAACGCTATCAATGTATATATAACGGTAGCACATATCCGTCATAAAATGAGCAATGAAGATGATAATAATGTTATTTTCTATGGTGCGAAAGAAACCAATGTAATTCGTTAAAAAGCTCACCAAAATGTAACGTACTTTGTTGTTTATAGCTTATTTTCGTAAGCTTCACGAAAGACGTGAACGGTGGGGGAGCCACTTACTCGTACGTTGATTATAGTACGATAACCTCTCCTCCCTCTGAATCTTCTAGTAGTTTCAGATTCTAAAATTAAAAAAAAAAGAGTGAAAATTACAGAACCTGTAATTTGTAGAGCAAATTATAGCGCCGTACATATTTTTCCGTGAGATTGTTTGGAAAGTAATTACGTAAGACATTGAAAGCTACAGTATGTCATTCAACTTTTTTTTTTTTTCTTTTTTTTTTATGCCTTATAGGTTAGCCTTTGACCACTATCTCACCTGATGGTAAGTGATGATGTGGTCGAAGATGTTGTTCAGGCTAACCTAGAATTACTGGCTCTCAAGGATGGCTGCCGGAACACACCATTAGGTGCTTGGCGACAGATTTTCAACTTGAGGGTGGTAGCTAGCCAGGCGGGCATTCGCAAAGTGCCCTACCACCATGCAAAAACTATTTGTGTAACGTGTTAATCTGTCGTAGAGTATTTTATTTTTGTTTTAGTTCAGTGTAATATATAAGTATAATCTGGAAGCCTTCAAGTACAGAGTTAACAGGTATCTGCTGGGCAAGCATGTTACACCGTCGACCGCGTCGTCACTTTCCATCAGGTGAGACTGCGGTCAAATGCTTGCTTGTAAATTATAAAAAAAAAAAAAAAAAAAAAAAAAGTGTGGTTTGAAATATTGTTTTATTACACAGAAAAGATAAAGCAATTTATATCTCTATGGTTTTATTACACAGAAAAAAATAGTATGTATATCTCTATGTTTTATTAGGAACCAAGTTTCTGTGATGACGAAGTTTCATAGAAACTTTGTATTTGCTGCATGTAAATTTAGGTTAGCCTGAACAACACCTTCGACCACATTATCACTTACCATCAGGTAAGATAGTGGTCAAAGGCTAGCCTATCAGCAATATATAAAAATATTGAGCACGGATGCGCTCTGTAGTAGAAGCCACTATAGGTCACCCATCCAACTAGTGATGGCAAAGACCGTTGCTTAACCGAACTGATCAGTTAAGAACCTGTAAGCAAACACCGCTACGAGCACTCCTTGGGAGTACAACGTAAGTGGTTTGATAAAGTCATGGAACGATTAGGAAAGGGGTTTGTATTGTGAATTTTAAGGTATTTTACTTAGATTTTAATACTTAGATACTATCAAAACCTAAATCCCTAAAAGTTAAAATCACATGCACTAAATTGCAAATGCGATCTAGAATCTCAAATAAAAAATTATATATTTTTAGAAATTACACTAAAATACGTTTAATTTTAAAATGTTTTTATGAAATTTGATTATGTATTTGGACTACACCCGCCTCTATTGTTTTATTCGTTCAACTCCATCCTAAGGTTGCCTGGTAGAGATCACTTTTAGTGATAAGGCCGCCCATTGTAACACTATGTTATTATAATTTAATGTGTATACTTTTATATTTCTAAAGTGGTGTAACAATAAAGAGTTTTCTATCTATCTATCTATCTATTTTTGGAGGCTGCAGACGATGGTTTCAATTACGACGTTCACAAAACGTCTTTTACGGCTTCCATCTCTTTATATGACAATGCATAACTTTAGTAACATATTCATGTGAAATGAGGCGAAGCGACGCGACTCTTCGCCTCGATCACGACTGCTCGCGAGTGCTGTCTCCAATCGAGGCGATTCCGCTACGGCGTTTGGTTAGTGTGCGACGTTGTAAGAAGTTCCATACGAAGAACACTGAGCGGCTTGAGTTGAGACGATGCCCATCAGTGTACACCAACAATGTATGTAATAATAATGTAGCATAATTTATAACATTTTTGCTTATTGCCGGTGTGTCTTATACTTTAACAGATCGTAAAGTTACTACAATATAGATTCATTAAAAGATATATTGAAAATGAGTTGGATCATCTCAATATAGAAAGCATGTCCTACATTTTTACATCAATCTTACCAGTCAGGAGACTACGCCACGCAGAAACATATAAAGTTAATTACAAAACAAGATAATTGTTAATAATAACATATATTTTTAAAGTATTTTAAGAAAACATAAAATAATATTTTAATAAAACACTTAAAAAAGTTTTCTATTCATTACCTTAAGATAATTGTTACAAAACAGATTTTGTTATTTGCAAATGGCAAAATAAGTTTTTTTATGTAGGTGTGACGAAACAATCACGAGGCCCACCCTTATGTTAAACGGACTAACCTCTGCCTATAACAGATGCATTCCGTCACAAGTGACGAATAGCACTGCGCCTCAAGGACTGCTGTCGGAACACATTGTAAGGTCCTTGGCGACACGTGACGGTAGCTAGCCAGGCGGGCATTCGCAAAATGCCCTTCCACCATGCGGTGAAGCTCAAGTCGGCGGTGGTGGATCGAACCATGGACCTGCGGAACGGGAGTCTATAGCTATTACCGCTTGGCCATCATTGCTTTTTCATTATCTTCACAAACATTTACATAAAAAAATCGTAAAGAAGAAACTGATACTTAGGTAACTGATTTTTTTTTTAATGCCTGATAGGTTAGCCTTTGACCACTATCTCACCTGATGTTAAGCGATGATGTGGTCGAAGATGTTGTTCAGGCTAACCTAGAACTACTGGCTCTCATGGACAGCTGCCGGAACACATCGTTAGGTGTTTGGCGACAGATTTTCTACTTGAGGGTGGTAGCTAGCCAGGCGGGCATTCGTAAAATGCCCTACCGCCATGCTACAACGACTGCCATCCTAGGACAACAACCGGGACCGACGGCTAACGTGCCCTCCGAAGCACGGAAGTGCTCAGTGGTAATGTCACCAGCGGTCACCCATCCAACTCATGACCGCGGAGGACGTTGCTTAGCTTTGCTGATCGGTTCAGAATACTTCGCTGCGAGCGCTTCAAAATTACTAACCAAGTATTACTTACTTTAATCAACCTAAGCTACAAAGTGTTTATTTAATCTTAAGCTTTGTAAACTAATAGCAGAAAGAGACCTCTTATTATTACAAGAAGATGTTATCCTTCACCGCCCCCAATAACACAAGAAACACCTCGCGACCTTTACGTGCCTTTATTAAGAAGGAAATAAAGAATGATGCAGCCATAAGTGTCTTCGCGAAATATGATCACTTAATATCGCTTAATCAACCACCACGGGGGGTAAAGCAAGCCTGTCCAGCCCTAAGAGCTAGATTAAACGTAACCACGATAAAGTATCCCCAACCACATTATTGCGAGCTTAGTTAACATCGCATGAAAGGGTGATAGGGTTCAGCTTAAGTTGGTCGTTGTATAATGCTGGAACGACCAAGCTATTTCGTGTGACGTTTATGAATAGCGCTTATTTTTCTTTTAATTACGCTCGGGCGGTGTCTGTTTATATTGTCTGATGTCAACAAAGATCAGTTGAAGTATATTGGCGCAAAATTATTTGCCAAAGTCTTACCACTCTATAGGACCTAAAGCTCGCAGCCCACGACAAAATCAAGTTATTTTCTGATTTTGTCGTGGGATGCGAGCTTTAGTGGGATATAGTCCCTATAAGAGCTAGCACGGAAAGACCTTTACATACGTGTTCTAGCATCGCAGATCGTGCTCGTATTCTCGCTGTTTCTGTGTGGGAATTTGGTCTTTGGTAGCCATTCCTTCTTACAAAACTGGTAGCCTTATAGATCCATCCGCTTTTCGTTTAGCTATTAGCTTACGCTTGGGTGCAAGGTGTTTATTACACATCACTGCCTGTGTGGTACTGCAGTTGATCAACTCGGTCACCATGGCCTCTCCTGCTCTCGAAGTGCTGGTTGAATTTCCCGCCACGCCAGCCTTAACGATATCATTCGCCGGGCTTTTACCTGCGCCTTTTTGCAGCTATTCTCGAACCGAATGGTCTGATCCTTGACGATGGTAAAAGACCTGACGGCATAACTCTGGTTCCGTAGAAGTTAGTGTGGGACGCTACTTGCGTAGACACTTTAGCGCCTTCACATCTTTCTGAAACCAACGTGAGGGCTGGCGCTGCGGCTACTTCGGCGGAGCAACTCAAGCGGCGCAAATATGCAAAACTCGGTATGGGCTATTTGAGCCGTTTGGTGTAGAGACGATGGGTCCGTGGGGACCGGGAGCTCATCGTATTTTCCAAAACTTATCTGAGCGCTTGGTCGATGCGACGCGTGATCAAAATGCTGGCACATATTTGGCTCAACGAATAAGCATTGCAATTCAACGGGGTAATGCTGCTAGCATGCTGGGCACGCTGCCAACTGGGAGTGGGCTGGAGCATTTAGACTGCCTATGAGACTGCTATGACTTATAGGTTGTCTAAATGCTTTTATTGTAGTAACTGTAGAGGTGTGTATAGTTCGTAGTATTTTGTTTAAACCGCCGGTAAAAAAAAAAATCTACTATCAACTTCTATCTAAGTTATGATTATGAACAAGCATTAGGAACACCGTAGTTAAGACCGCAGCGCCTCTCCCGGCAAAAATCGGGATCACAGCTTGATAGAAACTTATACTCCGTTTATTTATTCGTCTGCTTATATTATACTACCTGAGCTGGCGAACTTCGTACCGACATTTTTTTCCAGCCGCGGACTGATATTTGTATCACTTCTGGTGAATTAAAATCAGATGGAATATCCATAGTTCCAAATATTGACATGGTTAATGTGTAGAAAGTCAAAAACCTATCAATTTAAAAAATACCGGAAATGTAACGTACTTAATGACAAAAATACTTTTGATAATAACACCATATAGTGAAATAAAATTACAATTAAATAAATCGACCATAACTATTGCAATGGCTTGTGATAGATTGATACAAAGCGATAAACATTAAGAAGTATGGTCTGATTGAAGTTAACAACCGCTGGCTGAACAACTAAACATCAATTTGTCAATATATTGAAGATCTCTCACAGTCTTCTGTCTCATTCACTCACTCCATTTTCATATTTATAAATATAGAAAAAAAAATCTTTTTTTATTTTCTTTTATACATTTTGACAATAACGAACACGAAAAAAAAGATCCAATTTGGTGCATTCGTTCAGAAATTATGTGCATACATACGAGTATTTTAGCAATTCATTTTTATTTATATAGATATAGATTTCCTGGTCAAGGAATACCCTGATATTAAAGGGACGCATATTTTCAATTTTTGTTTATGTGAGTCCACGCCTTTCATGACACAGGGAATTTTGTAAGTTTTTATGTAACAAAAATTCTCAAAGATTATTTCACTATTTCTACACCATACTGCCCAATTAAAAGTCACCGTGATCACAACCCTATTGTAAAGCAAGGTGGAAACCTCAACTATTAAGGTGGGCACCCATTAAATACACGCGAGCAAATACGTGACACACATATTGTCTGTAGGTCGTCGTTAATGTTTGGCGATGGGAGTTGATAAAAAGTCGTAAATGCAGCATATGTTCGGGCTGATAGGCCCTCTGCTACCAAACGCATTGTTGCTCGCACATATCTGTAAAAGCTCTAGTGCTGGAGTCTCAAATAGGATGGCTCGAAAAAATTGACTTAATTGCTAATCACGCAAATAAATTCATTGGCGATAATGCGTTAGTTTAAACTTCAAAGCTTCGAACATGGACGCAAATTTGATAGCTTATGGGTATTTTACAGGACTCATTTTGGGTAATATAATAATAATAATTTTAATAATAATAATTTATTGTATTTCCACAAACATCTTAAATTTCATTGACAATCATATAATTACATGACATAAAACTTTCTCATCTATAAGAAAACATTGGTACCCAAACTAGGAGACCTGTGTTTCGGCATACCAATGCCCTCCGCCGGACATATATATTAAAAATCTAAAGATATACAGTTCAATTTGATGACATAATAACTTAATATAATGATTTTATGGTATATTTGAGGGTGTGTATCTGTCATTGTGTGATACACACCCTCAAATATACATGTGTGCTGTGTATTATGTCATCAAATATGTGATCGATCTATTTAACTAATTGCCCCATCTAATTTCTTTCATAAGACCACAAGACGATAAGGAAAGCAAGCACCATTCGTAATCTACATTCCAAAAATAGGCAGAACTTTACGTACTTAATGTCAAAACTGCTCCACAAAGTTCCACTTTTATTACGTATGGAATATAGCTTCTTTGTATATTGTAAGTTATTTATACATAATATTATGGGAGTCTTCAAGAAAATAATAAATAGGTAGATCTACAATTTAGTCAAGCACGTTCCGCCTTTGACTGCGTCGCCGCTTACTGAGACTGCGGTGAGACCGACATGCTTCAGTATTATAAAAAGAACGTCTATATATCCCAGAAAGGGTAAACAGAAGCGTGTTAACACCGACAATTCGCCAAATATATTTAAATCCCATATGATTGTGGACAATCACAATACTATACCCCGAATTGATCAATATTTATGCGAATTTCCAATAGTGTAATTATTGATCTTCCTTATAGCTTTAAGTCATTAAAGACTCACTGAATAGCCTATACCATAAGGATGACTGATGTTCGTCCTGCCGGCAACAAGTTGATAATTTGGGGGCTGTTAGGCCCTTAAGAAATCCGACAGTAGGATACGAAACAGGTAACTACTCCTACTTCGATATAAACTAAAAATAGCCAAAACCACACCTGATACCAAACTACTGAACTATATATTATATCTTTTTCCCATTTCAAGGTGTGAAAACAAAGCGATGTAACTCTTTACGTACTCTAGTCACGTAAGTTCTCCATAAACGAAATGGCTAGGCATTACGCAAACCCTAGCAAGCCTAGCCATTTGAAGTCTAGACGGGTATTACATCAAATATACAATAATTCCATTGTGAGCTTGTTCACGTTATACCAGATAAAAGCCAGTTATGTCGATCCCCTTGATATATATATTGAAACATGTATAAAAATTACAGGCATATGTGACTTAACATCCGTGTGACAGGCGCAGTGCAATTTGCTTGAACGAAATGCATCTGTTATAGGCAGAGGTTAGTCAGCTTAACATTAGGCGGACTCGTGCCTGTTCCGTAACAATCACATAAAAAAACAAGTGCAGTTCTCAAACTAAAAATAAGTAGTTTTTATCGTTTTATTTAGATCTAATCATCCTAAAAGTCAGCTGGGTACATAGCGGTTCAATTGAGCAGCATGCTGCTATCACATACTATCAGTACTCATAACTTTCATTTACATGCGATTCTTCAGCAATGTATGCAAACCTACTTACTTCTGAAATATGTGTAAAGAAGAAAAATCTGGCGCGTTACTATCTGGTCGGATAGAGGTCAAAGACTAACCTTTTCTTAAACACATTGATCTTGTGTTTTTTGATACAAATGTAGCTATGAGAACAGCTATCTTAGGTCCATAGAATTCAAAGTGACGCTAATCCTAGTGATTTATACGTCGAGCTTACCTTATTTATGCATGAAATAAGTAAGATGGAAAGGGATGATCAAAAAGATTACTTGAATAGAGCCGATGCTTCATACCTAAACCCTTTTGGTTATGAACAGATACAGTTAATTGACGGGGGTCTTTTGACGCGGGGATACGGCCGCGCCGGCCGGTTTGACGGCTGTACATTTTAGATCACCTGTATTTTTGGTAAGGGTAAAAATGTAGAGTAAATGTCTTGTTTTATTCGTCGTTTTTTGTGATTCAAAGAGATATATTTTATCTTACCGAGATTTTAATAGATATATTAAAATGGACTTCATTTTAATTTTAATACCGCAGCTACAGAAATAATTCCAATTGTAATAAATAAAGAAACGCCGCTTTCAGCACTGGCGTCATATGAAACCTTTAATACTTGGGTTTTTATTTAATTATTTAGTATCAATAAACTAATTTTGTCTTAGGTTTTCGCGATTGGTACACATAGTAATTAAACAACTTAAAACGGTTTAAATCGCGTATATTTTTCATTATTTTATTCCCGACGACGAATTTCTTAATAACTCTTATGACAAAGAAAATCAATTAGTCACCCCGTGACCACGATCACTGCAAAGTGTTTGAAACGTCGGGATAAAATAATGAAAAATATACGCGATTTAAACTGCTTAAAGTTGTTTAATTACTATCAATAAACTTAATTGTATGAACGCTATATCACTCATACTACTTATAGATATCTTATATGTTTCATACATACGTTATATAGCAAGTATGCGTTCATTATACAACTAACTTATGCAATAAAAAATGCTTGACATACGTAGGTGACTTAGTAGTTGCAAGTTTTGTCGATGGTGAACCAGAATGGTATAGGACAGTTAAAATCGATTGTTTAACAAGTCATTATCAAAAAAACGCTCAAGAAAATGTTTTATCAAAAAATGGAACCGACTTCTAACACTTTCTACACAAAGTATAAAATAACTTGTTGAAGTCGGACCATGAAAATGTGATCTCAGAGTGTTTTGAATCAGCATGAGCCGACTTTACAATTTTCACACAAGTTACTTTATAATTTTCAGTGTTAGCAACCGGTTCCATTTACTTTTAAAATATTGTATATTTTAATTATTTTATTTATTTTTTTAATAGCTGATAGGCCAGTCTGTAGTGTAACGACTGCTATCCGAAGACAGCAACCGTGACCGACGGCTTAACGCGCCCTCCGAAGCATGGGACCTCTCAGTAGTAATGTCACTGGCGGTCACCCATACAAATCATGACCGTGGCGGACGTTGCTTAACTGATCGGTTAAGAACGGCAAGGCAAACCTCGCTTCGAAATCATTGATTTAAATATATATGCAATAGAACTGCAAACAAAGTCGCTCAGTGAAGCTGGCAAATAATTCTTAACTGAAATTGTTCCAATAAAGTCTAGAATTCAAACGGTATCAATGTGCCGTAACCGATACTGTAACCAGTGGCACGGTATAATTGAAATTGAAATTCAAGAAGCTGAAACTCGGTCTGACTGCTAGCTGTGGCAACACGGTTTTGATAAGCTTTGGAACAATTACTTTAGAATTGGACGCCTCATCATAGTTAAGTTGGTACCTATCAAGGTGATGAATATATATATAATATACATATATTAATATACCGTGGATGTTAATATATCAACAATACTACGGGGATTGGTGTGGAATCGTTAACTGAATATGTTCCACTCATGAATGGAATAAATTTTGATAGACGGCATGACGAATGTATAGTTTTAATTTATGTTTGAGCACTGTTCTCAAGTAATTGACTGTATTGTCTTATTGGGAATAAAATATCTTTAAACCTACAATTTTACTATGATTATAGTTTTTAAATTACTGTCTTCTTCAAATTCAAATTATTAATTTTATATATAAGCGTTGGCATAAATTGTATGAAATACAATGGTAATCGTGAAAGTATTTGAGAATACGTACCAAAGCCCTTCTCCTTCTCCTAAAAAACTACAGTAGGCACATTTAGTTCCTTAGGTTTATCACAGTACAAGAGAATTAAAATGAAATATGATTACAAATTATTATTACCTAAAAACAATCTTATACATCTATTAAAGATTTATTATTGCAGGTTCAAAATATGTAGCTGTGTGTTCTTAATTTATTTGGAATAACTTTCTCGTAACATCAGTTCTAGAAGACGCGTGTTAACATGTTCTAGAACTAATTTATTGTATACTGTATATATTATATGTTACATCTGAAAGAAACTCCGAAATTCTCAAACTAATATTGTGTTAAATAAAATGTAGAGAAGTAGAGAAGACCTTTATCAGAATCGCAGCCCAATTGTCGGTGGAGGAAATCCCTTGACCACGTCACGTAGCGGCGGCCATTTTTATTCCGAGCACACAACAACTCGTTGTATTGAATTTTGGCGCGTAAACTGGAGATGTTATCTCGGCTTATGATATTTCTTAGTAAAGTGTTTACTGTGGTAAAGATAATATCAGTACTATTTAATGCCTCACTATTTATTATCTTTGGCTATATTTTGTGCTCTTAATTACCTATTTTTTAGTGTAACAATCGATATGCGATATTGCGGGCTATAAGCTATATAAATATGCTATTTTTCGTTATGTATCAAATGTACTCATACAATTCAGTACAAATGCAATCAATCATTATGAATTAACCTTTAATATATTATTTTTATGGAATATTATATACTTTTTTCAGTTTCAGTTGAGAAAACTAATTAAGCAACTCTGAAGGTAATCTGTTTTTTTTTATTTATTGTTTGTTTCTTAGCGCGTTAAAATGCTGTAAAATTCGTCTAGAGGATTTAATTCCATATCTCCTCTTCAGACATAGTTACAGGAATTCATGTTGCGGCTGCTCCTTACAAATTTTAATTAACTACTAAGTAATTTTCTTAGATTCTATGAGCTAATTCTCTGTAACGAAGACTTCTAATTAACTCGCTTCATTAGAGTTTGTTAGTGAATGGCTGATATAAAATATTCGCTACATAATTAGCGCTTGTAGCGTGATGAATAAAAAATCGGACAAGTGCGAGTTGAACTCGCGCACGAAGGGTACCTGCTATTATTAACTATACAACATTATAGAATTCATATTGTAACATTTTTTTTGTTTTAACGTTATTGAGTCCGACTTGCACTTGGCCAACTTTTTGTATTTGTTGTTATAGCGGCAACAGAAATACCTACATCATCTGTGAAAATTTCAACTGTCTAGCTATCACCGTTCTTGAGATACAGCCTGGTGACAAACGGACGGACGGATGGTCAGCGAAATCTCAGTAATAGGGTCCCGTTTTTGCCCTTTGGGTACGGAACCCTAAAAAGAAAGTCCTGTACGGGTTCGTCATAGGTGTATCAGGATACTGCGTTGCAATTACCCGCAACAGATCAAAAGTATGTTTGTTTTGAAATAATTAATAGATGCAGGCCTTGCTTTGCGGAAGTCCATATTTAATAATAAGAAATATTTAAAAATATTTAGGAAAACAATAAATTAATATTTAAAAAAAACACTTTAAAAAATATAAAAATGCACCTAGGGTCAATATCGACTAAGTTTCCTGTTAAACCGACGTGACGCCACAAACGCCACGCAGCCAAATCAGAAGAATTTTCGACGCGTTTCGCGAAGCATCTAAGCAAGGTAAAATTAGGCGAAATTGTCACTAGATATATTTTTATATCTAAGAGATATGTTCTTACATATTTTGCTCGGGACTTTCTTAGTCTTTGCGAACATTATCCGACGAAAATAAAATTCAAGTTGAAAATTTGTCTTTCATGATAATAATAAAGTAGTATTAAATGTATGTATGTTGTACATAACGTTTTGTGTCGAATTCATCCATGGCATTAGAAAAAAAATATATATTTATTCTAGAACAGCCCGTAGAAGCCACAAAAGAAGATAAAAGTTATTAGATTTTACGTCTTAAATATTATCATAGATCAAAGAAACACTATTCTGAATTTGTGTCGTTTATATCCATGGAATCTTATTCGTACCTTTTTTTTTATTTATTTTTTATTTTTTATTTACGTGTGAAAAATGCATTTACGCATTCCCGTCCACCTCGGGGAAAGTGGCCGGGATATGTCGGGCTCGACACCAACTACTCCCACAGCAGCAAGTGCCCCTACCGACTAAATAACACACGGTGTTCCAAATCTACCGCTTCTCGGCGGGCCGCAGGGACGCTTTAGCTCTCGACCACGAACCCGCCACGGTTGTCCATTGCCGGACCCCTCCTGGGGTGCTACCCCTCACGACGCACCAGAACACATGGCACGTCGCTACCACCGGCGTCAGACAACCCCCGCTTCTGACGCCCGAGGTCCCCCTGCGACGGGTCAGATAAGTAGCCCCGTCGCCTGCTACTTCGGCTGCACCTCTGCAGGGAGATAGGGAGAGCGGCGCCTCGCTATACCGACACTCCTCTTCCCCTGCGGCCCCTCCGCGTCCGCCATCGAACGGTGGCGGCCCCGCCGTGGCCACGGAAGGTAGGGAGAGCGGCGCACCGTAATACCGGCACTCCTCTCCCGCCGTGGCCCCTCGCCGTCAGATGTGGTGCTGTCCATACAGCACCGCAGCCTACCCCTTGCCGCTCCATACTGGACTTAGAGGCAAAGCCCAGTGGAGCGGCCCCTCCGGGGCCGGCCGATGTCCCAAGTCGGCACGGCCCCTGGTTCCTCTTCGCTTCACCGTGGGTGACCAAGCCACGGCTACTAAGCCCCACCGCCACGACAAGGCGGGAACCGTCGGGGGGATATTATTCGTACCTACCGTAATCGTACCTACAGAACGAACGTAAGTATGTGCTTATTTTTGCAGCGTGTTTATTTTTGGTGTTTAATTGCCATGCATGGAAATGACACAAATTTACAGTGTCTATTTCCCATGCATGCACAATATTAAATATGTGAACCCTAATGATTATAATATTTTTTTGAAGCGTTGATAGCATAAAAAACCAAAATTTTTAAAAATCTAAAAATTCCATGGTCTAAAACTGCACAAAATTATTTATTGGCCATATTTAGGTGATTCGATGAAGTTAATATTTACCATTTCAATTGTAATTTTTTTTGACATTGTTCTAACATACTGTCCGTTTGTCTGTTTGCACTGGATGAAAATGACACATTCTGGGTTTGCACACTACGCAGGCTGTCTTAGATACGATGCCATTATATTTTTAAACTTTAAAATAATTTTGGAAGTTTTGATTTGAATCAAAAAAATTTGCCACAAATCATTGAATTGCTGAAAATGCAAGTGACAGATGTGGCACAAACGCAATAATAAGTTTTATAGGTACTACTGTATACACATACAAGAAATTAGCAACTTTAGAATTTTTTTAACTTATGACCCCAAAATAGCCTAGCGCTATCGGACTATAACGCACTTTCTGCTCGTTGGCTAGCGGCAAACTGAGGGGAATGGGCCGGGGTACATTATTTAAAACAAAAAATACGAGCAACGCTTGCTGGGCATTGTAAGGATAGCGAAAACCAAAATTGTCACTATTTTTTATTTATTTATTTAATTTAAGGGAAAACCAACTACTAAACGGACAATATAAAACTAATAGTAACAGAAAGCTAATTATAGGTGTTCACGTGTAGTATATTTTATTTTATTCGGAAAACATACAGTGTTTACATAGCATTTTTACTTTCAAGATAATATATCTGAAAACTCTAGTTAGAATAATTGTACGGCATGTTGCATAAACATAATATAACAAAATATTTATTTTACTCACAATATTAATAAGTGGAGCTTTGATCGTATGATGTCAATATTTAATGGTCACCTAAAATAGCTACAGTTATTTCAATACCTCCCACACCACTTACGCTATAACATCATTCAATTCTGTTTGAGAATCCGAACACCTGTCCAGCTGTCACAACTTACAGCTTTCACAGATGCGTCGTCGAAATCGACTTAATATAGTCTATAGGGGCACTATAGGCACCCCCGTCGTGACCTCTCTAGCCCTCTTGCCCAGTATCTTACATCCCCCGACGTCTAGGTTATTAGCCCATAAATCATTATGTACGCTGAGGATAACCCAACTTTCTGGGATAATTTTCGCGTTAGGAAACTAGGCATTCCTAGGAGAATAATCTTATACAAGAATGTAGTTTGACTTCTCTATATTAAATATTCGTTCAGTTCTTAATAGTACATTATTTTGCTAGTAAAATACTGATAGGGGACAATTTTTGTCCACTAACTCATTTGCTGGCTAGTGATTGGAAGAATGGACCAATAGTAAAAAGGATTACTTAACTCAAGAATAATTGCCAGAACACACAGTTAGGTGCTTGGTGAAAAGTTTTCTAGTGAACGGTGTTAGCTAGCCAGTCGGGCATTCGCAAAATGCCCTACCAGCGTGCGGTGAAACAAGAGCTTGCTGTAAGTATGAACCCGCAATAGGATTTGACTCATGAATTCCTGTGCGGCTGTCCACAGTTATTGCCATTGGGCCATGACTGCTTCAAAAAGATTATTAAGTCATTTTATTAATTAAAATCTTTCTTCGCCATTACCTTTTTTCTTATTGATTATGTACCTTTTTTGAGTGTGAGTTTACGGAATAAGCATGAGAACCACTTATTGTTAAGTGGTAACCTCTGCCTAAACAAATGCATTTCGTCACAGAAACGGAGAGCATATTTTTTTTTTTAATTCGTTTTGTTCATTTTCCACAGACTTTCCGGGGTCCGTGCCATTTTTGAAGTTAAGCGAGAAATTTATTAAGTAATGCTCCCCATAGTAATGTAACTATGGGGAGCATTCTTACATACTTAATGGGGGAACACAGTTTTAAGGAATATACTATTACTAAATAGTTGCAAACAGATTTGCACAGGCATTCCAAACGGACCAGTGTCCTCAAGCAGCACTCGCTCACGAGTTGACTCGCGTGCCAGCCATCGTCCTCCTCAACCATTTTTGAGGGGAGAGAGCGACCCGACACACGATGCCGCCGCTTGCCAACACATTTCCCTGAGCATGACTGTTCCGAATGCCCGCACGAACCCGCTTGCTAAAGGGGGAGAAAACTATAATTAAACACTAAATTTTTGCGCATTACAATAAAAACTGAACTTTGAGACTCTCTTAGTCTGCCTCTCCGACGTCCATTCTCACCAGGGCCTCTATTACCACACTGTTGCGATCCCTGATTGCCATCTTTAAGTTATAGTCGCGGATCTCTTTGCGTTTTGCAGCCACCGCTCTCTGAACGAACCGTCCAATCACATCATTTAGGAGTGCATATTGCCCATCACCCTGAAACATAATGTTGTTAATTTTTTTTCTATTTATTTTGTAATAACGCAGGTTAATTTTTTTGTTACTAAATTACTATTTTACGAGAGGAAAAATTATAGTCATGTGTGAGATTCAAACCCGCGCCAACCCAAGCTACGCGCCAAGCCTCTCGTAATTTCGTAATAAAGTTGTTAAGTCCCATGTGCCTGTCATTTTACCGGCGCCCATACTCTTCAACCGGAGCACAGGAATGCGAACATTACTGCTTGGCGGTAGAAAGCTGCTTGGTAGACTAGCTACCAACCTCAAGTAGAAAATCTGTCGCAAATAACGGTGAGTTCCGGCTGCCCTTGAGAGCCAGTAATTGTAGGTTAGACTGAACAACATCTTCGACCACATCATCACTTACCATCAGGTGAGATAATGGTCAAAGGCTAACCTAGTTGTAGAGTAGAGCTCTTTCGTTTTATTGCTACTATTTCTCATAGTTTTTGATTTTGCCATACAAGCATAGTACATACAGTAATATCAATAAACCACATTGCCATGTGGCCTTACAGACATTTTACTTGTAGAAACGCTGTGTTAAGAACACTAATTTATTGTGTTAAATATTGTTTCAGGTACCCTCCAAATAGTGAAGAGTGAAGAGAACGACCATGGAAAGTTCGAGTGCGTTGCCGAAAACTCCATCGGTACGGAATTCTCGAAACACACACTTCTGTATGTCAAAGGTACGTATCGTATTCTCACACATGTAATCTGACCACACTTTGTAGTACAAGACACGAGATGAAGTGATTAGTAACACGACGCTTTAACTGTGGAATGACATAGTTAACAACGAACTTTGACAGTGGTGCGGTTAGTGGATGGCCAGTCAAAGACTTGCATATTTGAACTTTAAGTGTCAGAAATTCTTCGTCTTTGTAGCTCAAACTTTGTAAGAACTGTTTATAATGATTATGCTTTGTTTCACTTCACTCACTGAGAAGATTTTTAGATGGATGGATAATGTCATAAGGAACCCTTTCCTTGGTCCAAATTGATAGTAATACGAACGGCCATGAGCGTGTATATTCAAATTGGTACAATTATTGTCAGTACTCTGAGCAACTTTAGTACTGTTGGTGTAATTTGGACCGCACCCTTACAGATATTATGATAGAAAAGGAGTTGAAAAAATCCCATTTGCGGTCCACTGACTTCGTGTAAACGCGTGCAATGAGGGTGTAATCACTTTATTTTAGACGCGTGTTTGGTCTGACAATATATATATAAAACACAATAAAACACTACCACGGCATAATAATAAGAAGTATTTTAAAAATAATTTAAGAAAACATTGAAGTAATATTATTGAAAAACACCTAAAATATATAAAAATAGATCAATTGACTATTCAGCCTAATTTTTCTGTTTAGCCGGCGACGTGGATCCATATACGCCGTAAATCTCAACCAAATACAACACATTTTTTTCCAAAACTCATGACTATTCCTAGCCTAAACTTAGACAAAACGATCATCGGTAAAGGATATTGTGGTCGATCCATTGTTGAATCCAACGATTGTTTCATTCAAGAGACCGTTGAAGAAGGGTATTTTCGGCGAGCAGTTTGACATTAAGCTAATATTTGTAGTACTGACCAAAGAAGGGTCATCTCAGTGAACAGGTCGTCGGTAAACTATTATTTGTAGACCCGTGTCCATTGAAGAAGGTCGCGACGGTGTGTCGTAGCATAGGTCTAGTTATTTCGGTATTCAATTTCGAATTTGGGTATGTTAAGGAATACATTTCAATCATACCAAATAAATCTTTAATAAATATACGTAGCCAAATTCATTGGCAACCCCTACATTATGTATATAGCATACATGACCATCATTCAAAGCAGCCTTCACATCAAAAGGTTAGCGCAGACCTTCGCGGTAAAATTACTTAATGATCTACCATTCGGTCCCGACACGCAACCCCGATTACTTTCGAGAAAGATGGAAATAGTCAAGAGAACGCGGTAGAAAAGGACAGAGGAGTGAAAGCACAGTTTGTGGAAGAGGTCTCTCATTATAGTGGAGTACCTTGGTTTGATGTGGCTGTAATCAGTAGTAGTTTATTTGGTGGTCGATGCTTGGCTACGGTTGCACGTAGGATTGCTAACAAGATTGCGAATGCTTTGGGGTAATTTGAGAAGCTATTACGTCCTTAAGTAAGGAATTCCCTGTTTTCTGTTTAATTTATTTCTAGCTACGTACGCACTGAGCTGTTCTAATAACGTAATGAGTTAAGGTCTTATGGAACGAATGTATTCTTGTCTAATTATTACTAAAGTAACAATAGTAAATCATCAAGCCTTTGTATCCCTATGAAGGTGTTTTTTTATAAGATTGTGACGGGGCCTACTTGATGTTAAGCGGATTAACCTCTGCCTATAACAGATGCATTTTGTCATCTGACGAATTGCTCTGCGCCCGTCGCATTGAGACATGCAGTTGTGAAGTCTCATATGCCTGTAATTTTTCTGGCTCTCAAGGACTCCTGCCGGGACACACTGTTAAGTGCTTGGTGACAGATTTTCTACTTGAGGGTGGTAGCTAGCCAGGCTCGAGCCGGCGGTGGGGATCGAACCAGGGACCTGCGGCACGACAGTACGTGTGTACAAAACATCATTAAAAAAAAAATTGTATATTAATGTTTTGGTGCTACTGAAAATATAAGCAAATGCAAAATATAGTCACAGGTTTTATGAATCTGAATAAAGATTTATTAAGCCTTTTGTTAAAAAAAAATAACAGGCAAGTCCAAGGTACATTTAATACTTTTGCATATTTATATAACATAAATATGTTAAATTCTAGTTGTCTATGTAAATAATTGATTAAAATTTAGTAATCATACTATTTTTACACTTAATATAATTAAATACAAGTTGCAGTTATGACGTTTGCACTTGCCATTAGAACAAAGATTCTAAAAGCTGCATTGTCATATAATATTTTAATGTGTAGTAGGGATTGTTTTCCAAAAAGATCTTAAGTTTTAGTTTGGCCAAACTATTATTTAAAATGGTTAAGCTTTTTGGTGATATATACATCAGTATTTTCGAATAACGATCTAGATGCTGGACTTTAGCTATTCTCATTTTTTTTACCGACTTCCGAAATAGGACGAGGAGGTTCTCAATTCAACTGTATTTTTTTTATTTTTTTTTTATGTTTGTTACCTCAGAACTCTTGACTGGGTCAATCGATTTTGAAAATACTTTTTTTTTGAAAAGTGATGCTTGTCGCTTGGTCCCATTTAACTTTCATCAAAATCGGTCAAGCCGTTTTTGAGTTACACTAAAATAACTGAAACTATTTTCCTATCTTGATGATATTGTCGTTAACAATGAAATATATTCGATCCCGTATGTATCAAGGGTTACTAAAAAGAGTGAAATAAAATTCTTACAAAAAAAATTTAACCGACTTCAACACCCAAAAGTGTGCAATAACTTGTCGAAGTCGGTACCATGCGCACAATATTGTGATAATAGATACTTTTGAACTATCATGGTACCGACTTCAACAAGTTATTGCACACTTTTGGGTGTTGAAGTCGGTTCCATTTTTTTTGTAAAAATTTTTTGGTACCTAATTTCATTATGTTTTTATAAATCGCTTTTCATTATTACGCAGGTTGTAGGGTAATACTATCCTTACAATAATAATAGTAATACTGTACTTACTAAACATGTTTAGTATATTGTATATATGTCTACCTACATGTTATAAATTGTGTAACTTTTAATATATGAAAAACACGAGTGTTTGAGTCAGTGTGAAGCGTGACGCGACCGCGGCGGACGTACCACACTCAAAATCCTGAGGAAGGCTTCCGGTAGAAGCCGAAACATTGTCGATAGCGATATCGACTCATAGTAAGTTCACGCTCAAACACCCGTGTTTTTCATATATTAGATATAAATATGAGCGTAAGTTTTTATAATATTGTGTAACTTTTTTTTTTATTTTTTTTTATGCTTGATAGGTTAGCCTTTGACCACTATCTCACCTGATGGTAAGTGATGATGTGGTCGAAGATCTTGTTCAGGCTAACCTAGAATTACTGGCTCTCAAGGACAGCTGCCGGAACACACCGTTAGGTGCTTGGCGACAGATTTTCTACTTGAGGGTGGTAGCTAGCCAGGCGGGCATTCGCAAAATGCCCTACCACCATGCTATAACGACTGCCATCCTAAGACAACAACCGGGACCGACGGCTTAACGTGCCCTCCGAAGCACGGAAGCGCTCAGTAGTAATGTCGCCAGCGGTCACCCATCCAACTCATGACCGCGGCGGACGTTGCTTAACTTTGCTGATCGATTCAGAATGGTTAAGCAAACTTCGCTACGAGCGCTTCAAAACTTATACAAAAACTTTTTGGCAATAACTAGATATCTTAATACACCGACGAAGGAGGCCTGGAACCTATCGCACGCGTCTATTTGGACCTAGTTTAGGAACCAGGAGCTCTTTTTTACTTGTTATTGTGTAAAATTGCATGTACTGAAATGAAATTTAATTTATTTTATTATTATTTATTTATATCCTTTTTATATGACTGCTTTTCTGTTATACCCCTATCCTCATGAATTTCTAAAAAAACAATTATAGATATATATTATTATACAAGAATATATTATACTATTTTCAACAGACGTGACACCGCTTCGTTCAAAGATGTGAATAATCTCACCTGTTAACAAAACCAATCATATTGCGCCCCATATAATCTCATGTTCCATTACAAAATATAAATGGTATAGACAAACGATAGTTTTAAACGAATTAGGACAAATTAAAACTTGTCACAATCAATTTTATAAGCCCAAAAACTTCAAATAGGTTTCTATTTTGGGAACTGTCGAAAATACAACAAACGACAATCATAAACTACATTTTGATTGCCGTTTGTTGTTTTGTTGGTATATTTTATAATATACCTTCAAGAAGAGAGCATATTCCCTCCTTAAAGGCCGGCAACGCATCCTCGAGACCTCTGGTGTTGTGGATGTTTGTGGGCGACGGTGATCACTTACCATCAGGTGAGCCGCCTGCTCGTTTGCCATCCTATCCCATAAAAAAAAAAAAAAATATAATACTTATACCTACTATCGATATCATTACGCTGTATCAGGACTTGAAATATATATAGTTGAATGTCTTAAGAAATGGTAAGGTTCCTGGTCAGAAAAAAATTTGGATTGGTACTACCGCCTTCTTCGAGGTAGAATAAATATTTTTTTTATGACCGACAGGTTAGCCTTTGACCGCTATCTCATCTGATGGTAAGTTATGATGTGGTCGAAAATTTTGTTCAGGCTAACCTAGAATTACTGGCTCTCACGGACAGCTGCCGGAACACACCGTTATGTGCTTGGCGATAGATTTACAACTTGAGGGTGGTAGCTAGCCAGGCGGACATTCGCAAAATGCCCTTCCATGCTACTAAACTAACTCATATACCTAGAACTCATGCCTATGGGGGAAAATAATAATGTAAACAGATTTGTCGCGCTTGCAGCTTTATCTGGTAACCATTTTTAGGGTTCCGTAACTAAAGGGTAAAAACGGGACCCTATTACTGAGACTTCGCTGTTCGTCCGTCCGTCCGTCTGTCACCAGGCTGTATCTCAAGAACGGTGATAGCTAGACAGTTGAAATTTTCACAGATGATGTATTTCTGTTGCCGCTATAACAACAAATACAAAAAAATGGCCAAGTGCGAGAAATTATTATAGTTCTTTGTTTTTTTTTTATCAAGGCAAGAAATAATAAAATTTAAAATATTTAAAAGTTATTGAACATCAATGCACATTACATAAGTTACCCATGAAACCGTCAAAAATATATAAATATAAATATTATGTTTACCTTACACAAATGTAATATGTTTTATTATTAATTGGTATTTATTAAAAAAAATATTTAAATTTATGTATTGAAAAACATATATTAGCGTATAAAATTATATTCAAATCTCGCATCTTTAGTCATCAAGTATAAAAGATCCGAAACCGAGCTGCAAAAAAAAAACATATTAAAATTTTGATTCCCCGCCATATACAAAGCCACCGGCGTGCTCGTTTCTTTTCGGATTTAGCAGATAATGTAATTACTTGCATAACTATATATTACTACTGATATGTATGCAGTAATGATGTATATATAAAAAAAATACTGAGTGTGGTCCTTCGTTTAATCTCCGTCAGACAAGTTATCGGGATTATAGAGTTTTTCTACCGAAAAAAAATACAGTAGCAGACTGAAGCTGGGCCTGGTAAACGAACTAAGGCTTCATAACTTTTTTTTTAATTGCTGATAGGTAAGCCTTTGACCACAATCCCACCTGATGGTAAGTGATGATGTGGTCGAAGGTGATAGCAGGCTTAACCCAGAATTACTGGCTCTCAAGGACTGCTGCCGGAACACACCGTTAGGTGCTTGGCGACAGATTTTCAACTTGAGGGTGGTCGCTAGCCAGGCGGGCATTCACAAAATGCCCTTCCACCATGCGGTGAAGCTCAAGCCCGCGGCGGGATTCGAACCATGGACCTGCTGCGCGGCAGTCCAAGCCACTGAGCCATCACTGCTTCAAAACACATCATGGAAACGGAAACTATATCTAGCGAGACATTTCCACAGAAAATAATAAAATTGAGTTTCATTTTTTAACACATTCTTAGATATGCCCGAAGAATAAACAATGTTAACGAAATTGTCCGTGATGCGACTACCCGCATAAAAACACTTATTTTCTTTCATATTTTCTCCCACATAAATAGTTAACTTCTAAATAGAGCACATTAGAGAGAAAGTAGGCTGGTGGGACGGACGTACGTAATATTCACCATTTATCTCGTCGACCGATAACGTCGGCCGCGCCACCGCCGTGGCGGATCGCTAACTTTCATATGCATTTAGATGGAATGAGCTCGATTGTACAATGGGCGTTTTTTTTTAGGTGAGTTTTATGATACTGGCTATGTTTTTTTTTTTTTGATGTTATTGCGACGGGACAAGCTCGAGGCCCACCTGATGTTAAGCGGATAACCTCTGCCTATAACAGATGCATTTTGTCTCAAGACACGAATTGCACTGCACCCGTCACCTTGAGACATAGTAGTTCAGTCTCATGTGCCTGTAATTTCACAGGCTCTCAAGGACAGCTGCCGGAACACACCGTTAGATGCTTGGCGATAGATTTTCTACTTGAGGGTGGTCGCTAGCCAGGCGGGCATTCGCAAAATGCCCTTCCACCATGCGATGAAGCTCAAGCTCGGGGCGGGATTCGAACCATGGACCTGCTGCGTGGCAGTCCATAGCCAATGCCACTGAGTCATCATTGCTTCAAAAATATGAACGACCTCGTAGTTTCACTGGGTTGTTTGTGCTGCAATCAGCAACACAATATCATAGCCTGAAAGATAATTATTTTGTAAAATGCCTGGGCTAGAGTATCAATTGATATTGATAGATCCGATTCAATATAATTTAGTTTTGACTTGGAATTGAAATAAAGAGTTCTATTTAGGCTTCTATTATTAAATTTAAAAACTAAAAGACTATATTAAGAAAATGTCTGGTGGTTGTCTAATGATGGCGGAAAAACGCCAAATTTTTCATGATTTCAGTTTTAGTGATTTTCAGGGTCACATTATCTTTTGTAATCATAAGTTGCTGAAAAATAATAAAAAGACAGGCATCTCTATAGCAGGTTTAAGTTTTATAAAACAAAAGATTGGAATACGTTTATTTAATGCTTCAAATTGCAACCAAATTTCATTTGTCACCAATTCTATAACAGCGGCAAACAAATAAGACAATTTCACTAATATTAAACTGTTCTCGCTTCCGACATCGCTTTGAAGCAGCTTTAGAACAAATTTTGTTCAGAAGCAGCTTCTTAAGTTGATCTCTAACAAAATTTACGTCATACATTCAAGGGACAACTTGAACTGGATATCAATTCTGCAACTTTCCTCGTTATAACTTTTCTATTTATATCTACTGTTAACGACGAAGATATATTAATAAATAAATACATCTGCGAAATGTCACCAAGATTTCGTACCAGTTAATGAAAAGTGCTATAAAAAAGTCTGAATTAGTGTCAATACGTTGAACATTCTAGATAGCAGGAGTCGCCTGTACAATTATGAGAGATATCGGATCGAGATATGATAATTCTGATTTTTCATTCCCATTTGTTCATTCAAATGCTTAGTGCTATAGATAGATAGATAACACTTTATTGAGACATCATTTAAAAAATAACTTATAAAGATAACAATACAAAATATGATGTAACAATAGGTGGTCTTATCGCTTAGAGCGATCTCTTCCAAACGACCTATAACTGGAGGACAACATTTTACTAAAAATACATAGACGGTAGTCTTCATAATACAAACAAAATAATTACTTAGAAAGCATCTAAAATATGTACTATTATAAATAAAATAAAAACAATTAAAGTAATAAAATATAAAGTAATAAGTGCTAATCTCTGTAGAATATTAAACTATTGAATAAAATTAGAAAAAAAATTAATTAGGCATAAATATTATGTGTGGCTTCTAAGTATAGACAGCAAGCTTGTCACCAAATATTCTAAAATAGTTCTAATTATTTTATAGTTTACATATATAGAACCAAAACATACCTAGCAAAGCATTGGCTGTTAGATACTTCTGCCAACCCCTTGATGAATTTAAATTCGTATACTTAATTATGTCAGAAAATATACAAGCTCACAAGCTTTTAGCTTATACAATGTCATCAAAACTATTATTCCGAAGCTATTATTGCTTTACTCAAATTATAGAATTGCACTCATGGTGACCGACTCTTATTGAATTAGTTTCCAACTTCTCGAAAAATACTCTTGAAGCGTTTTTCTGTGCTCTCGAGAAAGTTTCCTCGTATTTTCGTATACCGCTTTTATTTTACAGGTATTCTTGTTTACTGTTTTGTTTTTCGTTCTGTCACGGTTTCGGTCATGCGATATTACCGTACTTATTAAACTTACTTTTGGATGGAAACAGTCTCTTTGTCACAAAAAGATGTTGTGCTAGATTTATTTGACGATTGAATTAGGAGAGTTTCGGCAAAATAATTTAGATTTTCCTCGCCGCTATGTACTCGTATCTATCTACTTTTAACCCATGCTCATCGTGTCCACTGTGGATGCTACGAGGTACTACACACTTCTAAAGCGTTATTGTGCACAAAATGTATGTAAACATCATTTATTTTTATGATTATGTTGTTTAAATTTTATGTGCAGTTCCTAACATCACATAAATAAAGACGTTCTGCATCAGAGCGTCTTTATTAGGGGTTGCACGATACAAAACATTATTTCTATCATGCTGTCCTTATGATTTGAACATCATGATGATAAGCATGATAAGTGCATGGTACCCCAGCTTTATTTATCTGAGTTTCAAGCTTTAAGAAAACAAAGTGAGATCCATTTTTATAGCTTATAGGCTAGCCTTTGACCACTCTCTCACAATCGTCAAGTGACGATGTGGTCAAAGATGTTGTTCGGGCTAACCTAGAATTAATGGCTCTCAAGAGCAGCTCCTGGAACACACCGTTAGGTGGTTGGCGACAGATTTTCTACTTAAGAGTGGTGGATAGGGGGTAGGGGCATTCGCCTAACCAGCATGCAAAATCTATAAAGTCCCGAAAAATACGTTTTATAAGCAGCATGCCACCGTTTACGTTGAATAGAGTGTAATGCTGATACACATGTGTATCTGCTGGGACAACAGGGCTTTTAACCAACTTAACCCTCAACTTACCCATGGTACTGGGTAAGTTGAGGGTTAAGTACTAATTTAATTACTATCAACGAAACTATTCCCGAATCAAATCAAATAACTTTATTGCATGGTCACAGTATACAGTTCTTACATATATTATTAAAAAGGACTCTGATACCGAGATGGTTAGCAATATTATAGAAGGAGGTTTGACCAGTCGTAAAACGCCAATCCAAAAATTTCTACGATATAATATATAGGTACTTGACCAAAAACAGTCTTCAAATTTGTTATAGCTACAGATATCTCCATAGAAAAGCCATTAGCGTCGACACATTTCAGTGAAAAACCTCTAAACTACCAAACTATAACAAGTAATCAAACAATTGAGTTATGACGTAATACCAATCAACCGTAGTTATTGTCCCCAAATCTGTCTTGGCACAGTTATAATCTGGCCGGCTGGCGGGCACCGATAACCGCCTATTTCATTTGTCTTTGTCCCCTCGATTGTTATTTTGATAGTTAAGTCTAAGGGTGCATAGACCACAGCTGTGTGAGATAGCGGAGCAGTTAATCTATTAAGATTGTTGAAGCGCTCGTAGCGAAGTTTGCTTAGCCATTCTGAACCGATCAGCAAAGCTAAGCAACGACCGCTGTGGTCATGAGTTGGATGGGTGACCGCTGGTGACTTTTCTACTGAGCGCTTCCGTGCTTCGGAGGGTACGTAAAGCCGTCGGTCCCGGTTGTTGTCTTAGAATGGCAGTCGTTATAGTATGGTGGTAGGGCATTTTGCGATGGCGCGCCTGTCTAGCTACCACCCTCAAATAGACAATCTGTCGCCAAGCACCTTACGGTGTGTTCCGGCAGCTGTCCTTGAGAGCCAATAATTCTAGGTTAGCCTGAACAACATCTTCGACCACATCACTTACCATCAGGTGAGATAGTGGTCAAAGGCTAACATATCAAGCAAAAAAATAAATAAACGCTGAGACTTATGGCGGGAAATTCAATTGTATTTTTTTAGTTTTGTTGCTTGATTAGTGAAATTAATTGATCACTTACTAAAGTTCGGTGAAGCTTTTTTCCGTTATCTTATATTCTTAATAATAATAGTTTATTATCATTACTGCTTAAACTAGCATACTTGACACTAAGTAAAAGTAAAAATCCCATTTATTCAACTACAAATGTACAATCTGTTTTACAAATCTGCTATTCATGAACATTGCATTAATTATTTTCTTGATATTCATGATACAAATTATCAATTTATATGATATTATTATATGATTTCGTAATTCTTATTTATTGTAATTTATTTAATGGGTTAGGTACATATATATCCAATTATTTAAAATAGTGTTTATATAGCGTGCTAGGGTTTATTATGTGTATATGTCGCCTCATTGGCGTAGGCCTCCCCCAGTTGCGACCATAATTTTCTGTCTCTTGCTATCCTCATCCAATCTACTCCGTGTCGTAGTGTGAAAACATCTTCTCAACGTCCTTTTGGTCTTCCTCTTTTCCGTTTATCTTTCCTCGGTATCCACTCTATGACTTTTTTCGTCCACCTCTGGCTTTCCATTCTACTTATATACATACATGACAGTACAGCTGTAAAATATAACAATTAAAAAAAGTTACCCGTTATTACGTATACACAATTATACTAATATGTTAATGAACATTAAAGTAATTATAAATACTTTTTGGTTGCCGTATGTATATGAATATGTATATGAAATATATTGAAATACTTAGGTATCTTTAACTACCACAGACGAATAAACCTCATGTCGCATACTAAAAGACGTAGTTATGAGTCGGATAAGAGGAAAGAGTGACAGCATCCAAATACAATTCAGTTTCATGTCATATCTTGGGACAACGGACATCATATTCATACTTAGGTCAGTATTTGACATGTTTATATGTGAAAATTATAGCCTGTACATAAAAACCCGAAAATGGTTTGTCGACCTAGAAATTACGTACAATATGCCAAAGGGTTAATATTTATTACAAAGATTTTTGTAATATATGAAATTATCAGAAAATGTTACGCACAGAACAAGCTATGCATTTATGTTTTAGGATAGGTAGGTAATCTCTAAATGTACCAACATGTAAATCACTACGTTAAATATATGGCTACAGCGAAAAATGTATCTATCTATTAGTTTCAGTATGTAGGCTTGCTTATTTATGTCTTCGAAATGCATTTCATGCAAGATGGTTCATCATGTAAAATACCAACCTACCCATTTAGTTATATAGGTTTATGTAATGGAATTCTACATAACTTGCTGCGGAGATTCTTGCTATGCAACTTAGGTTTTGAAGCGCTCGTAGCGAAGTTTGCTTAGCCATTCTGAATCGATCAGCAAAGTTAAGCAACGTCCGCCGCGGTCAGGAGTTGAATGGGTGAGCGCTGGTGACATTACTACTGAGCGCTTCCGTGCTTCGGAGGGCACGTTAAGCCGTCGGTCCCGGTTGTTGTCTTAGGATGGCAGTCGTTATAGCATGGTGGTAGGGCATTTTCGAATGCCCGCCTGGCAAATTCTGTCGCCAAGCATCTAACGGTGTATTTCGGCAGCTGTCCTTGAGAGCCAGTAATTCTAGGTTAGCCTGTACAACATCTTCGACCACATCATCACTTAACATCAGGTGAGATAGTGGTCAAAGGCTAGCCTATCATGCATAAAAAAAAAAAAGTTAATATATATATATATATATATATATATATATATATACTGTAGTTGAAATAAGCATTAAATTTGCAATTTAATGACGATATATTTTTATTTTTTATTACACAACATTAAGGATAGTATCACTTTATACACTTTATAAATATACATTATACACTAGAGCACACTAGAGTTGCAGATATTTATCAGCCTTTAGGTTATTCCTTTAGTTGAGGTAAGTTTTTAATGCAATTGCTAAAACACGACATCTATATTCTTTAGATCGAACAAAGATTTAACACACGCGAATAATATGGAACAATTTAACGTTAAAATAATGTGACCATCAGCCTGGTATCGTATACGTACTGGAGTTAATGAATAACTACCCTCCGCGGTAGTATTAATACTGCTTATGCCAATGTAGCTTCTTCCCTGATAATAATTGAATGCATTTTTTTGTTCTTACGTTTACTTTGACATAAAATGCGAAGTATTGATTTATTATTACTGCGGGTATTTTGAAAACAGTATGTATTTTTGCAACAAGAGAGCAAAGTTCATTTGTGCTTCGAGTGCTGAATTTTGATGGCGTGTAAGCTAAAAATTCTTAGTTTTAATCCTGAGAATATCGAGGGCTTCTAAAACATGAGATATAAAAACTACAAATAACGATGTATGTACATGATACACTTGGTAAGTGTTTATTACTATTAGTTTTCCTCATTTTGTTTTAAAATGACTTTAATTATATTTAATAAAATACATTAACATTTAAAAATTACGCAGACTTCTTTAAAATTCTGTTTTATTAGTTTTGTTATTTGGTTTTTAAGAAATTCGAGGTATTCTAAATTTAAATCACTTTGTCTCACACTCGCTCACTGTTTTCCAGCAGCAAAACTTGCATGATTGAGATACATCAAATTTGGTTGTTTAGTTTTCTTTAAAAGGTTAACTGAAAATTGTTAATGGTATCTATAGAGACGAGCTACTGATTTCGATAATTGCTCAATGCTAAATCATTACTTGATAAAATGTATCTTTGCGAGCGAATGACACAATGATACCATACCTACATACAATATCCTTTATCCTAAAAAATTTGAACGAAAATCAGAGCCTCCCAACTCTGGATATGTAAATTCGCTTGCCGATCATGTGACCATGAAGACTATTGAGTTCAAAGTTTTTAAATAAGGCAGGGACTATTTTCTTTTATATTTTATCATAGCTATCAAAACCAACTTTTTCGACATTGAAGTAGCATTTTATAAAAGAAAAGATATTTCCTTTTAATAACTCAGTCAATTTATATTATAATAGATATCTTACATATTTTTTTTTTTTTTTTATGCTTGATAGGTTAGCCTTTGACCACTATCTCACCTGATGGTAAGTGATGATGTGGTCGAAGATGTTGTTCAGGCTAACCTAGAATTACTGGCTCTCAAGGACAGCTGCCGGAACACACCGTTAGGTGCTTGGCGACAGATTTTCAACTTGAGGGTGGTAGCTAGCCAGGCGGGCATTCGCAAAGTGCCCTACCACCATGCAACATTAACTACAATTTGAAGTGAAAGACTACTTCGTAGGTTGTCATTTTCCTATCCTTACACCACGCCTTTGGGGTCGGTGATATGCCGTCTCTAACAACACAAGAACTCTTAGGCGTTGATTCGTCCGAGCAAGAACATAATAAAAATATTACAAATTTACAAGAGGAACAGTTGAACTATAAGTGTCGCTCCATCCCCATACGACGGTTAAAGAACGATAGAAAAATTGGAGTTATGACTCATTGTCATGTTAGCTCAATTGGATAGAGCATACGCCGGCTAAAGGGGTGGATGGACGCGGGTTCGAATCCCGCCCATGACTTAAATTTTTCCTGTCGTAAATTTGTAATTTTGTAAAACAGATATGCATTTTGCCAATTTATGAGTTTAGACAGTAAGGTATTATGTTCATCAGGCATTTTATTATTTGGATGTAAGAAATCGTAAGCCGTCTTTTACGAAATCTATATAATCTAATTAATTTGGAACAATCCTTGTATTCCTAAGGCACTGTACATTAGTCGATATCTATACGTATTCGTGTCTAAATTTATCGAATCGTTCATTTCCGATACAATATCGAATCATCTCTGAAACTTGTTAGTTTAATCGTTAACCCGACCCGAACTTCATAACTTGATTTCCGATACGTGAACTTTAGTAATTAACTATTTCCCCAATTAAATAGTACAAACAAAATTAATTGATGCTATTTTCGTGTTAAACTATTAGCATAACTTTGATGACCACCAAGAAAGGCTTCGGGTTGCTACAATACAATACAATACAAATACTCTTTATTGGACACCAATTTTAACAAAATAATAATGTAACAGAGAGATATTAGCAAAAGGATGTACAATGGGCGGCCTTATCGCTAGGTGCAATTTCTTACAGGCAACCGTGAATGGACATGTAAGTGACTGCATATTGAGAACGGTGGTGTACAAGATTACACAGAAAATTATCGAACTTTATTTAAAAAAACAGATACATAATGTTATTCTTATACATATTGAATTTACATACTTCAATAGAATATATATTAATAAATAAATAAATAAATATGTATACATATATACAAATATAAATAGATAGAGATAAATATAAATAATAAATACGATATGCCTAGTACAAATATAAGTATGCTAAATATTAGTATGCCTATAGCTGTACTGAAAGGTAGTGCCTCTTCAACAGATCTTTGAAGGACACAATAGACTTGGTGTGTCTGATGTTAGCCGGTAGCGCATTCCATAGACGGATAGCTTGCTTTGTAAACGATTTGTCATAATACATCGTAGATGCAGCAGGGGGTAGTAGTTTTAGAGTATTTGAAGAACGTAGGGAGAGTGAATGAGAATGATGTACGTATTGAAAACGTTCTTTGAGGTAAAGTGGAGTGGTAGGAATAAATAAGATACTATATAGGAGTGAAAGCACATGAACATCTCGGCGACGTCGGATTGGTAACCATTTGAGCATATTGCGATATTCAGAAATATGGTCATATTTACGCAAGCCAAATATGAACCGGATGCAAAAGTTTTGTAGGCGCTCAAGTTTATTCAGCTGTTCTTCGGTTAAATCCAGATAGCAAGCGTCAGCATAATCCAGTATTGGCAATAGAAGAGATTGGGCTAGAGCAATTTTGGTGGATATTGGAAGAAAGTTCTGCAACCTTCTAAGTGATCCCGCAGTAGCAAACATTTTTCGGCTGATCTCCGTAAGCTGAGGTCCCCAAGATAAGGTCTGATCGAATATTATGCCCAAGTTTTTCACCGTCTTGATAATAGGAATATGTGTTCCATCAAACATCACCCGTGGTAGGCAAAACCAGTCAATCTTTGATATCATTCTGGAGCTACCAATGACAATAATTTGTGTTTTTAAAGGATTAACAGACAGCCCATACGATTTACTCCAGTTAGAAATACATTTTAAGTCAGCATTAGTGCGATTGATAGCTAATTTTAGATCCTCTAAGGAAGCATGTGTGTAAATTTGTAAATCATCTGCGTAGAGGTGATAGGACGAAGATAATTGCCGGGAAATAGAGTTAATAAATACTGCAAAAAGTAAAGGTGATATTACGCCGCCCTGAGGCACACCAGCTGATGTACTACACCAGGATGAAAAAACATCATCAATGCGAACGCGTTGCCGGCGACCATACAGGTAACTATGAAACCAATCAATAGCTGTTGGAGATACGTTAAGAGAGCGAAGAATAGCAAGGAGGATATCAAAATCAACATTATTAAAGGCGTTACTAAAGTCGAGTAATGATAGCACAGTCAGTTGTCCGTTACTCATTCCATACCGGATGTCATCAGTGATCTACCTTCTTCTTAGCAGCGCTACGTTCTATAAAGTTACAAATACCTACATTTAACCCTCATCTAATACTAAACTTATGTGTTTGATTAATATTCAAAATTCTTTATGTTTTTAAACGTCTCAAAAAATGGGAGGTTCTTAATTCGTCGGATTTTTATTTACCCCGATTCGAAGTCGCCTGAACCGATTCTAGATATTATTTTTTGTTTAAAAGGATATTTTCCCACATGGTTCCATTTAAATTTCGTCAACTTCGGTCAACTGAACGGTCTCAACTATGTATTTTATTTTTCTGAATCTCCTTGAGTTACAAATAATAAAGTATAAGAATAAACTCACGATTCGGCTCTACTACATGTGTAATTAATTCTGATTAGTTTTGTTTCGCTGTAAGGATATAACTGCAATATGACTGCCCACTATTTCACCTCTTGACAGTTTTTATGTAGTCGAAGATGTTGGTCAAGAACTCTCAATTACATGTTTATTTTCATGTTGTGTCGACCATACTTAACGTGGGATGAACCATAACAAAGAATACAAATGCAGAATCAAATTGTTTATATACCATTAAACAGGATAAAAATATTTTACTCAAGTACTAATGTCCTAAGATATTGGCAGCTGTACTAAGAGTTACGTCTGCTAAGCGTATTCCACCGATATGTTTTTTTTTATATATGATAGGTAAGCCTTTGACCACAATCTCTCGGGATAATAAGTGATGATGTGGTCGAAGGCTTAACCCAGAATTACTCTGGCTCTCAAGGACAGTTGCTTGGCGACAGATTTTCTACTTGACCCTCAAGTCGCTAGCCAGGCGGGGGGCATTCACAAAATGCCCTTCCACAATGCGGTGAAGCTCAAGCCCGCGGCGGGATTCGAACCATGGACCTGCTGCGCGGCAGTCCATAGCCAAAGCTACTGAGCTATCACTGCTTCGAATTACTGTTGCTGTTTGCTGTTACTGCAATAATTATACATTAATAGACCCCTGTGTACATCCTCGTATTTAACGCTATATTAGTCGCAGACAGTATCATCAACCCTAACACATTTTATCTACCCTTTTTCTTATATAAACTTTATACAGAGTAAATTTTTATCAAATTTCTATGTTTTTAGAGTTTGTTTTAAAATGAAACAAAATAATCTCTATTGCCCTCATCATACTTTGCATATCGCTGTATTATGCCGTTTTTAAAATTGCGATGTTTATCTTAACAGAATTTTGAGTAAGTACACTATTTCGGTCGAGTTGATATTACAAAAAAGTTGTGATATGAGAATGATATTTTTATTCAGGTACTAGCTTTCCGGGCGCGGCTCCGCCCGCGCGTATGTCGGTTATCGCGCGAAAACATTAACCTCTTTTTGCGCAGTTGGATAAAAACTAGCCTATGTTTTTTCCCGGGTCTCAATCTATTTCCATACCAAATTTCATTCAAATCGGTCCAGTAGTTTTGGCGTGAAAGCGTAACAGACAGACAGACAGAAAGAGTTACTTTCGCATTTATAATATTAGTACTGATTAAAATACGCTAATCAATTAACAACAACAGTTGGCAAAAATCTAACGAGTGTATTATGTTACTGCATGTTCGGATCCATCACATAGAGATATTAATTGATAATGTGCTGATAAGTTGGAATATCTTAAGGACAGCTAGACTCCCTTCCCTTTATTGCGTTGGTTGCTTTAGCTTTGTTTTTAAGGGCTAGCTCTTAATATTATAGAAGAATTGGTGGCGAAAGAAATACAATCATTATTGCAAATGCATGCACTTTTATTCAATTCACATTTTGTAGATAATTTTCATAACGTAAGACTTAGAACAATCACAATAGTGACATACCTATATGTCACAGAATCTTTGGTAGTTAACTATGGAGTATATAATATATATACTCTAATGAGTTTATCCTAACACTAGCTGTCTAAAAAGTTTTTATACGATGGCATCTTCTGACAACACAAGGACTTTCTTCTTACAAGTATAGAATTGAAAATATTAAGTAACCCCGACATTGACGTGCTTAAATTGTAGCTAAGAACCATATCGGTCACGTCAACTTCCAGTCCACTCGTTTAGGACCTGCGATGCCAGACACACTGACACGTCAAACTTTGAACCTCTTTTAGCATCAGAAATTAATGGCTTCGGTTTTGTGGACGGCCCAAAAGCTTACCACAGTCCGTTTTGGAAACGCTCTTCTTAGTAGTACAACACTAGTAGTGAAGATGGAAAGGAGCCTTGTAGTGCACTCAATGTGTAGCAACACCTCACTCACGTTGACGTAAGTAGTGGCATACTGATCATAGAGTGTATTTTTTTCCACTAGGTCCCTGTCTGTGACTCACAAGTAGAGCCAGGAAGATATGAGGCATCCCGATACTAAAATAAAATATAATAAGGTCTGTGAAATGAGGCGGAAATTACAATACAATTAAAAACACGTTTATAGTAATTACAACTTCAATTACTTAAAAAAGCTAAAGAAATAATTCTTGAAACTCATTTTAATTAATCGTGAAAACAAAGTAGGAGCCCGTGGCGGAAACGTTTTGAATAAAAGAATAATCATTTCCTTTGCAGCTAAGAGGTGGTGTGGGACGTGACACAAGCGGAAGTGTTTAATGTTTATATCTGAGGATAATTGTTATTTTCGCCAGTATATTAAGTGATTTTATATGGTTCAAATTTAACTGGATCGTTTAAGAACAAAACGCCCTAAATGATTGTGACGTAGATGTATCGCCTGAGCATGCGGCATCGTATCAGCTTTGTCCTGTTCTCATTCGCTAGTTTGTTCCAAGTCAACGTGATACCGAAGCGGCGATGATAAATGTGAGTTTTTGTATGGAGTTACATGCAATTGATAATGTATAGCTTGAGTTAATACGATGTTGGGTGTATCAGTATGTGCCAACCATAACTCTACTAAATTTCCCTAACAATTATTCTTGAAAGCAGAAAGTCGGTTCAACCAAAACCATAGTAGTCAACGATGGTGACTCACATACCAAGGTAAAACCATAACAAAACTTGTGAATAAAAATTCTAGGTAGCTTTTTTGTTAACAGCATTTAATGATATTCTAATTGTAGAGTTCAGAAAGTTGAAAGAGACAATAAGTAATTTATATTAACACATTTTCCATAAAACACATGGATGCAAAAACCATCAAGAGATCTAAAAGGAAAATCCTATTCTCTATTAGGTATAGCTCATTCTCGCTATCTCCAATGTTCTATACCCCAAAACCTTTGTGTCATTGAGAAATGGCCACCGCAGATCTTACAAACGTCGCAGGAAACGCCAGTGCTGTCTGCGTCCCGCCTTAATTAAAAGAGGGTAGTCCGATCTACCTCGGTAGGTCGTACTCTTAATAAGATGTCTGGTGTTTAGCCTTATTTTCAAAATGATTTTTTCGTGGGTCTAGTTAGATATAAATTAACGTGTCATCGTCTTCTTACCCAGCTCGAACCGAAGCATGGGTCGATTCCATATGTCTTTTGATTAGGCTTCGGGTTTTTTAAACCAGCCAGCCTCTCTAAGACTACGATTAATGATTAACTTTTTTGAAGCGCTCGTAATGAAGTTTGCTTCGCCGTTATTAACCGATTAGCTAAGTTAAGCAACGTCCGCCACGGTCATGACTTAGATTTTACTACTTGGACTTTGGACTGAGTGCTTACGTGCTTCAGAGGACACGTTAAGCCGTCGGTCTTGGTTGATGTCCTAGGATGGTAGTTGTTATAGCGTTGTGGTAGGACATTTTGCGAATGCCGCCTGGCTAGCTACCACCCTCAAGTAGAAAATATCTCATCAAGCACCTAACGGTGTGTTCCGGGGAGCTGTCCTTGAGAGCCAGTAATTCTAGGTTAGCCTGAACAACATCTTTGACCCTATTATGACTTAAGTACCATCAGGTGAAATAGTTGTCAAAGGCTAGCCTATCAGGTAAATAAAAAAAGGAAAAGCTTAACTATAATTTGTGTCGTTTCTTAAATTTTACATATTTCATTAACAAATGTCGACATAGAAGGACAAAGGTATATTTTTAACATCAAATAAATGTTACAGTTATATACAAATCGCTTTGTTCTTACGTTTTAAAGATTATCGTGTAACTTTAGAAATACTCTGTATTTAACACAAAGCAGCCTAGAAAGTCTTTATAAACCACAATTAACACGTCTAGAGCAGCTATTGGACGTCACAAACTGCGTAGGTTAGGCAATAACAGCAAAATGTAATTAAAAACAAAATGTCAAAATAGTCGAGTAGAGGGTCGACAATCGACGCACTATTGTGCTTATGTACATTCCTATGCTAAAATCTAAATGTACAGTTTAAACATAACATGTATAGAAAACGGTAGGGTTATCTCTTTAAGAGGAATGTTCCTGACGTGCCCAAACTTGGCAGTTGTTAGAAAAGGGTTACGATTTTATGGAATTTAAAGAGACTGGATTCATAGAGAATTAAGACATAGGTAGTATACGTGTTAGTATGAATGAAGCCTTTTTCAAATTAAATTTTGACAATGCTTCTTTAATGTATCAAACTTTAAAGAAGCAGTGATAGCTCAGTGGCAATGCGTTTGGCCTGCCATGCAGCAGGTCCATGGTTCGAAGTTCGCTGCGGGATTGGTTTTTCACCGCGTGGTGGAAGGGCATATGGCGATTGCCCGCCTGGGTAGTTACCACTGTCAATTCGAAAATCTTTCGCTAGGCACCTAAACGTGGGGATTATGGCAATCCCCCCCCCCCCCCCCCCACTTATGATACAGTATATCTTATAAAGAGTATATCAATATGTCAAACACTAATGTTTATTAAAATTTTGTCCACAGTGAGAAGAGTTGCCCCGCAGTTCTCGATACCACCACCAGCTCGTTCCGAGGTCATGCTCGGAGGGAACCTGACTCTGAAGTGCGTCGCATTCGGATCCCCCATGCCAACTGTTAAATGGAGAAAAGGTAAGATAAAGACTATATTAATAAAGCATGTTATAGGGTAGCGAAATTATTTATTGACCCGGCTGATGATGACTGTTATGCTAGTAAATTAGATTTTTTAGCACAATCTCACGTGCTTCTATTTCGTGATGAGCTCCAGGCTTCGTAGTAAAAGAGTAATGCAAGGCTCTAATTTAAGGTAATACTACACTAATACAAGATAAACTTAGAAGGGTAATTTACACTATGGCCCGAAAAATTGGACTCGAATGCAATGTGGCCACAAAAGCATTTTAAGATGGATGCTGATGTCTATGTCAGGAATCTCAAAATGTGAACATTCTTATGATTTTGTTGCTAGATCTTGAAATTATTGCATCGAGATTTTATTTTATATTTAGTTGATGTCTTTTAGTGCTCGAGTTTGACTTGCCGGTTTTTTTACTGTAGAAACCATTTATGTTTAACCTACAATAGGTCTTGTTCAAAGTTGAAAAAGTCCTAGATAAAGAAAATACATAATATAAATTCTGTTCAACCTCTATAGACGCAGGGCATAGGAACATTATTCAAGTTTCTTTTCTTTGATAAAATATACTTAATTAAAAACTCAAATCTACCATCTACGAAAGTCTTACTCAACAAAAGACCTTCTGTATTCGCAGTTATTGCAGAACCATAAATTTATTAAATTAATGGGATGAATATATAATTATCAATCTCTATAGGTTTATCACAATGGCTGACTCCGGAGGACAATCCACCTCTGGGGCTGAACAACTTGAAGCTGGAAGACATCAGGGAATCTGCCAACTACACCTGCGAGGCAGCCAGCGTCCTGGGCATCATTGAAACTACTGCTGAGGTCAAAGTACAATGTAAGTTTGGAAAGTTTTTATATATTTTAATGTTCGTATGTCCGATGAAAAACATAATCCTTACAGGACCTCATGTGTGTCTGTATGTATGCCTAATCACAGACTATTTAATCGGATTTTTACCGGACACCGATTGAAATTTTATACATACTGGGTCACTCAACCCAAATATGGATGTATAGCGGTATAAATGAATTCAGATTTTACGTCAAATTATTGAGAGTGAATTCAAATTTCAAAAAACATTTTATGTGACATTTCAAACTAGGTATGTAGTTTTTTTTGGAAGTCACTAAAATATTTTTTGTAACATAAAATGCCTATTTAAATTCGTGGTAAAATTAGTAAGATATCAAAGAAAACACGTAAATTGAACCTAAAGAAAACCTTAATAAAAAGCCAACATAGCGTTCTTTACGGAGTTACCAGAAATAAATTAAATAAAATAGAAACCTGTCTTTTTCATTTAAATCATTTTTACATAAAGCTATAAGAACCTCTTTTGCACACCTAGTCTGTCTCGAAACTTTCTTTTTATATTGGTTCTTGCAAAAACAAGCAAGTGATCCTCGTGATATTAAATTGTACCTGCAAATAAAACAAATTTAACACGCTTCTTTACTGATTGTATTGCTTGTCTCTGATCTGTATCTCTGACCTGCTGATGAGTGAAAGACTGCTACCAGAACACTTCACTGTAGGTTTTTCATTGAGTACCAATACACTCATTGGGCAACCATATATATACAGGGCGTCCCACGGATATGCCACATGGAGGTAAAGTACCTTGAATATTTTAGATGGAACATTTTACTGAAAGAAGGAAGAAGGAAAGAGAATCGCACCGGTTACACAAGAAAAATAATAAACCTGTAGTTTTATCATACCGATCAAAAGGCTTCATCATAAGGAATATAATATAATTCTTTATATAATATTTAGCAAAAAATAATCCTATATATAACAGAATTCTATATTATATAATATAATTCTAAAAATATAAAGAATTGTATTAAAAATGATAAATCTGACATTATTTTATTTAGCAAAAAATAATCCTTATGTTTGAAGGCTTTCGATCGGTATGATAAAGCTACAGGGTGATTATATTTCTCGTGTAACGGGTTCAATTCCCGGTTCAACCATGTAATTATTTTCATATATATGAATGCAGTTTAAATTGATTTTTTAATTCAAATAATATCTTCTTTCAGTAAAATGTTCAATATTCGAGGTACTTGCCCTCCATGTGGCATATCCGTGGAACGGCCTGTATATAATGTACAAAATACATTATAAAGGTAACTAATATGGTTTCGTAAATGATGGGAAAGTTTTTACTTTGAATTTGTCCCTTTCCGAAGTGTAATAAAATCAACATATTATATATTTCACAATCAAATTACCGCAAAATAAGATCCGGTCCGTCCATATCAAATTCAACAACACACACAGGCAATTCTCACATATACTGTTCGTACATTTGACCGCTTAATTACTTACACTCGTGTTTCAAAGGATTGTATGAAGTCCTTTTCCATGTGTGGGGTACTATGATTTCGCAGTGGTGATGCCAGTATTCAATTTTTCCCCAGAAATATGGAGTTTACAGAAGAAAACTTATTGATACTTTACGGGTAGCTTTATGATTTCACGTGAAATCAAGAATAATCTATCATTTACATTCATAATAAATAAAACTTCAATCAACAGTTTCTGATATAACGTAACTAGAAGATTCATGTGAGATAAAGAATATTCTTTATTTGTTATTCCTAGATAAACAAATCCTTGCGTAGTCATAAGCAATATTTTGTCCTACCTCGTGGTTTTTGCAATTAACTTTTTGTTCATCTCATCAACATCATTAAAACTGAGAATCTTATTCATTTCTTAATTAAGGCACTAAAACTGAAAGTAGAGCGTAGAACTTTGCAAAAAATATACCGGGAGTGGCCGTGATAAGGAAATGTAGATTCTAAAGATAATTCAACTTAAATATAAACATACATTAAAACTCGTAAATGTGAAGAGCTTATAGAGTAAATAAACATTACAATAATTAATGTATATTTATAATACAAACAAAGCTTACGTAAAAAATTGTTAGATCAGGCCAGGTCGTTCATCAAAACACAAATAAACATTCAATTAACGATACAATAGCACTTCCGGATAATGTATACGCCCATCAAAACTTTTTTATTATTATTCATAGGTACAAAGTAGAAAATGTGAAATTCATATAATTTACCATTCACATTTTTAGTTCAATATCATATATGCAGGTATTCAGCATTTTGATTTTTCAGCAGTACCACAATATATCATTTTCAAAGGCTTCCAAATGTTAGCAAGTGTAAAACAAGAGGAGAATCTGTTCACTGCATTGTTTTGAGTGTCATCCTGACAAGATTAACTACATAGCCTGGCATCCCGCTGGGATTGGCCAGCAACAGGTTAAGTCTTGCGAAAGGATGCTTATCTTTGCTGTTGAGAGACTGTGTCATGTGAAATGTATAGCTGTTGTGGCGTTGTATAAAGTCAATCCTTTCTTTTACTAATAGTTACATATAAAATATTTTTATACAGACATTTAACATCCATATTAATTATTAGTATGTAACACACATAAAATTAAATTAAAAATTGGTTAGGAGAACAATAATAGTGTCGATAACAAAGTTATTTCGTCACTAGTTGGGAAACCGGCCTGAGCACACCCATCCAGTGTCTCATGTAACATGAATACACATCTTCTGCTACAACAGTTAGAAGGTCATCAGGGACGCAATTCTTTTGCGCATAATGGCGTGGAAATCGTCAGTGTGCGAATTTGCAAACATGCCTGATGCACTGCAGAATCTCGGTAGCCTCAACAGCATTCTGAAGCCGTTGTTGTATTGAATACGTAAGGCATTGTAAGATTTTTGTGTATAATTGGCCTACAGACTGCATGTATAAAAATATGTACAGTACGCCCTAAACAATGTGACTTTTACTGAGTCTGTACATCGTGCAAATCTGCGAGCCAACATATTACACCTCACTGACAATGCCCTACGTTCTCGCTCCATGTCCATATGGAGCTGACCTCGCTGACATGTCCTCGTTGACCCAGTGGCACAGGTACTTGAAATGCCTTACCCAATTTAGAGGAATTCCGTCGAGCTTTACTGGCATAACTGAATAGCGTTTACGACCTGCCTTAAACTACATTACCTCACTCTTTTTAACATTGTACTTGAGCCCATGAGTCACCGCATATGTCTCACAAAATGTGAAGAAGGCGCCTGAGAGCGTTAATCGAAGGACTCAGCAAAACCATATAATTTTGAAGCTAGATATACATTTCACGTCTACATTGGTGTTGTAAATATAGCCTAAAATGTAGCAACACTTGCTAACCTTGTTGTAATTTTTCATCATGTCATGTTACCGGGCAACACTTGCACTATGGATTTTGGTTATTAAATTACGTCTGCATTCATGTGTAAAAGACACCTCTGTATTTTTGCCAATAAACGTGGTTGTTACAAAATATTAAATAATTTCATTCGCATCCTCGGCGAAGATAAATACAATAAGTAATAATAGTACCTAGTAGTAGAATACTTACTAATCAGAATTATTGCAGATGCTAGGCTAAGTGTAGAAGAACTTCTGTCCGTATAGTTTATCAATTTCCGAGTATAAAAGTTGATCAAGAGAGCAATAAAGTCAGCCAGATATTCAAAAGCCTCAAGCCAATACTTCGGATATAACCCTTCCAATTGCGAACATTCATAAGACTTGTACTGCACTAATTGATTTAGAGAAATCATTAACTTTGCTCGACTTTGCATTGTCTAATATAATTCCGAGCCATTTCTCGGCAGATTCACCCGACTCGACTGAATCAAATCACACTCATAATTTCTTGGGGTAACTGTTGCAAATTTATGGTAATACTTCGCTGAGGTGGGAAGAAGGATTTACGAAAATCAATTTGATAAATTGCGCCAAGTCGCGAGACATCCATTATGAATTTAGTGTTATAATTCATAATCGAAAGGGTTGCCAAGTTCCGCGGCTCCCGGGAGACAAACGAATGTCAGCCTGATTAATGATTAATTTATTATTACTGGGCCAACGTTTTCTCAATTTAATTGGGATTAAAGTATCCGTGTTCCAGTAACGAAGTTTAAGCTCGGTTATCGCTCTTTTAATTTCGATCGTTATATTCTGATGAGTTTTGCTAATGCTTTCTTGGAGCCATTTGTTAAGATTGCGCTCCGCGTGGAGATACCTTTATCATTAAGTTTGACAGGTTTTGTTTTTTAGATCAGAATCTTAAATACACTTCAGAATAAGGAACCAATTGTAAAAAAATAACAATAACGTTCCATAATTTAGAAAATTATACCAACATTTTTTTTATAATTATTACAGAACAGATTGAACTTCATCCAATATTAATGTTCATACATATGTAGCATCTGTTATCAATGTTAGGGATAGCATAAGAGATATATGTACTTAGAACCCAGATGTACGATGTACGTAGAACTCAGTTTCAACCAGAATTTTATTTTTATTTATTTGAATTTAGAATTAAATTAACATCGGGCTAGTATTTAAAAATGTTTACCTATACTATACCTGTACAAAATTCAAGAGAGAAATAATCACGTTTCAATCTACGTTTCGTCACCCCTCCACAACGCCATTGTGTATTTGAAAAATGTGTAAACTACTCAAGTTAAGTGGGAATGGTTAGTGGTGTACTTACTGTGGAAGTAGACGACTGTTTTCCATTTGAAATTAATATTCTTGAGTTACGGTTAAATCCATACTATATATAACTATTTATACTTATACTATAATATTATAAATGCGAAAGTTACTCTGTCTGTTACGCTTTCACGCCAAAACTACTGGACCGATTTGAATGAAATTTGGTATGGAAATAGTTTGAGACCCGGGATAAAACATAGGATAATTTTTATCTAACTGCGCAAAAAGAGGTCAATGTTTTTGTGCGACAACCGACATACGCGCGGTCGCGCCCGGAAAGCTAGTATGATTTATATATATATATGAGATTGAAATAGGAATTCATTGAGAAAAAGCATAAAATCGTACGCACAATAGACGAAGTTGAATATACTGAAGATAGTGCGGCATTGAGTTGGAGCGTTTTTTTTATTATGTATGATATTGTGACCGAGCAAGCACGAGGTTCACCTGATATTAAGCGGACTAACCTCTGCCTATAACAGATGCATTTCTTCACAAGTCACGTATTGTACTGCGTCCGTCAGCTTGAGACGTAGCTGTTAAGTCTCATGTACCTGTAATTTCATTGGCTCTATTTCAAGGACTGCTGCCGGAACACACCGTCAGGTGTTTGACGACAGTTTTTCTACTTAAGGGTGGTAGCTGTCCAGGCGGGCATTCGCAAAATGCCCTACCACCATGCTGTAACGATTGCCATCCTAAGACTACAACCGGGACCGACGGCTTAACGTGCCCTCCGAAGCACGGAAGCGCTTAGTAGTAAAGTCACCCAACAAAGTTATGACTGCGGCGGACGTTGCTTAACTTTGCTGATCGGTTATGGACAGCTAAGCAAACTTTACTACGAGCGCTTAGAATGGAAGATAGAGGAATATATTTCTAAGTCAATGCTAACATAACATTATTTTGCAGCTCTTCCGGGACCACCTGCAGAAGTGAGACCTTCAGAAATCACCGCGACGACTGTCCGGTTGACTTGGACCTACAGTGGACCTGAAGATCCTCAGTACTACGTCATACAGTACAAACCTAAATACGCCAATCAGGTAATTTCTTTATAACATAACTGTATACCTATCCTACATATAGCTTATAGTGTTCATATAGCTATTAATTATATATGAAAAAAAAATTGACTCTGTTAACGTTTAATTTATTGTGATAGGTATTTAAATAAATCAATAGATATTTTTTATGATACAAATATTGTATTTGTGAAGTTTCTTCACATTATATAAAAAAAGCTACAAAACAGTTTTTTTTTATATTATGGGTGACAAACAAGCAGACGGCCCGCCTGATGGTAAACGGTAACCGCCGCCTATGGACATCTGCAACACTAGCTGCGCTGCCGATGCGTTGCCTGCCCAGAGAGGAATTATATATATGTATATATAATTTATATATATTCCAACATGTTTAATTTTATCGTATGTTTGTAAATAGATACGTGATGTTTATTAAGCTAGTAATGTAACATTAAGGGCATTACACTAGGTACAATATCTTAGATTATACCCCTTCTTGATGTAAATCGTTTAAATTAATATATATATTATTAGTGCTTCGGTAGCATATTAATTAAGTACTCAGTACTTAACCTCAACCGCTTTAATGCTCTAAAATTAGAAATATGCAAACCATTTGGATGATTGTATTAGTATCCAAAGAGTGTTGTTTTCGTCTTTAAATATGTCTTCTTCAAACCGAAAGGTTTGAAAAAGGGAGGAAGAAATTCCTTACGAGTTTTATTACAAAATTAACATATTTTACAAAAACATTTCTACACGAGGGTCAATAATATGTTAAAAATCATTAAGTAATTTAAACAAAACATTAAGAACCTAATAAACCTTTAGAGCTGGGAGCAGTAAACAGAATTCTGGCTGTTTTATTCGCTTCATGGTAAAGTTTAGCTTATGGCCGAGTCTAGTCAACAATCTGTTCACATGTCATACAACCAAACGTTTTGAATAGTTTGTGGCCACTCAAAGTTTCTGTTTCAAACGGCACAAACATGTACCTTATGTTTAGGTTTACATACTTGAGCAACTTGATGTTTTCGGCACCACCAGTCCGTCATTAGTCTCAGGAAGGTGAGCTGACGGAACAGCGCCAACGCATATTGTATCCGATACTAGAAGCCGTTGTATTATCCAAGGAGTAAGTCAGTCCGACTTCCAAAACAAGAAGGAAAGTTTTCAATTGGACGCGTACTCTTCTCTTCTTTTTTTTATACTGAACTGGGTAGCACTTGACCACTATCTGACCTGATGTTAAGTGATGATGCGGTCGATGGTGGAGCGCGCTTACCCAGAAGGTATTCAATCGCGTTTTGAAGACCCCCATATTGTACTTAACCGGAAACACAGACTCAGGCAGGGTGTTCCATTCCCTGGCGGTTCGCATGATGAACGAAGACGCAAATCGCTTTGTTCGGGTAAATGGAATATCAACCATATAGCGGTGGCGCTTCTGAGTGCTTCTTCTTGTATAACCAAGCGTATTTTTTTACTGGATCATACAAATTTTTTTACCTGAAAAAATGGCTTGCTAATAGGTCTATACCTCAACGGTAGGTCCAATTTCACCAAACTAGGGAATAACAAATATGAGGATAACTGTAATTTCTATAATATATGATACCTACAAAATATGATAGACCTTAGTTAGCATAGACGTCCATTGGTGTTGCAGTATTCTGAATTTGGAATGGTATTGCGTTTTTATGAAATTTGACACCAGACGGCTGTAACCAAATGAATCCAATTCAGACCAGGTCGAGGGCGCGATATGATGAAAAGTGTGAGCAAACATATTCTACTACTCCACGCCTATAGGATGTAAAAACACACACATGTGACCACTTATTTCTAGGTCTCATGTACTATAAGCGAGCATGTTGTCTATCGAGCTTAGTTCTATACTCCATAATAGCTATATAAATTTACTGTTCGAAAATCCAATTGCTCTCTTCCAACACGTTTTTTTTTCATAGTTGATAAGCTAGCCTTTGACCACTATCTCACTTGGTGTTAAATGATGATGTAGACGGAGATGTTGTTCAGGCTAGCCTAGAATTACTGGCTCACAAAGACAACCTGCTACTGGAACACACCGTTAGGTGCGTGGCGAAATATCGTGTCGTATCGAAGCTAGGAGCTCGCTATTTGACCTTCCCCAAATTAAACCAATATCTTCTCACAGGCGTTCAGCGAGATATCCGGCGTGATTACCCAATACTACGCAGTTACAAACCTGTCGCCGTACACTGAGTATGAAATGTACGTGATAGCTGTCAACAACATCGGTAGGGGACCCCCCTCTTCGCCCGCCGTCATTACTACTGGAGAAACCGGTATGTGCAATACTCTCTTCTTTTTGCCTCTTCATGTTCTTGCGAAATTTCAACGTTCTTAATATATTTTTAAGAGGTTGAGGCCTAAACATTATTCATAGCTTATACTACTTTTATTCAAAGTATTATTATTTTATAATCTAACAAGTTACAATATTATTTTACTATTTCATACCACGAAGTGTTATTAACGCTTCAAGGTATTCGTTGAATAAAGTTAATTGTGCGATTGTTTTCCATTGCAGTGCAATGCAGATTTATTCTAATACAGAATAACTTAGACTTGTGACAAAGCAAAGAAGCGACCCCATTATGATACCTGCTGTATGCCTTTACATAGCGACTCTACTACCTTTTTTTTTTTAAACAATAATGTAAAACAAAACTTTAAATGGTTGAGACTACCAATATCGCATGGAAAAAGATATGTATACGAGTATAAACAAAAGCGTTCTATCGATCGCTCAATTAACTTTATTCAACGAATACCTTGAAGCTTACGTTAATAACACTTCGTGGTATGAAATAATAAAATAATATTGTTACTTGTTAGATTATAATTTAAATAGCATATGAAAACAGATGCTATAAGGTAATTAATATATAATTATAGCCCCTTATACAAGGGAGACGCTTGGTCTTATATGTAGCTTCATTGAGTAGACTGATCCTATTGTGCTCAAATTGCAAATTCCATATGCCTTAGTGTTTGATGGACGCAAATTTATTGACATCAAAGAAACGTAGACGTTGTAACACTTAAGAAAATAATCGTATGCAAGCACAATATTAATTTATTTTAATTTGTTATTTCTAAAGTACATACTTGCTTAAAACAATATTAAAACCTTCCAGCTCTTGATAGTCACAAGAATATCATATCTCAGCATTTAACCATACGCTTGTTTTCATTTCATTTTGTCTACTCGCTTTCTTTTCGTAATATCATGAAATTAATTTCCCTCGGTTTTTGGAACTTTTGTAAATAGATTTTCTTTCACGTCAAACCTTCAGTTTTATGGTTTTAAGGTATTTCTTTTGATCATTTTTACATGCCTACGCGTATACGTACGGCCGTCGTCGCTTTCATGTAAGTTGGCTTATTTCTAATATTGTTTATTTGATTTAATTTGCACCGTTGTTTTCATCTTTTGTAGAACTTAGAAGTAGTGCGTGGTTTTATCTATTGATTTCATGCACCATTTCGTTTTATCAGTGTGAGGGATTCATCGTTTCCGATGAGGAATGGGCTTGAAGCGATAAACATTGCATTCTATAACAGGACTAGAGTATCCCTTTTGTGGGAAAGGTGCTCGTAGCAATGAATGTATTACGACTGACTTCAAATAATGTATTTTGGTCCATTATATACTAGCGTTTATAAAAATATTGTTGAAGCTGTGTTTGTTTGTATTGGGTATGATTACAAATAGTAATAAACGATAAGGAAACTTAGGACAGGAATCGTAGGTATGTAAACTATCCTAATATATAAAGAATAATACGAAATACACAATTGTAAAGTTAAAAAATCAGTTATGTATTTCCTTGGTATAATAAAAATTATAAAAATGCAGCTGTGACTGCCAAACTGGGTGTGTTTAAACTCGTTTCTTTGGAGATATTTCGTATTCTAATAAATAGTATAGTTTTCTACAATATATTAATACAATATACTTAAATAAATTACAAGAATTTTGCTAGTGTCAATATAATATTAAATATAACACTGTTTGATCATATATAAAAAAATTAAGTAATCGACTTCTGTCTTCGAATTAAGTAATTTAAAAATATATTTCACAAATTCGGAAATCGTTAATGTATTTTTTTTGTGTTTACATTAAATAGCTTAATTGGTACTAGGTACAATTATCTGTTAGCCGTACGTAAATAAGTTTCATCAGAGAAAGTATTTATTAATATAATCAATATTGTAAGTGAAGATCGTAATACATTGTTATGACTAAGACTGGAATCAAAGACGAGAAGTGAGTGCTTAGCCGAAAGAGTTGTCTGATCGGAAGAACCGAACACTCATTATACAGCTGATTCAAATTGTTACTTACATATAAGTCCCTTTAAGCCACATCAGACCTTATGTAACTTGACTGATCAGACCTTATGTATGATGACTTGTTGTAACAAAAACTATATTTACCAAACAATACCGTACGTGGCAAGTTGTGTCGTGGGTTTGATGTAGGTGAGGTATTTTATACTCAGTACCGTCTATTAGTAGTTTTAGAGGGGCGGAAAATTCTCATGAAATTAACTTAGACGTTCTTTCATCGCCTTAGAATAATATATTACTGAGGAAGCTTATTGGAGTTCGTTTACACAAAAATCGTAGCTAGCGCAATTTATGGATCTACGCCGTAGAGCGCCTACGACATAACTGCGCCTTGACATCGAAGCATACAATGTGTGGAAATTCATTCGATTTAAAACCACGTGGAATGTTGTCATCGTTCCTTTAGTTCACATTAGACAGTTTTCACGTCAAGATATTTGAAGCAGTGATAGGTCAGTGGCTTTGGCTATGGACTGCCGCGCTGTGTATGACTGGTTCGAATCCCGCCGCGGGCTTGAGCTTCACCGCATGGCGGAAGGGCATTTTTGCGAATGCCCGCCTGGCTAGCGACCACCCTCAAGCAGAAAATCTGTCGCCAGGCACCTAACGGTGTGTTCCGGCAGCTGTCCTTAAGAGCCAGTAATTCTAAGTTAAGCCTGTTATCACCTTCGACAACATCATCACTTACCATCAGGTGAGATTGTAGTCAAAGGCTTACCTATCAGCAATAAAAAAAAAAAAAAAATTTTTTTCTAAATTCTACTCACTAAGGACTTTCGTGGATGCCGTGGTTCTTGGGTATACCAGCCTAATTATTCTTAAATTTAAAAAAACTGAGATTTTTTTAGCTCTGCAGTTTAATTTTAAAGGATAACGTTTTGGATCCTGCAAAATGCCGTAGGTGGCACATGATTAATGGCCTATAAGGCGTAATAAAAATGGGTAGACGCATACTTCGCCTCGTTTCAGGTAGGCGTGGTGAGTGATGAAATGAACGTGCCAGTTTTTATCAAGAAAATAATTCTCTGGAACTTATAGGGCTTTTAACGTCTGAAGATACGGTTCATAAACTTTTATTTCAATAATGCAATTATGAATGTAACTACCTACTTACTTTACTCGTATATACATACCTGTTACATGCAAACTTGATGGCAATAAATTCCGATGTTGAGTCGACGGACCATTATATAAACAAGCGCTAAGATCATTCTCTCATCTTCTTCTCTTACGTCGATTGGGAGAGAGTCTAAGGAGAAGAGGATACAGAAGGAGGTGATTTACCATAAGGCGATATCGAAAGCGATATGCATGTACTATACATGCATGCCTTCTATTCAAAATATGTTTCGAAAACCAAAATTTTACACTCTGAAAATGAGCTTGAATGTACATACGCGTGATTTCTATTCTCCTCTAACAGTTTCCCGTGATATTTATTAGTATCTTAATTTATTTTATTTGTTTATTTATTCATAAAACGATGTGGCTAACAGACTATGATGTCCAACATGTCTTAAACATAAATTGCAAACACAATACATTTTTACTTGAAAATACATTATATATCAGTTATTATACAATTCTACACAATTAGTATTATTAATATTTACTAAACACCCAAAGTCATACTAAATTAAACTACAATCACAAAAAAAATACAAAGAAAAGAATATACAAAATGTCAATAATTATCAATATGTCAATTTATCACATAATTATACTATTTAAATTTTAATATGCTAAACTAAGAATTAAAATGAATTATCTTAATAATTCTGTAATGACATTAAATTTGACTTGGGGTATCTCATCTCACCCCAAATTACTGATGTCGCGGCCCTGTACAAACGAAAATAAAACTGCGGTGACGGCGTATATAATGAAAACGTGGCTGTATAAAATTGTCAACATATTGCGCCTTAAATGCATGATTTTTCTTATAAATTGAAAGTAACATAAATGAAGGAGGTGTTGTAGTGATATATAAAAAAAAACAAATTTAAATAAATACATTGGGGGTCATTAAATAAAAAAAATACTATTAGTTAAAATCTAACAAGCACAGTTTTATTAAATAAAAAAATATTATCGTTATTCCACTAGAACATATTTTTAAAAAAGTATATCTTTTAGAACTATTTAACGTTATTTTTTCAACGCCTCTTATTTTTCTACTTTTATAAAAAAAAACAAGTTAAATCATTCTATAAATTCTTGTGAAATAAATATCATCGATAATAATATGTTTTTAACTGTTGATTTAAATGTAGATATATTATATTAATAATTACAAGTTTTTATGTATTAAAAATTATACACGATACGCGTGTAAGGTTTAGTTTGTTCGTAGCTCTTTCCATACACACACATTTAGTTTCTTCATATTTTAAATAGTGTTCAAACTCGTTGAAAAATTCAACAAGTGTGCAAACGTTGCACTAACGTTACCCTTTTGGTAATATGTTCGAAATTTCACGAAGCTTCACTTGGCATTTAAAATTGTATGAAGATACGAGTAAGTTACTATGACAAGAACTACCACGCTCTACACAAACACTATCTTTAACCACCTTTTGGTGCTGTGATTCACGTCTGCTATAAGCCTGTTAACTATATGTTCCCAAATAGTTTCAAATCGACTCAAGCCAATTCCTCATCGACAAATGTGACCTTAAGGAACAATAGTCTGATAGCAAACCACACGTATATTGAAACGTTTTCGATGCACTTTAATGTGATATATGTTATTTTTAATGCGTTAATTATATAACTAATGTCCTATTTGTTTTTGCGTTCATCTGCAGTGGATCCACTATATGGAGGCGCAAGTAAGTACACCATTATACAATCTAATGGCTTAGTGTTGGGTAACCTAATTTGGTGTCTTAAATCGTGCATGCACGTAGATGGTTTATAATTAAGATAACAAGAGCTGAAAATCTTTCACTATATACTGCATAGGTATGAAAAAGAGAAAACGATGATGAAGTCTTGAATGCCTTTTGGGTTCAAAGTTGAATTCTCTTTGTGTTCATAGTTGAATTCTCTTTGGGTTCAAAGTTGAATTCTCTTTGAGTTCAAAGTTGAATTCTCTTTGTGTTCAAAGTTGAATTCTCTTTGTGTTCAAAGTTGAATTCTCTTTGTGTTCAAAGTTGAATTCTCTTTGTGTTCAAAGTTGAATTCCCTTTGTATGCAAAGTTGAATTCTCTTTGTGTTCAAAGTTGAATTCTCTTTGTGTTCAAAGTTGAATTCTCTTTGTGTTCAAAGTTGAATTCTCTTTGGGTTCAAAGTTGAATTCTCTTTGGGTTCAAAGTTCAATTCTCTTTGGGTTCAAAGTTGAATTCTCTTTGGGTTCAAAATTGAATTCTCTTTGGGTTCAAAGTTGAATTCTCTTTGGGTTCAATCGTGATGCATTTGTGTTTAAAATAAAGAGAGCTTTTTAACATATGTAAATACAACAATAATATAGATATATATTATATTACCTGCGTATAGTTAAATTTACCGTCTTATTAGCCACAGAGAATTAAATTAAGTATCTTAGGTGTTTTTTGAGCAAATATAGTCAGTATTAACATACCATTTTCCTGGTGTATTTTGCAAAAAACCTGTTAAAGTGCAGATATTGAGCTCTTGTCGGCCTCTTGACTAATTGTTGTTTCTAATATTATATTGAATTTTTTGTAAATAAAGGCTGTTACTTGTTATGCGATACTGAAGGTCAAATAATATTAGATTTGTTCGACCAAGGAGAATTGTTTGAGGGTAGCTGAAGTGAAAAAGCTTTTGTTTAACGAGTTTTCAAACAAACTTATCAAAAACATCCGGTTATCTTTGAGGTTGAGCTCGATATTGGAGGGTGTAAAATACTTAGCGGACAAGACAATTTGTGAATCGTGTTCTTGTTAAATTCAAAAATAAATATGCTTCTAACATTGTAATGTTTGTACAACGCCTACTAAACAAATAAACTTACAGTAGAACTTTTTGTGCGAGTTCTTCCGGGAAAGTACTGCTCCAATAACTATTTATACCGCCAAGCAGTTATTTTCACATTACTGTGTTCAAGTTTGAATGGTGTCAGTGAAACTAACACATGAAATTTAACAGCTTAATAACTCAGGGTGATGGGCGCAGTGCCGTTCGCCACTTGTGAGGAACTGCATGTTATAGGCAGAGATTACCGCTTAACTTCAGGTGGAAATAGTGATTGTGTGTAATCTCTACGAGTGCCCAACTGCGTGTGGGGGAGAGTATGCCGGCCAGCATACTTGCATTGTTCGACTATCCTCGTTTGAGAAGTCGCGTCTAGTATATATAGGTTTTGAAGCAGTGATGGCTCAGTGGCTTTGGCTATGGACTGCCGCGCAGCAGGTCCATGGTACGAATCCCGCCGCGGGCTTGAGCTTCACCGCATGGTGGAAAGGCATTTTTGCGATTGCCCGCCTGGCTAGCTACCACCCTCAAGTAGAAAATCTGTCGCCAAGCACCTAACGGTGTGTTCCGGCAGCTGTCCTTGAGAGCCAGTAATTCAAGGTTAGCCTGTTAACACCTTCGACCACATCATCACTTACCATCAGTTGAGATTGTGGTCAAAGGCTTACCTATCAGCAATAAAAAAAAAAGTCAATGTATAAATACACCTCCCTGAATGAGCATTCCATGAGCATGTAGAATAGTAATAGTCACCAAATCTGGCTAAAAGCGTGACAGTTAAATTGTCGTTTTCCATCTGTAAACATATATTAAGTATAGACTGAGCGACATCTATACTCAATATATTAACGTACACTCAAGACTTATTTCCAACAAGCTTTAAAACTCTTTGCAATAATGAAGATAACCTAATAAAGTCACAAAGAAACCAACGTTTTATATCTCTTTATCAGCGTACGGCAGTAACTTACGCTGATAACATACTGTACAATTAGAACCTTCTAGGTCGAATATTTGTTTCATGCGATGATCTTTTTATTATTCTCTTAAAGTAATGAATAGGCGTCACTTTGCGGAAATCCATATTTAATAATACAAGTAACAAATACTTTTAAAAGTATCTTAATAAACATTAAATAATATTTAAATAAAATTAGACAATTCCGCCTAATTTTCCTGTTATCTGCGTGACGTCACAAAAACATCACGCAGCCTAACCGGAAGAATACCCGACTAGTTTCACTTCTAAACGAAGCATCTTCAGGAGGTCATCGAGTCTCGATCGTGCGCTCGGTGAGTCAATTGTCACTAGATATATAATTTTATGCTTTTTTAATAATAATATTTAAATAAAACACTTGTTTTATTTAAATATTATTTAATGTTTTTTAAGATACTTTTAAAAGTATTTGTTATTATTATTCTCTTAAACTAGCACTGCAGTTCCTTTTTTTGAATTCAGTATATAAACCATTATGGAGTATTGTTTCCGATACAATTAATTAATTATGAAAACATGATGACACATCCATGTGCGCCTGTCGTATATTAATTTACCGTCTCAAGTTGTCTCCTAACCCTAATAATTACATATTATAACAACCTGTTCACATGTCGGAATTTCATTTCCCCTCCCTACTAACCTTAAATTCTGGCAACACAAAGAGCTATCATGTCTAATTTGCACGGCAATATATTATAATATTAAATTTGACTTGGGGTATCTCATCTCACACCAAATTACCGATGTCGCGGCCAGGTACAAACGAAAATAAAACTGCGGTGACGGCGTATATAATGAAAACGTGGCTGTATAAAATTGCCAACAGGTTTTTTTATCGTCTTCCTTTACGTTTCTAATAAAGGGAAAGTTCGGAAGCGGGCGCTCCGAACTGTAACCCCAAACGAGATTATAGCGTTTTAATATTGCAACATCTACTGAAAAACTTTTATTGTTTCGCCCTTTCCGAGCGTTATGAACAGAAGAGAGTTTGTCCATTGAGTGACGCCCCTTTCTCCATCATGTTACGAGAATAAGCTCCGACTACAAATCCCATTAAGATAGGTATTGTCCTCGTGACTCTCATTGTCCCATAATTTTTATTTTCATTTTGCTGGTAATTGAGACGGCGAGTCTACTCGTTTATTTGATGTTGCCATGTTTTCGTATTATTACTTTTATGATAATAGGTGCGCGTTTAAAGGATTTAAAGGATGAATTTCTCGGGGTTTATAAGCTTCTGATTTCGGTGACTTGTGTAAAGGCATATTTGGATTGAGGGTTTTATGCTAAAAAGGTGTTACTTTGTTTTGGATAATGTTGTGCTGATATTAAAATTGTTTACATATATAAAGATATTGGTAATTATACGAAATATAGTTAGAAATTAACCCATCTTTAATCTATTTTCTACAACTTTGCTTGTTTTGATTGCACAAATAACTGGTCTGGTACGGCACTTACAAAGTACCTACTGCAGATGGCGTACCTACATATTAAACGACTATTACTATATTTGGTTTGACTGCTTTATATGAGATTTCATGTATTTACTTAGCCCCGTGGGGTGCCGGGTTAGAATGTCATCCCCCCATTCCCACCTGTGGGTGTTGTAAGAGGCGACTAAAGGTAAAAAAAAAACGCAAAGTGGACAGCGGGCGCCTTCTGAGGAACTAATATATTAAACTGCGATCAATCCTGCCAAGCGTGGGGATTATGGCAAACCCGACATAACTGGGGGAGGCTGTGTTCAGCAGTGGACAATCCTGTTGATACAGTATTATTTAATGAAACAAAAGTATTTTGACGACTTATAATAGCACCAATAATTTTAGCGTTATGGCGGTGGTTGTAACATTTTAAATAGACACATGTATGTATAATATAGGTATAATGCAGTTATATATATATATATATATATATGATATACAGGTACTTCATGATTCTTTTTTGTACTAAGTTTCTCGTAAATACTAGAATCCAGGTTTCAATTAATATTTCTCTAATTCATAACGATGACACAGTTGACAACTAGTTTTTTTTAAATAGAAATAAATATGTTACCACCGTTTTGTAGACAAATCTGAATAGCTTAATGATATAGGAACAACATATCACTCTGACCTCTATATCACTCTGCCCTCTATTTAGAACTATATCAGTTCTATTATCACTAAAGATACCAATCTAATGATCTAAGAAGACATTAACCGAAGTAGACAATTTATACTACAAAAGTGTGTAGTTAACGTTTGCTTTGCGAGAGTGTCCTCTAAATCTTTTATATCTGAACAAAGTACTCTCATATATATTAAAGGTCCATGCAATATATATTGGACAGCTTTTGTGCTTAGTTTTTGCTGCTATATTTATAGCTTTTGTATCGTATTAAGGCCTTCTTCAACAAGGCTGTATGAGACGCAACTAGATTTCTGTGTTTTATTTTTGTTTGTTGCCGATAGCCTAGCCCTAGGCCATTCTCTCACCTGATGGTAAGTAATGTGGTCGAAGATGTTGTCCAGGCTAACCTAGAATTACTGGCTCTCAAGGACAGCTGCCGGAACACACCGATTCACTCGTCCGCGTCGTGGTGATTGGTAACCATCACGCTATACTGTACGTGACTTTACGGGGTTCGTATGCATTGGTAAAACGTGTGAAAAACAAGTTAAATAAAAATTAAAATAAATCCGACGAAGTTCGACTCGCACACGATGGGTTCTACATGAACACTGAATCTACGAACACATTTTTGTTTTAGCGTTCTGACCCTTAGTTGTTCTCTGACCCTCATGTAGGCAATTTCTATTATTTGTTGTTCAACGTTTCATTCTGGACTATACTCATACCTTGTTTGATATGTATTCGTATAAGAATAATAGTAATAAGTAATTTTGAAGCGCTCGTAGCCAAGTTTGCTTAGCCATTCTGAATCGATCAGCAAAGTTAAGCAGCGTCCGCCTCGGTCATGACTTGGATGGGTGACCGCTGGTTGGGCATTTCTACGGAGCGCTTCCGTGCTTCGGAGGGCACGTTAAGCCGTCGGTCCCGGTTGTTGTCTTAGGATAGCAGTCGTTACAGCATGGTGGTAGGGCACTTTGCAAATGCCCGCCTGGCTAGCTACCACCCTCAAGTTGAAAATCTGTCGCCAAGCACTTAACGGTGTGTTCCGGCAGCTGTCCTTGAGAGCCAGTAACTCTAGGTTAGTCTGAACAACATCCTCGACCACATCATCACTTACCATCAGGTGAGATAGTGGTCAAAGGATAAACTATAAGGCATAAAAAAAAATAAAAAAAAAATCGTTTTAATGAGAAAGTAAAAACAAAATCCCCTAAAAAATACGTTTGTTGTTTGGGAGCTCTCCTTTAATTTTTCCTCTTTTTTAAAGTTTATCCAGCTGCCTAACTTTATAGTTCCGAAGGTACATTCCTATGAAGGTTGTACGTCACTCCTGGCATTTGATAAGCTTGACTTGACAAAATTTCTAGTCTAAAGATGCTAAAAAGATGCTTTGCATCTAGCGCGGTGCCGTATGCTATGTATAATACTGAATAACTTATAATCAGGTTTTTGTCAAACATGCCTAAGCCTGCTTTCGAATAAAAAAAAACATCATCTAAATAGTTTCAGCAATTTGGAAGCTAAGATGTCACGAGACTGAAAGACACATATAGAGTAAGAGGGAGACAAACGCTTCAACACCAAATTTTCCGTCAGTGTAGTAAATAAATTGCGAAAACCACTGGATTGCCTTATAATTCGTGAGTTGCCTTATAATTCGAGCTTTCTTATGAATAAAACTACCTTCAATATGCTATGTTTCAACAATTTCTATTGAAGAGCCAAAATATATTATTCCCTAGTAGTGTATTAGACATATGTACAACGAAACAACAACAAACGGAAACGGAAACGGAGCCCTGTTAATGTGACTCCAATCCAATGTGTGCCTGTTTGTCCGTCCGTCAGTTCCTTCATATGTTGCGTAACTCTAGCTCGTTGTGATCAAATGTAACAAAGGTTTTTTATGTGCTCTTGCAATGCGTTTCTCTGTAAAAGTGATGCCAGTCACGCATTGGGTCAGTTTTTTAGGGTCCGTACCCAAAGGTAAAAACGGGACCCTATTACTGAGACTTCGTTGTCCGTCCGTCCGTCCGTCACCAGGCTGTATCTCAAGAACGGTGATAGCTAACCAGTTGAAATTTTCACAGATGATATATTTCTGTTGCCGCTATAACAACAAATACAAAAAATTGGCCAAGTTCGAGTCGGACGGTTATAACGCGCGCGTTATAACAAAAAAAGGTTAAAATATGAAGTCTAATGTTGTATAGCTAATGGTACGGCACCCTTCGTGCGCGTGTCCGACTCGCACTTGGCCGATTTTTCTAATCTGATATCTAATAATCTTGACAGCTAAATTTGACTTGCTATTAAAAATTGTGGTGTCGTGTTACTAACAAACGCCTTAATTTAATATACACCAGACTTTAAATAATGTCGCAAAGTTGCTGTACATTGACGTCTTGTGTAAAAAGGGCCTTAGACTATATTAATGTTAGTTTTTGTAGACGAAGAAACGTGTTTTTGGTGGACGTTATTTCGATTTGTATTCGGTTATTAGGTTAGAAATGACTCAGTAATACTTACACATACTTCTAAAGTAACTGTGGGTTGGCAGATATTTTATTATGAATGATTTACAAAAGGCCCGGTTATGGACTTCCAAGCTGTGAGTTTTGTAATAACGCTAATTCGACAAATAACATTCGCTACACAAACTTACTAACACTCTTAAAAATACGATGTCTTTAACATTATACAAATTTGTTTCTGTTAATTATACTGGTTGGTGTTCATACTAAAATTTTAATAAGATCCGCTGGATTTTTTAAAATAATATTTTGTGAAATCAGTTGCATGAAATATGTCATAAATATACTTCATGTAACAGATATAATAATGCTAATAAAATGCATAGCAGATATCCTGATTTTATCTATTTCCTAAACATTTTAACAAATTTAGGAGCGACAAACCGATTCTTATACTTACATTCTTTTTTTAATAATAAACTATCAGTTGACTGCATGGTAATGTCGTTAATTGCTTTCAGAACCCGGTTCAGCGCCGCGCAACGTGCAGGTTCGTCCCCTGAGCTCCAGCACCATGGTCATCCAATGGGATGAGCCAGAAACGCCCAATGGACAAGTCACTGTAAGTACTTACTCATTATCAACGATCTTCCTACTCTTCTTCTTGTTCCAGGCTAATTGAGGTCGGCACGATGCGTATTCTTTTTCCACTACACTGTTTCAGATATAATTTCAGTAGGTACCTACTTGTATTGTACCTCTCATAAATTTGTACTGAACAAAAAAATATCTTACATTTGCACTTGCGCCTACCCTTTTTGGGCACTCCAAAAAGTGAATGTGTTTATTTAAATACTAGCGATCCTTCCTGGCTTCGCAAGGGTAGTTAAAATAAAATTCAAAAATTATAAATTTATACACATAAAAAAAAAAGAAGTTATTGTGACATAACTGTACTTAATAATTATACTAATAGTATTGTGAACTTTTTTATAGACATTGATTTCTTCTATAAAGTAGTACAGCACTTTGATTTATTTTCAATAATTTCCGCAACGCACGAGATATAACGATTTATTTGGTATTTTTTCGCACTTTGGGTTACATTATCGAAGTTTTATACGGAACCCTACCTTTTTTTAAAAATTTTGTATAGCCTACGTTCATCAGTGATAATGTTGGATTCTCATGATGAAAGAATCTTTCAAATCGGTCCAGTAGTTTCAGAGCCTATTCAATGCAAACAAACAAACAACGAAATCCCACTCTTTATTATATTAGTTTAGATATAGTGTTACCGTAGATATTTACATTGTCTTAGGATGAGTGAAAAGTGATAGATTTTCTTTTGAGAGTTTGTTGACTTAAATTATGTTCTTAGTAGTGAATAGCTTTTTCATCCCACCATCTCGGAAAGAGTATTTTTAATCTTCAATATCTGAGTGGAAAAGCCGTTTTTTTCTCTAGAGGATAAAGTAAATTGAATTTAGAACATCGTGTGCACTAAGTTTGTGAATTAAAAAAACATTTAACCTATTTACTGCTACCTCTCTTGTGCCGAATATATCATACAACTTTTTTTTAATTTGTTAAAACTCAGACTCGGAACCTTCTTGGTGTTCTTTTTTCAATTTGCTTTGTACGCAGTTCTTTACGCGGCATTGTCATTTCCTCGCTGAGGTGGAATGAAAAGTTACGTGTTGCACTCGAGTGCAAAGATTTTTCACCTCGTGCTCTTTTGATTCCCTCGCTAACGCTCAGGATTCTAATTTTAAATCTCGCTGCGCTCGTGACTCAATTTTAGAATCCTTCGCTTGCTCGGTCATCAAAATTGAACACGCGGTTAAAAAGCAACTTTGCACTCTTGTATAACAAATAACTATTGTGCCACTTCTGAGAACTTCATATAGCTGAAATAAAACACATTAATATCGGCAGAAATTAAATCTATCAACAACGGGGCGTATTTATGACGATTGTTATTCGATATTGGAGCAATAAGTGAGGTGCGCCGAAGTAGTTATCGGGAATACACTTTGAATAAAATATTTAAGGCCGACCAGGTACTTTTATATTTCAAATAAAATAAAACAAAATACAGAATATGTACACAAAAAGATTTGTTTAGTAATAATGTACGTAGAACCAAAATATATCTATCTACCAACATGTGGGTATAGTTATAGACAACTCTGCCTGCCTTTGAGACATAAAGCGTGATAGCGTTCTTGTTTTTATATTATACCTATTCATATTTTACTCATTTTCATTGTTCACAGGGATACAAAATATATTACACGACGGACCCCTCACAACCATTGGCGTCATGGCTATCCCAAATGGTATGTTATCATCAATATGAGTGTTGTTATCATTGATGTTCATGGGTGATGGGTGCAGTGCTGTTCTAAATTTTTGACGAAATGCATCTAATGTAGGATAAGGTTATCGCTTAACATCGGGTATGGGCTTCGTATTTGTATCATAAACAGATACAGAACAGAACAGAAGTAAAAACAATTGAAGAGAAAAATATTAAAACAGGCTTTATATTGAATTCATTCGAACAATTTCAATACCAGCCAACATGAGTAAATACTTATCTATTTTTGATATAGTGAAAGAAAGATAAAGAAAGAAAAAAGAAATACGCGCGCGGAAATAGTTGGCCGCGCCTTAGGTGGCGACAGGGGCGAGGGTGTGGGTTGCCTACTGCTCGCAACGCACATGAGATTACACTGAGTAATGACAGCAAGCGCCCCGCCTCTCCATCCCACCGCTCACATACCTAAGGCGCGGCCAACTAGTTCCGCGCGCACCGTAAACAATATTGCTGGATGACTCATTTGCTAGCACGATCAAGTGGCGTAAAATGTCGTTTTTACCAAACATATTGAGCGCAAAGCAGGTGTTTAGGCAGCTTTGTCTACATCCAATGGAAACCTCCTTCGACCATAATCTTACCTGACGGTGAGTGATGATGTGGTCGAAGGCGATAAACAGATTTAACGTAGAATGGGAAGTAGTCGCTCTCAACACAAAGGAAAAACCGTTAGGTGCTTGGTGACCGGTCTTAATGAGTTTATTTATGTAATGAAATGATAAGATCTTATGTGACCTGTATTTTAGCAAATAAATAATTTGATTTATTGAATATTTTGAATCCATGTTTGTCGCGCATTTTTCGAATGCCGGCGTGTCTAGTTAGGTCTATTTTCGTGTCAACATCTTCTGGTTCGAAGCAGTAGTATGCAAACACTATAGTAACACTATAGTACTAAACAGATATAGTAGTGTTTGCATACTACTGCTTCGAACCAGAAGATCTGACACTGCATACCAATACAAACTCTTACTAAATAGACCTAACTAGACACGCCGGCATTCGAAAAATGCGCGACAAACATGGATTCAAAATATTCAATAAATCAAATTATTTATTTGCTAAAATACAGGTCACATAAGATCTTATATAAGTGGTCTAGATACAACGTATTTAGTCTGCAAGCAGTTGTGCATGTGGGCATGTTATGTAGTTAACTATGTATAAAGTAAATATTACATTTTACAAAATCCTTAAACTCTTTAACACTATAAAAACAGCAGATAAGAAGTCAGTGTGTCAAAGATGTTTTACATTTGTTACCATTCATTTTTGATGCCGTTACAGTTATAAATAAATAAACGCATATTGTAAATATTTTGTAGAAATCCTTCTTTGTATATTTAGTGCAAAGCGTCGAACTTGAAAGGCTTCGATATAACCTGTCGACTGCCATCCATAAAGATTTATAGCATATGTATTTATATTGTGACACAAAAAGCACGGCTTTCGGACTATACCTGGACCATTATAGTTTCCAGTTCTAACTTAGAAATTTATTTTCAGATGGACAACAGCCACTTGACGACAATCAGCGAGTTAACGCCCCACACTGTGTACACCATCCGCGTCCAAGCCTTCACTTCTGTTGGACCAGGGCCCGTCTCTCCCCCAGTGCAAGTCAAAACTCAACAAGGTACATTGTTATTCCTTATTTGTCACAGAGACTATTGTACTCAAAACGGTGCCTGATAATGACACTCCACACTCTATTCTGTCTGTATATGGTTTACAGTTTGTGGAATTAATTGCAGGATTGAGAAATGCATTTTGTGAAGATAAGACAAAACGATGTTGACTATAAGACGTAAAAACTTAACTAAAAGTTAATACAGTGAGTTAGAATGACATCTACCTATTTCTTCCTGTGGGTGTCGTATGAGGCGACTAAAGGAAAAATATCAGAAGGGGACCTGATCTTTGAAAGACCTCAATGAATGAACACATTTAATTTCTTGCGGTTGTCATTTCTAACTGTGATAGCTTCAGCGGCAAATAAATAATGGTAGAGTTTTTATTAGGTACTTAGCTGTTGGTATTTTTTCCAGGAGTCCCCTCTCAGCCGTCCAACCTCGTAGCAGTAGAAATCGGGGAGACTTCTGTTACATTGTCCTGGAGAAGACCAGCTCATGCCGGAGACAACATCGTGTCCTACGAACTGTACTGGAACGATACCTACGCTAAACAACACCATCGGAAGTAAGTTAATAGCTAATACTATAAATAAATCATAAATTCGTATTATCGAAGTAACTCTGAAAGTAAGTCGGAGCACAGGAAGTAAATAATTTAGCTTAGAGAGTAAGTGCGTCTGAAGCGCTCGTAGCCAAGTTTGCTTAGCCATTCTGAATCGATCAGCAAAGTTAAGAGCAACGTCCGCCGCGGTCATGACTTGGATGGGTGACCGCTGGTTGGGCATTACTACTGAGCGCTTCCGTGCTTCGGAGGGCACGTTAAGCCGTCGGTCCCGGTTGTTGTCTTAGGATAGCAGTCGTTACAGCCTGGTGGTAGGGCACTTTGCAAATGCCCGCCTGGCTAGCTACCACCCTCAAGTTGAAAATCTGTCGCCAAGCACCTAACGGTGTGTTCCGGCTGCTGTCTTTAATAGCCAGTTACTCTAGGTTAGTCTGAACAACATCCTCGACCACATCATCACTTACCATCACGTGAGATTGTGGTCAAAGGCTTACCTATAACCAATAAAAAAAAAAAAAAATACAGAAAGTAATCTTAGTTTGTAAGCTTAAGAAGTCAATTACTTAGGAAGCTAGTTTGTAACTAAGTAAGTTATGTGATCAAAAAGGTAATTATTAGATTCGAAAGTTACAACTCATAATGTCTGAAATCTGAGGAATGAAGGGTAAACGTTGTGGATTAGAAGCAATACGAATTTTTGTTTTGGGACGAAGAACTGCCCTTTCTTTTTTTTTTTTTTATGCCTGATAGGTTATCCTTTGACCACTATCTCACCTGATGGTAAGTGATGATGTGGTCGAAGATGTTGTACAGGCTAACCTAGAATTACTGGCTCTCAAGGACAGCTGCCGGAACACACCGTTAGGTGCTTGGCGACAGATTTTCAACTTGAGGGTGGTAGCTAGCCAGGCGGGCATTCGCAAAGTGCCCTACCACCATGCTGTAACGACTGCCATCCTAAGACAACAACCGGGACCGACGGCTTAACGTGCCCTCCGAAGCACGGAAGCGCTCAGTAGTAATGTCACCAGCGGTCACCCATCCAACTCCTGACCGCGGCGGACGTTGCTTAACTTTGCTGATCGATTCAGAATGGCCAAGCTAACTTCGCTACGAGCGAAAAAACATATATATATTTATTTCTTATATATATTTTGAATACTTTGTGATATGATATCAGTTTTTAAGTCAAGTCCAAATTCTAATTTAAGGATACAAATCACTATAAGTCCACGCTTTATGGAAATATATACTTGTATATATATTCGCAGATACTTTATTTCTACAAGACTGTTTTTTTCCTATCTAGGCTCGATTCCTCCAACCAACCTTGGCGGGTATAACTTTGTATATGGCACGTGGATAACTTCTTTAGTTCGACAGCTGTCACATCCGCCATCGACGTTCTATACGAAAAAGAAAATTATCTGTACCTAATACTTAATGTTACCTAAGAAAATATTGAGGCTAAACAGTTCTAGTATAGTACTTCAAATGAAATGAAGGTGGGAAACGTTTTCTTTTCCTCTGCTTTTGTTACTGATAGGTTAATATTTGACTATATAATCTTACCTGTTAGTAATTGAGGATATAATAGAAAGTATTACTAGACTTAGGGCCCGTTGCAGAATGTCGTAATAAAGTTTCGGGTTACTATGACAACAGATAAAATAACTGAATGATAAAAATGACAGTTAACATACAGCGTGTTTCAAGCTTTAACCGATGGATAGGCTAAATCGATGACTGTGAAACGCAAAGGTAGTGTTTTGTTTATTAAATATGTTCTGGGTAGTACAACCGGAACTTACTTGAACATTCTTAAACAGGCCCTAAGCCTATGAAATTACGGGCTTTTAAAAAAGCTGCCGTAACACGCCGTTAGTTTTTACGCCGTTGTTTGGTAACGTATTTTCTACTTGAGGGTGGTAGGTATACAGGCAAGAATTTGCAAAATAATACCCATTGCAATCTATAGCCAAAGCCAAAGGCTTCAAAAACATTCGGATCTCGTAAAGGTATATACTTAAAATAAAAGGAAATTACACTACCAAACCTCCTGTAATGTTGACATTTCTGCACAGGCGGATACCAATAACTGAGACATACACCCTGAACGGTCTCTACCCCAACACCCTGTACTACATCTGGCTCGCAGCGAGGTCTCAGAGAGGCGAGGGAGCGACCACTCCACCCATTTCAGTTCGAACCAAACAATACGGTATGTGGTAACAGGACTGAGTGAACGTAGGTAGTTCGGCTGGGAATGAACTTTGAGTTACACTTCTGGTTATATGTTTACAGTCTGGGGTAACGAGTTTATATAAACGTGAATAAATAAGTAGAAGTAAATAAGTCTGTGAGTATTGAGATGCGTTCACCGGAGTCAACAAAGTTTTTAAAAAAGCTTTAGATAATGTGTATTTTTATACGTATGTTTAAAACCAAGCACCTTCGTTTTTCTAGGGCGAATAAAGCGCTAGTTACACATGTGCATAATATAATCAATCACGTCATAATTATTGCCTACCTAGTCGGTATAATCTCAAATAGTAGTCTTAAACAAAACTAGAAATATCTACTAAAAAAATATAAGCCTATGAGTATAGATTTAAACGTGTAACATAACATAGAATTTACGTTTCTTTTCCACAAATAAAGGCCACAAAATATTTGTATTATAATTTGTATATATATTGTAATATCGAACTTGCCATCGTTTCTAAAACTCCGCAACTATGCGAGAAATCGTTCTCCAAAGACTAAAAAGTTCAAAGACATTCTCCACAAATTGTTTAGCGTTCTGTTATCTTGGAATTTAACAGTTATGAAGATGTTTTAAGGAGATTGCTCAGAAAGACATTAGATAGTCGTGGGTGAATACTCATCTATTTGGAGCTGGTAAAATTTCGGCTCAGTACCTCCAAATCTTTTTTTAAGCCTAACACTATATCTATGTCCCCAATGTTATATGTACCCTACATATACCATTACCAGATATAGGTAAGGAGAAACAATTATGGGATATAATAACAAAGATGTAATTACTGGTTTTTAATTCAAGATCAAAAATAAACGCAAATTTGGTTAGTCTGAAAAACAAATTCCTCTTTTTATTTCTCTAGAAGTAATATTGAATATATGTGATAATGTTATGATATTTATTTTTATTCATTCAAATCATATCTGTATAATGTATAGTTACTGATGGTACCGCGATGGATATATCTCGAATATAGCTATTTCCACTTATGTTCTTGATTTCCGGGAACTAATTTAAACCGTTCACTAGTAGATCAAAATTACTGTTCAAATACCTAAGTTTTTTTTATTAGATTAATCATTTACAACCAGTGACATATTAGAAAATTTCAGAAAGATTTATGTAGTGGAAGAAAGAAGGATATTATTAACAGCTATTAATATTAATAAAAATATATATCTATTGTATCGTTTAATTTGATTTTGGCGGTAATAACAGTTTAAAGGTACATTGTATAACTATGATTATGTTACTGCACTAAGCATAACTTATCATATTGTGTAACTCAAACAAAGCGTCATCTATTTAAGAAAAACCAATAAGAAACAAAAGGAATCAAATATTTGACCGTGTCGGATCTGAAATCCACCTTAATGAGCTATGTCTAAATTATGTCTAAATCTTTAAAAAAAAAAACTTATCATTAGATATCGATATAATATTCTAAGATGAAAATCTTACTGATTTTTGTGTAATGAATCAGCTCTGAAGCTGTGCATTTATACAGGTTCTGAGCTGAGTGCCCCATCTCTAGCAAAGAGTGGTTCGTAAAGCTTTTAACTGTTTAGGTATAAAGCAGGGTGATTCGACTTAGTAGTAAAAGCAAGCGATGAATTCTTTGAGGGGATACTAAAATGGTAAGGGATACCTAATTAGAGTTACAGAATAACTTCAATTTAGAAGAAAAGAAACTAATAAAATAAAAATAGAGGTGATGTAGAATAGTTTTAAATGTTCTTGATCCTTACACATAAATGTGCCAATGTATATAGGTTGCTATTGAATAATATCCGGTACATTAATTCAAATTATGATGTTTAGCAGAAACTTGTTGCTTCACAGATTTTTAAAGTTTCTTCAAGCTAGATTTATATAGTGAAATAAACTACTTATTTAACATAAATTAAATCAAAGCTCCTCCCCAGCCGATATTTGTGAACTTGTAAGAGTGTATGACCTGTGTGGGTTACCAAGGTAATAATCCCTATAATATTTCACATATCAGCACCTGCCCGGCACGCAGCCAGTAATTCAAGCACAAAGCACCAAGTTTTTATATCACAATATGTGTTTGGTAAACGTAATATGTCGAAACGGTAAAGTGTACGCACATTCTTCAATAAAGCTCTGTAATAAAGTATCAAATTGCAGCGTACACAGTACCTTAGTAGTAGCTTTATGTTGTACGTAGGACAGTTTTAAATAGGTTTACACTTCAAGAATATATATATCTATTTATTTATAGCTAGCGACATGAAAAATATTACCTGTGGCTCAATTAAACGAATGCAACTGCATTCGTGAACTAAAGCAAGTAAAGTTTTTTTGTGCAGTTGTGTTATTCATGTCGCTATCGATAAAATAATGCCAAATTTTCTTCCAACAGGAAAAAGAGTGACGGATGAGAATAAGAGATGTATGGGCGAGCGGATCCTACACAATGCATGCTTACACACTTTTTTTATTTCTGGGCACTATCGCATTCAGTGATTGCATTCGGGTAGGGTAACGGACATTTGAGTTGCAGGAAAGAGGAGATTTGTTGCATAATATTGAGATTGTGTAGTTCCGGGAGCACCTCCAATGAATGTGACTGCGGTCGCGGTATCGCCTACCGCTATTCGGGTGTCGTGGCAACCGCCGCCGGCTGAGCGGGCGAATGGGAGGATTGCGTACTACAAGCTGCTGTGTGCGGAGTCGGGTCGAGGCGACTCCGAGGCGACAGTCGTCAAGTTGAACCAGACCTCGTTCCTACTGGACGAGCTGCGTCGCTGGACCGAGTATCGGATCTGGGTGCTCGCGGGGACGAGCGTGGGCGACGGTCCCGCCTCTTTTCCCATCAGTGTCCGCACGCACGAAGACGGTACGTGTCTATACGATTGGATACTGGACTTTTGTTACGTTTCGTTGTACGTTCGATTTTATGAATAAAATCTCTGAATGTTCATATTGCATAAAGCGTATCATTTAGTTAAAATAGCATTATCGAATATGCACTATACATTGATCATCGAGTGAATAATGAATCTCAAGATTTATAAAAGATCTAATGTAAGACAAATATATAATATTTAACTACATATTATACTAAACTACGAATAGTTTATATTCAACCATATATAAATACTGATGTATATGTTAGGAACCTACCGTATTCAATCACTTCCGTTCATTAAAAGTCTCAACTACTCAAAGCAATTTGTAAATATGTATAAGCTCTTACATACATAAGTGAATAAGGGAAGAGTATTCTTTAATAATCGAATCATTGTGTGATATAAAATAGACTTATGAAATCTGTCTCTTATCAGTATATACCTCATATTGTTAAGTCATATATAGATATTGAAAATTCATAAAATCGAGCGATACTCAGCCAAAGAGGTTTCTTTTCTTTTAATTTGGACAGTAAACATTTAATTAATAATTAACCATTTTTTTCAATAACCCTGGTAATCTTTGGCTGGTATGTAATGTCAAAGGGATTTATTTCGTGAAATAATTATCGTAATGATTTTAACTCATTTTGAATGTGCGACACGTCTTGGTGTTGCGTATATTTCGCAATATCTCTACCTTTGAAATTACATGGTGTAGGTAATTATTAATACATATACTTATCTAAATAATATAAAATGCCACTAACGAAATTTAACATTATTTTCAATGTGAAACTTGGATTGCAATATTGGTTTCGGTAATATGTTCGAATGTTCGACTAAAGTTGTCCATAATATCGGTTGAATAATTCTAGACTAAAATTATCCATAATAATAATTTCCATTGACAAAATTCAATTTCACCCGACGAATATGGATAATTTTGTCTTCTCTTGGTGGTGGATGCAATTGGAATGAAAACATTATTTTATGCATCTATTACTTCAATGAAAATATGTATTATTTTTTTTTGAATTCAAATTACTTACGTACAATTTTGTTTTCATTACGATTGCAGTTAAATTTGAAATATATTGTGCAAATATTTAATTAAATGGTGATGGTTAAGACATAATCATTAATAAGTTATCATATAAAGGGTTAAGGTCATAATCTAAATTATTTTCTAAATGCGCAATCTACTACCACGATACTAATCATTTTTTTCTTTTGTTCCTTTTTTGTGAGCATATAGCAGGATTCTAAACAAGGAGGTTAATTCTCGTAACGAAATTTTACTATGCTTGCCGAATATTATGTATCATCATGTCACAAGTTTTGGTTTCACCGTATTTTGACCGCTTTCCTAAGCGGCATAGAGTTGATTATTCCACTCACTGTCACATGTAATGATTTCATTACGATGACGCGTCCGAATGGCTCGTCATCCACAACTCGCTAAGATAATGATGGCACTCACTGAAATGCAAACTTTATATTGCACCTGGTATAGTGTCAAAAGCACCGTTATTATTGATTTTGGCGCACAGTTGTTGAGTATTTAGCAATGGACACAATTTTGCATGCTTTCTTTACCGACACAGCACCGTTTTTCGTTCAGTTAATTTCACTGAGCACCGGTTAGGATGTCGCTTGCGGCTCGCGATCTTTTCTTGGTCGCGTCAAGCAAGCGCTGCACTCATATTATATAGGCGCACTCAGCACAATAGCGACGACACGAGGTGAGAGAGCGAGGCGAGTGCGTGACGCCACAAGGGCCGCTCATCACTCGAGCCGCTCGGCAGGGCCACTCGGCTCGGGCGCGGGCGGCCCTTGCCGAGTGGCCCCGAGCGCGCACTCGGCCGACACGCACCAAGGCCCGAGCGCCGCATTTGAATACCAATACCGTTCCACACGACACGCGCGCATGCTATACTACTCACGACTACTACTTCTACTTACTCACTGTACTCTCTATACTACTATCTACCTATTATTAGCGGGAACGTTCGGGCCGAAGCGATCCCGAGGATCCGCTAAATTTCCTTCCCAACCCCTATTGGCTTCACGGGATCCGAGGGATATGAACCGCGACTATCTTCGCCTGTGCTCCCCGATTGCTCGATACTAGACTACGCGCTACCTCTATCTTTCTCTATCTCTCTGTCTATCTCACTTGCTCTCGCTACGACTTCTTGGCAGTAGGAGTTTCAGTCTCGCCTCTCTTCCTTCTTCCGTAATCTCTATCAGACTATCTATCGTCGTGCATGCACACTAGATATTGTGACATACATAAAACTATTATGGCTAACATTCGCTATTGCCGTTAACAACTTACGAGCAGGGAAAGAACGCTACGGATTACACCGGCATTTGACACTTCTGTTAAGTACCTACGATACTACTTATCACATTACGATATTCTAGAAGAGCACTGCCAAAGGACACTGACACACACTGACTACATCACAGAGGAAAACACGAGGTACGAGCCACACACACAGAAGCAAAGATGGGCGCACATTGACCACCAGACACTGAAGCACACACACATAGACTGGCGCCGTCGCATTAATCAATACATGTGCGTGTGAGTGACTTCTCTACGACGACGTGGGACGACGATTATATAATACCGCGTCTCGCCTTTTTCTGATCTAATCAAGGCAAACGCGATTCTCACTAGTGCTTGTGTAAGCAGTTTTCGCTCGAAAGATCCTGCGCGAGAACGTTTCACACAAGTATTTTCAGTCTATTCAGGAAATGAAATTCGTATTTGTTCGCTACGCTCTGTGGGAACAAAAAAAGGCGACAGACGTGAACCTAGAACAGCCCCGACGTTTCGAGCGGCTTAAACCGAATGTGCCTCCTAAAGAGCTCAAAATACACGAGAAAGTAAATAAGAGCCCCCAATTTTGCCGACAAGCGTTCTACTCGTAATCTCTCACTTAGTAGTTCCGTTCGCCCTGCAATGTTCGCACAATTTGTCTTAAATGTATTTGAATGCGTTTTTCTCTTTTTTCTCTCGTCACTGACTTTGTATGGGCCGCTGGTAACCCGTACAGCCATAAGGAGTGAGTATAAAATACTTTAGTGCTTGTATTGGTGTGCATTTGTGCTTGTGCCTATGCTTTATGTAGTACCTTCCTAGCACTACTCTAACTATTTTAGCGCAAACTGCAAGAGGTTATATTGAGGCTTCTCTTCGTAGACGTGTATTAACGAATTCATCAAAGACTTGGTGTTACTACTTAATCATTTTCGAGCTCCCAAGTCTAACGTCCCGAAGCATGGTCCCTTGCAGTGTGTGAAATAATGTTTCTAGATTTAGACATGCAGCTTTGGATAACCTATAGTGACTTACTAAATGTTTGACTCTGTAAAAGCTTGACGGTTTTAGTTGTTCTATACGATGTGGATTGAAAGGTAATGGTTTTATTTGGTTAATGGTGATGTGAAAGGGCGTAAAAGAATATGTCTCAGTGTGTGTTGGTATTCAAATGCCCGATCGAGATGCTGACAGCGGGTGTAGCAACTCGCCGCTGACTAAAATACTCTATCAGCATCTGCGATGGTGATTACCGACCGCACAGCTATTCCAAAAATTTGCCGAAGCTTCACTCCAATTTAGACTATGAATTCGCTTTGAGATAGTTTCTTTAGCGCTCCCGTAGATGCTGATAGGGCATTTTAGGTCTAAAGGAACACAGGTCTGGCTCAGATATCTAACATTGTTTTTGTGTGCTCACAGTGCCTGGCGAGCCGCAAGACGTGAAGATCACTGCAATCAACTCTACTGCCCTCCGTGTCACGTGGAAAGCGCCGCAGGAAAAAGATAAAAACGGGATTATAAGAGGCTACCATGTCCATGTACAAGAACTTAAAGACGAGGTAGGTAATATTTGTACAAATTAAATCAATTCATGTCTAAGTATGTCATGTTTAAAATATTTTTTTCCCTCAGGGCAAAGGTCTTCTCAACGAGCCAATGCGCTACAATATCATGGATGAAACAGCATTAGAGTTGAATGTCACTGGCCTGCAGCCGGATACGAAGTACAACATCCAAGTGGCAGCTCTGACAAGGAAGGGAGACGGCGACCGGAGTCCACCTGTGACTATGAAAACCCCTGGTGGTGTTCCAAATAGACCAATTGTAACATTGAAGTAAGTAAATTTATATTTTAAAAGAGTGTGCATAACAATATTTTTCACTGCGTAAGCAATATTTCTCAACTGATAACAACTAAATATATCAAATTGCTTTTTCAGGGTTTTAGAACGTGAACCGGATGTTTCAATAGAATTAGAATGGCTTAGACCAACTCAAACCTACGGAGATTTACTTGGGTATCGATTAAAATTCGGAAGCAAAGACAATGTGCCCTTCCAAGATATTTATTTACCGATAAAAACTACTACGTTTAAGATGCAAGATTTAGAAAGAGGCATCCAATATGAGTTTAGAATATCGGGTAAAAATCACATTGGTTATGGTCAGGAGGCTGTAAAATATTTGCTCACTCCAGAAGGGGTACCAAAAGGTCCACCGACGAATGTGACATACCACTTTCAGACTCCGGATATCATCAGCGTCACTTGGGAACCACCTGTTAGAGCAGACCGTAGCGGCAAAATTAAAAAATACGACATGCAGTTCTATAAAAAAGGTGATCAATCGTCAATGGTTGAAAAGACTACTGAAACTAAACTAAAAGCTGTATTTACTGGATTAGAAGAGGATGCTCATTATATTTTCAAAGTCCGGGCGTATACTGGACAGGGAGCAGGGCCTTATAGCAAAGACGTTATCGTTCACACTGAGAGTAACATCGGTAGAGCACCCATGTCCGTCAAAGCAGTGGCAACTTCCGAATCAGGCGTTGAAGTCTGGTGGGAAACTTTCAGATCAAGAAAGAAGATTATAGGCTACGTTATATTTTACACCATGACTCCCGTTGAAGACTTAGACGAATGGCAACAAAAAAGTATACATGTAACGCATTCTGCTGATTTAGAAAATTTGGAGAAATTTGCAGAATACGCTATCGCAGTTGCCGCCAGAACGCCTGATGGTCTCGGAAGGTTATCAGAAAAAGTTACTGTAAAAGTAAAGCCGGAAGAAGTGCCTTTAAATTTGAGAGCCCAAGACGTGTCAACACATTCCATGACCTTGTCGTGGTCACCTCCATTACGCTTAAACCCAGTTAGCTATAAGATTTCATACAATGCTATTAAGGAGTTTGTTGATTCTCTTGGTATGACGCAAACGCAAGAAATTTCGAAAAGAGAAATTGTCATGAAGCATGACAGAACGGCGTACTCCATAAATGATCTCTCGCCATTTACAACGTACAATGTTAACGTAAGTGCTATTCCTAATGACGATTCGTATCGACCCCCTACAAAAATCACTGTTACCACCCAAATGGCAGCGCCAAAACCAATGGTAAAGCCTGATTTCTATGGCGTTTTTGAAAATGAAATACTCGTTATTCTACCTCAAGCTTCGGAAGAGTACGGACCCATATCACATTATTATTTAGTTGTAGTGCCAGACGATAAAAGTCATAATCACAAGAACCCTGATCAGTTCCTAACCGACGATTTGATAAAGAATAATGTTAGAACAGACGATGAAAACGCTCCTTATATCGCTGCCAAATTCCTACAAAGAAATATTTTGTATACATTCCATTTGGGTAACGATGAAATGTACGAAGGGTTCTTGAACCGGAAGCTAAATCCGAGTAAAAAATATCGAGTTTTTGTGAGAGCAGTGGTTGATACTCCACAAAAGCATTTGTATACTTCGAGCCCGTTCTCAGAATATTTATCATTGGATATGCGTGAAGCTCCTCCTGGTGAGGAACCGAGTAGACCCGACCCTAAAGATATCAATGGAGACCCAGAAATTAGAATAGAGGAAAACAGAAAAGAGGCGGGCATGATTTGGGTTATCGGTCCAATAATCGCAGCTTTGATGCTTTCGTTATTATTGGTGCTTCTGTTTATAGTAAAAAGACGAAGACAACCTTGCAAAACTCCTGACCAGGCTGCCGTAACCAGGCCTTTGATGTCAGCGGACGTTGGTTTCGGAGCACCCTCCGATCCTGTAGAAATGAGACGACTAAACTTTCAAACTCCCGCTATGATTTCTCACCCTCCTATTCCTATCTCGGAGTTGGCCGAACACATAGATAGGTTAAAAGCGAACGATAATCTCAAGTTTTCACAAGAATACGAGAGTATCGAACCTGGACAACAATTCACGTGGGACCACTCCAATATGGATATAAACAAGCCTAAAAATCGTTATGCTAATGTTATTGCTTATGACCACAGCCGTGTAATTCTACAGCCCATCGACGGACTACTTGGAAGTGACTATATCAATGCCAATTACTGTGACGGTTACCGTAAACATAACGCTTACGTGGCCACTCAAGGGCCCTTACAGGAAACATTTGCTGACTTTTGGCGAATGTGTTGGGAATTGCGAACCTCTACTATTGTAATGATGACTAAGCTGGAAGAGAGGACAAGGATTAAATGTGATCAATACTGGCCTAGTCGTGGAAGCGAAAGTTATGGCACTATGACAGTGACTATCGCAGAAGTTCAAGAGCTTGCCACTTACTGTATTCGAACATTCCAAGTGACAAGGAAAGAGAGCGCTGAGAGACGCGAAGTGAAGCAACTACAGTTCACTGCCTGGCCTGATCATGGAGTTCCTGACCATCCTGCACCTTTCCTGCAATTCTTACGACGTGTTCGTGCCTTGAATCCACCTGATGCTGGTCCATTGGTTGTGCACTGCTCCGCTGGGGTCGGCCGCACTGGATGCTTCATCGTTATCGATTCAATGCTAGAGAGAGCTCGTCACGAGCGTACTGTGGACATTTACGGTCACGTCACCTGCTTACGAGCTCAACGCAATTATATGGTGCAAACTGAGGACCAGTATATTTTCATCCATGACGCGTTGCTCGAAGCCGTCGTTTGCGGTGACACTGAGGTGCCGGCACGAAACTTACACGCGCACATCCAGAAATTGATGCGTATTGATACAATCGAGAACATCACCGGTATGGAGTTAGAATTTAAGAAGCTGGCTAATATGAAGGCGGATTCAAGTCGGTTTGTATCGGCTAGCCTGCCTTGCAACAAGCATAAGAACAGGCTGCTTCACATCTTGCCGTTTGAGTCGACCCGTGTATGCCTGACACCTCGTGACGGCTCGGACTACATCAACGCGTCGTTTGTCGATGGCTATAGATACAGAGCTGCCTACATCGCTACCCAGGGTCCTCTGCCTGATACTACAGACGATTTCTGGCGTATGCTGTGGGAACACAACTCTACTATTATTGTGATGCTGACCAAATTGAAGGAAATGGGCCGAGTGAGTTCAATTTTTACTCCAAGAATAGTTGACCTTTTGTCTAGTGTAAGTTATTATTTACGGATATTATTCTCTTTTTAGGAAAAATGCCACCAGTACTGGCCGTCGGACCGTTCAGTGCGTTACCAGTGCTTTGTGGTAGACCCCATCGCGGAATACAACATGCCTCAGTATATCTTGAGGGAGTTCAAGGTTAGTAACTTTTAGAGCAATCAAGCGAATCGCTTTGAGAAAAAGTATAGTAATAACCTGAATGTACTAGAATAGAATAGAAATAGAATATAAATATTTATTAACCATATAACTTTCTCTGTTATATACGGCAAGTCCAATACATTTAGTTTATTATTTTAGAATTTTAAATTATGATAATTCATTAGGTACTTAAATATTTGATACAATACAATCTGTTTTATATAATAAGTATACTGGGTTATAGTTTTTACGTTATACATATTTCATGTTACAATATATACTAATAAATTCAAAGATAAATTACAGAATTACATTAATTATCTACACAATCAGTCGTCATATTTTAATCTTTATTTAATGTGAAAACGAGGATTAAGTCAGGCACATCGTCATATATTCGTTTAGTGAATAAAATGGGTTGAATTTCAGATTTAAACTCATTTATGTGCAGATTACTTGTACTAAGAGGAAGTTTGTTATACATAATTATTTTATTATAAATACCTTGCTTCTTTACTTAAATAATCTTGGTCTCGGGCTGATGCAATTTTTCTTTGTTGCATAAGTTGTAACTTGTACTGTCCATTACTTTAGGGAAATTTTCTTTTTCACTGTGTATCTCTATAAGACTCTTGTAAATATATGGAGATATTACTGTCATGATATTATTTTTTATGAAAAATGGTTTAGCTGAATCACGCTTTCGCAAACCATTTATTATATTAATTGATCTCTTCTGACATTTAAGGATTTTTTTATATATTTGTAGCATTGCCCCAAACCGTAACAGCGTAACTAATAAGAGAATGGACATAGGCATAATAAACTATTATCTGTGTTTTTTTTATCTAATACTGGTTTAAGTCTAAATAATGCATAGTTTGCATTAGAAAGTTTCTTGCTAAGTGAATCTATATGAGAAGAGTGGCTAATTGTTTGATCAATGGTATAACCAAGAATTTGTTTTCATTCACTGTCACGTTACGCTCTATACCCTTCTTTGCTTGGTATTCCATAATTGTATATATTTTGTATATATGTTCCATAAATGTCCATAACTATTAATTTTGCTGGCTAATTTTGACCACATGGTTGAAGGTATTCAACCAGATTTGAATATTAGTCATTGATATAAAATTCAAGAACAATATACTGTTTAATAATTTCAAAAGAATTGTACACAGTACAATATTATTTCACTTCTGATACTTGTAAAGTTGTTGTTTGTACCCGATGTAAAAGGACTAAAACGGCTTTTTGTACTCTAGCGCATAAAAACATAATTTTCCTTTATTCCTAGGAAAATACCAGTATATAAATAGTGATTGTTCAAAGTGGTTCAGTTTGTAATGTACCTATTTCATGTAAGAAATTTGCTTCTTTTATTTATTTCTTAGGAAGACCAACAGTATAACAAATATCTTACATATTACTAATAGCAACAAATAACCAATAATAGGTAATAATAGGTCCTCACGGATAACTATCTTATAAATGACATTCAAATAATGAACGCTAGGATACTCGTACAACTTAGTCTAAACATTATGCTTATAATTAAATTCAAACAGTTAGTCGAAGAACTCTTTGCTCAACAACCGATGCAATGCTTGTACAAAATAAGTGTAAACCAACTCTCTTGTCTATCTCATTGAAATTTCTGCTCACACGTAACAGGTAAGAAACAGTTTAACTATAGTTAAATGTATTCCTAAAAATATCAATGATTACTTTCCTCGCAACTGAATTAAAAATCCTACTGTATAACTCAACTCAATCATAAAACCCATGTGTAGCCTAGACTTAATTAAACACCTTCCCTACGCCTTCGAGTTCCACTACATTTACTCATACCTAATCGGCGTTAAGTTTTATGTACTCTATCAATCTCATATTGGAAATAGTCTTTTTTATTTAATTATCAAAATGAGGAGAACGCAATTGGTGATATTTGTACTCGTAGTCACCCGTTTCTCTGTGAACCTCACAATTTTTTCCCACGACTCTCGCTGGAAGTGAAAGAGTGTGCATATAATTATTTATTATGTTTGCATGACACACGTCACGCACGCGTAAAATAAAATTAAGGTAGGTATTATTACTTTTAGAACTGGAAGAGAAAAGTTGCTCCTCCAAAACTCTGTCAACCTCTGTAAACACTTGAAGTAAACTCCGAAAAACACGGACACGGATCACCAACAAATAATAAATTAATATATAAATCATTGTATAGGTGACAGATGCCCGCGATGGAGCGTCGAGGACGGTTCGTCAGTTCCAATTCACCGACTGGCCTGAACAGGGAGTCCCCAAGAGTGGAGAGGGCTTCATCGACTTCCTTGGACAAGTACACAAGACTAAGGAGCAGTTCGGTCAGGATGGCCCTATAACAGTGCATTGCAGGTAAGTGAATTAAATGTGGTTTGAGTATTCACTGCTGATTCGGTTTGTTCGTGTAAGAACCAATATCGTTGCTAATACAATATCTAAATGTAGTAGACAACGTGGCGGAAACTGGCCAAACTTATTGATATAACCTACTGAAATGTATCAGCCGGAATGTCCGCTGCTGAGCACAGCAATATGTGTTGGTTTGTCATAATCCCCACGCTTGGCTGGTGTCTTGAGGAGAGCTGTATAAGATAGCAGTTCCTCAGTAGGCGCTGCTGCCCACCTTCCGGTATTTGTACCTTAATCGCCTCTCACGACAGCCACAGGGGGAGGGGAGGGGTTGATATTCTAGCCCGATACCCCACAGGGTAATATAACCTAATAAAATAAAATGTATACATAATATACAGTGTATAGCTAAACGCATACATAATATATGTATATTTATATATATATTCAGTTCGGGGTTCTTGACTTTCTCGAAGATCTTTTGAAGCACTCTTTTGATAACAGATAGGTAGTTGTTTTCCGAATTTTTGACGAATACCTTAAGCTTTGAGGGCAATATCTTACCACACCGTGTAAAATCGGAAATAACTGTTTTATGTAATAAAAAAATTAAATACTAATTAGTTGAGAAAAAGTGTAACGATATATAGAAACTCAGTAATTGTTTTAGAATGAAATTCAATGTTACCCAGTCGATGGTATAGGTTTTTATCATCCCCAATTTTTATTTATTCTTCATCATAACACTAATAACTACTTACAGTAACTGCAACTACATTTTTTTGCTTATTGAGCCAAAAATTTCGTTTATAAGCTACAGCAGAATAATTTAAATATAATTAGGTACTTGGCACTGGCTCAACGAATGAGCATTGAAATCCAACGGGACAATACTGACAGCATGCTGGGCACGGTGCCAACTGGTAGTGGGCCAGAGCATTTGGACTGCCTGTAGGCCTGCTATGGCCTTTAGGTTGCCTAAATGCTTTCATTGTAGTAGTTGTAGTGTTGTATTAAGTTTGTAGTGTGTTTGTTCTTTATCCTCTATGGAAAATTTGTGTTGAATAACTCTTGTAATGCTAGCCCAAAAAATATCATAATTTCTTGCTATTAATGTGACTAGGGCATACATACACATCGTGAAAGTATTTACACGGATGAAACTCTTATTCGGATTGTATCCGCATTAATTTTAAATAGGTAGGTACTACCTCATGTTATTATCATCAAGAAATATTTTGGAAATACTACTTTGAAATTGTTTACATTCCTTAAATTTGAATTGAAAAGTAGAGTGCTTAACTCGGGTGAAATTCATCAATTCCTACTTGGACCATATGCACCCGTTAATATTCCAAACAAATTTAACTTCAAATTACACATCTTGTTTTAACTTCTCAATTAAAATAGGTTATAGTCATGCTATTGTTATCAATAAATATTTTAGAAAAACTGCAAATTTTTGCGAAATAAAGTCTTACTAGGTCTATAGCCGCATCAATTTTTAATAGATCTTTAAAATTGATGCTATATTAATATGTATTGATATTAATAGTAATATCTTAATATTAATTAATCAATAATTAATAATGTATTGATAATATTATCAATAAATATTTTAGATAAAAAATAGTGACCCGCCCCGGCTTCGCATGGGTAATTGCGACTAAAAAAAGAGATGGAAGCTATCCTATCTTTCAATTTGGATCAAATTGCACACGGTGTATAAATCAAATTTAAAATCGGTTCAGTAGTTTAGGAATCCATCGCGGACAAACAACGTGACTCGTAATTTTATATATAAAGATAATATTCTTCAGCCGAGTATACTTGTTTGGAAAATGTGCACAAAGGAAAAATGAATACAATTGCGTTGCAGTGCGGGTGTCGGTCGCACCGGCGTGTTCATAACTCTGTCGACGGTGTTGGAGCGCATGCAGTACGAAGGTGTGGTCGACGTGTTCCAGACCGTTCGCACTCTGCGCACCCAGCGCCCCGCCATGGTGCAGACTGAGGTCAGTACTACGCAGGGCCTTTACTTACCTCACCACTTGTTTCTAACTAGCTGTACGGCCGCGGCTCTTCCACCGCGTATGTCGGTTATCGCACAAAAACATTAACCTCTTTTTGCACATTTGGATAAAAATTATCTATGTCCTTCCCCGGGTATTAAACTATTACCATACCAAATTTCATTCAAATCGATTCAGTAGTTTTGGCGTGAAAGCTAAAAAGATAGACAGAGCTACTTTCGCATTTATAATTTTAGTATTGATTCTGCGGATTCTAAACTCCTTTATCCAAAAGCATGAAAAGATTACTCTGTTTTTCTCTGTTGTGTGATTTATTCAATAGCTATAAGTAGGTATAAGTATATAGCAAGAATGGAGATGCCCACCACCCATAATAAATATCTAATTGATGCTTAAGGATGTCACCTGTTGGTAAGTGATGATGTGGTAGATAAGGCTCACCTAACCTAGAATTTATTATCATCATCACATCAACCGGAACTTCCATCGTTGTACAAGGTCTCCCCCATTGGGGCGGATTTGCCATAATCCCCACGCTTGGCAGGCGTCTTGGGGATTTTAATACAAGTTGTCAGTTCTTCAGAAGTCGCTGCTTCCTACCTTCTGGCATTTAGACATATTTCCCTTAGTCGCCTTTTAGGTACGTGAACAAATGGGAGGGTGTCATTCTTACCCGGCACTCCACGGGGCCAAGAATTGACTCTCGATTATAACTGTCAGAACACACCGTTAGAATCTTGGCTATATATTCTCTACTTGAGGGATAACCCCAGTGGCAATAAGTATGGACATGTTGCATTAAAATAAATTCGCAAAAGCCCTGCCAATATGGAGTGGAACACTAGCACTGGAATACGAGCCATAAACCACAACACATCAGCCCATAGCTGTAACCATTGGTTAACATACCTTAGAGCGAAGAAATGTAAATAAAATACTTGACATTTACGCATCTGCATACAATGGATGACACCTGAGACAGTAGTGGTTCCTGCTACAAAGTAAAATGCTAATATAATAACTCCCTAGATGTCCTAACCAAAATGACAACGTTCACCCATATACATTTAATGTCTTATCCACACAGGACCAGTACGAGTTTTGCTATCGAGCAGCGCTGGAGTACCTCGGCTCGTTCGACCACTACACCAACTGTCGCTGAGACCGGCTCGTGTAAGCGTACGGGGCCCTGTCTGTCTCTATACGTACTTAATCTATACGCAATCGGGGAGTGTGGAACACCCTTTGCAATGGGAATTGATGATAGTAAAAAATATAGTTTTTTGCATCTTTTTGTATCACGAATTGTTATCTCTATATTATAGCAAAAATACTAATTGTAATATTTCATAAAATATGTAGGTACCTACTCAATCTATTAGACAAATTAACAAACTATTAGATTCAATATTACATAACCGGTTACAAACGTACGGATAAACGGATGATTCGCAAGTTACAGTGTGAAAAACAATTTTTTTTTTTATTTTAATATGATTATTTCCTTCACGTATGGTATTTATAATTATATTCAGTAAATCTTATTAAAACATGCCTGACGTACACCTTATATGGAACTGGAATTTACTTAATGGATTGAAGTTATACTATTTTCGTGATCCACATTAACCTCAGTTCTAAAGAAAATACGCCATACCAGATGACAATAAAGTTAGTGTTATAAATTCATCAATACCTTATCATCAATCCTCAATCACAAGCGCAATTCCCGCCATTGCAAAGAATTTCGTAATCGTAAAACTTATGAACATTGTTAAAAAATAATGGCTCGTTTACACCAGTCGAGTAATTGAGAACACTCAGCAGATTGAACAGAAAGGTGTCTTGCATTGGCTTACTAACCAGTGGACATCGGGTTATGTTCAAGACTCACTTCAGTACGTGTATATGTAAATGAAGCTACTAAACGTCTGAACAGATATATATAAAAAATTGTGCGTGTGTTATAGTGCGTGCTATAGTTAGTAGAGGTTAGTTTAGATTCACAATAAGATCAGGAAGAAAGCGCTGCGAACAAAAAAAAAATGGGTTGTACTACGACTGACAGGTCAACAGTACCGTACTCTAGTTACTGAAAAACAATATTAACGTACTCAGTTATATTAGTTTTTAAAAGATTTTGTTAGAAAATAAATGCTATGAGGATCAAAACGACGCGCGATTGTTCCTTATTTATATTTTGGTTTCTCTTTACGTTTGAATGATTTTGAGCAGAATTCCGATGTCCATTTAATTCTAAGCTTAATCATAAGACAAAGACACGCAAGCTACCGTTTTTAGTAGCTGTGACTGGAGTAAACGAGACTCTATTTAAATCCTTTTCTCGATTTTAAGCACGTTACACGCTCCTCGATTCCGTGACCATTTTAGTTAGACTGGCCTAGACAGAGCCCACGTCGCTCACCTAGTGATGTACTATGCTGATTACGATGAACTCACATTTTCTATGTCTATGAGGCTAAACATACGAGTGCCTACGAACGCTACTTATGATATATTTAACAATTTGTGACCATTCAATACATGATTGTGAGTTGAAAAGGGTAAATAATTATATTATCCTATAAAAATACTTATGATAGACCTAACGCAGCTGTTCACGCTATTTTTGTCTCTTAAATCGAACAGTTTCATGTTAAAGTCCATATAAACGGTTGATACTTAGATGCATATATAAAAAAATCGATATTATAACGGTCATTGTATAATTACGCCGCGAATATATAATTTGCTATCGATATTGAAGTAATTTAGTGAAAACAGTGCGCTTAGACTAAAACTTATGCGATATAATTAATCGATTCTCATCGTGACATATACAGACATATTGTAAAATGTATAAATACAAAATAGTTATTACAGCTGTAATTAGAAGTTTATTTTTCATATCGAGTGTTAATACGTTTAAGTAGTGTAAAGTGGTAAATGACTTCATTAATGCAATATTATCGGACTATTTAGACGAATCGGCTGTGTCGTGTGAATTATTGTGTCAGTCCTAAATATGTGTGCGTAGTACATACATTTGTGTAAATACTTAGTTGTATTATGATGATAATATTTTTACCATACGAGTATGCTGAGTTGTGCATTTTTTTCTTGCCCAGTTATTATCCCAACGCTTTGTTCATTATATAGCTTATTATTCATTTAATGTGACAGTTAAAAAATATGCTCAAGTGAAAACTTTTGTCACTTCCTGGCATGCTGAATCTTACTTTAAAAAAACTTAGTTCACACTAAGAGAGCAATAAAGTGGCCTGGGAACTTAACTAGAGTAAGTGCGCTCTTGTATAATGCTCGGGCTGCTCCAGCTTGCAAGCTAGAATGCATTCTCTGATGTAAACGTATCTTTAATTACTATTAGCTTTTTCTAACGCAGCTGTTCATGTTCAATAGTAAACATGTGGACGATTTACACAAGACTATTTGTAATTAAGCTATGTCATAGTTTTTGGTGGCTTGAATCCCTGACTTCGTGTTTGAATCGTTGCAATACTTGAATAGTATTCTATTCAAGTATTGCAACGATGAGCGAAAGAAATAAAACAGAAAAAAAATAGCCTCGTGTAAATTGTGCATTTATTCGTAAGGCAGACATTTGTATCTTAATTTTGTAAGTATAGTTAAGTTTTTGTATAATCACTGCTTGCTTTTAGAGTATGAACGTGATCGATGACATATCTATTTAGATAGAAAAAACTGTTTTTGTCTGCGTGGTAAATCTATGGGATGTAGAACGCGATTCGTTATTCGATTCGTGCTTCGTGGCATTAATGTATGAAATTGGCGTATTGATAAATGTGGTCGGGCCCTGGCTGGAAACACTTTCATTCAGTATCTAGGTATAAAGTTGCAGTCCCCGGCTCATCAGTTGTAAAATAAGATTCATGTTTAGTTTTTATTTTTAGACACATGGGAACTGCGAATTTGACATACAAAAATGCGGTCCACCTTTGATATGTCGATGTTGCTATTATTTAAAATATTTTAATATTATTATCAATTCGGACTTAAGCGCACTTGACTATAGCGTTCAAAAATCTTCTAATCACAAGGTTTCCATTTTACTTCTCCCTGCACAATACAATTATTTGAATTTGTACAATTTATGGGAAGTATATTTATATCAACATATACTTCCCATAAATCATAAGCATATGTATAGTAATCTAATCAACATATATTATCTCGTAAGTATATGTACATAAAAACATATACTTCCCCTAAATTTATGGAAAAAATAATTAAAATCGTTATATAAGTGCACAAACAACGGATAAAAGACGAGTCTATTCTTCTATTATTCGTTCGATTTACCAACGTTTCAAGTGAGTTTTTGGCCGGAACTGACAATAATCTTTATTGTTATTTTAAAGATGTTTGGATTGACGTCACCCGACTGCCACATCTCTTTCACACTACTTTAAGCTATCTTTAAGTGTAGTTCGTTATATTTTACAGTTATCTCCTTCGCCTAGTTTTAGGTTTTACACTCGTTTTATACAACTATATCTACTATTGTATCTATCTAATTACGTATAAGTAATGAGCTTGTATGTAAATTAGTAAGTAAAGTCTTTAAAACCTTCATTGCGAACAAATATAAAATCTATTAACTAAGATTATGGTCAAACTACGCAATGTATAAAATCATGCGTGCTAATATATGAGACATTTAAGTTGTATTTCTATACATCAACTGGAATAATTCGTAATGCCAATCGATTCATTATTAACTTTAATAAAATAATCATGTACGAAACATGTAGAGTAATGAGAATATTAATGAATTGAGAATATATAGTAAAAATTTAATACTCGTTGATGAATCATGTTAATGCGGGTTTGAGGCTAGGGAATGGACAGCTTTATTTTGTATGAATGATATTTAAATCACCTTTGATTCTTTCTATGAATTAATTAAGCTATGAAATCATTCCTTTTACAGTGTGTATTTTAAATCAATATAATTTTATTTTCATTTTATTTTCATCAAATCGTAATTTGCGCGTTTTATTTTTGATTTTTTGTATTCGAACGCACACTAACGATCTCTTGTAAGTACCTATACCTACATTTTTAATAGTAGCATCGTAGACTAGAACGTTATCTATTCTGTAATAGCTAACTATACTTTAATTTTTTTAAGTAATAGCCAATGTTTTAATTGCAATAAATGTTCTACCAATTTGCCATACCATATCAAGGTGCTCTTGATTTTGTACAAACTGTTATATTTTCACTGAATCATGCATAAATCAAACTTTTTGGTTTGACTAATGCAATCATAACATTTTATATTTTTAAACAACCATAGACAAGCCATTTGTTGAAAGTTTGTTCAAAAGACTGATTTACTCCGCGATTAATGTATTGTTAATTTTGATGTGTTTGTATTTGTTTGTAATTGTTCATTAATAATTTGAAATAATGATTTGAGAATATTTTTTTGATAAATTTGTGGATATGATGAATTGAATTTCGTGTACCTATACTTGTGTACTTAGTTTTTTACTATAAAATTAAATAATAGGCCAGAATCAGCCTAGTTGGCATGTATCTTAGGAATTATTGACTAATGTATTTAGAAAATATTAAATTATACACCTGTCTATTAAACCTAGGTAGTTAAGTAATTTTATCGTGGTACTATTTGATCTAGACAAAATATAATACTTAGGTACTTACTCAATTGTTACCTTAGTCAATAATTCCTTGGTCAACCAGACGAAAACCTAATCTTGCTTTTACTTTTAATAAGTGTAAATGTCAGACTCGACTCGCCATTTAGCATAGCAAACCTAATTTGCATGAGTTTGGATAAAAATCGGTAATTAAACGCCGTAGCTTTAAAATTACATACCTAATTTAGTGCAATTAAAATGGCGGACGCAACTTTGGCGGGAACTTGTGAATGTAATTTTATTGTAGGTGTTTGTAGACGAATATTATAATTATTTTGTAAAATTACCCGCGTTGCGTCTCGGGCACAGTGGATTCGCAAAATTATACATATGTATATGAAGAAATAAATTTATGTGAGACCATTGTTTAGTTTTTTATTCAATAACCATCCAAGTATATGTTCTCATCACGTCATGTCATGATCGATACAAGCAAGGCAGAAGGAGCGTTCCTTATCTTAGAGAAGCGCCAATATACGCCGGCACATTGTATAAGTTTGTCATCTATTTAGTTGTATCTAATATCTTCAACGTATATGCAGCCAAAGCAGAGATTTATTCCAACCAGTTTTGGACTGTTTTAAAGTCCTTTATCTGGGAGTCACGATAGTGCGAAGAACGAGCACTTGTCGCTTAATATGGATAAAAATCTGGATAGTTTTCAAAATGGAGTTGCCTCAGAAGTGGTTACTACAGCAAGCCTTCGCTTGTGCAATATGTGTAGGATGTTTTTGTGTGCACTTTACTATGTAGTTAAATTTTTAATTTTAGTGTCACCTCTTTGTTTGTGTCACAAATAAAGCATTTTTCTTTCTTCTTTCTTCTTTATGTTTCCACATTGGATACGTAATGTAGTCATTTATTTACCATCAATAATCACCAGTGGAAGATTTTAAAACCTAGAGTAATCTGTCCAGTTTACCGGCATCCACCAATGTCCGACCGCACGACACATTTTTAAACTAATTAAGAATATTCAAACGATTTTGACTCTAAACCCAAATTCCTTAAATACTTTGATGTTGTATCTATAACTTAGACATAGCGGCATCTTCCGTAAGTAATCAGCGGAGTTTTAGTTTTCATTTAAACGACGAGGTGAGTGCAAGCATGTCGAAAAGACAAGATTAATAAAAAAAATTAGTGGACTGGTGTTTTCAAATGGTTAGTTCATGCTCTTTTAATCATTAAATCAAAAGAGGTTTATGTTATATACCATATACATACGTCTATTTACTCAATTTAGGTGTAAATTACGCGTTATTTTGTACAGTAATTTAAAAAAGTCGGGGGCCGGTGCACTGGAGGAAAAAAAGGCTACTTCCAGTGTCCGGCCTACCCGGCCGGTCACTAGCTTTGATGGGTGGAAGTATTTATTTTATTTTAGTGTAATCAGCTTGCTGTGATATATAAACTTATTAGTAATGTCGTTCTTAATATTTAGCTAACCTTACGTCCAGTCTCCGGCCGCAAAAATGGGCTTTATAAATATTATACTTAAAAGACTTTGTATGAGAATATGGTGGCCGGACTACTAGTAGTATTGTCTAGTTCGCCGGCCTGAAAAAGACTTAGTGGCCGAAAAACTGGCTTTAATTCCAGTCTCCGGCCACCATCTATACGTAAATCTGTTGTATCAGCGTGTCTGTCTGCACATTGAATATATTTATAAAAGTGATTGGTTGAATATCAATAAAATTCTTGGATCTACGCCACGTTGACCTTTGATACGATATTATTATAAGCGGAGCGGTAGCCAACGCAAAAAAAGCCCTTTATATATTAATATTTTAACTTCAATAGAGCTAAAATAGTATATTATGTATATACTTATAAATATTTGGGAACTTCGGTTTTATTCGGAATGGCTCTTCTTTGGAAATGGCTCTTTTATATAGTTAAGAATCAGTAAAAAATTTATTAACATTCAAAACCAGTTCTTATTTCAATATAACAAGAGTCCTATGGCCATTCACTAGCCATTTACGGGTATTAGTGCCCTGTGGCCAGCCTCTAGGTTTCTGTTAGGAGGCCGGCCACTAGGCATAAGGTGGTCGGGCACTAGATTGGGACGGCCGGATACTGGAGAAAACATACTTTTCCAAAAAACTATTTTCTATATTAAAACTGACTGTCTTTGTATTTTTAATAAGTATTAAATATGTTATAAATTATATTTATGACTTTACAAATATATACTTATTCACTTATGCCTCTAAAGAACTTAGTAAAAAGTGAAATAAGTTACCTAACGTCTTAAGAGGCCGGACACTGGGCATGTTACCCTAGAATGGGAATTTGCTCTCTATATTAAGCCTTTATGCAATCCTCGAGCAGGTCATTACTTACCTTTTGTGTACCAGTTGGCTCTCAAGGGCATCTGAATACACGCTTAGGTTTTTGGCGACAAATGTTCTAAAACTCGAGGGAGGTACCTTATACATCTACGGGGATATATCATGTGGGTATTTGCAAAATGTCCTACCACCGAGAGAACATTAATTCCTCGGGATCCAGAAGGGATATTTCGCAATCGCGAACTTTCTATTACTTTGAGCACTTATACATAATATTTACCGTGTGTGGGTATGCTATGAATAATTATAACAAATATTTTATAAATACTAATGCATGATCGAGAAAGCTCGAGAGAGTCAAGACTTCCTGAGGAAGCTTGTGTAGAAGTGAAATGTGCCGAAAATTCTTCCGGTTGGTTACGTATCGATTATGACGTCACTTTGGCTTAGCAGGAAAATAAGCGGAATTTTCGCTAGCTGAATTTTTATATATTTTATTTATTTTTCTAAATTTATTATTGAACTATTTCTTAACGTATTTATACTACTATTTTTTTATTTTTTTTCATAACGTATTTGTTGTATATTACGTGACATAAAAATGTTCAAATTTCAATGTTATGTCATGATTTTATCCATTTGACTTGTATTATTATTATTATCTGCCCTAAAATGACATGTATTTTTTTTATACTATTATTTTTGGACATTAATATTAAGATTCTCTTGTTTATATTATTTTAAATTTTTAATAATACGTTTGTAAACGATAATTATGTAATTGGTATTGTGCCGTTTAATTATTATAACAATAAATAAATAAATAAATAAAATAAATTATTAATAAATATGGGTTTCCTAATTTTAAAATAACGCTTGAATCTTTTATTTAATTTACGCTGTGCCTGTTGTGTAAGCTACTACTAAGGCTTTCTACATTAGATTCAGTTAACTAAAAGCTCGAAATGAAACGCAAAACTTCTAACCACACTAATTATTTCTAACGCTATTACTATGTAATTAAGTAACAAAGAGATCCTACAACTAACAACATTCTCACCTATTTCTTATTCAGGCGATGCCTTCCCTCTAATTTTACCAGAGTAATCTTGTTATCCAAATATTGTGTCGGACCCAAATTGGCACAATGAATACGTATTGCCGGGCGTTAATTATAATATCTGAGGACGTGTCTCGTGAGATTGGCCGACTATTGTGCGCGGACCTACTTCTTCCCAACCGGGAAATGGAGTAATATAGGTCTATCTATGTAGAAATGACATCTAACTTCGGAAAGTCTCTAACTGTCGTATAGATGTATCTACCCTTAAAATAAGGTTCTTTGACCGAAGCTCATCCTATCAAGGCTGACTTATGATTTTTGTTGATCTTACTCCTCATCGACTCCTAATTTTTTCTTCTACAAGCAGGCAACTTTACATCGATAATGGACTTTACATAAGCTGGTCACTGGACAGGTGGATTTTGGTTAGTATCATAAATCGACACACTTCCAGGAAAAGCAAGCAGGTCTGATATACTACTATTGGGTATTACAAGTTCTTTACTTTCACAGGGCATTCGTTTTGGCAAATGAATTTGGAGGAGCTTTCTGAGTTTAATAAATCTCTATTATGTTTAGTTCACGACGCAAGATAATAATCAGCTAAATCATTATTAAGTTCATTCACGGCTGGTGCCTCGATTAAAACATTTAACATGGATTTTAAATGTTTCAATTATCACAACATTATGCAATGTAGTGCTCAGGTATATGATCATTATTGAAATCAATAACCGGAAGTGCCAATTAATGTTGTGAGGTTTCTTTTTCAGAACATAAACCAAGTTCATCCTTTGTTCTTTAACCGGACGTGTCGTTTTCCTGACAATCTTGAAGTAGCAACATGTGATGAGACTTACAAAGACAATTATTTGTGTTTGTTTCTGTGACAAAGGCTTGCGCCATTGCTCTCATAAGTTCTACGTCTAAAGAAGCTGAGACTTTCGAATCTGCCATGATTTATAAGTTTAATACTAGTCACTCGAACTCGTTTTGCTATTCTCTAATTTTAAAATAATTTAAGGGGGCAAAGAGGATTGTCCATTTTCGGCTCTGCGTGAACAAGGTGCCCGCAAAAAAGTAAATATGCCAATAAATCAGATTGTATTTAAAATTAATTTCTGGGCTTTACTTTTGTATCAACTTAAACCTATTCAAAATAATTAATAAAAGTATTTATCTGATAATATCCAAAAAATCCTGATATAAAACAATATTGCTGCAATTGCATTGTGGGCCGAAGGACAGTGGCTTCGTTCATCAAAAACCAAATTATCGTTATGACGTGGGCTGCGCACACGTCATATCGATAATTTGGTTTTTGAGCTTGGCAAGGTATCAGGAAGATCTAAATCCACCTGCCCAGTTTTTAGATAACATACTGTTAACTTATGATAATATATGATATGATAAAGGTAATAATAAAGAAAAATAATAAATAAGTGTGTTTTGTTCCAATAGCTATTTAAGTAGACCGTGGTGAGCAAGGGCTTATCTGACATCCTGATACATTATATTTATGATATTATTATTTTAACAGGTTTAAGCTATTAAACCTATATATCATATTTATACCTATAGTGTATGTTCATTGTAGGCCAAAAGGTCCATACAAGTGGACAATGCCCTTTAACTAATTAACAACCTCGAATATTTACCATAATTAAAGCGGTGTACCTACATTATCAAACTTAATACCTGAAATTGTAAAAAGTAATTGGGAGCGTCAAAACGTAACAAATTGAGGATGTAGGTAGATGGTAAAATTAAAACTGCGATTGAGACGTTCCATATAAAATAAAGTTAAGTAACAGAATTATTATCGTGATATATGGTAAAAACTTTTTCTTAGCCAAATATACACTTATCAACACTAAAAATATACCATAAACACACTTATAAACTAAACAAATATGACTGATAAAATATAATTTAAATTTTATTAAAGGAGTGTATAACAATGTACCTTCAGGCAATGTCAGCTTTTAATTTTTCTGAATAAAATTTCACATCAAATCAAATGTTAAAATTCATGGTCTTCCTCTTATTTCTGACACTATGCAAAAAATAATACTTATGATGAAGCCTTTCGATCGGTATGATAAAGCTACAGGATGATTATTGTTCTCGGGTAACGGGTTCGATTCCCGGTTCAACCATGTAATTATTTAAATATTTATGAATGCAGTTTAAATTGTTTTTTAAATTCAAATAATGTCTTCTTTCAGTAAAATGTTACATCATATTCAAGGTACTTTCCCTCCATGTGGCATATCCGTAGGAGGTCTTGTACATCGACGATAAGCACCGAGCTTCAGGTCTTGTTTCTTAATACGCGACAGAGTCCTAGCGGGAATCTTCATTTGTCGCGATAAGATTGTATGCTCTCTAATGTGATTTCACCGAATCCTGGCCATTAACAGCCTTTGTGGTTCTAACAGACTCGAAGACCATGATAGATCGCGTCATGTCTTCGACAGAGGAAGTATTGTTGATAGTACATAAGGCTGATACCAAGACGGTCCATATCCACTTTGTGCAAGGTGATCACTGCAGTCTTATTTTCTTTAACACCCTAATCCATATTTAGTCCGGTCAATTTGACATTTGAAAAACAAAAATTTTAAAACCATTTTTGAAAATAATTTTAAGATCTACAACTTTGTTCTGAAGACTTGTATGATTAAATTTACTGTTTTCGAATAACTTTTGTTGCACACATAGGTTCGATGGGGATTTTTGAAATATTATTTGAAATCGTAAACCCCAGCTCTCCACCAATATTTCGCTCTCCGGGAATTTTAGTTATTTGACCACTATTTTTATGTCTAAATTGACCGGACTAATTGTAATTTTGATAATGAACACGAAAAAATATGTGAAATGTTACCATATATCACGATAAAATGGTTAAAATATTTGTTTTATATCATATAATATAATCAGCCTAGCCGACCAGATATTTAACGAACTAAATATCAACATAATATTTATATGCTACCAGCAAATAGGTACTGCTACGTACCACAGAAGTGCTTATATACAGCCATAAAAATTTGTCTCTGGATATTAAAGCATATAAAAAACATACAATAAAAAAAGAGCTAGGGAAAAGCTTTCATAACTTGATGAATATTTATGTAACAAACTATAATAAGTAGGTAACTATTTATTTAAATATATCTAACAAAAATTTGAACCACTTTTTAATTTATTTATATAGGTTCTGTAGTATTGTGTTTTGTGCCCTAGTGTTCGAAAGTAAAATAAATGTATGCTCGATGTCGGTTGGGCAAACTGTTATTCCTATAGGTACTCGTATTTATTATTACCTACAGTACAGAGTTTTGAATAGTAAAATATTCTGAATCCAGACGAGTATGCAAAATGCTCTACACCTTTGTAGTCCTAACTTTTGTGTAGGATAAAAACTTTAGATAAGCCTTCTTAAAATTTATCATTAGTACAAGTAGGTACCTGTACATAATACGAACTTCAACCTAACTACTGTATAACTTTGTTTTGCGAACAAAATATAGGCTAGTTGGGTAGACTTTAAAGAGTTGAAGATCAAAAGCTTCAACTCTTCAGGCTGAAATATTGATAAAACATTGTTATAAAGTCACTACCGTACCATACCTTACGATTATTTCATATCATGCATATGATTATAGCAAAAAATAAAAACTAGTGCTATTGCAAGTACTTGGTAAGTGTATAGGTAGGTAGGTAAACTTGGTAAGTACCTATAAATTACTTACCTGAGATTTCAGTATGTGAAACCTAAAACATGATTAATTGAGGGTTGCGTTTTGGGTTTTAGCGCATCGATGTATTTAAATCATCGGCTAATCCTTTAGCGACGCCATATTGGCCACGACCCGTTATACCGAGCATAATCCCGCCATAAATAACAAACCGACATTTTGTCTATGAAATGAAAAAAAATCACTTATGTTCGGAAATTTGGTCGTATAACTCTTGTCTTATGTTGCAATGCTTGGATTCGGTTTCCCGATCGCAGAATATCGGAAAACACCCTAGTGATTATTCATATTCTGGCTATACTAAAACTGATGTAATATATTCATATTACCAGTGTACAATATACTTTTATACTACACCTGCTTATTTATTTATTTTATTTTATTTATGAAAAAAGAACATGTGAAAATTGCAGACGCCATTGGCGCCATTTTCAATTTGTGTGTTGTTTGAGGATTCAGTTTTCGTAGAAAAGTAAAATAAAAGGTAGGTGTAGTATAAAGCACTATGTATCACTCGAGAGAAAGTGCGATTCCCGTTCTCGGGTGTTTTAAAGCCCTCGCTCACGGCTCGGGCTTCAAACGACACCCTCGACGGTAATCGGTCACTTTCTCCTCTCGGTGAACAATATACTATACGTTAAATTAAATAATTGTATTTGGATATACTAAAATGATAAGAACCATGTGTTCCACTTATGATGTATATTATACATTTTTATATTTAATATATAATAATATACATTTATATACCATATGTACATGATATAACATAGGTACATTGTTATATTAAATGTATATAAAGCAAGCAAGAAAGTTCTGAATCTCCAAGTCATATGTGTTAGACATGCTACAGAAGGTTAGAATAAATGACAAAACACCGGCCGGGTCTTTGGTAAAAATAGGAGGGATAAATTTTAAGACCTTTTGTTTCTATCGTATATTAATGTAGAATTTAGTAGGTTTAAGATCTCTGTGATATTGTTTTATTCTCTCTGGTATTTTAAAACACTCGTAGATTGAAAAGATTGGGAACTAATTTAAGAAAATAATGAATTAGTTCGCTATCTTTTCAGTCTATTTTTATTATTTATTTTTTAATTTTGGAATTCATCGGGGTGGTGCTGCCGGCATGCTGGGCACGCTGCCAACTGTCAGTGGGCTGGAACATTTGGACTGCCTGTGAGTCTGCAATGACCTGTAGTTTGTATAATGCTATTATTGTAGGAGCTGTAGTGTTGTATATATATAGTTCGTAGTATTTTGTTAAGGTTTAAAAAAGAAACTAATGTTTTATCTGCGATTTCTAAACTTTACCGCTAATAAATCTCCTCTTAAATTAAAAATAAATAAATCTAAGTTTTATCAATCTAATGTTACTTATCTTGAACCAAATATTAACCTTGGCCTAGGTAAACTCTCGATTGACTATACAACTGTCTTCCTGCGAATCATAATCGATTCAACATTACAATGGGATCCTCATGTAACCTGATCAATACCGGAGATTTAGTTCTGCAGTATATGCAGTCTTAAGGAAATACGGTTAACGGATGTAGCTACTGCTAGAATCGTTTATTTTGCATACTTCCACAGTATTATGTAATTAACTATTATTATTGTTGTGGGGAGCTGCAGCTGAGCAAGAGGCAATGATCAATTTGTTCTTAACATGAAGTGGACCCTAGCGAATCTCGGAGAGACTGTTTTAAAGAAATATGTGGATATCTTTGAAAATATTATGATTGCAATACACTCATAAAACTTGAATGTATTTATATTAAACAGTTACAATCACGATGACAATATTCGAAATAAATAGGTAGGTATACAATAGCTCTGTCAGGCATTAGATTAGTAAAAACCATAGAGATATAAAATACTATTCTCTTTTCTGTGGTAAAAATAATTAAATAGTCATTCTTAGGGTGCGATTTATATGTGAATAGAATTCCTTTAAATGATTGCAACGCCCACAGACGTAAAATTTAAGCTTCCAAAAAAAATGCTGCTTTGCCGTTTGTGATTTTTTAAACAAAAAATCCTTCGATAATTCTTCCTCTGCTATGTTACCACCCCTGTTACCATGGCCCTGAATTTCTTGTCGTTCTTCTCACAGTGGCTCTGAAAAACTTTTAGCTTTGTTCACTTACTGCAACGTTTTTTTGTCCAGGTTCATTCTCTTAACTAATCTTTGCAACTGCTGCGTTTATTTGTTACTGACTGTTTCGTCACTTAATTCTGCAAATGCAGCCATTTCTCCTTTCTGGCAGTTTACTTCATTAGATTCATGATCATCAGGGTTGTATGAATTTTTAACATTACACTAAGTTAAGATAGCTATTAAGTAGGTACCTAAAACGTTATAAATTCATGGTCTATAATATTTATGAATTTAATGAATAATTTTATTCAAATCCGCCCTCAAGGTGTTTAATTATTGGGATCCAGTATATAAACGGCTTTAATTCATTCACACATTTTTAATTTCTTAATACCTTTGAACACTCTACATCTTTATAAAAAATTACATCGACTACAAACTTATAAGTTGCTCCAAACAATTCTCAAAAACTAGTACAAAGAAAATTTTCTTCAAGACATTTGTCAAAACTCTAATCGCTCCAAGTTTGAAAATAACTTGCTTTTAAAAACATAGACTATAATCATAGACAATAAGAATTCATCTCTACAACATCCCCTCTGAATTTTATATTGTCTCAAATAAAATTAAAACCAACCTGTATTTAACTTTAACATATTTTCCTAGAACACCCCATATACAACTTCAACATTGAACACATAATTAAAACAAAAATAAAAACCCATACTAGTATTCCCTACCTATCATTACATTCTACATACTATATTAAACCACCCCCTTAAATATAAATTTCAAATTAACAATCAAGACAATCTTAATACTATAACTAATACCTAAATTTCAAATCAATTCCAAAACATTATCTCTACAAAATATAACATCTAACACCTATCATAATTAACTAACTATACCACTAAACTCACTTCATTAAAGTTCACATCAAACTCACTGATCACTCACAATATGCTTTCTTAAACGTAAAAACTTGGTTCTGTCCAATCCTTTTGTCAAAATATCCGCAATATTAGAATTGGTTGGACAATAGAAAATTTCAATTAAATTTTGATCTATCTTTTCTTTAATAAAATGATATTTCACATCAATATGTTTGCTTCTGCGATTTAAAATTCCGTTTTTAATTAAAACAATAGCCGACTGATTATCAACAAATAATTGTGTTTTTGGAGTATGACCTGTAATTTCTTTAATCAGACTTTGAACATAAAGTAAATCTTTGATACATTCTGCGGCAGAGATGTATTCTGCTTCCGTACTGGAGAGAGCGGTGACGGACTGTTTACGCGAGCACCAATGTATGGGACCACCACTGTACAACACTACAAAGCCAGTCGTACTTTTCCTAGTATCAGGATCACCAGCGAAGTCTGCATCACAATATGCAGTCAAAACTAAACTATTTCCACGTAAATATTGAATACCAGAAGATATAGAGCTCTTAAGGTATCTGAAGAGATTTTTAATATTGGCAAAATCATTTAAATTAGGACACTCTTGATGTCTACTGCAATAACCAACATGAAATGAAGCATCTGGTCTAGTTTTGTTTACTAAGTATAGTAAAGACCCTATCAACTGCCTATAACGATGCACATCACTACTATTACCCTTCCCCTCTTGATGTGTATCAACTAAAATATTCGGAAAAATAATTTCTTTTAAGTCATTAAATCCAAATTTATTTAACATTTGACCAATATAAGATTCCTGATAAATTTTCAAATATTTTTCTCCAACCTGTATATCAATACCGATAAACTTCTCAACTTTATCAAATTTTTTAATTTCAAATTCTTTTTGCATTCCTTTCATGATATTATTCAATTCATTTTCACAATTTCCTATCAAAATTCCAACATCAACATATATAGCCAAGTAAATTTCCTTTTCTTTACATAAAAACAAACATGGATCTAATTTCAGCTGTTCGAAACCCAATTTCTTTAAATATTCAGTTAGCCGCTTATTCCACATGAGCGGTGCTTGCTTAAGACCATATATACTCTTCTTTAATTTACAAATTTTATTTTCACCATAATCATAACCTAAAGGAATTTCCATAAAGATATCCTCATTTAATTCTCCATACAAAAACGCTGTCTTTACATCAAACTGTTTTAATTTTAGACCTTTCTGTGCAGCAATTGAAAGCAATAATCGTACACTAGTAGTATTTACCACTGGACTATAAGTCTCTTTGTAGTCTACATTATATTTTTGTAATATCCCTTAGCAACAAGTCGTGCTTTGTATCTTCCTTCCGACTTCACAGTAAAAATCCACTTACTAGTTATCAATCTTCTATTACCTGCTTCTATTTTATCAACTACTTCCCAAGTTTTATTTTTCTCCAAAGAATCCATCTCTTCTTTAATAGCTTTTTCCCATAAACTTCTCTCATCACTCTTCAACACCTCACTGTAAGTTAAAAATGATGTTTCTAAATCATAATCTTTCAACCTTATTGGTAATTTTCTATCTCTTTTTGACAAAATCCTTTTACTACTAATTTCTTCAACGGACTCCTCCGCATCCACAAACAACTCGTTTCCATCCACCGTCAATCTACTATTATCTTCAATCTCATTTCCATTATTCACTTCTTGACTACTATCTTCCAAATTAACTTCTCTTCTACTATTATTATCTAATAATTCTTCAGCAATACTATCTTCAAAAACATCAATTCCCTCATTTTCTATAACATCATTCCGTTCCTCCTCCAAAACATCTTCTACGACATCATTTCGCTCTTCAAAAATATTTTCTATGACATCATTTCGTTCTTCTTCTAAAATATTATCTATGACATCATTTCTCTCTTCTTCTAAAATAGAAAATTCCTCCTCCTTCGTTGCTTCAACATCTGTCTTCTTCTTCTTACTTTCTCCATACAAACTTCCCCTCTCAACTTGACAACCATCATCAGCTGTGATGACATTTCTTTTCTCGTTTTGTTCTTCCAACTCCTCTTCTTCTTTAAATAATTTATATAAATCTGTAACTTTCGCAATCCTATTACATTGCTTTAAAAATTCCAAAACATCCTTCGCATTATTATTAAAAGTCACATCTCTTGAATAAAATACCTTCAAACCCACCGGATCCCAAATCTTATATCCATTGTTCGTAAATCCTACTAGCAAACCCTTACCACATCTGGAATCTAATTTATTGAGTTTTGTATTTATTTTGTAATAAGCCAAAGAACCGAAAATATTTAAATGTTTCAAATTTGGAATTCTATTAAACCACATTTCTGCTGGCGTTCTGTCATTAATAGTATTAGAACACCTATTGGTTATGTAAGTTGCTGTTAACACCGCCTCGCCCCATAACTCTTGTGGTAACTTCATGTCAAACAAAAGAGCACGGGTTCGCTCCAAAATTGTTCTATTTAATCGTTCTGCCTTACCATTATGTTGTGGAGTATACGGTATTGTATAATCTATTGAAATTCCTTTACCTAAACAATATTTTTTTAAATTATTTGAACTATATTCACCGCCATTATCGCACCTAAATGTTTTTACTTTTAAGTTAAAGTGATTTTCAGATAAATTTATGTAATTAGTAATTTTTGAAAAGGCTTCACTCTTAGTTCTGATCAGATAAATTTTAGCAAAATGTGTATAGTCATCTAGAAAAGTGATAATATATTTATAACCATCATACGTGTCTGAACCTATTGGACCACAGATGTCACTATGAACTATTTCTAATGGCCTAGTAGCTCTATTCCTTTCGGTATTGAATGGTTTTCTGCATAGTTTTGCTTGTGTGCAGACTTCGCAGGTGTCAATATAATTATCACTATGTTTTGAATTTATTCCATTAACTATCTGTTTTGTTTTTGAAATTGATGTATGTGCCAAAGCTCGATGCCAAAAATTTATGTTTTGAATTAAGTTTACTGACTGTGCTTGACCGAGTTGCTGACAACTCTGCATAGTACAGTCCGTCACCCCTTAACTCACCAGTCAGTAAGCAGCTGCCATCTCTTTGGTACACTTTACATTCTTTTCTGAAAAACACAATTTTATAATTATTTTCTGCTATTTTTGAAATTGAAATTAAGTTTTTCTTCAATTTCGGGACTAGTAACACATCATTGAAGGTAATGTTATGTGAATTTGTGTTAGACTTGCATAACACTTTACCCACAGTGTCTATAATGTGTGTATTACCATCAGCTGTTGAGATTCTATAATTGCACTTTTCTTTCAAATGTAAATATACTTCAGAATTAATTATGTGACTGCTAGCTCCGGAATCTAGTATGAACTCAATAGTTTCCTCCTCATCTCTGTCTAATTTTGTAAAATTACTCACCGAAAATTGTGGTTTCTCTAAACAAAATTTTGAAAAATGTGTGTTTGTCTTGCAAAACACACAATTGTATTTTTCTTTGCAATCATTATTTTTGTGTCCATTTTTCAGACATTTTTCAAGCATGTTATTATGCTGTTATTCTTCACGCTCTTGGATCCTTTATCATTTCTGCAGAATTTTGCTATGTGTCCTTTCTTACCACAATTATAACAAACATTTATTAAAAATGTATCACAATTTTCTTTATTTTTGTATCCCGTTCTGTAATTTTTAGTTCTAATTGTATTCGGGAAATAAGATTCACAAAAGTTTTCTCTTCTTTAGCAGTTGATTCCCAAGCTGTCCTAAAGCTCGATAATTCTTTAGGTAAAATGCACAATATTTTCGACACAACCTCAGTATCAGTTAGATTCATCCCAGTACTTTTGATTGAGGTAACTATGTTCATTAGGTCGCCGATATCTTCTAGTAAATCTGTTTTTTCGAATTTATAGTTATAAAAATCTTGGAGTAAATGACACCTCTGTGTGTCAATTTGGCCCAAAAATATCTTATTCAATGTGTCTAAAATTTCTTTTGCGGTTTCACAGTCAATTATACGTCCAATATATGAAGTATCTACAGAATTAATTATTGTAAATCTGGCTTTTGCATCTTTACTAATAAAATCTTCCTTTATTTTTTGTTCATCATTTAACCCTTGTATAACTGAATTTAGTCCTTTTGATAATAGTAATAAATGTAATTTCTTTTTCCAAATAATATAGTTCGTATTTTTATCTAGTTTTGACAGTTCCTCTGTCATGTTTCTATATAATTATTTCCAGTAAATAAAATAATAATTTCATCACCATATGGTTTCCAGGGTAGGTAGCTCAGCTCATCTTCATCTTATCCTTGAGGGCAAAGGGCCCATGACCTTTTATTCAAATCCGCCCTCAAGGTGTTTAATTATTGGGATCCAGTATATAAACGGCTTTAATTCATTCACACATTTTTAATTTCTTAATACCTTTGAACACTCTACATCTTTATAAAAAATTACATCGACTACAAACTTATAAGTTGCTCCAAACAATTCTCAAAAACTAGTACAAAGAAAATTTTCTTCAAGACATTTGTCAAAACTCTAATCGCTCCAAGTTTGAAAATAACTTGCTTTTAAAAACATAGACTATAATCATAGACAATAAGAATTCATCTCTACAACACCTAAAACGTTATAAATTCATGGTCTATAATATTTATGAATTTAATGAATAAATTTCAGCTACTCAAAAGCCTCCCTGGTTGATTTGCGGTAAATGATCAGGGAAAAACGTGACCATAATATTCAGCTTATAAATGTCTCCAACCCACAATCAGACTAGTGCGCACGTCAACGATTGCTATTATTTTGACAGACGTAAATAAACGTCTACAATAATTGACTAATGATGAAGATATGATCAGCTTTGATGTACAGTCTTTATTCACATGCCTACATGTACATAATTGCATTGAATTTATTAAGAAAAAACCTGACTATTAGATTATAATTGATCATGACCTTCCAATGGAATATTATACAGACCTATTAAAAGTATTAAAACACTGCCTTAATTCGGCTATCTATTCTGGGAAAATAAATTCTACATAGAGATCAATGGTGGAAGATCCAAGATGTATGGATTTTCTAGATTCCCTGTGACTGACTACAAGTTCTTCATGAATTAGTAACTTTGAGGAGAGTGCTCTCTCTACAGCTATGGCAATGCAGCAGATCTACAAACGGTACGTAGACGATACTTTTGCCATCCTCTCCAATAATATTTTTTTATGTGCTTATGACGGAATAAGCACGAGGACCACTTGATGGTAAAAGTCTTTTGTGCCTGTAATTTATTACCTACTTTGCTCGATGTAGGATGCTTCAAAGGGAGCGCGGTGCGGTCCAGTGTTGCCGCGGCGGGCGTTCTTAGCTTGGATTAGGCATTGTCTTACACTACGAGACTCAAATCCTAATTGGGGGAATCCCTTGTAGAAGAAGAATATAACAAATTATCACCATTTGATCAAATAATCTTCTGTCCACTTCAGAATTAATTAATTCAGAATTACCTAAGTAATTCATTAACAGTTTCCGGCGGAAAATAAATTTTGGTCTGTATTGAGCAGATAGGACGTTATTGCATTTTTTTCTACAGTGCTACAAATATATAGAGCACACTGAAAATTCTGCGCTCCTGGCTTATAATTGTTTTGTTTGTTTAGTTGTTTAGGGAGGACATAGATGCTGGCTACCGCCTGTGCGGTCGTCCAGCTCCACCGGGTTTTGGGCGAGGGCCTGGCCCTACAATAGCCCGGGAGGGAGAAGTGCCGAAGGCACTTCTCCCGAGACGGGCGTAGAAGGCGAAAAGCGCTTTCTACCTCCGTCTCCTGCGGACGCCGAAAACGTACCGCTACTATAGGAGGGGTTGACAGCGAGCTCAAGGGCACCACTGTGGTTCGGACCTCGGCTTGTCTCGCTGTCGAGAGACATGGGGGGGATCGGAGCAAAATGCCTCTGTGCAACTGCAGTGTTGCACAATTGGGCCCTACTGAATAATACTCTTTGACTATTTGGAGAGCAATTTATCGTGACCTTGTTTTTGCCTCGAGCTCGCCGGCGAGCTCGGTGTTTGATTGTGTGACCTCTGATTACCTCACACCTGGGGATTTTACCTCGACGACTTGCGGATAACGCTAAAGCTGCCAACGTAATGGCTGCGATGGGGTCATCCGGGTCGTCTAATACCTGCCGTGGTCGGCGACGGGGGGGTTTGAAAAATGGGATAGAAGAGGCAGTCGAGTAGTTCGATGCCTGGACAACCAATGGGTTCGGGTGGTGGGGCGCTCGATCAAAGTATCGGCGGGCGCAGTCCTTATTGAACTGCGCTAGAGAGGGAAGGTTTAAGTCGCAATGCAACTCGGTGTTCCGGATATACCACGGGGCGCCGGTTGCATTACGAAGAAAACGGTTTTGGATGACTTGAAGTTTATGAAGGTGGGCCTCACTAGCATGACTAAACACTACTGATGCGTAAGTCATGATGGGGCGGATGCAGGCAGTGTAAAGTGTCTTCTTATTACTAAGAGACATTTTACTCTCTTTGCGAAGTAGGGGACCAAGGCGACCCATTATGAAGGCCGCTCTGTTACGGACGGTTGTTATGTGATCGTTAAAGGTGAGATGACGATCAAGGGTGACTCCGAGGTATTTTGTTCTAGGAACCCAGGGAATGGGTTCGTCGAACAAAATAAGCGGTTTCGGGTAAGGGGAGCGTGTCTTCTCAGTAAAGCACATAGCTGTGCTTTTAGCTGGGTTGACCGCGATGCGCCATTTTCGGAACCAGTCACCGATCTCGGTGATGGCCCGTTGCATGACGAAATAGGACTGTCTGTTGATATGCCACCCAGTGGTGTAAATGGCGGTATCATCCGCATATTGGGCTAGGAATACTTTGGGCTGAGAGCGTGGGATGTCACTGGTATACAGTGCAAAGAGAATAGGTGATAGCACGGAGCCCTGAGGGACTCCGGCTCTGACTGGGTGGGGGGAGGAGAGGGTGCCTTCCACGCGATAGCGAAAGCTTCTGGCTTTAAGGAAGTCTTGTAGGATGAGCACAAGACGTTCTGGCACGCCAAATTGGTATAGCTTGTAGATCAAGCCGTTGTGCCAGACTTTGTCAAAAGCTTTCGCTACGTCGAGGAAGACTGCTAGCGTAGTCTGGGGTTTGGGGTACTTATTGAAGCCCTCAATGATGTGCTCCGTGAGGCGGTGCACCTGTTGGACGCATGAGTGTCCGGGTCTGAAGCCAAACTGCTCATCTGGGATAAGGTGGTGTTCCTTAGCATGGGACTGGAGACGGTTTGCAAGTAACCGCTCGTAAAGTTTGCCTAAGGCACTGAGGAGGCTGATGGGGCGGTAACTGGTGGGGTCAGATGAGCTTTTGCCTGGTTTGTGAATGCCAATGACATTTGCACATTTCCAGGTGTCTGGGAATAAGCAGTGGCTCATAGCAGCATTGAAGATGCTGACTAAGAGATGGATGAGAGGAGGAGAGAGGGTTTTAAGAACCCTGTTGGAGATGCCATCGGCACCGGGGGATTTGCGCGGTCGGAGGGCCTTGATCAGCCTCTCTACCTCAGCGTAAGTCGCTAAGGTGATTGGTGGGAGTTCAGAGGTGACCACAGAGCTTTTACGTTCGACTTCAGCATCCACCGAATCGAGGTGAGCTTGGTCAACGTGATCTACGTTAGGGGAACACTGAGCCTCTAGGCTATCAGCTAGGCACTCAGCTTTGTCTTCGTCAAAGAACGCTGGGACTAGTGGGACTGGTCTGTATAAGGGAGGCATGTCGTTATGGTTACTTCCTTTCAAGCCTCGCGCCAAGTCCCAGTAAGCATGGTGGCTTGGCACGAGGTTTGAAAGTTTATCGCCCCATTGTTGATCACGCAACTCAGACATGCGACTTTGAACCATGCGTTCAAAGTGGCGTTTCTTAGTTTTGTTCTCTTTACTGGGGTAAGAGTCGTAATGTCGGGTCACTGCTTTACTCTCCGTCACCAATCGTCTCACATCCGCTGGAATGACAAGGCGCCGGTCGTCCGGCACTATGACCTCCTTTGCGGATGCACCTACTACGGTGGAGAGGTGATTGGTGAACGAATCGATCGCAAGGGTTACGTCATCTTTTGTCAGGATGTCGTCAGGGATCTTGTCTAGGTCCGGTGAACTGATAGCCTTTAGGGCATCGCCTACTTGCTTCCAGTTCACTATCGTCTTAGTGGGGCGGGGGAGGTCAGTCGTTGGGTCGGGACCTAGTCGCAGTATAATGGGTCGGTGGTCAGAGTGAAGCTCGTGAACCACTTCTATGGAGCGTAACCGGAGTGTTACGCCTCTGAATAGTGCCATGTCAAGCAAGTCAGATCGGTGGTTTTCCATATAAGGGTAGTGAGTGGGCTCAGTGGGCGCAATTATGTCAAAGTTAAGTTCTGCGATTAGGTTTTCAAGTGCAATACCTCTGGGATTGTTGACGTTACAATTCCATAGGATGTGCTTACTGTTGAAGTCGCCAATCAGAATGACGGCGCTTCCTAATGAGAATAGGGCTTCTAAGTCAGCTCGGACGATCGGCTTTTTGCAAGCTTGGTAACAGGATGCTATGACTATAGGTTGATGACCAGTCATAGCTAGGAGGCAACAAGATGCTTCCATATTAACAAGAGTCGGGGTAGGTAGGGGAATGCAGTGCAGGGACCTTTTGTAATAGATAAGAGTGCCTCCCCCACGGGAGTTCACTCTATCATCACGTACCGTTCTGTAATTGGCAAACCTAGGGTTCGCCTTCCCCGGTTTTAGAAAGGTTTCCTGCACGCATATGATATCGATAAGGTGGGTACAACAAAAGTCGTGGACGAGGTCACGTTGTCTGAAGAGGCCGTCAGCGTTAAATGACGCTAACGAAACTGAGTACGGTTTCGTGCGTTCGGTTGTACTACCCATAGTGGTTGTACTGGGGAGGGGCCTGGGGAACGAAGCGCTTAAGGGCGCTAAGTAAATTCGCGTATAATTGTTTGAAATCTTCATGTTATATATATTTAACCTCTGAGTGAATTTGTTTTTATTCAAAGCACACAACGCGAACAAGAAAAGTCAATTTTGGCTTCTGAAAAAGTAGACCTTGTGACCCATCCTGCACATAGAACTAGCACGATGGCGATTTCTTAAAGTTTCCTTAAATGGAAGATTTGATAAGAGGTTTAATTTTTGGAGCCAGAAGAGGCCACAATAGCTTTCAACCAAAACATGAAAAACATGCTCTTAGACCAATGGTCCTCATGTTGACATAAAACATGGTTTGAACGAATGACAAAATTTTTAAATATAATGGAGAATACTTTGAAATAATTATATTGAAATGTCGTCTTAGGCTTTCGCGATTGTTACACATAGTAATCAAACAACTATAAAAGGTTTAAAGTCACCCCGTGACCACGATCACTGCAAAGTGTTTAAAAGGTCGGGACAAAAAAAAACAAATTCAAATATACGCGATTTAAACCGTTGAAAGTTGTTTCATTACTATGTATTGAAATATATAATATATATATTTGAAATATATAATACAGCAGTCTTACTTTACATGGAAATTGTATGAGTTACGTAAAACTTTACACATAAGTATCTACTGATTTTTTAGCGTCAGCCTTACGGCACATGTTTCTCATTTTCCAGTTACATAGGACACCTCACCTTATCCTACATTACAAAAAGGTTTTTAATACAAAATGTCATAGCCATTCCGAATGAATCCAATTTCCAAAAGTTTATTTTAATACAATGCGCAATGCTATGAAAGAGGGATAAAGGAATCGAATAAATTTAGGCTACTGTTCGATAATTTTTTTTAAGTAACTTTTGCAGGCACATTTATTTATTATTTAATTTTAATCCACTTGAAACGACAGTGATCTTTATTAAGTGAAACAATTCATTCAGCGGACGAATGTAGACAGATTAATGGGCTCCTTTATTATAAATAATAATTATTTTCACGAAGGACGGCAAGGTGGAAAATTAACTCCTTTCTGAGGCGGTAACAGATACCTTTACATTAAATATGCACATAAATAATAACTGAGCACCGAGGAAGATAATTTTAATTTAAAATTTGTTTTGAGTGATGGAAGTGAAGTGACACGTTTAATTAGAAATTTCAGTAGCCGTGCACATTTTTTTAAAAACATTTTTTAATACGGCATCCCAAATACGAGGGTCGTAACTGAAAGTTCTTAGAAAATAAAAACTGATAAAACTAGCGAGTTATTAGTTTTATTATATCTTTACAAAATAGTATCCATTCACATCGATACATCGCTGCATCCCATGGAACCACTAAGAATAGCACTTCGCCCACTCGTCCATAGGGGTCTATTCCACGTTGAACCAGATACAGTTGATTTTTGAACACATTGTATCATGCTTCCTATAACCTTTTCAATTTCTTTGTGCACTCATAAATATGGAACCATAATAATATAGGTACACAGGCGTAAGATACCTCGGGCTTTTACAATACGAACATTATTTGATTTTTGATTCAAAACAAGATCAATAGTAAACACTATAAGGCTGACAATAATGGATGCCTTAATGCATTCATAATTAATTCATGAAGCTCATTTAAAAAGGCTTGTTATGATTAATAACCCCCCTTAATATGTAAATTCTTAAGAAATTTGAATTTTTAAGTAGTCAGCTAAGTAGAACAGTTAGGCTCCGAGCCCAGCGCGAGTCTAGAGTTCTGAGTTCAGAGTTCTGCATGCAGTTTGTGTTCAAGAATGCAAGTGTTGGATGAATCCACACACAAGAACTCTTCAACAGCGCGCAGCGGTCAAATATAACGCACGTTCTGAGTTTTATTTGAGTCGACATAGCTTAGTCGCAATAATGGGTCGCAATGTCCAATGTCATGACAAAATAGAAAAAAAACTAAATAGTGCGAGAAATATCTTTGCTGTATAATTTAAGGGATAACAAAGAGCTGTGACTAGAACTATAGAACTCGGCCGCTCACTGTGTGTAGAACAGTGAATGCAGAACTTTTAACTCTGAACTCTAGACCGCTCTGTGAGCCCGGTGCCTTAATATTTACCGTAGGTGAGGTATAGTTTCAATTCATTTCTCAACTAGCTTTATCCCGCGACTTTGCCTGCGTTATTTATTTAAGGAAAACTACAGTCTTTGTCAATAGAGCATTAGCTACAATCCTGTAACACGTAAGTGTCGGTCACACAAGAACAGGTCGGAAATCATATTGAGAAATGCATTACATACAGTATTAAAATTTAACGTACAATCTAATGAGACTGGTTTTGTTCACAAATCTTATCTAATAAAGAATACAGTAGGTAATTACAATGTCAATCTACTAGTGAAAAGATAGATTAGATTATGGCAGGTCATTATGAGTAAAAAATGTGTTTTCACTGTAATAGAACTTGGTCAAAAATAAATTAAGCCATACCTTAGAGTTTTATGTCAGTGTTATAATGAAGTCTCTGAGATAATTGCATTAATTGATGTTCATTTTAAAATTGTGGTACCATAAATAGATCTAGATTTATGAACAAAACCAGTCTCATTAGATTGCACGTTAAATACTGTATGTACTGCATTTCTCTATATGATTTTTACAAAGTACTTGATGACTTTTGAAGGTATAATCTATGTGCCAATAATATGTGAAAATATCCATAAAATCACGAGAGTGCAAGAATGCAGCGACGCGGCAACGACGGCTTAATTCTTCGCTGGTTCATACACAAATTGTGGATTTATGACGCCAGTCAGGAACTCATTCCTGAAAGCAGAATTATTCTATGATCAGGATGAAAAGGGAACAAACCTGCTTACATTATATAGGCATGATCATTATATTTATACTACTGTTATATAGTCAATAGATAAGTTACACCTATTACAGCCGAGTTCAGCTCAATTATGCTGTCACAAAATTCGTAGCCGTTATGTACTTTCAAGTTATGGCACACTTTACTCCAGTGACTTTTCCGGACATCATAAATTAAACACACCATCCCTTAAATGTCAACCGCCATTGCCATTCTCAATTCCCCCCAGAAACACTGCCGCTGCTACAGAACAATGAAATGTTTGGAAGGGGAAAGTGGGCATCATTGTAAACGTAAAGAGTATTTAGTTACGGGGTGTGTATCTTTCTGTGGCATTGTAACGTAAGAACCTAAGATCGTTTTATTTGTTCGGAAGGTAACTTGATCAAGATTGTTCTCAACTATGATTCTAGGTTAAGCCTTTTGAAGATCAGCTCTTATGATATTACAAGAACATTGTAGAAAAAAATTACGCTACAGGCATGTGCTCACAGAATGCCTGAAGCGTCGGCTTACCTACAAAATACGATATTGTCGCTTACAAACCTAAAACTAGAGTGCCTAAAGCAGGATAGCAGAACTCCTGCTGTTACCCCTTACCTAACCAATATAAAGACCATCAGATCACGAAGGCAAGGAGCGTGAGTTTACCTGTGGTTAGAGGAGAGCAGCTATATGCAGCACGACACTCATAGCCTCCGAAGGCTCTACTCTGCTACTTAGAATATTATACATTCATTTTCTGTAAACACTAGGCAGATTCATGATCTACTTGCAGTTCTCAAGAGAACTGTAACTTTGATTCCCGTTCTTCATTTGTGTATGTTTCCGTGGCTGCCGCTTTTATTTCAGAAAAGAGTAAAAATTACCGTTTTGGCCCCAACCTTCTAAGCTACTTAATACAAGATTTTTTTTATCTAACATTTTACGAAATGGAAGTAGAAGTAGGTACTGGTAATATCTAGAGATACAGTAGATTGTCATTTGGCCGGACCGAGATGACATAGAATATACTGAATATTAATAAAACCCCTCATTAACTGGCAAACATGCATCTTTAATTATACTAGAAAAAATATTATTAACTATTAATAATCAATATTAAATATATTTAATATCTCTGTACGGTCGTTTCTTGATTGCTGAAGGCCGTGGTCACTCTTGGTTAAGTGGGATCGGGCAAAGTGTTCATTGTGTCCATTGATTTGGCTATTGTTTCAGTTACATCCGGTGGTTTGATTTTTTCAAGGAGTGGTCCCTTACTTATTTACTCTTAACTTTATATCACTCATCAATCTCATATTTATGTGCGTCCTGCCTCCGTACCTCGTTTTGATAAAAACTGACTGATTGAAACAGACCACTGATCTATTTTATAATAGTGACTTTGCCGAAGCATGATGGTGTAGTCGAAGACGACGTAAGCAGGCTAAACCGAGAACTAGAAATATATTTGACACCGTTAGGTTTTTGAAGGGAAATTTTCTGTTAGAGAGTGGTCGCACTGCCGATCGACCGTCGCGGTCGCAGACGAGCAATGTAAATGTCAATAGGTAAAAGGTTAGGCAATAAAAAGGTGCACAAGACATCTGCGTAAAGAGGAAGAACATTATGATTAAAAAAATGTCTGTAGCTTAACCAAGTCATTAATTGTTATTATATAAATAGATTTATAGGCTAATATAACACCTATGATTGATCGATCATAGCCGTTATGCACATGATAGTCAGGCTCACACCTGACGTATATGTTACTAGCTGAATGGTCGGAAAACTAGCCGGATAAGCAGGTGTACACTGTACACACTGTATTAAGCTCCAGTAATATCCATTACTTTGGTCAAATTAAGTCTTATTTTGCGTGACATCGTTTGCCTTTCTTGTTTAAAAATGAGGTAGACACCTATTTAAGGAGGCCCGGAGTAGATAAATGTTTCGTTTCGTGATAGGGGTGCAAATGGTTTAGGTTCACCGACCTTTATGAAATGGTAATTCTACTATTAATCTAATATTATAAATGTGAAAAATTGTGAATGTTTTGTGCGAAAGCTTGTTACGCGATCACGAAAACAATGTTTAACTAAAAAATGGAACCGACTTCAACACTCAAATCTTGTTGAAGTCGGTACCATGATAGTTCAAAAGTACCTATTAATACAATTTTGTACGCATGGTACCGACTTCAACAAGTTATTTCACACTTTTGAGTGTTGAAGTCGGTTCCATTAATTGGTTAAAAAAAAAATTCACTCTTTTTAGAGACCCTTGCTACTTACGGGATCGATTGTCATTCACTGTCAACGACTATATCATCGAGATAAGAAAATATTTTTCTGTTATTGGAGTGTAGCTCAAAAACGGATTGACCGACTTTGATTAAATTTAAATGGGACAATATTAGCTTTCAAATAAAAAAAAATCGGTTCACCCAGTGAAAAGTTCTGAGGTAACAAACATAAAAAAAATACAGACGAATTGAGAACCTTCTCCTTTTTTGGGAGTCGGTTAAAAAATCCTGATGCTTAGTGATGAAAAGTTCGATCATGGTAGAGGCAGAACCTAGAACCTGGGAACTGCTTATGGCTGTCAAGGACAGCTGCCGGAACCCCCGTTACGTCCTTGATATGCATCGGTGACAGATATCATATTTGAGGGTGGTAGCTAGCCTGATCAGATATTTCTAAGCGAAACTCACTATAACTCGCGCTTAGTAACTTATTGAACCGACTTTTAAAAAGGAAGAGGTTCTCAATTCATGTGTTATTTTATGAACTATCATGGTACCGACTTCAACAAGTTATTTCACACTTTTGGGTGTTGAAGTCGGTTCCATTCTTTGTTTTAAAAAAAAATTATGCTTTTATGCTCAACACCAGATGGGCCCGGTGCTTGTATGGAACAAGCTGGTGTTAAGCGGTTACCACTGCCTATAACTGACACAATTCGTCACAAGCGGCAAACTGCACTGCATCCATCACCCTGAGACTTAGGGCCCGTTTCAGAATGTCCTAATAAAGTTTCGGGTTACTATGCAACACATAAAGTAACTTAATGATAAAAATGACAGTTGACATGCAGCGAGTTTCAAGCTTTAACCGATGGATAGGCTAAATCGATGACTGTGAAACGCAAAGATAGTGTTTTATTTATTAAATATATTCTGGGTAGTAAAACCGGAACTTACTCGAACATTCTGAAACAGGCCCTTAAAGTAGTTATGGGAGACTTGCCTGTAATTAACTATTTATATATTACTATTATAAAACATTGAAACCGGAACACAGTTATGCGAACATTATTACTTGGCGGTAATTGCCCGGACAAACTCAACTTGATATTATACTAAAGAAACGTGTTATTTTAATTATTGTCAATAGCTATCAGTATTTTAAAAAATCTAATAAATGAATACGTGTCATCATGTAGAACTTTTACTTAAGAATAAAATGTGAGCAGATCAGAAAACCTGCTGTATCAGCCGGATCGTCCACTGCTGAACACAGCCTCCCCTATGAAGGGGGTGTTTGCCATAATCCCCACGCTTGGCAGGCGGCTTGGGGATCGCAGTGCCTTAAGAAGGTGCTGCTGCCCACCTTCTAATAGTATTTTTCCCTTAGTCGACTTTTACGACACACACGGGGTGAAATGGGGAAGTGCAATCCTAACCCGGCACCCCACGGGGGTCAGAAAACTTCACGTCAATCTCTCCAAATATACTTTAAGAAACCTGCGTGCAACCCTTCGATCAAAACGGTCGAAGGCGAAACTCCAAAACCAATAGGTACGAGTACACCTTAGAGACGGTAGCGTTGAATAAATTTGATTACGTCACCGGCTTCAGGCCCCAAATTCTCCTATTCAGCCAATAAGCTTTAAAAGTAACACAGCCCCATCCGTAGCGCAAAATTAATTTACCTACCCAAACCTTACGTCATATGTAAATGAAATTGAACCGAGCCTATTGAGTCAGATATTCGGCATTTTGTTTGAACTTCCGAGAGGGAAACCTTATGGAGATATGGACGCGAAAATCAACTTGATACTTTTCCCGTGCGCGGTGAAGTTTTTGATTAGTTTTATTTTCATGCGATTGGATGTGTAGCGGAGGGGTGCTTTTTGTCTTTATTTCGTACGCTTTTTGGTATATTGTTTGGTTCCCGGGATTTTCCTTGAATTTTAAATGGAATATACATTTATATTTATATACTAACCAGGTATCAAATTATGTTTGATTTAGGGCCTGTTTCAGAATATTCGAGTAAGTTCCGGTTTTACTACCCAAAACATATTTAATAAACAAAACACTATCTTTGCGTTTCAGTCATTGATTTAGCCTATCCGTCGGCTAAACCCTGAAACGCGCTGCATGCTGTCATTTTTATCATTCAGTTATTTTATGTGTTGCATAGCAACCCGAAACTTTATTAGGACATTCCTAAGTTAAGCAACGATATAACTAAGGATGTATTTAAATTATATAAATTAAAAGAAAGGTATAATACAGTAAAGTAAATATTTGTAAATAATACTCGTATTACTCACCCGGTTTTAAATTACATTTGTTAAAGATAAGCGACGATATAAATAAGGGAATAAAGGTAATTTCTATAAATTAAATAAACATAAAAAGTACAGCCCATCACATATTTATTATGTTTAACGTTTTTTTTATGTTTTTAGTATTATTTTTGATGTCTTCCAGGTGATGTTCAGCTGATTATAATATTTTTATAATTTTAGAAATGAGATGAAAAGGTAATTCTACTACAAATTCACAGAAGTGCTGCTTATCACACTATATTCAACAACCAACAGCTTCCAGCTGTTGATGATAATGATTGTAAGTAAAACCCATATCATAGTATACATACATACATAAAATCACACCTCTTTCCCGTAGGGGTAGGCAGAGACCACAGATTTCCACTTGCAATGATCCTTACATATCTCTTTCGCTTCATCTACACTCATCAATCCTTTCATACAGAAGCGTCGGTTTAGGGTAATAATAATTATAATCATACTATACACATTATTACCTACCTACCACTATTATAGGGAACAGCACCAGACTCCAAATTGCTACTGAAAACTTCGTAATCAGAAAACCCAATATAAATCAACGCCAATCTACCAAAGTCATAACTACATATGAAATGTAAACATAGGAAAAGTAGTTGTGTCCTGTTTATCTACGGCAGTAACGATTTTATAAATTAGCATTTATTTAAAATCTAGGTTAGCCTGAACAACATCTTCGACCACATCATCACTTACCACCAGGTGAGATAGTGGTCAAAGGCTAACCTATCAAGCATAAAAAATAAATTATAATAATAAGCAGCACATGGTTGTTTTTAATAATGGTTATTGTTAAGAACATTCTATTGATATGAAGAGGATCTTGCATTGCCGCTTACAAGTTTTACGCAATTGAGAAGCTATTGAAATCAGATCGAAATAGCGCGGTAATAAACCCTTTAAAATGTGACGTGGGAGAATAACAAAATATGTTCTGTAGGTATATTATTTTATTGTAGTCCCAAATTATTTTCATAATTGTAATCGTTGGTACAGGTATCCGGAGCGGTCATGCTCACAGAAAGGTGTTGTCTAGCAGCGGTGTTGTGTGTCGGGTCGCCATCTTCCCTCAAAAATGGTTGAGGAAGGCGATGGCTGGCACATGCGTCAACTCGTGAACGGGCGCTGCTAGAGGATACTAGTCTGCTCTGGATGCTAGTGCTAATGAAATGAACAAAAAAAAACTTTTAACACTGTTCCCCCTTGGAATGTTGCAAGTTTCCGATTTCTTTTTTCTTGTTTTAAATGAAAAATTTCATAATTGAAAAAGTCACGGACCCTGGAGTCTGTGGAATGTAGATTTATAAATAAAAAAAAATCAGATATACCTACTTAACCGTTAGCGAACTCTATCGTATAATTCATGAATTATCCGTGAATTATTTGAAAAACGCCAGAAATGCCCAATAAATCTTAATTGACTAAAAGTTGAATGACTTATTTAAGAGTTTCGGTCGATGCCAACGTCGTCGCGCCTTGTAATAAAACATGATAAATGGCCAAAAAGTAAAAAGTTTCTGGGGTAAGTATCATTGATATAGCTCCTATATTTTGCATTAAATTATCTGTAGAAAATCAGACCGTAGTTTTTTGGAACATGGCGCTCTCCCATCCCCCAGGAAACAGCAGAAAAAAATCAAATATAAAATATGGAAGTTATATTTCGCTTAGCATGCGTCATTCTTGAAATCGTACTTAGAAATGCATAGAATGTGAAATGAAGAAGAGAAGTGAAATGAATAGAATGAATAAAAGTGACATCAATACCGTAATACAATATCTTAACAGCACTTCTTTCTGTCAGATAAGGTACAGAGGTAATCGGCTACGTTACGGTAGACGGCAGATTACGTATGACGGCTTAAAAAAAACAAAACAATACCTTCGCGTCTCATTCCAGTACCTATTTCATTCTTATAATAAATAATAACTAAAATATATTATAAACATATAACTTTTTATATTTGACCATTATCTACTTTCCAGAAAACAATATTAACTGACTCTAAGGATACTAAACAGAATAAGAAAAAAAACACTGGTTTATATAACACAAGTATAATATAAGGATTAGGGCAGGAATTAAAAAAAATTAAAAAACCCGATTGCAAATTATTTATTTTGCAAGTGTCCATTAAAATGTTACATGAGCTTTGCATATTTTAGAGGACGGAATTTTATTTTTGGGACATGTGTTGGAGTGTCAATAGAAGCTTAACCTCAAGTTTCTGGGGTCGCCATCTTGGAAAAAGGGGTGAAAACACTTATTGCGCGATGTATAAGTATATATTTTTGGAATCGTTTCTTAAAGCCCTTCATTATAGATAGCACACTCTATGGGGTTGGGGAAAAAAACATTTTTTTTCTCACAAAAATGCGTCTAAAATCTTTTTTATGTAAGTACATAAAAAAGATTACAAAAAAGTATTGTCACCTGTGCTATCAAGATATATTAGAGATATATTATACATTAAAATCGGTTGAGCAGGTTAGAAGTTATGGTGGAATAAAGAAACTCACAAACATAGGTACCTACATACATGAACCCTGATACATAACACTCCTTTTTTGGGCAGTCGTGAAAAAAGAAGGTACCTTATAATGCGGATATGCGCGATTAGTGTTGAACTTAATTATTTACAAATAAACCTCCTTCACTACTACGAAAATTGCAATAGCACATACGACATTTTGTGAAATGAAAATAATATTACGTGATTTAGGGTCAAATTTACACACTAACACGACCAACTCGAATAGGGCGCGTGGTCCCGTTGTTTAGTGAGACTTCTATTCACCGTAGTCCTAATGTCATGCAATATCTAATATTGATTACGGTTAACCGTCTCTATGAAATTATCCGAGCTGTGACCAAAAATACTATTTGTCAAACGTATTGCTACCCTACTGAATTATGCTATTTTTCAGACCACATTTATTTATTTATTTGGTTTAGAATAGTACTAGTAACTATCTTAAATAATTACATATACCTAACAATATAAATATATTTCACATCGAGCACACTGTTCATGACATCCAAATGACAGGAATTCTCAATAACTTACATAGAAACACTCTTAGGCTGTTAACAATGGTTCTCGAATTGTCTACAAAAACATCAACCTCTTGGAACTCGTGTAGGAAACCATTTAGTATTGACAACACTCTATGCGTGGGCGCATTGCTTAAGTAATTAGTTCGTGCCACTGGCCCCGCAAACAGCTGATGTCGGCGTCGGCTACCAGCTAGAAGATAATTATTTGGAGCATATAAGGCAAGAGTAGCTAACATATCTGAATTATTGACCTTATTTTGCAGTATTTGGCAGTAATGAACGACTAATAAGAATTTACGCCTGTACTCTAATGTGTCTACTCCGATCATTCCTGACACAAATAAAGAAGGAAAAATGTAAGGATAGTATGCGTGCTGTGACGGTACAGGCCCTTCTCTGTCCCGCCACGTTCATAAATAAACCTATTTACAAATATCAGTTTGCTGCATTTTGAATGTTTTAGAACGAAATCGTATTAACCCTTTTACTCGTGCTATCTTTCCATAAGAAAGAAAGAGAGCGGAGAAGTGTGCTGTTCTGGATGCTTTTTATGTTGCCAAACGCATGAACGGCACATAAATCGGGGACTTTTGACAATAGGAATCGGTTGAAGTATGATTATTGAAGAATTAAATGAAATATATTGGGCAGTTTTAGTATGGGAAAAGAAAAAAAAAGAAATGGCAAGACAGGGGTGGGGATAGAGGTGCAGTTTAGGCGGGATAAAGTGAGGAAATAAAAAAGATGGTGGGATTGAGGGATTAAGCCTCCGAGGTCGCTCTCAGGAGGTACTCCGAAGACGGTCTTCGGTGAGATTCTTAAAGTCCGTGAAGTGAATTATTGGTAAAAATTTAAAAGTGAATTGTGTATTGAGAAGTGTTACACCGGTTAGGGGTTAGGGAGTCTCGAGTTGGCTAAATGCTGACAAAGGACATGGGACTTAGTAATTGGCATGGCCGATGAAAAGTCTGTACGATTCCCAACACGTGGCAACACGTGGGGATTTCGGTCGATTTTTAGGTAGGGAGTAGGCACGCCCAGTGTTAAACTGGCAGGGTTAGTACCTATAAAAAGGGAAACCCGGAGCAAAGTAGTTAGCATGGCTGACAAAATGCTTATTTATTAGTAATCCGAGTATTCAGCATACGCAGAAGAAAGGTTACGACGTAGCGTTTTCCTCCAAGCGTTCCCGTATCCTACCCTACATTATGATTCCTCATTTTCTTAGGTATTATAGTCTTCACGTGTAGCCGTGGTCTGGGAGTGCAAGCTCCCAGATTTAGACAACGTCCCTCGGGATGTGCCCGCGCTTGGAACGAGCCGGCGGCTGTATCCTTCGGGAAACAGTTACAGTTCCCTTCAGTGTCGTATATCCTAGTGTGGCTTAGGTGCTCCTAGCAAGTGGGGTTCCCTAATAACCATAATGGGTGTTATTGCAATGAAGTCTATATTATATATATTTTACACCATAGGTATCAAATCCTCGTTCAATACAATCCCAAGCTTCGGCCTCATATGTATGTGAACGTATTACACCGGCATTTAGTATACATTGGAATTTGCCATTCCACTTTCAGCTAGCTTCTGTTAGCAGGAGTTTCCTCTTTACACCGAGGGGAAGCTGTCCTACCTACCATTGCTATGGAAAGGGGGCTACATTACACACCACATGATTAAAGTAAATGTGAGACATGGATCTCTAGGCTGAATACTACATCTAGAAGAATAGGAATTAGGTAACTAGGTACATTTGAGTAGGAATAGGGAACATAGGAAATTGTTTGGGAAATAGCACTTAGTAATAATTCGGGGGTAGACTCACGATATGATGCAATACATTTTTCTATCTAACTCATAAGATAGGTGTACTGGCAACTTCCCGGATTACAGGAGGTAGACTAGTATCCTTGGGTTCGCTGAATTATTAAAACATTTAATATTCTATCAAGTGTCCAGGAAATACTTTAATAGCCATGTAGGTTGCAAACTAGAATTATTTTGTTACAATAAATAAAATAAAAATCAGTTTTAGGTTCATATTTATAATTATCATCCACTCAAATTAGTTTCAAATTAAGACGGTAGTAAATGTAAGGTATCGTTTTTGATGCTAATGGACAAGCTGTGCAGTTCCATTGTGGGAGACCATCTAATGAGAGACGTAGAATGGTTGACTACTCTTCGACAGCATGAGGAAGGATATATTACAATTTATTATGTCGCTATTAGTATCTGTTAAAATCAAAGTAATAGGATATATCAAATAAATAAAACAAGGAATTAGAATATCCTAAAATAAAAAAATAACTATGCAATATCTTGAAATTTTCATGTAATTAATGGACAAGCAAAGCTGTTTCATTATGATTAACCTTTTCTATCAGACATATAGTCTAGGTGCATTATTCCTCAAACAACATGGAAAGAATATAAATTGTTTCATTTTGAAGTCAAAAGTTTGCAGAAACAAAGAAAGAATATCTAACAACAAATACTCAAGAATACCTTGAAAATATACTAAACTTATTTGTTCACTATTAAAATTACTAGATATAATAAAATCAAGTAAAGCTGTATAATTACTCTCCACTCTCAAAATAATATATATTGGACCAATGATATCATCTAACAGGATATGACATCTAAACAAAGTGGTGGAATAGGTTCAAAGATATTATTTAACTAGGTATGTCTACTCAAACAGAGATATGATAGGCTGTAGATTGTATAGGGTTACTTGTAGTCCCAATCCAATCAGGTTTTAGGACATATTTAGTACATACCAGCGTAATATTAGGAACTCCCTTTTACCATAATAAGTAAAAGGAAGTCCCGCTAAGAACCGAGATATGATTGGATGTATGCCCTTACTGAGGCTAGGCAGCTCCAGAGATGGCCAGCGTCTCGGTGTTATGGTAGATACTCGTTTGGGTAGAATGAATGGTTTGTTTTGTATAGCTATGAATAATGATGTCTCTCATTTTCATAGAAGTAAATTAAAAAGGTCCTTGAATGTGCAGACAAGATACAAACTTACATACTTACAGTGTCGATGACAATATCATACGACATTCCCTTTTGCCAAAAGAATATGTCCTCATGCCCATGTAGTATATATGAATACTGAATCAATTGCAATACACATACTTACTGACTTTTAGTACATTTGTAAATAATAGAAAACAAAAAAAAAGAAAGAATAATAACTTTATAAAGTCCTCTTACAATGGGTGATTATATGGTTACTAATTATGTTGGGTAATTAGTAAGGAATATAACAGACCTATGCGGTGGAAGATGACCAGTTTGGACAAGTCGAAATCTACAGATGGCAGCGGGGAGGGGCTGTTATCCTTAGCCGCAATCAATTAAATATCATTCTTAATTTTATTTGCATACTTACCTACTTTAAGGGTTCTTATGTAAATCTTACTTATTTCATACCTACTTAGAACATCTTAGCAACATAATCTTCTTTTCACTCTACCATATTAATATAAAGCAGATAGTTACATATCTACGCGGTAATTCTTATTCAACTTTATTAGAACATCACATTAGTCACTATAGATAGAATCTATCACTGCATAATACTTATGGCAATATGCTGAGGTTTTAATAGACTCACAACATTTAGTCATGAAATAGGTAGTTTGGTTTTGATAGTAAGAAAGTGGTAATAGTAAATTTTGTTGTTGCAACTTAACACTTTTACTGTATAATGTTAGAGAGCCAGTTCTAAATTACACCACTTGGAGAGTACATAGGTAGAGTAGGTCACGTCTCAAGCCTTTGGAAAAGAAACTGAGTTGCTACTTATGGGCACAATATAGGATCCTGACCACTATACTAGACGATCACATGGCCTTATAATGATCTCAGTCAAGACACACTCAATATTAGGTTTTGTGTTATGTTTGGATACGGTATCTCAGAATGGTAGAAGTTATCACACAAATAGGATATCACAATTAAATTTCATTTTATTAAACATTTTCATATAAGGTAGCGTAGAGTACATGAGATTTATATATAGATAGAGATGGGTCGTTACAGTACATGCGTTTGTAGACGTACCTAGCGAATTTACGCTGTATTCTCTTTATCATCAAAGTATACTTAAATTCACCCGGATCCTAGACTATCGCACCAAATTCTAGTCACATAGACTAACAGTTCAACATCGAAAGGGTGGATACTATATAGCTTTCAATAAATAGCATAATTTTATAACTAACTAGGTTTTGGCGGATTCTTGCCTGCAAACTACCTGCAGTTTGAGGAGATATTCCAGAATAAAACCTCTAAAATACGTTGGCGAACACTGTTTAATCCCGGATAGCGTTTCCTAAATTATAGTTTCGGCACTAATAGTTTCTGAACCGTATAAAGAAATTTCTAAATATGTTTTTTTAAATAAGTGTGGCAATAGTATCGTTTATGACGTAACGCGAATTGACAGGAAAATTAGGCGGAATTGTCCCTAGATATTTATTTTAAGTGTTTTATTTAATTATTAATTTGATGTTTTCTTAAAATACTTTTAAAGTTAGTAGGTATTTGTTGGTTTTTACAAAGGCTTAAAATATTTTTAAACTTTGAACCTTTTTTGAAGCGCTCGTAGCGAAGTTTGCTTACCCATTCTGAAACGATCAGCAAAGTTAAGCAACGTCCGCCTCGGTCAGGAGTTGGATGGGTGACCACTGGTGACATACTACTGAGCGTTGCCGTGCTTCGGAGGGCACGTTAAGCCGTCGGTCTCGGTTGTTGTCTTAGGATGGCAATCGTCATAGCATGGTGGTAGGGCATTTTGCGAATGCCCGCCTGGCTAGCTACCACCCTCAAGTAGAAAATCTGTCGCCAAGCACCTAACAGTGTGTTCCGACAGCTGTCCTTGAGAGCCAGTAATTCTAGGTTATCCTGAAAAACATCTTCAACCGCATCATCACTTACCATCAGGTGAGATAGTGGTCAAAGGCTAACCTATCAGGCATAAAAAAAAATTGTTTTTTTACTGGCCGGTCAGTTCTCCATACAAACCTCGCAGGGCGATCATTCCCTTATTTGAGGATTTAGGTCTAAAACAAAGCAAGTTATCGATTGATTTCTTTATTATCTTCGCTTGTATCGTAACGTTATTTTAATGAGATAATTAACTTGAGAGTTATGAGCCTGGAAACATTTTCATACAAAGTTTTCGAGGATCATAACTTTCAACTTGATTATGTTTTTAAAATTTCGACATCATACAATCCTAGATAATGACGAGATCAATCGGTATTATACTTAATTCTGGAAGTAAAATCTCAAATAAGGGAGTGATCTCATCACCCTAGGACGTTTGTATGGAGAAGAGGAAGACGGCCAGTCCAACCCCGCAAAGTAATCTATTCATTAGGATCGTTGTGTTTACTTCGAACATTATACAGTTGTAACCACTATTACAACAATCAACAATATGTCGCAACGTACCTAGCAGTAGTTTTGTACTTCAAACAAAAAAAAATATATCTAAACATTTGGTCGATACAATCGTGACCCTATAGTCAATGCAACTTGGGTATTCTCCAATATTAGTCCTACTCGGGGATCGCATTGCAGTGTGCGATCTTCACACAACATTGGGAGGTAATAATAGTGGGCTGTATTCAAATTGTATATTTTCCAATAGAAACAAACAAGATAAAAATATTTACTTCAATACTAAGGTCCTAAGGTAAAACACAATATATTTTACTTACATTAGCAGTCGTACGTAACCGTTTATGAGGTGAGTACTATGTATATGTGAGGAATTGATCTTCGATACCTGCAAGTTACGGAGAGCAATATGGAGACTCCCCCAACCTTTTATCCACGCCCGCCGAGGGCAGCACCATCCATCGCAGATTAGGAACAGCTTTACGGCGGAGTCGGTATCACCGAATTCAAATAGCCTCTTCTTCTTGCAGCACTTAACACTAGGTATTATTGTTAAGATATGGAAAGCGATTATCTAGGGTACAGCACAGTAAGAGTTTAAATCAGAAGAATCCCGGCAGGTTTGAGTACAGCATGTACTCGGCGCGGGTCGCAATAACATAGAGTGTTTACCTTTGGTAGTAGAATGTAAAGAATTGATGGAGTATTTTTCCATCTACCCTCTCAATCACTTACAAGGACTGAACAGTGAGTAGCTCTGATGTGCAGAACGTGCACTGCTGCCATCTTTGCCAGTTCTGTCAGTCAGAGATCTAGATCGGCACCTAACTAGATCAGCACGTGTGTAGCCCACAGACGAATATATTAGGAATATATTACTACATAAATAGGGAATATATTGGTCTGTGGTAAACCCGGACGTCTCATGGGCATTCCTTAATTAAGCACTATATTACTCATCACTCATAAACCAGACATTGAAATGTTCAGTACCGGCTCCAAATAAAGGATAAGTTCACTGAAGAAAGGTCGGGATTAAATACCGCTTAATATCCAGTTTTCTGTCCTCCATTTTAAGCTTCATAAATATAGGGTTATATCCCGGTTAAGCACCGTTCAATTTTCATTAGGTAAGTACTACATTTTATCGTTCTCTGAACTGTTTCCTTTATTGTTTTAATTAAACTTTGTACTTTACCACCTTTTATGTATAAATAATTTATTGAAACGGAAAGGCGTAAACGGTTTTTGTTCTTTTTCCTTCTATTTTTATAGAAAATTGCTATCTGGGATTTCACACGACTGGTGCACACTAAGGTATATCACGTTCCTTCGGCAGAAAAACTTACATAAATAATAATCTGTTAACGTAAAAGAGCTAAATGAGAGATGCAGTTTTGTATCCCAGTATTAGTAGCAGTAGAACTCTTTGTGAACGAGTTCAAGCGGGGAGATACTGCCACGGTTTAAGCGGTAATCTCTGCACTGCGCCCATCACCCTGAGAATGGTCGAGTCTCATTTGCCTGTAGGTAATTTCATAATTACTTACTGGGTCTCAAGGGCTGCTTCCTCAACATACTGTGAGGTGCTTGGCGACAAGTTTTCTACTTAAAGTGGCTAACCAGGCGATCTATTTAGAATTGTGTAAATTAGTGCGAATGATAAGATTGAGAAATTCAAATTATTTAATTAATTTACTTACTACGAAAGAGTGGTCCGTTTTTTTACTTCTCCACGCCTAGGTAAATGTAAGGCGAAAGTGGGAGTACACGGACTCCTAATAAGCAATCGTACGTTGATGGTAAGCAAATACGTAGTATTATTAAAAGTGTATGTTCTATAAGTTAGAATGAGTGTAAGGTAAAAAGTCTCAAGGGGCAAATTTTGAAAAAATTTTTAGTAACCGTGTGTATGTACGTTTCAGGGATATGAATAAATATAGGTTATATTTTAGAGGATTATTATTATGAAAAATACTATGCCTAAACCAAATAGACTAATTCTATACAAATAACTTTATTGAATAATAAGATGGTACCGGTCAAAGGTGAAATTATATAAGGTGGATATTAATTCATCAACAATACTGCGGGGGATGGTGTAGAATCGATAACTGAATGTTCCACTCATTTTTAATTTTCACATACCGAAAATCAGTATTACTATTTTCTAAGCGCGGCGCGTTGCCTTTTAGTATGATAGCGAGAACCGCGGCTTACTCCATTCTCACACGTACGAACGCTACCCGATGTCAATTAGATGCTATCACTAGGGCAAAACAACTGTTTCACTAGGTACGTGAATGACGAACGCGAAGGTCTTATCGGCCAATCTAGCTAGACTGCCAAATGCTTTAATGCCAATCGATTAAACTCTTCTAAATAATAGAAAATGTTACTTACCCACACATCATATTCTTAAAATAAAAAATAAAAAAATTATTGTTGGATTATAATAACTAATACACATCTGACTAGTATTTAGTGAAATAATATATATTTTATTGCAGTGTTATAAGTTTAAGTTAGTGGCATAACAAAATGCACACACAAAGAGATTGTTTCATGTAAATAAAATTAATGTGAACACTGTGTATAAAACTTGGGTTAAAAAAATAAATAAATAATAATAAAACTTACCCACATCACGGTAATGTTATCAATATATAGATAACATTACCGTGCCCACATTCTTTTTCATTTCAAGTTTACGTAGGTACGTACTGTATTGTGTTGCTGCTACTTAGGTATGCCGTATTGTGTTAAGGGCAAGACCGTAGTCAAAATAATTTCTAATTCGGGCGGAGCTAATAGAAATGGGAGTTAACTTTTAACTCATAAAAATATTCAGTCGCACGGCGGCACTAGTCGCCGTACCACGGATAGCGTCGCTAAAATTGTAGAGTTTCGTGCGCTATTAGAAGCGGCAGAACAGAAGTGTAGATAACAACATTTTTATCTGGAGTTACTGCAAACCTCTAAGGTAAAAAAATATTATCACTTGTAGGTAATGATATTTTTTTAATAGACTAAGTGAAGCGAGGTCTCTGTGGAGGGCTGAGCAGTGTATATTTCCCCGTCAATGAATCTCGATTGCCTTAGTCGATTTTCTTGAAATTTGGTAGGAAGGTGCCTATTATGCATATCAACAGAATTTGCAAGTAAGAACCTGTAGGAGCTTAATTGGTTTGTGGTTTGCTGAGATTATAGGGTCCATAAAACGAGGTTATAATTTAAAATTCAAAAGTATTATCTCAATATTGTGCTCAAAAAAGTACTTTGACTTCATAAAGCGGTACGAAACACGGTAATATTATCTATACAGTATTTTAATTCGGCCCTGTCCTCGAAATAACTACCTACAGCCGCGCGGTACGTAAACATGCGATAGGGCTGCTCGCCTCCAGCATTTTAATTACATTTGCCTACTTTGTGTTTCCATTTTATTTTGTGATTGTAAATAAACTTTTTTTATATAAGCAAACTAGTGATTCGCCCCGGCTTCACACGAGTATTTAACAAAAAAATCAAAACTTATAAATTCAACATATAAAAAACCAGTTATTTTGACATAACTGTAATAGTTAGACTTATAGTACCGCGGACTTTTTTATAGATGTCTTCTATAAAATTGTAATATATCACTTGGCTCTATTTTCAATGATTTCCGTAGCGTATGCGATATACCTAACGATTTTTTTTGGTATTTTTTTCGCACTTTATGTTACGTTATCGAAGTTTACATACGACCTAACTTTTTGAAAATCTTCTATAGCCTATGTTCATCAGGGATAACGTTGGATTCTCATGGTGAAAGAATTTTTCAAATCGGTCTATTAGTTTCAGAGCCTATTCAATGCAAACAAACAAACGCACAATCAAATTTTTCCTCTATTAGTTTAGATAAAATACTTTGTAAATTGAATAGGAAGTGTGTAAAAATGCGTGTTGTTTTTCATTGGTAGTAATAAATATTTGCACCTCGACTGAAATGTATGAAATGCTTAATTATTGAATTATAAAGTATAAAGCTTAATCGAAAATTGTTTTGGCAAACATGGACAAGGTGGAGAACAGTGAATATCTTTTACTTGGTTATAGATACCTGCAGCTATTTTACAATTAATATGTTTAGTTTGGACGAATTCATGCAACCAAAAACAGCACAACATATCCTACTCGTCATATTAAATATGTACTTGAACTTATAGGAAGTTATCCGCACCAACCACTGGGTTACTGTCATATACTTACCAACTCTAAAACAGAAACTTGCAATTTTACTCTTGATCATATTTCTAAATATCTATAGATAAATAAATATTATGCATAGGTATAATTTCAGTTATAGAAAGTCATTTTGCAATTTTAGGGTTTATTTATGAGATAACATAATAAATACAAATAATAATATAATAAAAGTTCAACATTTTAATAGAAGTATAATCCCAATGCAATGCTCGGTAATAAAATAAAAGATAATAAAAATAATAAAAGATAACTGTAATGAAACTGCCATATAAGATTCACCCTACCGCTACTAAAAGTGGTACAGGCAGAATCGTACCAAGTTTCTGAGTCACATTGGTTAAAGAACCCCACTCGTAGGTGCTTCAGTTATCGCGGCCATTCATCATGGAGACCAGTTGAAGATATGGAAAATACTCCCAAGTCAGACCTCAGCCTTCGTCCTCGCAAGTCACTCACACGAATCGGACTGCAGTCTCGCCTTGCACTCGCCCTTTGAACTCACGCACTATCCGTGCTCTAAATGTAGTATGATGGAGAAGAAGAGCTCGTAGGGCAAATCCAGAATGATGGAATTCAAGATAGCCACCATACAAAGTACTCCGATCACACTGAAGCTCAGCTTTACTTCAGGAGGATCGCACTTCAGCATTTTTTATGGCAGCCATCTTGAATTCTGCTATTTTGGATTTTTTTGCATGTCATTTGACTGCTCTCTCGATTCCCTATGTCATTTGTTCAAAACTCCTTTACTTATCTGTAACCGTTTACCAGATACATCATATATCTTCACTTGGCAGGCGTCATTTTTATGATTTCCCATTATTATCATACCACGAAAACCACTTTGTTATTTTCAGTTTAGAATACTTTCTTTCCCCATGACTCCTTCCCATAGAACAATTTAAGTCAATGGTTTCAAAACATCTATGTATGGCGGCCATCTTAAAAAATGACGTCATCGAAAAATAATTTCTAAATTCGGAATAACGACGCCTAAAACCACCCAGATGTTGATTTTCAGACGGATCGGAGCAACTTGAATTTTACCTGCCATCTTGATTATGTCATTTTGGTTTTTGTCAAGTCTCATTCGACTGCTGCCATTAAAAGTTGTACGAGAAGAATTGTACCGGGTCACTTTTCCTAAGGAACCCCACTTATTAAAATATATAAAATAAAATTATAATAATAGTACACATTATCACTTTTGCTATGAAAATTGAAACTATCTACAGAAGTAACGGTTCAAAAGTTACGGGTACATGCTTTTAGAGGTAGTACGAAAGAACAGCGGAGTCATACAGATGTAACACACATTTCAATCCGACTAACTACATACTAAGTATTTAACTTTAAAAGTCAAAGAGATAAAGAGATATAGGTAAGTTCCCTTTATTTGAATGATTGGATATATAAATACCTAGAAAGTAGTTGAAGCGCTCGTAGCCAAGTTTGCTTAGCCATTCTGAATCGATCAGCAAAGTTAAGCAACGTCCGCCGCGGTCATGACTTGGATGGGTGACCGCTGGTTGGGCATTACTACTGAGCGCTTCCGTGCTTCGGAGGGCACGTTAAGCCGTCGGTCCCGGTTGTTGTCTTAGGATAGCAGTCGTTACAGCATGGTGGTAGGGCACTTTGCAAATGCCCACCTGGCTAGCTACCACCCTCAAGTTGAAAATCTATCGCCAAGCACCTAACGGTGTGTTCCGGCAGCTGTCCTTGAGAGCCAGTAACTCTAGGTTAGTCTGAACAACATCCTCGACTACATCATCACTTACCATCAGGTGAGATAGTGGTCAAAGGCTAACCTATCAGGCATAAAAAAAAAAAAAAAAAAAAAAAAAGTTGGTCGTCTCGGAAAGTGTGTTAAGGGTATTGGGAATAGGTTCTCATTTAATTGTACAGTAACCTAATAATAACAAAATGAAATATTTTACCAAGGGTTAAAAGTCTAGATACCTACTAAAATAGGAATTAACAATGCCGTGTCTGAACTTTAATAAACTCGCTCAAAAAAGTTATTATAAATCAATATAAACAAAAGTACTTCCCCATTAAATGTTTTACTTGAGTATCAATAATTTATGACTTCCAAATTAACGTATGGTAAAAAAATATTGTAATATTTCGTAAAATAAATGCACAATAATGATGGCGTAACGAACGGCACGAACGGCCAAACGGCCCGAGCGCTGCGGGCAGACTGATTTTCGTTGCGATTTCTTCTCGCAATCAGAGAATTTTGTGGCAAAAATTCATAAAAATGTTTTCAACACAAGTTAGTAAGTAGTTCATTAGAGTATAGTATTAGCTATTTTTTTAAAATAGAATCATTGCATTTAATTCAACTATGCCCCTTAAATTAATAAAAAACAATCTAAAAAGGGTCGCCGATTACAATTTATTACAGAAAAAGCAATAAGTTTTATTAAAAAATAATCAACTAATTCACTCAATAAAGAATTAAAGAATATTATATATTTTTTTCGCACATTTTGAACTCATAGTTTCAGTACAAGAAGATTCCAAAAGTGCGCGTTTCACTACGGTGATCGCCTTAAGGGCAAGACAGTAGTCAAAATAATTTCTAATTCGGGCGGAGCTAAAAAAATAGGCGTTAACTTTTAACTCATAAAAATATTCAGACGCACGGCGGCACTAGTCGCCGTACCACGGATAGCATCGCTAAAATTGTAGAGTTTCGTGTTCTATTAGAAGCGGCAGAACAGAAGTGTACATAACAACATTTTATCTGCAGTTACTGCGAACCTATATGGTAAAAAATATCATCGCTTGTAAGTATAGAAATATTTAAGAGACTAAGCGAAGCGTGGTCTCGGTGGAGGTCTGAGCAGTGTATATTTCCCAGTCATTATCTTGATTGCCTGATCCGATCTTCTTGAAATTTTGTTAGAAAGGTGCCTTCTTCTCTTCTTCCATATCAACATAATTTGCAAGTAAAAGTCTTAATTGTTTGGTGGTTAGCAGAGATTATGAGATCCATGAAACGAGCTTATAATTTAAAATTGTAGATAATATTTTAAAAACAAAAATGGTACCGACTTATGTTCCTGATAAGTGTGAAATTACTTGTCAAAGTTGGTACCGTGTTAGTTCAAAAGTCAGTATTGTGCTCAAAAAAGTAGTTCGATTTCATGAAGCGGTACGAAACGTAGCTTGTATGTGTAGAAACTACACATAAAACAGTACTAATACAGTAAAGACATTCAACCAACCACCGGGTTGGTGCGGATAACGTCCTGGAGCATATTTGTGCCTGTAAGACTTACATTGTACCCACACATGTGTTTTGTTGTTCTTATTCATAGTTCTATGTATACATTATGTGTTCCTTACTACTCCAACATGTTAAACGTTTTTTGAAATAAAATTATTATTATTCATTATTATTATTATGTATGATAACGCTCATGTAGAAAAAGCGAAAAAAGTGTGTCAGTGTTTTGGTAAGCAGAAAGAATTGTGTAGACTGAAGGGAAAATGGTGAGAATGTGTATTTAATTTTAAATAATCTTGTTCACAAAACAGAAACTTACAATTTTACCTTATCATATTTCAATAAATCTATAGGTATTTAAATGTAATTATAGGTATAATTTCAGTTATAGAAAGTCATTATGCAATTTTAAAGTTTATTTACGAGATTTATAACTCACTGAACTCAAGAACTCGTTCACAGTTTGTGTTACTACAAGACGTTAATGGAGCATTTTATACTTTCGTTTATTCCCCATTGTATTACAAATCTAAAAAAAAATACAATTACGTTTCTTATGTAACCATAACTTTTTAATTATTTGTTATGCACTTATATGCTAACAAGTTTATCAGGCAGTGTGTCATTTATTTTCATGCAGTATGAAATAACATAGCTACAAATAATAATATAATAAAAGTTCAAAATGTTTATAGAAGTATTATCCCAATGCAATGCTCAATACAAAAGATAATTATATGAAAAATAATTATATAAAAGATAATTATATAACGAAACCACCATATAAGATTCACCTTACCGCTACTAAAAGTGCTACAGGCAGAATCGCACCAAGTTTCTGAGTCACATTGGTTAAAGAACCCCACTCGTAGGTGCTTCGGTTATCGCGGCCATTCATCATGGAGACATTGGAGATTTGGAGATTGGATTTTGACATTTGGAGATACGGAAAATGCTCCCAACTTCTCAGCCTTCGGCCTTGCAAGTTCCTGCTCGGCTTAGACTGCACCCTCACCTTGCACTCGCCCTTCGAACTCACGCACCATCCGTGTTCTAAATGCAATATGATAAATAAGAAGAGCAAAATGGCAAATCCAGAATGATGTAATTCAAGATAGCCACCATAACGTACTCCGACCACACTGAAGCTCAACCTTACTTCAGCGGGATCGCACTTCAGCACTTTGTATGAATTCTGCTATTTTGGATTTTTGTTGCGTGTCATTTGAGTTCTATCTCGATTCCCTATGACATTTGTTCAAAACTTCTTTACTTATCTGTAACTGTTTACGATAATAATTTATTATTTCCCATTATTTCTATATCATGAAAATCACTTTGTTATTTTCGGTTTAGAATACTTTGTTTCTTCATTTAGGGCATCTTGAATTTTGCCTGCCATCTTGAATCCGTCATTTCGGTTTTTGACAAGTCTCATTCGACTGCTGCCATTAAAAGTTATACAGGAAGAATCGTACCAGGGTTCTTAGTCACTTTTCCTAAGGAACCCCACTTATTATAATAATAATTATAATAAAAAAAAATCTAAGCAAAAAAATGGAACCGACTTCAACACCCAAAAGTGTGAAATAACTTGTTAATAAACCCATGATAGTTCAAAAGTACCTAATATCACAAAACTTTGCGTATGGTACCGACTTCGACAAGTTATTTCACACTTTTGGGTGTTGAAGTTGGTTCCATTTTTTTGCTTAAAATTTTTTTTCACACTTTTTAGTGACCCTTGCACTTACGGGATCGATTATCATTCATTTTTAACAACTATATCATCAAGACAGGTAAATATTTTTCAGGTATTTTAGAGTAACTCAAAAACGGCTTGACCGATTATGATGAAATTTAAAATGGGACCAAACGACAAGCATCACCTTTGAAACAAAAAAATAATTTTCAAAATCGGTTCACTCAGTCCAGAGTTCTGAGGTAACAAACATAAAAAAAATATACAGACGAATTGAGAACCTCCTCCTTTTTTGGAAGTCGGTTACTTAAATTATAATAATAGTTCACATAATCACTTTTGCTATGAAACCATCTACAGAAGTTACGGTTCAAAAGTTACGGGCACATGTCTTTATAGGTAGGACGAAAGAAGAGAGTAGTCATACAGATGTAACACAAATTTCAATCCGTATAACTACCTACTAAGTAACTATTAAAGTCAAAGTTATAATAAATATATAACTTCCCTTTATTTGAATGATTGAATATCTAAATTCCTAGAAAGTGTGTGAAGTGCATTAGAAATTAGTTCTCGTTTAATTGTACAGTAGCTTATAAATAACAAAATGAAATATTTTACTAAGGGTTAAAAATCTAGATACCTACTAAAATAGAAATTAACAATGCCGTGTCTGAACTTTAATCAACTCGTTGTTATAAAGATTTTATAAATCAATATAAAGAAAAGTACTTATCCAATATTTTTTTTTACTTGAGTTTCAATAATTTATGACTTGCGAATTAACGTATGGTAAAAAAATATTGTATATTTCGTAAAATAAATGCACAATAATGATGGCGTAACGAACGGCACAGATCCCACGTCCAAACGGCCCGAGCGCTGCGGGCAGACTGATTATCGTTGAGATTTCTTCTCGCGATCACGCAATTTTGTGCCAAAAATTCATAAAAATGTTTTCAACACAAGTTGGTAAGTAGTTCATTAGAGTATAGTATTAGCTATTTTTTAAAAAAAAGAAACGTTGCAATTACATCAATTATGCCTCTTAAATTAATAAAAAACAGTCTAAAAAGGGTCGCCGATTACAATTTATTACAGAAGAACTAATAAGTTTTAGTAAAAACTAATCAACTAATTCACTCAACAAAGAATTAAATAATATGATATATTTTTTTCACACTTTTTGAACGAATAGTTTCGGTAAAAGAAGATTCCAAAAGTACGAGTTTCACTACGGTGATCACCTTAAACCGCTACCGCGTCGCGCATTCTTTTGTCGCAAGTCGCCAAAGACCGACTAGGCAGAATAAGTACACAAAACAACTGTCTATTGTACCTAGTATAGCAGTTCATTGACTTCGCGGAGCAATCGTGCGTATGTGTGAATAGAGTAGATACACCGTGTTCGTAGACCGCGGTTGTCCTTGCTATTATTCCCCAAGCCAACGTGCCACAGTTTAAGTAATAGTGCGGACATTTGTGTATGTGAATATTAAAAATGAGTGGAACACATTCAGTTATCGATTCTACACCATCCCCCGCAGTATTGTTGATGAATTAATACCCACCTTATATATTAGCTTGATAGCAAAAAAAAAGGATTCCTACAGCTCTAAAATATCGCTTAATCAAGTTTTGTCTATATAGTAAATCCTATTACCTTTACTAATTTTATTTCTAATTATTATGTAGCAGCCATGTGAGTACATACCTGAAAGATTTTTTCCGTTAGTACGTGATTTCCTAAAAGCTTTTTCGTTATTAAACAGCTCACTTTAATTTATTTAAGAAAATTCTTTAAATATTGGTAAGTTCTGTTTCTCTCACTCACGCATGCGCAACGAGGCCTCTCTGTCCTACGCCCTTTCTGATATTTTCAAAGACCACTTCGTCTTAAGGGTTTTGCCCGCTAGATTTTGATCATCTAGTAATCAATCTACTTTCAGTGCCAGGAGGTCTACTCCCAAAAACGAAGTTCGAAGTTTCGTTTGACGGATCGCACCTTTCCTTACCACGAAACACTTTCGGATCCGAACTTCGATCCGTACTTCGTGAATTGACATATTGCCCGTATTTGACCCTACTCCCAAATGTTATTTGACATTTATTACTTCGTATTTAGACAGTAAGTTGATTATGGATGAATGATAATCTTATGATAGATACGCCCTACTGTTACGTCTGTCAGAGTCATCACTGCTTCAAAATATATATATATATATATATTTATAATATGTATAATGGTGATGCGCTTGGTGGTGGAAGAAAAAGTTATGGAACATGAATGTACAAATACCTCTGTGTACAAGAGTCGCCGTTACAATAAATAAGAAATCATTCTTGTGTTCTCAAGAATATGTTTACTTAATTTAGGAACGCGTTGCATGGTTGTTCATAAAATGCAGCGCGAGAAATTGGTACTTACGTCAAAAAGAAGAAGCCCCAAAAATGGGTCTGCTACAAGTAGCAGACCCATTTTTGGGGCTGGGAAAATAAAAACATTCTGACGAACGGTGTATTCTAGTTGCATTCTAGTTGTCATATTCGAAGTAGAATTTACGAAAGAGTTTATAGTGTTAGGCAACATTCAATTAGGTTCTTTGTTTGTCGACGACACAACCATCACTCTGAAAAATACTTGTTTACTAAGAAAACAAATTGTAGAATACATTAAATTCCACATACACATTCATGAATAAATAATTTATCAATTATCGAAACATTCTTCTTCACAAATTCTTTTTGGTTATTAGTTTTTGATTTATTCATCATATCTACCATAAAGAACCTGCCCAAAGATTTCAATATCAGTCCACTGTAATATTTGTCTATGAATCCGAAAGAAGACCGTCCGTACAAGTCGCATCCGGAGTTATTTGGAGGTAGGTTTTGTTATAAGTTCGATGTTCGTTACTTCGTTCCGAAACGAAGCTTCGAACTTCGTTTTTGGGAGTAGACCTCCAGGCTGAAAGCGCGTCTACTGCGAATATTTTTCTAGAAACACGATCTGAAAACACATAATTTTTGTATGTTCGAAACAAAAACTAGATATCATGCTTTCCGTGGATTGTGCCATGAAACCTTTTTTGAAAAAAAAAACATGGTCTTATGGTAATAACAAATATTTTTAAAAGTATCTTAAAAAAACATTAAATAATATTTAAATAAAACACTTTAAAAAATATAAAAATATATATCTAGTAACAATTCCGCCTAATTTTCCTGTTATATACGTGACGTCACAAACATCACACAGCATAACCGGAAGAATATCCGAATAGTTTCGCTTCTAAACGAAGCATCTTCAGGAGGTCTTGACTTACCGAGCGCACGATCGAGACTAATCCAGCTCCACCGGATTTTTAAACGGCCGGCGGCTAAACACGCCTTTATATAGGTTATATTTGTTATTATTAAATATGGATTTCCGCAAAGTAACGCCTGAATCTATTCATTACCTATGGTCTCTTGGTCCTTTTTAGTCCCTTTTAACCAATTTTAACCACGCGGAAATCGTCATGTTTAGTTTCTATCTAACCAAAACACACTGAGCTTTTTAGGACTTATTCGTATAAACAAATACTAACAAATATAAGTAATGAATAGAGCCGTAGGGGCAGACCATGAATTAGAGAGGAGAGAAGAATAAGGTGAGGCCAGGCCAGCTTACCGCCCTCCTTCACCACGCATACTGGTGACAATTTGTGATCGGCCCCTCCTCTCCCCTCCATTCTCCATGATACAGACATACCTTTCCACTCACGAAGGCGCGCCCATACATATTTTTTCAGTGTCAAGTCGCTTTACTACTATTAAAGTTTTTTCCTGCATCGTGTGTCGTACGAAGCAGACGTGTCTCAAGAATATTCTCAAAATTATTAAATTCAAATCAGTCAAATTCCTACTTTACTACAGTGACACTAAAATACATTCAAGTTTGTTCAAGTGCAAGGTTAAACGACTTTATACTTTTGGGTGACATCTTTGTCGTGACAGTTTAACTATACGATAGCTGCTCTTCACCCCCGCGGGAAAGAAACAGGGTCTTATTTTTTAACCCGTTCGCACAACCACACACACGTAGCCAGAGTAGTCAGAGTGGATCAAACCGGTGCAACAACAAAGATCAATATGAATAAAGTGCGCTCACCAACTAGATGTGGCCTCAAGCCTGGCGTCGGGCGTAGTGACTCACAACCAAATTTAGCTTGTGCTAATCCGGATATTTCAGAGGCTACAAAAATTACATTTCGAGGTAAGCGTAAGCAACCCGATGATAATGAATATATTCGCTCTGAGTTGAGTGAAATACGTAATCAGATGGCACAAATGATTACGTATTTGGCAATAAAATGATGGCAAAATGTCGATGCTTACTAAACTCACTACAGATCAAAGTGAGTTCACCCAAAAAATATCTAATGATGTTGCCACTATAAAAGAGCAAATCACACATATCAAATTGTCCACTGATAACTTGGCCATTGAACAAAATGTTATAAAATCCGATATATGTTATAAACATACGTCAAGGCAATACTAAAACGGAGGAAAAACATGAAACTTTACAATACGCTGTTGAACTGCTTAAGAACTGTACCAATAATGCATCTCCTTCATCACAAGTGCTCAATAAAACACAAGAAGATATTATAGCTTAAGTAAATGAACGTGAAGTTAGAAGCAGAAACATCATTATTACTGGCATATCGGAGCCGGTTCTACCAAAGAAGAACGTATTGAATTAGACAAAAATGAAGTATCTCGTATAATAAAAAATATTGACAGTAGTATTCCCGAGCCTCAGTACATTATGAGACTAGGGAAATACAACGCGCATAAAATACGCCCAGTAAAAGTCTGCTTTAAGTCCCAAGATATTGCAAAATCAATATTACGCCACAGACACGAAACAAAATACGATAACATCAAAATTTACTCAGATCAGACACCCGAACAGCAGCGTTTCCTGAAACATATAAAAGAAGAACTTCAGCGCAGACTTCAAAACGAAAATAACAATCTGACAATAAAATACATCAAAGGAATACCAAGAATTGTAGAATTAACTTCAAAAAACGACAAACAATAGATACACTTAAAAACAGCTACAATAATTTAACATGTCAAGAAACTGAGATAACACATCAATTAATTCAACTTTTTGAGGACATCACTTTCAGTTCACGAAACAGTTTTAGCGTCTCCTGAATATTCAGATATGTTGAAACGCAGAATTTACCGTTTGGCTACCCCTGCCGTAAAAACCGTACTTGCTAAACGTTTCGGAGAGTTCGTCAAAGCATATGTTTATAACTCTGTACTGAACCATTGTAATATAAAGGATATGACGGTAGTGGAAGCCAAACACACCATTCATAAATGGTTATCTACATTAACTTATGATAGCACTGAAAAAATACTGCAGATTCTCGCGTAAACCTGTAAACCTAATCTTTTGTCTGGGTCCTGTGAATATGTATATATATGTTTAAACATATTTCTACTACTAATGTGTGTGTTATCAGAGATAGTGTGAGTGCTTAAGTTTCACACGTAGTTCATAATACTTTATATTTTTCTTATCTTTAAGACTTAGGTGTCATTATTATTATTGTCATTTAGTTAATCGTCAAAGATCTTCACGATACAGGCTTGCCTAGTGTGAAGGTCATAAGCAGCTGACAAATATATTAACCATCTCGGCGTTATTTGGGAGATATGTTTAATTATTTTTAAGCCAACCATTGTGTCTAAGTTTACCATATAATGCTGTAAATAAATATTTTTCTTTTTTTTTTTTCATAGCTGTTAGCGCGGCCACCAAGCTACATATGTATATGGCAGAGCACGCCGAACTGCGGGCGCGGGTTGAAAGGACACTGGTAAATCGAAGGAATGCGGAACAAGGTGATGAAAAGTGGACTGTATAGGAAAAGGAGCGAAAAACGAGCGACTAACCTGGATATCCTCGGGCTGACGAGCACAGCTGCGGCACTCTAAGGCGTCCTGCTGGTGTCCAGGCGTAGTGGCTCTTCGAATTATTTCACGCTGTTGTAGACTCGCGGCGCGAGCGCGGGAAGCTGTTAGTACACAGCTCCAAAGAGACGATCGCGGATATCCCAGTGCGATGGGCACACACGAAAGCAGCGCGAGCGCGGTTAGTAACAAAATGGCGGTTTCCTTGGCTTCGAGGGAGCTCACAGGAACAGACGCATCCGCCGTCAACAAGGGTCGACCGCAGACTGCTTGCAATGACAAGCAGTTCACTCATCCGCCACGAAATGTCAACCGTAGATAGTCGTCGTTTTCGTGAGGGTAGGAAAATGAGGGTAGGAAAAGGTAAGAGGTAGAAAGAAAGAAAGTGCCAATAGATGGCGCGAACAATAGCTTTGATAATATTCAGAGTAGTAGAAAATCGCTGAAATTCCACTATGCAAATATACGCAGTGTCGTTAAGCCTGTAAAATTTGATGATCTACAGTGCGTGATTAAAGCCTTTCAAATTTGTCTACATGTCATAAAATCAGACGAAGAAGCGAAAAGATTTCAAATTCCAGGACATACACACTACTACCATTTTAGACCTAACTCGAGAGGTGGCGGGGTATCAATTTTTATCAATAACAACATAGCCAAATTGAAGAAGTATAACAAAATTTTAATCATTATCTGTGGATCCATATTGAAAACTACTCTTTAGATATTGGTGCAATATATAGACAGTCGAACAATTCAAAAACCGATGAGTTTTTAGACACATACGCCAATCAACTTTATCAACGAAAAAGAGCATTAGTTTTTGGCGACTTCAACTTTAATCTACTAACCTCAGACAATACAAAAAATAGATACAAAGAGCTCATCAAAGAGAGCGGATACAGAATCAGTACTAATATTATAAATGCGAAAGTAACTCTGTCTGTCTGTCTGTCTGTTACGCTTTCACGCCAAAAGTACTGGACCGATTTGAATGAAATTTGGTATGGAGATAGTTTGAGACCCGGGAAAAAACATAGAATAGTTTTTATCCGACTGCGCAAAAAGAGGTTAATGTTTTCGCGCGATAACCGACATATGCGCGGGCGGAGCCGCGCCCGGAAAGCTAGTATTGAATAAAATAGACGTGAAACATAGCACCCGAAAAACAGAAGCAACTGCAAGTATTCTTGATCACGTATGTACAAACCTTAACCAAAATAAGTTTCATCTTGCTATTATTGATACGCCACTATCAGACCATAAACTAATATATTTTGAAGTTAAACGGTATCACCAAGAATCTTTAAAGAAAACGATGTATGAAGCGGTTAATAATGTAAAACTGTATAAAAAAATTTTAGAACATGAAGAATACAATGAAAACTATTTATTTACTGCATTAGAAGACAAAATAATATCAAGTATTAGAGCAAGCATAGTCACTAAAACTAAGATAATGAATCCACCTAGACAAAACTGGATAAACAAAGAAATCATAAATGAAATAAACAGCAGAAATATGTTATGGAATCTATATAAAAAAACATCCAAAAGATAAAACTAGAGAAGAGCAGTTTGTATGTGAGAGAAATAAAGTTTTCACATACGGGAAACCAAGACTAAATACTACAAAAAAGCATTTGCTGATACTAAAAAACAACCATCAAAAATGTGGAAACTTATTAACAGTCTTTCGTTTAACAGAAGTGTAGATAAAACCGTGCCAAATAAATTGAAAACACAGAAAGGTATTATATCAGACGGAAAGGAGATCTGTGAACATTTTAATAATTTTTTTATAAATGTTGGTTCGATATTGGCTAAACAGACACCTAAAACTCATGATTTAACAAGTACAATAAAAATAGCAGTTTCTGGAATTGGCTTATCCACCTTTACACCAACTACCACGGATGAGGTCTTAAAAATAATTAACAACCTAAATAATAATACTAGCTCTGGCTTGGATAAAATAAATACAAAAACAATAAAATGTATAAAAGAATTAATACTTCATGAACTTAACTGTTGCATAAACCAGTGTTTAAAACAAGGCATCTTCCCTGATTGTTTGAAAATTGCAAAAGTCACTCCAATTTATAAATCCGGACCTAAAGATGAGCCTGGTAATTTTAATTTTAATAATGAGCCTCAATTTTAGGACCGTTATTATTTAATTTTTATATTAATAAAGTTCATCAGATAGGGTTAAAAGGTGATCTAACATTGTATGCCGACGACACATGTCTTTTCTACTTTGACCACTCTATTGAATCCATCATATCTGAAGCACAAAATGATCTGAACCTTATAAATGAATGGTTTCAGCAAAATATTCTTATCATAAATGCAACAAAAACAAACTACATAATATTTGCTGCTAAAAATAAAAAAATTGACGATCATATGCCGCTTAAGATAAATAATCAAAAGATAAAATCTGCCTATGGCCTCGTCTATATTAATACATAAAATGCAGAATTCTTTAACACCAGTATAATTTCTAAAATTTATATTATATAAAAAATCTGTCTATGGCCTCGTTGATATTATTACATAAAATGCATATTTCTTTAACAGCAGTATTATTCCTAAAATTTCTATAGTATAAAAATCGGCCTATGGCCTCGTCGATAGTAACTTTGAAATAAAAACATATTAAGGTAGCTAACTTATTATTGTATACATTAAAACAAACTACACTACTCATTTGCTCCTCTAAAACTAGAGATAAAACATAAAAAGAAAAAAAAACATTGAATTAAGTACATTATAATAAAACATGCTATTCCATAAAACAGCACAGAAAATATACTTACAATTTTAATGTAGGTGCGCTTGAGCCACTTCCAGGTACGCTTGATCTTCGTCTGTAAACTGTCTGTAGCCATGTTCTAGCCAAACCTCGCTCGTATCGAACAAAACAATATAGATGACTGATTCTATTAATTTGAATCTACCCTATAATAAAAAAAAAATATCGTTGCTTTGTACGACATCGATAATTATTAGTTATGCTTATGTTAATATTATTCTCATGTAAGTGAAATATTTTCTTATGAGAAATAAAAATATCTCAAACCTTAAAGCGAGCGATATTTTACAGTACATATTGTAAAATATTAGTTTTAATATTTTTATGTTTCCAATAACGCATGCTCTGCGGATTACATTACATCACAAAATTACAAATTTACGACAGGAAAAATTTAAGTCATGTGCGTGTTTGAGGGTTGCGTCATCATTAACAAGTTTACTAAATGCAAAATTAGTCTTGTTTGTATATAGATGTCGCTCCATCCCACTACGATGGTTAAAGAACGATAGGAAAGATTTGAGTTTTGAGTCATTGTGTCATGTTAGCTCAGTCGGTCAGAGCATACCCCGGCTAAAGGGGTGGATGGACGCGGGTTCGAATCCCGCATTTGACTTAAATTTTTCCTCTCGTAAATTTGTAATACAAGGAAGGTATTGTAATGTCATTTGAGGTCGTACGATTTCTTGTACGACCTCAGATATTGACTACAAAGTCGATGCGGTGCTGATACGATTCGTCTGCATTATCCTTACCCGTTAAATAAAACAACATATCTCTTACGTAAAATCATTTTTTAATTAGATATTAACATAATAACAATCAACAAAGACTCGTCGCCGACAAATCTTCCACATAATTACCTATCTAGATAAAAATTAAATGCACATTTAATATAAGTAACATACGTAGGTCTTACTATAATTAAAAATAACAATTAATCATTGTTTATCACTTATACTACTACTATAAATAGACATGGGATTATATGCATTTACATGTTTGTATATGCAAATGCATATTACGCGATATTTTTAGCGTTATTGCATAAATTATTCATATGCAATATATATTTATTATATATTGAATTAATATTCTTATGCATATGATTCATATGAACAGAAGTGTTGGAAAGGGAAGACCTAGGCAAACGTTCGGAAATCAAATTGTAGACACTTCCGAAAAAAGGCCAGGTCAGGAGTACCCTAAACCGACGCTCATGTATGAAAGGATTGATGAGTGTAGATGAAGCGAAAGAGATATGCAAGGATCATAGTGAGTGGAATCTGTGGTCTTTGCCTACCCCTACGGGAAAGAGGGTTGCTGTTATACAGTACGTATTGCATATTTCAGCAATTTCTCATTGCCCATGCTTATTGAAGTGACAAGACGTGTCGCTTTCAGCACTCAATATAATAATAATTTGACAGTTTAGAGGTATTGCAATGTACTGCATCAGTCGGATCGTCGACTGCTGAACACAGCCACCCCCATTAAGGAGGGTTTCCCATAATCCCCACGCTTGGCAGGCGGCTTGAGGACCGTAGACCCATCAATTAAACCAAAATAAAGCTCTTATTTCAACAAATTTCAGCAATTTACTCGAAGTCATAGATATGCTTGACACCCTTATCTATACGAATCCCCGTAAAAATTAGAAAAAAACATCCAACAATAGAATGGTTTTCTGATTTACTACAAGAAAAGGTATTTGGCAAATTAAATCAAGTATATAAAATCATGATTTTTGAGGTAATTAAGAAAGCAATTTCATAAATCAGTATTTGGCCGATTTCGTTGATTCAACGTTATATCAACGACACTGGCCAAATACTGCTTTATGAAATATCTTCTGATATAGTGCCAAACTTCAGGTTCTGTCCAGTAACGTAAGTTTGCGTTAAAGAGATCACTTTTTGTCTATAAATTAATATAAACAGGGAATTCAGCCTTCAATTCTACATACAAATGTAGTCCCTTATTTTCATTGGACAGCTGCCGGGACACACCGTTAGGTGCTTGGCGACAGATTTTCTACTTGAGGGTGGTCGCTAGCTAGGCGGGCATTCGCAAAATGTCCTTCCACCAAGCGGTGAAGCTCAAGCCCGGGGTGGGATTCGAACCATGGGTCTGCTGCGAGGCAGTCCATAGCCAAAGCCACTGAGCTGTCATAATATATCTGATTCAACATATACTCTTTCTTAAAGTTTTAATGCAAACGAATAATTGACATACAGGGTAATACGACACGTCGATCCCATGAAACTTAAGCCTGCACCGAGGCAGCAGTACGTAATTGTGGTTCATTTGATCCCGTGCTGTATCTTTATTTCTTAATTTTGAGTTCTGCAATTCATATATATAATATTTAAGGATTCATTCTATAAATCATACAATTTAGAAACACGATTACTTAAAATTTCCTCGATAGAAAAAAAAATCCAAAGTTATATCTAAAAAACTAAATAAACCCTTAGTACGGCGTAAATATTTCACGGAAAGCCATCAGTCTTTGATTAATAAAAAGATCAATTTATTTTCTATAACGTATACACGTTATATTTTCTAAATAGGTATTCGTTTTTATAATACAAAGGAAATACCTAAATTCACGCACGTCCGTCCATTTTAGCCAGAGCCGCGACGCTTCCTCCCTATCCGCTTCAGTACCGCTGCGGCCGTCGGACGGGGAACACGTATCGCTTGAGTTCACGCACGGTTTTAAAAACTATATTTGAGTTTACGTAACGATTTTGTTTATTTACTATGGGGAACAAAGTAAACAAATCAAAGAAGTGAAGAGGTTGGCGAAAAATTAATGCAAATCGCTTCCATGAAGAAATAAAGTAGGTAAAGTTCATATATTTGTTCCTAATTTTACTTACCCCAATATACATTTATTTTAAAATCACACTGAAATGTTTCAAACACAATCAAATTTATCTTTCAAGACTCCTCCAGGCCGAGAGTATGGAAAACATAGAGAATACTCTTACTTCGTAAGTATACTCAACCTACATACCTATAACTGCGTAGGTAGTTTAAAACGAGTATTTACTTTATTTCAGCAATATTTACCTACTAAAACGAATTCAAATTTTACCACTATTTTTTCTATTTATAGGGAAAATGTAAGGGAATACATTTGAATCATGTGATGACGCGATGCAACAAATATCACTACAGGCAGAAAATTTTGAAAGAAAATTCTATGCTTCGTTTGTATCACATGTAATACTTATACAATTATTATATTATACCTTCCAAGTTTGGGTACTCAATTAAATCTAATAATTTAATTAGATTTAATTGAGTACCCATAATCTTTAAAATTTTCTATTTATAGGGTGAATGTACCAAATGTTGGCATTTCACAGCAAAGCACATATTTTGATTTATGTGATGACACGCTGACAGAAATACCACTACAGACGGGAAATTTTGAACACAAATATTTTTTACTTAGGTAACTGTACCTAGTTCTGTACCTAGGTAAGTATAGTAAATATACAATAAACAAAACTTTTAAAAACTCTTTGACAAAATATAAAACTGACTTCCCAGACGTGAATGAACATATTAAATCCATACGTTGTAATCACTACGATATGTACTGACTTCAACAATAGAATTCACATTTTTTTGTATTTGGAACACAAGGAACTTAGATGGGTATAAGAAAAAAATAAATGTTGGTTTTGTGGCGTGAAATAGAAATACATTTTTAAAAAAGAAATACCAAACCTATACTATATTTTTAAATATAGACCTACTTTTAAGTAGGCAATCAAGATAAAGGAAATTAAAAGAAATTACAATTAATAAATAGCTCAAAAAAGTTGTTGATTGCGTAAAAATGGCCAGCGTTAGTTGAAATTAATAATAGTTATAAATATTCGTAGCCCATATTTGTCCGTTTTGTTTGGCAAGCAATCAATCATTACTACATTTCATCCAACTTAAATAATTCAAGTACACAGATTTTGTTTAAACAGTGTGCCGGGACACTAAAAGTCAATAGAATAAATTAATTAAAAAAAATGTCTGCTATTCACAATTTCGCTTCGGTCTTTTTAGTTATACTTTTAAATTGTCTATTTTACAGCCGGGTCTTTTATATATATAAATTAATTTATTTTATTGTTCAAAAAGGGTATCATTAGATGATACTTCGTGAACTGTCAACTAATGGTACGTTTACAAGTCATCTGATGAACCGATGACTTGAACGTACTTGAACGTGACGTGTTTAAAGAAATAATATAATAAATTTGATTTCAATTGCTAATTTACTAAACCATCTAAATATTTCCGAATTTCCAGGGTATTGGATGATACGGATTGTAAAATTTACCACACTCCAGAATTGTAATTCCATAAAAAAAACTGGTTAGTTTTTGTTATGGAATTAAATTATCAAATAATAAATAAAAAGTTCCTTTAAAAACTATTTGTTGATATATAATGTTGTAATATATAAATTAAAATATCTGTTTTATTACTGGGTACCATATACACAGGCACAACATTTTTGTCTTTCAGCGGAGGAAGAAATAGATGATAACATGAATTACTCACACAAAGGAAATAATGCCTTGAAGTAAGTTCGATATTGATCATGATGGTTTTATGTGTCCTAGTAAAATTGTTTCATGATTTATCTGTGTACATTAAGCATAATACTTACATATATTTACTTCGAAAGTGGTGATTGGTGGTAACTTTGTTTGCTCTGAGATAGTTTTTCTCTGTGTTTTAATGTATATTTCAAATATGGTTATGGTTACACAATTATGAATTTAAATAAACGAAGGTATGCTTAACCTTGTTTTTAGATAAATAAAATGAAATATATTTTGATTTAATTAAAATTTGTTTAATTTTTAGGTTTCTACGCATCAGTTGCCTGGTGAATCAGATCAAGAGAAGATTATATAATAATAAAACCAGAAGAAAAAGTAGAAGAGATAAGAATAAGTGGAAATAGAGTTGTGGTATTCATGTATTTATTTGAACAATTGCAGGAAATTTCGCAGCATGACTCTCCATTTAGTTGCAATTTTAATCATTTAAAAGTAGTCGGAGAAAAAAGAACAGGGTTTGTATCAAAGTACGGGTGTGTTTGCAAAATGTGCAACGCCAAATTAAGTTTTAATAATTGTGAAAAATCCAATAATAACAAAGAACTTGATCTCACCGAAAATGTGGTAGGTGGTTTCATATCTATAGGTATAAGATACGCAGGTCTAGAACAAGTGTCAGCCTTACTTGATATACCTTCTATGTTGGATCATTTGCCAAGTGTCACGCAAGAGTCTGTGAACTATGGAAACGGCAAAAGAAAAATGTATTGAAGAAGCAGCAAAAGAAGAGTAATATTAATGCAGACGGAGTACCTATGATTACCGTAGTTGCTGATGGATGTTGGTCAAAAAGATCATTTAAAAACAAATATAACGCATTGGCGGTTGCTGCGGTAATTATTGGTTACAGAACAAAAAAAGTCCTTTAAATTGCAGTTAAAAACAAATATTGTATGATTTGTACACGGTCAGAGAACAAAAAAATCCCAACTTAAAAATTACGAAGTATCCTCAAGTGGAATGGAATCCGTAGCAATAGTTGAAGGGTTTAAACATTCCTTACCAAATCAGGGCTTGATTTACTCCAAGTTAATTGGGACTCCAGTACATATAAGAGCATATTAGAAGCAAAACCTTATGGAAACTTATTGGTAGAAAAAAATGAATGCACTAATCATCTGTTACTTTTGCACGAAACTAGACGAATTAACCAAAAACACCTGCAAATATCGCAAAGTACTTGGAAAAAATATACTGCACTTGCGTAGATGTGTTAAAGGAGTTGTCAAACATATAAATTCAAGAGATTCAAGTTTCACCCAAATAAGTAATTGAATGCACCAAATCACGTTTTCGGAAATCACAAACTATGCAAACCTTATTTCTGCCAAATTATAGATCAAAATGAACCAACAGAATTAAAGATTTTGTTGCTGAAATGAAGTCTAGTAATATTTTTGCTGCTATCATGAAAATCATGTCCAGATTGGTAAACAATGCTAAAAGCCTAATGACTACTATTTATATGATGTAAATAGTAATATAGTAGAAGTATTAAACAATGTTATCGCGAAATTTGTTGGCGGTAAACGAATTCATTATTCAAGTCGACAGTCTTATACAGTTCGCTAACTACACCGCTTACCACTAAATAATCGTATATTTGCTAAAAGATTTTAATGCAAAGTCCTAATCCTATTGTTAGACGCTTAGAATTTAAACGCGATAAAAAAAGAATTGATGATTTAAAAACGGAGATCATCAAAATCTTTTGTGACAAAAAAGTGTACAAACACTACCAATGGCAAATATTATGGCGAGTCTTGTCAAAAGCCAGATCTAGAACAAGCTGAATTTGATTTTGCTAAATCAAAACTTATGAAGAAAATTAATCTTTCTGATGATGATCGCCAGTCACTTAAAAAAAGAACTATTTTGCAGGCAGATTCGATTGAATGGCACCAAGAGAGAAAGTTACGCCTTACTGCGTCTACTTTTGGAAAGGTATGCAACAGAGGCCTTATAAAATGTGCACCTCTAGTAAAAAATCTTGTAAATGTGACTGGTGAATTAAGCCACGTAAAATCCATTCGTTATGGCAAGGAACACGAACATATTGCGTTACAACAGTTTGCTTAAGTACTCAAACTCGACAAAGAAGCTAACTTCAATGGTATAAAAAAATGTGGCTTATTCATCGATTCTGAACTGCCATTTTTGGTGGCAAGTCCAGATGGATTGATATATGATAAAATCATTGAAATCAAGTGTCCGAATTCATCTAAAGACAAAACAGTAGAAGAAGGAATAGCAGAAATCTGGAATCAGGAGAGAAACGGAAACTTGATATGAAATGGATCCTATGGAATCTCTAAGGGATCTTTTTAAAGAAATTGATATATTAACTTTACCGAGTCTGTATATATTTGAAAATATTATGTATGTTCGGAAAAAATTGAGTAAATTTAAATAAAATAGTGACAACCACGGTTACAACACTAGGAATAAATATAAAATAGCAGTACCAGGTTTTAGACTAGCAAAGACAAATAAAAGGTCCTTTTTAGGTAATTGTGTGCGGTTTTATAATAAAATTCCTAATCATATTACAATGCTCACAGAAGGAAAATTCAAGTTTCATGTGAAAAATATTTTGATTAAGAAATCATACTACAAAGTTCGTGATTACTTAAACGACAAAGATGCTTGGAAAGTTCCGCCTCTGCCAAGCTATCACCTGTCACCTACTTAATATAAACAAATATTGCAATAATCGTATTATATTGTATATAACACATTGTTACAAGATGTTTAAAAGAATGGCCCCGAGTTTCTGGCCCGTTCTTCTTGCAGTGGCTCTATAAATATATTTTGCTGAACGTGGCAGTACAATGTAGAATATTTCAATATTAAAATTTGTAATTGACATTCATAAGAGCGTCGTAGACGCCTAAATTGAATAAATGAATTTGAATTTGACAATAAATAAACAACATGATTTGTTTTACCAGGTGCAAGGTCAGCTACACATCACTAGGAAAGCAATTTGTTTATTTGTTGTGTGGACTGAAAAAAATATAAAAATAGAGAAAATAAAAAGAGATGATGAATTCTGGGAGAAGAATATGGAAAAAAAAATTAAAAACATTTTACTTCGATTGCCTGCTATCAGAAATTATTGATATTGATTCAAGGCTAGACAGGAATTCGTGGGCCAAAATATATTTTAGATGCAATAAACAAAAAAAACAATTCTTCCCGCGATTCTAATGCCTGAAACAAAGCGGGAAAAAAACTTAGTTATTTTCTCTTTCTGACTTTCATGTTCCTTGCCATAACTAACCAAATACCTGTGTAGTCAACTTCATTATCAGAAATTCAATCGAACCTCTCTGCAAAAACTTTAAAATTTATGAACTATTTCATGTGAATAATGTGTTATCTATGATCTGTAAATGATTTGCCGCTAATAATCTTCTCTTAAATTCAAAAAAGACGAAATGTTTAAATTTTTCTTTACCAAATGTTACTTAATGTTGAACTAAACATTAGGCTTGGCCCTAATAAACTCGCTATTGACAATACGACAGTCTTCTTAGGAATCAAAATGGATCCAACTTCACAGTGTGATCCACATGTATGAATGATTAATCCGGAAGTCTTAGTTTGGCTGCATATGCAGTTCGTAAGATAAAACAGTTAACAGACGTAGCTACTTCTCGCCTAGTTTATTTCGCGTACTTCCACAGTATTATGTCGTATGGTGTATTGCTGCGGGAAGCTGCTGCTGAGATAGAGACAATCTTTATCTAACAAAAGCATGCAATTCGAGACAATATGAAATTAATCCTAGGGAATCTCTGAGGGATCTTTAAATAAATATTAATATTTTTTACTTTCCCAAGTCTGTATATATTTGAAAATATTATGTAGGTTAGAAAAAAAGTGAATTTTAATTAAACTGTGACAATCACGATTACAGCACTATAGTCTGTTTTTTTTAACAAACGAGTACTGAGTATGTCTCTTGCACATTTCCGATATTGAGAGAGTGAGATGGGCCATTGCCGTCATTGGTCAATGCCTTTGTTCTTGTTTTGAAATTGTTAAGGGCCGTTAATATTGAATACTTATGAACTGTAGTGTAGAAAAAATTACGTCATTATTTTATGATTTAAATTTGCATACTTAGTTTATTTATTTCAATTCTTGTAATGTTAAAAAATATCGTCATTCTTCTGTTGAACTTTCTACGCAGGTAATAGTCGAAGACTCAACTGAATGTCACTATACATGTAACTACAGCGTTCATGTGGAACGGACTTTATGTTGTTTACGTGAGCCAATAGCAACGCAGTAAAATGTTCAGTACCCGTTTGTTAAAAAAAACAGACTATAGGAATAAAGATCAAATATCGGTGCCAGGTTTTAGATTTACAAAGACAAACAAAATATCCTTCTGAGGTTATTGTGTACGGTTTTATAATAAAGTTCCCAAACATATAACAACGCTCACAGAAGGGAAATTCAAGTTACACGTGAAAAATACATTAATTAAGAGATCCTACTACACAGTTTGTGATTACTTAAACGACAAAAATGCCTGGACAAATCCGTCTCTGCCAAGCTACCGCCTGTCACCCACGTAATTTAAACAAATATTGTAAGAATTTTATTATATAGTAAATGTAACGCATTGTTAAAAGACGTTTAAAAGAATGGCCCCAAGTTGCCGTCGATGCTTGCCCGTTCTTCTCGCTGTGGCTCCATACAATTTTTGTTTGCTGACCGTGGCAGTACAATGTAGAATATTTCAATATAAAATTTGTACGATAAATGACTTTGACTTTGAATAAAGCATTTAAATATTGAAAATCATGTCACATCACTAACAATCACTGCAAAAATTCGGTTTAAAGTTTGTAAAGATTTCTACTATTCTCTTCTACTACTAAATATCTTTCGATTTCTTATTTAGCTGATTTTTTCAAGTAAGTGCCCATTACTACGCAAATAGCCGAGATTGCTGCGTAAGTACTATTACTATAATGTAGATTTATTAGGTGTCTCTCAAAAACCTACTAGGGGATGTAAATTACTCTGTCCAAAAATATACCAACATCGGATATTCTTGGTGATTATTCGTGATCGCACATAATATACCTACGTATGTATATATATACTTTACGGAAATCGACTTAGTACGTCTACTCTGAGTGAAAAATGTAAATTTGAAAAGGGTCGATCACTGGGATTTTTACCCTATTTATATACCCGTTCTGTATTATATGTACCTACTGACGTACCTCGATGTCGTGGAAAAAGGTTTTTTACGTGAATAAGAATATATTCAGTAACAGTATATAAATAAAAACTAGTCGTTTTATTATGTATATATATAAATAAGTAGCACCCTAGCTAGTCAATTGGAAATTGGTTACGTTTACTTGGAAGAATAAATTATGTATACCTACTGAAGTACCGATAAGTCAGAAATAAAAAATAATAAATGTGGAAAAACGTTTTTTACCTGAACATATTCAATAAAAGTATTTGAAATGTATTGTTTTATTTTGTAAATAAATATTAGTAGCACCCTAGCTAGTCGAATGGCGCAGCTCGGCGCGGCGGGTCAGCGCATAGCTATTTAGTTGCTTGATCTTGTTGGCGGCAGCAGAGGGGGCGCGGCGGCAGCGCGGCGCGCGGCGTCACTGTGTGCCTTACTCACGCACACATACGCGGAGCGCATAGAATACCTGAAATCGCTGAGCGCCAGAAGCTCGGTACCCCCTTAAGAAGATTCCTCACACGTTCCTTCTTAAGAGATAAACTAACAGGTTTGGTCTAGAAAGTCTACAAAAAACCTGATTGTGTAATGTCACTAGAATTACAATTCTGATTGAAAAAGGAATCTTCTTTTGAGAAAATAAACCAAATAATCGAATAGAAATTCTGTCATATTTTGTGCATATTTGAGCATTTTTAATGCATAATTGCATGCACGTTTTGCCATTCTGTTAGTGCATATAATCCGATATCTTCTTATCACCGTTGGAAACGCCGATGACGTTGCATCACCTTTTCAATACTGGTCTGAAACAAGAAATTAACAAACTTTGAAGGGTACTGATTATAAATGAAGAAAAATGGGACGAAGAAATTCACCGAATAATCAAAGGCACATATATTCGCCTGGCTAGTTACCACCCTCAAGTAGAAAATCTGGCACCAAGCACCTAACAGTGAGCTCCGACAGCAGTCCTTGAGAGCCTGTGTAGAATAAGTATGAATTTACAGGCACATGAGAATTAACAACTACGTCTCAGGGTGATGGGTGCAGTGCAGTTCATCACTTGTGACAAAATGCATTTATTATAGGCAGAGGTTATCGCTTACCACCAGATAGGCCTCCTGCGTTTCGTCATAATCGCATAAAAAATCCACACTTAAAATTACTATTTTCGTCTATCTGTGTCCAAATGTCAAAACTTGAAAAAAAACTGCTTTTAGGAAGATGGTAACTCCCACATATATATTAGACGTAGCGTGGGGATTATGGCAAAAACCCCCCAAACCCAACAATAAATCGGCCCCCAGTCCCCGGCAGCTTTATTATTCCTGGCCCCGGTAGCAGGCAAGGTATTCACCGTTGTTATGCTGAATACGATTTCATGGAAAAGGAGGGACTCTTTGCGTGAACCCCTTTTTCAAGAAGCGACCATCCAGGAAGTGGACGTGGATAAGCCCCGATGGTTCAACAAAAAATGAGATCGAGTTTATCATTACGACCAAAGAAACCATCAAGTTGATGGAAGACCGGAATGAGATGAGACTGCAATCTTCAGCTGATATGTCGAACTACGGCAAGCTCAATAGACGAACTTCGAAGGCACTGCGACACGACTTGCGCGCCTTCAATACAAATCGTATAAAGGCCGCAATCGAGCGTAACCAAAGCTCCATAGTGTTCACAAAAAATTCGTCTATACGGCAAAGCCAAATGACCAAGTTGAAGATCGATGATGACAGAATCATCTCATCAAAACCGGAGATTCTGAGAGAGCTTGAGAGGTTTTATGGACAGCTGTACACCTCGATACGAGAACCCGTTGTAAGTGCAGCTCAGCACAAGAGAGCTAAACTGACCCGACACTATACCTAAGATAACCCGGACATCAGCCTATACGAGATTAGAATGGCTCTCAAACAGCTTAAGAACAACAAGGCGCCAGGCGATGACGGAATCACGACAGAACTTCTGAGAGCTTGGCAAACCTCAGTCCTCCAGAAGTTATTTAATTCCGTCATCCTTGAAGGTAAAACGCCAGAGGCGTGGAGCAGAAGTGTAGTGGTACTGTTCTTCAAAAAAGATGACAATACTACCTTGCTGAAGTACTACAGGCCCATTTCTTATGAGCCATGTTTATAAGCTGTTTTCGAGAGTCATTACGAATCGTCTTGTTCGTACGTTTGATGACTTCCAGCCTCCCGAACAAGCCAGGTACCCGGAATCTATGTGGTCTATGGACACAATGGCCGATTATACTCCTCATTCTTCTGTATAATCTGTCGGAGCGTGGTCTGTGGACCACATACATACGCTAGCGTTTGTGGACTATGAAAAAGCCTTCGATTCAATGGAAACCTGGGCCGTACTGCAGTCTCTTCAGCGATCCCAAATCGACTATAAGTAGTTTCGCCGATGACATAGTCATAATGGCAGAATCGCTTGAGGAACTCAGTACAATGCTCAGCGACATCAGTAGACTTTCCCAGCAGGTGGGTCTTAAAATGAATATGGATAAGACGAAAACTATGTCTAATGTCCATGTTGCAACCGTACCAGTCGTTGTTGGGAACGATACCCTCGAAGTTGTTGACCATTACATATACCTGGGACAGACTGTCCAGTTAGGTAGGTCCAACTTCGACAAAGAGGTCACCCGAAGAATCCAACTCGGATGGGCAGCGTTCGGGAAGCTACGCGACAGCTTCTCTTCGAACATCCCGCAGAGCCTGAAGACTAAAGTCTTCGACCAGTGTGTGTTGCTAGTGATGACATATGGCACTGAAACGTGGTCCTTAACTGTGGCCCCTCTGGATAAGCTCAGAGTCACTCGACGAGCTATGGAGAGAGCTATGCTCGGAGTTTCTTTGCGCGATAAAACCCGGAACGTGGATATTCGCTAAAGAACCAAAGTCACCGACATAGCTCTCAGAATTTGCAAGTTGAAGTAGGGTGGGCCACATTGCTCGACGAACTGATAACCGATGGGTAAGATAGGTTCTCGAGTGGTTACTACACTACACCGGAAGACGTAGAGTTGGTAGGCCCCCTCACTGAGGGGACTGACGACATCGTTAAAGTCGCGGGTAGCCAATGGTTACAAGCGGCTATTAGCCGTTCTTTGTGGCGTTCTATGGGGGAGGCCTTTGTTCAACAGTGGACGTCTTCCGACTGATGATGATGAACTCCCATTACATGGGACCAAAACCATAATTTGTGGAATTTCGGGTATTTACACAGCTGCCTACCCCTTCGGGGGTACCTCTATACAGGAGCAAAATTTTTAGTATTTGTGTTACTTAAACTTACTTCTTCTGAAAGCCAAACTTGCTAAGCAATGTGGGCTGGTTGTTCGGCAAAGACGTCGTTTTCTTCAAGCCCGGCACTCTGCAGTTGGACTTCTTGAATCCGTTGTTCCTACTTCCGTGACTGTTTGATGGCTGGCTGCTGCTCCAAAACGAGGACTTGGGAGGCGACTGGCCGAAGGACTCCTATGGAAAAAAGAATTAAAATTTCACTAAATATATTTATATGAGCTATCACATATTAAGCACAGTTGACTCCCACTTGAGATGAACATTTTGTAAGATATGTAGGTACTAAAAAAAAGGTGTATTTTTAACCGTTTTCAAAAATGATCTTCTCAATTTGACTTTATTTATTATTTGTCTGTTATCTCATATCTTTTTTCGGGGTGTACCGGTTTTGATGATATTTTTATATTCAAAAGCTGGTGCTTGTGATGTGGTCCCATTTAAAATTAAGCGAGATCTGATGAGTAGTATGTGAGTTATCCCTATTAATATATATCCTAATAATGCGTATTCTATTGGCTTCGACTACATTGATGATGTTCTCATTTTAATGTATTGATGTAAAATAAACAAAAACACGACAAACAGACGATGGTTTGGTTTATTTACTTTTGATGCATTTTTAATTTTAGAATACTTTCTTTTTCATTGTTTTTGTTAAGTGTTTGGGTTATATCCTTTCTCGGGCTTCAATTTTTTTGGACCACAATCTCATCTTGAAGTTAAGTGATGATGTGGTAGAAAAGATGATAAACCAGAATGGACTTAAGGCTCGGAAATTACGAAATAGTGCCAACATGATATGGAAAATCTCATAAATCAGGTACCGGATGGTACTGCAATTTAAATACATGATACTCAAGGATATAAGTAATACTTTCATCGATTTCAAAACATGTTTCCTAATAATTGGCTTGATAGAAAATAGAGGAATCCTACTTTTTCCGCCAGATTTTAGTGTATTAAAATTTGTTTTTTTTTTCTAAAATATTGATTTTTTAAGTACAATAAATTTCATTGATTATTTTTATCCAAAAAAAGCACAGTTATTGCGTACTGAGCCTGTTTACAAACTGTCACATACGCCCTTTCATTCCGAGAAGCGTTAACATCATGTCGCACTATTTACTCCAGCGATCTACGTATATTGCTATCATCCTCGCTCATATCGCGGTCAGCCGCGTCGTGCGTCGGACCTGCGTCACTTTTCTCGGCGATCTCAATTAAAATAAAAAATGGGTAAAATTAGAAATAAACGCTTTGGGAGTGCAAAAAAGATGTATAAAAATCGTCAAAAACGCATGATGGACATAATAAGGTAAGCATCTATGGCTTCCTTTCTCCAAGTATGTATATATCTCTTATATTAATGAAATTATCATATGATTGTGAACCCTAACGCAATATAAAAAACATTTCAAACATTTTACAAGACGTAGGTACAACTTTAGCTACCTAAAATAATTATTATAAGCAATATTCAGAATTTTTCGTAATGAATGTGTCGTAATTATTTTAGATGGATCATGATTAATTTATACAGTTTCTGACAATAAGGCACAAAGGTTATGTACATAATTTTCGACTAATCAACCGTCGTTCAAATAGCGCATAGTAAGTAACATCGCTTCGCATTTGAGAGGCACGTGGATCGAATCCAGCGTAAAGAGATTCTTTTTGATCAAATTTTAATTTTACGACATAATTCTTAATAATACAATAATAATTTTACGTATGTACGTGGACCAATATAATGTGTCTGACAGTAAGGCATAAACGATATGTGTGTAATTTTCGACACTTTTGTCAATGACTGTATAGTGTGTAACTACTGAAGTCGAATCAGAAGATCGAGTACCGTGGATCGAATCTCACATACCTAGATTGTTTTTGGTGACTTTTTTATTTGTATTACTATTTATTTGATACGTATTATGTTTACGTATAATTACACGAGTCAATGGAAACAATGGAAAGGTAAGAAAAACATGAACATGTTGAAATTATACCTAGGTACATACTTACTTTACATTTACGTAAGTTGTTCAGGCCACAGCGTAATAGTAGCAGTAGAACAACATTATCAATTTACTACAAAGCTATGTTGAGTAAACACCGTCCTTCTGTCCACTACTATAGAAAACACAAACTTTCATACATGGAAAGTTATTGAAATATTCATGGTATTATCGAGTACGTAATATATTAGTAGGTACATATAAATTAGTAATAAAAAGATGGCCGTAAACATTTGATGCGATAGAGATAATGAAATTCTGAAATGAAAACTTAATACAAAAAGAAGAAGCCTAAGCTTCTGCTTTAGAATGAGACTTTCCATGGTTTTCTTGAATAGCATAAGAATTAAGAACTGACTAAAAGAAAATGAAATAATTAGCACCATACCAATACTTACGTAAGAACATTGAGTAAGGTGCATTATAGGGGACTTAACTATAACGCCCTTAATAACCAAAGCGTAGCGGATATACTACCAAAGAGAGTATTCCCCAGGACGTTTTGGTGTTAAGGGGCGGCCGGTAATTCAACAAAAGTTAAAATTATACACATTATAGCCATTATGTTTTTAAATGTTACATCTTCTGTGTTGTATAAACAACATATGGTAGCCATATAAACAACCCCATATATTGTAGGATAGGAGGATGCTTCTTGGTTATTGATACTATCCCATAACTTACTTACCAATAAAATTCTTACCCCCGGTTTCTGAAACGCAAATCAGCGACAAATTATTTTAAATGCTTGTTAATCCATTGTCAAACGCAGATTGGGTTGCTTAAAACTTCATGTGACTGATTGTCAACACTAATGTCAAATCTCCAATTAATCGACAATTATTTCAATTTTGGGTTTCTGAAAAGCTTTTCGGTACGTTAACGGTTTGTCAAACTGACTAATTCTAATTGCCCAAAATCGACCAATTATTCTAAGATTAACGTCTTCATATCATAAAAATATATAAAAATAGTTTTAAGCATTCCTACCTACAACGTTTACTCTAATAACTGATAAGATAGAACAAGAACAGAATTATATCAAGTATGATTGCTCTAAAAACACATATTGCTATTTTTCATACCGAAGGTACTGGGTAGCACTTCACCACTATCTCACCTGATGTTAAGTGACGATGCCATCGATGATGCAGCACGCTTACCCTGAAGACCTATTCACTCCTGTTTAGAAGAGTCCCCCGTAATTAACCAGAAACACAGACTCAGGCAGAGTGCTCCATTCCCTAGCGGTGTGTATGATGAGCGAGTATAGAACAAGAGTCCGATTATAGAACTACGTAAATATATTACTAAAGACTACGTGATTATAGTGTTACTGCTCATTTGTTACTCAATAGGGTGCTACAACATAACCATAGCAGCCATTAAAGAAACCGCAGCTGGGTAGATTGTAATACCAACAAAAGCATTTCCAAGATAGGTAGGTTATGGACCTTCCAAACCCCAACCCTCTTTGAGAAAACACCTTTCGGCTAAGGGCGTTAAGATATGGTTTAAAGCTCTGTTTAGCGCCTGATGTGCGGCTACATATTCACGTTGATGTTAGAAGTGGTATTATTTTGTATTGATGCGCAGGAGGTCCATAGTTAGAATCTCACCGCGGTCTTCCACTTCACCGCATGATGCGAGGGCGGGAGTTTTTAGAATCATTGATAGGCTTGATAGTTGTTGGCCTTCAAGTAGAAAATATATTACCAAGCATCTAATGGTATGTTACGACGGCTGTTCTTGCCTATTCTTCTCTACAGACTTCATCATCATCAGACGTCAATCACTTACCATCAGATGAGATTATAGTCAAAGCGTAGCCTAGCAGCAATAAAAAATGCCACTCATTATTTTTTTATTTTATCGATTTTTACGATATAAAGCAACAAGTAAGGGGAGACCGCTTTTTGCGAAGAGAAATATGCAAGAAAATGCAGTTCCTTTTCACCGTCTAGCAAAACCAAAAAACTCACATTGAACGCAGCGCTGTATACAGGCTTGCCATAATTTACACTTATAAATCGATCAATCAAAGCGGCATGCTTAGACAGCACAATCAATGAACTAACATAACAAACACGCACATTTTCACGTACGCTAGTGACTTTCACTATCAATAAACTATCACTGACATAATAACTATAAAATTAAAGAGTATTTATAATCATCATGATGGTATTGAGGATAAAGGTTTTTATTTTTTATAGCTGATAAGTAAGCCTTTGACCACAATCTCACGTGATGGTAAGTGATGATGTGGTCGAAGGTGTTAACAGGCTTAACCTAGAATTACTCTGGCTCTCAAGGACAGCTGCCGGAACACATTGTTAGGTGCTTGGCGACAGATTTTCTACTTGAGGGTGGTCGCTAGCCAGGCGGGCATTCACAAAATGCCCTTCCACCATGCGGTGAAGCTCAAGCCCGCGGCGGGATTCGAACCATGGACCTGCTGCGCGGCAGTCCATAGCCAAAGCCACTGAGCTATCACTGCTGGATTCATAAAAAATTATGAAATTTGATAATTCCACTAGCGATAACCCATCAATGTTGACATTTTAGGTATTAGAGCGTACACGCGCACGACTGGACTCTGTCAGTTAGAAATCCGAGCGCAAATAGTGTTGTTGGATATGAATGCCCAAATGGGCTTGTATTTTGACAAATAGGAACGCTTCGAACTCCTCTCTCTTGTTGTTTTACGTTTACGATCATCCGTCATATTTAATTGGTAACCATAGTAACGGTGGTGATGCCAAAAATGATTTGGGATTAATTTCATGTCAAAACAGAAGAGACAACGCTATGTGTTAAAAAAAGACAGAACACTAGAGAATGAATGAATTTGAACGACATTTTCAAATTTCATGTTATCATAGATAAACAAGCATTTTAATCAGGTGTTCTGTAATTTTTCATTAATATGCGTTCCAGAAACCCGTTGAAAGTTAGCGGATTGTTTATTGTGATGGCTTGTTAGATGAATTGAATTTTGACACGCGTACCGAAAACCGGCGATTAATATCGAATACCAAAAATATTAAGTATTTGAAAATCAATAAAAGTTTGTTATTTTTCTAGTATAGAAAATGGAGGAGAAGAACGACGCATTGTTGATATACACTATTACACAAAGAGTCTATTAAGACAAATCTCGAAACATTCACCTTTCGATTATTTTTTGATTAATATGCAGGGTTATTGGTTAAATCCTAAATCCAGAGAAACCCGGACGGATGGCAGCCCTACTCTCATAGAATGTCCGATTTTATGTCGCACTCCGGTGCATCTTCGCAACATAATCTACCTTTACAAGTACATACATCAAGTGACGGCACGGGTGTTGTTTACAAACATAAACGTATCTTTCGTAATCTTTGACAAATACAGTTAATAACAGTAATACCACGGTTTTATAATCGATATGTAATATTGTGGTATTACGTATGAATACCACAATATTACATATGTGCCGCAGTAATAAATTTTCAAACAAAATACTTATCTTTCTCCTTGGGTGATTTCAATAATGGTATTATTTTGTTAGAAGTTTTGTTGTTCCACCCATCTACACAATAGCATCCACGAGATGTATTTATTATTATTAACAAATTGAAACAATAACTGTACCTACCTACTACATTCTCCATGTGATTTTTTGTTAGTGAAATCTTAATATGACTTGTAGTAATGACACGAGCAGGTACCCTTGATTGTTAGCGGAACCAAGACAGGATCTGAATGAACTCAGCTACTTGATAAATTGGAACCGACTCCAACACCCAAAAGTGTGAAATAACTTGTTCAAGTCGGTACCAGTATAGTTCAAAAGTACCTATTATCACAATATTGTGCACGTGGTACTAGTGTTGGACTTCGACAAGTTAATTCACACTTTTCGGTGATGAAGTCATTTCCATTTTTATTTAAAAAAAAACACTTCTTTTTATGACCCTTGCTACTTACGGGATCGATTTTCATTCATTGTCAACGACTATATCATCAAGATAAGTAAATATTTTTCAGTTATAATTGGAGTGTATGTCAAAAACGGCTTGACCGATTTTGATGAAATTTAACTGGAACCAAACAACAAGTATCAGCTTTCAAACAATAAAAGTTTTTTTTAAATCGATTCACCCAGTCAAATGTTCTGAGGTAACAAACATATAAGAAAAAACAGACGAATTAAGAACCTCCTCCTTTTTTTGAAGTCAGTTAAAAATACCCAATAGTATAACCCGCTATTTGTATTTTGATCAGGGGTAAAAAAGTTTTTTATGATTTTCTGTGTAAATTTTACACAATATACTTGTTTTTGTAATAAATAAACCATCTTTTGTGTAACAGCTTACGCCTTGCATCAAAGTAGATACATAGTTCATGTTCATCAAAACCATAGTTCATGTACATTAAAAATGAACATACACAAAAACTGCAAAAATCAAGCAAGTTGGTAATAATCAAGACTAAACTTGTACTACTGTAGGTATGGTAAATTTATTAACTGTGATATTTACAGCATACAATCAACTAATGGTTGGTATCATGTATGCGTACTAGATGGCGCTTCAGCACACATCACATTCGTGTGTGACAAGATAGTTTCTACTAGTTCTACTAGAGAGCGCTCTAAATTTTTAATCAAATAAAATATTACCGTTGACTTGCGGACGTGGCACCATGTACCCCGCGAAGTAAACATGCGAGGAGAAGTGGGGACAAAATCTAACATCTGGTTTTAGAATTCTGTCCCTTAAACTAGAATGGGAACTGACTCTCAAAGACCAACTGTGAGGCGTTCGGCCATAGATTTTCTAATTTTCGATCGTAGCTAGCTAGGCGAGCAATATCAAACTGCCCTAGCCCCCCTTCAAACTCTTCTCCATTTCATATCCAGTACCTGCATGGTGAATAAATCGAGTTCTAAGCAATTTGTTTGAAAGAAACATACCTGTGAATCAACGGGAGTAACCAGCACCTCCATTGGATAAGTATTCTCTATGACTGAGTCCTCACTTAAGCTTTTGTCTAATTTAGCATCCAATCTTCTAAACGGATTTCTGTGTCGGGGACTTGGTTCCAGTATTGGACTTTTTGAACCTGATTGGACCCTTTTCACAGGACTATTACAAGGAGAATTCTCCTTTTGTGAACTCTCCAATTTGTCTATAGATTCATCTAAGTCGATAGTGTCTTCATCACTGTCTATGAGTATAGCTTCATCTTTTTTATCACAGTCACTATTGTTTATGTCATCTTTATCTAAATTTCGTGATACTTTGAAAGATATCTCATCACAGTCAGTACTTTTGTTTCCATTTTCATCACACATTCTTGATATTTTGAATAAATTTTTACCACAGTCAAAACTTTTCACTTCATTTGAGTCAGTTTCTGCAGATCTTCTTGATACTTTAAAAGGATTTCTACAGCATTTTTCTGGAGATTCTTCAACTGTAATACTGTCCTTAGAAATATTAATATCTTTATTATCTTCGCTTATACTATTAGAGGTAGAAAAGAACTTACTTTCTACTATATTACTGTCTATGACTGTTCTAGGGAACCTACTTAGTCTCTTCAAGATTGCTTTTTTGAAGGATCGTTCCTTGTTTTCGAGTATGGGTGATTTGTCTTTATGTATGACTTCTGTGTCCACTTCATAATTAGTCATGGTATTGTTGGGATGTGTGGTATGGTTTTGACAGTCAGTTTTCTGGCGTTTTGGAGATTGTTCCACACAGTACATGTTGCTGAGAGATTGTATTGATAGACTGAAAGAAAAAAATATCATAGTAAGTATTAGTAGATTAAACGTATGCGTTGATTTTTAAATGATTATATTTTTTTTATTTATTGCTAATAGGCTAGCCTTTGACCACTATCTCACCTGATGGTAAGTGATGATGTGGTCGAAGATTTTGCTCAGGCTAGCCCAGAATTACTTGTTTCTGCCCTTGTCTCGCGGACAATACTGCCCCTAATGAACACGGAAACATGAAGCTTATTGGCAGACCGTTTTGATCTTCGCCTGGGTATCTACACCCTTTAGATAAAAAATTCGTCGCCTAGCACGTACGTGTTACCAACAAATGAGACTGTAGCCAAGACTACTATAACTTCGAGATAATAGTAGGTAGTAATTGCAGTTTTTTTTCCTGTTATTTATAGTAAGACGCTTGATGTGCTTGTTTGGTTAGCGAGAAATCTTGCACCGACCTACCTCAGGTACCAGAAATGAGTAGGAATATGAGAAAATAAATAATACCTTTCATCTTGAGTCTCGGGAACATATTTGCTAATTAGATTGACCACTTTCTTCCTTGGCCTTGTATTGGGTTGCGCTATGATTGGCTCCAGTTTCTTTACCTTCTTCTGCCACGGACAGGGATCTGAGAGGTACTGCTTGAAGTCTGGACTCCATATGCTGGGGTGGTTAGCAACCCCTTTCTCTTTCCAACCATTAGTTCTTACGTGGTTATTCTAGAAATATATACAAAAACCTCCATTAATTTGTAGAATCTAACATAATATCGATATGTTAACTATAGCACTACGCTTTTTTACTACTTATAGGTTAGCCTTTGATCACAATCTCACCGGATGGTAAATGATGATGCGGTCGAAGGTGATAATGATGAACAACCATAATTTCTGATGGTAAACAGGCATAAGCATAACCGGCATAAGAATGGGAAATGGCCTCATAAGGACAGCTGCCGGAGCACACCGTTAGGTGCGTGGTTGACTTGAGCCGCAGGATTAGTCCGCAAAGCCATTTCAATGAATAAGCGACTCTAGCAGCGACGCAATAAAGTGCACTTCAGCTCGCAAAGCACGGAGTACCTAATATTTATATTCACCTACAAGGCGTCTCTTTCTATCGCATAGCTCTGATCTCTTCTGACGCGACACGCACCGTAGAATAATCCCGTCCAAACGGTTTCGCCGATGTACTTGCCTTTATAGCTAAAGTGCGGCCTGCTTCAGGGTGGTAGCTAGCCAGATGGGCATTAAAAATACCCCAGCACCAAGCAAGGTCCAAAAGTACCTATTATCACAGTGCGCATGGTACCGACTTCGACAAGTTATTTCTCACTTTTGGGTGTCAAAGTCGGTTCCATTTTTGGTTAATAACAATTTTTCACTCTTTTTAGTGACCCTTGATACTTAAGGGATCGATTGTCATTCATTGTCAACGACTATAAACTCGAAAGCGGCTCAACCGATTTGGATGAAATTTAAATGAGACCAACCGACAAGCATCAGCTTTCAAACAAAAAAATATTTTTCAAAATCGGTTCACCCAGTCAAAAGTTCTTAGGTAACAAACATAAAAAAAATGCAGACGAATTTAGAACTTCCCCCTTTTTTGGAAGTTGGTTAAAAATACCCCAGCACCGAGCAAGGTTCTTGACAGGTTTTCATGTCATTAAACCTTGGGAATCGATAATAATATAACACTTTTTTTTATTGATTGATTATTGTGGTTTCATGCATATACGCTCGCCACCTTTTACACGAAACCCTGTGGAGTTGTACAAGCAGTGTGTTTCATTTTTATATCTTCGAGACATGCTATGGAAAAAATGACTTTTTCACTTTACAAGCTCGGAAAGGATTTGTTCATCATTTGAACTCTATGCGGAAAACTGCTTTTTTCCTTTAGCGAGGAAGAGTTTAATAAATATGGAACCTATTGTAGAACATTTAAATAAAATACTGTTAATATTACCGATAGTTGTAAGTTTTACTCTTAATTTATACTAATATTATAGAGAGGAAAGATTTGTATTTTTGTATGTAACTAATAAACTTACAAACTACTCGACTGATTTGAAATTCTTTCACCACTAGACTTCTATATTATCCCTGATGAACATAGGTTATAGAATATTTTCAAAAACTTAGAGATCCGTATGAAAACTTTGAATAATGTAAGCCAACGTGTGAAAAAAATACCAAAAAAGTTGTAAGCTGCGGAAATTATTGACAATAGCGAAAAGTGATGTACAATTTGTTAGGATATCAATATCTACAAAAAAGTCCGTAATACCATTTGTCTTACAATTACAATTATGTCACAATAATTTTATGTGTTTCAATTTTTAATTTTTGTTATATACCCGTGCAAAGCCGGGGTGAGCCGCTAGTTTATTATATTATTTAAGCTGTTTTTATTGCACCTAGCATTTTCTCGCTGTAATGAGGTGAAAATTTGTGTTTTTCGCTCAGTTGCAAAATTATTTTACATATTTTACCTTGAACCCTCCTTATGCTCAGGATTCTATTTTTTTATGTCATTTTAATACTACAACCCTTCACTTTCTGAGGTTTCAACAAAATTACTCGCATCAAATAATACCTTTGCAGTTAACAAATTATATAAGGTGGATATTAATATATCAACAATACTGCGGGGGTAATGTGGAATCGGTAACTTAATGTGTTTCACTCATGTTTAATTTTAACACCAGTAATAACTATATCACAAAATCAGTAATAACACAAAGGCAGTAGCGCCTTCTGAGGACCTGATATCTTAAACCGCGATCCCCAAGACGCCTGCCAAGCGTGGGGATTATGGCAAACACCCCCTTAATGTTGGAGGCTGTGTTCAGCAGTGGACAATCCAGCTGAAACAGTAACAAATTATATACCTGTGCGTGGACACTATGTTTATCGGGATGCCAATCGTCCATTTTCCTCAAGCTGAACGGGTCCAAGTTCCCGAGAGCTAGTTGAAACGCAGTCTTGGGATCCAGTATCTCTCCCGCGTTCACACATAATGCTTTTTCTATGTCTGGAATTAAAAAATACCTCCATTAACTTTTAAAGCAGTTGCTACGAAAAGTGTACTTACAAGCCAACAATAAAGTAAATAGCTTAAAAAAATACCGCCCTAGGTAAGTTTCTTTACATATTTTTAGATTCCTGTGAAAAGAAGCTGCCACCATGCTGGGCACGCTGCCAACTGGTACTGGGCTGGAGCATTTGGACTGCCTATGAATCTGTTATGACTTATAGGTTGTCTAAATGCTTTTCTTGTAGTAGCTGTAGTGTTGTATATAGAGTTTGTAGTATTTGGTTTAATAAAGGCATACCGCCTCTTATCGTTGCTTTGAAAAGAAGTTAACTTGCAAAACAAAGTTAAGGCATGTGAGTTAAACGATGTGTACTTTAGGGGAAGAAAAATGAGGGAAATAAATCTATTTTATTTTTGTGTGATGTCTCAAAAGCGAGTTTTATCTATATTAACTTATTAGGAACCGGCTTAGGCCTGCGTTATGTTTACCGGGATTATTCCGACCAGTTTCGGACTGTTTTGAAGTCCTTCGGCTAGGAGACACGATGGCGCGAACGGGCCTCAGCGTGTAACTGGAAAATCTTGTTTAAAATATTTGATCGGAGCAACCATATAGACTTGTTATTATCGCGTTACATAATCATTATAAACGAGTTGAAGTTTGTAGCCCCAGCCGAAGACGAAGGTTCATCGTTATCAGATTGTGATATTATCAGCTCCATTTCAAAAAACTACTGCCATTTAGGGCCTGTTTCAGAATATTCGAGTAAGTTCCGGTTATACTACCCAGAACATAAACACTTATCTTTGCGTTTCACAGACATCGATTTAGCCTATACATTGGTTAAAGCTTGAAACGCGCTGCATGTTAACTGTCATTTTTATCATTCAGTTATTTTATGTGTTGCATAGCAACCCGAAACTTTATTAGTACATTCTGAAACGGACCCTAAATATTTGATAAATTATAAGGGGGATGGATATCCGCGGGCCAAAAGGGCAAACTCAGTTATAAGTTGCCTAAAGATACCTAGAACTTTGTTTTAAATTCTAATTGGACTCGCACGGTTTGTAAAAATTGTGAATGTGCACTGCACAGTTTTGCCAACGCTTGTGCAGTGCACATTCACAAACGCTTAAATTCACCATTGGTGACTTATGTACCTTCAAATTCTCAAACTTAAAATTCTGTGAATTATGGTAGTTCTTATACTGTTCTTACTTAAATCCAAATTATAAGTTGTAATTTTAGTAGTAATGTTTTATTCTAAATTTGAATATTACATGATGTTGCACTGGACTGGCCGGTCAGTTCTCCATACAAACGTCGTAGGGTGGTCACTCCCTTATTTGATATTTTAGGTGCAGAATTAAGCATAAAACTTAATCGTTATCTATCTGTCGTTATCTAGGCTTGTATGATGCCGAAATTTTAAAAAGATAATTAAGTTGAAGTTATGAGCCTCGAAAACTTTATATGAAAATGTTTCGAGGCTCATAACTCTCAAGACATACAAGCCTAGAAAATACCGAGATCTTTCTATGTCATGCTTTGTTTTGGACCTAATTCCTCAAATAAGGAAGTGATCACCCTATGACGTTTGTATGGAGAACTGACCGGCCATTTCACCCTTAAATGGGGGTACGAAATGCTAGATTCAAATGATTATTGACAGTAAAAATGCCTGGTTTCTGTCAGGTTTGACATTAAAAATGCGATGTCCGAAAAATAGCCTTCATAAAACACTGTGCTGTGGTGTTCCCACCAGACGAACTTTAGCTGAAGCGACCTACCAACAGGCAACCTGATTTTGTCTATGTAGGTACCCTACTGTACTGTATTAGCCAGATCGTCCACTGCTGAACACAGCCGCCATTAAGGGGAGGCTTGCCATAACCCCACGTTTGGCAGGCGTCTTGGGGATCGCAGTTTTATGTATCAGTTCCTCAGAAGACGCTACTGCCCACTTTCCGAAATTTTATCTTTAGTCGCCTTTGACAACACCCACAGGTTGCAATGGGGGGTGACATTCTAGACCAGCACCCCACGGGGATTTGTCTATGACCGTTATTTATTCATTCTAGTGCTTTGAGCGACATGAATGTTGCTAGTTTCACTCACGTGTTCACCCCTGAAAGCTGACTAAGCTGGTTATCGGTTCGTCGAGCAATGTGGCCCGCCCATTGCCACTTCAACTTGCAAATTCTGAAAGCTATGTCGGTGACTTTGGTTCTTTGGCGAATAACCACGTTTCGGATTTTATCGCGCAAAGAAACTCCGAGCATAGCTCTCTCCATGGCTCGTTGAGTGACGCTGAGCTTGTCCATAAGGGCCACAGTTAAGGACCACGTCTCGGTGCCATATGTCATCACTGGCAACACACACTGGTTGAAGACTTTGGTCTTCAGGCTCTGCGGGATCTTTGACGAGAAGATGTCGCGTAACTTCCCGAACGCTGCCCATCCGAGTTGGATTATTCGGGCGACCTCTTTCTCGAAGTTGGACCTACCTAACTGGACAGTCTGTCCTAGGTAAATGTAGTGGACTACAACTTAGAGCGTATCGTTTCCAACAACTACTGGTACGGGTGCAACATGGACATTAGACATAATTTTCGTCTTGTCCATGTTCATTTTAAGACCCACCTGCTGGGAAACTATACTGAGGTAGCTGAGCATTGTACTGAGTTCCTCAAGCGACTCTGCCATAATTACTATGTCATCGGCGAAACGAAGGTGAGTGATGTATTCGCCATAAATGTTGATGTCGAATTCTTTCCAGTTCAAGAGCTTAAAAACGTCCTCCAACGCATTCGTGAACAGTTTCGGAGAAATAACGTCTCCCTGTCTCACGCCTCGCTGCAGTTGGATTGGTTCCGTGCTCTTGTCCTGTAGTCGAATCGACATGGTGGCGTTTCTATACAAACACTTCAGCGCTTCGATGTACCTATAGTCAATTTGGCATCGCTGAAGAGACTGCAGGACGGCCCAGGTTTCGATTGAATCGAAGGCTTTTTTATAGTCCACAAACGCTAAACATAACGGCCGATTATACTCCTCAGTCTTCTGTATAATCTGGCGGAGCGTGTGGATGTGGTTAAAGCCTTTTCGGAACCCGGCTTGTTCGGGGGGCTGGAAATTATCAAACCTACGAGCAAGACGATTCGTAATGACTCTCGAGAACAGCTTATAAACATGACTCAGAAGTGAAATGGGCCTGTAGTTCTTCAACAAGGTCTTGTCACCTTTTTTGAAGAACAGTACCACTACACTTCTGCTCCACGCTTCTGGCGTTTTACCTTCAAGGATGACGGAATTAAATAACTTCTGGAGGACTGAGAGTACCGGTTTTCCACCCGCTCTCAGAAGTTCTGTCGTGATTCCGTCATCACCTGGCGCCTTGTTGTTCTTAAGCTGTTTGAGAGCCATTGTAATCTCGTATAGGCTGATATAATAATAATTATTCATTATCCAAAATATATAGGTATATATTATTGCTTCACATACATTACATCATGCCTACAAGTGATGGCGAACAAATGCAACCTTGCAAAAAACAATGAAGCACGAATGAGTTTTTTCTTTTCTCTTTTTCGTATATACTCAAAGTTTTAATCTAAAGAAGGCGGTCACTATAGCTTTCACCAGCGGTAAGTCACATTTGAACGAGTACATAGTCACGTACAACACATACCTTCATCGTCAGGTTCCGTAAGTCGCACCATGTCTCTGTCGAGTGGATCATAAACATACTGATGCTTGAAGGTAGCCTCCGCTTTCAAGAAACTCTCTCTGTAGTCATCGGTCACCGTCAATGTAGATCGGTTGAAGAAACCTGGCAGCTTTTTGAGTGCCTGCAAAATTATTAAACAAAAATTTCAACCAAACAGGGAGAAGAACGCGCAAAAAACATAACACGCAGCCAAATGCTGATATTCCGTCACTGTCGGATTATGTAGGAGTAAAAAAGAGGCAGCCATTGGAGAAAAACGTAAGAAGCTTGATAAAAAACAAGTAAATTATTATTTGCTAAAAAGGGGTTCAATTAAAGTTTTATCACTTGTTATGGAACTTGTTGCTATTTAGAACCTTAACCGTACAGAAAGCTGAAAGAAATTCAACCAAGTGGAATAAGATGGAGGGAGCAGTCTGTCACTCTTGAACCAACTTAGCGTCACAACCAAAAATGTTCTCTCGACATTCAATATACATGCCCCAAATTTATGGAACACACTTTCAGCGGGTCCATCAGTACTAATATTATAAATGCGAAAGTAACTCTGTCTGTCTGTCTGTTACGCTTTCACGCCAAAACTACTGGACCGATTGGAATGAAATTTGGTATGGAAATAGTTTGAGACCCGGAAAAAAACATAGGATAGATTTATCCAACTGCGCAAAAAGAGGTTAATGTTTTTGCGCGATAACCGACATAGGCGCAGGCGGAGCCTAAGGAAAGCTAGTTTGCTATATTTAAAGTACGGTTTACGGTTTAAGTCATTTATTTCTCAAAATTATTTAATATTCTCTTACAGAGAAATACATATTATATAACATACGTGGTAAACATACATGCCGTTAGGTAAACAATAATGTGTATATGTAAGATTGAAGGTAGTCGTAAATTTGTCTACTGTGCGATTGTTGCATGCAATAGTCCGTATGTCCGTACTCAGTGCTGCAAATATTGCATTATGGGATTATAATTATATGAAACATGTGGTTAAATTCTTTAAATTAAACTGTCCTTTAAAAATGTGGGCTTTGAGTATTTTTTTGAAATAATTAATAGGGAGTTTATTTCCTGTATATCCTTAGGCAACTCATTATACATTTTAGCGCAAGCAAGAAGTGTAGTAAGTAGTCTTCAAGCATAGAATGTATAGGCATATCCAGGCAAGAATGTAACAAAGTGTTGGAATTGGTTCTTGATGCAGTAGAAGCCAATAATATTACAGGTTCATATATAAAAAAATATATTTCCATCATAGGATGGCAAATACATTGTAGTGCCACGCAAATAGTCACGTGTTTTAAAAGTCTTAAAATCAGACAGACACTCATTGTGTCATACTGTCGTACTAAAATCTGAAGATGACTTGTAACTTTAAGCGATACTTTGCGTAAATGTATTATAACCAAATCATATCAGGTATACAAAGTTAAAAAAAATGGCACGGGGCTTGGTGTCTGTAGAAGAAAATAGATAAAAATTATGGCGAAGAGACACATCTGCTTATTCCTAGGTACGTAAACGTGATCATATTTGAACAACGAGTTAGACTCGCACATTGAGAGTTCCGTACCAATACAGAATTTAGCAACATATCGTAGTCTCTTTCAGAGTTAGAAATCAGCACTTTAGATACAAAGCTATAGGTACAACAGCGTATCCGTCTGAACGTGATTATTCTACGGTGAGTGCAGCGTCAGAAGAGATCAGAGCTATACGTGGCTATGCGTTGGTAAGAGAGGCGCCTTGTAGGTGAATATAAATATTAGGTACTCCGTGTTTTGCGAGTGCAGTGCGCTTTATAGCTAGAGTTGCTTATTTATTGGAATGGCTTTGCGGAGTGATACTTCTGGTCCTGTTTAACTTGTAGTATTAACGTTTCTACGATAGATCAATAACAAAAAAAACTATAAAACAAACATTTTTTTTGTTAGACAACCCGCTATCGTCATAATCATTGATTAGAACTAACGTAAGTTTGACACATTTTGAGCCGTATTAAACACGCGAGGAGGGCAGCAGCGCGCGCGGCTCAGTCCGCGGCCGCCGCCGGCGCCACCACCAGTGCATGCGTGGGCGCAGTCGTGAGCGCACGCACTCCGTGACGAAGCGACACTGAAAGTCGCGAAACCGGTCAAGACGCCCTCTTGTAAAAATCAGTAAGTTTAATTCGGCTCAAAATGTCGTATCATCATAATCATCACTTCAACCGGATAGTCCACTTCTGGAAAAAAGGTCGAAGGAATCGCAGTGTAAGATGGTTTTTCAGAAGGCGTTGCTACCTTTTGTTGGTATTTATTTTCCCCTTCGTCCCCTCCAACCGACTCCCACGGGAAGGAAGGTTTGGGGCATAAGTTCCAGGTTACAGGTGTACTACGTCGCGTCACAATCGCAAAGAAACTCAACCCGAAAATAAATATCCAATACACGCTTCTACATGAAGTAGACTCGGGAGATGACTATGAGCGCTTGGAAACGTCGTGTATGTGGCACATCAGTTTGGGTAAACCAATGAGTCATATATTACTGCTGGAAATTGTGGTGAATAACTTACATTGGCAAAGTTAGGATCCTGAGTGGCGGTCACGAACTGCCTCGCCTTGGCCAGCCCTATCCCGGGCAATGAAGCCAGGTAGTCACACCCGGACATTATGCACATCTGACGGAACTTGTCAAACGTATACTGCTCTATCGGACACTTCATAATAAGAGGCAGTTTCACCGTCTCCACTAGTGTGCCAGTACCTTCGAGATCCATTTTGAAAAGGACCTGAAAATAATTATACTTTCTTCATACTTCGACTTGTAGTTCACAGCAATTCCTTGCAATCCCTTCCGATCCAATTATCATCATCATCAGCCGTAAGACGTCCACTGCTGAACAAGGGCCCCTATAACGCCACAAATAATGGATATTAGCCCCTTCTAGCCACCCACGACTTTCACAATGTCGTCAGTCCACCTAGTGGGGGGCCTACCAACTCTACGTCTTTCGGTACCTTTCTTCCCCATCTATCAGTTCGTCTAGCAATGCCATTTCTACTTGCCGCTCCTTGCCACTTCAACTTGCAAATTCTGAAAGCTATTTCGGTGACTTTGGTTCTTTGGCGAATAACAACGTTCCGGATTTTATCGCGCAAAGAAACTCCGAGCATTGATTCATAGCTCGTTAAGTTAAGGACCACGTTTCAGTACTATATATTATCACTGGCAACATACGCTGGTTGAAGACTTTAGTTTTCAGGCTCTGCGGGATGTTCGAAGAGATGTCGTGTAACTTTCCGAGCTATAATTATGTGAAGTATTTATGATCAAGGCCGCCAATTAACAGTAAAGGGAATTGTTGTAATGATGATGAGCCAGCCCGTCAACATAAGCTAGGTTGATGGCAATTTGGTAGGGATACTTGTCATACCTAGGAGTTGTGACGTTGACATGCTAGTTGGTTCTATACCAGTATTTGTTGTCATAACACAAGCAACGAAGCGACGGTTAATGTTGGATGGAATCAAAATGGCTCATAGTAAAATATGGATAATATGTTGAATGTTACGCATCATTTTGTGTCTCTTCTTGTCATGACAGAAGAAATTAACATTATCGTCTTCCATTGAATTAATAAATGCAAGCATCATATCTCAGCCGAATTTAACGAGACTCGAAAACCTGAAACTGTCAACCATTACCGCTCGCCTATCATTGCTTAAATATATATTTTGATACTGTCAAAATATAGCACATAAACAACATGCAAGTACCTTTGTACATCCAAATAAAATGAGATCGGAGTCCTCAGTGATAACGACATGCGCTATATTCTTGATATTAAGGTAGGCCAGCTGGGCGTCAGCTTCATACGGTGCTACAATGCAGTCGACGTTACGTTTCCTGCACTCTTGAATAAGCATCAGCGCCATCTCATGGGTGATGTCCACACTACGGCGCATGTACGAACGTGCTTCTTCCACCTGGAAAAGGTGGTACAAGGTTACCCAATTTTTTTTTTTTTTTTTATGACGGAACAATCTCGACGTCCGCCGGATGTTAAGCGGACTAACCTCTGCCTATAACAGATGCATTTCGTCACAAGTTACGAATTGCACTGCGCCCGTCACTTTGAGACATAGTTATTCAATCTCACGTGCCTGTAATTTCGCTGGCTCTCAAGGACTGCTGCCGGAACACACCGTTAAGTGCTTGGCGACAGATTTTCTATTGAGGGTGGTCGCTACCCAGGCGGGCATTCGCAAAATGCCCTTTCACCATGCGGTGAAGCTCAAGCCCGCGGCGGGATTCAAACCATGGACGCGCGGTAGTCCATAGCCAATGCCACTGAGCCATCACGGCTTCGAAAAGAATTCATTAGAACGAGATGTGAATTCCGAGCTCTGGTTTTTATTATTTTTAATTGTCATAGGAGACAGTGCGGCTACAACTCTTTGTTACCCGTGTTACTACCAGGGCTACGTTCCGAGCCTCACGAGTGTAATTTTTGGTTGTTTTCAACAAACGTCAAGACCATGTCGGTTTCACCTTAAAACCACCGATTTAAAAACTTGCAACCCTCAAAGGTTCGGAACGGTTGAGTTGTGTTAACCGAACGCTCTTTTCGACGGTTGTGAGTTGCACTCTGAGTGCGCTTTAACCAAGGTTCGGAACGTGCCCCAGTCTTAAGCTGGTGATAAACGGCGCGGGCTAGCGCGAGCCGGGCTAGACGACGCGTCGTCCGCCATATCACGCGCCGTCTAGCACCCCGGCGCGGCTCGCGGCGCTCGTCCGCCGTCCGCGTCCGCGCGATCCATCGTGCGTCGGTTTTTCGACAAGAACCAAAGGCGCGCGCGCGGCCTGCGGCGCGCGCAGGCCAGCTCGGCTCGCTGGCCCGCGCCGTTTGTCACCACCTTTACTACCAGTAGTAACACGGGTCTAGACTACTGGACCTTCGATAGTGCTTTTCAAAAACATGTCCTTGATCATATAATCTGAATTACCAGTATTCTCTTTATGTTAGAATAACAATTCCCTAGAGACTAGAGATAATTTTAAAAACATATTAGTTTACGGAAATCTGGTAACCAGAAGCATTTTTAGACATTTAAGAAATGACTGTATGGAAAATGCTATGTGCACACTAATTTTATGAGGTCAGTCCATATGGATGGCAGTCGTTATAGCATTATGGTAAGGTATTTTGCGAATGCCTGCCTGGCAAGCTTGGTACGAGTACTTATATTAGATATCTTGAGTGAGGTCCTTCAAGTTGAAAATCTGTCACCAAGCGCCTAATAGGGTCCGGCAGCTGTCCTTTTCAGGATTTCAATGTGAACTTTTGGACACGTCCACACACACACCACGATGCCTCTTAGTCTTCGAGGTGTGTGTAACCAATGGTATCGTCGAATTGACGTGTTTTGCGTCTATACATTATTTTGCATGTATATATACGAACCCCGTGGGGTGCCGGGTTAGAATTGCATCTCCCCATATCATCCCGTGGGTGTCGTAAAAGGCTACTAAGGGAATAATTATACTGGAAGGTGGGCAGCAACGCATTCTAAAGAACTACTATCTTACACTGCGATCCCCAATCCGCATGCCAAGCGTGGGGATTATGGCAAATACCACCTTAATACGGGAGGCAGCGTTCAGCAGTGGACGATCCGGCTGATACAGTATATATACGAATCAATATGTATTCGTAGCATGTAAGGGTATAGATATTGAAAGGGCGTGAATATACGACTGAATATTTAGAATGAAAGATCTCTTAAGTGGTTAAGGGGAGTCATAGACGACTTAGTTCGAGTTTATCCTTTCGTTCTTGTTGTTTAACCGTCTTAAAGGGACTGAGCGACGTCTATCGTCAAAGCGAATTGAAATATATAAATTAAGCAAAATTTTCCTTTGTAATTTTGTAAATGTAATACTGTTTTTTTTATGTAATTGTGACGGAACAAGCTCGAGGCCCACCTGATGTTAAGCGGTATCCTCTGCCTATAACAGATGCATTACTAACGATAGGTGGTTTTGAGGACAATTTCACCTGATGGTAAGTGATGATGTAGCCAAAGATCGTAAACAGGTAAACCCTGGAATAGAAACTGGCTCTCAAGGACCGCTGGTGGAACACATTGTTTGGTCCTTGTTAGGTGGCGGATTTTCTTCTGGAGGGTGATAGCTAACTAAGCTGCATTTTTTTTTTATTGCTGATAGGTAAGCCTTTGACCACAATCTCACCTGATGGTAAGTGATGAAGTGGTCGAAGGTGTTAACAGGCTTAACCTAGAAATACTGGCTCTCAAGGAGAGCTGCCGGAACACACCGTTAGGTGCTTGGCGACAGATTTTCTACTTGAGGGTGGTCACTAGCCAGACGGGTATTCGTAAAATGGCCTACCACTATGCAAAGGGTCGAAGTTTTCAGGCCATAAGGACTACCATCTTTTTTTTATACTGAACTGGGTAGCACTTGACCACTATCTCACCTGATGTTAAGTGATGAAACGATTGATGATCAATAATAAGTGGGACCAATGGCTTAACTCGTTTCTCTGCAGCATAGGGGTGCTACTAACGATCACCCATCGAAGTTAACTATTTCTTGTATAGTATAAATGCAAAAAGGTTCCTGGGGGTACAATAGTTAGTCAGTTACATACATATGTGGACTTTCTTATATCTTACAAATTACAAAATATAAAATAGATGGCACTAAGAGTTGAAGAGTGTTAAGACAGGCAAAAAAAAAAAAAAAAAAAGGCATGCCAACATACCAAGACTACTAAAATTGTGTGTTTTGTTTATTTCCTCATATTAATTTGTGAGTACTAAGACCATATCCCTGTGGGGTGCCTGGAATTACACCCCCCTCCCCCATCTCATATCTTTCAGTGGGTGTTGTAAGAGACGACTAAGAGAAAAATAGTGGAAGGTGGGCAGCAGTGCCTTTTAAAGAACTGATATCTTAAACTACAATCACCAAGGCGCCTGCCAAGCGTGGGGATTATGGCAAATACCCCTTATTAGGAGAGGCTGTGTTCAGCAGTGGACGATTCGGCTGCTACAGACCAAATAACTCCTCATACAATTCTGTCACTGACTAATACTGATGCATTATGACTGTAGAGACAGACAATTTCCGATCACATCATCAACATCATTTGGTAGAACATTTTCTGTCAAAATTATTATAGTGAGCGGAGATTTTAAAGTGACGATTTTTAATTACATTTCCAACTATATGATTCTCACCTTTCCAAGACTCAATAATTCTGCAGCCCTTTTCTTAGATATATCTCTAGACCTGCAAAATGTATTTAATATAGTGAAAGATCAAATTTCAAACACACACAAAGAGATACAAAGATATAAATATCACAGAAAAGAACAGTTTTCTAAAAATTATGTGTTTTGTTTAGCAAGTTATTTAGCAAGCTGATATTATGGTAATTGTGAACTTGAGAGAAGGTATAATAGAATGTGCAACAGTTTTCAATACTTCTCTATATTATATCAATCCACCACATATAACAAATAAAGATTATAAAATAATACCAAAAAATGGAACTGAATTCAATTCAAAAGTGTGAAATAACTTGTTGAAGTTGGTACCATGATAGTTCAAAAGTACCTGTTATGACAAGATTGTGCGCATGGTACTGACTTCAACAAGTCAATTCACATTATTGTCAAACCAAACCAAACAACAAGCATTGTTGCTGTCAGTCAAAAGACCTGAGGTAACAAACATAAAATGTCCTTGAGAGCCAGGAATTCTAGGTTAGCCTGAACATCATCTTCGACCACATCATCACTTACCATCAGGTGAGATAATAGTCAAAGGTTATATATAACAGCTATAAATAAATAACAAAAAATAACTGAAGAAGATATAGCAGAAACACTATTAGACCCAATAATGGAAAGCGAAATAATGAGCCATATCGAATGGTTACACTAAACAATAGAACAAAATATAGAAATTTAAATTTAATAACACTTTACATAGCATTTGTAGATTATTCCAAATTTATATGGACTGCTTTATGAAATAATAATATAAAAAATCATATGTAAGTATCACAAAAAAAAATCTATTCTAAAAGTGTATGCAGAGTAAGATTGGAAAAACAAGGAGAGGAGTTCACAATTGGAAGTTCAGCAGGGTGATCCAATGTTGACAACATACAATGGAAAGAAGCATCTTAAAACTGAGAAAACTACAAAAAAACAGACATCTATATGAAATCTAAATCAACAGATACTATTAATTTAAGTGTAAAACAGAAGTGTAACTGGGCAGAGCAGTTAGCAAGATTCAAGGATACAAAATGGACTTACCAAACAACTAAAAAGGCAAAAGAAGCATTGAAAGACAGAAGACAGGAGGGGCTGATGACAAGGCAGCATAATTTGAATTTAATTGAAGAAATTGGATGCACACAGCCTAGGACAGGGAAAGGTGGAAAATTATAGAGGAGGGTTTTAATCAGGAGGAGCCACATAACAAAGAAACAATGAAATAATTAAGAAATCTATGTGTTTATATAAGTTTGTATAGAATAATAAATTTGTTATGTTGAAGAGTATGCTATCATAATAGTAATACTGAACTTATAAAATACTATTCTAATAGCTACTGAGCTATGTTGAATGTGGTACAGCAGATAATGATTAACAAAGCCCATTAAAAGGCGAAACTATACAAACAATTAAAACTTTCAAACCTTTGCATTAAATAATAATGTTATTAATGTGATTATTTGATTTTAAGGTATTTTGATATTATGTTGTTGAATGTACATTTTATGGTTTAATAACTAAAATAAATAATAATTATTATTATTATTAAATAAAGAAATCATAGAAACCAAGCACTTACTCTCTTCTTTTGCTTTCGGTCATAGCTTTAGCAGGCAGATGTCTTCCGTCAAATACTAAAATAGGTTTGATGTTCTTAGATAACAGCATAGTTACATACTTCAAGCAATATTTTATGTGTCTGGAATCAAAAAGAATTTGTGGTTAGATTATGTTATATTATATCTAGTCAAAGTGACAGAACCTTATCACCAGACTAAGATACTACTAAACTAATTAACGATTGCGTCTCAAGAATGAGATCAACCTTAAGATGCTGTTGTGAAAACTGCAACTTAAGATCAATTCAATCTCAATTTTGAGATGCATTTAATAATACAAGCCTTAGTCACCCCCTATATTATCAATTCTGTGGGAGGTTGATTAGGTATCAACAAATGATTATGATCAACTGGTTGGTTAATATCTGTCTACTGGTTGGTACCTGGATATAAACTCCAAGTTAAACTTATAACCAGGAATAATTTTAACATCTTATACTCACATATCAGTCTCTTCACCACGCACCAGCTTATCGGCACATGCAAAAGCACCTTTATGAAGCCAACAGTACGAATCAATAGCGACAGTACACCCATTGAACTCGCTAACATTAGTTCGCCTTGATGCTCTTTCGATGAACGGCAATAAGCCAGTTATACCCATGATTCTTTCTTTATTGTTTACACACAATGTTTATAATCATAGAAGATATTCTAATATAAAAACGTATCTTTTAACAATATAAATAATCTATTCATATTGACGAATATTAGATATCAACAAAGTCAAGAAAAGCTAAAACGCTAAAAACATTTAAACAGCTGGATCAGCTGGATGTCCGTCAAACAAAAATTCGCGCCGAATAATCCATAGATGAAATAGGTTAAAGAGAATAATTTAGTGCGTAATCTTTGTAAATGAAGCGACACATTTTGGCATAGTAAAATATTTCCGTTACCTTACTTTATGGTGAAATCTCCCGTCTGTGGCGGGTAATTCAAATATTTTGCAGTTTTCCTCTCATTGTTCTTCCGCGCTTGTAGGTGTGGTATCCATGCTACATAATCATGGTATTTGGAAGTTAAAAATGATATCGCTTGTAGCTATATGCAAATTTATTGAACAATAAAGCCCACGATTCAATAAATCACTATTAGGCAGACGTTACACGTTAATACTGGCATAGTTCAATTTATGATTGATAATTGATATCAAATTGATCGTGTACTGTGCTGACTGATGCATGATGAATTAAACTGACGCATTTTTATATATTATTTATCAGACCATAACCATAGATCTAGAAACCTATGGATAGGAACTATTGTTCTATGCATACGATAGGATTAATATACTCGGATGTATACAATATCGACGCCACAGTATCAAATAACACTATCTTTTTTTAACTCAGTAGTAATGTCTTTAGTAGAAAGAGATAAAGAAACGTTTGTCACTACATAATTCGGAAACATTTGTCCATGACGACACAATCTTGAAAGCACATGCCACATTTCGCCATTATATTTGCCCGGTTTCGTGTATTAGGGAATATGGGTATGAAAAAATATTTAACGATGTTTTTTATCGATATTGTAATGGGCTATACATCGAAATGTTTTACATTTATTTTTATCTATACGTGGATGTTTCTACACAACGAACACTCCTAGGGCCCTGTCGGAATTCCTACTCCTACAGCCGACATGACGATGTCATTTCTTCATTTGAGCTATACATTAAAAAAATTACACAATTATGAGTTCGCTAGCTACTAACTCTCAAGTAGTCTATGAGTGCCAGTTCCCTTTCTAAATTAAGAAAAAAAAACAATCTAATCCCTTTTAATCAATTAATATTAATAAAACAATTTAAATTGTCGTCAACGTAACGAATAACTAATATGTTTACCACCGTATTTGGTTTTTTTAATATTCATTTCCAAATATCGAATAGAAAATAAAAGTGGTTTCAATCTGTATATAAACTTTTTATAGGAACTTATAAGATTTAAAACTGTAAAGCCTTAAATAATTTAGAGGTATCCCTTGACTCTGTTGATGTGTGTATATGCTTATGCTTTGGTATTTTCTCCTCTTATATGTCAATGTCAATTATGATTTAGTACGTTCAATGGTTCTTTATTAATGGCCCTGCCAATTCTTTGTGTGATTTCCATCTACTGGGGACTCTGTAATCTAATCTTTACTCAGCGTTATGCAGCGGTACCGTACACTTACATGTGCGTGCCCTGCGCTGTTTTTCAACATATTCCTTCATGGGCAGATATTTGCCGAAAGATATATCAAGTAAAAAAAGCAGTTCACAAATTAACAAAGTAACATACATGCAGAAACAACTTACAATTATTGAAATAAAACTAGCTAAAAAGCTGAGTTTTGTGAGGCCTCGCGTTTATTTTACAACCTGATTCTATTATTATTTCTAGTATTAAGTAGAGCAACTACGATGTATTTATGTATTGAGTTTAGTTATGTTGCAGAGATGTCAACTCTTTTGGTTTCTAATAGATGGCGTTATAGATACAATAACATTATATCCAACGAATAAAAATTTGTTAATGTTCATTTTATTATTTTTTTTTAATGAGAAATAACACATCTAGATATGAAGTTTTAAAGCACAAATCTATAGGCGTGATAGTTTTTCAGTAAAGTGTGCCACAAAATATATAAGTTTGGGAAAAGTAGTAGAGCTCGCTTCGCTCGCTTCGTAAAAAGTTGTGACCAATTAATGTGATCACAGTGAAATTCCTTGATTATGATGTTATTGATGTGCTCATCAAAGAGTAAGTTTGTATCAAAAATAATGCCTAATATATGCAACATGTTTAGTGAATAGTTTCACTCCCAATTTTTCGATAGTACCGATACGGACTGCTCACTGGACCATTCCGCGAACAATGTGACTTCAACGTACATAGCGAATATCGAGTTTGCCTGCTCAGAAATCTGCAAGCCGTTACAGTGGACTTAAACAAATTTGCGGGTCCTGACAACATTACAGCGTTATTTATTGCTAAATGCGCTATAAGCTTATCGGCTCCTTTAGCCCTACTTTTTAGACGACAGACGCTGATTTCTAGATCGAAGGCATCACACCCGATGCCTTCGATCTAGAAATCAGCGTACGTGACACCTTTACATAAAAAGGGACCTAAAAATTTAATTTGAACTACTTAGACCTATCTCCAAATTAGATCGGTTAGCAAATATTCTAGAAACACAACAATTTAAGCAACTTTATAGTGCATTCAAACACAGCTCACAGCAGCATGGTTTTCTAAGAAGTAAAACTACCACATGAAACTTGATCGTCTGTAGTGAATACTTAACTCTGCATATGTCCAAACCTTCTCAAGTTGATGTAATCTACACGGACTGCAATAAATGTTTCCACCGTATCGATCACACAGTAATACTTCGCAAGCTGCAATCCATAGGCATTCGAAAACTCAAAAATACTATTTAGACAAGAGCCCATTCAATTCATGACTTATGCATTATTTTTGATACAAACTTACTCTTTGATGAGCACATCAATAACACCATAATCAAGGAATTTCATTGTGATCACATTCTAGCTTAAAATATCTACAAATAATAGACGAATAGATGACTTCATTGATAGGCAATGCTTTTAATGTGGATGTAGGTATGACGTCATTATTAGATACATACTCGTAAGTTAACGACCTGTAGAGTAGAGTACCAGCACATGAATAAATAACCATACAGAAGGAAAGCTTCCAAATTCAGAAAATTCAAAAATTCTCACCTTTTTCATAGGGCTGTCACTTAGTTATTGAAAATGGAAAACCAGGCAACTGTGAGTGGAATTTGAGAATGAGCACAGACAAGCGAACTAATGGACAGACATGACACATGTCGAAGTGACAGGTGATGAGAAATTCCTCGATTTTAGTTTCATATTTGGGTACCAAATGTTCAAAAATTACTAAAAGGCATAGATCCTTAAAAAGACCAGCTTGATACCATTTACAAACAGTGGTACTCAACCAATAAACCTCAAATTAGAACATAATGGTTATTTGGTTCAGGAGGTTGTGTTAGCTAGATTTCTGGGCCTTACACTGGATCGAAATTTAAACTGGAAAGAACATGTTGCTAGTGTGTGTTCAAAATTAAGTCAATTTTCTTATGCATTGTATCACCTGAACAAAATTGTCAATATAAAACATTTAACACAAAAAGTTCAAAACTCGGTGGCGGGCGCAGTGCAATTCGAGACTTGTGATGAAATGAAGCTGTTGATTGTTGAGGTTAGTTCGCTTAACAGCAGGTGGGCCTCGAGCTTGTTCCGTCACAATAACATAAAAAGTAACAAGAACTACTTGTCTGGTTATATCATGATTTTACAATACAATATTAGTACTGTGATAAATCAAATAACATAATCGTCTGTATCGTATTGCTTTGTGGCACACCTTAAGTTTGTCCCCAGGCTGAGCTGGTTCAATCCGGTTTTGTACCCGAGCGGGACCCTGTAACCCTCGCGCGTCTTGTCGTGACAAGGTGCGCACATATAGCTTTTCGTGTAGTGGTGAAGCTTTCCTTCTGTACGGTTATTTATTCATGTGGTACCAGTTTCGGATACCGCAACCATATCATATACCGAAGCCATAATATTCACTATGCAACGTACACTTCCCAGTCGCACATTAAAAATTGACGGACTTAAAATCCCTCGGAGTCATTCCGTCAAATACCTAGGTCTCATCTTAGACAGTAAACTGAATTGGTCTGAAAATACCAATTACCTGCGACTCAAAGGTATAAAATCCCTCAATGCTCTTGGCTCTGTACTCAACAGAAAGTCATGCCTCAGTGAGCATACTAAGTTGAATATATACTGCACTTTAGTCAGGCCTTCAATGACCTACGCGTGCCCGGTGTGGAGCAGAACATGTTCCACTAACATTAATAAACTCCAAATTATTCAAAATAAAGCTCTTAAGCTATCGTTCAAAACCCCATATTACACTAATTTGTGTAAATTGCACATAAAAATTGGCCTACCTACCATTAAAGCATTCGTATTCAAACTAGCTAAAACATTCTACCTGGATAGCAACCCAAACAGTAAAAATAAATTAATTTCAAATATTGGTAAATCACGTAAACTTAGTAGTAAATACAAAAATTATAACACCTACAAATTACCCCATCACTTATTCCTCGACTATGATGAATAATTCGAGTCGCTTATGTCCGAGTGTTTGCCCCGCTAACGGTCTCCGCCCCGCGCGCGCTATATCCGCACGTATTATCTAGGGATATGAGGGTTGATATGGCGCGCGCGCGGGTCGCGGTGGTGGCGCTTGGCGGGGTGCTTACGGTTGTGTGAGTTGTGACAAGACATGTTGCTAGCTGCTTTGTTTCCAGATGATACTTGCCTACCGCCATGCGTAACTTATCATAATTACCTACACCATTTATATAACTACCCAATGTTATATTATATTAACATTCTATAATGCTCAACGTAATAACTGTAATGCTGTTACTAAAGCTTACTGGAAACAAAACAATCAAAGAACATTGTAATGATCACGCTACACGCTCACATTCATTTGTTATTGTTAATTATTTTTTATGAAATAAGTTTTATATAAGTAGTCAAATTAGCTTGAAAAACATCAATATTTTAGATCTGTCACTTCTAGGATTTTTAAATTTACACTAGATATGTACAATGTTTATTATTATTTACAATGTTTATATTATTATTAAAGATCTTTTAAAAACAAAAAAAAAGTGCTGATTTGGTTTGACCATCGCAGTTAGTTTTTACCAAAAGAGTAATTGTGACCAATGATAGATTTGGTTTGGGCGGCTTGACGCATGGGTAGCATAGTGAATGGTAGGCTTTATTTCATCCACAGATCAGAGAGTCTAAATAAATAGTTGAAAAATGCGGGTATTTCAATATAATATCACGGACGGTAAATAGTTTATGAGCCTATTCTTTTAATCCCAAGTCTTACAACCCGTCTTTGGTGTGTATACAAGACGAAAACTAGTTATTTATGTCCGAGATCACCTAAAATGCGATTAAATCCGCGAGTAGTATCTTCAGCAGCAGCGATAGCGTTAACTTGTGCTGTTACCGCGGCGGCATATTTTTATAGACGTCGAAGCACCGAGTTGAACGAAGTGATGGTGTTCTGCAAGCTGCAATTCAATGCATACGGTTGCTTTGATAAGTTCATTAGTCATGTGGAAGCAGCGAAGTCGAGTGTCAGCGTATGCATGCCCGGGATTCAGAATCCAGCAATCCAGGGCCGGCTAGTCAGGCTGATAAAGGAGAAGAATATCAAAGTTCGCATTATTATTGATCGATCTGGCTATAAGGAGTCCACAGAATTCCTTCTCAGGGAGCTTATTGAGGCCGGTAAGTAGGTACTTTGCTACAATAAACCTAAGTACGAGCTAACGTCGTAGACAGTACAAGAAAGTCTTAACTCTCAAACAGCTACAGACTCTATACAATGGCGAAAACATACATTAAATAACGAATAAAAATCGATCGGATCCCCCAATGCAGGCAAAATGAAGAACCCCCTTTTTCAGAGAGACGATTTTGTGTTTAATTCTAATGGTTTTTTTTATTTATTTAAAATATCGATCGCCAGTCAGAAGGTTGATGGTAATATTTTTGTATTTTCTAGGTCGTCAAAAAATCCCTATCAGGACTCAGGTATAGGTACGGTAACTGTACCTATTTGCGACAACTTAACAGGGTTTTCTAAATCGGGGCTTAATAATATCCCTAGACATTCATGATTTTTAATTAAATTTATATTTTAAGGCTAATGTTATATATGCAAATTAGGTATATTTTCCAATGATTTTTTGCGATTTAGCAGTTGAATTAATAGAAAAGAGCTTAAAACAAAAATGTGACACTTTTACCAATATCCGGCCTTTTGGCTTAGTTGTAAGCCACTCGCAAACCAGTTTGCCACTATGGTTTTACTATTGGATAATAAGTTTTACTGTGTGCGTACTCCCAGCGGCAACATGTTGAAATACATGATTTGAGCTTAGCAGATATTTAGTGTATGAACTGGTGTAAATATGTATGGTAGTTTTAAATTTGTGTGTGCAGCCATTCATAAGATACTCGCGAAAAACTATCCTATGTTTTTTCCCGGGTCTCAAACTATTTCCATACCAAATTTCATTCAAATCGGTCCAGTAGTTTTGGCGTGAAAGCGTAACAGACAGACAGTTACTTTCGCATTTATAATATTAGTACTGATATACAACAAAAATACCTATGCGATCCTATGTCATGTAGGGATCATAAGACTATGGGATCGTTTTTGAGGTATGAGGTATGATCATTAGAATTTAGAATTACATAAATCGCCAAAACTTTTCTTATATCATATTTCGATAAGAGTCAAACGTCTTCATTGGCCAAACTTTTGCGCTGGGTAGATTATCCAATTTAATCAATCTTAAGATTGGCTTAAAAAAAGTAAGTTAAAAAGAGTTTTGCGTGTTGTTTAAATAAAAACATTTACCTAATAACCCAATGGAAGAGAAGGTAAAATAAGAGATAATATAATGAAACTTGATATCCTACATTATTATTATGATTTTTTCTAATAGTTGTATCCATACCTATACCTATTTTATATTACAAATGTATTTTTTAGTAACGTTCTGTTGTGCTCAGTTCAATATTATGACACATTTATTGTCTGGTTTAGTTTTGCAGTTCTCAGGGGAAATATATTTGTTTAGTAACATAGTTTTACTATTTTAGTAACATAGTTTTTTTGTTTTTTATATCAGGAATAAAAAAAAACTCAGTCTGAGACGTGACACTTTAAGACCGAATTGTTTTCCCCTTATCTTATTGTTGAAGGTGTTTTAAAAGATTTTTCTACAATTGCGGGGCTTTTTTTGTACAAAAAAGCCCCTTTCGTTTTTTTTAAATAAAGACAAAAACGGTTTTCTTAAATCGTTGAAAATTTTCGTAAATTTTATATGTCCGATGGATGACTCAGATGCCTAGAACATGTTTTGTTAGATTGCTTTCACATATAACTTAAAAACATTTAAATTTAAATAAAATCAGTAGCCGGCAATTATTAGCCAGTAACTATCAAATATTGGGTTTTTTCTCCAAAAATCATAAAAAATTGTAAAAAAGAAATAGTCTCCTTCGCCTCACAGCTTTGCCCACCTTCCAATCACCCTGTATTAACCTTGTTTTTTAGTTTTCACGAAGGGTACGCGAAGACTCGCATTTGGCCTATTTTTAGTATTTGTTGTTATAGCGGCAACAGAAATACATCATCTGTAAAAATACTGTCTAGCTATCACGTTTCATGAGAGACTGGTGACAGACAGACAGTGGAGTCTTAATACCTAATAGGGTCCCGTTTTTACTCTTTGGGCACGAACCCTAAAAATATAAAGGGTGTGCCTTTGCAAGTAGAAAGGTCTAAAGGTCTGATGATTTTATACATATAAACATAAACTTAAAAAACATTTACGACGGTCCGTATTGTGTCAAAATGTGGATCTGCGTGGTAGCATTGAGAAGAGCCAAGGCGCGTTGTGTTGGCGCATTTCTGGCATAGCTCGTTCTTGAGACAGGACAGAGAAACAAATGATGCCCTCGGCGTTCACCAGATCGGACATAGGTTTAATAATTTAATAGCGCTCAACAGTTGAATCGACTATCTTACCGTGGAGTATCATAAAGTAGAGAATGACAATACCTACGCATATTCGTTCCGAGTTCCAGCGTCTCCAAGCTAACCATACGGACGGATACATAAACGGATAGTATCCATACGTTCTCTTATAAATATATCGCGCAAATTTCCTTTGAATTCGCTCTATCAGTAATGTATACTTTTTCTGAGGTGGATCCCAGACTTGAGGATGGTAGCTAGCCAGGCGGGCATTCAAAAAATGCTCTACCACCATATTATAACGACTGCCATCCTAAGACGACAACCGGGACCGACGGCTTAATGTATCCTCCGAAGCACGAAAGCGCGCAGTAGTAATGTCACTGGCGGTCACCCATCCAACTCATGACCGCGGCGGACGTTGCTTAACTTTGACGATCGGTTAGGAACAGTTGAGCAAACTTCGCTACGAGCGCTTCAAAATTCAGTATGTATATTAGCATGATTCTGGAATCTAATAGATACCTACACTTTACAATTACAGGTGCAGAAATAAAATGCAACAATGATCCAGATTACCTTATGCAACACAAGTTTTGCATAGTAGACAACAAGGTTCTAATGACGGGCACACTGAACTGGGGGAATGATCTGTCTTCAGACCATTGGAACTATGTCTACATTACTAATAAAGAGCAGCTTGTAGAACGTGAGAAATGGGAGTTTCAAAAGATGTGGAATGAATTCACCACTAACGTAAGGCAATTACATAGTACTCGAGAGTTGGATGAAAGTGATGCAGAAACAGATGTTATATCTGTTAATAATACTTCAACTTCCGAATGCATTCAAGAAACCACTTTCAGAGAGACAGTCACAACTCCCGAACTGTACATAATGTAGATTTAAGTTTTTTAAACATGATTATTTACAAATGTTTTATATTTAAACATGCCCAGTATAATTTCAATGAATTTTACTTTTTATATTTTTTTAATAATAGACACATTTTAATAATGAATTTGTTTATCAAGGTTGGCTTTTGCCTATTTTATTATTTCAATTCTATAATTTCTAATTTACCTAAATCTTTATATGATGTTTTATTTCGAAATTGCTTTTTGAAGAAAAGTATTTCCGTTTCTCTTTCCAATTTTTCATTTGTATATTTCTCAGTCTACTATTTCTGTTTTTATGCATTCTGTAATTTCTTATATTACACTTTAATTATTTTGGTCACCTTTGGTTAATTTATTTGAACAATTATGAATTTGTCCTAATTTATTTTAATAAGATGTAAGTTAATAAATAAAATCAAAATTCACTAATTATTTTATTGACAACAGTATTAATGCTTATAACCTTTGCTTTATTATGTTATGTTTGATAGCCATAATTTAGAATATCCCATGGGGTGCCAGGCTAGAATTGCACCCCCAATATCTTCCTGGTGGAGTCCCAAAACGCAATGAATGGAACAGATACCAGACGGTCGGCTGCAGTGCCTTCTGAAGAACTGTGAACCCCAATATGCCTGCCAATCATGGGGAAACCTCTACCTAATTGGGGAGATGTATGTTCAACCATGAATGTCATCTGGCAGTTGATGTTGATTATTTAGAACAAGGTGCTAATACCCGTGGGGGTGCCAGGCTAGTGTGTCCCCCCCCCCCATTACTACCTGTGAGTGTAGTAAGAGGCTACTAAAGGTAAAATACCAGAAAGTGGACAGCAGCGCCTTCTGAGAAACTCAAACTGCAATCCCCAAGAAGCATGCCAAGCAGGGATAATGGGAGGAGGCTGTGTTCAGCAGTGGACAATCTGGCTGATACAGTAATCTCCTAAGTAAGTTACCATAAGGCTCAATTCACTTCTGTGTTTCAATAGTTTTTTAAAGTCTCTCAATCAGTACTGCATTGTAATGATAGAGACAAAGGCGAGAATTTTTGACAGTAAAACTGCTAGCCGCTGCCACTGATGTCAATTGAGCTTAATAAGCTTTGAGGTTACATTTCCAGGAAATTATAACTTCAATTTGTATATTTAATGGATATTAGTACATCTCACTCATACTTTAAGTAATTATATTGTGTGACATGAGATAATTAGTCACAAAGTTAATTCAGCATTATAGTCTACTTAAAAAAACTTATATAACATTTCACTTATTATTATTATCTTATACCTAGAAGTACATGTATTATAGTTACAAAATTATTCACCACCCCTAATAGCCTTATACTTTGATATTTCAGTGGGGAATGTCTTAGATAGCTCAGAAAGCAAATGGGTCTTGAAACGCTTGTATGAGTCTATTTTTCCTTTGACTTCTTCATTCTTTGCAAGAGCTTTGTCGATGCAGTCTTTTGTATACAGTTGAGGGTTGCGGCCTTGGTCAATGTAACTGGAAAAGAAAAGATATTTTTTGAATATTGTAACTGGACAATTTCAAAGAAACCTTTGCATAGTACTGCTATAGCTTTCGGGTTAACTTACACCATACCTCTTATGCTTATATAGAGGTAGCACCTTACCCTGTATGGAGCTAATAAATATACAGTTATTTTTTTATATTAATTAAAGAGGATTTAACGTGCCCTCCGAAGCATGGAAGCGCTCAGTAGTAAAGTCACCAGCAGTAACCCATCCAACTCATGACATGCGCTTCAAAAAATATGTGCAATTTACATGACTTTAATTGTAATTTTCATTCTTTATTTTGGAGTGCTCATAGCGAAGTTTTCCCATCAGTGGGAAAGTCCCTCTCCTGATACATACATATGTACGTTTATGATTTTTTAAATAATCATAATTAATAGAGAACCCTAAGTTTCTGTAACACCCACCCCTCTGGGGGGATGCTCCAACCCCTCCTCTTCACATCCTCCCCTTCATACAATCGGTATACATACATATGTATACCGATTCTAAAGTCCTTTCAAAAATATTTTTAAACTCATTAGCATCATAGATAATGAGATTTGATATAAAAAACAATATGAATAATATTAGAATGTGTATGTAATACAATCACCTAGTGCTTCCCTTTCTTGAGACAATAGGTAGGTACTTACTCAAACACTTCTGTGGGGACATGAATATCATGAACTTGGGACTTCAGTTTATCAACTTCCTGAAGGCCAGTGACCAGTGACTGTCTGAAAACATAAGCGTATATAGGTATTATGTTATCTTATTATTCTACTGAGTCTTACTTTTTACTCGAAAATTCATGACAAGAGATTTTATCTCAACCGAGCATGAAAGTAAGGTTTTAAAATTTGATTTTAAAGGAATACAAACATCTTTTGATTAAGCACACTCTGGCCCTGTGGCTGGAAGTCACTGACGATGATACGTATTTGCCTCACATTTTCTATAAACATTTCCAACTGGGTTTCAAGGTTTTCGAGGGGTTGGGAAGAAGACATGATTTTATTTTAAACTATGAATGAATAGGAAGATAATGTATCATGTATTTTAGGTATCCAGCCAAAATACTTATACCACAAAGTAAAAAATAATTTAACTCCACGGCAATGCAATGACTTAAACCATGCACAAAATAACGAAAACAAACCACGATTGCAATGCAATTATCTATTTTTGTGAATTAAAACCGCAGCACAAATCAGAGAGTAGACACAGACCAGTGTGACCAGATTTAAATTGGACATTATGCTAGCTGCTCCCCTAAATTCTGCTAAGTTTTTTTTGCCAAAACATTGCTACTGAATGAAGTCCTAATTAAATGAATGATATGTACAAAAAAAAAATATTTTTCTATAATATTTATGATTGAGTAACACAAATTAACAATAACTCTATAAGGTACATAATATGTTCTCTATTTAATATAGGGAACCATCGAACTTTGAGTCTGTTATTTTTTTTGACGGCGTAAAAAAATCAAAACAAATTTAATTAAAAATGCATCCACCCTGTTATTTTCTTGCATCTACGTGGATGATTGCAGCAACATGTTGATTTCTTAATTTTGTCCCGCAGGTTAGTTCTAATGTAGTGTTCATTAGTGTGAGGTCAGCAGAACTTCTCCCGATTCTAAAAGATCTGCCACTACTTTATCGAAAATAAGGGTCACTATTTTCGGAGTAAATTGCTTGTATGTTAGATTTGTATACCAGATTTAGAAAATGAGAACCAGTTTTGACCAAACTTAAAAAATCTTTGTACACAACGTTTTGTGGGTCAAGAAATAGCATTTGCTCAAATAGGTCATTAAGTGGTAGACAAGATTTTAGTTCAATGCAAAGTGCGATCAAAAATTCTGAGAATTCGCCTAAACTGTATTTAAAGGAAAACTGCCAGAACAGTAAAAAGAAATCTTTCGTACATTATTATTAATTGTAAAATTTTTAAATCCATCTTGCTAAATTTCTGTGTATATTATATAAAATTCTGCCAAAATCTATATTTTGAGATCTGCGACACACCGCCGCCGGTTTCCGGTACGCGTGTCAAAACTCAATTCATTTAACAAGCCGTCACAATTAACAATCTGCTAACTTTCAACGGGTTTCTGGAACGCAAATTAACGAAAAATTACAGAACACCTGATTAACATGCTTGTTTATCTATGATAACATGAAATTTGAAAATGTCGTTCAAATTCATTCATTCTCTAGTGTTCTGTTTTGTTTTAACGCATAGCGTTGTCTCTTCTGTTTTGACATGAATTAATCCCAAATCATTTTTGGTATCGCCACCGTTACTATGGTTACCAATTAAATATGACGGATGATCGTAAACTTACTAAAGCAACAAGAGAGAGGAGTTCGAAGCGTGCTTCTTTGTCAAAAGAGCACAAGCCCATTTGGGCATTCACATACAACAATACTATTTGCGCTCGGATTTCTAACTCACAGAGTTCAGTCGTGCGAGTGTACGCTCTAATACCTAAAATGTCAACTTTGATGGGTGATCGCTAGTGGCATTATCTAATTTCATTAATTTTTATGAATCCCTTTATCCTCAATACCATCATGATGATTATAAATACTCATTAGTTTTATAGTTATTACCTATGTCAGTAATAGTTTATTGACAGTGAAAGTCACTAGCGTACGTGAAAATGTGCGTGTTTGTTATGTAAGTTCATTGATTGTGCTGTCCAAGCGTGCCGCTTTGATTGATCGATTTATAAGTGTAAATTATGGCAAGCTTGTATACAGCGCTGCGTTTAATGTGTGTTTTTTGGTTTTGCTAGACGGTCAAAAGGAACTGCATTCTCTTGCATATTTCTTTTCGCAAAAAAACGGTCTCCCCTCACTTGTTGCTTTTTATCGTAAAAATCAATTAAAATAAAAAAATAATGAGCAGCATTTTTTATTGCTGATAGGCTACGCTTTGACTATCTCATCTGATGGTAAGTGATTGACGTCTGATGATGATGAAGTCAGTAGAGAAGAATAGGCAAGAACAGCCGTCGTAACATACCATTAGATGCTTGGTAATATATTTTCTACTTGAGGGCCAACAACTATCAAGCCTATCAATGATTCTCAAAACTCCCGCCCTCGCATCATGCGGTGAAGTATAAGACCGCGGTGAGATTTTAACTATGGACCTCCTGCGCATCAATACAAAATAATACCACCTCTCACATCAACGTGAATATGTTGTAGCCGTTCGTCAGGCGCACAACAGAGCTTTAAACCATATCTGAACGCCCTTAGCCGAAAGGTGTTTTCTCAAAGAGAGTTGGGGTCTGGAAGGTCCATAACCTATCTTGGAAATGCTTTTGTTGGTAGTACTATCTACCTAGCTGCGGTTTGCTTAGGGGCTGCTATGGTTATGTTATAGCACCCTATTAAGTAACAAATGAGCAGCAACACTATAATCACGTAGTCTTTGGTAATATTTTTACGTAGTTCTATAATCGGACACTTGTTCTATACTCGTCGTTCACACATTTCGCTAGGGAATGGAACACTCTGCCTGAGTCTGTATTTCTGGTTAATTACGGGGTTATTCAGAACAGGAGTGAGTAGCTGGTATCTTCTGGGTAAGGGCGCTCCATTATCAATCACATCGTGACAACATCAGGTGAGATAGTGGTGAAGTGCTACCCAGTACCTACGGTACAAAAAATAGCAATACGTGTTTTTAGAGTAATCATACTTGATATAATTCTGTTCTTGTTCTATCTTATCAGTTATTAGAGGAAACGTAGGTAGGAATACTTAAAACTATTTTTTATATATATTTACGATATCAAGACGTTAATCTTCGAATAATTGGTCGATTATGGGCAATTAGAATTAGCCAGTTTGACAAACTGTTAACATACCGAAAAGCTTTCCAGAAACCCAAAATTACAATAATTGGCGATTAATTGAAGATTTGACATTAACAGTCACATGAAGTTTTCAGCAACCCAATCTGCGTTTGACAATAGATTAACATGCATTTAACATAATTTGTCGCTGATTTGCGTTTCGGAAACCAGGGGACAATCTGCTAGACCCTAAATTGGAGCTCAAATTATGCTAAAATCGCAGAACTCTGCTAAATCTGGTCACACTGACACAGACAGACAGACCACAGAGCATTAACACCTAAAATTGAGGCTAATTCGGGATAATTTTAACTAATAATAAAAACCAAAGACGTTTTTTCTAATACAACTAGAAATTATTTTACCTTTGCGTTTATCAAAAATCATCCATAAAACCATAAAAAATTGGCACCAACCGCATCCATAACAAAAATCAGTTCGAGGGAGATAGTCCGGTCTGTTTGTCTCGTTCTGTGAGTGTTATTATATTGTGATATAATTATATTTTATTAAGTAATAGTGTATTTGAATAGTATTCTTCTAAAGCACAACAGGATATAATAATTTACTCATATCTTTGATAAATTTATCCACGAAGAGAAATATTTTTTTATCCTAAAACACCCGAGAATACATTAACAAGACACTTCAGAAAATTTCGAAAACAAATACAACAGACAGACATATAAATGTCATAATATATCTCCATTTCAACGTGAATAATAACCAATAAGTTCCTTGTAGTCTTAGATGTGACATCTGTCAAGTGATTTCGGTTTTAAATTCAGCGTTTGGTGTTTCTTAGTCTGAAAACAAAACTTAATGTAAAGGCGTTATTTTATTGAATTAGTTTGAAGTTGACAGCGCGCGTCTGATTTGAACCTGGCTTGTTTTATATTTGTTCCTAACTCAGAGCAATTAAGTAAGAAAGAGAGAGTCTAAAGAAAATCAAAAGTGAAGCATAAAAATCAGCCAATGTAAGACACAACTCACTCACACAAACGTATCCAAATTCTTCTAATTTTGTCCTCTTTCACGAAAAACCGTCGCACATTACGCACGTCACAAATAACGAAATAAATAAATGTGCAGGACAGAATCACACTGTCCATATAGAAATGTATAAATAGTAGATAAGCTTTGAAATTGATAAGTTAACTTTAAGGAATCAATGTTTTTTAAGTATATCATAGCATAGGGCATCGCATTAAGCGATTAGTATAAATCCCTCATAAAATAAAATAGCAACGTAAAATGCAATGTACGTTTTTGTAAGGCGCTACCTTATGTAGCTACCATTGTTCAATAAAGAATAGTATAATATAGAGTAGGAACGTATTGTTATTTTAATGTCAGGCATCGCGTCGCCTTATGCGACTACCAAGAATAGGGCCAATGTAAAGAAGCATTGTAAACATATAGAATAGAGAGAACACAATAGCATAGGTATATAGATATGTGTATAGTAGGGCCTTAGTTAGCACATAAGGACCCATTGTTTATGGAAATAAAGTATATGAGTTGTGTGTATCTTCATTGGGTAACGAGACCATAGGTATATAGGGATAAAAAATAGGTATATAGGCATAGATATAGGGAACACATGACAGAGATACATATATGCATAGCTTCACGTAATAAAGGTAAAAGGTGGTAAAAGGTAAAGGTATAAGGTAAAAAGGTACGATAGACATATAGTTATGCGGTACATAATATGTGCCGAAAATGCACATATAACCACTGCCGAGTTATATGTGCATAAACATCGTTATGTACCTACAAGCGTGCATACGCAATAGGTGTGACGTGTGTCATATAGCCGCCGCCGTGCTATATAACACCGTGGGTATGTAACGATATGGTCTATAAACGTAAATAGTAGCATATAGGTATGTATAACCAACGCCGCGTTATACATATCAACACGTAAAACCGTTAGGGAATGTCTTACTATAGGTAGCTATATGACGCTATACAAGAGACGCGGGGGGCGTACCCACGCCACACTCAAAACCCGACGCATCTCCTAATATGGTAATGTTCGTTGCATCGGAGGTTAAGGACGCCATCTCATCAGCCAATAGCAAAGCCATAAAACCTGGACGCTATTCCGGGAATTCTGGATACAAAACGACCGTTAGAACGACGGTTGGAGCTATCTATCTCTGTCATGCCCTCTCACTCGTCAAAACGGCCTCTAAGCGCTGTGATTGGCTAAAACGCTTCGATTAGCCAGCAGATCGAACAATTATGCGATAAATTTAATTATATAGAAATATTGAATAGTCATAGAAAACAGTGCACGGTACACTACACACTCACACTCCGACCTGTGCCGCCACGCCGTGCACACCTGTCTACAGCTCCGCCAGTATCTCCCAGTGAGACCGCAATAGTCCCCGCACTATTGCCGTCTCACTCGGGTCATCGTTCCGACGCTAGTTGCAGACCAGTGCCTTGGAATACGCAGTCCTGACGAAGTTTTGTTTTGTGTGCAGAAGCTGAGCAGCCGCCGAACGCCGTGCAACGTGAGCTACGAGCTCGCCGTGCCGGCGCGCAGAGGCGCTCTAAGACGTCAGGCATTACCACCTACCCAAGTCCCTTGTTTCGTTACAACATCATACCGGGCTGGTGGTCTTGTTTTGACCGCACTTATCGGTGCGCACTTCACAACTTTACTACTCGACACAACATTGTACCAGTGCGCGTAACAACACACTTTGTGCTGTTAAGCGACGTCGTTCAGGCGTGGGGTAGCGTCAGCCAAACCCGTCTGAACGATCAAATCCGCCATTTGCTGCGGTCGCAGTGTGACACCCTACGGTGACAACGGCCACTGTTGTTGTTTTTGGTTTAACCTAGCGCCGTGGCCTTTCCCACGGGTCAGCCGAAGCAAGCTGGGCTCCGGGATAACTGGCCTTGGGGTCGCCCCTAGTCAACCCCGGAGCAGCATTAGGATCACCCCTCTCCGCCGAGAAAAAAGCTCGGAGAGGGTACACAACTAGGGCACACCATAGGTACTCACTCCCTCTCACACAAGTGAGCTCACGAGTTGCGAGAGGGAGACAGAACCCGTTAGGCCATCCTGAGTATTCCCCTCAGGATGCAACGTCCCTCTAACGGTGAGGTGGAGGTCCTTCAGACCTTCGCCCTCCGCTACCCCGAACTCTACGCTGATCATCAGCAATCGCTTAACGATGCAGAGAGTGCCCGCCTCACGGACACTCTCATCGCTCCCTCCGGAACTCCAATTCCGGAGGCCATCGTCCCTCCTCTGACCCGGTCCTTCTCAGAGGACAGCCCGACTTCGCCCGCTCCGGGCTCTGACAACAGACGCACGGTGGCAGCCCCTCCCCGTGAGAGGTCTCGCTCGCGCTCACCGATCGGGAGGCCAGCGAGCACCCGTCCCTCCATCGCCGTTGTCGAGCCCACTTCGGACTCCGAAACGGAGATGGATGTAGATCCGAGTCGTGCCTTACGCACTGACTCGGACTCCGATAACGACGGCTATACCGTCGTAGATAGAAAACGCAAGCGTGCTCCTAAAGCCGCTAGTTGCGCAACTTCCGCCCCTCCCGCCAAGGCACCCGCTAAGGCCCCCGCCTCCGGCAAGAAGCCGACCCCCGCCCCGCGCCCCGCGTCTCCTCCCTCTGCTCCGGCCACCACTGCCGCGTCCCCTCAGGACGCGAGTGCGCGCCGCGAAAAACCGCCTCCGCCCCTGTTCATTCAGGACAAAACCAAATGGGACATGCTGTCCCGTTTAGTTTCGGATCGTGGGATCCACTACACTAATGCCCGCTCCACGCAGCAGGGCATTAAAGTTCAAGTGTCCACCATTAGCGACCACAGAGCGCTAACAAAGCTCCTCCGTAAAGAGAGCATAAGTTTTCACACTTATGCGCTCGAAGAGGAGAAAGTCCTCCGAGTTGTCATCCGCGGTGTGCCCAAGGAGGTACATACCGATTCGGTATGTGCCGACCTGAAAGCACAAGACTTCCCCGTACATGCAGTTCACCGCATGTACAGCGGGAAGGACCGCAGTCCCTACGATCTAGTACTCGTAGTACTAGATCGTACACCTGAAGGCAAGGCCATTTTTAATTTATAAAAGGTCTGTGGCCTCTCAGGACTCGATGTCCAAGCCCCATACAAAAATGGGAGTCCCTCGCAGTGCCATAACTGCCAACTATACGGGCACGCCTCCCGTTTCTGCTTCGCTCGCGCTAGGTGCGTTAAGTGCCTAGGCGATCACGCGACAGCAGCGTGCACTCGCACCCGGGATTCGCCGGACCCACCCAGTTGTGTTCTATGCGGTGCTCAAGGGCATACCGCGAATTACCGTGGTTGCCCTAAAGCACCACGAGTGAACCACAGGGTGGCAAGGCATAGGCCGACCCGTCCCTCTTACGACCGTTACCAACGGGTAAGCCCTAAACTAACGGTAGTACCTGCCTCACAGGTAATACCCGCGCCGCTCCCAGCCCGTAACGCATGGTCTAAACCACCCAGTATGGTTAAGACCGTCGCTACCGCCCGCGCCCCGGCCCGCGCGCCCGCACCCGCGCCCGCACCCGCACCCACCCGCGCCGCGGCCCCTGCCCGCGCACCGGCCCCGGCTCGCCCCGCGCTCCCGGCACACGTTGCCAACACCATTCGCGCGCCTCCCCGCGCCGCTGCCCGGCCACAAGCTCCCCCTATGCCATTGATGGCTGCCCCTCTTCAAGAGGCAATCAACCTAGTCAGCGATCTGGCTATGTCGGTTGATATCAATGAGGTACAAGAGCTATTTCACAAGATGCAATACGCTCAATCCCCAGCGGACGTGATCCAATACACATTGGAACACGCAAACTTACTAAGCGCTTCGTTCCCCAGGCCCCTCCCCAGTACAACCACTATGGGTAGTACAACCGAACGCACGAAACCGCACTCAGTTTCGTTAGCGTCATTTAACGCTAACGGCCTTTTCAGACAACGTGACCTCGTCCACGACTTTTGTTGTACCCACCTTATCGATATCATATGCGTGCAGGAGACCCTTCTAAAACCGGGGAAGGCGAACCCTAGGTTTGCCAATTACAGAACGGTACGTGATGATAGAGTGAACTCCCGTGGGGGAGGCACTCTTATCTATTACAAAAGGTCCCTGCACTGCATTCCCCTACCTACCCCGACTCTTGTTAATATGGAAGCATCTTGTTGCCTCCTAGCTATGACTGGTCATCAACCTATAGTCATAGCGTCCTGTTACCAAGCTTGCTCCAAGCCGATCGTCCGAGCTGACTTAGAAGCCTTGTTCTCATTAGGAAGCGCCGTCCTTCTGATTGGCGACTTCAACAGTAAGCACATCCTATGGAATTGTAACGTCAACAATCCCAAAGGTATTGCACTTGAAAACCTAATCGCAGAACTTAACTTTGACATAATTGCGCCCACTGAGCCCACTCACTACCCTTATATGGAAGACCATCGACCTGACTTGCTTGACATGGCACTACTCAGAGGCGTAACACTCCGGTTACGCTCCATAGAAGTGGTTCACGAGCTTCACTCTGACCACCGACCCATTATACTGCGACTAGGTCCCGACCCAACGACTGACCTCCCCCGCCCCACTAAGACGATAGTGAACTGGAAGCAAGTAGGCGATGCCCTAAAGGCTATCAGTTCACCGGACCTTGACAAGATCCCTGACGACATCCTGACAAAAGATGACGTAACCCTTGCGATCGATTCGTTCACCAATCACCTCTCCACCGTAGTAGGTACATCCGCAAAGGAGGTCATAGTGCCGGACGACCGGCGCCTTGTCATTCCAGCGGATGTGAGACGATTGGTGACGGAGAGTAAAGCAGTGACCCGACATTACGACTCTTACCCCAGTAAAGAGAACAAAACTAAGAAACGCCACTTTGAACGCATGGTTCAAAGTCGCATGTCTGAGTTGCGTGATCAACAATGGGGCGATAAACTTTCAAACCTCGTGCCAAGCCACCATGCTTACTGGGACTTGGCGCGAGGTTTGAAAGGAAGTAACCATAACGACATGCCTCCCTTATACAGACCAGTCCCACTAGTCCCAGCGTTCTTTGACGAAGACAAAGCTGAGTGCTTAGCTGATAGCCTAGAGGCTCAGTGTTCCCCTAACGTAGATCACGTTGACCAAGCTCACCTCGATTCGGTGGATACTGAAGTCGAACGTAAAAGCTCTGTGGTCACCTCTGAACTCCCACCAATCACTTTAGCGACTTACGCTGAGGTGGCGAGACTGATCAAGGCCCTCCGACCGCGCAAATCCCCCGGTGCCGATGGCATCTCCAACAGGGTTCTTAAAACCCTCTCTCCTCCTCTCATCCATCTCTTAGTCAGCATCTTCAATGCTGCTATGAGCCACTGCTTATTCCCAGACACCTGGAAATGTGCAAATGTCATTGGCATTCACAAACCAGGCAAAAGCTCATCTGACCCCACCAGCTACCGCCCCATCAGCCTCCTCAGTGCCTTAGGCAAACTTTACGAGCGGTTACTTGCAAACCGTCTCCAGTCCCATGCTAAGGAACACCACCTTATCCCAGATGAGCAGTTTGGCTTCAGACCCGGACACTCATGCGTCCAACAGGTGCACCGCCTCACGGAGCACATCATTGAGGGCTTCAATAAGTACCCCAAACCCCAGACTACGCTAGCAGTCTTCCTCGACGTAGCGAAAGCTTTTGACAAAGTCTGGCACAATGGCTTGATCTACAAGCTATACCAATTTGGCGTGCCAGAACGTCTTGTGCTCATCCTACAAGACTTCCTTAAAGCCAGAAGCTTTCGCTATCGCGTGGAAGGCACCCTCTCCTCCCCCCACCCAGTCAGAGCCGGAGTCCCTCAGGGCTCCGTGCTATCACCTATTCTCTTTGCACTGTATACCAGTGACATCCCACGCTCTCAGCCCAAAGTATTCCTAGCCCAATATGCGGACGATACCGCCATTTACACCACTGGGTGGCATATCAACAGACAGTCCTATTTCGTCATTCAACGGGCCGTCACCGAGATCGGTGACTGGTTCCGAAAATGGCGCATCGCGGTCAACCCAGCTAAAAGCACAGCTATGTGCTTTACTGAGAAGACACGCTCCCCTTACCCGAAACCGCTTATTTTGTTCGACGAACCCATTCCCTGGGTTCCTAGAACAAAATACCTCGGAGTCACCCTTGATCGTCATCTCACCTTTAACGATCACATAACAACCGTCCGTAACAGAGCGGCCTTCGTAATGGGTCGCCTTGGTCCCCTACTTCGCAAAGAGAGTAAAATGTCTCTTAGTAATAAGAAGACACTTTACACTGCCTGCATCCGCCCCATCATGACTTACGCATCAGTAGTGTTTAGTCATGCTAGTGAGGCCCATCTTCAAAACCGTTTTCTTCGTAATGCAACCGGCGCTCCGTGGTATATCCGGAACACCGAGTTGCATTGCGACCTAAACCTTCCCTCTTTAGCGCAGTTCAATAAGGACTGCGCCCGCCGATACTTTGATCGAGCGCCCCACCACCCGAACCCATTGGTTGTCCAGGCATCGAACTACTCGACTGCCTCTTCTATTCCATTTTTCAAACCCCCTCGTCGCCGACCACGGCAGGTATTAGACGACCCGGATGACCCCATCGCAGCCATTACATTGGCAGCTTTAGCGTTATCCGCAAGTCGTCGAGGTAAAATCCCCAGGTGTGAGGTAATTAGAGGTCACACAATCAAACACCGAGCTCGCCGGCGAGCTCGAGGCAAAAACAAGGTCACGATAAATTGCTCTCCAAATAGTCAAAGAGTATTATTCAGTAGGGCCCAATTGTGCAACACTGCAGTTGCACAGAGGCATTTTGCTCCGATCCCCCCCATGTCTCTCGACAGCGAGACAAGCCGAGGTCCGAACCACAGTGGTGCCCTTGAGCTCGCTGTCAACCCCTCCTATAATAGCGGTACGTTTTCGGCGTCCGCAGGAGACGGAGGTAGAAAGCGCTTTTCGCCTTCTACGCCCGTCTCGGGAGAAGTGCCGAAGGCTCCCGGGCTATTGTAGGGCCAGGCCCTCGCCCAAAACCCGGTGGAGCTGGACGACCGCACAGGCGGTAGCCAGCATCTCTGTCCTCCCTAAATAAACAATAAACGAAAACAGTGTTCATTCGTTGTCGCGCCACCGTCGCGTGTACAGGTCTCTCATTACCCAACTAAGACGCTCACGCTCCGTAAATTACTGACATCAAATCGGCAGCTTAATTATTTATCCTAAACTTCAAAACAACCCAGCACAAACAAGTGTGTAAGGGATACAGTGTCTACATCGAAGAAATATAGCAGATATACAGTCCACGTCGTCAGTAGATATTGCGTCCCCCACAATAAATTTAAAACCGATTTGAGTATTAAAACACACGTAAATATTGAATATAATTTACTTTCTTAAATATCATTTCAACCCAGTTCAGGTTATCATTTCGAATAAACATGTAAACAAAAGTGTTGCCAGACAGTTTAGGCAGTTTCCAAAAGTGAGCAGTTTTTAAATGTTGTTGTACGTAGCACTAAAGTTATATACTTTAATTAAACAAGGCTTGTGACTTGTTAATGTTTATTAGGGAAATCTAAGAGGCTATTGTATCTTATAGCAGAAATAGATAGTATCTACTCAATAAATTTACGTCTCAAGGTGATGAGCGCAGTTAATGAACTGCGCTCATTACTTGTGACGATATGCATCTGTTATAGACAACCGCATACAACAAAATAAAATTACCGCTTAACACTAGGTTGGCTTCGTGTCTGTTTTATCACAATCTCATTAAAAAAATAATCATGAAATAAACAACTTGCTGCAACTTGATACTGCTGTCGGTATGGACTTTTGTAAAAGAAAAAAACCGGTCATCTACCTAAGTATGTACGTAAACCAACAAATTTTTGAGGTACCTAAACTATTATCAATAAGTTCTGTACAGACCTTAAAATTAATTGCCACATACCTACTTGACGTATTTCGTGTTATTTATCACCTGTAGCTTAATTTAATTATTTTAAAGTCGGTTTAATTTCTTTATATTAATTTTATTGTATTTTTATAGTAATGAATTAATAGTATTTACTCGTTATGTTTGAAACTAAAGAATGTATTTAAAAAACTTCACTGGGTATAAGTTCGTTAAATTTTTAAACACACTTCACTACTATTGTTACACCTAATGTTGGCATTATAAAGCATGCCAGATCCTTTTATGGCATATTATCAGAGGTCGGAATTAGGTAAGTAGAGTTATTTAATGTTGATATTAATATGGATCTTCCCGGGATTTATATTACAATCCCGTGTACCCGTGTACAATAACATTACAAATAAATAATAATAAAACCTCAGAGATAGATAAGTCAAATAAAACAAAGTTTTTTTTTTATTAGTACATACATTAATTCGCAATAATTTTTTTTACATAGTAATTAAACAACTTTAAACGGTTTTAATCGCGTATATTTTACATTATTTTATCCCGACGTTTCAAACACTTTGCAGTGATCGTGGTCACAAATATATACGCGATTTAAACCGTTTAAAGTTGTTTAATTACTATGTGTAACAATCGCGAAAACCTAAGACAATTTTTTTTACGTTGCCGCACACTAGGATTTTTTCCTGTAACGCGGATGCGTTTACAAAGATTTAAACTCGCACTTAGAAAAAAATACTAAGATAAAGTACTGTTAATAACCGATTTTTATAAGGTACTTACGGTATAACTGAAGAACAGAAAAAAATATAGTATAGATTACAAAGAATGACATACCTCGTATTATAAAATAAAATAAAGTCATAACCTTGGTAACCTTCTTCATCACGTCGTCGTCATGCGCGCGTGGCGCGTCGGCGAGTCCCATGCTTAAGTAAGCTCAGAATCGATGGCGGGGTGAGGAAGGTTGGATTGGGTGGGGGGAGAGGAGTGTCCATTCTATACGTAGTATTATTATGTTCTATGCTGTAAGTGTATCATGTCTATATATATCATATCTTCAAAAATGTGAAATATAATTATTATATTTTTATGTTTGCAATAACGCATGCTCTGCGGATAACATTACAAAATAACAAATTTACGAGAGGAAAAATTAAAGTAATGTGCGGGATTCAAACCCACATCCATCCACCCCTTTAGCCTGGGTATGCTCTTACTAATCCTTGAGATTCCTCCCTAATTGAGCTAACATGACAATGAGTCCATACCATAAAAAAAACCTGTTTAAAAAAAGAACGATAGGAAAAATTTGAGTTATGGAGTCATTGTCATGTAACATCAAATCTTTTTGTTTTTACAAGAAATAAAAACTGTATGAGTACGCTATAATTGACTTTCTAATGACAACTGACCAGATGACTACCATGCATCTGATAGGTGAAAATCCCATGGATCTATGAAGTCTATATAGTATAATATATGTGTAAATCCTCACTATTAAATTGTATAATGAAGTCTGTAGTAACTATTGTATACATTGCGGTTGAGTGCTACCAACAATTTAGAACGGTCATAATCACATCACGCACGGCCACGCGACCACATGAACCAATCATATTAACTAGTGTCTCTCCGAGCTGTTAAGTTCGAGAGTTTGCCCTTGCTTAGCTTACAATTGAGTATAGGTTCGCTGCGCATGCTGATGGGGGAATGGGCCATAAAATCCAAATATCATTGTTATATTCTGAAAACTGATGGAATCAATTTTTATGATGGAAATTTGCGTTCAAGGAGCATATTTATTTATTTGTTTACCTTTTTCTACTATATTTGAGTATTTTTAATATACGAGTATTAAGTACCTTAACCTCACTTTAACGAGAAAAGAGTAGCGAACAAAAGCTATATGGGTATTGGTTGGTAATAGGCATCTAAGTTGTTATAGCCAATCATATTGTTTATTTGTTTACGTTTTCTATAGTATGGGTCAACAAAAACCATCAGATGTTTATATATTATATTAGGTATTTATTCCAAAAATCAAAAATCCACTTGACACAGGAATTCAGGGTTTTTTTTTCAAATTTATTGAATGACTAAGTTGTTTTAACAAAAAAGTTATATGTGTTTTTTTTTATACGATTTTTTATAGTTTTTGTTTCTGTAACTCTCCGTCATTTTGAAAAGTTGTCAAAATCTGAATTGACAAAAAAACTACCTAAGTAATTATCAAACCTGCTCACAAAATTTCACGAGAATCAGTAGAGACATTTATTTATTTATTTATTTATTTATTTATTAATAACAATAGCTAACTTACAGTATTACACCAAAGTGCTAACTATTTTAGATTTATAAACTTGAGCTTTAAACATATTTGCGATGGTCTGTATCGAGTCAAAAAACACATCCACATCCTGGATCTGCGTGGTAGCATTAAGAAGAGCCAAGGCGCGTTGTGTTGGCGCATTCCTGGCATAGCTCGTCCTTGAGACAGGACAGATAAACAAATTATGCCTACGACGTTCACCAGAGCGGACATAGGTGTCGGGAACGAATAACTTAATAGCGCTTAATACAGTTGAATCGACTATCTTACCGTGCAGTATCATACAGTAATGAATAACAGTACGCATACGCCGTCTGAGTTCAAGCGTCTCCAAGGTAACCATACCTAATACAAATAAGGATGGATACATAAATGGATAGTATCCATACATCCGGTTATAAATATATCTCGCAAATTTCCGTTGAATTCGCTCTATCAGTAACATATACTTTTTCTGAGGGGGATCCCAGACTATACACTCAAATTCAAGCTTACTACGCACCAAAGAATTGTACAATATTATTGCTACATTAATATCCGAGAAATGGGATGCAGTCCGCATAATAAAACCCAAAGTCTTGTTTGCGCTTCTGCAAGCGGAAATGATATGGTCCTTAAAATCTAGATGTGAATCGAGCATTACTCCCAGATCGCGAATAGAATTTACTTTCTGCAATGTAGCGCCTGAGAGGGTATATGGCACCCTTATAGGAGTCGAGGACCACGAGAACGTCATAGTGCTGCATTTTGAAATGTTAAAAGAAAGTCTATTATCTGTGCTCCACTTTTCCAAAGCGACGATATCCCGCTGTAACCCAATGCAGTCAGATACACACTTCACGGACTGATACACTTTCAAATCGTCTGCAAACATAAGGCATCGTGACATGCTTAGCACTTTTGGAAGGTCGTTAATCATGACCAGAAACAGGGTTGGCCCCAATGTGCTACCTTGGCTGACCCCTGATCTGGTATAGAATTCATTCGATTTAAACATTTTTAGCTGGACATACTGCCTTCGATCTTTAAGGTAATCAGCAAGAAATTTCAGCAATTTAGGTGAACAACCGAAAGTTGAAAGCTTAATCAACAGCAGATCGTTATCGACCATATCGAACGCGCGCCTAAAATCTAGAAACACAGCATCAACCTGTTGCCGCGCATCCATCTGAGTTGTAACATAATCCACAAAATGTATATGATTAGTTGTAGTGGAGCGGCCAGCTCGAAATCCATGCTGCGAATCGTCTATAACGGCCTCAATCTGTCGAGTGAGATACCAACTGATAATGATCTCAAACAGTTTATTAAAAACACCTAATATCGCTATCGGCCTGAACATTGAGATATCTGACGATGATCTAATTTTTGGTACAGGCGTGACCCTAGATATTTTCCATCTTGAGGGATAGCAACCAGTGCGAAGAGAGAGGTTATACAAGTGCAGAAGTGGAGCTTCTAAGGCAGACAAACAGTCTTTAACGAGAAATGGAGGTATAGCGTCAGGTCCAGCTGCCGAAGATGCTTTAAGGCGGCGAGCTGCACGGCGCAAGTCAGCTAAAGTGACGCAGTCGATGCTCACCAGGTGGGAATCTGCAGATGCAGATGAGCGCGCAGCCGCTTCTGCGTCCAGAACAGGGATATCAGGTAGAAAAACAGAACCAAAATAATCAGCGAATGCATTGACAGCCTCTTGCCCGACTACTGTTTGACCATTCAGTGTATATTCCTGACGCTGACTCCTATCACTACGTCTCTCTTTAACATATTTCCAGAAATATTTCGGATCGCAACTTATATTAGATCCAACCGATCGAATATACTGTTGATATGCTACATCAATCAATTCCTTGACATGACTCCTATAGTATACAAAAACTTCGCGATTGAATTGCAGACCTTTTTCTTTAAATTTAAGGAAATGAAAGTATTTAATTTTTAACTTCTTAATAATTTCAGCAGTAAACCATGGGGGATAGTTCCGGCTTACAGTATTACGATATTTCCTAACAGGCACATGACCACTAATACATTCATTAAGTTTCAAGTAAAAAAGGTCTGTAGCTAAGTCAATGTCCTGATGCTGGATCACCTCAGACCAGTCAATAGTAGATATACCAGCATATAAAGAACAAAAATCTGCCTTGCGAAAGTCCCAATCAGGAGCATATAAATCATTTACGGAAAGAACAGCAACGTCATCTGTAACTGTACTGATACTGCGCGGCAAGGAAATTAACACCTTAAGCGTTGGATGGTACAAATCCTCCTTTACAAATGGTTCTACGGCACCAGAGACGGCTACGCTACCCGACCCTATATTCGCTAACACGAGATCCAGTATGCCCCCGTGGCTGTTTGGTACACTATTGTACTGAACCAATTTGCAAAAGTTAATAAACATATCATATTGCATCTTAGTATTCTTACTACAAGAGTTTAAATTAAAATCTCCGACTACAATAACATCTAGGGATGAATATTTACATACAGCATTCTCAATGCAATTTAACACATCACGATATTGCTTATCATTATAGGAAGGTGGTAAATACACAACACAAATTAGGAGTTTCATATTTTTCCACACAAGTTTGGCAAATATAACTTCTTTATCGTCTGTCAAGCCATCAATATCCGTAATTAAGTTGATTGAGTAACAATCCCGCACCGCCAGCAAAATGCCCCCCCAGCCCCTGTCTTGGTCACGGTCTGCACGCAGCACGACATACCCTGGAGGGAACAGCTCGCCATCAGACACCGAGCTCGTCAGGTAAGTTTCAGTGAGCGCGATGATGTCACAACATGCCGCCGACACACTTTTGTAAAATTCCGGTGTTTTTGTTCTGAGGCCGCGGACATTCTGATAAAGAAGGATCATGTCTTTGTTTAAACTAAGTTTTTTGGCCTTCTTTATTCTTCGGCCGAAAGGACTGCCGCCATGGTTTCACGCAGATATCTTTGGGCCAGTTTTGGGGAGACATTACAACATCGGCTAGACTAGAAAGGACAGTCAGTTTGAAAGATGCGTAATTTCCACGCGCTTTCAGTGCTTCAACCGTACAGGAACTATTTCCAGAGATATGAATTAAGTGGTCTCTTACTTGTGCCTCAGTGGTGCCAACTTTCACATAGTACAGATGCAGTTGTCGACGCCGCTCTGCTGCTTCAAGACCGTTGGTGTTCGGCTCTGCAGCCCCTCGCACCACACCGGCGGGTTCACCTCGAACGCGAGGGCGCCTTTTGGTTACCTCGGTCCACTGGGAGCTTCCAATTCCACTGCTTTGAAATCCAATTTCTGGATCACCTGGAGTAATTCTCAAGGGCTGATATGATAGTGCATCATGTCGATTTTGCGTCTCATTTAGTGACGGCACGCAGGCAGTTTCAGCCTCTTGGGGCAGACCATCTTGTAATTGATGTTCTTTGAGTACCTTCAATTCCAACTCTAGCGCATCAACTCGCTCCGTGAGGGACGTGATAGTCTTAGTCATCGGCAATAAAAATTGTTCTGAGACCAATTTAGTAATTAATATAGATAGTCGCTCATCGATAATCCGCTCAAATTCGTCTCTTACAACGGACCGTACGCCGTCCAAATAATAAGTATCCTCTGTGTACGATTGGTCCAATCCACAGGTAGGGTATCTGCCCCCACTGCCGCGTCCAACAGTTACGTTGTCCACTTCACTGGTGTTACACAGTTGACTGTTCTGCAGTGGACTAATCTGGCGTAGATTAATTTTACCTTTCATAACTCCAGCGTGCGCAGCGCCTACAGGTGTATTTACATTACAAGTCTTAGGCTGCTTGTTCAGACAACCCGGACATTTCCATGCACTCTTCTTCTCCTTGGTAAAAGTACCTAAAAATCGAGTCTCCGATATATTAGCACACTCAAGGTCGTATACGAGAGTGCATAGATTGCAGGTCAAATGGCGTCTTGATTTTATTTCTTCATGGCAGCCCGCACAAGTCAGCAGTTTATTGGAGTACATTATGAAGAACAGTTGTAGATATGCACAGCAAACGTAAACAATGCGCGTGAGTCGACCTTGCACTAGGCGCGGTCAACAACCTCTCGCACTTCGCAGTTAGCGGCCGGCCGGTAGCAATATTTTCGCACGTTAGCCGTTTAAAACCTCCGAAATATTTTAAGATATCTTCGTTGTATCTTAACCAATACTATTGAAACAAACTTCACTGATCTTAGACGAGCTTAAACTTCATAACAGTAGAACAACACATATATAACTACTTAAACCGTTAAATAGCTGATTTGAAAATAAAAACAAATTAATCGTGGAGCTCAATCCGTACGTTGCCACGACGTACGTTGCCAATGACATGCGATCTGTAGAGGAGAACCACCGGATATACGAAAGCATTTTTGTGTAAGCTGATGCAGAGACGCTTCACTCGCATTCCGTGTTCAATCGTTCAACTAATAGTTACACCGTTTCGCTCATGGTCAAAGCACACGTGTACAGAAATTACTCACTCATACTTAAGCAATATGTCAGTTTTGACAGCCCCACTCATGGTACAAGGTACTATTAATTAATATGCGACCGCGTGGCCGTGACCATTACGAATTGTTGGTAGCGTTCGACCGCAGTTTATATAATAGTTACTGCTGACTTTACTGTCTAAAGCGCAATTTCTGAAACTTTTGGGCAAGTAATAATCCTTTTGGGGTTAAACGGAACGCAGGGTCACTTTTGCCGTATTCCACTTGATGCCAATAACGTTATTTTCGATAATTTTGTGTCTATCTATGGTGGAATAGGCGTTTACAATGACGTAATTCGTGTCGTCATATGAATTATCATAGGCGCGATTTAGGTGAAATGGAAGGGAGATAATAACATCTGCAAAATCGCTTTAAACGTGAAACGGAAGACAGCTAATGATTAGTTGGCATTCATTACATACATAACTAGGGCGTTCGGATAGCCTATCAGTTCCAAAAATAACACTTACAAACGCTAAAAATGATCACGTAGGGCGTTCGTATTTGGACTTCGTGAGCATTTATATCGTTTTCGCTCACCGCGCACCGTTCGGATAGCTTTGAAAACGCTACAAATGACAGAGAAAAGTGCTATTTTTGACCCACGTCTTACCGTGGGATCGTTGTGATCGTTTTTTGACAACTTGGAAATTCATATCTACCTTAACATTTTATGAGAAATATTGTGGTTTTAATATTGTTAAGTTTGCAATAACGCCTGCTAAGCGAATTACATTACAAAATTACAAATTTATGAGAGAAAAAATTATAGTCATGTGCGGGATTCGAACCCGCGTCCATCCACCCCTTTAGCCGGGGTATGCTCTAACCAATTGAGCTAACATGACACAATGACTCATAACTGTAATTCTTGCTCTCATTCTTCAACCATCGTAATGGGATGGAGCGACATCTATAGTCCAACTTGCGTTGTACTACAAACAAGACCAATTTTGCAATTGGTTTTAAACTTGTAAATGATGACGCAACCTTATAATTTTAATATTGTTAAGTTTGCAATAACGCCTGCTAAGCGAATTACATTACAAAATTACAAATTTATGAGAGAAAAAATTATAGTCATGTGCGGGATTCGAACCCGCGTCCATCCACCCCTTTAGCCGGGGTATGCTCTAACCAATTGAGCTAACATGACACAATGACTCATAACTGTAATTCTTGCTCTCATTCTTCAACCATCGTAATGGGATGGAGCGACATCTATAGTCCAACTTGCGTTGTACTACAAACAAGACCAATTTTGCAATTGGTTTTAAACTTGTAAATGATGACGCAACCTTATAATTTTAATATTGTTAAGTTTGCAATAACGCCTGCTAAGCGAATTACATTACAAAATTACAAATTTATGAGAGAAAAAATTATAGTCATGTGCGGGATTCGAACCCGCGTCCATCCACCCCTTTAGCCGGGGTATGCTCTAACCAATTGAGCTAACATGACACAATGACTCATAACTGTAATTCTTGCTCTCATTCTTCAACCATCGTAATGGGATGGAGCGACATCTATAGTCCAACTTGCGTTGTACTACAAACAAGACCAATTTTGCAATTGGTTTTAAACTTGTAAATGATGACGCAACCTTATAATTTTAATATTGTTAAGTTTGCAATAACGCCTGCTAAGCGAATTACATTACAAAATTACAAATTTATGAGAGAAAAAATTATAGTCATGTGCGGGATTCGAACCCGCGTCCATCCACCCCTTTAGCCGGGGTATGCTCTAACCAATTGAGCTAACATGACACAATGACTCATAACTGTAATTCTTGCTCTCATTCTTCAACCATCGTAATGGGATGGAGCGACATCTATAGTCCAACTTGCGTTGTACTACAAACAAGACCAATTTTGCAATTGGTTTTAAACTTGTAAATGATGACGCAACCTTATAATTTTAATATTGTTAAGTTTGCAATAACGCCTGCTAAGCGAATTACATTACAAAATTACAAATTTATGAGAGAAAAAATTATAGTCATGTGCGGGATTCGAACCCGCGTCCATCCACCCCTTTAGCCGGGGTATGCTCTAACCAATTGAGCTAACATGACACAATGACTCATAACTGTAATTCTTGCTCTCATTCTTCAACCATCGTAATGGGATGGAGCGACATCTATAGTCCAACTTGCGTTGTACTACAAACAAGACCAATTTTGCAATTGGTTTTAAACTTGTAAATGATGACGCAACCTTATAATTTTAATATTGTTAAGTTTGCAATAACGCCTGCTAAGCGAATTACATTACAAAATTACAAATTTATGAGAGAAAAAATTATAGTCATGTGCGGGATTCGAACCCGCGTCCATCCACCCCTTTAGCCGGGGTATGCTCTAACCAATTGAGCTAACATGACACAATGACTCATAACTGTAATTCTTGCTCTCATTCTTCAACCATCGTAATGGGATGGAGCGACATCTATAGTCCAACTTGCGTTGTACTACAAACAAGACCAATTTTGCAATTGGTTTTAAACTTGTAAATGATGACGCAACCTTATAATTTTAATATTGTTAAGTTTGCAATAACGCCTGCTAAGCGAATTACATTACAAAATTACAAATTTATGAGAGAAAAAATTATAGTCATGTGCGGGATTCGAACCCGCGTCCATCCACCCCTTTAGCCGGGGTATGCTCTAACCAATTGAGCTAACATGACACAATGACTCATAACTGTAATTCTTGCTCTCATTCTTCAACCATCGTAATGGGATGGAGCGACATCTATAGTCCAACTTGCGTTGTACTACAAACAAGACCAATTTTGCAATTGGTTTTAAACTTGTAAATGATGACGCAACCTTATAATTTTAATATTGTTAAGTTTGCAATAACGCCTGCTAAGCGAATTACATTACAAAATTACAAATTTATGAGAGAAAAAATTATAGTCATGTGCGGGATTCGAACCCGCGTCCATCCACCCCTTTAGCCGGGGTATGCTCTAACCAATTGAGCTAACATGACACAATGACTCATAACTGTAATTCTTGCTCTCATTCTTCAACCATCGTAATGGGATGGAGCGACATCTATAGTCCAACTTGCGTTGTACTACAAACAAGACCAATTTTGCAATTGGTTTTAAACTTGTAAATGATGACGCAACCTTATAATTTTAATATTGTTAAGTTTGCAATAACGCCTGCTAAGCGAATTACATTACAAAATTACAAATTTATGAGAGAAAAAATTATAGTCATGTGCGGGATTCGAACCCGCGTCCATCCACCCCTTTAGCCGGGGTATGCTCTAACCAATTGAGCTAACATGACACAATGACTCATAACTGTAATTCTTGCTCTCATTCTTCAACCATCGTAATGGGATGGAGCGACATCTATAGTCCAACTTGCGTTGTACTACAAACAAGACCAATTTTGCAATTGGTTTTAAACTTGTAAATGATGACGCAACCTTATAATTTTAATATTGTTAAGTTTGCAATAACGCCTGCTAAGCGAATTACATTACAAAATTACAAATTTATGAGAGAAAAAATTATAGTCATGTGCGGGATTCGAACCCGCGTCCATCCACCCCTTTAGCCGGGGTATGCTCTAACCAATTGAGCTAACATGACACAATGACTCATAACTGTAATTCTTGCTCTCATTCTTCAACCATCGTAATGGGATGGAGCGACATCTATAGTCCAACTTGCGTTGTACTACAAACAAGACCAATTTTGCAATTGGTTTTAAACTTGTAAATGATGACGCAACCTTATAATTTTAATATTGTTAAGTTTGCAATAACGCCTGCTAAGCGAATTACATTACAAAATTACAAATTTATGAGAGAAAAAATTATAGTCATGTGCGGGATTCGAACCCGCGTCCATCCACCCCTTTAGCCGGGGTATGCTCTAACCAATTGAGCTAACATGACACAATGACTCATAACTGTAATTCTTGCTCTCATTCTTCAACCATCGTAATGGGATGGAGCGACATCTATAGTCCAACTTGCGTTGTACTACAAACAAGACCAATTTTGCAATTGGTTTTAAACTTGTAAATGATGACGCAACCTTATAATTTTAATATTGTTAAGTTTGCAATAACGCCTGCTAAGCGAATTACATTACAAAATTACAAATTTATGAGAGAAAAAATTATAGTCATGTGCGGGATTCGAACCCGCGTCCATCCACCCCTTTAGCCGGGGTATGCTCTAACCAATTGAGCTAACATGACACAATGACTCATAACTGTAATTCTTGCTCTCATTCTTCAACCATCGTAATGGGATGGAGCGACATCTATAGTCCAACTTGCGTTGTACTACAAACAAGACCAATTTTGCAATTGGTTTTAAACTTGTAAATGATGACGCAACCTTATAATTTTAATATTGTTAAGTTTGCAATAACGCCTGCTAAGCGAATTACATTACAAAATTACAAATTTATGAGAGAAAAAATTATAGTCATGTGCGGGATTCGAACCCGCGTCCATCCACCCCTTTAGCCGGGGTATGCTCTAACCAATTGAGCTAACATGACACAATGACTCATAACTGTAATTCTTGCTCTCATTCTTCAACCATCGTAATGGGATGGCGTTATTGCAAACTTAACAATATTAAAATTATAAGGTTGCGTCATCATTTACAAGTTTAAAACCAATTGCAAAATTGGTCTTGTTTGTAGTACAACGCAAGTTGGACTATAGATGTCGCTCCATCCCATTACGATGGTTGAAGAATGAGAGCAAGAATTACAGTTATGAGTCATTGTGTCATGTTAGCTCAATTGGTTAGAGCATACCCCGGCTAAAGGGGTGGATGGACGCGGGTTCGAATCCCGCACATGACTATAATTTTTTCTCTCATAAATTTGTAATTTTGTAATGTAATTCGCTTAGCAGGCGTTATTGCAAACTTAACAATATTAAAATTATAAGGTTGCGTCATCATTTACAAGTTTAAAACCAATTGCAAAATTGGTCTTGTTTGTAGTACAACGCAAGTTGGACTATAGATGTCGCTCCATCCCATTACGATGGTTGAAGAATGAGAGCAAGAATTACAGTTATGAGTCATTGTGTCATGTTAGCTCAATTGGTTAGAGCATACCCCGGCTAAAGGGGTGGATGGACGCGGGTTCGAATCCCGCACATGACTATAATTTTTTCTCTCATAAATTTGTAATTTTGTAATGTAATTCGCTTAGCAGGCGTTATTGCAAACTTAACAATATTAAAATTATAAGGTTGCGTCATCATTTACAAGTTTAAAACCAATTGCAAAATTGGTCTTGTTTGTAGTACAACGCAAGTTGGACTATAGATGTCGCTCCATCCCATTACGATGGTTGAAGAATGAGAGCAAGAATTACAGTTATGAGTCATTGTGTCATGTTAGCTCAATTGGTTAGAGCATACCCCGGCTAAAGGGGTGGATGGACGCGGGTTCGAATCCCGCACATGACTATAATTTTTTCTCTCATAAATTTGTAATTTTGTAATGTAATTCGCTTAGCAGGCGTTATTGCAAACTTAACAATATTAAAATTATAAGGTTGCGTCATCATTTACAAGTTTAAAACCAATTGCAAAATTGGTCTTGTTTGTAGTACAACGCAAGTTGGACTATAGATGTCGCTCCATCCCATTACGATGGTTGAAGAATGAGAGCAAGAATTACAGTTATGAGTCATTGTGTCATGTTAGCTCAATTGGTTAGAGCATACCCCGGCTAAAGGGGTGGATGGACGCGGGTTCGAATCCCGCACATGACTATAATTTTTTCTCTCATAAATTTGTAATTTTGTAAAATAAATATTGTGGTTCCTATCATAAAGAATAGAACTGGAGATGCCTCCGACACAGACCTATATCTCTGGCTTCAGTTATTGCACCTATATCTCTAGCTGCAGTTCCAGAAAACGTTATTTTGATTGTCAGCGGTTGTCAAAATATGTATAAGTCGTTCGGATAGCATATAGTCATTGGTGGTCAAAAATAGCATGAAGTTTCTTTCCGAACGCTAAGATACAAATACCACTTTTGAAACTGCTACAAACGCAATCAAGCCAAAACGAACGCACCTAACCTAGGTAATCTGTGACATAACCTCTACAATTCTAAAATTTCTAAGGTTGACTTAGAAATTTAAGCTAAATACAATTGAATGTAACTCGTACAATGTAATTAAATCTTGAAAATATTAAGCGGGTTTCATTACATAGCTGTTTCACATTATGAGCTCAATGATCCAGAATTCAGAATCAGAAACTTCGATGTTACAAGCAGCATTTGCCGGCGCATCTTCAGGAGCTTTTACGAGATTCGTAGCTCAACCACTCGATGTATTGAAGATTAGATTTCAACTGCAATTGGAGCCTATTGAACAGGGGTCTAAATACAGCTCCATCATTCAGGCAGTTTCATCCATCATTAAAGAAGAAGGTATTTCAACATTATGGAGTGGCCACATACCAGCACAACTTCTTTCTATTACGTATGGAATAATACAGTTTTCGGCGTTCGAAAAATTAACGCAACTTTGCCAAAAATCAGATCCTGAATTTTATGTTAACAAGAAGCTGTGGGTGAACTTTTCTAATGGAGCTGTAGCAGCTACGTTTGCAACCGTCGCTTCATTTCCTTTTGACACTGTCAGAACAAGACTCATTGCTGAACAAAAAACTCGTAAAGCATACACAGGGTTTATAAATGCATTTTCATCCATGATCAAAAGTGAAGGACCAGTAGCACTTTTTAAAGGCTTAATTCCTACTTTGGGACAAATAGCACCTCATACAGGTATACAATTTGCAGTGTACAAACTTTTCACTGAGAGCATTTTTAATAGAATTGATTTTTTTCAAAGACCAATTAAGTTGCCATCTGCAGTTGAGTCTACAGTATGGGCCAATTTATTAGCTGGATCCATATCTGGATTCATAGCTAAAACTGCCATCTATCCTTTTGATTTAGTAAAAAAGAGGTTGCAGATACAAGGTTTTCAACAACATCGTAAAAGTTTTGGAAGACAGATGTATTGCCATGGATCTCTTGATTGTATAAAGAGAATTATTACTGATGAAGGATTTCTCGGGTTGTATAAAGGCTATGGACCAAGTGTTATCAAAGCTGTTTTAGTCTCAGCCTTACATTTTGCTGTTTATGATGAAGTTAAACATTTTTTATCACAACTTCAATAATTATGTATTGCGTTCACATTTAGAAATTCCTGGAGCACAAAAAAATATTTATGCTCAGTACATGAGAGTGCTTGTTATCATATTTAGAAATATGTATTGCATTGCATTGTTAATGGTTGATGGATGGTTGTCTTGTTTTTGTATTCTCTTGTAGATATATATATTGTGTGTTGATAAAATCTCCAAAGACTTAAAATATTTATCAATGAAAATCATTTGTTCATTCAATCAAAAATGTTTGGATACTAATAGATTTTTGAATTAATGTACCAGAATTCTTGTCATCCAGATTCCACATAATATTTATTTTATAAAATCAAATAACTTATAAAAACCTTGCTATCTTCAAAATTACTGTTGTGATTTCTATAAGGAAGTAGATTTGTTATATTTGGCACTGAGCCTGTAACTTTTTTGTTTTAGCAAATTTTACAAATCTAGGAAAATTCACATGTTCACAGACCTGATTTGTTCACTTATGGTCTACTTCCTTATCCAGATATTCTCATAGATCTTATTATATTTAATTACCTTATAGTGAAACTACCCTTAAAACTGTGATATTTTGCCTAGTTCCTAAGAATAGTATTATTTCAGGTATTTATTAAAATATTTAAAAAATAATTTGATTCTTATTTTATGATTGTGAGCAAGTTTACTCCGCTAGTGTGTTGACCATCATAAATTATGTTGGCTGCCATACCAATTGCTGTTTTGATCCCCTCCGTAGCGGTTGATTGCTTGTACACTTACAGGGGACACTCATTTTTGTTTTGTTGTATTGAGGATGTTTTCCTTAACTTCTGGCTAAAACTAACTTGTGATGGTAATTATGAGACTAGCTATCCATTAAAGTCTTTAGGTATGTTTGTTTTCCACGGCACAGTAAGTTCTTCGGGCCCTTAAAATTCTATTATGTTGTAATGATACTTACATGGGCGAGAAAATAAGGTACTCGTAATTCAGTATCATACAAAACAGCTTGTTTCAATCATAACAATCGTTTACTGACCCGCAGGTTTGACTTTTCTTGTGAAATTAAATTTCAGAGAAGATCAATCAACTTAACTACTACCTATATGGCACTTAACACTTACACTTTTGGGCATTTATACTCTAAAACTAGTTGAACATAGGTATGTATTTTAAAAAAACTAATCTCCATTATGGACTAGGTACAAAGTAAATAAAATGAACACTTCTAAAAATACAAACTTAGGCACTTAATTTATGAAAAACACTATCGTCTAGTATGAAATAATAGTTATTGTGTAGAATCAGTCTCATCTCATAGTTTTCAGGGATGGAACGAATGCGAATTTTCGGGATAAACTATCTTTGTTTTACAAAGTAACAAAATAATATAAAAATACTTTCCGTTACTTTAATATTTAATTACTCAATATTGAACTTTTTCAAAGATTTTTCAAATTCTAGAAGAATTACGTGCCTACTATTAGATTTAATAGTAGGTCTATCAATTTTTTTTACCATATGGAGCCGAGTAATTTCGGATATATCATCTTTTACGGGCCACTTAAATTTTTAATGATCAATCTTTTTAGCAAATCTTAGAATATATCCATGTTCTGTTATTGACTTAATCTGCCCTACATTACGGTGTACCAGATTTTTCATGGATAGTATATTGTTTATCACCCAATCTTCTATCTGAAGATTAGGCTCTTCATCATTTTCTGATGCAGACGATTCATAACTTGATGAATCGAATTGAATATCTTCTGTGACGTCATATTCATCATCAGACTCGTGAAATTGCGGCATTTCTGTGTCAGTATCTTCATCTTCTGAGCTAGAAATCTTGGGGATTCTTTTTGATGGTGTCTTTTTATTCTTGGTAGTTTTGTTCGTCTTCTTTTTCTTTTCTTCCCTATTCATGTTTGTCTTTATCTTGCTGGCATTTCTTTTTCTGTCCCTCTCTTCGGTTTGTATTCCTTTTTCCGGAGTATCTGTGTAAACAGTAGATTTCCATTTTGTTGCGTTTCTTGTAGTTTTCCTGGGTGGTGCTTTTGGAAATGGGCTGATGCATTCTGGCAAAAATTTACTTGTTGAAGGTTGGCTGTTGTAGTTGGTAACATCAAGTTCTACAAAAATTGATGGTGAAGTAATGGAAAGGCTTGGTGAAGAAAAAGATGGTGCTGCTATTCCTGCGGCAGACATTGGCTGTTGCGGCGTCATCAGGCTGGTAAGGTCAGGTTGTATTACCGACACAGGTATGTCTATGGATTTTGGCTGAGGAGTCACTGAGCGAATCGGAGAAGATGAAACAGCGGCTTCAAGTCCTGCAGCATGCTCTGGTTGTTGCAGTGTTATCGGGCTGATAAGGTAATGTTGAATTTCCGACATAGGTATGACAGGGGAAGTTGGCTGAGTATTCAATGAGCAACTCGGAGAAGATAGAGGAAAGACTTCAATTTCTGCCGCAGAATTTGGTCGTGGAGCCCTCAAGCTTGTCTGTGGGAATTGCACTCCACACTCAGCTGCGGCGGAAAAAATTGGCTGTGAAATATCTAAATCTTGTATATTCGGGTTTGGTCTGTCCGTGACATATGAGGGTGCAAAATCTAATTCACTGAATATTTGGTTGGAGTGTACCCTTGGGGGCGCAAAAAAAAACAGGTTAACCATACATCGAAAATGTTGAAAAACTTTTCTAAGTGTCGGACCTGTATTAAGGTTACTAAGGTCAATGACCCCAAAGTTAAGGTCATTGACCGAGGACTTTTGTTGACCTCCCAGAAGGTCATTAAAGCGAAAAAAAAATTTTTTTTTTTTTTGCGCCCCCAAGGGTACACTCCAACCGAATATTTGCCTATTATATGGACAAATTCCAGAAACTCGAAACCCAGCTTGAATGTTACTCAGAGTCATAGCCCGGGGAATCGCAGTGGCGAATATACCTGGAATATCATAAATTGTCATTGTTCTCCCTCATCCACCCGTCACATGCCGTGTTCACGGCTTTTTTGCAAGGTCCATATAGGCAGAGCAGACCATACAAACTCAGAAATTATCAAGTGAAATAATGACAACATGTAATGCAAACAAATAAAACATATATCTGACATACGTACAAAGTCATTGCTTTAACGTATTTTATATTTTGTAGCATAGCACTCAAATTTAGTGATTTCGATAAATCACAGATAGCGTTGTGTTAAATATGCAGAAATGAATTTCTACATATGGCAATAGCATTAACTTAAATAAGACATATGCCGCTACCCCAAAAAAGAAAAACAAGTTGTCAGTAATTTTCCCGGTGACAATTAGGGATGGAATCAATTATGTAGTAATCGATTACTACATGCATACAAATCAGTAGCATAATCTATTAAATTGAATAAGTGAAACTACAATGTTTAAAATTCTCTTTTTATGTGACTTTAAATATTGTCATAGCTCTCGTTTTAATTTTCGTCCTCTAATAGTCACTTGCAACAATATATAAACATATACTTCTTCTCAACAATTTTCGAATTTATAATATTAATGTGACTAATGATTAAAACATACTACTTCGTAAGATTGAATAATCTTACATTTTGAAAACCATGTTTTCACGCAAAATGTTTTGTGGCAGTATCGGTAGTATACTTACGTCTGCAACTGGGAATTCAAAAAGTTTTATCGTGCTTTTATCTGGTTTGGTAACCATTTTACAAAATCATAGTATTCCTAACCTAAAATAATAATGTTAAAAGTTATTACATGTGCATTGGTGTTTAAAGTTTTTAAACATCATTGCACATGATTCCGTAGGTTTATTCAATTTAAATGTCTGTGGATTATCCTTGGAGCCATGAAGTCATAATTTATTAATGCCATGCACATTTGAATTCACAGCATCCCGTCTTGATATTCGCAGACAGTTCCTTTCAGACAGCTTTGTTTCTAAATTAATTCAAAATTCTAACCACCCCTGACTCCCGAAATTGAGTCTTCTTTCTGACCTGTATGATTTAAGGAATACGAATAATTACCCTTCCTGAAACTCTAATTATACTTTCCATATACCCTCTATAGTCAACTCCCTATGAAGTTCTTACCTTTGAATCAAAAGTCCTTTTACATTTTGGTATTAATAAAGAGCCAGCCACCTTATGCTTCAGCCCAGTTCAGTAAACGCATTAGTTCTCAATACATATGCGTCAAAGTTGTCATCCGATAGTGCTGTTGTTAAAGCGTTGTTGATCCCTCCTGATAAAATTTGTCAACCTTTTGCCCTTCCTACTCCTCAGTATTCACTGGTGAAGCCCTGGATATATTCTCGCAATTTCTTTTGTCTAGTCCCTCCCTAATATTTACTGATTAAAAAAGCTGTCTAGAAACTATACTTTTGAATTCTTTTTATTTTTCCTCTCGTTTCTTTGTAATTTTCAAATTAAACACAGGATATTTGAATCTAATAAACTTAATTTGAATATTGTTCTGGCTTGGATACAAAAATGGAATAAAAAGGCTTATCCAATTTTTGCTTGCCCGGCTTAGTTTACTAATTAGCTCTTTAAAAAAATAAGAAGAGAATGATTCAATCCAAGTCGAAAGAATAATAATTAATTCACGAAATTTTAGTATTGAGCATTATTGTTATAATAATATTATCGGTTTGAATCGATGGTTATCATCCCTAATTCCTATAGCCAATTGATATTGGAGATTTCCGTTTGATTTGTTTAATTTCCATGCCGGAAACTCAGACCAAATAAAAAGTCAAGACAGAATGTTGTGAACAGACAAGTGAGGCCGGTTTTCCAAACATGTGTGCGTGTGTCGGTGTTGCCATGATAATCAAATTACCTTATGAAAATAACGTTACCAATTTAATAACGTAATTAGTATTAATACAACAATAGGGTTCCGATGTAACGTGTCGGCAAAAGTAGTGTCGTTAAGTAGGGGAAGGGAATGGAAAAAGTGTTTCAGAAATAACATTACTGGGTATTTAATTTACATGCATTTATTTCTTGTAACTAATTAGTGACGGGTTTTTTATGCAATCGGGGAAAAAAGCACAAAGCCCACCTGGTGTTAAGCTGTAACCTCTGCCGATACAGTTCGTCACAAGTGGCAAACTGCACTGCGCCCATCACCTTGAGACATAAAGATGTTAAGTCTCATCGTCGAAAAACAGTCGAATGTGAACATTACTGCTTGGCGGTAGAAATAGGTATAAATAAATATAAGTCGCCGATTTTAAAATATTGCCATGATAGTTCCTTCTTACTTTTGTAACCGTCTAACCCCTACCTACCATAAAAAAAAAAAAAAAAAGGTTAACGCGTCTAATATCTACAAAAAAAATCTTAACACACATGCAGGTAATAAATTTCTCTTAAGTTGACACGTTACATTTTTTTTAAATAAATTAATACCAAAGACGTGTATTTTTTTGTGCCATTGCAGTTTTGAGAACGTTCGTAGAATTTGAGCTTAAGTGCTTGAAAATTACTTAAGGGAACATTTGGTTAGATAAGAAATGTTGGGACGTTATTGTTTTAAAACCGTAAATTTGCAAACAGCTTGACGTCCCTGTCTTAAGAGAATTCTTAAAGAGTCATGGATACCTTTTTTTATAACAAATGTGCTTCTCGTTGATGCCAACATGTTATCATGACAAGGGTGTATTTTTTTGTCGCGTCTATAAGGTTACGAGGAGTGAGAAACGAATGCTATAGTGTGTGAGTGAGACAAATATATTTTAAGGAAGGGAAGAACGGCGGTGCCTACTCCAAAGGAACTAGACGATTTCTAGAATTTGAGCTTAAGTGCTTGAAAATTACTTAAGGGAACATTTGGTTAGATAAGAAATGTTGGGACGTTATTGTTTTAAAACCGTAAATTTGCAAACAGCTCGACGTCCCTGTCTTAAGAGAATTCTTAAAGAGTCATGGATACCTTTTTTTATAACAAATGTGCTTCTCGTCGATGCCAACATGTTATCATGACAAGGGTGTATTTTTTTGTCGCGTCTATAAGGTTACGAGGAGTGAGAAACGAATGCTATAGTGTGTGAGTGAGACAAATATATTTTAAGGAAGGGAAGGACGGCGGTGCCTACTCCAAAGGAACTAGACGATTTCTAGAGGTTGTACAGTGTTTCGCGAGCGTCCGACTGGCCAAGTTATTAAAAGTAAATTATTTTCTTCTTGGCAAAAAGTCACCCGCGCGTGTGTTCATCTTTAGCTGGTTCCTGTCGCCGAATAAAAGCTAAGTACCTAGGACTTAACTAACGTTCTAAAATGTAGTTCTTCTACATAAATTCATTATTTGATTTAAAAAGGAACAATAACTATTATATTTTTCATTAAACTAGTAGAGATGTCTCAAATAATTAAATCTACAAGTTACATCTCTAATTCTTTAATATATCTGGTGGTTTAAACGCTTTTAATTATTTATATTAAATACACAATTTTAATTAAATATTCTAACTATAATTTTATTGATAATTTATGTACATTCTGAGAATATTAAATTCAACTTGAACGATAACAATCTGTTTAGTTATTATTTCTTGAACTACATTTTATTTCAGTAAATATTCAAATACTTTATTAATAATTAAATAATTGATAATAATTTATGAAGTATAAATTTTAGAACGCTAACTGAGTTGTAATTGACATTTATTTACTGTTTCTTTTGAAAGGGATTTAATTGATTTAAAATATTAAATGATTAATTGATGATGAGCGGTTAGATATTCAGCAAGATTGAAAAAAATACAGGTTTGATTTCCGTCAGGGATAGAATATATTGCAGAGATTAACTGTTATCTTATTGTTTCATGTTTTATATGAATGTGTTATTTTTTGTGTGACTTTTAGGTTGATTTTATATTGGTTTCATATGTATGATTGAAATTTAAATTAATTAAATAAAGATCTTTATTTAAGCGTAAATAGCATTGCAAAGGTTTAGGAAAATTAGACAATGAATTATGTTTAAGCATACTTTATTTGACTGATCAAGATGAAATTGACATTACGAACATGAGAGTATAATTATTTGTTCTTTACAAACACAAAATTATGGTTTTGTTTCATAAGAACATTTGTTGCAAATATTTGGCGAGCAAATGCGTAAATTTAATATTTTGCACGGACTTTAACTTTCAATAACACACTTGCCACAAGGCATACAAAGATATTCAATTGATCGAGTTGGCTCTAATTGCGCTATACGTAACACACCTATATATTTTATGCAGGCTTCCCTTTTCGAGTCAGGCACTTTGAAATCACCAAAAGGTTAGGATGACTATGAAATTTCTTAATTTTATGTCAAAATGGTGCGTTCATCGCTGCCATTCACTCAAAAAGGAGAATTTATCTGTATTTAAGTATAAAATATCGATTGATAATCCAGACAGGGAACAAAGAGAGTGTACTTATGTCTCGTTATCAATTTATATACCTTTTTTAATTAAAGATCATATTACTAAATTTTGATCTAGCTCTAATGAAGATAAATTAAATACGGAGCTTAAAACTAAAAGGCCCGACTCGATATCATGGAACAAAGTCGCACGTGAAAAAGTGACGGCTTGAGCTCAAAGTAACAATGACAATAAACGAGCTCGTACCCTAAAGGTATTCTATAAATAATTCTGAAGGGTAAACTTTATATTGTAATTTTATCACTTGACTTTATTTATCAGGGAACATTTGGGCAGATCAGTATCGGCCGATCGGAGACCTGGTCAAAATATACCCTAACACTTTTATATTATATGAAAAGAATATAAGTCCTTTATGGCCATTCTTTAGCGATATTCGCTCATCAAGGACTTTTCAGCGTGATAGCCAAGCAACGCTGCATCGTGGGATCTACACCCAGGGTATACACTTTGTCCAGATAGAGAAAGCCATGCATACTGGCAGTTCCAAACATTAGAAACAAATTTGACACATATCAACACATACACAGCAAATAATATGTCATGAATGCTTTCAAGCTTCTCTGCACGAAGTTGTAGCAAATTTATATACTTAACAGAACTTAGTTAATTAAGGCACTGCGTACATAAGAAATTACAAAAGCGTAAAATAGTATTAGCGAAGCGTAATACAAAGGGTTTTATGAAACAAAACACATATGATGAATTCACATTTACTTTTGTTATGGTGGAACCATTTTTCATAACTTCTAGGTATGACATATTGAACATACATGACTAGACATTTTTTTTTTCACAAAACTAACGCATTTACTTAATTATGTGAAACTATAATTTAATCTTAACGTAATTGAAGGATAGTATATTTGTACAATTTTATTACAAAAGTTTTAGGTAGTTAGGAACTTCATTTGAACACGTTAGAATTTATTTTTCTCTCTACAGGACTCTTCAATCCAGTCCGACCACAGGGAAAACAGAGATTCCTGAATTACCTGAAATACAGAAAGGTTTGATGCATGTTCAGCCAGCCGTATGTGTAATGCCTAAACTAATTCTAGGTTCCATACTTGAATATTTTATGGATTCTATTTCATGTATGTATTTGTTTGTTGTTTTCTTGCAGCATTGTGTAAAAGTTTACATTACTTAAAATAATTTTTACATTCGCTATTACAACAGGAAAAGTAAATTTAGGTATTACGTTTTAACGATCCACGGATTTATGTCTTATAATAGTGATTAAATAAAATAGGTATAAAATTAAAATATTAAATTCAAATAATAGTACAATAACGCTAGACGATCACAAGCAAAAATCAGTAGCATTAAATTGTAGGATTCTTTTATTTTGAACTAAAACTTTATACAAAATAAATTGAGTCCGATAATTTTAATTCATTAATTCAATTTCTCATATCTAATAATAGGCTAGGTTTAGGTTCAGGGCTCGGGGTTACTCACATTTGGTGCGCGTGACCGAGATTTCGTTTAAAGTGGTAATTTAATTCTAATTATTTATCACAACGAAATTTAAAGAAACCGATATCATTTTAGTTATTATAAAGTTAGATTAACTCATATTTAGTTATCAAAAAAATTCATAACGTAAAATAATAAGACATACCGTTTTAATTATTTAAAATCAATTTGAGATTCATTCTAAGTAACGAATAGTAATTAAATCATCACGTACAGTGTTAGGATATTATAGTTTGTAAAATTATCGCATTAGATACAATAGGTATTGGGAAGATATCTCGTAGGAATTATAATCAATTTATTTTAAATAACTCAAACACAACGTAGGGGTTGATTGTATTTTAACGGGAATAGCCTTTCTAAAATCTGCTCACAATGTAAACTTCACAATTGCTGCATTTTAACGGGAATAGCCTTTCTAAAATCTGTTAACAATGTAAACTTCACAATTGCTGCATAGAAATAATGGACAGAAATTTTTGTAAGGCAGGCCATAAACTAATTGGTAAAAAGGTAATTGTTCAAAATTGGTAACAAAATAAATTTCACAGCTGCGTAGAGTTAAAAATAAAAGACGGCAAATCTTTTGTTAAACAAGTCATAAACCGACGTTGTAAAAAGTAATTTGTCTGTGAGTAAAGTTTAAACAATTGTTATTCGTTATTTTGTAACAAAGGAGCCGTAAAACTATAGAATTAGGAATATTTTATTTTTCGGACTAAGAACAATAGTTGAGAATCCATAAAATGTGCACGGTTGGAGTTTGGAATTGGTGATTGGGCTCGATTATCGGCTGACTAAACATCTGCATCAATTTGAAAACAAAACACTTGTTGAATGAGTTTTTGTTGCCTAAAGTAAAATGATTGGTGTTTTGGTTTCTATTACTTGCCTTGTTATTTTCAGATTTGAACAGTGAAATATAAGTGTTTACAGGTTACTTATGAACAACTGTGTAAATGTGTTGGAAGCCAGGACAAGCGTTAGGTAGAAGTAACAAAGGTAGCCTATATCCTATAAAATCAAGCTCATCAACCTCTAAGACAGCTTTCGAATCAGAGAGTAATAATAATTTTATTAGTGATGTAAAACTTTTAATGCACGCGGTGGGATGTCGTCAGGAATATAATCAATACATATGCCCAGGGTTAATTAATTATTGTAAAGGGTGCAAGCTAACATCAAAATATAGAGAAGTCACCACATTATTTAGTGATGAAACAGAACATTTTGAAAAACAATTGGAAAATCCGTTACCTGATTTACTGGAAATTGTAGTGCAGATAGGAATCATTATCACTAAGGGTCATACAATATTATCACCGATGACTGTGAATTAAGGTCGTAGAAATCTGGGATCTCTGTCTACCCCTTCGGGTAAGAGGGGTGAACATAGGTTTGTATGCCACATCACTGTTACTATCAAATAGTAGACACAATCATCACATAAATAATTAATCAAATAGAATAAGACATTTCGACACATACAACTTAAAATTATCACCGATGACTGTGAATTAAAGTCGTAGAAATCTGGGATCTCTGTCTACCCCTTCGGGTAAGAGGGGTGAACATAGGTTTGTATGCCACATCACTGTTACTATCAAATAGTACACACAATCATCACATAAATAATTAATCAAATGGAATAAGACATTCCGACACATACAATATTATCACCGATGACTGCTAATGAATATCATAGAAATCTAGGATCTCTGTCTACCCCTTCAGGTTAGAGGTGTGAGCATAGGTTTGTATGCCACATCACTGTTAATATCAAATAGGATACAATATTCAGACATACAACTATAATATTATCACCGATGACTGTGAATGAAAGTCATAGAAATCTGGGATCACATATATCATCATCATCATCATCTACGCCGCGCGCCGTGTGAACGGACCATAAATATAACGGTTTTTACTTTTGAAATTGAGGATTGCCAAGCAAAACTGAATTTTATTGAATTAGCTACTAATAGTTATACACCTTAAGCTATAGCAATAAGGTACATTTTTCATTGCATCTAATAAAGCATATTCAAATGAGAAAGTAAAGGCATCAGAGGTAGTATTGTTCAAATCCGCTATACAGCACCAACGCGCTAGAGACTATAAACTATATTCGAATAGCGCGCTTTATTATACGCTATCGTTATAACGAAACAAGGCGCTCGCGCTAGATGCATATGCTAGGTGTCGTCACAATAGCGTCAGGCGCAACAGTATAACGCGGATATGCGCAAAGCGTGTTAACGCGACCGAAAGCGCGCGATGACTGAAGCTTGGCGCTATGCCGCTATCCGCTATACTGTTATAGTGACAGTATAGCGGATAGCGGCATAGCGCCAAGCTTCAGTCATCGCGCGGTTTCGGTCGCGTTAACACGCTTTGCGCATATCCGCGTTATAGGCCTACCCAGCCACGTTAGTGGACGCTTGATGCTAAACGTTATATTAATAGCGCGAAGAGAATAATATACAAAGCGCGCTGTATGCGCTACAAGGCAATAACACGCTTTGCTATGGCGCTAGATGCTATATTATCCACCACTAATCAGAGGGCGCACTTGCTGTGTGATCAAAAGCCACGCTATCACAAAAAATGCATCTTCAACTTTTATTCATCCTGGCTTTTTGCTAAGTATTTATTGAAATATGAAGTGTTACAATTGTACTACGATACTTGCTTCGGGTTATTTCATATTGCAAAAGCACCTCCTTTCAATAAAAACTAGAATTCCGTTACAAATTTTCTCTCACAATGACTCGAGGCATTTCACAATAAATTTCTCGTGTTACCTTTGTTTGTAGACCACAATCACTATTTCTAACAATAAACTGTATACTGATGATGATTTATGAGAATTATGAAAGAAAATGCACTATTAAATATTTTAAAATTGAAGAGCTTGTACTCACCCAACGAAACGAAAGAACTGAAAAAAATCAACTTTTTTTTTTTCGTAACTTCACTCCACAGACACATTTAAACGGGCAATAGATGGATAAACGGCGACTAGCTTTAGTCTATTGTCATATTGGGCAACGTTCCAAACCTCAAAATAAGGACCCGGTTTCCAAAAATCAAAAATAAAGCTGGACATTCACTATGCAACAACTGTTACACGACGCATTCGCTGTATCCCATTCATGTAACAGTTGTTACATGCCGCACTCACTTGCTATTTGGAGCACTCTCTTCGCACGAATCGTTAATAAAATAATGGTAATTTATTAATTGTATTATTTTCTACCTATATATTTGTATACTTTGTGATCATAACTTATGGCAGTTGTGGCCTTTGACATTGTCTAATTCACTATCGTTGTTTTAGTAAACTTGATTAAAATGTAATAAAAATGCTGGAGGCGGGCAGCCCTATCGCATGTTTTCGTACCGCGCGGTGGTAAGTAGTTATTTCGAGAACAGAGCCGAGTTAAGATACTGTATAGATAACATTACCGTGGCGTCATCCTCAAAACGTGCATTCAATTAATTGACAATCATGGTATATACTAAAGTTGCCGCGAATACTCGCTATTATTCGGTATTCGGCATTACTCGAAATTTTTTTTGATATTCGTCGAATACCGAATAGTAGCTAGTATTCGGCATTCGGCGAATAGTCGGCTAAAATAAACTTTTATTGAACAAAAAACTAAGGAGTTAAAAATAATCAATTTTTATTATTTTCCTAAATAAAACAATACACAGTATTAATTATTATCTATAATAATTATGTGTCTGTGCCTATCATATTCATGAAATTATATTAGTTAATAATAATTAAATGAAAAATTAAATTACTACGTTACATATATGTAGGTATGTATGACATGAAACAGATTTCCTTAACCTTATTGTTTTCTTTTCTTACAACCTTAGAAGAAGTTAGAAATATTTTTAATATGGTTATTCATGTCGAATACTAATGTCGAGTTATTCGACTATTCGCCAAAGTGAATGGCGATTAATCGGTATTCGACTATTCGCTATAACAACTATTCGCGGCAACTCTAGTATATACATGTAGACCTGTATTTAAACGAAGTAATATCTTATAGCTTCTATGCTTGTACAGGAGAATGTACAAGTTCGTAAAACGTTCACGAAGTGAAAACTTATTACAAAATTACAACGAGAGAAAAATTATAGTCATACATACGTCACGTCTTTTTTTTTTTATTGCTGATAGGTAAGCCTTTGACCACAATTTCACCTGATGGTAAGTGATGATGTAGTCGAAGGTGTTAACAGGCTTAACCTAGAATGACTGGCTCTCAAGGACAGCTGCCGGAACACACCGTTAGGTGCTTGGCGACAGATTTTCTACTTGAAAGTGGTCACTAGCCAGGCGGGCATTCGCAAAAATGCCCTTCCCCCATGCGGTGAAGCTCAAGCCCGCGGCGGGATTCGAACCATGGACCTGCTGCGCGGCAGTCCATATACCCAAAGCCACTGAGCTATCTGCTAATAAGTCTCTTTCCCGTAGGGGTAGGCAGAGACCACAGATTTCCACTGTATCTCTCTTCGTTTTCTTATGCTTCTTAGAGTTGCCGCGAATAGTCGAATACCGATTAATCGCCATTCACTTTGGCGAATAGTCGAATAACTCGACATTACTATTCGAAATGAATAAGGTACATTAAAAATATTTCTAACTTCTTCGAAGGTTGTGAGAAAAGAAAACAATACTGTTATATAAATCTGTTTCATGTTATACATACCTACATATATGTAATATAATAATTTAACTTTTCATTTAATTATTATTGACTAATTTAATTTCATGAATTTGATAGGCACAGGCACATATTACAGATAATAATTAATACTGTGTATTGTTTTATTAAGGAAAATAATAAAAATGGATTATTTTTAACTCATTAGTTTTTTGTTCGATAAAAGTTTATTTTAGACGACTATTCGCCGAATGCCGAATAATAGCTACTATTCGGTATTCGATGAATATCAAAGAAAATGTCGAGTAATTCCGAATACCGAATAATAGCGAGTATTCGCGGCAACTTTACTTCTAACTACCCCTGCTAGCCCAAGTAGCACAAAACTGCATTATAAGATGTCACAAGAGGTAACATCGGTAACTTTAGCATTTATGAAGAGTTATTACAGTACACTCAACCTGCAATAGGTGAAAAGTGAGCTTTCACTTGAATAAGAACGTTGTTATGTGTCACGGAAACCACACTGTAACATTCGCACTGTTATTATTGGTAACAAGTTCAATATTATACAGCTTTAAGCAATTTAAAGGATTTTTGTGGACTTAAAGTAGGCTATATTCTGAATTGAAGACCACAAGTGTACCCTTAGACCACTTGCATTTTAAGAAAGAACACGTGAGCTACTATAATGTAATCAGTTATTCTGTGGCTTCAAATAACAAAGATATAATGCTTTTTGCTGCACACAGTGGAACTAGTGTAATGTTAATCAGCTTGTTACACGCAATCGTATAATAGCTCTTATTAAGCCCACATGATCACTATGGGTGAACATATATGATGCTAAGTTAAAGCAAACTGCTCTATATTAGCGCACGTTACCCATAATCTCAGTGACAGCTGAATACTTGTACTAGCGTACAAATAATCTACTAGTGCCGTTAAATAAGACTTTGAAGACTCTTATTCAGCGCTTCGTAGGTAAGTATAGCTAATCGCGTCGTTTAAGATATTGTGATATGTGGAAATATAAAAAAGGGCTAAAATTCCTACAGAGTTTATCGGTTCACTGATGATTACTTAGTACAGCTATTTGCGTACATGTTGCCCAACATCAAGCTTTACATGAATCTGTAGCTGACTTGTTTAACACAAGAACCACTCGTAACAGCTCGTTACTGATTCATGTACCACGAGTGGACACTTAAACAGCTCATGCTGTTTGATTGTGGTTAATATAGTACACATTGCTTGTCTGCCATTTTTTAGATTATAGCCGTGTATACAATATAATAAAAATTTGTTTTTGTTTAGTCAACGGAAATAACAACAGAATTTGAATAGAAAATGTAATGATTTTACACGTAAACAGCCTGTTGTCAAATTATAAAGGAAAAATAAATAGATATTTTTTTATAATAATATCATCAACCTATTTTATACTATAATTTTCAAGTAGTTAGTGATATTTTGAGAGGGCGTGAAAATTTTCGTCTATATTTATATAGTATTTGACAATAAACTCTCTTTCCCATTCGAATTTCATGCATATGGTGGAAAATCAATAAAGTTTTACTGGGCGATAACAATTTGCCTATTTCCCACAAAAACTTTACAAAATGGTTCATACAAAACATATCAAAATAATAATAAATAAGTAGGGTGAAAATTATTCACAATTTTGCTACTTGTGAATTGTCAGCTCCATAAAAGAGTTACTAATTTCCTGGAGTGTACTTTGTGCTGAAAAATTGGTAACAAGTACTCTATTATTCAGCCCTTGTGGTGTATAAAAGGTAAGACATACCCTGATAATCAGTCATTATTCAGCTCTTAGGGCGACTATTACCTTTAATAATGCTCAAATAACGCTTATACAGTGCAACCAGCCACATTATTCAACTTACAGCTGATTAAATTGTGCCCAAATCAGAGTTATATTAGCTGAGTAGGCGCCTCTAACGCTCTTATTCAGCAGACCAGACCTAAAAGCCCGTGCGTTAGCATCTCCATTCACAATCAAGAAACAACACTTACACTTGATAGACGCTGTAACCGGCCTCCCACCCCCCAAAGTCCAAGATATGACAATGGAAGTATGGTAATGTGGGGGTGGGCGCAGAATTTAACTGGGGAAATGAGTCTCAATTACAGCTTTTCCATTCATCTTGGCGACCATCGACGAAAAAGACTTACCAAATAGCTTGGGTGGATTAAATGGTGTATAAAACATAAATTAAATCCGTTTCAACCAACAGGCTCAATATTAGCGCGGTTTTTGGCAGATTTATATTATACATGGATTGGCCTAATACAATCGTGCTTCACAAATCCGTTGTGTCTCACATCCGCCAGTATCCCAAAGACCCGCCATCTGGAATATAGGCAAACTAGCATCCTATATAAGTAGCTATTCTTTAGATGAAAATAGTATTTTTGTCCAGTAATAAATATATCCAAATATATGTATGATGTGTACACATCTTGTAGTTTTATATTAAGTTTCAATTATCGTTCACCTAGATAGATATCTATATAAATACATTTATATAGTGATGTATATAATATATAAATGTATATAAGCTTCAAATAACGGTCAAATGTTTAATAACGTTGTTTTGCCTTTTTGAAGCAGTGATGGCTCAGTGGTATTGGCTATGGACTGCCGCGCAGCAGGTCCATGGTTCGAATCTCGCAGCGGGCTTGAGCTTCACCGCATGCTGGAAGGGCTTTTTGCGAATGCCCGCCTGGTTAGCGACCACCCTCAAGTTGAAAATCTGTCGCCAAGCACCTAACGGTGTGTTCCGGCAGCAGTCTTTGAGAGCCAGTGAAATTACAGGCACATGAGACTTAACAACTATGTCTCAAGGCGACGGGCGCAGTGCAATTCGTCACTTGTGACGAAATCTGTTATAGGCAGAGGTAACCGCTTAACATCAGGTGGGCCTCGAGCTTGTTCCGTCACAATCAATATAAAAAAAAACCTGAAATAATACACATATTAAATACTTACCTTATTTGAAACTTACAATTTTAAATTCTCATAAAACCCAGGCGAAACAAGTTTCAGTTCGGATGTAAGTGGGGCCTGGTGGAAGAACGGAGTGCGAAACAGATAGATTGCTAAGGAGTAAAAGAGTAAATAAAGAGGAAAATTTGGAGCGCCGCTCTCAATCAAGTACGTAAGCTTCAAAGTATTTAATATGACGTGTTTTATTTCAGGTAAAACAACGTTATTATAAATTGCATCAAATTAACCCGATTTCAAAAAAAACCTCAAATCTGTAAAAATATATTTAGATTTATTTCGTTATTCGGTCTACTCAAAATAAATGGAAAATAGATTGAAAAATTGGATGAAAATGTTATTTTTGTATGGTACAAGTGATACATTGGGGTATGGGGATATGAGAGTGTTTGTTAATAATGTTTAGGTATTGAAAACGTCTTAGTACTTAAAAAAAACGTCAGGGGGAGTTGAGGGATGAAACTTGACGTGTTGACTGGGGCAGCTTACCCTGTATGCATCAAGGACTGTGTAGGAGTTATACAGGATACTGAAATATTTTTGGACGGAGAATAAGTTTGTTCTTATAATGTTATGCTTAGCAGTTGTTAATGCAAAAGTAATATTGTTAAAGTATTATTTGTTTAGTATAGTTTGTATCCAGACTGGCAAGCGCCCTATCACCAAGCTAATGATTCTTTAGTCGCCTCTTACGACTGGCCGCCAGGCCGCAGGAACATGTATTCTTTTTCCGTTCCTGCACACATAAAATATGTAAGTATGTAAAACGGAATGTAATTATAGGTTTCCATATGATAACTATAGGTTTCCCTAGGTAGACTGAGTACCTATGACATTCAAAAATACGACTATTGAATATCTTCGGATCGATCTCAGCGTTGTAATGCATTTACTGATACGAGTCTCAGCCTCCAGTGGATGCGAAATCTTCGATAATATTATTAAATAGAATAGAATAGAAGTATAATAATAATAAAAATGAATAAATAATAAAGCTTCGATTGTTTTTATATCTATCATCTAGCCAGATATGATACATATCAAAGAGCGCAGACATTTGAAAAAAAATGGCGACAGGTGGATATACCAGCTTCTATAGAAAAATGTTCAAAACCCTTTATCAGTTACAGTTTTAAATCATTGGGAACCAAAGGTCTAAACTCTGAACGAACGATATTGAGATCAGAATTCATCTGTTTATAGCGGTAGCGTAAATCAGAAGCAATAAATAGACGAGCATCGTGGACAAGGCTGGCTAGTAGATAACCCGTGACTCCGTAACCTTCGTGTGATCTTTCGCATATGCAATCACCAACTACACACACCAGGCATGTGTCCACTAACTATAGGAAATGCACTCAACAATCGAAACAGTCGTAATAGTAAAAAATAAAGTAACACAATAGAATTTTGAACATTGTCCGAAGGTTTTTTAATTTTACTTATTTTCCCTACTCCATACATATTTATTCGTAGGCACTAGGTATATCTACGCTCTCCGGTTAGAAGACTTTTCGGATAAGATGCTGTTGAAATCCACGTATACTATATGTGACAAAGGAACGCCTACCGCCTCACAGTTGGTGCTGAGCGCGGGCAATACGCTCCGAACCATATATATACATAAATATAATCATAAAAACTAACGTGAGTTGTCATGATTAATAATTAAATATACCGGCTAGCACTCACGGTGTTTAGTCCAAATCTCCGACCGGTGTTCGAGCAGTAAAGATGCTCATTCTCAAGGAATGCGGGCAGTTTCGAGGGCTTCTAGACGCGCACTGCGGGCGGCTGCTCGCAACGCCCTCTGCGAAACTTGAAGAACGGCGCAGGCAGCAATGGCATCGCAGGCAGGGTAGGGGCGCGTGCGTCATTTCAATGTCTTCACTGCACTCGTCAAAAGAATGTGTAGGGTCTTCGCACAGTCCCACACTTCCCTTTCCGCCACCCTCGGAAAGGTAAAGCGAAAGCATTCCTCCCCTCCCCTTAAAAAAGGCAATTCAAACCTGAGTTGAAAGTGACCTTCAGCAAAAGACGTAGTAATTAATTTCCTGCAGCTGGGCTAGCAATTATAAATCGCAACTTGACTATTTCAACTGGACCTGTGGCATTAGAGTTTATCATCATAACGTGTATACTTACGGGCATGCTTATTCATAATTATTGCCGCGGTATATGGTGATGATGATTCATTACCCCCAACTAATGAGGAAAAGACGACGCCGGCGACTGAGGTCGAATCGAACATTGGTGATGCAGAAGGAAGGTCCATGCGGTGTTTCGGGCACGGAAAGGAATTTAACGGAAGAAAGACTTGTGAAGTTGGATGCCGTGCTGCGTGTATGCAACAACGCTGCAGGGGCTACAGTCGATGTGACCAGATACCGAATTTAAGAATGCACAAATACTTATGTATATGCAATTCTTCTTAATTTTTTGTTTTTTGTAGTGTGTGTGCCTTTGAAAGAATAGTGACGTAGAATCATAACAACACGTTAGTTTTTTTTAGGTTGTGTAAAGTATAATATTATGTACTTGTCCTTGGTAATCTTATGGGTTTAATGACGCGAAATTTGATCGGACAATCACTTTACATGTTACGATTTTTAACTGAAGTTACACAATTGGAAATCGTAACAAGAAACAAATCAGTAATACATTTGTAGGTTCTTTAGCTCGTCGGTTTGGTCATTATTCTTCTGGAATCTTCATTATGTAATTAATGACTTATGACGTTTGAAATATTGTTTTATAAATGTTTCCTTATATATAAATATTGTTTTTTTCTCCATTACTTATAATTATCATCGTAGACATTTTTTATTTTTAAGGCATTTTACTTTTTAATATTAGTTAAAGCAAATTGTTTTAAATCATTATAAATAAGTATTATGGAATCGGCTGGTGCTCGCGTGATGATAACTGCAATGATTCCGACAAGTTTCAGTATTTTGAAGTCCTTGTTGTTTGTCGCCCAATTGCGTCCAAGGTTCATACTTTACTTCATACTGAAAAATGCGAGAAGGTAAGAAACCGCGTTGTCTTTGCAACGATCTCAATTTGTAATATAGTCCAAATACCTGCTTATATCTCATCATCCCAATATTCTGTGGTAATTCTTATTGTAACATGAACATGTAACATCACACGATGGTCTCATGGTCTTTTCTTTTACCGTCTAGTCCAAGGTTGGGCAAAGAATTAAGGGAACTGAAGGATCACCCCGCAAACCCATTCCAACAAGCAAGCGACTCTAGCTACGAAGCAATAAGTGCACTTCAGCCCGCAATGCACCTACGAGGTGACTCGCTTTCTATCGCATAGCCACGCGTAGCTCTGATCTCTTCTGACGCGTAACTGCAGCATAATCCCGAGCGGATGGACACGCTGATGTGCCGGTAGCTTTGTACCTAAAGTGCGGAGTGAGCCGCCTGCCGTAGGCCAGGATTTTTTTTTATGATACAGTGTCGAAGAATGATATTTCGAAGAACTACCCTTAAGTTGTGATATACTTCTTTAGCATCTTCTCTATTCCTACATAGTACATACCAGTTAATAATCCATTCATTATCTTATTAGTAACTAGCCGTACCCGCGACTTCGTTCGCGATTGCCGTACCTGCACACTAATTATTCATATTTGTGCAGTGTTTATCTCATATTAAGCAACACTGTGGTCTGCGGTGAAGCACTCGTATAGTAAACCATAGCTCAGAATGAAGCTTTCTACTTTGGATTTCAAAACTCCCGGGATGTATTTTCCAGAAGACAGTAGTTAAGTAACTCAGAGAGTTCATTCCCGGTTCGCAATAAATGTTGAAGCAAAGTACCTTGTGCGTTTCTTTAGAATTTCGATTTTAAAACGGCGATTTTAAAATCTAAAAAAAAATTTTAAATTGACGGTAGATCGTTTTTTTTTTTATTTCTCATTCTCGGAAAGTAGTGTTTGTTTGATCTGAGTAGCGGGTAGGAGAGGCTCCTTCCCACCTAAGGCCGGGAAAAACATTGGTGTAAACAAAGTTTTATGTCTAAGATTTTTCGTTGTAAAATATTCTGTTGGTGTAAAACAATTAATAACAACTATGTTTGGCAGGGTATATCTAAATATAAGGTAGAAAGTGAGGGTAAAAAAAAAATTTAACTTTCCCTAAATTTCATTGTTCTAACTCCTAGTGTATCTTTGTATCTTCTACTCATGTTTATTATTTTTAGTAAATATTTAGAAAAACTACTAATTTTTTACCCTCCTCATATTTTAAATGAAAAGTAGAGTGTTTAACACGGATGTAAGTCATCGATTCCTACTTGGACTATAGCCGCATTAAGTTTAAAAATATACTGCTCATGTTATTAAAATCAAAATAAATAATATAAAAAAACATACTATATTTATATCTTTATTCCTTATATTAGTAGTGAAAAGCAGAGAGATTCCTATTCGGGCTATAGCCGCCCGTAAATATTCCAAACAAAATTTTACGTAAAATTTCACAAATAGTTCAAACCTCTCAATAAATTTTTAGTAAGTATGTTATGTTATCAATGAATAATTTTTAGAAGAGCTACTTTATTTACTTTCTTTAAATTCGATATGAAAAGTAGAGAGCTGAACGCGGTTGAAAGTTACCAATTCCTTTCGACCCTTGTATAACAATCTACTAAAGTTATGCACTTTTAAACGGATTAAATCACGTATATTTATCATTATTTTTGTCCCGACAGTCACCCCGTGACCACGATCACTACAAAGTGTTTGAAACGTCGGGACAAAAATAATGATAAATATTCGCGATTTAAACAGTTTAAAGTTGTTTAATTACTAAGTGTAACAATCGCGAAAACCTAAGACACATTGTGCACTTTCATTTCGCAGTCTCCGAAATGTATCCGTCAAAAGAAAGATAATTATGTAGTTTAAAAAACTGATTGTGGTGAATGTTTTTTTTTTTATTGCTGATAGGTACGCCTTTGACCACAATCTCATCTGATGGTAAGTGACGATGTGATTGTAGGTGTTAACAGGCTTAACCTAGAATTACTGGCTCTCAAGGACAGCTGCCGGAACACACCGTTAGGTGCTTGGCGACAGATTTTCCACTGGAGGGTGGTCACTAGCCAGGCGGGCATTCGCAAAAATACCCTTCCACCATGCGGTGAAGCTCAAGCCAGCGGCGGGATTCGAACCATGGACCTGCTGCGCGGCAGTCCATAGCCAAAGCCACTGAGCTATCACTGCTTCAAATGTACCACATTTTAGAGTTTTATCGTAGCAAGCTTGCAAAACTAAATAAGGGTGCCGTGCTGCCCGTGGGGCGCCAGGCTGCCCGTGGGATGCCGGTCTGTCCGTGGGGTGTCGGGCTTCCCGTGGGGTTCCGGGCTGCCTGTGGGCTTAAGATGAGCCGTACGTTAAAGGGTTTCTCAACATTCCGCGGTCCGAGTTATTTAAAACGAAATATTTAGTTTGTGATATCTGTAATGTCTGAACTGCAAAACTGAGGACTTTGAAATATTTACGGGAAAATAATTAAATAACCACTATTGTAACAAAAAAAGATTGATTGAAATCGGACTACGCGTTAATAAATTACAACTAAATGTACATTTTGACTTTCATCCCCTTTCCCAAGAGAACCGTACTGAATTTCGGGATAAAAGTATCGTATGTCCTTCTTCGTAGTATGAACTCGAATCGTGCTAAGTTTCATTCAAATCCATTCAGTAGTTTTGGAGTAATGCGAGGCCGGGATACAGACAGACAGCCAGAAAAAAAAACAGTTTTTGCATCAGTATCAGCTACAGATTGCTCTCAAAACATATTTTCAAAATATCTGCAATGTATAGAATTGGACCTGTTACAGTTTTATTATAAGTATAAATATATAGGTAAATTTAAGCGTCTTCCCTCGCGCTTCCCTATTCGCCTTCTGCAACCTGTTATAGGTATAGATTAGACTGATTAGAGCATTGCATGATATGAAAAATATAATAGGGAAATTGTGCTTATCGTAATAAAAAAACCTGTGTTTTATCGTTTGAAAAATCAGTCTTTTGGAGAGGTCCGACTACAGACCTATCTATTATACCTATACGATAAAGTGTAAACGCCAGCTTAAGATGAGCCGTACGTTGAAAGGTTCCTGTACATTCAGGGTGTCAAGTTATTTGGAACGTAATATTTAGGTTGTGATGTCTGTAATTTCTGAACTGCAAATCCGATGACTTTGAAATGTTTCCGTGATAATTTTTTTGTTTTAACGTGAGCGAGTCCAACTCGCACTTGGCCAACTTTTTGTATTTGTTGTTATAGCGGCAACAGAAATACATCATCTGTGAAAATTTCCACTGTCTAGCTATCACCGTTCTTGAGATACAGCCTGGTGACAGACGGACGGACGGATGGACGGACAGACGGACGGACGGACAGCGGGACAGACTAAAAGATATATAGATACCTAAAAAGAACGTCTGAAATCGGACTACGCGTTAATAAACTACAACTAAGTGTATATTTTGACTTTCATCCCCTCTCCCAAGGGAACCATGCTGAATTTCGGGATAAAAAGCTAAATTATCTTACCTTGTAGTATGAACTCCAATCATGCTAAGTTTCATTGAAATCCATCCAGTAGTTTTGGAGTGATACGCGGCCGGGATACAGACAGACAGACAGACAGACAGACAGACAGACAAAAATAAAAAAAAATATAGTTTCGGCATCAGTATCAGCTACAGAGTACTGTACATTTTTTTTTTTCAAAATATCTGCCATGTACAGAATTGGACCTGTTACAGTTTTATTATAAGTATAGATATAGATATAGATTCAGATCGATTTCTTTTTCTATACTCTTACTTCCATTGACCTATATATACTACACGCGACATCTCAAACAAGGATAGTCGATCGGTGCAAATATGCTGGCCGGCATACTCTCCCCCACACGTAGCTGGCCATTCGTTAAAATTACACGCGCTTTACGTTCGAATATTGTGTATTATCAATTATGTATTTTGAATACACAATTTTCGAACGTAAAGCGCGTGTAATCTCTACGAGAGCCCAACTGCGTGTGAGGGAGAGTGTGCCGGCCAGCATACTTGCACTGGTCGACTATCCTCATTTGAGATGTCGCGTCTAGTATATATAGATAAATGCTTACTTCTTGATTTATAGACAAGATGTTGACAGTTAGCAAAGTTACAACATACATCGTAAATGCAACGATATAAGCCACAAATAGAAGAAAAAGAACAATTGAACTCGGATATCTCCAGTCAAGAACATAGTGAGTAGGTAGTTACTTAGTGAGCATTTTAGGTAAATAGAGGTATCTTGCCATATGTAAAGTTAACTTCTCACTGAAAGTATTTTGAACAGAATATATTTTTAATTGAATATTATATACCTACGCTATTTACCAACGCAAATAAACCAAACAAAATATATACTTTCTATTACAAATCATAATATAATTGCGGCAGATTAGTCTTCGTAAAAATCTATCGTAGGAAAAAAAACATCATAATTAATGAAACTGATTTCACTATTAACTTCTTTATCCAAAGTTTCTCAAAACGCATCGCCATATTTTACAAATTTGTAGTAAAACTACCCTTAAAACTGTTTTATAAACATAGGTTTTAAGTAGGTACCAAGGACTTAAATAATTACATTAACTCATTATTTCATTCTTATTTTATTAAAGTAATCATGACTAAGTTTACGTTACCATTAAAAAAAAACAAAGAATAAGACTTACAAACACACCTGTTATACTTAAAACTGTTTAAAGTAAAAAATAATCTAAAATATTGTGTACGGAGTTCTTAAAGCTAGCCATACGATATCACATAGCCCATATTCCTCATAAGAGTGTCTTTTATTGCTGGCTGCAATTCTTTTTTCATATAAGTCGTCAAAAGAGTTCTAATACCTTTTGTAAATATGTCCTCCATTTCTCTAGAAACATCCTCAATATCATCCAAGTCATCGTCGGGTCTAAACAGTTTGCTCCTCTCGTAATTTACTCTTGAACGGGGTTCATATATAATATCCCAGTTGGTATCTGCAGATCTTCCAGAAAAATCATCAGAATAAGACTTTTGTAGACCAGGTTCGAAAGAAAACTCGTCGGATCTCCGCCTACGCCTCAGGGGCAAATCATCTTTGTTCTGAATTGACTTCCTGTTTATATACTTCTCGCAACCGTACGCGTAGACGCTAATGAAACCTGGCTCGACGAACTCTGAGTCTGTCTTAACGTTGAACTTGCCAGGGTGTTGGTTCAGTGGTCTAGTGTGGAAACCGATTCCAGCCTTTCGTAGCCTGAGTATCATGTTGCAGCCATTACCACGATATCTTGAGTCCGGGTATGGGCTATCAAACGATCTTGATTCAGCGTAATGTCGTCGCAATCTTCGGCTTGGGGGTATGGTTCTATCTAAGTCGTTTGCGCCGTACAAATCGACGTTACCGCTGATGGTAAGGTCATGGAACAGCAGCATAGTGTCCAGAGATACGTTCCTCGGATCGAAGTAGCATTTTTCCACTCGCACCCAGTTACTATTCTGCGGGAGGCGGACTCTCATCCTTGTCACGTACATGTCCACTGGAGCTGTCCTCATTTTCTGGTACATGCTATACCCGTCAAGCTCAATACTCTGACTCTGTGAAAGAAAAGACATGCGTATAGTATTGGATGGGCAAGACCTTTTGGAAATTATATCTCTATGGATATACCCATAATTGATAAAAAAAGCCTGTGACCACGTGGTTCGACCGGGTGGTTTGATCGATCGGACTATGGGAACTTCGCGGGTTTGAATCCCGCACATGACTATGTATTTTTTTTTTCGTTTTAATTTTGGAATCTAATCAAGGGAGAATGCATATGTGCAAAAAAAAGTTGTAACGGTTTTGGTCACAACTCACAACATCAAAAGCACATTTACATGAAGGCGTTTACTGTGTACCCTTACTAGTTTAGTTTTTGAGACAAAACACGTTACAAAAATGATCCATACCTAAATGACAACATTAACGTATGTAAGTAGTTACCGACATTTATTATATTCAAAAAATATTTTCCATAAAAAACGGAAATGACTTCCAACACTGAAAAGTAACTTAACTGAAAAATAACTTGTGGAAGTCGGTACCATGCAGATGCAGAACACCGACCACGGCCTAGCATGGTCTGTTTTTTTCTCTTTTTAGTGATATAGACTCCCCTCGCCTAAAAAAGTGTGCATCGTCGACAGTCACCAAATACCATTAAATCATCCAGCAAATACATTTTTCAGTTAATAGACTATATAACTTATAAACTACGCAACCGAATTTGAATTTATATGGTACCACCTCGGAAGTATACGGTTTTGAATAAAAAAATAATTATCAAAAACAGACTACTTACACCGTAAAAAGTTATGCGTGGTCATACAATAAAAAAATATACGCGTCGACTTGTGAACCTCCTTCTTTTTTGGAAGTCACTTTAAATATGTATTACGTAGTGAGCTCTAGCTATACAATGAGGGTAGTCGTGGTGGTACGTTGTGGCCTGCAAAGATATGTCAATTTTTTAATATTTTTTTTACCTTATAGGATAGCCTTTGTCCATTATCTCTCCTGATGAATATGCGTTGATGTGGTTGAAGATGTTGTTCAGTCTAACCTAGAATTACTGGCTCTCGAGGCCAGCTGCCGGAACACACCGTTAAGTGTGCTTGGCGACAGACTTCTTGAGGGTGGTAGCTAGCTAGGTAAGCATTTCCAAAATGCCCTACCACCATGCAAATGCTATATGCTATATGCAAATGCCATATGCATTTGCATGGTGGTAGGGCGCAAAAAAGGTGCATAAAAAAAGGTAAGGTAAACTAAGTAAAATATCAAATATTCAGCTTTGTAACTAATACTGTAAATACCTGTGACATACGGAAGCACGGATGAATAGACGGTACCTTAAAAATACCCATCGAATCTACCCACCTCATATAGGTTTGATTCACGCTATAAAATGTTTAATTTATCTCTACTTCAGGCACCAGGGGAACAACCACCTTTTACTAAACCAACATAAAAAAGGACCGTTTTGTTTCAAATATCAATGCAATAATCATTCATAGACATCCCAGCCCTTGTAAAGCGGGTTTACATTACAACAATATTAGTATTGCTTGCATGATATCTGATATGAATTATAGACCTATTTATAAGGAAAATAAACGTATTTATTATTAATTAAAATGACACCATTAGCATCTGTTGCATTCCTGAGTAATTTGTGGCATTAGGTCAAACGTCCTGATATTGCTTATATATGAAGCGTTCGTAGGGTAGCTTGATTCGAACTAAATCCGCAACGTCCGGATGCGGTCTTGAGTTGGTTGACCGCTAATGGCACGTGCGGCGAGGGGCACTTTAAGATTCGATCTCGCTTGTTACCCATCTAGGATTTCAGGCGTTATAGCATGGTGGTAGGGCATTTTGCGAATGCCCATCTGACTAGTCACCACCCTCAATTAGAAAATCTGACACCAAGCAAGCCAGTAATTCTAGTTTAGGCCGAACAACATTTTCGGCCACATCATTACTTAGCTTCAGATGAGAAAGTAGTCAAAATTTAGCCTATCAGCTATAAATAAAAAAATTGCAACTCTATGAGTGTACCAAAGTAAATCAGGCCCCTCACCTGAGGAGTATCAAGGTTCTTCGGCTGCGTCCGCTTCCGTCGTTTCAGCTGATCTAAGGCGGATTCCAATCGCGCTGAACATCGCTCTCCTGCTACCGGCACGGTTGTTAGTGGAGGAAGCCCTCCAGAGCTCAAAGGAACTGGTCTTCCATCAAACCGCTTCACTTCGAAGATAGGGAGTAGACGTGATTCTGAAATGAACATTGATTTGCAATTAGGTGGTTGACTGGTTGAGTTATAGTGGCGCACACTGATCCCGAACGTATCGACATCGCCTTAGCACATGTTAATAGCCTTAAAGTACACCGTTGAACAAAAACCGCCTCAATTAAGGGGGGAGGCAGCCATAATCCTATCGCTTGGTATTGGGGATCGCGGTGAAAGATGTCAGTTCTTCAGAAGGCGCTGCTGCCCACCTTCTGTTATTTTTGGGGATGCAATTCACCCCACGGGCACAGAATTTCATAAGCTTTTCTCTTAAAAAACAATCTTTAATGTTCTTATTAATAAGAAAAATTAAAAAAATTAAATAAAAAAAAAGCCCTCACTACACAAGGTTGTGTCTTTTCATTGCTAAGTTCTTTTGGCCACCTTCTAGCTCCATCATCAGATCAGCACCATGTCACCATAATATTGCATTGTCATGCGATTTACACATGTATGCAAAATTTCAGCTTCATCGGTAACCGGGAAGTGGATCAAATTTAATTTGCATATTTTATCGAAGTTTTCATTTTTTGATGACAAACTTCGGGACAGGTAAACTAAATAAAAGCTTGTGCAACCCTTATCATTGTATATATTATATTTGCATGGTGGTAGGGCATTTTGCAAATGCCCGCCTAGCTAGCTACCACCCTCAAGTAGAAAATCTGTCGCCAAGCACCGTGTTCCGGCAGCTGTCCTTGAGAGCCAGTAATTCTAGGTTAGCCTGAACAAAATCTTCGACCACATCATCACTTACCATGAGGTGAGATAGTGGTCAAAGGCTAACCTATCAAGCATAAAAAAAAACAATAGAAGCCAAGCCGATACGGTTATCGGCATCGCCTCGAATCGCGACAAGCCACACGGCCGTCTGTTATCACAGTTACAGTATTACAGTGCAGTGTGTAGACGACGACCAGCGACCGTTAGTTCTTATGTCTCAGCCTCATTTTCCGAGTAATTTCACATGCTATAGAGTCATGCACGTCTAAAGACAGTAGTGTGTCCACACAACTGATTCGAGGGAGATTATCTGACCATGTGCGGTGGTACCAACTAAGGTGAACTCTTGCTGAAGGTGCCAAAACGACGCATTTGCGTTTCCCTTTATGATGATATCTGTACTGGTTAGCCTTTGGACCGCGCCCCACCTATTGGTAAGATACAATTTGGATGAAAATTTTACAACCGGCTAAAATTAAAGGAAAAAATATCTCTCAAGGACTGCTGGAACACATCATTCGTTTTTGGTAAGATGTCATACTAAAGAGTTATAGTAGCTAGCCAACTTTGCCCTATTAATAGGGGTAAAGCTGAAGGAGCAGTATTTGAGCTATGGTCACCTGCATGGCAGTCCATGTTCATTCCTCAGCGATGGGATAATTGTGTGGGGAAACTCAGTAGACTTGGAAAAGGTTTTAAAGTGCAAAAATGTGCATTCAAGTAATTGACAATCATGGTATATACATGTATTTAAACGAAGTAATATTTTACAGCTTCTGAACATACATTTCTCGATTTCTGGTACATTCTCATTCACACCACATCCTTCCCATATCACACTATCCGTTCTCAAGTAAGCTCTTCAAGCTGCTAGCACATTCTATCTGTTATGTACCTATATACATTCTATGCAATTACATACTGGTATGTAGCTGTTATTATAACTGACCAGTACACTCAACATCGTGATAATTTATATGGAAGCTCTTCAAGCTCCTAGCATATTCTAACTATTATATACTTAGCCTCTTATCTATTTTTGCCTATACAGCAAAACTATTATCTTCAACTTGCAGTCTTTCTGGATTTTATATATCTTTTGTACCTACGCCCTTCAGGCACTCTTGGCCTTTAAGGCACCCTAATGTTAGTTGGCGGGCCACATCCTCAAAGGCACTCTGCGAGTCCCTACATGCAGAAGGACAGTGGACCCACCAGCTCAACATCCAGAAGTTATATACTGGACCCATCGAACCCCGTAGTAGGAGGCTGACATTCCAGTACGAGGCTGCACGCCAGTACCTAACTACCTCCCAAAGGAGGAATACCTGCACCCGACCGCTGCCACCTCTGCGGTCACATCTGCAGACAGGTCTCTACATGGCTAAAGCTGGGGTTATCTACCGGCACGGTACCTGGGTGCAGAACTACTCCAGTCCTGGACACCTCCGGCATCAGCTGCTGAGCATCTCCTCACTACTAGCGGACCAGAGATAAGTCCTTGAACAAGGAAGCCTACCATTGCCAACACCAGTCTTAAATCCATGACCCTTCTCTGGTTATACTTCAACATCTGTCTCTCTCTTCGTTTTCTTATGCTCCTAACTACCCCTGCTAGGTAGGTAAGGTGACAGTACCATCTAATATTAATATATAATAATTATCGAACTGTGCTACAATAACGATATACCTAACTGTTTTTCTTTTGAATGACGTCGGTTTGATGCCTAGAGAGGAAAATTATGCACCCGAAAAAAAAATTAAAAGACGTATTTCAACTTATTGTGCACTAAGATTTATACAGATGACAGATTTTATTTTTGACTTTTGTGCATTTCAATTATTTTATAAGGTTGTTAAAAATGAATTTAACTGTTAAGATAAAGGCATCTTTTTGACTGAAGTGAATATATAATTTCGGAATCATATCCTTTTCAATGGCAAGTATCTTCTGTAGGAAGTTAACACTGTGATCGTCTGGGTTCAGCTTTCTTTAGCTTTGCCAGCCACTCAATAAATCAAATAATGTTTGGTATTTGGATGAGGGGGCCTTGGGAAGCGATGCGAACAGTGTGGATGACTTGCGAGTACTTCTCGCCGCGCCAACTAACCGTAGAGAACAAAGATATTAAAGTCAGTTTTTTTTAATCTAACCTTTATTTTCTAGAACAGTAGCGACACCTCTCTCTGAACCATAACCAGGACTCTCAGACTATTACCATGTGAAAATACTGACTGAGGCATAACAGCGTTCTCAGAGTAGTATGGGAGATTCCATAGCGGGGCAAGATTTGTGATGAACTATGCGGTCCGACCAAAGATACAACGAACTTCGTACCACAAATTTAATCTTTGTTGTATTAGCTATTTGATAACGAAGGATATAATATAATGGTTCAAATGTACCTAAATATAAAGATACGTATATTGTAGGAAAATAATGAGCATGCAGTTATTAAATTCCTATAAAACTGAAAGTTAACTTGTAGGTAATTATTTTCTAAAACGTACAGTTTTCACTTCTATTGTCTGCTGTGCAGTACCGTAAAACCATCGTGACTTTATCCATGCATATAGATACTACCTACTACTGGTTTGTGTTGTGTCTTTGCATTCTAGTGCGTTATGTACTTACTCATTGTCAATTAGCTTGTGGTACCCACATAATTATTTTAACAGAAACATTTCAATGTAGAGAAAGCGTGTGATTTTTTTATTTGGGTTTTGGTGACTTTGTATTGCTATGATATTTTTTATGTTGCATGTTTTATTACTGCTCTAAATAATGCCAATAGGTACCTAAGCCCAAAAACTACATCAAGTGGCGAGATGATTATAAATTAGCCTCAAAATGTGTTCTAATAAGGCAACGATGATGGAACTGTACTCAATAATATCATACAAATATCATTGATTCTACAAACCTTGAAGTTTTTCGGTTGTATCGTATGGCACAAACATAAAACCATAAATGGATGTGTATGTTATAAAATTTATAATATTATATGATATATAATTTATAGATTTATTAAAAAACTAGCTTTCCGGGCGCTTCTCCGCCGGCGCGTATGTCAGTTATCGCGCAAGAACAATAACCTCTTTTTGCGAAGTTGGATAAAAACTACCCTATGTTTTCCCGGGTCTCAAACTATTTCCATACCAAATTTCATTCAAATCGGTCCAGTAGTTTTGGCGTGAAAGCGCAACAGACAGAAAGACAGAGTTAAAATTACTTTTGCATTTATAATTTTAGTACTGATACTAAATGAAGTGAAAACACAATCATTTGCTGTAAGCCACATTGACTGATTTTAAATAAGTAAACTCACAAGTAATTGCAGACAAACTGCCAATACAAATGCACCAAAAAAAATATATGGAACATTATGGCCTGAACTTGTTGAAATGTTCTTCGTTACTATAATTTTGATGAAGAACCCAACAAACCCGATTCGGATATCGATACCACAAAAGCTCTCTGTTATTTTATATTTTGGCCACTATTGCTCTATTTTGTGAGGCACCACACATATAGTAATTTGACTCCATGACCGTAGGGTCAAAGATACCTTGAATACCGTGACTCTCAAGAACAGCCACCGGAACACACTGTTCCATTCCACAGGTGGTTGGCGGGAGATTTTTATAAGTAGCTATCCAGGTGACCTTTTAAAAAGTTCCCTACAACTATGCATAAAAACTAATCAGCAGTATACAGGTAGGTATACCTATGATGTTATATACAACAGTTCGTTTTAAAATATACCAATATGGGTAACCTAAGTAAAACAAGTGTAAATTAATTTTAAAAGTAAAAAACCCAACTGCGTTTTATATATATCTGTTAATCGTTTTATCGTTCTATTGAAATTAAAACTGCAATTTATATATATTTATGGAATTGTTTTTAAAGCCCTATATTTTGAAACCACAAGATGGGTTTGGAAAAACAAATAATTTGGCGTCTAAAATCCGCCAGTTAGTATTTTTTTGATACACCCAGTGCCACTTGCGTTATCGAGACAAATCTATCAATATCTCATACTAGAAACTCACTAACATTCATACATACATGAATCCTGAAAACTCCTCCTTTTTTGGGCAGTAGTGTAATAAGTTAGTAGGTTATAATTATAAATACCTCGATACTTATTACGTTTTACCGTTATAATCGAAAAAGATAAACGTACCCTTTTCAGCTTCTTCACTTGGAAGTTCGTTATCACTAGCCGATGCCGTTTTCGCAAATAGTAAAAACATCCACCAAAACTTCACCATTTCGATCACATGAAAACATTAAAAATCACTGGCTGAATATAAAATATGGGCGCTACTGTTAGCGTCTTGCCGAAACAAAAGAATTCCGCGAAAATACAAAATGGCCTCCTTTCACGCCGAGACCAAGTCGTTGAATAAAGCAAGGTAGGTAAGACAATAAGAAGTGCAGTCTATGGAAAATAATCCCCGCTTGGTTCATGAAATGTAAGGCAATAAATTAGACGGTTGACGATTTCGCGACAGGTTCTTGGCATGTTTGCAGTGGAAGGTTGGATTTGTAGGTAGTGCGAAAATGGTAAGGAGGTTGGTACGACGACGCAGTAAACAGAGCGCAAATACAATCAATTTTAAAACTCTTGTCAAACTGCATCTGACAGATACATCACCTATAGTATTTTATATATAGTACCTAATTTCAACTTGTAAGTAATTATTTTTTTTAATGGTTTTGTGACGGATCACTTATGTTGAGCGGTAACCTATGGTAGGTATAACCGATGCATTCCGTCACTATAGACGAACTACACTGCGCGCATCACCCTGATGCAGTTGTTAAGTCTCATGTGCCTGTAATTTCTTACTGGCTTTCAAAGGCTGCTCCGGAACACTCTGTTGGGTGCTTGGCAACAGATTTTCTACTTGAGGGTGGTAGCTAACCAGGCGAGACGGCGCGGGTGGCGGTGGGGATCGAATCACGGACCTGCAATGAGACCCTTAATTACTTTTTCTATTTTATATACTTAACGAACTTTAATTATGCCTAGCTAGAGTGTCCACACCCCCCATTGCTACCTGTGGGTGGCGCAAAAGGCGGTTAAAGGTGAAATACTGGAATGTGGAGATTTCTTGTTTTAAATAATAAATGTCATAATGATAAGTCACGGAACCTGGAGTCAGTGAAGTGTAGATTTATAAAAAAAAAGGTGGACAGCAGCGCCTTCTTAGAGCACTTGTTACCAATTTGAAGACGCCTGCCAAGCGTGGGAATTATAGCAAACACCACCTTATTGTGGGAGCCTGTGTTCAGCAGTGGACAATCCGCGTTGATACACTATTATAGTTGTTATGACCTAGATAATCTGTGCCGAGATCGTTGTATAAGTTACTTTAGTATCCTGTATACACACCAAATGTTTCTGAAGCCGTATTATATTATGAGTACTAAGAGTTATTTTTTTATTTTGCTATTTACTAATGCCCGCCTGCATAGCGGCCACCCTCAAGTAAAAAATCTTTCGCCAAGCACCTAACGGTGTGTTCCGGCAGCTGTTCTTGAGTGCCAGTAATTGTAGGTTTAAGCATGTTAACATCTTCGACCACATCATCACTTACCATCATGTGAGATTGTGGTCGTAGGATTACATAAATAATAAAAAAGAATTAAGGAAAAAATTGTATGAATTAAGAAATATGTTTCAATTTCTGACATCAAATGGTCCAGAAGAACATAGTAACTATATAGACTGCAAAATTTGTCAAATAATACGGCCATACGCGATTCGGGCCATGCTCTATAGAGTGCACCGTCGCAACAACCGTAAGTAAGAAAAAACGTTTTCATCCCACCATCTCGGAAAGAGTATTTTTAATCTTCAATGTCTGAGTGGAAAAGCCGTTTTTATTCTCTAGAGGATAAAGTAAATTGAATTTAGAACATCGTGTGCACTAAGTTTGTGAATTAAATAAAACATTAAACCTATTTACTGATACCTCTATGGTGCCGAATATATCATACAACTTTTTTTTAATTTGTTAAAAACTCAGACTCGGAACCTTCTTGGTGTTCTTTTTTCAATTTGCTTTGTACGCGGTTCTTTACGCGGCATTTTTTCACGTCATTGTTAAACCTTATATTAAAAACAAGAAACTTGAAAACAGTTTAAACAAACTTCAAGTTTGTTTACCGCCAACAGAATTGACTAATGCGCAAATGAGCTTTACCTAAATGTTTTTTGCATTAAGTCATTTCCTCGCTGAGGTGGAATGAAAAGTTACGTGTTGCACTCGAGTGCAAAGATTTTTCACCTCGTGCTCTTTTGATTCCCTCGCTAACGCTCAGGATTCTAATTTTGAATCACTCGCTGCGCTCGTGATTCAATTTTAGAATCCTTCGCTTGCTCGGTCATCAAAATTGAACACGCGGTTAAAAAGCAACTTTGCACTCTTGTATAACAAATAACTATTGTTTTGGTTACAGTAGTGTTTCAGTATATGTTGTTCAAAGTGTTTTGGGGCAAGCTAATAAGGAATAAGGATTGCAATTCAACGGGGCAATGTTGCCAGCATGCTGGGCACGCTGCCGGCTGGTAGTAAGGCTGGAGCATTTGAACTGCCTGTGAGTCTGCAATGACTTATAGGTTATCTAAATGCTTTAATTGTATAGTAGCTGTAATGTTGTATATATTGTATATATATATATATATATAGGTATATATTGTTCGTAGTATTTTGTTAATAAAATGGGGCCGTGGTGTTTTTGGAAATTTAAATTCCCATTGTCCCCACTAATTTAACCATATTACGATGAAAAACATAGTTTTCAAAATTCCTACTAAGTCAGTGGAAACTTTGGATAAAAACCGGTGAATAAATGAAGCTTGTATTGAAAGTCAATTATTAATTTGAGGCCCCATGGGGTGCCGGGTCAGAATTGCACCTCCCCATATCACCCAATGGGTGTCGTAAGAGGCGACTAAGGGAAAAATACTGGAAGGTGGGCAGCAGTGCCTTCTAAAGAACTGCCAACTTACACTGCGATCACAAGACGCCTGCTTAGCGTGGAGACCATGGCAAATACCCCCTAGCTGTGTTCAGCAGTGGACGATCCGGCTGTTACAGTACAGTACAGTATTGAAACATTGAAAGTACGTAACGACCAGAGTACAAATTACACAGAGTAGTACAGTAGCTACATCGAAACAACTTAGTTTTTCTATAGTGTTCATCGCCAACAACAGCAAATACCAACTAATAGAGATTTTGATTAAATTTATATGGGACTACCTCGGAGGTACTTCCAATAAAAAAAGAATTATCAAAATCGGACTCTATAAAACAGTATGCGTGGTCATACATAAAAAAACGTGTTGAATTGAGAACCTCTTCCTTTTTTGGAAGTCAGTTAAAGAAGGAAGGCATCAGAAGAAACATAAAGACAGCCTTTGTAAGACTATGTAGCAATGATGCCCCGTAGGCAATTGCTATGGAGTGCCGCACAGGAATCCAAGGTTCGAATCCTGCGACGGGCTTGAGCTTCACCGCCTTTATCCGCAGGACAAATTGCGAATGCACGCCTGGATAACTACTACCTCGAAGCAGTAAATTTGTCACCATTCACACGACGGTATGTTGTGATAGCTGTCTTGAAAGCCAATTGTGATGCGCTAGCCTACTTAATAACTTACTTAGTCCGCTTAGTCGTTCTTAAGTTAACTAATGACCGCAGCAGACATTGTTAAACTTAGTTGATCGATTAAAGGGAAGATGCAGATCAATTATGAGCTTGCAACAGAAAATGAAACATAATGTGAATAAACGAAGTTCAATCTCAATGTGCGCAGCGAGTGGCGGCTATTACCTTTTGTTTGTCCAAAAAGCGCTAACATTAGACAAAATAACATTTTCATATTTTATAGATGCGGTTGCACGAGTTTAAAATTCTCAGCATGATTTGTTATTATTGGGAACATTTTAGCACGATATAGATGCGTTAATTAAAAAAAAAAATATATCGTTGAGGAGGAGTTCCAAGTAATAATTTGAAAACCACATCATTTCATTCTTTCTTCAAAGTGACCAAAATCAGGCTTAGAATCTACTCCGGTCAAAACTTGGATGGGTGACCGCTAGAGGTTTCCGCAGACCGCAGAGTGCTTCCGTGCCCCGGAGTGCACGTTAGCCTTCGGTCCCGGTTATAGTCTTCGAATGGGATACGTTATAGTTTGGTGGTAGGGCGTTATAGGAAATCTTGTTTTCAGTCTTATCCTTGTTAGCCTGAACAACATCATCTTCACTTACCGTCAGGAGAGTTACTGGTCAAAGGCTAGCCTTTGGGCTATCAATAAAAAAAACTAGGCGTAACCTTAACAAAATCGATCTACATGATCACAACGGGTAGATCTAGATAGCAATATAAAACAGAGAGGTAATTGAGATGTCAAAACCGCAGCTTCCACTGAGAATTAGTTGTTATCTGATGCGACATTATCCGAGCCAGGACGTTAGTAGCGCAGTACTTAGTAGGCTGTGACGCTATTATGAAAAGAAATTAGGTTGCCTCGTTTAAATGGTAGGTGAGCGACAATCTGAGTGTAACGACCTCGTGGACCGTGCCTTGCTTGCCTGTATGGCTTGCTCAGGTTTGTTATCTGGAAAGTGGCCTACATCTTCGTCATCGGAGGCTTTAGAACTGATAACGCCGATAACGACCGCTCTTGTAGTTAGTCACTTAAACTCTCAGTACTTACAAATATTTCTAAAAAATCTGTAACTATTACAATACAATACAAATACTCTTTTCATCCCACCATCTCGGAAAGAGTATTTTTAATCTTCAATATCTGAGTGGAAAAGCCGTTTTTATTCTCTAGAGGATAAAGTAAATTGAATTTAGAACATCGTGTGCACTAAGTTTGTGAATTAAAAAAAACATTAAACCTATTTACTGCTACCTCTATGGTGCCGAATATATCATACAACTTTTTTTTAATTTGTTAAAAACTCAGACTCGGTACCTTCTTGGTGTTCTTTTTTCAATTTGCTTTGTACGCGGTTCTTTAGTCATTTCCTCGCTGAGGAAATGACTAAAGAATGAAAAGTTACGTGTTGCACGAAAATGAAAAGTTACGTGTTGCACTCGAGTGCAAAGATTTTTCACCTCGTGCTCTTTTGATTCCCTCGCTAACGCTCAGGATTCTAATTTTGAATCACTCGCTGCGCTCGTGATTCAATTTTAAAATCCTTCACTTGCTCGGTCATCAAATTTGAACACGCGGTTAAAAAGCAACTTTGCACTCTTGTATAACAAATAACTATTATTGAACACCAATTTTAACAATGATTATGCTACAGAGAGGTATAAGCAAAAGGATGTACAATGGGCGGCCTTATCGCTAGTTGTAATTTCTTACAGGCAACCGTGAATGGACATGTAAGTGAATGTATACTGAGGACGGTGGTGTACAAGATTACAAAGAAAATTTTAATAAAATATTATTCTCATACATATTTAAATTATATACTTTAATAGAATTATTAATGCATATTACCTGTTACTTTATCCTCAGTTGAGTAATAATTTACGGGATTGTATTTTGAGGCAAATCTGTGGAAGTAAAATTCACATTTCTACTACATAAACAGTACAAGTATACACCAATAGCCTTGAAGCACTAATTCTATGGGCGAGTGCAGGATACTTTAGCACAGAGTTTTGAAATTTAAGAGTCGAGTGCACGGGGCACTCATAAGTCATATTTTAAATAGCAACTATTCAAACTAGGTGAAATTTTGTATGCATATAGCTGAGCCTAATATCTATGCTTCTGGTTTGCCAGTTTTTCGGCTTATTATTTATTTTATTCCTAAATATGAAAATAACAAAACAATTTTCAATTAATTTTGAAAATACCTACTTAATTTTACGGAAATCTGGTAAACCAGAAGCATAGATATTAGGCTCAAGGATATACATGCAAATTTTTACTGAGTTTGAACTGTAAGTATATAATATATAACGAAACTACGTTTTTATGGGTAGCGCCAGGAGCACTCTAGCCTTAAAGATGCTACTTTTTTAAATGAAAAACGCAATTTTACAAAGAGTCTATATAGTCAGTAAAAATCAAACTATGGTTTTATGCCGTGTCGAAAACAAATGAATCAATGTTCGTGGTCTTTCAGTAAAAATCAAAACATTTCATCAATAAAGTTTCGGGTTGCTATGCAACACATAAAATAACTGAATGATAAAAATGACAGTTGACATGCAGCGCGTTTCTAGCTTTATCCGATGGATAGGCTAAATCGATGACTGCAACGCAAAGATAGTGTTTTGTTTAATAAATATATTTTGGGTAGTATAACCGGAACTTACTCGAACATTCTGAAACAGGCCCTTAATGACATGTTTTCTTCTCGACTTTGGTAGCTAACCAGTCGGATTCACTAAGTGCCTACCACCAAGGGGTTGGCTCAAGACCGCGGTGAATTCGAATTATGGACCGCTGCGTAGCAGTTCGGATCCATTCCCACAGGGCCATCATTGCTTCTGATTGATTAAAGAACTGCATCTACTTACGTAGTTGTTCATGAAGTAGATACCTATTTTGTACAAGTAGGATGTCCACTTGATGCTGAGTTTATTCTCCTTATCTAATTTTTATCTATTGTTATTATATACCTATACATAATATAATCATATCCATCGAAAACGACTCTGTATGTGGTTTTAAAGCCAACCAGACGAATGTCGACGAGGTTAGCGGATAATTTAACGAATAACATATTTTTTGCTTTTGTTGCTAGATGGTCTAAATTCACTTGATAAACTAAATACAATACTACAGCAACTACAGCGAAAGCATTTAGACAACCTAAAGGCCTTTACTGTTGTACTTGGACACGTAAGTAAAATGAGATATTCAGAGAACAGAATAATATCTGATAATTGTTTTCGAAACTGATTGAATTTGTTACATGTTACGGGTATACGATGTAATTTTTTTTATATTTTAAACGGTTTTAATGGTAATAAGGTATCATGTGGCATTGGTGTACATTTATTGTTCTATATAATACCAGTAATATTTATCAACATACGAATAACATGATACTAAAGAATAGTTACGAAACCTACCCACATGCGTGCAAAACTGTTTTAATTTTCAATATGGTGGAAACCATAGAAATTCAGTTTGAACCTCTTAAATCTTATACCGTCGTTGCAGAGATGGATAAGTTTTATTTGACTTAGACTAGAGTTGCCAAAGCCCAAAAACAAAACGCCTACCTATATTTGTTTCGCCCATTGTTCATTCCTATGTTAAAAGACATTTGTGTAATCGTTGCTGACTCGCCCATTGTTACTTGTGTTACATTTTTCTTATGAAATTTCCGTGAATAGTTAAGAATTGATGCAAGCTTTACGAAAAACTATACTTAGTAGATACAGTGTCAGTGAAGACATGTTTAAATGCCTTGTGACTACTAGTAACGTATCAAAGTACAGTGCTATATTTACATGGGAGTGCAGGTATATCTTACTATACTTTATATATTTTTTATGTATAAACACGGATTACTCTCGACAGACTGTCCTATTATATAGGTAGGTCCAACTTCGACAAAGAGGTAAAGGGGTCGACGAAAGAATCCAACTCTGGCGGGCAACGTTCAAGAAGTTCCACGACATCTCGTCAAACATCGCGCAGAACCTATAGTCCAAAGCCTTCAACCATGTTATATTACTTAAGTTACTGAGACGCGCCATAAGTCATCATTTCAATCTTAAATATGGCTCTGCACGAGGATTTTTGCTTAAGACTCAAAGTCACCAACATAGCTTTCAGAATTTCCAATTAAATGTGGCAACGGACAGGCCACATATCTTGACGATCCGCGATAACAGTTAAGGAAGAAAAGTTCTCGAGTGCTTATCACATTACACAGGAAGTCGTAGAGTTCGTAGTCACCAATTAGGTTGGACTGACGACATCGAGAGAGTCGCGGGTAGCCAACAAGTGTCTAATAGTCTATGGTGGAGAATTTGTTCAACAGTGGACGTCTTACTGCTGATGATGATAGACACGGAATATAATTTATTGTATGTAATAAAATACGTGTCTATAATAGACACGTATTTTATATGCCCCATTAATCACACTGATGCTGAACGGTTGGTATGGGGTAGGAATAAATACTAAATGAGTTATCTGAATTTAATTATAAATTTGTTTGGGTATATACCTAAGTATAATGTATCATATCCTCTATCCAAAATTCCAAACGACAAATAGGTACAGTTATATCTCCACTGCCCTAAAAGAGCATAAGTCGCACTTGGCCAGTTTCTTATATTTTTTAGGGACGGATGGACCACTGGCCTACTGCTGATAAACCTACGAGTGTAGGCTTATTCGCATATCACGTTGGTAAAACCAAAAACACTTTCATTTTATCAGCCATAGGACCCTTGCACTCTCCATCCTCAAGTTAGCACAAATTTTATTCGTTTTATGTCACTGGCATCAATCCTTCAAATTTCCATCGGAGCACATAGTCAAATCCGTTCATCATATTGACAAAAAACTCTTGCTTGTTTTCCAGTGTTTAGATAAGTAGATGCATTGTTTAGAAGTTCGAAGGTCGGCAGAGATTCGTGCGTGTTCCACATGCAGTGGAAACAAAAACCGCTATCTGTATCGATCCTAAACAATCCCATCCGAGGGTCATAGGAACAATGTCATTGTGTTAGGTTGTGCAAGATAGTGCAGGCAGATCGCAGTACCTGTAATAGATACCTCCGCTTGAACTGAAGGTATTTAGGTACTAGTTGCCCTGGGAAATAGCAGTTTCATACACCGATATCTACTAGCATCATAGCATCTGGGTATGTTGGCTATGCACAGAAGAGAAATCAGGTGGGTCAGTGCACAGAGTAGCTTGTTTAAACTTTATTAAAATTAATGGTAAATGTATATGTGATTCTTATAACAGATATCAAGTATTTTTGGTGCATCAATGAAGAATCAACAGAACATGAATCTTAGTTTATGCATATTACAAGATCTTCAATAAAAGTACTTACTGTGTTCTGCTTCTGAGGTTGTAGACCAGGTACCTGTTATATAGGTACTTACCATATGAATTCGTGAGGAGAGTTGCAGCGTCGGTCAATAGAATTACGTATAAGTAACCCACTTTTATAAAACACGGAAGCGTTTACACAACATTTTAAATGTATTTGTTGAGGAGACTTGTAATGACTCTTTTAATTGTATACTTACATTTGTTATCTAGGTTATGTTAATGAGTCGATAATTCCTAAAGTGTAATATATAAATAAATATATTTTGATCAGCCAGAAGACGTAGGTACGCTTTTGAACAAATACCTCCCCCATTGAACGCTACAAAGAACGGATGTTAGCTACATATAACAGTTATAATAATTGGCTACCCGCGTCTCTTACGAAGTCGTCAGTCAACCTAGTGTCAGCCTACTAACTCGTTTCGTTATTAATAATTCTGATGAAGATGAAAACATTGAACTACTTTTATATATACTTATTATGACATTTACTATTAGTAATGTTATCTGCGTATAATATAGTTTTCCAATAATAGTCAAACATCATATTCTGTTGATTCAAGTATTATACTTGTGGATTGTGAATGGTGCAAACTGGGCACATTGTAGACTAACAATGGGGAAAGCCGCGTCCAGCGAGCGCTTGTGTCGTAGGGGCCATAAAAATGGCGACAGAACAACGCGAATCACTTATACATGATGAATAACGTCGAAGCGCTCTCTTAGCACAGCTTGTGTAGTGGTTCTTCACAGATCAACTATGCAGATGCAGATAAAGCAATGTTAGCTGCAGTCATTACTCGGATGAGTGACAGCTAGTGGCATTTACCTACTACTGAGCTAATAGCATAAATATTAACGTGGTGGTGAGTGCTTCCGTGCTTCAGAGCGTAGGTTTTGTTCTGTGGCGTAGGGCATGCTAAGCCGTCAATGTCGGTCTTTGTCTAAGGGTTACCTCATTAATAGCTAGCCAGGCTAATGGCCAATGGACAGCTGCCGGAACACACCATTAGGTGCTTGGCGACAGATTTTACAACTTGAGGGTGGTAGCTAGCCAGGCGGGCATTCGCAAAGTGCCCTACCACCATGCTGTAACGACTGCCATCCTAAGACAACAACCGGGACCGACGGCTTAACGTGCCCTCCGAAGCACGGAAGCGCTCAGTAGTAATGTCACCAGCGGTCACCCATCCAACTCATGACCGTGGCGGACGTTGCTTAACTTTGCTGATCGATTCAGAATGGTTAAACAAACTTCGCTACGAGCGCTTCGAAAAACGTTGAACCGTTTAAAGTTGTTTAATTACTATGTGTAACAATCGCGAAAACCTAAGACAGCATTACATCTACCGTAATTCCCCCTAAAACCCGTAAGGTGCTTGGTGACAGCGCTGCTTGACTGCCACCCTCACAATTGAGGGTGGCTGTCAGCCATGTCCTAACACCATATAATTTAGCTCAAACGCGGGTAAAATTCAGTTTGCCAGTCCGGCCAAAATTTCGGCCTCTCCCGGTCGTTTACCGTATACTTCTTTAAGTGCGGCTTGTATGGACTTGATATTATTATTACTGGTAAACCACTGCAAAGCAAACTGCCACCTAATAGTGTCACTTTTTTTGCTAGCTGTCACAACTAAACCCTATTTCTCGGCAATAGATCAGTTCGAACCCAAAAATAAAACTTAAACTAGAAAACACGCTATTAACTGTCACATTGGCAGCTGTCAAGCTGACAGAACAATTGCCTGTATACCGAGATCATATTCAACAACGCCTACCCTCCAAGCTGAGTTGGATCAACGATCTGCTGCTTATTTTATGGCTCCACATCAATTTAAAAGCATTTTCTACGAATTGGGCCCAAGCCATTGTAATCTAGTAAAAAACTGCATCCGTGTATGTAAACGCGAATAATCGTGAAACCAGTTATTTTCTTTACAATGCATTTACGTAACTATTATTTACCTATTATTACGTTGTTGTTTTTATCACAGGGTACCGTTATGACGAATGTTTAATTCTATTTTTCGTATTAATTATAGCCTACAGTTCCCGGCTGTGCGCGCGTTGCTCTTTCCCCATGCAAACGTTGATTGATTTGAAGCAGTGATAGCTCAGTGGCTTTGGCTATGGACTGCCGTGCAGCAGGTCCATGGTTCGAATCCCGCCGCGGGCTTGAGCTTCACCGCATGGTGGAAGGGCATTTTTGCGAATGCCCGCCTGGCTAGCGACCACCCTCAAGTTGAAAATCTGTCGCCAAGCACCTAACGGTGTGTTCCGGCAGCTGTCCTTGAGAGCCAGTAATTCTAGGTTAAGCCTGCTATCACCTTCGACCACATCATCACTTACCATCAGGTAAGATTGTGGTCAAAGGCTAACCTATCAGAAATAAAAAAAAAAAAAACGTAATTTCATCATATTTAAATAGTTAGGTACCAAGTTCTGTCTTCATTCCACACCCGTTTATTGGGAGTGGTGTGAATAGGGGTCAGGGCTATGCCCTCTCTCCTAGGGGTCTATCGCTGCCTGTGATGACAGGCAGGTTTTGTGCACCTTTTCACGGTGCTTGGCGGACTCTTTGTGCAACAGGGCGGCCTTGACCCGGCCGCAGCTTAGTTAGCCAGGGCGATCATGAAGGCCGCACCAGGTTGATCCCCCGAGGTACCAACTGTTCAACTCGGTGAAATTTTGCATATCCCTGACCCTAATATATGTACTTCTGGTTTTTTGTCATGTATTTTATCGCTAAACGTGAAAATAAAACTTTCCATTGTAAACAATAATACTAAATATTTTCGTAAATACTTAATTATTGCAAACCTCTAAGCCTACTTATTATTGGTTTAAAGACATGCACGTCAAATTGCACCGAGTTTTATTTAAAATACTTGGTATTTAAACTATGACGCAACTAAGTTTGTATGAAAAGTGTACATTTTTCCTTTAAGAAAATAAGGACTGTCCAACTTCCACTCTCTCCTCATAGAGCGGCTAAGAGAAAAAAAAATTGCAAAGTTGGGCTTAGCTCTTTTTCGTTCCGCAAAATAACAATTCGGAAAGTAAGTACGTAAAAAAAATTTGGTTTTGAGTACAGCTACTAAACTTTATTCCAATATTTGCTACAAATTATATCCTGACGAATTTTTTGTGAAACGCATAGTTTCTGAGATATCGCGAAATACGTGTTTTCACCCCTCTTTCCCAGATGGCGGCCGGGGGACAAGGGTGGCGACCCCACAAACTTGAGGTTATACTTCTATCGACCCTCGATCGACCCCTGAAAGCTTTGTTGTATGTACTATATTTCCTATTAATTTTTTTCATATTAATTTTACCGTATGTCAGAAATATGACATATTTCTTAGGTGGTATGTACTAACAAAATATAAACCATTAGGATGTACTATTTGTACATATAATATAGTCAATTATAAGTCAGATCGTAGTATTAAAAAAAATACCATTAAATGGAACCGACTTCAACACTAAAAAGTGTGAAATAACTTGTCGAAGTCGGTAACATGCGCACATTATTGTGATAATAGATACTTTTGAACTATAATGGTACCGACTTCAACAAGTTATTTCACACTTTTGGGTGTTTGTTGAAGTAAATTCCATTTTTGGTTAAAATTGTTTATACTCATTTTAGTGACCCTTGCTACTTACGGCACGGCATCGATTGTCATTCACTGTCAACGACTTTTACATCAAGATAGGAAAATATTTTTCAGTTATGTTAGAATGTTACTCAAAAACGGCTTAACCGATTTCGATGAAATTTATATGGGACCAAACGACAAACATCAGCTTTCAAATAAAAAAGAAATATCAAAATCGGTTCACCCACTCAAAAGTTCTGAGGTAACAAACATAAAAAAACAGACGAATTGAAAACCTCCTCCTTGACAGACAACAACACCCTCCATTCTTAGCAGGACATAACTAAACTATTACTATTCTGGCATCTAAATATAATCCTGTTTACCGTATTACGACTAATGAGCATCATGCAACCACTCACAACGATGTGGGTTGACTGTGAATGCATGCACCTTGGGTGCCTGATGATTACCCAAAAGCTATATGGCGAGTCTACTACCAACAGGCATCCCTGGGGGAGAGGTTTTTTAACGCCCGAAATTAATATCGTATCTATAATCCAAGATTAAAAACGATCCGAAATTAGCACATCGATCTCTAATCTGCATGCCAATAACAAAACAGACCAATCTTTTTTGTGCCGTGATCGGTGTCAATCCAACCTGCTATTCCCTACATTCCCTCTTGAGCATTCCGTTCTATTCATAAAGTAGCTACAATTTGGTTTCCGATATTTTTTAAATAAAATTCAATTCTGTTTAATGAAGTTGAAGATGTTTTCGTATGCTATGTTTTAGATTTCGAGCCACACTTTTGCTTACTCAAATTATTTCTCCCGGGTGTATCATGCCCCACTACAGGTAGCAGGTACATAGGTGGACTTGATCAAATTATTACGTTACCTTATGTAGGTATTAAATACTTAAAATCTTTTATAATATTTAATATATCATTTCGTTGCATTTACCAGCTAAAGTAATTGGTATGTATAATTTTTTATTTATTTATTTATTTATATTCGGAAAACCAACAGCTATACTACTATCTATAACAATGAGTGAATACAACAGAAAGCCAATTACAGGTTTTCACTGATAGAAACTTAATGGAATTGGTATATGCGAACACTGAAGTCACCATGTTAACCTAAAACCTGCACATTAACAATATTACAAAAAAAAAACGAGTAAACACTAATCTAAAAGAAATACAAGTACAAAACCTACCTAAATATTAAAGAAGCTAAAGGTTATGCACCTCCTTGCTTTTGGAATACTAGTATTGAATGGATCAATATCCAATAATTGAGTGTATCGATTAAAAGTTCTACTCGCTCGCACAAGGAATGAATTCTGTCTATACTTAGTGGTGGCATCAGGAACCTGAAGTGTTTGATTAAACCTTAGAATTTTACTTGGAGTAATGAAGGATAATTTGCTAAGTAGGTAAGGGCAATCGGTGTCATTAGATATAATTTTTAAAATATATAAATAATCGGCAATAGAACGTCTGTTTTCAAGTGGCAGGAAGTGAAATTTTTTACAGAGGTCAGTATAATTATGAGAATTATAAGGTATCCTTAGTTTAAAACATAAGAATCTCAAGAACCGTTTTTGGATACTTTCAATACGGTCTATATATTTGATATAGCACGGGTCCATACTTGGGAGGCGTACTCGAGATGACTCCTAACAAACGTACTATAAAGAATTTTGATAGTCTTTATATTCGTAAAGCTCTTAGAAAGACGCATGATGAATCCAAGTGATTTAGAAGCCCTACTAACTATTTTATCAACATGGATGTCAAAGAGTAGTTTGGAGTCATGGTACACTCCAAGGTCCCGCATACTATCACTTTTCAATAAACTTTGTCCTTGTAAAGTGTATCTTGTGGAAATGACAGTATGTTTCCGAGTGAAGGTTATAACAGAGCACTTAGATGGATTAAGTTCAAGCTTATGGAGGAGACAGTAGTCTTCCAAACGAATAAGATCAGCTTGAAGCGCATGCATATCATGTTTTGATGAAATAGTAGAAAATATTTTCATATCATCTGCAAAACACAGTAGGTTAGAAGATTTAAAACACGAATCAATATCACCCACATAAATGATAAAAAGCAATGGACCAAGCAGTGATCCCTGAGGAACCCCGCTGGGAACAGGCACCCAGCTAGAAATATAATTATTGATAACTACAGCCTGAGTTCTATTCTCAATATAGGATGAAAACCACCGTAACAAGTCACCACGTATTCCCGATTGAGTAAGCTTAAGTAATAAGGTATGATGGTCAATTTTATCAAAGGCTTTACTGTAATCCGTATAGACTACATCTATTTGTTGCCCATTCTCCATAGCTACAGTTATGTAATCATTAAGAATAATGAGATTAGAAACTGTAGATTTACCCTTCAAGAACCCATGTTGAAAAGGACTGAATATATTCTTTAAGTTTGAATAAATTTGATTATATATAATCCTTTCAAAAATTTTGGCAATGATACATAGTTTCGATATGGGTCTATAGTTAGTGACTTCAGTTTTTGAACCTTTCTTATGCACTGGGGTAATAAAAGCAGATTTCCATAATTTGGGAACGGTCTTAGTGGCAAGCGATTTAACAAATAAGGTTGCAATAGGATAAGCAATAGATGAGGCACATTGAATAAGAAATTTTGATGAAATATTGTCGGGACCGGGCGCTTTAGATGCATCTAATTTTTTTAACATTATTTTAACTTCAGCTGGATGAATTTCAATATTACTAATATCTGAAGTTGTGTTAGAATTAGACGAAATATGATCCAGCAAATCCTTGTTATTGGTGATATTAGGTATTGCAGAGTTCTGAAAAGTAGACTGGAAGTAGGATGAAAATGAGTTACAAATGGACTCACCACAAGAAGCAGTAATATTATTGTAATTTAATGAGCTAGGCATAGAATTTGATTGAGATCTGTTCTTAACAAAAGTCCAAAAACTTTTTGGATTTTTTTTAATTGAGTCCTCAGTCATAGTAATATAATTTACATAACACGAAGATTCTAAGTTATTAACTCTATCACGCAAAATCTTATAAGTTAATTCATCTGCTTTATTTTTATATATTTTATATTTGTTCAAGAATTTGTGCTTCTCCTTAATCGCTTTTATCAATGGCGAGTTATACCACACAGGATAGGAATGGTTATAGAGTTTTTTAACAGGTATGAATTTCTTATGGAGCTCCCATATAGTTTGATTGAAAAAACTAACACATTCATCTACTGAGCGAGACGCGAACTCACTTGTCCAATCAATATTATTAATTGTGTTATTGATTGAATCAAAGTCACCCCTCTCAAATAAATAACGTGTTCGCGGTGCAACGTCTAATAAAGAGATACCAAATGATTTTACATTGATCAACAAGACTGGGTGGTGTTCATCGACTTTTGGTGTTAGAGAATCGACAGAATTAGATATTTCGACAGATTGATTTGAGAATACCAGATCCAATATTCTACCATGCTTATTAACTACACCATTAAACTGTCCCAAATTTAAAGAACTCATTTCGTCAGTTAACATATATTCATCAGTGCTTTCTATATTTGTTGGGGAAAAAATGGAACTATCAGTGGGCAACCACTTAATTCCACTCAAATTAAAGTCACCGACCACTAAGATTGCGTCGGAAGGATAATCTACGACTACACGATTGAGTTTATTAAGAAAGTTATTGAGTTGTGAACTAAATGACAAACCGTTATTCTGTTCACATAAATAAATAACACACAGGTATAAGTTGACCCACTTTTGTGAATTTGTTTGCTTTAAACGCACACAGATCCAAAGATCTTCAGCCGTCGAATTAAAATGGGGAAGTAAATTAACTTGCAGGTCTTTGCGGGTAGCAATTAAGATACCACCACCTTTTGTTTGACAAGTCAAAGAGTAGTCCCGGTCTCGGCGCCAAACTAAATACCGATCATCTAAGAACTCGCAGTTTGATATACTCTCTAACAACCACGTCTCAGTAAATATTATGATATCGTATGAATGCAAACAACACTTACGATAAACCGAATCAGTTTTAGTTCTTAATCCACGCACGTTCTGATAGTAAATATTCAGATCATTACTATTCCTATTAAACGACGCCATTATTGACAAATATTAACTTAGAAGTAAAATACGCAGCAGTATGTGTTGTACAAAAGTAGTAATAGTGTACGTAAAAACAAGCAAAAATATTCATTATGCGAGGGCAGAAATTATAAACAAAATACAGAGAAACGATCACTAGCTGCAGCAAGCGTAGCAGGTAGCAACATAATGCAAATTGAATAAAAGCAAGCGAGATAAACATATGCGCATTAGACAGCATAACGCTGATATGAATGGAACAGGTTTCTAGTGAGGCAGAGGTGAACAACCGTTTAAAACATAGAAAAAGTAATGCAGTATTATTTGAACAATTAGTGAATGACTCAGAATGATTGCAGTTATTTGATATAAGGCAATGGGGTTGCAGACATTTTAAACAATTTTGTTTAAATCATTCTCTTGTCTAATTACAATTACTTTAGATGAATCATCTCGGCGTACATGGATTTTACCATGCTTTACCCACACAAAGCTATAATTCTTATCACGGGCAGCAAGTAATAATAGAATCGATTCGCTCGTTGAAGTCTTTTCGTAGTGATTTTGAATCGCATATAAAAGAGTTCAACGAAAGCTTGCTTCATTTCCATCAAACACCCGTAATTCACTTACTTTTTGGCACATTTTCGGTTGTAGGTATTTCTTATTGATTTATTATGGAACTGAGTCTTGGTTCCAGGGGAGGGGCAAACCGGGGCATTAGCTTCTGGCGGCATTTTCTGGAGGAGCACAAAAGCACCTAGCATACACGGAAGCCTGGCTACTTATCTTACGTTCACGAAAAATTACAACCATTACTTATTATATTTGTGTCTTTTTTTATTTCAAACGCTGGAAAGTGGGACGCCATTGTCGAGTTTGTGCCCCGGATCGAAAAATCGTATATCTGCGGCGGGACTACAAACAGTATTACTAACAATACAGTTTGGTAAATTTAATTAATTCATAATGCATATAGTAGGTATAAAAGTAATATAGTTTATGCAAAGAGTTTACAATTGTTAGACTCACACCGTTTCTTCCCTGTTCATCTATATGGTAGGTATATCACAAAATCTTCGATATCGAACGCCTCTTTTTATGTACAATATATAGTATAGGTACATACAGTGATGCTTTTTTATATATAAAAATCGGCCAAGTGCGAGTCGGACTCGCGCACGAAGGGTTCCATACCATTAGCTATACAACATTAGACTTCATATTTTAACCTTTTTTTTGTATTAACGTGCGCGAGTCCGACTCGTACTTGACCAACTTTTTAGTATTTGTTGTTATAGCGGCAACAAAAATACATCATTTGTGAAAATTTCAACTGTCTAGCTATCACCGTTCTTGAGATACAGCCTGGAAACAGACGGACGGACGGACAGCGAAATCTCAGTAACAGGGTCCCGTTTTTACCCTTTGGGTACGATATAGGTATTACTCTATACTATCTATACTCTATACTCTTCTTTTAACTCCAAAATTAGTAGAAAGCTATTCGGAAAAATTCATAGTGATGCTTTTATGCACAACTAGGTAGGTAGGCTTTTTGTTCTGTAAACGTAACTATACCTACTTAAAAACTAAATTGGTAATAAGATTTTGTGGTGATAAGCTAATAGCTATAGCCACTGCATTACGTCGAAATATCACCTTTCTTGTGGGTATGGAAACCCTCTTTTATTTTTTAACTTTTTCTTATTATTATTTTTGGTTACACATTTGTGTTCTCTCTGGGTTCCAGAGGTAGTTTTGGCACGGGCCAAAGCCAAGTGCTTTTAAAGGGACAAAAATTTCCTAACAATTCTGCATGTGTTCAATATGACTGCTTTTTGAAGCAGTTTATATGTAGACGTATCTATGTCTAGTATCTCAAGATTCGTGAGTAAGCTTTTGGGTATGACACCTGTAGTAGAAATTATAATAGGGATTGTCCTTGTGCTATTTATTTGCCATTGGGTTTTAATTTCTATAGAAAGGTCTGTATATTTAGCTATTTTCTCGGTATATGTTGTTAGTAGGTTGTGTGTGTTGCAAATAGCTACATCAATTAGAAAAGCAGTTTTTTTCTGTTTGTCCAAAATAGTTATATCCGGTCTATTGTAATGTATAGTCTTGTCGGTAATTATTGTTCTGTCCCAATATAACTTGTGGTGTTGATTTTCAAGAACTGATTCGGGCTTATATTTGTAATAGGGTACCATTTCTGTTATAAGTTTGTTTTTGTATGCGAGGAATTGGTGGATAGATGCAGCTACTTGATCGTGTCTGTGCTTATAATCAGTTTGAACTATAGCTTTGCATGCTCCTGTTATGTGTTGTATAGTTTCAGAACTGCTGCTGCATCTCCTACAGATGTCATTTGTGTTAGGACGGCGAATTATATGCTTTTGATAATTCCTAGTATCGATGACTTGATCTTGGATTGCCAGCATGAAAGCTTCAGTCTCGGGGAAAATTTCACCACACCGCAGCCACGCGTTCGACGCTTCCTTGTCGACATGTGGTTGCTGCAGATCATGGTAATGTCTTCCGTGTAAAGACTTTCGTTCCCATGCTGTAATCTTTTCTTTCGGGTCAGTGATTCGCTCATTATTTTGTTGGTGTCTGTTAGATAGGTTTAAAGGTGTAAGTCGTTTATCAGATAGGACTATTGCTTCGTGTAGTGGTGAGTGTTGTGCTCTTTCTGAAAAGAATTTTCTGAGGGTTGTTATTTGTTTGTTATGTAAGTTGGTGATGTCTGTTATTCCACGCCCTCCCTGTTCTCTCGGTAGTGTGAGTCTTTGAATGCAAGATCGAGGATGGTGTTTGCGGTGTGCGGTCATAGATGTGTTGATAATTCTTTGGAGTTTAACGAGATCTGTTTGCGACCATCTTATGATTCCGAATGTGTATGTCAGAACAGAGATGGCAAACGAATTAATAGCCTTTACAAGATTGCGCCCATTTAGTTGTGATTTAAGCAATGTCTTCATTCTGTGTTGGAATTTACGTGTTATATCACATTTTATTTTGTTGTGGGGTATTTGGTGGTTCTGCTGAAGCCCTAAATATTTATAAAAGCTATTTGGTTCCATTGGCTCTATTTGTTCACCGGTGTTAAGGGTGTAAGGCTCAGGCGCGACTGACTGCTGTTGGATGGAATATGTTTTGCATTTATCAACTCCAAACTCCATTTTTATGTCACATGAAAATCTTTGTGTTATATCTGCTAAACGGTGTAATGATTGCACATTGTTGCTGTAAAGTTTAATGTCGTCCATATACATGAGATGGCTGAGTGTGTGACTATTGTTGTTATGGGATATATCAAGGCCTAAGGTTGATTTACTAAGCATACTAGATAGTGGGTTTAGTGCTAGGCAGAACCAAAGAGGGCTGAGGGCATCTCCTTGGAATATTCCCCGTCTGATACTGATTTTATCTGTTACTATTGAGTTGTTGCCATTTCTAAGTGTAAGTGTAGTAGTCCAGTGTTTCATTGCACTTTCTAAAAATGATATTAAAAGTGGGTGAATTTTGTAGTGATGTAGAATGTAAATGAGCCAGCTGTGAGGAACTGAATCGTAAGCTTTGCGATAATCTATATACATTGTCATAAGATCTTTGTTATTTTTAAGGGCCTGTTTCATTGCTACTGTATCTATTATTAGTTGTTCTTTACAGCCTTGACTGTACTTACGGCATCCTTTTTGCTCTTCTGCTAAGATATTGTTGTCTGTAACATGTGTGTTTATGAGTTGAGATATACAAGCTGTCAATATTTTATAAATAGTTTGCAGAAGTTATGGGTCGGTAATTTGATGGATTGTTTCTGTCATGGCCTTTGGGTAACATATAAGTAATACCTTCTGTTATGTAAGCGGGCATGGTTTTTGGTGATTTGATGAACTGATTAATATGATTATGGAGCAAAGGGTGGGTGCAGGTGAATTTTTTATACCAATAGTTTTGTATGTTGTCTGTTCCAGGCGATTTCCAGTTATGTGTCCTATTGATAACTTCTTTAAACAAGTCGACGGAGATCAGTTCGTAATGCATTACTGTGTAGTTATTGTTTTGTGACTCGGTTGTTATCCAGTCAGCGTTATAGTTGTGGTGTACCTCATTGCTCCACATATTAGACCAGAACCTGTGCATGGCGTCAGGTGTTGGTAGAGCTGTGTTCGTTGCGTTGGTAGTGGTGTCCTGTGTTTGTGTAGTGATGGTTCTATAAAATCTTTTCTCGTTAGTGTTAAACTGATTATTTTGCTGTTTCCTTAGCGTGCAGTTATTATATCTTCTTAAACGACTGCTAGTTGCGTTAAGCTTTTGTTTAAGGCTATCTAAAAACTGTTCATTTGTTAAATTTGGTTCTTCATGGCGCGAGTGGGTTTTATATTTAGATTTTATGTAATCCACACTCTCTATTAGGTTACGGGTTCTTATACCTGCAATGTATTGTGTCATTCTGCCTATGTTTTTTCTTAGGATAGTAATTTTGGTTTCCAGTCTTTTTTTCCACGCGGGGATTGTATTATTACTTAGATTTCTGTTGGTGTTCTGTTGAGTCTGGGTGGTGTGCGATAATTCTTTTAATTTAATACCGTTACATATTGCTGTTGTGTACGCTGCTGAATATATGATAGTCTGGGTAGTAATAAAGTCAGTGTCTCGTGTCAACTGGTTTGGAAGTATGTTAGAGTTTAAGTAATTTACTATATAAGATAACTTTTTTGATGTATTTTGTCTTGGTATGAAAGGTCGCTCGGTAGGGTTTGTGTATTTGAATTTCTCAACAGAGCTTTGGAATGTTTGATTGATTTTAGTATTTAATTGTGTATCTGTGTACTGTGTTGTATCTCTATTGGAATTTATGATGTTTGTTAGTGACTCGTTTACATTTTGTTCGTTAAGGGTAGCGTTGGTATTAGGTATTGTCAAAGTTATATCATCAGTTCTAAGGCCTTCATGAGTGTTGTTAACAGTGTCTGTAGTGATTAAAGTTGGGAAATCATCAATAACATTTAGTTCGTGTCGGATTTCTTCTCTTATTTCCTGAAGTCTCTGGTCTGTTATCAACTTATTATTAACGATTACTCTTCTTTGGTCAGCTATTCGTTGCTCTGTTACGTGAGATATCTGTGGGAATTGGTTTATTATGCTACTATGCAGTTGTTTTCGGTAAGCTGTTTTATTTTGTTCTAAGAGTGTGATTTTATAGTAAGATTTGATTATAGCTTCATTAACTTCATCCGTCCATCTTATTCTAGTCTGCGGCGTCGTTGTAGTTGGTTGGTGCAGATTATCATGTTGGGTAATTATAATGTCATTGTGGTCATAACTACGTGCATTTTCGTCAAAGCTATTTTTCACTTCCTTCCTTATGCTTTGTATTGTGCTCTCTGACAGTAATTTATTTCTTACTATAGCCCTACGTTGGTCGCCTATCCGTTGTCTTGAGACATCCATGTGTGGGAATTTTTCCATGAAATGTCTGTGAAGCTGGCCTAAATATGCCCTTGTCTTAGTTTCGTTATAAGTTATTGTTAAGTAAGTGCGCCATATGAATTCATTCATATCTGTTGTCCACTTTTTTCGCGCACGGGTACAGCCTGAGGTGGGTACAGGATGAATGGCTTTTGCCTCCTGCACAACATCCTCAGACCCTGCCAAACTCGATGTGGTTGAAGAATGTGTACTGCTCTGCCTTTCAAACGGGTTCGGTGATGAGCTAGGTGAAATAAATAAGGTTTCGCTAGAAGCTGGAGATATTGGCGCTGTCGTTTGTCCTCGTGCAGCTCTCATATTGGAAGTAGTTCCACTGATATTTTTCGGTCGTAAATTGTATCTGGTATTTCGGATATATTTTAAACTTGGGTATTCTTCATTTTTACTCTCGGAGTCCAATTGCGTTGCCTGGGTCGTTTGATGGTTTGAGATTCTTCCACTGTCTCTCTGTGTGGCGGCTGTAGCATTTTCAGGTTGTGATTCCCCGGTGGGAGCCCGCCTGCTCAGCTCCTCACCGCTGACGGATCGTATGCTGGAACACCCAGCGTCAGCTCCAGGTGTGCCCCGGCGATCGCCCCCGGGTAACGGCCCTCTCAGTTTTTTATTTAATTGTTTCTCCATCTCAAATGGGTTACCATGTCCACGTTAGCCACGCCAGTAATTTTATATCGTGTGTCCGTCCCCCACGTGATCTGATGGTCGATCTGGACGTGTGGTTGGGTTTTAGGGGACTTATTATTATTATTATTATACAATATCATCCCCAAATAGAATAAGAATATTATTATTATTTGTTAGGCAATATGCCTAACACCAGTATAATACATAGGTACTTTGTCAAAATTTCAATCGGCTATTGCGGTTTGAAGCCTATCAATAATTCTATGTTTAATCATCACTCATAATATTACGCCTCCGTAACTATATGAGCGATAGCACAGCGTGTATGGTATGAACTGCTGAGCAAGGATTCCATGTTTCGAAACTTGGCTTCAGCTTCACCGCATGATAGTAGGGAATTATATTATTGTGTAGACCGTAGCTACGATACGATCCTATAATAAATAAGGAACGTATAGTAAGCATTCCATAATATATGCGTGGATGCCTGCCTACACCTACTTCATCTTTAGGCTCAACCAAAGCTATGCCGAAAGGACTGCGTAACCATATCAATCAAGCAAGTGTAAAAGTAACTAGGTATACAGCAAATTAAGTCAAGTGAAGGAAATATGAATCACAGCTTTATCTACTTTTAAGTTTTATTCTGTGAGTAAGAATGTAGCTGTATTTTCAATTAAAGCCTCGAGATGGCGCTCAAACTTTGTAGATCAAACCGTATAATATCGTAAAAATATCAAATAATATAAAATATGAGATTTTATTTTTGTTAGAACGCATCCAGACTGTTGTTTTAAATAAGAAAGCGCAGAAAATGAAATAAATGAAAGAACTCTAAAATTTTACTGTTTCTAAAGACTCCTGATAGATGTCGCTATGATGTTCTGTTTGACACATTGAAGTTTTCTACAATACCATCCACGCTCCGGCCTACTCTTTCTTTCATTCATTCATTCATTTCATTCCGTCATTCATTCGATTCAATTTCATTCAAACGATCTTCATGGAATGGCATGAAGGAAAAGTTTATTTTCATAAATTTCAAAGGCAGTTTAAAATTATGTTGTAGTAGTTGAGTGGCTGCTTGTACAAGTTTATACGAGTGTTCTAGTAAAATGTGTTGTCTGAAGTGTTACAATGTGTGTCCATTTATAAATATATAGGTTTATTTTATTATGTTGAATGTTACGGTAAGGCAGAAGATGTTCCTTTGATTATGAGACAAAAGGCTCGTCCTTCACACATTAGTAGAGCATCGTTGTATAAACAAGCCTGTTATCTGCACGCCGCGTACATTTAGAGGTGATTATGGCAATGCTAATGATGTTTACACACTGCATGTAAGTACATTAGGAAGGTATTACGTTGAAAGTTTCTCCTATCAGCAACAACGCCGCGATTTACTAACTTATCTGGTGGCGGGTTACTATCGCTTCATATATGTATAGCAATTTTCAACGAAAAGTGGTACACATGCAGCTTACTAATAGAACATAAATAGAACTTCGTAATGGCTAACGCAAAGAGTAGGGTAAAATCACCCAAAAGTGCTACTACTAAAAAAGGCCGTGGTAATTCAAAACAATCCTTGACAGGTGTGAAACATGCTCCAGAACCTTCTGCAACCCGTGCAAAGGGCACTAGTGTAGCCATGGGACGCCCCAGCAACTTGAAACCCATTACTGCAAATGAAAAAGTGCAATATTTATTTAGAGATGGCCTGGTTATCAAGGAAAAGTATCCAGTGCCACCACTGCCAAGGACTCTGAGGCAATGCAACAGGAATTCATCAAAAACATCTACGCTGTCTAAAACCAAACTCACAAAAAGATCCCAAATTGTTACTAAAAGTGGTAGAATCCGAAAGAAAAGTAAACGTAAACTGAAGTTAATTGACAACATATTAAAAAGTGAACTAATGATTGAAAGAAACACACTAAGAAAACATGTTACAAATTCATCAACCCAAATGGGGAATAATAATAATGATATAGAGATAAGCAATCAGAACAATACAAGTAAAACTTCACTGAACACTATAAAGGTTGAAAATAAAAAGCAATCAGAAAACAAAATTAAGAATAAAACTCAAAATTTAAATAATAATCCTGATAACAAACTTGAATCCGATACTAAAAAGACCAAACAGAAAGCAGACAACAAGAAAAATAAAGTGAATGATAAGAATATTTCAAAAACCAAACAGGTTACGCTAAGTAACGGTTTAGTACTCACTTTGTCTCTATTTCAATGTGACCATTGTAAAAAAATGTTTAGTAATAAATCGTCCATGCGTAGACACATCTACACCCATATTAATTTAAAACCACATGCTTGCAAGAAATGTAAAAAAAAGTTCCGTAACAAGACACTTTTACAGAACCATGTGAATGTATATCATTCAGAATCAAATAAGCCCTTTCTTTGCCAAATTTGCAATAAAAATTTTAAATTGGAAGAAAACCTTAGTCTTCATTTAGCAAGTCATGTAAAGAATGAAAATTTTTACAAGTGTATTTATTGTGAGAAAAAATTCTCATATCATCTGTTATTAATACAACATGAAAAACAACATTTGGTCACTGGACGATATCAGTGCACAATATGCAGTATGAATTATGACTGCCGGAATCGTCTGTCATTGCATGTGAAGAGCCATTTAAAAATCAAAGATTATATATGTCAGTACTGTGGAAAAGAGTTTTTGAGGATGAATTCTATGAGACGGCATGTTCAGATTTGTCATGGTGGTCATAGGATTCAATGTCCGATATGCATGAAGAAGTTAAAGGGGCATCTAGCGGAGCATATGAGAATTCATAAGCAGTCACGACCGCACGAATGCGAGCATTGTGGTCAGTGTTTTGCTCAGTCTACGCAGCTGACAGTCCATCGGCGATCTCATACTGGTGCCCGACCTTATGTCTGCAGAATTTGTAACCGCCCATTTACTCATTCTAATGCCCTGATGCTGCACATTCGTCGACACACTGGAGAGAAGCCTTTTCCATGTGCAATGTGCCCTATGTCCTTTTCACAGCTACCTCACATGAAAGCACACATGCGTAACATCCATGGTAAAGTAAATCCATATAAATGTCCCAAGCCTGCCTGTGGACAGTTTTTTAAGCTAAAGAGCCAAATGGAGACCCATGCGAAGGCATGCAGTATCGGTGAACGGGAGCTTACATTTGAAGAGAAAATCCAAGCTTCTTTGCAGTATGAAGAGGTGGAGGTTGAGTCCATGATGTCTCTATCACGTATGAGGTTCCTGCTTGCTCTCCTACTGACAATGATCGCTAACAAAGAAAAGCTCAAGTTCCTAGGTAATTATATCAATCAGTACAATTACACTACTCATAATATAGCACCGTTTTCGTGTGGAAAACATCGCTTCCTTTGTGTGCGCCAATAACGGGAGTCCATTCTGAAACCCCCAGTCCCCCCATATTCATTGTCATATCTGAAACAGATGTATTGTCCTATGTTTCTATAGTAGGACTTCTAATATTCGTTTGCTCCATACATTAGACATCAACGCGCTAAATACGTACGTAAGCGGCATAAATCAGGGGTCATTGATTTAATGGGTGTAACAAGGTTAAACAATAACAAATACCTAGCGCGCTGTGTCATTGAAAATGCAAGTGCGATGACGCTAAATATAGCATACGATACTGAACACTGATTATTACGACTTTTCACTGGGTTGTGAAATATTTTTGTGTTTGTGTTTCCACCAGTTTGTGCTTATGTGACGACGGCGAGATTTTGTGGTGGCACGTGATCCATTGCACAGCTTTTATCATCATGGTTTTTATTTTAGCGACCATACTTGTCATTGTATAAGGCGCAGGCGATCCGGCGATACTCGGGTAATGTTTTACGAGTGAGTTCATTTCTCATTGTGTTGTTAATTTTGGTGTCGGGCGGTGACGGTACGAATCTAAAAGGGGAAGGCTAAGGAATTATGGTTCTTATATTGAGGGTTAATAGGTTGGAGATGGACGTGGCTTTTCTATATGAAAAGTAATGCAGGTGGCGGAATGATAAATGATCTTGTTGGCTTCAAAAGAAGCTTCACATTGTAAATATCTTTTGAGCTTTTCTATACCTATTTATTATTTTCTTACAGCTAGGTTTTAATATGTTTTTATTTGTACAGGGTTCAACAAACGTCTTGTAGACGACCTACTGATGGAGTGCCTAGAAGCTATGGGTCAAACGCCATGTAGAGATAAATGTCTAAATCAGTTCAATCGCCTCAAAACCAACATCCAGCTACTACTAAACGGTACAGTTCCGAATGATCAAATGGAGAAGTTTCGAAAGGAAAACAAGTCCACCGAAGATATTCTGGAGCTTCTCACTGATGAGAAAAAGAAAGAGGATTGAGTATCTAAGTACCTGGCCGGCCGAGCGACGCTCGGGGCTGTTTTAAATCTATTTTCTCAAAGATATTTTTTTGTTATTTTAATCGATATTTCGCCTTCAAAAATCCCGTAATGTTTGTCGAATAATATTTCGAGACGATTACTAATAAATACAAATATTACACGTTTGATAGTAGGCATAGGATTAGGTACATAAGTGACATATTTATTGCAATCTTAGGATAGGCAAAACAATTATTGCTAGTATTTATACATATTGCACGAGTTTTATTTACAAATACCTTACTACTCGGTATTTTGCGAGTCTTCGCTACGAGTATTGTAAGATTTTCACAATTCAATCTCATATTAGTTTAATGCTTATAGAACACTGCATCTGAATTAAATAAATAGCCAAGTGCGAATTTGACTCGCACTCAGAGTTCCGTACTAATACAATAAATCGAGATCTTTAGCGGGACTCCGATCCGCACGTATTGTATATTCTTAGTAGGTATTGTCATATCATATTTGATGCTTAGAAGTATTACCGTATTTACTATAGAGCCCTTAAGAGGTCGGATGTCCGTTTCGTTTTCTAGTAACCGGAATCGTGAAAATGTGCAGTCGCCAAACATATTTTAATCACAAGATTTTTATGAATCCCACTTTTATTAGAAACTAGTTGTGCTCCGCGATTTTACCCTCGTAAATCATGATGGATGATGAAATCTAGGATCATCTTTATTTTCATTCAAATTGGCTCAGCCGTTTCAATGTAGAGGAGTAAACATGGTAAACACATATATAATATTAGTGTGAGATTGTTAAAAAATTGCAATAGCAAAAGTTTTCGTTGGTTTTAAAAATAGTTTCAAAACTACACAGAAATCACCGCTTTTAGTATTTTTTGGTTAATTAGAAGATATGTTACGATTCCACACTGGTTTACTTATTGAGATAAATTACTTAATAAATAAGGTCTAAAATTAACAACGTAACACCATTTATTTATTTTTTATTTAAAACTTATGTATAGTCTACTGCATGGTCTGTAGACAACGATACTTCATGATAGGATGCATTTTTATGGGTACAAAAACCTAGAAAATTCTTCATAATAATTATATCCTACCATATCCTACATACGCAATCTAAATTCACTAGGGCGTCCGGAATTATTATGTTTTTCTATTTGTAGTGTGTGTCGTCGCCAGTCGCCAGACCCCCTAAACGGCTGAACCAATTTTAATGAAATTACGTTTATTTCATAAATTGCTAATGCTTAATTTAAAAATAAAATCAGATTTTACTAGTGACAAATTCCATAAATGACCAAATGGCTATCTTTTATCTCATTTTACTGATAAGTTATAAAATAATGCAATTTGTAGAATTAGAAGCATTATTGTTTGTTCCAACTAGTAAATAGTTAAATCAAATTACTGATGGACAGAGCTGTAGTTTTAACGCGTTTATATAAAACAAAGAATCAGATCATGGGCTCTAAATATAATAAACAGTGTAGACAGACCATTAATTAGGTATTTTAGTATTAGTAAATAAACATTTATTATTACTTTGTGTAATAAAATAATCGAGAATACCTAAGAAAATAATATATTAGCATTAGTTAAATCTATTAGCTGAATATTATCAAATATGTTTAAAATTAGTTAAATAACCACATAGTTTGAGCGTTAAGAGGATGATTCAGATCAATTTAGAATTTATAGTGGAAAATTAAACAAAATTTGAATGAAATAAAATTCTATCTAAATATGCTATGCACGTGGCGGTTAGGACCTTTTGTTTATACGAGAAAATTAGATAAACTTTTCACGTGGATGTGAATATCTTGTTTTTATATTTTACAGCTCGGATTTGTTAAGTATATAATTGGTCATAGTTAATAGTTAGGTGTAAAAATATATAATCACTGAGTTCCAAAAACTAATTTTAAAAGACCTCTTCTGTTGGTACCTACTAATAAAGTCGTTATGAAAAAATCTTAAGCTCAGATTTCATGCAAAGACGTTCTTACATATTTTTTTCTTAATTTTAATAAAGTTCCTCAGTAGAGGAGTTCTCTGTATTAAATTGACCTAAAGTAAATTAATCGTCCCCTTAAATATGATCTTGAAGCTCCTATCATATCAATTCATAAATTTAAAAATGATCCTGATGTAATAACAACATCAGGTATCTATATCAAACACTTATCTGATAAACATTGACACACTTTAGAATAGTTTCTCATGGTATTGTAAATTATAGAGAAATATTTTAATTTCATTGTATAAACTTAACGATGTGAAGCGTTTTAGATTAATCTAGTGAAAAAATAAAATTTCCTAACATTTGAAGCTTGCCATTAAAACAAAGTGATCAGTCCAAAGATAAATAGGTTTTACTGCAATTTGTTCATTATTTATGTTAGTTATTTATATTTAATAGTTATTTTATGTTATTAATAGCATTCCTTAGAATGATTGTGCCATGCGTTGTTGTATTGTATCTTGTATGTTGATTATTTTTATTATTATCAAACATTATTATTGCGTGAATTTAATTGTGTTAATACATATAGATATAATTTTATAGGATCTTTGTAAATATTTTAATCGAGACACATCTTGTATAGCAAAAGCATACAATAATTTATTTTTTAAAGTAATTTTATTGCTAGAGGACTGGTTAAGTAGATACAAACTGTAAATAGCTTTATTCTAGGTAAATATAGGCGTTGTTTTGTATTAAAATTATATGTACCCGGAAAGCCATTGTATACAGCGCGTAGCGACGGCTTATAAGGAAATAGTTACTTCGATTTCGTGAATATACTATTAGTTATTCTGTGCCTATATGATTTATATGGGGTGCCCAAAAAGAGCAGCTCGGAATTGTCTTGTGTTGAGGCGCTGACAATTGCTAAATAGCTTTATATGAATAGATTTTCAGCGAAACATATGTAGTTCATATGAGTAAGAAAATTATTTGTTATATTATCATGTCAGTTTCTCTAATGACAAGATGATTGGACAACAAATTTAAAGAACTCTATAGAATAAAATTGAAAGTTGACTCTAAAGTATGTTTGTATTGAATTTTTTTTTCATTTTTTATTAAAATATAACAATAAGGAAACCTTATCGTCAGGGACTAGCTTATTCACATTTTCCAATTAAGTTACTTGTTTTCTGTTAATAAGCTTTGTTTCGATTTCACCAATAGTTCATATTCACCATCGTTGCCTCTCTTTCACCCCTACACACCCTACACAGCCCGATAGTTAAGTCAGCGTCTTAATCAACTGCCACATAATATTAATGGTTGCTGTAGGAAAAATCTAAAATCGTAGAAAAACGTTTCTAGTGTAGCCCCACTTAACTTTTAACTTATTCATTGTAGTATTTTATTTTAGCTATTCGCCATTATAACACTTGATAAAATTTCAATGACCTCTCATGGTTCAAAAGATGTAGCCCTTCAATTGTAAGATCAGCGCAAGCTGGGCACTAGGGTCCCGTATTCTTCTACCGAACCAACTTACGGTGTATCAAAAATCAGATAAACATATTAGATAAAATGCTAACCGACCAAATTTAAAACAAATTAAGTTTTCCTTTTAACAACCAACATGCGTTATTTTTATTTTAGTTGTGTATACATTTATTCTTTTAAAAAGTAGTATCAGAAAATTTGGAAACCGGGCGACCTTTAATAAAAACTACATACAAAGCCTTTATTACCTAGAATAAAGCACGTAAGTAGATGTAATATGTTTACAGCCATTGTTAAACCAGTGCCATTTATAATTTATTTAATCACATAAATTAATTTGTAACCAAAAATTAGAAAATCATGGCATATCAAGTATGTCAAGGCGGGACTGAAAAGGTTTTAGAAATGGAGACAGAAGATAATAAGCCTTAAGTTTATAGCTGCTATCATATGTGATTGTGGTCAAATGCTACTCGTCAGCAATAAAAATATACTTTGCTATATTACTTTGAAGAATAAAATCAATAATTTAAAAAAAACTATCTGTTTGTAATACTATAACACTGATTTGGAAGGTGCTTTTATTTACTATAAGTTTTAGTTAAAGCTAAATATTTTTTAACTTGTTTTATACTTTGTTATACAATTTTACTTAATTGGCTTTATAAATACATCCTACCTATTGGCGGCATAAAATATTTATGATTGTATATTCGTAAAAGTTTTATCCAAAATCAATGCTAAATACCAAATTGAAATGGAATGCGACTATATACCTATTGGTTTGTACCCAAAGATAGTTGTGAACCCGCCTTTTTAAATAGATACTTATTTATTTTATTAATCTTGTAACTTAGGGTCAGTATTCGGTAATTTATTTATGTTAATCACCAGATGTAATTATTTTTGCATGATTTGGGTTAAATTCCTACTTATTTAATAATGTGCAATAATCCGTTCTAAATATCGAATACTGGCCAAGAGTACCAAAGAATATTAGGTGATTTTAAGCGAATTAAAGTATTTTAACATACATGTTTGTTTCTTTTCTCCAGCTAGACTCCACTAGACTAGATACTGCGACTCTAACCGTGTAAGATTTAATTTTATCGTGTTGTCTCAGAAACTACCATATACAGTAGTGGAGTACTTATATATTAAAAAACATTTATTATATACAAATATGACGAAACTAAGTTTGTGAGGTTTCTATAGAAAGCATCGAGATAATACGTGCTTTCTTTCCACGCGATGTTCTTAGGTACGTTACGTACATTTTTAATAGGTATACCTAAAAGGATACCTATGAAAAGGTAGGTATGAACAGCGCGTGGAAGGAAAGGGCTTTCCATGTAAACCTCACAAACGAAGTTTCGTAATATTTTTTCAAACTGAATTTGGTACGTCTGCAATTCTGTTTCTGGTTTATCACTTTTCTTTAAATGTTGTGCATTTCCAAATCGTATTAAACACAAATACACAATCTTATAGAGGAGGGTCATTACTATGTCTAAGACATGCTTTTCAATATGTAAGTACTTATTGAATTTGTTACGCATAAACGTAATTTTAATGATTGTAGGGGTAATTGTGCATTGTTGGCCAATAACTTTTCAAGATAATACGAGCAATATTATTTAGTTGAACGGCAGAATAAGCTAGTTAGGTAAAGTCATCTATACGCCCTTCATTTTTTTAATGTTATTGTGATGGATCAAGCACTAGGCCCGCCGAATGTGCGGATAGGTAAACCACTGCCTATAACAGATGCATTTGGTCATGTGACGAATTGCACTGCGCCCGTCACATTGAGACATAGTAGTTAATTCTCTTGTGCCTTTAATTTTTCTGGCTCTCAAGGACTTCTGCCGGAACACACTGTTCAGTGCTTGGCGGCAGATTTTCTACTTGATGGTGGTAGCTAGCCATGAGGTAATCCACCATGCAGTGCATCAAGCCGGCGTTGGGGATCGAACCAGGGACCTGCGGCACCGGCAGTCTATAGTTATAACCGCTCGGCCATCATTGCTTCAAAAGCACTCATCATTGTTTTATTTGCACATTCAGCTGTAATCTATGTATCGCTGTTTGTTAGTACCTACGTTTCGAAGCGATGCACTTTTCATTTTCCCAAACAAAATAAGGTAGGAAACAAAAACACTTGCGAATACCACGATCTTGTAGAATGGTAAGATGCGCGAAAAAAATAAAATTTTGAATTTCCTGACACAGACCACGTCGTTGTTTTCTACAGCTACTCATCTGTACGAATGGGCCAAAGGCTTTGTTTTATATGTCAAAAAATTTAGACATAATTTGTGCAATGGGTATTAAAACATCCAACATCATCAAATAGGGATGTTCAATCAAGAAACTTCATAGGAAGGTTCTTGAACATGTAGGGTATAATATATTAATATGCTATGGACCCGGCATCCGCACGGTGAATCCATGGAATGCTAAGTAATTCGTCTCTCTATTGATTTGTCCATAGCGAACTCCTCCACACAATGAACAGCTCAAACGGATAAGGTTGAATGAAATGTTGGGTATAATTTGTGCCAACAACAAAATATGGTTACGAAACCAACCTAAAGCAGTGAAAAATTACAAAATTTTAAATTTCCCGCCTCATACGAGTTTCCACCAACCAAAAATAGATTGAAACGGAAAAATGGCAAACCATGGCTGTCTTCCGATACACGCGAAAAGCGATTATAGCGATGTAGTCGCCATTCCGATACTTCCAAACCGCGTCTAGCAGTGATAGTCCTTATGACGTCACGGATTAGGTCATTATTGTAAGTCCGAATTAGTGCTATGAAACAACATATTCTAAATAAATCTTACATAATATGTAGTTAAGAAACGTTAGGGATAGCCCGATGTTACTCCATTGGATGGGATTAAATTATGTGCCTTTTATGTATTAGGTATTTTTTTAATTATTGTAGGCACTGCTTGTTTGTATTTTGTTTTAGACCATAAGGGTATTTTGTTTGTTACTAAAAAAGGAGTAGGCAGTGCAACCTTTAAAAATGTGTTGTACTGTAATGTTATATATGTACATATCATTTCTTATTAGCTTATTCCCATATAATATGACGAATGGATTAGGTTTTGATCTCTATATATTTTATCGGTAAGTGAAGATGTTTAGCAGACTAAAACTAGAACGAAAACAAACACTCATAAAAAGTTCAATTGCAATAAGTTGATGAAGCATGGCATTTGGTGCATTCTGTTTTTTTACTTGTGGGTGGTATTCAGCCATGTAAGTATTTGCAAGTAGTTGCGGTAAGTCTGGCAAAGAATACTAAATTTGAAAATTAGTCGTGAATTCTTGTTTCTTTTCATATATTTATTAGGATTAGCTGTTCCATTGCTATTAAGAATATGTAAACAGGAATTTAAAGTTTGGAAAGGTATTATTTAAAAAATTGAATAATCATCATTGGAAGATCCGGCAAAATTTACATTGCTGCTGAGCGATCAAAATTAGTTGGCTGCATTCTGTTATTATTAATAAGATTGGATTCAGTATAATATAATCTATCTATATTGTCAAAATATGGATACCTAAGTAAATATTTACTTAAACCAAACTTATATCCAAATACGAGTATATTATTGTTCACGCATAAGTATTACTTTTTTTTATGCCCGATGGGTTAGCCTTTGACCACTATCTCACCTGATGGTTAGTGATGATGTGGTCGAAGTGTTGTTTAGGAAACCTAGAATTACTTAATGTCAAGGACAGGTGCCGGAACACACCTTTAGTTATTTGGCGACAGATTTTCTACTTGAGAGTGGTAGCTAGCCAGACGGGCATTCGCAAAATGCTCTACCACCATGTTGTAACTACTGACATCCTAAGACAACAACCGGGACCTATGGCTTAACGGGCCCTCCGAATCAGTAGTAATGTCACCAGCGATTACCCATCCAAGTCATGACCGTGGCGGACGTTGCTTAACTTTGCTGATCGGTTTAGAACGACTAAGCAAACTTAACTACGAGTGCTTTATTTTATATATGTCATGTTGTTAATGTAGGTCTATGTAATAAATACTTAAAAACGAATAATGTGCACCTAGTTGAAATTAATACATTAATGAATAAGCTAAATGATGCACCTGTTCTTTTATTTCTTAAAGTACAACACTATTCCTAACAAATACTCCAGAAAAAATAGTTTCCATAACATTTAAACATTAGAAATAATACAATACAAATCACAAAGTATAAAACAGCTGAACTAAAACTACTCGCAAATACTTATTATTAAAACGGCATTTATAGTGCGAGAGCCGGTTGGTTGCAAAAATACCTACCTCATCGGGTACCCCAATAGGCTATCTTTAGATCGTTAACCGGCACTCAAACACGTAAAAAAAATCAGGTCTGCCAGAACCGATCCTGCCGGGTCATGGAAATAATCGATATTTTTTTACATAATTTTTTTGTGAAAATTACCTCTAGTGGTACCCGAATAAAAGTGATGACAACAGTTAACCATTGATTAATCATGTAAAAAAAAGTTGGTCTGCCATTGCGCACCCTGCCGGAAGTACTTGGCAGACCCCAAAAATATGCCCTTCCGACACGCTCAACCTACCTCATCGAGTACCCCGATGGGACTTGCGCCAAATGATAGCCAAGAAACGCCTTATTATGGATCAAAAGGTCTGCCAGGTCTAAACTTGCCGGAACTTAGTGATCAAAGCATTTGAAGTAGGTAGGCAGCATAATTTCACTTAAACTTAAAAAAGTACTTGTTCTTAATTTATACATATTAGCTAGTTTTTCATCAAAAATTAAATAAAACAAGAAATGTAGTGTTAAGAATGTATATATAAAATTGAATAATATACACCACAATTGCAATAACATGTTTCCTTCCAATTTAGGTACAATAATCAAAACTTAGTTATAGTGCGCATTATAGTTATCTGATATGTGGGTTTAAATTAAATGAAAATTTGTTGCATGATGTGCGAGTTATAAAGGTAATGAGAAAATTATTAAATCTGACACATTTTACCAAATTACGGGCATGCAAATCTCTCAGATTACTTAAAATATAGACTTATTGTAGACTGCAGAGTCTAGAACCTGTAGATACAGTAAACGCCTAATCAACCTTCCCACCGGAGATCACTCTAATTCACCGAAATACGGTTAAAGTTGAATTAATAATGGCTCCCTAGCCATTCTGCGTAAATGCCCAACTAACTAATCAACAAAAAATCGAACTGGCTACGATGACGTCAAGAAATATTTTATAACATTGTGGTAAGGTGCAAAAAACAGAGTCCATAAAAATCATACATTTTCAAATCAAGAATCAAAAATTGCAATCACTTTCGTCACTTGAGCTATCATATGTTTGATCAATAAGCAAATTGTATTTTGGGTATGTTTTATAGAAGATAAAGTTTCTGGCATCATTAGTATTTATACAGTTTTTTCCATAAATTTCGCATGTATTTATATTCATATTCGCCATCATAAATACCCCATTGAGTACCCCGATGGTACTTACGCCAAATGATAGCCAAGAAACCCCTGATAGTAGATCAAAAGGTCTGCCAGGTTTAAACTTGCCGGAACTTGTGATCAAAGCATTTGAAGTAGGTAGGCAGCATAATTTCACTTAAACTTAAAATAGTCCTTTTTTTTAAATTTATAAATATTAGCTAGTTTTTCATCAAAAAATTAAATAAAACAAGAAATGTAGTGTTAAGAATGTATACATAAAATTGAATAACATACACCACGAGTACAATAACATGTTTCCAATTTAAGTACAATACTCAAAACTTAGTTAAAGTGCGCATTATAGTTATTTGAAATATGTGGGTTCAAATTAAATGAAAATTTGTTGCACGATGTGCGAGTTATAAAAGTAATGAGAAAATTATAAAATCTAACCCATTTCACCAAATTACGGGCATGCCAATCTTGCAGAGTCTAGAACCTGTAGATACAGTCAACGCCTATAACTTACCACCGGACATCACTCTAATTCACGGAATTACGGTTATAGTTTAATTAATAATGGTTCACTAGCCATTGAATGTAAATGGCCAAACAAGTACAATACTTATATAAACTCTTTTGCAAAAATTAACGGGCACTTTAGATTTTTTTCTCTACTTTAATGAAGAAGAACAAGAAATAGGTTTTGTTAATTTGACGATGTATTGGCATGTTTTTTGAAGCATCCTGGCATGATTCTTTACGTTCCAAATTTAAAATTATTAAAAGAAAAATAATGATTATTGTGAATTATTCTAAAATTGCTTTACTAATGGCGCGAATTGTTGAAACGATTTTTAACTGATTACGATATTTTAAAACTTTTTGGATATTTTCTGCAAATTAAACAATTTAATCTTTCTTTTTACATTAAATACCACTTTTTGATATGAGTGATAAAGCGATAAGGGCCGGTAAAATTATAGCCCTACCTGAAGAAGGTTGTTCGCAAACTTACGTGTCTCAGCGGCTAAATTTGAGCCGTTCAACTGTCCAGAGGACTTGGCAACGGTATTAAGAGACTGGTTCGGTCAAAAGAAGACCCGGTTCGGGAAGAAAACGATGCACAGAACCAAGAGATGACCGCTTTTTGGTGAGTCAAGCGTTGCGTAATCGTAAGGCGTCAAGTGTGGACCTGAAGAAGAGCCTTGAAGAAGTAAGAGGAGTAGAAGTTAGCTTGTGGACGGTCAGGAGGAGGCTTTCGGCTGCAAATAGAGAGTTACCAAGAGTTACCGCCCAGCTCGGGGCCCTAAATTACTCCGTGAGCACCGTGTTGCTCGACTTCAGTTTGCTCGGAACTGTGCTTCATGGACTCTGGAGGACTGGAATAAAGTATTGTTTTCTGATGAAGCTAGAATCTCTTTGTGTGGAGAGGACCGACGCCGGCGAGTACTGCAAAGACCACGGGAATGCTATGCGGAAGTGTGTTTCGAAGAAATCACTCCTTATGGCGGAGGCTTCGTTATGTTTTGGGCAGCAATTAATTCGACGGAGCGTACGGAGTTAGTTTTCATAGAAAATGGAACATTAAATGCACACCGGTACATAATGGAAGTCATAATTCCATATGCACAACCCACATTGACTGCACTTGGGGAAGATTCCATTTTTATGGACGATAATGCTCGCCCGCACCGTTCTGGCGACGTGGAAGCGTACATGCAAGAAGTTGGGATCCGTCGTTTAGATTGGCCAGCTCAAAGTCCTGACCTCAATCCAATTGAGCATGTGTGGGATGTTCTAAAGAGACGGGTAAGATCAGTGCCACCTGCTCCACAAAACATCAGGGAGCTAAAAAGAGTCATTGCAGAAGAGTGGAAACGTATTCCTCAAAACGTTATTAAAAACATCGTGGAAAGCATGCCCAGAAGGATTCAAGCTGTGATTTTGGCAAGAGGAGGTCACACTCGTTATTCGCTTTTTACATTTGTAACTTTATTTAATTAAAAAAAACTGGTCTTTATTGCCGAGCACTTCTTATTGTTTGGGCGTGTACATCGATTTTAAGAATCCTACGTATTTTTTTCTTTTGATTGCTCGAATTTACTTCACGCGCAATTATTTACACGATTATAGGTAAACAGGCTACGTCAAAGAAATAAATTTCATTTAATTAACTAAAATCGACCTTAGAACGTAAATTTCCTTAGGTGTCCGTTTTTTTTGCAAAAGAGTGTATATACAAAAAATACAAATCAACATAAAATCGAACTGGCTAAAATGACGACAAGAACATTGTGGTAAGGTGCAAAAAACAGAGTCCATAAAGTACATAAATATCATATATTTTCAAGTCAAGACTCAAAACTTGTAATCACTTTCGTCGCTTGAGCTATCATACGTTTGATAGATATCATCGTCCTCTGAATCATTTATTATAATGGACCCTACAGTGGTGTTGGATCACCTTAATACCACAGAGTTTCTAGGCGATTGTTTCTAATTACCCATGCGTATTTTTTGGCTTCCAATTCATTAGTTCATTTAAACTTACGTTTTACCACATAGCGTTTCTGGCATCATAAGTATTTATACAGTTTTTTCCATAAATTTCGCATGTATTTATTTTCATATTCGCATTCATAAATACCCTATCGAGTACCCCCATGGTACTTGCGCTAAGTGATAGCCAAGAAACCCCTGATAATGGATCGAAAGGTCTGCCAGGTCTTATCTTGCCGGAACTTAGTGATAAAAAAAATTAGGAATTTTAGTTCATGCTGAATGGTTATAAAATAAAAATATTGCGAACAGCATTCATTAACGCTATGTGGCAAAACGCAAGTTTAAATGAACTAATAACATTGGAAGCCAAAAAATACGGATTGGTTATTAGAAACAATCGCCTAGAACTTCTGTAGTATGAAGGTGATCCGACAACACTACAGGGTCCATTATAATAAATGATTTTTATTTTCTGTATTTATATAAGTGTTGTACTTGTTTGGCCATTTACAATCAATGGCTAGTGAACCATTATTAATTCAACTTTAACCGTATTTCGGTGAATTAGAGTGATCTCCGGTGGTAAGTTATAAGCGTTGACTGTATCTACAGGTTCTAGACTCTGCGAGATTTGTATGCCCGTAATTTGGTGAAATGGGTTAGAATTTATAATTTTCTCATTACCTTTATGACTCGCACATAATGCAACAAATTTTCATTTAATTTTAACCCACATATTTCAGATAACTATAATGCGCACTTTAACTAAGTTTTGATTATTGTACCTAAATTGGAAGGAGACATGTTATTGTACTCGTGGTGTATATTATTCAATTTTATATATACATTCTTAACGCTACATTTCTTGTTTTATTTAATTTTTTGATGAAAAACTAGCTAATATGTATAAATTAAGAACAAGTCCTATTTTAAGTTTAAGTGAAATTATGCTGTCTACCTACTTCAAATGCTTTGATCACTAAGTTCCGGCAAGTTTAGACCTGGCAGAGCTTTTGATCCATAATCAGGCGTTTCTTGGCTATCATTTGGCCCCATCGGGGTACTCGATGAGGTAGGTTGAGCGTGTCGGAAGGGCATATTTTTGGGTGTCTGCCAAGTACGGCAGGGTGCGCAATGGCAGACCACTTTTTTTACATAATTAATCAATGGTTAACTGTTGTCATCACTTTTATTCGGGTACCACATGAGGTAATTTTCACAAAAAAATTACGTAAAAAAAATAGCGATTATTTCCATGACCCGGCAGGATCGGCTCTGGCAGACCTGATTTTTTTTTACGTGTTTGAGTGTCGGTTAACGATCTAAAGATAGCCTATTGGGGTACCCGATGAGGTAGGTATTTTTGCAACCGGCTCTCGCACTATTATGTCTTAGAAGGACAATGCATTCATATTCTTTATTACAAAAACTTAATACTTCACAATACTCTAATAAAAAACTACTGTGTCTTCATGATAGTTCCATGCAATAATGTAATACACACATACGAGACTTGTGTTCAATAAGATAAGATATTTTTTATTGCTAAAAAGATTTATAAGTAAATAGAATGATTAACTTAGATTCTACAATAACTAAAATTTCTTATTGAGTAATAGATTAACAGCGAGCCCCAAACTAAGCACTAAGCCTGTATCTTGGGGATCGAGTGCGTTTTTCAAAAGTTCATTGTGTTGTTCAGGACAAAATTAAAATAGACGCAGTGGCAATGTAAAATTAAGTTTAAATCTATGTACAATGCGTTGCAATACCAAAGTATAAGTTTAAATATATTTTTTTAGATTATTTTTTTTTAAATGAGACTGCATAATATGTGCCCGTTATCTTCAATTAGGTGAATAGGAATTTCCTTGAAGCAGTTTACAGGTAATAATTTTAATTTAACTAAGTACTTATAATATAGATATAAAGTGTAGAATGTATGTGTGTTGTAGGATGTGTGTAAGAGAGTGTGTATGAGAGAGACGGATGTGCCTGAAGTGAGTGAACTCATAAATACTCGTTCACTCGTCCATTTATTGGTTTCATACGTTCTTTGCGTGTGAAATATATTGAGCGAGTGTGCTGAGCAGTAGCGGTTTCATATTTCTGTTTCTTTGGGAGAAAGTTTGAGCTGAGATTTTTTATATCACACCTTTTTGCCACTTTGTTGTACGTATGGGGGTGTGAAAAAGAAGGACAGCGTTTAGCTGATAAAGCTGTAACAAACGGTTTTGGAATTCTAAAAGCACATCTTGTCATGATTTTTTCAATGTCTAAGTGACTTCTTAGATCAATGTGAGTTTTTGTTGTAGCCCTGAAAATAAAGAGCTGGCGAACACGTTAAACGACTTGGACTCTTTACAATGACTTGAAATTCACTGTAAAGTGTCCAAGCCTTATTTTAGATATTAATACCTAATTAATCATTGCAATTATTAAATATTTATAATCTGAAATAAATAGAGTTAATCGTTATTAGAAGACAATTCAATGTTTAAAAAATCTCCATTTGAAAATTGCATAGCTGATGTCTAAGAATAACATTAACATACATTAGTTATAAACGCTTAATATTTAAATTTGATCGATCACCAAGATGCCTGCGAAGTGTGGGATTATGGCAAACACCCCTTTTAGCGTTGTTAGCCTAACCCTTACTGTTACACTTGATCACAATAATTGAAAAAGAGGCCCAAAATTATCAAAAATAACGAAAGTGGCATGAAACGGAACACTGGCATGAAATGGACACACGACCGCAGTGCATAATTAGATTAATTTGTTAATATTAGGTAGCTGCCAAAAGCACGATTTCTGAAACAGAACGGATGATGGTCGCTATACCTATTTTAAAAATCGCTTTTAGGGTGTATCGGAACAAATCGGAAGGCTATTGCTCACTGCTCAGGAGCGCGTTCCAGTAAATGTTGGTCGAGCAATATTTGCTCTAAGGCACCTGGAACGACCTATAAAGCTCCTTTCAAAATATGGAATTGACAGCGATGTTTTTAGGTGATAAAATACAGTCTACATTTTTAATAAATGGGCATAATACGTAATTAAGCAATGTTAATATAGTATGCCACTAATCCTTGGCTTAGCTTGTACAAAATCTATTATTTATTGTAGAATCTGTCACATTTGACAGCTGGCCAAGATTTGGCCGATTCAAAAGGTAGTAAAAATTTGGCCAGGCAGATCAAAATTTGCTCTGACAGGTCGCCCGGAACGGGTATGATCAAATCTTGACAGGATCAAATTAAGTTCGATTAGAGTGCTGGAACGGCGTATATCTGCGTTTAGACCATAATTTGTCTTGGCCGACGGGTAGGATGAACGCACCCCAGGGCAGGAAGTCATTTCGGAACGCACCCAGAACATAAAAGTAAACGTCACAACAAAAACATCTGATTTTTATTTGTGATGTGAATAGAATGTAGTAAAATTTCTGTGCTGTGTGGGAAGCTAGATTTTACCTATTACTATAATTTACTTAAACATGAGTACTACGGGTCAATCTATTACCCTGGCCAACAGCATTATCGGCGTAGGCATTTTGGCTATGCCTTTTTGTTTTCAACAAGTAATTATAATAATTATTTTGTAGCTGTTTTTACACTAAATTGTGGTTTATTTAGCTAGTCTTTCGTGTTAAAGAATAGTTTACTTGCGTTTAAAGTAATATACAGTTGACCAAGAAAGTACCTACGTTATAAACTAACATTTCATTGTTTCCAGTGTGGTGTTATTCTAGCCAGTTTGATCCTTTTGTCCATGGGTTTGGTATCAAGGCTATGTTGCTATTTTCTTTTGAAGTCTGCATTCCTGACTAGACGGAGAAATTTCGAATTTCTGGGTAAGTTAACTCTTGAAAACAACATTAAGCTTGTTGTCTGGTCACTGATGTCACTGTTAGCCTGATAGCAAAAACCATTTTTATGTATTTCGTCTTAAATGCGAGTTGGTGTCATTCATAGTTAAATTGTAACTGTTTACTCCAAAACAAATGTGTAGGAAATATGCAGCTGCATGTTTTTGTCTAGGTTCAGTTAATTTGTTCCCCAATTAATGTTGTGATCTATTCTACAACTATTTATGTATATAAAATACTGAGTACTTAGAGAAAACCCCTGATATAAAAATTGTTTAAATATTAATTACAGCGTTTCATGTATTTGGTTCTGCGGGGAAGTTTGCTGTAGAAATTGGAATAATTGGTTTTCTCATGGGAACATGTATTGCATACTTTGTTGTGGTAGGAGACCTGGGGCCCCAGATAGTTTCCAAAATGTTCAACATTAACCAAAGTGATATATTGAGGTAAGTTTTTGTTTAATAAAATATAACTTTTGCTACCCTGCTTTATAATAAGTTAACTTCTTTTAGACATTTAAGTAACTGCCTGCTTATCAATATATGCATTTAAATAATATGTATATATAATTTTAAGAATATGATGTTATTAGTGAACTTAACTCAAGAATATAACTTAATAAAAAAAAATATTATTATTAAATATCTTGTATTACAGCACCATACTGTTTGTACCTTTGTTGTTTGCCTATGTAGGTTAGGTAGGACTACTCACATAAACATATATATGCTTAATAATAACAATGTCTTACCAGCTAGAGATTGTGGTGGAACATGGCGAGGCCTACCTGGTGTTAAGCCCCTACCTCTAGGCAGTGTTAACCTAGGCATTGTGAGGAAACACACATTAGGCCCACCTGATATTAAGTGGTAACCTCTGCTATAATAAATGCATTTTGTCAAAAGATGGGCAAACTATGACTTACACAGACTGGCCAACCATCTGGTTGCATAAGGCCAAAACTATTCAGCCAAGCGTAACATTGCTTTTGATGAAATTCAGGTGACATTTGCAATAGATGTAATTCTTTTATGCACCACAATCTAACTAAACTTAAGTAAAATTCAAAAGTCCTTATTTTATTGACTCTCAAATACAAATTGGCATAACAATCTTAATATTAAAATATTTCTATACAATCAAGAATTATTTTACATTATGTAGCTCGTAAAAATATTACTGGTCTGCTTAAAAATAATGGCAATTTTTTTGTTATTTTAATTTCATATATGGTGGGCTCGCAAGTTTGGTGGCTTTGAAATAAACAATAAAAAAGAATTTTTGAAATAAACAATAATACATAAACAAATTTATTTATAAATAAAGTGAACATTTGGGAAAATTATTTTTTTATAAATAAAATCTTTTCACACACTCCTCAAATCTGTACCACAAATTGGTAAAAACTCGCTTGTACATTGAACATAGAATAGCAGCATTTCTTCTCAAACGAATATTGGTCTTCAACTGGGTAACGTAGTTTGATTATTACTGTGAACTTGCCTCTTCATGTTACACCACAGCAAAAAGTCTGGTGGTGCAGGTCTGGACTTCTGGGTGGCCATGGAATATCAGCTCGGAGCGATATGAGTTTCCCTGCAAACATCTTGTTTATGACTGCCAACAAATCTTTAGATGTGTGGCAAGTTGCGGCTTCTTGTTGAAATAATATTTAACTATTATAGACTTGAAATTCGTGCAGTTGTGGGAAGATTAAATCTCATGACTTGACAGTCTATCGATCGGAATTTACAGCCACAGATTGCCTTCGCTGATCCTTGGGACCGATGATCCCGTGTGCTCACAGAAAGAAAATTCAAGTTGCATGTGAAGAATATTTTGATAAAGAAATCTTACTACACAGTTTGTGATTACTTAAACGTCAAAAATGCTTGGACTGGTTCGCCTCTGCCAAGTTAACGCCTGTCACCTACGTAATGTAAATTAAATTTTGTAATAATTTTACTATATAGTATGTACTTAACACATTGTTAAAAAACGTTTAAAAGAATGGCCCCGAGTTTCTTGCCCGTTCTTCTCGCAGTGGCTCTATAATTTTTGTTTGCTGAACTGGCAGTACAATGTAGTATATTTCAATATTAAAATTTGTAATTGACCTTCATAAGAGCGTCGTAGACGCCTAAATTGAATAAATGATTTTGACTTTGACTTTGCTGAAATGGCCGACCAAACTGTTACTTTTGGCGAATGCAGAGGCTTTTGATGTTTTGAGCGTAGATTGTCTGCGACTCAGTAACTGCAATTTTGTTCATTAACGTGCCCATTTAAATATAAATGGGCTTTGTGTCAAACAGAATATTGTTGGAAATCCGAAATCACTATAATGTTGTTTTAACAAAATCTTCAAAAAACCTTTTTTACTTACATTTATCAGCCGAGTAGTTTGATCTCGACCGGTTTCTCGCCTTTTAGAGTCGCTTCCTTAAGGAGCACGTGCGCTTCCGACTGGTTCAAAAATGTTTAAATAACCTATTTAAAATCTAACTCCCTATTTTACGCATAAAATTATGAGTAAAGTAAGGAGCCGGCTATAAATATTGCCGGATAGTCGGCTTTTGCCGACTTTCTTTTATTTTAAGGTACAATTGTATACTATACAATATATGCAGTCACTTCTGGACATTCACATAAGTTTTAAAACATATTTATCGAGAATTAGTTACCTAGGTTTGTTATGGTTTCTAGTCTATTCCAATATGGCCAGATCGAACCCTTCTTCTCTTTTTAGGTAAGCTTAAATGATGATACATCTCGATAAATACTGCAGGAACAACAATAGCTTCACTATCCTCCATTTTATGTTAATCTGCTGTACCTTAGTTGAGACGTACCTATCAGTGTTACTCCATGTATTTAGAAGCGCTCATAGCGAAATTTCTTAGCTATCAGCTAACTTAAGCAACGTCTGCCGCATTATGACTTGGATGGGTGACCGCTAGTCACATTACTACTGAGCAGCAGTCCATGCTTCGGAGTCACGGTTATTGACTTAGGATGGTGGTAGGGCATTATGCGAATACCCGCCTTTCTAGCTACCACCCTCAAGTAGAAAATCTGTCGCCGAGCACCTAAAGGTGTGTTCCGGCAGCTGTCCAGTGAGAGCCACTAGTTCTAGGTTAGCCTGAACAACATCTACAACCACATCACTTACCATCAGGCGAGAAAGTAGTTAACAGGTATAAAAAATAAAGTGTACCAAACCAACTCAATTCCTCAGCAACGCTGGAATATATTCGGCAATTTGTTGCCCAATTAAATTGCAGTAAGAGTTTCTTAGCTTTTGTAGCCCGCCTAAGAAAGTTTTATACTAACGAGTACTAATTAATTAGGTACATTTTGTTCACAGAACTTCAATAATGGTGATAGTATCACTGGTGTGCGTACTTCCGTTGGGACTGCTGAGAAATGTGGACAGTCTCAGCAATGTTAGCGCAGCTACTATTGGCTTCTACTTCTGTCTTGTTATAAAGGTACTAACTTCTTATGCTCATGGTGTTCAGATATTGGTTAAACACTTGGTGGTTTGGGAATTATATATTTAAATTTACAAATTTTAAGCCACATACTTAATTGTTCATCTCTTTCGGGAATCAAACACAAATTCCCCGGTTTTACTTAGTGGGTGCCTTAACCACTGAGCTATCAAGACTGGCTTAAAGGTTCTAAATTGTATTAAATAATAATAAATATATGAAGTCTAGTAGTCTGGTTGATGGCCGCGCACCGTCCCCTATGACGGTTAAAGTAATACAATTGGAGCACAAAGTTTCGGCAGAAATGTCAATGTCCAGGTGGCTGAGATGGTGTTAAGCATCCGACGCGATATCGGAGGACGCGGGTTCGATTCCCGCCTTGGGCATAAAATTTTGTACTCCAATAATTTGTTTGATATGATTTTCGCTTAGCACGCGATAGTGCTTGTAATCATATTTAGAAATAAATATATCTTTATAAGGAATTTCACCATATGAATATGATGATATTCACAAATTTTTTTTTGTTAAAAAAAACTTTGTTGCGAATTTTAACGCCCTTCTCCTCAGCAACTATGTTTCCACAGAATACATAGTTTAAAACATATTGATAATTTATTTAAATTATAATATATTTATTTTTGCAATAACATATGCTCTGCGGATTACATTACAAAATTACGAGAGGAATTCATTATTTAATTTATATATGTGTGTGTGTAGAGTGTGTGCGTGTGTGTGTGAGAGTGTTGTGTTATATTGTGTCACATGGGAGTAATACCTGTGTTTGAAAATTCACAATCTGCTCAGTTTCGTCGTATGTGAGAGATTGTAGCTAGTCTGTGACTTCAAGTTTCGATTTCTTTGAAGTGGCCTGTAGAACAATCGGAGCTTAGGCCATTCTTCTACGATTTCTTCGATAGTAACCAGCTTATATTCTGTATGTCCAGGTAATAGCAGAAGCGGCTTCTCAGCTTCCCTCGGGCGACTGGCATCGCAGGATGGAGTTATGGAAGCCTTCTGGAGTGCTGCAATGTGTCCCTATATTCTCCATGGCGTTATTCTGTCAGACGTAAGTTTATCTGTCTCACTATAAGTACTTACAGCCTATGTACAAGACAATTAGAAATATAATAATAACACGCTGAACAAGAAGTAGAATAGTGAGTATTACATTTTAGTAGGTATCGATAGGAAAAATTACTGACTGGTTAGGAAGAAATACCAATTTGAAAGAAATCCAAAAGATAATAATAAGAAGAATATATAATAAAAATATTCTTTCAGCCGCCATGGCAACTAAATTACGCAACTAGTTGTCAAAAAAGAAAAAAAATATCATTATACTCAACCAGTTTCCGAAGAAGACTATATTTGTTTTACAATTACAATGGTTTACTTTTGTTAGTTTAAAAGAGAAATATCTACCCGCTCAGAACGTATAGAGATATATGCAGCGTAACCATGCACACTTTGTTTTACCACCCGAAATTCATATCTAAAAAAAAATTTAAACACAAAATTGATCCGACTTCTACACTCTTCTAATACTAAGTGTGAAATAACTTGTTAAAGTCTACCCCATGCTGATTCAAAACACTCTGAAATCAAATTTCCATGGTCCAACTACAAAAAAATAAATAATTTTTTAAGAAAATTTTATATATGATAACATTTTTACTCACCTACAGTACTGGTCACCATAGAAACACTTGTAAATACCAAGTCATCTAGGTATGTCAAGCATTTTTCAGTTAGTTGAGTGTAAATAAAAAATGTCTAGTAGTTTCTTTGATGAAATTTATATGGGATCATCTCAGAGGTATATCCTTTTTAATAAAAAAATATTATCAAAATCGGACAAGTACTCTGTAAAAAGATATGCGTGGTCGAACGTAAAAAAAAATCATGTCGTATTGAGAGTCCCTTCCTTTTTTGTAAGGCGGTTATAACACATATTGCCCTGTAATTTAACTGTCCTAGGATCGTATTAATAAATGTATCTCAAACTTGAGAACGATCTGCTTGGTGTTAGGGCATTTTGCGAATGCTCGCCTGGCTAGCTACCACCCTCAAGTTGTAAATCTGTCGCCAAACACCTATCGGTGTGTTCCGGCAGCTGTCCTTGAGAGCCAGTAACTCTAGGTTAGCCTGAACAACATCTTCGACCACATCATCACTTACCATCAGGTGAGATAGTGGTCAAAGGCTAACCTATCAAGCATAAAAAAAAAATTAAGATGCAGTATTGAACTTCTGTCAAAAACAAGTTTTTATCGATCTCATTCTTGAGATGCGTTTATTAACACGGGCCCTAGAACCTTGAACTCAATGATGACATTGTTGCTTGGCGGCTCAATATATGTACATGTATGTACTCCTCCAGGCGTTTACTTCTTGAGAATCTTACCAGTGTTGCTACAGTTTAGCGAATTGATGAAGTCACAAGTGAGGTTGAATAACACAGTTTGTTTTTTCAGGCAATTGTTTGAGATATTCGAGTCTCTGCCGTCGCTTTCGCTCGAGAAGATGAATTTAGTGACGAAGAACGCCATCAACATCTGCTCAGGCGTCTACCTCACTCTCGGAGTGTTTGGTTACCTAGCATTCAGCTCACAAGATATATCTGGTGAGTTTCTGTAATTAATAATCATAAATGCGATGTTGGAACAACTTTTTTATTTTACATACATAAAATGACGCCTTTTCCCATTGGGGACGCAGAGACCACAGATTTCCACTTGCTACGATCTTTACAAATTTGTTTTTGCTTCATCTACCCTCATCAATCTTTTCATAATATTAGTTCCAAGCGGGAATCGTATCAGGGGGTTGCGGGTTTGGTTCCCGCTTTGTACTCTAATAATTTGTAAATGTTATTTTCAAAACTACTAATTTGAAGCGCTCGTTGCGAAGTTTGCTTAGCCATTCTGAACCGATCAGCAAAGCTAAGTAATGTCCGCCTCGGGCATGAGTTGGATGGGTGACCGCTGCTGACATTACTACTGAGCGCTTCCGTGCTTCAGAGAGCACGTTAAGCCCTCGGTCCCGGTTGTTGTCTTCGGATGGCAGTCGTTATAGCATGGTGGTAAGGCATTTTGCGAATGCCCGCCTGGCTAGCTACCACCCTCAAGTAGAAAATCTGTCGCCAAGCACCTAACGGTGTGTTCCTGCAGCTGTCCTTGAGAGCCAGTAATTCTAGGTTAACCAGAACAACACCTTCGACCACGTCATCACTTACCATCAGGTGAGATAGTGGTCAAGGGTTAACATATCATGCATAAAAAAAATAATTAGAAGCTCTATCGCATGCTAAGTGAAAATAATATTTACAAATTATTAGAGCAGTCTTGTCCCGAGCGGGAATCGAATCCGGGGATGTATTATACTCACATTTTTTTTTACTTTTACACCTGCTGCCCTATTACTTTACTTTGTAGCAATGGGCACTAGTAGCTATCATCATGGACGGCGTACTAACCAAATATAATTAAATTTAATTTATAATTTTCTACACTTGGTATTAAGAAAATGACAAAATTACGTCTGTATTGAAAGCTCTTCGAAGATACTAACCGCAGGGTGGTAGCTATGCTAGCATTAGCAAAATGCCCTACCACCCACCATGCAACTACAAAGATTATTTGATAAAATTCAGATTAGACCACAAACCTTACGAAATGGGACACGATCTGAACGGTACAGTCGAACGGAACGGATCAATCGCACACTGTGTGGGAGATCGAAACGATTTTCCCAAACTGTACAGTCGAATATATGCCGCTGTCGGCTGCACAACTTCACTAGGACTTTAGGAACTCTACCGTTTAATTGAAGCGTGCCAATTGTGCATGATGTCAGTTTCACCTCGATCACGCACAAGATAAATAAGATAAGATAATCATTTGTTCCAGAAAAATACATTCCAGGAGGCATGCAGACTTACATTTTAAACACATTTACAATAAAAGAGGAAAGCTATAAAATATATTATTAAAGTTCAAGGTAAAACTATATGCAGTAAATATAACAATATATTTAAAAGGTGTACACAAATAGCACCACTAAAATATAACCTAAAACGTATCGAACACGATAAAAATAAATGCAAGGCTATATGGAAAGCAATATCTTCTTCTGTAGGTAATAATTTAAGTAAAAATTACATAAAAGAAATAAATTTGAATAATATGACATACACTAATCCCATTGACATCTGTAATACATTTAATAATTATTTTATTGACTCAATTGTAAATCAACCCACTACTACAACCCAAGCTAAAACCACACATTGCAGTCCCAATTTAAAAACAATATTTTTGAACCCTACAGATTATTATGAAATTTATAGTATCATAATGAATCTTAGTAAGTAAAACTAGTGGTTATGATGAAATTACAACGCAAATTTTAAAGTTTTGTGCTAACTGGATATGTGTCCCACATTCGCATATTGTTAATCTGTCTTTTCTGAATGGAATATTTCCTGAACAACTCAAGATATCTATCGTAAAGCGTCTCTTAAAATCTGGGGATACGACAGATCCTAATAACTACCGCCCTATATCTATAGTGCCTATATTGTCTAAGATACTTGGAAAAGGCTATGATAAATAGACTTGATAAATTTCTGACTAAACATAAAATTCTTGCAAATGAACAGTTTGGATTTCGTAAGAGCAGTTCTACTGCACTTGCTTGTTTCAATTTACTATAAGCCGCCACAGAGAGCATATATGAGGGCACTCCAGTTGTTTCCTTATTTCTTGATCTAAAAAAGGCTTTCGATTTTTTAAATCATAGTAAGCTGCTACACAAGTTAAGTTTATACGGCATTAGAGGTAAGCCACTCCAAAGGCTACGTAGTTATTTAAATAATAGAAGACAATTAACTGAAATTACAACAACAATTTTAAAGGGTCACAAAATTTATGAGAGGAAGAAATTTAGATCTCAAACTATAATAAATAAGAATGGAGTGCCTCAGGGAAGTATTTTGGGACCTCTACTTATCCTGCTTTACATTAATGATCTCCCTGATCACACAGTTCACAGGTGTGTTCTGTTTGCAGATGACACTACAGTTCTTGTTAAATGTAATGACAAAAAATAATGCCAACAAATTGTAAACGAAGCGTTAGCGGATGTAATTAAATGGACAGATAATAATGACTTAAATATTAATTTAAACAAAACTAAAATAATTCAATGTCAATCTTATAATACAATTCCACTATCCCTTGACATTAAATATATTAATCAAAAAGTAGAAGAAGTTAGCTGTTATACATTTTTGGGTATACATTTGGACAAAAATCTTAATTGGAAAGAACATGTTAATGCAGTTTGCCAAAAACTTAGCCGTTACACGTTTGCCTTAAAAAAGCTGAGACAAACAATATCTGTCGAGGTCGCTTTAGCCGCCTACCATGGCTATGTTTCATCGGTTCTTGGTTATGATCTTATCTGGAGCAACTCGGTTGAGTTAGATAAGGCCTTCAAGGTACAGAAGCGGTGTATCCGAGTCATAAATAGGGCTTGGTTTCTTGACAGCTGCAAACCACTATTTAAAAACAATAATATATACTTCCCCTACCGTGTCAGTATATAAGAGACTTGTGTATCTTTGTTAAGACAAATCCAACCTATTTTCAAAAAAGAAGTGATATTATTCCAAGACAAAAAAGATCGAAGTATAAAAACTTATTATACCATCCTCTATGCCAAAAAGTTATTTATGAAAAAAATGTTTATAATATGGCTATTACTGTTTTTAACAAATTACCGTACAACTTGAAAACTTTGACCGGAAACAGCTTCAAAACTAAACTGCACAATTGGTTATTGGACAATTGTTTTTATAGCATGAGAGAATATTTTAATGTATAATAATATTCATACGTCTGATTGTAGGTTGAATGCATTGCTATATATTTTCCTAACATCTGAAATTGTAATTATTGTGTATCCTGACAAATAAATGTTTGATTGATTGATATTAATCAAAATAGTTCTCGAAGTATACTTTTGAAACGTTTTTTTTTCTGTGAGAATATCAATGCAGCATAATAACAATACTTCGTGAACTATAAGATAACAATTATTGAGAATTAGACAGCTAGGTATAGCGGTTGATAAATTAATCCGTATGACAAAAATATGATTTTATTTTGGCCACGGGCCTCAGACTAGGTGATAACGCATGTATCTTGAGTGCCCACCACTCGATAACTTCGTAACTATGTAGGTATCCTATTCGTTCGCTTAGTTCCTCCTGTACATACATATTTATCCTTCGTGGGACGATGCAGATTACAAATAAGAAAAAGTTAAAGTTTTTCTAGTTACAAAATTACAAATTTTCTAGAGAAAAAATTATTGTCATGTGCGGGATTCGAACCCGCGTCCCACCTTTAGCCGGGGTATGCTCTAACCAATTGAGCTAACATGACACAATGACTCATAACTTTAATTCTTGCTCTCGTTCTTCAACCATCGTATCGGGATGGAGCGACACTTCAACTTGCGTTGTACTACAAACAAGACCAATTTTGCAATTTGTTGATGTTAACGTGTTTTCTAACATAAGTATCCGATAACACTAATTGTGGGTTGTGAGGTGATTTTAGTAGTAAATCAGTACTAATATTATAAATGCGTAAGTAACTCTGTCTGTCTGTTACGCTTTCACGCCAAAACTACTGGACCGATTTGAATTAAATCTGGTATGGAAATAGTTTGAGACCCAGGAAAAAACATGGATAGTTTTTATCCAACTGCGCAAAAAGAGGTTAATGTTTTTGCGCGATAACCAATATACGCGTAACATAATTGTTATTAAATAAAGTTTTTATTTAATAACAATTATTTTATATATTTTGTGTCTTTCGTCGTCGTTTTCGATCGCAGAAAACAGCTAAGCGTCATAGTCGAAGACATCCTGGAAAGAAATGAAGATCTTTCTCGATCTGTCTTAGTGTGTTTAGTGGACGTTGATCGCATTCGATTTCGTATGGTGTGTGAGACCCATTACAGTTTACAAGATTCATAGTTAATTATATTAGTGTTAATTGTTGCATTAACGCGACAGAATGGTGTTCTGGGGTTGAGGGTTCAAGTTTTATTATATTCTACTACCTAATTGAACTTTTTGTTTTATTTCAGGAAACATCCTTATGAGCCTTAGTCCCACGATGGCAAGTGACGTCATCAAGCTGGGCTTCGTCATGTCGCTTGCGTTTAGTTTCCCGCTCATCATATTCCCTTGTAGAGCAAGCCTGTACTCTTTTCTCTACAAAAAGGTAAATAACATTGACAAAATTGCTACAGCTAGTATTTGATTTGAAATACATATCAACACATTCTCACGGCATGTAAGCGCATGCACCGTCTATACACCCACGTTTAGCAGAAATGCTTTGGTGCCATGTAAAAAGAAGCGAATCTATTGCCTTCTACTGGGCTCAGTCGCAGACTCCGTACTGCTACTGAGAATATCTTTGTCAGACAAACCCAATAGCAATTTTTTTTTCATGGATCATCAAACAGTACACACAATAAATAATGTACAAACAGTTTAAAGGCAAAACATATAATTGCGATACCAACGACGTTGACCACAAATATATATTTATAATTAGTTTGAAAGATGTCGTGAGTATGTGGCATTTTATCTGGTATGTATTGCGCGGAGTCGTCACCGAAGTATATAAGCTTGAACTCACCTGATGAAGGGCATCGGATATGCCATAAACCCAAGCCGGTTATTTAACACATTAAAACCCAATAACTGTCCGACCTTAAGTAACTACATATAATTAAAAAAAAATACCTAAAAATGAAACCGACTTCGATACTCAGTGTAAAATAAGTAATTGATGTCGGTACCATGATGGTTCAAAAGTACCTTTTATCGCAATATTGTGCGCATGGTATCGACAAGTTCTTATTTCACTCTTTTGAGTGTTGAAGCCGGACCGATTATGATGTCTTGTTTTATGTATTTATATTGTTGGACAACGTTCGGACGTATTTTCCTAAGAAAAGCAGAAGGAACATCACAAATAAGAATAACTAGCGAAAGTGATCTAGATAAGTTAAAAGAAAAGTGACTGGATTTGCTGAAAATAAGTTATTCATGTAATTTTGCTATCAAAATACCAAATTTCATACTTTTAATATTTTTTTCAATTGTAATAATGTTAACAGTTAATTACACCCTTCACTCTGTACACCTATTTTACAAACGAGTATATATACAAAGTAAAAAAATACCCTACACTGACGAATGCTTCACAATAAAAACATACGTCTCAACGACTATACAACTGCATGTATCTATATACCTACACATACACCTATATTTTATTTACATATTTATTTTTATACGAACAAACAATAAATTAACAACAACCAAAACAATTTGCACTAAACATACACATGATAAAGATGCTTTTATATCATTTTATAGTATTACTATACACTTCTCAACTTATAAATCTATTGAAATGAAAATATTTTGTATATTTTGTAGTAAGTTCAACACTTGGCTACATGTTATATATAAGAGCTATAAACTTAAAACTGATTTATTAAGAAATTCTATTAACGCTTTGATTGTTTATGTTTGTCATGCCATTATTAGCCTTACTATAATTTTATTCATATTTCTAACTTGGATGCTATACATGATACTAAGCCAAAAACTTGTTATTTACTCTAAAATAATAACATCTTGGTCCGCATTATCCAGATCTCATTTAAAAAAAATATTTGCAATGTTGGATTTAATAAATAATGATCTATTACAAGACATAGAACGCACAGATGCTATTAACTGTAGATATCTAAATAATCCATCGATGTGCTCTCGTTTTTTAAATCTTAATAGTGGCCAAAATACCTTAAAAGTACTAACACAAAATATCCGAAGTATATACAAAAATATCGACAAGTTTTTATGCTTTTTGAGTATGTTGGACGTTCAAATCGATGTTATAGTTTTAACAGAATGTTGGACCGGTAAGTATGACCCTCCACCTATCTATAATTACAATATGTTCTACACAAAAAACAAACTAAATCAAAATGATGGAGTAGTTGCTTACGTACTCAAAAACTACTCAGTTAAGGTGTTTGAACCTAAGATATCAGAAGGTAATTGTTTAATTCTAGAGGTTGATGATATTTATACAATTATTGGTTCATATCGTTTACAACAATATGATGCAACAGATTATATTAGCTCATTAGACAATATTATTAGTGCTCTCAACTTGAAGAATAATATTATTTTTACTGGGGATATTAATATTAATATACTGCCTAACACAAACACTAAAGGTTCCAGACAAGACTACCTAAATCTCATGGCAACGCATGGTCTTACCCAAGGCATAGATCTACCTACTCGATACACGACATGCCTTGACCATTTTATGGTTAAAACAACTAGCTCATGGCAAACGGTAGTTTTTGATGAACTGACAGACCATACGCCTATATTGATTAGTATTGAAAGAGGACCTGATTTAAACACACGTAAGCAAAATTCTACGGTTAAATCTTTTACAAACATAAACCTAGTTAGAGAAACGCTCGCCCAACACTCCTGGAAAGAGTACTATGAAATACAAGATGTTGATCTGGCTGCAGAAACTCTAGTAACCGCTATTCAAGTAGCCATACAGAAAAATACAACATTAAAACACGTATCTAACAAATATAAACCAATAAAACCTTGGATCAATAGTGGTATTATTAAATGCATTAGGCGTAGAAATTTATTACAGAGACAATGGAAATCTTCTTTTGGTAACGTAGAACTACGAGATAAATTTATTAAATATCGAAACGTTTGTAACAATTTAATCAAATCAGTAAAACGAGACTACTACAAATCATTACTAGAAAAAAGTCACGGAAATATGAAAGAAACTTGGAATATTTTAAGAGAGCTTTGTAATTACAACCAAAATAAAATTAAACCTAACCCGTTATTGAAGCTTAATAACACACCAATAGAATCACTTAATAAAGTTAACTCATATTTCACTTCAATTGGACAAGAACTTGCCAATGTCACACTCAACAAGCTGAATAAAACCGACTGTGAACTTGCAAAAACAGCCTCTTCCAATTTGCATAATGTGCGTAGCTCGACGGTACCAAACAGCTCTCTGTCTCTATTTTTAACAGATGTTAAAGAAGTCAGTAGTATAATTTCTGGCCTGAAAATAAATTGCGCCCCTGGCTGGGATATAATAACTACAAAGCTACTGAAATACTGCTGCCTATATTTAGCTGAACCAATTGCTCATCTCTGTAATCTCAGTTTTACTGCTGGTAAATTTCCATCTGCATTGAAGAATGCTATAATTTGTCCTGTTTACAAAGCAGGTGAAAAAGACCTTCCTAGCAACTATAGGCCCATTTCTCTTTTGCCAACACTTTCTAAAGTGTTGGAAAAATGTGTAAACAAGCGGTTAGTGTCATTTATGGAAAAAAAATGCATATTAGCCAAAAAACAGTATGGTTTTCGTGCTAAAAAATCCACTGACGATGCTGTACTCCATCTGACATCACTGGTCACCAAATACTTGGATAAAAATGAGAAATGTGTCGGTGTGTTTTTGGATCTCCAAAAGGCATTTGACACTGTCTCTATACCAATACTTCTAGCACATTTGGAGGCTGTTGGTGTCAGAGGGAATGTACATGACTGGTTTACAGACTATCTAAATGGGCGTACACAACAAGTCAAAATTGAAACCTATAAAAGTGACAGTGCTGTCTGCAATTACGGTGTTCCGCAAGGTAGTACCTTAGGACCTACGCTATTTTTGGTTTATATAAATCACCTTTGTAACCCAAAAATGACAAATGCGGATATACTTATGTTTGCGGATGACACTGTTCTACTGTTTCATGGTTCATCATGGTCCAATGTACTAAAGTTAGCAGAAGATGGTTTATCCCATGTGACAGCATGGCTCGAAAATAATCTCGTGTCACACGAGCAAAACCAAATATATTTGCTTCAAAAAAACGGAAGCAAATCAAGTTCCGATAGACTTCAAAATTCATGCTCATAGTTACCCCTGCAATCGCAAATATGCGGACAAAACAAAATGCACATGCAATATTCTTAATCCTGTAGACAGTATTAAATATCTTGGAGTGACTATTGACGATAAACTTACATGGAGGCCTCACATTGAAATTGTGTCTAAACGTATACGAAGGTTAATTCATGTTTTTAAGACGCTTCGTGAAGTTGCAGATGAAAAGTTGCTATTGCAAACTTACAAAGCTCTTGGAGAATCTGTTATAGGCTATTGCATCAGCTCATGGGGTGGAGCTGCAAAGACTCACATAATTGAAGCAGAGCGCGCCCAGCGTGCTCTGCTGAAGGTGATGCTCGCGCTACCATTCAGACATCCTACAGAAGAACTGTATAATAAATGCAAAGTTTTATCAGTACGAAAAATGTTTGTTTATCAATGCATAAAACGATATCATGCAGAAGCAGTTCCATTACTACCTGTCACTAATAAGAGACGTGATAAATGTCCGGTACCTAGATATCACAGCATGGTTGCATGGCGACATTATGAACATATGTCACCTAAGTTCTACAACTTGTTGAATATTAAGACAGAGATAAAAAAAACTTACCTTCCACAAACTTAAACCTATAATAATTGAATGGTTACAGGACAAAAACTATAATGACACAGAATCACTTTTGGAGAAAAAATAAATAGCATTTAATACTTTTATATATTACTAAAATAATACATACTATATACTACATATACACATTATATTCTTATCATTATTATTAACAAAAACATCACCACACACCACAGCAGTCACCTACATTATTTAAATAGCTTAAGTTCACTTTTATTTGTATATTTTTCAATATTTTATTGTAATTGTGCTAAATTTAAGGGAGGACACTGCTTGCTGCAACACAGTGTAACACTAAAGCAGCAGGCAGGGTTTCAACTTGTCATTTTGTATCTTATTTATATATTAGCAATAAAATATTTAGTATTTTTTTGTATTTTGTATGTTAAATTTAAATGGGACCACACGGGAAGCATCAGCTATCAAATAAAAAAAGAATCATCAAAATCGGTTCACCCTGTCAAAAGTTCTGAGGTAACAAACATAAAAAAAAACACAGTCGAATTGGGTACCTGGGTAGGAAACATTAAAGTCATGTGCGGGATTCGCTCCATCCCAATACGATGGTGAAACTACGATAGGAAAAATTTGAGTTATGACTCATTGTCATGTTAGCTCAATTGGTCAAAGCATACCCCGGCTAAAGGGGTGGATGGACGCGGGTTCGAATCCCGCACATGATTCAAATTTTTCCTCTCGTAAATTTGTAATTTTGTAATATGTTTATGTGTTGTCAGGTGCACTCATCGCACCACGACCACATAATAAACCACTCCATCCCGGAGACGACCTTCCGCTGCATCACCGTGGGCATCATCGCCGTGGCGCTCTTCATCAGCCTCCTCATCCCCAACATCGAGCTGGTGCTGGGTCTGGTCGGCTCCACTATCGGTGTCCTCGTCTGTATTGTGTTTCCGGCCGCTTGCTTTATCAATGTCACCTTCAAGAACACCAATGAAAGAGTCTTAGCTAAGGTTGGTCTAACAATCATCTTTTTATAAAAACTGAATCTACCCTACACTGAAAAGTGTGAAGTGTTTTTTGTAACTAAGTGTTGATGTTATGGACAAGCTCAGAGTCGTTCAACGAGCTATGGCTCTCCATAGCTCGTTAGCTATGCTCGGAGTTTTTTTGCGCAATAAAGTCCGGAACGTGGGTATTCGCCGAAAAACCAAAGTCACCAACATAGCATTCAGAATTTGCAAGTTGAAGTGGCAATGGGCGCCCGCTCATTGTCGACGAACTGATAACCAATGGCGAAGGTTCTCGAGTGGTTACCATATTGTACCGGAAGACGTAGAGTTGGTAGGGCCCCCACTAGGTGGACTGACGATATCGTGAAAGTCGCGGGTAGCCAATGGTTCATAGCCGTTCATTGTGGAGTTCTATGGGGGAGGCTTTCGTTCAACAGTGGACGTCTTCCGGCTGATGATAATGATGAAGTATTGATGTTAGCTGTTTAAAACACTCTGAACTCATAATTTCATGGGCCGAGTTCTAAGAGTTCATATTTTTTCTAAATATAGCCTATCTTTTCCCTCGATGTATAATGTGCAGACCTATTCACTATCGAAGGTGCGCCCCGCCATTGTACGTCCACCTACCCATTAGTACGGGGGCAGGCCTCGCTAGTACACGGCGTTTTAGTGTGGGTGTAGATGCTAATGGTAAATACAATACTAAATATAGCAAAAAGCTGAGTTTAGTGTGGGCATTTGTTTTACAACCTGATTCTAGTGGTGCCATCTAGTATTAAGTAGATTAACTACGATGTATGTATTTGAGTATAGTTCTGTTCCAGCGATGTTCATCTCTTTGGTTTTATATCTCTCTCTCTCTCTTAACTCTCTCACACACATACGCACCCCGCACACACATACCATACACACATTATAATAAAATATAATAAATGGCAAGATAAACATATAATCTTTTAAAAATTAGAAACAGCTATCACAAAATTTCATATCATGGTTGTAAGAATTGGGGTAATGTTGTTGGTAAATGTATTCATACTACTTATTTTCTATTCTACCCAGAGTAAACGTTTATAATAGATTATGTTTTCACTCTTTGGAACATATTTTTGTGTAATTTATGATCTTAACTTAAGTTATAGATATTAGTGTCTTTATACCAAACATTTGTACCTTATGGAAGAGACTGCCTTTTGTAACACAGTTTTTACTAAAACAAAAGGCAGAGATACAAAAAATTTTGTACCCGATATGTTTTCAATATAGATATTTATATTATTATTATCGTCATTTATTTTATCACATAATTTTAAATATTTTTCAACATTCATGAATAAAACAAATAAATATTATAAAAAACTTAAAACTAGGATGCCCCTGGCAGCGGGGCAGGGCCCAAGCAATCGGTGGTTAGGGTTGCAGGTAGAGGAACCTCCGAACGATGCGTGTAGTGTCAAGTATTACTGCCTTCTGCATCTAACCCTTGATCCAACCTTCTAGCGAGAGCCTCTTGAGGTGTTGGTCGAGGCTCTTCGCTATTAGGCCGTTCGCCGAAATGACTATCGGGACGATCGTCGAATCAACATATTATTATTATTATATTTGGTTTTCTAACATATGACGTTAGTAGTACAATAACATTCTACCCAATGAATATAACCAAAACCTAAGAATATACAAATATGTTACTATTCATTTGTTTAATGGTTATAAAAATATATTTTATTTTACAGATAACACAATTAAATTACTATGTTAAAGCACAAATCTATATGCGTGATGGTTTTTCAGTAAAAGGGGCCACAAAATGGTCAAGTTATGGGATAGTGATAGGCTCACTTCGCTCGCCCTAATATATAAAATATGGTCGTTTGCGTAGGCAGCAGTTGTTGCAACTACACTAAAAACATGGAGGGCCTTGGTGAGTGGAAAGGTATACTTACTAGATAATGAATAGATTCAGGCGTTACTTTGCGGAAATCCATATTTAATAATAACAAATACTTTTAAAAGTATCCTAAAAAACATTAAATAATATTTAAATAAAACACTTAAAAAAGCATAAAATTATATATCTAGTGACAATTCCGCCTAATTTTCCTGTTATCTACGTGACGTCATAAACATCACGCAGCCTAACCGGAAGAATACCCGACTAGTTTCGCTTCTAAACGAAGCATCTTCAGGAGGTCTTGACTTACCGAGCGCACGATCGAGACAAAAATTAGGCGGAATTGTCACTAGATATATAATTTTATGCTTTTTTAAGTGTTTTATTTAAATATTATTTAATGTTTTTTAGGATACTTTTAAAAGTATTTGTTATTATTATACTTACTAGATTTTTCACTCCGAACACTCACTCTGTTTGGCTGAACTGATATCCGAACACCTTACTTTAGCTTTGATTCGTGACGTCATAACTCGAGGGGAGTTATGACGATTGAGGGAAATATTTTTAAGAACAGCGGGTCAAAATGATTGTTTTGACTTCAATTGTATGTGTGACCGACTATCGTGTTAATTGATTTGCGTTTTTTTTTGCATACTGGTATTCCCATCCTAGCTAGAACGAGGACGCAATACAGTTATAAAGAGAATACCTGTTTTACGGTTGTTCATACGTTCATAAAATAGCTAATACTACATTGGCCACATACAATTTCCGTGGATGGTCTATTGTATGTAGCCAATTTAGTATTTTTCCACTTAAAATACTTAAATAGACACACATATTTTATCAACATTATAGAAGACGTGTATACAAGAATTCAACCTGATCAATTTGCACTTTCATTGAATTTAAATTGCTATTTGAAATAAAAAAATATTTGTCTAATGTTTATTTTGTTTCTATATTCCGCAATATAATGATGACAAATGTTTTACTTTAAAATCGATTCTTACAACCAAATATAGGAAATTCTCAAACATAAAAACCGTCCTGATAAATATTTTTTTAATTCGTGAGTTGTGTGTATGTATGGTGTGATTTTCGCGCATGTCTAACGTAAATTGTAACGTTATTGCCATATTGGAGCGCTCCTGGATATGATCCTTATTTCAACGATAGTTTGTTTGCTTTTAGTACTTGTTGGTAACAAGTTGCTAATTTATCAAAAGTTAAGCCATTAAACTGTTATGATTGTTCCAGGGTGTCTTAGTACTGGGCTTTGTGATAATGGTGCTGGGAACATACGCCAATCTGCAAGCAGCTGAGAACCAAATCGACAGATACGACGATCGGTTCATAACGCAGGAGAAGATAGATAAGATCGTCGAAGACTTCTTTGAAAAGAGAGGCAATGGTGAAGGTGAGGAAGCAAAAGTTTCTTATCATAAAATAAAACATATATATATATACCTTTATCTCACCTGTTGGTGGTTGGTTTAGGATTAGCAAGCTAATCTAGAATTACTAGCTCTCTAAGCTGCCGAAGCACACCGCTAGGTGCTTGGCGACCGATTTGCAGGGTGAGTATCCGTACTTTCGAAAATATTCTTTAATTCCTTTTTCTCTTTTCAGAGCGTTTAAATTTGAAACCAGTTCCGAAAATGCATCCCGTTGCAGACACCAATAAAATGAATAATAATGTTAAAAAAGATTCAGAAATACAACCACCAAATCCTGTCCCTCCAGAGTCTAATTCCAATGAATTGAAAAGTCCTGCGAATAATGACGAAACGCTACAAAATGAAAAACTGAGTATTTCTAAAAATAACAATGATAAATTAGCAAACGATGTGCTACTCCCAGAGAAATTGAAAGAAGCAGAAGCTGCTGATATTGCCTCTGATTCGCATCCGAAGAATTTAAAAACTAAATTTGATGAAAATGGAAATAAAAACGCATTTAAAAATGGGGAAAATCTAAAAGAAAAGCCTCTGGCTATCGAACAAAATAAAGTAGAAAAAATTAAGCTTATCAAACAACAGCAGTTGATAGAAACAATGAAACAACACGGAGAAGAGCAGAAAGAACTAATGCAGGAACAAAAAGAGATTCTTGATGAGATTATTAAAAATAAGAAAGATATGATTTTGCCTAAAGAAGTTAAGCCTTCTGAGGAAACAAACGCCAATGAAAATAAACACGAAAAACTAATAGAAACTATAAAGCAGCACGGCGAAGAACAAAAAGAACTGATGAAGGAACAAAAAGAGATTCTTGATGAGATTAAAGAATTAAAGCAAAACAAAGATACAAACAGCAACGAAGCGAAAAAAATTGCCGTCGAGAGTATTAAACAGATAGCTGATATGGCGATTAAGAGCATTGGTGGCGTAACTGAGAAGCCTGTAGGACAGCCAATAGAAGACAAAAAATCTGAACGACTTGAAAAATTGACCCATGAAGCTGTTCAAGAGATAGCTAAAAAAGCTGTGGAAACTATAGAAGCAATCCAAGAAATCAAGGAAAAGCCTGACGCAGTAAAACCTATTGAGTTAAACAATTTATTCCCAAATAAAATACTTTTGGATAAGCCAGATATACCAACTAATATCGAAACAAAACAAAATGTTCAAGCACCCATACAAAACCTTAAGCCCCAGCAAAATAATCAAAACGAAAACATAGCTATTAACGTAAAACGTTATATCCAAAAACCTGAAATTGATATTGGAAAAGTCAAAGATGCTAAAATAGCTCCTACTAAGACTAATGATGCAGTAGACAAAATCATAGAAAAAATCGACACTAAACAGGCTGTTCCTGTAGCTAATGTCGCAAATTATAATTCGAATGACATTGAAGTAAAGTCACATTTGCATACTGCAGATGAACCTCAATCTTATATTGTTGGGGAGGATACGCAAATAAAAAATCTTGATAATAAAGTAAACCAAAACGTGCCAATAGCAGTAGCCATGAGTGATCAAGCAAAACTAGATAAAAATGGCAAAGTATCTTTGCAGCCTAGTAATGAGAATAATGTGAATAGTAAGCAAAGCGGTGTAAGCGCTGATAAAAATATTCCCAAAGAGACCGTAATAAGACAAAAGAGGGATGTGGTTGATAGTACACAAAAAATATCCTTAGATTCTGCTGATAAAAAGATTTGCGATGTGTTACTTCGTCCAGTTGAAGATAACTCAATCGATGCGCTTCCTAAAATGGATAAAACATCAATAGAAATTCTTCCTGAAGTTAATCTGAATGATGCATTATCAAGATTTCCCCTGAACCCGAACATGCTTCACATTGGAAGATCTTTGAAAAGTTATGATGATAAAGAAAAAAGATAGCTCCAAAGAAAAAATAGCAGGTAGTTGTAAATGTGCATTTATTTATTGTTATCTATTTATTTGTTTATGAATGCGTCGAAGTTTGAATGCTATGAATGTTTGTCTTTAATTTGAGAATTTCAATTCCAGCCTAATGTTTTACTATACTCTGTTTTATTTAACAAACGAGTACTGAGTATGTCTCTCGCACATTTCCGATATTGACAGAGTGAGATGGGTCAATGCCGTCATTGTCAATGCATTTTTCTTGTTTTGAAATTGTTAAGGCCCGTTCATATTGAATACTTCTAAACTTCTATAATTATTAAGATTATCGTTTATAATCTTGTATTTAGGATCATGTTTATGTTTTATTTAATCATAATTCATCACCCCGTTGAATTTCAGCCTCTTCAAATCCCAGTATGCAAGTTAAGCTTAATTGTGTTGATCTCAAGAATTATGTATGTGATGTATTTGTGAATGTTACATTAGTCGATTGACTTAGTTTGCTTGGGTTACCATCATTCTTAGTAGTAATCACGCATAAAACAACTATTGTGATGTTATCGACTGATTTATCTATAAATAAAAATATTTTTTATATTTATTTCACTTACTTATATACTGAAATAAACCTATAGTAAAATAAAAAAACATAATTATACTTAGCAATTAGTATTATTGATTATAAAATGTTCACTTAAATAATGTAAATGCAAACACAACCAAAACAAAACTATTACAAATTTATTACATTATATACCTATTTTTACAAAAAATAACTTAAATTTAATTCAACTTTTCTTATTAGTTAACTTATCTTCTTTTAGAACTGGTAGTTTCATTTTTATTAATTTACTTATCTTCTTCTTTTAGAACGGGTAATTTCTTTGACCTGAAAAAAAAGCAGAGTTTAGTTCCTGGCAACGACTGCTATGTTATCTTTGTAATTAAATCTATACCTATCATAGATTACAGCACCTTCCTTCTTATTTTATCTGTTGTACAACATATTACTCTCGCGACTGAATCCCGTCATTATTGCAAAATTGAAACATGTATTTTTCTGACCCCTATCTCACCTGAGTGGGACAATGGGGTCGATGATGCACCACGCTAGCATCAAAGATAGGAAACTATTTTTTTTACCATAGCTTCTGCCTACTAACGGAGTGATTTTTAGTAAAAAATTTGAGCTAATCATATTTATAAATATATAAGGGAAGCAACATCGTTCAAAGCATTTCTTTTCAGAAGATAATTAAGCCTGGTTGGTTGGCCGCACCGTCCCCCATGACGGTTAAAATAATAATATTAGGGTACTAGATTCGGCCCAGTCGAGCATGTTTTGATTGCCTAGTGGTCAGGCTAATCGGCGTGAATCTGGGTTATGTGTTCCATTCCCGCTTGGAACAAGAATTTTGCGCTCTAATAATTTGTAAATATTAACAGAGTTTATAGTGCGATACTTTTTTATATCCTTTAGTAATAGGATTCGTACAGTATGTACAATTGCCATTCGCTTTGCACCATTATTTTATGTTATGAAGTAATGAGATAGACAGGGCGTCCACCTGATGATAAGTGTTATGTGTATTTAATATATATTACTATGAAGGTTGGGCTGGAACATTTCAAGTTTTCTACTTGAAAATAATATTAACGGGATTTTTATTAAGAACGCGCGCGTTACGAGTACATAGTTCACTCAAAGTAGTGAATGATATATTTGATCAGATACAATAATTAATTTAGTCGTCATACTTTCTTCTAAAAGTGTAAATCATATTTTATCGCGGTTTTTTTTAAAATTGATATCTTGTAATCAAATTGGTCATTTGTATAAGCAATTCGACTAATGCAGTTAGGAACGCCAATATACACGGATTGCCATTAAATACTGTCAAAGCAGTACAAAACTAGCGGAACTAGTTAAGGGTCAACTGACATATCTGAGTCTGGTAGTATAATATGTAGATGGATGTAGTAAGGTCCTAAATCTTGGACAGTATTTCTTTCACATGCGTGCATAAGGATTAGACATACCTCTTGCCAGTGTCCGGCTTGGCGCTGCCGCTTGCACTGGTGTTGGACTGTAGCGAGGCGCGACGCGACCTGCGCGCCGCTACCACTTCTACCTCTGAACCCGCCGGTGAGCCCACTGGGCTGTCTATGCTCTTCTGTAAAACAAGTATCATTTTCTTTTTATTATATCGGATAGGCTAACCTTTGTCCACTATCTCACATGATAAATGATGATGTCGTCGAAGGTTTTATTCAGATTAACACAAAAGTACTAGCTCAAGGACAGCTGCTGGAAAACAATGGTAGGTGCTTAGCGAAACCGGCGATTTTAAACTTTCGGTTTTTAACATATTCGCTTTCAGTCTGACTGTCGTACAAACTAAGTCGGCTAATACAACATATTAAGTCTACGTGGCTCACCCTCACTTCGCCTTGTTTGTCATGCCGGCGGCGTATTCAACACGAAAACGCAGCATACCGAAACTTTTTATTTTTTCAGAGGCAAAATCTGTAGGACGTTGTCGTACAGAATTGCAAAGCACACAGTGTGCTTTGCGTTTCTGTCTTTTTTTATCTATGATAGGCAAGCATTTGGCCGCTATCTCATCATATGGAAAGTGATGATGCGGCCGAAGATGTAGCATGCTTGCCTAGAAGATACCTATTCACTCTAGACTTGAAGACTCCCAAATTATACAGGTCGGGAAACAAAGACGGGGGCAATGAGTTCCACTCCTTCGCTGTACGGATGATAAATATGTAAGCGAAACGTTTCGAGCGAACTGAAGGAATGTCAACCATGAAAGGATGATGGCCATCAGAGCGCCTAGTTATCCGATGATAAAAGAGGCATGGAGAAATCAGCTCGTGTTATTCCTGCGCACACACCGATATGTAAACTGTAGAATACCGATAGGCGAGCGACCCTGCGACGATGACCGAGACTCTGCAGTTTGGACTCAACCAGCTTACCATCGCCTATAAGTCTTTTGGCTCGTCGGTCAATGGAGTCGAGAGCCTCCAGTTGATATTTCGCGGATCCATTACAGAGGTGGCTGCAGTACTCCATACACGAGTGTCGCCCATGAAAAAATATCTCGCTCGCTCGTAGCCAAGTTTGCTTCTTGCTGCAAGTTTGTTTTCTGAATCGATCAGCAAAGTTAAGCAACGTCCGCCGCGGTCATGACTTGGATGGGTGACCGCTGGTGACATTACTACTGAGCGCTTCCGTGCTTCGGAGGGCACGTTAAGCCGTCGGTCTCGGTTGTTGTCTTAGGATAGCAGTCGTTACAGCATGGTGGTAGGGCACTTTGCGAATGCCCGACTGGCTAGCTACCACCCTCAAGTTGAAAATCTGTCGCCAGTAACTCTAGGTTAGCCTGAACAACATCCTCGACCACATCATCACTTACCATCAGGTGAGATAGTGGTCAAAGGCTAACCTACAAGGCAAAAAAAAAAAAAAACACGTTCGGCTCGCTGCGTTCGACAAGGCGATACGATATGACCATGAGAGGACAATGTTATGTAAGTACTTAATTGAGACATTGTCGTTTGTGTCTTTGGAGAGCCAACTTCGGCCAATAACTCTGGTAGGAAGTCAAGAACCAACTAGAATGTCATTTACTATTTATTTGTTGGCCACCCTTCGGAACAAAGAGATTTAAATACAATTTTTAAAAGTCCAGAACTAGTTCTCATGATGTGAATAAACAATATCTGAGCTAGTTTAACTTAAAAAAAAGTAAGCATTGTATAAATTTACCCGAAGATCAGTAGAAGTCCTACGTCCTGGCGATTTGTTGAGCGCTTCGCACGCGCGGTTAAAAGACGCACGTCTGCCGCGCGCCGGGCTATCTGCACCGCTTGTTTCAGGAGAGCCGATATCTGAAGTCACAAATATATGATTGACATAAAAATAGTAAAGCTGGATGCAATAGTACATTGTGTATTTAGGGCGGTAAGTAAGGAATTACGATCAAGGCTCTAGTAGAAGCCCGAAGTCGAAGCCTGAGGGCTGGCTATCTGAGTCGAGATTCGTAAATCCCGTACCGCCCGTGAAACATTTTAAAATTTTTCAATTGTCCTTGCTTGAACTTGCAAGAACTGTGTGCTTTGCAATAAACTGAAATGATATATTGATTGATAGCACAGCATGTATGACGAAAATATTTTTTTTAATTTAAAGTTTTAATTAAGTCCTTTTTAGCTGTCATCTCAGAACAAATAATCTCCAATAAAAAAATTGTAAACCAAATAGAAAATGTAAGAGTGAACTACATTTTTTGTAGATATCGGATAACAAAACACATTGCAAAAATGCAAACTTTATTGTCAAAGCAACTTTGTATATTCTAGGCAAGCATGCTCTACCGTCGACTGCACCGCCGCCTACTAATAGGTGTGACTGCGGACAAATTAATGTCTATTCGCAAATAAAAACATACAGAATTTTATGTTTTTATTTAAATAATGTTAAAAAATTCTTTTCTTCGTATGTTGTCTATAACTATTATACAAAGGGAAGGTGACCGAAAACCAGAAACTGTGTATACCAGTATAACCTGAACCTAAGTACAATTGCCAATTAATACAATACATAAGCAAATATTGGAAATGGATACCAGTCAAAATAAATTACCGTCGCGCGAAATACTTTAAAAATCACAGCCTTTCTTAACAAGAACAGAAGTGATTTTTTTCATTCTTGTTTAAAAATATTTTGTTTGTTCCCGAGATTTGCTCAAGGAGAATAAGGACTATCTGACATAAAAAGATAATAATATAAAGAGGATAGATTTGTATTTTTGTATGCAACGAATAAACTTCAAGACTACTGGACCGATTTGTATGAAATTTGGTATGGAAATAGTTTGAGACCCTTTATCCAACTGCGCAAAAATAGGTTAATGGTTTTGCGCGGTAACTGACAAATGCGCGGGCGGAGCCGCGGCCGGAATGCTAGTCTGACATAAAAAGATAAAAATAAAAAGGAAATAATATATAGGAATAAGCCCTATAACTATACTTCAACTACTCTACTAGAGAAACAGAGAAAGTTGTCATTTCATCATAAAATGCAATTTTTCATGACATTGCCTCATTCTTGCAATGCCAATTCATAGTATGAGAATGTCTATAATGCACAAAATGACAACTTTAAAATGAACTGCCATAAGAAGCTAGAACTTACCGACATCCACCGACGCAACTCTTCTGCCTATCTTCGCTGCTTTTATCGGCACTGTTTTTGACTCGGAAGCGGCGCGGCTCAAGCGTGCTGTGTAGCGTGTCACATACATACACAATATAATATCAAATATAAAAATAATACATATATCTGCAGACAACTTACAAATAGTACCCATATAGACTAGATACGGGGTGGAAGAAGGGTATTGTGGCTTACAAATATATATAATACTTAAATTATATTATATTTTTTTTCAAGCAATGATCTGAATTAAAATACATAACTATCAATCAACATAGGTAGGTATTTTGATAGTAATTTCTAGTTGAAAATTCGTATAAGCAACATAAAAGACAATCGTTGCCATATTTAACAAAAGAAATAGTAAAATATAAGGATCTTTTTGTTAAAAATATTTATAACAATTAAAATATCTAATTAATGTTTAGGCTATTTATAGGTACAAAGATCAATCAAACTTGGTAAACCACGCTAGTGAAAGTAAATAAAAGCATAAAGATATTCGTGCGTGTAAGTGTGCTTTCAAAATTTTACAGTTCGCTGACAAAGCTTCAGTGCACATTACCCGTTTCTGAAAGGTTTGTCAAAGTCTTGGTCAGTTACATTAGTGAATACTGAACGCTGATTGGCCGCTGGTCGCGTCATTGCCTACCATTGACCAACGAGCCTTCAGTATTCAGACTATCAACTAATCAAGTCTTTGATTAACAGTCCAGATACTAGAGGTCAGTGTTACTTTTTCCATCTGTAGTAAACTTAAAATAGTATTTCAAATAGTTTATTTCGTTGGGATAAATCACAAAATATTCAACTTTGTACCGTTGGGATAAAGTTGAGTATTTTGCTATTTAACTTTACTCAAATTTTGGGCAATTCAGCCTTAGGCATTTTAGTGCTGTTTACGAAGCGCAACCAGCCAAGCCACTAGCTATTACTATTAGAGTATAAGAATTGATAGGTATGCAATCTAAATACGCTAATAGTGCAATAAAATATCTATATTATATACATTTTATTCAACTAATCGGTAAAATCTAAATTATAAGAAAGTGAAGCATTCGTAGTGTCGTTTGCTTAATCATTCTTAACTGATCAACTATGTTAAGCAACATCCGCAGCAGCCATGACTCGGATGGTTGACCGCCAGTGGCATTACCATAGATCGAGGGCACGTTAAGCGGTTGTTGCCTTAGAATGGCAGTCGTTATAGCATCCTTATGCTATAACGACTGTCATAGCTTATAGTAGGGCATTTTGCGAATGTCCGGCTGGCTAACTACCCACAAGCAGAAAATTTGTCGCTAAGCCCCTAACGGTAAGTTCCTGCAGTTGTTCTCGATAGTAGGTAATTCTAGGTTAGCCTGAACACCATCTTCAACCACATCATCACTTACCATCGGTGAGATAGTACCCCAAATTTTCCTGAGGGTGTCGTAAGAGGCGACGAAGGAATAAATACCAAAAGGTAGAGAGAAGCGTTTTCTAAAGAACAGCCATCATACACGGCGTTCTTTAAGACGATTAGCAAGCGTGGGGATTATGACCTCCTAATGGGGAAGGCCTTTATTCAAAAAGTCCACCTTTTGCTTGCTGTGGTTTTAGAAGTGGTATTAACTAATCTACCATATATCCTAATTTTAGCCTTATGACTCGCTTGGTATCATAGGCGGGAATGTCACAGCATAATCCAATATGATAATTAATTAAAACTTAATAAATTAACATATATTGGTCTACGTTCATACTTCCATTAACAAATGCCTGTGCCCTACTTTACCGTACTCATCTGACGAAAGTCCGCATTTCTAATTAAACATATCACAAAAATAATTAGTTGGTAAAATAGGGCCCCACCAGTATGCTATGTATACTTACATCTTGTCGGTTTGCTAGACTCAGAGGTGACGGATTCAGGCGAAATATCGTTTTGTAACTCCTCCGTGTCCGGCGGGCCTAAGGAAGCAACGTTAGTATGCAATGTGCAAATTAATAAGTTAATAACGCTAACTCTATCAACTAACTATAACGATAGTGATACATGCATTCAAAATGCCGCAAGAGAAATTTCGGATTATTTTTTGATTGATAATAGAATTACATACCTATTATACAACCTTGATAATTCATATTACGAGATGAGCCATGTCAGTTTGAGTTATTTTCTCTGGGACAGTAAACTCGTATTAAAATGTAAAGCGACATACATAAGCAAAATTTTACTGTCTGTATTTTCCATTATTTACATAGTATTATACATTTTCTTTCTAATATTTTGATACATCATCCAGTTTAAAAGAACTGTATATAAAATATATCTGTTACAAAACTAAAACCGATAATTGACTATATAATAATGAAAATTGTTACAAGGAATATTTATCTTGCGGCCTTTAATATTAGAATGTAAATAAGTGAAACAGAATAAAAAATAGTTTAAATAGCGCTACTGTGCAAAGACATTGCGTTGCCAACCACAAAACGAGCTATTTACAATCAACATGCAATCAAATTGGTTTACAATTACATACTACTAAGCTATAATAAGTTTAGTATAAAAACAAATCAGCTTTTTGCGCTATAGTAATGATTATACGATTTTATTTTATTCTAACGAAAGCAGAATTTAAAGAAAGGAAAAGAAATAAAAATAACGATACCAGTAACTGAAACTAACTTGGCGCATCGGCATCAATTTGGCAACAGGAACTAAGATAAGGCGCAACGCAGCCAGCCAAACTTTTGACTACTGTAAAAACTTTGGCAGCCCACCTGGTCTACGTTACGAAATAGCTACCTATACATAGTTAATTTCAGCTAGTTTTAAGGACACAAGTTATTATTTTTTTACTCTTTAATTGTAAAATATTACCGATTCCAATCGACCCCTTTCAAAATTTAACTTTATGTTCATACCTTATAATAAAAAAATAATTGTGAACTGCACAAAGAGTGCACGTGAAAACTCAAGGTCGATATAAAAAGTTCAATGCTGAAAGCTAGCCCAGCTTTCAAACCCCTAAATGAGAAATTTGTACGCAATAAAAGAATCAATTTGTTACATAGATATCAATATAGTCAACAGAAAGCATAACAACTTTAGGATATTTTTCTAAAAAGGCTTAGGTTATATTTACAGCGGCTACACGAATTAGGTTACCTTCAAAGTCAGTCTTGTTCAACAAGCTGATTCTATCGATTGGTTGCACGTCGAATGCAGGCCGCGGTTCATCCTCTTCGTTCTCTGAGACTGCCGAGGCGAGCGAGGCCACTGAGGCAGCCGAGGCAGCAGACGCTCGTGAGGCTGTCGATACACGCCTGCGTCCAACCCGCGAAGGGGAAGGTTCCAACCAAGTATTGAGCATTGCTTTCTGGTTTCGAGTCAGCCTGCCAAAATATTTTTATTATGACATAATTAATAATTATACCTTTGTACGTACGTAGTACATTTGCGCACGTAGGGTATAATGCATGTATTTATTTTATCTTATATTTTTACACGAATGCCCAATAAAGGAGTGTTTTAATTTCAAAGTTCATGTATGCATGTTTGCGAGTTTCTTTATTCCACCATAACTTATAAACAGGTTAACTGATTTTAATAAGGTTTATGCAATTTTACAGCACCAATTTCTTACCACATGTCTATAGCGTCTGCTAACAAACAAATACCAAAGTAGAAGCCAATGCTTGTGACAGTCGCTGGTAACGTGACGTCACCACCCGCAATCAATTTCATCATGCTTTCCTAGTTTACATTTTATTATAAATAATTTAAATACAAATTCAATTAATAACCTATTTGTTACAGCTAAATGTATTTTTGACGACATTGAATACTTAGGTAACGAATTTAAATACTTTACTTGTTAACTTTGTTAAACATTTTAAGATGTCATTTATCGTTGCGCAAAACAAAACTCTTTTGCGGAGTATGACGCGCTAAAAAAATTAAGTAACGGGGTAAATCCCTAAAACGAATCATCGTTAAATCAGGAAAACTGAAATGGCTTGACATCGAGCGGACACTATATCTACTTCCTACTCTATATATGTAGCCTAAATGTTGCTTAAAAATTAATAGAATGTTGAATGTAGAAATGTAGAAATTTAATATGAGTAATGACCATAGAGAAAGGACTAATAAGTGTGACAAACACCATACATGACAGCGTACGGATAAGTAAATACCAGCTTCGGCGAAAGATGTCGCTAAGTGTATCAAATCACATAAAATAACGAAATTACATTTTTAATGACCGTTCTAAATCTCACATAGGGCCTGTTTACCATCAATGAAATTCAATTTTATCGGCTTTAAGCGTCGAAGCCGAAATTTTCAGGCTACGAGCCAGCGCCATCTGGATATAATACAAGATTTAGAGCTTTTTCCGGTGCATTGTGATTGCTACTCTTATTAGTCCTTTCTCTATGGTAATGACTTATAAAGTACTTGTAATAAAATAATTATTTATGATTAAATTCCATCCAAAATTCTAACTCAGTTACAACAAAACAACATCAGAAGCATCATATGATTTAGTCGTAATAACTATAGATTGCATAAAATAATAAAAAGCTCACCTCCCAGACCCCGACAATATTGTTTCCTCGGCAGCGACTTCGGGAATAACAGTCAAGTCCGGCTTAGGTGGCAACACTGATTTCCTTCCTTTTCTAACAGGTCTCACATCTGTGTCCTCACTAGCTTTACTCTTAGTTGATGGGACCGGGCTTCCAGAAGCGACGCTATCATTATCTTCGATACTCGCTTTCTTAGGACGACCTGATCTTCTTTTAGGAGTGAGGGTGACAGAATCATCGAGGGATTGGCTCGACTCATCAAACTGATTTTTTCCTGCCATCTCTCTAGACGCTCTTCTAGTCATTATCTTCCTCACTTCAACGCTGGTGGGAGTTTTGGCGCGCCGCCGTATAGGCGTATCTTCGGGAGTTTTCTCTTCAGGTTTGGAAGCGTTAGATTGAGTGCGCTTTCTAGTTGATGGTGTTTTGGGTTCATCACTTTCGTGTGGTTTTTCAGTATCTTTTGTTTCTTCAATTTCTTTAGATGTTTCTTTCAATGCTTCGCTTGTGGCTTTAGATTTTGAAGAAGCGGTGGAGCTTGCTCGTTTGCGAGTGACAGGTGTTCTTGGCCCGTCACTTTCTTCATTTCCTTTTGTCTGTTCAATGTTTTTGGGCAGAATACTCTCATTCGCCTCTATCTCTTTAGTAGATTTTGTGGAAGATGTAGATTTGAGGCGTTTTCTGGTACGCGATGGTTTTTCTGATTCGGTGGCTGCTGTAGTTACATCTTCAGATTTAGTTGGTTTGTCAGTCTCTAATGAACTTTGTTTTTTGCCATCTTCATTTTGACTTGATGTTATAGTTTCCATTGCTTGGATTGGTTCATTTATTTCTTTAGTTTGAGTCATTACAGCAACTCCTGTTGGAATAGGTTTTTCAATATTCATATCTTTCTTTGAATTGTCTTCAGATTGTTTTAAATCTTTGTGTTGTTCAGTTTGTTCTTTTTCCTCAATGTTAGTAGCAGATTTTTCTATATCTTTCGATGTCTCAACTGGTGCTTCTTTTTTCTTCATTTCTGTCTTTTTAACTGACTTTTCAACAGATTTAACACTTTTTGGTTCTGTTGCAATTTTAGTTTCGGATTCAGAAGCTCGCGTGTCGACGACGTCCATATTTTCAGTTACTTTTTCAGGCTCTTCTGCTTTCGTTTCTCCTTGGGGCCTTACCTCTTCAACAACATTTTGAACTGCAGTTGCTACATCTGTAACACAATTAATAACATTTTACATACAGAAGTCATCAACAATACTATTATAAAGATCAAAATTTGAAGTATTATGGTATGCTTTTGAAAGAGATCTAGACTCAAATAGCATTAACCTAGAAAAAAAAAATTGGCTTTTGTTCCCTAATTAGTTGTTAAGAAACAATGGAACACAAGTAAACATAAAATTATGATATTATTTTTACATCACTTATACATTGTATTTAACTTGAATTTAATGACTTCTTGGCATAATATTCTTATTATATTAAGTATATCTGCTTCCCTTTTGAGGAACAAGGGATTGTTTTTTACATGACCCCATAAAGGAGTGTTATGTTTTTTAGGGTTCATTAATATATGGATATAAGGTTAAATCCTACAGCTAGCACGTCGATTGTACAGAAATTCTATTTTTTATAATGATAAATATAACAGCAAGAATTTTTCTTGTTCAAAAACGACGAGAAAAAAAAATTGTGTTATTTTCAAAAATCGGTGTATCGATAACGCGTCATAATACCCGTTAAGATTTCTTTAACTTTTAGGACTGTAGTTAAAAACTACGAAAGCAAAAAACAAGTTTTAATCATTCCCATACATGTTTTTTTAATTACCTTCCTTGTTAAGCTAACGATTTTTCATGTTGTTTATTTGGCATTATTTTGCATATTTACCTGGTTCGTTCAGTGGATCAACTTTATTATCTTGTACAGCTGGTTCATTATTTTCTTCCGAGTAGTTAAGAAGGATAGAATGGTCTGATTCAACAGCTGAACTATCATTAGTCAGGAGTGATATCTGAGCTTGATTCAACGGATCCGTTGAACTGCCCTCAGTTTTATTTGAAGTCTCTGTCTTATCATCAAGTTGCACAGCCATTTCAACCTTTTCAATTTGCTCGTCATATACAAGTTGAATATCTTCAATATCGGGTTCTTGATTGGATTCTTTGTCGGACGATTCAGTATCACTCGAATCAGTTATTGAAATCACTCCATCGTTACCATCCTCGTCAGAGCTTGATATTGAAGACTGTAATTTGAATGAAAAAAATATTATCATTATAATTTCACAAATATGCAATTTACCTAATATCAGTTTATTTTGAGTTCCCGATGCTACGGCTCTATTGTAACCCTAACGGAGCCGAAATATCGGAAACTTAAAAGATCTCTATGGTTAACTAGCGGCCCGACACGGGTTCGCACGGGTATCTAACAAATAAAAAACAACTTTTTTGAAAATATTCTATCGTCTATATGCATCAGGGATAATGCAGTTTTTTTTTATTTTTTTTATGCCTGATATGTTAGCCTTTGACCACTATCTCACCTGATGGTAAGTGATGATGCGGTCGAAGATGTTGTTCGGGCTAACCTAGAATTACTGACTCTCAAGGACAACTGCCGGAACACACCGTTAAGTGCTTGGCGACAGATTTTCAACTTGAGGGTGGTAGCTAGCCAGGCGGGCATTCGCAAAATGCCCTACCACCATGCAAATTATGAAAAAAACAATTATGCCATATATGTTAGCCTTTGACCACTAATCTCACCTGATGGTAAGTGATGATGTGGTCGAAGATGTTGTTCAGGCTAACCTAGAATTACTGGCTTTCAAGGACAGCTGTCGCAACATACCGTTAGGTGCTTGGCGACAGATTTTTCTACTTGAGGGTGGTAGCTAGCCAGGCGGGCATTCGCAAAATTCCCTACCACCATGCTATAACGACTGCCATCCTAAGACTTCAACCGGAACCGACCGCTTAATGTGCCCTCCGAAGCACGGAAGCGCTCAGTAGTAATGTCACCAGCGGTCACCCATCCAACTATATTCCTACAATATACTATTTTTGTTATTGTAAGGCCTCTGCCTAAACCTGTAGTTATATATTGATGAAATCGTACATTGATAACTACTCTATTGTGTTAGGACATAACCTGTAAGGATAGATGTATTGTTTTTACTAATAAATAAATAAAGTAAAAACTCCTGACCGAGGCGGACGTTGCTTAACTTTGCTGATCATTTCAGAATGGCTAAGCAAACTTCGACACAAGCGCTTCAAAAATGGTTTAAGAATTTTTCAAATCGGTCCAGTATTTTCAGAGCCTATTCCATTTGATTATGTATAGATATATTGTAGATATTATGTAGTAGATTATGTTGTAAGTTGTATGATCCTAGTTGATTGAAATAAAGAATAAAGAAAGAATAAAGAATAACAAACAATCAAATCTTTCCTCTATATACTATTTGTTTAGATAGAACATTTCAAACTGAATTTTATATTAAGTATATAATTATAAAAACCATGTTAGTTTCAATTAGTTATCATAATTATCATGGTTAGGAAACAGTTGTAGTATTTTTTTTCTGTTGTAGTTCTAATACTAAATCTGTTACTAAGCACCTAATAATGTATGCTATCATATATGCGTCAGCTGTTCTTAAGATTTAGTTCCTACTCTAGGTTAAGCCTGATTCACAATCTTAAATATTTATCATTTACCGGTAAGCTTGTGGACAAAAGTTAGCCTATCGGAAATAAAAAAACAAAGGCTGTGATAAGAATTAGTGAAAACATATTGCATATTGTTAACAAGTAGCTTGCAAAGCGTTAGACTCCAGTTTATTTTTTATTTTTTTGGTTTGGTAACCTTTTCGATATGGTATTTGCTCTGGAACAACTGATATTAAACAATTGTTTTTTTTTAGTCATAAAACGCTACAAAAAACTTCTACGAGGCTTAATAATAGAAGAGGCAGTATACCATACCTCTTCAGATGTATCAATTTCCTCCAATTCGTCTTCTTCACTATCAGGTCCAACCTCTGCATTGTTACGATCACTGTCATCATTCTCACTGTCATCCGAAACATCTCCTTCGATTTCATTGATCTCTCTTTCTATTTCTACAATCTTCTCTTTCTCCTTTCGCTCTGCCGTGTCTTGGCTCTCGTTACTTTCTTTCATATCAACATCGGTATCGTTTGTGATCAAACTAGACGTATTCTGGATGTCTTTTGATGCGTCTGGTGACGCCATACTGCTTTGATGACTATGCAATACCGATCTTTCGAAATCGGTTTTAATCATTGAAGTAAAGGCGGTAAATGGCTTTGGTATACTTTGATCTTGCTTGGTTTCCTTTTCGGTAACTACATGTACGCTGTGTGGAGATTCTGTAACGCTGCTCTCGTAACTATGTAGTATAGATTTGTTGAAATATGTTTCGTTTATAGTAGTAAAAGCTGGTAATGGTTTGTGACCTTCAGTGGATTCAGGTGTTTTATCAGTTGGTTTGTCTTTGCCTTCTTCAATGCTAGAAGAGTCGGCGACGCTGCTTTGATAGCTTTGGAGTATAGATTTATCGAAACAAATCTCATGTAGGGACGTGAACTTTGGAAGAGATTCCACGTCTGATGTTGGAGCGTTGTCATCCCTTTTAACTTCTTTTTCAGGAGTTTCTGACACAATACTGTCAGTGGGGCTTTGTAAAACTGATTTATCGTTTATAGGTGATAGAGTCACATCCATAAGACTCGGCATTTGCCTAAATGTCTTCATTGGTGTACACTCGAGAACGTTTTCCGATCTGGATTCAGTGATTTCAGTTTCTAGCGATTCTAAAGTTTGTTTTGTTTTTGCGAATGTGTTTGCTTCTAAGACTATTCGGGATAGCGACTTTTTAGTCCTTACTGAGTACTCTTTTTTGGGAGACATGAGCTTTTCCGGTGTTTTCGAACGACTCCTAAAAGATACAAACAAGTCATATTGGTTTTTTATGGTTATTTAATGGTTAGTAACAAGTATAAAATACATTTCAATTTATCAAAACTTATGTAAGATGGCAAAAAAAAGTTACTCTGTATTCTTACCGGAGACTACGCGGGCTTGCTATAGTTTTAGATTCTGCAGCAATTTCTACTTCAGGCGTGCGTGAACGACTTCTGCAACAAATGAAAACCAGTTTAAAATATCTTTTTTCAAAATATTTTGAGCAACTGTTATACTGACGTAAACTTCAATTTTTTTTTCTGTTATTGTGTCTGAACAAGCTCGAGACCCACCTGATGTTAAGCGGACTAACCTCTGCCTATAACAAGTGCATTTCGTCACAAGTCACGAATTGCACTGCGCTCGTCACCTTGAGACAGTTGTTAAGTCTCATGTGGCTGGTATTTCCTTGGCTCTCAAGGACTGCTGCCGGAACACACCGTTCGGTGCTTGGCGACAGATTTTGTACATAAGGGTGGTCGCTAGCTCGGCGGGCATTCGCAAAATGCTCTTCCACCATGCGGTGAAGCTCAATCCCGCGGCGGGATTCAAACCATGGACCTGCTGCGCGGCAGTCCATAGCCAATGCCACTGAGCCATCATTGCTTCAAACAAATAAGAAACCAGTTCATGACTGTGTTTGTTTTAAATTTTGTGGCGGACCATCGAAAGCTATAAATGATAAATCAAGTTCAATATGCTTTACGTGTATTATCCACACTAAAAATCGTCATTTTTAGTAACACGGGTGATGTATACATACATACAGTCAAGGATATCTATCATACCGTCGACTTGATCATATTAACGATTTTTTTAACAATATTTGAGTTTTTTCTTTCTTTTACCAAAACAAACATTAGCCATGTTTGAGTTTTTTTTTCGCTGTAACAAAGTATGTGTCAGTTCTGGCATCAGGTTTTTGATCAGGAGTTAAAAATTTGGAAGAAATTAATGCCTGCGACCATATTGGTTCTAGCAGTTCACTCTGTGTGATTTGTAAATAGAAGTCTGTTCTGGGTAAATGTGTGTGTGTGTGTGTGTGTGTGTAATCAAGTAGTAACAAAATTTTTTGTTAAATCAAATGCGAAAAGGTCGATTAGGTTTTTTGGTCAATTAAAATTTGGCCAAGAAATCTAATATACGAGGGTCATTTGAAAAGTTCTTAGCCTAACATACTTAATGAAACCACACGATTTTGAGTTTATTTTTATTTTTCAACATACTCTCCTCCGAGCTCAAAACACTTTTTCCAGCGACCCGGTAAGGTTTCGATACCCGTTTTAAAAAAATCTTCGTCTAACTCCTCAAAATAAGCGTCCACGGCGGCTATGACCTCTTCATTTGTAAAAAAATGTTTACCACCTAAAAATTTTTTCAGCTTTGGGAACAGATAAAAGTCGGACGGTGCTAAATCCGGTGAATATGGGGGATGAGGTAACAATTCGAAGCCACATTGATGGATTTCTGCCATGGATTGCACAGAGGTGTGAACGCGCGCATTGTCCTGGTGAAACAAGACTTTTCTTCTCAATAAACCTGGACGTTTTTCTTTGATTTCTTCTCTCAAACGACGCAACAGGTTGCAATAGTAATCGGAGTTTATTGTTTCACCCTTTTTTAAATAATCCACGAGAATTATACCCTTTGCATCCCAAAAAACGGATGCCATGACTTTGCCCGCCGATAAAACCACCTTTGCCTTCTTTGGGGTGGGCGATCCTGCTCTTTTCCATTGTTTCGACTGTTCTTTTGTCTCGGGTGTATTGTGGTGAACCCAGGTTTCATCCATGGTTATAAATCTTTCAACAAATTCTATTGGGTCAGCTTCATATAACTCTAAACAGTCGCGAGAAGTTGTGAGTCGGTTGCGTTTTTGTTCCAATGAAAGCAGCCGCGGTACCCACCGCGCAGACACCTTAGAGAATCCAAGTTCAGAAGTAATTATATGATGTGTTCGCTCAGATGAGATGCCTACAGTCTTAGCTATCTCCTCGACAGTCAATCTTCGATCAGATAAAATTAAATCACAGATTTTTTCTTTGTTTTGATCAGTGGAAGCAGTCGAAGGCCGGCCACTACGGGGCTCATCTTGAATGGTCTCACGACCACGTTTAAACTCTGCCACCCAGTTTTTAACAGTTGCATACGAAGGAGCGGACACACCCAAAGTAGCAGACATGTCTTCATGTATAGCTTTTGGAGTTAAACCTTTCAAATTCAGGTATTTTATCACTGCACGATGTTCAATTTTATCCATTTTCAAAAATAGCTCTGACTTGACTTACGGTATCACGTGTAAACGAACAATGAGTTACTGTGAATAAACTAAACTGTGCATACTTGTTGCTAAATAATGTAACTACAAAATGAGGGTAGTTATAAAAAAAACCAATGACTTTAACCATGTTAGGCTAAGAACTTTTCAAATGACCCTCGTATGATAGGTTAGACATATAGAAACGACAGTGAGTTACCTCAAGCTCCTGCGGCTCGGTGACGATGTAGACGAGTCAGTGGTGGACGACTTGGTGGGAGATTCCTTGATCACTTCAAGTTTTGGAGATTCGCTGACACCCCTATCCAACTTTTCTGGCGTTTTTGATCTACTTCTGTGAGGAAAAAATTACAAATACTATATTAATATCAAAATCAGTTGGCCATTGCGGAGGATGTGGCAAAAAACACACACACAAACAACTTTTTACTAATATGTGCTTGGATTGTTGATGCTGATAAAATTGGCACACTTCCTCCAAGCTTCAACCTGGTCCGTACCAGGTGTTCACAGATGCATTTACGATGTTGGCTAGAAGAAACACTTTTTATATTATAAGCACCGGGGGCTTTGCGGACGCTCCGTAGAAGTGGTGAGACCATTCGGCCATCCACCTGATGGTGAGTGTCACGTCTGTCCATTGTAGTTGCAGTGTAAGTCGTTCTACATGACACTGCACTGCGCTCGTCACTCCTAGATGTCAGTTCTTGACCCGTTTGCCCAGTCGTTTCACTTGCTACATAGTCCATCCCACCTTATCACAGTGTTTGCACACTACTGCTTCGAGGCCGAATATCTGACTCTACGATGGTTATTACCAAGATGGACTCTTGCTGAAGAGACATAACACTTTTACGAAGCAGGGTAATGAGAATCTACGTTTGACCTCAGTGTTCTGTGTCGTCTCTGTGTGGGACGACGCATACGAGTACTCTACCATATTTACCTCAAAGGTCTGGGAACACTGAGGGTGGTTATTTTTTCATGCGGTTCACTCTCGCCTTCTTGTTTAGGTTGTTCGGGGATCGGATCTAGTGGGGACGATCGAGGGCTGAGTTCCGGTGTTTTCGAGCGGCTTCTGTAGTAAAACATACTCGTATTTTACATCGTAAGTTTAGGTTATATCAATTCTATAATAACAGTGTACAAACCTGTAAGAGTTGGTTTGGAATCGGTATGTATTAACCAAGTATAATTTACAAAAAAATGTATACAAAGTTTATTACTTTAGTTATATTTGTTGACAGTAACTAGAAAAACCCTTGGTTAAAATCTTACTATGCAATCCAAGACAAATTGTACGATGTAACGGATTCAAAGACGTTCAAATTTAATCAAAACTGCATCATTCACTTGGTCTAGTGTAAATTTAGTACACTATATATGTATTGTGCACCAAGCTAGAGCCCTGTGACATATGGACGGACAGACAGGCAGATAGAAAGCGGAGTCTCATTTAACAAGACTCCGTTTTGTCCTTTGGATAGGATGGGTATGATATGTAAAGACTACATTAAAAGATGTGAGTTGCCCTGCTGACAAATCACTGTACTACTACAACAATATGCTTTACGTGTATTAAGCGATTCTAACTGTTGTTATGAATCGCTTAGCTATGGTTATATTTTACTGAAACGTGCAAAGCGAGACTTTACCACTGGAAAAGACCAAAGGATGTATTGAAAACTATAAGCAGAGCTATCTGACTTATCGAAGCACTTAATCCTTGAAATAAATTACCTGGTGACTCTACTGCTGCGTAGCGGGGTGACTACTGGTGAATCTTGACGCTCAGGAGTCACTGATCGGCTTCTATGCAATAAAATTATATATAACAATATTAAATATATAATAATAACAATATTTAACAGAATAAAACAAAATTTAGATAATATTTAGTTAGGATTCCGAACTAATTTCTTTCTAGGCGAACGTGACGTCAGAAAGCCCACGTCGCCCAGCCTAGACAGAAAATGAGCATTGTCGATCGTGCGCTCGAAGGGTCCATACAGAGACCCAGACTTTTGAAGATGCTTCGTGTAGAAGCGACACGCGTCGAAGAACGTTCCGGCTTGGCATGGCATTTCTAACGTCACGCTTATGAAATTTTGCAATTAGTTTTAATTATAGTTATTCACAAATATGGATTTTCGTGAAATTACGTCTAGATCCATTAGTTATCTCAATGTTTAAGTAATTTACGGAAAATAAAACGATTACATACTTCATACACGTCCTTCTATCATAGGTACTTATTATCTAGTCTGGTTAGAATACATACACCGAGGTGTTCCCATATAACCCGGTTTAATAAAAGGAGGAATCGCTGCAAACTACAGTTCACTTGGACACTACAGACAGTCTGTAGTGTGCAATTGATATGTAATAATTTACAGCACCATCTTCGAATTGTTTCTTTATAAAACTTGTTTGTACAAACTGTTCCTTTCACATTCTCCATGTACATTTGCTTTATTAATCTCCTTAACTCCATCAACACGTTCAGTCCATCTCAGCCCACCTTTTTAACTAACGTCATTCACTCCGCACTGCTTTCTTATCATGCTGCTCCTCACTGTCTTTCAAGGTAACATTACATATATTTTGCAAAGCTCTCATCTCAAATGCACGGTCCTTCTTCCATATATTCTATCATTACTAACACTCTTTTTTTCGTATTGATGATTGTAGGAAATATCTCATCCCTAAATTTTCAAATTTCTGCCATCTCTATGTAACCGACAGTTCGCATCGACATGGTAGCTCAGCTGGAAGCTTTTGATCCCTTATGTTTGTAAAAAACACCTTTTGGAATCATTATATAATTTTTCGAATTGCCGTAATTTTTGATAAACCGTTATTGGAGCAATGTATTTAATAAAACAACAATTGGAAACTAAGGAAATGGAAAGCCGACAAGAGACAAAACTAGGTGTTAGCGCTGGGAATTGATAAGCTTTTCTAGGTTAATTAGTTATAGAGTATTACGCGAGCTGGTGTAGTTACTTTAAGGTATAGCTAACTAACAACAAGAATTTTGTGTTACGCCAAGCTTCATTTCGATATATGAGTTAAGATATTTTTGTAATATAATACTCAAATATAATCTAGGAACGACAAAATTTTACGCCAACGCCATATTCTAGGTTAGCCTGTACAACATCTTCGACCACATCATCACTTACCATCAGGTGAGATAGTGGTCAAAGGCTAACCTATCAGGCATAAAAAAACAAAAATTATTTCTTTTCAACAGTAGAAGTATTCTACTCTTTATACCTTCTGCCGGGGTGGATTTACATCGTGAACACACTCCTCTATAAAAAGTTTATGATAAATATTTTCTTTAAATTTTTTCAAATAACTATTTCAACAATTTACTCATAGCATTAAATTTTGATTGACTAAACTACTAACCTATTTATCAGCGGCGTACTTGAACCACCGACAGATCTGATGCCACGTCTTCCTTTAGGAGTCCGCGGGACTTCCAATCTTTGACCATCTCTCTTTTCCTCTTGCACATTTATTGCCATGTCCTGTCTCTTTCGAAATTCCCCTGACAATGAGAGGTCACGATCACCAAAACGATCACTGAAATTGATATCTCGTACTGAGAAAGTAGGAGTTTGTAGGTTTCTTTCAACTGTTTGTGATTGTGACTCATCGATATTTGTGATTTCTAACTTTATATCGATATTTCTTTCAGATTGTTCTAAATTAATCGATTCTTCCCTTTCCTCGTGTTCCAGCACATTCTCTACGCTTCTTTCAGTATCTTGTCCTGTGAGAGATTTCTCTGAGCTCTCGTCTTGGCTAGGGGTTTGTTTTCTTCTTTCCTCATAGTAGCGTGGATTAATAAGAGTAACAGGAATATCAGCGATACTTTCTATTGATGTGTTGGGATCTTCCGAGAGGCTGCTGTTGGCTGATATCGACAAAGAACGCCTGAAATAATATTAAATAGGATTTGAATCCGTTTATCAGATAATACTGTTGTAGCAATCGTTTTGTTTTATTAAGCGATACCTAAACGTTATCTGTTCTTGCACTTTATAGATGATGGGACACACGGAAAATTGCCCATGATAAATACAATGCTACTCAGACCTTTCAATGCTTGCTTATACCTTATATCACTGGTCCCAGACATGCTGCAACCTCATTGGCAACGACGCCAATTCGCCAATAACTTGGGCGTTCGGATAATCGGATAGTAGTTATATAGGCAATAATATTACCGTCAGGATTAAAAAAATATATATACCTAATACTGTTTTGGGCAACAATTGTGTTTTGAACGTTTTAAAACACTGTTTGGATAATGTTGATAACAGCTACAAATGATGTCACCAAATGCTACCTTTGACGTACGTCCGACCGTAGAATGTTTAGTGATAGTTTTTTTTGAAAACTGCGTGTTTGACAGTTGAACTTCCTATCCTAATAGTGGAAGAATTTTATCACATAACAGATGTTTTGCGCAATTGTATTGAAAAATCTGGTTTTGTATGTCGCTTTATATTTGCTTTGTTTGCATGAAAGATTATACATACAAAGAATATACTTATAAATGAAATTAAAATATGTTCACGCGTTAGATATGCCTTGAGAAAGACAGCTATTGTATAAATGTGTTATATGTCGTTTGACATGGGGTAAATAATTCGTTTTTGTGTTTTGTAGTCACGTCTTTAGTTCCCAGCATTACAGAAACCTTGTCGTAAATTTGGTAAGTGGAGATACAGCATTACCTATGATCCTTTATATGTGATAGTGTATGTAATAGGGGTTTTAATAAGTCTTCTATTACCCCACACTTATATCTAAAAGCAATAGAGACTCCATCTTACCTAGCACGCACGGTATCCTTGTAAGACTTCCTCGAGTTTACGTTAGCTTCAGTGGCCAGTTTCTTTGGCGGAGATTCCAACGGGTGGGCATCATTCTGCAAACAATAAACAAGTAACAATAACAAATGACATTTTAACACATAGATTTTCAACTGATGACATTTCAGTCAATTAGCTGATGAACACCAGGCGCTTAAATATTTTGTAGGAAGATCATTGCATTTGCCGAAAAACTAGATAAGAACAAGATACAAACCTCCAGTTTCTAGAATGTTCGTCAAAGCCTTGATTCGTGGACATACTAAATACTGAATGTTCATTGGTTAACTGTATTATATGATGCGATATGTGACAAATGAGCGTTCAGCGTTCAGTCTGTTTGCTGATTAAGACAAACGTTCCAAAAACTGAAGGTTTGTATCTTGTTCTTATCAAGTTTATGAGCATATTATACCTACAAGTATACAGCCAAAGCGTGGAAGCCACCAGCTTAAAATATTATCAGATAAAAAAAAATGTTTAGCTGAATATTTAAGACTAGCTTTCCGGGCGCGGCTCCGCCCGCGCGTATGTAGGTTATCGCGCAAAAAAATTAACCTCTTTTTGCGCAGTTAAAAACTATCCTATGTTTTTCTCGGGTCTCAAACTATTTCCATACCAAATTGAATTCAAATCTGTCCAGTAGTTTTGGCGTGAAAGCGTAACAGACGGACAGACAGAGTAACATTCGCATTTATAATATTCTTACTGATATGTTAGCCCTTGACAGTGGTCAAGAGGGCTAACCTATCTTTAATATTCAGCTATATAACCTGTTGGTAAATGAATGTTGTCGAGAATTGTATTCATGCATATCCTAAAATGGGAATTGGTTCAAACAAAGCTGACGGAACACACCATAAGGTGCTTGCCCACAATTTTTCTACTTCGTAAAAAGTTATACCAATATGCGATGCAACTGAAGCCCGATGGAATTCGAACAATGAGCTCACTGCACTGCAGTCCATAGCTATAGCCTCTGGGCCATCGTAGCTTCAAAATCTATAAAGTTAGATATGGGTCATGTGTGCACTTTTTTGTGCGAGAAACTTTACCAGGTGGTAGGAACTTTTAGCAAGAGCCTGTCTTCTTGGTTACCCCTGCAGTGTCAGGTATTAAGCCTTAAAGCAGTAGTATACAAGCACTACTATGTTTAGACGCAAAATGCACGGTAGCAAGTGAAATTACTGGGCGAACGAGACTAAACCACTAACGTCTCAGACTGACGCGAGCAGTGCAGTGTCAAGCAGAACGAGGAAGTTGATATTACAACTGTGAACAGGCGTGACAAGACTTTTCATCAGGCGAGTAACTTATCTGTCTCATAATATCATAAAAGGGACAACGCTGAGCGGCGAACTTTTAGCGTCACGTGTCATTTGTATCAAAAAAACATACGTAAGATGTTTTAAAAAGTTGGCTTTTACCTTTTCCCATATCAAGAGCATTATGTTGAACACTTACTATGGGATGAGAATTGGTAGTAACGAAGCTATCAGTTGATATATCCGCGTCCTTTTCCCTCGCGATAGACGACGATAGATCTTTCTCTTTCGCATCAACATCTTCAGTATCGTGTATGTTGTGACCTAAGCGTGACGTCACGGCGGCCAAACGCGGTGACGGAGTCGAGCCGGATTCAGATGCTGTTGGTATTGTGAATCGAAGATGTCTGGAATAATAAGTATAATATTAATGTGTAGTTCTTTTGGGTATTTCTATAACTGTGAAGATATTACCAGGTGGGAGGTTTCTAACACAAGAGTTCGTCTTGGTGGGTACCACCTCACTTTCAGATATTCTGCCAAGAAGCAGTAGTGTGTAAACACTAATTTCTTTATGCTTGAAGGGCACTGTAGCGAGTGAAATTACTGGGCAAACGAAACATAAGAACTAACGTATTGGAGTGAACAGAGCAGTGCAGCTATGGACTCTTACCATCGGGCGGGCGACTTGTTCGTCTCATAACATAGAAGTAAATTAAATTTTAGGGTTCCGTACTAGAAATGAGGACCCTATTACTAAGCAGCGGTGCGTCCATTGTATCTTTGTAACCATAATAGGTGACAAATACAAATAAATTTATTTCATCCATATACATGTATGATGAGTCTCTGACTCTTAAACCTTTTTCAGAATAGGTTAGTATGGCGGCTTGCTTACAAAATAAATGATAACAACAAAGATTTAAAAATAAAAAGGGACCCCGTTTTAATTTTCCTTATACAACAAACATATTTTCTTAAAAACGGTAGTACAAGCTTCAAACTAGGTATGATAATAATCTAATATAACATGTAACATATATAAAAAATGTCCAAGTGCTGGTTGGGCTTCCGCTAGGGATCTCAGACTCCTTTTTTGTACATTCTATGTTGGTAATGAACCCTCGAATTGCCACAAATCAAAATACCTTTGTAAATTGGCTGGTTTAACAAAAACCATAACAGCGGCTTATAAGGCAAATCAATTAATAAACAGTAAAATTTCCAATGTATGATAGCCATTAAAGTAGCTGTGGGTACTAAGTGCAAAGCAGGGTGTACAAATCCTGTCGCTTCAATTCTACTGCATGGTGATGTGGTAGATACCCTGATGGTGTGTCCAGCAGCTATCTTAGAGAGCCAGTTATCATTTTAGTGTGAAGCAGCCTGTACGATCTTCAAACATCACAACACAGGTGTGATAAGTCTTTGATCACGACTATCAGATACGACAAAAAATTCATACAAAATATATTACGACAGCAACATACTTATTAGTGGAATCACTGTAGTGTGTGTGATTGCTGGCCGTTTCGAGCATCTCATCGTCGCTGTCACCCAAATATCTGGAATCCACGGGCGAAACTGCTTCTTCACGTTCGTTTCTACGTATCTGTCAATACAATAAGGCAAAATCTTATAAAACTATATTACATACTAGTGATGTAATGTTTTCTCCTTAGAAAACATTATATGACAATCAATCAAACAAAATCAATGTGTTGGCGGACTAGATTCAAAATCACTCTTATTACCTGCCTAAATTACAAGTACTTTTCCTAAACAAAGACTTTACAGTACCGATTTTTATCCAAAGATACAAAGATTTTAAAAATCCAATAATTAGTTCATCCGGCTGTGCGTAGTTTGTTAAGATACGAGTTTCCGCTATAGTTTACCATAGCATCTGATGTATTTTTTTATATTTTAATCTTGATTTTATGTCACAAGCCGTTTTGTAACAGTTAGAAAACAGCATGCGATTTACATTATATGTGTTACGTTTAGTGATCACAAAAACTCTACTTTGATTCAGTTTGTTTCACCGCAATGAAAATAGGCATGCAGAAAATGATTCGCAAAAACACCACCCAATCACACAACTCAATAGGAATGGTCTTTACTTATAGATAATTATGCTTCAGCTGTTCTCAGGCTGAGCTGTTCTTTCAGATAATGATCAATGCGATCTAAGAAAAAATTAAATTACTACAAGTTTTATTAAACTTGTCAATTTTGAAATACCTATATAAAATTATGACTCCTATAGTCTAATACAATAGTAATGGAGATAAACTTAATTTTGACATTTTCCTTTGAAAACGATATGCATTACGAAGCTCAAATTTCAAAATGAGGACCATTTTGATTACCATTCGAATTACGTTAGACAAGGCCCATTAGATTATAACCTATCTCATAATTTTTCAATTCTTGGGATCACAAGTACATAATTGTCTGTATAAAAATACGAGGGTGGATTGAAAAGTTCGCGGCCTAACACATAAATACTTGAACTATTTTAATGTAACTGACCTCATTCGATTTGCTTACTCTCTGGTTGTCACATTGTAAAATTTTATCGCAATAGCATTATCAGTTTTTAAATTAGACTGAATTTTGTGAGCCTAAGTGCAGCATTTTTAAAGAATGGAGAAAATTGAGCAACGTGCGGTCATCAAATACCTGTTTAAAAAAAACTAACTCCAAAAGAGATTCACGAAGACATGTCAACAACATTGGGGGAATCTGCTCCGTCGTATACGACTGTGAAAAAGTGGGTTGCTGAATTTAAACGCGGACGAGAGAGTATTGAAGATGACCCTCGCTCCGGCCGGCCCACGACGTCTACGACTGAAGAAAACATCGGGAAAATCTGTGATCTGATATTGGCAGATCGGAGATTGACCATCAGGGAGATTACAGACACTATTGGCATCTCGTTTGAACGAACACAAAACATCATAGTCAATGAACTTGGATTTTCTAAGGTTTCTGCGCGGTGGGTACCCAGATTGCTTTCAGTTGAACAAAAACGAATACGGCTCACGATTTCTCGCGACTGTTTGGAAATGTTTGAGGCTGATCCACAAGATTTTTGGCCAAATTCTGTCAATTTGAATGGATGAAACCTGGGTACACCACTACACCCCAGAGTCAAAACAGCAATCCAAGCAATCGAAAAAACCTGATGAACCGACTCCAAAAAAAGCCAAAGCAATTTTGTCAGCTGGCAAGGTGATGGCGTCAGTTTTTTGGGATGCTAAGGGTGTCATCATGGTGGACTACCTTGCAAAAGGTGAAACTATAAACTCGGCTTATTACTGCATCCTTTTACGTCGTTTGCGTGAAACAATTAAAGCGAAAAGGCCAGGATTACTCAGCAAGAAAGTGTTGTTTCATCAGGATAATGCACGCGTTCACACGTCTGTTGAATCTATGGCTCAAATTCGCGATTGTGGCTTTGAATTACTGCCGCATCCCGCCTATTCCCCTGATTTGGCACCTTCAGACTTTCATTTATTCCCAAACCTAAAAATTTTCATCAAATGAGGAGGTCGAAGCTGAAGTGGGTGACTTTTTTGAAGGACTTGAAGAAACTTTTTTTATGACTGGCATACAGGCGTTGGAAACCAGATGGAAGAAGTGCATCGAGTTAAGTGGAGATTACGTGGAAAAATAAAATTACTTTTGTTTATATTACAAATAGTTTTCTTGCTGAGGCCGCGAACTTTTCAATCCACCCTCGTATATTTTTAACACAATAGTAAAAATGCTTTTATTGCACCACTATAAGGTTTATGATGCGTTCATAAATACGCCAGCTCTTTGATATCAATGATAGCATTGGAAGACCAATAATATAAAGGTTCCAGTGTTACTCACTTTCAGTATACTGTGTGGTGTCTCAGTCCTCTCCCGGTACATCGCCACCGGGCTCTGTACCTCCGGCATATCCAACATCTGTTCCATCTGGCGGGTTAGTTTCTCGCTGACGCGGAAGCTGGTGTTCATTTTAGGAGTACGAGGTGTCCCAGTGAGATTCAATCTTGCGCGCTTTGGTGGAGTTGAGTCAGTTTGTTGATCAGTAAATACACTAAAACAAGAAAAAAATATAACATAAATTTGAAAGCACTTTGTCTTATTAAAGTTATGTATTAGATATTTGGGAATAATGAGATATAGACACGACTTGATAGTTAGTAGTTGTAATGACGCCTCACTTGCCACATTTGATCAAACAATACCTTGACTAGGGCTACATAAATTGTATGATGTTCAACCAATATGTAAATCACTTTTTTTTCCAATCAGGCCAGTATTATTGCCAATAAACCTAGTATCAATATAAAGAAATCAACCACCGAGTTCATAAAATGTTACCTTCGAGTCCGTAGCAGTTTAGGAGTGCAGATAAACGGCGTTTCTTCTATATTGAGCGCTCGTTTCAAACCTCTCCTCATTTTAGGCCTGTTCATCCACGTTTCACTTGCATTTTCGATAGTGTCCTAAAACATTGAATGTATTAATTAAACATACTCATGTTTTCTCATTTCTCTTGCTTGCATTATTTACGGTGTGATCTAATAGGTATGTTATATCAGTTGGTAATCTTTTCTTCCGGGTTCGGGTAAACATTATGAAAAAAAAAAAATATTGTCTTACTGAGCCGAACATATTTTTTTTATTATTCATACATGTTAATTTTAATTGACATACACTTAAAACAACAAGGTTAAGGCCTAGTTTCACCATACTCTGTTATTTATTTGACGCCTTGTTAATCCTTTTAACGGACTGTTAACTGAACCGAGTGTCCCACCAACTGTTTATGGATGATTAATTCAGTTAACTTCATAGAACGTAGACTGATTTAACAGCTCTGTTATTTTTAAAGACCCATTAGCTAATGCCTGATTTAGCGTAAACAAACATGGTATGGTGAAATTAGGCCTTAAAATATTTAGATTGCTGATCTACAGCATGATTTTATGCGATATTTATGCGATTTTATACGAATAAATAATGAAAAGAAATGTAATTCAAGCTCAAGAACAACAGAACGCAAACTGTACCGCGGCGGGCGGGGTTTAAAAAGTGTACCGTGCGGCGCTCTCAGTTCGCCGCGTGGGTTCAAGCCATACGGTGGTACCGCGGGAAGTTTCAATTGAAATTATCAATGTTCTTCTGGGTTGTTTAATTCTGCAAAAATATAGTGTATTGTTAAATCCTGGAGAAGCCATACGGATATGAAAATTTCGGGAATAGCTTTCATAAAAGAGTAAATAACAATATTTTAGATACCAATACTTAACTACCCTGGATAGTTTTATGCAACATGAACTTAAATTATTAATCAAAAAGTAGTTCGGAACATTGTTAGTCTTAGAATTCTCTGTATGAAAGTGCGGTTGGGCCTTTAGGAATGACGGCGCTGACAACATGACCTTGACGCGACCAATCAGATGCGATCATTTCTATGGGACAAATCAATTAACTAATCCGATTAAATTTGTAAACTTGTGCGTGTTTAGTTACTTGTGGAGTCGACGAGTCCGAAATCAAAGCGGACACTGTATGAGAGTTACACTTCTTTACATATTTATTCGTAGATTTTATGAAACAAATTTAATAAAATTAGCGTATACGCAAAAAGACGGTGACAGAATATCAGTGGGTTACAAAAGTAGTAGTAGTTACACACAAAATTCATCTTCAGAGTGACTTTAATGTTTTCTTTATCGAGAACATTAAAAAAAACTGAGATAACAAAATGATAAATAGCTACCTGAATAAAAGACGACTTGTAGGTGAAAGTATTTTTAGGCGACTTGGCTTGTACGAACACAGACATCGGTTTTGGCGCGTGCACTGTAAACATAAAGACGTTCAACTGATTAGTTACTTCTACGCATATATTACGTAATAAACTAAAACGTAGGCGAAAGGAATAAATTTGCATACATTTTATATATTTTCCTTGATATTTTTTTGTTATCTTTTGCAAGAAATTCAAATGCTGTCGAAATTTACATTTAGTTGTTAGTCATGGTGTCGTGTTAGTAACGCACTTTATTTTTGACCGACTTCATAATAAGAGGAAGTTACGAAATTAGTTATAAAAATTAGAAAATTGGTTCAGCAGTTAGGTTTATCAAATGGAAATAAGTGAAAAATATACCTATGTCATTCAAATCAAATAAAACCTTATTATAATTTTCAGCTTTGGGAGTCAGTAATTTTTTTAAATGTTATTATTATATCTAAGAAATCATCGTCTTCCTTTCCTTAACACACACATGTGGGATCGGTATACTATGTTTTCTCTAACAACATATAGGTTAAGAACAAGAACATATTAACAGATATGTTATCATCATTTAAAAAAATATGCTAGCAATACATAGGAAAACATATGGACATAGTTATAAAAAGATTTGGGTTCTGTGTTTTCGTCGGCCGCCTGCCTGAACTTTTTTCCTTCCATGGGTGCCTCTTACGACATCCAACCGGAGGATATACCTTATATCTGTGGAGAGAAAAAGGCAACAATATGGACATGGACTGTTTTTTCTAGACATGGACAAAACTGTACATACTTCTGATTAAGCGTCAATAACGTCCTTTTTATCCACCTCTTTATACAGACCACTGAAATCGACATCTTTCTAATGCGCTAGGGTTTTTATCTTCTCATGGATTTTTGTTTTTACAGGTCTTTCACGACTGTCTCACCTGTTGTTAAGCTACGATGTGGTCAAGGATAGCAAACAAACAATAGCAACAAGCAGTAGGAAACTAGCTTTCAAAGATAGCTACAAGAAAAACCCGTAAGGTACTTGGCGAGTATCTACTCCACTTGGGGATGGTAACGGAATCAGATATATATAAATATATATAAATGAGCAATGTAGCTCAATCCTGCAGCAGATTGAAACCAAGGACCTGCTACGCGGCAGTCTATTGCCATTGACACTAAGCCATCTTTACTTCTGTCAAATTCCTAAGGCCACAGGGCCTTAGGAATGCGTAATTAATTATCCGCCCTTTCAAACTATTGCAATCGACAACTCGATACATATTTTGTCCCTTACCGTGTGTTTCTATATCTGTCCAATCGAGCGCACATCGTGCCACAGTACCGGCGATACTAGGCAATGCTTCGCACCCAATTTCCACTAGCGCGTCTCTAGCGCCCTCTCTATTTGCCACTTCAAACAGTGACTCTACTGAAGTCGACATATCTTTGCTGCGATGTGATTTTGAGTGTTTTAACTTGTTATTGTATCGCTCGGCCTCGAGATATCTGTTAGAAATAAAACAAATTTTGAAACTGTCACCTTTAGTTATAAGTATTTAACGGGACTTAATCGCGATAAAAACATTTATATTTTTATTTATTTCGAAACGTCGAGGTAAATAAATAAAAATATAAATGTTTTTATCGCGATTAAGTCCCGTTAAATACTTATAACTATGTGTTCAAGTCGCGAAAGCCTTAAAGTTACTACTGTCACCTTTGTTCTGAGAGTAGGGTTATTAAGAGACCTATAAAACCATCATATTGCTACTGTTATTCCACTTGTGTGTCTCTCTCATACAAGACAGAATCAATGCAACTTGACTTGACTAGCAGTCCTGCTTCAACTAGCGACGTCAGGTTGAAACTTAGCAGAGACCAATTAAGAGTCCTTCTTAGGTAATTGTGTCCAAGTAAATAGTAAAACTGGTGGCTCGCTCCGGCCCGCACAGGTATTTAACAAAAATGTAAAAAACTACTTTTTTGACAATATTCTATTGCCTTTGTTCATCAGGGATAATGTAGGATTCGAATGATGAAAGAATTTTTCAAATCAGTCCAGTAGTTTTTAAGTTTATTCGTTTTATACAAAAATATAAGCCTTTCCCCTTTACAAGTGTAGATTACTAAAGATTTAACAGTTCTCACAAAAGGAATTATAAAAATATCTTCTAAAATTGTTGATTATTTAGAAGACAAAAATGCTTGGAATATTCCACCTCTGCTAAGCCACTGTTAGTCACCCATCTAATAAATATTGGAATAGTTATATAATAGACTTACGTAACAAATTGTACAAGAATAAAGACATGTAAAAAGAATGGCCCCGAGTTTCTTATCCGTTTTTCTCGCCGTGTGGCTTTATATCCCACCAATTTTTTTACAGTTGACCTTTTAACATTAAAATGTAATAATTGATTTTGACTTTGATCTAAACGTCAAGGAATGCGCGATTGAGTTGGCTAATATTGGGTTGATACAGAGCAGTCATAACAGTTCTTTCAATATGATATCAGTAAATTGAAAAAGTAAATTAAGTGAGCGAAAGCGATGGTTAATCTCACCTGGCCTGTTGTAAGTAGTACATTATAAGTAGATCGGACGTTTGAGACTCGTTGCAGTTCTCTAGATATTTGACAAACACTTCTTCCTCGAACGGTTGTAGCGTTATTTGGAGGATTTTAGATAGATTACCGGTGTTGCGACATCCTGAAAAATAAAATAGTAACTTAACATGAGCCTATAGAGCAAGGAGTGGGAACTTTGGCTATTTTAACCGAAATATGCAGACTCTCACCATTTACCAAATACTATCGTATATTTAAGGCAACATTGGCAATGCTGGAAAAGCCATAAAAAAAGTTTGAACTAGGTACAGTGGCAATAAAAAGACCTGAATTTAATTTCTTATGATCGACCAAACAAATTTTCTTTTTTATTGGTGGACCATTTTTTTATTTCCTACAGTTTAAGTCCAATTTCAGTCCTTTGCGGGTTGAATTTCCAAAAACATTTATGATACCACGTTTGACATACATCCTTCCGAATAAAGTAAATCTGAATGCAAAAGAACGCGTCCATTTGACAACATTCTCAATGTTTAAAAGTCGATGTCGAAAAGAAACTTGGAAATGTTAAGTTTGGTCTTAGTAATGAGAAGTGAAGAGGAGATGCTTAACAGATAGGGTGTGCCGAAGCTTAACCGAAACTATGCGGAGATGATTTTTTTTATTGGCTAGAGCGGAGCAGAGATTTGCACTGGTTACAGCGGAGCTGAACCGCGTTCGGCAAGCATTTGTGCGGGATTCGTTCGCCGCTAGCTGCCCGCCGATCACCGCATGTTGCTCACATCTCTCTTCTCCACTTCACGCCGTTCGCGTCGCATTGTTTTGACGCAATGATACAAATATGATCATCTGCCTTCCTCTTTTCTCAACTGTCTATATCCACTGAAGCTACAGAGCTGGTTACTCGCGAAGGCGCTCCCCTCCACAGTAAATTCAATATAATATTCGCCAAAATATTCCAAAGTTTATTTTATTAATCACTCGGAAAATAATAAAGTATCGGCAAGTAATTACTGAGGGATATAAATACAAAATATAAGCAGGCGAAGTCGCTGAAAGAATCTAGTTTACACTAATGTGATATGCGATAAAAAATAGAAGCATACCTATGTATATATCTTATCTCTAGAAACAGGTTAAGATAATGCCATACTTAAATCACTAAAACAGACTTTAAAGAGAAAGCACAATGCACGATTTAAAAAAAAAAAATACAATAGTGTAATTCAATTAAATGAATGCATGAAATGTGAGGAGTTAAAACTGAGTTATTGTTTCAGTTTGTTTGCACACAAGGCAATTATGTTCAATTTAGCACATGATAACCTTATAGCCCGGAGATGATGACACTCTTATATCTGCATTCAAATATCAACAAAAGCAGCTACCTAAGCCAGTAAACCACAGCTTTGAAATGGTTATAAATATATCTAGTGACAATTTTCCATCGAACGACCGCTCGATTGACTCCTGAAGATACCTCGTCATGAATAAAAAATCATTTTTCATTAACGATTTAAAATTTTGAGTTCTACTTTCCTTACCTTAAAATTCGGTTGGAATGTTATAATATATTGCTATGTAAAGTAGAGAGTTATTAATCACACCGGAGATAATACTGAGTGAGTAAGATTACTATAGTTCCAGGGTGTAAACACCAATAAGATTTAACGTTCTTTTCAGTTCGCCACTTAATATAGTCGTATGATTCTTTCGTCACTCTTGTACTGAAAGTAGATTGTTTTAGACTCTCTACTCTAAGGACGTAAGTAAATTAAAATTCAAGCGCTGCTCCTTTACATACAATTACTGGTAATGTCTGTTTTCTTTATATAATTATAGTAATTCTAGGTTAGTCTGAACAACATCTTCGACCACATCATCACTGGTCAAAGGCTAAACTAACAGGCATAAAAAACAACCTTTGGCCGGTAAATCTGATTTACCTTCTGTATTTCAAGTTAAATACTACACAATGTGAGAGCATTACTTATATAAACATTTTATGACTGCGGTAGATCATCAGTTAGATGGTCGGACGGTAACATGAGGAGTGTCGGAAAAGATATGATGAAGACTCACACGGGACCGGTAAAAATGGCCTGAACAAAGGGAAGATTTAAGTAAATATATAAAAGATATTTTTATTGAGTTAACAGAAACAAATAAAATATTTCAGTGAACAAACAATATTCATATTCAAGACTTAACACGGGCTCCACAATCGATCACATAATCAGAACCAGTGATACTGGCGGCTTTGTCACTGGCCAGGTACGCAATCAACTCCCCTACTTCCTCCGGCGTCGATAGTTTGCTCATGGCCGTAAAAGATTTCAAGACATCAAAGGAAATACTGGCCCCAGAACTTTCAAGAAGAGGAGTCTCAGTGGGACCTGGACTTACTGTGTTCACTCGCACTCCACTCTGAGCTAATTCATGAGCTATCACTCTCGAGAAATGGTTTAAACCAGCTTTCGAAGTGGCATATGCAGAGAAACCTATTCTCGACTCTGTACCAGCGATGCTAGAGACATTAACGATATTTCCTTTAGTCTTCAATAGATATGGTACCGCTAAACTGGTAAGCACGACGACGGATCTCAAGTTTGTTTTGATCACTTCATCGAATGATGCCACGACGTCTTTGTCTAGAATAGAAGAGATCCTCAAAATGCCAGCATTGTTGACGAGGACATCAAGTTTTCCGAACTTTTCGATTGTCTTTTCAATGATGATGGCTGCTTCCTTATCCTTGCTGATATCAGCTTTAACAGTAAATGCCTTTTTACCGACTTGGCCACACTTTTCTGCGACTATATTGAGATTTGCTTCATTTCTACCGGTTATAATGACATCGGCACCTTCTCTGGCAAAAATTATTGCGGTGGCTGCTCCTATGCCAGAGCTACCCCCCGTTACAATGACCACTTTATTGTTTAAACTCATTTTATTACACAGTTCACGAGTGATCGAGTGTTGTTATGGAAGTGATTAAGGCTGACATATTTATCAAATAAAATTAAAATATTATCTTATCATATTTCATTTATTGACCTTATAACATTGTACGTTATATTAGGTAAGTCAAATTTATTTATTAGGTAATCAAATTATCTTCTGACATAAAAATAAAATAGTTATGTAATATTTGAACTGAACATGATCTTTAAGTTAATTTACATGTATATTATGTGAAGCGTTGTCGGGGAAATCATTCACATGTATTGAGTATGTGTGTTGAACGATCTGTTCATTGGAGAGGATTGTTTGAAAAAATATGAGATTGATATTTAACTAGGCATTGTTGCCATCTATTCGGCCGTCTCACTCTGGAGAAAAGAGACACTTATAAAATTTTACATCAACGCTTTGGTTTGAATGAAGAACGACACACTACTCCACTATCAAATAATTTCGGATTCGACTTGTGGGATGGTTTTTGTTTCGATTTTTTAGGCAATTAATAAATGTAATCGAAATTTAATGCAATATGTAGGTTTTGAATAGTAGAGATGTTAAAACTGATAGAGAAAAGAAACAAAAAATATGTGGTCGATTAAACAACATGTGCATATAACATGTCAATTAACCGCTGCGGATCGGCTGTGAATATATTCACAAGATAATAACACATTTCTATTGTTATGAATTAGATACCGATATGTAACGGTTGTATCGATGCCAAAATGGCTTTATTGTACGAGTTATACACTCTGATTTTCATTTTGATTGCGAGGAAATGAAAAATATTTTTTTTTTACTTTTCGGACTTGATATGAATAATTAACTAATGACAAATACTCGTATGATGCTTGATCCAAAAATACGATTCCATATATAACTCTCTATAGAAAAAATCATGAATATGGCTCTAACATTTCGCTTAATCAAGTTTTGTGTCTATATAGTAAACTTTATCAATATTAATTTTATTTCTAATTATTATGTAGCAACCATGTGAAACAGTACCTTCAAGGTTTCTTTTTGTTTTTATGAAGCTCACTTTAATATAAATTGATTTAAAGGAATATGCTCACGCTATTTAAATATTGCGTAGTTCTGTTTCTCTCACTCGCATGCGATACGTGATACGAGGTCTCACCATCCCACTCCCTCAGTCTAACATTAATCAAAGACAAATTCGTCTTAACATACATGATAATCCACTTGTCTACTTAGTACCGATTTTTGTATTCGCAAAACAATGCATATCAATCAGTAAGTTGCATGTCCTAATAATAATAACTGTAACATTATCTTTATACTGCTGCTTGAACTAGCGTTGCCAGGTTGAAATTTAGCAGTCTGTTCGGCTTCGCACGGGTATTTCAGAAAAAATAAAAAAAAACATTTTTGAAAATATTCTATACCCATTCATCAGGGATAATGTAGGAAATATGCAGACTCCCAACAATGACCAAATTCCATCGTATATTTTAACATTGGCAGAATTAAAGCCATAAAAGCTATAAAAAAGGTTGCACTTGCTACAATGACAATAAAATGTATTTCCTACATATAAACTCCAATTTCAGTCCTTTTCGGGTTAAATTTCCCAAAGACTTTGTATGTTGCTCACATATCTCGTCTCCACTTAGCACCGCGCCTGCTTGCGAGGCACAGCTCGCATCTCTCTTTTGACGCAATGATACAAATATGATCATCTTCTTTCCTCTTTTATCAACCGTCTATATCCACTGAAGCTACAATGGTCACTTCCAAAGGCGCTCCCCTCCACAATAAATTCAATATAGTATTCGCCATAATCAGTACTAATATTATAAATTCGAAAGTAACTCTGTCTGTCTGTCTGTCTGTTACGCTTTCACGCCAAAACTACTGGACCGATTTGAATGAAATTTGGTATGGAGATAGTTTGAGACCCGGGAAAAAACATAGGATAGTTTTTATCCGACTGCGCAAAAAGAGGTGCATGTTTTCGCGCGATAACCGACATACGCGCGGGCGGAGCCGCGCCCGGGAAGCTAGTATAATATATTCCAAATTATATTTTATTATTCACTCGGAAAATAACAAAGTAGCGGCAAGAAATACCTGAGGGGGATAAATATAAAAATCTACGCAGGCGAAGTCGCTGATAGAATCTAGTTTATACTAATATGATATGCGATACGAAATATAAACATACTTATGTATATATCTTATCTCTAGAAACAGGTAAAGATAGCCATACTTAAATTAATAAAACATACTTAAAAGTGAAAGCAACAATGCACGATTTAAAAAAATATAGTACTGTTACGGCGCAAGGGCTCGAACAATCTAGAATAATCCAACGTCAGTAAACAAGTAAAAGAAATCAAGAATGTACCTACTCTTCACACAAAAGGTTATAAAAAAAAGGGTCGCCTTTGTTCTCAGGCAACTAGTAAACAACCACAGTATACGTAGTAGTTAGTCGTGGAATTCCATTCAAAAGTTGTTTACGTTAAAAGGATCATTTATGGCCCTTATTGTTTTTCTATCTAGACTATTTGTGAACATTCTGGAAAATGTAACTTTTGAGTATAAATAGGGTCGGGTCCGGGCCGACCAGTCTTTAACAAGTACCCCAAACCCCAGACAACGCTAGCAGTCTTCCTCGACGTAGCGAAAGCTTTTGAAAAAGTCTGGCACAATGGCTTGATTTACAAGCTATACCAATTTGGCGTGCCAGAACGTCTTGTGCTCATCCTACAAGACTTCCTTAAAGCCAGAAGCTTTCGCTATCGCGTGGAAGGCACCCTCTCCTCCCCCCACCCAGTCAGAGCCGGAGTCCCTCAGGGCTCCGTGCTATCACCCATTCTTTTTGCGCTGTATACCAGCGACATCCCACGCTCTCAGCCTAACGTCCTATTAGCCCAATACGCGGATGATACCGCTATTTATACCACTGGGTGGCATATCAGTAGAAAGTCCATTCCCGCCCTCCAACGGGCCATCACCGAGATCGGTGACTGGTTCCGTAAATGGCGCATCGCGGTCAACCCAGTTAAAAGTGCAGCTATGTACTTTACTGAGAAGGGCCGCCCCCGTTACCCGCAACCTTTAACTTTGTTCGACCAACCCATCCCCTGGGTTAGTAAAACAAAATATCTCGGAGTCACCCTTGATCGGAATCTCACCTTTAGCGATCATATAACAACCGTCCGTAACAGAGCGGCCTTTGTAATGGGTCGCCTTGGTCCCCTGATTCGCAAAGAGAGTAAAATGTCTCTTAGAAATAAGAAGACACTTTACACTGCCTGCATCCGCCCCATCATGACTTACGCATCAGTAGTGTTTAGTCATGCTAGTGAGGCCCATCTCCATAAGCTTCAAGTCATTCAAAACCGTTTTCTTCGTAGTGCAACCGGCGCTCCGTGGTATATCCGGAACACCGAGTTGCATTGCGACCTAAACCTTCCCTCTTTAGCGCAGTTCAATAAGGACTGCGCCCGCCGATATTTTGATCGAGCGCCCCACCACTCGAACCCATTGGTTGTCCAGGCATCGAACTACTCGACCGCCTCTTCTATCCCATTTTTCAAACCCCCCCGTCGCCGACCACGGCAGGTATTAGACGACCCGGATGACCCCATCGCAGTCATTACATTGGCAGCTTTAGCGTTATCCGCAAGTCGTCGAGGTAAAATCCCCAGGTGTGAGGTAATTAGAGGTCACACAATCAAACACCGAGCTCGCCGGCGAGCTCGAGGCAAAAACAAGGTCACGATAAATTGCTCTCCAAATAGTCAAAGAGTATTATTCAGTAGGGCCCAATTGTGCAACACTGCAGTTGCACAGAGGCATTTTGCTCCGATCCCCCCCATGTCTCTCGACAGCGAGACAAGCCGAGGTCCGAACCACAGTGGTGCCCTTGAGCTCGCTGTCAACCCCTCCTATAATAGCGGTACGTTTTCGGCGTCCGCAGGAGACGGAGGTAGAAAGCGCTTTTCGCCTTCTACGCCCGTCTCGGGAGAAGTGCCTTCGGCACTTCTCCCTCCCGGGCTATTGTAGGGCCAGGCCCTCGCCCAAAACCCGGTGGAGCTGGACGACCGCACAGGCGGTAGCCAGCATCTATGTCCTCCCTAAAAAAAAAAAAAAAAAGCCGACCAGTCAGTCTTACTTTGAGTTCGAAACGATCAACAGTGCGATTATCTTTGGACCAAGTGCTCCAAGCGCGAATAGTGAAGTACAGTGAAGTTTGTGAATAGTGTTCTGTGAAGTGCGATTAGTTCAGTGTTTTAGTGTAGTTGGAAGTGACTGTAGAACGGTTAATATAGGTGTCAGTTTGCCGAAAACGTATTGCATTATTTATCCCGAACCCCCAGCTCGTAACAGTACAATAGTGTAATTAAATTATTTAATGAATGCATGAAATGTGAGGAGTAAATACTGAGTTATTCTTTCAGTTTTTCTGCACAGAAGGCAATATGTTCAATTTAGCATATAGATAACCTTATAGCCAGGAGATGATGACACTCTTATATCTGTATTGAAATCGCAAGAAAAGCAGCTACCTATGCCAGTAAACCACAGCTTTGAAATGCTTATAAATATATTTGAAGCGTTCGTAGCGAAATTTGCTTAGCTGTTCTTAACCGATCAGCAAAGTTAAGCAACGTCCGCCTCGGTCATGACTTGGATGGGTGACCGCAGGTGGCATTACTACTGAGCGCTTCCGTGCTTCGGAGGGCACGTTAAGCCGTCGGTCTTAGAATGGCAGTCGTTATAGCTGTGTGTCGATATAGCATGGTGGTAGGGCATTTCGCAAATGCTCGCCTGTTGTACCACTCTCAAGTTGAAAATCTGTCACCAAGCACTTAACGGTGTGTTCCGGCAGCTGTCCTTGAGAGCCAGTAATACTAGGTTAGCCTGAACAACACCCTCGACCACATCATCACTTACTATCAGGTGAGATAGTGGTCAAAGGCTAACCTATCAGGTATAAAAAAACCACAATCTCAGTGACAATTCTCGATCATGCGCTCGAATCGTCAAGGCCCCCTGAAGATACTTCGTCATGAATAAAATATAATTTTTCATCAACGATTTAAAATTTACTTTTTACTTACGTGGTTCGGGTTCTACTTTCCTTGGCTTAAATTCGGTTATATATTGCTATGTAGTGGAGAAAGTTATTATTTACACCGGAGATAATTCTGAGTTAGCAAAATTACTATAGTTCCAGTGTGTAAATACGAAGAAACTTTTAACTTCCCTTTCAGTTCGCCACTTAATATAGTCGTATGATTTTTTCGTCACTCTTGTTCCTACTGAAAGTAGAAGAGTTTTAGACTTTCTGCTCTACGGAGGTAAGTAAATTAAAAATTCACACGCAGCTCCTATACATTCAATATTAAGTAAATATATGAAAGATTTTATGTTTTTATTGAGTTAAGAAACAAATAAAATATTTCAGTTACCAAAAATATAAAAATCAAGACTTAACAAGAGCTCCACAATCGATCACATAGTTAGAACCAGTGATGCTGGCGGCTTTGTCACTGGCCAGATACGCAATCAACTCCCCTACTTCGTCCGTCGTCGATAATTTGTTCATGGCCGTATTAGATTTCAAGACATCAAAGGAAATATTGGCCCCAGAACTTTCAAGAATAGGAGTCTCAACGGGACCTGGACTTACTGTGTTCACTCGCACTCCACTCTGAGCTAATTCATGAGCTATTACTCTCGAGAAATGGTTCAAACCAGCTTTCGAAGTGGCATAAGCAGAGAAACCTATTCTCGACACTGTACCAGCGATGCTCGAGGTATTAACGATATTTCCTTTAGTCTTCAATAGATATGGTACCGCTAAACTGGTGAGCACGACGACGGATCTCAAATTTGTGTTGATCACTTCATCGAATGATGCCACGACGTCTTTGTCTAGAATAGAAGAGATCCTCAAAATGCCAGCATTGTAAGGCGAGGACATCAAGTTTTCCAAACTTTTCGATTGTTTTTTCAATGATGATGGCTGCTTCCTTATCCTTGCTGATATCAGCTTTAACAGTAAATGCCTTTTTACCGACTTGGCCACACTTTTCTGCGACTATTTTGAGATTTGCTTCATTTCTGCCGGTGATTATGACATAGGCACCTTCTCGGGCAAAAATTATTGCGGTGGCTGCTCCTATGCCAGAGCTACCCCCCGTTACAATTACCACTTTATTTGTAAAACTCATTTTATTACACAGTTAACGAGTGATCGAGTATTGTTATGTATACGAACTGATTAAGCCAAACATATCTATCACATACAATAATAATATTATCTTATCTTCAGAAAATAAAATAGTTATGTAATGTTTGAACTGAACATGATCTTTAAGATAATTTACATGTGACGCGTTGTCGGGGAAAATATTAGCATGTATTGAGTATGTGTGTTGAACTGTCTGTTCAATAGAGAGGATTGTTCGAAAATAATTAGAGATTGATGTTTAACTAGGTAAAGATCCGACTAGTGCGAACTCTTATTTTCCCCATATTTCTGTACGCCGCAGAGACGTGGACCCTGCGAGAGATCAAAAAGAAGAAAATAGATGCTCTTGAGATGTGGTGCTGGAGAAGAATGCTTGGGGTGTCGTGGACCGAATTTCGCACAAACGTCTCGATACTCCAAGAACTCAGCATTAAGGTGGAGGTGACGAGGTGTGGAGGCAAATAAGGTTCTTTTAAAATATAAGTTGAGCCGTACTATTACGTTTGTGGCAAAACAAAAAATATTATGTAAATTTTGATCATATTTATGAGATTCCTATTGATCCCAAAATATGATCAAAATCAATTTACGTGATAAAAAAAATTATGAACATAGGTCTAAAAATATCTTCTAGCAGTTGGAACTCTAGTATTTATCAACATATATTGATACGTTTAATACAAGAGGTGTATTATTTTATCGCGAATTTACTCGAGCAAACCAGCGCGGCGGTTCCGAGGTGCTCTGCGCGGACGCGGGCGGCAGTGTTGCGCAAGCGTTGGCACGGTGAGGTTGTGTCGCTCGTAGCTCCGCTCGCTCTTACGACTGACAACGATCTTGTTTTTGTATTAGTGAAATGACACGCGAGATTCGCAGCTGTGTGCGTGTAATGATTCGCTCGCTGCAGAGGACCAACTTGATTGCGACGTGAAGTATGCGCGTCGACGCTTTATTATTGGTACTTTGTAGACAATTTTTTTTTGATATTATCACATATGAAAAAAATCAAAACTTGAAATTGACAATTTTGTAGGTACTTTACAATGGGCGGCCTTATCAATGAAAGTTTTTTAATTAGGTGCATAATACATGTACAAAATTAATAAGTAATGTCTATACCGCTCTCATGACATAACTGGTAAACTAAAGATATTTTTTTTTTTTTAATTATGGTAAATAGTTTCCGGCTTTAGTACTTTGTAGGGTACAAAATGGTTCTCTACTACATTAAGGGTGTGTATGGGACTTCATACATCTTTTGGAGTTCTAAGCTTTTTTGATAAATGTATTAGGGGTTTTGCTATAGCTTAATTAATACTGCATAAAGATAACGTCTGCCAAGCGAAGATGGATAACTCGAAAATAGTAAGAGATAGGTAAGGGAGATTTGCCCCTTGGGGTGCCGGGTTAGAATTGCACCTCCCCATATAATCCCGTAGGTGTCGTAAGAGGCGACTAAGGGAAAACTACTGGAAGGTGGGCAGCAGCGCCTTCTAAAGAACTGCCAACTTACACTGCGATCCCCAAGACGCCTGCCAAGCGTCGGGATTATGGCAAATACCCCCTTAATAGGGGAGGCTGTGTTCAGCAATGGACGATCTGGCTGTTACAATTACAGTAAGGGAGATTTGAACAATTATCGCAGGGAATCGGGAGAGCAGTCAAATGACACTTGTCATAAATCCAAACTGGCGGTTACATGATTCTAAAAATCAAAACCAGTCCGATTTGGCTGAAAATCAATATCTAGGTTTTACTGGACGTCCTTATTCCTAATTTGGAATTTATTTTTCGATGACGTCTGCCAAGTGAAAAAAGTTCGTCCGATTTGGCTGAAATTCGATATCTAGGTTGTGCTGTGCGTCATTATTCCGAATTTGGAATTTATTTTTCGATGACGTCTGCCAAGTAAAAAAAGTTACTCCGATTTGGCTGAAATTCAAAATCTAGGTAGTTCTAGATGTCTTTATTCCGAATTTTGAATGTATTTGTCAATGACGGGAGATTTGAACAATTATCGCAGGGAATCGGGAGAGCAGTCAAATGACACTTGTCATAATTCCAAATTGGCGGATAGAAGATTCTTAAAATCAAAACCAGTCCGATTTGGCTGAAAATCAATATCTAGGTTTTTCTGGACGTCATTATTCCAAATTAGAAATTAATTTTTCGATGACGTCTGCCAAGTGAAAAAAGTTCGTCCGATTTGGCTGAAATTCAAAATCTAGGTATTTCTAGACGTCTTTGTTCCGAATTTTGAATGTATTTTTCGATGACGTCTGCCAAGTAAAAAAAGTTGCTCCGATTTGGGCAAAAATCGATATCAAGGTTTTTCAGGACGTCTTTGTTCCAAATTTGAAATTAATTTTTCGACGACATCGGCCAAGTGAAGAAAGTCACTCCGATTTGGCTGAAATTCAAAATCTAGGTTGTTCTGGACGTCTTTATTTTGAATTTATTTTTCGATGACGTCTGCCAAGTGAAAAAAGTTACTCCTATTTGGCTAAAAATCGATATCTAGGTTTTTCTGGACGTTTTTGTTCAAAATTTGGCATACATTTTTTGACATCTGCCAGGTAAGGAAAGTAACTCCGATTTGGCTAACATTCAAAATCTAGGTAGTTCTGGACGTTTTTATTCCAAATTTGAAATTTATTTTTCGATGACGTCTGCCAATGAAAAAAAATTACTCTGATTTGGCTGAAAATCTATACCATGGTTGTGCTGTGCGTCATCATTCCGAATTTGGAATATTTTTTTCTATGTCGTCTGCCAAGTGAAGAAAAATACTAAGAATTGACTAAAAATGGATATCTAGGTTGTTTTAGACGTTATTATTACAAATTTGGAATTTGATTTACGATGACGTCTGCCCAGTGAAAAAAGTTACTTTGATTAAGCTTAAAATCGATATCTAGGTTGTTCTAGACGTCTTAATTCCAAATTTAGAATTTATTTAACAATGACGTCGGCCAAGTGAAAAAAGTTACTTCGATTTGGCTACAAATCGATACTTTCTTGGCAACAGTTGGCTGAGGAATATCAGCCACTAAGCCGGTGTCTTCCTTCCAGGATTCCATTTCACTGATTTAACCGGAGGACGGTTGTTTAGAGCACTCGCTACCGAGTTCCAGAACTATCAGCCGACACCAAGACCGCCACATCTGGGACCTGGATCACGAGTACTATCAGGCCAGTGACTCCCTCCGGTCTATGTAACTTCAGTAGAACTGTGCGGCTGTGCAACCTAATAAGGCCAATAAACTTTTCAAACCTATTCCCTGAGTTTACCTACCTACCTGCTGGCCGTGGGGTGCTTAGCAGCTCCCTAACGCCGCAGTAGGATAAGAGTAGAAAAATTATGATTACTTATCAATCAATTATTCAAATCTCCTAATAAATGAGAAAGTATCTCGGTTACCTTTTCACGATGGAACCAATCTTTACAAAATAGCTTTAGATAATTTGCCAATATTATTATTGCTAGGCAATAATCCACCTACAAGAATTCTCATATCTCGTACTCGGAAAGTAGTGTTTGTTTGATGCGAGTAGCGGGTGGAAGACTCTGCTTCCCACCTAAGGTCGGGAAAATCTCATAGTAAATGCTTCCTTCTCATGTCTCAATACCTCGTAAGGGGACTGATTCGTTTCAACCCTTGTATAACAATCTACTATTTTTGAGGATAACGTCATTTATAAGGAGATTTGCATAAACGATTGATTATCATAATTTTCTTACTCTTGTCCGATATATCTTAACGTTTTAGCTTAATGTATTAAGCCTAATGTATGAACGTCATCTATCTTTACTTGGCAAACGTCGTTGAAAAATTAAATCCAAATGTAGAATAATGACCTACAGAAATCAATTTTTCAGCCAAATCGGAGTAACATATTTCACTTGGCAGACGTTTTCGAAAAATTAAATCCTAATTCGGAATAAGAACGTCTAGAACAACCTAGATATCGATTTTCAGCCAAATCGAAGTAACTTTATTCACTTGGCAGACGCCATCGAAAAATAATTCCAAATTCTGAATAAAAACTTCCAGAACAACCTAGATTTTGAATTTCAGCCAAATCGGAGTAACTTTATTCACTTGGATGACGTCGTCGAAATATTAATTCCAAGAATAAAGTCCAGAAAAACCTAGGTAGGAATGAATTTTAGAACTGATCTCAGTCGCAGTTGCAACTGCGGATACTCACTAGAATCGTATGGTATATAAAGTGCCATGTTACCGCAGCGTATCGCGCATCTGCATATTCTTTGACCGTTATATTTGTGCAGCGAGCGCCGAACGTTTGTTGATTAACTGCGGCAATGCGCTGGTAAAGTAAGCTCGATTAGGCCCAGATGCTCAAGGCCATTGGCGACTGTATAAGCCTTAAGCAGCGTCTTTTAGCTACAGTGCAATCCCGGATCCTCGCATTCTTCGGACATGTTTTGAGGAGAGGTAGTCAGTCCACTCGTACAGGGCAAGGAAATGAAACTAATAATTTAAGTAATATGTGTAGAAGAATTAAATTGAACCAGATATTTAAACTATGTTCCATTTTGAGTGTATTTTTTTCTCTTTCATAATACCCGTGATCTATGTGAATTATGAATAATCCAGGTAAACTATCCACATGAAATATATTAAAATATTGAACAATTAAAAAACATTACTATGCAGTTGTGCTTAAAAAAGGCGTTTATGCACTTCAGCTAACAAGCCGTTTTAGTTAGCTTCGACTGATTATAAACGAAAACTTTAATGACATTACATGAGAAATTAACTAGTGACAAAAACGATGCTTGATTCAAAAACACGATTCCAGATATTACTCTCATTGAATATAGCTCTAGCATTTCGCTTAGTCAAGTTTTATGTCTAAATAGTAAACATTATCAATATTAATTATATTTCTAATTATTATGTAGCAACCATGTGATACAGTGATACAGTACCTCCAAGATTTATTATTTTTTTATTTATTTATTTAAAGAAGAGCAACAGCACTACAATATTTATATAGTACAAATAGATTACAGTTAGGTAATACAGCCAATTACAGGTCTCCCAAAATTATTACTAAATTATATATCTAAGTCTTACATACATTTACACTGATTAAATAGAAGTACAAATAATAAGTAGATGGTAACCTACACAATATATAATTTAAAAATACATGAGCCGTGCTTTGAGGCTTATTTTAGGCAAGGAAGAAATATAATATTACTTGTTCAATAATTAACAGGTTTGCGCGCGCGCTTGTGCAATCATGCATGTAGTCCTACTGTATTTGTGATTGTATACCTACGTAGTGTGCCTAAAATCTAAGCGCGCTCACGTTGTTCGCAGAAAGAACTTAATCTATATACCTACCCTACTACCCTACCTTCCTACCTCTATGTTATCCGCGGGATATGAATAAAGATGTGGGCATGTACTGTAGGTAAGTATATGTTTTTTTTTTATAAAAAATTAATATCATAAAATACTAAGAATATCGTATGATTATATATCAAGGTAGTACATAATGGTTATTAGTATGATATTAATACACTTAGAACAAACATAATGAGTATATAAACATATAACGTGTAGGTATTTATGTTTATGGACTGGGGATATTTAAGCATCGATGAATTTTCTGAAGTACCGTATAGGTTCATGTCACTCACGACACAAGATAATGATGGATATTTACATTACGAAATCAAATAAGGTTTATCATGTACGTGTGTAAAGAAACACATAGGGTGCCTATATAGGTGTGTTATGCACGTCGCCGTCACAAACATAACACCATGCAGACACTTATCAGCACAATACAATACATGAACGTCCTATTTGTTTGTTCTAGTATTTTTATTTTTTGTATTCACTGCAATTAAACTTATACGTGCATTAGATGAACTGTTATTGTTGTTTTTGAATTATATAGGTAATGCTGTCTTAGGTTTTTAATCACCTAGTGACCATGATAACTGCTTGTATTGTTTTCTGTTTTAAGAAGCTCTTAAACTATTGCGTATAACTCACGCTATTAAAATATTGCGTATTTCAGTTTCTCTAACTCGCACAGGAAACGATATCCCTCCGTCCCACTCCCACAGTCTAACATTAATGAAAGACCACTTCGTTTTAACATACATGATAACCCACTTGTCTACTCAGTACAGACTTTTGTATTCGCAAAACAATGGTTGTTTAGTTTCATGTCCGAATTATATTAACTGTAACATTATATTTTATACGTATAATAACATTGTTTAGAGGTCATAGTTCGTTGCAAAAATCATGGAAGAGATGATTAATTACGCGCTACGTGGCTAGCGTGGCGAGCTAAGAGTAGAACGGAAATCTACTGCCATAGTATTACCAGAAAAGTAGTCTGATAGGAGGCACTTAGGAGAAAATGCCTACTCTAGTCCGCTACTTCTGTTGACCATATCTCTAACCCCCGGTTTCTGAAACGCAAATCAGCGACAAATTATGTTAAATGCTTGTTAATCCATTGTCAAACGCAAATTTGGTTGCTCAAAACTTCATGTGACTGTTTGTCAACACTAATGTCAAATCTACGATTAAACGCCAATTAATTAAATTTTGGGTTTCTGAAAAGTTTTTTTTGTATGTTAACGGTTTGTCAAAGTGGATTGTATAACTGCCCAAAATCGACCAATCATTCTAAGATTAACGTCTTGAAATCATAAAGATATATAAACTATGGCTTAAATGGTTTTAGGAATACCTACCTCAAATGTTTACTCTAATAACTGATATAGTAGGTATACAAGTACAGAATTATATCAATTATGATTACTCCAAAAACACATATTACTACTACCTAAATATGGCACTAAAGTCGACGTGATTTTAGTGTTGCTGCTCATTAGCAGCTCAATCATTATCATATCCATCATCATTAATTGATTTTGAACAGTGATAGCTCAGTGGCTTTGTCTATGGATTGCCGCGCAGCAGGTCCATGGTTCGAATCCCGCCGGGGGCTTGAGCTTCACCGCATGTTGGAAGGGCATTTTTGCGAATGCCCGCCTGGCTAGCGACCACCCTGAAGTAGAAAATCTGTCGCCAAGCACCTAACGGTGTGTTCCGGCAGCTATCCTTGAGAGCCAGTAATTCTTGGTTAAGCTTGTTAACACCTTCGACCATATCATCACTTACCATCAGGTGAGATTGCGGTCAAAGGCTAATCTATCAGCAATAAAAAAAAATCACATCAACTGGAAAGTCCAGAGTTGAACAAGGTGATCTTCCTCATTGGCGGATTTGCAATAATACCCACGGTTGGCAGGCGTCTCTTAGGGATCTCAGTAGAAGTTGTCAGTTGTTCAGAAGGCGCTGCTTCCTACCTTCTGTTAATTTTTCCTAAGTCGCCTCTTACGACACCCAAGGGAAAACTTGGGGGTAACATTCCAACGCGGCGCCCCACAAGGGTGCTATAAAATCCTGGCAGCCTTATTAAACAAACCGCAGCTGGGTATACGCTACAACTACCTTGGTTAAGAAGGGTGTTAATATATTATGGTTTAAAGTTTTGTTGTGCGTTTGATGTGCAGCAACAACCTCATGTGAACAGTGTATTCTTTTGTATTGCTGCGGAGGAGGTTCATGGTTAGAATCTCAACGTGGACTTATATTTCGCCGCTAGGTGCAGGTGCAGGGCGGGAATTTTTAGCATGCCTAGCTCGTTGTTTGTTGGCCCTTATATAGCAAATCTGTCACCAAGCTACTATTGCATTTTAGGTATATAAATCGACTTTTATGATCATCTGACCAAAAACTAAAACGCAGTGATTACATACTCCTTGCATTCAATGGTGGAACATTCCCTAAATTAATTTTCTGGTAACCATAGTAACGGCCGATGTACAGAAATGATTTGGCATTGAATTCATGTCAAAACAAAAGATAAAACGCTATGCGTTTAAAAAGACAACATACTAGGGAATGAATAAAACGAATTTTTTGAATTTCATGTTATCATAGATAAACAAGCAAGTTAATCATATGTTCTGTATTTTTTCGTTAATATGCGTTCCAGAAACCCGTTGAAAGTTAGCAGATAGCTAATCATGACGGCTTCTTAGATGAATTGAGTTTTGACACGCGTACCGGAAATCAGCGGTAAGTGCTATAGTTCTATGTCTTAAAAATAATAATCATTTATTAACAAAAATACAGTTGCAAAAATTATTTAGAAAAAGAAAATACAAGAATACGCACTAACACAATATGAAAATATATGTGATATATGGAACACTTTCTTAGTGGACATTTTTGATATCAGGTATCTAAAATATCTGGTACAATCCAAAAAACATTACCTGGGCAAGATCTCCGTCCCTGAAGTAAGAGTTAACTTGTATTTCAGGATACGAAGGATCCAACACCAAGCCACATGGGTCTGGACCGTAGCGCTCTATAATTTAACCAAAGATATTATCTAACAAACAAAATTGTTTATATTATAGGCTGTTTCTTGTATCTATGCAATATGTATAAGTACACTATAGCAAATCAAAATACTACCTTGCTGTCAACTTACACAAAAAATAAAGAATAATTAAAAAAACACTATAAAACGTTTCTTCTTTTACTCTTTATTGTATTTGTAGAAGTCAGTGTCATATTCATTTAAACCCAAGCTCTACAGTCACTTCCCCGACTCCAATTATCTTTTAATTTTATAAGTGAGTTAAAAATAAATGAATCGTTCCAGTAATCATAAAACCCATGTAAAAATATTATTCTGTACATAATATTCATATAAAGTTAGTATTTACTACCCACTTTAACTAATAGGTCGCAAGTCAGTATTATGACGCGACTCCAAATAGTCAATTTCTGCAAGCTATGTAATTTTCGGATAACCCTAAAATCATTTTTCATCAACGATTTAATATTTTTCTACGTTCCTGAGGACCTTTAATTCGGTTGAAATATTATGATATTTTAAGAGAATGAATTATTTACACCGGAGATAAGGTGATTGAGCAAGATGACTTATAATTTAAACTTATAACTTATATAGTTCCAGGGGCATCGAGAAAATAACACTAAGAGATGCAATAAGATTTGGTTTGTTCGAGATGAATTGATGCCAAACTCTGTTTAACCTAAACGCGCTCTAATTGGCTAAGCCACCTCCATGCGGTAAACACCCGAGTCACAAAGTGATGGGACATGATTCTTATGCAAATATAATCGATATCAATACGTCGTACAACATATATAAGCTGATCGTATAATTTATTCCTCCGTGACGGCCTATTTAGATAAAAGTGATATTTATCCCACTTGCGTTGGCATAATACCCAGCAGATACCTCGCGAGGTATTTTGTGTGAGTATAGCTGATTTGTTATAATAAAATATAGAATAATGATTTGGTTGTGTGATTCCACAATTCTGCTTGAAATATCCTTACTAAAATGATAAACATTTAAATATCTCTTTTAATATTTTTATGTTTGCAATAACGCATGCTCTGCGGTAATTTGTAATCTAATACAAATATACGGGAGGAAAAATTTAATCCCGCACATGACTTAAATTTTTCCTCTCGTATATTTGTAAATTAGTAATTTATGTAAGAAATATACTCCAATAGTAATTTGTTAGGGAGATATCCTAACAAATTACTATTGGAGTATATTTCTTATAATTGAAGTACAAATTTTCGACTCGTAAGAGTAAGGTTCCGGTGGCCGAATAGATTAGGCATCCGGCGCGAAATCAGAGGACGAGGGTTCGATTCCCGTCCGGCACAAAACATAATAATTTGTAAATGTGATTTTTGCTCAGCACGCAATAGTGCAATTATATTTAGAAATATGTATGTATATATAATATAATTTGTTGTAATAATAATCCGATATATCAACATGCAAGCATATATATATGTTTGAGCGTACGTCATTAGAAAATATGCACTATTTCCATAGATATACAGTCGAAAAAAGAGGTCGACTACTCCGGAACTGATTAATCCCGAGTGACATTGAAGGGGAGACATCGAGCGGGACTAAAGTTCCAAGTGTTTTGTAGCAATCGTAGTATCAATTTAACGCTTTATCAATGAAAACAATCGTCTGAAAAGTGACAGGAGCAAACCCTGTTGTAGTATGCTGGAAACCAATGTTCTCTTCTTGTTAGCTCAATCCATTTTTGTTTGAGATTTAGATCTCTAGGGAATCTATTTTTAAAAAAACGTTTTTTAATAATACCATAGAATAACTTAAGGTATATACTATGTTTTATACAAAAATATGATTTTGAAATCGGTACACGTATATTGATATACCATAAGATTATATTAAGATAGACTTATATCAAGTTAAAAACGTAGAAAATATTTGGTGTTTATGAGACAGAAATTCAACACAAAACTGGCACACCGTCATCAGAGTTTTCTTGGCTCATATGCATATAACAAAACTAGTAAAGTCATCACTAATCTGAGAAAGACACACACGACTCGGCAAGCTAAAATCGAAATAAACAAGTTAGCTTTACACTATATATTCACACAAAGCTTTATATTCATTGCACTTCATGCATACAGACAAACACACACACACATCCTGTCACACACCCACATACACAATAATATAATATTTACTCAAACATATACGAAATTTTATACAGCCATATCATTTAATAAGCATACCTCAATCTCAATGTATTATTGAAGGAAGCAGACTCCCACGACACAAGATTTTTTTCTTAGTGTGGGAGATCCCACACTAAGAAAATCTTGTCATGTCATTTTACTGTCAAAAAATCAATACAATTTATTGTACCAATTGTAATAAAGTTAAGAATAACAACATGTAAGTGTATATTGTGAAATAAATTATTTTTATTATTATTATTATAAACTCATATCAAACATATAAAAGGTACCCACTTTTTACATCCAAGGCTAAATATATTTATAGGTCAGAGTATGACGATATCGATTTTAGTTCCACTATAACGATATATTACCGTACTGTATAAGCACAACACTAGGAGAGGGCACGGTTTACAGAGAGACAAGGATGATAATAGATGAATGTAGTAAGTGGGAGTGAAATGCATTCATACGGGTCTATTAGATTGTCCAGTTTAACTTGACCTATTAAAAATGAAGCAGATAAATTACGTAAATTGATAAATTTTACTTACTTGTGGAAGGTAATTCCATCTGTTTTATTATTGGATGTTTTGCTATTTTTCCCACACCATTTAATGGAGCAGGTAGTCATTTTTATTACAATGAATGCCTACAATCGTCAAAAATAAAAATATTTACAAACACGTACGTACGGGTCAAGCTTCTAGTCGCGTACTGTTTAGGTGAGCTCATGCTATGACTTTAATGTGTTAGAAATCACACACCAGTTGCATGATCGGGCGAACCATCAATTCCCCTCTCGGGGTTTAAATCTCGTTGTCCAGGGGTAAACACGATGAAAGATTTAACTTTCTTTTCAGTTCGCCACTTGATAAAAGAGTTATATGTTTTTTTTTCATCATTCATGTACTGACTGTAGGTTGTTTTAGACTTTCAGCTCTAAGGAGATAAGTAAATTATAAAATCAAACGCTGCTCCTTTACATTCAATAACTGGTAATGTATGTTTTCTTCAAAGAGTTTTTTTCTTTGGCCGGCAAATCTGATTTATCTCTCGCATTTCAAGTTAAATAGTGTCAGAGCATTACTTAAATAAACATTTTATGACTTCGAGGTGGATCCATCAGTAAGGTGGTCAGACGATAACATGAGGAGTGTCGGAATAGAAATGATTGAGACTTACATCGGTCCTGTGTAAGTCTCCATCATTTCTTATTAAAAAATATTTTTAATTTCTATATATTTCTAACATAGGGAAGGATAAAGTAGATATATAAAAGATACGAGTGTGGGGCGCTGGAGGATACGGCGCTCCATACGCTGGAGGTGTGTGCCGGGCCCGCAGCGGCACTCGCTTTCAGTCCTCATAGGAGGGGATCTCTCTCTGCCGAGCATTGTAAATGCCATGCTCGGCGGAGAGAGATCGTGGCGGGCGGTGGTCTCATTCTGCGAAGCAGAAATGGCGCAGACGGAGGCTGCGGAGCGGGTGAGGGAGAACGATGTTCATGCTGACCCGCTGCGGCGCAGACGAACGGCAGCAGCAGTTCGCCCGCCTCCTCCCTTTCTCCGTAGTGGGTTCAGAGTTGGGGGATTCTCCACCAGCTTGCACGGCCCCACACCTTCGGGGGTGGCCTTGGTGAACCGGGTCACCCCCTTCACAGGCGCTGAGATTCGATTGAGTTCGGGCCTACCGCCAGGGCAAGATGGTGACTGCTAACGCGACCCTGCCCTCTTTTGCCTACCTCAGCTTGCCCTACCTCAGCGGAGGACTGTTCACGGGAAGGTTTTAGTGGGTTCAAGTCCCACACATTCCCTTCCATCGCCCCCAAGGTGGAAGGGTAGTGCGAAGGCATTTCGCCCCTCAAAAAAAAAGTTATCTAAGATAAGAAAATTTTATATAGTTGACAAAAACCAAATAAAATATTTCAGTTAACAAAAGAATATAACAATCAAGACTTGATAAGAGTTCCACAATCGATCACATAGTCAGAACCAGTGATGCTGGCGGCTTTGTCACTGGCCAGATACGCAATCAACTCCCCTACTTCGTCTGTCGTCGATACTTTGTTCATGGCCGTATTAGATTTTAAGTCATCAAAGGAAATATTGGCCCCAGAACTTTCAAGAATAGGAGTCTCAACGGGACCTGGACTTACTGTGTTGACTCGCACTCCACTCTGAGCTAATTCATGAGCTATCACTCTCGAGAAATGGTTTAAACCAGCTTTCGAAGTGGCATATGCAGAGAAACCTATTCTCGCCACTGACCCGGCAACACTCGAGACATTAACAACATTTCCTTTAGTCTTCAATAGATATGGTGCCGCTAAACTGGTGAGCACGACGACGGATCTCAAATTTGTGTTGATCACTTCATCGAATGATGTCACGACGTCTTTGTCTAGAATAGAAGAGATCCTCAAAATGCCAGCATTGTTGACGAGGACATCAAGTTTTCCGAACTTTTCGATTGTCTTTTCAATGATGATGGCTGCTTCCTTATCCTTGCTGATATCAGCTTTAATAGCAAATGCCTTTTTACCGACTTGGCCACACTTTTCTGCGACTATATTGAGATTTGCTTCATTTCTACCGGTTATAATGACATCGGCACCTTCTCTGGCAAAAATTATTGCGGTGGCTGCTCCTATGCCAGAGCTACCCCCCGTTACAATGACCACTTTATTGTTTAAACTCATTTTATTACACAGTTAACGAGTGATCGAGTGTTGTTATGAATAGGAACTGATTAAGCCCAACATATCGATCGATTACAAAGTATTCCTATTATCTTATCTTCAGACACAAAAATAAAATAGTTATTTTATCTCTGAACTGAACATGATTTTTAAGATATGTACAAGCAGTGATAGCTCAGTGGCTTTGGCTATGGACTGCCGCGCAGCAAGTCCATGGTTCGAATCCCGCCGCGGGCTTGAACTGCACCGCATGGTGGAAGGGCATTTTTGCGAATACCCGCCTGGCTAGCGACCACCCTCAAGTAGAAAATCTGTCGCCAAGCACCTAACGGTGTGTTCCGGCAGCTGTCCTTGAGAGCCAGTATTTCTAGGTCAAGCCTGTTAACACCTTCGACCACATCATCACTTACCATCAGGTGAGATTGTGGTTAAAGGCTTACCTATCAGCAATAAAAAAAAAAAAAAAAAAAAAAAAAAAAAAACTTGTTTATACTGTGAAGCGTTGTAAGTGAAAATATTCACATGTATTGAGTATGTATAAATCTATTCATTGGAGAGAATTGTTTAAAAATATGGGAATGATGTTTAACTAGTCAAGTGTTGCCATCTATTCGGCCGACTCATCTGGAGAAAAGAGACACTCCTAAAATTGAACTTCAACGCTTCGGTTCGAATGAAGTAACGACACTCTACTCCTAACCCCAAATAATTTCGGATGCGACTTGCAGGGATGGTCGTCGTTTCGACTTCATATGCAATTGATATAGTAAATTGAATGCAATATGTAAGTTTTGAATGGAGTAGATTAAAACAAAAAATAATAGTGTGTACAACAATTGCAGAAAACATGTTATTTAAGTCTAGGCTAAATTGGATTTTATGCATGAGTTATACACCCAGATTTTCACTTTGATTCCATAACGTATAATTTTAGATATATTATTTATTCGTTTCGGTTCATTTTCATACATGTTGTAGAATTAAAATGAACCTGATTTTTAAAGAATATCTATTTTGAATGTCATTGTTTCAACAGTATTTATGTCTAGATCTATGATATGATAATACCTCTCTTTCAGAAATTATTTATATATAAAAGGTAATTATTAGTTTGTGTTATATAGACACGGTAATAATTAAACAAGTAATATTTTTGATTAAAATATTTTTATAGATATATTTGCATGCTTTTTAATGACACAAAAAGGATACTTTTAGGCACGTTTTGTAATGAAATTGAACATTTACAACAAATTTTAATTGACTTTGAGTCACGCGCTGCTTTCTGTGAGCAACCAACGCGTTATGACCTAATTTACTTTTGACATAGAGAAATAATAAAGGATAGAGTGCTAACTCCATACATGGATACAAAACTCGCTTGAACGGCGGGAAACTCAATATGTAAACAGTTTTATCGTGCTTGTAACTAGCACTACGGTTTAAAACACGCAAACACTGCTGTCACTGCATACATTGCAAAAGCTTGGTTCATAACTGAAATACGAGAATATGCACTGTTTGCGCGCAAACGATGTGAACCGATATGTAGCCGCGCTTATAACATCTGCTAAGTCTGCTAACTGTCAATTTGCTATTTCGCAATTGACCCAAAAAAATCCCTTCACATCAATTATTGATAATAGAAGTATTGCATTTCAAGGCATTCTTTTGTGAACAGATGTTTGTACGTTCAACATTCTAACCACAACAATAAAAATCTCCTCATCTATCTGTCAAGATTTGAGTTTGACGTTTGTGCATACATTGCACTACCACTTTTCTGTGAGCGTTGTTTGCGGCCGGAGGTGACGTCAAAGATGATGTCATTATGCTATCGTGGTGACTGTTTAGCAAGTTATGAACCGACCGTTTGCGTGCATATAGTGCAAATAGCGCATATTTGCGTGAATTGAACCGTAGGGTAGGTTTGGTTGCCATTCTACTTGATAGTGGTATGGCGAGTTAATATTGCACGTACTATATCTGCGTCTAGGGGATCGCCTACAGAATGCGCTGCTGTCCACCTGGTATTTTTCTCTTCGTCAATTCTAGCCCGACACAGCACGGGGATATTTAATAACTAATAAAATATATATATATTTGCAACTGTTTTGCGAGTATCCGAAACGAAAGCTGCCACCATACAGTGTGTTGTCACATTATTATCTCCACTTTTTTTTATACTGAACTGGTTACCACTTGACCACTATCTCACCTGATATTAGGTGATGATGCGGTCGATAATGGAGCGCGCTTACCCAGAAGTATCTATTCACTTACAATGGAATAGAAGCCAAAAAGTCTGTGCATGGATTATACAATTAAAAAAATGACTTAAGAGACATAAAATAACCTACTGAACAGGATAATACCATTTTTGAAAGAAAGTCTGTCTATCTGTCTATTTGCACACGCATCACGTGAAAACAATCGAAATAATTTTAATACCATTTGTTACACACATAGAAGGTAATCCGAGGATCATAACAAGACACTTTTATTAGGGTTCCGCACCAAAACCCTTTTACTAAACCTGCGACTTCATCTGCCTGTCTTATTGACAAAGACGAACCTTTTAAATCATAATAGGTAGCCAGTAAGATTATTGTTTTATTTTTATTGCCGACTATTAGGCAGATAGGCGTAACCCTGATGGAAAGTGGTCACCGTCGCCTATGGACTTTTGTAATACCAGAGGGGTTACCAACGCGCTGTCGACCTCTAAGGAACCTTATGATTTGAAGAACACGTGGGTGGTGGTAGTCAGGTTCATGTTTAAAAAAATACAGTTTGTGGGTTAGCTTTTGACCATCTCACCTGATGGTAAGTGATGGTATGAACCTGATGTTAAGTGAGGATGGTAAACAGGCTTGACTTAGAATTAAATTCGAACCATGACCCCCGGCAAGGCAGGCCGGGTTTACAGTCTTTACTTGGAGTAGGACACTACTTCAAGTAGAGACTGGAGACCCAACACTTATTTAAAAAAAATCATGCATTACCTTTGAAGAAGAAAGTGAGTAGGTGCGACTTATCGGCGACAGAGTGAGCGTTCTGCGCGCACATCCTGACGACGTCCAACGCTTCGAAGACGAGGCCGCGTGCCAAGTATAAGTTGCAACACGACTGCCAGTCTTCTAGCTTATCGTGGTCATTCAGCCTGCGAATGTACAATTTAAAATATACATATATTGAACTCCTGGAAATTGTTGATAAGTTGGCCTTTGCCCACAATCTCACGTAACGGGAAGTGGTGATGTGATAGGCTACACCTCGAATTACTGGCTCTCAAGGACAGCACAGCCGGGACACATCATGCTTGACGCAGATGATCTACTTAAGTTTTTTTGTGATTGTGGCGTGACAAACGCGAGGCCCACCTGGTGTTAAGCGGTAACCTCTGCCTATAACAGATGGATTTCGTCAAAAGCGACGAAGTGCTCTGCACCCTGAGTCATAAAATTGTTAAGTGTCATATGCCCGAAATTTCACCTTTCAACGGAAACACGGTAATGCTTAGCAGCAGAAACAGGTATGATTGTAGCTAGCCAGCAGGCCAGCCATTCGTAAAATGCCTGTCCACCATGTGGTAACGATCAAGCTGGCGGCGCGGCGGTAGGGATCGAATCATGGATCAGCACGGCCGTCCATTACCGCCCGGCTATCTTTGCTTCAAAACTTTCCACCTAATATTATTTATTGGCATGTTGAATATTTAGTAATTGTTCCGAACGCAACTTCGCGGTGGCGCCATCTACTTGTTGTGTTATCTGTGGTTATACTTTTGTGTGAAAATAACCTTTTTTGAAGAATGACTTTACTTTTTGATTTTTTGATGAAAAGATGACCTTTGAATTTTGATAATTTGTTCCTAACTTTGATTTGAAAGTTTAGTATTTTGATAATAATTATTTGATAATCAAAAGCAATTGTCAATGATCATAATCAGTGTTGTGTTGAATGGTGATGAACACCTGTGAACCTGTGAAGGAATATTGCCTCACCCTAGCGCGTGGGTACTAGATTAAGCTAACTGGTCAGTCGCTTATGTACCCAAAGCGGGAGGGTGCAAGTGTTAAAAGGACAAAAATGTTCATGTCAGTTGCATGTCTTAGTTTTATTTTTAGCTCCATGTATCGCAGACCGTTTAGATTCATCAACAGATTGTCTAGGTAGTAGAACTCTGCTATTTATCATGCCTGGCTAGGCAAATCTGGAATCTATACAGTAATTATATCCTTAAGTGCTTACTGGCTACGCCTCACTTCACCTAAACAGCCATAACGGGCCGGAGCTACATCTGTAGACAATTTGCATTGACCACAATAAGATAAACAAGTATAATTTCGCATTGAATGACACAAGCGAATCATATTTTTTCACGTTTCGTTTCAATTTTCTTTCAAATCAGTTCAGCGATTTCAGCGTGAAGAGGTAATAAACATATAGATATGTACACTAACCATCTTCATTAAAAAAAACGCGTTTATAATATACATTTACGTGATTTGAACCTTAATCAGTGAATATATCTTATCGTGTGAATATCCTTAATGAAAGGATCTATTGGTTTTTGCTTTTGTTTTTCTATTCTATTAAAGGGCTCAAACAATATTTACCTGTGTGAATAATTCAAATTCCCATCTGCGTCTTTGATATTCTGTATTGGCGCCGGTTTTCTGACATGAAGGTATTGCAAAGCCGCTTGGGTCTTCTTCTGAGCGAGCAGAGAAGACAACACCACGTTGTGTTGCCATTCGTGTAACGTGTTGCCAGTCAGACATTGCAGCTGGTCTAGGGCGAACTGTACAATATAAAAATTACATTTAATTTGGTATAGAACGGTGTATGTACGAAGAAGTGAGCGCAGAAATTAAGGGTGAAAATTTTGGATGCAGGAAAAAGACGAATAAGTTTAACTTCCGTATATAATTGCAACTCTCGCGATGTTTTAGGTCCACCTATAGTCTGTTTTTTTTTAACAAACGAGTACATACTCTACTAATTACATTATTATTTTATGATTTAAATCTGCTTAGTAACAAAACTTTTTTCTTCTCATTTAAAACAATATTGTAATTGTATATATTATCCACTAGAATATATGAATCAAATAATTATACTACAATTCTGGTAATCTTAAAAAATATCGTGATGATTCTGATGAACATTCTGCAGATACGTCAATAATAAATTGCTCTAATATATTTAATACATGATTGTCGACTCCATACATTTTTGTTTCTATCTTAGTTATTACATTATTGAGACATAACCACCATTTTTATCTATCTTTTTTAGCTTCTCCTTGTAACATAAGAGTTCAGAATTCATACATTTTATAACGTTTGTTATTTCCTACCATAGCCATTCATTTCAATTGGGTTGAGCTCACAGTGATACGTGGGCAAACGTATGACGAGACGATTTGATGAATTAGTTTTTTTTTTTCAAAATTATCTTTGTTTTTCTTACCCTAATTCAAAAGTTGCAACTTTTGTAATGATTCGTTACATCTCATCATATTTTTCGACGCGCCGGTAGTCGAAGACTGAATGTACCTACATGTAACTACAGAGTTCGTGTGGAACGGACTATATGTGTATACGTGGGCCAATAGCAACGCAGTAAAATTTTCGGTACCCGTTTGTTAAAAAAAACAGATACTATAGTCTGTTTTTTTAACAAACGAGTACCTAACTACGCTTCTTCGTCCGTTTCGTGCTTCATTCAACCGAAGGATTCTTACGGCACTTTCTGCCCCGCACTGTTGTCAGCCAGCCATCTCCCCTGTGAAGTGTTTTCGAACCGATAGAACTTAAGACCTTCAAGAAAAGAACATATTATTATTCCCTTCTCAAAGGCCAACAACGTATCCTGGACACCACTGGTATTGCGGTGTTCATGGGCCACGGGGAGTCTCTTACCACCATGTAAGCCGTCTGATCGTATACCCTAGTATCTTATTTAAAAAAATCTATATATTTATTCACAGTTATTGGTTCATCGAGCGATGTAGCCTACCCTTCAACTTACATTCTTAGCTATGATTCGGTAAATTTTCCTTCTTTGTGGAATTCCATCGTGACCGATTGTGAAAAAAACTATAAGCGTTACTCTTAATAGTTACATTGGTCTTAGTAAGTATGTACCTCTCTATTGAATAATAAATATATTATTATTATCTATTCAATCAGTTAAAAGTTCAATAAGGCCACCAAAGGTGTTACAATTATTTAGCCAAAAAAACACATTTTGTACCGAAAACCCTTTATGTACTTACCAATAGAAAGTACAGACTAAATAAACCATGTAGTACTTACGTCAAAGTCTCTATGATCGAGATGCCAGAAGGCTTGCGTAGCTTTGATTGCAGTGTTGCTCAAACCGAACATTGTAGGGAACTGCATTAGTCTACGAATCACTGCTTCATATCTGTACAGTAAAAATGAATACGATTACATAGAAGACAGCTATGACTTTACTAGTGCAGCTCTTTTTTTGCAGTTGTACACGCGCATTTCACTATACGTGAAGTAGCGGCATAGCGGAGCTTGCCTAGTCATTCTTAACCTATCTTTGAAGCAGTGATGGCTCAGTGGCATTGGCTATGGACTACCGCGCAAGTCCATGGTTCGAATCCCTCCGCAGGCCTGAGCTTCACCGCATGGTGGAAGGGTATTTTTCTAATGCACTCCTGGCTAGCGACCACCCTCAAGTAGAACATCTGTCGCCAAGCACCTAAATGTGTGTTCCGGCAGCTGTCCTTGAGAGCCATTAATTCTTGTTAACACCTTCGACCACATCATCACTTACCATCGGGTGCGATGTGGCCAAAGGCTTATCTATCAGCATAAAAAATATATCAACTAGATTAAGCAGTATTCGCAGCGTTCATCACTGCTAGCATCCACCTTGGTCATGACTTGGATGGGTGACCGCTGGTGCCATTACTACAGAGCCCTTTCGTGCTTCGGAGGGCAAGTTATTACTTCGGTTCCATTTGTCTTAGAATAGCAGCCGTTCTAGCATGGTAGTGGGGCATTCTGCGAATGCCTGCTTGGCTAGCTAACACTCTTGAGTAAAAAATCTGTCGCCAAGCACCTAATGGGTTGTTCCAAAAACTGTTAAAATTCTAGGTAACTATTTCAACCATATTATCACTTACACATAAGTCAGTAATCGCACTTTCTACCGTGTGATATCAAGTGCATTATTTTTATACTGTAGTTAAAGGGAAAATACACTATTACATAATATGTATCCACGCGCTAATACGCTAATATTTGAAGCGCTCGTAGCGAAGTTTGCTTAGCCGTTCTCAATCGATCAGCAAGTTAAGCAAAATCCGCCGCGGTCAGGAGTTAGATGGGTGACCGCTAGTGACATTAATACTGAGCGCTTCCGCGCTTCGGAAGGGTACGTTAAGCCGTCGGTCCCGGTCGTTGTCTTACGATGGCAGTTGTTATAGCATGGTGGTAGGCCATTAAGCGAATGCCCGCCTGTCTAGCAACCACCCTCAAGTAGAAATTCTGTCACCAAGCACCTAACGGTGTGTTCCGGCAGCTGTCCTTGGGAGACAGTAATACTAGGCTAGCCTGAACAACATCTTCGACCACATCATCACTTACCATCAGGTGAGATAGTGGTCCCATAAGCAATAAAAAAAATAAAAAATCAACCTTATGTTTCATCCGTCCAACGGCACCCTAATAAACATACTGTTATTGTTAAGAACCGCACGGTTACTTACCTGACGTCATCATAGATCATAGAGTAGTCTACCAACAAGTAGAGTACCAGCGAATGTTTATGTTCTTCAGCTATCTCAGGCAACAGGTACAGTCTTAGAAGGGCGTACAGTGATGGAGGCGGGTACAGTCCGTGGCAGTCGCTGCCACCATTCAGCCACATTCTGGAAATAAGAAAACGTTTTTATAATGTAAAAAGACAGGTTATGTCAAATGTTATAATTATGTACGATACAATATCAGTACTAATATTATAAATGCGCAAGTAACTCTGTCTGTCTGTCTGTTACGCTTTCACGCCAAAACTACTGGAACAATTTGAATGAAATTTGGTATGGAAATAATTAGAGACCCGGGAAAAAACAGGATAGTTTTTATCCAACTGCGCAAAAAGAGATTAATGTTTTTGAGCGTAAACCGAATAAGCGCGGGCGGAGCCGCGCCCGGAAAGTTACTGCTGAATAAAGTTACGTTACGTATTTTTATGTGTAATTTAGTATCAGTAGAACTCTTTATGGAGATTGTTGGAGAAGTACTGCCACCATATCTATTTCTACAGCCATGGAGTAATGTCGTTAATGCACATGGGACCTAACAACTTTATATAGGTGCCAGGGTTATGGGCGCAGTGCGATACCCCTCTAACATGGGACCAGAATGTGTCTGGCAAAAACTGAGGTTTTTTTGCCACTTTTACATAACCGTTCGGGATAATAAAGCGTGATAAAATGACTAAATTACGACAAAAATTTAGTATCATTTCCAAATTTTAGTCAATTTTCTTCTCGAGCGTGATTAACACCTTGTCTTTACGCACCGAGTGCCTTAAGCGCTCGATTTTCGAGACTTACTGGACAAAAAAGAATTTTCTGATCTAATTTTATTATTTTAACCATCATGGGGAAGGAGTGAATTTCATGTTGTGATTTTCGCTTAGCATGGAGTATATTGCATGCTAATCGAAAATAACAAATAACTAAGGCAGTAAGAAAATATTCATAATCAGTATGTATAGAAGTTATAGTTCATAATTGTACTTACTGGTGAATCCTGTCACCTCCGAATTCATGTTCAATCAGTTGATCTATGTACAGCAATGAGCAGGATTTGGTAGCACCATTTTCTTCAGGGTTGGAGGTGTCTTGTATACGATTCAGCTTGAAGCGCCTGTGAAATTATTATGTTATTTCAGTTTTGATACATAGCACCATGCGATTGAATTGATTTTAATTCGTCTCGTCGTAGGAAAAGACGCTAATTTAAGAAGAGATCTTTCTGTACCTATTTATTCTGTGTTACAGTTAAGATTGGTGTCTCGCGATTATAATACGGTAATTTTACAAAGACACTGAACTGGTTAAATAATATATAAGAAGTGTATATTTAACATTATTAGCCTTTAAGATTTGATAGTTACCAAGCTATAAAACAATTATGTAATATAATATACCAAATAGCATGTTCTATTCGGTCTAAAGAGGAGGTACTTATAATACTTATGTTATTTTTCACTTCATGTTTACATTGCAAGAAGAAATTTGAAGCGGTACAATAAGTAGCTTAATTATTTTATCTAATTTTTCTTAGGCACTTCGTTTATTTTTTATACAAAGCATTTTTTATTTGAACGTCACATGATCTAACTGAACTAAAGGAAGTTTTAGCGGAAATGCCATCCTTCAGACAATACTAAGTATAAAAGGTACTTTTTATTACTTAATTGGTGTCGTTATTGAGAGTGAGTGTAAAATAAGAAAGCTATAAAAGTGTATCATTGTATGGAAGACAAGCTAAACCAACCTTTACTTGACTTCGGCGCTTTAGGGAGTTTGCCGTTAAATCGAGTAACGTTACATGGAGTTCATTGTAATTTGTATTTGGTGAAACATACCTCTTTGTATATGTATCTGTGAGCTGCCGCCTTGGATAGTTGAGCGCGTTACGATTTTCAGAGCGTTCTGGCAGTAGGCCGACTCGAAGGAACCATTGCACTACTTGGAAGTACAGAGACACGCAGCTGATTCCCATGTGACGTTCCTCCATCTCGCTTAGTGCTGAAACACAATTACTTATATTTATAACATTTTTATTTTTGCTATAATGAATGCTTTGCGGATTACATTACAAAATTACAAATTCACGACAGGAAAAATTATAGTCATGTGCAGGATTCAAACCCGCGTCATCCACCCCTATCATGTTAGCGCAGTCGGTCAGAGCATACCCCGGCTAAAGGGGTGGGTGACGTGGGTTCGAATCCCGCACATGACTATAATTTTTCCTCTAGTAAATTTGTAAAATTACTTAGATTATAATTGTATACCATCAATTGTACTTAATTTTACTTGCTTTACTTCTAAATAAAATTTGTTACTGCATTTTTGTATTAAATTATTTATAACATACATTGAGATAGATTATTCCAGTTTTTTCTTCAGGATCTTATCTCTAAACATGATATAAATTTGATTCTTAGAAGTTTTTTCAACATCAAATAATTTTCTGCAATACAATAAGTATTGCAGAATGTATTATTTGTCACGAATTAACGTAATTTTCAATATTTTTAACCATAATTAGGTGTAACTTTTGGAACCCACTTTTTTTAATAAATCTGTCATGTTTAGAGATAACTGAATAATCCATCTTAGTGTGTGTTATAAATATTTTAATACTAAAACAAAGTATCAAATTTCGTTTTGTAGTAAAGCAAGTAAATGTAAGCACAATTGATGCTGTGCACAATAGTTTACCTTGGCACAGCACAGCTTTTCACTCACGCTCGCCCCTCCACGTTTTCGCGGGTACTTGCAACTAATACGGCCTACCCAAGCGATCATATTTTCCATTTTATTGTTTTACTGTATGTACTTTTAAAGCTAATTGCAAAATTAGTCTTGTTTGCAGTACTACAGAACTATAGGTGCCACTCTGGCACCTATGGTTCAACTTACGTTGTCCCAATACGATGGTTCAAAATTGAGTTATGACTAATTGTCATGTTAGCTCAAATATACCCCGGGTAAAGAAGTGGCTGGACGCGAGTTCGAATCCCGCACATGACTTACATTTTTCCTCTCGTAAGTTTGTAATTTTGCGATGTACTTTTAGCATATACACCCACACTAAGATGTCGTTTATAAACGAGGCCTGCACATACAAATGTGCACCAATGATTTACTGTGGAAGGGTGCGCCTTCCACAGTTAAATGAGCAAACAGGTATGTACTGAAATATGTTCATAGAAAATTATAATGAATGTAGGGAGTTCGTATATAAAAAAAATTCTTTATAATTAAATATCTCATAATGTATTGCATGCAGAAGTGTCGAAGCACCCACGATTCACCAGTAATTTTAAGATCAGATATTTATAAGTGCAATACGGGCAAGACTTTTGCTAACTACCGAGTTATACTTACATTGTAATGATTACATTAACGCCTGCCAAGCGAGGTACAATTTGGACTGCTACTAAGAAGTTTCGACAATATTACCCGAAAACATTGATTTGTATCAATATTAAAATGGCTAAAAACAAATATCACAAGGTGATGAATAATTGTTAATTCAATTAATAAAATTTTTAATTGAAATTCTTTCAATTACAATAGGTATAAAACTATGATTTGCTCCACAAATTTCAGAGCATTGCCCAAAATAAATTCCTAATAACAACTTATTTGTATACAACGGAATATATTGAATTAACTAATTTTTACAGAACAGATTATGTTATAGATAACCTTCCATATATCTAACCTCCCATAGGGTGCCGAAGCTACACCCTTTCCTCCTATACTTACTTTTCGAGTCATTAGAGGCAACGAAGGAAAAATACCATAAAGTGAGCAGCAGCACCTTTTAATGAACTACCACTGCGATCCCCAAGACGCCTGCCAAACATGGGGACTATTGCAGGCAAGCATTATTTTTTTCAATGGTGGACGCTTTCCTTATTTTGATGATGAAGCCGTGCCCATAATGAAAGCCGTGTGCGTGGTGTGAGCGAAAGGTTTTTCTAATAGTTATGATATTAAACATACCCTCAGGCACCACCAGATTGCAGCACTTGGTGAGAATGGCGTCCATCAGCCCAGTTAACTGTGTCAGCTGCTGAACGCAGTTTTCCAGGCATCTGATCACATTTCTGCAAAAAACATTAATAAACAATATACCAAACTCATTTCTTAATAACGATAAAACACTCTAACATCCACGAGAAAAAAACTCAGAAGGATATTTGAAAATATCCTCCGAAATACGTTTATTGCGTACAACCCACGAGAAAAAACGGAGCTCTTAGGCTGCCACGAAAGATGTGAGAAGAAAAAATCGCACTTTCTACCGAGTGATACGTAATGCTTTATATTATAAATACGAGGAAAATACAGCTATTCATAATATTAAACATAGAAAGCATTCAGCACGTGCGCGATGTTTTCTTGTTTATTATTTTCTTTGTTACTTATCTTAGAAAAAGCTAGTGTCCATTATGGAATATGTGATAAAAAAAAATGTGTTTTGACATTATACCTATATGAAAATAAGTTACTAAACAAAAATACATTTAAATGCAGCACATTAACAATGGATTTTCAAATACTGAATACCCGCTTTTTTCTTTTCGCTTCCGCATTAGTAATTAAATTTCATATAACGTTCCTCCCACATGTTTGTAGTCCAAAAATGACGTGCACTTCCTGCGTAATGTTTTAAAAAGTAATAATCTACGTTCAACATACATAATATCTAATAGAATACAAATCTTTTGCCAATCAACTTCATGCAACACAAATAATAAATGTATTGAAGAGCTTATTAAGACACCTTTAAATCTACTTTTTATATCATAACTTTATAAACATGTATATATTTCTTACCTATCAGGAAGTGCTGAAGAAACGAACAATGGCGCGGTGAGCTCTTTTGCGTTTTCCTTCAGCTCAACAGCCCTCTTCCAAGCCCAATCCACCTGTAAACAAACATTATATTAGTAATAAAAAAATCAGTATAGAAGAAGTATTCTAAAATCTATAACGCATTAGAAATTAACTCTGGCCAAAGTATTACAAATTATAACAAACATCTTGACAGAAGAATGCGTTAAACATATTGCGCTCTTTTTCAATTGAAACTATTATGACGAGAAAATATACGGTTATTTGGCTAAATTATGAGGATTTTTTAATTATATTTTTCTTTAATTAAATATTTATATATATATATATATTATTTTTTACAGTTTACAGTCCATAGCTTCGGCAATACCACGATAATTTATTACATCACACTAATAACATAAATTCCAAAATTTCAGTGAGTGTAGATGTATATATTTAATTTTGTTACTTGTTCACCCTGAACCGATTTTAATTAAACTTGAAATATGGATAGTTTAGGTCTAGGATTAACACAGAATATTTTCCTCTATGTATACGCGCAGCGCTAGTCACATAGATTAAAACCATTTTTAATTTATGTAAAAATAACATCACAATAATGATTATGATGTTAATAAACATCATATTCATCATCAATAATCAGTATACACTCTTCCACTGACGGAGCCGTCAACTATTCTCAATGCTTTTTAAACTAGGTGTGTTTAGCCAAGCATGCTCTTCAGTTATTTTGCACGTTACAATAGTGCATTTCACTGATTTTGGTAAACTATCTAAAATTTCTAATGATTTCGACATATTTTCAGTTTTTTTAAAATCTACAAAGAAAATCTAATTATCCTACAAAAATGCGAGCGTAAACGATATATTTTGTCTATTCAGTGGGTCACGAGACTCAACTGATGTCATAACGCCGTAACTTTTGCCTCAAATTGCCGTAACTCACAATGCTCGTCACATAAAATAACTCAAAGATAAAGGAAATCACTGTTTAATCCGTGTTTTACAAATAGATCGGAATAATATTATGTAGTATACAAATGAAATTTCTACGGAATCATTTTTTTTGGGTTACAATATTAAGTTATTTTATTTCTAATATTGAAAACTAATGAAAGTACATTTACCAAGAAAGTGAGAGTGCATCCAACACCACTGTGAGTCCCCGTGGCCCAATCGTGAGCGCATCGCTTCAGAAAACGAGATAGCCGCGCTTCTAGCGCCACAGACAGAAGGTAACGACGCTGTTCATCCTGGAAATAAAGCATTTAATGATCACATTTTAAATCACTTATACAAGGATGATTATGTGGTGTAACTTCTAGGGTCTTCAGAGTCCTCCATGATTGCAGTTTACTCAGAAGCAGCAAAATATGTCATCAAAGGCGTTACACACTTATTAACAGTCAAAAGGTTACCCATTCACTACCATCTCAACTGTTGGTAAGTAATGAGGTGGTCGTGAATGGTAAACAGGCTTAACCTACAATGGGAACTTGCTCTCAAAGACAGCAGCCGAATAATAAGAAATAATTTAAAAATTAAAAAACACGCCTGCCGTACCAAAAAGTGAACGAAAAAATTACAAACAAGTTACATGATTTTAATGTTGAATGGCTACAATGTAGGTACTAAATAGATTATATTTACTGTGCAATTAAAACACCATTGAACCCAGAAATGGAGAATAGATAACCAATATTTTCATCGAAGTCGGGGGACATGTAAAGAACTATTCCAAGGAACAGTCCCCCGACTGCAATGAAAAGATTGGTTATCTATTCTCCATTTCTGGGTTCAATGGTGTTTTAATTGCACAGTAAATATAATCTATTTAGTACCTACATTGTAGCCATTCAACATTAAAATCATGTAACTTGTTTGTAATTTTTTCGTTCACTTTTTGGTACGGCAGGCGTGTTTATTAATTTTTAAATTATTTCTTATTATTTCGTACCTTTTAGTGATAAAACAATATTTTTGCAAACGCACAATGTGCCACAAAACATAACTTTTATTTTTTTGGAAATTAATATCACGCAAAAGATAACGTGAAATATATTTTTTTATGATTAATTAATTATTAATGATAACTTTGAGGTCTTTCAGTTCTTGCAGAGACTTTTTGTCATGGGGCTCGTTGATAAGCTTTCGTGGATCTAAAACACCAATTCTTCTAGCTGTCTGACGCGACTAAGAGCGACATAAACTTTCATCATCGTCATCATCAGCTGGAAGACGTCCACTGTTGAACAAATGCCTTCCCCATAGAACGCCACAAAGAATGGCTATTAGCCACTTGTGACCATTAGCTACCCGCGACTTTTATGATATCGTCAGTCCATCTAGTGGGGGGCCTACCAACTCTACATCTTCCGGTGTACCATGGTACCCACTTGAGAACCTTTCTTTCCCATCGCTTATCAGTTCGTCGAGCAATGTGGCCTGTCCATTGCCACTTCAACTTGCAAATTCTGAAAGCTATGTCAGTGACTTTGGTTGTTTGGCGAATATCCACGTTCCGGATTTTATCGCGCAAAGTAACTCCGAGCATAGCTCTCTCCATGGCTCGTTCAGTGACTCTGAGCTTGTCCATAAGGGCCACTGTTAAGGACCACGTCTCGGTGCCATACGTCATCACTGGGAATACACACTGGTTGACGACTTTGGCCTTCAGGCACTGCAGGATCTTTGACGAGAAAATGTCGCGTAACTTCCCGAACGCTGCCCATCCGAGTTGGGTTCTTCGGGCGTTTTTTTTTTCGAAGTTGGGCCTACCTAACTGGACAGTCTGTCCCATGTAAAATTACATAAACTTTGCCCCTTGGCAAAAATTTTAGCGCCTAGATCCACGACGGCTCTGTCCAGTGTCATTCCTTGCAGGTTGTGCACTGTCACAGCCTAACATAATTTCAGTGGTAGCATGTGCCGCTCGACTTTACCTTGACCCCGTAACGCGTCAAATTCGACAGCGCTAGGCTCAATTTTGACACCCAAACTGACTGTGTTGCCACGCATTGTTTTTTCATAGAACTCAACGAAAACGGCTTGCGGTAACTCTCCCGGTTACGACGTAGCGCTGGCCATACGAATTATCGGATGACTTCCATAGCGCCATTTACCAAGCCGTGTCCAAATTTAATATTTTTCCGCAACATTACCCTAGTACCAATGGTAACTTTTAAGAATGGAACAATACCTCCTGTTACGTCTTTTATTGTGTAGTTTTAGTGTCTTAATACGTCTTTTATTGGGATCAGATAGTATAAATTCGGGTTTTGGCCGCTGTCATTTGGTTTTGGCTTCTACGGATGTATCTGATGCTATCACGTCAAACAACCGGCAAATTTTGGCGAGTTCGATGGTCATCGTTTGATTTTGATTTGGTGGTTCGATTCATCCACCTGTCTTGTCGTGGGAAATTTTCGCACATACTCGCCATCTGGTCCAGTAAGTGGTACTCTACGATGATCCAGGATTTTAACCCGTAAACTATTCAAAATATCGACCAATGTGGTGTCGTCTGCTTGCCTCACATTCTGTGGCAGTTTGCAGAAGCTATATAACGTCCATAAATCCATTTCAGCACTTAAATGTGGCGGTTGTTTAAAGCAGTAGTATGCAATAAATGATTCTGATTCTGATTCAGTATGCTCCGCTGACAGATTTAGCTACTAGTGGAAACTGCATCAAGTCACTAAACAGTAAACTGTTAACACCACCAAAATAATCATTTCTTGTAGTTGTGTATGAAATGCCTTTCTCTCTGAAGGCGTTCTCCGGTCAAAAAACGCATGGTCTCTGTCCTGCCGCATGCCGGTGATTTATTTATTTGTATTACTTGTGTCTACAAGAAGCAAGTGTAGAAACGGATAAGACAATATTTATTACTTTTGATATTAGTTAACCAATGTATATTGAATACTACTGTTATATATTTTTGTTATGTACTAAGCAAGCTCTAGACGGTGATAGTAAAATTTGTAAAATTTTCACGATTTTTTTTTAAATTTTATTTTAAGTTCATTTACTATGGCCCCCTCTTTAAATTTTTTTAAACATTCACTAGCCTATGTTACCCGGAATAACTCAACGCTTCTAATAATATGACAAACATCAAAATCGGTTCAGCCGTTACGAAGTTATGGTGGAATAAAGAAACTCACAAACATACATACATACATGAACCCTAAAAACATAACTCTCCTTTTTTCAGGCAGTCGTGTAAAAATATAAACTTGGTGACAGCTTTTCTAATGGAGGGTAGCTAGTCAGGTGAGCACACGCAAAATAAAGATAAAGCTCAATACGCGGCGAGATCCGAACCATATACCTGCCACGTGACAGTTCATAGCCAGTGGGCCATCCCTGTTCAAAGCGTTAAACTAAAATAAAAATAATTTCAATTACCAAAAAATACATATTTTTACACTAGGATTAAATTTTAAGTGTTGAACAAACAGTATTAAAATTAATTTATTACCCAAAATAGCAACTGCATTATTTCCTTCATAAACTTCCAGGTAACAACATTTGATGGGGCTCCTGTTTAAATATTCTGGAATAAATTCCCTCAGAAATAACATATTGTGTATGTTATTCAAGTGAAATAAGATTGTTCCCGTGAGTAACGATGAGTGACGAGTCCAATCCAGTGAGTAACGCCGCTAGGTCCTTACGGTGTAGTAGAACAAACCTGATGTAGCGGGTTGGCAGGCGGCGCGAGGCCGGCCCGGTGGGCGGCGGCGTGCAGCCGCGCGGGGTGCAGCAGGGCGGCGCCGCCGTCCGCCTCCAGCGCGCACACGATCTGCCGCTGGATGCCCACCGTGCGGAGCCACACCGCACACTCCGTGCTCAGGCATACGCATTCTACACCAAAAACACACCATTAGCCGTAATTTACCATATAATAAAAATATACCATAACTACATATAAAAAAATAATTAATTAAAACACGAAAGTTCTTATTCTGTTTAACTAGCTGTATCAGAACTGCTAAGCAACATAACCAAATGTACCTATTTGTTCATAGACAGCTGCCGGAAAATATATACTAGGTGAAAGCTTTTCTAATTGAGGGTAGCTAGCCAGTGGGGCCATCAAAACGTTGAACTATTATTTCCTTAATAAACTGCCAGATAACAACTTTGAATCAGGCTCGTGGTTAGAACATTCATGAACAAATACCCTTGAAAAGTAACAGAGAGAGCACTGATCCAATACAGTGAGTAACGCTAATAAAGTAAAATAAACACGAAAGTTCTTATTCTGTTTAACTAGCTATATCGGAACTGCTAAGCAGCATGATCAAATAGCTACGTCGGCTAAGTAGCAGTACATCAAACATCTTATTGACAATTCACCCAAGTAGCTTAATTTCAAAGACGCGTAACGTCTCCCAATCAAAATGATTAAGCAAGCAATTTGCGCTGGTACAATACTGTATCATAATGTCAAACGCTGTCAACAACCAAAATCGATTGATCAAATAATACTACATACCCTCTTAGTTTAAAATCTTTAAGTTATATTATTGTTATATACATGCATGAGTAGTTTGTAGTTATAGTATCATTGTCTAAATTTCTGTGGGTACTACAATATTATTCTACCCTCACGACATTTATTCACTCAATCCTAACCTAGCCAAATACACGTTAAATACATATTTATACTACACCTGCTCGGAAAGTACCTTGATACTTTATCAAATTTACGGTAGAAAGTACATCATTGCATATCGAACAAATATGCGGGGAGAAAACGCATCTGAGCGGGAGAGAAAAGTGTATGAAAATCCATTTCTTACGTGGTTTTTCTTTTTTAATTTTGGGTAAGACTATGCGCTGGTAACCTAAATATCAAAAGCCAAAAAGTTTTTACAGTGAGTTTTTATCTCCAAGTTCGCAAAATGACACTGGCCACTAGCTGTGTGTTGGATCAGTTGGATGGTGTCAAACAATTTGAAAAAAGAACATGTGAAAATTGCAGAAGCCATTGGCGCCATTTTCAATTTGTGTGTTGTTTGAGGATTCAGTTTTCGTAGAAAAGTAAAATAAAAGGTAGGTGTAGTATAAAGCACTATGTATCACTCGAGAGAAAGTGCGATTCCCGATCTCGGGTGTTTTAAAGCCCTCGCCTACGGTAATCGGTCACTTTCTCCTCTCGGTGAACAATGTACTATTGTGTGTTTTATTGAAGTTATAACAATTATTATATACTATTTTACTAACTTTAGTAGTAGTAAGTCAGTGAATGAGATACTTGAGGCAAAGCATTTTAAAGGTACAGAAGACATTACTAACATTAATCTTAAACCGCGACGTCTAAAATAGGAGGAGTTTCGCAATAGCTGTTTTTTTATTGTATGTTGTTATGCGACTACTCTGTCAAATATGCATTGATTTTGATAAAAAAAATGTGGCTACAGTATACCTCCAAACAAGTCCCATTTAAATTTCATCAACATCAGTCGAGTAGTTTTTAACCTACAGCTATAGTCGATAGTAAATAGTATTTTAGGCAAGTGACAATGATGTTGTAAGCAGTATGCATCAATAAGAAGAGAGAAAAAAATATATAAAATATATTACTATTTTCAAGACTGAAAAGTATGAATTGTTAGTTTTTTGTGGAAGTTAAACTATGATGATGTGAGTTTAGTATTTCTAATCAGCATGGTACCTATTTTCACAATTTATTTCATACTTTTAGTATTCATAGTCAGTTCCTATTAAAAAAAAATCATAAGTAATTATTAAATCTACGATTCTGATGTTAGAGTCACAACTTTGTTAAATAGAGTCAAAACTGTAGAGATATATTTTACGATTCTGACATTCTGCTACTCAAGGGCGCACCGAGCTTTTTAGGCGCGCCGCGTAAGTGTGCGTAAGTAAGGCACGCCAACAGCATCCATCCCAGTCCTACGGCCGAAGAAAAAGCGGATAGGGACAAAGCATCGCGGCTCTGGTTAAAATGGGCGGAACATGCGTGAATTTGAGTTTTTCCTTCGTATAGTAAAAACAAATACCTATTTGAAAAAGTAATGTGTATACGTTATAGAAAAAATGTTGTTTTTATTATTATTCAAATACGGATGACTCTCCGTTATGTATTTACGCCGTACTAAGGGTTTATTTCGTTTTTTAGATGTAACTTTGTTTTTTTTTCTATAGAGAATATTTTAAGTAATTGTGTTTTGAAAGTGTATGATTTATAGAATGAATTACTTAAATATAATATATATTAATTACATAACTCAATATTAAGAAATAAAGATACAGCAAGGGATCAAACGAACCACAATTACGTGTCGCTGCCTCGGTGCAGGCTTAATCTCACAGCTATATTGGGATACATCCCATACTCAGATTAATGTGCTAAGAAATACACATTCTCAGGGGTCGAAACTGATTGTACAGTCAAATATACTGATTTTACTGACTGTAAGACTAAAAAATACTGACCTATTACTGACCTTTTACTGTCTTAACTTTAATCTCTGAAATGTATAATAAGGGGGTTTATTAGGGGGACAGATTAATACTCGCAAAAGATGACCTGAGACTTCGCGTGCAAAAGTCAACTTTAGGGGTTGTAAATTAAGTAAAAGAATATTTTATTTTCTGTTTGGCCTCCACCATCCCCACAGCTAAAAGGTATTTAGACAAAAAGGTTATGCGATCAGCTTTGTCAATGCATTTGAGCTCTTCTGGTATGGGATTTTCTAAAACAATTTTTTCCACAAAAAGGCAAAATACACTGATGAAAATGCCGCCTCTGTGGTAATTAGCGCTTTCGTCACATAAATGCGATGAAGCAGAACTTTAATCAGCCTAGTCAACTCTTCCCACAAAAGGTTCATCTTGTTGGAAAAATCCAGTGAACTTCATGAATGTCCTTACACTTTGTGCCATGGACACTACTTTTAATTTCTCTGTAGTGCTCTTCGGGAAGCTAAGGATATTTTTGTAGGCCATAGATGTCGGCGGCGTTTCAGATTTCGGTAAACGTTGTGTAAAATATTCAACTATTGCCGGCCATTGTTCTAAAACCCTCTTCGAATTCTTCCAAAATACTGACTTTACTGACCATTTTCAGGAAAAACTGACTTTTACTGACCGAGGTTAAAAAACTGACTTTTACTGACTTTACTGACCATTTTCGACCCCTGCATTCTGCAAACACAGAGTAAGCGTTTAGCGGAGCTTGTCGTTCTTAATCACAGATATCAATCTCTGTATTCGTAACATCAAATAAGTAAGCAATGTTTACTGACGTAACTATTAATATCTGAATTAAGTTACGATACATTGAGATCACTCAGAAATAATATGTATCCTTATCAGGTTAAAAAGTACCCTATACCTATATTCTCCGACCATATACCTGAACAAAATCATCGATTTGAATGTTATCAAAGCACATAGTATGTGTTAACTCACCATACTGCAGTGAATTTGGATAGAAGTGTTCCTCAAGGCGCGTGGCGTGAGAGTAAGCGCACACAGTTGCGGGGTCGAGCCGAGCGTGCAGTGTGACAGCGCCCCGCGAGGCAAGGTCTGTGCACCATGTAGCAGACATAAATGCGTTGCTCTCCAGGCGATTTGTGGCTGAAATAAATAACTTCATCTTAGATTCGTTTATTGTGATGGGTTGTATTTTTTTTTTCTTTTAATTGTGCATTAGTATGAACGAGTTCGTCCAGACAGGAACTGTCAACATATCTATTTCTATCGCCAAGCAGAAACGTTAGCATTACTGTATTGTGTGGTTTAAAAGATATGGGTGCCGGATAAATAACAGGCACCTGAACCTAAAAAATATTACGTCTCAGGTGGTCAGTCGACTCTCGTTAATTCGAAACTCGAGGGACTCTTAAAATGTTACGCATTATCAATTGTTTGAAATATCAAATGATTCGACATTTTTGAGTGAAAAGAAACCAATTCGTGCGGGAAGTGTATGTAAAACTAATCATTACCAAAACAAAGGATCGTGTATGATACAAGCTTGAACTTGTTCTGCAATGTACTTAGATGTGTCCGCGGCGGGATGGATTACTCGGACTTGTTTATAAGACGGTCAAGTGACTTATTCTTTACGATTGGCGAGTGTTTGATGCCGATAAGTTCGAATTAACACGTCATTTTGTTGCGTGTCGATTTTTTCGTTCGAATTACCAAGTGCATAAAAATATATTCATAAAGTTCGAAATATAAAGAGATTTTCTGGGAACCTGTGATAACTTTGAATTATAGAGAGGTTCGAATTATCTCAGGTTTGAATTAACGAGAGTCGACTTTAGACGAGATTAGCAGTTAAGATTCTTGACTTACCAGGCATCTGATCTTTGTACCACTGGTCTAAGTCAAACAGCAGCATGCCATACTGCATCTGACCATTGACTTCTTCTCCCCAGCATTCCCATACGAGTTGACAGATGTTTAACATACCTGCAATGTGAGAAATGTTTATTGTCTCCATGTCTTCATCATCTTCCTATACTTATATAGCCCTTGAGGTTGTGTCAGCACAGTTTGCTTACAAAGAAACATGCACATTTTTAGGCGGCGAACCCAGTCTTGAGTTCTGCGGTCATTATGAAGTTTATAATCGCCTAGGCCCAAGCCACATAGAATCTGGCGCTGGCGAGGTTATGTTACGGGCGTCTTTCCACTCCATCCAATTTACGGACCGAAATAAAGTTGAATTTGAACACCTCAAATGGTATGGAACGGACGCCGTATGGCGAGCCATTTCGGCGCCCGCGCCCGAACCTTAGCCACTTTTGCACGGTGGTAGGTCATTGTAGGTCTACGCCCCATTTCTTCCCATGGGTGTCATAAGAGGCGACTAAGAGAAAAGTATAGGATGGTTGGAAGCAGCGCCTTCTTAAAAATTGACAACTCTTACTGCGATTTCCAAGACGCCTGCCAAGCGTTGTTCCGTTAACATTCGGTTTAATTGTTGGTTTCTTGCCTTTGACCACTATTTTCCTTTGTAGAGTAAAGTGCTAATTCATTATATAAATGCACAAACCATTAATCTTCACCAATTGTACCATACGGTAATTACAAATTGCCCGGAAACCCTAAGTTAAATATGTAACTCATACACTCACTATCTTCTACTTCATCCCCTAGAGTAGACTTGATTGAATATGAATGACACGAGATGCATTTCCCGCCAAGCAATGGGGTTTCCTCTAGCGTGCCCAGTTCTACTTGGAACCTGATGGCTGCTGTTGAAAAGTCCTGAAATTAATTAAAACCAGTTATGTAGTCCAAGATAAGGTACATTATTATAGTAACGAGGAAGAAGAGCGGTGAAAGAGGAAAAAAAATCACTTCACAATAACCGCTGCGCTCAGATATGGATAGTCTGATGGATACGCAGTCTTACTATTTAATGTATGCCCTACGGCATGCTGACAGGTCCGTAAACGCATATTTTACCAGATATTTTTCAGTCACATTGCCCAATCGGCGACCCTATTTTCCATCTACATACTTTTAGACTGGACTGTTAGCGAAAATGTATTTGAGGAAAACTTTTCACAAAAAACTACTTCTAACATATCATACCCATTACTAGGCATAACTCAAATAGGTACTACTCATCAGATTGCACTCAAATTTAAATGGGACCACATGAGATGCACCAGCATGCAAATATTAAAAAAAATAAAAAAACTTAATTTGTACACCCTGTAAAGAGTTATGTATAACACACACAAAAAAAACTAATTGAGAACCTCACTTTTTCTTGAAGTCGGTTATTTTTTTTTTTTTTCAATGAGGCTCCTTACTATTCTTTATCAACGTGTCAGTCTGGTAACAGTTTATCGACCTAGTTAAGTTATGTAATAATGATAAATGTCAGTACAATAGTTGCATGAAATAAAAGACGGTGAAACCCGGCGAAATCTAGTGTCCATGAAACTATAATTTATCTAAGCAACACATCACGTTGCCAGTTGCCAAACATGCCAATTACTACGGTCAACAATTTTACTCAACAGGCGAGTTCTTCTACATTTCGCATGCCTAAAACAAATTCTAGTTTCACAACGCAGAATTAAGTAAAATCTGGTCATAGTAATGAAAGTCGTAAGATATCGTGCAATAACAACATACACCTTTTATTATTATAATAAAACCATAAAAAATGGATTTTTAAACCTTTAAAGCAGGTTAAAAATACTTAAAATATTATTTATTCTATACTTCTCTATACTTTAAGGTGGAAACTCACGCCATTGCGGGAAATTTAAAAATTTAACTTTTGTCTCTAGCTTGTGGCTAGTTTTGGTTAACATACATGGTTATGACATTTGCGAAATTGAAATAATATTGCTCGTGTTATCTTGATAAATTATTGAAAACCAAAGCACATTATTCAATAAATTGCCTGTAAAACTGTAAATACATAAAAAAATACGTTTAAGACGCTGCCAAATGCTGAAATGTTGTCACAATCAGACTGCGTAGGACTGAAAAAGAGGCAGCGATGGTGAAATCGCGATTTAGATAAAATCCGAAACTAAAGAGACGAATTACTTAGCATTCCATGGATTCACCGTGCGGGTGCCGGGTCCATAGCGTTTCAGAGGAAGAGGCTAGAGGGGCCCTAATAACACAAAACTAGTATCGTAAATCGAACATTTAAATTTCTTGGCCCTCTTGCTATTTTATTTATATATTCTCAAACATATTCATACGTTAGATTCGTTCATTAAGATATTTACGTTACAAGCGTAATTTAGAGTCAACTTTGCGATTTTATTCTATGGAAATAAAACTAAAGAAACGTATTTCGAAATTTTCTTGGCCTTAGAGAATGTGATCAAGATTATCATATAATTTTCTACTATATATATATATATATATATATGGATAGGTTATATATATATAGATAGGTTAGCCTTTGACCACTATCTCACCTGATGGTAAGTGATGATGTGGTCGAAGATGTTGTTCAGGCTAACCTAGAATTACTGCCTCTCAAGGACAGCTGCCGGAACACACCGTAAGGTGCTTGGTGACAGATTTTCTACTTGAGGGTTGTAGCTAGCCAGGCGGGCATTTGCAAAAATACATAAAAAAATTAAAAAAATGTTTTTTCATCCAAACCCATCGTGTTGGGTATCAAAATGAAGGGCTTTAAAAAAAGATTCCATAAATATAACTTGCAGTTTTAAATAAAAGGAAACGATAAAACGCTTAATCGAAAATAAATAATTTACAGTCGGTTTTTTTTTTATAAATCTATACTTGTTTTATCGTTTGTTTTTTTTTGCGCACTGTAGCAAGTTCTAGTTTTGACGTCACAAAATGATGCTAGGCCGATCCTATTCTTATTTTAATCGCATTGTACTTACACATTAAACAACCTAGCCAAAAATGAAAAAAATCATATTAAAATTTACCGCATTCAGCCTTTTTCTTAAAGAGTATAGTGCACGGAGCCCCTTCCATACAAACGTAGTTTTGTCATATTTTAAATACCAAGTGCCCAAACTCGGTGAAATTTGGTATGCATATTGCCGAGCCCAATATCTATGCTTCTGGTTTGCTACTTTTCGATTTATTTTTTCCCATACAAAACGATTTTAGGAATGATTTTTGAAAATAGTTAATTTTACGGAAATCTCGCAAACCCGAAGCATAGATATTGGGCTCAAAGACATATGTTTACAGAGTTTTAACACTCAACATTTAAAATATGACGAACATAAGTTTGTATGGCAAGGACTATGTGCACTCTAGCTTTAAGACATATAATAAGCTCATTACTTAATGTGTATACTTGTTTGTATATATTACAAAATCATCTATTAACAGCTTTATATATTACTAGCTTTTCGGGCGCGGCTCCGCCCGCGCGTATGTCGGTTATCGCGCGAAAACATTAACCTCTTTTTGCGCAGTCGGATAAAAACTATCCTATGTTTTTTCCCGGGTCTCAAACTATCTCCATACCAAATTTCATTCAAATCGGTCCAGTAGTTTTGGCGTGAAAGCGTAACAGACAGACAGACAGACAGAGTTACTTTCGCATTTATAATATTATAGTACTGATTAAAAGGCTAGCATGTGGACAACAAAAACAGAATGAAATTGAATCTCACCTGATAAAGACACTTGGTATCAGAAAGCATCCGTTTCCCTTGATAAGTCAAGGAGTACATCACAGCCAACGGAAATTCCTCTTCTTCATATCTATCAATTACAGAAAATATAACCCAGAGATAGCAAAATGCTCTGGGATCATCACAGGGTTCCTGAAAATTTATTAATTACCAAATTAAAAAACGTAAACTTGTGCTTATAAACTTGAATCTAACTCAAGACTTTATACATGTAGGTGTGTTCAATATACAAGGTGGGGCAAAAGTAATCACGCTATTGGAAACTCTTATATCTTTTGCAAATGTCACCAAAGCTCAATTCCGTTTTGACATTTATGAAGTAAACAAATGCAGAATACAAATCGAACAGCAATGAATGGGTTATACTCCGCGACAATGCGGAATAATTGAATCCATTTTTTTGCGCAACAATCCTTCGTTTGTCTTGTGATAGTCGGCGCAATTTTGCGTGGCCGTCGGACACCAACTCGACCAACACTGCAGAGAACTTTCGAATACGAGAATCTGTCGCCTTAAGTTTTGGCAAGAATGATGTAAATATGATTATGGTATTCCAAAGAGCCCGTATGGTCATCAAATCCGGCGGCGGCCACTTGCCGATATCATTTTCTCAACTTAATGGACAAAATTCTAATGGATTAAAAAAACAAATTACACTACCAATTACAAAGATTGTTCATTAAAAAAAATTACAGCCAATGAACATTGGTGATTACTTTTGGCCCACAAATTATTTTTCACTTCTCATGCTGATAAGTGTCTGGTTTATGTCCGTTGTAAGCGAAATAGTATGGATTTGTTTGCCCTAGCTAAAAGTCAAGCACAAAAGTGCATAAAAAAATATTATTAAATTTAAAATTCTTCAAAGGTTTTATTTATAATATATTTTTGTATGAAGTTTGCCTGGGTCTTTGATAACAACTATAGATCGTGGTTAGATAATACCCAAACATATCATTTTATCGAAATAATTACAATGAAATAGAACATTATTCATATACAATTGTAATAATGGAAATTATATAAAATATCGTAATTTCATTTTCTCACATTAAAGTGAAAAGCCGAATGTATGACTCGTACATTCTTACCTCGACTTAATAATATTATGTTAAACATCTCAGCTAAAATGATATGTTTAACTTTGTACATTCTATTATTAATTCTAAGCTAGCCTGAACAAAATCTTCGACCACATCATCACTTACCATAAGGTGAGATAGTGTTCAAAATCTAGAGTATCAGCTATAAAGAAAAAATGAATTACCTGAAATCCAAAATGCGTAACAGGCAAGCACTCAACATTAACTTGTGACGTGAACTCCAAACCCATCGTCATAAGATTCCATATTTGAAATGCTCCAAAATTGAACCCAACCGCCATACTACCTAACTGTGGAATGTATTGAAGAACTGTTACTCTTATATGATCCCTTTTGGCTTTCATTCGGACTGTACCATCAGGATTACGGAAGATGTACTGTCCGTCCATAATAGAATTCTCATTTAGTAATACTGCCAAATGGTGGTCATTTTCTACAGCCAGTTCTCTCTGCTCTTCAATCCTCTGGATAGCACTGAGAGGAAGAAAGCTCAGGCTAGTTGGGTTTGTATCATTTTGGATAAGATGTTCATAGCCTTGTGATATGTCTTTTAAAGCTGAAATTTAGATAAGAAATTATTAGACTTGTTTATCCACATTATTATTTTTACCCTGGTTAATTAACTACCTACTCGACGATAGGAAAAACATATATAAAATTTTAAAAAGGCATATTAAGATTGACATGGCTGTGGCGGGAAATATGTTTTTACACTTGTAGCTAAGTTTCGTAACCATTCTCCATGATCATGGTGTTAGCGAGTTTAAATATTATTGCTCGTATTATCTGGAAAGGCTACTGAACACCAATGCACACAATTACAAAGGTTACTGTCAAAACCGCCAAAAATATGAAATATAACATTTACCCACATCACATGTAACCATTTCATTAAGAGTTTTTTAAGCGCTCGTAGCGAAGTTTGCTTGGCCGTTCTTAATTGATTCGCTAAGTTAAACAACAACGTCCGCAGCGGTCTTGAGTTGGATAGGTGACATAGGTGACTGTGGTGACATTACTACTGAGCGCTTCCGTGCTTCGGAGGTCAAGATAAGCCGTCGGTACCGGTTTTCGCCTTAGGATGGTAGTTGTTACAGCATGTTGGTAGGGCATATACGAATGCCCGCCTGGCTAGCTACCTTAAGTAAAGAATCTGTCGCCAAGTACCTAACGGTGTGTTGTAAGTGTCCTTGAGAGCCAGTAATTCTAGGTGATCCTGAACAACATCTTCGACCATATCATCACTTACCATAAGGTGAGATAGTGGTCTATGTATATGTGTAGGTGTAATAGTGGATAATGGAAAGGCTAGCTGTTCGATAAACAAAAATAAACAATACAATCGGATTTGAACGCGCGGACGCGAATCTTAGTGTTCGTGTTATCTGTGATTGATTTGAATGTGTGCGACCCGGCGCGCGTGGGTACCAGCCGATCACCTCTGTTTTTCTGACTGCTAAATATATATTAGTGACTATAAACATTTGAGTTTGGTGCTGTTACCGTTATCTTGGCGCAGGGCGTTCATTGTTTGTGGATGGGTGAGCAACGGATTGCTGTAGGCGGCCAACATCGAGATCAAGGGACGTATCTTAATCTAATTCCTGTTAAGCTAGTTAAATGATCGTTTATATAGCTATAGGTGTTTAAAGATAAGTCCCTTTCGACGGAGCGACTAGCACGTCGTCCGAAGGTAGGTCGTTCCCGCCCTTTTACATCTACGTGCCTAATAGCACATATATCGGCTGTGACATTCCAGGAACCCAGTCAAGTGTAGGACTACGGGGATCATAAGGGGCCCCATTCCCTTACCTATCAGCTATAAAAAATAAACTAAAAAAGTAATAAACACAAAGAGACATTGTAATAAATCCTGCTATAGACGTTACCGTTCACCTAAACTCAGAATTAAATTTAGATCCTATAAAGTAAATCATCAACTTTTATTATACACAGTTATGCGCATATGGCATAGTAAACTGCCTTGGAAGATGTTCCACATTGCATTATATGACATACCTTGTATTAAACTGGCTCTGTTCAAATCAAATACAAATATCTCTCCTCTTTTTGTCCCTGCCATAACCAGGCCATCGAAACACATAAACGGTCCATCAGGTATTCTATCACAGATTGCTAGCTCTGTCACAACAACATCTGTTTGCATGCATCGAAGTATCTGTGACCCATTGATGTGGAGGATGCAGATCATTCCAATATCGTCGCATTGCAGGCTTATAATGAGTTGCTGGGAATTGTCTGTCAGAGGTTTGGGAAGCTCTACGACGCATGTTACTGTAGTGTTGGTACTGGAAGAAAAAAAATTTACATGTAAATACAACACAACAAATGGTAAAAAATAAACATAAGCAAGCGGATGATATCTTAAATCCTTGTTGTATTTAGAGGTAAATCAACACATTACACCATTCAAATTACACTATTTTACAATTCTCATAAAATTTGTTTACAAAACAAGTGTTTTAGTTCCCATGACTTCATGGTAGTAAGAAAAAATTTACACACATTAATTAGTCTCATTTTCCATTGACAGCCTAGAGAGATGTGGCAGCTGGAAAGACAAGTTAACTGTTTGAAAGACAAATGACTGCTGTTAGGACAGCTGAGGGCAGTGGCCTACCAAGCTAAGCCCAGGAATTTAAGTCCTTGAGTCTAATATCTATGCTTCTGGTTTGCCACTTTTTTGTAAAATTGTGTATTTTCAGTGTTATTTGGAAAAATCATTGAGTATGGAAACTCTTATTGTCATTAAGATGCAAAAATAATTATGTAAAATTCCATATGTGTGCATGTCACTGAAATCCTCCTAAATGGCTGAACTATTTGGTTGAAATTTTTGCATGTGTTTAGATTCACAATTGAATCCGGTAGGAGGTGCTGTGTTATAACTTTTTTTTCATTATCTGCAATCAGTCATGAGACTTTGAGCAGGTGTTGAAGGCTGTTTGTCATTGGAAGAAGTAGTCTCCCTTTCTTGGGTTTTTATTACCTGCCTTGTAGTAGCCCTATGATGTGTAATGTCTTTTTAGCCACATAGAGAAATTTAAACTGTGTATTAAGGGATTTCTTGTATGTTGTTGAGAATTATTTTATCACTTCATTAACCACATTGACATAAACTCTTATGTTCCTGATTTCTTAATTGGAGCACAAAGTGCTCAAACTGTGATATTTAAATTTCTTCATAGAAATATAGATCACAAAGATGTATACATACCAACACTTGTGCAACAATGATGCAGTTATTGATAGCTTAAGGCCCTTGGGTACGTCAAATTCGTACTTTCTAAAGCGAACTCCTCCGTAACCGCTGAAGTTGAAGACTTGAAAAAAATATATTTTATAGATGAATTCAAGTACAACATTTGCAACATATGATTTTACGGTATTACTATTACTTTTGCCATAAAAAAAATTCAAACTACATACTATTTCTTGACTTATATGGCGAACTCCTTCTAAACGGCTACGATTTTTGAAAAATAAATTGTACCATTAAATTTCTAGATTGTTATACTACAATTATAACATAGCATTTGTAAATCCATTGATATTTTCCTAAGAAAATGTCGAATTATTCAGATTCAGAACGCTTGCGGTTCCGAGGTGCTCTGCGCGGACGCGGGCGGCAGTGTTGCGCAAGCGTTGGCACGGGGAGGCTGTGTCGCTCGTAGCTCCGCTCGCGCTTTCGACTGATAACGATCTTGTCTTTGTATTAGTGCATTGACACGCGAGATTCGTAGCTGTGTGCGTGCAATGATTCGCTCGCTGCAGAGGGCCAACTTGATTGCGACGTGAAGTATGCGCGGTGACGCTTTATTATTGGTATTTTGTAGACAAATTTTATTCGAATTGTCTCACATATAAAAAGAATCAAAACTTGAAATTGACAATGTTGTGGGTAAATTACAATGGGCGGCCTTATCAATAAGATCAATGAAAAGTTTTCTATTATATGTACAAAATTAATTAGTAATGTCTATAACGCTCTCATGTTATAACTGGTTAACTAAAGATAATATTTTTTTTTATATTATGGTAAATAGTTTCCGGCTTTAGTAGTTTGTAGGGTACAAAATGGTTCTCTACTATATTTAGAGTTTGTATGGGGCTACATACATCTTTTGGAGTTCTAAGCTTTTCTTGATAATTGTATTAGGTATTTTGATATAGGTTAATTAATACTACATAAAGATAACGTCTGCCAAGTGAAGATGGATAACGTATCTCGAAAATAGTGAGAGATAGGTAAGGGAGATTAGCACCGTGGGGTGCCGGGTTAGAATTGCACCTCCCCATATAATCCCGTGGGTGTCGTAAGAGGCGATTAAGGGAAAACTACTGGAAGGTGGGCAGCCACGTGGGGTGCCGGGTTAGAATTGCACCTCCCCATATCATCCCATGGGTGTCGTCAGAAGCGTCTAAGGGAAAACTACTTAAAGGAGGGCAGCAGCGCCTTCTAAAGAACTGCCAACTTACATTGCGATCCCCAAGACGCCTGCCAAGTGTGGGGATTATGGCAAATACCCCCTTAAAAAGTGAGGTTGTGTTCAGCAGTGGACGAACTGACTGTTACAGTTACAGTACTGAAAATCGATATATAGGTTTTTCTGGTCGTCCTTATTCCAAATTTGGAATTTATTTTTCGATGACGTCTGCCAAGTGAAAAAAGTTAGTCCAATATGGCTGAAAATCGATATCTAGGTTCTGCTGTGCGTCATTATTCCGAATTTGGAATGTATATTCCGATGACGTCTGCCAAGTGAAAAAAGTTACCTAGATTTGGCTGAAATTCAAAATCTAGGTAGTTCTAGACTGCTTTATTCCGAATTTGGAATTTATTTTTCTATGACGTCTGCCAAGTGAAGAAAGTTACTCCGATTTGGCTGAAATTCAAAATCTAGGTAGTTCTAGACGTCTTTATTCCGAATTTGGTATTTATTTTTCGATGACGTCTGCCAATTGAAGAAAGGTACTCCGATTTAGCTGAAATTCAAAATCTAGGTAGTTCTAGACGTCTTTATTCCGAATTTGGTATTTATTTTTCAATGACGTCTGCCAAGTGAAGAAAGTTACTCCGATTTGGCTGAAATTCAAACTCTAAGTAGTTCTGGACGTCTTTATTCCGAATTTTGAACGTATTTTTCTATGACGTCTGCCAAGTGTGGAAAGTTACTCCAATTTGGATGAAATTCAAAATCTAGGTAGTTCTGGACGTCTTTATTCCGAATTTGGAATGTATTTTACGATGACGTCTGCCAAGTAAAAAAAGTTGCTCCGATTTGGCTAATAATCGAAATCAAGGTTTTTCTGGACGTCTTTTTTCCAAATTTGAAATTATTTTTTCGACGACATCTACCAAGTGAAGAAAGTAACTCTGATTTAGCTGAAATTGAAAATCTAGGTTGTTCTGGACATCGTCATTCTGAATTAAGAATTAATTTTTTGAAGACGTCTGCCAGGTGAAAAAAGTTACTCCTATTTGGCTGAAAATCGATATCTAGGTTTTTCTGGACGTTTTTGTTCAATATTTGGCATACATTTTTCGACATCTGCTAGGTGAGGAAAGTCACTCCAATTTGGCTAACATTCAAAATCTAGGTAGTTCTGGACGTTTTTATTCCAAATTTGGAATTTATTTTTCGATGACGTCTGCCATGGGAATTAAGTTACTCTGAATTGGCTGAAAATCAATATCTAAGTTTTTCTGGACGTCCTTATTCCAAATTAGGAATTTATACTCCGATGACGTCTGCCAAGTGAAAAAGTTCCTCCGATTTTGCTGAAAATCGATATCTAGGTTGTGCTGTGCGTCATTATTCCGAATTTGGAATAATTTTATCTATGTCGTCTGCCAAGTGAAGAAAAATACTCAGAATTGACTAAAAATGGATATCTAGGTTGTTTTAGACGTTATTATTCCAAATTTAGAATTTGTTTATGATGACGTATGCCCAGTAGATAAAGTAACTTCGATTTAGCTGAAAAGATCGATCGTCTAGAACAATCTAGATATCGATCTAGGTTGTTCTAGACGTCTTAATTCCAAATCTAGAATTTATTTAACAATGACGTCGGCCAAGTGGAAATGTTACTTTGATTTGGCTACAAATCGATACTTATCTTGGTTTTCCTGGACGCTTTTCTATTCGTACTATCGATCTTAATTGTTATTAACTTGTTGTGAAGTGCGTGAATCCCTCTAGAGTGAGTTCCTTATTTATTATTGTTATTTCATAGTGCTGACTAAAACCTATGTAACGTAAACAGCTGTGCTGCCCTACCGCGCTAGACTGTGAGTTTTAAAATGTGAGTCGCTGGTAACAGTACCACGATCGTGTCGGCGCGGCTTGGCAACAGTTGGCTGAGGAATATCAGCTACTAAGCCGGTGTCTTCCTTCCAGGATTCCACTTCACTGATTTAATCCGAGGACGGGTGTTTCGAGCACTCACTACCGAGATCCAGAACTATCAGCTGACGCCAAGACCGCCACATCAGGGACCTGGATCACGTGTACTATCAGGCCAGTGTCTCCCTCCGGTCTATGTAACTTCAGTAGAGCTGTGCGGCTGTGCAACCTGATAAGGCTTGGCCTAATAAACTTTTCAAACCTACTCCCTGAGTTTACCTACCTACCTGCTGGCCGTGGGATGATTAGCAGTTCCCTATCGCCGCAGTACGATAAGAGTAGGAAAATTATGATTACTTATCAAAGACGCACGAATTAACATCAAAATAATATTTTGACTAACCTCGACGTTTCGATCAAGTTGCATTGACCGTGGTCACGAGTAGACTGAAGAAGCGGGTGTCATCGTCTTGAGGAGCGGCGGGAGCGATTTAAATCTACCCCGCTTGGTTTTCGTTAATGTAATTTAGGAACATGAGTTTATCGGCAACACGTAAGTGTTAAATATCACGTGAATAACCTGTTTTAATCAATTAATAAAAATGTGCGTGAGTTTAAATAATATTAAACATGAGTTTAGTTCACGAAAGTTTAAAGAAAAGTACTTATAAATCAATTATTCAAATCTCCTAATAAATGAGAAAGTATATCGGTTACCTTTTCACGATGGAACCAATCTTTACAATATAGCTGTAGATAAATTGCCCATATTATTATTTCCTAGACAAGAAATTATTCATCTCATATCTCGTACCCGGAAAGTAGTGTTTGTTTGATGCGAGTAGCGGGTGGAAGACTGCTTCCCACCTATGGGCGGGAAAATCTAAAGGTTAATACTTCCTTCTCAAGGGCCGACATGTCCAATAGCACAAACGTTGGCCATTTTGTATTTTTGCGTACGACACAGTCGTCCCTATTCTTATTTTTCAATGTATTTTCGCCATTATACAAATCTTCCTTTTATATCGTCGTTTTTAAACGAGTAAACCCGCGTCGGCTATAATCTCATTTATAAGGAGATTTGAATAAACGATTGATTATTATAATTTTCTCACTCTTATCCGATATATCTTAGCGTTTTAAAGATACGTCATCTATCTTTACTTAGCAAACGTCATTGAAAAATGAAATCCAAATGTAGAATAATGACGCCCAGCACAACCTAGATATCGGAGTAACTTTCTTCCCTTGACAGACGCCATTAAAAAAATAAATCTTAATTCGGAATAATGACGCCCAGCACAACCAAGATATCGATTTTCAGCCAAATTGAAGTAGTTTTTCACTTGGCAGACGTCATCGGAAAGTAAATTCCAAATTTGGAATAAGGACGCCCCGAAAAACCTAGATATCGATTTTTAGCCAAATCTTAGTAACTTTTCTCACTAGGCAGACGTCATCGAAAAATAAATTCCAAATTTGGAATAAAAACGTCCAGAATAATAATAATAATATAAACAATAATATAAATCTATATTTAAGCCAATAACACTTTTTCCAAATCTTGTATTGCTGGTGGTCTTCACACTTCGACGTTGAAGTTTGTATCGTTAAGACCTTAATTGATAACTGTACAGTGCACAGTTGACTTCAGTACAATTTTTCACGCAAAATAGTTATAAACATAAATTTAACTTACAAATTATCCATAAAATAACATCTTGTTCAGTTTCATAATTTTTTTTTTATAAATTATCCACACAGGTGGTATTTATATTTTTACTAAATTTGTGTTATTTACGTGTTTGTATGTATGATGCTATATGGTGATATATAAACTGAAAAATTCAGGACTTGATTATATAAATATGTTTTAATAAAAGGGCTAAATCTTCTTGGAAAAGTTGTACGAATGACAGGTTATTTTAATTGGAAAACTCGTTTATGTAGCATATTACTAAAATTTGCAGATTTTTTAAAGAGTCTGTGTGCGAACTGAAAACAACCTAGATATCGATTTTCAGCCAAATCGAAGTACATTTTTCACTTGGCAGACGTCAACGTAAAACAAATTCTTAACATGGAATTATAACGTCTACAACAACCTAGATATAAATTTTCAGTCAAACCGTAGCATTTTTCTTCACTTGGCAGATGACATTGAAAAAATAATTCCAAATTCGGAATAATGACTCTCAGCACAGCCTAAATATCGAGTATCAGACAAATCTGAGTAACTTTCTTCACTCGGCAGATGACATTGAAAAATAAAGAAAAGGAATAAAGACGTCCAGAACAACCTAGGTAGGTACACTATACATTATACATCATTTGACGACACTATACATCATTTGACGACTGATCTCAGTCGCAGTTGCAATTGCGGATACTCACTAGAATCGTACGGTAGGAATATAAAGTGCCATGTTACCGGAGCGCATCGCGCATCTGCATATTCTTTGACCGTTATATTTGTGCAGCGAGCGCGGAACGTATGCGGCGATGCGCGAGTAAAGTAAGCTCGATTAGGTCCAGATGCTCAAGGCCATTGGCGACTCTAATCGCCTTAATTAATAACTTAAGGTAGACAACCAACCAATAAGTAATGTTAAAAAAGCTTGGATATACAATAGCTATTAAACATCATTTCCGACTTCACCCTTTCCTGTATACCAGGATTCTATAGAACATCAGTAAATAAACATTCAAACAAATGTATGTGTAAAAGGTGGTTTAAAAGCTTTTGAAATTAAAAATTTAAAGGAAAGGTTACAGTAGCGTCATCTAGCCTACTAACAAACCACTCATAGATTTATTGACTGAGAGAGAACTTAGTTTGAGCAAAGGGTCTATGCTTCACCTTACACAAAAATGCTTTCATATGTCCGATTGTTCTCGTCTACAGGTCGCATTTCTCAATTGATTCTCACGAAATTTTGTGAGCAGGTTTGATAAGTCCATAATTTTTTGGAATTATTCAAAATTACTGAGATATGATATAAAATAGATGGTGTTAAAAATATAGATCCCTGTGCATAATTTTATGGCAATGTTCCTGATAGACACATCATCAGTTGCTTTTAAGTGATAGGCTCTCTCTCTTGTATAATGAATTATTTAATTTCAATGTTTCTGTAGCCAGTATATTATTTACAGATAAATAAGGGAGAAAATTAAACCACAATCAACAAAGTTATGTAAAAATGTACATACAAAAATTTAAATATGTGCACAGTAAACCTTTATTCAATTGTAAGCTATACAAGGGCAGACTCACGCGATTTACAGCTTGATGGGCCACTAGTATTATAGTTTGGTTAAAGTAAATGCATCTTTATTTACATTATAAGAGAGGTAAGAAAAAACAGATTTATGTACTTATTTTTTTTAATGGCAACAATTGAGATCATTTGCTGTAATGTCTATGAATAGCTGTCTGCTTTTTGGTGCTTTAAGATATAATAACAACATTTTATCACCTACAGGTGGGCATGATTTTGTATGTTCTCATTGGTAGGCACCAATGTGAGATCAGAACATACAAAAGGCACCAATGTGAGATCAGAACATACAAAATCATGCCTCAATCCACTTGACTCAGCACTACATAAATTAAGTACACCATGTGCCATGCTAACAGTGCCCGATAACAGCATGTCAGGCTGTGTGTCAGGGCTGAGTTACTGAATTTAAAATAATGATTTTACACACTAAAACTGTTACATTTATTTACCTGACATGTATATTGATTATAAGTAATGAAAAATAAGTCAGCTGTAAGAAGATAAATTTATGTACAGTATTATTTTTGGATGAAACAATAGTAGTATTGAACACAATAGTATTTGACAGAATATCTGACACTATGGTAGTAACCACCAAGACAGACTCTTACCAAAGAGATCTACCACCTCCTAAGGTATTTTAATTTATAACAAATTATTTTATCTATTAAAAATATGAGCAAGTTAAATAATTTGGTAATTAAGCTCAATTTCCTCTCTGTGAGAGTTAGAGAATATATTATATGCTGATAAACAAAAATAACATTGATCAATAACTAATGTAAGATAGGTTGACCTTTTTAGAATTGTGATTTTATTTTTTTTTTTTTTTCCGGCAGTATGCCTTTATTAAACAAAATACTATGAACTATATACAACACTACAGCTACTACAATAAAAGCATTTAGACACCTATAAGTCATAGCAGACTCATAGGCAGTCCAAATGCTCCAGCCCACTCCCAGTTGGCAGCGTGCCCAGCATGCTGGCAATTTAATTAGTTAAGTGTTGCAAATTGATTGATAACACAATTTTTAATCCACATAGGCCTATTTTTCAATCTGCAGCAAAATTATCATACTTGAATAGACACTATTAAATGACTTAGCATGAATCAAACTATTATGCCGCCTCGCCACAAGTTTGCAAATGTCCTCAGCAAATCTATTATAGATCTAAAGCACTATATTGTCCATACAAGGGGTATGTGGGTGTCAAATAAAAACTAGAATACCTTATTGAAGCACCAAAAGTCCTTGCAGCTACTTTTAGCCCAGTTCTGAGGTCAACGACACAAAATTTTGGTCCTAACGCCAACCAACCATGCTTTGTATCACTTAATATTCCACCAAGCGGCGTTTTATCTGAAAATATTGATGTGTAAGTTAGACTACCGGCATTCAGTTAACTATTTTTATTCATGTTGTCATCTCATCAAACAAAAAACTCACCACCAAAGTCATCGCTCGGTTGAAGAAAATTAAACACTGCAGGCGAGAGATTAGATGTCTTTACGATAGAAAATACGCTATCTTGCAGTTTCTGCATTGTTAAATTTCAAACAGCGGCTATAAACATAACACTGGACATAAACTTCGAGGTTAGGATATATTTGTAATCATGTAAGATTGATGTTCATTAACGATATATGTGTCTGATTTGTTCTAGTTAAAGCACAGGTGTTAATTAGTACAGTAATTTTATTTGGTGCAGTGCCGTAGCCGTGATTCCATTTCGAATATTTTTTAACACCGTCCGATAAAACTCTATGACATGAAATGAGCCATAGATCAAATATAATATAAATGAGCACAGAGAAAAATAGTAATATGACATAAGGGAGGGACGGCGAGCGCATAGATCAGATTGAATACATACGGCGATGCATCGAAACTAGAGGTGTGTACCGGAGGCAATTTCAGCCTCCGGAGATTTTGCGGAGATTTTATGGAATAACCGGTGTTTCTCCGGTTATTCTCCGGATAGTCAGTATGTTTTATTTTATTGCTGATGCACAGAAAGAACTTGACATCCAATCGAATTTAATGTGACCAATAATAGTAGTTTATGCAACTGTCATATAATAGAGGGTATTAAAACATGAGTATAGCTTCAAAAGCAATTCAAAATAAAATTTTATTATATATACGAGTGTTTTAATACCTAATTATATGCAGTTGCATACACTACTTTATTTAATCTCATGGCTACACGCTTTTCTTGATTTTTCTGGCAAAACAAAAAAGTCTGTTTTTGGTCTATTTGCTCGGAACCCGCGCGTTGCGCACGCGCGCGCTCACCACAAATAATGTATACCTAAATTGAATTGAAACCTCCTTGGTTGGGACACATTGTGCTTTAATAATTAAAAAAATGTTTAAAAAGCATTGTTTTGTTAGGAGAATAATGCTTTAAATAATTTTTTTTTATTTTCTTAAAGAAGTGTGTAAATAAAATATGCAAATAAAAGTCTGTATTCCTTTTCAGAATTAGAATATTACCGCATGAGATTATATAAAATATTTTTGAATGCAATCCAAGGAAAAAAATGGTTTGGTTGTCATCAAAATACTTACCTACCGAGAACAAGTATTTTTCTTGGGTAGCGTAAACGGAGGAGAGCTCGATGGGGTAGAAGTAATAATTGTTTCCAGTGTAGGTTAATAGAAGCTAAACGCATTTATAGTACGAATGAGATGGGATAAAATTAATATTATCATTTTATGATAATTATAATATGAGTAGTATCGAACAAAGATACATCCCCACCCTAATCGCGGCTGAATAGGGCGTTCAGAAATGGTTACCCATCAAATAATCGATTAATCGATAGTTAATAAAAACACCGATTGTTCTCGGGTACCCATCCCAACCGGTGATTATCCGATTTTTTGAGAACCGATTCACACCACTAATCGAAACTATCCGATTCTTACCGTTCGATGCGATACACCAAATCATGCTGTGATGTGTTTCACAGATATGTAAATTAGTCGATGCATCGATTTATTTTTGTTGGGGAGACGATATTAGCCGGCGATGAAACATTGATAGCTCCCAACCTGAGATTTACTAGCCTGATTTTGGCGACCAAGTATTTCACTTCGATATACACGAGATAACAGGCCGGATATTAACCTCTTAACGCGTTCCCTGTCCATGACTCCATTTGACCAATGAGAACCATACGACCATGGTATATTTTTGGAGTCTCATGCAAACTTTATGAGATATTTTCCACTAACGTACAAGTATATACTCTTTTGATATGCACAACATATGAACAAGAATATAAAGTATCTAAAAAAGCGTAAACAATACATATTTTTTTGAGTGTGCTGCTATAGGGGTCCCAAAATAAAAATAATAATAATTATTATCACACAAGTTTATTTGGTTCTTATCATTATTCGATATTATGGCAATTGAAGCGCTCGTAGCCAAGTTTGCTTAGCCATTCTGAATCGATCAGCAAAGTTAAGCAACGTCCGCCGCGGTCATGACTTGGATGGGTGACCGCTGGTGACATTACTACTGAGCGCTTCCGTGCTTCGGAGGGCACGTTAAGCCGTCGGTCCCGGTTGTTGTCTTAGGATGGCTGTCGTTATAGCATGGTGGTAGGGCATTTTGCGAATACCCGCCTGGCTAGCTACCACTCTCAAAGTCTGTCACCAAGCACCTAACGGTATGTTCCGGCAGCTACCCTTGAGAGCCAGTAATTCTACGTTAGCCTGAACAACATATTTGATCAAATCATCACTTACCTTCAGGTGATATAGTGATCAAAGGCTAGCCTATCAGCAATAAAAAAAGAACATGTTGAAGACGAGGGTGGTAAATGTATTTAAATCTTCGTTATTCCCTTTTGATTCATAACTAATAATCACTTAAAATCATAATCTGAATATCAATTAACTTTTGGCTTTTAGCTTCCTGCTATTGTTATTGTATTGTGAGGTTATAAATATCTTAATTATTCGGTACTAGGAAAAGGCCTATGGGTCACTGTTCTATTTATTGCGTGTGACAATTGGTTATATGTAAAGGTTAATGATGGGTCTCAGTAGTTAGTTAATATATTAGCGTTTCAGTTGTTTATTTTGTCTAAATGATAGCATTTAACCCCTATGTTGTTGACTGGACAGATATCGATGACTTTATGGGAGGTGACTTGAATGATGCCGATATAACCCCGAAAACGCAAAGTTACAGGCTGGACGGTTAATCGGATAGTTCATCTTCACCAATCTGATTTTGAGCCAACTCCAAAAATTCTTAGTAGACGCAGGAAGAACTCCATATCATGGAAATGGTGACAAACAACAGTGCACTAAAAGTTTTGATCCACTAGTTATTCCATTTGTACAGCCAGCATAGTTACCTACCTCCAGAATCAGCAGATTACTCTATGAGTCTAGTCCATTCTAACTTCTTCAAAACTAGATATGTATATATGAGACAATCATTGACTGCAGTAACATAATTCCTGTGCTTTTAACTGGACATTTGTTAGCCTTACCAAACAAGAGTGTTTTTTTGTCAAACCAATACGGATTTTAAAATTGACAAAACTGTTTATATATTAATTAGTCCTTTTGATAGGTCCTATGGGTCTTTATCAATAACTTTAAAAATAATTTGGGCTATAGGAGGATAATTATTGGGATGCCAAATCCTCAGTCGAATTAAATCATACCGAACGATAATACCCAGCCAATAGTCACCGACCTGTTATTTACCGCCCCAATAATTGACGACCCAAGACCTCGCGTCCAGTAGTGGTCATGGATTATCAAGCTTCGAAGTATCGTGCCGGTTCGATATTTACTGACCAAGGATCTACCGGCCTGATAATTAAAAGCCACATATAAGGTCTAGTCCACAATGATTTCACCAAGGTAACGGAATTGATAGTGATATCCCAACATTATGAAATTAATAAATGATACATACCAATTATTATTTACCAAGTAGGTAGTTAAATTTATGGATAACGAAAACTGTTTTTTAATAGCACAAATTAAATAAACATAAATTACTTATATTCAATTTAGATGTACGATACATTGAAGAGTTTACTTATAACTAACTTTAAAAAGGCTCGCATTTGCCTACTTATCGCTTACGCAGTATTCAGACGTAAGTCAACAATTTGTCTGTGTGGTACCAATGTCAAGTCTTGTACCAGAACAGAATGCATAACTTCTTCGCAGCAACTTCGAAATTATTGGATTTCTTGAACCAATTTCTCACGAGAATATTTTTTTTTACCAAAAATGGAACCGACTTCAACACTCAAAAGTGTGAAATAATTTGTTGAAGTCGGTATCATGAAAGTTCAAAACTCACTATTATAACAATATTGTGCGTATGGTACCGAATTGTACCTACGAGATCGATTGTCATTCATTGTCAACGACTATATCATCAAGATAGGAAAATATTTTTCAGTTATTGGAGTGGTACTAAAAAACGGTTTGACCAACTTTGATATAATTTAAATAGGACCAAACAACAAGCATCAGCTTTCAAATAAAAAAAATAATTATCAAAATCGGTTCACCCAGTCAAAAGTTCTGAGGTAACAAACAAAAAATATACAGAAGAATTGAGAACTTCCTCCTTTTTTGGATGTCGGTAAAAAAAATACAGACGAATTGAAAACCTCCTCCTTTTTGGTGTATATTAGGAGCATCGAGAAACTAACCTCGAGAAGTCGAGAGTGAAATTGATAGTCTGGCTAATCTGGTAACTGATGTGTGATATTGCACTCATTTGAAATTTAAAATATTATTTTTCCTAGTGAGGTGCTTTCAGTAGGGTAATGTATCGTTTTTTTTTATAACTGATAAGTTTTATAATAAACTCATATTGGATGTCACAGGTTATTTATGTAATCATTGTACCATATTCACATCATTTAAGTGATGTGAGACATAGTCCTTACTTTATTTCTTTCCTTTATTAAAATTTACACTTATAACTATAACTTATAATATTTTATGGTATTTTATTCTCCTGTATTTCTTTCTTGCAATTTATTTAAAAAAAATACTTTAAAGCGGTAAATGGCTCATGTGAATTTAATAATGTATGTACAATTACTTTAAGTCCAAAATAAATCAAATTATAAAATTCTGAAAGTACTCATTAATGAATCGATAGTGTTATATTGAATTTGCTAATCATTCCTACCTTAACTAGTGATTAGTCGTCTTCATCAAAACCTTGTTCAAGTAGTAGCTGAACCGACTAGAGTTACTAACTCTACAGCAACTTTATTAGATCTCATTATAACAAACGTGCCTGATAAATGTAAAAAGATCTCCGTCATACACAACAGAGAGCTAAGCGATCACGGTCTTGTTTTGGGCGATATTAATATAAGAAAACAGAAACCTGTAGTACGTTTTGTAGAGTCACGATCACTGACAGGTATTAATTTTGATTCATTTCAAAGTGATTTGAAATTCATATCGTGGCAAAATATCATGGAGTTTCAAGATGTTCAGTCTAAAGTAGAAAAATTTAATGAAATAATCATGATGCTGTTTGATAAACACGCCCCTTTAAAAAGGCGTCGGGTTCAAGAATCTCCTAAGCCATGGATAACTTGCAATATTAGACTAATGATGACTTTAAGGGACGAAGCCCTACTCAAAGCAATCACTAAGAAAACAGATTCCGCAAAATCATATTATAAAAATTTAAGAAATTTTGTAACAGCGTCAGTAGATCGTGAAAAATCTGCAATCACACACTACATTAATAGGAATCTAAAACAGCCTAAAAAATGTGGAAATATTTTAAAAAAACTTAAGACATTAAATAACAGTGCTATGACTTCTATTCCTGATCATTTAATGGACTCTAATAGAATAAACAATAATTTTCTTAATGTACCTGGAGATGGAGTAGTTGATAACAAATTAATAGCATTTTTTCAGAGTAATAAACGATGTCAAAACGTTTTTTCTCTTAGCACCGTGTCTGAAGAAACTGTTGGTAAAATATTATTAAAAATTAAGACAAAAGCTCCAGGATGTGACGGCATAAATTCAGAAATCATTCAACTTACACTTCCAGAGAGTCTGACACTCATTACAAATATGATTAATTCTTCCATTCTATCGGGTGTTTTTCCTTCTGCTTGGAAGCGTTCAGTAGTAAAACCGATTCCTAAATGCAATTCTGTAGAAGAACTAAAAGACCTTCGTCCGATCGGTATTATGCCCGTGATATCAAAGGTTTTGGAAAAGGTAGTTTATATTCAAATGGAAAAAATTATTAATCAGGAAAATATTTTACCTAAACATCAGTCTGGTTTTCGTAAGAGTCACGGAACAGAAACAGCTCTTCTGAAAGTCACTGATGATTTGTTATCAGCCTCGGACTCTGGTTTGGCTAGCATTCCTGTACTGTTAGATTTTTCACGTGCATTTGAATGTTTAAACCCCTATCTTCTGGTTGCGAAGCTTTCGTATTATGGTTTTTCACCAGAAACATGCGAATGGTTCAAAAGTTATCTCATTGGTAGAGAGCAATATGTAGAGCTGGAGCTGGTAAAGGTAGCAAAATTGTTTCTTCAGTTGAAAATGTATTAAGAGGCACACCACAGGGCTCAATTTTGAGTCCCATTTTGTTCTCTTTATTTACAGCGGACCTAGCTGAACATATAAAAGCGTGCAATTACCATCTGTATGCGGATGGTACACAAATTTATCATAGTTTTGAACCAGAACATACCAAAGAAGCCACACAATGGGTTAACAAAGATTTAAATGAAATTTACGAATGGGCTCGTCGCAACTCTTTGGTTCTAAACCCATTGAAATCCAAATTTATCATTTTAGGTACTAAAACGCAAATCAGTAAAGTCGTTTGTAATGATCCTAGGCTTGCAATAAATTTTGTACAAATACCTTTGGAAACAGAACTAAGAAATTTAGGGATAATAATGGATAGTGCATTAAGATATGAGAAACATGTGAACGATAAAATAAGGAATGCGTTTTATAAATTAATAGTTTTATATCCCATAAGAAAATACATTTCTGAAGAGGTAAGAGGTTTACTTTGTGACCATTTAGTGCTCTCTCCATTTAATTACTGCAGTGCCGTATATGGTCCGAGAATATGGGTTAAAACGCTATACAACGTGTTCAAAACGCATGCGCACGTTTTTGTTTTAACATACCCAGGAGAGATCATGTCACGCCATATTTAGTAAAAAAAAATATTCTGAACATGAAGTTACGCAGAGAACTTCATCTTGCGTGTGTACCCAAAAAGTGCTATACAACAAAAAACCAGAATATTTATTCGAGAAATTATCATGGTCGAAAGATATTCATCAGGCTAATACTCGTTCTAAGCACAGTAACACTTTGGCTATCCCATTCTTCAAAAAACCAGGTTTTAAGCGTTGCTTCAAGTTAAGAGCGGCTAAAATTTGGAACGATCTGCCGCCACCGTTGCGAATAATACGTTGTAGTGTAACATTTAAGATACGGGTTAAGTTAAATTTGCTAGTCCACCAAAGACATAACTTCGAGGCAATCTTTAGAATCCACAGTTAACACCATAGGCTAGTCTAACTAACTAATCATAGTAAGCAAACACATACACACACACACATACACACACATATGCACCCTCACATACATTGGCACAAAAACATACAAAAGTTCTTCACCACACATCTACTTACACATTAACAAACAGACATCGGCGCCCACATTGTTGTTACTAGCGCAAGTTTAAATAAATAACTATTCAACCAAAATTATTCATGATATAGATCGTATTATTATTATTATTTTTAATTAATGTATTATTATTTATGATGTTATTAAATCTATCGTATTAGCAAAATTCCTATTCATAGAATGCTGTTTTGTCTGTGCCATATATATTTATTTTGTAGATTGGTAGTTCTTGAACTCGTTTTTTTTTTCCTTTTTTTCCGAGTTCAGGATTATACTGAAAATCAGTGTTATGGTTGCAACTTAACAGGTGTGGCCATAACTCAAACTGAGTGTATTCCTTTTGCTATAAGTTTTATATTGTTTGTAAGAAGTTGTATGTAATTTGTTTTCTTTTTTGTAGCAATAAATAATTATTCTATTCTATTCTATTAGAAACTAATTTTGATGTTGTTATAAACTAGCAATAGGTAATGCTATATGTATATATTCGAAATTCTTACAATGGTGAACACATAATGTTACACATAGAAAGTAGTTTTTTTCTCGACGTACATCCTATAACCAAGCCCATAACATAGTATTCACACTCAACGCTCAAAAAAGAAAAGAGACGCTTATGTTGTATTTCATCAAAATATTGATTTTATCGATATCGATTAAAGTAGCACATTAATTACGTCTCATCACTATAAACCACGTGGTGGTGGCTTAGCCAATTAGAGCGCGTTTTGATAAATCAAAAATTTTCTGAATTTATTTCATATTCGTACAAAGTAACTAGAATGGCTCCTGTATGGGTTACTACTTACTCTCTCGAAGATTAGGAGAGGCTTGTAAATGGCTCTTCTTTGTTTATATTAATATTACTTTGTAATGAAAGCTGTAGGTAAGCCCCCCGAATACAAGTAAAATAAAATAAACAACATTTCTAGTCTAGTGTGGCATTACCAGTTTTTTTGCCTTCTGTAATCAGTAGGTACACACAAATTAGTACAAAGAATTCTTGCACCATCTTTACCCTATTTCGATGTAGCATATCTGGCTGAGGCCGAAAACACATGGAGACTAGCCAGGGAAAAGAAGTAAGGATCCTAAAATGTTGTCTCAGAGAAATTGGGATCGTCCCCTATGTGAGCTAGCATGGGAAGATCTTTTAGATGTATGCCCTAGCATCGCAGATCGTGCTCATATTGTCGCTGTTTTAGTGTCTGAATTGGTTACAGACCATCCTTTCTTTCAAAACAAGCCTTATAGACAGTGTTGCCGTTCTAGCGACTTAGTCGCTAGATATAGCGAATTTTATGAATGTTTAGCGGGAAAAAAAATGGTTTTAGCGACAAAAAAAAAATTAGCTACTACTAGCGACTTTTGAACCGATGGGCTGGTGACTTAAAAACAGCTTAAACACCTATCTACAACTTACTTTAATTTTTTTATCTAAACAAAAAGTAAATAATTTCAATTGTGTCGCTGGGTTTCAACTCTTCTGTGTTGGCAACATTCGCGTAGAGTTAGATAACAAAGGAATTCCCCTGTTAAAAACACACTGTGGGTGGAGTCAGAAGTCCTTGGGAGTAAAAGAGAAGAAGCTATACAGATGTATAGTTGCTTTCTATTTACGCTAGCTGACAGTCCTAATTAAAAGTTCATTAGTTTACATTGAGTTCGAAAGTCGCTGTTCATATATCAAGATACATGAAAAGCAAGAATGGAAATTCCTTCAAAGAAAAAATATTACCAGCAGCATTACAGGACAGAATGGGAAAACAATGAAGACTACAAGTATTGGTTGAAACCCGTGCCAGGTGACTCTAGCAAAGCATTTTGTAGTTTTTGCCGCTCTGAAATGTTTGCAAAACTTAGTGATTTAAAAAAGCATTCAGAAACAAAAAAACATAAAAAACAATGTGAATTAATTTCTCAAAATAAACAACTGTCATTTTCTTCGGTACCAACGAAAATATGCAAACATTGTTCAAGAGCCGAATGTGCATTAGCTTTATATATCGCTGAGCACAGTTCCATTCGCAATATTGACCACTTGACTGATGTGTGTAAAAAATGCTTCAAGGACTCGAAATCGACAAGCGATATGAAATTGCATAGAACCAAATGCACGCAAATTATTAATGACATTCTGGCACCTCATTTTAAAGCTGAACTCCGGAGTGACATAGGTGATCAAAAATATAGTTTAATATTAGACGAATCTACAGATATAAGTGTCATAAAATACCTTGGAATTGTCGTAAGGTATTTTAGTTTAAAACATAAAAGAGTAGTGTCTGCGTTTTTAGCTTTGCAATCACTGGATTGTTCTGATGCTGTTGGAATAGTTAGTTCCCTGGTGACATGTTTGAGAGATCATGATCTGGACTTAAACAATTTAATTGGCATTGGAACTGACAACGCAGCTGTCATGACTGGATCTAGACACAGCGTTTATATGATTCTCAAAACGCAGTATAATCTTCCACATCTCGTATTGATACCATGTGTCTGCCATTCCTTACAACTGGCGGTAACTCATGCATCAGAAAACACATTACCCAGGAATATTGAATTTTTGATTCGTGAAACTTACAATTGGTTTTCACATTCAACAAAACGTCAAATTGAGTACAAGAAAATTTTTGAATTGATAAATTGTGGAGAATCACCGCTTAAAGTCTTGAAGGTCTGTGATACGCGGTGGCTCTCGATTGAACCGGCAATAGTAAGAATTCTATCCCAGTGGGACGAACTAAAACTACATTTTTTTACAACAAAGGACCGTTGTTACAGTGCTGAAATGTTACACTCTATGTACTCTGACGAACAAAACCGACTCTACGTGACCTTTTTGAAAAGTATTCTGGGCGAAGTACAACAGACAATCAAAATATTTGAAAGCGAAAAAGCAAACACCGTCAAACTGTTAAGTTCTTTGATGGCATTGCTACGTTCTGTCTGCCAAAGAATTATATTACCAACGGCAGCAACAACCGACAAAGATTTCATTCATCTGAAAATTAAAAATCACCTCAACCCTGTGCCTTATCTCGGATATCTTTTCGAGTCACAAGTGCAAAAACTTCCTCCAACCCATAGTGTCGATATTTCTTTAATAAGATTACGATGTATTGACTTTAACGTGAAATTAGGAGAAGAAATTCAAAAACGACTTCCAACTAATTTTGAAGTCCTGGAAAAAATGGCTCTATTGTGTGAGGAAGAGTCACTAAAACAATGTAAAGACACATCGCTAATAGTTCTTGCAAAAGAAATAGGAATTTCCGAAGAGAAGATTGACAGAATCTTGCGCCAATGGCAAACTATTCACTTCGTCGATTGGAGCCCGCTAAATGGAGATCCTATTAGCTTTTGGGCCAAAGTAGCGGCATATAAAAATGCAATAGGAGTTAACACATTTCAGGATTTATGTGATTTTGCAATCGCCATCTTATCATTGCCACATTCTAATGCAGAAGTTGAACGAGTATTCAGCGCTATGAATATCGTTAAAAATAAACTTCGGAATAAACTTTCAGAAAAAACATTGAATTCTATTCTTCTCATCAGAAACCAACTCAGAATTAAAAACAAGAATTGCTCGACGTATGATCTCCCAGATGAAGTGATAAGCCAAGTCGGTAAAGGAGAATCTAAAGTGTCTAGAGACCTTGGAGAGGCTTCAACTTCCGCTGCCGTTATAATTGAAAATCTGGATGACTACGTTTTCAATTTTGATATTTAGATATAAATACATAATAAATAATTGGCCTAATTTTTATAGTAATGTGATTTTTTACTCCTTGATTAAAGTACTTATTTCTATCGAAATTGTTTAATTTCTCAATTACTTTGTTCCAAGTTTTTTTTCTTCCAGCCCGCAACAGGCTTAACATAATATATTTGAAATATCGACGACAGCGATATACCTACTCGTCTAGACGAGGAAAGTTCTAGAGACATCTAGCGGTTTTTAAGAATTTGTTTTTTCCTATATCTAGCGGATTTGGTCAGACTATCTAGGGACATTTAAATTTTCAGAACGGCAACCCTGCTTATAGATCCCATTCACATTTCGCGCCGTCACATCCGTGCAGGGTGTTGTGTTGAACATACACAAAGTCTTCACAATATTATCCCCCGGGCTTTTATTTCCAACTTTTTGCAACTACTCCCGAACCGAATGGTCTAATACGTGACGATAGTAAAAGACACAGTATGGCTTTGGTCCCATGGAAGTTAGGGCGGCCCTTGGTGTATCTATCATATATATTCTATCTATATTCTGATCGTCACCACTATATCACCCTGATTGATGTAGGAGTAAGCTAACATTGTTTATATAATTAAATCCTAATATAAGTAATGTAAGTATGTACCTACTTAGTAGGTACTAATATAAGGTAATTAACTAAGTACAGTAGAAATGAATACTATTAAATTATTACTGAACATTTTTATTATAAACATAATAAAATCTCATATTGTAAGTAGATGCTTACTAATATAGTAAGATAATATATAGGTATATATATAATTATGTTCCACATAAATTAATGAATTATTGTCTTTAAGAAAGAAAACTGGCTGCCACTAATATCATAATTGTTTAATATTCTTCAAATGTATACTTACCTAACTACCTATATTTAGATACCTATGTATTGCACTCAAATCACTATCATCATAAGCTCTGACCGATCCACTGCAGCACATATTCCTCTTATCACGTAGGTTCTTTCGATCATCTACTGATGGTGGTGGTGGTGGTCTAACTATAGGGTATTTTGGCCTCCCTCGGCAATGACTCAGCTACCCCTTCAGTTCTCCTGTCGTCTGCGCCTATAATAAGTTTTCATCCACTCACCTTTCAGCTCCATGATGCGTTCCCCAACATAGGTTCTAAAAGGCACTTCGCTAGAATTATAAACTAGATTATAACATATAAAAGGTGTTATTAATATATTTTGGCTTCTTCTTATTTAATAATACAATATTATAATAATGGAAATCTTAAATTCTTCTGACATCTCATACATACTATTATTATATATTAAGCGTTACGCAACGTTTTTCTTAATTTTAATTATTGAATATTGAGCATTACAATCTTTGGTTACGATTCACTGATTTAACCGAAACATTGACTACATTTTTATTTGTTTCATTTTCATGTGGACTTATTTTAATCTGACCTTGGACTATATTCATCATAGAAGTGTACGGGCTTTGATTGTGATTCGTGTAACTATCAACCGCACTATTTGTATCGCCACGATTAGTCACATTATCGTAAATTGTACTCTTCATTGAAACATATGCTGGATTTCTTGATTGACTGTTCATTGAGAGTTTTGTACCAGGACTTAATCCATTCTGTGTTACTACACTGTTATGCCGCGATGGAGAAGTGTTTTCAACTAAAACTGGAATTTCATTGCTTGCTAAGGAAGGATTATCGAGACAACCATTTCGGGTCACTTGTAAGCTGTTTGATCTAGAAGAGTTTCCTACAGAATGTAGGGTTGACGAACTTCCTTTCAAACTTTCTAATTCTTTTGAATATACTTCTTCGCTCCTTTGAATTCTTTGTGCATGGGTGGTGAGCGATGATTTGCTTTGGTTTAATGAAACTGCGCTCAGTGATCTACTTGGAGAATTAGTAAGGCTACTTTCAACGGAAGGAGCCATTCTACTTTCATATTTAAAATTTGAGTTTTGATGTAAATTCACTTTAACTTCCATTGATCCGTACGCGCTATCCTTAGTTGAGCTGTTAGAAGAACCTTCTTCTTTTACTCCATATCTTCTAACTACATTATCAGGAGCCACTGGTTCTATATTCTGGACATCATATGATAAAGGGTTCCTGTCAGACATTTGGTGCTTCACGCCTTCAATTATTTCACCGGTTCTAGGGTTTATGTGTTTTTCAGTATCGTAGCGTAGAGTGACCCTGTGCGTTTCATCAAGAGGATGAGCTCTAGATCTGTGTTCTAATTCTGCATCGCTGTCTTCATTAACGCTTGGTCCATATGATTCCTCTTCCTAAACAAAATAAATAAAAATTAAGTACCAGAAATTTCAGAGGCAAAATATTTGTTATTGATTTTTGACCTTGAATCTGTATGTGCTGTTTTGTTATGTTATCTATTATTAGCACCAACCTCCTCATCTGCTTCTTCGATGACACTGTTTTGAATCCATTCCCGTATTCTCTGTTTCTTGGCTTGTCTGTCTACTGTAGTTTCTATACCATTCTCTCTAAAATGTCGTAGTAGAATGTTTTTCTCATTAGGGTCACTGTGGAAACTGTACATTGAAGGGCATAGCTCGTCAATATCGCCACCAGCTGTAAATAACAAACGTCAATGATTAGGCTTATTGAAATTATTGGAATACGTAGGTAAGTAAACAAGTGTCAAATTTTTTCATAAACGTTACATAAGTACCTAGTGAAATTTGACGAAACCTAGCTTAAAACAGATATCTTATTCAGAAAAACGCTTTTTCTTACCCACTCTATCCGTATACCCTTTTGCCAGCCAACGGTCATCTAAATATCGGGAAAGTTCCAAAAAGTTAGATGTTCTTTTCTCTTCTCTTGGCTCCACAAACTTTTTGAACATCCTTTGTGCTCTTGATGAAACCATTTTCCACAATTTGGGCTGCTTTTTTAATGGGTTTGAACTATTGTACCAGTTGAAGTAGCTTTAAAAAGAAAACATGAAACAAAATAAAAATCATAGCACTGCATCGCGTTTGCTAATTTAAGTCAATATTATAAGTACGACTCTTCGATCATAGATACATATTTATGATCGAAGGTGCGCCTGTTATTTCATTCATTTCAATGCCCTGTAATTTGGGACATAGCTGCTGCATCCGCACATATCTAGGTATATTCCGAAAATACCCTCGTGGCTCTTTCACTCGACATTCATTATAAGTGCCGTTGATTTATGGAATAGCCTACCATCGTATTTATTTCCTGGTATAGAATAAGGTAGAGTTAAGAGTAAAAGTGCATAGTTAGTAGACCATGTCATCTCTTCCTCCTACCACATGAGACTGCAGTAAAACCTCTATGTTACTAAAAACAGCCGCTTGGTATTTAACAGAATAGTGGTATTGAAAACGTTTCTATTGATACGGATGTACATCTCTATCAATAGAAACGTTTTCAATACTATTCATAATGACAGATCATTGAGAAGATATCCAGCTGTATTCTCCCTAGGAAGTATAGTATACCGTTCCAAAAAATCGAACTCACTTCTTAACTGGTTAATTTACAAACAAAATTAATAATAAGTAGGTAGTTCAATGCAGAATATAATCTATTATTTTACCTTGTGTAACGTGGATCATCGAAAGCCGCTTTCTGCCAAGGCAAACAACCAGTGAGGCAAATGAAAATAACTATACCAAATTGCCAAACATCGTGGGTAATTAGTGCTCTGAAAACAAAGAAGCAAATACAGTTTTTAAAATGGAAGTGGTCCATTTAAAGTTTTCAATAAACTATTACATTAGATTGGATAATTATGATAAGACACGATATTTATAAAGATAGTCAAACAAATGTATGATTCATATAAACATTTTGATGTTTGGTTATCTAGCATGAACAGAAGTGTTTATTTTGTATAGTCCATTAGGTAGATATGATAAATGGCTTTCAAGAATTTGCGTTAGTGCGATCTAAAAATAAGCTCACTTGTAACTGCTGTCCATGGATAATTTTAGAACTTCAGGTGGTGAATATGGAAGCCATTCATTTCGTCTTCTTACTACCGACTGTACTTTTCTGGTCTCACCAAAGTCGCACAGTTTGATTCGGGAGAAGTCAGACTTGAATATAAGAATGTTGTCAAGTTTTACGTCGCGGTGAACTAAATCTCTTTGGTGAAGGTGTTCCAAAGCTGCTGATAATTGTTTTGCAACTCGTTTTGTGTGAATTTCACCGATTCCTGTGTCTAGCATATTTGAAGTTAAATCACCTGCAAAAATATATACGTTTGGTTTTTTAGGTGTTTCATTAGAACATGAAATAAGTATATCGGCACCTTTTTAGTTTGGCTTCTATCCAATAATAAGCTAGAATTACAGATTACATAAATTGAGATCTTATGATTTCTCCTGGATAAATTCATGATAATTGTAAATTAGACGTTAACATTTTCCTACTCCGTAATAATGTGTGAGGATTTTACTATTTGTTGAGTTCGTATTATCAACTGATATGTATGGTAATTACTTCTTCATTTTCATAAGCAAATCAAATAAGTATTTCGATGAATATAATATGAATATTCATATATTCGAAGAATATATGAATATTGTAAATAAATTATTATTGTAGTTGCTTAGCCATTCTCCGTAAGTTAAGCATCGTCCACCGCAGTCAGGAGTTGGATGGGGGGGACCGCTAGTGACATTCCTACTTAGCACTTCCGTACTTCAGCGGACACGTTAAGCCGTCCGTCCCGATTGTTGTCTCACGATGGCAGTCGTTACAGCATGGTAGTAGGTCATTTTGCGAATGCCCACCTGGCTAGCTCAAACTCAAGTAGAAAATCTGTCGCCAAGCACCTAACGGTGTATTCCGGCAGCTGTCCTTGAGAGCCTGTAATTCTAGGTTTGCCTGAACAACATCTTCGACCACATCATAACTTACCATCAGGTGAGATATTGGTAAAAAAATAATAGCAATAAAAAAAACGTTATACTTGTGAGGAAACCCTATATAGTTATAGGACCAGCATTTGATACACTATCATATTGATACCTTATCGATTATGATTGATAATCTGAAGTAGACCTGAAGTAAAGACTGTAGAGATGGAGTTGTTTTGATTGAAAGCCAGGCTCATATTCGTAATTTTATGTCTTACCTAAGGGTGCATATTCTTGACAAAAAACATAAAATCCAGCAGTCTCAAAAGCAACATCGAAAGTGGTTACGATGTTTCTATGTGCACTTAAATGTAAGCTATAATGGAATTCTCTGTAAAAGTCCCTTATCGAGACGTACGGTTTAGGTAGAGCTTTAAGGACAATTTCAGTGTCTGAAGCTCTATGCTCCACAAGTAAAATTTTACCAAACCATCCTTCTCCAACGATTTGCAATATATCAAATTCTTCCACCAAACTCACCTGAAAGAGAATACGTGTTATTAATCTCTGATAGGGATACGTAAGTATGTTTATTTGCTTTAAAATATTAGCAAATAGAATTCGAGTATTAACAAAACTTACTTTTTCTAATTCAAACTCTCTAATTTTGTGTATTGAGCCCGTGAGAGCTCTTCTATTGTCATTATTCATATTCAATTAAGAAATGACCACATTTCACAATCTGTAAAATGAAAAAATAATTGTGTTAATAATTACTTTGCTCCATTGACCTATGATTTAGAACAGATAAGAAACACGGTGGGCTCGAATGTTAAGATCGAAACGTCCCCATTTCTCATGAAACCGTTGAGTGAATGCTCTTGGCTGATCGCCAGGAGCTGATGTCTACGCCAGATCCAGCCAGACGGCCACTCTGACGTCACATTCCTACGTCACACACCAAATTTTTCATTGTTCCATGATGTAATGGAATTGTGTTACTTCTAAAGTCAACGACATTTATGTTGACCTTTTGTGATGACAGTTTGGAAAGGTCATATTAATATAATAAATCTCAGCACCAAAATAAATAGCTTGTATCAGTTCATAATCAGCCTAACTTTGGATATGCCTGGCTCAGTTCAGCCATCCTTTTTAAGCTTCTACTGGCTACTTGCGTAAGTGTAATGTTGGAGAGGGTTTCACACAATTTTTTTTTAAATCGCGGTATCTACGCTAGAACACGTCTATCCCATCGGTGGTGGTCAGTTCTACTGTAAATACTATCACTACTAAAACATAGTATCTATGTTATTACTACCTTGGGCTCTATCTATGACAATGATGATCTCATTCGGAGTTTTATATTGGTTGACAAGTCGTACCGTGAATATCCATGACCATTAATCTTATCTACGAGTATGTTCATGGCTCATAGCTGCCGTATGGAGAGATGAAATTCTAGTTCAAACCTTCGCTTTAAGGATTTTATAATAATTGTGGTGATAATCATCGGAAAAACTTTTCTGAATGTGCGAGTGAGAGAGCAAATTTATTATTAGAGAGTATACTTAATATATTTTTACCTCCCATTACGGGAGGCTTTGCCACGCTTGGCAGGCGTCTTGCGAATCGCAGTTTAGGATAGCTGTTAAGCAGAACGCGTTCCTGCCCACCTTCCAGTATTTTACCTCTAGTCACCTCTTACGACACCCACAGGTAGCAATGGGGAGAGGGGTGATATTCTAGACTGGTATCCCACGGGGCCCACGGGGTTATACAAAGTATTATTGACCAATTTAGGCCATAAGAAGTCTCCTTGGCCTTGGCTTACTCCTACATGCTGGGGGATAGGTTTGCCTAGATATCTGACCTTCTACTGTAACAGTTATGATAATGGCATACAAACTACAATTAAACATATATATGTAGACAGCTTGTTAGGGATTTTAAGAATACCTATATACGTCATATTATGATCGGTAGATTTGAAATTTTTAAAGTTACGTCAAGCTTAAATGAATATATATATGTATATGCGATTAGAGACTGAAAATATTAAATTTATGCGGTACAAAGAAATCACTCATTTTTCATATCTAAATAATTTCCAACTGCATCGGGAAATAAACTCTTCAAAGAGCTGTCAAAGTCCAACGAAGTAAAACAGCGACGCATTTTACAAGTACCAAACAGCTTCTATGAATGATACACATAATATCACGTGACAGACGGTCATACAGACAGATACGTGCCTGATTCTATGAGGGTTTTGTTGTTTCTTCGGATGTAAGTATATAATCATTTAATATTTTTTTTTTTTACTTAAACATTATGTCAGTTAAATATTAGAAATCTAATTTGGAGAGTTTAGGTTCCCTGCAAAAACATGTCTGTTATCAAAAAATTATGGTAACTTTCATGCATAATTTTTATTTCACATAGTCAGTACACCTACGTCCCCACGTGCCTAAGCTATACCTATGCCTATGCCAGTGCCTATGATTGCTTATTGCCATTGCTTGGATACGGAGATGAAATGCAACGTACAATTGGGTGAATACATTATTATTAACTCTCTTTGAGATAAGTTTGCTTTAATGAATTTAGGGAAATTAGTATGTAATGTAGATATAAATACTTAGTAGATACCTACATATAATCAAAATACGAAAAGATTTAGTTATCCTAATAGCAGCAACGTGCAGATTGCAGATCGTATCAAACCTAATTAATTATGGATGGAACAACATTTTGATATAGTTCTTAAGGCGCGATTGTAGCCCGAATAAATAAATTCATTTTTTATTCCCACCTCAGATTGAGAGAGATTTATAGACTCTATTGATGTCTTTAATATAAAAATTCACTAAATTTCAAAGGAATGTTCATGAAAAATCTCGATGGAGAAAATATTCTGTAATTTATTGAATACCTATGTGTAACCCTGTGGGGTGCCGAATCAGAATGTCACCCCCCATTGCTTCCTGTAGGTGTTGTAAGAGGCGACTAAAGGTAAAATATCGGAAAATGGACAGCACGTCTTCTGAGGAACTAATATCTTAAACTGCGATCATGAAGACACCTGCCAAGTGTGGGGATTATGGTGAACCTCACCATAATGGGGGAGACTGTGTTCAGCATCATGTGTATCTAAGGTAAAATTTTATGTTTATTATCCATTGCACTAATCTTGAATTAACCAAGCATGTTTTCTTAGGTGTAAAATAGTGATTACCTTACTTAATTCTCTCCGTTTTAAATTTGTAGGTGCAGATGTTATTTAGTAAGCAATGTTGATATTGATTTCTGTTTTGTTTGGCTTAACTTTACCCCGTGCCTGTCACAACCGGTGGTCAAATAAACAACAAATAAATAACATAGATAGATCTGTTTCTCACGTATTTAAAAAAATAAGGTACCTAATTAAGTTTTAAATCATAATGTTTGACAGTTCAATTGATCACGAAGTAGCTCACAAATAAATGAGTAATATTTGATAAATGTATACATATTATATTTTATAAATAATAACTATTAGTTACAGACCATAAAAAAGGAGAAAGTGTACGATAAGGTAGCTAACACAGAAAGCAAAGGCCCTGAAGTAGCACATGTAGGTATAATAATAGGTTATTTTTATACTGGATTATTAAATTCTCCTCCAAATAAATTTAAAAATAAAATTTAAAAATATTGGTTAACTAAACTATATTTCTATCGATATCTAAATAAGAAACGGTAATCAAAACTTTCATATCATGCATAACAATAACTACTGCTTCTGAGCTTGTTTTTAGGGTTCCGTACCCAAAGGGTTAAATCGGGACCCTATTACTTGAGACTTCGCTGTCCGTCCGTCCGTCTGTCACCAGGCTGTATCTCAAGAACGGTGATAGCTAGACAGTTGAAATTTTCACAGATGATGTATTTCTGTAGCCGCTATAACAACAAATACAAAAAATTCGGACTCGCGCACGTTAAAACAAAAAAGGCTAAAATATGAAGTCTAATGTTGTATAGCTTTAATGGTACGGAACCCTTCGTCCGCGAGTCCGACTCGCACTTGGCCGATTTTTTTAGAGTTATGTCATACTTTTCAGTAAGTAGTTACTGTAATTATTTTTTTTAAACCTAATTTAATGGAAGATGGTTCAAAAAAATTACATATTTCTGTTATACGCAGATAATGCTTATAAAAATGAGTTTTTCACTCGCCGAAAAACCGCCAAGTACTAATATAAATTTATTATGAGGTTCATCATCATCATCAGCCCTAAGACGTCCGCTGTTGAACAAAGGCCTCCCCCATAGAACGCCACAAAGAACAAAGAACGGCTATTAGCCGCTTGTAACCAATGTAGGTAATTATTAGGTTAGGTCAGATGTATAAGTCATATAAGTAAAGGCATATTTGCAATTACCTACTTAGGTACTTTCCATCTTTCTTCAGTTCATAGAATGTGAATTAAAAAAATACTCTATCGTAGTTGATGAAATTTATAAAAGACCAAATTAGATTAGAGGTACACTTCTCTACTCAATCAAAACAGAATCATCTGATCCCGTAAAAAGTTATGCATAAAAATATTTAAGAAATACGCATTGACTTGAGAACCTTCCTCCTTTTTTGGCGGTCGATTGCAAATCCTATTATTGCGAGTGTATCTTTTTCTATAAATTGTATTTTCCTATTTATACTTATCTGCAGGTATAATACAAGAATTTCATGACATATGTACCTAGTTTGTAAATGATCATTTTGGTTAGGTCTTCAAGTAAAATAAAAATATTTCTCAGCAATACCTGCATATCAACCTAATAGGCGTAATTATCCCGAGTAGATACTACTATCTTTCTAAATGATTCTATTAATGTCAAAGTATCTAGATGCTTTTCTCCTCGTATTGCTAGCAGGTATACTCGTATACCTACTATCCTTCGTATCTAAATACTAACCAGGATACTTATCTAATACCGTTAGGTGAAAGTAATGCAATAAAATAATTTGAAATCGTTTTTGTTGTTACATAACTAGTGGTTACCTACCCAATAAAAAAATATTAACCAAAGAGCGTTAACGTCGTCGTAGGCACTTCCAGACACTTGGAGCAAGTGCCCTTGCTTAATTAAAGCACACAATGCACTTGGACTTGGACACTGTCCAATCACATATCTTCACAAATATCACATTGTTTCAATCCTTTTTATATGTCACTATTGAATTTATCCACTATTAGCATTAACTAAAATGTATAAAAATATTAATGATATCCGTAACTAATTTGCTGGTGTATTTCTGATGTAGGGCGGGACAGGTTGGGCGCCCGGCAGTGATTTCTCGACTGGTTGCGCGTACGCAGCGCCTCCCGGGCGGTTATTTTGGTGCTACTGCACACAAAATCAATGTGTGACGGAAATGTTACGATCAACGACCTGGTAAGTTGAAACACTTAGTGCATTTGCAGTTTTGATTTGTTCCTAGTTGTGATAGTGTTAAATGGTAAGTACCTACTCATATTACAATATCATAGAGGTAAAGGGTAACTGTCACCTGATCTCACTTGATATTGCAAAAATAACAAATAAATAATGTTATTTAGTGTAAGTAGGTAGGTAGATATTACATTTTATTGGGATACCACCGAGCTAGTATTCGCACCTCCTTCCATCGTCGCATTTGCTCTACCAGATCATATAGGTATGTATTCTTTGACCAAAGGGAGTAGTAAATAGCAATAACAGAAAACAATGGGCCAAATGAGCAGCTATCACTACTCAACTCGATGTAGGTACGTTAAGTGTTGTTGCAAATTGGGTGAACTTAAATGTAGCAAAATTATCCATAAGGGTGTAACTATACTATATATGAGAAACATTGAGTATCATCATGTATAGGTAAGCGCCCATGAAACAAAAACCATTTTATAGTCTTATATTGTTTGTTAATGAAAAGATACCTATTGTTTCGATTTTATTTCATTGAAATAGTTATTGTGGGTAAAAATATTTTTATAATATTTTCAAGTATGTACTCAAATAAAATAAAATTGTAATTGATTAGGTACTTAATTACAATTTCATTGTTGGTAATTAATTACTTGAAAATGTAGTAAAAAATATTTTTGTGTTCATTGTACCTATTTCATCTTTGGAAGGGTTTCGGTAATATTATGAATTTCACGTGTCTAATCAAGCAGAGATTCGATAATTTTCAGTTGTTTTTTATGGGATTGTGATAACGGATCACACATTAGGCTCACCTGATGATAAGGGGTAACCTCTACCTATACCAGATGCGTACATTTCATCACAAGTGACGAACTGCAGCGGCCCAATGCCCGAGATATACAGTTAAGGGCCCTTTTCAGAATGTCCTAATAAAGTTTCGGGTTGCTATGCAACACATAAAATAACTGAATGATAAAAATGACAGTTGACATGCAGCGCGTTTCAAGCTTTAACCGATGGATAGACTAAATCGATGACTGTGAATCGCAAGGTTAGTTGGTTTATTTATTAAATATGTTCTGGGTAGTAAAACCGGAACTTACTCGAACATTCTGAAACGGGCCCTAAGTCTAATGTGCTCGTAATTTTTTACTGGCTCTCAAGGAATGCAGCCGGAACACAATTCAAATTTCAAAATTCAAATTAAAAATCATTTGTTCAATTTAGGCGTCTACGACGCTCTTATGAAAGTCAATTACAAATTGTAATAACAAGTTACAAGTTGAAATATTCTACAATGTACTGCCACGTTCAGCAAAAATAATATAGAGCTAGGTACTGCGAGAAGAACGGACAAGAAACACGGGGCCATTCTTTTAAACATAAACAATACACTGTTAGGTAGGTACTTGGCGAGCGATTTTCTACTTGAGGATTATATGTAGTACGACGACATATCGACGTACGACATATCATCATAGTTGTGGTGAGCTTCGACATGCAAAAATATACGAACAATGCGGATGCGACCAGTATTTAATTTTAATATGGCGTGTTTTTATTTTTATTTGCATATTCTTCTATGTAGTCTTCTGGTATTTTTGGTGGTTTGTAAAGGATTATAATTGTTATTATTGGATGCGATATGTATGAGGTATTCCCCGATTATTTGGAAGACAACTCACCAGATTTGAAATAATAGAAAAATTATGATGAATGTGTCATATTAGAGTAAAGTAAGTGTCTACCAGTAAATAAATATAATACTGTTTAATGACCGAGTGAGCCCGCAGTGCGAGTGCAGTGTCTCTGTTTCAGCTTACATAAAAATGGTGTTTCTGGTTGTTCTCCTCTCCAGATCGCATTTCTCAACTGGTTTTCAATTTTGTGAGCAGGTTTGACATTACCATAGATTATTTTTTCTAGATTCAGTTTTTGGAATTTTTCCGAAATGATGGAGATACGAGGTTTAAAAACTTCATGAAAAATCGTAGGTAAGTATATCTCACACATAAAAAAATTACAAATTCGAAAATGTTACATTACTGTTGTCTTAGGTTTTCGCGATTATCACACATAGTAATTAAACAAATTCAAACCGTTTAAAGTTGTTTAATTACTATATGTTACATTACTTTTTGTTTTCATCACAAGAAGCAACCTTATTGTTAAAACAACTTATTCATCCGATAAAACGAAAAAAAGACTTTGGTCTCCTGTGTCATGCCATACCAAATCACAAGGGAATTTAAACTTAGCTTATAAGTACCATACAACTTTTATAATAAATAAACCTGAAAAATATCAATACCCAATAGTTTTTGTTAACTCAATATATAGAAGACGTAAAGACAAGATAAGACGTAAACCAATAATCAATATTAGGTATATGCTTTATATAATATGCCCATTACCAAACAATACGCATACAGCTTTTGTTCGCTACTACTTATTTCGTTCTCTTTAAAGCGCTAGGTACTTACTTAATACAGTGAGCAATAATCTGATTAATACGAATAAGTAAAAATAGGTAAAAAAATTATATCATAAGTTCCTGATATAGTTACGAGTTCCTTGGTCGTTGGCCATAATAAATATGATCGGAGCGGGGAGAGTAGCGACGGAGGGGCGCGGTGCACAGTCATTTCAATGAAGAAACGGAAATTACCTGTCTCACATAATATTAATTTCATCAGTTTTCAGAATATAACTATATTTTTTGGATTTCGTGACCCATTCATCTCGCCAGCGTGCGCAGTGAAGCTTTAATCAATTGCAAGCTCTGAGAGCCACTAGTACTAATTGATACTTAGTTTATAAAAGTCAAACATTTTTGAACAGAAAACAGTCTTTCCAAAATTGCCAAAGCTCTGGACAGGAATTTACTTTAAACTTAAAAAAAACTAAATATATTGCTTTTGCAAAGACCGTCATCTCTATGCCACCACCTGAGTTTGTCCTGAAAATTCATCACTGTTCAAAGGATGATAGAAGCTTAGATCATACTACGTGCACTTGTAAATTCAAAGACCGCGTTCCTGTCATAAAATATCACATCGGTATGTCAATTGATGAAAATTTATCCTACAGACACCATATAGCAAATTTGTCATCAAAAACACGTAAATTAATCCATGTTATGAAAAACCTTCGCGACTGTGCCCCAGTTCCACTGCTACGTCAAGTGTATTTTGCCTTACGTCAATCTATCATCAAGTACTGTGTAACGGTGTGGGGTGCTGCTGGTATAACTTATATCATGAAAATCGAAAGATCACAACGTGTGCTTATAAAAGTCACACTCCGGAAGCCTTTCCGTTATCCAAGAGATGCTCTTTACAATGAATTTCAAGTTTTACGTGTTCGCCAGCTCTTTATTTTCAGGGCTACAATTAAAACTCACATTGATCTAAGAAGTCACTTAGACAATGAAAAAAATCATGACAAGACGTGCTTTTAGAATTCCAAAACCATTTGTTAAATCTTTATTAGCTAAACGCTGCCCTTCTTTTTCACACCCCAATACGTACAACAAGTGGCAAAAGGTGTGATATAAAAAATCTCTCAGTCAATGCCTGCAAAAGAACTGTTAAGGATTGGCTGCTCAAACTTTCGCACAAAGAACAGAAGATGAAACCGCTACTGCTCAGCAAACTCGCTCAATATATTTCACACGCAAAGAACGTATGAAACCAATAAATGGACGTGTGAACGAGTATATATGAGTCCGCTCACTTTAGCCACATACGCGCACAGCGTCTCACTCTCTCATAGACATTCTCTTAAACACATCCTTCGACACACATACACACACATTCTACACTTTACATGTGTATTATAAGTACTTGGTTAAATTAAAATGATTACTTGTAAACTGCTTCAAGGAAATTCCTATTCACCTAATTGAAGATAACGGGCACATAATATACAGTCTCATTTTAAAAAAATTATTATAAAAAAATATATTGAAACTTTTATTTTGGTATTGCAACGCATTGTACTTAAATTTGAACTTAATTTTAAATTGCCACTGTATCTATTTTAATTTTGTCATGAACAACACAATGCACTTTTGAAAAACGCACTCGATCCCCAAGATACAGGCTTAGTGCTTAGTTTGGGGCTCGCTGTCAATCTATTACTCAATAAGAATTTTAGTTATTGTAGAATCTAAGTTAATCATTGTATTTACTTATAAATCTTTTTAGCAATAAAAAATATCTTATTTATCTAAGTTATTTTAAAGTTTGCTTTAAGTTCCGTTAAACTTTATCTTCTCCAAACAAAAGTTTGCAACTTCAAACATCACATTTACTGTCACAAACAAGCGTTGAAAACAGAAATATTCTCAGTTTTTGTGTTACCAACTCGTCTTTACATATTCCAGTAGTACATAAAGTTTGTCGTAACTTATCTTGGTGAAGTAGAGATACACCTTTATAATATTATGTTCTATGTTTATAGCTATGATTTGCAAAGGGCCTCTGAGGGCCTATAAGGGCTATAAATTATTCATAGGCCTAAGATCATGCTCCGAAAATGGCATATCGATACCCTAATTTGCAAACCTACTAACTCCTCTGGAGCAAATTTTACAGGAGAGACTTAAAACGTGATAATAAATTTTATTTAACGCAATAAAGAAAACCAAAAACCCCGTTGGAAATTATGCTTTTTATTTATCTTAAAACACTTAAAAATCAAAGTTTTTTTATAACCGTTGGGTTTTATAATGAAAAAAGGAGTTGTTAGATTTGGTTTAAGCAATAATTGAAACTAAAAGTGGAGTTGTTTGTTTTTATCTTAAACTTTAAGCAGAGTACAATCGTACAAACAAATTGTAATTTATAAATGAAAATAATTAATTTTCGTGTGGGAACGCATTGTAATAGGCGTGATAATCCCAGGGCATAGATGACTTAAGTTGCTGTAGAACAGATTTTTTTTTTCGTGATTTTTCTTCTTTCGTCATATAAAGTTGTTTAGGTCCTCCACCCTCAAGGGGACAACTTGGGTTTTTCTTTGATTGAGGATCCTCCACTCTTCGCCAAACCGCAGCTTGTACATAGCATCTCCATTAGGTCTGTACTGCAGAGCTCTCAGATCAGTAACCAGTAAAAAAACACTTGATTTTAGAAAGCCTGTAATAATCACATACCTACCTACCAAACATGTAGAAAGAAGGTCTTAAGTCATGATAACTTGAAACAAAGCATGCAAATTGAAAGAAAATAAGTGTATACCTTTGGATCCCCTTTTATTTTCCCTGGGCGAATGGATTTTTAAAAAGCAGTTTGTTTGAAATCCTTGAAGTAGGAAAAGTCAAATATTCTCATTGGTATTTGTTATTGGTCTTTGCTGTTCGGCAGATGTTTAAGTATTCAGCAGGGGGCGTGGATGGTTTGGTTTTTCAGCCGCTTTTCAATCATGGCATGCATGCTGTCCACCTCCATTTGTGTGTGCCCAACCTCGAGGTATTTATGAGTTATAGTTATGTTATAATATATTGACACACTGAGAACTACGTTGCGGTTTTGATAGGGACAACCATCAGTATAAAACACGATGTGCCGGTCCTTGTCGTCCGGTTGAGGTATAACTTCTTTTACAAGAAATTTCGACATTAAAGTGGCACATTTCTCCGAATTCAGGCCACCCTCAAATTCTTTCCAGACAAAACAATAACCCTGTTCCATTTTCATGTCAAAAATACACCAATTGTGGACACATAATTTAGTTTTGTAATAATTGCCGGAAACAGTAGACCTAGGTGCCAGTAAAACAGCCTGTATGTCAGCAGTGAAAACGAATTAGTGATCTTTCTTATCTTGTTGCTTTTCAGCTCTAGCTTCCTTCTTTTTCTGAATATGCTCATTGTATACGTCTTCACTGATTTGACCAATCACATATCCATTGCATATTTCACAGAGATCTTTTTTTGGTTTAAACAAGGATATTTTTTTAAAGTAAGAGCATTGGAAAATGTTGCGATGCTCAGTGGTTTCACGTTTTTGGAATTGCATTCCTCTCTATAGAGTGTATAAAGCTGTTGCTTAGATATAATTTCGGGTTGTAAGTACAACAGAGAGCTTCTTTGCCGGCAGTAGTGAGAAGGTAGTTTAGGTAATTCGCCCAGAAAACTGTCCATAAATTTATTTTCTGAGGAACTGACTCTATTGCTGGCGGAGGCCGCTGACTGATTGCTAGGATGGAAATCATTTTCACCCGTTGTGGTTACTTGTGATGCCTTTTCTTCTTTACAAGCCCAGTATTGGTAGGTGTTTATGAACAATGTCTTACACTTGTGGTAGGTACTAGTAATATTGATGTCTCGTATACACACACACATACATATACACACTTCACGTACATAAAATTGACACTTCTGCACATTATTGTACAATGGACATAGTAAAAGTTAAACTATTAGGCCCACAGTATCACAAAAACCTTGCGACAAACATATCAACTCCAAGCGACAAATCAAAATAATCATAAGTCAAATCTAATAACTCCAATCACCGTGCAAATTTTCCAAAAAAACATGTCAAAATATTGGTACAAGGCTGTTTACCCACAAATACACTTACCTTAATATATCTTCTACTGTTTTTAAGCTTCAAAGGGTGATAAAACACACTTTAACTATTTGTTTTTAAAATAAATCTTCGGGAGCATTCGTACGCTTCTGTGACGCCATACAAAATGGCCGACTGCGCGGGAGATATTCGATTATTTTGTCAAAATCGATGCGTTTCGTTTCACTCGGAGTTGTTTTATTTTCAAATGGCGTTTTACACCCATACAGTTAGGAATCATGGAGTTACTAGTATTTCAAAAAATAGAGCAAAAAATCTAGTTTCTGCCGGTATCAAAATGTAATTTTCGTGAAAAAGTGGAGTTAGTAGGTTTGCAAACTAAGGTATCGATATGAAGAAATCATACGATTCGATTCTCATTGTGAATATATATTAAAAATAATACTTATCTATTCTCTATGGACTTATTACAAGTTTGACAGTTTTTGACTAACTAATTGTGACGTTTCATTCCGTCACGTTTGTTTTGATTTGTCAGTGTCGTTTCGTTTGGTTTGTTTTGTTGTTGTTTTAAAATGTAGATTATTTGCTTTGTGTATTGAAAAGTACTAAACGAAAAAACTCGATGCTAATACTCAAAATTTTTACGAAGTAATCTACGGATTTGGTAAGTACATATTGGCTAATAATTTATAACACATAAGCTTTAGAGGTTAGTTCTATGTTTTCATTCTTCCCTTCTTTCAAGGTTCAAGGTACACCAATTCTTCTGTATGCTCGTCGTAAAAGTAGTATCAGTTGTCAATAGTATGGGCATGAACCTTTCGGCCTGGCCCGATTCTAATCAAGAATCAGTCTGCCTGAAGGCCAGAAACCGATACAAAATGAGTTCGTAATTTAACTCTCCCAGAGTTAGATCCTGAAATTTTATTATTTTGTTTCAATATATTTAATCATAATGAGCCTATCAGAAAACATTAACGCTGCCAAATTGTTTCGTTTCTTTTTGCCTAGCATGATAAAAGTGGATGCAACTGCGAACAGTCATGCTTTTGAACTCATGACCCTCACGAAAGAAATATTGTCCACCATAAATGTCCACCGTAAATTGATGAATATCCACTATAAATGGACATCGTGCACCTTGCTGTCCAGTAATGGAAAGAGGATGAGAATGTGAGATGTTTCATTTGCTGAATTAAAGATTTCATACCCAATTGGGTAATTAAATCTTAAATTTAACAAATGAAACATTTCACATTTTTCATTTATAATTTCTTTTTTACTATTATTACTTTACACTATATCTCATGCCGGTTCTTGCACTGTATTCCAATGACATATAACATATTCCATGCAATAATTGTCTGATTACTAAGACATTTGTTGTGAGAGTTGTTTATGAGGAGTTGGAAAGTAGGCTTTAGAGTGGTCTCTTAGATTTATGTTGTTTTTTTGTCAAAAGCATTTCAAAATTTTTTTATAGTTGTAGTCATTATGTCATACAAGATTTGTTAGATGTATATTATATATTTGTTTATTCTATCTATATATCTAATATTTACTAGATCTCCATGGTGCATCCGAGCCTATTAAATTTGAGAAGAGTTTAACTTCTAAACTTGTACTTTGTCAAAACTTGTAAGTAATTTGAACTACAACAGTAAACTGCAAACTATAAACTCTCATGTAAGTACAACTAGATTATACTTAGAATAAATAACTCGGCTTAGGTTTGCAAACTGTCATATGTTTACAAACTGTTTCACTTTTTTTATTGCAGTATGTATTTCAATAGTAGTTTTACACAACCACATATTTAAAAAAAATAATGCCTCATTTATCATTTTGTTTAAAAACTAAATTAACCTAATTACTATTTTGCTTTGGGGAGCTTATACATCTCTGCATATCCCTTAGCTAATGTAAAGGACTGATAATATGATCTAACCAACTTTTCCACCAAATATAAATTTATTTTGATGATTCATTTTTAGGGTTCCTTACCAAAAGGGTAAAAACGGAACCCTATTACTGAGACTTCTGTTACCAGGCTGTATCTCAAGAACGGTGATAGCTAGACTGTTGAAATTTTCACAGATGATGTATTTCTGTTTTCGCTATAACAACAAATACAAAAAGTTAGCCAAGTGCGAGTCGGACTCGCGCACATTAAAACAAAAAAGGTTAAAATATGAAGTCTAATGTTGTATAGCTAATGGTACGGAACTCTTTGTGCGCGAGTCCGACACTTGGCGAGCACTCACAAAAGCTTTTTGGCAGTATGTAATCAATACATTTAATGATTTCTAGTGTTAGAGATAACATGGATTATACACACATACATAAATTGGATAATTTTTGTACGAGGGTAGATTGAAAAGTTTGCGGCCTAACACATACTTGAACTATTTTAATGTAACTGATCTCATTCGGTTTGCTTACTCCTTGGTTGTCACATTGTAAAATTTTATCGCAATAGCATTATCAGTTTTTAAATTAGACTGAATTTTGTGAGCCTAAGTGCAGCCTTTTTAAAGAATGGAGAAAATTGAGCAACATGCGGTCATCAAATACCTGTTTAAAAAAAACTAACTCCAAAAGAGATTCACGAAGACATGTCAACAACATTGGGGGAATCTGCTCCGTCATATACGACTGTGAAAAAGTGGGTTGCTGAATTTTAACGCAGACGAGAGAGTATTGAAGATGACCCTCGCTCCGTCCGGCCTACCACGTCTACGACTGAAAATCGGGAAAATCTGTGATCTGATATTGGCAGATCGGAGATTGACCATCAGGGAGATTACAGACACTATTGGCATCTCGTATGAACGAACACCAAACATCATAGTCAATGAACTTGGATTTTCTAAGGTTTCTGCGCATTGGGTACCCAGATTGCTTTCAGTTGAACAAAAACGAATACGGCTCACGATTTCTCGCGACTGTTTGGAAATGTTTGAGGCTGATCCACAAAATGTTTTGGCCAGATTTGTGACAATGGATGAAACCTGGGTACACCACTACACCCCAGAGTCAAAACAGCAATCCAAGCAGTGGAAAAAACCTGATGAACCGACTCCAAAAAAAGACAAAGCAATTTTGTCAGCTGGCAAGGTGATGGCGTCAGTTTTTTGGGATGCTAAGGGTGTCATCATGGTGGACTACCTTGCAAAAGTTGAAACTATAAACTCGGCTTATTACTGCATCCTTTTACGTCGTTTGCGTGAAACAATTAAAGCGAAAAGGCCAGGATTACTCAGCAAGAAAGTGTTGTTTCATCAGGATAATGCACGCGTTCACACGTCTGTTGAATCTATGGCTCAAATTCGCGATTGTGGCTTTGAATTACTGCCGCATCCCGCCTATTCCCCTGATTTGGCACCTTCAGACTTCCATTAATTCCCAAACCTAAAAAAACACCTTAGAGGTCAAAAATTTTCATCAAATGAGGAGGTCGAAGCTGCAGTGGGTGACTTTTTTGAAGGCCTTGAAGAAACTTTTTTCATGACTGGCATACAGGCGTTGGAAACCAGATGGAAGAAGTGCATTGAGTTAAGTGGAGATTACGTGGAAAAATAAAATTACTTTTGTTTATATTACAAATAGTTTTCTTGCTGAGGCCGCGAACTATTCAATCCACCCTCGTACATATGTTATTGTGACGGAATAAGCTCGAGACCTACCTCACGTTTTTTTTTTTTACTCCGAATTCGGTAGCACTTGACCACTATCTCACCTGATGTTAAGTGATGATGCGATCGATGATGGAGCGCGCTTACCCAGGAGATACCTATTCACTCGTTTCTTGACCCCCATATTGTACTTCACCGGAAACACAGCCTAAGGCAGAGTATTATATATATATATATATATACGTTAAGCGGTATCCTCTGCTGTAACAGATGCATTTCGTCACAAGAGACGAATTGCACTTACCGATGTCAAGTCTCATCATGTGCCTATAATTTTACTGGCTCTCAAGGACTGCTGCCGGAACACACTATTAGGTGTTTGGCGACAGATTTTCTACTTGAGGGTGGTGCTAGCCGGGGGCATTCGCAAAATGCCCTTCCACCATTCATATACTAAGACGGTGATGATCTTAAATAACGAATAACAATTTTTTTTACGTATTCTGAGCCTGAGAATGGAGTTAACATCTGGCGTCGTGTCGTCTATGTTCCTTTCTACAATCTATAAGTACCCATAAAGTAATTTTAATTCAACATAAGCATTCGTTTGCAGCTTCATTAGCCTAGACCTATTCTACTTTTTAACCGACTTCCAAAAAAGGAGGAGTTTCTCAAATCGTCTATATTTTTTTTATGTTTGTTACCTCAAATCACTGACTGGGTGAACCGATTTTGAAAATTCTTTTTTTGTTTGAAAGCTGTTACTTGTCTTTTGGTCCCATTTAAATTTTATCAAAATTGGTCAAGCCGTTTATGAGTTATACTCCAATACGTGTAAAATATTTGCCTATCTTGATGATATAGTCGTTGACAATGAATGACAATCGATCCCGTAAATAGCAAGGGTCACTAAAATGAGAGAAAAAATGTTTTTAAACAAAAAATGAAACCGACTTCAACACCCAAAAGTAAAATAACTTGTCAAAGTCGGTACCTTGAGCACAATAATGTGATAAAAGGTACTCTTGAACTATCATGGTACCGACTTCAACAAGTTATTTCACACTTTTGGGTGTTGAAGTCGATTCCATTTTTTGTTCATTTTTTTTTGTGTTCAGTCTATGTTTAGTACATTTTGACTTACTTTGTCGGACGGTAGTGGAGTGCACGGCAAGCATTTCGCCATTAGCACTAAAATCTAAAATTGAAATGCGTCTGCGCCTATAAAAGCGGATACTGACCGTTCATATGGGAACCGACTACGCGCTTTACGCAGTAACTGTTAACTAATCTGTGCAGCCGTTTTATCGACCCTTTAAGATGGTCTAACAACCGGGCCACGAAAAATACGATACTGTTTTTATATTAATAAGTATCTTAGTGAATCAATAGAACTGTCCTGCTATAGCGCAGAGCAAACAACTAATTTATTGTATGGTTTGTTACCCTGATAGTATATATAATATATATTTTTAGCATCAGAAGTGGTATTGAATTTAAAAGCAACAACAATTTTATAACCTAAGAATAATTTACATGTGATTACCGTTTTGTTTTACAATAAAACTAACATTACATTTTCAAACAGCCATCAATTCAAAAGAAATTAACACGATAAATCTCTAAAATAACAAAGAACTTAGGCTTACAGCAAATAGCACCGTATCTCCAGTCCATGGTTGGGTGACATTACGATGTGGAGCAAACCGTCATAGATTATGCTAACAATATATATATATATATATATATATATATATTTGATAATTACGTGCCACGTTGTTTGTTCGCGATGGACTCCTAAACTACTGAACAAATTTTAAAATTTGCACACCGTGTGCAATTTGATCCAAATTGAAAGATAGGATAGCTTACATCTCAATTTATAGTCGTATTGCCGGGGCGGGCCGCTAGTATGTATAATATATCCAACGTGAACATAAATTCTGAGTTTACAAGTGATTTAAAAATCACTACACAGTATAAAACATAGTCACTTACCGCTGTCTGCCTGTCCCTATGTATCCTTAGATCTTTAAAACTACGCAAGGGATTTTAATGCGTTGTTTTTACTACATATAGTGATTCAAGAGGTAGGTTTATATTATAATACATGCATAATATAATAAACACTGATAATTTTAGAGGTTTCTAATGTGATGTCGTAAATAAACACATTTTTATGCGCTTTCATTGCAAACGCTGGTATAGATCAAAATAATGTGCTACAGTATTGTACACCTTGAAAAGAGCTACAAAAATCTGCGATGGTATATGTCTATGTATTAAGAATAACCCACAATAACCATTTTTTATCCTTTACTTTTTACGAGAAATAATCACTTATATACGAAGCGGCTTTAAGCAATTATAGCATTAATCCTTATCCAATTAGTTCCTTCAATACATTGTGAATTTAATATAGTTAGTATACGCATATTTTCTATAATATTATTATTTAGTATCAGCATTGTACCCGTGCGAAGCAGGGGCGGTTCGCTAGTTTCAAATAAAACGTGATGGTTGACGGAACTGAAGACAACGAAGTTCTTCTCTTTTATTTGACGTTACAATCGTAAAAACAGTAATACATACAAGCTTCAAACTTGGTATGATTTTTGATCACGATCTCTATGAAAAAAATTACATTGTTTTACACATTCTATGTTGGTACGAAAACCTTGATATGACTGTACAACTCGCACTTTTCCGGTTTGATTTTAAATATTAGAGTTTTATTTTAATAGTATTTGTTTTTATTTTAGTAGTATTATGAATAAGTTAGTATTAACAAATTTAAACAGGATCCACAGTCACAGACTAAATTACAAGAGGCATATTTTATCCGTTACTAGTAACTTACGAAAATCTACTCAAAAATACTACTAATCTTTGAAACATATCTAAACACAAAGTGAACGAAAAAGCAGTGTGATATTTGGATATGTAAGTTATCCCTCGAAAAGAAACGTGCCGTCTGTTCAATGAACACTTTTATTAAGTTTAATTATTAATTATTATTCATTAAGAGGGCATATTAGCTTTACTCGTTAAAGGCCGGTAACGAATCCTCGAGACCTCTGATATTGCGGATCTCCGTGGGTGACGGTAAGCACTTACCACCAGTAAAGCCCCATGAGAGTTTGCACTCTTATCCCATAAAAAAATACGCTAGCTGTAAGCGATTATTTCGTGGCCGTGCAACTATCACTCAAAATGTGGCCGAGCTGTAGTGTTCAAGTCTTTAGGCATAAAAAATGTCATACGATTGTCGTATCGTTTACCATCAGAGTTTATGACGACATGTAATAGACACTTTCGCTTCGTTGGATAGTTTAGTTGGACTTTCGATCATGAATGTGTTGTGGTTGCCTCAGCGTCGGCAGCGGCGTCATAAATAAAATGTCGCTAAATCTTCTTCAGTTAGCAATAAGTTACGTATACTTGCGGCCATGATGTCGTTAAAGGTACATTCTTGCACAATGTTTAAATGTATGTGTCTAATAAGATATTATACTGGGTGGTAGGTTACTGGTTCTGTTGGGTACCACCGTTGCTTTGCTGCAGATATTTTGTAGTCCGAAGCAGATTTGGTTAGCAAGCATTTTAGAGGTAAAATGCTTGCTAATCAAATCTGCTGGTGAGACTGAGAAGTCTTATACATATATTTATTTTTTAATTTTTGGTATATAATATGAAAAAAAATAATGTATGCTGACTTGCCTAGTATGACATAAGGCCAATAAATTAATTTGAATTTGTATTTATAGAGGATAAGTTAGTATAAAATTGATTTGTGTTCCATGCAGACGTGCAAACAGTTCGTACCTAGTATAAACGTTACTCTCATTCTACGAATGTTAAATTACGTGTAAGAACGTCGATGTTAAAGTTTACTGACCACAAATAGCTTAATAGTTCGTCTAATAGCTGTATAATAGTCGCCTATTAATTGTTTAGAGCGAAACAATCGCGTACAGTGCCGGACAGATTATATAGAACGCTACAGAGGGTGAACCGTAGTTTTATGTTAATGTAATAAATATAAAATACATTATTCATAACAAGGAGTTATTTACAAAAAAATGATTGAAGAACCCTCTAACAAGACATTGATAAGGCCACGTATCCACCAGGTACCTATGTGCAAAGAAGATGAGCGGCGTCAGAGGAAAAATCCTCCAATAGGATCGCCTCATTTCCTAGCGTCGCTGAACGGTGATCCTATCCTATCTTATGGTATTTTTTTAACTGGCTTCCAAAAAAGGTGGGAGGTTCTCAATTTTTTTATGTTTTTACCTCAGAACTTTTGACTGAGTGAACCGATTAAAAAAAATGTTTGACAGCTGGTGCTTGTTGTTTAGTCCCATTTAAATTTTATCAAAATCGGTCAAGCCGTTTTTGAGTTACACTCCAATAACTGAAAAATATTTGCGGATCTTGATGATATAGTCGTTGACAATGAATGACAATCGATCCCGTAAGTAGCAAGGGTCAATAAAAGAGAAAAAAAATTAGCAAAATGGAACCGACTTCAACCTCCAAAACTGTGAAATAACTTGTTGTGTAAATGTTCACACTTTCGGGTGCTGAAGTCGGTTCCATTTTTTTTTAATTTTTTTTAGCTATTGCTGTTTATTATTTGACAATCTTTTTACTTATATGGCTGTGTTTTTAGTGCTGTAACAGAAAAAATACTGTGCCGGTCCCATATACATGAGACAAAGGTAGGAAGATGATGTAGAATTCTCATTATATTAGAAATCATCAGTTATTTCTTATGACTTCTTGAAGTTTATGTCTACAATCGTGTTCCATATTCATGGCCTGACACTGTAACAAGTCCTATTTTGCATTGCAAGAATATTATTAGAGATTCAGAGTTGGTCGTGTCATAATATGATGTCAAGCATTGTTATGGTAAATGTATTTATTACAATGCTCGTAATATGCTATTTCAAACTTGATTATAGAGTAATATTATGCTATATAACAAGCTTTGATTATACACAAGGTAATAACCAAAGATACCTTGATAATTTGAACTTCAGAGTATCTCAAGTTTGGTTTGAAAATTTGATTGCGAAAAGCGTTTGAAATCCGACCAGATTCCAAAAATAATTGTCTTGACGAAATGTTTTGACGTTTTTAACTGGAGATGGCGCCACTAAGGCTTTGTTTTATCACTGTGCTTTTTATGGGATAGAGACGCAACTCGTACGAGGATTACCTGATGTTAAGCGGTGACCTCTGCCAATAACAGATGCATTTCGTCAAAAGTGACGAACTGCACTGCGCCTATCATCCTGAGACGTACAGGTGTTAAGTCGCATGCGCCTGTAATTTATAATTACTTGAAGTCTCGAGGACTGCTGCCGGAATACTATGTTAGGTACTTGGCGACATATTTTCTGCTTGAGGGTCAACCTCAAGCGGGCGGTGGGGATTGAACCATGAACCTGTGGCTCGGCAGTCCATAGTTATTACCGCTCGGTTATCACTGATGCGAAAACCTGGCTGTAGTATTTATGTAAATAATTACACATTAAGAAATACCAGACAGATTGTATCCCCCTATAGATTTTTCCCAATTAAACATCTAATAGTCTAAGGGCCTGTTTCAGAATGTTCGAGTAAGTTCCGGTTATACTTCCCAGAACATATTTAATAAATAAAACACTATCTTTGCCTTTCACAGTCATCGATTTAGCCTATCCGTCGGTTAAAGCTTGAACGCTCTATATGTTAACTGTAATTTTTATCATTCAGTTATTTTATGTGTTGGTTAGCAACCCGAAACTTTATTAGGACACTGTGAAATGGACCGTAGTTCTAATTAAAGAACTTCTGTGTTCCAAGGGTAAAAGTATCCAATTAAGTTAAAGGGCAGCAGTCATTGTGCTGTGCTTGTAGCTTCCGAACCTTTCTAATTTGTATACAGCCTCATTCGTTTGCATTTGATTGATAGATAAATTAAAACACATTCAAAGACCACGGCCGGGTTTACTCAATATACCCAAATGAATAAAAGGTTACACTAACTTGTTTTATCTTTTATATTTTTTTTTCTATAGCTGATAGGCTAGCCTTTGACCACTATCTCACCTGATGGTAAGTGATGATGTGATCGACAATGTTGTTCAGGCTAGCCTAGAATGACTGGCTCTCAAGGACACACGCTTGGCGACAGATTTTCTTCTTGAGGGTGGGGTAGCTATCCAGGCGGGCTTTCGCAAAATGTTCTACCACCATGCTATAACGACTGCCATCCTAAGACAACAACCAGGACATACGGCTTAACGTGCCCTCCGAAGCACGGAAGCGCTCAGTAGTAATGTCACCAGCGGTCACCCATCCAACTCATGACCGCGGTGGACGTTGTTTAATTTTGCTGATCGGTTCAGAATGGCTGAGCAAACTTTGCTACGAGCGCTTCAAATCTTATATCATACTCGATATATGTGTTTGTTTTTATGTGACGTTTAGTCGTTTATCGTTTCATATTATACAAACGTCATCATATCATCATGTCTGTTTTTTGAAGGAAGGTCTGTAAACAGAAATCTCGTAACATCCATGTTTAGAGTTTTGGTCCCGTTTAATTGGTGGCAAAGTTGCATCATGCAACTTTGCCTTTGCTAGAAAAATCCTTTTGTCTTACCTGAGGATCGAAATAAGAACGTCGAGATTACAAAGAAATGCTTTTCCCGACTCTTGCATGGTAGTAGAGTATTTTGCCCGCCGGGCTAGCTACCACCTTCAAATAGAAAATCTGTCCGCAAGCACCTAACGGTGTGTTCCAGCAACTGTCTTTGAGAGCCAGTAATTCTTGGTTAGCCTGAACAACATCTTCGACCACATCGTCACTTACTATAAGGTGAGATAGTGGTGAAAAAAACACACTACTGGCAGAAAATTTGAAACGAATGAACCAATAACTAAATCAGAACTCCACAATGAGAACGTTATATTACTTTTTATGAAATGAAATTCTCGTGAGTTTCATACATATTTACATATTATAAAATTACCGGCAAAATCACTCACGTTAGGAATAGAATAAGTCTCGCAAGTTTCCAGCATATGAGATGTTCATCATCAGGGCGAATGCGCAGCTGCGTCTGCGAGCTGCCGGCTGGCACTGAGTCAGTGTTTTTGCCGGTTATTTTATAATATATAAACATTATCTTACTGTATAAAATCACGAATTTACGAGAGGGAAAATTTACGTCATGTGCGGGAACCCGCGTCCATCCACCGGCCGGGGTATGCTCTAATCCAATTGAGCTAACTAGAGAATGAGTCCATAACTCAAATTTTTACTATCGTTCTTTTTAACCATCGTATCGGGATGGAGCGACATCTATAGTTCAACTTACGTTGTACTATTTTAATGATGATTGATGACGCAACCCTATTACATTACATTAGTAATTACAAATTTCCTCTCGTAAATTTGTAATTTTGTAATGTAATCCGTAGACATGCGTTATTGCAAACAAAAAAATATTAAAATTATCTTACTGTCCCAACATAAAATAAACAGTTGCAATATTGTACTTTAAACTGTGACACCGACTAAGCTTGATAGATTACAAGATCTCCTTAATACTAGTTACAGCATAATGACGAGTTACAACATGTAGTCCAATAAGTGGAACGATAGGACTGATTTTAACTATGACTCATGGTCATGATAGCTCAATTGTTAGAACACTAAACCTTAGAGACGTCCCGTGCGGTCAAGCTTGTAGTTAAAATTTTCCTTTCGCTGTAACAGATAAGACTGATTTTAATAATAATGACTGACAATACAAGATCCATGCAAGATTGGTGTTAAACAATTCACACGAAAGCCATGATTATGTTTTCGCACGTTTCAATTGTGATGTTCTATTGTCTGTTGGTTTGTTTGCCGGCTTAATTGGTTAAAGATATCGTCATTTTCGCAATATTGTCACGTCTTGTTTAGTGCATACTTTTAGAATAATTACGAGAGTTGCAAGAGAGACATTGAAAGGAGCCATGATCAACTATGAATTTATTTTCTTGCTGAAAACTCATCTAGATGGTACCGTGCTGCAGGTCTGTAGTGCGATCTCTACCCCTGGCTTGAGCTTCACCGCATGGTGAGCTTGCTACTAATAGTTCCATGGAGTATATAGGCCTATTAATCACCACTAGTTTCTTGATATTTAAGGACATATACCCGCCAGCCAAAGCGTGAACATTTATATAAACTCAACTTGTTATTTAAAAAAAACTCGCATGTAAATATATAGTGTATTATTAGACCTATCGTTTCTGGCTTCAATCCTTTTTCTTTTGGACAAATTTTTTTTTTTATTATATAGCGTTTAGTATATAGCACTCGTTTTTAGGAGTTTGAGCCAGTTATTCGTAGCTCCAGATTTATTTCAAAAGTATAAGTACACATGTATAAATAACTTCCCATTATAGAAAGTTCATTATATTCCCCATGTTTGTGGTGCAATAGAAATATTAAAAACATGCTTAGTTTTCTTGAAAGAGATGCTTAAAGTTGGGTCTTTCTTTTATCTAAAATTACGAGTTTTTGAGCTAGTGTAATTTCAAAACTGTATAATTTAAAGAAAATCTGATGCACCACAAACCTAGATATTAGGGTAGTGATTACGTAGGTAAAAATCATTGAGTCTTATTCGCTATTATTAAAATGAGATTAGAGCTGCGTTTTGTATGGGGGCGTTCGTCTAAAATATACCCTTAAGTACTTAAAGTTGCACGGAACAACGGTTGCATCCCACCTGGGATTCTCTTTCCCCACTAGTTCCATATTGGAATTAAGCAATAGTAATACTACCACCTTCAAGCAGAAAATTTGTCGCCAAGCACCTAACAGTGGGTTCCGGCAGCAGTCATTGAGAGCCAGTTAATTAGTGGCAAATATGGGACTTTGGTACTGTATGTCTCGGGGTAATAGGCATAGGCAGTACAGTCACAAGTTGCAATTTAATGAAAAAATATATTTTCCTTCACACTGTTCCGTTGCTCGTTATCTCACTAATCGGTCTAATTTTTTTTTTTTTTTTTTTTTAGGGAGGACATAGATGCTGGCTACCGCCTGTGCGGTCGTCCAGCTCCACCGGGTTTTGGGCGAGGGCCTGGCCCTACAATAGCCCGGGAGAGAGAAGTGCCGAAGGCACTTCTCCCGAGACGGGCGTAGAAGGCGAAAAGCGCTTTCTACCTCCGTCTCCTGCGGACGCCGAAAACGTACCGCTATTATAGGAGGGGTTGACAGCGAGCTCAAGGGCACCACTGTGGTTCGGACCTCGGCTTGTCTCGCTGTCGAGAGACATGGGGGGGATCGGAGCAAAATGCCTCTGTGCAACTGCAGTGTTGCACAATTGGGCCCTACTGAATAATACTCTTTGACTATTTGGAGAGCAATTTATCGTGACCTTGTTTTTGCCTCGAGCTCGCCGGCGAGCTCGGTGTTTGATTGTGTGACCTCTAATTACCTCACACCTGGGGATTTTACCTCGACGACTTGCGGATAACGCTAAAGCTGCCAATGTAATGACTGCGATGGGGTCATCCGGGTCGTCTAATACCTGCCGTGGTCGGCGACGGGGGGGTTTGAAAAATGGGATAGAAGAGGCGGTCGAGTAGTTCGATGCCTGGACAACCAAAGGGTTCGAGTGGTGGGGCGCTCGATCAAAGTATCGGCGGGCGCAGTCCTTATTGAACTGCGCTAAAGAGGGAAGGTTTAGGTCGCAATGCAACTCGGTGTTCCGGATATACCACGGAGCGCCGGTTGCACTACGAAGAAAACGGTTTTGAATGACTTGAAGCTTATGGAGATGGGCCTCACTAGCATGACTAAACACTACTGATGCGTAAGTCATGATGGGGCGGATGCAGGCAGTGTAAAGTGTCTTCTTATTTCTAAGAGACATTTTACTCTCTTTGCGAATCAGGGGACCAAGGCGACCCATTACAAAGGCCGCTCTGTTACGGACGGTTGTTATATGATCGCTAAAGGTGAGATTCCGATCAAGGGTGACTCCGAGATATTTTGTTTTACTAACCCAGGGGATGGGTTGGTCGAACAAAGTTAAAGGTTGCGGGTAACGGGGGCGGCCCTTCTCAGTAAAGTACATAGCTGCACTTTTAACTGGGTTGACCGCGATGCGCCATTTACGGAACCAGTCACCGATCTCGGTGATGGCCCGTTGGAGGGCGGGAATGGACTTTCTACTGATATGCCACCCAGTGGTATAAATAGCGGTATCATCCGCGTATTGGGCTAGTAGGACGTTAGGCTGAGAGCGTGGGATGTCACTGGTATACAGCGCGAAAAGAATGGGTGATAGCACGGAGCCCTGAGGGACTCCGGCTCTGACTGGGTGGGGGGAGGAGAGGGTGCCTTCCACGCGATAGCGAAAGCTTCTGGCTTTAAGGAAGTCTTGTAGGATGAGCACAAGACGTTCTGGCACGCCAAATTGGTATAGCTTGTAAATCAAGCCATTGTGCCAGACTTTGTCAAAAGCTTTCGCTACGTCGAGGAAGACTGCTAGCGTTGTCTGGGGTTTGGGGTACTTGTTAAAGCCCTCAATGATGTGCTCCGTGAGGCGGTGCACCTGTTGGACGCATGAGTGTCCGGGTCTGAAGCCAAACTGCTCATCTGGGATAAGGTGGTGTTCCTTAGCATGGGACTGGAGACGGTTTGCAAGTAACCGCTCGTAAAGTTTGCCTAAGGCACTGAGGAGGCTGATGGGGCGGTAACTGGTGGGGTCAGATGAGCTTTTGCCTGGTTTGTGAATGCCAATGACATTTGCACATTTCCAGGTGTCTGGGAATAAGCAGTGGCTCATAGCAGCATTGAAGATGCTGACTAGGAGATGGATGAGAGGAGGAGAGAGGGTTTTAAGAACCCTGTTGGAGATGCCATCGGCACCGGGGGATTTGCGCGGTCGGAGGGCCTTGATCAGTCTCGCCACCTCAGCGTAAGTCGCTAAGGTGATTGGTGGGAGTTCAGAGGTGACCACAGAGCTTTTACGTTCGACTTCAGCATCCACCGAATCGAGGTGAGCTTGGTCAACGTGATCTACGTTAGGGGAACACTGAGCCTCTAGGCTATCAGCTAGGCACTCAGCTTTGTCTTCGTCAAAGAACGCTGGGACTAGTGGGACTGGTCTGTATAAGGGAGGCATGTCGTTGTAGTTACTTCCTTTCATACCTCGCGCCAAGTCCCAATAAGCCTGGTGGCTTGGTACGAGGTTTGAAAGTTTGTCACCCCATTGTTGATCACGCAACTCAGACATGCGACTTTGAACCATGCGTTCAAAGTGGCGTTTCTTAGTTTTGTTCTCTTTACTGGGGTAAGAGTCGTAATGTCGGGTCACTGCTTTACTTTCCGTCACTAATCGTCTCACATCCGCTGGAATGACAAGGCGCCGGTCGTCCGGCACCATGACCTCCTTTGCGGATGCACCTACTACGGTGGAGAGGTGATTAGTGAACGAATCGATCGCAAGGGTTACGTCATCTTTAGTCAGGATGTCGTCAGGGATCTTGTCAAGGTCCGGTGAACTGATAGCTTTTAGGGCAACGCCTAATTGCTTCCAGTTCACTATCGTCTTAGTGGGGCGGGGGAGGTCTGTTGTTGGGTCTGGACCTAGTCGCAGTATAATGGGTCGGTGGTCAGAGTGAAGCTCGTGAACCACTTCTATGGAGCGTAACTGGAGTGTTACGCCTCTGAGTAGTGCCATGTCAAGCAAGTCAGGTCGAAAGTCTTCCGTATGAGGGTAGTGAGTGGGCTCAGTGGGCGCAATTATGTCAAAATTAAGTTCTGCGACTTGTTTTTCAAGTGCAATGCCTCTGGGATTGTTGACGTTACAATTCCATAGGATGTGCTTACTATTGAAGTCGCCAATCAGAAGGACGGCGCTTCCTAATGAGAACAATGCTTCTAAGTCAGCTCGGACGATCGGCTTTTGACAAGCTTGGTAACAGGACGCTATGACTATAGGTTGATGACCAGTCATAGCTAGGAGGCAACAAGATGCTTCCATATTAACAAGAGTCGGGGTAGGTAGGGGGATACAGTGCAGGGACCTTTTGTAATAGATAAGAGTGCCTCCCCCACGGGAGTTCACTCTATCATCACGTACCGTTCTGTAATTGGCAAACCTAGGGTTCGCCTTCCCCGGTTTTAGAAGGGTCTCCTGCACGCATATAATGTCGATAAGGTGGGTGCAGCAAAAGTCGTGGACAAGGTCACGTTGTCTAAAGAAACCGTTAGCGTTGAATGACGCTAACGAAACTGAGCGCGGTTTCGTGCGTGCGGTTGTACTACCCATAGTGGTTGTACTGGGGAGGGGCCTGGGGAACGAAGCGCTTAAGGGCGCTAAGTAAATTCGCGTGTTCCAATGTATATTGGATCACGTCCGCTGGGGATTGAGCGAAGTGCATCTTGTGCGCTAGCTCGCGGACTTCGTTGATGTCAATAGACATCGCCAGGTCGCTGACTAGTTTGATGTCCTCTTGAAGAGAGGCATCCATCAGCGGCATGGGTGGGGCTTGTGGCGCGGGGAGGAGGGGCGCGAACGGAGTTGGCAACGGGTGCCGGGAGCGCGGGGCGAGCCGGGGCCGGTGCGCGGGCAGGGGCCGGGGCGCGGGCGGGAGCGGGTGCGGGCGCGCGGGCCGGGGCGCGGGCGGGAGTGATGGTCTTTACCATACTGGGTGGTTTAGACCATGCGTTAGGGGCGGGGAGCGGCGCGGGTATTACCTGTGAAGCAGGTATTACCGACAGCTTAGGGCTGACCCGTTGGTAACGGTCATGTGAGGGACGGGTCGGCCTATGCCTTGCCACCCTGTGGTTTATGCGTGGTGCTTTTGGGCAGCCGCGGTAATTCGCGGTATGTCCTTGAGCACCGCATAGAACGCAGCTGGGTGGGTCCGGCGAGTCCCGAGTGCGAGTGCACGCCGCTGTCGCGTGATCGCCTAGGCACTTGACGCACCTAGCGCGAGCGAAACAGAAGCGGGAGGCGTGACCGTACAATTGGCAGTTGTGACACTGCGAGGGACTTCCATTTTTAAATGGGGCTTGTACGTCTAACCCAGAGAGGCCGCAGACCTTTTTTAAATTAAAAATGGCCTTGCCCTCTGGTGTACGGTCTAGTACTACGAGTACTAGGTCATATGGACTGCGGTCCTTCCCGCTGTACATGCGGTGAACCGCATGCACTGGGAAGTCTTGTGCTTTAAGGTCGTCACATACCGCATCGGTATGTATCTCCTTAGGCACACCGCGAATCACAACGCGAAGGACTTTCTCCTCTTCGAGCGCATAAGTGTGAAAACTTATGCTCTCTTTACGGAGGAGCTTTGTTAGCGCTCTGTGGTCGCTACTAGTGGGCACTTGGACTTTAATGCCCTGCTGCGTGGAGCGGGCATTAGTATAATGGATCCCACGATCCGAAACTAAGCGGGACAGCATGTCCCATTTGCTTTTGTCCTGAATGAACAAAGGCGGAGGCGGTTTTTCGCGACGTGCGCTCGCGTCCTGAGGGGACGCGGCGGTTGAAACCGGAGCGGAGGGAGGAGACGCGGGGCGCGGGGCGGGGGTCGGTTTTTTGCCGGAGGCGGGGGCCTTTGCGGGTGCCTTGGCGGGAGGGGCGGAAGTGGCGCAACTAGCGGCTTTGGGCGCGCGCTTGCGTTTGCGATCTACGACGGTGTAACCGTCGTTATCGGAATCAGAGTCCGTGCGTGAGGCGCCGGCCTGATCTACCTCCATGTCCGTTTCGGATTCCGAAACGGTCTCGACAATGGCGAAGGAGGGACGGGTACTCGCTGACCTCCCGATCGGTGAGCGAGAGCGAGACCGTTCACGGGGAGGGGCTGCCACCGTGCGTCTATTGTCGGGCCCGGGAGCGGGCGAAGTAGGGCTATCCTCTGAATAGGATCGGGTCAAGGGAGGAACGCTGGCCTCCGGGTTTGAAGTCCCGGAGGGAGCGATGAGAGTGTCCGTGAGGCGGGCATTCTCTTCCTCTTCAAGCAGTTGCATATGTGCAACGTATAGATCGGGGTGGCGGAGGGCGAAGGTCTGAAGGACCTGCACCTCACCGTTAGAGGGACGGGACTGCATCCTGAGGGGAATACTCAGGACGCCCTATCAAGGGTTTGAATTCCCTCACACACCTTGTGAGCTCACTGTGTGAGAGGGAGTGTGTACCTAGGGTGTGCCCTAGTTGTGTACCCTCTCCGAGCTTTTTTCTCGGCGGAGAGGGGTGCTCCTAAGCGCTACTCCGGGGTTGACTAGGGGCGACCCCAAGGCCAGTAATCCCGGAGCCCAGCTTGCTTCGGCTGACCCGTGAAGCGGGAAAGGCCACGGTGCAAGGTTAAACCAAAACAACAACAGTGGCCGTTGTCACCGTAGGGTGTCACACTGCGACCGCAGCAAATGGCGGATTTGATCGTTCAGACGGGTTTGGCTGACGCTACCCCACGCCTGAACGACGTCGCTTAACAGCACAAAGTGTGTTGTTACGCGACTGTTACTATGTTGTGTCGGGTAGTAAAGTGGTGAAATGCGCACCGAAAAGTGCGGTCAAAACAAGACCACCAGCCCGATATGATGTTGTTCGTCCGAAACAAGGGACTTGGGTAGGTGGTAATGCCTGACGTCTTAGAGCGCCTCTGCGCGCCGGCACGGCGAGCTCGTAGCTCACGTTGCACGGCGTTCGGCGGCTGCTCAGCTTCTGCACAGAAAACAAAACTTCGTCAGGACTGCGTATTCCAAGGCACTGGTCTGCAACTAGCGTCGGAACGATGACCCGAGTGAGACGGCAATAGTGCGGGGACTATTGCGGTCTCACTGGGAGATACTGGCGGAGCTGTAGACAGGTGTGCACGGCGTGGCGGCACAGGTCGGAATGAGAGAGAGATCGGTCTAATCAACAGCTAATTTTATAAATAATCATATTGTTATCCTGCCCTTAAACTTGTAGGTCTTTTTTTTGATCCTCTATTCATTCAGTATCTTCAATTCATTTCAAGTATTAAACAACTAGTAATAGTAATACGATGTTTTTACTTGCATTTTTTCCGAAAGAAATAGGGTACAAATTATAATTGATTCGATCCGAATTTGTAAAACTCAGCTCTTTAAACTAGCCCGGCTGGCTGGCCCGTCACTGGGTCTATACTTATGGTCAAAGTATACTCGTATATGTAATATTTAACAAATATCTTTGTGGAGGGGTTTGAAAGAGATTTGAAAGATTGAAGAGAGAAGTAGTGTCATCAGCGTCAATAGACATAATGTCCACCGTTGAACAAAGGCCTCCCTTAAAGGCACTGTTTTGTCATAATATTCACGCTATGCGCAGTGTAAAATTGCAGTACTACAAAAGGTACTGCTTTTTTTTCCCTTTATCTCCTCTTACGACTCACATAGGAAGAAAAGCCCGGGACCCTACGGGTAGTTATTAATAAGTGCTCGGCTTGCATCAAGAATGCAAGCCGAGCTTAGAAGCTATAGCTCATCCCAGGAGCTTGCAGGCGAAGTAAACAAACTGATATGTTCCACCGTTAGTTAGATGCACGCTTGTGACTCGCTTCCACTCTAGACGATTTAATTAACGTATTGTGAAGTCGCTATTAACCTCGCGTCCTGACTAAGACGTTAAGGTGAAGCTATTTCAAATGATTCTATATCCACGCCTAATAATATTGCAAAAGCTTGAACTGATAATTCTCGGATAGGAGATGTACTATCCTATTTTGACTACCTTTTTTTGTTATGGCTGCCTGCTATATGTATCTATAAAGCTTTATACATGGCACCTATATATAGCTGGGTACATGTGAGTATTTATAGTTCTGAGCTGTCTTTATTTGTTCTAAGCAGGGTCAGTACTTTCAAATACATCTTCATCCAGGCGTAAGTACTTTGTGTGATGTCTGTATATCTTTGTGTGTTGCCTGTATATCCCTAAAGGATAATTAGAGTAAAGTTAATTCAGTATATTGATATCCGGTATAGTACTAGTTTGGTTCTCAGAAATTACAGTTTTCAGCTTGTCTTTTCAGATTGACACCGCGTTATATTAATATTCAATTTCACAATAAGTTAACTACTTTAATCGCAACTTTTATTTGATACATTATGAGGTTCTTTGTTGATAATACAGAAGAGAGAATATTATTATTGTTTATGTGTGATAAATTTGAAAGTCGTATCTCCAGGGTCAAGGATCAGCACCCTACTTATAAAATGTACAGCCTGCCCGAACATGTCAGACGTTTTGTCTCTTTTGAAGTATATGATAAATCTAATCGCAAATTTCGCTCAACCATCTCTTCTCCCAATAATACCCATGTAAAGGAATTCGTCCTTTGTATATGTATTATTGAAAATGAATCTTTCAGGCAAAATATATATTTACACGACCCTACTACAAATTATAGACTAAATTCTTATTTTATTAGATCTTCAAAATTTATAAATGATTTGGACTTGCCTGAGTTGGACTTGCACAACACATCACACACATCACGAGTGTCAAGAACCCGAGTGATCTCTAAATTGTACGTGTTGACTACTGACTTTTTTTCATTTTTTTGTAGAAATTTTTTTTTAAACAATTAAACATCTAAACTCTATATGAGAAAACAATTCAATGGAGTGTAGTTATATTAATTTAAATTTAAGATAGTTACAACAAACTGTATGTTTTGTGAATAAAATATTGTTAAAGCGGTTATTGTTTGCTAGTCTTTTTTTGATTCGGCACATCCGATATAAAAACGGAACCCAGTATTCCGAAAGACTTGATTCATTAAATATCGTACAGTTTACACAACAATTTGACATAAATAAATTTTGTTGTTGGTAGACAAATCCACACATTAAGCCTGCACCGAGGCAGCGATACGTAATTGTGGTTCGTTTGATCCTTTGCTGTATCTTTATTTCTTAATTATGAGCTATGCAATTTATAATAATTATATTTAAGGATTCATTCTATAAATCATACACTTTGGAAACACGATTACTTTAAGTTTCCTCGATAGAAAAAAATCCAAAGTTATATCACAAAAAACTAAATAAACCCTTAGTACGGCTTAAATACGTAACTGAAAGTCATCAGTATATTAATTTTAAAAAATAACGTGTTTTTTATAACGTGTGAGATATTCGGCTTTTTGTGTGGGATTTAAACGATATGTTGCAATTCTATTTTTAAACGCACTCGCAATTAAATAAATATTCTCTGATTCAGTTGGTAATAAGCATTTTGATTTATGTAAGTTCGTTTTCAAATGATATTTCAATTCATGTTTCGGTAATTCAATTTTACATAGTTTACATTCAGTTATCTCATTATTAGTCGATAGCCTTTGTTGAGTAGAGTGGGGTACTGTAAAGAAAACAAAACAAAATTATATATATATACAAAAATGTGTATATTATATAGAAATAAGTAAGTAGATTACATTCCAATATAAAGCTTTAGTACAATCAAGAATATAAGCACCGATTACTTATTGGGTATAATATGGATCGTTAAAATGTCGCATGAATCTAATAGTAACTGCTCACAAAATCTTGAGGGCAGTGCTTAAACTCCTTCCTAGTTTCGTTAAGAAGTTTCTTTAAATAACCCTATGCGGGTGTATCATTTTCGGTTCGGTTTTTACAAGATATAAAGCATGGCGCCAGCGGTTTATTGGTAAAACGTATTCAATTTCACCTACTTCATAGATCTTCATTTCAACATAGTATGAACCCTTCTTTGATTCGTCACATTGTCTACTTAGACCATTTGCAACTCAACGACTGTATTGACAGTATGGAGGAGTTTTTTTTACCCTTGACAGGCATAGCAATCTCATCTTCGTCTCCGCTGTCACTTCCAAATAAGTCTTGAGAGGTTGGTTTTGTAACTGGGTTGATGACATTACATTTTTATAATAGGTATATGTTTTTACTATACGAAGGAAATACTTAAATTCACGCATGTTCCGCCCATTTTAGCCAGAGCCGTGATACTTTGTCCCTATCCTCTTTAGTAATTCTTCGGCCGTCGGACGGGGATGGATGCTGTTGGCGTGCCGCACACATATGCGGCGCGCCTAAAAAGCTCGGCGCCCCCTTAAACTGAAACTCAACACTCTCAATAGAGAATTTACAAAAACCTCATATCATAAAAAAACTAACTTTAGACACACATACGCGGCGCGCCTAAAAAGCTCGGTGCCCCCTTAAACTAAAACTCAACACGCTCAATATAGAATTTACAAAAATCTCATATCATAAAAAAACGAAATTTAGACAGATGCAATTCGCCTTAAGCACCTCACTTCGATAAGGGATTATGCATCATTATTATGCAGCGCACACTTGGGTTTCGGGAACTCAAGCTCTCGTCAATTAAGGTATCGGCCACACTCATCTTTCCCATTCAGCTAGCCTCGGATGAAACCTTAGCTCTATGCACAATGGCGAGGCATAATGAGACAACCCATCGGTGTTGCCCTATACGTTGTTAAATACACCTAAAATGCACATGTTTCACTTAAAAGCTTAAATTTTACAACACAATTAAATGTATCGATTAGATTTGTAGATTTAGTCCATAAAATACTGGGAACGGAGCCACATAGTGGACGATATGCAGGAATATCTCTTGACTTAAGTGAAAAATAGAATTCCGGAATTTTCCCGAGTCGGGTCTCTTACTTTTAGTGTCCGTCTAGGGCCCGTATCAGGTGTAATAGGTCTTTAATCAGGTGTACCTATTTTGGATTCGGTCACAGTTTTAAAACTACGGTCGAAATCGGCGTTTACAGTAGTTTTTAGTAAAAAAGATACTGATGCATAACATAACGAAATTTAATATTCCGGACTTGTTTAGTTTTTGAGATAGACTGCGTGACAAGTATGGTCTAATTAACACTTTTGGCGGTCTTGTATTTATAACAATTTATAAGAATTATATACGTACTGGTAACAATGACCTTCAGACGATTACACCCCACATACTTGGGTGCAAAAAAGTTAAAACTTAAAGCCCAATATTTCTATTTGGGTCAATGTCCTGCACATAATAAGTAACTTATTCCGCTTACTAAGGGCTCTTTTCCTGTGATGCGTATTTTCGCCCGCGCGGCGGATCCGGTCCGCATGCGGGTGATAGCATGCTCCTGGCTGCGCGCGTGCTGACCGCGTGATAGTATCATGTATGAAATTATAGGATGCCGGTAGACCACATTGCAGGCTAGATCCGCACGCGGATGGCTATCCGTATGAAAGGAAAAGCAGCTTAAGGACCCGTGAAATACGAACCGATACGAGGACGGAGAGACAGTTGGTTACGAAGTCTGAAAAGTAATAAATCAATTGGCCTTAAAATGTAATTGTACTATCCGTAAAAAAGTATATAGTTCCATGACTTCATTGAAGTCATAGACAGAACAAAATTTGAGTGCAGAGTTTTTTTATAACGAAACGGTGAAACAGCTGATGGTTCAATTGCAAGCCAACACACAAGCAAGAAAGATAAAAAAGTAAAGAACAGTTTATTCCAACATCCACAAAATAATTACAGTTATAGAGGAGATGCATTAACCTAGCAACATTGGACTGTACTCAAAAGGTTTTTGGTAAATGAAAAGGTCAAAAGTTCTACAACGGAGCTTAATAGGTTTCCAAGGTTCGATAATTGTATAGACTGAAATGGAATTACTGAAATTGATCGGAAAGTTTCTTTAAAGTAAGTCCACAGCTAAGTCTATATTAAGTCCGGTCGTGATTCGAGAAGCGTTGACAATCTACTTGATTTGAATTTAAATGTTTAGTTTTAGCAATTATAGTACCATCAGGCTCCCGCTAAAATTATTCAACTCAATCATTTGCGTAATTTTCTTTTCACTATAATACAAGTAAATCTTGAAATACTTGAAAAATAAAATGAGGATAGCTAAAAACAAATTCTGCTCCGTATACGAATATAAATATACTAGCATATAGTTTTATTTTGTCTTTAGGTACTGTATTATTCCCATAGAACATATAACAATATGTTATTGCTAACAGTGATATGATTAATAGAAATATGAATAGAAATCGTTAACGGAAACATTAATATTTAGAAAAACATAAAAAAAATACTAGTGACAATTCTGCCTGATTTTCATGCTAAGCCAACGTGACGTACTAATCGCCACGTAGCCTAAATGAGAATTTAGGCTACGTGGCGATTAGTTAGTAAACGCGCTTTGCTTCTCAAGAATCATTAGGAGGTCTTTACTCTTCGAGCGCATGATCTAGTAGGCGTTTGTCGCCTTAGAATATTAGCTAGAATAATTATTAGATCAGTTATCTATGTATACATAAAAAAGTACATCTCAAATTAGGTGAGTTGGTCGTTTATAAGTACTAGGAGAAATCAGCTGTAAATGGGTCTTGCAGCAGGGCCGAATTAAGGGGGTCAGATAAGGCTTAAAGTTTGTATGAAATTCCTATATTTTTAAGATAGGAGCATGAAAATTGGCAGGTACGTAGTTTATAAATAGAACACGTCAGCTATAAATGAATTTGGCAACAGGGACGAATTAAGAAGATCAAGTTTAGGCTCCAATTTTGTATGAAAGTCTTACGTTAGGAACATGGCTAAATGGATGAAACATGGATAAAATTAAAAAGCAAAATACAGAAAATTTTTCGGTAGGCATGAATTAAGGGACACCAATAGGGTTTAAAATTATTTGAAAGTTTTATGTATATTAAACAGTAAATGACTAGACCTCTGAACAGAAATTTGACAGGTAGGTAGTTTATAGATGGGAGACGTCTCCTAAGAACGGATTTTTTTGTATAAAAGTCCTGTATGTTAGAGCATGAAATTTAGCGCAAACCTTTATAAGAACGAGTTTATGTAGGGGCTATCCTTTGTTAAAATAGCTTCTGAAGCTGAAATCATGATTTTTAGTAATAAGTTTCATAACATCAAGTAAAAGTCTTTCAGACTTTTAAGATATTAAGGGACGCAAAAAGGGGTTTCAAATTTATATGAATTTTCTGTGTGTAAGCTGAAACTGGGTATCTACATTTCTTATAAAATACTCGTAGATGCGTTATGGCCTAAGAAAAATGTTTTAGAAAGGCAGGATTAAACGGGTATGCAACGGGTATACTGGTGATAGTATCTAAGGAGGGGGTAATGGTCTTTACGTGGAGAATAATAATGGTACCTTACAGTTCCATTATTATCTAATATAAGTCCACAGTCCTAGATAAGTTGAAGTCAGCGTAGATATCGAATAAGATGAGATCATTTTATATATTTATAGCAGATAGGCTAGCTTTTGACCATTACCCACATGATGGCAAGTGATGTGTGGTTGAAGTTGTTATTCAGGTTAACCTAGAATACCGCCTCCCGTGGACAGTTGCCGGAACACACCGTTAGGTGCTTGGTGCCAGATTTCCTACTTGAGGGTGGTTGCTAGCGAGAGGGCATTCGCAAAATTCCGTACCACCACACAATGTAAATATAAAATAGTGAAACAATAAAAATCTTTATATGAAATGTAAAACAAAATTTGAAGAATACCAAAGTATAAACGCGGGCGCAGTCGCGGGAAAAAACTACTTATAATCTTATATTATTTATGGTTCAGAAGCGGAGCGTCCGAGTAATTAATAAGGCTTGTTTCTTGACAGCTGCAAACCATTATTTGAAAAAACAATATTCTTTCGCTTCCATGTAAGAGACTTGTTTGTTTGTTAGGCCAAATCCCAGTTATTTTCAGAGACGAAATGATGTTCTGCCAAGGCAAAAAGGAACTAGGTATATATAAAAACTTATTATTTCGCCTTGGTAGCCAGAAAAATATTTATGAAAAAAATGTTTATATATCATGGCTATTACCGTTTGTAACAAAAAACTTGAAAACAGAAATCCAATAGCGGAACATACCTTTAAAATCAGATGCACAACACAAGTGGTTACAATACAATAGTTTTACAGCATAACTGAACATGTGAATTTACAATGTTTAATATAAGTAATAATTATTACATTTATAGCAAGTATTTTAGATATAAATATCAATATAACACCTGAAATTGTAATAATTATGTTTATTCTGACAGATTAATGATTGATTTGATATCTCTAGGTATGTATTCAAGTTCAAAAACTACGTCAACAAAGATGAAAATGATGCAAAAGTATATGGCGCCAGGCCAAATAATACCCATAACGACCAAAGATAAATAACACGAATAGTTTTCCTAACATCAGTATCAATAATCAGTCATATTAGTCACAGAATATTTTTCTGAACATTTGAACCCCTTATCTGCAAAGAAAATATATAAACAATTTTTAATAATACTATCGTCAATGCGGGATTGCATTGACGATAGTATTATATAAAATTGTTTAAAAATATATTTTCTTTGCTGGAACAAATATGTCCATATTTGTGCTGGTAGACAATTTACGAGTATGTTGTTTCGCCTTTATGTTTTTTCTACCTAGAAACAAACCACCACCCGCCCCTTAAAATTATGAATTCAGTTTTTTTTAATTCTGGTAGCATTATTGTTGATTGAAGATACAAGCCGTAAAGGGTCGGATGGATGAAACGGCTTAGTAATAGGTTTTTCTAGTAATTGACCCTCAAAAATTAACTTGACTTCCTAACCTGAAAAACAACTTGTTTAATTCGGTCCTATGAACACGGTACGCATAGTCCTTAACATTGAATCTTGAACATCATCGATATTTTTCTCTGTTTTATAGGTTAGTCTCTAACCACTCCTGATAAGGTGCTGGTAAGTGTAATTCCCATTCGTCAAGCCCTTTCAGTCAAGCCTCATCAGCACTTGCCAACATTTGACAAAGTAAAGCCTATCAATAGTACCTACTGAAGAACATGGCGCTTGCTATCAACCATCGTTAAGCTCAGCTCATCTCGTCCTGTGAATAAAAACTGTAATGTTTAGTGGTAGTAAAACCAAGACATAAAGTTCCACCTGTGGCTGCAGGAATGTCCGCCTCGTGTAGTTCTCACGAGTCGCCTGTTCCTATGTCCTCGAATGCGACATGGATTTTAATCGGCGAACAGCGTCATTGCTGATTTAGAGTCTAACTGTACGGACCAGTCTATGTAAGTACATAGACTCGTAGGGCGTAGGGCGTATATAATTACATAACAAGTATAAATTAATTAAAAAAGTAATAAACCCGACTGCAAATTATTTATTTTCGTAAAGTGATTTATCGTTCCATTGAAATTAAAACTGCAAGATATGGAATCGTTTTTTACAGATCTTCATTTTGATGCACCACTCGATGGGTTTGGAAGAAAAACATTTTTTTTACCTCACAATATGGGGTCTAAAATCCGCCAGTTTGTTTTTCTATTTTTTTATGTACCTAGTGTCACTTGGATTATCAAGACAAATCTAACGAAATCTCTTACATCAAAATCGGTTAAGCCGTTTGAAGTTATGGTGGAATAAAGAAACTCACAAACATACATACATGAACCCTGAAAACATAACTCTCCTTTTATGGGCAGTCGAGGAAAAATATAGCTTTCACGGCAGTAATAGAATAATACTTTTTTTTTGTGGCGGAACAAGCACGATGCCCATCTGATGTGAAGCGGACTCACCTCAGCCTATGCCAGATGCATGCTGAAATGAGGAATTGCACTGCGCCCAATACCGTCAGACATACAGTTGTTAAGTCTCATGTGGCTGTAATTTTATTGGCTCTCAAGGACTGTTGCCGGTTCACACTTTTAGGTGCTTCACCACAGATTTTCTACTTGAGGTGGTAGTTTGCTAGGTGAGCATTCGCAAAATGCCCTTCCACCATGCGGTGACGCTAGAGCTGGCGGTGGGGGTCGAACTATGAACCTGCGGTATTGGCAGTCCATAGCCATTACCGCTCGGCCAACATTGCTTCAAAACGTCAAAATATGTATAAATAGATTAGGAATATAATGTCGTGACTGACTCTACCACGGTAGTATGTCTCAGCTATAAGGATAGTCACGGGTTTGAATGGAAATGTTTCTTTCCTCTCTACGTATAATTTTGTATGAAAGTTTCATTTCTGTGTTTATCTGTTTTGTTTTCGTTATTATTTACTCTTAATTAAAAAGAAAATGTTGTGTCGCGCCGTGACACGTGCTCATTCAGACACCACATCACTCAAATACAAACCACATTTAAAGGTTACCTACAATCAATACTACAAATATGAAAGTTACGTAGTTGAGGTTCCCACGCGCACACTTTTGACCTAGGACCGAGAACGCGACAAAAACCGGTAGATGCCTATAGGTTTCAGTAAAGAAATGCATTCTAACAGAAAGTTCTATCTAAGACTGGCTCTGACACTTTTACTTGTGTGTAGATTGTAAGGGTGTTGTAGTTGTAGTAGACACTAGCTAGTAGTTTACTCCGAACTACGCTTAGTGTTTCATTGATATAAATCTCTATTTGTGAGACTTGTCGGTACCTAAATGTATCCTTACCTATATATCTTCAATCATGCCTTACTTTTGATTTTAACGTTAGTGATGATATCATTATCGTACTTACTTTATACTATAACTAGTCATAATATATTTTCGAATACATTTGAATCTGTAACAAATTCATATTTCAGTACTGACTGGAGCTTTAGGTATAACCTTTATTTGTCAATGAAACATACCGAACTATCCCCCTTTTCCTGCATACTTTTATTTTTATGACGCAATGATAGCCGCGCGTTTATAGCTATGGACTGCGGCGTCGCAGGTTCATAGTTCGAACCCCAGGGTCGGTTTGAGCTTCACCCTATGGTGGGAGGGCATTTTGCGAATGCTCGCCTGGCTAGCTGCTACGCTCAAGTAGAAAATCTATCTCAATGCAGCTAACAGTTTGTTCCGGCAGCAATCCGTGAAAGCCAGTAAAATTACAGTGACATTAGATTCAACAACACTCTGCTGCACCCTTCTCAGGGTGAAAGGTGCAGTGCAGTTCGTCACTTGTGATTAAATGCATCTGTTGTAGCCATAGGTTATCGATTAACATATGGTGGGCCTAATAATTGTCGTGCCCCAAACACATAAAAAAGTGATATGTATATAAATAGTAAAAAGAAACTAAAATTACGTATTTTGTACCGCTTTCATTCCTTAGTTGTGGCAGGCGCGCGCCGTCTAGCACGCCTCCGCGCGCCTATCATGTCCACCTGTCACCCAGCTCAAGAGAATAACCTATTCTTGCGATGTTGTAGGTTTTGTCTTTCGCAAATAACAGGGTATGGCTTTGCTAGAAATAGCTTATGAATTATGATGTGACTTGTGATGGGATTTGCTTGCTTCCTAACTACTACGTTAACCGCGACATCAAATATTGCCTTCAATTGCAGTGCTTGTGTTGCCTATGCCGATGTTGAGTTCGAAACACAAGCAATTCAAAATCAATGAGACTGTCTTGGTACGCTACGCAGATTTTATATAGACTCGTCCTATCCTTGGTTACGGTACGCAGATTTTATATAGACTTTTCGTAAAATCTTTCTACCTATTTTTCAAACTTATACGCTGATATGCTAGTCTTTAATCGCAATGTCACTTGAAATGGCCGAATGTAGATCTAAGTCAAAATTATATATTCAATTTTGGCGTTTCTGACGCTCGAAGGTCAATTACAAAAAAATCTATACAATAATATACCTACTGCCGTTTTTAGTAAAAAGGGTATAAGAGCCACTTCGAGACAAGAAACTCTGGGCCATTGTTTTTATATGTCTTGACCCTTTTAGAAATTGTTACATATGTCTTTTATAAAATTATTGCAATATTTATTACAATAGGTGACTGGAGGTGGCTTGGCGCAGGTGACATATTCCAAGTATTTTTTTATCTGCTAAATAATCACGAATTTTATTATAATCTTTTCAATTACATTTTTTTACATTCAGCTTGAATTTTCTTTCCGTTAGATCAGTATTTTAGAGGTATGTGCGAAATTCTTTCAGTATCGCGAATACCATGATTTTCTACCATTACCAAAATAAGCTTTAAAAGCATCTTTTTTATATCAAGTCAAAGACGTGCGTAGCAACCTTAAGAATGGGAATTGCCTCAAGAACAGACGCTGGAACATACTATTAGATGCTTGGCTACAGATTTTATATTTAAGAACGGCAATCGTGCAAAACAAAACGCGAAGTAACGACATTTTATCTAATGAAAAGCACTTGTAAAGCAACGTAAGATATTGGGCAGTTATGATGCAATCAATATGTTCTGATAACTTCCTCAATATAAAACATACCGTGTACTATATAAATAGAATAAAGTTGTAAATAACTGAGTTACTCCAACGCAAAGGTAAATGATCTGTGCAGTTAAACGTTTAGTGCCACAATTAATAACGAGTCGTGGGGTTTCCTTTCACGTACTTAAAATATGTTCGTTACTCGTTAACTTCCGAATGTAGAATTTATATGATTTATATAAATTTGATTGACATATTTTGCGTTTCCGCTTGAGGTGTAAAATTATCTGAAAATGTTTAAATGTGATTTTCTTTCGCTTAGCAGCCGATAGTGCTTGTAATCATATTTAGAAATATAGAAGAGTAGTGACATCAAAGAGAGTTGAGTGTTTGAAAAAAACAGTATCATTTGTATGAAAACAGATTTCCGCACATTTGATTCTCGCTCCAGTGTACAGGCAGCCTAGCGATAACGATACTCAAGCAATTCTCCCGAACAGCTAAATAAAAACTCTTGCACATTCCATCTCTTGCACACAAACACCGCGTGTATAGTTTTTAGTCGCCGTGATTACCCGTAGTTGCGCCCTCGGGTGTGTTCCTTAATCCATCAAATTACAAGCCGGCCATCATCTTAATATCCCCCGCCCCTCGGCAGGCTTTCAATAAACCAGTACCGCATTGATAGACCGTAATTATAGTACAGTGTACCGAAGATTCGATCGCAGCGGCTAAGTTCAAGCATGCTGTTCGTAGCTCCCAGACTCGAAGACGCTTCATAGGGTCATGGGATGGACTTGGGTTTTTTATCTGCTCTAGTATTATCTTGCTTCGTGATTGTTCCTAATTCTAATTTTAGTGAAGAGGTTGTTTCAGTGGTGACATATATATTTGCGCTTATATAGCCCTTTGACGCGCGATTTGACTTTCTACAAGTAAGTTGAGATTTTTTGAAAACGCACCTGTTTATATAGGTAGGTAATTATTGTCGTCATACCGTTTTCCATAGAACCTATGCTTCAGGTTTGTCAGTTTTCCGTAAAATATAGTATTTTCAAAATTATATGGAAAAATCCTTTTCTACGGGAATCTTATTTTTACTTTTTAACCGAGTTCCAAGAAAGGTTCTCAATATCTCTGTCTGTATATATTTTTTTAATGTTTGTTACCTCAGAACCGATTTTAAAAATTCTTTTTTTGTTTGAAAGCTGATGCTTGTCGTTTGGTCCTATTTTAAATTTCATCAAAATCGGTCAAGCCGTTTTTGAGTTACACTCTAATTTACAAACTACTTTTTTACAAACTGAGATATAGTCGTTGACAATGAATGACAATCGATCCCGTAAGTAGCAAGGGTCACTAAAAAGAGTGAAATTTTTTTTTTAAATAAAAATTGCAGCACCCAAATTGTGAAATAACTTGTCGAAGTCGGTACCATGCGCACAATATTGTGATAATAGCTACTTTTGAACTTTCATGGTACCGTATTCAACAAGTTATTTCACACTTCTGGGTGTTGAAGCCGGTTCCATTTTTTGGTAAATTTTTTTAGAGATAAACGTAAATACTAAAACGAAGAACTTGCAAACCAGTGGCACACATTTTAGGCTTATACATAATATATTGACTGGCATGCAAAATTTCAACGAGTTTGATCACTTGGTATTTAAAATATGACGAAACTTCGCCTTAAATGCCACCCTCAAGTAGAAATTATGTCGTCAACGACATACATTATCTTGCTGGTGACATTTTTCGCTTCATTCGTAGCGTTTTTAGCTTTATACAGGTAGATGACAGGTAGTGGGAATTTCGAAAGCCTGTTTGAATACCACCCTCAAGTAGAAAATATAAAAAGGAAAGAGTGTTCTGTTTAGGTATAGCCGACAGCACATTTCATCCGATGTTCAGTTCATGATTTGGGTTATACATTTTTTCCAGGATGCTCTTGTATTCTCGTAACATTTGTTATTCTTATGTTGACAAGTTTTTTACTGCCTCATAATATTAGACATATAAATTTAATCGTCTTGATAAGATGATATATTTCTATTGTTTGTCAACACGGTTAAAATGTGTTGACGCATTTTCCACTGCTGAACACAGCCTCTCCCTTTAAGGGGGGTTTTGCCATAATCCCCACGCTTATCAGACGTCTCAGGGATCGCAGTATAAGATAGCAGTTCCTCAAATGCGCTGCTGCCCGACTTCCGGTATTTTTCCCTAAGTCGCCTCTTACTCTTACTCCACGGGAAGAGATGGGGGTGACATTATATCCCGGTACCCCACGGTGCAAGGGGAAGACCACCGTTGGAAAAATAATAGGTTTACCATAATTCCCACACTTCGCAGGTATCTTCGAGTTTGCAGTGCAAGATTGTAAGTGCAAGTTCTTTAGAAAGCGCTGCTGCCCCCCCCCCTGGTATTTTTACCTAGTTGCCTCTCACATCTCCTACCAGGAAGTTATAGGGGGTGCAATTCAAGCCCGGCATCCCACGGGGTTCTCAAACTCAACAAATCTCATCGCTCTGGCTGGTAATTATTCTCGCAGCGGTATCGTTCACTATTAAGTGCAAGATGCTCTCAGTTTACATAGGGGGATTGTTGAGATGCAGTAGATATGAGGTGTATGTTTTGCGCGCCTCCGAGCCGCGGGCGAGGGCGTTCCTGTTCCGTCTGAATAATGTTTCAAACAATTACTGCAAGAAAATCAAGGTACACAATTCGTACTTGCAATTAGATTTGTTTCAATGATTCTATTGTAGAACGTATTTTATGTAAGGAGACTGATTCTTGGGTCGATTGGCGTATAGCGTCGCTATAGAATGTCGAGGTTCTGGATATTGTTCCCGTGTTGACAACCAAGCTATTGGGTGATTTTGAAATAATAAATCTTTAGCAGCTATCATGAGTCTGGAACTGTTCAGTGTAGATGGGATTAGACTGGCAAACTTAATGAATGAAACAATAATTACTCATTAAGCTTGGCCAAAATATTCTAAGGTTTCCGCTAGTTGGAAGGCCCATGGCACATGGGGATAAAATATGTCTAGCTAATGATTGGATACCTCTTCCAACTCGGTTGGAGATGGTACCTGGCTAAACTTTGAATGATAACTGAGTCTCAAGAGTTCGTCTACTATCCCTGTTCGCCTGTCTGACAGGGATAGTGCCTTGTGCGCCTAACGTGTGGTTAAGTCGCGGCCAAATGCTGATATTCCATCACTGTCGTCTCTTAGCTTAGGTAGCTAAGAGAAAAATGAAAGTATGTTTATTACCACAAAACTAGTTACTCAAATGGAAAATATATCTTAATTGTCCCTCTGGATAAGGATTTGTTACTTTATTGTTACCTATACTTTTATACACATACATACATGAATAAATCTACACTCCCGTGCCGCCGCTAAGTCAAGCTATAACTTCGTTGTCGATGTAGGATATTTAAGTTATATAAGCGTAATATAGACTCTACTGTGCAATTTTAAAAAAAATTAATTTTTTATTTTTTTTCTGAAAATTTTACGCAAACTTATTTGACAATCAACTTGGCTTTAGAGAATATGATGTATATTAACATAATAATTCTCTGATTGCTACAAACTAAGTATATTTTGCTAAAAATCTGTTCAAGTAAGACAGTTCAAGACAACGGAAGTACATTTGTCAATGCCTTAACTTCAAACCTGCGGAATATCCGATCAGGCAGGCGACATGCATCTAGTACCCCTGGGCCATCTCTTCGCGAAATAACTGATACAAAATATATCCAAAGTGGCTTAGTTTGGAAATAATGTTTCATGTATTATTATGAGCAAAGTATCTCATGGAATAAACCCTTGTACAAACTGTTTTTTATATAATTTTCAAACAATAGGTGCTGACGAATTTCGAAGAATACACCTGCATTTTAATGACCATCCAATTTGCATACAAAGTTATTTAGAAGATGTTCTATGCATATGCTCATTATGTAAATCGATTCAATATCCTTCTTTCGATTTAAAAACAATGCTTCAGTGAAGGAAATACACCGTAAAATAATCGATAACTATGTTAAACTACGAGTAAACGAACCAACAGTTAATTAGTTATGTCGATTTTATTAAATTTTATTGCTTACCTGTTTGAGTATAATACTATGCATAGAATACATTATAGGCGAACGTGATTGATTTATTACAATGAGTTATTCTAAGTACAAAATAATTGTAGGTTTTCTTATAAATCACTAGAATTGAGCGGCGCCATTTTAACGTTGGCTTGTGATTAAAACGTGAAGACGCATGCGCAGAATGATGAATGTTGTGTTGGATTAAGTTATGCATTTAGAAATAATTGAATGCCGTAAATTATAAAAATATTTCATCTAACTTTCTAAAAGATTTATGGTTTTGTCTTGGAAGTCTTGGAATGGTCGCTAGTAATGTGTCATTCAAGTCAGACTGGGACATTCAACATTTCTACTAAGTATAAAATTATTTCGAACAACTACGGTGGATGAAATGATGATGTTATAAATTATTATATTTAATTTTGATTGTACTATATATTTAATTAATATTTATTTGGCTGGCCTGTGGGCCTGCCAAATAAATGATCCATGCCTTTCGGTTGCCTGATTTCATTGTAGTAGCTGTAATCGTTTTTAGTGTATTGTTAATGAGAGAACAACGGTGAATAGCACACGTTTATCCCATTTTATGTTTTAATATGGAACGTCTTGAAAAAAGTCAAGACGTTCTCAACAAAAAAATATTTTGATATTATTCGTGTTTTGAGTATTACGTGAGTTGGAAGTACATAAAAGTAAGTTAAAAAAATGACGATGTACCCTAGCGTCTGATGTTTCTATCCAGAGGTGAAGTGTTGTGTTTTCACATTTAGACAGACGTTTTAGGTTCCATGTACAGAACAAGTCTAGAACCATTGAAGCCTTTACTAACTGCAGTAGAAGAAAATTTCAAAAACAGGTATTCTGGTTCGCAGCCTCAGTGATAAAATATCCTTCGTATATTTGACCCAAAGTTCACAGGAGGTGTTAAGTCGAATTCCTAAAGCGACACATCACACTTTTTACAGCAGGTATCGCCCGCTCTTCTAACAAATCGTCCCTTGCTTTCTCCAGTAAACGTCCTATGAAATTGCCATCGTGAGTCCCGACCCGACTATAAACCAGCCAACGCTGCGACGCTTTTATGATCCAGTAATGTGCCAAGACTACGGCCATGTTCAACTCGTAATGGCCCATCGCCCAAATATCTTACACAATTTGTACCGCGAAAATTACAGTCACTGTTTGAAAGGCTCTCAAACTAGACGTCAATTTTGTTTATACGCTCCAGGCTATTGGAGAGGCGTTGATGTTGGTCGTTAGACTCAACAGATGCCAATTTGTAGACGATGCAATATGCCTGAGTGATATAGTATGCTCGTGAGGCCGAGCTTTCCGTAATTCTATGAAAGTAAGTTTTTATTAGCATAATTCAACTGCATTACACTCTGATGGTATTATAATTGTAATTTGGTCTTTGGCTATCTAGCGAGTAACAGTGGTTGGTTAAGTGTAATTGAATATAGGTATACTAGTTGTAAATTTTTATGTAGCTGCGGTAACGTTAATTTCCCTCAGATGATAATTGTCTAAGATCTTTGTTTGTCCATTTAATTTAGGATTTTGTTTGCCCAAATCCGGATGTCTAGGTAAAACAATGTGAGGTTTTTAATGTATTTAAAGTAGATACCGAGCCGCCTCATGCTCGATTACCCTCCATTTCAATAAAAAAAACTCTCTGAAACATAAGTGAACATAACGTTATTAGTTTATTTATGTGTTTATTAGTTGAATAGAAACCCGGAGCGAAATGAATGACAGATCTACTGATCATATTATGAAAACTAACGCTCATACATTGATATTTTAAGATTAAAAAACAAAGCGGGATATCATCTATAGTAGTTGTTTACGGTCTAACACCCGTGATTATCAAACGTAAAAGATGTGCTGGTTTCAATCGCTAACCGAGGTCATTATGTTAAATTAATTATTTATTTGTTAGAATACAAATTGCTTGCAATCGTCTGTCTGCAGATATTATTTTAAATTAATATTGGAATAATAATTAAAATTAGTATTATGGTTCATTATGAAATAACATTAGCTTATTGCATTATATATGTATTTATTTAATGACAATTTAAAAACAATTCTCCGGTAAACATTATTTCAGTTTCTACATAAATTTAATAGCCATGTAACAATTAAATAAATCTTTATTAGTATGTAATTATTTAGTTGTTGTATGTATATTAGTCTTTTCTGTAAATGTTCCTATAAAAATCTGGTTTTGAGGTTTTGGAAATTAGCACTTTTGTTTTTTTTTACATATGGCAATACCACGGAACTGCACTTTTTCAAGGTTTATTATACCTACATCCTAAATGCGGTCAGTCACAAATTCTCTATAATTTTACAACAACAATAAATAACTTTGGACTCCACATGCGATACATGTCTATTTGGCCTACTGACAGACATAACTACCGTTCTGAATACGAGGATCGTTTGTGAAATTGTGTGGATTGTAGCCGCGGGTGTCAACGGTACCGGGCCGCGTGACCACGCCGGCGGCTCCTTCTAAATGAATACACCAAGTAGATTGTGTTGCACTCCACTAGCCTGGCCACATTGTCTCGTCGGAGTGGCGTGACAGCCTGTCGTTACCACTACTTTCTACTCGTGTTACAGCTGCAATATCGTCCTAGCTGAATCTGTTATACAAATTGAATCGGCACTTACGATTCTGCTTATAAGCTTTCCCAATGAGTAAACTAAACTTCGGTTCATTGTTTGCTTTAGATCCAAAATTGAACTGAAAAATGTAATAAATTTAAGATTTGGCAGTCACAGTTCTAGGCTAAAGTATAAGGACTGTACTTTAGCCTAGAATAAATTATTTGAATTGAACAAATACTGCGCTTAATTATAGCTAGAAGTAGGAATATCTCTAGGAAATTGCAGTTATCCAAAACCGGTTAGTATATGATCCTCCATATAGAGTTCCAGTGCTCAGCTTCCGACTCCACTAGATCAGACCGTTGTACCATATTTATCAGAACTATATACACATTGACAAGCAAGAACTAACTTTCATGATGCCTTGTATCGAACAAAAGGAGTGAATAGATATAATAATATTCCTTAGTTACATATGGTCCTAATAGGAGATGTAGATAATATAGACAGCAGATTTTACCAAAAAATGGAACCGACTTCAACACCCAAAAGTGTAAAATAACTTGTTGAAGTCGGTGTACCATGATAGTTCAAAAGTGCCTATTATCACAATATTGTGCGCATGGTACCGACTTCGACAAGTTATTTCACACTTTTCAGTGTTGAAGTCGGTTCCATTTTCGGGTTAAGATTTTTTTAACTCTTTTTAGAGACCTCTGCTACATACGGGATCGATTGTTATTCATTCGACTATATCATCAATGATGATAAATATGTAACACCCATGCATTTAGTTAAAATATGTTATGCATTGCAAACTATCAGCTTACATATAAATCAACACTTATGCACCAATATCACATGCTGTTAAACATGTCCAAATGCTGACTTCTATTCCTAAATTTACCGTCGTAGTTGTTGCTTAAGTTAACTGCTTTATCGTTGGCCTTAAATAATTTCTTAACATTTTCGAGGACCGAATATTTCGCAAAAATCGGTATATTTTTCTCTGATTTATTTTGTGTTTATTTCATAGTAAGTTTTACTCACATATATTTTTCTTATTGTTCAAGTAAATTCTACTGTTGACAAGCCTTTATGTCTGATGTTGTTTTACATTGTATGATAATATATTGTGGTATAATATAATTTCCCTCATCTCACACAGCCTATTCCGGGTCGCGCTGTTATTTCAATATCATCTAATAATTATCATGGATGAAATATATAAAATATAAAATATCTTGGATGAAATTTGGCATGAAAATAGTTTGAGATCCGAGAAAGGACATAGGACAGTTTTTATCCAACTGCGCAAAAATAGATTAATCGTTTTGTGCGATAACCGGTGTACGGGCGGTAGGAGCCGCGGCCGGTAAGCAAGTGTTCTTATATTTTAGTTTGCCTTTCTCTTGTCCTTTTATCATCTATGGAGTAGCATTTGGTTACTATTTTGCTCCATTGAACTTTACGTAGTGTGTGATCCGTCAAACTTACTAATGTCACCCCGCGGGTTTCAGTGATGGAACCCCGTGGAGTTCCAGCTTAGAGTTGCACCGGCCCATATCTTCCTGTGTGAGTTGTAAAAGGTGACGAAGAGAAAATAACCAAAAGATGGGCAGCAGCACCTTTTAAAAAACTGCCATCGTACACTGCGATCCTTAAGACGCCTGCCGTGCTTGGGACCTATCGGAAAACTATCTCCCCTCTCCACCATTCGGGCCAGACATTTGTGTTCAAACGGTGTACGTTTTGGTTGTTTATTATGAATATAATATCTCTAAAATCAATCAAACAATAGTGTTGTGGATACCATCAAAAGACTCCTCATTACTATTACCTAATTTATTACCGTTTTCAGTCCTTACCTATGTTGTAGGATATAAATTCTTTTTAGTGGCTACAGCAATCGGAATACGCACCACTGCAGCAATAACTTCCTATTATCGTTCACTAACACTGCAGACGTTATTCCGCTACTGGATATCTTATTGCTTAACTTGCTTTTGCCGTGGCTTGACTTCACTTACTTAATTCACATTTTTTTGTAAAAGTGTCATTACCTTATAGTTCCATTACGTTCAGCTTAGTTACTTCAGAAGCTCTCGCCAAACAGAAAACTGCTAAAAAATTATAATAATTCGTTATTCCTTATTCCATTGATTAAATTTTACGAGATTAAAATGTTATAGTGTTCGTTTGCTTCTTTGTCTGTTTTTTTTATAGCTGATAGGTTAGCCTGTGACCACTACCTCACCTGATGGTAAGTGATGATGTAATCGAAAGTGTTGTTCAGGGTAATCTAATATTACTGGCTCTCTCATTACGAGAGTAGATGTTTTAATTCCACCAACTCTTGTCGAGGCGATCAGATGTTAGGACACGCAACATTGTAGATAGATGGTATTTGAGAAATCGCAGAGCTAAGTCTTAAAAGCAAAGCAGTAATTAAGGGTTAAGAGAACAGTTTTTCATGTTCACTAATAACACTTTCGCAGCTACGGCCAGTTTTTTCGAAGGCAATAGTGTGCCCCCAAAGATTAGCAATCCTAAAATAACAAATTATTATATAGGTATACTAAGGCCCATTATAGCAATAGCCTTTTGTTATTTCAAAACGTTTTTATACGATTGTAAAATTGTTACAAAAAAGGTAAACTTGGTTACATATTTGAGCCGTTTGGTGTAGAGACGTTGGGTTGGGTCCGTGGGGACCGGGAGCTCATCGTATTTTCCAAAACCTATCTGAGCGCTTGGTCGACGCGACGCGTGATCAAAATGCTGGCTGGCACCTATTTGGCTCAACGAATAAGCATTGCCATTCAACGGGGCAATGCTGCCAGCATGCTGGGCACTCTGCCAACAAAGTATAGTGGTAGGGCACTTTTCGAATGCTCGCCTGGCTAGCTACCACCTTCAAGTAGAAAATCTGTCGCCAAGCACCTAAAGGTGTGTTCCGGCAGCTGTCCTTGAGAGCCAGTAGTTAATTCTAGGTTCGTCTCAACAACTTCGACCACATCATCACTTGCCATCAGGTGAGATAGTGGTCAAAGGCTTACCTATCAAGCATAAAAAAAAGTCCCAAAAAATTCAATGCTTTCATAAACTGACAGATAGACAGACTTTCCCTACTAGATATAGATATCTTCCAGTAATACCCGTGCTATTTATTAGATTGAGTCGTGAGACCGCGGCTCGGCCAGTAGCCGGCCAACTCTGAATAAAATAAATAAATAGAAAATGGATATCAATTCCTCTCGACTCAATAAACTAACGGTATACTTGCATTTCCACCGTTTGCAATTTCTACATATGAATCATTATTATCAGGTATTGCAGGAGTGAATCAATGGTTTGTTAACGGCGGTTTTTTATAGCATACGCGAGCCTCTACCCGCTATGCTTATCTGTTGGTACTAAGAGAGAATGTGTTCGAAAACTGATACGTAAAGGTGTACCTAAGTAAGCTTATTCGGTCACCATAATAAAAAATATATTTGGAAATTATATATTAGTTCTAGGATATATGCATAAATAAATTTCCTATTTATACATGGTAAGTTTGAAAAAATATAATTACTTAAATAGTATATATTTTTAGTACAGTATTGTCCTTATACGTCTTAGGCCTAGTTTATCAACCGTCAGATAAAAAATATCCGATTGATAAAATGTTATTCGGAACAAAGGAACTTTTCTTTTAAACAACCAACCAAACGTCAGTTTTATGTTGGTTGTCTATAAGTACATTTATTCTTATGAATAGTATAGGTATATGATTGAAATGATGATTAGTAATTTGATAATTGGAATACCGACGTGAACTACTTCTTATTAGTAATTTATCTAGGTATATAACATAAATGTTATCATCTATCAGTAATTTTAATGTAGGTATTATGTCATTATGACGGTACAAGCTCGAGGCCCACCTGATGTTAAGCGGACTAACCTCTGCCTATAACAGATGCATTTCGTCACAAGTCACGAATTGCACTGCGCCCGCCACCTTGAGACGTAGTTGTTATGTCTCATGTCTCTGTATTATTGGCTCCCAAGGACTGCTGCCGGAACATACCGTTAGGTGCTTGGCGACAGATGTGCTACTTGAGGTGGTCGCTAGCCAGCCGGGCGTTTGTAAAATGCCCTTCCTCTCCACAATGCGATGAAGCTCAAGCCCGCGGCCGGATTCGAACCATGGACCTGCTGCGCGGTAATCCAAAGCCAATGCCTCTTAGCCATCGCTGCTCCAAGTCTTCTTGATCATTTATGAGTCATTAACTGCATTATATATTTGTATTTCAAAACACCGTCTCAATTAGATCACCGGTGCTCTATTTGATATCTTCAGGGGAATATATTCGAATATTGTGAAAACGTACTTTAGGTACTTCACGCGATATTTTGCATAGCTTGAAGTTTATCGCTCTATTACACAATAGTTTTTTACGATTCAATTGGCCAGGAGCTATAAAAATTACTATTTTTCTATACAATTGAAATGAATCGTGTCGTAAAAGATTTCATACAACTTCTAGAGTTACCTACCAAGTGTCCAATGCCCGCGTCCTAGAGCAAAGTCCAAAATAATATTATGTTGGTAAGCTACGAGTATCTATTGTCTATCCTACCTTGTCATATTAAATATTTAAATTGTGTGAAGCGGTAATAATAAACACCGGCACTCACATATATTAAAAGTAATTTATTTTGACAAAGTACTTACATATACCTGTATACATTAGTCGTAAACTACCCAAACAGGTAACGTATCGGCATCCGATTTTCTCAAAAGGGGATTATGATGTAAAATTAAATTGAATATGAAAGCTCGTTTAAGAAAATAAATCAGGAATTTGTTTGCTTTAAGTTGTTTTCTTTTTAAACGATATATGAGAATGATTTAAGATATCTTTATTTATATGAAACGGTTAATATGGAGATAATCGTGAGATATGAGTTGCTACTTGAAGCTTAACTAATAATGTATAATACATTTCACTTCTTCAAAGGTATTTAACATCGGCAGTTTACGACTAATGTATACAGGTATATGTTAGTACTCTGTCATAATAAATTACTTTTAAGTTAATGTGAGTACCGGTGATTATTATTACCGGCTAACACAATTTAATTAATAAATGCTTTTATTGTAGTAGCTGTAGTGTTGTATATAGTTCATAGTATTTTGTTTAATAAAGGCATACCGCCGGTAAAAAAAAACACAATTTAAATATTGATTGTGACAAGGTACAAAGATACTCGTAGCTTACCAATATAATATCATTTTGGACTTTACTCTAGGACGCGGACGTGTTGTAATATTTAACTTTGAGTATTTATTATTCATGCTTAAGATACTATACCTTAAGCATGACTAAGATATTTTAAATATATGTTTTATTGTATTTATAAATTATAATTTCCAATCGAAATAATGTGTCAAAATAGCAAGTAGAACATGTCCAGATGTCGTGGAGCGAAAACATAAACTGAGAAGATACTCGTATTAAATTTATCGAATTATTCACACATCTTTACCATCATCAACCTTGTAAACTGTTTATATTCCAAGCAATAGCTTTTTTTTACCTGACATGTATTTTGTTTTTTGTTGAAAATACGGATTTACTAAAACAATTAAAAAAACACGAAAAAACTTCAGTCAATGTCTGAAAACTTTTTAGTACAAAACACTCAATTACTTCCTCAGCCTTAACTCCAAATATCGTACAATTATACAAACAAGTCTTGTTATTGTTGTGTAATATTTGCAATTTGCATATATATTACTTTATAAATTGCTTTCCGGGTGATCGCTGATCGGAGTTTCATATACCTTTATTAGTTTAAGTTACCCCTGAAGCGGTTTTAGGAAACAATTACAGTACATGTTACCTTGCATGTTTGTATTTGCATTTGCATGTTAGATGAATAATATAACTAGCTGTATCATAAAAAGGACCAGAAGGAGCTCTTCGCAATTCCATTCCAAAAAATAAGCGACTCTAGATACCACGCAATAAAGTGCACTTCAAGCGAGTACACAGCAACATGTGTGTGTAGATAAATATCCAAAACTAAAAAAATTGCTTTGAAACTTCTTTGTTCGGATCAACATTTTTGCGAAGCAATCAGCATTTTTGAAGATGAACTTCATTTCGATCTCGACTTGGTGATGAACATATCCAGGATTTCATGTCAATAGCTTGCACCAATTTTGCTCCAAATTTCAGACCGATAGTCCGCAACAAAAAATGATATTGTTCTCATTGATTTGTAAAAAATACCTTTGTTATTTCCGTAATTACATTTATTTTATAAATATTTTTGTCTATATAATGTTGTGCGGACCGTCATGGTCATTTCATTTCTTAAAACGGACCCCGAGTGAAAGTAATTGGTTACCCCTGGGATACACCTGGAGCTTGGTACTTGAAGTGCGGTTTGAGCCACGTGGGATCTGGTTAAAACGTCCTTCTACGGGAAGAGTAGAGTCACATACCCCATATAAGTGGAAGAAGGGTCGGTAGATGATGACTGGCCGTATAGAGATGGTGACCCGTTAACAGAGAAATAAGCAGCTTCTTGGTTTGAAAATCGAACAATAAAATTTTTAAATAAGGCTCCTCAATCAGCGCGGAATGCAACGTGCCGGTAATGTCAATTTCTTCGGCCGGTACACGCGAAAATTAGAGAAAACAATATATTTTGTTTGGATGCCCTGAAAAAACAATTATAATAGTACATATAGCTAAATAAGGTCATTATTTGTTTTCTTGTAAGGTTTCAAGTGATTTTATTCAGTAGTTATTGGGACAATTTACAATTTATGAATTATGTCAAATAAACTTCCACACAATCCAGCTAATCCGTTGCAGTCCAGTAAACTTTTGTAAGGATTAAAAAAATTAATAAATACAAGAGTTATAAACAAAACAATTTGTTTGTCAAGAACATACTAGTACAATTTTGACCATCTCTTATGTATCATTGGATTCGTCAACAAAATCACCTAAAATAACTATTTCAGCATTGTTACTCCCTTAAGGAAAAATCCTGTGACAGTTTTGGTTGCTACGTCTCCGATAGCATTAACCAATGCATGCATTTTTGTTACAGATCTAAAGTCGACGGACTTCGTTATGACTCCAAAGAGTCCAAAGAGCCGCCGGTAAGTTATCATTATTAATTTATAATTTCTACTATTAATTTTCCCTAGAATCTTTTAGACTAGAATGTCTAAAAGATTTTTTCCTTCTAAACCCATCGAGTGATGTATCAAAATGCTTGATTTTCGAACACAATTCCATAAAGATATATAACTTGTAATTATAATTTCAATGGAACAATAAGACACTTAACGAAAATAAATAATTTGCAGTTGGGTTTTTAACTTTTTAAATTGATTTATACTTGTTTAAAATGTGTGACAGGTAATATTTGGGTATAATATTTGGGTAGGCAAATATTATATAATTATATAATTATTATAATATTTATAATAATAGAGGTGTCTAATAACTCTGCCTACCCTTCCTCGATTATGCAGGCGTGTTAGTATGACTTTATTTTTATGAATTTATGGAGTGTGGTGGTAGCTAACGTAATAATAACATTTAGTTAAATGGCCCTACCTCTACGATTTGGAGTTCAAGTCGCAGTAAGGGTTGAGCCTTCTAACGTTAATTGGTAATATAAAAAATAGTAACGCTATAAAAGTGAAATTGACGCTTGTGAGTCCCAAAGCAAATTGTTTTTTTTTTATGTTATTGTGACGGAACAAGCACGAGGTCCACCTGATGTTAGGCGGACTAACCTTTGCCTATAACAGTACATTTCGCTACAAGCCACGAGTTACTCTGCGCCCGTCACATTGAGATATAGTTGTTAAGTCTCATGTGCCTGTAATTTCTCTGGCTCTCAAGGACTGCTGCCGGAATACACCGCTAGGTGCTTGGCGACAGATATCTATTTGAGGGTGGTCGCTAGCCAGGCGGGCATTCGCAAAATGCCCTTCCACCACGCGGTGAAGTTCAAGCCCGTGGCGGGATTCGTACAATGGACCTGCTGCGCGGCAGTCCATAGCCAATGCCACTGAGCTATCACTGCTTCAAAAAATTGTATGCTTACTAAAGAGTTTGTTTTATACAATCCGATTCAATCCCAATTTTTTTTTCTAATAATGGTTATGGTCAAATCCGAGACTGGCCACCATAGTAGACCACACAATCCACGATTAACAATTAAAATGAGAAAAGTGAAAGAATAAATAGAACCTTTACACAAAATCATAAGTAAAGAGAAAGTTTGAATCGCGAGTAGAGTTATAATATTTTGCTTCCCTATAACCTTACTCCACTTAGCTAGCATTAAAGCAAAAATAACAATGTTAGAAAAAATAGAAAAAGTAGTGAAAGGATGGTTAAAAATTCATATATCAATTCAAGACCTACTATAGCAGTTTTCATTTGATTGTGAATCAAAAAAATCCCAATTCAAACACTTGTATTCAACCTGGACAGCACCGTTCCTGTCGCCAACATTCCCTGCTGCATGCTGCACAACTACACAGCAAGATCGTGCCGCACGCTGGCATAATGCTCTCGCGCACGCCTAAGACCTATTTTTTGCTGTACCCACGAGTGAATTTTAAATCGAACATGTCTTTATGGGTGAGCGTTTCCATTTCTTGCGCCTTTCATGATGTTGATCCTACTATGGGCTATTTCTGTCTATAATGAAATGAATTATTATGGTTGTACGGTTTTTTTTTCTTTTTTTATACTGAACTGGGTAGTACTTGACCACTATCTCACCTGATGTTAAGTGATGATGCGGTCGATAACGGAGCGCGCTTACCCAGAATGTATCTATTCACTCGCGTCTTGAAGACCCCCATATTGTACTTAACCGGAAACACAGATTTAGGCAGGGTGTTCCATTCTTTAATTTCTCAATAAATAAATAAAATTCCCTGGCGGTTCGCATGATAAACGAAGACGCAAATGTCTTTGTTCGGGTAAATGGAATATCAACCATTTAGCGGTGGCGATTCTGAGTATCCTTGGATGTCCGATTATAGAATGGGGATGGCGGAATCAAATCATGCAGTTCTATGGCACACTCCCCGAAATGTATCCGATAAAAAACCGATAAACAAGCGACTTTGCGGCGATGCTCGATATATTGATGCATTGTTTACGATCTTCTACTTTGTTGATGAAACAGTAATGGCCCAGTGGCAATGATTATTGATGGAACGCAGAGGTTTGAATCTCACCCTATGCTTCAGCTTTACTGCATGGTGTACATGGTGTGTGGGTTTACTGCAGGTATAGCTTGTGAAAACCCTCGACTACGGTGTAAGATTGTGATCAAAGCCTAACCGATCAGCAATAAATTACTTTTAGAAATGTTAATGTATTCGATCTTACAGCGCGCATCCCTATTCACAACATACGCATTAGATCTTATTCATGTGCAACTTTGCTGGTTGCTCTACCTTTTACTTCAATACATAGAGTTGTCAATAATGATGCTCAGGGTCTGAATGTTAATCCAGCCTCAAAGTAAAGAAGCTACCCAACTGAACGCATTTTATCATGACTCCTTTTCGTATATTACTGCTATAAATCAGTATACTAGTCAAAAATATAACCTAAAATTAAAATCTCTAGCAGTCACTAATAAATTAAATTTTTAATTTTGACCTCGCATGATATAAATTACATAGAATTGAGTCGCAAAAACCTGTTGATGATCCTAATTCATGCGTTGTCTGGTTACGACAGATTAATTATACTCATCTGTGTAGACCAGTAGTACGGACTTGGAAGGAACTATTGAATAAACTGTGGTAGCTTCAGTCCGTGTAACGGTAGCATCGATCGAATGAATAATCTATTGATGCGGCTTTGTTTTCGAAATTGAGAGGTTGGTTGATCTCGACCTTCGACCTCGGGCTTTGCGCACACTTGTGCTTACTGTGGGATTTCGAAGTGGAGCTACTGTGTAAACGCTATTTCTGTTCGAAGTATTCCGAATAAAATATATGCGATAATAATTAGGTTTAAATTTTAGACGGAAATACGAGTAGGTAAAATGTATGGAAATATAAGTTTGTGCAGAGCAGAACGAAAAGAACGCAATCAGCATCTGAAACATTGGTTCTGATCACGCAGACGTTTTAATACAAATATATCTTATAAGCTGCTTTTCTTATCCATTGTCAAAACGCTCCTTTTTTCATTTTAAATTTAATATTTTTATCTTTTTATAACCTAAAAAATAGTATAGTTTCTCAAAAACGAGATCCTGAGCCGACGTTTTCTGTGACTATTTATAATTCACAAGCTGTAAATAATTCGGCAACTGTAACGGATGGTAGTTGTAATATTGTTACGATACACTTCCATAATTGGTCAAATATAAACATTAGCCTCTAACTATTTCTATGCTATGTCTTATTTTTCCTAATTATATCTAAATAAATAAACGTACTGTTCTTATTCATAAGTTGCACTTACTTTTTTCTCATAGAAGGCTCAGGATGTCGTCAAATAGAGTGTCCACCTCGGGAACCAGCAACTATTTTAAGCTCAAGTAACTTGAATCCCTCGCTGCACTTAGTGTTCTACTCTACAATTCTTTCCGCTCTGGATTCAAAGAAACACTCTCGCCTTAAAATGGTTGTTTGCGCCCTTCGTAAACAATATACTATTTTAAGTAGAAAGTAGCATAAAAATTATCAAGATAGTTTTATGTAAACATTCTTACTACGAATAAATATGTAAAGAAGTGTAGCTCTCATGCAGTTGTTGCTTTGGTTTCGGGCTCATCAAGTTCACAATTAACAAACCCGCACATGTTCCAAAAGGAAATAAAAAAGAAAAAAGGTATTGGTTAATTGATTTAGCGCTTAGAAATGATAGCATAAGATTGTTCGCGTCAAGGTAATGAATTTTGCGCCGCACTGCTCGCCGCGGTAAGGTTTGCGTTCTGCTGTTTTTGAGCTTTACTCACATTTCTTTACATATTTATTCGTAGCATGCTTATCATTTAGGCAAGCAAATATTTATGAGCTAAGTAATAAAATAATATAATTTTACTAAACATCATTAATCATTAAAATTACAAAATAAATAGGTACCTACACGTTTATTCGAAAAAAAAAATGTATATTACAATGAAAAATCGAAAATTTATATAAAAAATTACGTGTCACGTTGTTTGTCCGCGATGGACTCCTAAACTGCTAAACCAATTTTAAATTTGATTTGCACACCGTGTGCAATATTATCCAAGTTGAAAGATAGCATAGCTTACATCTCAATTTATAGCCATAATTACCCGTGCGAAGCCGGGGCGGGCCGCTAGTATATATTATATATTTGAAGGCCTAAAAAAGCACGATATTGTATAAAATAAAAGTAATGTAAAGCCTACAGAATATCCACTAATACACTCGAGAGCAATGAATCCGGGTCACTTAAAGAATCCTAAAAATCTCGGAAACTAAAAATGCTAGGTTAATGCAATAAATTGTATTTAATAGACAATGTAATACTCCTTAAATGAAGGTATTAAAACTTCTTAGTTATTGTAAAGTTATATAATAAAAAAATCAAATTTGAAAAAGGGCCACTTTCGAAGATGGAACTACGAAATTACAGCATTTGGTTTTGCTTTTGTTTGTAATCTGTCATTTATGTGGGTACATAAACCATGTTGATAGTGCTCTATATTCATTATTCAAGCTGAAATTATGTCGCTTACGCCTGAAGAATGCACCAGAATACTTACAATGCTGGAAACCGGCCGGAGTCAGCGCGATACAGCCAGGACTGTCGGTGTGTCGCTGTCAACAGTACAAAGAGTTCTCCGACGTTACGAAGAAACTGGTTCTAACCTACGCAGACCAGGAACGGGCAGAACCAGGTGTACCACAGCACGAGAAGACCGATACTTGGTGAACACCATGCTTCGAAATTGCTTTCTCACAGGAACTGAACTCACCAATCAGTTTCGACGCCTCGGAGGAAGTAACCCAAGTGCATGGACAGTAAGACGTCGGCTTGCTGAATCTAACTTAAAACCCCTTAGACCTGCAAACGGCCCTAAACTGGAGCGTGGGCATCGTATTTCGAGACTAAGATATGCCCAGAGCCACGTAAATTGGAGTATTGAAGATTGGTCAAAAGTTATGTTCTCCGACGAATCAAAATTTATGCTCTACAAGCACGATGGAAGACACAGAGTGTTTCGAAGACCAGGGGAAAGATTCAAGCAAGCATGCATCGAAGAAAAAGTAGCCTACGGTGGTGGGTCTGTACTTGTGTGGGCCGGAATTTCTTCTGAAAGTCGCACAGAGCTGGTGATCATAGAAAACGGCTCTTTAACTAGCGTAAGATATGTGGAAGAAATCCTCAATGATCACGTTGGTCCATTTATGGTCAATTTAGGTGAAGATGCTATATTTATGCATGACAATGCACGACCTCATACAGGTAGGATTGTGAATGACTACCTTCAAGAGATGAACATTACTCGTATGGAGTGGCCAGCGCGCAGCCCGGATATCAACCCGATCGAGCATGCTTGGGACGAGCTAGGCAGATGCGTAAAACAACGAAACCCTCCCCCAATCACGCTTCGTGAGCTCAAAATTGCTCTCACAGAGGAATGGGAGAATATTTCCCAAAATCGTATAAGGAACTTGGTGTACAGCATGCCAAACCGCGTAAACGCAGTAATGGAAGCACGAGGAGGCAATACGAAGTATTAAAATTCAAGAAAATCGTAATAAAGTTCAAAAATTTCATGTTTCCTATTTTTGTTTTAAGGAGAGATCAGCAGTTTTTTTCTTTATGTAATTTTGTGTTAATAAAATGTATGGTGACTCATATTTTTTTTACTTTCATTTAAGGAGTATTACATTGTCTATTAAATACAATTTATTGCATTAACCTATCATTTTTAGTTTCCGAGATTTTTAACATTCTTTAAGTGACCCGGATTCATTGCTCTCGAGTGTATTAAAAGCAGACAATTAGTTTAAATTCTCTGTTTACCTAGTTTTCTTTTTATCTGATTTAGTTCAAAGCATCTTGACCTACTAATGTACCTTAGCCCTTCACTTTTTCCGTTGAAAGGTAAACTATGTCTGATTTCGCGGTTTAAATTCTATTCTCGTGTAGGTGTTGCGTCTAATTAATGTGAGAGCACACTAATACGATTTATCTCTGATCGTGAAACTATCTTTACTTGTATTTACTGCAACTAGGTATAAATTCTCTTTTTTATTTTTCATATGGCATTGACTTTAATATATATTTTATTTTTGTGATTATTACTTTATTTTTGGTTTTATCTACATAATTATAATTATAATATATATTGTCATATAGATATAACTTACCTACGAGTGTTACTATAAGCGAAAACTTCTTAAGCTTAGAGTATTAGACTACTGTTCTCATTATTTTGTATTTAATAAGCTGTTTGTTTTCCATGGAATGTAAAATTAAATAAAATAAAATAAATTATAGGGCGAGAACCATTTTGTGTAATTATTTATATGTTTACCTACTTATTTATTTATTATTATTATTAATTAAAACGGTATGAGGGCCAATTACATTAAATAATTACACATTAAAATTAACATTAAATAGAAACGTTCATTAAAATTACACTTTAAACCTCAAGTATAAAATCTGTCGCCAAGCACCTGACGGTGTGTTCCGACAGCTGTCCTTGAGAGCCAGTAATTCTAGGTTAGCCCGAACCACATCTTCGATCACATCATCACTTACCATCAGGAGAGATAGTGGTCACAGGCTAATCTATCAGGCAAAAAAAAAAAAAAATTTATAAGAATACATAATTGTGATTAAAAATAATTAACATATAAAAAATTATATTAATAATATTAATTTCTAATAATATTAAAATCATAATTGTGATTTGTCAATAGTATACAATACAAATAAGATTAGCATTAAGTATTAAATTAAAATAATAATAATTGAAGAGTAGGTACTAACATCAGTCTCTTTCGCATTACCTCAGGTAGGATGACATTAAATCTGTCCTACTTCTAACTTTCTGTGTTTGTTTCTGAGTAGGTACATATATTCTGGTTTGTGTTCGCGCTTTGAAATCTCGAGGTTCTGGGTTCGTTTCCCGGGTGAGACAAGTTATCGGGAAATTAATATTCAGCAACCGTTTAGGACTTGCGTAAAATTTACCGGATATTACACCAACCTGTTTCGAAATTCGCAATTGAAAAATATGAAATGCTTCGTCGATGTTATTAGCTTAACTGAAGCCCGCGTTCGCCTCTGTGCACAATTTTCACTCCCATACGAATAACTTAATATGAGTTCGAAACAAGTCAGAAAAATTTGGAGTAAATTTTACGCTAGTCCTAACCGGTTGCTACATAATACGAGTATGGATATAGTTTGAAACACATAGTTAAAAGACGTTTAAAGTGTGAAGCGTGACGCGTGCGCGGCGGACGTACCACACTCAAAATCCTGAAGAAGGCTTCCGCTAGAAGTCGTTAGCGATATCGACTCAAAGTAAGTTGTTTCACGCTCAAACACCGTGATTTTTCATATATAAGATTTAAATATGAGCGTAAGTTTTTATATGATACGTTTAAAAGAATTGCCCCGAGTTTTTGCCCGTTCTTCTCGCAGTGGCTTTATTATTTTTATTTGCTGAATGTGGCTGTACAATGTAGAATATTATAATATAAAATTTTGTATAATTGAATGAATTATTTCGGCTTTGACTTTGACTTGACGATATTCCGCTTAGAAAGAACTTAGAGGAGAAAGTCTGTCGCTAAGCACTCGACAGTGTGGCGGCTGTATGTCCTTCACAGAAAGTTTGCATTTTAAGTTAAGCCTACTTACCACCCTTGACCAACAACAACTGGTTAAAATAGTTGTCAAAAGTTTATCAATCAACAGTAAAAAAAAATGTTCCTTATTCGCCACATTAATAAAATTATCCTATAAATATTTGAAATTAGAATTCGTTGTAAAAAAATATAACTTGTAGCTATGCGCTGACCGCGGCTCCGCCTTTGCCACACCCTCTTGTATCTGGCCTTATCTCACCATGCAATATTACAGACAAATGGGTAACGTTCATAGTTCTGTAGATAGTTTATTTTAATTACTGGGTAAAATGTTATACTCATAAGGTAAACTTAGGGCCTGTTTCAGAATGTTCGAGTAAGTTCCGGATTTACTACCCAGAACATATTTAATAAAAAAAACACTATCTTTGCGATTCACAGTCATCGATTTAGCCTATCCATCGGTTAAAGCTTAAAACGCGCTGTATGTCAACTGTCATTTTTATCATTCAGTTATTTTATGTGTTGCATAGCAACCCGAAACTTTATTAGGACATTTTGAAACGGACCCTTCAAGAAAATAAGTACCTTCGTAGCGTTTTCCAAACAAAGGGAGTTACATCATATTTTTAATATCAATTATTTAAACTCAGTGAAATTTTGCAGGCGTGTCCTTGAGCCTAATATCTAAGCATCTGGTTCGCCAGCTTTCCGTAAAAATTAATTTACAAAATTATTCGTAAAAATAGTTTTGTTTGGGAACTAGTTAGATAACACGATTATCCAATCAGAGGTTCTCTCAGGTCGGCTCGACAGCTCAATTGCGCCACCGGACTTCCCGACAAAGCATGATGTTTCATCAATTTCATGTCGACTTCTGGAATTCCACAACCTTGCGATTTTCACGGCATTTTCTACCTCGCACTGCCACATTGTGGACTACCTGCAAGGTGAAGTATTTCCAAACAGTTACGACTTAGGAACCTTCAAGAAGAAAGCATATTCCCTCCTCAAAGGTTGGCAACGCATCCTCGAAACCTCTGGTGTTGCGGATGTTTATGGGCGACGATGATCACTTCCCATCAGGTGAGCCGCCTGCACGTTTGCCCCTCCTATCCCATAAAAAAAACAGGTTATGGAACAGTCTTCAATACGATATACCTAACACATAATATCTCCAATGTTATAAAATTAAAAGTGCAAGAATGTATGAGAGCTTTGGATTGTAGAAACAATTATAACCACTTATCTGGATTGATCAAAAAATTCTTGGCCTAATGCGTCACAATTACAACTGCAGTGCCACTTTGCCCAACCTTTGCTATTTCAACGAACTCGTTAACGCTACGGATTTGTGTGGATTCTGTCGTAGCCATTATGGAAACGGCTATCTTAGCCTATTACAGCTTGTACACTGTTTATTTCTATCCAAGATTCCAATTAGAAGATTCTTTGACGTGATCTATAGTGGGCGTAGTCAGGGTTCGGACTTTGGGGGTATGAAACTATATCAACAAAAAGACGTATTAAAGAAAGCAGTCGAAAAATATATTTTCAAAACACACGTTTTTTATATATGTAATGACTTAAAATATCTATGTAATTGTTTATTTTACCCCCTTGACCTACCTTACTACGCCCATGGAGTTCAGCTACCCCTATCGGCCATAGATTAATAAATAGTTAGTACATAACCTCGGACATCGACTAATTGAAACTCGATGCTGTTTGTAATGAGCTTGTGAGAATATTTGTTACTACAGATTTGTTATTAAGATAACTGATGAGGAATTATTCTCGATATGAACCGTGTTTATTGCTTTGCCCGGAATTAGAACGGATTTGCCTCCATACATGTAGTAAGGAAAGTACTAGCAAATGGCCTCTTCCCTGATGAGAGTATAGGAAACCCATTGACCTCAGTAGAGTTTACACGCTAGGCACACTCACCGTGGTGTGGTGATATGTTGGCACGAACCCTAAGTGCCAGGACGCAAATGCCTCGAATAGTATAGTAGAACTTCAAATAGTTGAATACAGTTGTTATTTATGCTGCGCAAATAGGTAATTGTAAGTAAACGCACACGAGAGTAGTTAAATACTACATAATCAAAAATTTTACTATTTAGTTTTCTCGTCCAATATCGGTACAAAGTTTAGTAATGAGCAAATTTAAACTTTATACCGTATACGTCAACGTACGTAGTCAGCTGAAAATTAAAAAAAAACATTGCAATAGCCCGTTAAAGAAAAAATGGTCATTGGTTCTGATCATAGATCCAAAACTATATTTTAAAGTACATTTTCAGCATTCGTTGAAAAATTTTAGGACACAAAAATATATTTGTTTATTTAGCTCTCGATGACAAGCTGAAGCGCAAGTACTAGAGAGATTACCTAAAACTATTTTACATATATAAATTCTTAGTCCAATTATTATATTCATTTTTGGGCCAACAGTTTACACAAACTGTCAATATTTCAAGGTTTGTGATTAATTTCGTTTGTGAAAGACCCATGATATACGATAAGGACGATCGGACAGACAGACTGACGAAGTCATGCTAATACGGCTCTGTTTTGCGCCTTGGATTCGGAACCTTTAAAACTGAGCTGTTCACATACGTAAAATCGCAGGAGGATAGCCTTTCCAAAGTTTTTATTCCAAAACTAACAGCGAAAAGAGTTGTTACAAGTTGATCTACTGAACCATTACTTTACTAAACTATGGCACTGTATTGGCTCTGTAATTTATAATTATTGGGTTATTATTAGATCTGTTTTTCGCTTTGGGCATAAACTATATTGCAAACTTCTGGTCCGGCTGGTCATTGATGTTATTTATGATACAGGTTATAAAGTACGGTTGTATTAACCTCTAGCCAAGATTAAGAAGAACTATATTTCATATAAGTATCTCATTTTTACTTTATGTAAGAAAGCCTATATTTACCCGATATTTATATAGTTAACAAAAGAAAAAAGAAAGGAGAATGACCAAAAATGTGTGGAGCTTGGGCCAAATATCCACCACCAACGAGACCTAATGTAATAATTGAGTACCGCAACCAAAAATATGCAGTCTGTAAAAAAGTTATGACTGAGTGAAAAGTCATATTTGGCTGTCGGGGTTCTTCGCGGTTGCAAGGTTTCTCAAAATGTCGTCTATGCCAAATTCTCAGTTCAGCTGCCGCTTTGCAACTACCCAGACTTGGTAGACGCGTTCTCACACTTCCGTTAAAATGCTATTTACGAATAATAGTAATGAAAAAGACCAATAGTAAATTGTACAACGAGTGCTTAAAGCATGAAATTTTAGCTGAGACGTTTCACAGCTTGAGGCAATAGCGAGCGCCGGTATTTAGGTCGAGGTTAAGATGAGTTTGTGCGCGAGTTATACACTCGGATTTTCACTTCAGTTGTAGGGAAATTTAAAAATGAATTTGTTAGTATTATATAAATCTTTTATAGAAATGAAAACTGATACATTGAACAATTCTCTATTTTGAGCTTAGGATTAACCTCTACAGACGAGGATGAACACCGGTCATCCAATATATACCTGGATGAGGCTAACAAGGAGACAGGGATCTTTTGCTACCTGCCAAAAAAACTGGGTCTTTAAATAATAACCCTGATTTATAATGTAGTATTAATTTTTCCTCTCGTAAATTTGTAATTTTGTAGCATTAAAGACCCAGACAAAATTCATATATGCGGTACGGACCTCTAAAAAAGTAATACTTTCGTATCGGTCATCCACGCAACCGGAGAATCTTGAAGTCTGTAGGAATCATTTCTTATTATTTTATTAATCGATTATATGCTACTGCTGATTCATAATTTCAGACAATATAATATATTAAATTAAATTTCAATATTCCTTAGCGTATGTTTTTGCGATTTATGCTCAGTGTTAAAATTATGTAGCGTTTGAAATAGTATTTAATTAAACCTTCTGTCCTCAAGATTACAAAGTTTGTTTCAAACAGCTAAGAACGTAGACAGGACTTTATCCACCCCATTGTAAGCACTTTACGAATTAATTATTACCAATTAATCTGCTAAGACTGGGATTACGATTATTGATGAGTTTCCGAGTTCTCGAGTAATCGGCTTAGAGAAAACTGGACAAGACCCTTTTGAATCTTAGCTTTGATCTTTCTAAGATGTTGTAGATAGATATATAATCGTTTATTTGCATTAAAACATGAGTATTAGACACACATAGCATGTATATTGTACACACATACACGCAAAGCACATAGATGGATAAAATTCAACAATTCAATTCGGCATGTTTTGCTTATTTAGGCGTATATTATACAAAACAAAAAAGAAAAACAACTCTCAATATAAATACAATCCAATAGTGAAATACTCGTACATTTCTTTACATGTCAATCGGCTTAGTGCATAAATGTCAAAGAATATGGTAATTATTACTTCAAGCTAGTAGTGATTAGAAAGAATATATTATGTCAGATTATTATCAGTTAAAAATTCGTTTATACTGTAACAGCACTTTGTCATTAAAATGTTCCTTAGCTTAATTTTGAATAGTTTAATATTTAGCTCTCGTATTGATCTTGGTAACTTATTGTAAATTCTTGGCCCCATACAGAAAATGCTATTACTCATGAAAGTCTTTCTTGCTCGAACCTACGTCGAAGTATATACAAGTACAATACAAATATGTAAAGGTAAGTACTAAATGGTTAAGGTGATATTGACATGGTATCAAGTAGAAAAGTCTCCAAACCCCCTAACATTGTGTTCCGGCAGTAGTTCCGGCAGAGAGTAAGTATTTATAAAATTACAGGCTTAAGAGACCTAACAACTGCATGTCTCAGAGTGAAGTGCGGTTCTTCTTGTGAATAAATGCATCTGTTTTAGGCAGAGGTTACCGCTTAACATCAGGTGGATCTTGTGCAAGTTCCGTCACAATGACATAAAAATAATTTCAATGTTTTATATTTAATGTATATAGAACATTTGTCAAAACTGCATCTTAAGATCGATCTCAAGTTTGAGATGTAATTATTTATTATTACGAGCCTTAGTCGATGGAATAAGTAAGAACAGCTAAGCAACCTATACGCTTACCCTAATTGGGGGCGATATGTCCTGCCCTGACGTCCTGCTTGGGGTGTTTTGTGCGTTTCTTATTCTTATTCTGGCTGCTCTAACCTATGCTACGAACGCTTCTAAATATACTCTGTATTACTGTTTCCTTTTCTCTTTCAATTAAGTAGATAGATAGTTTATGTGATATGATGGATACGACCATAAACTAATTTCAATTTTCCGTTCAAGATAGAATGGAAGAAAATAATAGAATTTTGCTTAAAATGTGTGTACAATAATGTTGTTAAAAGTAAATCAATCTAAGATTTTACAAATTTTGCCAAATTACCGGCATGCACAAACAAAATAGGGTAATTCTTTGATACAGTGTGATTATTTATTATATACATATTTTGATTGACATAGAGTAACTATTTTTCTGATAGCGTACAGACTTATGAGCATACGTATTTAGCAGTCCATCACTTTTTCTGATATTTCTAGGATAAAATTCAATCGCTGTTTTATAAATTTGCTGTTTTGTTTTAGAAAGCCATCTTAAATCCTAAGAGGTATCTGAGATCCTCAGACCAAATAAAAAGTCAAGGCAGAATGTTGTGAACAGAGAAGTGAGGCCGGTTTTCAAAACATGTGTGCGTGTGTCGGTGTTGCCATGATAATCAAATTACCTTATGAAAATAACGTTACCAATTTATTAACGTAATTAGTATTAATACAACAATAGGGTTCCGATGTAACGTGTCGGCAAAAGTAGTGTCGTTAAGTAGGGGAAGGGAATGGAAAAAGCGTTTCAGAAATAACATTACTGGGTATTTAATTTACATGCATTTATTTCTTGTAACTAATTAGTGACGGGTTTTTATGCAATCGGGGAAAAAAGCACAAAGCCCACCTGATGCTAAGCTGTAACCTCTGCCGATACAGTTCGTCACAAGTGGCAAACTGCACTGCGCCCATCAGCCCTGCCCTACAGATGCAGGTGTTCAATTGATGTCACATATACTTGAAGCCTGGGAGAGTTCACATGATGCTATTGGCGTATTTTGTAAACTTTCCAAGGCATTCGACTGTGTAGAACACTGCACTCTGATTCGTAAGCTTTCACACTATGGTATTCGTGGAAAAGCTTTGAATCTAATAGAGTCTTATCTGTCAAACAGGCTACAGATGGTTGGAATAAATGGCAATACTTCTTCCGGGTCTTTGGTAAAAATAGGTGTACCGCAGGGATCAATTTTGGGACCTTTTCTGTTCCTAGCGTATATTAATGATCTGCCTTGCATGGTCAAAGATTTCTGCAATATTGTTTTATTCGCCGATGATACCTCTCTGATTTTTAAAGTAGATAGGAAAGATAGTGAACTCATTCATGTAAATAATGTGTTATCTATGATCTCTGAATGGTTCGCCGCTAATAATCTTCTCTTAAATTCAAAAAAGACCAAATGTTTAAAGTTTTCTTTACCTAATGTTCCTTATGTTGAACCAAACATTAAGCTTGGCTTAGATAAACTCTCTATTGACAAAGCGACAGTCTTTCTGGGAATCAAAGTGGACTCAACTTTACAGTGGGATCCACATATACATGATCTAGCCGGAAGACTTAGTTCTGCTGCATATGCAGTTTGTAAGATAAGACAGTTAACAGACGTAGCTACTGCACGGCTAGTTTATTTCGCGTACGTCCACAGTATTATGTCGTATGGTGTATTGCTGTGGGGAGCTGCTGCTGAGATGGAAACAATCTTTATCTTACAAAAGCGTGCAATTCGAGCCATATATGAAATGGATCCTATGGAATCTCTAAGGGATCTTTTTAAAGAAATTGATATATTAACTTTACCGAGTCTGTATATATTTGAAAATATTATGTATGTTCGGAAAAAATTGAGTAAATTTAAATTAAACAGTGACAACCACGATTACAACACTAGGAACAAATATAAATTAACGGTACCGTGTTTTAGATTAGCAAAGACAAATAAAAGGTCCTTTTTAGGTAATTGTGTGCGGTTTTATAATAAAATTCCCGAACATATTACAATGCTCACAGAAGGAAAATTCAAATTACACGTGAAAAACATTTTGATTAAGAAATCCTACTACACAGTTTGTGATTACTTAAACGACAAAAATGCTTGGAAAATTCCACCTCTGCCAAGCCATCACCTGTCTCCTACGTAATTTAAACAAATATTGTAATAATTGTATTATATTGTTTATAACAAATTGTAAGCAGACGTTTAAAAGAATGGCCCCGAGTTTCTTGCCCGTTCTTCTCGCAGTGGCTCTATAATTTTTTTTGCTGAACGTGGCAGTATAATGTAGAATATTTCAATATTAAAGTTTGTAATTGACCTTCTTAAGAGCGTCGTAGATGCCTAAATTGAATAACTGATTTTGAATTTGAATTTGAATCACCTTGAGACATAAAGATGTTAAGTCTCATGTGCCTGTAATTTTACCGGAACATAGGAATGTGAACATTACTGCTTGGCGGTAGAAATAGGTATAAATAAATATAAGTCGCCGATTTTAAAATATTCCCATGATAGTTCCTTCTTACTTTTCCGAATGATTTCGATCCAATTCTGTAAAATTTTTGGACTCAATTCGGAATATGAAAAAATAATTAAACAGTAAAGCGTGAACAGTTAAAAGAGAACTTAAATTTGCCTATGTAATATCAATAATAATATTATGGTTATAATTCAACTCTATACACTTACGTTATAACTCAACAACGTTAAAAACAACAAAAAAAACAAAGGAAATATGTTTTTTTTATAACGAAAAAAAACATCATCTACTTTAATATCTTCGAAACCGAAAATCCAATACCAATGAAATGAATATGAGGTATCAGCAATTATAATTAAATGTATCAGCTTTCCAACAAAAACTAAAATGACGGAGTTATGAAGTAACAAGGAATTAATCAAATAAATGAAATTAAAAAAAAAAACAACTGAATTGGTCCTTTTTGAAGTCGGTTGAAAATGGAGTGAATGAATGAAATCCATCTTTTAAATTTGCAATTAAACCATTGAACCGACCTGACCTGACTGTATTTAAAAAATATACAGTCCAATTGAGAACCTTCTCTTTTTTTTAAGTCGGTTAAAACACATTGATCAACTATTAAAAAAATAACTAATAGCAATACGTTGTGTATTATCACCTAATAATAGGGTAAACCTTATAGGTTTAATAACGGCAACACCAATGCCACCACGCCGCAACAGTTCGACTGACGAGTCAAGGCGTAGTTTCGTTGTACATATGTGTGTGTAATCGTGTTTGTACACGGCGAGGCGTAGTTTACCGGCCTCACTGCTCTTCACACAACATTCTGTCTTGACTTTTTATTCGGTCTGAGCTGAGATCCTAATATTTTCTGAATCAATTTTAAATTTGCACTGGAGACCACGCCATTGACTAAATAGCATAAAACAATCTCAGATATTTTTATATTTATTTGATTACAAGCAACCATTGCCGAAGTACATAATCGCCCTGCTGGTTTTGAGATCAGTCTCGAGACCACGATTATAGGATCAGTGTATTAATTCGAACCTTAATCTGGCCTGACACAGAATCTGAGTGTACATTATAGAAAAAAACTTTTTTGTCTTGTCTCCCGTAAATTCATATTTAGGCCATCGCGTATAACTACTTACTAATAACCGACGTAATAATATATGATTGCTTAAATTCTATCTCGAGATGTGCCCAACGCGAGTGTCCAAACCAAAAGTACAGAGATCTACATTTAAGATTAGCTATATCGATAACCTTCATCGGCTGTAGACAAATGTGGTCCATTTGTTTCCTCTGATTGGGCCGTTCGAGGGTATTTCTGGCTTGATTGTTTCCCGCGTACCCTTCAGTCTTCCGTGAATTGATGAGTTCCCGATGCTGGCCGAAGATAGCCAATCTCAGGCCTGATTTACCGTGTATAATATTTCGCGGATTTTCATGGTAGTACGGGATTACTCGAAATGTGGCGTTTGGAAGTGTTTATGAGTGATTCTGGAATAAAACTAGAACGGACTAGGTGAAGGTATAAAGTTACTCAATTATTAAAAACATCTACTTATTTGTTTTCTACCGTCACGATCATAAAATTGCTATCGTTATGATCGTAATATCTTCTTAAACTGAGTATTTATTATTCTAAGGCCCCGTTTCAGAATGTCCTAATAAAGTTTCGGGTTGCTATGCAACACATAAACTAACTAAATGATAAAAATGACAGTTGATATGCAGCGGATTTCAAGCTTTAACCGATGGATAGGCTAAATCGATGACTGTGAAACGCAAAGATAGTGTTTTGTTTAATAAATATGTTCTGGGTAGTAAAACCGGAACTTACTCGAACATTCTGAAACAGGCCCTAAATATATTGTTAGGAAGATCACAGTTCCACGAGCAACCCCGATCCTACATCCAGGTGGAGAAACTAGGTGGAGTGGGTCTCATGCTTAGTTCCGAACGACGTAGACGCTGCGCTGTAGCGAAGAACGTTGTGGCGAAAAATTTTCAGTGTGTATGCTGGGGTGAAAAGTCTCTGAAGCATAATCCACAAAAATGTTTAACGTGTCTCGCTGTAATGTTTTTCGCTTCAATGATTTTTCTCCCCAACATACCACACTGTTTTTTTTTGGCACAACGTTCATCGCTACAGCGTTATTCGCTACTCCGTAAGGCAATGAGGTGTCAGGTAGAGCACGTATCCTTATTTCTTTAAATACTATGGATTGTATTATTTAATGCAAAGACGGCTGTCGTAACACAAATTACTCGTAGTAATCAAGCGCACTTAGTTTATGCAGATTTCAATCTGTAGGTACACAACAAAAAGAGGTTAGAAATGCCAAGTTAGCTATGCTAATGATGTTGCACCAAGAACAGACCGGAGAGTTATAAAAGAATTTGCCGTCACATATCACGTTACGATGCGTCTAACAATGTGCGTATAATATATTATAAAGTTTTTGCAATATTTCTCCCTTAGCCGGTTCATTTGTTACCCGACGTGCCGCGTCTAGGATTTATACGCGGGCAACATTATCTCGTCCCTTCAAAGTGACTAACGTCGTACACACGATATATTCAAATTAATGGTCGTCGGCCGCCTTATTCATATTTTACACGGGCAAACAGATTGTGTGTAATAATTGGACATGCGTCAAGCGTGTCACGGTAATGTGGTCATAAGTTAGCCGGTGGCTCGAGGCTCGTGTCATTACGCCAATCTCCACAATTGAGCTGAGTCGACGACGCCATGCCACCCACTAACTATCACCTAACCTGTTGCCTTTCACATAATAGCTGCCACCTCTCCTGTGGCAATAGCTGCAGACATTGCGTCGGGATGATCTATGAGATAGAATTATGAGCTGGTGGATTGGCTCCTGCTCAAATTAGCTCAGTGGCATAGCATACCTCAAAGGCGTAATTACACTCAATTGCTAGAATTCGGTAATGGTTAATGTGGATTCTTAGAAGATAGGTACATACAAATGACCTATCCTTTGGAACATTACTTACAAGACTTGTATTGTATGTTTTTCTAATAGTGTACCAGCCGTCTCGTGCCGTTAACACCCACTGCCAGTCTTCGTTTGATTAAGAGCGAGCTAATGAAATTAATAACCGTGGAACAAAGACTAGCAAGCGCCATACTGTGTAAACAGTATGTGGATTCTCAAGAAAGAAAAGTTTAAAATCCTATACAAACTGATATTGATTTTTAAGTTTACCTCGCATCACACGCAACTGAATTCGGTCATTATGAATGAAAATCAAATTTTATTATCATCTATGATTCGTAAGGATTAAATAAAGTTTTTGAAGCATTGATGGCCCAAGTGGTTTTGGCTATGGACTACCGTGGAGCACTCTGTGGTTCGAATTCCGCCGCAGGCTTAAGCTTGGTTGAAAGGCCACATACTACATGGTTGAAAGGCATTTTGTGAATGCCCACCTGGCTAGCTACCTCAAGTAGAAAATCTGTCGCTAAGCACCTAACGGTATGTTGTATGGTAACCTTCCGACAGCTGTCCTCGAGAGCCAGTAATTCTAGGTTAAGCATGTTTAACATCATAGACCACTTCATCACTCACCATCAGTGACCAGCACCAAGTTACAGTTAAGCTTAGCACCAAGTACCATGGTTTTACTCGTTGGTATTGGCCAAAAGGTAGCGGCTATACTAGCCGCTACCTTTTGGCTAATACAGGCGTTAGGACGGTAATGAGGCATCTTATGGGCTGAATGTGCCGCAACACCCTGCTAATGCAGTTCAGTGAGCAACTGCTCATTCAGTGCATATTTTTCCACAGTCGGCTTTTTTATTTATCTCACATCAAGAGCCATAAGTCCACCGTTGAACAAAAGCCTCTCCATTTGAAGCAGGGGGAGTTTGTCATAATCCCCACGCTTGGCAGGCTTGGGTATCGCAGTGTAAGATGGCAGTTCTTAAGAAGGCGCTGCTGGCCACCTTGTATTTTCCTTTCGCCGTCTCTTACGACGCTCACAGGAAGATATATGGGGATGCGATTCCAGCCCGGCACCCCATAGGCAACCACATATATAATGGAAAATCCAATATAAATATCTAATTAATCTCCAAAAGTAAGTACGAGTACTCTCTGAAGAAGTGAGTTCTTAATCCTCCTCAATAATCTCAGTCTTTGAAGAAGTAGTACATAGTATATTTTATCGAAGATCTCAGTACACAACCACTTCTTCTATCCTTCTTACCTTCAGGATCTTTATCTTCTACTATAAGATTATTACAAAATCCCAAGATTGAAATAATTGGTGTGCTTGTTGTTCCTGGGATGTTGTCTACTTCGAAGATATTTTTATTGAAGACTAATCTGCCCGCCCCACTTCCACCCAATATTTCAAATTTTTTGAAAGTATTCCATAGCCTTGGTTCATCAGGAATAATGTAGGATTCCAATGGTGAAAGAATGTTTTAAATCGGTCCAGTAGTTTTTAAGTTTATTCGTAACATACAAAGAAACAAATCTTTGCTCTCTATAATATTAGTGTAGATTGCTCTAATGTGTTACCTCATTGTAACTACGTCATCACTAGAGTCCCTACTGTATATAAGTTATCTGCTTTAGCGCCTCCTTCGCTCTGACAAATGACCGAGTGTAATTTCACACGGGGCCGTAATAATACAACATCGGGCCAGACTTGGCTCGTCTCTCCTAAAAGTGGACTTAGGTGAACCTTAATCATGTAACACAGGTGCAGGTAAATAAAAGATCCAGTGTTATTAGTCGTCATCTTTATTCATCCTGGCCTCTCTATCTCCTATGAAAAGCTCTTTAAATTTGTCATAATAGGAAAAAAATATGTTTTATCCTATATATAACTGCCCCGTGGGGTGCCGGGTTAGAATTGCACCTCCCCATATCATCCCGTGGGTGTCGTAAGAGGCGACTAAGGGAAAATACTAGAAGGTGGGCAGCAGCGCCTTCTAAAGAACTGCCAACTTACACTGCGATCCCCAAGACGCCTGCCAAGCTTGATGATTATGGCAAATACCCCCTTAATAGAGGAGGCTGTGTTCAGCAGTGGACGATCCGGCTGTTACAGTACAGTACATATATAATACCCCATACTCCGTTATGAAAAATGTTTAAATTTGAAATCCATAAAAATAATCCCATATACTTAATCATCGAACCTGCTCACAATATTTCAAGAGAATCGTTTGAGAAATGCGACCTGTTGAGGAGAACAGCCAGACATTAGCCGGACAGACATATAAAATCATTTTTGCTTAAGCTGAAACGGAGACACCTTGCTCGCGCTTTGTGCTCGCTCGTTCAATTATACCTCAAAGTGAAATTGTAATCTAATCTGATTTTTTAAAATTGATTAGTTAAGAATAATATTAATGAGAATAATTAATGTGTTATTTCCCTTAAAATAATAACAACATTTTATTAAATTATCAAATAAAATATGCTAGTTACTGAAGTAACATATATCGTCATCATAAACAACAACTACGTGGTAATATATCAGCTGTGCGCTTAATAAACCATGATTTCTTCCAGATTCCCTCTACCACAATTATACCTGCTCTCACATAAACATCCCCTGAGCCGTGATAAAGCGATATCATAGTGCTGGTATTTATCATAAGCACAAGGCTGCGCAAGCGCACACGCCGTCGCGGGACGCAAGAAACGAGATCGTCTCTGGGCGCGGGCCCACAACCGATAAATCTGCCGCACTTAACTCGCAACCGGTAAATAACTATGGGATTTCCGCGTGCGAGAACGCGATGCGCCCGAGCATAAATCTATGCCTGTATTGTGATATTGTGTTGCCATTATGCGACTCCGGGAACGCTGCCCGTCACATAAATACACGCAGTCCGGTAAAGCCTCTTGTGTCGCCTCAATGGTCGGCTGTATGACGTGATTCGAACCCCTCTCCATATCTCAATGCCCAAGCGAAAGGTGCCGGTACTCCCAGTAGTAACTTGCCTATTCAATCCATCTTATATTTAAATGTTATCTTGTTTAACAAGAAGCTTGCTGAATGGTTTTTTAATCTGACGAAAATTTCTTGAATTTGAATATAAATACCATCATTCATGTCGTTTGCGATCGATAGCCGCAAAAGACCATTTTGAATTGTTAAACTTTACATGTATTTCTGCGCGCCAATTCTGTCCTCTAGTACGCCTTGCACGTCCTAATAGGGTAGGCAATCGCGATCGCTCCAACGAACGAACGATGCCCGATGGTACACGTGTTCTAGTCGGAATTACCATTATTATCGATCATCGGCGCCGGCGTCTGTAACGACCCTCAATAGGCGCGACCGACTCGGCGAATCTTATCGCGGACGGAAACCTCGGCCCGTTACCATCTTCACCGTGCCATCTTCGCATTTCAGACTTGTTTATTTTGCAACTTCGATGCTCTTGAAAAGTGCTAGAGAGGACTTATCTCTGTTGGCTCTCTAATTCACCTTATCTGTGCGTTGAGACCGTTCACAGTGCGCGTTTATCTCGAAAGAAAATTGAATTGTAATTGCCCTCGTAGAGAAACCTTAAACGTGCCATTCTTTCATGATTACACGTTAGCAAGCGGACACCGACGCGCCCGTGGCAATTATTGCATATTAACTCAATTGAATTCTCTAGGCAATTTGTACTTACTTTCATTAAATTATTATTGGGTATGCGCATGTGCTATGTGATTAATGGGATGTGCCTGTGAGAGTATATTCGTAGCTCGTTCTTTGGCGAATTATTGAGATCGCTTTGTTACCGTGTCAGCTCGATGTTAATTTTATTTACTGTCCGTGAAATTAGATATCTCTTGCTTTTTGTTCGTAATAATAACCAATCCTTAAAGATAATTTGTATTGAAATGTTTAATGCAAAACACCATCACCATTGAGAGAGTGTTATTGCATGTCCATAGGCCCGCAGCCACGATGTCAAGTGCTCGTTTCTTGGTATCGTCTGAATAAAATCTGTGAAGAGTCTATTCGGTCTTATAACGATGTTTTGCTTTTATCCTTATCCTTGCTTCAATATCACTATATTTATGTGAAGTAGTTTTGCGATACGATAACAGGATTGACATTATATAACTGTGTATTTATGTACTGTGTTCGTATGATAGTATCTGCCATGTTTTCTTTATCCCCTTGCAGTCGTAGTCTAGCTTGCTATCTTCAGATTAAATCTAAACGATATCTGGCTCAGTAAAATTAGATGAAACTAATAGGCTTATCTGATTCTAGTGCGCACGTAACCTTGTGCATTTATTTTTATGGACTATTCGTATTGCTTTGTTCAAAATATGATTGTGCTAAGATTAACATTCAGTTGCTACTTTACTATAATATTATCACGTGTTTCATTTAGTGTGTCTTTTTTGACTTCAGTATTCATTTACCTACTCAGTACTTTTTATGCTTGATAGGTTAGCCTTTGACCACTATCACACCTGATGGTAAGTCATGATAGGTCGAAGATGTTGTTCAGGCTAACCTAGAATTACGAACTCTCAAGGACAGCGGCCGGAACACACCGTTAGGTGTTTGGCGAGAGAATTCCTACTTGAGGGTGGTAGCTTGCCAACAGAATCAGTAAGGAACCTAAAATTTAGATATTTTGTGCAGAACATTGACCCAAAGACCATTAGGTAAATTGTGGTCAAAGGCTTTTCTATCAGCTATAAAAATCGTATAATAATACTTGTAAAATTCTACGAGCTTATATGTGACCATTTTCAATCAAAGTCTTTAGAAACCGAACACCAGTGGTAAATTTAGCTTCCCTTATCATTTGTTTGCGTCTAAGACCACACCTTAGGTTACATGTAATTTCTCCTAGAAACGTTTAAGGGCATGGCGGCAGCTTTCACAGGGCCTGCGACATCTTTTAACTAGCGTCTACAATATCTAATGTTTTTTTCTGTGGGGCTGTATATGATACTAAATAATAATAAGAAGAAATTGACACAGACAAATTGAAAACACTTGTTGAAGTCAGTGCTTATTCAAACAATATGAGGTCATATAGTGCCGTGGTCTTTACTTATACGCTATGTCATTTGTATCAGTGGCGGAAGTCGGTTCCGTTTATTTTATCACTAGCAATGCGGGTTCCGCACGGAATCAGTTTTGTCATTCTTCCATAATCGGCACATCGGAAATAGCTGCAGATATCAGATTAACAAGATATCAGATTAACTGTTTTTTTTTCAGTTAATCGAGTGTAACTAAAATTTCTTGACCGAATTCGATGAAATTTATATGAGACCAACTTGGAGGTAGTATTATACTCTAACCAAAAAATCATGAGTCATCAGGATCGGATTATGAATAGTCAAATATGGTAACTTCCTCCTATATTTTGGAAGTTGGTTAAAATATAACACATGTATTTATTTATTATTAAAACAATACATCCTTACACATAATTGAAAATCAAATCAAAGCATTTATTCATTATATTCAAAATAATTTAAAGTAAGATTTTAGTTTGCAAATTAGAGATGGCCTGATCAGCATATGATTTTTATTATGTACTCGTATCTATTAGTTATCATGCGACCCACCCAAAATATTGTCTATACACTGTGCCCCATTGACCTTCCAACTAGGTATCAATTATCATTTCGACTTTGAATTCAATTTTCGCTTGGCGCATTCAATTATTGCATTCATCGGCGACAGGAGACATTATTTTTCAGAATATTATTTTTCATTACATTTCAGAGTTGCTAATGCTGTCAACTGTTTTGAGGCGGCCGTCAAAGGCATGCCTGACGTGCTCTATTGACTGCATTCTGAGTATTATGACACATGCCCTAGAATAACTAAAAATTGCGGTGACGCCCTTATTTTTCTTATAAAGAATAGGTATTTTTAAGGTTATTCGTCTGACTTGTACAATGTAAATACTGTATCAGCTGGACTGTCTATTGCTGAACACAGCCTCCTCAATTAAGGAGGGTTTGCCAGTATCCCCACGCTTGGCAAGCGTCTTGCTGGGCGCAGTTGTGATAGCATTTCCTCAGAAAGCGCTGCTGCTCACCTTCTGGTTTTTCCATAATCGGTACATCGGTAATAGCTGCAGATATCAGATTAACGAGATATATTTTATATATTGACAAATATTTTTTTCAGTTAATTGAGTGTAACTAAAATTGACTGATCGAATTTGATGCAATTTACATAATGTGTTACACATACTCTGTTAAAATTTCCAAGGGCTATCTATTACGGTTCCAAAAATACAGATATGTTGGACAGACCAACAGCGGACGTTTACATATTATGGTGTAGGTATCGTATTGTAGTAGGGAATTCTAAAAAGCATTTGTCATATTGGTTGTCATCGTTCAAAATAAGTTCAAATCGAATCAAATCATGTATTTACTAGAATGTTGTATAAAGTACAGCTGGCGGTAAATTAAAAAATAGGTTCAAACATTCTACCATAACAATGGTGTGTAAATATTACATAAAATAGACAAAATATTTTTTATTTATTATTAATGTATTCGTGCCCCGTGGGGTGCCGGGTTAGAATTGCACCTCCCCATATCATCCCGTGGGTGTCGTAAGAGGCGACTAAGGGAACAATACTGGAAGGTGGGCAGCAGCGCCTTCTAAAGATCTGCCAACTTACACTGCGGTCCCCAAGACGCCTGCCAAGCGTGGGGATTATGGCAAATACCCCCTTAATAGGGGAGGCTGTGTTCAGCAGTGAACGATGCGGCTGTTACAGTACAGTACAGTAATGTATTCGAATGTTATTATAAATAAAACTAATAAAGAGAAATTTAATGTAAATATTTTGTCTGTAATGTATATTAATTTAAAGTTCCACAAAAGCCGTGAGCTCGCACTAGTTTAATATGATAATAAGAATGTGAATCTTGCGAATTTGTGTCAATGTACCCTTTGCAAAAACAACGACATGTGAATTCTCTTTATTAGGTATTCAATGGTTTTATATGCCTCTAACCGCCACTTTATATGTAAGAAATGTTTATGCTTTAACAGGGCTTCGAGGATAGATTGATACAGTTGTATACGTGAGAAGATACGATATTTTGTACAATCCGTAGAAGGTACTGTATCGTGGTTTCAACGGAACAATTCCGTAGACACGTTAGAGTCGCTGATAAGTGCTGAATGGGACCTTTATTAACCTGAACAGGTTGTTAGCAAAATATATTTAGTTTGTAGCGGCAAGTAAATCCCTTGACCGGGAAACATCCCGCCCACCTTTTCCGTTACGGGATTCAACGTCGAAGTGCTCATCTTCGGTGCGAATAGAAAGTAACTACATCAGTCAGCGAAAAAAAAAATTAACTGTTTGACAAGTTTGGTAAGGCGGAATGAAATGTTGCTTGCGGTGATGGAATGAAGAAAAAATAAATCAAATAATAAAAAAAATTGTTCTTAATAAAAAAAATTAATCGCGTATTAATAATACAAAAATTATTTTAACATATAAAGCAGGCTTATTTCGGCGCCAATCGTATAACAAGCAACATGTCTATTGGCCTTATACCAAACTCGAGGAATGATTTATTTAATTTCGATTTTTTTCAGGCATTTTTTTAGAGTAATTTAATAATTAATTTTTATTTCATGATTGAGATGCTGCTTAATTGCTAGAATGCCTTTGAAATACGCAAGATTTATACGTTTAAATCATTTGTGTACCATCTATACACGATATTTAATAAATTTAATGTTGTCTTTGGAAGGCAGTCGTTATAGAATGGTGGTAGGGCATTTTGCGAATGCCCGCCTGGCTAGCTACCACCCTCAAGTAGAAAACCTGTCGCCAAGCACCTAACGGTGTGTTCCGGCAGCTGTCCTTGAGAGCCAGTAATTCTAGGTTAGCCTGAACAACATCTTCGACCACATCATCACTTACCATCAGGTGAGATAGTGGTCAAAGGCTAACCTATCGAGCATAAAAAAAAAAGTATAGAAGTTTCTGCGTACGACGGTGTACGTAACGACGATTTAAGTCCCATATACAATAAACAATATCAAGATAGCATTCTACATTCTAATATTAAACGCAAAAAAATGCCGTTATAAGGCAAAGTGTTTTACGTTCAAATATGCTGCACTTCATCTAGAACGCGTACACACAGATGTAACCGTTCTAAATGAAGTGTAGATAGGGGAATGCATACATCAGGCAGTTGTGTTGTTCTACAACTATGCGTGTCACAGTAAACTCAGTTACAAACAAATCAGAATTACGTACAAACTTACATGAAGTGCTGTTGACAAAGTGTATACATAGAGAGGGCACACTACAAATACAGCCAGATGTGTTACAGTAAATTTGATAGCAGTAATAGCAGAACGCGCAAGATAGTGTCACGCAATGCACGTAAAAAATACATTTTGACGAAAGCCAATAAATATGTAAACTGACACAATAAACTGAAATAAATTAGAATTACGTACAAACTAACCTTTCCCGATGAATTGTAGTTGACATAGTACATTCAACCATTCATAGAGAAGGCAGACTACATAACACAACCAGAAGTGTCACAGTAAACTTGATAGCAGTACTAGAAGTGCGCGCACGGCGGTGTCACGCAATGCCGTTTATAATTCAACAACAATAAACAGATAGTTAATTGCAATGCTGTCACGGCACAGTATATGGTAATGAGCCGTAGGGATCGCGGCCGTACGGACAATATCTCTCGACGGTGAAAGGTAAGATGTCCGCCGTCTAAACTCTAAGAAGGAAGCGTTATAAAATACAGCATCGTTTCGAAATACAAATGTAATGATTGAGCAATGGTTCATAATAATTTCCATTTTCAAATCTTTTATTCCCAAATAGAAAGCAATACTTAAGTAAACATAATCAATGGAGCCTTTGTCAGTGCTTGATTTGCTTATTTTATGGTAGTTTATCTTAGTCTTATGTGCAATGTTTCCTTTCCTACTCGCTTCTTCGGAATTTTAAACAGCACCTCAATATATGAGAGCTTCCGTTTTCGACCCACGAGCGATAATATTTTTTTTTTTGACGTACTTTTAGCACTCCGTTGTCAATCCGATTTACGAATGTCAACCAAAATAGTTCCATATGTTAAGTTCCATTTATGTGAAGAACGTATACGTACAATCTACTGCTATATATAATTACGGGAAATCGAATTTATTCCTTACAATTTTAACTGGGTTGATAGATTATAAACAGGCTTCCTTCGCTATTAAGTTGCAAGGTACTATTTTTGACAGGTTAGTTTTGGCTTCGGGGATCAAACAAAGTAAGTCCTAAAAGGTTATCACTACCTCTTTTGTATTGCTCTTCTTTTCACTCGTTTTAGCAAGGTCCCACCCATATGTGCCTACTTTTGTAGGTGAGGGAACCTTCAGAATTAGGTATTGCGCTTTATAAATGCGATACGCTATGCCTGCTGTATAGCTGGTCACTTATAGCTTGGGCTCTATCGCTATAGTGTTTGCTTAGCCCATAGCCCGTGTCAGCTAGATAGGTGGAGTACATGCGCTTTCAGGTACGCCCGGTACAATCTTCGAGGCTGCAACCAATAGGTTTTTATCACAAACCAATCTTGCTTATGAGAAAGTTAACAACAAAACCCGTATTGAAAGTAACAGACAAGGCAGAGGATACCTAGAAACAATCACCCATTAATATTCGAGTGTAATGAAACGTCGATGATAATAATTCTTGAAGACGACGCACCTATAATTAGGAAGGAGTAAATCAATGTGTAGTATGTCATAAAATGGCTAGCGACTCCCTTATCGTCGCCTATACATCAATCCATCTTGGGTTACAATTAATGTTTATAATAATAAATTGTTTACTTAGGTATTTACTTAGTAATAAATGTTATCAAGGTTGTCGTACCTAGGTGCAGGATAAGAGTCTATAATTATTAAGTATATTATTTTCCTGGGATTGATTACAGGTCAGACATTTATTGGGTTTTTTCTGACTACGAAATTGTCAGCGTGTAGTAGTCCAGAGTCTGGAAATGTACCCGGTAAATGGCGCGCGCCGTATTAAATATGGAACAAAAACATATCTGGTAAAGCGTTGAGCGTGTTGGACAATTCTCTCCGAAGGGATTAGAATGTGTTGATGATATGCTATTATAACATTCCCAATAGCTTTGAGGTTCGTTACTTTTGGCACATCATATCCGTTTTAAAAGGAAAGGATTTAAGGTTCTCAGGTTATTTTTTAAGTTTTTATGATCACGCGTATCTTTTTACAGGATCATCAAATATTGATGATTAATATGTTGGGTAGATTAATTACCTGGAAGTTGGTCACGATATTGGTTTCATTAAGATCGGTCGAGTAGTTAGTTACACTTAGGGCCCGTTTCAGAATGTCCTAATAAAGTTTCGGGTTGCTATGCAACACATAAAATAACCGAATGATAAAAATGACAGTTAATATGCAGCGCGTTTCAATCTTTAACCGATGGATAGGCTAAATCGATGACTGTGAAACGCAAAGATAATGTTTTGTTTATTAAATATATTCTACGTAGTAAAACCGCAACTTACTCGAACATTCTGAAACAGGCCCTTAATTAACTAAAAAATATTTGCCAGTAAGGACATTGATGACATGGTAATTGCAACTTTTGTCGATGGTCACCGACAGTATGCGCAGGTGACCATCATCGATCTTGTAAGCAGTATGCACCACTGAAATAGTTGTATAAGAAAATACGGAACTGACTTTCTACATTGAAAAGTATGAAATAACACGCAGAAGTCGGATCATGAAAATGGGAGCTCGAGTGTTTGATTCACCGTCGTACCAACTTCCTCAATTTATTTAATACTTTTCAGTTATGGAAATCGGTTCAGCTTTTAGTTTATTTTCTTCAAAACTGCTTTAGTTTATTACCATTTTTCTAATGCACATGTACTACCACCCAATGCATTGTTTTCTGCATCAGGATTTTTCAGCTCACTTTTTTTTTCAATGCATTGCTTTCGGGTTTTTATAATCACCTTTTTTTCTTATGCTCTGCGTTCTGCAACTGATTTTTATTGATTTATCCACAAGTTATTTTATACTTATCAGTGTCGAAAATCGGTTCCGCTTTTCTTTACATAAAAATGCTTTAATTCGCCTTTTTTTCTAAATCAAATACAACCTCACTTTACCACCCAATACGTTGTTTTTTGCTTCCGGATTTATAAGATATTTTTTTCCCGATGCTTAGTTTTCTGCTTCCGATTTTTAAGCTTACATGTTTTCCAATGCATTGCTTTCTGCAACCGAATTTATTTTTCCGCAATGCATGGTTTCTGTTCCTAGATTCTCAGCTCCTTATTTATATACGATCTATTTGAAAAAATATATATGAACTCTTGAACAAACTGTGGCACACTGTGGCACCTACAAAACCGTACACAAAAGGAATTCCATCCGTATTTCTTAGATAACAAGTATGTAGTAATGCGGATAATCGAGTATTCTGTAAAATGTGATCGAGTCGATGTTTAATGAACTAAGAGCCTGTTTCAGAATGTTAGAAGAAGTTCCGGTTTTACTACCCAGAACATATTTAAGAAATAAAACACTATCTTTGCGTTTCACAGTCATCGATTTAGCCTATCCATCGGTTAAAGCTTGAAGCGCGCTGCATGTTAACTGTCATTTTTATCATTCAGTTATTTTATGTGTTGCATAGCAACCCGAAACTTTATTAGGACATTCTGAAACGGACCCATTATCTTTCAAATATCCAGGTACGCTTAATTACCAGCTAATTAAATAATAAAGATTAGAAATTTAATACTGAATGTGTCATATAGTTCGTTCCTTACTTCAAAAAGATGTTAAGTCTAATTTGCCTCTGACCTTGATACCAATAGCTAGGTGAATTACAAATTATATGACATTAATTTCATGTTTGCGTAAGTGAATATACTTTATAGCGTTCATTATACGCAAAACTGTGGATCCAGACAGAATAATTGCAACTCGTTTAGTGTAACACGTCCTTCAATGTTATTCTATTTGCAATTTACGATGTTTTGACATGAAAAATGAATCGTGAATTTTTACGACAATCATGATACATAAATAAAATTGACTTTGAAATTATTATGGAGGAAGAGCTAAAATCAAATGTCTTATTATAAGTATTTCCCGTATGAATTCCTTAGTGTTAGTTTATTAGATTTGCTATGCACAACAAATCTATTTGACGTCAAGCAGGCGGCCATTAAATCGTAGAAATCTTTTTACAATGTTCTATCTTGTTGGGGTGGTTTTTATGCTTTGTTCTACAAATATTATTTATTCGTAGGCTTTGTTATAGGAAACACATTGTTTCGAATTATTGTACGAGTATGTATGTACAGGGCTCGTGCTTCTGCCATAGAATAAAAAGCTTCTCCTAAGGTAAAAGCGACGGATTTGACGATGATTTGGTGTTTTAATATAACTATAAAACATACTATTTAGGGTTCCGTACCCTACCCTACCGTATAGAGCAAACGGAGGAAACTCATGGCTATGGCGACAAATTTATAAAATTTAACAGTTTTATCACGCTTTTAGCTAATTTTGGTACTTAATACTGCAGTACACGCGCCCTAATTTTGTAATGTTTTACTCGCGTGGGGTGAATATTAAGACCATTTTAATTTATCTCTTTTGAGGTGAATATGGTAAAATATCAAATAAAATGCGTTTAAATATTGTTATGTATTTATTTTTTACTCTAAATAATATGGCACTTTCTAAAATTTTTTTTTTTTTTTTTTTTTTTTATGCTTGATAGGCTAGCTTTTGACCACTATCTCACCTGATGGTAAGTGATGATGTGGTCGAGGATGTTATTCAGACTAACCTAGAGTTACTGGCTCTCAAGGACAGCTGCCGGAACACACCGTGAAAACAAATAAAAATTTGTTTTCACGGTGTGCCTTTTTTTTGCCTCTTGCGCCCGCGTCGGCTGCCGGCAGCGTACTGACCTTGAACCTTATTAACTTGACTAGGATTACACTTAGCGACGCGATGACTAATCAAATATTTTAAACAATATTGGAGAAAACATTGGTCTGGGGCGAATATTCACCCCGCGCGTGTACTGCAGTGTTAACCATTCTATATTGGTTATGTAATTCGCGAGTTGAAAATAGTCAATGCTCGTTATATTAAAAATTAATTATTAGTTGTATAAATTATCTAAATTATATGTGGATTTTAAAATTCCGTTTGTTCGACTATTCGGTTAGTTATCAGACAGGTCGAATCGTGGAAGGCCCAGCCGGTTTAGAACTCTCTAATCTTGAACACACGGCATTTGGCACAGAATCCTGTAATGAGTGTACGAATAGAATTACGATCTAATTATACGAATACCGGTTGGTATCGCATCGTAAACATAGTACCTATGTTGATCATTACAGTACGTTAGCTTGAATCTTATTCGTTTAGGGCGATTAAGTCCTAGACTGAAATTACGTTAAAGGTATTTTTGTGAATATTCCTCCTCACATGAAAGGTTTCGTTTTCTAATCAAAACCTTTTCAAAAGTTACAATTTGGGTTCAGTACACGCCTGCGTTCAAAATTATGTAGGTGTGTTATATGCTCCCACGGGGTGGCAGGATAGATGCATCCATTCATAAATTCCTGTGAAAGTAGTAAGAGGCGACAAAGGGAAAAATATTAGTAGGTCTTACACTGCGATCCACAAGACGCCTGCCAAGCTTGGGAGTTACGGTAAACCTACCTCAAATTCGGAAGGCTTCTGTTCAATGGCTGTTGAGGTGAATTTATGTACAGATTGTAATTCACGTGGAAGAATAGAAATAAATCCTGTAATAAATAAAATTCTCGTGTCAGCGTTTGTAACAAAACTACTCCAAAACGGCTTGACCGATTTCTATGAAATTCTGTGTGTATTCAGTAGGTCTGAGAATAGGACTTAAACTATTTTTCAAATAGGTATATTAAACTTGTTTTACATTTTTATTTGCCTTTATGGCAAAACAACGTTTGCCGGGTCAGCTAGTGATAATGTAAGTGTCCAATGGAAACAACTCAATTTATAAATATAGGTACGTATGTGTATACAAACGTATCTCTTCAACATACAAACATATGTTGAACGATTAAACAAACGATATGAATTAAGTTGTATAGATTAAATATGATATTTTCTTCTCAGCGTAAAATACAATCTGCACTAATATATCTGTACCTACATATGGATCATAGTACAGAGAAATGATTCCTCTTCCTCACACTGAGATGCAAGCGTCGATTTGTATTCTTTTATCGTTAAACTTTAAAGACTAAACAATGTCTAGGGAAATTTATAATTTTCTCATCTCATTTATAATTTCAAGAATATAATTTTCCTATTTCTTTTTAAGTGGAAATCCAATTGATTTGAAATGTAAGATACTTACTATGTTAAATTCCGACTGCGGTTTATATACTGTGCAAGTGTTCTGCAGACATTTGCATGTATCTCGCGAGTGCATTGTGATTAAGAATTTATCTGCTGTAAAACTGGAAACGACGATAGCAGGTGTTATTCTCTCTATTCTACAGTCTTCAGAAGTCCTTTTTATGTGATTGTGACGGAAGAAGCACGAGGCCCACCTGATGTTAAACGGACTAACCTTTGCCTAACTGCCTTTGACTAACAGTTGCATTTCGTCAGAAGTGATCAATTACACTGTGCCCGTCACCCTGATATATACAGTTGTTAAATATCATGTGCCTGTAATTTTACTGGTCATCAAGGACTGCTGCCGCACTGTTAGATACTTGGCGACAGATTTTCAACTTGGTGGTCAGCGTGGTAGCCAAACTCAAGTCGGCGGTGGGGTTCGAATCATGGACCTGTGTCACGGCAGTTCATAGCTATTATAGTTCATAGTCATTTATTCATATATCAATACACGTCAATATTACATTTTTGTACAAAAATAACATTTTCATTATTACCGCTCATATTCATAGCCATCGTTGCTACTTATGCACTGAATTTATTTCTCGAGGACAGAGTTATGTGCTGCGTTCTTCTTGGTAAGCAAGTTCGAATGACGCAGGTTATTGCCGAAGAAACCTAAACCATTTTCACGAAGATTAATAACTGTCTCTTGGTGCGTGGTAGATGTCATTTCACACTTGCGCACTTGTGGATACGGTTGGGTTCTCACGAGTGTGTCGGTTCCATAGTTTAATGTTTTTCCGCGATAACTTAGGCCGCATGCGATTTATAGGGTTGATTTTACGATGCACAGCGCGGCTTTAATGAAGAAAACAGATTTTCATTGAAATTCAAATAACATTAGCGCTTTTGCGTTTAAGATTCTACAAGTGTTTACGAGATACATGCATAATATACTGGGTGACTGCTTCTTAGAATGTTTTCAGGGCGTGCTTAATGAAACAGGTCTTGTTCTTTTAAGATTTACATTATGTAGCACAAAGAAAATTAATTATTCTTGGGTTACGTATAAAGTTTTGGAAATATCCTTGAACCTGAAGCTTAAACCACTAGTTCTGAAAATTGCATAGTAGACGGGGTGTCTTGTATAAAGTAAACTGAATTATGTCAAAATAAACAAAGTCACATATTGTGAAAATAAAAAATCTTCAAAATTCGGGCCTTGACAAGAAAATAGGTTTATGTAAAAAATGGCTTAGATTTAGTTGGGCGAAATATTCTATGAAAATGTAATTTTTAATGCTTTTCCAGTAAGATATTATAATGAAAAATTCACTACGGCTTTTAAACATACAGGCAAGCAAAGTCATCTACTCCCAACACAAAATAGAGTTATGACTCATTGTCACGTTAGCTCAGTCGGTCAGAGCATACCCCGGCTAAAGGGGTGGATGACGCGGGTTCGCATCCCGCACTTGACCATAATTTTTCCTCTCGTTTTTGTTCAGTAAATATCTTGTAATAAACGCATTACAAGAGATTTTACTGGAAAATTACAAAACAATTAATTAAGAGTTCGAGAAGTTGTGACACAATTTCTTTTATTTGAACGTTAAAAAATCTGTTGGAAGTTTCCGTTTCTATTTTGATGCACTGAGGTAAAACCATCATGATGATGAATGATTTCGGATTGATCTCAGTGCTTTAAGTATATAAAGGCAGCTAAATTCTACTGCCTCACCGAATAGCTGCAGCTTAGCTTGCTGGTCTTCTAAATTGTACTGGTCCTAATTCATAGAGCCGTCGTCGATGAAAATGCATCAATCCATACTAATATTAATAATGTAACTCTGTCTCTCTGTCTGTCTGTCTCGCTTTCACGCCAAAACTACTGGACCGATTTGGATGCAATTTAGTATAGAAATAGTTTGAGACCCGGGGAAGGATATAAGATAGTTTGTATCCAACTGCGCAAAAACAGGTTTTTTTATGACTGATAGGTTAGCCTTTGGCCAATACCTCACCTGATGCTAAGAGATAATGTGGTCGGAGATGATGTTCAGGCTAAACCTAGAATTACTGGCTCTCAAGGACAGCTGCCGATATACACCGTTAGGCGCTTGGCGATAGATTTTTTGAGGGTGGTAGCTAGCCAGGCGGGCATTCGCATAATGCCCTCCCTACAACATGCAAAATTTAATGTTTTTGCGCGATAGCCGAAATACGCGCGGGCGGAACCGCGCCCGGAAAGTTATTACTGAATAATTTGACAATCGGCGGATAAAGCGGCGACCATATTCTTGCCGAACTCTAAAAGCATTTCCATTGGTGAACCCGTAATAACTGAATATCCGTGTGTCTTTTATTTGTAAAATCAATTATGTTAGAGACCAAAATAATATTATGCTCGTAGATATGGAAGAATATAGTGAAGACATTGCACCAAATATTTTTTTGTTATGAATTTGGTTGGCTGGAACGATTTTTGTACTACTCGTATTATATATAAAACGAACAAGAAACAGAACTGAACAGTTGCTAATAAAAAGCATTGGTTGATTGTTATTTGGGCAATGACGAGAGTGATTTATACATGGTGATAAAAGATGTTTAGCATGAAAATACCGCTGTTTCGATGTATTTAATATATATATATAGGGTTCAAATTTAATACAACTCTCTTTGTTGACCTTGGTTGCTCTAACTCTCGCTTTAGAGCTTTCTCAAAGTCCTAAAGCGTGACTTAGACCTTGTCGGAATTCTTCACGCTGTCCATCTTTATCCATACCCGGTTTAGCTCTACCCCTATATGTCTAAAGCAGTGATGGGCCAGTGCCAATGTCGTCCATAGTACAAATCCCTCGAGTTTAGCAGCATGGTGGAAGGGCATTTTGTGAAATCCTGATGGAAGATCTTTATGTGAATAGTTACCTGAGCCTGCGACCTAACATCCTCAAGTAGAAAGTCTGTCGCCAAGCACCTAACAGCGTGTTACGGCAGCAGTCCTTGAGAGCCAGTAAAATCACAAGCACATGACACTTAACAATTGTATGTCCCATGGTGAAGGGCTCATGACGAGACAGGGGAAATGTATATGTTATAGGCAGAGATTACCGCTTAACGTCAGGTGACCCTCCTGCCTGCAACGTCACGACACGACGCCCATAATAAAAATGTAACATGTCGGACAAAGTATATCGATAACAATGACAAGCTCAATCATCAAGAGCTAATTAAAGGCATCGGGGCTAGTGCCAAGTACAAATCCGCATTGTATCAATGAATATGGACATTCATACGACGCATTTATGTTTTGCGTAGTAAATAATTAATCACACCAATGAAAGCGAAAGTACCTATAGACTATAGACCTACCACTAAGGCGCGCCCTTCCACCGTAAATAATGAATGTGAATATCTACGGGTAGGCCTCGTTTGAGCGTAAATGGTGCGCCTTCGTGCCTGGAAATGTATGTAAGGGTGTGTGTGTGTATGTCTCTGTGACGCCCAAACCTTAGACCGGCACAGGCGCTAGTCCGTGTTTCGCTATGGCCGAACGCGTTCAGCTGCGTCCGCTGGATAAGTTTTACTGTTATCTAAGTTTTATTGAGAGTTTTTGTTATTCTATACTTAAAAAAAATGGCTAAGTGCGAGTCGGACTCGCGCCCTACGAACCCTACGTGGGTTCCGTACCATTAGCTATACAACATTAGACGTATTACAAAATTACAAATTTACGAGAGAAAAAATTATAGTCATGTGCGGGATTCGAACCCGCGTCCATCCACCCCTTTAGCCGGGGTATGGTCTAACAAATTGAGCTAACATGACACAATGACTCATAACTGTAATTCTGGCTCTCGTTCTTCATGCTAAAGGGGTGGATGGACGCGGGTTCGAATCCCGCACATGACTATAATTTTTTCTCTCGTAAATTTGTAATTTTGTAATGTAATTCGCCTAGCAGGCGTCATTGCAAACTTAACAATATTAAAACATTAGACGTATACATATTTTAACCTTTTTTTGTTTTTACGTGCGCGAGTTCGACTCGCACTTGGCCAACTTTTTGTATTTGTTGTTATAGCGGCAACAGAAATACATCATCTGTGAAAATTTCAACTGTCTAGCTATCACCGTTCTTGAGATACAAGCCTGGTGACAGACGGACGGACGGACGGCGAAGTCTCAGTAATAGGTCCCGTTTTTACCCTCTGGGTACGGAACCCTATAAAGAACTGGATATAATGGTCGAAGTTGGCACACCCCGTGGTATTATCGTGGTCTACAATTGTTGCACAAACAGAGGGCGCATAGCACGCGACCGCAGACACAGGTTGAATGCGTGGCATGCGCGTCACGCGTTACTTTACCTCCGATACTCTGACAAAATAGAAGAAAAGACGGAGGCTCGTAAAACATCAAACTGAAGCCACACTTTTATACATGTGTGCGATAGAAGTGTTGCCATATGAAAGCAAAAATAACTAAATTGTAGGATTTATGGGAGAAAAATTTATAAATATACAGCAAAATCTGTTCGTAAGAATACTTAGCAATAACATAATATTATTTATATTGTGCAATATTTTTATAATATTGCACAATCTTCACGATTATTTTTTAATAGGTGTCGCATTTTTTTAAAGTTATTCTTGACTTTACGTTCTCTAGGACAATAAATAATTGACCAAAGGCGTGTTAGGTTACGTATATGGTATGGTTTCGTCGCAGGTGCCGTAGTTGAAAAGAAAACTGCTCGCCACGTAGTTGGATGTATGTTACTATATATGTATGTTTGTCCACGTATTTCGCAGAAACTAGAAATTCTATTGCAAAAATTCTTATTTCATTTAATACAAGACTTACAACTTAGGAGTTACTGTCATTTTTATCGAAATCGGTTCAGTAGTATTCAAGATATAAACATTTTGAATTTAGAAATTTGAGCGTTTAAATGACTGTACAAACTACTGGGCGGATTTGAACGAAATTGGGTAGGTTTATCACTTATACTATGTAATTAAAGGATATTATGTCAAACTAAATACTGCAAAAATTGGATGTTACACTTATAATAGTAGTGAAGTGTGTTTGAAAATTAAACGAATTACCCAGTGAAGATTTGTGAATAAAATTTTTTGTTGTAAACATATCTAGTAAATACTATTAAAAATGCATGAATAAAAGTAATTAGAAAAAAACTAAACCGACTATAATCTTAATATCTAAAAAGGGAGAAATAACCTCAACAAATAGTGAATTTACGTACCTAATTAGGTAGACGTCCAGTTTTGATTCATTTCGTGTCTTATGTTATGTGTAGTTTTTCGTTCATTATTCATAACCGCGGATATCCAATCACCTATATAAGCACTCCTGATTGGAAATTTGAAATGATTAACAACAATAACACAACAAAAAATTATATATAAATAAGTACTGCTAATGAACCATTTTCGTGTGAAAGTTTTGGTAGCCTAGTCGATATTTCTAACTTTAAGACCTAGAATTTCATTAGTTACCATAGAAATAGATTATACTAAAAACATCAAACGAAAATTGGTTTGAACATTCTGTGGTAATAAAATAACCGTTCCCGTCATTTGAAGGACTTTTTCCCAAAATATTTTTGGTTTATAACTGTTAAATTTTGAAAAATTGTAAATAAAATAAAAAACCAACAACACTCGTTAAATGGTTTTCTATTTATCTACGGCATCTGCGACGAGAGCATATCACATGCGTGTCCGGAGACGCTCTTGGTCGATTATTGTCTTTGTAAGTCATCAAAATGTAGGCTTTTGCCCAACAGTGGGACAATTATATACCTACCCTATGTAATAACTTTTATTAACCTGAAAACTTTTATAAGAAGTATCAAATTTCTTGGTCGAACTATCTAACTACTATAGTTGCAGTGATAACAAAGATATTGCACTATAACTATAATAAATTAAATTTAACTAAAACATGATTAGTTGCAAAAATCTTTACTGGTTATTTCCACCATAAGATAAGATAACCCCTAGATTTTCCTAATAAACATACGCTTGTTTAGATATAAAGAATATAATGTCACTGTTTCCCGAACCGTTTATTAAAAACTGCACACTTTTGGAAACAACCCAAATTGTATGTCTGGCAACACTTTACGATCGCACTGTTTACATTTTGGTTCGAAGTTATAACTTAAATTGCGTAGTATAATATTAAAGAAAGTACATTAAATTCAACGTTTAGCGCGTTACGTGTGAAAAGTAATTCCAGATAACTTTTTCTTCACTGAATATGTGGGCATTTTAGTTTATTTGTTCCGTTGTGTGACATGTGTAATGTGCGACGGTCTATCGTGGATGAGGTCAAAATTGGCCGAATTTGGATACGTTTGTGTAAGTGAGTTGTGTCTTACATAAAATTGGCCGAATTTGATGCTTCATTTTTGATTTTCATTAGACTCCTTCTTTCTTATTCATTTCTCTGAGCTCCGATATGAACGGATTTGGTTGAAAATTAGGTACATATATTTTATAATCCTAGAATATGATACTCCCTCTACACAGCAATACTTAAATACTCTTAATACTTAGATACAAGATGTCTTTATTTCCATAAGAATGTATTACCAAAATTATGCAGAAAAAGTAAAAAAAGTTTGAAGCGAATTACAGTGTAAAAAACAGATTTAAAATGAACCCACAAACTAAGCACAAGGCCTGTGTCTTGAAGCTCGAGGGTGATTTTATCTAAACAGCAAATTAAGTAAAATATTGACTTATATGGTTAAACTAGCAAATTTCTTAGAAAAGATAATATATTTTTATTTCTGCAATAACGCATGCTCTGCGGATTACATTACTAAAATACAAATTTACGAGAGGAAAAATTATAGTCATGTGCGGGATCCATCCCCATACGATGGTTAAAGAACGATAGGAAAAATTGATTTTATGAGTCATGTTAGCTCTATAACATGCTGACACAAGACAATATACATTTGTCGAAGTAAAGGTTTTGGTGTACAGTCCCGAAGATTTTTCATAATGTAGAAAAGTTTTCGGGTCCGAGCTGATAGTTCCGTTACTTGTTGTTTTTAAGATAAATGATCATCTATTGTTACACCGAGGTATTTTATAATTTTAGTAATAATAAGCGTTATAGATATTTTCTATGATAGCCGTGCGGTGATAGCTATGGTCTGTGGTGTCCCAGGTCCATGGTTCAATCCCCACCACCGGCTTGAACTTCACCTCATGATGGAAGTGCATTTTGCGAATGCTCACCTGGCTAGCTACCACCCTCAAGAGGAAAATCTGTCGCCACGAATGAGAAACTGACAATAGCAATGAAAGTTTACTTTGCAAACCTATAGGTAAGCGTACATTTCTTTACATTTCGACACAGATCACCGGTAATCTGTGCATTTCGATGTCCTTTGGAAGTGAGAATATCGTGAGGTTCAGATCTTTGTTATTTATGCAGCCAAATGCAATGCAGTATGATCCGCCCTCATTTCAACCTACCTAATAGATACTGGCCTTATTATTCTGTGCTACTAGGTAGGCGCGCGGCAACCCACTGTGGAGTAAACCCGTCTTGTCGAAGCCGCCAATGTACTTGTAGCTTTGTACCTAAAGTGCGGAGTGCGCCAGCCTGGCTTTACGATGGTAGAACACGAATTGAACAGACACAATTACCTAATCAATAACCTTACCTAGTGAAAACATACAAATAATAATAAAATTGGTCTAATCAAGGTGAAATCTTCGGCTGCAATCAGATCGCTTAATTTGTACAAATTAGTTTGGCGATGGGAAAGCGATACAACGATACTGGATTGTTAATTAGTAATTTAATGGCTCATTTGAATTTTAACAGCCTCTTAGTTAGATGGTATGGTAGAGATGTTATCGGCAAAGGTGGTAATATTTAAGTGCCTATGCAGTTATGCTTACTTTGAAATAATACGCAGTACACAAGGCAGTCTGTGGTATGGGCGTCTGAAACTGACTGCCTTCTAGTTCGTCCGCGTTGAATTTGGTTAAGCCTGCACCGAGGCAGCGATACGTAATAGTGGTTCGTTTGATCTCTTGCTGTATCTTTATTTTGATTTATGCAATTAATTAGTATATATTATATTTCAGGATTCATTCTATAAATCATACACTTTGGAAACACGATTAATTAAAGTTTCCTCGATAGAAAAAAAAACCAAAGTTATATCTAAAAAACTAAATATCCTTAGTACGTCATAAATACTAAACGGAAAGTCAACCTTATTTGAATAATAAAAAAACAACGTGTTTTCTATAACGTATACAGATTACATTTTCAAATAGGTATTTGTTTTTATTATACGAAGGAAATACTTAAATTCACGCATGTGCCGCCCATTTTAGTCAGAGCCACGATGCTTTGTCCCTATCCGCTTTAGTAATTCTTCGGCCTTCAGACGGGGACGGATGCTGTTGGCGTGCCTTACTCACGCACACATAAGCGGCGCGTCTAAAAAGCTCGGTGCGCTCTTATGGCTAAGGGTCAACGCAGTAACCTTGAATGTCGTCTAGTAATGCAAGAACGGCACTAACAGCTCGTCCCAAGGGCCCCGCAGTAGCTTGGAAGTAAATGTCGTAAGCGTCAAAACTATATCTCTTAATTTTAGATACCGTTCCATTAAGCCCTTTTCTGTCTTGGCGAAACTGTGAAACTACATTTGATATATTTATTTATTTATTTATTTATTATTGAAACATTCCTTTGGGTGGGCATAACAGTCTCCCAAGTCACCCACCCAAGGTTCAAAATAGACAAGAACAATATTATTATATAAAAAAATATAAGATATTACATATTAAGTTATTCATGATATAAGTACAGGTACAAGGAAGAAAAACAAATGCTTAATTTTAATCGTGCTAGTTCCGGAGATTTTGTGATTAAATCCATTCCCGCATTACGAAATTCGTTTTGCGTACAGTTGAACAAATCCAGATCTTGGTTCCGGTAAATAAGTTCTTTAATAAGGCGTACCGCTCGTACTAAAGGTGCATGTCTTCCTAGCTGGGTAAAACGTAACGGCTCAACTAACAACCTATGGTATCGGGCTCTAGTATAGTTGTCAGGTACTGACAAAGATAACTCTTGTAGAACAAAAGGAATGTTTAATTTTCCAGTTAATATCCGCACTATGTAATCTATAAGTGATAGATTTCGCCTAACTTCTAAACTGTTGTTTCCCATCATACCAAGTAAAAATAAACTAAGGTATAGATATGGATAACCAACATAGTAACCGAATTGTTTTTGATACAGCCACCGAATACATTTTTTTTGAATTTTTTCTACCATTTCTATGTATTTGACTTCATATGGGTTCCAAATTATAGCGTTGCTCTCAAGTTTGGATCTCACAAAAGCATTGTAAAGAGACTTTATGGCTGGAATGCTGTCCAAATGTCGTGACTGTCTCAGAACGAATCCTAGAGTCCTAAATGCTTGAGCACATATTTTACCTATATGCACGCTGAATGATAATTCACCACTAAGAAAAACTCCAAGATCTCTAACAACTGTAACTCTAGGAATAGTAACATCACCGAGACTATATTGCACCATGAGTGGATTAACAGATCGGGTAAACGAAACAACTGAGGATTTTCGTTCGTTGAAAAATAGTTTGTTGCGATCGCTCCACTGCTTTACTCGGTCAATATCTTTTTTGAAAGAAAACAATCACTATCATCTCTGACTTCCATGAATAATTTTAGATCATCCGCAAACAACAGACAATTTGCAGTGTTGACGGCCACCGGCAAATCGTTGATCATCAACAAAAACTGCAGAGGCCCTAAGTTACTGCCTTGGCTCACGCCTGAGTATGTATAGTATGGCTCGGTTACGCAAATATGAACTAAAGAAGCGAAGCAAAGGAGGAGTGAATCCGGCTCTCGAGAGTTTCTGCAAAAGAATGTCATTGTCCACAGTGTCGAATGCTTTGCAAAAGTCAAAATAAGCCGCGTCCACCTGCGAGCCAGAGTCAACAGTTAAAAACACACAACAAACAACAAACTTTAAGTATCAAGACAATAAATCAAATAGGTTCAGATTAGAAGCCAAATATATGTCGAAATTAAGATATTTTTATTCATCGAACAAAATTTAACAAATCAAAAAATTACCTTGGCACTATTGTACAAAATTAAATAAAATAAATACGTCTGCGAGCATCTGAATCCTAGATTTAATATTTGAAAAGCAATAAGAACTCAAATATCACGGAAATGTTTATATTTATGGGACAGTGGTAGTTACTGTACTGAAATATAATTTTCGCAGTAATAAGTCCGCACAGAAGGGTTTGGCTTAAGGCCGTGTTCATACCAAACGTACATGACTTAAACGCACATGAATGAATATTATTCATGTGTAGAGCTAGTGAGTAAGTCAAATTAGATTGCGTATTGCTTGTGAACGAAAAGTTGAATATGTAAAGAAAAACAATAAACTGCGTACTGCAATACTTTGTTTTTTGTTATGGCTTACGGTTTAAAACACGATGTCGTCATCTGTATACTTTTCAGTTATATCATCACATAACATTAACCGTTACACGTCTACCGTTGAACAAAGGCCTTCCCAGATGGCTTCGCCGTAGTCCGTACGCTTGGCAGGCGTCTTGAAGGTCGCAGTGTAAATTGGGAGTTCTTCAGAAGGCACTGCTCGACCAACTGCTGGTTATTTTTTCCTTCGTCGCCTCCACTCCCACAGGAAGTTTTGGGTTAAAAAACCTAGCCGGCACCACAAGGGGTTTCACCTCTCAGTTTTTTCTTCTGTAAAGTATATAACTTGTATATATATTTAAGTATACAACTAGTTTACTAATCTCACTTAGTTTTACACTCTACCCCGATGTTAATCAAATTGTTTTTTCTGCCTACGGTTGCCTGGAAGAGATTGCTGCCTAGCAATAAGGCCGCCGATTGTACTATCTTTTTTATCTTAAGATGAACAATTTTTGTTAGTTATATTAATTGTAATAAGAAAGTACAATAAAGTGTTATCTATCTATCTAGCTATCTAATTAGTTTCAATGTACCTCGTTTTTGTTTTTATTTTTTATTTATTTTATTTATATTTACATGCTTAAGATATTCGCAGTCTTTCTAAGAAGTATATTATATCATGATAATAAGGCAGTATCGCCGAGCGGTAATAGCTATTGGACTGCCGTGCTGCAGATCCATGATTTAATCCCAGGCTTGAGCCCCATGGTGGAAGAGCATTTTGCGAATACACACCTGGCAAGCACATAATAGTGTATTTCTAAATATGATAACAAGCACTATCGCGTGCTAAGCGAAAATATAACATTTACAAATTATTGGAAAAATAATTGTTCCGGTCGGGAATTGAATCCGCGTCTTCGGATTTCGCGCTGGATGCCTAATCCATTCGGACAGTGGAAGTAGTTCTTAAACCGTCACAGGGGACGGTGCGCGGTCATCAACCAGACTACTAGACTTCATCTGACAATATATATTTTTTGCTCCAATAAGTTGTAAATGTGATTTTCCTAACATAATAGTGTATACCGGCAGCAGTATTTGAAAGCCAGTAAAGTTACACACACATGATACTTAACAAAGCAGTGATGGCTCAGTGGCATTGGCTATGGACTGCCGCGCAGCAGGTCCATGGTCCGAATCCCGCCGCGGGCTTGAGTTACACTGCATGGATGAAAGGCATTTTAGCGACCATCCTCATATATAAAATCTGTCGCCAAGCACCTAAAAGTGTGTTCCGGCAGCACTCCTTGAGAGCCAGTGAAATTACAGGCACATGAGACTTAACAACTATGTCTCAAGGTGACGGGCACAGTGCAATTCGTGAATTGTGACGGAATGCATCTGTTAGTCAGAGAGTTGTTAGTTAGTTTAATTTGTCTGGCAGAGGTTAGTCCGCTTAACATCAGGTGGGCCTCGTCCTTGTCCCGTCACAATAATATAAAAAAAAAAACAGTTGCACGTGAATAAAGAATGGTACAAACTGAAAGTTAGACTATTACATTCCAAACATTTATTGAAAAAAGTAGTATTCTAAAGCTGGTGATAGACGGCGCGGGCTAGCGCGAGCCGGACGACGGACGACGCGTCGTCCGCCATATCACGCGCCGTCTAGCACCCCGGCGCGGCTCGCGGCGCGCGTCCGCAGTCCGCGTCCGCGCGATCCATCGTGCGTCGGTTTTTCGACACGAACTAAAGGCGCGCGCGCGGCCTGCGGCGCGGCTCGCGCTAGCACGCGCCGTGTATCACCTCTGACGAGCCGAGCCTCTAGACGGTGCAGAGCCATGGTGCCCATTTGGAGTTTAATTTTCTATTTGAAACACATATACGTGAATTAAATGATTATGGACTTTATTCAACTCTATGAAAAGGACCCGTTTATATGAAATCATAAAGATACAGGTCACAAAAACCACATCCGCGGACGTCGCGGCTTGAGGCGCGGCTCGCGCTAGCACGCGCCGTGTATCACAACAGGCTCGTGTCCGCGCTAAGACGAGCCGAGCCTACACGGACGGCGATCCGTCGTCCGTGGAGGCTCGGCTCGCGTTAGCCCGCGCCGTCTATCACCAGCTTAACATGGTAGATTATGATGGCATATATTTGATTACTATAAATATCTCTGATAAATATTATCACACATAAATAATTATGCATTGGAGTCACCAACTTTGTCGATACATACCTTGCAAAATGCCTGCTTATGCGCGCACGCAGAGGGAATTTTGGCATATGCCGCAATAAACTTTAGTCTTCCGATGCTTGGGACATACAACACATCTTTTTTTTTGTAATTAGCTTAGGACCCAAGCCCCCAAAGGTTCAACCCTGTTGAACGAATAGGCTCTATTGCAGAATTCCTTCCAAAGCAATTCGGAGATTCGAAGGTGAAGTTGGCCATTTAAAGCGTCTAAATACTTTAATCATGTATATTTTTTTCTAAAATAAAGTTATCACTGTTATTATCTCTATATGTAGACATAAAGACCCTTCGACCCGTTCCTCCGTTATTGCGCATAGAAGAGAGAGTCAACACAGACACATTTGTATTCATAATATGTTTAGGGATATCCTCAATTCGTCAAACTTTACGGAATTCGAACGTCAAGCCTTGATATCTGCGCACACAATCATCCGTGCATTGATTTCGCAAGAACCAACGTTCTCATCAATTTGTAATGTACAGAATTATATCTGCCCAGATTGCACTGACTATAAATTACTATTCTCTCGTTCTAAGATAAATTTAAGTTTGGCATTACTGCAAATACATAAGATAAATACAGAACCGTTCGAGTAGCTCAACTTGTAAAACCATAAAATGCCCGTTTAAAGGGCCATCTTATATTTATTTTAACAGTTACGGACTGTTAATTATCGAAAGCTGGCCGGCGTTTACGTCCGACTATAAAAATTAAATTCATGATCATAGCAAGTGATTTTTTTTTTGGTAAATGTGTTTATTTACTAGCTCCCCGGGCGCGGTTCCGCCCGCGCGTATTTCGGTTATCGCGCAAAAACATTAACCTCTTCTTGCGCAGTTGGATAAAAACTATTCTATGTTTTTTCCCGGGTCTCAAACTATTTCCATACCAAATTTCATTCAAATCGGTCCAGTAGTTTTGGCGTGAAAGCGTAACAGACAGACAGAGTTACATTCGCATTTATAATATTCGTACTGAGGATATAGGAACCTACACTCCGTCGCCTTTTTCACGTAATGTCGCGAGAGAAGAAATTGTTTTGAGCGATAAGACCGCCCATGGTAACACTTTTTGTTTGTAACAGTTGTCTCTAACATTATGTTTATTTTTAATGGGATTGTGTCGGAACTTCCATGAGTCCCACATGTTGTTAAGCGTTAATCTCTGCCTATAACAGATGCATTTCGTAACAAGTAAAAAACTGCTCTGCGCCAATCACCGTAAGACATGTATAGGTGTTAAGTTTCATATTCCTGATATTTTCTGGCTCTCAAGGAACCGGAACACACTGTTAGTTGCTTGACGATTTGAACGAAGTTTGCTTAGCCAATCTGAACCGATCAGCAAAGTCAGGCAACGTCCTCCTCGGTCATAACTTGGATGGGTGACCGCTGTTGACATTACTACTGAGCGCTTCCGTGCTTCGGAGGGCACGATAAGCTGTCGGTCCCGGTTGTTGTCTTAGGATGGCAGACGTTATAGCATGGTGGTAGGGCATTTTGCGAATGCCCGCCTGGCTAGCTACCACCCTCAAGTAGAAAATCTGTCGCCAAGCACCTTACGGTGTGTTCCGGCGGCTGTCCTTGAGAGCCAGTAATTCTAGGTTAGCCTGAACAACATCTTCCACCACATCATCACTTACCATCAGGTGAGATAGTTGTCAAAGGCTAACCTATCATGCATACAAAAAACGATCTGCCTCTGTACCACCCCCTCAAGTAGATACTTGATGGGGTGGTACAGAGGCAGATGAGCATGGGCAAAATGCACTATGCAGTGTTGAACAAGCCGACGGTGGGGATAGTTCCGTGCACCTGCGGCACAATGAGCAGCATGCCACCACTCATGGATTTGAGTAATGTCGCTGCACATTATGTGCACCACAGGGCTCTTTACGATCTTAGCGCACTAATTACCTAAAAGTGACCACCTTGAGCATTCGCAAGGCTAGTCATAAAATATATTTTTTGTACAATCATTTCTTTGTGGTATTTAGGATGTTACCGACTTCCAAAAAAGGAGGTTCCCAATTTGGCTGTATGTAGTATTTTTTGTATACATATTTGTAAATAATAATAATAATATTCTTTATTTCAATCAACTAGGATCATACATTACATTATGTAAAGCATTTACTGCGCCATTTATGGACTGATTTTGGTGATTCTATTTCGTTGATTAGATTAACCTTTGGTTAACGTTTGGTTGAGGAGTTTTTAAGTCATAGTCTATTAACTGAAAAATTTATTTGCATACCTTGATGATTTGATAGTATTTCTTCTTGTCCACGGTGAACAGTATTTTTGGCGACACTGAAAAGAGCGAAATAATTAACATGTCAAGGTAAGGTTTCTTCAAAGTAATATATACCTACTTTCCCTATGTGGGAAAACCGCAAAAGCTAGCTCATTCCACTTCTTGCAAGTGGGTGGCAGGAAATAGCGCGTAAAACGTGAGAAACCCATACTTGTATAATGAGATGGGTAGAAGTTGATCGAAGTTGGCGAGATTTTTAGTGTAAAAAAATGATTATTCTAGCCAAATTTATACTCGTACTCGTAAGAGCATTATCTTCCTGCCTTTTTCCTTTTTAGGGTTCCGTACCCTAAGGGTAAAAACGGGACCTTATTACTGAGACTTCGCTGTCCGTCCGTCCGTTCGTCCGTCCGTCTGTCACCATGCTGTATCTCAAGAACGGTGATAGCTAGACAGTTGAAATTTTCTCAGATGATGTATTTCTGTTGCCGCTATAACAACAAATGCAAAAAATTGGCCAAGTGCGAGTCAGACTCGCTCCCGTTAAAACAAAAAAAGGTAAAAATATGAAGTCTAATGTTGTAGCTAATGGTACGGAACCCTTCGTGGGCGAGTCCCGACTCGCACTTGGCCGATATTTTATGTGTGGTTGGTACAGTATATGTTTTACCAATTCAATCGTTCTAATATTGACTCTTATATTTAACGATTAGCTTCCCCTAACTAATACATAAATAGATTTATGCGTCATTGACAAGACAGAACACACAGAGTAAACTAATGTTTTTTCGGAGGTCTGTGTATTGGTTCTAGTTTGTTACAGTCAATGTCAAAATCACTTTTCCATTTTGGTGCACTCACCAATTCAAAGTTATTCACCTCAACAGCACGAAAAGGTTCATTTATATGTTAAAAAACTAGCAGCAAAGTTGTTCTTTTGCAGCGAGCGTGAGGAAAACTGTTTCGAATTTAAATCATCAACTTTCGGAATTAACCGGCGTGGAATAATTACTTGTTCAGAAACTAAATTACACGTATACGCACCACTATTGTTTTATAATCATAAAATACACTTCGTAGATTTTGAACTATCTACTTAATAATATTTGGTATACATAATTTCGTTATCATCGTTATCAATGTCATGCAGTAAAATATCTGAGCGTAATATCTACAGAAAACACACCGAAATGACAGGAAACTCATTTTCTTGCGGTAGTGGTGAAAACTTGTATTTTTCACACGAGAGCCATTTTTAGGCCATATGCCTGACTATGCTCAGGAGGCTACACTTAAATCACGCGCTCGTCATTTAATTCTAGACCACTACACAAGCTCGGGATTTAAATTCGGCACGCACTTGTTGCACTAATAACTAATTAAGCTATTGAGCCATATAAAAAAATAACGTCGTCATAATCATCACTGTAGTATAATCCCGAAGGGGCACCGGTGTCAGCTAATGGACACGGTGCTATATCATGTATAGTTTCCCGGATAACTCAATAACACTTGTTTGACCATCCACCGGTTAGTAGCGTGTCAGCGCTATTTTGAAATTCGCGGCAAATCTATCACTTTGGATCGAATTACTGCACTTACTGCTAACATAAATATATTGTATTAAATGTCAGTTTAGTTTACATTGTCCCAGGGCACCGGCATTGCACAACGGAATAAGATTTAATACTGGTGCCATTGTCTGGTATTTAGCTGGTATCAGCTGATTCCACACATTTAACCTTTCACGACTGTGTGTGCTACCTCGCGTCGGAATACTGTCCCGGCGCTTCCAGGATGTAGCTTGTTTCTGTTGAAAGCGATAGTGCTCTCAAGGTGGTGATTATTTCATTTAGAAAGTTTGCGTTAGCTTGCTTTTTCGAATATATTATGCACGTCTCAGTGAATCTTAATAAACACTATCGCAACAACCTATGAAAAAAAATAATTAAGGGTATATTTTAGACGAATTCCCCATACAAACGTAGTTCCAATCTCATTTAAATAATAGCGAATAAAACTCAATGATTTTTTACCTTCGTAATCATTGTCCTAATATCTAGGTTTGTGCTGCATCAGATTTTAATTAAATTATACAGTTTTGAAATTACACTAGCTCAAAAACTCGTAATTTAAGATAAAAGAAAGACCCAACTTTAAGCACTTTTTTAAAGAAATATTAGCATTTTTTAAAGATTTCTATTGCACCACAAACATGAGGAATATGTACATTGATTTTTTTTATAATGGGAAGTTATTTATACATGTGTACTATATTTTTTTAATAAATCTGGAATTACGAAATACAAAAATTACGCTCGAAAAACGCGCAAAAACGAGTGCTATATACTAAACGTTATATACTAAACTTTGTAATTATTAGTCCAAAAAAAAGGATTGAAATCGAAAACGATAGGTCTAAGAATACGCTTTATTTACATGCGAGTTTTTTTTAAATAACAAGTTGAGTTTATAAATAAGTATACACTTTGGCTGGCGAGTATATGTTCTTAAGTTTATTGTATGCTATCTTGACGGAACAAGCTCAAAAGCTCTGCCCTATAACACATGCAGTTCGTCACAAGTGGCGAAGTCATAATTTCGCATTATTAGTATGTATTCAAATACCTATTCCATTTAAATTACCTAACTCTGTCGGAGCCCCATTTCTTTATATATTTTGTGTTAAAAACATTAATACTCTATTCAGCTCAAGAAAATGCGACTGTTTTAAAGAAATTTAATGAAAAAAACATGGGCTCCTTTTTCATGTATTCGTAAGATAAGTAGACCAGCAGGTCTAAAATGGATATTTATTATCACGAGACTAAACTAGAAACCAATTTTATTGAATTTCTAATTCTAATAGCGTTTAACTAGGAATAAAAATAAAATAGTGGTGCAAGGTTTTACATTGGCAAAGAGAAATTCAAGGTCCTTAGGTAATTGTGTAATAAAGTTATAATATGTATAATAAAATTTACAAAGATATTACAACGCTCACAGAAGGAAAATTTGAGTTGTCGTAAAAACATTTTGATTAAGAAATCCTAAACACAGTTTGTGATTACTTTAACGACAAAATTTTTTGGAAAATCCCGCCTCTGCCAAGCTGTCGTCTGTCACCTACGTAAGTTAAACAAACATTGTAATGATTTTACTATCATATAGTTTGTAACACATTCTTAAAAGAAGTTTAAAAAAGAATGGCCTTAATTTCTTGCCCGTTCTTCTCGCAGCGGCTCTATGCATTTTTTTGCTGAACGTGGTAGGACAGTGTGGAATATATCAATAATAACATTTGTTGTTGACCTTCATAATAGCGTCGTAGACGTCTAAAGTGAATAAATAATTTTCACTTTGGGTTAACATTTTACAGAAAATATTCAAATTTGAAGATTTACTCATTCGTTCACGAGCTAGATACCCGTCACATACTGACAGACAGACATCAGAGCTACAGCAATAGGGTTTCGATATGGAAGAGTAGATGATAGAGTGTTTAGTGAATGAGCGATATTTCGCCGCCGGCAAAACATGGGTGTTATAAATAAGTTTGAAGCTCTTTTCTACGTGTATTTATGTATCGTGTAGTCAAAACTGCAAATAGATTTCGATGCTGTTTTTAAGTTTTCGTACCCAAAAGGTAAAACGGAGCTTGTTAATGAGACTTTGTTGTCCATCTGTCTGTATGTCACGGGTGTCAAGCTCGTACAATAAATGATCCATAAAACCTGAAATTTAGATATTTTGTGAATATTTTGTTTTTGGAAAACAATTGAATTATTTTTCAATTGGGTACTTACTAAAACATAAGAAGGTAGCTTTCTGTTTGAATTACTTATATAATTTCCTACTATTACGATTAGATATAGGTTTAAGCCAAATTAGGACTTGTATCCGAGTGCTGATGAGCAGAAGATTAATATTATCTTTAATTAGATATCTATTTTTATTTAAGAAATAATGTAAAGTAAAGGATGTGTCTGTGAAAGAACTGGTTGAGTTGTCACCTTTAATTTTATAATATTTTATAGTAGTTAACTCCATAACATTCATACAAAGTTAGTACAGTTGGTTCTATAAATTTCTCATTTTAATCCCAAATTATTTAAACTTACTAAACTTTAAGCGCGCCGCAATATCAGCAATCAAGGATATATTTCTTGAAGTTATTTTTCATTACTCTTCAAATGTATGACATAAAGTTATCTTCGTTAGCAAGTTTAGAATATTATTATTATTGTACGTGAATATTCGATAGTAGATTCTCTTGCTAAAGAAGAAACCTTGGCAAAACTAAAACTAATTAAATATTTAACTGATATCGTGAGTTACAATGTGGCTTCCTGGGATTGATCCGGGATACACCGTTAAAATCCACGAAGATAAGTGTTATAGTTATAGATATTATAGGTTCGTAAGTTATTGCAGCACAAACACGCAAATGCCGTCTACCTTACTTGCCTATATAATTTAACGACTTGGACGTCCTTGATTTGGTTCCTTGGTTTGCTTAACAAGAAAGTCTGAAAGACGAACTGGTGTTTGGGAGAGACTTTTTCGTAGTAATTCGCTCTGCTGTTCCTATTATTGCCTACTATTTTGACATAACGAAAAATCACACAAGTTTGTAATACCACGAGAACTACGAATAAATACGTAAAGAAATGTCAAGCTCAAAAACAGCAGACGCAAACCTTACCGCGGCGCGCGGCGGCGTGGTTTAAAAAGTGTACCGTGCGGCGCAACAACATTACTAGTAGAGGAGACGTTGGAGGACCTTCACTCATCTGATGAGACATATTTTATATCAAATACAATTTATTAACAAACTGGTCAAACATACCTATGATAACTTGCATATCGAAAAGTTTTCATAGCTATATTAATTAGAATTAATTTTAATCAAGTTTCTTTCATCACCTTCAATCTTTTCATAACCGAATGAAATTCATCTCAACTGATAGTTTTTAACACACAGAATATACCTGGGTAGGCTTGCCTACTTAGTTCTATGCATGGCTACCTGGCAAACAGACTTGAACAGGTAAGCACAATTTAAGTAACTACACTGACCTGTTAACCAATCGAAATTGATATCATAAGTAAGATATTTTAATTGCAAAACAAATCTTATAGGCCCGCCCGCAAAAAATATTACATACGTACAGAAATAGAAATTTCTTAAAATTAATTCAATGAAAAATAGCTATGAAAACTTTTCGATAGGCAAGTTATCATAGGTATGTTTGTTAATAAATTGTATTTGATAAAAAATATGTCTCATTAAGTTATTTGATGGGTGAAGGTCGATCTTCACCAGCTCTTAGACTGTACTCGTACCTTGACGCGACCAATCGGATGCGATAATTTCTAAGGGACAAATCAATTGAACAATCCAATTGAATTTGAAAGATTGTGCGTGTTTTGTTAATTGTGACCTTGATTAGCCCAAAATCATAGCGGTACCTGTATGACAGTTACACTTCTTTATTCGTGGCACGGGAAAAATTAACTTTGACAATTGGCTTTCAGCGGCTTGGAGCGGTGTGAAGCGGTTGGAAAATAATCATTAGTTGAGTTATCATTCTGTTATCAGTTGGTTAATTGGGACACGCCGGGAGTACGATAACAAGGTACCGAGTAGGTATTCAATCTTCAACCATTCATTAAATTTCAAGAGTTCACATTTAATCAGTCATCCCGGCTAAGGAGCATAAAGTTCAATATCTTCACACATGTATCGTTCACACATGCATTCTACACTTTACATCTATATTATAAGTAGTCAAATTAAAATTATTACTTGTAAATCGCTCCAAGTAACTCTTAATTCACTTACTTGAAGATAACGGGCACATAATATTATGCAGACTCATTTAAAAAAAAACTTTAACTATGATGTTGCAACGCATTGTACTTTAATTTTACTTTGCCACTATAGGTTTTTTTTTGTGATGAACGAACAACGAAACCTTTTGAAAACCGCACTCGATCCCCAAGATACAGGCTTAGTGCTTAGTTTGGGGCTCGCTTTCAATCTATTTATTACTCAATAAGAATTTTAATTATACTAAGATCTAAGTTCTCGATTGTATTTACTTAAATCTTTTTGGCAATCAAAATTATCTTATAATAAACTTAATTATAATTACTTACATGCGGCATAATATAATTCACTATATCTTCCAGCTAGATTTCGTAAAAGATAGCCAAGAGAAAAATCACCTGATTCCCAGCATGCCATCACTGTTGAGCCTGAGACTGAGTCTGTGTTTCCGGTTAAGTACAATTGGGGGTCTTCAAAACGCGAGTGAATAAGTATCTTCTGAGTAAGCGCGCTCCATCATCGATCGTATCATCACTTAACATCAGGTAAGATAGTGGTCAAGAGCTATACAGTTCAGAATAAAAAATAAGACTCGCGTCGAATTGAGTACAGTGTTGCTGCTCGTAGGGGCATAACGCATAACTTTACTCGTTATACCTCGCACGAAAGATAGCGGTTATATTACCAGCATAATAATATTTATGAATAATCAGAATAATCAATTTATCGGTAAAAATGTTACAAGTCAGTCAGTTTCCACAATTCTGCAAATTATTGTTATAACTAAGTATAACAATTGAAATTACATATAATTAAAATATTTTAATAAAGGTATATTAGTACTGTAGTATTTGTTTAATAAAGGCATAACGCCGGTAAAAAAAAAAAACAAAAAAATAATAATTAAAATAACAAAATAGTATTTAAAAATGGTAAGCCACTTTAGCATGAAATTGTTTTGGTGGGTATCACTGCAGTGTCAGATATTCCTCCTGGAAGCAGTAGTGTGCAAACACAACTGTGTGCACTCGTTAAGGGCATTGTACTATCTGAAAAGAAATAACATCTCGGAGTGAGTGCGCAGTGAACGATGGTGACAGTGCAACTACAAAAGATACTGTAAACTAAAGGGTTCATGACATTTAAATTGTATTGTATTACATAAAAAATATTTTCCCATCAATCACTCAATAATTTGCATGCGGCCAGGAACTTATACCATAGTAAATATATTATCCATGTTTATGTACCGACATTTTATGCAAATAAATATTATTCTATTCTAAAGCCGTGGCGCTCACCATTAGGCAGGCGCTTTGAGATCAAAAAACTATCAAACAAAGATTATTTGCTCATGAGTTATAGGTATAAAAACATTTCCAACTGCTTACGATAACAACTAAATTATGTAATAAATAGATTCAGGCGTTACTTTGCGGTAATCCATAATTAATATAGCAAAATTTTTAAGAAAACATAAAATCAATATTTTACAAAAACACTTGATCGTGTGCGCTCTAAGAATCATGGCCTCCTGAGGATGCTTCGTGTTTAAGTGAAACGCGTCGAAAATTCTTCCTGTTTGGCTACGTAGCGTTTACGTACGCCTCGGCCGTTTTACTTAAATATATATTCAATGTTTCCTTAAAATATATTTAAAATATCTTTTTTTTATGCCTGATAGCCTTTGACTATTATATATCTCGCTTGATGGTAAGTGATGATGTGGTCGAGGATGTTGTTCAGGATAACCCAGAGTTACTGGTTCTCAAGGACAGGCGCCGGAACACACACCGGTAGGTGCTTGGCGACAGATTTTCATCTTGAGGGTGGTAGCTAGCCAGGCGGGCATTATCAAAGTGCCCTACCACTATGCTGTAACGACTGCTATTCTAAGACAACAACCGGGACCGACGGCTTAACGTGCCCTCCAAAGCACGAAAACGCTCAGTAGTAATGTCACCAGCGGTCACCCATCCAAGTCATGACCGCGGCGGACGTTGCTTAACTTTGCTGAACGATTCAGAATGGCTAAGCAAACTTGGCTACGAGCGCTTTATTCTGTTATTATTGACTAAGTTATACGCTCTTTGTAAGCCTTCAACAATGGTCTTCATACGTACCGCAGGTATCGTAAAATAATATTAGGAATTATTGCACAAAAACGATAGACAACAAGTCAAAGTAATAAACAGACTCTTTACGAGTTACGATATTGTTACCTGTATACTAATAATGGAACTGTTGAAACCTCGGTTTTTGATCTGTCTACAGACATATCGATGGGGTGCGGGATAAGACGCGCCTCGAGAAATTGACACTCTAATTATTATAAAACACTAGGTTCGCCCCGCGGTGCTACCCGCTGTTTGTCATAAATGATATCCAAGTTGACTGATACTGACGCATAGAACATGTGTGTTCGTGGCCATTTTTAAAACCACATACCAACCACCAACCTAACTAACTAACGAACCAACAACAACCATAACCAATTTTTGTATTTTTTTTGTATAGGTACTGTATCGTTGAAATTTTCTCCATCTTGAAAAGGTAAAATCGGCATGCCGATCTTTATCATTAAAGATGACTTGCTCTGTATAGCCATATTTCTAGTTTCACAAACTTTCGCATTTATAATATTAGTAGGATTATCTTGACGAGCAAATGAAATAATATTATAACGATGAGATCGAGTTGAAGTAACTGAACTTATAAATTTAAAAGCCGTGGTATACAATTAATATCTTTCTTTCTTATATAAAATTCTATAGTTTGTAACAAAAAATTTTTTAACAAAAAATGGAACCGACTTCAACACCCAAAAGTGTGAAATAACTTGTTGAAGTCGGTACCATGATGGTTCAAAAGTACCTATTATCACAATATTGTGGGCATGGTACCGACTTCGACAAGTTATTTCACACTCTTGGGTGTTGAAGTCGGTTCCATTTTTTGTTAAAAAAATTTTTTCAATCTTTTTAGTGTAACTCAAAAACGGCTTGACCGATTTTGATGAAATTTAAAATGGGACCAAACGACAAGCATCAGCTTTCAAACAAAAAAAGAATTTTCAAAATCGGTTCACCCAGTCAAGAGATTTGAGGTAACAAACATAAAAAAAAAAAAAAAAATACAGACGAATTGAGAACCCCCTCCTTTTTTGGAAGTCGGTTAAAAACTTAACAAAAACGTAACAAAACTCCTCTGAAACGGCTTGACCGATCCGTATGAAATTTTGTGAAAATATTCAGTAGGTCTGAGAACAGGACGTAAACTATTTTTCATATACATTCAACCACTTTTTTATTTTTATATTTGGGTCTATCGGTATCACTCCTCACCCCTTAAACAGCACATGGTAGGGATGAGAGCGAAGCCGGTCTCCTGTCTTTCTCACACAATTAAAGATGGACTCACTAAAAATATCTTACACTCCATTTCACTAAGAGACTGATAATGTTTTTTTTAATTGTCATTGTTTGGTTTTTGGCAAAAACCATAAATTTTTCCCGTATAAGCGAAATTCGTCGAAAACCGTTCCGCCTAGGCTACTACGTGACAATTTTAACCTTGCTTCGAATGGCGAAATATTAATCTTTTCGTATTAATGTAGTATTATAAATTCATACATATATATATATATATTATATTCTTTATATTAAGTTCATTATTTTATTGTAGGTCTTTCATTATAAATATCTAGTATATTATATGTATTAGATTACGCCGCGGGAAAACGTCGGTATCCGGGAAACAGAATATCTTGTCGGGTCACCAACACACCATTTAGATTGTTTAAGTACTTTAAATTGAAGAAATAAATATTATTATTATATTTTAACGAGTACATTGCAAAAGCCTGCGCAAAAATAGTCTATAATATAACTACTTATGTAGATTGTTCTAAACAAATACTCGCAAGTGTGTTGTCGCTAAGACTGTAATAATGTTTTATATAACATTATTTAAGAATAAGTTACCGTAAAAGTTTCCCAAGCATGTTTCCGTCGCGACTCGCGTTGTTAAAGATTAAAATCTACTTTCCTTTTGAAACAATAACACCGAGTTTGTATTGTGACAGCAAGGCGTGTTCTTATCCAAGTGTTAACACGCGCATATATCATTGTTCGAGTGATACACCTGCGAGGCCACGCCCACCGCTGGAGGCGCCCCGCACTCCGCGTCTCCTCCTCACTTCACCATCATCAAGCAAGATAGACCTTAGATGCCATTCCACGCTGAGAAGTCACAGGGAGCGGTCGCCGTCGCTCCACAACCTTATTAATTCGTGTTTATGAACCGAGTGCTGTGCAGCTGTGATAAATGACTCTCGGTGTTTGCTATATTGTTTTTGTTGGTGCCGGCTGTCAGTGAAGACTTTCGAAACTTGTAAGTTTTTTTCACTAACTATACGTATTTTCGAGTGGTTATAAGTTAAGTTTTTATGAGTTCACAAGTGTCGGTTATCGCAAGTTGATAAAAGTTATGTCATACTTAAAACTGTGGTGTTGATAAATGTGTGCGTTATAATAATTAATTGTTTTGGGTATTCGCAGTGATGATAATGTAAATAATACCTAATACAGTTCCCGGTTTAATAATATAAAGATTGTTCGGCATCCAATTGAGAATAAGATGGAAAATAAATCAGCGAAATGAACAACATACCACTATACTTAGGTACGTCGATGACAGTAGGGTTTTGCTGCACATTAGGATCTTAACACTATTACGATCATTACGACACTTACGAACATTACGATTACGAACTACACTCATTACGATCTTAAAACCATCATATAACGGGAATTTGCGAATATACTATCAAAAAGTGCATTTCCATGAAAGGTTGGAATTAGGTAGGCAGTAAATCGAAGCTACAACTTATGAGTATTATTATTAGTATTCCTTATGAGTGTCGTCTTCTGTGTTGATGGAGAAAACATTATTTAATGTTATTAGAGGAAACATTGTACCCACTTCAATTACGCGGGATAACGGTAAGAATTTGATAAGTAAATATTACTAATATTTTAATAATTCGAAAATAAAAAACTATAAAGTTATCTTATATATGTTCAAGTTAAGTACCTACTTGTTGCTTGTCTAGAGGCGGAGCTTGGCGTTCAGAAGTGTTTGACGCAGGCGCGTTTTCTTTCGTTTATATTATCTTTCCTTTTTAAGAAATACCTTTTTGTATTTCTTTGATTTTATTTACGCCTTATATTTTATTAGCAGTTCAACTAAAGTTGTTTTTGATGTAATATTTTGCGCGGGTTTTGATTCCTTTCGGACAGTTATTTTTCTGTACACACAGGAAAAAACAAGTATGTGCGAGTTTGTGTTGGTTAACTTTTTATAAAGTTTTCTAATTAAACTTGTTCCATTGTAGTTATACTCAAAATTTCAGTTTTGCTTAAGAAAATACGTAAGTACCTAGGCATGTGATTTTTTAACTGCATCATTTAAACTTATGACAATATTAAATATAGGTAGGTACCTACCTACAATATTTTATTTTATGTAGTCTATCATATCTGTTTTGATAATAAAGCACAATGTAATATAAAGCACACAAACAGTCCGTGGAATGTAGGTACTGTAACTAGGATCTAGGTATCTATTTCAACATATTATATATTTTGAGCTATTAGTTATGAGTTATGACAGAATGTCAATAACTATGATTTTTTTCTTCATCGGATGATGGTAACAGTAGTTACCATATACCTACAGACCAGTTTGTAGGACGTTTTGCGAATTATCGCCTAGATAACTAAACTGCCACACTCACCTAAAAAACCCTTCGCTAAGCGACTAAGTGTTCTCGCTGTTCTTGATAATATATATATATATATATATATATATTCGGCATTTGCGAAATGCCTTACCACCATGTAATGTACCTACTTCTTTTAAGCAAGTAAGAACTATCGGTGATGGAATATTGAATGATTATATCATTACAATATTACCAATTTAGTCGAGGAAAAACTTAAGTCATGTGCGGTATTCGAACCCGCGTCCATCCACCCCATGACAATGAGTCAGAACTCATTTTTTTCCTATCGTCCTTTAACCATCGTATTGGGATGGAGCGACACCTATAGTTCAACTTATGTTGTACTACTATTGATTATATCAATTAAAATACCAAATCAAACGAGCTTTGGTTGAAGTCGGCTATTACACCCGTTAAAAAAATCGTCCGGCCACTAAATCACCGCATAGTTGAAATAAAAAATTACATTCGAAAGTTATATTGATGTTAACACGACACGTTCTCTAGCACATTCATTCTGTATTCGAATAATAATAAATCAAATATGGAATACATTTTGGAAAATAAAGTATACTTATATAAATGTGAGACACCGTTGTTAATAATTGTTATTGAAGGCCTGTTTCAGAATGTTCGAGTAAGTTCCGGTTATACTACCCAGAACATATTTATTGAACAGAAACACTATCTTTGCGTTTCACAGTCATCGATTTAGCCTATCCGCGGTTAAAGCTTGAAACGCGCTGCATGTTAACTGCCATTTTTATCATTCAGTTATTTGATGTGTTGGTTAGCAACCCGAAACTTTATTAGGACATTCTGAAACGGGCCCTTAGAGTCACGAACACCTACAACCACTAACTTGTATTTTATAACTAGCGGCCTTCCCCGGATCCACGGGTAATTGCGACTATAAAATTAGATGTAAGCTATCCTATCTTTCAATTTGGATCAAATTGTACACTGTGTGCAAATCAAATATAAAATCGATTGAGTAGTTCAGGAGTCCATCGCGGACAAACAAAGTGACACCTAATTTTTATACATAAAGATATACCTACATAGTTTTGAATGAAAATAAGTACTCGTAATATCGTATATTTCACAAGATATTTTATAATAGATACATCACTTTGAAAACTATAGCGAGATTTAGTTTAATTAACTTATTAGTAACCAGTTAGGACCCGCGTTATATTTACTTACCGGAAAAAATCGCAAAATTTTATTTTTTATTTTGTATTCGATGCAACTTGAATTGTTTTATTGATGATCTACTCCCAACCTAGTTTTTTTATCAACGTATTATTACACAACCGGTTTGGTACTCATATAGGTAATAACTAATAAGCAAATATAGTGACCCGTGATATACGGACAGCCATACAGATAGCTCCACCAATAAGCTAAATAAAGTAACCCGTGACATACGGACAGCCATACAGATAGGTCTGCTCAGCTCATTACTAGGGCTCAGCTTTGTCTATTGGAACTCTGTGTAGTATCTGGTACGGAACTACGAAAGTCTGAAGGGAAGTTGTGAAGATTTATTATAATATATTTTAATGTTATTAATGTAATATATTGTAATAATAGATATCAACTTACTAGTTTCCTTCGTTACCTACTCTCATCATCATCATTTCAGCCGCAAGAAGTCCACTGCTAGATATAGGCCTCCCACTTATTAAGTGTTACAGTATTCCCTACTCTAAAGTCATATACTCAATAAAGCGGAAAGATTTGATTATTTTTTTGCTTTGATTAGGCTCTGAAGCTACTCTTTTTTTATTCCTGATATGTTAGCATTTGACCACTATCTCACCTGATGGTAAGTGATAATGAGGTCGAAGGTGTTGTTCAGGCTAGCCTAGAATTACTACTCCTGGACCGATATGAAAAATTCTTTCACCATGAGAATCCATCATTATCCCCGATGAACATAGGCTATAGACGATTTTCAAAAAGTCAGGGTTCCGTAAGAAATCTTCGATAATGTAACCCAAAGTGCGTAAATATACCAAAAAAATCTTTATATCGCGTACGCTGCAGAAATTATTCACAATAGAGCAAACTGATGTAGGTACTACAATTTTATAGCAGATATCAATATCTAATAAAAAGTACACAATATTATAAGTCTAATTATTACAGTTTTGTCACAATAACTACTTTTTAATAATTTTTTTTAATTCTCATGCGAAGCCGGTGCGGACCGCTAGTTATGTATAAAGAATCAAGAATCACAGTGCATTTTATCAGTAATCCAGTAGAAAACAAAATAAGGTCGAATTGACAAAAAATCCAAAAGCTTTCAACGTAAAAGAATCAAGAAGCACAGTGCATTTTATCAGTAATCCAGTAGAAAAAAAAATAAGGTTGAATTGACAAAAAGTACAAAAGCTTTCAATGTAAATAAACTGCCATTTTAAACTCGTGAATGACTTTATTACATAATAATAGCTGTGAACATTCATCCATCACTAAAATTCTTCTGATATTTTTGTTAGACAATACCCTACTGCAATTGGAAATTCGCTGTGACCTAAAACGGGACATTTATCATTGGATGTTTCGCTCAAATGATTGTTCATTCATCAGACAAAAAAGGAAACTTGCTGAAGTTATACCTAAACGTAAAGATTAAGTAACTTTAAAAAAATATTTTCAGTTAGCTACACTAAATAAAAAAAAAATGGTGTCCTTTATTGTGGGCGAGTGACAAAACAAACCGATCCTTTACGAAAAGATTGATATCTCTGGTAATAAACTTATATATATATATATATTCTTCTTCTCTTTATCTTGTTGTCAAGAGTGGATCGAATTTTATTATGAAAAATGTACCATGTATCGTTATGTATAAATACTCAATACTCAATTATTTATTGCAACATATGTAGTTACATGCAGGTCTTATATAGCATTTGTACATGTATGTATTTTACATGTTTGTTTATATATGACCCTATAAGGGTATGGCAATAGGCGGAACGGAACGATCTATTACTAATTCATCAAATTTATCGTTGAAAAAATCATCTATGGTATAATAACATTTAGATTCAAGTAAGAATTTAAGATTTTTGATAAAACATTCTACCTTTTCTATATCTTTAAGCGTATTAGGCAGCTTATTATATATATATCTATAGCCATTGAGTTAGGGCCGGATATGTACATCTCTAGATTGGACTTTGGTTTTATACGTTTATGTCTATACTGTGATCTAATATCACGTGATTGATCGGCATATTTTCAATAGAGATGGGTACTTTTTTACAAATTTGCAAATTTCTAATATATAATATGAAATACATAAATGATTATTTATTGTATTTTATGTTCATTCTGTTGCAAAACGTATAACTAGCTTGGTAATATCGATAATCTCAAAGTATTAGATTTTCAAGTTATCGATATAATTTTCAAGTTTGTGTTTTATGTATTTATATCGACTACACTCAATAAACTCTATAACGAAATGTCAACAGTAGAACTCTTTGTAACCGATAAAAATTAGAGCCTGTAAAAGGGGTATCTACAAATTCCTCTCTGGGCAGGCAACGCATCGGCAGCGCAGCTAGTGTTGCAGATGTCCATAGGCAGCGGTTACGTTTACCATCAGGCGGGCCGTCTGCTTGTTTGTCACCCATAACATAAAAAAAACGAGTTCTTCCGAGAAAGTTGTTGACATACCTATTTCGTGCCAAACAGTAATGTTCGCATTACTGTTCCCTACCTTAATAAATGTAATGTAATTTCTTTCTTCTTTAACCCGTGTGGTGCCGGGTTAGGATTGCACCTCCCCATATCATCCCACGGGTGTCGTAAGAGGCGAATAAGGGAAAAATACTTGAAGGTGGGCAGCAGCGCGTTCTAAAGAACTGTCAACTTAAACTGCGATCCCCAAGATGCCTGCCAAGCGTGGGGATTATGGAAAATACTCCCTTAATAGGTCCGATCCGGCTGTTACAGTACAGTACAGTACCTTAATAAATCCATAACATATCAATCACATTGATATGGCAGAGGCAACACAGTGCGTGTGGAGTTTTTTACTAAGAAACATTTCTAACGCAGCGGAAATCGATAGTAAACGACTGTAGACAGGATTTTCAGGGTAAGCCACAATCTATCATCCCACACAATGCATTACAATTCCCCCTCTCCCCTTTGCCTGACAGCTCGTACCTTTGCCTGACAGCTCGTATTTGTAAGAACTACTGTGTTCCGGTTGGAAGGGTATAGTTAAATTACAAGCACATGAGACTTAACCACCTTATGTCTAAGTGATGTGACGAACTGCATTTGTTATAGGCATACTGCCGCTTTACATCAGATGGGCCTTGTGCCATTCCGTCACAATCCCATTCTTGATTCCGTTAAATATTCACTGATAAAGTTTGTGGACTGCGCTGATGTAATTTATAAATCTACCCACTTGTTTGTGGTATTAAAATACCTTTACCTTTGTATACTTGTCAAGAACGTAAGTGGCTGGATAAACCTTACTTAGGTTTTTAGACACTACTTATTATATCACTATTGTAATACATAATGTTGATAAATAAATAAAAACATAATAAAAAAATTATATAGTAATATAGAAATTTGCTATCAATGCTATGTTTTATTGTTTCTTTTTCAAGAAACCAATATATTAATAATAAGTACCTTCACGGATCGTCTTTAAAATTCAATGAATTTTATTAAGCTATATCCCTTACTAACTTAATTTTATATATACAACGTTTTTGGAGTATATCTATTAAATTAATGGCCTATTAGCGGTCACCTATTTTTCTTTGGAGGCTTTCGTAGAGATGAAACTGGTATGAACTCAAAGTAAAAAAAAAAACAAACCACCTCTAATAATGAAAAAATACTTGTTGAAATCGATAACATATTATGATGACAGCTGATATATTTTTTACAATTTTTAGTGATTATGGCTGCATTTGCTCGTTATAATGCGTTTGCCGTCGGCAGTAGTTGCAGCTATCGAGTCTTCGAGCTAAAGGCATGCTTATTGGCTAATACCTCTTTGAGTTAATGAAGTGAAAATAAAACTTGCTTAACAAAAATAAATCAGCAACATTCTATGGTCCAAATACAGTAGAGCTTCGTCGAACATACAATAATTATACGCTTCGACCTTAGAAAAATAAATACGCGTCGTTGTCGTTGGTTCTTAGAACTTATTCTTTTCTTGGATGTCTGATAATATTATTTAATCAGTGCAGAAGCTTAGGACGTATTGCACTCAAAAATACCTTTTATCGGAAGGTGTGTTTGCATTAAGATAATCTATAACATATAACATTCAGATTATCTATGATAAATATTTGAATTTCTTGTCTGTAAGTCATATGTATATAATCAATAAATGAATGAGCTAGACCACAGATAAGAGGAAAGTGATCTGGGTATAATTTTCATATCAGCCCACGTTCTTACTAGATCCAAACTAAATTTGAACGTACTCGTTCCTGTGTCAGTGACCATTGCACCGTTCGAACCGCAGACCTATATCCAAATAGATGACACAAGCGCTTCAAAATGTTTTACAATGAAGAATATCAATTTGGTCGTAGTTACTATGACGTCACGAAAGCAATTCAGTTATGATTGACACATTTTTGACATATAATTCTCGTTACTCGTAATATTACCTATATTTTTATTATTATTAGAACTGTAAATTCGCAGACGCTGCTGCTTACTCGCCCTAATGATGATCATCTGATATCCTCAAAACTCGGGTCGACGAATTCGATCCCTAATGTTAGTGTTTTGTGGATTAAACAATAATTGACTGAGAGGGCGCGAAGTGCGAGCGAATCATCGCCGTTTCAGTTTGGGCAATAATGCTTTCGTATGTTGTCCAGATATCCAGCTTATATCTCCGGTTTAGATTCTCGTGAAATTTTGTGAGCTATTTAGCTAATTATAGAGAAGAGAAGAAGAATTTATTGCCATAGGTACTATTTTTGTTTTTTTTTTCTAAACGGTGGCGTATTAGCTCCGCCGCGCCGACGGTGCTAATACTATGATAAAATATTATTATTATGATTAAATTGTTATTAAATAGGATCAGCTAAAAATTCTTATACTTATGCTAAGTTTTAAACTTAAATAAATCGCTTGGTCTTATTTTGAGCTGAAGAAAGCTCACAATAACATTAGTATACATGCCGCACGAATTTATCCCAAAGGCATGCCATCAAGCTCATTGAAAGGCACCACTCGTCACCGACGTATCCACCTTGTCAGCAGTATTGTAGCGTGCCATCGCGGTGGGTATCGCCATACTCAACTCCAACAAACTATCGGAGGACTCAGATTACGACTCGCAACGCAAGATAAGTCGACTTGTGGAATCTACTTGAATATAGGTCTGTGGTTCAGACGATCACGCGTGGGCGTCTCCCCAGGGTTGCCGTTCGCTCGTGTTTACGATCTTTATGGCCGCTAATGGGCAATAATACGCACCTCTTGACTCCGAACGTGGTAGGTTAAGTTATTGGTGCGGATGCCGTCCAAACGTCCATTGATGATGCTCTGGAAGTGAATTTTAATTGGATTTGATCTTTATGTGGCGTTTTGCTTTTCTTTTTTGACATTTATGAATGTAGCTTTAGTTTCGTGTGAAATGGAAAGATCTGGTAATAGATGTAGCGTACTAAATTGTAAGTATGTATTGCGATTAAAGGTGTCCTTGTGAGACTATTTAGTCTTACCCTTTTGATCATCAGTGCATGCTTTCTGAAGTAATGCTAGCCGAGCGATACATTTAAAAAAAGTCATATTTTCAAATTTTTAAGTAACATCTAGTTTCTTACCTTTATAGTGGGAATCAGCCCACGACCTCCGATTTTAAACATTACAAATTTCTTGGGCACCGTCCACCGATTTTACGCACAGGGTGCCTTATCCACTGTGCCACCCAGTGCTGTTACTGTACTCATAAAATTTGTAAATGATATGAGACTTAACATTGTAACGTATTCTTCTTCTCAGTCGTTACGCTCTTGACAGACCGGTCGTGGTCGTCATGTAGTTGTAGTGGGGGCAGATTTAATTTGGTCAGTCCATCGCATGGGTGACCTCCCGCGCGGTCTCGTGCCTTCTACTTTGCCCTGAACGACAAGACGCTCAATGGACTGACTACCTCGCCTCAAAACATGTCCGAAGAATGCGAGGATCCGGGATTGCACTATAGCTGAAAGACGCTGCTTAATGCCGAGTTCTTGGAGTATCGAGACGTTTGTGCGAAATTGGTCCACGACACCCCAAGCATTCTTCTCCAGCACCACATCTCAAGAGCATCTATTTTCTTCTTTTCCATCTCTCGCAGGGTCCACGTCTCTGCGGCTTACAGAAATATGGGGAAAATAAGAGTTCGCACTAGTCGGATCTTTGTGGCTTTGGTGATACTTCTGTTCTTCCATATTTTCCTCATTTTGTCCATTGAGGTCCTGGTGATCGCCATACGTCGTTTTACCTCGTCGATGCATCCGCCGTTATTCGAGAACGTTATGCCGCCGAATAAAGAATATGCATATATATTATACTATGCAGAGTTTACCGCGTAACAGAGTATTTTCAAACAATTATTTTGCCATTTATCATCTGTATATACACTTTTTCTTTTTATAAGTTATAAGTATTGATAAGCGGAGTACGATTTGACATAAAGTTTTGAAATTAGCCTCCATTGTAAGGTGAACGATCTTCTCAATGTCACTGCCGTAGTTATTACCGTTTTTAACACTCGCAACGTAACCAGCAATCAACTTTAGATTCATTTAGTTCAACGTGATTCATTTTGTCCCTAATATAGTAAGATATAGGTTTTTTTTTATTAGGTGATAAGTTATCCTACTGCACTGAGCGCTTCAGTCTTTATAGCATGGTAGTAGGAAATTTTGTGAATACCTGCCTAGCTAGCGTCCACACTCAAGTAGAAAATCTATCGCCAAGCATCTAAAGTGTGTTTTGGCTGCTTTCTTTGAGATCCAGTAATTCCAGGTTAGCATATACCTGGTCAAATGCTAGCTTGTATGCTTTAAAGAAGAAACAATAATTTCTGATACATTTAAATTAATTAGCTGTTCTCATTTTTCCACTAGCCATATTTTGAGACTGGTCACGTCAAACACCTTTGAAAGGCATAATCTAAAGTTGAGGAATGATGAAAACTATAGCAGCATGTACATACTACTAATTACTATTACTTTTAGGTCATAGCACAATACTCTGCTCCAAATAAACCTCGACGTTATAGTAGATGATTTTATTTACATTTATATTGTTTGGAAAGCTGCCCATTTATACCTGAAGTTCGCAGTTTTTGTTCGCATGTCTCCCAGTCTTTAACCCTCCGCCTAACAGCTGTACCGTGACTCGATGTGTGCGGATCGGGAGCATTCATCTGAGATAGCCTCAAAGGCACCAACTTAGTACGGCGGTGTTTAATCTTAAACATTTCCTGCTACACACACACGTCAACGCCCTGGGATGTCCTACGATACGGCAGGCATCATGCATTTACCAACATTTATATACATACATACATAATATATTAATAACATTTATTGATTTTAAGAGCAAAAAAAATATGTGCTTTACATATTTGTTATTGTGATTTCCGCTTTGCACGCGATATGCTTGTAATCATATTTAAAAACAGAGGGGTAGCAACATCATTGCTAGAGTTAAGTATGCTAAAAAAGCACTTATTTCGATCAGACTAAGTCTTGTACTCGTGTAGTAAGTTTTTTTTTACCGGCGGTATGCCTTTATTAAACAAAATACTACTAACTGTATACAACACTACAGCTACTACAATAAAAACATTTAGGTAACCTATAAGTCATAGCAGACTCATAGGCGGTCTAAATGCTCCAGTCCAGTACCAGTTGGCAGCGTGCCCAGCATGCTGGCAGCATTGCCAGTTTGTAGTAGGTAAGTCGTATTATGCGGGTCATTATCTATGGATGCACGAACATCAATAACGGCACGACTCGACACGCTGTTGACCACTTTTGTGGTATATCTTGAATGTGAACTTAGTATTTTTTAGATATTTCTTTTATCATTAACTGATCAATCATCTTTATCATAAAATAACTACATTGGATATCCATAAATTGGATATACAGTGTGAATTCCATGTAACGTCACTTGATTTAACGACAAACTCCCTAATGCGTCGAAAACACTTTGTTTTGGTTGGTTTAGCTTGTTTTCCATACAATGATATAGTATTGCACCCACTCTCAATAACGACAAAAATTAAGTAATAAAAAGTACCTTCTATGCCAAAATTGGTAAAAACTGCGCAGCTGTGTACGTTCTTTTGTACCTTTATTATCCTAGCCCATAATAAACTTGTTGCACCATGCAAACCGAACTTTCTGAGAAATTCGTCCTTTTGTTTACAAATTGTGATTGCTTGCTCGTGTAGACTGTTGTTGACCATGACAAATAAGTAGGAGTCATGGATTATCTGTACGTTATCATATTCTTAGTTGATCACAAAGGTTTTTTTTCCCTCCTTTTAACGGCAACTTTCTATAACGCTATAAAATGTACAGTCACTTCAGTGTCGTTATATAGAGTTTACACTGTACATAAAATAATTCAATTCGCTTAAAATTACTTATTCCATGAGCTATTGTACTGTCTGGAGATATGTGAAGTTTGTACAAAGCCATCTCGAAGTTCTCAATGTGTTGCTGATTCCATACTATTTGTTGCCTTTATGGCTCGGCTTTAGCCTCTGGCCGTGTGGCATTATGTTACGAGAGCTGTCACGCTCAGATAGAGTTATTTGATATTGATTTATATCTCCCGTCTATGTACGCCTTGTTATACCTTTTTCGTATAACTAGAACATTAGAAAGTTAATTAAATACTAGGCAATGTCCTTGAAATGTTCTCAATAGTCATTTTAATTCATTTGATGTTATTTTTATCCTGATTTGCATCTTTAGCGTTATATTTGCAGAAACTGGTATTTCGACTTTAGCGTAGGTACACTAATAATCACGTTATAAATTCCATGTTTGGAAAAACAGTACGAGTTTGGTATTATCTTTGTGCACAAATTCAAAATCAGATATACAATTTTGGAGCTCGTATTCAGGTCAATTAGAAAATTATAAATATTAAAAATTAAAAATATTCTATTTCTCAAACATGCTTGGAAATGAGAGCATTATTTTGACAACCTTCTTCGAGATAAATCGAAATTGCTGTACTGGCCAAATACATGCGCGCAGCGGCCGGCAAAAATGTATGAAAATCTATAATCTGTCGTGTCTAGCGGCCAAATAAATTGCATAGTAAACTCATATCTGTCGTGTAATTTAAAAATGGAACGATCTTTTACTTCGAAGCATGGCAACCAAGGAGGTAACCTATCAAAGGTTTTATTTAAATTTATATCTGGCTTGCAAATAGAACGCTGTTTATTGAAAATTGTACATTTAACAACTGTATCTTCAAATAAAAATTCTGCCTAGTTTGTTTTAATTTCCGTGCATTATTTGAGGAAAGCACTATACAAGCCTTGGCCACAACTAGGCATTGATGGACTTACGTATGTGTTTACACGTTCGTCCATCAATGCCTCCTTTGCTGGCCGCTGCAGTAATTTACTATTGCCACGTTCAGCGAACAGGTTATAGAGCCACTGTGAGATAAACGTGAAAAAAAACTCGGAGCCATCCCTTTTATACGTCTTTACCTACTCTTTTACAATTTGTAATATCAGTTAAATATTAAAATATTTTTTTGACGGAAGTGGAATGCCCCATTGAGCATTTTTGTGCTCTAAATAATTACTAATCGTATAATAGGTATACTTCCTAAATTAATCAGTTTTAGGTGCAGCTTGAATTTGCCTTCTATTAGGACCTAAAACAGCTGCTTTTCATTGCCGTATCAAATTCGAATTAAATTTCTCAATCGACATCGTCCAATAAAGAGTATAATTTAATCAATTCAAGATCCGAGTTCGCCGAGGCGACGACGGGAAGTCTTCAATTATAATTATTGTCTGGTCCATTCGCACTCGCAACATTTGTATGTGTGCGTGTATGTATGACTAACATCCGGGACTATACATCTGCCACATCTCTCTTACCAGTTATCGGCCGGTTGATGTCATCTACAGTAATTATTTGTTGCGAATATCATCGCGTCAATTATCGCAAGGCTTTTATTACTAATGCAAAAGCTTCATTTTACATCCGATATAGAGTCGTAAATGCAGAAATTTAATATTATGTGGCGTGAGCTAACGATCTGCATAGTTCCTTGCTCGTTCCAACTTACCTTTACTACTTCTGTGTTGATTAATATTGAATATCTTTACCGATTTTAAGTTGAATAGAATCAGTCGTGTATTCATTGGTTAATTCTACCTTAGAAATGTATGTTAGTTACTCTAAAATGTAAATTAGCTTCGTAAACAATACAAAGTTTTTGTATCACAAAATCCAATCCAATTGAGCTAACATGACAATGTCAGCTATCTTATAATTAGAGCATACCCCGGCTAAAGGGGTGGATGTCCGCGGGTTCGAATCCCGCACATGGCTTGAATGTTTCCTCTCGTAAATTTGTGATTTCGTAATGTAATCCGCAAAGCGTGCGCTATTGCAAACAGAAAAATATTAAACATAAGAGTTTTTGTATTGTATTGCACATCATCTGTTGCAGGTAAATCGTCCTGTATATGACAATATGGTTTGGGATTAATAAGAAAGCCAATAACATTTTGAAATTTCCGTGGAACTTGTAAGTGGGGTATACTTACCGTCAAGTTACACATATATAAATATATATCAAAAAAAGGATAGGCAGAGGTGTCTTAACATATAAATATCCTCAGACACACTCTTGGTCCCATGTGTTTGGTCAAAGCATGGGCCATTTTGTAACTACCGTTTATTAATATTTTTTACTTTCAAATTGTGCTTGTACAGTTTGCACATTTGCCATCTGTCCAATAATAATAAAAGTATACAAAGTCAGGTGCGACTCATGTAGAAGTCGTATCAATAAGTCACTCATGTTTGTAATATGGTGCTATCTTGATTAGGTTGGACGATAACACGAAGAGTAAAATTTCTTGTTATTGTATTATTTGCTTACACTTGAGCGTGTTCACGAACACTGTCAATAATTCACATTCATAATATAAGAAATATACATTTTGAAAAATATTACGGCGTCAATTCTGTTCTAATTCACTAAATTTAAAATTCTCTAAACTACCAGGATAGTTCTTATTATTTTCACAGTAAAATCCACTTCCGTGTAGCACTTGAAATGACAATTCTTCAAATAGGATTATTCTATTCGTTTTTTTTATGCTCGATAGGTTAGCCTTTGACCACTATCTCACCTGATGGTAAGTAATGATGTGGTCGTAGATGTTGTTCAGGCTAACCTAGAATTACTGGATCTACTATTGTAGGTAATTTTACATTAGTTTATAGAGCAACAAGTTACATGACTACTAAATCCATACTAAATCTTCGTAAAACATACCCACAATTGAACAGAATCGTCACTCGCAAGCGTAACATAAATTTGTATTTTAGTGTCAACAGAATAAAAACTGCCAAAAATTAAAAAAAAAAATTTAGACTTCTCTTATAGAATCGACATCAATAATATTTAAAAAAATATATATTCTCTCTAAAACTCTAATAATTCTACCATTTATATAAATTAAGTACGATATCGAATTATAAGTAATATTAATTATATATAAAACAGTCAATTATAAGTAAATACCTCTAAACTAATTTTGAAATCAGTACAATCCATAATAGCTGTTGTATCGCTTTATTGATGTCATTGAATTGGTATCAATGACCCCTGTCCTTACGAACAGAAATAAGGTTTAAATCCTTTGGACGGTTAGTTGGTTGATACTGACAGGAGATGGATGTTTGGACGCAGGTGGTTCCTCATTGCTGTCGTTGGTAACTGAATTTATTGGACACGAAGTAACGGTTACCGTTTGCCGTAAGGTGGCCGATGTCTGTAGTCCCACCGTACTCTTCCTAAAGTATATATTGCTAAGGGAAACGTTACACAGTCCTAAACCTGTTGTGTACTTACTCGTCTTAGGGCCCGTTTCAGAATGTCATAATAAAGTTTCGGGTTGCTATGCAACACATAAAATAACTGAATGATAAAAAATGACAGTTAACATGCAGCGCGTTTCAAGCTTTAACCGATGGATAGGCTAAATCGATGACTGTGAAACGCAAAGATAGTGTTTTGTTTAATAAATATGTTCTAGGTAGTAAAACCGGAACTTACTCGAACATTCTGAAACAGGCCCTTAATAACATTATTTATTGAGGAAATAAATGTGATCCATTCAAAATGTATTTATTTTATTCCTCATAGGTTAGCTTTTGACCACAATCTCACCTGATAGTAAGTGATGATGTGGTCGAAGATGTTGTTCAGGCTAACCTAGAATTACTGGCTCTCAAGGTATTTGTTAATTTAGTTGCATTAGTGTACATATAATCGCTTTAGTGTACCAGCAGGCCAATTATATAACTTGTTACTAATAAAATCTGATTGAAATCATAGAAAAATGACGGTTACGAATATTGAACATTTTTTTAAGGGCCCGTAACGAAGTTTGTTTAGTTGTTCTTAAGCAACGTCCGTTGCGGTCATGATTTGTATGGGTGACCACTTATAACATTACTACTGAGCGCTTCCGTGCTTCGGAGGGAACGTTAAGCCTTCGGTCCCAGTTGTTGTCTTAGGATAGCAGCCGTTATAGCATGGTTGTAGGGCATTTCCAAGCACCTAACGGTGTGTTCCGGCAGCTGTCCTTGCGGGCCAGCAATTCTAGGTTAGCCTGAACAACATCTTCGACCACATCATCACTTACCATCACGTAAGATAGTAAAAAAACGTATGCACATTCTTTGCAAACTAAAGTTGTAATTTAATACATATTCTTCATTTAATAACAGATAAGTTAGCACATTTTTTTCTATTCAGATTTTGCTAGTAGGTAAAAAATAACATAATTGACGCACAGGTATATGAACGCAGTTTAAATACAAGTATATTAAAGCTTAAAGCGTTTTTTTTTATGCAGGACACGTACATATCTTTTGGAGTTTTTAGTAAGTACTAGATGTTTTATTGATATATTGGTATTTTTATATTTTCTATAGAGGACATACTCGTATTTAGTACTGAGTTGGGAAGCACTTACACTTATAAGCTGAACATTGTAGATATAATTTTCTCTGAATAAAAATACCATGACATGAAGACGGACAGGCAGAGAGAAACCATAAGCGTTCCGTTATGCTACACAACCCTAAAAACCTGCTAAAATAACTTCACGCATTTTTTTTCTTGCCAGCTTTGAATGTGTTACTGACTAGCGGTGGGGGCATTATCTATTACGAACGATACCATCGGCAGGGACTTGTCAATCATAAGTTACACACGTCAGGTCAGAATGGCATGCTTGACCGTGTCACGGGTTCTTCAAACCTGAATCTCCGGGCCATCGGAATAAGACAGGTGGATTTGTTATAAGGGAAGGAACAAACTCTTGCGATTGTAAATGAGGCAGTACTTAAGTTCATGATGATCCCTACTCAGTAATATATTAGACAGGAAGCGTTCACGCAATCTACTTACCTTCTTTGTATTCCCACAATAAAATTGTGTAAGTTACGTCCCAAATATAATCAAGATTAAGTACCTGCCTGGCCTCAATTAAGAAAAAAAAATACGGTGGTTGCGTTAATAAAAGATAAATATGCATTGCATTGCAAGTACCTGTGTTTTTTTTTGCCGATATGTAAACCTTTGTCCACAATCTTACGTCTCGCTGAGTGATGATTTGGTATGAAGAATGTAATGGCTATCAAGGACAGCTGCCAAAATACCCTCTTAGGCGGCTAGCCAGTAGGGCATTCACAAAATCACCCTTTACCACGCCAAAAGGTAATTCTGATGGTACTCAATATCTAAAAGTTTGGCAACACATTTGAGATGTTCAAAATACTTTGTATTGCATTCTTGAGGGTCCGTCCGCAGGCAAGAAGCTAGAGGGTGTAAATCCACAAATCGCGTCAACGCATCTCTTCACTGCTACAGCTATCTCTCCAAGCCTAGCCAGAATTGTTGACCTCCCACAATTTTAATTACTTCCAAGACAATCTGACAATTGTAGTAAGCTTCGGTTCTGTCTCTTAGAGTGTTGTTCAGTTCGGCAGCGTGCTCGACGATCCGCCACGGCCATCCATCATTCATGAGCGCGAACGCGTAACGAGCCCCATTCGAAGGAGCCGAAGATGCGCATACGCCTCAGACCGTTCCAACACTATTCTCTTATTGATGGATCACGAATTTGTACATTAAAATATACCTTTTAAAATATATCGCCGCACTAGACGTGCGAGCGTTTGACCTTCATTCTTATTCATATTTGTTATTCAACATTAATATTATCATATTTTACGTCGCACTGAATGCGCATTGTTATTCCTCTTTTCACTAGAATCATTGAAGGAAATGCTTTGGGAGCAAAGTCGTAGTTGCATCAGATAGCCAAAACTTGCATAATTGAATAAGTAATAGGACCAGGGTCTCCTTTTAGAGAATAACATCGGTCAGGTGCGATTCACACACAAAGTATTCCGTATATTTGGTTGTATGCTTATGCCAAGAAAATGCTTACTTTTTTGTTTGATCCCAAAGTGCCACCTTTGGGATCTTTTAGGATAATTCCGAGTAGCAATTGGCTTTTTTCTATTAGGGTTCCGAAGCCTCGGCTATCCGGACGGACAGCCTTCCGACCTGTATAGGGTCCAAAGATACTATACGGTAATATGGAACGGTAATTAGTAGCCGGTTGAAATTTTTATATAGAATATGAGTTAGTAAAGTGGTTTGCCTACCTAACAAATAAAAATAATTATAAAAAGTTAAATAATAAAACTGATTTCCCGTAAAAGTACCCCATATTTTTAACCGACTTCCAAAAAGGAGGAGGTTCTCAATTCGTCTGTATTTTTTTTTAGGTTTGTTACCTCAGATCTCTTGACTCTGTGAACCGATTTTGAAAATTCTTTTTTTGTTTGAAAGCTGATGCTTGTCGTTTGGTCCCATTTTAAATTTCATCAAAATCGGTCAAGCCGTTTTTGAGTTACACTAAAAAGATTGAAAAAAATTTTTTAACAAAAAATGGAACCGACTTCAACACCCAAAAGTGTGAAATAACTTGTCGAAGTCGGTACCATGCGCACAATATTGTGATAATTGGTACTTTTGAACCATCATGGTACCGACTTCAACAAGTTATTTCACACTTTTGGGTGTTGAAGTCGGTTCCATTTTTTGTTAATTTTTTTTTTAACATTTTTTGTTTTTGCTTTATCGTAAAAGGTACCAAATACATACAAGCGTCAAACTTGGTATGGTTAGAATCCAATATCTGATGTACAACAGCTAATAATAAAATCAGGCCAAGTGCAGGTCGGACGCCCGCTACGCATCTAGATATCAACTACAATCAGAGAGCAACGCGATTTGTGCACCTGCATTTGGTCTGTATTTTAAAAATAACAAAAGCTACATTCTGTTTTGGTACGGAACCCTCGGTATGCGATTCACAAGGCCGGATTTAACTTTATTTTAATCACACTAAGTATGACGCTTCTTTGTGTTACGATTTTTAAGGTACAGCAAAAACAAAAAAAAAACTATAAAATCAATTCTGACTTTTTATTTTTATACATTTTTACAGGCTAGCTGTAATAGGTTCAAAATATACATAAAAGGTAGCAAGCACGAACATGGTAGGCTAAGCTATGAGGTTCCCTATTCACGTACGGAACCCAAAAATGGAGCCTTAACGACGAGAGTAAGCTGATGGTATCGGATCAGTGACGTTTCAATACAACGTGGATCAATCGACGGTGGCGTCTGACATATGAAAGTATCGGCCAATCAATCGGGCCTCGGCTCCCATGGCTGCGTTATCGTGGAATCGCACCACCCACTCGGCTGCTTAGATGGGCGCGTGCGTCGATCCAACGTCAGCTATCGAAGCTTTCACGAACCAACCTTACTACTAATATATAAATCCTATAATGACGATGTTAACGAAGAGAAGCTAACGCCAATTTTGTACAACGTCAAGCCTTTACCAAACTGCAGTTGATGATTTAAAGCGTAACGTATCGCCATTGCGTCAAAGACGAAGCTGTCTTATGTTAATAAATGCATCAAAATCTGTTTTTTTTGTCATTAAAATTTTCTAATAAGACTAAAAACATTTATTTATGCCTGTGACCTCGAGACTGAAATATTTTTTTACGTATTAAATTCCATTATACTCTCCGTTATGAAATATTTAAAAACTGAAGCGATATTTTTTATAGTAATTTGCGAACCTTTTCACTATACTTCACGAGAATCGGTTGAGAAATGAAACCTATATAGTAAATAAATCATTTCGCAATAAAAATGATCTCGCAGTGGCTGTATAAATTTATTTGCTGAACGTGGCAGTACAATGTAGAAGATTTCTATATTTAAATTTGTAATTGACCTTCATAAGGGCGTCGTAGACGCCTAAATTGAATAAATGATTTTGAATTTGATAGTTACACAATTACAATCGCAGTTACGCAATGTGTATATAGTAAATAAATCATTTCGCAATAAAAATGATCTCGCAGTGGCTGTATAAATTTTTTTGCTGAACTGTGGCAGTACAATGTAGAATATTTCTATATTTAAATTTGTAATTGACCTTCATAAGGGCGTCGTAGACGCCTAAATTGAATAAATGATTTTGAATTTGATAGTTACACAATTACAATCGCAGTTACGCAATGTGCGTCTTTTTTAAATTCCCGCTAGTGCTGGGTCCATTCAGAATCGTCCTAAACGGGTTTCACTGTAGTTATCTACTTCCAAAGCTGTATATATTTATAAAGAAACAATTGAACGCGTCTTCTATATAAGGTCATAAACCATAAACTTATGTGTGCCAAACAGTCGCCGTAATTCCAACCTCCGCGCATTTATGATGTTTTGCATTCGCGTTTTGATAATTTATTAGGATGCAGGAAATCTGTTTCTTGGAATGTGACAAAGTTCGTGAGTGGTAGCTTCTGATAATATCGTACTTTCTTTAGCAACCATGGGAATCTTCAAATATTAGTTTTAAAACGTTTATTTGCCTTAGGCTCTCGGTAAAATTCACCTTCCTAACGTTATCCAACTTATGTAATCGGTATAAAACGTCTTCTTTATCGACACACAGGACAACATAACATAATTATTTTTGAACAATATGTGTTCGCTAAACACAGGTTAACACTAGGATGATTATAAAAAGTTTTTGCTTCCGGTTTATCGCCGGACGCCTGATGCCCTCCTTGGGAATGCTTTTGTTGGAAAGATCGGTCCTGCGCCCCTATACTACACCCTACTCACATCGATGTAAATAGTGGCATGCTACTTATTATTTTTTTGCTTCTTGCAGTTTTCTTGCCTTTTTACGACATCTAACAGGAGGGGTGGCTACAATGTAGGTGTCTTCAAGGCTAGTGAAAAGACTTTTCTACACTGTCGTGTTACATAATGAGCCACACCGTAGCTCGATATAACATAAAAAAATAGAACAGTCGTTATTTAAAAAAAAACATTAGTTAGTGGTACCTATTATTAAAAAAAAAATCATTCATTCGTATATTTAAGTTTGATCGCAATTACTATAACGTTTATTTTGCAAGAACATAAGAACAAAACAATAAGAAACAAAACTTAAAAAGCTCGTACAAGTTCTATCATCATTACAGTGCTCGTATCAAAGATGCTTAGTCAAGAACCTATATGAAAGCTCATTGGTTTTCCTTGTCTCGTTCACGATACGCTATCAAATTAAGCTCTAATGACATCACGAGTGCCTGCCATGAATTCACAATTGAATGTGTTCGTTAATAAACGTTATTTTTTATTATTATATTTTATCTGGACGTTGCGACGTCGTGTAATGGAATGCCTTTAGCCAGTGCCGGCTGTACTCGTGAGATATGAAAGTGGGCTATTGTCCGTTGTTTCCGATTTTACTTTATCATTCTCGCGTGCTCGTGTGCTCTCATCATCTTGGCTAGTTTTATCAAAGACCAAACTTATCTCCTCGTTGTTGAATTTTATTTAAGCATATTTTGTTAGATCGATCTGATTAAAGTTGATTAAGTTAAGATAGCTGTTCTCTTTTTGTAAATGATAATTACTTCTATTAGTTAATTAAGAGATAAGTGTCGTATTTGAATATAATATTAATACTGTAGTATCGCTGACGTTGAATGTAAATTGTCTTATTAGTAGTGAACACTTGAAATTTACTATGAAAAAATCCGGATCCTCATTTTCTTACTTCTATCTCTCGTATTTGGGGTTGGTACATATTGTCTCAAATAACACACAAGAATTGACATATATTATAGAAAGTGGGATTTTGGTTTTATAGCTCATCGCGTTCCTGGCGCATACTCTCCTGGAGAATGCTATTTGCTGGTATACACTGCTATCTGTAGGTTGATGAAGAGCCTAATGTGCAGTATCACTCTATTTAAGCTAAAGTGAGCAGTGAAACGTTAAGCAATTGGTTAAAACTATCCCGTATCCGGCCTTTACGATATCCCACAAGAGGATATTGAACAGTACTCGTACTTTAATTCCTAGACCGGGATTTTGCGGCATTCCCAATATCAAATAAAGTTCTCGAGGAAAAAAAGTACAAAGAAATGAAATTAACGCTTTTAAATATAAAAAAATATACAATGATTGTTGGATTTGTTGGTTAAACTAATATAAGACCTTTAAAATTTAATAGTGATAAATGTTGAGACGTTCACATGTAGCCCAAAAGAAATAAATGATTTCGAATTTGAGTTATCTCGTATGCAACAGTGTGATGTAACGTTTATGGGCAGCGTAATCTCTGTGTTTTATGTCCGCTGAGAAGCCACTGACGAATGATTAATGTCTGTACCGACGGCGATAGTGAGACGAGACGAGCGGCGCGGCGCAAGCGCACCGTCCAAACATATTGTCTCATTTATTGCTAATGATCTATTGATTGCGTTCGTCGTGTACCCATCCTCACAAAATTACACAATTTTACATATTACTATTATAATCTGTTATGTTTGGTGGTCACATAATATCATGATTCTGCAATTTTATTGCACTAAGTAGGTGTGTACTATTCAAAAAACGTCGTTATATTTTCAAAAGTAGGTACAGGTTATTTGTATGCCGTAGATTGCAAACAAGCAGAAGACCATCTGATGGTACTGTGACGATGGGCCGATGGCGACTTTGAAGAATCTGTTGACTGGCCTTTTGAGGAGCCCCATGTTGTAGCTAGCTTTACGGATTGACTGCGAGATCGTGTAAAATTTTGCAGGTGTACGGCGAAAAGATAGAAATTAGGTGTAGGTACAGTAAGTAAGAGAATAACACTTTATTAAAAGTATTTGGTTTAATTAAATTTTTTACAACTCCGATTAACAGGGTTTGATATTTTAAAAATGCACCTAAGATTCTACGTCATTATCGTCGTACCCTTACTCCCATATACAGGGTGGAAACTTTGAGCGGGGCAGTAAGGGGAAGTACCTTATCCGTTGTAGCTACTCGGAAAAGGTCTTAGGAGACTATCCATATTTTTTTTATATAATTTTGATCCCCATTCACAGATTTTAAAAAAAAATTACATTTAGCTAGAAAATAGCAATTTTACACAAAAACATTTTTTGATGCCATTCGATCCTGTTTCTAATACTGATCAAAGTCTTCTATGGGACCAACCATCGTTGGAGTACTCAAAAAGTCACAAATTGCTAAAAACTTTTCCCGTACATTTTGTATGAAAATTTTACGCAAAAGATTTTTTAGTGATGGTACACTAAAAAAGCTTTTGGATGGACAAAAAGATCTCAATCTTTTTGTTGACTGAATAAAAAGATAAGTTAAAAAACAATTCAAATTTCGAACTCAATAAAAAACAATCTTGAAAGTTTGTTGGGCCAGAAAAGCTCTGAGTGTGTTGTGAATTTTACACTATGTGCATAATTAGACAGATAAGAGAAAAATAATCTCCAATTTAGAACGTTTAGACTTGCTAGAAGCATATTACGTAAATGATAAAAATACACCATCAAGTTGTTAGTTGATAAAAAAAGGAAATTAATACCTTGCCTTCTTTTTGATAATATGTGTAAAATTGTACGTGATCATTTGTCTTTTATTTTAGTTGTTGTATTCCAGTTACACAAATTCTTTACAAAATGTAAGGGAAACGTTTTTTGCTATTTGTGACTTTTTGAGTACTCCAACGATGGTTGGTTCCATAGAAGATTTTGATCAGTATAAGAAACAGGATTGATTGGCATCAAAAAATGTTTTTGTGTAAAATGGCTATTTTCTAGCTAACTCTATTTTTTTTTTGAAAATCTGTGAATGCGGATCAAAATTCCATAAAAAAATATGTATAGTCTCCTAAGACCATTTCCGAGTAGCTACAACGGATAAGGTACTTCCCCTCACTGACCCGTTGAAAGTTTCCACCCTGTATATATGCCCTTGAAGGGTTATGCATAGGTTTTAAACTTCCACGTTTTTCCGTGTTGACAACACTATAGTTGCCAACTTTTTTTTTTTGGTGAAGACCCGGCATTTTTATCCAACTAGACTATTGTTGAATGACAGTCAGACTAGGTACTCAAATTTCCAGAGACCAGACTAGATAAATAAAAATATATCAGAAAAACTCAGTGATTGTGCGACTCAGGCACTCAAAACAACAAAATTCCAAAGCCAGGCGTTGATGATGGTGAAGAGTATACCATGTGTTAAGGCGGCTATCTCATATCAACATTTCCGTGATATTTGAGCACCTACTGCTTTTCAAATATCAAAGCTAGGGCTCATATAATCACAGACGTATTTATTTCGTTTTTTTTACAAAAGCGCCATGACATTTTTTTTGATTTTTTTATATTTTATTCGATGAATAAAAATATCAAATATATCTTAATTTTGACATACTCGTATATTTGCCTTCTACTATGTACCAATTTTTCTTGAGGCTTACATTGAATAATATATCTAACGTAGTGCTAGAGTTTCGCCAAGACAAAAAAGGGTTTACTGGAACGGTAATCTCTAAATTAAAAGATACAGTTCTTGGCGCTTACGACATTTACTTTCAAGCAACTGCGGGGCCAATGCGCGGTACGAGGGACGAGCCGTTAGTGCCGCTAAAGCGTTACTACATTACATTTAAGGTTATTGGCGTGATCATAAGCGTGCAGGATCTAAACTGTCTATATGCCAAGTTTCATCCAAATCAGTACTTTCAGCGTGAAGGAATAAAAAACATATACACTCTCTCATTCATGAGTTTTCGCATTTGTAATGTTAGTGTGATTATATTTATCCCGACGTTTTAAACTCTCCGCCGTAGTCGTGGTCACAGGGTGTTTGAGTTTAGTACAGTTTTACTTTCTAAAACGAACGAACTAAACATTGACACTAGCATTATCTGCCTTAGCATCAAATTGGAATGCTGGCACATTTTTCTGAAATTGCAGCCACAGCCTCATACTTTCCATAAACACACGTTGCGTATCAAACCCAACGTGTAATTTCACAAAAACGTTGTTATAATGCTCCACGAAATTGCTGTGATTTGTTTCTGAACTTTGCGAACCATCGATACCATACAACGCGGCTGGATCGCTCGCAATTACTCAATAATCCGTGTTGATTCTACAAAATATCATTGTTTCTACTTTACTAGCACTGTTATTCATTTCGACGGAACTTTCACCATTCGATTTATCGGTACAATTAAAATAATACTTTTATTCAATGTATTTAAAACTTTCAAATCTAAGAGACATTACACCTGCTTGTGAATTATGGCCAGAACCGGATTCGAACGTATAATCATAGCCCACACAAAAAGCTGTCATTAAAAATTGCGCTTGGCTCGACTCGCGTGCCGGTGTTTTCGTCGCCAGAGTTTTTTTCTCTCTAGATTCTTGGAAGCGCACGATAAGCGTTGAACCGGCGAGACGATGACGCGTTTTTTATAATAATCCCATGCTCACCCAATTTCGGAGGATTTCTAAAATATAAATTTACGAGCAACAGTAAGTTGATAAGCTTTTTTTATGTGGCGCTAGCTTTGGAGATTAAACTTGAGTAAAATAAATTGCTGCCGTTGCTTGCTTTATCGCTCTTTGCATTAACGGCTTTATTAGAAACATGTTATTTTTATTCGTAGGACCATTTATCTTAATCATCAATGTTATGTTTTACTTAACGTCTAGCTGCGGAGAGACTTGTAAATCAGGAGTTGTACATATGAATACTATTTTTTACAAATGTGCACCACATTAAAGTTGTATGTACATTTATATTCTTATACAGATGAACTATTTTATGAGAAACTAGCTTTCCGGGCGCGGCTCCGCCCGCGCGTATGTCGGTTATCGCGCGAAAACATTAACCTCTTTTTGCGCAGTCGGATAAAAACTATCCTATGTTTTTTCCCGGGTCTCAAACTACCTCCATACCAAATTTCATTCAAATCGGTCCAGTAGTTTTGGCGTGAAAGCGTAACAGACAGACAGACAGACAGACAGAGTTACTTTCGCATTTATAATATTAGTACTGATAAGTTCTTCATTGCCTAAATACAGAGCCTCAAGTTTATTAGTGCTAAGTCTTAATCAACTAGATTATTTCAAATGAAGCGATCTCCGACTAAACAAATAATTTGACTGTTAAATACCAATTATTCGCATTTGATACCGCTGAATACCGCTATTTAAATAAGGCTCATATCGTGTGTTAGTTTCTAAGACCACGTATTCACAACATCATTATCTCAGGCTTCATTTCAAGCGTCATCTAGTAACCCCGCTTCATCTCTGTCATTAGCATCATCAATATTCCTCGAGCCTGCACTATTTCTCTAAGCGCAGTGTCCGTATGGAATTAATTTCACAGCACAGTCGCTGTCAGGGTTCATACGATAATTTCGTTATGAATATCGATACTTAGTTCATCCCGAGTCACTTGTGTTTGTATTACGCATTGAGTCAGGGAAAATCGAATGATTTTAAAATTTTGAAAATTCTGTTGGTATCCAATAAGAATGTTAAATTGCTTGTACAAATATTTCGTGATTTTCATCACTTGAGGTAATCCTACCTGTAACTACAAATACCCTGCTATGTAGCTTTACCCCTATGTAGCACCCACCAGTAACCCCATATTTTTCCAGAATTGTGACATTTTAAAAGTCATTTGAAGCGATATAGCATGCTAAACAAATGCATATAACAAGTACAAACTTTGTATACTTATGTTCTTTCCAGTGATTTTCATACCTAAAACAATCACTCAAAACTTTCTATGTATCGATGGTAGTAAAAAAATCGATGTATCGACGTTTAAGGCCAGATATTGAAACCTCTAGTCTCTAGTATCAGGTCTTAGTAATTATCCGAGCTTCGATACTGCACGCCCATTAATGAAGATATCTTACCATCTTCTTCATTGCAATTAGGTATGAGTTATACTTATTCATGCAGACAGTGATTCGGTTTTCTAGTAGCTTTGAAGTATACTGTCTTTTAAGGTCGCTTTGAGGTTTAACGTCTTCTTGGAAGTTAAATCATTATCGAAATATAAAATTTATCTGGATATATTCAGATGACTCATGATGTTGTTGTCGTGATCTATCACATATTCTTGTCTTAAGATCATCAAACTATAGCGCCATTGAATGTCTTAAGTCTTAAATGCCATTAATGTCTTAATTCCTAGAAGTACCTTAAAAAAATTACTACCTACCATCAAACTTTCAAGGTTCATGGTCCCTGTGATTTAAAGGTTGATCACGTCTATTTCAAACTGTCATCTTTCTAAATTTTAATACCTGCGTCGAGGAATAATATTGTAGCTCAAACAATCTGTGCAGGTTGGGCAACTTACACACAATGAGAGTATAACATGTTTGGACTTTTGTTTGAGACTTTGTTCTACGTTCTTATTTATTAAGAGAAATAGTAAGGCTTCGCATGTCTCCATTTGAATAAATCAATCATACATTATTTGCGACTCCGATGTAAAGTTGTCATCTTTTAATAAGCCACGCAGCTTTTGGAATATCATTTTCCCCGTTCTGTGAGACACTGCGCTGGGCTCGTCAATCCGATACGGTTCTCATGTCTCGTTCTCCCAATAATTTCACTTGCTACAGTGCCTTTCATGTCGTCTAAACACAAAGCACTTGCACACTACGACTTCGAGGCCGTTATTCATCTGACACTGCGGTATGAACCACCAAGGTTTTTTTTTTTTTTTTTTATGCCTGATAGGTTAGCCTTTGACCACTATCTCACCTGATGTTAAGTGATGATGTGGTCGAGGATGTTATTCAGACTAACCTAGAGTTAGAGTCTTAGGTAGAGTCTTGTTAAAGAGACCTACCATCTGGTCTAAACAACGAAACTCCACTTCGTTTCTTAGTTGTTATAGTGTAGGCCGTTCACCGATGACGGTGACGCGGCGTTCGGTGTGGTGGCGCGGACCACGGTGCTGCGTCGGCGATAGGACGGACGTGCATAAATAATCGACCGTAATCACTTTTTATCAAAGCGATACACTATTTAAGAGATTGTTGATCTCTTTTATACCGAAGGATCTACATTTAAGGTATTCGTTTTCTTTAAATCATTTATTTTTTGTTTTTAGAAAACATTTACAGGTTCTACAAGCGTAGTTAACCAGTCTTTTGCCATCCAGATTTCTAGATGCTATTTCTTTGTGAGAAAAACGTAATAATTGTCTAACCTAGGATTTAAGATATCAAAGTGATGCTTACCGCCTGGAATTCTAGTAGAAATCCCGGATATACCTTATATTAGCGCAAATATATTTTTATTATGGTGTTTCCGATTATTAGGTTATTAATATTTTTCATCAAATACGACCCAAATCGGTTAACTAAAATATACGGGTGTTTGGTGCCATTTTAGACAAAGCGCCAAGTAGACGTTTTGCTCTTTAAAATTGACCAGAGACCCGCCCCGGCTTCGCATGGGTGCAATGCTACTAATATGCTACAGAATGTCTTTATATATAACGTTCACTACTTCTTCTGTCAATAGACAATACAAACATGTTTTCTATAGAGGTTGCTCTTAACGTCACATTAGAAACCTCTGAATTTATCAATGTTTATCTAGTATATTATACATGTATTATACATATAATTGAGTTATTTAAAGAAAAATATTATATGTGTAATACATAAGCCCCGCGTTTGAATTGCACCTCCCCATATCTGCATTCCGTGAGTGTCGTAAGAGGCGACTAAGGGAAAAATACTGGAAGGTGGGCAGCAGCGCCTTCTAAATAAGTGCCAACTTACACTGCGATCCCCAAGACGCCTGCCAAGAGTGGGGATTATGGCAAATACCCCCTTACTAGGAGCTGAACACAGCCTGTTCAGCAGTGGACGATCCGGCTGTTACAGTATACATATAAACCTTCCTCTTGAATCACTCTATCAAAAAATTACGTCAAAACCATTTGCGTGATTTTAAAGATCTAAGCATACATAGGAACAGACAGTGGGAAGCAACTTTGTTTTATACTATATGTAGTGTTGTTTAGGCATTTTGCTTCGATGATGATTTGTTGTCAATGTGACAAAGCAGCAGTGTAATTTGGCGTTGTAAAAATCATCGCATTATAACTTCAACTTAATCATTATCAAAGTTGTTTATAAGAATTGCATAAACCCTGTTCAATATAGGTATGTTAATTTTCCGTGTATTAATTAGCATATTAATGATTTGTGTTAATTCATCACCTTTTATTGTTACAGAAGTCATCCCTACGTGTACGTACGAAAACGTGTCAGACCAACGTGATATAAATGTAAGTGCTATAATTATTTATATCGTTTGCAATTAACGCAAACATAACACAAGGCGCATGTTACGACTCTTGTACTAACATCATTACAACTTTGTACGCGTTATCATACGATATGAAAAATGTTTTTGGAGTATTTGTTGTGAAAGAACTGAAGAGAGTGTACATTCGTGATCCCTGCGTAGGCTCAGAGGTAAAAGTTGGAAAAAACGAAACCAAACGTATTATTATATTATGTTCTATGACCAAACTATTCCTATAGGTAATATATCGCCGAAAAACAGCTGTGCTCTTATATATTTATGTAATTTGCTGAGGTGTCCAGAGTGTAATTTTTTTTACCGAGTCCCAAAAAGTTAATTCTCATTTCGACTGTGTTTTTTTTGGTATGTTCGTTACGCGATGACTTTGTTAATTATGTACTCATTTTGATTATTATTTTTTGTTAGGTAGTCCAAGGTGCCATATAAAATTCGTCAAAATCGGTTGAGTTGTTTTTATGTAATAATTAACAGAACAATGTATTTGCATACCGGCATGATTTAATAGAAGTTGACTCTCTTGTCGATAGTGAACAATATTTTAGGCAAGTGAATAACCTTGTAAGCAATATGCATTACTAGATTGAATAAAAAAGGATTAAAAAAAAAATACTTCCAACATAGAAAATTATGAAATAACTTGTGGAAGTCGGATCAGTTATTACATACTATTCAATTCGGTTATTACATACTAGTTATTTCATACTATTCAATTCAGTTATTACATACTAGTTATTACATACTATTCAATTCAGTTATTACATACTAGTTATTTCATACTATTCAATTCAGTTATTACATACCAGTTATTTCATACTATTCAATTCAGTTATTACATACTAGTTATTACATACTATTCAATTCAGTTATTACATACTAGTTATTACATACTATTCAATTCAGTTATTACATACTAGTTATTACATACTATTCAATTCAGTTATTACATACTAGTTATTTCATACTATTCAATTCAGTTATTACATACTAGTTATTACATACTATTCAATTCAGTTATTACATACTAGTTATTACATACTATTCAATTCAGTTATTACATACTAGTTATTACATACTATTCAATTCATTTATTACATACTAGTTATTTCATACTATTCAATTCAGTTATTACATACTAGTTATTTCATACTATTCAATTCAGTTATTACATACTAGTTATTTCATACTATTCAATTCAGTTATTACATACTAGTTATTTCATACTATTCAATTCAGTTATTACATACTAGTTATTTCATACTATTCAATTCAGTTATTACATACTAGTTATTACATACTATTCAATTCAGTTATTACATACTAGTTATTTCATACTATTCAATTCAGTTATTACATACTAGTTATTTCATACTATTCAATTCAGTTATTACATACTATTCAATTCAGTTATTACATACTATTCAATTCAGTTATTACATACTAGTTATTTCATATTATTCAGTGTTTTTTGTTGTCGTTGTAGAGTGGCGAAATAAACGGTTAGCATGATTTTAAAGGTTGTTTTCCTTTGCATGTAAATCAGTGTATTTTAATCTTGGAACAGCGGCCCTATCACGGCCTGTAGTACCATAGAAATTCGCGAGACTATTGGCGAACTAGTGAACAAAAGTTTAGTGTAGTAGCCACCATTCCTCAAATAGAGCGATTATATTTACTAAAAGTAATACTAGAATAATATGAAATGCTTGTTAAGTAAGAAACATCGAGTAAGTAATTATTTCATAAATATTGTAAAAGACACAAAATATAAAATGTTAAAGGTGCATATTACGAACTTGAGAATTGAAAATCTTTAATTTCGCTTGTCTGTTTTTGAGATTAGAGCACTATTTATACTACTTATATGTACTTATATAGAATCCATAGAAAACACAAATTAAATCAGTGCATTTGCTTTCAACGAAACAATATTGGGGGTCGCGAGCAATATTTGTGGATTTTAGCGATCATAAAAGTTTGGAAAACAGCGATGTTAGATGACTCTAAACGTAATGTTTCCGTATATCCATGTAGAACAAGTACCTAAATGTTCTTCTTGTATTTGCGCACGTCACCCGAATACATAATAAAAAATACATAATGTTGTATGTATGTTGAAATGATGTTATCATATTATATGTCTATTATCAATTTTGTGGTTGTAATAATGTCACCTCTTCCGTTTTCTCATGAGACCTGCGTCATTGTACTGTCTATCAGTTAAAAACCACAGAGAAACCATCAAGTTATAAACCACAGTATAATAACACAGTAATTGATAACAAATAACCCCTTTTTTATTAATTATACTAGACAAAATATACAAATAATTATATGTTCTTAAGTCAATTGACAAGTCCATGAAAAATGTTAGCTACTACCCACGACTACTTTCTCACCTGTATATGGAAAGTGATGATGCAGTCGAAGGTGTTCAGGCTAACCTAGAATTACTGGTTCTCAAGGATGCTGAAACGCACCTTAAGGTGCTTGGCGACAGATTTTCTACTTGACGGTTGTAGCTAGCGAGACCCAGATGGGTACATTATATTTATGTATATTTTTTTATTAATTTTTAGCTTTAATTTATTTTGGACCCTAATTCCACAAATTTAGAGGTTGAATCCTTTTTGTAAAAAATCTGCCGCCAAGCACCATGTGTATTCCTGCGGTTGACCTTGAGATCCAGGAATTCTAACATGCCAGCAACATCTTCGATTACATTTTCACTTACCATCAGATTAGATAGTTGTCAAAGGCTAGCCTATCATGTATGTAAATAAGAATTCTCCCAAATAAAGAAAAAAAACATTGAAATCGGTACGCAGCTACCGAAGATAAGCAGGTAACATACAAAAGCGTGGAATTAAGAAGATCCTCTCTTCTCGGTCAAACGCTTTCACAGTTATTTACTAGAATAGCATTTGCTTCATCAACCGAAGAGTTTATTTCAAACATCATAATCTAAATTTACTATTTGAGTACCCTTTGGTAGGTTAGATTTTACGACTCCACTCGTTACATAATATTTATACATTATTAAATTTTATACTGTTACCGTTAGCTTTCACAGGCATGCAGTTTTATTGCTTGTGAACACTAATTACTATTGTTTGTTTTAAATAATTATCATAAATTCTTTAGAGGTTCATTTCCCGATATATCAAATTCGTTTATTTACTAGAGTGTAGTTTGGATCCAGCAGGTGGTAATGCTTATAAATTTACATTCTACTATTACAATGGTGTGCAAATTTTAAAATATGCAATTTTTTATACCACATATATAATGATATTTTTTTAAATATTTTTTCAAAATAATAATTTGATAATTAATAATATATTTCTTTTATTTTTTATTTCCAATAAATATTTTATATATATGTTTGTACATAATACACAGTAGGTTGGCTAATAATATTAAGAACACTTGTTAACGAATAATATAAGGACTATTCCGTACCATTGGATGTCGTAATAGGCAACTAAGCGGATTAATTTCTGTGTTGTTGCACACCGGGCGCACTTCAGCGAACAGTAGCGAGTGTACTACCATGGAAAGCATTACCAAGAAAGATTAGCGGCAGTAAGGCGGCTAGCTTTAAAGAACGAGCCCAAAAAGCGCAAAGAACCTTCGTGGCATATCAACCCGCCGACATGGTATTTCTTTTTCTAAGTTTTCACGTACGTTTTATGTATAAGTATTATATATAGAAGAGGACACTTATATACACAAAAAATTTACGTAATATTCGGAGGTAAAGATCATAGAAGGAGCAAATACAATAACACCTATGCGAGCGATATTGCTTGCAACTATCATCCTATAGGGAAGTTTTGTTGGTGAGTAAATTAACCGCTACTATAGGACAATACAAAAGGCTTGAAAGATATCTGTATAACGCACAGCAACATTTAACTTTGAAAGCGTGTGTTGGCGTGAATAGTATGTTGCTGCTTATTAGGCTCATCTTTTCCAGATTGTATAGTGATGAGACTGTGTAGATAACAGACCTATGTCTTCATGTCTTCTGATTTCTTAGTTTAAGCCCCTAAGGCGACGTTTTCCGGACAGTTTAGGCAAATAGCGCTCGAACATATCCCTATAGAATAAGATAAGTACGCATAGCCACACGCATGGACTAGCCGCGAATTACGCGACGCGGTCAACGACCTCCAGTCCGAAAAGACAGCGTCACAGTGTAAAAATTACAGTTTCGCAAGCTTAACATTTATAACAATATTTTTTTCCACGTTTTGCTACAATGACAATCATGTTAAAAGTGTTGTTTCTATGGTTTTATACTGCAACACTACAGACACGAACGAAGTAATAATATTACGGGTGGATTCATAATATTTACGTGCGTAATAGTAGATTATTATACAATTGAGCTAAGTTGCTCATTATAGACGAGGCTGTAGGTTGCAGTTGAGGCGTAATTCAGCCAAGTGTATAATGAGCAAGTTGCTCACGAGTTTCATACTCACTTTTTCAACACCCTTGCGAGAAAAAAAAATTGCACAAATGCGATACAAACACAATAATACATACGAAAATTATGGAATTTAGCGCGCAAGTTTTTTTTTTTTCACGCGGCAAATGTATGGTGTTGATTACATATAAACCTCTTTGTTGTAACAAATCTGTATAACCCGGTTGAATTGAAAATGCTCTGTTTACTTGCATAAAAGTTGCGGTTTGGTAATAACTTAACTTTATAGGGATACATTACCCGGTTAAATTGAAAATGCCCTGTTTAATCGCATATAATTTGATAGATTGATATACACTTTGTTGAAACACCGTATAAATAGTTTAAGCAGAAACACAATTTAAAATAATGTAACATTTGGCGGTCTTATCGCTGAACGCGATCTCTTCTAGACAATTCATTGGAAGGAGAGACATAATTTAAAGAGATCCAAGGGACGGCGGTGAGCAAGATATTATAGTACTTACACTGACAATTAACTTATATATTACCTACATTACATAAATACAAAAATATAATTAGAATACTCATATAGATAAACAAATAATATTCATATATAATAAAACATGCACATATACAACATAATAATATATACATACATAAATAATGAATGATGTTCATGATTATAAGACACATACTAACAATGGAACAACGATTATATATATGTTCATAGGGAGTCAACGATTTACTAGATAAAAGGCTTTTATAATTTGCAGTTAGGTACTAATTTAACTTTGTAGGGATAATTTTATTACGCACTAGTGTGTAATATTATTATGCATGAGGGTGTTATAGTTCGGTTTATGGCCCTAAGAACGATATAATAAAGCTCACTTTACGGGCGAGGGTGTTGAAAATATATGTATGTCATACTTATGTTGAATTTTTAATATAATCGTAATAGTAATCAGGAATAATCGTAAATAATCAGGTAAGGGTAATAGAAGATAAAGTATCAAATTTTTTTAGAGTCAAAATGCTGTTTAGTAATCAGTTAAAATGTAATATAATATAATATAATATAATATAGCAAGTAATGCGTATTATATCTGTATGTAAAAGTAACACGGAATAGTCAAATCCAATAGTTTTAAATAAAGTCAAAAAGGAGATTTTTAATTTTGGAGGGTGTTGGTAGATACACAATTAGGTAAGATTATTAAAAGGCCAGGATACTTTTAAGTATTTTAATATTTTTAGAGTAAAATGCAGTTTAATTTGTTAATATTTAGATAACTTAAATATAATAATTACAAGTAATCAATTATTTTCTTTAGTTCCTTTTATTTTTCTTATCTCTATCCCTCTTATCTTCGAGGATCTATTATTTCGGTAAAAGAGAGTCCATGTAAAATTTTACAAGTTGTGGTTTCATTTTCGTCCCCAAAAATCTATCCTCTTTCATATTTTTTATCATACCATTTGACCTTGCAGACCCATGGACAAAATTGTCAATTAAAGGTACTTACTCCATTTTTAGTCCTACCCTCAGCTATAGCTGCTTCTTTGTCGCACAATGCTGCAGATTCCATTGATTCAACTGCGACTCCTTCCCATTTCTCATAAACCTGATTTTGAATCTTGCCATAATATTTTGTCGAAATGACTGGTGCGTCCAATGCAGAGAAAACTTCCTGAAACTGAGAGTAACCGATGCCTAAAGCTATGATTCCGCTAGTAGCAGCTATATTTGCATTTACGCAGTTTTCATCACTGCATATGATAAGATATGATTAGATTAGCTTATGATAAGATGTATTTATATAAAATACATCAAATATAAAAATCTAGACAAGTACTTACTCAACTCTCGAAACCAAGGTCATTTTGAAGTTGGCAAAAGATTTGTTCGAAGGCTCCTGGGCGCTACCACCATTGTCTATAAGTTGCGACACGCCTAGTTCCCTAAAACCATGATTTACTATATGTAAATTGAACTATTATCATATTTACAACATGTGTGTACCAAACCAAATCACGAGTATAGAATATAGTCAAGGATGGTAAAGTGACTAAAATTACTGACTCTCACTGCTGACGAAACACTACTCAAGAATCACTGCTTCATACGCTACTGTTTCTTTGTATACCGTAGCATGTGTACAAAATTTAAATGTAGACAATCCTACCCTCATAAGTCATAATTATAAATCCCTTATAAATCTATCTACTTATAGCAATTATTAGTAAGTACAAAAAGGTAAATTTATAATTTCAAGATTTGTATTTAGTTAGTGAGTAGGTACTTATAACATCCTTTACTTTGGAAAATTATAAGCTGAAGATAAGCTACAGTCAATTCGCTAATTATATACTATATAATTAGGTACATATTTTCGATTATATTTACTTCCAAAAATTACTAGCTACGTTACTCGGTTATATCCAATTCCGAGGTAAAGTATACTATCTCGTTTGTTGTACACCACCCCATTGGAACTGCCATAAAGTTTTACTAGCGTAAGGATTGGACAAACTAAAAATAAACCATAATCTTTTAATTTTTGTTTGATTATTGAGTTCGTAGCGGGTATGCAAAATATCAATGACAGCAAATACTGTCACGGGGAAACGTCTAGATGTAAATAAACTTAAATAAAGACAGACGCTTCGTGATCACAATTTTTTTTATTTTAAATTAAATGCCTAGAGGCCTAGCTGCGGCAGGGGCAAAGAGCGTGGGTTAGGGCCTACGTTATTGTATACGATCTTTCCTTTCTTCTGGTTTAGTACTATCCTGCTTATGGGCGCACGGTAGGGTCCTGGTCCTTGTCTTGGTTCAGGATGTACTCCAGCATCCGGTGACGTGGGATCTTAAGGTGGCCGTCTAATTCAGTCACCAGCTATTTTACTGCGAATATTGGACCCCAATTGCGGGGTCGAAATCACATTAATAATATCTATTAAATCTCTTGAGGGACACGATAGGGACGCGTCAATATTATCAATCGGTTACGTGTTAATTTAAGTGTTTACTTTAAAAGCGTACGTAGCAGAGACCGATGATATATAATGGTAACGTGCGTTCACCTCAAAAGCAGTGAGCAGTGTCTCGGGGCGGCCCGAGTCCAGCCGAGCTCGCGGACAGACCTCCGCCGCTGCGCTTCAATACAATAGGAGCGATAAGGAATGAGACTAAAATGTTGCTCGCGTTGATGAATTTATTTAAGTAATCATATTATGATTTGTTTATAAACATAAACAAATCATAATGTGTTTATGTTTATAAAGTAAGTGTAAGTGTTGTAATTATTAGAAGGTTAAGGTGTAAATGTTATTTAATAAGTGTAAATATATAATGATTGTAAATATTTTATACAGAATACATATATATGTAACGATTAACGTTACAATACTTATGGATAATCTCAGAATAAGCTTATTATTTCAATGTGTATAATAATAAGTGTCAACTTAGCATCGTAATATAGAAGGAAGGTATTGTAATTGTAATATTCTGTACATTCATACATAGTAACACGGAACGGTCGAAAAAAGCTGATTGAAGTCTTCCCTTCCTTTGCGTTGTCATTATAAAGAACTTTTACTGTGGCACCAACCTGAAATTATGCTTTTCCATATATTTTGCTAAGTAGAGAGTGAATTACTTTTTCTGTGGAATAGTTCGTATTTCATTTTTCCGTATTCAGAAAGTCTTAGGAACAATACGTTTATCAAAAGAGTAGGTAGGTCTACATTGAGATAATTTCGGATTAGTACCTACTTACTACTAAGACACCGTGTAACCCAGTACGCACTACAACTGTAAATAGTAACTATAGTCCGTTTCAGCCTAGAAATTTATTTTCAAACAAATCGGAGTAACTTTTTTCACTTGGCAGACGTCCTCGAAAAACATATTTTGAATTCATTATACGGACGTTCAGAACTACCCAGATATCGATTTTCAGCCAAATCGGAGTCACGTTTTTCACTTCGCAGTCGTCATTGAAAATTTAGTTCCGTATTTGAAATAAGGACATCTACAACAACCTAGATATCGATTTTCATCCAAACCGGAGTAACTTTTCATACTTGGCAGACGTAATCAAAAAATAAATTCCAAATTTGAAATAAGGACATCCACAACAACCTAGATATCGATTATCAGCCAAATCAGAGTATCTTTTTTCCCTTGGCAGGCGTCATAAAAAATAATTCCAAATTCGGAATGAGGACATCCAGAACAACGTAGATATCGATTTTCATCCATATTGGAGTAACTTTTTTCATTTGGCAGACGGCAACGTAAAATAAATTCCAAATTTGGAATGAGGACATCCAGAACAACATATATATCGATTTTCATGCAAATTGGAGTAACTTTTCTTACGCTGCAGACGTCATCAAAAATCATTTCCAAATTTGGAATAAGGACATCCAGAACAACCTACTCGTAGATATCGATTTTCAGCCGAATCAGAGTATCTTTTTTCACTTGGCAGACGCCATCGAAGAAAAAATACCAAATTTGTAATGAAGACATCCAGCACAACCTAGATATCAATTTTCATCCAAACCGGAGTAACTTTTTTCTATTGGCAGACGTCATCGGAAATCAAATTCTAAATTCGTAATACGGACGTTCAGAACTACCTAGACATCGATTTTCAGCCCAATCGGAGTCACTTTTTTCACCTGGCAGACGTCATCAATAAATAAATTCCAAATTTGGAATAAGGACATCCAGAACAACCTTGATATCGATTTTCAGCCAAATCAGAGTATCTTTTTTCACTTGGCAGACGTCATCGTAAAATAAATTCCAAATTTGGAATAAGGACATCCAGAACAACCTAGATATCGATTTTCATCCAAATTGGAGTAACTTTTTTCACTTGGCAGACGTCATCGAAATAAGGTCTGCATTCGGAGTGAGGACGTCCAGAACAACCTAGATTTTTATTTTCAGCCAAATCGGAGCAACTTTCTTCAGTTGGCAGACGAAATCGTTATTGATATTGATATGTTGGCGCTACATGCGCAAACTAAACGGCGATATGCAAATAAGTCATCCAGTACAGATGAACCTGAGTAATAGGGAAATATCAAAACGTGGAATATACTAAGCATTTACTTATGTGATTATTATACCACTAGCTTTCCGGGCGCGGCTCCACCTGCGCGTATGTCGGTTATGGCGCAAAAACATTAACCTCTTTTTGCGCAGTTGGATAAAAAATATCCTATGTTTTTCCCGGGTCTCAAACTATTTCCATACCAAATTTCATTCAAATAGGTCCAGTAGTTTTGGCGTGAAAGCGTAACAGACAGACGGACAGAGTTACTTTCGCATTTATAATATTAATACTGAAATACTGATACATATGAAATATATTTGATTTTATTTTCTACACCGACAAAGGCCATCATGTCGCTTATTCATTTGATAAATGTATTAGTTACTTACCTACTAGTTAGTACTTACCGATTTATCATAATACTAGCTTTCCGGGCGCGGCTCCGCCCCCGCGTGTGTCGGTTATCGCGCGAAAACATTAACCTCTTTTTGCGCAGTCGGATAAAAACTATCCTATGTTTTTTCCCGGGTCTCAAACTATCTTCACACCAAATTTCATTCAAATCGGTCCAGTAGTTTTGGCGTGAAAGCGTAACAGACAGACAGCATAGTTGCTTTCACATTTATAATATTAGTACTGATGCTCCCTCAGCTGACGTAAGCGTTCCTTATTTTTTATACTGTGGTTTCCCATTTATTTATTCGTCGATTCCGAAATAGCGTATACAATCCGTGCGCGAAAGAAACGAGCACAGTACCGTCGTTGACAGCGGTCACGGGCGTACTGGCGACACGGGCACAAGGGATCTCGTAGTTTATAATGAGAAAAAATTGCCAGAAAATCATCCACTATAGATATTGATAAAATATTTGGCAAATATTTAGATATACTAATAAACTATCGAATAAAACCAGTTTAGTGTTAATATTAATTATAGTTTTAAGATATCGGCGATAATAAAATTTAAAAAGCATATTTTTCAAAAATTAAATCTATCGAGGATTTTTTACGTAATCGTGTTTTTGCCGAGATCATAATTAAGTTTATGAACTGAAGATATACATATCAAAAGAATGCAACTTAGGTAATCGAAGAAGTATTTTATCTCGATTTTCAAAGATGTTACTTTGTCAGACCATATCGCCTTAAACCCTGATGCTTATGATGAACGCTTATATTATCTAAAATATTATTACTTATACTTCATGTTTAATATCGAAGGCCTCATTCAACTTCATTACTTCGATAACACGATAACATCAATAGGAAGTGGTTTTGTCACACAACAAACTTACACAGAGCTTACGCAACTTGAACGGTTGAGGACAACGCAGACGTATCACTCGGCCCTCTGTCCTGGAGCGCGTCGGTTGTTGTCACTTTTCATTGTTTAATTAAACGAGTCACCAGTGTTTGTGAGATTGTCATATAGATCTATGATATTCTTGGAAAGTAACTTTAATTTAGGTAAGTCACTTCTTTATTTCCGTACGTAGGTACGTGTCATGTTAACACATTATGTGCCCTTGGTGTTTTAGGTAAGCGAGTGGATTCAATATTGGATAGATTCAATAGGGTTGACTTCTGCTAGTACAAAAAATATGAAATAACACATTACAGGCACAAGAGCCTTTAAACATCAGGTGGTCCTCGTACTTATTCAGTCAAAAAAGCATAAACAAACACAAAAAAAAATATTAAAAAGAAATCAAAATATTTGTTAGGACTAGCAGAAGTCAACCCTAAGAGGTTGAAACACTAAGACGAACTCTTGCTGAAGGTACCAGAGTGGTGTATGATTTAGATACGGTGCTGGCTGGATAAGTGTGCTTTAATCATTATGATTACTTAAACATTGCTGCTTTCGTTGCTCACATTTATCTCAAGAATATATTGCAACACAATAATAGAGTTTGTTATTATAACTATACCGCATTCTGATCGCGATCTCATCTGATACGTTTATCTAGATCGCTCTATCACGCTCTATTCTAACTGTATTTGTTATGTTCGAAAGGGATGGGTGATAATTTTCCTGGTTCATTTTGAGATGTAATTATTGCAGGTGTAATGAATGGCTAGAGTACTCGGAAGGGCAATTTGCTGAGCTGGTATCGAAATGAAGGCTTTAAAACTGGCTCTTTATGAGCTACATATATGTATGGTGCAAGGTGGTCTAGCTTTGTTGTTTTTTTTAAACTCAAAGCTGGCCCTAAAGTGACTGAGTCTGCGGAGTTTTAATCACATAGTTAACTAAATTAGCTAGGGATTTACTTACAATTTAGGGATGTTGGAACTACAGTTAAGAATAATCGTGTGTAGGTGCTAACCTATAAGTGTGTGTTTCGGTAGCAGTCCTTGAGATCCAGAGATAAAATTACAGGCACATAACAATTGTTTGCCTCAGGGTGATTCGCGTAATGCAGATCGTCATTTGTGTCGAAATGCATCTGTTATAGGCAAAGGTAACCACTCACCATCAGGGCCTCGTGCTAGTGCCGTCACAATCCCATAAAAAAACTATATAATTAATTTAAACTATTTATTTAATTTATACTGATAGGCTAATTTACCATTTACCACAATCTCACCTGATGATAAGTGAAGGAAGATGTGGTCGTATGTATAACCTAGAATTACTGGCTTATTATTATTATATGATTCGGGATTGTTGAATGATTTTTAAATTTTCTTCGATCACTTGTTGATGGTACCTAGACTACCATGAGTATCATATACATACCAACATTTGATAGAATGAGATTTCAAATCAAAGAAGTGTTCCATACATATATTTTTATTTGCATCAGTTTTAGGCCGCTCTCATGAATCATTTCTATGATATTTCCTGAAGTCATTCACTCTTCATATGAGAGGTTTTTGAACTCTCCGAAATACCTATTCATAGTTTAAAAATCGTTTTTATGGGCGTGCATAAATTACGTCAATATGTGCGTCAAATTTATTAATTCTTCTTAAGTTTTTTATATTATTAAGTTAATTGAGTTTTAAAAAACATAGGCTTAGTTGCAATAACTCTTTTTTTTTTTTTTTATTGTCATGAAGAAAATGCATTTACGCATACACACCCGCCGGGGAGCGGGTGGTTATGTCGGACTCAGGGTCAATAGGGACCCCACTACCGACTAAAAACCTCATGGTCTTCCGCCGTCATCGACTGACGGCAGGGGCCACGGGGTCACTCGCGCTCTCTTCCGCAGCCCTTTAATTTAAGCATTCTTTAATTTAAGTATTCTGTTGGTATAAGGTTGAAAATGGAATGTTTAAAGTTATGTTTGGTTAAATCCGGCCTTAGTATTCATTTTAATTATGACATTTGGTTTGTTTACCTTAACTTCAAAACCTTTTTTATTAATCGATATCTGAAAAAGGAGGAGGTTCTCAATTCGACTGTATTATTTTTCTGTTTTACCCTATAACTCTTTACATTAAAACGATTTTAATTATTTGTTTTTATTTTCGAAAGCTGTTGTCAGCAGGTGGTCCCATTTAAATTTGAGTAAGATCCGACGAGTAGTATTTGAATTATCCCCTACGAATAAATATGAATATTTATTCGTAGGGGATAATTCAAATACTACTAAATAACGTACGATATTTATTCGTAGGTTATCCCTAATAATGCGTATTTTGTTTGAAACCGATATTTTTTGTTAAAATTGTGTTTAAAGTTTAAAGAACAACAATTAACATTCCGACAATTATACTTACTCTAGTATTACAATATTTAAAACTGCACAGCTTACTACTGAAGTGCTAGTGTTGTACTCGTCCTAAAAGTTGCGGTTCTATCCATAAGGCATTAGGCAATATATGTATAGGTATATCTACTATGACATTAAGGACGATCTCATAGTCAAAAATATATTCCTGAATCACCTAACACACATAATTCTAAAACTATGAGGCCCTCCTACTTACAATTTCTACTGTTTTTCCGGTTTTGTATTTAAACAACATCCTTCATGAAATATTTACTTTCCTCAACAATACATGTACGCGTAACTGCTACCGGTCGTTACTTGCAGTACCTATCACGGCCTCTTCATCTGGTGGGTAATGGCGAAGGGGCCACAGAATACACACAGTTAGTATTGGTAGGCTAGGAGTAACGGTAGGTTCCCACTCGTACAGGACATGTAGATCCTGCAGGGGACAAGGTTATCTTAGAAAGGTGCACAGAACTACCGACGACGAGCACGGACTCAGCTTTAACCTTTCTTACGTTTTAACTGTTATTTAATCAATGATGCTCTTTCTCTTTATTTGGTTTTATATGTGTACTCCTGTCCGATTAAGTTTATGTTAAAGGGATTGGACGGGTTATTAAACACATTTTTTTTTTTATAAATAAAAAATGTTTTTGTTGATGATGTTTTGCGGTTCTTATAATACAATTTTTACAATAATGTTTTTCAATTTTTTTTGTGTTAAGTACATACTGCTTACACAATAGATTTTCTCTCACTCAGAATACACAACAATGGTCAGCATGGACGAGACTTGCAAATACCGTGTCATCGAGGTATATTGGCAAATACTTAATTTAGTTATTTGAATGCAACGAAATAACTACTAAATTGATTCTAATGAAATTATAATGATAAAACTTGAGGGTAGGATCATCAAAATCCATTCATAATTGACGCCGTAACAAACATACAAAAAAAACATATGTTCTGTCGAATTAAGAACTTTCCCTTTTTTGATGGCTGTCAAAATTGTAACTCACTAAAATTAGGGTACATTCCGTTTTGTGTTTAATTTGACATCATGGATTTACTTGAAAAAAATGCCTTTTCTAAGCTTTCCTCGTGATCATTTTCCAACTTTCTCTTTCAATTACAGGTTAGATGTCTTGTGAAAATTGTCGCAGTATTTAATCGCATGACGCCCTACCTATCTAAAGATGCTATCAAACTTAAACTATCCAATGAAACTGGCAATTAAACGAGCCAATTTCCCAACCAGCCCGTAACCAGTATTGCATTCCGAAACGCATTTCCTTGCAAGAATTTCGTCATCCCGATCGGTGTTTTCAATTTACAATCTGCATAAATAACAAGTTTATGAGATCCACCGTCTGGAGTTCTAGACAGATATGTACATGTCCAACATGAAATTCTATTTATGTGAATCACATTAAGCTTTCACCGTTCCCAACATGTTCCGTGTTCTATGGCGGATTGAATGAAAATACAATTTTAATGTTGCTGTACTTGCTCGCTGGTAACCCTTCGCTTCTTATGTTCACTTGTCAGATTAGTGTCTTTAGGATGTCTGTTTTTGTCTTATTGTTAAGAATACAGTGGAGGTCTTTTTTTTTTATTCCTGATAGGTTAGCCTTTGACCACTATCTCACCTGATGGTAAGTGATGATGTGGTCGAAGATGTTTGATCAGGCTAACCTAAAAATGGTCTATTTCTTCTTATACATTTTCGTTGGATTATTGTTGTTGATTATTACTAGATTCAGGAGTTATGTTGCGTATTTTTGTATTTAATCACATCACATCAGCAGCCGTAATACTTGTGCACCTTTTCAACAAAAGCCTCCTATAGGAGATTGGCCATAATTTGCTTTGCAGGCTTCTTGGGGGACTCAGAGTAAAGTGGACGTTCTTCAGAAAGCGCTGCTGCCCGCCTTCTGACTTTGCCACCTTGCTGTCAAAATTCTAGCTAGGTACCTACGGCACTCTATAATAAGAGATGTATGAAATTTCCTGCCAAGCGGACATGACGTGACGTCAGAAACACAACGAAGTCCATAGCCAGTAAATCACTACAATAACCTAAAACTTACAAACCCGTTGTAGTGTACTCACAGAAAGGTGTTGTCTAGCGGCGGTGTTATGTGTCGGGTCGCCATTTTCCCTCCAAAATGGTTGAGGAAGGCGATGGCTGGCACATGCGTCAACTCGTGAACGGGTGCTGCTAGAGGATACTGGTCTGCTCTGGATGCTAGTGCTAATGACATTAACGGAAAAAAACTTTTAACACTGTTCTCCCTTAGAATGTTGCATGTTTCATATTTAATATTTCTTGTTTTAAAAAAAATGACATAATTGAAAAAAGTCACGGACCCTGTATGTAGTAGTATGTAGTCTGTGGAGTGTAGATTTATAAATAAATAAAAATAAAAAAAACCCGTTGTAGTGATTTTCATTGCAAGTCAAATTCGGTTTTTATAATTTAAGATCTGTTATAACTTGAGGTTGGTAAATTTCATCAGAACCATAATGCCGTCGATTGACCAAATTCCAGTAAGTAAAAAGTATTTACAAAAACCAGATTATCGGAGGTTTGAGTTTTGTAGTTGATATCGTGACCGAACGACATAATCAATGGAATTCGGTACCTATTGATACGATGGAGATGTTAGTTTTTGTGTACGATACGCTTGCCGGTCTTAGGCGTGAACGAATTTATGGAAATCTACGATTATCCGCATCGAAATTGTAAAAATATCGAAGAATTTATTATTTAAATCGTGGTGGGCTATGTAATAAAATAATTTATAACTCAATTTGGGTTTCAATACCCAAAGGTCAACATGGAGCCCTATTAAGTAGACTCCGGTGTTTGTCTGTCCGTCCATATGTCACCACAAATAGAGTCACTAAAATAAAATTTTAGATATTTTGTGAAAACTTCACAAAATATCTAAAATTGAATTTTGTGGTCGAAAACTTCGACCCAAAGAATACTGATCTCAAATTAAATTATATTATTGTAAAGACGTTGGGTCCGTGGGGAATCCAAGGCCCAAGAAGCCTGCAAAAAACGGGAGCTCATCGTATTTTCCAAAACTTATCAGAGCTCTTGGTCGATGCGACGCGAGATCAAAATGCTGGCACCTATTTGGGTCAACGAATAAGCATTGCAATTGCAATTCAACGGGGCAAAGCTGCCAGCATGCTGGGCACGCTGCCAACTGGTAGTGGGCTGGAGCATTTGGACTGCTAGTGATTCTGCTATGACCTATTAGTTGTCTATTCGTAAATGCTTTTATTGTAGTAGCTGTAGTGTTGTATATAGTTCGAAGTATTTTGATTTAATAAAGGCATACCGCCGGTCTAAATATATATATTTTAATGCGTGTTCCAATACATAAGAAAGTGATGCAGTGTTCTCGCCTAAAACTCGTTGTGTAGATTACGAATATATATATTTCTATAATATTTAAACAGGAGGCCGTTATCGTAGATTATAAGGCCGGAAGTCGTAGATCTTAGACATTTTTCTTTACGGATCTATCTCAATAACTAAACTTTAGTTAGTTAGGAATCACATATTTCGGTATATTGTGTGCTGAATAATTTACTTAACCAGAAAATACTGAAAACGCAATTTTTTACATTAGTTTTAAAGCTGTAATCAAATGCAATAAAAACTGTGTCCGATTACGCGCTGCTGGAAGAGGGATCCTAAATAAGCATGGTCCGACACGCGCTTGGTCAGTTCCTTTTTGTGATCCGTATGTCACATCAAGATTTTTAACAAAAAACAAACCGACTTCGATCATTAAATACGTATTGTTAGAGATAACTCAAAAACTACTCGTCAGATATGACTCAAATTTAAATGGAACCACACGAGAAGCACCAGCTTTCGTATAGTAATTTTTGAAGCGACATAGCGAAGTTTGCTTAGCCGTTCTGAACCGAACAGCAAAGTTAAGCAACGTCCGCCGCGGTCATGAGTCGGATGGGTGACCGCTGGCTTTGGATGGCAGTCGATATAGCATGGTGGTAGGGCATTTTGCGAATGCCCGCCTGGCTAGCTACCACCCTCAAGTAGAAAATCTGTCGCCAAGCTCCTAACGGTGTGTTCCGGCAGCTGTCCTTGAGAGCCAGTAATTCTAGGTTAGCCTGAACAACATCTTCGTCCACATCATCACTTACCATCAGCTGAGATAGTGGTCGAAGGATAACCTATCGAGCGTAAAAAAAGACATCAAAATGAGCACACCCTGTAAAGAGATATGAAGTTACACACACAAACTTTTTTTGAAGCCGTATAAAATATTAGTTATTTTTGTGCGCGTGTACCAGAAATAACTATTTAGTTTTATCTAGGACATTCGAATACCAGTTAGCAGGTAAGTGCCTAGTTATATAAATATGCGATACAGAGACAATAGTTAGCATGGCTTTTGGCACTAGCACCGAGATGATTGTCATTCCAACGGTTCACGTCTGCTCTCTCGTCGGTTCAGACTCATTAACTCTTTGATGTATTTTCATGAATGTGCGAATATTTGTCTTAATTTAATTGTTCGGTAAAGCAGCATGTAAAAAAATGTAAACATTTAAATGACTCAATTGGCGAGAAGACACTTTAAAATCACTAGCAAAGACTGTTCTTAAAGTGATCTGCTATAATTATCTACCCTCGCCCCTATTAATGTTAACGATTACGCGCATCAGTTGATAATCTTATCAATTCCAGTAACCATATAAAAGTCGGTGCATTTGTAGTAAATTGTTATCATATTGATAATAATCAGCAGTTACTTCGGCCTCGCTTCAGAGGGATCGGAGCACTTTTAGTCACACGAATAATGAACCTTATTGAAGTGCTTTTTATATTGAATCCACCAGGATTGATTTTTGTCAAAGACCTTCAAATGCTCTCCGGATTCCATATCAATGACTTTTGTTCCAACGCCCTATCTTTACCGTTTTTGACATACGCCACACACACCACAAGGTGTATCAGTTTTTAATCTTATCATTTCTAGCAGACATATATGCATAAACATTACAGTACAGTCGGTGCATTTATAGTGAAAACGTTATCGATCACGATAACGTCATTTTGATAATCAGCAGTAACATCGATCGATATGCTACGATTCAAACGATAAAATGGTAAATAAAAAATGTATGTGTGTCTGTGAATCTCACGTGACTGCAGTTTAACATAATATTATCAAGGTTTTGGAAAAGAAACGTGTGGCGTCATCGTTAAAGAATTTTCAAATGTCATTAGGTAGAGATGCTTGATTAAGTCCATAAGATGCTATAAATTTGTAATATATATTGATTTGCCGACATTAATCGACGGCCTGTCTGACTCCAACAATCCTTGACAATGCTCCCGTTAGGCAGGGCTACTTTAGAACGCTAAATTAACTTGATTGATTAGATTAATAAGCTTGTTTAATACGCTCCAAAGGCCACCATGAACTCTTATGCACGCCTTCTGTTAAACGAACGTTTGATTTTGGTCGTGCCCAACCTTACCTGTTTCTTTCTCTGGCCTTAGAGCAGCGTCTGCTGTCATAGTTGTTCTGCCGTGTTGGTGGTCAAGCACAATGAGAGCACCCTCACTAGAAGAAATGTAGCGAGTTGAAATCTGGTGACGGTAGTGACGCCCGCAATATGCGGGTATACTTCGATGAAAAACTTAGATCGAAGATCAGGTACTTCAGAACAATCTTGTGGCCACCGCGCATTATAAAACAAGCCGGTCATGACATAGATAGGGATTTTGCTGTAATTATTCCTATATTAGTCACAATATAGTTTGAGTGGTAAATTCGCTTCGGCCTACGTCGGCACCGCCTCCAACGCGAGATTCGACACGCGTTTAGTTACACATGTAGTTAACAGAGTGTGCGAAAGACTATATAATATCAAGGGATTTCCTTTGCTTAAGGATAATTAGGTCTTTCTCTTTGAATCATGACAAGTCGCTAAATCAAAACTGTTGACACAAGAATAGGGAACCAAAATTAACTTTTATATTTCGTATACAGGGTTATTGGTAAAATGCTAACAACCTCTTAGGGTTGACTTCTGCTATTCCTAGCAAACATTTTAAGATGTTTTTTGTTTAGTTTTTTTGGGTGTTTTATGGTTTTTTGACTGAATAAGTACGAGAACCACCTGATGTTAAAAGGCTCTTGTGCCTGTAATGTATTAATTCATATTTTTTATTACATTGCTCGATTCAAATATTCAAAACTCTATTCAAAGGGAGCACGGCGCGGTCCAGTGTTGCCGCGGCGGGAGCTCTTGGCTCAGAGTAGCAGTAAATCACAAAAAAACATTATAATTGTTTTTTTAAACAAAAAATATTTATCTCAAAATGTTTGTTATGACTAACACAAGTCAACCCTAAGAGGTTGTTAGCATTTTACCAATAACCCTGTATATTGCATGTATTTATTATTCATTTCTTTATAGGTACTATACCTATAAAGAAAAGAATAATAAATACATATACATATACAGCGATTGTTGAGATAATTATGCAAATGTTAAGTAAGTTAACGGTAGCCATTAGCAAAATCAATCGTATGCATACTATATCAGTTATCATCAGTTATAACTTATCATCATTATCTGCCACGGCTAATATTTGCACTGTGTAGCCTAGGTAGAACTGTACTTGTACCAACCAGTTATAATAAAACCAGGCAAATGCGAGCTGGTCTTACACACCGTAGGTTCTTTACCAACAAAGAAGGTACCAATTTCTTTTTACTTAATATACGAAGTTCTTCGCTCTTTCTTTAAAAATTAAAAGTATATATAACTCAACATTGCCACTAGATAGAGTTATTGCAAAAGTGAAGTCGAGAGCATAATATCGGCAGAAGTGGCGAGAAATCAGCCCGTCTTCCTTCGGGAATACGTGCGTTCTGGTCTCATGCCAAGGCTGTCCAAGGGAATATTTGTGAGTCATCTCTACCAGCATAGACACAGCATGCATAGACACAGCATACAGAATATACACAGCTTAGTGAAGAAAACATACTTATACCGCAAAGGTCGGTCTTCTGTGCTCTCTCTTTGCGTCTAACTTGACATTGAATGACTAGGAGAACTCACCACCGACATTACTGCGGTGTAATACTACTATGCTGTACATTTCTTTCAATGTTGTGCAGAACATACGTAAAACACTGTTTTTTTTGGATATTCATAGTGCAATAGGTCTGATGGAATCCCTCCAATAGTGCTGCGGACTTATGCTCCAGAGTTGACACCGGTTCTAACGCATCTTTTCCGGCTGTTCAACATATCAGTCGTTGTCCATAAATTATGGGCGACGGCGCGTTGTTGGATCACTCTGCGTCCTTTACTCTTCTATCAGGGGGAGTGTTCCAAGAAATTGTTCGATTTAATACCAGCTGGATATCGCCATCGCACGTCCCGTCAGAGCATGATGCTTTTGTGAATTTCATGATGAAAGTCTTCAAGGTGCGAATATGCGCTCTTCTGAAGGCTCCTTGAAGTTACATCGGTTTTGAAATACATCGCAGCTGGTTTCATATTGTCTCAGTGCGCAGCAAAAAATGCCGTGAGAATCGCACGGTTGTAGACCTCCAGACTCCGCAATGCCTCGAGTCCTGTGGTGTTCCGGATGTCCGTTGGCGGCAGTAATCACTTACCACCAAGTGAGCCGCATGCTCGTTGCCCCCTATACCATTATATATATATATATATATATATATGTTGTAATACGTTACATATTTGATTATTATTAAAAGATCCTAGTTTGGTGGGTGTATAGTGGGATAATGTGGAGTACTAAATAACCTTTATAAAAGTAAAGCAACAAAAAATTATAACGAGAAAAGGGGGTTGGGTTGAAATTCCACCAAAACCCCTCAATTTTCAAGACGCTATAATAAAATTACACCACAATAACCTCCAAGAAAAAGCTAATCCGTGTCAAAGTAACTCCGTGGTATATTTACGATATAATACCATTTAACCTAATGCCGGACATTTGCATATGAAGAAAATGAAGCGTTTGACATTAATTGCCGGGTCCCGTAACACGATCGCGTGCGCCCGCACCGATGTCAGCGGATAGCTGATGTGGGGCTCGGTGACTTCCTGCATCGCTGAGCTATTGGTTCCTATCACGCAGATCAAACGATCATTCGATGCAGAGCCGGATTGTAGGCTTTAGTGAACCCTGGGAAGTCAAGTCTTAGCATCTACAATGCTTATGTCCATTAGTTTTTCAGTACTGTTACTTCATTTTTCATGAGTACTAAACCAAGTAGAATATTCTCGCCTTTTTGATGAGAAATTACAATGACTTGTAGAGCCAACTTAAAATGTATGGCACTTACGCGAAAAATTGCCCCGTGGGTTCATTACAATATCAAATATACCGGAAGGTGGGAAGCAACGCCTTCTGCGGTCTGACAATTTCTACTGCGATCCCCAAGTCGCCTGCCAAGTGTGAGGATTATGATTAATCCCCCTAATGTGGGACCTTGATGAATGGTGTACGATGGTTCTGGTTGATGTGATGATCACGAAAAAAGAGAAGTTGAAAAGCTGATGAATATGCCGCTAATTTATAAATTATAGCAGTAAGAGAAAGATCATTATAATACAGGTGCTTCATGCGATATAACCTAGTGTTTTTAATAGTATGAGTCGTCTTCCCTTTGGAGTGCCAGGCTAAATAGGGGAGGCTTTGTTCAACGGTGGCCGTGGTGGTGTACACATCAACAGCCATACCACACTTGGGAATCGCAGTGTAAGATGGTAGTTCTTCGTTAAGATAGTAAGCAGACTGTTTTGCGCCCAATTTGCAACAAGACTTCACATACATGAGTAGTGGCATGAGGGAAAAATGAACATTAGGAGCATTTTCCCCTCATGAGTATAAGGAACAGCCCTCATATTATTAACCCTGAGTCTGAGTATGGGTTACATTGTATCATAGTAGCTAAAAAAATCTATTTTTGTGATACTTTAGCGTAGTTTCTGTAAAGTTTGTCATAGACTTGATCATTTAACCCTTATATATCGGTATCTAATTCATAATAATAGAAATTTATTGTTATCTTGTGAATATAATGAATAATCTTAAAATTACAACGACAGGACACATTATAGTCAGTGCGGAATTCGAACCAGCGCCATCCATAGCCGCGGTATGCTCTAATCGCTGAGCCAACATGACTCATGACTCTAATTAGTCCTCTCATTCTTAACCTTCGTATGGTGTTCGAATTTGAAGCAGTGATAGCTCAGTGGCTTTGGGTATGGACTGCCGCGCAGCAGGTCCATGGTTCGAATCCCGTCGTGGGCTTGAGCTTCGCCGCATGGTGGAAGGGCATTTTTGCGAATGCCCGCTTGCGACCACCCTTAAGTAGAAAATCTGTTGCCAAGCACCTAACGATGTGTTCCGGCAGCTGTCCTTGAGAGCCAGTCATTCTAGGTTAAGCCTGTTAACACCTTCGACCACATCATCACTTACCATCAGGTGAACAATCTCACCGCTCGCACCGGCTACCAATCAGCAAAAAAAAAAAAACAAAAAAAAGAACCCCGGATACATTACTATAATTTTTCCTCTCGTTGTATTTTTGTAATGTAATCCGCGGAGCGTGCATCATTAAAAACAGAAAAATATTAAAATCTTGTGAAATTCACCGCCGATCCTCTGATTCATTGGTCATCCATCGCGTCATAGATAACCGCTGACCAATGAGCGTTTAATATTCAGTTTCTCCACATCCAAGATTTTGACAATCTTTCTAGAAACTGGGGTTAAAGTTGTAGATATCCTGGAGTACTCGAAGGAATCTAATATGAAAGCAAATAGGTTTCCAATACATATTGTATTATGTGTGTCACAGCACGCATAAGGCGCAGTGTCGGCACGCTTATCTGCTAATCCGCCACTGTCAGATGACTGAACGTTGATAAGCTACGCTGGTGTGCAACTAAAGACTAGATCGTGTGATTAGTTTGTGCCGTTTCTATACTTAACTTACGTAAATGTTTGATGTATTTCGCTGATTGTGATCATTGCACAAGTATTTGTTTTGTTTGTCTTTGGTACGAAGAAGCGGTAAGAACACGGAAAAAAAATTAAAATGTTGGTTTTAGGTTAAATTTATTATTAGGTACTTTATATTAAAGCCTGTTTTATGTGATTGTGACGGAACAAGCACGGGGCCCTCCTGATGTTAAGTGGTCCAACCTCTGCCTGTAACAGATGCGTTTAGTCCGAACGAATTGCACTGCACTCGTCTCACTAAGACATACAGATTGTTTTATTTTTTATTTTTTAGTTCCTTTATTTAATAAAATGATATAGAACAATGTTCAACATACACAAGAAAATGCAGTTAAAGATGTGTTATTATTATATTAAAACTTTTAAACATATATTGTACAGCGATTTTTTATATGAAGTAACAAAATATAAAAATATATTCTTCTTGATATTACAATATGTGCAGTTAGATACTCCACATTTTAAAACCTTCAAGGACTGCTCCCGGAACATACTGTTGGGTGCTTGGCGACAGATTATCTACTTGAGGGTGGTAGCTAGCCAGGCGAGCATGTAGATCGGAAACGCGTTGTAAATTCTTCCGGTTACGCGTTTTTGATGACGCGTCGGCTTATCAGGAAAATTTGGCAGCTAATCGTCACTAGATTTTTTTTTTAATTTCGGAATTAAATTAGGTATGATATTTTTAAGTAACTTAGGGAAATTTTGTAATATGAATACGTATAATATGTTGTTGAAAAGAAACAAACAAATATTTTAAACGAGTGTCGTTGATTTCTAAGCATAATGCAGTGAACAAAAACAACTTTCTTTGCGTTCGTTTCCACAATTAGCGCGCAGTTTGTGTAATGCGCTGATGACGACGCAGAGTTAGATAAACTCTTGCGCCGCGCCGGTCGAATAACCATTACCAAACGTACAGGATGTTTTTAAAATTAAACAGTGCTAATCCGCCGGATTTCAAAAAAATATACCTAATAGATTTGCCTTTGACCACTATCTAACCTGATGGTAAGCGATGATGTGGTCGAAGATGTTGATCAGGCTATCCTAGAATTACTGGCTCTCAAAAAATATTATCTTGATTTAATAATATTAATATTATTATTTTGTGTCAAAACACACCAGGGGCCGTTTAGCCGCTCGGGTTATCACTTAGCATGCCATATCATATTACGTTGGCCCCCATTTCTCTATTTTGGTAGATGAAAAATATCTTACCTAAATGCATTCAATGTTGTCCCATGCTCAATCAATTTAGACGTTGAAAAACCGATATGCTCTCAGGGACTTTTTTATTTTAGTTTTTCATGTTTCTGTTCTATATCAGCCGCCTGTCTTACGCTGTGAAATAACATTGAATAGTGTTTTTTTTATAATATCTTTTTTTGTTTTCATTCCAATTCACGCCCTTTACCTTGGGTCATCACACCGACAGTATCTATAGAATCGCTGTGGATGTTTTTTTTTTATGAAAGCGTCTGCCTTTTATTCATTATACAAAATACTTCACTTTCTTCTCTTCTTAGATTGAATTTTTCAGTAAAATTGTTACTATTTCACTACAGCATCCTGTACTTAATATTAGAAACATTATTAAGGTGGTTACAAAAACCGGTCCACAATATGAACTAGAATCTAATACTGGTACACGAATCGAATTTTAATTGTAATATTAATTTTACAACATTTTTACGACTCACTGATGACATTTGTCAAATAAGTTATACCGTTGCCGGTATAGTAACATTTGCATTACAATAAAATATCAGTTTCTTTTTATAAATCTTATATTTTATGATCTTCCGACTGTTAATAATTTTCAATTTGTTTATGTTTAGCATCGTTTTAATAAAAATGTTTACATTATTTTTTCATAGGATCTATACTACAACTCTTTGATATATTTTTGTTAGTAACATAATGATATGCCATATCGATATTAATTACTGAAAAAATTCTGGTATCTACTTAGTAAATTTTTTTAATAACATATGTATCTTGAGTATTCTACAACTTGATGTAACGGATGTCCATGTTTACTACTAACTCACATTCACATGTGAGTATTTATCTTCATTATTCTCCTCATCTTCAAATGAATATGCAGTTTATAACTCTGGCGCCATTGTTCTATGGCTAAATTTGAAAAGCGCTGCACGAAAGTCATCCCGGAAATCAGTGATTCGAAAAGCTGATCGCTTTTAATACAGAACGATGATCGAAAGTGAAATTTGGGGACACGGTATGAAATAAAATTTTATTTATTATCTTTTTGCACTAAATTTAAACATTTATATTAATTATAAACGCATGAATTTCAATAAATGTCATCACATTACTAGTGCAACTTGTAGTGCATGACTTTAATTTCTTGATATTAACTAAATACCTATCTAGAGTAAGTGGTTGGCGTCACGACACGACAAGTTAGGAACTAGGTTCCCACGATATGCAAGATACCATGAACAAACTTTTTCTGCTTTCTTTTCACCGACCACTACCATCTTCATGAAGTTTTTATTCTAAGACATGTACATAATTAATTTCAAGAAATAGTTTAAGATTATCTGAAACGAAATCCTCAACAGCACATGCATTTCAATTTGTAAAATAATGTAGTACTGTTACTAACTTCAACATTTAGCTACTACTACAGAATGTAAAACTGGTATCATCCGGATGCATTTAATTTATGTTTTACTGCTAATGAGCTTAGGCAACTCAAACAACTTCTCGTCTGTAATGCAAAGGGCTTGCGGAATGGCACGCGGCGTCGACTCGGAAACTTTATTAGCGCACCCGAGATATGAATGTCTCGATGTACGCTATCTAATTAAAATTTATGCGTGTACATAACGTTCCACACTTATCTCCGGCATTCGTGGCTCGTTTATATCTAACAGTACCGTAGGTTTATTAGAATCTGGCTCCGTTGACGCAACTAATAATGTTTTCATTTCGATTATTCGATGCATGTTGAACCGGACCAGCGCTAATGTCTCTCTGCTTTCCAACCCTTCTAAATCTTTTATCGCTACCAAATCGACTGTCGTAAATCCAACTTCTCGATCCATTGTTGTCGTACATTGTACTTATATGGGAGCGACCAAAATAAATCACGAACAAAACCATATCGGCGCGATCGTAGACTATCGCGGGCGGATCGACCGCGGGGGACTACATCGAGATACGGAGATATTACGCTATTGAATTAGCATTACCGCTGTTCCCGATATTGTTGTTCGTGGCCGAGGCATGCCTCAAGTCATAACTCAGTGTCGCATTATTTTAATTTTCGTCGTGCCGGCGATGGGCCGCGAATCGTGCGAGATCTCGCCTCCAGATTGCAGTAGATGCATATTCCATATTCCTCACATCTCTGTTCTCGGCGTCGGTATCGCGTGCCGCACGAGCCACGTCCTGAGCTATTTCCTTAGCTTCTGTTCTTCCATTATTGCCATAAATAATATCTACATCATCGCCTACCTTAATTATAATCACATTATTATCATTCGTATCGTTTTTGTTACAGGTGGCCCATCGACCTGAATGATCTTGACATCTATAACTTTACCTATTAAACGTAAGTGCCATTGATATAATTAACTTTTACAGTAAAATATTCCGTTGTTTTTATATTGGTAAGTAATCTTGTTTACTTCCTCTTAACAGGTCAACGATTTCTTTATCGTTTTTATAAGAGAACACGTAACATTCGTCACCTATATATTGTTTATCTTGTAGCGGTGTAGCCGACGCCACGCTGGCGGCGACCGCTAATCGTAGCTAATGTTAATAGTTTTCCCTATTCTTCTAGAGTAATCATAGCATCAAATTTCTAACAAGCACTGTTGTCCGCCAATTTTCAGCAATACTGAAATCGAGGTTAGTGGTGGCATGATGCTCATTTGCCTTTTTTCCTTAAGTCGGCTTTTATAACATCTATGAAGATGACATGGAACAGTCCTTAAATTCTTAATCTTGCTTATTGTACGGATAACAATAAAAACCTTTTATTTCGGCTTTCATAAGGCCCAATTCTGAGATTCCTCTTTGTAAATAGTAATTTTTTTCGTAATACATTTTTTTATAAAGAACATAATACCTACAATATTAGTATATTAGTAGTATACATTTGCAGAATATATGTATATAAAAATAACACTGAATTGCTTCATGCTGTGCCATTTAGTCGTATAAAATAAATGATGTTCGAATGGGGGTCAGGTATTTTGCGAATGCCTGCCTGGCTAGCTACCACCTTTAACTAGAAAATCTGTCACTAAGCACCTTATTGTCTGTTCTGGCCACAGACTTTCTACTTGAGTGTGGTAGCTAGCCCGGCAGGCATTCGCAAAATGTCCTACCACCATGCTATAACGTCCTGAGACAACAACCGGGACCGACGACTCAACGTGCGTTCCGAAGCATAGAAACGTTCAGTGGTAATGATGGCACTACTACGCTTCCGTGTGGATGTGTGACCTCTAGTGGTAGCGGTCACCCATCGAACTCATGACTGCAGCGGACTTGCGCATATCGGATAAAAACGGCTAAGCAAACTACTCCACGAGTGCTTCAAAACTGACGTTTTGCAAGAAAACATATCCCATTATCCGTCCACTAAAATATATTACAAAACTTTTAAAATCATAAATACGAGACGAAGAGTCTCGTTATGTTTTAATAAATAAAAAGTATTATTGTGACAAACAATCAATTGCTAGTACATATAACCACATAGTGAGAAAATTAGTTTACAAGTTAAATGTGAATAACATTTTAGTTTAGATGTCTACTACACCGTTTGTGTTTATTTTGATGCTTGAATTTTTTTTTCTAGTTGATAGACTAGCCTTTGACCACTATCTCACCTGATGGTAAGTGATGATGTGCTCGAAGATGTTCAGGCTCATAGACATATAAAATCTCTTTTCTGTGTTCAGGCTAGCCTAGAATTACTGGCTCTCAAGGACAGCTGCCGGAACACACCGTTAGATGCTTGGCGACAGATTTTCTACTTGAGGGTGGTAGCTAGCCAGGCGACTGCCATCGTAAGACGACAACCGGGACCGACGGCTTAACGTGCCCTCCGAACCACGTCACGGTCACCCATCCAACTCATGACCGCGGCGGACGTTGCTTAACTTAGCTGATCGATTAAGAACGGCTAAGCAAACTTCGCTACAAGCGCTACAAATATTCCCCTGCCGTAATATCCCATCTGTAATGTAAATAAAAACGTAGTAAACATGTAATCTTTGAACACAATAATATTACCGATGGCGATGATGCGTTAAATATAACTCTAGAAATGAATCAAATGCTGACCTGACCTAAATATTTGATGTTCGGTAAACAAATTGCATTCATTAATGATTAGATTGACTTTATAATGCAATATTATTATACCTACACTGTGTTTCAGATCAGTAGCTTCTAGTGTTCCAATTGAACTTATATAAATCCTATATAATTATTTGTAGCAGTGATGGCTCAGTGGCATTGGCTATGGACTGCCGCGCAGCTGGTTCATAGTTTTAATCCCGCCGTGTGCTTGAGCTTCACCGCATGGTGGAAGGGCATTTTGCGTGTGCCCCGCCTTGCTAGCGACCACCCTCAAGTAGAAAATCTGTCGCCAAGCGTGTAACGGTGTGTTCCGGCAGCAGTCCTTGAGAGCCAGTGAAGTTACAGGCACATGAGACTTAACAACTATGATGACGGGCGCAGTGCAATTCGTGACTTGTGACGAAATGCATATGTTATAGGCAGAGGTTTTGAAGCGCTCGTAGCCAAGTTTGCTTAGCCATTCTGAATCGATCAGCAAAGTTAAGCAACGTCCGCCGCGGTCATGACTTGGATGGGTGACCGCTTGTTGGACATTACTACTGAGCGCTTCCGTGCTTCGGAGGGCACGTTAAGCCGTCGGTCCCGGTTGTTGTCTTAGGATAGCAGTCGTTACAGCATGGTGGTAGGGCACTTTGCAAATGCCCGCCTGGCTAGCTACCACCCTCAAGTTGAAAATCTGTCGCCAAGCACCTAACGGTGTGTTCCGGCAGCTGTCCTTGAGAGCCAGTTACTCTAGGTTAGTCTGAACAACATCCTCGACCACATCATCACTTACCATCAGGTGAGATAGTGGTCACAGGCTAACCTATCAGGCATAAAAAAAAAAGGTTTTTTCCGCTTAACATCAGGTGGGCCTCAAGCTTGTTCTGTCACAATAACATAAAAAAAACGTATTAGTTTTTTTAAGATATCCGTACGTGGGGAGTGGCTTAGAAATTCGTAAAAGGCGACTGATGAAAAAAACCGGAACGTGGGAAGTAAGTTTTTTTTAAAGTTTGATTTATCATCATCACATCAACTAGAATGTCCACTGTTGATGAAGGTCTCCGCCATCGGAGGGAATTTGCCATAATCCTTACGTTTGGCAGGCGTCTTGGGGATCGCAGTAGAAGTTGTTAGTTCATCAGAGGACGCTGCTTCCCACCTTCCGGTTTTTTCCATCAGTCGCCTTTTACGAATTTCTAAGCCACTCCCCACGTACGGATTAATTAATTAATTTATATTAAATATTAAACTAATTTAAGACAAATCAAACATGGCGATAAAAGTTGTAAAAAGTACCAGGGGTAGAACCATTTTAGTGAGTCAATAACAAATCAATATTCATCAGTGCACTCATTGAATCAATGATGGATAAATCAACGATCCTGACAAATTTAGCCGTTACTCAATTACAGCCACTCCAGGGGTATTGTCGCTTGACCGGTCGGAGCCAATCAAATCGAATATGACCTGTTTGTGTTTGAGTCGGTGTGATATTATTTTTTGTCGGTTCTTCTTACAACTACGATTACGTAGGACTCAGCAATCTAATAGTCTTGTTCGCAAGGAATGCAGCCTTAGCCTTAGGATAAGGGCTTAGGTCACTAAGCGGAAGATCTAAACCACCCAAACTAGACATCATAACTAAATATAACATACCTATCAGTAACATTAAACATTATCAATAAATCAATCAATTTATTTATTGTGTACAGAAAAATATGGTCTAAGCTAAGATAATAAGAACAAAATATGATTTCACATTTTCTATTATCCGATATTGACATGCAAAAAATATGAACACATGTATATCATCAGCTTTTATATCCAAGGAACAGGCAGAAGTCTTTCAACGTCTCGAATCTCCAGGTATGTTTTGGTCCCCTGTAAAAGGCAGTTTTGAAGCAGTGATGGCTCAGTGGCATTGGCTATGGACTGCCGCGCAGCAGGTCCATGGTTCGAATCCCGCCGTGGGCTTGAGCTTCACCGCATGGTGGAAAGTTCCACCTGGCTAGAGACCACCCTTAAGTAAAAAATCTGTCGCCAAGCACCTTACGATGTGTTCCGGCAGCTGTCCTTGAGAGTCAGTAATTCTAGGTTAAGCCTGCTTAACAACTTCTACCAGATTATCCTATCCCATCCAACCTACCATCAGATGAGATTTTGATCGCTACATCACGCAATAAAAAAATTAAAAAAAAACAGTCGGTGAGCCTATCGTCATTTCCCGGGAAGCAATAAGGCTGCATTAAAAAACAATTAAGCAATTATTAATATTAATTTTAAAAAAAACGGTCAAATGCGTGTCGAGCCACGCACAATGTAGGGTTCCGTAGAAGCCCGTTATCAAAATATAGAACGATTCTGTAGTTTTTATTATGCTCGATAAGTTAGTCTTTGACCACTATCTCACCTGATGGTAAGCGATGATGTGGTCGAAGATGTTGTTCAGGCTAACCTAGAATTACTGGCTCTCAAGGACAGCTGGAACATACCGTCAAGTGCTTGGCGACAGATTTTCTTCTTGAGGGTGGTAGCTAGCCAGGCGGGCATTCGCAAAATGCCTTACCACAATGCTATAACGATTGCCATCCTAAGACAACAAGCGGGACCGACAACTTAACGTGCCCTCCGAAGCACGGAAGCGCTCATAAGTAATGTCACTAGCGGTCACCCATCCAAGTAATGACCGAGGCGTACGTTGCTTAAGCGCGATTCAGAATTCGTCGGTACATTGTAAGAATTTGAATGTCATTTAATTTACTTGCTGTAGCATAAATAATTATTCTATTATAAAATAGTTGATATATATATATATACTCGTATGCAAGAAAAGTGAAGGATAAAAAAAGGATATTCCTTTATTTCTTATCAGGTCAAATTATAAAAATACAACCTGAATTAAAAGGTAACTATTTCAAGGATATAATAAAATTACAAAAAAATAGAATACAATGTTAATCTACAATTCAATTAATTTGCAATTCAACGGGGCAATCATGCCAGCCAACTGGTAGTGGGCTGGAGCATTTGGCTGCCTGTGAGTTTGCAATGACTTATGGGTTATCTAAATGCTTTTATTGTAGTAGCTGTAGTGTTGTATATAGTTTGTAGTATTTCGTTAATAAAGGCATACCGCCGGTAAAATATCTATACCCTGTACGTCATATCATAGAACTTTGTAATAGTATTTTATAATATAAAACTGTATTATCAATTAGTGATTAATTAACATTTATCACTAAGTGCCGTTACTGACGTGTAACTTTAAAATATGCTTTTAAAAATGACCGAAATGTAAAATACGTTTTGATTTTGAAACCTGCAATATTTAAAGCAATATTTTGATGACCGTGCAATTAGTGGTACGACATTTTCTGAATGCCTGCCTGGGTAACTACCAGCTTCAGCTAGAAGATCTGTCGCAAAAACCAACTAGCGGCATTTTCCAGCAGCTTTCCTTGAGAGCCACTATTTCTATTTTAATAATAAATCTAATTCTAGGCTAGCCTGAACAATATTTTCGACTACATTATTACTTATCATCAGGTGTTATAATGGTCGAAGGCTATATAAATAAAAAAATAAACTTATTATATAAAATTGAGCACGCAAGCGTCACTAGTGTTTGAAAATGCCGGTGTTCGTTTTTTACAAATAAGAAAAAATATTTTACTAATCAAATAATTAACTAATGCATAGAAATGTAATTAAAGTATTGTAAATGTTTTTATTTTTCTCTTAATGGTGTTAAATGTACGTGATATTTTGTAACTGGTATTTTATTTATATTGACCGCAAGCGCTTCTATAAAAAAAAAATGTCGTGGCATTTTGACGGACGTTAGCGGTTTATTGAATCGTCATACATTTTATTGTCTCATTGATAAAGATGTATTTTAGCTTGTTTCTATGCAACGTTACATAAAGAATATTAAAATGGTAACTGTAAACGATTCATATAGATACCTAAATGTTTTAAGTAACCGTCGTGTATTGTACGTCACCAAGCACCTAACAGGTTATTCGGCAGCTGAAGCAGACCCCTTGTAGGTCTGCCTACATACTCGTTTTATATGTTGCGGTTATATATTGATATGGGAAACTATTCATTCTATATCTGCAAGGACCAAAATACAGTCAAATATGATGACATAGATTTATAGTCTAAGATAGAACACCTAAAATGTGTAGTTATACTGAAATAGTATCAAGACCTCTCCATATTCTGATGAAGTCTCCTCATCTTGCACATAACACTCGTGAGTAGACCATTAAGAAAATATTAATGGCACTATATTACATGATAATAAGCTACTACATTGAGTTGATTTATCAACGATATTAGACACGTTCAAACGCGTCCTGCAGTTGAGAATATATACTATGTGTACTTTCCGTATGAACCAACAAGGGTAATTTCATTGTATCGCTTACCTTAACGGTCGTCAGAAACTGAAATATTGAATAATAATTGGCGCACACGAGATGGTTCATGGAGATCGTATCTGCGAGCGTGCCGCATCCATCAGATGCCGTATCTGCCCCGGATCGGTCGGCAAACGATAACCATTGTTTTACCGATGGGAGTACCTGAGCAGTGTATGACGGTGTTCTAGCTCTGGTTGGAACATTTGATTGGAAACTTTTTGGGCTACGTTGATTACGCTCTTTGAAGTCGATTATTCTACCACATGTCGATATCAAACTTCTGAGACAGACACGTTTGATTATTGTCCGAAATTATAGTTGCTGAACCGTCATAATAATGATAGACTTTACAACATGTCTATAATATTTTGTCCCTTCTGAAAGATTAAGGATGCACATCTATACAATCTTATGGCAAAGTCCTATATGCTTTTGAATGGGGTTGATTCGAAAACCATTGTCGTCTTCATCAGCCTAACTTCATACCTCGCTCTATCTATGCTACTGCCCGCAAGACAATCGCATTGTACAATGATAGCATCGGCAAAATTTGTGCTCGCCTCCGATCAGCCGTTTGTCTTCCGCCGCAAATGAGCCAGTTAATGGGACATGGATAGCATAAAAGGAGCGGGTCGCCGCTAAACTTTTGCCTAGTCATTAATATGTCGTGGGAACGAAAGCGGTGTCCGCAGGTCTGTCCGCCTTTGGAACAAATAGCTGTTTCGATGATGGTCATGGCCGTATCTGGCTAAATCGCTTAGTATGGGTAATTGAGCTATTGATATATACTGGCTGGTATTTAGCGATGGTTGCCGCTTTCCATTAGAATTGGTTTCGCTTGAATACTGAAGATGTCTATTGACAAATGCGAAAATAACTGTTTAGTTATAGATATTTCTAGTACTTCAGTAGATCAGAAGGAACATAAAAATATTTAATTTGAGAATACTCAATAAAATTTGTGAGGAATACAGTGAAAATATATTTTTATGTATACTTTAGACAAAATATATTTAATTACATACAGGTGTGTTTGTTATTAAATTTGTTTCCATAGTCGCATTGGTGCTAAATGTATTATAATTTGAAAATTCTAAACTGTATCGTCCATGTAAAGCAAGAATTGCCAATTACATTTCTAGATATAATGTAAAATGTACCATTAAATAAGTAGTTGAAACTAGCCGAGTAAAAGCCCAAGATGCATTAATTCAACGTGACCGCAACCTCATATAAATCCTGCTTTAATTTTGTCGATTCATTGTCGGCAGCGAACACGCGAGCGTTTTAACTACACGCTACCGATTGCCACCGCGACCGCTTAATAGCATTAGCGTCATTGTCTAGCGGTCATTAATAAGTCGCTCGGACAGTTCTATTGGCCAAGCTCTCCATAAGGAGACGATGCTTGCCCGTGCGCTCTGCCCCTCGGTGTCACGAATTTGTATCCTAATAGCTTTTGCGAGTTATGGACCAGTTCCGACCATGTTCCTGTTATCTCGATGGCCCCCGGACAATGCTCTGATCGTAATATCTTTGCAATCTACTACTTTTATTACTATAAGTATCGTGTTCACTGTAGATACACAGCTGAAAGAGATTTAACGCCATGTGCAGATGACGTTTATCTGCTCTATGTTTCATTGTAGGTACTTGTTCTTTGGTTCCGTTGTACTTACGTCACTAATAAATCGTCTGTACTGGCTGTACCACTCTGGGTTTAACTTTTACTTTCAAAAAAAATGTATGTAAAACAATTAAGAGATGCCTTGAGCTGCTGAGAAACCACTTTCGTTTTGGCTGTCATATGTTGTCTAAAGAAATTATTTTTCTTGACATTCATATCTTTAATCACCATCATAACTAATTATTCTAAAATCGCTTGTTGCAGGATTGTTTTTAGGAAAGCGTGGTTGTTCTATTTGTGATCTAATAATTGGCAGTGTAGAAAATTGCTTCGTTTATCTGCGGAGTGGGTTAATTGTCTTATAACATACGATTGACCAACCCCGCAAACTAGTTAAAACCTTTGACACGGATTTTATCGTCTCGTTAGCCAATTACTAAATCTTGTTTCGAATTCGTGTAACAGCTGTAAATCCACTTACTGACGGAGGAGCTGCGCACGCGTCGTTCAATTAGGCACAATTAGACGAGCGTGTGTCGAATCCCTTTGATCCACCGGGATTCCGCTCGCTGCTTACTTGATGATCAGAGACCGGGACAAACGTGCCTTTTCACTGATTAATTAGCCCTTAAATGGTCAGGCTCGTTTTCTTATCGTGGTCATTGCAGATGATAATAAACTTTCTATGTTCAGATCATAACTCTACATGAGTTTAAAGATTTCTCTTTTCCTTTTACGAGTAAATAGATTCTTAACAAGTGTCACGTAACGTCAAAATCTCATCGCAGCAGTTATCTGTAAACAATGTTTTATTTATAATTTCGCAATATCAAGCATAAAATTAACTTGATAAGCTGTCATTAATAGTCTTTCCAGGAAGATTATGACCATTATCTGTCCGCAGCCAGTGGCTAGCGCCGCGCCGCCTCTTGTTTGTTACACGTTGTAGATAAAGATGACGGTATATTTCTTAATTGCTCGCTGCAAGATACGGTCACTATCGGAGCACTATTTCCAACATAATAAGCATTATCATAACAATAACAAGCTAGTAACTCGCGGCATTCGATGTATTCATGACGGGAATACGATAACCTGACAAAAGACTCAGTAGCTCGGTCTGTGCGCGACTCTACACACATGTTGTATGTGTATACTTACATATGTTTAAAACTTTCATGACATCACAATTTTCGATCTTAAGTATTAATTCCGCGTTGTTTGTGAATATTTTCTTCAGTGTAAGAGTGACTCAAAGCATAAGTCAGGAATTGAGGATAGAAGAGATATCGTAAACAATGTAAGTTTGATTTACGTTACTTTCAATTAAACCATCATCGTCGACACGAGATGTCAATATGGAATCGATATTGGATCGATAGCGAGGTTTCGAAATGTGAGCTTTATGATTGATGGAACAGGTAATTTATTTTTGAGCTGTATAATTAGCCTATTGTTGGTTTCGGCCGTTTGGTGAAGTTAAAATGTCGGTGAGCGTACATGTATCTCCCGCGTATGAATGGGATTTCTTACGTGTGACTGAACGGGTCGAGTTCTGTCTCAATTTCCCAGCGTGTGCTGTGAGTCTGTGATCATTAATCACTGCTCGTTTGGCCAAGGACGTGTGCCTCGATTGTTTGATGGAAAAAAATGGTGTAGATACAGGAAAACTGTACTTGGTTTGCAGTTTAGTTTCTTGTTAACATAAGGATGGGTACATACCTATTTTTATAGCGCTCATAGCGAAGTTTGCTTAGCTTTTCTTAACTGATCGCAACTTCCGCCGCGGTCTATGACTTGGATGGGTGACCGCTAGTGACTTTGCTACTAAGCGCTACGCCGTCGGCTCCGGTTGTTGTTTTAGTCGGTATAGCATGGTGGTAGAGCATTTTCAGGCTAGCTAACATGCCCTCAAGTAAAAATTCTGTCACCAAGCACCTAACGGTGATCCAATATTGCATATTTACGATAATTTTTTTTTGTCATGTGCAGGATTCGAACCCTCGTCCATGCATCCCTTTAGCCGGGGTATGCTCTGACCAATTAAGCTAACATGACAATGAGGCATAACTCGAATTTTTCCTATCGTTTTTCAACCATCGTATTTGGATGGAGCGACATCTATAGTTCGACTTACGTTGTACTACAAACAAGACAAATTTTGCAATTAGCTTTAAACTTGTTAAATGATGACGCAACTCTTTAATTTTTAATATTAACTTAACGCAACGGTGTGTTCCGGCAGCTGTCCTTGAAAGCCAGTAATTCTAGGTTATCCTGAACAACTTGTTCAACCCCATTATCACTTACCATCAGGTAAGGTAGAGGTCAAAGGCTAGCCTATCAGGTATAAATAAAACTAACATTTTGTTTTCTTTTTGTGAAATATTTTCGATTATATTTTTGTTTAATAGAGTACTCTCTGTCTCTGTTAATGGGTAAATTAAAAGCGTGAGAAAGATTTTAAAAGGGACTTTTTTTTTTTTTTTCAAAAATACGGTAATACTATTACGGCACGGCATGAATTTTGCAAAGCTTGAAAAAACTTGGATACCGCACCATGAAAAGTTTTGAATCAGCTTAATTGGTACCGACTTTAACAACAAATACCAGAAGAACTTCTGAAGAACTGTCATCTCACATTGCGATCCCTATAGACGCCTGCCATGTCTGGGTTTTTTATTTATACATTAGCTGATAGGCTAGCTTTTGACCACTATCTCGCCTGATGAGTGATGATGTGGTCGAAGATATTGTTCAGACTAACCTAGAATTAGACCTTATCTCTTGGCTCTCAAAGACAGCTGCCGGAACACACCGTTGGGTGCTTGGTGACAGATATTCTACTGGTAGCTAGCCAGGCGGGCTTTCGCAAAGTGCCCTACCACTATGCTACGTCGACTACCATCGTAAGACAACAATCGACGGCCTAACGTACCCTCTGAAGCACGTACACGCTTAGTAGTACCTATCCAAGTCATGGCCGCGGCGGACGTTACTTAAACTTTGCTGATCGGTTAAGAACGGCTAAGCCAAATTCGCTACGTTTCTTTTATGTGACTATGGTGGACTAAGCACGAGGCCCACCTGATGTTAAGCGGACTAATCCCTAACTATAACATATGCATTTCGTCACAAGTGACGGATAGCACCGTGCCCGTCACCCTGAGACATACGGTTGTTAAGTCTCGTGTGTCTGTCATGTTAGGTGCTTGGCGACAGGTTTTCTACTTGAGGGTGGTAGCTAGCCAGGCGAGCATTTGCAAAATGCAGTTCCACCATGCTGTGGAGCTCAAGTCTACAGTAAAACGAGCGCTTCAAAGTAAAAAGTTAAAGGTTCCCCAAAAGCGATTTTGGCAAACCCCCGGTGGGAGGCATTTGTTCATAAGTGGATGTATTCCGGTTGTTTATGTGATGTATAGTAAAATAATATCATAGTAAACTGGCTAGCAACAAGCACGCTGAGGCTTCTCCGTACCAATTATAACGAATGTGATTTATGTTCACACTTTTTACAGCGACATTCTCATATATAGTTTTAATTAGCATAGTAGTTAGTTGGTTTATGTTTCGCCATTAGTCGACTTAATTGCTTATTTACTTGTCAATTTTATTGATGGGTCCTGACGTAACGTTTTGACGAAAACTATTTTAGCTGCGGACGTTTTGAATAAATCATTCGCCGCCGGTGTTGACTGTTGAGTAAGTGTAAGCTGTGTTTATTAAACTTTATCGTTGAACCATTACTAATTTTATCATCTGGCTTCGATAGCAATACTTTAATCGCTGACATGTTTATGTTACACTTCATTTAATTTACAAGCAATGTAGGGAATTTTACTGATTTTGCTACAACTTTTAGTTACATAAGTCTGTACCTAAAAGTCTTCAGTTTTTTTAAAATTTATATTGATCAAAATCAATACAAATTAAAGTCTTTTTAGCTTGACCACTATGTCAATTGACGGTAAGTGACGATGTGGTCCAAGATTTTCTTCACGCTAACCTTGAATTACTGCCTCTCAAAGCCTGGAACACACCGTTTTGTGCTTGGCGACAGATTTTCTACTGGTGGATGGTATAATGTTGTCTAAGGTTTTCGCGATTATTACACATAGTAATTAAACAACTTTAAACGGTTTAAATCGCGTATATTTATAATTATTTTTGTCCCGAGACGTTTCAAACACTTTGCAGTGATCGTGACGGGGTTGAGGGTGGTAGTTAGCCAGGTGGGCATTCGCTAAATTCCCTACCAATATGCTATAACGACTGCCATCGTAGGACAACAACCGGAACCGACGGCTTACAGTGCTCTCTGAAGCAAGAAAGCGCTAAGTAGTAATGTTACCAGCGGTCACCCATCCAAGTCATGACCGCGGCGGACGTTGCTTAACTTAGCTGATCGGTTAAGTACGGCTAAGACATATGGCTCAATTTTACTCTATACGAATACAGATTTTTTCACCTATACAGAAGTGCAATATTATAACTCTAAACATATAAAACTGTTATAATGCATACATGAAGATATTATTACTTATCAATTTAATACATACATATCGGCGCGTCTTCATAACTTCACAAGGCAAAAGTGTCAATGTCCCATCGTCATGTTTCTATAGTCCCGTTTAATACCGGGAATAGTTAAACTGAAGACTGCCATTTAAAATGTATGTAATAAGAAAAGCCTCATTGCCTCTCAAGTCATAAATTTCATACTCGGAAATCAGTTCTGGCCAAGTTTTCATTTTATTCACGACTATGAAAGAATAATTGTCCAACTCGGGTTCGGACGCAAGACGCCGAGTTTCCAAAATGCCACTCGAGCACCAAGGCAATCAATTATTTTTTTCATGACTTCCCAAAAAAAGCAGTCATGTTTTCAGGGTTCATGTGTGTAGGTATGTATGTTTGTAAGTTCATTCCACCATAACTTATACACATTCTAACCGATTTTAATGTAAGAGAAAATTAAACCGGTGGATTTTATAGACGCTATATTTTAAAATAAAATATTTTTTTTCTTCCAAGTTTATCGAGTGACAGATCAAAATGAATGAAAATTAAGGGCTTTACAACACAATTCCATAAATATATATAATTTGCAGTTATATATGGCCAATGGAACGATAAAACAGGTAGATGGAACTAGGCTTGCCCCGTATTTTATTGGACCAAAACATGTTGTTGTCCATCATATAGAGACTTATGCCCTTCGGGGATTACAGGCATGATGATGTACCTATGCATATGAAGCGAAGCCTTGAAGTTTCCCTCGAATAATACCACGTTCGGTTGACAGTCAATATCCAATAGTTGCTTGCTTAACGAATTATTTTAAAATATACAAAATGATTCCAACGTTTACTTTGCTCGTGGCTAGAAAGTTATTTTCCAGCAGTGCCGAACAGTAGTCGCAGTACATGGATTTACATGGGCGTCCATGCCGTCGCAGTTAATGTAAATGAGCACGGGCCGGGGTGTAAAATGGTTGCTGGTGTCAGTCGTGTGACCCCGAATACATTACCACTGAACAGACGATTGAGCAACCGTCGCGTCATTCGCCACCGCTTTTGTGTCCTCGTTGTGTCATTTCTTACCTGCCTGTATAATTACTTCGTAGAAGTTATTTTAAGGATTGGACCTATTAACGTGCCCTGGGGAAAACCTAAGTTAACATAAATTAATTAATTAATGCGCGGGCATTAAAAAAACACAAATATTGCTGTTACATAAACGTTATGTGTAAAGTATTTCAATGACGCCATTTAGTAGGGACTGCGCAAAACTTTTTATGTAGCTGCCTAATGGCTTTAATTTAAAATCCGTTATAGTGTTTCGTATCAGAGTACCGTATGTAAGGTTATTTTTGAGACCTTCAAACCAAACTGCCAACTTTCCTTGTGTTGCCGTTTTATTAATTATACTGTTTTTGTACTAGGCTTGTATAGTTTATTTGTTAAACTAAGATCTTTGGCTACACCATCGAAATGAGTAAGCGAGGAGAATCCACTATGTGGAAATAAGTATGGTGGAACCAACATTTCAATAAAAAAAATAAAACGGAAACGGAAATAGATTTGTCAGTATCTTGATAAGAAGCTTCTCATTGTCAGCTAAATTCCATCACTGCTGGATTGGTCTGGCACTCAATGACCGATGCAATGACAAAGAGTCAGAATCTATTCCTCCTGTTCATTGATTTTTTAACCTACAACAGCTTGAAGAAGTGTTGGCTCAGTAGTAATGACTGTGGACTGCCGCGCATAGCAAGTTTGAATACCGACCGTGAGCTACACTGCATGGTGGTAGGGCATTATGGGAATGCTCGTCAGATGTGATCGTTAGCCAACAAGTAGAAAACCTGTTTAACCTAACTGTGTATTCTGGTAGCTGTTCTTGACAGCTAGTCCCCATTCTAGGTTAAGCTTATTACTCTCACTCTGTTAACCATATCCTCTAACACATGATCACTTATCAAGGTGAGACAGTGGTCATAAGGCTGCCTAGAAGCATTAAAATATGATGCAAGTTTTTGGACGTACGCGAAATTTTGCGAATGTTGAATGGTTTGGATATGGTTCTTAGCAGGTCTACATTGTTACTTCTTTGCAGTTCTACGTTTTACTCATTACTTCTTAGATTAAGGCATTTTAATGCATAAGCTTGTGATAATTGTCATTCTCATCAACGACATACTCACCACCGCCACATACGCCACAAGAGCAGCTGTGCCAGAGACCCAAAGTATTTCTCTGCTACTGGAAGTAAAGGAGCTGAGATGACTTGGGTAGAAGCTGGCGGGGTAAATGCACAAAACAACTTAAGTGGGACGTTATACATGCAAACGTCAACAGTGCAGGGTATATTAACTCTAGATTAGCCTGAACAACATCCTCGACCACATCATCACTTACCATCAGGTGAGATAGTGGTCAAAGGCTAACCTATCATACATAAAAAAAAGAAAATATTATTATCGCCCTGAAATACGAGTGGAGTGGACTGGTCACACTAACCTATCAGCTGTTAACTTTACGTCTTTCCATGCCGGGGATTGAATAAGGTTTTGGTTGTGTGTTGCAGCGTGAGCATGGTGGTGGTGCTGAACGGCGTGCTCGCTGACGAGTGCCCGACGTCGGTGCGCGCGCTGCTGGCGGCACACCCCGGGTACAGGGATGCTGCGGCGCAGCTGTTGGCGGCCGCGGCCCGCGTCGTCGGTACTCCGGGCCTGCTCTACGTCTCGCAGCGGGAGCTCGCCGCGGTCGTGCCTCATGACAGTAAGTATACACAGGATATTACCACAACATAATATAACTGTTATATATTATGGTGTACTTTAGTACCACGTTGGTTACATCTGGTACGCTTTGGTGAAACATTCAAATCAGTATTTAGCTATTTATACTAGATGGCGTTGATCGTCCCTCCTAAACACGTGAACGTTGTTTAAATAATTAATTCGCTGTATTGAATAATAAAATAAAAAAATATGTGGTGGTTTTAGCTGTGTTGACTTGTTTTTTGCACTGTTCCCACTTCGGCTGACCTTTAGAAAATCTCTTTCCATAACACGACTTTTTCATAGAAAAATACACAGCCGCCTAAACTTTTCAATTGGCAAAACAGGACTGAGTTTTTTTTTTTCTAAAATTATTTTTTGAGAAAACTGGTCACTGGCGATCCGCTGCGGTTAAGTTGAATCTGATATAAGGAGACTAATTTAAAGAACCATTTAGTTGTTTACTTAGTATTTATAAATAAAAGAAAGTCTTAATACTCTACTAGTAAGTTATAAACTAACTCACTACGTTTTGGCTTAACTTTACATGTCCAATTATGACACTAATAAAATAAAGTATCGTATGTGAATAATGTGAAGAACAGAAACTTTGAAAAATAATGTCCTTTACGGAGACATTTATATTCGATTATACAGCAAAATATTTAAACTTTATCTGCTCTATTTGCTTATTACTTTGCCTCCTATCCATGATTCGTGCAATAAATTGGTTTGATTGTATAAGTCTTTCCTTATTTCGATTCTTTGTTCGGTCATCGAATACGCTAATCGGGAATCACTGATTGTTCAGATAGCATTCTAGGTATGCGTGAGAGCAGTTTTTTCTAACATCGGTAATAAATTGATGAATATGAGGTTACTGTATAAGTTCCGGGTATAAATACAAACCTTTCTACTCACAAAGATGTACCCTGTCACGCCGCGAATGTCTGTATTATAAATATGTATATAATATACAGACCTTCACGAGTGCCCGACCGTGGGTGCGCGCACGTATAATACGAGGGGTGATCCAAAAGTAATGATAATCAAAATAATACACGGTGGTTAATGTTACAAAAATAATTTATTTTTCTACATAGTCTCCTAATGAGGCAATACATTTAGTTAAACCTAGGATTCCCTTAGAAAAAAAAACTTTATCTTGACTCTCCCAAAATGCCTCAACAGCTGCCATCACTTCGCTATCATCTTCAAATTTCTGGCCTCGGAGATGTTCTTTGAGCCGAGGAAAGAGATAGAAGTCACTGGGAGCTAGATCTGGCGAATAGGGAGGGTGTTCGAGCAGTTCGAACCCTGTTTCTTGAATGGCAGCCATCGCAACTGCGGCTTTGTGAGCCGGTGCGTTGTCTTGGTGAAACAGCACCCCAGCTCGCAGTTTGCCGCGCCTTTTTTCTTTAATGGCCTCCCGTAATCTTCTTATTTGGTCTGCGTAGTAAGAGCCCGTAATAGTAGCTCCCTTTTCCAAGTATTCGACCATAATAATTCCTTTAGCGTCCCAAAAAACGGACGCCATAACCTTTCCCGCCGAACTTGAGACTGAATTTTTTCGGCGTCGGTGAGGAGGCTCGTTTCCAAGACATCGACTGCTTTTTGGTTTCCGGGTCGAAATGGTGGACCCAGGTCTCATCCATGGTCACGAAACGTGACCAAAAAATTTTCTTTATCGGCTTGGAACTTCTCGAGATTAACCTTTGAAATGTCAACTCGTTTTTTCATTTGCTCGTCTGTTAACATTCTCGGTACCCAACGCGCAGAGACCTTCTTTATGTGCAATTCGTTGGTTAAAATTCTTTGAACGCTACCATAAGAGATCCCTGTCATCTCAGCTACGTGCCTGACGGTCACTCTTCGATCTGCCATCACGATATCCTCTATCTTTTGGGCATTGTCTTCAGTGGTGGACGTGGATGGGCGTCCTTCACGATGTTCATCTTCCGTGGATGTTCTACCCAGCTTAAACTCCTTGGCCCAGCGTGCAACCGTGGAATATGGAGGGGCAGAGTGCCCCAATGTTTCCACCAAGTCGTTGTATATGTCTTTGGTAGACATTTTTTTCAGAGAGAGATATTTAATGACAGCTCTGATTTCGTTTTTCTTCATTTTGATGTTATCACTCCGGTTGTCAGTATTCAAATGAATGTATCTCCCTGGAATCATGGTGTATTTATACGATTTTTTCTCGCGCACCTTGTGGATGTATGAGCAAGCAAAAAAATTTTTTTTTAGATTTTAATATGGTCTAGAAATACCTGATTATCATTACTTTTGGATCACCCCTTATATGTTTATAGATAACAAGACAATGAAATCTATAAATTTCATATGCGGTTTTTAGGAACTATAAATGTGTTATAAATACCTCACCTAGATGTCAATTTTAACTTAGGTACGTATGATTAAATGTAAACTTTACCAACCAATATTATTACCGCTAACCGTTTTGTAACGTGTTTCTTTTTCTGTACTTTTCAGAGAATATCAACATCATTGGATCAGATGACGCCACATCATGTATTATAGTTGTAATCAGGCATTCAGGTAAGGAGTTACTTTTAACTTCTATTTAAATATGCCGGTTACCCGTGGGGTGCCGGGATAGAATTTCATCCCCCTATCTCTTCCCGTGGGTGTTGTAAGATGCGACTAAGGGAAAAAAAACCGGAAGGTGGGCAGCAGCGACTTCTGAGGAACTGCTATTTTACACTGCGATCCCCAAGACGCCTGCCAAGCGAGAGGATTAGAGTCAATGCGTCAGTATGATTTATTTTGTATGTTTGTTCTGCGATTACTCCGCCAATTATGAATTGAGTTTGATAATTATTTTTCGGTTGGGTAGAGTATACCTCCCAGTCAGTCCCAATTAAATTTCATCGATATCGGTCGAGTAGTTTCTAAGTTGACAGTCAATTAACTGAACTTATTTGCGTACTACCTGGATGATTTAATGGTAAATATAATTCTTGTCTATCGTGAACTGTAGTTTAGGCGAGTGACAATGATCTTGTAAGCAATAAAGGATGACTGAAAACAGCTCTATCTAACGGTTTAGTGTATGAAATAACTTGTGGAAGTCGGACCGTGATAATGTGAGGTCAGGGTTTTAAATTAACATGGTACCAACTTCATCTATCATACTTATCAGTGTCGGAAGTCGGTTCCGTGTCTTGCATTAAAAGTTGGTATCATTTCTTGAACTACAGTTACTAAGTGTCAGGGCGACTCTCGCGTCCTGCGTATTCCTGTATTGTTTTTTTTTATGCGTGATAGGTTAGCCTTTGACCACTATCTCACCTGATGGAAAGTGATGATGTGGTCGAAGATGTTGTTCAGGCTAACCTTGAATTACTGGGTCTCTGTTGAAAACTTAAAAAATAATGTTGCCCATGCCAACATTGAACTTTTTTTCAAATCAACTTTGTGAATACCTTTACCTAAATCTTTATACCTTTTAGATAATAAAAGTTTGTAATGGCGTCTACCACCCTTTTAAGAAGGCATCATGAAAGCCATTTGCTTTGTATATGCCACAATTGAATAAATTATTTTTCCTTTGAAAAAATACACTAGGGTATTGCTCATACCATATTCAGGATATGCATTAGATTTTTTGTATTATTAGACTTTTCTCATAGAGTTTTGTAGGTAAAATAGTAACATTTCTATTGAATGATATTCCAGGTTCAGGCGCAGTAGCGCTGGCACACCTGGACGGGTCCGGCACCGCCGAGGCAGCCGCCGCGATGGTCTCGCGCGTGCAGCAGCTCGCCGCCGGCTACCCCGAGGGGCGGCTCGAGCTGCAGCTAGTGGGAGGGTTCACGGACCCACATCGCTACTCCGACGAGCTGTTCGCTAGCATCATGTGTAAGTCAACATTACCCAACAACCTTCGCAGCCGTGATGGAGCTAGGAAAAACTAGCAGTCAGTTACCTTGAGAGACACCTAGAGCTATAGCTAGTGGGAGGCTTCACGGAATCACATGCTTATTACAACAAATTGTTCACTATTGTCCTTACATAAGACTCTTGAATATAAGTAAAGGCCGATCCATATTTTTTGTATTCAATTTCCAAGGTTGAGCCTCCGATTTTCTATTCACTTGCTGCACTTATTGCACCCCGATTATAGCACTGCAAAGCCATTGTTTGGTATGGTTACAAGTATTTATTCTTGTGGGGTGCCGGACTAATATATAACACCTCCATATCTTCCTGTGGGAGCCGCAGTGAAGAACTGCCATCTTACACTGCAATCCCCAAGATACATGCCAAGCGTAGGGATTATGTCAAATCCCCTTAATGGGGACTGCTTTTTTCAACGGTGGCCGTTTGCATGGTGGTAGGGAAATTTGAAAATGCCTGCTTTTCTATACTCTGGTTTTTAATTCGAGATCAAAAATGCAAACAAAAGGGGTTAATCGCGTAAAAAAATGACTAGCACACAATTTTACTAATTTTGGAAACGGATGAAGCAATTAACAAATAAAAGATAATGTAAGCTAGTATTTATTACTTTAGTATTAACTAGTAAAACACTTTTTTAAACGCGTACATATTTACTCATATATTCAAGCCTGAAAAAATTGTGTAACATTTTTTTGTTTTTAATTGCCACACTGGTGGAATTGTCAACATTTTCTACCTGACGCCATTTTTGGTTATTCATGATTCATATATACAATTCTAAATTCGAATGTGTTTTTCGCGGATTGTTTTTCTTGTTATTGTTGAATTTCGTTGTAATTTGTTATTGTTTTTACTGTTTATAGTCATTGTTAGAGAGTTCTGTTCAGTTTTTGTTTATTGTTACGTAAACATAATTTTCGAAATATGGAGGCTGGAGCCTCCAAACCAGAGCTCGAACCGGGCTCTTCAATAACGAAAGACATTGTATCTCCTTTTAAGAAACGTCCTGGCAAATCTTAGAGTGCTTCCGAAAAGCTGATGGTGATGAAGGCGTATAAACACTTTTTTTGCGTGGCCGATGGACGAACATTGGAATTTAATAGAGTTTGCTAAAAAACCGCTGACATATAATGGATATTGTCAGAAGGATTGTCAGCGACAATAAGGACAGCGATGAGTTCACCAAGAAAAACAGGACCAAAGCAGATATTTTTAAACAAATTTGATGAATATACATTTAAGCCTTACACAGATCAGTATTTAGCTAAAAAAACTTTGGACAATCTGCCAACGTTTTTTTCAAAACAGCAAAATACTAACTTTAGTAAAGGTAATCAAATTCAAATCAGAAAAATTATAACTACTCAAGCACAAGTCACACTATCAAATCCGAAATGTCTACAGTTGAACAAGGTTCCATTGGGGGGAGTTTCCATAATCCCCACGCTTCGCAGGCGTCTTGAGAATCGCAGTAGAAGATGTCAGTTCTCTAGAAGGCGCTGCTTCCCACCTTCCGGTGTTTTTGTGGCCCAACGCTCCATGGGATACCGCGGGTTACAATGTCACCTCCGTTTCGTCCCGTGGGTGTCGTAAGAGGCGACTAAATTAAATATATATATTGTATAGGTGTTGAATTATTTCAATGTATGTACTAAAAATGTGGGAAACTTAGCGCAGCGGGTACGCGGCTACAGATTACGTAAGAACAATTATGAAGAAAAAATATTGAATACCCCTGACCTGTCAGTTTGACAATTATATATTTTGACATTTCTTTGTTTACATTTTTGGTCACGAATTAAAAACCAGAGTATAGCTAGTTACCACCCTCAAGTAGAACATCTGTCCCTAAGCACCTATTCAACTGTGCTTCAGAGCCAGTCATTCTAGATAAGCCTGAAAAACATCATGGACCACATCGCTTATTATCAGCTGAAATATTGGTTAAAGGCTATTCATTAATGTAAATTCTGTGGTTCAAAAAAACCAACGCAACCGGACTGGGCAAAGCTACTGGATTTATTATATCTATTACAAATAGCTACTACTATACGATTATGTGGCGTTCTGTGAATTTGTTGTGAGTAGACTTCTCCGTCGGGGTGACAGTCATGAATTCGTTACACATCGCTTCGCTAAAGCATTTGTGACGATTAAATTATGGGACTTTGCCAATTGACAATATCACTTTCGTTCCTTATGTACTTACGTTAGGTGGCTCATATAAACATACTGCCAAATCTTACACTATTACATACCTGATCAAGTGATCACCCACGAAGACACGTCCTAAACTGCGCATGTGTACGTTTAGGCCTCGTTTGTACACTATAAAACTTATACATGTTCTTACCATAATAATGAGGTCCATTGCAGTGTCAATATCTTGCACTTGCATATAAAAGCAAATGGGGGTAAATTAAATGCTTCGTTTTTCAGAGTTGAACGAAGCAGAATCGAACATATCTATTTTTAACAAAGTGATTTAATAGCAATCGTCCGTTATTTCACATAAAAGTGCTAACAGTCCAAGATCCAAGTAGATAGCAGTCGGAAATAAATAATTACATTTGACGTAGGCGACGTGGACTTTTGTCACGCTGCCAGGACGGGAATTATTAGCGGAACGGCGGCGCGGCCCACAGCATTGTCAAACATACATATATCTACCTACCCACTTAATGTAGTTAGTTACACTTGTATATCAGCACTGAAAGTCTGGCAATAACTTTGAAAGTCTGGGTGATTCAGGAGAAAACTATTTGAGGGTAATAGCTCTTTTCCGTACCTCGACTTTGTTCGGAATATCTTAAAATATAAACAAACAAAATTTATATTATGTGGCTTTTAAAGTGCATGTGACCGTCCTACGAAAATGCTGTTTTCGACGCTTACTTATTATGCTAAAAAAGAACCACTATTGCATGCAATTATTTGTTCAACAAGTGAGCAGTTGATTTTGGTGCGACTGTCGTATTTAAATCCCGAACTAAGTGGTCTAGAATTAAATCACGAGCGTAGCGCGCGATTCTCGTGTAGACTACTGAGCATAGTGAAGGATTTAAAGGCATGTGGTCTTAAACAATTGCTCTTGCGCGAAACGTATGACATTTCACCTCTACCAGCGAGAGAAATATTAGATTATAGGTAAGAAACAAAGCTATATAAACAATAAGTTGTATGTATTCTAAGTAACAAATGAAAAATATTCAAAAAATAATGTAAATATCTCTTACAAGGTGCGGAATTAATAGATTATTGCTAAGCGTACAACAAACGCCAAAACCACCATTTTCATGTTGAAAGCAGAAAGATAAACTATTGAACATCGGGCAGAATATTTTTGTTACAACTTTTTGCGTGACTTTTCTGGCAGTGTTGTTAAATTCGAGAAACTTGAATCTTGCACCAAGTTCTGATCTATCAAAATTTCTTTAATTTTAACTGGATATTAACCCTTCAAATGCTCAACAGTGGAAACTCAATGACGTGCTCGTTGTGGAACTTGCCTAGTCGTTCTTAACCGATCAACCTAAGCAACGTTCGCTGTGTTGATTACTTGGATGAGTCGCCGCTAGTGATATTTACTACTGAGCGCTTCCGTGCTTCGTAGGGCACGTTAAGTATTCGGTCCTGGTTGTTGTCTATAATCGCAGGCATTATAGACAACAACCAGGACCATAGCATACATATGCATTGAAGCAGTGATGGCTCAGTGGCATTGGCTATGGATTGCCGCGCAGCAGGTCCATGGTTCGAATCCTGCCGCGGGCTTGAGCCTCACCGCACGGTGGAAGGGCATTTTGCGAATGGCCGCCTGGCTAGCGACCACCCTCAAGTAGAAAATCTGTCGCCAAGCACCTAACGGTGTGTTCCGGCAGCTGTCCTTAGAAGCCAGTAATTCTAGGTTAAGCCTGTTAACACCTTCGACCACATCATCACTTACCATCAGGTGAGATTGTGGTCAAAAGCTTACCTATCTGCAATAAAAAAAAATTGTTTTCCAGTATCATTCCACCGGTTATCCGTGGAGATAGACTTGACCCTCGCGTGCTGCTGCGAACTGAACACGGCTCTAGGCGGAGGCCCCGCGCCGCTCGTCACCGGCGTGGGCGTCGACATCCGAGCGGGAGACCTGTTCCCGGCCACGTTCCCTGACAAAGGACCCGAACTGCCTCTCAGAGGAGCTCGGATGATCACTGGAGGACCTCACTCTGCACAGGTAAGTGATTTGTGTTGACAAATGGGAAAACCGGACAATTATTGCCCTCAGTAGTTTAGTATTACTCTACCGGGCTCCGATGCAAGCTGAACACGAGTTTTGGACGTGTTCCCGCGCTTTTTAGGCATATTTTTTTAATCAAAATATTGAACCGACTTCAACACTCAAGTGTGAAATTGAGTAATTGAGAGCACAGAGGAATTGAGAACCTCCTCGTTTTTTAAGCCGTTTAAAAATTGACACAGACAAGGCATTAATTAGTACGCAAATGACTTCAACCCAAGTTACAGCCAATCTCTTTAAAAAATTACCACATACCCATCCAGTTTGCGGTTTCCTGTTGTACAAAATGATTTTAACTAGCTTTTTAGCGCCGTATTATAAAAGTTCAATTATAACAGCAACTTAAAGGCTTCGTTTGCACGAGCGCTTTTAGTTTTTAAATACCCGACTAACAGCGCCCGCATGCGAAAGCATACAGTAGAAGTCGTGTGGTCTAATACCAAATGATAAAAATAACGCGTGTTATAAATCTAAAAGCGATTGTGTGAACGTAGCATGCTTAAAAACATAGTAAGCTTGTGAAGTTTAAAAAGAAATAACAGGCGAATAGTTCGGTGAGCAATATAAAAAACAAATGTCTACTTCCGTTTTATGAAATGTTTTGACTTAAGAAACGTGAACAAAACTTCTCGGGGATGCTTCGTTGGTACTAACTATATACCGTGGCCACATAATAAAAAGAAGGATCACTTCGCAAAGCCGAATAACCCTGTATAGATCGTATTTCTATGTTATTATATTTAAAAAAAATCTTATGTTTTTACACTTTTAACATATAAAATTCCATATATAAAATACCATGTTACTGTACATCCTTATCTGAGCTGTAATTATCCCGCATTTTTATGGATTCATTCCAGGTCCTGGACATATACGATAACGGGGTGGGCATGCTTCGGATCGGGCCCTTCAACTACGACCCACTTCGCGGCGTCGACCTCTGGCTCGAACAATCTGACGAGTTTATACTGAACCACTTGAGCACCACACCGGCCGTAGAGCCGCCACATTTCGTTCACAACGTAAGTATATTTGTACTGCTGTCTATCAAATACTACATAGTATGAGATAGACACATAGTGAGACATCTCACTGTGCGTTTTATGATGGCTCGAACAATCTTGAAATCTAACGAGTTTATTCTAAACCAATTGAGCACCACCCCGGCCGTAGAGCCGCCACATTTCTTTTACAGCTTAAGTTTACGTCCAGTACTTAAGCCTTTCAATGTGCCTTTCAATTGTATCTCACTGTATGTGAACGATGACTCGAGTAATCTGACAAGTTATTTCTGAACCACTTGAGCACCACACCAGCCGTAGAGCCGCCACACTTCGTTCACAACGTAGGTATACCAGTTTTGTACACACTGTTGATCAAGCAATCTAACTGACGAATTAATTCTGAATCAATTGAGTTACTTATTTAGGTACTCAATTTTATACAAAATCAAATTGTGAAGCTCAAGCCCTCGACGGCATTCTAATCATGGACCCCCTGCGCGGCATACTTGCAATGGCGGTTGTAACAGTGCCATCATTGCACACTATGCAATGTCTATAATGATGCCCGTAATGAACACTGTTGTTTAAATCACGCAAACACTGCTGTCACTGCATACGTTGCAAACGGTCGGTTCATAACTGAAATACGGAAATATGCACTGTTTGCGCGCAAACAATGTGAACCGATAAGTAAGTAGCACACATTTGCTGTCAATTTGCTTTTTTCGCAATTTACCCAAAATAATCTTCACATCTATAATCGATTACCATGAACTTGTATTGCATTTCAAGGCATTCTTTTGTGAACAAGATGGTTGTACGCATGATATACTACGCCAGGTATTACACTCCGACACCGGATGTCAAGTAACCGGGACACAAGCATTCTGTCATCACTTCTATCTACGGCTCTCAAACTTTATACCTAATTTGAGGAAATTGGGGGGCAGTAAAATAACAGTTAATAGATTTCACCTTTTTTTTTAATAAAGAAAATCACGTGAAATTTATTAAGGTTACACAGATTAATGATTCTTGAATAAATTATAGTTATCAAGTTCGTACAGAGTGTTTGACACCGAATAGTTTTCTTATAATGGGTACCGTCGATGCTAATAGGCCTAAATTTTTCATAGATTGAAATCAAGTAATTATTTTCTATGCCTAAAAAAAAGCCAGTTATCTGTATTTTGGTGTACAGTTTAGTTTCAAAGAAAGCCCAAAAATATCGGAAGTAAAAACCAATTAGGTAGATACGTTGTATAACCAAAGAAATTTTACATTACATACCATATTTAGTAGGCACAGTAAGAATGGCTTCGTATTGTGGACCTCAAAGATCCACAATACCGAAGCCATTCTTCGGCTACAGACAATTTGCAGGAAATGAAAAAAACTTAAAATCACTGATATCTACTTTTACAGTTACTTTTGGCATGGTGGAAGAGCATTTTGCGAATGCCCGCCTGGCTAGCGACCCCCCTCAAGTAGAAAATCTGTCACCAAGCACCTAACGGTGTGTTCCGGCAGCAGTCCTTGAGAGCCAGTGAAATTACGGGAACAGAGACGTATCATCTATGTCTCCTGGTGACAGACGCAGTGCAATTCGTGACTTGTGACGAAATGCATCTGTTATAGGCAGAAGTTAGTCTGCTTAACATCAGGTGGGCCTCGAGCTTGTTCCGTCACAATAGAAAAAAGTTATATGTTTTTTTATTATACTCGTAGCTTCCAGAAATGGGCCGACCACAAAGTTTGCGAATCACTGCGCATATGTGCATAAGCGAGAGCGAAACTGATGCAAATCATATACGTGAGACAGAGACGGCGATATTTGTCAAAATGGTGGAACCATAGGGAGACAACTGTTTTCATATCATTTACTGTTATGAACATTGATTCATGTGTGACTTTCGATTAGACGTTTGAAATATTGTATTGATATTTTAGAACAAAACATTCACATGAAAAAGAACCATGAACTTGTATTCTGCTGCAATCATGTTTTAATAAAGAGCCAATTTGGTAGTGACGCAAGCCTGTGATTCTTTGGGAGTAGAAGACCTTGTTTTCTTAGACCATGGTTGTATGTAGAACAGAAATCTCGTCACCTATCTGTCAAAATTTGAGTTTGACGTCTGTGCACTCAATGCACTACCACTTTTCTGTGAGCATTGTTTGCAGCCGGAAGTGAGGTCATAATGCTATCGTGGTCTCTGTTGAGCACGCTATGAACCGACCATTTGCGTGACTTGAACCGCGGGGGAAGTGAGATATAATATCGTATTAAGGCATTCGTCCCACCGCCGGCGCGGCAGTATATCGAGTAGCTCTCAATTATTTTCTCGCTTAAGAAACGAACAAAATATACATATCCCAACAAAGAGCAAATAATAATACTTGATCGTTGTTCACACTGCAGCTGGCGAGTATTCGTTCTCAATACTGGCTCAACTATGCTCGCTTGGTGGTCAAAATATTTGCCGAGAGTTTCATTTGGTACATGAGCGCTGCCCCGAGCGAGTGGTCGCCTATAACCCAGGGACAAAATTATTAGAATCACACACTCGCTATACGCTGATCGCCAACTCGTTTCTAGTTTCAAGCTCTATGTACTAGCTTGTCGCTTCATCGCCGGCAGTGGGACAAGTGCCTTAAACCGTTTTGTTTCTGTATTCCAGATTCGTGTGACTCTCAAGTTCATCCAACAGCATCCGTTCCCGGCTGTGACCGTGTTCCCGGACAACCGGCCGCATTACTACCGACGCGACGAACAGTCCGGTTGCTGGGTGCCGATGCGGTTCTAAATCGCTCCTACATAACGGGCAATGTAGCACTCCATGCAATACAACTGTTAATTTCAATACAATATGCACTGCTTTTCAAAAACACCAAGAGTTTGTTTGTTTCACCGCTTTAATGGAGATCGGTGGCTAAACGCTGATTGAATGCGGACTAGCGCTAATAAAATACGTAATGTATCAGTTTCACGCTTTATGGAGAAGAACGCACATTCTTATATTTCGTTTTACAACTTCTATATCCCCAGGACAGGCTGATGCGGTTATTGATATGAGATCCTAATAATATTCTTCACTACAAATTATAAGTATCTCGAATAATATATAATGAAACACATTTTATAATCAATATTTTGGATTTCACATCTCATTACGGATTTCAGCCTACTTTCATAGTTAACATTAGTAAACGTAGAACAACAGCGTACAATGTAGCTGTAGCGAACAATATTATTAGTAAAAAAAACAATATGTATTTATAATTATTATTGTTGAATGTATGTTTGGATGAATGTCATAGGATTTCTTGCCCCAAGGTTGGAGCCATATATTGTGTCAGAATAATCAATAAATATTGTGGATTTTCTTGCAATTACATAATTAATCAGTTTAAAATATAATTAGTTAAATATAACTTCACTTCCATTTTATACAAGGATTTAGGTGCCAGGTCGATGCAAGATAGATGTAAAGAACAAATAAACTGTGTATATCTATAATTTTAACTGTACTGTCTCCAACGGATTTATTGTTTAATTTCGTATCATTTTGATAACAGGGTTTTCGTAGCACAAAAATGACAAAATGATCGTGGTAGAAAATTCAAGTAGGTACATAGTTTTTCTAATGTGTCACATCTGTTTTATTTTAGTATATTTATTTCAGCAATAACGCACGCTCTGCGGATTACATTACAAAATGTCGAGAATATACTTTTCCATATTTCCCCTCGTAATTTTGTAATAATTTTATTTATTTTTATCTAATAGTTGATTAATTTATGACAAATCAATTAAAACTATGGACATCGGGTCTTTATAAAAAAAGTCCGAATTCAAAGAGAGTGAAAACGAAAAATCGATGTGTATCACGTGTCAGAGTTACTGTGTATAATTATATATCAACGTGTGTTCACGATAACTTGAATACTTTTTTTCACTGCTTTTGTAGTTACCGGTCGTCCATAGCTTTGTAATCTCATTGTGACAAAGTAATAGAAAAAAAGTTTTTATTTATGTTTATTATATATAAAACAAATATAAAATAGTTTCAAACATTCCCAGTTCTTCCTCTACTTAAAATTGCATATTTTATACCATTTTCATCAGAATAAAAGAGATGTTATTTTTATTTATAATAATGTATGAAAAACAACTGAGTTCTGTTATGAATTATTATATTGTGAACTAACTAGTTTTAATTGTTACAAGTTCCAATCTGATGTTGCGATTATGCATATCTGTTTAATCACAATTTCCTAATAACAGGAAAATATTGAAGAAGTAGAGCCTCGATAATCCGCACAGGCAAAACCTACCCCTGTTCGAACTCATGGAGCGTTCGGATTATAGCATGTTACAAAGAAAATGTAAATAATAAAACAGCCTTTTCTTTCGTCCAATAATGCTTAATGAACTTTTAAATGATAAAAAACTAGCCAAGTGTGTATATTGATTGCAAGCTGATCGATGTCACTTACATGTAATTATTTCCGATTTTACGATAAAGCAAAAACAAAATACGTTCAAAAATTCCGTTCGCCCGAATATTCTGTGATAATTTCAACCGGCTGCCTATTACAGTACAAAAGATTAGAGTTCTTTGAAGGTAAGAAGGTGGAGTAGACTGGGATCCTGATTTATCGTACGAAACCCTAAAAACAACGCCAGCGGCCTCGTTGAGATAGACAGAATGGGTCATCGGGCAGTTCGGTTTACAGTGATATTCGGATTAGCCTGGTTACGGCTTATCGAGGCTCTACTTATTTAATATAATAATTATTAGTTAGTGTTATGTAGATGCGAATTTAGCGTCTCGTATTATGGCAAATTGTATATTTTGACTGTAGAGTTAAATATTGTCGTGTAAATGTACGCGATATACTTTGTTACATTTCAAAATACGCGCAAACAAACGCGTTCAACTTGCGTCCTCGGTTGCGTGCACTTATGCGTTTTCACTGCAACATCTGTTCACACCATGCTATGGTTCTGTGTCTACGATATCTAGATTTAAAAAGGAAAACGTATATATATAATAAATAAGACTTAAATAACTTGTTGCAATCTTGCACGAATCGGACGCAGCAGAACGCGTTGGTTTGGGCGTACATTTAGTAAAATATTAAATTTGTAACTGAAGATGTAAATATTTTTAGTGAGACATTAGATATAGTTAGACGATGTTGATGTATGTACCTAGTTATTGTTTTGTGAAAATATTATGAATATATTGAAGTTCAAATGCAAAATTTGGTTTTATTTGCGTATATTGAAACATCTAATTAAGGATTATAATAATTTTATGTTTGCAGTAACGCATGCTCTGCGGCTTCATCCCAATACGATGGTTGAAGGACGATAGGAAAATAATTAGGTACGACTCATTATCATGTTAGCTCAATTGGTCAGAGCATACCCCGGCTAAAGGGGTGGATGCCCCAAGTAACATTTTTAACTGTATAAAAGCTATATTATGGACTATTTGTTTACTACAGGCTGTTAAACGTTGCTGTATAAGGACTGTATAGCAAGCTATACAGCCCTTGTAACTCTGAAATGGGCCCCAAAATTGTACAGCTTTAAGTGTTGATTTACCTGTATAACAGCTGCATAAAAGCTGTACTGTTTAGCTGGCTAAGATACTATTTAGATACTTTTATACAGACTCAGGCTTGTGAAAATCGTAATAGAAGAATAAATATATTATAATTGTGTTCGTGGTTAAATTTATTCTCCATTTTATTTCTTAATTTACTATGTGCCAAGGCAGAGACCATATGTGAAGTATAAGTGAAATAAATATTTAATTTCTAAGTGGTAAGTACTCTTTCCTGCTTATCGTTGTTGTTATACTTGTGACTGATATTTTTATGTGAATATGTATACTAGTTTTAAGCTCAAAACTCACGCCCCTTCGAAATAATGAATATACATACATTTTTTCTGTAATAACAAATAAGTGATCAAATCTGAAAACAGTTTTAAGAGTAACCCGGACTGTTTTATTTATAGTAAACGTAATTGTGTGTACTATACAGTTAAAATCCTTTGTAAATTTGTATTGAAATTTTAAAAAAAATCTCGTAAAATTTAAATGCAATTTATAGGTTATGATAAAATGGCGTCCTTAGTTCATACAGCTCTTGCTCTTCTAGTACCCCTTAATGCAGCTTTTTGCATAACAGACTCGTTATTTAAGAACGTCTCTCAACCTAAAGAGTAACATTGTCCGCACATTAGTATTTAAGTACTGTAGAAGCTGTTTTAAAGTCTTATTCATATTCATTAATACAGTTAATTAGGGTCCAGTTGAAAATATAGAAAACCACATTATGACCCAAACCAAGGCCCGTAATGCGGTGAGCAAGGAATCGGATTGTTTTATCGAAAGCGTTCCAAATATTTTCGATAAAACAATCCGATTCCTCGTTCATAGCATTTTTGTCTTTAATGAATTTTTAAATATATTATATAACTATTAGGCTCTTAAAAAGTAGAAATATCAAAAATAAAAGTCTATTTTGTAGTATTTTTTAGTAAAAATACTAAAACTAGACTTTTATTTTTACGAGCCTAATAATATATTCATCAATTCATTAAAAAATTGAAAAAAGACAAAAATGCCATGAACGAGGAATCGGATTGTTTTAACGGAAAATATATAAATCAAAGGATTTTAGCTGTATAGTACACACAATTACGTTTACTATAAATAAAACAGTCCGGGTTACTCTTAAAACTGTTTTCAGATTTGATCACATATTTGTTATTACAGAAAAAATGCATTAAGGGGTACTAGAAGAGCAAGAGCTGTATGAACTAAGGACGCCATTTTATCATAACCTATAAATTGCATTTAAATTTTACGAGATTTTTTTTTAAATTTCAATACAAATTTACAAAGGATTTTAACTGTATAGTACACACAATTACGTTTACTATAAATAAAACAGTCCGGGTTACTCTTAAAACTGTTTTCAGATTTGATCACATATTTGTTATTACAGAAAAAAATTATGTATATTCCTTGTTTCGAAGGGGAGTGAGTTTTGAGCTTAAAACTAGTATACATATTCATATAAAAATATCAGTCGCAAGCATAACAACAACGATAAGCAGGAAAAGTACTTACCACTTAGTTATTAAATATTTATTTCACTTATACTTCACAAATGGTCTCTGCCTTGGCACATCACTCAGTCGATGTACGGAGTATTGTTCTTGGATCCTGAGGTAATAAGTCTGTAAATCTTCCGTTTATTATTTGGATTAATGTCTTTAATCCACTTTGAGAAATATTCTTGTCAATGGCCCATTTTTTATATCATTGCGAAACAATAAATTTAGACTTGCTTCGTCTTCATCTGATGAACGTTCAGACTCAACAATTTCGATATAATTGTCCATACTTTGCTCCATTATACCCGATTCAGCCTGTAGAGAACCTTTACCGCATGTTACTAACCCAACAAACATATCTTCAGCACAGATATTTGTTATTTCATCATGATCCAACAATTTTGATTCTACGGAACACTCAGGGCACGGACACCCAAATTCCATGTTGGTATCACACCAACATGGAATTTGGGTGTCCGTGCCCTTGTAAAATTATATTTAGTTCCGTTATTTCACGTTGGGAATAAGCTTTTTTAAATTTTCTTTTTATTCCGCCGGTTCTTTTTTGTTTTTTCCATGGTTTTATCTTAACTCTTGATCACTTAACAAATTATCAAAATTATGACTCCATTGTGTATCCAATAAATACTGATTTTAAGCTATATTAGTTTCAAAATAATCGATAAGCTGGATAATTGTGCATGCCAACACTAAAATAATAACTTTAATCTTCTAAAACATGAAAAACTGTAAAAAGGGAAAAATGTACTCCAATCACATAAAAAGGAGTAAATCTAAACTCTTCTACATGAGATAGAATTGTATAACACTATTTTAAAGGGAATTGCTTGCTAAGAGTATCCTAGATTTCCGTTGTACAGCTATTATCAAGCTTTACTTGAAGGCTGAACAACAGAGTAATTTTACACCAATATTCAGGCTATAACAATATTTAATGCTCTTTTACAGAAGTAGGTTATACAAAAGTATAATTTGAGAGCAATATACAGTTATTGTCATATAAAGTTGCTGAACGCAGTTTTTTACGCCGCGGTCTGTATTTTAGCGTTTTCCAATGCTATTTAAAAGCAAAAGGTAAAAATGTAGGCTCTAAACAGCCGTTATTTAGCTATACTGTATACAGTTGTACAGTTATACTTTAGTACAGTCCTAAACATATATTTACACTCTTGTACATCATTTACTAAGCTTATAGCTGGTAATGCGCTAGTAAATACAATATTTTTCCGCTGAAATGTTACTTGGGGGACGCGGGTTCGAATCCCGCACATGACTTAAAATGTTCCTGTCGTAAATTTGTATTTTGTAATCTTATTATATACGGTAAAGACAGTAGATAATAGAATAGTCAAAGAACATATAATATGACCAATCATTAAGCTTAGCTTAAGACACGACTGGCGCGCGCCTGCTACACGTGTTAAAGTTGCTCTCGAATTAAAATTTAAAAATGTTCGGTAAAGTGTAAGAAACTAGTGAAATCTAACACCTACGTAACCATCATTCTACAGGCTACAAGATACAGCAACCTGGTTTACAAAAATTTTATTGTTAACGAAGAAAATACATGTAAACAAATCAGATCAGCTGTTGAAACCAACGTGTCGCAGTGTTAACGGCCGCTGCAGGTAACTAAAGCTATCTCTTTCTTGCCAAGCATCGCGCGTGTATTACTGTGCTACTCCCACGCACCCTGTTCGCCGCTTAGTCACAGAACCGCTTAGTCACACCTTGTGGTTTTGTATGCAATAAGAAAAATGAATTCATACTGCGCTGCTTGTAATCAAGCTATATCCTGAACGCGGGCAGTCACATGCGTGGATTGTAACGGATATTACCACCCTGTGTGCGTGAATTTGGCTGCTAAAGACCCAAAGAAATTGAATAACTGGCAATGTCCAACATGCCGAGCTAAGCAGCCAAAAGTTGATAACACAAACACGCCAGTTCGTGCGTCTACCCCAAAGGAGGCTTCAACCTCTAACGCATCATTAAATTCACGCGCTAACAAAAGAGTGGCCGTTAGTTCTCCTACCACTGACCTAGAAAACACCTTATCGGACACTTTAGTTGCTAACGAACTACGTCTTCTTCGACAAGACATGGCTGAGATGAAAATGGGCTTGGCAGACGGGATAGCACGGTGTTTTGAGAGGCTAGATAATTTTGACCAAAGGATTAGGGCATTAGAAACTACACACGAGTTGATACCAGCACTTCAAGAAACTATACACCAACTTCAAGAACAGATTAACCAACAAGGTCAAAATGCATTAAAAAACGAGATTGAAATTATGGGTATAAACGAAAATCCCAATGAAAATCTTATGCACACTATCTTGGTCACCGCCTCCAAAATAGGAGTCAGCCTTTCTGAATCTGACATAGACTGGGTGACGCGCGTAGGTCCTAAATTTAGGCCTAATGCTGACAGCAATCCGCAACGTCCTGTCAATGACTCAAAGTTTCCCCGCCCAGTTATCGTCAGGCTGACTCGAAAAGCGAAGAGTGATGACATGCTTCGAAGACTGTTCGCCATCTCACATCAGTTGACATCAACATTCAGGGCCCCGACAGAAAACTTTACATTAACGAGCATCTAACCAAACCAAACCGTATTTTATTTCGTGATGCCAGAGCCAGGGCCCAGGAACACGGGTATAAGTTCTGTTGGGTTAATAATGGAAAAATTCAGGTCCGAAAAACAGAAGGAAGACCGCCTGTTACTATCAGCAGTTCAGCAGATCTGGCCCGGATTTCAGTACCTGTTGTTAATTACTTACACTAATCATTTCATGCTTCAAAAGTTCAGTATTTTGTTTATTTTTTTGTATCAGTTATTTCATTTTTTTCTAAAAAGAAAAATACCAAAATCATACAATGTAAATAATTTAATTTATAATTATTTTGCATATTTTGTCGTAAGAACCACCTACCCTCTCCCAACACCTCACACACACACATTAACACAACTCACTAACTCATTTAGGCGTTATGAGACATTCGAGTACAGTAAATATTTTTTATTAGTGGTACTAACGTATAATCATGTCTTTGTGACATCACCTATTATAGTAAAAATAACAAACAAACTTGGCTGTTACGGTGCGACACCAACCTCGTTTTTGAATAAGTATTTACTACTGTATTCGATTCTAAGTAAATATGGATAAATCAGACTTATACACAGACATAGAACAAACTCTTGAGATCGAGTGTGCAAAAATATTATTAATACCTACAATTTTAAAACTCTAACATGTAACATTCGTAGTCTAAAAAAGAACTTCTTCGAGCTTCTTACTTTATTAAAACGTCTGAACATAACTTACGATGCTATAATCCTTACTGAGTGTTGGCTTCAAGAAGATCCACACATTCCACAGTTACCTGACTATAACGTTTTTCATACTTCAAAGATAATTAATAAATGCGGGGGAGTTACTTTTTTTTGCATGGTGGTAGGGCACTTTGCGAATGCCCGCCTGGCTAGCTACCACCCTCAAGTTGAAAATCTGTCGCCAAGCACCTAACGGTGTGTACCGGCAGCTGTCCTTGAGAGCCAGTAATTCTAGGTTAGCCTGAACAACAACTTCGACCACATCATCACTTACCATCAGGTGAGATAGTGGTCAAAGGCTAACCTATCAAGCATAAAAAAAAAAAAAGTTACGATTTATGTTAGGGACTGTTGGTCTGCTTGTGCCTTGGAGCCTACCTTCGACGAGGCAAATTGTCTAGTGGTAAATATATCCAACAGTACTACAATTATAGGTATTTATCGCTCTCCATGTTTCACCAGTACAGACTTATTTACCACATCGTTTGACTTGTTGCTCGAGTCAATGAAACATCAAAAAGCGCTTATCGTTACTGGTGATATGAATATCAATCTACTTGATGAGAGTCTGGATACCGGTAATTCAACTTATCAGTGTGTCATGGCGGAGCACGGTCTCCTCCCTGCTATTACTCACCCAACTAGGATATTGACTTGTATTGACCACGTATACGTCAAAACAAATGGAAAAGCGGCAGGAGTGGTCTGCAGGTGTCCTTTAACAGACCACAGCCCATAATGGTGGGTCTCAATTTGACAAAAATTAATCCCGTAAAACTAGATAGATTCTTATCAAGGACTGATTATACAAGCATAGCTAATGAGCTTAAAAATACAAACTGGGGCAAAGTACTTAATAATGATAACGTTAACACCGTTCTTTACGAGTTCAACCAGATTATGTCAGAATGCATTCAAAAACACACCCGCAAAATCAAAATCAGCCGTAGAAAGTTTAATTTGAAGTCCTGGATCACTCATGGTTTAATAAGGTGCATGAGACATCGTGACAATTTTCACTTGCAGGTTAGGGAACAACCAAATAATGAATGCTTGAAAATTACGTACAAACGCTACAAAAATTTCTGTAATAATCTGTTACACAAAGCTAAGGTTAACCACGACAACTACCAACTTAGTGAAAACTGCAATGACCCCAAAAAAATTGTGGAAGTCAATAAAAAGCGTCTGTGACATTCCTAGCCAGAAAAAAGACTCTCGTGAGCTACTTCAGAAGACGTAGCCCACAAGAAGTCCTTAACGAAGTCAACAAGCACTACGCAACTGTCGGATCATTGTTGGCCTCTGACACTCTACAGAAACTCAACTCAACAGAGGCGACACTCTCTGCCAAAGTTAAAACGAAAAGTACTATGTCAAACTCTTTATTTATGATAGCCTGATCCCCGTGAAATTGGCAGAATCATTGCAGGCCTCAAATCTGACAGTGCGCCAGGAATAGACTCAATTACACCAATGTTATTGAAATACTCAGTAAATGCAATTGCTGAACCACTAGCACACATTTGCAATCTGAGTATGTCATCTGGCATATTCCCGGATTACTGGAAGAAGGCTGTAGTCTCCCCTATACATAAAAGTGGGCCCAAAGATAGTGTGGAAAACTATCGGCCAATTTCACTTCTCAGTATACTATCGAACATTTTGGAAAAACTTGTTAATAAGCGCCTCACTGACTTTCTTGAAAAGAACAAGTTACTGTCCAATCGCCAGTTTGGTTTCAGACGTGAACTGTCGGCGGAGGAAACCGTCCAACTTCTGGTGGAAACTGTGACGTCTCATCTAGACAAAGGGAAAAGAAGCAGGGTGGGCGTTTTTCTCGATCTTGCCAAAGCTTTTGATACCGTTTCATCTCCTATCCTGTTAAAGAAATTAGAAAGTTTTGGCATCCGAGGAACCGCACTAGCGTGGTTTTCCAGTTACCTTAGCGGTAGATGTCAAGTGGTTAGGATCGGGGAACATCATAGGTGACGTGCGTTCAGTCGCCTATGGAGTCCCCCAAGGCGGGATTCTCTCGCCAACCCTTTTCACGTTGTACATGGATGACATTCTCAGATTGGACACCTCAGCTGACCTCATCTGTTACGCGGATGATACAGTGGCGATTTTTAATGGCATAGACTGGGAAAGTACAATGAAGTCAGCAGAAAAGGGCATGTCCGTCATTGCGAACTGGCTTGATTTGAATCTGCTCTCCCTAAATGCGACAAAAACCAACTACATCCCATTCCACATAACTCGCGCTTCTGAACCAGATGTGCCTTTGAGCAACCTTAAAATTCACAACATCAACTGTCGAAAACTTAAATCTCTTGATAAGGAGGAATTTGGCTGTTATTTGTATCAACAGAGTACCCTTTATAAAATACCTTGGAGTTCAAATTGATCAAAACCTGTCATTACAACATATCTCATATGTAGCTAAAAAGACTCGGAAACTCATTTACTTAATGAAAATACTTAGGCCAGCTGCCAGTGTTGAGGTAAGGAAGTTGGTTTATGTCGCATTATGCCAATCTTTGCTTCAATACTGCATTGGCGGTTGGGGTAGTGCTGCCAAAACACACTTGATTGAGTTGCAAAGAGCTCAACGGGCTGTTATAAAAGTAATGATGGGAAAACCGCGCCGGTACCCAACAGACCAACTCTTCCAAATAGTAGACGTCCTAACAGTGAGGCAACTTTATATCGCGCGCGCTGTCACTGTAAAACATAATAACTTTCCCGAAACGTTCAAAAGAAGACGTTCAAAAAGGATTCCTCTCTTAAATGTCAACACAGTATTCGCACGTCGTCTCCCACCTTACTCCCAAACATTTACTTATAATGCCGTGTGTAAAGGATGTGACCTGAAGGAGTGCTCACATCGGAAAGCTAGAGCTAAAGTGAAAAAATGGTTGCTTACACTTAATTATGTGCAAACCGAAGCTTTAGTAACTGTCTACAACAATTCATTGTAACACACGTTCAATCAATAAATAAAGTAACGTACGTGTAAGTAATGTAAGGACCAATAGTACTTAATTACACAGAGGCTCAATCCTTAACTTTAATATTAGGATACATGATTCCACACACACTTTCTCAATTCACACACCCTCTCACACTCACTCATCCACACTTATCTCCCTTTTCACACATTAATACTAAACAGTAATAATTTAGAATGCTTATAATAATTTGATTTTGATTCGAATGTAAATATGTGTAATTTATTTTAATGGTTATAATTATTTCATTTGCTTAATTTATATTTGAATTCTTTGAAATTCTTATTTAACAAGAATCGAAACAAAGTTTCAGCTAGGAACAAAAACAGTTACTGTAAAATTATTAATATTATTGTTATTTGTATTAGAGTAACCATACCTTCTGTTACATTTGAGTAAGCCGCGCGCTAAATCAAGTATTAGTCATCGATATGTTATAGGTGGCTGCATGGGAAACACACTACTGGCACGATTACAGGTATCTCCATTCCGTCATGATGTATTTTCATATACAAAGTGTGTTTCCTAGGTGGTCATTCTGGTCCCCAAGATACAGGCCTAGCCGAGTTTGGGGCCCACTGATTATACAAAGTGTGTGCTATATCATGATTATATTAGGTACCTATACATTATCTAAATTACTCTTACGGGTTATTAAGCAACTATAATGTAACATACATTTATACTTTCTGTGAAATAAATATTTACTTTACTTTACTTTACTTTAGCTCAGATAAACTCTCTATTGACAGGAATCAAAATGGATTCAACTTTACAGTGGGATCCACATATACATGACTAGCTTTCTGGGCGCAGCTCCGCCCGCGCGTATGTCGGTTATCGCGCAAAAACATTAACCTCTTTTTGCGCAGTTGGATAAAAACTATCCAATGTTTTTTCCAGGGTCTCAAACTATTTCCATACCAAATTTCATTCAAATCGGTCCAGTAGTTTTGGCGTGAAAGCGTAACAGACAGACAGACAGACAGAGTTACTTTCGCATTTATAATATTAGTACTGATCTAACCGGAAGACTTAGTTCTGCTGCATATGCAGTTCGTAAGATAAGACAGTAAACAAATGTAGCTACTGCTCGTCTACTTTATTTCGGTTACCTACTTCCACAGAATTATGTCGTATGGTGTAATGCTGTGGGGAGCTGCTGCTGAGATGGAGACAATCAAAGGAGTGCGATTTGAGCCATATATGAAATGGATCGTAGGGAATCTCTGAGAGATCTTTTTAAAGAAATTGACATTTTAACTTTACCATGGTATAGTTATTATACAGACATGGTAAAGTTATTGGTAAATTGCTAACAACCTCTTAGGGTTGACTTCTACTAGTCCTAACAAACTTGTTGAGATGTTTTTTTGTTAGTAGTTTATATAGTTTGTGATTACTTAAACGTACAAAAATGCCTGGCCAATTCCACCTCTACCAAGCTATCGCCTGTCACCTACGTAATTTAAACAAATATTGTAATAATTTTATAATATAGTAAGTATGTAACAAATTATCAAAAGACGTTTAAAATAACTTAATTATCATAAGATAATTAAGTTATTTTAACTTCATAATAATTAATTGAAATTCATAAGAGCGTCGTAGACGCCTAAATTGAATAAATGATTTTCACTTTGACTAAAGAAATAGATATTTTAACTTTACCGAGTCTGTATATATATAATAATGTTTTGTATGTTCGTAAAATTTTACGTAGGTAAAATTAAATTGCACAGTGACAATCACTAGTATCTACAAGGAATAAAGCGGTGCCAGGTTTTATTAGAATAGCAAAGACAAATAAAGGGTTTTTCTTACGTAATTGTGTGCCGTTTTATAATAAAGTCCCCAAAGATATTACAACGCTTACAGAAGGAAAATCCAAGTTGCATGTGAGTGATAAAATATCAGTAGGATTGCATAATCAAAATGATTAAGCAATCCTACTACACAGTTCGTAAGAAATTAGAGTCATATACGTAATATGTCATGTTGGCTAGCGGTTAGATGATACCACGGCTATAGGGGTGGATGGCGCGGGTTCAAATCCCGCACATGACTATCATTTTTACTCTTTTTTTGTAATTTTGTAATGTAATCCGCGGAGCAAGCGTCATTGAAAAAATTACTAATTACTTATTTTAAGCATATGGCGTTTTGAATGATTCCATCATTATTTAAACACAATATCATTATTACACTGTCTCCATAGGTATTTATATGCTACTGTGCGTCGTGGTTCAGAAGCGATAACCCTATGAATAGGTTTTTGCCAACACGATATCAAAAGCAAAACTGTCGTTAGTCATGTTAAAACTACATAACCTTCATAAAAACGATTGTTTATCTGAAAGAGAGACATTAACTGTTCAATATACTTAGCATAGATCAAATGGAATATACCTATGTACTCGTATATACATATATAAATTCAGTCTTGCAGTTTATGATAGCATGATGATCGAAGTGTCGCTCTCACCAGTATATACAAAGTTACTTTATGGCACTCACTACCCATGTTTTGATTGCAAAAGTGTTGGAAGGAAAAAAAATGGGATGTAAACGTGATAATAGTGACGATATTTGGTAAGTTTCTGAATGCATTTTAGGTAGGTAGGTACCTATATTTTGATCTTGAAAATAGGCGAAGATAGATTCACTTGGAAAAGTTAGGGGTCACTATAGTACATTGGTACTTATGTAGGTAGGTACGCGATAATTTGTCGCGTATTTAATATTACTTTATCTACCCATTAGAGGTGTGTACCGGAAGCAATTTCAGCCTGCGGAGATTTTATTGAATAATCGGTGTTTCTCCGGTTATTCTCCGGATAGTCAATATATTATTACTTATGCACAGAAAGTACTTGATATCGAATGTAATGTGACCAATAAAATATTTTTGAATGCAAAGCCAAGGAAAAAAATGGTTTTGATTGTCATCAAAACACTTAGGTATCTACCGAGAACAAGTTTCTTTCTTGGGTAGCGTAAACGGAGGAGAGCTCAATGGGGTACCTAGTAGTAGTAAGTACCTAATAATGGTATGCCGTGTAGGTTAATAGAAGCAAAACGCAGAGAAGAATTACTTAGCATTCCATGGATTCAACGTGCGGGTGCCGGGTCCATAGCGTTGCAGAGGAAGAGGCTAGAGGGGCCTGTGACTTGCAACCCAGGTGTAGGGTTGAGAGGCCTCTTTACAATGCATTAACGCTCCCCTTCCCGCTCACGCCTCCTCCCCTACCTAACCAAATTTGGTAAGATCCTACTAATGCCCCTTAGATACACGTTCTAGGATAGAAGTTACGGTTGTTCTTGGCAGGCCAAGGTCTTTAAGTAGGTTATATAGGGATTTCGCTGGTATACCCCTTGCTCCAACTTCTACAGCATATAAATTAACCACATAACCGTTTTTGTTTAATTCATTTGTTAGGTCATAATATTTATATGATATTAGGACATAATATATAATGTGTGGTCCTTAGGTATGTTCGTTTCCCACGGCACAGTAAGTTCTATAAGTAGGTACTATGCGTTTTAGATTTTTTGAGTATAGACATATGTCTGGTCTGGAAGACGAAACACCAACATCCTCAGGAATTTAATAGTGTTTTTCATACGTGTCCATCAAAAGAGTCCAATCGGGAGCTGCGCCTAAGATGGAGTAAGGCTTGGATTCAGATTTTGTAGATGACCCTTCTTTTACAAAATCGACGTGTCGTTTATTCGTGGTCAAACCTTTTTTTGCTCTAGCTACCGAGAGACTCGCCGCTTCTCGTATGATTTCGAGGTTTAAGATTAGGATTTTTGACTTTGACTTTGAGGACTCTATCATGGCAACGTGAATAATGATAACCCCCTATCAAGTAGCACCTTGCATCCTACCATTAAGTGCCTTGCTGTACCTATCGCCTACCGACAAATACCGCAAGACTTTTCGGTGGGCTTCCCCCATCTTACTAAGTTACTTTGGTCCTCTCAGACCAAAAATCGTTTAAATAAAATTTTAATAAGGCAGGTGACCAATCGTATATAAAGGTACGCCACTTTAACGCCAGAGGGATACAAAATTCACATATGGTTAGCCATTCGCTTTGCATTTCTGAGCTCATTGCGTGCACTTTATAGCTATCATTTTCATCTTGTTGTAGAAAAGATTTTACAATGTCTTTATCCTCAACTTTCTTTTTCGACCCGAAACCCGCTTTGCTAGACTGTGCACCTATCATAAATTGTTTGTCGAATTGAAGCCTCGAATCAAGGTCGGAGGCACTTTTGTCTTTTGGGAGAGATGCGACTATATCGTCTCGAGATTTTAATAAGACGTGCGTTTTGGTAACTCTGAGGTGTTTATAGAGCTCCGATGTTTCTTTAATTTCATGGCAAAATTAGTTTGATCCCTAAATAAAGTAGATGGGTCTGCCGAAAGGGCAAGTCCTAACCATGACTTCAATGTCCTTATGACGTTAACATCCTGCTTTGTTAAAAGGTATTTAGTAATGTCGTCTAAAAAAGGCCAAGTCAGACGTGATGTTAAGATGTTGTCATAATATATACAAGATTTTATAATGTCACTTATTGGTTGTTAGTCCACCATACTAAGGTCTTTTAGAAAGCTATCGACAAATGTGTCTAGAGATGGTGTGCGATCCTTTGTGATCTATCTTCCTACCAAGAAATTTAAATGGCACAGCTTCTGCAATTATGTAAATACATTCTCCTCCTATCAAGAGTCCCGAGTCCTCCACCCAGACACAGACAGTGGCATTTACTTGGTTTTGTTCTCAACACTTCAGTCTATGTGCAGAAATAATCCCCTTTTCGTAAAAGTTCCTGACATTGTATTGGGTTCTGTGTCGGAATTGCAAGGTAGTCAGCAAAAGCTAAGATGCACTCTGTGTATCTGTTATTGATCTTAAACCGATAGCCCCACGTTTTTCATGACTGATTAGCTTGTCAATTAAAATGTTAATTACTACATTAAATGCTATTGGTGAAAAGCAACACTCTTGGAACAAACCCACATTGTATTGCAATGTGTTAGTGTGCCCCTTTTTTATGATATAACAAATGTTAACTGGGAGTAATATGATGCGATGATGTCACTGACCACAAGTGGAAAGTTATACCATTTAATTGCGAACTAGACTGTGCTGCACAGAACCAAACGCGTTCTCTAAGTCTATCGAGCATACCGTTATTTGTCTTTCATATGTTCTGGCATCTTTTAAACTTTCCGCTAGCAGAGTATTGTGTTCCAGGCATCCAGAAATTCCAGGCAAAAACACTTTCTTGTGATTAAGCCTGAAATAACTATTATTTATCATAAATTGTGTCATTCTAGTTTGTAATGCCACAATTATATAGTGTGAATGAGATGAGATGAAATTAATATTATAATTTTATGATATTCATATGAGTATCGAACAAAGATCGCGACTGAATAATTCGTTCAGAAATGTTTACCATCATAATCGATAAACCGATAGTTAAGAGAAACACCGATTAGACTCCGGTACCCATCCCAACCTATTACCTATATGGTTTATATGGTTTTTTGAGAACCGGTGGATACCACTACTACCCATCATTATTAGCAAAATGAAAAACGCAACCCTAATGAGACTACGCTGTCTGTCTGTTTGTTCATCCATTTGTGATTAGTCTCTTCGTAGGTAACCGAAATGAGTCACGAACCTGAAATGCTGATATTTGTTGTAGAATGTTGACCCAAAACAAATAAGTAGGTACCAAGATATTTGACAAGAACTTTAAGGCGTTAACTTTACAATTTTGGACCTTTTTGTTGCGTGTTTGATCTTAAAAAGTAAACTACAAGTACCTACTTAAGTACCCTAGTAAGAGTGAATTTGGAACTGTTTATCGTTATAACAGACAAAATAGACATTCATACAAATCCGTAGCATAATCTATTAAATTGTAAAGTGAAACTACAATGTTTAAATTTCTCTTTTTATGTGACTTTAAATATTTTGATAGCTCTCGTTTTAATTTTCGTCCTCTAATAGTCACTTGCAACAATATATAAACATATACTTCCTCTCAACAATTATCGGATTTATAATATTAATGTGACTAATGATTACTAAACATACTACTTCGTAAGATTGAATAATCCTACGTTTTGAAAACCATGTTTTCACGCAAAATGTTTTGTGGCAGTATCGGTCGTAGTTCTTATGGTAGGTACTTACGTCGGCAACTGGGAATTCAATACTTCAAACAGTTTTATCGCACTTTTATCTAGTTTGGTAACCATTTTACAAAATCGTAGTAAGTATTCCTAACCTAAAATAATAATGTTATAGTTATGATATGTGCATTGGTGTTTAAACGTTTTAAACCACGTTTTTAACGCACATGATTCCATAAGTTTATTCAATTTAAATGTCTGTGGATTCTCCTTGGAGCCATGAAGTCATCATTTATTAATGCCATGCAGGTTGAATTCACAACACCCCCTCTTGATATTCGCAGACAGTTCCTTTCAGACAGCTTTGTTTCTAAATTAATTCAAAATTCTAACCACCCCTGACTCCCGAAATAGAGTCTTCTTTTTGACATGTATGATTTGAGGAATACGAATAATATTACTGGTCTTCTTCACAGCTTCATTAAATTCATTACCCTTCCTGAACCTCTACTTATACTTTCCATCAACCCTCTATACTCAACTCCCCATTTGGGTATTAATAAAGAGCCACCTAATGCTTCAGCCCAGTTCAGTAAACGCATTAGTTCTGAATACATATGTGTCGAAGTTGACATCCAATAGTGCTGTTGTTAAAGCGTTGTTGATCCCTTTTGATAAAATTTGTCAACCTTTTCAATGCCCTTCCTACTTCTCAGTATTCACTGGTGAAGCCCTGGCTATATTCTCGCTATTTCTTTTATTTAGACCCTCCCTAATATTTACTGATTAAAAAAGCTGTCTAGAAACTATACTTTTGAATTCGTTTTATTTTTCCTCTCGTTTCTTTGTAATTTTCAAATTAAACACAGGATATTTTAATGTAATAAACTTAATTTGAATATTGTTCTGGCATGGATACAAAATAGGAAGAAATAGGCTAATCAGCCAATTTATGCTTGCCTGGCTTAGTTTACTAATTAGCTCTTTAAAAAAAATAATAAGAGAATGATTCAATTCAAGTCGAAATAATAATAATTAATTCACGACATTTTAGTAGCGAGCATTATTGTTATAATAATATTATCAGTTTGAATCGATGGTGATCATCCCTAATTCCTATCGCCAATTGATCTTGGAGATTGCCGTTTGATTTGTTTAATTTCCATGCCGGGAACTTAAATTTATTTAATTTTAAGTCAGAAGTGAATTGTGCATTATTTTTATGATGGTTATAATCATTATAGGGACGTTGTTATAGTGCCAAATACGTTGTTACACTGAGGCGTAAAAATAAATTATGTTTGTTATAGTTGTAAGTAAGTAGATAAATTAGGATAATATTTTTTTTTTTTTTTTTTTTTTTTATTTAATAGAATGGCAAACAAGCAGATGGCCCACCTGGTGGTAAGCGGTTACCGTCGCCTATGGACATTTGCAACACTTGGGGCGTTACCAATGCGTTGCCGACCCTGTAAGACTCTTTTAACACCCTTTTTGAAGGAATCCATACTGTAGCTCTGCGGAAAAACACTAGATGGAAGATCATTCCACATTTTGCAGGTATGCGGTAAGACGGAACGCATAAATCGAGCTGTGTGAGATTTCCAGGACTCGATTATATGTGGATGAGCATTTAACCGGTGACGCGAGGAACGATGATAGAATCGCGATGCCGGTATAAGATCAAAAAGCTCTTCAGAGCATTCCCCGTTATAGAGCCTGTAGAATATACAGAGTGAACCGATGTCTCTACGGAGGCTCAGTGGCTCAAGTCGGTCGGAGAGCTCGGGATCGTCGACAATTCGGATCGCTCGACGCTGAATAGCATCGTGAGACTGGATTTGGTACTTTGGTGCGCCATTCCAGAGGTGAGAGCAGTACTCCATGTGAGGGCGAACTTGTGCTTTATAAAGCAAAAGTCGCTGGCTCGACGTGAAGTACTGCTTTGCCTTATTAAGCACACCAAGTTTCTTGGATGCCAACCCAGCCTTACTCGCGATGTGACAGCGGAACTGGACATCTTTGGAAATGTCGACGCCAAGAATTCCAATACTCTCTGCGGTTTTTAGGGGAACACCCTGAAATTTCGGAGCGACTGTAAAGGGGGACTTCTTCGCGGTGAAAACGCATATCTGAGTTTTTTTGGGGTTGAATTGGACAAGGTTCTGCTGTCCCCAATGTGAGACGAGTTCCAATGAACCCTCAACTTCAGACACAAGACCAGTCCTACTTCTTTCTACTTCGACGCGAGGGGCATTAGCACGGCCAGAATATTGTGCATCGCCCGTGCTATCGTCTGCATAGCAATGCATGTTACAAATTTGCAACATGTCATTGATATGCAGCATAAATAGCGTACAAACATATAGACTTTTGTATTTAGTTATCAAGTACTTTTTAGCTGGATCTTAGTCGTGCTTATACTTTTGATGTTAGATGTTTCGACCAGTGGCAGGAAGCATTGGTGATTTGGTACAAATATATAATGAATGAAAGCAATTTATAAGGTAGTAGGCTAAAATAAGATACATAAATATTTAGTATATCTATAAAAGACTTATAGATATACTATATATTTATGTAATATACATATATGGGTACAGAGACCATACGAAACTGGGATGAGCCTTTATAAAAAACAGATGGCAGCGCTGTATTTTAATTTGTTTTATTTTAGTGCCATCTGTTATAAATGGAAATCACTATCCGTGACGTCATCGAAACACCTAGGGATGTCAAGTTTGGTCTCTATTTCAGTAGGTATATACAAAGTTACTTTATGGCACTTTCTTCAGGAACTTTCTACACAATAAACTGTTTTACGTCAGGGAGAGTCAGAGTTTTCAGTATATACAAAGTTACTTTATGGTCAGAGTTATGGAAAATTTGACAGATTACTCTGTTTCGGATACTCTACCGTCGTCTTTGTCGCCGGTTACCCGCGGCGGACATTTGAATGCTGGGCAGCGTTCCGAGGTTTAGAATGCGTTGTTTGGTTGCTTTAACTTACTCGAATGTTCCGAACGACTCGGTTGTTTTATAACCTCAAATAACGTTTTTGGCGGGGAATTTTGCAAGATTTATAGACTTTTATGACGTTTAAAAAGCAATAACTACCGTTACCTGCAAAATTTAAAAGAGTGCCTGTAATTCCTACCAATGACTTTGACATTTCCTATCCAGAAATGTCATGGTGGTTAGAATTTTGAATTAATTTAGAAACAAAGCAGCTGCCTGAAACGAACTGTCTGCAAATATCAAGAGGGGGTGTTGTGAATTCAATCTGCATGGCATTAATAAATGATGACTTCATGGCTCCAAGGAGAATCCACAGACATTTAAATTGAGTAAACTTACGGAATCATGTGCGTTAAAAACGTGGTTTAAAACGTTTAAACACCAATGCACATATCATAACTATAACATTATTATTTTAGGTTAGGAATACTACGATTTTGTAAAATGGTTACCAAATCAGATAAAAGTGCGATAAAACTGTTTGAAGTATTGAAAGTCACATAAAAAGAGAAATTTAAACATTGTAGTTTCACTTTACAATTTAATAGATTATGCTACTGATTTGTATGAATGTGGTAATCGATTACTACATAATTGATTCCATCCCTAATTGTCACCGGGAAAATTACTGACAACTGTTATTTTTCTTTTTTTAGGGTATCGGCATATGTCTTATTTAAGTTAATGCTATTGCCATAAGTAGAAATTCATTTCTGCATATTTAACACAACGCTGTGATTTATCGAAATCCCTAAATTTGAGTGCTATGCTACAAAATATAAAAAACCTTAAAGCAATGACTTTGTACGTATGTCAGATATCTGTTTTATTTGTTTGCTTTACATGTTGTCATTATTTCACTTGATTATTTCTGAGTTTGTATGGTCTGTAATAGATTGCCAAACTAAAACGCGGCTTTACAAAACATACAAGTCTATCACCATAAAGCCGCGTTGACACGATCAGAGTACTCTCGGACCGAGTGCCCTCGTACGAGTCGGCTTCATACGAGTGTACAGGGATAGTGGTTTACACACATCAAAGTTTAATCGCTATCAATAACATTCAAGATCACAATTTCATATGGCATAGACGGATTTGTTACTTTAGGGTGTCGAAGCTTTTGCAGACATATTAATCGAAGAAATGTCAAATTATGACAGGCTTTTACTTAACGTTCCAGAGAAATTCTTCTGTTTCATAAAGTTCAACAAATCTAATGGTATCATGCTCAGAACACTTTTTCTTCGCACGAGACGCTTGTGAATTGTTGTAAGCCGCCATTTTGTTTTACATTTTCCATCCGAGCTAGCTCGTAACAATAGAGCGCCGTCCGAGTCAACACAGATAGGACGCCGTCGTCCGAGTGTGCTCGGATTACCGGTTGTCGCAATACGAGTAGCGTCCGAGTAGATATCCGAATGCACTCGGTCCGAGAGTACCAGTGTCATGAATAAGTATTTATTCAACAGAAAAAAGTTAAGTCACACCCAACACTGAAAAGTGTGAAACTAGGTGTAGATGATATAACATCTTAAGATCACAACCCCTGTTACCTATTATTGCATCTTGTTTAGAAACTACAAAATCAAATGAAATTTATGCGGGTCCACTGCAGGACCTTCAAAGAAAATACTAATTGAAATAAGAATGTTGGAACTTGCATAATACAAGTAAGAATAAGTAGGTATACAATCTGCAAAATATACTAACCAAATCTTGCTCTTTCATTCTCTGGCACACTGGTTGGTAGGCATGCATTATGATCTGAAATCAAATTTATTGATAAACAACATACTATTAAGGTAAATAAAAAATGATAACAATCTTTAGATTCATCAACATATTTTCATCAAGTGATATTTAATTACTGCAGCACTTGCTTTATGAATTATATAACATTAGAAATACTTGATAAGTATTTTGATAATTAATTGTCTAGCTTTACAGTGACACATTTGAAAACTGTTCGTTGACAGGTTACATAGAATGTGTACCTGATTGAAAACCTGCAACATCTAATGCTTACAAGATCAACAGATTATAACATCAGAAAGATGTTTCATCAAATGGTGATTTTATCGCATGAATGGTTTATCTTACTGTGGATTTGGAGGTGTTGAATTTTATTTACTCTCCCTTGAAAATTGCTCAATAAATGGAAAAAAGTAGTAACAAATAGATCTATGTATCACTTTTCTTAAAATTCCCATCAGTCCTTTAAGTGGTCAGTGGTTTGGTTACAAACAACCACACACACTAATAAATAAATATTTTTACAAATGATAAAATTATGAACATAATAAAATGAAAACATGTTAAATAAATAAGAGTTCCATGAGCATTAGTTTATGGAGATGCGGTGGGTTATATGTTGAGTTTTGAGTTCAAACATATGGCTTTGTTAATATGTAGGAAGGGATGTGGAGTCAGCTATCGTGCAGTAAGCTGTATGCATATTATTCATGTAATTTTCACTCTCAAGAATCCAATCACCATAGCAGTTCTAAACTTGGATATTCAACACTATTATTAGAAAAGTAATAAACTGCAAAAAACACCTACCATGCAAAAAATTTGGTGGCAACAGGTCAAGTGAAACAAAGTGCATTGTACCTAAAAAAGCAAATTAAATGAGTTACTACAGTGTACATTCAATGTTAAATAATCCTTCACAACATTGGCAAACATAAAAAGCAAATTCGAGGATGTATTATAAATGTGTGAAGTTAATTGGTAACCGACGGGTTCATAATCTTGCCAATGTTTGTAAACGTCCCGCATGCCGTCGTTGCAATTTCACGGCACACTGGAACCTTCATATACTACGCAGATGACGAAAACGACGCCATAGGACGGTTCGTTAGGAAGGCGATGGTTGCGACACCAAAAGCCATCCATGATTACAACCTCAAAATGGCGATCAAAGATCGAAATAGCGCGGTAATGGAGGCCCTGTTAAAATGTGACGTGGGAGAATAACAAAATAGGTAAATTTCTGTAGGTATATTATTTTATTGTAGTCCCAAATTATTTTTGTAATTGTAATCGTTGGCACGGGTATCCGGAGTGGTCATGCTCACAGAAAGGTGTTGTCTAGCAGCGGTGTTGTGTGTCGGGTCGCCATCTTTCCTCAAAAATGGTTGAGGAAGGCGATGGCTGGCACATGCGTCAACTCGTGAACGGGTGCTGCTAGAGGATACTGGTCTGCTCTGGATGCTGGTGCTAATGACATTAACGGAAAAAAAAGAAAAAAAAAAACTTTTAACACTGTTCCCCCTTGGAATGTTGCATGTTTCCTATTTCATATTTCTTGTTTACTAATAAATTATGTCATAGTTAAAAAAAGTCACGGACCCTGGAGTCTGGGGAGTGTAGATTTAAAATTAACAAAAAAAAAAAAATGTTTGTAAAATGTATTTTATTCGGAACTCTATGTAATGTTTTTGAAATATTAATCCAAATTTATGATAAGTAGTAACCACATACCCAATATATAAGCATAAGCTTTTGATGAGCGCACATAACAAATGGACTGAACTATTTACGTAAAGCATATTCTCAAACAGAACAAGAGGAGGCCGTAAACGGGGTGTTTGACGTTTATCTAGTTTAAATCTTATCCTGGCTAAGTCGCCTAAACGCACCCCAGATCGTGTCAACGCGGCTTTATAAAAAAAACATACATTTTGACAGTTGACAGTTGGCAGAATGGCAGCTGACTTTACTAACTTCACTTTACTTTACTGAGTTTTGTTGAGATATCACAAACTTTTGTTGTCGTGCGTAATTGTGTGCTGATACTTTGTTGGAATTAAAAGATAGCGTCTTACAGTCGATATAAAATTAAATCATGGAAAAACCAACAGTCACGGATCAACCACCACCTTACTCGGCTACTATGCATCCAGGTAAAAACTATTTAAAAACTAGTTTCGAGATTTGATTGCAATGAATCATTCAACAGATAAGCTGCTTGAGAGTGTAGGTACTGCGCAACGTTGATGAAATTTAATATTTTCGCGACAGCTTGCGCAAAGACTTGTATGGTCACTTTCGGATCTCAATGACGTTATATGAAGCGTGCTTTGTCTAAATTCCAGGCCCGCAGCCATATCCACAGTATGCGCAACCAATGGGTGGTCCAGGGGCTCCGTACCCACCTCCCCCGCCGGGGTATACTCCTCAAGGAGTCCCAACGGTAACTGGGTATGCCCCTAACTATGGGGCTACAAACATCATCATCCCACCTCCTATAATTGCTGTAGGTGCCTGCCCGGCTTGTAGAGTTGGTATCCTCGAAGATGACTTCACATGTCTTGGTATCTTATGTGCTATAGTGTTCTTCCCTCTTGGTATTCTATGCTGCCTAGCTCTTAAAAACCGGAGGTGCTCCAACTGTGGAGCGCTGTTTGGTTAGGTAAAAGAAACATAAGCATTGTTAATTGTTTTGATACAAAGTTAAATAATTTGATAGGATTAAGAGGTAAAATAGTGACTAGGTTTATAAAATGAAAATATACAATATACATTTGAGGTATGTACCTATAAAAGGCCAAAATATTTAAATATGACTGAATTGTTGTTGATATGAAAAAGGACTAAAGATTGGCTGTTCTTGTTTTGTTATCTTTATAATGAAATTGAGTTGAACATTCCTTGCAGAATGAGAGGCAGCCAAGTACCATGTTGACATTTAACAAGTCTTTGTTCTGAATATTTCAATGCATAGGGATACCAAACAATAAGTATGGCACTTATTGAAATATATGCTATGTTGGGCATATTATTATTAAAACATGGTCATAGTTTGCATAAACTTGCATACATTTAGTATGTATTATGTAAGGAAGTATAAAATATTATGAACAAGGACAGCCTAAAAAAAAACAGATTATTCATATGCTGTGATTATTACTTGTTTTGCTCAGAAGTCATAGTGGTAATTAAATATATCAACATCCATCATGTGAACAATATAAACTCATAAGTTGGTATTTAAGCATATTGAGTGAATGATTTTTCTTCAAGCCACAACAGCAGAACAAATAAATATTGTTATGCTTACATTCATTCTTTAGGGCACTTAGTATACTTTCTATCCTGAATTTTGAAGTGCCTAGGTACTTTCCAATGGAGCATGATGTAATTTAATTCTACACTAGTGAAGCCGCAGGTATATATATATATAACAAAACAAGAGCTTTGTTGTTTTTAAACGAGTCTAAGCTTATTAATATCGAAATATAATCAAACAATATTCATCATGGAAACTATTTTAGCTCTGTATCAAAAGATTATGGCATTTTGAATGATCTTACTCCCTATTCTTAAGACATTACCATGTGTCAGTATTTGACAGACTGACAGACTTATCATTATATTGAAAAATGCCAGCTGAAGATGTAAGGAACCATGTATTTGATGTTATAGAATGACTCGGAAACATTTTTTTTTCACTTTGTACTTTATTTCATGTTTTAAACTTTTCTCTATTATTATAATAGATTGTGCACTGATATAGACAAGCATTTTGAGCTTTTTTGATTTTATAACAATTTTATTGATACTTTGTATGTAAGTATATATTACTTATCCAAAAATAATGTCATATATATTTATGAATCATCAGATTACTCTACTCAGGGATTGAGTTGTTATCAATTTTTTATATTTTTTTGGTATCCAAGCCTATTGATACAATGCATTGCAATTTTGAACCTTATAAATCCTCATGTAAATTTCTGCATCAATATAATGTCTGTCTTATTGAATTTGCAAATTGTATATAACTTTTTGGCTCAGAAAATGGAGCCTAAGTGAAGGACACAATACTTACTGCAGCACCGCAGTAGTTGAAGGGATATGATCAAATTGTGTAGACATTTCATTCATTCCATGTAATACAAGTTCTAGATGTAAGCATTTTGTTAATTTCATGATTCATGATTGATGGCATAATTAATCTAATTTCAAATTTGTATAGAAAAATGATTTCTTCCATCATTTATTAGATTTGTCAAAATTAATTTCTCCATCATTGAGATAGATACCTAGTTTTGACAACTATCGCCAACATAAAAAAATGTATTAATAACTTAATTTTGTGTCATAAAGACTACACTTAGGTATGTTTGTACCATAACTACACAATCTGTGTAATGGTATTTGTGTACGTAGATTAATTTTTGAAAAGGATGAACTGTGATTAGGAAAATTTAAACCATTAATTTTGTATAATTTGATAAGTGTAGGGTAACACTTAGTATTTTGTTTGTTTTCTAATCAAGTATTGTGATTTGTAACATTACTATTGTTCATATTTTTCCCTCATGAAAATAAATTGAACTTGATGTTATGACATAATGACATTAATGACGTGAACAACGCTAGACAAGACAAATAGAACAAATGTTGCCATAAATTTGATTACATAGGTATATGTTACGAGTAGCAAAGCCAAATAATTGTTAAAGACATGCCATATATTGCATTGTTTTAGATACCCATTTCTTCCACTAATTATACCGTCATAATTGTTAATATTGTTACAAATTATATAATTTTATTAACAGTACATAGCCTTATGAGATATTATTACTCAGATTCTCAATTATCATCTTTTTTTGTTGTATTATTGCATGTTATTTTTATCATAACATATAATATAAGCATAGCAAAAAAATATTTATTATCATAATTAAATCTTTTCTAAAAATATTGAGCATGTAGATTTTATTCAAGTAATATATAAATTAACCTCTATAGATTGGTGGTTGATTGTAATTTTGTGCAAATTCACATCATGTTAAGCCGATGGATTCAATTTATATTCTGCCATTAATATAATAGGTAGAACTATTGAATTACAATCTACTGATTGTCAAATTAAACACAGCCAGAATTGCCTTACTACATGATTATACATTATTGTAATTAAGAAAATGTTAATTATATATGTTAAAAGCGAGATTTAGATTATATTATCAAATTTATATAAGTTTTGCAATAAAGATTGGGTATAAATTTAGTGTTTGGTTGTTTTCCATTACCCAGGTACCGTAGGAATGGACTTGTAGTGTATGCATAATTTAGAAAGTTAATATACATAATAATGATTTTATCTATAGTTCAGATAGGGTATTGACCCTGTTCTGCTTGTACTTGATGACGATCCAAACGATAAAACACTATAACAAGTCATAAATACTTATTTACATATTTGTGCACTCGTGTGGCAGAAAAAGAGACAATGAAATGAGTCAACTTTCTTGTTTAAATATACTCGATTCAAACTTAGTGTTACTTAACGGACGAGTCTGTACCCACCTAGTTATTTATAGTTGGGTCGTTACATCAGTTATATCGGCCAACGTTGAACAAATGCCTCCGCCGTTGGAGGAGTTTGCCACAATCCTTCTTGGCAGTTCTTCAGAGGGCGCTGCTGCCCACCTTCTGGTATTTTTCTTTCGTCGCCAGAGCAAGACAGTTACCAATATTTAACCCAAGCTCACTAAACATATTTTCGAGTTACACATTCGCTAAATATTACTCATTTTGACTAACAAAATGAAACGCTGATAGTTTGGTTTAAATGACATTTATTATAAAAAGTAGGCACAATGAGGTAGAAGTAAAATTATGGTTCCTTAAAAATTACTAGAAACATAAAAATGTAAGTAAATCTTGGCAGTCCGAGCAGTGAGAAATGACATGTTCGCCAAAAAAGGCCTTCCTGCAGAAGTGGTATGACACTGTTCATCATGTGCATATAATATGAGCAAACTGCGCCACTTTTTCGTTTGTTTGGCTGTACCTACTTGAGAAGAACTAGCCACGATATTTTCAATACGAAGAATGTCTGTGATACCTACCTACTGGCCCTAATATTCTTTCTCAAAGTTATGGTCTGTTACCATCCCCGCAACCACGGCTGAATGAGATCATCGGCCAATATTTGCATGAATGCTCTGCGTTTCAGTGGTTTTTGTCGTTGCCCTACCATGGTAACAAATTAATATATAATAGATAATAATAATAAAATGAGCAATGTTTGAACTGATCCACCAATGCAGGGCCGTCTTAAGTCTATTCTGCGCCGGGGTGCGGGACTCAGCCTGCGCCCTCGTTTTTTTTACACTGCAGCGTGGCACGCGACCGACGACACACGGCAGTGTGAAAGGGATCCTAGTCAACCAAGAAAACACGTAATTTTGATAATTTATTTATTTATTACTCTAAGAAACAAAATAAAACTTAAACCTTCGATTACTAAACATCTATTTATTACATGTACATACACATACATCAAACAAACTCGATTTTTCTTGCTTTTGAAGATTTTAATTAAATCATTTATTTTTGAATCAATTTTGGATTCTATACTTATAATGGCTAAGTTTGACAATCTCCAGGTCATGGTTGAACGAAAATAATATTTTTTTATTAATTTTAATTTTGAAAAGGTTTTTTCACCTTCTGCTACTGTACCAGGCAGTGTTAAATATATACGCAGAGCTGTTGAGATATTGGGAAATGAGGAAATTAAATTATTATTAGGATATATATATAGCTTCTTAATCATTATATAAATCCTCCCCGTCAATATCAAATCTATTTTTATATGTTAGTTTTTCTTGGAGCCGATAACACTGAGTTTTTTTTTTCATGCATCTCTAATTTATTCCAGCATTGAATGTTTTGGAAGAGTGAAAACACTGAATTGTGTTCCGTCAGAAAACAGAATGCAGTGTCCAGTGGGAAAAAATAATAACATACTTTAAATTTGTTGGTCGGGTTTAAAATGGGCTCATCTGCAGCCTCATAATCAAAATGTTTTTTTCGGGGACGTGGACGAGCAGTTTCTTTAAATTCTGTTTCGCTTTCTAATTCTTCAGCAATTAATTTTGCATCAGACAACAACTGTTCAAACGCGCGATCGGTGCGGTATTGTTCCAAATCTTTTTTAACCAGATTTATCATTTTGGTAGCTTCTGAAATAATTACGTCTGATATTTGCAAATTTTTGCTTACAATATTAATCTTTAGTAAAATATTGTACCATATAACTACTGAACATATAAATCTATACGACTTTAATTTGGCTATTAATGAACTCGCTATGTTTTTTGTGTCGCTGTCATACTTGTTATTGAATGTGTTTGAAAACGACTTCGTGTTACTATCTGAAGGATAGTTGTTTTTTTTAATCTGAATCGGTCCACGTTCTGTTAAAAATAATCTTAAATTATCGGGTATTAATTGCGGCCAGAGAGCAGGACAATTTCACAAAATCGTACATCTGGTTCTGTTGCTGGTTGGTTAACAATTGGGATTGGTTCACTTGAAGTAAGCGAGCCAGGCGAGGTACTGCGGTACTAGTATGAGCTGGAACTTGTGAAATTCTCGTAGAAGTTTTCTCTTCCAAGTTGACTGTCTCTTCTAACTGTCGGGTGGATGTTGACGAAGATGTACCTAAAAACATATAAGAAAGTCAACAATTTATGTAACCAGGTGTGGTAACAGGGCCACGCAATAATATTTTAGGACATTAAAAACAACGCCTTAAAGTTAAGGCGGGCAATCGGGCATGGTCTAATCTAATCTGATAGTCCGGGCGAGCGCGCTCAGTGTGGAATTGCCAAGGCACTTACGCACGCTCTATGCGCAAACAATGATAAAATAAAATACTTTAATTGGGATTGGCGGATCTCGCCTGCGGCTATTTCATGAAAAACATAATTCATAATCTCCAAAAACAAATCACAAACACACAAGACTGGACTGTCTGTACAAAACTATGGGGTTATTTGTTGCCATAATCTCCACGAATGGAACGCGTGTTGAACATATCACACAATACAAAAATTTAACACAAGGTCGCTGAGAAGTACCTATGTATTTAAATAAATATTGCACCGGCCGGGATTCAAGCCCGAGACCTTTGGCACAAGAGTGAGTGTTAGTTACTAACCTATTGCGCCTTCGGTGCGCAATCCGCAAAAAAAACAATTAGTTATATTGTCATAATCATAAAAATCTACTTTATTTAAGACCATTAGGTATACAGTTACAGGTAACTTAAACAAAAAATAAGAAGTGTAATAATAATAAGTAGGTAAGAACTTAGGGATCGAACCCAGGCAGGATACGCCAGCGACTTCTGTCACTGTTTTATGCCACTTCAGATGTTTAATATATGGTACCAACTGACTGAACTTACCAGGTCGAAAGAATGAGTCAATCGGAGAAATTACCTTTTTATTTTTTTCTGCATTCTCCAGTTTCCTTTTTCTATTTTGAGCACCCGATGGTTTCTTTTTATCCCCAAATTCGGCCATCTACAATAAAATCAAATTTCAATTTAGTATTAAATTTTTCTTCATTCTAAACAAAGTAAGTAGTTTTTTATCAATCACTAACATTAAGAATTTGTATTTTTGCCATTATAAACAAATAAACAAAACAGTCATGACTCTCTCTCATAAAAAATGATGTGATGATGATAATGATTGTAATGTACCTAACACTGAAACTTAAAAAATAAAATTGACTTACCTCTATAATTTTCTCTAAGAACTTTTACTTTTTCTTTTTTCTCAATCACTGACCGACACTTACATAGGCGCCGCGGGCCGCACTGTAAATTCAAATGAACTTACACCTAATTGTAGTGATTTAGAGATCATTTTGCTTCAAGTACGGGCGACCGGGTGGCAATGTCAAAGGGCGCAATCGCGGCTCATTTCAAATGAACTTACACTCTATTGACTTAGAGATAATTTTGCTTCAAGTGCGGGCGATCGGGCGGTAACGTGTCAAACGTACATACATACACTCTCTTTGGATTAGAGATTTTGCCGCGCGCGTGTTGTATTAAATAAAATGCGGTAAGCGCCGAAAACGTAATAAAAGTTAAAAAAATGTTATTGTTGATATCTTTTTTTTTTTTGCTTGCGCATACATATTTGTGGTAAATAACAAGTATATAACTGTGCAATGGCGTTAAGTTCAATGAAATATCCATAAATTCAGCGCTCGACAGGCGCCCCCGGGCACTCCGCGCCCGGGTGCATCGCACCCCTTGCACCCCCTGGTAAAGACGGCCCTGCACCAATGCTTGAGCTGCATAGCTTCCAATTATGTTTATTTTTTCCGTATACCTATGTTGACTTTATCGGGATGTATTACCGAGTATTGATGTAAAGACGTGGGTTGATGTGGCTGCAACCGTTCAGGAGGCTCATCATCAGAGTGAATAATTATATTTTTGGTTTGATTACCCCTGACTGCTCCTCATCAGACGGTACCAAAAATTGTTCACGATTTGCGTCGTTGAAAAGCTTTAGAATTTTCTATTGACCCTTTATCAAATCTATGTAAACAAAAATAAAACGCATTTACTTACATAGTGTTCAATTACATACATATTTTATCCCTATACAAACAAATAAAATATACCTATGAAACTTATTTATATAACATAACATAAGCAAGACAATTCTCAGAAATCAATAAAAATAACTAATTAGGTACTTACCTACACAAGAAAATAAGAAATAAACTACTTACATTTTTCAAAACTTACCTCGACTCAATTTATAGGCGTAATCACTAAATATTCGTCCTTGAGACTAACAATTATGCAAAACTCTGCAAGTAAAATATTTGCGAAAAAATGCATGAGCGTGGGTCACTAAAACAATGACTTAGGAAGGTAGGTACTGGGCGTCGTGGGGTGGGGGAGTCCCGGGAACATACCTAAACAGGTAATGCGTGGGGGTCGTGTCGCCTGTGAGACTAATGTTTAGTGATCTAGGGTTAAAAGGCATAAATTACTAACTATAATTTTTTGAGGCTTGCCTATTTGTTTGGTCATAATAATTTATTTCATCTAGGAATCCACCACGCTCTTATGAAGGTCAATTACAGACTATAATATTGAAATTTGAAACAATATATACCTACTTAGGTACTGCCACGTTCAGCAAAAAAAAAACTCGCTGCTAGAAGAACGGACAAGAAACTCGGGGCCATTAAGTACCTTTTAACAACGTGTTACAAAATGTATTATACCTATAAATTTATTATATATTAATTTATATTTACTTAAATGAATTGGTGACAAGGTGATAGCTGGCAGTGACGGAATTATCCAAGCATTTTTCTCGTTTAAATAATCACAAAAAGTGTAGTACCTACCTATATAATGACAAATAAGTGTAGGCTTCCTTAATCATAATGTTTTTCACGTGCAACTTGAATTTTTCGTCTGTAAAATCTTTGGGCACTTTTTTCTAAAACCGCAAACCATTCCCTAAGGACCTTTTATTTGTCGTTGCTAATCTAAAACTTGGCACCGCTATTTTACGTTTATTCCTCGTGTTATAATCGTGATTGTAACTAAAGTTGCCGCGAATACTCGCTATTATTCGGTATTCGGCATTACTCGACATTTTTTTTTACATTAGTCGAATACCGAATAGTAGCTATTATTCGGCATTCGGCGAATAGTCGTGTAAAATAAACTTTTATCGAACAAAAAACGAAAGAGTTAAAAATAATCAATTTTTATTATTTTCCTTAATAAAACAATACACAATATTAATTATTATCTGTACTATGTGCCTGTGCCTATCATATTCATGAAATTAAATTAGTTTATAATAATTAAATGAAAAATTAAATTACTATGTTACATATATGTAGGTATGTATGACATGAAACAGATTTCCTTAACCTTATTGTTTTCTTTTCTCACAACCTTAGAAGAAGTTAGAAATATTTTTAATGTGCCTTACTCATGTCGAATAGTAATGTCGAGTTATTCGACTATTCGCCAAAGTTAATGGCGATTAATCGGTATTCGACTATTCGCTATAACAACTATTCGTGGCAACTCTAATTGTAACACGAAAATACATAATATTTTCAAATATAGGTATACCTATAGATTCGGTAGAGATAAAATAACAATTCATTTTTTATCCTCAGAGATTGATCCATTTCATACAATGAGTTTATCTCAGCAGTAGTTCCCCACAGCATACGACGGGACTTTCCCACTTTTAGGATACACTAGGAAATTAAAGTTTTAATAAAGTAGCTAATTAGGTAGGTACCTACATATATTTAACAACAACTGAGGCCTATTGCATTAAAATAGCATTAAGTAGTTAATCCAATTGTGTACAAGTGGAGTGGCTAATTGCAGAATATGTGACACTAAGTAATTTTGGAATAAACGCTAATTATCAGTACGATGTTAAGGTAGGTGATTAAACAGTACCTAGGCTTTAAACCTATAAGTCTGAAAATGGAATATAAATTAAAAACATAATTATGGATTAGGCGACCAACTAAGTACCTACATAACAATTTACACCATTTGGAAAAAGAAATGTCTGTACAAAACTCTTTTACTAAACCCGTGACCATGTCTGCCCGTTCTACTCATAAAGAGATGTAGCTTTTAAACCACAACAGGTCGTCTGTTAAAATACTAATAGAATTATTTTTAGTATCACGGACAATGTTATCAGTACTTCAGTACTAATATTATAAATGCGAAAGTAACTCTGTCTGTCTGTCTGTCTGTCTGTCTGTTACGTTTTCACGCCAAAACTACTGGACCGATTTGAATGAAATTTGGTATGGAAATGGTTTGAGACCCGGGAAAAACATAGGATAGTTTTCATCCAACTGCGCAAAAAGAGGTTAATGTTTTTGCGCGATAACCGACATGCGCGCGGGCGGAGCCGCGCCCGGAAAGCTAGTAAATAATAAAATATACAAGAGCGGTAATCTACAGTATTAGGTATATCGTGTTCTTTTAATTTTTGCCATATTCAAAAAACTTATACAAACGTTAGAGTTGATGTAGTTATGACCATAATTATTACAATATGATAACAAATATTAAAATGTGATCAAGTACGAGTCGAATGCCAAGTTATGATCAGAATCGAAGAAAACCCCACCCAGAGGTCTTAAGGATGCGTTGCCGGACCGTGTAATAATGCTCTTTTCTTCAAGGCTCCTTAATCCGGCGAAACGCAATTTTTCTCCAAGGGTATGATGCAAAAAGAAAAGTAGACCACACTCTCTTGTGGCACCACTGGTCGAGTGCCCACGTAAATTAGTTAGGCGTGTAACCGACACTCCGACACTGAACTCTGGATCATGCAGTAGTCCGAATATCCGAGGGAAGCGTTAATGGATACTGAATAATCACACCACCCCGGCTAGTATGCGCGCCGCGAGTAAATTTTGTCTACCCTTTATATCTCGTGTAAAATAGACATCGACATATATGCTCACTTAAAGTAGTTAGGCGTCTCATCACGTCAGATGTCAACATTTGCATATGCCATAACCACTCGAGGTGAAAACTTTTGTACCCTAAACATTTTGTTAATACTTAAAAGATTTTCGTTTAGCACGCAATAGTGCATGTGATCATACTCAGAAATATAGAAAGGTAGCGACACCATTACGATAGTTAAAGTGTATGAAAAAGTACTTCTATAGACCAGATGAAACCTAGTAGTCTCGTTGGTGGCAGAACATCTCGTATAACGGTTAAAGTAATCAAAATTTCAGCTTAGTCGAGCGGCGACTCGATAGCCCAGTGCTTAAGAGGTGGGGGTTGTGAGTCCGATTCCCAATTGAGCTGAGAAATTTTGTACCTTATCTAATAATCAATAATTTTGTAAATATGGTCTTCGTTTAGCACGCGAAAGTGCATGTAATTTTAATTAGAGAGATAAGTATATATTGTCTTTCACTATTCATAATGACCAACCATCGTGTTTACATAACAAATGAGTAGTACCTAGTTACTTACGCGCTTAGAAATAGCTGAAAACCTCTTCCTGCTCCTACATCATCACCTAGCTTGAAATTACCTATCACTGAAACTGCCACGTAGCTTTCAGTTTTACGGCTTCGTACGTAATCCAGGTTTAGTGGCAGCTAAAGTTTATAACTCGTAAACTTCGACAACTTGCACCTTATCGCGTGGCAAGGGCGATACGTGATGTTACTATTAAACCACTAAAACATGTCGATATGTCTGTATAGCAATAACTATAGGAACTTTATATTTATTTGTTTTTTTTTTGACATATCTATACTGTAGCGTAGCTAAATTGCTAATTGCTTGGTAAATCCATATTTCACACAAAGGATATTGTGCTATTTGAATCATCATATTAATATACGAGTATATATACCATAATCTGCCATACCTTTCCTCACACGTTGCAACCACTACTGCCTACTTAAACGATCATATTTTTTTATAATTTTATGTACCACTAGTGGCTCGCCCTGGCTTTCAATTAATAAAACAAAAAATACAAAAAAATGAAACTTTATTGGAACTCTTTTATAACCTATGCTCATCAGGGATAGTGTAGGATTCCAATGGTGAAAGAATTTTTCAATTCGGTCCAGTAGTTTTTAATTAAGTTTATTCGTTACATACAAAAAGGCAAATCTTTCCTCTTATTATAGTGTAGATTAACATTTAAGATATCGTGTACACGCAAGGCATTCCCTCGATTTATATATATCTGTTATTTATATCTGTAAAGGGCCTTTATTGTGTAATAAAATGTCAATAGAAACCTTAGATAATTAACTTGATAAGTTAATAATCAAGGATGGAAATGTACTTAATTTTTCAATTTATTAACGGTACACTACACACTAAAAACAGCACTAGGTACAGTTACATCAACGAAAGCATTTAGTCAATGTAAAAACCATTGCAGGCTGTCCTAATGCTACAGCCCACTACCAGTTGGCAGCGTGCCCAGCATGCTGGCAGCATAGCAATGTTTATTCGTTGAACCAAATAAGTGCCAGCATTTTGATCACGCGTCGCAAATACCAAGTGGTCTGATAAGTTTTGGAAAATAAGATGAGCTCCTGTCCCCACGGACCCAATGCAATGTCTCTTCATCAAACGGCTCAAACATGTTACCACTACCGAGATTAGCATACCTATTTGCGCCGCTGCTGGAGTCGCGGCGTCAGCCCTCATGTTTGTTTCAGAAAGATGTGACGGTGCTAAAGTGGCATAATAATTATATTTCCATTTTGATATAATTTTGACATTTTCAACAATATGACAATAGCCTGGGCTCTTCTTGTCTAATTCGAATGTAATGAAAATTATCTACATTTTGCAGTTCGAACTCCATAATGGGTTTCGTTGTCAAAAGAAAATGACAAAATTAGTTGATCTTCATCATGATACAATAATATGTTTTCTTAGACCATGATCTTCATAAGCCATTCTAGTATCACAGTAAGCCCCCACTGTCTATCCAAGCTTGTTTTCTCCACCGAATGGACCAAAAACGTGAAATTTGATTCCGTAAAACTAGAATTCCAAACCAAATAGTTTGGCCTACTAGTACATCCAAATCTGACTCTGGTCCACGGACACATTCTATTTCAGAACAAACTAGTTTGACCGGCCAAACTAATTCACCTTACGATGGTCTGAACTCTGAACTATGTGTAGGACATCCCGTACCTATTACCTATTGTAGCTTTTCAAGTTGCATTTGGATCTGCAAAGATAAAATTGAAGTTTTCATATTTTATCTTCTGATTTTTATGTAACAGTTACTTAGCACTACTGGAAATCTCTCCCAACAGTTCTAAAACCAATCCGTGGCCTAATCTATCTAATTTGAACTCTTAAAATTGTTTTCTACGATTATGGAGAGTCAATGACTCAGCTGATCGGGGTAGCTAAATTGAGGATTATCTTCAAATTGCTATCGCTCCTTTTAAAAATAACCTTTAAATACGTGACCGGACAATGACAGTACCTGTTTTCATTCGTTTAGAAATACTGTCACTGTTGTTAATCTCGTAAAATGTTAACAAAAGTTTAAATTAACTAATTTGGTCAATTGCTTTTGTTCCTGTTGATGGGCTTGTTGTTCTCATTTTGGGTGTAGGTAAGTGGCTAACACTTGAACATTCTGGGAAATCGCCTACCCACAAAATGAAAGGCCTAAAATTAAAGAGACCTTCTCCGTTAACATTGTAAAAGCTTGTTATATTAGGTGTTTTAAGGCGTAGAAATTTTAACAACAAAGTACCTACGTACTTTGTTGTTAAAATTTCTACGCGTGGTTTAATTGGCATATAAGCGCTAACCCATGTTTGAGGTAGGATTCCGTACTAGAAAACGGGTTGTACTAACCCATCAGGTTGTCAAGACAGGTTGTCTATCTGTATTGTATTTTTTAGGGGTGTCTATCTCGTAAGCGGTATAACTAATAAACTGCTCGGCTGTTCAATATGTACTACAATAGTGAAATTTTCATTAAAAAAACGTTATGTAACAATGTGAATCGACAAGAAAATAAAGTAGTAGGTAGTAGTATCTAATAAAAAACTTCCAGCATATTAGGAACGCTGCCAACTGGTAGTGAGCTGGAGCGTTTGGACTGCCTGTGAGTCTGCAATTACTTATGGGTTGTCTAAATGCTTTTATTGTAGTAGCTGTAGTTGTATAAAGGCATACCGCTAGTATAAAAAAAATTAAAATAAAGTAATTAAATAGTCTTATGAACGTGAAATATCAGGGAGAGGGTCACTTAATTGTACTACCTCGACCACTAGGTGGACTGACGACATCGTGAAAGTGGATGCGTAAGAATCACATGTGTAGGTATAGGTATAAGCTAAATTATACAAGGACCCCTAACATTAACTTTATAAGAAATATAGTAACATATACCTAGTAGTTACTTGTTTTGCAAGGCTGAAAAGATGTTATTTGGCGCGAGTACTTTTATTGAAACCTGAAGAAGCGAATGATTCTAAGGTAGAAGTGAATGGTACTAAAATTTTGAATCCTGAGCGTAACGGAGGTTTAAAAGGTACGAGACGCAAAATAAATGTGCTGCCTCTCTCAAAATCCGTTGTAGTAGCCCAAGGCTAGTGTTTGGTAATTAAATATTACAATGTTCCCTGCCTATTTTATTTCAAGCTACCCTTATACCCATCAGGAGACCCTTAATGGTATCAGGGTAGCTTTTCTACGCGTATTAAGACATGATTTTTCACCATGATGATTCATATGAATTTTTACACAAAATGGCAGATAAGTAATGCTGATATAAAAGGAGGTACAACGGCTACTATGCAGTTTTAAACATCAGAGTGACGATAAAAGCATGTTCCACCGTCGACCGCGTCGTCACTTTCCAACAGGTTGATCCAGAAGATTGAGGTCATATCCTTGCAATTGGTTTCCTGTTAAATATATAACCTTACAATTATCAGGAAATAAACACGCTGGTACGTTATCTTCAACAATTTATCTGTAAATCCAGAGCCAAAAGGTTCCTACTAGACACGCGTATAGTATATTATCCTACACACAATTCTAGGTTAGCCTGAACAACATCTTCGACCACATCATCCCTTACCATCAGGTGAGATAGTGGTCAAAGGCTTACCTATCAGGCATAAAAAAAAAAAACAAAAAAGTTCACTCATTTCACTGATAATCGGACCAAATAGGTAATATAGAGCGTCGAAGAAGACCTATGCAATTTATTCGAGGCTAAAATCTCCAGATGACTGTAAAGTCGCAATTCAACAAGACAACAGAAATGCTTTGAACAGCGCTTGTGTCCCGATTGTCGCGAGATGTAGAGCAGTGTAATCAAAGGAAGCAGTCTAGTCTGATTGAGTCTAGCTTGGCTCTCGATCCAACAACCCTCTTTAGATCAGTAACTGTGTGAAGCCGTTTGCATAAAATATGTTTGTATTTATACGCCGTTAGCTCTCGATTGGAGGATTTTTTCTATTTCAAGAATATACTAAGATATTAGAAAATAATGATGAGAAGTCAAATTGTACTATCATCAAAAATAATTCAAAATATTTTTCTACAACAGCTGTCAGAAATGAGTCAATTAAAGCAATAATACTGCCTTTTGTATCACTTCTTTCATTATCTGTCTATCAAGTATGAATCAAACCAAAATGTAACTGAATAGGTACCTAAAAAATATGCAAAATGCGGCATTTGATTTGTGAGACTGTAATTTTGACATGCAGCTTACACAAGTTAACGCCTATTGTCATTCCAGTTTGCATTCAACTGTAACCTGATTATGAAATTCATTATAAAATGCCGTATTACACATCTTCCACCTATTATCGAAGAAAACACATCAAGGTGGCGCGGCGGGGCGGTTCCATAATTTTAGTCACTTTGAAGTTGAACTCCTAATCAGAGGATTAGTTTTTTTTGTTAATACCGTTTTATTATACATTATATGAGGCAGGTACGACTAATATTTTGACTATATGCGTTTCAGTTATCTTGAAACAAGGCAATTCTGCGTTTAAGACGTTAACATTCATAGTAATTTTAATTACTTTTCAACTATCAATATAACAATTATTTCAACACACTTGCTCATAAAGTTGCTCCTGTAATCAAACTGACTTTTTCATTGCTAATCACAAGTGAGTTATAGCGTTTTCTTATATTATTGGTTGAATCTTTTATTCTTAAAAAAATCGACGTAAAAAAGACCCTGTTCAAAAGTCCAACTTAATTATTTTAACTATTGTTTGCTCATTTTATACAATTTCGTATTTAAATAGATAATTTCAACTTGTACGTTTTTAATAAATAAAACTTTTATGTACATACTCAAATATATCTTTTATTTTCGCTATAATAAAGAGAACATTAATTCCACATTTTATATGTGGCTAAAAAGCTATCCAAATAAAGCCAAAATAAAAAAGAAACCTCACTAGTAACTTTGTATAATTATACTGAAAACCTGGTTCTTTAGTCTATGGCCGATCACCATGCGCGTGCAAAGCACTGATTAATTTTTCCCGCCATTGCAAAAAAAAATTACATCTCGTTTTCACTGTTGAAATTATAGTTGTTTATTAATTAAGATGCAGATAAAGTAATATATAAATTAAAATGTCTACAAGTACTAGTTAAGAAAAAAATGATATATGCTGTACACCATAAGATGTGAAGCTCTTAACGTTATGGAAAGTTTACTACCTGCAAACTCCAAACTTACTCTCCATAAAAAAAAATATTGTGTTAGCGTCCCAAATTTCATACAATGGCAAAACAACAAGAATACGCAGTCTTTTTCAGAAAATGTTGGTAAAGCGTCAGTGCCCTATTAATGTACCTAACAATTTTGTCATTTCTATTACCTACTTCTATATCATAGCTCTAAATTGTTGAACCCTCAGGCACGGTTATATAGATAACATTACCGTGCCGATAGCTCCAATACGCTGCAGAGCCCATCGTATCAGCTGCTTTCTGAGTTTTTAGCTCAACAGATCCCAGAGATGGCGTTAGCAGTGTCGTTTCGGTAGATATTTAGTGTAACCTACCTACAAAAGCCATACAAGATGCTCTCAACAAATATTTTGTATAGGGGGTAAGGTGTGGACTATCCATTCGATTTTCTCTGCAAAAATACGCATATCGCTGCTCTGTGTTAATTTTTATTAATTTGATTTGACAATTGAAGATGCAAGAGATAACATTTGATTTATACTCAGTAAGTATTGTATGGATGTCACAGAGCAGTGAGTGAAACATAAGTATTTTGGACAAGACTTTCTCACGATTATTTTGGAATTGTGTGTCGCCGGCCGGTCGCCATATAAGAACACCAAGAACGACGTCTGCTGCAAATCCCAACTTCAAGGGTTTGTATATATAGATAAGTTTTGCATAACGAGGATTGCTTAAGGTACGTGGGCTATTTACTACTGCATTGTGTATGTATTCGTGTTTTCAGGTAGGTATCAATTTGCTCCAAAGGTCAGCCATAATTTTAGCCGCCATTTTTTTTTTTTTTTTTTTTTTTTTTATTGCTGATAGGTAAGCCTTTGACCACAATCTCACCTGATGGTAAGTGATGATGTGGTCGAAGGTGTTAACAGGCTTAACCTAGAATTACTGGCTCTCAAGGACAGCTGCCGGAACACACCGTTAAGTGCTTGGCGACAGATTTTCTACTTGAGGGTGGTCGCTAGCCAGGCGGGCATTCGCAAAAATGCCCTTCCACCATGCGGTGAAGCTCAAGCCCGCGGCGGGATTCGAACCATGGACCTGCTGCGCGGCAGTCCATAGCCAAAGCCACTGAGCTATCACTGCTTCAAAACTAACATTATATTAATACAGCCATTGAACCCAACTAACGATATTGCATATGTATTAATATTGAAAAATGTTTAAAAGATGCTCCAAATAACCAAAATCTGGCAACTAAGGTTAGTTAAATTAATTTTATCTACCATATAAATGATTATTTAGTATTAATTTATTCACAAATGTGTTGAAAAACGTCGTAATACACGTGTGTATTGATGATTACCGTCATCGGCTCTCTTAAACTTAAAAGACCTTCAACTAGCGGCTCGGGTATCTATGGCGCCTCAGCGGTAATCAACAACATTAAAAAACACACTTGTACCACGTGAATAAAGACGGTTATTTATTCATGTGCTTACCTATAATTGCTTGTATATGTAATGTAATATTACACAATAATCATTATTCCATAGACTTTTGCTTCGAACACGTTTTGCATATTTGGGTGTTTAGAACACTAGGCGTTTTGGTACATAATATTTTCCGTTTTTGACATTGAGGTCATAACCGGTTTTATCTCATTAGAATTCTACCAATGTGTTTTTTAAGCTATCTTTATGGAACAACCACAGTAACCGACCTGGTGATAAGCTGTAGTTGCACAGCGCACATCAACATGAGATATAAATTTGTTAAATCTCAAGAGCCTGTATTTTCCCCTTACTCATACCCTCCAAACAGGAACACGATATGCGAATATTAGTTACTGCTTAGCGGTAGAAATAGGTATAGTAGAAGTACTTCCAAAGACCAAAACGCACAAAAAATTGTACTGCTCCTAAGTATAGCTACTATTGCTACCTACCATTTATAAACTTATCAGAATATTCCTGATAAGAGTAGACATCAAGTACATTTCTCTATGATTTAGGTATAAACATTGTATTATGTCTTGATCGTACGATCGTAGAGTCAAGTAAGACCTCCTGAGGATGCTTCGTGTAGAAACGAAACGTGTCAAATATTCTTCCGGTTTGACTGCGTGGTATTTGTGACGTGACGTCGAAGAAAAATTAGGCGGAATTGTCACTAGATAAATATTTTTTTTATATTTTTGAAGTGATTTATTAAGGTATTAATTTGATGTTTTCTTAAAATACTTTTAAAATATTTCTTATTATTCTCATTGTACTTTGCTCCTAATTATAATATCTCATGAATATCATATACATGAGACTTATGAACGGCTTGACAGATTATGAAGAACCTTAGTATAGAATTTCATAAATTTTGACAATGTACGAATATATTTACGTTTTTAAATCGAGAGTTGAAGGTGAACAAAAATAATATCTAGGTACCATTAATCTTTGTTTAATGCAATACATTTTTGCTATTTAAAAACAATATTAAGAAGAGTGGTAGGGCATTTTGTTAATATTGTATTCGAGCCAAATTTTGTGAAATTAGTAAAGTACGAGTATGTTTTATTTTTCATTGTTTTGACCCTTATGACTAATAAAGATAAAAGATAAAAATATATTCATTGTTCAAAAGTCTCTCGCCATGCTCGTAACAGTGTGTTCCGGCAGCTGTCCTTGAGAGCCAGTACTTCTAGGTTAGCCTGAATAACATCTTCGACCTCATCATCACTTACCGTCGGTTAGATGGTGGTGAAAGGCTAAACTATCAGGCATAAAAGAAATAAGCCCTCTTATGCGGAATTTGGGTAGAACTACCGATTACGTCGAACTTTTTGACTTAACTCTAATACAAATTACAAAGACATGAAAATTTAAATCTTCATTTTCAATAAACTTTGCTTAAAAGCCTCAGAATTTAAGCTTCAATATCGTTCGAATGCTAAATTTTCCCTATTCGCTAGCTGTCGGAACGAATATTTTGAATTTGAATGTATAGATGGAAAATTCTATTTCGGATGGACTTTGTAACTTGAATATTTTTTTAGAATTGCCTGGGAATGAATATCTTGGAATGTCGTGCGATTGCCAAATCTACCTAATTTTGCAAGTATTGTCGTATTGCATAATATTATCTGACTTCAACATTGCGTGTATTATAGGTTGTAGGTATTGTTGAATTAAGTTTGCATGTTAAATGCCATATAATAAATAGCAGTATTTTTACTATTATTCCTTAATTCCAGGGTACTTCCCTCTAATACAAACAATTAGAGCAACCGTTGAACTAGTCAGAGTTATGTTATTAAAACATGAACTGTGTAGTTTGAATAAGTAATTTGCGAATTTAACAATTTTATTTAATTCAATGTGATAGCTGTCAAAAGGAGATGCAGTAGGTTCAAAATACGTTTTGAAATAGCTCTCATATGCAACAACTGTTAGCTTAAGTTACGACACTTGTCAAAGTTAGTCATGAGAGATTTCAGTTACATATCCTAGTTTTGGAAGTTAATATAGCTGTTGATATAACGTCACAGGTCTCATAGAGATTATTTTAATTTTAAAGATACCTCTGAAACTTTTGATTCCAGACTAATAGTGTCTTTACAGAAGTGATAGCTCTTATCGACTTCTCATACCTATTTTTCGGATGACAACTGCCAAAATTAAACGGGCTTTATCATTTAAACAATTATTCACAGGCTACCATATTGTCCTTAAAAATGTGAATGTTCTTATTTTTCTCATCAAATCACAGATATGAAACTCAAAAATGCATTATCGCTGAAACTTTTGATCTCAGACTTATAGTTTATTTACAGAAATGATAGCTCTCATCAACATCTTCTTTTCAAGTGACAGCTGTCAACCTTACAATTTATCTATTAATGTGTTAGATCTCAGACAAATACTTTATTTACGGAAGTGACAGCTCTAGTGTCAGTTATCGGTACTTAACAGGCTTTCACTTTGGAGAGTGTGCGATCGATATAAACAAAATTATTCCCCATCTCTTTTTTTCCATCGGACATCAAGACGCACAGAAATGCAGTGCACATACATTTTAAATATTCCGAAAACGCATTATGTTAAATCTACTTGTTTTTTATGTGATTGTGACGGAACAAGCCCGAGGCCCACCTGATGTTAAGCGGTTACCTCTGCCTATAACAGATGCATTTCGTGAAAAGTGACGAATTGCACTGCGCCCATCACCTTGAGACATAGTTGTTAAGTCTCATATGCCTGTAACTTCACTGGCTCTCAAGGACTGCTGCCGGAACACACCGTTAGGTGCTTGGCCACAGATTATACACTAGCCAGGCGGGCATTCGCAAAAAGCCCTTCCACCATGCGGTGAAGCTCAAGCCCGTGGCGGGATTCGAACCATGGACCTGCTGCGCGGCAGTCCATAGCCAATGCAGTGGCATTGACTATGGACTGCCAGAGCCATCACTGCTTCAACTTTCTGAAATATGAAACAATCTACCGGTGTCTTAATTTACCGATAGATATAATCTTGAAGTCTTCAAGTACAGACAGAGTACAGAGAGATCTCCTAGGCAAGCATGTTTCGACTTTGACCGCGTTGTTACTTTCCATCACGTGTGACTGTTTGTCAAATGCTTGCTTATCATATCCAAAAAAAACACATCATATCATCACATACATGTTAGGGGACATATTTTGTACACGTATAGTTGACCATTCTTGAAGCGCCTAACCAGCACACAATGAAGCTAAAACCCTAGCGGTTTAGTCAATCATAGACTAATAAAAGACTTAAAATTCATTCCATAAAAAAGTTTTACAGAAACGTAGGTTCACGTAGACGGAGTTACGTTGTACGACCGTCAATCTTACTCTTGCTTATCGAGTGTGAAACTTACATTTGTAATGCCGCATCTGAGGTAAGGAGTGTTCCAACTTAGGGCATAAATTGTAGCGGATCAGCTGCTTGATGAGGCATGTTCTCCTATCTCACAAGAACACATTTTCTTTTTGTTGCCCTTGTCGATTAGCCCTACCTAGCCCCATTTCATTGTGTTGGATGTAATAATAAGGAACAAAATAAATATACGTGCTTCTAACACTTTTTACCTTACATGCTGCTGCATGTCACCACTCGCACTACCTGAAAGGTGGCGAGTACTACAACCAACGTAGGCCAAAAAGGTAGGCGGCTGGACGTAAAACTGATGCCTCTTCTATTTATGGTGATTCCGATCCTGATCCACAATGATGTTGCTTTTACGAATGATCCATCAGTTGGTTGCATCAATCATCACATCAACTGCGCAAATATTCCAGAGGCACTGAAAAATAGGGGAAGTTTCAATAACACCTTAAATAGGTACATTGTTGTATTGAAGCGTAGTCCATTCAGACAGTTTTTGGCAGAGTTTAACCGTAGACTACTTATATCCTGGTAATACGCCATACGATGCGCAAATCTTCACACAGTAGGTATATTATGGGACAATTACAGTACACCGAGCGGATTGGTAACTTTATACGTGCCCGTTATGTTAACGTGGTATGGGAATCCCCGAGGCTCTTGAATCTAGTGCATGGCTCTGTTAATCTTATCTTATATCAATTTATAGTAGTTTCCTGAATTCTCGCAGTCATATTCCTACTTTTGCCGTTTTATCCAACGTATGCATTACATATTCTATTAATTAGGACCTTTCTAGTAAAATTATACACCTACGTTTGGTCGGGTAAAGTGGTTATAAAACCAATTGATGCTATCTTCAATTCCAATAGGGGAAGAGATATAACAATTAATGTGTAAGGTATTTATATGTATTTAAGAACAGACAAATAATATATCAATTATCAACGTATAAACGACACTTTTAGGTCTTTGTGCACAAATTGATGTCAAATTGACTGGTGTATGCAAATGAATAAAGACATAATTTACATTGGGACGATTTATGAAATCATCCGAACAGACGCTGCGCAATAATTCATTTGTCAATAAACAGAGCACCCTAACACTTGTAAACTTGTAGTTGAAATATACGTCAACTTAGAGGAACATGGCACCAGGTGTCTCTTGTTGGCATCGTACCAGACCCAGACAGAACGTCTTGATCGCTAATCTGAGTTTAGCTGCGTTCTTGAGATTACAAAGTATCGCCACGTATTGCCAGTTTTTATTAAATATATTGAATTTTTTTATCATCAAAGTATTTCAACTCGCTTGATGGAAAGCGCTGATGGAATCAAGAAGCGATGTCCATTATGCAACCTTAAACTCATCGTACATTATCCTAATCTCCATACCTATGATGACAAGGGGTGACTTTTCACCTCGCCGCCGCTTGAAACACCCAGAGTTGCGATAAATAGTAACTATATTTGATTGAAGCCCAGGGCTCTTAGAGCTGCACGGAAAAACGTACGCCGCACCGGCAGAGCGTAGGAACTGCCAAACTTTTTCGTTGTAGGAAGCTCGTACAGGATAGGGATGACATGGAAGGCTGGAACGAGTTGTTCAGGTTCGTAACGGTGAAGGACCAAAATTATTGAGATGTTTTAACCGTGCCTGTACAGGATATATTGCGACTAAACACATTCTATTAGTGTTTACATGAATGAATAAAATATTCAAAGTAACTAATAACTATAAAATAAATAATCAAATACTGTCAATTTATCACCAAATATGTTTTACTCTCTTCTGGGTCTCAATTTTAATCCCGTAGCCATTAGCACTGCCCATCTTTATACATATATAAAAATTACGTGTCAAGTTGTTTGTCCGCGATGGACTTCTAAACTACTGAATCAATTTTAAATTTGATTTACACACACAGTGTGCAATTTGATCCAAATTGAAAGATAGGATAGCTTACATCTCAATTTATAGGTAGTCGTAATTACCCGAGCGAAGCCGGGGCGGGCCGCTATTAGAGATATAAAATATTTTTCTGTGGCACTGCCAAAGTGAATACGAGCGGATTTAGTGTACAAAAAATGTAGGTACTTCATGTTGCTACTACCGGTAGAGCAAACAAAGTGATCACTCAAAGTTAACTTGGAACCTACGAATAATAATAATCTGTACTTGTTACATACCTACTCATTGCATAGGGCCCATGTATTAGGTAGTAGTTAATAATAATAAAATCCGTTATTTCGGATAGTTAGTTTCTTATACTAAATTAAATTTGTATCTTCGACAACCAACTTCGGCAAGGTAAGTAGGTATTAAATATGTAACTAAGCGAGTTTTTCCTATTTTTGCTTTTAGTATAAGAACTTCACGTTTTTACGGTTGTAGCTGTAATTTCAGTGCTTGCAATAAAATGTTTATTTCTCTCGAACACACCATTCGCTCCAAATCGGGCGACAGAAAAGTCACCGTATGGATTTCTATCAATCACTATACCGCACCGCACCTAAATCCCATTCATCCCTCTCACAAATTAAACCTTATTGCTTAACCATACAGTTTTGCAGTCAATATTTGTGCTGCCTAAAACTGCACCAGAATTTCTCTTTGATCAGAATCGATAAATTTGTCCCGAGGATTTTGAACTTTATTCGTTGGAAATAAGAGTGAGGAAAGTTTGGCCGGCAGTAAATGAAGCAACACTTGCAACTGAATGTGTGCCTATTTCACACGTTGTCGAATGGACCGGACAATCCGACACACACCGGGTAATGTGACGAACGCAAGGATCGTGTTTGGGTAAGCTAGATACAGTAAATAAAGCGTTTGGTCTCACATACGGAAAAATGTCGTCTTCTTTGAATAAAGTACGAAAAACAGGTACATTATATCTATATACTGTACTAGTTAGTTTTGCTCGTCAGTTTATCATAACATAATATAAAAACAGAACACCCATAAAAATTACAAATATATTATGTAGTCGAACTTAGTTTATAAAAAAATTCGCGCATTCAGGATGCTAAAAGCTGAATCCTCATCTTTTAACCGTGGACATCCCAAATCGGAGAAGGTTCTCAAGTTTTCAGGCTAGTTGCAATATCCGCTATTATTTTAAAGATACATCCGATTTCAATAACGTTATGTCAAAAGTACATGATAATATTGTGTAACCTACATACCTATGTGTTTAAAAAAAATATCTTGATGATTATATTATGTTCAGGTAAATAATATGATATGAGGATACCTTTTATTATGCTATCTTGATGGAACAAGCACGAGGCCCACCCGAAGTTAAGCGGTAACCCCTGCCTATAACAGTTGTTGTTCGTCACGAACTGCCCTGCGCTCATCACTCTGAGATATAAATGTGCCTGTAATTTCACTGGCACCCATATTCTTCAAATCGGAACACACTAATGCAAACTTTACTAAGTAGAAATAGGAGTAATTTAGTATACTAGCTTTCCGGGCGCGGTTCCGCCCGCGCGTATGTCGGTTATCGCGCAAAAACATTAACCTCTTTTTGCGCAGTTGGATAAAAACTATCCTATGTTTTTTCCCGGGTCTCAAACTATGTCCATACCAAATTTCATTCAAATCGGTTCAGTAGTTTTGGCGTGAAAGCGTAACAGACAGACAGACAGACAGAGTTACTTTCGCATTTATAATATTATTACTGATAGTACTGATGTACGTCGACGATTTTATAAAATCTCTCAAATAAAATATAGCAATTTCAGCTCACATACCTGCCCTAAAACCGTACATTTTTCATACTTTATATGCGTTGATTACCACTTTAACAAGATACCGTTAACAGCTCGTTAAACATGTCGACTGCCACACGATTAACGAATCGATAAAAGTAGTTAATTATGCAATCTAGGGATATGCCCATGAGAACTTGTTATCATCTTTGTATTTACCAAAAAAAGTTTTTACCAAAATATGGAACCGTCTTCAACACTCAAAAGTGTGAAATAACTTGTTGAAGTCTGTACCATGATATTTCGAAAGTACCTATTTTCAAAATATTGTGCGCATGGTATTGATTTCGAACAGTTAGTTCAAACTTTTGAGTGTTGAAGTCGGTATCATTTCTTGGTTACAAAAAATTTTCACTCTTTTTAGTGGCCCTTGCTACTTAGGGGATCGATTGTCATTCACTGTGAACAACGAGATTTAAACCCCCGAGAGGGGAATTGATGGTTCGCCCGATCATGCAACTGGTGTGTGATTTCTAACACATTTAAGTCATAGCATGAGCGCACATAAACAGTACGCGACCAGAAGCTTGATCCGTACGTACGTGTTTGAAAATATTTTTATTTTTGACGATTGTAGGCACTCAGTGCACTAAAAATGACTACCTGCTCCATTAAATGGTGCGGGAAAAGTAGCAATACATCCAATTATAAAACAGATGGAATTACCTTCCACAAGTAAGTAAAATTATTCAATTTACGTAATTTATCTACTTCATTTTAATAGGTCAAGTTAAACTGGACAATCTTATAGACCCGTATGAATGCATTTCACTCCCACTTACTACATTCACCTATTGTCGTCCTTGTCTTTCTGTAAACCGCGCCCTCTCCTAGTGTTGTGCTTATACAGTACGGTAATTTATCGTTATAGTGGAACTAAAATCGATATCGTCATACTTTGGCCCATAAATATATTTAGCCTTGGATGTAAAGAGAGTTTATAATAATAATAATTTATTTCACAATATACAGTCACATGGTGTTATTCTTAACTTTATTACAATCGGTACACTAAATTGTATTGATTTTTTGACAGTAAAATGACATGCAGATCCCACACTAAGAAAAAAGTCTTCTGTCATGGGAGTCTGCTTCCTTCAATAATTCATAAAGATATTCTTACATATGATTACAAGCACTATTGCGTGCTGAGCAAGTATCACATTTACAAATTATTATAAGAGTACAAAATGTTTTGTGCCGGATCAGAATCGAACTCTCGTCCTCTGATTTCGCGCTAGCTGCCTAAACTATTCGGCCACCGGAACCTTACTCTTACGAGTCAGAAATTTGTACTTCATATATAAGAAATATACTCCAATAGTAATTTGTTAGGGAGATATATAAATTACTAAATTACTATTATACGGGAGGTAAAATTTAAGTCATGTGCGGGATGATTATTTTCTCTCGTATATTAATTGTAATATTGTTATGTAATCCGCAGAGCATGCGTTATTGCAAACATAAAAATATTAAAAGAGGTATTTAAATGTTAATCATTTTAGTAAAGATATTTAAAGCAGAATTGTGGAATCAGACAACCATATCATTATTGTATATTTTATTATAACAAAACAGCTATACTCATTCAAAATACCGCGCGAGGTATCTGCTTATTTAGGTATTATTGCCAACGCAAGTGAGAGAAAATATCAGTTTTATCTAAATAGGTCGTCACGGAGGAATAAATTATACGATCAGCATATGTTGTACGACGCATTGATATCGATTATATTTGCATCATCATGTCCCATCACTATGGGACTCGCGTGTTTACCGCATGGAGGTGGCTTAGCCAATTAGAGCGCGTTTAGGTTATACAGAGTTTGGCATCAATTCATCTCGAACAAACCAAATCTTATTGCATCTCTTAGTGTTATTTTCTCGATGACTGTGAACGACTATATCTTCAACATAGGAAAATACTTTTACAGTTATTGGACTGTAACTCAAAAACGGCTTGACCGATTTTGATGCAATTTAAATGAAACCAAACGACAAGCATCAGTTATCAAATTAAAAAGAATTATCAAAATTGGTTCACCAAGTTAAAAGTTCTGAGGTAACAAAAATAAAAAAATCAGACGAATTGAGAACCTTCTCCTTTTTTTGAAGTCGGTTAAAAATGAAAAACCGATCAAGACCCATCAAGGATTCCTCCTCCTCCTTGCGTCGTATACCTCAATGCTGAGGGTCGACCACCCTTCTGTATCACTTTCTCTCGCACAATCTTTCTCCATCTGTTTCTGTCTCTGGCGGTGTGAAGGGCGTTGTGGACTGAGGAATCAAGAGCGGTGCGGATTTGGTCGGACCAGCGCAATGGGCTGCGTCCACGCGGTCTTTTCCCATCCACTTTACCGGTCACGATAAGCCTCTCCAGGTTGTTTACATCTTTCCTTGCAATGTGACCGAAGTATTCAAGGACTCTGCGTAAACACTCAGACGACAGCCGCAAGGAGATTTTGAGCTCCCGTAATATTGAGATGTTAGTCCGGAATGCTGTCCACGGAATACGTAGCATCTTTCTCCAGCACCACATCTCAAAGGCGTCAATGCGTTTACGGTCTGCAGCTTTCAAAGACCAAGTCTCAGCGCCATACGAAAAAATCGAGAAGACTAGTGTCCGTACCAGTTTGGTCTTTGTTTTTACGGAAATGTTGCGATCTCTCCAGATTTTTCCAAGCTGAGTCATGGCGCTCTTGGCCATGCCAATTCTCCTGCGCACTTCCTTCTCGCACGAACCATTGTTACTGATGTTGGAACCCAGGTAGATAAAGTTTTCCACTGTTTCTAACTTCAATGCACCAGTAAATTCCAGCACTCCAGATCTATCCACCACCATGACTTTGGTTTTGGACCTGTTTATGGAAAGCCCCACCTCCTCGCTCATTCTCTCCATTCGCTCCAGAAGCGCAACCATTTCCGACTCATTTGCTGCAAGAAGAGTGGTGTCATCGGCGTACCGCAGATTGGTGATTTTCACGCCACCTACTGTTATGCCTCCCTCCCAATTCTCGCAGGTACGTCTCATTATGTGCTCTCCATAAGCGTTGAATAGAATGGGCGACAAAATACAGCCCTGGCGTACTCCTTGGAGAAACTTAATAGGTTTAGTGGTGGTTTCATCGACTCTTACAACTCCCTGGCTTGAGCAATACAGTGTGCGAAGTAAGGCGATGAGATGATTTGGCACCCCGAGTTCTTGCAGAACATCCCACAAACAACTCCAGCTGACACAGTCGAATGCTTTGTTATAGTCGACGAAACACATTATCACTGGCGTTTTGAATTCGTATGCTTTCTCCACAATCTGCCTGACATTTAGTATCTGGTCTCGAGTGCCCTTGCCCTTCACGAAACCCGCTTGCTCCTGCGGAATTTGCCAATCTAGGTAGTAGCGGATGCGATTATTAAGGACGTGGAGCAAGACTTTGCTGGCATGTGAGATAAGGGACAGGGTCCGATAATTGCCACACTTCTTGGTTGACCCTTTCTTGTGCAGCGGAAGAATGACGGATTCCGACCAATCTTGCGGCCAATCACCGTGTTGCCAGATGTGTGAGCAGATCTTATAAAGTGTCATAACACCTAAGTCACCATGGCATTAAGCACCTCTGCTGTAATTTGGTCGCTTCCAGGAGCCTTCTTCACTTTGAGGGATTTTAGTGCAGTGAAGATTTCGGAAGGTAAAATCATGGGTTCCAGTTCTAGATATTTCCAGTCTGGGTTGGTTCCGGGTGTGGAGTGGGAACCTGTATACAATTGCTCACAGTAGGCACGCCATCTCTCGGCAATGCGGTCGAGCTCGTGTAGTACAGTTCCGTCGGCATCCTCTATGACCCACGATTTGGCCTTGAACTGCTTGGAGAGAACTCTTAACTTTCTTGAAGAGGTCTGCAGTTTGCAACTTGTTCGAATGGCTCTCAATGTCACTGCAGATGCCCTCAATAAAGTTGTTCCTGTCGTGGCGACAACTAACCTGAATAGCTCTGCTAAGTTTGGAATATTCAACCATTGTACCATCTTGCAAACCCCCAGTTTTTAAGTCTTTTCTACGTTGAATGAGTTCCCATGAGTAATCAGAGATCCAGCATTTTTTCTTCTGTTCTGGCTTTTTGTTCCTGGCGATCTGGTCCAGTGCAACGTTGATATGCCCCTTCAAGTGTTTCCATTGAGTATCAGCGTCAGCGTGAAACTGCGTTGGAGAATCCTTCAAAACTGCTTCTAATGCCTTTCGGAAGATTGGTTGCTCGGAAGGATCCAACCTTCTGGGTTTTGATGTTTGACGTCTAGGCGCTTTTAAACGAAGCGAGAAGTTAGCCACGAGCAGGTTATGGTCAGAGCCGCACTCTGCGCCGGGAAAAGTCTTCACGTTAGAAACTGAGGATCTCCAGCGGGTGTCTAGAATGATGTAGTCGATTTGGTTTCTGTACCTATCACCTGGAGATCTCCATGTATACAAACGTCTTGGATGATGTTGGAAGTACGTGTTCATAATACTGAGATTTCTATCTATGCAGAACTCGATCAGTTTTTCACCCCGTTCATTCCTAGAACCAAGTCCAAATTTTCCAACTGCGCTTCTGATATGATCATCAGCCAGTGTACTACCAACTTTGGCATTCCAATCACCAAGAATAATTTTGATTTCCCGACTAGGTATTGAGTTCAATGTTTCCTCCAGCTTTCCATAAAAGTCTTCAATTACCTCATCCTGAGCCTGTGCCGTTGGTATATCTGTACAATGTTGAGGACACACGGATTGGTATTCAGCTTCATTGTCAGGATTCTATCCGACACTGGATTATAACCGAGGACATATTTATTTAAGTGTGGCGGCAAGATGAATCCGACTCCACTTGTACTTGAATCTTCACAGCCTGAGAAGTACATGGTGTTTCCTGTCGCAGTGATGAAGTGGCCGTTACCACGCATGTGAGTTTCACTGACACCTAGTATGGAGATGTCATGAGTTCCCATTTCCTTTTCCACGATAGTCAGCTTTCCCGCCTCTAGCAGACCTCGGACGTTCCACGTGCCAATACGATGATGTGTTCGTATTGAGATCTTCTCGCTTTTACAAGTTGCAGTACCGACAGTAGTATCTCTTCCTTCTGAGGCCTGTCGATTTACCCCATGGGAAGCTTCGGTCGCCAATTTCACACCATCCAGCCTGGGTGGCGCCGATGGTTAGTCGGGTCGCCCAACAAACTCATTCTATCTGTTGCTGATTTCATTAGGGGGTTTTCATGGGATGGTAATCGCGGTGGGTTCCCACGTCCTTCCGCGTCAGACTTTTAGAGGGCATTTAGATCCTCACGGTTACTGATTACCGCCCCGGGACGCTAGGGTCGCTCAGGGGTGTCGGGTTAGTTACCGCCGCCCGATATTCGGCGTTACCTGTTTTACGGCATGGGTAGGTCTCGTCCACACTAACCCTCCTCCTTTCTCATTCGGGCTTGGGACCGACAACGGCGGAGTTCATCCATCAAGGATTACTTTCTAAAAATCATAGCATGAACTATTTCATTTGAATGTTTTGAGTTAATTTTCCTCTAAACTTTAAGGAAAGCGCTATATAATATACCGTATTTGGTTCAACACTCAGGCTCATTCTTTTCTGAGTCAAGGTGTGGCAGCTCAGTTGTTTGCCTTCAATAATTGTTGTAACTGCATTTTGAAAGAAAGTAGGTACTTTCAAAATATATGAATACTCGTATCCACCAAAATTATAGTAATGTCAGTATATGAGGGTTCTGATATCAATCACTTTAATTTTGGTAGAAATAAATTACGAAATATGAGAGGAATCTTTTCAGCTTGATATACACTTTTTTTGCGTGAATTATGTATACCCGTATTTCAATCATCTACATGTAAAATATAAATTATTTTGTAAGCTTATTGGACTTATATAGCTATATAAAGAAATAAACACAAATCATAAAGACGTAATCCCATATAATTTAAGTAAAAAGTAATCAAAGTTTCCTTTCTTTAATATATATATATAAAATAATTCTGTATGACCACAATCTCCCTGATTATCAGTGATGATGTAGTTGAAGATCAAGGTCCAAGTATTATAGCTGCTGGAACATACTGTTAGGTGCTTGGCGACAGATTTGCCGTTTGAGGTTGGTAGCCAGCCAGGCGGCCATTCACAAAACGTCCTACTACCATGGAGACTGGAGAGCCTTTTCTACCATTCAACTTTGCTTGGATGAGAATTTTGAATATTACTTACGCTCACATAAGGGTTAATGTTAATAGGAATTAGTTCTTAATGATATTTATGACCAGAGGTACCATGTTTAAGGCGGTGTCCTTACGAAGTAGTATACGTTTATAAAAGTATCCGTCCCTTGAGCTTTGCATAACGAGCTCTCGAAAACCCGATATTCAGTCAAACTTTAACAGATATTTGATGCCCTACTATTAGTTTACGTTATAACGGTACATATATACAGTATTAAATTAATAAATAGTCGCACAGAAGACACCATATATTTAGTTTAATTGCGTGTAATTTAAGATTATCACTCAGTTTGTCGGCATGCGGGGTTAGAATTGCACCTCCCCATATCATCCCGTGGGTGTCGCAAGAGGCGACTAAGGAAAAAATACTGGAAGGTGGGCAGCAGCGCCTTCTAAAGAACTGCCAACTTACACTGCGATCCGCAAGCCGCCTGCCAAGCGTGGGGATTACGGCAAATAACCCGCGATTTAAAATAAATAACAAGCGATTTGCTTCTTGGTTCATTATAAGAACCTCTAGGGAATGGAATACCCTGCCTGAGTCTGTGTTTCCGGTTAAGTACAATATGGAGGTCTTCAATACGCGAGTGAACAGGTATCTTCTGGGTAAGCGCGCTCCATCATCGACCGCATCATCACTTAACATCAAGTGAGATAGTGGTCAAGTGCTACCCAGTTCAGAATAAAAAAAAAGTTTTTTTTTGGGAGGCTGTGTTTAGCAGTGGACGATCCGGCTGTTACAGTACTCAGTTGGTCATTATGAATTCTACTAACGAAATTACAACGAAAAGAAAACATAACCGTAAGCAAGAAATAAGTGATTATACAATAGTATATTATGATACAAGTGAGCTAAGTTACTCATCATAGGCAAGGGCGTAAATCAGCCGAGTGTATAATGAGCAAGTTGCTCACGATTTTATACGCACTTTTTCAACACCCTTGCGAGAAAAAAATAATATATTCCACAAATGTGATACAAAAACATACGGAAATTATGGAAAATAGCGCGCAAGTTTTTTTTTCTGCGTGGCAAATATATTTTGGTTGATCACATATACATAGCCTTAAACCTCTTTGTTGTTACAAATCTGTATTACCCGGTTAAATTGAAAATGCTCTGTTTACTCGCATATAATTTGCATTTAGGTACTAAATTAACTTTGTGGGGATAATTCTATTACACACTAGTGTATAATATTATTATGCACGAGGGTGTTATAGTTCGGTTTAACGATATAATAAAGCTCACTTTACGAGAAAGATTTGCATTTAGGTACTAACTTAACTTTGCTTTGTAGGGATAATTCTATTACACACTAGTGTATAATATTATTATGCACGAGGGTGTTATAGTTTGGTTTAACGATATAATAAAGCTCACTTTACGAGCAAGAGTGTTGAAATATATTTAATCCGAGAAGTTTAACAGGCCGACCTAAGGCGAAGGCTGGATATAATTCGAGGCTAAAATGGATTTAATGTAACAGTTATACTCGTACACTGAGATTTTCAATTCAATTGCCAGGAAATCAAACAATTATATTGTTAGTAATTTATATATTTTTAAATAAAATTTAAATTAATATTTGTACAGTGTTCTATTTTGAATGAAAATGTTTCGTATGTAATTAATATACATACGAAACGTATTAGTTTAATAATACCCCTAGTTTATGGAAATTATTGAAGATCCAGGCACACTTGAAAACCTATGAACTTGTGCATAAAAAGCATCCTTTTATGCACTAGACCTTAAAAAGCTACATTTTCCGCTTACACTGGGCATAAATAACAACTTTACGAGCATGAGAAGAGAAATAGATATTTTTATGCAAGGTAGCAAAGTTGATATTTGGTGCGAGTACTTTTATTGAAACCTGAGGAAGCGATGGATTCTTGGATTGACGAGCAAAGCAAGCTGTCCAAAATATAGAAACCTGATTACTATTACTGAGACGCAAAATAACTTTGCTGCCGAGCGCAACATATAATTTTTCACCTCAATCCAGCGAAGAATATGCTATGTGCAAGAAAATCTTAAATAACGTAGTAAGTTAGCATTAATGTATTGTGACAGTTACAAGCAAAATTATTAAAATTGGTTATATCTGTAATTAATATTTTTTTTTAACTTTTATAGTGCTTCCAATTTCAAAAACCTTTTCCATGCTAGGTGATAATATAAGTAAAAAGTATTTTTCCGCGCAGATTTCGAATGATAAACAACTTTCCGAGCGTGTGAGGTGAAGCACGATTTTACTTCTTATGCATGTTAAATTATTGTTTATGCCTGACGTATGGACATATATATGGAGGGGGAGGAGGGGGGAAGGAACTTACAATTATAGCCCGGTGACCCGTGGAGAGGGGAAGGGAGACATTTTCATAAAGTTTATAATAAATAGCATATCCGTTTTTGTCACAATCTGGAAAGTCACAAAGGGACAAAGCTTTTAAAAAAATATTTATGCTCAGGTTCGATGTATATATAAGTCGATAAATATAGCCATGAAAGGTTTATTTTACGTACGATATTATAACATAAGGTTGTCATTTCGGCGGTTAAGCGGACGGGTCGTTAACTCTCATTCATTTGAATTAACGAACCATATCATATAGATGCGTAAATTTCGCATTGTACTCGGTCATACAAAGGAAACCACTTATAGATGCTATATATATCACAGAAAATAGTATCTTTAATAATCTATATTGCATATTTAAACTTAAAAAACAAAATAAGCACATCTCAAGTTTCATCTTCTATGGAAATTGATATAGTCAGCATTAAGGGTAGGTCCCTATAAACCAATGAACGTAAGGTTTTACGTAGTTTTACTTTAAAAACAAATTTTTAATATACTTATTTTCAAGCCGTATTAAATAAAAAGCTTATAAAAAACACAGAGTAGAATCATTAAAAAAAAACTCCTATATTAAAAAATACATCGTTAAACTTGGCGGTATTGCCCAATAAACTAAACACAAACATGACTACTTTGCTACAGCTGATAATAGGTAAACAACATTTTTATGTCCATAGCTGGAGTTTTCTTTTTCCGTGACGGGAATCCAACAAATTTAAAATCTGCTTCTATGTTTGACGTTCTAAGACAGTTAAAGGCTATCACATTTTAATGGTTTATAGTAGTATACACTTTAGTATTAATTGAACCCCAGATTGGTGAAATCTGGCCTGAATAAAATCTTTTTGATTATTGGTCTAAGAAGTTACTTACTCTTATTCAATGAGAAATTGTTATTAACGTCGTCGTGTAGCTGAACACAAAAGTGAATTTAGATAAAAATAAGTAGTCACCGATGAGTTTTTACTCAAAGAAAACTTTTAAACTGATTTTAATTTAAAAAAATAAACAGAAAATAACCATCACAAAAATACTAACTGCAGCATTGAAGTCAGCCCAAATCAAATCAAATTTTAGCGACGGAGATTAAAATATTTCTATAAAAGCTTACCTATAAATTGTTCGCTCATTCTCCAGCCTCAAACAGAACACTCGAATACTTTCATCTTACCCCATTATCTCCAGCAGAACGCACTTCTTTGTCCTGTTTGCCCCCTTAGGGGGAAGATCAGGGGGCAGAAAGGAATAATCTCTTACACCGCAACGGCAACTGAAGCGATGTCGGCCGGGATTCCATTGTTGAAGGTGTAAATAACAATAAAATATTCTGCATTTTTTAATGATATTGTTATACAGCATGGGATCACGGAAAGTTGAAATGTTTGGAAAGGAGTAAATGACACAAAATTGATGGTGTTCCATCAAAGGTGGTATATACTTTTTATTAAAACTTTCGTAAGTAGTTAACATATTTAATAATATTGTCACCGATTTCACTTACGTTAAAAACAGTCGAGTAGCTCGATCTCGACCGGTTTCGCGACTTTCAGAGTCGCTTCTTCATGGAGTACGTGCGCTCCCGACCGCGTCCGCGCAAGCACTGTCGCCTGAGGCGGCGGCGGCGGCAGAGCGGGCCGCGCGCGCCGCGGCTCGTCTCGCGCGCTCCGACGGCAGCGCCGGCGCCGGCGCAGGCGCAGGTGCATTGTTTACGTTATTATCTTCGTCGTCGTCACCAGAATCACTGTCGCTCATAATCAAAACACCGGTACACGCCGCACTAATCGTATCTTGCGACAAGGTGTTTAATGCACTATTCTGTGTGGTAGTGTTCAGAACTGGTTTCCACGCTGGTGCCAACATCCATCCACGGTCGCGGTTAAAATTGGGATGACGGCCAATTTCTATGGCTTCACGTACTTTACGGGGTATTAGGAACTTCTCCCTTGCTAAGACGGAAGCCTTGTCGAACCTTAAAAAATGGTTCGTCTCTTGAGCATGTTCCGCAACCGCGGATCTACCCATGTCATCTACCCTGTATACCATGAAGAAGCGACTCTGAAAGTCGCGAAACCGGTCGAGATCGAGCTACTCGACTGTTTTTAACGTAAGTGAAATCGGTGACAATATTATTAAATATGGTATATACTTTGATGGTATTGATTGGCGGTGAAATATATACATAGTACATTGAATCCATGAAAAAAGAAAGGATTCTTGCTTCTCCTTTTTCATGATTTAATAGAAACATGCGAATGAAATATCCGTAAAGGAATAAGTGAAAGTATTTTTTTTTTATGCTTGATTGGTTATAGCCTTTGACCACTATCTCACCTGATGGTAAGTTATGATGTGGTCGAAGATGTTGTTCAGGCTAACCTAGAATTACTAGCTCTCAAGGACAACTGGCGGAACACACCGTTAGGTGCTTGGCGGCGGATTTTCTACTTGAGGGTGGTAGCTAGCCAGGCAGGCATTCGCAAAATGCCCTACCACCATGCTATAATGACTGCCATCCTAAGACAACAACCGGGACCGACGGCTTAACGTGCCCTCCGAAGCACGGAAGCGCTCAATAGTAATGTCACCAGCGGTCACCCATCCAACTCATGACCGAGGCGGACGTTGCTTAGCTTTGCTTATCGATTCAGAATGGCTTAGCAAATTTCGCTACGAGCGCTTCAAGAAACGTATCGATTCTATACAAAATCTTTGAATTTAATATTATTTAAATTCCTCAATTATTATAATATTTATGTTCATACTAAAATCTAAATTCGTGTAACACTTTCGAATTATATTATGGTAGTCCTTAATTGTTTTAAATAACAACTAAATTGATATAAAAAAAGAACTGGTCAAAATCGTGTAGAGTCGCACTGTTTTAGTTCTGCATTGCCTCAACCTATTAAAAAAAACTGTTGGCTTCTAAACTACAATTAAAATCTGCGTCTCCTATGTTTGCTGGTGAAAAGAGGATAGGGTACATAAGCATAATGTATTGAAATTCAAGACTCCTAACAAGTTTAGTTTTTACGTTAGATCTCGTTATAATTATGTTCTAACATTAAATTTTGATGGATCTAGTTTAATAATTGCCATTAAAAAAAACTTTAAACTCTATGAATTCTAGACGCTGGAGTAATACAAATATTTTTTTTAGGGAGGACTCAACTCAATCAACTCATCCAAAACTTTAACATAGGCATGTGGATTTTATATGTTGCAGTCAGCTGCACAGCTCCAACGGACTTTACATAAAAATGTTTGGCTATATTTTTATAAATTTGATATTAATTATTAATAATTAATATTTTAAAGGGTCTCAAATTTATAAAAATATATTATGGTTAATTGGATTTTTTTATCAAAATATTTAATTTTCAGGTTTGTAACTCATTAAAAAAACAAAGTTTTCAAGCTAGAAACCTGCGACTTACTGGGGCGGAAGGAAGGACAGACCACGAAGTCTTATTAAATTGGGTTCTGTTTTGTCCTATGGTTTTGGAACCCTACAACCTAAAAGCTTTTTTGACACTATTGTAAACTTATAAGTCATCGAACAACGACTTCTGAAATATTTTATATCATTCGCAGTAATTTGTATTGTACCTAAATGTTCCTTTCCGTTATAAAGGTCAACAAGCCTCCCTAAAAATATTTACCATTGACCTAAACACACAATCAAGTCTTCTGAAACGTATTTCCCTGAGACTTACGCGCATTCCAACCTTTTTATATTATTGGAAAAAGAGTAAAACTTCTGACGAAAACGTAAAAATGATTCATGCATTTATATACATATTTTTGTTTTTGCATTGTCTATTAATTTGTGACGGAACAAGCACGAGGTCAACTTGTATTAAACGGTAATGTAATGAATGGTTATGCAGGAAATGCAAATGGCATTATGAATTCGGTAAGTACTTATTATATACTGTAATCAGTCAGTGTTCGTAATTCATAAAAATACATACCCCTACTGCAATTATTCATAATTTTCATCATTTTTTTAATCATTTCAGCCGCAAGAAGTCCACTGCTGGATATATGCCTCCATCGATTTCCAAATAGAACGGTTGGAAGCGGCCTGCATCCAGCGGCTTCCTGCGACCTTAGTTATGTCATCCGTCCACCTTGTGGGTGGTCTTCCGACGCTGTGCTTGCTGGTTTGTGGCCTCCATTCGAGAACCTTACGGCCCCATCGACCATCAGTTCTGCCACTTCAAGTTGCTAATCCGCCGGGCTATGTCGGTGGCTTTCGTTCGTCTACGGATCTCCTCATTCCTGATTCGATCTCGTAGCGAAACGCCAAGCATGGCCTTCTCCATAGCTCGTTGTGCGACTTTATAAGGCCCACAGTAAGCATTTGGACTGCCTATGAGTCTGCTATGACTTGTAGGTTGTCTAAGTACCTTTATTGTAGTAGCTGTAGTGTTGTATATAGTTCATAGTAAAGGCCCATAGTTAGATCTGCAATTATTAAAATTTGATTAAAAACTAATATAGGTATTCATTATTGCTACCCTGTTCGTGCTTTTCTACTTATTCCTTAATATAGGTACAAAGCAATGACCAACCTTTTTTTTTAATTGCTGATGGATAAGCCCCGTGGGGTGCCGGGTTAGAATTGCACCTCCCCATTTCTTCCCGTGTGGGTGTCGTAAAAGTCGACTAAGGGAAAAATACTGGAAGGTGGGCAGCAGCTCCTTCTTAAGAACTATGCCATCTGGCACTGCGATCTCAAAGCCGCCTGCCAAGCGTGGAGATTATAGCAAAGCAGTGGACGATCCGGCTGATACAGTAAGCCTTTGACCACAATCTCATCTGATGGTAAGTGATGATGTGTTCGAAGGTGTTAACAGGCCTATCCTAGAATTACTGGCTCTCAAGGACAGCTGCCGGAGCACACCGTTGGGTGCTTGGCGACAGATTTTCCACTTGACCCTTTAAAATCACCTTTAAAAATTATCTCGCTCTTACATGCACCCCAAAGTAAACTCCGTTTACGGAAGTTTGATAATAAAACAACACTACAATCAACATCAGCAAGTTTAATCCAAGGATGTCTTCCATCTCTGATATGGTCACATTCTGACCACCCCTTTACTTGACTCCATCTATTTACCCTATTAACTGCGTGTTGTTAGGAAGTTTAGTGAAAAAACAACACTACCATCAAAATATCACGTTCATACGAAGGATGATATTCATCTCTGATATGGTCTAGCTCTGAGATTTTCGACGTAGTAACTTTAAGACTTTCGCGACTTGAAAAATAAGGATATATCATAATTTCAATCGAGAGGATGGTTTTAAGTTAGCTGCATCCTGGAATCCACTGATAAGGAAATGCACCAAACGCGTTTTACCGTCATCAAGACCTGTGGATGTTGTTAGTGTGGTGTGTCAAGACAATACATTTCTAAATCAAATGCGGGTAGTTGGAAAAAATAGAAAAGTCCGCTCGTGACCACGACCAATACAACTTGGTCGAAACGTCGAGGTAAACAAATAAATTTATACATATTTATCGCGATTAAGTCCCATTAAATATTTATAACTTTCGACTTACTTCCATCATTTTAAGTAAGTATTTGTGTTTTCCTCTTACCTAATTGATTGACTTAACCACAAGAATTAGTAGGTATATAAAAAAGTCTCTCAGTCGAATAGGTCTCAAATACCCAATTCTCGAAATGAGCCCCTGAAAACTTGAATTAGCCATCGTAGCATAGGCACAACCTCGTGTTTTCTTTCCCTTTATTTACTGGCCATCATCCTGGCCTACTTTCTCGCCGATGACCATTCAGACGTGAAAGCCTTTACACCGTGACAACCATTCATTACAACAGTGAATACAAACCGCTCTTTTGAAGCTGTAAAACAAATACTCTACCTTCTGTAGTAATATTATTATTTTACACCATTTTAAGTACAGTACATACCTAGTACAATAAAGTAGAGTTATTAAACATGATAAACTATTATGGAGATTAGTATGGGTACCCAGGGTGCCGGGTTAGAATTTCACCCCCTATTTCTCCCATGGGTATCATATAGATCAAGTGTAGCAGAATGGGTCTCAGGTTTAATATGGTGAAAAATTGCACCCACAAATGCTAAAAATAATCACATTAGCGTTATTTTTGTTTGAAAGTTTCCGTGAGTATAAGACATATTAATGTTTTATATAACCGGCTGTACTCACGCGTATTGGTCGAAATTGTCGACCTAGGTTTTGGGCATAATCGATGCCCTTCTTCAGGTGAGTTTACGCGTCTAAATCGCGGCGACGACTCCGCGCAACTGCTCGTTCTGCGCGGCGCGAGAGTGGAGCTGCGGGGGCGGGGAGTGGGCTGGGGGGATGCAAAACTCACCTGAAGAAGGGCATCGGATATGCCCGAAACCTAGGTCGACAATCTCGACCAATACGCGTGCCGGTTATATAAAACATTAACGTTAGTTTTGGGAGTTCTAACATAGAACATATAATACTACGTTCTAGGTAAAAACAGTGCTTTAAACGTCTTCTTACACCTACAAATGACATCGCAACATTTTGATCTACGAGTATGTCCGAAAGTAGATCTAGTAATAATTTTGACAACTGAGAGTTTCACAGTTGCACTTTGTAATAGTGGAAGAATGTTATCACTTATCATACGTTTTTCGCAGTTATAAATGTATTGAAAACCTTGTTTTATATGCCATATAGTAGGTAATATTATATTTCTATTGTTTGCATAGACGACTGCATTAAGTTTTTTACAATTAATGACGCACACGTGCTAACCTCTGAGAATTATAGCTATTGCCATGATGATGACAGATAACACTTTTTGTCGTTCGATTTGGGGAAAATTATTGTTGAGCTTTAATAGTAAATTTATCAGAAGATTCTTTAAGCTTAAATATATATACGGATGCAGATTTTGAAATAGCTGCAATCGCTATCGTCTCAAAAATCAATCGCGCTATAATTAATTACACTATGTTTATACATACTTACATAATTGTAACCAAGGACGTGTCTGTGCACATTTACACTAATAACGAAAGTGTTAAGGGCAGTTTGCGGTTTGATGAGTAAGAGGTAAACTCCGGAACAACTGATCTGATTTCGAAAATTTGTGGTGAATAATGTCGCAGATCTAACTTAAAACCTGACAGATTTTTTTTTCATTTCCTCGTCCATGTAAAAGTACTTGATATAAAAGCCGTTAATAAATTCGCTTCTAAAAAATACAGACAAAAGAGTAATGTCTCAAGTTGAAAGTTGATGTTTTAACTTTCCTCAATCTTAACCCGAAGAAGAAGTCTAATAAAAATAAAGCTGAGTACCCACTGTAGTTCAAGTACAATCTTGAATCTACGTGCAGTAAACTTCTTTTATACCTAGGTACTTAAGGTTTGTGCTCCATAAGACACATTTATTGTACGTTCTCCTTAAAGTATAAGTAAATTAAGTAAATTGTAACTCAAAATTCTCGTAAATAAACTTTAAATATACCTACGGTATCACAATAAAAAAAAATGAGTATGAAGTTTTCACCTCGAATCGAACCCTTGATTTTCTTTTATGGCGATCTTAAGTCCTTCGCCGCTGCGACGTTGGAAAGAGTTGCAAATTATGTGATCTAATAGTTAACTAAACTTAAGTCTTTAGAAATTAACGTTATTATTTTTATGAATCGTATCTACTAGTTGTAAGAAAGTTACCAAGCAAATATATTTGATAAAACTTGGGTACCTTACATGCGTACAACTAAAATGTAGACTTATAGGGACTTCGGGAAAGCTCTCGTAAATTGTCAAGTTTCTAGACCAATTATTCCCATTTACAAGGAAAATTCTTGTAATATTTATCAAGCTTATTAGTGTTCAAATTAAAACTTTAACGCATGATATTAAAGATCAAATTTATATGTCTATAAGTCGGAAAATTGAAGTTCTAGTTCGTTAACATATTCTTTGCCCAGACTGAGGACCTCGCGATGATCCGTAGATTTTTTCGACAAAAGCTAAATTTATTTCACTGACATACGAATTGAATTTTTATATAATAAATAGCGAATTGAAGTAATTATTAGCAATAGTTTCAATTAACGTAAGCTAATTGTCCTTGCCCATAACAAATACAAACCTTCCAGAATATGTACCTAAATTACACATCCATTAATACTCAATTAAACCCATTAAAACTCACTAACACACGTCTAGATATTATAGACACGTTCTGTCCCTTGTCTGGTCGTTGTTATCAATGTTATCTGCGGTCACTACTTGGATTAGTGACTGATAGTGGCATTTACCACTAAACGCTTCCGTGCTTCAAAAGTGACGTAAGGCATCATTACTTGTCCTAGGATTGCAGTCGTTAAATTACTAGGAGGAAGTATATCTTATACTTCCTCCTAGTTAGGGATTAATTTCATGTCAAAACAGAAGAGACAACGCTATGCGTTAAAACAAGACGGAACACTAGAGAATGAATGAATATGAACGACATTTTCAAATTTCATGTTATCATAGATAAACAAGCATTTTAATCAGGTGTTCTGTAATTTTTCACTAATATGCGTTCCAGAAACCCGTTGAAAATTAGCAGATTGTTAATTGTGACGGCTTGTTAAATGAATTGAGTTTTGACACGCGTACCGGAAGCCGGCGGTGAGGAGTATAATCGGCCATTATGTTTAGCGTTTGTGGTCTATGAAAAAGCCTTCGATTCAATCGAAGCCTGGACTGTACTGCAGTCTCTTCAGTGATGCCATATGGACTGTACATCGAACCCCTCAAGGTGTATGGATTCGTGCAACTTGACGACAAAATTAATGAAACAAAAATTTAAAAAATAATTAATTAAATTATAAGAGGTGCCGAAATGTTGAATCTCGATGTTAATAATAATAATAATAATTTATTGTATTTGCACAAACATATTAAATTTCATTGACAATCATATAATTACATGTCATAATACTTTCTTATTAATAAGAAAACATTTGTACCCAAACTAGGAGACCTGTGTTTTGGCATTCCAATGCCCTCCGCCGGACATATGTATATAAATATAACGATTATGTACAGTTCAATTGATGTTATTAATATGTTACATATAATATATGTATTATATACCATAAAGCTATAAATACATTATTACTTTGTTTTATTTTAAGTGCACACTATGAAATATTATAGGTACGAAGGTTTGTATGAGTTTGTTACCACTCACTGCCGAAGTTTTTGACGAAATTTTGCACATAGATTCCTTAGGACCTGGTTTAATACATTGGCTACCTTTATTCCGAGATATTGAGGGGACTACGATATCACTATTCCACGCGGTTTAGTCCACAGGCGCAAGCTAGTTATCCAATAGTACCAATATGTGTTAAGTTACTTATGTAAACAGTTATTTGGACCTCTTGATCTAATAAGTAAGATTTTTGGTCCCACGTCCACTAAACCAATATAAAAGTTTGCATATTAAAATGACAGACGTTGATGATATTTGATACCTACATATATGTAGATAGCTTAAGTTGAAACCTTTAAGTAGGATAACATTTAACTATGCTTTAATTACCGAGGTTTTCGAAAGGGTCGCGGCTCAACCATGATTCTATAACTAACTGACAACGTATATACAGAATATTTTTTGGTAGAGTTTAAAATTAAGGCATTGCATAACATTTCGCCCGTTCTACGTTCAAAAAATATTCTGTACGTTGTTTTAGATTCATGGTAATTTTCGAAAACTAGCTGATCTGGTTTCTCTGCCGTTAAGGCGGACCGTTCAATATGTAGCGAGAAGTTAAAAATTTAACAGTCATTCTATTTGTTGCGAGATCGAATAACATTTGTAGGTATATGATTATTTAATTTACTCCAATTGGAGATCCTTTTTGGAGTATTTTTTTATTGTATCTTACATATATGTATCTGATTTCATATATTTCTCTACTAATCTGCAGTTAAAAAACAGTTATATATATATTATGTAAGTTATGATGCCAAAATACTTTAGGGTATAATTTCCGATTTGCGCAATTTAAAAACAATACACGTACTAAACTTATCCGATCTAGCAACATACATTACATTTTGACTTCCTCGATATTAAATTGAACGGTCCAGTCCACCTTAAGCAAGTACCACGAAAATTCTATTGTTATCTAAAAGCTTCATTGTAATTTGGGTAATAATATGGGATAGTGGCAATTCCGCAATATTAGCTATTTATACGCTATCTCTATCGGGTATTCGCGCATAGCTACTCCATCATAGATACTTCCTCCTAGTTAAATTATGTCGGAGAACTACAGGCGGCCTGAAACTTCCGACACTCGTGGATTTGCAAAGAACCTCTTCTTTGCATTTAACAAGGCTACACAAGTTTTGGAAAGAAGGTTCCACGATATGATCACTTTAGCCAAATCGGAAACAAACTGGCTGCAAACTCCGCAAAGCATAAGGGTTTTAGTCCCCGGCATAGAACATATAATAATATCCCGGCAAAGTCAGTCGAATCGAGCTTCTGTCGCCTCTTACTACCTCCGCTACTATAACCGCATGGTTCCCTGGTCCACACACACACTGATCAGTTCGATTAATTATTGAACACTGCTTATCTGTTCGGTTGGCCATTAATATATGGTGTTCCACAACAGTCCGTACTCTCTTCTACGTATTTTCTGCTGTATACAATGATCTGCTTCAGCTCGGCTCCTTTGGGATTCAAATGACAGCATGGTAGTAGAGAGCTACACATCCAGTGTGTGAACTGGTAAAGCTTAAATACACTTGTATAGACTGGCCATGCTTGCGCGCATGAATTTATCCCTCAAAGCAGCAGTTCTATCTATGTGATCACTACTTTCCACGACGTGTCACTTCAACAGCTATGTGTTGATGGCTTTGAGCTGTTAGGTGTCACTTTGACGTCCAGTCTTGACTTTGGCTCTTACATGTAGTCTAAAGTTTAGTTGGTGGCTTAGAAGCAGTGTATTATCGCAATGTAGATGCTCTTCCTCAAATTGAAAAAAGTGATAAACTTATGCCACGCACAATTCCCTGCTGAGTACTGTTCACTCATATTTGGGACAATTTTGCTGAGTACCAACTTGAAGATCTTGAGCCAATTGAAAAACGAGCCAAAATGCTTATAAACAATGATTTACCTACTAGTTGGAAGCAGTATTCAAAGTCTCGAGCACTGGCATTATCGCTCGTTTACAGCGCCAAAGTGAAGCCAAATTTAAACGTAAATTATTAACTATGCCCTCTAATTATTTGCGTATTATATCACCGCGCACGCTTTTACGTTTATATATATATACATATATATAGGGTGCATTTGATAATACCTTTCTTATCTAACTTTCTACTAAATCTACATTTGTTAGTTTATCGTGTCTGTACTTTCCGCTGCAATAAAATCTGATATAGGAGTGGAAAACAATCTTTACAGTTTCACCGCCATTAAGCCGAGGTTAACTTTTAACATTTGTTTCCTATAAATATTTAAGTTATGATTTTTTGCACTAGATAAACATCCTGATTTTCTTTTAAAAAGACAACAACGGCACATTTTAGCGTCAAAAGATTTTGTATTAATAATCTCAGTAACTATTAAGCCTGCTTGCGATTTGGTATAGGATATCATATGATGATGGATATCCCTAAATATGCATTTACGAGTGTTTCAAAGCGCTTGATTAAGTTCTGAGTCTTGAATGACTTGTCTAGTAGTTTTTTTTTTTTTTTTTTTTTTTATGTTATTGTGACGGTACAAGCTCGAGGTCCACCTGATGTTAAGCGGTTACCTCTGCCTATAACAGATGCAGTTCATCGTTCAAGTGACGAATAGCACTGCGCCCGTCACCTTGAGAAATAGTTGTTAAGTCTCATGTGCCTGTAATTTCACTGGCTCTCAAGGACTGCTGCCGGAACACACCGTTAGGTGATAGGCGACAGATTTTCCACTTGAGGGTGGTCGCTAGCCAGGCGGGCATTCGCAAAAAGCCCTTCCACCATGCGATAAAGCTCAAGCCCGCGGCGGGATTCGAACCATGGACCTGCTGCGCGGCAGTCCATAGCCAATGCCACTGAGCCATCACTGCTTCAAACTTAGTTCTATATAACTAGGGAAAACAACTTCCCCTGCGGATATTAATTGGATGGGTGACCGCTAGTGGTGACTACTGAGAGCTTCCATGCTTTGTCGGTCCCGATTTTTGTCTTAGGATGGCAGTCGTTAAGCATAGTGGTAGTACATTTTGCAAACTCCCATCTGGCTAGCTGGCCTTTAAGTAGAAATCTGTCACCAAGCACCCAATAGTGTGTTCGTGGTTAAGCCAACTGTCCTTGAGGACCAGTAAATTATAGGTAAACCTGAACAAATAGCTATATAGCGTATCAGCTATTTATATAGATAAAGCCTATTTAAGGGGATGATATTCTTCATTACTGGGCTTCAGATTCTGTTTGCTAATTATGTTTCCAATAATGATATTGGAAACATAATCCATGAGGATGAAACAGGGTTTTGCTGAAAACCAGTAGCCGTATTTGTCGTATAAGGCAAAATGAGCGTGTGCTGTTGACTTGACATTAAGATCAGCTAGTTTAGATCCTTTAATATCATGGACACTTGTGTGTGTGAAGGGCACTGTAGTGAGTGACGAGCGCAGTCCAGTAACAAGTTGACTGTGATACTGTCACTGTAATAGATACTTGTTCCACATTCTATTTTTATTCAGTACTTTCCGCATGTCTTGATTATAATGAACCATGTACAGCTGCTGCAACGTTAGTAATCACCTACCAGTGCTTGCAGCGAAACGTAATAAGCAGTTAATATTAAAAGTTAAAATATTTGTAGTTTATGCCACTGTCATATAATAGAGGGTATCAAAAATATTAGTGTAGTTTTAGTAGTAATAAGATTACACGAGTGTTTTAATACCTAATTAGATGCAGTTGCAGACACTACTTTATTTAATCTCATGGCTATACGCTTTTCTTGATTTTTCTTGCAAAAGAAAAAGTCTGTTACTGTTATTGTTCTATTGGCTCGGAAACAGCGCGTTGCGCGCGCATCGCGCTCACCATAGATAATGTGTACTAAAATTTAATTGCATTATTCTCCTAAGAAAACAATGCTTTAAAACATTTTTTTAATTATTAAAGTACAATGTGTCCCGACCAAGGAGGTTTCAATTCAATTTAAGTACAGGTTATCTGTGGTGAGCGTGCTGCGCGCTGGTTTTTATATTGCATTTTATTTAATGTAGCTACCTATAGCCATGAGATTAAATACGGTAGCAGTTGCATATAATTAGGTATTAAAACTCTCTTGTTCTCTCGTGTAATCTTATTTTGAAACTACACTTATGTTTTAATACCCTCTTTTATATGACAGTTGCATAAACTACTATTTTTAATTTTCATAAAGAAGTATGTAAATAAGATATGCCAATAAAAGTCTGTATTTCATTTCATGATTAAAATATTACCGAATGAGATTATATAAAAATATATTATAAGCTTCCGTACATTAACGTACCTAGCTGTTTATAGTTCATGCATAGGTAATACTTTTTCCTGGTCCCTAAGTTGAACTATGCGAGGAACGTAAATACGACTCAAGCATCGCACCGGTTGCATTATATTACAAGAGAGGACGACAGATTTTATTAAAATAGAGTGGCCTTTTATTCCCATTGAAATATACGATAGTTAAGTAGGGGCAAGTCAATTACCTACTTTATTTTTATTGTAAACATTACAGTAATGTTTGATCTTGTGTCATTTTCCGAAATTCGTGTTTTTTTGAGCATTATTGTATAATAATGATGAAATATTATCCTTGAACCGTAATAGTGAACGAGCCCGAGTATAGTTTTCGGGTTCTCACTCAAACTCCCTATATTTTTTTTGTTACCACTCTGCTTACTAAAATTTAATTATTGTAAATTACCCGGCAAAAACACTCACGTTAGGGATCGAATAAATCTCAATAGTTTCTAGTATATTAGATGCTCATCATTAGGGATAGTGCGCAGCAGCGTCTGCGAACTCCTGGTGGGCACTCAAAAATAGCTAACTAAACTTTACATATCTGATATTCATAACTTGTGACTCAAAGACATCCACATGACTAGGACCTGACTATGAGTAAATTGGACTTGGGTATATAACTTAACATTACTTGACGACGGCATATATGAGTATACAAAGAGTTCGAGGCCAACTTAAAGGTAAATAAACGGTCAAATGCGTGTCGAGTGCAAATAAACGGCGAAAGCCTCTTTCATTGTATGGGATCCCCCTTAATTATATATTTTATTTTAACTCATTATATTTAAAGAGAATAAAACTAAATATTATGTGAATAGTTAAAGCGTCTACATGTCACCGTTATTAGTATTGAGCAAGAAACGGTAAAAAAAATCAAGTTTGTTGTATGGGAGCCCCCTTAAATATTTATTTTATTTTTAGTATTTGTTGTTAGCGTATAGCGACAATAGAAATACATCATCTGTGAAAACTGTCAACTGTCTAGCTATCACCGACAGACTGACGGACTACAGCGAAGTCTCAGTAATAATGTCCCGTTTTTACCCTTTGGGTACGGAACCCTAAAAAAACAAAATAAAAATATTAAAAAAACAACATTTATCTCTAAATGTTTGTTAGGACTAACAGAAGTTATTAGCGTTTATCCAATAACCATGTATAATGTCGTAGTTTGCACTATCTCTGATAGACTTAAAAACTGCCGTCATTTTAAGTACTCATTTTATTGTGCTGCTCTCTGTGTATGAAAGGTTTTAATAAAATTAATTTTATTTAGCAAATAATCATACAAATATCCAACTAAATACATATATCAACAAATCCTAATTAAACTTTAAATAGGGCATTCAGTATTAATCATAGGTATACATGGAAAGTACTTAGGCTTAAGAAAAACTTCATTTTCAACTTTTAAACGTTCTGTAAATATCATCATCATGTAAATTAACCATGCGTTTATAAAAAATATAAGAAGCGAAGGGATCAATACAGATATACCAGGATCATAGGAAGTGGAAACCCGTTGTCTCCGACTCATAAAATATAAGCGTCATGTTATGTATATGCGTTATATTATTTTAACAGCCACCACTTATTTAAGGAGGGAACTACATAGTTACTAGAAAACAACACGACATGACATGCGGCGTAATTCACTACATATGCGATACCAAAATAAATAAGCACCTCCAAGCACGCGACTTTTACATAATTGATAAAATTATAGCAAACACAACGTACTAGGGCACGTTACACAAATTAACTGTCATTCCCCACTAAACGATCGTTTACTTCATCTGCGATAAGGTGCCACCTGGCCTTAATAACTTTACCAATGCGGGCGAGCTCCACCGCTTATTCAAAAATCTTTACTGCATATGTCCCCACCAATTGAGTTTGTTTTCACTCTAAAGCAGCAATGGAAGCAAAGTTAGGATACGAGTTGTAGTTTCTGTCAGGAGGCTTGATGACTTCGAAGTGGAGTAGGTAGTACTTACCTGTGCCGTAAGGACGAGAAGGTTGGTAAGTGCCGCTCTTGACGTATCCGATATTCCTGAGATATTTTCAAAGTAGGCTTTAATATAACGCAGGAATTTCGGCTATGATTTCCTCTAAGACTGTATTTTTAGAAATGTTTCGTTGATATCGTTTTGTTGGTATGTCTATTCTCAGGGATCGTGAATATCATGATATGTTCCAAATCATCCACAGTATAGCTATAATAATCGTTCTCGGGGCATGCAGTATTGCTTATTTATTAAACGACTTCCAAGAAAAAGGAGGAGCTAACCGCCTGGTTAATTCGTACCTATTATTTTTGTGGATGGCGTGGGATCGAATCGCACACGTGACTATAACTTTCCTCTCGTAATGTAATAGGCGAAGCGTGCCTTATTGAAATAATAAAAATATTAAAATTATAGGGTTCAGTCATCATTAACAAGTTTAAAGCTAATTAAAAATTAGTCTTGTTTGTAGTATAACGTAAGTTGTACTATAGGTGTCGCTCAATCCCTAAACTATGGTTAAGAATGAGAGGACAAATTAGAGTTATGAGTCGTGTTTTTCATGTTAGCTCAGTCGGTCAGAGCATACCCCGTCTATAGGAGTAGGTTGTGCGGGTTCGAATCCCGCACATGGCCTATAATTTTTCTTTCGTAATTTTGTAATATCCTCGCAATCGACTACACAAACCAAAGTCCTCTATCTCTGTCATGTTGGCGAATCTTATTCAAAATGTCAGTGAATCTACCGCACAAATCGAGTGTAGCCTCTGCCTTGTTCATCTTGTGTAGCTCTGTACTTACAGTGCTGCCAACTTAGCGCGTTCAGCGCCAGACCTAGCGCATTTTTTGGCTAAAAGCGCGTTATAGCGCCTTTTTTGAAATGAAATTACCAATACCTTAATTACTAAATTTTATGAACTAGCAACAGTGAAATGCTGATATATTTTGTAAATTATGAGTTAGCGATAACTTTTTTTTTTTTTATACCTGATAGGTTAGCCTTTGACCACTATCTCACCTGATGGTAAGTGATGATGTGGTCGAAGATGAGATGTTGTTCAGGCTAACCTAGAATTACTGGCTCTCAAGGACAGATGCCGGAACACACCGTTAGATGCTTGGCGACAGATTTTCAACTTGAGGGTGGTAGCTAGCCAGGCGGGCATTTGCAAAGTGCCCTACCACTATGCTGTAACGACTGCTATCCTAAGACAACAACCGGGACCGACGGCTTAACGTACCCTTCGAAGCACGGAAGCGCTCAGTAGTAATGTCACCAGCGGCCACCCATCCAAGTCATGACCGCGGCGGACGTTGCTTAACTTTGCTGATCGATTTAGAATGGCTAAGCAAACTTTGCTACGAGCGCTTCAAAACTACTCGACATATATACCTATATACCTGTGTTTTGGGGAATCCCTAACTAGTGTATTTGTTTCATCTGATATTCTACTGTTCCCAGGTCCACAGATTCACCCAATGTATGTAGGTTTTTAGAAGTTTACAGATAAAATGGATTTACGTTTAGCAAAGCATATAAACAAGATTAAAAGAGTGGGAGCAAGATATTGAATACAAATACTACTAATTACAACCTGTGATTTGTTGATTAATATTGTAAACTGTAATTTACCATCAAAAAGTGTGTCATTAAACGACATCGTGAAACAGCCTATCATGCCAACATGAATCGGATGAATATTTTGATTAAAAGCTGATTAGCTAATAATGTTGTTAAGTATAATATCCTTAGGAGGCACCTACTCGTTTAGCTAAGCTATTTATTTGATAGGTATATAATTGTTACTTCATGATTAATAGTAGGTATCTACCATTTTTTGTACATATTTTGTGAATATTTGATTAATCAAATACATAAAATATGGTCAAGTCCCTTCGTTATTCGTCACAGCTTGGCGTCACTCACGATGTTTTATTTTGTTGTATGATTTAGCGTGATCTAGCGCGTTTTTGACTTGAGTTGGCTTAAATTGAGTTAGCAGCACTCTGCTCTGTAGCCAATGCCCTATGGACACTCCTAAAATGTAAATTAAAAACTTAGGCTATTATTTTACCTAGCGAACAAACGCAAATCTTTCGTACTATAAAGTACTACTCATATCTATTTTCCTTCCTGCCTTCTCTATAATTTCTGAAAAAATTGGGATGACTCCAGACTAAAAGAATGAGAGCAACCCTTATTTTGGAGGCTTTTATCACGTAATACAATTTGAACTCCGTATTGAAACAACAGCGGTGTATGTTTGCAAGTGATTTAAAAATATAGTCTCTCAACTTTTCCAAAACTCCCACATTTTGTTACATCGGTTAACAATCGGGACATCGACTGCCTCATTAGGAGATAAGGAAGTTGATGGATTGCCACCACTTTGTCCAATTAAGAAGCAGCAGTCTTTAGCGTAAAATTTCTGAGAATTTTACGATTATAGCATAAATCTGTCAGACCGTGAGCGTGGTCTGCAGCGACTCGTGTTTTTCTCAGCGTTCATCCATCAAGCCTTCAACCAACTTACGTTTGCCACAAGACTGGCAACACTGACTTATCGACGTTATTCTAGTCAGTGTTCGGTGCTAGTCTGTAGTCATTTGAGAGACTGTGACTGTGACTTCGAAGCTTACGTCACAAGGCACTGTAGTTGACTGGGCAGCCGTGTACTAGCTGCCGAAGAGGCATCATCTCCTTACTAGGGAGTGAAATTTATAAATGTTGGCATTTATAGTGAAGGCCGTTATCAGTATACGTCATTGGTGAAAGAGGACAGCAGTTCCTGCACCAGTAGATTTTAAAGATGACATACGTGACGTGATACGATATGGCAGTTACGCCACGGTGATGATGAGTTCAATGATGAACTCTGGATGAAGAATAAACCAAAAGATTTCTAGTCATATGTGTCTTCTTATTTGCACGATACCCACATGTACGCCCACGTTATAAGAGCTCTGCCATTAAACTTGATGATGTCAAGAACTGTAGTACTATCTACGACATATTATAAGAATTGAACAGTGATAACGGATTAAAATTGAATGGAAATATCTTAGATTAGGTATTTTAATCCCAATTTAAAACTCGTTTTTTATTCATTTGAATTCTATTCTGCTGCTTGTCATAACACTACTTACACCTTTAGCACTCTATCGTCACGCAGTCCACACATACAATCTTTGGTTTTCCTATAACTGCCTACATTCGTAAACTAAGACATGCCAAAATTCAAATTTAAATTCAAAATCATTTATTCAATTTAGGCGTCTACGACGATCTTATGAAGGTCAATTACAAATTTGAATATTGAAATATTCTACATTGTACTGCCTCATTCAGCAAAAAAAAATATGTATAGAGCCACTTCGAGAAGAACGGGCAAAAAACTGGGGACCATTCTTTTAAACTTATTTGAACAATGTGTTACACACAATATAATAAAATTATTATAATATACCTTGGCAGAGGCGAAATTGTCCAAGTATTTTTGTCGTTTAAGTTCACAAATTGTGTAGTGGGATTTCTTAATCAAAATGTTTTTCACGTGCAACTTGAATTTTCTTTCTGTGAGCATTGTAATATGTTTGAGAACTTTATTATAAAACCGCACACAATTACCTACCTTGCTATATGCCATGCTATGTACCTTTTTTTAAATGGGGAAATGCCTTCGCACTCCTTCCATTACGGGACTGATGGAAGGGGATGCGTAGGACGCGAATAAAACCCCAACCCCGCGTGAGCAGCCCTCCGCCGAGGTGGGGCAAGAAAGGGTCGCGTTAGTATTCACCATCTTGCCCTGGCGGCAGGCCCGAAATTAATCCTGCCTCTGCGCCTGTGGAGGGGCAATCTTACTCACCAAGGCCGCCCCCCAAACGTGTGGAAGGGAACGTAGGGGTTTTGCATTATAGAAAAAAATATAGTGTTCATAAGACTCACGCTCACGATATTTTATTTTAAGCAGCGTCAGATATTTTATGTCCCTTTAACATTTGCCTAATGTTCTCCAACCATCAATTTGAAAGATAAATCGTAAATAAGTACCCGTTTTTATTCGACCAAAAAAAGGGATTGAAATCTCATTTACCGACGGCCACAACTTTATTGAAGGTTCGGAAACAACGGAACAAAACGAAATTAGGCCTCTCAGCCGAACAACAGGGTAGAAAAACAGTAAAACTTCATTATTTGTATTTTATGAGAATACTAGCTTCCATGCGGGGCATCACCTGCGTGGAAATTCTTTAAGGCCCTTGGGTACGTCAAATTCGTACTTTCTAAAGCGAACTCCTCCGTAACCGCTGAAGTTGAAGACTTGAAAAAAATATATTTTATAGATGAATTCAAGTACAACATTTGCAACATATGATTTTACGGTATTACTATTACTTTTGCCTCAAAAAAAATTCAAACTACATACTATTTCTTGACTTATATGGCGAACTCCTTCTAAACGGCTACGATTTTTGAAAAATAAATTGTACCATTAAATTTCTAGATTGTTATACTACAATTATAACATAGCATTTGTAAATCCATTGATATTTTCCTAAGAAAATGTCGAATTATTCAGATTCAGAACGCTTGCGGTTCCGAGGTGCTCTGCGCGGACGCGGGCGGCAGTGTTGCGCAAGCGTTGGCACGGGGAGGCTGTGTCGCTCGTAGCTCCGCTCGCGCTTTCGACTGATAACGATCTTGTCTTTGTATTAGTGCATTGACACGCGAGATTCGTAGCTGTGTGCGTGCAATGATTCGCTCGCTGCAGAGGGCCAACTTGATTGCGACGTGAAGTATGCGCGGTGACGCTTTATTATTGGCATTTTGTAGACAAATTTTATTTGAATTGTCTCACATATGAAAAGAATCAAAACTTGAAATTGACAATGTTGTGGGTAAATTACAATGGGCGGCCTTATCAATAAGATCAATGAAAAGTTTTATAATATATGTACAAAATTAATTAGTAATGTCTATAACGCTCTCATGTTATAACTGGTTAACTAAAGATAATATATTTTTTTATATTATGGCAAATAGTTTCCGGCTTTAGTAGTTTGTAGAGTACAAAATGGTTCTCTACTACATTTAGAGTTTGTATGGGGCTACATACATCTTTTGGAGTTCTAAGCTTTTCTTGATAATTGTATTAGGTGTTTTGATATAGGTTAATTAATACTACATAAAGACAACGTCTGCCAAGTGAAGATGGATAACGTATCTCGAAAATAGTGAGAGATAGGTAAGGGAGATTAGCACCGTGGGGTGCCGGGTTAGAATTGCACCTCCCCATATAATCCCGTGGGTGTCGTAAGAGGCGATTAAGGGAAAACTACTGGAAGGTGGGCAGCCACGTGGGGTGCCGGGTTAGAATTGCACCTCCCCATATCATCCCGTGGGTGTCGTCAGAAGCGTCTAAGGGAAAACTACTTAAAGGGGGGCGGCAGCAGCGACTTCTAAAGAACTGCCAACTTACATTGCGATCCCCAAGACGCCTGCCAAGTGTGGGGATTATGGCAAATACCCCCTTAAAAAGTGAGGCTGTGTTCAGCAGTGGACGAACTGACTGTTACAGTTACAGTACTGAAAATCGATATATAGGTTTTTCTGGACGTCCTTATTCCAAATTTGGAATTTATTTTTCGATGACGTCTGCCAAGTGAAAAAAGTTAGTCCGATATGGCTGAAAATTGATATCTAGGTTGTGCTGTGCGTCATTATTCCGAATTTGGAATGTATATTCCGATGACGTCTGCCAAGTGAAGAAAGTTACTCCGATTTGGCTGAAATTCAAAATCTAGGTAGTTCTAGACGTCTTTATTCCGAATTTGGTATTTATTTTTCGATGACGTCTGACAATTGAAGAAAGTTACTCCGATTTGGCTGAAATTCAAAATCAAGGTAGTTCTAGACGTCTTTATTCCGAATTTGGTATTTATTTTTCAATGACGTCTGCCAAGTGAAGAAAGTTACTCCGATTTGGCTGAAATTCAAACTCTAAGTAGTTCTGGACGTCTTTATTCCGAATTTTGAACGTATTTTTCTATGACGTCTGCCAAGTGTGGAAAGTTACTCCAATTTGGAAGAAATTCAAAATCTAGGTAGTTCTGGACGTCTTTATTCCGAATTTGGAATGTATTTTACGATGACGTCTGCCAAGTAAAAAAAGTTGCTCCGATTTGGCTAATAATCGAAATCAAGGTTTTTCTGGACGTCTTTTTTCCAAATTTGAAATTATTTTTTCGACGACATCTGCCAAGTGAAGAAAGTAACTCTGATTTAGCTGAAATTGAAAATCTAGGTTGTTCTGGACATCGTCATTCTGAATTAAGAATTAATTTTTTGAAGACGTCTGCCAGGTGAAAAAAGTTACTCCTATATGGCTGAAAATCGATATCTAGGTTTTTCTGGACGTTTTTGTTCAATATTTGGCATACATTTTTCGACATCTGCTAGGTGAGGAAAGTCACTCCAATTTGGCTAACATTCAAAATCTAGGTAGTTCTGGACGTTTTTATTCCGAATTTGGAATTTATTTTTCGATGACGTCTGCCATGGGAAGTAAGTTACTCTGAATTGGCTGAAAATCAATATCTAAGTTTTTCTGGACGTCCTTATTCCAAATTAGGAATTTATATTCCGATGACGTCTGCCAAGTGAAAAAGTTCCTCCGATTTTGCTGAAAATCGATATCTAGGTTGTGCTGTGCGTCATTATTCCGAATTTGGAATAGTTTTATCTATGTCGTCTGCCAAGTGAAGAAAAATACTCAGAATTGACTATAAATGGATATCTAGGTTGTTTTAGACGTTATTATTCCAAATTTAGAATTTGTTTACGATGACGTATGCCCAGTAGATAAAGTAACTTCGATTTAGCTGAAAAGATCGATCGTCTAGAACAACCTAGATATCGATCTAGGTTGTACTAGACGTCTTAATTCCAAATCTAGAATTTATTTAACAATGACGTCGGCCAAGTGGAAAAAGTTACTTTGATTTGGCTACAAATCGATACTTATCTTGGTTTTCCTGGACGCTTTTCTATTCGTACTATCGATCTTAATTGTTATTAACTTGTTGTGAAGTGCGTGAATCCCTCTAGGGTGAGTTCCTTATTTATTATTGTTATTTCATAGTGCTGACTAAAACCTATGTAACGTAAACAGCTGTGCTGCCCTACCGCGCTAGACAGTGAGTTTTAAAATGTGAGTCGCTGGTAACAGTACCACGATCGTGTCGGCGCGGCTTGGCAACAGTTGGCTGAGGAATATCAGCTACTAAGCCGGTGTCTTCCTTCCAGGATTCCACTTCACTGATTTAATCCGAGGGCGGGTGTTTCGAGCACTCACTACCGAGATCCAGAACTATCAGCTGACGCCAAGACCGCCACATCTGGGACCTGGATCACGTGTACTATCAGGCCAGTGTCTCCCTCCGGTCTATGAAAATCTTTATTTAAGCCAATAACACTTTTTCCAAATCTTGTATTGCTAGTGGTCTTCACACTTCAACGTTGAAGTTTGTATCGTTAAGACCTTAATTGATAGCTGTACAGTGCTAAGTTGACTTCAGTACAATTTTTCACGCAAAATAGTTATAAACATAAATTTAACTTACAAATTATCCATAAAATAACATCTTGTTCAGTTTCATACATTTTTTTTATAAATTATCCACACAGGTGGTATTTATATTTTAACTAAATTTGTGTTATTTACGTGTTTGTATGTATGATGCTATATGGTGATATATAAACTGAAAAATTCAGGACTTGATTATATAAATATGTTTTAATAAAAGGGCTAAATCTTCTTGCAAAAGTTGTACGAATGACAGGTTATTTTAATTGGAAAACTCGTTTATGTAGCATATTACTAAAATTTGCAGATTTTTTAAAGAGTCTGTGAGCGAACTGAAAATAACCTAGATATCGATTTTCAGCCAAATCGAAGTACATTTTTCACTTGGCAGACGTCAACGTAAAACAAATTCTTAACATGGAATAATAACGTCTACAACAACCTAGATATCAATTTTCAGTCAAACCGTAGCATTTTTCTTCACTTGGCAGATGACATTGAAAAAATAATTCCAAATTCGGAATAATGACTCTCAGCACAGCCTAAATATCGAGTATCAGACAAATCTGAGTAACTTTCTTCACTCGGCAGATGACATTGAAAAAATAAAGAAAAGGAATAAAGACGTCCAGAACAACCTAGGTAGGTACACTATACATTTTCATTTGACGACTGATCTCAGTCGCAGTTGCAATTGCGGATACTCACTAGAATCGTACGGTAGGAATATAAAGTGCCATGTTACCGGAGCGCATCGCGCATCTGCATATTCTTTGACCGTTATATTTGTGCAGCGAGCGCGGAACGTATGCGGCGATGCGCGAGTAAAGTAAGCTCGATTAGGTCCAGATGCTCAAGGCCATTGGCGACTCTAATCGCCTTAATATTGTTATCCCTCTTTAGACTTTCACCGCCACCCTTTTGTAGAAATGTATAGTGAATAGTGATGCAAGTCTTATTTGATTGTGACGGAACAAGCACGAGGTCCACCTGATATTTTAATATCCTTTATTTTGATATCTTACTCGATATGCTTAGTACTATTTTCCTATTATTTACGGATTACTATTTTGCGCCAAAAACCCGATGAAAAGCCAAAACTATTATTTTTGAAAACCATGCTTAAAACACTTCGGGTTTTAAGATAAATAAAACGATAATTTAAATTAAGAAACCCATCTATAGGCGTTAAAAATATAAGAGATAATTTAAAAGCAAACATGTTTAAATACAAGATACGCGCGACAAACATAAGCCTTCCTTGACAGTCGGTTAAAAATATTATTATTGCTTAACAATGTGACTGTGGAGGTTGACTAAGTAGTAAAAGTTTGTAATGTACATATACTATGTTACTTTCAGACGACTTTTGATCTGAATAACTGCTTTCAACTTCTCAACGATTCTTCGTTTGTAGACGGCTGTTAGTCGGAGTTACCCTCAGTCTTTTTTTTTGAAGCAATAATGGCCAACGGTTATAGGTTTTGGCAAAATTTACATTACTATTTTCAATATATTTTATTATCCTTTCTATAATAATATTCTGTTTTTGGTTTATTTATTACAGTTAGTATGAATTTCCTCATACGCAATGCATAATCAGATCTAGTTACCTTAAAACCTTGAAATATTCCTGGTAGTTAATCCCACTGAGCAGGCCTAGGACTTAAGCGTAATAAGTGACTACCAATCATAAGATGCTGGTCAAAAGCTGTAGGGTCTCAATGTTGGCAGATGTCAAAAACTCGACTCCCATTTTGTAAAGGCAAGAAAACGACTATTGGCAGTAGTTGTATTTAGTAGCATATCATAATATATAACTAATATTACAATGCCTCTGCGGATTTTCTGTCAGAACTGACGGTTTAGTAGCGCTTGGACAGCAACACTCGAAATTTTGCGGTTACCCAAACCACCAAACCGAACGCAAAGGATGGCTTGGCCAGGAAATATTAGACCACGTATTTTTAGTACCAACTGTTGTCTAAAATTGACAGAAGGTCACTTAAATCCAGAGAGGACTATTTGTGGACAAAACGTAATCTTTTCTATTACTTTATTCATGAGGAAGTGACGGAGTAAGCTATAATTTTTTTAAATTTTTTATTGAATAATGTTAATTTTATACTAATAGAGCAAAAATTTTCATGAGAATTTTAAGATATCTCAAGCCTTTATGTTGTCTATCGCATGTCAAATTTTGAGGTAAGCTATTTGTGCTATTTTTTTACTTATTTATGACTAGTCTAGTTTATTGTTTTTTTAAAAGGTTTATATAACATGTCTATGTAACGAGTTTTTATGAACGTAACCATTTTAAACTCATACCCCAGTCACCCACCTCAAAGCATAGAAGATTCTTCACCGTGAGTAGGATCCATTTACAAACACAATACAAAGTATACGACCCCGTTCAGGTCCCACTAACTAAAATAATGGACAAGTGGTTCATAATGGGTCGCAGAAGACTGAATCATGATCTAATATTCGTTAGGATGTGTCTAATGATACATCAAAACTTGAATGATTATTCCGGACAATCATGCGGATTTTTTTGGAAAACTAATAATCTTCAGTGTGATGATAGCTACTGATGTGAAAATCTGCTGATTATATTCCTACACCAGTAGGTATAAATATAAAACTAAATTCTGATTATTAAAATGTTCTTGAATATAACCAAATGATATAATAAAAAAGTACGGTATTCAGAAGCTTTCCAATGTGCTCGAATTCTCGAGTCAATAGTCCGAATGGATGCATTTCTTTAGGTAGCTCAATAGTTACCAAAAACCTATGTAAATTTTGAATAACACAATAACACCATTTAGTATGTCGATTAATATAGTTTCCGTCTCATCATTTATTTAATAAATGTTTGGTAATGCCTCGGGCTATGAGATGAAATATACTTTTGCCGATCTCAACGGGTTTTCGGACCATACTCAGAAAGTCGGCAGTCATCGTAGATGGCTTTATCAATGCCTCCATGAGCTTTAACTCAGTAAATAGTTAAATATGTTATGTGGTGCTTGGCGACAGATTTTCAACTTGAGGGTGGTAGCTAGCCAGGCGGGCATTCGCAAAGTGCCCTACCACCATGCTGTAACGACTGCCATCCTGAGACAGCAACCGGGACCGACGGCTTAACGTGCTCTCCGAAGCACGGAAGCGCTCAGTAGTAATGTCACTAGCGATCACCCATCCAAGTCATGACCGCGGCGGACGTTGCTTAACTTTGCTGATCGATTCAGAATGGTTAAGCAAACTTCGCTACGAGCGCTTCAAAATAAAATACTGGAAGTTGATGCTACCAAAATGACAAAAACAAACAGGATTGATATTCAAACGCACCACCAGCAGCTCCGAAGAGTTTGAATTTTATCTTTGAGAACGGATTTTTTACTAGGAGGATTAGTCGGTCGGTCGGACTACAAATGTTGTGTCGTATTGGGACAGCTAATTAGGGTGTACTACATGGTATGAAGCCAAATCTGCTTTGTTTCTCTGGTCAGAGGAAAATGCAATAGTTAGTGTTCTTATCACCATATCCATAGATTAAATATTTATCACCAGCCGTTCTACCACAGGTTACCTACTACTATGGTCCTACTCAGCAACGAATCGCTTCACGCGGAAACTGTGGCCCAGTTCTAGCATAGTAATAACATTCCATCTACCTTTTACTAACTACATATACTCAAACTGTGCCAGTTATAGCTCAACTTGTTTGTGCGGAAAGTGGGCCGAAGCGATGCAACGTCCGGCACCCATTTTGTAGTTATAGTAAGCGATTGTTTCAAACTTCATAGTTTAAAGTTGGATATATCATTTTTGCACTTTTGTAATGAAAAAAGCATTTGCCGCGCCAAATAAATATAGCATAAATATTTTATTCTTGCCAATAAAAAAGATGGGTATGAAACCGGAAGAGTATTTGCGTGGGTTGCTCCGCTACTTGTGGACTTATGTGAAGAAGCAGTAGTTTTTTGCTAATTGATTTCACTACTGGTGATCCAATATCAAATCCCACTAAGATTTTAAATGCGACAGAGTGTGTACACAACTGCAAAGATCCCTAAGTCCCGGATTAAAATGAAGGTTTTTTTTTAATACTAAGACATTGTATATTCAATATAGATGTTCTCCTGTGGTGTCAGACCATTTTATAACTGATAGGCTAGCTTTTGACCATTATCTCATTATTACGATATCATTACATCTAAGTTAATATGTTGCTTAACAACATCTTGTTGGAATTACTGGTTCTTAAAGACAGCTTTTATGGTGGTAGGGCACTTTACGAATGCCCACCTGGCTAGCTACCACCCTCAAGTTGAAAATCTGTCGCCAAGCACCTAACGGTGTGTTCCGGCAGCTGTCCTTGAGAGCCAGTAATTCTAGGTTAGCCTGAACAACATCTTCGACCACATCATCACTTACCATCAGGTGAGATAGTGGTCAAAGGCTAACCTATCAAGCATAAAAAAAAAGTTCCTAGAACATACCGTTAGGTACTTGGCGACAGATTTTATACTAGGGAAACTATTCCCTAGTAACTAGCTTGGCGAGCTTTGGCAAAATGCAATACCACCGACGACGGCTTAACGTGCTCGCCAAACAACGGAAGGATCATTAATAATGTCACAAACGGTCACCCATCGAAGACAGCGGATGTTGTTTAACTAAATGGATTGGTTAAGAACGTGCTTAAGTTAAGCTATGCTACGAGCGCTTCTATATTTTGCTATTCACTTATTGTTTCTTAAGTATTGATTTGAATTTGTCCTCCAAAACAATCAGAATTCCTACAAAGGAACCACACCGCTTTCCGTTCTTAGTAGAGTTTGACTTATAAACTTCAAACAACTCAAAACGAACAGTATTTAGCACTTTGATCCGCTTTGCTGCTCACTGGCACCTCGTCAATAACAGAGAACAATAAACATTGCTTTACTTTAGTAGATAAGCCTAACGTTACTTTATAATGGCCATCAAGATTTGGTCACATAATTGATAGTATTACTAATCAATGTCGTATAACTCCCGATTTAAGAACCATGACTGTTGCGTATCCTGGGAGGATAGCTATCATATAAGTTAACAAATGCGTAGTACTTATATTGACTCGCGTCGAGACGGTTGTTTTATTTTCGCTTCAATGGTTATGTTATACATAACCATTGCAAATTCTGTCCTTGTTTAATAATAATTCCCGCTATGTAAATCATATACTTGCAGCCAATATATACTGTACTGTATCAGCCGGATCCTCCACTGCTGAACACAGCCTCCCCTATCAAGGGGGTATTTGCCATAATCCCCTCGCTTGGCAGGCGGCTTGGGGATCGCAAAAATTACACGCGCTTTAAGTTCGAATATTGTGTATACCTAATCAATTGTGTATTTTGAATACACAATTTTCGAAAGTAAAGCGCGTGTAATCTCTGTATTTTTTACATCAAGAATTTAAGGTATAATTTAAGTGGCCACAAGCGCATCCTTAGCCAAGACATCCCGGACCACAAAAGATATTGGAGGCAGTTTCTTGCAAAGTTCTGTTACGGACACCGTATAGTCCATAACGGCCACAAATTAAATTACCTTTGAAAGGAATCTAATTAAATGTATTTAAGAAACTATGAGTACAAACAATAGCCATTATAAAGATTTTGTAATAAATTCAATATTTTTTCAAATGGCTTGAAAATATGATATCACGTTTCAATTCGTGGGCTATATAGACTTTAAATATTAGTTAGTCGTATTTGTGAGGCACCAACGTATGTGTAAAGTTTAGTTACCCATTTTGAATGTTCATTTTAAAACAGTGATGGCTCAGTGGCGTTGGCTATGGACTGCCGTGCCGCTGGTCCCTGGTTCGATTCCCGTCGCCAGCTTGATCTTCACCGCATGGTCGAAGGGTATTTAGCTATTGCCCGCCTGGCTAGCCACCACCCTCAAGTAGAAAATCTGTCGCCAAGCACCTAACGGTGTGTTCCGGCAGCTGTCCTTGAGAATCAGCTGGTTACTAGGCACATCATTACTTACCATCTGGTGAGCTTGTGGTCAAAGACTTACCTAACAGCAATAAAAAAAAATGTTATTGCTGTACATGTTGGCGTGTTTAAAAGTAATGTGAACAGTGAACACCTGTTCATCTCTTTAAAACCTATGAAGAACTTATGCCAGAACAGTGATGTAGGTATTTGTCATTTCTCTACTGAAGCAATTGTGAAGTGATTTTCATAACTGATTAAAGGTCTGAAACTGAAAAGGGCAATATCACGACTATTGTTAATCTCAGATTAGTAGTTGTTGTACAGAAGCGACAAATCTCATGGAGATTTTCATTTCGGATGTTTAGCCTAAGCCAGCTTACTAGCGCTAAAACTACTGATGTTATAGTATTTGTTTCAGAACAGAAATGACATATCTCAACGAGATCTTTTTTAATTATTAATTCTACTATACTAAGGTAGAAACGAGCTTAGGTTTAAAATTTGTTAAATTATGAGTAGTTTGAACCTGATGACCAAGTTTGAAAGACGCTAATTCTATGTTAGCCAGAACAACAGCTTCTACCGCATCATTGCTTACCATCAAGTGAGATCAGGGGCTAGTTTATCAGGAATAAAGAATCTATTATAATACCGAGAAGAAACAAGTGAAAATAATAAAAAGTAAGGTAGTTAAAAGCTTTTATTTGAGTGTAGGTACTAAAAATAATAAAATAAACGTATTATATAACATATTAATAACGCCTTTGCTAATTTAATTTGAAATACTAAACTTAAACATCTGTATATACGGAACACTTATTGAAACCAGGGTTAATTTACGTATGCCATATTATGCTTAACGTATTTAATTAATGATCTGTTTTGATCATCATCGACAGCAACATCAGCCGGAACATGACCACTGGTTGAACATAGGCCTCCCTCATAGAACGCCACAATGAACCATTGTCTACCCGTACCAGTAAATGTTTTAAATAAAAGCTTGTATTCCTCCTTTATTCGTTGAATCCTAAAGTTTATGACGTCGGCTTAGCAGAAAATGACGTGGAATTTTCACTAGGTTTTAAATATTATGTTTTTCTTAAATACGAATGTCATGTTTTTTTTAATATTTTTAAACTATTGCGATTATTGAATATGGATTTCAGCAAAGTGACCACTAATTATTTAAGTCATCGATTAGAGTAAAACAAAGATTTCGATGTTACTTTAATGTTCACGAAGTGTTCATTAGCCCCCAATCTAAATGTAGGTAATATTACATAGTTATAACACGAGATGTCAAAGCAAAAGTTTCGGAATGAACCATATTGTGATAACATAGCCTCAAGCACCCTAGAAGGTCTGCGAAGTAAACATTCCATATGATTGCAGTATCAGATTATGATGAACCACAAGTATAGCTATCAATTTGCGATTTTCAGGCAGATTAAAGTGAAAAAAGCCTGAGTTGTTTGCAAAATCTTTATTTTGATATTTAAAAGAATCTATTGCTTGATGTACCTTGATCATTATTGGAGTGCCTATCTGGCTAAAGCCTGCGTACAATTTATTATATTTTTTTTATGCGATTGTGATGGAAAATGCACCATGCCCACATGTTAAACTATTGAACAATGCCTATAACAGATAGACAGAACTCGTTCATCATGCTTACTATGGAAACTATTATCCGTTACATAATACTTTCTAGTTTAAATCTGTCGATATGTAGCACGCTTTTACATCTTACAAGAAATGGATACGAAGTATACGGGGACTTTATAATACAGATTCATGCAATTTGCTTATGCCGTCGCAGTATATCTACGAAACGTCAATATAAGTTAAAGCAAAATGAAAAGACGATAAAAGAATGATGGTAAAAGACCTGACGGCATGACTCTGGTTCCGTGGAACTTAGGACGGCCCTTAGTGTGGGACGCTACTTGCGTAGACACTTTAGCGCCGTCACATCTTTATAAAACCAACGTGAGGGCTGGCGCTGCGGCTACTTCGGCAGAGCAACTAAAGCGGCGCAAATATGCTAACCTCGGTATGGGATACATACTTGAGCCGTTTGGTGTAGAGACGTTGGGTCCGTGGGGACCGGGAGCTCATCGTATTTTCCAAAACCTATCTGAGCGCTTGGTCGATGCGACGCGTGATCAAAATGCTGGCACATATTTGGCTCAACAAATAAGCATTACAATTCAACGGGGCAATGCTGCCAGCATGCTGGGCACGCTGCCAACTGGGAGTGGGCTGGAGCATTTGGACTGCCTATGAGTCTGCTATGACTTGTAGGTTGTCTAAGTGCTTTTATTGTAGTAGCTGTAGTGTTGTATATAGTTCATAGTATTTTGTTTAATAAAGGCATACCGCCGTTTTAAAAAAAGTTAAAGCATATCTGAAAGAATCTATAGAATCTAGAGGCTAAGGCATAATTACTACTCTGCGTACTGTCAAAAGGAACACTGCTATGTATGCTAAGCTATGGGCATAATAATCTATGTGGGATATGGAATGTTCTGCTCTTTCGGTTATCTGTGGCAAAGATGCGGCCTAATCTGTGCCTCCTAAGCTTGAGAAACGCGTGTGCTCCTGAAAATGAAATATAAAGCATTATACAATTATTGCCGTTTATTTCAAAATATAACAATCTACATCAAACTTCCTAAACGTTTGGTAAATTTATTAAAGAGATCAAAGTCAAAATCATATATTCAATTTTGGCATCTACGATGCTCTTATAAAGGTAAATTTATATTATTGAATTATTCTACATTGTATTGCCACGATCAGCAGAAAAATATGTGTAGAACCACTTTCAGTACAATCATACTGTCAAATGAAAGTTAAATAGTTATTTGTTATACAAGAGTGCAAAATTGCTTTTTAACCGCGTGTTCAATTTTGATGACCGAGCAAGCGAAGGATTCTAAAATTGAATCAAAATTCAAAATTAGAATCCTGAGCGTTAGCGAGGGAATCAAAAGAGCACGAGGTAAAAAATCTTTGCACTCGAGTGCAACACGTAACTTTTCATTCCACCTCAGCGAGGAAAGAAAAAATGCCGCGTAAAGAACCGCGTACAAAGCAAATTGAAAAAAGAACACCAAGAAGGTTCCGAGTCTGAGTTTTTAACAAATTAAAAAAAAGTTGTATGATATATTCGGCACCATAGAGGTAGCAGTAAATAGGTTTAATGTTTTTTTTAATTCACATACTTAGTGCACACGATGTTCTAAATTCAATTTACTTTATCCTCTAGAGAATAAAAACAGCTTTTCCACTCAGATATTGAAGATTAAAAATACTCTTTCCGAGATGGTGGGATGAAAAGGTATTTTAGTAGAAATATTTGATGATATATAAAATTACTATAACACATACAATTATTGAACTCGAAATTATTATCTTTATTTGAATTTATTTGGCATTTGGTGAAAAATATTTTATTTTGTATTTATTTTATTGATATGCTGTATAAAATTTGTTAACAATATAGAATTATTTCTGTTCAACAAATATTTTTAATTTTTAAGATCATTGTGATTATTAGTAGTTTTATCTTTGCTCACCCAGTATGGAATACTTACTCATATTAATTTGTACACAGAATTGAACCTGTTCTTTCAAATAAAATAATTTGAATTTGAACAGCACTGTGCCCATCACCCCCAGACTTAAAGTTGTTAAGTCTCATGTGCCTGTAATTAAACCGGAACACATTAATGCGAACATTACTGTTATAGGCGTTATTAATAACAAACAGTACCTACACATAATGAAGAATTCCATACTAAAACGTTACATTACTTGTATCATTACATATTCAAGAATATATCTTACCTGTTTTTTAATTAAAATTAAAATGACAAAAATAATGGATTAATACTTGGTCTTTATTAAATAAGTCGCTGCACAGCTAGATATATATATAATAGCTAGATAAACCTTACTATCGCGGTAAAAAATCAAAGCTTTATTAAAGTCAGCATACTTAGTGAGTACTTAACAGTGGAATATATTTTATTAATTACTTGAATAATCAAAAGTGTAAAGAATTTTCCTATTGAAGCTGATTTCGTGTATAACGCCGAGACAAAGTTATCGCTCAGTTACTTACCTTTTATAATGGACGAACAAACGCGTTCATGAGTCCGTGGTGGCGTTCAAGATGGCAATCAGTTCCTTTTACATTTTTTTTGAGTATTTATGACAAATTAATAAAAAGATAGAATAGAATATAATAGAATACAATAACAGAATACTCATATAGAACTGATCTTAACGTCACCACGGACGCAGCTGATCGGGTTGGTTTGAATGTGCTCTAGGCAAAGATGCAAGCGAGCAAGAATGATATGGCACAAATCTACGACCTTTCGCAGCGCCCAGACTTATATTAAATAAAAGAATTTAGGTCGATTCCTATAACTCAGCTTTAAATTATGTTCCATAGTTTTTTTTTATGCTCGATGATGTTGTTCAGGGTACCCAGAATTAGGTAGTAATTAGGAATCATCATACGTACCTTAAAGGGATTGCGTTTTTTTGTAAATAATTCAAAAAAGATTGTTACGAAGAATCGACACTTTTCTGCTGATTATACTGAGACGTTTATTTCTATGGTCTCTGAAAGTTACATACTAACATAAAAATGTAGTAAAATGTTAAATGTGTAACCATGTGGACTTATTATTGGTCTTTTGATACTGAAAGACGTTGACGGTACAATACTAGAACAGACGCCGGTGAGGGTACCATTTATATAGAGACGTATTATTTCTATCATTTTAGTTACAAATGTATAATATAGCCAGGTGTATGAAATGACGTCTTGGGTGTATTCTACATGGGCCGCATATAAAGCTCCCTCGCTACAGGAAGTCGACGGCTCGGTACAGGAAGAGACTGAGGTGAGAGTAAGTTCACACCAAGATGTACCTATTGTTTCCATGCGCTTACAAATGTTTGGCTTCCCACGGTCCGTGATCTACAAATTCTTAACACAAACCAAATATACATAAAATATGCATCTACAAATTCCTTTCTGGGCGGGCCACGCATCGGCAGCGCAGCTAGAGTTGCAGATGTCCATAGGCGGTAGTTACCGTTTATCATCAGACGGGCCGTCTGCTTGTTTGTCACCCATAATATATTTCAAAAAAAACATATCCAAGCTTGAAGATAAAGTCGTAATGTGACAATATCTTTTCAAAAGATTAGAAGAAATTTAATTATATTTTTTTATTTTCTGCCAGCATGCTGGGCACGCTGCCAACTGGTAGTGGGCTGGAGCATTTGGACTGCCTGTGAGTCTGCTATGACTTATAGGTTGTCCAAGTGCTTTTATTGTAGTAGTTGTAGTGTTGTATACAATTCGTAGTATTTTGTTAAATAAAGGCATACCGCCGTAAAAAAAATATTATATATTTATATTTTCGTGAGTTGATGTGTAATAAAATGCAATCTACCGCGAACAGTTGCAGGCTCCGAACGGCTGCGTAAAATGTCTTTGACAGATAAAAACAATACTTTATTTGTACTGTAATTTCAAACAAAATTATTTGAATTTGAACACCACTGCGGCCATCACCTTCAAACTTTAAGTTGTTAAGTATCGTGTGCCTGTAATTAAACCGGAACACATTACTGCGAAAATTCTAAAAATCTATATAGGTGCATTTCACATGCACACTGAATGAAATAAATGTGGTTTTCATTATAATATATGCCAGCCAAAAAATCTTCAAGGTGATAAATAATATATAGACTGATTGTTTACAGTACTGTGTAAATGCAGCCAGATTCACGAAGTTTAATTTAGCGGAGCAGTGTTGTCGCGATACCACACACTGATTACGGCATGCGACAAACTTCTAACTATTCCGTATGATTAAATACAACTAAAGTACGTAGACAACTCTACGTCGTAGAAGTTTGTAGGGGCCTCTACCCACCGTAGATGTTAATAATATCTGCTACGGCGTAGATATGGGTATTTTTAAATTGTTTTCATACTGTTGTTTACTAATAGATATCATAGATGCAAAAGTTTGTGTTTGTGTTTATGTGTGAGCTTTTGTGTTACCGTGAACACTAGCAAAAGAGAGGTAAAAACAAATGTATTAAAGTTTACTAAGAGATAAATATTGTTTTAGTCCTTTACTGTGGATATATTCAAGCTCAAATCTGGCAGAAGCTATTAATAAAATAATATGAATGTAGAATATAAAGGGGTTTTCAACAAGAACTTGGTTTTCTAAAACGAAATAAAACAAATAATTTTGATGAAGATGATTAAAATTTTTATTGAATTACAAATTATAAAAAAAAATTTGGCTATAATTTTTTAATGTAATTATTTATGGTATTTTATTAATTATATATGTATATTGTTTAATTATTTTTTTTATGTGTGTGATTGCATTGTAAGCTTTCTTATAATATAATTTAGCTGATTTTACTAGTCTCTAAAAACAGCGAACCATTTGATAAGGTTTGGGGACTACAACATTGTACGTCAATGTTACGGACATATCCTACAACTATTACTTTATCTATACAATATCTTCATCTATACATATTGAGGAGGCAATATGTGTCAATCACTAGACATGGTAGATTATGCTTTGAGGCTATATATAGCTATGCTTCTTGGTCTAATTGGGATTGATCATATCACCTTATACAACCTACATGATGCAGATTAAGCGTACCGTTATTTCGATATCTTTTCAGCTGAAATCGAAGCTAGTTTTTTTAGTTTTGAAGGTGTTGTAAAAAGTGATTCATTGAGACAGACTTCTCAAGGTACAACCCTCTAGAGGAATTTCTCAAACCAGTAACACATTTTGCGTGTACACCTAATTTGCATCGTGGATTTTCAGTGATGTTGCTAGTTGTGAGGTTTCATATTAAAGCCTCTTTTCTATTAAGAGGCGGTCGAAATTCGATAGGAAACTTATTGGGCTGTTATCGATAGAACAACTAAGAGGTATCTTTAAAACAAATTAAAAGTAAATCTTTTCATCCAGCCCTTACGAACCGATACGATTTCTTGTTTTGTTTGTTTGTTTGATGATTTATTTGAGCGTCTGCAGTATTTAAACTACAAGTTTTTCTGTACGTTAAGTTTTTGTGAGTCTACTGATTGTACAGCGGTATTGAAAAAACTATCAGGTTCAGTTAAAATTTTAGTTAGGTTGCTGATGTGGTTTACCAATGGTGTCATCTGCCAAATTGTTTAAGAAACTAAATAAGAGCCTTTTGGCAAATCTACTGTCATAGACAATACTAAAACCCATCCACGACCTATCTTATTGCATGCACCACACACGGAGATAAGCCCATAAAGAAAGGCTATAGCCGGTTCCTTGGCTATCTCATAATATTCGACACTGTCTGAAAGGTAACCTTATAGCACAAGTCCGGTCCTATATGGAGTTCTGTTCTATCTGTTTGATGGCTCGACAACGTTCAAATTTTAGATCTAGTTTTAGCGATCAGACTACAACAGTCTTCTTATACCAGTACAAAACATAGGGATAATGTGTTATGCTTCTTTGTTTATCAGACATACCGCCAAAGAGAAGAATCCAATGCCCGAATTTTGTTTCCTACTTCTGTATACTTTCCTTTATGTCTGTAGGATATGTGTACATAGGCATCTTCTGAATACTGAACCACTACCGACTAAAAGTAAATTGCGTAAAAACAAAGTCAATTGCGTAAGAAATAAAGTAAATTGCGTATAAGTAATAATTTTTCGCTATCACCTAACCCATGCAATTAAGGGTTCTTTTATTACGGTTGTTTATTCAGCCGAAATTGAAGTCTGATTTTATTGAAGCTTTGGCGGTAACGGTAAATACGTCACTTGGTTGAGACGTACTTCTGAAGGTTACGCTCTGGCATATTTAATCAAACTGTTGACATAAATTGTTGCTAAGGTTATATGTTGCGTTGTAGTTTTTACGCACGCGCCACGATTAAATTATGTTTTAGGTGTGATGTTATGGGTAATATTAAGGGAAGTAAATACACAATCAAAGTACAGACCTTACTTTTTTTTAATGCCTGGTAGCCTTAGGCTTTGACCACTATATTACCTGATGGTAAGTGATGACGTGGTCGAAGATGTTGTTCAGGCTAACTTAGAATGAAATATTTGTTTGGATAGAAATCTCAGCTACTTTTTCTGTCATCGAAGTCTGATTTTGTAGATATGAAAGTATAAATACTTATGTAGATAGGTGTCTACGAGTACGTTACTCAGTTAAGACACATGAGTTGAATATCTGAAAGTTAAGCTCTAATATATTTAATTATTACTGTATGTAATTACGTAATATGACCATATACTGTAGTCAATGATCACGACTTAAGCCTATCGGTATCCTTCTCATAAAAACACGTTAAATCGTTACAATGTCTAGAAACCATGTATTAAATATAGGAAAGCACACAACAGATACGAGTACAAATAAATAAGATAGAATCTCGAAACTATGACCTACCTTTCCATCTGTGGTTTTCACGCGCCTACATAGAAAAATTATATAAATACCAGGCAAGTGGCAATGGCTATGAACTTCCGCGCTGAAGGATTAAGATTCGAATACCGACGGAGCGAGCTTGAGCCTCACTACAAGGTGTTAGGACAGCCCGTACCAATAACAAATACGAACTTTTAAAAAATTCAAAATTCAAAATCATTTATTCAATTTAGGCGTCTACGACGCTCTTATGAAGGTCAATTACAAATTTTTATATTGAAATATTCTACATTGTACTGCCACATTCAGCAAAAAAAAAATTATAGAGCCACTGCGAGAAGAACGGGCAAGAAACTCGGGGCCATTCTTTTAAACATCTTTTAACAATATGTTATATACAATATAATATGACTATTACAATATTTGTTCAAATTACGTAGGTGACAGGTGATAGCTTGGCAGAGGCGGAACTTTCCAAGCATCTTTGTCGTTTAAGTAATCACAAACTTTGTAGTATGATTTCTTAATCAAAATATTTTTCACATGCAACTTGAATTTTCCTTCTGTGAGCATTGTAATATGTTTGGGAATTTTATTATAAAACCGCACACAATTACCTAAAAAGGACCTTTTATTTGTCTTTGCTAGTCTAAAACTTGGTACTGCTATTTTATATTTATCATAGTGTTGTAATCGTGGTTGTCACTATTTAATTTAAATTTACTCAATTTTTTCCGAACATACATAATATTTTCAAATATATACAGACTCGGTAAAGTTAATATATCAATTTCTTTAAAAAGATCCCTTAGAAATTCCATAGGATCCATTTCATATATGGCTCGAATTGCACGCTTTTGTAAAATAAAGATTGTTTCCATCTCAGCAGCAGCTCCCCACAGCAATACACCATACGACATAATACTGTGGAAGTACGCAAAATAAACTAGCCGTGCAGTAGCTACGTCTGTTAACTGTCTTATCTTACAAACTGCATATGCAGCAGAACTAAGTCTTCCGGCTAGATCATGTATACGTGGATCCCACTGTAAAGTTGAGTCCACTTTGATTCCCAGAAAGACTGTCGCTTTGTCAATAGAGAGTTTATCTATGTTTGGCTCATTAGCCAAACATAGATAGCCAAGCTTAATGTTTGGTTCAACATAAGGAACATTTGGTAAAGAAAACTTTAAACATTTGGTCTTTTTTGAATTAAAGAGAAGATTATTAGCGGCGAACCATTCAGAGATCATAGATAACACATTATTTACATGAATGAGTTCACTATCTTTCCTATCTACTTTCAAAATCAGAGAGGTATCATCTGCGAATAAAACAATATCGCAGAAATCTTTGACCATGCAAGGCAGATCATTAATATACGCTAGGAACAGAAAAGGTCCCAAAATTGATCCCTGCGGTACACCTATTTTTACCAAAGACCCGGAAGAAGTATTGCCATTTATTCCAACCGTCTGTAGCCTGTCTGACAGATATGACTATTAGATTCAAAGCTTTTCCACGAATACCATAGTGTGAAAGCTTACGAATCAGAGTGCAGTGTTCTACACAGTCGAATGCCTTGGAAAGATCACAAAATACGCCAATAGCATCATGTGAACTCTCCCAGGCTTCAAGTATATGTGACATCAATTGAACACCTGCATCTGTAGTGGATCTGCTCTTAGTAAAACCAAACTGATTCTCATTCAATATATTATGCTCATTAAAATGAGATAAAAGTTGTTTGAGCATAATTTTTTTGAATACTTTACTCAGAACAGGTAAAAATACGGGACTTGTCTAAGTGATTCTTTAATTTGTGGACTAACCAGATGTATTTTTCAAAGACTCTTACCACTAGCAAATGCTACAATTTTGATACCTAAGTATCGTGTATAGGTAATGTCAAGCACACTTATAAACTCGGCTACATCGTCCGTCCAACCTACCCAGTTTTTTTTTCGTATTTAGTATTATTGGTATCGCAAAACACATGAATAAAAATGCTGAATTTCGTTCCGGAACGGCTCCGGGCCACTGTTGTCCCCTGGAGGTCTGTTTTTTCAGAATTGTGGTATACTGATTTCCGAATAATTGCTGTGAAAATTTAGGAAATGAAGCACAGTTTATGTGAGGGCAATGGAGTGTACTTTATTGTGATGACAACGTTCAAACAACAAAAGCATGTTGTCATTTACTTGCGTCACTGTTTTATGTGTGATTGATTTGCCTTTAAAAATATATGTATGACCTAGAAACTAAATAAAAAACAATACTTAATAAATGTGACCGCGTAATAGTCTTTGATTTACGTTATGTGTGGTTTATAAACCCGGCTATGGTCTATGGTTAATACGAGTTGCTGTACTAACAAAATATACAATTATTTGTTGTACAATGCGATTAAAATAGAAATAGGACAGGCTCTCGGCTAACTTCACTCATATAAGTACAATCAGCAGGACAAACTGAAAATAGAGCAGCGACATTTATTTATACGTAATTTTAAATGTGACCCAAAATTGTTAATTTTACTACATTCATATTTTTAGGGTTGACAAGCACAGACGCTATCTTGGTTTAATGACATCGCGGGAGTTAAGGAACCCCAATACACCCAAATTAGCTTCATCAACAAAACCTCACCACGAGATCAGCAATAGCTAAGTAGGACATGAGGCACTAGTGGGGAAATGCTGAATTGTAGAAAACTAGTATATAAGGTTAATATATTGTAAATTAGAATTAATTATTATTTGGATTAAGACTACGTTGTAACTCTGCTTGTTGAAATAAATTATTTTTTTTAACAAAACCAGTAGTCGGCTACTTAATTGGCGCTAAGGACAGGATCCTTGCAGTGATTCAGCACAGTTTCATCATTAACTGAGGCAATCGACGTCCGTTTCTACGGTTTGGCAAGGATCGACGAACAAATAAATTTATTAAGGAGCAGTACTGGACAAACACAGAGGACAAACCAAAGCCAAATATTAATTCAAGGATATGGGAAGAGCAGCGGAATTGTGAGTAAATCTTTTTCACCTTCCTTTCAAATTTCTTTTCATATCCAACCTTGTATTGATTTTATGTTGTGTGTGTATTATTTAGGATTAGAAAACGCCTAATTACACAGTATAGGATCATAGGATAGATCATATTATCTTAATTTTTGACATTAATTGAAGGATAATTTTAGTTAGGTACGTGTATTTTGTACGATTTTTTTCTTTATTTCTCTACTTTTTAATTAAGTGCATTGACAATGGAGAACATTAACCGGGTACCCCAGGATATTGTTAACATAATCCCAATATTCAGTGGCGATGCTAGGGTACTACCATTATTTATAAAAAAATGTAAGTACGTATTATCTCAGTATCAGGGGAACGTAGCGCAAAACGAATATCTTTTCCATGTAATAACTAGTAGGTTAACAGGGGAAGCAGCTAGTTTAGTAGGTGAACGGGACACAATAGCGTCCTGGGATGAATTAGAAACACTACTTAACCAGCACTTCGGCGACCCACGCACCGAAGATTGTTTAGCAATGGAGTTAGAATCCGCAAAAAATATAGGAGCGAAAGTTATTTGGAATTTTGTCATAGATTACAACATATGCGAAGCGTTTTATTTTCAAAGTTATCAGAGAGCATTCACGATGAATCCTTACGTTTAGCAAAACAACACATCTATAATAACACAGCGTTAAAAATATTTCTCTATAATTTACCGCAGTATTTAGTAAGGTTGGTTCGTTTACGTAACGTTTGTACTTTAGAAGAAGCCTTAAAGGTAGTGTTAGAGGAACAGAATTTCCAGTTGGTATACGATTCAAGAAGTAATTATGACCGCCGTAACTTCAAAACCTCGATCAGAACCCGGGGATAGCCTCACTGAAGATGGGAGTAGCAGCGAAGAAGAATAGCTTCTGGACTATATTTAAGTCTTTAGATTTAGGATCATTAGGATCACAGATTAAGAGTAACATTGAGGATTTTAATAGATTAAGGAAACTAATTAAGGATAATAATTTCAATAATGAATTAGTAGGTATAGAAAATCAGATAGAATATTTAATTAATGTCACTTCCGAAAGATTATTTCAAATTTTACCCAGTAATTCACGTAGTAAACGAGCAATTTTTAGTCCCTTAGGATCATTAGTAAAAGCTATTTCAGGAAATTTAGATGAACAAGATGCAATTAGGTATAATAATCAGATAACGATGTTGTACAACAAAGAACACCTTGCGGAACGTAAGATTTCATCGATGCAGAAAGCTTTCGATAACTTAGTAAACATCTCGGAAACAATAAATTTAAATATAAATGAGTTAAGTTTGAAAACTAACGAAATGGAAGCAGTATTACTATACGAATCTAAATTCAATCATATGATACACTTAATGAACTCATTGTATCAGATTTTAAGTAACTTTCGAACTTGCTACGAAAACATACAAGAAATAGAAACAGCGATAGCATGTAGTAAACTTCATATATTACACCAATCAATTATAAATAGCACAGAATTATTTAATGCCTTATTAGTTATAAGCAAACACGCTAGATCAATATACCCGATTACTAAAGATAATTTGTCAAAGTTAGAACGTAACATTATTTTAAAATCTTATATAGATAGTAGTAAATTAGTTTTTGTATTAGAAATCCCTTTAATAGACACAGAAACATATAATTTTTACAAGGTTATTCCTATTCCTATTTATAATTCCCTTAACACCTTTATCATAATTCCAAAATACCCCTATTTAATGGTGAATAGATTGAAATACATGCCCGTAGCGACACCCTGCGAGGAAATAGAAAATAACAGATTCCTGTGCGATGAAACCAACATAATTCAGTACCCGATGGAAACCTGTATTGAACAGATAATGCTGCTGAAAAATAGTCTTAGCCAATGCTTAAAAAACTATATTAAAATTGAGAAGACCAGAATACAGAAGATTACAAAAAACGATTGGTTGATTTACTCAGAAGAAAACATAATTTTAACGGAAAATTGCAACAATGAAGTTCACAAACATAATCTTAAAGGAACATATATTTTAACGCCGAGTCAACATTGCGAAATACAAATAGAAGATATCATCATAAATGCCACTTCAAATACGACAGATTCCAGCCTTCAGCTTCCAGTCATTCAAATACCAGAACTACAGTACAACATTGAAACCAGGACCAAGAAGATGGACTTACGAAATGTAGACTTTACGGATATAAAAGAAGTGTTACAAAGTGCAAAATTAAGTTATGATGATGGTGAAAGTATAGAAAATAACATAGTTACATTTAAAATTAGTATATGGACTGTATCCCTTTACATTCTTGTGGCAATTTCAGGAACAATTTTATTTATGTTTAAATTTCAGCATAAGTTATATTGTCGAAATTCTCCAAAGTCGTCTGAGCCACCTTCGGATAATTTCTCTCTTGGGGAGGGAGGAGTTAGGAAACCCCAATACACCCAAATTAGCTTCATCAACAAAACCTCACCACGAGATCAGCAATAGCTAAGTAGGACATGAGGCACTAGTGGGGAAATGCTGAATTGTAGAAAACTAGTATATAAGGTTAATATATTGTAAACTAGTTGTACCCGCGACTTCGTTCGCGATTGCCGTACCTGCAGACTAATTATTCACATTTGTGCACTGTTTATCTCATATTAAGCAACACTGTGGTCTGCGGTGAAGCACTCTTATAGTAAACCATAGCTCAGAATGGAGCTTTCTACTTTGGATTTCAAAATTACCGGGTTGTATTTTCCAGAAGACAGTAGTTAAGTAACTCAGAGAGTTCTTTCCCGGTTCGCACAATAAATGTTGAAGCAAAGTACCTTGTGCGTTTCTTTAGAATTTCGACTTTAAAACGGCGACGGTAGATCGTTTTTTTTTTATTTCTCATTTTCGCAAAGTAGTGTTTGTTTGATCTGAGTAGCGGGTGGGAGACGCTCCTTCCCACCTAAGGCCGGGAAAAACTCATAGGAAATGCTTCCTTCTCTTGGGCCGGAATGACTTGTAACCATTGTAACCATTGGTGTTAACAAAGTTATATGTCTAAGATTTTTCGTTGTAAAATACTCTGTTGTTATAAAACAATTAATAACAACTATGTTTGGCAGGGTAGTAACTAAATATAAGGTAAAAAGTGTAGGTTAAAAAAAAACCCTAAATTTCATTGTTCTAACTCCTAGTGTACTCGTATCTTTGTATCTTCTACTCATGTTTATTATTTTTAGTAAATATTTAGAAAAACTTTTTTTTTTATGTATGATAGGTTAGCCTTTGACCACTATCTCACCTGATGGAAAGTGATGATGTGGTCGAAGGTGTTGTTCAGGCTAACCTAGATAATTACTGGCTCTCAAGAACAGCTGCCGGAACACACCGTTAGGTGCTTGGCGACAGATTTTCTACTTGAGGGTGGTAGCTAGCCAGGCGGGCATTCGCAAAATGCCCTACCACCATGCAACTACTATTTTTTGACCCTTCTCATATTTTAAATGAAAAGTAGAGTGTTTAACACGGATGTAAGTCATCGATACCTACTTGGACTATAGCCGCAATAATTTTAAAAAGGTACTGCTCATGTTATTAAATAATATAAAAAAACATACTATTTTTACATCGTTATTCCTTATATTAGTAGTGAAAAGCAGAGAGATTCCTATTCGGGCCATAAGCGCCTGTAAATATTCCAAACAAAATTTTACGTAAAATTTCCCAAATAGTTCTAACCTCTCAATAAATTTTTAGTAAGTATGTTATTTTTTCAATGAATGATTTTTAGAAAAGCTACTTTTTTTACCTTCTTTAAATTCGAAATGAAAAGTAGAGAGCTGACCGCGGGTGAAAGTTACCAATTCCTTTCGACCCTTGTATAACAATCTACTAAAGTGGTGCACTTCCAATTTTAAACGGATTAAATCACGTATATTTATCATTATTTTTGTCCCGACAGTCACACCGTGACCATGATCACTACAAAGTGTTTGAAACGTCCGGACAAAAATAATGATAAATATACGTGATTTAAACCGTTTAAAGTTGTTTAATTACTAAGTGTAGCAATCGCGAAAACCTAAGAAAACATTGTGCACTTCCATTGCGCAGTCTCCGAAATGTATCTAAAACAAAAGAAAGATATGTAGTTTTAAAAACTGATTGTGGTGAATGTACCACATTTTAGAGTTTATAGTAGCAAGCTTGCAAAACTAAATAAGGGTGCCATGCTGCCCGTGGGGTGCCGGGCTGCCCGTGGGATGCCGGTCTGTCCGTGGGGTGTCGGGCTTCCCGTGGGGTTCCGGGCTGCCTGTGGGCTTAAGATGAGTCGTACGTTCAAGGGTTTCTCAATATTCCGCGGTTCAAGTTATTTAAAACGAAATATTTAGTTTGTGATATCTGTAATTTCTTAATTGCAAAACTGAGGACTTTGAAATATTTACGGGAAAAATTAAATTACCACTATCGTAACAAAAAGAATGATTGAAATCGGACTACGCGTTAATAAATTACAACTAAGTGTACATTTTGACTTTCATCCCCTTTCCCAAGAGAACCGTACTGAATTTCGGGATAAAAGTATCGTATGTCCTTCTTCGTAGTATGAACTCGAATCGTGCTGTTTCATTCAAATCCATTCAGTAGTTTTGGAGTGATGCGCAGCCGGGATACAGACAGACAGCCAGAAAAAAAAATAACAGTTTTTGCATCATTAACAGCTACAGATTGCTCTCAAAACATATTTTCAAAATATCTGCAATGTACAGAATTGGACCTGTGAATGTACAGTATTGTTATAAGTATAAATAGATAAATGTAAGCGTCTTACCCCTCGCGCTTACCTACCCGCTTTCTGCAACCTGTTATAGGTTTAGATTAGACTGATTAGAGCATTGCATGTCATGAAAAATATTCGTAGGGAAGTTGTGGTTATCGTAATAAAAAAAAACTGTTTTATTGTTTGAAAAATCAGTCTTTTGGAGAGGTCCGACTACAGACCTATCTATTATATACGATAAAGTGCAAACGCCAGCTTAAGATGAGCCGTATGTTCAAAGGTTTCTGTACATTTTGGGTGTCAAGTTATTTGGAACGTAATATTTAGGTTGTGATATCTGTAATTTCTGAACTGCAAACCCGATGACTTTGAAATATTTACGTGATAATTTTTAAAGCACCACTATTCTAATTAAAAAAATCGGCCAAGTTCGAGTCGGACTCGCGCACGAAGGGTTCCGTACAACATTAGACTTCATATTTTAACCTTTTTTTGTTTTAACGTGCACGAGTCCAACTCGCACTTGCCCAACTTTTTGTATTTGTTGTTATAGCGCCAACAAAAATACATCATCTGTGAAAATTTCAACTGTCTAGCTATCACCGTTCTTGAGATACAGCCCGGTGACAGACGGACGGACGGATGGACGGACGGACAGCCGGACAGACCGTATTTACCCTGTGGGTATGGAACCCTAAAAAGAACGTATGAAATCGGACTACGCGTTAATAAATTACAACTAACTGTATATTTTGACTTTCATCCCCTCTCCCAAAGGAACCATGCTGAATTTCGGGATAAAAAGCTAAATTATCCTACCTTGTTGTATGAACTCCAATCATGCTAAGTTTCATTGAAATCCATTCAGTAGTTTTGGAGTGATACGCGGCCGGGATACAGACAGACAGACAGACAGACAGACAGACAAAAATAAAAAAAAATACAGATTCGGCATCAGTATCAGCTACAGAGTACTGTACATTTATTTTTTTCAAAATATCTTCCATGTACAGAATTGGACCTGTTACAGTTTTATTATAAGTATAGATTAGAATTAATTATTATTTGGATTAAGACTACGTTGTAACTCTGCTTGTTGAAATAAATTATTTTTTTTAACAAAACCAGTAGTCGGCTACTTAATTCGGGCGTCAGGGTCTCGTTTAAGGGTATATATTAGACGAACGCCCCCATACAAAACGCAGCTCCAATCTCATTCTAATAATAACGAATAAAACTCAATGATTTTTTACCTAATTAATCACTACCCTAATATCTAGGTTTGTGGTGCATCAGATTTTCATTAAATTATACAGTTTTGAAATTACACTAGCTCAAAAACTCGTAATTTTAGATAAAAGAAAGACCCAACTTTAAGCATCTCTTTCAAGAAAAACAAGCATGTTTTTAATATTTCTATTGCACCACAAACATGGGGAATATAATGAGCTTTCTATAATGGAAAGTTATTTATACATGTGTACTATACTTTTTAAATAAATCTGGAGCTACGAATAACTGGCTCAAACTCCTAAAAACGAGTGCTATATACTAAACGCTATATAATAAAAAAAAATCTTAGTCCAAAAGAAAAAGGATTTAAGCCAGAAACGATAGGTCTAATAATACGCTATATTTACATGCGAGTTTTTTTTAAATAACAAGTTGAGTTAATATAAAAGTTCACGCTTTGGCTGGCGGGTATTATTGACTGTTTAATTTGTTTTTGTTGATTGATATTTTTTTTGTTACCCGTTACTATGATTAGGATGAGTCTGACTCAGTTGGTCATCAGGACATGTGCGGCCTCGAAAAGCTAAGCGATTCAAATTAAGATACCTAAGTACAATATATTGATAACAAATAAAATCAGTTCAAATTATTTCTGTGTTTGCTGTACAGTCACCTTCGTTTTCCTACCCATGATTACTTGTTTTTTTTTTACTCAACTGTCCACAAAAGAAAAAAAATTATGTATGTATGTGAGTTTTTTTATTCTACCACAACTTCTAAACGGCTTAACAGATTTTAATATATGAGATATCGTTAAATTTATCTTGCTACATAATGCAAGTACTTTAAAACACAAACTAGTGGATTTTAGACGATTTCTTTTCTCCATACCATATATATATATATATATATACTTACCTTGTAGTTTTAATTTCAATGGAACAATAAAACGAAAATAAATAATTTTCAGTCGAGTTTTTTACTAATTAATACTTGTTTTATCATTTATTTTTTTGTACACTGTACCAAAATATAGTTTTGACGTCACACCATGGCGCTAGGCCGATCCTATTCTTATTTTAATCGCATTGTACTCGTATGAATGTATTTTATACAGGGTTATTGGTAAATAGCTATCAACCTCTTCGGGTTGACTTCTGCTAGTCCTAACAAACATTTAGAGATGTTTTTTTTTTGTTTTAATACCTACTCCGTGCCAAGAGCGTCAGCAGCGGCAACACTACTGCGCCGTGCTCCCTTTGAATACAGTTTTGAATATTTACATCGAGTAAAGTAATAAAAAACTATGAAATAGTACGTTACAGGCACAAGAGACTTTTAACATCAGTGCTTATTCCGTCAAAAAAACATAAAAAAATACAAAAAAAATCAATTAAAATAAAACCTATAAAAATGTTACATACTTACATTATATATTATCTAAATAAACGTACATACAAACACTAAATAAATACATACATATACATATATACTAACATACCGTAACGATCTAAATACATACACAATAAAATATATATAGACATACTACATAAATATAAATATAAAATTTTATGATATGGAAGGAAAAGATTAGCTAAGAGTGAACAAATAAAATTCTTTGACTCTATTTTTTAATATGTATAATGACGGCGACTTTCGAACGGAGACTGCCAGACTGTTCCAGAGTCGAACAGTCTGTACTGAGAACGCAGCATCATAGAGCGATGTACTGTGCGGCGGCACTTTAAGCAAAAGATTTTCTGATGACTTCAATGTCAAGGCATGAGCCGAATCAAGAAACGAAAAGCGTTCCTTAAGATAACGTGGAGAAAATGGATTAAACAGTATATTGTAGAGAAGGGAAAGAATATGAGTATTCCGGCGAAGGCGAATGGGAAGCCACTTGAGCTTATGACGAAATTTGGAAACGTGATCATATTTGCGTAAGCCAAATATGAACCTGATTGAGAAATTTTGGAGACGCTCAAGTCTGTTTAGCTGATCCTCTCTAAGATCTAGGTAACAGACATCGGCATAGTCTAAAATTGGAAGTAAAAGAGATTGAGCAAGGGCAACTTTGGTAGCAGTCGGAAGAAAATTGCGAAGCCGCTTTAGAGAGCCCGCAGAGGCAAACGTTTTGCGACTAACTGCTTCCAACTGAGGGCCCCATGACAAGGACTGGTCAATTATTAATCCAAGATTGTTTATTTGTTTGCTGTAAGGAATGATTACGCTGTCAAAATTGATCGGAGGCAGTGTATCCCAGTCCAATTTAGCCAACATTCGGGAGTTGCCTACGACAATAACTTTTGTTTTTGTTGGATTAATCACTAAACCAAAATCATTGCTCCATTCTGCTATATTTCTTAAATTTTTATTGGTAGTTTCTACACAATCTGATAATTTGTTAAGAGAGGCTTGTGAATAAATCTGTAAATCATCCGCATAAAGGTGGTAAGTTGAAGTGATATTTTTAGATATAGAGTTTATAAAAGCAGCAAAAAGAAGAGGAGATAAAACAGCGCCCTGCGGTAGGCCGGCTGTCGTGTTAAGCGTCCTCTACACGTAGACAGATTCGTCTGCAGATGTCATCAGCAGACGTGTCCGCCGACGTGTAGACGGGGTGATTTGCTCGTCTGTGGTAGGTTATTTAACGTCGGCAGATGCGTCCGCCACCAATCCGTTTGCTGTCGGTTTTTGTGGCACGGATCAAAGGGTTTCAGCACGTGCGCTCGGTGTCTATCCACACGTCTGACGACGGATCAGAGTTCATCGGGAAGCGAATGAGAGGGCACGAGTGCTTCTTGCAGTTTTATTCATTTCTTTAGGTACCTACTTACTCGTTAAAATGACTAACATGAGCACCAACGAAACATTCAAATTCCTGGAGCTATATCAAACAGAAAACTGCCTATGGAATCCTAAATATAAAGTAGCACAAGAGCAAAAATTTAAGTATACTATTAATTCATTTTATTATACTAGCTACCAATAATTAAATTCAAAAATAATTAATTAATTCAGCAGTGGCTATTACTGGCTACTATCAATTATATACTATTTAATAAAACAATTTGGACATTGTATTTTTATTTCAGTTTGAATTAAACCGCATTGACACACAATCAAAGTTATATTAAACAGGTAAAGGTAGGTAGGTATTTTGATTCGCCTTTTGTCGCGACGCGACATAAGGCAACTTATACACACACATTATAAGTATTTATTGTTTCAGATTAATGATTCGTGGGCATTTTAGTACTTTTTTCGGTTTCTATGTATAGTCAGCATCCACCACAGCTTCTCCATTTTTTTTAATAACTACTGCAAAGTACTCTCAAATACCTAGTACTAAATAAATAAATAACTGCGGCAGCTACGGTCTCAATATCCATTTTACCTGCGTATGTGTTGCGTCTGTCGAGAGCCATCACAGACTGATCAACCTACACACGTGTGGACGGCTCGTGGAGATCCATCTGCGGATTCATCTTCCCACATCTGAGGACGCATCTGCCGACGTGTAGAGGAGGCTTTACACCATGAAGAATCTTCAAGGCGAACCCTTTGTCGGCGTCCAAATAGGTAACTGTGGAAAAAGTCAATAACGGTATGAGATATGTTAATAGAGCGCAGAACACTTAAGAGGATATCGAAGTCAACGGTATTAAACGCGTTACTGAAGTCAAGTAGGGTAAGTTCGGTTAACTCACCCTTCTCCATACCAGCATGTATATTGTCAGTTATCTTTAGTATTAGTAGACAAAGTAAGTGAAAAATATTAATTTTATTATAATATTATGTAAGAAATACTACATTATACAATTCAAACTGTGCTGTTTACAATTTTCTGTTGTTCGATTCTCAAAAGTATTTAAAGCCCAAACAACTCGTGAAAACTCATTAAAATAGGGAGGAACTGGAATGTACTCGTAGTAACATTTGCAAAGTCCGTATTTGGGTGCAGGGGAAGCTAGAGAGCCATTAATTCAAAATGCAGTCTCGAGCGCTCTCGACCCGGTGCGCTGAAAGCACAAAACGCCTGAAAAGTTTAGATCAGGGCGAGATTTTTAACCTTTACGATGCCGGGGCTTTAGTAATGTATGTCACCCTTCTTATAGCAAGTGCTGAATTTAAGGCTGCTACTAATTGCCGTTCAGTTCCTGGCCTAAAGATATAAGAACTGTTTCTTATCCTTCTGCATTTCATAAAAGGCGAAGGGAATGAATGCGCTAAAAGAGCAATAACTAACCACTCCGGCTCACGTTGATGTATCTGGAGCGTTGCTGTACATTGGCTGCACAACATACTTCGGACCATTGCACCACAAATTTTCCACCAGTGGTCAAATAGACCCACATATTATGTATAATTGCACCACCAGTGGTTATGTGTATGTATCATATATGTTTTTAATTGTCGCAAAGTCTCGTCCGAATCTATTTATTTAATTATGATGTTTATGAAAGACATTTTAATATGTCCACTGTTACTCATATCTTTAATCTTCGATCTCAGTACTATTAATGTTGTAGCGCGAACTTATAGAAACCTATTATATTATACAACTTTTATATATATCGTACCTTTTACAGCTTTAAATTTTAGAAAAGTCCTCTTAATTTTTTTTATACTTCAGAGTATTGCCACACTTCAAATCTTTCAGTAAATTGAAATCACTTATCCCTATTAATTAACACTTTTGATTCCACAGACAATATTTATATAAAATATTTTATTATTGCTCCATTCTTCGCCGTTCTACTGAATAAATGACAACTTTTTTAGTATAGCTGATAAGCTAGACTTTGGCCAGTATCTCACGTAATTGTAAGCGGTGTGTGGTCAAAGATGTTTCTCAAACTAACTTAGAATTTCTGATTCTCAAGGACGGTTGCAGGATCACACTGTTAGGTGCTTGGCGACGATTTATTTACTTGAGAGTAGTCAGGGGAAATCTGCAAAATGTTCTACCACCATATTATAACAACTGACTTTCTAAGGGGCCGGCTTTGCTTCACGGAAACACTCAGTATTAAATGTACTAAGTACTAAGTACCTCAAGCTTGTTCCGTCCGATCATGACAAAATAGTGCGACGATCGAAAGTCACAAGTGACAAAATGCACTGTGCTCATGATCCTATGCGATATGAAAATGTTAAGTCTTATGTACCTATAGTTTCAATGACACCCATACCCTTCAGACCAGAACACAGTAATGCGAACATTACTGCTCGGGGGTAGAAATATGTATTTACAAAGAGCATAAGTTACACAAAGTCGTATTCTATTTTATACTATTAACTTACGGAACTCATACTGGAATTGTCAGAGAGACTACATATTCCAATTAACATCGTCAATAGGCAACATCAGACATGCATGGAGCACTTTCGAGTGAGCACTCGAAACATGCCTACAACACAACTGAAAACAGAACTACTGGGATGGCTCAAATGTTCAGATATTTTGTATTCGGTTTTGAATTTGAATCAGTAAATCATAGAGTGGTCGTAGAAGCCAATCAGTTTTGTTTGTGCCCCAATTTGATAAATGAGAGCTTTAAATAATTTATCATTTGGTCTTATGAATAGCTTATTATATAAAATATAATAACAATATTGAAAGCAATCAGTCAGTTAAGAATATCAGGCTTGTTCCCGGAAGGCAACATGTACACGTTCCTAACTGTTGTTCAAATCTAGACATAATTATAAGCATGCTTACTGATGATAGTTCTAAACATACACATATTTTAACCACGGGCATGCCTTATGACACAAAGCTCTCTACTACCGGAACACAGCACGTCGCAACGCCGACGGTGCGAGATTGAAACAGACAACAGTAAGGTTAGCGTTTATGTACAGACGTATTATTTCTATAATTTCAGTTCTAAATTTTAAAATTGTAGTCAGGTAATCTTAATGACGTCATTAATGTATTCTACATGGACCGCACACAGAGCTCCCTTGTTACCAAAATTTAATGGCGCAGTGCAAGAGACTAAGGCGAGAATAATTTCACATCGTGACGTATTGTCTATGGAATCAATAACAATACGACCAATAAGAATAAGCATAATAATTTAATAATAATTGAATAAGCATTGCAATTCAACGGGGCAATGCTGCCAGCATGCTGGGCAGGCTGCCAACTGGGAGTAGGCTGGAGCATTTGGACTGCCTATGAGTCTGCTATGACTTATAGTTTGTCTAAATGCTTTTATTGTAGTAGCTGTAGTGTTGTATATAGTTCATAGTATTTTATTTAATAAAGGCATACCGACGGTAAAAAAAAATACGACCTCGAGACGCCGTGTTTACAATAAAATTGTGTGACTTCCCACAGCTCTTCGTAGATAGATTCTCACCATAGGGCCAATAACAGATATTACTGAAATTACCGTAGACACTGTACTTCGATCTATTGTGGAAGTCACATAATCCCAAGAGTCACAAACAAAAAAAACCCTACTAAGAGGCTTGTTGGTTCGGCTAATTGGGCCGCAAATGCCTAAGCTGCAAATATTGTATCTTCAATACTAAGTAACATATACAAAATTTTGAACAATTCTATGTAAATCTTCGTATTTTAATTGATTTGTTAGCAGTTCAACCAATTCGCAATTCTTCCAAGTTTTAATTCAAGTCATATTTTCCAGTATGCATTTCGTCCAACACGCATATTGCACAATGTAAAACACACTCATTCAAATCATTAGTTATGCAGAAGTTTCGACGTCGTCGCTGAAGCACTAAAGAATATACTAATGTACATTCAAAATTAGCTACTCTGATTCACACAAATATTTAACTCAAAGTAGGGTAACTATAAAAACTAATCTTATTGAGATTTTATCTAAAAGAGTCTCATTAGGTGCTGAGAAGGTGCTGTCTGAAACATTTGAAGTGTTTTCAGAAGAACAATTACACTTAAACTTTTGAAATGATATAGATCATACGATTATCATTCCCGTAACTTACAGACCCTTTACACCCAGAGAACTGAAGCGTGTACCAAGTGTAAATCAATATGTTCAACTATTATGTGCTTCATTAATTTATATAGAAATTTGGTCTAGACGATCACTACAACTCCTTCGAATATGGGTAGGTATAGTATATTCAAGGAGTTGGTTTGTAGACCATTATTATTTTAAGTTAAACAAACAAATCATATAATTTAATCTTGTTTTGGTGTCAAATTACTTTCGATGTTAAAAACAAACCTACATATTTATTAATATACTATAAATGTCTAGATAGGAGAAGCCAATGGCAGTTTTTATTATCTAGTTCGGGAGTCAATGGATTCAATAACTGATATAATATTTGTAACTTTTTTATGCCAAATAAATAAATTATTATTATATTATTATTATTTATTATTATCACTGATGATTACGAGTGAAATGTGTTAATGAACAAGCTATACAAAAAAAGGGGAGCCTAGGAGACCAATAATAAAATAAACCGATTATCTGCCAAAAGCGAGGTCTCTTTGGCAACATATAATTATCATTGTTTGTCCGACAACAACTTTCAATGTTTCATTTTGCCGAATCTATATAAATAGGGCATATACATGCCTAAGTATATCATGTGCAATCTATATTATAAGAAAATGTTTTTAACTAATTACTTCATGTTATTATTTGAGTTCTTTGTTTTTTTGTTGTAAGACAATAATTATGATATTCAGTACAGTACGGGTTACCTCTCTGAAAAAAAAACTGCATTTTTTTAACCTTATATTTTTATAAACAACTCGCATATATAATCTTGATGATCAATTTATATTTAGTTTTGAAAAAAGGAGGAGGTTCTTAATTCATCTGTAATTTTTTTGTGTGTGTCCTCATTAATCTTTACAGGATGTACCAATTTAAATATTTTTTTTTTATGTTCGAAAGTTGGTGTTTGTCATGTGGTGCATTTAAATGCGAGTGAGATCTGACGAATATGTAGTATTTGAGTTATCCCTAATAATGCGTATTTAAGTTTGAAGTCGTTTATTTTTGTTAAATCTCTTACATGACTATTAATTTTGCTTAAAGTACGTAGTAGTAAAGTAGGTAGTACGAAATCACGCCAATTGAATTTTGTGTTTTGGTAATCACTAACACCAAAAACTAACTTATCCTACTACTCATCATATACATCATCCTTACGTAAGTGTAATCGCCTTTACGTTGTATGTCAATGTTACGCACAGATTCTACAACGTTACTTCATCTATACAGCCTTTGAAGAGGCAATATGTGTCAATCATTGGGTAACAATAGACAAGGTAGATTAAGCTTTGAGGGTTCTCGTCCGACATTGGTATAGTGGAAATTATTTCAAATTGACTTGTCTTTGTTAAATATTTTTAGGTAAGTAGATACCTAACTACGTAGGTACTTACATAAATATTATTGCTATAAAAAGCTAAGTAAGCTAAATAACTAACTGATCTTTTTAATTGGAACTAATAAATATAATAATGAAACCGGCGCGCGGCATTGGGGAGCGAACCCTGGACCTACGGCACGGCAGTTCACAGCTATTACTGCTCCGTTACCATTTGTTATTTAACACGCAATTTCTGTGTGCGGGAAATCAAGTAATAATAATTATTATCGTCACTTCTTCTCCCATAATTAAACTACTATTGTATCAGTCGGATTGTCTACTGCTGTACTCAGCCTCCCCTATTAAGGGTAGTTAACCATAATCCCTACGCTTAGCAGGCATCTTGGGGATATCAGATAACAGTTCCTCAGAAGGCGCTGCTGCCCATCTTCCGGTATTTTTCCCTGAGTTGCCACCCACAGATGAAGAGATTGGTGGTCACATTCTACCCCGGTACACCACGAGACAAAACTAAACTAACTAGGGAGCTGTATTTTTTTTTGTGTATCGTTGTCCTATGATAGAATAAAAAATTAAAGTTATAGACCATACAGGATTTAAAAAAAAGTACCTAGAATAAAATATTTTTCCCCCGCTTTTTAGTCGTCTTTTCAATGTATTTATTTAGTTATTGTGTTCAAGATAAACAATATTGATAACAACGTTATCGATAAAATTAACGATTTCCTTAATATTTGTGTGCGTGTGCAATGAGTGAGCACCGTAAAAATTTTTTTATAAACTAGGATAATTTAGTAAAAGCTATTAAACAATCGTAAAACTAATTTACCATTATGTAAAAAGGTAAAACGGAAGATAAATCGTTTATAATGTGCTCACTCAGTTCTCACTTTTCCTTTTAAATCAAAATCAGTTCATAATTGGCGGAGTAATCGCGTAAAATATATATACGACAGACAGACACACGGACAGACAGACAAGCGGACTGATATGATGAAATAGGAGTCCCGTTATGCGCCTCCAGTTCATCACAGTTGGTTGTAGAAAATTATCACTATTCAAGTTTTAGTTTAAGCCTGATGATAGCTTTATTAAACAACTGATTCGTCAAATAACATTAATTGTTATAGTCTGGTAAATGATAGCTTTTAGGAACCAACAGAGACAACACAAATAACAAGCGATTATCTTCAATCAAGCCGACTCGATGACAGACAAACAGTGTCAGGGAAGCTCTCTATTTATATATATTCCCTGATTTCAGTCAGTTTGAAAGTGAACTCTTCTTCAGAGGATCATTATTTGGATTCAGAAAAAATATATTTTATTTACGTACCTTGTGGCAACAAATTCATACTGAAAGTTTTGTAGTAACCGAAAGTAAGAAATTACAGGTACATGAGACTTAACAACTATGTCTCAAGGTGACGGCCGCAGTGCAATTCGTGACTTGTGACGAAATGCATCTGTCATAGGCAGAGGTGAGTCCGCTTAACATCAGGTGGGCCTCGAGCTTGTTCCGTCACAATAACATAAAAAGGTAAAAAATTATGAAAACCGTATACTAGTATCTATGTGATAAGTTTTTTTTTTACCGGCGGTATGCCTTTATTGAACATAATACTATGAACTATATACAACACTACAGCTACTACAATAAAAGCATTTAGACAACCTATAAGTCATAGCAGACTCATAGGCAGCCCACTCCCAGTTGGCAGCGTGCCCAGCATGCTGGCAGCATTGCCCCTTAATGTGATAAGTATTATTTTCTCTAAGGTAAAAGGGAAAAATATATTCACAAAACGAACTGTCAAACATATTCTCTCGGCGGCCGGACTGTAGTTTCTATATTATAAATATATCTACTTATACATTTATTTTCTTATGATGAACATCATGATTTATTACACAAATGTAAAATCCGCATAAGTACATACATACAGAGATAAAAAAAGATTGAAATTTTGTTCGAAATAAGAAAACACGAACGAGATGAAATCTTTACAATTTAAGTGGGTAAACTCAATAAATTTGCTTTATTTCATTCCATTAGATGATGTTCCATTAAATTGTTTAGATTGTGTCAGCAGATGGGACAGTTGCTGTTCTCTGTTGTACAAGTGCAACAATAGAAAATGTATCTACGTCACTCACAGAATATTGTTGTTTGTCTGTACAATGACTGAAAGTGAGTGGCTAGGGAGAGATAATGTTTAATATTTCCCTTGGCTACTATGGTAGGTATGTTGGGGACATAGGACACATCAGGAAGATCTCAAATTATATTCACCACATGTCAAAAACGGAATTATGTCATTTTGCGTTCAACCTTAAATTTTACCTAGTTGAGTACCTAGTTTGGTTAGTTCATAGCTAGAGAGCATAGATTCATAGCTTGCAGATTGATAGTTTATGAATTTTGCTTTAATTTAATGAAGGTTTTATAATAAAAAAAAAATAGAAAAAAATGTTCAGGCCTAAAATCAAATTGTATTAAAAATTACCAGCCTTTCCTTTAGCAATGTCCTAATGCTCAGTTATATTTTCACATTCAGCATTATTGGTATCGGAAAATACAAGAAAACCGCCGAATAAAAAGTGCTGAATTATGTTCCGGAACGGCTCCGGGCCACTGCTGTCCCCTGGGGTACGTTTTTACAGGATTGTGGTACCGATTTGTGAATTAATTGATGTGAAAATTCAAAGATATAAATACGAGAGTCACTGTAGGCAACATACTTTATTGAGATGACAAAATCCGAACGAGATATATGTATTGTTGTTTATTTGATCCGCAGTTTTTTTTTTTTCGGTTTGAAGTAATATAATACAATGATTGGCTTATAATTTGGAATTGTATCGGTCTGACATTTCAACTGACATTTTAGATACACATATTACAAGGCTACGTTACAGTTTCAGTTATTATTGTAAAGAACAGAACAGCCCTTCGACTCATATGTTTCCAGTCTGGTCCCTTCACTTCGTGTCAACAGTCAACACTCTTTTTAGCGGGAAACCACCCAGCTAATCACAGAGTGTGTCGTATGTTTAATTCCGTCAAAATGGTGACGTATTGCTGTGCAATAATGCCATAATACCGAATGAAAACATAACATTATAATACATTGATTATAATTGCATATGTAAGGTTCGCAAACCATTCAAGTGAGAATTGAACATGCACATCGAGAATTCCGTTCCAACACAATATGTTTGTATTATGTGTCAGGCTGTATTTAGTTGCTTTATAATTCAGTGCGGATTCCTTAGTGCAAGTCTACCCCTATTTGACAAACCTTTTACGTTAGCGTTTGTCTGCACAGGCCTGGCTCACTTCGCACTTAAGGTAGGTACCTACATAGCTAAAGGTACACCGCTGCAACCGTCCGGGCGGGATTATTCTACGGTGCGTGCTGCGTCAGAAAAGATCACAAAATTGCGTAGCTACGCAATTGAAAGAGAGACGCCTTGGAGGTGAATAACTATTAGGTACTCCGTGCTTTGTTTATAAGTATACAAACCACTTCATGGCCATCGTAACAAAACAGGCATTTTCTTTTGTATCGGAGAATTCCCGCACAATCTTTGGCTCTTTATTATCTCTATTATGTCTACTCCACACAATCTATAACAACGCTGGTTAGTAAGCTTACTATTTGAAATGTCCTAGCCAACATGTTGAATTTATGTTCTACTTCTCGACATTGCGTTGAAGACTAATTTTATTTCATATACATTTTATTTTAGTAAAAACTGTTTTTTAATGCGTAATTAAAGTTGCAGTTTCTAATTCTTACATTTTAACCGACTTCCAAAAAAGAAGGAGGTACTCAAATCGTCTGTATTTTTTTTATATTTGTTACCTCAGAACTTTTGACTGGGTGAACCGATTTAGAAAATTCTTTTTTTGTTTGAAAGTTGATGCTTGTCGTTTAGTTTTATTCAATTTTAACAAAATCAGTCAAGCCGTTTTTGAGTTACACTCCAATAACTGAAAAATATTTACCTATCTTGATGATATAGTCCTTGACAATGAATGACAATCAATCCCGTAAGTAGCAAGGGTCACAAAAGAAGAAGTAAAAAGAATGAAATATTTTTTTACAAAAAATGGAACCGACTTCAACATCCAAAAGTGTGAAATAACTTGTCGAAGTCCAAGCGCACAATTTTGTGGTAATAGGTACTTTTGAACTATCATGGTACCGACCTCAGCAAGTAATCACACAAACAAACAAACCACACTTTTGGGTGGTTAACACCCAAATCACACTTTTGGGTGTTGAAGTAGGTTCCATTTTATTTATTTATTTTAAACTGCGTAATCTAATGCTTTTTGATTTAGTGCATTTGCTGGAAAGGAGTTGGCAACACTGCTATCATCATTTTATTCGACGTCTATAGATCTCTTTATTCGATCACCTATCCCTTCATACACTTTCAATATCCAAAACACAACTATTCTTTTTATTGCTCCGTAATAATGATAATGATAATTTATTTGCAAGAAATATGGTACAATAAAGGTCTTAGATTGTAATAATTATTATTATTATAATCTAATACATAATAATTATTATTATTTAAATAATAATTATTATTATTTAAATCTAAGACCTTTATTGTACCATATTCATATTATCATTGACCTAACATAATTCAACAATCTGATAAGCAAATATTTTTTGTTGTTAATTGCTTATAATAAATATTTTGCTTATAATTGGGGGAGGCTATGTTCAGCAGTGGAAAATCCGGATGATACAGTGAGCATATCTGGCAGGACTGCCCCTTCGGATGTATATAGGCGTATCGATATTCCAGTCGGTGAAAAGTAACACAAGCTCATAAAGCTCATAATGTCTGTGACCATGTGCGGTACAATTACATGAGTAAATTAAATATTCGTATTGTGTGGTACAATCTTACGGTACAGTTGTATTATGTAAAAGGCATTTCCGCGGCTATGCTGGAGTGCAATCTCGTTAATTTTACGCCCCTTGCGCTGAGCCAAACAAAGTTTTATATAAGCGCACTTAAGTGTACAATATCTGGAAAGTCTTATAATTTATTCCACCAGAATATCGTAACTACCTAACAAACAAGTTATATGAAATATTTTTAAAATTACACTGAAATAAACGAAATTATACATCCATCTATGTTGATACCAAATTAAGATTTAGGTCATTGAAATGAAAATTGATAACTATTATAAAATTGAATACATTTTACCTTTCCGCACCCGTGCTTAATATCAACGCATATATTTTTTTTATTGAGAGTATTTTTTTCTTGCCATGGAAATGTCATATCCATTCACCGATGTGACCAAGATGATCACCAAAGATACATTTAGGACACCAAATTGAGATTTGTTGTAATTTCGGTGAAATTTCTCAAACTAGTGGGGGTTTCAGGCCGAATCCACCGCTATGAGAACATCGAAAGGAAATAATAATAATAATAGGAATGAGAGTAAGTTGTGCAGTGGCTATATGATTTGTCGATTGATAGGATACTTAGTACTTACACAACTTACATTGGTACTAAAAACTAAAATGAGAGTTAAGCTGCACCTAATCTTTTTTTTAGCTGATGGTAGGAATTTGGCTACAATCTCACGTGATCTTAAGTGATGATGTGGTCGAACATGTTAGCAGGTATAAGCTAGAATTACTGGCTCGCAAGACAGCTGCCGGTGCACACCGATAGGTGCTTGGCTTCAGATTTTCTACTTGAGTGTTGTCGCTAGCCAGGCGGGCCTTCGCAAAATGCCCTCCTACCTTGCGGTGAAGCTCAATCCGGCGGCGGGATTCGAACCATGAACCTGCTACGAGGCAGGCCATAGTCAATGCCATTCACCCATCACTGCTTCAAATAAAACTTGCTTACGTAATCCATCCGCTACTTATTAAATCTAGGTGGATAATGCAAAGCTCTTAAGCTGTCATCGTCTGAAGCTTTGCGCTGATGTAAGGTAATGCCAAGTAATTAGTCTTCCTCTCTGTCATTCTCATTCTTTTCGGATTGTCCTGTCGATTTGCCTGAAGTACCTGTCGATTTAATAAGTTTAATATGATGTTGTGGTTTGTTTATAGGAGTAAAATATTAGTATAATTAATATTAGCGAACGAAAACGACGAAATTCTCAATATGTTCTATGTGCCATTTAAAAAGTTCTTGAAAGTTTTTATTGTTTTTTGTTTCGTCGTAGTCATTGCGGTCATGGCCTTATATTGATAATTATGCTCTTAACATATTCTATTTATTTTGTAACCTCAAAACTAGGTTACTAATAAACTAAATTCACTTCAAAAGGAAAGGAAAATAATGATTGGTGAGAGAACCTACACAACGTCTTCTAAGAATCCTACCGCATTACCTCCTTGCACAAAAAGTGATCAAGAAATGTTTAGCCATGTTTAGGTCTCCGCAGTTAAAACGCCTGCCAGGGTCCATGCTGATACAGACTTCAGTAAAACAACGTAAACATTAAGTTTGTCCTGTGGTATCCAAAAACTATTAGATTCTTGTCGGATAAATCACCACTGAAAATTAAGTTCTGGTGCCAGTAATTTACATTAAACCCGGTTTTTCGCAAATGTCTTCAGCTTGAAATTCTGACCCTGATGAAATATTTAAATGTCTGAAATCAATGTAATTTTTGCATTAACGCCTCCTCAATGACCACTGTAGCTGAAATTGGCAGAGCATCAGGGTGATTTTGTACTTTGACATTGGTCGATTGAAATGAAATAAATGTTGAAAATAATTTAGGAACACTGACCTGCCACCACCTACCAGCTTATGTTATGTTATTACCCTATGCTGGACTTGCAGTTGCAAAAGTAAGAATAATTCCTGAAAGCTTGCTTCAGGTATAGCTGGGGTTCGATTGCTGCCAGTTGTAGACCGGACGTGATGCTTACAATCAGAAATTGTTACAATTAAAATTACATTATAGGCAGGCACAAGTCACGGACCGAGGGATGGATCGTAGCGGGTTGGAATCCCGGTCGTGGTTCCAATTTTTCCTTATAAATCAAAATCAGTTCATAATAGGCGGATTAATCGCGTAACTATACGACAGACAGACTGACACACGGACAGACAGACAAGCGGATTGATATGATGAAATATTATAGGAGTCCCGTTATGCGTCTCCAGTTCATCACAGTTGGTAGTAGAAAATACTCACTTTTCAAGTTTTGGTTTTAGCCTGATGATAGTTATATTAAACAACTGATTCCGCAAATAACATTTATTGTTATAGTCTGGTAAATGATAGCTTTTAGCTGTCTACAAATGGAATCAACAGAGACAACACAAATAACAAGCGATTATCTTCAATCAAGCCGAGTCGATCACAGACAAACAGTGTCAGGGAAGCTCTCTATTTATATATAGGCTACGAATAAATAGTATATGTAGTTAGGTATACATTAAGGGACGATTATCTGATTCCTGTTACTTTGAAAGTGAACTCCTCTTCAGAGGATCATTTTGGGATTCAGAAAAAATATATGTTATGTACGGATGTTGTTTGTGGCAGCAAATCTGTGCTGAAGGTTTTTTCGTAACTGCTTGATTAATGAGTTAAAAAATTGAAACCGGACATTTGCATCTATGTGATACGTATTATTTTCTGTAATTTTCGCGCGTTGTGGATATATAAAGGTCGTAGCCACATCGTAAAAGTACTGGGAGAGAACTCTGTGATTAGTTCTTCTATTACTTATATATTTATAAACATATTTTATCGTAAAGAACATAAAGATTTACTTCACTAATGACAAAATGTAAAATATAAAGGTAAAAAATGATATACATTGTGTTTCAAAAAAGGAAGACGCGAACGAGATGAAATCTTAACAATATAAGTGGGTAAACTAACAATGTAAAATTGCGTTATTTCATTCCATTAAATTGTTTAGATTGTGTCAGCAGATGGGACAGTTGCTGTTGTCTATTGTACAAGTGCAACAATAGAAAACGTATCTACGTCACTCACAGTATATTGTTGTTTATCTATACAATGACTGAAAGTGACTGGCTAGGGAGAGGTAATGTTTAATATTTCCCTTGGCTACTATGGTAGATATGTTGGGGACATAGGACACATCAAGCAAGCCTCCTAATCCTTACGTCAGGTCTATTTTCGCTCAAAATTTTGGGGCCCGCATTTTGCTCCCTTGAATTTTAAAATATATGGAAATCTAAATTTTATGGCTATTTATTGTTATTTTTACCATACTCATATTTTTTCATGTTCAGGCTGAGCAAGAAAAGATCTATCCAAATCTGAGATGAAAGGTTTTCTCATAGCCTTATAAACGACTTAACCTTATTTATATTAAACTGACAGGGCAATAATATTCAGGTGATTTTTATATTGATTACCCATAAAAAATCAGGCCTCTTCAGCAAAACTCCGGCTAAATTAAAATAGTATATAAAGACCACTTGGCATAAGTCATAAGTATAATTATCATAAATTTTATTTACATAAAATCAATTTGTTATATTGAACTTTGTATTAAAGTCCTGTAATGTATGACTTGTTAAATGTTTTTACAATTTATAAGTACCAACAAAATTACAAGCACCTACCCAATACGCGAATTGCAGTTAACTTTCAAACCATGTAGTGAAACTGAAATCTATGTAGCTTGAAACCTGATGCGATACAAACTCAGTCAATGTCTTTACACTGTTTTAGTTGTTTTCATCTTCGCCGGTTTTTCATTTTACCCAAATGCGAGTGGGACTCGCATACCGAAGGTTCCGTAACAACATAGAACCGACCCAAAATCATAATTTTTCCTTTATGTTTTAAATTATTGTTATAATTATTATTTATTCAACATGTCATATTAACATATGCAGTATAAATCTCAACTGGCTACGTATTACTATTCCAAAGGTACATACGGATAGACAGCCGAGGGTTAATAATAAAATCACATTTTCGAGAGGGAACCCTAAACCTCTTTAAATTTATAAAAGAGAAAAATAATCGATTGATTTCCCCCTACAAAAATTATTCCTTTTATCATGGCCGAATAGAATTTATGCTATGACAATATCGGAAAATGTTCGAACAAAGCATTTTTAATAGTTTCAGGGCTCGGAAGAAAATCCAATAGTGAATTCTTGTCACATACTGCCCCTTGAACACATAAATCATGTTTGCGTTTGAGATATGAAGAGGGCACTTGGGGCAAGTATGGAGCAAACGTATTTTTGGACGTTTACTTTAGCCTTATCCTGATTTTTTGTCCTCCGTAGCCAGATGGCAGGAAAATTTATTATTTAGTTTCTTCATCGGTATGTCACGTTCATTATAAAAACCTAAAAATGTATTCTTTATACCTCAGAAAAACTGTACCAACGCAGGTTTAATGGTTTTAATACGTGTTCGCCGGGACAGCAGTTAGCAGTTATTATAAGCCAAGGAAAGTACGTTATTTATAGTTACTTTGCATACCGATAAAATCCGAAAACAGGAAGTTCGCTGAAGAAACAAAGTCACACACAGCTTATAGAATTTGGAAGTTAGTTTAGAAGACAAGACATATGGACCAAAAAAGTTGCGATCACGATTTCGAAATTGTGTGATGTGAGTTAAATTTTGCTTGCAGGGCAGTGCTGCTGGTTAGAAATAAAACGAATAGGCACGGCGTTGAATCAAAAGTTAATCAAGAAAACCTATAGAATACCAGAATTGAGGTTCCCTGAAAGGCACCATAAATGGAGATCTTTGTAAAATACTGTATAGTTAAATAAAGTAATGTCATGCGACGTACATGTCCTTCTTTATGGTTATATCGTTTATGATTAGTAACACGCCTTTTATAAGCATTGTTACCGTTCCGGGTAACATTGTGACTATTGTTGAAAAACCAAACACCTCGTGGATGGCAGAAAACTTACGTTCATTTAAAATATACCTATTATATTGCTTCGAAATCACGGTATCTTCTTAATTGAAATAAGTAAAGTGCATTAAACTTGGCGATATATTTGTCGATCTGCAATAACTCACATTGAGTTTACAAGTTGCAAACGTTTTCTCCAGAATGCGATTTAATTCTCGCAGTTGGGATACAATTTTGCGATTTGCATAGTATGATTTTTTAATACTTATGATTGTGTTTCGGTAACACTAATGTACTTAATATACTTTAATACTGTATAAAATTAAGTTGACCAAGAAGGTTTTTATTAAATGCTTAGACATGCAATATACCTAGTTGACATCATAAATGGATATTCGCCAAAGAACCAAAGTCACATAGCTTTCAGAATTTGCAAGTTGAAGTGGCAATGGGCGGGCCACATTGCTCGACGAACCGATAACCGATGGGGAAGAAAGGTTCTCGAGTGGGTACCACGATACACCGGAAGACGTAGAGTTGGTAGGCCCCCCACTAGATGGACTGACGACATTATAAAAGTCGCGGGTAGCCAATGGTTACAAGCGGCTAATAGCCGTACTTTGTGGCGTTCTATGGGGGAGGCATTTGTTCAACAGTGGACGTCTTCCGGCTGATGATGATGATGACATCATAAAAATTGTAAAACCATTACAATGATGATCAGAAGTTACATTAATCCCATAAAACCGATATTAGAACACTCAATCTTAATAACTTTTTCAGTTACATGTTATGTTAATGAAAAAATCTAGAATTAACCCCAGTTTTCTATTTTCCATTAACGGGAGCGAAACAAGAAATAATTGCCTTAGGGATGCTGTTTGTTAAGAAAGTACTTTTCTTGTCAACTTTATTGGTTCAGACGGTAGGAGATAATTTGTTTCATGAATAAATACCAATATATTACTGTCTTCTGCAGGCTAAGCAAAAAAAGTCGCAACCATTTAATTACAATATTTTAGTATACCTATTATAAAAACAAAAGTGTGTTTAACGGTTTGTCTTCCTTTCCAATAATAAGTAAATCGAACCGACGTGATTTTTGCAAGGAGATGAGAAGCTTGAGAGCTAGTGAAGGAGCTGAAAAATGTTAGCGAATACATTTTCTTTTTATATTGCTGTGAGAGCGCAATGTAAAAAAATTCAATGCAAAGATGCGCGCAGATGCTGATTCAACTTTAATATAAAACGAACCGATGCGATGCTTGCAATTTCGTTCGCTTAGTGATAAGATCATTATGGTTTAAGTTTCTGACGACCAAAACCAATCGTGATTCTGAGGTCAAGAGAGGTCAAGCCGTCATTTGCATCTACACAACTGATCTATAGTAAATTTGGGGTTGTTTTTCAATTTGATGTTGAGCTTGCGCATGGTGGTTTATTTATATATGTGTATCAGGTATTTACTGACCACTGTATATATGTCAGGTATAAAACAAGATTCTTATAGTAGATAGTACGAGCTACAGTAACATTTGGTTGGACTTTATCAATATAACTATTTACATAAGTCTATGTAAATGTAGGTAGAATATTAGCAAGCTGAAGCTTACAAGATTACGACTTCTTCAGAAGAGAATTTCGTTATTATGTTTATATTTTATACCATGCTTCTGCTACTTACGTATACTTCATCAAATCGGCATAAATAGTATTTTAAAGGAAAGAAAAACACACACCTAATTTAATACCAAAGTTATATTTTATTTAATAGCTTTAGGTATGGTATTGCGTATTTTTTCTTTATAATATTTATTATTATTTAGGTACTTAACGTACTTACCTAGAAACAAAGCTAGCCAGTACTTAAAACAAAACGCAGCGTGAATTTTGCCAGCAATATAACCGTGAATTCAACAACTGGGTCGACGACACTTCGGCTACTCTCCGACCGAGGACCGGCTCGAGTAATGACGACTGTATTTATGTCAGATATACAACAACACAACTACAGGTAGAGGTATAGATAACTATACGTATGGTTACTACGGTTTGTTTCTACGAAGTTTGTAAGTGTTAGAATGTTAATCTTATTGCCTACCGACTATTACGTTGGAATTTAGTAACATTGTTCTTCTACCTTTAAAACTATCCGTTAACCGGGAATAGTATTTTGAATTTTATTTCATTACACAAAGTATGTTTGAATTCACAACTATATTAAAATTTTATTTCATTCACACAATGTAATTTCACATTCTTCTTCAAATTGGAATAATTTGTTATTCTCTTCCATTTTTTAGCCTTTATAGCGTGAGATTCTAACGATTTCATTATAGGTGTTGTGTAATACGTTTAACAGGTAGGAATTAGAAAATAATAATCGACTAGCTTTCCGGGCGCTGCTCCGTCCGCGCGTATGATGGTTATCGCGCAAAAATATTAACCTTTTTTTGTGCAGTTGGATAAAAACTATCCTATGTTTTTTCCCGGGTCTCAAACTATTTCCATACCAAATTTCATTCAAATCGGTCCAGTAGTTTTGGCGTGAAAGCGTAACAGACAGACAGACAGACAGAGTTACTTTCGCATTTATAATATTAGTACTGATAGTACTGATTAGTACTGATTAGGAGCATAATGAGGTATTGCAAGGATGATTCAATTTACAGTGGAATTATAACTATATTAACATACTAGGATCTCTATGATGGCTCAATGGATTGAATACCGCTACGAGCCTGAGCTTCACCGCCCGATGGAATTGTATACTATCACCCTGAAGTATAATCTTTGTCGCCTAGCATTTATCAGTTATATTCCAGCAGCTCTCCTTGAGAGCCAGTGACATCGAGGCTATGTATGGTCTGCGACACAAAGGAAATATTTGAACCTGGAACTAGATTGGTAAAATAAAGAAATCAGGTGATTTGCAATAAGATGTCCATTTTATCAAATTTCCAGCTTGAGAGACACGCATATCAAAACGCAAGCTAAACGTATTTTTATTCAAAATATATTTATTTGAATTAACTTAAATAATCGTGTTTTTATTGGGACTAGGTGACTTGTTATTTAAGTTATTATCATGGAGCGTGTGCCATTATCAGAATAATTGGATTTTCAATGACACCTACTGTTAAACATTGGATTAAATTTGCAAAATCATTGTATGCGAATCAGAGAGTTGAAATACTTAGAGTTGTTATATCTGAACACCACTGCTCTAAAAGCTTACTAGAATTTACCTATGTACATACCTACGCACATCTATAAGCAGTTTGTAATGACAAGGAAAGAACGTTCAAATATTATGCGTCATATATAGAAAGAGATAAATAAGCAATTCGTGTTACCACCGAACCGCCACGAGACGTTCCGATCACCATTATGCTGCATCTCTTTCACTCTCTAACACCAAACGATACACATATCTTGCTCATCCATTTCATTGAGATTCGTTCCAAAGATAAAACAAAATAACGATATTTTCTATTTCAACAATTAAAGCAATAATTACGCGTGAAATTAAACAGTTTTCTTATCTCTCATAGTGCCTGTATAATTAGTGCAGAGTCTAAAGACACAAGGAAGGTGTATTGTCCACAGATTATTCCGAAAAAACACGATTAGCGGCGATGTATTCACCGGACGCTCGGAAGTGCTAGACTGGTAGTGACTCAGGCGATTACCCTGAATTCGTCTAGTAAATATGGAGGGCAAACAACTGATGCGAATATAATTATTATGAAGCAATGATGGCCGAGCGGTGATAACTATGGACTGTCGTGCCGCAGGTCCCCACAGCCGCGCGCCGGCCGGCTTGAGCTTCACCGCATTGTGGAAGGGCATTTTGCGAATGCCCGCCTGGCTAGCTACCACCCACAAGTAACCTTCAAGTAGGAAATCTGTCGCCAAGCACCTAAGGGTGTGTTCCAGCAGCAATCCTTGAAGAGTCATTGAAATTACAGGCATAAGATTAGACTTAACTACTACGTCTCAAGGTGACGGGCGCAGTGCAATTCATGACTTGTGACGAAATGCTCCGTTATAGGCAGAGGTTATTCGTCACAATAACATAAAAAAAAACACAACGATGTTATGCAGTGGGATATAGGTTTCATTATATTGTAGGTCTTACTCTTAACTCGCATGAGCCTGTTATAAACATTTACAATAATATATCCATAATTTTATAGTATATGTATGAAAATAAAGTTAATAATAATAAATAATGAAGAGAAATTGTGGACGTATCTTTGTTTTACTTTCATCGAACATAAACCCAGATTTTGTTCAACGAAACGTAGACCCAATAGAATTCAATTTGAAACAAAATTGAAATTCTGCGAAGAAACGCCTGTACATAGTATTTTATTCATTGAGTAAGTATTCGTTTTATTTTTATGAGAAAACTTGATTTGCATTATTTATATTTATTGAAATTATTTATTTCAAAACAGTTTTATATCAATGAATGCCTTCAATCAGAGATTTCAATATGTTTTGTTAAAAAGACAAAGAGTATGGTAGATTATTAATAAGAAGTTATCGAATGCGAAAGCGACGTGATAAGTAGCAGCGTGTTATTACTCATTTTTTTCTTTTATGTCTGATAGGTTAGCCTTTGACCACTATCTCACCTGATGGTAAGTGATGATGTGGTCGAAGATATTGTGCAGGCTAACCTAGAATTACTGGCTCTCAAGGACAGCTGCCCAAACACACCGTTAGGTGCTTGGTGACAGATTTTCCACTTGAGGGTGGTAGCTACCCAGGCGGACATTCGCAAAATGTCCTACAACCATGCTATAACGACTGCCATCCTAAGACAATAACCGGGACCGACGGCTTAACGTGCCCTCCGAACCACGGAAGCGCTCAGTAGTAGTAATGTCACCAACGGTCACCCATCCAACTCATGACCGGCGGACGTTGCTTAACTTTGCTGATTGGTGCAGAATGGCTAAACAAACTTCGCTACGAGCGCTTCATTCGGCACATTGTTTCCTTTAGTCGCCCTTTTCGGTAGCAGAAAGATGTAAGACAATTCCTAGCATTATTAAGGCATGAGCTCTGTCTACTCTGTTAATTACATTAATAAACAATTACTTTGTATTATGTAAAAAATATTTGAAAAAATTAGAATAACATTTTACAAAATAAAACAAAATCAATATTTAGTGCTAATTCTGCCTTAATTGCCTGCTGAGTTGACCTGACGTCCGAAATGCCAAATAGCCAAGCTGGAATGTTTTTCGACATTTTTCGCTTCTACACCAAGCATCTTCAGTAGGTTTTCACTCTTCGAGCACACGATGAAGTTTTTTTAAAACATTTACGTATTTATTACGTATTTTTTTAACATATTAATTTATTTTTTATAAAGATTTTCTAATATTATTAGTATATATATATGTACTAAATAAAGTAAAGTTATTCTTAACTATAATTTACATAGGTAGTTGTAAGGCTAGCCTGTAACCACTATCTCACCTCATGGTAAATGAAGAGGTGGTCGAAAATGTTATTCTGGTAAACCTAAAATTATTCATTCTCAAGAACAGCTGCCAGAACTCACTTAAGTGCTTGGCGATAGATTTTCTACGGGCATACGAATCACGCCCTACCACCATCCTATAATGACTGCCATCCTACGACAACAAACAGGACCTTAGCCTCAGGAGCAGCAGCAGAGAACAACACGTAGGCTTTCAGTAGTACTTACTCGGTTAAGAATGACTAGGCAAGCTCTACATGTGCTCTATGTGTGCTTCACAAACCAATGACAACCGTAGTGAAACCAATAGACAACGAAATACTATGTCATGCGTAATATTTACATTTGAATGAAATTGAATTTTATGAGGCAATATTAACTTCTTTATGTAAGGAAATGCATTCTTTTATTTTCACTTCAGAAATACACACTCAAAAGAAGACTACAAAACCAGCAAAATTATAAGATGAGTAACCTTTTCCATAAAAATATTAAAAAACGACAATAAAAACAATCATTTATTATTTATACACAAGAAATTTAGGCAGATATGAGTTACAAAACATACATAGATTTTTCATAGTTAAGTATTAAGGAGAGTCTAAAACAAGGTAAAGGTACAATTGCGAATTTTTAAAACAAAGACAATTATTTAGTTATATTCATTACACATATTACAAACAAGTAGTTAACACGTTACAAATTCTTCCGTGAACACCGCTTATAGAATGCCCTCGAATTTCGCATTGAATAACGGCATTCATGAAATCCAGCTTTAAATTACTTGAGCCCCATCTGGCTTTACAGAAATCCTATTCACAATTTCCCTCTTTGACTAACTTCGTAAGTATCTTGCACAAAATAACACGAACAATTTTATTATTGGCATCTGTCATACGTAGATATATGCGGCCAATTTATAAACACCATTGAATAAAATTAATGTTTATTTTCATCAAAAACGTCGTTACTAAACCTGATGTTACGAAACAACAAATATATGGCGATGGAGATTCATTTGTAATTTTTCAATAAATAATGTATTACATTATAAAATGAACCTATTATAATGAAATACAAGTGTATCTCTACGAAAATAAATTTTATAAATATTTTTTTTTACGATTTCATGTTTCAAGTAATGGTGGGACATAGACAAGGTAAATTCATTATGAATTTCACCCATATCGATTAAACAAAACTTATTTTAGTAATGTATATATTCATCATTAAAGATTGAAATATATGAACAGTAATGATTAAATAACTAACTGCGAGTTAATATCACGATTGAAAATCAATTGGGATTCTACCGGAAGTCATTGTTAGGATCTTTAGTGTCCTTCTAGTTTATCTGAGTGTATCGCCTTTTACTAGCAAAACGTCCTTACGGTTAAGTTAAATACCAGTGTATTCAATATTACATTATAATCATTAATATTTTAGTTATTTGATTTTTTTACGAACGTAATGCACGAGTATGTAAGATTACTTCGAAGGCTATTCCAGTTTCTACCGGAAGCAATCTGTGCACAATCACATAAAAAACCCATTTGGAGTTTGTTACTGTTGATTTCGATTGTATAACTGCCCTCATTATACTATCAGGCCGAACTTCACAGGCGTCGAAGGATTTTGTGTGGTGGCTTTCTTGAATCCGCATTTTTGTATGTTTGTTAAAGTGTTATTCAGCCGTTCTCCCAATCCCCTATGACATTTCTTTAAAGCCGAGGGTGGGAGGGCTACTAATTACACTTATTAATCAAACAAATGTTGTCTGAGCACAAGAACGAGATTCAAATTCCGAAATATATACTTACTCGTATATTACCTACAAAGAAACGAGCGTAAGTTTTAAAATTTTGGTCCCATCGCAACATTGATAATATTTACTATTGGTTTCTGATTTTTTGAAAACAGATACAAACCAAATTTACTTTTTGAAATACTTATCTACTGAATGTTAATGCTGAGTATAAAAACGAATTGTGGCTTTAACGGTGTATATAGTTCGGTGCTCCAGACCTGTAAGTCTATAATTTTGACAAAATTAAAATTGATAAAGTCCGTCACAATATAATAAGATATTTGGCACTAAAGAATTTAATAAATACGGAGAAGTATTAACAATACCATTAAATTTTAAGTACATCCAACAATAATGGCACAAAGAAAAGTATAAGCGGTAAATTTTAATAACAAAATGCTTCTCAAAGTTATCTAACACTTCAAAGTACAGTCATTTGATAGTTTTCCTGGAGAATTTTGTAGAAGTTTTAAAATAGATTATTTCAACGTGTATTTTTCAAATTTCTACGTTGCCACGTCCTATGTTTCCCAGTCGCGCCGCCATTTATTTAAAATTACGCCTAAAACACTGTATCTCGTTTCCTTTACTCATCTTATCAAGAAAATTGATGCAAAATTAACTGATAGAAAATATAATTTATTAGACCAGGAAACTAAAATGACCAGGTGTAGGTGTAGGGTTTATCATCATCATTACCAGAAATGTAAACTAAAGGACTTTTTCCATTTCAACACGGTGGGATTATGCTATTATCAGTTTCATGTAAATCCGATTTCATGATATGTTTGCTCGGGAAGAAGCGTTTATTCCTCTTCATCGCCATATTGTGATGGAACTTGCGAATTCCTGTTAGGTGTACTGAAGATAACACGATAAACAAAACACGGTTTCAATTCCAACTCTGCTACAGAAAATCTGATGCCAAAGCATTCTTGCTTGGAATCTTGCCTGTTTATTCTAAGAGCAATAAATAAAAGACAACTACACACTACACAACAACCTAACAAAAGAATAATCCAGCAACTAAGACAACCGCTTCCAATAGCAAATACTACGTTTTCATCCCGTCCCTAAAGACCATCAAATATTCACATACAACCCAGTCTGCAGGTTGATTGACATTAAAAGCACTCACGTTGTCATAGCCCGCCTTCCAAGTAAGTAGTAAACTATTACCAATCATAGTAGTATACCAAATAAGTAGAAACTTTTAATTTATTATGTACAATTTTAATCGTGAAATGAGTAGAAAAAGAGATATGTCATAAATCTGTTTTTGGGCGATTTTTTTGTACATGGTGGCGTGAAAGGTGTAGTAAGTAGCAAAGTAGAAATTTGGAAAAAACACGGCAAAATCTATAGACTCATCAATTTTAATAACTTCATCTTCCTACATTTACTGTATGATATCCTATCTAATAACACCAAGGATAAATACATAACACAAAATATATCTTGCTATTAACATAGGATAGTTGTAAATAAGGTTTCGCGTCGGTTTTTCAGCCGACTACCTGCCCAAAGTCACAATGACCAATGTAAAGGTTTAGTGTTGTAATATTTTACACAGTTTATATAAACAAGCATTAGATATAGACACTAGGAGCAAAATAACATGAAAAACTATAGGATCACTCAGAATTAAGCGCAGAGAAAAACCATTAATTTTTGTCTTAAACCTAGAATATATTCTGTTAGTATACTGCTGGTCATGTCCATCACTGGTTTCCACAACAAGAAATAAATATGCGGATCGTTAACATTGCTCTATGTTTATAAATGTTTACTATTATTTAACGCATTCCAAGCTCGATATCTTATAAAACATGTATGAGTAGGTTAATATTTGCTTAATCGTTTTATATATATTACAACTAACACTCAAAGCATCAGGACAAACACAATGTAAAATGTCTACTTAAAGTTATTAAGTAAATATTACCAAATTATACAGTGTCTACTATGTCAGTGTAAAGTATGTGTGTTAGTTCAATTATTTTGGCAACATTTTTAGAAAACTCAATTAGTTTTTCTCGTCAACCCTTTCCTAAGTCATTTTACATTATTTATAGAATATTTACAAAAGTTGCATACCACGTTGTGGTATGGCATACAAATATACATATGTGGCATACTCTGTATTGTACAATATATGTCATTCTATTTAAACTATGCGATTCTAGGGAATTAAAAAAAGAAGATAATCTAACTCGTGTCAAAATTTGCATAGAGTGGCGATAGAAAAGTAAGATAGAAACACATTTTGGGTTTCTAAGTTTCATGGTGTCGGATTACCAGAAACACAAAAAATATTTATAATTTATATGATACATGCTACGAAAATAAATTGCCAAAAAATATAACGATTGTATCAGTAACTTTATAGACTTTTCAGAATAATTGTTTACCAACACATTTTGAAATAAAAATAGTATTCCAGTAGTACCATCGATGGTACAAGTCCTGTGTACGGTACTAACAACTAGGTACTAACTGTACCAAAAAAGGTGCTAGAGGCAAACATCAGTGTCAGTTGTACCAAAATTGTACTGACTAATGATAAAACTGGTCTATGTCAAAACTTTGTAATTGATTTTATTGATAAGACAATTTATAGTCCAAATACATAAAACGAACCACGTCTGTTAATTTTTGATAGGCAATCTTTATACAAGGCATGATACTGAGTAATATTCAGCATGACAACATTTACATCTTTAACTTGGAGGAACACATTAAATATTATCAGGTATTCTATACCTTTTTTCTTGATAAGAATATAATAATCATTGTAACCAAAACCAACAGAAGGTCAACTTCTATCCTATAGTATAGAATATCCTTTAATATTAGCTAGCACCAGCGCATACAATTGTCTATATAACCAGCTCTCACTCCAATCCAAGCACTATATCACTGTATAACACAAGACCTTTTTTCAGTCTGTCCAGGTGCTCTTACAAATCTGTTAAGATTGATTTTTGGACTACTGCTCGCACTATCTCCATCACCTTTGGCACAAGTCTTGTTTCTCATTATCATCAGGTCTGTTCTTATACTCGGTCTTCTGACGTTCGGAGCGACCACCCCGCATGCGTCTGATAGTCTTCTTTTGATGGATAAGGTACACTTTTTACTTCTAGCCCCTTGACTGCTGGTTGGTGGTAGAGTACATGGACTACCGAAGGCTGTGCTGACTCGTTTATGGTGGTTGGGGGCCATTTCTAAGGGGAGATTGGCCACTACGAACAGCTCGTAAAAGAGATCGTCCACTTGGTAGTTCTTTTTGGCGGAGGTTTCAACGAAAACGCAGTCGGTGTCTTGAGTTGTACAGTATGCTGTAGCTTCTTCTGGTTGGACAGTCCTGTGGAGAGAAAAAGGAGATTGTACTATTATTGGGGTTATTTACAAAAGTCTGAGGTAGGGACTATTCTAGGGTCTGGAACGTTGCCCGGTAAATACCAATATATATCTGGGTCACATCTCAATCTGCAGACTGATACTTATCCTGTTTGATATCGTAGACGGCAAATAAGAGAAGCAACAAGTTCCTTCTCTTATTTGCCGTCAACACATGAGTATAGTGTTAGGCACACAAAACTTCTTAATTATTTCTATATATTATGATTTACAAATTACAATTTACAAATTATTGGAATACAAAATGTTTTGCCCCGGGCGGGAAATAATTTCGGCGACACAGCCGTACCCCCGGTAGCTTAATAGATAAAGCATCCGGCGCGAAATCGGAAGGACGCGGGTTCAATTCCCGCCCGGGGCAAAACATTTTGTATTCCAACAATTTGTAAATTTATGATTTTCGCTTAGTACGCGGTAGTGCTTGTAATCATAATATATTGAAATATAGAAGGGTAGCGACATCATTCCGAGAGTTAAGTGTTTGAAAAAACACTTCTTTCGGTCAGATGAAGTCTAGTAGTCTGGTTGATGGCCGCGCACCGTCCCCTATGACGGTTTAAGAAATACGATTGGAGTACGAAATTTCGGTGACACAGCCGTACCCCCGGTAGCTTAATAGATAAAGCATCCGGCGCGAAATCGGAAGGACGTGGGTTCAATTCCCGCCCGAGGCAAAACATTTTGTATTCCAATAATTTGTAAATTTATGATTCTTAATTATTTGTTTATTATCATAATTAACGCCTTGAAGCAAGAATAAGTGCATACCCAATGGTTGGTCAGCCAGGAACCCGTGCATGAAGCTAAACCCAAACGTCCTACAAATTTGTGACAGTCATCTTCTTTCACACATAATCACCTCCCTTCATATATTACCAAAATCATCCCCTCATCTCCCTCTTGCCTATTTGACACATTCCATTCTGAACGAAAGTTCTTGCTTTTACTTATTTTGAAATATTATACATAATATAAAGTCCCTATCTAAATTAATATAATAAATAGGAAAGATTTGATTGTTTGTTTGTTTGCATTGAATTTGCTCCGAAACTACTAATCCGATTTGAAAAAATATTTCACCATTAGAATTTTACACTATCCCTCATGAACAAAGGCTATAGAAAATTTTTAAAAAAGTTATAGATCCGTATGAAAACTTCTATAATGTAACACAAAGTGCGAAAAAAAATACCAATAAAAAGTTATATCGCATACGCTGTGGAAATTATTGAAAATAGAGCAAAGTGATGTACAACAACTTTATAGAAGATATCAGTATCTATAAAAAAAAGTCCGCTATAGCATATGTCTAACTATTAAAGTTATGTCACAAAAACTACCGTTTTATGTGTTTAAATTTATATTTTTTATTAAAAACCCGTGCGAAGCTGGGCTATAATTGTATATTTTAAACCTTCTTTAAAAAAAAAGGTTCTCAATTCGACTGGTTTTTTTGTGTAACCTCATAACTCTTTACAGGGTGCGCCGATTTTGGAGACTTTTCTTTAAATTCTTAAGCGGGTGCTTGGCGTGTGGTCCCATTTAAATTTAAGTGAGATCTGACGAATAGTATTTGAGTTGTCCCTAAAATGCGTATTTTATATTTAAAGTCTATGTGTATTTTAGATTAATTGTCTGGTTGTTTTCTTGTTAAAAAAAATAAGCAAGAAGTTACTTTTCCTTCACGTCACCCTGAGAAATACAATTGTTAAGTCTCATATGCCTGTAATTTCGTAATTATTTACTGGCTCTCAAGGACTCTTGATGGAAAACAATGTTATCCAGGCGGGATTCGTAAAATCTCCTTCCACCATGCGGTGAAGCTCAAGCCGGCGGTGGGTATCGAACCTTAGACCTGCGGCACGGCAGTCCATAGCTATTACCGCCCGGCTATATTATAAAGAAAAGAAAAAGAAAGGCTATCGTTAACGACATATCTCATGAAGATAAAGTGGTTAAATACACTTTTGGGAATATACAGGCGTAATGATATTTATTTGAATGTACAATATTACAAAATCGTATATCCTTGTAATAAATGAAAATTAAATTTAAAGAGGAAAGAAGTAGGAGTAATGATGTATTGCAATTTTGTTTTCATTCCACCATCTCGGAAACAGTATTTTTAATCTTCAATATCTGAGTGGAAAAGCCGTTTTTATTCTCTAGATGATAAAGTACTCGTAAATTGAATTTAGTTTGTGAATTAAAAAAAACATTAAACCTATTTACTGCTACCTCTACGGTGCCGAATATATCATACAACTTTTTTTTCATTTGTTAAAAACTCAGACTCGGAACCTTCTTGGTGTTCTTTTTTCAATTTGCTTTGTACGCGGTTCTTTACGCGGCATTTTTTCATGTCATTGTTAAACCTTATATTAAAAACAAGAAACTTGAAAACAAGTGAAAAAACTAAAATGAGTGATTAAAAGTGTACCTATCTTGTGATTGTAAACTTTTTTTTTTTTCATTTAGTCATTTCCTCGCTGAGGTGTAATGAAAAGTTATGTGTTGCACTCGAGTGCAAAGATTTTTCACCTCGTGCTCTTTTGATTCCCTCGCTAACGCTCAGGATTCTAAAATTAAATCACGAGCGCAGCAAGTGATTCAAAATTGAACACGCGGTTAAAAAGCAACTTTGCACTCTTGTATAACAAATAACTATTTATTTACTTGGATGACATAGGTTTTATTCCAGTTATTGTGATGAAACCAACTTCTGAACCAAGTTTGATGTGAGGCAAATCTGAAAGTCATCATCATCATCATCATCAGGAAGACGTCCACTGTTGAACAAAGGCCTCCCCCATAGAGCGCCACAAAGAACGGCTATTAGCCGCTTGTAACCATTGGCTACCAGCGACTTTCACAATGTCGTCATTCCAGTGGGGGGGGGGGCAATCTAAAAGTATCCTTAAAAAAACTAAATCGTTTCATAAATTAAAGAGTTCTTAGTAAATGATATATATTTATAATTAGTAAATTATATGTCCATATTCCAGAGCTTAGAGACTTCAAAAGCTTGGTATCAGCCGTATGTTTATTATATGTTACTATCATATACAGAAACAACAACATTTCCTCTGTCATAAACTATGAAATATCCAGGCGGCCGCGTGCTGTTAGAATTAGTCGAAATCCCATTAGGAAGCAAAAATCTTATCGCGAGAAGTGAAGATTCCCGCTAGGACTCCATCGCATATTATAAATCAAGACCTGAAGCTCCTTGCTTATCGTCGCTATACAGGAAATGTCAATCTTAAATGATTAATCTTTACAATTTAAGAGATAAAAAAAATTAAGGGAGTGGATCGATCAAAACGCCTTCTGTCGCGATACGCAGGTACGTACTTATAAGTTTTAATAACATTACATTACATTCAAGGTAACAGTAATATTTTCTTTACCGATGAAAAATACTTCACGATTGAAGAGCACTACAATAACCAAAATGATTAAGTATACGCTCACAGTTCTAAAGAAGCTGCTCAAGTGGTCGGAGAGGTACGACATGGTCAACATCCTGCGTCGGTGACGCTTTGGCGGAGCGTGTCTTATCCAGGCATCTCAAAGCTACATTTTTGTGAAAAAAGGAGTGAAAACTTCTGTATTAAAGTATATCAAGAGTCAGTTTTGAATCGTGTTGTGAAACTTCTCAGCAATACACTTTTAAAAATGTACCTTGGACTTTCTAGCATGATGCACCTGGTCATAAGGCACGAACTACCCAAGCCTGGCTTGAAAACAACGTTTCGGATTTTATAAGAGCTGAAGACTGACCCTCATCTAGCCAAGACCGCAACCCTCATCTAGCCAAGACTACAAATTATGGTTTGTTTTAGAGGACACGGCTTGCTCTAAGTTTCACGGCATCACTGAGTCTTTTAAAAAGTCTCTGGAGCAAGCAGTGCGAAATTTCCCATGGAAGCAGTGCGTAAATCCGTAGATTCGTGGCTAGACAGATTAAAGGCCTGTATAAAAGACAAAGGTGGCCATTTCGAATAGAATATTGTTTTTATTTTTTGCTGATACTTTAATAAGTATGTAGGTACGTACTTATAAGTTTTAATAACATTACATTGCTTCATGAAAAAAATGCTTTTTAATTAGCAACAGAACTTGTGGTCGGTAGTAGGAACTAGGTATTTTGTAATTACTTTTAAAAGACCCAAAGCTTCCGCAATGAAACGTATGAAACGCATTTCGTTTTATCTATTTGGATGACTTGAAGTATTTTACAGTTATTTTCAAACTAATTAACATATTTCGATTATTAATCTGTGGAACCTATCTGATAGAATCCTATAAAATAAAAATAATTTTCTAAATAAATTCATAAATGACGGAGTCCTAAGGTAACGAACATAAATAAAACTGGATCGAGAACCTCATTATTTTGTAAAACAATGCCAATCAATTGAACATCTTGGCTTGCTGGTTATTATTTGTAATACAAAGGAAAGCGAATAAAGTTCATTGAACACGAAGTTTAATAAAAGACACTAGCCGTCTATTTCAAATTCAACAAAGTTACTAAAACAATACAATGTTTGCTAAGCGTTTTCCATCCGGCCAGTTCCAGTGTGCCTAGGTTACCTACTGCTTTGCATTCGAACTCAGTGATGCCCAGGGGATATTTCCGCCTCGTTAGCTTCCTGTTTCAGTTTACTGTTGAATTTCAGAGCTCTGAACATTCCTGGCATGAGATATTGAATTCATATTGTAGCTTTAAAGCGCAGCTTCATTTAAAGCACTTTTAAAAAATATAATTTCACAATTTTCATTTCACAGACGGTTTACGCGGCTTTTATGCGATTACCTTTTCGTTCTTCAGCTTTTATCATAATGCAATGGGATTGATTATGGGTATAAATTCTTTAATTAATTATTGCAAAAATATGGGTACGTTACAGTCATTGGCTTTTCTATGGGTAGTATTAATATTTTTAGTATGTCGTTATCTTAGATGACTAGATATTTCTTATTATCAATAAGAGTATTAGGCGTTTTAGTCAAGAGACAAAATAAAAAGAGAGCCGAGAGCAGAGGTGTTAAAATCGTCATTATTGATGGTATAAAATTAACACTAAGTGTTTTATGGTATTTTATTAAAATAAGACATTAAATAATATAAATTAATAATAAATACGACCGTGCCCTTGCAGCGATTACGGCATTTAATAGTCTTGGCATGTTTACCACCAGGCTTTTGATGGTGTCCTGTGTAATGATTTCACATTCAGCAGAGCTCACGATGTTTTGTAGAGGTGGTTGTACAGATCGCATTATTAGAGAGTTAAGTTCCAGTAACAAAGTTTGGCTATCAAAACCTCTTTAGAACTTAATTATTACCATAGAACATATAATAATACTACGTTCTTACCAATAATGTGGAAATAAAAAAAATCATAACCGCCCCATTTTTGCAAAGCAGTGTTTATAACTGTTGTTTCAGCTTATCTCACTACAAGGCGCGCCCATTTCCATTAAAGTAAAATTTAACTCACCGACAAGCGATGTTTGACTAGTTGGTTTGTTACTCTATTTAACTCAGTCATACATTAAGGTACCCCCGTGGGGTGCCGGGTTAGAATTGCACCTCTCCATTTCTTCCCTTGTGGTTGTCGTAAAAGTCGACTAAGGGAAAAATACTAGAAGGTGGGCAGCAGTGCCTTCTTAAGAACTATGCCATCTTGCACTGCGATCCACAAGCCGCCTGCCAAGCGTAGGGATTATGGCAAATACCCCCTACACAGGGGAGGCTGTGTTCAGCAGTGGATAATCCGGCAAATACTGAACTGCGTTTCACTGCGTATTTCTTTTAAATTCATGTTACACTAGCTCTGCATCACTAAAACGAGGTACGCGCAAGGAGTACGATACGATAATACTTTCATGGTGACGACTTATTATGTATAAAAATTACAGATAAAGGTAGTATATAATATTGCTGGTAGTATTATATATAATATGAGCGCGAAAACCACGCACGTTTTGAAATTTTCTTGATACCGATTTTTACATAACAAAACTTCTAAGTGTCATTCTAGATTATTAGTTTGTGTTCAGTGTTAGTGACTAAAAATTAGTTCAAGCTCATAAATGGAAATTGATCTGAGTCCACCAGAAAAAAGAAGATGCAGCAAGTGCTCAATCTAGAGTTAGGTTCGTATTTGATTTCCTTGCAAATCACTTTTAATTATTTCACATACGTATTGAAAAATGTGTGTCACACGTGCTTGGAGGTTGATGAAACTCGGGACGATGATTTGCTCTCGCCTTAGCTCGGCTCGAGCAAACATTGTCCTCTTGTTTACAATAACCTTCTTTACGCACTTTTATCACAATGTATTATTTTATTACTCGTGCTTGTTATAATAATATATGATGTAGTTACCTTAAAATGTGTGCTAACTGCTTTTTTTATGTTATTTTGACGGAACAAGCTTTTTTTTTTATCTCCGATAGGCTAGCCTTTGACCACTATCTCACCTGACGGTAAGTGATGATAGCCTAGAATGACTGGCTCTCAAGGATAGCTGCCATAACACACCGTTAGGTGCTTGGCGACAGATTTTCAACTTGAGTGGTAGCTAGCCAGGCGGGCATTCGCAAAATGCCTTACCACCATGGTATAACGACTGCCATCCTAAGACAACAACCGGGACCGACGGCTTAACGTGCCCTCCAAAGCACGGAAGCGCTCAGTAGTATGTCACCACCGGTCACCCATCCAAGTCATGACCGAGGCAGACGTTGCTTAGCTTTGCTGATCGATTCAGAACGGCCAAGCTAACTTCGCTACGAGCGCTTCAAAAGCTCGAGGCGCACCTCATGTTAAGCGGACTAATCTCTGCCTAAAACAGAACCATTTCGTCACAAATCACGAATTTCACTGCGCCAGGCACCTTGATACATAGCTGTTAAGTATCATGTGCCTGTAATTTCACTGGCTCTCAAGGACTGCTGCTGGAACATACCGTTAGGTGTTTGGCGACAGAATTTCTACTGGAGGGTGGTCTCTAGCCAGGCAAAATTCCCTTCTACCATGCGGTGAAGCTCAAGCCCGCGGCGGGATTCGAAGCATGGACCTGCTGCGCGGCAGTCCATAGCCAATGCCACTGAGCCATCACTGCTTCAAATCGTACTTTGGCAATATTTGACCCGCACAAGTGATATTTTTTAGCTCGGAGAACATGATTTTCTTCATTCTCAACTATAGCATACAAAGACTTGCAAAAACATTTTTTTTTGCTAGATTACGACGATTTTGAACTACATGTCTACAAGTTCCACTCAAATTGAATCATGTAAAGTCGGCACCTTCGTGGAACGAACTGTACATCAGTACTAATATTATAGATGCGAAAGTAACTCAGTCTGTCTGTCTGTCTGTTACGCTTTCACGCCAAAACTACTGGACTTATTTGAATGAAATTTGGTATGGAAATAGTTTGAAACTCGGGAAAAAACATAGGATAGTTTTTATCCAATTGCGCAAAAAGAGGTTAATGTTTTTGCGCGATAACCGACATACGCGCGGGCGGAGCCGCGCCCGGAAAGCTAGTAAGTTATATTTTGAAAACATCTCCACTAGTATTTTAGTCGGTACCAAGATCTAAGTCATGAAAAGAGAAATGCCAAGCTAAAGCTTCAAACGCTTTGAAATAGAGCATTGTTGAGTTCGTCGTCTTTGTTTGTGCTTCCTCTTAGTTTTACTTGTTGAACATTTGGAACTCTGCCATGCCAGTGAACGGCACTTGTTGTTCTAAGTGTATTATATGGTGTTTGAGAAAACAGGCATGTTAAGCGATAGACATTTATCTTTTCAAGCAACATGCAGTGATGGTCTCACGGTAATAATAGAATAGAATAGAATATAAATATTTATTACCCATATAGCTTTGAATGTTATACACGGCAAGCCCAATACATTTAGGGCCCGTTTCAGAATGTCCTAATAAAGTTTCGGGTTGCTATGCAACACATGAAATAACTGAATGATTAAAATGACAGTAAATATGCAGCGCGTTTCAAGCTTTAACCGATGGATAGGCTAAATCGATGACTGTGAAACGCAAAGACAGTGTTTTATTTATGAAATATATTCTGGGTAGTAAAACCGGAACTTACTCGAACATTCTGAAACAGGCCCTTAGTTTATTATTTTAGAAGTTTAAATTATGATATTCATTACAGAAATATTTGATACAATACAATCTGTTTTATATAATAAACATAAAAATAACTATGGACTGCCGTGCCGCATGTGCATGGTTTGATGTCCACCGCCCGATTGAGATTCACCGTATAGTGGAAGGGCATTTTGCATATGCTCGCCTGGCTATCTACTTAGCCATTAAGTAGAAAATCTGTTGCCAAGCACTTAACAGTGTATTCCGTCAGCGGTCCTTGATAGTCAGTAATACTAGGTATTTGTTGGTTAACCATCCTCGACCATAACATCACTTGTGTTGGCCAGCATTTGTAGCTATACACGATCTACTCACAGCATGAGTGATAAAAAAATTTCAACATGGTAGAACTTACTTAAGTTCCTTATCACACTTATTGCCAGCAATCGCCATGGGAACTCTGGGCACTTGCCGTTTCCCCCTGCTGTTTCCACTGGCGGCGCTTGCCTTCGTCTCAATGATCTGCTCTCGAAGCCTGATCACTTCCTCGAAGGACTCCCGGCTGTCCATCGCGAAAACTAACACGAACAGGTCACCTGTAGATGAAAATCGTATGTTATCTTCAAATATCATATCGAATATCTCGCAACTTTTAGACATGGGTATAAAGATGATAAATGCTGTGGGCTGAGTGATGAACTTGAAATCTTGAAGCACCTAACAGTGTGTTCCGGCAGCTGTCCTTGAGAGCCAGTAATTCTAAGTTAAGCCTGTTAACACCTTCGACCACATCATCACTTACCATCAGGTGAGATTGTGGTCAAAGGCTTACCTATCAGAATTAAAAAAAAAAACCTCGTCCACCACCAGTGGGAGAGTCTAGTTGGTAGACGGGGCGTCGCCCATTACGCTGACATCGGCCCCTGGAGTTTATACCCTAGGGGCAGTGTTGTATGTAGGGTAAGTATTGGTGTTGGTGTTTGTGATGGTGGTTGTTTGAATTATTGGAACCGATTAACAGTTTGGCGAAGACGGTTGAAAAAGGTTAAAAGAAAAACTAAATATCCAAAAAATGGAACCGACTTAAACACCCAAAAGTATGTAATAACTTGTTGAAGTCGGTACCATGATGGTTCAAAAGTACCTATTATCATAATATTGTTTCACATGGTACTGACTTCGACCAGTTATTTTACACTTTTAGGCATTACAGTCGGTTCCATTTTGTGGAAAAAAAAATCGCACTCTTTTTAGTGACCCTTGCTACTTACGGGATCGATTGTCATTTATTGTCAACAACTATATCATCAATATAGGTAAATATTTTTCAGTTATTGGAATGTAAACACAAAAGCGACTTCACCGATTTTCATAAAATTTAAATGGCTCCAATCGACAAGCATTAGCCTCTAAAAAAAGGAATTTCAAAATCAGTTCACCCAGTCAAAAGTTCTGGGGTAACAAACATAAAAACAACAGACGAATTGAAAACCTCCTCCTTTTTTGGATGGCGGTTAAAAATATAACTGAATCGTTAGTACTCCTCAACATGGCCTCTGCTTAATATACTTCACGAAGAAATAACAGATTCCTTCTCGATAAGAAGACATACATACATCGTGTGATTTATCACTTTGGATGCGTAACTTATATTCAATTAGTTACGTAATTACATAATAATAGTTTAAATGTATTTTAGGGTCTGTTCAACCATGTTATGATAGTGGTCATGAAACGAATGTTTGATTAGGATAGCGGCGTAGAATTATTTATATGTATTTTTAGGTTAAGCAACTCGCCCGTGGTCCAGTTAACACTCTCTCACTTACAAAGTACCTAATAGTAAATATAAACTTGTAATTTTCTTATTTTAGTTTGAAATCTGATTCTTACAACTTATACACTTTCAGTTCGTAGTGGAATATGGAAAAAATTCAAATTCGTAGTCATTTAGAAATCGATAAGTCACAGTCGCGTTCATAAGTTGGTAGATAAATTTAACTCATACACTTTCAGTTGTAGCGGAATATGGAAAAAAATTCAAAGTCATTTTGTCATTTTGAAATCGATAAGTCACCTTATGAACGCGAGTTCATAAGGTGGTGGATAAATTTTATAGGTTTGGCGACAAAATAAAAAGTAAATTTTTTTGCATCTATTCGTGTATTTGTTAAATGAACCATGATTACACAGCAACCGTCATAGATATACAAGCATTTTAATACACATCTTAACTAAACGAATTGATATGCTGATATCCAAGATGGCACATTTACTATTTTCTTGCTGGATGATTTCCATGTCCTAATCTCTCAAGCCTATGCTTGAGACCACGATAAGTGTTTGATGAGAGCTGTCAAAACGACAAAGAAGGCTTTACAAACATTTTGTGAAATTACATTTTCAATCAAATTAATTCAATGGGTCATCTTTTCATTTATTCAAAGCTTTTAATTTCTTAACTCCTTGAAGTGACGTCAGCCCCAGGGGTAGCGAGTGTTTGCTAATAATCGACGATCGTTAGTTTGATTTCTACTATACTGACTATAGCATCACTGCACGTGGATAGTACCACTACATAAATTAGTTAGGTAGATATCCTTTATCTACGAAGTATTCTTTGCCCTAATCACAAAGTATGACCCATAATTCTGCGTCTCGTATAGCATTTTCCTCTCTGTAGTAAGGTGAAATATTCGCACGTTCTTCTAACGCCCCCAGTCAGTCCCCCAGTAAAGTCTCAGTCCCCTAAGGAACTATACTGTACTCACTATTCCATTACAGTCAGTTCCTATGTAAGAGTCAACTAGTACCAATGTATTATGAGAGTGAGATATCGGATCAAGATCGGGTAGACGTGATTATTTTGTTCTCAAATAATAAATGCAAATATCTATTTAAAGTGAGCCTTTTGCTAATTTAACTGTAAATATTTGTTAAGTTACATACAGCTAGTACGAAATTAATTGTGATTAATAAGTTTCGCTTTGGTGTGGAAAGTATTTCGATAAACAATTTCCTAAATTTAATGTGTTCTGAGTAGGGCCACCATCACCTAAACCACCGATGCCGGACAAAATCTTTAAAAACCCGGACATTTGGTTTTTTCCCGGACACCCATGAAAACAAAGATCATTTTTTTCATTTATACAGCTTCTGTGCGCTAAAACTACAGAGCTACAAACATAATTAGTCACTCTTCTCTTTCTGAGGCAATCTATTAATAAAAATAATGAGGCGCTGTGTTATTTGGCATCATATTAGAAATAAATTATAATTTTTGGTTTTATAAATGATAAAATAACTATTAGTTAGATACTACAAGCTATGTATAATTTTTGTAAGTCATCTTGTTTGGCTACGTAGATTAAGTACCCAAAACCGTAAAACTTTTTTTAATGCAATTTAAAAGTAAGTAACAAGTTTAAATTTTGACGACCTCAAGATCTTTTTTCTACAAAATTACAAATATACGAAATGAAAAATCATAGTCATGTGCGGGATTCCAACTATTTGAGTAATTTTTAGTACTGTTATGTTAGACTGTAGATGTTGACACTAAGATTGTTTAAATATATTTAGGTAAATTAATTATTAGGTACTACCTTCTAACTACACTATCGCATTAGGTATAACCTGTAATGGTAGATGTAATTGTTTTAGATAAATAAATAAATAAACGACTAAATTTTTCCTCTCGAAAATTTCTAATTTTGTAATGTAATCCGTAGAGCATGCATTATATTTATAACAAACATAAAAATATATTTAAAAAATAGTACCATTGTATTTCGCTCAGTAGCAGCTATTTTTCATCTATAAAACCTATGAAATCACACCCATGAAACCTTCGGTAAGCTCAGGCTTCTGTATTCAATCCTAGAATTCATCACATGCTAAGGTTTTACTACAAGTATCTAGTACTCGCCCAATTGTACACACCTCACTATTGCGAGGAAAATGCTAGTGTTATATTGACTGCTTAAATAATATAGTAAATTTGTGTATACAAAAAATTAAAAGTAAAGTAACTCCTATTGGTAAAATTAAAGAGTAATTTAAGTAATATTAGCTTTCGAATGGCAAACAAAACTCTTACGTAGGCACCTAAACAAATATTGTAATAATCTTACTATATAATATGCAACACATTGTTAAAAAAGAGTTTAAAAGATTGGCCCCGAGTTTCTTGCCCGTTCTTCTCGTAGTGGCTCTATATTTTTTTTTGCTCAACGTGGCAGATAATGTAGAATATTTCAATATTAAAATTTGTAATTTAACTTCATAAGATGGTCGTAGATGCATAAATGATTTTGACTTTGACTTCGAACTATTCCGAGCTTGTAAGGTGATAGTTAAATTTTATGACCCGTAGCTAAAACCATCGAATCACTAATGAATGATTGTGGAATACAAAATCTCTTGTTTGTTTATGTAACTAGGTAACCTGATCGTCTGTACCCGCGTATGCGTATTCTCCTGTATTGTGGGAACTCAAAGCAAACACCGATTGTAGGAACTATCTTTATTATTTAACATATTACAGTACACAGGTATAAGACTAACACTATAATATGCGCGTGAGTGTACTTAAGGGTATATTTTAGACGAACGCCCCCATACAAAACGCAGCTCCAATCTCATTTTAATAATAGCGAATAAAACTAAATGATTTTTTACCTACGTAATCACTACCCTAATATCTAGGTTTGTGGTGCATCAGATTTTCATTAAATAATACAGTTTTGAAATTACACTAGCTCAAAAACTCGTAATTTTAGATAAAAGAAAGACCCAACTTTAAGCATCTCTTTCAAGAAAAATAAGCATGTTTTTAATATTTCTATTGCACCACAAACATGGGGAATATAATGAACTTTCTATAATGGGAAGTTATTTATACATGTGTACTATACTTTTTAAATAAATCTGGAGCTACGAATAACTGGCTCAAACTCCTAAAAACGAGTGCTATATACTAAACGCTATATAATGAAAAAATAATTATGAGTCCTAAAGAAAAAAGATTTGAGCCACAAACGATAGGTCTAATAATACACTATATGCGAGTTTTTTTTTTTATAACAAGTTGAGTTTATATGAAAGTTCACGCTTTGGCTGGCGGGTATATGGCCTTAACGGTATAGCTTAACAGCCGCGTGCGCGACGTAGTAATAACTGGAGACGACTGGGGAGGCGGCGAGGAAAGGCGAGCGAGGTGCTAATGCAAACTGTCGCATAAGCGTTTCCTTGCACCTACAGTTTACATTTTGGTTACCAACCTAAATTCCATATAGATAGAAATCAGCTACTCGAAAGTTTACATCTAACAAATATACAAACGCTATCCCACTTCCAATTAAAAACATTAGTACGGTAAAATATATAATTTTTAATTTCAAAATGTAATATTTTATTCAATTTATGGACTTTTATTTTATAAATTAATAGCAATTTGTATTATTTAAAAAAATTATATATATTGGATTAAGAGACTTTTGTATCAAAGACAGATATAAAAAAAATGGATTTCTTAATTTTTAATTGTGGCTAATATAAAACTAATGCGTAAAAAAATTATTGTAAAATAAAATATTGCGGAAATTCCTAATGATGAGTACTTACAGACTTACCTGTTATCTCTATCACGCAATTTATGATTTTTCGACGGTAAGCCTACTGAAGGTTAAAAGCTTGTCACATACTCGAACTTAATACTTATTTCATAATAAGAGCCGTAGCATTAGCCTTATTTGCAAAATAAACAACGCTTGCTTATTCCTTAACCGCATAATAAAATGCATGTGTGCATAATGTAGTTTCTTAAATATATTGCTCTACTTTATGAGCTCATACCAAGTTCATTAATAATTAATACGCGCTACAATTTATAAAGTGCTCCAGCTCGCGCTAACTTTGTTCACGGAAGTGACGTCAGAGGTGTTTTGAGATCACGTCGACATCACAACTTCGGTTGTTATAGGTTCTATGCATATGAAACCTCATTATCGGTAAATTGATAAGTTAGGAAATAACATTTTCACGAGTTTCGGCGCGAAATCGAAAAGTGGCATCTATAATGTTTTGTTATTTTACGAAATCAGTGTTTCTACGAGTGTTAAAGTGGATTGTTATTCAAGAGGTATTGAAATCTGTGTTAGCGAGTATAGGTAAATTATTAAAATTGCAAGAAATGTTACTTTTCATCACACATATTGGAAATACGTCAATTTGACTTTAGATGTCAACGGGGAATATATTAAAATTTTAATTAAAATTAAAATGTGAGTTTGAGCTTTCTAACTTCTGATTGATTCGCGTTCGCGTTCGATTCTGATAGGTTGGTTAGTTAGAATATGTTAATTAATAATATGATATAACTGTTATTACGTTTGATTGTTATTGCTCATGCATACGAGTTTTGAGTATAAAGTTTCTCAATGGCAGTGATAAAAAACAGTGAGTGTCACTCCGGCCCAAAATATTTTTTTTCTCGAGTGGCGTATTATGGGTAGGTACTTAACGTCTTCAAGGAACGAAAATCGAAAAATCGAAAGAACTAATGTCAAAATGGAAACTATTTCGTATTCTTGTGCAATCATCTACGAAGTTCTAGTTGGTAATTTATACATCACTTTACTAAGATATAACTCTGAAATTTTGACATAAGACTGACTTATTGAATGGGACAATTTTTTGAACATCTAACCCAAAGAGAAGTCATTGTTTTTGGTTTGATCAAAATAAATTCAGTAAATTTTTCCTTGACCAAAAAGCGTTCTAATTGGCTAAGCCACCTCCATTTGGTTTAAAGTGATGGGATATTATCGATATTTTGGTTCCAAATTGTCAATCAACAGATAATATCAGTTAGAAAATGTTAATAACATCTTATTAATAAAATACATTGCCATGGTAATATAACACTAAAAAACTTGGGCATTAATTATGGATAGTATATATTATGCTTTAAGTAAGTAGACAGCCCGCTGCGGGCCTGAACTTCGCCGCATGGTGATAGAGCATATGCGAAAGTCTGCCTGGCTAGCTATCACCCTCATGTTGAAAACCTAGCACCAAGTATCTAATGTTGTACTCAGCTGCTGTGCATGAGAGCCAGTCACCTGTTACCGTAAAATCATCCAGATATGCATATATATTTTGCAGTAAATTGAGTAATTTAAAAACTGCTCAACCAAATTTGATGAAATTAAAAAGGAATCAACTTGGAGGCACCCTCTACTCATCAATATAAGATCAAAATCAATTCATAAATGGCGGAAAAATCGAGTAGCAAACATAAAAATTCGGTTAAGATATGCTTACATAAGCACACGCTCTTCATAAAATCGTACAAGTTATAATACAAAATAAAAAAATGTGTCTAATATTATCTTGTTTATTACGAAGAACTGTACCTTCATCTTTGCAGCATACACATGGTGGAATGTGAAGGTCTGTTGCAGCAAACTAATAAATTACATATTTTGTTACTACTTACTAATTGAAATTGTTACAACGTTATTTTACCGAGTGTTGACGTACTAAAATACCTTGTACATGATTATATACGTTGTCACCCAACAGAAAGATATGTAACTTTCATACTGTCACGTTCACTAACACTAGTTATAGCTAGAAATTGGAGAATTGACGTTTCTTGTAATAGCAATAATGTAAGTAAATAAACCGGTTCGTTTGCCCTTAGTACCTACCCGCATTAATTTCAGTTTACTTGTAGCGCCATGTGCCAAAATATTGAGAGCTCAAAAATAATTAAATCGGTACACGGTAAGCATACCCTTTCTAGTAGTAACTATATATTTATTAAACAAATTATTGTCAATAGAGAGAAATTATAACTTTTGTGTTCTTGCCCAGAGAATATTAAAAAAATCTTAGTTCTTGCCCCTACAAAGTGTTAGTTACTCATACGTAGGTACTTAAGTTAATGTATCAATACGTACATTATTTATTATTCATTAATTACTCTATATATTAAATATACGAACATTGTATAGAATCTAATTTGAAACTAGTAAATTGATATTCAATACTCGAATCACAACAGTTTCAAACTTGAAGTAACAATATTGCTTACCTTGTCAAATGCACCAAAGCACAACTTATTAGCACGCAAAACTTAATGTTATTGCAACTTTGAATAGCTGTGCTAACCCAAAGTACCAAGAGTAACTTTTCTACAGTATATTCAGAAAGATAGTGGACTTAGGATTTGACTTTTGGCCTATGCTACATTAATAATCACGCACATACATCACGCATAGATTCGAACGCACGAGACATGGTCTCGATCGCGCGCTCGTAGAGTTAAGACCTCCTGAGGATGCTGCGTGTAGAAACGAAACGCGTCAAAAATTCTTCTGGATTGCTGCGTGGCGTTTATGACGTCACATTGGCTTAACAAGAAAATTAGGCGGAATTGTCACTAGGTATTTCTTTTTATATTTTTTTTGTATAATCTTATTCGGTAATATTCTGAGTATGAAATGAAATACAGACTTTTATTAGCATATTTTATTTACATACTTCTTTAAGAAAATTAAAAATTAAATTAAAGCATTATTCTCCTAACAAAACAATACTTTAAAACAATTCCGGTGTCCCGACCAAGGAGGTTTCAATTCAATCTGTGATGAGCGCGCTGGTTCCGAGCCAATAGACCAATAGCAGACTTTTTCCAATTTGGCGCTATTTCGCACATACGAATTTCAGTAATATTATTAACTCCACCTGAAATTCTAAAAACAGCTATGAAACTGAGGAATAGTCTTTTGCCAGAAAAATCAAGAAAAGCGTATAGCCATGAAATTAAATAAAGAAGTGCATGCAACTGCATATATTTAGGTTTTAAAACACTCGTGTAATCTTATTTCGAAACTCGCCTGCGGCTCGTTTCAAAAAAAACTACACTCATGTTTTAATACCCTCTATTATATGACAGTTACATAAACTACTATTTTGAGTGTTTATTAAAGTATTAATTTGATGTTTTCGTAATTAACTTTTTAAAATATTTGTTATTATTAAATATGGATTTCCGCAAAATAACGCCTGAATCTATTAAATAATAATATTTTAAAAATATTACTTGATATATGACAATAATAACAGGAAATTATCTCTATTTATATTTTATTTAAAATATAATTCGAAATCCTAAGTCCACTCTATTTCTGAACACCCTCTATCAACATTTCAATTACGTTTGTAGATTGCAGCAACATCGTACACAACTCTTAGGTATGTCACGAGTGTCTTCTTAATTTAACTAGTGATTTAACGCTGTCAAGCTATTACCTCTACATGGTAAGGGTGGTTTACATTTATAAAAAAAATTAACAAAAAATGGAACCGACTTCAAATAACAAGTGTGAAATAACTTGTTGAAGTCGGTACCATGATGGTTCAAGTACCTATTATCACAATATTGTGCGCATGGTACCGACTTCGACAAGTTATTTCACAGTTTTGGGTGTTGAAGTCGGTTCCATTTTTTGTAAAAAAAAATTTTTTCAATCTTTTTAGTGTAACTCAAAAACGGCTTGACCGATTTTGATGAAATTTAAAATGTGACCAAACGACAAGCATCAGCTTTCAAACAAAAAAAGAATTTTCAAAATCGGTTCACCCAGTCAAGAGATCTGAGGTAACAAAAATAAAAAAAATAGAGACGAATTGAGAACCTCCTCCTTTTTTGGAAGTCGGTTAAAAATATAAACAGTAGTGAGGTATGAGTACATTAGTTATTGGGTTTGATTTAAAAGCTCTTATTCATCATTAGTGCTTTACTACGATATACTACTTTAGGGAACTAAGTATTAGGTTTATGTACGATGAAGAAAAATCGGGACATGAATCAAATACACTTTGATCAAACTATGAATAATGTAACGTTGTTTGTTATTTTAATATTAAGTATTGTTGTGTTCCATTCAGATGTTTGTGTTTTTACATCCTAACTTCAAAAAAAAAAACTCAAAAACATAATAATTTATCAGTAGGTAACATGAGAAAATCGTCAAAGAAATTAGATTCAATCTTGGACGAAGAACTTCGATAAGAAACATACCAATAACCGATATACCAATATAAAACACGAAACAAAGTCAAGCCTCATCTGGCAACTTCACGCTCTATATGACAACGTTGTCAAAAATGTCATCAAATGTTCCGTCTCGATTGTTGCATAATGTATACAAGACTTTATAAATAAAACGTTTTTATTAATGTTATTATGGTATATTTTTTCCATATTTTGTTGAAACATGTTTTTAACACATATTTCTAAGTTTTAAAAACGTTTATTGTTACCGTGTAGACCAGCCTTTAGCCACAACACGTTGCTATACAGTCGCTGTTAGTTTAGCCACGGGAAGGCAAACTCATCGGAGGCGTAGCGGAGCGGTAACCTAGATGTTGGCGTTAGTGCTATTGCTACGAGAAGCTAGGTCAATCCCTACAATAGGTGCATCTAGTCTAGAAAGTTGTCCGGTAAACATCGCTTCAAACGATGAGACCTTCCGAAGTAAAATTTTACTGGTAAATGTTTAAATAATAATAATAATCCCATAACATTTACTACAAACACTGAAGGTAATAAACATCTTGGAAAACACATATGACCATGCAATTTTAAACACATGTCGTATTGTAAGAAATTCTTACAAGACAAGGACGTAACAAACCAACAAACATTACAACATGGAGCCCACACATGGCTTAGGCCCGTGGTCCTCATATATACACCAAAACATCTTAAATATTTCGAGAAAATATAAATTTGTGAATAATAATAATAATGATTATATTTTTCCAAAGCCACTGTTTTATAATAATTATATCAATAGGGTTCCCACTAGGATTCCCTGTTTTATTGAAATCTATTAATGTGTTTATTATCTATCTATTTGTTGAAATCTATTTACTTCCTAATATACAAATTAAAATGTTTGAGATTAATATTTTTAGATTGTAATGTTTATGTTTATCTGCAATATCTTTCTCGATACATCGCTTATAAATAAAGCTAAAGTTTGTCACCCTATTTGTAAGAAATATTTTCTTTTTGTTTTAATTGGACACATACAATTCTTTCATTTGCCATTCGTCAACAGTACTCAATTTAAAATTGCATTAAAATAATCAGATTCAAGCCTCAGTTAGTTTCAGCTAGAAGTTGGATCGATAAGTTACAGAATTCAGAGCAGACTTCAGAGTAAGTTCATGAAAGTGGTGAACGAATATTACATGAGATTTGAGCAAAATCTCATCAAACGGCTTAACCGATTTAGATGCTGTTTGTTTTATTTAAAAGTGAGGATTGATGATTATTAGTAATATTTGTCGAAATGTAGCTTTGAATCAAAACCTAAATGCTTTGAATTTGGAACCTCAATACATATATGCCTAATGTAAATGAGTAACACATATAATAGATACATGTATGTACAACATAGGTACATTAACAGACATTCCTCGTGCAGTGCCTGATGAGAATAGCACCTATATCCTCCGATGGAAATCGTAAAGGTGAGGCAGGGGAAATTTTAATAGGTGGGTAGCTGCGCTTACTGAAGAGCTGCAATCTCACACTGTGATCTCCAAGCTGCCTCCCAAGCACGGGGATGATGGCAAACCCCCCATTATTAGGGGAAGCTGTGTTCAGAAGAGGACAATCCGGCTGATATAGTTGGCATATATTCTTATAAAATAGGCAAGCGCTAAGATTTATAGTTTTTGTAAAGTAAATTTAAATGATTCATTAGCAATATGCATGCATATTTCAAAACAATTTAGGAACTGTAAATTATAATATTACACAAATTATATACATCTACTTGAAAGAAAAACTTTAAGCCGAAGCGACTCCTTAAGAAAATCTACCGTGACTAATCCCTAGATAAAATAAGATTCACCTAGATACGACTGCTTCATTAATTGCCTCTCAGACATAATCTGATGGACTTAAATACTTGGTATTCTGAACTTTTTCCTTCTGAAATCCTACATTATCTAGGTCATGTATACGAAGATTAAAATGCTGAAGGAGTATTATATAAAAATTAGGATGTTTTAAATTTGAAGCCTTTAACTCTCTCAGTGTGTTTGTGTGTACGCGTGTGTGTATGGCATTATTACACCAACCCGGTGTAATAATGCCATGAATGTATTAATAACAACGAAGCTATTTAAATGGTATTTGTATATTTTACAAATTATTGGAGCACAAAATTTTATGCCCAAAGCGGGAATCGAACCCGCGTCCCCCCATATCGCGTCGGATGCGTAAACCTCCTCGGCCACCTGGATTTTTACCCGAAATATCGTGCTACAATTGTATTACTTTAACCGTCATAGGGGACGGTGCGCGGCCATCAACCAGACTACTAGACTTCATCTGATCAAAAGAAGTGTTTTTTTCAAACACTTAACTCTCGGGGTAATGTCGCTACCCTTCTATATCTTAAATAATAATTTTGTACTCCAATAATTTGTTAAATATGATTTTTGCATAGCACGCGATAATGCTTGCAATCTTATTTCGAAATATAGTATTTATATGTTAGTATTATAGGCGTATTTATATTCAGGTTTAATGTGTAATAATATTTGCTTTTTAGCACCGTCTATTTATTCCAGTGAGGACAAGGATTTTGTTTGCCGCAGCGACAATACAACTCCAACGGACATCGACTCCATCGGACTTTAGTAGCACCGTCTCCGCATATATTCGCTTTACATATATCGGTCTCTTCTTATGATGGCGGCTAGATGATCGGATTTGATCGAAAGACCAAAGTTTGAATATTTCACACGAGAAGCTTAAATCGTACTTATACGTCGTAACATATTATTTATTTTATTGCAATTGTTGCATCAGCGCCTTCTAAGTAAATATGACTAATTATAATATGGCACGGCTAAAGACAAGTGTGAATATAAACTTACTTTAGCCAGCTGATGTTATGTTTATTACCACATCTTTCTTTAGCCGACAACATATATGAATATATGTTGATCTAGTGCATTTTTTTCCTATACTATGAGTCGCTACGGTAGCGAAGATCCAAAAAAAAGATCCCAACGTAAGCGATGGATCGATCGCAGATTTGAATCCCGTTCTTGATTAAAAAAAACCATTAATTGTGATTTTTTCAACCTCATATGCTTGGTTATCTATACTAAATACTTTTTATCAGCGAGTCTATATTCAGGCCGGATACGTCAACTATCGACGCAGGTTTAAAATTAATGCCAAATATTTTTGAGGAATACTAAAATATATTAGTTATTAATTTTAAGTCTTGAAGGAAACAATTAGATGAGATGTTAGTTGTTTACATTTGTTATAATTGATACAACTGTTCTGAATTAGTCAACAAGCTTAGCCATTAGGGCCTATTTACGAGATGATAAAAAAATATTTGCTGTAACATTTTGGCGTACCAATGCTGTCAAATGATCACCCTTATACCTTACGGCAAAATCTTATAATGAAAATTTTAATCCTATAGATATATTTAATGAGAGAGTGGAATGTTTTAAAAAGTCAGTGTTTGGGCTGCTGAAGGAAGTAGAACAGGATTCTGTGGTCTTGTCATCATGCAGCTGAAACCGCTTTGTCAAAAAAAAACACTTCTAAATTTTCTTTTCTATATTTACAATCTTAGTGAAGCATATATAATAAACAACTTAACAAACACTTTGTAACTTTTTGTACATTTTTTATTGTTGTACCTACTGTATGTTGATATTGTTGATACATAAAATAAATGCCAATAATGTCTTGTGAACGAACTAGTTCAAGTAAAACATGTGTTATTGTATTCTCTAATAGTATATTATGATACAAGAGATTTACGCCTTCGCCTACGGCTCGGGCTGCAACCCACAGCCCCGTGTATATTAAGCGACTTAGCACACTTGTATCGAGGAAAAAACAACATATATTGCACAAATGCGATACAAACAACATACAAAAATAAGGAAAATAGCGCGCAAGTTTTTTTTGCCTTCAACCTCTTTGTTGTTACAAATCTGTATTACCCGGTTAAGTTTAAATTGAATGCTCTGTTTACTCGCATATAATTTGCAGTTAGGTACTAACTTAACTTTATAGCAATAAATTACCCGGTGAAATTGAAAATGCTCTGTTTACTCGAATATAATTTACAGTTAGGTACTTACTAACTTAATTTTGTAGGGATAATTCTATTACGCACTAGTGTATAATATTATTATGCAGGAGGGTACTATAGTTCGGTTTATGGCCGGTATATATTATATCGATCTTAGATCGATATAATAAAGCTCACTTTACGAGCAAGGGTGTTGAAAATTATATTGAATGCTCGAGAACTAAAGAACTTAGGTAAATTTAAATTAATCGCCGACCACCATGATTAGAATAAAAATTAAATAATGTCAGGTTTAAGATACCTAAGCAAAGACAAATGAAAAGTCTTTCTTAGGTAATTGTATGCGATTAAATGATAAAATTCATCATGTATGTTCATATTACAGTTCTCAAAGAAGGCAAATTTAAGCTGAATGTAAAAAAAATTTAATTAAAAAATCATATTAAAAATTGGTGATTATTTAGAAGACCATAATGCTTGGGACATTCCACCTCTGCCAAGCCATCGTCAGGTACCGATGTAATAAGTTTTGTAATAATCTAATAATGGACAAATTATAAGAGAGAAAATAAATATTAATGGAATGGACCCGATGTCCTGTCCGTTCCTCTAGAAATGGTAATATTTTTTGCTGAAAGTGTCAATATTGTATTTTAATAGTAATTTTTTGCAATCTACATTATTTTAACTTTGACATATAGAGAGACACCTCACAGTCTCCATTTTACAGAATTTTTTTTTGTTTAACGACCCCAATTACTGTCTTACTCAGCGATGACGCCCAGGATCATTGATTATGGTATAACACCTTAAAATGACAATCCTAAAATTAAATATTTTTCTTTTCAATTGCGGTTATTTTGAAGCAGATTAGTCGCCATTTAAATGAATGGTATCAATCATCAGAAACATTTTTGATACCAATTTGGATTTAAGCGGAATCTGAATAAAATCATTTTACTGACACTATGTAAATTTGTGGGGCATAACAGAATAACGACCATTGTAATAGTAATGAAAGGGGAATACTAAATTTTAAAAAATGTATATACCAAAATTGATTCTCACGCATATATTTCTTCATTATACTGCCACGTTCAGTTTATAGAGCCACTGCGAGAAGAACGGGCAAGAAACTTGGGGCCATTCTTTTAACAAAGTCTTACAAATATATACTGCAGCTATACGCACCTCATTTTAAAACATTATCACATATACACACACACACTTATTACTTACTACTTACACTATGTCACAATTTGTCGTCCGTTCGAATCGACCGCCAAAGCAAGACTGCCTGTAAAATGTAACTGGCGTTAACAGAACGCCTCCCCCCTACCGCACTTGTTTGTGGTAATCCTACCACAGACAAGTGCGGTGGACGTGACTAGTCAATACAAATACTTTTAACATTACAAAGATTCTTAAAACATAGTAGTATTTCCTTCCTATATTATAATATTTCCTTTTTCATAGTAGCAATTCCTAACAGTAATTACAATGTTGTGAAAGAATTTAGTAAAGATGAAGCGAAAATAAAAAGCGATCTGTATGGTACCTATGAAGAATGGAATGCTGTAGGACCGGATGATGTTTTGAATATGGCTTATTTTGAAAACGGCTGATCTAATTCTTCAATACCTGGTTGCACTGTACAAGCAAAGATAAAAGGTACGAGTATATCCATACTAACATTATAAATGCGAAAGTTTGTCTGTCAGTTACGCTTTCACGCCAAAACTACTGTACCGATTTGAATGAAATTTAGTATGGAAATAGTTTGAGACCCGGGATAAAACAGGATAGTTTTTATCTAACTGCGCAAAAAGAGGTTAATGTTTTAGCGCGATAACCGACATACGCGCGGGTGGAGTAACAGACAAACAGACAGAGTTACTTTCGCATTTATAATATTAGTACTGATATATACGTTTATTTTCAGTTCTTCATTTTAACAGATTCTAACAACAGACATGGTATGAAGGGCTTAATTTAGGTGGCTACTTTGGCTGATAAAACCCAAAGTATCCTTTCTAGTCTTTGAGTACGTCATAAGAGCTACGTAATGGGTGTAAACTCGCCCTTAAGTCAGACTGTTTTAGGGTTAAATATCAGTCGTAAAGTAAAGGAGTGAAGTGAAAATTTAGTGCGAAAATTCCTCATAGGAATTCGCTGCGAAGCAACCCTAAATAAATTTCCGGAATTTGAGGGTACCATGGATTCAGTGAATTCGATGGAGTATGTTAATTATGGTGCGGTATTTGGAATGTTTCGTTAAGACCTTCTTGGTATATTTTATTCTTGAAAATAGTTTTCAGTTTTTTAACTTCCACATTGGATGTGCGTCGGTTTTTTAATGTTAAGAAGCGTTGAGACAGACGATTCACACACCTGATGGTAAGCGTCAAACCTGTCTATAACATAATATTGTCTTAGGTTTTCGCGATTGTTACAGGTAGTAATGAAACAACTTTAAACGGTTTAAATGGCGTATATTTATCATTATTTTGTTCCGACGTTTCAAATACTTTGCAGAGATCGTTGTCACGGGATGACTACGCGATTTAAACCGTTTAAAGTTGTTTATTTACTATCTGTCTATAACAGTTGAAGTGTCTCTGTTCTCATTCTGCTTGACACTGCACTGCACTCGTCACTCTAAGGCTTTAGGTCTTATGTCTCGTTTGCCCAGTAATAAAACTTGCTACTGTATCCTTCACGTAGGGCTGCCATCCGTCCGGGATTCCCCGGATTTGTCCGAGTTTAGAGGGCGTCCGGTGGACGTCCGGTAGGGGTTTTCAAATAGTCAGTCACTTTTGCGTCAGGGGAATCCGGATTGATTGAAATACAAGCAATTGAGTGAAACAAATCTGAGTTGAAAATTCATTCGTAAGCTGCATACAAGTTAACTCCTCCACTGCAAAATCTACAACAACAGAACTTCCCCCGCGCCGGCCCCCGCCGTAATGAACTGCCACCGACCCCGATCATTCACTCACAGTTTGGCCGTTTTGGCGCATTTGGCGCTAGATCTAGAACATTTCTAGGGTTTTTAGCGCTTTTTTCTGATTACCATACGCTAAAAACATCACATCATCATTTACCAAAGGTGAGATCGACAATAAAAAAAAATCTTTAGGTCTGTGAAAAAACAATACTCTTATTCTTGCCCTTCTTCAACGCTACGAAGGTCGCAACTACATGTATTTTCGTCCGCTTCGTTCTGTTTACACCTATCTTTGTTCCCGCAGTTTACCATATCCTATGTTGCCTTGGTCTACCCTCTATGGTTTGTCACATTGGCACTCATACACATACGATATACATCGGTGACGACGACGAAGATAATAACATCAACAATGCACCTGCGACGGCGCCGGCGCGGCGCTGACGTCGGAGCGCGCGAGACGTGAAGCGACACGCGCGGCCTCTGCCGCCGCCGCCGCCGCAGACGACAGTGCATGCGCGGACGCGGTCGGGAGCGCACGTACTCCATGAAGAAGCGACTCTGAAAGTCGCGAGACCGGTCGAGATCGAGCTACTCGACTGTTTTTAACGTAAGTGAAATCGGTGACAATATTATTAAATAATAATATGTTAACTACTTACGAAAGTTTTAATAAAATGTGAGATACATCGGGACAAAAATACTTATGTATAAATCTTTCTGCCTTATATTTTTTCTTCTTTATCTAATAATTCCCTAATTGGTAATGCGTCGTTCATATTAAGTCCTCCTTAAACATGTTGTTGATATATTAATCAACTGCTAATTATCTGATGGAGAGCTTGTCTTTACTTGTATGTTCTTACTGACCTTTACAAAGGGAAACATTATTAATTTTGTTCTCTTGCTACCATGCCTTTAACAACAGAACGCTACAAACTATATATGTACATCACTACGGCTACTACAACGAAAGTATTTAGTCAACCCAAAAGCTAGAGCAGGCCCACAGTTAGACAAAATCCTCCAGCCTAAAATTTGGGAGCGTGTTCAGCAGGCTTGGAGTATTTACCTGTTGGATTGCCTTGCTTTATTTTTCGAGACAAATAAGTTAATCACGCATCGTATCGACCAAGCGTTCTTCGGGGCCATTCTTCTATACGTCTTTTAATAATGTTACATACTTACTATATAACAAAATTATTACAATATTTGTTTAAAGTACGTATATAACAGACGGTAGCTTGGCAGAGGCGGAATTTGCCAAGAAATTTTGTCGTTTATGTAATAATAATAATAATAATAAATATTTATTCCAAAAAACATTACATTGGTTTTACAATTTTCTGTATGAGGTTACCTGAATAAAATTTAACACAAATAAACTTTGAGACCCAAACTAGGCGAGAGCCTGTGTCTTGGGGCTCTGAGTACGATTATCATTAGTTGATATTGAGACAAAACACTTGTAAATTGCCTAAATAGTAAATCCAGGTGATTATACAAAACTATACATTAATTAGTTAAAAGTAAGTATGAACAATTGGTTATTTTTAGAACCATGTGAGATATTTAGGGAGTGGGTAGCATAGCATTTATTTCAATTTCAAAGATTAAAAAGATATGCATTATGTGCGTAAAAGAAAGAAAAGAATGAAAGAGTGTGGGTAACACATGTGTAGTTGTGTGTATAAGTGTGATAATGATGTAAAGTGTGTGAGATAGGTGAGGGTGGAAAGCTTAAGGTACCTCGATTAAATTAATTCTTCCGTTTTATCATAAGACAGGTTCAGAAACCAGGTTTTAATTGTTTTCTTACAATTGAACACGTTAGAACCTTTGATGGGACAAACATCACAAACTTTATTGTATGTATTAGCGTGAGCAAAAGCAGGACTTCTACGAGTTAATAATGATGTGGCGTTGGGGACCGGAAGCCGGTAGATACGCTTGCTAAAAAGAGTATTATAGTCGTGACGGTTGAGCATCGTTTTGTGTGCTTGCACAGTTGCTGCAAGTACAAAGAGTTGACGCATTCTCAGTACTTTGAAATCATCATAAAGGGCATCAGTAGGGTATCTGAACGGTTTTTTTAGTATGACTTTTATGAGTGCTCGCTGTGCTCTTTCAGCTGTCATGAAATACGTTTTTCCGGCGCTTCCCCAGACAGAGATGCAGTATTGCATAACGGATTGGCATAAGGCCATATATACTTGACGTAAAACTTCTAAGGTGGCACAATCTCTGAGCTTTTTCATAACGAAGATCAGTTTCCTTACCCTACTGGATAGATCTTCAATATGATATTGATAAGAGAGGTTCTCATCAATTACCACGCCTAGGTATTTGAATTTGTGGACTCTGTCAATTTGGATACAGGGGCAATCAAACAGATTAACGTTAGTTTTGAATAACGAGCAAGAGTGTAATTTAAGAATATTATTAGTTGGAGGACTTCCAGTACACGTTTTTGAAAAAGCTAAATATTTAGTTTTTTTGGCATTTAATGTAAGTAAATTCAAATCCAACACCCCTGCAATATTACAAAGACCCTCTTCAGCTTGCTTGTATACTTGTTTCCACCCTTTGTCATGAAAAATTATGACTGTGTCATCTGCATATGTAATTATCTCAGCGTTTGGCAAGGCACAGCACACAACGTCATTGATATATAGATTAAAAAGCGTTGGGCCAAGTATACTGCCCTGTGGGACGCCAAAATCTATAGGCAGAGAGCTACTGGTGTGAGGGCCAACTTTAACACGTTGCTTTCGGTTAGTAAGGTAGCTACAAAACCATGTGTGTGCTATCCCTCTGATCCCCACAGCTTCTAATTTTTTTAGCAGCAGGCCAACCGAGACGGAGTCAAATGCTTTGGCCAGGTCTAAAAATAGAGCAATACAACTATCACCATTCTCAACGAACGTTGACACGAGATTGGCAAGTAGTGACACGGCGTCTTCGGTCGACCTACCTCTGCGAAAACCAAACTGCCTATCAGATATAGCATGATTTTTTTCCAGAAAAGTCACTAGTTGATTATTCACGATTTTCTCTAGGATCTTTGAAGTGATACTTAAAAGTGCAATAGGCCTATAGTTATCGGGTAAGAATTTAGATCCACTTTTAAAAATTGGAGAGACTACTGCAGTTTTCCAACACTCTGGAAAAACACCAGATATTAAGCTCAGGTTCATAATATACGTTAGGGGCAGAAGTAAAGAATCACTACATTTCTTAAATAGTTCGGTAGTGAATCCGTCTAGTCCAGGAGAGCTATCAGCTTTGAATTGGGATATAATTTTTGATATTTCAAATTGATCGGTAGGATGGAAGAAAATTGAATTTGAATTTAGGGTTGAAGATCTGTATGCTGCTATAAGATTTTGTTGGGTTACGGATACCTTGTTAAGTATATTTTTAGCCAAATTTTGTCCGGCGGATACAAAATACTTATTAGTTTCATGGAGCGATATGTCAGGGTTTGATTTATATTTAAGTAAATCAGTACAGTAGGTTTTGTAATCAGTACAGTAGGTTTTGTCATCATTTTGTAATCAATAACTATGTAGTAAGATTTCTTAACCAATATGTTTTCATGTTCAACTTGAATTTCCCCTGTGTATATATTTTCCACTATTATCTAAAAAGATAACTAAAGTGTAACAACAGATATTTCTGACTAAAATTAACATATTTAACTTAAAAAAATAAAATTAAAATAAAAACTTAAAATTACTACAAACTAATCCAATATTCCGCTACCATTAGTAATAAAAATAAATAAAATAAATTAAATTTCTATTATGTATTTGTTAATTAAATGTCTATTCGATATATGGAAATGTTCTAATATTTGTTTTGTAACAGCAAAGGCGGTAAGTAGCTAATCCTGTACCATTGCTTTAGCTGACGGGATCAAGACGTGATACGGAGAGCCAAAGCTTTAAGCTTAAAAGCCGGTAGTGCAGTGATTAGCCGCGAACGGGGAGTCTTGAAATCTTATTTCAGAAAGGACAATAAATATATATAATTACAATAATATTATACATATTATTGTATTTAAACACCTTTAAACGGTTTAAATCGCGTATATTGATCATTACAATATGTAGGTGAAATCCCTGCCCGCTGCTGTAGTTTTCACTGTGTTGCAGAAGGCAGGCCTTTACCACAGTTATGTTTATTTAAACAATAAAGACATTAATCTAGCATAATTTAGAAGAATTAAAAAGAAGGCTTTAGTGTTATAGTATATTGTGTTTTCATGCGTGTGTGTGGTGTTTGTGTGTGTGTGTGTGTGAGGGTGTTTGGTGTACTATGTGTAACAATTGCGAAAACCTAAGACAACATTATACATATTATATTTATATTGTTTATTTCTAGCTGGCCTAGCCGTTAATGTGTGTGTGAGGGTGTGTATGTGTGTGTGAAGGTGTTTGGTGTACCATGTGTACCAATTGCGAAAACCTAAGACAACATTATACATATGATATTTATATCGTTTATTTGTAGCTGGCCTAGCCGTTACTGCCACCGATTAAATTTTTTTTTTATTAAAAATATTTTTTGATATATATTTTGACTCAACTCAAAGACTTCTGGACGATGACGCATTGCATACTACAGCCTAAGAATAAGTTTATTTCCAGCTACCTACCTTCTCCTATATAGGCGCCCCTGAAAACTAAATAATAAGTTCTTAATTTGCTTAAACATTTTAAGCAAAATGCGGGACCGACTTTAAGGACTAAAAAGTATGAAATAACTTGTTGAAGTCTGTACCAGGCTGATTAAAATTACTCTGAGCTCCTATTTTCACGGTCCGACTTCCATATGTCATTTTATAATTTTTAGTGTAGACAAAGACAGAAGTTTTCTTGCGACACTTTCACATTACAATTTTTTTTTTTTTTTAATTTTTGGAGTTTTTGACTCAAATTCCTTTTTGGGTCAACGTTCAACTGTAAACATCTTAATTTCAGGTTTGTGACTTATTCCGTTTACGTGCTTGAAACCGTAATATACAGACGGATGGACAGATAGACAGACAGACAGGAAAGTCTCATTAGTAGGGCTTCGTTTTTCGTACCTTTGGGATACGCCTAAAATTCAAAAAGGCTATTGCCTTCGGTAACATCTCACTATACCAGCAACAGTAAGGACGTATGTGATTCATATATTTAACCATGAAGGTAAATAACTCCTTGGTTTATTTTTCTTAAGAAATTAAATAAAACAAAACGCTATCTCCTTCGAGTCAAGTTACTGGTTTTATTTTTTTATTAATAGCAAAATATTGTAAGTGGTTTATTGAAAGTACAAATCATTACTTATCCCTATTCATATTAGTATATAATACGAGTGCGAAAAGTCAGATTCCGATAGAGGCTACGATATTGTAAGGCCGAGCCGTAAGCGGGGGATACAATAGCTTTTATACCCGATTGGAATACTTACTAACCGCCTAGGAGGCAGCTCAAAAGTAATTCGAATCTTTAATTCTCCAAAGTTGAAAAACTCCTTGGTTTGTTTATCTAAGGAAAACAAATAAAGTATCTCTTCGGTTTTAATATGCTGACAGCTCAATAAAACTAAACTGGCTAGGTACAAAGCACGTGTGCGGAAAGAAGCACATTTCAATACAGGTTACGCCTACATAAGTACGATTGTAATATAGTCTGAGTACATATTTATAAAGGTACATAACGCCTACTCAATAGAGCTTTTACGGGCAACTATATTAAAAATCTGACAGCCAAAAGACAAAACTCCCGATTCAAGTTAATTATAACCGACTCGTTGGTTGTTTTTCTCCAGCAAAGGCGGGAGGTAATCCTAACGTTGCTTTGAGCTCAGCAGACTCAAGGGATAATACGTGATACGGAGCTAAGCCCAGGAGCCAGCAGTGATTAGGCGCCAGCGAGCTCGACTAATGTGCCCTTCAAAAAAATTTATGAAGGCGTAACACTCCTTCGTGATTATTTAATGATCTCGGGTATGTAACGAATATGTACCTTTTTGTTTTATCTCAGAACGGATTCAGGAAAGCTATGTTATATTTTGTACAGGCAAAAATATAATTAATACGACAAATATTATTATTAAATAATATAATAATATTATAATATTATTATATTATTTAATAACACACAAATATGTACAAAATTATAGTAGTAATAAAACACAAAATTATAAAAATATATCTAGTGATAAAGCCAAATTTTTCTGTTAAGCCGACGTGACGTCACAAACGCCACGCAGCCAAACCGGAAGAATTTTTAACGCGTTCCGATTCTACACGAAGCATCCTCAGGAGGTCTTGACTCTTCGAGCGCACGATCGAGAAAAATATAATTATCTTCTATTTAAAAATATAATTATCGTTATCTACACACTTTGTCAAGCACCTAGCGGTGTTTTCCGGTGGCTGTCCTTGAGAGCCAGTGATTCTAGGTTAAGGCTGTTAACACCTTCGACCACAACATCACTTACCATCAGGAGAGATTATGGTCAGAGCTTACCTATCAGCAATAAAATAAAATAAAACTCAACGACCGTGGCAGTAATACACCGTTAGGTATTTGTTTGTACTTCATACTAACACTCCAAAAAATGGTACTTTGCCCGGTGGAGGGCAGTGACTCTACTCCCGATGACATGGGTCTTAACCTAAGACATCAACGTGAATACGGTGTTCTTAGTTTTTCTTATTACTGTAACAGCCGGATCGTCCACTGCTGAACACAGCCTCCCCTATATCTACCCACCTTCAGCTTCCTTCCTTTTTGCCATTTATAATAGGCGTCACACCTGTCCAAAACAGTTACAGTGACATCGCACTCGTTCTGCTTGGCACTGCACTGCGCTCATCACTCCGAAAAGATGATTCTTTAAGCCTTGTTTACCCACAAAATTTCATTTGATACAGTACCCTTAACCCCTAATTTTGTATGAAAATCCATACCTGCGCATGTTTTTAGCTGCTAACAAAATAAAAATTATATCGTTAAAGTTCAAAAAGGTTTTATATCAAATAATTAGAAAAAACTGGTGGGATTGTTTTTGTTCGAGGAAGTTGGCAGCCTTTCTCTGCACTACGAAAAAAACGCGGCAATTTATTTATTTTGTAAAATTTAGATTTTACTAGATTTATAATTTAAATTTCGGGAAGTTACGCGACATCTTCTCGTCGAAGATCCCGCAGAGCCTGAAGACCAAAGTCTTCAACCAGTGTGTGTTGCCAGTGATGACTTATGGCATTGAGACGTGGTCCTTGACTGTGGCCCTCATGGACAAGCTCAGAGTCGCTCAACGAGCCATGGAGAGAGCTATGCTCGGAGTTTCTTTGCGCGATAAAATCCGGAACGTGGATATTCGCCAAAGAACCAAAGTCACCGACATAGCTCTCAGAATTTGCAAGTTGAAGTGGCAATGGGCGGGCCACATTGCTCGACGAACCGATAACCGTTGGGGAAGAAAGGTTCTCGAGTGGTTACCACACTACACCGGAAGACGTAGAGTTGGTAGGCCCCCCACTAGGTGGACTGACGACATCGTGAAAGTCGCTGGTAGCCAATGGTTACAAGCGGCTAATAGCCGTTCTTTGTGGCGCTCTATGGGGGAGGCCTTTGTTCAACACGGACGTCTTCCGGCTGATGATGATGATGATGATGATGATATAATTTAACAATACGCTTTTAAATATTCTAAATATTTATCAGAATGACATCTGATAGTGAAAGTGACGATTGTAAAATAACGACGCCACCAGAAATAAAAAATACAGCTCAAGAAGTCACAAAGAACTTACTTCCGGAGAAATCTCGGGACAAATATGTACGAGTAAACTTATAGGTACCTAATGATTTTATTTTCATCGTAGGTGTAGAATAAAACACTATATATCACTCGGGAGAAAGTTCTATTTCTGTTCTCGAAACAGATCGTTTTCTCCCTTCGATCTACAATGTATTATTATGAAGATATATTTTTTACAAGAAACAAAATTTTTAGAATTTTAGAATGCCCAGATATTTGAAATTCATGTAGTCCGTAAGTATAAATATCTATAGGTTCCTTGCCTCTACGTCAATAAAAAGGTTCCTAGATGCCTTGAAAACAAATCAGGACAAACCACTCACCAGTCAGAAAAGAAAGTCTTCTCATAGCCGGAAACGGGTGGTTTCCCGAGGTATCCAGTAGATCCAGCTGGTAGACCTCCCCTCGAATCCTGTACAGCTTCCGGTGGAAGTCCTCGATGGTGGGGGTGTAGCTGTCTTCAAACTTGGTGCCCAGAAACCGTGAGACCAGGGATGTCTTGCCGACGCGAGCTGACCTGATGAAAAATTCTATGTTAGACTAGATTGGAGATCTTCGCTTCGCTAAACATTTTAGTTTTTACATAATAGTAACAGACGTCTACGTTTTGCCGATAGGTTTTGGTTTGATCCCAAACTTCCATCACCATAACTGTTTTTCTTTTTTTTTTGTCTTTTGAGAGAGCAAGCACGAGTCCCACCTGGTATTAAGCGGTAACCTCTGCCTACAGGTGCATTTCGTCACATCTCACAAGTGACGATCTGCACAGTGCCCATCACCCTGCCTGAGACATAAGTTGGTTAAAACGAAATGGTCTTTGACAATGTCGGACTGAGGGTGTAGGGCGGATAGACCTCGCATGCGAGTGAGCGAAAAAACAGAACTAGGCAATATTTAAATAGCATCAGTTTATTCTTAACTAAATTCATATTAAGTGAGCTTTTTAAAAACGGGAAAATGTTACCGATATTTCTGAATATCACTAAAAACACTATCCGCGTGCTGAACGAAAATTACATTTACAAATAATATAATTTTTCACATATTTTCTACATAATAATTGGAAATACAATTTATATTGATACGATTTACTATGTAAGATATGTTCTGTGTTTGTACACAGTACTTGATTAAGCTAAAATTTTAGAGCTATATTCATGGTTTTCATCTCATCGAAAGGAATAAAGAATCGTGTTTTTGGATCTGCATTTCTCATATTATATCTTCTAGAATAATATATGAGATAACGCTTTACAAATACTAATAAAATGTATTTGTAAAGCGTTAACTATTTGTAAAAAAGTGTTCAAAATTTGCGTGTAATTTCACCTGCACCCTTCAAACTCGAACAACTGTGAACATTACTGCTTTGCGGTAGAAATAGATACTCGTAGATAGATAGATAAAGCATTTATTTGTCAAAGCAAGCTTTATAGCTTGCTTTGACAAATAAATGCTGCATGTATTTGAAATAGGTATAATGGCAGGTTTTTCTTGGACGAACTCGTTCATGAGGAGTTCCACTGGTACTAGAAGTTACTACTAGTAAGTACTGCTTATTGCCTATTGAGTCAAAAGTGCCTTTTACCACTATGTCACTTGATGGTAAGTGTTGATGCGGTCGCAGATGTTGTTCAAGTTATCCTAGACCTACTAGGCGTCTAATGAATTCAACCACATCATCACTTGCCAACAGATGAGATTGTGGAGAAAGGGTGACGTGTCAGTAAACCCTAATGGAGTAGAATTTCGAGTGTACATTATTTTTGCATTGCGTCACGGTCTAAAAGACGGGAAGGAACACGGATAACAAGAAAAGTAGACACGGATGTGTTGAAAACTAGCTATTACTACGCGACAGGCCAGTTAGGAATTGTATCACAAAGTTCAACTTACGTTGCACTACAAACAAAACTAATTTTGCAATTATTAGCTTTAAACTTGTAGGTAAATGATGACGCAACCCTATGATTTTAATATTTTCATTTTAGCTATAATGCATGCTCTGCTGATACATTACAAAATTACAAATCTGCTAGAGGGAAAACTTTTTTTTAATTTTAAGAAAAATATATTTATGAAGTTGAACTAATGGTTTCGCTCCATCCTCATACAATGGTTAAAGAACGATAGAAAAAATAGAGTTATGACTCATTGTCATGTTATCTCAGTCGGTCAAAGCATACCCAGGCTATAGGGGTGGATTACGAGGTTTTGAATACCGCACATGACTTTTTTCCTGTCGTAAATTAGTAATTTGTAATCATATTAAAAAGCCAGCCAAGTTGGAATCCCAAGCCGTGGGTTCCGTACCAATATACAATCTACCAAAAAATAATTATTCTTTGAATGCAGATCGAGACCCATAAAGGTCGATTAATAGTGAGAGTCCAACCTGCACTTAGCCAATTTCAGGGATTTATAGTTGTACGTTAGATATTGGATTATAATTATACCAAGTTTGTATGTATAACCGTTTTTACGATAGGACAAGAGAAAAAAATTACAAACAAACTTATCTTTGGGACCACCTTCTATTTGATTTTGATTATTGTTATCATTTTAGGCAATTCTGTGAAAATTTTACCTCGCTACTACTCTTACCAAGATAAGACGGTAGGACGGACTGGCAGACCGACGGACAGCCAAGTAATAGGCTTCCTTTTTATAGTACGGAACTCTAATAACTACATATTTTGAATCAATAATGGCTAAGCGGTAATAGGTTTGGACTACCATGCACAGGTCCATGGTTCGAGCACTACTGCGAGCCGCGCCGGCTTGAGCTGGCTTTTTGCATGGTGGTAGGGCACTTTGCAAATGCCCGCCTGGCTAGCTACCACCCTCGAGTTGAAAATCTGTCGCCAAGCACCTAACGGTGTGTTCCGGCAGCTGTCCTTGAGAGCCAGTAACTCTAGGTTAGTCTGAACAACATCCTCGACCACATCATCACTTACTATCAGGTGAGATAGTGGTCAAAAGCTAACCTATAAGGCATAAAAAAAAAAAAAATACTTTAAGTACCGCGTTGTGGAAGGGCATTTTGCGAACGCTCACCTGGCTAGCCAATAGTAGAAAATCTGTCGCTAAGCACTTAACAGTGTGTTCTGGCAGCAGTCCTTAAGAGCCAGTTAAATTATAGGCACATGAGACGTAACAACTTTGTCTCAGGGTGACGAGTGCAGTGAAATTCGTCACTTGTGATGAAATGCATCTGTTATAGTCAGAGGTTAACATCAGGTGGGCCACGCGCTTGTTCTGTCACAATCCTAAAAGAAAAAACAAATCGGCTACTAAAACGTACACAGAAAATTCAGATTCTTAACTAGTTTTATTTTCGGGTTCTCTTAACCAAAAATGTAGTAAAATTGACACGAAACGGCCACCCATTTATTTATTTTAAAGATAAACAACAATTGAACTAATTATTAGGGAGCACTATACGAAGACAAAGTAGTACCTATGACTATGTAAAAAAGGTAATGCGTTTTGGCTACCGTTTTAATTAAATAATCTATTGTACTGTATAATTAGTAATCAATCAATCAATACTAGGTTTACGATCAATATTCTACACAAAGTATATAAATTACAGGTAGTATTATGTAAATATTCAGTTATTAGGAACCGGTTAGGACCCGCGTCATATTTACCTGAAAGATTCCGACCAGTTTCGGACAGTTATGCGCTGAAGCCCGTTCTCGTCGCGTGTCTCCCAGACGAGAACTTCTAAACAGTCCGAAACTGGGCCCCTACTATAATTCATCGATGTTTCGAACTTATGGTCCGAAAAAGGAATCCGCAAAACACATTTTGGCTTACTTTTGTCACATAGACTGCAAGCATTTGCCTGTATACATTTCGAATAACTTTTTTTTCTACCGAATTTGTACGTTTTCTACGTTTCACAAATATGAAATAATAATTTATTCGTTGGTTTTTATGTCTCAACTAGAGAGTCTACTAGAGAGACAATTTAGAACTCAACAAAGTCGAGTTCTAAATGTGCAGAAATAAAAGGAATAAATTATGTTGGCTATGGCTACATTACTAAATCTTGATAAGGAGTTTAGGCGAGTATACGAAGAGCATGGTACAAAAATGCTCTCTTGGATCATGACGAAAAGTACTTATAGTATTTAGGCAGTCTAGTGAAGCAGTGATAGCTCAGTGGCATTGGCTATGGACTGCCGCGCAGCAGGTCCATGGTTCGAATCCCGCCGCGGGCTTGAGCTTCACCGCATGGTGGAAGGGCTTTTTGCGAATGCCCGCCTGGCTAGCGACCACCCTCAAGTTGAAAATCGGTCGCCAAGCACCTAACGGTGTGTTCCGGCAGCAGTCCTTGAGAGCCAGTGAAATTACAGGCACATGAGACATAACAACTATGTCTCAAGGTGACGGGCGCAGTGCAATTCTTCAGCTGTGACGAAATGCATCTGTTATAGGCAGAGGAAACCACTTAACATCAGGTGGTCCTCGAGCTTGTTCCGTCACAATAATATAAAAAAAAAAAAAAGGCAACTATAGTAGTATTAACTACTATAGTTGCCTAAATACTACCTGTGTACAGATGTTTGAGGACAAAAATGAATTGCAATGTACCTTGTTGTTACCAGACACATTTACACTCTTTATGACTGATGAACGATGCGGTCCGACCATAGACTATATCAAAGAACGAACTTCGTACCGCAATTCAATCTTCGTTGTCTAAAATGTCACTCGAACACGAAAAATGAAACTTTCGTGACTTGTAGTAGCGGCCACGGTCGGAATCTTTCCTGTAGATATAACGCGGCTCCAAGCCGGTTCCTAATTAGTTAATATGGATAAAACTCACGATAGTTTTCAAAGAATTATGTAAATACAGTAATAACGTATTCCGTTAACGAGCTAGAGACTCTTGCTTGAAGTGTCTGGTCGCTGACCGACAGACAGACTGAGGTGTAGCATTTATTTCCTTAGGTACGAAACCCTAAAATAGACGTTCTATTTCTAGATCAATACTTGCCAACACTTACGAGTTAGGTAAGACTGTGTTTAGTATGGCTTCGATACAGCTCTTATACAAGACTCGATTAAACGGTGCCCTATAAAATTCCCTCTTGTGCGCCTTTAGTGATTCTTTGTGAGATAACTGTGTAAGCGTGGATTTCTCCAGAGTAAACTAAACAACATGTTTCGTATAGGGAAAGTATAACAATGTGTCTTGTTCCGATTTACTTTTTCTTGTTTGAGCTATATAACTAGCGTTTTTTTCATTTTAATTAGAATTTTTGATGTTCTATTGTTTTTGGCAAAACCATCGTCGCTCAGTGACGTTGCCTACAAAGCTTCACAACATGGTTTAATTGCTTTTGGGATTAAATATTGAGATATTGACTTTATCAATTGGGCGTAGTAGGCACATAGGATCACATGTTTAATAGTTAGCCACTCGTACACAATTTAGGACAGGTTCTTTTTTTGTTTTTAGAGAGGACAAAGACGCTGACTACCGCTGTCAGTGGTTAAGCTCCAGGAGCTTCAGGACAGGGTTACCGATCTATGCACTTATAGCGAGTTAGACTCCTTATTACCAGCCTCACCCTCAAAACCGTAGCATGCGCGCACGGCACACGGTAATTCTTTGAAATTAATTTAAATATTTTTTCGTTTCACTCCGTATCACGGTAATCTAAGTATGTTAGCTCTATATATATTTAGTTGGCTTGCATTCACATATGTATCGTGTGTGTATTATTAAATTAAAAATGCTAATACCCGATCCCGTGTTGAAGGGTGGGCCACAATCAACCAAATCGCTATGTCTAATAATTAACTGTGGCTAATTGTAAACCAAAGCTTGTTTAGTATGTACCCATGTGGGGTTATGATGAACTATGCGGGTGCAGGGTCTATCATGTTGCAGGAAATTAAACAAAAAAAGTATAGTGGCAAAATAAAAAAATATATGCGTCTTCCGCACAGCCAAATGGGAATTGATAGCCCTTGTGACTTAATTTAATAATGGATGAATTTATGGCTTAACAATAATCTGAAGATATAAAAAAATATTTGATAATTAATGAAATACTGATCGAATAAAATCTAGGGTATTATATTCAAATAACATAAAATTACAAACTTAGTAGTTTAATGTGAATATATACTAGGACTAGTTGTAGCACAAACTAATAAGTTAATAATAACAAATATTTTAAGAAAACACGATCGAGAAACGTACGATTCTAGATCGTGCGCTCGCAGTGTCAAGATCTCCTGAGGATGCTTCGTGTAGAAGCGAAATGCGTCGAAAAATTCTTCCGGTTTGGCTGCATGGCGTTTGTGACGTCACGTCGGCTTCGCAGGAAAATTAGGCGGAATTGTCACTAGATATATTTTTGTATTTTTTAAGTGTTTTATTACAATATTAATTTGATGTATTCTTAAAATATTTGTTATTATTAAATATTGATTTCCGCAAAGTAACGCCTGAATCTATTCATTAATAAGTTAATGGTGCACCATGGACGTAGTTAGCCAAATTTAATGTTTATAAAAGTATAAGTTTCCTTAATCATACATATACTCATTAATCAACGTTATAAATGCCAATGAACTTATTTTTCATAATTGCAGTAAAGGTATCTAATATAAAACCTAAAAGATAATGTGGTTTTAAATTTTGGTGCTTAACTTTTGTATTATACTTACTACCGTTTTAGCTAAGACTTCATTCTGACTAATGATATAACTGGAACTCAGCTGTAACTGATTAATACAAATACTGTTGCATTTTTATAAAAGGACTAGCGGTCCGCCTCGGCTTCGCACGGCTATATAATAAAAATTACAAAAATTATAAATTTAAACACATATAAAAAGTAGTTATTTTGTTACTATTACAGTACAAAACATCTTCTTACACATAAGTAGATATTTTGTACTGTAATAGTGAACCTAGTATTGCAAACTTTTTTATAGATATTGATGTCTTCTATAAAATTGTAGTACATCACTTTGCTCTATTTTCAACAATTATCGGAGCGTATGCGATATAACGATTATTTTTTAGGTATTTTTTCGTACTTTGGTTACATTATCGAAGTTTTCATACGGATCCTTAACTTTTCGAAAATCGTCTATAGCTTATGTTGATCAAGGATAGTTTAGGATGCTGGGGCAAGATGGTGACTGCTAACGCGACCCTGTCTTGCCCCACCTCGGCGGAGGACTGCTCTCGGGGGGGTTTTAGTGGGTTCAAGTCCCACACATTCCCTTCCACCACCCCCTTAGTGGAAGGGTAGTGCGAAGGCATTTCCCCCCTCAAAAAAAAAGGATTGTTTAGGATTCTAGTGGTGAAAGATATTTTCAAATCGGTCCAGTAGTTTCAGAACCTATTCAAAGCAAACAAACAATCAAATCTTTCCTCTTTATTGTATTAGTTTAAATATAACTTATTATAAGTTATATACTTATATATAATTTATAAGGTTGCGTCATCATTTACAAGTTTAAAACCAATTGCAAAATTGGTCTTGTTTGTAGTACAACGCAAGTTGAACTATAGGTGTCGCTCCATCCCAATACGATGGTTGAAGAACGAGAGCAAGAATTACAGTTATGAGTCATTGTGTCATGTTAGCTCAATTGTTTAGAGCATACCACGGCTAAAGGGGTGGATGGACGCGGGTTCGAATCCCGCACATGACTATATTTTTTTCTCTCGTAAATTTGTAATTTTGTAACAGTTATAAGTTTTGTTGCATACATCTCCTTCCCGATGATTTAAGAATTTTTGGAATAAAAAACATTTCAAAAACCGGCCGAATAATCATTGTCCTACAGAATAGTGTTTAAAAATGTAAACAAATAAGTTCCTCGCAAATTTCGTGGCCACAAGCCCTGTTACAGCCACAGAGACTCAAAGACAAAGCTCTACGCGAGTTCAGTGTGCCTCATTATCTGTTTTGTAACGAACTTAATATTACGTGGAAGGAATAGTGGCGATGAAACGTCACTGGTGAAAGCTTACAGATATTGTATGCGAAGCACTTTCCATAGAGACGTAGTACATAATTCAAATGTTCTGTAAACAATTTAATGCATACTCTTGAGCCTATTTTCTGTACTACTGCTATTGGATATTAGTAGATTATTGCCGTAAATATAAATAATAATGCACTAAATTCTCCAAATACAATATATCCTTGTGAAGCAAACATAATATATTCTTGTTACAAATTGTCTTCAAAGTCTGATCATTCTTATGATCGAGAGAGAGAAAAGTAAAAGCAGCAGGTAGAGGAAGTGCTTACCATAACGGCATATAATATCAAAAATATGCCCCGGTTGCCCCACAACCATAGTTTAACGCCCACGAGGGAGACAAGGATACTGGACTTTACAGATAAGCGGCAAATTTGCAAATAACTGAGCCCCTAGGACCCCTTTGTCCTAGTTTCCCGGTCTGTTTTTATCTCTGAAAGGATAGTATGTGTACAGGTATGTTAAAAGGAATTTCACCCAACTTAAGTAATCTCACAATCCGTGCATACGTGAATCGCCACCTACGCAAACAGGCTTAGACATTATTTTGAAAGGCTCTCCTCTGTGTATTTAGGACTATCCTGTCTTTGAAGACGCGTTAAATATATCAAAGGACGCTCTTTGATAGCATGCGGCAAGTCTAAATACATTCAGGTGAAGTTTTCTCAGCACGACGTTGGCATAAAATTGGTTGGAGAGTACTGCAGCTAGTTTTGTGGTTGCTCTAATTGAAACTACAACGATAGTTAGACTACACCAAGCAGGGAGTGCTTACCCACTTCTAGTTTATAGTATTTACTTAGTTGCAACTCGTGGTAGAAACATACTTGAAATTTATATTTTACGTAATCATTAGCTTGGCTTGCCTATTCGCTAATTAAAATCAAAATAGACTAACGTCGACGTTTCGATAGGGTTGCATCGAACGTGGTCACGATACCTTAGTCTCGAGCACCCGAGCTCATCTCGGCCGCTTAATATTTTACCAGCGCCTGACACGGTATACTCACCTGTGTGTGTCGGTGGATTATGTGGCGCTGGCGCTCGGTTCGTTTTATAGCGGTTATGCTGCTGGTTTGGACGGGATCACCTTGGTGTCGGCTGGCGGCGGTGAATTGCGTTTGTTAGAGTGTCTCACTAAGTGGTAGTTTGTATGGAGCGGGTAGCTCAATTCGGAGGTCTGTGCATCTTTCTATAGGGTCTCCCTTTGTGCTCTGACCAGGAAAGACTTGGAGGTATTAGGCTTACAGCAATCGTCAATGTGTAATTCGCTGGCTGACATCCAAGTTTGCCTGCCGGGCAGTGGGAGAGGCTGTGACCGATTATTTGCAGACACAACAGCTGGGGTTTGGGACGCAGTGGGGTTGTGAGGCGACCATTCATACAACTCTAGTGTTTGTCTTGAAGTGCTAAACTTTGATTGTGTTGTGGTGAAGCTAAACGTGCGCACCGCTTTCAACACCTTGGAGTGAATCGTCCTTTGAGCGAGGCCAGAGATAAAAATTCTTTTGATGTAGCCTTTTCTTCATCACCTTTATAACCATCATTCGAATATTTTCTTTGACAATCAGCTTAATATATAGTAATATAATGAATCAGCAAAATGATCATTGACAAGTTAGAGCGCAGCAGGGAGATCCACTGGGGCCACTCGTTTTCTGCCTAGCTATACAAAGGTTATCATTATATCATTTGGTTGATGATGTAATTGGCTAGCATAAGGTAATGTAATGTAATAGGTAAACATATAATGTTGCTCATAGAAATTAGTGTCTCCTGTCTTGAGACTAGTGCCTGAAGACCATTTAGTATTTATGCTTGGCTGTAAGTAGGTACTCTAGTACCTTACCTTCAAACTCAACGCTCAAGATGTTTATTGCTATATTACCATGTTAATGTATTTCAACAATATGGATAGCAATCACATTTGCACAATAATTACGACCTATCACTATAAACCACGTTGTAGTGCCTTAGACAATTAAACAGCGTTTTGATAAGAGAAACATTGGCTGAATTTATTTCATGTAAACCAAATAGTATAGCTGGCTTTAGGCTACTTTCTCGATGATTCCGACGAACCTATATTCGCTTTGAACTTACATATTGCTTTAAAATCATGTTAATGAAACGCCCGCCTTTACTGCTATATACTCTATATTATTATATATAATAAATAAGGGGGAAAAGCTATTTCTACATTTGATGCATAGTCAAGCACTTATTCTGAAAATGAGAGCTTTAGGGATTACACTCAAAAGCCACCCACAGGAGTCCTTGTACAAATATTACATAAACGTTTACTACATTTTCCGGTATTGGCATCCGAACTTCGGTCAAAATCGATCTCCTGATTACCGGCATATTAAACTTCTCGCCACACTTTTGGTCAGTTGTTCATCGAAAAGTTTTCTCACCCCTATGTATACAGTTGTGTAGTTTCCTCTTGTATCATAGTTCGACCGTGAGTCCTTAACTTATATCAGATTTCCTATAACACCTACGACGAAGATCACGGTCTCCATTCTGTGACTTTTTGTAACCTTAGGTATGATGGCTATAGATTGTTTTTTTTTATGCCTGATAGGTTAGCCTTTGACCACTATCTCACCTGATGGTAAGTGGTGTATGTGGTCGAGGATGTTGTTCAGACTAACCTAGAATTACTGGCTCTCAAGGACAGCTGCCGGAACACACCGTTAGGTGCTTGGCGACAGATTTTCAACTTGAGGGTGGTAGCTAGCCAGGCGGGCATTTGCAAAGTGCCCTACCACTATGCTGTAACGACTGCTATCCTAAGACTACAACCGGGACCGACGACTTAACGTGCCCTCCGAAGCACGGAAGCGCTCAGTAGTAATGACAACAGCGGTCACCCATCCAAGTCATGACCGCGGCGGACGTTGCTTAACTTTGCTGATCGATTCAGAATGGCTAAGCAAACTTGGCTACGAGCACTTCAGATAATAAAAGGTCTAGAATATGTTTTAACACGTTTTGTTGGCTCGACCTTTATCTATTTAATGAAAACAACATGAAACTTGTACATTATGAGACTAATCTACCGATGGATTCTGGGACTGGAATATATAATAGAATATAGACAAATTTGTTACTGGATTTAGCTTGTTATGGATTTGCAAATTCAGATATGAGATACAACGAATTTTTGATCATATGGAATGTGCTTTTCAATTAATTCAGGATTAAATATAAAAAGATCACTATGAAGTAATTCAAAACCAATTTTTAGGAATTTTATAACAGAATTGTCTCTCAGGTAGCTTACGTCAAAGTTTGGGTTCTGCTACATGTCCGTAGATTTATCACTTGGACGTTTATGCGGAGGGTGTGAGTTGATTTTATATGTTTGCTATTTAAGATGCTTTGAGTGTTATTTGGAAAATAAATGTGTTTATTTTATTAGATGTTAGTGTTTATTAGATTTCAGAAGCTACAAATATTAAATTCTTCGAGTAGATGATGAAGTCGTTAAGTATTATTAATAAAATTATTTTTATAGAATAAGCTCGTTTGGCCAGTTTTGCATTTAAATCGAAATTGCGAATATACGGGGTCTAATGTCTAATCCAATGGTTTGGACGTAAGTTTTCTTACAATAAATATAAGAAACTAGCTGTGCCCCGCGGTTTCACCTGCGGGTTGATGGATGATGATAAAATGTGTTAATCTAGCTTATTTATACAATTGCTTTTTGACATTTCTTGTCGAGCTAATTTCTAATCAGTTGTTTTTGTTTCCATGGCAACGCTGCCTGCGACACCGGCACGCGCATGGTATAATAATATACTACGCCAGACCATGGGCGCGCGCACTACGGACGACGTTGTTGACGCGGGCCTTCATCCGGGTAGAGATGTCGCAAAAATTTCTAGTGTGGCTTATTAACAGCTTTTTTGATATTTTCGTCAATGTTCACAGTATATCTTTATAAATTATAGCCTATGTGTTATTCTGATGTATAAGCTATATTATTGTAAAGATTCATTCAAATCCGTTCAGTAGTTTTTGCGTGAAAGAGTAACAAACATCCATACATCCATACATCCACACTCACAAACTTTCGCATTTATAATATTAGTAGGATTAAACAAAGTGGCTATGAACAATAAGAAATCAAACAAAGTGGCTATATGTAAATAGACAGACACTTTGGGGATCAACTCGCCTGCGTCTTCTTCGTATCATCGAGACCCCTAGGTTCACATGATCACTGTGTAAAAAAATATGAATGGCTGAAACATCAAGTGGGCTTAGGCCGTGGCTTTTCACTACCCTTCAGACAAAGCCATGTCGCCAAACGTTATCTTCTGGCGTGGTAAGAGTATCTAATAAAGCCATTCCGAAGGACCTGGGCGGACCAAAATATTTGCGTTACTGTCAAACACAGCATGATTACTAGATCCTGCTGGCTAGTTCCAGAAAGCAGCAGGATTGGAGGCACTGTTCTCCGCTAGTCAACAGCAGATAGCAAGGGGTTCAGTAAGTATAATCTAAAAGTTTTCAATAACAGAGTGAATAGCTCACTACAACGTTTTAATGTTTTTTATGTATGCTTTAATTACATGGACATAATGACTACAGCAATGGGCTCACCCTCTTAAACAAGGATTACAAAGAGAACAAGGAAGGAAGAAGGAAGGAATTATAACAAGGAAAACCTACATGTATGAATATAATGTACTTATGTGAGACACCGTACCTAATTCATCAATAGTATTTTGTCAACTAACCTAATTATAGTTTATTATGCGTTACAGATTTCTATTCATATTATTTAGCAAATTTTGAATTGTTATGCGCCTACTTACCTAAAAACTAGAAATATTCATGGTAGTTACTACGTAAAACATTTTTATCTGTTAATTTTGTATAAAGATAGCATCTGTAAGATGTACAAATATAGCAAAAGTAAGAACTCATTCCATATTCCTGGTCAAAAGTACGCAACGTAACTCTAAAAGAAACTACCCTCCCTTCGGAACCCATTGGAACGTGTTTAGCATGCCAAGGCACCTAATTTCCAGTTTGTATGTCACGCTTCTAAATTCTGATTCGATAGTAGTAAGCAGGTGTCGTTGTTTGTTACATTACTTAGTTAAACGGTAAACATACAAAGAGAAGTAGAAGTAGGCGTCGATGGTGGAAGGGCATTTTGCGTTTTACGAATAGACGGCTTGATAGAGAGACACCTATCTGTTCCAGGTACTGCCCTGACAGTAGTATTCTAGGCTTTAAAAAAAACAATGTCTATTTTTTTAGACTTTTTAGTTCGTTTTTGGTTATAACTTTTGAGTGCAAACCCGTATCTTTGTTACTAATTTAGGCACAAATAAGGTAAAATACAGGATATTCAAGAAGTTTTTAATTATTGTTTTAAACTCTTTAATAAGCTGAACTCTTCTTAGCAGTCTAAGTCAAATAGTTTATTCAACTTAGGTGTCTATGACGCTCTTATGAAGTTCAGTTACAAATGTTTATATTGAAATATTCTACATTGTACTGCCACGTTCAGCAAAAAGTGCATGAAGCCACTGCGAGGAGAACGAGGATGAAATCGGGGCCATACTTTTAAACGTCTTTTAACAATGTGTTACATACTATATAATAAAATTATTACAATATTTGTTTATATTATATAGGTGACAGGCGATAGCTCGGCAAAGGCGATTTAAATTGTAATTAGAAATCCCAAATCCACTCTCATTCTGAACAGACTCTGCCAATATTCAAACCCTTCCTACACTATCGTAACATAAACGTACACGTAACTCTACATCGTGTTTTGTTATTTAGAATATTGTCTCACCTTTAGCTGTTAAACACCTGTAAATCGTGTTCTAACTCTATCTTGCGAACAATACCATTTTAGCTATCTCCGTAATGTGGACCGACACGCAGGTAAGTTGAGAGGTTATTTCAATATAAATTACACATTCAGAGTATTATCCTGATGTAGTTGAGTTATATATATGAAGCGCTCGTAGCGGGCGTTGCCAATACGTTTAACACATCAACTAAGTTAAGCAACATCCGCTGCGGTTATGACTGGGATGGGTAACCGCTAGTGGCATTACTACTGAGCGCTCCCCTGCTGCTGGGGACGTTAAGCCATCGGTCCCAATTGTCGTTTTAGGATGGCATTCGTTATCACATGATAGCGCATTTTGGGTGTTACCTCCCTGAAGTAGATCTGCCGCCAATCACCAGAGGGTGTGTTGAAGCTGCTGTCCTTGAGAGCTAGTAATTGTAGTTTAACCTGAACAACATATTCGGCCGCGAAATGACTTGCCATCAGATGAGACAATGGTAAAATTCTAGCCTAAAAGCAATAAAAAAATGAATTTATATTTCGTTTTCTCAGCCTTAGATCGACTGGTCGACTGAGCAAACATGATAATGAGTCGTAACTCTTTTTTTTCCACGCGTTCTTTATAACCACCGTGTGGGGATGGATGTTAAAAAAGACGAAAGGAAAAATTTTAGTCTTTTGTATTAACATTGTCGTGATTTTATGTTGTGCTCGCATATATAAAAGTAAGCTATTTTCATTGAATTGGAAAGATCTTTAAGACACGTGACTACTTGTAGGAAATAGTCACGTATCTTAAAGATGTTTGACTTCTTACTGCAATGGCCTTTAGGTTGCCTTAATTATTTACTGTGTAGTAGCTATAGCGTTGTATACGGTTTGTAGTGTTTTGTTAATAAAGTCATACAGGAAGTTGTAAAATAACAGCATTTTTATTAGTCCTTTTATTTTCTGCGCCTGCTAACGCCGTAGACTACTACGGAGTAATACTCTACGGCGTAGATAGTCTACAGTATAGATTCACATCGATGTTCTCAGTTCTAAAGTATATGTATTGTCTGTATGTAGTTTTCATCCGGCGGTTAGTGCATACCAAGGTTATAGAGGTGGATGGCCCGGGTTTGAATCCCGCGCATGACTATTGTTTCCTTTCGTTGTAATTTAGTTAAGTATTTTTGATACTTAACTCTATAAACAATTAAGCTGAACACTCGTAAGAGTATATTTTACTCGGAAACTTATTTTTTATATTTATAGAGAAATTAATTGTATTATAATTTATTTTTTAAAAATTTTTAATATAAATTTTTATTTATTATATATTAGAATAATTTTAGCTTTTTTAGTTAAAATGCCCATATATATTGTTCATTTATGATTACCTAAGGCTATTAATTTATAACATCTTGTGTACCTGCCATTATGACAGCAATAAATGGTTTAAATGTAAACAAGGCAACAAGCGCCATTAAAAAATAAAATTTTAAAAATGTGGGGTTGCGTCGTTATAAAACGTTTAAAGCTTTTAGTTACAAAAATTAATCTTGTTCGCGGTACAACGTAAATTGATCAATATATGCGCCTCCATCCCCATATGATGGTTAAGAACGAGAGTACAAATTAGAGGAATGAGTCATATGTCAAGTTGGCTTAGCGGTCACGGCATACCCCGACTGATAGGGGTGGATGGCGCAGGTTCGAATCCCGCACATTATACTTCCACTCATTGTGATTTTGTAATTTTTAAATAAGCTTTACATGTGTATATTTTTATAATAACAAATGTTCGGACTCAGTTTTCCTGATAAAATACTATATATAATAAAGATAAAATACTTTAACGAAAAGATGAATTGACTAGGTACACTTTTTCTCTATTTGGAACCTTGAGTATATAGTCAAATGCTTGCTATCTTATGCCAGAATTCAGCATTTTACATATATGTAGCTGGTTGGCTACTGAACTATTACAACTGAACTAAATAACATGGTCCCCATAACCCAACAACCCCTAGTCAGTGGCTTCGAAATTTCGTTCGAAATTCGAAATTATCGATGTTGACGTAAATACCTTTTAACCTGCTAACCTGCGGCACAAAACACATTTACGGATAATATGCAGGTTTACAGAATAATCCTGGGCTTAGCCTGTTTTTCATTAAACTTGAACTGGCTAGGTCATAAAATAAATATTTTTAATCTAAGAGTTTTTGAACTTGATGTATGAAAAAATTACTAAAAGCAAAATATTCTTTCAACCTATCTTCTTTAATAGTTCCATGTATTATTACAAAGATAGGTTCAGATAAAATATTTTGCTTTGACCAATTACTGTTGTTAAATTGATAATAATTATTATTATAAACAATTATAATCACTAGTTGCTATTGAAAGAAACAAAGAGATTGACAGACGACCGCTGAAGCTTAGGCATGAGGCAAGTACTGAACTCTAAAAAGTACTTATCACGGCCGTTCTTTTTGGTTTTTTGTTGAAAACTATTATTATATTAAAACTATTATTATTATATGCACTATTCAATGGGCGAGTCTCTTAATTTGCCTTCTTAGCATGATAATTCACTTTTGTTACATTTCCATATCTGTAAATACAGCTCTAAATTGCCGATTTAATTCCTACTCAAACAGTATATTGTTGTACATTTAATCTACTGTATTTTTTTAGTATTACACGTTTTAGTTTCAGTTTGATAATACAAATATATTTTAAACATTTCTAAATAAAATCTTCCAGTTCAAAATGATCCCTCTCTTGGGCTGGGATATTTTCTACCTAGTATTCTATGTCTGATGTCTACGAGTATATGCGTAACCTTTTTATAACCTCCGCCGATAACAGATGCATTTCGTCACAAGTAACAAACTGCACTGCGCCCAATCACCCTGAAACATATAGTTGTTTAAGTGTCTCTATGCCGTTAATTTCTTACGTCTTCGAAAATCAACCGTAATTTTGAAGCAAAACAGAGTTTTACCATCTGGTGTAAAATTTTAGTTTGATACGAGTGTATTTTTATTGTATATTAGTGATGCGTTACCAGAGAAGTAACTTTTGATATTTAACACGCTATTATACGCTATGTTCGAGTGGTGTACCTGTGAATTTTAGTTAATCTTTTTCTACGTCTTGAAACTTTATGATGTAATGAACCATTATGATAATCAACTCAATTACAATTAAATTCGTACAGATTCAACATTTTATTTGAAAATAAATTGATTCCAAATTCCAATTCAAAATAATGTTAATTTAAAAGAAAATAATTACTTTTAATAACAGCTAGAGCTCGTCCACGCAGAATGTTCATTAAATATTTAAACAGACATAAACACACACGCCCGCTCCATTTTCGTGCTTTGAATACACAAAATGCTTCTGTATTCATAACTGGTGAATTTTAAATAATAGTTGGTCAGACATACTCTGGTAATACTGCACGACCGTGGCATATTTAGTGAGGAAAGCACGAACTACTTTGAGCTCAACGATAATTATTTGAACCTTACATTAAGTTAAATTTAACTCGGCGTAAAATCTCCTCTTCACTTTTAGGGGGTATTTATTACATACAAAGAAACACTTTAGATCGAATTGTTTAGACAAAAAGCTATACTTGTAAAAACTAAAAAACAGAGTATGTTTTTAAAAATCACTATGTAACTCTTCAAATTATGAACTTAAATTATAAGAATTTTAAGCAAACATTAAAAATACTTTTTCTCTATAATCATCTATACAATATGAATATGACGTTATCTGAATTGTGAACAATAAATTTATTAATTCAACAAATTTATACTGGCATTATTTTTTTTAGTAATCCTAAATTTATCGCGTTCATAATAATTGTACAAAATATTATTGATATCATCTTAATCTTTATTTTGTTTCACATGGATTTATTTATTATGTATATTAATTTTGAATTTTTATTACAAACTAGCTTTCCGGGCGCGGCTCCGCCCGCGCGTATGTCGGTTATCGCGCAAAAACATGAACCTCTTTTTGCGCAGTTTGATAAAAACCATCCTATGTTTATTCTCGGGTCTCAAACTATTTCCATACCAAATTTCATTCAAATCGGTCCAGTAGTTTTGGCGTGGAAGCGTTACAGAAATTCAGACAGAGTTACTTTCGCATTTATAATATTAGTACTGATTATAGGCATTGCAAATATGTATATATATTTTATAATATTGCAATTATGAATTTCCTGTAACATGTTAGATTAAGTACCTTGTTATCATAATGTTCTAGTATATAATCATGCTACCAATCTATTGTAAAATGACTGGCCCAGTGTAAATTTTACTGTTATAATGGCCAATAAAGGTTTCTGATTCTGATTCAATAATTCAAAGTGAACGAAATTTTGAAACTTTCCATCTGATTAGATAATTCCTTAGCTAACCCGTTCCAAGTCGAAGGCAAAAATGGGTAATGATACCGTTACGGCCAAATATTTGCCCTCTTACATATGCCTTCTAAACGGTTGTAAATAAAATATTTTTTTAATAAAGACATTTTTTACTAGTTATTTTGATGAATAAAATGGGGATGATTGGATATTAAAAATGAATCCTTATCGAGTCATGAACGTATGGTCCAAACGTAGTCGGTAAATTATGGGCACAATTCGAGTCATGGACGTGTTGATTTTAAAAAGTCGCCTGTTCACGTTTCTCAAAGAATAACTCAGGAACATTCAATTGAAAAAATATCCTAAGATCACTGGACAAAAAACTAATAAGCAACGTTGTGTGGCATGTTACCGCCGTGAACGGAATTTATTGGAAAAGAGTGCCAAAGATGCTATTGCTGCTGCCCCTAAGGTTGTAATGTAACCACTTTGATTTGCCAAATACAAAAAAGCCTTCGGCTTGCCATGTTTTAATAGTCACCATAATATCGAATAATGATAAAAACAAAATAAAGTTGTTTTATTTTAGTAAATAATACGGAATAACTCACGAATCCGTCAGATAGCTCTGACTATAGTTTCAACCACATTCGTTGGTCTTTTTCAAGGATTCACGTGAGTTATCCCGTATTATTTACTAAAATGAGTGTAAACCACGTTAGTTTTTATAATAAAAAAAAAGTTGTGTTGTGTTGTATATGAAAATACTCTAATGAACAAACACACGCACTCACACACACACATGCACACGCAAAAACTCACATTCTATGTATTTTGTCTGAGCGTATTACCTTTTTATTGCAAATTTTTTTCGGGGAAGACACTGCCCTGCTGCAACATAGTAATTATACTAAAGCAGCAGGCAGGGCTTCAACATTAGTAAGGAAGCTATATGTATTGAACAAAAATAAACATTTGTATTTGTATTTTATTTTGGGACCCTTATAGCAGCACACCCTTAAAAAATACGTATTGTCTCATGACTCCAAAAAAGTACCATGGACGTACAGTTCACCAATTTTTTTGACTCCAAATGTCATGGACTGGGAACGTGTTAAGGACGCGTTTTAGTCCCGAAATACTCTGCACCTGCAAGTAGAGTTGGAATGTGATAATAAAGTCAATTTTAGTAGTTAGACATAATCAGAGTTGACTTTTACTGAGCACTCAAGTGTTTCTGCACAATCGGCACATTACAAGGCTCTTAGCCTTCTTAACGCCCACAATAACCATAAAGTACCTGTGGGTCAGGCAGGCGGCTGTTTTTTTAATGGTATTGTAACTGTACAAGACCGATGCCCCTCTGGTTTTAAGTGGTAACCACTGCGCCCACCGCTATGATATATAAAGCTGTGTCTAAAGAAATTACATGTGCCTGTAATTTCTCCGGCACCCATACCTAAACTGGAATACAGTAACGCGAACTATACGGTAGAAGTAGGTGCGGTGGCGCTACTTCCCCGGACGAAATCGTTCACAAAGAATACCGCCGCTAAGCTAAAAACCGTAGCCAAAACTTTATCGTGTCATTGTTTCTTTTGTAAGTGTAGACCGGTAAATTTTTTTTATGAAGGACTTTTTAGGGTTCCGTACCCGTAAAAACGGAACCCTATTAATGAGACTTCGCTGTTTATCCGTCCGTCCGTCCGTCACTATCTATCTGGTGATAACAAGACAGTTAAAATTTTCACAGATGATGTATTTCTGTTGCCGCTATAACAACAAAAATTTGGCCAAGTGCGAGTCGGACTCGCGCACGTTATAACAAAAAAGGTTAAAATATGCAGTCTAATGTTGTATAGCTAATGGTACAGAAACCTTCGTGCGCGAGCCCGACTTGCACTTAGCCGATTTTTACGTCATTGTGACGTAATAAGCATGAGGCCCACCTTATGTTAAGTGGTAGGTACTCGGCCTTTATCAGATGCATTTCGTTACAAACTGCGCTCGTCACCCTGACACGTACAGTTGTTAAGTCACATGTGCTCTCAAGAACTGGTACCGGTGCCGCAAGTTCTTTGTTTGAGGCGCCAGTACATAGTTATTATCGCTAAGCTACCTTTGCTTCAAACCTCAATAATATTGATCAGAGGAAAAACCATATCCACACTAATTTTATATGTGTCAAAGTTTGTGAATCAGTGAGGATGTGAGTTTGTGTTTGTTATTATTTAGCGCTGAAATAACTTGAACCAAATTGAATGCAGCTTGTGATATACTTAGATATTTTAGTTCTGGATTAACAAACGGGGCACTTTCATCACCATAATCATAAATTTTTCATCATTGTCGACGCGGAGGAAATCGTAGGGCTCAGCTAGTATATAATTATATGTTCTTGTGACCTTAGTGTAGAGAAAATATATTGTAAGACACCTCATACATGTGGGATAGAGGTACTTATGATGTTATTTTTGATGACGCAATTTTCATAAAAGCATTTAAATATATTTTTTAATAGCTTTTCTTTGCAATAACGCATGTTCTACGGATTACATAACAAAATTACAGGAAGAAAAATTACAGTCATCTGCGGGATTCGAACCCCTATAGCCGCTAACATAACATATGTCTCATAAGTCTAACTTGTCCTATCGTTCTTCAACCATCATATGGGGATGAAACGACACTTACCGTCTTAATACAAGAGACTTAAGCACGCCTTAGACATGTGTTGAACAGATGTTTCAAAAATGTTGTACCACAAAATGGCGCCTACCATGCGCTTAGGCCTAAACATCCCTTAGTCACGTGTTTATATTTAAACAGCCCTAAGCCTTAGCAGCGTCTAACACAGTTCTATCATTTTAATGTATTGATAATTGCAATTGATGTGGACGACTTATAGAGCTATATAATACATCGTGCTCGCGTGGACCCATTTGAATATTATAGTGGGACCGATACAGATTTACCGAAGATTTTTTGTAATATAATTGTGGATCTGGTAAAGGATCATGTGATCCTCTGGGTAGATCCTCCAATCCCCAATTACACGTCGAGTGCGCCTTACGATGCTAGGCTCGCCATTAGGTAAGAAATAAATATTATCGCAGTATGTTATTATAAATATATTTTTTAAAGCCTGATAGGCTAGCCTTTGACCTCTATCTATATTATATTCTATATGATTTTTAGTTTTTACAACAAACTTAACACAAATTATAATATATATTTTTCCGAGATACTGAATCGATTAACAACAAAAATCATATGATAGCATTATTTTTGTGTTCTTTGCTTGTTTTTAAACTAAAAGCTACACTCAAGCCTTCTAATGTACTGAATATCTATATATAATGAATGTAAATCATAACTAAAATATATAATTTTGTTGCAAAAGTGTACTGGTATTATAAAATAATGTCTAGATGTAACGAAACGTTCACTACAAAACAGGCAGATGAAACGCGCATCGAGTTAGGCAGTGTTTAGGGAAACACGTGTTAAACATGGTTTTGTGGTAAGAAAATTAAAACCCCTTCAAGCGCTATTTAACTTATAGACACTGTCTAGCTAAATAGGCGTTGAAACTATGTCTTATAATATATTTGTGGTAAGACGGTTATAGATTAACTTACGTTGTACTACAAACAAGACTATTTTTTTCAATTAGCTTTCAACTTGTTAACGATGACCAACCCTATAATTTTAATATTGTTATTTTTGCTATAACCTAACCGGATTATATTACAAAATTATGAGAGGAAAAATTACAGTCGTGTGGGATTCGAACCCGCACCATCCACCCCTATACTTTCCCTCTCGGAATTCTGTAATGTAAATAAGTGATGAGACAGGCGAGCCGCTTATCTGATATGGTTTGCGTCACGACTGCCCATTACAGTTGCAGTGTCATCTTTCTGGTTCTGCTTGACTCTACACTGCGCTCATCACTCTGAGACATTAGTTATGTATGTCTCAATCGTATAATTTCACTTGCTACAATGCCTTTTATGCCTGAATACAGTAGTGTGTTCCTATTACTGGTTAAACGCAAAATATCTGAGACAGTGCAGTAGTACGCAAAACGACAGACTCGTAGTAGAAGAAGCTTAGTACGAGTATGTCCCGGGAATACCAAGACAGATGCACTGGCCAAAAACCTAAAGCATTAATTTGAACCTATAAATAAAATAGTAATTAAACCTTTTTAATATTGTTAAGTTTGCAATAACGCCTGCTAAGCGAATTACATTACAAAATTACAAATTTACGAGAAAAAAAAAATTGGTTAGAGCATACCCCGGCTAAAGGGGTATGCTCTTCCTTGAGAGCCAGTAACTCTAGGTTAGTCTGAACAACATCATCGACCACATCATCACTTACCATCAGGTGAGATAGTGGTCAAAGGCAAACCTATCAGGCATAAAAAAAAGGGGGTGGATAGACGCGGGTTCGAATCCCGCACATGACTATATTTTTTTCTCTCGTAAATTTGTAATTTAGTAATTAAACCGTCTAGGTTTAAATCTCGTATATTTATCATTATTTTTATCCCAACGAATCAAACACATTGCAGTGATCGTGGTCACGGGGTGACCACCCCGTCACTCCCTAAATATACAGGATTTAAACCGTTCAAAAATATTGGACACCATAAATGATACTTCTATTTTGTGCACAATTACACAAAACACAACACTGTTGATAGAATTCAATATATTCCAGACCTCTTTAAGATGTACATTTTCATAAAAATAAAATGTACGTCACAACATTCGTTTAGTAACACGAACGCGAAACGTAGGCACCTACTAAGTACTCGTGTAATCTGATACGGACCTGCTCGAGAAAGTTAAGAGTCCTTTATGGCATTAGCTTATGCCGGTGTGAGGAAGTATTAAGAAAAGTCCCTTCAAGTGACACTTTCTGGTCCCTTTTAACATGGCTGGCGTATTTTGGACGATGACTTGAGTATTCTCATGGTATTTAGTATTTTGTTACTACACATAGATCGTTTAGCTGTTGCACTAGTTTGTACGATTTCTTTTGATTGAAAGGCTTATTCGTAAAAATACTAAACTTTTAACTTTTACTTATTACTTTAAGCCATGGTTAATTATATTTTGCAGTTGTACACACTTCTAAGCGTTAGTTAATTATTGAAAAAGCTAATTGAGTAACTGTCAGAATAAATAACCCTCGGACTATTTAGCGACTTTAACAACATAAACTGTTTGAGTCTGTGGATACACTTAAATTCAAATTCAAATTCAAAATCATTTATTCAATTTAGGCGTCTACGACGCTCTTATGAAGGTCAATTACAAACTTTAATATTGAAATATTCTACATAGTACTGCCACGTTCAGCAAAAAAAATTATAGAGCCACTGCGAGAAGAACGGGCAAGAAACTCGGGGCCATTCTTTTAAACGTCTGTTAACAATTTGTTATAAACAATATAATACAATTATTACAATATTTGTTTAAATGACGTAGGAGACAGGTGATGGCTTGGCAGAGGTGGAATTTTCCAAGCATTTTTGTCGTTTAAGTAATCACAAACTGTGTAGTAGGATTTCTTAATCAAAATGTTTTTCACGTGTAATTTGAATTTTCCTTCTGTGAGCATTGTAATATGTTCGGGAATTTTATTATAAAACCGCACACAATTACCTAAAAAGGACCTTTTATTTGTCTTTGCTAATCTAAAACACGGTACCGTTAATTTATATTTGTTCCTAGTGTTGTAATTGTGGTTGTCACTGTTTAATTTAAATTTACTCAAATTTTTCCTAACATACACAATATTTTCAAATATATACAGACTCGGTAAAGTTAATATATCAATTTCTTTAAAAAGATCCCTTAGAGATTCCATAGGATCCATTTCATATATGGCTCGAATTGCACGCTTTTGTAAGATAAAGATTGTTTCCATCTCAGCAGCAGCTCCCCACAGCAATACACCATACGACATAATACTGTGGAAGTACGCGAAATAAACTAGCCGTGCAGTAGCTACGTCTGATAACTGTCTTATCTTACAAACTGCATATGCAGCAGAACTAAGTCTTCCGGCTAGATCATGTATATGTGGATCCCACTGTAAAGTTGAGTCCACTTTGATTCCCAGAAAGACTGTCGCTTTGTCAATAGAGAGTTTATCTAAGCCAAGCTTAATGTTTGGTTCAACATATGGAACATTTGGTAAAGAAAACTTTAAACATTTGGTCTTTTTTGAATTTAAGAGAAGATTATTAGCGGCGAACCATTCAGAGATCATAGATAACACATTATTTACATGAATGAGTTCACTATCTTTCCTATCTACTTTAAAAATCAGAGAGGTATCATCGGCGAATAAAACAATATTGCAGAAATCTTTGACCATGCAAGGCAGATCATTAATATACGCTAGGAACAGAAAAGGTCCCAAAATTGATCCCTGCGGTACACCTATTTTTACCAAAGACCCGGAAGAAGTATTGCCATTTATTCCAACCATCTGTAGCCTGTTTGACAGATAAGACTCTATTAGATTCAAAGCTTTTCCACGAATACCATAGTGTGAAAGCTTACGAATCAGAGTGCAGTGTTCTACACAGTCGAATGCCTTGGAAAGATCACAAAATACGCCAATAGCATCATGTGAACTCTTTCTTACTTATATTTTATACCTCGATAAAAATTATACGAGTATCCATCGGCAGACATTTTACACTTCAAAAATAATAAAAAATCCAACTAATGTTTTATTTCCTTGGGTATAAGATTTAAAAAAAATTAGCTGCAGGGACGCTGTCTGTCAAAATTGTAAAATAGCGAAATGCCTAGAAAATAATAACTAAAATAAAAAGAAGTCTCCATCCAAAATAAAAGATAACCTTCTTGTTTGTTTTACTCTTTCGTATATAAAAACGTTGCTACATACAATATCTGTATGTAGTAACGTTGTATCTAAAGTGAGCCAGGCTTGTTTCAGTAGAGGTTCGGTGTTGCGGGAGCCGTAAATGAAAGAAGAGTGTATCCGTCTACGTTCTATCGCGTATGGAGACTCCCCTTACATAGTTCATCTCTTATATATTACAACAATCAGTTCTTATGTTAGGAAGTAAGTTTTAAAGCGTTTGTAGCGACGTTTGCGTAGCCGTTCGTAATAGACCAGCTAAATAAAACAACGCTTTGTAAGTGAGCGAGGTGAAATGCACTTTATTGCTTCGCTTCGTTGCTAGAGTCGCTTATTTATTGGAATGGCTTAGCGGAGTGGTCCTTCTATTATATAGTTAGTTTATGGTGTCAGTATGCGGCTTATTACTCGTATAAACAACAAAACATACATAAAACTACTTATGACAGGTATGTGCAACCTTTCGAGTGCTGCGTGCCAAACTTTACAATAATTTTGCAGTCGCGGCCCAAAATTGTTATGTTTTCAGGGTTAATGTATTTATGTTTGTGAGTTTCTTTATTCCACCATACCTTCTAAACGGCTTAAATGATTTAAATGTATAGATTCTTCTTGAAATGTCTGGCGAGCCGGCTCAAACCCTGAGCCGGGCCGGACCCGGCCAGTCGTTGCCCACCTATGACTTATGAAGATAAATAACGACTGAACATCGTGAGTGCTAGCCAGTACATGTAGTTATTACTTATGAAGATGTGGTCACAGGAGGGTAGTCAGATGCTGCCCTCCTCACCTATTAAATATAAACATGCACCGTCCATGTAACTTGCATCCCAATTTTTACTTTAAAATCAGCCAGCTTGTCCACTGCAGATGTCCACTGCACATTAAACACAACCTTCCCCTCTTTAGTTTTTGGCCAACTTCTCACCTGGTGGTAAGATATGATGCTATCAATGATGTAGTTCAGGATATCCAAAAATGACTGGCTCTCACACCGTTAGGTACTTGCTAGCCAGGTTGTTATTCCAATTTACGAACTTTCACAATCAATATTTTATTGTTCCAAAAAAATACAATTATATACTAAATAAATGTCTGTGGAATCTTTTCTTAATCTATTAGGTATGGACACAAACAACCTCTACATCACACAATATCCATAAAAAGGTATACCTTTCAATAATTATATTTACGTAAGTTACCTAACAATTTTGGTTTACACGTCGCGTCGCCAGGGGCGCTATGTACCTTCGTCATACTCACAAATACTATGTGATAACGCGATCGCGGCACTTTGTGAAAAATGTAACATTCACAGCTTTACCAAAAGGCAGAGTATCAGTAAAATTGGAAGAGTGTAGGTATTGTCGAAACTCGAAAATAAACAAATGATTTAAGTGTACTCGTATGACACCAAAAAGTATAAAGCGATACATAGATGTTACGTTTCTTTTCTTGTTTACCACAAGTTGTGTTTCACAATTTCACAAACCATATATCGGTTTGTTACGCCAGTAAACATAATAGAATTTATCTAGGAACGTTCGCGAAACATGTCATCGATCAAGCCTATCGCTATTATCTATCAATTTCGCAGGCGAGCGATCAAAGGTGCGGTGTGAGGCACACTAATCACACTGCTATACCATGCGCTCCTATAATTTGTGTTTTGTCTCTTGGAATCGATTTCACTGAGAACGGAGGTACCTAACGTTTTAGATCAACAATTTAGTGCTAATTTCGAGGCCTGCGAGGTATTTGATGAGCCTTCACGAGTTCGACGTTTCGTATATCCCTGTGGGTATTTTCCTGCAAAACTAATGTATTATTAATTTTTTGGCATCATTTATTTCTTTATTTATTTATACTAGAGGTTCTATGGTTTGAATACTTCCGTGGGAATTCAAACTTCCTTGCACTGACACGGCAATTATGTACCTTGATACGAGTATTGGAATTGTCATAGATATTTTCGGTTTACTGAGCTCTATTATTTCTCGTACACTGGACAGTGGACTTGCAGCTGTAAATTTAAAATAATTATAAATAAATTGAGTATGAATGGAGGTCGTTGTTGATCGAAAAAATGTGGTGATCACAAAAGTAACAAACACATTTTTTCGATTATGGGCTGTTGCAATGAGGAACCCAAAACGTGCGAAACCCACCTTGCACTTGGCCAGTTCTTTTTCTACTACTGACTTTAAAAAGGAGGAGAATCTACATGTTTTCCTGTGTATACTTTTACATGGATATATATATATAGCTAGGCTAGCCTTTGACCACTATCTCACCTGATGGTACTTAAGTGATGATGTGGTCGAAGATGCTGTTCAGCAAAATGCCCTACCACCATGCTATAACGACTGCCATCCTAAGACAAACAACCGGGACCGACGGCTTAACGTGCCCTCCGAAGCACGGAAGCGCTCTGTAGTAGAGTCACCAGCGGTCACCCATCCAACTCCTGACCGCAGCGGGCGTTGTTTAACTTAGCTGATAGATTAGTAACGGCTAAGCAAACTTCGCTACGAGCGCTTCGAAATATATATTTTCATCAGTTATTCTTTTCCTATTTACCTCTCTGAACATATATTAACCCTGATTTTGACAAATAGTTTCCTGCTGCGTTGAATATACCTCCAAGATACAACGAGTAGTTTTTAAATTACACTCAACTAATAGTATGTGTACCAGGGAAAAATGAAAACACAATACAAGTAATACCAACTCCACAGGACGTGACGTCAGCAAACCAGAGCCGTACGTAGAATTTGAAGGACTAAAAATGTTCCTGTAGAATTGAATCTTATATTCAGTATTTGTCACCTGCGAACGAATGCTCGAATATTGAGTGATTCATGAGTCGACCCGATTCACTCACAGCACAGGCCCACAACTGAGATATTGGATGACTATATACTTTTTTATGGAAATACTGCCGCGTAATACGTTAATAATGCACAACAAAGAAGGGGTAGAGAGCACTTTTCTACTCGCAGTTTTTCTTTTCGTAGTTTTTGTTCCAGAAAACTACATTCGACAAAGTTTTTTATTTTTATTTATAACTGATGGTAAATGATGAATTTGGCGAAGATATAGAGGCTAACCTAAAATTATTGACGCTCAAGGGCAGCAGCCGGAACACACCGTTAGGTGCTTGGCGACAGATTTTCTACTTGAGAGTGGTAGGTGGCCAGGCGGGCATTCATGAATTATTTGGCGTAAATTGAGGTGGTCATGTTTATTTATTATAATATTTTAGTACATATATTTTTTTTTTTTTATTTTTTAGCATCTAATGTCAGTAATAAATCAATACCCACTAATAATATTATATTGTACGTCTGTCATGAACAAACTATAGTCCTACAAGCACTTTTGCTCTTAATAAGATCCATTATGTCCACGGTTTCTGAATAAATAAAATTCATTTCATGAAAACAAGTATAGTTCTATTTACGCATCAATAAAGATTAAGGCAAGACCTTTCTCACAATACCTATCCACAATCGATTTCCCTTACGTCCTTAATGTTCATGCCTAGTTTACAAACGAACAAAAACAACAGTTTGGTACTGATAGTAAGTAATTGGGACCGAACAAAACCAACCAATTTGTCGGACGTCAATCGCAATTTCAGCTCAGACAGTGAAATTTTGTTTTATTCTCGTTTCATCGCGAAATACAGGAATAAAACTGAAACTATGTTCGAAGGGAAATTGAAAAGTGTTTCTTATATTCATTCTGTTATTATCATCCTATGTAAAGAGATTAATGAATATCGAACAACTGCCGACAGTTGCAATGTGTGGTTTAAATAAAACCGGCCAATTGCGAATTCTACTTTCATAACAAAGAATGTAAGTATTAAAATATCTTTATTTAAAAAAATCGACATATCAGGAGTCCGGCCTGCACATAGCAATTTTTTTAGTCTTTGTTGTTGAACGGTAGATATTGGACTTTAACTCGTATATATTACCGTTATTACGATAAAACGAAAAGATAAACGTTGAAAAAATATGTTTCTTCTATTGGGACCTTCTCTTAATTAACTTTTTGTTATTATTTGTTAGGCAATCCGCCATATGAACAGAATATTTTCTGTGAAAATTTCAACCGGGTACCTATTAATGTTCCCAAGAGAGACCTTAGAAGGACGGGCGGACACCCAAAGCTTAGTAATAGGGTCCTGTTTTCTAATACGGAATTCTAAAATTGAAGTATGTTTTATCAGTGAACGCATAGGTTTTAATAGATAACACGTTATAATTTTAGTGACCTCAAAAAAATAGCAAGGATCTGCGTAGTGAGACGATGTTAAAGGTGAGGGCGGCGTACTGAAACTATCTTACACATAGAACGGAGTTATGGGAAGTGACATAGAGGGAATTATTCCGGAAAACTTATGAATTTTTACTTAGAAATCTAACTCACCACGTTAGATTTTTACGCGAAGTTTTCAGGAATCATTCCCTCTATGTAACTTCCCATAACTCCGTTCTATGTGTACGATAGTTTCAGTTGTGGAAGAAACGTAATCATACAAAACTCAGCAATACAGATTAGGTTGATAGTCCAGACTAGAATAACAACTAGCTTAATCTAGTGTCATTCTCCGCTTCATACCCGTGGAGTGCCGGGCTAGAATGTCACACCCCCCTCCCTCTCCCCCCATCTTTATCCGTGGCTGTCGTAAGAGGCGAAGCGTAGTAAACCAGAAGGTGGGCAGCCGAGCTTACTGAGGAACTGATATCTCACACTGCGATCCCCAAGACGCCTGCCAATCAATACAGGAACAGGAAGATTGTACGTGTTAATTATAAACTTCATGAGACTGAAATCAAAGCGGTAACTGCATGTGAGTTATAATTCCTTACATATATATTCGTAGAAAAATACAAAATAAACAGTCTTTCATCAATTTTCAATTCATATTTTTATCTATCTTAATAATGGGTTTATTTTGTACAATACAAATCAAGAAAAACAAGTAATCGTTGAGTACTTTAACCGTACTTAATAAAACCCGTCTTTTTATTTTCTCGCTACATTATCTATCTCATACGATGGGTATAAGTACCCATTACCGCTTACATTTACATGAGCATTAGCTGCGAAGCGTTTGAGTGAAAATCTTAAAACTCATTACATCTCTACGACGTACCTGCCTGTACAATATTTTTTTATCTACCTTTATCCCATTTTTATTAAGTGTCGGGTCTCTTTATCGTTTGTCTCTGGGTTTTTTTGCTGGGTGTTATTATTCGTATTACTTGGGTCTTTTTTAATACAAAATTACGAGTCGGGCCTCGTTCCTTTAAGGATCCCCATTGCAATAGCCTATAAAAGAAAAAAAACATAAGTTGACATTGCCGTATGTAGGTACTTGTCAGCAAAATTCAGAATAATTTTATACAGAATTTCACATTTCTAGTATTCACATAATCCGACCCATAAAGCAGTAACATACATACAAACACACTCACAAACTTTCGCCTTTATATTATTACCAGCTTTCCGGGCGCGGCTCCGCCCGCGCGTATGTCAGTTATCGCGCGAAAACATTAACCTCTTTTTGCGCAGTCGGATAAAAACTATCCTATGTTTTTTCCCGGGTCTCAAACTATCTCCATACCAAATTTCATTCAAATCGGTCCAGTAGTTTTGGCGTGAAAGCGTAACAGACAGACAGACAGAGTTACTTTCGCATTTATAATATTAGTACTGACTGATATTATATTAATCAGTACTATCAGTACTAATATTATAAATGTGAAAGTAACTCTGTCTGTCTGTCTTTCTGTCTGTCTGTCTGTCTGTCTGTCTATCTGTCTATCTGTTACGCTCTCACGCCAAAACTACTGGACCGATTTGAATGAAATTTGGTATGGAGATAGTTTGAGACCCGGGAAAAAACATAGGATAGTTTTCATCCGACTGCGCAATAAGAGGTTAATGTTTTTGCGCGATAACCGACATACGCGCGGGCGGAGCCGCGCCCGGAAAGCTAGTTATTTATAATATAAATTGCTTGCTGCACTTACAGTGTTCACCAACGCGTGCAGCGAGCCAACAACAATTAGAAGTAGAATACACTATAGTTACTGTTAACTTGCTAAAAAAATGTACACACTGATTATAAAATTCTTGAGGTTTACAAAAGAAAACGTCTATTTCTGTATCCTGAGCAAGCATGGCGTTGAGCAGAGAAATAGCTTGAGATGTCGGAGCGAATTTCGAGGTACATAAGCGTGCGGACGCTTGGACAAGCGTACAGGCGGCGAACGCTGCATGCGCGCGATTCTTTCACACGGTCCGGATTAGTGTTTTTAGTGTGAAGTGGGATAGATTTGTTTTTTTTTATGCCTGACAGGTTAGCCTTGGACCACTGTCTCATCTGATGGTAAGTAATGATATGGTCGTAGATATTGTTCAGGCTAACCTAGAATTGTGTGATAGTGTGTAAAAAAGTGTTTCGGGTATGGTGCCATAAAAATAACTATAAGTAAAGGAATCACCCAAACACCACCAATGATTATTTTTTACAGTGTATATAAAAAATCTTTACCCTGTGTGTTTGTAGTATTATTATGTACGGCATTAATATAAATGTAAAAGTTAGTGAGTAAGGATCTGAGTGTGTACGTAATATGTTACTTGTTCACACTGAACCGATTTGTATGCAACTCGAAGTGTAGATAGTTTAGGTCCTTCCTGTATTAACTAATGGGATGAATACATGAAAAATTTTGCGAAACGTAGATGCATAGAAACCTCTGCCTGCCTTATCGGTGATATAAAGGCATGTCGATATACGAGTATATGTGCAGTCATCGAGACACTAACCTCGAGAGTGGAATTGACGGTCCGGCTATTCATGCAACTAATGTGTGATATTGCACTCATTCGAAATTTAAAATATATTTTTTCCTAGTGAGGTGCTTACAATATCGTATAGTGTTGTTTTTTTTTATTACTGATAGGTTTTATCATAAATCATATTGGATGTCACAGGTTATATAGGGAGTGATTGTACCATATTCATTTAATTTTAGTGTTGTGAGACATAGTCCTTACTTTATTTCTTTCCTTTATTCAAATTAAAACTTGTAACACTATATATTTTAAGCACTAATGCAAACTTTTTTTTATGCCTGATAGGTTAGCCTTTGACCACTATCTCAACTGATGGTAAGTGATGATATGGTCAAAGGTGTTGTTCAGGCTATCCTAGAATTGCTGGCTCTCAAGGACAGCTGTCGGAACACATCGTTAGGCGCTTGGCGACAGATTTTCTACTTGAGGGTAACTAGTCAGGCGGGCATTCGCAAATGCCCTACCACCATGCTATAACGACTGCCATCCTAAGACAAAAACCGGGACCGACGGGTTAACATGCCCTCCGAAGCACGGAAGCACGGTAATTTTATCTATACAGTATTTGAACTCAGCTCTGTCCTTGAAATAACAACCTACAGCTGCGCTGTACGTAAACATGCGATAGGGCTGCCCGCCTCCAGCATTTTAATTACATTTGCCTACTTTGTGTTTCCATTTAGTTTTGTGATTGTTAATATACTTTTTTTTTTACATAAACAAATAAAATACTTTGTGAATTGAACAGGAAGTGTTCATTAAAAATGCGTGTTGTTTTTGAATAGTAGGTAGATTTAATCAAAAAACCATGCTTATGTTTGAATAAAAAATCGGTCTTAAAAATTTGCGACTGAAAAATATATGTGGGATTTAGGAAATGATTTATTTAATATATTGTTATTCTAATAACAGCTTATAACTACCTATTTCAGTCGTGTCAATCACCTTCCTTTACTATATACAATTTTTTTTTATTAATTGAGTCATTTTTTTTCAGGTTTAAAAGGAAATACTTGTCCATTAAAAATACACACATTATGTACCGTCAACTATAGGTAGACTATAAAATAATTTTACTTACTGGTAAGTAAAATTATTTTTCAACACCCTTGCTCGTAAAGTGAGTTTTATTACATCGTTCTTAGGGCCATAAACCAAACTATAACACCCTCGTGCATAATAATATTATACACTAGTGCGTAATAGAATAATCCCTGCAAAGTTAAGTTAGTACCTAATAGCAAATTATATGCGAGTAAACAGAGCATTTGCAATTTAACCGGGTAATACAGATTTGTAACAACAAAGAGGTTTATATGTCATAAGCGCTATATGCCATAATTTTCATACGTTGTTGGTATCGCATTTATGCAATATTATATTAATATATTGTATTTATGTATATTGTGTATAATGAGCAAATTAGCTCACTTGTATCATAATATACTATTATAGTACCTCTCAGTTTCCAGGCAATCTAAAAAAAGTTATCTCTGGATTTGTTTTTGATGAATTCATGTAACCAAAACCAACACAATATATCTTACTAGTCATATTTAATATATAAAAATCGCGCGGTTATTGTTTAAATACAACAAACCATTAGCTCGCCTCTGCGGCAGAATCGCGTCGGGACACTCAAGACGGTATGCGTGCCGAGCGCAGGCCGAGATCGAGGCGCGTAGGTATAACTCGCGTTTCATCCGTTTCTATGAAGTTGAAATACTGTATAGATAATATTACCGTGAAGTAAGCGCTCAATATTAAACTCACTAGCGGTCACCCATCCAATTTATGACCGCGGTGGTATTCACACTCAACGCTCAAGATAGAATAGAGACGCTTTTTTTGTATTTCATCAAAATATTGATTTTATCGATATCGATTAAATTAGAACATTAATCACGTCCCATCACTATAAACCACGAGGTGGTGTGGCTTAGCCAATTAGAAAGCGTTTTGATAAGAGAAAAATTTAATGAATTTATTTCGTACAAAGCAACTAGAAGGGCTTCTCTTGAGGTTAGTTTCTCGATGTGTGCAGTATATGTGGGTAGGTCACTTATTTGTGTAAGTAGGATAATAATAAGAAACTTGTCGTTGAGGTTGCTTTTTGTGATTATACCTCTGCTCCTTAGCGGCCATCGTTTTATTTATTCTGCGCATCCTTTGAAACACCATAATATGTATTAAGCTTTATCCATTATAATGTAGTAGGCAAGATTGCATTTTTTTTACAATTTTTAGACAGATAAACCCATCTAATTAAAGAATATTTGAATAAGCTATTTCTGTATTGTAATAATATTAGGATCGCAAACCATAAACAAATAATATTAGTCAATATTACAGAAGTAGCATAAGTAAGGAAGTAAGATATATCAGCCGTTATTTAAGTCAACAATGTGGCCGCTTTGTCTTGTCCAAAACAAATAATTACAAGTATAATAACTAATACAATATAAGCTCAATTCAACTTACCCCAACATAACGAGCCGGAAGCAGTTCTTCGGCGGCGGCGCTGCCTCCTCGCCAGCTTGCGGAATAGGCGTAGAAGGCCCTGGAGATCGCTCCTGGTCTGACTCCTCTCCCACCCCCGCCCCTCTCCTGCACAGCCAGGAGGTACCGCACTTGTCTCTGGCATCCTCCACCGGGGCAGCGAACTGGCAACGCCGCGGGGATCTCTGCCGGCCACTGGCTAATGAAGACTTGAGGGGCGAAGATGGCGCTCGCACTGGACTAGGTGATGCTCTTACTGGTGATGTAGACACCTTCACAGGCGATGACTGAAGCGATAAACCGCTGCGGTCTGTCGTGCCGTTCAGCATTATATTGGTTTTTACTCACTTTTTGTCATATTTTTTATATTATGTACAATCACTGTTTTTGGAATTTTTCACTAATTACTCGTATTTGATTTGTTTTTCACTCTCTTATCTGATTTTATCACATTAAAGTTACATGTTTTCTTCACTGTATAGTTCGGTCTCAAAGTAAGTATTTTTTTACTCAGCTATATGGAAGTTAGTCATATTATGTTGGGAGGTAAGTGTTATTTAAATTAAACTTATTATTGAAAATTAGTCTATTGTGTAAATATTTTGTTTGCATATGTCTTTCCCTCTTCACAAAAACGTGAAAGTTTGGTCTATGGTCGGAACAAAAACATGCTTTCCGTAGCTAAACAAGCATATTCACATATACCTCCCGCATGGGTAGATGGAAGCGGGCTACTGGAGTTTGAATCAATCTCGGTGCAAGTAATACTACGCAAATCAGTGACATCTACGAGTACAGTGCGTGTTTCTGAAACAAAACTATGAGGATATCCCGAATCGCGGAACAAAGTTTTGAGTACGAGTTTGTCGAATGTTTCCAAAAGCACGTCGCTGGAGCCGTTAAGTGTCCTCCCCCTGAAGAAGATACTACTAGTAGTGTAATCTAATACAACATCCCCGGCCCATTTGGTCGAGTGTTAAATCCATGCGCATCATAGATAAAGATAACAATTGAATTTATTAATAAATGGACGATATCGGCTTCTCGTGATACGTAAGTGTAAATAAGAAGTAAGCGTCGCTATGTTCGAGGTCCAAGGTGTGTTACATGAGTGATATCTAAGATTATTTGATCTGACATTTTGTTAATTAGCAGTCTAAAGTCTGGAACAGTCCGGTAGATTTCAACAGACACAACCGTTATGCCAAGACCTATTTTGCGAAACATGTGTGCATTAATATTTCAGCCTCGGGAATATATAAGGTCACTTTTAATTCATCAACAATACTGCGGGGGGTGGTGTAGAATCGATAACTGAATGTGATCCACACATTTTTAATTTTCACATAAACAAAATCAACACTAACTATTGCCTAAGCTGTGGCGCGTTGACTTTGAGAATGATAGCGACGACAACACTCGCGGCCGCCGTGGACAAGACTCATTGCCCTCGCAATGCGTAGGTAAACCTACCGAGTTCGTTGCCCTCGCAATGCGTAGGTATACCTACCGAGATACCTACCGAGTTCATTGCCCTCGCAATGCGTAGGTAAACCTACCGAGTTCGTTGCCCTCGCAATGCGTAGGTATACCTACCGAGATACCTACCGAGTTCATTGCCCTCGCAATGCGTAGGTAAACCTACCGAGTTCGTTGCCCTCGCAATGCGTAGGTATACCTACCGAGATACCTACCGAGTTCTTTGCCCTCGCAATGCGTAGGTAAACCTACCGAGTTCGTTGCCCTCGCAATGCGTAGGTATACCTACCGAGTTCATTGCCCTCGCAATGCGTTAGAATACCTAGAACGTGTGTGTATGTGTGAGTCTTGTCCACGGCGGCCGCGAGTGTTGTCGTCGCTATCATTCTCAAAGTCAACGCGCCACAGCTTAGGCAATAGTTAGTATTGAATTGTTTATGTGAAAATTAAAAATGTGTGGATCACATTCAGTTATCGATTCTACACCACCCCCCGCAGTATTGTTGATGAATTAAAAGTGACCTTATATACTGTCATAATGAATTTGGTTTAAAAATACTCTATAATTACGTTAAAAACAACCTGTTTCTAAAAGCCAAATGGCTTCTCTCTATCAGTTTTAAAATTTTCCATATCAGGCCAATTTAGAACAATGATGGAGCGTCACAACGCCCATGCATCAAAGTTTAAACGTGACGTAAAGTCCAATATTAGACTTTATACCTTGTAATGTAAGGGCTATATTTGATCGTTATCAAAGTTGGCCAAAGCCCGTAATTTGCGTTTTAACGCCGGTTTGATAACATTTGTAGCATCCATGTCGTTAAAGATAACATTTTGACATTGTTCGGGTACAATTTTAAATAAAGAGTTTAAACGTTACCCTCGTCAAAGTGGATAGGTGTTGACGGATAAATAATATCGAATACGTTTGACAGTTTGATTTATTTTACACGCTGATATTTTCGCGCCATTGTTTACCAGTCATTGAAATCGTGGCTTCTGTCTCACCCCTTGATATAAGAAAAAATATTTTCTTAATTCTTTAGGGTATAGGTAATAGGGTATAGGTCCCGCAGTTTCATCCCCGTGGACTATGAGGAAAAGTGATGAGGGTGAAGAAAAGTATCCATTGTGTTAATCAAGGTTCTAAACTACCTAAATTTCAAGTTTCACTAGAATAGGTTTAGCTTTTGCAGTGTGTAGTCATAACGTATGTTTATACACGATCGTTTTTAAATTCCGTTCAAAATAAAAACCAAAAATACAGTCTTTACCTCAAGGCACAGATTATATAGACTATACAGTTATAAAATATAAATACGCTCTTGGCGTCCCTAGACAAAGACCCGTTCTGTAGGCAATCCATAAAATTTGAAAGCCCTAGCAACCGTGCCTTGTAATTTTCCTTACCCCTCACGTCTAAAGCTGCCAGATCATTTCGATTATCATTCTGAAGAAGCATTATCTTTATAGTTACGTTAACGGGCGATCCTTTGACGAAACCTAAAGCCAAAAATCATATTTATCCACGAACCTTATGCCCATGGCATAGAGACTATTTTTAAATACATGCTCGGGTTATGTCCATTTCGGTCAAGAGCTGTTAGTAATAAAGGTTTATTTGTTACTAAACGAGAAGGCATACATCTTAGTTGTAAAAATTAAGTGCTATTGTCTCTAATAAACGTAATCCGATCACAAAACTACACAAACACGCTCCATAAAATCTGTATGTCGGTTAATTCGAGACATAATATTTATTTTTATACTTTATGATAAACTAGACACAGTAAACCTTTATTTATAAATAACTAGCTTTCCGGGCGCGGCTCCGCCCGCGCATATGTCGGTTATCACGCAAAAACTTTAACCTCTTTTTGCGCAGTTGGATAAAAACTATCCTATGTTTTTTCCAGGGTCTCAAACTATTTCCATACCAAATTTCATTCAAATCGGTCCAGTAGCTTTGGCGTGAAATCTGTCTGTCTGTTAAGACAGACAGAGTTACTTTCGCTTTTTTTACTTTTTATAATATTAGTACTGATAATTAATACAACACACTGAAAGTTCTGCACTCCTGGTGACTTAGGAATGTTTGAATAGGATTTTATAATTTTTTAAACATAAGAAACTCATTCACCGTTTATATTATTTTTTTGCCAGAAAGTTGCGCGTCAATTGTTTTAATCACGAGTTGAAGTTCGTCCATAGCAAAAATGGAATTGACGTGAAAAGATATTAAAGTGAAGATTTTTTAAGATTTTAAAAGTTGCTTTTGCGAGGGAAGCACCTCATTTGAGGTCCATAAGGCGTTGGTACACAGATTTTGAAAGTAGCCGTGTTTCTTTCCATGAGGAAATTCTTGAAGATCGGCCCTCAATTGCGATCACTGAGGGAAATGTGGCGGCTACTGCCAGAGAACTAATTGAAGAAAACCGGATTATCACATACGAAGAGATTTGCGGATATTTGAGCCAAAACAAAACATAACTTTGTTGCTGCTGGATTCTTCGTGAACTCTCCCAGAAACAGTTTTAGCATAAATTTTAAGACAAGTTGTCGAGGGTAAGTCCGAATATTTTTAAAACTGTACGTAGGGTACCTTCTTCATATAAATAATAGTTCGTGATATTGAGTGCAAAGACCGAAGTTTCCAAACAGTGCAGGACCGTCGGCATCACTTATTCAGGGACACTTCAACTGCTTTCAGCAACAGTTTAGGGTTAGAGAACCTTTTACCGGACTTCATGGTTAGGATCTACCACATTTTGAAACGCTCGTAGCAAATTTGCGTAGCCGTTCGAAACCGATCAGCAAAGTTAAGCAACGTCCGCCTCGGTCGTGACTTGGATGGGTGACCGCTGGTGAAATTACTTCTGAGCGCTTCCGTGCTTCGGAGGGCACGTTAAGCCGTCGGTCCCGGTTGTTGTCTTAGCTGGCAGTCGTTATAGCATGCTGGTAGGGCATTTTGCGAATGCCCGCCTGGCTAGCTACCACCCTTAAGTAGAAAATCTGTCGCCAAGCACCTAACGGTGTGTTACGGCAGCTTTCCTTGAGAGCCAGTAATTCTAGGTTAGTCTGAACAACATTCTTCGACCACATCATCACTTACCATCAGGTGAGAAAGTGGTCTAAAGCTAACAAGGCAGGGTAGCGACTTAATATAAGGTACGAGTATTATAAAGTAATTAGTAAGTATATAATTAGGTATTGATAAAAAAATGCTAACCAAAAACTTCCCTAAATTTCACAAATTGTTCTAACTTCTAGATATCTTTGTATCTAGAACTTAGAAAACACATTTAGGTGCTTGGCGACAGATTTTCCTCTTGAGGATGGTAGCTAGCCAGGCGGGCAATCGCAAAATGCCCTACCACCGTGCTATACCGACTGCCATCCTAAGAACAACCGGAACCGACGGCTTAACGTACCCTCCGAAGCACGGAAGCGCTCAGTAGTAATGTCACGGTCACCCATCCAACTCATGACCGCGGCGGACGTTGCTTAACTTTGATGATCGGTTCAGAATGGCAAAGCAAACTTCGCTACGAGCTTCAAAAAAAGTATGTTAATGTTGTTATTTTTAATAAATATTTTTTTAGAAAAGCTAGTTACTATTATTTACTTACCTTAAATTCAAAATGAAAAGTAGAGTGCTTAACGCGGGTGAAAGTTATCAATTCCTACTCGGATCTAAATACCTCGTATGGGAATTGATTCCTTTCGACCTTTGTAAAATCTGCTATTTATATGTAGCAAGTATTTGAAGCTTGTTATGAAATGTAAAATAGTTTTCCTCTATTTGCCCTTATCCCGCACTAGTAGGGTTGGCTCAATATGTTTTTTTTCAACGTCGTCATCCGCTGTCCTGTAGTCGGTCCTTCATACATATCATTCTTCAACTACCCATCTTTTTCTTAATGTTATTGTGACGGAATAAGCACGAGGCCCACCTGATGTTAAGCGGTAACCTCTGCCTATAACGCATGTATTTCGTCAAGCGACGAACTGCACTGCGCCCATCACCCTAAGACATAGTTGTTGAGTCTCATGTGCCTGTTTGTCCTATCATGTCCCTGAATTTTACTAGCTGTCGAGGACTATTGCTGGAACTCACTGTTAGGTGCTTGGTGACAGATTTTCTAATTGAGGGTGATAGCTAGCCAGGCGGGCATTCGCGAAATGCCATCCAACCATGCTCAAGCCAGTGGTGGGTCGATCTTCCTCTATGTATGAAGCAGTGATAGCTCAGTGGCTTTGGGTATGGACTGCCGCGCAGCAGGTCCATGGTTCAAATCCCGCCGCGGGCTTGAGGTTCACCGCATGGTGGAAGGGCATTTTTGCGAATGCCCGCCTGGCTAGCAACCACCCTCAAGTAGAAATTCTGTCGCCAAGCACCTAACGGTGTGTTCCGGCAGCTGTCCTTGAGAGCCAGTCATTCTAGTGTAAGCTTGTTAACACCTTAGACCACATCATCACTTACCATCAGGTAAGATTGTGGTCAAAGGCTTACCTATCAAAAATAAAAAAATAATAATTCTCCTTCTCTCCGCATCATTATTCAGTCCTCTTCTACTCCTATGTCTTTCACCCTGCTTCTTGACATACTATTAATGGAAAGACTACCCACAACATTTCACATTTCGTAACAAACAACTTTCCCTGAAGGTTTTGAGCACCTGGCGCCTTTGTTTTCCTTATGAATTTAATTACGGAGAAGTTGATCACCTCCGAGCGCCTCTGCCAGTCAAACATTGTTTGATTTCCCTCGGGATATAACCTGAGTTACTGAACAAGTGAACACAAATATTGATGTTATAATGATTTTGAACAATCGTTCATTTTATTGAGTCTAGACAGGTAATAAGAATTTATACAACAACGAAACTAATACATTTAGGGTCCGTTTCAGAATGTCCTAATAAATATTCGGGTTGCTAAACAACACATAAAATAACTGAATGATAAAAATCAAAGTTAACATGCAGGGCGTTTCAAGCTCCCGCCAGACAAAGCGTGAACTTTTATATAAACTCAATTTGTAATTAATAAAAAACTCGCATGTAAATATAGTGTATTATTAGACCTATCGTTTCTGGCTTAAATCCTTTTTCTTTTGGACTAATAATTAAAATGTTTATTATATAGCGTTTAGTATATAGCACTAGTTTTTAGGAGTTTGAGCCAGTTATTCGTAACTCGAGATTTATTTAAAAAGTATAGTACACATGTATAAATAACTTCCCATTATAGAAATTTCATTATATTCCCCATGTTTGTGGTGCAATAGAAATATTAAAAATATGCTTATTTTTCTTGAAAGAGATGCCTAAAGTTGGGTCTTTCTTTTATCTAAAATTTCGAGTTTTTGAGCTAGTGTAATTTCAAACTGTATAATTTAATGAAAATCTGATGCACTACAAACCTAGATATTAGGGTAGTGATTACGTAGGTAAAAAATCATTGAGTTTTATTCGCTATTATTAAAATGATATTGGAGCTGCGTTTTGTTTGGGGGCTTTCGTCTAAAATATACCCTTAACCGATGGATAGGCTAAATCGATGACAGTGAAACGCAAAGATAGTGTTTTGTTTAATAAATATGTTCTGGGTAGTATAACAGGAACTTACTCGAACATTCTGAAACAGGCCCTAAGTCATACCTATATCTACTGTCCAGCAGGAATATTATTATTATTATTCCCATTACTCTTTTCTGGTTTGAAAGGTACAGGTGCCGGTCTATTTAAAGGCACCTGATACTTAACGACTTTATGCCTCAGGGTGATGGGCACAGTGCAGTTTGCCACTCGTGATCAACTGCATTGTTATAGGCAGAGATTACCGCTTAACACCAAGTGCTGGGCCACGTGCTTTTCAAGAACGATAGCATAAGAGAAACATAGTTCCATATCATTGTTTTCTTATAAATCGTTTTTTTCTTCAACATCATTATTAATATCTTTTTTCTAAATATGGTCACAAGCAATATTGCGCGCGACGCTAAGCACTAAAATTAAAAAAAAAAAATAGTGCTAATTTTTTTTTTGCCCCGGGCAATAACCTAATTTATTGGAATAATTTTTGTGCCCTTATAATTGGTTAATGTGATTATTAATATAATTCTAGGTAAGAAGGTTACTATTGCTGTATTATATTACAGATATTCCTATAAAGATACAAAGTTAATGGTTAAACATGGATTTAAGATCCTCCATAACATAAAATTATGTACAGAAATACCTAATCAGTAAAAAATACATTTGCCAACTATCTGGTGATTAAGACTGAACTGTTGTTGAAATAAAAGTACACAGTAAAATTTGAGTGAATTTAAATTAAACAGTGACTAATACGGTTACAACACTAGGAATAAATATAAAATAACGGTACCAAGTTTTAGACTAGCAAAGACAAATAAAAGGTCCGTTTTAGATAATTGTGTGCGGTTTTATAATAAAGTTCCCAAACATATTATAATGCTCACAGAAGTAATATGCAAGTTGCACGTGAAAAACATTTTGATTAAGAAATCAAAATGTTTGTGATTACTTAAACGACAACGCTTGGAAAATTCCGCCTCTACCAAGCTATCACCTGTCACCTACGTAATTTAAACCAATGTAATAATTGTATTATATTGTATAATACATTATTAACACATTGTTAAAAGATATTTAAAAGAATGGCCCCGAATTTCTCTCTTTCTTCTCGCAGTGGCTCTATATTTTTTTTTTTTGCTGAACGTAGCAATACTATGGAGAATATTTGAATATTAAAATTTGTAATTGACCTTCATTGACCTTCGACCGTCATAGACGCTTAAATTAAATAAATGATTTTGAATCTGAATTTGAATTTGACAAGAGGAAAATAATCTAAATTAATTAAGAAAAATCCCTACAGCCTTTAAATCCACAACCATGATTTTTGGAGGTACTGGCTTTAACATGTACATTCAAATCTCATAGAGAAATACTCTTAACAACCCAGCCCCTCTTACTAATCTCAACACTATTTCTATCTATTCTATCATTCTAGGTTAGCCTAAACAACACCTTCGACCACATCATCACTTACCATCAGGTGAGATAGTGGTCAAAGGCTAACCTATCAAGCATAAAAAAAAACACCTGATACATCAGTGTTGCAGTCACTGCTGATATCTCGAATTCACTTAAGTCGCCTGAAAGATGAAGTATTTCCGAACAGTTACCACTTAGGAACCTTCAAGAAGAGAGCATATTCCCTCCTTATAGGCCGGCAACGCAACCACGAGACCCCTGGTGCTGCGGGTGTTTGTGGGTGACGGTGATCACTTACCAGCCACCTGAAGGTTAGCCCTCCTATTAAAACCCGGTGGAGCTGGACGACCGCACAGGCGGTAGCCAGCATCTCTGTCCTCCCTAAAAAAAAATTCCTATCAAATAAAAAAAATGGTGAAAGAACTCCTGATGCTACATAATACTAATTCTACCGAAAGCATTCAAAGTACTATCATGACTTCCGCGATATTATATCACGGGAATATCACAAAGGATTGGATTCTTATTAACCAATAATTATACCAGCTATTTGTTTCTCCTGTCCATAAGTGTTTTAAGATATTAACAATTTTATGGCCATTTCAAAATTATACTGTGATTTTATAATTATTTCACATAAATTGTAAATGTCTTGCATTGTTTTAGTTGATCCGTCATTTTTGTTTGTTTTTTGACGGAACGAACAACAAACATTTTATATTATTTTTATAATTTAAAATTACAACAAATAGGAGACATAAGCGTTATTAATAATATATCATACCTCGACGTTTCGCTTGAGCTGCATCAACCGTGGTAACAACTGTTCGTAAATTATGTATCCAACCATCACGAAACAGACCTGTGTTCAGTCATGACAATAGGATAGCTACAGTTTGAAGCGCTCGTAGCGAAGTTTGCTTAGCCGTTCTGAACCGATTAGCAAAGTTACGCAACGTCCGCCTCGGTCATGACTTGGATGGGTGACATCACTACTGAGCACTTCCGTGCTTCGGAGGGCACGTTAAGCTGTCGGTCCCGGTTGTTGCTTAGGGTGGCAGTCGTTATAGCATGGTGGTAGGTCATTTTGCGAATGCCCGCCTGGCTAGCTACCACCCTTAAGAAGAAAATCTGTCGCCAAGCACCTAACGGTGTGTTCCGGTAGCTGTCCTTAAGTAACTGTCCTTGCCAGTAATTCAAGGTTAGCTTGAACAACATCTTCGACCAAATCATCACTTACCATTAGGTGCGATAGTGGTCAAAGGCTAACCTATCAGGCATAAAAAAACAGTATGAATGAATGAAACTTTGAAACATACAAAGACAAAGGTTGGATACATTGAATACTATTGTAAACTTAGTAATCAAGCAATTTAAATCGTTCTGATCTTAAAGTAAATAGATTCGTATTATACTCGTATACTTTATCAGATCTTACTCTCAGAGAGAAAATTGAACAGCTCTTTAAATAATTGACTTTTCTATAGATACCTTATTTCCATCTCTACAAATTAGACTCCCATGATTCATCAAATTTGTTAATACACCTCGATTTCAAACCTTTTTATGGGCAATCGATGTTTTTATTCAGAACATCGAATAATCTCATTATACCTTTTTAAATTGGATCTCGAGATGTATTTTATTGAATTTTATTCTTGCAATAAAATATCGAGCTTCTGACTAGGGCCAATCCGTGATATAAAAAACGTATCTTGGTTTTAATCGGAACTTAAATATTATAATTGGGCATTTTCAGTATTTGTTGGTGAAATTGAAGATGCATACCATACCGAAATTTTAGATTATTAAATACTTAGCAATATTTCTAAATGATTAGGTACCTACAAGCACTATCGCGTGCGAAGCTCACCGTCCCCTATGACGGTTGAAGTATAATACAAATGGAGCACAAAATTTCGGCTCTATAGAGCGTGCCCAGGTAGTCGAGTGGCTTAGGCATCCGGCGCGAAATCGTAAGACGTGACATCTAAAATGTACTACTTTGACGATCCCCTATTTAACCCATTAAACAGTATTTCCACACCCTATGGCAAAACGGAGTCCTATGAAACTCTGCTATCTGTCTGTTCGTCCGTATGTTATATATATATTCTACTCAACGAGCTCTTGGGGGCGTGTATTGAAATAAACACAAAATAAGCCCACAATGAAATATTAAACATTATTTGATAACATTAATGTATCTGCATCAACGTTTTCTTTTTCATTTTAAATGAACTTACGTTATGACCACAATTCTAATAATTGATGCTAAGTGATGAAGCGTTCGACGATGACACATAACACGCTCGCCTAAAAAGATTCACTCTTACCCTAAAGACACCCAAATTATATGTGTCAGAAAACACAGCCTCGGGCAATAACACCGAACGCGTTTGTACTAACTTAAGACAATTCTTAGCAAACATGACAATCCTCAAGAATCGCATCCCTTCGTGTGTTCTGTATTGGCTCACTAGTTATGGTAATACTTATAATACGTATCTAAACCAAGTACGTTACCCTAAAAACTTCAATTAAACATTCTAAAAACAATCGTATCTAAAAATATTAGAATACGATTTTATAATGATCTCTTTAGATACAGCGAGGGACATAGGATAAAGGGTCTCTTTATATATTCTTAGACCTTACCTGTTCTCACGCAGTTGAAATACACTCGAGAGCAATGAATCCGGGTCACTTAAAGAATCCTAAAAATCTCGGAAACTAAAAATGCTAGGTTAATGCAATAAATTGTATTTAATAGACAATGTAATACTCCTTAAATGAAGGTATTAAAACTTCTTAGTTATTGTAAAGTTATATCATAAAAAAATCAAATTTGAAAAAGGGCCACTTTCGAAGATGGAACTACGAAATTACAGCATTTGGTTTTGCTTTTGTTTGTAATCTGTCATTTATGTGGGTATATAAACCATGTTGATAGTGCTCTATATTCATTATTCAAGCTGAAATTATGTCGCTTACGCCTGAAGAATGCACCAGAATACTTACAATGCTGGAAACCGGCCGGAGTCAGCGCGATACAGCCAGGACTGTCGGTGTGTCGCTGTCAACAGTACAAAGAGTTCTCCGACGTTACGAAGAAACTGGTTCTAACCTACGCAGACCAGGAACGGGCAGAACCAGGTGTACCACAGCACGAGAAGACCGATACTTGGTGAACACCATGCTTCGAAATCGCTTTCTCACAGGAACTGAACTCACCAATCAGTTTCGACGCCTCGGAGGAAGTAACCCAAGTGCATGGACAGTAAGACGTCGGCTTGCTGAATCTAACTTAAAACCCCTTAGACCTGCAAACGGCCCTAAACTGGAGCGTGGGCATCGTATTTCGAGACTAAGATATGCCCAGAGCCACGTAAATTGGAGTATTGAAGATTGGTCAAAAGTTATGTTCTCCGACGAATCAAAATTTATGCTCTACAAGCACGATGGAAGACACAGAGTGTTTCGAAGACCAGGGGAAAGATTCAAGCAAGCATGCATCGAAGAAAAAGTAGCCTACGGTGGTGGGTCTGTACTTGTGTGGGCCGGAATTTCTTCTGAAAGTCGCACAGAGCTGGTGATCATAGAAAACGGCTCTTTAACTAGCGTAAGATATGTGGAAGAAATCCTCAATGATCACGTTGGTCCATTTATGGTCAATTTAGGTGAGGATGCTATATTTATGCATGACAATGCCCGACCTCATACAGGTAGGATTGTGAATGACTACCTTCAAGAGATGAACATTACTCGTATGGAGTGGCCAGCGCGCAGCCCGGATATCAACCCGATCGAGCATGCTTGGGACGAGCTAGGCAGATGCGTAAAACAACGAAACCCTCCCCCAATCACGCTTCGTGAGCTCAAAATTGCTCTCACAGAGGAATGGGAGAATATTCCCCAAAATCGTATAAGGAACTTGGTGTACAGCGTGCCAAACCGCGTAAACGCAGTAATGGAAGCACGAGGAGGCAATACGAAGTATTAAAATTCAAGAAAATCGTAATAAAGTTCAAAAATTTCATGTTTCCTATTTTTGTTTTAAGGAGAGATCAGCAGTTTTTTTCTTTATGTAATTTTGTGTTAATAAAATGTATGGTGACTCATATTTTTTTTACTTTCATTTAAGGAGTATTACATTGTCTATTAAATACAATTTATTGCATTAACCTATCATTTTTAGTTTCCGAGATTTTTAACATTCTTTAAGTGACCCGGATTCATTGCTCTCGAGTGTATATAATACTCAAAGAACACATTTGAATGAAACACTGAACATACTGTACACACTCGGGCAGTTATTCAGAACCGGTTGTACACGATCCGAGCTCACTATGCTTACGGTGAGAGGACAGCTACCTTTTAAGTTGCTCTCTGCCTACTGATTCACGTGAAAGTATTACGCTACAAAAAACATTATTTTTTTAGCCAATTTAAAAAAGTATGAAGCTCTATTTATGCACTTACCTAGTTGTACTGACTTATTCAAACTATAACTTAACGAATCATTGTAATTTGATTTAACGATTAATACCTACTTTGTCAAATATAACTATTATGTGTCTTTCTAAAACACACAGCGTTTAGTTGAAGAAAGCTGCTGCGAATTTACCTTAAAGTTAGATATCTTTGCTAGAACTCACCAAATTATCCATGGTTATATACCTTTTTTACACCAGCGTGCTTCCTCTTTCAAGAATGAAGCCTGTCATCCAGCTGACAGATGTCATTAGCGTTTGTGAATTTTGCCGAGTTAGATTGCAAAATTTTTACTAACCTATTAATATTTAATTATTCGTTTAACAATAATATATTTTTGTTGTATAGTACCACACAGTGTCGATTTCGCATACGTATTAGTTTTAGTGTGCTGAAATAGTGTTTATAATGAGTTCGGACCAAGACGAGGTGAGTGTCGGAGGATCGAAGGTTGATGCTTTGGATAGAGATCAGCCCTCTAAAAAGATGTTAACTGAATGTAGTTCATCGTCCTCTTCATCCTCGGAGGATGAAGAGGGCATAACATCGCCTCCGCCCAATAAAAGACGTAAGTACAAACAAGTTCAAACATGTTTAGATCCACGCGTGGATACAATAATTCAGCAAATGGGATATATATCTCAGTATTTGATAAACTTACCTCAATTAGCTACACAGTCGAACTACGAACAAATAGCTAGCGTCTCGGCCCCGCCTACTTCTCAATTTTTGACTAAACCTACAAGTTTTTGTCAACTATCTCTGGGTAATTTAGTTACTGAGTTTGATAAAAAATCACTGATTCCGGCAGCTGATAATGAACGATTAAAAGACTTAAACCACCTCCAAAAGTTTGAGTCTCCCGCTTGGAAAAGCATTCGTTATAAAAAAGCTTTACAATCTTGTGTAGCTAGTCCTGGCTTTGTAGGTCTTAAACTTAATGAAGAATTGTGCCATTTTAATAAGAGCAAAGATTTTTTAGCTTCCACTGAGCAATTATTAGCTGGTTTATCCAACAATATTTTGGAACAAAGACAATTATTAAAATCTGGTCTACAAAATTTAGTTGATTGGGCATCCGGTAATTCAGACAAATTAGATGCTAATACATTATTTGAAAAAATTACTAATATATTTGGTCCAAGTTCACCATCCTACAAGAACTCTGAAACTGCTATGCAGATTATTTGCGGTAAGAGGGCAGAGTGTATTGAAGTTCGAAGGGATCGTATACTGAAGGAAATAGGAAATCCAAATGTTAGGACAACATTACAAAACATCCCGCCCAGTAATGAATACTTGTTTAGCCGCAATGCTTTGCAACCAGTCATAGCATCTCTGGGTGGTTCACAGGTTTGGCTTAACACTCCTGCCTATTTAAGGGATAAGAAGCCATTTGGCACATCACAACCTCAAAACAAAAGACAACAGGGAACTTACAAGGTACATAATAAAGAAACCAAATTTAACAAGAAGCAAAATCCTAAATTCAAAGAAAATCAGCCCTTTCGTAAAAATAACACAGTCAACCAATCAAACTCCAATAGTAGACAAAGTTGACTATCAAACCAAACCTTTCAGAGGGGGTTGTCTGAGGGATTGTGTTCATTTGTGGCAGCAACAGGGTGCCAACAATCACATATTAAAGCTAGTAATGGGGGGGCGCATTCCATTCATAAAGAAACCACCTCTGCAGTACCCAGACAAATATGTTCTGAGAAGATTTGCAACAAAAGTTACAAAAGACATGACAGACATGATCCACGACTTAAAACAAAAGAACGTTTTAGAAACACCAAATGTTCTCAATCCAGGCTTTCTTTCTCGAATGTTTCTTGTAAAAAAATCAAGACCAGACACTACTTATTTCTCAGGTTGCGGAAACACTGAGAATATTGGAGACTTTGGGTTGGCATATAAATTATCAAAAATCAACACTAAAGCCTTCTCAGGAGGTTTTGAACAATGGAAATTGTTCTCTGAAAGAAGCTCAGAGTTTATTAGGTTTGCTGAACTTTGCAAACTACGCAGTTTCCAAAGGTCGACTACACTGTCGCAGAATGCAACTTTTTCTCAAAAAGTTCTCCCAAAACAGAATAAGAGAGAGAATCATTCTGTCTCTACCTGTACAACAGGATCTAGAGTGGTGGTGGGAAACAGTAGAACACTGCTCAATTCCCATAGTGAAAAAGAGTGTCACACACTTCCTGTCCTCAGATGCAGCGGATGCAGGCTGGGGAGCTCAATTAAACAACACTTACCGGTCCGGGAAGTGGGCTCCATTCCAAAAGATGTGGCATTCAAACATGAAGGAAATGTATGCTGTGTTTGCAGCAATAAACAGCCAACGGATGATCCTTCAAGATGCCCACATATTAATACAGTCAGACAACAGAACGCTTGTAGCATACCTCAGAAACGAGGGGGGGACGCGTTCTGTTGCCTTACTGAAACTGACAACCAGGCTACTAGAACTTGCAGCGCACCTGCAGATAACTCTGTCAGCCACATACCTCCCAGGGAGGTTGAATGGAATAGCAGACTGCCTGTCAAGGGGTCGCAGTGTGCCAGAGTGGCACCTTCTGCCTCAGGCCACGGAGGCCATATTCGAAATGTGGGGCGTCCCAGATGTCGACTTGTTCGCATCAAAAAACACGGCAGTCGTACCAAATTACGTTACACTGGATTCTAGAGACGGATCCGCACATTACTGCGACGCTTTCAGTCGCCAATGGGACTATCGCCTGGGCTGGATATTTCCCCCTCCAAGCCTTATACCAAAAGTGCTAGCCCACTTAAACAAGGCAAAAGGAATGTATATATTGGTCGCACTAATGTGGACCAAATGTTTCTGGCTACCAGACTTGAGAGCGAGAGCCAGAGCAGAGCCAGTTCCAATAAAGAACCTGCGGAAGGTTCTGATCGATTGGACCACAGGCAGCTCCCCTCCACAAGTGGACAAGTTGTCCCTACTGGCCTGGAAAATTGGGGGTGGGCCGACCAAATCGCTCATTGGTCTATAGATGAACAAAACTTGTTAAAGAGTAGTTGGCGGACATCTACCTTAACAACTTACAGTGCCCCAATTAAGCGATGGTTGTCTTGGTGTGTTTCCAATAACATTAATCATAAAGTACCTGAAGGCCAGCAGGTTGCTAGATTTTTAGCAAAATTATTTTTGGATGATAAATTAGCATATAAAACCATACTTTTACATAAATCAGCTATATCAACATATTGTGCAACATCAGTAGATCTTTCCAAAAATTTTTTCATCCATCAAGTTCTAAAAGCTATTTCACTTACTAAACCTGAAGCACAAAAATTACCAATATGGGACACAAGCATTTTATTTGACTGGCTAAAGAATTCAACAAGTTCAGGTTCATTATTTGAAATTGCTAGAAGAACAGCTTTAATACTTTTACTAGCCTCAGGTCGTAGAATTCACGATCTGACACTACTAGAAAATAGCCTAGAAAACCTCATTTACAGAGATGATATCGTTCTATGGCCTAAGTTTGGCTCAAAAACTGATTCAGATTCATACAGACAGTCTGGTTGGTTGTTGCGGAAACACCCTGACCAACATATCTGTCCAGTCAAACATATTAAAGATTTTATAAAAATATCAGGAAATATAAGAAGTACAGATACAAGTGTGACAGCTTTATTTATTTCTCTATCAGGGAAATTAAGACCTGCTTCAAAAACAATGATAGCAGGTTGGATACGCAGTATTTTTAAAGATGCTAATATTGACGCCCCACCAGGCAGTATTAGGTCAGCTGTCGCCTCCAGAAGTTGGTTAGAGAATAGACCTGTACAAGAAATACTAAACAGAGGAAACTGGAGGAGTTTTGAAACATTTAGGAAATTTTACTGCCGTCCAGTAAAGTATGTTCATAATCCAAACTCTAGTGTTGATTTATTGCACAGAAATTTTTCTAATGTTCATCCTTAAGAAGTTGACTTATTTTTGTTATTTTTTTTTCTTATCAGTTTGATTTTTTAATTCAAATAATTAAAAGGAAGATTACATTATTTGTTAAATAACAATTTTAAAATATGCTATTTTATGTTTCCTATATTACGCACATTCACTATAATTAAACTAATTTTAATTAATTGCAGTGTTTATTATTCATTCATCATTAGCATTTGTATTTATCACCAGCAGATACCAAACAGATCTTCAACTAAACGCTGTGTGTTTTAGAAAGACACATAATATTACTGTTTTGCACTCCAACAAAACAGGTATTATGTGTTGTATAAAACACACAGCGTTGCAGCAATGTTCTTGCTGGTGAGTTGAAGACTCAATGACATCTGTCAGCTGGATGACAGGCTTCATTCTTGAAAGAGGAAGCACGCTGGTGTAAAAAAGGTATATAACCATGGATAATTTGGTGAGTTCTAGCATAGATATCTAACTTTAAGGTAAATTCGCAGCAGCTTTCTTCAACTAAACGCTGTGTGTTTTATACAATACATAATACCTGTTTTGTTGGAGTGCAAAACAGTAATATTTTATACTAATTGATGTGGACTGAATCATATAGCATTTTCTGTTCAAACCTTAGTGGTTTTTCAATGCTATTGTTAACAAATCTTTTGTAAAAACAATTGTTTATTTTAATAAATAAATGAAAAAAATGCATTCTACTATTTGGCCGTATGCCTGAAAAATGAGTGTACAAAGCAGTGAAATGTTTTGTACCGGTTGTGCGTGCTGGTGGAATATTATCCATGTAACAATGACGCATTGGGTCTGTTTGGTTATGCGGAGAAGGAAAGAGACGGTGAAATCAAATTTTGCGCCTCCAGGGCACTCCTCGAGAAGTATTCGGTTTAATATCGATAAACTAGCGACTTTACTCCGGTGCTCGAGACTTTGAAGTCTTCTCTCAACTTAGACATAGTGATAGTGTACATCGATAATATATAATCTTACAGCTCGTCTTTCTATTGACTTAAGAGTTTCAAGTTGGTACTTGGCTGAGGCATCCCAAAAGTGAGAACAATACTCCATACAGGGCCAAATTTGTGTTTGGTGTGGAGCCCTTGTTCGGATGTGAAGTACCGCATCACCTTTCGAGCTTTAGGCACGATGTACGAGCCAAAGTTAAGATTCGACGACAAAGTTGCACGTAAGTTAACTTCTAAGCTATTCGTTATCGATACAAATACATCTCGGAAAGTCGGAGTCAGATCGAAATGACTTCGTTTCGTAGAAAAACAGACACTTATGGGTTTTTTCAGCATTTATCATAAACATATCACATCACCCAAATCTGAAACTGCTTTCAGGGACAAGTTCAAGCGTAGTCTCTTTATGCAAACGTATTTTAGCTTCACTGGTTCATTGGATATGTAGCTCTCTTCTACAGTGCAGTCGTCTCCATACCCAAAGGTAAAGCAGGAGAAGCAGGTCATTGATGTGCAGCGAAAATAGCGTAGCAGAGAGTACGGATTGCTGAGAAACACCGGCATTAATAGCCAACTTGCCCGGGACCAAAACGTGTTGGCTACTCTCTGGGTACACAGCAGCTTGTTTCCGAGTTGGCTTATGTGCTCATATCGACACTCTCTAACTCGTGCCTTTTAGAAGCTAGAGACCACAGACAGGAATGACACACGGACAGATAGACAAACAGACACCTGTGACTCATTAATGGAGCTGTCGGTTGCCTTTTGGGTACAGAACCCTAAAATGAACTCGTCGACCGCGTTCAGACTTTTGATCGGAAAAGAAAAGACATGATCGGCTAAGGAGATATGAAACTAACAGACGTTTGTTTTCTTTTCCTGTTTGAATAAAATATTGTATGGACAATCTCGAACACTTTATTACTTATCAACCACATGGTGTTCAAATCAAGGACTCACCAGTGAAAGACGACATATGTCATCGTATAAAGGAATATTATTGCAATGACCCAACGTTATTGACTGGGTGACGGGCTAGAGTTGCACCCCCCATAACTTCCTGTGTATGTCGTGAGAGGCTACTAAGGGAAAAATACAAGAAGGTGGGCAGCAACGCATTCTGAAAATCTTATATTGCGATCCCCAAAACGCCTGCTTCAACGGTGGCCCTTAAGACAGTTGATGTGCGATGTGGTTGCAAAAACAAGATAAATTTATCGTTAAAATATATAATAAATATACCAACCATTGATTTGCCGGTTTAAACCACAGAATGTTATGGACAAAATTATTTCTTTCCTCGTAACCTACTAAATTTCTATTCCATAAATTATATGCAAGTATATTTATAGACTTTTACTGTTTCCTTTTTAAACCGCTTTAATTTAACTACTACTTTTTAAAATATATTATAATTTTAGTGTGTTACGTTGATACTGAAAATTCAAGAAAAAGTAACTGTTATACGTATCGTTTTTAAAGTGTAAAAAGCACTAAGTGCTTTTTGTAATAAAACCTAACCACCCGGCAAAATTAAAAGTTAGTATCTACCAATTCAAAATAAAACATATCACAGGGTAACCACGCAGGGATAGGCCGATATGTCAAAGAACCCACGTTACCAGACCTGTTGTAGTCCCATGGGATATGGTGCGAACCTATAACTAGCTACCAGTCACAGTAACAGACTGCTACTGAAAATACACATTCTAGAAAAATACAATAACTGTCCCATTGAACACAAAACTACGTAATGCCAGAGCAACTCTTTCGCAACACCACAAACAAGGCAGTTTAATAATTATTCAGCAATTAGATAAGCAAAACAATTTATTTTACCCTCTGTCATTAGTACAAATCCCTAGTTAAATATTACTTTGTTGTTGCCAAAATGATAAGCTATCTCTTTATCTTCGTTACGGTATTGGTATATTTTGATCTTCGTTATTAATATCGGGAAATCATTTTAGAGGCTGTATAAAATAACTGTTTTGTATTGAAGATATCAAACACATTTTTGTAATATAAAATCGATGTATTTACCCCCTTTTCTCTAAATTTTCCCATGTCTGCTCATTTATGTTCTTCTTGTACAATTCTGGGGATCTGGACTCTTAAAAGTCTATGGAGGAATTTTTAATGCTCGAGATATTTTTTTCTTGCAGAAAATAGTTGAAAGCGTTTTGGCGGCTTTGATAAAACGGTTACTTACGAAGGGGCTAGGTCTGGTGTATAAGAAGGTGACATATAGTTTATTTAATTGGTCTTGCAGGTCATGTAACAATAAAATGGTTTATCGAATAATCTTGCCTACTATCATGGAGCAATAACCTCAAAGATTGATTGACGAGTTGGGGTTATTTTATCTGAGAGATACGCCATTAATATTTGAAGTTCTATACAAAAAACATAAGCTGTCATCAATACACTGGAACCCCCAAACTATAATGAATTATACCATAAAGTGACCAACACATACATTTTCAATGGTAAGCTTTACTTTAGGACATTATGCCGATATTTGACCTGGGTTTAGCCAATGCATGATTCGCTTACGATTATCATAGATGGCTAACATATAATAGTAAAATTCGCTATACCATTTTGTCTGTCTCAATTACCCTTATTTCTGTACATCAAAGCAGGGCAAGCTTCAATGCGTACTGTTATATGCACATCAATTACTGAGGAACATATTACTCAAGGCAATTTGATGTAAATTATGGAAAGTTTTAGTTAAACTAACCAACCATAACGCTAATTTGTTGGTTAGTTGGATAGTTTGATCTGCTTCTACCATTAGTTTTAAATAACATCCTCGTGGTTCTCAGAATGACGCGTCTAAGAAAACGCACAGTGCGATTGTTAGTTGCATTCGCCCTAATGCAGCAATGATATTTCGAGCTGTCGTTACCGCGTAAAAACCAGGTCGAAACTATTACCAAGACGACGAGCGATGCAACGAAGAGCGTATTAGGTTACTTGTGAATACAAAAACGCGTGAGCTGAGCGAGCAAAGCGAGCGGGCCGCGGCAGTGGTCGGCGATGCGTAAAAAATTCGCAAATGGGTTTGATTACTGAATGATATTTCGCAGATGGCTTTGTGTGTTTGCTACCTAGGAGAAGTCTAGCTGACTTGTTTTTTTCGGTATTTTACTAACTCTTTTGTTTTGTTTGTTTATAATTGTCAATAGGTACGAATCCAGCCAATCCAATGTACATTGGATTCGGCTGGATTCGTTGATCGTCGATTGAGTAAGCAATAGGTACGAATCCAGCCGAACCCATGTACATTGAACAAAGCAATGCCTATATCTACTCGTAATTGTATTCTCTGGAAAAATACTAGTTTAAGAGTCCAGTCACTTTTTCGTTGTATTGTAACATTTTTCTTGCTGTCGTATACAAAACATGTATATATATTATATTCCATGGGCAAATTTTGACTATGTCAACTTGGAACTTCTCTTTAATTGAGTCAACCTATCAATTAAACTTACAATTTCTCAGAAAATTAATCAACGTTCTCTGTGAAAATGAAATCCATAACAACAATTATCGCGAATAATAGTCAGGGGATCTGAAAATAGATTCAGCTGGTAAAGTTTAATAAGTACGGCTGATTAGTTTCAAATTTGATTAAGAAGTTCTTTATAAATTAACCGGTAGATTTTCAGAGCTACGTCTCTAGGGTCAACAGCATAAATAATTAGTGCTTTGAAAATATCCAGAGGTAAAGTTTGCTTAAAACTGTGTGTTTAGTTAACATTTGGATTTTAAAACATTACCGCAAAATAAACGGTTGTGATCTAATAAATTTTGAAGATCTCGTAGCGAAGTTTACTTAGCCCTTCTTATCCGATCAGCTAAGTCAAGCAACGTCGACTGCGGTCATGACTTAGATGTGTGACCGCTAGTGAGATTACTACTGAGCGCTTCCGTGCTTCGGAGGGCACGTTAAGCCGTCAGCTCCGGTTGTTGTCTTGTGATGGCAGTCGATATAGCTTGGTGGTAGGGCATTTTGCGAATGACTACCTTGCTAGCTACCACCCTCAAGCAGCTAACGGGGTTTTAATATTTTATGTTTGCAATAACGCATGCTTTGCGGATAACATTATAAAATTACAAATTTTCGAGAGAAATAAATTAAGTCATGTACGGGATACGAACCCGCGTCCATCCACCCCTTTAGCCGGGGTATGCTCTAATCCAATTGAGCTAACATCACAATGAATCATTAAACAAATCCTCTCCATCCCAATACGATGGTTAAATAACGATATGAAATAATTGAGTTATGAACCATTGTCATGTTACCTCAATTGGAATAGAGCATACCCCGGCTAAAGGGGTGGATGGTCGCGGGTTCAAATCCCACACATGACTTAAATTTTTCCGCTCGTAAATTTGTAATTTTGTAAGCTAACGGGGTTTTCCGGCAGCTGTAAATGAAAGCCAGTAATTCTAGGTTAGCCTCGACTATAAATTGAGATAAAAGCTATCCTATCTTTCAGTTTGGATCAAATCAAACACGGTGTGCAAATCAAATTTAAAATCGGTTCAGTAGTTTAGGAGTCCATCGCGGACAAACAACGTGACACTTAATTTTTATATACATATATATCAATTAGCGGCCCGCCCCGGCTTTGCACGGGTAATTGCAACTATAAATTGAGATGTAAGCTATCTTATCTCTAAATTTAGATCAAATTGCACACGGTGTGCAAATCAAATTTAAAATCGGTTCAGTAGTTTAGGAGTCCATTGCGGACAAACAACGTGACACGTTATTTATATATATTTACGTATAATAGCTTGTTAATGATTAACATATTATGTATATTTTGTTTAAATTTTTTTCAAAGATTTGTTATGCCTTTATTGTGCATGTGTGTCAAAATTGACTTTACATAAAATTTAGGACATGAGGATTTTAAAATATTGTGCGTTTAATTATGATACCTATAATGTTTATATCTTACTATTACATGACTTGGCTCTCAGAGACTATGTGATTTTGATTGACATTTAATTTTGATAAATTCTAATACTTTTATATAAAAGGTAGATGAATCCTAATCTACCAATTTTTTTAAATTTCAATTGAAATATTGAATATATGCGAGAAAGTTATAATTTTACCATTCAGTTCTTCTAGTGAATCCTACTGACAAACAATAAAGAACCAAATCAAATAGGAACTAAAAAATATGGAACGTCAAATTCCTTTATTAACAAAATACTAAGAACTATACACAACACTATAGCTTTTTTTTATGCCTGATAGGTTAGCCTTTGACCACTAACTCACCTGATGGTAAGTGATAATGTGGTCGAAGATGTTGTTTAGGCTAACCTAGAATTACTGGCTCTAATAGGACAGCTGCCGAAACACACCATTAGGTACTTGGCGACATATTCTCTACTTGCAGGTGGTAGCTAGCCAGGCGGGCGTTTGCTAAATACCCTACCACCATGCTATAACGACTGCCATCCGAAGACAACAACCGGGACCGACGGCTTAACGTGCCCTCCGAAGCACGGAAGCGCTCAGTAGTAATGTCACTAGCGGTCACCCATCCAAGTCATGACCGCGTCGGACGTTGCTTAACTTTGCTGATCAATTTAGAATGGCTAAGCAAACTTAGCTACAACCACTTCAAAATACAATAAAAGCATTTAGACAACCAAATAAGTCATTGCAGACTCACGGGTATTCCAAGTGCTCCAGCCGACTTCCAGTTTGCAGCGTGCTGGCAGCATTGCTATTATAATTATTGTTGAACTAAATATTTGTGGTTTAAGAATTTTGTTTCTCTTAAGAATAACAATATTCACTTACAGAGAAACACATTACAAATTTAAAACAGAGTAAAATTTAAATACCGGATTGCACAGTGTACACGAAATAATATTGATGACTTAATTATATACCTACTTAAAACAGTTAATTACTTTACGTTATATGAATACAAAAGCAAAACAGATAGTAATAATATATATCTACCCTCATAAAAATGTTATACAAAACGCAGCGCGAGTTGTCTCGCGCTGAGTCGTGGCGTGAGTCAGTAACTCAGTGTTTATTAAGGCCTTTGACATAGTGAGGACATGACAGCAAGATATTACAGTATCTAAGGTAAATTATAAATTAAATTATTTACCATAGTATATGTTCTCAATCGTTGCAAAATCCTTCAAAACATGGCTTTTTAAAAGTACATAATGAACTTACTTCTTTAGTATCTGTTGGTATTTTATTGTATATTTTTGCGCCTTCATACATTATATTTCTTTTTCCTTAGTTGGTGCGATGTATTCTTAGGTTGAGATTATTTGCTTGTCTAGTCATTCGTTTTTGGATGTTGATTTTTCTTGCAAATATTTTGTTTTATAATATAATTACCTGAGAACTAGTTGGTGGTCATAGCATAACGTAGCGTTTATAGCATTGCGTAAATTGAGAGAAATTATTTGTTTTGACTAGAGACTTGCCTTTGTTTCGCATAATTGTAAAAATCATCTCGTCCAGATGATTTAATTAATAATTCATGTTAATATAAATCAATAATTGCTATTACAACCTGAACACATATCCTATACCATATATATGTTTGATATATCCTTAATTCAAAGTTGAATTACATTCAGTCCGGCAAACAAAAGGTTACCTTAGCTTGGGCATTGATATTATGCATGAATCAAATCAAGGTAACGGCATTTCATGCTTTGCATATATATACAGGGTTATATATATATGCTAACAACCTATTATGGTTGACATCTGCTAGTCCTAACAAACATATTGAGATAAAAAAAAATTATAGACATAGCTGGTCGAAGTCGGTACCGTGCGCACAATATTGTTATAATAGGATACTTTTGAACTATCATGGACCAACTTCAACAAGTTATTTTACACTTTTGGGTGTTGAAGTCGGTTCCATTTTTTGGCAAAAAAAATTTCAATATTAAAAAAGCCTTAAAACATATGTCACCTATAAATTTTCTAGGAAGAAAAGTCATAATTTTACAATGAAGGCTTTACAAACTAGGTTAATATTATTATGTAAACTAGGGATTCTAGTATGAAAAGTCGTAATTTCAATTTTAGAAATTACTGCCTCTCATGTTAACTTCATGTAATTTATCCAGATTTTTTTTACATAAGTGAAAGGGCAAAACTGCAATAAAAACAAATCCTACCAGGTATGTTGATAAAACCATAAGCAACAATAAACAATTTTTTTTAAGATTTATAAGATAAAAATTTATTACCATAAATTATCCACCAACGCGCGGGCATTAATTTTAGACAAAACTTCAATTATCCCGGAATCAACCATGAGGAAATTAAACCCTTTTTCATGTAGTGACGGCAGAATATATGTCACATTAGAAAGCTAAGTGACATGTTGAAAATATAATTGTGTAGCTGTTTATATATATAAATATAGAAACTGCTACATATTGTATTTAACTCTGCAGTTTATTTTTTAAACACAGGATATACGTGCCTTAAGTTTTCTACTACAGTCTTAAGTTTTCGTGATTATTACACATACATAGTAATTACACGGTTGAAATCGCGTGTATATATAATTATTTTTATGCCAACGTTTCAAACACTTTGCAATGATTGTGGTCACGTAGTGACTAATCGGTTTTATTTGTCACTTGAGTTATTAAGAAATTTTTTTGTTTTTTGTTATGTACTTATATACTTATATATTTTGAAAAAATAAGTGTGGTCCCTATGAGTATCTTAGCCAGTATGGTATTGAAGGGTTATAGTTCTGCATAAATTGCATTATCGTTCAGAACCTGCATTTAGAATGTGAGTACAAATATTGGTAATTTGGACTTCATGAACAATGAAGAGAACAACTCTCTTTTTATTTTAATCATTGATATTTTTCTTTACGCCGTGTAAAATTGTTTATTAGGCCTTTTGTAAACTAACCTCTAGTTCATATAATGTCAAAAGCATTTGCACCGCAATCTACATCATAGTCTCATCATTCTCAGATGACAATAAAGTTTGAAGATAAAACTCAATTTCACAACTTTTAACACCGGGTTTTAAAAATGTATTTGTTGAGTAAATAAATACCTAGGTATACACAATTTAATAACTTTTTGAAGTCAGCACCATTGTCAATATTGTACAGAAAGCTACATTTGACACACTTACAAGCCTTTATATTGCTATGTAGTAAGTAGGTAAATATATAAATAAATAAAAATTATTTATTGTTCATTATTATAAGCTAAATGTTTTTAATTTTGGTATAGATTAAGGTGTTCAATAAAGAGTTTATCTATCTATCTAAACTACTTTTTTTTATTCATGATAGGTTCGCGTTTGACCAGACCCTGTCTGATGTTAAGCATTGATGTGGTCTAAGATGGAGCACGCTTACCTATAAGAAACCTATTTACTCTCGATTTGAAGACACCCATGTTGTATTAGCGGGAATAACTGTCAACGGTGCTCCTTGTTCCACTCTTTCGCAGTGCGCACGAGAAAAGTGGAAGCGAAGCGAAACTACTTCCTAATGTGAAAAGGTTTAACATGGATTAAAGGATAACCCCAGTAAAATATATTCTGCTGACGCCTCCAGCCCTATTAAACCTATACAGTCATACTTACAAAACTTACCTTGAAACAACGTTCAAATATTTTATATTGTATTTACAATAGTTTTCAGAAAACGATAATAAAAAAAAACTAGAACTGATTTCTATATATAAAGCATATTGTTAAAATCAACACTATACTTGCGAAACAACAACGAAAGGAAAAATTTGAACTAAAAACGAGCATAGCTTTAAACTTGCTTACGAAGTAGCCCGATAAATGTAATAATTGTAACATTGTAATTTTTGCAGTAACTTCCGCTGAGCGAATAAGATTTAAAAATGACAACTATCTATAGAAAAAAATTTAATTACGAGGCTTGAGCCCACGACCATCCACGCCTATAGCCGGGACATTTCTACGCTAATTGACAAAACAACACTATTGAACACTGATTTAGAATTAAAATTTACGCCATAGAGTTTGAGTTGAAACAACTCATACTATCATGTTCCGAGTTCAGCATCATGAAACACTATCAACATGTAGGGCAACAAAAAATAATCATCAAATTAGACAATGCAGTAAGATGTTGCGAGAACATACAAGAAAAAAAAAACGCTGACTTAACAAACAGAACTTATAATCATTTGATATATGAAAACCCTATTGTTAAAGTAAGTCCGATCAAATCTTAAAGCAATACGCAACGATGGAAGTCCGTGTTTCTCTAAGGATGAAACGGACTTAAACTTGACGGACTTAGACCCAAATCGGAAATGCAGTTAATTAGTCAATTACACAGATTTTCTCTCATGTCCGATACGGACGGGTTCAACACCGAGGTTATATGAATTAGTGATTACTAACCAAGGTCTTTCAACTCCATTAACTATCTCTTATATTAATTTATTTATGAAAAAACGATGTAACTATGTATACTATTAATTACCTTTCAGTTCTCAAATACATTTAGTGTAACTAAAATTAGTTTATTTTAACTTTGATATTCATATTCATATTTATTCATATTCGTGAAATCAAAATAACTTTGTTTTAAACTATATTTGAATAATCAACTTAAATGAGAAGCCCTATAAATCTACCTCAACATAAATACATGTTACCTCAATCCAAATTCGAGCAACTTTATATTATACTCGGAATTTATCACGTCACGTCTATTTATTATTCCTACATACCTAAAATAATAACAACATTTTATGATTTAATTTGTGTAAAACAATGTATAGGTTGCTTACACGAAATTAAAGCTTGGAGTACGATTTTAACTTCGCGAATTTCCTGAATGAAGATTAATTATCCAGGTCTTGACTGCAGCCCTATAGGAAAGTTCGCGTAAGGAGTTTTTTTTTCAAGAAAGTTTAGCAGGAGTCTTAGTCAGTAATTTAATTTCCTTGGATACTGTTAATACGATCACGTCAGTCATAGGCCTATATTATTATGGAGATGGATAAAAAGAGGCTATTTCCCCGTATCTGTTGGAGCAAACGTGACACCTTTACGGCGCAATATCGCGTGCTTTACCTTCCACTTGCACGCTTTCAAATATCTCCATATTACTGTGAAAAAAGGTAAGCTTGGATAGCTTTATAGGAAGAGAGTGGACGACAAATTGAGTTACCTTTACTAGAAGCTAACAGTATTCAAGAATCATATTTATACCCCATATTGGGTTTTACTTGATACATCAAATGAGGTTTGAATTAATATTAAGAGAAACGCAGTGAGATTTTCTCTAGATCGACACATGGCATGTCAAAACGTAATATAAATATCAAATTTGTCACCAATCACTTAATATTGAGTTGCAACAGCTGCCCCGAGAGCCAGTAATTCAAAATACTGGCTCTCGGGCTATATTAGCTACAGGAGAACTATTTTAGTAGAGAGACAATAATCTTATTTAATCACCGACCACATAATTATTTTCCTAGAAGCGAGATAACTACTACTTCGGCGGAGCAACTCAAGCGGCGCAAGTATGCTAACCTCGGTATGGGTTGCATATGTGTAGAGCCGTTGCGTCCGTGGGGACCGGGAGCTCATCGTATTTTCCATAACTTATCTGAGCGCTTGGTCGAAGCGACGCGTGATCAAAATTCTGACACAAATTTGGCTGAACGAATGAGCATTACAATTCAACGGGGCAATGCTGCCAGCATGCTGGGCACGCTGCCAACTGGTATTGGGCTGGAGCATTTGGACTGCCTGTGAGTCTGCTATGGCTTATAGGTTGTCCAAGTGCTTTTATTGTAGTAGCTGTAGTGTTGTAAATAGTTCGTAGTATTTTGTTAAATAAAGGCATACCGCCGGTAGCGAGATAATGGTCAAAGCAATAAATAAAACTAGTTCTATACTACCTGAAAAAGTTATAAACTATCCTATAGAGTAAGAACTATCCTAAAGTATTTATTACATCTATTTTGTACCGCCAAGCAGAAATGTTTGCATAAGTTCCGGTTTTAAAGGGTTGGGTGAAACTTTATGTAAAACTGAATAATATGGAAAATTATTCTTACGAGGTTACTGTATCAAGTCGTGACTATATTTCTTATTATTATCTAGTATGGTAGATAATAGTGAATGTTTGATATTTAATTTTAATAGTTCGTTACTCGAAAGAACGCATTACCTCCCGTCCTATAATCCGGATAACTTTACTTTCTTACCTTGGGATATATCTCAGCGTTTTTGTCCCAGGCTTTTCTTATGCCCGAAAATATCCTGCTTACTTTGTGATTTCTTTATTTATGACCAGTACATTTTCTTCTTTGGTTGCGGCTTGCGGCGTTTTGGTCTGGAAGCTTTGCATGTTTTATTTGGCTATTAATATATAAACTGTAAAGCTATTGCGTAAATAGCTATGTGGAAACTTATTATAACACCTAACAATTATGGTTGGATTTATCGGCACAATAGTGGCGTTTAATATGTGACCGCCATTTTCACTTGATACATCAAATGAGAATTTACAAATAATTGGAGCACAAAATGTTTTGCCCCGGGCGGGAATTGAACCCGCGACCTTCCGATTTCGCGCCGGATGCTTTATCCTCTTAGCTACCGGGGGATCTACTGTGTCGCCGAAATTTCTGCTCCAATCGTATTTCTTAAACCGTCATAGGGGACGGTGCGCGGCCATCAACCAGTCTACTAGACTTCATCAAACTGATCGAAAGAAGTGTTTTTTCAAACACTTAACTCTCGGAATGATGTCGCTACTCTTCTATAATTCTAAATATTATGATTACAAGCACTACCGCTCGGGGGGGCGGGTTCAATTCCCGCCCGGGGCAAAACATTTTATGCTCCAATTATTTATAAATTTATGATTTTCGCTTAGTACGCGGTAGTGCTTGTAATCATAATATTTAGAAACATCAAATGAGGTTTGATTTAATAGTAAGAGGAAGGCAGAGAGATTTTCTCTCAATTGATACATGTCAAAAACCTGCCATAACTATCAAATTTGTCACCAAGCACGTAGCATTATGTTCCAAAAGCTGCCCCTGAGAGCCAGTAATTCAAAATACCAAATCGGCCACACAATAACTATTTTAGTGGAGAGACAATAATCTTATTTAACCACCGACCATATAATTATTTTCCTACAAGCGATCTCGCTTTTATATTATCTAATGGTCAGATCAAGAGGAACAAATGCAATAATGCTACAACATTAGGAAACCCTAAAAGACTATTAAAATTAAATACGAGGCTTTCTCACTTGGTTAAACTAATGGTGGACAAAGTGGTGACGGCTATGGTCTACTGCCCAAAATGAAACCTTCCATTGTTTAAATCCTCCTGTGTGCTTGAGCTTCACCGCATGAAAGTAGGAAATTTTTGGAATGCTCGCTTGGCTAGCTTTTTTTTCATATAACTGGCAGACTCGCCATTAACCACAATGTTACCTGATAGTAAGTAATGATGTGTTCAGATATGTTATTCAGGCTAACCTAGAATTACTGGCGCTCAATGACAACTGCCGGAATACACCGTTAGATGCTGGGCGATAGATTGTCTACACAAGTGTGCAAGCACGGTAATGTTATCTATACAGTATTTCAACTTCATAGCAACGGACGAAACGCGAGTTATACCTATGCGCTTCGATCTCGGCCTGCGCTCGTACCGCAGACTGTCTTGAGTGTCGTGACTACGCCGCAGTGACGAGCGAATGGTTTCTTGTTTTTTAACAATAACACCGCGATTTTTTCCCCAAAAATAAGTTCAAGTACATATTTACATATAAAATAAGTAAGATATATTGTGCTGTTTTAAGTTACATGAATTCATCAAAAACGCATCCAGAGATAACTTTTTTGATTACCTGGAAACTGAAAGGTAATACTATAAAATAATTTTACTTTTTACTATAAAACAATTTTACTTACTAGTAAGTAAATTTTTTTTATAGTCTACATATAGTTGACGGTACATAATGTGTGTCTTTTTAATGGACAAGTACTTCCTTTTATCCCGCGAAAAAAATGTCTCAATTAATAAAAAAAAGTGAATAGAGTGAAGGAAAGTGATTGACACGAGTTAAATAGGTAGTAGTTATAAGCAAGTTATAATAATATTACAGGTAGTTATAAGAATGTGGATTTTTAATACCTTAAAATATAATAATAAAGCATTTCGTACGTCTCACAAATATTTTTCGGTCGCCAATTTTTAAGAACGATTTTTTATTCAAACATAAACATGGTTTTTTGTTTAAATCTACCTACTGGTCAAGAAAACAAAACGCATTTTTAGTGAACACTTCCTGTTCAACTCACAGAGTATTTTATTTGTTTATATAAAAAAAAGTATATTTACAATCACAAAACTAAATAGAAACACAAAGTAGGCAAATGTAATTAAAATGCTGGAGCCGGGCAGCCCTATCGCATATTTACGTACAGCGCGGCTGTAGGTACTTATTTCGAAGACAGAGCCGAGTTACACTATTGTATAGATAACATTACCGTGGTGCAAGTGTGTAAGCAATAGATAGCTAATATTAGCTAGAGCCAGTAAGTAATTACAGGCACAAACCTTGCAATTCGTATAATAGATGAAAGGCGCAGTGCAATTCGTCTAGGTTGTGACGAAATATATCGGTTGTAGGCAAAGGTATCGGTTACCGCTTAAGTAACATCAGGTGGGCGTATCCCGTTACAATAATGTTATCATTTATCACATACCTACCGTTAAGTACCACTACCGTTAAGATTGTGGGCAAAACCACAACTGTCAGGAATTTAAAAAAAATCATTCTTTTCTTTTCGTGGAGTCAATACGTTGGGGATATTTTAATCACTACTTTTAATTGTTTAATAATTAAGACTGCATGGCATCATTATATGCGAAAACTTTAAACATATTCGATTATTTTATTTGTACCTTAATTTGTGCTACAGAAACTATCACACCAACGTTTGTTAGGAAATACAGTCACTCATCATACAAACTTCACTCGTCGTTTATTGCAAGTTTAAAGTCCCTACCTAGCAGACCGAGTTTAAAGCAGTCTAATATCACAAGCAGGTATTTTCCCGCAACTTTGCTCGTATTTAATTACAACGCCCTTCCTCGATTAAACGTTGAGAACTAATGTTTAGACCGGTATTGAAAGTATTCCATATTATTCTACAATCTTAACACCAAATGTTACTTTACAACCAATTAGTCGTTACGTTTACTCACACCGAATTGATACAAACATACAGCAACACAAACTTTAGAAATTATTCGTAAGTAAAAATTGGAAACGGAGTGTAAAGATAGAATTTACTCATATATGAGCGTAGCTACTTCTGTGAGTAGGTATTAATTAAGATTTGGTTGACGCTGTTTTGCCTCAACACAGGTTTGACATAAGATTTATTGCGACATATTTCGGTGCTTTCCCAATTAGATTTCTAATTAGTTATTTTTTCTTTGATGAAAATATGCTTAGTTATAATTTAAGACCATATTTTTAGCAATCGTTATATATGTAATCAATATTATAATTAAGAAGCAAAAAATATTTAAGTCCATAAAGTTACAGTAAATAACTTTCGCTCACGTATGAATACTAGGAAAACTAAGAAAATAAAACTAAATAACACTTAAACTTCCACTGAACGAGTTAAAATGAAACGTATCACTGCACTCGACGTGAAATAAAATCTCTGAAAGAGAAATGGGGACGAGGCACGGCTGGAGTAAAAACCACAAAAGACGAGAACATGAGAGTCAACGTCTTACATCCGACTAACAAAAGCATATAGAGCAGTAGATTTAAACAATATTTTTAAAACAATTTATCTAGATAATTATTGAATAAATTTTTAGCTAAACACAAACGATTTTCTGTCAATAACGAAAATAGCGAATTCCGATACTCGTAGACGCGTGTTTGTAGCGCTTTGTAGCAAACGGCCGTAGCGCACGGGTATACCGGCTGGCTTGTCGCGTAGAACTGGCTACGGTCTACGCGAGTCAGGGATACCAGCTGTGTTCCAAATTACCCTTTATTTTGTATGAATAATAGAGCAGGGCGTAAATTCGTGCAGCTGCACGCACATTCACTGAAGTAAGCATCGTGCTAACTAGTTTTGTTTTATCTCTTTCGAAGTTGATAGTAACTTTAGTGGATTAAGATGGACTTTGCTGTAAATATATTTTTGGGTACTCACAGTGAAATAATTTTAATTGTTGTCGATGTTATGAATAATTAAGGATTTCGTGAGTATAATATATGTGTGTACAAAAGTATTTGTAAATAAAAATATAAATTATATATCATAAAAATCAAAACTCATAAAAAATGTGTAGTGAATTGTAGCCCAATGGCAAATAAATTTAAAATTAAAGATTTATATCTTATTTTGATACATTCTTTTATTTTATTTTTGGTTGCTTGCATTTTAGAAGTGAGCTGAGTAAGAAATAAAATATAGTATATTTTTTTAAATAAGAGTAAAAGTGACATAACTTTAGTTAATGTAATTTATATACCACTATCCCAAGATCCCTCACCATCTTCCTACGCTTCTCCCACCCACGTAAAATTGGTTAATCTGAGAGTAATTAGAGTATCTACATTATACTTACCAGCATATTTATCCTCTTAACCTTTTGCGACTCGAATTTGTGGTATATTTCTATGTTAAAAAATGCACACATACTTTCTAATAAAGTTGGAATAATCTTAATTCATAGAGGATTTCTATTGTCTCGGCCTTATATTTTATTATAATTTTGAGCCCCCTTAAGTCTCGTTAATAATATATATTATAATATTATATATAAGTTCAAAGTTGAGTGACAGAAAACATAAGAACTTACTTATTTACGACTTGCAACTAGCAACAAGCAGTTTCATTCAGAAACAAAAAACATTTTCTTAAATATAGATTGACAAACAGCCAACGGAGTCTTAAAAAGGTTTCGTTTTACCCTTTAGCCTTAAGGCATATAATCCTGGAAAGATAAAATTCACTCCAATATTAAACTGTAAAAATACGCATAAAAATCCTCATATTTTAGGAATAATATTTATTACAGAAGAACTAATTAATTTTAATAATGTAACCATATAAAAAGAACACCAACACAAAAATAATGAAACCTTATATCTAGACGCAGCACACTCGTCCTGATGATGAGCATCTGATATGCTCCAAACCTAGATTATTGTATTCGATCCCAAACAAGACTGTTGCTTATTCACATTAAATAACAACTTTAGACTCATCTAATTCATAATAAGATATTGTCATTTTAAAATTATATTATTAGACAAATTATTATATTATATGTTGGATGAACTTCCTTGAAAAATGTGGTTACTTAGGTATTTCACAAAGAAGAAATGACCTAAATACAAAATCACCGTTACGCTTAGGGAAAAGGCATTACTGGCAGCCCCCGAGAATTCTGCAGCAACAGATATCTGTTGCGCCGTTGTCCGACACACCATTAATACTACCACTATGAGGACATACCATTTATCACGGAAACAGAATAGAGGAACGTCTTTTGCAATTTATTAGATGAATCAGACGAATGTACACAACGAATGTGCCTATTCTTTTAAAAATTAACCGTTACTGAGCCGGGGCTATTGCAACTACGAGGTAACTGCAACTAAATTAAATAGTTCTGACATGAGAGATTTTTAATATACCTCTAAATTCCTCCGATCATGACATTTTGTGTCATGAAAATAATAGATGACATCTCTTTAGGTAGTTAAAAAAATACACACCATATAATAAAACTAAAATTTTAAAGTCTTGTTTTTCAAATTCTAAGTATATATAATTTGATGTACAAAATGGAGTGTAATTTCGAGATTCGTCAGATTATATATTTTTTGCATAATGATTAGTTATTTGTGAAGTATTTTGTGAAGTTACCTATACCCCAATAAAAACTTGACATAGGGTAATTACAATTTTAGAGAACTTTTAAGGGGTAGTTGCAAATACCCACATTTATTTGTATGTGTAAAACTCAGCAACAGTTGCGCCTATGCTTTAGATATATTTCAGCAACGAAAATTGGTCTGTGGGACATGGAATTACCTTTCGAATTCCCTTAGTTTCTATTTAAAATTCTTTTTACAACTAAATTTGTAAAAATAATTTTATATAATCTACTTGATAATAAATTAATTTATAATTGTGTATTTAAATTGTAGGCTATTCAAGTAAAAAAATGTACACTATAGATGAAATTACACACACTCAATCAACCACAAACAAACACATAGTAATTAAACAACATAAAACGGTATAAATCGCGAATATTTATCAATATTTTTTGTTGTGCCGACGATGTTTCAAGACATATTCTTATCGCAGGGATTCTCAACGTTCATATATTTGTGAAAAAACTTATAGTGTTTGATAATACGAGTAATTTATATTTAAATTAATCAAATCATGCTTCTCGTTTGGAAGAAAAAATGTTTTGAAATTCGGGTGCCTTGAAAGTGACGCGATGATCCACGAAAGTGATTGAGTAACTTTATTACCATTGTTTTCGCAAATTTTCTTTTGTTAATGAGAGAAAGTTCAAGATATAACAACTTAACTTTGTTTTCATAAATAAACGGGCAAAGGATGTCTGAACTAAGCATCAAACTGATAATTCATGTAATTATCAGTTTGGTCCTTAATTCAGTCATCTTACGAAGTCATCTTTGAAGCAGTGATAGCTCAGTGGCTTTGGGTATGGACTGCCGCGCAGCAGGTCCATGATTCTAATCCCGCCGCGGGCTTGAGCTTCACCGCATGGTGGAAGGGCATATTTGCGAATGCCCGCCTGGCTAGCGACCACCATCAAGTTGAAAATCTGTCGCCAAGCACCTAACGGTGTGTTCCGGCAGCTATCCTTGAGAGCCAGTAATTCTAGGTTAAGCCTGTTAACACCTTCGACCACATCATCACTTACCATCATGTGAGATTGTGGTCAAAGGCTTACATATCAGCAATAAAAAAAAAAAAAATGCATATTGTACTAAAAACCTAGGTACCGTACAATTTCAGTGAGAACGTTTTATTATAAACATTATTAATGTAGGTGAGATATGGGAACTTTAATGTTATTTTATTACCTGTATATTCATATTTCAGGGTATCTTTTTACTATAAAAGACCCTCTGAATTAATCTATTATCACATAGTAACATCAAACAGAAATTATATCTAAACTTGTGCGTCGTCACAATTAAATTTTAAAACTTACAAATAATCCGTTTTCGGTGCTAAAAATAATGAAACACTTGAGCTAATTAGTAGTAATATGAAGTTTTTCAGGAGTCTGGATCTCTCAAAACTTTCAAACGATAGATGTTCTATAAAGTTCCAAACTTTATTAAAAAAAAAACATATTATGGTCCTTGCTATTTTGCACTTTTCCTTTCCTTTTATTCTATTTTATTTTTATCTATTTTATCTATTTTATCTATTTTATCTATTTTATCTATTTTATCTATTTTATCTATTTTATCTATTTTATCTATTTTATCTATTTTATCTATTTTATCTATTTTATCTATTTTATCTATTTTATCTATTTTATCTATTTTATCTATTTTATCTATTTTATCTATTTTATCTATTTTATCTATTTTATCTATTTTATCTATTTTATCTATTTTATCTATTTTATCTATTTTATCTATTTTATCTATTTTATCTATTTTATCTATTTTATCTATTTTATCTATTTTATCTATTTTATCTATTTTATCTATTTTATCTATTTTATCTATTTTATCTATTTTATCTATTTTATCTATTTTATCTATTTTATCTATTTTATCTATTTTATCTATTTTATCTATTTTATCTATTTTATCTATTTTATCTATTTTATCTATTTTATCTATTTTATCTATTTTATCTATTTTATCTATTTTATCTATTTTATCTATTTTATCTATTTTATCTATTTTATCTATTTTATCTATTTTATCTATTTTATCTATTTTATCTATTTTATCTATTTTATCTATTTTATCTATTTTATCTATTTTATCTATTTTATCTATTTTATCTATTTTATCTATTTTATCTATTTTATCTATTTTATCTATTTTATCTATTTTATCTATTTTATCTATTTTATCTATTTTATCTATTTTATCTATTTTATCTATTTTATCTATTTTATCTATTTTATCTATTTTATCTATTTTATCTATTTTATCTATTTTATCTATTTTATCTATTTTATCTATTTTATCTATTTTATCTATTTTATCTATTTTATCTATTTTATCTATTTTATCTATTTTATCTATTTTATCTATTTTATCTATTTTATCTATTTTATCTATTTTATCTATTTTATCTATTTTATCTATTTTATCTATTTTATCTATTTTATCTATTTTATCTATTTTATCTATTTTATCTATTTTATCTATTTTATCTATTTTATCTATTTTATCTATTTTATCTATTTTATCTATTTATCTATTTTATCTTTGTACGCGGTTCTTTACGCGGCATTTTTTTTCCTCGCTGAGGTGGAATGAAAAGTTACGTGTTGCACTCGAGTGCAAAGATTTTTCACCTCGTGCTCTTTTGATTCCCTCGCTAACGCTCAGGATTCTAATTATATTCAATTTTAAAATCCTTCGCTTGCTCGGTCATCAAAATTGAACACGCGGTTAAAAAGCAACTTTGCACTCTATGCGTCATATCTGTTGTTAGAAAGAGAGAAATAAGCAATTCGTGTAACCACCGAACCGCCACGAGATATTCCGATCACCATTATGCTGCGATCTTTTTCACTCTCTCACACCAAACGATACACATATCTCGCTCATCCATTTCATTGAGATTAATTCCTAAGATAAAACAAAATGACGATATTTTCTATTTCAACAATAAAAGCAATAATTACGCGTGAAATGAAAGTTTTCTTATCTCTCACAGAGCCTGTATGTTTGGTGCAGAGTCTAAAGACACAAGGAAGGCATATTGTCCACAGATTATTCCTAAAAAACACGATTAGTGGCGATGTATTCACCGGACGTTTGGAAGTGCAAGACTGGTAGTGACTCAGGTAATTACCCTGAATTCGTCTAGAAAATTGGAGGCCATACAACTCATCTACAGGTAAAAAAATCTTAGATTGTCACTAGTTATATTTTTAAGTGTTGTCGTGGTGTGTAGTTCGGGGGGTGAATTAAGCGATACTTACGACAAATATTTATTATAATAAGGTGTCCTGGATAGTCAGCGGGCAGCATGTGAAGACCTTGTGACCAGGCCGTCTTTGTGCTGATGGTGGCTAGTACCTATTCGAGAGGAATGCTTCGCTAGGGGGCATGGCTGATGGAAACAATCTTTACACTTTACAAAAATATTATTTATTATACCAAAAATTACAATGTCTAACTCTATAGTCCTTTTAAGCCGAGCACTGCTGCTTACTACTACGCGCGGGGAAAATACGGAAGTTTGTCGCGCACATGGGGGTCTAAATTTGGTTATTTTGGTACCTTAGGTTATGACGAAGGGAGGTCCCGTCCTTTATACATGCCGTTCGTTGTTTCCCAAAAATATGTTCTCTTTTGCTCCGTTTAATTCCTCGTGGATTCGTGTCGCCTCGTGGCGGCCATTTTGGTGAGCAGCGTCCGTTCCTCAAAGTTCAGCGAAGGAAGCTGTGTGGCGCCAACGGCACACGTTTCCTCAACGCCTCTTAAATTTTCCTCGTATATTATTTGTAAGAAAATTAATCTTCAATATGCCTTGACATGGCACTTAATTTCTGGAACGCGAAATGTGTATACGCACGTACATTCAGTGCAAGAAGTAACGAGGTCTCTCCTTGTCATCGGCGGATGAGGGGTATATATACCAGCTTGCGGGAGGCAGGGTAACACCCGTTAGTTTGATCTTCCTTCTCGCTTGCTCGCATGTGCTACCTCTTTCCTTTTTTCATAACCTCACTTTATTATTGAGTATTTTTTGTAATATTAAATTCTAAAGCCTAATCTGAGTATACAATTCAAAAGAGGAAAATGCCAATACTAATCTATTCAATTTTCATATACAATAGCCCTTGCAATTATGACAATTATCATCATGTGGTCGACCCAGCTTTTCAAATGACTACAACTTTTAAACGAGGATTATTCTTAAATTAATTTACATTGTTACCTGACCAGGAACAGGTGTTAAATATAATTTCATAATGAGCCTGGACGGTAAAAAGGAAATATCTTGAAAACCAGAGACTGTTTCCAATTTCATTGACAAAACTTGTTATTGTTCTCAAATGGTCAATAATCTGTTAGACATGCAATAATTATATATTAGGGGTAATCATGGGTTATTGAGAGATCGCCTCGTGATCTTTTCCAGCTTCCAGAATACCGGGAAAAGCAGGACTTGATTACTAAACATTTTGATTTTATTATTTACTTTTCGCGAGCAATATATTTTCGAGGCGACATTATCATCGCATTTTTATCAGGCGCTTGTGGGATCTCAGACCATTCTTCACATTCAAAACGTTAGAATATCTTTGCCGTGACATTCTCTCAATATTTCTAACTAATTAAAACATACCAGGCTTCGGTTTATTTATATTTCAATACATCTCCCAGATTTACCTAGGTTTGAGGTGCTATCTAAATAGTATGCTTTGCCCGCCTGTTTATTTAGGCGTTCTCACCACCGATTAGATAATTCTTATTGGAAATATAATGCAATAGGATAATAACACTACAGTGTTTTATGAAAATATTAATTTGATGTTTTGTTTTAGTAGTTTATGCAACAGTCAGATAATAGAGGGTATTAAAACATGAGTGTAGTTTTTTGAAACGGGCCGCAGACGAGTTTCAAAATAAGATTACGCGAGTGTTTTAATACCTAATTATATGCAGTTGCATACACTTCTTTATTTAATCTCATAATAATAAGCCATGAGATTAAATAAAGAAGTGTATGCAACTGCATATAATTAGGTATTAAAACACTCGCGTAATCTTATTTTGAAACTCGTCTGCGGCCCGTTTCAAAAAACTACACTCATGTTTTAATACCCTCTATTATCTGACTGTTGCATAAACTACTAAAACAAAACATCAAATTAATATTTTCATAAAACACTGTAGTGTTATTATCCTATTGCATTATATTTCCAATAAGAATTATCTAATCGGTGGTGAGAACGCCTAAATAAACAGGCGGGCAAAGCATACTATTTAGATAGCACCTCAAACCTAGGTAAATCTGGGAGATGTATTGAAATATAAATAAACCGAAGCCTGGTATGTTTTAATTAGTTAGAAATATTGAGAGAATGTCACGGCAAAGATATTCTAACGTTTTGAATGTGAAGAATGGTCTGAGATCCCACAAGCGCCTGATAAAAATGCGATGATAATGTCGCCTCGAAAATATATTGCTCGCGAAAAGTAAATAATAAAATCAAAATGTTTAGTAATCAAGTCCTGCTTTTCCCGGTATTCTGGAAGCTGGAAAAGATCACGAGGCGATCTCTCAATAACCCATGATTACCCCTAATATATAATTATTGCATGTCTAACAGATTATTGACCATTTGAGAACAATAACAAGTTTTGTCAATGAAATTGGAAACAGTCTCTGGTTTTCAAGATATTTCCTTTTTACCGTCCAGGCTCATTATGAAATTATATTTAACACCTGTTCCTGGTCAGGTAACAATGTAAATTAATTTAAGAATAATCCTCGTTTAAAAGTTGTAGTCATTTGAAAAGCTGGGTCGACCACATGATGATAATTGTCATAATTGCAAGGGCTATTGTATATGAAAATTGAATAGATTAGTATTGGCATTTTCCTCTTTTGAATTGTATACTCAGATTAGGCTTTAGAATTTAATATTACAAAAAATACTCAATAATAAAGTGAGGTTATGAAAAAAGGAAAGAGGTAGCACATGCGAGCAAGCGAGAAGGAAGATCAAACTAACGGGTGTTACCCTGCCTCCCGCAAGCTGGTATATATACCCCTCATCCGCCGATGACAAGGAGAGACCTCGTTACTTCTTGCACTGAATGTACGTGCGTATACACATTTCGCGTTCCAGAAATTAAGTGCCATGTCAAGGCATATTGAAGATTAATTTTCTTACAAATAATATACGAGGAAAATTTAAGAGGCGTTGAGGAAACGTGTGCCGTTGGCGCCACACAGCTTCCTTCGCTGAACTTTGAGGAACGGACGCTGCTCACCAAAATGGCCGCCACGAGGCGACACGAATCCACGAGGAATTAAACGGAGCAAAAGAGAACATATTTTTGGGAAACAACGAACGGCATGTATAAAGGACGGGACCTCCCTTCGTCATAACCTAAGGTACCAAAATAACCAAATTTAGACCCCCATGTGCGCGACAAACTTCCGTATTTTCCCCGCGCGTAGTAGTAAGCAGCAGTGCTCGGCTTAAAAGGACTATAGAGTTAGACATTGTAATTTTTGGTATAATAAATAATATTTTTGTAAAGTGTAAAGATTGTTTCCATCAGCCATGCCCCCTAGCGAAGCATTCCTCTCGAATAGGTACTAGCCACCATCAGCACAAAGACGGCCTGGTCACAAGGTCTTCACATGCTGCCCGCTGACTATCCAGGACACCTTATTATAATAAATATTTGTCGTAAGTATCGCTTAATTCACCCCCCGAACTACACACCACGACAACACTTAAAAATATAACTAGTGACAATCTAAGATTTTTTTACCTGTAGATGAGTTGGAAACCACCAACTACTCAAGTTGATGGTTTCGTTATCAATTGAGAAATGAGGCCTAGTGTGCTCCACATCCAGCCCCAATCAGGGAATTTGTCTCATCTCTCACCCTAATCTGTATCTGAAACGAAGGCAACCACAAAATAAGAGCCATGCTAAAAATGTGGTCTGAAGTGTGATTATGGATCGTAATGTATCAGCTGGATTGTCCACTGCTGAACAAAGCCTCACCCATCAAGGGGAGGGGGGGGGGATTGCCATAATCAGGTTGGAGAATCGCAGTGTATTTTTGAAATCCACGCTACGCTCAGGATTCTATATTTTCGCTCATGGTTCAAGCTCAGAGTCCTTTGCTTTCTCAGGTTCAATACAAGTACTCGCGCTAAATAACAACCTTTGAAGCCTTGCATTTCAAATAAAAAAAATTCACCTGTTGGTATGTTCGCAGAGAGTGAAATTTTCGAACATCACTAGTAGGCAAGTTGAAAAGGTAAATTTTAGAGATAACTACCGCCCTTGAACATCTGTGAGCGCATGTCGTTGAGATTTTGGGATTAACTGTTACCTGCATGGAAATGAGGATGCTCTGTCCAAGGCTGACTCGGTGTCCTGCCCAGATGCGGTATTGGGGCTTCGGAAAATCGCAGCCTTTAGTTCAGTGTCACTGTTTTTCAGTGTCAAGAAAAATTTGATTTGGCCCCGGTCGAAAAGTGCTGGATTTGTATCACAACTACTGAAGACGTGAAAGAATAGATCCATTACGGGTCTGCTTGTGTTTGATGAGTGAAGGAATTCATCAAGTAAGTGACATCTGAATTTTATCTCTCTCTGAATTTTTGCATATATATTGTTCGTCATTGGTCTGTTTTTTTTTGTTTAAATGGTGCCAAACCAGTGACAAGAGAAGAGTATAAAAAAGTCAAAATCATTTTCCAATTTAGGCGTCTTCGACGCTCTTATGATATTCAATATGAAATTTCAATATTGACATATACTACATTCTACAGCGGCGTTTAACAAAAACCATATAGAGCCACTGCGCGAAGAACGGCCAAGAAAAACGGGGTCTTATCGTCTTTTAACACAATATATTATAATTTTTTTTTATATATTTGATTAAATTACGAAGGTACTTTTGTCGTTTAAATATTCACAACTGTATAGTAAGGTTTCTTAATCAAAAATGTTTTTCACGTACAACTTTTTCCTTCTGTGAAAATTGTTACTCGTATATATCGCACCAATCCCCTATAGACTTGTTTTCTGTCTTTCTTAATCTAAAACAGGCAAGGCTATTTTAACTTTATTCCTATAGTTATAATCGTGATTGTCACTGTTTAATTTCAGTTAATCAAATAATTACGAATCTACATAATATTTTCAAATATATACACAGACTCGGTAAGATAAAAATCAATTTTATTAAACAAAATCCTATAATAGAGATTCACTAGGGTCCATTTCATATATGACTCGAATCTCATAATTTTATATTGTATATATTTTGTCTATCTCAGCAGCAGCTCCACACTGCAATACACCATACGACATAATACTATGGAAGTACGCGAAATAAACTAACCAAGCCGTAGCTTCGTCTGTTAACTGTCTTATCTAAACAACTGTATATGTAGCAGAACAAAGTCTTCCGGACAAATCATGTATTCGTAGCGAAGTTTGCTTAGCCATTCTGAACCGATTAGCAAAGTTAAGCAACGTCCGCCGCGGTCATGAGTTAAATGGGTGACCGCTGGTGACATTACTACTGAGCACTTCCGTGCTTCGGAGGGCACGTTAAGCCATCGGTTCCGGTTGTTGTCTTTGGATGGCAGTCGTTATAGCACGGTGGTAAGACATTTTGCGAATGCCCGCCTGGCTAGCTACCAACCTCAAGTATAACATAGATAACACATTATTTAAATTTATTTGATATACCTAACGATTGCATCGCCATAGGTTCGCATATATACGCGTGTTAGCCACGTGCAACCACGGTTGCATGAAACGAAAACAGTAATTGCTACGCGCAACTGTGGTTTCACGGATATCGTCATCGTATTTTTTAAGATTTTCGTAAATTGGGTCCTTTTTTGCGAGATGGAACGTAGCCATAATAGACAGTAGAATATAGCTACTCTTCGTTTTGATAACCATTTGCAGTAAAATGTATCTATGAAATAAAAAAGTTCAGTTGTTTGTTTAAATTTTGCGAAACCGGCGGGCTACCGGTATTATTAAACATGTTTTCTTATGGTTTTTTCATGAATATTTAAATTATATTTTGTGATATGCTTGACATGTGTCTTTTCTATATAATTCAATATTAAAACAGTAGTATTTTTCTTAAAATCAATAGAATTTAGTAGTTTCATAGTACACCTCCGAACGATTAGGTATCATTATGTATACATCATAAATGTAAATTTTTCGTATTAATCGTTTATTTAGCTATCTTGTACAAAAATATTTATCCTTCCAAGGTTAATACTTGAGTCACAAGAGACAATTGTTTACATTACGCTGCGCTTAACGTACGGCCGGCAAATGCTAATACACAAAAAAGTTCGTCCGGTAAAAAGTAGTGAGTGCCGCGTGCAACCACAGTTGCAAGTGGCTTTATAATTAAAGTTAAAATATACTGTTATTGCGAAGTTTGTCTGCGGCAAGTGTTTAGGGAGTTGAATAGCGAGCGACCAAGGATCGGTGGCCGTAGCTTTCTTATTCGCCAAGATAACGCGCCCGCTCACACAGCTGCTAGAACCATGGACTATTTAAAACTTCGGGATACAAATGTTACTCCATTTTCCGTACAGTATAGATTAAGCTAGTAAATCTGTATTTATGTCTTTATATTTAAGGTGAAAATTCCATCACGTGGTTCTTCTACTAATTCAATGAAAAGCCCACAAGCAAAAGGCATTTTGCATATAGTTCCATCATGGCTATCCGCATCATCATCATATTAATTCATTTTCCATTTATTTTCCACACACAGATTATGTTGTTAAAGTACGTAATTACCATCAAAATACCGTTTGCACAAAGGAAACGTAGGTACATAAATTAGAAAGGCGGCACGTTTCCCTGACAAATGAAAAATTAACGCAAGCTGACTTGAGACGAAACAACTCTCATTAGAAAAACTTTATTGTTCATTTGAAGAAGTGAAATAAGCGTAGAGAAAGGAACAATACTAATTAGTGACTCATTTCCATCCAGCTTGAATTCCATCACTGTCCATCTACGTAAATGTGAAAGAGAGGCAATAATGATGAAATATACGGACATAAATTCAAGTAATATCGAAAATGTCCGATAAGTAAGTTTACAAACGATCTATTTTTTTCTTATTGGCTGGCCTTTGACTACTGTCATCTGAAGGAAAGTGATAACGCGGTCTAAGGTATTCTTCAGGTTAACCTAGAATAATTGACGGCTGCTAGCACATCGTAGGTAGGTAATAATAACAAATATTTTATAAACATTTTTATAAAGTCTCATTCGGTAATATTCTAATAATGAAATGAAATACAGACTTTTATTGGCATATTTTATTTACATACTTCCTTAAGAAAATAAAAAAAATAAATTAAAGGATTATTCTCCTCACAAAATAATGCTTTAAAACATTTTTTTAATTATTAAAGTACAATGTGTCCCGACCAAGGAGGTTTCAATTCAATTTAAGTACACATTATCTGTGGTGAGCGCGCTGCGCTCGCAACGCGCTGGTTCCGAGCCAATAGACCAAAAACAAACTTTTTTCTTTTGCCAGAAAAATCAATGATATTATACGCTTTTCTTGATTTTTCTGGCAAAAGAAAAAAGTTTGTTTTTGGTCTATTGGCTCGGAACCAGCGCGTTGCGAGCGCAGCGCGCTCACCACAGATAATGTGTACTTAAATTGAATTGAAACCTCCTTGGTCGGGACACATTGTACTTTAATAATTAAAAAAATGTTTTAAAGCATTATTTTGTGAGGAGAATAATCCTTTAATTTATTTTTTTTATTTTCTTAAGGAAGTATGTAAATAAAATATGCCAATAAAAGTCTGTATTTCATTTCATTATTAGAATATTACCGAATGAGACTTTATAAAAATGTTTATAAAATATTTGTTATTATTACCTACCTACGATGTGCTAGCAGCCGTCAATTATTCTAGGTTAACCTGAAGAATACCTTAGACCGCGTTATCACTTTCCTTCAGATGACAGTAGTCAAAGGCCAGCCAATAAGAAAAAAATAGATCGTTTGTAAACTTACTTATCGGACATTTTCGATATTACTTGAATTTATGTCCGTATATTTCATCATTATTGCCTCTCTTTCACATTTACGTAGATGGACAGTGATGGAATTCAAGCTGGATGGAAATGAGTCACTAATTAGTATTGTTCCTTTCTCTACGCTTATTTCACTTCTTCAAATGAACAATAAAGTTTTTCTAATGAGAGTTGTTTCGTCTCAAGTCAGCTTGCGTTAATTTTTCATTTGTCAGGGAAACGTGCCGCCTTTCTAATTTATGTACCTACGTTTCCTTTGTGCAAACGGTATTTTGATGGTAATTACGTACTTTAACAACATAATCTGTGTGTGGAAAATAAATGGAAAATGAATTAATATGATGATGATGCGGATAGCCATGATGGAACTATATGCAAAATGCCTTTTGCTTGTGGGCTTTTCATTGAATTAGTAGAAGAACCACGTGATGGAATTTTCACCTTAAATATAAAGACATAAATACAGATTTACTAGCTTAATCTATACTGTACGGAAAATGGAGTAACATTTGTATCCCGAAGTTTTAAATAGTCCATGGTTCTAGCAGCTGTGTGAGCGGGCGCGTTATCTTGGCGAATAAGAAAGCTACGGCCACCGATCCTTGGTCGCTCGCTATTCAACTCCCTAAACACTTGCCGCAGACAAACTTCGCAATAACAGTATATTTTAACTTTAATTATAAAGCCACTTGCAACTGTGGTTGCACGCGGCACTCACTACTTTTTACCGGACGAACTTTTTTGTGTATTAGCATTTGCCGGCCGTACGTTAAGCGCAGCGTAATGTAAACAATTGTCTCTTGTGACTCAAGTATTAACCTTGGAAGGATAAATATTTTTGTACAAGATAGCTAAATAAACGATTAATACGAAAAATTTACATTTATGATGTATACATAATGATACCTAATCGTTCGGAGGTGTACTATGAAACTACTAAATTCTATTGATTTTAAGAAAAATACTACTGTTTTAATATTGAATTATATAGAAAAGACACATGTCAAGCATATCACAAAATATAATTTAAATATTCATGAAAAAACCATAAGAAAACATGTTTAATAATACCGGTAGCCCGCCGGTTTCGCAAAATTTAAACAAACAACTGAACTTTTTTATTTCATAGATACATTTTACTGCAAATGGTTATCAAAACGAAGAGTAGCTATATTCTACTGTCTATTATGGCTACGTTCCATCTCGCAAAAAAGGACCCAATTTACGAAAATCTTAAAAAATACGATGACGATATCCGTGAAACCACAGTTGCGCGTAGCAATTACTGTTTTCGTTTCATGCAACCGTGGTTGCACGTGGCTAACACGCGTATATATGCGAACCTATGGCGATGCAATCGTTAGGTATATCAAATAAATTTAAATAATGTGTTATCTATGTTATACTTGAGGTTGGTAGCTAGCCAGGCGGGCATTCGCAAAATGTCTTACCACCGTGCTATAACGACTGCCATCCAAAGACAACAACCGGAACCGATGGCTTAACGTGCCCTCCGAAGCACGGAAGTGCTCAGTAGTAATGTCACCAGCGGTCACCCATTTAACTCATGACCGCGGCGGACGTTGCTTAACTTTGCTAATCGGTTCAGAATGGCTAAGCAAACTTCGCTACGAATACATGATTTGTCCGGAAGACTTTGTTCTGCTACATATACAGTTGTTTAGATAAGACAGTTAACAGACGAAGCTACGGCTTGGTTAGTTTATTTCGCGTACTTCCATAGTATTATGTCGTATGGTGTATTGCAGTGTGGAGCTGCTGCTGAGATAGACAAAATATATACAATATAAAATTATGAGATTCGAGTCATATATGAAATGGACCCTAGTGAATCTCTATTATAGGATTTTGTTTAATAAAATTGATTTTTATCTTACCGAGTCTGTGTATATATTTGAAAATATTATGTAGATTCGTAATTATTTGATTAACTGAAATTAAACAGTGACAATCACGATTATAACTATAGGAATAAAGTTAAAATAGCCTTGCCTGTTTTAGATTAAGAAAGACAGAAAACAAGTCTATAGGGGATTGGTGCGATATATACGAGTAACAATTTTCACAGAAGGAAAAAGTTGTACGTGAAAAACATTTTTGATTAAGAAACCTTACTATACAGTTGTGAATATTTAAACGACAAAAGTACCTTCGTAATTTAATCAAATATATAAAAAAAAATTATAATATATTGTGTTAAAAGACGATAAGACCCCGTTTTTCTTGGCCGTTCTTCGCGCAGTGGCTCTATATGGTTTTTGTTAAACGCCGCTGTAGAATGTAGTATATGTCAATATTGAAATTTCATATTGAATATCATAAGAGCGTCGAAGACGCCTAAATTGGAAAATGATTTTGACTTTTTTATACTCTTCTCTTGTCACTGGTTTGGCACCATTTAAACAAAAAAAAACAGACCAATGACGAACAATATATATGCAAAAATTCAGAGAGAGATAAAATTCAGATGTCACTTACTTGATGAATTCCTTCACTCATCAAACACAAGCAGACCCGTAATGGATCTATTCTTTCACGTCTTCAGTAGTTGTGATACAAATCCAGCACTTTTCGACCGGGGCCAAATCAAATTTTTCTTGACACTGAAAAACAGTGACACTGAACTAAAGGCTGCGATTTTCCGAAGCCCCAATACCGCATCTGGGCAGGACACCGAGTCAGCCTTGGACAGAGCATCCTCATTTCCATGCAGGTAACAGTTAATCCCAAAATCTCAACGACATGCGCTCACAGATGTTCAAGGGCGGTAGTTATCTCTAAAATTTACCTTTTCAACTTGCCTACTAGTGATGTTCGAAAATTTCACTCTCTGCGAACATACCAACAGGTGAATTTTTTTTATTTGAAATGCAAGGCTTCAAAGGTTGTTATTTAGCGCGAGTACTTGTATTGAACCTGAGAAAGCAAAGGACTCTGAGCTTGAACCATGAGCGAAAATATAGAATCCTGAGCGTAGCGTGGATTTCAAAAATACACTGCGATTCTCCAACCTGATTATGGCAATCCCCCCCCCCCTCCCCTTGATGGGTGAGGCTTTGTTCAGCAGTGGACAATCCAGCTGATACATTACGATCCATAATCACACTTCAGACCACATTTTTAGCATGGCTCTTATTTTGTGGTTGCCTTCGTTTCAGATACAGATTAGGGTGAGAGATGAGACAAATTCCCTGATTGGGGCTGGATGTGGAGCACACTAGGCCTCATTTCTCAATTGATAACGAAACCATCAACTTGAGTAGTTGGTGGTTTCGTTTCTTGCTAAACGTGATTTCCTATAACTGCAATACCAGCAGTTCTGGTTTCAAGAAAACAGGACACAAATACTCCGTTGTTTGTAAGTGCAGCGACCAATCTTGCAAAACATATCAGACCTAAGGTAATGAATAGACTCAGGCATTACTTTGCGGAAATCCATATTTAATAATTACAAATAATCATAATCTTAAAAAAACATTAAATAATATTTAAATAAAACACTTTAAAAAGTATAAAATTATATATCTAGTGACAATTCCGCCTAATTTTCCTGTTATCTACGTGACTACACAAACATCACGCAGCCTAACCGGAAGAATATCCGACTTGTTTCGCTTCTAAACGAAGCATCTTCAGGAGGTCTTGACTCACCGAGCGCACGATCGAGACTACAGACTACACACACCAGACCTGTTGTTTGAAGACATCGACTAACTATTGATCCGCGACCCTCCATCAGATGACGATTTCTGGGGATTTAGAGAACAAGAAATAGGAGTAATATGAATTTCTCTTACAATACTGCTTATAATGTTTTTAACTTATCAGGAACCAGTTAGGACCAGCGTTATATTTACCGGACGAGAAAAGACCTCAGCGCGTAACTGACTGACAGCAGTTATGCCCTAAGACCCGTGCTGTCGCTTCTCGCAATCGTGACTCCCAGACGAAGGACTTCAAAACAGACCGAAACTGGTCGGAATCTTTCCGGTAAATATAACGCGTGTCATAGTCGGTTCCTTATAAGTTAAAATGGATAAAATTCGCGGTAGTTTTCAAAATATAATGTGTTTCATTACAATCATGTCACTTAAAATGACCTTAATTATTAATTTCCATAATGTTTTTTTTTTACATTTAACATATATTTGATACGGTTCTTATGGCATAACTACCTTCTTAATTTTACAAAACATTCTAATATTTGTTTACTCACACCTACAACTGAATCGCGTTTTTTGCAAATTTAGTGTATTTCAATAAAGTATATGGGCTTATGCCAATGTAAAAAAAATATGTAAAATGCGTTCAAAGTTGGTGACATTAACGAAAACTTACCGGTTATTAGAAATTTGGCAAATCTTTGAACAGATCTCAGTATCTTCGATACTGTGTGATCGACCACAATTTATTTATTCAAATTCAAATCTGAAGTTGAGGTTGCTGCAATTTGAGAAACGGGTTTCGTATACCCACCATAGTCTCCAGGTCTGGCTTCAAGCGACTTTTGTAAATTTTGCCGGCTTAAAAGAGAGCTCAAAGGATCTGTGTCAAATGCAAGAAATTTAACGACAATAGTGAGATGATGACCGCCGTAGAAGCGTTTTGGGAGAGCCAAGAACACAGCTGAAGACGAAAATTTGTATTCAATAGAAATTCGATCTCTAGTATGAATTCTTGTAGAAACAAATCTCCATAAAAAATACCAAGATGCACTAAGTCTATTGAGTTGTCAAGAGACCACGTTAAGAAATAAAATTAATTTTAACTCATTAGTAATGTGTTTAACTTCGATATGCATTACTGTTGGATAAGCATCAAGTCCAGACATTTAAAAACATAACATGGATCGGTCCACAAACCTCAGAGTAATCGGAGTTCATTTAATTTTGTTTCCAAACATTTGAACCCTCTTTCCCCAGTGAAACCTTTACTACCTTTTCCCCTTCTGAGTTTGAATTTATAATTATATTTTGTTATATAATAATGTACAAACAAAGTAAGAGGAACACCTTAATCGGTTGACAGTGTCTGTTGTTCCTGCCTTGTAACTTTTAACATTGCTATCATTTTAATAGCCAATTCTTGTTTAACTTCTGACAGATACACTTCAATTACACCCTTACGGGGGTCGAATTGCAAACAAAAAATTAATACCTACACCACCGAATAAAGAAAAATTAATCAAAACCAGCTCACACAGAAATAACGAAAGTGCTATGTCATTTCAAGTATTTTCCGTAAATTCCTTGCCATTATAATGAATAAACATGACCGACATTTAATTACAGATGACAAGGGTACGAGAAATGTAAATTCATAACTCGAAGGGAAAATATTAGAAGCAAATTTACAGTCTATTAAAGTGAATTTATTCGGGACTTTGTTTGCTTTAAGCTTTGCTTAGGACCTCTAACTAAAGGATTTACATGACGTATTGCCGGATGGTGAGTAAATTTTAGCACAGATTATATGCTCTACAACTAAATATATCAACTGACTTAAATTTATTTGATAAATGTCTGAATTCGGATGTGTGTAATTCTAATAGGTTACAAAGTACGTTAAGGTTTTTAATCATGGTCTATTATTAAATGCAATGTTTAATCGCATTAGGTATTCTTATTATAAATCGACTCTCTTAGTAAATTTATAGTTACATACTTATAAACCTATTTTTGTACTCTGCTTTCTGTTTGTCCGTGTTTAAATGATCTCTAATTATTAAATGAAACAATTTGCAAACTTGAAACAATTATTTCTGATGACCGTTGATGAATTTAATTTCTAATAATGAAATCAAATTAAAACATTTTTTTTTTAAATTGATCATTTATTTTGCATATATGGTGTATGGTGAGATGTCGACTAGAGAAAAATGAGAAGATTAGGTAAAAATATTCATATGTTTAAATAAAGAACTGACGTGTACAATGTTTAAGTTACGGAGTATAGCTCAAAAACTTAATTAAGAATTTCTAAATATTATTACGTTTTAAACAAATCTCGCGCTAAGGATTCATAAGAAGAATAAACTCAAGATCAAAACAATAAAACATTTTTTCATTGACGATGCGGGATACTCATAAAGGCCCATTTAGCACTTGGCTGATGTGCAATAAAAGTGAAAACTTTAAAGTATTACAGCACACAAAGGTTTTGTTTAGATTAATATTGAATAATAAAGCAGACTAAGGTCTATAAATGTCCCGAATGAAATGAAAAAAAAAGTGTTTTGTAAATAAATTATACAAATATCGTGTATTGTACGGAATCCCAGATTAATATGACTCGCAATTTGGCGTTCTTTTATTTTTCCTATCGCTTAAGAGACAGAATGTTAGATTGGAGTACATTCAGACAATCTCCTTAACCGTATCTAAATAAGTAGCGAAGGCACAGGTGTACTGTAGTAATAATACCTTTTATACGTCCTTTTCTTCATTTGATTATGTGTACACGTTTTTTTATTGTGTTCATAAACGTGTTACTGTCGTGCTGGCAAAGGAATAATGAATTACTTACTTTAATAATTAATTGCCCCTATGTGTATACCTACCATATTAATTATAGATAGCAATACTGTCGGAAGTCCGACAGTATTGCTATCTATACTTCCATTATCGGGTCTAGAAAAACAATTAACGTATTTCCTATGTATATATTATTTTTGAACTATATACAACACTACAGCTACTACAATAAAAGCATTTAGACAAACTATAAGTCATAACAGACTCATAGGCAGTCCAAATGCTCCATCGTAAGACAACAATCAGGATCGACGGCTTAACGTGCCCTCCGAAGCACGGAAGCGCTCAGTAGTAATGTCACTAGCGGTCAACAATCCAACTCCTGACCGTGGCGGACGTTGCTTAACTTATCTGATCGATTAAGAACGGCTAAGCACGAGCTACGAGCGCTTTAAGTGACGAACTGCACTGCGCCTGTAACCCTGAGTCACAGGTGGTAAGTCTTATGTGGCTTCATGAATTACTTATATACTTGTTTTCAAAGATTGCTGCCGGAACACACTGTTAGGTTAGTTAATTACATTTAACACACCGTTAATTATATTCTGTAATAAAACCTGACCCTTGCGGCCCACCTTTTAAGCGGTTATCTCTGCCTATAATAGTTTCATTTCGTCACAAATTGTGAACTGTCTCATGCGCCTTTAATTTCACTGGCATTCATACCGGAACCAGAACACAGTAATGTGAATTTTATTTCTTGGTGGTAGGGAGCTTGGGGAAGGTATGGTAGCAAAACTTCCCCCAACAAACTCTCAGAAAGAGTTCCACTGCTATTTTGCATGCTGGTAGGGCATTATGCGAATGCCCGCCTGGCTAGCTAACACCCTCAAGTAGAAAATCTGTCACCAAGCTCCTAACGGTGTGTTCTGGCAGCTGTCCTTGAGAGGCAGTAATTCTAGGTTAGCCTGAACAACATCTTCGACCACATCGTCACCTACCATCAGGTGAGATAGTGGTCAAAGGCAAACCTATCAGGCGTAAAAAAAAAGAAATTATGTACTTAGAATTAGTTATCCAAAGTACTTATTGAATAAGAAATATAATGAAATCGTTGTTCAAATGCATTAAACGCTCTTTAAATAAGACAATGCGTTTATTTAGAAGAAACTAATTTTTTGTTGGTTAAGATCAGTCGCAATCTTACTTATATACATAATTATGAAGGTAATCGAACATGTTAACGCCTAAGCCTAGAACTACCGGTCGAATATTCGTTAATCCGGAAAGTTAGAAAATCTGACCCCAAGCACTTAATAGTTTGTTCTGTCAGCTAACAGAACACGCTGTTAGTTGTTTGGCAATATATGATTTGAGGTTTGTACGTTATATCAATAATCAGAGTACCGTGTTTGCCCCGCGACAGAAAGCCAAACCAACTAGTATAGTTATATAGCAATTGTTATAGTATATAATAGTAAATAAAAAACAAAAATAAATATAAAACTAGATATAATATTATATAAAATTGTTGAAAATAGATCTAAGTTTAATAAAAATGTTGACCTGTTTACCTTAAAATGTAGAATAGCCACTGGTATCCTCCCAGTGAAAAGTGTGAAAGAGATGAATGAAAGAAAGAAATAGTATGCAGCAAGAAAGTGAGAAGTACAAATGATAGAAAAGGACTCTGATCACGTCAGAGGAAGAGTTGTAGGATAGCTCGCGGGCCGGGAGGAGGTGAAAGCTCCCGGACAGGAATTAAAAAAAAAGACTAACCTATCAAGCAAATAAATAAAAAAAAACATATAAAAGATAATATTAAGAACGCTAATTAGCACCGTAGTGCGATATACTGAACAAAATTCTACCCAAATGAAATCGCAGACTAAAGCTAGTAAATATGAGTACCTATCATAAACCAACTAGGCTGTGACTGAGAAAATCGTGACCCTAATAAAAAATGATTTTGAACCAATCCTAAACCAACACCGATAAGAAAAAACGGCGTTGGTTTATTCGATTTATGAAGTCAAGCAAAACAGAATTATGTTAAAGAAAATAATTTTATCTCATCATCCGGTCCCCTGGTTTCTAAAAGCTTCCGTTTGTTTTTCTGAAACTCTCATTCCGGGATAATAGCAGCGACGAAAGTAATCCCAAAAATGAATATGACATGAGTATTTCCATCAACTATACAGACAGTATGGACTAAACAACAAATCTATATATCCAAGTAGATATACGTCTGTGGAGTAACTTACTAAACACTTAACTGGTGCTTTTGAACACATTTTTATAGCCATAATAGCCCAAGGCTGTCAATAATAGAAATGTTTTTGGGTACCATATACTTCGACAATTTACCTGAAATTATTGGAATTCTGAAGTGGGACTCTCAGTGAAACTCATCAGTTGCTTGGGTGAATTCAATGTAAACGTGAGTGCTAAAAATTTAGGCGTCGACCAGCAAGAATTGGCCTCACATACAAGTGCGCGGTGCACTACTACACCGCCCGATTGTTCTGCTGGATGGCAGTCAACATTCAATGCCATATGGTATAACTACGGTAGCGTCCATAGGTCAAATTCTGCCGCACGCTTAAGGTTAGGGAGTTATGTGAATACCTACTCGCCTGGTTAGTTGACAACTTAAAGTAGACAATCTGTCGCCAAATATGTAATGGTGAATTCTGGCTGCTGTTTTTGAGAGACAGTTCGCATTCTATAGATGAAGAAAGGCTATCTTATTATGAAAACTAACGTGGTTTTCACTCATTTTTAGTAAATAATACTGGATAACTCACGTGAATCAGTCAGATAGCTCCGACTATAGATTCAACCACATTCGGTGGTCTTTTTCAAGGAGAACTCGGGACGCCCGCGTTAACGTCTCGCTTAGCACTGGCACTTAGCACTAAAAATGATGAAAGGCTAGCCTGTCATTGATAAAAATTAGATTAGTATATTATATCATCATGAAACTTTGTAATGATACCAACATCGGATTGATAAAGTAATAGAGTGGCAGGTAAGGTTTGGAACTCTTAAGGGAATAACGTATCCCAAACGTGTTAATTATTTGCTAAGCTAGCACTTGACCGCTATCTCACACAAAAACTAACATGCCAGTATATGTCATTCTTTTTACAGTCTTACAGACGAGTTTTATTGTTGTTGATAACACGTTAGATACATTCCATAGTGTGTATGATGTGTCACGTGCGTATGGACGCGCACATAAACAAGCCGCGTTTGATACCGCTCTATGAAGTCAAGTGAAGCGACCACCTTCAAGTAGAAAATCTGTACGCCAAGCACCTAACGGTGTGTTCCGGCAGCAGTCCTTGAAAGCCAGTGAAATTACAGGCACAAGAGACCTAACAACTGTGTCTCAAGGCACAGTGCAATTCGTGACTTCTGACAAAATGCATCTGTTATAGGGAGCTTGTTCCGTCACAATAACATAAAATAAAGGATGAATTAGCCTAATGTAGTGGCTTTCATTACACAGTATTGAAATATTTGTACGTTCGTCCATACTGCGTTTACAACACATTGTCACTTAACCTTCGGTGCCTATTTGTTCTGAAATTCCATTGCGGCTAAATTTGCGGTAAAATCGATTGCTTTTGAAGTATTCCCGTGCCTCGGGTTCGAAATTTGTTCCCATAATATTGAATTCAGTTTATTACCTAAGTACTCACTCTGTCACTTATAACCAACAGTAAGTACGCGTCCGTTTATTATTTATCCTGCGATCCAACTGCTTTGAAATAAACAGATGGAAAATATTTAAATATAAAGTAACCGCCTTCCAACACTGAAAACTATGAAACAAATTATTTTAGTTTTTTTTTATGCCTAATAGGTTAACCTTTGACAAATTTGTTAGTTTGAAAACTTTGTTAGTCGGTACCAGCTGTCATGTTTCGAGTTCCACAAGTTATTTCATACTTTTCATTAGTATTGGAAGTTATACTATTTTTGTTTTCTTTTTGGTGATTCATAGATACTGCTTACATCTTGTAAGCACTATTCACTCGCAAAAATACTGTTCACCATCGACAAGAGTTGGAACTACCCTCAAATCATTCAGGATACTAATACATTCTTCAGTTAATTAATAGACAGCTAATAAATTATATAAAACTTATAAAGTACTCAACCGATTTTGATGATATTTAAATGGGACCAACTTGGAGGACTCTCCCCAACAAAAAAACATAAAAATCAGTTCAAAATTTGGCGGATTACAAACATAAAAAAAGCATACAGTTGAATAGAGAACCGCCTCCTTTTTTGGAAAACCATGTGTAAAGGTATACGTAAAGTGCATATAGACACTTTGTGTATAAGAAAATTATATACAAACTATATTACACAATAACTCTACTTCACAGCTTTCCAACAATTTCTCGTCCTCGTTGTAACAACGGAGTACAACAAAGATTATTTATTATACGTCTGGTAGGTATCGAGATGAGAAGTAGTTTGTCGAACCACTGAACTGAATTTTGTAGTTGGTGAACCTGAAGGGATTAGTTCAGAAAACTTTATAAGACGAATTTATTAGGTTCACATGTCGTCACCTTTGTAATGGAATATAAGAAACGAAGTCAAGTAAAAAATCGCTAAGCACAAATCGGCATCCCGGCAGCTGTCCCATTCAATTTTTTTTTATGGCTGATAGGCTATCCTTTGACCACTATCTCACCTGGTGGTAAGTGATGATATGGTCGAAGATGTTTTGCCTGTGTATCATTTGAGAAATTGACAAACTATCTGCTATAAAAAACGTGCATCCTATATCTCCATATATAAGTATCATAAAATATAACTAGGTACCTAAAATTTACTTACCTATATTGACTCATACGTTTGCTATTTAAATAGTTAAAAACGTCCTTTATATAGTAAGAAATTATTTCAGATTGTAATCTGATATAATGAAAAATAATGTTGTACTTAAACAATAATATGTTTTAGTAAGGATATTCCATTACAAAATCCCTCACGCGCCTAATCCGTATCACGGTACGTAGGTTGTAACGTTAATTTTTCGCATAATCCTGAATTATTACTGAGACCGCCGAGAACTGAGCCACCAATTTGTTTTAAAGACGTTGAATCCGTTAATCACATTTATTTTGCGAATTATTCGGAGCCTGATGTAGCATTAAATAGTATTTGCTTTTAAAAAACCATTGCGGTGATCAAAATCTATGATAGATACACTACCCGATTCTTTAAGACAGTTCTCACACACTCACAGTTCTCACAAAAATCTAAGCACACAGATATCGATGCTCAGTCTTTCCAAAAATTTAGTTTTGAGTTCAAGAGGCATTGAAGGCAGCGAAGGTGCGCGTTGCTAGTGATTGAGCATGTGCGGCAATGTGGCAAAACAGCCCCCAAAAAAGCAAACTCGCAAAAGCAGAAACACATGTTGTATAGGTACCTATTAAACAAGTAGGTATTTACAATCTGAAACATTCACATAAAAATGTATGTATTCATATAACCTAATCACGTCTTAATCTGATAAGTAATGAATTCACTGTTCAAAGTATAAAACCTGATTTATGTTAAATACCCGGTAGGTGGTCGCTGACCTATTTTAGTAAAAGTGCTAATCAGGGGCTCTCAGTTCTGCCCAGCGGGGACCGTCGTCTCGACGTGACGACCGGCTATCGCTATTGACTCCATGTGAATATAAATAATTAACAGGCTTCTTTATTTTCATCTCTCCAGCACGAAAAGTATAGAAAAAGATAAAAATAGATAAATAACTCCATATTGCACTTTCTAATTAAATATAAACTAACTTAAGAGTGCGCCCAATGCCAGGAAAAAAACATGTTTCACCCCCGCTTGTTCCATCGCACGAAAGTCGAAAATTGCACTTTTTAGTTGATGATCTGAGTTTAGGGTAGGTACAGTTTTTAGTGATGTTTTATGTACCTAATTTTTCCAAATATAAACATGTAATAAAATAAATAACCGATTATTCGAGTAAAACATTAGTCTAGCTGTTATTAACATAAAAATTAAAGTGGGGTTTTCGCTGATAATTCTGAGCATTCGAATTAAAACAGTTTTTTTTAGCGCAGTTTCTGTTATTTTTTTTAAGTATGCTATGAGGTTTTTTTTAAACCTCTATTCGATTACTGTACTTCTACAAGATTGTCCCCTGCCTCCTATATTTTTTTAAGTGTAATATTTACGTTATTTACCATCAAAAAGTGTGTTTTAAAATACTTCTTTTGCGTAATTTTGGCATTGGGCCCACCCTTAAATATACACAAGTATTGTACATATTACTAAACATAAAATATAATACAATATAAAACAAAACGGTCGATATATTTAATAGATATTACCTATGTATACTTACACAAGAAAGAATATATATAATTATATAAATATTTATTATAAACGTACCAATATATAAATAAATACATAGTTAAAGCAAAATTGACAATCGTTTATCATGGGGATGTAATACTTTGTAACATTTATAAAAGCGAAGTGTATTGCAACTGGTAGTGAGTTTTACAAACGAGCAACTTGAATGGTGAAGGACTTGTCATAAAACGAAGTCGTATCTCGTGTAGCTAACTCAATGAAAAAAATTTCGATTGAAAAAACTTCCCAACAACAATTAAAATCACTAAAGAAAGCTTATATAGCTGCTTACCAACTTTACCTTAGAGCAAAATGTTACATCCAAAAAATAACTAAAATATTTTACATAGATAAATGTTCACCTTAATTTAACACCCTATTTTATACTTATATGTTACCTAAATATTTATGTTTGCGTTTGTCAAATAAAGTACATAACACAAAAAAATTGCATTGTCTCACAAGTATAAGTACTTTATGTTTATCAAAACTTAAACTCAATTAATTCTGAAATGTTTCCTAACTTACGCTTATAAAATATCATCTTGTTGTAAGGTTAATGAAATATCTGCTTCTAAAAAAGTTTAATATTAAATTTTTAATATGTCGCTGCTTTGTTGCTATGCTGCATAGCAACAAAGCAACGATTCTACTTGATAACTTATCCCATAATACGCGAGATTCGATCGGGCAATAGTTTTTACGATAGCAACCAAATTTCTTTAATAGGTACACTTTGAAATGAAGAAGCTATTTGCTTATTGCAATAAATGGACACAGCTTCAGACTGAATGATTGATTACGATTGATTACGCTTTTTATTATTAAGATTATTAATTACTATTGTTAAGAATGATTACGCTACTCGACCACTGAAACAGTGAGGCAAAGTCAATTGGCACATATTCTTATCTCACTTTGAATTTAATCATGGCTACCCTACCGAAATTGTACGGCGCCAGATGGAATAGTAATACGTATGGATTTTTTAAGCACTATTAATGCACTTTCACTTTGCGTTCATAGACTCTATATCGGTTCCCGGTAGGGTGCCGGGGCAGAATTGCTTTTGAAAATACATACTTAGTTTCAGAAAAACTGGTGAACCAGAAGCATATGTATTCGGCTCAAGAACTTGCATGCTAAATTTTACCGAGTTAAAACACTTACACCTTTACTTATAAATACTCATTAAAATCTTACTCATTGATTAATAGTTTAATAAGAAACACTTTAATGTTGTCTTAGGTTTTCGCGATTATTACACACAGTAATTAAACAACTTTAAACGGTTGAAATCGCGTAAATTTATCATTACTTATTTTTTTATTTTCGGGTCTCTCTGGCGAGGTTTTGTGGATAGTCGAACCGAATGTAGTTTATAGGTTTGTCGTGGGCATGTTCACAAAAAAAATATTTAAATACCATGGCCGACACAAATCTTCAAGACTTCTGGAGACACTGTGAGCGAATACTGCATGAATATGATTAATATACAATTTCTGACGGAAAACAATAATTTCTTAATTACTCATGTGACAAATAAAACCAATTAGTCACCCCGTGACCACGATCACTGCAAAGTGATTGAAACGTCGCGACGTTTTCGATCCTGACGCGTCGGGACATAAATAATGTGTACCTAATATATACGCGATTTAAACCGTTTAAAGTTGTTTAATTAATAAGAAAAACTTTGCTCATAAACGTTAAACAACTTTAATCAGTTATTACTTATTCAGTGAAATTTTCTGATTGAAGTAGGTAATTACTGATTACTGAGGTAACGTACTCGTATATAAGTGCGACGCATTCGGCAGATTAAGCGAAATGTTAGAGCTGTATTAATTTTTTTTTATCGAGAGAAATATTTTTTGCCCTGTGCGAAATCGGAGGAAACGGGTTCGATTCCGCCCCGGGACAAAAAATGCGCTCTAATAATTTGTAAATGTGATTTTCTCTGAGCACGCGATAGTTCTTGTAATCATATTTAGAAATATGGTATCGTGTTTTCGGATCTCGCATTTATTTGTCATATCCTCTAGAATATCAAATATTTTAAATCAAAATTTCTCATAATTTGCCATTTTTACACTCACTTCATCATAAATTACCAAATGTGGCTTAGTTTTAAAATTTAATGTCCACTACTGAGAATAATCGTCTAAAGAAAAAAATCCTATAGGGGATAAACGAGGAATTTAAAATTCCTGAAACTCTCTACCATTTAATTATTTAAGAACAATGTTATAACAACAAATACTGAAAACATCGATTTATAGGTTATGAAGTTTTGAGCTGTTTTTTGAATGTAACAATTTTTTTTTCTATTTTCGCGGGTACTTGCGACACACCTTACCTACAGTATTTACTTACTAATAGATTGAGTTCTGACTCGCACTTCGGCGTTATTTTTTCCCTTTGGTGCGGAACGCTAAAAATAAGACTGAGCACAGAATATAAAACATAAGACAGAATATACAGCACCACACAGGTCCCTAGAGAAAACAGGGAGACTGCGGATGTAGGCACAAAGTAAAAGGCTACTACGAGGAGCTAATTTATTTAACAACCGCTTAACTTTAGCTTCCAAGTCAAAGGAAGCGTATTTCTAGATTTAATTCGGTCCCAAAGGCCGCATGGAAGTCAACTTCTGATATTCAGCAAACTTTCGTACAATACTATACATATAAGTAGGTAGGTACTCCTACAGGAATATACACGTATATATATCTATGTTAATGAAGATCTATATAAGTAGGTACCGCAAACTACAAACAACTATAGTACCTACTAAAATCATATTTTGAAAGGACTATTGATTTATTTGCTGCGGTAAATTTTGATGATAATATATAAAATATTCGTATTATTGTTACTTAAATTGTTGAAAAAATAAATTTAATTATACCCAAAAAGTCATCGTTGGACAATCATAATGTAGGCACGAATGTTCAGTCCCGGGCAGCACAGACTGGCTGAATAAACTATGTGCAAACGCAATTCCAATTACTACGGTTGACGAGTTATGACATCCTCTGTGTAAGTAAGAGCTTGTGTGTAAATGTTAATCCAGCAATTTGGGCACTATATAATTCGCTTGTAAGTATGGCGGTTGATAAAAAGACACATTGCAGCGGAATACATTTATTACAACAAGTTCAACAACTGCGTAAATGCCGATGTACTTTTTAAACAGAAATTACAACTTTTCTTATGAAGACGATTTATGTTTGACCTCAGGTATTCTTAGAATCTTTAAAAAGAAAGTAATGCAAAAGTTGGTATTTTGTCTCGTCATAATTAATTATTTAAAAAAATATTATTCTTCTTATTTATTTGCAATCTGCATAAATGTTTGACATATTTAAGAATTGAATTTTTAAAGCGCGAGCCAATTTACTGTGAAAATATATTTAAATTGATAGTAAAATTTCCGGGTGCCAGATAAAATAAAGTATATTGAATATAGCTCAACTTTGAGGAGTGAAATGTTGTATTTTTGCAAATTTCAGAGCAAGAAAATAATGACACTAATATTTGTACACTTGCTATAGTGGTATCCACACATCATCATCTAGAAACGTGCACTGTTCAAAGTCAAAGTCAAAGCCGAAGTATTAGCCGCTTGTATTCATTGGCTATCGCGATTTTTACGATGCCGTCAGTCCACCTAGTAGAGTTGGTTGGTACATTTTCCGGTGTAATGTGGTCACGGCAAGAGAATCTGTCTTTCCATCGGTTATCAGTTCGTCGAAAAATGCGGCCTGCCCACTGCCACTTCAACTTGAAAATTCTGATAGCTTTGTCGGTGAGTTTTGATTGTTTGATTTTTCGGCGGGTATTCCAGATTTTATCTCGCAACGAAACTCCGAGCATAGCTCTGAGGGCTGAGAGTTTTGTTTTTTTCAGTGATTTTGATTGCGAAATTTGTTAAGTACACAAAATTTATAAATTCTTTGTTATTGCAATAAATTTATCCAACGTCAAAAATAAAAAAGTACCTAATTGGAGATTTCACTGTCAAAGTTACCATTGTTAATCAAAGTTACACAGATTGACTATAGTACTGAAAGGCTTGCTTATCAATCAGTTATAAATAAAATAAAATTCAACAGTTTTGTATATAACTTTGCTAATTCAAATGCACTTCAATATTTTTATGAACGGGTACGTAGGTATACACAGGTACACAGTATTGATACCTACTTAAATAAATACATGAATACACAGATTGTTTCATTAGGTACAAGCGACCGTATATTTTATCACATAAAACCTTTATACACCAATAAAGCGTTTAATAAAAGAAGACTTCCCTCGAAGAATTATTGCGAAACAAACGATCCGCCTTACCAGTTTATAACCAACGTGACCGATTTAACGTTATAAAACCACACAACCAGCCCGTAATATGAATTCAGTGCATGTGTCTCACAACAACGCCATATATGACGCTCGTTTTCATTCGTCCAGTGACTTGATTGATTACTAGAAAGTAGAAACCAAACGTACCCTAACATTGGTTGGTGATTGTAGATTTTGACTATAAAAGGAACGGCAATATACATAACTAACATTATTTGGTTTAAACACTTATCTACCAATCAACTGCATAGTTAGAGAAACGTAGGAAAATATTTCATTTTGTATTTTGGAATAATAAACTTACGTAGTCTATTGGGACCTTTGGTATTACTTCATGTTTGGACTATCCTCAGGTAAGTAAAAAATATACTTGAGAACCTGCGTTTGTATACATTTTATGGTAGTACTTATCCATCCACTTATTTGATTTGGTATATATACGATTGTTATCCTCAAAACCTTTTAACGGTTTAAATAAAAAAAATATAAAATCAAAACACCTTTAAACGGTTTAAATCGCGTATATTTTTCATTATTTTGTTCCGACGTTTCAAACACTTTGTAGTGTATATATATAAGTAACATACCAAATGCTCAGAACCACAACTTGCTACAGAGTCCTGGCTTAGCTAGGTCTATCAATGGGTACTTAAATATATCTATAAATAGACCTCCGTATATTTACAATCGCCTGTCCAACCAATCCCCAACAATGTAGTTCTACTGGAATAGAGTATATTTTCCACTCTTCCATAAGTATAATTTTCTCACTGCCTGCCGCTATTGGACAATTTGTACAGGCACAGAATAATATAATTTAATCTCTCCATCACGAAAACGCTTTTGGTGTTCAATAACTTGTAAGAATTGTGACAAATAGTTATTCACGAACGAAATTGTTAACTACAGCAACTTTCCTTTAATTTTTTACTTAGGTAATGTCTTAAATAAGAACAAGTAATTGTTTAATATTGTCTTGTTTATTGCCTTTAAGAGTCACTGGTAGACCTGAAAAATTATAGGTATACCTACTTATATGTAAATTGCACACGAGAGCTTATTTTTAAAAATATCCTATATACCCTGCAATCCCTCACTGCACTGAGTAGTATTATATACTGTAGAATGTACGAGCGTTGCCAGTGATTTTAATATATTATGTTAATAATATCATGCGTAACGCTCGTGACTGAATTCTAGACTTTTTTAATAGAGTCGGCACTCGCATTGTAGATAACGCACCAAGAAACAAATTTGCTCCTTGATGAACAAACACCTAACTGTTAAATAAACACAGAAAAAAATTCTGACACTAAGTTAATATTTTTGTAGTGGACCAAACCAACCATTACACAGTTTGATTAGACGACAGCTTTGTCAGCTCCATAAACTTACTCTGCCGATGAAAATATTTAATATTGTCTGACGTCATGACCTAACTAAACTGATCATTTGTATGCTCGTTCAGGGATATGATCAAGTGTTGTGTGCTTATAGAGGCGGATATGTATATATCTTAATTTGTATTCTCTTTTTAAAGACCGAGAAAAAAGGACGCGACAGAAATATATTATTATGTGTCTTATAGGGTTCTCGGGCGAAGTTCCCTACCAGCTTATACACTCGTAAAATGTTGTATCTGGTTAGTCATAACCTTCCCTTTACCTAGCTACGAAAGGGTTTACATATTAAGGGATGACTTTAGCAGTGTTTCGTAAAGTCATCAATTCCTACCTGGACTAAATCTGCAATCATTTTAAATAGGTGTGTATACATCACATGTGTGTTACATCATATATTTAAATATTTAGAGTTTTTTATATTCATTTAATTCAAATTTATTTATATCTTATTAAAGTATGTCCTTAGACAATCTACTCTAAATATATAGTTGTTTTGTAGAATTTGTATTGTATATATTTGTAATTTCTTCATTTAGCTGTTATTTAAAATAATTTTGGTATATCAATATGATATAACAGGAATGTCCTTTAGACACCTGCTCTGAACTGATTAGTTTTGTAAATATTGCTTTATTTGTATATTTTACAAATTATTTCCATTAAGGGCCTGTTTCAGAATGTTCGAGTAAGTTCCATTTATACTATCCAGAACATATTTAATAAACAAAACACTATCTTTGCGTTTCACAGTCATCGATTTAGCCTATCCATCGGTTAAAGCTTGAAACGCGCTGCATGTTAACTGTCATTTTTATATCATTCAGTTATTTTATGTGTTGGTTAGTAATCCGAAACTTTATAAGGACATTCTGAAACGGGCTCTAAATGTATTAAATTCTCAGACTTAGTATTAAAATCCCTAAAGCATTACCTATAAATGTCCTACATAACCTCCTATTCCTTCTGTCCCTTATAACAACCTGTCTTTCCATAATAGTAACTCATAGGAACACCATGGTACACTACGTTGTCCATAACTCTCCCATGTAGGCCCCGATAATAATGAACATTAAAGTTATGTAGTAGTAGTTCTGCTTTAACTTCATATTGTAGAGAACTATGTCTAACAATACCATTCCTTAAAGCCTTAGGATAGTCTCCTATCATATTCCTAATACTTAAACTTGTTACTTGTTTTCCTAGTAAATATGCCTAGCCTACCAGGCCTACAGTCTCCTAACATTCGAGCTACAGTGTCAAACAAAGCTAGGGACCCGTCTCCCACATTTACATATAAACGTGTAGTGTAAGCCTCTTCCTTAGCCAAAGAATCAGCTCCTAACAAGAGAACTCGGTATGTCAGGCAACCTGTACCATACCTATCCCTCTAGCTGGTTCCCTAGGAGAAACGAACTGGAGTGGTCACGGCTCCGGAGACCCAACAAAATGTGACCAGGTGCATGTTTGTCCCTAAGTGTGCGGTGGACTCTTTTGTTATTGTTATTTGGTGGTTAGCAAAGGGGGATTGAATCGAGTCCGGGAAAGTGATACCTACAGGTGCGAATATATACATATATAAAGATAGACCTCCATAATTGATTCATAATCTCGGATATTGCTTAGTGAGATCGTGGCACTCTTCGACATGCCACAATAACCAGAGAAAAAATTACAACTATTTTGGGAGACTGCTGGTCGCTTGCTGAGCAAGAATATGACCCCTGGATCGTCTCAAAGTCCAGGAACGAAGATAAATGACAATAGGGTTATGTGTAACACAGCGAGGTTCAATCTATTGTCACGGAAAACACTTCGTTTTCCTATGTAGATCCTCACTCAATACAGTAGCTGTAATGAAATGTACGCGAAACAAATCTGTATCGACTCAGCTCAATAATTACTGACTCCCGTACGCGACATAGAACGATCTCGAAGTCACCACAATAGCCGTGCGACATAGAACATTCTAGAATATCGGGGCGCAACTGTACCAGGTGATGATTATTCGACGACGGACGAACATAAAAGAAATTAAAATGAAGCCGATCTCCTATATATAGCCATTTGACTGAAGGTGACTTGAGGCCAATTCTCGACCAATCAGAAATAAAATATTTACATTATTCCAATTTTAAATTCAAATTTGGAATGAAGCCAAGTTGAGGTTGACTTATACACCAATCAGAAGCCCTCAACTTGCCTTCATCTCAGCCTCACCCTGATGACGTCACATTCTAATTCAAATTTCGAATGAAGCCAAGTTGAGGTTGACCAATCAGAAGCCCACATCCTGATGACGTCATGTGTTTAAGGGAAATGTCTCGCTTGATAGATTATTTGAAAATTGACTTGCTATGTAATGAAATATTTGTTCATCTTCACTTGATTAGCTTTAAGCTTAAGATTAAACAACTGGTTTAATGTGACATTCTCATTTTGTTTTAAATATACTCTGTGGTTTTTAAGAGGAAAATAAGTATTGGTTTAATTATCCATGTGTATACTTTATCTGTGGTGTGAATTTAATACTGTACCTAATTGTGTTTGTTAGACTGTGATTAAGCATAATATATGGATTATCATGATCACTTGAATCATTATTTGATGATAATATTACTGGAAGTATATTTTATAAGTAGCGAAATTGATCACGTGACAGTGTAAAGTACTTATTAAAATAGTTTATAATATGTTCTTTATTTATGTTTTGTTAAATCATTGAAGATTTTATTATACTTATTGCAATATGTATAGATCACTTGAATCATTATTTGGTGTTATTAATACTGTAAGTATATTTTATAAGTAGTTTAACTGGTCATGTGACATTTGTTGAGATACTTATATAAAATATTTTATATTATGTGCTTTATTTATATGTGTAAAAACATTGAAGATTTTATTATACTTATTGCCATACGTGAGCTTGAGATCACACAATTGTCAATTATAAAGAGTAATGTGTTTGTGACGGTAGTCACTTTGTCACCTTGTTTGTTAAACTCACTGCGAGTAGCTACAGTGTCTGTCGGACCGCCGTGCGGAGCGGACCTCTAGTGGTTTCGAAATAGTCTTTAATGACGAAGTGCTGCCCAATCAAGATGTTGTGAAGTTAAGTAATTTATTATACTCTTTTTTGGTATTATATAACGACGAATATGTCAATCAATAATTGATAAGTGTAAATGAAGTGTATAATGTAAGTAAGTATCACATTGTTAAAAGACATTTAAAAGAATGGCCTCGAGTTTCTTGCCCGTTCTTCTCGAAGTGGCTCTATACAACTTTTTTTACTGAACGAGGCAGTAATGTTAAAATATTTCAATGTTAAAATTTCATTAGAGCGTCGTAGACGCCTAAATTAATATAACTGGAAGTATATTTTATAAGTAGCGAAATTGATCACGTGACAGTGTAAAGTACTTATTAAAAATAGTTTATAATATGTTCTTTATTTATGATGTGTAAAAACATTGAAGATTTTATTATACTTATTGCAATATGTATAGATCACTTGAATCATTATTTGATGTTATTAATACTGTAAGTTTATTTTATAAGTAGTTTAACTGGTCATGTGACATTTGTTGAGATACTTATATAAAATAGTTTATATTATGTGCTTTATTTATATGTGTAAAAACATTGAAGATTTTATTATACTTATTGCCATACGTGAGCTTGAGATCACACAATTGTCAATTATAAAGAGTAATGTGTTTGTGACGGTAGTCGCTTTGTCACCTTGTTTGTTAAACTCACTGCGAGTAGCTACAGTGTCTGTCGGACCGCCGTGCGGAGCGGACCTCTAGTGGTTTCGAAATAGTCTTTAATGACGAAGTGCTGCCCGATTCAGTGTCTGTCGGACCGCTGTGCCGAGCAGACCTCCGGTGGTGTGGAAATAGTCTTTAACGACGAAGTGCTGCCCAATCAAGATGTTGTGAAGTTAAGTAATTTATTATACTCTTTTTTGGTATTATATAACAACGAATATGTCAATCAATAATTGATAAGTGTAAATGAAGTGTATAATGTAAGTAAGTATCACATTGTTAAAAGACATTTAAAAGAATGGCCTCGAGTTTCTTGCCCGTTCTTCTCGAAGTGGCTCTATACAACTTTGTTTACTGAACGAGGCAGTAATGTTAAAATATTTCAATGTTAAAATTTCATTAGAGCGTCGTAGACGCCTAAATTGAATAAATAGTTTTGACTTTGACTTTGACTTTCGTTATTCCAACTAACACGCTCGAGTTAGTATAATGTCGCATCTTTCGAAGAAATCCTCTTTAGTAGTTGTTCCCATAAATTTTATTAAACTCCTTATTATCTTTGAAAAAGGTTGCGTAGTTTTTTGTTTAATTCCTCTTTGGTAGATATTTTTAGCCAACAATTTGTATGATATTAAACAAATGAGTTCTTTTAAAGATATTATTATCCTCTGCCCTATATTAACATAGTATTTTGTCAATTACCACATTTCAATATTTGTGGACTGAACGAGACGCATGGTGGATCGTTACAAACTGAGAGGCCCGTTGTTTTGAAAATTTTGGTGCGATTGGTCTAGCCTTTCCCGTTTGAGCTGTGCAGCATGTGCTAGCTGGGGACATGTGTCTCCAGCTTACACATTTATTTTAGCTTGTAGCTCCAAAACCTTAATAGCCACAGAGTTGAAAGTTTTAGTGCCTATGGCACAAATTATGCTCTACATTTTGACATATTAAACAAAGTCGTAGGTCCATTCGTTCAGAAGATACAGATGAGCAGCTGTAGACACGTGGTCTCCAGCTTATACGTTGTAATCGGGTCATTACTACTACAGCTTTCAAGTAGGGCGTTTCATTTTTTTTTGTTCCACTGGCACAAATTATGCTCTAAATCCCTGGCTTTATTACTATATAATTACATCTTCAGCCGTTTCGTATACACAGCATGTGTCAGCTGGAGACCATAACGCCAGCTAACACACTAATAATCACGTGTAGCATCGAAGTTTATTTGGCACCTAAATTTTGAGTTGGTATTCATAATTGCACTAAATCTGCTCTAAATATTGGCATATTCAGAATTAAGAAATTTCAATTGAGTAAGCTGGAGACATTCACATAAATAGGTACTACCTACCTACACGTGTTACTATTTTCAATAAATATTTTAGTAAAAGTACCTACTAATTTTCACTTTTCATTATATTCGAAATGAATAATTGTAGTGTTTAACACAGGTGAAAGTCATAACTAGATAGGTATTAGATATAGATATTCATCTATATTTAGCAGAATAGCAGAGCCATTTACGGGAAAGGCTATGCTTTAGACCATTTCAGGGACTGAGCCACCCTCGTCCGTAGAAAGTTACCCATACCCCACAAGCGGTCCCCGGGTGGTACCAATCAGAAGCCAGGTGATAGGCCTCATAATGCAATACGGTCGACACTCTCTTTTTTTTCGGTTTCTCGGAGTGTCGACCGTAGTGCATTATCACACACAATGGTGAAACTGTAATTAGCAATTTTAGTTCTATTTGGAAATCGATGCGGGAGGCATAGGTATACCTATATCCAGCAGTGGAGTTCTTTCGGCTGAAATTATGATGAATGATGATTAGGTACATATTTTAGGGTAACTACTATCATTTACTTTTGTTAAATTCGTAATGAAACGTAGTAGGTAGTACTACCTAACCCTTACGACACCCGCGGGAAAAAATGGGGGTAACATTCTAACGCGGCATTGGTTACTTGAAGGTAGGTACTTAATATACTTCTGCTTAACAAAAAGGAATAATCGAAATTGGATGATACAGCAAAAATTATGCGCGGCCGTACATAAAAAATGTGTCAATTTGAGAAATTAAATCCTTCTTAGGACGTCAGTCATAAAAGAAATACTTGTCTGCTTGTGGACATCGGCTTTCTTTTAGAATTAGGTAATCTGTGTCAGGCTAGTTTCGTTTCACAAACTTAGATTTCACTGCCTTTTTCTTTTCACACCAATGACCTTCTATACACAAAGGTCATTGTTTCACACCGCTAATCTTGCTAAAACATCCCTGATGGACATGCAGCTTAACATTCTGGCCACGGGACATTCGCCGATGCTAATATTCACGCGGTGCGAATGGCGAAGCGTCTAGCGACTGAAATAAACTCATAGCAATGTACTTATCAAGCCACGCGCAACGGCGACCGGCGAAATGTACCGAGCGAAACGCGCGGGCGACTTGCCGCGCGGCGGGCGAGCTAAACAAAGACATGTATCAGTACGGCGCGAGCCACGGAGTCAAGCGGTAGTCGCCGCGAATAGTGCAGTGATTAAACCAGTTTAGTTGTTTTCGCAGCGAAAAATGAACACAGAGACTTTTATTGCTGACATACTAGCTAGACCAACTATTTGGGAGTCTGGCCATCCAAAGCATAAATTTAAACATGTAGATTTTTTATTTAATTTTTCAGCGGCACTTAAAATTCTATTTGCATGAACTTTTTTCTCCAATTCTGGTGGATAAATTTGTAATTTTGTAATATCGAGATAATTTCGCTGTCGAACTTCCTACTGGTCGCGGCGGCGAACGTGACTGCCCGTGGCCTGCAAACGGTGCCGCGTGAATGTTCGCCTCGCCCTCCGCTTCGACGTTCGCACCGCCGATCCCTGTGGCCATGCTGTTAAAGCTGTCTTAATTTTCCTAGCCTCACTAAGCGCAGCGATCTTTTTGGTGTAGTTTTCCCTCATCTTTTCAAGCAGTGACACCCGAGCGGTTAGCAGTAGGTATAGAGCAGCTACAGACAGTACGTGCCGCAAGTCCATGGTTTGTTCCCCACTGGTGGTTTATGCTTCACCACGTAGTGGAAGGGTATTTTGCCAATGCTCGACTGGCTGTCTACTACCCTCAAGTATAAATTCTGTCGTCAAGCACCTAACAGTGTTCCGGCAGCAGTCCTTGTGAGCCAATATGTTAATATGTAATTACAGGCAAATGTGACTTAAATAATATATGTCTCAAAGTTAAGGGCGCAGTGCAGGTCGTCACTATTGACGAAATGCATGTGTTATAAACAGAGGTTACCGCTTAATATAAGTTTTATTTAGTGGATGTTCCAACACCCAACACAAATCCATTTAAAAAAGTAGATAAGAACTGCTTGTTTGTAAATATATACAACTAGCTCTCCGGGCGCGGCTCCGCCCGCACGTATGTCGGTTATCGCGCAAAAACATTAACCTCTTTTTGCGCAAAAACTATCCTATATTTTTTCCCGGGTCTCAAGCTATTTCCATACCAAATTTCATTCAAATCGGTCCAGTAGTTTTGGCGTGAAAGCGTAACAGACAGACAGAGTTACTTTCGCATTTATAATATTAGTACTGATATAGTGATATTCTATAACATTTCAAAGGTTACAATGAGTAAAAGCAAGAACTTCCGTTCGCCATGAACATTCAGGATGGATTGTGCCGATGCACGTGGCCCACCTGATGTTAAGTGGGCCTCGTGTGTGTTCCTTAAATTTCCACAATCGCAATAAGATAAAGAAATAAAAAAAACTTATTCCCATAACTTTGGACGCAGCCTAAAGTTCTCAAATTATAAAAGGTAAATAAGACTTTGAAAGCTAACTTCTAAGTAAATGTCACTTAACAATGCGATTAATATTTGGAATTTAAATAGAAGTCATAAAAAAGAACATCTAGACGGATTGTCAGAAGGTGGATCGACGGCACTTTAATTTAAAAAAGGGATTGCGACTTTAGTGGCTTTTGAGTAGCAACCTTCACACAAAAAAAATTATTGCTAACTAATGAAAAAAAAAATTGGTTTATTAAAACCAAAATATACACAAACATACACCTTACTTCTAAGATTTTTTTACCTCTAGATGAGTTGTGTGCCCTCCATATTTACTAGACGAATTCAGGGTAATTACCAGAGTCACTACCAGTCGTGCACTTCCGAGCGTCCGGTGAATACATCGCCGCTAATCGTGTTTTTTAGGAATAATCTGTGGACAATATGCCTTCCTTGTGTCTTGAGACTCTGCACCAATTATACAAGCACTGTGAGAGATACGAAAACTGTTTCATTTCACGCGTAATTATTGCTTTTATTAATGAAATAGAAAATATCGTCATTTTGTTTTATCTTAGGAACTAATCTCAATGAAATGGATGAGCGAGATATGTGTATCGTTTGGTGTGAGAGAGTGAAAGAGATCGCAGTGTCATGGTGATCGGAACGTCTCGTGGCGGTTCGGTGGTTACACGAATTGCTTATTGAACTCTTTCTTACAACAGATATGACGCATAATATTTGAACGTTCTTTCCTTATCATTACAAACTGCATATACATGTGCGTAGGTATGTAGATAGGTAAATTCTAGTAAGCTTTTAGAGCAGCGGTGTTCGGATATAACTACTCTAGTATTTCAACTCTCTGCCTTACTTCAATTCTTCTAGTTCAGAACAGACTTATGATTCTCCACAAGCATATTTATGAATACTTTACATTCGTAGGTACTTACCATGAGTTCGAAAGCAAAAATTATTCAGCTAATTGACCGTAAGGCCGAATAGAATCTATCTGCTCTCTCAGTGTGAAAGTTATTGCTGCTTATATATCACGAAAGCAAAGATCGTTATTAAATTTAATTTGACATATCACCTGCACAATAAACTGAAGTTATAATATAATTAAGGACATGTCAGGGTCAGGTTTTATTAGGTATGCTTTAAAAATGTTTAATTGTCGAATCACAGAGCCTTAACGCGCTGGCAAATGCTCAAATTCCTTCACTATCTGACTGTATGGGAGCGAAAGAGAGATAGCGATGGTGAAATCGCGATCAGTTTGGTGAAAAACTTATTAACACAAAACTAGTAGGCAACTTAAATAGTGTTACAAATAAATTCATATTTTAATTTAACTTGTCACCAAACAAAATTATCAACATTTGTCACCAACACGTGTTAGCAACACAAAAGTTGCCAACTTATGTTTGGTACCTACAAACCCCGTTTAGCACATACGTCCAAATGGCTGCCAGTTATTCTAATGGATTAAAAACAAAAGACACACAACGATTTAGGACTCGTATATAGATTTACAATCGCACATTCTATTACATACTTAATATATCTTAATGTTAGAAATGAAGGAATAACTCTATAAGACAATCGGTAAGCCACATTGTTTGTATTACGGTCATTTGTTAAGGACCTTACATTCCCCGAAATCAGCAGCTCGTTGACGATCAGTACAAAAATGAACGTTGAAATTATTTTTTATGCCTGATAGGTTAGCCTCTGACCACTATCTTACCTGATGGTAAGGATGTGGTCGAAGATATTGTTCAGGCAAGCCTAGAATTACTAGCTCTCAAAGATAGCTGCCGGAACACACCGTTAGGTGCTTGGCGACAGATTTTCTCCTTGAGGGTGATAGCTAGCCAGGCGGGGATTCGCAAAATGCCCTACCATTTTAAAGCTATATTTGAGGACAGTAAGGGCCTTAAGCAGTTGTACAAAGCAAAAGAGGAGTACTCAGTACACGTTCTCACAAAGAGGAAGAAAAACCTGGACTAAACAAGCCTGAATTGCTCTAGCCACTATCGAAAAATTATGGTCATTCAATTTAAGTAGTACAGTTTGAGAAGCTAATACCAGATCTTCCTTCTTTGTTTCGTATATAAGTATGTTTTATTAAATGTTTTATATGTTGTAAGGTTGTCACCAACATTTCAATGCTAGTAGCAGAAAAAGGATCACAACACATCCCCTTACGTTCTGACAAATGACAGTTGCTAATGGGTATTTATTTTCCAACAGCGCCTCCTCAAGTCCTAATCGACTGTAAGGGTAGGTAATATGTTGACATTATTACCATGTAGATTCTACACGAATTATCAAAACTATGGTAGTTCTTATTCCATTCGCACTAAAATCCACATTTGGGTAACACTTAAAATGGGCATTCTAAATATAGGATTATCATATTCATATGTAGCCAATTTTGCATCAGCTTGAAGAACACATTGCGTAAAGCATTACCAGCACCACTATTGAATAGAAAACTCAACTTTAAGGAACGACATTCGCACGCGTTATTCGAATTTAATTTTTAACGTCAAAAGAATAAGGGCCTGTTTCAGAATGTTCGAGTAAGTTCCGGTTATTCTACCCAGAACATATTTATTAAACAAAACACTATTTCAGAAACGGACCCTAAGAATACCATCATTTCATTCCCAAGCGTTGAACGAATCTTGATTTTAGTGAGAACAGAATACAATAATTTACATAATTTTAGAGAATTTGTATAGAATCGACACCATTAACTTACTCATATTGACCAATAAAAGTGAAGCCTAATTTCACAAATCTAGGGTTAAATAAATACTCGGATAACTTTATACTACACCCATTACAATGTGTAAGTTTTGCTCTAATGGAACGTCAAACCAAGCTATATTTTTCTGTATACAATTACGGAGCCATATCGCCAAGTTGAACGGTATTCATTGAACGGTAGTTAATCTTAGTTTAAATTGTATAACGTTATGAATTCCTTTTTTAATCCAAGATTAAAAATGTATACCGTAAAATATTTAAATTTTATCATATTTTATTTTGCAACAGCTGTCTTAACGTTACATTTCGTAAAAGTCAATACAATGGCATATTAAAATAGTGTAACATCATTAGAAATCTAAAGACTGTCGCATATTGTTGGTTACGATGATTAAAAAAGTCCTAGTTTGGTTATACCCAGATTAGCGAAATGCACTCTTGACCTGATCAACCTATGGTATAGCTATTTGCAGTTAATTTTATACGTCAATACATAAAAATTTAATAGGCCTTTGCTACCATATTCAAATGATTACACAGTTTTTAAAAATCTCTACTTGTTTGACTTTTATCAACTTGTATACCATGTGACAACCTCTGTTAGGCATATATATATTTTAATGTTATCTTAGGTTTTCGCGATTGTTACACATAGTAATTAAACAGCTTTAAACGGTTTAAATCGCGTATATTTATCATTATTTTTGCCCCGACGTTTCAAACACTTTGCAGTAATCGTGGTCACGGGGTGACATGTGTTTGAAACGTCGCTCGGGACAAAAAAAAGATTAATATACTCGATTTAAACCATATAAAGTTGTTTAATTACTATATATGTATATATATAGTTTCAGATTATGGAGCTGTACCGCCAAATTGGACTGTATTATATTTCTCTCCTTTGCTACATCTGTCTGTCTAATGTCAGTTTTCATAAAAGACAATATCATGGTGAGTAAATTGCAACATGGTTGGACATCCCCGGTAACAAAATCTTATCATAATGTTGTTGATAACAGAGATTAAAGTTATAGTATATAGTTACACCATAGATTTGTAAAACTCACCCGTAGATGATAAAATTCTTTGTTTTTTTTTCAATATATCAAATTTTATATGTATCCATCGTGCCAATTAAAATTATTAAAAACAATAACAGAATTCAATTTATAACAAATAATAAAATAACGAAGAGATCCTCATCAGGTAGAAAAATAAATTCAATAATAAAGATAGCAGTAGATTTATACACGTAAGCATAATTTACATAGTAAAGCTATTGCCAGCATTTTAAAAAACTGACCACCGTAACATCAACCCTATAATATCTTAATTAAACAATTCTTAAAATGACTCCAATTTAGTGAGATGCAACTCTCAGGCTAAAATTTACTTTCCGCCCTGTACTCTTGAATGCTTTTTTTCCAAACATAAACTCACCATTCCTCGGGAGTCATATTAATAATAAAATACCAGTTCTAACGTAATGACCTGACATATCCATCGACAGACTTTGTGGCGACGATCAACAAAAATAGGTTAATAAGATCTATGGGACGAAAGTATCTACGTATGTAGCCTGTGTCCTATAGCCGCGTAGTGTAGTGTACCCAACACTGAGCTGATTCCTCATATCATGAAGTAAGGTTGCAAATAAAATCGGCTACTAAGCTGACGATAGCTGATCAAACTGTATTTATTTATTTCAAAAAGATCGACCTTTATCTGTGTAATGCTTTCCAAATGTTTCAGACAAAATAACTAGGCTAACTTTACAATGAATACAGTTTCAAATATGCATCCACTTAACAATTTCACATACTTAAATGATATAAGCGTACAATAATTGGAAGTTTGATACGTTATTACGTAATATATCTAATCAAACTTATTTAAGGACGCTAACAAAAACATCAAAAAATAATCTATTCGACAAACATATAGATGACTATGAATATTTTTCATGGATCGAAATTCAATTCGATGTTTATGAAGTTATCTAGTACAACAGAGGATAAAGTATATATTGCACAAAAAATACATCAACGTGTTGCCATATCAATAAAACATATCTGTCACAATTTTCACTTTCATGTCTCGTTCATGTTAAAACGTTCGTGATGAAACATTTTATAAATATATAAAAAATAATTTGGAACGACGACGGGGAACGGTCGTTCCAAATTATTTTTATATATTTATAAAATGTTCATTTAGTAATCACCATTATCCGCATGCTGGCAACACGGGGCATTTCATAATCGATTATTACATCTTCTTCTTTATCCCTTCAGAAGATGCTTGCTGATCAGCAACGTATCTTTTCTCAGAATGGGGGGTGTGGTGTAATCTAATCCATGTTCTATATGGGCCCAGAGTGAATTCACTAATGCCTAACTTATAGTCTATCGATAACTTATTCATATTAAAATTCTAAAACCGTTACTATTGCAAACTACAAAAATCATGCTAAAGTAAGGTATACAAAAATAGTATTTCTTGTTTATTGCTTTATATTTTACTTAAACAATCGTTCTCCAAGACATTTATGAATAAAAACGTACGTGCCACCATATTATCCATTTCTTAAAAGATCATAATAACATTGTTGTGTTTTATTGAGTCTTGATATCTGTCAGTTTAGTTTCTACCTCATCAGATAGTCTTTTTCAAGAAGAGTACCAAAGTGACAGTCTGTATCGTGTTCTATCTGGTCCAAACTATTCGACGGATATTCACTTTCTCAATAATTCACTTGAGTTCTCGACTTTTGCATTCAATATGTCAAAAGAATCTCGTTAATTATAACCACTACCAAACGCAATTGCACACACACAAAAATATACACTTCGCCTTCAAATGTCTTGTTTCGGCTACCACGATTTGATACTTGACAGGAAAGTGCTGAAAAAATATAGTAAATAAATCTTCTTTCTGACCTTATGCCACACTAAAGGGGTTGCCATAAAATTTCTGTTTTCTTCTACTCCGCTCTATCAGTCAAAATCTATACGGTTCGATATAAAAATAATCAGTGACAGATCATAATCACAGCAATTCCGAAGATACTTCTTATATATTCTGAAATGATAACGACCAATAAAAAAAGAAAACACTGAGAATATTTTTTTTGTAAGCGTAATAACATTTATTATCCCAATTATGTTGTTAAATTACATTGAAATAATGATACAATATCATAGCATCACATGATTGATTGACTACACATTTTATCCGATAATTGTCTAATTGTCTCCGATAATGGTTAAAGAGTTGTTAGACAATTATCAATATTTATCTATCAATTTTTAGTTATCAAAGAAATGTTCCGATCATTATCTGATAATAAACAAAACAGCTGATAGATGAGAGATCAAAAAGAAAACATATTTGTGACAACCCCGCTTTGCGTGGGACAGAGACAAAAAGAAAAAAAATGTGTTTATAATCATTCGATAATTACATGACATAATCTAAAGTTGACCAGGGCTTTTATTATTTAATTCTAGCATCTATCACAATACCTTTTAGTATAAAATTTGAGAGGTATTAACATACTTATTCTAGAGGCATTATTATACTTTTACGTCTAGACTGTGAGCTTTATACTCGCAACTTTAAGCAAAAGATAATCAGCGCGCGACATTTTCACGTCACGACCGCGTGTCATTGTTTGTGCAGCGATGGTTCTAGCTTACTATCAGTTGAAACTTGAATCAGACCACTACATTAACTAAGAAGTACTATCATGACAATTATCAGATAAATAATTGTTCGACAATTACCTGATAATTTTTTGACAATTATCATAAAATAATCTGTCAATTATCTGACAATTATATTGACATTCTGGAACCCTGAAATATGAATTAACCGGTAATTATTGAACAATACAAATTACCCGATAATTACTTGACAATTATCATAAAATACTCCGATAATCATCTGACAATTATATTGACATTTTGGAACCCTGAGCAGGTGAGGCAGAATGTGAAAGTCCAGGGACGTACTCGCAACTTCAGGTATAAATGAATGAGCCCAAGTCAGTTGGGAGCCGTGACTGCCGGCGTCTTTTGCCGTCGATGATCGTAGTTCACTAGTCGCTGGCCGACTAAATATTTGTCATTCTTTATGTGCTCGTATAGCTTAGTAAATTGGCGGATCTGTGGAAGAAAGAATTAGGTTAGATTAAATTTGTACAACGGCTTTGTGAGACAGACACTTGAAGAAAATAAAACGTAAATTTGAAGCGGATTTTTATTTGATTTCTAATTCGATAATTTATTTGATTGTTATGTAAAAAGCTGTGCCAATTTTTACTTTGACCACAATCTCACTTATCAGTAAGTAATTAAGTGGTCAAAAATGATAGTCTATACAAAAGGAGTGGACTTGGCCAAAAGGAGAACTAACATTACCAATTTTAAATGGCAATCCGCTTCTGCTATCTGAATATGTCAAACTCAGCTATCATATGCACGGTGAATATATCATCGTGTTGTTTTATGGGATGAATTTGCGCGTTATTTATTGAGAGATTTGTATTTAAAAAATCCGAAACCTGAGAAAACTTTATACACAGTTCTACAAGCAAATTATATTTAATATTATTTAGTTTAGTCAACGTGCGAAAGCAGCGAAAAACCCCCATTATCGATCTGCAAAAGCTGACAGAGCGTGTGACTACTATAACTTGTATTTATCAGAGTATTTATGATTTATTTCAATGTAATGTAATTTTGTACAATATCTCCAGAGCTAAACATGAGGAAATGTTTAGAGTTATGTCAATAATTCGCGTAATTTTACGTATTTTATTAAATTGAAGATCCCTCTGCTCTTTAGTAGCAGGCTTTCCTTTGTAGTTACTATGACGTCGTAATGTATTAACTTTTTTTACAAGAATTGATAGTACACCGTTTTGAACAGAAAAACCGAAGTGCTACAAATAAGGGGATGGCGTGTGAAGCATGCTTGGAAAAAACGTAAAGGCAGACCGAAAAAGTAAATGTTGATTTTGACAAGTGTGCTATAAGGACCAAAATTCGTTAATTTTATGTCATGCAGAGCAAAAAGAAGTACCTCCTTTTAAAAAGCTGCATCGGGTGTTGAAGGAAGACAAACTTTGGTGGAGTTCTTACTAACATCAACAGAGTTTTAAAAGAAATGGGATGTAGATACCAAAAATGCATGGTAAAAAGAAAAACACTAATCGAAAGCGATAGTAGTATGGCGTGCCAAATATTTGAAAACCATGAAGCGTTTTAGAGAAACTGGACATTTAATCGAGGCGTATACACATACTACACATGAAATTTACAAATGTTGGCAAGGCCCAGATGAACCTGGAGTACCAAAGGCGATTTCTCTTGGGCAAAGATATATAATAGGTCATGTTGGTTCAAAGGAAGTGTTTATTGACAATTGTTTATGAAATTGTTGTGCTAGATCTTATCACAGTGCATGCATAAATAAGTCTCCCAGATTCCATGATAAATAAAACACCTTGAAAATATGGCTAGATGATAATAGCATATTGTATCCAAGAATGCATTACAGGCTTAACTTTCAAATTTAAATTAGAAAAAAAATAAGGTCAAAGGCGCTATTGTGTTCCTCGCTACACAAAAAAGGTTAGCACAGTTACACCTTCAAATCCCAAGTTCAATAATTTTATGAACTGACTCTGATATGCTTAACTAAAATGACTCAAGGACAGCTGCAAAACACAAATTCAGGTACATGGCGAAGATAACTAAATTCAGGGCGGTAGCTAACCAACAACAATTCACAAGACCACCCAACAGGTTGCACTGCGCGGATGACATCACGTGACCCCACCCGAGGCATTTTTTTTTTATGCCTTATAGGTTAGCCTTTGACCACTATCTCAACTGATGGTATGTGATGATTGTCGAAGATGTTGTTCAGGCTAACCTTGAATTACTGGCTCTCAAGGACAGCTGCCGGAACACACCGTTGGGTGCTTGGCGACAGATTTTCTACTTGAACTATTACTTAATGAAATTTTTTACTTGGGTGGTAGCTAGCCAGGCGGGCATTCGCAAAATGCCCTACCACCATGCTATAATGACTGCTATCCTAAGACTACAAACGGGACCGAAGGCTTAACGTGCCCTCCGAAGCACGGAATCGTTCAGTAGTAATGTCACCAGCGGTCACCCATCCAAGTCATGACCGAGGCGGAAGTTGCTTAGCTTTGCTGATCGGTTCAGAATGGCTAAGCAAACTTCGCTACGAGCGCTTCAATACTACAAACGTAATCACAGTTACATTACACTAACGCGACCGCAGGCAATGCCGCTCACCTGGAAGACAGCCAGCGCGGCGAGCACGGCGATGAGCAGCAGCGCGGGGTAGACGCGCCGCGCGAGCAGGTTGCGCTGCGCCGGTGACGTCACCAGCAGCGGCGCCACGCTGTGCGCGAACGCGTACGGCACTGCCAGCGCCAGCCCCAGCCAGCACATTATAGGCGCTGCCACGTTCACTAGTATGAACCTACACACAATAATTACACTCTAAATAGTACATTATGATACGAGTGCCGAAAGGGAATTATTCCAATCCCGGTTACAATATTGTAAGACCAAGCCGTAGACGAGAAATTACAGGCTTTCATGCCCGAGCCGTGGCGAGTGCTCTATTATAGATCAAGCCAAGATTGGAATATTTAATGCAGCACGAGTGTCATACAACTATTTTTAAATACACTGTACTGTATACAATGAGTAAATTTTATAATATATCCGCGCTGAAATAAAGAAAAATAGGAAAAATAAGACCATTGCATTACATAACAATCGCTCCGAACTGCCAAAAAGAAAGAGGTTAGCAAGTGATTGTATATTTAAGTCTGAAGGTGAGACACACCTTGGTTTATTTTTCTAAGGATAACTGATAACACAATAACCTCTTTGGTGTCTCTGATGCTTATTAAAACTAAACTAGAAAGTAAAAAGATCGTGTGCAGAAAGAAGCACATTTCGATACAGGTGACACCTACGAAGTATTTTCGATACATTTGCTCGTAAAAGCTCGACATGTAGGCGTTATCTTTATTGCGTAAGTGTTAGTACTTTTCATTTTACAGTTAAGTTTTCATAAGCCAGCACATACGAACTATTAAAATTTCAATAACATTTAGGATGAAATGGCTCTGGAACGACTCTACGAGAACTAAAAAAGGCTGCAATTATTCGATTTGCACAGATATTCACAGTCCAGCTTCCGGTATTTTACCCTTAGTCGCCTATTACGACACCCACGCCACGGGATGAGATAGGGTGTGACATTTTACTTTGCTACCTCACAAATTTCCCGTGGGGTTTCGGGTTAGAATTGCACCTCCCCAATTCTTCCCGAGTGGGTGTCGTAAAAGTCGACTAAGGGATAAATACTAGAAGGTGGGCAGCAGCGCCTTCTTAAGAACTATGCCATCTTGCACTGCGATCCCCAAGCCGCCTGCCAAGCGTGGGGATTATGGCAAATACCCCCTACATAGGGGAGGCTGTGTTCAGCAGTGGACGATCCGGCTGATACAGTACAGTACAGTACCCCACAAATACCAACGGCTTTGAGGACTGACAGACTCACTTCGGTAACGTCACAATTTTGGTAACAGAGCCTGCTAACCAATCATTTGTTCTTTACAGATCATACTGGCCGAGAACATCTGATCACCAGCGCCAAAGGTAAGACGATACCTCACACAGACCCTAGAAGTTACTTAAGAAAATTGTACTCACTTGAGGTCCATTTCCCTAATGCCGTCTCTATACGCCTTCTCGATGGCTCGTCGCATGCTCCAATCCGGACCCATCATTGTTAGAGCGCACACTATTTTTGTGTACAGCACGCCTAATGCCCAATCTTGCCATATGAACAATACTGGAGATTGTTCCAGGGGCACTCTCACCGGGATAACTAACACCTGGAATGGATAAGAATGTTTTGTAACAGCAGCATCTGTTATTATTACTACAGTAGAGGCGAACGAACCCTTAAAGACATTAACTCTTAAACAGCTTGAAATCTTCCCGGTATTAAAATTGTCGTACTCAGCAAGCTCAAATAATAATTTACAAGTTTTAAATCGTTTATCGTTTATTACCTGTATCTGAATAAACACAGCCAGGCTCAGAGATCAAAATTAATAATTAACTAGTTTTAAGTCGTTCATACCTGTATAAATATTGTCGTACTCAAAGAGCTCAGTTAACTATTAAACACCTGGACTAATGGACGGATACTGGACTATTTAATTTATAAGGTGACTATTAATTCATCAACAATACTGCGGGGGATGGTGTAGAATCGATAACTGAATGTGATCCACTCATAATTAATTTTCACATAAACAAAATTAATACTAACTATTGCCTAAGCTGTGGCGCGATGACTTTGAGAATGATAGCGACGACAACACTCGCGGCCGCCGTGGACTAGACTCACACTTATACACACGTTCTAAGTATTCTAACGCATTGCGAGGGCAATGCGTTAGAATACTTAGAGTTTATTGCCCTTGCAATGCGTAGGTATACCTACCGAGTTCATTGCCCTCGCAATGCGTTAGAATACCTAGAACGCGTGTGTATGTGTGAGTCTTGTCCACGTCGTCGCTATCATTCTCAAAGTCAACGCGCCACAGCTTACGCAATAGTTAGTATTAATTTTGTTTATGTGAAAATTAATTATGAGTGGATCACATTCAGTTATCGATTCTACACCATCCCCCGCAGTATTGTTGATGAATTAATAGTCACCTTATATAAGACATTCTAGGACACTAGACATTATCCCTCATGTGTGACCTAAATCTTCAGAGAGTTTTTAATTTCGTAATATGAAAGAAATCGTATGCATTGTTACCCATTATTATTAACTTTTGAAAATCCGAGCGATATTATTTAAAACACGCGAATTATGTGATCATGTAGAAAAGTTATCTAATCTAAATATACGCGCGCTAAATCGTTTTAAATTTTTCGCCACAGATGTGAGCTTCCACTTTAACGGTTAGTATGTTATCATGTACATTAACAATAATTGAAACAATGGTGTTCCAACTACCAGCGGAAAACAATCAAATTATATGATTTAAGTTTAGCAGGTAATTAGTGCATGACGTCGAAGAAATGTGGATGCTAGTTTTTAATTTAGTTGAGTTATTTGCAAAAAACACGTTTTAAAAATACTTAAGTATACTTATAATTATTAATTATAATAAAATCACAGGTATAACCAGAAGGTAAATATGGGTGCTTGAATGTTTGTGTGTCGTTAACCAATTGAACCATCAATAATTCAACTCCGTAAAATATTGAATTTCTGGACATCTTATTTTGAAGAACACTTAGAGTCTAGCGCATCTTGGAGTTTTTCTTATTAGGCTGATATGAAGTTTACGGGTGTGTCTACTGTTACATTATGTACTAATAGTTTTACACAATACAAATACTGTCCATTATTCTGATTGTTAATTCAAAGATTTTATGAAGAAAACAAGTAATTAAATACGAAATGTTTTTTTTATGGCATAGGAGGGCAAACGAGCAGGCGGCTCACCTGATGGTAAGTGATCACCGTCGCCCACAAACATCCGCAACACCAGAGGTCTCGAGGATGCGTTGCCGGCCTTTTTAAGGAGGGAATATGCTCTCTTCTTGAAGGTTCCTAAGTCGTAACTGTTCGGAAATACTTCACCAGGCAGCTGGTTCCATAATATGGCAGTGCGTGGTAAAAAATGCCGTGAAAATCGCAGGGTTGTGGACTGCCAGACGTCGACATGAAATTGATGAAACATCATGCTTTGTCGGGAAGTCCGGTGGCGAAATTGAGCTGCAGGTAGTAAATTGAACAGTTCCTCAGAACATAGAATCCTAATAGAACTTGGCAATTATGGTCAACTTTAGAATGTAGTCTCAAAGACCTCTTTTAGAAGTATTCAAACTTATTGGAACCTTTAGCTTACGTTTAATTTTTCTTAACTATTTTTTTTTCCAAATCTGTTTTCTTAGACATTACACACACGAAATTGATGGCCTCATGTGTATAAAGGCTAGCGTCCAGTGTGCCACCGCGCCCCGCCGCCCAGCTGTAGTACATACCAGTTCCAAGAGCAGTCCGAACATGAGCGGCACTAGGCCGAGCAGCGCGAGCGCGGCCAGCGCCCCCTTGGCCCCCCTGCGCGCCCACAGCGCCCCCCGCGCCACCAGCGCGCCGCGCCCCGCCCGCGCCCACCCCGCCGCCAGCGTGCCGCCGCGTCCCACCGCCCAACACACGTACATACCTTACAGTACAATACAATACATTAAAAAGTACTAAACATATATTATAAAAGCAGACCAGAAGTTTGACTTATAAAACGAGGCTTGTACGTGTGCGCACCCGTAAGCACGTGCCGCAGCACGCACACTATGACCAATATCTAGCGTGTCCAGAGTACGCTAATCGAAGTCGCATTGTAGCCGTGTGTACCCATCACGCGCTCCCTCACTGTACCGATTGGTACTCGCCGCCGCGCCCGCTCAGATTGTTTATTTAAGTACTGTCCAAAAATTTTAATATCTATAACTATATCTATATCTCGTATTAACTACTTAGTGACTTTGGGTGCCTCAATAATTCTGCTAATCTGAACTGAACACGAAAGGTGGGTGACCTAGTCATTGTTAAGTCAAGATGTTGCTATGATGCTGATAGGCTACGCTATATAGCTATGGCCAAATCTATTTGTATGGCGCCCAACACTGAGAATACAAGATCAGTGCATATAGCCAATCAAGTAAAATCTGATAGGTACTATATACTTTTCAAGTAATTATTGTATGCTTCAAATCAATACAGTAAGCCATCCAATTTTTTTTCCTAATGGCACAACTCGTAGTTGTGCTTAAAGTGTTACACATACGACCCAACTATGCATTTTATGTCATAGCATGTGTTTTAATTTTTTGTCAATATTAAATTCAAGTAAGACGTCTTTCATTTAATTCAATTAAAATTAAATTTCAATTAAAAGAGAGATCTCAAAAACTATTGATCCTTGACTTACAGTTTCCACAGAAAAAATATGGGTATTATTATCTGATGCTTTTAGATTATGTGATGCTTTTAGGTTTGACAGTTGGTATTCAAAAACAAGAACTCGATTAGGTCTATCTTAACTGTATTGAAACTAGTATGTACTCTATGAACAATACTTTCAGAAAAATAGCTATTTAAAATTTAACCTTCCGTAAAGAAACTAGTATTTTATTTTAAATATTTTTATGTTCGCAATAACACATGCTCTGCGGATCACATTACAAAATTACAAATTTAAGAGAGGAAATATGATAGTCATGTGCTGGATACGAACCCACGTCATCCACCCCTTAAAGCGAGGATGTGCTCTGACCGACTGAGATACCATTAAAATTACTCGTCACTCAATTTTTTTCCTATAGTTAATTAACCATCGTATGGGGATGGTGCGACACCCATAGTTCAACTTACGTTGTACTACAAACAAGACTAATTTAGCAATTAGCTTTTAACTTGTTAAAGATGACTTTTTTACAGAATTTGTAATTTTGTAAAGAAACTAGTTGTCTATTGATCATTTCAGAGATATAGCTATTTTAAATTTGACGTCATTCGAAATAAAGTACTCCTATATCCAAGTAGATTCCACAAGTCTTTCACCTTGGGTGACCTAACCTTTGTTTCACTATGTTGGCCCATTGGCAATGGCTACCACGCAGAAGGGGTATAGTTCCAATCCTGCCGCGGGCTTGAGCGTCATCGCATGTCAATAGGGCATTTAGCGAATGCCCGCATGGCTAGCTACCACTAGAGTAGAAAATCGTCCCCAAGAACCTAACGGTGTGTTTCGGCAGCTGTTCTTGAGAGCGTGTAAGACTAGTTTTAGCCTAGTAATTAAACAACTTTAAACGGTTTAAATCGCGCGTTAGGTTTTCGCGATTGTTACACATAGTAATATGTGTAACAATCGCGAAAACCTAAGACAACATTAGTTTTAGCCTGTTTATATATCCACATCATCACTTAGCATCAGGTGTGACAGTAGCCAAAAGGCTTCTTATTCAAGCGGCATCTACTCCCCACCACTGGCAAAGGCACAATAATTATTGCTCTCGTGACGTAGGTACTTATTTCATACCCTGTTTTTCATTCTATTATGAAACGCGCATTTAGTTTACTTAAATTTAGATCTGTGAATACTGACTAATTGCTAGCAGTGCTGTCTTTTCAATGATTTCATTTTCTAATTAAGTGTAAACAGAGATTCTACAGTCGATGTTCTTCACAAACTAACGCAAATAAATCAATGAAATTTGAGTATGGTGAAAAATATTGTTTCCATAACTTACCACATGCGGCAGTGTAAAGTTCGTGGACACCTTCTGAAGCTTTAGGCAGCCATAGCGCCATTACTTTCCTCCCGATCGCTACTGGAATCACCTGTTCATAAATTATTGTTACCAGCATGTAAGAGACAGGACAAAAATATATCTTCAATAACTTAATATTAAAAAATAAAACACCTCGGACGTCATTTAACCCTGATCACCGGAAATCGTTCATTGAAGCTAATCAAATGTGTCCAAAGTCAATTGATTCATTTAATTTCAATTCTCATTAAATTTCAGTTGCTCACAATTATAGTTATAGCTAAATGCTCTGCGCATTTTCCACTACATTCGCGGCGGGAGATATATATGGCAATATTTAATTTTATAATTATAAATCATATATCTTATCAGCTTATAATATCATCACTGACTCGCTACCAGTACAGTGGTGAATCGTATATAAAACCCGAATCCCGCCGGCGTATCTTTATGCAATGTCAAATATCCTACCCTATTTTTATATATTAATAAATCATAATTAATGTTAGCCCCGTGGGGTGCCGGGTTAGAATTGCAGCTCCCCATATCATCCCGTGGGTGTGAGAGACGACTAAGGGAAAGGTACTGGAGGGTGGGCAGCAGCGCCTTCTAAAGAACTCTCAACTTGCACTGCGATCCCCAAGACGCCTGCCAAGCGTAGGGATTATAGCAAATACCCCCCTTTATAGATTTATTAACTTTATATTTCTATTCAATTATACAACTATGTATTTTTTGTACAACTCCGTCACACAACCATGCAAAAATTCGTACGAACTTAAAGAATAACTGACCTACGTTTGGTATTAAACAAATTCCATACACCTCTAAAAAAATTGTCTGAAATCTTGGTACTTTAAAATGTTCAAATAGTTCCGGGTGCTAATTCTATCTAACTAACGCTATATTTTCGCCAAGAAACGTGCTTAAAAACACCTCGTTTTTTCGTTTTGCTCTTACATTTAGGCTAAAGTTATATGTTATATAAAAACATTAATAATAATTTTGAAGCGCTCGTAGCGAAGTTTGCGTGGCTGTTCTTAACCGATCAGCAAAGTGAAGCAACGTACCCCGCGGTTATGAGTTGGATGGGTGACCGCTAGTGACATTACTACTGAGCGCTTCCGTGGTTCGGAGGGCACATAAAGCCGTCGCTTCCGGTTGTTGTCTTAGGATGGCAGGCGTATAGCATGGCGCTAGGGCATTTTGCGAATGCCCGCCTGGCTAGCTACCCCACCCTCAAGTAGAAATTCTGTCGCCAAACATCTAACGGTGTGTTCCGGCAGCTGTCCTTGCGAGCCAGTAATTCTAGGTTAGCCTGAACAACATCTTCGACCACATCATCACTTACCATCAGGTAAGATAGTGGACTGGTGGGAATAGCTGGTAATTTTTGAGCCATTTTACCAAGGTAATTTCAAACAAAAAAATATGTATTGAGCCTTATGATGAATAATATATAAGGATTTACGTTGGCAAAACAACTTGTCGATAACCAAGTCTCAACAAATATCTTCCAAATCTCAATGCTGTACACTCAATACTCACCAATGTCAAAGCGCTAGCGAGAACCAAAGAAACCGATACAAGTGCCAATAAAGCTCCCAGTCGAAGCGGGAACAAAGACACTCGTACGTAAGGCTCGAAACCCGCCGGCCCGTCGCGACGCATCAAAGCCTGAAATTGAAAAAACATTACTATATTCTATTTTTTTTAACAAACGAGTACTGAGTATGTCTCTCGCACATTTCCGATATTGACAGAGTGAGATGGGTCATTGCCGTCATTGGTCAATGCCTTTGTTCTTGTTTTGAAATTGTTAGGGCCCGTTCATATTGAATAGTACTTCTAAAATTTAGTGTAGAAAAAATTACTTTATTATTTTATGATTTAAATTTGCATACTTAGTATATTCGTTTAAAAAAAAATCTGTTCGCGTTTGTGATATAAAACTACATTGTAATAGTATATATATTATGCACTAGAACATATAAATCAACTAATTCTACTACAATTCTTGTAATCTTTAAAATTATCGTCATCCTTCTGATGAACTTTCTGCAGATACGTCAATAATAAATTGCTCTAACATATTTTGTACATGATTATCGACTCCGTCACATGATTGCTATTAGAACGGTCCTATCACATTAAATATCTAGGCATCATTATAGACAGTGCAATGACTTGGAATCAGCATATTACATCTATGGTTTCTAGGGTCAGAAAATTGCTGTATGTTTTTAAAAATATTAGACAAATTGTTGATTTTCAGTATCTGAAGACTGTATACTACGGCCTAGCTCAATCTATCATGACATACTGCATAACTTCGTGGGGTGGTTCTGTAAAATCAAATATGATATATTTGGAAAGGGCACAAAGAGCAGTACTTAAAGTCCTCTGTTATAAACCACGTCGATTTCCTACTAGTGAGCTATACTCGTTATGCAAAGTCTTAACTGTAAGACAACTTTTTATTCTGCAAACTTTGTTAAGGAAACATGCTCATATGCCATATGATCCAAACGTGATAAATAATAAACGCAGATGGGATATAGTATGCACCACAGAAAAAAGGCGGACAGTAACTGCAAAACGGCATTATTACTATATCAGCTCGATGCTGTACAATAAGATTAACAGGCAATTAAATATATATCCCCTTACATTGTATAAATGCAAACTAAAATGTACTGAATGGTTGCAATCTTTATCGTACCAGGATACAGAAGACCACCTTGTTGTTTTAAAATAACGTCATACCACACCTCATTTCACTTTGGCACACACAATCTATCACACACATACACACACACACACACACCCTCACACACTCTCTTACACACACATCCACACCTATAAAACACCCCTACCACATATTATGAGTCTTTTTGTACGCTTAGACATATTTGTTAATTAGTTATATAATTACGTACTTTGTTTGTTACTATTTGTTGCTATTTGTTACTAAGGAACTAAATTAGCTTACTTTCGGAGGAGGGCGTTGACACCTGCGACACAGTTATATACTTCTGCAGGTGTCATCGATTCTGACATGTTTGTGACTAATAGTGTTATGGTTCCAAATAAATTTATTTATTATTTATTTATTATTGAGACATGACCACCATTTTTATCTATCCACTTCACCTAAGTAAAGTAACAAAAGAGTAAGTCCTTGTAACAAAAGAGTTCAGATTTCATAAATTTTATAACTTTTTTTATTTCCTGCAATAGCTCTTCACTTGATACCAAATGAGTTGAATTGGATTGAGCTCACTGTAAAAAGTCGGCAAACGTATGACGAGATGATTTGCTGACTAAGCAACAACATTTTTTTTCAAAACAATCTTTGTTTTGCGTAACCTAATTCAAAAGTTGGAACTTTAGTATTGATTCGTTACAAGCACCTACATGTAACTACAGAGTTCCTGTGGAATGAGCTTTATGTTGATTACGTGGGCCAATAGCAAAGCAGTAAATTTTTCGGTACTCGTCTGTTAAAAAAAATAGACTATAGTACTAAATGTACTTAAACCCAACTGAACTCACTTTGCTCCAGCCTCCATACGAAGTTAACTTGTCAGGGGTCTTGGCGTCAGACAGGTGGACGGTCATCAAGGTGAAGCCAAAGCCAGTCGCTGACAAACTAAATAACTTTACTTGAATAGATATTTAGCCAAATGTATTTAGTTTGTAGCAATAATCCGCATGGTGGTAGGGCACTTTGCAAATGCCCGCCTGGCTAGCTATCACCCTCAAGTTGAAAATCTGTCGCCAAGCACCTAACGGTGTGTTCCGGCAGCTGTCCTTGAGAGCCAGTAACTCTAGGTTAGTCTGAACAACATCATCGACCACATCATCACTTACCATCAGGTAAGATAGTGGTCAAAGGATAACCTATCAGGCATTAAAAAAAAAAAAAAAAAAAATTGAAAGTTATATGTTAATCTTGATCACATTATCTAAGCCCAAGAAAAGTCCGAAACACGTTTCCTTAAAATTTCCTCGATAGAATAACATTGCAAAGTTGACTCTAAATTACGCTTGTAACGTAAATATCTTAATTATTTATGTATGAATGTGTATGCGAATTATATTACAACAAAATAGTATAAAAAGTGTCCCTCTTGATATAGTTTTGTTATAATCATTAAGAAAAGTTACATTTTCGATTTCAGCATTTGACAGCGTCTTAATTAACGAAAGCAATAAGTGAGTGAAGAATGACTTCTTGTTCAGGTTTCTATCTAGACGTCTAGTTAAAAACCTCACTTATTGATATTTCCTCGAATACTGTGGCACCATGTGTATGCTATGTGCTTCGGACACTATAAAGCACTTTTTGTTGGCATAATTGAAACTACTTTAAATGTTTGGTGAGGGTTTCAACTATACAGACACGAGGAAGCTCTCATGTGTGACTCTAAAACTACTGTTTTATTTGTTAGGAATGTAATTTTGACTGTTAAGAGTCCACAGATGCATTCAGGATGACCGTGCCACCGAGAAACGGCGCAAAATATATGCAAAAGTATGCTCGCCAAGTCGGTTCCAGTCCCGGCAACCCCACTGATTCTGAAAGGTTAACGCCGTAAGGCTAGTCTGCGAGAACTGCCTCACCTCTGTCTGTTATTAGTAGTCCACATGGAGGAAGATGTTAACATGCACAACAAATGGATACTGGCTTTCAAGGACTGCTACTGGAACACACCGCTACGGACTTGGCGACAGATTTTCTACTTTAGGATGAGGTGAATCTTGCAGCTAACTAAAGAGTTATTATTTTTTTGGGTATCGCACCTTTTAGATAACTGTACGCTATTATTAAGCCTATTGGTAATCCATAAGGCTTAATAATAGCGTCCAGTTATCGAAAAGGTGCGCTAAACTAAAAATATTGAAAAACATAACATATATTCTATTCACCTGATGCGCAGCGCCAAGTTGGTGTGGTGGATGCGGAGGCGGATTGGGCTCTGTGTGGCGCGCCTCTCCCAGCAAGTAGGAGCGAAGCCCTAGGACTCCGGCCGCGCAGACACACCACGCGCGGAGCCCCGCCTTTAGCCATGTGCGTGTGTGGGACTGCTCCAGCAGGGCTGGTAGAATCACCTGTAAATTGCATCAAAACTGTTGCAACAATGCTCTTTAAAATAATAAAGGTCATACACTGCAAGATTAGTTAGATTTAAAGAAAACTAAAACATATTTCAACTCGAGTCTGCGCACTAGGACTCCCTGGGACGAGAGAACTAGATATTTACTAAATGAATTTATTTCAGTACTTTGTACAGTAACATATCAAACACTAACAATAGCAGTTAGCTGCACAATTCCCGGCTTAAGACTACAAAGTCTTCGATGTCGTAAAACTACTACGAAAAAAGCGCGCCTGATCTATCTGCACATTGGACGCACAACAGGGCCGCTTACCATCTAAAAGCAAAGCCAAAACTTTTTACAATATGTTTTCATGTTGCTGTCTTTTGTGCCGTTGTAGACAACATATTGTGCCAACCCCATATTGAGTATAATAAGGGTAGAAAGATGATGCAGATAATGTATAACATAGATCATAGAAGAAGATATATAGAGATATAGATGAAGATTTTGAAGCAATGATAGCTCAGTGGCTTTGGCTATGGACTGCCGCGCAGCAGGTCCATGGTTCGAATCCCGCCGCTGGCTTGAGCTTCACCGCATGGTGGAAGGGCATTTTTGCGAATGCCCGCCTGGCTAGCGACCACCCTCAAGTGGAAAATCTGTCGCCAAGCACCTAACGATGTGTTCCAGCAGCTGTCCTTGAGAGCCAGTAATTCTAGGTTAAGCCTGCTAACACCTTCGACCACATCGTCACTTACCATCAGGTGAGATTGTGGTCAAAGGCTTAGCCTATCAGCAATAAAAAAAAAACGATCGATGTGTAATAAAGAGGAATTATAATTAAAATAACTTGCGCTCATTACAATTTAATCAATAAAAATCTAACTGTTCAAGTGTTCAGTTACTGGTTGATTCACCTCAAACAATCCAAATGAAATTCTATGCAAATAGAAAGACCCAATTATGCTTATTACAAAGGTCAACGAGTTTTTAAGACTAAACTATTTCCTTGGTTAGGTTTAACATAAAAACAATACAAAACTGTCCATTGTTCTGATTGTTAATTCAAAGATTTTATGAAGAAAACAAGTAATCAAATAGGAAATGTTTTTTTTGTGGGATAGGAGGGCAAACGAGCAGGCTGCTCACCTGGTGGTAAGTGACCACCGTCGCCCACAAACATCCACAACACCAGAGGTCTCGAGGATGCGTTGCCGGCCTTTAAGGTGGAAATATGCTCTCTTGAAGGCTCCTAAGTCGTATCTGATCGGAAATACTTCACCTGGCAGCTGGTTCCATAATGTAGCAGTGCGAGGTAGAAAATGCCGTGAAAATCGCAAGGTTGTGGACTTCCAGACGTCGACATGAAATTGATTCATGCTTTATCGGGAAGTTCGATTGCGAAATTGAGCAGCTGGTAGTAAATCGAACAGTTCCCCGTGATACATTCGGTAAAAGATGCAGACATCTCTACGCATAAGGTAATCAGTACTAATATTATAAATGCGAAAGTAACTCTGTCTGTCTGTTACGCTTTCACGCCAAAACTACTGGACCGATTTGAATGAAATTTGGTATGGAAATAGTTTGAGACCCGGGAAAAAACATAAATAAGGATAGTTTTTATCCAACTGCGCAAAAAGAGGTTAATGTTTTTGTGCGATAACCGACATACGCGCGGTCGGAGCCGCGCCTGGAAAGCTAGTGGATTACACTATTAAATAATAGTTACGTGTCAGTGAGTTCCAGATTGAAACTAGTTGTAGTCTACACTAGTAAACACCACGGGTATCGGAGGGTATGGCAGGGGAGCATGACACGTGTCGCCAGTTGCGGTCAAACTGACCCTATGCGCGGCTATGCGTTTCGTTCAGTGGTATAACGAATATCGAGTGCGTTATGTGTTTTAGATACATTAATAAAATGCCTGGATTGTTCAGTAGAAATCTGCATATAAAAGATATAAAATACAATCACGACAGAGTTAAAGACCAGATATTTTACATTGTTTGGCAAATGAGTGCGAAAACGAGGCAACACACGAACGCCGAAAACTCACTTAGTGTATTACTTAAAAATTACTCAGCATATCTATAGGATATCTATGCGTACGACTAATGTTCGGCACACGGCACCACCCTGCACTGTTTCGAAATTGTCTCACCATAAGCTTTTCAGTATTCTTTGTATGGAAACTCACCGTATCAGCACACCAGTTTAGGGTAAACTCGCGTGTACTCGAGTCTCGTGAGAATTAGGTGTGGCGACAGACATTTATACGAGGCGCCGCCGATACATCTCCGTTGGTTTTTATGCTAGATCCCACGGCGTCCTGCTATCAGAACTTTCAGTCCTTCCGGTAAAACGCAACTTTTTTTGTCATCACAGGTCCACTATCATACAGCAATCAAACATCAATTCAAAATTGAATGAAAAAATACAGTGATACTGTCTCTTTCATGTTTAATAGAAAACTGTTGCTAAGCGGAATCGGCCTACTGTTGACACGCCATGGTACACGAGTCACACGGGGCCGACACGTTCCGTGGGCGGGGACATGTTTCGATGCTCCCAGCACCAGATCAAAAGTACCTTACTGCAATAAGGTGTAGTTCTAATTTCATACAAATGCACTGCCAGCAAGACGTTTTACTAAAAAAAGGCCTTTTGGGAAAAACTTCCAGCAGGACGCCTCAGGCGTTATACTACCGTGTATGCCAAATGGTGTAAGATTATACCATTTGGCATACACGGTACTGATTATATATTTGATGTATTAGTTTATTCTTATTAATATTTAAGTATCAAGATTTGTATTAAATATTAAAGAAGTTTTCAACGCATATGATTTCACGTGCCCGTTTCATGTTCCTATCCATCCAAATGGTTGTCTCGAAGAAATCGCTATTATTGTTATATAGCAATTATAGGAACTACGGAACTACGACCACCAGTTATAATAACCTGTTAGATACCTATTGTACTTTACAAATCATAACAACCTAGAATATGGTAGAGAGTACCAACAATTTCGATAAAGTATGCCTTCAGGTTCAAACTGAACTTGCCGACATGTCAGTCAACTTGACAGTACAGACCTTGTACTGTCAAGTTTCAAGTCCTGGCACTGGACAGTGGTAAGGGCGAGCGTCCTACTATATTTTTGAAAAAATTAACAATCAAAGCATGAACAGAAGAACTCCCCCCAAAAATATTGCTAGTTACCATCACTGATATCTCTAATAGTATATTTTCTTCTGTGGTATAATGAGCATTAGGTATAGTAATACATACATACATAAAATCACGCCTCTTTCCCGTAGGGGTATGCAGAAACCACAGATTTCCACTAACTACAATCCTTACATATCTCTTTCAATTCATCTACACTCATCAATCCTTTCATACATAATCGTCGGTTTATGGTAATAATCATAATAATATCTTACCCATATAAAACAAATTTTCAAAGAAAACGCGACTTAAACCAGAACATATTCTAAATCAAAAATCCACTAAAAGTAAATAAACCAAACCATCGTAAACAGTTTTATTTTGTTCATTTTACATCGAAATATGAAAATGAGAACGTAGTCGAAGCTAATTAAATACATATTATTGGGGATAACTCGAAATGAAAAATGAGCGATATTGCACGCGGTTGTAGTGTAGCCTGCATGTTTTGACAATTTCTTCTTTAAATATAAATATTTACTATTTACCACTTAAAGTCTCCTCAAATCGTTTTTTCTTTGTGTACACATGTTTTGGATTATCATGTAGTACTTAACCTGAAGTATGTTTCTGTGTATCTGTTATGATTGTTATTTGTGTTGTGTATGAAATAAATAAATACTACTCGTCAGATCTCAGTGAAATTTAAATGGGACCACAAGACGTGCACCAGCTTTCAATAAAATCATCTAACTCGGTACAACCCTGTAAAAGGTTATGACATACACTTTGTATAGGTATTTGTTGAATCCTGCTCGTAGTACGATTTTTTCTTTACGTTGTTAGTATGTTATATTTTTTACAGGGCTTAATTCTAAATTTATTTTTATGCCTGATAGGTTAGCCTTTGAGCACTATCTCACCTGATGGTAAGTGATGATGTGGTCGCAGATGTTGTTCAGACTACCCTAGAATTAATGGCTCTCAAGGACAGCTGCCAGAACACACCGTTAGGTGCTTGGCGACAGATTTTCTACTTGAGGGTGGTAGCTAGCCAGGCGGGCATTCGCAAAACGCCCTACCACCATGCCGTAACGACTGCCATCCTAAGACAACAACCGGGACCGAAGGCTTAACGTGCTCTCCGAAGCACGGAAGCGCTCAGTAGTAATGTCACCAGCGGTCACCCATCCAACTCATGACCGAGGCAGACGTTGCTTAGCTTTGCTGATCGGTTCAAAATGGCTAAGCACGCTTCGCTACGAGCGCTTCAAAATGCATCGATCTGCATCGATATCTGCGAATGGCAGTCGTTAGTCTGTGCAGTAGGCCCTCTGGTGGTAATGTAGAAGTTACCAATAGTAACTTTAAGGCTTTCGCGACTTGAACACATAGTTATAAGTATTTAACGGGACTTAAAATATAAATGTTTTTATCGCGATTAAGACCCGTTAAATACTTATAACTAAGTTACCAATAGTTAGGGGTCAGCCCCGATTGACTACTACTAGCACGTAAGGCAATCCAGGCTGAGGCCGAGAGAGAGAAATAAAAGTATGTAGGTGAAGTACTTACTTTTATTTCTCTCTCTGAGAAGAACTGTGTCTCGTCAGTTGAAATGGGGCTGATACAGAAAGTGTATTGTAATGAACCCAGTTTATGTTGTAGTTACCTGCAACAGCAGCAGTTCCAGACTCAGCTCGTTGACTGGGGCTTCAGCATGTACTGACACTGCATACGGTAGGAATCCAGGCAGTGCATGCTTGATCACTCGGATCGGCAGCCAAAGCATGAAAAGCACTGCAGTGCCGAAAATCATGGCAGATACGACCAGACGACGGATGTGTGACCACACTGACAGGTGGATCATTTCCTGGAAAGAAAACCATATCTTATCACATCGAGATATGTTTTGGGGTTATATCTTATATCTTGGATCAATAATTTTAGAATAGATTATTGGTCCGTCAACGCAACCAGAAAAATAACAGCACAAGGTTTTATTTTAAAATATGTATTCAACAAGACATTTATATATCAGAATATGATTGTATAATATTTTTTTGTTATACAATACAACATGATTGTATAAAATAAAATGTTATAGAATCATATTCAACTTTTTTGAAAAAAAATGTATCGGCTCAGTTCATCAGGGATAATGTAGGATTCTAATGATGAAAGATTTTTTTCTAATTGGTCCAGTAGTTTCAGAGCATATTTCATGCAAACAAAGTACCAAACTTTTCCTCTTTATAATATTAGTTTATATTAAAACAACAATATTTTATATCTGATTTTTAAAGCTCTATATATCGCATTGTTGGCGATCACATTTACAAATTATTATAGCCCAAATTATGTTCCCCTCGGTAAGAATCAAAACCGCGTCTTCTGGCTTTACGCAACGGATAATTTTCCACCTTGGCCACCAAGACCTTATCGAAGGCGCGAATCGGTCGCTCTTATTAGTTTTGTTTGCCGTGATAGGTGACAGCGTGGTATTCAATCAAACTACTAGACGTTGTTTTAACGATCGAGTGTTATTGCAAACACTAAAGCGTTCTTAATATGATGTCGCTACCGTTAACGCTACCGTTAAGTTTTAAACAAAATCACAATTTCAATATCAATATTTTAGGGTATGTTGTAGCAAACGGAACTCTATAACAAAGCCTACGCTATTCGTATTTCCTTACTACCTCTTATAGGGCAGTAACTTTAGGTCCGTTATTATAAGTAGCGGATTGCCTCACAAAATAATAAAAATATTAAAAAAATATAAGTAATCCCCCCCCCCCCCCCCCCCCACGAGAATGGCATTCAGTAGAATGCATTTTAACAATCCTCTAATAATCTGACTAGCTACCATACTCAAGAAGAACATCTTTCGCCATGCACTTAAGACTTGGGAATGCAATCTCGATCTTGCGAGATCCCGATCTTCCGAGATCTCACCCCTTTTTTCGGGATCAATCTCGAAACGTAAAATGACGAGATCACGGCCGAGATTGACAAGCTCGAGACGAAAAAAGAGATGAATGATCTATGAGTGTGGAGGATCGAGGGGTATATTTTTGCAATTTGCATACAACAGCTTTCTCACGCTATTAACGATACCAACTAGCGATGAATCTGGAGGGTCTTTTCAGCCGCTGGCTACATAGCGACTAAAGTTACATAGCGAAAAAAGTGCCGTTTATCCGACAACACTCTATTTAAAATCACTCTTAATTTCGTTAGGATTAGGAAAGATTGACTCGTAATGATTTTGGAAATAGCAGTATCATTATCTTTGTTAAAATAAGTACTTTCTTTATAAGAGATTTCAAGGGTCTGAATTTTTGTGTTCATTAACATAACATAAATAAAAAAATTTTAAAATAGAGACTTCTTCAATAATTCACGTTGTATCTTACTCGCATCATGATCACAACTACTAAGCAGTTTCAATAATGTTTTAGTTATCTAATTAAAACAATACTTTCGAAAATGCCAAGATCTCGCCGAGATCGAATTATTGATCTCTCGAGATCTCGACTTACCGATCTCGTCTCGAGATTGCATTTCCAACATAAAAGTGTGTTCCGGCAGCAGTCCCTGAGAGCCACTATTACAGGCACATGAGACTTAACAACTGCATATCTCAGGGTGAAGGGCGCAGTGCAATTTGTCACTTGAGACAAAATCCATCTGTTATAGGCAGAGGTTACCGCTTAACAACAGGTGGGCAACAAGCTAGTTCCGTCACAATCGCTAAACTAAAAAAGACTCGAGCTAATAGTCCCGAAAGGAATTAAAAAAGATCGTGTTTTTGATGGTATATCAGAGGGTATATACTCACTCGACGTATTATATTATTATTTCAAGAATTTATATTTTTTTATTTAAATTACATAATAGCTACGTAATCATCACAAATTAGAATTCGAGTATCTTTATAAAAAATTAACGATTAAAGTTGTTGAGGTCAAAGAAACCCTGATTTTCTACAATTGCTTTTACAATAACAAATTAGATTTCCGTATTCGAACACGCGTTTCTATTAATGAATTTCGACACGTTTGTAGGTATTAATTAGTGGTATTAGAAACCAACCTTCGGCTCTTCGTTTTGCCGTTCGCGGTTTCGGATGTACTTTACTTTTATTGCTTTATGTTATTTCCAGTTTACATAATAACTGTTGGTGCGTTATTTATTCATTGGCGAAAATAAATATTACTTTTAAAATATATTATTTTTGTTACTTTTAAAGGCTAAATAAGTAATCGAAATCTTTGTATCTCATGTATAGAGGGCCAGTCAGATTATTAGTCATTGTGCAGGTTTTGATAAGAATGCAATATAATAACAACTAAATGTTAATCGGATAAGTAATGGCAATTTAACAAATCACTGTTTTTTTTAAAACAATAATGATGAAACTATAATGTTTTCCTATCAAGGAAAAAAATAACTTGTGGAAGTCAGTATCATGCTGATTCAAAACACTGAGCTCACAACTTTAGTACTATCACCCTTCAACTACTGCAGTGCGGTTTATAGTCCCAGAATTTGGGCAGTGACTGAACGAGCTATCCAAAGAGTCCAAAATGCATGCGTACAGACAACAACAGCACAACACACATTAGTCCTTAACATATGCACTGCACCATGCTGAGCATATTCCTTTTGCCTTTTGATTGAAGTTTTTTATTTGTTTGTCAATCCTCCTATGTTGTAATTTCTGTGTATTAAGGCAATAAATGGCAATTTTATTTAGAGACAAATTACTTAGCATTCCATGAATTCACCATGCGGGTACCGGGTCCATAGCATTGCAAAGGAAGAGGCTAGAGGGGCATGGGACTTGCAACCCAGGTGTAGGGTTAGGAGGCCTCTTTATGCATCAACACTCAACATTATTATTTAACTTCATTGTCTGACTTCCACAAGTTAGTTCATTATCTTCAGTGTTTTTTTTTTAAATTAACTTTTTTCAGTGTAACACACTGCTTCCAAGATCGATTGTCACTTGCCCACAATATTGGTCACCATCAACAAGACTTGTAATTACTATTAACTTATCTGGGTATAGGCATATTAATTCTTGTGTTGAGTGTAAGTTAAAAGTTATTTACTTGAAAACATTACTATACCTGAACAGGACTGAAATCCGGATCATTCAAATTCTTCAAGAACCACAGCACCCCTGGCCTTAGCACCTCTCTCAACAGCAGTATAAAGGAAGCAAAGTAGTACACATAGACCATTCCCACAAGCCAGTGTATGAACATGAGAGTCCATGGCGCTGCATGGAGAGATGCTTCTCGGTCCTTGAGCGTGGCATCAAACATTGAAAGCGAACATAGGTCCAGCCACCAGCCGCATACAAGAGGGATTACTCCGATCTGAAAATTTAATTTATATTAGATCATATTTCATGAACAGGATGTATACTAATTAAGGATTTGGCACTGGTTTGTTACTGAAATTATGTGTAGAAATAAGTGTAAGATGATTTTACATCATACAACATTTATTCTCTTGCTTTTTTTCAGATATCTAATACACAAAGGCACAAGATGTATTGAGGAGATCTATGCATCGTACATCGTACATCATCTCGTTGCATCGAAAACTTTGAGTTTCAGGTGTTTAAGACTTGAAAGTGGCAGGACAGAATTTAGTTCTTGGAATGAGTGAATACTCAATCCATTATAATCTATTTGAAATCCTTCATGGAATTAATGGATTTTATACTTTTTTAACAAATCCCTTTATTTTCTGTTCTAAAGTAAACTAGAGACTTGAAACTTTATATTTGGCTCAGAGCTGTGCTTTAAGCCTAGCATTGTAAAATTGTAATATATTTGTTTTTACATTTAATTTTAATACTTAATAAGTTAAAAGTGGGTTCTTGGTTGTGCAAATAAAATGTTCATACTTGTCTGAACAAAACTTAAGGGTAGAAAATTATTTTGAGAGATGGCATATAAATGCTTTAGTTTGAAACGCTCATAGCCGAGTTTGCTTAGCCATTCTGAATCGATCTGCAAAGTTAAGCAACGTCCGCCGCGGTCATGACTTGGATGGGTGACCGCTGGTGACATTACTACTGAGCGCTTCCGTGCTTCGGAGGGCACGTTAAGCTGTCGGTCCCGGTTGTTGTCTTAGGATAGCAGTCGTTACAGCATGGTGGTAGGGCACTTTGCAAATGCCCGCTTGGCTAGCTACCACCCTCAAGTTGAAAATCTGTCGCCAAACACCTAACGGTGTGTTCCGGCAGCTGTCCTTGAGAGCCAGTAACTCTAGGTTAGCCTGAACAACATCCTCGACCACATCATCACTTACCATCAGGTGAGATAGTGGTTAAAGGCTAACATATCAAGCATAAAAAAAAAAAAAAAAATGCAATTTAATCTTTTTATCTTTATTTATCAGTATTAGTTCAGAGCCTGTCCTATAGATGACCATAGGTTTGCCCCTCATCATGGGGGCCAAATCTTATCAACCTCTGATTACCCCTGTAAGAATAATCAGGTATGATGATGTGTATTTTTTTATGTTTATACTGATGGAGTAATAAAAGTGAAAGTGCAATCAGCACTTGAAAGTCAAACCTGCTTTAAATAATGAGTTTTTGCATAGGTACTTACAATCCAATAAGTCCCTTAAATAACTTTACAATGTTTAAATTACTAAAACTTCTCTTTAATAAACTTTAGCACTCTTGCAATAGCTAATTCTATTTCTATGTATAAATGAGAATGAAATATGAAGCTACTCCATGGAGTACTACTAGTTATTACTCCCACAAGCACATAGCCTGCCAGTGTAATTAAAGACCCTACAAACAGGCCTTCTTTTTATATGTATTTACAAAGTCTGAGAATCTTTATAATAAATTTAGATGAGCAATTCTTGTATATCATATATCAATATCTCAGGTCTTAGAAACGGCTCTAATGATTTGGATCAAATTTTGTACATAGAAAAGTACAATTTTGTACACTTTAAGTATTGAAGAGCGAAACTCGGTTGCACAGGCAGTATTTCCTAGTTTCGCTTTTAAAAACCAAAATTTAATCGTTATTTATTGGTTGTAGGTTGCCCATAACCATAATCTCACCTGATGGGAAGTAATGATGCAGTCTGGGTAAATGGGAACTGGCTCTTGAGAACAGCTGCTGGAAGACACCTTTAGTCTGTTTGACAGATATTCTAATTGAGGGTGGTGTGATTTGCTAAGTGCCAACTCCAGTATAATAATGACATCCACACCAAGATAACAGCTACAACAAAGGACTTAAAATGCTGTCTGCTCGGAAGTGCTCAATAGTAGATGCCACATCTCCCCACCCACCATACACTAATGAATTTGTTACCAATCGGGCTATACTACATTTTTAATTAATAATTTTCCTTTACATATTATTATTGGTGAATAATGAAAATGCACATATTTTATACACTTGAGAATATCAATCAGCAAGTGTATGTAGTAAAAATCTCACATCTTTTTAATGTAGAGAATTATGTACTTTGATTTTGTAAATGGGACAGAACAAGCATGAGACCTAATGTTAAGTGGTAACATTGGCCTATAACATATGCACTGAGCCTGTCACCTTGAGACATACAGTTGTTGAGGCTCACGTGCTTGTAATTTTACTGGCTATCATAGACTGCTGCCAGAACACAATTGGTGCTTGGTGACAGATTTTCTACTTGAGGATGGTAGCAGGGGAGCATTCGCAAAATGGGTAGAATTTTTTCATATTTCTTATTGAAATTTGATTTGAATGAAAGTATATCTATAACAGTCAAATGTGCACTTACCTCTACAACTGATAGCAGGGCCACTTTAACAACAACATAGCAGAAACCTAGGGCTTTCTTGGCACTGCGCAGTCTTAGCAATGAAGCTACTCCATGGAGTACTACCAGTATTGCTCCCACAAGTACATAGCCTGCCAGTGTAGTTAAAGGCCCTACAAATGGGCCTTCTGCAGAGAAACCAGCCATTGCAGATCCCAATTTCCCAATGTGGTATGGACAGAAGGCAAAAATAACAATAAACAGTGTGTTTAATGAAACAACCCAGAAGACATGCTCCAAGAACACCATAGAGCCATCAAGCCCTAGTAGTCGAGCCCATGTCAACTCTTCAGCTGCAGCTCGGTCCCATTCCATTGGGTTTCTCCAATCTTCATCACCTACAAGAGCATCTTCTGCACCTTCTGCATTAACTTCTTCCCTTGCTCCCACATCTTCCCCTACACCATCATTCACACGCTCATTGTTGTTATCAGGCAAAGGCACCTCTTCTGGTGCAGGGGCTGGCGGATTCTCTCTCTCCATCCAATCAGGACCACCACCATGCATAATTTGTTCTCTCAACCAAACTAAGCCAATAAAAGAAAACAATGTGCATGTCACAACAAAACATCCAGAGAAAACATCTTTAGCCAAGTTTTCCGCTGACACAATGTCAAATGGCAGTGAGATGACCGGATCCAGCGAGCCTAAAAATAGGCAACGATACGTTCTGCTAGCAGTCAAAGGCACGATGCCTAGCCAAGCGAGAGCAACGAGGGTATAGTGTAACCAGTCTTTTACAGCAGAAGCCACAGATGTGACTAACCCACCTACAACATCACGAATGGGCAGTCTGCGAGGCATGTCGGGCGAATAGATAGGCATAAAGGAAAAACGATGTCCGCACAACTCGCAGATTTCTTTCCGTGAATATCGCATCCATTGCACGAGACATTCTTGATGTATCCACTTTATGGACCCTGTGCATATGCAAGGGTGGAACAGGGGTCGATCAGAGGAAGCCTCCGAGCGGCAGAACCGGCAGAAGTCCGCGCCGGACGTGTCTGAATCCATCATTGTCTTGAATCCAGTTTGTTCAGTTGATTATGCGATCTGCAATATGAAAGTTATTACGCACTTCTGAATCACTTATAGATGTATGTTTTTAAATATAGTATCTAAGCGTAACGCGTCAAATAAACATACCGATGCAAGATAATCTAAAAAAATAGCAGGAAATACATCAATTTTTATAGAAAACTGAGTAGGTAATTTCTCTTTGTTTGACAGTGGGTTTAACAGTGCTACCAACTTGAACTAAAATATTACCCTAAGTTTTTTTATATTTAAATAAATCAATATAACATTTCTTATGCCTTAATCTTAACATTTCTTTAGCCAACGTACTAAAAATAAGTAGGTAATATTTATTCGTTTATTATAGAATACTGTTACTAGGTCTATTAAAAAAGAAAATATAGATAATATTCTCGTGTGCATCAGTTTATAGTTTACTAGCTTTCCGGGGGTGCGTTCCTCCTACCCGTCGGCCAAGACAAATTATGGTCTAAACGCAGATATACGCCTTTCCAGCAATCTAATCGAACTTAATTTGATCCTGTCAAGATTTGATCATACCCGTTCCGGGCGACCTGTCAGAGCAAATTTTGATCTGCCGGGCCAAATTTTTACTACCTTTTGAATCGGCCAAATCTTGGCCAGCTGTCAAATGTGACAGATTCTACAATAAATAATAGATTTTGTACAAGCTAAGCCAAGGATTAGTGGCATACTATGTTAACATTGCTTAATTACGTATTATGCCCCATTTATAAAAAAATTTACACTGTATTTTATCACCTAAAAACATCGCTGTCAATTCCATATTTTGAAAGGATCTTTAAAGGTCGTTCCAGGTGCCTTAGAGCAAATATTGCTCGACCAACATTTACTGGAACGCGCCCCGGGCGCGGCCCCGCCCGCGCGTATGTCGGTTATCGCGCAAAAACATTAACCTCTTTTTGCGCAGTCGGAAAACTATCCTATGTTTTTTCCCGGGTCTCAAACTATCTCCATACCAAATTTCATTCAAATCGGTCCAGTAGTTTTGGCGTGAAAGCGTAACAGACAGACAGATAGACAGAGTTACTTCCGCATTTATAATATTAGTACTGATACTCCAACGCTACATGAAATATAACTTCGGAACATTAAGATTTTAACTATTTGTTTAGATTGTCCTAAACGATCAAAAAAGATGGTAAAAGTTATCAATGTTATTGTACCCAGAAGAAGAGAGAGAGCAAATTCATGATAAGAGAACAAGCGGAGCGGTTTCAATATGTATTTTTTTATATTTTTAAACAAAACGCTATATAAAATTAAATATTTCCGCCCATTTCATTTCTCTTGTTTTTATTTCATTATGCCCAAGGTCATATTGAAGAACATATAAGGTTTTTTTTTAAGATGAGCTAAGGCCCATGTCTCTGACGAAATTATAAAAATAATTGTCTAATCTGCATTTATGCTTTTGTTTGATTTGGTTGCAGATTTTATTTATAACCCCTAAAAATCCAAGAAATTATTAAGACCTTAATAATTCCTCTCTGAACTCTTAAGCCCCCTAAACTTAGGGGAAAACCCCTAAGTTGTCACTACTCAACTGAATGTCTATATATATAATCTTGCCATATAAAAAATTGTATTAGAAACACGTCAGCTGATTTACATAGAGTTAGGACACCGCAATAATAAATTTACGAGACACTGAGCCAAATGTTAATACTAAATCATACATAAGCCTGAGAGACGTTCTAAGGCAAAATGTGTTGCTCGTTAACCTGTAAACCGAAAAATAAGTATCCATAGGTAAAAGTGCTGAAACTCTTGATATACGGTTGGTTAAATTGTAAATTCATATAAACTGTGAGACACACTAATAAGAAAAACTGACTGGCTAAATCAGTGGGTATGCTGACGATGCATGCATGCATTAAGTTGTTCGCCAATCGCATCGTCAAGCGTCGTCATATTTTCACATCGAGAAACTAACCTCGAGAGTGGAATTGACGATCCGGCTTATCATGCAACTAATGTGTGATATTGCACTCATTCGAAATTTAAAATATAATTTTTCCTAGGGAGGTGCTTACAGTATCGTAATGTGTTGATTTTTTTATAACTGATAAGTTTTATAATAAATCATATTGGATGTCACAGGTTATATAGGCAGTCATTGTACCATATTCACTTAATTTTAGTGATGTGAGCCATAGTCCTTACTATTTTTCTTTCCTGTATTCAAATTAAAATTTATAAAACTATATTTCTTAAGCACGAATTCAAACTTTTTTTTATGCCTTATAGGTTAGCCTTTGACCACTATCTCACCTGATAGTAAGTGATGATGTGGCCGAAGGTGTTGTTCAATGTTGACTGAAGCTGTTGTTTAATTTTATATTTTAACTCGGCTCTGTCCTTGAAATAACTACCTACAGCCGCACTGTACGTAAACATGCGATACTTTCTATCGAGTTACATATTTTGTATTACTTACTACTGTGTTTCCATTTAGTTTTGTGAACTATAACACCCTCGTGCATAATAATATTATGCTCTAGTGCGTAATAGTATCCTTGCAAACTTAAGTTATAATAATAATAATAAGTTTTTTTATAATATATGTTTCTTTTTTTATATATGATATTGTAAAAAAAAAAATTATGTTATAAAATAAATGACGTGAATAATAATAATAATATAAAAAAAAAACACCGCTGACATACTTCGCCTTTTTTCGTACAACAATTTTAAAATTTAATTTTTACTGTTTTTGGGCCGATATTTACTACTTTATAATATCCAGAATATATATTACAACCTTCCATAATATAACCAGATAAAATTACAGAAAAACCAACAACAATGACTACAAAAACCTTATGTCAAACATGTAAATAACAACAAATTACGGATTTAAACCAATAGATGTGATAAAATACGGATTTGAAGCAATAGAAATGATCACAAGATCAAAGGCGAGGGAGAAGATCACAGCGGCAACCACCTGCGCACGTGTTCAATCATCGCCTACCCCGTCAACTCCGAGCTCCTCGTCGGGAGACGAGTTTCACACTCCCCGCGAGTCGAATGCATCCAGTGATGAGGGTGGGCCACCGACGCCGCCGCCGCCGCCGAGACCTGTGCGACGGGGACGTCCCCCGCTACCGGCACGCTTGGAGCCTGTGGGGCAATCTGCTCCGCGCCCGGCCCCCGCTACCGGTGGTGTAGTGCGCCGCATGCGATGGAATTCATCAATGAATGAAAACTGCATGCGTGCTTACTATGAGGCTACAGAGGGAGGAACCAACTTGACCGCGTACCGTGATCGTATGTTGCCTCTGTTTCAGACCCTTGAACCGACCGTCACCGTATCCGCCCAACGCCTATCGGATCAAGTACGGGCTATCCACCGATGCAAGCTGTTGGAACAGTCTGTGCTTGATCGGCTCCGCCTGGAGACACTTACTACTCACGCTGCTCCTTCCATGATACAGGATCTACCCTCCGCGTCGTCAACCCCGGCCCTGGCTGTGATACCGTCGCCGGAGGTGACACCAGCGGCAATGGTTGATCTTGAAATCGATGAGGGAGATTATGCGAATATGAGCGTAACTAACCAGGTGAGTGAGCAGGTGAGGAGGGCTTTGGAAGATGCAATTAGCCAGTATCGATACACACCCGATTCTAGGCCGCGACTACCACGTTTGCCTACTCATAGACGCAATCTAGCGCTAATGGGAGCCCTGAATACTTTGCTGGCCCCGTATTTACGGACTAGCGAAGATTTAGTTGATACCCACTCGATATTGTACTGTGGCGCCATTGCGGCGTGTCGTGTTGCTCGTGTCAAGTTTCCGGACACTGACCGAGCATCGCGTCCTGCCGGATGTGCGCCCGCATGGCAGGTACGGATCGAGCGTCGTATCAACTCATTCAGGACTCTCATAGCTAAGCTGATCTGTTTCAGTTGTGGCAATAACCGCCCCCGAGTCATGCGTTTCGTGACTCAGGCCTTTGCTGGTACCGGTGTCCTACCCCGAGACTACATGACCTGTGTCACGGATCGCATCGACTACCTGAAACAGAAGGTCTATGCGTGGGCAAGTCGTATTCGTCGCTACAGAAAGCGTGTGGATAGATACTGGCTTAATCGCCTCTTTCAAAGTGATCAGAAGAAGGTATTCCGGAAGTGGGAAGGAAGCGATCAGCGTGTGACCGACGGGCAGCTACCTGATGCCAATGCCATGAATGATTTCTGGCGTGGCATCTGGTCGATGCCCGTCGAGCACATAGAGGGTGATTGGATTCATGTTGTTCAACGGGAATGTGAGTCTATCGAATCCATGGCGCCTATTAATATAGACCCTGTAGACGTTAGTTGTGCAATTCGTATGACCCAGAACTGGAAAAGTCCTGGCCCAGACGGATTGCACAACTTTTGGATAAAATGGATTCGATGCTCACACGACCGATTGGCAACACAATTTCAAGAAGCCCTCGAACTTGGTTCTCTTCCCCGTTTCATGACCACCGGTGTCACCTTCTTGCTCCATAAGTCCGGTAGTACCACGGATCCGAAAAATTATAGACCCATCACATGCTTGCCTACCATCTACAAACTCCTTACATCCATTCTGACCACGAAAATTAACACTCATATTGTTGCGAACAATGTTTTGGCCCCTGCTCAGAATGGATGTAGGGTTGGGTCCCGTGGTACTAAGGAGCTCCTCCTCATAGACATGACCATTAGCCAACAAGTTCGGCGGAACAGAGGGTCTCTTTCTGTTGCCTGGATTGACTATAAGAAGGCCTATGATTCAGTGCCTCATTCATGGCTGGAAAGGATATTAGAGTTGTATAAAATTGATACAACCCTGAAATCTTTTTTGGTTGCATGTATGAGGCAGTGGACCACAGTCCTTCGTCAACCAGGTGGTAGCGACACCCCCTCTGGCCCGCAGGACTTAATAAGGATTGAGCGAGGCATCTTCCAGGGTGATAGTCTGAGTCCATTGTGGTTTTGCCTAGCGCTAAACCCTCTCAGCAGTTTGCTGAAGGATTCAGGGCTAGGCTTTCGACTTCGTAGAGAGGGTGAGGTTATAAGTCATCTGTTATACATGGACGATCTCAAGCTGTTTACTCCGAAACGCCAAGACTTGATGGAAATGCTAAAAATTACACAGATTTTTAGCAGCGCCATTAGGATGGAGTTCGGTGTAGATAAGTGTGCGGTCTTGCATGTTCAGCAGGGGAAAGTTGTAAATTCTCCGAATTTGCAGCTTTCTGAGACAATAACTTTCAGACCTCTCTCCGAAGTCGAGTCCTACAAGTACCTCGGTATGTCAGAGTCGTTGGGTATTTCGGTAGATGACATCAAGAAATCGGTAAAGGAACGCTTCTTTTACCGCCTGACAAAAGTACTTAAAAGTCTTTTGTCTGGCGGCAACAAGACGCGCGCCTTTAACGGTTGGGTGATGCCTCTACTGATATACTCCTTTGGCATCCTGAAGTGGACGCAGACTGAGCTGGACGCCCTGGATAGAAAAGTCCGTCAACTGCTCACTTTGCATCGTATGCTACACCCGCGCTCGTCAGTTATGAGACTGTACATTCCACGGAAATGGGGAGGTCGTGGCTTTTTAAATGCCAAGACACTTCACAACCGTGAAGTGTGCAGTCTCAGGGATTATTTCCGTAACCATGAGTGCGGGATGCATCGCGATGTCATGACGGTTGACAACGGCTTCACACCGCTCTCCTTGGCGAACGATAACTGGCGCAAACCAACGATGCTGAGCACTGATGACCGCAAAGCAGTATGGAAAAGCAAGGAGCTGCACGGGAGGTTCTTCCGGGCCCTAACAGGGCCTGATGTGGACCTACCCGCTTCGGTGAACTGGCTACGCTTCGGAGACCTCTTTGGAGAAACCGAGGGTTTTGCCTGTGCAATTGCAGACGAAGTAATGATGACGAACAACTATCGGAAATATATCCTGAAGGACGGTACGGTCGACATTTGTCGAGCATGCCGCCGTCCCGGAGAGTCACTCAGGCATATCATTTCCGGTTGTTCGCATCTTGCTAACGGCGAGTATTTGCACAGGCACAACCAAGTGGCCAGGATCATCCACCAGCAACTTGCTCTTCAATACGGCCTTGTCGAGTCAGAGGTGCCGTACTACCAGTACGCACCGGTGCCAGTTCTCGAGAATGGTCGTGCATTGCTCTACTGGGACCGCTCTATCATCACGGACAGGACTATTGTTTGCAATAAGCCTGATATCGTGGTGGTCGACCGATCCCAACGCCGGGCAGTGCTTGTCGACATCACCATCCCACATGACGAGAATCTCGTGAAGGCAGAGAAGGACAAAGTCAGCAAGTACCTTGACTTGGCTCACGAGGTAACCGCCATGTGGGATGTTGACTCGACGATCATTGTCCCGATAGTCGTTTCGGCGAACGGCCTAATAGCGAAAAGCCTCGACCAACACCTCAAGAGGCTTTCACTAGACGGTTGGATCAAGGGTCAGATACAGAAAGCAGTGATACTCAACACGACACGCATTGTCCGAAGGTTCCTCTCTCTGCAGCCCTAACCGCTGGTAGCTTGGGCACTACCCCGCTGCCGGCGGCATCCTAGTTTTAAGTTTTTTATAATATTTATTTTTTTGTATATGAATGTTGTAAAAAATTTATGGGATGTATGGGAGCCAAACAACAACCTTTGCTCCAAGTCAACCTCACCTGCCCGTGGTACATCCTGCTGATTAACGAACGAGGCTCTGACGACCGACAGACGGCGGTATAACCATCCTTAACAAGGCGTAGCTAAATACCACAGACGGGAGACGGGCAGCAGCGTCACCGTGCGAATAGCTACGTCCTGCGATCGCCAACCCGCATGTCCAGCGTGGCGATTATGGGCAAATACCCCCCCTAATGATAAAAACAACTAGAACCAGGCCCCCAGTCCCCGGCGGCTTCGCTATTCCTGGCAACGGTAGCAGCCATGATAATGGCGGAGCAGGGGGTGCTAAGAATCCCCGGCAGACGCACGGCTACCATCCCTTACGACGACGACTGGCCCTGGTAACACACAATATACGGACCATGAGGACTGACGAAAAGATATCTGAGCTGGAAGAGGAAATGAGTAGGTTACGATGGGATATAATGGGGTTATGCGAAGTCCGTAGAGAGGGTGAGGACACTCTAACCCTGAAATCTGGTAACCTACTCTACTACCGGGAAGGCGACCAACAGTCCCAAGGTGGTGTCGGGTTTCTCGTCCACAGGTCCCTCATTAACAACATTCTAACCATCGACAGTGTTTCGAGCAGGGTAGTATACCTAATACTCAGAGTATCTGAGAGATATTCGTTGAAGGTGATTCAGGTATACGCGCCGACCTCGACACACCCAGATGAAGAGGTAGAGGCTATGTATGAAGACATCAGTCGGGCCATACATACCTCTGAGACCTATTTTAATGTTGTTATGGGGGACTTCAACGCGAAGCTGGGCAAACGGAGTGATGAAGAGATGAGAATGGGGCGATTTGGATATGGGCAACGGAACCCCAGGGGACAGAGGCTGGCCGATTTTCTGGAGAAAGAAGGACTCTTCATGATGAACTCTTTCTTCCAGAAGCCGCCTCACAGGAAATGGACCTGGTTGAGTCCCGATGGTTCCACGAGAAATGAGATTGACTTCATCTTGACCACCAAGAAACATATATTCAGTGATGTCTCTGTGATTCATAGGGTGAAAACCGGTAGCGATCACCGAATGGTAAGAGGCACACTGGATATTAATGTTAAACTTGAGAGGTCCCGTCTGATGAAGACTGCGCTCCGACCTACTCGCGCACATATCCAAAACCCCGAAAGTTTTCAACTCGAGCTTACTAATCGCTTCGCTTGCCTAGAGAGTTTAACTTCGGTGGATGAGTTGAATGACGGTTTAGTAGAAACTGTCCAAACTGTGGGTTCTAAGTTTTTTAGACCTCGCCGTACAGATAGACCTCAGAAACTCTCTAGCCATACTCTAGACCTCTTGGAAAAACGACGCTCGCTGTCACTGCAATGTTCCGATGATGCTAAGTTATATGGGCAGCTCAATAGACAAATCTCCAAGTCCTTGCGACACGACATCCGCTCCTTTAATACCAAGAGTATTAAAGAGACGATAGAGCGGAATCAGGGCTCCAAAGTGTTTGCAAAAGACATGTCTATTGGGCAAAGCCGGTTAACAAAGCTTAAGAGAGAGGACGGCAGTGTAGCGATTACCAGGCCAGAGGTGTTGAGAGAGGTTGAGAGATTCTATGGACAACTCTACACTTCGGTCGCTAAACCCGATACCAGCTTGGCCAAAGACCCAAGAGCCAAGCTGACCCGACACTATACTGAAGATATCCCGGACATCAGCCTGTACGAGATTAGGATGGCCTTGAAACAGCTGAAAGATAACAAGGCGCCTGGTGATGATGGAATCACATCTGAGCTTCTGAGAGCGGGTGGAACACCAGTACTCAAAGTCCTCCAGAAGCTCTTCAATTCCGTACTGATTGGAGGTACAACGCCAGAAGCATGGAACAGAGGCGTGGTGGTACTGTTCTTTAAAAAAGGTGATAACACTTTACTGAAAAACTACAGACCTATCACGCTTCTGAGTCACGTTTACAAGCTGTTTTCAAGAGTCATCACGAACCGTCTCAGTCACAGGTTTGATGAGTTCCAGCCTCCCGAACAAGCCGGTTTCCGAAAAGGTTATAGTACCATAGATCACATCCATACGCTGCGGCAAGTTATACAGAAGACCGAGGAGTATAACTTGCCACTATGCTTAGCGTTTGTGGACTATGAGAAAGCGTTTGATTCGATTGAAACGTGGGCGGTGCTTGAATCCCTCCAACGATGCCGTATTGACTATCGATATATCGAAGTGTTAAAGTGTTTGTACAATAACGCCACTATGTCGGTCCGAGTACAGGAGCAGAGTTCGAAGGCGATTCCATTGCACAGAGGCGTGAGACAGGGAGATGTCATATCTCCGAAACTGTTCACTGCCGCATTGGAAGATGCCTTCAAACTTCTGAAGTGGAAAGGATTCGGCATAAATGTATATGGCGAGTACATCACTCACCTCCGATTTGCCGACGATATTGTGGTCATGGCAAAATCGATGGAGGACTTGAGCATGATGCTCGAAAGCCTCAATCGAGTTTCTCAACGGGTGGGCCTCAAGATGAATATGGACAAGACAAAGGTTATGTCGAACGTCCATGTTGTGCCCGTCCCGGTAACAGTTGGGAGCTCGATACTCGAAGTTGTTGACAAGTATGTTTACCTAGGACAAACAGTCCAGCTAGGTAAGTCCAACTTTGTAAAAGAGGTAAATCGTCGAATCCAACTCGGCTGGGCAGCGTTCGGGAAACTTCAGGGAGTCTTTTCGTCCAAAATACCTCAGTGCCTAAAGACTAAAGTCTTCAACCAGTGTGTGTTACCAGTGATGACATATGGATCCGAAACGTGGCCTCTAACTGTGGGCCTTATGAGTAAGCTCAAAGTCGCACAACGAGCTATGGAGAGGGCCATGCTTGGTGTTTCGCTACGAGATCGAATCAGGAATGAGGAGATCCGTAGACGAACGAAAGCCACCGACATAGCCCGGCGGATTAGCGAGTTGAAGTGGCAGTGGGCAGGGCACATAGCACGCAGAACTGATGGTCGATGGGGCCGTAAAGTTCTAGAATGGAGGCCACAAACCAGCAAGCGCAGCGTCGGAAGACCACCCACAAGGTGGACGGACGACATAACTAAGGTCGCAGGAAGGCGCTGGATGCAGGCCGCTTCCAACCGCTCTATTTGGAAATCGATGGGGGAGGCCTATATCCAGCAGTGGACTGCTTGCGGCTGAGATGATGATGATGATGATGATGATGAAAAAATTTAAAATTATGTTGTAAAATAAATTACGTGAATAATAATAATAATAATATAATAATAATTACTTTATTTACACTAATAAAATATGCACTTACAATGAATCTTAATTCGTAAATATATATATAAAGAGATAACATTATATAAGACCAACTCATCAATATTGCATAGGTATGCTATTGTAATATCTTAGTATTTATTGCAAAATACTAAGATATTACAATAGGTGTTATCTACAAAGTGTATAGGAATAAGTACCTACATAACCATACATTTTTATTTTCTTATTAACCATAAATAAATGTATACTTAGATATCATAGTAACAAAATACATTGTTGCAACTTTGTAGATGCTACCATAAGGGTATTAAGTAGTTACGAGTATGTATCGTTTCGTTACTTTATATTGTGCTTTTTAAAATGAATTTGAATAAAAGATTCACATCTTCCCTCCGCACTAGTTTGCACTGTACGACGCCAGGGCAGAGCATTCCTCGTCCACACACAAACAAGTTATTGTTCACCCACAGTATATGTATGGTTTACAGATTGAACATTATTGCAATTATTGACATATTATGAGTATGGTAGTTATTAGTAATACCAATAACAACTGGTATATATTTATGTAGTATACGGTAATGAGGCATTTTTAACTACTTTATTATACAATATTAGCTTATAAATTTAAAAATATATATTTATTTATACTTAGATTAGTTTTTTTTTTCTTTTTAATATGTTAAATATTGTTATGTGTATTATTACTTAAAGTTAATATGTTATGCACTTTTATGTATGGATAGTATTTTGTGTTGTGTAATGTATACATGTATTACTATGTATAGGTTGTGTTTCTGAATTGTAAGTATGATGAAGTGTAGGTTATATTGGTTTATGTTATGTTAGAACTGAGAATGGGCGCAAATTAATTTGTAAGCAAGAAGATAAGTACTCACTAAAATTTTAAATTGTTATATAGAAAGCATATTGTGTATGAAATCTCTTTGTACGCTTATAAATTTATAAATGTGTTATTATTTTATATGTGTCAGTCAGATATATTGATTTTCTTATTACGATATTACTCTCAAAAGTGCTTCAGTGTTATCATAACTTAGAGATTTCAGATAGGTGTCAAGCTTTTTTTTGCAGTTGTATATATTTGCGTCCACTTTTTTAATTGTTTTTGTGGAATCCCTTCTTTTATTGATAACGTTGTTTTCAATAGATGTTATAACAGTATAGTGGTCTGTCACCGTAGATAAGCAAACAATAGTATTGACTACTCTTTTTGTTTTAATAAAAGAATGATCCAAGCAATTATTTAACCTTGTTGAAAGCAAATGAGTAGGCATCAGACCATTTATGGCTAGCATGTTTAGGTATTCCATAGATTTAGGGTCATTGTTTAATGGTTTTATATCGATATTGATATCTCCTACTAAAATTATATCATTATAGTCCTTAAGCTGGGATATAATGCTGTCTAGTGATAAAAGAAAATTCTCTGCTGAACCGTAACATGGTGGCCTGTAGATTCCCAAAACAGCAGTATGATTTTCTATTTCTACTTTTAAACAATTTGCATCAGCTATCGAAGGTTCGCTTACTTTGACTTTTGCAATATTATCTTTAATGTAAATAACAACTACACTGTTTTGGTTAATTATGTTTTAGTTAGTACCTTATTGCAAATTATATGCGAGTAAACAGAGATTTTCAATTTAACTGGGTAAAACAGATTTGTAACAACAAAAAGGTTTATATGTAATCAACGATAATACATTGGCCGCGCGCAAAAAAAAAACTTGAGCTCTATATTCCAAAATTTTCGTATGTTGTTGGTGTCGCATTTGTGCAATATATTTTTATGTATATTGTGTATAATGAGTAACTTAGCTCACGTGTATCATAATATACTATTATAGTATTACCTTTTAGATTCCAGGTAATCTAAAAAAAGTTATCTCTGGATTGGTTTTTGATGAATTCATGTAACCAAAAACAACACAATATATATTACTAGCCGTATTTCATATGTAAATATCTACTTGAACTTAGTTTTGGTGAAAAAATCGCGCGGCTATTGTTTACAAAACAACAAACCATTAGCTAGTCTCTGCAGCACAGTCGCGTCACGACACTTAAGACGGTCTGCATGCCGAGCGCAGGCCGAGATCGAATCGCGTAACTCGCGTTTCATCCGTTTCTATGAAGTTGAAATACTGTACCTATAGATAATATTAATGTGACGGAAGCGCTCAATATTAATGTCACTAGCGGTCACTATCCAACTCATGATCGTGGCGGACGTAGCTTAATTTTGCTGATCAGTTAAGAACAGCTAAGCTAACTTCTCTACGAGCGCTTCAAAACTTATATTATTTTATGGTGTTTTAATCTTATTTATTTCTTTATGGCTCATTTGCATGTAATAATCTATAAGTATATAATTACTTTAACTCCAAAAAAATCAAATCACAAAATTCAGAAAGTTGAATCGAAAAAAAAATGAATCGATAATATTATATTGAATTTGCAAATAATTCCTACCCTAGCTTGTGATAAAAAACTAATTTTTATGTTGTTATAAACTAGCAATAGGTAAAGCTATGTGCGTTTGGTAATTTTTTACAATATATAATGTTACACATAGAAAGTAGTTTCTACTGTCTATACCTACTTCCTATAGCTAAGCACATAATAACATAGTATTCACACTCAACGCTCAAGATAGAATAGAGACGCTTATTTTGTATTTCATCAAAATATTGTTTTATCGATATCGATTAAATTAGCACATTAATCACGTCCCATCACTTAACCACGTGGTGGTGGCTTATTGACCGTCACAATCCAATAAAAAAATTAAATAAAATAAAAAGCAAAAACTGAGCTTTGTGAGGGCTCCTGTTTAGAGATATCTAATATTAAGTAGATTAACTACGATGTATTAGAGTCTTGAGTTAAGTTCTGTTGGAGCTGTGACTCTTTGGTTTTCTAACAGATGGCGTTAGTAGTACAACAAAATTCTATCCAATGAACACAAAACTATTAATTTTTTTAAGGATTTTTTAATGGGACATTGGTAGGGCTCGCTTCGCTCGCCCTTATAATTGTACGGATTACAGTACTATTTATATATTATTATGAGTGTTTTTACTTTTATGATCAAATGATATATGAAGGCAGGAGTGATAAATATTCTGTTCAGGCCATGGAAGTAATAAGTAATACGTACAACGTAGTACTTACTAATTCCATGGTTATGACTCTTCCTGCGTCTCTATTTTGACAGGCTTAAAAAAAGAGGTTATCCATTGGAGACGTTTATATGTACCTACTATTATTAGATTTATGGCTAATCTATAAGACCTTCCAAATAAACACACAATATTTTTAAGGGTTTATTTATATAGATATTTTTCCACGCATTCCTCAGAAATTGAATCGCATAATATATATTTCTTGCCTTACATTTACTTCAACTTGGGAAACTGTGCAAGTTTAATCAAAGTCAGTTCAGCTTTCAAGATATGGACGTGTAAGTATGACGGCTTTGCTTATTAATACGAGATGCGGGTGTAGTTTTAATACAGAAACATATCAAAACCTAGGTCAAATACTAGTAAATGTAATAAGAATCAACATGGCCTAACTGGCTTCACTGTACAAATCTAAATGTGCGCAGATTGGTGGGGTGCGCCGATGTTGATTTTTACAAAGAATCAGCGGTAGGTATATATTGTAAAATATTTATACAAACATTTTGAACCATACGCGTCTCTTTCTGCGAATTGCTAGCACGATAGGAACCTCGCCCTCTAGATACAACCAAATACAGGAGTTTCATTCATATTCGTTTATGTTTGTGAGAACATCGAAGAATCTGATGTTTATCAGAGCTTTTCCGAACTTAAAGGAACTGTTAGTTTCAATAATTAAATTATTTTCTAACATGCGTTTATCTTTGAAGATGTTGCAATCATTGGACAGCCCACAGGAATAAAAAGTTCTTGGTTGGCCTGTTGGCAAAAGATAGAGAAAATGGTGCGAGGGATGTTATGCATGTAAAATGTATAAAATGATAATGGATGCAAGGTTTTGACAAATGGTGAGGAAATTAATAAACGTTGCAGGTAATATTTTAAGAAGATTCAAGATTGCTTATTGTTTCTATATAGTACAAGATGTTATAAGCGTATAGGTCCAATGCACTTGTTGACAATCAATGTCAGACACGGCAACATTAGATGAGAAGAGGATTAGGGAATTTACTATCTTGTAAAGGATCACAAGACAGTAAATTTCAATAGCTTTTGAATATAATTTAAGCGACACAAGTATTCAAAAAACTGAATTAGTTAATGACTTAGGCATCCTTTTAGATTATATGTATGGGCAGGGGCCCTTTTCAATCCTCGTAGTCCCAAACTTTACCACCATGTCGTGGCGTATTCCGAATACGCCAGGATAATTTGAATCCAGTTGAATAAGGTATTCGACTGAGTTCCTAGAATGTCACAGGAAGACACCAGCCGATATATGTGACCGCGTGCAAACGAAATGGCGGGAACTTACCCCTTAGCGGCTCGCTAGTCGCTCTGTCGAAGGGGGTTTATTTTGAAACACCTATCTTAATGTGACTGCAGTCCCTAACGAAAGGAATTCGATTCTAATAGACGTCCCTGACTCCCGACGTTGAAGCAAGTAGCTAGCTGAAGTAAGGATGCTTGGAGCTTGTTACGGATGTCATCCAGCGATGACGTGATCGATTTGTGAATGCGTGCGTGAGGCCCGGCGCAAGCGCCGGCTGTTCACGTTTTTGAATTTGAAGTCAGTCCGCTATAAATCTCCGTTCTGGTTACGCGTACGCGGGCACGCTCCAAAAATAGTTTTTACGTGCGGTCACGTATGAGTATAAAGGGATTCTAATCACTGTTTTGTGTGTTATTGTGTTTGTGTGTAGAGATAGATTAGAGTTATATTGGGCGCGCGTCCGATATATATAAAAGCGATTTAATCAATTATGTCGACCATCACATATTCGTTTCAGAATTCACGCTATTGACGGTTTAGTAGGTTACCTAGTAACTATGAGATAATCGAGTACTCTGACAATGCGGAATGGACTTATCGCTACGCTATCGAAACGCGCCGCACCACCTGGGCACATATTAATTGATACTACTATTATTTAATTACGGAATCCGTGATGCCAAGGAGCAATTGCGTGAAACGGAATGATCACATCGCGAAAATTTGTTTTGGCCTGAATTGGAAGGCAGCCGTTATATTTGCAGTGTGACCAGATTTAGCAGAATTCTGCGATTTTAGCATAATTTGATCTCCAATTTAGGGTCTAGCAGATTGTGTCGCAGATTACAGAATATAGCAGATTTTGGCAGAATTTTATATAATATATGCAGAAGTTTAGCAAGATGGAGAAGAATTAGCAATTTAGGTAGTGGTGCTAGAAAGATGAAAAAAATTTACAATTAATAAATAATGTACGAATACTGAATTGTTGATCGAACTTTGCATTGAACTAGAGTCTTGTCTACCACTTAATGACCTATTTAAGCAAGTGCTATTTCTTGACCTACAAAACGTTGTGTACAAAGATTTTAGAAGTTTGGTCATAACTGGTTCTCATTTTCCAAATCTGGTATACAAATCTAACATATAAACAATTTACTCCGAAAATAGTGATCTTAAATTCGATAAAGTAGTGGCAGATCTTTTAGAATCGGGAGAAGTTCTGCTGACCTCACACTTATAAACACTAAATTAGAACTTACCTGCGGGAGAAATTTAACAGGGTGGATGCATTTTTAATTAAATTTGTTTTGATATTTTTTACGCCGTCAAAAAAAATATAAAAGAATCTCAAAGTTCGATGGTTCTGTATATTAATATCGACACCACAGAAAATTAGAAGTACCTACCATATAGAGTTCTTGTTAATTCGTGTTACTCAATGATAAATAATTTAGTATTTTTTTTGTTTTTACATAACATTAATTTAATTGGGTCTTCATTCATCAGCAATGTTTTGGCATCAATCAAAAATAAAGTTAGCAGACTTTAGCAGAATTTAGGGGAGCAGCTAGCATAATCTCCAATTTAAATCTGGTCACACTGTATATTTGGGAGATTGGGAGTACCTACATGATGTTTTGTTTTTATTTGATTAAAATAACTTAATTATCTACAGACTACAGAGTTAAAACTGTAATATGAAATTAATCAACTGAAGCATCCATACTATTGAAGTGCAAGAATATTTGTAGGTATGATAAAAAAATTCCATGCTAACAAAGATTTACCCAGAAGGGATTCGTCGTGGCAATAGGTAACCGGTGAATTATCAACAGGATGGCCAGTGGCAATAGCTGCGAGCTATCATTCATGGGTCGAATGAATGAGTTTCACCTAGCACCATGCGATGAAATGAGTTTCATCGCATGGTGCTAGGGTATATTGCGAATGCTCACCTAACTAGCTACCACCTTCAAGTAAAACATCTGTCGCCAAGCACCTAACGGTTTGTAACCTTGTGTATTCTAGCAGCTGTCCTTCAGAGACAGTCCCAAATTCTATGTTAAGCATTATCCTCCTCAAACACATCATTACTTAACAACAGATGAAATATTGGTCAAAACACAACCAATCAGCTGTAAAATATGCGATTAATTATCTCTCCTGGAATTAATTTAGTACCTACACAATTCTTCAATTAATTTGGTACGTTCATATCTAAGTAAAATCTTTTTATTATAATTTTATGTTGTGATAAATTTCTGATAAGGATCATGTTTTCCAAATTGATACATTGATATTATGTGTAATGTTATATTAAAAATTCAGGATTTAATCCAGAAGTTGTCAATTAAGTATACAACAAAGTATTAAAATTATTCATTTAACTAAACATAGATTTGAAGCATTTGTAGTAGACAATTATTTCTTATATCTGATAAGTTAGCCTTTGACCACTATCTCACCTGATGGTAAGTGATGACGTTGTTCAGGCTAACCTAAAATTACTGGACCTAAAAGACAGCTGCGGGAACACACAATTAAGTGATTGGTGACAGATTTTTTTAAAAACTGAATGGAATGGATCAGTTATTTTATACAACACTTAGCCAGAATTAATGAAAAAATTACAATGTTAGAATACATACTTAAAACTTTAATATGTGTGACCTGCAGGTTCATCCAGAAGGATAAAATGTTTTTGTTCCAGTGGCACAGGCATGCGTCAATTAGATTAACAATGTCTTGGATTTGATTATGTAGATCAGTTCATTGTTACTATTCTCAACAGAGAGTCACTTATTTCCTGGTGCATGGTAGCAGACTATATTCTTGCAAGATCTAAAATAATACTTATGACATGGTATACTAGTTAGGATTCTGTAGGACTCTATTACTAAACCTCAGTTGTCCGTTTGTCTGTCCAATCTTCCACGAGCTGTCTTCTTTTATCTTACATACAAGCGTCAAACTTGGTGTGGTTATAGTGCATTATGTAACATACAATTACATATACTAAATAAAGGCCAATGTGTTGGCACAGGTGTGTGAATCCAGCTCTCACTTGTATTTTTTTTGTGTATAAATAAATTACATCTGGCAATCAGGGCTGCAGCGGCATTATATTGTTATTTATATTACAATAATACATTTATGTATTCTTTATTTATGTTTGTTTGTGAGGTAATATGCAAATAAAATTAACCATTCTAGGGTAAACATACCGGTTATCGGCAGTTTAAGCGACTAGTTGACTTCTGAGTTGATTTCTATCATGATGATCTAGTCCAAGTCTTAAAAAAATTCATTTCATCCTATAATAGTCTATTTTCCTAAAATCTACCGATTATAGACGTTTCTACGATACATAATTAAAGAAAAAATATTTTTCGTAAATATAGAAATTATACCAGTTTTCGGCATTTTCACTCAGTTATCGTCCACCAGTGCACTGGTAAATGGCCACCTAATTCACAGTATAAAAACGACTCTTATTTATATTATTCATAGGGTTTATAATAGTATGAAAGTAAAACAATTAGTATATTCACAAAAAGCTGTATGTTTTTACTCCTACAACTTAAAATACAATCCGGTGTAATTTTTAGCGATTTTCGCCCGCTCATTATTTTAAACGCCTGGAAACAGGTCTAACTTTTACTAATTTTAGAATAACGACTGAGGGCTCATGTCTCATTTTCGAGGTGATGCAGATGGATTGTAAAACCGCGAAGTTTGTCTGAATTGAATGGCGTGAAATTAGACCAGTCTTGTCTTAAACACTGTATATTATTTAAAATAACATGTGAAGTGCTCGAAAAAGTGGTAGTGGTCGATAAACCGGTATGTTTACCCTACAATACTATTAATAATAATATTACTCTTTTCTTCTTTCAGACTGAGCAATAAATAGATCCATATAACGAATACTTAAATAAGCAAAATGGATCTGCCTAAAGATACTATTATTAGTATCAAAAACCCTATCAAGAGTGAAGAAGCAAAAGCAGAGATAAATGTATTGTGCTTCAATTTAACCCCATATAGTCAAATGACACAGTTCTTGTGTTGCACCATATTTGTTTTTGTATGCTATCTAGCATATGGATATTTCCTGGAATTGATATTTTCTAAGCCGGAAGTTAAACCAGTTAGTCTGTATATTACTCTTGTACAGTTTTTGATCACAATGGCTCTCAGTTATATTGAGTCATTAATAAGGAATCCTATAAAAAGAAAGTGAGTAAAATCTAATTCTTCTATTTTTCCTGTATTACACAGTTAGCTGTCCAATTGCTGCCTGCTTCTTTCTTAGACAAAGTAGAAAATGGTTGGACCGGAAAACTGCCGGCCACTGCTGCTTTGATGTGAATTGAGTATTGACGTGAAAGCTTCCTCTAAAAATTAAACATTCCTACCCCCAGTTTCTGAAATGTTTTTCAAAACCTTGAAGTTGATAGACTGCCAACTGTGAGCTGATTGGATAATGATATAATATGACTATATGATTTAATATGGTTTGGATATGTGGAGAGGTTTAATGAAATGAGAATGACTAAACAGGTATACATGGGACAAGCGAACGGAAGTGTTAGAAGGGGAAGACCTAGGCTAGGCGAACGTTCCAAATTCAGATTAAAGATGTTTTGAAAAAAGGCCAGGTTAGAAGTACACTAAATTGACGCTCTTCTATGTATAAAAGGATTGATCAGTGTAGATGAAGCGACAGAGATATGTATGGATCGTAGTCATTGGAAATGTCTCTACCTACCCCAATGGGAAAGGGGCGTGTTTTTATGTATGTATTATGTATCAAAGTCAAAATCATTTATTCAATTTAGGCGTCTACGACGCTCTTATGAAGGTCGATTACAAATTTTAATATTGAAGTCAATTACAAATTTTAATATTGAAATATACTACTTTTGTACTGCCACATTCAGCAAACAAAATTTATAGAGCCACTGCAAGAAGAACGGGCAAGAAACTCGGGGCCATTCTTTAAACGTCTTTTTACAATGTATTGTTATATACAATATAATACAATTATAACAATATTTAACTACATTACGTAGGTGACAGGCGCTAGCTTGGCAGAGGCGAACCAGTCCAAGCATTTTTGTCGTTTATGTAATCACAAACTGTGTAGTAAGATTTCTTTATTAAAATGTTCTTCACATGCAACTTGAATTTTCTTTCTGTGAGCGTTGTAACATTTTTGGGCAATTTATTATAAAACCGTACACAATTGCCTAAGAAAGACCTTTTTTTTGTCTTTGCTAATCTAAAACCTGGCACCGCTATTTTATCTTTATTCCTTGTGTTATAATCGTGATTGTCACTGTTTGATTTAAATTTGCTCAAATTTTTACGAACATACATAATATTTTCAAATATATACAGACTTGGTAAAGTTAAAATATCAATTTCTTTAAAAAGATCTCTCCGAGATTTCCTAGGATCCATTTCGTATATGGCTCGAATTGCACGCTTTTGTAAGATAAAGATTGTCTCTATCTCAGCAGCATCTCCCCACAGCAATACACCATATGACATAATACTTTGGAAGTACGCGAAATAAACGAGCCTAGCAGTAGCTACGTCTGTTAGCTGTCTTATCTTACGGACTGCATATGCAGCAGAACTAAGTCTTCCGGATAGATCATGTAGGTATATGTGTATTCCACTGTAAAGTTGAATCCATTTTGATTCCCAGGAAGACTGTCGCATTGTCAAAAGAGAGTTTATCTAGGCCAAGCTTAATGTTTGGTTCAACATAAGTAATATTTGGTAAAGAAAACTTTAAACATTTGGTCTTTTTTGAATTTAAGAGATAATTAATAGCCGCAAACCACTTAGAGATCATAGATAACACATTATTTACATGAGTAAGTTCACTACCTTTCCTATCTACTTTAAAAATCGGGGAGGTATCATCTGCGAATAAAACTATACCGCAGAAATTTTTAACCATGCAAGGAAGATCATTTAGGTATATACGCTAGAAACAGTATACATTTATAATATGACGCGATAGACAACCATTGACTGTTTAGTATTCTGATCAAAACTTGGAAAAACATTAATTAAAATTCAGAAATTAGCGTCTATTTAACCAGGACGCCATAAATACAAGACCACTTCAGAAATTAAATTAGTATCTTCTTTTAGGGTACCAATCAGAACCTATGCTTTACTCGCAGCATTAACACTAGGTACAATGGCATTCTCAAACTTGGCGCTGAGTTACCTCAACTACCCCACACAGCTAATATTCAAGAGCTGCAAACTCATTCCAGTGATGATTGGAAGCATAATCATAATGAATAAGAGGTATGGGTTTCTGGACTATGTGGCCGCTGTTTCGATGTGTATTGGACTTACTATGTTTACTTTGGGTAAGTAACCAGCTCCTAATACTTATACTTAGGTCTTTGCATGTCTCTTAAATACATATTTTAAATTTTTATTTAATCATAATAATTCTTTACATACCACTGTAGGTATATAGTCAATAAAATAATATTAAATCTAAAAAACTATGTACGTCGTCATAATATTATTCCCTCGCCCAAACGTGCCTATTAGGCTAGCCGCATTGCCCCGCTGTATTGCGAGGGAAATCCGTTGAACGAGGTATTCACCTGAGCGTTGGTCTCGCGTCCTATCTCGCAAGCGCCGCCCTAGATCTGCTACAATATTATTTATTTTAAATAGTATTGTTGAACTGCCATTTAGGGGGCATTTCACATTAAAATTTTATATTTCGCACTAGCAGACATAGTTGTTGGAAATTTAATAGGCTTTTGACTACTTTCGCACCTGTTGGTATGTGATTATGGGGCTGGAGATCTTAAACAGGCTAAGCCTAGAATTGGATCTCAAGGACAGCTCCCGCAACGCACGGTTAGGAGTTCAGCGATACTTTCTACTAGGCAGTAGCTAGCCAGACGAGCACGCACAAACAGCCGTATCACTATCCAAACCATGCCATGCAGTGCTGCCAACTCAATTTAGCAAAATCGCGCTAGAACGCGCTAAATGACACTTACAAAATAAAAACGTCTTGAGTGACGCCAATCAGTGACGAATAACGAATGGATTTATCAATTTGACCGTATTTTATGTATTTGATTAGTCAAATATTCACAAAATAACCTACTATTTATAATGAAATAACAATTAGGTATATATGTCAAATAAAAAGCTAAATTAGTAGGTGCCTCCTAAGGAGACTTAACAACATGAGCAACTTATCAGCTTTTAATCATACCTAATCTTTATCTGATTCATGCTGACATGATAGGCTATTTCACGATGTCGTTTAATGACACGAATTTTGATCGAAAATTCCAGTTCACAATAATATGTATAGTGCGCTTTTGTTTAATCACAAATCACAGGTTTTAATTAGTAGTGTTTGTAATCAATATCTTGCTCCCACTCTTTTAATCTTGTTTATATGATTTGCTAAAAGATAAATCCATTTTATCTGTAAACTCCTAAAAACCTACATAACATTGAGTTAATCTGTGGATCTGGGAACAGTTGAATATGAGATGAAACGAACACACTAGTTAGGGGTTCCCCAAAACATAGGTAGGTATAACTCGAGTGATCTCTAACTCATAATTCACAAAAAAATATCAGCATTTCACTGTTGCTAGTTTATAAAATATAGTGATTAAGGTATTGTAATTTGATTTATAAATAGCGCCAGATTTAGGGCTAGGCGCTATAACGCGCTTTTAGCCAAAAAAAGCGCTAGATCTGGCGCTGAAAGCGCTAAGTTGGCAGGACTGCCATGCAGTGACAGATGATGAGGTTTACTTATTGAACAGTATTGCCATTGTCTAACATTAAAAACTTTTTCAGCCGATTCAAAAACCTCCCCCAATTTTGACGCGTTCGGAGTCCTCATTATATCCCTCGCGCTACTCTGCGATGCCATCATCGGCAACGTACAAGAGAAGGCTATGAAGCAACACCAGGCTTCTAACAACGAAGTGGTGTTTTTTTCTTACGCTATTGCCTACGTGTACCTAATGGTGATTACCGGTGTGAGCGGCGTGCTCAGAGATGGAGTTGTATATTGTATGGAGGTGAGTAGCCATACCAGGATGTATAATTTTAGTCGGGTTTCTAACTTCGAACCTCTCGTTAAACACATTTACCTCAAATCCCTGATTTTTGTTCTGTGATGCAGTTATCGGTAACCTACAGCAGGAAGCAATGATGTAACACCAGGTATTTACAAACAAAAGAGTGGTGTGTGTCTGGTGTTGCATCAATACAAACAAAAGAGTAGTGTGTGCCTGGTGTTGCATCAATACAAACAAAAGAGTAGTGTATGCCTGGTGTAGCATCAATACAAACAAAAGAGTAGTGTATGCCTGGTGTTGCATCAATACAAACAAAAGAGTAGTGTGTGTCTGGTGTTGCATCAATACAAACAAAAGAGTGGTGTATGCCTGGTGTTGCATGAATACAAACAAAAGAGTAGTGTGTGCCTGGTGTTGCATCAATACAAACAAAATAGTAGTGTATGCCTGGTGTTGCATCAATACAAACAAAAGAGTAGTGTATGCCTGGTGTAGCATCAATACAAACAAAAGAGTAGTGTATGCCTGGTGTTGCATCAATACAAACAAAAGAGTAGTGTGTGCCTGGTGTTGCATCAATACAAACAAAAGAGTAGTGTGTGCCTAGTGTTGCATCAATACAAACAAAAAGTGGTGTGTGCCTGGTGTTGCATCAATACAAACAAAAGAGTAGTGTGTGCCTGGTGTTGCATCAATACAAACAAAAGAGTAGTGTATGCCTGGTGTTGCATCAATACAAACAAAAGAGTAGTGTATGCCTGGTGTTGCATCAATACAAACAAAAGAGTAGTGTGTGCCTGGTGTTGCATCAATACAAACAAAAGAGTGGTGTTTTATTCTTACGCTATAGGCTACGTCTGCGTGTACTGTATCAGCCGGATCGTCCACTGCTGGACACAGCCTCCCCCATTAAGTGAGAGTATGCCATAATCCTCACGCTTGGCTTGGCGATCGCGGTTTAAGATAGCAGATCCTCAGAAGGCCCTGCTGCCCACCTTACTGTATTTTACCTTTAGTCGCCTCTTTCGACACCCATACATGTAGCAATCAATTTACAGATGCATTTCTGTCTTTGGTACTCTCGTATCACAAGCTGGCCTTTTATTCACGATAGGCTAGCCTTTGACCACCTTATGATAACTGAATATGTGGTTTATGGTAAATAGGCTGTTGTCTGTTTTATGGGGCTTGGCTCTTGAGGACAGCTTCCTGAACACCCCTTTCAGGTGCTTAGTTACAGATTTTCTACGTGAGGGCTAGCCAGGCAGGTATGTGCAAAATGCCCTACTGATTGATAATACTACTGCTTTAAAATAAATTACCAGAAAACATTAAACATTTTAATCACACCTATAAATATATAAATTAAAACTATAATGTTACGAGCTGGGGGTTCGGGATAAATAATGCAATACGTTTTCGGCAAACTGACACCTTTATTAACCGTTCTACAGTCACTTCCAACTACACTAAAACACTGAACTAATCGCACTTCACAGAACACTATTCACAAACTTCACTGTACTTCACTATTCGCGCTTGGAGCACTTGGTCCAAAGATAATCGCACTGTTGATCGTTTCGAACTCAAAGTAAGACTGACTGGTCGGCGCGGACCCGACCCTATTTATACTCAAAAGTTACATTTTCCAGAATGTTCACAAATAGTCTAGATAGAAAAATAATAAGGGCCATAAATCATCCTTTTAACGTAAACAACTTTGAATGGAATTCCACGAAAGTTAACTACTACTTATTCCGTGGTTGTTTACTAGTTGCCTGAGAACAAAGGCGACCCTTTTTTTTTATAACCTTTTGTGTGAAGAGTAGGTACATTCTTGATTTCTTTTACTTGTTTACTGACGTTGGATTATTCTAGATTGTTCGAGCCCTTGCGCCGTAACACTTCCCCTCCTAAGACATGCTCGTCCCGAGCATAGTTGGAACCACAGTATGGCGCCAATCGATCCACATGAACAATCTTAGAAACTCCTCGATGACCCTTCCGTATCCGGTACGTGATGTCGTTGATTTTAGTCACAACTAGGTATGGTCCGTCCCATTTAGGCTGAAGCTTCGGTGACTTCCCTTTACTGCGTACAGGGTTATGCAGCCACACCATAGACCCTTCAGTAAATCCAGGATTGTTTAGTTTCCTGTCGTATCGAGTCTTCATTTTTGCGGACATCTGCTGGCCGGTATCTCTTACATGTTCATAAATGTCATTCATTTTGCTGCGTAGGTCACTCACGTAGTCTGTTATGCTGCGGGGAGCGTCAGGTGGAATGCCAGTTATAAGATCAGCGGGCAACCTTAATTCCCTTCCAAAGTTCGCAAAGGCTGGTGTCACAGATGTGCTCTCATGAACAGCACTTCGGTAAGAGAGAAGAAATGGCTGAATGTGCTTGTCCCAATCCTTTTGTCGGCTCTCAACCACTTTTGCCAAATATCTTTCTAGTGTTTGATTAAATCGTTCTACCATTCCATCGGATTGCGGGTGGTAAGAGGTGGTTCTGGTTTTGTGAGCTCCCATAACTCGACATGTTTCTTGAAATACTTGGGACTCGAAGTTTCGTCCTTGATCACTATGAATTTCCAGTGGGACACCAAAACGACAAAAGACTTCGTGAACTAATTTATCAGCAACGGTTGTTGCTTCCTGGTTAGGAATGGCGAACACTTCCGGCCACTTTGTGAAGTAGTCCATGACGACCATGAAGTATTTGTTCCCATTTTCAATCACAGGGAATGGGCCAGCTATGTCTAACGCTATTCTTTCCCACGGGGCTCCAACGTTATAGAGTTTAAGCGCACCTCTGCTTCGTGTCTGGGGTCCTTTCACCGCAGAACAAGTAGTGCATTTCCGGCACCAATCCTCAACATCGTCGCGACAGTGAATCCAATAAAAGCGTTCCCTTATCTTCAGCAGAGTCTTTTTCACGCCCATGTGACTTCCAGAGCGACCGTCGTGGTAGAGTTGAAGAACTTCAGGAATTTTTGCTTTAGGAACCACCATTTGGAGATGACACTTTGTCCCTCGAGCATTTTCCCATTTCCGGCACAGTACTCCATCTTGAATAACTAAGCTGTCCCACTGTGCCCAATAACACTTCGTCGTCACGCTCTTTGCAGCAACATCGTTCCACTTGGGCTTATTGACACCACCGTTAATCCAATCCAAGATGGGGCGAATGTCTGTGTCATCCTGTTGAGCTGTTTGTATTGCTCCTTTCCATTCATCACTAAGATCCGTTCTTAGCAACTTAACAGGTACCAGTTCTTTATTTTCTTGTCGAACGCAGTGCTTGCAGCCTTCAGTACAAGGTCTTCTCGATAACGCATCAGCGTTCCCATGAGACTTGCCACTTCGGTGTTCGATCTCGAATTCAAACTCTTGAAGCTGTTCGATCCACCTTGCCACTTGTCCTTCGGGGTTTTTGAAATGTAATAGCCACTTTAATGCAGCATGATCAGTCCGCAGATGGAATTTGCGTCCCAATAAGTACTTGCTAAAATGCTGCAAGGTCTTCACAACTGCTAGTAGCTCTCTTCTAGTGACGCAGTAGTTTCTTTCTGGTTTCGACAAAGATTTGCTGAAGTAAGCTATCACAATCTCCTGATCTCCTTTTCGTTGAGATAGGATACCGCCGATCCCGGTGTTACTTGCATCGGTGTCTACTATGAAGTCGTTCTCGGTGTCTGGATAACCAAGAATAGGAGCATCGCATAAATGGCTTTTCAATTCAGCAAAGGCGGCCTCACATTTTTCATCCCAACAAAACAGACGCTTCTCCTCAGTCAGTTTGTGCAATGGTTTGGCAATATCGGCGAAGTTCTTAACAAACCTTCGGTAGTAGGAGCATAATCCTAAAAAGGCACGGACTTGTGTCTTGTCCCTTGGAGTTGGCCAATCCTTCACGGCGACAATCTTATCTGGGTCAGTTTGTACACCATCTTCTGAGACAACGTGCCCCAAATAATTCACTTGGCGTCTGAATAATGTGCACTTTTTGGGACTTAGCTTGAGATTTGCCCCTCGGATTTTCACCAGTACACGTTCCAGATTCTGAAGGTGATCTTCGAATGTTCGGCCCACAATGATGATGTCATCCAAATAGACTAGACAGGCGTCTCCAATTAGACCCATGAGTATGAGCTCCATAAGCCTTTCAAACGTTGCAGGAGCGTTGCACAATCCAAATGGCATAACTCTGAATTGCCAAAGACCCTTACCCGTGGAAAATGCAGTTTTCTCCTTGTCCTTAGGGTCAATTTCTACCTGCCAGTAGCCACTTTTCAGGTCTAAAGTTGTAAACCACTTCATTCCCGTGAGCGTGTCCAGGGTGTCATCAATCCTTGGTAGTGGGTAGCTGTCTTTCTTCGTAACTTCGTTTAGTCGTCGGTAGTCCACACAAAATCGCGTCGTGCCATCCTTCTTCTTAACCAGAACTACAGGGGAACACCATGGGCTTGATGATGGTTCAATGACACCGTTTTTCACCATCTCTTCAATCATAGTGTCCACTTCTTTCTCGCGCGCAACTGGTAGTCTTCTGGGTCGTTGGCGAATAGGTAGCTCATTTCCTGTGTTGATTTTGTGTTGAACCAATCCAGTCTTCCCAATGTCAGCATCATTATTAGAGAAGATGTCCCCGTACTTCATGAGCAATTTCTGAGCTGTTACCACTTCTTCTGCAGATAGATTTTCCCGACAACCATCCAAAAGCGATGTTACATCAAACTAGTGACTTTGGAGCAATTGCCACCTAATGGTTCTTGGCATTGACGCATCCAGAATACTTCTTCATATGTGCCCATTAGCGTGCCTTTCTTGATTATTTGACCTTCTTTGCTCGGATTTATTATTCGCACCGTTGAGACACTTGTAGCTTTGGTCAATGTTCGTGCCATTATATATGGAACATCACCGTCTGAACCCTCAATAAGCACGCATCGATTGCCATGATCGGAGGAATTAGATAAACTTACAGGAACAATGGTTTCTGACCTAGGGGGCAGAACTGTCTTCTTTAGGCAGTAGACCAATCCTGATGTTCCACCTTCTATAAAAACTTCTTCTGATCCACATTTCAAAACTCCTTGGTGCACATCAATCTTGCAGCAATATTTCCTCATGAAGTCTAAGCCGAGAATGCAGTCATCGACAATATCAGCAACAATGACATTATGCAAGAAAGTTCTCTCACCCAGCTTCAGTTCCACCTCCTTTTCGCCTTGGACGGATATGTGCTGACCGGTGGCTGTTAGCAGACGGATTTGTGCGTTGCTGCGGTAGTAGTCCCCAATAATGCGTTTTGATAGTTGGGAACTCAAGACTGTACGTGAAGCTCCAGTATCCAAGGTAAACTTACAAGGTGTCCCGTTGATTTCTCCATTAATAATCAGGCTGTTCCCGTCATGGGCTTGTGAGATGAAAACTTTGGGGGCTATTTCTACACCAGCCAGCACCCGCCCCGCAGTCCTGGCGTTTACTCGTTTCCCTGCTGCTGTTGCACAGTGGAACTCACTGGCCTTCTTTCCTGGGGTTGCATTCTTTCTCCTATGGTTCGCTTGGGGCAACTAGATCGAAGGTGGCCCCTTTCTCCACAGTCGTAGCATCGTGGACTGAATCTTTGGTGACTGTCGCGATAAGATTGTGTGGTAACCTCTCGAATACGATGTGATCGATGATCTTGCCGCACAGCTTCTACCTCCAAAGCATGGGCCAAGGCGTCCTTTATTGATTCATGATGACCCAGCCTCACTGCAGCTCTCACTTCTAAGTCACGTATCCCATCTACAAATGCTTGAAGTAGGATTCCGTCGATGAGTGCCGGTGAAGATTGATACGCCTTCCGTACGAGCATTTCCACTTCCAGCGCCCACTGCTGAAGATTTTCGCTGCTTCGCTGGGTTCGCTCTTTGAGCTGAGCGCGGAACACATGCTCCAGATGAGCATCACCGAACCGAGACTCCAATGCCTCCAGAAGTTGGTCATAAGCTATGTCTTTTCCAAGGGCCTCCAGAACTGTTAAGGCTTTGTCACGAAGTCCCAGAGTAAGCGCTGTCATAGCCTGCGCTTTAGTCCAACCATTGGCCTGCACAACGGCCTCAAACTGAATTTTGTAGGCCGACCACGAAGAGGATCCGTCGAATGGTGGTACTTTAAATCCTCGTGGTGACGGTACAGATGCAGGTGCTGACGTTGCATGCAGGTCTTTCATTAGAAGGGTCTGCTCCTCTTGGCGACGGGTCTGTTCTTCCCTGTCGTGTCGGAGTTGTTCCTCAAGGCGGCGGGCCTGCTCTTCCTGGCGTCGGGCTTGCTCCTCTTTGTCTTGTTGCAGCTGCTGTTCAAGACGCCGGGCCTGCTCCTCCTGGCGGCGGGCCTGCTCTTCCTGGCGTCGGGCTTGCTCCTCTTTGTCTTGTTGCAGCTGCTGTTCAAGACGCCGGGCCTGCTCCTCCTGGCGGCGGGCCTGCTCCTCTTTGTCCAAGCGTCGCTGTTCCTCTTGGCGGCGGGCCTGCTCCTGAAGCATCGCCATTAGTGCAGCCAAGTCAGGCGCAGCTGGAGCAGCCATAGTCGAAGGGGTTCCCGATGTAGCGGCGGCGGTTGTTTCTGTAGTTGGTTGTTCTTCGGAGAGCACTGGTGGTGTAGCCCCTCCAAACCTTCGTTGGTCGATGTCCTGTTGCCGCTGGCTCCTCGTTCGGATGCCCTCTAAGTCTTCCTTTGGGAGCACAGGCATTATTTATCCCCAATTCTGACACCAATTTGTTACGAGCTGGGGGTTCGGGATAAATAATGCAATACGTTTTCGGCAAACTGACACCTTTATTAACCGTTCTACAGTCACTTCCAACTACACTAAAACACTGAACTAATCGCACTTCACAGAACACTATTCACAAACTTCACTGTACTTCACTATTCGCGCTTGGAGCACTTGGTCCAAAGATAATCGCACTGTTGATCGTTTCGAACTCAAAGTAAGACTGACTGGTCGGCGCGGACCCGACCCTATTTATACTCAAAAGTTACATTTTCCAGAATGTTCACAAATAGTCTAGATAGAAAAATAATAAGGGCCATAAATCATCCTTTTAACGTAAACAACTTTGAATGGAATTCCACGAAAGTTAACTACTACTTATTCCGTGGTTGTTTACTAGTTGCCTGAGAACAAAGGCGACCCTTTTTTTTTATAACCTTTTGTGTGAAGAGTAGGTACATTCTTGATTTCTTTTACTTGTTTACTGACGTTGGATTATTCTAGATTGTTCGAGCCCTTGCGCCGTAACAATAATAAAAGTATGTAGGTAGTACAAATAGTATATTTTGCCTTTCAGAACTCATTTACGATGTACTCCAACATACTATTGCTAAGTGTGAGCGGGTACTGCGGCCTGCAGGCGGTGTTGACGCTAGTGCGGATAGCGGGGGCTACTGTCGCAGTCACCATCACCACCATGCGCAAAGCAGTCTCCATCATCATATCCTTCGTGCTGTTCAGCAAGCCTTTCGTCTTCCAGTAAGTAACTCTTACCAACGGTACACAAGCCAAGTACAATATTATTAAGTATGAGTGGATACTTCTAGTGGTGCAGTCGGCCTTCAGGTGAGCGCAAGTGCGGATAGCGAGGTTTATTGTTGCCGTCATAGTTATCACAATGTGAAAATCAGTCAACATCATCTAATCCTTCGTGCTCTTCAGAAAGTAACTCTGATCGACAGTACACAAGCCAAGTACAATATTATATAGTGCGAGTGGGTACTGCAGCCTTCAGAGGAGCGCAAGTGCGGATAGCGAGGTTTACTGTTGCCGTCATAGTTATCACAATGTGAAAATCAGTCTACATCATCAAATTCTTCGTGCTCTTCAGTAAGTAACTCTGATCAACAGTACACAAGCCAAGTACAACATTATATAGTAAGAATGGGTACTGCAGCCTTCAGAGGAGCGCAAGTGGGGATAGCGAGGTCTACTGTTGCTGTCACAGTTATCACAATGTGAAAATCAGTCTACATCATCAAATTCTTCGTGCTCTTCAGTAAGTAACTCTGATCAACAGTAAACAAGCCAAGTACAACATTATATAGTGCGAGTGGGTACTGCAGCCTTCAGAGGAGCGCAAGTGCGGATAGCGAGGTCTACTGTTGCTGTCACAGTTATCACAATGTGAAAATCAGTCTACATCATCAAATTCTTCGTGCTCTTCAGTAAGTAACTCTGATCAACAGTAAACAAGCCAAGTACAACATTATATAGTGCGAGTGGGTACTGCAGCCTTCAGAGGAGCGCAAGTGCGGATAGCGAGGTCTACTGTTGCTGTCACAGTTATCACAATGTGAAAATCAGTCTACATCATCAAATTCTTCGTGCTCTTCAGTAAGTAACTCTGATCAACAGTAAACAAGCCAAGTACAACATTATATAGTGCGAGTGGGTACTGCAGCCTTCAGAGGAGCGCAAGTGCGGATAGCGAGGTCTACTGTTGCTGTCACAGTTATCACAATGTGAAAATCAGTCTACATCATCAAATTCTTCGTGCTCTTCAGTAAGTAACTCTGATCAACAGTAAACAAGCCAAGTACAACATGATATAGTGCGAGTGGGTACTGCAGCCTTCAGAGGAGCGCAAGTGCGGATAGCGAGGTCCACTGTTGCTGTCTCAGTTTTCACAATGTGAAAATCAGTCTACATCATCAAATCCTTCATGCTGTTCAGTAAGTCTTACAGTAAGTAACTGATCAACAGTAAACAAGCCAAGTACAACATTATATAGTGCGAGTGGGTACTGCGGCCTTCAGAGGAGCGCAAGTGCGGATAGCGAGGTTTACTGTTGCCGTCATAGTTATCACAATGTGAAAATCAGTCAACATCATCTAATCCTTCGTGCTCTTCAGAAAGTAACTCTGATCAACAGTACACAAGCCAAGTACAATATTATATAGTGCGAGTAGGTACTGCAGCCTTCAGAGGAGCGCAAGTGCGGATAGCGAGGTTTACTGTTGCCGTCATGGTTATCACAATGTGAAAATCAGTCTACATCATCAAATTCTTCGTGCTCTTCAGTAAGTAACTCTGATCAACAGTACACAAGCCAAGTACAACATTATATAGTGCGAATGGGTACTGCAGCCTTCAGAGGAGCGCAAGTGGGGATAGCGAGGTCTACTGTTGCTGTCAAAGTTATCACAATGTGAAAATCAGTCTACATCATCAAATTCTTCGTGCTCTTCAGTAAGTAACTCTGATCAACAGTAAACAAGCCAAGTACAACATTATATAGTGCGAGTGGGTACTGCAGCCTTCAGAGGAGCGCAAGTGCGGATAGCGAGGTCTACTGTTGCTGTCACAGTTATCACAATGTGAAAATCAGTCTACATCATCAAATTCTTCGTGCTCTTCAGTAAGTAACTCTGATCAACAGTAAACAAGCCAAGTACAACATTATATAGTGCGAGTGGGTACTGCAGCCTTCAGAGGAGCGCAAGTGCGGATAGCGAGGTCTACTGTTGCTGTCACAGTTATCACAATGTGAAAATCAGTCTACATCATCAAATTCTTCGTGCTCTTCAGTAAGTCACTCTGATCAACAGTAAACAAGCCAAGTACAACATTATATAGTGCGAGTGGGTACTGCAGCCTTCAGAGGAGCGCAAGTGCGGATAGCGAGGTCTACTGTTGCTGTCACAGTTATCACAATGTGAAAATCAGTCTACATCATCAAATTCTTCGTGCTCTTCAGTAAGTAACTCTGATCAACAGTAAACAAGCCAAGTACAACATTATATAGTGCGAGTGGGTACTGCAGCCTTCAGAGGAGCGCAAGTGCGGATAGCGAGGTCTACTGTTGCTGTCACAGTTATCACAATGTAAAAATCAGTCTACATCATCAAATTCTTCGTGCTCTTCAGTAAGTAACTCTGATCAACAGTAAACAAGCCAAGTACAACATTATATAGTGCGAGTGGGTACTGCAGCCTTCAGAGGAGCGCAAGTGCGGATAGCGAGGTCTACTGTTGCTGTCACAGTTATCACAATGTGAAAATCAGTCTACATCATCAAATTCTTCGTGCTCTTCAGTAAGTAACTCTGATCAACAGAAAACAAGCCAAGTACAACATTATATAGTGCGAGTGGGTACTGCAGCCTTCAGAGGAGCGCAAGTGCGGATAGCGAGGTCTACTGTTGCTGTCACAGTTATCACAATGTGAAAATCAGTCTACATCATCAAATTCTTCGTGCTCTTCAGTAAGTAACTCTGATCAACAGTAAACAAGCCAAGTACAACATGATATAGTGCGAGTGGGTACTGCAGCCTTCAGAGGAGCGCAAGTGCGGATAGCGAGGTCCACTGTTGCTGTCTCAGTTATCACAATGTGAAAATCAGTCTACATCATCAAATCCTTCATGCTGTTCAGTAAGTCTTACAGTAAGTAACTGATCAACAGTAAACAAGCCAAGTACAACATTATATAGTGCGAGTGGGTACTGCGGCCTTCAGAGGAGCGCAAGTGCGGATAGCGAGGTTTACTGTTGCCGTCATAGTTATCACAATGTGAAAATCAGTCAACATCATCTAATCCTTCGTGCTCTTCAGAAAGTAACTCTGATCAACAGTACACAAGCCAAGTACAATATTATATAGTGCGAGTGGGTACTGCAGCCTTCAGAGGAGCGCAAGTGCGGATAGCGAGGTTTACTGTTGCCGTCATAGTTATCACAATGTGAAAATCAGTCTACATCATCAAATTCTTCGTGCTCTTCAGTAAGTAACTCTGATCAACAGTACACAAGCCAAGTACAACATTATATAGTGCGAATGGGTACTGCAGCCTTCAGAGGAGCGCAAGTGGGGATAACGAGGTCTACTGTTGCTGTCACAGTTATCACAATGTGAAAATCAGTCTACATCATCAAATTCTTCGTGCTCTTCAGTAAGTAACTCTGATCAACAGTAAACAAGCCAAGTACAACATTATATAGTGCGAGTGGGTACTGCAGCCTTCAGAGGAGCGCAAGTGCGGATAGCGAGGTCTACTGTTGCTGTCACAGTTATCACAATGTGAAAATCAGTCTACATCATCAAATTCTTCGTGCTCTTCAGTAAGTAACTCTGATCAACAGTAAACAAGCCAAGTACAACATTATATAGTGCGAGTGGGTACTGCAGCCTTCAGAGGAGCGCAAGTGCGGATAGCGAGGTCTACTGTTGCTGTCACAGTTATCACAATGTGAAAATCAGTCTACATCATCAAATTCTTCGTGCTCTTCAGTAAGTAACTCTGATCAACAGTAAACAAGCCAAGTACAACATGATATAGTGCGAGTGGGTACTGCAGCCTTCAGAGGAGCGCAAGTGCGGATAGCGAGGTCCACTGTTGCTGTCTCAGTTATCACAATGTGAAAATCAGTCTACATCATCAAATCCTTCATGCTGTTCAGTAAGTCTTACAGTAAGTAACTGATCAACAGTAAACAAGCCAAGTACAACATTATATAGTGCGAGTGGGTACTGCGGCCTTCAGAGGAGCGCAAGTGCGGATAGCGAGGTTTACTGTTGCCGTCATAGTTATCACAATGTGAAAATCAGTCTACATCATCAAATTCTTCGTGCTCTTCAGTAAGTAACTCTGATCAACAGTACACAAGCCAAGTACAACATTATATAGTGCGAGTGGGTACTGCAGCCTTCAGAGGAGCGCAAGTGCGGATAGCGAGGTCTACTGTTGCTGTCACAGTTATCACAATGTGAAAATCAGTCTACATCATCAAAATCTTCGTGCTCTTCAGTAAGTAACTCTGATCAACAGTAAACAAGCCAAGTACAACATTATATAGTGCGAGTGGGTACTGCAGCCTTCAGAGGAGCGCAAGTGCGGATAGCGAGGTCTACTGTTGCTGTCACAGTTATCACAATGTGAAAATCAGTCTACATCATCAAAATCTTCGTGCTCTTCAGTAAGTAACTCTGATCAACAGTAAACAAGCCAAGTACAACATGATATAGTGCGAGTGGGTACTGCGGCCTTCAGAGGAGCGCAAGTGCGGATAGCGAGGTCCACTGTTGCTGTCTCAGTTATCACAATGTGAAAATCAGTCTACATCATCAAATCCTTCATGCTGTTCAGTAAGTCTTACAGTAAGTAACTGATCAACAGTAAACAAGCCAAGTACAACATTATATAGTGCGAGTGGGTACTGCGGCCTTCAGAGGAGCGCAAGTGCGGATAGCGAGGTCCACTGTTGCTGTGTCAGTTATCACAATGTGAAAATCAGTCTACATCATCAAATCCTTCGTGCTGTTCAGTAAGTCTTCCAGTAAGTAACTCTGATCAACAGTACACAAGCCAAGTACAACATTATATAGTGCGAGTGGGTACTGCGGCCTTCAGAGGAGCGCAAGTGCGGATAGCGAGGTCTACTGTTGCTGTCATAGTTATCACAATGTGAAAATCAGTCTACATCATCAAATCCTTCGTGCTGTTCAGAAAGTCTTCCAGTAAGTAACTCTGATCAACAGTACACAAGCCAAGTACAACATTATATAGTGCGAGTGGGTACTGCGGCCTTCAGAGGAGCGCAAGTGCGGATAGCGAGGTCTACTGTTGCTGTCATAGTTATCACAATGTGAAAATCAGTCTACATCATCAAATCCTTCGTGCTGTTCAGTAAGTCTTCCAGTAAGTAACTCTGATCAACAGTACACAAGCCAAGTACAACATTATATAGTGCGAGTGGGTACTGCGACCTTCAGAGGAGCGCAAGTGCGGATAGCGAGGTCTACTGTTGCTGTCATAGTTATCACAATGTGAAAATCAGTCTACATCATCAAAGACTAGTACAAACAAGCCAAGTACAACATTATATAGTGTGAGCGGGTACTGCAGCCTTCAGGCGAGCGCTAGTGCGGATAGCGAGATACACATGGCATATAACGCGCGACCTTTAAGCGAGTGACGGCGCCCTGAGACCACTGTGCTGTAATAAGACTACGAGGTCCGTCCACGCACCACCGTCCATTCACGGCCGTCAGAAGATGACAGTTACATTTTGCACACCGCTGCCGTGATAGAATGTCGATATCTGCAGTTCTTAAATGCAGGTCAGGCAATAGTCACTAATGTAATTCATGAAATATATGCTTTGGACAAGCATATAAGTTACATTTATCCTTTGTAACCAGCCAGGTGTGTCCCTATGGATATTTATCACAATATTTCTACCCTTACCCCACTTTGTGTAGCCGTAAGGTATCCCTACAACAGGTTGGTTCTATATGTTTTCTTTTTTACTCTCTTCGTCCGTCAACTCAAAGTTCACACTTTGCTTGCTCATATCATCTTAAAACCAGTCCATCCATACTGTCTTTGTTCTCTCTTTTTCTTTTGACACACGTCAATGCATGCATAATTAAGTGTAGGTACTTTTTATTAAATTTACATTGTTATTGCTGTTTTATCTGTACTCTCATGTCGTGCAATTCGAATTATCGTAATCAACTTCAAAACGAGTTTTTAGTGACACTCTTTATAAACAAAATACCTAAATTTAAAAATATAATCATAATATAACACTGCTCTGACAAAATATTGAAAACATGGTTTTTGGTAAAAACATGTTTTCAATATTTTGTACTACTACAAAATTTTGTACAACCTATTACGATACAGGACAAATCCTAGAAGTTAATATCAGTGAAGAGTTTCTATCAATTGGTTTTTCTAATGGATTAATGGAACGCGTAAGCGTAGCGTGACATTTTTATAGCATAATAATGTTTTGATTCCAATCTTCATTACTTACCTGCGGCAGTGCCCTCTTTAGCGAATGTGCGATATATTGGGTTTTGGCGCCATTCATACGTACTGTACTGAATTTCTATTATTTAGTTCAATCATAATGTATGAGAATAGATAAAGTAGTGTATGAAACTGCATATAATTAAAAACCAAACACTCCCTATTATGCAACAGTTTCACTAACACTTGCCCACAACCTGTGCATTATGTGGCCCAATTTACTAAAAATATACATGCCTATAGATTTTTGCTTTAACATAGTATTTTAACTTCATACATAGATAAAAAAATATATAATTCTATTACCATTAAACAATTTTGTGTTCATTGGATAGAATGTTATTCTACTACTAACGCCATCTGTTAGAAAATCAAAGAGTTAACATCACTGCAACAGAACTAAACTCAATACTCAAATACATCGTAGTTAATCTACTAATAATAGATGACTCCACTGGAATCAGTTTGTAAAATAAACGCGAGCTCTCACAAAGATCAGCTTTTTGCTAGTAAAATACTATTTTTAACCGACTTCCAAAAAAGGAGAACCTCCCTCAATTCGTCTGTTTTTTTATATTTGTTACCTCAGAACTCTTGACTGAGTGAACCTATTTTGAATTTTTTTTTTTGGAAGCTGACGCTTGTCGTTTGGTCCCATTTTAAATTTCATCAAAATCTGTCAAGCCGTTTTTGAGTTACGCTCCAATAACTGAAAAATATTCACCTATCTTGATGATATAGTCGTTGACAATGAATGAGAATCGATCCCGTAAGTAGCAAGATTCACTAAAAAGAGTGTAGAGTACCGACTTCGACAAGTTATTTCACACTTTTGGGTGTTGAAGTCGGTTCCATTTTTTGGTAATTTTTTTTTTTCATATTTTTAAGTTGTTCCCGTCTCAGACAGTCAAAATGAGACAGTATCCACCCTGTCCGAGACATTAATTTAGCATCAAATACTGTACTGTTTTTTTTTCTTATTTCCAGGTACGCGTGGTCGGGTATGCTAGTAGTATTCGCGATATATCTTAATCACTACAGTAAAAAGAACCCGGGCTACGTCCCTATGCCAGTGCTGAGGTGTTGGCAGTATTTAAAAAACTATTATACATCAGAGTATAGGTATTTGGCTATTAAGAGCAAAATGTATTCGGATACAGTGTAGTTAGCTCAATTTGTATTAAGTTTAATTAGATCAATACGGTGGTGATGCAAGCGTTGGTGTGAATGGCCTGTATGAAGTGGACGTGAAAAGCACATTTTACCGACCTATACAATTAGTGAGATAGTGATAAGATGATGAAGGATAGAGATAAATAGGGGGCGTCACTTCAAGTACGGCAAATAAAGGATTTTTATTTAAAATGTGACGTGGAAAACTGTCGAAAAAAATAAAATTGCTGTAGGTATATTATTTTAGTCCTAAATTATCAATCTGTGTAATAATTGTAATCGTTGGCACGGATATCCGCAGCAGCCATGCTCAAAGAATGTTGTTGTGTCGCGTCGCCATCTTCCCTCAAAAGTTTTCGAGGAAGGCGATGGCCGCCACATACGTCACCTCGTGAACGGGTGCCGCTAGAGGACACCGGTCTGCTCTGGATGCTAGTGCTAATGACAGAAAATAAATTATTTTTTTAACACTGTTCCCCCTTAGCATGTTGCGTGTTTCCTATTTCTTGTTATAAAAAAATAATGTCATAATTAAAAAAAGTCACGGACCCGGAACGGTCGGTGAAGTGTAGATTTATAAAATATTGTTATTTTTTAAGTAACCTCCTTTGAGTGGATATTAATTGTATTTCGCTCTCGAAAATCGGGATAACTTAATATTCTATATTATGTTATACCATGCAGGATTAATAGTATCTTTGAACCAACAAAAATCTGTTCAACCATTGCAGCGTGTAGATATACACACCACAACCATTTGCAATTTGTATATAGGTCGGATTCCAGATGGATGGTGGCAGCGCCGGCAACGTTTCTTTTCCTCATGAAAAAGTATATGAATGATGAGTGAATATATGTAATTTTAGATGATTGGCTTTGACCACCGAAGGAAAGATGTACCCCATTACAAATAATTGATAAGCCATTACTTACCTACTGATGGGTATTAAAAAATAGCTCTGTTTTCTAGGATACAAGTTTAAGCTCCACATGTGAATATGTTGATATATTTTCTGTCAAATCGAGCCACATGTGTATCTATTTTTATGATTTATTCGTCATTGATCCACATTTGGATCTATTGGTATTATTTGTTCGTTTTTGATCCAAATTTGGATGTATTAATATTATTTGGTCCTCGTTGATCTACATCTCTTGAAGTCTCATAAGCGAATTAAGCGCCCTTTTAGCTTAGGTAATTATTTTAGTTTAAATATATAATCATGCTGCATTTGATGCCATGATGGATACATTTCATTTACTATAATATTTATGTTCATGACAACATATGCTTGGTTTTATTTGAAATTGAAAATGAAGGTGAAAAAAAGCAAACAAACTAAATAGAGCTAAGCATTACAGGCAGCCTTATCGCTGAAAGCGATTTCTTCCAAGCCTTCTAAACCTTAGGGTTGAGGGGATATTAATTCTATACAGCAGTATATTAGCAACAAGGAAGCATGAATTTTCCCCTCAATAGCTATTTTATTGTATTAATTCCTATTATCTGAAATAATTTTATTTTATCATGTGATGACTATAAATTTTTCTTTTGGTGCATACTTTTATCAAATTAGGTTGTCTAGTTAGGCCATTACTTTAGTAAATAGTATCCCAAACTTAACTCCCAATAATTGTAATTTTGAAGAAGTTATGATTTGTGATAAAATTGAATTTTTTTATATAAGGTGCGATGTGATAGCTAATATAACAACAAATAATGAAATTATAGATAATTTTATGCAGTGTTTTTTTTTTTTTTTTATGCTTTATAGTTTAGCCTTTGACCACTATCTCACCTGATGGTAAGTGATGATGTGGTCGAAGATGTTGTTCAGGCTAACCTAGAATTACTGGCTCTCAAGGACAGCTGCCGGAACACACCGTTAGGTGCTTGGCGACAGATTTTCAACTTGAGGGTGGTAGCTAGCCAGGCGGGCATTCGCAAAGTACCCTACCACCATGCTGTAACGACTGCCATCCTAAGACAACAACCGGCACCGACGGCTTAACGTGCCCTCCGAAGCACGGAAGCGCTCAGTAGTAATGTCACTAGCGGTCACCCATCCAACTCATGACCGCGGCGGACGTTGCTTAACTTTGCTGATCGATTCAGAATGGTTTAAGCAAACTTCGCTACGAGCGCTTCAAAAAGTGTAATTTGAGTGGTACAGCAAGTGACTATATTTATTTGTAATCGAAGAATTATTGTTGTTATTTATGTTCATAGAAAGTAAAAAAAGCAATCGCAAAAGTAATAATTATGAATATGTATAGAATTATTTGACACAAAATAATTCTAAGTAACTCGCAAGCATTTATGTTAATAAATTATTTATTTATCTAGATTTGTAGATTGAATTTGTAAATAAAAATAAAATATTTTATATCAATGACATTTATTTTCTTGTATGTACAAAATCTTAAAAATCTAAACATTTTCTTCATACAAAAGTGTCCAAATTTAACATGCTTGAATACCTGGAATGTTTTAACACTATTTTCATTGGCTCTATACATATTTATATGTCAAAAAGGTAAAGCATAGTAATACTTCGAGGCGATTGATTTATCAAAGATTGTGATTAAAGTTTTTTTACAGTGGCTTGCAGGAAATGGCACATTTGAAATAAGTAACGAATTAAATAAGAAGAAAAAAACTCTTTGTAAAGCTTGTAGGATTAACGTCCCTTACATAAAATTGTATTTTCTGTAAGAAAAATGCAATTAGGAATGATTAACAGGCGTACAAAAATGCAATGATAGCTTCTTTGTGGTAAAATAATTGTCAATGTGTTTAAAAATATACATATGGTAAATCGTTAATTTATAAAATATGTTAATATTTGCACTTTGACACAGCAACTAAACAATATCACAGACCTATTCAGGTTTGTGGTATTGATGACTTTTTATATATCGTTCACGTCCTTTTTTTAGAGCGAAAGAATTGTGCTACATAAGTAAGTTTATTTATAATATTACTCGTTTTATTTCCGTATGTGCCACATTCCCAGCCCAACGAGTCCTCAGTCGATATTAATTTTCATTCATACATTTTAATTACAATTTAAACATACACAATACACTGCTGTCCAAAGCAAAAACATTAATTTTAATAACTTTTGCTTTGACCAGCAGAACGAAGAAAAGGGAATATTGGTCAAAATAACAATATACAGGTCACAATATATAACTATAGCTAGAAATTAAATATGATTCTCTCTACAACTATCATTCGCTCGTAATGTACAAATAACTCTTTGGTATATGGTCCTAAAGCTAGTTTATTTGTCTTTTTACATATGGGTACAGAGTAAATGCTCCTTTGCAATATCGTACGATACCAATTGTTGCCAAAACAACCAAAGCCGCCGTCATAGCACAAATAATTAGCGGCGCTCCATTGTCCAGTAAAATTATCTGTCCATTATCTGACACAGTTTGTACTGTAACATGTATTAAACAAACACAGAACATAAATGAAATTATTTGTGCTACCGCTAGAACTGCAAAGGACCGCCTAAAAGGTAAAACATTTATCGCAACTGCCGATAGAAAAACGTAACAGGATCAAAAATTCAAAAGAAAACCACGCGCTAAACAAAATCAATATACAGAATGAAATGCTGTAAAGGGAATTGTGATCTTTATTTAGTAGTTTCTGGCCTTACGTGATAGAAAAATATCACATCTCACTTTAGAATATGAAAATACGTGTTATATAGATCTTTAAACCTTATTGCTTATACCGTAGAGAACATTTTTGTACAAAAGATCATCTACCAGTGCTTATGAGCTACACAAATAATAAGTGATTTTATGACTAAATACTTAACTTTTATCTTCCTTGGACTTACGCTTTAATAGTTTTATGTGATTCATTTAAACTTACAAAATAAGCTATCAGGATAGAAACTAAATATTACAGAGGATTTAAGAACTGAATAGCAGTTTGTGTTAATTGGTCAAAACAAAATGAACCATGTACGTATAGCAACATGATCGATTATCCTTGGAATCATAGCGTCTTTGGAAAAAAATATAAGAAGTAATAAAGGTACACATAATACCACAAGAGCAAAGTTTTACTATGGTGTCACTAACACACGGTCTTTTATTCTAGAAGACTAAATTGACTTTTCATTAGTGCACGGTGTTAGGTAATTTTGCAACTGATTAGTCTGAGCAATATCTTGTACCACATCAGCACTTACCAGAAATAATAATCAAAGGCTAACCAATCAATAAAAAAAAAGGTCAGTAGTCTACGGTACTGTATTACGTTCGCCTTGTGCTAGACGCGATTCTCGATCATGCACCTGTGACCATGTTCCCTCTACTATATTATATTATATTTATAACTGGTTATTGATTAAACAACTGTGTTTAATTATTATTTACTAACCTGTTGATAATATGGTCAAAGATGTTAAACATGCTAAGCCTAGAATACAAAGCATTCGGTGCTCACGCTGCTTATTTATCAGTGGATATCGTAAAATTGTATAAACAGAGTAAGAAGGTCATCATAGCATGATACAAAAAACTCGTGGATGTGACACCTATATAAGTACCTAAGATTGTATAAAGAAAATCGGTCAATGACCCTACCTTCAACGGCAGTCATTGACTTACAAAATCACAATAAAAGGAATAAATTTAAGCCCGAGCGGGATTAGGTCAACCTTAGGGCGAGGACGTGTTCTTCCCACCTGAGCTGCCGTGGTGAAGTGAGTCACAGTTCGAATTCATCCTTTCGTTCTTATTATACCGTCGTACTGAGACCAAGCGACATCTATAGGCTCATGTGACTTGACCTCCAAACAAGTCTAGTAATTTTAAACTTGTTTACGATGTCGCATCGCAATCCTATAGTAGTCATTTTGGCAACTGCTAAACAACGAAAGGGAATCTTTTAATATTCACTTAGCAGGCTTTGTAGCGAAATAATAAACATTAAGACGATTAATGGCTTTTGTGCGAGTGCATGAGATGTTTAAGGAAAACGACAGAGATGAATAATGAGGTCAATTGCTTTGGAAATCTTAGATATTTCTGTTGTCCGTACATACTATTCAAGTCTTTACAACTCGCTTGTTTACCTACATTACTCGGCAGTAATATATCTATAGTGTTAACAGTCACATAAGGAGATAATAAAAAAGCCGTCAACCAATAAAAAAGAAGCTCACGCGTTCCTGTAACGTTTTTTGTCAATTTACCTTTTGAGTATAAAAATACTAAAAACTCGGAATTCACAACTGCGCGCGCGGACACGTCATCACAAATTATAACATTCAAAAATACTTACAATTCTAAAAATGGTATTTTAATGAAGGCAGTGTTGTACTCTGTGGAACAAAAAACATGCGATAAATTTTTTAAAAGCCACCAACTTATCTGTTCGGTTGGCATACGAAATCCCCGTACATTTCTTTACCAGAAGCGCTCTCATCAACTGCACAAATAAGTTGGTGACAGGAAGTGTTTGTTAGAGTAATGACGTGATCCGCTCACGCAACGTACTCCGATTCGCTATAAGGACCCTACACTTGCCACGTCACTCTCGCATACGTCACTATATCACAGCACTAGTCTTGCACTTCTCGGTACGGGATCTCACTGGTCACCGTGAACGCTTCGAAATAATGATTGAGGAAATCGAATGTGGGCCGCTTCTCCGGTATCGCGTCCCAACACTGCAGCATCAGTCTGTATATATCGTCCGGCAAGTAATGCCCGACCGGCTTCGGCATTCTGTACCCTCTTTCCACTTGCTCAATGACGTCTTTCCCGTGCAGACCCGGATACGGTATCTGTCCGAACGTGAACAATTCCATGAGCAATATTCCGTACGACCAGACGTCACTCTTGATCGAGAACCTTCCATAGATTATAGCCTCTGGCGCGGTCCATTTCACGGGAAACCGTGATCCTTGTTTCGGGCAGTATTCGTTGTCCTCTATTACTCGAGCGAGTCCGAAGTCACATATTTTCGCGACATTATTTTCACCTATTAACACATTCCTAGCGGCTAAGTCTCTGTGTATCAACATTTTAGATTCTAAATACTCCATTCCGGAAGCGACCTGAGCTGCAATGTAGACTAGATCTTCGAATTGGAGGAACTTCCCTTCTCCGTTTCTGAGGAACTCCAAGAGGGAGCCTTTGCTCATGTACTCTTGGACTATGTAGACTGGCTCTTGTTGAGAGCAAACTGCGTAGAGTGCGACTAATCTCTTGTGCCTGAATTTCTTCATGATGCCTGCTTCTTGGAGGAAAGCTTGCGTGGACATCGTGCCTTCGCGGAGGGTTTTTACGGCGACCTGGAATTAAATACGAAAGGGTTCATATTAAATAAAAAAGTTTGGATATTATTATGGGCGATTTTTTATTGCTGTGGTAGCTTTTGGCCGCAATCCTGATGGTATGTGAAAATCTGGTCGAAGATGTTGTTCAGGACCGAAACACACCATTAGGTGCTTGGCAACAGAGTTCGGTCTACGGGAATAAAACCTAACTACTGATACTAAACCGGTTTCTACATAAGGGTAGTAGCTAGCAGGCATTAGAAAAATAAATGCCTGTTGATGTGATGAATGACAAACGCACAATATAAGTAGAAACAAGTTCTGATTAAAACGATAAAAAAATGGAAATCAATCTTAAAATATTTCCTCATTAGCAGCCCGCTCTGTATATCGCACGGGTATTTAACAACATTAAAAAAATAATTAATTATTTATACTAATATTCTATACCTATGTTCATCAGGAATTATGTAGAATTCTAATGGTGAAAGATTTTTTTTAAATCGGCCCAGTAGTTTATAAGTTTATTCTTTACATACAAAAATACAAATCTTTCCTCCATGTAATATTATAGTATTATGTATGGATAATAATAAACTTTAGATCAGAATACCCAGTAATCATTGTTACAATACAACCCCACTGTTAATGACTCCATAGGTACTACATAACTGCAGATAATTACCTACATAAAATATATAAAAAACAGGAATCCCACTCACGTAGATAGACATAATGTGTGTACAATAATTTTGCCTCGCATTAAATAATTACAGTGATTTATAACTTGCGTCATTGCATTGTTTTCATTTCGTAAAGTATTACCATAACAATAAGGAAATATAGTTTACGAGATTAGAGTTATTTTCGATGTTTTTATTACAGTTCGAGGTCGAAATATAAGTCTTATATGCAAAGTTGAAAAGTTGAAATTGAAGCATCTAACTTTGACCAGGCCTGGCTCACTCCGCACTTAGGTACAAAGCTACAAGTACAGGGCGTATCCGTTTGGACGGGATTATTCTACGGTGCCTGCCGCGTCAGAAGAGATCAGAGCTATGCGTGGCTATGCTGTAGAAACAGAGACGTTTTGTAGGAGAATATAAATATTAGGTAGTCCATGCTTTGCGAGCTGTAGTGCACTCTATTGCTTCGTATCTAGAGTCGCTTATTTATTGGAAAGACTTAGCTGAATGATCCTTCTGGTTCTTCTGATTCAGTGCTTTGACCAACAGAATATGAAAAGGCTTTGACAAACGCCAATATACGAGTTGCTACACGGTGCGCGGACTAGTGGAAAAAATACTAAAGAATAGCATTAGATTAGTTTCGTCATTTTTATATAACAATTCTCAAATAGTCGTTGGAATGAAGTTTCGTTTAAGGAGGAGATACGAATTTTGTTCCGCAAGTAAGCAAGGCATAGACGATTATCTTATAAAACATGTAAATCGATAGATAAACTCAATATATTGAATCGGTACCTACGATTTTGAAATCGAAGGACGTCGTCCATGTGAAAAGTGTTATATTCTCAAATTTTCTTTACATTTCAGACTGAGCAATCACAGCGTTTATTACGTTGCGTAGTGCGCTGATTCAAGCCCTATTACAAGGTTCGTTTATTTGATTTTCGTAATAGGCAATTTGGGGACTGTAAGGCGCTTTCTCCTTTGGTTGCCGAGCTACAAAAGCACCCCATCTTTCCGTGGGAGTCGTAAGAGGAAATGAAGAGAAAAATACCAGAGGTGGCCAGCAACGCCTTCTTCTCTGACACTGCGATCTTCAAGACGGCTGCTAAAGCGTGGGGGTTATAGCAAATCCACCTGGGGCGGCATTTTTTCAAAGGTGGACATTATGGTTATTGAAGCGAAGGTTGAGATTGTGAAGAACCCTGTCATGCTTCTAATATTCTACACTAGCGACCCGACATGGCTTAGCTCGGTGCAAATTAAAAATAAAAAATAAGCAAAAAAATACGTTTATTTACGACAAACCTAACGGAAGATATGGGGAGCATTTTAGGCCGGCACTCCATGGAGTTACATAAAAATACATACCTCAATATTGTTCCGCCATTTGCCATAATAGACCTCCCCGAAGTTGCCCTGCCCCAGTTTCCTGATGAGCTGTATCTCCGTCCGGGGTATCTCCCACTGGTCCCTGAGCTCGGGCCCGAGGTCCCACATCTGCGGCTCGGGCTTCGGGCACGGCCGCGCGAGCACGTGGCACAGCCCTAACGCATTCTCTGGAATAGAATTAGCATCCTTTATTTAGATATAGCGTTGTCTACTTGACTCGCAGATCTCTGCTATGTATTTAAGTAAAAAGTCTTCTAATTATACATGTTTTTTTATTTGTAATACTATCAAATGTTCATCGACTAAGCATTTAAGTTATCCATGTCCAGAAGGAGGAATCGCAGTAGCTGTGACAAGGAATTCCTAGCACAGCTACTAACGAACCTCCAAGTATAACAAAAAATATTTAAGTTATTATTTGGTATTCCGAGCCTACTGCTGCGCAAATGCCTCCCTGCCATCCTTTCAACTAATTCAGTGTATGGTTTTGTAAGCCAATCCTTATCAAAGAAGTCAAGCTCATCCCTCCTTATCCGTCTGAGCCGGCCACTTGACCGTTTAACTCTCAGCGGAACCTGTTGTTGCCTTTGAACAAAAATCCTCGGGCCTGTGTGCTTCCCCCCTTAGTTCAAATAAATACATTTTTATATTAATACAAACTTTTTAATAGACTTTAAAAAAGTAGAGAGATTATACTTTTGTTTGGTAGATCTTACTTATATATACTTCAGAGGTGGTCCCATATAAATGTTATCAAATACGGTTCAGCAATTAAATAAAAATAACTGGAAATAATTACTATGTCATCCATGTAAACAAATTGTGTTTCAAAATTTTCAGTTGAGGAAGTCAGTTTTCTCGAAGTAATTATTATTCAATTGATCTCTGCCAGAATAGCATACAAGCAAGCAAATAATATATACCTATAACATGAAGTTATTCATAGGAATGATTTGACGATATTAAAGTACGCCTTCTTTAATAAGAATTGGTTTAATTTTTGAATGTTATGTCCAAGATCATTTATCATTCCGTGCAGCTTTTTGTATAGTTGTTCATGCAGCAATCAAGCGATCCTTATTATTAAAATGAATATATCATCTGTACATTATGAAATCGCCACTCTTGGACACATAATTACATCTCCACGAGGGATGTAAAATATTGACTTCCTGTGAGTCCTACCGATAATAATACCAATAGCGCTTCGTTGGAAGCCGCGAGGGCGAGGGTAGGTATAGTAAGGATTCTATTCCTTTTGCTTTTATTCAAAAGGAATAGAATCCTTTTTGTCCTGGCTTAGCTTTAGTCCTTTTTAGGGTTCCGTACCCGAAGGGTAAAAACGGGACCCTATTACTGAGACTTCGCTGGCCGTCCGTCCGTCTGTCACCAGGCTGTATCTCAATTAAGGTGATAGCTAGACTGTTTAAATTTTCACAGATGATGTATTTCTGTTGCTGCTATAACAACAAATACAAAAAGTTGGCCAAGAAAGAGAAGGAATCGCGCACGTTAAAACGAAAAAAGGTTAAAATATGAAGTCTTATGTTGTATAGCTAATGGTACGGAAACCTTCGTGCGCGAGTCCGACTCGCACTTGACTTTTTTTTATTCTGTGCGTTAGACGATGGCAGATACCGCTCCGTCTCCGTAAAACGGTTTAAAGGGAGGCAGCAATATTTATGAGCCCACCAAAAAATTTCTAAAGTCTAGTTGTGTAAATAAGATGGCACGATGCATTTTTTATTGTTATGTTATTTTATGGTATGCAAATAAATATATTTTTCAACACACTCGCTCGTATCGGGCCTTTAAATGCATGATTTTAGTGTCATAATAACATAGTCTATTACACACTCGTGCTTTTTGTTTACTTTACGTCTAGTATTATAAATAGACACTAGTGTTGTAAATAGAAAAAAAACAACGTTTCCACACTTCTCACCAAGGACATTGTAGTTTGTTTCGTTAGGTTTTCATGTAAAAACAAACCAAAGAGTTTTGTACCTACTGAAGTAGAATTTTAGAAGATTTAATTATAAACCTTCATAATCAGATTATTATTGCTATCAAAAAGATCAAGAAAATATTTTCGTATCGAAATTTTCGTATTCGTTCCTCGCAAGTGTGTTGAAAAACGTCGTATGAAACTCGTGCGCGTTGTTTATTACAATCTCTTCTCCATTTAGGCCTGAGATCGAACCGTCTCGATTGTAATAAACAACTTCGCGCACTTTTTGCATAATGTACTATGACATCTATCTGCATTTTTTTCACACTAATGATAAATTGTAGATCATTCTATGAAGAAATCAAAGCGCTAAACAAAACAATTGCAGTACATAACAATAGAAATACTGAAACAAAACAACTCACTCGTATACGACATGACCAACGCTGGCAGACTCGGGAAAGTCTGATTAGTTGCAATATAGAACCCCCCATTGTCCAAAGGCTTGATTTTGTAATGCTTCACGTGGTACCCCCTGCCTTCCTCCCAGTCTTTCACACTGAGACTGAAGCCATGAGGATTGTGCTCCGCAGGCCGCACGAGAAACGTCCCTCTGGGATTGTTCTCCGCTAGCAGTAGCTTATCCGCTTCCTTTCTCGACACGTGCGGGAAGAACCAACTGCAACATGATGGTTGCCTTTAGCAGGAAAAGGTGGTTAGTGATGAATTGTGCGGGGGTTGGACCCGCCACCATGTTTACGATAACTATGTCTATGATAACTGGATCTGTGTGGAAGAAGTGTAGATCTAGACAGGCTAAAGAAAATCGGCTAAAGTCAACTAAGGCATGATGACTGCTATGAGATAGGAGTAAATTGTAGGGCGTTTAAACCCTGGAAATAAGTTCTACTGCGCGGTTGTTCTTTGAGTTGCCGATGCTGAGAAGCAAGAGTACCCAAAGCATTCTGTCTCACATTTGTTAACAAGTTTAGATTTTGACATTTGATCTTCAGAAGGGGCATTGTTACCTGTAGATGTATTGTAAGAGTTTGGTGGTAAGGAACTTGGAGAAAAATAGAATGTATATGAATCTAAATATATCACAATTCAGATCTTATTAAGATCTTATTCAGATTATATTAACTTTATTAAGACAGAACTCATGGTTTAAGTAGATTGCATTGAAAATGTTTAAATATAATAGTAGAATGGTTACCTCCTTTACCTTTGGTTAGATAATGAGAATGCAGGTGTATTAGAAATAATACTCACTCTTCGCACTCGACCGAGCTCTCCTCCGCGACAAAGTTGACCGGAACAAGTCCCTCCCGTCTCGTACTCAGATGCAAGACCGTCCACCAGTCCGTTTCAGCATCGTTGAGGACCTCCATTCGGTCTCCCTTGCGGAAGGAGATATCTGAGTTCGCTCGGGCTGTGTACGCGCATAGCGCTTTCACCACCCGACGACTTCCGTTGGTTATACCTGAAATGTAACAGTTATCATGTTAGAGATGGTCACGTGCAAGGAATGGGAGAAGATTGTGTAGTATAGAACGTAGCTGGGTCGGCGAACTGGGCGAAAAAGACGAATCGCAAGAGTACTGCAGTAGAAGAGAACCTGCGTTAATTTCAAGCCAATAATGGGCAAGAGGTTGCATAGGTCGGGAGGGGTGGCAGTATGTCGGTTTGAGGCCAAGACTTTTCAGTTCATTGAACCATCAGAGTTAGAATATAGTGACAGTGATAATAGTTACCTAAATATATATTGGAAAGAACAACGGCCCTACGTAAATCTCTAAGTGTGGATCCATACCCTAATTACGGAGTGGAGCGGTATACATGTATATTTTTATTATAGCTTTTTCATATTTAATAACCCATGCTCCGCGGATTACACTATCACAAAATAACAAGAGGAAAAATTTGTCATGTGCGGGATATAATTTTTCTTGTCGTAATTTTGTGATTTTGTATTTGTAATACATGTATACTCTTTCGCATTTATTATATTCGTGATATAAACCTTTTCTTTTCTAAGTGTTCTTAGAGGAAGTAGAAGTTACATAGGAATCTACGAAGAGGAAACTAAGAAAGTAAGTAGCAACCATGACCTCTATTATATAGAAAGGCATTTCAAAGAACAGAAGGGATCTAATGATCTGTAATACTGTACTTACTGTATCAGCCGGCTTGTCCACTGCTGAACACAGCCTCTCCCATTATAGGAGGATTTGCCACAATCTCTACGCTAGGCAGGCGTTTTTGGGATCGCAGTGTGAGATACCAGTTCCTCAGAAAGCGCTGCTGCCCACCTTCTGGTGCGTTACCTTTAGTCGCCTCTTACGACACCCACGGGTAGAGATGGGGGGTGACATACTAGCTCGGCACCGCACGGCCAAACCTAAAAATCTTCTGTAATAACCTTCAGACAATTATTATCCAGTAGCTGAAAGGAATCCACGATGCCTATGATGACCTAGTCGTGAGGAAACCTATATTGTTATTCTCGTGCAGATTGCCCGAGTCGCTCGCGTGTACCGAGTCTAAAGCGACAGCGGGCACGCCGAGATATAGTTCTTATAATCTCTCTCTATTTGTGTATGACATAATTATTACTCACATTTCCCTGGATTCCGCGAAGTCCGCACAATATCGGCCGGTGGACGTGAGGGCGCGCGCGGATTGGCCGGGTCGCCCGTGTACCGAGTCTCAAGCGATGGCGGACATGTAGTGAAACCGGACTCGTTCTTGTATCCAGGGTATACTAAAACATGAAAAAAAAACAAGTTCTAGTACATTAATAAATAAAATATCATTTCATCTTCGGTTATCGTAGCGCTCTTAGCGAAGTTTGCTTAGCCATTCTGAAAAGATCAGCAAAGTTAAGAAACGTCTGCCTAGTTCAGGAGCTGGATGGGTGACCGTTGCGTTGGTGAAATTACTACTGAGCGCTTCCGTGCTTCGGAAGGCACGTTAAAAAAAAACTAAACAAAAAAATTGATCTCGAAATGTTTGTTAGGACTAGCAGAAGTCAACCCAGTCCACAAGAGGTAGTTAGCATTTTACCAATAACATGACTGTATAATACTCTATCACTATGCAGTAAAGCTCAAGCCCGCGCAGCCGAGTTCAATAGAACGTTATTAACTAGAGATTTATTTTAAAATAAATCGAATTGAATTGCGCGAGATTCGATGATATGAATTGATAGTTTGCATGATTGGCCTCGAAGCATTCGATTTGTACGCCTATTGATGTGCATGCAATTAATATTGTTTCCAAACAATAGATACGACCTTAAAACTCAAGCTCTTAAAAAATCAAGATGTACCATCTCGTTGTACAGAATCCAGGCTCGTAGTATACTATTCAAAGATTACGTTCGCTTTTCTTACTTCGACAAAGTAAAAGCATACAAGCTATTTCGCAGCTGAATGTTCGAGTAACAAATGCCTGTAAATTACGGCTAATGGGCAACGTTAGTATCGTGCGAAAAAATCTACGCCATTGTTGTGTGTTTTCAAGAATTACGGATTCGGTAGATGGTACAAAAAGTACCTACCGAAAACATAATTGTATTTTGGGCAAAACCTAATCGTGTTTCAGGCATAAAAACCTAATTGCTGCGATATAAATAGATTTTGTATTTTGTACCTACATAATATTGGAGTTAAATGAAGATAGATGTTTCGAAAATGTCATCAAACATAACAACATCCAAGAAAGTACCTACCTACAAGTTCTCGTCGTCTTTTATGAACAATGTCTTTTACAAACAATTCTACTACGTATAGAAGGTGACTTCTGGTTTCTGCATTCGATAGGTACATACTTTTGATTTATATCGTTTGAGTTACTCGGTTTTTAGGGTTCTGTGCCCAAAGGGTTAAAACGGGACCCTATTACTAAGACTCCACTGTCCGTCTGTCACCAGAATGTATCTCAGGAACCGTGATAGCAAGACAGTTGACATTTTCACAGATGAGGTATTTCAGTTGCCACTTGCCACTATACTAATAAACCGGCCAAGCGCGAATCAGACTCACGCACGAAGGGTTCCGTAACCGTCGTGAAAACTAAACATAATTTTTTAACCAAAAAATGGAAACGACTTCAACACCCAAAAGTGTCAAATAACTTCACACTTTTAGGTGTTGAATTCGGTTCCATTTTTTGGTAAGTAATTTTTTTTTCATTCTTTTTAGTGACCCTTGCTAATTACGGGGTCGTTTGTCATACATTGTCAACGACTATATCATCAAGATAGGTAAATATTTTTCGGTTATTGCAGTGTCACATAAAAACGGTTAAACCGATTTTGATAAAATTTCAATGGGATCAAACGACAAACAACAAAAGCCGATGCTCAGCTTTCAAACAAAAAAATAATTTCAGATCGGTTAACCCAGTCTAAACTTCTGAGGTAACATAAAAAAAACGGACGAACTGAGAACCTCCTCCTTTTTTGGAAGTCGGTTAAAAAGGGTATAATCTAGTGTTTAATGTTGTGTAGGTATGGAACCATTCGTGCGCGAGTCCGACTCCGATTTTTTTTAATTGACATGCTTTGCATTGACATTGGCTCGCAATGACCACAATCTCATCCAGTGGTTCAAAGATGGTAAATAGCTGTAGTATTGTGTGTGGACGGCAAAATCTTCAACTTTCATCAGCACCCATCACAGTTCCACACATCATTCGAACCTATTTCATTTATTCTGTGCCCATATGGATGCTCGTGTCATTCGTGGTATAGACCTGTTCAAACATGGGTTCTCCGCATTAAAATATTCACACGCTTTTTTAGTTAGTAGGCCCCGTTTGTACACTACGTTTTAGTGTTGGTGTAAATGATAATAGCACATACCTACAGTGAAACAATAAAATGTGAAATATAATAGCTTGACATATTTTTGTAATGTTGTTGCGCGTAATGACTTCATTATAAAAATATGGTGGGACGCCCTTCGTAAGAGGTAAGGTCTATCCCTATTCATATTACTCAAAATTTGTATTTTCAAAATTATTCCGAACAATCGTCTAGTGTTATGGAATTTAATTTTAATACGTTACAATAAAATTACAGAGATAAAGTTAAATAATAAAACTGTTATACCAGAAGCATAGAGATTAGGCTCAAGGACATGCACGCAAAATTTCACTGAGATTGAACTCTGAGGTGTTTAAAATATGAACTACATTTGTATGCAAACACTCTCATGTATTAGGTATGTCTGTCCACTGCAATGACTTTTTTTATTCCGTGGTCCTTCGAGACGCTGTGGCGACGTTCATCCGCAAATAATATCGCAATACCCCTCCAGATTCCATTACTCAACATAACATTAGATTTCTGACAATGCTCTTTTCAGGATATCGGATTAAAGGGATTTATACCCTGATAAGAATTTCTTCATCAGACCAAGAAATATCTTTACTAACACCGTTTACACACACGAATGGTATCATCATTACACACGCATACACGATTCCACAAACATATATAGGTATTATATTAATAGGTATGTTCAAGCGTAATTAACTGTAATGAAGTGTAAACTGTAATCTCTGATTGATTACGGATGGCTAAATCGTTACTCAAAATCCTTCGTTTCATGTATTTTCATGTTTTTACGATATATCTTTAGCTGTGTCAAAATCTTTCGCGAAACTTTATCAATAACTGCTTTAAAGACTACTAGGCATAGTAAATCTTTTGGAGTCAAGTCTGACACGTATCAATTTTGACGAAGTGAAGAAAATCATGCTGAAACAATGAACTTGGCAAGGATCTAGTCAAAGCAAGTCGAATTGACCGACATTGGCAGATTATGTGCGAAAGCGTTACAATATCGCCAGCTCTGGCATTCCCTATTTGGTATCACTGGTTACTGAGGCAGCGCGATTCGGGTATATAGGATATAGAAAAAAAATACTCAATCCTCGTGATTGAGATGCAGCATGACATTATAAACTTACATAATTGTCACTTCCCCCGCAGTGATACCTCAGAGAATAAACGCCCTCAGTGAAAGCCGCGGCTCAAGCGGCACTCAGGACACTTGTATGAATATCCCTGTATTCCAATGTCCAGCACACTGAGTCCATTCCACATAGACTCAGAGTGGAACCTCTGGTCCACGCTTCAAATACTGCCAAGTGATTGAAATTTTGTTTAGCTGGCTATTCTCAGTATGATCAGCGTGCGCTGCGCCGGAGCTCAACTTGAGCGGCTCACTCAGGGTTGGCTTTGACAGTAATAGGCCTGTTACCAAGGGCTGACTTAAGAAGTATACATACTTGGAAGGAACGTACCGGGTCTTGTGTCTGGAGCATGGCGGCGGCTGCAGCACTTGTTACCCATGGCGCGGCCCGCCGACTACGCCGCGCCAAGCCACTGCTGGAAGCAATAAAAAACAACCTTTAATCCAAAATCTTAATATACCACTAATACTAGGAAATAGGTTTTGAGAACGTTTATAACAAAACATATCTTTCTAATTAAAAATTACTTATTATGTAGAATTATTCTTATATGTAACTAATACCGAGGATAGCATATTTGCGCCGCTTGAGTTGCTCCGCCTAAGTAGCCGCGACGCCAGCCCTCACGTTGGTTTCGGAAAGATGTGATGGCGCTAAAGTTTAGTGTCTACGCAAGTAGTGTCCCGCACTAAGGGCCGTCCTAACTTCCACGGAACCAGAGTCATGCCGTCAGGACTTTTACCATCGTCACGCATCAGACCATTCGATTCGAGAATAGTTAATTAGAAAGATATGTTTTGATATAATTCTTTAAATATGCATACCTGAACAACAAAAATAGTTTCTATATAAAACTTGGAATGATAAACCAGCAAAAAATTTACCACAAGCAGTTCGACATAGCTCTTTTGAAGTATCAGAACTTTACGCCAACACGTTTTAAAAAAGAACACATACACACACTCACACACACACCAACTTATCATCTCTCTTCCCTATCATATCCCATCTAGCATACTTGGTCGGTACCACAAACATAAATAACGTCACTTCTATTTCCTAGGGGGGTTTGCATAGACCATAGTAAGTGGAGTGCTCCAATGCAGATAATATTATAATGAGCTCGTAGTACAGCTTGCTTAGTCGTTCTCAACTGATCAACCAGGTTAAGGAACGTCTGCAGCTTTTAGCTGACAGCAAATAAGGCGTGTCCGGCAGGATCTGTTTGCCTGACTTTCAGTTATAGGTATATAAAATATACTAAGACCGACTATTGATGTACAGAGTGGACCAATAAGTATGTAATGTTTGAAATGCTTATCTGGGCGGTATAATTTTTGCATCAGCGTTGCAAGACTTCTCAGGCTACCAAAAAACATTGTTTCAACAAAAAGAGGCCACATGTCACAACTCCAACGACTATATATCAGCAGTTTGTGAAACTATTGACCAAAAACCGATATCCAAAAGAGGCGTCACCTTTAACTCGCCACCGCGCATCCCGGATTTGTCTAGATTAGTCTAGTAATAGACTAAGAGAATATCCTTTGGGGGACATCTTAAAAGCAAAGTTTATATCAGCAATACAATCTATTAAACTAACTTGAATAAGAAATCATATGCAATGAATTGCATCACATTTCACTAACCGCTTGCCTGGAAGTCATTAAAAATTTCAGATAAAAAGAAATCACTATGTAGATAAAATTTTTTTTCTAAATCAAAATCCTAATTTGTGTACTTTAAAATAATACACGGTTCTTTTTTATTCAGAATGGCCGTTTTAAATGTTAATAAAAATTAAAAACGAAAATAACTTATAAGGTGGATCAATAGCTCCTAATTGATCCACCCTATAGGCTATAAGTTATTTTCGTTTTCTTTATCCATAAATATTTGAGAACATATAAAATGACGACTAACACACACGGAAACCAAAAATAGATGCAAGGGCTCTATTGAGCTGATAAGGGAACATAGTCAAACCAAACAAAAAACTGGGTTACACTAACAAAGCTATCAGCTCTCAGATAAGAGTCGTTACTTTGACTATGCGTGAACGTAATGAGATTTTCATGTAACATGCATGCATATGTAATGTAACGAATGAGCAATAAATATTTTATTTCCTTCCTGGAACATTAAAATATAAATAACTCACTAAATACACGTTGTACCCACTCTATATTTGTGCATGGTGGCAGGGAATTTTGCTAATGCCCGCCAGGGTAGCTCCCACCCTCAAGTAGAAAATCTGTCGCCTAGCACCTAACGGTGTATCCCGGTACCTGTCCAGTAATTATAGATTAGCCTGAACAACATCTTCAATCACATCATCACTTGCCAGATTGAGATAGTGGTCAAAGGCTAGCCTATCAAAAAAAAAAAAAAAAAAGGTTTTTTTGGGCATTACGGGAAAAACGTGGGCCTTTACCGCCACGGTGCACCGCGAGCTATTCAACCTCATTTCATCGAAATCTTATTTGATATTCATACTCGAAGGTATAACGTTCCTAATATAAAAACTCTTCGAGGTTTTTATCTACACATTGTATCAGCTGGATCGTTCTGAACGATCCAGCTGTCCAGCTCCTATAAATATATCCTATAAATGTACCTAAGTACATTTGCCCCAAGAGAGATGGACAGCTCAGCAAATGCACCCAAATAATCCCCACTCTTGACAGATGTCTTTGGCAATCGCCTATACTAGATGTTCTTCAGATAACGCAGTTGTCTACTATCTCGTAGTTGTTATCCCTTTGTCGCCTTTACGTTTCCCGCACGAATGAGATGGGAGAAGTAATTCCTAGTCTCCCACCCCACTGTTAAATGTTATTAATGCGTTATTTGTCACAGTTGCAAGTAGATACTTCCAACATATAGTAGCATAATCGAAGGTTAGATGGGGAAAAATGCACCCTGTCATTGTCATGTAAATCAAACGATTAATGAACATAATCTGATTTAGATACAATAACAAGATACACAATATAGAAACAGAACTGTTTGCCTTCTTATCAGCTAAGCGTATTTTGATTACGTTTTACATAAATATACAGATATGCTATATAGAGTTTTGATGTTATATTCCCTGTAGTAATAAGAATTTGCGGTTATATTATTAATAGGACGTAATTTTATTTCATGTCACTATCCCCCGCTAAGTTGGGTCGCCACGAATTATTTTTTTAAAGGTGTTAACAGGCTTAATCTAGAATTACTGGCTCTCAAGGACAGCTGCCGGAACACATCGTTAGGTGCTTGCCGACAGATTTTCTACTTGAGGGTAGTCGCTAGCCAGGCGGGCATTCGCACAATGCCCTTCCACCATGCGGTGAAGCTCAAGCCCGCGGCGGGATTCGAACCATGGACCTGCTGCACGGCAGTCCATAGCCAATACAACAGCCATCACTGCTTCATAAAATTTTTTTCGACACCTGTCATATCAGCGTCATTCATACCCGTCATACACAAACCATTAGGCAGCTCATCAATACTTTCTCTTGTCCCTTTATCAGTCCATATTCATATCCTTGTGAAAGTATGTGTTGCTCTAAGCTTGTCGGCCATAAAACCCAAGCAAATTTTTTTGGCCACAAAAACTTACTCCTATTTCACAATATGTTCTTGTATAATGTTAAACATAATATAATTCATCGTGATTAATAGCAAATAACATAATTTAATTTTACCAGCTACATCACGATTAAAATATATTTTTCTACGTCTATTTTGTCTAAATACCCGCAATATCGTGATAACAACAAATGCCTTAAAATCGATTCTTACATCAAAAGAAAATTTTAAAGCACTATCTTGAAAACTTTTTTTAATCCCGTAATTCTTTTGCTTAGTAATGATTTCTGTGATTCCCGCACATTTCGGATGAAAATATTAACTTAATTACATTATTTATTCGTAGACTTAATTATAGAAAATAAAAACGTCGGGGTGCGCGCTGAAATTATCCTTATTTCAAAAGTAGTTCGTTTTCGCTGATAAGCTGTTAATTCAGCAGCCTTTGAGCATTGTGTTTGACCAGTTATTTATTCTAATTTTTTTGTTTATCTCCTAACCAGCGTTTCCCATTTGGTGGGTCGCGACCCGGTACTTAGCAATCAAAATAAAATAGCGGGACGGAGCATTCCCGCCTTATTTACAAGTGTCTTATAGCGTATCAAGTTCATAAACTTCATAAAATCTTGTGCACTGAACTCAACTTAATTTGGTTTAGTGCACAGAAATCAGACCATCAAATCAAAAAAATCAAACATCAATCAAAAACCATGGAAGTAAAATGTCTGGGAAAGACTATCCTAAGCAGTTTGTGTGTGTGTTTTTTTGTGTACCAGAAATAATGAAATACATCACGCGTAAACAATTTAATAAGTCAACAAGGACACTACAAGCTTCCTTCTACGCCAATAACACAATATATCCAACAAATGAGTGATCTAATATTGATACTATTTATCTTCAATCGCTAAATTAACACTATTATCCTAGGATTAACAGGTACTATCCGATCATGTATCGCCTTTATCAACTTATGTACCACCTTTGATTCTCAGAAATATACACCCTAATTCTTATTGATCATTTAGGTACCTTATCGCATAAGTAACTGCTTTATCGAAGTCTGTCTACGTAGATAGAAATGTAAATAATATATTTTTACAGTCGCACGACGACGAGGAATGCATGATTTGAAATGTGGCGACGATAAAGGGTGACTTTCAAAACACTTAGGTAGACAGAGCACCTTTTTAATTTAAATATGTATTGATCATTAACACATAAATAAAATAAAAAAAATTAAAATATTTTATGACATTTGAGTATGTACTTTGTTCATTATAAATTTTTGGACTACACCCGCCCCAATTGTTTTGCTCGTTTAACTAAGGTTAACACCAAGGTTAAGGTTTAACTAACCATCCTAAGGTTGCCTGGTAGAGATCACTTTTAGTGATAAGGCCGCCCATTGTAACACTATGTTATTATTATTTAATTTGTAAACTTTTATATTTGAAAGTGGTGTAACAATAAAGAGTTTTCTATCTATCTATCTATCTAAATAAGAGTTAAATTCTTTGGAGTCGATATCATATGTACCAAGAATGGGAAACTAGCAACATGTTCTTGTTTTGCTACGGGCGGCGGCATGAGGAAGGATACCGTGGCGACGCGGCGCGGCGGTTACGGCAACCGCTCGGCCGCTCAACATGATGCCAAAAGTACTATACACAATAGCGATTACTCGCAATACTTTTGATTATGCTATTTCGAAAGCACATGGTACCGATAGAGTATAACCCCCTGATTTATAATTGTTACGCCATTTTTCATAACGTTGTATACGTGTGTATAACTGTGCACTAAAGTTCTCTTTTCTACTCATCGAGATATACGTTACACTTTCTACTAGGTATATTACGCTCAGTAAAGTTATGGAACAGTAATTAATAAGAGGGATTAAGTTTATCTATCAAGAGCATCGATTTAAATAAAAAAGGAAGATTTAATATCACGACAATATAACGTGGAGATTTGACACGAGCATATAGGTAGGCACACAGCTTCACTTCCATTGTATATCATCATCATCATCATCAGCCGGAAGACGTCTACTGTTGAACAAATGCCTCCCCCATAGAGCGCCACAAAGAACGGCTATTAGCCGCTTGTAACCATTGGCTACCAGCGACTTTCACGATGTCGTCAGTCCACCTAGTGGGGGGCCTACCAACTCTACGTCTTCCGGTGTAATGTGTAACCACTCGAGAACCTTTCTTCCCCAACGGTTGTCAGTTTTACGAGCAATGTGGCCCACCCATTGCCACTTCAACTTGCAGATTCTGAGAGCTATGTCCGTGACTTTGGTTCTTTGGCGAATATCCACGTTCCGGATTTTATCGCGCAAAGAAACTCCGAGCATAGCTCTCTCCATAGCTCGTTGAGCGACCCTGAGCTTGTCCATAAGGGCCTATTGGGTATATTACGCTCAGTAAAGTTATGGAACAGTAATTAATAAGAGGGATTAAGTTTATCTATCAAGAGCATCGATTTAAATAAAAAAGGAAGATTTAATATCACGACAATATAACGTGGAGATTTGACACGAGCATATAGGTAGGCACACAGCTTCACTTCCATTGTATATCATCATCATCATCATCAGCCGGAAGACGTCTACTGTTGAACAAATGCCTCCCCCATAGAGCGCCACAAAGAACGGCTATTAGCCGCTTGTAACCATTGGCTACCAGCGACTTTCACGATGTCGTCAGTCCACCTAGTGGGGGGCCTACCAACTCTACGTCTTCCGGTGTAATGTGTAACCACTCGAGAACCTTTCTTCCCCAACGGTTGTCAGTTTTACGAGCAATGTGGCCCACCCATTGCCACTTCAACTTGCAGATTCTGAGAGCTATGTCCGTGACTTTGGTTCTTTGGCGAATATCCACGTTCCGGATTTTATCGCGCAAAGAAACTCCGAGCATAGCTCTCTCCATAGCTCGTTGAGCGACCCTGAGCTTGTCCATAAGGGCCACAGTTAAGGACCACGTCTCTGTGCCATTGTATATGATACGTTTTAAAGAATGGCAAAGACAGGAAGACAAGCATGCCGTAGACGCGCATACGCAATCTACTGAAACTCAATCAGGCGACTTCCATCGCCTGAATTGACATTGCCATATTCGAGATGCCGTTTCTCCCGTTTCTTCCCCCGAGTTCAATGATTAAGAGTCATAGTTTTGATGAATATTTGCAAAATTGATTAAACGGAGATACAAATTTCGTATCAAAATAACTCGTGAAGATTTCGCGTTACAGACTAATTACGTTTATGTCTAAAAGCCCCGTCGTGACCACGGAAAATGTTAAAACCCGATAAAATGATAAAACCTCTAACCAAATTTATATAGTGTAATTAATTAGCCCGAATATACATACATCCGTTCTGTCCCGGGACGGGGGAATTACGTGTTGCTCTTAGGTTCTGTTAGTAAAGCATAAACATATTATCTACTAATATCAAAAACAAAGTCATGGAACTGACGATTCTTTACATTATAAAACTATTTAAAATATAGTAAACGTATGAGGAACTACTATCGGACCAAAATAATTATTACATTATACATTTTTTTGTGGCGAATGAGGTATATATGGATATATATGGATACATCATATCTACTTTATTCTGCTCAACAAACATTGTTGAACAGGAAATTTTATATAACTAAACTTTCTAACTACGTGGACAGAACGTCGAACAAATATATTTTTTTACCTTTATTGAATGCCTTTTCTATATAACGAATCAGTTTTAAAATCCACTGCAATTCTAATTTTAGGAAACATCGAGCCTTAACTCATGTTCAGGAATAGACATTGACAAGGCATACCCCTCATTGTTCCAAATATCTTAGCAATGTATCCTAACAAAGGTGGCATGGGTAAGAGATTTACTGTAAGTACGCTATTTGATTTTTTTTTGTGATAGTAGGACCAACTAGTAGACGTCTTAACTGGTGCTAAGTGATCACCATCGCCCACGGCCAGAGGGCTCGAGGAAGCGTTGACAGCCTTTGAAATAAATAACATACCATATCTTTTTTCCCTCGTGTCATATTTGTAATTGTCCCTTGAAAATGTGTGCGTGCATGTGGTTTTTTTGTGTCCACGTTAGTCAAGTAATTAAATATACTTATAAGCGACATTGCGATATCTGAGATTGCCTTTAATCCAAGGATTGTATCGTGGATTTATCTGCTAAGCCGAAATTTCATATCAATTTCCAGAAAAGCGATAATAAAATTATACAATCGAATTATAGGTACACGATATAGAATGTAAATAAATGATAATACCGATAAGGGTCTATCGTTCAAGGATTGTACAAATCATTGTATGCTTATACAAGCAAAATACTACAAGTGCAATTGTTTGTACTTGAATTAAATCTAAATTCTTTACAGGTTTATGTTTTGAATTTACTTTATTTTTTATTTACATTAAATAATATATTTTTGTAATGTAACAGCCGGATCGTCCACTACTGAACACAGCCTCCCCTATTAAGGGGGTATTTGCCATAATCCCCACGCTTGGCAGGCGTCTTGGGGATCGCAGTGTAAGTTGGCAGTTCTGTAAAAGGCGCTGCTGCCCACCTTTTAGTATTTTTCCCTTAGTCACCTTTTACGAAACCCATGGGATAATATGGGGAGGTGCAATTCTGATCCGGCTGGGGTGCCGGACATATTTTTATACTCTAGTGTTATGGCCGCGGCTTCGCAAGCTTAGGCTTTGACTCATATCGATTTTTATTTCTAAATTTTATCTTGCATTCCAGTTTATTTAATATTTTTGAAAATTTTAATCTTTTTGCTTATATTGATCTATCTCGAAAATGTGAATACAATACACATTTTTAATAATAGAAGAAACAATTTGTATACCTACTTAAAATATATCTCGACTTTAATTTCGATTTTATAACTCAACTTTCTTCAATACAAATTATTATTCCCTATTTAATTAACTTCATTGGGAGAAGAGTTTTAGAAAATCATTTCTTACCGCTCGCCTACGTTGTATTAGGGACTCCCGAGCAAAAATTCATGCTACTAGTCATTTATTGCATCACATTTCGTTTGTGATGTAAGTGCCTATGTTAACGAAGCAAGTAGACTGTTTATTCAACAAACTAACAACCGCGTTCGGAATACAGAATAGCGTCCGGCATATCGCAGCAGGTAATGCAAAGATTTTAAACATTGAAGCAATCGTTGAATTTATGTGTTGTGTATAACAATATTTTATAGGGAAATTATGCACCTGATTCTAAAACCAATTATTATAGTTACCTATAGTAACGTGTCTGTTACCCATAGTAACAGAAGAATTCTCTTTAGGTATCAAGTAATAAGTATTTTAAGTTAATATTAAATTTATATTTTAGAAGAATATTCAATAAATATAAAAAAAATATCTAGTGTCGATTCTTCCTAAATTTCCTGCTAAGCCGGCGTGACGTCATAAAAGCCAAGTAGCCTGTCAGTGTTGTGACAATTTAAGTAACAAACAAACACAAAGTTTCTCATTTATGATATCAGTGTCAAGACTGTTTTAAGGTTTACTTTACATTTTCTATGTAGAGGTATGTACAAAAGAAAAGGAAAAAAAATAACAGAAGATAAAACTACAACGCAACGTAACAAACCGATACCAATAAGTTTGGCAATAAAAAGCAGTACAAAACATACGTCTTGTCACAAGCATCTTGTGGACGGGAAAGTTGGGAGGGCGGCCGACTCGAATAAATAGCAAACTGTTATCGATAAATAGCAGCAGGACGAAACAACCTACAGGAAAGTCTGACAACTACGAATAAATATGTAAAGAAATGTAAGTCAAGCTCAAAAACAGCAGAACGCAAATTTTACCCCGCGGCAGGCGTGGTTTAAAAAGTGTACCGAGCGGCATAACAACATTATCTTGACGCGACCAAACGGATGCGATTATTTCTAAGCGTCAAATCAATTCAGCAATCCAATTGAATTTGGAAGATTGTGCTTGTTTTGTTAATTGTGAACTTGATGAGTCCAAAATAAAAGCAGTAACTGTATGAGAGTTACAATCCTTTTTTTCTACGCTTCACCTCGCTTCGCTTGGCTAGCACGTTGTGTTCACCACTGTCCTAACACGCTCTTCCTCGCTTCGCTCATCGTCGCAATCACTTTGCCGCATACTAGTCATCAAACCTATCCTAACTTTTACAGGATAAGAAGTTAGAATGGATTATTCTTTTGTATTCTTTTTTAGTACATGTTGTATATTATTTTCCCTAATTCATTTAAATGAAAAACAAATAAACGCTTCAATTTAATTTGTTACAGTGCTAGTCCATTTTATTCTGTGCCAGTGGTAGGTCTAGTTAAGAGACATCTACCAGACAGCAAGAGCCCGTCTTAATCTTAGGTGTTCTGCCTCAAAGCAGGAACTCAGTGTGAAATGTACAAACTCTACTGTGCTTCGTTTTGACGGGCACAGAGGCAAGTGAAATTACTGTGCGTCTAAAGTCTTAGACATGAAGTGATGAGCGCGGAGCAGCGCGCAGAAGGCTGATTCTGATACTGCTACTGTAATTATTACCACCAGGCGACCGATTTGTCCTTCTTGTCACTTCATATCATTAAAAACACTAAACGTTACAAGGTTTAATCACGTTCGATTCAAAAGACGATCAACTAAAATCTACTCGTGTGAAGTTGAACCCCTAAAAGTGACTGATAAGCTTGACTTTATCAATCGAGGTACAAAAGTACTTCGATAGCTTGATCGCTACAGCAATGGAATCAAGTGCGAAACCATAACTTTGATACCAGATTAACCGGTAGTACAGAAGCCAGTCAAATCGAAAGCAGCATGACTAAACAATGATAAGTTGATAACAGAGGTACTGTAATTTGTTACGAGTTGTGCAGATTTTAATTAAGAACTGGCGCGTTTCGGCCTCAAATAAGTCTTTATTACGTAAAATATTACGTGTCGAGCTTAATTATTATTTGTTTCAGTCATTTGTTTGAAGTAATTAAAATAATAATGAGGATGCTGGAATGAAAATGTGGCTAACAATGATATTATTTGTTTCAAGAATACCACTGCAGCTTCTATTTGTGATTTTGCCAGTGCTGGAATTTGATTAATATGTACACCCTGTTTTTTATGTAATTGTGATGGAATAAGCACGAGGCCCATCTGACGTTAAGCGGATTAACCTCTGCCTATAACAGATGCATTTCGTCATGTGTCGAATTTCACTGCGCCCGTCGACTGAGACAAACAGTTGTAAGTCAATTTGTGCCTGTACTTTTTCTGGCTCTCAAGAACTGCTGCCGGAACACACTGTTAGGTGGTTGGCGCCACATTTTATAACTAAGGGAGCTAGCCAGGCGAGCATTCCCCTATATATATTCCCCATATCCTCTTATACTTATCAAGAACTTATATGAACTGCATGGTGTAAAATTTAAGGTTGGGTGGGTTGGAGGCACCCGAAACCAACCATAGAAATGCTTTCCGCCTATAAGCGTGACGTGTTCTTTACAGAGGTGACAATGAAAATAAAAATACCTATAAACGTTCGCATTTGCTTTGTCTTGACTTCGTCTATTGTTAAATTCACATTAACTCAACAGCCGAAGTTATAGGGGAGTTAACCATAATCTCCACGCTTGGCAGGCGTCTTGGAGATCGCAGTGAGGTTAGCAGTTCTTCAGAATGCGCTGCTGGTATTTTTCCCTTCATCGTCTCTTACTCCAACAGGAAGGTATTGGTGGAATTGATTCCGGCAGATTACTGGTCAGTACTGGTTGTTTGGTTATATTATTTATAAAATTTTACAGTTTTAACAGAACAGTATGAGGATGACCCGGAGCCTTAATGTTTGACTACATTGGTAAAGAAGAAGGTCATTTTGACAATACCCTATCAAAACGATGCCATACACAAAGTTCAAATGTCAAGAAAAATTGACCAAAAAATGGAACCGGTACCATGCGCACAATATTGTGATAATAGGTACTTTTGGGCTATCATGGACCATCACCGAATTCAACAAGTTAATTCACACTTTTGAGTGTTCAAGTCGGTTCCCTTTTTTGGTTATAAATGTTTTTTTATTCTTTTTAGTGACCCTTGCTACTCCGGGATCGACTGTTATTAATTGTCAACGACTATATCATCAAGATAGGAAAATATTTTTCAGTTATTGGAGTGTAACTCAAAAACGGCTAGACCGACGAAATTTAAATGGGACCAAACCATAAAAATCAGCTTTCAAATAAAAATAGATTTATGAAAATCGGTTCACCCCGTCAAAAGTTCTGAGGTAACAAACAACAAAAAAAAAACAGACGAATTGAGAACCTCCTCCTGTTTTGAAGTGGGTTAAAAATTAAGTAAATTTTCATTACAATGACAATTAGACAATAAGGTCCCTTATAAACTCGCTATTACGTCTACTTAATTTGAATACTACTAAAGAAGTATTAAGTGGGGGCAGTCAAAAATAATTCCCACGCTAGCTCCGCCCATGCGGCGCAACGATCCCCGCTGCACCGAACGAGGCGATGTGCAGCAGCGGCGCACGCGTCTCGCTTATAAACATATTTGTATACTTGATATTAGATTCGCGAACACAGATACCATTGAGACGATTTCAACTTTTTTTATAATCTTATTCACGTGACGAATTTCGATATATAAAGTAGTCGCTAAGCGACCAAAAGTCTCAAAAAAAAAAAAATTTAGAATAAAAAAAAAAAAAAAAAAAAGATATATAAAGTAACTTTGTATATACTGCAATTGATGTCACGTTTTTATTTTTATCAACATTACTAATATTTCTTAGTAAGAAATTGATTATTTGATTTACTTTTCAAAATTATTCTTACGGTCGACAGACTTATTACTTATTACCATATGTTCATGTCTGCTCGACTTTATTGGTATATATTATTGGTATATCATATTATACATATTTAACTGACTTCCCAATAGAAAGAGGGTTCTTAAATTGACTTGTCTATTATTTATTTTATGTTTGACCACACATAACTTTTTTACTGAACCTTACAATATAGAAGATTATTTGTTTGCTAGTACAGTTTAACTCTTTATTGGTTTCATTTTAATTTCATCAACACCGGCGAACGGTTTGCCAGTTACAGTCAACTTACTAAAAGTAATTTGCCAAAATGCCTTGACGATCGCAGTGCTTCTGGCAACTATGAATATAGATGAAAGTTATTGTTCAATATTGATAAAAACACAAATTTGAGATCATATTGAACCGATATCAACCAGTTATTTCAGACTGTTTAATTTAAAAAATTGTTTTCATGTCTTTTTTTTTTAAAGTTTCTTTGCTATGTTGTTGCGTCGCAGTCTCCGTGTTTATAAAAAAAAACATACTGCACTAAACCAACATAATTTTTCAGTTACAGTGGTTAACAGAAAGGTGTTATTTTACTACCACTCTGCTTTCATATACCAACTATGGTAAAAATTAGACCAACCAGATATATATCTAGCCACTTCTAAACAGCAGGATAAGATTTTTTTTTACCAAACTTGCAGAAGAGTCTACATACGCAATTGTAAGGGCCTTAAACTTTGGGATATTTTATGAAAAAAACACACAGCTGCAGAAACATTGTAGGGAACATGTTATACAGGCTTTTTTAATGAAACATGGCAGACAAGTGAGAGGTACTGGAACAGGTGACTAAATTAGACTTTAAAATAAAAATAGTGGATTCTTAGATTGTTAGTAAGTGGTATAGTCTACAGAGGTTATCGACAAATTAAGTTAAGATGTATATAAATTAACAAAAAATCATTTATAAAATAAAAAATATATTGTTTTCAATTTATACAGTTTTAATGATATGCAAAAGTGTGCGTGAGAAATAACGAGTATCGGAAACGGAAAGTCAAGTTTTTTTTCAAGTTTGCAGTCCCCGTGACCACGATCACTGCAAAGTGTTTGAAACGTCAGGACAAAAATAATGATAAATATACGAGATTTAAACCGTTTAATGTTGTTTAATTACTATATGTAACAATCGCGAAAACCTAAGACAACATTAAGTTAAGAGCCCTTATTCCAGCAAAGCCATTTTACAGCCCTTTTCTCAAGGCTGGTGCGGCTAAAGTATAAAAGTTTTTGTTTTTTAAATGATGCAGGAAGAAAGTTTATTGTTTTTGTAATTGAGTGCATTAGCCAAAACAATCTCTCGGTATGATATCGCTACCCTTCTATATTTCTAAATATGATTACAAGCACTATCGCGTGCTAAGCGAAATCATATCAAACAAATTATTGGAGTACAAAATTATATGCCCAAGGCGGGAATCGAACCCGCGTCCTCCGATATCGCGTTCGATTTCCGCCTTGGACATAAAATTTTGTACTCCAATAATTTGTTTGATATGATTTCGCTTAGCACGCGATAGTGCTTGTAATCATATTTAGAAATATAGAAGGGTAGCAACATCATACCGAGAGTTAAGTGTTTGAAAAAACACTTCTTTCGATCAGATGAAGTCTTGTAGTCTGGTTGATGGCCGCGCACCGTCCCCTATGATGGTTAAAGTAATACAATTGGAGCACAAAGTTTCGGCAGAAATGCCAATGTCCAGGTGGCTGAGATGGTGTTAAGCATCCGACGCGATATCGGAGGACGCGGGTTCGATTCCCGCCTTGGGCATAAAATTTTGTACTCCAATAATTTGTTTGATATGTATCTATCTATCTAAAGCCGTTCCGCCAACAGGGCAGTTATACAAATATAATGAACCAAGGTATGCATGCACAAAGCAGGTATACAAACTACAAAACTAAGTTATTTGCCTATATGTATACAATTATGGTTAGAAGGACATAATCAAATATAGATACCTACATAGTAGTCCATTTAAATGTTACAATTTAAGGACCGAATATTGCAATTCCTAGAGGGCGCAATTTTACTTTTGAGACAAATCTAAGTTTGTGGGGTCGCCACCCTTGTGCCCCGGCCACCATCTTGATAAAAGGGGTGAAAACACTTATTTCGCGATATCTCGGAAACGATGTGTCCTACAAAAAATTCCACTGCACATAATTTGTAGCAAATTATTTTTCCTACAAATATGTTATTATAACTTTTTGCCCTAAATTAAAAATTTAAGAAGTTATAAGCAAAAAAGTGAGAAAATTTTCATATTTTTTTCTTGCTCTATAACTTTTTTTTCTTATTTTACAAAATAATACCTCAGACCAACATTTTTGATTATCTTTTGACGATTTTTTTATTTTATTTTAATTCATTTAACACACTGTTACAGCGCTCCAAAGTTGACCAGGTTCGTCAATGCTCATGAGAATCCGGTCAAAAAGAAATGTTTAACTTATTATATTTTTTATTGTAAATATATTCTTAAAAAAAATTGTTGAATTCGTACAACTTTACTTCTTCATTCCTGTTTTCCTTACCATAGAACTTACTAAATTTAACTTACGGAAGAATAAGCAGGTAGAAAAGGTCTGAGTAACCGTTTGGGTTCAAAGGAACATCTGCCTGCTACGACTATTATTATTATACGTAGGCTTAGCTGTTTCTTCTATCTCATTTTATTCTCTTAGTTGTGCTACATTTTTTGCAACGTGTAAACGTATTGAAAATTGTGGATATTATTTTCAGTTTTATCAATTAACCTGCGAGTTTCATAAAAAAATCTTGAGCAGATCATCTACGACATTGTTCTAGGGTATTTTTTTTGTAAAATGTATAAAAAAGTTATAGAGCAAAAAAATTTATTATTGCTTATAACTTCTTTAATATTTAATTTAGGGCAAAAAGTTATATAAATATGTTTGTGGGCAACACAATTTGCTACAAATTATGTTCTTACAATTTTTTTATAAAACGCACAGTTTCTGAGATATTGCAAAATACGTGTTTTTGTGCCACATTGCCACGTTGTATGGCAATGCTTATCCTTTGTCCAAAGTATATGCCAGCATTTTGGTCACAAGTAGCGTCGACCAGACGTTTTGAGACGTCTTTGAATAATAGTTTGGCGCTCGGTCCCCACGGTCCCAGCGTTTCGACCCTAAAAGGCACAAACATGTAACAACTACTGAGATTACTATATTTGCGCCTTTCGAGGCCTTCTGCTAGTTCAGCCGCCGCACCGGCCACTTTTTGGGTAGCAGGAATATGAGAAGGTGCTAAGGTATCGACACAGGTAGCGTCCCATACCAGAGGCCTTCCCATCCTCCACGGAACCAAAGTCATGCCGTCCGGCCTTTTACCATCGCCACGTACAAGGCCTAAGCATTTAGTTATATTACAAATGTGCATTTAGCCTTCAGTTTGATAATATCAATCAAATTTTTTATTGATATATATACCTGCAAAATACATTTTACAGACAATCCGTTACCTGAAGCCTTCAGAAAAGCAACTGTACATTTCTGTTTGTCCGACAATCAATTTCGCACAATTTGTTAGAATGTGTAGATAGAATTTGTTAAAAGTTAGAAGTAAGGATAAATGTCGGGAGAGCAGTCGAATGACACCTGTCAAAAATCCAAAATGGCGATTTCAAGACGGCCACCATACAAACTGCTCCGCCCCTGCTGAAGCTCGGCCTTCAGAAAGGGGGTGTAGTGAATATGAATAAATGAATTTAAATACATAAATTCTGATAATTTCACGTCAGATTTTTTGCACGTCAAGAGTAAAACATCGCTCTTTACCATCTATCTAATACCCTAACTAATAACCGAAAAGGGGGCAAAGGCGAGTATAATACATATCAACGATGGCATACGCAAAGGCATATTGCTTCAGATAGGAGGCCGGCCATAAAATTTAAGTCTTACTCCGCACAACTATGTCAATGCGTTGTCTTTTGTGAAGGTACTCAGAAAAAATATATTGTTTATACCGAGCCTACAGAGGTGTGACAAGTGCAGGGCGATAATAATGTAAAGTTTTTTTTTTCAGTGTAAAAAGCATGATGCTCGGTGGCTTTGGCTATGGACTGCCGCGCAGCAGGTCCATGGTTCGAATCCCGCCGCTGGCTTGAGCTTCACCGCATGGTGGAAGGGCATTTTAGCGAATGCCCGCCTGGCTAGCGACCACCCTCAAGTGGAAAATCGGTCGCCAAGCACCTAACGGTGTGTTCCGGCAGCTGTCCTTGAGAGCCAGTAATTCTAGGTTAAGCCTGTTAATACCTTCGACCATATCATCACTTACCATCAGGTGAGATTGTGGTTAAAGGCTTACCTATCAGCAATAAAAAAAAAATGTATATACACATTTATACGTTTTTGTTATTTAAGTTTACCTGCTGCTCTGCTATGGATAGGTCAAAATATTTTTTTGCCTAATATAGGTATTATAATATTTAAATAATATATTTAATATTATTTCGTAAACGAAATAATATTTAATATATTTCGTTTACGAAATTTCCTGTGAATAAAATGTGCAAATTTAATAATACTTTATTCAAAGATTACTCACTTATTTTCATATAGTGGAAGAACACAGTCTAAATTTATTATATGAGATGGCGACTCCGACAGTTCTCCCTGTTCCGAGTGATCTCGGACTTTAACTGATTTATTATTTTTTTTCCTGAGAAAGAAGGTGCATTTTATGAGCACAGTCTATTTTATTATATATATGTACAGAATCTATTTATTCCACTCTATTATATTTGTATAAATCGTTACTTATATGTACATGTCTAAGTGATAAAATGATATATTTAAAAGTACCTATGCAGGTGACTTTGTAGATAATCTCTTGAATATATACCTACTTGCCTGATTCTGAATATTCTTTCATTAATATAAATCTACATTTAGTCTTGAGGGACATGAACAATGTTCGATGTACTATTGCGATATACCCACCAAACCAAATGCTTTGATTTGCTACGCTTGTGTTATTATTATTTAGCAACACTCAACTCCATTTACGGTTGAACGTCAGCTGTACTTTAGAGCCAGATAATTTTAGTTATCACCTGTTTGGTACCTTCTACCACATCACTTACCATCAGGTGAGACCATAACTATACATTACCAGATATTATTATAGTATCCAACTAATCGTACTTAGATTAGTACGACATTTAGTTATTTTATAGCTCCATTACAGTACTATAGGAACCTAGTAACCTAGTAGGTATAGAATCTCTTAGTTCGATAGAGATAATATGTTTCATGAATAGAATAAACACCGAAACACAAACGAATATTAAATTTGCATAGGTAAAAATAAACTGAAATATTATACGCTCTCTCATAATTCTTGCAAAGTCTTTGTATCGACTCTTCTGCTTCGTTTTTTATTTTTTAGTTATCTTTATTTCCCATATTGATTGATATACCTACCAAGATACGTATTTATACTGCACAGCACAGGTGATAGCGCGCGAGCGATAGGTCCACGTCCAACGGCGCACAGCGCGGCACTGAAGGACAGCTCTTACGCATTGATTTTATTTCGTAATCCTAAGCTAATAAGGTTGAATATCGAATCTTCCGATTGACCGTAATCCTGCACAGAACTAAAGGTCGTAAGTCTAAAACACTATTTAATTTATTATGACAATACTAATTACTCTAGGTAAATTTTACTTATACAGCGGATAATAAACTACATTTCCTTTCTATGTGTGTTTATTATTAATATGTAACTGATGTAGTTTCCAAGAAAACTCCAATAATTTAAAGAAAAGGCTTCATTTTGAAAAATTAAAACTATCGAGTAAATTTCTTTCAAATGTGTTTCTGACTGTACAACTGATAGAAAAAGGTTTGAAATATCAAATATTTAAGTTTTCGTGTTGATTGCATATTTCAGTTGCTTAAAAAAACTAGTCGAATGAGAGTATTTTTTCCGCAGCCTCGTCTTAATAAAGACTACGTACAGGTTGACGTACCAAAATATGGTTTTGTCATATGTATCGATATGTCATATGTTGTTACTAATGTTTACTAATTAAATATTTCTGTTCATGTAAATTTTCAATATATAAATCTTTGTTAGTTAATATATTGTACAGATAAGGCTACATAACAGTTCTACTACACATATACTTTAGATACGACAAAACAAGACATAGTTATGCCTTCTAAAAACAAGTGCCATAATAAAGGAATAAAAAATATCTTATTTGCTATAAACATATTCCGTGCTTCGGAGGGCACGTTAAGCCGTCGGTCCCGGTTGTTGTCTTAGGATAGCAGTCGTTACAGCATGGTGGTAGGGCACTTTGCAAATGCCCGCCTGGCTAGCTACCACCCTCAAGTTGAAAAATCTGTCGCCAAGCACCTAACTGTGTGTACCGGCAGCTGTCCTTGAGAGCCAGTAACTCTAGGTTAGTCTGAACAACATCCTCGACCACATCATCACTTACCATCAGGTGAGATAGTGGTCAAAGGCTAACCTATCATTCATAAAAAAATTTAAAAAAACAATTATAACAGTTGGGCTCATTAAGTTTGAACCAAATTGATTCAGATCAACTTGAAATTTTTGGGGTGGTCTCTAAGAAAGGTTTGAGAAGATTAACGCTTATGTTTTCCGAATGAATGAAATTTTAGATCAAAGAGGCCCTCTTTACCAAATTCATAATTACACTTCCTTAGTATTAAAAGTTTAGCATAAAAACAAAGAAAGTGAAGATCCTGCAGCGGAGTTGGGGGAGCGGCGCCCCAACCACCTGTGGCTGCCAATCAATACCACCATGGAACCATTGTCCCCCAAAGGCACCATTTCCTAAATGTACGCGAAACAACCATTCAAGTGGTTTTGAGGAAGTTAAGACCAGTTTTAATCATGTAAATAAGGTCTTAGCATAGATATAGTTTGAATGCATTAAATCTCGTGAGATCCTTTCCAAGCTTTGCACACCTTTACAATTATCAGATAAATTGGCGTAAAATGGTTTTGTTAAAAAACAATTCGAAACAAAGTGGCGAAAATCTATTTTTGTTAAACAATTAGGCAATTCGTGTAGGACAGAATGGAAAAAGCTTTTAGCTAAGCCTTGTTCCAATTTAGAAATTCACAGAAATATAAAATGTATTAGACATTACTGAAATGACAGTGAAATATAATTTTTATACAGTTCATTTAACGAACTAATCACATATGGGAAACGTTTAGTTAGTTAGAAATGCAGAAAGAAACAAATACGTACTTACGTATCGGAGATTATAACGAATCTAAATCAATGTCGCTAACCGATTGCAGTTAAACCTGAAAGGGGCAATAAAAGGGGCTTAAAGAAGCCCTGTTCCAACAAGGACGGTTACGATAAGAGGATAATCAATACATAAAACGTTACGCAAACGGAACTAGACGCAGAGGAAAATAGAACCAAAACAAAAATATAAAATGTTAGAACAAGAAAGACTTTCATTTTGGCAGGTCTGCAATCGTGAATCCGCCACAACGAGCGTGTTCCGAGGCCGGTCAATAAACCCGAACGAAATCTTGAACTTGAAAAAGCAAATCTATTGAGGAATCCCCTACATTTTTTCTGGAAAGCAATTCCCGAAGACAAATGCGAGTTCTGATCGCGATTGGCGCGGCTACAATCAGGTGCCTCTATAAATCACAGCCAAACGATTTGTCTAAACGAGTGGAACGCTAAAAGTACAAAAGACGATAAACACAATGACGTTCAATAGGTCAGATAATCAGCTTCTTAATTTATTGTCGTGACGTGTTCGATTAATCTAATTTATTCGACTTTTTGTTTTTATCTTTAGATCGTAAGTATAATTTTAGAAAACCATACGTTTAAATTGAGTAAGGATAACTGGTAAGGATGCAATACATGTAATGCGATATTCTGTGAAATCTACTTGCAGCTAATACGAAGACCTTGTGCTAAACCGCAGGTACAGGAAGTAATACGAGAACTAATTCTTCTCTAGTAAACATGAACGGACAACGACACACAATTACACAGGAAAGCTTAGTTGCTGTAAATAATATATCACGGCTTCGTAGCAACACATAAAACCCTAGATAATATAAATATATGACATCACATATATGAGAGACGCGGCTGTAAGAAAAGTTATTATGAATGATAACATAAACGATTTCATAGTAACTAGTACAAACGTTATTCCAGTTGATGACGAAGTAAACGTACAAAATTTTAAACCTACCAATAATAATCAACCATCTGTTGTAAGACAAAGACGCTTTAAATTCCTAACTAAACGTCAGCATATTATTGTGTGTGACGGTTCTATTTCGATGAATTTTCAAACACTAAAACACATTTTGCTTGTTAGTCCCCACACGTCAGTTACGTTGAACTTGACAATGATACGTACGAGTCGTCATGTACAGCTGTAGAAATGTGAAGACAATACGGTACGGCTCTTATTTATACTTAATACCATGTTGAATGTTGTTATGATTAGACTTGTGTAATTAATAATAGAATGTAATACATATATGTTAATGTTGAAATAATGAATGAGACTGAATATATACGATATGGAAATTTAAAAGTAAACATAATTATAATATTTGAATAAGAATAACCACAAGTATAAGGGGAAAATCAGAAATAAAGTTTCTGAGAGGAAGATAATGTGTGCTTATATAAATGAATGACGAATATATGATTTTAAATACATTTACTTATAAATTGATTTAAATTCCGCATTATAATTTTATAATTGAAATCATTTCAAATTATGGTTACATTATCTTAATAAGACTTTTATGTATGAAAATATTATATTCTGTTCCAATTTATTGCCACCTAATAGTGTGTTTTATGTAGCAGGTATATATAATCATGGTGCATATAAAATTTTAACTTTCAAAGATTAAAAAAAAAATTAAATCTAACTAAGAGTACATGCTTTGGTTCATGAAAATAAAACAATTTAGGTGAAGTAGTCTCGATTCGAAATTGTAGAGTAAGAACATTATTATACACTACTCGTTTGAAATACGAGAAGCTTTTAGCTACAAGAAACTTTAGTTCTCTCAATCTAATTTCTTTATTTTTGCTTGTTAATGTACTTTCTCTAGTCTAGATATATGTACTTATTAGTAATTTACATATATATTTAAAATATATTGAATTAAAGTTGTATATTAAAATAGATTAAATTTACAATAATTTGAAAATGCGGGTAAATTCATTATGCTTATATAGATAATCATTATCATCACCGTCAACAGCTGGTGGACGTATAACAAAGGCCTTCTCCATTATGGGTTTTGAAAAAAGCGCTGCTGCCCCTTCTGGTACTTTATTGTCCCTTCTTCCGCCGCCTTTTATGACTCCTACAAGATATAGTTGTATGCAATTCTAGCCTGGAACACGACAGGGGACTTACAGTTAGTTCAGATAGTTCTACAATGGAACACGATGGTCAAAATATTACCTACAAACGTATGCTTATCTCACCATACGTATCTGAGATCGCATCAAATGGATTAAGAAACAATTCGTACCATGAACAGTCATGACGTCCATCGTAGAACAGAAAAAGGTAATAAGTACCTATTTTACACACATCCAACCTAATCAAAGAAAAATCGCACTTAGTGGTAAGAAACTGCCACTCAAATCAGCAGACCATGTAAATGATGATCTAGGAAGGCTGTTAAGGAAACAGGCGGCTATAATAGTCTCATTATCACGTAATACTTAAACAACGCAATGATGAGTGCAAAATTATGTATGTAGAATACTTCCGTAGAGCTCAGATTTATGGTTATTAATGTACTCAGAGATATAATTGATACTGGTGTTATGCGCAAAAATCCATACTTTAAAACAAAAGCAATAAATATATGCAGTGTTAATCCAATGTCAAAGTTTTCATCCCAGGTTCAACGACCTGAGGTAGGGATTCGGAATTTTAGCGGAATTATCACTGAGGCATAAATTGTAAATGTTTTAACTAGTCGGTGAGGGGAGGGATCGCATTATAAATAAAAATAAAATCAGGAGAATCTATTTTATTTACTTTGAATATTAACATAGCATTATTGAATTGTTAAATCTGTTAACAGTATGTACCTACTGTGTAACATTTCTGACCAATAAAACTGGCAATACGTGATCACGATCACCGCAAAGTGTTTGAAACGTTGGGACAAAATAATGTTAAATATACGCGATGCTACTATGGGGGAGGAATTTCTTCAGCAGTGGACGTCTTCCGGCTGATGATGATGATACGCGATGAGGTGTAATAATTGCGAAAACCTAAGACAACATAATAAACTGGATATAATTTTTCCAGTTGCCTCTACATATTATTATGTACAAATACGCTTAGCTGGATTGTTTGGACAATCTCGCTTTTTGTGCCGACCTCGAATCCTCATAGGCATCCCGCTATGTGCTTGGCGAGAGATTTCCAATTTGAGGGTGGTAGCTAGTCAGGCGAGCATTATGTTGTGCTTTCAATAGTAAACTGTGTGCATTAACGATAAATAAACCTTGGTAATTATTGCATCAAATAAAGCTTGCCAAGCAAAGGATATGTATAGTTATCATAAGCATAAAAGTACACATACTGATATATAAATATCTACTGTGCCATAAGCATGATTTATTTACCTAGAGAATAGAATTTTCATATTAAAGTTTTAAAACACTCTCAAACTGTTATGTTATGAGTTAGTAAATAAAGTGAAGTGAAACCGTGACGAAGATAGCAGACATAAAAGATTCAGAACTAGTTATATACTTTCTGGAAGCCCGTAGAATTTTACATTACGCAAAAACTCATTGGTAGAGCAGAGAGATCTATTGAGCATGAGCAATGAGGCTTATTAAAACTCTATGCACGAATGGTGCGGTGAAGGAGGCTTGCCAGACACTATCCGGCGGAAACCGTTGCTATAGGACAGACAGCGAGGTATCTTATTGCCCACAGGACAATGTCGTGGTACACAATCTAACATTTAGGAATAAACAATGCAAATCTTAACAATAAGTTTGTTACACTACATATGAAAAATAGCAAGTGACTGCTTATTAACCTCACAAGTACTTCCACAAATAGGTAAGCCTGGTAGATTTCGTATAGAAGCGATTTATGTTTCGTCAAATAATGTAAATTATTTTCCGGATTTGTACGATATTTTTTGAAATATTAAAAATAAAGCAACGCGATTTCAAGCCTTTGCATTCATTGTTTGCATATTTCGCATTGGATGTAAACGATGTTCACACACACATAGGTACATAGAAACCGTGTGTCGTGGACATCGATCATTTCGATCCAGTAGATTGATGACATTGCATCCTCAGAATCAGAATAGTTACAATCAAACACTACACAGATACTACATTATGATTTCGTAAACTTTGCGTAAATATCTTACTGATTTCGTCGTAAGTTAGCTATTATGAAACTTCGAGTTGGATAATTAGATATGCAAGAATTAGGAAGGTCTTAGCGTTCATTGGAAAATATACCTATCGAGCTGAGTGAGCCCAAGGTCAATTGATGGAGATTGAGATCACCGCAGCAGGTGGCCTGAAACGTCAGAAGTAAAGATAATTATCAGACAATTGTCTAAAGTACTGTTAAGGCACAATAACATATATTTCAAGTTCGGCGTTTGTAAGGAACTTCGATTTAGGATTGTATTATAAATGCATTTCAAAGTTGAAATCGATAGATTTATCTCAAGATACAATTTTGATGTTTAATGTATATTATAGAGTATCTGTCAAAATCTGCATCTTAAGTTCAACCTAAAATTTGAGATACGAGCCTAAGATTGTACGTTTTCGTTTATGGTCATTGCACATAGTCGGCTAAGCACACCAGATGGCTACCGCCTTCAAGAAGAAAATCTTTCGCGAACCACCTAACGGTGTGTTCCGACAGCAATCCTTGAGAATCAGTTCCTATTCTAGTTCAAGCCTGTTTATGATCCTCGACCAACTACTGACCTCGTACTAAATGCTTCACGGCAGCTGAGACAGGTCAAAGGCCCACCTATCCGCTGTAAAAGTTTGGCAAAAATTAGGCATTATGAACGGTTATGGGTCTTATTTTACCACACTCTAAATCACCTTATCAAGTTCGTTTAGTATATACATTTGGACCGAGGTATCTATGGAATCTTGGAACATAAATGTATCCCCGATGACAATTTGGTGGAATTACTCAGTCGCCGTTCCAGTAATTACACAAACGTACAATATCGAGTGTGACAATGGCGGCCAAACAATGGAACAGATTACGGCGAAGACTAGGTGCCGTTACGGATGCCATTGTAATAATACCAGCTTCCGGGCGAAGTTTCGCTCCTCGAAGCAATTGTTTTGAATTGTTTTGCTGTAATAAACGGTGGTAAATCATTCACTTAGCTAAGTGAAAAGCTACAACTATTTACTCGAAACAACGAAAAAGTATTAAAAATCGAGGAAATTCATTCAGTAGAAACTCCCTCAAGCACGCTTACAGTTAGTATCCTCTTAAAATTAATAAACTGTATCAGCCGAATAGTCCACTACTGTAACACATCCTCTCCTATTATAGAGGGTTTTGCCATAATCGCCACGCTTGGCAGGCGTCTTGGGGTTCGCAGTATGAGATATCAAATCCGCAGTAAGCGTGCTGCCCACTATCTGGTGTGTTACCTTTAGTCGCCTCTTACGACACCCACGGGTAGAGATGGGGGTGACATTCTAGCCCGGCACCCCACGGATGACAATGAATATATTTTATGTCAATTTCATTGTAGTGAAACTACATATACTCAACTTCGAACTATAAGAAACTATATCCTATAATAGATATTAGATAAAAAATTTCATAGTACGTTGACCGTGTGTAAACCTAGTTATACATCTCATAATATATAATTTATATTACATCAAAATCTTCAAAAATCTGTTAAATAATTCACCTACACCCTTCAACTAAGATAAGGGTAAGGGTTCCTGACTCTTAACCCTAGAGAGTTTATATACTATTACACCTTCAAGACCTGTCTTTTCATCCTCATAAGGTGTATGGGGATGTAGCACTTCACCTTGTTTATGCCCTTCGTAAAACATCAACAGCTCAACCCGTAGGATATACAAAGGGTCGGTACAGGATGAGACAACAATACGCCCGCATGAGAAGTGTGTTGGGCAAACAAAGGTGTTCCCCACTACACAAGCGAAAAGAAACACTACTATTTCACTAGTCCTTGAAGCTTGTCGCAATAATTCATGATATATGAAGTCATGGTAAATTCCAGTTCGATCCGATGAAGAGACTACATGTCATCAGCTATTTATTTCAATCGTAAAGTACATTCGAGTAGTTAATTACTTTTATTTGTTTAGCCTACTTCCTTTGCTTGCACGGGATGTTTGTGTCCGAACTCGCAACGACAACGCAATGTTTGTATTGAAAACAGAGGACGGGAAACTAGGACAAATCTCCAAAGTAACCGGAAAACTGCTGTGAAAATGAAAACAACGTTCCATTATATAGATTAAATCCGGACCTAACTCTCCTCTGTCCATTTATATTTAAGTTGACCAAATAACGTCCACTGCAATATAAGAGAAACGCGGAGGTAATAACAATAGTGTTTCACTGCCGACTTATCTCAAGAGCTGGATATTTGTACTTCGCAATAATAAAATTTCGACGGGAAATAGCTTCGCGTAGTCATCTATTTGCGCAATTTCATTGCATAATGTCGAACGTACAACGTTTTAGATGCGAAATGTTTATGGGTTCTCGAATGTGAAATCCGAGTAAGGTATGAAAGCTTAGAAGGCGCGGTGGATAATCTTTAGTGCGCTGCGAGTCTTCTTATCTGGTTTGAATAGTTATTCCAGTACACATGTCAGAGCGGGCAGTGTTTACGAGAAGGAGCGCCCTCCTGTCGCCGATGCCCATAACGCGTGGGGCGCTAGCGATCGATACCGCAGGGCTTCCCGACTGACGGTTCCGCCGCCTGACGACTGCGTAGCCTACTTCCCGACCCCGCTCACGCAACACCCAACACAATAATTATTACTCGTTCGCTTCTTCCAGAAACAATTAGCGACTGTGCTTCAAACTTTGACAAACGGAGCCATGCTTACACCGGAGGGCGCTTCACAAACTTGGAACAAAGATTGAATATCGCGCTTGATACTCGAAATCAGCGGCGTATTAATCAGTTCATCACGAGGATTTTCGTCGGAAGTAAACATTCATTGCGGTTATTAGAATTGGCGTATTTAAACGTACCATTTCACATTTAATATGGCCTATAATCGACATTATGTTCCACATGTCTGTCTATGTACGTGACTCGATGAATTCAGCTGTGGATATGAGGCACTTTTATTTCGCCTTGATGCCGCAATTTGGAGGTTTATAACGAACCACATAGGGAACGTCTGTTGCGATGCCTCGCCACGGGAATGGGGACGCGCATTTGTTTTTAGGACGGAATAACTTTGACTTTCGAGTATTGGATGTAAATGTAACATTGAACGGTGAATAACACTAAGGAAAATGGAGAACGGTTATTTCTTCTTCTAATTTTGCGAAGAATGCTTACGGAGTAGGTACATTACAAAATTATAGAACGTTGGGGGGAAAATAGAAATATGATGAAATAGAAATAAGAATCTTAGGAATAAAACTTATGTTAAATTGTACAAAAAATCTTGTACGCCTCTAGTGGAGGGCGAAGCGCCTAAAATGATGGCTGCATTGCCTCGCTCTAAATTAATCCCTTTTTTATACAAACACAAACCAGCATTTTATTTACATGTGCCATCGACAGTTTTGACCAGTCCCTAAATAGTTGAAGGGCCGCTGGGTACCCACAGATTCAGACAAACATATTATCATTTATCTTTTGTCTAAGTTTACATATTTCCGCAGTTTAAAGTTCTCATAGCCTCGAAAGCGGTCTCCATTATATTGACATCAAGATATTTCATAGAAAGTTTAAGAGGACGGAAGACAAGATCTTCTTCGGCAGTGTGCACAAGAACATATCGAAACTTCTACAAAGTGTAAGTGGATGTTTCCTTATACTTGTAAGACCCAACTTAATCCTGGTTCCAGACACCTTAAGTAATGGTAGGTAAATCTTTCGAACAGCTAGAGTACAGGGTGACTACTTTAGAAAATAGGTTTTTAATAGTGTGTATGTACTTCCCGTGAGGTTCCGGGCTAGAATTGCAAACCCCCCCCATATCTTGCTGTGGGTGTCATAAAAGGCGACGAAAGAAATAATATTAGAAGGTTGTCAGCAGCGCTTTCTAAAGAATTACCATCTTAAATTGCAATCCCCAAGACGCCTGCCAAGCGTGGGGATTATGGCAAACCTCCGCTAATGGGGAAGGCCTTTTTCAACGGTGGACATTACGGCCGATGACTTTTTAAGTTGTTAAAAAGATAGTAGTTGTATTACATATAAGTGATTAGCTATATGACAACTTAGGAATCTTCGGATTCTCTCGCTTCACACATAACTTTAGAACCTAATTCTAGCCACTAGTGCTCGCGGCGCTATCCATATAAACGTAGTATCGTAATATTTTAAATACCAAGTGTCCAAACTCAGTGTAACTTTGCACGTACGTTTGTCCTTGGATCCTAATACCTGTGCCAGATTTCCGTAAAATTAAGTATTATCAATAACAATTCGAAAAATCGTTTTGTATGGGAATTGTAATATTCACATTTAGGGATAAAATAAATAATAAATTGTAAACTAGCAAATCAAAAGCATATATATTAGGCTCAGCAATATGCAGACAAAATTTAACCGAGTTTGTACAGTTGGTATTAAAAATATGACGAATCTACGTTTGTATGGAAAGCGCTCAGAGCAATCTACTCTTAAGGAATTGATCATTTAAAACTGATTAGGTAAAATTCACCTGGTAAAAACCCCTACCGAAAAAAATATACAAAGGCAAACAGAATTGACTAAGATTCGTCGTTTCAATGGCTCATATGACTTCTTGTTATTGCTGCTACAACATACCAAACATTGTTTGTATTGCTTTCGCCTAGCTGATCTCAGATCCCAGTGATCTCATAATTCTATTGAAATGGCTGCAATTAAGACGCAACCACCTGTATCTTTTCCGGTGCAGGTAAGGAAGTGCCAGTGTCACATAATTTATTGCCTCGTTACGAGGCTGGACTATCTGCGCTAGGATGCAACTTTTACTACGTTTTTTTTGGTATTCCTGTAGTCCGGAGCTTAGGGAAAAACAGCGAATATGTAGCCTTTTAGTGCTGAAAGCTTATCTGTAGTCAATGAGAGCGCTGCTGTTAAAGAAAAATCAATGTGGAATGGCCACAATTTAAACGAATACTGTAGTTTCTGGCAATTTTACAAATTAGTTGATAACACTATAATTAAGTAGCTGATGAACATTATTACTAAACTAGCTATCCCGCGGCGGCTCCACCCGCTCGTATTTCGGTAATCGTGCAAAAACATTAACACATCAACTCTTTTTGCGAAGTTGGATAAAAAGTATCCGATGTCCTTTCCCGGATCTCCAACTATTTCCATGCCAAATTTCATCCAAATCGGTCCAGTAGTTGTTATGTAAATTCGTTGCATACAAAAATACAAATCTTTCCTCTTTATAATATTATTATTGATGTAGATTACTGTAATACAATACTGTGACTGTTTTTTTTTAATCATGGTAATGAACACTGCAAGGTATGCAATTGAAATAATTCAAGAAAACGCAGAATATTGTTAGAAGATTGTTTGATTTTTGACAAAAGATTGTTCTTTACGCTGAGAGAAACACTTAAATGGGTGCCTAGCTGCTTGAAAGATGTTTCTACAGTGTTGACGAATATATTAATTATAATAAACTATAAAGTTTTACATTTAAGTTATAATTAAAATATTAATTGTAATTATTCATATTGTATTGGTATTAAACATCATTTATTTTTTTATTTGCAATATTCGAACCATTTTGTGACGTATTTTAATAAAATCATATTTTAAATGTATTGTTTGTCTAGGATTCAATCATTTGCTCCTGTAACGGTAGAATTAGGGAACTTAATAATTATATGTGTACCTAATATTGGGATCAGCAAATGTAACCTTATTTCTGCAAATAAATAACATTCTACTCTTTACAGGTATAAAATGTATAAAATACAATAGATCTGGAGTTTTCGTAACTATTATAGTAAGTTCCAGTACTTTGTGGATTTTCATAAATGATCATGATGGGCAATTTCATTTCGAGAAACGAGTGCTCAATGCTCGCAATAGCTTACATGAGATTTGGCTCAATGTAAAGAACGTGTAACCTATGAAATATATATAGGTACTTGTATTCTATTCATGTTTATTAAACATGAATCGAACTAATTTATTGGTATATTCTTTTAAACGCTTAACTAGTAGATACAAGATTTAAACTCTGAAAAACGGGAATACATTTTCGGTAAATTGAAGTTGGAGAGAGTAATGGTATGCAAATAATATGATAATTTAATATCTAGAAGCAACAAATGTTTACCGTGATAAATGTTTTACAATGAGGGAATGAAGCTGAAAGATATTTCAAGATCATATTATACTCACTATAATTAATTTCTGCCTTCAATAATGAAATATTTTAAGGCATTTATATTGTGTAGGTAGAACATTTATAATGGTACGTCTACTGACACTATCTACTACTCTGTCTGTATATTACACTAATATTATTAAAGGCAAAAGTTTGTGAGTGTGTTTGTTACTTCTTCACGCTTAAACGGCTTTACCAATTTTGATAAAAATGTATATGGAGGTAGATGAAGCGCTGGATTAACACAGGATGAAAGTATCATCATTATCATCTCCATCACCACACGGGTGTAACGGCGAGGCGCAGCTATAGTGATTTTGTTTATTAAAGGGGAAATGCAGACCGATTAGGAACTTGTAACAGGAATAAAACAATATATGAATTAAACAAAGTGCAATGTCAATGCGCGCTGCGCTGGCCGGCCATGACCTTTTGTTTTCGTTTGTGTCTAAAAAGCGCTATTAGAGAAAATAATACTGTCATCTGCTTACCTGTTCGGCAATACTAAATGTAATTATATGTCATATTGCCTTGCACTGATCTGAGATTTATACATTTTGACTTATAAAAAAAACAAACAGTTCGAATCAGCTCATAACTCTAATGTTCCGACTTGCCGCAAAGCATAGAACATATTATAATAATTCTACGTACGCAAAGTTCTCTTTTTAACCGATCTCCAAGAGGAGGAGGTTCTATATTCGTCTATGTTTTTTTATGTTTGCTACGCGATTACTTCGCCAATTAAAAAATGTTTTTTTTTGTTGGGTAAAGTATTATGTTTTTTTTTATGTTTGCTACGCGATTACTACGCCAATTAAAAAATGTTTTTTTTTTTGTTGGGTAAAGTATTATGTTTTTTTTATGTTTGCTACGAGATTACTACGCCAATTAAAAAATGTTTTTTTGTTGTTGGGTAAAGTATATCTACATCAATAAAATCGGTTGAGTACTTTTTAGGTAATTGCAACTCTTGTCGATAGTGAACATTATTTATTATTTTATGCGAGCGAATGATCTTGTAAGCTTGTACCACTAAAATACTGTTTTTTTTATTGAAAAAAACGTACCGAACGGACCATGATAGATCAGTATTTTGCATCAGTATGATACTTAATTGCAGTTGTAAGTTATTTCATACTTTTCAGTATTGAAAGTATAGATTCCATTTTTACACGACTGCCCAAAAAAAGGAGAGTTATGTTTTCAGGGTTTATGTATGTATGTGAGTTTCTTTATTCCACCATAACATCTTAACGGTTCAACCTAGATTCGTCTTAAAAGCCCACTGTGACACTGGGTACATAGAGAATTTTTTTTCCCTTTCAAACCCATCGAGTGGGATATCAAAATGAAGGGCTTTAAGAAACGATTCCATAAATATATAAAATTTACAGTTCTAATTTGAATGGAACGATAAAACGCTTAACGAAAATCAATAAGTAATTTGCAGTCGGGTTTTTTAATTTTTAATTAATGTACACTTGTTTCAAATAATTTTTATACGTCTTATGAATATAAGAGTATTTATCTACATTTATTATGTAAGTAGACGATACAAAAATTAAAGAGGCTCTGTAACAGATTTTTTTGGTCGTATTTTTGAGTTATTACACTTAGGGCCCGTTTCAGAATGTCCTAATAAAGTTTCAGGTTGCTATGCAACACATAAAATAACTGAATGATAAAAATTACAGTTGACATGCAGCGCGTTTCAAGCTTTAACCGATGGATAGACTAAATCTATGACTGTGGAACGCAAAGATAGTGTTTTATTTATTAAATATGTTCTGGGTAGTAAAACCGGAACTTACTCGAACATTCTGAAACAGGCCCTTAGAACACATAATTTGGGAGCATCTGCGAAAGCATCGAGAGTGATCTGAACGATGATCAATATTTTGATTAAGTGTTCAATGTGGAACAGTTTTTCTTTTATATTTTCAATACTATTGATTTTTACTTTTCATTACCTGTACCTGTTATCCTGAGTCTATTCCGGGATCCCGAGAGTATCTGACGATCTTGAAATCCTGGGATTATATTATAAAAGATACGGAATCGCAACCTTTCACCACGTCATAGACAACTAACTCAAAAACATCTGAAGCAAAGTACAGGGTAACTTAATTTTTTTTAGAACTATACAGCTATTCTTAGACACCTGTCTAATTAGGTTTGAGTAAGTTTTTAAATTTATTATTTCCGACCGCACCCAGGGTTTGCCGCGAATCCATCCGGTTCACGACACCTGCTCCGAGGGCCAAGCTGGCACTTTACATTATATTAATACCAGCCGTTATATCATAGGCCGTTTATCATTGAGCACGTGTATAATATAATTCCACGTGTCTTAATTGTTCTATCTATTTTACATAGAGACTGGTTTAGATATAGAGGCTTGCCTTACTTTAAGAGTACCAACTGAATCATTTTTGACCGAACTCAAAAAAAAGTAGGAGGTTTTCAATTCATCTGTATCTTTTACCGATGTTTTACCGATTTTGATAATTCATTTTTTATTTGAAAGCTGATGTTTGTCGTTTGGTTGGGACCAAACTTTAAATTTCATCAATATCAGTCAAGCGGGTTTTGATCTTGATGATATAGTCGTTGACAGTGAATGACAATCGATCACGTAAGTAGCAAGGGTGATTTTTTTTAACAAAAATTGGTACCGACTTCAACAAGTCATTTCACACTTTTGGGTATTATTTGAAAGCTGATGCTTGTCGTTTGGTCCCACTTAAATTTCATCAATATCAGTCAAGTGGGTTTTGAGTTAAACTCCGATAACTGAAAAATATTTTCCTATCTTGATGATATAGTCGTTGACAGTGAATGACAATCGATCCCGTAAGTAGCAAGGGTGATTTTTTTTAACAAAAATTGGTACCGACTTCAACAAGTCATTTCACACTTTTGGGTGTTGAAGTAGGTTCCATTCTTTGGTTAAATTTTTTTGACTATTTCAATTTGGAACAGACTGCCTTGTAGTTTGTGTTTCGTCTGCTCAGTAGTAGAAGTTGGTAAAAGTTAAAAATTTGCCTCGCCACCTGACCAGCTACTTTTAAGTAGAATATCACTCGCCGAGCAACTAACATTTCTCTATCAGAACCAGTTCCCAATTAGGTTCAGTCTGTTTAATTTCTTAGACCATATAGTCATCAAGACCTGAGGTAGGCAGTATAGTCTGTCTGGAGCGGCCTTAGCGAGCAAGGTCGTCCCTCCATAAGCGCAGAAGCCCGGCTACGTCCGGGCCTACCGCGCCGGGGGATCTTGGTAAATGTCAACGTGACATCATCATGCCCCATATTGGCGGCGGACTGCTCATGGGGGCGTTTTAGTCGGTTCAACTCCCACATATCCCATACGCCACCCTAGTTAGTCCAGAAAGCATGACGGCATTTCACGCCTTTAAAAAAATGTAGTACAGTCTACGAATAGCTCGAAAAACAAAACCTGACATCACGCCTTAGTTCCCTATTACAGGAAAATCCTGTATTTGATTATTTCGCATCCGCCTGTGCTTGGGCACCACATAAGGGTTTTAAAATAAGTTAAAAGTTTGCTTTGACTGTCAAAGGTTTCATATTTATCACACTATTGCAAAGAGATAAAAAAAATATAGTCATGTGCGGGATTCGAACTCGCGCCCTCACATAATTATATCGATATACTTTAATGTTTTCTTAAGATACTTTTTAAAATATTTGTTATTATTAAATATGGATTTCCGCAAAGTAACACCTGAATCTATTCATTATATCAAATTGACTAAGTTTAATAAATATTTTGTTATTATTAAAAAAAATAATGTCTGCCTCATCATTACAGAGATCGGAATAGGTAGAATGATTTAGGGTCAATGATCTCGAACGTATATGTTAATATGGATAAGCCTCCCAGATTTCGGAATTTTATATTCATTCTTTTTTTTCCGGAATATCAAATATATTACGTGGAGGCGTAAGGTGAGTAACGTATCAATATGAGCAATTTTTTTCTATATAACTTTTAATGCTCTTAGAGCGCCATAGGTGACCGGTACTTTACAGCAAAGAAAACTGTGGTGTTCAAAATCTTTAAGTAAAAACCTAACTAAGTATAAATAGGGATCAAATTAGCTCAACATACAAAAAAAAATTAGGTAACTATAACTCGGGAAATGGGGTCTTTTGTCACCTTATACTTCGTATGCACAATTACAACCTATCAAGACTTAGTATCTTCGATGGTTCATTTATTGTTCGTCAGAATATTGCGCGCACGCTCACTTCACAGGTAAATAACTCAGTATAAACGGGATCAGATTAGCTATAAATACAATGAATAATAATAAGTACCGATAACTCGGCAAATAGGGTCTTTTGTCACCTTATCATTTGTATGCTCAACTGCAACCAATCAGCACGGCGTATCTTCGATGAGTTATTGTTTGTTTGTCAAAATATTGCGCGAAAATGTTTTCTCCCATCGCATCGTAGAATCACTATTTTAATAATATTATGTAATGCAATCCAGTGAATATCGGAATTTTCCGGAAAAAATGGCATATCCATGTTATGACAATGTGATGTAAGTACGTAAAATCATTCAGCCTATTCCGATCACCATCAATCTATCGTCTTTCGACTGACTCTGTTACGCACATATAGTTATATAGTTGTTTAGTTTAAGTACATGTTGGTACATATACTAGCTATATTCCTAAAATTTCACTTCTGTAATCCTTTGTTATGTACTGTTTGTTGACTCTAAAATAAATCATAAAAAAACCGGTTGCGCTGCGATGAAGCCTTGCGCTCACACAGGACCCGGGGGCAGTACATTTACCGAACTGCATTTTCCATGGCTCTAAAAATTTCGAGCTTACAATATACCAAAAATATGCCGAAAGGGAAATAGCACAATCAAAACAATAAAACTCTGAACAGACAAATTCGATTATGAGCCGAATATATAACAAAAGTTCATATATAGAACAGATACATACCCAATAGTAGTCGAACAATAGTTCAAACTTATAAAAAAGGTTCTCGAACGCAAAATGTATGTTTGTCTATACAGACTTTCATTCACAACAATAACATACATTCTGCGCAATTTTTATCGAAATATTTATGATCAGTACATTTTTAAACTCTGATATGTGCTTTGTCGGCATCAGATTATATTATCATTTACATCAAAACAGTTGATCAAAAACATTCAATAAATGCAAACGCCGATAACAGAAACGGAAATACACAATAAACGAACCCGGCACCAAACAATAACACGTCATTTCAATTGTGTTTTATACTATACACTAAGTATATGTGATATAAAATTGCACCCTCTTACCCTAATACCTAGTAACTATTAAGTAAGCTGGGTATAAGTACTCATACTTCTTGCTATTGTATCCGCGCCTTTACGCTATATGATTATTCATATTTTATAGGTACTTTGGAGGGGTGTTGAACTTTTTATGTGCGTGCCTAAATTATTCGTCCATAACGTGACTAGAAAGTGACGAACGAAAAAAGCAGTGAAGAAATAAAATAAGTAACATTCAGAGAGTAGAAATATATAATTGAGCCATAATATTTTCAGCACGTTGAGAAGGTTTTTGAACTTATAAAATTTTAGTCTGTGAGGCAGCGTTTTATACCTGATACGATATTATTAAAATTTCAATGGCAAACTTTTCGTAGTTTCCTTCGAAAGCTAATTTTAAATATATTTTTTTTATTAATATTCTTACAGTATAAACCTAAAATGTTATCAATTTAATAAGTGTCAATAACCTGCCATCGAGTAAGTCGCGTGACGAATTTGAAGGAACATATGGACTGAGAAATTGAGAACTCAACACATACATGAAAAATATTAACAATCAGGAAACGACTTTCAACGCTGAAAAGTATGAAATAACTTCTTACAGTTGGCACCATGCTGATTCAAAATACTCTGAGCTCACATTTCCATAGATAGACTTCTTCATGGCGTTTCATACTTTTCAGTATTGAAAGTAGATTGAGCTTTCCGAAAACAGAACACCCTTTCGATGCATACTGCTCAACGGATCGATTGTCACTCGCTGACTATACTGGTCACCGTTAACAATATTAACACTTACTATTAAGTAATTTAGGTAAAGGCAAATAAGAAAATTCAATTTTCATCTGAAAACCAGTGGCGCGTGCTCAGTGCACTCGGCATTATGCTGAAATGAATTCCATTTGACACGCATATATATATATAGATATTAAATATGTTGGTAAACTAACTCCTTATTTTATTACTGCATTGTACGTACCTACATACTGCATACATTGTACATCAGTTAAGTTGTTTATGTCAAATAAATATACTAATTTTGTTTCTTTCTATTCATTTATTCAAATATTTTTTTTCAATTCATTGAGTATAACATTAGAACAACTTGACCAATGTTGATGAAATTTAAAAAGGACTAACTCGGAGTTATATTCTACCCAACAAAAAAAATATAATCAAGATTGGATGATCCAGTAAAAAAAATATGAGTGGTTAAAACAAAAAGAACAATAAACATATGCGCCTTGACTTGAGAACCATCCTCCTTAGCAAAAAAAGTTCCAAAGACAAATTTACCAATAACTACATTAGCACAATCTGACTAGCACACATTCTTATGTTGAAGTTTCGATACAGTAACCTTTTCCTACGTTAATATTCCTTCCTTCCATATGAAGTATGTTCCAAACTAACAGCTATAAATATCCCAAAGGTTCGCCACCACTAGTCCCTCGGAATCTATTCTATATATACCGAATCCTTTCCTCTTGAGTAAATTTTAAGTATACCGCCGCATATGTAAATAAGCATGCTTCAAAATGTTTATTTTATAACAAGCATAGTTCTAAACATAAAACACCCCATTGTCGGACTCTAGAGGGCTTTTGAGAACATTTTTTACGCCCCACTTGGGCACACCTTTGGAATGCTAAGAGAGAGAAAAATACATCAAATATACGTAAGGAGGTTGCGAAACGTATAACGGATTTACTTGTGCGGAATTTTAATAGAGACCCTTCGATGGGAAGTTGTTTATTGATCTGACATTGCTAGTAGTTGTTACAAATTTAGATTTGGGGTATGTGTGATCGCAAAAGAATACATATTGAGAACCTAGAGTAGTAACAGAACTCTTTGTGAACGAGTTCATCCAGGAAAGTACTGCCTGTATCGTTGCCACAATTCACTGCGATTCTTTTTGTGGCTTGGGAAATCGATCTGGATGGGTGGAACGGGGTTTGAAATTCGCGCCGCCTGGCAAAGCAGCCTATAGCTGCAATGCATCACTCACTCGTCCAATCGGAGCGCTAGAATCCTGGTGGGGATTAAAAAAGGCGGCTTTGGGGCTCTCGACATCGTGCGCTCACGTATCCTTCTATCGTTATGTGAAAATTACCAAATAATAAACAGAACTGCAGTGTGGTGGCCATAAACAAATATTCAAACTTCTCAAGTGAATACGGACCTCGAATGCGAATTTGGTTTGTGAATTTGGCTGGTGAAAGACCTTTATACGGAGACCTGCGCACACCAAGGTAAGTGGTGCATAGTATTTGCTAGGTCTAGCGTGTTTCTTAGAACCCTCGTTTTAAACGTCCATCGTATTGTCCCAACCTATGTGGAATCCGCCCAGCATCTATTTTGGCCCTTTTGGCGATGCTACATAGTGTTAAGTGGTGCCGAAACCCGGGAGGTGCTTTTGCCAAATCACCCCAATCGTCGAATGTGTGCGGTAGTTCTGGTCATAACTCGTTATATTCTAACTTAAATTACCTAACTGTGTGGTCAAAACGCTTATTTACATCAATTTAAACCTATAAAGTGTAAAACTATTGCATTCCAAGTTATTGCATCATCCACATTTTACTACACGAATATCTACCTACATGTTACAAATCATAAAGTTCACAAAATATCACTAACGAACTATCTAACCGGGCTTTCCACACTGATCGTGAATAACGTACAAGATCTACTCAAATAAGCAATCACTAATCACATCGGTGCTTATTTGCCATCGGCTTGTAATAATCAAAAAACTAATTCATTCGTAAATCGTAGTCGAGAACAATCGAAAATTTTTGTAAGTTCTAATTAAGCAATCTCATATCTCGTCGGTGCTTAATTCCATCGGCTTACAATAATTCAATCGTCCTATCAACAAAAATCGGAAGTTATTGTAAAATCTATCCACAAATTGTTGTGCAATCGATCAAATCTTGTGGGTGCATAATAATTAAATAACTGTCTACTTACAATAATTTCACTAATCAAAATCGCACATTATTTTCAAGAATAAATTATATATTTTACCTTCCTACACTAACCTAAAATACGTCATCAACTACATAATCTCTTATCGTAAATAAGTAGCATAGTCATCGTCAGTTTATTTGTCATTCATTATCATTTCGAAATTCGACGGTAGTTTCAAACTCGAACGCGTGAAGAACTTCGCTCGTTGTTCTTACCTTCCCGCTCCGTTTTATATTCCTGCCTATTCAATTTAACAACTTTGTTACGTAAGGTCGTAAGACTATTCCGTGAATTTTACTGTTATCGTGTGCCTTGTATGGTTACGTTAAGGTTGAAATTGAACTTAGCAATTTTTCTGAAGTTCAGTAATTCGTAGCTCTAATCTTTATCCATTTTGCTGTGTACTTTTGGCTATTTGAGCTCAATAGATAAATTCAAACCATGTCTCTTCTAGCAAAAGGGTCATCGTCTCGTAGGCGCTCTTTAATAAAATCTAAGTCTAAGGGCGAAGATGATTTTACAGCGAAAGATCTGCCGGCATTACGTCGGAAGCGGACCATCGCATACAAAAGACTTGCTAAGGCTTTAGAAATAGGTAACTTATGTATTAGTGACGCATTACAGCGCGACTTGTTTTTATCATATCACCAAGAAATAACGCAAATTATTTTAAACTTTGAAAGCGCGCACTTTGCGATCATTGGTTTAGTGCCTCACGATAGCGATAATAATAGTAGTTCTGAACCGGAAGATAATGAGGATGACAAGATCCAACAACAATTCGATGATATGTATTTTCAGGTATTATCGATACATCGTAACTTAACAAAACGGGAACCGTCTCAGTCTTGCAATGGTCCGTCCGCATCAAATATTAAATTGCCTAAGATCGATTTACCTAAATTCTGCGGCAATATAAAACAGTGGCCTGAGTATTTCGATATGTTTACAGCGTTGATACACGACTCGTCGACACTTTCCGATACGGAAAAGTTTCACTATCTGATTTCTTCTCTTAGCGGCGATGCGTTATTAGTGGTGAAGGCTTACCCTATGACTCATGAGCATTATCGAGATGCATACCAATCGCTGGTAGCTCGTTATCAGAGCAGGCGTACCTTAGCTTTTACTTGTTGGCGGGACATTTTAAACATTGATTTTAAATGTAATAATGCGCGGGAGTTTCAAATATCGTTAGATCATTTCGAAGAGAATTTGAGTATTTTGAAGAAAGCTGAATTACCGATAGCGAAATGGGACTTTGTGTTAGTTTATCACATTCTATCGAAACTCGACAAAGATGTGCGTCGTGATTTTGAAGAAAAATACTCAGATGTTGAACTGCCGTCGTATGATCAATTAAGAAAATTCCTACGATCGAGGTGCGAAGCCTTACTACGTGATACTCACTTTTCTGAATCTGTCAAAGTGAACAAGCCTATAGCTACACCCGCTTCCACGTCTATGCCGCAATCCAAGCGTAGCTTGTCGCACCTACTAGTAGCAGCTACCGATCAACAACAGTTTGCGAATGAGATCAAAGGCGGTACTTATTCGGGAAAATGTCCTTATTGCAGCGAATCTCACTCAATTCTATCGTGTCAGGCGTTTATTAAAAAATCGTTTGACGAACGCATGGCCGTAGCGACAGAAAAGAAATGGTGCTTCAATTGCCTGAAGCCATCACATCAACTAAAAGACTGCAAGTCTATCTTTACGTGCCGATCTTGTAAGCGTAAGCATCACAGTTTACTACATCGCGATAATTCTACCGAATCAAGTTATACCGCATCGACTTTAGTGTCAAGCTCAAAGTCTGACGTTACAGTATTGATGGCAACAGCTATTGTGCAAGTCAAGGATGCTTCAGGCAATATGCAGTCTTTCAGAGCTCTTTTCGACACGGGCAGTCAAAGCAACTTTTTAACCGAATCTGCAGCCAAACAATTGAATTTAAATGTGACAAACACAAACGCTAACGTCAGTGGCTTGGGCGAAGCCGCGGCTCCTATCATCGGTGACGTCACTTGTTCTATCGGTGTCAATGATAGAGTTTTATTCAACCTTGACATGCACGTTATTCGTAAAATATGTGGTGATCAACCTATCGCACAACTCAACACATCTGGATGGTCACATATAAAATCATTGCCACTGAGTGATCCTGGATTCGACATTCCAGGACCAATCCATTTGTTGTTAGGTGCAGATGTGTTCGCCGAGTCCGTGCTCGGTGAGCGTATTAAGGGAGATTTGAATCAACCTGCCGCCTTCAACTCGGTGTTTGGTTGGCTCCTTTTAGGAAAAACGTGCCTATCATCGACTACACTTCTGCATACTCTGCCAGATATCGATAATGAATTAACTTCGTTAGTACAACGTTTATGGGAACTAGATTCACTGCCTAATGCATCGCCATTAACTCCAGACGAATCTTTATGCGAACAAAAATTCGTATCTGACCATTATCGTGATCAGTCTGGACGATACGTAGTTCGTATCCCTTTCAAACATGATTCAGAACCAATTTTCAACGGTTCTCGTGAGAATGCGTTACGCAGGTTTCATGCTGTGGAACGTAGACTATCACGTGACTCAAACTTACGCTCGCAATACGCAGACTTCATGTCGGACTACATCGAAAGTGGTCATATGTCGTTGGTACCAGTAGACGAACTGGGTATGGGTAAATATTACATCCCTCACCACTGTGTTCTTCGTCTTGATTCAGCTACCACCAAACTACGGGTAGTGTTCGATGGTTCAGCAAAGGACTCGTGTTCTAAATCGCTAAACGACGTGCAGCTTATTGGTCCGAAATTGCAACTCAATATTTTCGAAATCCTCCTGCGTTTTCGTGAACACAACGTCGTCTTTATGGCCGACGTTCGTCAGATGTATAGACAAATCTTGATTTCGCCTGAACATCGTGAGTATCAACGTATCTTTTGGCGGGCTTCGCCTAGCGAGCCTCTGCAAGAGTACCGTCTGAATACGATAACCTACGGTTTAGCGTCTTCACCATTTTTAGCTTGTCGTACAATGCGACAACTTGCTGAAGATGAGGGAGACTCTTTTCCACTCGCGAAAGACATCGTTCAGTCTGACGTCTACATTGACGATATCACTTGCGGATTTCCGTCATTAGAAATTGCACAAGAGGCTAAATCGCAAATTATCGATCTTTTCAAGCGTGGGTGTTGGGAACTCAGGAAGTGGGCCAGTAATACTCCCCACCTACTATCGGATCTTCCCAGCGAATATTGTTTGACAGGTTCCGTATCTCTCGATACTACTGAAACTAGAACTCTTAAGGTTCTGGGTCTGAAATGGGACCCCACGTCAGACGCGTTCTTTTTCGACATTCAGCCGTCAGAACAACCATGTACGAAACGCTCTATTTTGAGCGAAATAGCTAGAATATTTGATCCTCTGGGGTTCCTATCCCCTATCACGATTAAAGCTAAAGCTTTGATCCAAAATCTTTGGGTCCTCGGGGTCGGATGGGATCAAACACCTCCTGATAAAATTGTTCATATATGGAACACTTACCGTGATCAATTATCATTGCTGACGAATTTTAAACTCCCACGTCAACTCACATGTGCAAATTTTATATCATGCGAGCTAGTCGGCTTTTGTGACAGTTCTGAAATGGCTTACGGTGCTGTCTTCTATCTCCGTGTTACGGATGCGCATGGCAAGATCCATGTCTTCTTCGTCTGCTCCAAAGCTCGCGTCGTGCCGTTGAAACGTGTCTCTCTCGCGAAACTCGAACTTGTCTCTGCAGTGCTTCTAGCGGATTTGTACAAATTGGTGCGTGATACCTATCTTTCGCGTATGAGAATAGATGCTGTCTATCTTTGGTCTGATTCCACTGTAGTCCTCTCGTGGTTGCGGTCTCATTCTTCTCGTTGGAATGCGTTCGTCGCAAACCGTGTCAGTCACATCCAAGATATTACACCAATCGAGTGGTGGCGCCATTGTTTCTCCAGTGACAATGCCGCCGATGTATGTTCACGTGGCCAGTTTCCCGTTGAACTTCTCAATAATACGATATGGTGGTCGGGGCCGCGTTGGTTATCGGAGGGTCGCGAATCTTGGCCAATCAATGATGTCCAGATTTCTCATGAAGACAGGGTAACAGTAGAGGCTGAAAACCGTAAATCCGTAGCACTGACCACAACGGAATGCGATGAAATCTTTCCAGTCATTTTTGACGACTTGTTAAATCGTTTCTCAACTCTTCAGAAGCTCATCAATGTAATGGCTTACATTTGTCGTTTCATTAATAATAGTCGCAACCCAGCTCAGGCTAACCATAATAAGTTTCTCAATAATGTTGAACGACACCACGCACTAATGCACTTAGTCAAACACGTCCAGGCTACTGCTTTTTCGCAAGAAATCTCTAACTTGAAAGCAAACAAACCATTATCGAAACCATTTCGGTAACTCAATCCGTTTCTTGATAGTCGAGGTATTCTCAGGGTGGGCGGAAGAATCTCACGATCAGGCTTAGCCTACGAACAGAAGCACCCGGCATTTTTACCGTCTGACCACCCACTGACGTTTTTAATCATCGACTTTATCCATCGCAACTACTTGCACCCAGGCATTAACACAACACACTTTCTGCTCTTACAGCAGTTCTGGATTATAGCTGCTAAACGCATTATCCGTCAACGTCTCGCGAAATGTATTAAATGCTTTCGAACGAATCCCCAACCGTTGCAACCTTTCATGAGCGATCTTCCGTCGTTTCGCGTGAATCAGGTCAAGCCGTTCTCGGTCGTTGGCGTAGACTTTGGAGGGCCTTTTCGGATCAAACTCGGGTTGCATCGAGGCGCAAAAATCGACAAAGCCTACTTAGCGCTGTTCCTCGACCTCTCAGTAAAATGCGTCCACCTGGAAGTTGTTTCAACGCTCTCGACAGATGGATTCATTGCTGCTCTCCGGCGTTTCGTCGCTCGTAGAGGACGCTGTAACGTTATTTATTCCGACTGCGGAACCAACTTTGTTGGCGCCAAGAACCAGCTGAGTTCTTTGATGCAAGAAGCATCCACCGCAGAAAGGATTGACTTCAAATTCGGGCCACCAACCGGAGCCCATTTTGGAGGTGTATGGGAAATCCAGATACGTGCTGCGAAATCCCATCTACTCCGCGTTGTAGGTGACCAAGTTCTCACGTTCGAAGAGTTGACGACCCTTTTCGCACAGATTGAAGCAGTTCTAAACTCCAGACCTTTGTGCCCAATCAGTTCAGACCCTAACGATTTATCCGTGTTGACTCCAGGTCATTTTCTCACTCAAGAACCTCTAACGGCTGTCCCCGACGAAGACCTATCAAATATCAATCCACGTCGGCTTAATCGGTGGCAGCTGCTACAATCATTTCATCAGAATTTCTGGTCCAGATGGAAACATGAATATCTGAATTCATTAACTCAACGTGCCAAATGGATCAAAGAGTCTAAGCCGTTATCAATAGGTTCGATGGTGATAATCAAGGACGACAACCGCGCGCCGTTACAGTGGTCTCTCGCGAGAGTTGTTGATCTTCTGGTCGGCCCTGATGGGGTAGCTCGGATTGCAATAGTTAAACTCGCAAACAATCATCTCTTGAAACGACCGTTGGTCAAGTTATGCCCTCTGCCAACTGAGGATTAACTTGAATCGTAACAAACATCAGAATCAAACATTAGTTAAGTTGTATTTTTAAGCTTTATCTCTAAATTGTATCGTTTTATTATAACTGAATTGAACCGTTATTAAAATTTAATATTTTATACTTATGTAACGTCATATCTATCGCCCTGTCCCCTAATTTGTTCCATTATCGTTGACCAGAAAATACCGTAGGCATTTTGGTGGGCGGGATGTATCGTTGCCACAATTCACTGCGATTCTTTTTGTGGCTTGGGAAATCGATCTGGATGGGTGGAACGGGGTTTGAAATTCGCGCCGCCTGGCAAAGCAGCCTATAGCTGCAATGCATCACTCACTCGTCCAATCGGAGCGCTAGAATCCTGGTGGGGATTAAAAAAGGCGGCTTTGGGGCTCTCGACATCGTGCGCTCACGTATCCTTCTATCGTTATGTGAAAATTACCAAATAATAAACAGAACTGCAGTGTGGTGGCCATAAACAAATATTCAAACTTCTCAAGTGAATACGGACCTCGAATGCGAATTTGGTTTGTGAATTTGGCTGGTGAAAGACCTTTATACGGAGACCTGCGCACACCAAGGTAAGTGGTGCATAGTATTTGCTAGGTCTAGCGTGTTTCTTAGAACCCTCGTTTTAAACGTCCATCGTATCCCAAGTAACACAAAACAACATTATAAGAAGCGTACAACAGCATGGACTTACGTGCAAAGCAGTATATGAGCAGCATATGTAGCACTATATCAGCCGTATAAAAGTTTATAAGTGTTTTATAAGCGCAATTTGGGCCCCAAATAATACGGCTTTGAGCATTATTGAATATTATTAGTGCTGCTAACCAGCGCTTATAATGTTATTGAAGACAGACATTAGTAAAGTTGTTAGATAACATATTCTAATGTAAAAAGCATTTTGTTAAACGTTAGTACAGCTTTTAAACAGCTTTTTGAATTACAATGCCAAAGTTACGTTTTATTCTAAGGCTGAACGTTTTATTTTCTATGTATAAAAGTATTTGAAAAAACTTATCGAAACTTATGTCCGATTTGATTATTTTGATAAGTGTATTGCAGTGCATGGTGTTGTGTGCGGAGATGTTTTAATGTGTCTTCATTGAAAATGATTTATCATAAGGTAAGTATTAATTTTATTTTGTTTTGAATGCAAATGAGCTGGGGGTATTAGTCTTATGTGAAAATATATATATGTTTGTGGTTTATAATTCACGCGCCCTCACAGAAATGCATTTTTAATAAAAATCGGGACAAATTTAGAATCGACATATGACACCTTTTGTCATTTTTTTAACGATTTGATTAATTTTAACTGATAAAATTGCTTCTATCAGTACTTCGCTTATAAGAAAAACATAATAAGTAGTATTTCATTCATGTGGGTGTTATAATTTTATTTTTTATATTAGAGAAAACAGAAAGCAATTGGCGTCAGATAATATTAATGTTTTAAACTTTCAACTAGTATATTTTAATGTTGTCAGTCTTATTGTAGTAAAAAAAAACGCTTAAGTCATTCAACCTACTTATAAAGTATCTAAGTGATATCTTTAGCATTATTGTAACACTTTTTAGCCATGTTATAATGTTCATTACCCTTGAACGTCAAAAAAATGGATTGCTATAGTGTTAATCAGGGTACCGAAATAATAATTTAGAATCCCTTAATCATATGGTACCCTACTCCACGTCTTTCATATTTTATGTGTCTCCAGTTAGGTAATTTGACAAGTGTAAGAATAAAATCACTATCACAATAAATGAGTTGGGAATTCCCTGAATCATGTGCCCAAATAGAACGAACGGGACGTGCGACCTCATGATAGGTGGGTGGGAGTGAGAAGGATAGTATTAGCGAAATGAGCGGTTGCGCTGCGCAGTCTTGATTTATTATTATCTTCTTCGTCTTGATATATTGGAATCAAGTACTAATATATATTTATATATTAGTACTTGATTCCTGTCCCTGTGACAACGCGCGCTCATTCGCTAAATCTTGTGTATTTTTTAATTAATATAAACACCGGCGTGACCGCGATAACTTAAATTTAAAAAATAAATGTATCAAACCGCTCTGTCTTTGTTTTCAGATAATCCATTCACAACCAAATTCATCCGTTGTAACACAACTTCAGCAGCAGCCAAAAGCAGAAAATACTATTTGGCTTTTAGGAGACCCAAATGAAATAGCAGTAAATTCGGAGCCAGTCATTCCACCTCAGCCTGACACACACAAACTGGATACAATTATAGAAAACCAAAACAAAATCATGGATATGTAAAATAAATTTTCCTACAGATTGAGCAATTTCATAATTGAAATAGAAACAACAATTGAAAAAGCCATTACAAGGACAATAAGCCGCCATCTTGATCAATCTGTTGTCAATTTGCCATGCCAAAAATGCAACCGAGAATTCTTCTTTCAAGCTAAAAACAATTGACAGCATTAATGACTTAGAGATTTTATAATTACTTTTATTGGACCCAGTAGAAAGAAAGAAACAGATGAAAATTTACTCCGTCGTATGCACAACTGCAGAGGGACATGGGATATAAATTGATAGACCTATTATTCACAAGAGAATTTTTATTTATATAATCTGTAAACATATATAATTCGAACAATTGTAACGAAATACTAAAACACCTAAATAAACAATATTTCTTACACAAAAAATAACAAGGTTTAAATATATAATAAGTTATTTTATTTTATATATATTTATAGAAAGAAGTACCTTCTGATAACACTTTTGCAAAATAATTTTCAGTTTCAAATCTAAAATGTACTACGGAACCACTTGATGGAACTTCTTGACTAGTGCTTGGCTCATACACAACTACCGATTGTTCTGTATTTTGTGTATCATTGTTTGGAACACGTTTTTCATTACTTAAACCAGATATAAAGTTTGAATATTCCGTTTTCATCTTTCTCTTTACTCCACCTGTTCTCTTAGTCTTCCACAGTTTATTCATGACAACAACGTTACACGTCCGACATAAATTTACCAATGAGTATACTAACGCACAAATGAAAATAATCATACCACTCATGATTTTATAGCCAAATTATGACCTATAGTCATAAAATTACATTTTTATTTATCTAAATAGTGCTGAAAGCTTTAAAGTAACAATAATGTAAGAAGATAACAGAGCTAAAACTTTATTAAATGTTTAGCTAATGCTTAGCAGTAAATAAGCATAAGAAAAGATCATAAAAATGCGTTTAATCTTAAAAATGTGTTAATATATTTAAGTTCACTATAGTATATTTCGACAACGGTTATTTAATGTATTAGGTTTTCTTATGTACTAATATAAGGTCTTAACCTTCTCGTCAGTGTAAAAGCTGTTTAAGGTGTTGTATATTAAAAGTAATTAATGTTTTAGTATGATTATAAGCCACATAACTTTATTTTTTCGACCATACAATGGCTTCGTGCATTATACATTTTACCACATTCTCCTCAAAAGCATTTAAACTAAGTCAAAACTGTTTTAAAGTGATAGTCTGATTTTAAAACGTAAATCAGTCTTTACTTCAGTGAATATACAGATTACGTGTTACTTGGGATTGTCCCAACCTATGTGGAATCCGCCCAGCATCTATTTTGGCCCTTTTGGCGATGCTACACTGCCACTATAAATATTTCTACCGCTAAGCAGTAATGTTCGAATTACTGTGTTCGATTCGAAAAGTATTGCGACATTAGAGATAACATTCACCAATCTAAATTTTAAAAGGGATGGGCGCAGTGCAAATGTTACCGCCTAACACCAGAAGGGCTTTTTTCTTCCATTCTTGTTCTGTCACAATCACATAAAAAAAAACTGTTACACAATTATAAATAATGCATAGCAAAAAAATACATTGGCTGAACTATGAAACATTCAGTTTGTATTGCCGTTACAAAGAAGAAAGATATACACGTACCTAAACAATTTGTGTCTGAGGCGTTGAACTCCTATTCACAGATCATAAATACACTGGATTAAGTTCAACGTGAGCCAAGTTGAAGATTTCGCTTAGTTCACAAATTGATCAAATTAAACAAAGATAATAACGTTGCTTAAACTCATAAAGAATATTGATGATTACTAGCAAAGATTAAAAAAGAGATTCTGATCGTATTGTTGTACGATCACAATCGATGTTTTTATCGACATTAAAGATTGAACAGTGCTATGAATATCAGGATATCGACATAAAAAAAAAGCAAACGTCATGTGGCAAGAAAACAGTAAGGTAGGGGCCGACACAAACCGTTGTATTAGAAACCGTGACCGAAGCGGTTGATTACGGTGAGTAACACGAGGCCACCGATGGCTACACTCGCACCGAATCGCACGATAATCGTATGTGCAGCTCACACAATAGATGAGAACAACTGGAATACAGAATTATAGATGCTTTACAATTAGCGATAAACTCAACATTCAACAATATACCGTTACATAATTTCTGTAAGCCTAAAAAGTTTATGATGTCTTTGTAGAGTTGCATTTAACGGACTAGCGAGAAGATTATGAAAATAAAACTGGTCAACGAAGCGAAAGAACGTTTAAACCTATTCAAAGAAAAGTTAGTATATCATTCCGGTGAGTTCATATAGTATTCTGCATCAGGTCAGGAAGTTAAGGATTTCGTTATCCACTAATATGTTCAAAGTGTCTAGTGCACTAAATAGAATACTTGTTATACCATATTTTATAAACAACAAATGACGTACATATTGCAAGTACGAAGCATATAACATATTAATCATTATGCGATCCCCAGAATTTTATCAATGCTCCGTTGATGACGTCAGCAATTGAATATCAAAGGATTAACATAAATCTTTTTGATAATGATATTACAGCCACTGAGATCGTTTCAATTTATATTTATTATGATTACAGTATATCCACACTACCTATTACAGCAACTGATATGAGAGTTTTCAAAATTATGTGTGGTGTAATTTTCAAAGACAGAGTGAGGAACAGATTGATAGGAAAGCACTGTGGGCTGTGAATAAATCAAGATAAAGTAACGTTAGCCAAGAAAGATATGCTAAGTTGGTTTGGACATGTAGAAAGAATGGACGTCGACGTCTCTGTACTCTGACCAGATTGAAGAGTTTCTGAAAGGGGCCTGATCATTACTTGAAGGACGGGCGTGCATGAAGACTGTGATGAGTGAATGAAGCAAGAGAGATATAACAGATCGTAACAGTAGTGACATTATTTATGTTTAGATGTTAAATTATATTAGGTTATAGAATATCGTCAGTTCCGCAGTATACACCAATATTTTAAAGTCACCAACAACTATAAAATAAATAAGTACAAAAAACTAAGATATAAATAGTTCCTAGATACAATTAATGAAGATTGTGTTGGGGGTTACTTTAAAACTTTCAATTTTATAGTTGTTGGTGACTTTAAAATATTTGTGTATACTGCGGAACTGACGATATTCTATAACCTAATATAATTTAACATCTCAATCTCATCACAATAGCTTTCAAACAAAGAGAAAACCGGATCAAAATCGGTCCATTCGTTTAGGATCTCCAATGTCACAGACAGACACACAGTCACGTCAAACTTATAACACCCCTTATTTTGCATCAGCACTATATCTGCTTCTTTTTTTATTTTTTTTATTGTTTATAGGTAAGCCTTTGACCACAATCTCACGTGATGGTAAGTGATGATGTGGTCGAAGGTGTTAACAGGCTTAACCTAGAATGACTGGCTCTCAAGGACAGCTGCCGGAACACACCGTTAGGTGCTTGGCGACAGATTTTCAACTCGAGGGTGGTCGCTAGCCAGGCGGGCATTAGCAAAAAGCCCTTCCACCATGCGGTGAAGCTCAAGCCCGCGGCGGGATTCGAACCATGGACCTGCTGCGCGGCAGTCCATAGCCAAAGCCACTGAGCTATCACTGCTTCACCTGGTACTAAACAAGTACAACCAGTCAATATAATAAATAGTTGACGTATTTCAAAGTTCCTTCTAAAATGTAGTATAATGTAGTATTTTTGTTGGTGTCAACAAAAATACTATATACTTTGGTATGTATGTACAATTAATGAATGAACACACAGTATGTAAGAGAAAAGTAGGTGAAATGGTAATATAATTAGTACAATTTTAATGTATGTAACTAAACAAGTTTATGTAGTAACGTAATAAAAATCGACTATCTATAATGAACCGGCGAACAAGCTAGCGTATAATTGAAAAATATACAAGGCTCATTAAATACGAATACCTCAGCACAACCGAGTAATAGTGTTCATAGAAGTATTTGAGCATCAATTTCATTTTCAATTTAGATTCACTAATTTGAATTTCAAAAAGAGTTATCTTAGCAATGTTTTTAAATTGCTGAAGACGAATCGTGATAATCTCGGGGCCGTCAAGAACAGGTTGATGAATACTCTTAGAATAACGAGAATCTCGAGAATTTATTTGAAAATATCTATGAACCTACGAAAACTATTACGCAGATACGCAGTTTATTTAACGGGTTTTTAAACAATTAAATTAGAGTTATTTGAAAATTTATTTTGATGACAATAGATTGGGTAGGTACTTGAACTCCGATATATCTCCAACTACACATACAATACAGGTCGAAGTATGTGTTCAAATTAAAAATTACCCCCAGTTAACAAAATGCGAACCCCGAATTGTATTGGCCTAAGGCCTAACAGTCCCAAAATCATCTGCTCGCTATTGGCTAGTAGGACAGTCAAACAAACCAATGTTGAAAAATATACTGATATATTTCAATTAACTTAAAAAATATATATTTTTCAAATACATTTAGCGTCATTCAGTTCATATAATCGTAGATAATTATAACAATATAAATGAACGATATCGTCCACTGTGGATGTTAAGATGACAATAATGTATTTCTTTTCTTTTAATAAATGCATATCGTTTGCTTGATCAACATAACAAATTGCTGCCTTTTGGACGTTGCACTGAGACTGTCGCCCAATAATAACCCAGTAATATTCGCCAATAATAGATATATAAACACTTCTCAAACGTGAATCTATCATCGTGATTTTTTCCCATGAATTGATAACAAGACATTGCATCGGGATCTTGAACAGTCACTGCTCCGTTACATTATAATAATAGTTTAATTTATAAATCACTTTTAGCACCGTTACATCTTTCTATAATTGCTCGGGAGTTTCGATACTGTTGCGTGGAGTATTTAATGCTTTTATAGGAGTACACAATAATAGCTAAACTAAATTATAATGATATTAAAGCATGTAATAGAAAGTTTATAGAAACAAAAGACAAAAGACATCATAGCAATTAGGTCCCCTTTTGCCAGTGTTAACAAGAAGAATACTATTGCATGCATCAATTTCAAAGGATACAATCGTCAAAATAAATATTTGTGAATTAAATTTTTTATAAAGAGTATTCGTCTCCGTCTAATTATTGTGTATGATTTTAGCTAAGTACGTTACGACAAATTCTCGTCCCATCGCGATACCAAGATTTTTCTAAAAATATTATAGTCCACTTAAACAATAGAGCAGTTTCATTTACAAAGCTGTGAAAAATATTATCTAGCTGACTGTCATCCCTAGATCCTTTGTGCTTTTGAAGAAATTCAACTCTGGCTGGAGAAAACAGAAGGCATATTCTCAGCAAAAATTTGCTAACTTCTTTGATTAAAAGATCAAAGTAGACTTTGCGAGCATTCAAAATATTATATAACATTCAAAAGGAATCTCACGTCTTGTATATTTGAATTGAAATTAACTATCTCGCATGAATGATATAACAGAAAGTAGTTAACTGACAGGCTCTGTTTACGAATTCATTCGACAGATAGAATAACATCAATTGTTTAAATATAAATATTCAAGTTCTGCTCAACAATGGATGGATAATATGGACACATGTTATGTAGACATTGTAGGCTCTGAGCGTTTCCGCCCACGGCTGGATATCATTTTACAAAATTCATACTCAAAGAAGTTTATGGCTGCTACTAACAAATTCTCGAAAACATGGCAAGGGATCCATTAATATGTAGGTATTATATCTCGTGTAAATATAAGGGTCTTATAATAATGTGGAATTTCATAGCTCTGGTACAGATTACATCTTATTGTACTGTACAGTATTGTATCAGCCGTATTGTCCACTGCTGACCACAGCCTCCCCCATTACGGGAGGATTTGGTATAATACCCACGCTTGGCAGGCGTCTTAACGATTACGGTGTGAGAAATCAATTCTTCAGAAAACGCTGTTGGCCATCTTCTAGTGTGTTACCCTCAGCCGCCTCTTACGACACCCACGGGTAGAGATGAGGGGGTTCTAGCCCGGTACCCCACGGGTAAAATCTTATTGTACTACTTAATATAAATTAATTTTAATGAGGCTATAAACAGGTTTTGTAGTTAAGATTAGCTTACCTACATGGTAATAACCATAAAAGGACTAAAGTTATATATAACTAGAAAAAGTACAAAATAACAAGTAATATATATAATATATATATATATATATATATAGTAATAATTCCTTGTAATTTTCCTGATAAACCGACGTCGTAATCGCTGTTATTAATAAATAAACTCGTGAAATCGTAAATGGACTTTTAACGATATGGAAACAGGAAAATTAGGCGGAGCTGTCATCGTGATATATATTTTAAAATGTTTTTCTAAAATATTAATTAATAGTATTTTTATGGTATTATTTAAATATTTGTTTCTAAATATAGATTTCAGCAAAGCAAAGCGTGAACCTGTCAATTAACAAAAAATATATCTATGAGATAATAATACTCAGAACTCTATTTTGATTTGAATTAAAGCGCCGAAATCCACACAACATTACAATTTATTTACTCAATTGAACACCAAACAGCTTCATGTACATAGCATTCTCGTTAAAACACCGATAAGAAAAACATGTTCGTAATTTTCTTCAGCTACGAATAACACTCTCAAAATTTAATAATACTTCACATACTAGTACTATTACTTTATTATAAATGCCTTCTACTTCTTCATTAACTTATATTACGCTTCTACGTGATTGCATGGATTCAAAGTGTGAAGGACGGACCAGCAACGTGAACGCTTCGCACGCGCTCCCGCTTCCAACGGTTATTAACTTATTATCAAACATAATGATTGGTACGGTATGCTTGCACTATGATTACATATGTACGGTAATATTGATGATTTGCACTACTATTGCCTGGTGGGGTGCCGGGTTAAAATTGCACCCTAAGGGAAAAATACTGGAAAGTGGGCAGCAGCGCCTTCTGAAGAACTGCCAAATTACACTGCGATTCCCAAGACGCCTGCCAAGCGTGTGGATTACGGAAAATACCCCCTTAATAGGGGAGGCTGTGTTCAGTAGTGGACGATCCATTATTTTACCTGTGCATTTTGTTGCCTTGTGGTTTTTATTATGAAGTAACGAGACGGACTAGTCGCCCGCTTGATGGTATGCGTCACGCATATTCATTACAGTTGCAGTCCAGATCCAGTGACTAGCCTCATTCTACATGACACTGTACTGCGCTCGTCACTCCAAGATGTTGGTTTTTTTTACGATTAATAGTATCTCCAAAATTATGTTTTGAGCTGAGCACCAGCAGCTATCCTTCATTTCCTAATAGATAGCATAAATAACGGCAATCACTTAATAACTTAATATTATAATATCATTTTAAATTGAACTTATCCTTATAATGTGATTCATTTCTATTTATTTATATCTAATTAATAATTGTAAGTAATTAATACTTAAATTACGATATAGACAATTACCATAAAAATATATATCATATTATAAATGTAATATGATTTATTGGCTTATTCGTCAACTGGCGAGCGTTAAACTCACGAGTGCGCGCGAGTTGGCACATGCAATGTTCCCTCAGAACGCGATAGTGTTTGTAAACTAATCATATTTAGAAATATGGAAGAGTAGCGACATCATTACGATAGTTTAGTGTTTGGAAAAGCAGTTCTTTCCATCAGATAATGTCCAGTAGTTTAGGTTCAGGCAGCACCGTCCCCTTTGACTGTTAAAATCATAGAATTAGAACCCAACATTCGCAACTGTCCATATAAATGACAATTACTGGAATTCAGCCCCGTACATGCCAAAGAGGTGTCAGTATACAATAATATTTTCCCGCGTTGTACCTACGTATCGCGTTTTGTCTTCATATATTCTGTTACTATGACAAAGGTTTATTGAATAAAACCATCACCTGTATTGTTTACCGTGCAGCTGTGCTGACCACACACCTTGTACAAAGAGTGACGCGGTCGCATGCTATGCTGCTTTATAATATATGTCTATCATCCCAGGGCTATCACTTTATCGACAACAAGTGTTTCCACTTTATTTCATCGCGCCAATCTAATCCGAGACCAACGTAATCTGTTAAATCAATTTGTTTAACATATTATTTTATCTCAGATTAAGGAAGTACATAATGGCTATCAAAATAATGATATGCGGCAGCAAGTTTCTGCATTGTGATAATGATTGAGACGTCACGTAATCTCCTGGATAAATTTTGTATGTCTGCAAAAACAATTACTGTATATAAAATTTCCGTTGATAGCGACGTACAAATAATGCAGCAGCAAATAGCAAAAGAGCTCATAGCATTCTCATGATAGAAGACATTGTATTTAATTACAGAGCCGTTAAAGGCAGCCCTGTAAAATCCGTTCCCAGAGAGTGGACATCACAGCCGGGTAGCGCGACACGTATCATACGCTCAATTACACTTTGTGAGACGATGGACTACCGGCCGCCAGCTCTCAACGACCTAACCTCCTACTATAATATAAAGACTCACGAAGTCTCGATACTCTCCAACCTACGCTGCTGTCCTGGTACCTCCAATATTAATCGCATAGGTGAACTGAACATAATTAGACAACAGCTGGTGTGATGCGATATGAGAAAATTGCTCCTTACAAATAATTTATGTGAGCGCGGAGTAAGCTAGGTTGTTATATAATTTAATATTTTCGTCTTAGTATAAAATTATTTAATATCACAACTATTCTGTTAATAAAACGAGTGTCAGCGATTCCAATTTAAACTGACTACGAAGCGCAAAATTATTTTATTGCCCTCATCCTAAGAATTGCATCCAATAAAGCGCGGACAAATGTGAATGCAATATTGAGTATGATTTCGTTCCCCCTTTACTTAAAAAGCATCTGGAATCACTGCAAATAACTTGTGCTCACAGTTATAGCGATGAACATTCTTTGGCTCATTTTACGAGGAATGCTCGATGTGCGAAGTCAACTGAATGTGCGATCGTGTGAGATAGCTTCAGCGGATATTGCGCTCGCTACTACGAGTGTATATTATGATACTATCATATTGCACTTCACTGGAAACTGTATTACGTATCTATGAGCTATATCCAACGGTTTGCATTATTGGTATGTTTTTAGAAATGTGTCATTACTTTAAAAAGATCATTGATAATTACTTCCGTAAAACATGAAAATGAGTTTGTAAATAATGCCAACCATAAACGAAACGCGTTCAAACCTTGAAATTATCTTAACGCACCGTAACAACAATAATGGGTTTCCTCGAATACTTACCTTACGAATGAATTTTAAAAATGCAGGGCCGGAAAATGTCAACCGTTAAAGTCGCAAGGGGTTCGAGGAAAACATTTCAGCCCCACGTTGTCAAAGAGCCAGTAGAGTGGCAGCAGCGGTGTGTGCGAGACTACCGCATTTGTTAATCTCACCTGCACATTTCCCACATGAAATACAGAGTTAAGTGAATAATATTGCGAAAGTTGAACTTCAAACCAAGAATACGTCTAGACATAAAATAGACGCTGTGATAGGGACACTAGAGATACATAGATATGAAGTGAATTTAACTTAGTGTGTTAAAAATAACCAAACCCAGCCAGCAATAGTCACATACCTCATAATAATCGTAAAGAAAGCACTGGAGTCTGTAGATTATGTTGTGCCATTCTACGGTGGCTGCTCCCTTGCTAGACGAAGCGGCACAACCAATACATTACTAGGTCCCTGAACTTGAGTCTTGATTGTGCAATATATTTTTAGCCTTTACTGTGTGTACAGCGGTACACACACAATCAAAAGAGACAAGTCATAGATCAAGCGCCAGAAATACTGCACTGGAAAGATGAAATAAAACAATTTCAAGGAATTTAATTTTTTGGTTGCAAATATTTTTAACGCCGTATCCAGTGATATCCACCACATCTTCACACATTTTGCTGTCCTTTAATTATTGAAGTCCTAAAAACATGATGTCAATAAATGATGTAGGCACTTTAATTTACGTAGTATATGTTCTATGATTTGGTTTTGTACTGTCGTGGAATATTTAAAATATATTATATTCGGCGGGAGGAACCTGTACGTATTCTAATAAAACAATAGTGTTTTTATAGATGGAAGCAATAGCAATGTGTTGTGCGGCCACAGTGATATCATAACTTTCACAATCACGGACCCGATAAGCTTGCCGTCGTATATTGTAGACATTGTTTATAAATAAACACGTGACCAGTAAGCAATGAATCAGCCATTAGGATTTTGTAAGGGTTTGACTTATTAGTTTGACTGTTGCTTTATTATTCGCTTTGTAAATTAAGTTCTTGGTCTGTTTTCAATTCGCTTACAAGCCATTAAACACAGAAACAATTGTATAGATGTATTTAGAGAAAACTTATTGAAAGTACACATTCTATGAACAAATATTGAGAGATTATCAACTCTCTTTAGTCGTTGTTATTGCAATTATATTTTAAACTTCCCCGACCTATTAAGTTCATAAAGGGGATTTAAAATACAAAGTGAAAAAATACGGTACAGGTCGATTGGCAATCACATTATAAATAAACTTCTTATCAGATATTTTTAAATGAGCAGTTAAGTATTTTTTTTTTGTTTATTTTAGCAGATTACCTACTGTTTTAGACATTATTAGAAAAACTTCGGTATGAGTGATATTTCTGTTTGGTCATTTCTTTTTGACCACGATGTAAACTATTAGTAGTAAGTCGCAATAGGTTTCGGAATTGGATGGTGGTATATAGGGCATTTTGCGAATGCCCGCCTGGCTAGCTACCACACTCAAGTAGAAAAATCTGTGGCCAAGCACCTAACGATGTGTCCCGGCAGCTATCCTTGAGATCCAGTAATTCTAGGTTAGCCTGAACACATCATCACTTACCATCAGGTGAGATAGTGGTCAAAGGCTAACCTATCAGCATAAAAAAAGAAGTATAATAAACTTAAAATAAAAAGTTTTACTCTTTCTGAAATATATATATATATATATATATTACTATTATATATATATATTATAATACAGGCTACTTACTATTATATATGTATTATAATAGTAAGTAGCCCCTAAGGCAACATGGTATGGAACCATAGATTCACATATTTGAGTACGGATCACCAAAAGCAGTTTTATACTAGTTAGGTACTTGTAGATTGCCTATACTTTTAATATCAATTCGATACTTTTTTTTATTGCTGATAGTTTAGCCTTTGACCACTATCTCAGCTGATGGTAAGTGATTATGTGGTCGAAGGTGTTAATCAGGCTAACCTAAAATTACTGGCTCTCAAGGACAGCTGGCGGAATACTGCTTGCGACAGATTTTCTACTTGAGGGTAGTTGCTAGCCATGGCGTATTCGCAAAATGACCTACCACGATGCTATAACGACTGCCATCTTGAGAAAACAACCGAGAGCCTCCTGAGACGTGCCTTCCGAAGCACGGAAGCGCTCAATAGCGGACACCCATCCAATTAATTAGGACATTGCTTAACTAAGCTGATCGGTTAAGAACGGCTAAGCAAACTACGGTACTAAGTAGTCTCTCTTAAAAATATTTCAGTATCGCGGTACCCACCGCTTAAAATATTTTCTGTTTCCAAGTAGATTACATTCAAGCTCAGAATAGCTCTATCCTGAATATTCATGTTGTGGTATCGATTAATAATTTTGTATCTCTAGAACGAGGTCAAAGTTTTTTGCAATTTCATGTAGAACTTGATATTGATAATTCAAATCATGTATCGGGTGTGTGGAAAGGTTCCAAGTATTCGAACTCGAAACGTGCAATCAGGGCCGATCGTGTCCTTGGCTTCTCAATTTTCTAGTAAATATGTCCCTTTGAGATTTAGAAAGTGTTCGGAACCCAATGGCGCTGCTTTTATCCGATAGGTAAGTAGTCTTGAATATAAAATGGTTTCGTCGTTAGAGCTTTCTAAGGGCAAGAAGCCGAGTTAGTTCTCAAAGTACACAATCATAATTTGTTTTTTGTCGGTATAATATTGGACAGGCAATATAAAATGAAATACATAATATTAAACTATGTATACTTTTTGAAGCGCTCGCTAAGTTAAGCAACGTCCGCCGCGGTCATGAGTTGGATGGGTGACCGCTAGGAACATTACTAATGAGCGCTTCCATGCTTCGGTGGGCACGTTAAGCCGTCGGTCCCGGTTGTTGTCTTACGATGGCAGACGTTACAGCATGGTGGTAGGGCATTTTACGAATGCCCGCCTGGCTAGCTACCACCCTCAAGTAGAAAATCTGTCGCCAAGGACTTAATGGTGCGTTCCAGCAGCTGTCCTTGAAAGCCAATAATTCTAGGTAAGCTTGAACAACATCTTCGACCACTTCATCACTTACCATTAGGTGAGATAGTGGTCAAAGGCTAGCCTATCAGCTATAAAAAAATCTTTCCTATTCTAATAAAGTAAGAGTACTTATAAAGTTATTAATCTTTTTAATCAAAGATCTGGTGGAAAGCGATTACGTTGCGGTACACTGGAACATGCCTGGCTAGGAGACAGCTCTTCACAGTATTGACTCTTTACTTGAAGATTCCCTGAAAATATCCATCGGAAAGCAGAGACACCGGTATAAGGTGTTTTATACATTCTTCAGACGCCGCTCTACGCATGAAGAAGGTTGAACGAGATGAAGTAATCCATGTAAATATATTGATACTAGTTCTTATGTAATACTTAAGGAGACGTCTCGCTTTTTTTACTAGGTATGCTTGCATTAAACTAATTTTTAATTTGATATTATTCAGTTCATTAAGGACACTTTTTATTTCGAATTATTTAAAAGTTCTTAATAGAATTAATAAAGGTAAAAAAACCGGCCATGTTCGAGTGGGACTCGCGCACGCAGGGTTCCGTACCATTATCTGTACTGTAACCTAATCTTGCAAGTTACAGACAATTTTCGCAGTATTCGATTGAGCTGGGTAGGTACGTTCCTATCCTAATTAGGTACGAACCCTAAATAGTGATCTCACTAATTGTTTATTTTTAAAGTAAATATACAACTAAATATTCGGCGAATATTTCAAGTTTCTAACTGTTTTCATTATTATAATTTTTAGCAAATAAACGGCGAAAACCTCTTTTATTGTATTGCAGCCCCCTTAATTAATTCTTTTATTTTAATTAACTATATTTAAAGAGAACATAAAACTTAATATTCTGTGAATAGTTAAAGCCTGTCACCGTTATTAGTATCAAGCAAGAAACGGTAAAAAAATCAAGTTTGTTGCATGAGAGGGCTCCCTTAAATATTTATTGTATTTTATTTTTAGTATTTGTTGTTATAGCGGAAACAGAAATACATCATGTGTGAAATTTTCAACTGTCTTGCTATCACCGTTCTTGAGATACAGTCTGGTGACAGACGGACGGACGGATGGACGGACGGACAGCGAGTCTCAGTAATAGGGTCCAGTTTTTACCCTTTAGGTACGGAACCCTAAAAAGATAACCAATGCCTATTAGATTAGTTAGTACGATAACGCGGGCAGAAGTTATTCCACAACCAATTTCCAAGTAATTTACTGACGAATTCAACACTTGAGAAGCAGTTCAATTTGCCATGATTTTTGTTGCTAAAGCTTTTTAAAGATCGAAATTCAAATAAAAGTTAGTTTGTACATACAAATATAGTTCCCATGTCGACAAGTGTACCTTGTTATTACATAGCAAACTGGCAAAATGATTATGGAATTGTACGTGCTCCTTCATTGGAAATTGTAGTGATTTCGCGTAATTATGTTCTGTGTTATAAGGTTTCAGGGTTCATAGAATTACGAGTAAGATGATTTCTTGTTTGTGTTGAGTGGAAACTCACGTTAGTGGGGGTAAATTCAGGACAGTTTTTTCGCGCTTGGTTTGGTAATCATTGTATAGTCATGATCTTGGTACTCGCGAGTTTAAAAAAAAATATTGCTGGTGTCATGTTGAAAAGTTATTGAACACTGCACATGATTCGAGAAGACACTCCTAAATCCGTCAATTACAATTACATGTAATCGTACGGTAAGAAAAATCGCAAAAAAACGAATTTTGGGTATTACGCGGTGCGTATAAAGTAAAAAATACGACGATAAGACAAAAAAAATGGAGAATTTTGATTTTGCGCTAAAGGTGTCAATCTTTGGGGTTCAACTAAACCTGTACATATTAGTAGCAAAATACTTATAATACTGGTCTGATATGTGTAACAGAATGAACAAGTTTTTTCCCATGTTTTACCATTTATGATTCAACGTTTAATTAACTCATTAAAAAAGTTTTTTTTTTAAATCATTAATATTTTTACTCTTTATACCAATACTTTCCGACCTATTATCACGAATTAGTATCAGTTTTAAACAGAAAATTCAGTAAATTTATAATTTTACTGATAAAAACTCATATCGCAATAAGTTTCTATTTTTAATTTTAGCTGCCTTATTGAATAAATCATCAATACTTCATTCACTTCACGTTTATTTTTTATTTCATAAAAATCGTTATTTAAATCAAATAATCAGTCAACACTGAAAAAACAATGTATTGTACGATTTTTATCTACTTATAAATAAAAATCGTACAATACACAAAGATCAGCAGTGAAAGAGCCCTACAAGCAGTATGTACAGACAAATCACGACAAAACAATTCTCCTAGAGGCAACCAATTTAACCACTTATACACCACTTGACATTAAGGTTGGTAACAACACACCAGTCTTTCAGTTTGCCGAGTGAAGTGTAACAGACGTGAGAATCTCTAGCGATGTCTTGCGAATGCATGCTACCCGGTCATTGTAACGGCCTAATGGCATAGCAGCAGCACCCAGTCGCATAATGACTAAAATTATAGAGCAACTAGCCCGCGGGACGCCGAGTTTCGCAATTGTCAAATTGCCTTAGGAGAGATTTGGACTGGGGTTCTGTAATTACTAGTTCGTATTGTATTGACGAAGGGTGCGATATTCTGTCAAGAGTATCAATCAATGAATGAGCTATTTACACTGTGGCACAGATTACCTTCTCACGCAACTTAACGGCTGTGGCCCGAAAAATTTGTTAACGTCTCAAGTCTGTTTACGTTTTGGCCGCACTAGACAGGCCACATAATACTGTATCAGCCGGATCCTTCATAGCTGAACACAGCCTCCCCTATTAAAGGCAGGTTTGTCATAATGACCACGCTTAGGATGCTTCATGGGGATCGCAGTGTAAGATAGCAATTCCTTAGAAGGCGCTGCTGCCCACCTTCAGGTGTTTTACTCTTAGTCGCCCCTTGCGACACCCACTGGAAGAGATGGGATGGTGATATTCTAGCCCGGCACCCCACGCGCCACATAGTAAAGTATCCAAAAAAAAAAAATACAATCTGGCCCTTCTTGATTATGTTACTGGAATATCTGTACAGGCACAAAAGTTTTAACATACTCTAAAGAGAGCCCGATGCAACATCAACATTTTGGTGATAGCTATCGTAGGTTCAGTATATCATGGACTTGAGCTTCACAAAATGGCGGTAAAGCATTTTGCAAACCGCATTATATTCTAGATTTAACAGTAGCAAAGTACCTACCTACTATCTTTATTTGACTAAATAAGTTGTCAACAGATGAGATGAGATAGGTATTTCTCAAAGGCTAACTACAAGACTAACTGCAGACCAACCAACTTCCAACTAAGCTACTATTTTTGTAGCAAGCCTATCAGTTATAAAACTGTCATTAACCACAACACAATAGAGTTTTCGTTTGACTGGTCGCTTTGTGATACTTTTCTTTTATATCAAACAATTTTCTTTGTACAAAACTTTCTTGAAATTCACCAACATATCAACTATTGTGTGTCTCAAAGCAATAAGTTCAATCAATGGAGCTTCATTTTATTTAACGACCTAGAATTTAATTGACGCTCTGACCGATAAATTGGGCAACGACATAGTTGAAGCAAGTTTAATGTCCGTGAATACTATTCTCGTATAAGGAAATACTCGTAGCTTCAAATAAATTGATATCGACTTCTAAACCAATGAAAGAAGAGACTTGTATATTTATATTGTTCTATATTTAGAGGCAACAGTAGAAAAGTAGGAGCTACAGCATTTTGTCTGACGATAACTATCTCAACTTCATTAAAATTTGTGATGAAGATAGCTTATGTTTACTGATTTAACAGCCTCAATAAAGTTTTTTTAGGAGGCTAAATATACAGTCTACAATCAGTGCGGTCAATACTATGATACACATGACCGCAACCGGAGGTGAAAAAACCACATCAGCAGCTATGGCACCTGTACCTTCCACCATAGTTCAATGATCCAGTTCATGTTACAGCGTCACGCAGGGCTAGCCATGAAAATGACCTCTCGGAACTCAATATACAGGCATTATACATAATGTACTCGTAAGGTCACGCTTGTTTCCCCTCGGATTTTTTTCTCGTTAAACCACATTAGGCGAGTTAGCCACAATATCACGTACAAACAGGAGAGAAGGCGTCAAAACTTTGCATTTCAATATCTACCTGCTATTTCGTAATAGGAGTGATGTTGCCGGGCATAATACCACAGACTATTTCAATGAAAAAGAAATGTAAATTTTTAAACTAATAGTTCTCTTCAACTTATCTGTAACTGGTATTCCTTTGTCAACGTCCGATATATTAAGTATTTCTGATAGGTATATGAAATTATAAGTACGTTTTTTTTAATCGGTAAGTACTATTTAAAATATTTATAATTGCTAAATGGTACGTTTCTTGGATGAAACCAAAAATAATAAATAATAACGGAATTGACTTCCGCCAAGTTATTTAATACATACTCTATCCAACAATATCAACAAATCATCAAAATCAGTTCATAATTTCCGGAGCAATCACGTAACGGGCATATAAAAAACCTCCTATACATTTATGCAATTCGGTTATAGAAAAATGATATTAATTATGAAAAAAAACAAAATATTTTTTATATAAATGAAGCTTTGTGTTACAAAAAATTATCTATAAATCTTAAATATGTGAATCAGTATTTCAAAACACTCTTTGATGTGAACTGAACGTGTTTTAAAACTCACCTCAAAATGAGACAAAATTTAATCATATAGAAGAGACGCATTAACTCAAGTGTGCTAAATTACCTCAGCTGCTCGTCTGTCATGAATTAACTTTTGTCTCAACAAGACGGGAGAATAATACTATACATTTTAATATTATTACCACTACAGTGGCGACGAAAATGTGACATGTGAAAATATGATTACAGGGCATCATACGTGTAGTGACAAAGTTAATGAGTTGGTTTCTGAACAGTTACAGAATAAATAACAGAACCTACATAATTACACTGTAAAAATGCACTAAGAGTGCCAGAAGTTAAAAAGGACAATTATATATAAGATAACTTAAACCTAAAAATATATATTGAGAATAAGTAGTGAAAAAATATGATTACAGGACATCATAAGCGTAGTGACAAAGTTAACGAGTTGGTATCTGAAGTTACAGAATCAATAACAGTAAATGATTACACAGTAGGAGGTTAACTTGAGGGATCTTTTTAAAGAAATTGATATTTTAACTTTACCGAGTCTGTATATATTTGAAAATATTATGTACGAGTATGTTCGGAAAAAAATGAGTAAATTTAAATTAAACAGTGACAACCACGATTACAACATTAGGAATAAATATAAAATAGCGGTACAGGGTTTTAGACTAGCAAAGAAAAATAAAAGGTCCCTTTTAGGTAATTGTGTGGAGTTCTATAATAAAGTTCCCAAACATATCACAATGCTCACAGATGGAAAATTCAAGTTGCACGTGAAAAATATTTTGATCAAGAAATCCTACTACAGTTTGTGATTACTTAAACGACAAAAATGCTTGGAAAATTCCGCCTCTGCCAAGCTATCTCCTGTCACCTAAGTAATATAAACAAATATTGTAATAATTATATTATATTGTATGTAACACATTGTTAAAAGGCGTTTAAAATAATGGCCCCGAGTTTCTTGTCCGTTCTTCTCGCAGTGGCTCTATACATTTTTTTGCTGAACGTGGCAGTACAATGTAGAATATTTCAATATTAAAATTTGAATTTGACAATAAAAAGCTCTGAAAAGTGCCAGTAGTTAAAAGGTATCAATTATATATAAGAAAAAACTTAAACCTAAAAATATACTTCGAGAGTTAAACATATGATAACTGGCAACATAAGTGTAGTTCCAAGTTCATTTCTGAAGTTACATAAAAAACAGTAAATATTTAAACTGTTAAAATACTGAAACTGCAGAAGTAAACGGGTAGTAACAAGATCATTTAAATTTAAAATAAAATTAAAGACTTAGAACTCAAAACGATCATCCAATCAAATCACCTTATTTCTTCATCCTACATTTATCACCCACTAAGTGGCATCGGTAAAATGTTAATTTTTCCTCTACTATGTTCTTTTGGTCGTCATGTCACTAAGATCCTTAAATCTCTCTCGCTCATATGCTCAAAGTCAATGTCAAAGTCAAAATCATTTATTCAATTTAGGCGTCTACGGCGCTCTGATGAAGGTCAATTACAAATTTTAATATTGAAATATACTACATTGTACTGCCACGTTCAGCAAACAAAAATTATAGAGCCACTGCGAGAAGAACGGGCAAGAAACTCGGGGCCATTCTTTTAAACGTTTTTTAACAATGTGTTAAGTACATACTATATAGTAAAATTATTACAATACTTAATTTACATTACGTAGGTGACAGGCGCTAGCTTGGCAGAGGCGAACCAGTCCAAGCATTTTTGTCGTTTAAGTAATCACAAACTGTGTAGTAAGATTTCTTTATCAAAATATTCTTCACACGCAACTTGAATTTTCTTTCTGTGAGCGTTGTAATATGTTTGGGCAATTTATTATAAAACCGCACACAATTGCCTAAGAAGGACCTTTTATTTGTCTCTGCTTCTTCATGCATACCATCCATACCATTCTAATCTACTGTTATCCTAAGGGCGTACAAAGATTCATAACGTCGTTGTCTGTCGATGTGAAGCATATATAACATCTCCAACATTTTCATATAAATATTTTAGTACTTGATTCCAACAAACAAACAAATTTAATTAACAAGATACAAAAACTCGATTTAATACAAAGATGTGATTATATTCTTTGTTTTACTCTTTTCCGGAACATAACTGCCCGCAGTCAGTCCGTTACTTTATTATTTGCACTTAGTAAATTGAAAGTCATTTACAGTTTGTATATTTATCGAATCAACAACATAAAGTACAACAACAGGCAGAGGAAATTGAACATAATTCTATATTTATTAAATGTTTCGAAGCGCTCGCGCTCGTAGCGAAGTTTGCTTAGCCACCCTGAACCGATCAGCAAAGTTAAGCAACGTCCGCCTCGGTCATGAGTTGGATGGGTGACCGCTGGTGACATTATTACTGAGCGCTTCCATGCTTCGGAGGGCACGTTAAGCCGTCGGTCCCGGTTGTTGTCTTAGGATGGCAGTCGTTATAGCATGGTGGTAGGGCATTTTGCGAATGCCCCTCTGGCTAGCTCCCAAGTAGAAAATCTGTCGCCAAGCACCTAACGGTGTGTTCCGGCAGCTGTCCTTGAGAGCCAGTAATTCTAGGTTAGTCTGAACAACACCTTCGATCACATCATCACTTACCATCAGGTGAGATAGTGGTCAAAGGCTAACCTATCAGCAATAAAAAAAAATCAGTTTGCTTACCAGTTGCTGGGTTTACATAACTCGTACCTGAAACATAAAGTTATTGTTATAGTTGTTTTTCCTTTAGTAAAAAGTACTTAAATTTAAATGTGAGGTGAATGAAATCTGTATATAATGTAAATATTACTCTCGGAGTTAACGACAATCTATGTATTTTGGTCTTTAAAATATGGCGTATTTTTATATAATATATATTCTTATATAGATAAAATGAAGTTTCTTGCGTTTATCTGGATATGCTATTACAGTTTGGGGAAAGGACACAAATATCAGCAACATTCTAAATTTTTTTATTTTTTTATTTTAGCAATAACGCATGCTCTGCTGCTTACATGACTATAATTTTTCCTATAGCAATTTTTAATTTAGTAACATTATTTGTAATGGTCTATTAGAGATTATGAAGGCAAAGGAATGACTACGATGTAATTATGTAAAGAAATAATATTTAAAAGGAAATAATTAAATACACATTTTTCTTATATATAAACTTGCTTAAAATGTCAAAATTCACTATATTTCTTTGAATGAAATCATCGCGAGTCTCGCAGAATGTTATTTCCAATAAAATCGATTCATCATTAAATATATTTCTACACTATTAGATTCATATCCCCGTGGGGTGCCGGGTCAGAATTGCACCTCCCCATATCATCCCATGGGTGTCGTAAGAGGCGACTAAGGGAAAAATACTGGAAGGTGGGCAGCAGCGCCTTCTAAAGAACTGCCAACTTACACTGCGATCCCCAAGACGCCTGCCAAGCGTGGGGATTATGGCAAATACTACCTTAATAGAGAGAGGCTGTGATCAGCAGTGGACGATCCGGCTGTTACAATACAGATTCATATATATTTACTTAAATATCAATAATTTAATTCTTCATATACAAATATTACATAGATATTTTAAGATGTAACAATCTATTTTTGATGATGATATAGTTCTTTTATGTAATACTATTAAAATTATATTATACAAAGTTTTGTCTATTCAATTATTATTAAACTTGACATGTCATATTAAATTATTATTTCATTATGTACATTTCTCGAATTTTTTGATTAAATCAGGACTTTTTGCTTTCCCTTAGTTGTAATATTCTATCAAATAGACTTCGCTTATATGTAATGACTTGCCTACAGTAAACATGTGCCTATAACATCGCAGTTATAGGCAGAGGTAACCGCTTAACATCAGGTGGGCCTCGAGCTTGTTCCGTCAAAATAATATAAAAAAAACCGACAATGTAAGAATTGTAATTATTTAAAAAAATAATCTTTTATTTTCCTCAATATATTATACGTAATTTCATATTTTCCGTAATTTATCAGGCGTCGAGAACTAACTAAATATCGAAATAATCACAATTCCAGGCACGGTTGAGTTGGTCAACTTTAAAAACACGTTAGTCACTAAAAACATTGGCTTGACTGAATACAATAGTCACACCAATTTGAGCATTGCAAAACGCCTCGTTATCGAACTGAGCAGTCACACTCGATCGAGTAAACAGCCTGTAAGATAGCTCTAGCCAACAAAAGATTGTGTAAGTTGGTTTTTAATAGCATCTATGAACCAGCCATTGTTTAGGAGACTTGGAGCCGTCAACTGTTTCCGATATACTCGAACTCTTTGTTTGAGACGCAATGCGACGGCGAAGATCCAATTTCAATTTTCTTTTAATCAAGTTCGTGTAAAATTATTTGATGAAACGATAGTATTGGGTTAACGACCATCGGAGGTCACCGCACCACAAACATGGGAGACGCGCTGCCATTTTGGGTTTATGGTGTTTTATCAAGGTACCGTTTTAAGGCAACTTCAGTTTTACTGCTTCAACAGCGACTGCGTTTCCGGTACATTTTGAATTAAACTTGAAATTCTTTTGATATGTTACAGCACTTACCTAGGCGATTCCTTGGCTTGGGTCACTTTGAAGGTGAATTCCTTTTTAGTACACTATAATTTGGATATAAAAAAAATATGTTATATAATACATAATAAATATAGAATAAGCATTGCAATTCAACGGGACAATGCTGCTAGCATGCTGGAGCATTTGGACTGCCTGTGAGTCTGCTATGTTTTATAGGTTGTCTAAAAGCTTTATTGTAGTAGCTATAGTGTTAGATATATAGTTCGTAGTATTTTGTTTAATAAAGGCATAAAAAAACATCGATGTAAATGGGGTGTTGCATGTTAGATACAAATGGACGTATATACTAGCAGAAGTCAACCCTAAGAGGTTGTTAGAATTTTTCCAATAACCCTGTATTGGCAACAGTTGCGTGCTGTTTTTTTTTATTGCTTGATTAATAAATTTAATTAATTCTAAAGCACAGCTATTTTAAAATTCATTTTGTTTTTTTTTTCACATATAACTTTGCTATAATGGGACAATTGCATGTATGTTTAGAGTATTATTAATCTTACTATCGCGCATTTTGAAGTTTTTGAACAAACAAAAGGTCGTAGCCACCACGTATCACCACCGCTCATTGAAATTGAACTTTATTCTATTCATCTTTTCAATTAAATTACAAAATGTCATTATTTTGTTTTATGTTGATTTACTCTGAATCGCCTAATTAAAAATAACCATCATTCAGTATTGAGGTCATTATGCAACGTTTCTTTTATCTCCAACCAATCAGTACCCATGATAACAATCAAAAAGATTAACAAATCATTTTGATCTGATGCATAATTAATGCATTTTGCATGTACAAGTCAAGGTACTTACGGACAAAATATACTCAATTCAAAATAGCTCTTCTTAATATTCTGATTTATTTATTACTAACACGTTAATACAATAAAATGCTCGGATAAAACAGTTTTACGTTAAAGAGATCCGGTAGTTAACTCTTAAAAGGGGTAATGGTTTTATGCTTTCGACGAGTGGTCTAAGTGGTGGCCATAAGTTACAGAGTTGAAACGTTTGGTTGAGATTTATGTACGTGTGGTACGAAGCAAATGGCTAATGTAGGTAATTCGAATATTACTCAATACCATCTGTAGGCCTGAGGCGGCTTGAACTGTAATTGAGTTGTAGAGGTGGGTCAATGCTTTTAGTCGGAGACAGTACGGTCACGCACTGTTAATGACTCTTCGTGAACAAAGCTTTCGTGTCGACAACCTACAAGTTTCAAACTGATAATGTAAGTACTCATCTAAATGTTACGAATAATATTATAAGACCCTGGGTTCGGACTGGTTATAAATTTTGGCAACGATAATAATAATTATTGTTAACGTAGTATTGCCCCGTGGGGTGCCGGGTTAGAATTGCACCTCCCCATATCATCCCGTGGGTGTCGTAAGAGGCGACTAAGGGAAAAATACTGGAAGGTGGGCAGCAGCGCCTTCTAAAGAACTGCCCACGTACACTGCGATCCCCAAGACGCCTGCCAAGCGAGGGGATTATGGCAAATACCCCCTTAATAAGGAAGGTTATGTTCAGCAGTGGACGACCCGGCTGTTACATTACAGTATAGCAAGTATATGTACTCGTGCTAAGAGAATAGACGTAGTCACAAAAAAAAACGAATACAAACAGTACATATTCTAAAACAAAAAATGCACCAAAAAGTAAATAAACCAAACCATCGTATACAGTTCTTTTGTTATATTACATCGACAAGTGAAAATGAGAAAATCATCAATGTAATCGAAACTCAAATACTACTCGCCAGATCTCACTGAAATTTAAATGGGACCAATTGACAAGCACCAATTTCGAATATAAAAAAGTCATCAAAATCGGTACCATCTGTAAAAAGTATATAACACACACAAAAAACCACAAACAACACACAGAAAAAAAACAGACCAAATGAGAACATCCACCTTTTTTGAAGTCGGTTTAAAAAAGACGTAAAACAGAAAATAATGACGACGGTATGACTACTTAAAGCCATCTGTTGACGGAGGTAAACCTGTTGTATAATAACATTACACCCGACCACAACAAACCATAAAGCAAGCACAATGTTATCCTAAGAATAAGTATGTTTATACACTATTCTAACCCGCATAAGCTTTCCTACCACCATGCTCTGGTAATCCGATGTAAGCTACAATTTTATTACTGAGCGATGATAGAGCAGATCAACCAATAGCTGAGTCCCGGGCGTTAATTGCTTTTAATTTAAGGATTAGATACGGAGCCTTCTGTACGTTTATGTTATGAATTATGATTGTCAGGGTTCCGTACTATAAAACGGGAACCTTTTTACTAAGCTTTTTAATATTGTTAAGTTTGCAATAACGCCTGCTAGGCGAATTACATTACAAAATTACAATTTTACGAGAGAAAAAATTATAGTCATTTGCGGGATTCGAACCCGCGTCCATCCACCCCTTTAGCCGGGGTATGCTCTAACCAATTGAGCTAACATGACACAATGACACATAACTTTAATTCTTGCTCTCGTTCTTCAACCATCGTATCGAGATGGAGCGACACCTATAGTTCAATTTGCGTTGTACTACAAACAAGATCAATTTTGCAATTGGTTTTAAACTTGTAAATGATGACGCAACCTTATAATTTTAATATTGTTAAGTTTGCAATAACGTCCGCTAGGCGAATTACATTACAAATTTACGAGAGAGAAAAAAATATAGTCATGTGCGGGATTCGAACCCGCGTCCATCCACCCCTATATTCTAAGCTCTATTACTAAGCCTCGACTGTCCATGCGTCCGAACTTTTAAAGAGCTTTATCTTTGTAATCGTCGCGATTGAAATACAATTATGCGGGATTGCCTAACAAATCAAAATTATAGCACAAAGTAATAAGTATAAATTACAAAATTACAAATTTAGTACAGGAAAAAATTATAGCCATGTGCGGGATACGAATTATTAATAATTATAAGTATTTAATATATTCTTCCCTCATCAATTTGTACTGTAATCCGTTCATGCTTTATTGCAACAATAAAAATAGTAAAATTATAAAGTAATTATAAACGTAAAAAACCCGACAGGAAATTATTTATTTACTTTAAACGTTTTATCGTTCCATTGAATTAAAACTGCAAGTTATTCATGAAATTGTTTTATAAAGCTCTTTATTTTGATACGCCACTCGATGGGTTTGGAAGAAACAAATTTTATCTCACATAATAGCGTCTAAATTCCACCAGTTTTTTTTTTAGATTTTTTTTATGTACCTACTGTCACTTGGGCTGTCAAGAAGAATCTAACGATATATCTTACATTAAAATCGGTTTAGCCATTTATAAGTTATTGTGGAATAAAGAAACTCACGAACAAACATACATGAACCCTGAAAACATAACTCTCCTTTTATGGGCTGTCGTGTAAAAAAAGAAGGATACAAGTCTTGTACAAGACAAGAATAAGTACTTTATAACCATACAAGAAGCGTGTATTTTTTGGCGATTTTACTTTTTACTCCATCGAGATTGATTTTATTTTATCAAAAATACAAACGTCAGACTAATATTATAGTCCAATATCTAACGTATAACAACAAACCGGAGTCAAGCTAAGGATCTCGATCTGTATGAAAATAAAAACGATTCTTGTTTCATTCTGTTATGGTACGAAATCCTTGGTGTCGGAGTCCAACTAGCTCTTAGCCTTTTATCAAAGTTGTGCTTTTAATTTTTGAAAGGATAGTTGATACTCTAATTGCCCAGTTTTATTTGTTGGTGACTTGTTAAATTTATCCTTCAAAAATATTTTAGTAATAAGTTAAAAATATATGTATAGGTAGTACTCATACAAATAAACATAATCTTATCGTCACGCCTGTCGGCAAATAGAAGGAAAAGATTCGGTCTTCAAGACATCTACGTTTTGCCAGACATTCTTTAGTCCTATATAATAAGGGACAAGCCTCTTGCCGTCTAGTGGCCACAATCCCTGACACTTATCGTTACTGAAAACCTATTTCTCAGAAAAACTCAAAAATGTCCGTCTCCGTGATCGAACTATGGACCTGAAGATTAAATGCGGCGATTATATTATAATTTATAACGTACAGGATTTCATGGACCATTAGCAACAACAACGGCGGCAGTTCATCCGTCCGATGAGATTAACCTTTTATTTTAATGTCATCAATGTCGTTAGCAATGCTAATATACAACAGCCACAAATCACGTCCATCATGACAATATGCCTTCTGTGTCAGTGCCCTTCTCCAGACTTGTAATTGAAAACACATAATTCTCCTTGACACATTGACAGCACCTGATCTCTAGAACTGTTTAAAAACCAAAGTGTCCAATTCCGACGACCTCCAGAACAGTATACTTAGTAAGGGATTAGCACAGCCTAATCGCTTCTAGTTCCGAAAGTCATCAACGAGCCGCAATCAACAAGTGTTTATAATGTCTGTAATCTCCTGAACCTCTCTCGTGTACAAGCTATCAGGGGCTTCGCTTCCGTCGGCATAGACATACGGAAAACATTTTCCTGTACCACACCACACAATCACGACTTAAATTACCTTAATTACATTTGTTTCATTGTATGTTCATTTGTGACTGCTGAGCGCATCATCGTCGCCAGTGCTGTTGATTCGCATTTCTTTTGTTTCATTCACATTCATCTTTAGCTTACGTGCGTGTTCCGCCACACAATGCTCTTCCTGCGTGACAGCAATCACTAATTTACGCAAGCAAGTTGAGTTGCCGTTACAGAACTCCAATCAAATATTAACATTCAACGTTACTTCTAAATTTATCATCACGACAGACTTGAAATGCGTCGCTGTGTTCTTGTGCAATAAGTATCAGCGAAACGACGTTGTCAGTTCTTATCTTGACATCTTCATCAGTAGATTGCTTGTGCCATTGTGATCTGGCTTAACAGTAGATTGCGATATAGTTAATGGTGTGTACAAAGTCTTCTGACAGCATATGATCCATATCGGAGTTTTAACTATAGTGACTGGTGGACATTAGCTGATATACAAAGTATATTTACATCAAGTAACTTCTAACAACCGTTCGATAGCTACTTAGTTGTTTAAAAATAGCTCTGTGTGTAGGAAAAAATATTCCGTTTATTCTCGGAATCTCTAATCTTAAGAGGGTGCAACTTAGTAATTACACTATACATTTATGGAGGACTTCGGCTTAGCGAAGATTACTTACGTTGACAGCGCGCGGTGGTCATGTCTATTCTAAGAAACCCTGAACAAGTTTTGTATCAAGTAACGCTAGCTTTATGTCGCATCACTGTGATTTAAACATAACCGTATAATGCTCTTTCCTACTTAATAACTCGCTTAAAATAGTAGTTAATAAGGCAAGTTCCCACCTATTAATTTTATGTTTAAATTCTAGTTATTTACACGTTTTTAAGATGAATACGCGTTAAAATAGCGATACAATTTTGTATAAGAAACAGGTGCGACTTCCAAAGGTATATATAGGATTTCTCGATAGAAACAAGCCCGGGTGAGATCAATATAAGCGCTTTAATGGCTTATCCAGCCTAAAAAACGAGTTTAAGTTGAAATAACAGCAAAATTATTGAAAAACTATTCAGTGCAAAAATCGTTAGTGAATAAGGGCTTTATACTTGTGTACTGATTCGTAACCATTAGCTATCTACAGATGGCCAACGCGTGGACCTAAGTTGCGTGTAAAGCAAGCGTTGGGTGTGACCACGGGCAATAAACAGCTGAATAGAAATCTTTTGTTCCCGTGCAGCAACATCAATCTTCCAATTTAAAAATTCAGGAACTAAAACTGAATGGAAAGGTGCATATACGTAAAAGCACTTAGGGAAAACGGCGCGCATCCGTCTATTTCCATACAAGATTGATGCGAGGCAGTAGTCAGTACATTTATTGCAGTGTGCTTAATAGAAAACTGGTATCACTACTTGAAACACAATCTTTAAACATGATGTAACTTACATCTTTCTGTAAATAGTCTAGTAAAATGACTTGGCTTTGCTTTTATGGCCGGACTGTCGCAACTCTCCTTAGGAATTCCCTCGTTAGTAGTTATAAACATGGCGTTAAGACGTTAAGGAGCCCTTCGAGACTTAACATGCCGCAACACCCCCACCACATCGACGTGAGTGGTGGTATGCTCCTCATTTGGCACATTCCTATCTGAATAGTCTAACGACATCCAAAATGAGGATATGGAATAATCCTTATTTTCTTAACCCGGGAATTCTACAGCTATTACAGCCACAAAGCTACAACAGACAAACCATAGAAAACAAATCAAACCATATGGATGAGTATGATTTTTTAGTATGTGATCAGAGAGAATCCTGGAAACAGGATACGCTCATAGTAAAATTAATTGTTCGCTATTTTTTTTTAAGCTTATTTGCTTTGCAAGCGTTAATGTCAAATTACAACAAAAGGCTATGACTAGTACGCATAGGAGCGTTAATATGGCAGGTAAAGCTGTCCATGTATGGATGAACTGCGCGAAAAAAGCTATTTGGATGAAAGGGGTAAATAGTGTAATGGCTAGTAAACGAATAGAGTGGAAGACGAATTTGTAAAAAATTATCTATCTACTGTTGAACATACGCCGCACCTAACACCACAATAATGTTACTAGTCCTCAGCATCTACCGGCTTTAGCGGGATTCTCACATATACCTACTCCACTACTTCCCGTGTAGTGCCACTCAAAAAATCTTCTTTCCTATCGGTTAGATTCGATAGCTATGCTTGGACGCCCATTATTACATTATCACTCCAACTTACAACTTTTCAGATATACGACAATTCCTACGGTTCTTCGGCGAATTTCTTCACTTAAGATCGTGATGGGCACATCACTTTTATCATAATATTGAACTACATCATATTCAATTTAATGTAGTGCCGAACGCACTTAGCCAGGAACAGGACGATGATGAGTCAGAATGATAAACTGAGAAAGTGCCTAAAGATTTTCGCCATTGCCTTCAACCACCTTCAACTGCAGTATACACCGCCTACAATAAGAAAACGGTATTAAAAATACCATCGTCATGTAATAATAGATGTTAAATCTAATACACATAAACCACAGTAAATTATGACACGTCTATAAAAGTAATCGTGATGACGAATTCATTAGAAGTTAACTAATACATAGAGAAACCCTAACAGGTAAAAGTAATTATGAGTAATAGTTTTGGGCGGCTATCAACACGCATGGCCGGTAAATAGGCGATGGTGTAATGGACAAACACACTCAGGTGCCTACTTCCCCGAAGCGCTGTGTGGAAAGAGTGTGCAGCCCATAAATATTAATGACAAACACCGATTCAATAGGCCTTTATGAGCCCGTAGACAGGTCACCGGCCTGTGATCTGATTGTTAGATGGGCATTTCTCAGATGTAATTACAAATGCTCGAGGAACTAATATGCTCGAGAGGAGACGGAACTTGAATTATGAATAAAACATCAGGCTCGCTGACTGACGAGACACAAAAACGAGAATCCAGGACAGTCGCAAGAAAAAGTGACCTACAATTCACAAATGTAGTCAATCACATAAGTAGAATCCGAAAAGTGTTTCGTATTTACAATAAACATCGTTAACCCAAATACATTAGTTCAATTTGGTGCCAGGTAAAATACTCTGATTGGTCAAGCTCTTAACGAGTCGAACAACATTCTGCGTGTTATCTACATTCTATAAATACGTATTGAAATGTCAAATTACAATAAATTAAAAGTGAAAGTTTGATTTTGGTATAGGTATTTAGGCAATGAAGTGTGGCGTGTGTCATGAGACAATTTCAATGATTGAAAAGTGGTTGAGTTAAATTTAAATAAACTAAATACCAGCAACATCAATGATTTGTTGGAGAAACGGTCACCAATTTGAAATCCATTAATTGAATACATACATATACTGTAAGCCAGATTATAATCTCGTGTTATAAGTTTGTTGAGATTCCTGCTCAAGAATGCACCGTGAGTAATGGTTGGTACGGCTACATTTCCAATCAAAACATGATTCATCCCTAAAACATCTATTTGAAATTCAAATATCTTCATAATTGTGCTCCACGGGCCCACATTTAGGGCTATTCATCAACTTGACAAAGATGTGCCGGTATGTATAGGTATACAATTGAAAAAATAAACGTAAGCCAAGTGATACTTTGTGAGATGTTCAATGTTGATAAGAATGATGTCAGCGTTGTTCATAAATCAGGACAATGAGATCGAAGCGTATCCTCTACAACAACAATAAATGATAGTTCTGTTATTGACAACAAGGCAAATTAATAACACACGACAAAACAGTCCCACATGCCAATAACGCGTTTAGATGATAACAGAACGTCATTGAATAAATTACGGACACCCCACTTCAAAATTCTAGGTCAAAATTTTAATCAAAGCCCAATCAGAGTTGATTTGATAAAATCGTTCTTGATCTCATGACACTAGCGCACAAAGTGATATGTGTTAAGTGCAGACGATGATAAAGAGTTATTGTATCGAATTGACAGCTTGTGACCCTTGCTAGGTCACCGGACGCTCTCATCTCGTTAAATGTAAGCGTTGTGAGCAAGCCACTGCCCACTGTCGCAATTCGGCCTTATGAGTGCTTTCGTGACCATAAACGAACAGATGAATTTGGTAATGCACGAACGTATATAGGTACCTACCACAGTACAATCCGTATCTATGTTAGGTACTTCAAGCAGTGACAAATTCTTGAGAGATTCCTGAATTGACGTAATGTTACCATTGGTTAAAACAATAATTACCTTATTAAATGCACACATTTATATTAGACCCATAAAGAATCTAGGTATACGTACCTACAATGCTCCATTTGATATACTATATATTTTCTAAATACTAATATACTACTTTATGATAGAAACAGAAAGACATGAATAATTACAAATATGATAATTTCACATATACCTAGTCGAAATCTCACATTCAAGTCAACATTTTCATATATGAAAGTGAACCAACAATTAAGAAAGTAATAAAGAAATAACTTGATGACTAGATGAGAATTTGAAGGTAGAAAGCGTGATCAAATAAGTGCGGGCACTTGAGAAACAAAACGTCGAAAATGAATGCTCGCAGAATATAATCCAACATTCGCTCGGCTATATCAACCGAGTGTGTGAAAGGAGAGCATTGTCTGTCTAGAAAGTAACTGCAATTCAACAACGAAATGTCTCTAATTTTTGAGCTTACATCATTCCAAGTAATTAAATTAAATTTGATGTGTGTGAGGCTCGGTCTATTGAATGGGAAAGATTATGAGATAACATTTTTTTGAAGGCCCCAAGATCCAGAATAGATAAGAGTTGTAACAGTGATAAAACAGGCCTCGGAGGAACTTATTATTTAGCTTGTTTGAACTTGTCTGTGACGGAATCTTTTGAACTGGAATTGTTTAGTTTTTATTTAATTCAATGTTTGTGATTAAATAAGACTTTCGCTTAAATCGATGTTTTAAAAATGACAGTCCATGATTTTTACAATTATTAGGTAGGTACGTGATCATTAATCGCATATTTGTAATAAAAACTTTCATTTGTAAATTGTGCATACCTACCATTACCCAAGCATATTGGAATATTTGGCTTAAGTACAGTTATTTTAATAACAGTATTAGAATAAGTACCTACCAACAGTTATGCCTTGAAGTAGAATTTTGAACGAGTTTCACGTGCCACGTAAGTAATGCCTAATTCGGTTTCGGAATGAATTGAACCCCCAAATACATTCACACAGAATGGAAATCCCTATTTTATACTTTGTTATGGAGTTGGCAACCCCTCCTGTACTGGTGTCGCCGTCTCTTTCACTCCTACGGTACTCACCCTCCCTCCGTTCATAGATCGTGGGATAATTAAATATTTATATCATCACTGAAATTCGTCCACTTATTTAAAGGATACGTTGTTTATTCAGTCAATTAATTTATTTTAAGAAATCGTACGTCTGCTTATATCATATAACAAAGTATTACTTCAAAGTGTATAGCCATGGAATATATTACTCGTAAATATATTGTAGATAAAAACATCAAGTCTCAATCGAGTTTATCATCTGTAAAGCCTTTCAAGAGTGAATAAAATGTTTAGAACAAAGTAAGCTACCATCTGAATATGATTGATTATGCTATGTGAAATTGGTATTACTGGTTTTAAAACATGCATTAAAATAAACATACCTGAATAGTAAAACAAATCCTAATCCAGCAGAAGCATACCGTAGACAAATGTAAGCGCTGTCACGAACTTAGTTAAAATAAACGATGCTGACACTACCAAGCAGTTAACGATCACTTAAAAATCAGTAGATTGAGAAAACCACACAACTACACATAAATAACAAATCAGTTGTTACAGAAAATAGTACGGAACATCAGATAGCACATAATCATAAGTCAAACAAAGCTCGATCACGAAAGCTTTTATCAGCGACACGGCACATGTGGACGCCACGAGCGTTCAATCGAGACTGCATCAGCAAGGGGAGGCAGTTTGAGGCAAGGGGGGTACACGGTGGGGGGCGAACGTTAGCAAAGCTGCTAGCATAGCAGGCAGCGGCGTCAAACCAGCCCGGTGTCACTGTCGCTCGCTGATATGATAACGAATGTACACAATACCAAAAATATTAATAAAAATCGGGAAGAGATCCATGAATGTAGAGAACTCTTTTAATACTTTCGACTGTCGGAATTCGAATAAAACTTTGGAATCAGTAGACGCGAGGCATTCGGCTTAGATTCATTGCCCCGCAATAAAGGGGCTACCGAAACAGATGTGTATTGACAAAGCGGCAACAAAAATAAACAGTAAGACGGTAACTATTCAACAGAGGGAATAAATAAAACGTTTAGTTTAAAGCTTGCCTTTATTTGGAAGCTAGCCTCTGCCCGCGATATCGCCTGTGTGTAGTTTGGTTGTACGTATTTTAACCCATACATTCAGGAATTAGATACTAAGCAAATCGGGATAAAAAGTATTGTAAAGGTGTTTCAGGAACTAAAAGTGCCTACCTTTGCTCTGTCGTTACGGTGGTCATACATTGACATTATCTGGACAATTATGTCTATATTTTTATAAATAGAGATTCAAGGCCATTGTAAAAATATGTTTATTATTTAAAAACCACGAGTTTTTGGTTTAAAAGTGCCTTGATAAATATTACATAATACATATTATATTATAAAATATTGTCTCGCTTAAGTGAAACACTTTTGTACGCATTAACATTTAGAAAATGTGCATAGATGTAATAAAAAAAAACGTTTTTTTAATTACATCTATGATTATGTGTATATTTGTCCAATAAAATTAGAGATTAGTTTTTATGTATTGTTCTATGTTTTATAGTAAATAAAGTAAAAAAACAATATTAATATTATAAGGAATACTATGAGTCTCAGCGGGCGGATATATGATATCTTTGGTCAGTTTTGTGTTATTTCCCAACAAAATTTGTGTTTCTTCGAGTGTTAGTATTCTGGTTTATTAGTTATTGTACGTTTAGTGTTTTGAGTAACGTGCTCTAGTATAAGAAAATATAACAATAGGAAGAAATGTTACTACTAAGTATCTATCAGTTTAACTAAAGCATGACTTGGAACACGGGTGTGGCTTATTGATTGACTTCTACATGATAATACTTTAACGCCCTGAACTTCTGTTACAAATAGCAACTGAGCAAACAGTACGAGTCCAAATTAAAACTAAAAAATAAAAATAAAACTATCCGGATATATCAAAGATATTCAAAAATAGATCTATTGAAGAAAATTATGTTTTTTTTTTGGTTGATCTATGCACGTAACGCAGATCTCAGCAAATTATTTAACTAATACAAGCAAAATCAATATTTCCTTCTTAATATACGTATTCAAGTGAAAAATTATAAGGCAATGTAAATCAGTTTGATATGATATTAAACATACATGTATACTAGCACAATAGGCGGGCACCTAAATATTAAAACTGCTTAAAAATATTATAGATATTATAAGGCCCTTTCAAACAAGATTTACAGTGGATTCCTACTTAATAACTAAATACAATACTAAAATATTTTAGTCAAAAAAAGGAAAACTTAAAAGGCTCATTGAAAGCTTTATGAAGAGATGACAGACCCCACGCTAATTTTTTCGTCAAGCTCCTTAAAAGTTGAATACTTCATAGGATTCAATTACTTTAGTCCGTAAAATATTCGACTTCGACTTCGACAATCGACACAACAAATAAAAATAAGAGCAACACTAGGATTTAATATTTAATAAGAATATCACGTTAAAATGCTTTCCAAATGTTTACTAAAGAAGTTAAAAATATCTTCAAATTCATCCCCATTGCGTTCCAAAACGGTAATATGAGACTTGCATCTATTTTAATCCTCCATATTATTTGAACACTATGCTGGGAAAACCAATATCGTCAAACTACTATCGTAAAAGTGACTGCGAGTACGAAACAATACCTTCCTTAATTATAAGGAAAAGTAAAAAGCTCATCTCGAAAACTAATGCACTGACGCTGATTCATAAGGGGCATCGTAAATTCAGTTTACTGGTTGGAATACAAACAATCAAAGAAATATAAACCTAAATCAGATTTGGAGCAAAAAGCATTTTACACAAATAAAGTGCTCGTAGCGAAATTTGCTTAGCCGTTCTTAACCGATTAGTTAAGTTAAGTAACGTCCACCGCGGTCAGGAGTTAGATGGGTGACCGCTAGTGATATTACTACTGAGCGCTTCCGTGCTTCGGAGTGCATGGTGAGCCGTCGGTCCCAGCTGTTGATCTACGATGGCAGTCGATATGGCGTAATGGTAGGTAGGGTATTTTGCGAATGCCCGCCTGGTTAGCTACTATTCAGTAGAAAATCTGTCACCAAGCAACTAACGGTGTGTTTCGGCAGCTCAAGGACAGCTGCCGGAAGCAGAAGCAGCAAGCAGAGCCAGTAATTCTGGGTTATCCTCAACAACATCTTCGACCACATCATCATTTACCATCAGGTGTGATAGTGGTCTAAGCAAAATAAAAAAAAAATGATAGAACTAGTGCCTCTTTGAGCTGAACACCTCGCTAGTGAAATATTATTAGTTTTAAACCACCATATTGAAAAATTTCCAAAAACTGAATCAACAAAAAAAGTCTTTACTCAGCTTAGATCAATACAAAAGCCAAATACGAATCTATTCAAAATTTAAGCAAAGAACATTTTAATGACCAAGTGCTTTTATTATTACAGTGTAAACGAATTTTTGACATAATAATCTGACATAATCTAATCTTTCTAATACTAGCTTGATATAATAATTCGATATTGTTTGACATTTATGCACAAAACCTTCTAAACTTAGTGACATGTAGATTGCACGTAAAATACCGTGTTTCACTACATATTGGATTGAATTAATATTGATTGTTTTTATTTCTTGACCGACTTCAAAAAATGGAGGAGATTTTCAATTCATCTCAAACTATTTCCATACCAAATTTCATCCCAATCGGTCCAGTGGTTTTGGCGTGAAAGCGAGACAGACAGACAGATAAATAGACAGACAGAGTTACTTTCGCATTTACAATATTAGTATGGAGAAAGGACGTAAAGTGCCCATTGAGCATATAGGGCTTTCTCGAAAGCAATGTTTTTAAAAAATCATATCAAACAATTTCAGTAACTATATCCTTACTGCAAAGCCTATAAAAGGACTGTGATTTCAAATGGGCGACAGCCGAGGAACAATGTAAATCATTCAACGTTATTGACTCACGTCCAGTCATTACTTGAATAGGGAATCTGACGCAGATGGCACCGAAATGACGATAAATTAAGTCACGGTCGTCTTCGGGCACGTTGGCGCTTTTGTTGCTTCTCTTTATAGTTCAATTTTACCCTTCAAAGTATCAACGTTGTATTTCAAATGGATAAGAATGATGTTAAAAGTTCGTTTGACGCTGCCTGGTCTTGCCTCTGATATTTCGTCTGGAGGATATCGGTAGACCCTTCAATCAAATTCATCGCAGGGTAGACCGATAGTATTCAACGGATATAAAAAGGTTTTTTTAGGGTACGAATTCTAGGTGTTTAGTAAATTCCAATGCAATTGGTAAAATTTAACATACGACTAGCTGCGCGCTGCAGCTAAGCAGCAAAGTATGAAGTTAATCCAGACTTCAACCTATCTAGTATCTATATTTCAAGTTTCTACTTAATCGGTTCACATCCTCACTCACTTACGCATTTATAATAATAGTGTGATTATTAACAGTATATGTCACTGAATATTTTTTTCCAATACTGATGATTTGTCTTTGACCGGTATCTCACAGGTTGGAATGTGATGATGCCTTCAAAGGTGATACATGCAGAAAAGAACTAGCTATAATTTTTGTTAGTCAGCGGTATGCCTTTTCACTACAAACTATAGATAGCACTACAACTGATACAAAGAAAGCTTTTAGGCAACATATAGTTGTCTATTAATTTTGATAATGTTTTAAAAAATAATAAAGGTAGATAGTATATAGAGATATAGAGATTGTATGTGAAAACTTACGTCTGTGGCGAGAATTTCAAAATTTATACAGATTTTTCGCGCTTGTAGGTAGGTTTCATAACTATAATACAAGATCACGGTATTCACGAGTTCAAAATAACATTGCTTGTATTATCTTGAACAATTTGGATAACAATGCACATGATTCCTTAAATTAATCCATAAAATATTGAACTATATAAAAAAAAAAACAAGTAACGTAACCCTTTTTATTCTGTGCAGTAACTTAAGTGAAATAACATTAAGAAGTATTAAAATATATATATATATCGTTTGTTACATAACACCTGCTATTTTTTTTTTTTTTTAAATATATGTCAGAAAACCTTCTCTGAATCTCGCGCTTTATTTGATCAGGTACAATTCTAAGTTAATCTAACATCATAACCAAACATATTAAAAAATGTTTTTTTTTCGCCAAAGACAGCTTTCGCTTAATCTACGAGTACATTATTTAGTGGTTGAAGAATTGTTACAACGATACAAGCAAAACAATTAGTACGCTCTAACACACTCGATGGATTACAGATAATATTGACCTGTCTCCATAAGACAGTAATACACATAACAATGGCCACGGTTCCATAGAAATTGATAACAGTATAACCGAGAATAAATAGAAGCAAAGAACACGCTGCGAGAAAGTTAAGTGTCCCTTACACCGACAAAGTGAGGTAATAAAAATATACGAGGGCCACGCCCGGACGCGTCGCGCCACAACCGTGTCGATCGCCTCTAAAATTTGCTTGTTGTGTTTCCAAGCGACATTTGGTTAGCAAACATAAGGAAGATTTATTGCGATTCCGCGTGTGTGGTAGGCAACGTCCTTTATCTTACCGCCCGACCGTTCCATCATGTGTATTGATTCTTTCCCTAGCTTTAGTTTCGGCATCGTGTAATCATTCAAACAATGTATTAATAGCTCTTGTTTGCTACAAATGTTTCCATATGTTGCTCATATTTGTCGTTTTTGTCTTGTTTGGCTATTTGCTGTTCTCTTTGACTATATTTACGCTACAGCTGATAACGTTAGTTAATAATTTTTTATGTGTTTGTGACACAAAAGGCTATAGTTGTTCCCTCAACTTAATGTTTAGTGGACTAACCTCTGTATGCATTTTGTCATAAGTGACGAATTGCACTGCGCCCGTCACCTGGAGACATATAGTTGTGAAGTCTCATGTGCCTGTAATTTTACTGGCCCTCAAGAACTGCTGCCAGAACACACTGTTAGGTGCTTGGAGAAAGATTTTCCACTTGAGGTGATAGTTAAGTGATTTTCAGGGTCATATTCTCTTTAGTTGCTGATGAAAAGGAAATTACAGAGACGTATCTATAGCAGGCTTAAATTTTAGGTTTAAAGAACTTTATTTCTCATAAGAACTAATGTTCACTTATAATGAGATTTACATAAATATAATTTGGTGTAAAATAAATAAAAAAACGACTTCGAAGATAGAATACGCTTTTAGGGATAACTCAAATACTACTCGTTACATCTCACTTAAATTTAAATGAGACCACATGAGCAGTACCAGCTATCGATTAATAAAAAAAACATCAAAATCGGTACACATTTCGTAGAGTTATGAGGTAACAAAAAATACAGTCGAATGAGAAAAAAATATTGCTATAGAAGCTTTATCCAGGAAGTATAAGGGGCATACGCTTGTATGGAAAAACACAGGCTGATTGCCCTTCTAAAATAAAGTACTTTGATGGTGCCCAAATGAGTATCAATTATAATCTGAATTAATTGTGATCATTTGTTTTTTGGCCGTGCGGTGCAGGGCCAGAATGTCACCCTCCCCCCTCCCATCTCTACCCGTGGGTGTCGTATAAGGCGACTAAGGATAACACACCAGAAGGTGGGCACCAGCGCTTTCTGAGGAACTGAAATCTTACACTGCGATCCCCAAAACGCCTGCCAAGCGTTATGGGATATATATTATGGCAAACCCCCCCTTAATGGGAGAGGCTGCGTTCAGCAGTAGACAAACCTGCTGATACAGTATTTGTTGTTTTTTTATAAGGTCCATTATAATATATGTGAGCTGCGCATTCGATTGGACGAAGATAGAACTGCGAATAAATATGAAATAGAACTAGTTTCGCAGGTGTGGTATGACTAGATTTGATCATACATAAATGTGAAAGTGTGAAATGTGTGGGCAAAGATTAATTAGCCCAGTTTATGGAATGGATACGCAACAAGACAATATCTATTGCATGATGTATGCGTGTAATTCGAGACTCATAGAAGGCAGTAAATATAATACGTTGAGTAATATAAAACAAGAATGTGCTTTCGAAATATAAATTATAGTGAAATGAAATACATGTATATTGTGTTGTTAACTGTACTGTGGAGGTACTATAAGTCTATTTTTTTTAACAAACGAGTACTGAGTATGTCTCTCGCACATTTCCGATATTGACATAGTGAGATGGGTCATTGCCGTCATTGGTCAATGCCTTTGTTCTTGTTTTGAAATTGTTAGGGCCCGTTCATATTGAATAGTACTTCTAAAATTGAGTGTAGAAAAAGTTACTTTATTGTTTTATGATTTAAAATTGCATACTTAGTATATTCGTTTAAAAAAAAATCTGTTCGCGTTTGTGATATAAAACTATATTGTAATAGTATATATATTATGCACTAGAACATATAAATCAACTAATTCTACTACAATTCTTGTAATCTTTAAAACTTGATTGGATGACGATAATTTTAAAATGTAATCTTTTAAAATTATCGTCATCCTTCTGATGAACTTTCTGCAGATACGTCAATAATATATTGCTCTAACATATTTTGTACATGATTGTCGACTCCGTACATTTTTGTTTTTATCTTGGTTATCACATGATTGAGACATGACCACCATTTTTATCTATCCACTTCACCTAAGTAAAGTAACAAAAGAGTAAGTCTTTGTAACAAAAGAGTTCAGATTTCATAAATTTTATAACTTTTTTTATTTCCTGCCATAGCTCTTCACTTGATACAAAATGAGTTCAATTGGGTTGAGCTCACTGTAAAACGTCGGCAAACGTATGACGAGGTGATTTGCTGACTAAGCAACAACATTTTTTTCAAAACAATCTTTGTTTTGCGTACCCTAATTCAAAAGTTGCAACTTTAGTATTGATTCGTTACAAGCACCTACATGTAACTACAGAGTTCCTGTGGAATGAGCTTTATGTTGATTACGTGGGCCAATAGCAACGCAGTAAATTTTTCGGTACTCGTCTGTTAAAAAAAATAGACTTATAGTAATAGATCAATAATAATTTTTATAATAAACGTTTAATTAAACTAAGTTTTTTTTGGCCGTATTAGGTGTAACTTCGTTATTTTTCAATCATTGCATTCTTTTCCTTCGTGTTGTCTTTTTTCTCCGATCTTTCGAGAATAAAAAAAGTTCCAACAAATTCCAAAACAAATTCAGCAAAGTATTAAATTGAAAAAAATAGTGTTTTATCCCCTAAGTACAAATAAATATTTGATTTTGGGATATAATATAACATAAAAAAGGTAAGTAGTAGAACGAATAAAGAAGCACTGAAATAATTTAATTAAATAAAAAAGTATATATGAAGTACATTTTTTATCCTAATGATCATAGAAGTAAGGTCCTTTAAATTTGATAAAAAAAAAATGTAGGTACTAAGGTTAGTTAAAAATAGGTCATGTATTTATTATAATCATGTAAGTAACCAAGGGTTCTGAAAATGGTTTTGATTTAATATGATCTTGAATATATTAAATTTTCATTTTCATCCATATCCCTAAAATCTTTAAATCTTTAAAATTTATCCAAACAATATATGTTTTCGTTCAGTCAAAATGAGTTGCATCGATTCTCGACAGGTAACTTATTGAACTACTCCTCAACATGGGATTGAACCAATTACACACCTTTCTAGTATAAAAACGAAGATTGAAAACATAATTTCATAAGGTTTGAGCATTGCATTAGACCATTATCTCACTTGATGGTAGATGATGATGTGATCGAAGATTCAGTTCAGGCTCAAATTCAAAATCATTCATTCAATTTATGCGTCTACGACGCTCTTATGAAGGTCAATTACAAATTTTAATATTGAAATATTCTACATTGTACTGCCACATTCAGCAAAAAAAAATAATAATAGAGCCACTGCGAGAAGAACAGGCAAGAAACTCGGGGCCATTCTTTTAAACGTCTTTTTACAATGTGTTATATACAATACAATTATTACAATATTTGTTTAAATTACGTAGGTGACAGGAGATAGCTTGGCAGAGGCGGAATTTTCCAAGCATTTTTGTCGTTTAAGTAATCACAAACTGTGTAGTAGGATTTCTCAATCAAAATGTTATTCACATGCAATTTGAATTTTCCTTCTGTGAGCATTGTAATATGTTTGGGAATTTAATTATAAAACCGCACACAATTACCTAAAAAGGACCTTTTATTACCTAGAATTACTGGCTCTCAGGGACAGCTGCCGCAACACACCGTTAGGTAGTTGGCGACAGATTTTCTACCTTAGGGTGGTAGCTAGCCAGGCAACCAAGCTATAACGACTGCCGTCCTAATACAAGAATCAGGACCGAGAAGGCTGAACGTGCCCTCCGAAGCATGGAAGCGCTCAGTAGTAATGTCACCAGCGGTCACCCATCCAAGTCATGACCGAGGCGGACGTTGCTTACTTTGCTGATCAGTTCAGAATGCCTAAGCAAACTTCGCTACGAGCGCTTCAAAAAAGCCTCTGTTTCTCGTTCGGATGTTTATTTTATTTTCGTTAACTTTTAACTCTTATTTTACATCGGTGTCATTGACATCAAGAATGTCATTTCTAGAAATTACCACCCATCCAACTCATGACCGCGACGGCAGCTGATCGGTTAAGAACGGCCAAGCATTCGCATACGAGGGCTTCAAAAAATAATACAATAAAGCCGAACTACGATTATACAAATAGTCCCATAAAATACACCTAAATTCGGAAAGAGTATAAATCTTGTGAATTTTAGAAACAAACGATATGAAATTATCACAGAGAAAAGCATTTTAACTCAAGATATCGTCTGATGAAAGACAAAAAGAGGATCCTCTGCATTAAATAAGTATGCCATTACAATTCTGTCGACTTCATTTTGACTTACAAAGTGGAACCATTGTGTACCTCTTTGGTGTTTAAATTTTACGAGCTTTTGTTGTCAATTTGCGACTAGAATGCAATGAGTTACAAGAACAATCATGTATTGCAGCAGATTTGTTATGTATAAAGATTATGCATGCATCAATTCACATACTGTATCAGCAGGATTGTCCGCAGCTGAACACCGTATCAGCCGGATTGTCCACTGCTGAAAATTAGCCATTAAGGGGGGTTGGCCATAATCCCCACGCTTGGCAGGCATCTTGGAGATAGCAGTTTAAGATATCAGTTCCTAAGAAAGCGCTGCTGCCCACCTTCCGGTGTTGTACCTTTACTGGCCTCTTACGACATCATAGCAAGGGGGGGAGGGGGTGACATTAGCCCGGCATTCCCACAGGCCATCTGAACACAGCTCCCATAAGAAAAGTAACTTGGGGATCGCAATGTAATACAATAGTCCGTCAGAAGGCGCTGCTGCACTACTTTCCGGTATTTTACCCTTAGTCGCCGCTTACGATACGGTAAGAGATGGGCGGTGACATTCTATGCCAGCACCTTACCGGGCTCATTACAGAGAGCATATAGTCAGAGCATCATGTGTTAAGAGTGTCCGTGGGCGACGGTGATAACCTACCACCAGTTGAGACGCCTGCTCTTTAGCCCTCCTATCCCTTTATAATAGAAGTATGATATTCAACTGGCAAAAATCCATACGTGTAATGGAAAAATAAGTTGGATTAACAATGCCTACATATTTCATCATGATGCAATAGTTTTACCGTAAAAGAATGCTGAAATCGCATACCCAATAAACGTATAGTATACAAGCTTGCCGGCCGCGGATCCGCCCGCGCATATGTCGGTTATCGCGCAAAAACATTAACATTTTGCGCAGGTGGGTAAAAACTATAATGTCCTTCCCCGGGTCTCAAACTGTTTCCATACCAAATTTCATCCATTTTGGTCCAGTAGTTTTTAAGTTAATTCTTTGCATACAAAAATAGAAATCTCTCCTCTTTATAATATTAGTGAAGAAATGTAGATGACATAAGAGGAGACAATGGTTTGTGAATTCTGTGGATTTTTTTTAATCATATACACGTACGATTTTTGTCGTATTTCTAATCGTAAATGAGTCTACGATTCAGTAAAAAAATATATTTGGCTCAAGCACATGCATGCAACATTTCAACGAGTTGGAACCAATGAAGAAACTAATATTTTTAATGAAAGAGCTTCAGAGACACTAGTTAAGTCTCATGTGCCTGTAATTTCACCGGCACCCATTACCTTCAAACCGGAACACAGTAGTGCTAACATTATTGCTTGTTACTAGAAATAGATGTGGAGGCAATACTTCACCTGACAAAATCGCTCATAGAGTTCTAGGTACTGCTAGACCGTACCGACCTCACCTTTCAGGATGGGATAAGCGTAAGATGTGGATTGTAATATATTTTCAGTAGGTTGAATACTTTATAGACATAAAAATTGCGTCAGACTACACAAATGATTCTTCGCTTCAGTTCCCATCCTAGGCACATAAAAGTTTCCGTCCAAGTTGAGACTACGAAACTTCACAGTTTTAAAGTTTAAACTTTAAAGAGATCCATTAATAACGTTGAAGAATTTAAACACGTCGGCAGTTCTATAGATAGATAAAACTGTTCAACTATTAAACTATAATTTCAGTAGAGTCCATGGTCAATAATTGCGTGATTCAATTATTTGATTCCACTACAAAATATGTGATGTTTTTGTCTGATAGAGTGGAGCTCCTTGCGATTATAATGCCCTGATTACCCGAAAGGTATACTACCAACGAGAACAGTCCCAAGATAGGTCGAATTCAGGCAGGCGATCAAACATAACTAAAGCCAAGATAAGTGAAATAAAATACTAACGTGTCCCAAAATATGGGCGAATGCTTTACATAAACATTTTTTATTTATTTTTGTGTTTGGCTATGTGTTGTTCATCACATCATCACCCACCATCAGGTGAGGTACTGTTCAAAGGCTAGCCTATAAGATGTTAAAAAAATAACAACCGTAACGTCCACTGTTGAAAAAGCACTTCACCCATTAGGAGAGGATTTTGCCATAATCCCCATGCTTGCCAGACGTCTAAATCGCACACTGAGAAAAATGATTTCCGTCCTTCATTACTTATTGACGTGCAGAATAATTAATAATGCTGATGCCTGTAATAATATCAAGAGTATGATGAAATAGCACGAAGGCAAATATATTTTTGGTTCCATCACTACAAGTTTCAATTCAAATAACAAACAGAAGTCAAGACAGCCTTTCATTTAAAAAAAAGTAACTAAATATTAAATTATTACGATATACCTGTTTTTTAACAAGAATTTCATAATACATTTTCAAGTTTGTCGTGAGTAAAATGTAGCACGACAGTTAATCAAGAATTAGTGCGAAACCGAAAATAAAATATCGAGACCGAGCATGACAAAAAAACATAATTTTCTACCCACAAAATGTTATTGAATCATGAGTAATTAACGGGTTTTTACCAATAGTTTACTATGATGTAACGTTCTAAATAATTTGTGAAATAATTATCTGTTGGAAAAAAATAAATGATAGTAATGTCATGTTAAATTTTCGTGACCGGCACGACGTCCCTAGATGTTGTAGTGCATTACGCGAATGCTCGTCTGGCTGACTACCACCTTCAAGTAGAAAATTTGTCTCTAAGCTAACCTAATGTCCTTTTGTGTTATGTAGGTCACGTTGAAGCCAATATCAATTCTGCCCATTCTAGCTTTAGCCTGTTGGTCAAAAATGTTCAACCAATGAGTCATCATCAGAGATTTATCTTCTTCTTTGTGGTATAGAGTAATTCTATATTAATTGAACTGATTATATTAAGATACATCTGTTCAGCCATATTCATGTAAAAGAGTTCGAACTGGTGGTTCCTTTTGAACTACCTAGATGGCGCTATCGCTATTTACGCTCTTTCCTATACAAAATGCGTCAGAATGTATGAAATCCTACATCGCGCAAACGAAATAATCCGACGGTTCCGAAAGATATTCAGCTAACATTATACTAAATATATTGACATCGGCAGCAATCGGCAACACTCGGCAGTCTAGTGCAGCAGAATCACCAGGAATTACGCATTAAAAGTTATTACAGGTTCACGATAATAAACGAGAAAGCTCTTTTAAGACTGCTATGATGATATCGAAAATATATCAAAACTTTCCCGTAAAGTTGTTAGGAAAATGTATTATTATTTTGGTGAATTTCAAAATAATTTATCATTTCAGTAATGAAACTATACCATTCATTCTTAAATTTGTATGATTCCGTTCACGACTATTTGTCATTACTGTTAGGGATAATTCCGAGTTCGTCATGATATTTTGTTATGACGCGTACTGACAAAACATGAGTGTTCAGCACTAAGAAATCTTGTGCTGTTGCCTGATTATTTATCGTAACATCAATTCATGGTAAATTTTTGTGATTTACATGCAAATTAAAATTAAATACTCTTGGTCCGTTTTTATTGGGAATACGGATATTTATTTCAAAATTCCTTTACAATTATCATGAATCATGACAGTCATTTTTCTCAGTGCAGTGTAAGATCGTGCAGTTCAGCAGTTCTTCAGAAGGCACTGCTGCCCACCTCCTACTATTTTTCCACAAATGAGTTGAACAAGGGTAAGATGAGGATAATGTTTAAGAATACAGATTGTACAAGTAAGTACACAGCTAACCATAACCACGCAGTCAAAGCAATAAAATCATGTCTTTTTTGTACGTATGATATCACAGTCCATTCACGGACGCAACAAAACCAAGTATTCAAATTAAATAATGGCCCGCGACGAGTTTCTCAAGTATTTCGCTTTATTATCAATTCCACGCCTTGAGTATTGGATATTGGTAATCTTTATTTCATTGTCAATTAACTAATCGCATTTCGCTTTTGAGGCACTCACGGTATAATCGCCGCTTCAGCGAGCTGGAGGGTCGTCGTTCGACTTACTTAAATCACTTAAATGCCACTTTAGTAGGTCTGCTGAGACATGCGCATAATAATTTAACATTGAAGATAATTAACCGACTCCAAAATGGAGGAGGTTCTCAATTCGATTGTAGGTACGTTTTTTTTGAAAGCGATTAGTCGAACCAGTTTATGAATTGATTTTGATGATTCTTTTTTCTATTTGGTACTTAAGTTATACATCAGAAAGGGCCCAATTAAAATTTGATCTTTAATCAACATTGGTTTTAAAGTTATACTCAAATAATTGAAAAAAGTATTTGCCAATATGCCTTTACCTCGACGACATGTGGCTGGGCTAGTACTGATATAATCATAACTAAGCAGTATAGTGTATTGTGAGTGAAAATCGATTGTTATCAGTCCCCGTTTTTTTTTTCATTTTTCGTTTATGAATTGTTGAATTGCGAACCCTAAAACAGAGGGCCCGACTCGATCTTACCAATTTTTTGTTATCTAAGCTGCTCAGTACTTATATAACGAGCATTTAGCAAATTCAGAATAATGTAAATCAGAGATTCTTTTGGGAATAAAATTTTGGTTAATTACAATTCAGTGGCAATATAATCTAAATGTGATCTACTCGTATAATAAATCGCAAAGGCACTCGTGTGACTTATAAAATATCGTTTCACGAAATAATATTTGCGTTAGTATAATAGAGAATGATAAACGACGCCAACAATAGATTGAGATAACAGAATCAAATAAAATTATTGGAATAAAAAGAGACGTCGCCGCGTCGTTACGGTGGTGTCCTAGCTAAGTCCGATATACAGGGTTATTGTTAAAATACTAACAACCTCCTAGGGTTGACTTCTGCTAGTCCTAACGATAATTTTGAGATATTTTTGTTTTGTTATGAAAAGAAAAAGTTTTCTTATGTGTTTTTGACCGAATTAGTACGAAGACCACCTGATGTTAAAAGTATCTAGTGCCTGTAATGTATTATTTCATATTTTTTATTACTTTGCTCGATGTAAATATTCAAAACTCTATTCAAAGGGAGCTCGGCGAGGTACAATGTTGCCGCGGCCAGCGCTCTTGGCTCGGAGTAGGTATTAAAACACAAAAAAAAACTTAAAATGTTTGTTAGAACTAGCAGAAGTCAACCCTAGGAGGTTGTTAGCATTTTACCAATAACCCTGTATAAGACCTACTCAATGAACTTAAGAATAAACTTTTAAACTTGTATTACAATCGTAAGGGCGTAAAAGACATTTTTATCTCAAAATGTTTTATGAATTTTGAAGTGAACACAAATAAATAAGTGAATTTCAGATGAACTGTCGGCCCGTTCATTCACAGTTCCAAAGCAAAGGGCGTACTTAGAAGGAGCACTGACCCTGCGAAACTTTAAAAGGACGAACTTACGTACAATATAGATACAATTGTCTAGACGTATTTCCAAAACTTCAAATTCAACTATTTACCTATGGAGAAATAGCCATTCACTGCGTGTAGGGACTTGTTATAGAATTTTTGTTTTTATGAAGCCAAAAATCTAAATACTTCGCATTAACTTTATATCCCACTAGCTGCTTTCCGCGGGTATTTAATGAGTTTTTTTTTACTTTTTTAAAATATTCTGCCTATGTTCATCAGTATGGTCATGTAGGATTCTTATGGTGAAAGATTTACTCAAATCGGTACAGTAGTTTCATAGCCTATGCAATGCAAGCAAACAATCAAATATTTCTTCTTTATAATATTAGTTTTGATAGTTTAGATAAATAAAGTTAAAGCAAAGGACCCCTTAGTCATTTTTGATTGTGCTTTGTTTGTAAAAGGACTATTAGGTAACCCAAGTGATAGATTCAGTTTGAAGAAGAAACCTTTAGACTTTAATGCTTAGGTACAAAATTAAAAAGAAATATTTAAAAACGAGCAGAAATTGAACCAGCGCCCGTCCACCCTTATAGCCGGGACATGTTCTGCCAACTGAACTATCGTAGTGAGTGAGTCAGAGCTCAAATAAATCCTTTCGTTCCAATTGTTTAACCGTCTTACGGAGCCAAACTGAACTGCATCCAAACTGAATTGAACTACAAACCAGAGTAATTTTTTAATTACTGCTGGTCAAACTATTCACCATCATCTTTTTAGGGATTCGTATTGGAAAACGGGACTCTACGAACGGAACCCACCACGATGTGGAATACAACTCGCACTTGGCAGGTTTTTTGCTTTAATGCTTATCAAACTATTCACCATTGTCTTTTTAGGGTTCCGTACCGAAAGGGTAAAAACGGGACCCTATTACTGAGACTTTGCTGTCCGTCCGTCCGTCCGTCTGTCACCAGGCTGTATCTCAAGATCAGTGATAGCTAGACAGTTGAAATTTTCACAGATGATGTATTTGTGTTGTCGCTATAACAACAAATACAAAAAAAATGGCCAAGTGCGAGTCGGACTCGCGCACGTTAAAACAAAAAATGGTTAAAATATGAAGTCTATTTGTATAGCTAAGGAACGGAACCCTTCGTGCGCGAGTCCGACTCGCACTTGGTCGATGTTTTATTTATTATTGGCTAGCCTTTGACCACAACCTCACCTAATGGTAAGTGATGATAGGGTCAGAAATGGTAAACAGGGTTTTACCTCGCTTCAGTTGTCCTGGATAATTTAGGAACATTTGATCGTTGTTTGTTTGCAAAAACTGATAGATTCAGTGTTGACGGCTAAAGCACATTATAAAAATCATAACTACTTCTACGCCAGTTGTCAGTTCAGATGTATCTGCGAACATTTTGCGTGTTTCAAGCATTAGATACTATAAATACGATTTGTAGTTACAGTCAACAGGTAAATATATTGCCCTAAATACTTAATACTTTATAAACTCTGACGTAGATGGCTATTTAAAACTAAACCAAGAAGTATGTTTCAAAGTAATAAACTTTTGATCAAAAACTAAATATTCTTACACAACAAACTCAGCCCACAGTTGGTTTCTAAAGATTTACTAAATTTTTTGGTTTTAATTTATCGGTTTATAATCGTTTTGTGTGTTACGCTCGTAGCAAAGTTTGTTTAGCCGTTCTTAAGCGATCCGCTAAATTAAGCAACGTCCGCTGCGGTCATGAGTTGGATGGGTGACCGCTAGTAACATTACTGAGCGAATTTACAAATTATTGGAGTACAAAATGTTTTGCCCCGGGGGGGAATTGAACCCGCGTCCTTCCGATTTAAATTTATGAAGTTTTATTTATTTCAATTCGATGGATTTAATACAATGTCCACAGTTCATGCATCAATCAACAAAATGTACAGTAAATTAATTCTACTCGAGCAAAGCTGCAGACAGGAAGTTACAATATGTTTCCGGTGGGGGACTCCTCGCACCCACACCACCCCTTGAAGGTTGAATTTTTAAAAACGCCGATATACACATCTTTATTTAATTCAGTTGAAGAGCATTAATATCGAATTTTGAGTTAATTGAAGCTAGAAGATCAGATTTGGAGCAGTGTTGGCTCAGTGGCATTGGCTATGGACTGCCGCGCAGCAGATCCATGGTTCGAATCCCGTCGCGAGTTTCGAGAGCTTCACCGCATGGTGATGGCGGCCATTTTGCCAATGCCCGCCTGGCTAGCTACCCCCATCAAGTAGAAAATCTGTCGTCAAGCACCTAACAGTGTGTTCCGGCAGCTGCCCTTGAAAGTCAGTATGTTTAGGTCAACCTTGTTAACACCTTCGACCACATCAACATTTACCATTACGTGAGATTGTAGTCAAAGGCTTACCTATCAGCAATAAAAAAGAGCTATATGATCTTAGCGATTCCTTTGCTTATTATGAAGTTACATTTTAAAACATCAACAAAAGCTGAAAGACGGGTTTATACATTGTGCTTAAGAGCAATAATACCAAGTTTCAAGGAAAATTGTCTTTAAAATCATGTATTTTACCTAAGGGGTTAAAATTTAGGAAACATCTTCTTGAATCACTTCAAATTACAGGCACTTGAGGCTTGAGGAGAACTATGTCTCAAGGTGACGGGCGCAGTGCAACTCGTGACTTGTGAAATGCATCTGTTATAGGCAGAGGTTAGTCCGCTTAACATCAGGTGGGTCTCTAGCTTGTTCCGTCACGATAACATTAAAAAAAAACTTGAATGATGTCTACTGCTATATAAAGTCGACTACCTCAAACAACAAAGTTTCTGACCGTTACATCAAACAACGTGTAGACAGATGATACTCACGGTAACACTCAAAACACAAATATGATAGTAAAGCTAGGCTAGTTTGAAAGTCGATACCTACTAATTGCTAGAAATGGCATTCATGATATTATTAAGACTGACAAATATGAAAAAATGAGAGTAAAAAGTTAACTAAAATAAAAGAAACATCCGAACGAGAACCAGGGGCCTTACTGTCTAATTCCTAATTCGAATAATAGAAATAATATTCATTTTGAAATTAGAACTAAATAATGGGCTTTGTTTTCAAAGTATCAAAATTAAAATCATCTCTATCACCTTGTAAGCCTTATTGTCTAACAAAGTGGAGAGGTGGATTAAATTTTGACATAATGTTGACATTTTCCTTCGAAAACGATGCCCTATTTAATTGGCATAGTGTGGGGTTCGAATTTCAAAATGCAGATCATTTTCATTACCACTCGAATTAGACAATAAGGGCCTTATATATTTATATGAAATTAATAATGGGTACCTTTGCCCAAGGTCCATTACGCGGGGGTATATATAACTATATTTTATTATTATGCGTTATTATTATTAAAATAACAAATATATTCTTTAAATATTGTAGGAATTAAACTGGATATTTGTTATTATTAAATATGGATTTTCCCACAGTAACCTCTAAATCTATTCATTACAGTATTATAATATTTTGATTTTGTATTGATTCAACTTTATTATTATCTTGTGTAAAAGTTAAGTTACAAAATTACATATTTACGAGAGTAAAAAATATAGTCATGTGCGTGATTCGAACCAGCGTTATCAGCCCCCTGTAGCCGGGGTATGCTCTGACCGACTGAGCTAACATGACAATGACCCATAACTCTAATTTTTCTCGCGTTTTTTAACCATCGTATGGGGCTGGCTTCTCATAAATTTGTTATTTTGTTATGTAATCTGCAGAGCATGAAAAAATAAAAATATTAAATATATAGAAGTACGATAGCATCGGCTTGTTGATGATAGCGGAGCTGGAATTTAACTCAAAACATAGTATAAAGTAAAGTTGCTGCGAATACTCGCTGTTATTCGGTATTCGGCATTACTCAACATTATTTTGATATTCGTCGAATACCGTATAATACTTGCTATTATTCGGCATTCGGCGAATACATAGTCGTCTAAAATAAACTTTTATCGAACAAAAAACTAATTAGTTTAAAAATGAGTCTCGATAGTTAAAAATAATCATTTTTTATTATTTTCCTTAATAAAACAATACACAGTATTAATTATTATCAGTAATATGTACCTGTGCCTATCATATTCATGAAATTAAATTAGTTAATAATAATGAAATGAAAAATTAAATTACTACGTTACATATATGTAGGTATGTATAACATGCAACAGATTTATTTAACCTTATTGTTTTCTTTTCTCACAACCTTAGAAGAAGTTAGAAATATTTTTAATGTACCTTATTTATGTCGAATAGTAATGTCGAGTTATTTGACTATTCGCCAAAGTGAATGGCGATTAATCGGTATTCGACTATTCGTTATAACAACTATTCGCGGCAACTCTAGTATAAAGTATCTAACTATACAGCATCAGTATTATACGCTTAATGTTCACTGGTTTTACCAATTGATCAGCAGACGGTAGTCGATAACTATTCACAACTGATAATTATTCTGACTATATTACCTGTTTCCCCTAAAATTACAGCGAATCTCAACGGTAATTACTCAATTTACTCAAGACTCGATGTGATACCATCAAAGTGCTGCTAAGGAGATTACGTCAGCCCTATATAAGAGAAGGGTCGGTTTTAATGCAAACTCCAGGGTTTTAATAGAAATAAATAATGAGCTACAGTTCTGCTGCTCAATGTGGACGATTTAAGTATTTATTTATTGGTTATAGGTACAGTTAAATTACCTGTACCTATTTGATTTTGGAACACATAATCTTACTTAAATTATCATACATTTTATATCTCCAATTCTTACAAAGTGTAAAATCCATACTTCTTAACAAGAAAGACAACGCATTTTTTTCTTATGGCAGCTACAAATACATATTTAAAAAGTACTTACCAAACCATATAGAGTCACACCTATAATAGTATAATGGTATTTTATAGGTGATGAAGCGTCGCATCAGAGAGATAATAGCGACCCCGAGAGACTCCCGACCTAAATACACGGCACACACGAAAGACTATTTCCAGACAACGAGGAGGTAAGTCAGGTAACATCAGAAATAGCTGTTGATTTTAAACAGTACAGTGTTTACAATAACAAAACTTGAATTTCCTTGCTCTATGTACACGTCTTAAATACAGCCTAACAAATAAACTTATTTATCTTGTAATTAGACCGTAACGCGAGCCACATAACGTAGGAAGCTGGGTGATATACGATGCCTTTGTAATGTTATAATAAATACTTCGTTTTGATAACGCCAATAACCGAGGTTGTTGCTCAGTAGAACAAAGAGGTCTAACATTTCACCAGTGTGATAAACAACGTTTATTAAAGAAAATGAAAGCTTATTTACGAAGACATATAATCACCGAACATAAACAACCTTTACGTAGATAAAATTCCCGAAATTCAGCCCACATAATGGCGGTTCGCAACAATAGTCTACAGATGTATAACGGAGCAGACGGGATGCAAATAACAAAAATCAATACTGCCGTGCGGCCAACACAACATTTCAAACTGATACAAAATTAAACACCGCTTACGATTTTAGCACAATTCATATCGGGATAGCAATCGATCCACAATAAAATACTTGCACGCGAAGTAGAATACAAAATGCTAACAAGAAACGATTCCCAGAGTACAAACAAAATTCTCAGACAGAGTCCATCCGACGCTACTAAATAAACAATAGATACCACATCCGTTCAGAAACGACGGCGGCTTAGTAAATAATAACAAGCTCCCGGTAACAGAATCAAAACTATTAGCGAATACAAAATCGAATGCCTTACAAAGCTCTGGCGTAATGCCACTTGAAGCTTAATCTAGTGTGTTACCTACAGCTGTGTACGTCATATATGAAACCGCTAAGTAAGTGGCTGAGAGGCTTCGCGTCTCTGAGCCTGGTAGCCTCGAGCGAACCTGTTGACCCACTGAGCAACGCTCGCGGCAAAAACTTCGCCAGCACCTGGTGTTATGGGTGCCTAGTACACCGTAGCTGTGACTACTCAAACGAAACTATTGTTTGTGACCTAAAACCATGGAACATGCATAAGAAACTGCGAAAAATAAAGAAAACAATGCGTGCGTGGCCACATCATTTGTATCTCTAAGCTTTTTCGGCACAATATTGCATAATATAAAATCTCTGTAGGCGATCCGGAATATGCATTAAAAGTATAATACAATGATTGCGAAAATTAAAGCGCTTTCTAGCGTCCTCGACACTATAATACGCAGATTTAGATAGGTTTCGTCATTTTGCGCGGGGATTAGTAAGCAATTGATTTCATTAGGCGCGCCAGCCAGCATCTCAGTGTAGACTGGTAACACACTCAGTTCAGATTGGGAGCATTATCTGGGCACAGTTCTCATTATTCTACTGTGGTCTCAGTTACAAGCTAGAACGACCTTGCTCCTAAGTTATGAGTTCACTAACACATTCGTCGTGTCTCTATAAGTATCGCTCGGGGCGTAGGTACACCTATGAAATGGGAGCAAAATTCTGGAGGTACATACGAGTATATAATCTTTAAATGAGTTAACAAAATACTTTTTCGCTTTAATAAACGGCTAATGTACGCTGAGTGGGGATATTGCGAAATTGGCCATCGACACTTGCGACTGACGTTTCATTTCAGGGGTAAAATATGGCCGGAAATTTCACCGGTTGACAAAATTTAATTCCGGTCGTGTCACGCCAACGCTCAGAACAATCATTGATCTAATTACAGCAGGTTGTTGGTGATCGGCTTTGCCACATTGAATACTAATTATCAGTATTTTTTCCTTACACTTCAATATACAGTTCCTGGCTTAAAAATCGGACTGTTTCATATCCTCGCAATCGGATGTCGTGCAAGGACACGTCTTTAGCGGGAAATTTTGAATTTGTAGCTAGGTAACTAAATCTATTGTACTTAATCTGTACTAAGTATATGTGCCGGATCCTCCACTGCTGATCACAGCCGGGGGAGGGGAGCATTATCAGCTAACTTTTTTTCGGTCTAACTTCCACAAGCTATTTCATACTTTTAGTGTTTCCTTTTCCGTGATGCAAACCACTTATAAGTAAGATTTCCACTCGCTCACAATACTGGTTACCATCGGCAAGAGTAGCAAAGACTCAATCACGAAGTCATCCATGCATGCGCATTGTATGAAAATGTGCCTTAATAAAAAATAAAACGCATTTGCCAATGCAGATACGTTTTCCAGTTGATTGAAACGTATACCTTCTTAAATTTCTTCAAATCAATCGAAGTGGGTGAAATCTAAATGGAGATTATATACTCTACCTATCGAAAAAAAATCACCAATAAAAAAGTTATGAGTGGTCATATATAAAAAAAATAGATATAATATTGAGATTTTTCCTCCTTTTTGGAAGTTGTATTAACCATAAATCCGATAGAGGTCGCTAAATAATAAATCTATTTCTACATAAGGTACATGCCACTGCACTGTAATCCTGGGTTAATAAGTAATTCTAGGTTAGTCTGAACAACATCCTCGACCACATCATCACTTACCATCAGGTGAGATAGTGGTCAAAGGCTAACTTATCAGGCATAAAAAAAAAAAAAAAAAAAAACCAGCTTATTATCAAGGAAAGAAAGGCTTAATATCAAGATTAAAAACTTAATGCAATAATGTGATTAAAATCTTGAAATGAATCCATGTATGATATCTAAAAAAATAGGCTTCTACACTCATCTTGATCCCTTTACCCAGTGGAATAATGTCGACAGCCTACAAACTTGGTTACATTCTCACCTATTCATCTTCACCCTTCGATGTTTCGGCCCGGAATACCTACAATTAAAATGTAATAGATGTATATACCTATAATATTACAACTTTAATGGTACCAAAATCCAATAAACAGCTGATTTTAACAAACAAATGTTTGATCGATCCTATACATTAACTTAAAACGAATATGCTTCTACACTCATGTTAATCCATTTACCCAGAGGACCTAGACACCCCACTAATTTGGTTACATTCCAACCTATCCGTCCAGATGATGGATAGTTTGGAAAGCATCAGTATTTTTTTTCAGATCTGAGTACACACAAAAAATCTCATAGATGTTCTCTGTTTGACGGTAGAAACACGTGTGGAAGCAGTATATACTTGCCCGGACGAACTCGCACAAAGAGTTACACTACTTGTTCGAATCGTAGAAACTTTAAATAATATGCTTCAAGACTCAAGTTAATCCCGTAACTCATTGGAATAAACTCAAGTTTGTACTTGGATCATATTCAGCCTTCGAAAGGGTTTCAGAACGGAGTACACATAAATTAAAAATACATCTTACTAGTACTTAAATCTACACCTACAATATTATAACACCAAAATCCAATAAACCGCTGATTTCAATATAATATTGAACGCTTGATATTCAATATAAGCACTTACAAAAGGCTCCTTGACCCATGTTGAACCCCTGACCCAGTGGAATCACCCGACGCCCCGAGGACCTCGTTACATTGCCCTCGAGACTTAAGAAGACTCTAATACTCAAACTAATACAAAAACTGTGATAAGCTCAATGACTTTACATTTTGCACAATTTAAAATTAGTTGACTATGTAATTACCATAGAGTTACACTCGTAATTAAAAGTTGTAAGTATCTTTGATAAATTAAAATACAGGGCTTTGAACTTTGACCTTCTTCTTTGATAGATTATATAACAATCGGTCCTATCACAGTATATCTCTGTCTTAAATCTCCTCATACATGTGACCAGAGTTACATTAAAAAAACCGGCCAAGTGCGAGTAAAGCTGGGTCTTTTAGGGTTCCGCCACAGATTACCTCTTCCGCTTTTCAAAATCCCCTTATAATAAATTTTCGTTAGTTTTGATCACAACTCCGAATTTCGGGTGGGTCGGGGGTCGGGGGACCCACGGGAAGCCACGGGGAAGTGAGAAGGGGAGCTTTTCAGAATTTTCAGAATTCTTTGGATAAGTAGAGGATATGACCTACACGATAAACTGAAATTCCAGATACCTAACTAGTTCAGTTTTTCGAACATGTAACATAAATGGTTTAGAAGTAACAACTTTTTGACATCGCACATGCTAGGATGCAAAATAGTTATTTGTTATACAAGAGTGCAAAGTTGCTTTTTAACCGCGTATTCAATTTTGATGACCGAGCAAGCGAAGGATTCTAAAATTGAATCACGAGCGCAGCGAGTAATTCAAAATTAGAATCCTGAGCGTTAGCGAGGGAATCAAAAGAGCACGAGGTGAAAAATCTTTGCACTCGAGTGCAACACGTAACTTTTCATTTCACCTCAGCGAGGAAATGACTAAATGCAAAAAAAAAACGTTTACAATCACAAGATAGGTACACTTTTATTTCAGTTTAGGTATTAATTACTACATTATGACAGGTAAGTATTACAGAATAATCTTTAAATTATAAACTTCCTCGTCGCTAGAATCACTCATTTTAGTTTTTTCACTTGTTTTCAAGTTTCTTGTTTTTAATATAAGGTTTAACAATGACGTGAAAAAATGCCGCGTAAAGAACCGGAACCACGTAAAAAGCAAATTGAAAAAATAACACCAAGAAGGTTCCGAGTCTGAGTTTTTAACGAATTAAAAAAAAGTTGTATGATATATTCGGCACCATAGAGGTAGCAGTAAATAGGTTTAGGCTAAGATTCAGACACAAGTCTAAGCGTGAACTTATGCTTTAATCCGTCAAAATGTAGTGCTTAGCCTCATAATTGTATTCAGAGACACCTGGTACAGCGCTTAAACTTAGCGCGTGCTATGCTAAGCCAAGTACTGGAAATAGACTACTTTAGCCTGTCTCAAAGCAGGAGCGGCGCCGCCTAGTGAGACACTGAGGCGAATGGTGCAAAAAGTTCTTCAGGAACTTTTTTCGCAAATTGAAAAAGGCACTTATTTTGTTTCACTCACTCCAATCACATTTTATATATTGTTGTTCTTGTCCTTTTCTTTTATATCAGGATGCACAGATAAACAAGAACCGGTAAACTTTCCATAATAGAAAAATGTGCCATAGATAATAGAGTGTGATCTAAACAAAGAGCAAGGTAAGTAGGACTAAGACTATATTTCTGAATATGAAATTTAAAGATTGGCTTAGCCGACGCTAGGCTAAGTTTGGTCTTTGACCGTCTTACACAAATGTCTCTGAATCTCAGCCTTAATGTTTTTATTAATTCACAATTAGTGCAAACGATGTTCTAACTTCAATTTACTTTATCCTCTAGAGAATAAAAACAGCTTTTCCACTCAGATATTGAAGATTAAAAATACTCTTTCCGAGATGGTGGGATGAAAAAGTTATTTTACGGCTACCTCCTCATGTAATACGGCTATCTTTCTTGTGTATTACAGGTCCCTGAAATATAATTAAATTAAATTTCTATTTCAATATACATTTGGGTAAGCGTTCTACACAAAATATCAAAAAAATTAAACTGCAATAAAATAAAAACTTTATCACTCCTATTACGGAAACCGTTTACGAGCTAGAGACCAATGCAATGACATACGAATAGACAACGGAGTATATTAATAGGGCTTCTTTCTGTGCCGAAAGAGTATACTGGATCTTGGCCACAATCTTGGCATATATCACTTGTTTCCTTCACTATCTTCAGGCACTCCCTTCTTTTGATTGCTGATAGGCTAGCGTTTGACCACTATCTCACCTAATGGTTGGAACAAGATAATATTCAGGTCCTTAATGACAGCTGTCGGCACACACCGTAAGGCGTTCAGCGACATATTTTCTTGAGGGTGGTAGCTAGCTAGCCAGATCGGCATGCGCAAAATGTTCTACCACCATGCTATAACGACTGCCATCCTAACACAACAATCGGGGCTGGCGGCTTAACATGCCCTCCGGCGCATGGAAACGATCAGTAGGTCATAAGCGGTCACCCATACAAATTAAATTGTGTGTTCGTGCATCGGTGTACGAACGTTTTCTGTTACAGATAGCCTAGCCTTAAGCCACAACCTTAGCAGATGTGAACAGGCTTTCAAAGACAGTATCGCGAACACACCTTTAAGTGTCAACAGATTTTTCTAACTAGGTGTGGTGTCCAGACAAGCGGGCATCCGCAAAATGCCCAACTGCCATCAGCGAATATTTATTTATTAATTATTAAAATATTCTGTCACTCTATAGCTAAATAATACATGTATAATTTTATACCTTTGCATTTTAGCCTCAACCAACACAGTTACGTGACCTGAATCACCATTTCATTACCGATATCCTCCTTTGCCAATTAAGAATGATTGTTTGTTTTATAAATTGCACCTTTTATGCCGAATTGAATTCAAATCAATTCGAGTAGGCACAACAGCGAGTATATTTGGCCTATAAAGTAAACAACCCCACTTTTTAATTTGTTACAATTGTATGACAGATAAAACAAAAAAAACTTGGCAAGTGCGAGACGGGCCTTTACAAATCTCAAAAAATACTGTTAATTTTGATCACAGCTATACAAAACTCTAATAAAAACCCGCGTTTTCAGTATTTGTTGGTTAAATAGATATAACGTAAGCAACCCTACTTTTTAACTTGTTAGAATTGTATAACAGATAAAACCTAAAATACTTGAGAAGTGCGAGACGGGCCTCGCTCTTTTGGAGTACCGCATTGCAACTGCCTTTCATAATATGCTGTTGGTTTCGATCACAACAACAAAACTAAAATAAAAAACCGCGTTTTCAGTATTTATTGATTAAATACATATAATTATTTCATAACATAAGCAACCTTACTTTTAACTTCTTAGAATTGATATGACAGATAAAACAAGAAATACTAGACAACTGCGAGACGGGCCTTTTTTGAGTGCCGTATTGCAACAGCCCTTCATAAAATACTGTTGGTTTTGATAACAGCTATAAAACTCCAATAAAAACCCGCGTTTTCAGTATTTGTTGGTTAAATAGAGGATAATTATGTTATAAAATACCATGTTGATGTTCGTACCATGCTGATTAAACGCACTTTTCATAGTGGGAATTCCACAAGTATTTAATATTTTACAGTGTGAGAATGCGGTATTATTTTATTTAAATAATTTTGGTTCACGGTTTTCACTTATGCAGGAGAGGATCGGTTGAGTCACTCACCCGCAAGAATACTCACTCTCGGCAGTCTCGGCTATACTTAGTTGCAATTATCAGAATATTGCGATTCGAGGTACAGACGTATTGGCAAATACTTTTTACAGTTAGTTGAGAACAGAAAAACTTCTCAACCGCAGTTGTTGATATTTAAATAGGACTAAATTGATGGTATAGGTACTTCAATTTTACACAACAAAGAAAGAATCACTTAGATCGGATAATGCAGTAAAATGTTATGTATTCATAAAAAACGGTGAAAAGAACCCAGTGAGAGTTGAACGAGCACATCGAAGGTTCCGTAGAGACACAGAAGGCATCAATGTCTCGTTATCTTTATCATGCAGTTCGTGTTCCGTAGCAGAAATATGACACGCATTTAGTCGTTTTTCTTAAGGCGATCCTGGCCAAAAAACGCCATACAAGAATTAACTTTTCTCAAAGAAAAAACTCGGTTATTAAACTGAAAAAAATATATGTTATTTTTAAGCATATTCTTGAGTTAATTCATAAATCTGATCCACATAATAAATAACTTCACTCGATAGAAAAAAATCCTAAAGTTACCTCTATTTCGAATTTAAAAACGATTTTTGACTCCCTTTTTACCAATCTTTAATTTTAAATTATTTTTTTATACATTACTTATCAATAAAAGTAATTAAATCATAAATAAAAATGTAAAAAAGTTATCATGTTAATTTTATATGATTTTTTAACATGAATTCATGGCATCAGAGCTCGCTCACTTGACCGCCAGTGCGCTCGCAGAGCTCGTCGACGTAGGACCTGTGTCAATTTTTTCGATCTACGCAGCGCCACACAGAACAGGATCAAAATGAATATCAAACAACAAAATAAAACATGCTCTGGGCTAACTTTCGACTCGTTACGCTTATCTTGATGACTTCCTGATTGACGGTGAATGACAATTGATTTCGTAAGTAGTGAAAGTTAGTATCGTGAAGGTTAATATGTGTGTTAATATTAAGAAAAGGGCTTTTTTTTTTTACAAATAAATGGAACTTTGAAATAACTTGTCGAACTCGGTACTGTGATAGTTCCAAAGTACCTATTATCACAGCAGCGCAAAATATTCTTCGAAAGGTTATTTTGTTCTTTTGGGTGTTGAAGTCGGTTCCATTTTTTGGTAAATAAAATTATTTTTGAATCTTTTTAGTTACCCTTGCTACTTACGGGATCGATTGTCATTCATTGGCAACGACTATATCATCAAGATAGGTCAATATGTTTCAGTTATTGGAGTGTAACTCAAAAACGACTTGAATGATTTTGATAAAATTTAAATGAGACTAGACGACAAGCATCAGCTTTCAAACAAAAAAGAATTTTTGAAATCGGTTCACACAGTCAAGAGTTGCGGAGGTAACAAACGTAAAAAAACAGACGAATTGAGAACCTCCTCCTTTTTTGGAAGTCAGTTAAAAAAGGGGGAGGTCCTCAATTTGTCCGTTTTTTTTTTACCGAACCGATTTTGATGATTTATTTGATTTGAATGTTGATGATTGTCGTGTGATTTTATTTAAATTTCATCAAAATCGATCTAGCCGTTTTTTGAGTTACACTCCAATAACTGAAAGGTTTTTTCCTATCTTGATGATATAGTCATTGCCAATGAATGACAATCGGTCCCGCAAGTAGCAATGGACACTAAAACGGGTGAGTATTTTTATTTATCAAACCTACTTCAACACCCAAAAGTGTGAAATAACTCTTCGAAGTCGGGACCATGTGCACAATATTGTGATAATAGGTACTTTTGAACTATCACAGTACCGACTTCAACAAGTTATTTCGCACTTTTGAGTGTTGAAGTCAAGCCCATTTTTCGGTAAAAAAAAATATTGAATTTAGTATTGAATTTGTTAGTAAATTTGAGGCGTCTTTTTTATGATTATAGAAATAATAAGTGACATTAAGCGATTTTTAAAACTGGATGGATATAAATTAAATTATAAGTAAAAACATAAATCTGGCTGTATGGAAACTCATGTCACGTCACGACCATGATATGCGATGTCACACCCGTGACTTGAACTAGTTTTTTGATAACTTTCTAGGTTCAATAAGCTTGCTAAAATGCAATGAAATTATTGTTTTTATATCTAGTTTTAGCCAAATGCCTAGTATTTCGTACCCAGGGTCTAAGATAATGAAGTTAATAATCAAAGCCCAGTGTATGGGTATACACTGGGCTTTGAGTATTAACTTCATTACCATATATAATCAAATCTGTACTTTATAATTTTTAGTATAGATTTACTCCACCCTTTTTTAATTATTACATGATAATAATAATATATATATTATAAATTCAAAAGTTAGTATGTGTTTTAGCTTCTTAACCGACTTCAAAAAAGGAGGAGGTTTTCAATTCGTATATTTATTTTAAATGTTTGTTACCTCAGAACTTTTTACTGATAAACCGATTTATATGATTCTTTTTATATTTGAATGTTTGTCGTATGGTCCTATTTAAATTTCATCAAAATTGGTCAAGCCGTTTTTTAAGCCGTCGGCCCCGGTTGTTGTCTCACGATGGCAGTAGTATCAGGATGGTAGTAGGGCGTTTTGCATTTTGAATGCCCGCCTGGCTAGCTACCACCCTTAAGAAGAAAATCTGTCGCCAAGCACCTAACGGTGTGTTCCGGCAGCTGTCCTTGAGTGTTCTAGGAGTAATTCTAGGGTAACCTGAACAACATCCTAGATCACATCTTTAATAACCATCAAGTGAGATAGTAGTCCAAAGCTAGCCTATCAATAATTATAAAAAAAACATGCATTTATTAATACTCGTAGTAGAATGATACACAAAGTTGTCAGTGACTATGATTAAATGAAATCATCAACATTCATTTTAGCACCTTTGTGGCAAGCCCGCAGTAGCCACTTAATCGATCATTAATTATGTATTACTGATAATTAATTAACCTCAGTCACAAACGAGATGCCCTTAGTCTGCCATAATGAACACTGCATCTAGTAGGATACTACTAGTCATAACAAGCGCTCTAGGCGCACGCCTATTAGTAAGGTACGGACGAACTCAAAAATTTTGCTCTATTTTAGCGAACACGTTTTAGGTGCCCACCCCACCAACTTAAGCATAGTGAGGGGTAACCAACTCCAACTTCTTTAACAAATATTTGTAGTTCACGACCGTGTAGAATTAGTTTCACTCGTCTGTGGAAGGTCGCGGTGTAGTTGTACTCTTATCTGTTTTTTAGTTACACTCCAATAACTGAAAGGTTTTTTCCTATCTTGATGATATAGTTATTGCTAATTAATGACAATCGAATCCGCAAGTAGCAAGGGACACTAAAATGGGGGAATTTTTTTTACCCCAAAAATTGAACCGACTTTAACACTCAAGGGTGTGAAATAACTTGTTGAAGTCGGGACCATGCGCACAATATTGTAATAATATGTACTTTTGACCTATCATGGTACCGACTTCAACAAGTTATTTTGCACCTTTGAGTGCTGAATTCAAGCCCATTTTTCGCCAAAAATTTGCTTAACACCGCTGAATGGATTTAGATGATATATCATAAAACGTATTCTAATTTTCATCTCGATTTTCCGAACGGTTCCTGAAGGATCAGGAAAACCAATTTTGATGAATGGAATCTAGATATGTTGTAATTGATTGTTTGAAACTATATCTAACTCGTGTAGTTTTTAACGCAATTTGCGAACCATATACTATTAATATGTACACAATGGTTAAATTAAGGTTAGTAAATTGTTATCACTATTGTTAGGTCCAATGCCAAAAAATATGAGTTCAATTTATTCTGTTGTATCTCTTTATACTTGTTATCTGGGGAATCCTCAACTCAACTGTAATAAAATATATATTTAGATTTCTTTTATGTATATCACACATAAAAACTCTTTACATTTTCGCAAGCTCATTGAACCTAGAAAAATATTAAAATACTAGTTCAAAGTCTCGGGTGTGACATTGAGTACCATAGTCGTGACGTAACATGAGTTTCCATACAGCCAGATTTACGTTTTTACTTTAAATTCAATTTATATCCATCTAGTATTAAAAATCACTTAATGTTACATATTACTTCTATAGTTATAAAAAAATACTACTTAAATTTACTAACAAATCCAATACTAATGCAATTTCTCAATATAAAAAAATGTTTACCGAAAAATGAAACCGACATCAACACTCCAAAGTGTGAAATAACTTGTTGAAGTCGGTGCCATAATAGTTCAAAAGTACCTAGTATAACAATATTTTGCGCATGAAACCGACTTCGACAAGTTATTTCACACTTGAGTGTTGAAGTTGGTTCCATTTTTTGTTAAAAAAAAATTTAACTCTTTTTAGTGATTCTTGCTACTTACTGGATCGATTGTCATTCACTGTCAAAGACTATAATATCATCAAGATAGGAAAATATTTTTCAGTTATTGGAGTGTCATTCATGATACTTGTCGTTCAATTTCATTTAAAAATCAAACGACAAGTATCAGCTTTAATAAAAAAAGAATTATCAAAATCGGTTCACCCAGTCAAAAGTTCTGAGGTAACACACATAATAAAATATATAGACTAATTGCGAACCTCCTACTTTTTGAAGTCGGTTCAGAAGCTAACACACATACTAACTAACTGAGTTTATTAGAAATATGTTAAAAACCTTATCTTACAATTTTCATAAACTACTTTTATATAGTAACTTAAAATTCATTTATTAATTTTTAATTCCAAATATCATTTTGATTTATAAGAGTGCGCGTATAGACACATTATATCTAAATATAGTATCTGTTGCCCTGTTTTATGACTTAATTTTTTTTAGTTTTACGGGATATGGTTCTACTGTATCTTCAATAATGGACACTATCTGGCAAATTTTATTTTTATTTCTGGCCAATTTTGCTAGAAGGCAAATATCTGCCTGAAGATGGTTGCCTTAATGAGCGATGATTATGAAGTAAGATTTGTACTCATTGACTTTGAATTGAGCACTCTGTACAGGACAGCTTTATGAAATTTATTACAATGGGGCTCCTGTCACAACCAAGACAATTGATACATATTTTTAGTTTCAAAAATGCTCTCTATAAGCGCTCAACTTAACAAGTATCGTTTTGGATAATATCTTTTTTATTAAACTTGCAAAACAGTTCATTGGAATGAGCTTAAATTATATCAAAAATAGTGTGAAATTTGGTTTTATTTTAAACGCGAGATATAATTCTTTGAGATTTGTTATTATGTTGAATACATGGTCTGAAAATAATAATTTAAAAAAACTTAACTAAAACTAAACGATTCTGTCTCGACCATGGGCCACTCGCCACAACCGTGGTTCTATGAAAACCACGGTTGTGACGTCCATGGATGTGAAATGTTCGCACCGTGCTATAACTACAAAGATTAAACAAAAGTAGCCATCTTAAAACAATCACTAGATTAATTGTTATTAAACACACCAAATTAATAAAAATCTGCGAAGACATATTCATAAATACATATTTTAAGAGCCACGGTCTTGACAGCATAAGGGTACTCGTTTTACAAAATAACTAATATCAAACTTATTTTTACGCAGCTATATCACTCGACGCCATTAATTAATAGGACAACTGTGACAGACAGACTTGTTACTGAATTCTGGGAATCTCACATGACATGGTTGTGACATTTAATGTGTTCTTTTAATGAAGTTTATGTATATATATATTTATTTAAAATATAATAATATTACCAAATTACCATTTATGAATAGGTGCATTAAACGGCTTTCTCTATAATCAGTACTAATATTATGCGAATGTACTATAAATGCGAAAGTAACTCTGTCTGTCTGTTAGGCTTTCACGCCAAAACTACTGGACTGATTTGAATGAAATTTGGTATGGAAATAGTTTGAGACCCGGGAAAAACATGGGATAGTTTGTATCCAACTGCGCAAAAAGAGGTTAATGTTTTTGCGCGATAACCGACAAACGCGCGGGCGGAGCCGCGCCTGGAAAGCTAGTAAAAATATAATAGAACCTTAATATATTAATTTAATGTAGTTCTCACAAATAAAAATGTTTTTCTTAAGAATGATAATTTACCCATCTAAAATAACCGTAGGTACACAATAAACTGTATAGATATATAAACACTACTGTACTGATCGAACCCCTACAAGACCCGATTATTTTTCCGGCGTATGTACCAATACACGACAAATGTTAATTCCATTCTAAAATGTCATACTGACGTGATCTCCGCTACGTAGGTAGGACTGTACTGTACCTTACCTGGAGAGCTAAAAGCGTGCACGCGGCGCATCGCACACAACTCTTTGTCGCGTAAATGAATACGTCGCGCTCGCATAAAATACCTAAAGTCCGTGGAAAGCCTCGCCTTAACTGCTGTCATACGTTAGATATTGGACAACAATCAAACCATGTTGAACCTTGTATATAACCTTTAGAGCAAAAATAAAAAATTTAAAAAGAGTTCTTTCTTGTAGAAAACCCCTTTTATATTTAACACTTTGTTATTATTATTTATTGAGCAACCTGGCATACTATATATTCTGTAAAAATTTCAACTGGCCTGGTCCGCTGCTGGCCAAATTTCATTATTTTATCCTAGTCGCCTCTTACTACATAACTACACCCATGCGATGAGATGGAGGGTGACATTGGAGGAAAAATACAGTTATTTTTTATGCCTTCCAAAAAAGAGAGGAGTGTTGCTTTTTAGGGTTGCGTATTACGAAGCGGAACCCTAATGATAAGACTCCGATGTCTGATCGACCTGAAGTGAGATCTTTATAACCGACTTAGTTCGGTTATAACGATCGCTTACTGAGGAACTTCTATCTTAAATGCGATCCCCAAGACGCCTACCAAGCGTGGGGATTAGTACGAACCCTTCTCTTAATGGGGTAGACTGTGTTCAGCAGCTAGCAATCCGTCTGATACCGTATACAGGTATATTTTTTATATAACTTCCAAAAGAGACAGCTATGCAAGCTTTCGTCACCCTTTTCAAGTAGTCAGACGTTTCCCCTAGCAAATGATACACTTTCCACGTTTCCACAGCTCCGAGTGACGCGCACTTTGTGAACCAGACACCTCTTTTGTAAAACATTTATTTAACCCCGCTCCGTAGCTTTCACATTTTAAATGATAGACATTTTGCATGAAGTTTTAAGTGTGTAAATATTTACTACGAGTCTTGTTTAATTTCTCTGCTTACCTCATGACGAAGCATTCTAACGCGAATGCTGATTTTTATGAATACTATTTTTTTTCATTTGTTTAGCTAGTCTAACTATTGTACTTGACACTCGTAGAATATTTCTAACGATATATTATATTGAATTGATTACATTTGAAAGTGGTAAACGCATTTGGTGTTTAATAACTTTGCAAGATAATATGAATAATATTGTTTTAAACTGGCGAACACACAGATTATGTACAATGGTTACTTACTTGACCTATAGGCAACAGGGCCTTTTTGCAAGCGCAAAAAAGCCCTGTAAATAAAATCGGCCAAGTGCGAGTCGGACTCGTGCTCGTTAAAACAAAAAAAGGTTATATATATAAGGTTATATGGGTCATTCTAAGTTAAGAGGTAATATGTTGTATGAAGTGATGGCATGGCATTTTTTTTAATATATTTACTTAAGTATACAACTTTTTTATGGAAACTTTTATGTTGAAAACGTTTACAAAGTGGCCAGTCAATTCGTTGTTTTTTTCTCGTTTTATAAGTGACCAGGGTAAATACTCAGTACAGGGTAGAGACAAAATGCACAGGGGAGGACACGTTATGGACAGGGAATAGAGATCGACATATTAAAAACAGGGTTATTTTTAAGAATCAACTTTATTTATATTTTTATTTTAATTATGTATTATTTATAATCAGACTTGTCATTTCTTAGCATTCTTACTTTATAAAATTAAAAAATAATTATTAAATTAAATGTTTCTTAAGCGCTAGGTACAACACATAAAAAGGTTTTTACTTTTTCTTTCCATCAAACAAAAATATCTATTACTTTAATATAAATAGTCAATATTTAAATAAACAGAAACAAATCTTCTCTGAGTGACAGTATTAAATTTTTCTTGTAAAATAATATTTTCTTAAAACCCGCGTTCAAGGACATCAATAGGTTCATTAAATGCATAAAAAATACGCTGCTTTCTCATTTTTAAGTAAGGGGAGGGTAGTTTTTTAAAACCTAATCCCAGGTGAGGATAGAAATATCGTCATCATTAATTCTGTACTTTTTTCCAGTTTCATCATAGATTTTACAAAATATAACTTGAAGTTCATCATGTTCTTCAACACCTGTGCATATTTCAACATAACAATATTATGTTTTTCCATCATGAAGTTTAACCAGCACAAAGTCCCAGTTGCAGATCAATGTTTTCTCTCCAGATGTTGAGGGCTTGAATCATCTTTGTGCACTTCACTTAGAAAACTATCGCGAGTTTTGTCCATTATGACTAAATAGGCACCCGGCTGGGACTCGCGTTATATTTACCGGATAGATTCCGACCAGGAGTCACGGTTGCGCGAGGCGGCGAGCGCGGGCCTCAGCACGTAACTGACGTAACGATGGCGCTGTCTTTCCCGGCTCAGATGCAGACGAAGGGCTACAATATAGCCCGAAACTGGTCGGAATCTATCCGGTAAATATAACGCGAGTCCCAGCCGGGTGCCTATTTAGTCATCTTTGTGCAGTTTAGTTTTAATACTGGTAGGTACAGAATGCTGTAGTGTTTCTTGAGGCTTCTTACTGTGTTCTTGAGATGTGAAATTGATTTGTGGGTAATCTCCTGAATCCCTAGTTTCGTATATATTATCAACACGTAGATAAAATTTACGATGTGTTTGTGGATAATCCTAAGTACCCAATTGAAAATGACGAGACAGCTCTGAGTCACAGAAGCAGCTCAAACTTTTCAATGTCAGGCAATTAGGTATAAATAAGCAACCGGTAACTTGGTGAACCTTTAGTGCGCCTGAAAAAGTCTTTATATCGTTTTGAACCTAATTTTGCTGTTTTTTAGATATGTCTGTATCCTCTATGGTGAAAATTTTAATATTCGGGCAGGTTTTCTCAAGGGCTTTAGCGAAGTCATCTATTGATGTAATATCGCTGCCACTCGCATAGAAATATCGGTGCCACTCGCAAATAATCTAAAATGTAGAAGTATTCATAAAACAGCATACAAATGTATCTTCCCTGGACTTTAAGTATCTCCCCTGCCATCAAAAGAGCCAGGGGAAATACGCCAGGGGAGATACATTTTCGATTAATATCTAAAATAGCGGTAAAAGTGTTTCTTGTACGTAATTCACAATAAAACATACTAATGTATGCACTATTCATAGTGAATATTTAAGTCTATATTAGTATTTTAACAAATAATTGGCAAATAAAACTAACCAGAGGAAATACTGCCTTCACTCAACACTTCTACACCCAGCGAGCGGCTTGACTGAAATGGCCGTTAAAATAGCTGCGCAATAGGCTTATGCGCCGCTTGCTGCTAGCTTCACGTTACATCCTATGCTTTCAAGGTCACAACTTCCACAAACTACCAAAACAAAACTGATTTTTAAACGAAAACAAAAAGCCAGGGGACGAGACACGAAACACGGAGGACAAATTTCGCCGTTGATATTATTTATGAAAAATTGGAATATAAGTAATTTTACTTATAAGACACTGTGACTGAGTTATTGTTCTGTATAAAACTGACGATGATAAAGTAATTATTGAATTTTAATACATTCATAATAACTGGTTTACAAATAAAGTCGGTTTGGGGACAGACCAGGGGAGAGACTTTTTTCTTATATTAGAACTTATTGTGACTAAACTACGTACATTTCTGTAATGAATTTCAGTGAGCATGAAGAAAACATTTAGTTTTAAGTAATAACTAGGTCAATTAGGACGTTAGTATACAAAAAAAATATTTTTTTGCCCTGGCCATGGAAAGTACCTCTTAACTTAGAATGACCCATATATATATATATATGGTTATATATGTATATTATATGAAGTCTAATATTGTATAGCTAACGGTACGGAACCTTTCGTGCGCAAGGCAATTAAGAAGTAAAGAGTGAACAAATATACAGCCTTTATCTCACAAGAGGGCTTCAAAAACTATTAGCAGCTGCTTTTTCTCCTAATTATCTCTTGACGTAGCTTCATTTTGTAATTAACATCTTACAGCGTTTTGCTAGTGATTGTGTAATCTAAACAGTCATGTTAATTGTGATATTAATTATTACTGGTGTGGACTTCTGCGTTTATTATATTCTATTGTGTTAAAGTTATGGCCAATTTAAATTTATTGTTAAGTATATACAAAAAAACTTATATATTTATATATAAAAATTTCATGCGCCTCAGAAATAATGCCGTTTTATTACAAAATACTTTCTAGATAAGCAAAAATGAACATATCTTTTTTTTATATTTTGTATTTTTATGGCATTAAAATTAGTTTTATAATTATTTTTTTTGGACATTTACGATAAAATTAATCATGAAACTCCGTAGTATGTGATAAAGTCATAATTAATTTAGTAATATTTTAGTTTTTGTATGAATAAAATGGTGAACATTGTCTACAGCTACAGTGAACCATTGTAACTCTAAATAAAAGCATCTTTAAATTCATACATGTGTACCATTACAATGCCATTCGCTCTAGAAAGGTTCACATTGTGTACCGTTAAATAGCTCTTTTATAGAATAGATTTAAGGTTGATTAATATGTAAAAAAATCTAATCATTAGAAGTTTGGCCGATAGACTTATGCAGACTGCAATGTATAAGCATTGGGTTGCTATTGTGACCTGAGTAACAATGTATTAATAATTATATATTTTTTTCTTTACTTTCTTGTTTTTATTAATGTATATTTTTTTTTGATATCGAATTTTTAATCTATTTTTATTTTGAAATTTTTATTAACAATGTAATTTATGGATCCCAGAGTCTGAAATAAAGAGCTATTATTATTATTATTATTCTATATAGAATAATAATAATAATAATAGCTCTCTAGCTGTGATATTGAGTGATATCACAACTAGACCCATTTACAGCTACAAGCTGCATAACGCCCCACAAAAGGTGCTATATAACAGCTTGTAGCTGATTCAATGTTCACACGTGTTGTATTTAAATGCCAACAATAATTATAACACCATACATCATGTATACATGTGGACCTTTAAATAGGCCGTGGCCTATTTTACCCTGATAAAATGATCTTATTCAGCTTTTAAAATAAAAGCTGACTAAATGATTAATGTTATCCTAATATAACACCGACAGTCACTTAATAGGCAAATTATGTACTTTTATGCATGCTTTATACGGGTATAGGTATTTTTTTTTACTTTTATACAGCCATTGAACCATGTGGCCAATGTTAACACCTAGAGATCACCAGTGAACGGAATGTGAACCCTTAAAGAGAACATAATGCTACTTGGGTAGCTATCACCGTTCTTGAGATACATTCTGGTGACAGACGGACGGACGGACAGCGAAGTCTCAGTAATAGGGTCCCGGTTTTACCCTTTGGGTACGGAACCCTAAAAATTGAATTTCCCTCCGCATACAGGATAATATATCCCTACTTATGAATATAAATTATATGCTTTCTCAAAGATGTATTTATACCTCATTTCTTTATTTCAAGGCTATGTTTGAATTTCAAACTCAATTGTAACCTTCTTGCTCAAAACACGAACAGATAAGGTACATATTTATTGTTATTACGAGTACATTACTTATATTTTAAACAATTTTCAAAAAATAGAGGAGGTTCCCATGTTGACGGATATGTATATTTTCTTACGACTTCATTTTTACTGGATCATCCTAAATAATCATTTTTCAAATGTTAGGTTAATTTCTTCAAATTCGGTCAAGCATTTTTTTCAGTTACACTGGATCAACAGACTGAAGTATTTGCCTATATGCCTATAAGTACCTCGATGAGCAAAAATAATAATTATAATTGCATGGCATTATAGTATAGGCGTAAAACAGAAATGACGAAATGAAACCACGCTGCAAGGACCAAATAAAAAAGGGAAAATAACTTAAAAAACGAACATCTAACGTTGAAAACAATGCAATAGCTTGCGGAAATCGGGACCATGCACTGGGGAATGTTGTGAGCTCGGCGTTTGAACCAGCATGGTACCACAAGTTAAGTACTTACCTATTTCATACTTTTTAGTTATCGAAGACGATTATGTTATTTTAGTTTTATTGTAGTAGAACTGATCAAATTATTTTAGAAAGCGCTCGTAGCGAAGTTTGCTTAGCCATTCTGAAACGATCAGCAGAGTTAAGCAACGTCCGCCTCGGTCAGGAGTTGGATGGGTGACCGCTGGTGATATTACTACTGAGCGCTTCCGTGCTTCGGAGGGCACGGTCCTGGTTGTTGTCTTAGGATGGCAGTCGTTATAGCATGGTGGTCGGGCATTTTGCGAATGCCCGCCTGGCTAGCTACCACCCTCAAGTAGAAAATCTGTCGTCAAGCACCAGTGTGTTCTGACAGCTGTCCTTGAGAGCCAGTAATTATAGGTTAGCTTGAACCTCTTCGACCGCATCATCACTTACCATCAGGTGAGATAGTGGTAAAAGGCTAACCTATCAGCATAAAAAAAAAAAATATAATATATTCCATTTCATGCTGTGTTAGGAAAGCTACCTTTACATGATTCTAATGGCATATTCATATCCTACTTTGTATATATATACACAATCAAGTGGTAACGGATTCGAACACGGACACACATGTTCGACCAAGCACAAAAGAAGAAAACAATAGCGGCATAATGTGACGCGTTCAAAACTCCAATTTTACGCTCCACAAACCATGAGCAGCCAAATAAAGTAACAAGCGATGTTGAACTATTCTTCAATACCCGCACAATATATTGTCGTTGTGGAAACAAAATCGCATAGAATTTTAAGCGGAATGCCGCGAAAATACATTTTCATCGGTCTCTATGTAAATTTGGAGCCGAAACGTAACGATGTTACTGGCACGGCGGTTAATGGATTATGCTATCTGCAGTTGCAATCAGACCCATTGCAGAATATGAAGCCAGTAGGGGCTCGCGTAGGGAGTACGTTACTAAAGTAGGGTAGGGTAAAGTAGGGAGTAGGTTACATGGGTACTTCAAATGTACCAAAGTCATCCAGAATATGCGGTATAGTGCGATTCGGCCTCGCATGGAAGAGAGTTCTATAATATCACCGCATTACCCACTATGATTATAAAATGTATATTTTGTCATAAATAACTTGTTCACTATGAGTAAGGCTTTAAACATAAATGATTTATTGTTCCTTCCTTAATTTTGTTAATATATATATATATGTATTTTACTTTACATCATTTAAGGTAGAGTTTTAAAATATATAATTCTACTTGAGGCCCGCCCCGGCTTCGCACGGGTAATTGGTCGACAATAAATTGAGATGTAAGCCTATCTTTCAATTTGGACCAAATTACACACGGTGTGCAAATCAAATTTAAAATTGGTTCAGTAGTTTAGGAGTCCATCGCGGACAAACAACGTGACACGTAATTTTATATATAAATATATATTTGTACTCCTTACGCTAATGGTTATTTCATACGATAAGTCACATCACACAACGGAACAGTTTTTTAGAAGACTTAAAAAAAAGAAGGGGTTCGCAAATCGATAAGTATTTTATTTTGTGACATACTCACAAACTCATCGAAAGCATTACATCGACATAACAGGGTGTTCCGTTTTTGGGGGATTTTTGATTATATTCGAAAGCTGTTGCTTATCATGTGGTTCCATTGAAATTTGAGTGAGATCTGAGGACTCCTCATTTGAGATGACTCAAATATTACTCAGTGAGGAGTAATATTTGAGTCATCTCTAATTATGCGTATTCTATGAGGTTTTTGTATTTTTTTTATATTTTAATATTCAGCTCCTTACTCTTACTTAGAACTTACACATTTCGTACTGACATTTATATGATACAAATACATTATTACTTTGATAACATATCAAAAGGTTTGATTAAACAAAAAGAATTGATGAAGAACTCGACTCTTGTGACACTTACTCTAGATTTGGTCTCCTGATTTGGTTGTTCCGTATCCATCCTATCACGACTCATACCTATATATATAAGTATATATATTCTACTGCAACAGATTTACTGAATCCCACTTTCTGCAAATAAATAAATTACTAACGCATTATTGTCAATTGGCCACAATTTACTTTAAGTATATCTACTCGTAATTCAGGTATTCTTTCTTTGTACACTCCACCTGTCACCAATGGTCCCAATAAAGTCTGCTAGTCTCAACCTCGGTCATATCTATGCAGATTTTGCGGATTCACTTCTGAAGTGAACGCGAGCAATATATTCCTGGTTCCACGCTACCATTGGCAAAGTTTATAATGTAATGTCTCAGCATAGCCACATAGGAATTTGCTTTTGTAGATATTGATACCAGTTGTGCTATAAAGACCAAAATGGATTGCGTATTCACCAGAGATGTACGATGAAGATGAGAGGTGTAGGATGAAAGGCTAGGAATTTCCCTAGCCTCGCTGAACGAGCGATCCTATAGGTAGATTTTTTTCTCCACTCATATTTCTCGCACATAACTATCTGGACACGCAGTCTTAATCTGAAATTATCGATTTCAAACGTCTTCGTTCGACTCGTGCAGAACTAATAAGAGGAGTTAAAAATGAAGTAGTTTTTTTTTTTTTGTAAATCTTCTAAAACTGTATGGGCTAGCCATGTTAACCTTATTACACTACTGTCGTAAGGAGCGTAATATTTTTAGGGTTGATGTATCTGACTTTTTTATTCCTCAATTATATTAGAATGCCTGAACTGGTTTAGATACATGGGATATTAGGGCTCGTACATCTACTGATCCTAAAGGCCAGTTTCATTTGGGTACTCCCAAATGAAACTGGCCTTTAGGATCAGTTCATCAAAATGTTTGCAGAGCAGTTTTTTTTACTTTGTTTATAAATTTGGTTGTTTGTCAACAAGTCAAGGATTGTTGCCCAAATGGACTATAGGGTCATACCTATCTTACCTTCACCGAAGCGCTTTGTTGGCAAGTCAGAGTTCAAACTAAATTTTGCTTGACCTAATCGAGGTCGTAAACGACTAGCCTGTAGCCAATCAACGTCATCATGAGTCATGATCATTTCGAAGCAACCCCTAGTTCCGTGTCACTTCCATAAACATTTACGTTCACAATTAGTCACTACTAAAAGAGACTACAACGGTCAACAGTCCAGTGACCCCGTTTTCAAGGATGGGTAATCCATTGTTCTAGCATTAGAAGCATTTACGAGGTCGAATCAAGTTTTATTAAGCTCTCATACTTCAGACAAGTTCATTTGAAAGGAGATAACAATCCAAATCAGGCTCGTTTTCAATTTGCATAAAAGTACCTATAGGTACGTAAGACTCAAGAACAGCTTATCGATATTGATTACACGACACGATCCATCATAATCCTTCACGATACGGAACCTGTTATAGAAGCAATGGACTAGATACAATTTGAATTTACGCAAGTGTTATGGCATAATAAAAACTAACGCGTATTGAGTATGCATCGCAGCTCCGAATTCATTAAACAAGATATGGAGGTCCGACGACATCGAACCGTATTTGGTATACACAGGGACATTGCCCGATTATCTTTGATCTGGTCCTGTCAGCAAAAGGTATTTTTAAACTTGTTTGTCGAACTGCTCGCGCAAATTAGCTAGTAACCAAACTGAGAGCCATGATCTTAAAAAACTTCGTGCTGCGGGTTTTTAAGTGTGATAAAAGATTGCGGCTTTTAAGATTCTATCTTGATTTTGGTGTTATGTATAGGTGGTGTTGTAGCTGACAGGTATAAAGGAGTTATCAAAGTTTTACTAAGCGCGGTTTGAGGTGACCTCAACAACCCTAGAGCTCAGAGGTTGGAGTCGGGAACAGTAAGTTTGTGGGCAAAGTTTATCTCGTTGAATAATTACAGAGCCAAATTTGAACCGCTTTCTGTCTCCAGCGTGCACAGATGCTCGGTAAATTACTTTCAGGATTAACAACTTTATGAGAAGCCTTATTGTTAAGTGCCGCAAAATAAGTTTGATTGACTAGACGAATTAACATTTTCTGAAGAGAACGCTAATTGGAAAACGAGCGCAAAGAACACGAAGTGTCCTGATGGCGTTTATTCCCATAATTCAATTTAAAACCATAGATAAGCAAGCTATAAGAATTGTATACAGTTAGGTTAGGTTTATAACATGTATTATATTTGTGCTATCTTGAGTATTGCCCTGTGTTTCTTTTTAACCGACTTCCAAAGAAGGAGGAGGTTCTCAATTCGTCTGTTTTTTTTTTATGTTTGTTACCTCAGAACTCTTGACTGGGTGAACCGATTTGAAAATTCTTTTTTTGATTGAAAGCTGATGCTTGTCGTTTGGTCCCATTTTAAATGTCATCAAAATCGGTCAAGCCGTTTTTGAGTTACGCTCCAGTAACTGAAAAATATTCACCTATCTTGATGATATAGTCGTTGACAATGAATGAGAATCGATCCCGTAAGTAGCAAGGGTCACTAAAAAGAGTGAATAATTTTTTTTTACCAAAAAATGGAACCGACTTCAACACCCAAAAGTGTGGAATAACTTGTCGAAGTCGGTACCACGTGCACAATTTTGTGATAATAGGTACTTTTGAACTATCATGGTACCGACTTCAACAAGTTATTTCACACTTTTGGGTGTTGAAGTCGGTTCCATGTTTTGGTAATTTTTTTTTCAAATCAATATACCTACCCAGATGCAGAATTGGTGATCTTGCTTGAAGACATCTACGAGTACCATTCTTCCTACAACCGACCAATAGCAAATGTTTAGTTTTTACTCTAACTACGCGATATTGGCGAAATTGTCGCCGCTGCAGAAGCAGTAAAAATACAAAATAAAAAATTTGAATTTGAACTAATATAAATTCAACACGGGTCATTGTCGTGCCCACAGTCAAGTAATGTATGCAAAAGCATAAACCTCTCAATGGTAATTCATGAAACTGATACTTACGGTACGCGTGGGATGACCCAACATTGTATGTAATGACAAAGCACGATTCTTTCGCAATCATCTGCCTGTATCCTTACGAAAGCTGAGTGTACGAAAGCAGTTGAATAAATTTAAAATAATAATCCAACTACTAGATGATTCGCATGAGGTTACGAAACGAATTATACGGTTGGAGATGATGAGCGCGATAAAGGGCCTGCGTGGACGCACTTGGCTATAAAGTTTCAAGTGGGCCTATTTTCTTTTCTTTTTTACAAAGTTTTATTTAAGATAACAATCAAAGTGAAAATGCTGAACTACGCACTAAGATATTCACGATTCACGACACAACAACGAATAATGATCCTTGTCGAATTAAAAAACCCTTTGAAGAACGCCTGTTTGTTCAAACAAAGTACGGTTAAGATAATATTCAAAAAAATATGCTTTGGATGTTAAAAATGGTCCTAGTATTCAGCCTAAGAATGTATGGACTTTTCTACTTATATCCATCTGTTGGTTATCGACAGAGAATGCGCTAAATGAGCAAAACACCACTCCACACGTCAACGTGATTAGGAGACACTAAAAGACCCACGACCGGACTTTTTACCATCTCAACGCCCTATTCAGCCGAGAAGTAGCGGATTAACTACAAAGAACAGCATTCCCTAGGACGACTAATGGGAGGAAAGTAGCCGTTCATAAAATAGAAGCCAAAACTTTCTATAAATAATAACTAATCGTGTAAGTTATTTTGTTGTCATAGAGAAAACAAATTGTACCGCCAAATAGTGGGATATAAGTGGGAAGATAATGAATTGCAACGAAGGTGTCAATATAATGGTCCAATCACGAGGTTGGACAATTCTCAGGTCGGAATTTTTAATTGCAGTCCAGTCGGGATTTCTTCCCAGTGCTCGCCTTCTATTTATAGAACCCTACACAAATAAATTAATTTATAAAAACCCCAACTACAATCAACCCCGATCACTATCTATCTATACATGTAAACCATTTTAATGAATCGAAACACGATGATACCTCTGCACTAAATTGGTGAGAAGTTAGGTATCCTGCAGATTCCAGATGATGCTACAGCATCAAATAAACGTTACCATGTTCTTACAATATCATTGAAGTGACAGGGCACCAAATTTTTAAACGATTAGACTTTTAGAAGTTGCTCACATCTACTCCCCGGCAATCGTTTACTTACAGCTTAGGATTCTTCCGAAGTTATTTTTATGTTTTCCAATAGCTATATTGGGACATGTTGATATATATGTGTGTATGCTCTCATCCAAATTAGCTTTCGTCCTTTGGCCCAGATTCAGCGACCAGTAACGATTTTCGTTTACTGACTCGCCGCGTCATCGGCCTCTTCCAAATACATAATAGATGAGGTACTATAATAAAACCATTGAACTTTTGGGGCTGTTGACCTAAAATTATATTTCGGGACGATCGCAGTTGCTAACCAAACGATATTGCAACCACGCGAGCTTTGCTGTATGCATGCAATTTTATCACACTATTTTGGGAAACGCTGTAAACAACCAAATCAAAGTTACTTTCCGACACAATATATGAACGGAGCTGCGTTTACTGACTTATTGTCTGGAAACTTTCTACTATGTATGTGTTCATACTCGTATAGATAAGGCTAATGTCCCGAGCGCATCATCAGTCAAAGCTTTCAAACACAAGTGTCAGCTTCTATGGTGAAGTTGTTTGTAACGAGAAGCTTATTCCGGCACTATTAACAATTACGTAAGAAACAAGTCGTCAGTTGTCCCGTTGAGAAATTCATTGAAGTACAGAGTTTCAAATAGATTAGCGATAGTGATTTATGACCTCCGTTAACACAAACTCCGGAATGATATTTTTAGAATTTGGGACACTATTGAACAAACATTGCGCCATGGCTGTTCCTGCGTTTACAACCATTAAGTTCCAGATATTAATGCACAGATTACACACAGCGATGGAGTAAATAGGTCACCCTCAGGTTGGGGTTGAGCAAGACAACTACTCCCTTCGGTCGCCTCCCATGAATTGGTAATAAAAATATAACGGTACAAACATGTCTCGCTTTCGATAAAAATAAAAGAAAATTCGATACCAAAATTCTGCAACAACCCTTCAACAGCGCAGATAACCTCCATAGACTTTTGAATAAGAACGTTATCAACGAAAGGCCTCTGGCGAATTCAGAGCAGTTTTATTAAGTCCGAACTAATTAAATGCGAGAAACAAACGGTGCCTTTATCAACATCTGCCGGCCTTCCACAACTCGACCCGTTAGATTTAACGCGAATTTGAGGCAAATTAACATACACCGCTGTGATTCACCCGGCTTTAATTAGAACCGGAATCTTGGTCCCGTTCGAACACTTCAGCTGAACTCATGGTGCGAAATGCGTTGCGCGAATGCAACATTTGAACGCGACTTGAATCAATGCGCACCCATTGTTGAGAGAACTCGGATTCTCTTAATTGCAGAATGTGATCCTTAAAGTCTTGCGGGTCTCGTTCGACCGGTCTCATTAACACTTTCCGTAATCGCTGCAAATTTTATTACCTATCGTCACGCTCATTTTACAGATCTCTACGGTTACGTTGTGAATTTATTACGCATTCCATAGAAAGTCTTGTTCGCGTATTCGTCATATCAAAGGAATGTGTGCGATATAGGTGAGTTGGATATTGCAGGTTGCATATTTTTCCTATACGAAAATGTTCGGGAAATAGTTTCTTGGCCTAGATTTGCCGGTTCGTCGACCGATTTCGTGTCGGTAGCGAGGCGTGCACATCACCAGGTGATGCTTGCTTTGAAGCGACGTTCCCTAAGTGGGAACGGATATATTTTTAGAGTATCTCTAAATTCTATTTCAGCAACAACCGCTGTGATGTCCAATATCGCTTTGGTAAATTGTTTTATGGCACAGTAAACAAGATTTCTTCTGAGGCATCCGTGCGGCTCTGGTAGTATGGCGTTGAAATTGCTTAATTTTTTTTACGAGTTTCGTCGACATTTACAAGTCTTAAAATGTTTATGTAAGTAAACAGCAGTAAATATTATTTTAATTGGGTTCGGTTTTATTATTACCTTTTCGTAATACTTTAAGAATGTGAGTACAAAGTAAATACATTTAGCAAAGGGATATGAATTTGTGACAAAATTAAAAATAAGCGAGACAAATGAAACGCTTTGTGTCAGTGTAATTTTTCTGTTATTACAAACTGGTATTTAAGCAAAATGGTCGCAAAATATCACTAGCATTTGAACTTCACTTTTAATTAGGTAATTTAAATTATTATCTCAGCATTGTGTTCGTAAATAAAGTGGATATTAGAAACTAAAAGTTAGTAGGTCATCAACTTCCAAATAAACTCAGAATAATAATAATAGGGTCGTTTTCAGGCTTCAGGCCGGTTAATGGAACTCGGCTGTCTGTCCGTCCATCCGTCCGTGTGCCACAGTTGAGTATAACAGGGAATATGTTATACTCACCTGAAATTTAGATATTTTTCGTAGAATGCTGACCCGTGCCGTAATCATGTAGCTATTAAATTATTAATAAAAAAATTAACAAAAGAAAAACCGGCGTCATAATATACGCACTACACGGGATAACTAAAAAAAAAATTATTTCATAAAAATAACACAATACATTACAACTATACGTTTACAATTTTATTATTTTATTAGTATGTGATCTAATCTCAGTACAGTTATTAACTCAAATACTACTCGTCATATCTCACTCAAATTTAAATGGAATCAAATGACAAGCACCAGCTTTCGAATGTAAAAAAAAATACATCAAAATCGGTACACCCTGTAAACAGTAATGAGGTAACACAGAAAAAAAACAGTCTAATATAGGACATCCTCCTTTTTTTGAAGTCGATTAAAATATCATTAAAATTAATTATTAATTAAAAAAAATCATTTACCTTAATTATTTATTTCAGAAAGTAACCTAAAAAGAAATCTGTTTAGCACCTTATCAATACTAGAGCTCATTTAATAGAGTGAAAATATAAATTTTATTTTTCGTTTATCATAAAAGGTAATAAATTGGAGGCCTTTTGCAAATGCTCACCTGGCTAGCTACCACCGTCAAGTAGAACATCTGTCACTAAGCACAGCTAACAGTGTGTTGCAGGTGCAGTCCTTGAGAGCCAGTAAAATAACACATGAGACTTGACAACTGTATGTCTTAGGGTGACGGGCGCAGTGCAGTTCGTCACTTGTAGCTTAATTCATCTATTATAAGCAGAGGTTACCGTTCACATTAAGTGAGCGTCGTGATTATTCCAATCCCATAAAAAATAACTGACACACGTTTTTTACGAGTTGTTTCGATATGGAACTCTAATAGACGAGTATTCGTAAGAGAGAACTCAAGAGAACAGAGTCGAGACTCGCGCTTGGCCATATTTAATTTATGCATTGTATGTTTGAGATTGTGTAGACAGACCTATTAATATTATCAAAATTACTTTCTCTATCACTAATTATATACGTATGGCGCGGCACCACCACGAGGTGCTGAAGGCACTTCGGCCATGTTTGCCGAACGTGGCCCCAAACTGGAGACGCAGGCTCTCTACTATCAGGGAACCTAGAAATCTTCTGAAATTTGCCCCTATGTCACGCGCTATAACGTTTTTAGAACTTCTGTACTAATATTATAAACTAGCTTTCCGGGCGCGGCTCCGCCAGCGCGTATGTTGGTTATCGCGCAAAATTAACCTCTTTTTGCGCAGTCGGATAAAAAATATCCTATGTTTTTTCCCGGGTCTCAAACTATTTCCATGCCAAATTTCATTTAAATCGGTCCAGTAGTTTTGGCGTGAAAGCGTAACAGACAGACAGACAGAGTTACTTTCGCATTTATAATATTAGTACTGATTATAATGACATTTTTATATGTAATCGGACGGATTCCCACAAGGGCTGCTCAAAGACTAAGTGATTTTTTTTGTTCAAATTAATTATTTCGTTTTTTATGTAAATAGTATACCACTGAAAGCGAAAAAAAAACCATCACCGAAAACAACGCATAAACAAGAGATGGTAAAGGTAATAGGATATGTAACAAAAATAAATATATGTACAAATAACCTAAGATTTTTTTACCTGCAAATAACAAGATATACACTAAATTATTTTTATATTCTCAAATTTGACTAATAATGTATTACCTATATATCGTCTAGTTTTATTAGTGTATGAGTAGTAGTGCATATACATATGTATGAGTACGTACAATGACATTTAATTAAATATCATTGAGTACGTAACAATGCTTGATGGGGTTTGATGGCTACTATTTATTCCTATTCAGCTTCAGCCAGACATAAGCGGGAGAAGGTCGAGGCGCGGCGCCTAGCGGGGCGCCACTACGTCGCTCCAGCCAGGAACTCAGAATGTGATGCTATGCATTTACGCAAATGTTAGGAAAAAAATCACGCATACGTACTACGTATACGGTTGTTCTTGAAAGGGTTGATACGGGGATATTTTGAGCCAATTATTTATGCCAAGGACACAGCTGATATAACTACTTTTGGATAAATACCGTACTTTTGACATAAAAATACAGTGTTTCGATTCCAGACTAGAGATTAAATAGAACAAAGTTTAAAGCCAATTTAATGAATAATGTTTGGCCACTACTACAATAGTTTAATTGACTGTAATACCACTCCGAATATATGTGACATATATTAGATATGTCATTATGATATATAAACCTTACGCGTGCGTAGGAGGGATTTTTTTAAACCAATTATCTTACCTAACTTTCAGAGATGATGCGGTCGATCATCGAAATAATAGACTTATTCTAAGCAGTCAAAGATGTTGTTAAGGCTCACCTAGTATTACTGGCTCTTAAGGACACAAAACACATCGTTAGGTGATTGGCGACAGATTTTCTATTTGAAGGTGGTAGCTAGCCAGGCAGGCATACGCAAAATGGTCTACCATCATGATAAAATGACTGCCATTAAAAGAACAACAGGGACCGAATCCCACCCAACGCAACTGCGTCTAAGCAACTACGTGGGGTGTAGGTAGTTATACAGAAAGATAATGCATTATAGAGTATGATATAACGGATTGTACAAGAGCATAGTAAATTGTCTTTAAGTATTGGAGGTCAACTATATTTCTGAGGTTTTTAAAACTTTCCTATCAAGACAATAACCTTAATATGAAGTGTATTTAAAAAAAAATAGAAATGTAGGTCCTAAGCATGAGGTATTGGGGTAATAGGTATATTAGAAAAAAATGTAAGCCTACCAAACTTAACACATAAATCAAAATTGGCACTGTAAAAAATAAACATCAACAACCTATCTTAGATGTCTGTTTAACCACATAATCACTAATAACAGAAGGAGAAATTGGGTTCTTGGATATCCAACTTCTTGAAGGTAAAATCTTGATGAATGTTGGTTGGATCAATTTTCAGCTGAGGAAGCTCATGGAGTTCTTTCTACAACTCCCTTCTTGGTACATACTAATGATCTGCTTATGCCCAGTACCACGAGGTATGCAGACAAGATAATAATAGTGAGAGATTCACATCTGATGCAAGTTATATTTTGGATATGGTGAAAATAGACTAAGACACAGTAAAGTTTGTTAAAGAATACACCAAGCAGTTTAATAGTATATTTTTGAAATAAAGTAATGTTACCTCTTACAAATACTAATAAAAATTACCAGGACTCACGCTTTTGTGGGTTTTGCGGATCATATGGAAGCCAAAATTGGGGCTTCGATTATAGGAATGAGCAAGCCATAAAAAAAAACAAGTGCTTGCCAATATTGTGTCTTGAAGCAATCACTTATTTTAGAAAACTGACTTAATGTTAACTTTGAACACTATCTTGAATTATATCCGTATTATTATAACAACTAAAATTCAGTAGTACCTAGTAAAGTTCCCTGTGGGTGCTGTGCTATATTTACTCTAACATGTCATACACTAAAGCCACTACTTGTTGCTTCATGAATTTGTGACTCCTAGACAAAAGACTTCAAAACAGTCTGAAACTGGTGGCAATATTAAATGTCATGGGAGTCCCCCTAATAAAATAGGTAACTTAGAACTGAATTTATGACTGAAGTGCAGTTAGTCATTCATTTTGGCCAGTTATATATCTTAAATATCAGATGTTAAAATATGAAGCATAAATGTAAAACTAGTTACTTGCTTATCAGCCTTTAGTGATTTACAGTTATTAAGGTTTGCAAGTAACTAATTTTTTACTTATATCACAAGTTATCCCCAATTTTAACATCAGACTTCAGTAATTTACACCTATTAAGGTAGCAATGCCCGTGGGGTGGCAGGTTAGAATGTCACCCCCCATATCTTCCTGTGGGTGTTGTAAAAGGCGACTAAGGGAACTGATGTCTGACACTGTGATTCCCAAGATGCCTGCCAAGCGTGGGTATATAGAAAACCTCCAATCCGACTGATACAGTACAGTACAAGTTAGCAATACCTATATGTGTAGACTGCTAACTTAATTTGTGTAAAGCTCTGAAGACTGGTGTAATCAATTTTACACTGTTGACAAGAATCTAATTGTTTTTTTTTTATATTTGGTGTTAAAATGGGTAATAGCATGATTAAAATTAACTGAAAAATTGGTTTCTTGCCAACATAAATAAGTGAATTGCCTTCAGACAGTTTCAGGGCACCCTAAACATAATGTAGGTACTCTTTATACTTTAGCACTTTACTATAGAAAAGCATGTGGATTGATTAACAGTGTATATTCAATGCAATAAAAATTTAAGTACTTATTGGAAGACCAAAATCGTTTCATTTATACAAAATAATATAGAGTAGAAGTAAAATAGAAGTAGAATATTAATACAGTGAATTGTGAAGTTTAGGCATGCAAGTATGAAGATAGCATAAATTTCGAGCTTTGTCCACTAAGATTTTTTTACCTGTTATTTCAAATCACTGTTTGTCCATATTTATATCAACAAAAAGATTTTTGCGGTTAATTATTATTATTATATTATAATATAATTATTGTTTAACATGCCTATGTCAATATTGTTTAATTATTATAATATATATTTATTGTTTTACTGAGGATGGCCGATAAAATTAGGTATGTGTTATGGAAAATAATTTTACTTCACAATGTTCTCCAGGACAATTTATGTTATTTATGAGAGAACAGGAAAACATTTACGACCTTAGATTATATGTAACAGTCAACTACCTACCTAAAAATCATTCTATACAATTTTTCATACAACAGGAATGTACTTACGATCTCCTGTTATTATCGTCACTGCAGTCAAGTAGGCAACTAGAAAGACTTTTTTACAACACTTGAAGCATAGAATTTTAGGTATGTTATGGATGATGACACTGATAATATATATTTCAGTCAGTAAATCACTGAATTTCTTGAAAATATTATGTGCAAAACAAATAGTCGTTTATTAAAGTTCATTGACCTCCTCGATGACCACCCACCCACAGACAGAATAATATACACAGACGACGACGGGACGGGTTGACGGGATAGTACTAGAGCGCGTTCCGAACCTCGGTTAGAGCGCACTTGGAGTGCACTCGGAGTGCAACTTTTCACTCTAACGTCGTTCACGACCTTCGGGTAGAGCGCAACTTTTTAACTATCAAAAGAGGTCGTTAAAATGTTGAATCTATAACTGACATGAACTTGACAGTTCTTGATGAGAGAATTATAGGCACTCATTTATATTTTGCAGGTAACGGTAGTTATTGCTTTTCAAACATCATAAAAAGTCTATAAATTTTGCAAAATTCCCCGCCCAAAACGATATTTGAGGTTATAAAACAACCGGTCGTTCAGAACCTTCGAGTAAGTAAAAACAACCAAACAACGCACTCTGACCCTCGGAACGCGGCCCTATACTCACAAATTACTAATCACGAAGAATGCCAACTGGAGCGCGTTCCGAACCTACGCACTCGGAGTCTAACTTTTCACTCTAACGTCGTTCACAACCTTCGGGTAGATCGCAACTATTTAACTATCAAAAGAGGTCGTTAAAATGTTGAATCTATAACTGACATGAACTTGACAGTTCTTGATGAGAGAATTATAGGCACTCATTTATATTTTGCAGGTAACGGTAGTTATTGCTTTTCAAACATCATAAAAAGTCTATAAATTTTGCAAAATTCCCCGCCCAAAACGATATTTGACGTTATAAAACAACCGGTCGTTCAGAACCTTCGAGTAAGTAAAAACAACCAAACAACGCACTCTGACCCTCGGAAAAAACGAAAAAACTAGCGCCATCTCTGTAGCGAAACCACACTTTCAACCAGTGATTTCACATCGAATGATCGACGGCTCATGCTTTTAATGTATTCATTTCATTAAACATGAGGGCTATATAAAACTGCATGTTATTATTACTTAATCAACGTTATTGGTGCATTAAAAGCATTGCAATTCAACTGGGCAATGCTGCCAACATGCTGGGTACGATGCCAACTGGTAGTGGGCTGGAGCATTCAGTTTTAATTGAGGTAAGTACTTTTATTGTAATAGCTGTAGTGTTGTTAAATTCATAGTATTTTGTTAAATAAAGGCATACCGCCGATAAAAAAACAACTTTATTGGTAATAATAAATCTCAAGAAAAAGGAAATTTGATTTTTATTATCAAATGAACACACAGACAAAAAAATTATATATGACCTCATCTACTGAAATGCTTCAGAAAATTGTTGTTGAAATACTTGAAAACTCTTATGATACCTAAAGCTATGTCATTTTTCCCATCCACCTCAGAGGCAATTACACGGCAATCAGAGGCAATTTGGGTCAATTCAGCAATACACGAATTCGAACGATACACGGCAGTAGATTCATTGCCGTATCATAAAACACGGCAATACAATTATTACTATTTTTCCGATAATTCGATTGATAGTCGACAAGTAACAACATCTCATTAGACTATTCTAGTAGTCGGAGGAAAAATGACTACGTCAACTACGTGACGTAGTAGTTTTTCCTACTATTGAAGAAGTTATTTTATGGTCATGAGCATGACTAAATGAGCGGGGAAATCCTACTCCTTATTACCTATATCAAAATATCTAATGCCATAAGAAGCAATCAGTGAGCAAATCCGGGATGCATTTTCCACATAAATGGCTAGTCAAATACAAGATATGCATATCTTTGTAATTAAGTAATTTCAAATTAGAAGTATCGCAAATGAATAAGGTTAACTTTTGGTTAAAAGTTTTAACACAATCTGGCGAAAATTGAGCTGGTTTTCTCCTTAACGTATTATCCATTCCACACCATATAAAAATAATAGATAATATGAAGGAGAAATATATATATAAACTGAACAAAAAGAAGAAGCAATTTTGGTTACGATAAGAAATTTGCATGATGACTGTGCAGAATAATGTTTTTATTTCAAATTTGATTTAACGTGTCGGTTTAAAATAAAAATATGTGCACGGCGATTTTGTAGTTTGTATTCCAAAACACGGCAACCTAGATTCCAGAACACGGCAACTTAAAATTTTGAAATGGCAACCCTGGACTGTGGCGGCTATGTTGAACCCAAAATCAAATCAGTGTTGCAGGATCTGGAATAATTATTAAATGCATTATAATAGTATAACATATAATTTAGGCACATGTAGGTTGGTCATAATATTTTATAGTCCGTTTGTTAAGCAAATAATCAGCTTTTATTACACATAAGCTTTCACAACTATGTAAACAGCAGATCATATAAATCATACTATATCTAATGTTTCACTGTTTTCCGAAGCCTGAAAGTCTTCTTCAGATGTTGTTGACATTTCCTTCTTCCTTTTTATTGATACAATATTGAATTGCTCGGCATTGGGTACTTCTTTGTATGCACCTTGTGATTTTCTTCTTTGAGCAGCGATAGTGTGAAAATTGATAAAATCTCTATCTCGTGTGAGGGATTTTTTTTTCTATTTTTATGCGATTGTGATAGAACAAGCGCGATGCCCACCTTGTAACCGGGAGTCAGCTTAATGCACCTGTAGCTGAATTATACCGGCCTGTCACAAATTCTACGGTGAAGTTAAATTCTTCTAACTACTATTCTTCTAACTGTTCTAACTTCTATATGAATATATTGTAAGTTTAACATTTTTGTATATTCTCGTATCTATATAGATAGATAGATAGTCTTTATTGTTTTACCACCAGTACACGAAATAACATCAAAATAAAAATGCTTACAATAAATGGTTATCACTAATAGTTATATTTTCAAGATAACCGCTAGTTTGAGCGCAGTCTAGTTGTATTACATAATTTACATATAACGTTTTTGACTAAAATAGTATACGGTTTGACCATAACTCAGCTTATTGTAACGGAAAACTATAAATAATCAAAAATTTTGTTTATTTATAATGGAACTACGTATAACTTCAACTTCTTTTCTATAACTTCAACGGCTTCTGGGTTTTGCCACTATTTCACCAATGACGATTCGCAATTAGCTTTATTAGCTCTAATGACAGTGACGTTGACATCATTATATCAGCTATCTGACAGTAGTGGTGATTTGTGACATTGACAACAAATTTATCTTTGAATGATCTTTAAATGTCTGTTATCTCTAACTTTTTCTAACAAACAAATTATACCTATATTATGTAAATTTATAAAAATAAATAAGATAAGATTGTAAATATATACCTATTTTATAAGTATGTCTATTCTATTTATGAATATGTATTCTACTAACATTGTATGTGTCTTAGTTGTGTTGTCTCTTTTGTTTTAGATTAAATAATCATCATGGATGGAAAACATCTGGTGGATTCTCCCTTGTAAACACCAACCATTCTAATAATATTAAGCACTTCCCACATGATTTATGACACTAGCATGTACGGACATTGGCAGAATTGTGACATTTGTGACAGTATGCCACAGAAGCCATAAATATAAGAAGTCAAGTCATGATTCATCTAGTATAAATTCTATTTGATCATTTGATCTGTGGATTCAACTCGCGCGCCGCGCGGCGAGCGCTGTTTTTCTGTCATTTCAATTCAGGATATAAATAAATTCAATTCTAAAAATAGGTGTAAATAAATAGTTTATTTTAATTGCAAATTATCATAGGACTAAATCATTTCATCAAATAAAAATGGAAGAAGAAAGTTAGTGAAAATACATCTTGAGATTATGCTAGCCTAGATAATAAATATTTTTTTAACCATTGAAAAACATTGCAGAGTTAATTCGACGGAAGAAAAAAGCTATGAACGGAAGCAATAGACGTGCTTTGGCAGAGGCTTACAACGATTTAGCAACGTTCTACTATAAGCACAACCGATACGATGATGCATTGGACGAGTATAAGAATGAAGCTTCAATTTGCAAAGAATTGGGGCTTCGTATGGAATGGGGGACCTGTAATAGGATGATCGGTGAAATGTACATGTTGCAGGCTGAATTCGACAAAGCACTGAAGTATGAAGAGCGGCATTTAGGCGAGTATTCTGAGCTTTCTGTTTACCAACATCTACATTTCAAGCTTTAAAGCAAAACCGCATATATATCTTATGACAAGCAAGTCTTATACTATAAAGACATATGCATCAATAATTTAATAAACACAACAGCTAACAGATTAATTTGGTGTAATTAGAAGCATATTTATATATATGTTAACATAATTAATTCTCATTTAATTACAGCTGTGGCCAAAGAGCTTCAAAACCTTGTGGAAGAACAAAGAGCAATGGCAACTCTTGGCAGGATATACTTACTGCAGGGGCAGAGTTCTGCAGATGATCATGAAGCCAAGAGTTCATTAAAAGCTGCTGAGAAAGCATTTATGAAGAGCCTTGTGCTTTGTGAAAAGTAAGTAACACTTGTCTAAGGGCCTTATGATCTGATTTGAATGTAAATGGAAATCAGTTTAAGTTTTTAATTCAAACTCAGTAATGGCCATTTTGACAAAGGAAAATATCATAATTAATTTCATTACCATTCCCATTCTAGTTACACAATTTGGCTGGTGGTCTCTCAAAGAATGTGCTGTTTTATTCTCATAAAAACAGCAAAGCCACAATTAACTAATCTTCCTCTTATCACATATCTACAACCTGAAACATCATCTCTTGCTGTACTAATCATTTGTCAGTTGTTTGCTGCATATTGTTTGATTTTTGACCAAGTGGATATTCTCGTGCCAGAGAAGATGATTTGACGTAATTATAGTGATAAAGCTTTTAACATGTCACTGAATACCTTCAAAAGAAGCAGGCAAGCAAGTGTCAGGAAGTGCATAATTTTGATTGTTAATTTGAACTCTCAAACTCACCGATCAGTCCCGCACTATATTGTGTCCCTCAAAATCGCAAGTTACCGTATCACATAGTGCCGGAGTGGTCGACCTTTTCCATTCAATTGTATTTCTATGCAACTAGTGCATATTTTCAATTGCACAATTGCAAATAGTATATTGCAGTTACTTATCAGATGTTTGGATGCTGTATCGAAATATTATTACATCACACATGTAGATAGATAAATAGATAGATAACACTTTATTAACAACACCATAATAACAAAAATAAACTTATCACTAAACCATAAAGTGTATCAATGGGAGGTTGTATCGCTCAGAGCGATCTCTTCAAGACATCAATAAAAGATATGGTCCAAATATTGGTTGGGGTGACCCATAGTCTAAATAAATTCTATGCATAAATAGTTGATATTACCAATTTACTAACTAATTAACTAAAAACTACAAAACTTAATGAATACTCATATATATAAATATATTTTAAGCATAAATACTTTTATTATTATAATAAATAAATACATAAATACAACATAAACATACATATATTATTTAAAAATATATAATAGAAAATATATAGACATATAATTTGCTATATGTTAAACACATAATTCAATAAAAAATTATGTCTGTATAATTGTGCCCATTATTATAGAAAGTTAGAGCAAGATATAGAAAGTTAGAGCAAGAGATAATAAAGATTTTAATGAAGGAGAATGTTTAATTTCTAGCGGTAATGGATTCCACAGTCCAACAGCTTCAGCGGCAAAGGAATAGCGGTAGAAAGTAGTTTGTATATATTTATGTCATGTACAGTGTAAACTCTATATAACGACACTGAAAGGACTGCATTTTAATGAGTAATAGAGAGTTATCGTTAAACGGAGAGAAGGAAAAGTTTGTGAGCAACTAAGAATATGATAATGGGTAGATAATCTATGACCCCTACTTATTAGTGATGGTCAAAAACAATCTACATGTGCAAACAAAGAAAGAATTTCTTAGAAAGTTCAGTATGCATGAATCAGTATGATGCCGACAGTCGAGTTTATAACTGGCTAGGATAATAAAGCAACATGAGTACACAGCTGTGCAGTTTTTACTAATTTAAAAGGTTATTTTTTTACTTAATTGTTATTGAGAGTGGGTGTAAAGCTATATAAAGTGTATCATTGTATGGAAGACAAGCTTAACCAACCAAAGCAATGCTTTAGGGAGTTTGTTGTTAAATCAAGTGCGTTTCATAGAGTTTACACTGTATATAAGTATGGAAAGGATGTTTCAAGAATTGTGGAATAACACAACCAAATCATAATTTGAGATTTTATTATAATCAAGTAAACCTTTCCAGTCAAATTTTCAAGATCCTCTCGAAAAGAACACTTGTAGTACCTCAAATAAACAAGAAAATCACGTCAGTCATACTTTATACAATAGCCCAATTCAATGGCTTATTAGAAATGTTACATTAATATCATGGTACCATGGATGCGTCAAGGACGACCTTATTTCTGACCATGCGCGCTATTCCGCGCCGCCCGCGTCGTTTCACATCTGCGCTAGACACTTTTAGTGGATTTATCGATTTTCGTCGTAATTCCAGTAAGTTACATGGGTTAAATAATTTTTGGAACACAAAGTTTCAGCTTGACAAATCCCGTCCGGAAGAGGAAATGTTGTACTCCAATAATTTCTAAATATGATTTTCGCTCAGCACGCGATAGTGCTTGTAATCATATTCAGAAATATAGAACAGTAGCCACATCATTGTGAGATTTAACTGTTTGATAAACAACTTCTTTTTTTCACTGATTCAAGGTTAGTCTAGAAGTCTAGTTGATGACCACGCACCGTCCCTTGTGATGGTTAAAATAGTGCAATTGGAGGTGTGTTCCCGCTGTCCCCATCGACTTATCCCCATTGATGGGGAAACCGAGAGAGTACAAAGTTTCGGTTCGAAAGAGTAAGGTTCTGGTGGCTGAGAGGAATAGGCATCAAGCGAAATCGCAGGACGCGGGTTCGATTCCCGTCTGGAACAAAAGTTTTATACTCATTACATGCACTATATAGGTATAATTTTTAAAATTATAACCACACAATTACTGAGTAGCTGATAGTTAGATGAAGATGTTAGAGAACTTAATCTACTTGAGCACTTTTTTATATGTCTGATAGGTTAGCCTTTGACCACTGTCTCACCTGATGGTAATCGATGATGTGGTCGAAAATGTTGTTCAGGCTAACCTGGAATTAGAATTATTTATATAAAAAGGCTATTATTACAACAACTGATCATCGCTGGATATAACCAACAGATAAGAAAGCTTAATGCTATGAATTCTGTTTAAATGGTCTTTGTGTGTAAAGTTAAATATCTGCAAGAGATTTTTAGAAACGAGTTAATAGTGGTTCATTAAAACAAGTGTTAAGTAAACAAGGGACTGTGTTACAATGCTATATATATATATATATATATATACAATTTTATAATTTTCAGATTGAATGGCACCATAAAGAAACATGAATTTATGGACATGAGAGCACGACTACTTCTCAACATCGGAGTGGTCCAAGAGCACCTCGGATTCCTTGACAAAGCTATCGACTGCATCCACAAAGCCATATCCATATGCTCCAATCAAGACTTGTTTGAGGTTCTACATAATTGTTATACTACAGAGGCATTATTGCATGTTAACAAGAAGAAGGATTATGCTAAAGCATTTAGCTGCTTGAACAAAGCTTTGGAAGTTGCCAGCAGATTGGAAGATAAAGTAAGAATGCACCCAACAAATATACTCTCTAAATTTCATCTTTATATATATATATAAGTACATCTATCATTTCAGTCCAGCACCGCTTTTCAGATATGTCTGTTCCGAGTATTACAAGTGTAGTCTATGGAGCAGGTTATTATCTCTCGACTTCCTCTTTTTACTACCGCCTTTCAACACTGATTCTGCAAACATCATGAAATCAAGGAACCAATAGATGGTTTCACAGCAGATACATTTTCTTTCATTTATTATGCACCATCTTAACATGTAAGGCACACAATAATTGTAAAAATGGAATATGAAATAAAATAAAAATTCATCAAGAAAGAGTACCAAGAGTACAGACTCTTGATCCGTACTACAGAGTGCAATGTTTAATTCTAAATAAAAAAACATGTAAGGCACAGCTATTAGGTACATCTAGGAACCCTAAAACTATTATTCAATCCTTCACAGAGATGACTTTATGAACTATCCAGATGATGTATGGCCACACTTGTGTTAAATCCTTCAAGGAATAAATAAGGGATTTTAATTAGCTTTAATATTGAAAGTGCTGTGAAATGGAGGTTTCTCAAAAAGAACTACTTATTACGGTTCAAAATCAGCCATACGTTGTGATACTGGCATTTTTGGGTATCTGGTATGGAAACATAAAGTTAATTCTGCTTTGTACCTGCATTTGGGTTGTCACAATGTATAGGTATCTACAGGCGTGTTAACGTAGGGGCGTTAAAAATTAGAGGACTGCCCCAAACGGCCTAAATGCCTGAATCTGCCAGGCAGTGAGTAGGTCTCTTCAGCAAGAGTCAATCTTGGTGGGTAACATCGCATCGAATAATCTGCCTCTAAGCATTAAACACTGGGTACTGTGTTTAAACTTGAAGGGCACTGTAGCAATGAATACTCCAAGACATAAGAAGAAACGTCTTGGAGTGGAAGAGCTCACTGCAACTAATAGACATGTTTGAAGGTTATCATCAGGCGGGCAATTCGACCGTCTTATCTGTTCAAAACATAAAACTATCTGAACCTGTTTGAATTGTTTGTAGTTTATCTTGCCTAGGCGTTCTTCAAAGTCAATATTTTAACTTTGACTTAAAAAAAAATTACACTTAAGAATTACTTTTTATTTATATTGTATGAAAGCCTCAAACATAGACGAAAAGTTGCCAGCTTTTCTTTTGGAAAATGTGAGATCAATATTATTTATCCATACGCTTTCTTTCACTGGAAATCACGAGTTTCAGGATTGTGGCATCCAAATATGGTGGTATGCACAAAGAACTTCACATTCTTTATGCATATGGTAGAGAACACCCTACCTGCATCTCGGTTTCTTATGTACATAATCAGGGAGTCTAAAAAATTGTGTCCATCTTCTAGGCAAGTATGTTCCAGCGTTTTATGGCGCTCTTTCTTTGATAGTGACGTCGCTTACCAGCGGGTGAGATGGCGTTAAAATGTTTGCTCATTTGTATTAAAAACATTCATTTATTGATTTCATTTACAAATCATTATACCTCAAAATCCTTGTTCCGAGCGGGATTCGAACCCGCGTCCCGCGTATTCGCTCCGAGTGATCTGTCCTCTAGGCAATCGAAACATACTCTTGTGCTCCAATTTTATTACTTTAACCGTCGTCATAGGGGACAGTGTGGCTCATACGTGTAATGTGAATGAATTACGCTTGGCACAAGGTAGTACTTGTTATCATATTTAAAAAATATTTCATGGATTTGCATTATGTCTCAAGTGCTAAGCAGGAGTGAGGATATATCGCCTTATCTTTCGACTTTACAAAAAGCAATCATAGCTGCATAGTCGTGCCCTTTGGCCATAGATGGTTTGGGCACAGATTGTTTGCAGTATTTATAATAGGTACATTCTTTGGGTTAGCCCAAATTTATTTAAAATAATTGCCTTTATGGGTAATAGTCATTATGGTACTTATTCCTATAGGGTCGGACAGTTAGTAATTTTTTTGACAGTGTCGTGTGGCCTGATGGTTTCCTTTACTAAATAGCAATAGGAGTGACCCCATAATATGGGACCAAAATATATCTTCTAGCCAATTGAGTAATTAGTCTTTTTGATTGAAACCATAGAAAAATGTGGGTTTCGCGATTAAGAATACCGCCATTTTTCTATTGTGATGATATGTACTAACTACTTCTGAAATTACCATGTTTCAGGTACTGAAAATGTGTGAGACATTATCATCGAAAGCCGATATACTTTGTAAAATGTCTGATTACCAAAGTGCTAAGCAAGTGCTGCTGAAAGCTTGGAAAATGAAGACACCTGATGAAGATGAAAGGGAAAATATAGAATGCAATCTAAGAGTTGGTAAGCAAATTGACTTACATATTGAAGAAATGAGACTAGTGTTTGTGATTTCTGGAACTTATCAAATTTCTCGAGTCTCGAGAATTCTCAAGGCTTATTTCTCGGGTCTTCTCGGGCTGTCGAGAAATTTACATTTTCTTTCATATCTTTTATTGCAAAATTACATATACTATTTAATATTAAATATTACATACTGTTAAACATTACGGATACAGACTAAAAGTTCATTGAGATGGTAAAGTGGTTAAATAATGGTCTTTAACTGGACTTGACACATTAGTATAAGTAATTTTAGATTCAAAGACAGCTGCCGGATCACACCATTAGTACAGATTTTCTGCTTGAGGGTGGTGGCTACAGGCGGGCATTAAAAAATGCCCTACCCTGACGTTACACGACAGCAATCCCAAGGCGACAAAACGTGCCTTCCGAAGCACGGAATCGCTCAGTAGTAATGCCACTAGCGGCCACCCATCGAAGTCATGACATTGGTGTTCGTCCACCGGCTTAAAAAAATACGTTTTCGCCGGAATGCTCATATTCTCAGTCTCCTTTACAATATATTGTTCAATCCTACATCCCCGCGCTATCTCAAGGAACGCTTCGATTTCCTTCACTGTTCTTCATACACTTTAAGGTCATCAGAAAATCTCACATCCATCCTCATACGAGTTCGTTTTATAGCAAATCCTTCACTATTCAGGCTGCCCGCTTGTGGAATTCTCTTCCTGTATCAATCAGACAAGCACCGACTCTCAAAATGTTCAAGGATCAAGTTAAAAGATTTTATTTGTCCAATTAATTTTGCACTACATTTGTGCAATGTCTATATTATATGAGATAATATTATAATTTGTATATATTTTTATATAATTTATGTATGTACATCTATTTATGTATGTTAGTATGTATCTATACAGATATGTACCTATTTATAATTATTGTATATATTTAATTATTTTAAAAACCTATAAGTAATTTATTTTTGTACTATTGTATAAGAAATAACATTAAAATTTGTTTTTATTTTAAAATATTTTATGACATTTGAGTATGTACTTTTTTCATTATAAATTTTTGGACTACACCCGCCCCAATTGTTTTGCTCGTTTAACTCCATCCTAAGGTTGCCTGGTAGAGATCACTTTTAGTGATAAGGCCGCCCATTGTAACACTATGTTATTATTATTTAATTTGTTAAACTTTTATATTTCAAAGTGGTGTAACAATAAAGAGTTTTCTATCTATCTATCTATCTTAACCCGACCTCATGTATAATTTGTCGCCGAGTTGTAAAACACAAAATATTTCTTCACTATGCGATTCCTTGAAAGTGGCTGGCTCGGTAGCTGGGGGGGGGGTGATTTTAAGGGACAGTGACAGAGTGACAGTGTTGCGCCGGCGCGGCGGATTGAACTACACGCACGCAAACATAGAGCGGATACGTAATACCCGACCTCGTAGTCGGTGTTAACGATTTTGTGTTTTGGTTATGGTGGTAACCGTCATCATTGTGCCCTCCCAATAAAGTGGTAAAGTATGTCAGATGTAGAGACTGCCCTACTGCCCCGAAAGAAAAATAGTGCTACTATTAGGAACACAAAGCATTCCTGCATCACACGCTAAAACCAATATGCAAAGACCATGCTTGTTTTGTTTGCAAATAACACACAATGTAGCAATTTGTGTGTAAAAATACAACTTTTTATATAAATACTTTTATAACTAGAATTGTGATGATAAAATAACCTATTTTATTATCACAATAATCTAATTTCCCTAATGTTAATTTATGTATTAGAGTAAATATGTATATAGATAGAATTGTCAAAATCGACATTTCTTTCTTACGGTATGTCATACCCACCTCGCAGTTGGTGTTAAAATTTTTCACATTCACGACGAGTTAACTTAGTTGATCGTTTTGGAACGAACAAGCAAAATTATGAAAAATTACTATTTTTCAGTCGCAGCAATATGTTACACGGAAGACCTGCTAATATCAACAAACCCATCAGACCATGCCGCGTTTAAGAAACTGTACGAAAAGTTGGGAGACGGCGCGTGTCATTTGCGTAACTACGGCGGCGCTGTTGACTACTATCTCAAGATGTTGGAACACGCAGAGCTGGCGGGGGAATGTGGGAAGACGCTTATACCTATCTATGTCAGGTGTGTTTTTCTTTTGTTATATATATAGAGTGATAGAACTGTAAAGGTACGCCACAAACCAACGCGTTCAGCTGCATCCACGATGCGGTCAGTTAATTTTTCAATGATCGCCACCTTAAATTTGTTTCCACCGCGGATGCAGCTCAACGCGTTAGTTTAGGACCTTAATATATGCGGTACACTTGATGTTTTTTTTATATAATTATTATGCGATGCACCACAAGCAACTAAAATTAAGTAAAATGAAAAAGTCCTTATTTTGTTTGCTCTTAATTATGAAGTGGTCTACCAATTCAAAAGGATAATCCTAAAATAAAATTTATTATGTGCTGTTGCAGGTATTTTTAACCCTAAGTTTTAATAATTATGGTTATTTTTTTATTTTAATAATTACCCGTGGGGTGCCGGGTTAGAATTTCACCTCCCCAAATCATCCCGTGGGTGTCGTAAGAGGCGACTCAGGGGAAAAAATACTAGAAGGTGGGCAGCAGCGCCTTCTAAAGAACTGCTAACTTACACTGCGATCCCCAAGCTGCCTGCCAAGCGTGGAGATTATGGCAAATACCCCCTTAATAGGGGAGGCTGTGTTCAGCAGTGGACGATCCGGCTGATACAGTACAGTAAGCATAACATTTAAGCTATGCTATGTGTGTACAATAGTTTCCAAACAAAAGCAAAATATATGTGTATATATATATTATATTTCCGCCTCAGACGTGCGTTTTCAACGATGTTCAATGTGAAGTGCTTATAAATACTAGCTAAGACAGGATGCAGTAGGAGGCTAACCTAATAACAAGGGACATCTGAGTCTAATAATAAAATGGATATCTGAGGCCTAATCGCATTATTGTTGTCTGCGGAATTCAGAATCTTATCAAGTAACGTCTTTAAATAATTGCGAACATATAGTACCTTTTATCACGCGGACACTAAAAGACAGGATTCAAATTGGAAAAATAACTTAAAATCAAGTTTTATACTTAATGATGATTGCCTAATAATTACCACTTTTTGATCGAGCGAGTGAGATGCCCGAACGAAGCGTCTCCTTTTCAGCTTGGGCAAAAGTGTTTTTATACGTCTGTCCGACGGATGCGACCTGTAGAGGACTACAGTAATATTAATTTACTTGTCAATAAGAATATGGTCAAGGAGTATCCTGTAACTAGTAACATCAACAGTTTTTATTCATAAGAATAAATGTATATACAAGAAATAAAAAAGAACCGATGATGGTTGTTTCTTAAGAAAAGTTCATTAAATTCGTTTTAAATTCAGTTGGTTAACGTTTTATCTTTTTTTTTCTTTTACTTGATAGTGTTTTAGCCTTCTGATGTTTATTGACAAAATGTTGGTTTAGGGTCAAGTTTTTAAATTATCATGTAGTAAATATGAGACTGATATTAACCGAACAAATTTAAAACAGATAAACTTTTCTTTTAAACAACAAACAAGTTGTGTGTTCATTATAATTATATTGGTTTTTGTATACATTTATTGTAATGAATAGTAGGTGATCTAATGATGGAAAAACTCGGCCTTAGAATAGTATGTGTGGACTAATAATAGACTAAAAAAAGACTAATAATAGAGTTGAGTTGTCACAGCAACTAATGTCCCATAACCCATAACACAAGTTCGCCTAAAGTTTGAACTTGAATTTCTATGTATCAACAAATTTCAGGAAATGCTAAATAAACGATTGTTATTATTACACCTTTCAATCGGTACATAATTTATTACTATCGGGGCTAATATGCCCATTCTCCATTTGGCTTGGAAAAAGTGTACTAAATAATGACTCCAAACATGCAACTTAACACCTGGTTTCGGAGAAAAACATACCAGTTGCCTTCTGGAATGACGCTTAGTATTTGGTTAAATAATTTATGTATTTAATAGTTCATCAATATTTATTTTCAGTTTATATCAAACCTATAAAGACATGGGTTCCTACAATGAAGCTCTGTATTATTACGAGAAAGAATATGAACTTATCAAAGACGTCCCAAAAGAAGCTTACACGACACTCTTCAATATAGCTGAGACTTTGTTCTTGGCTAAGAAACCTTACGGACAAGTGGAAAAAGCCTGCTTAGATGCAAGAAAAGCTGTGAGTAATAATGCACGCATTGTAGATAAATCAAATTTAAACTCTTCTAAGAGCTTAATTTCAGTATTTCATTGAAAAAAAATAAAATAAGACAACGCACCGACTTCCTACACTGAGAAGTATTCAAGTGATGCAGCTGCAATACAAGATCATTCACTCGCTTAAAATATTGTTCAGCGTCGACTAGAGTTGCAATTACCATTAAATCAGTACTCAACCGATATTGATAAAGTTTTAATGGGATCAACTTGGAAGTATACTCTACCAACTCAAAAAATTTCATAATTAGTGGCGGTATAGAGTAACAATCATGCATTAAACATACAGTCTTATTGAGAGCCTCCTTCTATTTGGAAGTTAGTTAAAATCGAAGAAAATATTTAAAATGGAACAAAAGAACCTTGTCCTTTTGTTCTTATTGTATAAACTTCTGAAGGGGACGGAGTGACATCTATGGTCAAACTGGATTGTACAAAAAATACTATTTTCTTTCAATTATCATTATACTTCTTAATTATTATTATTATACTACTTGATTATTATTATACTTCTGGATTATTCTTTACAATGATTCTTTCGTTGTCATTTTATAACCTTACATATACTTACTTATAAAAAGCCTGCTTATCGCTATGTCACAAGTGACAAGCTATTCACTCATTAAATCCCTAATTAGTGCATACATATTTCTTGATTTTATAGGGCTACGTAGTTAATGAGTCGCTAATGAGCGATAATTAAAGTTGTTTTTCATTGTGATCGAACGCTGCAGGAATTTTAGTTAATAATACGGGATAACTCACGTGAATCAGTAAGATAGCTCCGACTATAGTTTCAACGACATTTCTAAGCGAGACGTCAACGCGGGCGTCCCGAGCTCTCCTTGAAAAATACCACCGAATGTGGTTGAAACTACAGTCGGAGCTATCTGACTGATTCACGTGAGTTATCCCGCATTATTTACTAAAATGAGTGAAAACCACGTTAGTTTTTATAATAAAAAAGCTGCAGGAATTATTTTTCACTTTGTAAAAGACGTCAGTTACAGTGTGTTTTCTTAAAATAATTTTCTAATATTTATAGTATTATTACTGAGGCCGTTTCGTAGGACATAATATACAGGTTCAATAGCCATCCTCAACTTGATAATGGTAAAAAACCAAGTTCTCAAAACGAATTGCGCGCGCACTAACAATCTCAACACAACCACACGCCAGGCAACTGACTGGATCAGCTGTTTCATATCCGCCATCTTGTTAAATAAATTGCTGTATCACTGGTTACATGGGTAATGGCGGATTAAAGTTATTTAACACTTTTAACATAAGTAAAGATCAATTTATAAGATTTTAATAAGCGATTATAGGGTATAGGTGTTAATGCAAAAATAATTTATATATTATGTTAGAAATATAATTCTAGGCTCAAGATTGGAACAAACGCAAATACGAAATCCGAGTGCTTAAAGCATTGTTGAAGTACCAAGAAGAATATGCTGAGCATGACAAAATTGAGGACACCAAGCGTGAGCTCCAAGCACTCGGATTTACGTCCGTAGAAAATATGGAAAACTCGGAAGATGATCAGAGCTCAGCAGGCGGTGGCGATGAAGACACTACGCATATTGGCGATGATATCTGCTTAGAAGATCTTACAGGTGAGTGGAAAAATGCTACATGAAAACATTTAAATTCTTAGCGCAATATCTTAAAAAAATTGATCCCGTTTGGAATATGCAATTTTTTACCTCATCAGCAAAACAGAATATTATACTCCTGCCATGTCGCTTTATCATTATTTTTCTATATGGGATTTGCGTTCGGAAATTTTACTACATGGCATCGTGTTTTATTTTTTATTTTACATTTTACTACTTTTTATTATATTGTGTATTCCTGATCCTATCTTACTATATTTCTATGGTTTTTTTCTATTTTATAATATGGATACTGTTTTATGTCTGAAATAAAGATTTTTTGATTTGATTTGATTGTCACCAAAAATACATATTTGAGCCGTTTGGTGGAGACTGGATCCGTGGGGCCCTGGAGCTATTTTCCAAAACTTATCAGAGCGCTTGGTCGACGCGACGCGTGATTAAAATACTGGCACTTATTTGTCTCCGACGAATAAGCATTGCAATTCAACGGATCAATGCTGCCAGGATGCTGGGCACGCTGCCAACTGGGGTTGGAGCATTTTGACTGCCTGTCAGTCTGTAATGACTTGTAGTTTGTCTTAATGATTTCATTGTTGTAGCTGTAGTGTAATTTTTAGTTCGTAGTATATCAGTACTAATATTATAAATGCGAAAGTAACTCTGTTTGTCTGTCTGTTACGCTTTCACGTCAAAACTACTGCACCGATTTGAATGAAATTTAGTATGGAAATAGTTTGTGACCCGGGAAAAAACATAGGATAGTTTTTATCCAACTGCGCAAAAAGAGGTTAATGTTAACTAATATCTCTGGCGGGAAATTCTGAATTTTAACACTTTTAACGTTTTCAGTACATTTAAGACGTTACTAAATTTTGTGAACATGCTAGATAATCATGGTATTCGCGAGTTTAAAATAATATTGCTTGACGACATAGCACATAATAAGTTAAATATATACATAGTAAATATCGTTAAAAAATCGTCGATTCTCGCATCAGGCCTGGAAAACATCATTGATACCGCTGGTGTCGCGTACTGACGTATGATACGTCGTTCCGTAGGTGACTATGATCACTTACCACCAGGTGTGCAAAGTTGTCCTCCTATTTGATAAAAAAAAGTATTGTCTGACCAAGTACATACAATAGTGGGACAACCAAAACAAACTGTTTAAATTTATAACCTTAATATTCAATAGGTACTTTTTTTGTATGCCTTATAGGTTAACCTTTGACCACTATCTCACCTGATGGTAAGTGATGATGTGGTCGAAGATGTTGTTCCGGCTAACCTAGAATTACTGGCTCTCAAGGACAGCTGCCGGAACACACCGTTAGGTGTTTGGCGACAGGTTTCCTACTTGAGGGTGGTAGCTAGCCAGGCGGGCATTCGCAAAATGCCCTACCACCATGCTATAACGACTGCCATCCTAAGACAACAACCGGGACCGACGGCTTAAGGACATATACCCGCCAGCCAAAGCGTGAACTTTCATATAAACTCAACTTGTTATTAAAAAAAACTCGCATGTAAATATAGTGTATTTTCAGACCTATCGTTTCTGGCTTAAATCCTTTTTCTTTTGGACTAATATTTTTTTTTTTATTATATAGCGTTTAGTATATAGCACTCGTTTTTCGGAGTTTAAGCCAGTTATTCGTAGCTCCAGATTTATTTAAAAAGTATAGTACACATGTATAAATAACTTCCCATTCTAGAAAGTTCATTATATTCCCCATGTTTGTGGTGCAATAGAAGTGACCGATTACCGTCGAGGGTGTCGCTTTAAAACACCCGAGATCGGGAATCGCACTTTCTCTCGAGTGATACATAGTGCTTTATACTACACCTACCTTTTATTTTGTTTTTCTACGAAAACTGAATCCTCAAACAACACACAAATTGAAAATGGCGCCAATGGCGTCTGCAATTTTCACATGTTCTTTTTTCAAATTGTTTGACACCATCCAACACACAGCTAGTGGCCAGTGTCATTTTGCGAACTTGGAGATAAAAACTCACTGTAAAAACTTTTTGGCTTTTGATATTTAGGTTACCAGCGCATAGTCTTACCCAAAATTAAAAAAGAAAAACCACGTAAGAAATGGATTTTCATACACTTTTCTCTCCCGCTCAGATGCGTTTTCTCCCCGCATATTTGTTCGATATGCAATGACGTACTTTCTACCGTAAATTTGATAAAGTATCAAGGTACTTTCCGAGCAGGTGTAGTATAAATATTTAAAACATGCTTATTTTTCTTGAAAGTGATGCTAAAAGTTGGGTCTTTCTTTTATCTAAAATTACGAGTTTTTGAGCTAGTGTAATTTCAAAACTGTATAATTTAATGAAAATCTGATGCACCACAAACCTAGATATTAAGGTAGTGATTACGTAGATAAAAAATCATTGAGTTTTATTCGCTATTATTAAAATGAGATTTGGAGCTGCGTTTTGTATGGGGGCGTTCGTCTAAAATATACCCTTAACGTGCCCTCCTAAGCACGGAAGCGCCCAGTAGTATGTCACCAGCGGTCACCCATCCAAGTCATGACCGAGGCGGACGTTGCTTAACTTTGCCGATCGATTCAGAAAAGCCAAACAATCGCTACGAGCGCTTCAAAACGAAATATATAATTTACGATTTTTATGTTAAATAATGCTTCATTATATTATATATATCTAAAACAACCACTGCGTTGCTTTTTTAAGTACCATGTTATTCCATAATAATATGTTGAAGTTCGAAATTCAATCAATCACTTTTCCTTACGCTTGAGGCACAAATCGATTTTGCTTCGAGTTTCTGAACAACAAAGTCGCTTTTTTCTTACTGGAGAGCTGAAAACACTTTCAAGTCATCATTATTTTCAAATTGCAGATCTATCAGACACAAATGAAGAAGATGGTGCGGATACGAAACGTGACTCCAGACGGAGAGGCAAAGGTTTTGCTATCAAGAAGAACATGAAAGGCGAAACACAATTACACGTTGTAAGTGTAATAAACGATAATTTAACGTGTATCTTACACTACAACTGTCGACTGACTGAATAAGTTTTTAGCGCTGTGAATATTTTTCTTTACAACTATTTGATATTATTTATTTATTAATATTGGTATATTTGATATATGATTGGCAACTGTTTGATATATGATGCTAACTTAACACGCACAATACGCATAGATTGTAATGGTTGGCCTGGGTTTTTTGGCAACACGCGGGCCTAAAGCTATCCCTCCTTGGCAGTAATATATAAAATAAACAATCCTGTTGATAATTCTAGATCATATCAATCACTCATCAACACTTACCTATAGGTAAGATCTAATAAAAGAAAATTAATGGATAAACTATCAGCAGTCCGCAGCATCCGCATACTACACACAAATAATCTCTCTCTCTGGCTTCCTAACAACTACATCAAATGAAGCTTAAATATAGACATTGAGAGTACTAGATAAATTCTATTTAACTTTGAACTAAATTAAATAAGAAATTTATTATTATAAGAGGATATAAAATTTATAATACAGAGTTATCAAGGGTTACCAAGATACAGGCTGCGCCTAGTTTGGAACCCATTGCCTAAACATGCATAAATATACTATATGTTTATTAGGATTATTTAGATTAGAAAATAGGAATATTATAATTATGTATGTATTTGTTAACACCTTTATGATTAATTAATAAACAATAGTTGTATCTAAACAATAGTAAAGAAACAAAACATCCTGTTAATTTGGCGCGTTTTTTCCTTCATACACAGATTTCAATCGTCAGATATAAAAATATCAAACTGATAAAATGTTGACCGACACAATTTGAAAACAAATGAACTTTTCTTTTGAATAACCAACATTTGTTCTTTTTATTTTGGTTCGGTATAAATTATTTCTTAGGAATAGTTACAATCTGATTATTGAAAAACCAGGCCTTAGTTGTATTTTACGATCATCTAATGGAAGGAAATGAATGGACCATTCTGAATAGAATAATTTACTATAAAAAACTACACTGACAGTATGTACAATTGTACACTATAAGCATGTACTTATAGTTTACCATTACTGTAGACAAAATAAAATAAACAAGTAACCTATTATAACATTATGTACAAATAGAAACGTTGACAGCTGTGCTAGGTCGAACCTTTCGGGTCGAGAATCTACATTCGGTAAGTACCTATGGTATATGTTTATGCGTTACAACGATATTTCATATGTTGGTGTGCCGGCAGCAGTCCTTGACAGCCAGTGTAAGTACAGGTATATGAGACTTAACAACTATGTCTCAAGGTGACGGGCGCAGTGCATCTGTTATAGGCAGAGGTAACCGCTTAACATCAGGTGGGCCTCGTGCTTATTCCGCCACAATAACATTTAAAAAAAAAACATATGTTACAGGCTTCAATATCAGGCAACAAGCTGCTTGTAGAACGTTTGCTAGCGAAGGGCCACCCGGTGAATACTCGCGACAACGCGGGCTGGCTGCCGCTACACGAGGCGTGTATACACGGACACGTTGAGATAGCCGACATGCTTATACGTTTTGGGGCTAACGTTAATGATAGAGGAGGCTCTAACTGCGATGGTAAGTATCTATAAATAAAGTATAATCAGCTTCATATGGTCATGTTAAATACGATTTTCCTTCCGCACGCCGACTGGCACTCATGTGCATATACTAACACGTTTCACACAAAATGGCTGCAAGCGCAATGATAGTTTTTTTTTGTCTCAAGACGGACTTAAACTCGTGAAAGCGGGTGGGCTTTCGCACCGGGTCCCTTTACCACTTGGCCATCGAAACTGGCTGAACATACGCAATTTTTTTCTAATTTCACCATTTTAACCGTAGTTGTCGGGAACGGTGCCAAAGCATGCCGTCGCGGCCATGACATTTTAGCATCTGTTAGAGCTCGAAATCATATTTAGAAATATAGATTGGTAGCACCATTGCATAGTTAATTGTTTGAAAAAGCACTTATTTCCATCAGATGAAGTCTAGTAGTCTGGTTAATCTCTAGTCAATTCTCTTTGTGATATATTAATTTGAAAACCTAACTTTAGCCCGTAGGGTGCCGGGTTAGAACGTCACCCTTCGTTTTCTTCCCGCGGGTGTCGTAAGAGGTGACTAAGGGAAAAATACGAGAAGGAGGGAAGCAGCGCCTTCTGAATACCCGACTACTTCTATTGCGATCCCCAAGACGCCTGCCAAGCGTGGGGATTATGGCAAATCCCTCTAATAGAGGAGAACTTTTTATCGGATACATTTCGGGGAGTGTGCCACAGAACTACATGATTTGATTCCGCCATCACCATTCTTTAACCGGACATCCAGGGATACTCAGAAGCGCCACCGCTATATGGTACATATTCCATTCACCCGAACAAAGCGATTTGCTTCTTCGTTTATTATACGAACCGCCAGGGAATGGAATACCCTGCCTGAGTCTGTGTTTCCGGTTAAGTACAATATGGGGGTCTTCAAAACCCGAGTGAACAGGTATCTTCTGGGTAAGCGTGCTCCATCATCGACCGCAACATCACTTAACATCAGGTGAGATAGTGGTCAAGTGCAACCCAGTTCAGTATAAAAAAAAAAAAAAAAAAAACTTGTTCAGCAGTGAAGGTTCCGGTTGATGTGATGATGATGATGAATTTGAAAACAAACATTAAAATAAAAGCTTTAACGATTCAAGCGTATTATATTCTTTTTTACGCTCCCATGATATTTTTGGTTTATTTTCTTCAAACGGTATATCTTTCTCTGTTTATTCCATCACGCGATTTCACGCGTAATATCGCGCTGATTATTCGATGCGCGACGTCTGTGCTTGTCCACACTGGCGGCCAATTGGCACTGGTCAGAGAGCCTTCTGGAAGATGTGTAAACGTCTACTCGCAAGGCACCCACGGCACTCGCACGATTGCCATTAAATCAATCTACCAAAGACTAAGATAATTACAATCGACCTTTAGGGTTAAATATAATTTGATTTTTTTTCATGTAACATCATGGTATGTTTTACTAACATAAATACTCCAAATATGCTCTTTGTTGCACCTGGAGGTCTTTTCGTGACCATTGTAGATGCAGCTCGTCGATGTTAGTCAAAATATGTATATTGGTATTAGTTACTGTGCAATTGTATTTATAATTTGAATTGAAAGTTCTAGGACTTGGCCAGTTTAATGGGATATTGAATCAGTTTGGTAAAATTCTTGATTTAGTACTTTCTAATCAGGTCATTACTGTATCCAAGTGTTTGGATCCACTAGTACATAGTGATGCCTACCACCCGGCACTTTTGTTAACCGCCAACTTTTTTTGTCCCATCTTAGATTATGCACCCCACTCAGTTTATTTATTCAATAAAGCTGACTTTGACTCGATTAATAACGACATTTCTAGTACTGACTGGACTTGTGAATTTTCATCTCGCTCTGTTGACGAAGCAGTGAATTTTTTTAACCAAAGCATCTGGAAACTCCATAATAAGTACGTACCTGTTAAGGTACTGTCTAATCAAACTTACCCAGTGTGGTATAATTCTTCTCTTAAGAGAGCTATCAAGGAAAAACACAAATATTTTAGAAAATTTAAAATTTATGGTAATAAGTGTGATGAAATATCTTTTACTTATTTGCGTGAGAGGGTGAAAACTTTAGAATCTGCATGTTACCGTTACTATTTACAATCTACGGAAGAAGCGATCAAAAATAATCCTAAATGTTTTTGGTCATATGTTATTTATTTTTTATTTTTTTATGCCTGATAGGTTAGCCTTTGACTACTATCTCACCTGATGGTAAGTGATGATGTGGTCGAGGATGTTATTCAGACTAACCTAGAGTTGTTAAAAATAAAACTAAATCACATTCCATGCCTAGTTCAATGGAGTTTAATAATGAAATTCTTTCTAGCGGTGAAGATATTTGCAATGCTTTTTGCTCATATTTTCAGTCAACTTTTCTTTCTACTTCAAATACAAGTAATTATTCAAGAACATTCCAAAATAGCTCGTTTTCTACTTCTTCGCGCCCTGACGTTGTTTCCAATATCACTAAATTTTTTGTTGATGAAAATGAGATCAAAATTTTACTCAGTAAATTAGATACAGCAAAAACGACTGGACCAGACAATATTTCGGCTAAATTCCTTGTTTCATGTTCATCGTCTATTGCTTTCCCTATTGCACTTTTGTTCAGAAAATCGCTCTCTACCTGTACTGTTCCGCAAATATGGAAGTCAGCGTTTATTACTCCGGTCCATAAAAAAGGTACAAAAACCCAGATAACCAACTACCGACCTATATCCAAGCTATGCATTATTGCCAAAATCTTTGAAAGGATAGTATACAATCAAGTTTATTCCGCGCTAAAATACTCACTTAGCACCTTTCAGCATGGATTTTTAAAAGGTAGATCGACTGTCTCGAATCTCATTCTCCTTAACGATTTTATAACTGAAGCTATGGATAGCAGGCATCAGGTCGACGTAGTATATACCGACTACAGTAAAGCTTTTGACCGTATTGATCATAGCATCTTATTACACAAGCTAAATCGGTCGGGGATTCGTGGTGATTTGTTGAGGTGGTTTTCGTCTTACATTGACAATAGATCCCAGGCTGTTGCACTTCACAACTATGTTTCTAGCTGGGTCTCTGTCCCCAGCGGGGTACCCCAGGGGTCCTATTTATTTTTTATATTAATGATATTGATATGTGCTTGTTGTCCTCTAAACTATTATGTTTCGCCGACGACATGAAGATCTTTAAAACTATAACTTGTCGTCAGGACATGATCGCCCTTCAGGCTGACCTGTCTCGCTTAAAGGACTATTGTCGAATTAACAGGCTCGACTTCAATCCATCTAAATGTACTGCCATAACCTTCACCCGGAATCACTTAGCCATACCCACTAACTATACCTTACAAGGACAGAGCCTTCCTATAAGCGCTGGTATTCGTGACCTGGGAGTGTGTCATGACTCTAAATTACTATTTGATTCTCACATAAATGATATAGTAAACAAAGCCTCTAAATCCCTTGGTTTTATTATGCGACTATCTAAATCCTTTACAAAAGCCAAAACTATAAAAAATGTATACTGCACGTTTGTAAGAAGTCATTTGGAATACGCGTCTCAGATTTGGAATCCTTGTTACCATATATATATAGATCGTATTGAAGCTATTCAGAAACGTTTCATTAAATACCTATGCTTTCGGTTCAAAGTACCTTATAATTCATGTAACTATCTTGACCTATGTAAAAAAATCCACCTCCTGCCTCTTATTAAGCGACGGGACATCGCTGACTATTTGTATTTATTAAAACTTATTCACAATAATATAGATTGCTCGGAATTGCTCAGCAAACTCTTTTTCAATATTCCGCAGAAATCTCCAAGGTTTCCCTCTCTTCGAGTCCCTGGAGCTTCCACCAAGTATAGGCAGAATACGTATTACGAATATAATATACAGAATACGTGCGAGCGAGAAGAACTTTTAACAGACTTACTAAATTGAATAATATTGATCCATATTTGAGTAGTGTTCCCACGGCAAGACGCACCTTGAGTGCTAGTTTTTTCGTTATGTAGTAGAAAACAGCAGATTTGCATATTATGTATCATAATTGTAGGATAATATACCCTAAGACACTTTGGCTTGTATATTTATGTTTAAATTTATTGTGGCAGGCACTTATATACTTGTTTAAACTTGATTATGTATCATCTTTTGAGTGTTCACACCATTTATATATTTTATTATAATTCTATCCGTGAAAACCTGTAATTGGCTTTATGTATCTATTTTAGTTACTATTACTACTATGTTTAGCTGTTGGTTTTCCATGTAATTAAATTAATAAATAAATAAATAACACATTAATTTGATTCTCTCAAAAAATTTTCATATATATTTCAACATACTATAATATTTTCTCCCATACTTCTTTATTGCTTCTTACTAAACCCGGCATTAGCATAAAAAATCCTATTGACATCATAATTGTTTATTCAGGTATCACCCCACTATACGACGCTGCGAGCAATGGCCACTTAGACGTCGTCCAATTGCTACTAGAAAAAGGTGCCATACCCTCCCTCAAAACCGACTTTGGTGAGACACCATTACACGTCTTACAGAAATGGAGAACTGGGACCATACTAAGTAAAGATGAAGAAATGCAATACAACAATATATGCAATATAATACACAGCTTAATCGACAAGACTAATACGAGTGAAATCTTGTTGAATAGATCGAAATCTCAAACCCCAGTAAAGGCCAACAAAGAAGTGTCGCCGGCGAGTACATCAAAAAGTTCAAAGAAGCAATCAGACTCTCCAGCGTTAAGGCGGAGGAATATTATAAATGACGATAGTGAAGAAGATGATAATGATGTCTTGAAAAATGTTCGACAACAACTAGCATTTCCATCAGATGATTCTAACGATTCAACTGATGATAGACCTAATAATAGTAAAGGGAATGCCGGTGTTCATGAATATAGAAGCGCTATCTCAGCTCTGAGAAATAGAAACGCTTGTGAACTCCCTGATGTAGATTTAAAGAAAACAAAACAAAAGCCAGCATTATTAAATCCCGATGAAGTTGACGACGATTGGCTCGATGACGATTTAGGTGTAAATAAAAATAAAAAGAGAAAACTTAGCGATCCATTGACAACAGTTGCAAAGAAACCTTCATACGATACAATAAAAAACTGCGTAGAAAGTATAAATAATATTACGGAACCATTAGTCGAAAGCAACAAGAATGTAAAGCAGAAGAAATGCAGAATCAGTAATGTGATAGATATTGATGAAAACAGTTCAGATTCAGATAAGTTTCCGAGGAATGAAAATGTCCGCCCCAAAGTTAGTCCAACTGAATCTATGAGAAGTATTGCAAGAGAATTAAACAGTTCCAAAAGTGGTGACAGTCGTGATGGTATGCGTAGAAGATGGAAAAGGCAAAGCACATTACTCAAAGCAGGTTTCCAAAGGCAAAGAGAAGAGTTCGACCAGTCCAGTAACAGTGGAAGTGACAGCGAATTGACTTCAAGAAATTTTAACAAAATACCTTTGTCTAGAAAATCATCTGCTGAAAATTTCGGTGTTGGTTTTACAAGAAAACCCTCTGGAGATAACTTTGGCTATAATGGGAAAGACAACGATGGTTTTAATATCATGCAGAATATAAATTCTAATATATTGCATCCTGTTAATGTAATACAGCCTATAAATATACAATCTACAAAGAACGGGCGGCCAGTGCAAACCCAAATCTTGCCGCCGGCCGCTGTTAAAGTACAAGTTGAAGATAAAGTTCTGTTGATATCTTTGAAACTGGATACAATCAATAAACTGACAATTAGCTGGCTGGTTGAGGAAGTTAAATCTCGATATTACAAGTAAGTTTTAGATAATAACCTATTAAATTTGTGTGGATTGTATTTGCTGATATTAAAGTAAATGTTCACGAGTGTAACACAACAAAATACACGTTTGGGTAAGTAGAAAACAACAACCTTACTTTTAAAGTTTTTTTTATGATTTATATACTACACTAATATTAAAAAGAGGAAATATTTGTATTTTTGTATGTAACTTTTTTTTTTGTTAAATACCCGTGCGAAACCGGAGCGAGCCGCTAGTTTATGATATTTGTACATGGTATAAGATTCAAACATGCAGTGTTTCGTACGAACACATGATTTAAATTCTTGATTTATCAGCATCTAAAACATCATTAATTATGTGTATTACTAACAGTATTATCTACTGATCACATTTCGTAATAGACAGGACAGTACATAACTGTATGATATACTGACAGGAATAAATGCCTCTTCCAGTTTCAACTCGTGTATTTTACCCCGTTTTGAGCTAACAGTACCTATACCGTTTTCTACGTACCGAAAAATAATTTGATTTAATTCCATTTAATATAATGTATTTATACTACTTAAATACCTTGGCCTCTCAGGAACAACTGTAACTTCCATCCTAGAACGTGTATCTAAGGCGGCATTAGTAGGATCTTACCAAATTTGGTTAGGCAGAGGAGGAGGCCCGAGTAGTGAAGCGGAAAATTTATGACATCATAAAGGGGCCTCAACCCTACTCCTGGGTTGCAAGTCCCTCTTCCTCTGCAACGCTATGGACCCGGCAGCCGCACGGTTAATCCATGTAATTCTAAGTAATTCGTCTCTCTATCTGGACGTCCTTTGTTTCCAGATTGACAGGCGTTCGTCCAGTATTCAGTCTGATGACGTCAGACGGCGCTATCCTATCAGAAGACGATCCATTAAGCTTAGTACTCTCGTCGCCTGAACTGAAGACTTCTATCACCAACTGGAAGGCGTCCCCTGCTGAGGAAAGATATCTAGAGTGTTGCGATGCCCTCGGAGTGTGTAAGTATATTCAATACTAAGCAAAAACAAATGAAATCGTTTTTTTAATGCTGTTTAAGTATCTCGGACACATTAAACTTAGATATATTATCGCGTCTGTATATCCCTGAAGGGTTAGTCACGGCGGTCGAGCTAAGAACACGATTTTTCAAAACTTAGCCTTATGCTGCTTATGCACAATATGGCATTTTTGTTGTCTGGCATAAGGTGACTTTATGAAATACCGAGGTTCTCAGCTTTTCAACTAGGTATTTTTTTTGTAACTGAATTTATTTACTATGTTGGTACTTCACGACAGATAATTCGAACTCGAAAATAGGTATTAATCAATTACAAGTCGCATCTTGGTGGTTTTGGGTTCTTCACTTATACTTCAATATGAGTTTACGCTTGACATTAATGCTGGACATAAATTTCAAAAGTTTTTTTTATGTATAGCTGATAGGCTAGCCTTTGACCACTATCTCACCTGATGGTAAGTAATGAAGTGAATGAAGATGTAGTTCAGGCTAACCTAGAATTACTGGCTCCCAAGGACATCTGTCGCAACATACCGTTAGGTGCTTGGGGGCAGATTTTCTACTTGACGGTGGCAGCTAGCTTTCGCAAAATGCCCTATCACCATGCTATAACGACTTTCATCCTAAGATGACCACCGGGACCGACGTCTTAACGTGCCCTCCGAGGCACGGAAGCGCTCAGTAGTAATGTCACCAGCTGTCACCCATCCAAGTCATGACCGCGGCGGACGTTGCTTTACTTTGCTGATCGGTTAAGAACGGCTAAGCAAATTTCGCAACAAGAATAAAGAGAATTTGAAGTCTCTTTATTCTGTCTGTTATATGATATCAAATCTCAATAACTGGTTGTTACAATCTATGGTGTGATTTTTTAATGTTGACCATATATTTTTCAGCGCCATCTGAAGAGATTCAACAAGCAGTGGGCAGGAGTCATACTACGCATCGCTTAGCACTCGGTTCAAAAACGCTAACATCATCACAAATCCGACCATTGTTCCGAGCTCTCACCCACCAAACACACATAACAGCCGTCATGATATCAGACAATAATATTGGAGACGCAGCCATCAAATACCTTACAGAATGTCTATGCACAATGAAGCACTTAACTCACCTTGATATCAGCAGAAACAACATCACCAGCGAAGGAACTAAAGCATTACTAAACCTCTTTGAAAAAGCAACCAGACCTGTCTGCAATTCCTTAGAAGAACTCGATATCTCGTACAATCCAATATCGGATGATGGCTTCCAACATGTTGCTAAAATAAGCCAGCATGTGAAATTAAAGATGCTGAAGTTTAACAATTGCAGTATAACGGAGAATGCAGTGTCTGATGTGAATAAAACGAATTTAAACTTTGATAACATAGAATCAATCGATATAAGTAATAATTTAGTTAAAATGCCAGTAGTGAGCTGTTTGATGACGTCATTGAATCCGAATATGATTGTTGATCTGGAGATGGATAATATTGGCATGGAGGGGAATGTGGTGGGGTGTGTTGTGAACTTTCTGGACTCGGCAAGAGATTTGAGATTGAGGCGGTTTGCGCTGTCCAGCTGTAAGTTGGTTGACGGATTGTTCATGAGGATATACAGGTAACTGTTGATTTGATAACTTAACCTTTTTTTTGTTATTATATGTTCTGGAACCGGTGCTTTCCACAAAAACTAAGGATCGTATTAATTAAAGAGCCCCTAAGTTGAGATAGAAGCAGATTTGACGTTTAAATGTATGGAACATCTGTATAAACTGCATCTTAGGGTCTTTGAGAACATTCACTAATACCAGATTTAGTGTCATCCCATTTTAAATAGCAAGTGTTGAAACTCAGTGGGTTATTGCATACTTCACCAATATAGCCATATCTTTTCTTATTAATCGAAAAATGGTATTGTATAAGATTTCTTGTATAATTATATAAAGGTAAATGAATTGATAATTAAATAAAATTAATAAAAGAGAACTAAAGTAGGAGCGTAGAATGGAGACTCATTTAAATATGACAGAAACTATGTTTATATGGAAATTAATTCATATACAGTATTCTTAAAACATAGACCAATAAACAGACCCTATATTGTTATGGTTCCATACCTCTGAGAAAACAGGAACACCTATTGGATCACTTTATTGTTCATTTTCCTATTTAGTAATTCTGTATGTCTGTATTAGTTTTAGTAATGTAATTATACATATAAAAAGTTTGATACATTTTTCACTCAGTTTAATTTTCACATTAACCTCATTACCGACGGCCCCACTGCTATCTTCACATGATGGTAGGGCATTTTGCGAATGCCCGTCGGGCTAGTTACAATCCTTAAGAAGAAAATCTGTCGCCAAGCACCTAACCGTGTGTTCCGGCAGCTGCCCTTGAGAGCCAGTAATTCTAGGTTAGCCTGAACAACGTCTTCGACCACATCATCACTTACCATCAGGTGAGATAGAGGTCAAAGGCTAAAATACCAGGTATGAAAAAAAGATCACTAATTGCTCATATTATGTTATTCCCCAGATCAATAGGCCGCGCCAAGCACATACAAGCAATCACACTGAAGAATAACAATCTAACATTCATCACACTGAAGAAGCTGCTACAGCGGCAACCACCCATACCACAAATAAACCTTGAAGGTTGCCAAGATATATTCAAATACTCCCCAGATTCAGACTTCCAGGTGTGGCTACCAGCTGTTGACTTTGGGAGATGTTTACCAGAAATAAATGTTACCCCAATATCGAAGTCTGATGAAGAACGAGAGAGTTTGAAACTATTTTCGAAGACTTGGTTGAATTGTTTCAAAGGAAGAGGGATAATTGAACATGGCGATGGAGGATTGATTAAGTTTACTGCTAGGTGAACTTGCTATAAAGAATTCTAGGCGAACAGTATTACAAACACAGTTTACAAAAACAAGTAAAAGTGTAAAAGTTTCAGTGAAGTTTCAGTGATGGTTAGGCACAGAGGAAAAATCAGATAAATCTTTCTCTGAGGGTGGTAAGCCACTGCTCAAATTTCTTTGTCCATTGTAGTTTTGATAAAAATATTGGATCTCTTCATGAAAAATATTACCATTCAAGTTTTTTATTATCTTTGGAAACACATTGACTATTAGATAAGTGCGAAAAGGCAATCATCAAAGAAATTACACAGTGGCATAACACGCTAATTGAAGTATACACATATTATCTTCACTCATCACTATCAATATTCCTTTTGTACATAATATTATTATATTTTTTCAGACAAGACTTAGATTAATAAGTACTTTAAATTATTATTTTACTTTAGATTAAAGACATGAAAATATGTATAAATATTTTTTCTTCTATATCTACACGAAATGTTTGTCCTACACTTACAAGACAAACAAAATGTTTATCTGAGTTGTAGATTAATTTGTATAAGTTGCACCAGTACATTTTTGAAGCATTATTAAACACTAATAAACCTGCATGCGGGCATGCCTGCGCCTATGTTAAATATAAAACATGATATTCCTCAAGAACTTGTATACTGACAACATAATGTAGTAGGTACTAAAACAAATTATATTCAAATAACTGTTTTGTCTCCTTTCAAAAATATGATATATTGTAAAGCGCTTTGGTATACAGCATACATTTTGTAGAAATTCGCTTTGATTCAGCACTACCAAACTGGCGCGCCGGGTACTATTATATATAACTGTACTATCTATATATATATAAAAATTATGTGTCACGTTGTTTGTCCGCGATGGACTCCTAAAGTACTGAACCAATTTTAAGTTTGATTTGCACTCCATGTGCAATTTTATCAAAATTTAAAGATAGGATGCCTTACATCTCAATTTATAGTCGTAATTACCCGTGCAATGCCGGGGCGGGCCGCTAGTTATATATAAACCTTTCTTGATAATATTTAAACTGTTATGTTAATAAAATTTATAAATCAAGCTTAGTGTTTTAATAAAAAGTATGCCTTTATTAAACAAAATACTATGAACTACATACAACACTACAGCTACTACAATAAAAGCATTTAGACAAACTATAAGTCATAGCAGACTCATAGGCAGTCCAAATGCTCCAGCCCACTCCCAGTTGGCAGCGTGCCCAGCATGCTGGCAGCATTGCCCCGTTGAATTGCAATGCTTATTCGTTGAGCCAAATATGTGCCAGCATTTTGATCACGCGTCGCATCGACCAAGCGCTCAGATAGGTTTTGGAAAAAAATAAAAAGGATATTTATATTATTTGTAATATAAATATTTTTATAATCATAGGAGGCATAATCCTAGGTTAGCCTGAACAACGTCTTCGACCACATCATCACTTACCATCAGGTGAGATAGTGGTCAAAGGCTATCAAGCATAAAAAAAAAAGGTTCAACCATAGAGATATAAATACTATTTAGAGTGGCAGCCATGTCAGTTTTCTTAGAAAACGAGCGTAGCCAGTTCAACACATGTAAATGATACTTGACATTACATCTTTATTTTTCACTACAAACAATCCGATTCCCTGATTAGTCCCATTTTTACCCAATTTAAACGTTTAATAAGCCAATTTATAACAGTTGAAAATACACCTTATCTAAAGAGTGGTAAGATTAAATTTCTTGTGAACTTTGTCAAGCTATCCCTTTCAGTGAGAGAGTAAGATATATAGTAATTCCCCTAATATCTGGTGAAAGTTGCTAGTCGACAATATCTGTACAGTAATTATGCAGTCTCTCAGTCAAGAAAAATTCAATTTTAAAATCGTTCCTTGGTAAAATCTGAGCATAGACAATTTAAAATTAGTTCACAAATAACTGCACAATTATTGATTACGAGAAAATAATTATTGGGATAGCTAGTAAAATTTTACCTTTTTTAATTTATTTATTCGGAACAAGTGGTATCCTAGCCAGTGATGCAGTACATTTTTATCGATATTTTTTTCCATTGACTTAAACGATTTATAGACACGACCTTCAGCAGTGAAGATGCTGAATAAGAAAATGACGATAAAAATAAAATAAAGCTCTTACTGCGAAGCACACCTTGATTTCGATATAATATGTTATAGGCTTGCTTATTTTTAGTAAAATTATTACAAACACATTAAATTAGCGTAAAGGGTGGTATTAGAGATAAGCACAGATAGGGATTCATAAAAATAAAGGCCGAAGTCATGGTACATATAACAAGAGGTAAATTGCAGATGAGTTCAAGTAAATATACATGTTGTCAGTCAATGTAAATTGTCAAGACAAATTTTACCACGTAGAATCTAACTATACTTTTAATTTTTGTTTTGATATTATTATAGCGGACGAAGCCGCAGGTTAGCGCAAAATTAATTTGATATAAAAAAAAGTGCCTTATTATAGTGGGTGGCTGCGGAAGTACAGCCTACTGGTGATATATTCGTGTCAAATAAAGGGGTTTGTGCCAATTCACCCTGCTAACCTTGACATAAGTGAGATCATTTGCATAGCACATTGAGCGCTTTTACTTAAGAAAACTTTACATTTCTCAACATAATAATACTATCAAGCCCTTTTTATGTGAGATTTAAATCTTTTTATGAAATCTGAAACCAAGTGAAATAACAATTATAGGAAAAAAGTGTTAAAATAAATTTAACAGATAAGTTATTTAAAGTCTCTAAAATTAATTTTTTGGTTATAAATAATTTCCGTTATAGAAGAGAAATACATTTTTAGTCTAGTTAGCCAATGATAGTTGCTTTCAAAAACCTGATTATGAGAATCAGATTACACAAGTCTCAGGGTGATTCTATAAATCTGGATATCGTCCGCCTCAATGGTAATGATAAAAACACATTAGAAGCTAATAAGGTTTTCATAAATAAATTCTACACAGAATACAAGGGCTGGACTGCCATGCAGATGCTTCTAAAAATCCAGATAGTCCGATTGGTGTTGTAGTTTGGATCCCATCTACGAGAATAATTTTCAATTATAAATGTCCTCCTGCCACTTCCGTCTTTTCAGGAGAAGCCATCGCAATTCTGAAAGCCATCCTTTTTTTAATATCACACAATCTGAACAAAACTATACATATTTTCAGACTTCAAAAGCTGCTTCCAATCTATTCTAGCTAACCCTTTTCGGTCCAAATCTTGGTTCCCAATTGTTTTACAAATAAGAAATGCCCTTTTCGATTGTAGCTCTCACGGCATAAATGTGATCCTAGCCTGGATTCCTGGTCACGCTGGTATAGTGGGCAACGAATATCAAGATCAATATACCTGTTCGACTTTAAAACCATCTTTAAAAAACCTTGGAACCAGAAATGGCAAATTTCTAGAATATTTTCAAGGTAAATTCTATGTTAACATTCAACCTGAGATGCCCAATAAACTCTGGTTCTCAATATTCCAAAACGCTGATAAAGTGACAACCTCTATGCCGTCCGAGTCAAAACAATTGCTGTAACCCAGTCTTCCTGGCCAAACTTATAACTCCTATTGTGAATGTGGTTTGGACGAAGGAAATGTGAAACACATATTCTTGTGTTGTCCCAAAATAAACTCTTCTCTCTACAATATTATCCCTATAGATATCCCTCGTCCTTTCTCCCTCAAATGTATCCTGTCCTTAGTATTTAGTCCATATTCAAAGAAAGCTTTAAATTAACTGTTCTTATACTAAATAACTTAACCAAAAGTTGTTCCCAGGTGTTCTATATTTCCCCTATATATAATTTATTTGTGTGTGAGTGTGTGTGTGTGTATACATTTGTGTTCGTCCAGTAGTTAGATGAACTAACATCTAATGTTTCAGCACCAAATTTGGCTTAGACAGTTCTCACCGGACATAACTCATTAAAACTAAAAAAATCCACTTCGTCTGATGGTCCATCTAACTACGTGACATTGGTGAAATTGTAGTGGTGCCCACAGAAGCCACAAAACAAGAATTGAAATCTTTACCTTGAAAAATTGCGTGTTCTTGAAAATATTTGGATAATTTGTTAATTTAATTGATGTTAACCTTCTGACCTACACGTGCATTTTTACGTCCAGATAAAAGTTCTATATGCGACAAAAGCAGTGGGACAGATGGTGTTTGCTTTTGTAGGTCTAACAAGAAAGCTTCAAATCAGATATTGGAATGAGGTGACATTTAGTGACTAACAATTTATCGATAAAATTTGACGATAAAAAAAATCATGAATCACTATGTCAGATTGCACCGACTTTGTTCATCAGCGAAATATAAAACATTTAGGAACAATTTATTAAGTTTTCCGGTGATAGGATATTCCTACTCTCTTTACATTTGTGACATCGCTATTAAATCTGCAACTTATAACAGCACAATGCGGCATTTTAATATAAATTGACGGAGATGCATGCGGCGCGTTAGCCGTGGGTCGACTGTCAGTAGCATTATAGTCCGTTGACGTAAATACTCCTGGTTAGGAGTATGCTAGGCTCGCGGGCTACGCCCCCTTCACCTTTCTATTGCTTTCTCTTTTGTGTGGGTTCAACTATTTAAGTATCAGTTGTTTTTCTTTGTTTTGATATTGATAAGATAAGGTTCCACTACAAAAGGAACATAAGAAGGAAGCGGTGTGTCTTGCGGTATTATCCCATGTATGAGAATGGTTATTAAAAATCAGTACTATATAATATTATAAATGCGAAAGTAACTCTGTCTGTCTGTCTGTTACGCTTTCACGCCAAAACTACTGGATCGAATTGAATTAAATTTGGTATGGAAATAGTTTGAGACCCGGGAAAAAACATAGGATAGGTTTTATCCAACTGCGCAAAAAGAGGTTAATGTTTTTGCGCGATAACTTACATACGCGCGGGCGGAGCCGCGCCCGTAAAGCTAGTAAGTACATATATGCCCAAGTGACACTCACAACGAAGGTAATACGTATTTATTAGCTAAAACCACATTAGTGGTACGAATTTACAAAAACGTGTTTTTCAATCGCTATATCATTTTAAAATCACTTTTTTTACTTTAATTTAGAAGCTGTACTGACCTTTGTAAAATCAGACTAAGTTTAACGCTTGTGTATTATCGTATTAACGATGGAAACATATATATTTTTTTTGAACAATTTTAAATAAGATGCTTTGGACCTTTTTTAGAGTTCCGTTAACGCTTATAGTTTCGTCGTGTCCGTCTGTCTCTCCGTCTATCCGAGTCTGTTTTTACTTGTTATTGCAGGCCAGTACCATCCTCACATTTACGTATTTGGTACAATTAATATACGTAATAGTATTACGTACAATTAATTTCTTAATTTCAAATTGAAGGGAAAGTAAAACCAGTTTTTTTTTAAATCTAACAAACATAGAGGAGGTGATGTAGCATTTATATTTCAACAAATCTTACTTGTTACTGTGTCCCAATGAAGCCCTACGACTACTCATTCTATTTTAAGTTCTTTTATGTGAAAAAGGGAACTCATGGTCTTAAGGCTAGGATATTCGAAATCAACCTATTTTTGATTCAACCGTAAACAATGAAATATTCATTATTTTGATCTGAAAAAAATATATGTTGTAGTTCAATATGCTTGCTAAATTATTTTGTGGTTCAAAACACGATAATTACAACTTCACTCGATCATAAAAAATCACGAAAAGAGAGAAATTTTGATCGTTTTTTAGGTCATACGCGTATAATATATTAATCTTTTACTATAAAAAAATATGTCAAAAAACAGGCAATGATGTTAAGAGGAACATTTTGTGGTTACTTTTTCTCAAAACGGTTTATTTATTTTTAAATACAATATTATATAACAGAGCGCCCCGTCTGGCTTGATTCAGTCGTCTGTGAGACGTGTCTGAGGTAGGACCTGTGTTGCTTTTGCCGACTCGCTGCATTCCGTCACTAATCGATCGCTTTCCTGTTAGAGTTATTCGTTGTACTTGCTTTAAAAAAACACACTTGAAGAATAAGTAGGTACTTACATACCTAACTTAAAGCTCGGTATTTTTGACCGAACGAGAACTTAGCGCTTTAACTTCGAGCGAGTTGCTTCAATTTAGAAAAAAATGCTTTCGTATGTCCGGTTGTTCTCCTCTACAGGTCGCATTTCTTAACCGATTTCGACGAAATTTTGGGAGCAGGTTTGATAGTTCAATAATTTTTTTTAAACAATTGAGTTTTTGTTTTTTTTTCAAAATGACGGAGATATACATTATAAGGTGTTGAAAGTATGGACGCCTGCGCTAACTAAGTACTAAGTAGAAAATCTGTCGCCAAGCACTTACCGGTCTGTTCCGCTATGTGATCTTGAAAACCAGTAATTTTGCGTGGTGGTAGAGGATTATGCGAATGCGCGCCGGGCTAGCTACTACCCTCAAGTAGAAAATCTGTCGCCAAGCACTTACCTATCGATGTGTTCAGCAATGTGTCCTTGAGAACCAGTAATTTTGCGTGGTGGTAGAGGATTATGCGAATGCGCGCCTGGCTAGCTACTACCCTCAAGTAGAAAATATGTCGCCAAGCACTTACCTATCGATGTGTTCAGCTATGTGTCCTTGAAAACCAGTAATTTTGCGTGGTGGTGGAGGATTATGCGAATGCGCACCTGATAGCTACTACCCTCAAGTAGAAAATCTGTCGCCAAGCACTTACCGGTCTGTTTCGCTATGTGATCTTGAAAACCAGTAATTTTGCGTGGTGGTAGAGGATTATGCGAATGCGCGCCGGGCTAGCTACTACCCTCAAGTAGAAAATCTGTCGCCAAGCACTTACCTATCGATGTGTTCAGCAATGTGTCCTTGAGAACCAGTAATTTTGCGTGGTGGTAGAGGATTATGCGAATGCGCACCTGGCTAGCTACTACCCTCAAGTAGAAAATCTGTCGCCAAGCACTTACCGGTCTGTTCCGCTATGTGATCTTGAAAACCAGTAATTTTGGATGGTGGTAGAGAATAATGCGAATGCGCGCCTGGCTAGCTACTACCCTCAAGTAGAAAATCTGTTGTCAAGCACTTACCTATCGATGAGTTCAGCTATGTGTCCTTGAGAACCAGTAATTTTGCGTGGTGGTAGAGGATTATGCGAATGCGCGCCTGGCTAGCTACTACCCTCAAGTAGAAAATCTGTCGCCAAGCACTTACCTATCGATGTGTTCAGCAATGTGTCCTTGAGAACCAGTAATTTTTACCAAATCTAATAAAAATAGGTACGTATTGTGAAACGCATATTTTTATTCTATAAGCGAATAAAAATGTTCACAAGAACAAAACAATTATTTAGATGCCGTTCTGGATTTAGTAGCAGATACCTAAAGTTGATCAACTAATACACTGTGCTGTGACGCTAATAGCGTGCGGCTGGGGACATCGAGCGAGCGACCTGTCGCGCGCTGTGCGACTAGAGCGCAGCGCTGCGTAGTGTTAATAGCCCGCAACTCTCGGACGCTAAATTTGCCTACTGATTGAGAATAAACAAGCCTTAAATCAAAGTTGTTTTTATTCATATTACATTTAGATTTTTGGATGAATGTTGTCAGTTTGGTCGAACATCGAAAAGATAGCCAATTAAATAACATTACTCAATTATCTAAGTATACTGATTTGTCTACTATTTCTTGCCGTAGCTTTTTGCTCCGTAATGTGATTATGGTGAGATATTGCTGCAGATAGCTAAAACAGCATAATAATACCAATATTGGAAGAAAACATCATTATATCTGCTATAGTCCAAGATTTCTTGCTTCTTCTTTATTTATGAGTAAGTGAAATAAATAAAAATACTTATGCTCAGGCAAAATATTGAATTACCATGATTAAATTCCCAAATTGTTAATGGAGTTTTGCAAAAGTTGTAGGTATTCGTATTTTTGCTGACATGATTGCAACAGCATTTTTGCTAGTATTAAAATATAAGCGACTAGCGTTGCTTGCGCGATTCTGGCCACGTGGGGAATGTCGATGGGTAATCTGTGCACAGTGCAGTATACCCTAGGCCGGTTGCCCATTTTTTTATATTGATTTTGGCGAAACAAGCGTGGAGCCCACCGGTTGTACAGTGGACTAACCTCTACCTATAACAGATGCATTTCGTTACACGTCACGAATTGCACTGCGCCCGTTACTCTGAGACATACTGTTGTTAAGTCTCAAGTGCCTGTAATTTAGTGGCTCAAGGACTGCTGCCGATGCCGCCGGAACACATTGTTAGGTGCTTGGCGATAGATTTTTTACTTGAGGATGGTAGCCAGCCAGGCGGGTATTCGCAAAATGCCCTTCCACCATGCGGTGAAGCTCAAGCCGGCGGTGGGGACCGAGCAAGAGCTGAGAAGTACGCGCTATGTATTCCTTGCCAAATGTACAAATCATAAGTGGCCAAATTGAAAGTAAAAAAATTGCCATTTGCTTTTAGGCATAAAGTCTACAATCCAGTTGCCAATTAATAACCTCAAAAAAGTTTCATCTGTTGAAAGTTTCAAAACATTGCAGTTATAAATAAAGTGTGGAAATATTGATGAAATGGTATTTACTTGGCCAGTGCAATCACATTGGAAATTGTTGGAAATTTTGAAAACTTAGAAACTTAATATATTGAAGATAAGTAATTTATTGCTGCATCTGAAATAGAAATCCAACATCATGGCAGAACAAGTGAACCAACGTATTGAGGATATGATTAATGAGCTGGAGCAGATGCGGCGAACTAATCTTTATAATGACGAAGAAATAAAGTATGTAGGTTTGCTTACTATTTGTAGGTTTTGTAACATTTTTCATAAAACTCTTTAACAAAACAGCAACTGAACATCAATTGGGTAGGCAGAGATGTGGGTGTCTAAACTAAAGACCCACATTTCGTCTGATAGGTTTGGTTCCATGAAATAGGGTGTGATGACATCTACTGAGTACAGGTCCAGACCCTGGACTACTGAAGTTTATTTTTTCAAAAGTTTTTCATTCAATAACAATTCAAAGTGCTTCCTGGGGACGGAGCACTCAAGTCCTATTTTTTACACTAACATTTCTCTTAAATTAGAGTATTCGGTTTTTCACAATATGACTGATCCAAATCAAATCGCTAGAAGTTGAAAGTTTTGAACCATCAAATTAATGTTAAAATTTTGCAACTGCACCTTCTGACTAACATTTCACAGTGAGAGAATATCACTTTTGAACATATTCAATTTTGCTGTTGCTATTTTAGTATGTGTAAATGTAATTTTTTTAGCTGTGCAGCTATCATATTTGATTGTATTTGTACTATTGTACAAATACAATGAAATAGGTGAATGTTTCAAAGTCTTTTTTATTTGTGTTTCTCAGAGAAATATCACGTAAACGTAAAGAATTTGAATACCACATCCAGCGTAGAGTGAAGCAAAAGGAAGATTATGTTCAGTACATAGCATATGAACTTGCTCTACTAGAAGATATAGCTATGAGACGTAGACAAGGAAAACTATCTGAAAAAAAGCAAGATATTGAATATGCAATAACTAAAAGGTTAAATAGATTGTTCAAGCAGTTTATATACAGATTTCAAAATGAAGTTGAGATATATTTCGAGTACATAAAGTTCTGCAGAAGTGTTGGATTTACCGCAGCCATTTCGGGGATCATTGGACAAATGCTGCAGGTATATAAGTCTCATTTAAATGACACAACTGTCCAAATATTGAGGTTCATATATTGCGAGTTTCTTTATTCCACCATAACTTACAAATGGCTGAACATATTTGAACTTTAGGGATATGGTCAGAATCCGTTCATCATCCTAAGTGACATTGGCTATACATTTCTTGGCATGGCAGTTTTGTGCTTAACATTTAATCAATTTAATTGTTTACATAAATAAAAATATTTTTTAGATCTAGAAAACTGTGGGCTTGCATTTTCCAGCTGTCTTCAATCACTGATAAATGGTATACTTAGATATCGCTATAAAATTAAAGTTATAATGTGCCTAACCTACACCACAATATAGTAAATGTGGGTCAATATTCTTGAAATATGGCATGGATGGTTGGTCCTATATGAAGCATGTTGTAAACAAACAAATTATGAACTGTTTATTAGCCTCCATTCAAATCAAATGTACATATTAACATTGATCATTTCAGATCCACGGTGACAAGCCTAAGATGTGGCAGCTGGCAAGCAAATGGGAGAGTGATGAACAGAACAACATTGAAAGTGCAAGAAACTTTCTGCTAAAGGGCATTCAAAGGCATCCTGATGCTGAAGTATTATACTTGGAGTTATTCAAAATTGAACTTTTAACTCTGAGTTTTAGCACTGAATCTGAAGAAGACAAGGTAACATCATGTAAATGTGACATACCAATAAATGTTTGTCTATACTACATATTTATTTTGGATACATGATTAAAACACAAGATTTAGCAATATTGTTTCTAATAATCTGTTACCTATATTGTACACAAACTATATACACATCCATAAAGAAATAAGTGTGCCACAATACTAAAAACTGGGCAAGTGTGCGCTGAGCCTAATCCTTTAGAAATAAAAAAAAAGCACAACCCACAAAAAAAAAACACTCCTTGAAAAAATTAAAAAATAAATATGTTTTCATTATGTGTTGGCTAAATATAAGATATGTTTCATAATTTAATAAACAGTTGTGACTGTTTATTACAAAGGAATATGTGTACTGTGTAGTTTCTCAACCTTAGTTCAATGGAATATGTGTACTGTGTAGTTTCTCCACCTTAGTTCAATGGAATATGTGTACTGTGTAATTTCTCAACTTAGTTCCACGGAATATGTGTACTGTGTTATTTTTCAACTTAGTTTAATGCAATGTGTGTACTGTGTAATTCCTAAACTTAGTTAAACAGAATATGTTGAAAATCACATTGATATTTGGTCCTTCAAATTCAGTACACATGTATATTTTTTAAAGGAAAAACAAATAAAAAGAGCAGACATAGTCTGGAGGAATGGTGTAAAGAATATCCAGAGTATTGAATTCCTGTTCAAATTGTTTGATCTCTGCCTGAAGTACGAAGTTAAAGGAGACATCAAGAACTCTATCCAAGAGGAAATATGGTCGCAGAAGGACAACAAAGAAGTCTGGTGTTATATTGCTTCAAAAGAACTAGAGGTCAGTGTTATTAATTACTTCTTAGATTTTTATGTTCATGTAGAGTTTCAATATATTAAAATCCAGGGTATATCCGATTGAGCTAAAAAGACAATAAGTCATAAGTCAAATTTTTCCTATCATTATTTAACCATCGAATTGGTATGGACCGACATCTATAGTTCAGCTTACGTTGTACTACAAACAAGACTAATTTTGCAATTAGCTTTAAATTTGTTAATCATGATGACGCAACCCTATAATTTATATATATTTTTTATTTTTGCAATGCAATTGCATGCTCTGCGGATGAGACGAATTACTTAGCATTCCATGGATTCACCGTGCGGGTGCCAGGTCCATAGCGTTGCAGAGGAAGAGGCTAGAGGGGCCTGGGGCTTACAACCCAGGTGCAGGGTTAAGAGGCCTCTTTATGATATATCAATGCTCCCCTTCCCGCTCAAGCCTCCTCTTCTACCTAACCAAATTTGGTAAGATCCTACTAATGCCGCCTTAGATGCACATTCTAGGATGGAAGTAACGGTTGTTCTTGGCAGGCCAAGGTCTTTAAGTAGGTTATATAGGGATTTCGCTGGTATAATACCCCTTGCTCCAACTTCTACAGCATATAAATTAACCACATAACCGTTTTTGGTTAATTCATTTGTTAGGTCATAATATTTGTTTGTTTTTATTGTGTGGTCCTTAGGTATGTTCGTTTCCCACGGCACAGTAAGTTCTATAAGTACTATGCGTTTTAGATTTTTTGAGTATAGAAATATGTCTGGTTCCAGACCAGACATATTTCTAAGACGAAACACCAACATCCTCAGGAATTTTGTAGTGTTTTTCATACGTGTCCATCAAAAGAGTCCAATCAGGAGCTGCACCTATGATGGAGTAAAGCTTGGATTTAGGTTTTGTAGATGGGTCATCTACAAAACCTAAATCCAAGCTTTTTTCTTTTACAAAATGGACGTGTTGTTTGTTCATGGTCAAACCTAACAAACCTTACCCTACATTACAAAAAAAAAGCTATCGTAAATTTGTAATTTTTTAATGTAATCCGCAGAGCATGTGGTATTGCAAACATAAAATATATATATATATATATATATATTATATGAAAAAATAATAATAACACTTTGTATGTGAGTCGGCAAAAATTTTTGGTACAGGTTCAAATTATAGGTCTTAAATACTGATTTGGTTCTAGGGCTGTCACTGGGAAGTGATTGAAGAATTTGTTGAAGAAGATAGCCCATTCCCTGAAATTATTAACAACGTCAGTGCTGTGTATGAAGAGGCTTTACAACAGGTAACCAATATATGTATATGTTGCCTATTTTTGTGGGGGACAAAGGCAAACGTGCCTGCACGTATGCCTTTGTCCCCCTGGCATTAAGTGATGGCTCACCTGGTATTAAGTGATGACCGATGCCATGGATATCCGCAGCAAGTCTCAAAGATGTGTTGTGCGGGCCTTTGGGGAAGGAATATGCTCTTTTTTTGAAGGTTCTTAGTCATATCGGTTTGGAAACCCTTTAGATGTCAGCTGGTTCCATTAGTCAAGTAGCAATTATTCTTCAGATAGACTAGCAAAGCCAAAAACCAAATCAACATTTAAAATAAAGAGGCAATATAGCATATTGTAAACTACTGGTGGGCGGGAGCAGAGCATTAAGCGGGCTTTACATTGGGGTATAGCTGGTTATAACTACGTAGAGATCTTCTAAAAATGCACGGCCCTGAAACGTTTTTACCCCAACATGCACAATAGTTTACAGACGCGATACAACCTCGCCAATATCATTGGTTTTTCACACATCGTGGTGTGTGTGATTTCCGCGAACGTGTCCATGTTCACAGAACACATCGCTGCACGCATACACATTTTAATAATTACGTTTCGTAGAGGGGCATGCATTTTTAGACTGAAATATCATGTTTGAACGCGTTCGATAGATTCGGTAGATTGTCCGGTGTGGACCCGACTTTTGGGCCACATAATTATATGCCTCCCAACGGCCGATAGGTTACTCAAATGTTCTCATTGTAGTACCTAGCCAGTTCCCAGTTTTAGATTAGCATGATCTTTTCTAATATTTTTAGACCACTACTTAACTGGTGCCTGTTAAGTTTGTCCACTACACAAACTGCGGTAGATACCAATATGATAAACGACTAACAATAAGATTTAGAGACTATGTTCTGCTCCATAGTTTCTTTTACTTTAAGGCACAGTGTTTTTCTATGTATTATATTTCTGCAGTTCCCAGACCAGAAGCTATGCACAAAGTACATCCACAGTCTTCTTGGAGTAGACGAGAATATTTGTAGTGACGAAAAGAAAATACAAGCTGTGAAAAATGCTTGGATGTATGGTCACGAGAGTGGCTTACTTACAAATGACATGTACGCTTTTGGCTTTGACATGTTAAAGGCAGAAGGTGAAATGACAAATGAAGAATTGATGGAGGTAATTATAGCCATTAACGACCATATTTCAGTATCAGAAAGTGTTCTTGATTCTTGGTAATTTGGCCATGTGGATTATGGTAAACCCTTAATGGGGAAGCTATGTTCAGCAGTGGACAATGCGGCTGATCCAGTACAGTATGCATTTCACGATGTAATCCGCTGTTCTCTAATCTTTTTTAAACTATGCAACACTTGATGTAAATACAATATTTTTAAAATAAATGTTCGATGCTGTTTAAATTAAAAACGTGACTAAGGTATGTTTAAACGTAAACGCATTTTGGCGCCGTTTTGTGGTACATACAAGATTTTTGAAACATCTGTTCAACACAACTAAGGCGTGTTTAAATATTTTTGGTATGATGGTTCATCAGGTATTTAGTAAATGGTCAGACGGATTTTTAGTCCTTGCATATGTGTCTACTTAATACTAATCAAAGTGCAATGTATTATTTTCTTTATATAAATACATCAACATATCTGTTTTTAAAATAATGACAGAGTAGCTAGTGAAATAACTCCAATTATGGCAATGGACTCATGCTTTTGCATCGGAGCGAACACCAAATTCGTATATGTAATAATTGGTATTAAGTTTAATGGATGTATTTTGTAGCTTCTAGATTCCGCAATCAAGAAGAATTCCCAATTAAGATCAGTTTGGGAAGAGAAAATATTGCTTAATAAGACTGACGAAAAGAAAATGTTGGCAGTTCTACAAGATGCAACAAGAGTTTTAAAGACAGCAGATGCTGTTCATCTTTATAACCTGATGCTGGATAATGTTCAAACAAATGCTACAGTAAGTTGCGAAGATGTATCAGATGATTTGGCTTTTTATTATAATGAATTTGCATGACGAAGCGGATCGATCAATAAGGAAAAAATCTACCAATAGAAGTTACTATTACTTCCATTTCTTGGCCTAACGTATAGCGATTTTAAATGTAGATGTATGATTTTTTATTAGCATAACTATGGCTTATTCTTATACATATATTGCAAGACGGCGAAGCAGATTTTTATGTGCCTAACTCTAGTAGTGATTGACTGACCCAACTGCTGTCAGCCTACAGGAAACCATGCCTCCGATCCTAATGCTCTCCGGGACTAACCATCACGGTATTGACACTCATGCCTTCATCAGACATGCCGGAACTCGGGCAGGCCGTTTGGCGACGTTACTTTGTCTTATAGGTGGTAACTTGCCGCGGCCGAAGCCATACACCTGAGCTCTTCGGTCGTTCAAAGATCACTTGTAGAAACTCAAGGGTAAAAACAAATGGATGCGGGTGATTTTGAATACAAAAAAGAATGTCGAGCGAGAATATTGAAATTCTTTCCGGGATTCCGACCTGCACGCCGACTTTTTGTTTAGTACCTTAATAAAACACGTTTCTTGTATGGGTGCCACCTTTTATTTTTAACTTTTTGTTATATATTTTTAGGTAATCCGTCATACTAACATATTATCTGTGAAAATATATACTAAAATTGCATTAGCTCAATCTCTATTACTTCCAATTCTTGACTACGCTGATGCCTGCTATCTCGATCTCACGGAGGAACAGCTAGATAAACTTGAGCGTCTTCAAAATTTTTGTATTAGATTCATATTTGGATTACGCAAATATGATCACGTCTCTCAGTTTCGTTCTAAGTTCAATTGGCTGACAATACGTTTTCGCCGGAATGCTCATATTCTTAGTCTCCTTTACAATATATTGTTTAATCCTACATCCCCGCGCATCTCAAGGAACGTTTTGATTTCCTTCACTGTTCTTCATACACTTTAAGGTCATCAGAAAATCTTACACTTGAAATCCATCCTCATACTAGTTCGTTCTATAAGCAAATCTTTCACCATTCAGGCTGCTCGCTTGTGTAATTCTCTTCCTGTATCTATCAGACAAGCACCGACTCTCAGAATGTTCAAGGATCAAGTTAAAAAGTTTTATTTGTCCAATTAATTTTGCACTACATTTTTGTCAATGTCTAGGCTTTGTATGGGATAATATTATGATATGCATGTATCTTTATATAATTTATTTATTTATATATATATATACGTATAAGGTAACTGTACCATTCATGGTCAGCGTTCTATTGATGGTCAATTTTGATTTAAAAGCTGCAAAATAAGAGAACTAAATAATGCAAGGAAAATGGCTACACTTAGTAATAAACTATAGACATTCTGCTTGTCAAAAAATGACGTTTCTCATTTTGACACTTCACATTTATAACAGGGCGAGCCTTTGAACGGAATGCGATGGTGAACATATAAAATAAGTGTAATTTTTGTTAAGGAGTTAAGTAATTTTGATATTTTTTTTGTTATAAAATATGGGGTTTTGAGTTATACCTCTGTATTGATACTAAGAGTAAAATACCTGTGAGACAAATGATACCACAAAATTCACATATTTCGGTCTTGGAGACTGTATGAACGACGCTGACCTTTACTGGAACGTCCAATTATGATATTTCCAATGATGGTCAATTTGACCATGATTGGTGTAATAGGGATTTTGTTATTTTTAATCAAATTTAGAATATTTGTCCATAGTTATGAAATTACATTTTATTGGCGGCTCGTTCTCCCATTATGGTCCAGTAATGGTCATAGTTACCATTATTGGGGGTGACCATGACTGAATGCTGAATCATAAACCATAATGTTTGCATTATATTAGGCGTATGTGCTTGCTTTTCGCTCATATTTTAGACAACTAAATTTAAAATATAGATTATCGGCTAATGAAGGAAGGGAAAGGTGAAAAAATAACTATTTAGTTATTTTTATCGACATCGATCTCATTTTGATTTGTATTTGATTGTTAAAGTTTGAACGATTCTAATTTCAGAATAGTAAATAAAAAACAAATCTTTTGCTTCTGTTATCACGAATGACAATATATTAACTACCTTAGTGACCATAATTGGTGCTAGCCATAATAGGAGATGACCATGAATGGTGGGTCAACATTGGGTTTTGGACTGACCATCATTGGCTCTGGCTACCCTTACTTTTCAAATATTTTTTTTTACTTTGCTATCAAAGACAATACTTATTTATAAGCTTTAGTGTGTTACGCATTCCTACTTTTATCAATATCAATAGTTTTGAAACCGATCTGGTTTTAATTAGATAATGATACAACAGTGAATAAAATTAAAATATCTTATAGTGACCATAGCTGGTGCATTTACCTTATATGTATATACAGTTGTGGTCATATAATTAAGAACGATTTGAAGTTATAGAAGTTTTTTATTTGAATCGTGTCATACACAATGATGTGTGCCTTTTGAGAAGCAACTACTCATGTTGTAAAATAGCCACATTAATAGAGCAACGTGGCTTAGGAATGAACAATAAAATCGCTAACTATTTTTTTCACAATTTATTTATTTTACCAAAGTAACACATTCAAATAGTACTGAAGCTGGACAAATAATTAAGAACGATTTATTAAACTGCGCGGGAATTATTTTGTATGACACTTACATTTAAAAAATCACAATAATATGTAGCGCAGAAAATTTAAAAGCAATTTAATATATTTTTAACTAAAATTAATAGTTAATAGCATATCCACGGCTTTTAATTACTGCTTTACACCGGCGAGGCATTGACTCTATTAATTTTTGACATTTCGCAAGAGAAATAGAGTTCCATTCTTCTAAAAAAACGTCGTATTCCCACACTGTGTATTTGAAACCTTTTTCTTTACTTCGAACCACAGATTCTCTATTGGGTTTAGATCTGGGCTGTTAGCTGGCCAGTCTAAGATAGAAACTGAATGCGCTGTAAGAAATTCCTTTACGGTGCGTGCAGTGTGCTTTGGATCATTGTCATGCTGGAATGTCCAAATAACCGGTAGAACGTCTTCAGCATATGGTAACATTGTTTCTTCCAGTATATTTTTGTATTGGAACTGATCCATGTTACCTTCTATCAACTTTACAGGTCCAACACCATGTCCAGAAAAGCACCCCCAAATTTTCACATTTCCACCACCGTGCTTTAATGTAACTTTCGTGTACTTAGGGTCGAATGCTGTATTCGGGGGACGTCGTACATATCGTTTTCCATCAGAACATACTCTGTTTATTTTCGTCTCGTCAGAAAAAAGTACATTTTTCCACTGTCGCACAGTCCAGTTTTCATACTTTCTCGCAAATGCAAGGCGGGTTTGCCTGTGGCAAAGTTTCAACATGGGTACCTTTCTTGCTATCCTACCGTGCAATTTTTCTTCTACCAAACGTCTTCGATTAGTGCGTGCTGAGATTGCTGAAGGGTTGTTTTCACCAAAATATTATTTTCTCAGCTCATTGGAGCCTTTAAAAGGATTTTGTTTTGCCATACGAACGATGTTTCGGTCATCTCTAGGAGTTGTTTTTCTCTGTTTAGGTACACGTGGAACATTCGAAGTAGTTTGATACGTAGCGAAATGCTTTACAGCGTGGAAAACCATCGTTTTTGAACATTGCAGATGGTCGGCTATCTTTTTATAAGACCAATTCTTCCGGCGAAGTTTTATTATTACTTCCCTTGTAGATTTATCACAACTTTTATTTTTTCCCATTGTTTTTTTATAAGAAGCAATCACTTTTAATCTTTTACAGCACCAAATGGCGCCAAAATTATACAAACAGTAACAAATCGACCGAGTGTTCTCTATTTAAATTTGAATAAAGGCATAAACTATTTAGCGTTCTTAATTACGTGACCAGCCAGTAAACAGGAATACTATGTTTCGAAGTAGTGTAAAAAGTTTGTCTATTTATTTTTAGCTAATCATGTGTATCAATGAATACAGTGGTATTATGGAAAAGTTTTACGATACCGAGAGAAATAAAAGAAAATTGCATACAATTAGTTTTGCGTCTTAGTTTGAAAAAATCCCTCCTTTATATCAGGGTTCTTAATTATATGACCACCACTGTATATATCATTATCTATTTATGTATGTTGATATGCGTATATATATTATGTATTTATTTATTTTAAAAACTTACATCCTATTTTTATACATTTGTTTAGAAACTATAGTAAAATTCGTTTTATTTTTAAAATATTTTTATGAATTTTTACTTTTTTCATTGTTAATTGTTAGACTACACCCGCCTCAACTGTTTTGCCATCCTAAGGTTGCCTGGAGATCACTTTTAGTGATAAGGCCGCCCATTGTAACACTATGTTATTATTATTTAATTAAATGTTATGATGTAAACTTTAATATTTTATATGTGGTGTAACAATAAAGAGTTTTCTATCTACCTAAAATATCAAGCAGATATCAATTAATGTTCCATAGACACAGCCTTTTAAAGGTTGTCTGACGGATAGATGGATAGCCGAGGCATAGTGATAGGATCCCGTTTTCTATAGGGAACCATAAAATTTAAAAGCGTGTAGCAAAAATGTGCATTTTAAACTATTTTATTGACAAAATAACTTTGAGACATACAATTATGTTAAACTTCTACTAAATCATTTTATGAAGCAAGCCCAGTGGCAGTTAATGGTTATCTCTGGCTCAAAATACCTTTCACAACTTTCTTACGTAAATGTGAAAAAAAAGAAAACATGAAATTTACACTGAGATTACAATTTCAAGATTCACCTACTCTATATTTTGAGTTAACACTGTATATGATAAGAGCATGTTTTATCTGTTATCTTTCAGTCAGTGATACCCCATGTAATAAGAGTCTACTGACACATTTCACTCGTCTTTGAATCTTAGCTATGACATGCTTGAGCCACCATGGCAATATTTGGTCACATTGAGGGCTTAGCCCTGGTGCACCTATTAAATTACCCTTGTGGGATAATACTTTTTTATAAATAAATAAATATTTTTACTCTTGATCCATCTTTTTTCAAAGTATTTTCAACAGGAGGTTGGTGATTAACCTCAAGTAGAAAATCTTTTGTTAAACATTTAATTATGCGTCCTGGCTTCTGTCCTTGAAAGCCAATTCACATTCTACACTTACCTAGCCAACATATTATCTACCACATCCTCTCTTACCAAAATTTTGTGTAATAGTGGTCAAATGCTAATCAGTTCCAAATTAATTATTTAATATTTTTATTTATGTGAAAAAATAAGTTGTTGTGGTAGAATTAATTTTACACATATTTATATGAATCACAATATATTTTTGTTACAGCTGAAACATTTGTACAATAAGTTCCAAAACTGTGAGAATGCAGTCTTATTGGAAGTAAAACCCAAACTCTTACAGAAGATGTATGAATATAACGGATTAAAAGCTGCAAGAGATTTTTATGCTGACCTTATCAAAACTCCACCAATTCAATTAGAAGTCAACCAAGTTATGATAGATATTGAAAAAGAGCAGGAAAAACCCAATGCTAAGTGCATAAGAAAATATTATGAACTTGCAGTCATGCATCATGGAAGTACTAATTTTGAAATTTGGATGGACTACATGAAGTTTGAAACTGAACTTGGTACTGCTGCATTTGTGCCTTTGCTATATAGAAGAGCTATTGGAATGCTGAAAAAAGAGATAGTTGATGATTTCATCAAGGCACAGACAATGGCTAAATTAAAATAAATTTTTAGAGAATAATTTACCAATAGTTTCATTTATTTAAAGTGATGGCCCAGTGGCAATAGCTGCTGTGTAGCTGGTATCCCGCTACAGGCTTGAGTTTCACTACAATTGATAGTAAGGCATTTGTCAATGTTCACCTAGCTAGATACTTTCAAGTATAAAATCTGTCCTGAAGTGTCAGCAGCTGTCCTTAAAAGAGTGCCCATTCTAGGTTAGATAAAACTCCCACCATTAGTGGGAAAATTAAAAAAAAAAAAGTTTTATTGTGGATGAATAATTAAGTTGTAATTAAAATACCCCCGTGGGTGCCAGGTTAAAATTCCTCCCCCCAGTTCTAATTGTGGGTGCCATAAGAGATGACTAAAGGCAAAATACCGGAAGGAGGGCAGCAGCGCCTTCTCAGGAACTAATATCTTATTCTGCGATCCTCAAACCACCTGCCAAGCGTGGGGATTATAGCAAACCCCCCTAAACGGGGACGGTTGTGTTCAATTCTGCTGATACAGTACAGTAATTAAAATAATATGGCTTGTATTGTCATGAAGAGTTATTGAACACCAAAGTAAATGATTCAATAAATGACTACTAAAACTAACAAATATATTACTTGTGTATCTATAAAAAAATATATTAGGTACTGCAAAAATGTATTATGTGATCAAGTACACAATTTGGAAGGAAATATATGACAGGCAGTTAATTTATTGCCATAAATGTCAGGATTCACCTTAACCCCTGGTGATCTAGATATTGCAAATGCCCATCTAGATGTCCAGAAACAAGAGTGCGAATTCTCATTCAAAATTATTTTTATTGAGTTGAAAAGATTTTTAGCTTTTCTTACATTGTGTACAATAAAGTGTTATCTATTTAAGATTGTTTATCAGGTGCTTTTGTTTATGGGATATTAAATGTATTTAGGAATACAATCACAGAGGAATAAAATATATTTATTTAAATATAACCATACCTGGACAATCAACAATCTAGCAAAACAATATTCACATGGTACACCATTTTATATTAATTATTTACATTATTTCTTTTTATTTACTTCTCCATTAGAGCTTGCATTGAATCTACTTGGTGATCATGGAAAATATTATTACAACACTTAGAACAAATAAACGCAATACATAAATGCAATAATGTCTTGAAAATTTCTACTGTAGGGCTGCAACTGGTGCTATGTAGTACCTAAAGATAAGAGACGATCCTCGTTTATGCTGCTTATTCCGAAGCAATTCCCGATAGCATACTTGCCATGATGGATAGTGAGGCATTGCTGGGGGATTGCCAGCTTGCAAGCTGCAGCCAGCCACTGCCATACAAGTAGACACAACAACCAGGGGGTAGGTTAAAGTACTTGTCACAAAAGTAAGTAGAGGCACAGTATAGTACCGCAAATCTTTAGTCTTGACCAAATATTTGTTTACATAGTAAGCCAAAACACCAGTAGTGACTATACATGTCAAATCTCCTAGCAGTCTGGGGATGAATCCGTGGAAAAAGCCCAGGATTCCATCTTCTCTGTAGATGGAAATGATTGCTCCAATCAAGGAGGAATAGTTTTCCTCTTTACCAATAAAAGAGGCCATCATTCTGACTGAAACTACATGGAATGGGTATGCAACAATGTTTGAAGCGATGTGCATGACCATGCCACGACGCCCGAGCTTGATGTAGTCTTCGGGCTTCGGTTCCTCATCGTTGATAATGTTAGGAGGGTCTTCAATCTCAGGTAAGTTAATTCCAGACACATTAATAACTTTCGATGTCAGTTGACTTGATGCGATCAGGCCAAGTAATCTAGCTGATAAACCCTTATAGCAGCCGAGGAATCCGTCTTGATTCTTGATATATTTTATGTATTGGAACACGTTAGGTAATATCATGGCAGGGCGACCGAACAGAGTGGTAGACCGGCGCGGCGCGAGTGGTTCGTAGCCAAGTTGGATAAGAACTTTTGCATATTCCATTGGGTGACATACTGTTGTAACTAGCAGTTGAGAGGGCAACGCTGCTATTTTGGCTTTTTCAGTCTCGTCCATGTTTTGACAAATTTCACGTCCTTCCGAAATCAAAAATCAAAATTGACCTACCACCATAGATAGATAACTTTGATTTGACAACATAGACTTTTAGTCGACAAGTCCAAAGTTGTCAATGCTGCCATAAATAAAAACTTTTATTCGAACGAATGATTTTTGGTTATATTTTAATCGACTAAAATAAACCTAGGAGCATTATGCATTTCCTACCTCACAAAGTACATTATATACACATACCCATTTTCAATTATAATGTATTTACCTACGTATAATACCTGCTTAATACCTAAAAGAAAGTGATACTCTTATTTCATAATGTATAAATGTCAGTTAAAATAATATAGTACTCTTCATGGTAAGTATCATCATGGTTCTGATTTGTATTGTTCCTGCATCATCCAATATCATCTACCACCTGCTACCTACCATCTGGTACCTTACCTGGTACTTACCAACTACACACCAAATCATTGGTTTGTTGCATAAAATATACTATAATTATTATCTATAAATGAGATTTCAATTTCCTAATTGAGTTTTTAACAAAAAACAGCTTTCATGTTAAAGTAGTTTTTAGTAGGCATATTTTCATTATATCCAATATTCTTTTTGATTTTCTTCAGTATCTATTATTTGTTCATGCTGACGTTGGTGTTTTTTCTGACGGCATTGTAGTCAGCAACGTATATGACATTTCATTGGTTTCTTGTTATGCTACATTCTCTTTGGGATCGAGACTCATCGTTTGCAACTAGGAGGAAGTATCTATACTTCCTCCTAGGTTTGCAAGCAATGGATAGGCAAGAAGTATATCTCAACGCGATTTACGCGGAGAAAAACTCAATTTTTAACTTTACACGTTTATATATGAAGTTAGTGAGTCTGTCCTAACACGATTATGTGGAGGAAATGTTTGTCGTATTTTCCTACATCAATGATGATATTATTATATGAAAATATGGTAGGATCCTCATTGATAGCGATTAAACTGTTTTAATGGAGTGCTAGGAAATCTATAAAGAAAATTACCTACTACTCCATGCATTTATTGTTCCGGAACACCAAACATTTGAACAAGTAGGTACCATTGACACGCCATTGCTGAATATTGGCAATAGATAATTTTAAATAATATGTACCTACCGTAAACTGCTGCAACTTTGCACGGGATTTAAAGTTTTTTGTTAATGTTTCTTAAAATATTTGTAATCTGTGCTATTTTGTAATTAGTGCACAATTTTGAGCTTAATATCTAATGTTGTGAGGTATAAAATGGCCAAATTCCTCATTGTAGGTTGCCGTATAAGCAGTCAGTTCTAGGTAAAGTTGTAGCCAAAATCTTTAACTTTGCCTAGGAGATTAAAAAACAAAATAAAATACAATTAAAAAAACATCTTAATAGTACGAGCATTTTAGTACTTTAACGGTCGAGAGTCTAATAGCCTCATAAAACAAATAAAAGTCAATGGATATTCATTAGATTACTTATGCAGACAAATAAGTATACTTACCTAGGAGAATAAGAAAAAGAATCAGTTTTGAAAAAGAAAACAATGAACAAGAGGTTGAAAGAAGAATACAGAGAACATGGAATAAATTTTGGAGTTTGAAAGAAATTTTCAAAAATAACATGCCAATAAAGCTCAAAACTCAAAACAATGAACTCTAACCTCTTACCATGCTAAACATATGGATGTCAAACATGGACATTTACGTCAAAAGTTAAGCAAAGAATAACATCCTGTCAACGTGGCATGCAGAGAAGCATGCTAAAAATAAAGAAACTAGACAAGATTAGACACGTAAAGATAAGAGAAATAACAAAAGCTACTTATGCCTTAAACTATGATTAAAAGTTAAAGTGGAAGTGGGCCGGTCACATAGCGAGGCTTAGAGACAAAAGATGGATCTTCAGCACCACCATATGGAGAGGACCTCAAGGAAAGAGAGGAAGGCCCTAAACACCCTGGGAGGACGAAATAAAAAAAGTCGCTGGTCCAAAGTGGTGGCAAATAGCACAGGATAGAGAGAAGTGGACATCGTTGGAGTAATAAAAAGTTGGTTTCTAAAAAGTTATATGCCTAAATTAATTGGTATGATGGAAACTATTGAGATACCGTAAATTGCTGCAACTTTGCCAACTAGCTTAAATTTTGCCTTAATCATAAAACAAGAAATACATTTTTATATGTCATATATTTCCTGCTTTCAGTAATGGTGTAAATCCTATCATTACTGTGGCAACACAATGTAATATTATTTCAACAAAGAAGTAATAAGTACTTTGTACGTAGTACATATTACTTCCATGTATTTCAATGGTAGCTCCCGGGCTATTGTAGTCATCCCGGGCTATTGTAGGGCCAGGCCCTCGCCCAAAACCCGGTGGAGCTGGACGACCGCACAGGCGGTAGCCAGCATCTATGTCCTCCCTAAAAAAAAAAAAAAAAAAATCAATGGTAGCACTAACGTGTTACTGTCAGACTGCTGTTAAACGTCGTGTAATAGCAGTCTATATTTTCGTGTGGCCCGGAACTTTTTGTTTTTATCGTAGAATACCTACTATTCCAACCTTTTGATTATTTACGATGTAAGAAATGTGTACATTTTATTGTAAATACTGTTGTTTTTTGACGAAATTGTTTATTTACGTCTAGGAAGATAATAGGCAATTTTGAAAAGGGTTACTATAACACAAATGATTCATCATTGCCCAGGGCTAGGGTTGTCCCTATGTTTAACCGACTTCCAAAAACGAGAAGTTTCTCTTTTCGACTCTGTGTGCGTTTTTATGTATGTGTCATATAACTTAAGTCTGCAGATTCAAAGGTCGATTTGCGATATTTGAACTACATTTATTTTGTTACTGAAACCAATTGATCTAGATGCCAAATTTATTGTGATTTTTATTTTGTTAGTTATAGTAATTCTAGGTTAGCCTGTAGAACATCTTAGACCAAATGAACGCTTTCCAACAGGTGAGATAGTGGTCAAAGGCCAGGCTATCAGCAAAAATAAGTTTAAAAAATATTTTGATACCTACCACAGAAGATTTGTCATAATCTATGTTTGTAACTTTATAAATGTCAAGAATTAGTAATAAGGATATTTTTTACCATTCAATAATTAGTTAATGTTTCATTAGGCACAGACCTGTGCACAATGAAACATTAATCCTTTCAAAAAGTTTGCGTTGCGATGAATGTTTTAACAGGCACGTCTTGACGTTGGCTGTGTTTAGAGACCACACCAATATGAAATAAGATCACACTTTTAGCATTTTATATAACGAACCTTTAATTCAACATTTAGAGTTAGACTTATATCTAATATAATTATTATGTAGCACACATTTTATATTATCAGTGGGCCCCAAACTCGGCTAGGCCTATATCTTGGTACCTTGGTACATCTGGGAAACACACTGCAAATAGATCATGACAGATTGGAAATACCTGTACCTAATCGTGCCAATAGTCGTAGCAACAGTACATTTTCAGCTAATGTACTCGTATGTAGGTAGTTTGGCCTAGAGTGCCGGCGGTATTACCCGGTTTAGTAAAATAAATTGAAAATGGTCTCTCATTTGCACACTTCTGCTCTCTATTGAGTGTAAGCGGCGCCGTTTTCTAATCGTCTCTTTAGAAAACCGGGTGCTACTTCTGTTCTTATGCACAGCTTTTGATGCGGCCTAGTCAGTGCTGCTAGCTACATAATTCTAGGTATACCTACTGTGTTTGAGAGTAATTATATATTTATATACAAAGAATATATATAAAAGAAGAATATATAGAAGAAAAAAACGCAAGTAGTAACGGTAAAATAACATTTTATTTGTAAACTAAGCGGATGAGGTAAGCAGTTCGTTGGAGCCATCTTCGTCTATTTTGTAAGGAAGTTGTGTTGACGTCATTAAAGTTGGGGGTCCCCGTGAACCTCGTCTTGTGTCTTGGATGGGTGGCTGTAAAAATAATAACTATAAAAACAGGCCAAGGGCTAATCGGACTAGCATAAGAAGATTCCGTAACCAACACACGTTTATACATATTTCGTTCAGTTGGGGATACTTATTCCGGATGCGAATTGATCTTAGGCGTGTGGCCGTGTACAGACCGTTCTACTCACGAAGTTGCGCAGCTCCATATTTTTTTAGTGTAGTTGCAACCACTACTGGCTAGGCTACTCAAGCGATCATATTATACATTTTTATGTTTTACTGCTTGTACTATTAGTATTTACATCTACATTAAGACGTAGTGTAGGTACAAACAAGCCCAACCCATAAAAATGCGCATCAATTGTGGAGGGCCGAACCTTCCTGAGCAATCAGGTTTGTACCTACCTAGATAATAGCTACGTAAACCTGTAAAAACTAAATTAAAAAAAAATGAAAAAAAACACGTAGTGTAAAATAATATCGTGCAAGAAACTTGGTGTAAATAGTTTATGAGTGTGATATTGTGCGTATCCCAGCTGCATAAAAAAATATTTTTTGATAATTATTCGTACCACCCACCGTACATAATTAAATATATTGTGAACGGAACCATCAGTGTTGGAATCTGATTAGCATACTATATACGGTTTAAATTCCACTAGCGGTCACCAATCTAAAATCGCAGCAAAGTTGATCGATTAAGAACGGCCAGGCAAGCTCCGTTACGATCACTTCTATAAAGTTACCGATTAGCTATCGACTTCCAAAAAGGCTCACCGGCGTAAATTCCTTTTCCTCATTATCTTCACTGCCGCTGTCGTCTTCATCGTCCGTTTCTTTTATTCCGTTATTATATTCGTTTCCTTCGTCTTCTTCGTTCTCCAATGACTCATCTTTTTCTTCTAACGGCTCCCAAACTCGTTCTTTTTCTATCATATCTGAAAACTCACGAATATTATATATGTGAAAGTTTGTGTAAGTATGTAAATGTGTTCATGTCTTCTCTTCACGCCGCAATGGCTGTAAGGATTTTAGTGAAATTCGGTAAGTACATAGATTCCGTCCATATTTTTGTTAGAGATGAGAAGGATATCCAGCTAGCCACTATCCGGTATCTGGCCTAATTGGTCACGTTTTTTAATATTTGTCTAATACCGGATAATAGGTCACTTAGGTACATAAGTTAAGGACCTATCTAAAGAATCTAATTACTGATGAAATAATGAATTGCATTAATATCAGCCAACAAACGGAAATATTTCTGGATAGCCTCAAAGTTGCAGAATAGGTAGGTATGCCTATTTACATATCTGGAACTATAACAGATCTCAGTAATATTTGTTCAATTTCCGTGTTACTTGTCTAAAATTAATTTTATAAACATATTTTTATTCTTTTTCCATATTTTTTTTCACCCAACCTAAAACTATAGAAATAATTAGTTATATTTAGAAAATACATTTAAGCGCTTCTATTTCCTAATGTCTCTTGGCAAACTTCGCGTTTCGTCACTCGTCGGATAAATATTAATTTTAATTGCATACCTAATTGTCTAACATAAGAACTTTCTTTTAGAAGTCAGTTAAAAAGTATTTTGTTTATAATGATATTAATTTCGTTGGTATATTTTACATAATGTTATTTTTACAGTTCTTTGTAGTTCACGCGGGAATCAAAACCAAACAACTATAAAGTATTTAGTCATCATCATCATCATCAGCCGGAAGACGTCCACTGAACAAAAACCACCCCCATAGAACGCCACAATGAACGGCTATTAGCCACTTGTAGCCATTGGCTACCCGCGACTTCCACGATGTCATCAGTCCATCTAGTGGGGGGCCTACCAACTCTGCGTCTTCCGGTGTAGTGTGGTAAACATTCGAAAACCTTTCTTGCGCATCGGTTATCAGTTTGTCGAGCAATATGGCCCGCCCATTGCCACTTCAACTTGCAAATTCTGAGGGCTAGGTCTTTCCATAGCTCGTTGAACGACTCTGAGTTTATCCATAAGTGCCACAGTTAAGGACCACGTCTCAGTGCCATAAGTCATCACTGACAACACACACTGGTTAAAGACTTTGGTCTTCAGGCTCTGCGGGATGTTGGACGAGACGATGTCGCGTAGCTTCCCGAACGCTGCCCATCCGAGTTGGATTCTTTGGGCGACATCTTTGTCGAAGTTGAACCTACCTAACTGGACAGTCTGTCCCAGGTATATGTAATGGTCAACAACTTCGAGCGTATCGTTCCCAACAACTACTGGTATGGGTGCAACATGGACATTAGACATAATTTTCGTCTTGTCCATGTTAATTTTAAGACCCACCTGCTGGGAAACTCTTCTGAGGTCGCTGAACATTGTACTGAGTTCCTCAATTGACTCTGCATCGGCGAAACGAGGGTGTGATGTATTCGCCATAGATGTTAATGCCAAATTCTTTCCAGTCCAAGAGCTTGAAAACTGCTCCAACGTATTTGTAAACAGTTTCGGAGAAATAACGTCTCCCTGTCTCACGCCTCGTTGCAGTTGGATTGGTTCAGTGCTCTTGTCCTGTAGTCGAATCGACATGGTGGCGTTCCTATACAAAAACTTCAGCGCTTCGATGTACGATGCGAGTCAATTTGGCATCGCTGAAGAGACTGCAGTACGGGCCAGGTTTCGATGGAATCGAAGGCTTTTTCATAGTCCACAAACGCTAAACATAATGGCTGATTATACTCCTCAGTCTTCTGTATAATCTGGCGGAGCGTATGGATATAGCCTATGGTGCCTTTTCGGAACCCGGCTTGTTCGGGAGGCTGGAAGTCATCAAACCTACGAGCAAGACGATTCGTAATGACTCGTGAAAACAGCTTATAAACATGGCTCCGAAGTGAAATGGGCCTGCAGTTCTTCAGCAAGGTCTTGTCCCCTTTTTTGAAGAACAGTACCATTACACTTCTGCTTCATGCTTCTGGCGTTTTACCTTCAAGTATGACGGAAGAAGAATCAAGAATAAATAACTACTGGAGGACTAAGAGTACCGGTTTTCCACCCGCTATCAGAAGTTCAGTCGTGATTCCGTGATCACTTGGCGCCTTGTTGTTTTTAAGCTGTTTGAGAGCCATTCTTAACTCGTATAGTCTGATGTCCGGGACATCTTCGGTATAGTGTCGGGTCAGTTTAGCTCTTTTGTCCTGAGCTGCACTTACAACGGGTTGTCATGTAGAGGTGTATAAATGTCCATAAAACCTCTCAAGCTCTCTCAGAATCTCCGGTTTTGATGAGATGATTCTGCCATCGTCGATCTTCTGTTTGGTTATTTGGCTTTGCCCAATAGACGAATTTTTTGCGAACATTTTGGAGCTTTGGTTACGCTCTATTGCGACCTTTATACAATTAATATTGAAGGCGCTCAAGTCGTGTCGCAGTGCCTTCGAAATTCGTCTATTGAGCTTGCAGTAGTTCAACATATCAACTGTAGATTGCAGTCTCATCTCCGGTTTTCCATCAACTTGATGGTATCTGCTTAGAGTTTCTTCGGTTTATTTCGGTGGGGGGTCTTAAAGAACTGAGACCCCACCGCTTGGACGGCTTCCACCAACCCGTTATTTATCTCGTCCAGTGGAACACTGGAAGCGATTATGTACTTCAAGTTGAAAGTTCTCGGGGTTTTGAAGTTGGGCAACGCTAGGACGGAGCGTGGAGTTTATCAGAGGGGACCCCTCAAGCTTAACATTGATAATCAATGTGCCTCTAACAATACGGTGATCGCTGCCGGTTTTCACCTTATGGATCACAGAGACATCATTGAATATTTGCTTCTTAGTCGTCATGATAAACTCCATCTTATTTTTTGTTGAACCATCGGGGCTTATCCACGTCCACTTCCTGGATGATCACTTCTCGAAGAAGGAGTTTATCGCAAAGAATCCCTCCTTCTCCATGAAGTCGACCAGCCGCTGGCCCCTCTAGTTCCGCTGCCTATATCCAAATGGCCCCACTCTCAACTCATCGCCATTTCGTATGCCCAACTTATCGTTGAAATCCCCCATAACAACGGTGATGTATGTTTCGGAGGAATGTATGGCTTCAGATATCTCCTCATACATAGCTATACTTCATCGCCTGAGTGTGTCGAGGTCGGTGCGTAAACCTGTATTGCTCTTGATTCAATTCTCAAATCCTTCGCACCCCCGGGTTTCAATAAAAGTACTCGCGACAAATAAGAACTTTGCATTCTTGTACAACAAATAACTATTGCTGCGCTATTTAGTCGTTTTTCAATGTATTTTTTATATATTTTATCATGGTAAGGTGTTATTTTCTTTGTATTATTATAAAGCTTCTATGATCAGGATTAAAAATATAACAACGTATATGTAACTCTGATGGTATAGCGATCTGGATGTCCAAGCAGGAATTGGCAAAATGCCCTATCGCCGGGTGAAGCTGTAGACTTTACCCACCACATTGTTGCCGAGATAATCAACATTATCATTGCTTAGTGAAACCTCGTGCTTATAGTACACATTAAGAGAAATCAGAAAGACCACATATAAAACAATATTTACCTCTGAACCTTAATGAGCCACGTCTACTGACAGGTTTATCCTCAGGCACCTCCACTATAACCGTGGCGGCTCCATCCAAAGACACTCCATTGGTTTTCTTATCACCATCTTGGTTGCTGTCTTCGGCGTCTTTGTTAGTCTGAATTTTAATTAGTGATATTTTTAGCATGTACCAACTAAATCGATTGGTAAGTATAGATTGAATCTTAGCGAACATATTCACTTCGTTATTATTGGGTGCAGGATTTCTTTTGTAATTGAGTATTTTTGAAGAACATGAAACTCAGTGCGCGTCTAGCAGCCCTCGAAGCAGCCCGAATTTATGAGCATCTTTACTGCTCGAACACCGGTTGGAGACGACTAAACACCATGAGTGCTAGCCGGTATATGTAGTTTATGAAACAACTTGTTGAATAGAATATTAAAAGTAAATAAAAATAGACACATTTTACTTTTTTTTTTAAATAAAATAGACACATTTTACTTTACCTGTGAGAAAGAAACGCTAGGTTCTTGCAATTGCAGAGCGATTTCTTTGCTCCTCATTATTTTCTCATCAGTTTCCTTTTCCTGCTTGAGCCGGTGAGCCTTGTGCGTTCGCCACATCTACAATGAAGTAGGCCATACTTGAAACTATGCTGCAGTTAATATAGGATTTATAGTGATTGGCTCGATTCCCACCAGTGGCAGCGGCCGGCAGTTTTACTTTCAAAGCATTTATACTCTGTCTCTATTAATACAACAGGAAATGTTGTCATAAACGTTACGTAGGTCGGAACTCCCAAACCGAGGTTCCGTGTATACCAACACGGAATGTACCAAGAATATCGTTATGTTATCCATACAACTCGAGATCCTTTGAGAGAGACGCCCAGACGGATAACCGAGGCTTAGTAATAGGGTGATCTAGTACGAACCCTAAAATTAAGGTAGGTTTCTATACAAGAATCGTGTTGCCACTCTTGGCAGATTAAGATGGCAGTTAAACAGGAGGCAATTGTTTTCATCACCTCTTATACGACTCCCACAGACAGACGGGAAAGGGTGGTGGGGGGTAATTCCTGCCCGGCACCACTTACTAAATGGTGGTGGTATCAGTTCAAAACAATAGTCAATCTGTGAAAAGAAACATAATAATAAACAATCCTACTCACATGGTATCCAGTATAACATAAGCCAAGCACGAAGACCACAATGAGAGCTATGAAGAACTTATCAGTGTTTTCCTCCTCAGCATCAGGCTGCTGGTGCAAGGAGTCATACGGGATCCTCGAGGGAGGGTCCTCCACCCAGGTCTTGTCGACGCTCTGGAAGTTTGTACCATGATGCTAACATCATATTTGTACAACACAATTTAGTTGATTATAAAAACATAAGTAACTCTGCTTAACTAACACCGTTGAACTAAAGTTTCTCCCAGTAGAGGAAGGAGGGGGTTCTCATAATCCCCGCACTTGGCAGGCGTCTTGGGGAGCGCGGTATAAGATGGATGGTTCTTCAGTAGGCGCTGCTGCCAACTTGTTGGTTTTTTCCTCTTCGTTACCTCTTACGAGATGAAATTCTAGCCTCCCACACCCTATTGGGAACTCAGCGTAATCGATAACTATTTGATCGATCAAAGCCCGTAATATCAATCCCCACTTATCTCAGAGTTTAACTAAACGAAGCTTATATTTGACCTATAGATTAAATGCTTCCCATAATTTTAATGACGTAACACTGGTCGATTAGCTAATCTTAGATTGTTTTTTAAATGTAGCAACACTTGGCACAATGTTCATTCATATCAGTCAAATCAGTACTAATATTATAAATGCGAAAGTAACTCTGTCTGTCTGTCTGTCTGTCTGTTACGCTTTCACGCCAAAACTACTGGACCGATTTGAATGAAATTTGGTATGGAGATAGTTTGAGACCCGGGAAAAAACATAGGATAGTTTTTATCCGACTGCGCAAAAAGAGGTTAATGTTTTCGCGCGATAACCGACATACGCGCGGACGGAGCCGCGCCCGGAAAGCTAGTGTGTCATATAAATGTCGACTATGTGTAATTTGACAGACGGCGCGGCGGTGGCAGATTTTCACGTATCTTACTTATCTTGTAGGTACCTTCGATCATAAATATATATGATTGAAGGTAGGTACGAGCGGGTTGTTTGTGTTGTCTTGTGGTATTATTTTGGATCTTTCTTCCTCATATTTAATATACAGGGTTATTGGTAATATGCTAACAACCTCTTAGGGTTAACATCTGCTAGTCCTAACAAACATTTTGAAATAATTATGTTTTTTTTTATGCCTGATAGGTTAGCCTTTGACCACTATCTCACCTGATGGTAAGTGATGATGTGGTCGAGGATGTTGTTCAGACTAACCTAGAGTTACTGGCTCTCAAGGACAGCTGCCGGAACACACCGTCAGGTGCTTGGCGACAGATTTTCAACTTGAGGGTGGTAGCTAGCCAGGCGGGCATTTGCAAAGTGCCCGACCACCATGCTGTAACGACTGCTATCCTAAGACAACAACCGGGACCGACAGCTTAACGTGCCCTCCGAAGCACGGAAGCGCTCAGTAGTAATGCCCAACCAGCGGTCACCCATCCAAGTCATGACCGCGGCGGACGTTGCTGATCGATTCAGAATGGCTAAGCAAACTTGGCTACGAGCGCTTCAAAATGTTTGAGCTTCACCGCTTGGTGGAAGGGCATTTTGCGAGTGCCCACCTGGCTAGCGACCAGCTTTCAAGTAAAAAATCTGCCGCCAAGCACCTAACGGTGTGTTCCGGCAGCAGTCCATGAGAGCCAGTGAAATTACAGGCACATGAGACTTAACAACTATGTCTCAAGGTGACAGGCGCAGTGCAATTCGTGACTTGTTACGAAATGCATCTGTTATAGGCAGAGGATACCGCTTGACATTAGGTGGACCTCGAGCTTGTTTGGCCACAATAAAATTAAAAAAAAACCTCGGAAAGCCAATAACAAAGAGTCGTAACAGATTCAAACAAAGATACTTTGTTTTTATTCAAATTTTGTTTTCAGTACATTTTCATGTTAGTAATGTAGTATACCGCTGCTTTTAGGTTTTGTTGTTACTGCCTCTAGTCTTCAATTATAACGTCTTTGTACCAACAATTAATTGCTGCAAATAAAGTGTTAAAGAGAAGTTGAAAATTAGACATTGTCATGCCTGGCTCGCTCCACACTTGACGCACAAAGCTACAGATACCTGTGTATAGCTTCGCCGTATCCGTCTGGACGGGATAATTCTACGGTGCGTTCCGCGTCAGAAGAGATCAGAGTAATGCGTGGCTATGCGATAGAAAGAGAGACATCATATAAGTGAATATAAATATTAGCTACTCTGTGCTTTGCGAGCTGTAGTGCACTTTATTGCTTAGTAGCTTTCAAGTAGAAAATCTTAGAGATCTATTATCTTATTAGAGTAGCTTATTTATTAGAATTTTATTCTGTGACATTGCGCCCTGTACTTACAATAAGATAGCTTCCATTGTGCGTCGCGCCGAGTTGGTCATGCTCCGGCCAAGCTTCATCGAAATCAGCAGAGCATTGGGCGCTTCTAACGCCTTGAGCGTTTACTGCGTTAACTTTCTCAGAGTCAGAACGAGTAAACAACATGTATTCTTCTAGGGGTTTCATTATGTATTCATTTATTTCCACGAAGATATCTGAAAAAGAGATTAGGTGATTGTACCTATCATAAATGAGTCTAATTATTAGCTAAACATTATTTTTTCACACCTGTTAGGCTTGCCTTTGACCACTATCTCACCTGTGGTCGCAGATGTTGTTCAGGCTAACCTAGAATTACTGCATGTCTCTCAAAGATAGCTGCCATAACACGCCGCTATAGGTGCTTGGCAACAGATTAACTACTTGATGGTGGAAACTTTTCTCAGGTATGCGTTTAGGAATATTAGATCAGTATTGAAAATCGTTGATGAAATAATATTCCACAAGAGAGTCACATAATATTAATATGTCCGTTTACACCTTAAGGGATTACCTATACCAGCTGCCTGTCTTATATTCAACGTATGGTTGCCAAAATGTTACTTACTGGATAAACATCCGTTATACCCCTTGTAAATCTTCAATCTGGGGTCCGTAGTGTTGAGTCCTCCTATTTGGACCTCATTGGATCCAACATCAAGCACCTCCCAAAGCCCTTGAGGCGTTAGTTTCTGTAGTGGCACCTCTATTCGGTCAATGAGCAGTGTAGCTTCTTGGCCTATTCTGGTGTAGTACACTGTGTGACGAGCTCCTAGATAACATTGTTTATATTAGGAACAAGTAATATTAACTCTACCTGATGAAGAGCGCAGTCTTGGTATTACTACTAGTATTCGTGAGTCTCAACCGTGATAATACTATTTCTTTTTCACCACAACATCGTATAGGTACGTGCACGTTTTGTTGCTGGAAAACAGTGAGCAAAATTCGATTTGGCTGAGAGATTGAAGAGTGATTTGAATGTAGATTACTACGAATACCATGAAAACCAAATAACAAACGTTCGCATAATAGTTCGCATAGTAGTACTGCCCTGTACTTCGAAACTCATCTGCGTAATTTTAAAATTATGTGCATTTCATAATAATTGTAATAATGAAAAAATATACAATTTCACACACGCTTACATAGTTTATCATGTACATCATTATTTACAATTTCACCAATTTTTAATATAAATATAGAATGTTATAGATTCACCGAAAGAACATTGAAAGCACCTTTAAACAAATAGCGAATATCGTAGTTACGTTCAAAACGATAGATTTTTCATAGATCGATGGTGAAAACAATTTATAAACAATATAATTACAAAATGTGACTTCGAAGACTTCGTCACTACTCACTCGTATCAGATTCGTATTGCCTTCAGTGTCATTCTTACTTGATATTTTCACCACTGGTAGAAGTGAAAAGTTTCATATCAATCACGAGAGCTAATAATTATTACAGAAAGCCATTACATCACTCGCTGTGCTACTATACATATATGAAACACACGTTACGACCCTGATACGATTCTAGACTATTTCGTTAATGCACTCGTACATCGCTATGACCAAAACACAACTTGCTCACTAGTTGAACATCTAAATAACATTTGAAATTTCGTACAAACATGAGAAACATAGAGATACAGTCAAGTGGACGGAATGTAACAATGATGACAGACATGGAAACTAATAGAGAGGAATATAAAAAGAATAGCACACCCCGCTTAACGTGTATTAAGAGAAAGATAAGACAAGATTAAGGGCCCGTTTCAGAATGTCCTAATAAGGTTTCGGTAGGCTATGCAACACATAAAATAACTGAATCATAAAAATGACAGTTGACATGCAGCGCGTTTCAAGCTTTAACCGATGGATAGGCTAAACCGATGACTGCGTGAAACGCAAAGGTAGTGTTTTATTTATTAAATATGATCTGGGTAGTAAAACCGGAACTAACTCGAACATTCTGAAACAGGCCCTTAATGTATTTAATTTAAAATACAATTTGCTTTTTATAGAATTTAATAAGATCGCGTTTATTGAGTTAATCTACAAAAACTTGTATAAGAAGTTAATACATTTTCTAACTCACATTATGATCGGTTTATTTTACAGCATTTTTAAGTTTCTTATTATAATTATATCTATATTTGTTTATGTGACAAGATTGCATATATTTACACAATGTATATTTTACATATTTTTATGCAATTAGCAATAATTTATATGTAAATGTGTTTACTTGTAGTATTTAAGAAATATAGGTACAATTTTATATCATCAAAGAATTCATGTAATTTGCATGTCCTTCGAAACGACTGTCCTATACCTTAAATCAATTCCTCTCCATTTAAAGTTGCCTAGAAGATATTACTTTTAGCAAAAAGTCCGCCAATTGTATTACAATATAGCTTTATGTATTTTTCTGTTGAAATTTGTTAATTTTATGTTGGTGCTTAATACATTTTATATATCTTATTGTTTTTTTATTTATACCTGACAGGCGAGCCTTTGACCATTAATGTGGTCGAAGATGTTCAGGCTAACCTAGATTTACTGGCTCTCAAGGGCAGCTGCCGGAACACACCGTTAGGTGCTTGGCAACAGATTTTCTACATGAGGGTAGTAGCTAGCCAGACAAGCATTCATTAAATGCCACCATGCGTGTTCTAAATGAAATGGACAAACATGTAGTTTTTCCTAGGCACACGTAAAATATATTTTTTATTATATGTTCCTTTTTTATAATAGCTAGATATTTCTTCTTTTATAATCATTTATTGTTAGTATGAGGGTTAGTACATCTAACATTATATTACCGTTTAAGAAGTTTCTATTCTTAAATTCTGCTCCATAAGACGATTCTTCTCTATCTTCTTCAAATTTGAGATGTCCTTCTTGTGTAATTGCCACTAGGAGATAATATGTTCTCCTGAAATCGCCACAATTAATCACTCAAGAGCTCAGAAATTTAAAAATAATCGTTAAATTTAAAACAGTAATTGATAATAAACTTACTTATTTTCTGTCTGTACAAGTAGAAGCACTGTGTTTTTCTGTCTAAGATCATTGCTAGAAAAAGCTAGCTTTATTTTCACCTGAAAGAAAATATACGATCTGTAATAATAACATATTCCTGTGGAATTATGTGTGTGTATTTGATATACATATTGTATATGTATATCAATCATATCATCTGTGTAGGTATATAATATACATATTCGTAATAGACACATGTCCTAAGTAAATATTCACGACTTTTAAAATTAGCTAATATTAGAATTAAAATTCAAAACTTTTGCCAATAAATATCTCAATTTTACGCGTTTATGAATAGTCAGAAGGTATCCAGGCTCACCTTTTTTTATGCTTGATTGGTTAGCCTTTGACCACTATCTCACCTGATAGTAAGTGTTGATGTGGTCGAAGATGTTGTTCGGGCTAACGTAGAATTACTGGCTCTCAAGGACAGCTGCCGGAACACATCGTTAGGTGCTTGGCGACAGATTTTCCACTTGAGGGTGGTAGCTAGCCAGGCGGGCATTCGCAAAATGCCCTACCACCATGCAAAATCGCCTGGCTGTTCATGGAGGAGTGTTGGTTCCAACACTAATATATGGTAGTGAAAATTGGGTATGGCAGAAAAAGCATGTAAGTAGAATAAATTTAGTGGAGATGAGAGCATTGAGAAGTCATGGTTGGAGTCAAACGGAGTTACCGAATAAGGATTAGTATGATAATGCGAACGATGTAGTGTCTATGAGGATGTAGTGACAAATCTCGAAAAGGTATGTTAAGATGGTTTGCACATGTAGAGAGAATGGATGAAATGAGACTAACTAAACAGATCTACATTAGACAAGTGAACGAGTGCTGGAAGGGGAAGACCTAGACGAACGTTCCAAAATCAGATTGAAGACGTTCTGAAAAAAGGCCAGGTCAAGAGTACCCTAAGCCGACGCTTATCTATGAAAGAAAATGAAGGATCGTAGTGAGCGAAAATATGTGGTCACTGCCTACCCCTTCTGGAATGAGGCAGGAATTCTAGGTTAGCCTGAACAACATCTTCGACCGAATCATCACTTACCATCAGATGAGATAGTGGTCAAAGGCTAACCTATCAGGCATAAAAAAGGCATGATTTTATGTATATATGTATCTTACTTTAAATACTTTTAGCGCCTCACCTTATCAATAGGGCCAGATAGAACGAATTTCCTCTGAAGAATGCTCTCACCAGTGAAATCAGCTCCTTTCTCTTCCATACAATACTCCCCGAAATAACTAGTCAGTTCACAATCACAACTGCTCTCTTGGTTGGTGAAGTCTTCCGTGCAAACTCCGCCGTTCTTACAAGGTTCAGAATCGCATTTCATGTTACATTCGGGTAATACTCCTGCGAGATCTATAAGTGATATTTGTCTATAAATAACCGAGGGTTTCAAGGAATTTCAGGCTTAGTAGGAATAATGACATAAACCAAAGCTGAAGGAATTAAAGGTCAAACTTAGTCGTAAAAGTCTAATCCACAATCTCAACCGATAAGTGTTGATATGTTTGAATATAGTAAACAGTCTTGAAACTGGCTCTCAGGATCAGCTGCCAGAACACACCATTAGATGCTTAGCGATATTTTCTACTTGAGGTTGGTAACTAGATAGACGGGGCTACCACCATGCAGTATTGGAGTTTTCACGCCTGAAGTCCTCGGACATAGCTTTACTACTGCCATAAAAAAGGCAACAATCGTGACCAACCGCTTAACGTGCCCTTCATAGCACGGAAGCATTCAGTAGTAAACGCTACTAACGGTCATCCATACAAGTAACGACTGCAAAGAAATTTTTTTAACCTAATTTATCTGTGCAAGTGATTAGACAAGGTCCTATACGAGCGCTTCTGATAGTTCTCTATTAACAGAACAATACCTGGATCAATACTTTGCTGGGCCTTTCTCGGAAGATCAACTACATGGTCAGCAATTTTGAATCCTCTGACACATCCCACATAGCCCCCTTGAGGCAACTCGATGGCTCTCTGCGCTAAATGTAGCGAGTAGGAATCGAAGCCTCCAAGATTCATTTGGAAATAGTCGGTGGGGGGAGCCGGAGGTCTTTGAGGACGGATCACTTCTGGAAATTCATAAATATTATTTAGTATCCACATATTCAGAAGAACACTGTGTTTGTCATAGGGCTATGTTGATGATGTAGCTAGAAAACTGCACTAAAAGTTAGAATTCCCGTGAGGTGTATTGGGTATGATACTCTCTATATTATAATAATACTAAATTAATATCTACTAGTATATTACCTAATTCAGGATTGACCCAAGGCTTATTCGTGTAATTCGTCAACATCTTAGCAACTCTTCCTATAGTTGTATTCTTTTCATTCACATGCAACGTGGTTGTGTTTTCAGTCCTTATAATAGCTATCTGAACACTTTCTCCCTTATTAATATTCCCATACGTTACATTCATCTGTACGATTTCATCTTCATAGTTGAAAAGGTATATTATTTTACTTCCATTGTGTATGAATAAATGTATGAAGTTATTTAGATTGTCGTTAGCGTAAAGGACTAGAGCGTTATTGTCATAAGTTCTCAGATTCATTAGTACGTTCTCGGTCATCATTTTCTTCAATCTATGTTTTTCTGCATCTGTTGCATTATCTACTAGATAGTTTTTCTTTAGGTAAGCTTCTTTGGTTTGAAATGTTAATGCTTTTTCGTTGATATCTGAAACATAATTAAATAGGTGGTAAAGAAATCGCTCTTACAGAGGAAACTAAACAGAGTAAATCAGAAAACAACTAGGAGCATATCAATACTGGAGTGAGCTATAATACTACTGTTTAGTTCAATGTACCTAATTCCATAAATTTTTCGTTGCTAATTGGCTAGGTAATTTGAAGGTGGTAGAAGTCTTAAAACATTGGAAATTGGCGCTTAAAGATATCTGTTACAAAGTACCGAAACCGACAGATTTACAAATTCAGGATAAATTATAGGATGGTTTTTCATACTTTGAAAATTCAAAAATAAAAACAATGACAAAACTAAGGATCAGTGAAAATATAACTTAAAGGCTGATTTTAACAAAAAAATTAATAAAGCTATATTATCAGATTCTAGAAAAACATTAAAACACCTATATACATACTCAACAACAAATTCTGTATCTATATCCATAAGAAAATAACATATGTAGGCGAAAGTTTCCTCTTAATATGGATCCAATAAGGGAAGTAATGTAATACAGCAAAGTAAATAACAGGTCGCAATTTAATTATTTTCAAGAATGCACGTTCGCAAAGTCTCATTAAGTAGGGCTTTTAAGAACTTACTTTCCTCACAATGCGATCCCAAATGTGCCCAAGGGTTCTTACAAATGCACTCATAAGTAGACCAGAGCTCTTTACAAATTGCCCTATTCTGACATGGATTTGGTACACAGGAGGGTTTGCAATCCTTTATAATTTCTGACAGATGAACAGACATGTAGCTGTATATATCTAGAACCTCTCCATTGACGACTAGACCTCTGAAGCAACCGATCAGGCCTTGGTTTACTGCTGATTTCTTGAGGTGCTCTCTGAAAATATAAAACTTATTATTTTCATAATCGTAGGAGCGAATTTATTTATTCCTGTACTTTAAGGTTCAAACCTTATTGAATCTATCTTTGATCGTAGTCAAGCAAGAGTGCTCCCGACCGTGAATTTTGTGAGATATTCACTAATTATTTTGGTTTTTCAGTCATCAGATAAAAAATATCAGACTGATAAAATCAGTCAGTTATCTGACCAAATTTAAAAGTAATTAACTTGTTTTAAACAACCGACATTAGATATGTATTTTTATATTGACGGCGTATGCATTTATTTTTATGTATAGTAATGATCTCATTAGTGGGGTAATGTTTTGGAGAATTTTAGTATTCACAAAACTAGCAATTTTTTTTAGAAATAGACAAATACCGCCATGATAAGGAGGCTTGAAAATTGTTACCGTCTTATATTAGGTATATAAATTTGTTATCCTCAAAGAACATTACTGGTGTAAAATCAACGTTTTTACTACCTACGGAAGCTACATTTACCACATTATATTCTGATTTTCTAAAATAAGCAATAAACTTTTTTGACTTACGCAGTAGCTCCACCAATAAACATAGACCCCTCAAATGGTCCAAATTCTTCCTCCAGTAATAGATTTAGCATCTGATATTCAGTGTTCAGCATAAACCGGACATGGTAGAAGTTGTAGTCTATCCAAATCTTGTGCCATTCCCCTCCGTTGAGCTTACGCTTAGAGTTGATGACCAGCTTTCTGGTGGTGCCCGTGTTGAGAGTAAAGTTGAACGTTAACTCGTGCTCTAGAATTTTAATAAGTAACTGAGATTCTAGAAAATACCATAGTAGATATTATACTTCTCCAGAACTTTTTTGTAGGCTCGCGCAAGCCTCGCGGGCTCCGTACCGTTATTATACAACATAAACACTAGTTTCGTTACAATATTTATTAAATATTCCAAATCGGTTATATCGTAATAGTTTCTAATTATTTCTTTAAATAATATAATTAGACAAATTCTACGCATCTATTGTTATAATTCCATTTTTCTGTTCAGCAATTTGGGTGACGATTTCATTAAATTACCAGTTGGTAATTTATAGGAAAATGGACTAGATACAAACTGTCTTATTGGGTTGTTAGAGTTTTTTTCAAAAACACGGTAAATATCCCTTTTGTAATAATAATTATAGTTATTGGGTAGAATTATGTAGATTGAAATAGCAATATGGTGTCACTAAGATTTGAGCTGTGCAAGGCATTAACTACCTAAATTTATTTTTGTTTTTTTTTTTTATATTTGATAGGTTAGCCTTTGACCACTATCTCACCTGATGGTAAGTGATGATGTGGTCGAAGATGCTATTCAGGCTAACCTAGAATTACTGGCTCTCAAGGACAGCTGTGGGAACACACCGTTAGGTGCTTGGCGACAGATTTTCCACTTGAGGGTGGTAGCTAGCCAGGCGGGCATTCGCAAAAGCCCTACCACCATGCTATAACGACTGCCATCCTAAGACAACAACCGGGACCGACGGCTTAACGTGCCCTCCGAAGCACGGAAGCGCTCAGTAGTAATGTCACCAGCGGTCACCCATCCAAGTCATGACCGAGGCGGACGTTGCTTAACTTTGCCGATCGGTTCAGAATGGCTAAGCAAACTTCGCTACGAGCGCTTCGAAAAATATTTGGTTTTCAAAGAATATGTTGTTGATGCTCAACTTACCACTAGTTAATGCGACCATAAACGAAGGGTAGTTTGGCCGTATGGGCGGTTGGAACAGCAATATGGCGCTGGTGCCGGTAGTTCTGAAACTAAAGGCGATGTCCCCTTTCCTCCACCCTGGCACTTCTATGTACGATTGTGAGGTAGTGAACGTTACTACGTAGCGTTGTGTGTCTGAAAAAGTTTGTTTTAGATAACATTTTACATTGGGATCATACATGGATGTTCTGCTCTAGGTAAATTTTGAGTAATCTATATAACTTCATAAAGAAATTGTGTACATAGATTATTCACATTCATATTATTTAAATAAATTAATGGTCCGTTAATTATTATTTCACACATAATAATTCAGGCAAATCTTAATACAATCATTTTATAATCATTTTGACAACCTACAAAAATACAAACCTTTGCACTAGGAACAGTTTTCAAAGACATGTCTCCTTTAAACCTAAGTTCAAATTGGTTTCCATAGGTACTATGGATACAATGTTAAAAGCTAGGAACCTAGCTATAGTTAAAAGGTGTTGAATCTATTCGAAACTGATTCATTACATTTTATAATATGAGAAAGGAAGAGACACAATATTCTGAAGCCACTATAAGTGTTTTTTTTAATATTTGCAATGACGCATGCTCTGTGGATTACATTACAAAATTACAAATACGAGAGGAAAAATTTAATTCATGTGTAGGATTCGAACCCGCTTCCATCCACCCCTTTAGCCAGGGTATGCTCTAATTCAATTGAGCTAACATGACTCCATCCCAAAACGATGGTTAAAGAACTATAGGAAATTTTTTAGGTATGACTCATTATCATGTTTACTCAATTGGATTAGAGCATACCCCGGCTAAAGGAGCGGATGAACGCGGGTTCGAATCCCACTATAAGTGTATTTAAAGAAACGGCAATCAATTTTAACTTACTAGTTTCAACACATTCAAGAGGTCCCAAAGTGATTCGTCCCTGAGCCTCTTCAGTCAAATCCTTTTGTTGCAGGAAGAACATCTCCGTAATGCCAAGACTCCGAGGGTTCACTAGAGTGCCTTCATCTGAGAGCCACTTGCCAGCCTCATTGGCATCGCAGTTGCAAGATTGCGTTGGATTCACACAAGTTGCATTTACTCCACAAGGGCAGTATCCCCTAGATAATGGCAGGGAGTTCAGTTCAAATAACAATTTGAATTATTTAGCTAATGAAGAAATAATCTAGCTTAAATCAGTCTGATAAGATTACTTTTGCAATCTTTACACCCCCAATTTTAATTTTTACACTGTCATACCTGCCACCTGGATTCCCTATGTCGGATAGGTCGGGAAGGGACACATATCAACACAACACTTAGTATCTAAGCTTCGACTTGAGAACAAAGAGGTGTTTACGCTCATCATATCGCACAAATATAGTCCGTTATTATGTATAGCCTATTTACTAGTAAATAATTGACACAAAATGCCTGTGGGGTGCCGGGCTGTGGGTGTCGTATAAGGCGACTAAGGGTAAAAATGAAATGAATGAATGTAGCAGCACCTTCTGTGAAACTGCTATCCCCAAGACGCTCACCAAGCGTGGGGATAATGGCTAATCCCTCCCTTTTTTTAAGTAAATAATACGGGATAACTCACGTAAGTAAGTCAGATAGCTACGACTATAGTTTCAAGGAGAGCTCGGAACGTCCGCGTTGACCTCTCGCTTAGAACTGAAATAAGCGTCAACGCGGGCGTCCCGTATTTATTAAAATGAGTGAAAACCACGTTAGCTTTTATAATTAAACTCCACCTTATTGGTGGAGACAGTATCCAGAAGTGGACAGACCTTCTGATACAGTAATTGACATATGTAAATAAATGTGAGTTCCCCAAATTCGTATAATCACTCGAAAAACACATTCAGATCAAAACACATCATGATATTAGAAGATTTGCATATATAAGACCCATTTAGTTAGACAATTTAGAGGTCTATAAAAAGCTTTAAAATCGGATACCATTCTTGAAAACTATGTATCAAATACTATACATATAAGTTATTTTAGAATATCTTCCATAACTTCTCACCTTTTGACGTTCCCCAAGAAATCCACAGTATCATTGGAAGACGACATGAACCACGTTGCGCTGTGCAATTCCAAAGGCGCCATGTTACAATCGTACTTTATATACTGCCGGCAGTACAGTGAATGTGATATCAGTTCCTGTAGCATTTCTGCTGAGAACTCGCGGTACTTGATCTTGAAGCTGAAGTCTTGGCCTGATGCTGAACGGACGTCCTGGAAATATATCATATGCACAGATATAAGAGATTATATTCTTTATGAAAAAATGTAATAGCAATATTTCTTAGATATGTATTGAGAGGAAAGAGTAAAGGATTTTTTTCCATTTAAGAATTCGTTCTTATCGATTATATAGTATGATCCCAATGAAAAATAATTGAATCAGAATTTGACAACCACGAGGTAGTGCTTTCATTTCAGCATCAAGCAATAGGAGCGCTGTGACTGTATACTACTGTAACAATGTAACTAGTCAATAACTGCTGAAACAAAAATCCAAACACGAAGGCGCATCCCTCAATATTTTTTAAATTTAGTTACAAATACTGCTTACCCTAGTGATAATATTTGACACTTTATTATTTTAATGTATGTATGTACCATAATTTACACCCACACTAAGACATCTATAATTTATTGTGGAGGGGCGCGCCTTTTCAATGAAAAGTTTTGTATAAAACTAACCAATTGACTAGACAACTTATATTTCACAATAGTTGTGGGAAATTCGTCTGCTTTTAGAACTTTTCCATTGATGTATTTCAAGTAATTCCTTTTGTATTAACCTAGGTTAGTTGGAGGAAATTGACCTTTACCATCGTAGTCTATGAGATACACATCTCTTCGCCTATACTTCATATTATATACTTACTCTTGAACAGGCAAATTATGATCAATTAGCTACGAGTATAGCAGAGGAGTTTGTTTCATTTCGAAATCACACTGTACTGCGAGATGTATGCGATGTATGCGAGATAGACGTCATTTCTTTTGTCAGAAAGCTGTAGAACTATAAAATCTAAAATGACTAGTCTAGTTATGTTAGACGACTGTATTAGGGTCAAAGGATATTTGATGTTTGATGCATATTCGTGACATCGATGTCTATGAGATTATTATCAGTAAGTACCTCTTCATAAAGAGAGAAGCAGTATAATACTTACCACTTGACTAGGCAAGTTATGCTCAACGACTGTAGTCGAGGAGTCAGCTTCACTTTGGAACTCGCACTTCACGTGTGCTGGAGGGAATCGTCCGTTCCCATCGATGTCTATGAGGTAGACGTCATTTCGCGTATAGCCTAGGAGAGCTAGTTCTTCGCATGTCTTGCGGAAGGTGGCGAAGTGACAGTTTTCTCCAATGTACCCTGAAATATAAACAAAAGAAGTCACCATATATATTATCGACTAAGGCTCGTTTCCCACGTTCGTGTTTTACCGATTTCCGTTTTTGAGTACGAAGCGAAATGGCAATGATGGTGACACGAGTATTATTGAAAAAGACCACCGGATGTGGCTGAACTATAGTGGATTCACCTGACTTTCACACGCGATTTATCTCATATTGTTTACTTGAGTATTTTTAGTAAATTCATTTAGTTGAATGCGTTACGTCAGAGATAGTGATGATTGACTGCCGATCAGTGAAATCAGAAAGAGCACTACCACAGGCTGGGGCTTAACATTATGGTGTTAGAACATTTTGAATACTCGCTAGGATATCTTATACAAGGAACTTGAAAATCTGTCTCCAAGTTTGAACGGGAATCTCTTTTTCCGCAGTTGTAATTAAGAGCTAGTTTTCTAGACTAGTCCACAACCGAGTACAACTAGAATATAACCTAACAAAGGTTAATGCTATCAGATATACAAAACAAAGGATTTTTGGTCAAAAATACGTGTAAAAAAAGAATCGTTTCTAAATACTAGTTACTATCGTGCATTTGATGCAACTAATACTAGCTAATTAGTTGCATCAAAAACTATCATTTGCATGAAGGTGTGTTCATACTATATCTTAGCAGCAATAAACCGCAAAGTCGTATCCTTGTCACGACTCGTTGTGTGCTATTGCTAACTATATATCATTACTATACATATGCATCTTTGCAGAAGCGTAGGTAAGTATATTGTGTTTTCGTATACATCATTTCAACGAAACAGGTAAATCCCTGGTCTGGTAGTGATTCGTGTATCGACAGTATAAACAAAGAAGTTCGTTGCTTTTAGTAGCTTGTACTTAATATTTTAAGAAGACAGTCATGTGTGTATCAATTTGTGAATCTACACTTTTAATTATTCATTATATATAATAATTGCTCTTTTGTTCGTACATTTTGCGTTAAAAAATGTAATAGTGTAATTTCTCGCTTAGTGTCAATATATCATATATCAATGTCAGATTTACAAGACTGCGTATACTTGGGATCTAGCATATCGAACAAAGGTGGTACAGAAGGAGAAATCAGACGACGCATTGGAATGCCAAAATCGGTTATGACCCAGCTTGAAAAGGTGTGGAGGGATCGAAATATACTCAAGAGAACAAAAGCCTACATTGTCAAAACTTTGGTCTTTCCCATCTTTTTGTATGGAGCAGAGTCGTGGACCGTAAAAATGGCAGACCGACGACGTATTGATGCTTTTGAAATAAGGAGCTGGCGCCGAATGTTACGCATACCATGGACGGCCCGTAGAACAAACATCTCGATCCTCAAAGAGCTGAAGATAACGCAAAGGCTATCGAGCATCTGCCTCAAAAGAGTGCTGCAATACTTCGGCCACTTAGCACGAAAACCCTCCGACAACCTGGAGAAACTAATAGTCACAGGGAAGATGGAAGGAAAACGACCAAGGGGACGTAGTCCGACACAATGGTCCGATCAAGTAACTAAAATCCTGAACACTACGATAACAGATGCTCTGAGCCACGCCAAAGATCGAGGGAGGTGGCAACAGCTCTGTACAGATGGTCGGGGACATCACGACGCTCAGCAGTGAGTTAAGACTCGAGGAGGAGGAGGATAAGACTGCGATTACAATAAAATATTTTACTAGATATAACAATAAACACCATTTTTATTGTTTTTTTTTTCAGTGGCAGAAAAAAATTCAAGAAGAAGCCCTCATTTACACTTTAATATGGTAGCGGCTTAACAAAAACATTCGCAACCAAATTCCTTTTGATCAAGTAAATAATTCAGATAAGTTCTCGGTTAGAAGTGGTTATAATTTTAGCATTTTGTGTGCTTGTGTGGTTTTTAAAGGACCAATATTATACTTCTACCTTATTTGTCCTGTGAAAATCACACAATTACCAAGAAAAAAAATAAGTTATATAGTGTTCAATATGAAAGACTTACCTGTGTTATCACAATTACAGATGACTCTATCTTCGCGTATAGAGCAGATGCCTCCATGTTCGCAAGTATTCGGCCTCGTGCAGGGATCCACGTATCTGCAGTCGTCTATAGCTACTTCACCAACTACCCTCTCTGTGTTTATTACAAATCTAAAACATTATAAAACATTCAGAGATTATCGGACGTAATAATGAGACATTTTTGAAGCGCTCGTAGCGAAGTTTGCTTAGCCATTCTGAACCGATCAGCAAAGCTAAGCAACGTCCGCCTCGGTCCGCTCGTGACCGCTCGACCGCTGGTGACATTACTATTGAGCGCTTCCGTGCTTCGGAAGGCACGTTAAGCCGTTGGTCGCGGTTGTTGTCTTAGGATGGCAGTCGTTATAGCATGGTGTTAGGGCATTTTGCGAATGCCCGCCTGGCTAGCTACCACCCTCAAGTAGAAAATCTGCCGCCAAGCACCTAACGGTGTGCTCCGGCAGTTGTCCTTGAGAGCCAGTAATTCTAGGTTAGCCTGAACAACATCTTCGACCACATCATCACTTACCATCAGGTGAGAGAGTGGTCAAAGGCTAACCTATCAAGCATAAATAAAAAAAAAATTGCGCTAATATTCTAGGTATCAAAATAGATTTTTACCCACTAGACCCGATTATAAGAGAACATCAAAATCCATGTGGCAGATTGAATGACTGGTATAACTATATGGAATAAGAATCGAAACATAAGTCAGAAGTGCCCGCCCCGGGAGCTCGCAAACGAAGCAAGCACGCACCCTGGTGATGAGCATCTGACATGCTCTAAAAGTCGAAACACGTGAGACGTATTCGATCCGTAACGTGAGTATCAAAAATAAGTCGAGAGGTTTGAAACTATTATCCATTGGTAACCCTAAAGTAGGTCAGTTCATATTATTGTAAAATGTGTTTAATTTTATCATCATTAATATAAAATCAATTCTCTATCTTACTGTAGTAATCACAATGTTTAATATAAAGTCGTATTTTACAGTAGATTTGCAAATGACACTGCATATGTCATGGAATGTTTATAAGCCTGTCTATAGTTTCTCAACCTTTCAATTTATGCAAAACTTACGAGAGATATATTCATAATTAAATTAATCTCATCTCAAGTTTATCAAGCGAAATACGACCTTTAGTCATGCATCATTAGATTCATAGGCGTATCAAATTATGGAATTATTTTAGTTACGGCAAAAAGATGACTTATAATTGAACGAGAATTTCCTGATTTGTAACTGTACTAAGTAACCATGGCCAATGTGCTATTCAGTTTCTTGTAGAGTAAGAACAATAAACTCTATTGGCGCAGCTGTTACTAACTAAATAGACTACGAACTATGAGGTACGCATCAATAAACTGAGTTTTTACAGAATAATTATACCTAACCTTGTCCTGTCGGTTTCTGTTCTGAGTTTGTTTACTTCACAAATGTCAAAACCGAATTGACATTAGACGCCATTTGCAAAAGTTTTAGTGTGCTCCAATTGGGTGATTACTTTTGCCCCACCAGGTATATTAGTTATGATTGCAAAGACACAACGTATTTAGGGTTTTACCGACATTAAGCCCATTCAAAACGGCTCTGATATTGAATTGATAAAATTTAAAGGTCTTGCCACAAAACATCTACATCCTATACGCTAAAAGCTAAACACGCATTTTTATAATTTGAACGAAGAGTTACAAACCTGAAAGCAGCCTCAACAGTCTGTGACAATAGTTCCTGGGCCTCCGTTGAAAAGGACGATATGTGTCGGTCGTACTTCAAAAAGTTTAAGAGATTTTGAACATAATAACTATGTGTGTGGTGCTCCTGAGCAAAATATGGCACACTTACTGTCATGTCCCCTGTGCCCGACCACTTGCACACAAGAGGACCTCCAGTATGCATCTTACAGGGCCGTGGAGGTGATCTCCCATTGGGCAAAAATATCTGAGATACAATTAGCTGTTGATACGTAATGAACTAATGAATATTTGTATAAGAAAGGATCTATGTATGGTCCTTTCTGTTCATTATACTGCAAGGTAGACATATTCTCAGATTGAGTTTAGTTCATCCATGCATAGGTGAATAATGTATTTCTCATACAAATATATAGTCTCTGATATTTTTCAGGTTATCTGAGTGCCTGAGGTATTTTATTGAAGTTGGTTTCTTCAGAAACAAGAAAGGAGTCTCACCTTCCTTATCTCATATAAAAAGTGTTAAATGTTGTGAAATTTATAACTTTAATTTATAAATTTGCTCGATGTAACACAGATAATCCTAGTTAAGTTTAAGTTTTAATCTTAGGAATGAGTGTATGTACGAGTATAGTGTATGTGTTAATATTTCTTCTTATGTCTGTATTATTAGATTAAACAACTATTTGTATTTGCATGATCAGATCACGTCAACAGCTGTAATGTCCACCGTTGAAAAAGGCCTTCCCCATTAGGGGTGGTTTGCCATAATCCCCACGCTTGGCAGGCGCCTTGGTGCTGCTGTCCACCTACTAGTATTTTTCCTTTCGTTGCCTTTTACAACTCTCACAGAAAGATATGCGGGACTGCACTTCTAGCCTAGCACCCGACGGAAATTTTCATAATATTCTTTCTTATTTTATGTTTTAAATAAACGTATTCTTGTCTGTATGTTTATATGTTAAATCTTCACGCTCTCTCTTCATCAACCTCTAAATTGATTTTGATTTTGCGATTCGATTGACCCAGGCAAGATAAAGAAAGCCCTCAACTAACGACTACTTTTTATCACAATTTTACACGAAGTTTCTGAGAAACAAAATAGACATCAATAACTATTTTTGTATAAAATTTAACAGAATATAGGTAATATCTTACGAAGGTACTTAGGTACTAAAGAAAAATCGAATTCAAATGTTTAGGTTTGTGTTGGGTATGTAGATATAGTAAAAAATAATACAAAACATGTCTACAAATCAATTAACTTAATTCCTCATACATTGAAAGAAACAATAGTTAAAAACAAACATTGAGCTACAATACACAATAGCTATTGTTTACCTCGGTTCGATGAGAAGTCCGTTGATTTTGATATTTCTCATGCATCCAATAAGACCCAGATTGGCCGACTTAAGGCCACTGCCAATGACGATCTTATCTTGCAACTCAAAGTCCAAACCTAAGGAACATAATTATGGGCGTAATTAAAACTGCGGTTGAGGTTTTTTGAACATAATTGCATAGATTGTTACTGGTTGTTTTATATTTGTCTATTAACACTAATCGCACCAAAATAAGAATAACAAAAATGCAGTTGTAACGTATAAAACTGAATCTGTTTTCAATATTGAGTATCTTAAAACTAAATCTATTGATGAACAGGTGAATGTCACATTTGCTCACGATTTGTAGGGACATAATTTTCAACAAATCTTCAAACGGGCTTGTACAAATACTCGTATTTGTATTTTTTTCTATTTTCATTTGCATGGTATCTGCAATTATTTTTTTTTTAACTTATTCATAAATATATATATCTTTGGCAAATTACAAGAACGCTGGCTATTGTTAAATGCCATAAAGCTTACTAAATGCATAAATCGAACATTGATAGCAAAAATAATTGTAACGCTAATATTCACTGAAGAGTTAGGCAAAGGTGTGCAAAGCAACTATGTTTCACCAGACATGTTTTGGTATCATGTAATAGGGGCCGAGCTTGTAGCATCCAGACACAGTTCCAAATTGCTCTTGAAATTTATTTTGTCAGGAAAACCAAAAAACTTGCCCAACTTGCGTAGATTGAGGAAGAGAAGGAGATTGGGCACACAACCCAACGTGACAGTCAATTAATTAAACAAATGCGTGTCTAAGTTAGTACTTAATTGAATGAGAAATTACGCTTAAATGCATAGATTCTTCGTTAATTAAGTTCTATTTACTACCCTTACCGAACATCTGGGCATGTTTGTTATGATAATCCACTGTTAGTTTAATCCTCCCTTTCCTGTAATCCAGCTCGACGGTGTGCCAATCGTTACTTACGTTGAACTTTACAGATTTCAGTACCGTCACGTTTTTACCTACATCTGGTACCAGCTCGAATCGGATCTCTTCCTTTACCATTCGTACCTAAAACATAATCTCTATGAATAGGCGGTCTAGGACCAGCTGATACTTGTCTTCTTCGAAGAAGATAATCTGTTGCCAAACACCCAACGGTATGTTGCCGCAGCTGTCCTTGAGAGACAGTAATTTTAGGTTAGCCTGAGTAACATCTTCGACCACATCACTTACCATCAGGTGAGATAGTGGTCGAAGGCATATCAGCCATAAATAAAAATAAAAATGCATTTTATTTCACCCTGCTTTATTAGCCATCATCTCAGCATCTCAGCTTACGACAAATATAATTCTTCGTTTAGTTCATCCATAACTTCTTGGACCATTATTTTTACACGACTGCTCAAAAGTAGTGTAATATTTTTAGGATTCATGTGAGTTTCTCTATCATACCAACACTTAAATGCCTGAATAGTTTAATCAATAAAATAAATATTAGTAGGTAATCACAGACCTAATTAATTATAGTCACAAAAAATATCTACCATATGTATTCTTTTTGCATCCGTATCTTTTATCTAATCTCTATCATATCCTTGCAGATATTAAGATTTATTTTAAATTAATATTTCCTCTTTTTTAAATTTCTAGACTGTATGTCAATTAGCCACATTAATATTTGCTTTGCGATGAATAAGGAACATAATGGATGAGTTAAGAAAACTAATTCAAATAATGTAACCAGTTGTATTTGGGATAAAGTTTAGGATGACTTAAGAATATTATGCTTAAATTATTACGTCATAGGATGGCAACGGAACAACCCATTAAAATGGCCTTATCAAGATCTGGAAACATTTTCACGATAATAGGTTGCTATTATCTTAATGCGCTGTTTAAGATGATCTTAGTAACCGAAGAAAATAATTCCATATCTATTTTTGTACGAATTAAATTAATTTTACAACTTTTGTACCAGATGCTAAATTAAATAGTACCTATGTTGATAGCTTACATTACAGTAGGTACCTTGTAATATAGACCTTATATTTTACTATTTATTACCTACAATGAGTGAACTTTAGTCTGTTTACGATGAAGACTATTTTTACAACATAAATAAATACTCAAATTAAAAAACAAAAGAATGTCTATTAAAGAATTCCATATAATGTAATCTATTTTTGTATGAATTAAATTGATTTTACAACTTTTGTACCAGATGGTAAATAAAATAGTTCCTAAGTTGATATCTTACATTACAGTAGGTACCTTGTAACGTAGGCTTTATATTTTACTATTTATTATCTACAATGAGTGAATAAAACTTTAGTCTGTTTACGACCAAGACTATTTTTACGATATTAATAAATACTCAAATTTAAAATTAAAAGAATGTCTATTCATAATGTAAATTCAATTTCATTTAGTCACTAATAGTAATAATGCACGATTTGCATATATTGTAATTTGTAATACATATTAAGAAACATTGTAATTTGATACAGATTAGCATACAATAATTAATAAGATGTTTGCTGAATTTATGATGATTATTGTTCAATATTTTTTATATTGTGAAATATATTGCAAAAAAACTGCAATACGTATTTCATTATGCGAAAACGGGCTCCGATATTACTACGGGTCTAATTTATTTATTTAGAAATTGAAAATGTTTTGTGTCTAGGTATTGTTATGTGTATAAGTACTTTTCCGAATCTGTCGCCAAGCACCTAACAGTGTGTTCCGCTGCAGTCCTTGAGAGTCAGTAAATTACAGGCAAATGAGACTTAGCAACTGTATTGTTATGGGCGCAGTGCAGTCCGCCACTGTGACAATATGTTATAGTCTGAAGTTATTGCTTAACATCAGGTGAAACGCTCAACCATAATGTGTGCTATCAAATGACAATCCAAAGAGTATTTTCATTCTGCAAATGAAAACTTAGGGTACCAGGTAGAAAATCTGTTGTCAAGCACCTTACGGTGTATTCCAATAGCGTCCTTGAGAGCAGGTAATTCTAGGTTAACCTACACAACACTTCGACCACATTATGACTTAACATAAGGTGAGATAGTGGACCAGCCCTTGTCCACTATCGTACCTAGCCTATAGTTATAAAAATAAAACCTTTAACAATTTTACTTATGAAAATAACATATTCTTAGCAGATATCTGAAATGTATGACAAACAAATTTGTGACTAAAAATTCATAATATACATACTGTAAGAACTCATTATTGACTACAGAACTCAACATATTTGATAGAAATAATAACATAGGAAATTAACCCAGCTGGTATAATTTAGATACCGAACAATAATGTTACGGCTAAAAACGTGTAGACAAATTTGTCCTCTAAAACTTTATTAATAATGAATATTCATATAAATGCAACTAAATCTAAAGTTTGTTTTGATTTCTCAATAATAAAATTTCCTTAATATGATACTAACCACAACTCGTTTTTATACAAATTATCATACAACTTACCTCCCAATAACCTTGGCCAGATGTTATCTGACTGTAAGCGAGCACCGCCATATTCTTGCTAGTTTTAAAGTCAAATATCAGGTTTATACTCAGGCTCTGATTCAACGGCCACCAAATATGGGATGTTGCAAATGGATACGTAATTGGTATCACTTCTATATCTATATCCTCGAATTCAGGGTCTAAGACACCAATGTAGTGCACTTTAGGATTGTGTTGCTTCAATTCATAGAGAATCGAAACGTCATGATAATACACGTATTTGAGATTCCCAGCGAAGTTGTTAAACGACTTTAATCCTTTCATTTTATGTAGATCAGGACCGCCGCATATGTAAATCTCAGGGTCTATGCAAACATATTTAGCATCTCCTGGTACTTCGTATGCCTCTGTTATACTATCTAGATAAACTATAACAGTTTTCTCTTGAACGATAACTGTTAGATTATGCCACATGTTGTTATTGACCTTTTCGCCAATATAGTCTTCGACTGGTCCATCGCCTAAGTCTATTTGAATGGCAACTTTTTCTTGGTGTATTGAAAGAGCAATGTAATGATGTTTGTCATCGATTTGTCCACTAGCGTAGAATAATGCTGAATCGTCGAATCTTGTCTGTAAATGATGTTTGAACGGTTATTTATTTATATCTTTATAGATTTCAGTAGAAAAGCCAAGTGTCAATTACAGATTCCAGTAATTAGTTCTAAATGTATTGAATTTAACTGAAACAGTAATATTCAATACATTTAGAACTAGTTTTTAGTTTAGTTTGTTTTTGTAAAATAGGAACATTTAAGTATTACCATAGTATTTAACTTGTTAAACTGTGGTTTTAATTTGCCATGGATGGAAACGTTAAATTAATAATTTAGGTATTAAAATAACTGTTGAATAATGATAAATGTTCCCCTAGTTGTCGTGTTAAGCCGACGTGGCGTCTTATGATTAAACGCTACGTAGCCCAACCGGAAGAATTTTTGACACGTTTAGTTTCTACACGAAACACAATTCATCAGAAGATCCTGCATTCGAAGAGTTTTTTATATATTATTAAGTGATTGTTGATTATTAATTGAATATTTTATCAAGATATTACAGTTTTTGTAATGATTAAATATAGATTTTCGAAGTTTTTAAATTCATAATATTAATATTATGAATTTAAATACTTATTGTGCACGCGTATCGGTTGGTGCTTTTATTTCTTGCGCAAAATTGCAATGACAAAAACTCGATAGCATGTTTAATTCAGTAATGCAATAGGTTGAGATTTTGGAATGTTAATAGGTATTGAAATGTCCTTGTTTTGTATTCCCAACGACATTTTCGATCAAGCTGTTAGTCAGGTTAAGGTTGTTCATATTTTCGGACTCATCAACAATTACCGAGAGAGTGAGATTATGGTTAACAAATCAGCAATTAATAAAGAACAAAATTTATCTGCCAGTCGATGACTAATAATTTGGTAACAATGTTTGTTTTAAGATGGAGTAACAAATTAGAAATTTCCAAGCAGTTCAGAGTCTGAGACTATTGTCAGTCGATGGGAATAGGCTGAACATAAAATATCTGACGAAAGGTTGGTGTTAAGAAGCGTTTGGATACCGATGATATTAAAGACTAAATAAAAACTAAATACAAACACTACAGCTATTAAAACGAAAGCATAAAGGTTATTGCAGGGCTACAAGTAGTCCAAATGCTCAATACCTGTTGGCAGGGAGGAGCCGGATTGCAATACTTATGATGGCTAGTATTTAAGAAGAAGAACCCAGATCAAAGAGTTCCTGAGATAAGAAATTGTCCCACTTACATCAACATTCACATAATGATGAACTTTATATAAGACCTTTTGGCTCTTAAACATGTAAGTTGAAGTTTAGAAACAGTGATAGTTCAGTGGCTTTGGCTATGGACTGCCGCGCAGCAGGTCCATGGTTTGAATCCCACCGGGGACTTGAGCAACTTCATCGCATGGTGGAAAGGCATTTCGCGAATGCCCAACTGGCTAGCGACCACCCTCAAGTAGAAAATTTGTCGCCAAGTACCTAACGGAATGTTCGGGCAACTGTCCTTGAAAGCCAGTCATTTATAGGTTAAGTCTGTTTATAACCTTCGACCACATTATCACTTACCATCAGGTGAGCTTTTGATCAAAGGCTTACCCATGTTAAAGTACTTGAGTAACGAGTATACGATATAACCCAATACAATTTCACTGAGACGTTCTTTTGAGTTTTATTGATATGGCCTACCACAGCTTGGATTACAATCTAGTACAGCAAGTAACTGGATATCTTTCTTACCCACATTCTGGTCGAGTAATAACTAACACTGCATTTCCGTAATTACAATTCGGGACAGACATAACCGGAACTTGTGAGATCATAAAGTCTTATATTTTATTGATGAACTCAATTTCTTGTGAGATTATTAATGGTTCACATCAAGGTGGTAATTGTAATGGGCTTTTGAGGTAATTGTATTATATATAATCAAAGCAATTTGCATCAGTTTAGTATCTTATGATTCGTTATATATTACGGTCTGTTTGTTTTTGGAGATTCCTAAAAACAAACTGGGTCCTATTACTAAGACTACAATATCCGCCCATCCGTCTCAATTTTAGCAGCTGTATTTTTTTTAAATAGATATTTGATCGTATAATAAAACATTGTGTGTGGGTTTTTATTATAAAACTAAACTTACTAAAAATTACTGAAAAACACGTTAATTTTTATAATAAAAAAAAAAGATTACTTAAAATTAACAGTGAAAATGATAAGAAAAATAATTAAGGGAGCATACAGGAGTATTTATATCAACATTTTTGAGGTCCCGTTCGTCCTTTACGGGTCTAAATAAGCGAGATGGGTTACAAATCTGGAATTTTAATATTTGAACATTGATATTTAATATTTATCACAAAAAATATAAAAAAAAACATTTTTCTTTCAAAACAAAAAAAAAATATCTTTGTCAGGACTAGCTGATGTCAACCCTAAGAGGTTTTTAGCACATTACCAATAACCCTGTATATACTCCGCTGTAGGGATGATGTATATTCGGAGGGCTCCATATTGCCCTTTGGTTATGGAACCCTAAAACCCAGTCGGGCTACAGCCGAAGGTCACAAACTATGAAAAAAAACCTTTTGGTATATTGAGTGTTTTTCCGGAACCATCTATGTGCGAGCTCAACTCTTGTATGGCCAGTTTCATTTTTTAAGCAATCTTGTTTAAAAAATCCCTTAGTCAATATTACTACGATGCTCCGATTAGGTCATCCAATAAAATACTAAGTCATAAGAAGGCTCTACTATCATGCCTAAAAAATGTGGAGTTCTTAACAAGTTTTGTTTCACATCCTCTTTCTTGTTCTTTAAATGTACCTGCTTCTTCTCAACATCGATCATCTACTTCAATGTATGCAAAATTTAGTGATACATTTTAACTATACTGCGTTTCAGAAGCAGCATTAAAATTTAAATATCTTACCGCAAATATTAATTCAATTTTGGAACACATAACACTGACATATCAATAAATTACTTGTACCAAATTAAAGATATTATTCTAAAAATATATTCTGTTCCAGACAAACCTAAACTGCGAGCGACTGCAAATCATCTCAAAGGACGTACCTTTTTTATTAATCTAAAAAAATAAGTACTCAGACGAATCGTCTAATGATGAACACAGCCTACCCTATTAAGGGGGCGGGTTTGCCATAATCTCCACTCTTAGCAGGAGGCTTAGGGATAGCAGTGTAAGATGGCAGTTCTTAAGAAGGCGTTGTTAACTGCTGTTAAGCTGTGTCGGAATAATACCAGAATCAGAAGGTACCCAGCTTCTGGTTCTGGTATTTTTACGTTTGTCACCTCGAACGACCCCCACAGGAAGCGCATATCTTCCTAAATAAAAAAAGTCTAATGATGAACACAGCCTACCTTATTAAGGAGGCGGGTTTGCCATAAACTCCACTCTTAGCAGGAGGCTTAGGGATAGCAGTGTAAGATGGCAGTTCTTAAGAAGGCGTTGTTAACTGCTGTTAAGCTGTGTCGGAATAATACCAGAATCAGAAGGTACCCAGCTTCTGGTTCTGGTATTTTTCCGTTTGTCACCTCGAACGACCCCCACAGGAAGATATGCGGAGTGCAATCTAGCTTGACACCCCGCGGCGCCCAGTGAGTATTGCCTCCATATAATAATTAAATACATTCGTTTTAATGACAACTTACATTCTGGCTTATGGGTAAAAACGACGAGACGGTCACAGCCAACTAGCTAAATTACCGTTCAATTAACAGCAAAGCCTTTTTACTGAACGGCTTGAAGATTTGGGTGAATGTGGTGAACTGGATTAACCTACAATGGGAACTGCCTCTCAATAATAATTGGCGGAACACAGCTTTATGCGTTTAGAGACAGATTTCTGCTATTTCTAAGAGGTCACTATTCTAATAAATGTTACATACAGAAGTTTTAATTCCTCAACAATGATGGCTCAGTAGGAGTGAATAAGGAATACTGTGTCTTTACAAAATTACAAATTTACGAGAGAAAAAATTATAGTCATGTGCGGGATTCGAACCCGCGTCCATTAAATAATTACACGTAATTACGCGTAAATTTTTTCTCTCGTAAATTTGTAATTTTGTAATGTAATTTGCTTAGCAGGCGTAATTTGTTTAGCAGCAGCTAGCTCTGTTTTAGCGAAAGTTTTGTACTTGAGAGTTAACACACTGGAGTAGAAGCTCTGTCGCCAAGAACTGAAAGGTTGAGTTCGGCAGCTCTCTATGAAAGTCAGTACTCATTCAATACACATTCACTTAATAACAAGCGAGACAGTAGTTAAAATAATTCAAAAAGGTTAGTCACAGACGGCGTAGCAGGATCTGCGTGCCAGTCGCATAGTTCGAGTAGGTCTGCACCATTACGAAATTTCGTAACTCACCTTAAAATGCAAGCTGACCCTTGTGTTCGTCGAATGCACTCGGTCTTTCCAATCGTAAACTCGATACGACACGTAACTCGAGCCTCGTAGGGTTAATATCGTTGCAGCTGTAATCAATGATGCAATTTGAAGATTTATTAGGAGATAACAACTTGCTCACTAAGTATCCATCATCTTTAACCGGTCTCGTGAGTTTTGTATGGCTTGTAACGCACTGTATTTATTACGTGCCAAGATTTCAATGTTCGATCGAATGAGCCAGCGAACCTTCCTCGATTCGCTAATTTTAGGTCTCATTGAAGGTGAACTCAGCAGATGACCATTATTTGGACTAAGAGAAAAAATAAGTTTCTGAAAGATTTTTAAAAGATTCAATAAGATAAGAAACTGATATTGTTTAAGGGAGTCGCGTTCATACCTCCGACAAGGACAGTCGCTTCAAATATCAATTGACGGCTTCTCCAATGCCGACCTAGTTTCCGCGTGGCGCTGCGTTTACGTGAACGCTGCAATACCGTGATGGCGCAATCTACGCGCTCGGACACCCTCGTGGTCAACGAGTTGTTGGCCTTCGTACAGAATAAGCTGGACGTCATGGACGAGCTGAGTTTGCAGCAGATATGTCTGTCTAGCTACAAGGAGGCCGACATCCTCGCAGCCAAGAAGGTCTTAGCGGACACTGCCAAGACGTCGTGTCGTCTAGGAACACGTCAAAAAGATGGAAGCGGCAAGAAAGACCTACAAGATATCTTCAGGGTTTTCAAGGAAACAGACCCTGATGAGATTTCAGTGACCTATGTCGCCAGGGACCTCCATTTGTTACCACCGGTCGATTTCTCCTCAATCGATGTGACCTGCCTGTTAAAGGATATCATGCGATTGAAGTCCGATGTCACCGATTTGAAGAAACAATTGGAAAAATCGAATACTGTGGTTTCTAGTTTGCAAACTGAAATAATAGCTTTGCGCAATAACGCTGTGCAGGCAAAACTGCCGTCACCGGCGTCTATGCAAAATGTGACTGTGCGACACGCTAACCGACAAAATGCGCGACTCAGCAGTCCCGCGGACTCAAATATCACCGGTTCACCGCGGGGCATTGACCGAAACTTGCAACCGACCTCGATCATCGAGACACCCACTCAAGTTATGATTTCTTCCGACTTACCACCAACATCCGGGAAGCAGAAGAAATCATATGCACAAGTGGCACATCAGTGTACGCTGCCACTTACGAAGAATGAGAGTGCGGGGAGGCCCGCCTCTCATATTGATAATGAAGGATTCACTCTCGTGAAGAAGAAGCCGAGAGTTAGACCGACGCGTAATAATCGTGGCACAGCTACGCCTACAGCAGAGAAAACTGTGCTGCATGCTGTGGAGCCGACCATCGCTATATATCTCTCACGTTTGGACCCAACAACATCCGGGAACGAAGTACTTCAGTACATCAAAGAGAGGTGTGAAAGACGACGAGTACCATTTGAAGTGGCGTTACAGCGGCTGGATTCCAGCCGGGTGAAAACCTTTAAATCTTACGTGCTTCGGGTTCCAGCGAAGAATAAGGACGCGTTCCTAGTTCCCGATTTCTGGCCGGAAGGCATAGTATACAGGCGCTATAGGGAGGCGAGGCCGAAAATGAATCCCAAAACTGTTTAATAGTGTATTTTTTATTATATTGTTTATGTTAGTCTGTAAGGTATATATTTCTATGGGTCAGTGTTCAATCCTGTTGCCTGAAATAAAGATATATTATTATTATTATTATATTATATTAAGAATATAAGATGGTTAATACAATTTATGGATGTCCTACTCAACGAGTTTTTACATGATGCACTAAATAATTATTGCATATTTTTGTAGCCATATAAGTTTCACCTACTATGTAAGTTCAAAAAGAATATATGATTATTATTACATCTTACTTTTTCTAAAATATGACTTTTACTCATAATATCAGTTTTTTTTAACCATCTTATATTCTTGAACAATATCAATATCAGTTTTACATAAACGTCATATTTTGGCGATAATGGCTTACACATAAAATAAGATATATATGCTGTCGCAAGCTTTTTTGTAGGTAAATTTAATTAAACATTTTTGTTATACAGCGCACGCCAGAATAGGTTGCACTTATGGCTGGTTTTTTAGGGTTCCGTAGTCCTGACAAGGAACCCTTATAGTTTCGTCATGTCCGTCTGTCTGTCCGTCTGTCCGAGGTTTTGCTAAGAGACAGTTAGTGCTAGAAAACTGAAATTTTGTACGGGTACGTAAATCAACCACGCCGACAAAGAGGAGAAATAAAATTTTGAAAAATTTTTTTTTCGGATGGTATACATGTGAATTGGGGATGAATTTTTTTTTTGTCGTCAAACCCGTCTTGTATAGTATCGTTGCATAGGTATTTTAAAATTATTTAGGGGTTGCTAAGGCTATTTTTCGATTAAATGCTCCATTTACGAAATATTAAACTTTAAAGTGCACATTTTTGTTCCAGCAGGGCGTCCCCCCCCCTCTAAAAGCTAAACTGCTGGCTTGAAAAATCTGAAAAACTGCACTATCATTCATGATGATAGTGCAGTTCATGAACTTTAAAGGAAAAGTATAGCGGTTTAGATAACTTTATTGGTTTAGCAGTAATAGTCGTTAAACTTGGGTGTTGGATAATTTTGTACCGAATATAAAATCCTAAGAATAAATCATTTTAAGTGACTAATATAAAGTAGTTGGTTATTTTTCAAGGCTAAATACTTGCATTGAAAATATAATCTTAAATAAAAAAATTAATACAATAAGTATTTAGACCTCATACTCGCCGTATCATACCTACACAAGAAGTATTTTCTGGTCCCACGAACACAAGACTGGAAGCCATATAATATGTTTAACTGCTAAGGTAGTCTAGTCCTAGTCCAGCCATTAGTTAAAAATAAATGTAAAAATAAGTTACAAATGAAAATGCAATTTTTTAATGAAGTTATGTATTATTACTAAAACTGACATGTACATATTCATTAAAGCCTCAGCAAAAATAAAAGCAATATTCTATTCGAAACGGCCACCTTTACCTGTCTGGCCATAAATCTATAGGTTAATGCACTGTTTCAATGAGAAATTTTGCCACTGCTTGCTTCAGAGATTTTATAAGAGACTCAATGTCAGTGTGTCAGCGTTAGAATAAGTCATGTACTCTAAAACTGGGCTTAATTTGTACACTTGTGGGTAGGCTTTTGTGGGTTGAGGACTAGGCTAGACGAGAGCCAGAATGTAGCTTTGTGATGCCTTGGTAAGACACGCCCCACCAAATGTTCACTGACGCAGGATTACGACCACGTTGTACCTGTCCAACCACTTGAGCAGCTTCTTTAGAACTGTGAGCGTACAGTTTATCATTTTGCTGATGATGTAGGCTTCTTCAATCGTTTTTTCATCGGTGAAAATAATATTTTACTGCCCTTCACCTGCGTATCGCGACGGAGGGCATTTTGATCGTGTATATCGACCATAAGGACCAAACTTCAGGTCTTGTTTTATAATACGCGATATTTTCCTAGTGAGAATCTTCATTTCTCGCAATAAGATTATTGTTGAGTTATCATAATATTTTTACTTCCCAATGGGATTTCGACCAATTCTGGCTTTAACAGCATTAACAGCCTTTGTAGTTCTGTAAGAATGCACGCGGCTGCCCTGATCTTTTGACAGGTGGTCTTTGACATGGGAAGTGTTGTTGTATCTGTTGATATTACGATATACGAACATACGACTGATACCAAGCCTTTGAAGTGTCTTGAATATGACCGAGCGACGGCTCCATACCCACTTTGTGCAAGGCGATCAATGCAATCATATTTTCTTTAACACCCCATTCCATATTGTAATGTGATAATGAACACGAAAAATATGCGAGAGGCGCGAAATCGAAAGAATTTTTAAAAATAATAAACGAGTTCCTAATTCAAAATAATTGTTATTGATTACTAGAAATAAAAGCGAATTCAAGTATTACGAATAAACACTTATATACATTATATATCTAGACACAGACAAAACATCAATCTATGAATAGGACTTATTTAAATGGTTAAATAACTTGTACTCTCCTCAACCTATGCCTTACTCACCAAAATTTATTACTTAATTTTTGGTCCATGTAGTTGTTCTCACAATAATTACTATAAATAAGTAAACCTATCAGGTCCTTGGTTCGAATTCGCGGGCTTGAGCTTCACCGCATGGTATAAGGGTATTTTACGAATGCTCGCCTGGCTAGCAAACACTTTCAAGTAGAAAATCTGTCACCAAGCACCTAATGGTGTGTTCCGGCAGCAGTCCTTGAGAGCCAGTATAATTACAGGCACATGAAACTTAATAACTAAGTCTCAAAGTGACGGGCGCATTATATTCTTCGTGAAACACGTGGAGGTTCTCCTCCACGTGTAAAGAACTACAGAATCATTCTATATTATGATAACGGGCTACTACGGAACCCTACATTGTGCGTGGCCCGACACGCATTTGACCGTTTATTTCTTACTTACTTGACACTTATGTTTTTGACAATTCACATAATATCTTTATAAATTATAGCCTATGTGTTATTCTGATATCTAAGCTATATTTCTGTAAAGTTTCATTAAAATCCGTTCAGTGGTTTTTGCGTGAAAGAGTAACAAACATCCATGCATCCATACTTACAAACTTTCACGTTTATAATATTAGTATGATAAAAAAATATCATTTATTTCTAATGCATATTCGGTAGTAATAAATTGATTCTTTTCAAACTAATATAATAAAGGCAAACGTTTGTGAGTTTGTGTTCATTACTTCTTCACCCTAAAACGACTGGACTGATTTTGATGAAATTGGGTATAATAAATAGCGAGATAGATAAATCTTTATTGAAAACACCATAATAACAACAATAAACTTATTACAAAAACATAAATTAAAACCGAGTGTATCACTGGGTGTTCTAATCGCTCAGAGCGATCATTCATCATCCATCACGCCGGTGTAACCGCGGGGCGCAGCTAGTAATAGTTTTTTTTTTTTTATACTTGATAGGTTAGCCTTTGACCACTATCTCACCTGATGGTAAGTGATGATGTGGTCGAAGATGTTGTTCAGGCTAACCTAGAATTACTGGCTCCCAAGGACAGCTGCCGGAACACACCGTTAGGTGCTTGGCGACAGATTTTAAACTTGAGGGTGGTAGCTAGCCAGGCGGGCATTCGCAAAGTGCCCTACCACCATGCTGTAACGACTGCCATCTTAAGACAAAAACCGGGACCAACGGCTTAACGTGCCCTCCGAAGCACGGAAGCGCTCAGTAGTAATGTCACCAGCGGTCACCCATCCAACTCATGACCGCGGCGGACGTTGCTTAACTTTGCTGATCGATTCAGAATGGTAAAGCAAACTTCGCTACGAGCGCTTCAAAAGTATATTATGATACAAGTGAGCCAAGTTGCTCACGAGTTTCATACGTACTTTTTCAACACCCTTGCGAGGAAAAAAAAATTATATTGCACAAATGCGATAAAAGAATTTTTAAAAATAATAAACGAGTTCCTAATTCAAAATAATTGTTATTGATTACTAGAAATAAAAGCGAATTCAAGTATTACGAATAAACACTTATATATCTAGACACAGACAAAACAGCAATCTATGAATAGGACTTATTTAAATGGTTAAATAACTTGTACTCTCCTCAACCTATGCCTTACTCACCAAAATTTATTACTTCATTTTTGGTCCATGTAGTTGTTCTACCAATAATTACTATAAATAAGTAAACCTATCAGGTCCTTGGTTCGAATTCGCGGGCTTGAGCTTCACCGCATGGTATAAGGGTATTTTACGAATGCTCGCCTGGCTAGCAACCACTTTCAAGTAGAAAATCTGTCAAGCACCTAATGGTGTGTTCCGGCAGCAGTCCTTGAGAGCCAGTATAATTACAGGCACATGAAACTTAATAACTAATAACGATAAAAACAACATACAAAAATTATGGAAAATAGCGCGCAAGTTTTTATTTTGCGCGTGGCCAATGGCGTTGTGGTTGATTACATATACTTAGCCTTAAACCTCTTTGTTATTACAAATCTGTATTACCCGGTTAAATTGAAAATACTCTGTTTACTCGCATATAATTTGCAGTTAGGTACTAACTAAACTTTGTAGGGATAATTCTATTACGCACTAGTGTATAATATTATTATGCACGAGAGTGTAATAGTTCGGTTTATGGCCCTAAGAACGATATAATAAAGCCCACTTTACGAGCAAGGGTATTGAAAAACATGTTCAAGACTACAACACAAGTCACAAGTCGGAAACTCTTTAAAATATTAAAAGTACGGAGAGTACCTATACATTATGTTGTACTCAATGGTACCTGTCTAAGTATAACTCTTCTTATTGAAATTGCTTGATTAATCGTACTTTAGTAAGCATGATATGACACGTAAATCAATCAAGTCAGAGCTAATAGATAAAATCAAATATGTTAATAGATAAGAGTATATTCTGATATAAATAATTGTAAATGAATTTGTAATCAATGCATCTAATATACACAATTATATGTCGCAAAGTATTGTCACGTCTTTAAAGTCAATCATTCAATGTTTCGATTACAACAGGAAGTTGTGATTGCTCTTTCTTTAGATTAAATAACAAAGTATTCGCATGTATATAATTGAACACTCTGAGTATGAAACAGTTTCCGAATCAGATTTGGAACGAATAAAAACATGACGGATAAAATATTATAATGATCATCAGATATTATTGCTGTTGTTTTATGAGAAGATTATGCAATGAACTGGGTTGCGTTGAAAATAAAAACAAGCAGGTAATTTGCTTTAACACGCCTGTAGTTACGGCTTACGGCAAAGCTTTCTTAAAAGGCTATTTTTAAAAGCTTTTTAACCGGCTTTTAGAAAAGAGGAGGTTGTCTATTCAAGTGTATTTTTTGTGTGCGTCATATGTATTATAACATAAGTCTTTACACGGTATACCGATTTAGATGTTTTATTTTTTTATTCGAAAGATGGTGCTTATAGTGTGGGCCCATAGTCCCATTTTAAATTTTAGTGAGATCTGACGAGTAAATTAAACTAAAGCTCAAAAAAGTTAATTAAAGTGTACTTACTAAATTAACTCAGGCCCAATAAAAAAAAATATCCGGCGAATTTCAAAACTTTCCGGAAAAAAACTTTATTTTTATTTTTTATTAAACAATCTACATTCGTTCTTTCAATGGTTGTGTTAACATTTATTTTTAGGAATAATAACTATCTGATAATTGAAAAAAAATATAAAAAAAACAAAACGTAACCAACTTCCAACACTTAAATGCACGAAAGAACTTATTGAAGTCGGTACCACGCTGATTTAAAACTCTGACCTCAGCTTACATTATCACGGTCCGACTTCCCCAAGTTCTTTTTATAGTTGTGTAGGAAGTCGGTTACTATTATTTTAAACATATTGATTCGTTCTTTTTAGTGTTACATACTGCTTACAAGAACATTCAATAACCTAAAAAAAACATAAAAATCATTTATTGACGTAATCGTGAACAATGTTAATTTTGAAGGCTCTGGTCTTCGATAAAGCTTTACACTATAAATACAGAAATTATGCCAATATACAATAATTATTTTTTACCCAAGATTCTACAAACTTCAACAAGAGTTACACTTACTTAACGCAGATATTTTTTTGCAGTTATCCAATTAATGTATAAGTTTTATTTATAAAGTTAATTGACTATTACTTAAAAACGTTACTTGACTGTTACTTAGAAACTACTCAACCAATTTTAATGAAATTGAAATGGGACACAAACAAATATAAATATTCAAAATCAGTTCTTATTTAGCGGAGTAAGCGAGTAACAAAAAATATTAATAACAGAAAATATTCAAATAAAATGAACACTTACAAGATATAAACCAAACCATCACATGCAGATTTTATTAATTTTTCATCGACTTGTGTAAATGAGAACCTCATCAATCTAGTCGAGGACAAATGAATACGCATTATTAGGGATAACCTAATACCACAGACAGTTGAAATTTAAATGGGACCGCAAGGCAAGCAACAGTTTTCGAATATTAAAAAAAACATTAAAATCGGTACACCCTGTAAAAGTTATAAGGTAAAATCCAAAAAAAAAAACTAATTTAGAACCTCCTCCTTTTTTAAATCGGTTAAAAAACATACGGTCAAATTAAGAAAATTTCAAAACAGACCTATATCTATAGATTATACGTGTGTATTTTAAAATTGTAAAGGCGATGATGCGACACGATAAAATCATCAATGGCATTCACATCAAACCAAAACCGGAAAGTAGTGAAGGCTGTAAATATTATATCACTTAACACCTTTTTATCGCTACCGTTACAAATCGATGATTAGGTAGTTAGACACTAAAAACTAATCACTTTAGTGTTCACGATTCTTTTATGTCTTAGCATTTGTGAAAGTTTCTCCAATGGCAGTCGCTTGGATTCAATAAGCGACGCCTGAAGATACTCGTATAAGCTATTCAGACGTGCAGCATTTGTGTTTTTTTTTATTTTGTTGCGACGGAACAAGCTCGAGGCTCACCTTATGTTAAGCGGACTAACTCTGCCTATAACAGATGCATTTCCTCACAAGTCACGAATCGCACTGCGCCCGTCACCTTAAGACATAGTTATTAAGTCTCATTTGCCTGTAATTTCACTGGCTCTCAAGGACTGCTGCCAGAACACACTGCTAGGTGCTCGGCGACAGATTTTCTACTTGACAGTGGTCGCTAGACAGACGGGCATTCTAGAGCATTGTTAGATTGAACATTTGAATTAAATATGCGTTAAATGAAAGCACATCTACCCTTCGAATTTTGGAACGTAAATTAAGTACTAAGTATTTTAGTCCACAATATGAGTACTTACAATACATAAGCTAACGATTGAAGTATCAACTACTAATATAAGTTTGTAAAAATCTTAGAATTATTATAAATTATGGTATTTTATTTATATACGAGTACATTTTGCGTTGGTCTTCTATACGTTTATTTTTTTTATTTATTAGTTCAAAGTACGATTAAAGCCGCATGCTACTATATATGAAATAGATATATTCATTCGTGACACTTTCCAATATGGAAAATTTATGCTTTTATTTTTAAAACACGAAATAACTTGTTTACTACAATAAATGTTTTGTTTTCGACATGTGGCTTTGAACAAATTATAAAAAAAAAGTAGAATGAATCTAAATTACGGTTTAATATATATTATTCGTATTTAAATAAATATTGTATTGATTTTCTATAAGATTATCTGATTACGATGAAACTATAAGTTTGAGTCATGCAAAAAAACAGTTAAGTTACGTTATAAAATGCTATACAATTTTAAATAGGTCTATTCATTCTTGATACATTTTCAAAGTAATATGAAAATATATACTTAATTCTAGAACATTAACAATACTAGGTTAATTAATAATATAATAATAATAATAATGTTATTAACATTGTTAATAACATTAATAATGTTGCCATACAACGGGGTAATGCTGCCAGCCTTTTAGGCACTCTACCCGTGGACAGTGACCTGAGTTCTGTTTTGTACTTATGATTGCCTCCTGGTAGAAAACAGAGCTCAGAATTTTTAAGTGTAATATTTTTAGGTCATAAGTAGATATAGTTAAATTATTTATTTATTTTTGTATTAGTATATGTACTGTTAATAATAATAATAATAACAATACTAGGTTATTAAAAATATTATTCAAAATTTCAAAAAAAAAAGCAAACAATTTTAACATAAAATACACATTATTAACGATAGCTTTAAATGGGACTACCTACAAGACAAGCACCAGCTTTTTGATATTAAAAAAAAAAAACATCAAATTCGGTACACTCTGAGAAGAGTTATGAGGCAACAAACAAAAAAGAAAAAAAATGCAGCCGAATTGAGAACCATATCCTTTTTCTAAAATTAAAACGCTATATTCACGTCTGTCCAGCCCGACTCGATTACCAAGCGGTTGGGGCACAAGTAGCGTAAAGATCACTATGGACTACACAAATTTGTAAATTTGATAATCGCTTAGCTTGCGATTGTGCTTAAAATTGTACTAAACATTTTCTTAGCGTCAAATTTCTGGCGGCTTTTAATTTTAAACATAAATTAAAAAGCCGGTATGCGAAAAGAACCACTTTCAACAAAATTATCGCCAACAATAGAATTTTCACGAGCAAATATATATTAATAGTAGTATATCATGACTCGAGTGCAGGAGGTTAATTGGTCCAATTGAGAGAACGATACTGTAAACCCTAGCCATAGCAGAGGGCCTAGAAAACTTTAATGCCTAATCCTGAGTTTTCTTTTTTTTTATTTCATATAAAAATGGTTAATAAAATAGAATAAAAGGCTATTGAGTCTAGCGATCTGGCTTTTCCTTTTGTTTCTCTTAATGATCCTTAATATTTGCGGTACACCATACCAGAGCGGTATGGTATACACCGTAATAATTAGAAGGAGATCATTATCTGATTCGTGACTTTAAAGTAAAGTGGTTATAATTTTAAATTAAGGTATGATTTTTCTGGTATGTTGTAAAGTATAATTTTAAATTAAGTTAATATATGAAACACAACAACAGTTTAGGTGTCAATTTGCTTGCAACGAATTAACACTAAACTGAGAACTAAAACGCTCACGGAAAAAAACCTGATAAGCTTATACTAGCAAGTGTGTTGAAAAGTAATGTTTGTGTACAATGCAACCAAAAGCTCTCAGTCTTTTGGCCACATTATGTGGTCGATGTGATTCGAAAGTTCCGTGTCTGTGCAAAGCTGTACACAGCCAATTAACTAAAAACAAAAAAGCCTTCAATGCAGCGACTATCAAAGTTTTGCGTAACAATTTAATTATTTTCAAATATATGGGGTTATATAAAAGTGGAGCTGTATTGCTTAAGGCTTTTATCATTTAAAATGGTGATAAACTTTATTTTATTGTGCTCTCATTGGGTAATGTTGTCATTGCAAGCGGGCTGATTTTGGATTGACAGTTATTGCACTTCCAATTTGAATAATGGTGTTTCTGTGTATGTGTGTAATTCTGTGTAGTTTACGCAAATATATTGAAGTGTTAGAGTTTTGAAAAAGAAAATGGAACCTTATATCGTTAATTATACTCAGCTGTTCATCCGTTCGACCTTTAAGGAGCTGTATATTTTAGATTATCTTTGTAATTTTTACAAAAAAAAAATTGTGAATATGGCGGATTGCCTAGCAATTAAATAAAAATAATCTTCCCTGAATTTGAATTTAATTTTGAATTCGAACCCCGCATATTACGTAATACAGTACAGTCAGAAAAACTAGAAACAGTAGCATAACATAAGTAAAATTTTGAATTCTCCGCCATAGGCATCAGCTTTCGCCATAAGCTGTAATCGATATAAAATGATGGAGAAAACGATTACATCACAAAATCCATATACAATTGATAAATCCTTTTTTACAACAAAACTTCCATATATATTTTTTTGTTTTTGTTGACAGTTTTTTTTTTATGCCTGATAGGTTAGCCTTTGACCACTATCTCACCTTATGGTAAGTGATGATGTGGTCGAAGATGTTGTTCAGGCTAACCTAGAATTACTGGCTCTCAAGGACAGCTGCCAGAACACACCGTTAGGTGCTTGGCGACAGATTTTCAACTTGAGAGTGGTAGCTAGCCAGGCGGGCATCCGCAAAGTGCCCTACCACCAGTAGTGAGATTGTTTTAAATACATAAAGCAAATTCTACTGCAATAATGTAATGTCACCCCCCCTACTCTCCTCTATTCCCGTGGGTGTCGTAAGAGGCGATTAAGGCTAAAATATCGACAAGTGGGCAGCAGCGCCTTCTGAGGAGCTGATGAATTGTAATGTGATCCCCAATACCACTGCTTAGGGCTAATTACAAACCCTACCTTAATGGGGGAGGCTGTCCAGCACTGAACAATCCGGCTGATACAGTAATATTTTGTGAGACTGAAGATAAGAATTCATAAGCAAAAACTTTTATAAATTATGTGGCTATGTTCATACTCACTGTATACATCACAGAGCTGCTCCTCATACAAAGTTCCGAAACAGTCGCAGCTGTATCCATTATACTCGTTTATACACCTAGAGCCCTCAAAGCAGAGGTTTTCTCTAGTTCTGCATTTGTCTATACACCCTTCTTTTACATTTTCATGTTTGGTTGCTATTAGAGGAACTATGGGAAGGAGATCCGAAGCGGCTTTTCCAGAACTGAGGACCATATCACTTATGCAACCGACGAACGATTCTATTATGTATTTCACTCCGTGGAGTTTTTCTTCAGAGCTCAACCCTATGGATGAGAATATTAAAATTATACTACCATATTGTGTAGTAAGGCAAATATACTTTAGAATTTACACAAAAGGGTTACAGGAAATATTATAAAATTGAATGCATTGGAAAACTTTTACTAACAACTAATAGTGTTTATACATACCACCAATAAGAATGACAGATGTCAAATTATCCGTGATACCATAATTCGTATCAAAACTAAGGCCCTGTAATAAAAAATACACATCAATATTTGAACAACATTGAAACGTAATAGATAGCGTGATATGGGCATATCACGAGGTGAGATAAAATGTATAGTAACTAAATGAGTGTTGAGTTGCGAAACGTCAAAGAAGGTGTGATTGAAATGCGTGAAGAATAATAAAAAGTATAAGTGACAGAAAATAGAGAATGGTGGAAGAAAAATTAGCAATGTGCTGACACCCCTAGGAGTGGAATAACGACATAAAGAAGACATTAGAAACGCAACATTTTAAATTGAAAAGATGCTCATTGTACAGCTGCTTAACTGTTTGTAATATTGGTCGGAAAATGCTACCTTGAGGTACACCTCTTCTTTCAGATGATCGACTTTAGCTATAAGTCTGGCTCCGTGGACGTCAATGGTAACCACAACACTGTGCCATTGGTCTCTATTTAGTGCTCTACCAACCGTCACTGAAGTCAGATGTTTACCGAAAACGTGGACAACTAAAAGAAAATTAGAATTGAATCAAATGTTTTTCCTTAAACTAAATATGACAATAAGTTGTGTGTACTGCCGAATTAGTAATATGTATATACAAGAACATCTTTTAATTATCAAATTTAGAAAACATTTATTATATATCTTAAGGTCCTCGGTATTATGTAAAATAAATAGTGCCTATGCTGTTGGTAGGTATTAAGATTTATTATTACAAATGAGTCATAGCCTGAACATATTCTTTGAATAGTTTTAGTGTAGACCCCATAGTAGATTGTTATACGAGGGTCGCAGGGAATCAATTCCCAAACGAGGTATTTAGACGCCCGAGCGTTGCGAGGGTGGCTATAGTCCGAGTGGGAATTGATGACTTTCACCCGTGTTAAGCGCTCTATTTATCATTTTGAATATAAGGAAACTAAAAACTACTAGTTTTTCTAAATTTTTCATTAATAATAACATGAATAGCACCTATTTAATATAAATTGAGATGTTAGAAATATTTGCGAAATTTGAAGTAAAATTTTGCTTGCAATATTTACGGACGGCTATCGTCCGAATGGGATTGATGACTTTCATCCTTGTTAAACACTCTATTTTTCACTACAAATATGAGGTATACATTCGAAATTCAATAAATGTCAAAATATTCTAAAACTAATCAAATAACCCTCCCCTGACCGTTCTTGGTGCAAAAGTGCCCATCACACTCGCCGCATTCCCACGTTGAATCACGATGGCCATCCTCTGCATAACTATTTTATCAAATAAATATAAATTGTTTTGCTAAAATATTTATTGATACTAAGAACATGAGTAGAATGTATAAATTAATGCAGCTATATTCCAAGTAGGAGTCGATCATTTACATCCGTGTCAAACACTCTACTTTTCAATTAAATTATGCGAAAAATAAAATATTGTATTTTTTCTAAAATATTTACTGAAAACGATAACATGAGTAGAAGAAACATTTTTTACAAAATTAATTGAGGTATTAGAACAATTTGTGAAATTTCAGTAAATATTATGTTAATTTTTTTATAATTCCCTTACTGTATTGCCAATTTATATATCTAGTCCTTTTAATATTATTAAATTTGAAACATGGAACACAAAAAACTAAATAAGGATTCTTTTTTAGTTTTTTTTTTTTAATTCATGCTCATAAACAAATAGTGAGTAAAATTTTCATATAAGATACACTAACTTGAGAGTCATTTAAATTTTGTTATAAACTAGTTTTTTAGCCTTCACATAAACATAAATGTAGTCGTTATTATTTTTTATAATACAGCAGAGTATTTAAGAACGAAAAAACAAATACATCTAATTTGTTGACAACAATGGTTGCCATGCCATGGTTATAAGTCATTCCGGCCCAGGATAAGGAAGCATTTACTATGAGTTTTTCCATCTCTTAGGTGCGAAACAGCGTCTTCCACCCACTACTCAGATGAAATAAACACTACATTCCGAGTATGAGAAATGTTTTTTTTAATATTTAATTCATCTACTAGCAAAACTTTCCTATTAAAAGATACTATACGAATACTATACTACCTTTTAATTCTCCCTTTTCTACGATGACATAAAGTGCGTAGGGCTGCATTTTAAAGACAGGATTCTTCACATTGTGATACACTAGCAACCCATGCGGCAGCCGAGTGCGAAACTTGAATGAAATTTCTCGACATAACCTGAAAAATGAAGTGAAAATACTTTGTATGGACTATCCATAGTTCTATATCAACTAATCGCGTTGACAAGGGAATTTTAATTTTTCTACATTAGCAGACTTCTAACCCCTTATTACTTTCTTACAGGTGCATGCATACGTCTTTGGAGATATTATATTTAAACAATATTTTGATTTCTTCGATACGATACTTGGCGCGCCATTAGGAAAGTATTTTTTACGTTTATTATTTTTTGTAATACATTGAATTACATTGGTAATCAAAGACGATTCACGATAATATGATCAATGTGCTTCACTACTCGTACCCTTCAGACTGGAACACAGTAATGTGAACATTACTGGTTTGCGGTAGAAATATATATGTGCAGTAGTTTCCTGGATGAACTCGATCACAAAGAGTTCTACTTCTATTACTTACTTTACCCAGTTGATACAATTGGTAAAAATAGGGAAAATGTAATTCTTGGGGAAAATAGAGGTGACCAGACTCAGTAAATCAGGATCCTGTATGTTCACTTAGTGGGACAAATGGTTGACTATATGTTGTATACATATTTAAGGATTAATTTCGTCATACATAGATTTTTAGGATGACGTAAAATACTTCAAGACTTACCGTAATTGAAACCTCTGTATTATAACACCATCCAGCTGAATAAAGGTATTATCCTTAGCAAACATGAAGGTCTGATGATGACCAGACTCAGCAAATGTCAAGAACCTGTCTCTGTCGCTTGGAGGGACAGGTGGTATAATCGTTGCATATGTTGTCGATATATTTGGAGTTACTGTTGTGAGAATAGATGTTTGGGATAACGTTGTTGCTGGAAGGACTGGAACACAAAAGGCATTTTTTTAGACAATTTAGTAAATGTAACATTAGCAAATATTTTCAAAATATATGTCTTCGCTTCGATCTTCTTCCACGTTTATCTAAAAAAAAATATTTTGTATGTCCTGTTTAGCTATGCATGAAATTATACTCTCTTATTGAAATGTACTAAAATTGTTACTTTTTGTGTAAAGTTAGTATCTACCTAGCAGTGACGCTTATTTATCATGAATAAATGAAAAGGGTAAAATATAATAGTAGTTTATGCAACTGTCATATAATAGAGGGTATTAAAATATGAGTGTAGTTTCAAAATAAGATTATACGAGTGTTTAATATCTAATTATATGCAGTTGCATACACTACATTATTTAATCTCATGGCTATAGGTAGCTACATTAAATGAAATGCAATATAAAAACCCGCGCGAAGCGAGCACAGCGCGCTCACCACAGATAATATGTACTTAAATTGAATTGAAACCTCCTTGGTAAGGACACACTGTACTTTAATAATTAAAAAAAAATTTAAAGCATTGTTTTGTTAAGAGAATGATGCTTTAATTTAATTTTTTAATTTTCTTAAAGAAGTATGTATATAAAGTGTGCCAATAAAGGTCTGTATTTAATTTCATAATTAGAATATTACCGAATGAGATTATATAAAAAATATTATGACATTTTCACCACATAAGGGCCAATCTAGGTCAGATCTCTATCATGGTTGCCTATAGCAAAATTTTATTAGGTGCATCATTTACACAGCATTCAAGAATTATACGGCTAATAGAATTCACTTTGGTGGACCTCGCACAATTTACAGTCAATCTACGAGTGCATTAACTAATGAACATAATTTACCGAATATCATGATGGATGTATTTAGGATTTTTTTGGAATCTAATGTAGGATGAGACAATCAGTTTGATACGCATCTTCAGTACAATTGAGCTGTGTACCAGGTATTCAAATTTAAAAAGGAGCAAGCATTGGTTAAGTAAACAAAACCTAATTAAGTAAATAAATTACGTTACATACCTTTTTCTTCTGGAGCCAAATCAACAGGCAAACTGCATTCAACATCAGCTGTTCCGTATAAAATTAAAAGTAAGATCAAACTTATTCCTCTTCTTTGGCATACTTCTTCCATTTTGGTCTATTGAGTTCATTTATCTGTATTTAAATTGTGATAAGTTTATATGAACTTTAAAGTAATCGTTACAATTCAGATGATATTTGTTTTCAAAAACGGAATGTGATGGTGCAAGTTATGATACCTGATCTACAGTCTGATCTAGCAGTATTATTATCAATAAGATATTTCTTCGGCAAATAAATTGATTTGAAGTAGGTACTTTTTAAATAAGGTTGTTTTTTTTATTGCTGATAGGTAAGCCTTTGACCACAATCTCACGTGATGGTAAGTTATGATGTGGTCTAAGGTGTTAACAGGCTTAACCTAGAATTACTGGCTCTCAAGGACTGCTGCCGGAACACACCGTTATGTGCTTGGCGACAGATTTTCAACTTGAGGGTGGTCGCTAGCCAGGCGGACATTCGCAAAAATGCCCTTCCACCATGCGGTGAAGCTCAAGCCCGCGGCGGGATTCGAACCATGGACCTGCTGCGTGGCAGTCCATAGCCAAAGCCACTGAGCCATCACTACTTCAAAGGTTTAAAGGGTTTTGTTTTTATATCTGGGGCCTGACTCTTGCGTCTTGTACCAAGTTGATTTTGATATATCTCTAAAACCTTAAGATGTGCTATGAGTGCAGACGCTTACAATGCATCGCCTTATTATAAGATGCCACAGTTTGAAAACGGTGATATGTTTTTCACAATAATATCTGCTATTTTGTTTCGAGTCATCTCGAAGTGGATTTGTTGAATTGGGCCCCTATGTCTGATGTGTCCATATCTAAACTATGTAAATACATAAAAAAACCTACTATAAGGCAAAGTTCTTACGAGCAATTGGAAAATACAAATTCAAATCCATATATTTTAGGCAAAATTGTACCCATATTCAGCGGTATAATATAAAATCAAACACATTATGACATTTGTAGCATAAAATGCAAGTAAAGAAGTAAAGCGGCAGGATACTGTCTTGGTTGGGGTCTTGGTAGAATTGAATATTTCCTTATCCAAAATTGTTTTTTTTTCTTTTTTTTATGTTATTGTGACGGAACAAGCTCGGGGCCCACCTGATGTTAAGCGGACTAACCTCTGCCTATAACAGATGCATTTCGTCACAAGTCACGAATTGCACTGCGCACGTCACATTGAGACAGTTGTAAGTCTCATGTGCCTGTAATTTCACTGGCTCTCAAGGACTGCTGCCGGAACACACCGTTAGGTGCTTGGCGACAGATTTTTCTACTTGAGGGTGGTCGCTAGCCAGGCGTGCATACGCAAAAAGCCCTTCCACCATGCGGTGAAGCTCAAGCCCGCGGCGGTGTTCGAACCATGGACATGCTGCCCGGCAGTCCATGGTCAATGCCACTGAGCCATCACTGCTTCAAAATGATGACTTACCTACACTACTACTACGTCTCATGTTATTACAGTTTAATATGCAGGTTTTCTATATGTTTTCGATTTGGGCGTACCTGCCACTCGCATCGTCGTCAAGTTTCAAAAGTTTCTTCTAATAATGATTTAACGGGATGAGAAGTTTTTATAGTAGGTAAGTTGTCTATTTACTCACAAATAGTAGAAGAATATTTTAATATATAACAAACAAAAGCTAGGTAAGTATATTACAAAATCATTGTTCGTGCCGGATCTAACCTAAACGCTTTGAACCTACAATTGCACAGTCCAGAACTCGTTGCTGTATTAGTTTCTCTACGGGTTCCTAAGTGCCAGAAAATTGGTCAAAAATCTTTTCCGCTAACACCAAAAACACCCAACATTATAGTCTATCACAATATGATAAGATTCAATTTGGCAAATACGATTTATGCGTATAGAATTGAGCGGAAATAAGAGTCAGTGTTGTACTGTAGACCGGCTGTTGTCGACTGGTTTAAATTGAACTACAATTTCTGCGGATTTCATATACAAGTATAGAGTCTACAGGGGTCACGTCCAATTGGTAGATTGTTGAATACTGACGGTATAGACCAGTATTATTTGATCTGCTGTGCCTCATACGCTGTTGTAAATTATATGAATGTCGTGGGGGTCAGGTTATATTGGCATTGGTTGTCAGGTTAAATTGGCTCAAGTAACCGCGTTTGTCTCGAGATGCGGCTTTGGTTTGACAGGTTGTGTTCGACATGGATTTACATATTAGTAACGAAATCAGTTGGGTTTCGACATCGTGTGCTTTATGTAAAGTAATTTTGTTTCTTCTAATCGAATTTCGAACAATTCTGTTTATATATCGCTCAAAATGTAACAAGGACACCACAAAATTATATCTTTTTTCTCATATTTTTAATGACGAGATATAAAACCAACCAAGGTTGATATATGTAATGATAGGGAAAAAAATTGCATAAATATAGGTGAGCATGTGTGTGTATTTGTATATGCTCTTATATTTTTCTATAAATACTTACACTAATATCTCCAAACACTGTTAAAAATTTACTAAAAATAACATTTGCATCACAATATTTCATTCACTGCACACAAATAACAAAGAATAAAAAATTAAAATCAAACTAAAGTTAGCGCGCATTCCATTATTGTACGTCTAGAATTTTTATTTTCTATTAGGCACACTTTAATTTTCCTATGCACTTCGAATTTGGAACGTTTTTTTTTTCACAAAGTTGACGACGACGGTGGCATTGGTAACACGCCCCTTGCAGCCAGTAGCGGCGAACTGACGCAAAGTTTAAAGTGTGTAATGACACTAACAATTTGTCCCGACGGGCCATCGCTGTTCCCAGGGATAGGACATAGGACTCCGTCTGAGAGATCGAAGTAGCGTTTTAAAATTACGCAATAATCTATTTATGATTTTGGTAACTCGTTTACTTACAAGTTGTCATAGTAAAAAATGATTGGTAATATCGAACTATACCGTCGACAGCAAGGAGGTTATTAAGTGATTCATATCATTAGCTCTAGAGATGAGAAACTCCTTGGCTTGTTTTTCTGGAGAAATAATGAAATTTAAATGAGAAAGACAAACTAAGGAGGTTTTCTAAGAAAGAATCAACGTTTATTTATTTAGATTTTCCTAGTTTTTCGAGAAATATAAACCAAAGAGTTTCTTACCTTCGAAGGTAAAGATATACTAACATCGAGAATCTCGAAGGATACAAATCACTAATCTTCTTAGGCTAAGATTCAGAGACAAATCTAAGCGTGAGTGCTTTAATCTGTCAAAATGTAGTGCTTAGCCTCATAATTGTATTCAGAGACGTCTGATACAGCGCTTAAACTTAGCGTGTGCTATGCTCAACCAAGTAGTGGAAATCGACTACTTTAGCCAGTCTCAAAACAAGAGTGGCGCCGCCAAGTGAGACACTGAAGCGTATGGTGCAAAAAGATTTTCAGGAACTTTTTTCGGAAATTGAAAAGGTACTTATTTTGTTTCACTCACTCCAATCACATTTTATATATTTTTTTTTTTTTATATTTGATAGGTTAGCCTTTGACTACTATCTCACCTGATGGTAAGTGATGATGTGGTCGAAGATGTTGTTCAGGCTTACCTAGAATTAGGTTAATAATTACTATACTGTTGTTCTTGTCCTTTTTTTATATCAGGATGCACAGATAAACAAGAAGCGGTAAACGTTCCATAAGTTTAAAATGTGCCATAGATTGTAGAGTGTGATAAAAACAAAGAGCAAAGTAAGTAGGACTCAGACTATGTCTCTGAATACGAAATTTAAAGATTGGCTTAGCCGACACTAGGCTAAGACTGGTCTTTGAACGTCTTACACAAATGTCTCTGAATCTCAGCCTTAGTGTCTAGTGGCTGGCAGCTCATTTAGACTAAACTGATAAGTAAAAAGAAGTAAGTACATTTCGATACAGTGCAGCACACTTAAACAGTATTATGAGCAAGTGTGTTGAAATAGTACATTGTGTATCAAGGGCGGTATAAGCAAGGAATTGTGATCGAGGCTCTTGTAGAAGCCCGAAGTCGAACACCGAGGGCTTTCTCAGTCGAGGTCCGTAATTCCCGTGCCGCACGTGACACATATATGTTTTTCATGACATTTGCAAGTAAATAATTATGAATTATAGCTTTAATACATAAGTCAACACCATAGAGATATAAAATTGCTTTCTCTTTTCTGTGGTCAACACAACTGTTATTACGACATACGTGAACTTTTTTTTCAGAGGATGGCGGGCTTCTTGCCCATGCCACAGATTATACAACTATTTCGTTCAGAAACGTTAAGAGCAAATACGTACGTAGGTATGCACAGCCATGAGGGTGTAAAAAATTTCGACGTTTTGATACAAAAACTATGAAAATAGATGATTAGCGAGATTGCAATTTAATGCCTGTTTAGATAACATTATATGTCAATTTTTCGATTGCGTGTAAACTCCTTGCTTGAACTTGTATGACCTGTGTGCTGTGCTATGAAAAAAATGTTACCGACCTTGGATTTAGAACAATAAGAAAGTTCGAGGGTTTTTATTTTATATGGGTCATTACGGCCAAACTAACCTGTATGTTTAGATATTGTTTAGGACAAGTGTGATGAAAAATCACTATTGTTATTGACAAACCAATAGAATTCTATTTGAATCATTGATGATATTCGATCCGATTGAACTCCAAATAAAATAAAAATACGTACACATTTGGAATTATTGTCTAAGGTGTAGTGAGTCTCAAATTTTTAACATGTTTTTAAGTAAAAGTTTGCGGCTTAGAGATGTAAGTAATATAATATGTAATATTCTAGAGGATATGGCAAATACTACGCCTGTTCCGAAAATACGATTCCATATATTTATCTGCATAGAAAAATAAACACGAACACAGGTCTACAATTTCGTTTAGTCGAGTTTTGTGTCTATTAAAAATACCTTCTGGGCATGATAAAAAAATGCAAACGACAAAATACTTAGATTTTTCTTTGGAATTCTGACCCACTTTTTCCACCACGTACCCACGTTTTGGTTTTCCTTCACAAATTATCTAAAAAAAACTCTTTCGTGCAGACCTACGTTCTCGTGATTAATTAAGGTCCACAATTACCGAGCGCGGATCTGACACGATCCTTTAATTGAATTTACTTACCGCCGTGCCTTGTTAATTAGCAAAAACCTACGCCAATATTGGGTATTGGGGACAATACAAAAGAAACATATTGTAATAATAAATATAATAAATAGGATGAGTCGCAGTTTGTTATAGACCTGTTCACTCACGAAGGCACGCACACAATAAATCATTAAAGCACATTTGTACGGGTAGGCCGAGGCCTACGTAATACTACGTAGAAAAAAAAAAACAAAAGCATTCATTTCTCACACAGAGGGAGGATGTTTTAGTCCGTAGGTCGCCAGGCAACTGGCGGAGTCGGACATCACCGGGAGATTGGCGCTTGGATCAAGCATACAAGCAGCAACGCCCCGGTATCCATGAGGATTTCATCCTCCATACAAGAAAAAAAAAAAAACCTAGACTAAGACTTGGTGTACAAACGAGTTTGTCCACCAATGCTTAGTCTAGGTTACGTAGTATTATTATATGTTCTATGGTCTAGGTGTAAATGATAATATACATACAGCATGGAAGTAATAAGTACACGTAGTACTTATTACTTCCATGACACACAGTAAAACAATAAAAAGTATGTTTTTTTGTTTATAGCTGATAGGTTAGGATGGCAAAAAGTTGAAACGTAAACGCAAATGAGTCTGATTTTATAAGTATTTTAACCCATTGGCATTGTAGATAATTAAAACAATAGAAATGGACGATATCGTCCAATGCGCATGCTAAGAGGTCAAATCTGTCAATCATAGAGCTCTTTGTTACAGTATAACAAAAACTATTTTCTCGTCGAGCCGACTTTCCCAGTCGTTCTTCCATTTCATAAGCCATTTTAAACGCTTTCATTGCAATAGTTTATATTTGCACAATCGCGTCACGATTCTGTGTGAAAATAAACGTTTTATCACAGATTACGAAATAGTTATATCATGGGTCAAAATATTGCTATAAGTTCGAATACTTGCGTAACAAAATGTTATATGAATTTCATTTCATATCGTACAGAATAATATTATGTGTTATTTTCAGTGGTTAACATAATAATTTTATCAAGTAAAGCTTTTGGTTCAAAAGGCTAAAGAGATACACTTGAAATTAATCTATGACTTGAAAATGTTTTATATAAATTTATGTCGGTCTATCAAAACAAGCACTTCATCATTATTTTCAGGCCGGAGTTCTCATAATGTGCGCGTAGAAGGTATCGAACAAATGAGAAAACCCGAAACCATTATTACAACACGTTGTTTATTTTTGAACCACAGGTTATGGGGGGTTATGCCCGAAATAGCTTACGTTTCCCCCAAAAGGCATTCCAATACCAGCCTTGCAGAACCGATCTCACAATCTTCACTGTACGTAACTCATGATCACTGAAGCGCGTCTACCATAACGGTGGGATCATGAAGTTATATTCTAAGTCTGCTCCTCTTGACACTGCTTTCATCTTGCATCATCACGATCTTGGTCGAAAACACGAGGCATGTGTTACCATCATAACATAATAGTAGAATCCAATGAAATTAGACCACCTTCCGCACGTATAGACGTGTGCCAATATCTTCCTATCATTATTTCACAAAAACGTTTCACGACAGCACTGATTTAGACTGATTAGTTCACGGTCCTTTTGATGCTAACTCAGTATATACAAAGTTATGTGCTTGCTTTATGTGCTGTCACACCGTTCAACCAAGCCAACCTTATTCGAACTGTCATTGTACCAACCACACAAATCTAGTGTTCCCAGCTCTGCAGCAATCTCATTCCGGCTACCTGCTTGACGTTTCTGAAGGAAACTTGCTTGAATGTTTGACGGATGAACGCTAGAAGAACCCGATGTGGCGTAGACTCCAAAAACTGCAAACACTTAGCCACACCAACATTGCCAACTTAGTTTTAAAGACTGAAAAGGTTAAAAAATTCACAAAGCTTTACGGAACCCCTTTGTCAGTATGATATATACATAATTATGTTAATACATAGCCAATACCATTTTGTAACGTATGTTTTTGGTTTGGCTAAATACTAGAGTGAGTTGGAGCAATAAGGATAATCCATAACGGTTCACTTACTACGCCTAAGGGACCAAAGATATTTTAATTTCCATACGGAATCATTTTGATTTCATGTAGTGGCCACATCAACAGCCGAAGGATATCCACAATTGATCACAAGCCATTTAAAGGAGGGGGCGAGGTTGCCATAATCTCCACGCTTGGCAAGCGTCTTGAGGATTGCAGTGAAGATGGCAGTTCTTCAGAAGATGCTGCTGCCCACCGTTTGGTATTTGCCATTGCTGCCTCTAACGATTGCCACAGGAAGATATATGGGGTATTTCATTCATTCTGGGTTTGTAATAAAATAATCCTGATAGACAACAAAAAAAATACTACAAGGATATTAATAACTGGAATTATAAAAGCAGAGTGAACTTAATACATAATGTTGTATGAATCACGAGATTGCAAGTTGACCTCATACTAATGTAGGTATCATAAATAACCAATTTACATGTCGCGGGAGGTCAATCTGCAATATGACATTCAATGTTGTCAGATAGAAGTAGGTATGTGATTTAACTAAATTATTAGTTATTGGACTTAACATTATTAATAATGAAACCTAAATAAAATATTAAACTTTATTACTTTTGCAAACTGCAAAGGCCCGGGTAAAGTCCGGGTCGGCTTGTTGAAATGGTGGTTGAAAAATTCTGGTGTGCGTATACCCTACGGGACCCTTTCTCGCAGCAGTTTCAGTCTCCGTGTGATGATTGGTGTCTATGCCTCTACCAAGCTATCATCTTTCACCCATGTCAACATCATCATCATCCGGTAGACTTCCACTGCTGAACAAAGGCCTCCCTATTGAGTGCCACAAAGAACGGTTATTAGTTGCTATTGGTTACCCGCGACTTTAACGATGTTGTCAGTCCACCTAGTGGGGGGCTTACCAACTCTACGTCCTCCGGCAGCTGTCCTTGAGAGGCAGTATTTTTAGATTAGCCTGAACCGCTATCTAACCTATGACTGCAACATCACTTACCATCAGGCGAGGTAGTAATCAGAGGCTAGACTATCAGATATATAAAAAAAATAATGTCAGTGTTTCCACAATTAAGAATATAGGAAGACCGAATGAATCGTGAATAGTTATGAAGTAGAGAGACGAAAAAGCCCACCTGAATAGGGTTACATATGGGTCACAAACATCCACTACAGTTGTAATGCCACCTTTCTGGTTCTGGTGACACTGCGCAGCACTCGTCATTCCGAGATATTAGTTCTTACATCTCATTCGCCCAGTAATTTCATTTGCTACAGTGCCCTTCACGCATAGATAGAGTTGTCCTTGCACACTACTTCTTTGAGGCAGAATATCTGTGGTACCTACCTTGGTGGGCTACCTTACCTTGGCCACCTTATTCGGCCTCTTCCTGAGGAGACCAGGTGAACTATACTAACTAACCTGGTGAAAGATGAAAAATGAGAGTAGAAGAATTTGTGCTGTAGATATTGCGCCAACCCCTGACGTGGGACCAGGGCAAGATGAATTATATGTACAAATAAGGTATCTAGTACTAGTATGCTAATAGTACAGCCAATGACAATTTCAATAACTCCATTGAACAGTATTTTATCTAGTGTAGAACTGCGGAAACCATGTAGCTTTCAATATAGAAACGTCGTTTGAATGTGTTAGGGATATTTTATTAGGTGCTTAGAAGAGGCTTACGAACCCATTAACGAATGATATCTGTGCAATAAAATATACGTAGTCCATATGAAGCTTACGATATAAACACACATTATGTGTTCGACATTTCCTAGAAGAGGCTATGCGAGTCCAGTTATGCAGATACCAAGACACGTGCTAGACGAAATAACACAAAAGATCTACTTTACTCCCACTTGTAGACGATCTAATCATTGTTTTTCGAATAGATAGGTTGAAGTAGTAAAAATGGTTTTGGTGCGAGTTCTTTTACTGAAAACTGAGTAAGCGATTTCCGAGTGGTTAAAAATCAAGGTTTTTCAAGGTACAAGACGCAAAACAACATGGCTGCCGAACGCAATCCACAATTTTTCACCTCACTTCAGTGCTATGTACAAGAAAAATAGTAAATTTACGTTAATTTATATTTATTGAAGTAAAATTACTAAAATTGGTTCTGTTAAGGGCCCACCGAGCTTTTTAGGCGCGCCGCGTATGTGTGCGTTAGTAAGGCATGCCAACAGCATCGTTCCCCGTCCGACGGCCGAAGAATTACTAAAGCGGATAAGGACAAGCTCTGACTAAAATGGGCGGATCATGCGTGAATTTGAGTATTTCCTTCGTATAGTAAAAACAAATACCTATTTGAAAAATGTAATTTGTATACGTTATAGAAAAAATGTTGTTTTTTATTATTATTCAAATACGGATGACTCTCCGTTAAGTATTTACGCCGTACGAAGGGTTTATTTAATTTTTTTAGATGTAACTTTGGATTTTTTTCTATAGAGAAAATTTTAAGTAATCGTGTTTTTATAGTTTATGATATATAGAATGAATCCTTAAATATAATATATATTTATTACATAACTCAAAATTAAGAAATAAAGATACAGCAAGGGATCAAACGGACCACAATTACGTATCGGTGCCTCGGTGCAGGCTTAAAAGTAAATTCATTTTTCTGGAACCAATATAGGGGTTCGAATTTCAAATACCTTTTATACGCTAACAGATAGAAAACACTTTTCCACGCAGATTTCGAACGATAAACAACTCCTTACCGAGCTTGTGAGATGAAAAATAAATTTCATCTCATTGAGCGAGGTATAGGTAAAAACAAAATAATTATAAACTAGATATATTAATTGTAAATAGTGAAGTTTTATTAAGGAAATAGTTGAAATTCTTATTAAGGGAATAGTAGAGTCCTTACTAAGGAAATATCATTTATTTATCAGCAAGAAGCATTCGCCTTTATCATTTGTTTTATAGTTATTAGCTTCCGCCCGCGTCTTCTTCCGTGTATCAGTATAAATATATATCATAATACGCTATTGGGCAAAGGACTCTCTGTGCCAAATTTCATGAACATTCGATCAGTGTTTGCAGGAATGTGTTCGACGAGAAAGGAATGCGAGTGACCTCACGCGTACTGGTCAAGTCCAATCGCGCCCACCGGTGCATCATCGAGCTGCCCACTGCCCACGGCAGTAGTCCATTATTTTATATTTTAAAGACTTATTTTATTGCTAGATTGTCTAGACTAGAATAAACATAGCCTTGTACTGTGTTCAGTAAGGCGTCTAATTTATTAGGAACGAGTTTGAAACAAAACAAAACTCTTAAAAGAAAAACAATTTGTATTCGTTACATTCATTTATTTTTATATAAAACCAGTATCCAATCAAATAGAAATAATTCATATACAGACTTATAGTAGAATGAACCTATATAAAACTTCTTAACGAAACTTTTTGATGTTTTAAAATCTATCCTCATCCAGACATTTCTTCAACTCCGAACATTGTCAAGTTCATTGTATTTTGCTGGTTTGGTCTTAATAATCTACTTTGCTTGTGTTAAATAATACATATATGATCAACATTGTATCTGGACAAAATGGATTAGAAGGCCGATCTGCTACAAATATGATTAACCAGAAAAAAGTGCTATATGTACTGTACCTAAGGCATAATTGCAATTACTTTAAAATATTTACAGGAATGACATAGGCATGAGTGGCGGTTATTTTATTCTAAGGGCCCGTTTCAGAATATCCTAATAAAGTTTCCGGTTGCTATGCAACACATAAAATAACTGAATCATAAAAAATTACAGTTAATACGCAGCACGTTTCAAGCTTTAACCGATGGATAGGCTAAACCGATGACTGTGAAACGCAAAGATAGTGTTTTATTTATTAATTATGATCTGGGTAGTAAAACCGGAACTTACTCGAACATTCTGAATCAGGCCCTAATTGTAGTTAATTTCAAAGACATGCCAATCTTAGAGTCTCCGAGTTAACAGGGGAGTTAACATAACAGGGGACCTAAGGTACTCCCTTGAATAACTTGTTTAATATACAAAGTGCTGTAGTTTATGACATTCAGGTTTAAATTTTGTGGCTTTTATGGCTCTCCAATGGAAGCAAACAACTCTACAAATGTGCAAAAAATGATCCATCACAAACATCCGGCAACAAACTGAAAGGTTTATTTCGAAAGGTATAAAGGTTTTGTAATCAGTGGATTGCAATAGGAAGTGGCGATAACATCAAAGTAATGTATTGCGCATATATTGTAATTTTTATCGCCTTCTTATTGCTAATACAACTAATGTATGAGCATATAATTTTCATAACGTAACTGATAGCGAAATATCCAATCTATAATCATGTGTCATTCAAAAAAAACTTTTCAACATATAACTAGCACAATTTATTTCCTGGTTAACAATAAAGATATCGAACTAGACAAAAAATAAATCAATTATCCGTGAAAACTGAAGAATATAAAAACTCTTACATTTCCTGTCTTTAACTTAACTTTTTGTGATGTAACATGAGATTCATTGCCCATTTTATAAAGAGCTTTTCAAATTATCACTTTTAACTATATTAAAGATCTATCTAAATTGGCTGATTCAATAACCATTTGGTAAAGAACTATGAAGTAATAGTATTTTACAGTAACGAGAGTCTTTTCTCTTTGGTTACTGTATCAGATTATAAAGATAGTTTCAGTGCAATAGTTAAAGCAAAATAAGTAAAATATTTCTGTTATTATGTAAGTGAGATGAGAAGTAGAATAGCCGTTTGTTCGATACGCAGCTAGTGAACGGCGATGTATACCATCACTTAAAATATTCGACGTTTCCATTGTAGAACGGCATTTAAAGGCTAGACGGAGTCCGGCTTGGTGCAGATATACACTCGAGAGCAATGAATCCGGGTCACTTAAAGAATGTTAAAAATCTCGGAAACTAAAAATGATAGGTTAATGCAATAAATTGTATTTAATAGACAATGTAATACTCCTTAAATGAAAGTAAAAAAAATATGAGTCACCATACATTTTATTAACACAAAATTACATAAAGAAAAAAACTGCTGATCTCTCCTTAAAACAAAAATAGGAAACATGAAATTTTTGAACTTTATTACGATTTTCTTGAATTTTAATACTTCGTATTGCCTCCTCGTGCTTCCATTACTGCGTTTACGCGGTTTGGCATGCTGTACACCAAGTTCCTTATACGATTTTGGGGAATATTCTCCCATTCCTCTGTGAGAGCAATTTTGAGCTCACGAAGCGTGATTGGGGGAGGGTTTCGTTGTTTTACGCATCTGCCTAGCTCGTCCCAAGCATGCTCGATCGGGTTGATATCCGGGCTGCGCGCTGGCCACTCCATACGAGTAGTGTTCATCTCTTGAAGGTAGTCATTCACAATCCTACCTGTATGAGGTCGGGCATTGTCATGCATAAATATAGCATCCTCACCTAAATTGACCATAAATGGACCAACGTGATCATTGAGGATTTCTTCCACATATCTTACGCTAGTTAAAGAGCCGTTTTCTATGATCACCAGCTCTGTGCGACTTTCAGAAGAAATTCCGGCCCACACAAGTACAGACCCACCACCGTAGGCTACTTTTTCTTCGATGCATGCTTGCTTGAATCTTTCCCCTGGTCTTCGATACACTCTGTGTCTTCCATCGTGCTTGTAGAGCATAAATTTTGATTCGTCGGAGAACATAACTTTTGACCAATCTTCAATACTCCAATTTACGTGGCTCTGGGCATATCTTAGTCTCGAAATACGATGCCCACGCTCCAGTTTAGGGCCGTTTGCAGGTCTAAGGGGTTTTAAGTTAGATTCAGCAAGCCGACGTCTTACTGTCCATGCACTTGGGTTACTTCCTCCGAGGCGTCGAAACTGATTGGTGAGTTCAGTTCCTGTGAGAAAGCGATTTCGAAGCATGGTGTTCACCAAGTATCGGTCTTCTCGTGCTGTGGTACACCTGGTTCTGCCCGTTCCTGGTCTGCGTAGGTTAGAACCAGTTTCTTCGTAACGTCGGAGAACTCTTTGTACTGTTGACAGCGACACACCGACAGTCCTGGCTGTATCGCGCTGACTCCGGCCGGTTTCCAGCATTGTAAGTATTCTGGTGCATTCTTCAGGCGTAAGCGACATAATTTCAGCTTGAATAATGAATATAGAGCACTATCAACATGGTTTATGTACCCACATAAATGACAGATTACAAACAAAAGCAAAACCAAATGCTGTAATTTCGTAGTTCCATCTTCGAAAGTGGCCCTTTTTCAAATTTGATTTTTTTTGATATAACTTTACAATAACTAAGAAGTTTTAATACCTTCAATTAAGGAGTATTACATTGTCTATTAAATACAATTTATTGCATTAACCTAGCATTTTTAGTTTCCGAGATTTTTAGGATTCTTTAAGTGACCCGGATTCATTGCTCTCGAGTGTAGTACTCAGACTTGTGATTGAATGTCTTTTATGGACCGAAACCAGTCCGTGGCAATGTGGACCCTGAATTTTTAATTGCAGACATATAATGTCTGATGATAAATTTCGAACGCCATGCCTGATCGTCATTAGAAATTTTGATAAACTTCAAAAGCATATATCAGTATATGTGTACATATATAGGTGTATACATATTAGTGTGTGTTCATATCACTATTTATAATAAAAGTATGGTGTATACTATTAGGTACTTACTATGTTTTACATTAAAAAATATTTAAATTTTACCAAACCATTTTTGATACTGCTATCAACAGTGAGAGTATAGACAGTGAGAGTCAATCATGCCAGTTTATGTGTTCCCCGTCTTTAGTCAAAGCCACAACTGCTTTTTATGGCTTCAATAATCTATCTATCTATCTATAAAAATTACGTGTCACGTTGTTTGTCCGCGATGGACTCTTAAACTACTGAACCGATTTTTAATTTGATTTGCACACGCATTTTGATACAAATTTAGAGATAGGATAGCTTACATCTCAATTTATAGTCGCGTTTTTTTTTCATTTTTTTATTGCTGATAAGTAATAAAAAAATGAAAGCATGAGATTGTGGTCAAAAGCAATAAGCCTTTGACCACAATCTCATGTGATGGTAAGTGATGATATGGTCGAAGGTGTTAACAGGCTTAACCTAGAATTACTGGCTTTTAATTACGCGTGCAAAGTTGGGGCGGGCCGCAAGTAGAAGTAATCACCAGTCACTTTGTAGATAGTGGGGTCACTTGTCCATTATAAATGCAATGTCACCATACTCGTTCTGCTCGGCAGCACTGCCCTGGTCACTCCGTGATTTAACTTCCTACAGTGATCTTCTATTCTAAACACAGTTTATGTGACTATGGCGAAATAATGCTCCGTACAAAGAATGTTTTCGCCACCGAATGAGTAGATTGTCAATGTGTGAGTGTTGTGCGAGAAGGGCGTTAATGCACAAAGTGCAACAGGGCTTTTTGCCATCTTAACCTTTCGGTAAATGATGCTTTAGAAAACACCAACAAGAGTGTTTCCAAAGATAACCAAACACAAAAATGATATTAAAGCAGTTTATAATATTTTCTCATGTCGTCATTTGTGTCGTTAAGAATATATTATGCTGATTAAATTAAATAAAAAGGTAAGAAGATACGCTCTAATATTACGACAATATAATGCGGAGAAAACTTAACACATAACTTAGGCATATAATGCACACAGCTACACTTCCATTGTCTATGATACGTTTAAATTAATGAGAAAGACAGGCACATGCATGCAGTAGACGCACATACCCACAATACTGAGCTGATACTCCATCGGGAGACGTCAGCCAAGTTCAAAGTATGGGTACCGCATCTCCCGTTTTTACCACGACTGCCCAAAAAAGAAGTGTTATGTTTCCAGGGTTCATGTTTGTGAGTTTCTTTATTCCACCATAACTTCTAAACGGCTCAGCCGATTTTAATCAGTACTAATATTATAAATGCGAAAGTAACTCTATCTGTCTGTCTGTCTGTCTGTTACGCTTTCACGCCAAAACTACTGGACCGATTTGAATGAAATTTGGTATGGAGATAGTTTGAGACCCGGGAAAAAACATAGGATAGTTTTTATCCAACTGCGCAAAAAGGGTTAATGTTTTCGCGCGATAACCGACATACGCGCGGGCGGAGCCGCGCCCGGAAAGCTAGTGTATAATATATCATTAGATTTGTCTTAATAGCTTAGGTGACATTAAGTACATAAAAAATTTAAAATATTCAATTTAAAAATAAAAATATAAATTAAAACACTAATTTATAATAAGTTTCGTGTCCATACGTTTTGTGTTATTAGCGAAAACATCCTGTACTGAACCCTCATAAGGAGTCATGGTAAGAACCTGATAGTACTGTACCAATATACTATGCTTATCGCATTAATATCCTATAGGTATTATTATTTATACCTTGTCAATCCTCCTGATAATAGGAATAGCATTATGCAGTAGAAAAAGCTTTTTTCTTTCATATTATTGTGTCACCCAAAAGAAACGCTTAAAATCAGAACGTGGTTCTCGTCTATAATAGGGTCACTAAACGGTAACATTTTCGGTCCTTTAGATTAGGACAAAACGTCTGTGCAAAACGAACAAGCAAACACGCGTGTGATCCTATAAAGAATCTGTTTTGCCATTGTATATATAAACCTAAAACAAAAAATATATTCTCGTATCGCATATCAGAGTGGGCACTATAAAGTCCAATGTCCGCACGGATGCTGGGACGACCCATCACTACCAGCACATACACATACATGCAGTATGTATGTATTATATGTGTGTACTATTAATGTAGTAACTGTTGTTTAATCTGTGGCACTGCACTGTCCGTGGCTATCTGGTGTTACGATCGACCTGGATACACGACAATGATACCTCACAGCCTCGCGCGTTCGTGTTTGTTACCTTGTGTTTGGAACTGTTGGGAGTCAATTGAATTGTCGACAAAACTGTTCTGAAGTATATTATATTTCATTAAATATGCCATGATGCTTGTTAGATCCTCGAAGGGGTAGGCGGAGAGGTCTAGTTAACTAGTACACCTATATTTATATTTACATTATGTTAACATAATATATGTATTATACCTAAATTTATTCACGTACCTATATATACCAATCAGGCCAGTTTTTATTAAGGAACTTAATATTTTTATCTGTACTGTACTGTATGTAAAGCCGGATCGTCATCTGCTGTAGACAGCCTCCCCCATTAAAGAGGGGGTTGCCCACGCTTGGCAGGCGTCTTGGAGATCGCAGTGTAAGATGGTGGTTCTTCAGTAGGCGTTGCTGTCCACCTTCTGGTATTTTTCCCTTAGTGGCCTCTTACGAAACCCACGGGAAAATATGGGATGGTGCAATTCAAACCAGAATATTTTTTTTAAATTTTATTATCACGTCTATTCAAATAAGATGGTTGGTTCTTCGTAAAGATATGCCAATATAGGTATTTAATTCATAGAGAGTAAAAAAGATTTCAATTTGGAATGTGGATATATTAGAAGTTCCACTATATCACCAATGAGATCGTTTACGTATATACTTTGTATGAAATAGTATAACTGACTAACATTATAGTTACAGCGCGCGGACCAAATGAATAAAAAAGTTTGTGAAAAGTAAAAATGGAGCAAAATTCATTCCACCTTCGTATTGTTTACTCAAATTAAGATTTTAAAATAAACCTAGTAGTAACATACGTTAAATTAGCATTGATGGAATTGTAAATTTTTTATATTATATTGTCATATTATAACTATGGTATGCTGCTACTTTTATAAAATTAAAAATTAGCGCGTCTTGCAAAAGTAATGATAGTGAAAGTATTAAGTATTTAAATTCAGATAATGTATATCTGAGTTATCTGACGCTAAGTAAGCGATACCTTCTGATCTGCAACATCCCGTGAAAAATATTCGAAAGGATAAGATAATTCCATGCTTTAAAGAAATGTAACAAAATATTACTTAATAAAGTGTTACAAGGCTATTTTCAAAACTTTGCTTAATAAAACTATCTTTAGCTCTTTGGAGTTGATATATATTCTAGGCTCACTTATTTATTGTCCCATAGGGTAATAAAATGAAGAGTGTATCTGTCAGTCGCAAAATCATTTTATATCGTCATCAGTACTTTGAACTCCTTACTCCGCTCAGGATTCTACTTAAGAATTTTTCGTTTCACTCTGGATTCAAAATGGCGTCCTTGCCGTAAAAATATTATTTTGCTCCCTTGCGATGCAATGTACTAGTTTATTCCAAATTCATTCAACACGGGCATTTCCCGAGGCAACCTAAATTAACAGATTTAAATATTAGAGTTTTCACGCGGGTGTTAGTTTAATAAAATAAAAGGTCAAAGTCAAAGTCAAAACTGTTTATTCAATTTAGGCGTCTGCGACGCTCTAATGCAATTTTAATATTGAAATATTGTAATTTTACTGCCACGTTCAGCAAACAAAATTGTATAGAGCCACTGCGAGAAGAACGGGCAAGAAACTCGGGGCCATTCTTTTAAAAATCTTTTAACAATGTGATACTTACTTTCTAAATACATGTTATGTACACTTTTACTGGTTCATCAACTATTAATTAACATTATTATAATTATAATTCAATATAATTTATAACAACTGTCAAAACCTTTTTAACAAACCATTACATATAAACAAGGTTAGTTCAGTAATATCATAAAAGAGAATAATAAATCACTTAACTTTCACACAATCTTGATCGGGCAGCACTTCGTCGTTAACTACTTTGAAAATATATTTCAACACCACTGTGAGATCTGAGTTGTTCACTCTGAGCATGCTTAAAGACGACTGACTTGCTGGGCAGAGCCCCTTTCAAATAACAATTTCGACAGTCAATATCAATACTTTTAAATAATTACAATTTTGGTTTACTATTAAATTATTTGATTAGAATGTGCTTATAAATAACTATTTTAATCATAGGTATTAATATATTAATGTTATTATTGATTTTATACAATTATATGTATTGAACAAATATAATATATTTAATATGACTAACGTCAAATCAAGTACTCTTATTTTAAACCTTAAATAAATGTACAATGGTTCAACATGATACAAATACTTATAAATAGTTCCTTGCAAGTCCTATTTTATTCAACATCTTAAAATTAAAACAAAGGACATTACCTAAAACGTAAATCTAACGACTCAATATTTACCTATGCTATCAAAGGCAATGCAGCAGGAGGAAACTAGTCTACAATATATGACAGTTCAATAGAGTGGGTAAAACATAATTGTCAAGGAACCTGTCAAAGTTTAGTGCAGACGGCCAGATTTAACGAGTAGGTATTTGTCTGTCAGTCATGCGAGTTTTGACACTAACGTTCACCATTACATATATTTATGGATATTAACTATCTACCTACTATTTAATACAATGTGGTTCAACACTTAGAAACTATTATTTAATCTGTGGTTCTAGATAATGAATGGAGTTGCGTGACCAATTTCATAGCGGAGGTTTGCCTATTCTTTGTTTTGCTACATAGTTTGTGATTATTTTTGGTATGCTAATGTCTCAATGTGTGTATTGAGTGATATTATGTGTGTCAGTTGGTGGACTGATTTCTTTGTATAATAGCTACAAATAATAAGTACATTATTCGTAGTAGTATATTATTATCCTACTTTGAAGGAAAAATAATGAGTACTTATAGTGGGATCCTCGTGCCGTTTTCCTCAGCAAATGAAAATGTATTTCTTATGCCCAATTTCACTATGCTAGTGTTAAATTAATACGCGAATGTCTAAAAAAATTACAATATATGATAGGCCTTCGCGAGCATAGAACGTCAAATCTAGAGGCAGATTTGTTTCTTTTTATTCATGTCGTGAATAAAAAAACTCCTTGGTTTAGACTTTTATGAATTATGACATCTGACAGCAATATGGATATAGAATAAAATAAATCATGATACCTACTGGCATATGCCTAAAACGTGCAAGTCCAAATCCCGAGATACGAAAAAGTATAGAAATAGTATGTAGGCTAGGAGGAAGAATATCACAGCTGTAGCAAAGTAGCCTTGTTTGTTTTTAGTTTATGGAGCTATACCGGCAAATTCAAATGAATTTCACGAGAAAAAAGTATTCGCTTCGAGCGGGATAGGTACAATCCTTTATCTGCCGGTTTTATGCACTGAATGCGTTGCCATTTCAGCAACGGAGACCGATAACAGAGGTGCGAATTTTTAGCTCCAATTGATTTATTTTAAACCGTCATAGAATGGTGTAGTATTTTTTAAATACGTTTTTAAAGTACCTAGCTCGTAGATTAGTAGTAGTTGATTTTGGGGTGCCTGTTTAGAACGACACCCCGTTATCTCTCCCCGGTTGTGTCGTAAGAGGTGACTTAGGATAAAATAATGAGAGGCAGAAAGCAGCGCCTCCGAAGAACTGACAACTTCTACTGCGATCCCCAAAACGCTAGTCAAGCGAGAGGCAAATCCCCCATAGAGGTGCAAAATGTGTGTTGCGCTCGGCAGTAAAGATATTTTGTGTCTTGTACCTTTTAAACCTTCTGTACGTTCAGGATTCCATATTTGTTCAAGGTTCAGTCCTGGAATCCTTCGCTTCTTAAATTTTCAATTAAAGTACTCGCTCCAAATAACAACTTTGCAGCCTTGCATAACAAATAACGATTTTACCTCACAAGCTCGGAAAGGTGTTCTTATCATTCAAAATCGAAAAAAATCGACAAATGCTTTTTATCCGCTAGCGCGGAATAGATTTTTGAAATCCTATCCTGTATAAAAGTTCCATTAAATTAATTTACTTTAGAATTTTAAAAATTACGTAATTTTAGTATTTTTTATTGTTTACTGACACAAATGTACTACATACTTTGAGCTGTTTTTCTTGCAATTTGCATTCTCCTCGCTGAAGAGAGGAAATATGGTATGTAGCGTTTGGCAGTATAAATATTTTGCGTTTCGTACATTTGAAAGTTTCGTTACGCTTAGGACCCTATATATATATTAAGCCATTCGCGTCACTCATGGTTCAACTCTAGAGTCCATCGCTTCTCAGGTTTCAATAAAAGTACACTCGCCAAATAACCACTTTGCTGTCTTGCGAAATAACTATTATTCATGTGCTAATCCAGTAAAATAATACAATACGATTGCTTTGAACGAGTTGCAACTACAAATAAATGCATCCAAATCTGTGGCATATAAGCAATATCAACATTTTACCATTACCTACATAATGTTACTACACATCGCATGCATTCGAGACCTACATTAGACTACTAAAAGGTATAATTTCGTATGCAACAAGACGTAACATCCGTCGCAGGTTTATTATCCACACCACAAGTACATACCTACTTATTTAATACTCACTCATTTGTACAGAAAGTTATTTCTTTAATCACATGTTGAGTAATACAATTATTTGTTTACGTAAAAACTATGGGAAAGGGAACTGCTTTCCTTAGGTATTGTCTTCAGTGAAGTTCGCATAGTTTTGGTGAAAGATGAAAAATGTGAGGTGTTACGCGCGTTCGTGGGAGAAATTGTTGTGGTTAGACAGTAGTTGAGATATTTTTAAGGGCTTATATTTGGTAATGTTGCTTTAACACGTAATCTGCATCATGTTCATACCATTATCTCACTCGTGTAGGGTCGTTAGAATATGTCATCTCTATCAACACAAAATACATAATATAAAAAGTGAGGTTTTTAACTATAAGGTATCGTAAATATATTTCATGTTCTTTATCACATGGTTTCTACATACTGTATCAGCGGATCGTCCACTGCTGAACACGGCCTTGGGGATCGCAGTGCAAGATGGCATAGTTCTGAAGAAGGCGCTGCTGCCCATCTTCTAGTATTTTTCCCTTTGTCGACTTTTACGACACCAACACAGGAAGAAATGGGGAGGTGCAATTCTAACCCGGCACCCCAAGGGTAAAGTTTTTCCAGGTTTCTACATAATAATTAGAAATAAAAATTGTATAAATATGATTTACTATTTAGACAAAACATGATTAAGTGAAACTTTACAGCTATATATTCATGCTATTTTTTTCTTTCGAGAGAATATTACAATATTATGATATTCTCTAATATTAATATTATGTGGAATCATGTTTTTGGATCAGGCATAGTATTTGTCATATCCTCTAGTATATCATATATTTTAATAATATCTATTGGGCGTAATTTTTGTCCAAAAAACATGTTCGGAATTTGCCTTTTTGAGGCTCACATCACCTATTTTTTGATATACCAAATAATATAGCTAAGCGTTTAGTATATACCTATTCAATTCATCAAAGCTTCAATACAAAAGACATTAACGATAGGTCCTTGCTGCGGGTGGTGCATAGTCGCTTTATCTTTTTTATGGGATATGAGGACAAACGAGCAGACGGCTCATCTATTTGTGTAAGGTTTTCAGTGATCATCATCGCCCACGTCCACAACCCCAGAGCTATCATGAGCTTGCCGACCTCTGAGGAGGGAATATGTTATTGTCTTAAAGGTTATCAACTGGTATCGGTTCAGAAATACTTCAAAAAGCAGCTCTATGTAGTGGCAGTGCAAGGTAAAAATACCGCCAGAATCGGACGGCTTTGGAACTCCAGACGTAGACCTGATTTTTTTTTACGCGCGGTATGCCTTTATTAAACAAACTACTACGAACTATATACAACACTACAGCTACAACAATAAAACCATTTAGACAACCTATAACTCATAGCAGACTCGTAGGCAGTCTGATTCTCCAACTCAGTACCAGTTGGCAATGTGCCCAGCATGCTGGCAGCATTGCCCCGTGGAATTGCAATGCTTATTCGTTGAGCCAAAAAATTGGTGACACATTGATTCGGTGAAAAATTTTTTGATGGTGATATCGAATTACATATTAGGGTAAATGGGAATTTTGCAAATTTTACGAACGTAGCTTTATAGATAATTTGTCCTTAAGTAGAAAATCTGTCGCTAAGCATTTACTATGACTTCTTATATTCATGGGGATTACAACTTTGTGAACAACACACATAGACTATAACTTGGTGAACAATACATCATCTCTAGCCCCGTTATCACCATCATCGCCTTTGACCACTATCTCACCACTGAGATAATGTTCAAAGACTAGCCATCTATAAATCACAAAGGCATCATTTAGACAGGCAGGCATAAATAAATAGATAGGCAGGTATGAATAAATAAAAAACGTAAGCGATTTCACAGTTCAATTCTCCATTAAACAACCATTGAAAACTCATTGATAAACAATTAAAACCATAACTAAAACAGGCTTTCACCAGTTGAAGAGTTATTAGTTAAAGGATGTGTTCAAAAACCCGGAATGGAATATGTTATAGACAATGAAAGCTACAAAATAAACTTAAATTTATTGGAGCACAAAGTTCAAGTCCTGATCGGGAATCGAACACGCGTCTCCCGGATTCGCGCCGAGACACCTGGCCTCAAAACTATCAGAACAATGATCGATTATGAGGCGAAATATAAAGTATGGTGGTAGGGCATTTTGCGAATGTTCGCCTGGCTAGCTACCACCCTTAAGTAGAAAATCTGCCGCTAAGCACCTAGCGGTGTGTTCCGGCAGCTGTACTTGAGAGCCAATAATTCTAGATTAGCATGAACAACATCTCCGAACACATCAACTTACCATCAGGTGAGATAGTAGTCAAAGGCTAGCCTATCAGCTATAAAGAAAAAATAAATGCATCTCCTTTTATACAACGACAGAGTAAGTTCTTAGTGTAAAAACCATCGAGTAGAAAAGTAAAAAGAGGAACAAAGGATACGCACTAATATCACAACAATATGATGTGGAGAAAATTTAACACAAGCATAAATAATGCACACAGCTACACTTCTATTGTTGGTATATGAGAGGTAGGTACGGTAAGGAGGTTTTAACAAATAACAGAGACAGAAAGACAAGCACGCAGTAGATGCATATGTATACGCACACTACTGAAACTCAATCAGGTGGCAGAAAGCAGTGATGGCTCAGTGGCATTGGCTATGGACTGCCGCGCGGCAGGTCCATGGTTCGAATCCCGCCGCGGGCTTGAGCTTCACCGCATGGTGGAAGGGCATTTTGCTAATGCCCACCTGGCTATACACCACCCTCTAGTAGAAAATCTGTCGCTAAGAAGCTAACGGTGTCCTTGAGTGAAAGAGTGAAATTACAGGCACATGAGACTTAACAACTATTTCACAAGTTGTGACGAAATGCATTTGTTATAGGCAGATGTTAGTCCGCTTAACATCAGGTGGGCCTGACACAAAAAAATATAGGTGTCGTCGCCTGATTTGCCATTGCCATGTTCGACGTAACGTGCCGTTTCTGCCGATTTTAAGTTCATAGTTAAAACTTAAGTCTTCGGGCTCTGCTTCACCGACAAAGGCAGCCTAACCACAGACTAAGTAGTAGAACAAAGCCTAACCAGTGTGTCTGATCTCATAACTTGACATGTTTATGTCAGTGCCATAATCATATGGCAGTGACAGGACTAAATTGTAGACCGCTCCAAACGAGTAAAAGTAAAATTGCACTAACGAGTGAAATTACTGGGTGAACGCGACATAAGAACCAGTCTATCAGGATGACGAGCACAGTGTAGGCACGCAGAATTTTTTAGCTTGGCGATAGGGCATTTTGCGAATACCGGTATGGCTAGCTACCACCCTCAGGTTTGAAACAATCATAACCGAGCTAAGACTGCAGTGACCCAGGTCTATGGTTCGATTTCCACCGCCGCGCCGCCGGCTTGAGTTTTACCGCATGTTGGAAGAGCATTTTGCGAATGCTCGCCTGGCTAGATACCACCCTCAAGTAAAAAATCTGCCGCTAAGCACCTAACAGTGTGTTCCGGCAGCAGTCCTTGAGAACCAGTAAAATTACAGTCACATGAGACTCAACAACTGAACGTTTCTGGGTGACGAGCGCAGAACAATCCTCCACTTGTGACGAAATGCATCTGTTATAGGCAGAGGTTACCGCTTAACATCAGATGGACTTCGTGCTTATTCGATCACAATAACATAAAAAAGGAAGGTACAAAATCTGTTGCCAAGTATCGCAAATAACAACAGGTGATACAGGGTCAAAGGTTACCCAGCCTACAATACAGTGGCACATTTTTTTAATGTCATAGCAGTAACAGACATAGGCAGGCAGTGTGACGCTTACCATCTTGTTAGAGACTTCTCCGCTCGATACATGCCATCGTAAAAAAACTACAGATATCATAATTTATGCTTATGTACAAGCATTACCTCATAAAAGTTATACGAGCCAAGACCTTGTGTACCGCCATATATAAAAACCATATAAATGTATCAAAGACCCGTTTTAAGGTTCTTTGTTTCCGGAACAAACCAGTTATAGTTCAGACTGCATCTGCTGAAAGTGCAGTTCCGGGTTCGTTAAGCGTGGGGAGCGTCCGCGAGCAATACAAGTAAAAAAGCAAAGGTCAAGTTTTTTTAATCATGGCTATAACTAACAGGTGGACTGACGACATCGTGAAAGTCGCGGGTAGCCAATGGCTATAGGTGGCTAATAGCCGTTCTTTGTGGCGTTCTATGTGGCATTTGTTCAGCAGTGGACGTCTTCCGGCTGATGAAGATGATAACAAATCTTAATCATTACCTACTGGGGCTGAAAGAAAACATCGTATTGCCCATATCTATCCTAATAATCTGGAGTCTTCAGTCGGTACAGTAATTACTGTTCTAACAGCTCATAAAAGAATCAACAAATAGCTTGAGCGGAATAAACAAACTGGAGCTTCGGAATTTATAGTATTTTAAAATTTAACTGCGAAAATTATCACTACGTATTTATTTTACTAAATAAGTTCTACTCATTAAAATTGATATGCAACTAAACACTAAAAATGTGCGATCGCAGTGCGCGGAAGCGGTAAAGTTTTGTTTTCTCCGCTCAATAGAACCTCAAACTCAAGCAACGTCGAATCGTAAAATCCCTAGCCACACATCCTGGCTATTGCGGCTTCTATGAGAAAAAAACAAAAACAGTTGCCATGCAACAACATATCTGCAAGGAAACCACTGAGATTGCGAAACCCCGCTCGGCAAAGGTGAAGGCGCGCGCCAGTCGGCTCCGAGAGAGAGTGGCGGCCGCACGACGCTTGCGCCAGTCTACAGACCAGACAGACGCGCGCGCAAACTACCCCCATAGTGCACGACCTGCACCGTTCGCGTTCCAAATTCAAAATTATTATGTGCCAGTGAAAAAACCAATAGTGTTGTGATTGTGCTCGATTGACTTGTGTCGATTTCATCTTGTGAGAATTTTTCTTTGACACACATATGACGTGAGTAACGGTGCGGTGATCCGACGGTCGATCGACTCGCTAAAATCGAAGTGTTAGTGTATCTTAAAAGCTGTGTGCCGGAATTTTAACGGACTTGCCTAAGAAGAGGTAAGAACGGATGTTTACTGTTATAATTATTGTATAACTTTGGTGCAGGAGAAAGCTTTCTTCATTCTTATCTGTTACCGGATAGTTTATTAGCATTTCATTAGCGGTTTCAACGAGGTGAGCAGTTTAGATAACTGTGTATTAAAGATTAATACTTATGTCGATGTTAGCAAAATCTTTTTTACTATAGCAATATAACAATAAAATTGAAAAAAAATTGTACCGCCTACACTCCTACTTATTCTGACTACTACTATTTATTTTACTCTCTGGATACTAAAGGGTAGGAAAAATACCTCGTAACAAAATATAAATATTAAAATGTATTAAAAACAAGTTTCTAACATTACGACCTGTGGCTTCAACTAAACGTTACAAAAATTATAAAGTATAATACATTCATAAAAGTTTCTATGAATATTCAAACTAAACGTTTGGATATTTTTCGAGGCGTAATGAAAATGTTAGGGAAACGGCGTCGGTGCGGGTTCCGCGTCCAGAATAAACAAAAGCCGGGTGAAAAGGTCTCTGACTCATCTTACATACGACACTCGTGTGCGGAGCTTCTGTGTAGAATAAATTTACCTTTGCAATGAGCTTTGCTGTATTTTAGTAAACAATGTATTGAAATCGATTTAAATAAAGTATTCCATTCATAGCTTTAATCGATACACCGCATTCGGTGTTTTCAATTCGAAAGTTGATTCACTATAGTTGTCTAAATTAAAGTTCTTAATTCAAATAAGTAGCTTAGTTCTATGGAATTATTGATTCCAAAAAGTATTTACACAAAGTTGCCAAAGAAAAACAGGAATACAACACAAAGAACGAAGTGTCTACTTTTCGCATAAAATTAGCATGACTATAGCAGAATTTCATTATAACTCTCAGTTTAAAACTACGCAATCTTTCTTACCACCGACAGCGAATGACGCCATACTGTCATGAAATAAGCCGCTATTATCGCAGCTACATTTATCTACCTAGTGAAATGCATTAGATAACGAAAGAAGTTTATTTCTATAGTTTTTATTTGTAAGGCAGTTCTAAATGTTCTATTACACTTTCGAATATGGAATAATATGGATGTAATAAATATTTATCGATATTGATAAATGAATGAACGTAAAGCTACACTTGGAAATTGTGCCATGTTGTTCATTCACCAGGAAGGCAAAATAAGTGATTACTGCAATATTTATCTTTGCTACCTCCAAATATTGATATTCTTTTTGGTATTGATCACAGTTTGAAAATTGCATTATGAATCGGCATTTTCAGTATTTGATGATAAAAGTGAAGATTTGATACATAATATACCGAAATCTGAGATTCCTAACTAGTTTAGTTTTTGAGATTGGCCCCGTAACGAAATGGTCTAAAATTGACAACATTAACGGTCCCCCATTATTTCAGGGACCATGTATGTATGTACTGTATTTTTGTACCATAACTTCTGAACGGCTTAACCGATTTTAATGATTTAATGTGTAATTATATTCGTCTTGATAGCGCAGGTGACACTAGGTACAAAAAACAGTAAAAAACAAACTGGTGGATTTTAGACATCATATTGTGATAAAAAAAACTCCCAAACCCATCAAGTGGGGTATTAAAATGAAGGGCTATAAGAAACGATTTAATAATTATGTAACTACTAAACTTGCAGTTTTAATTTCAATGGAACGAAAATAGGCAGTCGGCGTTGGCGTTTTATGATTTTTAATTAATTTATACTTGTTTATGTACTTATTTAGATTAAAGAAATATAAGTAACATATTTGTACTCTTCGCAATTAGAGGTGCCAGGATAGAACTATAGCCGACCATAAGTTTCTGTGGGAGTCGTATAAGGAGGAAAAACTATCAGAAGGCGGGTAGCTGCACCTTCTAAGGAACTGCCATATTAAGCTGTTATCCGAAGATGCCCACCGCTGCCACCGGCTTGAGCTTCACCACATGGTGGAAGGGCATTTTGCGAATGCTCGCCTGGCCAGTTACCACCCTGAAGTAGTAAATCTGTCGCCTAGCATACAACTGTGTGTTCCGGCAGCAGTTCTTAAGACCCACTAAGAAATTACACATGACATGAGACAGGGTGATAGGTGCAGTGCAGTTCGTCACTTGTTAAGAAATGCATCTGTTATAAGAGGTCACCGCTTAACATCAGGTGGGCCTATTCTTGATCTGGTACAATTGCTTAACAAAAAATAGTCAGGCTTTATTCAATGATGAACTTTTCAAGGCTGTACTTAATAATAGACGTGCAATCCTACGATACTTTTAATAACTTTAACTATTTTAGTATTTATTGTCATTTATGGATTTGCATCTGCATTTTGTATAATATCTATACAAAAAAACGTACTATGACCAAAGCAGCGAGACATTCTCACCAAATATTCCAAAATTTGTAATGTATAAATTAAAAAAAAAAACTTCAGTCTTAAAAAAAAATATTACCGAAATATAACAATAAAACATCTCCAGCGGGCATCGAATCCGAGTTTAAATCACCATGTGCCGTGAACAAATGCAAATTTTGTGCTCTATTTCAACCGTCATAGGAGACTGTAGGTACTCTGAACCTGATGTTAGCTTATCATGCGATACTACTTAAAAAAAAGTTATTTTTGACATGGTTTTATTAGGTTAACCTTTATCTATGAAATATATTCTAAGTAAGTAATTGAGTTTCATTCTCGTCTTATAGTTACATCTTGAAATTAAAGTACCATTAGACCCGATTCCCACCGAAGTGGCAGCACAGCCCCAGTTTTATTGTCAAACCATTTTCGACTTTGTAGCTTTCAATACAATGCATAGTATCGCTTGAAAGATTTGTCAAATCGCGCGGCAGCTCGCGGCCTATCACCTTCAAATTTTTCTTCCTATACTATATATACCTACATTGTAGTAACTAGTAATAGAAACATAGTCGAAAATGATCTCGTAGTAAAACTAAAGGGATACGATATCTATGGTAGGTAGGACATTTACAAAAGGTTTGATTACATTAAACAAACTAAAACAAAGCAATGACATCGAGTTTTTTTTTATTGCTGATAGGTGCCTTTGACCACAATCTCACTTGATGGTAAGTCACTATGTGGTCGAAGGTGTTAACAGGCTTAACCTAGAATTACTGGCTCTCAAGGACAGCTGCCGGAACACACCGTTAGGTGCTTGGCGACAGATTTTCTACTTGAGGGTGGTAGCTAGTCAGACGGGTATTTGCAAAATGCCCTTCCACCATGCAACAAATGAGATTTAATAGATAAGTTAACAAAATAAACAAACTGTAATAAGTATAGTACTTAATTTTTGTAAAAATTTTTTTATTCATTATATGTTTGTTTTGACAACACCCTGCCTGATGTTAAGCATTGGTGTGGTCTAAGATGGACCTCGCTTACCTAGAAGAAACCTTTATACTCTCGATTTGAAGACACCCATGTTGTATTCATCGGGAAATGTGTATAGAGTTCTGTGGTATAGGTATAATAATTTATTCATCTTCGACCACATCATCACTTACCATCAGGTGAGATAGTGGTCAAAGGCTAACCTATCATGAATAAAAAAAAAACAAATTGATATTTTCAATACTTTATGCTGCATATAAACCTGACCTATACCAGACAAAAGAATGTGAACGCGGTGGCTGCATTCCTAACAATCTACATAACAATGATATGTTCTTGTATACCCCTCCCGAGAACAGAATAACACCAAACATTGTTATCAGTAGGAATATAAATATGGGGTGTCGTGACCGAGGTCCCATGTTTATGAAAGTGCAAACATTGTAGGCTTCTTACCCGATAAGCAGGCTTTTGAGGTTGTTTCAACGGAAAAATACAATATATTACTGTGATGTTTCCAAGTCGTTTTTGAACCATTTTATAATAATTTTATAACAGTTCTAAACCATCTTAGACATTTTTTAATAAACGAAATTTTAATAAATAACCTTCAAAGATAGTTTTGATGTTGGATGCGCCATATACCACCATTATACTTAGGTGTATCTAAGACTAGAAACAGCTGTAAAATATAATACATTTTTTTAGGTCTTGTGCTAACACAGCTGTTTCTAAAACCTAAAAAAAGATAATATATATTTTTAGGTCTTTACCTAACACAGCCGTTTTTAAACCCTAAAAAATATAATACTTTTTTTAGGTTTTGTGCTAACACAGCTGTTTCTTAACCCTAAAAAATATAATACTTGTTTAGGTCTTGTGGTAGCACAGCTGTTTCAAATCTTAGATTTACCTTAGTATATTGGTGGTATATGAAGCATCCGAAGCCCAAAACTATCTTTGAAGGATTTTAGTTAAAATTCTGGTTGTTATAAAAAAATTAGATAGTTTAAAACCGCCATAAAAAATATTATAAAATAATGTTGTCTTAGGTTTTTGCGATTGTTACCCATAGTAATAAAACAACATTTAAACGACAAAAATGATCATAAATATACACAATTAAATCCGTTTAAACTTGTTTGATTACTATAGAAATAGTTCAAAAATGACTTGAAAACATCACATTAATATTGTAACATTTCATTTTATATTTCTTATATTAGATATTTCGCATATATGTATATAATCTAACGCATCATAATAACAATCTACTCCATCATGGAATTATTCTCAAAATATTCATGTCCGACCTTGCTCTTTGACTTTGCTTACGCGAAGCACTTGGTATGCGAAATCTTGATGCTCTTATGCAAGATGGCGTTTTTGTAGCATAATACACATAGCTTTATTTAACAGTTTATAAATTACCTGTTTGTTATTAAAAACTTAATAAATAAATGTCGTTGTCTTAGGTTTTCGCGATTATTACACATAGTAATTAAACAATTTTAAACGGTTTAAATCGCGTATATTTATAATGATTTTTGTCCCGACGCGCCGCGACGTTTCAAACTCTTTGCAGTGATCATGGTCACAGGGTGACTGCAAAGTGTCAGTCCGTTTAAGTTGTTTAAGTGCTAAACAAACATGTCGTTTCAAATTGTTCGGCGATCAGCTATTTAATAAATAAAATTAATGTACCTTCAAATATGTTGAAAACTTTCATAATTAATTACGATTCCTAATTCGTAAGTAAGTACATGAAAGTCAATAAGGATAGATAGATCATTTTCTTAAAAATCCGCCAAGTTCGAGTCGGACGCGAGCACGAAGGGTTCCGTACCATTATGTGTACAAGAATAGACACTATATCATAACCTTTTCTTTAGTTTTCATGAAGGTAACGGAACCTTTATTGTGCGAGTACGACTCGCTTTAGGCAATTTTTAGTATTTATGGTTATAAGGGCAACATAAATACATCATCTGTGAAAATTTCAACTGTCTAGCTATCACGGTACACGAGATACAGCCTGGTGACAGACAAACAGACAGACGGACGGACAGCTGCTTGGCGGCTTATAGATTTTCTACTTGAGGGTGGTGGCTAGCCAGGTGGGCATTCTCGAAAATATTCTACCACCATGCTACAACGACTGCCATCCTAAGACTTGATTATATGCTTGAATTAGTACGACTAAGCAAACATCGCTACGAGCGCTTCAAAATTACATTATTTGTACACGTTTAATTAACTTGTTTACAAAATAATGAAGGTTTACTTAACAACTCATTGTTTGCAAATAAACTGGCATTAAATGTGTAAGTACCTATTATACAAATATAGTATATACATAGGTACGAATAGATTAAAATTTTTCGACGAGTCCTTAAATTACAAAATGAGCGAAAAAATTATAGTCATGTGCGGGATTCGAACCCGCGTCCATCCACCCCTTTAGCCGGGGTATGCTCTAACCAATTGAGCTAACATGACACAATGACTCATAACTGTAATTCTTGCTCTCGTTCTTCATGCAACCATCGTATTGGGATGGATTGGTCATTGTGTCATGTTAGCTCAATTGGTTAGAGCATACCCCGGCTAAAGGGGTGGATGGACGCGGGTTCGAATCCCGCACATGACTTTAATTTTTTCTCTCATTTCGTAATTTTGTAGTGTAATTCGCCTAGCAGGCATCATTGCAAACATAACAATATTAAGAGTCCTTAAATTCTCAAATTGGTCTTTGATTTAACCATAAAATAAATAATCTTTATGCAACAAAAAGGTCAAGAGCAGTTACACTACCTACCTGTAGCTTGCTGTGTCCACTTTAAATGTCAGCGCTTAGTTCATTCTTAGATCACCATTTTACTATACCATTTCGGTTCAAAGTATTTCTCTTCCACCAAAAACTAACAAGAATACTTCCACTATCGTGCTCTGAAAGCACTTCTCGGTAGCTCATAGTTATCTGTTTTCTCCTAAACATTGGCGGTGAATATATTCAGAGGATAATAATAACAACAGGTTAAACTGCCCGGTCTATTTTGCTTAAACGTCGAAGAATAATTAATAATAATAATAATAATATTTATTTCTTCAATTTAAAGTACTTAAACATAAAATAGTGTGTCGGTTTCCGGACAAGTTATTCTGTTTCCCGGATACCGACGTCTTCCCGCGATGTTAACTAATTATAAATACTACTACATAATACTTATAATACTAGGCACTAGATAACATAATATTTATAGTAAAAGATCTACAATAAAATACAAAAGAACATTCGCATTTACTAACAATATTACACAAAATAGCCTGCAATTATTATATGATTGCGTAGTGCAGTAGGACAATAACTAAAGTAGGTAGGTACCTACTTATAAAATACTTACAGATAGGCAAGAACAATGATATCATAAATCATAATACATATTACTTCTTTATTTGAGGTTTTAGGTTCAGAACAGGCATGATATCAATTATCTATGTACTACATGTGCTTGTATTGTCTGGATGGCAAATTGGTGGAACTAGCGTTCATTGTATATAAAATATGTAATATCTTTTGTTTGTACCTAGATTCACAGACGAACAAATCATTGTATCATTGTATGGATACGATAAAATAAAGGACTGATTTTTTGATTGGAATTTATTTTAAAAAAGCTTTCATGTAAATGTTTCGAACTAATCTATGCTTATTTACAAAACTTCTACCTAATTTCATATTTTAGTTTCTTCCTATTTAGTTCATTCTTAGATCCATATTTCTTATTGTATGTTAATTAGTTACTAATTTACCATTACGCTGAAATAACCCATTTTGACGAAAGACACATATTTATTAGTAAGCGTTGAATACCTTAGGAATATATTTAATTCATATTCTCGTTGTATATTGAAAGGCAATATAAAAATATGTATATGTTCTGAACATATTTTTATATAAATATTTATATAAAAATATGTATATGTTTTAATTGTGGGTAAGGCTTAACATCAGGTAGACACGTGCAAGTTTAAATACTTTATTTAATTTAAAACTGCTATTAGGTATAACACATTGTATCTAAAGTGTATAAAAAGAATTAAGCACAGTTCATTATGTACCGTCACAATAGATCTGCTAAGGAATTTTATTTAAGACGAGGCTGCGGAAAAAATACTCTCATTCGACTAGTTTTTTTAACCAACCTAAATATGCAATCGACACGTTAACTTAAATATTTGATTTTCAAACCTTTTTCTATCCGTTGTTAAGACAGAAACACATTTGAAAGAAATTTACTCGATAGTTTTAATTTTTTTAAATGAAGCCTTTTCTTTAAATTATTGGATTTTTCTTGGAAACTACGTCAGTTACATATCAATAATAAATACACATAGAAAGGAAATGTAGTTTATTATCCACTGTAAAAGTAAAATTTACCTAGAGTTATTAGTATTCTCATAATAAATTAAATTGTGTTTTAGACTTACGACCTTTAGTTCTGTGCAGGATTACGGTCAATCGGAAGATTCGATATTCAACCTTATTAGCTTACGCTTACGAAATAAAATCAATGCGTTCTGAGCTGTCCTTCAGTGCCGCGCTGTGCGCCGTTGGACGTGGACCTGTCGCTCGCGCGCTATCACCTGAGCAGTATAAATACGTATCTTGGTAGGTATATCAATCAATATGGGAAATAAAGATAACTAAAAAATAAAAAAAGGAAGCAGAAGAGTCGATACAAAGACTTTGCAAGAATTATGAGAGAGGCAAAAGCGTATAATATTTCAGTTTTTTTTTACCTATTGCACCTATGCATATTTAATATTCGTTTGTGTTTATTCTATTCATGAAACATACTATCTCGACAGAACTAAGAGATTCTATACCAACTAGGTTTCCTATAGTACTGTAATGGAGCTGTAAAATAACTATATGTCGTACTAATCTAAGTATGATTAGTAGGGTACTATAATAATATCTGGTATATGTATAATTATGGTCTCACCTGATGGTAAGTGATGTGGTTGAAGGTGCCAAACAGGTGTAAACTAAAATTATCTGGCTCTAAAGTACAGCTGCCGTTCAACCGTAAATGGAGTTGAGTGTTGCTAAATAATAATAACACAAGCGTAGCAAATCAAAGCATTTGGTTTGGTGGGTAGGTATATCGCAATAAAACATCGAACATTCTTTATGTCCCTCAAGACTAGATGTAGATTTATATCAATGAAAGAATATTCAGAATCAGGCAAGTAGGTATATATTCAAGAGATTATCTACAAAGTCACCTGCATAGGTACTTTTAAATATACATTTTATCACTTAGACATGTACATATAAGTATCGATTTATACAAAAATAATAGAGTGGAATAAATAGATTGTGTATATACTCGTATAATAAAAAAGACTGTGCTCAAAAATGCACCTTCTTACTCAGGAAAAAAAATAATAAATCAGTCGAAGTCCGAGATCACTCGGAACAGGGAGAACTGTCGGAGTCGCCATCTCATATTATAAGTTTAGACTGTTCTTCCACTACACGAAAATAAGTGAGTAATTCTTTGAACATAATACTTTAGTATTGCTAAATTTGCAAATTTTATTCACAGGAAATTTCGTAAAGGAAATATTTTATATACTACCTATATTAGGCTAAAAATTATTTTGACCTATCCATAGCAGAGCAGCAGGTAAAATTAAATAAAATAACGTATAAATGTATAAATACAATGAAATTTTCTTTTTTACACTGAAAAAAAAACTTTACATTATTATCGCCCTGCACTTGTCACACCTCTGTAGGATCGGTATAAACAATATATTTTTTCTGAGTACCTACACAAAAGACAACGCATTGACATAATTGTGCGGAGTAAGACTTAAATTTTATGGCCGGCCTCCTATCTGAAGCAATACTCCTTTGCGAATGCCATCGTTGATACGTATTATACTTGCCTTCACCCCCTTTTCGGTTATTAGGGTATTAGATAGATGGTAAAGAGCGATGTTGTACTCTTGACGTGCAAAAAATCTGACGTGCGAATTATTTGAATTTATGTATTTAAATTCATTTATTCATATTCCCAACACCCCTTTTCTGAAGGCCGAGCTTCAGCAGGGGCGGAGCAATTTGTATGGTGGCCGTGTTGAAATCGCCATTTTGGATTTTTGACAGGTGTCATTCGACTGCTCTCCCGACATTTATCCTTACAAATTATATTACAAATTGTGCGAAATTGATTGTCAGACAAACAGAAATGTACAGTTGCTTTTCTGAAGGCTTCAGGTAACTGATTGTCTGTAAAATGTATTTTGCAGGTATATATATCAATCAAAAATCTGATTGATATTATCAAACTGAAGGCTAAATGCACATTTTGCATGGTGGTAGGGCACTTTGCGAATGCCCGCCTGGCTAGCTACCACCCTCAAGTAGAAAATCTGTCGCCAAGCACCTAACGGTGTGTTCCGGCAGCTGTCCTTGAGAGCCAGTAATTCTAGGTTAGCCTGAACAACATCTTCGACCACATCATCACTTACCAACAGGTGAGATAGTGGTCAAAGGGTAACCTATCAGGCATAAAAAAAAAAAAACATTTGTAATATAACTAAATGCTAATTTGCCGTGTAGTATGGAGACAACAAATTAAAAATAGAAATTCTACAAAAAGATGAAGAATTTTGGACGAAAAAAATGGAGACAAAACTAGTCACATTCTATATGAACTCCCTTCTGCCCGAGCTGGTCGATCCCCACCACCGTAAGAAAAGACTGATCCGGGATCAAGAATATGCGGATACTTCTAGAAAAAGATAAAATCAAGAGGAGGCTGTCGAGGGTGACTTGCAACATCAAAGTGCAAATGCTTCAGTACTTCCTCCCGCCATAAAAAGAAGACTTGACTTAATGTTGTCTTAGGTTTTCGCGATTGTTACTCATAGTAATTAAACAACATTTAACGGTTTAAATCGCGTATATTTATCATTATTTTTGTCCTGACGTTTTAAACACTTTGCAGTGATCGTGGTCACAGGGTGACGATCGGGGGGACTGCAAACTTGAAAAAAAACTTGACTTTCCGTTCCGATACTCGTTATTTCTCACGTACACTTTTGCATATCATTAATTCTGTATTATCATTAATACTGTATAAATTGAAAATAATATATTTTTTATTTCATAAATGATTTTTTGTTAATTTATATACATCTTAACTTAATTTGTCTATAACCACTTACTAACAATCTAAGAATCCACTGTTTTTATTTAAATGTCTAATTTAGTCACCTGTTCCAGTGCCACTCACTCTCTCACTTATCTGCCATGTTGCATTAAAAGAAGCTTGTATAACATGTTGTCTACAATGTTTCTGCAGTTGTGTTATTTTTAAAAAACCCTAAGTTTAAGGCCATTACAATTGCGTATATAGACTCTTCTGCAAGTTTGGTAAAAAATCTTATCCTGCTGTTTAGAAGTGGCTAGATCTATATCTGGTTGGTCTATCTAATTTTTACCATAGTTGGTATCTAAAAGCAGAGTGGTAGTAAAATAACACCTTTCTGTTCACCAGTGTAACTGAAAAATAAAACGTAATAGGATGTATACGAACATATTTTCAACATTAGTAATTAATAGTTAAAAATTATATGATAGCAATAAAAAAACAACCTACTTTATATTATTATGGGAACGTGTACCGTAGCACAGTTATGAAAAACTATAATTCATATTTGTATGACGAGTCATGGTAAAATATATTGGCCACGACTAACATTTAATCAAATCAAATCCATTTATTTCAGGTCAATTGTACCCATATTCACCGAATATAATATAATGTTATGCTCATTCAATTTGATGGTATTTTACTTTATTCTAATGATATGTAATCTGATTAATCGCATTCCAAGATACTGAGAACAATGTTGATTCATTCATAAATTATCGTCCACGCCAAGGGGTAATGAAATTTTTGTAGTAAGTTTAATCAGTAGAAATCACTTTCGTTACTACGGAGAATTTAAAAACACCCCCCATTTATCAATATATATCGTGCCGTTTGGGCTGATATGTACCATCATCATATTCCGACCCTTGTCTCACTTTATTTTGGTTTGGTGCAATATGTTTTCTCTATAAACACAGAGACTGCGACACAACAACATAGCAAAGAAAAAAAAAGACTTGAAAACAATTTTTTTAATTAAAAAGTCTGGTAACTAACTGGTTGATATCGGTGCAATATGATCTCAATTTCATGCTCATGTAACTGACTTAGACAGGTTATTTGATATACTGATGTCTACAGACTTTACTAGAGAGATTATTATTCACATATTATTTATAGATTTTATCACTATTTAACAATAACTTTCATCTATATTTATAGTTGCCACTTACATTCGTTGCTAGAAGCACTGCGATCGTCAAGGCATTTTGGCAAATTACTTTTTAGTAAGTTTGACTGTAACTGGCAAACCGTTCGACCGATGTTGATGAAATTAAAATGAAACCAATTAAGATTTAAACTGTACTAGCAAATAAATAATCTTCAAGATTGTAAGGTTCAGTAAAAAAGTTATGTGTGGTCAAACATAAAATAAAAAAATAGACAAGTCAATTTAAGAACCCTCTTTCTTTTGGGAAGTCAGTTAAATATGAATAATATATATACCAATAGATTCATACATAATAATATATACCAATAAAGTCGAGCAGACATGATCATATTGTAAAAAGTAAAACTTTTGGCTTTAGTTTTATAAGCTACTGTCGACCGTAAGAATAATTTTGGAAAGTAAATCAAATAATCAATTTCTTACTAAGAAATATTAGTAATGTTGATAAAAATACAAACGTGACATCAATTTCAGTATATACAAAGTTACTTTATGTATCGAAATGCGTCACGTAAATAAAATTATAAAAAAAGTTGAAATCGTCTCAATGGTATCTGTGTTCGCGAATCTAATTTCAAGTACACAAATATTTTTATAAGCGAGACGCGTGCGCCGCTGCACATCGCGTCGTTCGGTGCAGCGGGGATCGTTGCGCCGCATGGGCGGAGCTAGCGTGGGAATTATTTTTGACTGCCTGGACTTAACCGCTAATTAAGTTCAAAAAACGTCAAATCACGTAAACTGTATAAAAACTTCTTAAACACAAAGACGTGTTTTTGTTCTATAAGACGTGATTTTGTATTAATATGAAGTCTTTAAAACGTGACTGTATACGGATGTATTTATAGAGGTGATGTTATTAACTTGCTTTCCTTGTATGTATATAAAGATGTAAGTAGGCATGTAGGGTTGTCATACATTACGGTAAAAAGCCATAAAACTTACAAGGATATGTGTCAAATTAAACTCTGCCATATTTGAGGGAAATTTTACAATCAGTTTTGGATTAGGTATATAGTATTTTTTTCATCTGGAAGTTATGAATGTACAAAGCAAAGGCAAAGGCAAAATAAGGTACTAAAAATAAGGCCTGAATTTATTACAAGCTAGCTTTTAATAATTTCAGGCCTTCTCTTTTGTAACCTCACTGAAGAAAAGGCTGATTACAGTTGTAATAGACATAGAAGAATACCTAAGCAAGATAATGTTTATTGTTGGTGGCAACCCTAGTTTTATTCTATCATGAAGTTTCTTGATGGTGGCATACGTTATTCAAATATTTAAATCTACCCTAAAGTTTACAACCAGCGTTATTTAGAATCTTTGATGTGTAACCTTTTTTGTATGGTGTCCTTAGATAAGACGTGAAGATTATCTTGTAATCTTGTAATATGCTCTGTTTAGTAAAATATCTTAAAACTTTTACCAAAAAAACGGAAGGAAATATATAATACGCAAAAACTACTGTAGAAAAATAATTATGTTGATTCAAGTGTTACTCAGCATATTGATTTAATTAAACATTGAATGTGAAATAGTAAAGAGAAGTAATTCTGCAACGGAATTACATAAACCACAATTAAATTACACAAGGTCAATGTAAGTTTGTTTAGACCGAGCGATATGTTCACATAATACTGACAATATTATTTAAAAATATATACTGTACAGTACTGGTAGGTACTGTATCAGCCGGATCGTCCAATGCTGAACACAGCCTCCCTTATTAAGAGGGTATTTGCCATAATCCCCACGCTTGGCAGGCGTATTGGGGATCGCAGTGTAAGTTGGCAGTTCTTTAGATGGCGCTGCTGCCCACCTTCCAATATTTTTCCCTAAGTCGCCTCTTACGACACTCACGAGATGATATGGGGAGGTACAATTCTTACCCGGCACCCCACGGGACAAAAATAATAATATATAGTTGGAATCAATGAATTAAATTAAAAAGTAATTAAACAACTTTTGAGGTAACGATAGCCGAGCGGTTATAGCCAAGGACTCCGCAGGTCCAAGATTCAATCCCCTTCATCATCGATGTGTTCCGGCAGCAGTCCTTGAGCGCCAGTAAAAATACAGGCACATGATGAGACTTGTGACGGAACAAGCACGAGGCCCACTGGATGTTAAGTGGATTAGATAGATAGATAGATAGATAACTCTTTATTGTACACACAACTACATTATAACAAAACAAAATATAAAGGATTACAGTTAAGTGTTACAATGGGCGGCCTTATCACTAACAGCGATCTCTTCCAGGCAACCTTTGAATGGAGAGGAAATAGGAGTAATAAGACGGGGGTGCATTAAATGAATATCTAGATTAACCTCTTTACAAAATTACAAGTTTACGAGACAAAAAAATTATAGTCATGTGCGGGATTCGAACCCGCGTCCATCCACCCCTTAAGCCGGGGTATGCGAGGTATCTAACCAATTGAGCTAACATGACACAATGACACATAACTTTAATTCTTGCTCTCGTTATTCAACCATCGTATCGGGATGGATACGGTGGTTGATATCGGGATGAATTAACCTCTGCCTATAACAGTTGCATATCGTCACAAATGATGAATTGCACTGCACCCGTCACCTGAGACATACTGTCGTTAAGTCTCATGTGCCTGTAATTTCACTGGCTCTCAAGGACTGCTGCCGGAACACACTGTTAGGTGCTTGGCGATAGATTTTCTACTTGAAGGTGGTAGCTAGCCAGGTGAGCATTCGCAAAATGCCTGTTCTTTAGCGGTGAAACTGAAGCCGACGGCGGGGATTGAACCATGCGGACCTGTGGCCCGGCAGTCCATAGCTATTACGGAAATAGCTATGGACTCGGCCATTATTTCCTCCAAAATGTTAGAAAGTAGAGATGTAGGACAAATTAAATGACAAATTCAAATATTTGTCAAACACCTTTGCAATTACGCCTATAGTTCCAATGGCCTACTCACTGTGAAATAAGTATATGTATATATAAGCATTGAGCAGTCGTGATTCAACCCACATGCTGACCAGACGCCCACAGACAAGCAGTAATTGGAACAAGGAGACCTTTCTTTGTTCGATACGTTGTGGTGTACCAACAACTTATTTGTGGGTATAATTTATTGTACGAACTTATTTGTACCTGCCTATGTATGAAATAAGGTAAATAAAGTATGAAATATTTTTGTTTTACTAAGGGTCTGTTTCAGAATGTCCAGATAAAGTTTCGGGTTGCTAACTAACACATAAAATAACTGAATTTTAAAAATGAGAGCACGTTTCAAGCTTTAACCGATGTATAGGCTAAATCGATGACTGTGAAACGCAAAGATAGTGTTTTGTTTAGTAAATATGTTCTGGGTAGTATAACCGGAATTTACTCGAACATTCTAAAACAGGGGCCTGTTTAGCAGTTAGAAAAACAAAAAAGGCAGTATCACAAAGTGATGATGACATATTAACACATGTATATCTATTATTAATTTTTATTTACTTATTTCACGCACCAACGATTTATTCACTAAACATTGAAGACTATATAATATGTGACAATATATGTTATTATTTGGTAGCTGAATCAATCATTTATAGGTACGTATAATGCTTGTAGATGTCACGTAGATTCCTACATTACACATATTATTTAACATAAAAAAAAAAACGAAAAATTGTTGAGACATAGGTAGGTACATACAATAATAATATAATATTCCATTCATTTCCATATTTTTCCTTAGTCAATTTTACACACGTAACAATAATTTGGAGGTTTTCGTGTTTAATTATAATAGGGCTTATAATTTGTAACGGTTGCTTAGGCAGATTTGATTCCAAAAACTTATGCTGTATGTGTCTGTTATATTTTCAACTATCATACCAGCAAAATGTTCGGGAAGTTTTACTAGTAGGTCTATTTTTAGAATAAACACAGGTCATCAATCACGAAATGAAACACCTTATAAATGATTACACATACAAAATAACATTGTTTTAAACACATGCCTCAACTTTCCCAAAATAACTGCCTTTAAATGATTCGTGGGATTATATTCTAAATTTATACAAGTCCTAGTTTTCCAAACGCCGCGCCGCGCCGTGCAGTGAGGCATAATTTCACAAAATTCCTTACAGGTCTCTTTTTAATTAAGTGCCAACTTTTCGAAGGCTCTCCATAATTTGGAAGGTACAGGCATAAATTCTTAACCTAGAAATACCTTTAAAACCAGCTCATCCAATTAAATAAATATAAAAAGCGAAGAAACAAAATAAAGATTCGTTAATGTATGCACGCCAGTTGAATTAAATCTCAAGGCGATAAATATAAAATAAATAGCACAGAACAAAGTCAAGTAACAGACTTCGTACAAAATGTAAAATAGCAGAAACATCTTTTCTTTGAGCTTGGATACTAGAGACAGGTTTTTGGCTATTTTATTTATTATCACTAAGTAGATGGTTATTTATATAACATAACTTGTTTCTAGCCTTAACGTAAGAACAACAAATTTTGCATCCATAAAGGCATGTGTCAAATTGATAGTTACATTTCAGATTTGCTCTTTCAAAATTTTTTTACGAAAAAGCTCATATTCTACTTTCATTTCTCTATGTAGGTACTTCTTTTTGCAACGATCGTATCCAGCTGTTTATAAAACAAAAGGCCTCGGAGAATGTATACAATGATTCTGTGCGATAGAAAGCGTGCAGAAGTCAAGGCATGGTAGGTATGCCTATAAATTATGCCTAACGCCCGCATGCATCCAAAGTCGTGACTTCTATAAAAGTTAAAATGTATTGGAGCGGGCAACTGGCCCTCAACCGACCTCGGAGCAGCCTCGCTGCTTCGCTCACAGTCACCACTCGCGCAAATGCACCAATCACCTCCAAATATAGATTTTTATTTACTCCGTGTCACGATAACACGACATTTCTATATAACTTCTATACCAATATACCTAGTCTGTTTTGGCAAAGCGGTGCGCCAATTTTTTTGTACAGCGGCTTGGACAGTCGTAGCTATTTTTAAGTGGTGCAATACGAATTTTTAAATGACTGAATTCGTTGCGCCTTTATTGAATTTAGCCTTAATTTGAAATAATTTGGCGATTTTCTATGAATCGCTTTTTTTCAGTGATTCTCATTCTCTTTTTTTTTTTTTTTTTAGGGAGGACATAGATGCTGGCTACCGCCTGTGCGGTCGTCCAGCTCCACCGGGTTTTGGGCGAGGGCCTGGCCCTACAATAGCCCGGGAGGGAGAAGTGCCGAAGGCACTTCTCCCGAGACGGGCGTAGAAGGCGAAAAGCGCCTTCTACCTCCGTCTCCTGCGGACGCCGAAAACGTACCGCTATTATAGGAGGGGTTGACAGCGAGCTCAAGGGCACCACTGTGGTTCGGACCTCGGCTTGTCTCACTGTCGAGAGACATGGGGGGGATCGGAGCAAAATGCCTCTGTGCAACTGCAGTGTTGCACAATTGGGCCCTACTGAATAAAACTCTTTGACTATTTGGAGAGCAATTTATCGTGACCTTGTTTTTGCCTCGAGCTCGCCGGCGAGCTCGGTGTTTGATTGTGTGACCTCTAATTACCTCACACCTGGGGATTTTACCTCGACGACTTGCGGATAACGCTAAAGCTGCCAATGTAATGACTGCGATGGGGTCATCCGGGTCGTCTAATACCTGCCGTGGTCGGCGACGGGGGGGTTTGAAAAATGGGATAGAAGAGGCGGTCGAGTAGTTCGATGCCTGGACAACCAATGGGTTCGAGTGGTGGGGCGCTCGATCAAAGTATCGGCGAGCGCAGTCCTTATTGAACTGCGCTAAAGAGGGAAGGTTTAGGTCGCAGTGCAACTCGGTGTTCCGGACATACCACGGAGCGCCGGTTGCACTACGAAGAAAACGATTTTGAATGACTTGAAGCTTATGGAGATGGGCCTCACTAGCATGACTAAACACTACTGATGCGTAAGTCATGATGGGGCGGATGCAGGCAGTGTAAAGTGTCTTCTTATTACTAAGAGACATTTTACTCTCTTTGCGAATCAGGGGACCAAGGCGACCCATTACAAAGGCCGCTCTGTTTCGGACGGTTGTTATATGATCGCTAAAGGTGAGATTCCGATCAAGGGTGACTCCGAGATATTTTGTTTTACTAACCCAGGGGATGGGTTGGTCAAACAAAGTTAAAGGTTGCGGGTAACGGGGGCGAGTCTTCTCAGTAAAGTACATAGCTGCACTTTTAACTGGGTTGACCGCGATGCGCCATTTACGGAACCAGTCACCGATCTCGGTGATGGCCCGTTGAAGGGCGAAAATGGACTTTCTGCTGATACGCCACCCAGTGGTATAAATAGCGGTATCATCCGCGTATTGGGCCAATAGGACGTCTGGCTGAGAGCGTGGGATGTCGCTGGTATACAGCGCGAAGAGAATGGGTGATAGCACGGAGCCCTGAGGGACTCCGGCTCTGACTGGGTGGGGGGAGGAGAGGGTGCCTTCCACGCGATAGCGAAAGCTTCTGGCTTTAAGGAAGTCTTGTAGGATGAGCACAAGACGTTCTGGCACGCCAAGTTGGTATAGCTTGTAAATCAAGCCATTGTGCCAGACTTTGTCAAAAGCTTTCGCCACGTCGAGGAAGACTGCTAGCGTGGTCTGGGGTTTGGGGTACTTGTTGAAGCCCTCAATGATGTGCTCCGTGAGGCGGTGCACCTGTTGGACGCATGAGTGTCCGGGTCTGAAGCCAAACTGCTCATCTGGGATAAGGTGGTGTTCCTTAGCATGGGACTGGAGGCGGTTTGCAAGTAACCGCTCGTAAAGTTTGCCTAAGGCACTGAGGAGGCTGATTGGGCGGTAACTGGTGGGGTCAGATGAGCTTTTGCCTGGTTTGTGAATGCCAATGACAGTTGCACATTTCCAGGTGTCTGGGAATAAGCAGTGGCTCATAGCAGCATTGAAGATGCTGACTAGGAGATGGATGAGAGGAGGAGAGAGGGTTTTAAGAACCCTGTTGGAGATGCCATCGGCACCGGGGGATTTGCGCGGTCGGAGGGCCTTGATCAGTCTCGCCACCTCAGCGTAAGTCGCTAAGGTGGCAGGTGGGAGTTCAGAGGTGACCACAGAGCTTTTACGTTCGACTTCAGCATCCACCGAATCGAGGTGAGCTTGGTCAACGTGATCTACGTTAGGGGAACACTGAGCCTCTAGGCTATCAGCTAGGCACTCAGCTTTGTCTTCGTCAAAGAACGCTGGGACTAGTGGGACTGGTCTGTATAAGGGAGGCATGTCGTTATGGTTACTACCTTTCATACTTCGCGCCAAGTTCCAATAAGCATGGTGGCTTGGCACGAGGTTTGAAAGTTTATCGCCCCATTGTTGATCACGCAACTCAGACATGCGACTTTGAACCATGCGTTCAAAGTGGCGTTTCTTAGTTTTGTTCTCTTTACTGGGGTAAGAGTCGTAATGTCGGGTCACTGCTTTACTCTCCGTCACCAATCGTCTCACATCCGCTGGAATGACAAGGCGCCGGTCGTCCGGCACTATGACCTCCTTTGCGGATGCACCTACTACGGTGGAGAGGTGATTGGTGAACGAATCGATCGCAAGGGTTACGTCATCTTTTGTCAGGATGTCGTCAGGGATCTTGTCTAGGTCCGGTGAACTGATAGCCTTTAGGGCATCGCCTACTTGCTTCCAGTTCACTATCGTCTTAGTGGGGCGGGGGAGGTCAGTCGTTGGGTCGGGACCTAGTCGCAGTATAATGGGTCGGTGGTCAGAGTGAAGCTCGTGAACCACTTCTATGGAGCGTAACCGGAGTGTTACGCCTCTGAATAGTGCCATGTCAAGCAAGTCAGATCGGTGGTCTTCCATATAAGGGTAGTGAGTGGGCTCAGTGGGCGCAATTATGTCAAAGTTAAGTTCTGCGATTAGGTTTTCAAGTGCAATACCTCTGGGATTGTTGACGTTACAATTCCATAGGATGTGCTTACTGTTGAAGTCGCCAATCAGAATGACGGCGCTTCCTAATGAGAATAGGGCTTCTAAGTCAGCTCGGACGATCGGCTTTTTGCAAGCTTGGTAACAGGATGCTATGACTATAGGTTGATGACCAGTCATAGCTAGGAGGCAACAAGATGCTTCCATATTAACAAGAGTTGGGGTAGGTAGGGGAATGCAGTGCAGGGACCTTTTGTAATAGATAAGAGTGCCTCCCCCACGGGAGTTCACTCTATCATCACGTACCGTTCTGTAATTGGCAAACCTAGGGTTCGCCTTCCCCGGTTTTAGAAAGGTTTCCTGCACGCATATGATATCGATAAGGTGGGTACAACAAAAGTCGTGGACGAGGTCACGTTGTCTGAAGAGGCCGTCAGCGTTAAATGACGCTAACGAAACTGAGTACGGTTTCGTGCGTTCGGTTGTACTACCCATAGTGGTTGTACTGGGGAGGGGCCTGGGGAACAAAGCGCTTAAGGGCGCTAAGTAAATTCGCGTGTTCCAATGTGTATTGGATCACGTCCGCTGGGGATTGAGCGTATTGCATCTTGTGGAATAGCTCTTGTACCTCATTGATGTCAACCGACATAGCCAGATCGCTGACTAGGTTGATTGCCTCTTGAAGAGGGGCAGCCATCAATGGCATAGGTGGAGCTTGTGGCCGGGAAGCGGCGCGGGGAGGCGCGCGAATGGTGTTGGCGACGGGTGCCGGGAGCGCGGGGCGAGCCGGGGCCGGTGCGCGGGCAGGGGCCGCGGCGCGGGCGGGTGCGGGTGCGGGCGCGGGTGCGGGCGCGCGGGCCGGGGCGCGGGCGGTAGCGACGGTCTTAACCATACTGGGTGGTTTAGACCATGCGTTACGGGCTGGGAGCGGCGCGGGTATTACCTGTGAGGCAGGTACTACCGTTAATTTAGGGCTTACCCGTTGGTAACGGTCGTAAGAGGGACGGGTCGGCCTATGCCTTGCCACCCTGTGGTTCACTCGTGGTGCTTTAGGGCAGCCACGGTAATTCGCGGTATGCCCTTGAGCACCGCATAAAACACAGCTGGGTGGGTCCGGCGAATCACGGGTGCGAGTGCACGCTGCTGTCGCGTGATCGCCTAGGCACTTAACGCACCTAGCGCGAGCGAAGCAGAAACGGGAGGCGTGCCCGTATAGTTGGCAGTTATGGCACTGCGAGGGACTCCCATTCTTGTATGGGGCTTGGACATCGAGTCCTGAGAGGCCACAGACCTTTTTTAAATTAAAAATGGCCTTGCCTTCAGGAGTACGATCTAGTACTACGAGTACTAGATCGTAGGGGCTGCGGTCCTTCCCGCTGTACATGCGGTGAACTGCATGTACGGGGAAGTCTTGTGCCTTCAGGTCGGCACATACCGAATCGGTATGTACCTCCTTGGGCACACCGCGGATGACCACTCGGAGGACTTTCTCCTCTTCGAGCGCATAAGTGTGAAAACTTATGCTCTCGTGGCGGAGGAGTTTAGTTAGCGCTCTGTGGTCGCTAATGGTGGAAACTTGGACTTTAATGCCCTGCTGCGTGGAGCGGGCATTAGTATAGTGGATCCCACGATCCGAAACTAAACGGGACAGCATGTCCCATTTGGTTTTGTCCTGAATGAACAGGGGCGGAGGCGGTTTTTCGCGGCGCGCGCTCGCGTCCTGAGGGGACGCGGCAGTGGTGGCCGGAGCGGAGGGAGGAGACGCGGGGCGCGGGGCGGGGGTCGGCTTCTTGCCGGAGGCGGGGGCCTTAGCGGGTGCCTTGGCGGGAGGGGCGGAAGTTGCGCAACTAGCGGCTTTAGGAGCACGCTTGCGCTTTCTATCTACGACGGTGTAGCCGTCGTTATCTGAGTCCGAGTCAGTGCGTAAGGCGCGACTCGGATCTACCTCCATCTCCGCTTCGGAGTCCGAAGTGGGCTCGACAACGGCGATGGAGGGACGGGTGCTCGCTGGCCTCCCGATCGGTGAGCGCGAGCGAGACCTCTCACGGGGAGGGGCTGCCACCGTGCGTCTGTTGTCAGGGCCCGGAGCGGGCGAAGTCGGGCTGTCCTCTGAGAAGGACCGGGTCAGAGGAGGGACGATGGCCTCCGGAATTGGAATTCCGGAGGGAGCGATGAGAGTGTCCGTGAGGCGGGCACTCTCTGCATCGTTAAGCGATTGCTGATGATCAGCGTAGAGTTCGGGGTAGCGGAGGGCGAAGGTCTGAAGGACCTCCACCTCACCGTTAGAGGGACGTTGCATCCTGAGGGGAATACTCAGGATGGCCTAACGGGTTCTGTCTCCCTCTCGCAACTCGTGAGCTCACTTGTGTGAGAGGGAGTGAGTACCTATGGTGTGCCCTAGTTGTGTACCCTCTCCGAGCTTTTTTCTCGGCGGAGAGGGGTGCTCCTAAGCGCTACTCCGGGTTTGACTAGGGGTGACCCCAAGGCCAGAATCCCGGAGCCCAGCTTGCTTCGGCTGACCCGTGAAGCGGGAAAGGCCACGGTGCAAGGTTAAACCAAAACAACAACAGTGGCCGTTGTCACCGTAGGGTGTCACACTGCGACCGCAGCAAATGGCGGATTTGATCGTTCAGACGGGTTTGGCTGACGCTACCCCACGCCTGAACGACGTCGCTTAACAGCACAAAGTGTGTTGTTACGCGACTGTTACTATGTTGTGTCGGATAGTAAAGTGGTGAAATGCGCACCGAAAAGTGCGGTCGAAGCAAGACCACCAGCCCGATATGATGTTGTTCGTCCGAAACAAGGGACTGGGTAGGTGGTAATGCCAGACGTCTTAGAGCGCCTCTGCGCGACGGCACGGCGAGCTCGTAGCTCGCGTTGCTCGGCGTTCGGCGGCTGCTCAGCTTCTGCACAGAAAACAAAACTTCGTCAGGACTGCGTATTCCAAGGCACTGGTCTGCAACTAGCGTCGGAACGATGACCCGAGTGAGACGGCAATAGTGCGGGGACTATTGCGGTCTCACTGGGAGATACTGGCGGAGCTGTAGACAGGTGTGCTCGGCGTGGCGGCACAGGTCGGAATCTGTCTCATTCTCAGTTACGTTTCATTTTAAATAGAAAATTTTTACCTGAAACGTAATATATATACTTGTAGTGTAGTGTGGCCAACTGGATGTTTTCTATCCAACCTAATGCTTAGTATGTTATTACGCATTTATTAGATTACCATGATCTCGGCGGTAATTTGCTGGTTAACCTTAAGGAAAATTACATACAATTTTCAAGCTAATTTGTATACATTTGCATCAACGAAAGTCCAGAAGACTTGTAAAATCGTCACTCGTATTTATGTAGGTACATATACATCGACATTTATTAGTAATACATACCTAACACAGTAGTTCACAATACAATCAATTTCATGATGTTGGTTATGTTACATAACTTTTGTAATAAAAAATAATGTTACAGTTTGAAATAGAACATTGATAACAGACTTTGTAAGAATATTATCTAAACGAGAAGAAAATCTTAAAAAGCTACATTCTTGCAACTGCATTGAATAACATCAACAACAAATACTCGTAAAATAACTTAGCAGACATCTACATAAATGATTCAGATATAATAAAATAGCATGTTCCATTTTACTAGTACTGTACCATTAACGTCCGGTCCGGCTAAGTGGGAAGTACACGCGCTCACCGAAGATTTTATATAACGTTTTATGATTAACAAATTAAAATTTCTTTTATTGATTTAAATACTTTGGAATCTTCATCGCGAGTGCTACTCACAATTGGCCGGTTCTTTAAATACTTGACTGTACATACTTCAGACAGAATATGGTACAAAATTTAAGGAACGTCCAATATGTTTGCTAAATAACAGAATATTTTATTTTGCAAATAATGGAACCGACTTTAACACCCAAAAGTGTGAAATAACTTGTTGAAGTCAAGTCCATGATAGTTCAAAAGTACCTATTATCACAATATTGTGCGCATGGTACCGACTTCGACACATGGTCAGACGACAGACCGGAACAATCCTGGGTGCACACTTTTTTAGAATGTGACAAGGACCAGGTATTCTATTCCAATTTATATCAATAATCGTTTCTTTCTATTCCTAATAGGCAAGCCATACATAAGAGCCTATCATTGCTTCATGGAATATGTAAAATTGCGCATGATCAATTTTACTTCGTGGCAAATTAATAGTCATAAACTTCACGGTAACTTTCGTTATTCACAATTTCATTACGAGATAGGTTTTTAGAAAGTATTAATTGCGAAGATGCTAATGTTGTTGCCTTTTAACTAAACTATTGAACTTTAGTACTAAGCATTGCCACATAATCAAAAGGACCAGAAGAGTATCAGCGCAAAGCCATTCCAATAAATAAGTGACTCTGGCTATGAAGCATTATTGTGCACTTCAGCTCGCAAAGTATGGATCACCTAATATTTATATTCACCTATACTAGGTGTCTCTCTTTATAGAATAGCCACGCATAGCTCAGATCTAATTTCATCCCGAGGAACAACCAGGCCAGGTATTGCATTATTTAAAAAAAGTCATTGTATATTTACATAAAGCCGCGTATCCACCAAACAAATTTTGGAAATGTTTGTCACCAACACGTGTTAGCAACACGAAGTTACCAAATTTTGTTTCGTTGAGATCCGGCTTTAATTAGTTTAGATATGTGTTGAATTGGATGTTCGGCTATTTGTCAGTCTGTATGTTAGTGATTTTTCGTGGCTGACCTTTTTGTCTTATGATGGCAGTCGTTACAGCTCGGTGCTAGGGCATTTTGCGAATGCCCGCCTGGCTAGCTACCACACTCAGGTAGAAATTCTGTTGTCAAGCTCAGAAGGGGTGGATGGACGCGGGTTCGAATCCCGCACATGACTGTAATTTTTTCTCTCATAAATTTGTAATTTTGTAATGTAATTCGCTTAGCAGGCGTTATTGCAAACTTAACAATATTAAAACCTAATGGTGTGTTCCGGCAAGTGTTCTTGAGAGCCAGTAATTCTAGGTTAGCCTGAACAACATCTTCGACCACATCATCACTTACCATCAGATGATATAGTGATCAAAGGCTAACCTATCAAGCATGAAACGAAAAATGTTAAACCAGAAGCATAGATAGTAGGTCCAAGAACATGCATGCAAAATTTCACCCACTTTGAACTTGTTAAGTGCCTAATATAAAATTTGACAAAACCAGGTACATTTGAATGGAAAGAGCTACATGCAGTTCTTACTTTAAGGATCTTTATTATTATGACCTTAATGATGGATATGGCAATAAAATTAAGACAAGATTTCAGCAAGTGTACGTAGGAGGTACTAAATAAATTCCTTGAAAATTGCGTTTCAATACTTTAACACATCAAACAGGCAGGGAAATATGTAGAGGTGGGTTGATAGATCAAATTGCCATAAATGCTTTTGGTTGCTTCGGGCATTATTTACATTTTGACTTGGACAGACAGACCTATTAACCTTTTCCGAAGCACAGTTAGGATGACGTCATGTGGCTTAGTCATGCTTAGAATCTTATTATAGTCAAGGTCAATAAAAAGTACTAGAATTTGAGAATGAAAGCGATTTTATAGTTCTAATCCATATCAAACAAAGCAAAGTAATATACTCGTATTTGTCAAGAAATCAATGTATAACCGGAGCAAGACGAACGAGTCACTGGCAGTAGTTGTAAGAGATGCATCAGGCCAAAAATACGTTTTATCATTTTAGCAACTGCAAGCACATACAAAATAAGTAGAAAAATATTAATAAATAGGTAAGTATTTTTTGTACATCTTGTCACACCTCATGGTTTTCTCCAAAGGCTCTAAGAGCTTGTTTTTGTCACATGCAATAAAGTGCAAACTATTGCTACTTTAACTGGATACAAGGTTCAGACTAAAAATTGCCACTGTGACTTTTTTGCAGATAACCCCTTAATAATCAAACTTGAGAATTCAAAATTACAAAGCGAAGCTTCTTTTCCACAAACGGAGCAATCTATTTTTTTTTTAAATATTTATGATGATGATGTTTATTCAAGAAGAAATCCCGTAGACTGACTGAGGACCACACCGTTTTTTATTTTTGTTTATTTTTTTATTCATGATAGGTTCATGTTTGTCCACACCCTGCCTGATGTTTAGCATTGATGTGGTCTAGCCTTACCTTTTGTGGGTTAAACAGTTTAGTTCACAAATCTTGCGCTTCTGGTATCGTTCTCGGTAGCGAAGATAGAAACTCGTCTGGCGCTTACAGCCGATAGACTCGCATTCGTCCCCGCCCGAGGCGTAGTATTATTATATGTTTTATGCCCGAAGTTAAAATTTTACTATCTAAAAATCTGTTGAAATTATTGTTCTATAAGATCTGTCTGATTCTAAAATCTAATATCATTGCTGAATCTCCATTACAAGTAATTTGTAGTCATAGCTTACAAAAACTCTTTGTATCACACCGTTTATATTTTAATCCGCCGACTGTAAGTCAATAAAATCAGTAACTGTCTTTCCAGTGATAAAATAATGTTGCTTTATGTCAAAACCGGCTTTCAATTTATTCGTCGCCATGGTTCCATGTTAATGTAAGTAAATGGCAACATTCGCAACCCAGATACGATCGTGACTAACAGAGGGCAAATGATGCAACAAAGAATGTGTATTTGATATTTTTGCTCCTTTGTTGCTGGCAATATCGCGTTAACTATGATTTTAAAATGAATGAGCTAAATAGCCATAGGTACCTATTTAATGATTTGCAGTAGCTCCCATACGGGTGAAGCGATTTAGATACTGCTTTTTAGGGTTCTACTAGTTAACAGAAAATGGTACCCTTTTACTAAGCCCTGTCGTCTGCTCTTTCGTCCGTGTGTCTTTTGAAGTTCTGTATCGTCGGAACTCTTTTGGCTAGTTGAATTTTCACAGAATATGTGTTAATACAGCGGATTGTCTGACAAATTATGATAGTAGAAAATAAAAGAGCGTCCCCGGACAAGTTTTTTGTTATTGCTCTATCGTACAAAAGTAATACATACCAGCGTCAAAATTGGTGTTATTATTGTACAAAATCTGACTCATAACGACAGATGCTTCTCTAGAACGGATATTTATTTTAACATGCAGTTCGAGGTCCTTAGCAGCAGTCCATCGCGCACTTAGCCTGTTTTTATTATTCCTTGTAATAATTTAGACTAAAATCACGCTATTCGTTTGACCCTTGTTGTGTGAACGTTTTAACGATAGAGCATAGAGCAGAATGGCCCCGAGTTTCTTGCCCGTTCTTCTCGCAGTGGCTCTATAATTTTTGTTTGCTGAACGTGGCAGTACAATGTAATATATTTCAATATTAAAATTTGTAATTGACCTTCATAAGAGCGTCGTAGACGCCTCAATTGAATAAATGATTTTGACTTTGAGCAATAAATTAGGTTTAAAAAACACGTTTTTTGCATGTGGAGTGGGGAACCTTTAATTTTTTGTTTTGTTTTTGTTATTATTATTTGTTTGTTATTCTAAAATTTATAGTCTGCGAAAATTTTAACCAGCTACCTATAGCAGTTCCAAATATACAGCCCATTGAAGATTGGTTGGACGGACGGATGGACAGACTATGGCTACTAGGCTATATGGGTCTCGTTCTCTAAAAAGATTAACTAAAATAAGTTTAAAAAAAGCTGGCTTTCAATACTAAAAAGTATGAAATAGCTTGTTGAAGTCGAACCATTCTGATTCAAAGATTTCATTTTTTCGTTCATCAGTGTTAGTAGTCGATTCTATTATAAAGTTTTTTTTACTCAATTTTAATCAATTTTAGTAATGCATACTGCTTATTAGAGTGCATTTTCACTCGCCAAAGATAGTGTTTACAATCGGCCATACCATCATCCAGATATGCAAATACATCTTTCAGTTAATTGACTATTACATTATAAAGTACTCAACCAATATTGATGAAATGGAAAGGACCAACTTAAGCACCTAACAGTGTATTCCGGCAGCAGCCCGTGAGTGCCAGAAAAATTACAGGCACATGAGACTTAACAACTATGTCTCAATGTGACGGGCGCAGTACAATTCGTCACATGGCAAAATGTATCTGTTATAGGCAGAGGTTAATCCGCTTAACATCAGGTGGGCTTCACGCTAGTCAAGTCACGTTCACATGAAAAAAAAACTTGTATATATTCTTTACCCAAAGAAAAAAATAAGTATCAAATACAATTTATAATTGGCAGAGTAATCGCGTAACAACCTTAAAAAAAACGCACAGTCTAATTGAAATCCACCTCCTTGGAGCAATATAACTAAAATATCACCTAATTGGTTATCAAGCATCAAACTCTGTTGATTAGGTACATTGGAACAAACGCTATAAAAAAACACATATAACTTTACTTCAGCCAAAATTCATAATAAAAAAAACAACATTATAACCCAATCTCAAAGGCTCAGCTCATTAATATAATTGAATAAATGACTTAGATATTCGAATGTTATTTATAATTTGAATGTGGATAAACCAGAATTCTTCTTTAGTTGAATAAATTTATTCCATAAACCTGTTCTTTGGCAATTTATACCCTATCTGAAATATAGGTATATACTCATAACCATACATAAATAAAGTATTTTTATATATAACGTATCTTAAACCTTACCAGTTGACCTGCTATTTTAAGTATAGCGGGCTCTCCGGATCCACTAAATGTTTTATTTTTATTAGTTACGTTATTAAATTTAAAACCATTTGCTAACCATCTCATGGTATTATTTCTTTACTTTAGTAATATATGATAAATAATTAAACACGCATATACTAAACCCTGTATGTGCCATGCTAGAATTGCGCTCCTCCACATCTCTATGTGGGAGTCGTAAAAGTCTACGAAAAGAAAATACCAGACGGTGGACAGCAGCGCCTTTTGGAGAACTGCTATCTTACCCAGCAATCTCTTAAACATCTGCCAAGCGAGGGAATTGTGACAAACTTCCCAATGGGGGAGGAATTTGTACACCGTGGACTTATAATGGTTGTTGATGTGATTTGTAAGCGGGGATAGTTATTTAGATATCTTTTTTTATGCCTGATTGGTAAGCCTTTGACCACTATCTCACCTGATGGTAAGTGATGATGTGATCGAAGATGTTGTTGAGGCTAACCTAGAATTGGCTGGCTCTCAAGAACAGCTGCCGGAACATACCGTTAGGTGCTTGGCGACAGATTTTCTACTTGAGGGTGGTAGCTAGCCAGGCGGGCAATTGTAAAATGCACTACCAACATCAAAGGGAAGTTAGGTCACTTGTCCACAGTATCTCCATTCATCATATCGCCATCTCTCCATCTCTCTGCGGCAAACTGTCTGGAATGTCTCCTCTATTTCATCTACTTTAACATCAAATTGCCATCGCAAGAATCAATTGAAAAAAAATAATTAAGGAAATCTCTAATAGAAAATATTTCGATTCTATTCGAAATATATATAAGATTACTCTCAGCGGTACTAAAAACCGCAACCCCAGAATTCTGACTTGGTGCATTTTCAATTTTGCTATGAAAGCGGGTGCTGGAAAGTCGAAATTCCTAATGTGTAAAATTTGAAATTCGAAACAGAAGTACATTTATATGCGTATTATTATATGTTATTTGCAAACTTGCACTGAGTTAATTAGGTAGGTTCTTTTTCTATCAGAAAGTACCTGTGTTGCGGTAGTATTGTTTGGTAAGTGAATAATTATTGTTTATTTAATTGTTTTATTCGTGATAGGTTCACTGGGCACCACACCCTGCCTGATCTTAAGAATTGATGTGGTCTAAGATGAAGCACGTTTACCTAGAAGAAACCCATTTTCTCTCGATTTAAAGACACCAATGTTGTATCCATCGGAAAAACTGACAACGGTAAGGAGTTCCACTCTTTCGCAGTACGCACGAGAAAAGTGGAAGCGAAGAGCTTCGTGCGTGTCCTGGGAATATCAACCATGCACGGATGGCGTCTCTCTGTTTGTCTGGACATCCGATAGAAAAAGGAAAAGATATTTTATTTACAGTGGTAAGACTCGATGTACAATTTACAAAACAGTCTCGCGCCTTTTAGACCAGAGTGCTTAACAAAAACTAAAACCGCAGCTATTCCGCGGTACTCAACACAATGGTGTTTTAAAATAGCTCACGCTGCCGAATTTCAATGCACATTTCGAAAGTGCCCGTAATTTGTATGGAAATTGTTGAATACTTACGTGATGTCCCAGAGACCTTGTTACATGACTTAACTTTTGCTTTAAAGTGTAAATTTTTGGGGTAACAATGTTTCTCAATTCTCATCTCTGTACCAAATTTTGGCGGCAAAAGCAAAACGAATGATATGAGAACTGTTATTAGGAAAATTATCCTTTGAATACCTAATGCTTTGTTGTTCTTTTTAGTCTGTGGTGTCTGCAGTACTAATTTTTAAAATGAGACTGAAGATAGAAAGGAATGCGTTAGTGACTCAAAATAATAAAAATAAAATATAGTATTTAAGTATAAAATATACTTAGTAACAATGTATGCATTATTATATGTCTACTGGAAATACTATCGAGAAAAGTGTGCAAATAATAACTTAATATACCATTGTAAGCTTCTGCTTAAGATATCATTCCATTAGGAAAATTAAGTGTACCTACCGCGGTTTCAAGTTTATTACAATCCAATCTAAAATACATGTAGGTACATATACAGTCGCCTGTACAATTTTTTTTTATACTAAGAAAAATGTTCTAAAAATTAGACATACTCTAGTTTTGTTCTGGAGGGTATTACTGACTGTAATCTTATTTGACTGGTTCTTAAGTACTATCTTAGCTAAATTACTCGTAATCTAAACTAGTATATTAAAAACTTGAACTATAACCTACAAGAAGTCATTAAGCCAACTAGCGTGTGTGACCCCCTAACCAAGATTTTATTAAGTAACTAAACACGAGTAGTGACATTTGATTTTAACGACGACGTCGAAATGCCACCCAAGGTCTTTTTCGGGTTAATATACATTACGTTAATTAACTATACTAAAAATGCTGTTACTTTCTTAATTTATATTCTCTATGACTCTTTAACCTTAAAGTCTATTGCTGGTTGTAATAAACTAGTACATAAAATAGAAGCTGACCGGTCTTGATGTCAGTAGAAGAGTAAAATAAATTGGCTATTTATGTTGATTAACTTTAAGCAAGAAATACATTATTCCATTTGTCAAACTGTACCATTTAATTAGTAGACTTTGTCCAAGTATTTTTTTTTAAATTTGTTAATATACTGCACCAGGATTGTAAAAGAGGCCGATGATAAAACGTTTAAGTTTGTTCTCGTTGTCTCTTTTCATCTTTACCGACGTCAACGGCAATGCATTATTGAGCTAAAACTTCTTATATCTACGATGGACAGTGACACCAGGAAAGCTTGGTGGAGTTGTATTGTCGTAGCGGCAAACAACATCCTTATCCTCTCTAAAAGAAGTGATAACAATCTTTTAGTTTTCATTGTTACTCAATCTTTGTCTGGCAATTTTTTTTTTTTTTTTTTTTTTTTTATTTCTGATAGGTTAGCCTTTGACCACTATCTCACCTGATGGTAAGTGATGATGTGGTCGAGGATGTTGTTCAGACTAACCTAGAGTTACTGGCTCTCAAGGACAGCTGCCGGAACACACCGTTAGGTGCTTGGCGACAGATTTTCAACTTGAGGGTGTTAGCTAGCCAGGCGGGCATTTGCAAAGTGCCCTAACACCATGCTGTAACGACTGCTATCGTAAGACAACAACCGGGACCGACGGCTTAACGTGCCCTCCGAAGCACGGAAGCGCTCAGTAGTAATGCCCATCCAGCGGTCACCCCTCCAAGTCATGACCGCGGCGGACGTCGCTTAACTTTGCTAATCGATTCAGAATGGCTAAGCAAACTTGGCTACGAGCGCTTCAAAATTTACTCGTAGCTACAGGCTTAGCGTCCCACAACTAGAAAATTATAGATATCTGCTAAGGGCGGTCATAGAAGTCTGATAATTTTGTTAAGATAAACATATGTGATATGATTTAATTTGATAATTAAAATAATATTACTGATACACTGTTATTAGGGTGTGGGGATCGGCTAGAATGTCACCCCACTATCTCTTCCCGTGGGTGAGTAACGGTAAAATACCGGAAAGTGGTCAGTAGCGCCTTCTAAAGAACTGTTTATCTTATTCTGCGATCCCCAAGATGCCTGCTATGCGTCGGGATTATGGCTGACCCCCCCCTCCCCTTAATATTGAAGGTTGTGTTCAGCAGTGGACAATCCGGCGTATACAGCACTGTAATCAGGTATCTAAAATGACTTAGATTTGGATGTTTTTTAAAATTCTAAACTTGTTAAGAATCGCAATAAAACTCTATCAACCTTAGTAATTAATTTGCAGATTAGATTATAATTATAGTTAAAATAAAAGAATCAGTATTTCGTCAAAAACCTCAGTCATGCATGCTTAATATATTCAGTGTTGTACCACAAAAGTGGTTTGTTCACTTGTCGTCAGACATTGCTCTCTGCATGTAGCCTGTAGTGACGCCTACGAGGTATTGGTATCATAACATTAGAAGGTCATGTTTTGGCCGATTAAACTAAATAGTCGTTGGAATGTTGACCAAGTTAGTCATAAGCCTCGTCCTACACTACCTATGCCTTAAGTTGAAAGTAGAAGAAAGTAAGCCCAGATTTGTAAAATGCAGGAATGGATTATTTTAGTAAGTCAACAGGTTTTTATGATATGAGCCGTTTGGAATCGAGAAAAGATTCAATAGCAAAAACCCTTGCTATTAAAAAAGTTAATCTACGAACTATAAGACGAGATTAACATAAAAAAAAATATCAGTGCAGCATAAACTAAAATGTAAGGTGAATCAAAATTACCCACAATAGTGTGTTATATTAAAAATCAGACATTATTCTAGTTAAAAGTGAATGAAGGGATTCGAGGATAATTGAGAATATCGAGAGAATTAATGGGAGATTTGCAGTTTTTTTTTCTTTTTCTATATAGCCACTCGGTAATCTTTTTAGTAACAATAGTCTAATGTGCTCTTTGAGAGTCTCTGAATTAATAACATTGATCTCAAGAGTCACCTCTCAGTCTTTATATGTGAATGTCTCAGCTAGTCCCTGATTGCTGTGTTATTGAAGTCTTCCTTCTCTTTGTAGCTGAGCTAGTTCGTTTCTATTTGTAGAATTTTGGTTGATAGCTTTTGCTTTGTAACAAGAAATATAACCTTATCTCTTGTGTCATTGTTCAGTTTCATATCCATATATGGGTAGTCAAATCATTTATTGTACATTACAAGAAAAAATTAACAGTACATATACTAATACAAAAATAAATAAATAATTTAACTATATCTACTTATCACCTAAAAATATTACACTTACATATATTACTATACTTTCATAATAATAAGTATAGGGAGGGAGCATATTTCTTAATGTTTTACTCTGGAACCTTTCCAATTTTAGAAAATAAAATCATTGAATTCAGGATATCAGGATCTTACAGAAACGAAGCACTCACTGGAAAAGTTTACCAGTCGGTACTTAACGAACCATTTCAATTACCTTACGTTACCTTACTTTACGAGCCAGTACCCATTTTAGGTTAAGCCTGTATTTCACCTTCGAACACATCATAATCATCACTCACAATCAGGTGAACCTGTGGTCAAAAGATAACCAAAATAATAAAAAGAGAAAAGCAGACTACTACTCTACGCATCTAGTAGTCGACCTTTTCATTATCTTTGGCTACAGTTTCTGTAAATTCGTACATCATTCTTCATTTTGGACAATTATTGGACGTGGACACGTCTTTTAGAGTTGCTTTTTACATTGTGTAATGACCTCGCAATTGTTTGATTGATTGGTTCGTCTTCTTATGTTCATAATGTTCTTTAGGTTGCAAGTTAGATCAACAAAATCGTCAATGAGCGTGTAATAAAAGTCCGCGTAATCGTACAAACAAAAGGAAGCATTTCTTTGTTACGTCACTATATTTTCGCTGACATGTCGTGTCCGCACGTAATTTTCCATTCGATGACAAAGACCCTCTTTGTACAGGTTTTAATAATTATGATGTGTCTCAAATCAAAACCTACGTCGAGCTAAGCTCAAATTATAAGGCCAGTTGGTATATCGAATTTTGTTTGTTAAAAATCGTTTAAAATACAAGGTATTGGAAAAGGATAGGGTTCTACTTTAAAAACACATTTAACTTAACACCAGATGTCAATTTGTATGATTTGCACCGCACGATTTTTTGAACATATTTTACAAATCTAATAATAGCATCTACAGAATTTTTTTAATAAACATGTTTCTAAAAAATTTATTAAGAGGACCGAGCGCTTGCGACAGCTCGAATTTTACTGACTTACTTTGGCTCTACTTATGCAGTGCAACAATAATATGGTAAATTGAGTCATAGAACACTAATTTAAAGCCATATTATTACGATGAAATGTCAAAGCTCAAATATCCAGGCTAAGTTTACGTGTGTAGGCACCAGGTAGGTATATACCTATAACCCTGCATAGCAAAGTCGTACCAACATATATGTTTATTTTCTTCATTTTAGGTAGTGTCGTGTACTTTTTACTTATGTAGGTTGTTTTCTGCGACAGATAATACAACTTTTATAACCCTATTGCACACGCATGCTACGACACGATACATATGGCCGGTTACGACATCTGGTGAAATTTTCGAAAGCCTGCCCGCCGTCTATCGTAATGGCTTTCTATAGACCCGTGGATTATTTAGCGGCTATACTTATCACTATAACTATACTATCACCAAAAAAGATTTTAGCAAGATTACTAAAGTATACAAATTTTATCATACTACATATCAACTAGTAAACCCACTGTGGCTTTGTTTATATCGTGGCCTCTCGGGGCAATTTTGAATTGAGATTAAAATCGTTAACTTCTGTCACCTCACTTTGTTTGCACATGAATATACTTTATCTAAGTAAGATCAATTGACATTTTGTGGTCATATTTGTAGCTTAGGTTAAAGATACCGAGAGATCAAATAGATACTCGTAAATTAGCTAAAATTAATCAGTTAAATATGTACCTATCTAAGTCTGCCTGAGAAAACATCAGACACAAAGTTATTGATTGCAATGTAAAACACGAATTTCAAGGATTCGATAGCACGGTGGGCATTTTGCGATTGCCCGTCTAGCTAGCTACATAGAACGTCTGTCGCCAAACACATAACGGTATGTTCCGGCAGTTGTCCTCCTGAGCCAGTAATTCTAGGTTAGCCTCAACAAAATATTCGACCACATCATCACCTACCATCATGTGAGATAGTGGTTAAAGGCTAGCCTATACGGTTTAATAAAAATTGGTTTTACTTACTACTAAAATTAGAGAGTATTAAGTTAAAATTATTAAGAAGAAATATATTAGTTGGTACTATATTATTTTATCGAAGCTTTTTACCATTAGGTGAGATTTTGGTAATAGTCTAGCCTATCAGCAGCAAAATATTAAAAAAATAATCAAGAATAATCAACCATAAAGCTATTTTTAAAATGAATTGATCCGTAACACACAATCAATAAAATTACCACATTGTGACCGCCTCCTTTTTCTGGATCCTGTTTTGTTGACAAGTATAGTCAACCTTCAATGTAAGAGCTTGTAATAAACCTACTTCTTGTTATAAAAAGGAGCTAAATGATCTCACTTAAAGCACAACTTAAGGCTCGTAAGCTCTAACACGACCTCCATCAAGTTCCAGCCAGGAAATGCACCAATAACGTGTGAATTTAACTGTCAATCAGTTGGATGCTCATTGTTCTGTGACCTTAAACGTCTCGACTAACAACCGACAAGTGCCATTGTCGATAACAACCTGATTTGTAACAGGTTTCACTTTAAGACTGTCGATGAGTTGCCTTTTTTAACTGACTTACAATAAACAAGGAATTAGAAGATCAATGTGTATACTTTATTTTATAGCAGTTGTTACCAAGTACTCTTGACAAGATTCGGCGACTGGTAACACTACTTCCTATACAGAAGTTTCTGCTAAACTACAATTTATGTTTGCATTGTAGCAAAACCTGGCAACACGATGCTTCTCTTCCTGTGCTTCATCTCATCTGCTGTCAAGTTATTTTATTTAAGAGTCCACTTGTCTTGAGTATTCCCATAGCATTAAAGAGCTCCCATACGGAATGTTTAAAAAGAAACTGAAGTCATGGTTATTGGACCAAAGGTTTTACTGCATCATAGACTTCTTAGGACTAATAATATTTTATTTATTCTGTATAATTAGCAATTTCCAATTTTATTGACATTTTAAATTTCTGTAATGTAATTGTATAGTTTGACTATGAAGATCAGTTTTTGATATGTATAATTATTATGATTTTAATGACACTACTATTATTATTAATCTTAAAATTGATATTTTTTAATTGTATTAATTTTTTTTATTTTTAATTGATTTTTGTATTCAACATACTTATTTTATTAATGCCACCAAATTCACATAGGAGAGCTTAATTTAAAATACCTCAGACCAATGTAAAACCCTATTTTTCAAGAATTATATTCATTTCATTTCATACCAGGCCATTCAGCGGTGAATGTGTGGATTTTAGTTATTATTGGCCTTTTTTACTACAATCAACATGGGTTGTTGTCTTTGTGCTACTCAACAACACGTCTTGTTGTTGAGTAGCACAAAGCGAATTGTTTATTGTTGATACTTTCGTTAACCGTCCTAAAGGGACACTATAGTATATATGCTTCAAATAGACTCTTCCAATTTCCGCATTATACATATAATCCAGAAAGACAATTGTCGCTACATACTTGTAGATTATAATTGTTTACTCGGTTAATATAATCTTGTAGTTTTTCTTTATTTAAACCAAAAAGAGAGCTAAATATAATTTTTTGTACTCCAGAAAAATGATATATAACTAATTAAAAGATTTTTTTATAAAAAATATAGAGTTTCATAATTAGTCAAATGTATCTCTCTCGTGAAATTATCTTCACCAAAATTATATGTAAGATATAGTATAAGGTATATCACTTTGTGAACCTCATATCGGAGCAGTTATGTACCGATCACTTAAATCTTTCCTTTTGAGAATCGATCAATATTTTAACTTTGTGCTTAACTTTATCTCAAATAAACAGGACATTTCCATTATCATTGTGTAAAACTCTCTCGCGCTCTTTGAATCAATCACCCGCAATTGTGAAAAGCGAGTCAACAAACTCCAACACCCATATACGTACGGTAAACAACATGTACTTATAAGACAAGACTTGTACTTACCACGTGAAAACTTTGCGTGTGCGCAGTAAGATTTCTTTTAGCATTCAAGGAGAAATACTGTGAGATGTCGCTGATGTTAGATGCGGTAGGTGCTGGCTTGGATGTGGCATTTATCTCGATTTTATTAATTGAATACACACATCTCGTGTTGTTTTCTGAGATGACTTTGTACATAATTATGCTATAATAGAGATACTATAGCATATTCAGAAAGATATTAGACTTGGGATTTGTAATTAAAATTTATATAAATTATAACTATACCAAATTTTCCGTTGATATTTATATATTTACTAGAAATACATTAATTTATAATTAACATTTGTAAATTGTTAGTATTATCAATGTACAGTCCCAAAGTCAAACAGACTTTTGATCCAAACTCCGACTATCTAAATAAGTATTTTTTATAACGTTAATTTTCTGTCATGCGTAAATTTTCAGCGTAAAGCATTTTATTTTGTGATTTATTGTATAAATCATGCTGGCTTATAATATATTTTTACTGTATATGAAACGCGCTATATGTGTATAGAAATTTGTCAAAAAATATACCTACAATCATCGTTAGTAAACGCTGGCCTCACGCCGCCGCCACTCTCAGTGCTGCTCTATTGAGATGGATCTCTGTAGATTGTATTTTTAATATTCTTCAGATTTTTTGAGGCTTGACAATATGCCAAGTCCATAACATTTCTACTTTAGTACGCTACCCAATTAGTATATAATAGCGTGTCAGTATGGGAACCGCGACACTGGTTACACAACCGATTATCGCCCATGACACAATTCTAACTTTATTCGACGGTTTGCGGTTATAACACTTAAGCACGAAAAAGGTGATATATGGGGGAAGGCAAGGTTAACTTTAACTTGCAGCTCGGAACGAAACCGTGAAAGAATTACTTTGAAGCAACAACTTTTTCTCGGCCTCGATATTATGTTACTGTCGCATCAGGATTTGCTCACATGGAAGGCGTGCGGAGAGTTCTCACCTTGTTTTTTATTTTATGATACAAATATTATGGTCAAGCAATAATATTAGTTCACCTATCCGAATTTTTGATATTCAAAGATTGGAACCTGCAACTCCTTATCGACAGCTGATGCTGTCAAATCTACACATTACTACGAAGTTATTATCAATTCAAAAAATTATATAAAATAAAGGTTCATATTTCTCTTAAGACTAAAAGTTAATATTTGTTCTAAGACTTTTAATGAAAACGAGGAAGTATGACGATAATACCTCAAATATCTAATATAAGATATTTGTTAAAAATATTGTGTTATTTACTCAGTTAGGTGTATAACTGAAACACGAACAAAACAATGTAAATATTAAAAGAAAGTTGCAAGTAGGCCGAAGGTTATATTCAGTTTAAGTGGGAAAAGTTCAATTTAACTTCGGTTTGTGAAACGAAAATGACAAAATTTTGGTAAACCGCCATTTGTATTGCAGTAATAACAACCTAGCACGGAAAAGATGACATATCAAACTTGTTCGTGGCTTTGAAGGTCTTGGCCATGGGAAAAAATAAAAGAGTAGCAGTTTATTTTGAAAATGGTACAAACAAACTTTTATTGTAGGAAATCCTTGGTTTGTATTATTCAGTAGGTGACTTGTATGAAGCTACGTTTGTGTACAGGTATAACAAGCAAATCCATTAAAAAATAAAAAAGTATACCACATAGATTATTTCATTTTCATACTTAAATTTTCAAGCACTTTACTTAGTATCTTTTAAGCGAGAATACGGGCTGTAAAAAAGCATTTTCAGGATGAATTTAATGACATGTCATCTATTGGAGTAGGTGGAACTGTTGAGGAGTTACAATCGGACATACATACAGGTTAAACATATAACCCTCTATTAAAAAATTACAACGAGATGAAAAATCTATATTTATGTGCTCTGCATATATTTCTCCCATACTGTAATTTTGTATTGTAATCATGAAAAAATATAAATATTAAAACCTAATCCTCTTTTTGAGCTTCGCTGCAGTCAGGTAAAAACGTTCATAACAGCGTTAAACAGCTAGATTGAACATACATTTAAATTTAAATCGGTAAGGATACGAATGTTTGTCTACATCCATTATTCAAGAGAGAATAAAAGAAGGAGAACTAACCATCCCTCAATGGTTTTTGTCTAATGTGCTCAGGTTTTGAAAATTTAGGTTTTTAGAAAATATTAATTTTTGTCATATGTTGGCAATAGTATATCCTTTTTAGTATGTTTTATAACTGGCGTTATTACTAAGTTTTTATTTTAGAACGTAGTATTTTTAAGTGTCATATTGTTTTGTGATTAAGTCAGTCACAGTGTAATGTACTAATTAAATGGTATTTATTATTTTACTTGAGCTACCTCCTTGATGGGTAATGTGGTTAGGTAGCTGATCAATAGTTTCAGTGTGAATTTTTTCATCACAAACGGAAAGAGGTGTACTCTTTCAAATAAGAGTTAGTTTGTGTAATTGTGAGTATATTGTGAAAAGTTTGTAGAGTGTTGCAACAGCTTTAGCTCCCGCTGTGATAGCGTAATAGCTTAACGGCAATATACTGACCAATTACTGGAAATACATTGGATTTCTGAAATGATATAATCTTGGAAACAGCTTGCGTACATTAAATAGTAAAGCTGTAAGCCTTTATTTCAAATTGTATTAGAAACAAATCATAAAGTTTTACTTCGCATTCCGTACTTCCTATCATTCTGTCCGTACTACATAATAAAAATGCAACACTGTGGGTGTCTTTATGTGTGTGAGTGCTTGTTGGCACTTCCAAAAGGGTTAGTTAGATTTTTATATAGATTTGATGAAATTGGGCTTAGGTATTTTCAGATCTTGGATTAGGACAAAGAATTATTTTTGCCCTATTTTTTTTAATTCCCCCTCTTTTATCGAACTTTCCTTCTAAAGCTTTATATAAGAGGCCAATAACTCATAAATTATTTTCGATATTGTACTGTTATTTGAACTTCATACAAAAGTAGACAGTAATATTATAAATTTACATCCAAAAATATCTAGTTTTTTTTTATTGATACGTGAAAAGATATTTCATTTTTCGGTAAATAATGAAGTGGTTGAAGGAGTTTACAGGCTTATCTTAAAATTACTGGCCCTCAATGGCAGTTGTTAGAACAAACTATGAAACTAAGACAAAAAATATTTAAAAAACACATTGCCATCACTGAAAAGTTAACAACTTGCTTAAGAAGCGCTCGTAGCGAAGTTTGCTTAGCCATTCTGAATCGATCAGCAAAGTTAAGCAACGTCCGCCTCGGTCATGACTTGGATGGGTGACCGCTGGTGACATTACTACTGAGCGCTTCCGTGCTTCGGAGGGCACGTTAAGCCGTCGGTCCCGGTTGTTGTCTTAGGATAGCAGTCGTTACAGCATGGTGGTAGGGCACTTTGCAAATGCCCGCCTGGCTAGCTACCACCCTCAAGTTGAAAATCTGTCGCCAAGCACCTAACGGTGTGTTCCGGTAGCTGTCCTTGAGAGCCAATTATTCTAGGTTCGCCTGAACAACATCCTCGACGACATCATCACTTACCATCAGGTGAGATAGTGGTCAAAGGCTAACCTATCAGGAATAAAAAAAAATGCCAATCTATGTGCCATGCTGCTTCAAAACACTCTGCACACATTTTCATGATCCAACTTCTACAAGTTAATTAATACTTTGCAGTGTTTGGAAGACGGTTCCGTTTTTTCATCAAGTATTTTCTGTTCATCTATTTTCAGTGATGTATATACTGCTTACTAGATCGATTACCACTCGCCTACAGTACTGGTCACCATCCCACAAGAGTTGCACCATCACCATTTACCATTAAATCATCCAGGTATATAGACTTAGTGGCAAATACTTTTTTCAGTTAAACGAGTAACCTAAAAACTACTCGGCCGATATTGGTGACATTAAAATAGGACCAACTTGGAAATTATACTCTACCCAATAAAAAAAGGATTCTTCAGCAAAACTGTATCAACCAGTAAAACATTTAAGGCGCTCATTCATAAAAAAAACTTACGCATCACTTCAGAACCTTGGTCTCTTTTTAAAGTCTATTTTGCAGATTACTGGTTCTTGACAATCCCTTCTACAGCTCTTCGAATAACAGCTACGCATCAAAGTAACAAATACTCGAACAGCTAATCAAGAAAGTGGCGATTTATGGGAGCAAACACACCGTAAACAAACAAACAAACATTAACAAGAACCCGGTTAAGCGAAAAAATGTCTAATTGCTGCAGCCATAAAGAGCTCTATAAAAGAAATAAAAGAGAAACTGCCTGTAAAAACTATTGAGGTTCGCCCGTGAAGGAATCTAGACTTGCCACTGGACGCGATTATAATTCTTTACAAGACTTGTAATATTAAGAGTAACATTAATGTACAAGTTGTTGCAATGATGTTTACATTGCTGTGTAATTAAAATCACAAAATTCTCTCAAATCTTATATGAAACGGTTCGACATCGTTGGATAACAAGAGATTGGTCATGTATCACATGTATGATTGTTTGGTGTTAATAACATAATATGTTGTATCTTTACTTCTCAACTATTGATTATTGATTTGTGTACTGCAAAGTCTTGTAAATTTTATTAAATAGACCCCTGATCATTCATTCAAACCAATCGTACCGTTGAGGCCTTGTTATTCGTCCATATTGGAACATAACGTTAATTGTTTAAATAAAAGTTAACGTTTAACAATAAATTTCTCTCCAGTGAAACTTGATGAAATTCCGATCCCATATATCAAAATGCGTGAGAAAGTGATGCTTCTTGAATTTATAGCAGACTAAATATTTCTCTAATCGATTTGGAGCTTTCGGAAGATGATAATTTTGGGTTGAACGACATAATGTTTTTAAGATTAAAAACGCATATATATATAGCATAACATCCTGGTATCTAAAAACATGCTGCAGTATATCATATGCAATAGAAGAATGAAATAAAAATGCTACAGACATTATTTACCAAATTTAAGGACGCAACATTACATGCATTTTATAAACAAGTCTTGGAATGTAAGTCATTGAAAGCGGTGCTTTCAAGAACTTAAGGATACAAAAGAAAACGTGGTGTGACTATTAATTGACCAGCGAACGTCTTGACAATTTTCACTGTTGTGTTCTGAAACTAGTTTCAGCTGTCCAATTGAATTCACAAAGGTAAAAAGTGTCAAAGGCAACAAAAGCAACAGAAAGTACGCTAACAGTGCTAAACAATTTCGTTATACAAACGTTTTAACAAGTCAGCGGACCACAGCTAAGAAATACAATATTATTTGAAGCGTTTAACATCGAAAGTCTATTTTATGGCTTAGATTATAAGGTCGATGAGAAATATGTCGTTAACTTTGTCGGTATAGACAGCCAGATGTTTTCGAAATGGCTCTCGAGGTGGAAAATTGTTAGATTTCGTGCTAGGTCGTTGCCCGTTCAGTGTGACCGATCAGTGGTATCCAAGTGCAATCTAAAACTACGAAATGGTTTTTTCATCACCGTTATCTCGTGTATTCATTAGTGGTTCCAGTTCTGATTGGGCTTTAAGCGAAATTTATTCATCGTGTGAAAGTTTATATTTAAACATACCGATAAATATTAATTTTCCAGCTATCTCTTATTTTTTATATTGTGTAACTTATACTCTTTGACGAATAAATAGAAATAAATATACATAGATTTGACTGGTTTTGATGCGTGAACTGATTAATAAATACATACTTTATATGGCTTATCTTCTATTATTTGAGTCTTATATATGCGTGGTATGATGGAGATCAACAGATACACCGATATGGCCTAGTTTAGGAGTTAATGTACTTTAACATTCCATAGCAGGTTCGTTCTTTGTTTTTGTAATGGCGCAATTGTGCTTTATAGTGCCTATTGTGGTTTGTGGCATTCCAAGCTTCATGAAATGTTCTAGAGATTATTAAATATTTAGTTATTTTGGAGTGAAGTCACGATTTTTGAAGTTTTGATTATCAATACCTACACTTGCTTCTGTGTGCTAAGGTTGAAATCCTTATTACTTTAATAAGTATTAAACTATTAACCTCCACTAGAAAAGTCGGTATGTTAGATATGTAGGTTAAAAGCATCCGTAAAATAAGTTCCATAGATGTAGAATAATAGTTTTAATTAAAGTTTATACTATTCTCGATTAGATTTTATTTTGATTGCCAATTCATTGGAAATTTCCGTAAGCATTTATTGTCAACAGAAACAGAATGCGGCATATCGTTTTACACTTAGAAAATTATGCTCACTAGTTCCTTGTCTGCATTTGCACATTATTTCTCTACATTGCTGCATAAGTAGCCATTATCAACGATATTAATTTCCTTGCTTCTTTGAAGTTATGGATTCTGAGAACATTGTCATCGTTTGCGTCTATTAAATTAGTTAGATCTTGTACTTGATATTTTATTATATATAATCAGATAGCTTAGAAACGGTTTCGCACTCTCCCAAGTATTACTATTATTGTAACGGTTCGCATATATTTAGGAGATGATCTATAGTCCAATTAATATATTTATCTAGCTGTAAAGAAGTATATTCTCTAACGTTTGTTTCTTCATTATCATCACCTGAAATTAGCGAAAAGCCTCGACCATCTTCTCAAGAGGCTTTCGCTAGACGTTTAGATCAAGGCTCATGCATAGCAAGCCTCTTAGGTACGACACGCATCATTACTAATTTCCTCACTCTGCAGGCCTAACAACCGATAGCTTGGGCCCTGACCCGCTCCTAAAGGCTATCTCTGTTGTAAAATATTTTTTAAAACGTTTGTACTAGGTTCCATCGAATAATTAAAAATATAATCCCAAAATATCAAAATAAATATTTTTAATAAATTAATCTTTTCTATCATTTAAGCCGTATTTTTATTATGAAAAGAAAATTAATTTATTAAATAACTTTTATATATGGACTGACTCGTGAAAGAATTAATGTTGATTGACTTTCATATTCTTCAAGGTCAATAAACGCCACTAAACCTGCACCCTTTGAGAAATCAACAGTAGAAAGTCGTTGAGCAGATATAAAGTTATTAAGAATCGGTTATCAGCTTTCACAGATCAATGTAGACTTATCAAGACAAGGCCCCCAAGTCGGTGTTCTTGACCACGTCTATAGTAATATAACCTGATATATTACATAAAAGGCAAGACAGAGTTCACAGTTTATGAAATACATTCATAAAAGTTCTGACACGCACCACAAAAATGTTACAAAACTATTTTGCGAGCTCTATTATATAATTGGTTTATTTCCATTGCATAGAAAATGCATCACTTGTATCAAAATTAATGGTCCCATTCCTTATTTTGGACTAATATTGGTCTCTTTATCGTCTGTCACAATTTATTTCAAAGTAAAATTAATATTACTCATGGTAGGATATTAAAATGCAAGATTGGATCGGAATAACACATTTTTTTCTCCTATCCGTTCCATTGCTCGATATTTCACTACTCATATGTTACTTATACATCCTTTTTCACTCAGTCCATAATATATACTTTCTTTGGCCTTCCTATACGTCATACCTATATTCGTCAACCTTCATATTTAACACCCTTTTTGTTATATTCTTTTCGTCCCTCGCTTTGACATGCCCGTACCACGTTAGTCTATTAACTTCTCCACAACTTTTCAGTCACTTTCGTTATTTATCTTGTCCTTCCTTGCTACTATACCCCAGATCCATCTTAACATTTGCATCTCTGCTTCTTCTTTCAACTGCCTTTATCGTTGTCTAACATTGTAATCCATGCATTTCGAAGGGTCTTATGAGCTTCTTGCAATTATTTCCCTTGATTATTACTTTGATAAGTATTTTTAGGATGTCTGCCCTAATGACCAATATTCCGTGAAAATTTCAAGGACAGACGGACGACGGCGTAGGTTTTGTTTTACGGGTTACTAAAAATATTTGAGTGTTTATTAACAATGATATATACATATACGTTTGTACTGATGATATACTGTCTCAATAATTGTTAGACTTCCGATAGAAACATGTCAAAATTTACTCGTAAGTAGACTATTAGATTTAATGATAGATCAAGATAAGAGATACCAGTTAGTTCAGTACAAGATCCGGCTTCGGTTAAGTGTCAATGTCAGCGATTGTTTTCGCATTGCAATTCAATTGTTTTGTTTACCTTTTAAGTCATTAATTTTTAATTGGACTATAAAGCAGCCATTTTGGATGCATAATTAAGCAATATTATTATGCCTTATAAGACGCTCTGTCAAGGTGAAAGCTGTAATCAATTGAATTTATAATTAATTTGATTCCGACGTTGTACGTTGTGTTATGTTAAATTATTTTGATTGACAGCTCTATGAGCCAACTTTGAGAGCTGATAATCTTTAATTTTGTTGTTTAAATAAATTTTACGTAGTATTGTATTTGTTTAAATAAATACAATACTACGTAAATGCATAGTACATATTTTGATACTCACCAGTGCTTACTTTCTATGCGTCTTTTGGTGTTTCTTTAATTTTTTTGGTTTGATATGGCATCCCTTGAGAAACCAGGTACTGAGCAAAATAGGATAAAGTATATAATATTATACATGTAAGATATCGAATTGTCCAAATGTAAGTTTCATATACCCTACAACTGTATATCCAATGTCTCTCGCATATAAATGTTGGTATAGCGGCTCTACCCGCGGCTTCGTTGGCTTAGAATTTCGTTAGGTATCATCTGTCATGCATCTTCAGGAATTACAATGTAATTTTATATGTGTATTCCATCATCGAACCGTTCCACTTTTGCGGAAGTTAGTATTAAACAAAGAAACAAAATATACCATTTTATAATATGAGTAGGACTAGTAGCGATGATATTTAATATATTTAATATGAATATAGCTATCGTTTTACTCATTATCATTTACTTAAATATGTTAATACAAGGTATTAACATAATTAATATTAAGAATTAATGTATTACTTATACGTTGTATATATATTATAATATAAAACTTATCGACCCTGATCCAATCGAATGCAATGCAATACTCTAGTTTTAAATATCAACGGCTGGCTGGCGCTAGCGCCGCGACTTTTCTACACGACCTCGACTCTTCACGGTCCATCGATTCTTGTAACGAGATCTCGATACTCGATTCTATAGAAATCGACTATGCAGCGGTATCGATATCTAGGCTCGCAACACAACTAGGAAACTTATTATTGCATTCTAAATAAAAAAATGACAAGGTAGGTAATTATTAAACTAATTAGTTTTTTTTACAATTTGTAATTAATATTGACAATGATTTTGTTTAATGAATAATACAAAATAATGTATTATTTTGTGATTAATTTAAACAAAAAGTACGCGAATATATGTTAATACGAAATACCTACACCTACTATAAGTCCTCTTAAGGTCCGGTCTTTGCTAACTGGAAAACGCACGGTAAATGCAGTATCCTACAGTACAGTAGGTACAATTGTTATTATCATTACAGTGTATAACAATTATGCTAATACTAAGAGAAACAGCTTCGGTCTTTCTGCATACTGTAGCCATCTCCGTGATCACTCGACTCAATGTTAATCTTTAGAGAATCGCGCAAAATGACTTGTTTGTTTGTGTAAAACCTGCAGCCATCTGAAGTGTTTCGAACCGATACGACATGAACCTTCAAGAAAATATCGTTATCTCTAATCAAAGTTTGACATCGCATCCTTAATACCCCTTCTACAATGGATGTCTATGGGTGATCAAATCAAACTGACCACCAGGCGAACCGTTTGCTCGTTTCTCCTCTTTAAATAAAATTCTTGCCGTTTTGTTAAAAAAAAATAACCAAAAAATGGAACCAACTTCAATACTCAAAAGTGTGAAAGAACTTGTGCACACTTTTGAGTGTTGAATTCGGTTCCATTTTTTGGTAAAAAAAAATTTTTCACTCTTTTTAGTGTCCCTTGCTACTTACGGGATCGATTGTCATTCATTGTTAACAACCATATCATCAAGATAGGAAAATGTTTTTCAGTTATTGGAGTGTAGCTCAAAAACGGCGTTACCGATATTGATGAAATTGAAATGCGACCAAACGACAAGCATCAGCTCTTAAATGAAAAAAGAATTATCAAAATCGGTTCACTTCGCATTGAGTAACATTTTTTGGAAGTCAGTTAATAAAAAATATGTTACTAAATTTGTTGCCGAATAACAACAGAACAACACGTGAAGTAAGCGAATAAAGAAACTATTTCTTTTGAAAGGCCTTGTTAAAATTAAGCAACCAAAACAATTTAGCAAGATTACGGATAATATCTGCCCTAACGAAATATTTATGATAAATATGATAATATCGAACTATCTCATGGTGCAATATCTTTTCAACATCTTTATCGAATTCAGGGCTGACATTCCAATTAATGAAATGTTTTGACAACACAAATAAATGGTCAGTTAATTAATTATGTATATCGTTCGGTTTCGTAGTTTTAATCTTGACCTACTGGAGAATGAGAACTTGCAAATAAGAGGCTCCTTTCCATCGTTGGACAGCATTTAGGTATCTACTTACTAACCTTTTAAAGTCTATATATAAATAGTACCCACAGAATCTGAGTAAACGCATACATATCCGTAGTTTGAATCGAGAAGAGGAGACGCTGATAGAATGTTCCAAACTTCACTTAGCTTCTTTACTACCCTAATGCACTTAAGAAACGAAAGGTAGTAGATATGTTACTAACAAAAGCTTTCTCAAAGAGAAATGTCTTAAATCAATGGCAAAATAACACGGATTTGGGATAGAATGACGAGAAAGAAGCTTTAAAAGCGTCGGAGCAATAAGTTCTAGAAAGCTCTTTAGTATAAATCATGGATATACCCTCGTCAATCGCACTTATTATATACGACGGTAAGTAGTAGAAAGGACTGGGTACGGAGGAAAGATGATGCTAATACCAACATACACAACACCTCATAACAATTTAAAGATCCATAAGTACGAAAAGAATACGTGAGTGTTAAAACACGACACACCAAGATTCAGAATCTGAGTCTACATCAAGAGCTGCAAAATTCAACCCACAAATTCAAACATCAAAACAAGGCAATATAAGATAAGAAACATCACGCACTCACGCACAGATATTCAAGATTAGCCACAAAACTTGTACATGTCTCATCATTCATGTTAACATACTAATTTATCTACATGTAGATACTAGTTCCAATGTATCTTCGTGAGAATAGGAAGACTTTCACCAACATGAGGTGACTTTTTCGTGTTAGTATTTGTAGAAAATAGTTATTGTTTGTCTCGGGATGTCTTTGTTGACTACAGAGTCAGTTGTCTTTTGTCTGATTAGTTAATATTTTAGTCACGTCTAGAAGTGGAGATAGGTACAAGGAAAGGCTTTAGACAATGCATCGGCTATTGGTTGTTCTTACTATTCTGTTATTATACGTAGTTTCGTCACCTACATGGTACAACTGCCTACAACAAATACCATGTTGATGAAGCAGGTAGATATTTAAATGTATTTTTCAAGTTCTTCGTATGATAGAACACGTTTAATATATAAGTTGATTGACGAGTTTTTCTAACCGTTTTCTCACGAAACATATTCATAAGCATACTTAGTTTACTTTACATCAAGATTTAAGACCTCAACCTTAATGTATTTCCTGTAGGTACCCTACTTGTTGTCAACGGTACTTTTTATGAGAAATGAAACATTTCTCGTATCGTATTAATAAATCGATCTCGATCATTTCGGGCGTTATTCGGAATGATTTTTAAAACAGAATATAAAATCTTTTTAAGTCAATAAAGTTGTCTGGAAATAGTCTGCAAAAGGAATAGTTATTTTTTCACGTAAACAATAGTTATTTGTTATACAAGAGTGCAAAGTTGCTTTTTAACCGCGTGTTCAATTTTGATGACCAAGCAAGCGAAGGGTTCTAAAATTGAATCACGAGCGCAGCGAGTGATTCAAAATTAGAATCCTGAGCGTTAGCGAGGGAATCAAAAGAGCACGAGGTGAAAAATCTTTGCACTTGAGTGCAACACGTAACTTTTCATTCCACCTCAGCGAGGAAATGACTAAATGCCAAATTGAAAAAAGAACACCAAGAAGGTTCCGAGTCTGAGTTTTTAACAAATTAAAAAAAAGTTGTATGATATATTCTGCACCATAGAGGTAGCAGTAAATAGGTTTAATGTTTTTTTTTAATTCACAAACTTAGTGCACACGATGTTCTAAATTCAATTTACTTTATCCTCTTGAGAATAAAAACGGCTTTTCCACTCAGATATTGAAGATTAAAAATATTCTTTCCGAGATGGTGGGATGAAAAACGTTTTTTTTACCTAGTTTTTGTTGGATAATGTTGGTTCCTCCACGTCTACGCTAATATCGTGAACAGACGATCAAGGTATGATGTGTTGCTTACTAATTACAATCAGTTCATACTTTGATCGTCTGATCGATCGCATTTAGTAATTGCACTTGCTACAAGACTCTGCAAGCCTAGCAAGTGCAGTGTTTGGACAAACCTGGTAAAGCGGTCGTATTCACCACAAGTACCACAACAGAAAAAGTCTATAATCTGCTAAAATGTCTATAATAGTTTAACGATTCATAGAATTATCACTACGGTCAACACTCATCTCAGTAAACTAGCGCAAATTCTTAGAATTTCGTCTAAAATTGAAACCTGATCTACTACTTCATTTATAATTTGTTGATACTTATACATTTGTTGTTAATTAGTGTCACCCGTTAATGGAATGTCGTTGGTTGATTTCGAGCGATCCAGAACTGGTTCTTAAGGCGTCTATATGTCCTAGCTGGTGTGCTATTTTTTTTGTTCCGATTTTGCAACGTTCAATTTGAAGACTTGCACTAAATTATATTTCAACCTTCATGTGTAACGCGAACATAAAAGAAAACTTTATTTATACTGTATTTTAATTAAGTAATCTATTAAAGGTTGGTCAGTTGTTGTCTTGTTTTATTTATGGTACTGTCCATATTTTGGACAGTGCTTACTTGTTGAAGAATTAAAATTCAACAATGGATATCGCGATTCTCTTTTCTTCTTCTTATCCAACGTTAAGAGGTATCGGCACAGTTTGTTTCTCTATTTTTATCATGGTTATCATATTAAAGATAAACATATTAATGGTGCATCGATTTTTACTATAGTTCTTTCAATAATATCATTGTTAAACATTTCGTTAGGTTGCTAAAATCTGCTTAATATCTTCATGAATTTCTCGCATTCATCCAAAACTTTCTTATTGCAGACCACGTGAAACACAACGTGACGTTTGACAACAGTTTTCATAATTCATCTGATCGAACTATTAAAGATAGAAACACGCTACGGCTATATTACATCTCCAAGAATAGATGTTGCTTTTTTTAACTTGTACATAAGACTACAAACTATTACTCGTATATCAGTGAATCTGCGTAGTAACGTAGACTGCCGATCAGGTGACCGTAGGCTCTAATCTCATCATAGGCTGGAGCTTCAAGATGTGGTGTCGGGCCATTTTGAATTCCAGCCTGGCAAGCTACATATCTTCATGAAAAAAATATATCTTGCAAACCCCTCACGGTTTATTCCGGCATCTTAAGGAGTTCATAAGTGCAACCCATGTAAGAGGTACATTCACGTAAGAGTACATCAGTCTCCGATCAGCCACGCTAACATTAAGAGATCTGATAAATGAAAAACGGTAGCTGTCTGATACAGCTACGGATGGAGGGAGCCCAAGCGATGTCCTAGAACTGCCAGAAAATGTTGTAAGTACGAGCATGTACTGTAGTATATTTTTATGTATTCTGCTTTCAGTCAACAGTTTTATTCCGGGTTTGACTAAGCATTTACGAATTTTACCACCTATTTTTTGGAAGTGACTTTTCGGGGACTCCTTGACTAAGATGTTTCCCAATACGCCCTAAGTGTTATCGTAATTTACCCACATTTGGTGGAAACCTAAATATAAAAAAAGACTTATTAAATCAAACATGCTGTCTGTTGTGACTTGTTACATCTTACTTAATTTCTTTACAAAATAAGTCAAGCAGAACATATCCGTAACCTGCCAACGAAACGCTTTTAAAATTGACTTTTAAAACATCAGTTATGCAATAACCGCGTTATTATGGATAACTTAGTAAAGAAATTCTTACACGAACTTTGACATTACTTTACATGTCGTAATAATGACTGGTATTTTTGTAGAATCTTGTTCAATCTTTTTTGAATCAATGTAAATGTGAGTAGGCCAGTCTAATTTGATAATTAGTAAACTATTGCACGTCAAAGGTTTTTTTAAACTAAAGTGAATTTAATTTTGGTGTGTGTAGGGAGACACGCTTTAATATTTAAGTTACAGTTGCGTGATTAGATGAGCGAACAACTGGCCACGTTGTATATATATATATATATATTTTAAGTAGATGAAATCTTGGTATGTCTGCATGTAATGATAATATTAATAAATCAAAAGGTGTACCTTTTAATATGTTCACCAAAAAGGCAAGCAAAAATATATCATAAATGGTATTTACTTGCCTATTCTTAAAAAAGATTAATTTCCTGCATTAACAAACCACACTACAGCTACTACAACGAAAGCATTTAGGAAACCTAAAGGCGATTTCAGGCCCACTGGTAATCTCTAGTCCACCACTAATTGGCAGCGTGCATAGCATGTATTAATTAATAACCGTCAACCACATTTATTTCACTTTATATTATAACTTTCTAAATTTTAATTATGGTTTTTTATTCTTTACGGTAGCATTTGACCATGCGATCGATCGCATTTACCCAGCAGATTCACTCGCGTTTTGATGACGCCCATATTATAAACTAAAAGTTGCTATTTATGTTATTGAAACATTTTTTTGCGTCCATGTGAAATATATAATTTTATTTTCTCGAATTCCAAGCGGAGAGCTGTTGCCATAAACGCCATGTTGCTGCAACTTAGAGCTGATGAAATTATATGTATCTTATATAATACGAGTACTTTATTATATTTTCGTACTAGCTGGCTTCGACCTGTTAATTTGTAACTGGTGTCTTCTTCTCAGATAGGGTCTCCGTTCGAGGTATTAAGGTTTCAGAGCTGTGTACTATTTCACTGGCTCTTTTCGTGTTTAAAATATATGGACGACTCTTTTCTGTGAATTATTCAAGTAAGTCCGCCTTCATTGCTCGACTGCCCAGTGGTCTTTAGTTATCAGGGCGATCAGACCACGCCAGGTTGACCTCGCTGACCGATGCCCAGAGGACCGATCAGCGACCGTTATTGGGACCACCAAGGGTGTCGTTACTTCGGCCGCGATTTCTGGTTTTGGAAACTACGGAAATCTCTGCCTTATTGTTACACTATATGCGCTCCGCGGTTTTAGTAGCGTAGTCAATGATGAAAAATATCCTATATGTATACTTTACCAGGACCTAAAATCTATCTATATTTCAAATTTCTTCAGCATATTGGAGTAACAAAACTACACACTAATTATTATACTCATTCACAAACTTTCGCATTTATATTATACGGGTGGATACGTCACTCATCCTTAAGTGTGTTTTTATGTTCGTAGTCAATTTTCAGAGATGCAACAATGTTGAGCTATTAGATTTCCTTTTTACTATTTTTTCTTTGCCACTGAATTATATTGACTATTTTTAAAAGTGTCAAACGTATTATCGCCATTCGCGCGTGCACGCGGACATTGAATAGAAAGCCCGTGAAAACGACGTATTGTAATAGAATAAATAATAGTTTCACGGTATTGTGCGAATTACATTTGGTTAAATAGCTAATGAAAGTTGAGATGTTGGACATTTTGGTAAGTACATTGACTAGATATTGCATTAAGGTATTTACGAAGTGGGATAAAACGCAAAATGTAAGTATGGCAGTAAATGCAATGAAAGGAAAGCCCCTAAATTATAATTTAATTAGCGCCATTGTAATAATAAAAGGTGCTTGGCGACAGATTTTCTAATTGAGGATGGAAGCTAGGCAGGCGAGCATTCGCAAATTGCCCATGCGGTGAAGCACAAGCCGGCGATGGGAATCGAACCATGGACCGCAGTCTATAGCTATAACAGCGCTGCCATCATTGCTACATCCCATATAAGTTTTACGAACAAAGTAGTCAAACAAAAAAAAAAGTCTCCATAAACACACACGCTACTAAATTTATCAGTTAACAAATAAATCACGTACTCAAATCAATATGAAAACGAATAACATTGATATCGTTTTGTTTTCGAATAGAATCATGCGCTGACGTGCTGGCACGCGATTGAGAGTTTCTGTCGAAAAATGATAAACAACGCATGAATCACTTTCTGTAAAGGTGGAAGTAAAAGAAGAAATTTGGCTTTGGGCGCAGGGAGTCCAGGTTCGCATCACCTCAATACTCAAGTAGAAAATCTGTCGCCAAGCACCTAACGGTGTGTTCCGGCAGCTGTCCTTGAGAGCCAGTAAGGTTATGCCTGTTAATACCTTCGACCACATCATCACTTACCATCAGGTGAGATAGTAGTCAAAGGCTTACCTGTCAGCAATAAAAAAACAAAATAAATAAATAAATATTTTATTTATTTGATTTATTATAGGTTCTATATATATCATTCCGGCTATGAAGTATTTCTGCCTTTACTGCATGCACTTAAGCTGGAAATAAAGGCGAAAATTCGCTAAGTGTATGTTTAATTTAAAAAACAATCAAATAAAAATATTTTGATAGTATTGTAATTAGTGTACTAACTTTCCACATTACACTCTGATTGTAGTGCGTAAATTTAGTTTTTGATCATCTGTTCTGTCCTTTTTATTTACTTTGGATCTGTTGAGGTATATAATATATACAACACCTGGTAATTTTCAATGCGTATACAAATCAATAAATAAAACACAATTAATGTTTTATTTTTTAAACCTAAAAATTGAACCGACTTCAACACTCAAAAGTGTGAAATTTATGGACTTCGACAAGTTATTTCATATTTTCGAGTGTTGAAGTCGGTTCTATTTTAGGTAAAAAAAAATGTTTCACCCATTTTAGCGACCCTTGCTACTTACGGTATTGATTATCATTCACTGTCAATTACTATATCATCAAGATAGGGAAAAACTTTCCAGTTATTGGCGTGTAACTCAAAAACGGCTGGACCGGTTTTGATGAACTGGATTAATTTTGATGGAATTAAAATGGGACTACACGGGAAGCATCAGCTTTCAAATAAAATAATGATCATCAAAATCGGTTCACCCAGTCAAAAATTCTGAGGTAACAGCAAAAAAAATACAGTCCTCCAAAAATGAGGACCTCCTCCTTTTTTCAAGTCGGTCAAAAATATGTATTGCGCCACGTATCACGAACGTCGTCTTTGTATTTCGGTTTTATTGTACGTCAGACTATTGTGGATACAAGTGGTATAAACTGTTTGGTTAAGTTTTGAATTGCCTTCGTACGATTTGTTACTCAATAAAAGTATGCCTTTGTTTGTCAAACTTTTTGGGTATGACATGGGTATGACTGAGTTACGTGCCACGAATATTTGAGTATTATATTGAAGTTACTGTTATTGTCATTGCATACATAACTTATACGAATGTAACAATGAGTCCTATCCTACCTCAATATAACTAAAGCAGTTGTGGAGAAGTGGTTGAGCCTGACTAATATTATACTGTTGAAAAAATTAACCGGTCTAAGGTCGTGTCGGATACCAAGGGTACCTTACTTATAGGTACTAATATACGTAGAAAAGTAGTCCTCAAGTAGAAAATTTGTCGCCAAGCACCTTACGGTGTGTTCCTTCCAGTCTTTGAGAGCCAGTGAAATTACAGGGAGACTCAACAACTATGTCTCACGGTGACGGGTGCAGTGCAATTCGTGACTTGTGACGAGTTTCATCTGTTATAGGCAGAAGTTAGACAACTTAATATCAGGTGGGCCTCAAGCTTGTTCTGTCGCAATAACATAAAAAAAATGATTTTTATAGGACTAATATTACATAATGCAATGATACAAACAAAAATGTTCGTTGAGGTTATTTAACAACTTATTCGTATGAAGTTTAACCAACCACCTTCAATACTTCTTTCAAACATTCAACGAATCAGTCATGAAAAATCAAAAATAAATAAAAATTTTAACAACAAGTTCACCAATGGTCTCATTTGAAGAATTGCTCAATTGGATAGAGCATACCCCGTTAAAGGGTTCGAATCCCGCACATGACTTAAATTTTTCCTCTCCTATTTGTAATTTTGTAATTGCCAAACACATTAGGCATCACATCTGTGACCACAGTTAATGAAATTGGAAGATCACCAGTCCAAAAGACGTAACGTTCTCTGCAGCAAATTTTTGCTCTCGTTTTGTAAGATCACAGTATTAATTATACTTTCGCGGAATAAATTCATGTCAGCTCGTGACCACGATTGATGCAACTAGATCGAAACGTCAAGTTTAGTCAAAAATGCTGTTTTGACCTTAATTTGTGCGCGAATAGAGCTGAAACTAACGTAGTGACTATGATCTTATCTGTGCCTAAATCTTTTTTTATTTATGCCTGATAGGTTAGCCTCACTATCTCCCCTGATGGTAAGTGATGGTGTAGTGGAAGGTGTTGTTCAGGCTAACCTAGAATTACTGGCTCTCAAGGACAGCTGCCGAAACACATTGTTAGGAGCTTGGCGATAGATTTTCTAATTGAGGGTGGCAGCTAGCCAGGCGGCCATTCGCAAAATGCCCTACCACCATGCGTGATTACAGTAATGAATAATAATAATAATTCCATGTGTAATTGATGCATAGCGTTACTCGAAAGTTTTTCAGTTAACTTACATTCTGGTATTTTACCCTTCGATGCTTCTTATGTTCTATTCCAACCTACGAAAAGAGGTAATATCTTAATTTCAGCTAATTGACAACCCACGTAAAGCATTTTAGTTATTATAATTAATTACTGGCAGACTATTATTAAAATATTGAGACGGACATTTCGTTTTAACCATGACAATAATTGTTCAGATGATAAAGGTTTTTTTTTCATATAGTTGTCATAAGGTCGTTATCATTAACGCCTGGCAGTGTCTTCGAGGCGAAGAATAAAGGAATTTTGACTTTGACACACTTCACTATTTAAAAGGCACTAAGCTGTTATTGAAGGTCTGGTGGTCATTCAAGGTTTCTGATAAATTTAAGTACTTAGTCTTAAAATTTTAAAATCAGTTTGTTTAGTCGTATGACTGTTTTGTTTATGATGAAACAACTGTTATGAAGCGTTCGTATCGGATGTTTTTGTTCTATTGTGACGCAAAAAATATGAAGCCCTCTGGCGTTAAGCGGTACCTTCTAATCATAACAGATGCATTTCATCAGTGAAGAAGTGCACTGCGCCCATAACCCTCCGAAATTAAACCTTATGTATCTGTAATTTCACCGGCACCCATATCTTTCATAGTAATGTAAGATATGGGTGCCATATCTTACATTACTACAATATCTTGCACTTGAGGGTAGAATCATGGTAGTTCATTTTTCGAATGCCTAAGGCAAGTAGCTCATGCAGAAACTCCGCCACCAAGCACATAACGGTGTGTTTTGACAGCTGTCTTTGAGAGCCAGCAATTCAAGGCTATCCTGAACAATATCTTCGACACACATCGTCACTTATCAGGTGGATAGTGGCCAAGGCTGTTTATCAGCAATACAAAAAACTATTCGGATGTAATTGATAGTCAACTAATCCATCTAAAATCTTGGTCTTCAGTAAGAGTCTATCTTCATCAACGCCATCTGTAACAACAGTCGTGGCTTTGTGTTATGAATGCAGCATGAAGCAAAGAAGAAAAGTTTCTTTACAAATGATGCATGGAGTGGCAAAGTGTCGATTTGGGATCTTGAAGTCCTGGTTTGGATCCATAGGTTAGACAGTTTGGCAACTATCTGACAAAGATATTTACTGAGCAGACCAGAGTCTAATACTGTTCTTAACAACTCGTTGCCTAAAAAGAAAGAAACGTGACAAATTCATAAGAATCCCTCCAAGTCGCATTTAACACCAACTTGATAAAGTTAGAAAGTTTACATTTAACACTAGTTTATTAGCAATAAATACCCAAAGTACCTTCGTTTATACACTCAATAGCCTGTAACATTATTCTATTTTTTTACAAAGCATAGAAAGCTCATGTTCTCATGTCACAATAGAACTGTGAGAGAATCACACAATTATGTAACGGCACAGAATAAGTAATACTTACTACACAGAACGTATACTGGTAACTATAGTAACGGTGGACAACATCGGCCACAGATTAATAGAAGTTACTATAGTGTAACGGAACGCAGCGCAACGTGGAATAAAGAAATCATCTGGATATGGTGTCTAACATAAGAGGAGGAAAGTGATCAATGGGAATTAAAAAAAAATCTTCAGCTACAAAATGGAACCGACTTCAACAGTCAAAAGTGATAACTTGTTGAAGTCGGTATATACCATGATAGTTCAGAAGTACCTTTTTCACTCTTTAGTGACCCTTGCTACTAACGGGGTCGATTGTCATTCACTGTCAACGACAATAGGAAAATATTTTTTCAGTTATTGGAGTGTTACTCAAAAACGGCTTGACCGATTTTGATGAAATTTAAATGGGACCAAACGACAAGCATCAGCTCTAAAATAAAAAAAGAATTATCACCCAGTCAAAAGTTCTGAGACAACAAATATAAAAAAAAACAGACGAATCTCCTCCTTTTTTTATGTCGATTAAAAAATAAAGATGACACGTGATGTTATTACCTTCAGATTGAAGGATTGACTTGGGATTGTGCATTGTGTTCCTGTTTCGTTAATCCAAATTCCAGTTATCGTAATATTCTTTTGGTTCCTACAATTAAACTATCATAATAATATTAATATAAATATTGACAGCAGTTACGTTACATTAAAAATACATTTAAGTTAGAGTAAAGTATATATTATCAATAAATGTTTTATTAAAAAAAAAACTAATTATAAATGTATGAAACGTAAGCGAAATGAAATTTCAAATACGTACGTAGAAGCTTTTGCTGCAATTTTTATTTATTAAAAAGAAATCATTAAAACGTAATTTAAAGACACTTTTCTACTCCTTGTACCCCATAAAAACCACAATATTGTAAGACAAGACAATAGAATGCAGGTGCTAGAGGTTACTATAGAACTTCAGTCTCATACTAATGAGACGGCGCGTGTGTACCTTTGTTCGTAGCATTTCTAATGGTGCGTATTGTACAAATGGTAAACAGGGTGTAGGAGGTATCATAGAAAGGCTTGTGAAGAAAGAATTTGGAATTATTATTGTATAAGTACTTCAAAAGACGGAGTTCTAAGTGCCTTACCTTTGTTAGAATGAACTCTAAGTTCCTCGAGATTTATTCGTAGATGCGATCTAGAGACTAATAATTACCATAGATGAAAAATACCGAAAAGTTGAATCGTTAAAAATTTAATATAATTCAATCATCAATTTCTTTGCATAAATATATGATTTACTTGTAGTAGGTCCTTTTTTCTATGATATATGATAAAGGAAAGTCGCTCGTATAAGATTTTGCGCACAAACCTGCAAAAACTTAACTAAAAACTTAACTAATAACACTAAATTTTGGATCACTGTATACACCACTATGTTTAAGGGCGTTGGTATCTGCGACACAGTCTAGTACTATAGCAGGTAGCACCGTTTCAATGTTTATTGTTTCCTATGTTATTTATTGTTCAGAAATAAAGATTGTTATTATTATTATTATGAATGCAAAAAAAGGAAGCGGAAGCTCATCAAACATCTTTCATACTGCGACGTGCTCTATATAATGTCTTAGGTTTTCGCGATTATTATACATAGTAATTAAACAACTTTAAACGGTTAAAGTTATTTTTATATGTAACGAAAAAACTTAAAAACTACTGGAACGATGTGAAAAATTCTTTCAACATTAGAATCCTACATTATCCTTGATGGACATAGGCTATAGGATATCATGTATGTTTTTTTGTTGTTAAATACCCGTGTTTAGCCGTACATTACATTATACTCCGTAGATTAGCAAGAGAGTACTATATGCGTATTTTAAATTACTATATACAAAACAAATAACTTTCTACAAATTTACTTAGAGTTTCTTGCAAGCGTGAATATTCAGTGAATCAGTGAAATGGACTAAAGCAAGACTGCCTGTGTCTAGCTCATTTTAATACCAAATGAAGGAGACAGTAGCTGCTTTCTTCAATCGTACAGTTGCTCAGATAATGAAAGAAATCTACAATTTCTATACAAGTACAAAGTTGTGAAAATATATAATTACAGATTATTGTAGCACAAAGTTTTGGAATCAAACCCGCATCCTCCGATTTCGCGCCGGATGACTAAACCACTCGGCCGGCACCGGATCATACTATTTCGAGTCGAAACTTTGTGCGTCAATAATTTGTAAATGTGCTTTTCGCTGAGCACGTGGTAGTGCTCGTAATCATATTTAGAAACATTGTGAAAACATGTATAAAATAAAAAGTAAACACATTTTTTTTTAAATACTTCATGCTTAAAATATCTAAATCATTTATTTGAATCTATAAAAAATATAATATGTCTAAATGCTTTTATTGTAGTAGCTATAGTGTTGTATATAGTTCATAGTATTTTGTTTAATAAAGGCATACTTTGAATCTATTATATTACATTTCAATTATTACCTAATAATTTTTATCAATCATATATTTTTTCTTAGTATCGAGATCCTATTGAGGCCGTATTCAAGGCTTTTTGATTTTCAATGTCGAACATACAATGGCCATCAATTGTTTTTATCCCTCATAACATAAGCTGAAATGGGATTAATTGCATCCTTGTATCCCTTTATATGTCTTTTTCAATATCTCTCTCTCTATTTAAAAAGTAAATAACTTGACGAATGTGTAACTCTAAACACATCGATAATATATTACTTTGATAACAAAACGGTTACACAACGTTACACTTTAATAGTTAACGGTTATTCGACGTTAAAAACGATAACTGAAACATCGTTATTTGTTATTACATAACTGCTAAATCTGCACCTGCTTTATTGCACCTGTGGCGTTATTATGCAATTTGCAATTTGTAATATTGAGGTAACGTAAATAGATCTTTGGCAGTTGTAATAAAGTAATTTAAAGAGGAATGCACTTCCTTGTAGTAACTGGTTTTAAAATCAGATCAACATTAATCGATAGTGTTATTAGACAATTTAATTTTCACGCATAAACATTAAATGCACATTACAATGGAGTATCTGGCTGGAGATACTTTCTCTCTGTCTATCTCACTCTCGTGTGTGTTTTAGTTGTATCTCATGCTGGGCATGCTGCCAACTGGTAGTGGGCTGGAGTATTTGGACTTCCTGTCAGTTTGCAATGACATATAGGTTGTCTAAATGCTTTTATTGTAGTAGCTGTAGTATTTTAAGTAGTTCGTAGTATTTTGTTAATAAATGCATACCGCCGGTAAAAAAATAAAACATTTCACAATCTTGCTTTTCTCTATCAGCGGAACAAATAGAGCCTAAAATTTAGACCTAAATTTGTTTATTCCTTTTGAGTTACGGAACCCTAGAAACTAATAATACTCACGCAGAATATCAATGAAATGATGGCGATTGTCAGGTCAATGGCGTCAAGCCTTCTCCGGACGTGACACAGACATGAACAGCTGTCTATTTACTACCTACAGTTGCACCCCTTTAATTGGGATATCACATTACATACATATATTATTATATATTATTTAACTAAGTATATCTTACTAAGGGCCCGTTTCAGAATGTCCTAATAAAGTTTCGGGTTGCTATGCAACACATAAAATAACTGAACGATAAAAATGACAGTTGACATGCAGCGCGTTTCAAGCTTTAACCGATGGATAGGCTATATCGATGACTGTGAAACGCAAAGATAGTGTTTTGTTTATTAAATATGTTCTGGGTAGTAAAACCGGAACTTACTCGAACATTCTGAAACAGGCCCTTAATATAATTTGTATGACGTGCATTGAAGCGCTCGTAGCTAAATATGCTTAGCCGTTCTGAACCGATCAGCAAAGTTAAGCAACGTCTGACGTGGTCATGACTTGGATGGGTGACCGTTGGTGACATTACTACTGAGCGCTTCCGTGCTTCGGAGGGCACGTTAAGCCGTCAGTCCCGGTTGTTGTCTTAGGATGGCAGTCGTTATAGCATGGTGGTAGGGTATTTTGCGAATGCTCGCCTGGCTAGCTACCACCCTCAAGTTGAAAATCTGTCGCCAAGCACCTAACGGTGTGTTCCGGCAGCTGTCCTTGAGAGCCAGTTATTCTAGGTTAGCCTGAACTACATCTACGACCACATCATCACTTACCATCAGGTGAGATAGTAGTCAAAGGCTAACCTATCAAGCATAAAAAAAAAAATTGGATATGAACTAGGACATTGTTAGGCACAAATAAGCTCTTTAACAATTCTTGGCTTAGTTATAAACTAAATTTTAATAAAAACAGTTTTTCGGCGATTTAGAAGCGCATTGATCGCTACATGCATATAATGTAGGCATTTAATTCAAAGCTCTATCCTACTATACCGGTCGTTAGTAGCTTACAATCAAACAGGACTATTATACATTACATTCACATCGCATGAACCAAACGCTCTGCATTTTTTTTTCTAAAAACATGACACGATCTCTACGTGTAAAACTTTTTTGACTTCTTATTACGGACCTACTAAATAAAACGGATCTAATATATGTTTCAAAATTCTAACCAAGAGTAAATAGGAAAGAAAATCATTGGCACAAAACAAACTACAGTTTAGTTAATTTTATCTTTAAAAAACCCTCGGTTGTCCTGGCGTATAAAGTCACCTATTGTGTTTCATAGAAAAAAAACTGTAGCTAAATATAAATATATAGTTTTTAAATAAATACTTACCAGACCAGGTAATAAATGTTTCGGGGTCAAGATGTCAATAGGTCACATAGTCTCAGAGTCAAAATGTACAAGTAAATGTCTTGATGTATATTAAAGTGCAAGACATGTTTATATGTACAAATTAAAAACATTGTGACATACTCCATTAGGGTCTTATTGCTATAGAGTGAAAATGTGCAAATGACTGAGAATCATTGCGCCAAACTGCATTGTAGTCCAATTATAAGGGGTTAAAGTATGAAACTGCCGATTTGTTATGAAACATTGATAATAGTTTTTTTTTAATTAAACATTTTTATCTAATCAAAATAATTAACATTATTATGTATACATTGCTTCCATCTAAAAGGAAGGTCATTAATGCCTTTGCGATAGATCTTTGGTCATCTAGATTCGACAAACTGTGTACTGCCTCCTGGGAAGAAAACTTTGCATCACGTAGAAAATTAACCAAATCACGACAAAAATGGCAGGCCGTTGGAGCAAGGTCTGGCGAATACAGGGGGTGACGAATGGTTTCTAATTGCAGTTCCTGTAGAGTTCAAAGGGTTTCTCGTACTGTAGCTGGTCTCGCGTTATCATGGAGCAATAATGGTGAGGATCGATCCATGAGTCGGGGCTGTTTCACTGCTAGTTTTGCTATAATTATTCGGAGTTTGGTACACTAGACATCTGCCATTATTGCTTGACCAGATCGGAGAAAGCTATAGTGAATAAAACCATGCTGAGATCACCAAACATTTACCATTACCTTTTTATTGGTGAGCTTTGCTTTAGGACACTGTTGCAGTGTTTGACCTGGGGTCGGCCATTCCATGTTTCGTTTACAGTTATAGTAAAGAATCCACTTTTTATCACGTGTCACAATTCGATCCAATATTCACCTGTGTGGGCGATCTTCCACATGGTTCGTTCTTCAAATCAAAGTTTCCATCACAAAAGCGTTTAAACCGCACGGTGCGTTCATTAGCAGTCCCCTCTCCAAAACGCAACAATGATATTGCGAGCTGTTTTTTCCACGTCGGAACTCGTATTCAAAAATCACTCAAACTTTCGAAGTATCCATCTTTCTTGTCGAAGCTGAATAAAAAACAACGAGTCGTAATCGAATGTTGCGCATTTTTTAAAAGAAGAACCTCATAGGTACCATGTGAAAAAATATTCACAAAAAAATTTCAAACCAAGAAGGTAATTTGTAAATGTGACATAATCGGCAATGTTATCACGTTTGTACCTATATATAAAGAGTACCTATAACAATAAATGGGCAATTTTGTAGTTGAACCCCTATTATTACAGGATGCAGTTTTCTTTATTTCTTCAAGCCTATTTTTCGTAGTCCCGTTGTAATATAGAAACATTTTTTCATTAAATCAGAGCTCTAAAAAGTACCAACATAAAAAGGAAGTGCATTTTAATAGCATCTCTTACTTATAACTGTATGTTTAGGAATAAATACCACTCTCTGTTTTATGGCTAATTCAAACAGTAAAGCGTTCAATTAAACTGATTCTAGTTTAATTTATTCTTAACCGGTACAAAACGTGTCTAAACATCTTGTACTCATCCTTATCCGTTATGCTTACCTTTTTTGTGGCCATCAAATACGTGAACTGACTACTAATTGTTAAGAAGTCAGTGTACCGCATGGGAAACACCTCAGTGCGCAAATTATTCGGTAATTCGAGTCATAAAATTATGTATTCGAGTGTCATTTTCGCCAAACGGACGTGCATAAGCCGCGTTAATTTCCGGCCACTAGATTCCGGAAGTGTAACAATGGCTTCATTTAAGAATTGCGTGAGAACTCCTACTGAAGATATTGCTATTTTAATCTTAGCCACACCTACACACATTAAGCTTTACACATGTTAAATTTACGCACACAAGCGCCTCCGTGATTTCGTCAAGATGGCCGCCGATGGACTCGTCTGATCACCTCTTACTTTCGTTATTTTCACTTTCGTTGCAAGTAATACGTTATTTAATTTCTTTAATCTATAGACTTCCGTATGTGGGCGTTACTGTTTGTGTTGTTACTTACAACGTTTATTAACTGCTTTTTAATAGTGTTACGCAATGTAATTAATGTTCAATAGCATTTGAGCGTTTACATCATTTGCGAGTATTGCGTGTAAACATAATACTAATGGATCTTTTTTTTTGTTTATTTACAGATTTTCGAGAAGAGGTTTTATGAGGCTTAGCTCAGAATAAAGGTGAGATTCAAACATCAAGATTTTTTATTTAAGTTTTAAATAAGGATTTTTACATCAAAGAACCTACATAACAAATCATCATTATTTCTTAGGTAGGTAAGGTAATTAAAAACTGGTCCAATAATGTGGAAACAAGTTTCCTGAATCTGTAACTAAGGGTATGGGGTCTCATAAGATGAAAAAAGGTATAAAAATACACATCTTTCCTGATAAAAACAATTAAAAAAAACACTACATTTAGTAATAGATGATACGATCCCCTTTTTTAAGAAGTGTTAGAAAACCATCAATAATAATTAGAAATGATATAAAATAAACTGAAACCTTGACGATATTTCTGGCAATTGCACATGGCATGCGAAGATACATTCCTCTCTGCAGTTGATGAAAAAAAAGAACATTGCAGTTTATAGGCTGGGTATACTTTTCTAATGAAAAGCCTTATAATTTTCATACACTAAATCAAAAGGTCAAATCGTACAATCTTGTTAATACGGCACACTGAGCATCTACTAAAATCTAAATGAAATATTAAGGCATTAATTTTGCGGCAATCAGCAAATGGCAAAACCATTAGCTTTATTTATTACACCTCCACAGCAAAACTCGAGTCATTACCTATTCGGTCGTCATCATCATGTTGCTCAAAATACAAAATTAATTATAGCCAAAGGTCAAGCAACTGACCGACACTTCTAGGTACCTAAATAAGGAGGTGGAAAATTTTAATTTTACCTTCGTACCTAAATATCATTTTGTATTATAATTTACGTGCTGTGGATATAGGTGCTTCTGAAGGTGCTCGTAGCACTTGGGCGTGCATTGTTCTTTGGCAACTAGGTACCTGCAAAAGAGGTTAACATAAAAGCGTGGAAATAAGCCCGTAAAAATTCTCTATGAAATTTGATAGGACAATATTTCACGAACAACTCACAAGTTTGTTCATACTCGTATGTACATTACCTGCAGCTTAATTATGTAACTTTGTAGCAAATGAAGATTTGTAGCTAACAATGATTTGTAGCCCGATATTTCACAATTATGTAACTTGTATCCTTCTAGCATTAATGTACATGTGGGTTAATTCCAAAAAGAAGTCAGTGCAGATTCCAAAATAAAGTACTCAAAGGTATAGTCAATGCACCATGGTACATTAGAACTGTCGACCTCCATCGAGACCTGAAAATGGATGTCGTTGTGGATATAATTAAAAAGCATGCAGAAGCTCACGAACATAGACTTCACCAATCCAGCTCCTTGACAACACAGACATAGTGAGAAGGCTAAAAAGGACAATACCTTTTGAGTTAGTGTAGTTGAGGGTCACTGATAAGTAGTGAAGTGAGTTCTACATATAAAGAACACAAAAACATATAGTGTCTTCCCCTTAATAGAGACAATAAGATAGGTGTTAATGGACACATTCTTAACTTTACCCTATTTAGCAGTTTAAGTCAAACTAAAATTACTCATTAGTCCGTATTGTTGGCTAGATTATAATATAATGATTATAACAAAGTACATCATTAAAAAAAATGCAGATATATTATATAATTTTACTTATCATCGATCGTTTTTTGAAGTCACCCGAAAGTGCTAGCAGGTCAATATGCAAAAAAAAACATTTAACCACGAAGACTAAACTTTACTACTTCCACCCTTTATGAGAACACTGGAAAATAACACTGAGATATATAATCACAGAAATGCCTTTCATTCTATAAATATAAATGACACTTCCTAAGCCTAATTCCATAAGCATAAGCTTATATTAATTATATTAATTCCATAAGCATAAGCTTATGGAATTAAGGAAATACCCTACCCGTCTCAAAAATTCGCGTATGTTCTTTAAATGTAGTCACAAAAAAAAAATGTAATGACCAAATAAAAATCTGTCCACTTTTCATTATAAACTGTGATATTGCGTGAATTCTGTATTATGAGTATTTATTTGTAATCTGTATATATTAATTTATATTTACTTGAATATAAGAGTATGTATTTAATATTATGATATATGAGTTATATTTGAAATTGAGTGTTTACTGTATTTATTGACTTTTTAGGACAGTTATGTTTTTTGAAAAAGAAATGTTCTGTTGTGCTTATTTGGAGTTTTGAGCTTTGCCACAGATTACCTAAGCTGTGAGTTTAATATACATAATATTTTAATAGTATTGTGAGCGATTAAGTAAAAGACCCACCTGGTGATAAGCAGTAACCTCCACTCATAACAGATGCAATCAACACAAGTGACGAATTGTATTGCGCCTGTCACCCTTAGATATACAGTTGTGAAGTCTAGAAAATGTAAGAAAGAAGAGAAAGAACCATTTATTTGACACAAAATTATTACAAATCAAACGTACATAATAATAAAAACAAAGTTCATGAGTTGGTGTCAAAAAGGCCTCGCCTCCGCACATGTGTCAGATGTCTTAAGACACACAACGCTGAGTTTCAGTGAAAGCCTCGCGGGGGACGAAGGTAAAAAGTGCAAATGTTTTTTTTTCACCTCATCTCATGTGCCTGTAATTTTACTAGCTCTCAAGGACTGCTGTCAGCACACACTGTTAGGGGCTTGGTAACAGATTTTTTACTTGACGGTGGTAGTTTAGGAGCATTCGCAAAATGCCCTTCCACCGTGCAAATATATTCAAATGTAGGCAATAGGCTTACGTTTGCTACCATATAGCAAAACATGAATGTTTAGACCACTTTTGTATATCAACCTAAAGAAGCATTTTTACTGCCTGTGAGTCTGCTATGAGTTATAGGTGGTTTAAATGCATTCTTGTAGTAGCTGTAGTGTTGTATTTAGTTCGCATGGGCATATCGCCGCGCCTGTAAAAAACCTAAAGAAGTAATGACATGTTTGTTCAAGCAGCCGTCAAAATTTACCTATGTATGAGTCATATTTTCAACCATATGGCAAGTGTTTTCACTAAGGAAGTTGATTGTATCGTTAAAATACTTGTATGTGAAGTCCTTGGGTTGCCGGATCTTAATGTTTTAGTATGTATAATACTTTACTTTTGCCATAGACAAAGCCTTGCCCTGAATTTGATATAATGTTATGCAATGATTTCTGCAGTCATGACTTGGATGCTCCGCTTGTGGCATTCACTACTTAGCGCTTCCGTGCTTCGGAGGGCCGTCGTCGGTTCAAGTTATTATCTTAGGATGACAGTCATTAGGCTATGTAAGCTTTCAGACCTTACCTTAAATCTGAAAGCTCACTACACTGCACGGTGGTAAGGTTTGTAAATGCTCGCCTGGCAATCTACCACCCTCAGTAGAACTTCGGTCGCCAAGCATCAAACGGTGTGTTCCGGCAGCTGTTCTTGAGAGCCAGTTCCATTAACATCTTTGATCATATTAATATACCTTGATACATACATATTTCGATATATACTTAATTATATATTTAATTTGATACCACCTTTTTTTCATATGAGATGAATTTGATTTACATAATGCTTTTCATTTTAACTTAATGGACTTCTAGTTGCTTGTGTTCTCTACGTAAAGTGTTTTTTTTTATGTTATGTAGTGATGAGATGAAAAAATCTACCGCTTGATGGTGAGGGTTACACCTGTCCAATTCTGTAAGATTATCACCATTTTTGTTCTGCTTGATATTAGTTTTTAATGTATTTTGACACGTTTGCCCAATTTTTTACTTGCTACCGTGCCCTTAACGTCTAAACACAGCGGAGTTTTTACTATGCTTTTCTGAGGCAGAATATCTGACACCGCTGTGGAACCCACCAAGACAGAAGTTTGCTAAAGAGACCTACGTCGTAAAATGGAGCCCTCTTAGTAAGACCGTAGTATTATTATATGTTCTATAGTGTTATTATTATCCATTGCGTACATCTCTAGTTCCTAAATAAAGATTACAAACTGAGAAAGTTAACAAACCTTATGTAAATACTTTTTGTAGATACACCAAAATACAAAATACACCAAAATAAATATATTATTACAGTATTTTGGTTATATAATATATAACCAAAATACTGTATAATAAATAAGTTAAATTGGTTTTAAAAAGATGATTTTTAAGTCACATGCATATGGGTAACGTCGTCTGAAGAGATATTGAGAGAATTACTGAATAAATTATTCTTGCCACATAAAAAAATACTTCAACAAAACATCTTGCCCGTGGAACGCTGGGCAAGAATTGCACACCCCCATTTCTTCTTGTGGGAGAAAAGCAACGATAGGCAAAATACCAGAAGATGGGCAGTATCGCCTTCTGAAGAACTGCCATCATACACTGCGATCCCCAAGCCGCCTCCCAAGCGTGGGGGTTATGGCAAACCCCCTTAATGAGGAGGTTGTGTTCTGCAGTGGATGATCCAGCTGACACAGTTAGTACAATAAGTACATAAAATAAAAAACGGGGGAGCGGACGATGGTGAGTTTTGCATGGTGGTAGGGCATTTTGCGGATGCCCGCCTGGCTAGCTACCACCCTCAAGTAGAAAATCTGTCGCCAAGCACCTAACGGTGTGTTCCGACAGCTGTCGCTTGAGAGCCAGTAATTCTAGGTTAGCCTAAGCAACATCTTCGACCACATCATCACTTACCATCAGGTGAGATAGTGGTCAAAGGCTAACCTATCAGGCATAATAAAAAAACGATCAAGCTGACACAGTTGTTAGTACAGTAAGTACATAAAATAAAAAAAACGGGGGACAGTAATATATTATATAGTTTTCAGTTTTAGACTATTTAAGTTATGGGCTTGAAAAAATAACTGAAATGGAATTTAAAAAATAAATAGGTACCCAAAAAGGATACATTTTTGAAGCATCTGTTAAAAACACTAACCATTTTTTGAGTTGTTGCATGCGATTCCAAATACCCGTTCAAGTGCAACAAGGGCCTTACAACATGTACTGGACCGATTTTTTTTTTATTGTCTGTAATATGAATGCCAGCTTCAAAGGGCGTTTAACGAAAGTAGTCAAGAATATTCATACAAATAATTATAGCTATATTTCCACCTTGAGATTCATGTCGACTGTAATGGACCGATGTTTTAGAAAATTATGGGTAATTATAGCACACTGAATTATGTTGCTTGACTTATAGATTTGTTGCACAAAAAAATAAGCATGGTTTTCTCTCTTGGATACAAAAGCAGCATGTAGCCAGTGACACAAAGCGATTGAAATTTTCTCGCTACGCGCTGGGGTCAGTTTATGTTAGACTTGTTCAATTGATAGAATTTCTTCTGCAAATTTTTGCACGGTTTTCGTTATACCACAACTTTACCCAGGCCCGTGGGTAATTAATTTCTGTGATGCCTTTCATTTAATATTTTAGCAACAATTCAACATTGCAAAACAATGTAACAGTTTTCATTTGTTTACTAACTATTGGCCAAAGAAATCACAACCAACGTTGGAAAAGGTCAATGACCGAACTGCTATTTATTTATGTCCTGTGTTTCTCCTTATACCCTCTCATCTTGATATTTAAAAAAACACAATGTGTTTTGTTACTTTACGTAGTTTCTGAGCAGTAACACATATTTTGCCAGAACTTGTTTCATGTTGGAGCCTTTAGCTAATACGTAGAGCTCTGTACCTTACAATACAATACACAAAGAGCGAGTAGGTCTTTTATACCAGGGGTTCCGTATCAACCCGCCATATATATAGTAGGTATGCCATATGTTCGGGCTCCTTTGATTGTTATTGTTTGTTGAGTAATCCGGCAAAATTAAAATTGAAACAGAACTAGAAATTTTGAAGCACGGTTGAAATTTTTACAAAATATAACACCGGGTATCGTGTTTTAAAAATACAGCACTTTACTTGAATGACGCACTCTTTGTAGAACGGTCACTTTTCCTTGTAAGAAACTTAAAAAGTTATTTTAGCTACTTTTAATCTTAAAGGTAACATGACAAGACAATGCTAGTAAGTAGGCTACGTTGCCAATATAATGAAGCTCTTTCCACATTTGCAAAACACGCCAGAAATATCGATAACGTGTTTTCTGAACTAACGCTTTTCAAATGAAGATAAAGAACAACACAATGATTTTACTTGAGTTAGGAAAAACAATTGAACTTTAAGATCATTGACTGAGTGAATAACGAAACAAAAGAAAATCTCAATAATTATGGAAAAGAAAGGCATCGGGCTGCTGTGACCGAGTCCGACACGGGCGTGGTCAGCGAGGGTCATCGACCTCATTGATCTTCGGATCGAGCAAGACTGAACTCGTTTGGGCCTTTAAGGATAACTTATAATCAAATTTGCAGATGAATATGATGAGGAAGTGACTTAAGATTGTGCGCATCTACCATAGAGATGATAAGGGCCGTAAATGAACTCATATTTAATTAGTATTAAGATGGATAAATAATTTATCTATAGTACTCGTATTATTGATTTTGAATAACTGAGAAATGAGTTTCAAAATAAATGAACTTCAGAGGAGCAAATACATGTATTTGGCAACTAGGATGGATGCGATTACATTTTGTATCAGCTGGTTTGTCCACTGCTGAATACGGCCTCCCTCGTTATGGGGTGGTTTGGCATAGCCCTCACGCTTGGCAGGCATCTTGGGGATCGCAGTGTAAGATATCAGTTCCTCAGAAAGGGCTGCTATCCACCTTCTGGTGTGTTACCCTTAGTCGTTTCTTACGACACCCACGGGTGGAGAGGGGCGTCGACTTTCTCCCCGGCTACCCATTAACGATAACACACAGAAGGTAATATCATTACCTAATAGATAACTAAGTAATACTGGATAATACTTGAGGCCGAAAGCTGAAAGCAAAGCTTCTGCAGATATTAGGATTTGTATGAATAAATGAGGAGATTAGTTAAACAGAGTAGGTTAAGAATCAAACCGATAACAGTGAAAAAAAATAAGAAAAAGTACTATTTGAAATTCATTAAGTATTATCGGAATAATCACAAACAAGATATTATAAGTGCCTTAAATAGTATACAAACTATATACTTACCTACCAATAGATTGTCTATGCAAGGATACATTTTTAATGTTGTTCCCGATACGATAGGTACCTACATAATTTTTATTTTGTTATAGCTGAAAGAGACCATTTGACTCACCTTATAGTAAACATGATGTGGTCGGAGAAGTTGTTCAGGCTAATCAAGAATTACTGGCTCTCAATTACAGCTCGTGTCGTTAGGTGCTTTTTAACAGATTTTGTAATTGAAAGTGGTTAGCTAATCAGGCAGTTATTAAAATCCTCTACTCGCATGCAAATAATAGTGATATGGATTGCATAACACTTGTAGACCTTACATATAACTTTCCCCATTTTTTTTATTATAGTCTATAACAATAACATAACAACTTTGCAAAAGTAATCAAAATGGCCGTGTCATCTATAATTCCATTGTGTTCATCCTTATTGTATAACTAAATCGATATCATAATCGAGAGACTGAATTCGATTCGATTAAACCGGTCCTTCACGGTGAAATTCGAAAATGCCCGGCGGATATGCAAAGACGGTATCACACTAACACCATAGAATACTGATTCTGTCAGTAGTTTAACTTGCGCTCTTTCAAATGTTTTCAACAAGTTTTTAATCTCATAAGATAATTAAGTCATTATATTTGTAGAGGTTTAGACTCAGTATTACTCTGAGAAGTCTCGTTTGCTTCACGGCTTAGAATCAAAACAATATACTTTGTTATTGTTTAGATTCTCAGTTTTTTGGTAAATTTCAATGTACCAATACAGACCTGGCTTGGTTATTGTTCTAGATTTCCTATAGTATACCTATACATTACATAGATACCTATAAAACTTCAAGATATGAGCAACCTGCGTATCCAGAGAGATGTTATTTAAATCTCCTGCGGGGCTCCAATCAAACAACTTTTCCTGTTTTACTATGCTACTAGTTCTAAGTTTAAAAATAAAGATTTGCAACGGTTCTGCTGGTTAAAAATAATAGAGATTTGGGAATCACTTTCTTGAATATCGCCATAATAATCAATTTTTCTGCAAGGTTTTGAACAACACCCCGCTCACCTCTAGTGGATACGCAGCCCTATAGGCCGTATACGTTCTAGTGTGGTGAAAAGTAGTTTTTACACATATATACTGAAACGAATTTAAGAAATGGTTTCAAAAGATCTTTCCTTCCCATTGTAAGTTGATGTGATTATTTATTTTCTTACTGTCTGATCTATTCTGAATCTGTTCACTGTTAGCTACTGTCTCTACATATACTGTGTCAAAAGGCTAACACCTGTGGCTTTCGCTAGTGTAACATTATTGTAACATTATATTAACATTATGTAAGAAAGGTCTCGGTCAGAGAATGACCATAGCTGGAGAAATTTCGTGTCGCTTCGTGATTTATTGCACTCTGGTCGTTTACTTTTTAATTTGATTTCCCATTCATAGTTCCTTTAGTGAGATTGAATGTGAATTTTTAATTTATAATTTTGCTAATTTCACATCTTAGTTGACAGCTTTTTTAATGTTTTTATGCTATTTATTGTTTCTGCATTGAGTTCGACTTCAACGGACCAGTTTTCGAAGACAGTTATGTTGATAACGGTTTGCTTGAGACTTGTTATAGTGTCTATAATTCGAATATCGCGAATACAGGGAGGATTGGCATCAAACTGCGGCCGGTCATAAAATTGATGACAAAACTTGAAAAATGGATGTTATTCTGTTTTAGAATGTATTGTAAATTATTAGTACACGAATCACATAGATCAAAAATTGCCATTTTAAATCAGGTTTACCACATCTACAAATTTTTGACCTTTTCAGTAATTAATGGATACTCGTAATAAAATTTGTGTTATATGTCTATTAGAAATTAATGCTTTTTTATTGCCGAAGGGATAGCCTTTGACCACAAAGTAACATGATCGTAGGTCGGTGGTAAACTGGCCTAAACTAGAATTTCTGGTTCTGAAATACAGCTGTCTGAATGCACCATTACGTTCATGCTAGCTGATTTTATTTTCTATTTGAGAGTGGCAGCTCAGGGTGCAGTCGCAAAGTACTACCACGCAAACTGTCGGAGTTTTCAGGTCGCCCGAATGCCTCTGACATAGCCTTACGTTTGATATATATAAATAAATCCTATACGGCAACATGTAGGACATAGAAGCAGTGGTAGCTCAGTGGCTTTGGCTATGGACTGCCGCGCAGCAGTTCCTGGGTTCGAATCCCGCCGCGGGCTTGAGCTTCACCGCATGATGGAAGGGCATTTTGTGAATGCCCGCCTGGCTAGCGACCACCCTCAAGTAGAAAATCTGTCGCCAAGCACCTAATGGTGTGTTACGGCAGCTGTCCTTGAGAGCCTGAGTAATTCTAGGTTAAGCCTGTTAACACCTTCGACCACATCATCACTTACCATCACGTGAGATTGTGGTCAAAGGCTTACCTATCAGCAATAAAAAAAAACACTCTTAAGTGCTAAGCAGTATATTTCACTAGCGGTCACCAATTCAAGTACTTACAGCAATGACTTGATCGGTTAAGAGCGACTTAACTAGGTAAGCTCCACTACGAATTTCATCTCCACTACCAATTGTACGCTTTAAACATTCCTCGTTTTGCCGTGAATAGTAAGAACAAATTTCTATGTCATCTTTGACTTCTATTACTCTGAAAGTGTAAGGTTTCACAAAGTTTCTTTCTGCTGAGTACTTTATTTCACAGTTGCCTTATTTAAATTTGTAATTCCATCTCCTGACCCACAAACGTTCCAACCACCTGTCGGATTACGATTCTATAGTTACATACTTTATACTATTGTAATAAAGTCTAATTTTCCTTGTATTTCATTGTTTGATACCTTGCGCAATGAACATGTGGTTTCTAGCTGTTTGTACTTGCAACACAATTTAGTAATATTCTTACCAAATATAAGTTTAAAATCTAGACGCATTTTGTTAGTTTGTGATATACATCAATGTAGGCATAGGCATCGTTGATGTTGAAGGCTGTTTGTCTTATTAGTTTTTGCTTGAATTGTGTGTTGAATTATCATCTAATCTTATATCATATAATAATATGTTGTCTACAATTTAATAAAAAAATCACAGCAGCGTATCATACTAATATCATAAATGCAGAAAATGAAATTAAGTAATTGAGTGAGAATGTGAGTGTGTATATTTGTCAATCAGTCGCGCCGCAACGGCTCTACCGATTTGGATGAAATTTGGCATAAAGATAGTTAAGATCCTTGATCAACACATAATCGCCATTTTTCATCCATATCTATGCGGGTGAAACCACGCGGCGTAGCTATTAAAAAGTCAGCAAGTTTTGTTTAATAGCACAAAGGATGAAATATGAAATCACTAAACTATTCGAAATTCACATAAATTATTATAAAATAAATTTAAAACCCAGTGTTACAAAGATGTTGTTTGGTAATATGTACACGTAATAAGGGACGAGCTTATTGTCATCTTCCGGGCCCATTTCCAGACTCCGGCCTGCTACTGAAAATTTCTTTTGGGAGAAAAATTCAATATATTTTCTGAGTCAAACCCAGGATTTGATGGTTCCGAAATCAAAGCTGTAACCGATACTTACACTTATTTATTCATAGTTTGTATAGAGTGAGATAATGAAGTATGAGTTACTCACAAATTATTAGAGTAGGTAAAGTTTTATGATATACCGGTGTTACGCTTCTATTAACAAAAAACTACGAACTATATACTAAAGGTACTACAGCTACTACAATAAAAGCATTTAGACAACCTTTCATCATTGCAAACTCACATGCAGTCCAAATACTCCAGCCCACTATCAGTTTGTAAAGTAATACGCCGCACAAACAATATATTTTCAGTAAAAATTTCAATGGGCTACCTATAACGGTTACAAAGAGACTTAGGGCCTGTTTCAGAATGTTCGAGTAAGTTCCGTTTATACTACCCAGAACATATTTAATAAACAAAACACTATCTTTGCGTTTCACGGTCATCGATTTAGCCTATACATCGGTTAAAGCTTGAAACGCGCTTCATGTTAACTGTCATTTTTATCATTCAGATATTTTATGCGTTGGTTAACAACCCGAAACTTAATAGGACATTCTGAAACGGGCCCTTAGTTTCGAAATTGTTAATCGTAAGGTCAGAGAATTATTAGACCTCTTAACTTCAGAGCTCTAACATTGAACAAGTAGTCACTAAGTTCCGCGTTCAAGCCGTTAAAAAAGTATAGCCATGACTCTTGGTAATTAGAAACCGATCAAGTTTCGTCAACACTTTACGTGTAATTTGATGTTTAATTGAATATTTGTTTTTGTTATTTATGAATGTACAGCAAAAAAGGCATCGATTACGCAATAAACAAGAATTTACTATTTCAGCGGAGTGTGGACTTATTTATCAAGCCTACATACTTGCTGCTTATATGATCGATTCAGCGACTCGTTTATAATAATTGCTACCATCGACAATTGTTATAATTATAAGATCATTTAAATATAGTGAATAACTATCAGTCTAAAGTTGATGAAATTTAAATGGGTCTAATTTGGAGGTCTTTACTCAAGATATTAGCAAATAAATTAACAACACGAAAAAGACTGCCATCGCTGGCTTGAGTTTCACAGCATGGTGGAAGGCTAGCTACCACTCTCAAGTAGAAAATCAGTCACTAAACACCTAACAGTGGGTTCTGGCACCAGACCTTGAGAGCTAGTAAAATTATAGTCAATTAAAAAAATAAAAATGCTGTTTCACGCCATTTTCGTCATGTATTCAAACCTCTTTTCCTGTAAAATTTTCTACTTTTATTTCTTTTCCCGTAAAGTCTATATGATGAGGATTGCATTGGTACTAAGAAGTTATTATATATATGTTATAAATTGGATCAAATGAACCCGATTTAAAAACATAAAACCTCAAAATCAGTAAATATATAAGGTTAATATTAATTCATCAACAATACTGCGGGGGGTGGTGTAGAATCGATAACTGAATGTGATCCACACATTTTTAATTTTCACATAAACAAAATCAATACTAACTATTGCCTAAGCTGTGGCGCGTTGACTTTGAGAATGATAGCGACGACAACACTCGCGGCCGCCGTGGACTAGACTCACACATACACACACGTTCTAGGTATTCTAACGCATTGCGAGGTATCTATCGCAATGCGTAGGTATACCTACCGAGTTCATTGCCCTCGCAATGCGTAGGTATACCTACCGAGTTCATTGCCCTCGCAATACGTAGGTATACCTACCGAGTTCATTGCCCTCGCAATGCGTTAGAATACCTACCGAGTTCATTGCCCTCGCAATACGTAGGTATACCTACCGAGTTCATTGCCCTCGCAATGCGTTAGAATACCTAGAACGTGTGTGTATGTGTGAGTGGAGTCCACGGCGGCCGCGAGTGTGTTCGTCGCTATCATTAAAGCGCCACAGCTTAGGCAATAGTTAGTATTGATTTTGTTTATGTGAAAATTAAAAATGTGTGGATCACATTCAGTTATCGATTCTACACCACCCCCAGCAGTATTGTTGATGAATTAATATTAACCTTATATATTTTTATTTTGTTATTGGCTGAAAATGTTATTTTTGTATGACACAAGTGATATATATCTATAAGGGATATATGGGTATGAGGGTTTCAAGTTTAAGTATTGGAAAATGTCTTAGTACTTAACAAAAACGTGAAGGCGCGTCGATAAAAAAGAGCTTGAAATATGCTGTACAGATGCCTGGACTGCTGACGCCTACCTTGTACGCACGACGGACGTGGTAGGAGTCATGAGACTTAACAAATATATGTCTCAGGGTGATGGGTCACTCGTAACGAAATGCATCTGTTATAGACAGAGGTTACCGATTAACATTAGGTGGGCTTCGTACTTGTTCTGTTACAATAACCTAATAAAAGCACTTTAGCCATGGCGGAATAGAGGATCTCGCATACATATGTACATGAACCATAAAAACATTAGACGTTTTAAGGCAGTCACAGTCGTTTAAAAAGAAACATCAGTATGGAATAATCCGGGAAAATCTTGGACATAAAACTAAGGAAAAACATATGCGTTGACATTAGAACCTTCATCCTTTTTGCTAGTCTGTCAAAAATACCAGATACCTATCAATACCACAGAATAAAAATGACCAGAATGGTCACTCCTCAAATCCATTTCAATTAATAAGCGACTCTAGCTACGGAGCAATAAAGTGCTCTTCAGCTTGCAGAGCTTGTTGTACCTAATATTTATATTAATTTAAAAGTGATGTCTCTTTCTGCTGCAAAGCCACACATAGCTCTGATCTCTTCTGACGAGACTCGCACCGTAGAACGCTTACGCAGATGTTCCTTTAGCTTTGCACCTAAAGTGCGCAGTGAGCCAGGCCTGTCAATATTCTAACTTATCAATTTCAATTTCCAACCAATAGCCACTACTAGTAGATCAGGAAGTTGCAACTATTTCTTTCTACCCATTCATTATGCAAGAGTTTCTCACGGCTCCACCTGTTTAATAGGTTCCACTGAACTTATTGCATGGAGGTGGATGCGTTGATGCACGACAACGCAATAAATTATTATTAGAATGTCTATTAGGTAGGTGAGTGAGTTGAACACTTGTTCTGACGATATGATTATCATATACTTACTCAAATCTCTCGGTATGTTTTCTGTAGAAATACACAAGATGACAGAAATACAAGTATGTACTTGTCCTTGAAGTTAAAACATAGAAAACGTATGCATAAAATGTGTTTTCTATTAATGGAGTTGTTTAGTTGGTACGTATGTGCAAATTCATAGTCCACGCAATTTTATACCACCCTACCTATGTATCGCGAAGTGACCAGCTATCCTAGCTTTCAACTTGGATCAAAATTCACAAGGTGTGCAAATCACATTTAACATCGGTTCAGTAGTTTAGGAGTCCATCGCAGACAAACGACAGTAGGTATAATAATATTACACGTGATATCTTGTAAACTTATTGAACATGATAAATTATTTACAAGTCTGTATTACCCCGTTTAATTGAAAATGCTCTGTTTACTCGCATATAATTTGCAGTTAGGTGCTAACTTAACTTTGTAGAGATAAATTACCCGGTTAAATTGAAAATGCTCTGTTTACTCGCATATAATTTGCAGTAACGCACTAGTGTATAATATTATTATGCACGAGGGTGTTATAGTTCGGTTTATGGCCCTAAGAACGATATAATAAAGCTCACTTTACGAGCAAGGGTGTTGAAAAAATGCCCAGATCCCTAGAAGGCCCAGAATCTTATTTCAATTCTCAAAAAGATACAATTTCAACAAATCTCCAAAATCATCACAATTGAAGCAATCAATCGACCACAAAAAATATAAACCAGATTTTAAAGGTCGTTACATGTCACAGGCCGGTTTATTGGTTTACTTGTTAAAATAAAAAAAATGCTGCGGTGTTTTTTTCTTCCACATGGCATTGGCACCGATTTTCAGAGCCGGTTGCTCACGGGTCTCTGCAGGTCAACGCCGTACTGGTTTTCATAAGTTGTTTGTGTGGTAAAGTTGTTATACTTGCCTGTTAGCAATGATATTACATCAATGAGGTGGATATGATACAAAGGTACAGCCTTACCTTACCTTGCAGGTCATGAAGGCGCGCACCTCCACATTATTTGAGTTCAGTTGCAACTACTACTACCTACTCGAGCGATCATTTTTAAGACTCCTAAAAGAGGAGAATAAAAAGCCTTTTTTTCGCGTCATTTTCTGATTTCGATATTCACATCTGGGTTCGTTGTCATGTCAGGCACATTTGTCGGATTCAGACAAAGAAGTTTTCAGTCGCATTCCGGAGTCTGGAACTGGGCCCCGGTAAACGGCAATAGACTCCTCCTCTTAAATGGGACCAAATTCACCAGGTGGTAAGCCTCTTTGGCACGAGTTCGTCTTCTCTGGTACTACCCCTGTGTCAGATATTCTACTGCACTTAGGCGTAAAGGGCACTGTAGCACGTTCATAACCTATCAGATTCCGCTGCGGTCATGACTTGTATGGGTGGTACTTACCACATGATATCTTTACTAGGTGGTAGGCTTTTTCAGCAAGAGTTCTTATTGGTGAGTACCACCCATCCAAGTCATGACCGTAGCGGACGTTGCTTAATTTAGCTGATTGGTTAAGAATGGCTAAGCAAACTTCGCTACACATCACATTCCGACCTGTGCCGCCACGCCGTGCACACCTGTCTACAGCTCCGCCAGTATCTCCCAGTGAGACCGCAATAGTCCCCGCACTATTGCCGTCTCACTCGGGTCATCGTTCCGACGCTAGTTGCAGACCAGTGCCTTGGAATACGCAGTCCTGACGAAGTTTTGTTTTCTGTGCAGAAGCTGAGCAGCCACCGACCGCCGTGCAACGTGAGCTACGAGCTCGCCGTGCCGGCGCGCAGAGGCGCTCTAAGACGTCAGGCATTACCACCTACCCAAGTCCCTTGTTTCGGACGAACAACATCATATCGGGCTGGTGGTCTTGTTTTGACCGCACTTTTCGGTGCGCATTTCACCACTTTACTACCCGACACAACATAGTAACAGTCGCGTAACAACACACTTTGTGCTGTTAAGCGACGTCGTTCAGGCGTGGGGTAGCGTCAGCCAAACCCGTCTGAACGATCAAATCCGCCATTTGCTGCGGTCGCAGTGTGACACCCTACGGTGACAACGGCCACTGTTGTTGTTTTGGTTTAACCTTGCACCGTGGCCTTTCCCGCTTCACGGGTCAGCCGAAGCAAGCTGGGCTCCGGGATTACTGGCCTTGGGGTCGCCCCTAGTCAACCCCGGAGTAGCGCTTAGGAGCACCCCTCTCCGCCGAGAAAAAAGCTCGGAGAGGGTACACAACTAGGGCACACCCTAGGTACACACTCCCTCTCACACAGTGAGCTCACAAGGTGTGTGAGGGAATTCAAACCCTTGATAGGGCGTCCTGAGTATTCCCCTCAGGATGCAGTCCCGTCCCTCTAACGGTGAGGTGCAGGTCCTTCAGACCTTCGCCCTCCGCCACCCCGATCTATACGTTGCACATATGCAACTCCTTGAAGAGGAAGAGAATGCCCGCCTCACGGACACTCTCATCGCTCCCTCCGGGACTTCAAACCCGGAGGCCAGCGTTCCTCCCTTGACCCGATCCTATTCAGAGGATAGTCCTACTTCGCCCGCTCCCGGGCCCGACAATAGACGCACGGTGGCAGCCCCTCCCCGTGAACGGTCTCGCTCTCGCTCACCGATCGGGAGGTCAGCGAGTACCCGTCCCTCCTTCGCCATTGTCGAGACCGTTTCGGAATCCGAAACGGACATGGAGGTAGATCAGGCCGGCGCCTCACGCACGGACTCTGATTCCGATAACGACGGTTACACCGTCGTAGATCGCAAACGCAAGCGCGCGCCCAAAGCCGCTAGTTGCGCCACTTCCGCCCCTCCCGCCAAGGCACCCGCAAAGGCCCCCGCCTCCGGCAAAAAACCGACCCCCGCCCCGCGACCCGCGTCTCCTCCCTCCGCTCCGGTTTCAACCGCCGCGTCCCCTCAGGACGCGAGCGCACGTCGCGAAAAACCGCCTCCGCCTTTGTTCATTCAGGACAAAAGCAAATGGGACATGCTGTCCCGCTTATTTTCGGATCGTGGGATCCATTACACTAATGCCCGCTCCACGCAGCAGGGCATTAAAGTCCAAGTGCCCACTAGTAGCGACCACAGAGCGCTAACAAAGCTCCTCCGTAAAGAGAGCATAAGTTTTCACACTTATGCGCTCGAAGAGGAGAAAGTCCTTCGCGTTGTGATTCGCGGTGTGCCTAAGGAGATACATACCGATGCGGTATGTGACGACCTTAAAGCACAAGACTTCCCAGTGCATGCGGTTCACCGCATGTACAGCGGGAAGGACCGCAGTCCATATGACCTAGTACTCGTAGTACTAGACCGTACACCAGAGGGCAAGGCCATTTTTAATTTAAAAAAGGTCTGCGGCCTCTCTGGGTTAGACGTACAAGCCCCATTTAAAAATGGAAGTCCCTCGCAGTGTCACAACTGCCAATTATACGGGCACGCCTCCCGCTTCTGTTTCGCTCGCGCTAGGTGCGTCAAGTGCCTAGGCGATCACGCGACAGCGGCGTGCACTCGCACTCGGGACTCGCCGGACCCACCCAGCTGCGTTCTATGCGGTGCTCAAGGACATACCGCGAATTACCGCGGCTGCCCAAAAGCACCACGCATAAACCACAGGGTGGCAAGGCATAGGCCGACCCGTCCCTCATATGACCGTTACCAACGGGTCAGCCCTAAGCTGTCGGTAATACCTGCTTCACAGGTAATACCCGCGCCGCTCCCCGCCCGTAACGCATGGTCTAAACCACCCAGTATGGTAAAGACCATCGCTCCCGCCCGCGCCCCGGCCCGCGCGCCCGCACCCGCTCCCGCCCGCGCCCCGGCCCCTGCCCGCGCACCGGCCCCGGCTCGCCCCGCGCTCCCGGCACCCGTTGCCAACTCCGTTCGCGCCCCTCCTCCCCGCGCCATTTCTCGGCCACAAGCCCCACCCATGCCGCTGATGGATGCCTCTCTTCAAGAGGACATCAAACTAGTCAGCGACCTGGCGATGTCTATTGACATCAACGAAGTCCGCGAGCTAGCGCACAAGATGCACTTCGCTCAATCCCCAGCGGACGTGATCCAATATACATTGGAACACGCGAATTTACTTAGCGCCCTTAAGCGCTTCGTTCCCCAGGCCCCTCCCCAGTACAACCACTATGGGTAGTACAACCGCACGCACGAAACCGCGCTCAGTTTCGTTAGCGTCATTCAACGCTAACGGTTTCTTTAGACAACGTGACCTTGTCCACGACTTTTGTTGCACCCACCTTATTGACATTATATGCGTGCAGGAGACCCTTCTAAAACCGGGGAAGGCGAACCCTAGGTTTGCCAATTACAGAACGGTACGTGATGATAGAGTGAACTCCCGTGGGGGAGGCACTCTTATCTATTACAAAAGGTCCCTGCACTGCATCCCCCTACCTACCCCGACTCTTGTTAATATGGAAGCATCTTGTTGCCTCCTAGCTATGACTGGTCATCAACCTATAGTCATAGCGTCCTGTTACCAAGCTTGTCAAAAGCCGATCGTCCGAGCTGACTTAGAAGCACTGTTCTCATTAGGAAGCGCCGTCCTTCTGATTGGCGACTTCAATAGTAAGCACATCCTATGGAATTGTAACGTCAACAATCCCAGAGGCATTGCACTTGAAAAACTAGTCGCAGAACTTAATTTTGACATAATTGCGCCCACTGAGCCCACTCACTACCCTCATACGGAAGACTTTCGACCTGACTTGCTTGACATGGCACTACTCAGAGGCGTAACACTCCAGTTACGCTCCATAGAAGTGGTTCACGAGCTTCACTCTGACCACCGACCCATTATACTGCGACTAGGTCCCGACCCAACAACAGACCTCCCCCGCCCCACTAAGACGATAGTGAACTGGAAGCAATTAGGCGTTGCCCTAAAGGCTATCAGTTCACCGGACCTTGACAAGATCCCTGACGACATCCTGACTAAAGATGACGTAACCCTTGCGATCGATTCGTTCACTAATCACCTCTCCACCGTAGTAGGTGCATCCGCAAAGGAGGTCATGGTGCCGGACGACCGGCGCCTTGTCATTCCAGCGGATGTGAGACGATTAGTGACGGAAAGTAAAGCAGTGACCCGACATTACGACTCTTACCCCAGTAAAGAGAACAAAACTAAGAAACGCCACTTTGAACGCATGGTTCAAAGTCGCATGTCTGAGTTGCGTGATCAACAATGGGGTGACAAACTTTCAAACCTCGTGCCAAGCCACCATGCTTATTGGGACTTGGCGCGAGGTATGAAAGGAAGTAACTACAACGACATGCCTCCCTTATACAGACCAGTCCCACTAGTCCCAGCGTTCTTTGACGAAGACAAAGCTGAGTGCCTAGCTGATAGCCTAGAGGCTCAGTGTTCCCCTAACGTAGATCACGTTGACCAAGCTCACCTCGATTCGGTGGATGCTGAAGTCGAACGTAAAAGCTCTGTGGTCACCTCTGAACTCCCACCAATCACCTTAGCGACTTACGCTGAGGTGGCGAGACTGATCAAGGCCCTCCGACCGCGCAAATCCCCCGGTGCCGATGGCATCTCCAACAGGGTTCTTAAAACCCTCTCTCCTCCTCTCATCCATCTCCTAGTCAGCATCTTCAATGCTGCTATGAGCCACTGCTTATTCCCAGACACCTGGAAATGTGTAAATGTCATTGGCATTCACAAACCAGGCAAAAGCTCATCTGACCCCACCAGTTACCGCCCCATCAGCCTCCTCAGTGCCTTAGGCAAACTTTACGAGCGGTTACTTGCAAACCGTCTCCAGTCCCATGCTAAGGAACACCACCTTATCCCAGATGAGCAGTTTGGCTTCAGACCCGGACACTCATGCGTCCAACAGGTGCACCGCCTCACGGAGCACATCATTGAGGGCTTTAACAAGTACCCCAAACCCCAGACAACGCTAGCAGTCTTCCTCGACGTAGCGAAAGCTTTTGACAAAGTCTGGCACAATGGCTTGATTTACAAGCTATACCAATTTGGCGTGCCAGAACGTCTTGTGCTCATCCTACAAGACTTCCTTAAAGCCAGAAGCTTTCGCTATCGCGTGGAAGGCACCCTCTCCTCCCCCCACCCAGTCAGAGCCGGAGTCCCTCAGGGCTCCGTGCTATCACCCATTCTTTTCGCGCTGTATACCAGTGACATCCCACGCTCTCAGCCTAACGTCCTACTAGCCCAATACGCGGATGATACCGCTATTTATACCACTGGGTGGCATATCAGTAGAAAGTCCATTCCCGCCCTCCAACGGGCCATCACCGAGATCGGTGACTGGTTCCGTAAATGGCGCATCGCGGTCAACCCAGTTAAAAGTGCAGCTATGTACTTTACTGAGAAGGGCCGCCCCCGTTACCCGCAACCCTTAACTTTGTTCGACCAACCCATCCCCTGGGTTAGTAAAACAAAATATCTCGGAGTCACCCTTGATCGGAATCTCACCTTTAGCGATCATATAACAACCGTCCGCAACAGAGCGGCCTTTGTAATGGGTCGCCTTGGTCCCCTGATTCGCAAAGAGAGTAAAATGTCTCTTAGAAATAAGAAGACACTTTACACTGCCTGCATCCGCCCCATCATGACTTACGCATCAGTAGTGTTTAGTCATGCTAGTGAGGCCCATCTCCATAAGCTTCAAGTCATTCAAAACCGTTTTCTTCGTAGTGCAACCGGCGCTCCGTGGTATATCCGGAACACCGAGTTGCATTGCGACCTAAACCTTCCCTCTTTAGCGCAGTTCAATAAGGACTGCGCCCGCCGACACTTTGATCGAGCGCCCCACCACTCAAACCCTTTGGTTGTCCAGGCATCGAACTACTCGACCGCCTCTTCTATCCCATTTTTCAAACCCCCCCGTCGCCGACCACGGCAGGTATTAGACGACCCGGATGACCCCATCGCAGTCATTACATTGGCAGCTTTAGCGTTATCCGCAAGTCGTCGAGGTAAAATCCCCAGGTGTGAGGTAATTAGAGGTCACACAATCAAACACCGAGCTCGCCGGCGAGCTCGAGGCAAAAACAAGGTCACGATAAATTGCTCTCCAAATAGTCAAAGAGTATTATTCAGTAGGGCCCAATTGTGCAACACTGCAGTTGCACAGAGGCATTTTGCTCCGATCCCCCCCATGTCTCTCGACAGCGAGACAAGCCGAGGTCCGAACCACAGTGGTGCCCTTGAGCTCGCTGTCAACCCCTCCTATAATAGCGGTACGTTTTCGGCGTCCGCAGGAGACGGAGGTAGAAAGCGCTTTTCGCCTTCTACGCCCGTCTCGGGAGAAGTGCCTTCGGCACTTCTCCCTCCCGGGCTATTGTAGGGCCAGGCCCTCGCCCAAAACCCGGTGGAGCTGGACGACCGCACAGGCGGTAGCCAGCATCTATGTCCTCCCTAAAAAAAAAAAAAACTTCGCTACAAGTGTTTTATATAAGATATTCAAATTCTATGTATATATTCTGCCTCGAAGCAGCAGCGTGAGACATAAGAACTCGGAGTGATGAGTGCAGTTCAGTGCCACGCAGAATGCGGATGGTAACACTGCAACTATAAAAGACGTCAGTTACGCAAGGGAAAATTGAAAAGAAAATTATGCTTAATCGAATTTGAAATTGTAACACTGGACCACCCAGTTTTTAGACAATGGAACAAAAGCCACCGTTTTGCAACCCAATTGGTGCGATCATCGTAATCGATATTTTGTTAAATTCACTCTTGAATCGACAACTTCACAAGTCGTGAGCTGTAGTAATTTGAACCTTAGTTGTTGACGTTTATGATCCAATCCGTCTTATCTGATTTTTGGATGTTTTTTCCTTTTGGTGCTGAACGGGCAATTTGGAGTTGGCCCTTCAGTCGATGATGAAAACACGATACGTGCGGTGAAGTGAGGCATAATTCGCTCATTATGGCTTTAATAGCCATGGGATTGGTTCTAGTTTCGCGCCAGCCGTAATTGTATCTGTTACGTGCACTGAGCGACGCCGACGTTTAGGGGAATATTGATGTTGGTTTCTATTCCATAAAGTTGAGCTTGTTTGCAAACAATTAAGGAAAAAGCTTTTTGGATGCCCACCATGCGACCTAAAAGTTACATTAGAGTATGCATAAAAATTACTTTGTTTTAAATATCAACACATGTTTTTTTGTTGGTTTGGCACCTATTTCGTTCTGTTTGACACTGCATTTCACACTAATGTCTTGTCGTTAGTTTCTATGTCGCGTTCGCCCGATAATTTCAATTGCTACAGCGCTTTTCTCATAAATTTAGAAGTTATTTTTTTATTTATACCTAATAGGCTAGCCTTTGATCAAGACAACAACCGGGACTGACGTGAAACACTCACTCTCAGTAGTAATGTCACTAGCGGTCACCCATCCAAGCCATGACCGCAGCGGACGTTGCTCAACTATAATTGCAAGGCCTAACTATAATTGAACCTGACAGTTATTTGGGACTATTTACTATTTCCACCTTATCGGTGTATATTTTTATCAAGTCAAATGTACAGTTGCAGGCTAAACCGAACGAATCAGCTTTCAGTTAATCTAATGGTGTGCTTATATATAACTAGTTAGCACACCATTTGTTGTTTAGAAACAGATTTTCTAGTTGCCGTTTATGCTGTGTGCGCCACGCGGTTTCACCCGCGTTGGCAATGATGAGGAGTTCTGATGATGATGACGATGAAAGTATCCTGTGTTAATCCAAACCCTATTTTGTTTCCAATTTTCATAGAAACCGATGCAGCCGTTTCAGGATGAATGAGGTAATTAATATTTACACTCAAATCCTCACTCGCACTCTATATATAGCTATAAATATATATAAATGTATTTGGGACTCTAACAAAGTCCGTAACTGTATCTGCGTAAAATATACCACTTCTCTCGCTTGGTCGATGCGCCGCGTGGTCTAAATGCTGGCACCTATTTGGCTCAACGAATAAGCATTGCAATTCAACGGGGCAATGCTGCAAGCATACTGAACACACTGGTAGTGGGCTGGAGCATTTGGACTGCCTCTGAGTCTGCAGTGACTTATAGAAGTTATAGGTTGTCTAAATGCTTTTATTGTGTAGTAGCTGTAATGCATTATTCGCAAGATTTTTTTGCCAAAGCATCATTCGCACCTTGACTCTAATTTAAATAAATCTAAGAAACCTTGTGTATACCTAAAGAGATTCAAATTTTCACATCCATATAGAGTTGCCAACATATCTGTGCGGGTGGCAGAAAAAGAAACTACAAAGTCGCCTTTTATTCTGATAGTGGTCGATTGGATTGCTTCTACCAGCAGCGCCACTATGAAATGGGTAGTTCACTTTATTAGCTAATACTAAAGTTTGTATTGGATTGTCCATATTGACTCCTTTTTCAGCAAGACTGAAGGATTTTCTTGAGGCTATTGGAAAATAGTAGCGGCAAGTTATAGTCATTATAATTATATTATATACTTTTGCTCGACCGTAGCTTTGTTATTACTTATTACCGTTTACCTAATCTACATCTACAATCATAGTATAAAGAAGAAAGATTTGTATTTTTGTATTTTTTATGTAACGAATGAACTTAAAAACTACTGAACCGATTTGAAAAATTCTTTTACCATTAGAATCCTTAATTTACCCAGATGAACATAGGCTGTAGAATATTTCCAAAAAAATTGTACCCGCGTGCAAAGCCGTGGCGGGCCGATAGTTAAGTTATACAATTTGCGCGATCTGTCGATCATTTTATTTGCATTGATCAAATTTCAAAGTGATTGGCTAGCTATTGACTACAATTTCACCTGATGGTAAGTATATGGTATCTTAACAGGCCTATACTTGAACGGGACAGTCCCTATTGTAGTGCATATATATGCTTTAATGTGATAGCTTGTTAGGATGACGAAAGACGGTGTGTGTACCGTTAGCTATCCTTGAGGGCTATTAATTCTATGCTAAACCAGTTTACAGTTTTGACAACAAATTAATTGGCCAACAGGTCAGATTGAGATAAAAATATCCCCTAACAGCAAATAAAAATACAACGAAACACACAATTTTATATTAGATACACTAGGTTTATACTCGTAGCTATAGTGAGGAACAGCTCTCGAAAACTACTGCCAACACTCCCTTTTGTGATATTATGTTATCTATTTCAGTGATAGCTAGCCAGGAGAGCATACAACATACCCTACCGCTGCAAAGATTTGCGAAACATGAATGTGACGAGGCACGAATATTAGTAATAAATCGTTATAAACCAACGAATACTCATTACTATCGTAATTAATGTCACGTGCTGAAACCGTAAATAATTGATCCATTAACACATTATGCTATCGTTTGAATAATGCACTGTTATTAAAATTTCAATAAATTCTCGAAAGTCAATCAGTTGAAGCCTAATAACGATATATTGTAATTACTGACTTAAATGGGCATTCTCAATATTTGCATTTGCAAAATGCATACAGGACGTAATGCAGATTAATGCGTCATTATTTAAAAAAGACTTGAGAAAACGGCAAAATTTCAGCTGTATTTGATAGAATTGGAAATGAATGTAGTTAATATAATTTAAAAGTACTTAATATATTAGAAAAAGATTATAGGGTTAAAATCCATAATGATAACAACAACAAATCAAACCGAAAATAATATCGTCAAACTTTTGGTCTTTGGCGACTGAGAAGGAAATGGCATGACGACATCGTGGAACAAGCTGGCAGCATCACGTGGACGAGACTGGCACAAGAGCGGAAAACCTGGAAAAAGCAAGATGCTGAAATACCAATCTATGTACCCAATAAAAGCCAAAATCGTTTTTAGAACAACACTGATAAATGTTTTATTAAATTAAATTGTATATAAAGGATTTTAATTTATTATTATTAGGATAGGTTACAACTCAGAAACAAAGCAATTAAGATATCATCCTAGACGACTAGGTTTATAAGCAAAACTGAATCTTATATTTGTTATAGGAAGTTTGCCTTAAACATGTTTGTGGAGAGTCGAAAATCGGAAACGGATGGAAAGATATTTGATTGGATTTGGCTCGTCTAGATTTCGTTGTGGATTTATCTCCATGACGGCTGTCAAACAGACACTGTACTTACCTACTCATCATTTTACTTTCCAATCCCATTCAGCCTCCCATTCAAAACGGACAATACTCCGGATCCACGGTCCGGTGCCCCATGAGCGAGGCCTGAGGATGCCGAAGCCTTGGCTGTTTAATCATTAGCATGTGATGAATGTACGCCTAATTAATATGAGGGGAGAGAGACATTACCTCAGCTTCCCTTGCAATTTATACTAAGGGTTCGAATTGAAGGTTTACCACCTTCAATTCGAGGGGTCCTTTTGGTATCAAATTCGTGCCGAAGGTTTTATTCATGACTGCTTGACTGATAGATGAAAAGAAACGAAAGCACACATGTTATAAGTAATTTTTTTGGAACTCGTCCTGTGTTGTTAAATTGTGACCAATTATTCTTACCTATTATAGTTGACCTATTATAATTCTGAACAACATCTTCGAACACATCATCACTTACCATCAGGTGAGATAATGGTCAAAGGCTAACCTATCAAGCATAAAAAAAAAATATCCTTTAGAAATCCGTGTTGAAAATCTATAAATTAGACAATCGCGTCTAAATTATTTTAAAAAAGTCTAAGTTAACAATCATAGTTTGGGATTTAATTTAGCTTGTAGCATAATTATTTAATTTTTAACTATTCTCCTGCTTCGTTGGAACCGCTACAATATTCATACATAACATTTTAATTATATGCAGTACCTTGAAAATTAAAGTTTATCATATTGAAATAATGGTCTAGCACAAGATACCCCTATATATCAACTAGATATCATTAAAATTTCCTAGAACAAGACTGTGATGGACAAAAAGATGTATAGTGCTAAAGTAAATAACTTATATATTATTCTCATATAAAATCATATCTTACGGAATTCAGTCTCACCTTGACTTATGCCAGGAGTATGTTTGAATATACAGTGCTGGTTTGCCGTTATCCCCACGCTTGGCAGGCGTCTTGAGATCGCAGTTTAAGATCCACAGGATGTAGTGGGGGGTGATATTCTAGCCCTGCATCTCACGGGCCCCGGCACCTCACGGGCCCCGTCACCTCACGGGCCCCGGCACCTCACGGGCACCGGCACCTCAGGGGCCCAGGCACCTCACTGGCCCCGGCAACCCATGGGGCTTGAATATAATATTGTACCAAAATCAATTGACAAACTTTTTAGGATAATTTTCAAATAGTTTAATACTTCTAAGATGGCTAACAACCTATTTATAAAACAGTTAGCCGACACGACCCCGATTAGATCGAACGCAAGCAATAAAATTAAGACAAAATTATTTATGCTCGCCATTTTTAACATGCGATTCCCACTAATAATACCGCTACTTCACCAGGCCGTGACAAACGAATATGACAACGGTTAATTTTATGCATGGTATAGCGATTTTCAGTAAATCAGGACTGATTTTTATTCTAAGTTGAATTTGGCTTGGTTACTTTATTTCATATAATTTTTTTACCAACATCAAAAAAGGTTAGGTTCTCAATTTGACTTTGTTGTTTTGTGTGTAGGCGTTAAGATATATTATATATCATACATCTTTTTTTACAGGGGATTTTGAGCTTTTTATATTCGAAAGCCAGTGCTTGTGATTTGGTCCCATATAAATTTGAGTGAGATCTGACGAGTAGTATTTGAGTTATCCCTGATAATGCGTGTTTTATGTTTGAAGTCAGTTGTTTTTTGTAAATTATTTTCTAAAACGCAATTTTATATATAACCTGCTGGTAAGGTTTATGGTGGACCAATAGATCGTGGGGGGTACCTACTACGAGTAAGTAAGATTTGTGCGTAGTACTGTTGTTAACTTTAAGATTGTGGTTAGAATTGGAACAAAATTGTTGTATGTATGTTCATTTCCGAGATAAAGTGTGATGATTTTTTTGATATGTTATTACAGTCTATTTCAGTGGCAAAAATTATCAAGATCTGTTGATGTAGGCATTTCGTTCTATTCTTAAATTTATTTTGTACCTTTGGATTCAATTAGGTGTAAATTCCGGTCTGATATAAAGTACTGATCTTAGAATATTTATTTATAAAATAAAATTCCAGCCTGATTCCACTCATTGTTTTTTAGCCCTTATTTAATGATAGTTACTACTTTTGGACTTTATTATGTGTTTATCTTCGAGAGAGTCGATCTCTGTTGCAACTTCATTAGTATAGTAGTCAAGGCGACTTGTTTCTTGCATGAACCATTGTTTCGTTGCGTAAGGAAGCACCAAAAACTATTATCAAATTTTCAGTATTAATTTCATGTATTTACATTATTTATTTATCCATCCATAAATAACTTTATTCGGTCTATCTTATTGGTTAGATAAACCTTTTGATTGAAGAAACACAAACTTGTGTTGCTGCCTCAATTAAAAAAATACTGTGAAGCATAGGCTCAAAATTGTCGTTGTGTTTCTGTGCTGTCAGTATAAAACAATGGTTTTTTAATCGGTTAGGTATCTTCACAGCATTTTACACCATAAAAGGAACGTCGTAGGTATAGTTTTCGCAAATCAGTAGCAAAATCGCTGGCTGTCCGAGCGTATAGAAAGCGTTCACCACGCTTCAACGCTCACACGATGGTCATGATAAATTGTTTCGACGATCGTTGTTTTTCGACGTGACCATAAATAAAGTTAAGAAAATTATAGCGTAGTATAATGAAGACAGCCGAAGTAAAAAAAAACATAAAATTCAATCCTACTAATATTATTAATAAGAAAGTTTGTGAGTGTGTATGGATGTATGGATGTATGGATGTATGGATGTATGGATGTATGGATGTTTGTTACTCTTTCACGCAAAAACTACTGAATGGACTTGAATGAAACTTTACAATAATATAGCTTATACATCAGAATAACACATAGGCTATAATTTATAAAGATATACTGTGTAAATTGACGAAATATCAAAAAAGCTGTTAATAAGCCACACTAGAAATTTTTGCAACGTCTCCCGGATGAAGGCTCGCGTCAACGTCGTCCGTAGTGCGCGCGCCGGTGTCGCGGGCAGCGTTGCCATGGAAACAAAAAACAACTGATTAGAAAACAGCTCGACAAGAAATGTCAAAAAGCAATTGTATAAATAAGCTTAGATTAACACATTTTATCGTCATCCATCAACCCGCGGGTGAAACCGCGGGGCGCAGCTAGTAGAAAATAAGTAGGTATATGGGTAGCAACTTTTAATTATTATAAGTTTTTTTTTTAATTTTTTTTGTGATCCACTAATTTATTTAATATGATTTCCGCTCAGTACGCGAAAGTAGTTAAGTGTTTGAAAAACAATTTCAGGAGGAAAAATGAGTTTAAAGATCAGCATGCTACCACTTAGGTTAACTACACGTATACGAGTTGGGTGTTGCTGTATATCAGGTGCACCATGAACTACAATAAAAAAGCATTGCCACGGAGGTTTGATGTCAGGAAAAAAATTAAGCTAGAATATTTTACATAAATTTCCTTGTGTTGTCATGTGTGTTGTTAGTAAAAACATATTTTTGATATGTTCTGTTATTATCATTTGCGTTGTCAGGGAAGGCATATTGTACTTACTTACTTACCCCGTATGAGATAAGGGTAAGAAGATAATCACGCGTGTTTTTTTGCTGTCATAAGTATTTAAGATTATATATTATGGCTATGATAAGAACGAATTTTATTTTAATCTAAGTATTTTTTTTTATTCCTTATAGGTTAGTCTTTGACCACTATCTCACCTGATGGTAAGTGATGATGTGGTTGAAGATGTTGTTCAGGCTAACCTAGAATTACTGGCTCTCAAGGACAGCTGCCGGAACACACCGTTAAGTGCTTGCACCGTTAAGAGCCATTTCACATTTTGATGCGGGTATCGAAGATTTTAAGCGCTTAATTTACTATCATGAGGAAAGATCTACAAATTGTTGAATAATTGATAAAAATAGAATAATTTGTTCCCTTTTCAGTTAATGTACCACATTTACAAATATTACTTCAAGTATTTTGTAGTGACCAATCTCGCGCACCTTGTTTTACGAATTAACGTACACATAGCCATCTTCTGAGCTCTATCTCTTGTATAAAAATTCATCAAATTAACTTTTAAAAAATTCTATAATGCAGGCATATAATCTTGTTGACACTTAATGTACTAGAATATCGATAATTTACCATAATTATGGAATAAAAATTAAAGACCTTGCGCCAATTTCCACGAATTATATATAAGCATTTTAACACGATTTATTGCGTTAAATAAGGTGTAATTCCAAACGACTTTATATCAGAAGAAAGTGCATTCTTCAATTATTCTAATCTCAATTAACTGTGATACTAACTCTGTTTTCTTGGCCAGGAAAGAATATTTAACACAACTCTAAATTATCATCGTTTACTCATGCCAATTACACATTTTTTTATATCACAACTTATATTTACTTATTAATGAGTGCAAATATCAAAATGAGTTACTCACAGTCACGCTATTCCGTCGTCACATCTTTCGCTTGTGTAAGCGATGCGCTGGCATTTACCTACACTTCAGTAGCGTGATTTTGTGAAATGGCTCTTAACCTACCACCATGCTATAACGACTGCCATCCTAAGACAACAACCGGGACCGACGGCTTAACGTGCTCTCCGAAGCACGGAAGTGCTCAGTAGTAATGTCATCTGCGGTCACAAATATAATTTAGTAAAGTATATAATGCTCAGGGCACCTCTTCGATGTACTAGGATGTACTAGGTTTAAACCTACCTAGAACTACGATTATGTCTTGTTCGGAAAATAACCAATATTATTGCTAAGTGGCAGAACATTTACGGCATCATTTTATATTTCTTCGTCATTTGATCTCAATGTATATATATCCATTTTAATGCTTAGAAAATGACACGAATATATAGGAATACCAGCTGCGCTTCAGTTTCACCCGCGTATATTTACTTATTTTATTTTATTTATTTATTGTTCAAAATTTTTACAAGATATATTTATTTTTATATATTTTATATATATATTTTTATTTATACTACGATGTGATGATATATGAAGATGTTGATGATGAAAAGTATCCATTTTATCGCTCCAGGACCTAAACTATTTATATTTCAATTTTCATTCAAATCGGTTAAGCCGTTGCAGCGTGAAAGAGCAACAAAAACACACTCACAAACTCTCATATTTATAATAAGTGTGATGGACTATCGAAATTATTGTTCAAGGACTTATTTTAAGCCCATTCAAATTAAACTCGAAATAACAATGAACCTATAGGTATATTTTAAACTTTGATGAACCATTCTGTACTAGGCTGTGTTCAGCAGTGGACGATCCGCCTGTTACAGTAACAGTACAGTTTGTTTACTGGTTTGGTAGTTTGGATCCCTCAGATGCCTGCCAAGCGGGGGCATTATGACAAACTTTGTGCCACGGTGGGCTTTTACGGCTATTATTGATAATGACGATGATTCGTCAAAATCAAGGTCATCATAAAAATTTATTGTTCTCACCTAATACAGAAATATGTAATAAATTAAATTTTATTTACTTATAGAATGAGAATGTAAACAACAACTACGAAATGTATTATGGTATTTTTTTGTCAAGATTAGGCTGCTGAAGTAAGACACAAAATAAAAGTTAAACCGGCAAACTTAAGCAAACAACTGACGAAATTGTGGTTAGTTTCGAAGTTAGGTTGTCTAGTTTCAGCAAGTACAGAAATAAGCAACGATAACGTAAACGATGAAGTAACAACAACTAAAAGAGAACGCGACATTTTACAAGACAAATTGCTTCACAAATTGCTCGCTCCACATATAACTTTTTATGGACTAATTTATAATCATTTAGCAACCGAAATAGCCTTTCGTTTGAAAATACGATACCAAGGTTATTTGATACATTAAAGACAAAAAATCAGAAACGTTCGTGACTCGAGAGTTTAGGACAATTCTGTCACAAATGTTATTTATTATTGAACTGGTAAATGCTAATACAATCAGTAAAAGTCAAGGATGTACCCGTTAAAAAGTGAACGAACGTGAACCGTTAAACATGGAAACGGTTATTTTTATGACGATTTTGGGACGACACGAATATTTCAAGGAATATGGTAATCAGAGAAGTAAATAAAAGGAAAATACCGGTATTGGCAAATAACTAAATCACTTGACACAGATATCTGAAAGGTTTCAGACACGAATATTCACAGTTAAGATTTACAAAAAATTCAAGAATTCGAGATTTACAGTTTAAATGTTGTAATAACGATTGAAGGTTATTGATATGTATTGATAACATAAGCAGGTTACATTTTAGTATGTAGTGCAAAAATGATAAATTAGCAAATAATTTTATTTGCTAATTTATCATATCATATTCTACATAAATTATTAGTTTGGATTAAATTGTTTTAGTCATATGAATTATCGTAAAAAATAAACAGGTATATTGTAGACATATATGTTAATAATAGCCCCGAGTTTCTTGCCCTTTCTTCTCGCAGTGGTGCTATAACACTTTTTGCTGAACTTAGCAGTATAGTGTAGGACATTTCAATATTACATTTTGAAATTGACCTTCATGAGAGTTTCGTGGACGCTTAAATTGAATAAATGATGTTGGTATTGAATTTTGTTATCCTTAAGATATCTAGATATATTTATGTATGATTTAATTATGAATAAGAGACAGCTGGTAACTCGCCTAGTATTAAACTAAATGCTGACGGCTCAGAACACTCGGTTACACTTACGTTTCGTCTACATTCTAATCTTACAAAAAAAAACTTGTATAAACGCTGACATTGTCTTAATCTGGTATCACATCATATTGCAAAACATCGCGTGACTTGTTCATTTGTATGTTATCGCTAACCATTCTGTTTGTTACAGGTAAAGAATCCCGAACAATCTTGTACAAAGTTTTTAATGGAAACATTTGGAGCTCGGTGAGCAATTGTTGATTTACCCTAAAGAGAAATATGTTAAATTGGCTTACATTTTAAACTTTTACCTTATTTAAACGACACGTTCTTGATGAATATTTTTCAGTGATACAAAATTTAATATTATATTAATATGGTGGAAACTGACGTCTATGGCGTTAATTTCAACCAATGATAGCCGAGCGGTAATATTATGTGAGGACCGCCGTGTCGCAGGTCTCTGGTTCAATCCCCACACCCGGCTTCACCGCATACCACACTCAAGCAGAAAATTTGTCACCAAGTACATTGAAGTCCTATATCGAGAGCCAGTATAATTACAGGCAAATGAGACTTAACAACCACATGTCTTAGGGTGATACGCGCAGTACAGTTCATCACATATGAAGAAATGCATCTGTTACAGGCAAAAGTTACCGCTTAACATCAGGCGGCCCTTACGTTTGTTCCGTCACAATCGAATAAAATAGTTAAGGTACTCGTAACAAATGATACCAACTCAAATCATGCATTTTCCTTGACGACCTAGCAACATAATAAATAACATTAAGGTTATAATTTCCCGCTTTGGACGTCGGTTCCCCTTAAGGGCATCTTTTGGTGTGAGGCAGCGAGTAGTGACTTACATGTGTAATTTGTTTCTTAATTTTGACGACGAGTTGCAAACAATACGATAGGCTTTATAATTTGATTGTTTTAGTAACGGATTAATCCATAAAAAAACTGCTGATTCTATTTAAAAAATCTAAGTTCTAAGTATATATATATATTTTCGGCTTAAAATATGGATGCATATAAACACCAGGAAATAAGTTCACAAAGTAATCATAACACAGCCAGTCTTCTGTAACGCAATTTGTGTACGCATTTGCACAGACCTTCAAATGCAAGCGAAAAAAACTGTGAAATAAATAGAGCAAAAAATCGTGTCGGACTACTGATCGATGGCAATGAAACAAAAGGAATAACTGGAGTATTTACCTTTCTTCCGCAAGGCGAGGTCAACCGTGACCGATGTGAATTCCATAAACTGAATAATTAACCACTGTGTCGAGCTTAATTGTTTAATATTTACTTCTACTAAAAGTTCTTTTCATCTAAATTTTATGCTTGACCAAAGATAATGCGTTATATGTAAAGAATAAATATGTATAGAAGTGTAACTCTTATACAGTTACCGCTTTAATTTCTGACTCAAGTTCACAATTCACAAAACAGACACAGTCTTCGAAATTCTATTCGATTGGTTTATAAATTTGTCGCGTAGAAATGATCGCATCCGATTGGTCGCGTAAAGGTAATATTGTTGCACCGCAGCACGGTACACACTTTTAAAGCCGACCGCCGCGGTAAGGTTTGTGTTCTTCTTTTTTTGAGCCTGACTTAGATACAATTCTTTACATATATATTTGGATTTATCATTATATACTTATCTTAGACTTAACTTTATTGATCGTGGTCTTCCTGTGAAATATTCTTGAACAATATTTAATTAAATTCCTTATCCAATAAGTTTATATCGAAAAATGAACTTAGCTACACTAATATACAAATATATGTTATCACAAATTTCACCATCATCATGTGTAATATCTTTATCTACTTCTGCGTCATCTGCTTTATACTATTCAGATCTAATTTCAACGACCCTACCTACTTTCCCCTGGCTACACTTCCATATTCTATGTTCCAGTATAATAGTACCATTATAAGTGCATTAGTCTCCTGGTCTTCGCGGTTAGCTCTAATGTAGCCTGGTTCTACTCGGAACTTCGAATTTACATTAAACATGATGCTCTCACTATCGTTAAATTGCTAAGTTTAGAACGTGGGAGCGTTTTGTTGATTTCTTTTCTATGATGCGAAGCATATGCTTCTGGCAACGTGAGCTTTCACGTCACATTATTATCTGAAGCCCATATCTTGCCAATTTATGAATAAGAAAGTATTGTGTCACCTCCGTAACATATGGACAGATTTTGTTTAAATTTTGTAAATAGCAAGCTAGTAGTAAATATGTAATTTTTGTCCTAATGAAAAACGTCAAATGATCAAAGTCATATAGTTATCAACTATTAGCATTTGCAGTACCTATTTGTAGCACTTATTCCTTTTCAAAAGATTAAATTATTCGCATGATTGATTGCAATTGCATTATTCAACATAACAAAGAAGTTGACGGTAATTCAGTTATAACATTGGAAGTTAAAAAGGTTTTTCTAAGCGTTGTTAGGTAAATGACTATTATTTATTTATTCTCATCATTAAAAACCTCTTACGGTTAACATCAATTAAGTCTTTCTGCCCTCCACGTCTGTAACATATCTACATTTTCTTTTAAAGCCTTCTAATAGTTTGCCTACAATCCTTTGTTTTGATCCGGCGGCCCTCCGGCCAAGGTTTTACATAGCCACTGCTAACAAGCATTATTACCTGTAATGGTCGCATACCTATTTGACTTACTGACAATCTCGACGCACTGAAACGCGTTCGGCAGTCACAAGACAGGTCGTTGTCTGAAGACGTTTCACTAGTGTTTTTGCCGCCAGCTGTTTACTTGTGAATGTGTTTGACTCGGTCTTGAGGTCACGGAATATCCGGCTGTGATCTGTCAGTGGCATTATCGAAATGCGTCGCCTAATGTAGCCATCGCGTCTCACAGTTTTCACATTGTCATACTAACAGAACATCTTCATTAGTATGTGGTCTACATTACACTTAACTTACAGGGTAATATGTGCTGATGGATAGTTAGCCCGTTGTGACCTTTAGTTCAAAATAATATTATATTTCATACCAATAAAACATTAATACGGACCTTGAAGACCTATTAATGTGAAATGTGTCTTAAGCATTTAAAGCGCTCTAATAAGTATTAAGCCGTTGGTATCAATTATTTTGCTAGTCATTACTCGTAAATGTTCAATACAAAATGCTGATTGTAATAGTTTAACAGCAACAGGTGGACTAACCAACAAACTTTAACATACTCTATTGTCTTTGTTACCATAACTTTACAGTTCACAAGCTAACATTACAAAGTCGACCTTCAATATCGGCTCTATATCAATGCTATTGTGAAAATTCGACTACCAATATATAACCCGCAAGTGAATCATACAAAGGTTTCTTAGTGAGCTAGTAACGTTGCGTTTGCGAAATCCTAACAAAAATCACGATTCTGACATTTGGGATATCGTAACGGGTGGTGCAGAGCGTGGCATTTATGCTCGCGCATACCACTCGAGCCTTTTATAGTTTAATATGGCTTAGTAGGCTTGGTTGGTAATAATGACATAGTTCATGGTGTAAGCATAGGGCCTTGTTGTAGTCATGTTTGATAAACGAAAGGTTTCCCAAAAAATATCTCTCTCGGTAGGTACTACATTATTTCTAATTTGGGTCAAAAGTTGGAATCCATATATTTCAGATTTGTGATATATTCCAACTGAGTATTCAATTTTAAATTGGGTATTCACTGAAAATACACGACTAATAGGGGTGGACAACGCTTGTTTGAATCCCGTACATGACTATACTTTTTCTTGTCGTTGTATTTTTAATGAAAACACCTTAAGGGGGCGATGTAGATTGATTAGGAGCTTGTAACGGAAAATAAACAAAATATGAATTCAAACGAAGTTAAATCTTAATGCGCACTGCGCGTGATGGCTGTGACCTTTTGTTTGTCCAAAGAGCGTGAATATTTGAGAAAATTATACCTACTTGTCAAAAGGATGCGGTTGTCCGATTTACGAAAACTATAGCACGGATTTGTATAAGTAATTGGTCACATTTTAGTAGTTACATTACGTATTTGTTGTCAAATTGTCGGTACATCATTTTTTTTTAATATAATGATCCCCTTAAGTGAAGTACGCCTTCAAAGTGACCAAAATGAGGGGAATCGTATCCTTAAGAAATCATAAGTGGTAGGTGTGACTTAGGCACATATATACCATGGAATCATATTTGATTTCCTAAATCATATTTGATTTCCTAAATTAAATGAAATACAACACTATAATATTTTTTGATTATGGAAATTTCTTGTTGTTTCACACATGCTTAATTGTTTCTAATAAACATAAATTTAATTAGTGTTCATATAAGTGTCTATTCCGCGTTAGTGTCCTTTATTGCTTGTTATAATACATGATGTTAAAAGAGAATATAAGTTCTTGTGCACTTATCTTCCTACTACAAGGATGTCCACAAGAAACGAATGTTTTCATTACCAAAAGTAAATATTTCAATGATAATGCAAAATCTATTATATTATCATTTTTTTTGAAACATTACTTAAATATTAATGGTAACTAATTAACTTCAAAATTATTTTGTTTAACTTAAGGAAAGTAAACCTATTCATTACTAAAGTATTGTATGGTGATTGATGACAAATCGTAAAACAAGATTTCTTTCAATTGTATTTGTCAACAATTCTGTTAGCCAACAATTGTATATATGCTTACGAGACTACTTAACGTCTTAACTATTATTTTTTATCATTCTGACACGTTAAAACTTAAAGGATAACTAATTTTTGAAAATAATTCAATACAATAATTTTGCATGGGGGTAGGGCATTTTGCGAATGCCCGCCTGGCTCGCTACCACCCTCAAGTAGAAAATCTGTCGCCAAGCACCTGACGGTGTGTTCCGGCAGCTTTCCTTGAGAGCCAGTAATTCTAGGTTAGCATGACCAACATCTTCGACCACATCATCACTCATGACCAACAACGACCATCAGGTGAGATAGTGGTCAAAGGCTAACCTATCAGGTATAAAAAAACAAAAAAAAACCTATCAAAAATGTTTTTCGATTTACCCCCTTAATGAAATGTATAGGTACTTCTTCTTCATCTTTCGTACCAACATTGTACCTGAAAGTGACAGTACATTAATGTCACAAGTCATGATGACAAAGCGAAAGTTAATCTGTCATACAACCTCCTTTGAGCTCTGCTCTGCTACTAAAATCACTTGTACTGTATCTGTCGTAACATCACAAACTTTGCAGATGATTGCTAACAATCATAGCGTGGGTGGTCCTTTCTTCGGATGACGTTTCTGCCTATGTTATCTTAGGGCAGTCTAAGGTCACCTTTTCACTGGTGAACGAGGAAAAATCCACAAATGATCAACAAGAATCCGGCAATAGTAAAACCCAACAATAGAAATAAGTGGGTTTTTCCTTGCGCATCGCTCTTAATAGTACTGCTTTGTTTGGAAGTATCCTTTAGTTGGTTATTAAGAGATTGAGGTGAAGAAGGGGGGTTAGATTATATCTGCGATATGATAGGAAGGCTCGTAGAAAATCTTGCCTTGTATTTCTTAAACAATCAACTAGGTTAAGCAGTGTTTGCTGCAGTTGCTTGGATTGGTGACCGCAGTGGTATTTACTACTGAGCGGTCCCAGTTCTTGTCTTAGGATGGCAGCTGTTAGGATTTGACGAAGGTCTTACGATGGCTTGAATTTCCTGCAACTGCAGGTGGTAGGTGTGTTATAGCAGCAGTCTATGAGAGCCAGTTCTAATTTTAGGTACAACCTTGTTACTATCCTTTTGAACCGCTCGTAGCGAAGTTTGCTTAGCCGTTATTAATCGATCAGCTAAGTTACGCAACGTCCGCCGCGGTCAGGTTACTACTGAGCGCTTCCGTGCTTCGGAGGGCACGTTAAGCCGTCGGTCCTGGTTGTTGTTTAACGATGGCAGTCGTTACAGCATAGTGGTAGGGCATTTTGCGAATGCCCGCATGGCTAGCTACCACCCTCAAGTAGAAAATCTGTCGCCAAGCACCTAACGGTGTGTTTCGGCAGCTGTCCTTGAGAGCCATTATTCTAGGCTAACCTGAACAACATCTCCATCTCATTACCTACCATCAGGTGAGATAGTGATCAAAGGCTGGTCTATCGTCTATAGCAAAAAAAACACAATCATCAGGTCAAAATAGAATGCAATAAAATAAAAGTAATTATTATAAATAATAAGGTTATAATTAACCATCGTGCGTAATTTATTATTGTTTTACTTTATTCATCATAGAAGCTTTGTCGGAGGAGAATTATATATGAGTAAATAAGATTTATTCATTTCTTTATGGAACAAGAAAACCGACGCGTATGAATTTATTGTTTCCAAGAAGCAAGACGCTGTTGAATCAATTTTTTTTCAAGCCTTAGGGAAAGCTTAGAGCCTTAATTAACTGAATAAAGAAACAATAGCAACATAAATCATGTTTATAAATTCTCAGCCACATCTTCCCATGTAAGAGCATGTTCCAGTCTTCTAAAGGGCAGAAATTCATATTTACTTCAGTATGTGATTGAAGATGTGTTGTAGGAATACAAAAAAAATACGGCAATGACTTCTACTCGTAGCTCTGAAAATGTGAAAAAGGCTTTGAAAAGGGTACTGGGCTTATTCAACTACAATGAGCTCACATTATCATGATACAACTTCCATGTGTAAGTTACTAGGTATATATTTTTTGATCACAGATGTCGGTTTCTTATCTCGCGTGTTAGGTAATCAACTACGAATAATGATATGTATATTCGTAGGTGATCAATTATAATTGTGAAATGATTTAGTAACAAAAACAATACAAAAAAAATATTTAACCAAAAATGTAACCGACTTCAACACTCAAAAGTGTGAAATAACTTGTTGATGTCGGTACAATGATAGTTCAAAAGTACCTATATTGTGCGCATGGTCGGTTCCATTTTTTGGTTATACATTTTATTTACACTCTTTTCAGTGATCCTTGCTACTTACGGGATCGATTCTCATATTCACTGTCAACGATTATATCATCAAGATTAACTCAAAAACAGCTTGACCGATTTTTACGCAATTGAAATGGGACCAAACGACAAGCATCAGCTTTCAAAAAAAAATATCAAAATCGGTTCACCCAGTCAAAAGTTCTGATATGACAAACATAAAAAAAATACAGACGGATTGAAAACCTCCTCTTTTTTAAAGTCGGTTAAAATACTAATTTGTCATTAAGGTCAACCTTAACTTTAAGGCAGGCATACTTAATAAGATAATGTACTAGGACAAATATGGATATAGTTAGTAAATTTTGGCACAGCAGAAACTTATGGATATGCATTAATTCACATAGACACCACAATATAGGTCCTAAACAAACATAACGTAATTCTCACACATCGTGGCGAGGTTTCATCACAGGCGTCTCGTCGTCTCACGTCAAACGAAATGGAAAGCCTAAGCACATAATTAATTACGCGTCTTTAAATTATTTAAGCGTCAGAATGGCGCAACACTTTCCTTTTGTAACTCTTTATAATCTCCACTATTGTTTGTCTGTGAACTGTTGTAGCTTGAAAAAGAAGTCGATCTATGCTTTCATCTTTTTGTGGGGGTTTTCTCACAGTGGCAGATTCGTGACTGCACTTTTCTGTGTCTCTTTGAATGAGTACAGACGTTTTGTTTTGGATAAGCTGGTGTCGTAAGATTGTTTCACGGTCCGTTTATTGTATAATGTTGCATAATTGCTTACGTTTTATTAGGCGTGAACATGATATCATAACTTTTCAGAAGTGATGCATTGTTAGTTAGGATAATTTGAATGTTTTTAAACTTATAAGAGTTATACTGTACTGTACTGTAACAGCCGGATCGTCCACTGCTGAACACAGCTCCCCTATTAAGGGGGTATTTGCCATAATCCTCACGCTTAGCAGGCATCTCGGGCATCGCAGTGTAAGTTGGCAGTTCTTTAGAAGGCACTGCTGCCCAACTTCTAGTATTTTCCCTTACTCGCCTCTTACGATACCCACGGGATGATATGGGGAGGTGCAATTCTAACCCGGCACCCCCCCGGGGTAATGATAAGAGTTATACTTATATTATAACTTATTGTCTCTGTTCCTTGTAATTTAGGTGATTAAGCCCTAGCTATTCCTAAGTATTACTGACTCGCTCCAGATTGGACGTAGAAAGCTGCAAGGAATCAGCAATAATACATTGAAACGAAATAAAACCAGTTTTATAAGCTTGAACCCTGCATTGCTAGGCATTAAAATAATTTCAGATCCACATAACAATTTCGCAGCCATCATAAATAATTATTATTTATAAATTTTTATAAAGTTTTGAAGCGCTCGTAGCCAAGTTTGCTTAGCCATTCTGAATCGATCAGCAAAGTTAAGCAACGTCCGCCGCGGTCATGACTTGGATGGGTGACCGCTGGTTGGGCATTACTACTGAGCGCTTCCGTGCTTCGGAGGGCACGTTAAGACGTTGGTCCCGGTTGTTGTCTTAGGATAGCAGTCGTTACAGCATGGTGGTAGGGCACTTTGCAAATGCCCGCCTGGCTAGCTACCACCCTCAAGTTGAAAACCTGTCGCCAAGCACCTAACGGTGTGTTCCGGCAGCTGTCCTTGAGAGCCAGTAACTCTAGGTTAGTCTGAACAACATCCTCGACCACATCATCACTTACCATCAGGTGAGATAGTGGTAAAAGGCTAACCAATCAGGCATAAAAAAAAAAAAATAATAATATTTTACAATAAAATATATTTTACCCTAACATGAGAGGTGTCATCTTGTAGAACAAATATATTGAAGATGTATACAATATTTTTCCGAATAAACATAATCTTTGCCGTAATAATTTAGTACATCTTTGTTACGGGGTCTATTTCTCAAGGAATCTAAAATTTCGCAGTATTCTGCAACATATTTTCTAATTAATTAACAAATACTAAAAAGGCCATATGTACTTAGTTTTAAAACTATAATATAACATTTTTTGTTCATTTCTGGCTGATTCCAAGTGAAACCCTAAAAGAGAAAGGCCCGACTCGCGCTTGGCCAGTAAGATATAAAAAGTCGGAACGTTGCTCTCGATTTTACTAAAATATATTCACATCCTATTCTTGACCTAAAATGTCAAATATAAATAATTTATTTTAATGAATAATTAAGTTCTACCCGTATAATTAAAAAGATTTATTTTGGAAGTTAATTTATGGACTTTTTGGCATTAATATCTGCTGATTAACTGCTCACAAGAAATACTTTTCTACCTATATATATATACCTCAGTTTCGACCAAAATGGAAGGAATATCGTGGTACCACATATTCCTTCCATTTTGGTCGTAACTATAACATAATAAACGGTACATAATAGATTTCCGTGCTTGCGTGGTAACTGGTAGTCTACCAAGACTACCAGAAACCAGAAATCTATTATGATACAACCCCACAAAGAGAAGCGGCGCGCAAGTATCTAAGTACCCAGAAACTAAGATGTGACTGAAACAATAGAGCTTTTTCAATTTCACTTCTTCCAGAAAGCAGCAATATTTGCGATAATGTTTGGGAAAGTACTTACCTACAGCTCTATTGACGGCGAAAGAAAATACAAGAAACCCAGTGTTCTACCGACAGATATTTGTAGTATCATATCATTAATTTAAATACGATATGCCCGTTGTATGTTAATATTTCATATTGTAAACAACTGTCTTTGCGATCTATAAGGAATAACCACTGTCCTCCGTAACAGCTGAAATATTTTTTATTTCATTAGGATAAAACTAGATTATTTTTTTTTAATTCGTGTTAGGTTAGCTAACCACTATCTCACCTCATGGTAAGTGATGATCTGGTCGAAGATGTTATTCATCAACCTAGAATCACTGGCTCTCAAGGACAGTTGCCGGACACACCATTAGGTGCTTGGCGACAAGTTTTCTACTTGAGGGTGGTAGCTAGCCAGGTAAGCATTCGCATAATGCCCTGCCACCAAGCTATAACGACTGCTATCCTAAGAACAACCGGGACCAACGGCTTAACGTTCCCTCCGAAGCACGGAAGCGCTCAGTAGTAATATCACTAGCAGTCACCCATCCAACTCATGACCGCGGCGGACGTTGCTTAACTTTGCTGATCGGCTAAGAACAGCTAATCAAACTTCGCTACGAGCGCTTCAATTCTTTTAGTAATGGAATAAAATATAGTACCAATTTTATTGTACTGTACCTTCTGAGGGTACTCGATTATCCCAAATACCTGCTACTGATGCTGACTGCCTCAAATTGAACTGAGTTTCTGTTTATCTATACATTATACTTCTGACTGGAAGGACTACTTTTTACCGCTTCCGTATCAACTTGAAACATGACAAGTTTGTCCCCACACTGTCGTAGCTGCACATGATTAATGGGGTATCGTTACTAGCATCTTAGGCTTTCTATCTTTGACCTTATTCGGTTTACTAATAAAGAAGCTGGGTTTAGCAGTTTACATCGAACACAATGGTAAATTGAAAATAATTAATGTATTATCCAACTCCAACTATCATTACAGGTACGCAACTCAATGCGACAGTGTAGAGATTTAAATATTAACAACATAACATAAAATTCTCAAAACTAAATTTGTGTATTCACTCAGGGCACAGCTAAATAGGTCTATTTCATCCGCAATGTCATTGAGAGTGTGAATAAAGTTAGAAATAAATAAATGAATATGCCACTGGCAACCGCGTCGGATGTTTAAAACTCCTCGGCTACATGGACTTGGCGTTTCTAGGCGAAATATTGTGCTTCAATTGTATTACTAAAACCGTCATAGGGGACGGTGCGCCAAGGAGGTTTAGGCATCCGACGCGATATCGGTTCGATTCCCGCCTTGGGCATAAAATTTCGTACTCCATTAATTTGTAAAATATGATTTTCGCGTAGCATGCGGTAGTGTTTGTAATTATATTTGAAATGCCACTGGCAAGCTTCTTAGTTATTAAGGGAAAACGTATATTAAAATATATTTTTCATATAACATTAAGTACATTAGCACTCACAAAGCCGCTTTGGCTGGTAAAACTAAATACGTATAAATCATTTTGTCACAGATGAAAAAAAGTAAAATTTATTACATTCATTATTCCCATTGTACTCAGACGATTCAGTGTTTTATGGAATGAGTGAACAAAAGATGAGAAATGCATCATTTTGTACATTCCTTAGAAACAACATGCGTTGAATTATCTTCACAGTTCTTTTGAAGTAAAATTAAAATATTTTGTGGCATATATTTTTTGACTACTGTAAACATAATTAAATTCATGTTGTTTCTGAAGATTCAGATTCAACTTCTAACAGTGAAAAGTATACTTATGGGAATCTGTGCCATGCTAACTCAAAACACTCTGAGCTCACAGTTGCATGGTCCGACTTCAACAAGTTATTACATTAATTTCAGAGTTGGGTTTCATTTCTGTTATTTTGTCTCTTAAAGGTTACTTACTTCTAATAAAATTAATTGTCTCTTGTCCACTCGCAGTTTCAACAGTATTTTGGTTAGCAACGACGAGAGTTGCAACTATGAGTACAATGAAGGGATGCAGGTAGGTGTAGCCTTTTTGGTAAATACTTTTTCAGTTAATTATTTATACCTTAAAAACTACCAATGTTGGTGAAATTTAAATGCTTTATTAATATGGAGTTCTCTACTAAATTTTAATACAAAAAATAATCATCAAGATTGGATCTTGCAGTAACGCGTGTTCGTAAAATTCATATATTAAAAAAACGCAAGCGACAACCTTCTTGCAATGGAGAAGGTTGTCGCTGGCGTTTTTTTTGGCTCTTCGCTGGGCAGAAAATATATATATAAACAAAAAACTAAAATAGCATTATAACTAATGTGTAGTCTAAAAAATACTACCTTATTATTTTTTTTTGTGCAAGGTTTTTTTTTACATTATAAAAAATATTTTATTTGAACTTTTATAGAGTCCGGACAAATAAATAATGTGACAGCCTACATACAATACGAGTTCATACATGTAAAAGGTACATAGAGGCCAAATATTATGGTAGTCTTTTAAACTGTAATGACATTATGAAAAATAATAAGATTATTATGCTTTGTGACTAGTATAATTAGAATGTAAACAGGTTAAATATTAGGGTTGTTTACGGCAAATACGTAAAAACGTTTTACATGTTTTACATTTGTAATAGATAATTAATAAATTCCCTTACCTATTACTTACCAATTTTATAGTCTTTCAAACGGAGATATATTTCCACGGAAAAGTCAAAGGATTTTTACTTGCACCTGTGCATAATTTTGTGTCTCGAATGTGGATAAAATTAAGACATAATAATTTGGAGATCATTTTTTTTATATTCACTCTACAATTACTCTATGAAGCAATGATGGCCTAGCGGTAAAAGCTATGGACTGCCAGGTCCATGGTTCAAACGCCGCGCCTGTGCCAGCTTGAGCTTCACCGCATGGTGGAAAGGCATTTTGTGGATGCTCGCCTGGCTAGCCACCTCCCTCAAGTAGAATATCTGTCCCCAAGCACCTAACAGTGTCTTCCGGCAGCTGCAATGCATCTGTTTCAGGCAGAGGTTATTCCAATTAACCACAAATGGGACTTCATTCTAGTCCCATTGTGCAAAAGAACCACCAAATCTGGACAGGTATACCAAAGCATTTTTCCCAAGCTATAGCTCCCTCGCTCGGCGAATGACGTAAAAACTTCTTCCCATACTCACTATAATCATCAATTAACACCCTTAATTGATATCCTATATTGTTACTTCCATGTAACGATCTTAGGCTAAAGTTAATTACAACCGCATTAAATTGCAGTCGTGATAAGAAACAGGACGCCAATTTGTACCTCGTAAATACCATATTCCTTGATTAGAAAAAACGTAACAATAGAAGAAATACTAGTTTATTTCTTGTTTAAAACACAAAAGTAGACATTATATGATAATAAATATAAGTAGGAAGTAAATTATGAATTGTAAGATACAAGGTTGTCTTGTCTAGTTAGTGTCGTTGCTATCACGACCGCCGCACCTTATCGCATAGTTTTAAAAAGTAGTTTTCTTAAATGAGTTATGTGACCCACAATACAAGGCGATTATGTATTTCTAACCTACAGCAAAAAAGGAGGAGGTGTTTTATACCAAACTGGGTGGTAGCACTTGACTATCTCATCTGATGTTAAGTGATGATGCGACCGATGATGGAGCGCGGTTACCTAGAATATAATAATTATTCACTCGCGTTTTGAAGACCCCCATAGTGTACTTAACCGGAACACAGACTCAGGCAGGGTATTCCACTCCCTGGCGGGTCATATATCGAACGAAGAAGCAAATCGCTTCGTTCGGGTAAACGGAATTTCCACTATATTATACGGATGGCGCGCTTCTGAGTATCCCTGGATGTCCGATTATAGAATGGGGATGGCAGAGGTTCCAAATTCAATTATATTTATTTTGTGTGTGTTACCTCGATACTCTTTTACAGGGTGTACCGATTTTAATGTCTTTTTTTACATTTGAAAGCTGGTGCTCGTCATTTGGTCCTATTTAAATTTGAGTGAGTTCTGACGAGTAGTATTTGAGTTATTCCTAATAATGCATATTCCGTTGTTTCTGTGAATTTTATAAAGAATTAGCTATATTAAATGTTATGTGATTCAAAAGGCGTTTATGTATTTTTACATATTAAGATTTATAGATTGATATTGCTAGATTGTTTAAGTTTTGAACTAAAAATGGTTACTTAAGTAGCGGAAAGTAAAAACATAAACCGGTATTTGTTTTTAAAAATCATTTCACATGGTCGGCGCAATAGAAGTACTAAGGAATGATAATGAATGTGTTAAAATTTTACAAAAAAAAAAGGCTACAAGCAGAAAATATTCTAAAACAAAATATGCACTAAAAAGTAAATAAACCAGGTACAAAAATAATAAACATTACGTTTAATAATACAGTTCAATTAAAAAAAAAAACGACGTCGTAAATAATATTCTCCGTATCTTGCGTATTACGTGGTATATAATGTATAATTTTTGAATTTTCTGCCATAAACGTGAATACTACACCTTAACGGAAAAAAAAATCGGCCAAGTGCGAGTGGAACTCGCGCACGAAGGGTTCCGTAACATTATATGTAACCTAATCAATGCAAGCTACAGACATTTTTCATTATTATTATATTAAGCAAATAAACAGCTAAGACCTCTTTTATTGTATGGGAGCCCTCTTAATTATATATTTTATTTTAATTAATTATATTTAAAGAGAACATAAAACTAATCGAGCAAGAAACGGTAAAAAAATCAAGTTTGTGGTATGGGAGCCATCCTTAAATACTTATTTTATTTTAAGTATTTTTTCTTATAGCGGCAATATAAATACATCATGTGTGAAAATTTCAACTATCTATCTATCACCGTTCTCGAGATACAGCCTGGTGACAGACGGGCGTACGGACGGACTGACAGCGAAGTCTCAGTAATAGGGTCCCGTTTTTATCCTTTGGGTACGGAACCCTAAAAATGTCTTCTGTGTACTGCAAAAGTATATATGTATTGCTTTAGGCTTTACTTGCCCAACAGACACTAAAAACGGGGATCTATTATATAGTTTTAGGTAGTTATTACAATCTAAAAATATTTTGTCACTCTCAGTATGTTGCGGTTCGGAACCCTATAGAGCGAGGCCGACTTGCACTTGGCTAATTGGGACCAAAATATGTGATGATTTTTTGTCTATGTTGCTTTGCCTTATAATTATTTTGTCAATAAATCTGTAAGTAAGCGTCCAAGGCCTATCCATTACAGTGTCACATTTCCAGTCTTCCTTGACACTGCACTGCGCTCGTCACTCTGAGACCTCAGTTTTTATCACGTTCGCCCAGTTCACTCACTTAACAGTGCACGCCTAAACACACTAGTGTTTGCACACTACTGCTTTGAGGCAGAATATCTGACCCAGCGCTGGTACACTTTAAGACGTGCTCTTGTTGAAGAGACCAAACAGTTGATGGCTTATGTATTTCTCAGATAAAAAGGCGTGGTTTTTAGGTTCCGTATTTTTTTTATGCCTGATAGGTTATTAGCCTTTGACTACTATCTCACCTGATGGTAAGTGATGATGTGGTCGAAGATGTTGTTCAGGCTAACCTAGAATTACTGGCTCTCAAGGACAGCTACCACAATACACAGTTAGGTGCTTGGCGACAGATTTTCTACTTAAGGGTGATAGCTAGCCAAGCGACCATTCGCAAAATGCCCTACCAACATGCTATAACGACTGCCATCGTAAGACAACAACCGGGAGCGACGGCTTAACGTGCCATCCGAAGCACGGAAGCGCTCAGTTGTAATGCCACTAGCGGTCACCCATCCAACTCATGACTGCGGCAGGCGTTGCTTAAGTTTGCTGATCAATTCAGAATGGCTAAGCAAACTTTGCTACGAGCTATTCTAAAGTATAAAGAAATGGGACCCTATTTCTGTCACAATCAGTCTCTAAACGATAAGTAGATACGTTCCAACACCACAATTTTCACATAAAAACTAATCACTGACATGGTGACCTATATTCTTGCACCGTGTAGAATTTGAATAATGGCCAAGCTAATGAAATTACAAGCATCAGTCTTCAGTTTCTATGTCAAGCGGTCTATCATTGTGTACAGAGACATTGTGAAGTGTATCAAAACAAAGAGAGTTCCGGTCTGGATCTGGGCAGACCAGTATAACTGGACCGGGTTTGCTGAACCGAAACTATATTAAACATTGATGATAAACTGACCAATTGCATAACGGTACTATAAATGGGAAAGCTTGCGTACTGACAGACCTTACCATTCAGAAAGGCGCGCTCTCCATATTTTTGAGTGTAGTTGTAACTATGTAATTGTTTACCAATGCAATTATATTTATCACTTCATTAACCGACTTCCAAAAAAGGAAGAGGTTATCAAGACGACCCGTACAGTAGTAGTAGTACAGTAGTACTCGTATTTGATTTAGTTCAAGCAAGGAAGTTTTTGGCATCTTTCAGGTATTATTATGTTCAATTATGTGGTACAGTTTTATCACATGGTTGCTACATAATATTTAGAAATAAATATTATGTTATTTCGATTTACTATATAGACATAAAACTTGAATTCAGCGAAATTTTAGATATCTAAAATTTCATTCGTGATTCTTGTCCATCACGAAAAATATATAGAATCTTAATGAATAGATTCAGACGTTGCTTTCGGAAATCCATATTTAATAATAACAAATATTTTTAAAAGTATCTTAAGAAATCATTAAATAATTTTTTAATAAAACACTTATGAAAGTATAAAAATATATATATATAGTGACAATTCCCACAAAAAAGCACGATCGAGACACATGACTCGATCGAGCGTCAAGACAAGACCTCTTGTAGATGCATCGAGAAAAAAAATGTTAGAAACGAAACTAGTCGAATATTCTTCCGGTTAGGCTGCCTGGCGTTTGTGACGTCAAGTAGACCTAACAGGAAAATTAGGCGGAATTGTCATTAGATATATATTTTTATACATTTTTAAGTGTTTTTATTAACATATTATTTAATGTTTTCTTAAGATACATTTAAAAATATTTGTTATTATTACATTGAATCTTGTTATCAGACTTCCTTTTTGAGACTCACTGCACCTACTTTATTTCATATTTCATCATACATCAGGGTTATTGATGAGGGTGGAGTGCAGTTCGCCACTAGTGACGATCTGCATCTGTTTTAGGCAGAGGTTACCGCTTAACACCAGGTGGACCTAGTGCTTGGTCCATTACTATAGCATTAAAAAAACTAGTGGAATTTGACCCCAGGTATACCTGACGTATGAGATAAGAATCATTGCATCTATGTAATTCTGTGTAGAACCCATGCCATGATTGAATCGTCGATCATAGTCGATTATAGTTATTAGATGGCGACTAGTAATCGATTAACTGAAGCTTTTGATTGTTTCTTGATGCTAACATAAAAGGAAAGGTTTTCTCGATTTCGTTCCAATACATCACGGTGGAAAATTTTAATTATGAAAGCGATTTCGATCATTGTTAACTGAAATCATAGCATTTGTGATTTTGTAAGCTTATTCGCTTTGCAGGCATTAATGTATAGTATGTATTATATTACAAGGCTTTGAGTATTTAGCATATATATAACTATGACATTGTTTTTAATTTTGACGAAGATTTATTTTGATTATGTCGCAAAAATGCAAGTCTTTTTTTTATTGCCGATAGGCTAGCCTTTGACCACTATCTCACCTGATGGTAAGTGATGATGTGGTCGAAGATGTTGTTAAGGATAGCTGCCGGAACACACCGTTAGGTGCTTGGCGACATATTTTCAACTTAAGGGTGGTAGCTAGCCAGGCGGGCATTCGCAAAATGCCCTACCACCATGTGAAGTGAAGTCTATACAAGTCTGCAGTCACGTTACCATAATGTGAACCGATGAGTGGGAGCATATTTTTTTTATATTAACACTGTTTTTGCTGAACGTGGCGGTAGAATTACCTAAACCTTTATATGAGCGACCTTCATATTTTGAATAACTTTACATGAGAAACCTTCCTTTTTATGAGCATCGTTGATGTCTGTATTGAAAAAAATATTTAGAATTTGACTTTAAACAGTGACTGTCACAGCGCTCGTGGCAAGCTGAAAAGATTAACTATGAAATAATTTTAACTAGGTTATTACTATTAGCCATTAACAACGATCTCACCTGTTGATAAATATACAATGTAGTCGAAAATATTGACTGGCTAAACCTCACATTACTGCCTCAAAAGTGCAGCTGCCGGAACGAACTAAAGACACAAGATGCTTGGCAACAACTTTTTCTTCTTGAGCTACTCAGGTCAGCTGCTTTATGTTATGCATAAATTCATTCCAAATCGATCAAATTATTACAAATATTAAAATATAGAAAATGCTTTTGCAATCATGACGCTCCTATGACCCTATTCAAATTACAGAATTGCTTTTCTTACCGGTATTGCTCCTTAGTGAATCTGGATCCAACATAGCTCAAAGCGTTTAGAAATCTAGACCAGATTAGATTCCTTGAAGCCGTGATTGCGAATAATAGCAATGGGCATAGCCATTACAGTGCCGGACGAGAAATATGGCACGTTACTAAACGACGAAGAACATCGTAAATGTTCCTGTTTACTTAATGCTACAATTTATGTTTAACTTTCTGTTGTGTATCACAATCTATAGCCGCCTTTAGACTTCTGCCAATTGGATCTAATTGTTGCTTTTGTATTGGTCCTATTATTATTAACTTACAGTTTCCATAATGCCAATAGATGCCACATAACTTGTACAACGACGCTTTGCTGTGGGGAGCTGCTGCTGAGATAGAGACAATATTTATCTTACAAAAGCGTGCAATTCGAGCCATATATGAAATGGATCCTAGGGAATCCCTGAGAGATATTTTTAAAGAAATTGATATTTTAACTTTACCAAGTCTGTATATATTTGAAAATATTATGTATGTTCGTAAAAATTTGAGCAAATTTAAATCAAACAGTGACACTCACGATTATAACACTAGGAATAAAGATAAAATAGCGGTGCCAGGTTTTAGATTAGCAAAGACAAATAAAAGGTCCTTCTTAGGAAATTGTGTGCGGTTTTATAATAAATTGCCCAAACATATTACAGCGCTCACAGAAAGAAAATTCAAGTTTCATGTGAAGAATATTTTGATAAAGAAATCTTACTACACAGTTTGTGATTACTTAAACGACAAAAATGCTTGGACTGGTTCGCCTCTGCCAAGCTAGCGCCTAACACCTACGTAATGTAAATTAAGTATTGTAATAATTTTACTATATAGTATGTACTTAACACATTTTTAAAAAACGTTTAAAAGAATGGCCCCGAGTTTCTTGCCCGTTCTTCTCGCAGTGGCTCTATAATTTTTGTTTGCTGAACGTGGCAGTACAATGTAGTATATTTCAATATTAAAATTTGTAATTGACCTTCATAAGAGCGTCGTAGACGCCTAAATTGAATAAATGATTTTGACTTTGACTTGACTGACTTTTACGTTACTAACGAATTGCATCTAAACTTAATCGTTGGTAATATATTACATGCACAGTCAGTATTTTGTCATTATTAACTTTTCAAATGTGTTTGAAATAGGTAGGTATGTAATGTTAGTCAACCATTTTCAAGTTTTGTATACTAGCCTTTAGTCTTATGCGTTGTAGTTAAACAAAAATTAAAAAAAAAACTGTACCAGATATACTTGTATGTTTAAGGTTTGAGTTGAGTAAAGACCTCCCCATTAGGGTCACCTCCACCCCAATGGGAAGTTGCCATAATCCCCATTCCTGGTAGGCGTCTTGAGGAGCACTGTAAGATGGCAGTACTTCAGAAGCCGCTGCTATGCACATGTATAAGGAGATCTTACCATTACCTCAATATATTCTTCATTAACAAAGAGTGCAATTTTAATGGTACTACACATTTTGTAACAAGGTATTAATTATAAAATTAATTTTATATTTTAATAAATCACATTAGCTTAAAATAATTCTCAAAAGCGATACAAATTAATTATTATCATATGTCAATTAGTTAAAGTAAATTAGGTAATTTCAAATAAAATAGAGAACAACATATTACATAATAAAAATAATACTTAATCAACGTATACATAATTTTTCATGGTAAGACTAGAAAATCTCACCTGGTAGAATAAAAAAGAACAATGAAAAAGACGTGCCATTTTAACGACTTGCAGTACAAATCGTAGATCCTATCAGATAGCCAGTTCAGATAACGGTGAATGCTATTGATATTAATGTTTAATCAGAGTTAAGACAGTTTTTAATGTATGAATAGAACAGTCTGAATGGGTTCTGCGAATAAGGGATAAATTAAAGCTCTTTTGTGGTTCTGTAAATTGCGTTTGAATTGACTTTGTAACTTGAATAATATTTATAGTATAGTATATATGGTATAGTATTATTATAGTTTGTGATTGTATTTGACGCAAACAAATTCATACAAAGGGACATATTAATTACTAACCTAAAAAAGGCTTGTAAGGCGTAAGTAATCTAATACGCTACAAATTCTCATCACATTGAGCGTCTACTTGCTCGATGGCTCATCAACACGGCAAGTCCTAAGCAGCGTCTGCGAACTTCCGGCGCAAATTTTGAAATCCTGATTGACTTACTCCATCCCTAAGTTGAGCATTTTAACGGTTAATTATAAATATTTAAATTTATATAGGTAAGCTTCTTCTTCAAAGTGTGATTTTCTATACAAATTATAAAAAATCTATTGATATTTTACTATAAATTTTATTCATAACGCTTAATGGGATGCTTTTGAGATTAGAATAAACACGTAAGTGAAGTGAATTGTGTTGACGGTTCCCATAAAGATCAAATTAAAATTAGATATGTATTTATAACAATGCATCATCTACACATTATTACAGCACATTTTTTTGCCTCGAACGGGAATTCAAATAGGTGCCTAAACCACGAAAATCGGGATTCGCAGCAGGTCAGTCCGTTATTTAGGAACTATATTTACTGCGCAGTATCTAAATGTAATGTGTATTACTATTGTCGAATAATAATTGACTTATTCGTAGATATGTTCTCAACAGCAATGCTATTTATAGTCTAAATAAAAATGTCAACATGCTGAACGTATCGAGCAAATTTTTGCTGAAGTCATTTTAGCATCAATATATAATTGGCATTCCAAGGGCTCCCGAGACAGCGGCACTGGATTTCAATTTGCTGCGGGCGAACACTAAACTATACTAAACAGTAATTTTATAATCTAAAAACTGCGAATCTGCCCGTAATAAGGTTAAGGCCCATAGGTTTTATAAGCAACTTCGTAAGTGAAAGTGATATGTTCACAGCAATAAACGTGGTAATATAACCTGATGCCTAGGTCACGGAAAAAAATTACCTTCTCTGACGGAGGGCCTTCTAGAGTGTTTGTCCAAATTATAGGCTCTGGGAATCAGTAATTATTTTGCGCTTAGCCACATAAACTCCACTTTTCTACCGACTCAATATTATGCTGCATATTGATATATATTTAAATCGTCTGCGTACATCAAACACTGTGCTATCCCAAGTACTTTAAGTAGATCACTAATCATTATCAAGAAAAGGGTCGGCCCCAAGATACTGCCCTGGTTGACAAATGATCTTGAGTAGAACTTCTCTCATTTCCACTACTGCAACCGTACTACTGTCTCAGATCGTTTAAGTAATTCGCAAATAAATTGACTAAGCTCTGTGAAGCACCTGACATTGAAAGTTACATCAACATAATATCTTTGTCTTCATACTACGTTAAAAAGATATAGGTGTCTAAGTATATGAAAGCGACGACAAAGCTGGCGGAAGTTAGCCACTCCATAAATAAAAAAAAATAAAAGATTAAAGACAATTTTCTTTTAATTTTATAAATGTATTCGCAAGTTTAACTTTGAGAGTTTATGTCTCTCCATCTGTATATAAAGTACTTAGAATAGAACCTTATCTTAAAGTAAAAGGCTTAAAGTCACGAATTCAAGATCTGTTTACGCAAACAAATTACTCTTTTACAAGCTAAGATTTGCTTTGATTAGACCAATTATTTAGAGTTTGTTTCTAGGGTTGTCATTTATTTTTGGTTATGAATGTCAATTTAAATTATTTTATTAATAAGAGTGAACTATATCGAGTAAAAAAATGTTTACCAAAAAATGGAACCAACTTCAACACCCAAAAGTGTGAAATAACTTGTTGAAGTTGACTTTTTAGTGACCCTTGATACTTACGGGATCGATTGTCATTCATTGTCAACGACTATGTCATCGAGATAGGTAAATATTTTTCAGTTATTGGAGTGTAACTCAAACGGAACCTCCTCCTTTTTTGGAAGTCGGTTCAAAAGTGACTTTCCTACGCTACTTAATTCGAGCCTTTGGCTCAGCACCAATGACTCATAACATTAGTAATATTTGAACTATTAAACTCAGGCGAAAGTATTTTACAATGGCTTGTAACATTTTATTTTATACGAATCGACCATCAACGATTCGTATAAAATAAAATGTTACAAGCCAAAGGGAAAATTGTACTGCAAGACCTCTACAAAACAAAATAACATTCTCGCACATATAATTTGAAAATACTTTAGGAAATAACATTACATTAGTTTTTAGGGTCTCTTTATCTTATAGCTCTGAATTATGAAACTATTTATTAATTATGAATCTGAATATTTTTCCAACACAAAAACAAATCAAATAAACGTGAAATGATACAAAAATTGCGGAAGATGTATATGTAAAAAAAGCCCTACACATTTTAAGTAAAATCGAACTGAGATGTTTTAGCTTCTTAACTAAGCATTAGTATCATAGCATAAAAATAATTGTCTTTTTACACACGTTTTGTTTTTATTATTATTTGTTAGGATACTTATAACGATACATATACCTTGTAAAAGTTTCCACTAGCTCTTTAATAAGGATTAGAAGATGCAACTCGGTCGGATAAACAAATTAAACGGAGAGACGGACGTCATCTAGGCTTGTATGATCCAGCTTTCTCGTACGAAGCCCTAAAATACCACGCTCTCACAGCAATTATTCATAAACGACATGCTTATTGGTTTAACGGAACAACACGGTGTGAAATCTGTCATTAAAATATTTTACTGGCCATCTCTGAGTGCCACTTTGAAATCCCTACCCTGATTGCGTTTTCTGGTTACAGATAGTGTTATCATAAATGCAAAATGAAAGTTAAAGTTATTCAGCTATTAAAGTTTAAAGCCGCAGCAAAACGACTATCTCAATGCTGAACTGTTTTTATTGACTGTCAATGCCCTGAATGGTTGAAAATGAAATCGTTGGTGCATAATGGGTTACTTAAACAAGTTTATTATTTGCAAGCCCTTAACTTTAGCATTATTATGAATTACACCGTCGTCGTTTACAATAAATGATTATAAGATATTGCTACTGAGCAATAGGGCTACTTCTATTATAAAAATAGATTATATTATTATTTATTTTGTCATTGATGAAAACATGTAACTCAATTTAATTCTGATCTGTTTTATTTCTGAATGTCATCAAAAATATCAAGGTAATTTTTAAAGAAGCATAGAAAAAAATAGTGACATGATAATGTTTTGATTTTTATTATTTTAAAAGAAAAGAGGTTATATAAACGAAGCAACCGATCCTAGGATAGTAATTTAATGCTTTAGATAGGAAGTATATATAGCATACTCAACTAAAACAGAACAAATTCTACGTTTATAAAATCACAACGAAAGGGATAAGGTTATAAGTACGACAGAATTTCACACCAAGGTACATGTTTTGTACATTATTGATTTTATTATTTTTTGCAAGGACATCCACAACAGTAGCTCATATTATATGATATATTCGGCTTAATAATACAGTTCAAAAGATAGTGTCTTGGTAGTGATTTCCATAAAAACGTTGTTTCATCATGTTTTAAATACCAAGAAGTCAAATTCAGTGAAGTTTTACATGTATATCCTAGAGATATAGGTATGATTCTGGTTTGCTTGATCCTTCGCCAAGGATTGTCAGGTTTTTAGGTGAAACCGTAAAACTAGATAGGCGGGCATTCGCAAAATGATTTACCACCATCCAAAAAACCTTTTGATGTGATATTGTATACTTATTTATTTAGCAGGTTATAAAGTAAGAATGTAGCATGTAAGGCGTTAATGTACCTACACATAATCGAAATAAAACTTAGATACATTTATTATTGCAAGAAAAGAGCAATTGTAAACACCAGAAAAGTACAGTTGTGCTAAAGCATTTCAATGTTTCCCACAATTCCCGCTACTTTCACCAAACATTTTACAATACTGTTTACTAGCTGTTAGCGCCTACCATTGTTCCTTGTGAATGAATCGGCTAACGATGAAAATCTGACGTACTTGTATCAATGAAGAATAATAATACCGGCGGTATGCCTTTATTAAACAAAATACTATGAACTATATACAACACTACAGCTACTACAATAAAAGCATTTAGACACCTATAAGTCATAGCAGACTCATAGGCAGTCCAAATGCTCCAGCCCACTCCCAGTTGGCAGCGTGCCCAGCATGCTGGCAGCATTGCCCCGTTGAATTGCAATGCTTATTCGTTGAGCCAAATATGTGCCAGCATTTTGATCACGCGTCGCATCGACCAAGCGCTCAGATAGGTTAAATTTATGAAGAATTGAATTTCTAAAACTGATATTATCAAGAGAATGTTTTGGTTTAACTTTAGAAGTTATGATGTTCCTTCGAGAGCGTGTTGATTTAAATATGTATAGAATAGAGATGGTTGATTAAAGCGAAAATAAAGCAGCAGATTCTGAGCAGCAAATAGATTTCTGTATCAGCCGGATGGTCTACTGCTGAACACAGCCTCCCCTATTAACGGGGTATTTGCCATAATCCCCACGCTTGGCAGGCGGCTTGGGGATCGCAGTGTAAGATTAGTTCTTTAGAAGGCGCTGCAGCCCACTTTCTAGTATAATTATTCCCTTAGTCGCCTTTTACGACACCCACGGGATGATATGGGGAGGTGCAATTCTAACCCGGCACCCCATTATTAGATATAAATAGATTTACTTAGTGTGTAATTCTTATTGTTTCATTGAATTGTTCCTGTTAGTATTTGTCAAACTATTTTGGTTGCCTCTATTATGTTTCATTACGAGCAAACAAGTTAGAGGAAATATTTTTTTACCTCTTTAGCACGAAAAGAACGCTTTTGGTGTGCAAACACTCACAGTAAAATAAATTGTTGCTGCAAGCGTAAGGAATAGTTATTAATGAACAAAACTATAAGTTTAGTTTTAACTTTCTTTAGTAATTTTTTAATGAATGTTTCTAATATATCAAGTCAACTTAAAAAATATATTTATTTAATATTTTTTGGCAGGGTGTTCAATGTGGTATAGAAATTTAAATTAGATTAATTTCATTTGCAGTTCCAAGTCCTATTCTAAATCTTATGAAGGTATAAATAACCTTTGGGTTAGATTCACTTTTATCATATTATATGTAGGTAAGTATCGATGCTCAAAAAGTCTGCAATATTATATAAATATTATTATATAATATATATAATAAAAAGAGTTTTGTACGAGACCAGGTATTATTATATGTTCTATGACAAGACTATTACCATGCTAGTATTTTTAATTTATATATCCCCACACTTTCTGAATCAGCCGGATGGTCCACTGCTGAACAGAGCCTCCCTCATTAAGGGGAGAATTTCCATAATACCCATGTTTGGCTGGCGTTCTAGGGATCACAGTGTGAGATAGCTGTTCCTCGGAAGGCGCTGCTACCCACCGGGAATTTTAACCATAAACGCCTCGTACAACACCTGCAGGATGAAATGGCGGGGGTGACATTCCAGTCCGGCACCCCAGGATCACTTGCTGTCCCCCTACACTTACGAAATACAAAAATCTAACGGGGCATACGCTAAGTTTCAGAATACATGAGTCACAGGTACAAACAAATGCTGCACAGAATACAGTTAAGTTCATTTACCACCGTTTAGATACTACGATCGAGATAAGTTGCTTCCTACTTCACAATTCACGGTACATAACCATAACAGTAAAGAAATGCAATATACTTGAAGATTTTTTGTTAGATATTATGCTAAAAATGTTTCACTCCCGAATAATATCTGTAGAGGCTTGTTAATGGCTTTTCTAAATGAATTCACTAAACCTGTTTTGAAATGATAGCTGTAAGTCCCCCAAATATAAATAAAATACACATTTAAAGCATTCAAAAAACTCGTTTAAAAATATTCCATTGACCTACCCATTGACGTTTTAAACTAAAACAAATGATTACATTTGCTGTAGTTTAGATTTTTGACTTTGAAGCAATGATGGCCGAGCGGTAATAGCTATGGACTGCCATGCCGCAGGTCCCTGGTATGATCCCCACCTCCAGATCGAGCTTCTTTGCATTGTGGAAGAGCATTTTGCTAATGTTCGCCTGGTTAGCTTCCATTTATTCTGTGCTATTACAGATAAAAAAGGAAGGTATAATATATAACTTCTGATTAATATCTTCCCTCGACTTCTTTGTGCTAAATCAATTTAGATTTTATTGTAGCAGCTGTAGTATGTATATACTTTGTAGCATTTTGTTAATGAAGGCATACCGCCGTTTTCTGGAAAAAATTGCTTGTAATCGTCGGTTACTAAAAGTATCTCGACTGAACATCACATGCTTTTTTACAAAAATATTGGATCTAAAGGTGTATGGAAAGTTGCCATTCTTCTTTCTCCTTCAAGTAGAGCATCTGTCGCTGACCACTTAACAGTGTGTTCCGGCAGCATACAATCTCAAAGAATTTGATGCCATGTTAATATAATTATTAGCACGTCATCAAATTCTTTGAGATTGTGACGGAACAATCACTAGATCCACCTGGTGTTACGCGATTACCTCTGCTTAAAACAGATGCATTTCATCACAAGTGACGAATTACAATGTGCCTGTCACCCTGAGACATACAGTTGCGTGTCATGTGCCTGTAATTTTTTCTGGCTTTCAAGAACCGCTGCCGGAACACTATGGTAAGTAGTCGGTCGGTGAAAGATTTTCTACTTGAAGGATAAAGAAGAATGCCAACATTCCATACATACCTTTAGACCCCATAATTTTTGTAAAAAACCATGTGATGTTCAGTCGAGATACTCTTAGTAAGTGATAATCTATTTGTAGATTAAAAGCAATTTTTGCAGACAACGGCGGTATACCTTCATTAACAAAATACTATACAAAATATATACATACTACAACTTTAAATTATTATATTTAAAGCACTTTAAATATATTTAGCCATACCACACTGCAGTTTAATAACTGCATATTATGGCAAGAGGACAAAGATGAAAAAAAAAAGAATTGGTGATCACCTACTGCAATTAACTGTATGTATTGAGAGCAATGTAGTGCCTTGAGGCTGCGTCTGCGGCGTGCGCTCGCGACCTGCTTACGTCTTGCGCAACGCCTTCCAGCAACGCACGACTCAAATAAATCGAATTCGGAGCGATTATTTCAATTCGGTGAAAGTTTTTTCTTTTGTGTTCGTGGAGGTGAAATTTAACAATGCATTGGGTGCTGAATCGTGTGCATAATTGTTTTTACCGTCAGATATGAGTGCTGATAAGAATGATAGTGAAGAAGATGGTTGACGTCAAAGGCCGTGGTCATTTGGTTTTATGAGACGCAGGGATTTTGTAAAATCCGGGACATTTCAGTTTCCTTAAGTTATATATAACTGATATTTTATCAATTGACTTAATTTCCTGCTTTTAGAGTTCTCATACTATTTGAATTATTTCCATTCGTTTGTTTTCTTCCATTTTGTACTGCGGTAAGTAACTATTGATAAATTAATAATATAGTAATTAAAACACTTTAAATGGTTTAAATCCTACGAAGATCTATGTAAAGAAACGTAAGTCAAGCTCAAAAACAGCAGAACACAAACCTTACCGCAGCGGGTGTGGTTTACAGAGTGCCGTGCGGCGCAACAACATTACCATGAGGCGACCAATCGGATGCGAGGATTTCAAAGCGCCAAATCAATGAACCAATCCAATTGAATTTGGAAGATTGTGCATGTTATTTTAATTGTTACTTGGTGAGTCCGAAATCAAAGCGGTAACTGTATGTTACACTACGTATTCACGTCTTTTGGATTCCGACCTGTGCCGCCACGCCGTGCACACCTGTCTACAGCTCCGCCAGTATCTCCCAGTGAGACCGCAATAGTCCCCGCACTATTGCCGTCTCACTCGGGTCATCGTTCCGACGCTAGTTGCAGACCAGTGCCTTGGAATACGCAGCCCTGACGAAGTTTTTGTTTTGTGTGCAGAAGCTGAGCAGCCGCCGAACGCCGAGCAACGCGAGCTACGAGCTCGCCGTGCCGTCGCGCAGAGGCGCTCTAAGACGTCTGGCATTACCACCTACCCAGTCCCTTGTTTCGGACGAACAACATCATATCGGGCTGGTGGTCTTGCTTCGACCGCACTTTTCGGTGCGCATTTCACCACTTTACTATCCGACACAACATAGTAACAGTCGCGTAACAACACACTTTGTGCTGTTAAGCGACGTCGTTCAGGCGTGGGGTAGCGTCAGCCAAACCCGTCTGAACGATCAAATCCGCCATTTGCTGCGGTCGCAGTGTGACACCCTACGGTGACAACGGCCACTGTTGTTGTTTTGGTTTAACCTTGCACCGTGGCCTTTCCCGCTTCACGGGTCAGCCGAAGCAAGCTGGGCTCCGGGATTCTGGCCTTGGGGTCACCCCTAGTCAAACCCGGAGTAGCGCTTAGGAGCACCCCTCTCCGCCGAGAAAAAAGCTCGGAGAGGGTACACAACTAGGGCACACCATAGGTACTCACTCCCTCTCACACAAGTGAGCTCACGAGTTGCGAGAGGGAGACAGAACCCGTTAGGCCATCCTGAGTATTCCCCTCAGGATGCAACGTCCCTCTAACGGTGAGGTGGAGGTCCTTCAGACCTTCGCCCTCCGCTACCCCGAACTCTACGCTGATCATCAGCAATCGCTTAACGATGCAGAGAGTGCCCGCCTCACGGACACTCTCATCGCTCCCTCCGGAATTCCAATTCCGGAGGCCATCGTCCCTCCTCTGACCCGGTCCTTCTCAGAGGACAGCCCGACTTCGCCCGCTCCGGGCCCTGACAACAGACGCACGGTGGCAGCCCCTCCCCGTGAGAGGTCTCGCTCGCGCTCACCGATCGGGAGGCCAGCGAGCACCCGTCCCTCCATCGCCGTTGTCGAGCCCACTTCGGACTCCGAAGCGGAGATGGAGGTAGATCCGAGTCGCGCCTTACGCACTGACTCGGACTCAGATAACGACGGCTATACCGTCGTAGATAGAAAGCGCAAGCGTGCTCCTAAAGCCGCTAGTTGCGCAACTTCCGCCCCTCCCGCCAAGGCACCCGCTAAGGCCCCCGCCTCCGGCAAGAAGCCGACCCCCGCCCCGCGCCCCGCGTCTCCTCCCTCCGCTCCGGCCACCACTGCCGCGTCCCCTCAGGACGCGAGCGCGCGCCGCGAAAAACCGCCTCCGCCCCTGTTCATTCAGGACAAAACCAAATGGGACATGCTGTCCCGTTTAGTTTCGGATCGTGGGATCCACTATACTAATGCCCGCTCCACGCAGCAGGGCATTAAAGTCCAAGTTTCCACCATTAGCGACCACAGAGCGCTAACTAAACTCCTCCGCCACGAGAGCATAAGTTTTCACACTTATGCGCTCGAAGAGGAGAAAGTCCTCCGAGTGGTCATCCGCGGTGTGCCCAAGGAGGTACATACCGATTCGGTATGTGCCGACCTGAAGGCACAAGACTTCCCCGTACATGCAGTTCACCGCATGTACAGCGGGAAGGACCGCAGCCCCTACGATCTAGTACTCGTAGTACTAGATCGTACTCCCGAAGGCAAGGCCATTTTTAATTTAAAAAAGGTCTGTGGCCTCTCAGGACTCGATGTCCAAGCCCCATACAAGAATGGGAGTCCCTCGCAGTGCCATAACTGCCAACTATACGGGCACGCCTCCCGTTTCTGCTTCGCTCGCGCTAGGTGCGTTAAGTGCCTAGGCGATCACGCGACAGCAGCGTGCACTCGCACCCGTGATTCGCCGGACCCACCCAGCTGTGTTTTATGCGGTGCTCAAGGGCATACCGCGAATTACCGTGGCTGCCCTAAAGCACCACGAGTGAACCACAGGGTGGCAAGGCATAGGCCGACCCGTCCCTCTTACGACCGTTACCAACGGGTAAGCCCTAAATTAACGGTAGTACCTGCCTCACAGGTAATACCCGCGCCGCTCCCAGCCCGTAACGCATGGTCTAAACCACCCAGTATGGTTAAGACCGTCGCTACCGCCCGCGCCCCGGCCCGCGCGCCCGCACCCGCGCCCGCACCCGCACCCGCCCGCGCCGCGGCCCCTGCCCGCGCACCGGCCCCGGCTCGCCCCGCGCTCCCGGCACCCGTCGCCAACACCATTCGCGCGCCTCCCCGCGCCGCTTCCCGGCCTCAAGCTCCACCTATGCCATTGATGGCTGCCCCTCTTCAAGAGGCAATCAACCTAGTCAGCGATCTGGCTATGTCGGTTGACATCAATGAGGTACAAGAGCTATTCCACAAGATGCAATACGCTCAATCCCCAGCGGACGTGATCCAATACACATTGGAACACGCGAACTTACTAAGCGCCCTTAAGCGCTTCGTTCCCCAGGCCCCTCCCCAGTACAACCACTATGGGTAGTACAACCGCACGCACGAAACCGCGCTCAGTTTCGTTAGCGTCATTCAACGCTAACGGTTTCTTTAGACAACGTGACCTTGTCCACGACTTTTGTTGCACCCACCTTATCGACATTATATGCGTGCAGGAAACCCTTCTAAAACCGGGGAAGGCGAACCCTAGGTTTGCCAATTACAGAACGGTACGTGATGATAGAGTGAACTCCCGTGGGGGAGGCACTCTTATCTATTACAAAAGGTCCCTGCACTGCATCCCCTTACCTACCCCGACTCTTGTTAATATGGAAGCATCTTGTTGCCTTCTAGCTATGACTGGTCATCAACCTATAGTCATAGCGTCCTGTTACCAAGCTTGTCAAAAGCCGATCGTCCGAGCTGACTTAGAAGCATTGTTCTCATTAGGAAGCGCCGTCCTTCTGATTGGCGACTTCAATAGTAAGCACATCCTATGGAATTGTAACGTCAACAATCCCAGAGGCATTGCACTTGAAAAACTAGTCGCAGAACTTAATTTTGACATAATTGCGCCCACTGAGCCCACTCACTACCCTCACACGGAAGACTTTCGACCTGACTTGCTTGACATGGCACTACTCAGAGGCGTAACACTCCAGTTACGCTCCATAGAAGTGGTTCACGAGCTTCACTCTGACCACCGACCCATTATACTGCGACTAGGTCCCGACCCAACAACAGACCTCCCCCGCCCCACTAAGACGATAGTGAACTGGAAGCAATTAGGCGTTGCCCTAAAAGCTATCAGTTCACCGGACCTTGACAAGATCCCTGACGACATCCTGACTAAAGATGACGTAACCCTTGCGATCGATTCGTTCACTAATCACCTCTCCACCGTAGTAGGTGCATCCGCAAAGGAGGTCATGGTGCCGGACGACCGGCGCCTTGTCATTCCAGCGGATGTGAGACGATTAGTGACGGAAAGTAAAGCAGTGACCCGACATTACGACTCTTACCCCAGTAAAGAGAACAAAACTAAGAAACGCCACTTTGAACGCATGGTTCAAAGTCGCATGTCTGAGTTGCGTGATCAACAATGGGGTGACAAACTTTCAAACCTCGTGCCAAGCCACCAGGCTTATTGGGACTTGGCGCGAGGTATGAAAGGAAGTAACTACAACGACATGCCTCCCTTATACAGACCAGTCCCACTAGTCCCAGCGTTCTTTGACGAAGACAAAGCTGAGTGCCTAGCTGATAGCCTAGAGGCTCAGTGTTCCCCTAACGTAGATCACGTTGACCAAGCTCACCTCGATTCGGTGGATGCTGAAGTCGAACGTAAAAGCTCTGTGGTCACCTCTGAACTCCCACCAATCACCTTAGCGACTTACGCTGAGGTGGCGAGACTGATCAAGGCCCTCCGACCGCGCAAATCCCCCGGTGCCGATGGCATCTCCAACAGGGTTCTTAAAACCCTCTCTCCTCCTCTCATCCATCTCCTAGTCAGCATCTTCAATGCTGCTATGAGCCACTGCTTATTCCCAGACACCTGGAAATGTGCAAATGTCATTGGCATTCACAAACCAGGCAAAAGCTCATCTGACCCCACCAGTTACCGCCCCATCAGCCTCCTCAGTGCCTTAGGCAAACTTTACGAGCGGTTACTTGCAAACCGTCTCCAGTCCCATGCTAAGGAACACCACCTTATCCCAGATGAGCAGTTTGGCTTCAGACCCGGACACTCATGCGTCCAACAGGTGCACCGCCTCACGGAGCACATCATTGAGGGCTTTAACAAGTACCCCAAACCCCAGACAACGCTAGCAGTCTTCCTCGACGTAGCGAAAGCTTTTGACAAAGTCTGGCACAATGGCTTGATTTACAAGCTATACCAATTTGGAGTGCCAGAACGTCTTGTGCTCATCCTACAAGACTTCCTTAAAGCCAGAAGCTTTCGCTATCGCGTGGAAGGCACCCTCTCCTCCCCCCACCCAGTCAGAGCCGGAGTCCCTCAGGGCTCCGTGCTATCACCCATTCTTTTCGCGCTGTATACCAGCGACATCCCACGCTCTCAGCCTAACGTCCTATTAGCCCAATACGCGGATGATACCGCTATTTATACCACTGGGTGGCATATCAGTAGAAAGTCCATTCCCGCCCTCCAACGGGCCATCACCGAGATCGGTGACTGGTTCCGTAAATGGCGCATCGAGGTCAACCCAGTTAAAAGTGCAGCTATGTACTTTACTGAGAAGGGCCGCCCCCGTTACCCGCAACCTATAACTTTGTTCGACCAACCCATCCCCTGGGTTAGTAAAACAAAATATCTCGGAGTCACCCTTGATCGGAATCTCACCTTTAGCGATCATATAACAACCGTCCGTAACAGAGCGGCCTTCGTAATGGGTCGCCTTGGTCCCCTACTTCGCAAAGAGAGTAAAATGTCTCTTAGTAATAAGAAGACACTTTACACTGCCTGCATCCGCCCCATCATGACTTACGCATCAGTAGTGTTTAGTCATGCTAGTGAGGCCCACCTTCATAAACTTCAAGTCATCCAAAACCGTTTTCTTCGTAATGCAACCGGCGCCCCGTGGTATATCCGGAACACCGAGTTGCATTGCGACTTAAACCTTCCCTCTTTAGCGCAGTTCAATAAGGACTGCGCCCGCCGATACTTTGATCGAGCGCCCCACCACTCGAACCCATTGGTTGTCCAGGCATCGAACTACTCGACCGCCTCTTCTATCCCATTTTTCAAACCCCCCCGTCGCCGACCACGGCAGGTATTAGACGACCCGGATGACCCCATCGCAGTCATTACATTGGCAGCTTTAGCGTTATCCGCAAGTCGTCGAGGTAAAATCCCCAGGTGTGAGGTAATTAGAGGTCACACAATCAAACACCGAGCTCGCCGGCGAGCTCGAGGCAAAAACAAGGTCACGATAAATTGCTCTCCAAATAGTCAAAGAGTATTATTCAGTAGGGCCCAATTGTGCAACACTGCAGTTGCACAGAGGCATTTTGCTCCGATCCCCCCCATGTCTCTCGACAGCGAGACAAGCCGAGGTCCGAACCACAGTGGTGCCCTTGAGCTCGCTGTCAACCCCTCCTATAATAGCGGTACGTTTTCGGCGTCCGCAGGAGACGGAGGTAGAAAGCGCTTTTCGCCTTCTACGCCCGTCTCGGGAGAAGTGCCTTCGGCACTTCTCCCTCCCGGGCTATTGTAGGGCCAGGCCCTCGCCCAAAACCCGGTGGAGCTGGACGACCGCACAGGCGGTAGCCAGCATCTATGTCCTCCCTAAAAAATAAAAAAAAAAATAAACTACGTATTCATTCGTATTTTAAATCACGTGTATTTATGATGATCACGATAATGACCGCAATTTAAACCAATTAAAGTTGCTTACTTAATTAAATCGCCAAAACCTCAGACAATAAAAACGAAGTCCTTGAAGCCTGTAATACAAGATTAGCCCCAATAGCATCTTAGTCCACATCATATCTTACCATCAAGTGAGATAGTAATCAGAAGCTAGCCTATCAGCTTACAAAAAAAGGGAAAAGACTCCAGGGTCTGAATTAAACCTAGTAGATATAGGCTCCAGCCCACTGCAACAAAAGTGACCACATCTGGCGAAACTTGGGTGCTTACGATTAGACACCTCTGTCTACTCCTTCGGGGATATATAAACAGGACGCATTTCTAGTATATATGTTCGGTTTTATTAATGTAAGCTTCGGTAACGCTTTTATGGTGAATGCATATGTATTCAGAATGGCACCGGTAAATGTGGACTGGTACTAAACTTGGTGAGCCAAAGCAGCTGCAGATAAATGGGAAAATAATGTAAATATGTATTTTATTTTCAGCCAAAAAAATATTCCTTTCATATTTTTATAGCATTGATTGCGTGAACGGTCCCAGTTAAATATATCGAATATTTTTTATATTGATTTGACATCGCGTGAGGCATTGTATTGACTTATATAACCCTTAGCATAATATTATCTCAGTTTTTCTTATCACGCTCGCTGCAAAATACTCAATTCACCCTTATTTATATAGTTGTAAGGTACACAATAATCAAAAATGTATTTTTTGCGAAATTATGAAATTGCTAAAGCCCTTGTAGAGGTTAATAGAGTTTTATGATTTTACAAGACATTATATTTTTGATTTATTGCCAAATGCATTTCATTATTTAATCAAGAACACAGATTTTTTAGCGGATCCCTTTTGGCCATATTATAAATTCAGTATTTGTGGTTAAAGAAAAATAAAGCGCTTGTCTAATTTTCATTTCTAAATGTACTGATTCAGTTACATTATTTCCACAAAAGGCCGCGACGATATTAGTTCTGTGCTGGAATTTTACGTGTACCTACATGTTATCAGCAATATAATAATATTGGTTCAGACATTGAATGAAATATAATTACATATTTTACAATAACAACCAGAAACAGTTAAGCCATACGCACGCTTCCGATTGATATAAAAGAAAACTTACTCTACAGTTAAGATACAGCGAGGATTTTCGAATATACCCGCAATTGATAATTTTACCTTTTGCGTCCTCATCGTAGGATTAAAGATGTTTTAATTGTATTCTTATATACCTTATTTGATCTCCTAATGGCATTGTACCTATAGATTACTTATATGTAAAGTATTTATTAATTAAAAATAGACTTCACATGCTCGGGAAGGTATTATTTATCATTCGAAATCTGCATAGAAAATTGCTTTTTAAACGCCGGTGTGGTAAGTGCTTTTACAAACTTGAACCTCCATAAAAATGTATATATAAATTTACTTTATATATTGCCAATTGTGGCAATTTTACTTTTAACGATAAATAAAAATTAACATTAATATGTACCATAATAACATGTTTTTCTTGGTGCATTTTCATGCTAAAGTGAGGTAAAAATTGTTTCGAAAAGTTATTTTGCGTCTCGTACCTTTGAAACCCTCGCTTCGCTCAGGATTCTTTTTTGGAACTCTCGCTGCGCTCGTGGCGCTATCCTAGAATCCTTCGCTTCCTCAGATTTTAATATAAGAACTCGCGCCACATAACATTATTACAGCCTTGCATAACAAATAATCATTATACATTGCCTAGGCAAACTCAGTATTGTAATGTTCTATATATATATATATTCTATAAGTACAATACATAGTAATAGTAAAGGATATTTTTAAAAAATGCACATGATAGGTTTTTGAAGTTTTAACCCCAAAAAATATTTATAAGATAGTTTGAAGCAGTGATAGCTCAGTGGCATTGGCTATGGACTGCCGCGCAGGTCCATGGTTCGAATACCGCTGCGGGCTTGAGCTTCATCGCATGGTGGAAGGACTTTTGCGAATGTCACCAAGCACCTTACGGCGTGTTCCGGCAGCTGTCCTTGAGAGCCAGTAATACTAGGTTAAGCCTGTTAACACCTTCGACCACATCATCACTTACCATCAGGTGAGATTGTGGTCAAAGGCTTACCTATCAGCAATAAAAATAAATAAAAAATAGTTACTAAAACCGACACCCTTATTACGTTATCAAGATTACCAACATAACAAAACGCGTGCAAGCCCGTAGGCGGTCATAATAATAATACACAGCCAACAATTACGTGTGGCAGATTTAATTAGCTGCAAAGAATAACATATTTAATCTGTCAGTGAAAACAAAAGTTCCAGACTATTAATTTTATTGTGACTTATAATTCCGTTACGTAATGAGCACAGTCAAAGTGGTCAAACTTATAATTAAGCAGTTTATGCAAAGACGCCCTCTGGCGCGCGCGCTATATATCTATCCAATGATTATAACTTCAATTTCAATCAGACAACAGAGAAGTGTAGAGTTAGATTGAAAGAGTAATTACTAGCTGCTGCAAAAACTAATCTATATGGCTTGCGGGCTGGATAGTAGTTTTTAAAGTAGCCGCTCAGATAGCAACCTCACTTCATGGAGGATTGGAGGAGGCAAACCAGATGATTTGTGTACATGGTCCTACCCATTGACTGTAGGACTCATTTAAAAATTGCGCGTCATACCCATTGCTTTTGTAGGACTCATTTAAAAAGGGTGCGTCCTTCCCATAGACTTTTGTCCAGACTCATTTAAAAATGCTTGCATACCCATTGACTTTTATCAGGACTCATTTCAAAAGACTACGACCTGCCCGGTGACTTTAGTCAGTACTGAATTCAAAAGTGCGCACCCTGCCAATTGGCTTAAGTCAAGACTCATTTAAAAAATGCGTGTCATACCCATTGACTTTTGTCAAGACTCATTTCAAAAGTGCCAATTTAAAAAACCATCCCAAACCTTAATTTGCTCAATGATTTTTGTCACGACTAATTTCTAAAAAGCTTATATAAAAACCATCCCTAACCTTTTGGTGTCTGTTTCAGGTAATGAAAAAGGTGACTTGATTAACCATTTGTATGCAAATTGATTCATATCATTCTTTGGTGAGTAATGAAAACTTTTTTGAGATATTTTATGTATATTTGCACACATTTGCCACATAATGATATATCGGTAATTTTAGAGTTCTGTACCCGAAGCGTAAAAATGGGACCCTATTACTGAAACTTCGCTGTCCGTACGTCCGTCCATCTGACGCGAGGCTGTATCTCAAGAACGGTGATAGCTAGACAGTTGAAATTTTCACAGATGATGAATTTATATTTCAAATAAAATAATTAATTAAGGGGGCTGCAATACAATTAAAGAGGTTTATCTGCTAACAATAATAATTATGAAAACAGTTAGAAACTTTGAAAAATTCACCGAATATATAGTTGTATATTAACTTTAAAAATAAAAAAAATGTGAGATCACTATTTAGGATTCGTACCTACCTAGGATAGGAACGTACCTACCCAGCTCAATTGGACACTGCGAAAAGTGCCTGTAACTTGCAAGATTAGGTTACAGATACGGAACCCTGCGTGCGCGAGTCCCACTCGCACTTGGCTGGTTTTTTTTCTGTAATTTGTAAATCTAGAGACAGATTTAATTATTTTTTCTTTAAATTTAGCACGAAATGACGTTAATAAAGTATATTGTTAAAAAAAATATTAAAATACTTTATTATTGTTAATGTATAATCAGCAGAAAAATAATGAAACAATTAAAAAAATAAGTCTAGATCCTAATATTTTCTCAATTATTCCCAAAAATTTGAGAATACTTATTATCCCATCTAGAGATAAAATAAATGTATATCAAAAAGAATACTGGCAAACCCGAAGCATAGTTATTAAGCTCAAAGAAATCCTAGGAAAGTATATTAAGTAAGCAAAATGTCACCGAGTTTAAATACATAGAGTTTCAAATATGACCATACTACTTCTTAATCAACTTAAAAAAAGGGTATGTTCTCAATTCGTCTATATTTTATTATGTTTGTTATACCAGAACTTTTTGCTGGGTGAACCGATTTTGTGTTTTTTATTTTTATTTGAAAGCTGATGCTTGTCATGTAGTCCCATTTCAATTTAATCAAAATCGGTCAAGCTGTTTTTGAGTTACAATCCGATAACTAAAAATGTTTCCCGCTCTTGATGATTTAGTCATTGCCACTGAATGACAATCGATCCCGTCAGTAGCAACGGTCACCAACGAGGTAGAACATTTTTTTCATCTAAAAGTGAAACCGACTTCAACACTCAAAACTCGAAGTCGGTTCCATGCACACAAAATTTTCATAATAGGTACTTTTGACCTATCATTGTAGCGACTTCAACAAGTTATTTCACACTTTTGAGTGTTGAAGTTGGTTCCATTTTTAGATTAAAAAAACTGTTATATGAAATAGTCTATGAATACACTCTCCGTAACAAAAACGTATATATAACAACACATAAGAACAATTAAACCATAGACAACGTAATACGACACTGACGACCGCAGCCTCCAAACTTACTCAAACGGAGCAGACGTCAAACGCTCTGATTCATAAGTGGGCTACGAGAGAAACAATACTCAATTATACATGTGCATCCATGTTTGTATTACGTTATGTGCATTTAGCTTAGTAGGATAAACTGAATTTATTATAATAAAATGGTTCGACAACAGTTGCGGAGCTCTTGGCATGGCTCAGTGGCTCTGGCTATGGACTCCCGCGCAGCAGGTTCGAATCCCGCCGCGGGCTTGAGCTTCACCGCATGGTGTGCGAATGCCCGCCTGGCTAGCGACCACCGTCAAGTAGAAAATCTGTCGCCAAACACTGAACTGGCCGGCAGCAGTCCTTCAGAACCAGTGAAATTACAGACACGTGGGCCTCGAGCATGTTGCGTCACAATAACTTAAAAAAAACGGTTCAGCCTTAAATTACGTGTCTAACATTTTCTTTCATTTGAGCTTCACACAGTAGTTTTATTATCAATTAAACTAAAAATAAATTATTTTTGAAGCGCGTAGTGTAGCTTACTAAGCCGTTCTTAACTGATCAACTACGTAAGTTAAGCAACGTCCGCTGCGGTCACGACTTGGATGGGTGACCGCTAGTGGAAATACTACTGAACCCTTCCGTGCTTCGAAGTGCACCCTCGGGTGTTGTCTAAGTCGTGGTAGGGCATTTTGAGAATACCCGCCTGGCTAGCTTTTGTTCCGACAGCTGTCTTTCAGAGTCTACAATATGTATTTATTATTTCACACTTTTGAGCGTTGAAATCGGTTCCCTCTTTTTATTAAAAAAAAATTTCATTCGTTTTAGTGACACTTGCTACTTACGTGATCGATTGTCATTCACTACCAACGACTATATCATATTTATATGATATGGAAATGATTCATATGGAAAATATTATTCAATTATTGGACTGTGACTCAAAAACGGCTTGACCGATTTAGATGAAATTCAAATAGAACCAAACGATAAGCATCATCTATCAAACTTAAAAAAAAATCAAAATCGATTCCAACTTGTAAAAGTTGTGAGGTAATAAACATAAAAAAAACAGATGAATTGAGAACCTCCTACTTTTTCGAAGTCGGATAAAACGCTAAATTATACAATAAAACTCATTGTTGCTCCACTTTCTCTCATTACAAAACTGAAAAAGAGGACAACCGCAAGGTACTAGGCACTGTTAAATATATAAAAGTAATAAAATGTTACAGTCCAACCAGTGTCCTTTCATTCCTACAAGAAATACCTCTAGGAAAAACTAACACGTTTGCCTACATACACGACAATGTACGCAATGTGGGCTTGTCTCGTAGTCTGCTAAAAGAACCGGCATTATCTGAGTTCTTATAAGGTCCGACAACGTCAACCGTCAGTCTGGTCCAAGACTGTACATTAATTAAGGCCAGCTATAGGCACCATGCGGCTTAAAGCTTGGTGTGAGTTACAAGGGAATGAACGCGGAAATTAACGCTTTAATGCATATGCTTAGTTATTTTAGTATGCACATGTTCTGAAGCGCTCGTAAGCGAAGTTGGCTTAGCTGTTCTTAACCGATCAGCAAAGTTACGCAACGTCCGCCGCGATCATGAGTTGGATGGGTGACCGCTGGTGAAATTACTCCTGAGCGCGTCTGTGCTTCGGAGTTGTCTTAGGATGGCAGTCGCTATATCATGGTGGTAGGGCATTTTGCGAATGCCCGCCTGGCTAGCTACCACCCTCAAGTTGAAGATCTGTCGCCAAGCATTTAACGGTGTGTTCCGGCAGCTGTTCTTGAGAGCCAGAAATTAGCCTGAGCACCATCTTCGACCACACCATCACTTACCATCAGGTGATATAGTGGTCAAAGGCTAACCTATCAGGTATAAAAAAAACATGTTCTAATAGTTAGCCGGACCTAGAATAGGGAAGGTTAAAAGCAGACTATAAACCAAGCACATTAAATAGAGCCTCCGTCTTCCGGCGACATATTAAGTCCCAAGTGAAAAGTTCACTCAGGAACTGAAGAGGCTTTTTAGCGCGTCTATGTTGAAGACAAATAATATATTGCCCTAAGAGAATACTTACTCTACCTGGCAGGAAAAAAACTTAAAGTAGTAAAAACGTGGCATTTGTAAATCCTAGTAGAATATGTAGGAGGTACCTAATGAAGAGCTGACATTTTATAATTAAACCCATTGGTGAAAGACAAAATTTTACTCATAGTGTTACGTTGAGACATAGATTGTTTAGCTTTTTTGTAGATGATTATTGAATCCTGGGAATATGGGTAGAAGCACTTATACAGATGCAAACATTGTAGTTTTACAAGAGCAAATACTAAAGTGTGTGAAGTGGTTTTGCGTTGAATACAATCGTTATTAAATTTTTATACAAATGGTATAAAAATGTATTTTTTTTTATAATTATTACGGTAGTGAGATGTCCAGTAGTATTGAATGAGCCGTGTCTCAGCTTAATGCCTTTATGCGCAAATTTTACAGCCAAGACCCTTAGAAACAAATAATATTGGATTAAAGTTCTGGCTAGTTACTAAGTTTACTTACTATAATATATACACGATTAATTATTAAAGAGATATGATTTAATTCGAATATAAACTGAACAGTGGAAACATGGAACGTCAAGTTCACGGCTTTTTCTCTGTTTTTCTGTTCCAAGACATGAAATAGGCTGTGTTCAACAGTAGACAACCCAGCTGGTATAGAGCACCACTGCGAAGTGGGTCTCAAAAAGGCAAATTTTGAACAATATGTTTCGACGTCTTTAAAATTGCTGCCATAGGGACACAATAAAAAAAATTAATGATAACAAAATCTGGGGATACCTACAGTTTAGTGTTGCAGCTACATATCTATCATCCCCATCCAAATTTTTGTTACACCACTGGATAGCTAAATAAACAAAGAATTTATTGCGCAAGGCTGTAAAACAACGGCGGAGAGGGTATCCCGCGATTTGGAGACGTATTCACCTACAAGAACCACCTTTTGAAGCAGTGATGGCTCAGTGGCATTGGCTATGGACTGCCGCGCAGCAGGTCCATGGTTCGAATCCCACCGCTGGCTTGAGCTTCACCGCATGGTGGAAGGGCTTTTTGCGAATGCCCGCCTGGCTAGCGACCACCCTCAAGTTGAAAATCTGTCACCAAGCACCTAACGATGTGTTCCGGCAGCAGTCCTTGAGAGCCAGTGTAATTACAGGCACATGAGACTTAACAACTATGTCTCAAGGTGACGGGCGCAGTGCAATTCGTTACTTGAACGATGAACTGCATCTGTTATAGGCAGAGGTAACCGCTTAACATCAGGTGGGCCTCGAGCTTGTTCCGTCATAATAACATAAGAAAAAAAAAAGAAAACAAATGGCCGTGATTCTGACTCACTGAGTCTCCCAATTTAATAAACATTTATTTTTTAAAAAATCGCTCACTCTTTTTAAGTATTGTGTAGTTGTGTTTCGCTCACTCGCATACGGGAGAAACGGTACCCGCACAATGGCAATGTCAAATAAGGTGACGTCTCTTATTAAGTCTTAGTAGAGAGCGTAAGCGCGTCTACTGTCTACTTCAAGAATTTCATTTACTGTGTTTCTTGTTCTGTCTTTATTATTCACTAGCTTTCCGGCCGCGGCTCTGCCCGCGCATATGCCGGTTATCGCGCAAAACTATTAAACTCTTTTTGCGCAGTTGGATAAAAACTATCCGATATCCTTCCCCGGGTCTCGAACAATTTCTATAACAAATTCCATCCAAATCAGTCCAGTAGTTTTGAATTTATTCGTTGTATAGAAAAATAAAAATCATTCCTCTGTATAATATCTATATATATTAAAACGTATCCTATATACAATAGAAGTGTAGCTGTGTGCATTATATGCTTGTGTTAAATTTCTCCACTTTATATTGTCATGATATTAGAGGGTACCCTATCTTCCACAGTAAAAAAGGTCGATTAAATCAAAGATTATTTAAATCTTCCTTTTTTACTGTAACGTATTTAAATCACCACCTCTTGATTCCCATAACATACACCAGACCCCAGCTTTTTTTATATGCCTACTGTCGGTCAAATTGAACAGTTAGTTGCTGCTAATGGCTCCGCTTTGCGTCTCTGGCTTATAAACACTGACCTATTAATGCTATCATGGTACTAGGAAACTGCGTCTTACTACTGATTTATATTCCAACGTTCCTTTAGAAAGGATTTTCTAGTAGCCGGACCAGACAATAGGGCTATTGAAGAGTTACAAGCGATAGATTCAGATCTGTTGGGCAGTTGAGCTATACATATAATACAGAATAGATAATTATGCTAGATATACCAGTTTATTAATGTGGGAATCGTTCTCTAATCTGTAATATTAGGTACTATAAGCTACCGAAGAAAAGTAAGTTAAACACTGATATAGGCGGGCAATTTGAATATTTGAACTTGAAGTGAAGTGGTAAAATTCCTTCGATCGGAATTTTACTTCAGCAAGATTCCGTATAATAGGTACCACTGCAATGTCGTATTTTCTGTATCAAAGCAGTAGTGTGCAAACACAACCATATTTAGGCGTGGAAGTCAGTGCAAGTCTCAGAGAGTTGAGCGCAGTGTAGTGTCACGCAGAACAGTGATACTGCAACTATAATGGGCAGGCGTATGTGATACATACCAATAGGCGGGTGACATGGCCGAAATGCGGTCGATGATGTTGGTTAGGCTAACCTAGAATTACTAGTACTAAAGGGTGACTGCCGGAAGACACTCTAAGGTGCTTGGCAACAGATTTTATACTTGATGCAGATATTAAACACCTTACTATCGTGCTATAATTTTATTTAATTTATTTAATAACGCCCCCTATCCTGAGACAATAACCAAGACCGACAATTAACGCTTAGTATAAACATAGTAAAATTAATGTACCGATTATGGTAGAAAAAACCGGCCAAGTGCGAATGGGACTCGCACACGAAGGGTTCCGTACCATTATCTGTAACCTAATCTTGCAACTTACAGACACTTTTCGCAGTGTCCGATTGAACTGGGTAGGTACGTTCATATCCTATGTAGGTACGAACCCTAAATAGGGATCTCACTGATTATTTATTTCTAAAGTAAATATACAACTATATATTCGGTGAATTCAAGTTTCTACCTGTTTTGATTGTTATTATTTTTAGCAAATAAACGGCGAAAACCTCTTTTATTGTATGGGAGCCTCCCTTAAATATTTATTTTATTTTATTTTTAGTATTTGCTGTTATAGCGGCAATAGAAATACATCATCTGTGTTTCAATCAATTTCAACTGTCTAACTATCGCCGCTCTTGAGATACAGCCTGGTTACAGATGGACGGACGGACGGACAGCGAAGTAATAGGTATTACGTTATATAAAGTAATAGGGTCCTGTTTTTACCCTAAAAAGGATGATGAAAATTAACATGACTTAATAATTTCTTGTATTAAAAACATGTAGGTATTGCGGCGTACATTTCAGCACACAGTACACTCCCAACTGCAATAAATATAAATAATTAATCGGGCAAAATTTTTTATCTTCGCTGGAATCAATCGTTGTTACCTTCATCTGCAGGTTAACGATGGTGTACCGTTAACTGACCGTTAAAAGTGATTGATTGGTTAACGATCACAATGAGACAAAAAGCGTATAATGATCATTAGTCATGACCATGCTTGTCGACAATCAGCTGCAATTGTCTATCTGATGGTGTTAGAGTTAGAGGTCATCAATTTGGATGCGAGTTATAAATCGAGAATTCAGTTATCTTTGTAGAACCGGACCGCAAAAGAGGGGTGTCATAAGTTTTTATTATAAGCTATTAAATAAAAACTTATGACACCCCTATGCCAAAACTTATGCTATTAATTTGTGTCTATATAAGGGAAGTGTCTATGTTTAGTTTAATCTTTATATATAAAAATTACGTGTCACGTTGTTTGTCCGCGATGGACTCCTAAACTACTGAACCAATTTTAAATTTGATTTGCACCCCGTGTGCAATTTAATCCAAATTGAAAGATAGAATAGCTTACATTTCAATTTATAGTCGTAATTACACGTGCGAAACCGCGGCGGGCCGCTAGTGATTTATAAAGATTTTTCCATATTTGTGTTTTATTTAGTTTATTACATCGTTATATCGTTAAATTCAGGCGGTATCTGTATTTTTTTAATCTTGCTTAAGATTTTTGGGGATCTCAGTGCAAGATAGCACTTTCTTAGAAAGAACTGTGGCGGACCTTCTTGTATCTTACCCTTAGGGGTCTCTTACGCTACCCACACGGGTAGAGATGGAGGGTGACATTCTCACCCGGCACTTCGGGAAATTTACATTTCGTATATATTAGTAATATCTCAACGTTTCAAACACTTTGCAGTGATCGTAGTCACGAGGTGATTAATCGGGTTTAGTTATTTCATGAGTTATGAAATTATTTTGCACGAGTGTCGGTTTTTTAATCATTACCTTCCTTAAGCACGCAGTATTCACTCACAGAGTCTAGAGGACTTGCAGATTTGTGTAGGCCGTAAGAATAAATTTGTCAACAGGATCTCAAGCAGTTGGTAGTTACCAATTATAATATCTAAAGATATAAAAAAAATATATAAATTGTACCGGCAGGTGGAAAGCAACGCCTTCTAAACAGCCCATACTGTGATCCCCAAGACGCCGGCCAAGCGTGGAGATTATGGCAAATCTACAGGCAGGTTTCCTCTTGTTCAAAGGTGGATGTTCCGGCTGATGTAAAGTTTTATTTTTATTTATAGCTGATAGGCTATTTATAGCTGATACTTTGACCACTTTCTCATCTGATAGTAAGTGATGGTGTGGTCGAAGATGTTTTTCAGGCTAGCCTAGAATTATTATCTCTCAAGGACAGCTGCCAGAATACACCGTTAAGTTCTTGGCGACAGATTTTCTACTTGACGCAGTTTCTACCGCTTAAAGTTGTTTAATTACTAAGATGATTAAAGTTTGATTTTTTTTTTATGCTGATAGCTAAGTCTTTAACCACAATCTCACCTGATGGTAAGTGATGATGTGGTCGAAGGTGTTAACAAGCTTAAACTAGAATGACTGGCTCTCAAGGACAGCTGCCGCAACACACCGTTAGGTGCTTGGCGACAGATTTTCTACTTGAGGGTGGTCGCTAGCCAGGCGGGCATTCGCAAAAATGCCCTTCCACCTTGCGGTGAAGCTCAAGCCCGCGGCGGGATTCGAACCATGGACCTGCTACGTGGCAGTCCATAGCTAAAGCCACTGAGCTATCACTGCTTCAAGAATAGATGTGACGAAATATGCCTTACAACATGTTTTTAGATAAACCGTTCAATACAATAACATAGTGATTGCGACTCCAGAATCACGTAGAAGTTGTTCGCGTACAGAATATTACAAACTACACGTTTAGACACGTATGAGAAGACATTTTATGACATCGTTGATGTTTTTCCCACGTTTTTATGTTGAGAAATTTATATTGCTTTTAACCGACTTCCCAAAAATTAGTAGCTTTTCACTTCGACTGTAGGTATGTTAATGAACATAGTTACAGGCGTTACTTTGTGGAAATCCATATTTAATTATAACCAATAATTTTAGAATAATTTGAGAAAACATTAAATTAATATTATAGAGAAAGAGTTGAAAATATTAAACACACATCTAGTAATATTTATAATATATAATAGCCAAACTGGAAGATTGTTGACGCGTTTCGTTTCTACACGAAGCATCCTCAGGAGGTCTTGAGTCTTCAAGCGCAAGATGGAGAAGAAGCACGGAAACGTTCGGTTCTAAATTGCATTGCGGTCACCCATCTAATTAGTGACCACAGAAAACAATGCTTAACCTAGTAAATCAGTCTAAACAGCTAGAAAAGCCCCGCATAGCATAAAACTATATCTAGTTCTGATTCCGCCCAATTATCATGTTTAGTCCGCTATGTAGCCAAACCGGAGGAATCTTCAATGCGTGTTGCTTCTTAACGCATCATCAAGAGGTCTCATCATTGGTTCTCCGAACGCACGATCGAGAAACTTCTTAAGCTCGTGTTTTTCTTCATGTTTATTATTATTAAATTAGTATTTCCGCAACGTAACGCCTGAATATATTAATTACACAATACACATTTCTAAATCCATTTTCCCTAATCTACCAACTGTCTGGTGTACAGTCACACAAACCTTTTCATATGGATAATGAGGCTGTGTTACACAAGGCTTTTACGTACATGAATACAATGTTGCGCAAGTTATCGATTACCGAGCTAAAAAGATGAGCGAATTGGGTCAGTCTATTTAAGGTAACAGATTGACGAATGTAAGCTTCTGCTTAGTCACGATTTGTGTTGTTGCACACGTGAAACTTTTATCGATACCTGCAAAGAATAGGCATGGTTAATCCAGCAGTTTTGAAGCAGTAATGGCTGTCATTGGCTATGGACTGCCGCGCAGCAGGTCTATGTTTCAAATCCCGCCGCGGGCATAAGCTTCACCACATGGTGAAATGGCATTTTGCGAATGCCCGCGTGGCTAGCGAGCACCCTCAAGTAGAAAATCTGACGCCAAGCACCTTATGGTGTGTTCCGGCAGCTGTCCTTGAGAGCCAATAATTATAGGTAGCCTGTGTAACACCTTCGACAACATCATCACTTACCATCAGATGAGATTGTGATTAAGGGCTTACCGATCAATAATAAAAACAAAAGTTGAGTGCCTTCATAGCGCGCTTTTCATACAAACGTTATATCGTCATATTTTAAACACCATGGATTCAAAAACAATAAAATTTTGCATGCTTATTTTTGAACCTAATATCTATGCTTCTGGTTTGCCAGTGTTTCGTAAAATTAGGTACATTCAAAATAATTCAGAAATTTTGATTTGTATGGGTTATTTTCACATTTAGAGATAAAATAAACAATAAAACGAAAAATTACAAATAAAAGACATCTATTCAAAATTTCAGTGGAATACTTGATATGTAAAATTTTATCAAACAACGTTTAGTAACTTTAAGACTTTCGCGACTTGAAAACAAAGTTATATACAGCGATAAAATCGCGATTAGTCACAGTAATTTATTAATAATCATCGGTGTTAATTAAGTCCCGTAAAATACTTATTACTATGAAACAAATATTGTATATTAGTGAGGTACATCTTTTATCATCCAGCAACATTCTGGCAAGAGATTGTTCATAACTAACCAAGGCACCATGCGTTGGTTAATTATTCTCGGAAAAGTTAGGGGGCAGTAGAATGCGCGCCTGTCTAGCCACCTCAAGTAGAACATTTTTCGCCAAGCACCTAACGGTGTGTTCCGGCAGCTGTCCTTGAGAGCCAGTCATTCTAGGTTACCCTGAATAACATCTTCGACCGCATCAACACTTACCATCAGGTGGAATAGTGGTCAAAGGCTAGCCTATCATAAAAATAAAAAACTTTCCAAATCAAAATGCTATTAACTTTTTGGCGTTCTCGTCGAATAGAGATATTGGCGGTAAACCATGTGATAAATGTGTGTTTTTGGACATTGAAGTGGGCGTATAAAAGAATATATCACATCACATAATATGTTAGGCTGTAAGGTTAGGTTTTCGGCGCCAATGTCGGCGTCATAAAGCGCCGTTCTGGGTCGTGGTCAACTTGTGATTGTATTTTTCTCCACACGACCGACCTCGGCGTTAACGAGCTGTTTTTATATGTTCAAATTAAATTTTGATTTCGCAACATGTGACGCGACTTTTATCAGTAATTAAAATATTGATTGACTCCTTAAATATGCTTTTTACTATTTGTTATATACGTCTTCTAGTTAATTTTATGTTATTAAGATCAAATAAGCTAATTTCCCATGGAATAGAAAATCATTTTAGACGAGAAAGGCTGGCTGTAATAATTGAATTAGCTTCGTAGTTTCAGTAAAGTGAAAAAACTATAATAACACAATTTGATTTAACGATTAAATATATGTTAATATTGAATCCACTCTCATTAATCTCAATATACTTATATCACTGAAGAGCACGTTGCACGGAAGGCGACTCCGATTTTCTGTATAAAAACAAAGCAACGTCCTAGGATGGAATCGACTTTCCCATGGTAATAAATACCCAATCTATCGCAATAATCAAACGTGTCCATCTTCTGAGATAAGCATCTACAATTTACGAATACCGTTAACTCTTTATCGCTACAATTTTCCAATCGACAAATTAAAATCGATTTTCTCGATAAGTGGCGCTAGCGCATCTCGATTAGAAACCTGTGTCAATCAGTGCGTTTCCTACATCTCCGGAATCGATCATTTACTAGAGTTGTACGTGAGCCTAGATATCGATTACGATCACGCTTCACTGACATGAATAAGAAACGTTGCATGGTCACAGTGTAGCTGTGGACAGAAGCACGATTTGCCCTTGGATGGAGTGACTGGCTTACGTAAGCTCGAAGAGAAAATGTTTATAAAATGTTTGTTACTTATTATTAACTTTTATTGGACCGATTGGAGCTGATTGCCTTGTGTTAATCCTTTATATCAAGAACAGAGAGTGCTGTGTTTTGCAGTGCACTTCATTTTGCTAGCGATTCGAAATATGACAAATTGATTCTTAATTGCCTATTTAATGGCTGAACACTGTTGCTTGGCGTTGTTTTATTCATTGTTGATAGGTAAACCTTTGACTACAATCTCAACTGATGGTAAGTGATGATGTGGTCGAAGGTGTTAACAAAGTTAACCTAGAATTACTGGCTTTCAAGGACAGCTGCCAGAACACACCGTAATGTTAATATTTTTATGTTTGCAATAACGCATGCTCTGGGCAACGTAATGTGCTTAGTGACGAGATTTTCAATGTTATGTTAATGTCAAAACAATTGGGATAATGTAGTTGACATGTTGGTGATACCCAACCTACCTCATAAGGTTTTCTATCACTTGGTCAAAACATGTTTAAATTTTTTTTAAGGGCACATAATTATTGAGACTGTTTGTTGATATTTAGTTTATGTTGAGTAAAATTCCTTCTGATCCGCTGCTATTTTACACTGCGATCCCCTAGACGCCTGCCAAGCTTGGTGATTATGGCTTATCCCTCTAAAAGTGGAGGCTGTGTTCAGCAGTATACAATCCAGCTAACACTATAGGCTAATAGGTATTCAGTAATTTATTATTTTTACTAGTTGGTGCTGACAACTGGTAACATTGACCCACTGAATGGCAATATTTTTTATTATAAATATGAATTGGTACAACTAATTGGTATCTAATTCGAAATTAGTTTTTTGTTACTAAATCCGTCTCTTAAGAGTTATGCCGTGCAATTGCAATATTTTTTGACTACACTATCGTATTGGGGTTAATCCTGTAAGAATAGTTGTAATTAATGAATGAAATAAATAAATAAATAAAAATGGGTACAATGTATTCAGTAATCCAAGTCAAGTTTAGTTTTCTGTGGCCCAGGAGCGTTGCTCTCGAATTTTCACCAATATCCCGTTTGCTTACAAACTTGTTCGCTGGGTTTTACCGTGTTATGTTAAGTTATATGGTTTGACTTACTCGTCAAGCTTGAGTGTAGTAGTCACACGAGTTTTTAAGATAAGTAACCCGCAAAATATTACTTTCTGTGGAGTCGTTGTTTGGGGTGGATTATTCACTTTTTTGTCCCTCTTGATAGGGTTTTGCTATTTTATTAATATTTTTTCATACACATTCATACGTAAATAATTAAGATATTTACGTTAAGAGCGTAAAATAAAAAGGAATCAACTTTGCAATTTTATTCCATCCCAAAAATTTTAAGGGAAAATGTTTCGGACTTTTCCTGGCTTTAGATAATGTGATCAAGATTGACATATAATTTTCTTACTACTACAAACTAAATACATTTTGCTAAAAATCTGTTCAAGTAAAGCTATTTAGCACTTGTCAGCGTCTTAACATAGTGAGAGTCCACAATCACGGGGCTGTTTTTTTTATATCTCAATGAAAACTTATTCGAAGAACCAACGAAGATCCCTGGGAAAACCAGTTCTATTTTTCAATCATGTTACTTTTAGTTGCATTGCAACCGGTAACACTGGTTCTCACATAAACTTCAATCCGGGAAGATCTCGATTGCACTACGATATAACTGCGTACGACTTCCGGAATTATATACGAATTGCTTTCATAATTAAGCTTCATATATCCATCGATACGAATAAGCGAAAGTGGTGCGCTTCTGGTACTGGACTTAAAGCAACTTAGAAATAATTTTACATAAACAGTCTATCCTATTTTTCTTCGTTGTTTAGTGCTATCTTGTTGGAACAATCTCGAAGACCACTTTGTGTTATGCGGTAACATCTACCATCACAAGTGTCAAACTGCACTTCGCCCATTACTATGAGACATAGTCCCATATGCTTGTAATTTCTATGACTCTAATTACTTGTATATGGCCTTATTCCTAACTATATAAAATACATAAATAAACCATTGTACCACTATTCAAAAGTGATCATAGACAGTGACAAGTTAATGAACTACCAATCAAGTAATTTCTAATCGAGTTGCCAATTACGATTGAACACGTCCATATACAATGCCATATAAAGCATAAGCTCACTGCTCTATTCTACCATTTTTTCTATGAAAAAAACGGACGCTGCGCCGTTCTCAATTGGAGTTGGTCTTGGAAAGCGAGGGTTCATTTGATTAAATAGGTTCATATTTTAGTTTCTACATGCAGTCTTTGAAATTACAGGCAAAAGAGACTTAACAACTATGTCTCAAGGTGACGGGCGCAGTACAATTACTGACTTGTGACGAAATGTATCTGTTATAGGCAGAGGTTAGTCCGCCTGACATCAGGTGGGCCACGAACTTGTTCAGTCACAATAAAAAGAAAAAAAAAGCGTAAACTCATCTGATGAAGGGCATCGGGTATGCCCGAAACCCAGATCGACAATTCGACTAATATGAATAGAGACAGTTATTAATTTCTTTAAAAGGTTATTCATTACATTATTTACCTATATAGATTTATTATCCTCCAAATACCCCCAAGTCTTCCTGTGGGAATCGTAAGATGCAACGAAAGGTAAGAAGATGGGCAGCAGTACCTCCTGAAGAACTGCGGTCTAATACTACCAACGCCTGCCATGGGTGAGTATTATTGCAAACTCCCCTAATGGGTGAGACATTTATTCAACAAGTGGACATCATGGTTTGTGATGATGATCCGCTGAAATGTATTTTGTTCCAAATAATGTAGGTTTGTTCTAAGATTGCAAATGACATTCAATATACTAGTGATTAATATTTATTATTACAAGTTTGGTTCTAAGAAAATATATAGACCGGCCTCATGAGTAAGATTGAGGTTATTTTTAAGGAATCCTTATACAATAATAGATTATAAATTCAATCTATCGTCTAGATCTCATTGGTACTGTTAATAGTATACATTAATGTAAAATTATGATTATATTATGCATTTCAAACGGATTTGTGATAATGCCTGATGTTGCTACGGATCCAATTATTATCTACAAGCATCCGCCCGCAACTTTGCCCACGTTGGATATTAGCGATCATCTTGGGAAATACTCAATAAATTGGAATAAAAAGTATCCATTGTCCTAATTCAGGATTTAGGAAATATATGAACAGTGTCGTAAGAATTTCTTCAGCCGTTTTAAAGGTAAATGGTTACACTTAGCTACTAACTGCATCTACAAAATTAATATGAATATTCTGATATTATTTTACTTAAATTTATTTCATTGGTTAAAACTAGAGACATGGAACCTTTTTCCATACAAACCTGGTTACGTCATAGGGTTCATTTCATGCATGTCTTTGAGCCTAATATATTATGTGTAATGAAGCGCTCATAGTGAAGTTTGCTTAGCCGATCAGCAAAGTTAAGCAACGTCCGCCGCGGTCATGAGTCGGATGGGTGACTGCTAGTGACATTACTACTGAGCACATCCGCGCTCCGGAGGGCACGTTAAGCCGTCGGTCACGGTTGTTGTCTTATGATGGCAGTCGTTATAGCAAAGTGGTAGGGCATTTTGCAAATGCCGGCCTAGCTAGCTACCACCCTCAAGTAGAAAATCTGTCGCCAACCACCTAACGGTGTGTTCCGGCAGCTGTCAAGGACAGCTGCCAGTACTTCTAGGTTACCCTGAACAATTTCTTCGACCACATCATTACTTACCATCAGGTGAGATAGTGGTCAAAGGCTAGCTATAAATAAAAAATTAACTTTCTGTTTGGCAGTTTTCGTTTTATCATTTATTTTATCTCAAATACGAATTTCCAGACAAAACGATTTTCCAAATAATTATGAAAACACATTTTTAAGGAAAACTGACAAAGCAGAAGCACAGATATTAGACTCAAGAACATGCATGAAAATTTCACCGAGTTTGAATAGTTGACGATACTACTTTTGTATGGAATACTGTGTGAAGACTCTAGCCATAAGAAAATGTAAAATGTTACCAAAAAACAACCGTGAAAGACGCATTTTTCGAGATAACTTAAATACTACTTGTCAGATCTCACTTAAATTTAAAGGGGACCATATGACAAGCACCAGCTTTCGAATGTTAAAAAAAAAACAAAATTGGTATACCCTGTAAAGATTTGTGAGGTAACACACAAAATTAAGAACGTCTTCACATTTTAGAGTCGCTTAAAAATCAGATTTTATTTAACATATATCTTAAATCGTCTGGCCAGTGACCACTCCACAGATCACAGAAACTAGATCTCTATGGACCACTCTATATCGAATATTATACGCACTTACCAGTGAAACAATACTGGCATTCAAGTTCCATGCTCGTAGTAAACTTATTCCATCTAATCCAAACATGCATACAACCGTGTCCAATATTTCCAAATACATCTATAGATCCAAGTCTTCAAACGTTCCAAATACTTTATACCTTACTTCTTGGTAATAAGATCTATTTTCAGTTGTTATCACTACTTGTTGGAAATTACCATGTGTCGCGTTTCTATAGAAAGTAGCACTTTGTTGTATGTACATAGACTGTTAATGCGGTTTTTATTGAATTGTTTGTTTAGTTCCGGTGTGTTGGATGGACCCTTTAGGTCTATTGATTGTGTGTCGATGACCTGATTTTAAATCGACAGCATTGACTTGAATATGTTCTTGTACAAGGATGTTTGTGCTCTATTAGCATATTGTTTTCCAGTGATTTTACATTGCTATGAAACTTTTCTATCTACTAGCCTTGGCTTGTAACTAGGTGAGATAATTCACATTCAATTAAGATTTTTGTTACCTTACATATATGCCTTTATCAATAAAACACTACGAACAATATATACAAACTACAACTACTACAATGAAAGCATTTATGCAACCTAAAGGCAATTGCAGGCCACACGTAGTCCAAGTACTCCAACCCACTACCAGTTGGCAGCGTTATTTTTATCATCATTTATCTCAAATCAGACAATAAAGTAACAGTCTATATCAAATCAGACTATTAAATAACCATCTATATCAAATCAGACAATTAAGTAACCTAATTCACTATAAATTTGGTTACTTAATTGTCTGATTTGATCTACGAAATATTTTTTTATAGGATTTGATATAGATAGGCGATGATAAAAGGAACAAGTAAATAAAACTTAATGTTTTTATTCTTCATTGAGGTGACGTCCTTTCAACGATATATATAAGGATATATAAATAAATTTGAACTATATAATATACCTATGTGATTATTTAAAACGTTAGTTGCGGAGCTTGTTTAGTCTTTCATAACTGGTCAATTGCTGCGGTAACTTGGATGTGTGACCGTTAGTGGCATATACTGCTAGTACGGTGGTAAATTATTTTGTGATTGATCGTCTGGCTAGCGATCACCCACAAGAAGAAAATTGGTCGCCAAGCACAGATCGGTATTCCGGCAGCTGTCTTTGAGAGCCAGTTATTCTGTTCTTTAGCCTGAGCAAAATTTTAACTACCGTATCATAATTTACCATCCGGTAAGATAGTAGTCAACGGCACAAAAAAGGGATGAAAAACTTATTCCTATTTTAGTTAAGTTCGGGCGTCGTCGCCCAACACTCGAGTTGTAAGATTCTTTATATCATAGGCAAATAAACAGCTAGGTCCATAAACTGTATTATCTAACAAATATTTCAGCATTTTGTTGCCTCTAAAGAAAGATTTTGGAAACTAAATTTAGCAATTGACCGTTACCTGCTCTCGTTTTCAATATGACCGCAGTCTTGCGTACGCCGCCGCATTGTGCATTTTGACCGTGGGCGTGTTTAAGTAGGTACTGCAACACTTTTCGTACAACATGTTCAGCGAACCAGATGCTTCTTCGCTATTTACTATAAAAAAGTTAGCATAACCTACTCCTTTGTCTATGTATTCTACTTAAATCTATATACCTTCTAATAACTGCGGCCATAACCGCAGGGTTAGGCCGCTTTAAACTCATTTATATCGCCTCGAGAGTCGAGAGTTCTTAGGTTCTCAGAGCCACTAGTTATATTGTAGAATGCTCTGCTGGCGCATGTTTTACCTTACAGCTATGGACCCTAGATCAAAAGGCAAATCGATTGTCAGTATATAGTAACGTTTTGAAGAAAAGTTAGAACTAAGCCCACGGTTGTATGTACCTACCCAATAGTGTATTCTGGGCTCTGGCTGCTGACCTTGTTAAGTAGATATTCTTAAAAAAAAAATGGTGTAATAGAAAAATTAAGGTATTGTTTATTTCAATGAGCCCCTTAAAAGTAACAATAGACTTAACAGTACAACCTTTCGTTATTTTTCAATTTTCAATGTAACGACGAAACCTACATACCCACCTACATTGCTAGCCTTCTTGTAAATGTTCTGTCAAACTTTACCCCGTATGTTTTCAAATCAGATTGCCATATAATGGGTGCGTGCGCCGATATTGCACGAGATATGATAATGTAGGTTGCAGAAAGTTGAAACTTGTGACGCAGAGCAGAATGATCAATCCTTCAAAACCAACACTCAAAATTCAATTCAAATATAATGCAGTAGAGTTGCATTTTGAATACTACGTCCTTGTATCCTACTCTCGCTATTTAAGTAGAAATAAACATTAAATCTGTGTCGCTACCTTTTTAAGGACTATGTTATTGCTTTATACGATCTCACCCGTTTATTCTGTAAGGTTTTATAGATGGCAGCTAAGGTAACGCAGCTTCATTTTTTAGTGCACGTTATGGCCGTCTGAATCAGTTTAATTTAATAACAATACCTATACATGACGATTCCTACTGTAGTTTTTTTATCATGTTTCTTATATCTAGTGCGACAGCTATTTGCTTACATGGGGTTCTTGGAACTTTCTGGAAATATTACTTTGTATACTTACCTACCTACCCCATGGGGTGCTAGGTTAGAATGTCATCCCCCATTGCTTCCCGTGGGTGTCGTAGCTCGTAAGAGGTGACTAAGGGAAAATACCAGAAGGTGGGAAGCAGATCCTTCTGAAGAACTGACCATTTTTACTGCGATCTCCAAGCCGCCTACCAAGCGTGGGGAGTAAGGCAAATAGCCCCAATGGGGGAGACCTAGTTCATGGGTGGACGATACGGGTGATGATGATGATGCAGATGATACCTACCCACACAATGAATAGTAACACTATTGACGAGTTGGCCGTTTCCTTTATCTGGGTATCTTATTAACCAAGCAAAAAAACTGGGTTTAGTTCAAAGCTCTTGTGAATCATTTTGGAATCCCGATTGTATCAAATCATTACACGCTTAGGTGAGAAGCATTTTTAAATATGCTACATTTAGATACGACAATATAGGTATTATACGTAGAATAATTGAGCAAAGACAAGGATTAAAAAAACCTTATAGGTAATAAATAAGTATTTTGATGATAGAGACAACAGTAGGTTTCAGCAGCTGTTACTACTGCAAAATAGTAATTCGATGCTTATGACGTGTTGAGATGTGAATTAGATAGCCCTGTACTGTACTATAACAGTCGAATTGTCCATTGCTGACACAGCCTCCCCAATTATGAGGGGGTTTGCCATAATCCCCATGATTGGCAGGCCTCTTGGGGATCGCAGTGTAAAATATTAGATCCTCAGAAAGCGCTACTGCCCACCTTCTGGTGTGTTACCTTTAGTCGCCTCTTACGGATAGAGATGGGGGAGTGACATTCTAGCACGGCACCCCACGGGTAGACCTACCATGATTCAATCTATCTGCTTATCAATAGTTCTTAAATTCAACGCGCTATGGACGTCAGAAATTCAATATTCGTTCGCCTCACAAGAACATAAATATAGATAAAATAGATTTATTTCATAATAGCATGCATACATTCCGTAGAACACTGATTGTTTTTTAGATAACCTCTAGACGCTTAGGTATTAGGCATTTACAGTCCGTTTACCTTTGATTTACAAATATACATGCAAGCCAAGATAATGGGCATGCTATTAGATTTTAATACGCCTGAATGAAAAAGTTTTATCGAAAAGAAAACAACCTCATTCTCATCATTGTTCACAAATTGATTTACGATCAGCTCGTTATTCCTTGAACTGCGAAGGTCAGACAGCTATTACCTGCTACTTACTACATAGAAAGGATGTTGCCTAAGTGCACACTTAGTTTTTAGAGTTCCATGCGGGACAATGGGAGCATGGGAGCATGGGAGCATGGATATTCCTGATTAATATTAATATTTATCCGTATATATTTCTCATTGTCTCTTCTACACACACATTCGCTCATACTCCCACTCAACACACTCACACATTCTCATACCCACACAAACACATACACCCATTACGAACATACACAATGGTACACATTCTTACTCAGTCACTTTTGTATAATCTGTGCTTCGTCGTAAATTTAAAATTTATTTATTTCTGTTTATGTATGTTTTTTTTATCTGAGTAATTCTATTTTGGCCACATTTTTAGTTTTAGATTTAATGTACATAATATATGTTTATTGTATACGCTGATGAATTACCTGAACAAATAAAATAAAAAAAAAATGGGAGCATTTAACAGGTACGTATGTGCTGAGCCGCTTTGTATATCGTCTGTTCACTCTAATTTCTACCTTTTATCTAGGTATGTGTATTTTGAACCGCTACTAATTGCTACTAATTAAGTAGCCAGGTAAAATATTAACACATTATCCCCAAAATATGTAACATAAACAAATTTGAAAACCTATTTAAATATATATTTATATACCAGTAATAAAATATTACTTTTTGAAGGTCCCGTAGCGCGAGCGAAGCGTCTCCGTATCAGGTTTGGCATAAAAACTTTCGCATGTCGGTTTACTCTTCAGGTTGTTAAGAATCGCATTTTGACGCGCTCGTAGCGAAGTTTGATTAGCTGTTTTTAATGATCGTCCGCCGCGGTCATGAGTTGAATGGAAGACCGCTAGTGACATTACTACTGAGCGCTTCCGTGCTTCGGAGGGCACGTTAAGTGGACAGCTTAACGTGTCCTCCGTGCTTCCGGCTAGCGACCACCCTCAAGTAGAAAATCTGTCGCCAAGCACCTAACGGTGTGTTCCGGCAGCTGTCTAATAAGTATAATAAGGCTAACCTAACAAGCATAATAAAATCTCGAGAAATTTTGTGAGCACGTTCGATAACTTTATGTTTTTTTTTCTATTCAGTTTTAGGAAAAAAAAAAACAATCAGTGAATATTTGTGCAGAAGCCATGTCGTGCGCAAGTCCGCATATACTTGTTCGTTTTTTTTTCTGTTGGATACAATTATCGTATGCATTCAAGCGCTTCCATGCACTTCAATGCCTAGGTTACGATATAAGGTTACAATTAAAATATATGGAGGTAAAACTGAATTACTTACTATTGCACATAAGACCATTCGTTCCGAACGTGACCTTTAGATGTGCTTTTCAAAAACCACCGTGCCGATTGAACTTTTGCTCGAAAACTGTTTGACTTAGTATGAAAAACTTGGGAACTAAAATATTTACCTTCCCTTCAAGGAAACAGATTTAGAAGCGTGACAGTAAAAGAATTTTAACCAAAACCAATACGTACTATTGGAGATACTACTCGTCAGATCTCTTTCAAATTTAAATGGGACCTTAAGACAAGCACCAGCTTTCCATAGTTACAAAAATACATCAAAACCAGTACACCTTGTAAAGAGTTATAAGACTTATAATGTCACACACAAAAAAAAATACAGTCGGAATGAGAACCTCCTCATTTTTTTTAAGTCGGTTAATTAATTGAAACACGTAAAAACACGCACACGAGGTTTACTGTTATATTTTTAAAAAAATATTTTTTCAGTATTTAATTTTACATAGGTACTCTTTTATTATTTTGTACTATAGGACATAAAAAAAATACTTACCTATTGTGCTCAACCCTTAATACATTGAAAATATAATTCCCTATACGATGTAGAATCGTTCTCGCGTAAGTCCGTGAACACTTTGACATTATTTTTGTGTACACTTTCACTTACTTTGTCATTGAATCATCGTCGTGCGAGGTCGGAGCAATCATGTCATTTTGTCAAATTGAGATGATGGTGCGGTATCTAGAACCTACTTTTTCGATTTCATTCACGATTCACTTTGACACAGTTTCCTACCGTTTTTTGTTAATGTTTGGGAAAATTAGTCACACAATTGCTCACATGACAAGACTAATATAAGAATGTTTATTTGATAAAATGTTTCTGCCATATAACATACAATTTCCTTTCTGGGTGATCTGATCTTTCACGAATATTGTTCAAAGTCAAAGTCAAAATCATTAATTCAATTACAAATTTTAATATTGAAATATACTACATTGTCTGCCACGTCCAACAAACAAAAATTATCGAGCCACTGCGAGAAGAACGGGCAAGAAACTCGGGGCCATTCTTTTAAACGTTCTTTAACAATGTGTTAAGTACATACTATATAGTAAAATTATTACAATACTTAATTTACATTACGTAGGTGACAGGCGCTGGCTTGGCAGAGGCGAACCAGTCCAAGCATTTTTGTCGTTTAAGTAATCACAAACTGTGTAGTAAGATTTCTTTATCAAAATATTCTTCACGTGCAACTTGAATTTTCTTTCTGAGAGCGTTGTAATATGTTTCGGCAATTAAAACCGCACACAGTTCGAAAACTACTCAACTTATATTAATATTACCGACCTGGCATTCCCTTATCTCTAGTCTGGGCGTGTATTAAATGGCAACATACCTACAGGAGACCCCTGAGCGTGTCTAAGACTATGGAATTGTTTTACATCTGATGGCTTCCCTCGGGAGACAACAAGATTTTAACAGTTTTTGAAGCGCTCGTAGCGAAGTTTCCTTAGCCATTCTGAACCGATCAGCAAAGTTAAGCAACGTCCGCCGTGTAATGATTTGGATGGGTGACCGCTGGTGACATTACTACTGAGCGCTTCCGTGCTTCGGAGGGCACGTTAAGCCGTCGGTTGTTGTCTTAGGATGGCAGTCATTATAGCATGGTGGTAGGGCATTTTGTTATTGCCCGCCTGGCTAGCTACCACCCTCAAGTAGAAAATCTGTCGCCAAGCACTTAACGGTGTGTTCCGGCAGCTGTCCTTGAGAGCCAGTATTCTAGGTTAGCCTGAACAACACCTTCGACCACATCATCACTTACCGTCAGGTGAGGTAGTGGTCAAAGGCTAACCTATCAAGCATAAAAAAGTCTTATGAAAGGCCACGTTTCCTTAAAAAGCTGAGAGTATCCAAAAAGTATGTAGCAATGTAGAATTTACTTTAGTCTCTTTTACTTTTAAAAATATTAGGAACCTTTAGCTGTATAACAAAAGGTAATAAAACTGGAAGAGAATGTTCTAAACGTGCATTTATACACTAGCTCGACTTAATGGACGCCATTGAGCTGCACAGAGTATAAAAACATAATTGTATTACATCTAATTCACCCTTCCGGAAAGATACGACGGTAAACGTAGAAATTACGGCGCAGCCAAGGTTGCGTTACAATTATAATAAAAGTTTAATAAGCACTCTACAGCACAATTCATGCAGTAGGACAGCTTGATAGAAATCTATATAAATTTTTTTTTATTTTTTTTATGCATTATAGGTTAGCCTTTGACTACTATCTCACCTGATGTTAAGTGATGATGTGGTCGAAGATGTTGTACAGGCTAACCTAGAATGAAACAGTTAAGTAATCTTAAAGAAGTAATTACTTTTTCTGTTACCAAATTCGAACCAAGTTCGAACATCTAGCAGGGCAGACGCGTTTACTTATAATAACAGTACTGCCCTTGTCTACTACCAATACTCTCCGTTCCGAGCTCGTTAATTTTGGCATGGCACTCTTATGTACTTATAATATACTGGCCGGTTTGTTATATTTAATCTAAAACGCAGCAAGTTTAATAGATGGCCCTGAATTGTTTTACTTTGCAATGAACGGGCAGTTTACTATTGAAGACCTACCTGTTATATCTCCACTCTCACCATATCGTTACTTTCCCCATGCGTGCTTGACTCTATAGATATCGATGTAATGGTTTGAAATAGGAAAACGATTGGAATTGCTGAATCAAATATGCAGCATTTTTTTATCTATATACATAGTATATAGTTACGTCGTTACTTCTACTAAGCTATCTGTAATGATAAATTTTGTACTTGTATTGTAAGTTGGTATACTGATAGTATTGTGCAAAAGCGCCTTATATGAAGCAGGTGCGAGGTCTGCTACACTTGTTATTCTAAGATTTGAAGGTTATATTCATATTTGTTTAATATATTTTTCTTGTTTTTTATACTTAGACAAGCGGTGCGACGATCAATATAATAATAAAAAAAATGGTACATTTTTTACGCCTACATGCGTGTATGCATGCATAATAGTATGTACATATAGGTATACACAATAAACGCAAACGCGCTAGTTGGCAGGGCTATAAGAGGGCCTTCCTTTATACCTTTCCTTATAGAAGGAGTTTACACAGAAAGTAGAGGTAGGAACGTAAATTCAAAATATATTTTACCAGTAGGAAAGCATTGAAGCCATAGTCGATTGTTAAAGAAAGGATATAGGGACTCGAAGTGAGATAAACACTTCGTTTCATTTCGAATGTTAGGAAAGTAAATAAAAAGCTGTTAAGTTAAACAATATTTCATAAACTATACAAAAACTAGGCAAAACTAAATGATAAGTAAATATAAAGTCATGCTGCAAAATAAAATATTTATTAATTACAATTTTACGCTGCAGTTTTGAAAACTGGCTGTATAAAAAGATAGGCAATGGCTTACATGGTTTTTGAATTAATTGACATCAGGGAAAATTCATTCCTAGGAACAAATTAAAATATAATTTATGCAAAAGTTATTTGCTTCGAAGGGACGGATGAAAAAATAATGCAAATGGCAAAGATAAGTGCTACGGATATCAAGCAGTCGAGCTTCCACCTTCCTCGTAAGGTGTGTTGATGTGGCCTCGGATGTACTTCCTTTGCTACAGAAATAAAAGCCATGGGCTGAGAAGTCTGGAAAGCAAGATTTCCTTCAATCTTCACGCTTGAACTCTCAGTGATCATACCCACGAAATCACTGGTAACGTAACACAGCTGATTACCTATACCACGGATTTAGGAAGGGAGGGGATATGGCGCGAGGCATTTATTCTACTGATCCGCATGTCGCAGTTTTTCAATTATCTATCCCCACTGCGCTTCACGCCTACAAATGAAACAATAAACTCTTAAAGTAATACACTGAACGCAGGGCTCCCATTAGCTACTCACACCAACTCATTACATGCACACTGACAAATCAATCAATGAAAGCAAAGCGCTCGGACATCACAGTAACAATAAAAATTACCCCTACATGCATACATTTACACGTACGCTAGGGCTTGATACTATCGGTAAAGTGGTATCGAAATAAAAACTACATAGTTTAACTGAATAACTAATTGAGTATAAAATAACATTTCATGCTACATATATTCAAAATTCATGTTTTATTTATTTTCATGTCACCTAAAATTTTATGAAAATGTAAGTAAATAATATGAAAAAATAATTGAATATAAAATAAAACAGCTTGCACTTGGTTTGAACCGTTTTAGGTAATTATTTATTGGATAAATAATACTTGACAACACATAGTATGTATGTTACTTTATTAGTTTTTATATTTTTTAAATTAATTTCACACGTACTTCTGTCAAAGCAGTCGTGGTTTCGGGGCAATTCGCATTCTTGGGGATTATGTAGCTCCCAAGAACAAGATGCCTTTGAGTCGACTTTCTCCGATTCCTAAAAGTTATGAATGCAATTGAAACCTCAGTAACTGTAGTCGGCGTACTATAGTCACTACCTGCAGTATGCGATCGGCAAGGAGGGTAAGCGACGCGCTGCGCTAGACGCAGTAAATAGTATCTTGCAGATAAGATTTCATCACCAGATTTCAAGAAGTTCTCGATTGCCCTCCTTACCGCTCGCATACCGCAGGTGGTGCCTAGCATTAGCAACTATAATAACAAAGATGATACATTTTATATTTCATATCATGCATTTTTCGTATAAAAAATGAAAGGTATGTACCGAAAATATATGAAAAACTTTTATTTTTGGGACTGCTCAATCAAAAAGTCTGCCACTTTTATTCAAGGGTTGAAACATCTCTTCCCTAAAATGGGCTGAACATATTCTTCTTTTTTTAAATGGTAGCCAGGTAGATCCCCTGCCTGTCGCTTCAATCCATTTTTCCTTAATATTTGGATCTTTTGGGAAACTGACAGAAAATGTATGTTCTGTTTTAAAAATATCTTCCACTTTACCACAGTCAATTATAATAAGTAGTCTCTTTCCAAATAACGCTTGCAATATTGCTTTAAAGTTTATTAACAACATTTAGCAGGCTCGTTACAGTATCGATTGATCGTTTTAAAAATATCTTCCACTATACAATAGTCAATTATTATAAGTAGTCTCTTACCAAATAACGTTTGCAATATTGCTTTTAAGTTTATTAACAACATTTAGCAGGCTCGTTAAAGTATTGATTGATATAAGTATTTCTATTATGTATCAACCACATCACTAACTCTCGGCCGATAGCAGCGGCCGTACTACGCGACGACGCTCGCTTTCAGAATATCGTTAACGCAATTCTACATTGCGGCATTTGCTTGTTGAGTCGTAAACAATTTTATAACATTAGGAGCAATGGATTTCAATAATGAATATGCTATACTTTTGTCACCTTTGGAACATTTTCAACGGCTCTGTTAACGTCGTTTGGAATTATGATGGATTTTAAATAATAACATGTGAATTCTTGTATTTCTTGTATTTACATGTCAAATGATATTCCATTTATGCTATAGTTCACATTGTCACTTTTGTTCTTGCACGTAATGACAGCACAACTTGGCATTTGGTGGTAATTACACGATGTTTGCACGACCGTGGACAAAGTGCGACTGGCGCGCCGATATTTACGATTTTAACTAACAAGTTCTCTGGAACTCGTTGCTGCGACACGTGTCACGCCTCCTCGGCATATCCCCTCCCTTCCTAAATCCGTGACCTATACCGACCTATAGTTTCGATATTTTAATAGAATAAACCTGTAATCTGTAATTCAATCTTTCAAGTCATTAATTATGTCATATTTGCCTAGACTATGGTGTACTTATAAAGGAAAAGTAACTATTGTAGGATTTGTAGGCACGGTTTTTTCCAGTATTCAAATGACGATGCCATTAACAATTAATTGTAGTGACAGCAAATAACACCACTGTTTTATCTCCTTTGTACGTAAGTACAAGTTTACCTATACAACAATACACAAGTAGGTAAGTATACATACAAAAAGTTTCATTACTTATTGTACTAAATGAGAAAATCTGTTGCCAACAACAGATTTTCTACTTGAGAATGGTAGGTATAACGCGGCGAGATTCGAAGCATGGACCTTCTGCGTGGTGCTAAGTTCTTATACCTACTGTCACTAAGCAATCACTGAGTTATCTTAAAGGTACCAAACGACTTCCGCACAGAGCTATCCGGTAGCTTTACTTTAGACCCAGTTTCCTCTTAGGTTTAATCTACTCCAGCAACCTCAACCAGATCAAGTGAGAAAATGGGTAAATGCTAACCTATCAACTGATAAAAAAAATCATCTGCAATGATTTTCGTTTTTGTTAAAGATATATATAGATATAGACTTAAGCCAGTATGTTATTTTACCGATACTATTGACTGAATTGACCGGAATGAAGAATACTATCTCTTACTTCTTATACTCTTCTAGTTGGCTAATGCCTTCTTATTTAATTTTTTTTTATTGTGGTCAAAGACTTACCTATAACAGTAAATCCCCCATCATCACTATGATGGGTCGAAGCTGTTAAAAGCTAAACCTAGAATTACTCTCAAGAACTGCTGCCGGAACACACCGTCAGGTGCTTGGCGACAGATTTTCTACTTGACTTGGTCGCCCTTGGACCTGCTGCGCGGCAGTTCATAGCCCATGCCACTGATTCATCACGCCTGGATAAATGTTATTATATTTTATTGTTGATATGTTATTGATAAATGCTATCAAGACGCTTAGACCTGTGTTTCTCCAAGGCAGATGAGATGAGAGAATAGTTCCTCCCCCAAAGCCTGGTTGATTTGTATGGTAGCAGCGGCAAACAACATCCAAATACATTTAAACAAACTAACAATCTTGTGTTTTGAGGGCTTTGTGTCTATATACTTACATGTAGGTATGTCATGGGTATACCTACATCATTAATCTTTATATATTGTCTATAGGCAGTGACATGAGTTCAAATTTACTTAGAAATTAGCATGTAAGTAGGTTCATGAAACTGTCATCTTCCCAGTATTCAAATGAAGGCATTACCAAGGTTTAATTGCAGTAACACATCACTATTGTCTGTTTCTAATAAACGCATATTACCTACTTACTTTTAGTATACAATGGTATATAACGCATATTACTTATAGTAACTATTATATCATCTGTGAACAAGTGCACTCATGACCACAGATTAGGTATAAGTAACTATCATACAATTACTGCGACCTGTGAGAATTGTCTATAATATGTAGTCACCTGTTGGCATAGTTAGACCACGCTAATAACAGATGTTCGGTTTTGCAATCAACGAAGGAATTAACGTGTTGGCGTCCACCAGAAATCACGTTAATAATGACGAAAGTTGGTGATTGTGCTTGTATCTTTGTTACTTCTTCATGCTCAAACGGCTGGACAAATTTTGATGAAATTTGGTATGGGGGTAGATGAGGCGAGAGATTAACACATAAGGTACTTTTCATCATCATCCAACACCACGTGGGTGTAACCGCGGGTTGCAGCTAGTTATACATAGTATTATACCCAGCAAGTATCTTCTTTATTTGCATTATACATAAAGACAACTCAGCTGTTAATAAATGATAATATAGTCGCAGATAGGAGCAGGCTAGTCTAAAATGGGGACTCGCTTCCAAAGGAGTGTGACAGATACGTCACACACACTCTTCACACTCGACCGATTTTCAAATGACTTCTCGTGTGGTCAATAAAAGATGATTAACATGAAGATGAAAATGATGTGTATTTCAAAGGATACTTACGAATTTTGGCAGCTAGAACCGGAAGTGTTTTGCAAAATATAATACCTACCTAAGTATGTACTTAATTAAATTCGCATGCTTGGCGAAAATAGTATACTTCGTAAATATTTTAATTTCAACTGTTTAGTTACTCCGTTGGATACTAATTGTAACTGTGATTATAATTTAATCTAAAACATCAACGTGATCAAGCTATACATGCTATGCACCAGGTAGTGGAGGCTGATGTAGGAAGCGAGGTCAATGACCCAAAGAGTGCAGTGCCAGTGACGCTCTTGCGCCCGCGCATCATACCGACATAGGTATCATTCTTCGGAGGCTTTTACAGCTTTCTGTGGCGTAAAAAATATTAAGATTTTGATTTTGTTGAGTTTCCCTGGATAAATAAAGTTCTTGTCATATAATTAATTGCTAAAGAAAGCTTGTTATACAGATCTAAAAGACGCAGGCAATAGGTTCTTTTAGAATACATATGCATGGAAATATTGTCATTATTTTCAAAAAAAGAACACGCGAAATATCGAATTTACGGGCAATGAAAATCAAATCCATTGCAGGAGCGTTTTTTGAATATGGAACATTACACGCTCCAGGTCCAGCAATGTTGTATGAAAAGGCGCGGCGTGCTGAGGTTATTAAATAAATACTCTTTGATTGGTACTATTTTATCATTCTTGGCACATTTCGTAGCTGTATACACAGCTGTATAGCCATAAATGCGTTTGCATTTAAATTTTGGCACAGATGATAAATAGAAATTTGGCGGCAAAGCTGAAAATTCGTCTTGATTTGTTATTTACATACATACGGTACGTACTTAATAAATATAAATTAAATAATTAAAGTGAGTTCGAGTACGGTTCAAAGAGTGAAACGATGATTGATTGTACTCCACTAGATTTAAGATCAGAAGCCAAATTGGCCATGGAAAACCTGCTTCCAGCGAAGTCAAAAGAAAATAAATATTATATTTTCTCCACTATTTTACATTATTTTGAGAAAAGCACTGTACATACTCGTATATGCCGCGGAGGATATGGCAATCGCCTGTCTTGTATTAGTGAAGTCCCCGCCTACGACTCGGCCATAAAACTCTTACTCGACCTGCAATTGCCTATTTCATGGCCTTTACAATATTTTTTTATTGCTATTTTTATGATACGATGGTTTAACGAGATGGTCTAGCTGGACGGAGCGCCTTATCCGCCCATTGCAGTTTCATCGTTTGCGCCTGCCACCACCACTGCTCTGCGCTCGTTACTCCGAGAATTTAGCTCTTATGCCTCGTTCACCCAATAATTTTACTTGATACAGTGCCCTTGACGCCTACTCAGAGCAGTATTGGTTCACTATACAGCTCCGTGATAGTAAAGCTAACACTGCGGTAGTACCCTACAAATTGACTTCTTTTTTACACGACTGCCATAAAAAAAGGAGTGTTTTGTTGGATGTTTGTGAGTTTCCTTATTCCACCATAACCGCTGAACGGTTTAACCGATTTTAATGTGTGATATATCATTAGATTCGTCTTGATAGTGCAGGTGACACTAGGTACATAAAAAAAATAACAAATATTTTTTCTCCTCCAAACCCTTCGGAGGGGTACCAAAATGGAGGGCATTAACAAAATATATATTATATATTGCAGTTTTAATTTCAATGATACGATAAAACGCTTAAGCGCGCTAAAACGAAAATAAGCAATTTTCACTTCGGTTGAATAATTTTTAATTAATTATACTTGTTATAAGGGCTGAAACCAATGAGATGAAAATAGGTAAAACGAGAATGGATCACCAGAATACGCGGTTCTGCGGGATTTGTATTGCAGCAAATGTGCGGCAACGGCAACCACTAATAGTAGACTAAGTATATAAAATGAAGAACAAGATCATGAAAATAAACCCCGGGCCTTCCCTCGCCCAAAATCCGGTGGTGCTGAACGACCGACAGCGGTAGTCAGCATCTAAGTCCTCTGTAAAAAAAACAAGTGTATTTCAAAAACTACTACCTAGAATATTTGAGCAAGTAAAAAAATGCAATGACGTCGAAAATAACTATTAGTATAATTTTTCATAAATCGCAAGTGATTTGCAAAATTAAATACCTTCCTCAGTATGTACTTAATTAAATCCGCGTAAATATTTTATTATTTTTCTCCCTACTTACAAAATTTTATATACCTATATATATATATATATATATGCTTTTATTGTAGTAGCTGTAGTGTTGTATATAGTTTATAGTATTTTGTTTAATATTAAACACTTAACATCTTAATAGGATAGGTATACGAAATGAATTTACCCAACTTTCACATTACATATAACCTACCTTTTGTATCAACAAATTGTAAAGCAAAACTGTCTGGGAATGTGAACAAGTAAGCTCGTACTATGTTCAAACATGTCTGTATGTATAAGATGTGTCAATAATGACTTGCTGTGTGATGCGACAAGATTTATGTAAATGTTTACTACTTGCTATTGTTATTACTACTAAATTCAATTAGTTACATTAGAAACGCCTACACTTACTTATATTAATTGAATATATAGCTTCTGCTTACGTACTAGGTTCTGCCTAAGTTCTAGACCACTGCCCAGGTTGACTAGGGAACAAATGCGCCTAATGATCAGCGTTCCACTAATCAAGTCGGCGTTATTTATTATATGGTCATTTTGCTAACTAACTTTTTTTTTTTTTTTGCTGATAGGTAATCCTTTGACCACAATCTCACCTGATGGTAAGTGATGATGTGGTCGACGGTGTTAACAGGCTTAACCTAGAATGACTGGCTCTCAAGGACAGCTGCCGGAACACACCGTTGGGTGCTTGGCGACAGATTTTCAACTTGAGGGTGGTCGCTAGCCAGGCGGGCATTCGTAAAAATGCCCTTCCACCATGCGGTGAAGCTCAAGCCCGCGGCGGGATTCGAACCATGGACCTGCTAAAAAAAAACTCTTGTATATTATTCTAAACCATCGCTGCATCGCCTCGATTTAAATAGAAAAAGGAAGATAGTTGCAGTTGCCCTCCCGCTCCGGTCATTATCAACAAATGTTACCATAATATGATTACTGCAACTTTTGATGTTAATAGTCATTTAGGCATAGGGTTTTGGGCAATACTTTTAGCAGTTAGGCTATAACTTAAAAATTACAAAATTGATATTAATAATAACATTTAAATTATGCTATCAATAACCAGTTGGACAAAAACAATCATCAAAATTGGATGATCCTCTTATAAAGTATGCGTGGTCGTAAATAAATACAAGCTTTATGCTTTTTAGGGTTACGTACCCAAAGGGCAAAATGGAATCTCTCCATGGCCTGTAATGTATGTCCGTCCGTCGGTCCGTATGTCATTAGCTCTCTAGCTCGTATTTTTTTTTAAACTAAGTAATGATTTACATTTTTTTAAGTGTGGCTCCCATACTTGGTTACGTAGTAGATTTGAAAAAAACCGTACCGACTTCCAACACTGAAAACTAAGAAATAATTTATTACATAGCTTGTTAAGTTATGAAATAACTGAAAAGAAAGAAGTAAATAAGACGGTACCATGCTGCTATCAGAACGGACAACATTTTTGTTATTTTACGGTCTATTGCAATACGGAACAGTTAGTTTGGTCAGTTTATTTTATAAGTAAATTAAAAATAAGTATTAACAATATATCTCAATAGTTTTGTATTGTAGCTATATTACTTGACCATATAATTAATTTTACATGCCACTTTCTTATTTGTATTAGCAACATATTTTTAGCACTGTGACTTTTCCTTAGAGCAAAACTGCTGCCACCTATACTCACATAATATAATTTCTGGAATTGACTGGAATAACACCAGAATTAAATTTCACCATTTTGTGTTTGTCCACAGAGCGATGTCGCGGTGGAAGGGTAAGCTGAGGTAGCCGCCAGATGGCAGCAGTCAGTGCGGCGATGTTCCGCCCCGGGGGCGGTCTCGATCCTTCGTGCTATGCCACTCAAAGGGTAAGTAGTTCAAATGTTTTTATTCAGATGGCGTTGTAATACATAATATGAAAACGAAAAGTGAAATCATTCCAAGATAAACAATAAGAAATGTCAAGTGTTCAATTTTATTAGTGTTTGACTATGACGCTCTGAGAATAGTAGCTCCATTTCGAATTCATGTGTAATTGATTTGATAATTTATTTCCCTTTATATTAACAACCTTCCGATTTATTCACTTCAACTCGAGTTAATGAAATTAAATTTCCATAATCAATAGCACTCTATGAGGTTGTTTGTTTGCTTTAGTCGAGTTGAAGCGAGGTTTGCCTACACGTGTAGAAAATTATTGTTTTCAAGGATTTCACTCACTGAAATAATAATTATGTTCGAATAATGATTGGTATCAATTAATTTTTAGATTACCCATAGAAACTTTATATTAGCTAAAATTGTTACTTGAGTTTATAATAAATTACACTTATACATAGGTATTTTACTGTATATATGGTGGGGTGGGTGACATTCAAACCCGGCACCCCACGAGGAGTCTATGTTAGATAATGGACTATAAACATAACCCATACCAAGTTTCACGATTGTAAGCATTACTGTGTTTTAGATGTAGCAAAAGTTATTTTAAATGCCTTTTTCTTGTATGGGATCTCTCTTTTATTTTTGATAATAACAAATATTTTTTTAATATTTTAAGAAAGAATCAAATTAATATTTTAATAAAACACTTAAAAAATACAAAAATATATCTAGTGACAATGCTAAGCTATCGTGACGTCACAAACGCCACGCAGCCAAACCGGAAGAATTTTTCGACGCGTTTCGCTTCTACACGAAGCATCGTCAGGAGGTCTTGACTCTGCGAGCGCACGATCGAGAATCTTTTCGCGTCTACACGAAGCATCCTCAGGAGGTCTTGACCCTGCGAGCGCACGATCGAGAAGAGACTTCTCGATCGAAGCGAAACGCGTGGAAAAATTCTTCCGGTTTGGCTGCGTGGCGTTTGTGACGTCACGTCGGCTTAGCAGGAAAATTAGGCGGAATTGTCACTAGAGATATTTTTGTATTTTTTCAGTGTTTTATTAAAATATTAATTTGATGTTTCCTTAAAATATTTAAAAAAAAATGTTATTATTAAATATGGACTTCCGCAAAGTAACGCCTGAATCTATTCATTATTTTATTTTTAAGTTTTTTTGTTTCTGGTTTAATAAAAGATCCGCCATACGCTGTGACGGTAAGATTTGACTTTGGGACTGAGCTACATTGACTGATAATAATAATGATAACGGGAAATTACCTATTGCTAAGGTTTATGCAAATATTTAGTTATAAATCACAAATCTACTCTCTTTTTGAATATAATCTATTAATTACCGTTCCAAAGATACAAATTCAAATTCAAATTCAAATAAGTTTATTTGTAGAATGTAGTGTACAAGATGGTAAAAATTACAAAATAGTTCTCATACATTCTTACCATATAGGCATGCAAATTTTTTAAATCCAAAATTAATAGTTCTAGTTACATCAATATAAGCCATTTAGTTGTCATTAGGTACCAATAAAATTACATAACTAAATACAATCACATTAAGTTAAATTATATTCATAAATATATTCAATTAGGCATAATAGGTTGTCAAAAATAAATAAATAATACAATAATAATTAATAACGCATATAACAAATTAATTCATAATACATATTACTATTGTTGTCTTAAATTATTGTCCTCTAAAAATTCCACAATACTGTAATAACATTTTCTGACTAGAAGCTTTTTTAAATTATGTTTAAAAGTAGACATATTGCATTCTTTTAAGTACTTTGGCAGTTTATTATATATTTTAGGGGCCATACGAAATATACTTTTACTCATAAGTGTAGTATTAGCCGGTACATCCATAACAGTTATGGACTGTCAGGCACAGGTCCATTTTTCGATCCATACGCCACACCATGAGCTTCACCGCATACTTTAAGGCCAATTAATGAATTCTCGCCGGGCTAAATACCACCCTCAAGAATAAAGTCTGTCGCGAAGCACCTAACAGAGTCTTCAGCAAGCAGTCTTTGAGAACCAGTAAAATTACAGGCATATGGGACTTAAAAACTGTAGGTATGTCTCAGCGTGAATGCCCCTGTTATAGGCAAAGTTTAGTTCGCTTAATATCAAGTGGGCCTCGTGCTTGTTCCGTCACAAACAATCAAAAATTGAAAATTTTGTTGGTCGCAATGGGGGCCACATTGCTCAAACGGATAGATTTCTCCAAAGGCCTCGTAGCCTATGACAACTCCTGCTAGCTTTGGGTTCAGAAAGATAAACAAACAGTGACCATTACGTGTCCATCGGTACACCAAACAAACGTGTTTGTGACGTAACGAGCACGCCGGACGACACTGTGTGATCTGCTTGCTGAATTACGGGGAGGCTAAAATGTGCCTACAATAAACTGATTGACACTAGATTTCGTAAAACGTGATCCTTTAGAACGTAACAAAATAGTATGAAAAGTATGCTAAATTCGCACGATTGTATGTTTTTTTTGTTAGGTTTTTACGCGATTACGCCGCTAATTATGAATTCTTTTTGATATTTGTTTTTCTGTTGAGGAGCCAAGTTGTTTCCATTTATATATCAGCATCATCATTTGACTAGTTTTTAATTACAGTTAATATACTGAACATTTATGGCATTTTGAGAATGGCTAGCTTCCACCCTAAAGTATTTTGTTGAGTTATAATTGAAATTTTTGTTGTTAAATGGAATTGTATTAATACGAAAGTATTGTTGACTTAAAAAAAAAAAAAAATTAAATCTTAATCAGTTACTAATATTATTGTATGTTCAATATTGTGGACCAAGCTGTTGTGACTATATTATAATAATGTGTAAGATTTTTCAAATGACAATTTTTAAAAATTACAACAATAACAGAATTTAAAGGTATCTTTTCAGTAAATACTTTTAAAAGTATCCTAAAAAACATTAAATAATATTTAAATAAAACACTTAAAAAAGCATAAAATTATATATCTAGTGACAATTCCGCCTAATTTTCCTGTTATCTACGTGACGTCATAAACATCACGCAGCCTAACCGGAAGAATACCCGTAATGTTTTTTAGGATACTTTTAAAAGTATTTGTTATTATATCATTGTTAGGTATCTGAACCAAAATCTTGTTTATCTTTTATGGACAATTATATGATATCATGAGATCTATATTATATGTAAACCATGTTGACATAGATAATAGAAAACACTTTACTGCACAAAAAAATAAAAATTACATTAAGTAGGTACAATAAAATACTATATAGAAATATACTAGTGCAAAATGACGGTCCTATCGCTTACACTGATTTCTTACAGATAACCAATTATTATTTAAAAGAATTAAATTAGATTTGTCTGTGTTATTTCAACTTTCGATATCATTTTGTGAACACAACATCTTACTATAATTACCTATGCTAAAACAATATTTACTTGTCAGTTGTGACACGTCTATTGCCACCTACAATTTAGTCAATTCATTCTAGATTATTATATTATCGTGTGAACAACAATCTAGTACTTTTTCTGAGAATGCAAGTGGAGAAAATGCAAAGAAAAGTGAAAATCTTAAGGTGTGGTATGAAATAAGAAGTGCAAACTAACCCCTAAACTAAATAAGATAGCTAGAAGAAGAATAAAAAGAATGTAAATTCTAAAATTGTTAATTTACCAAATGGCGTATGACACGTATTATGTAGGTGTGTGACGTTATATGCCATCATTTGATTAATCAATTAATTAATTTCAGTTTATAATTATCATATCTTAAGCGAAGGATGTATGGCAGAACATGTTTAATTGCCTATATTCTCAGCCATACCTCTACGCTCAGGTCAATTTTCACTCAAAATTATGGGGCCCGTATTTTGACCCCCTTAATTTTAAAATATATAAAAATTAAAATTTTATAATTATTTATTATTATTTTTATATACATTTTTTTTTATTTTATTTTTTTCTATTTTAATTTGTATAGTTTTTTTAAATTCAAACTGAGCTGGAATAGATCTATTCCAATACTACTTTAACCTCGATTAGAGAGGAATAGAAAAAAAGTTATGCAATCGTTATGGAACAAGCTTGTTTGTCAAAAATTAATAGGTGTTCCTATAAATTTTTGTTCCTATTAAATTTTAATTATATATTTCTTACGTGAATGATACCTTGAACAGAAGGTAGAGTTGTTACTTTACCGAATTTATTTGTCGTGCTGCTGTACAGAAGGTTTTTCATTACTTTAAACAACGTTAGTAGAAGTTAACATAAAATATGTTGTAAATTTTGAAGTAGTTTTAAATAAAATGAAAAACTAAATTGCTCCACATAAAATTTAATTTATTTCTTCAAATTTCCATCAAAAAGTATACTAAGAAATGCTGATTCAACGTAAATTTGAAAACAATTAATTTACATTGTATTCACTTATAAAATCTTCAGACAACTTTGATGTTGTGTTTTCATCACTATAGTTTCGTTTTTGTTATCTTACAGTTATTATTTTTGTTTATAAATTGTTCTTTTGAACTATAAATATAATAACCCAAAGAGTAATAAGACTCTCGTAAAACATTTTAGTTTTATTGAACTCTTCAATCTGCTTCTGAAATTAATTCAAAGTTTTCCAATTTGTGCTGGTTGGTACCAACAATGGAGGTTCATATTTTACGAACATTTTTGACATTCATTGTCATATGAAATTATGTTAAACCAAATGTATTCATTGAAAGATTTAACTTTGAAGAATTCTCTTTTTATCGAATTGAAATGAACTTTGCCTTGTCTAAGTTAGTTTTTTTCTAAGACATAGGTAGGCGCTACGCTAATGATTATATTTCACTTTCACGAAAACTAATTTTGTTTATCATATTTAGTTTTAGTTCATTATATAAAATTATGTTGAAAAATAATTGTTGAAGCGCTCATAGCGAAGTTAACTTAGCCGTTATTAACTGATCAGCTAAGTTAAGCAACGTCCGCTGCGGTTATGGCCTGGATGGGTGACCGCTAGTGGCATTAATACTGAGCGCCTCCGTACTTCGGAATAATAACGAGATGCATCCTCAAGTAGAAAATCTGTCACCAAGCACCGTGCGGTGTGTTCCAGCAGCTGTCTTTGAGAGCCAGTCATTCTAGGTAAGCCTGAACAACATCTTCGAGCACACCATCACTCACCATCACGTGAGATAGATCAAAGGCTAGCCTAGAAATGTGTTTAGCAATATTTAAACGTTTTTTACAGCACAGTACTAGCTTAAGCCTTGCACGTGGTAGTTATTCCGTAGGTAGGTATTATATGAGCCGAACGGTTATAGCTATGAAGTACAGTGCCGCAGGTTCAACCCCCACTGGTGGCTTCATCGCATGGTGGAAGAGCATTTTTCGAATGCTCGACTATGAGTAGCTACCAACCTCAAGAAGAAACATCTGTAGCCAAGCATCTAACAATATTTTGAAGCGCACGTAGCGAAGTTTGCTTAACCATTCTGAATCGATCAGCAAAGTTAAGCAACGTCCGCCGCGGTCATGACTTGGATGGGTGACCGCTGGTGACATTACTACTGCTTCCGTGCTTCGGAGGGCACGTTAAGCCGTCGATCACGGTTGTTGTCTTAGGATGGCAGTCGTTATAGCATGGTGGTAGGGCACTTTGCAAATGCCCGCCTGGCTAGCTACCACCCTCAAGTTGAAAATCTGTCGCCAAGCACCTAACGGTGTGTTCCGGCAGCTGTCCTTGAGAGCCAGTACTTCTAGGTTAGCCTAAACAACATCTTCGACCACATCATCACTTACCATCAGGTGAGATAGTGGTCAAAGGCTAACCTATCAGACATAAAAAAAAGCCCGCAGCAATTCTTGAGAGCCAGTAAAATTACAGGCACCTGAGACTTAACAATTGTATGTCTGAGGGTGACGGGTGCAGTGCAGTTCCTCACTAGTAATGAAATGCATCCATTAAAGGAAGAGGTAACCGCTCAATATCTTATGCTTGTTCCGTCATAATGACATAAAAAAAAAAGTATATTTACACCACATCATACGGCATTTTCAAATAAAATTGGACTGCATTAAATAAAATTAGCCACAGTTGTTAAAATATATTAATTCCATCATTAAAATCGGTACCATAATGAAATTCGGCCAAATTATCTACGTGACGTCAGAATGGAAGAATATTCGAGTCAGCAAAATTACGTATTCAATGCATGTACTGAACCAAATTAACCGATACTTAATTAATTGACTGCAGGAATGTATCCTGTGTAGGGGAGCTATATTATAGGTGAGCGATTCGGACATTCACCGGATTCAACTATTCTCTGGAATTCCAATTGCGTTCCAGATTCATCATATAACCGCTACAGATAGGTAATGAATTTAAATAAATGAAGCTATTGTTAGTGTGTGCGAATTTGCATTTGCCGATCCTTGACACGCAATTAAGCGTAATAGAATAGATATGTATTAATGATCGACCACCATGAGGTGCTGGGCGTGAAAAAATATCTGTGCTTTTTGAAGACCTGCCATTTTGCTCTACAATTCGAAGTCGCCTGCCATGCGTGGGGATTATGGCAGGCCCCAAGGATGGGGGAGGCATATCGTGTATGAAACCCTAAAAATATTCGGGAAAATATCGCACAAGCTTCGTAATAGTAGACAGTTTCAATTATTTGTATCTCATCGAACTGAACCTCTGGAGCATATATTGGGTACACTTTTGTTGTCAATTACATTTATGTGTATATAGTTTTTTTAAACCGGTGGTCTTCCTTTGTTTACAAAATTCTACGAACTATACACAATACTCCAGATACCACAATAATTGGGTTAGTTTTCGAAAACGCTAAAACTGACCGTACCTTATCTTATTTTTAGAGTTCCACCCCTAAAGGACAATGCGGAGGCTAATTGAGACAATGCTGTCTTTTTGTCCATGGAAGATATTTTATATAAAACCACCCAAAGACCGAGGCCTAGATATTCAACGAATTAATTTTTAAGGTGATATTTAAGAGTTGGAACCCGGATTATGATAAATAGATACTTTTTTGCGTCGTAACATGTGGGGTGTCATCGTTTAGAAATCATTGAGTAGAGTATATAACTGAATATTTATTTAACCTAAAGAAATAAATAAATAATAAAAAAACGGCTACCGTCACAGTTGTAAATTTTCAACCAATGTTGCTACAGGGATTGCTACATTGGATACAAAAGTAGCTAAGAATCTGAAATTTCGGTGTTTTGTTTGCCATATCCCCGATTTAACGAACGAATACTGATCATTTACAAATTATACCGAAAAGTAAAATTTGAACCATGTAATAAATATTAATAACGCCGATATATATCCTAATTATAATTTTGCAGTTGCGTTTATACTCAACATATATATTTTTTCTTTCAGGAATATAGCGAGACTCGACTCGCACTCGGTCAAATTTTTAGATTTAATCTGCGGAAAACAGAGTTCGTGCTTTTAATTAATAACTAAAATTATCATCATAAAAAGTTGGTATAAATACATTTTAGTGGTAACCCTACACTGTCATGTCGACGACTGTTAATCAACCTGACAATGATCATGCGCTTAAAGTTAATGTACATTAACGTTCATTAGGACGAAACAAGATTTGGGTCATAATATAAAGTTATATGGATGATGGGTTTATTTTATTTATGGATTTAAAGTTATTAATATTTACCTATTATTAACATATTATTCTGATTCATGTGTATTGTAATTTTGATTATATGTTCTACTATCATTGTTATTGTCTTAGTTGTGGCACAGAATAAAATGGACCAGAAGGATAATTCCGCGAAGCCATTCCAATAAACAAGTGAATCTAGCTACGAAGCAATGAAATTACGTCCGGAAATATACGCCTCTGTACCTGTAACGAACAATGTCCTTGTTTAATGATGGTCGTCATGGCTGTTGATGATGATATTCCATTCACAAAATAAATTACTCACAAAAAGAGAATATACAGGGTTATTGGTAAAATGCTAACAGCCTCTTAGGGTTGATTTCTACTAATCCTAACAAACATTTTGAGATGATTTTCATTGATTAGATTTTTTTTTCCTGTATTTTTTAATGTGTTTTTGACGGAATAAATACAAGGACCACGTGATGTAAAGAGTCTCTTCTGCCTGTAATGTATTATTTCATATTTTTTTATTACTTTGCTCGAGGTAAATATTTAAAACTCTATTCAATGTGAGAACGGCGCGGTCCAACGCACCCAAAAAAAAACATCTCCAAATATTTGTTAGGACTAGCAGAAGTCAATTTTATATATTGTTATGAAAATTTATTATGTGTGATTTTTAAATATAACATTGTATGGGTAGTAGAAGCAGTAAGAATATCGAAGACCACAGTTGCAAAAATAAGGCCAGATGCTGTAATTACTGCGAGTTTTCGTTGTGATAATGTTCAAAAACTTCTATGAGATTTTTTTTTTGTGCCTTATTGGTTAGCCTTTGACCACTATCTCACCTGATGGTAAGTGATGATGTGGTCGAAGTTGTTGTTCAGGCTAACCTAGAATTACTGGCTCTCGGTATAGTCATATTTTAAGGAACATTTATATAGCCTTGGTTTTCCCAATAGAGTACAGCATGGGGTTCGTCAAAAAGGGCGTGAAAAGATTTTTTCAGGGTCGGCAACGCGCGAGTGATACCCCTGGTGTTGCAAGCGTCCATATGCTACGGTAACTGCTTACCATCAGGAGGGCCGTACGCTTGTTCTTCACCTTAGTTGTATAAAAAAAAACTACTGGGCCATTGAAATAAATTAACTAACAACCTCTTAGAGTTGAATTCAGTTGAATTTCTTGAGAAGTTGTAAAAATGTTTTCAAAAGCATGTCAAGTGATTATTCAAGGGTTTCAAGGGAAGGGAAAAATCGAACAAACTGAAGAATTACTTTGGTCGGCTGTATCTCTAAAAGTATAAACTAGTTGTGATAACTTGAAAAGTGATTTTAGTTTGCGTGCTAGTGTTTCAATTCGTAAAATGCCTACAGGGTGAATTCTTGATACAGGTCTGAAGGCTTGAAATATCTCACTCAGACCTTGAATTTATCAAAAACATAATTAGTTTAAGAAGCGCAGTTTTGAAACCATTTATATTTATGAAATTTTACTTTCAATAATAGGCTCATTGGGTTGAGTCACCAAAATTTTTTTTTATCCTTTTCTATACAGTAGCAATAAATAAAAATATTTATGAAAATGTAAACCTAAAAATATAGTAAAAAAAATTTTTTTTTACTATGTTTATCGAATTGCCTATCCAGCTTCTTACCTTATAGTCTCTTAATATAACGATATTTAGTTCATTTTATATTGATTTAAACAAGGAACAACTCTGTTTCTAAGTAAAATATATTGATTTTTTATTGTGACGGAACAAGCTTGATGCCCACCTGATGTTAAGAGGACTAAGCTCTGCCTATTTCGTTTTCCTCGTAGTTTTTAAGTCTCATGTGTCTGTAACTTCATATAATATTATTCGATATGACATATAACAAGAAGTCTGTAGTAGTAACATCATGAATATCAAGAACCACTTGGCAAATCAACAGCATAACTAGCATAACAAACTGGAATGCCTCTAGATATTCACTTTCCTCTTGGAATGCTGCAAACGGGTAGGAATTCACTTCATAGTACGAGTAAATATTCTTATAGATTCTTATCAAGAACGAGTGCTCTTCTTTCAATGTATTTAGATAGATATATTACTCTTTATTGAAGACATCATAATAACAACAATAAACTTAACTAAAAACATTTAAAACCACCATCAATGGGTGGTCTTATCACTCAGAGCGATCTCTTCCAGACAATCCATCAATAAGGGATAAAGTCAAAATAAATAAATATTTATTCAGATGTTAGGAAAAATAACAACTAAAACCCCACATATTGTAACAGTTGTTGGTTCTTTTTCTTTATCAGTAGCGCTCTAATTAACCGGACAGTACATTTGGTATCGTTTAACTTAAAAAAAAAACCTTTTAACCTAAAAATCAACAATCAAAAGTGTGAAATTGTTGAAGTCGCTACCATGGCAGTTCAAAAGTACCTATTATCACAATATTGTGCGCATATACACTGCCTTAATGTGCCTTCAATAATTGTGATAAAACCTCCCGTTTTTGTTCAGCAGTGGTGTGGTACTCTTTAGCTTGATAATGCTGATGAATTCTTTCTGTGGTAAAAGTGAAAGATCAGCTGCCCATGTTCTTCACAACATTTTTCTTAGGTACTGAACTTTCCCAGATGTAAAAACTAATAATGTATTTATTTTACTACTACATTTATAGAATACTAGCTTTCCGGCAGCGGCTTATTCGGTAATCGCGCAAATACATTAACAACATTTTTATGCAGTTGGATAAAAACTATCATATGTCCATCCACGGGTCTCGAACTATTTCCATACCAAATATCACCCAAATCGGTCCAGTAGTTATGGCGTGAAAGCAAACAGACAGACAGGCAGATAACGGACAGACAGAGTAACTTTCGCATTTATAATATTAGTATGGATAACAGCGTTACTAACATGATTGTGGTCAAAGTATAAGCTACCATTTAATTAATTTCAAACTTCTGACGGTGAGGTGAGACCTCGGTTAATTTAGCTTACATACTTGCTACTCATTGTCTGTTGTTTATTTTAATTTGTAGATACTAGATGATTACCTACGGTGATTTAGGTATCTAATTTTGTGTATTTAATTTATAGTCACATTTTGTAAGCGTATAGGTTTTATATTTTAAGTATGCAAAATAATAATAACAAATACTTTTAAAAGTATCCTAAAAAATATTAAATAATATTTAAATAAAACACTTAAAAAAGCATATAATTATATATCTAGTGACAATTCCGCCTAAATTTTGTGACGTCACGTAGATAACAGGAAAATTAGGCGAAATTGTCACTAGATATATAATTTTATGCCTTTTTAAGTGTTTTATTTAAATATTATTTAATATTTTTTAGGATACTTTTAGAAGTATTTGTTATTATTAAATATGGATTTCCGCAAAGTAACGCCTGAATCTATCCATTACCTTATGCAAATTAACTAGAACTGAACTATATGTGTTACACAGATTATAATATGCATTATCTTACCCCTAACCAACGGGTGAGGGTTCGGTACAATACGTTATCCCTAACAATACAAATGATGACACAACATATCGTAGAAAGTTTTGACTTGTGTATCATGGAGGGTGCTTGTTAGTAGAAAACATGCTATGAGTACGTTTTGTTTAAAGAAGCCGTTAAGATTATAATGCGTCTAATGTGCAGCGTCGTTTTGTAGACTTGAATACTGCGCATTCAGCGCATTCTTTCCCTAGTTGCCTTTTAACTCTTATCCAACAGAAGGCTCTGGAACAGTTTGAATATTCTTCAGCGAAGCGCTGTAGGACATGCTCTTATATTATGAAAGAATATGTAGTTACCCTTTGTACAGTAGTCATTTATGAAGTTTTCATTAACAATTAGTGCCGATTGGTATGAAGATACGATTTGCGTTTTTTTAACTTTAGGTCAAATTCGCGTCATGACAGATTCTCTTTAAGTGTGTCTGAAATCATTTTATGATCAGTTGTCCCATAACATTAATTCAATAGGTGGACTTATAATTTACTACTGATAAAAAGTATCAGTTTTGAGTCGTCTTTAAGTCGTCTCCTAAAATGACCCTCAACTCAAAATTACTGGAGAAACCCAAACAAATGTATCAAATAAAAGTGCTGGCGTGATAACTCCGTAAAATAATCCATCACACTACGATAACGAGATTTCCGAGAAATTAGACGATCCCATCTGCCCGTAATTAATATGATGAAAGGAAAATATCCCGAGATTCACGTCTTTTCCCGGCCTTGTGTACACTAGGGAAATATTTACACTGCACCGACCCGGAACCGATCCGAGGCATGGCTGCAAAATAAATGTTACTGACGTCGATACACCCGCGGCTTCACCCGTGTTGAATAAGTCTACATATACTCTGAAAATTGGGGATACAAATCACCTACCTCATGTGTTATTCCAATCCAAGACAAAGCTCATACGCCCAGTAGGCGTCAACGCAAGAATAACAATGATAAGTCCTAATGAATGTGTTTATCATATTCCATATTGCCCATTATTAAGCCATTGCGGCGTAGTGAAAATCACAAAACTTTGCATAAATCAATAATGCAATGTAGTCAAGGATTAGTAGAAGATGATGTGATTCGACTAATTTATAATATCTCTTACCCTCGGAGATTTATTATTCTGTTCATTTCAACCATATTCATACTACTATAAATACCATTTTAAAATAGCCATTCTATTCAAGCCTCGTGCTTATAAACCTATACGCCAGGAAAATAAGAAAACGGATTATGAAAAAAATAACATTCGTCCCCATGATCAAGCTGACGAACTGCTGTAGATGATATGTACAGGCACATACATTAAAAAATGGAGCAGAAAAAGTTGTTTAAGACAGAAGCATCTTTGCTTGTGATTCAAGCAAGCTGTATACGGGATTGCCGGTTTGAAGCAGCAGTACTGCAAGTCAGGATTCCCTATTGAGATAACTAATTGTAGGTATTATACTGTTTGTATTACTGATATTACTAATAATAGTGATGGCAGGTTAGGCTTAGAGCCAGTAATTCTAGGTTAGCCTGAACAACATCTTCGATAATATTATCACTTACCATCAGGTGAGATCAAGTGAGGTCAAAGGCTAGCATATTCACTATAAATCATTTAAAAAAAAACAAGTTTTACCCTACATATTAAGGTGATTTCTCGCAGATTCAGCAGCAACAATTTCGACACTATGAGATTAGGAAAAATAAATGATCAGATGCGACGTTACGGTAAGGTATAAAAATCATCACTTAGCCTCACTCACAAATTATATAGAATATGTCTGCCTTACTCTATTATTGGGTGACAGAGGCTGTTTTGCCATGTGACGTTGAAACGTATATTTTCGACTTCCGGTAATATAATTGTAACATTTGTTTCGTGGAAGTCACTTTCATGGAATATTCTTGTTTGTGATCGTACGCAGTAATTAAAATTTCATAGTTTGTACACGCCCAAAAAGGAATGTTGTGTCTTCTGGTTTAATGTAAAGTATGTATGTTTCTTTATTCCACGATAACTTCTAAACGGCTGAACCGATTTTAATATTTGAGATATCATTAGATTCGATCTGATAGTGCAGGTGACACTAGGTAAATAAAATAAATATAAAAAATAAACTGGCGGATTTTAGACGACATATTGTAAGAGAAAAAATCTTCTAAACCGACAGGGATATCAAAATGAAGGGCGTAAAAAAACGATTCCTTATATATATATTGCAGGTTTAATTTCAATAGAACGATGAAACGATTAACGAACATTAATAATTTATAGTCAGTTTTTTAAAATTTTTAATCAATTTGCACTTGTTTGATTTATCTACAGTCATGAATTCGATCTATATGTATAATAACAATTCTACAAAATGTGTGTGATGCCTTGATAAGTTTCCATACTTGTATAAGCAGGCAGAAGCACGGAAACACACGAAATACATGGTGTATTCTGTCTCTTATTTGCTATGGCTTATTCCCACTGCTGGTGGGGCCAGTAGGAATCCTACATATTTTAGGTCACATGTGATATGAAGCTACCAAAGGACTAACTTTTTTGCATTAGAAAGCATGATAAGCATTTTCTGATCAGGTAAAGATAATAATAATAATAAATAATAACAGCTACTTTAACACACCGTTAGGTGTTTGGTGACAGATTTTCTACTTGAGGGAGGTAGATAGTCAGTTGAGCATTTGCAAAATGCCCTACCACCGTGCTGGTCAGTTGCCGGAACACACCGTTAGGTGTTTGGCGGTGAATTAACTCGGCGGATGTATAACTAAGTAACAGTCTCGAGCAGAAAACTGTCGCCAAGTACCTACCAGTGTGTATTGAGAACTGTATTTGAGAGCCAGTTCAAATTATGTGACTAACCTGCTAATATCATCATTCGCCAAATGAATTAGGTCGAATCGTAAAAAGTCGTGAAAGAAAAAAGGTTTGATCGGCGATTAAAACTGTATAAGAATATTAGTCTTAATTTTTTTTTATACCGGCGGTATGCCTTTGTTAATCAAAATACTATGAACTATTATACAACACTACAGCTACTACAATAAAAGCATTTAGACAACCTATAAGTCATAGCAGACTCATAGGCAGTCCAAATGCTCCAGCCCACTCCCAGTTGGCAGCGTGCCCAGCATGCTGGCAGCATTGCCCCGTTGAATTGCAATGCTTATTCGTTGAGCCAAATATGTGCCAGCATTTTGATCACGCATCGCATCGACCAAGCGCTCAGATAAGTTTTGGAAAATACGATGAGCTCCCGGTCCCCACGGACCCAACGTCTCTACACCAAACGTTTTTTTTTAGTCTTAATTATTTGTTTGGTGTGAATACATTACATAATATGGAATAAAACCAGATTTCTACCTAGTTTACTCGCGAGATGACAAAAATGTTCTAAAACAACAAATTTCACGGCTTTTCCCTATTAGTAAAAATCAGGTTCTGTGTTTTTTATGACTCATGCTGCTTTGTGCACATTTATAAATTACAACGAACGGAAAAGTTAGGCCATTGTACGATTTTTCTTGTTTGCCATATTTTTATGTATCAGATCCATTCGAAATTAATTTATGTAATAGTTGAACTCAATATTTGATAAATACGCATCTAATACAAATCGGCCGTTTTGAAACTTTCAAATGGTGAACAGATTAATTTAGTGTTTTTTTTCTTCATAAAATACCGCTTGGGCAACAATAATGATTTATTAATTATTCACGCACCATAAACGTAGTAGAGAGAAGTGCACATGACCTAAGTTATTAATAAATATTAATTAAAGTTATTAATTAAAAATGCCTGAATCTCTTTAATCAAAGTCTTGTTTCTTATTTCAAATAAGCATTTTGTTTAGTATTTGTTTAAAGGTATCTTGACTATGGATAAAAATAATACTAGTATTTTGTGAGTATCTATAAATGAGTACTTCGACTGACTTTCTTTCTGCCAACCTTACGCAATGTATATATACCTACTACGAGAATAATATGATTTCAAGTGTTTATTGATCATACAGGTTTTTGAGGTAAGAGCTTCTTTTCACTTTCTGTTTTATTTTTATACATATTAGGTACGACTCTTTCAAAGTTTTGATTCTATTTGAAAAAGTTGTTGTTTGAATCAATAAGTTTGAGCTAAGGTTTTGTCCAAGATATGTACTTTCATAGATGATACTAATGGAAAGAAAAACAAATACTTATTCTCTATCATGTGACCAAAAATATCAATAGAATAGCGTGTCGAATTCTTATACTTTTCTTATATGTGTAAAGTAGACTATCACTCAGCTGCAAAGTTATTTTCTCTCGGGCGTTATTTTGTCTCAAGCAGGTTGTAATATTCCTATTAGCATTTTAGGACCCACTTTTTGTTAATAGCCTAGCAGTGCAGTCCTGGCATCAAACGCTCACTTTGGTAGAGATTGAAAAATATTTTGAAATACAATGTGTTAGGTTTGAAACAGAAAACCTAAGCAATTACTTTTGGTATTAAAGTAAACATTTTTAAGAGACTTCCAAAAAAGGAGGAGTTTTTCAAGTTCACGCAAGTACGGAAATGGAAATTTAAAAATAGGATAATCTGGAAGTTCATTCACCATATCGTTTACGTGCAGTAAAAATGTGAGCCGTGTTTTAGACGTTTTAGACGACGGATAGCCAAGACATTTGTTCCTTCTCGAACAATTAATATTTTTGACTAATTTCTGAGTAAGTTCTATTCAATAAAAAGTTTTAGTAAGACGAACATTTCATTATGTTGGAACTCCAAGCCAAATGAAAGAGAAGTTGCTACACGGAGTAGTCGAAAAGGTTTTCGTGGCAATACTCGAAACCCAAGTAATTAGTTCTAAAATCTCGTTATTTGAGTAATTGCATTTAGTACAGCGCCTTTCAAAAGTTAATTGACACAGCAATGTTTTGATACTAGCTTTGCAGCAAAACGGCTGCTATTTTAACAGTGTTTTTCACCTCAAAAACCTCAAACTGCTTTTGTTTATCATTCAAAATTTGCGTGCAAAAGCTGCGAGGTGCTTTTCTCCGCTAAAGTGAAAAAGTTTAAAATGAGGACCTTACAATATCATTTTACTTCTATATTACTAAGCTAAGCACCTAATCTAAATAATTCATGTAAAGTATATTTCAACGAGCGCCTTACTAAAACCTGCAGGCAGTTATTTCAGGAAACCCGCCAAAGAGCTAAGCTACACAGCTTTAAATACTCTTGGACCCGGAACGGGACCATCTTCGTGCGGAGGGAAGATGGAAAACCGGCGATTAGTATTCGCCGCCGAGAAGACCTGGATCGACACCTTCCCTCCAACAAAGACAGCGCAGCAGCGGTCCCCCCCTCGTTCTAAACTTATTACCCTATTCACGATATATAAATCTACGGCGTTTATAAATAATTATAACAATATCCTTAATTTTTTCATTCACAGTGTTATCAAAATATATAGCCTCGATTATTCAACATGTATATTGTATAATTGTATATTACTTTTAAATAACGATGTGCATGTTTTTCTCGCTTTTAAGTGCAACTCGTTCAAAATAATAGTACGGTTATTTTACAAGATTCGTACACATTTTTACATGACTTATCACCAAACAAATACAAACACCACACTTACTCACTCACAATCTACGTATTGTTGCTTACATACCCTACTAACCTTTACACAAGACATCTGTTTGTCATCTTTAGGTCATACAAACAAAATTATTGCTTTCACCAAACCTCATACGTTTTTATTCTTAACGTTTTTTAAAGCACTTTTTCGTGTTGTTCACTTCTCAATTAGTGTAGTTTTTAACACATTTTATTTAAAATGATGGACATCATGGAAAACATAGATAATTCGTATACAATTAAGTGCTTTTCTACAAGTTTGGAGGAATGTGAAAAACACTTCACGCCTGCACATAAGGTAAAGATTATTAACCTCAATATTAGAAGTATTTTAAAAAACTTTGACAATTTTATGGTTGCCTTAAAGCGAATGAAAGAAATCGTGGATATCATTATACTAACAGAGTGCTGGTTAAATTGTAACACAATTATTCCACAAATTCCTGGCTATGACTCGTTCCGTACAAATAAGTACATCAATAAATGTGGCGGCGTCACAGCTTATGTACGTGATACCTGGTCTCCGTTAGTTACGGAACCTGATATGGACGACTGCAATAGTCTAGAAATTAGGCTTAATGAGGAATTAGTCATTTTAGGTGTATATCGATCTCCATCTTTTACCAATATAGATAATTTTTTAACTTCACTTAATCAAAAAATGGCACAGTATACAAATAAACAGTGCGTTGTTTGGACTGGTGACATAAACATCGACCTTGAAAACCCATCAACCAATCAATGCACTAACTACCTCTGTCTTGCCGCCGAACACCAAATGGTCTCAGCTATCTCAGTACCTACACACTTCCGTACCTGCCTTGACCATACATTTATAAAGCATGGCTACGACGCAGTCGGAGTTGTATGTGGTACAGATATCACCGACCATAACTTGTGTGTGATTGGTTTGAACACCAACATTAATCAACCGAAAGTGAAGTCAACTCGCACCCATCTTAAAATTTCTTACCCAGACATAATTAACGAACTAAATAATACACTTTGGACCTCTGTCACTAGCAAACTGGAGATTAATGAAGCTTTAAATGAATTTAACTCTATTCTCACCTCATGTGTCTCAAGACACAGTAACGTAGTCACTACGAAGCGGTCACAGTTGAATTTAAAGCCATGGATCACTCCAGGTTTAATAAAGTGTCAGAAAAATCGCGATGCACTACACCTAAAAGCCAAGCGGGATCCAAAAAACAAAATCGCTCAAAATATTTACAAACGCTACCGAAATTTCTACAAAGAATTACTGAGACGTGTGAAAGCTGACTATGAAAGGGGTGAACTACTCAAGAATAAAACCAATTCCAAAAAGTTGTGGCAGACCATAAATAGTATATGTGACATTAGCAAAAATCGCCGCCAGCCCACCGATTTAATTTCTGACAGTGCCAATCCCGTTGCTGCCCTAAAAGTTGGTAACCAATATTTTGCAAATATCGGTAAGGAGCTAGCATCAAATATTCTTAAAAATTCAAGAAACACAGAACAATTGTTGGCCGATTCAGTCACATCGCTAAATCCTGTATTAAGTTCGTTTTTTATGAAACCAACAGACCACATTGAAGTCAACAAACTGATATTAAGCCTTAAGTCAGACAGCGCCCCTGGCATAGATAGTTTCACTACAACATTAATAAAGAAAATTAGGTACCAAATCTTGGAACCCCTAGTTTACATATTTAATCTCAGTATAGAATGTGGAGTCTTTCCAGAAAGTTGGAAGGTTGCAGTTGTTGTTCCCATACATAAAGACGGAGCTAAGAACCATCCAAGTAATTACCGCCCAATTTCCCTTTTAAGTGTTTTCTCTAAACTCTTGGAAAAAGTCGTGAATTCTAGGCTGGTCGATTACTTGGAAAACAAAGGTCTCTTATCAGAGCGTCAATTTGGCTTTAGGCGAGGTCGATCCGCAGAAGACGCCACAGTACTTTTAACTAACACAATTTCGTCTGCTGTAGACCAGAGCTTGTGTTGCATAGGAGTCTTCCTCGACCTCGCCAAAGCATTTGACACCGTCTCCACTCCTATTTTGACAAAAAAGCTAGAAAATATTGGTATACGAGGATTAGTTCTAAAGTGGTTTACTAGTTACCTTACAGGAAGAAAACAGTGCCTTAAGGTCGGCTTGACCGTGAGTAGCGAGGAACCTGTGATTTTTGGGGTTCCGCAGGGAAGCATTTTAGGCCCGACGCTCTTCGCAATATATATAAATGACATTCTAGACCTTCCTCTCCACGGTGCTGATATTATCTGCTACGCGGATGATACCGCAGTTATTTTTCGAGATGCTTCTTGGGATAATGCCGCTCGTGTGGCAGAAGCAGGAATAAATCAAATTGCTTCTTGGTTAAATCGAAATTTGCTTACTCTTAACGCCAACAAGACAAAATACGTCACGTTTTATAACACAAGCCGCACAAAACCCATCAGCGAGCTTCAGATAAGAATACATTCTTGCGGTCCAAATGAGCTTTCTACATGCAATCTCTGTCCACCCTTGGAAAAGGCTGACTGTATTAGGTATTTAGGTGTAGATATTGATGATACTTTGACTTTTTCCCAACATATTAAAAGGTTGTCGGGACGTGTGAGAAAAATAATTTACATAATGAAATCATTGCGCTCTAGCTGCGAACTAAGTACACTAAAATTAGTATATAATGCTCTTTGCCAGTCTATTATTTCATATTGTATCCTAGCCTGGGGTGGCACCTTCAAGACTATGCTTATTGAACTTGAAAGAGCTCAGAGAGCAGTTTTGAAGGTGATGATGAAGAAACCCTCAACATACTCAACTGACTCCCTCTACAAAGATACCGAGGTCTTACGGGTACGTCAGCTGTTTATAAAAAAGGCTGTAATAACCATACACAGACATACGATAAACAGCGAAGATATGGGTAAATTGTTGGCAAAACGAGTGTTCAAAGTCTCAGTCCCACCAGTTAATAGTATGTTTGCTCACCGTCATCCTAACTTTTTACTCCCCCGCACATACAACAAAATCTGTGCAATTCATAATATTAAAAAGAAACGTACTTCTGAAGTTAATCATCTGATTCTTAAATGGTTGTTGACCCTTTCATATGATGCAACCGAAGACATCATCTACTTGTAAGCCCACAAGACACAGTAGTATAAACGATCCCAACACACTCATACATAACACACACACTCATCACAACACACACACCCTCACACACTCATTGCACACTATCTCACGAACTCCCCGATACAGTCTCACACTAACACACTCACTCGAAATTTACATTTTATTTTTAATATTATAGTATAGTAACTTTTGCAAAACCTCCTTGAAACGTTTAAGTACGAATTTGTAAATCAAATAAATATAGGACTCCACGACACGGGCCTTGAGCCTAGTGTGGAGCCACCATTGTATCTTAAGAAATAGCTTAAACTGGTAACTCAATAAGTCTTAATTATTCATAAGTTTCTAATTTAAGTTTTGGTTTTTTTGGATAATAAATATTATTATATTATATTATATTATTATATTAAAATTATATTCGGGGTTGCGCACTCTACTTTTTGCATTTCAATTGCATTGGCCGCCTTATTGACGCCAACTCTTTTTTAGGAATTCTCTCGTTAGTAGCGTACCCACTACCTTTTCAGTAATCATGACGTAGAGACGGAAGGAGCCCAGTTGTAGACCCAATGTGACTGAAACAACACCTCTCTCACATAAAAATCAATCACAAAACAAGAGCAATCTCAATAGGCGCCTTTTCCTCTTAGTGAACATTTTTTGTCATGCAACATGCAGATAAAGAACAGTAACTTTATATACTTTCTAGGGTTTTACTCTTAGCATAATTATTTAAAAATAAATAAAAAAGTCATCGTTTAAAAACGTCTTCACAGCTGCCTTACCTTAAATAATAAAACAATTTGAAGTAGAAAAATTAACGAAGGCACTTGCAGTCACCACGTGGCTTACAATTCGTTTCAAACAATTTGCAGTGCATCTTGATATACATTTACAATCACTGACAATTTTTTAATACGTTGGGATAAAAAAAATGTTAAACATACAATTTAAACCGATTGCATTGTTGAATAAAATCACTGTGTGTAATAATTGCAACAACATAAGAAATCATTGCCTTACCTACCTATTTATTTACTTCTGTAACTTTGCATTCACAAATTTTCTATTATAATCGACGTATGATCATAAAAACACCTTAACATAGAAAAGTGTTCGTTTCCGTTTATAGTTTATACTGGGACGCCTCGCGAAATGCCATTTCGTAAAATGCTACTGAAAACAGTGTAATTGCTTCCGAGAACCAATTTTGCGTTTTGTGCTTTAAATCATTCGCTATTCAGTCTATGACGCTTTTTAAATATTCTGTTTTTAAACGAAACAAGTGAACTCTTATTATCTTCTGCAACATAGAGCTTTTTATTGCGATAAAATATCACGAAAGGTCGTCAATTGAAATTTTATGTTATATAAATATACGAACGTTAAAGTATTGGAAAAGATAGAACTTTAAAATTGACTGCTTTGTTTTTCGAATGGCTTAAAACATCGTTTTGGAAGTGTTTGATCCCCGGATTGGGGAGTTATTGGATTTATCTGGTACGTGATTTTTACACACATAACAAGTTGAAACACCTCTGCTTACATACTCCTTCCGGGATATAAAGACTTTATAATTATTTCATTTATTTAATTTACTTAGTAAAACTTACGGCATACTTACTACCACAAGTTATATTGAAAATAATACATTATGCGGTATAAACTAGGCTATTTACAAGTGTACGCCTAAAATGTGTTGAAACTGAATACTTGAATGGATAAAACATCAAAAGGAGCCCTAATACATTACTTAAAAATTTCATATTCTATATTTGTATATAAAAATTAAGCCTAATTAAGCCTATATTTAAATTAATGACATTAATAAGTTTTTTTATAACTACACATAACAAGGAACAGATGCGAGTGAGATTTGATTTCAGTGTATAAATCGTTTTTGAATCCGTGTTAGTAACTTGTTTATTTTTGGGACGAGTTATAGCAAACTTTGTTTTAACATGCACAATTTTCTCCGCTTTCTTGTCCATATACATACAATATTAATTTTAAAAGCGTAACCCGTTCACCGTGATTGTACCGGTTTCTTTTAATACGAAATGACGATTATCCGACGAGGAAAGTATAATCATTTCCGGTAGAGTTCGAAATCACCAAGTTTGGTTTGTCCAGCCCTGTTATTATGTAAAGTATGGGGGGATCACGCGATACTAGTAAATAAATTATTACCTAAACAACTTGCTGATGGTTGGTTAAATAATTTTTTCTTCGGATATAAGTCGATTTCTGGAAATAACTTTATATATACATGAATTATACTACTATCTTTTGAAGCGCTCGTAGCCAAGTTTGCTTAGCCATTCTGAATCGATCAGCAAAGTTAAGCAACGTCCGCCGCGGTCATGACTTGGATGGGTGACCGCTGGTGACATTACTACTGAGCGCTTCCGTGCTTCGGAGGGCACGTTAAGCCGTCGGTCCCGGTTGTTGTCTTAGGATAGCAGTCGTTACAGCATGGTGGTAGGACACTTTGCGAATGTCCGCCTGGCTAGCTACCACCCTCAAGTTGAAAATCTGTCGCCAAGCACCTAACGGTGTGTTCCGGCAGCTGTCCTTGAGAGCCAGTAACTCTAGGTTAGCCTGAACAACATCCTCGACCACATCATCACTTACCATCAGGTGAGATAGTGGTCAAAGGCTAACCTATCAGGCATAAAAAAAAAAAAAAAAATATCTAAAATGCTAAAGTAATATTTCCGTCTATTTTACATTCGTTATGAGACTTAAGAAATAGGGTCTTCAGTGAAAACTTTAAATTTATATTATTGCTGTCAAGTTTTCAATCTAACCTTGTGGTGAGAGATATATTGTGTTTGAAGTGGCTATCATGCCTAATAATAATTAAATATGTAGGGTAGTTAGCTGTCAACTAACTAACAAACTAACAACTGTGAACTAAACATCCAAAAACAATATTCCACTCGAGAGTGGTAGCTATCCAAGAGGGCATGCTTCATCAACTTGAGGTGAAGTTAGATACAATGAGACCTCAGACCACCTTGCATTGTGGTAACACCTTCCGCCTGGCAACCTCAATTAGAAAATAAGAATGCTTCATGAACATGAGGTGAAATTAGATTCAATAGACTTCCTTGCATAGTAGTAAGATTTCCCGCCTGGCTAGGTATCACCTTCAATTAGAAAATAAGCCGTAATATATAAAAATAACGATGAGTTTTTGAGAGGGGTAGCTGTTTTTGTGAGCGAGTATTTCAGGGGTAGCCCGAAAAACACCTTTGAACCCATTTTCACTTAGCCCCAAGTGATATAATAGTCAGACAATAGGATATGAGGTATAGGAAAAAATAATTTGCGTGGCAAACTATAGTCATTGCTATTGAGGCAACTAATCAATTATGCAAAAAAAGTTGTTTTTTTTTTAAGATTGTAATGTCTATATGAGTTAGTGTGTATCTGTGCAATCTAAAATACGTAAGAACTTATTATGACTTATATTTTTTTTATTTATAGCTTAGGCTAGCCATTGATCACTATCTCACCTGATGGTTAATTATGACTGATGATGTGGTCAAAGATGTTTTATAGGCTAACCTAGAATTACTGACTCTAAAGGACAGCTGCACAAACACACCGTTAGGTGCTTAGCGACAGATTTTCTACTTCAGGTGGTAGCTATCCAGGCGGGCATTCACAAAATGCCCTACCACCATGCTGTAACGACTGCTATTCTTAGACAACATCAGGGACCGATGGCTGAACGTGCCCTCCGAAGCAGGAAGCGCTCAGTAGTAATCTCACTAGCGGTCACCCATCCAAATCATGACTGCGACGGGCGTTGCTTAACTTAGCTGATCAGTTAAGAACGGCTAAGAAAACTTCGCTACGAGCGCTTCAAAAACATACAAAATAAAACAAAGTATCGTTATAACCCATATTAAACAGTTTAATAAAAACTGGTGTTATGTAATATAGTATCCAAGTACAGGTAATATGGATTATGATCTACTAGCTTTCCGGGCGCGGCTCCGCCCGCGCGTATGTCGGTTATCGCGCGAAAACATTAACCTCTTTTTGCGCAGTCGGATAAAAACTATCCTATGTTTTTTCCCGGGTCTCAAACTATCTCCATACCAAATTTCATTCAAATCGGTCCAGTAGTTTTGGCGTGAAAGCGTAACAGACAGACAGACAGACAGACAGACAGACAGACAGAGTTACTTTCGCATTTATAATATTAGTACTGATAAGATCCCGTTTTCCATTCCTTAAATGGGTGTCATAAAACCGATGGCTACTCACCAAACACCATCGCAGTACCGTTGAAGATCATGTCTTCATTGACCACATTTATGTATAAACACATTTAATGATGTACTTACATTAGAGATCGGTGTTTAACATAAAAACCATCGTGATGGTCAGCCCTTACTACAAATACTCGAAACGATTACGCTAGTTGAGTTCTGTTGCCTGCTTTTGTATAAGAAAGTTTCGAGCTGATGGCTTCAATGCCTGGAATTATTTTATTAAGTGTATTAGATGATAAGAGTGACATCATTACCGTATAAGATATTGGATATTTTACGCTTTTCATTTTACACTATAGTAAATATATCTATAAATTTTAACCATTGAAAATCAAAAAGGACTTATTGGACTTTTTTTTGGAAGTTATCTCAAATTAAAATATGTTTATGTTTTTTCATTAATTCACGTGCTGTATAACAGTGATTATTTTTTTTGTTGAAGTAAGTGATGATGTGCTCGAATTGTTCAAGCTATCCTATAATTACTGGCTGTTAAGGACAGCTGCCGGAATACACCGTTAGGTGCTTGGCAATAGATTTTCTACTTGAGGGTGGTAGCTAGCCAGGCGGGCATTCGTGAAAATTCCTTCTACGGCTTGACGTGCCTTCTGGAGCACGGAAGCGCTCAGCAGTAATTCTCCTAGCGCCACATCAACAATTAACATCTTCGACCACATCATCACTTACTAATCATATAAATACTGCTTCTTTTTAAACATGGTTGCCTGGAAGAGATCACTATATGCGGTAAGGCTGATAATTGTAACATTAATTTAAGATTATATTTGTAACTTAATCTTATATCTGTAAGATAGAGATCTATCTAACTAAACATTATTTTCATACGACTCGTAGTAGGGGCTTGCGGTAAAGGCGTAAACACACTGGCAATAAAAGCGATCTGTACGCTAACGACTGCACTTTAGCGGCTCGTTCCAATGACTTTAACGGATAGGTAATGTAGTTTTTAACATTTAATTTATTTAACAGCTAGCACTTTTCATATAGGTATTAAAACAACAGGTGCATGATATTACTTGAGAGGTTAAACTCCTTGTAATGATATCTCTGTACAAAAAATTGGTAGACTACTTACTGGGATTCTCAAAGTATGCAGCAATTCTTTAAGATATCAGTATAGAATGTTTTTGAAACTTTAAGAGTGCAAAGTTATCACATTAGACGGGGATTGTTTGCAAACTGATGAAACTATTTCTTTGTAGGTATTTATGTGAGTGGGATCTTTATACTTTTTATTTAAAGCTGATACGTTTTAACCACTATTTCATTCTAAAAGTAAGTGATGATATGGTCAAAGATGTTGTTCAGACTTACCTAGAATTACTGGCTCTCAAGAACAGCTGCCGGAATAAATTGTTAGGCGCTTGGCGACAGTTTTTCTACTTGAGGATGGTAGCCAGGCATTGTAAAATGCACTACCACCATGCTTTAATCGAATGCCATCAATACAAAGTCCATTTCATTATAGAATCCATTTAAGTAAACACTTTAAGGTTAAGAACTTTTTCCTTGAGAGCCAGTGAAATTACAGGCACATGAGACTTAACAACTATGTCTCAAGGTGACGGGCGCAGTGCTATTCGTCACTTGAACGATGAACTGCATCTGTTTAGGCAGAGGTAACCGCTTAACATCAGGTGGACCTCGAGCTTGTTCCGTCACAATAACATAAAAAAAAAAAAAAAAAGAAAGAACTTCCAGAACCACAGGTATATGTAACTGTTGTGAAACTACCTCTAAAAATTTTACGGTGTGCTTCGGTTGAAGTCGGGGCGAAGTGGAATACGGAATTTAATAATAAATTCACTATCAAAGTATTGCAATGTAACTATAAGAAAGTAAAATTTATTACTATACGTTCAATAACTTTGCGATGTGTCTTAACTAAGACTTTCAAATACCTTTCAGTTAAATCTTAATCATCACTCATTATTACCTTTGCAATCAACTAACATCTATTTCATTTACTATAATGTAAGTAACAATTCTTAAAAGTCAATTTTAGTAACTAACATATTTTATTATCAATTCATATATTTATTGCTATAACATTTTGAAGAGCTCGCAGCGCAGTTTGCTTAGATGTTCGTAACCAATCAGCTTAGTTAAGCAACGTCCGTTGCGGTCATGAGTTGGAGGGGTGACCGCTAGTAACTTTACTACTGAGTGCTTCCATGCTTCGGACGAAAGCATAAACCGTTGATCCTGGTTGTTATCTTAGAATGGCGGTACAGCATGCCCTACGGCATTTAACAAATGCCTGGCTAGCTACCACTTCAAGTATCAACTCTGTCGCCGAGTTTCTAGCAGTGTGTTTCGGCAGCCTCATATCCTAGAGGAACCTGAACAACATCTTTGACCATATTATCACTTACCATCAGGTTAGAATTGTCAAAGGCTTACGACAATATAAGGGTGTGTTGTTAGTTGGGGCGAAGTGGAACAAGAACAGTCTAACAACACTTATAAGGCAAGGAAATTGTTTTCAGAGCTAAAGATAATGCGTGTATCCTTTACTGTATCTAGAATAATCGATGTGTTCACAACCAAAGTCGAGAAAATCCTTCATTAAATGTACTATCGAACGATTTAACTATCAAAACTATTTATACTACCGATCTATTTTAATCCATTTAATTCCAGCTGAAACAACTGTAAAAGGGTTTCCAAATAACTCACACAGCGATAGGTTTATCTATTAGGTACTATTACATCAACAATAAAACAGTGAATAAGCGTTACTTTGCGGAAATCCATATTTAATAATGACAAATATTTTAAAAGTATTCTAAGAAAATGCTAAATCAATACTTTAAAAACACTTGAACTTCTATATGTCAAAAAAACATATGTCTGCTTAAGAAGGTTAAACAATAGGAGCGAAATTATAAATATGAGTTATGACTTACACACTACGATAGGTCAATTAGCAGACCATGTCTATAGAGACGGATAGTCAGGTTTATTTATTAGGTACTATTACATCAACAATAAAACATTGAATAAGCGTTACTTTGCGGAAATCCATATTTAATAATAACAAATATTTTAAAAGTATTCTAAGAAAATGCTAAATGAATACTTTAAAAACACTTGAATATCTATATGTCAAAAAAACATCTGTCTGCTTAAGAAGGTTAAACAATAGGAGCGAAATTATAAATTTGAGTTATGACTCACACACTACGATAGCTCAATTAGCAGACCATGTCTATAGAAACGGATAGTCACGGGTTCGCATCGCAATCGTTATTCACATTTGTCCTATCGTTGTTATTTTGTAGAAAATGTAACAATGTTTTGTCAGTCGGGGTGTAGTGGATCTAACAATAAATGCACTATCAAAGTATTTCAATCCATTTAATTTCAACATGTTACAACTCTTACAAGGTAAAGAATTCATTTCCAGAGCAATAGGTATATCTATTGCAATACCCTCACCTACAACAATTTAGCGGTGTGCTTTTAGCCGGGGCGAAGTGGAATCCCACATTTTATTGTTGCTATAAATTTTACGGTTGCTATAGCAACCGAGATTGCTCGCGGATTTTTGTAGTGAACAGATCCTGGTCAGGGAAGAAGGTATTTCAGTATATTTGCTTTTTTATTTAAATTTTATTTCTTCTTTGTGAATAATGTAAAGATTACTTCAGAATATGCCTGTGAATACATTTTTGAGAGGCTTCCGATCGCGGCCCCGTGGAAGCACCCAGGCAATTGCACACTGAGGAACATTATCGAAACAAAAACTTTAGTAAAAGTAGTAACGAATAATGTGTAACTACTTTTACTAAAGATTTTTGTAATTATTGCGCCCCCTAAATTTAAATAAACTTTCAAACTACAATAGTAGAAGGATTTTGAAATTATTTAGAAACGCCAAAAACATTTTTGGTAGCATCAAATATATATTATTAGTACAAGTATTTATTTATGAATTGTTATTGTCATCGCTGATCGCACTGAAACATTTGATGGAGCGTAAATACTAAACAGTTATTTTAAAATATCTGATATAAACACAATATTTATTGGAAACAGAAATCTAGTACAATCAAAGGCAAACGATTTCACACTTTGCAATAAGTGTACCATCGTTAGCTCAGATATTTCATAGACCATTCTATCTCCATTCCTTTCCAAGACACCAATGAAAGGGTGTTGGTAAATGTTCGAGACTTTACCGACCTACATATTTCTTTATTATTAGAGAGGATTAGATGCGGCCTGTTTTCGCGTAATTGCTATTTGTTACACTCATTTTAAAGATCTATGGCGTTGTTAAAATCGCTGTTATGCGGCGTTTTCTCTTTTGGAATATTTTAACCGGGTTTTCCTTGTAAAGTAGAGACGTAATAACTTTGAATGTTCTTCAGGTGTATAAACACCGCAAAATGTTATTCTTAATAGGATTTTGGTTCTTATTTCCTCCAATCTCTTATGATGAACAACAAATCTTTAGTTTTTATAACATGGTTTAACTTTATTGTACTAAGAGGTTATTTTAGGATTCCGTGAGAGAATTCAGGACACTATATTCACTATCAATCCTCCGCAGTCCGGTCGTCCTACTGTTAAGGACCGTATACCGTATTCATACCGTTTTCCATACAAAAGTAGTTTTGTCATATGTAATATGTCAAGTATTCAGACTTGCTGCAATTGTTCATGTACGAGATTGTTATCTTTAAACATCGTAGTATAATTACTATGATTCTATTTCCCCAGTTTTCCGTACAAATAGGTATTTTAAAAATTAGTCCTAAAATCCTTTTGTATGGTAATTCTTATTTTCATGTTTAAGAGATAATATAAATAGTAAAACGCAAAACTGGCAAACCTCAAGCATATCTACTAAACCCAAGGACATGCATGCTAATTTTTTTACAGAGTTTGAACACATGGTAGAGATATATATATATATATATATAGCACCCAGGCAATTGCACACTGAGGAATATATATAACATATATTAATATATATATATATTAATATGGCGCAAATTAAGTTTGTATGTAAAGCACAATGAATACATTTTCTTTATCCTTAGAATCGTGAATGTTAATCTGTTAAAGTATGCCCCGAGTAAGGGTTAATTTGTTTTTTTTTATGTTATTGTGACGGAACAAGCTCGAGTCCCACCTGATGTTAAGCGGTTACCTCTGCCTATAACAGATGCATTTCGTCACAAGTGACGAATTGCACTGCGCCCGTCACCTTGAGACATAGTTGTTAAGTCTCATGTGCTTGTGATTTCACTGGCTCTCAAGGACTGCTGCCGGAACACACCGTTAGGTGCTTGGCGACAGATTTTCAACTTGAGGGTGGTCGCTAGCCAGGCGGGAATTCGCAAAAAGCCCTTCCACCATGCGGTGAAGCTCAAGCCCCGGCGGGATTAGAACCATGGACCTGCTGCGCAGATGTCCATAGCCAATGCCACTGAGCCATCACTGCTTCGAAATAAAAAAATAAAAATTAATGGAGGTGATGCATGATGAATTGTGATACTTGTTCATATTGTGTGTTGGTATGGTATAACTTTTGAGAAGTAAAAGCATCGGTTTGTGAGACCAATTTATACTACTTAATACGGGGATTAAAAGATATAATACCTCGTACTGCTTATGCTTATTTAAAAAACACAAAATAATCACAAGGTACATAAATGTAGGGGAGGCGTGGCAATGGAAACAAGGACAACGTTTTTACTATTTATTTCACCTTCTGCACCTTTGTTCTTATTTATTTTAACACCGTAACACCTAACACCTTTCGTTCTCTCTCCTATCAATCGCCATCTTCGTTTTTTTCTCGCTCGCACACACATCCGTCACCTCATTCCTTCCTCTTACGTTCCACTCTACGCATCATTTATACTTTACAATCCCACATTCGGCCGTCCTGCTTCCATGACTGTCCTCAGGCATGCTCTTCTCAGTTATACTACTATCATTCTATGCCTCATCATGAATATCATTCAACAGTCACACCTTATTACAATAACAATAGCAACTTAACTAATTTTATAATTAAAAATAATTCAAAAGTACTACATACCTACTACAAACAAACAGTTTTTATATATATTGCTTTCAAAAGTGCTTAAGTATAAACAAAATATTTTTATTAATTTTTTACAGTCAGTTACATGTATTTTATCTCATCATTAAGTATAAGCATTAATCTATATAATATTTGTAAATTCACAAGTACTTTAATTTTATCAATTTGCCAAATAATATACCATCTTTTAGATAACAGTCTACTGTGTTTTATTTATCTATTATGTTTTACAATTATCTATACCAGAACCACCATATTAGATACAACATAGTATTATACCAATAAGCTTACAACATAAGTCTTGTAAATACAGAGTATCATATTATAGCTATTTTAGCTAATAAACAACTTACATCATCTATAACAATGTTGACTATGTATCAAATAGCCTAACCGTTATGTGAAAATAAAATATTAGTCTGATGATAATGAATGAGTTAGCAGGCAGGTACACTGTATAAAAATATGCTCACACCAAAACACATACTTCACTTTCATTCATCTGTCTCTATAAAAGCAAAAACTTACATACCTCATACAAACTATAGGATTTCATCTTGATCTGGCCACCTTTTCATATAATCTGCTGAGCTGCTGGTTTTATTTGAACCCTCCATAGAGCTATTCACTTTCTCTAGGTCATAACGATCATTCCTCTTCACTTTAGTCACTCTATATGGACCTAGGTATTTAGCTTTCAATTTTAAACCAGTTCCAAATTGAGTTCTCTTAATAGCAACCAGATCTCCAACTTCATATTTTGAACTCTCCTTTCTAGATTTATTATAATATTTTTCATTTTCAGCCTGAATTTTTAGTATTTGTTCTTTAGCTTGCTTCCTCTGATCATCTCTATTTTCACTATATTTTTCAATAAATTCTTCCTGTAACAAATCCATAATTTCAACATCTTCTTTACATCTCATCTTTGTTCCAATTAGTAAGTCAAATGGGGTTGTATTAATACTTCTTTGAAATGTACTATTTAAACATCGCTGTAATCTACTTGTATGTTTATACCATTGACCTGTATTTTCCATGCATAATTTTGTCAAAGTAGGTACAATTATTCCATGAATTCTTTCTACTTGCCCATTACCTCTAGGCACTCCTGTTGTAATTTTTATATGCTGAATGTTCTCTTCTCTACAATAGCTTTCAAAATCATTACTCGTAAATGCTGTTCCACGATCAGTGATTATTCTCCTTGGATTTCCAAAAGTTTGCTGATGAACTTGAAGTTTAAGTAATGTCTCAGAACTTGATGTGGTTTTAGTAGGAAACAGCCACACAAATTTTGTAAATGCATCAATTACAGTTAATATATAATTATATTGCTTTTTTGTCTCCGTTAAAGGTCCAAGATGATCCATATGAATGGTATCTAAGGGAATACTCTCCTTATCAATGGGATTAAGGAATCCTTCCTGTTTCCCAGCTTTTCTTGTAGCTAATAGGCAAGGTATACATCTTATAATAAACTTTTCTATCTTTCTGTCCAAATCCTTGATGAAATAATCTTTTATTATTAACTCCTTCATCTTCTTCTTTGAAAAATGTCCATTACTGTGAATTAGTTTTAAAATTTCATTATCTAGTAATTCAGGTATCACCAACTTCTTCTCCTCACCTTTATATAAAATGTTATGTTCTATCCAATAGTCTTGGTATGACTGTGTTTTCAAAATTTCTTTTATTGCTCTGAAGCCATCGTCTTGATCTTGTGCTGATTTTATACTATCATGAAGACTGGTAGCAACAGCTACATATGGGTGTCTGCTTAAAGCGTCTAAGTGTGGTAGTTTAGAGCCTTATCGATGCTCAACCGTAAAACTATACTCATTCAAAAACATGACCCATCTTGCTACTTTAGGTGTTAAATCTTTCTTTCTTAATGTGAGCTCGAATGCTTGGCAGTCTGTAACAATTTTAAAATCAATACCAAACAAATAATGATGAAATTTTTTAACTCCTTCTATAATTGCTAATGCCTCTAACTCATAGCTAGAATATTTACTTTGAACCTCATTTGTCTTACGACTCATATAGTATACAGGATGAAGACCAGTACTATGATGCTGCATGAGAACTGCCGATATTGCAACTGCTGAGGCATCTGTATGCAATTCTGTCCTAAGCTTGGGGTCAAATATCTTTAACACAGGCTGGGTGGCTAGTTTCATCTTTAGCTTTTGAAATGCTTGTCGCTGTTCATCCCCAAACTCAAATGTAGTGTTCTTCTTCAATAGTTCTGTTAAAGGTCTCGCTATCATGGCATAATCTTCTATATACTTCCTGAAATAGGAAGTTAATCCTACAAAGCTATGTAACTGCTTGAGAGTTTTGGGCTCTGGGTACCTTACTACTGCATCAGTTTTGTCTGCACTGGGCCTGACTTCACCGTTTCTTATTATGTGCCCTAGATATTCAATTTCACTGCAAATGAGATTTGCCTTCTTCCAATTTATTTGCAAACCATACTGTGAAGCTACTTCTAAGACTTGTTTTAAGCGCTGTAGAGCCTGAACTTCATTTTGCGCTGGAATCAGTATGTCATCGATGAAAATCACTAAGACACCTTCAGCTATCAGTTCCCTAAATATGATGCTGATAAATTTCATAAAATACTTCGGACTGGAACAGAGACCAAAAGGAGCACGTAGAAATTCAAATTGACCGCTATGTGTAACAAAAGAAGTGTAATGAATTGACTCTTTACTTATTTTCAAATGAAAAAAACCATTTTTCAAATCTAATACACTGTACACCTTGGCACTGACTAACTTGTCAATTAAATCTTCCATCACTGGCAAGGGAAATTCGTCTTTAACCTTTTTACTATTTAATGAACGGTAATCAACACATACACGAACTGTACCATCCTTTTTAGGCACTAGAACAAGTGGACTAGAGTACTCTGAATAACTCACCCGAATAATATTGTTTTCTAGCCATTCCTTGATTTGATATTCCACAATCTGCTGCTCTTTCAGGGATAATCTTCTAGGCCGCTGAGCAATTGGAATGTCGTCCTTTAAGATGATCTTGAGTTCCACTGGGGCCTCCTTGGTTTGACAAGGCTTATAGTTTTCAACACACTGCAAAACTTCTTCTTTCAAAGCAGTATCCATCACATGATCTAAAACAACAACATTACACCCTATCACATCATTTATTCTACTCATCCATTCATCATTCTTATTAGACAACAACAACACTCTGCCTTCATTCATTATCACCGTAAAATTTTGTAACATTTCCTGCCCAATAATAACATCGTATGGCATTACTGCCCAAGAAACTATGTGAAAAGTTATGTCCTTATAAAATTGTCCATCTATTGTTATTCCTGTTACAATTTTACCTTGCGATCGCACTTGAGTTTGTCCTAAACCCGTTATGGTAACATTTTCGTGTTGACAGTTCATTCCTAATAAAGCACAAAACTTTTCCGACATTAAATTCACATCACTGCCACTATCAACTAACGAATTTACACGCAAATCTTTGATAATTAATGATACGATTGGTTTTCTATTGTTTACATTTCGCATATCAAAAGATGCATGACAAGAATGACAAGTTTGTTCTAAATGCGTTTGCGCTTCACCCAACGTGGCTGTCATTGGCTCTTCTATATTTGAACGGAATGAAGTTACTCGTTCTTCGCTGTCATTGGTTGTTTTCGCAAGCTTCGCTCCAAACAATGATTGATTTGTTCTCACTGCTTCAACTCGTGAATCTCGTGATTGCTGTTTTCGGCATTGCGTTCCAATATGGCCGTATTCATTACAACGATAGCATTTTATTCCTTTAAAACATGCATTAGCCAAATGATCGCTCTCCCCACACTTGTAACAGCGCTTAATTTTTGATGCTTCTGTTTTCCGAAATGACATTTTATTGGTACTTTCCTCCATAATTACCGGCTTTTTCTTTGCCTTCATCTTTTCGTAGATAGATAATTTTTCCTTCAGAACCGCGTAACTAGTGACTCCGTATAATACAGCTTTGTTCGTCTCGATTTGAATCCGATATACCATCTACTATATATTGAATAGCTACATAATCAGGAAATTTAGCTCTTTTCCCCAGCTCTTTCATCGTAAGCATATATTGGTAAAACGATTCATCACGGCGTTTCTTACGACCTGCCATTAATTCGTGCATTTGCTTGCAATTCACCTGCTCGGGGAATTCTTTCTGAAGGGCTGTTTTCAACTCTTCATACGTTTTGAATACTTTTTCCGATCGTAGCCATAGCTCTGCTGTTCCCGCCAATGTGCGGCGTGCAATTATAAGTTTCTGTTGTGCCGTCCAACCGAAAATTTCGGCATTATCTTCCAGATCTTGCGCCCATTTGGAAGAGGAATATGTTTTGTCTTCTCCGCTGAACTTCATCAAGCCGTGTATTACGTCGTAATTACTTTGTTGAGCCGCCATTGTTCCCATGGCGTCTTCGTATTTTTCACCTTTTGCGCCCTCACCTGTTCCGGATGCTGGCATCTGTTATGATACTTTTGTATCTTCAACACCTTACGTTTAACACCTTCGAGACGTAATATTTCTATAAATTTGCTGATTGCACGTCGTCGTTTCGCGCCTCGCGCCCACGCCACGCCGTCTAATTGCGCAGGAGCTACTTTTCGATGATATCCCGGACGAGCCCCCAAATTTGTAGGGGAGGCGTGGCAATGGAAACAAGGACAACGTTTTTACTATTTATTTCACCTTCTGCACCTTTATTCTTATTTTAATTATTTTAACACCGTAACACCTAACACCTTTCGTTCTCTCTCCTATCAATCGCCATCTTCGTTTTTTTCTCGCTCGCACACACATCCGTCACCTCATTCCTTCCTCTTACGTTCCACTCTACGCATCATTTATACTTTACAATCCCACATAAATATACAAGTTATTTAATCCCTGGTCCATTATAGTAAACTAGCTTTCCGGGCGCGGCTCTGCCCGCGTGTATGTCGGTTATCGCGCAAAAACATTAACCTCTTTTTGCGCAGTTGGATAAAAACTATCCTATGTTTTTTCCCGAGTATCAAACTATTTCTATACCAAATTTCATTCAAATGGGTCCAGTAGTTTTGGCGTGAAAGCGTAAGAGACAGACAGACAGAGTTACTTTCGCATTTACAATATTAGTGCCGATTAAAATAATACAACGCCTCAGTAATGTCACGTAGTACACATATAATTAGGAAATTAATAATAATGCAAGTTTAGTCAAAACAAGGTTATATTTACTATCAGGGACAAACGTGGTTTTCTACGGTTACTAATTTATTAAGGAATGCAGCGTCTTTGGCATTTCGTAAAGTACAACAATTACGCAAATTAGATAGGATCTCAAAGATAATTCCGCTTCAATGTTGGAATGTTGCGGTTTTTATAAATGCTAATAATGTTCATGTCAGGCCTTTGAAACGATTAGCAACTGTCAGTAATAGGTGTGTAGTAATAGCCCATGTACTTAACATCAAAAAGCACGCTCCTTTATTCTTACGGGCTAAGGTTCAAGGTGCAGACAACTTGAAAACTTATTTTGAATATTCGTTTGTGTAATTTCTAATTGTTATTTCTCTTAAAGCCTTTTCAACGGTTATTGTAATGTTTATTATTATTGTACATGCTATTTGGAGATAATGTTGATAAATATTAGGTATTTAGCAATTGAACTTTGTTCTAAACAGTTATCTAATAAAAGTAGTACTTAGTAGGCTTAATTTACGTGTAATTGGTTTAGTAAGTTTATTTATGTTTTCAATTAAAGCTTTGAAGCTTAGTGCTTAAATAATATTTTTCAATAGATATGTTACGGTATTTTATTATAAAAAGATGAAGAACTTACTAACGTAAAATCTAGGTAAATACTCCATATAATATTAATTATTCCTAGAGACTAAACTACGCGATTTTTATCGCCTATAGCACATGCAGAAAAGAGAAATAGTATATTATATCTCTATGGTCTATAGGTACACAATATTATCACAAAGTATGTTCTGTTTTTAGGGTTCCGTACCCAATAGGTAAAACCCTATTACTGAGACTTCGCTGTCCGTCCATCCCTCCGTCCGTCTGTTACCAGGAGCTATCAAGAACGTTGATAGCTAGACAGTTGAAATTTTTACAGATAATGTATTTCCATTAACGCTATAACAAAATTTTTTTATACGCATAATCGATGTTTTGGGTTTATCATTGCTTTAGCAGTATCATTTATGCAAGTATTTAAATGCTTCACTTCTGGCAACTTCATTATTATTGAAGGAAAAAATAATATTAGTAGTCTCTCGTTGACCCCCAATTTGCCAAGATTAGAAAAATACTTTCGGCTCCACTTTCATGCATGGTATCGCCCACGAAACGAAAGATTATAATGACTTACCTAATTGTGTAGGTATTTCAATATTCGATTTTGAATTAAAATTCTATACTAAATAACCAAACTTATGGTCTGTAACTTATTCAGTTACCGATCGAGATATTCGTATAATTATTATAATCAATAGTCCAATATAGAGGGCTATTGGACAAATGCTAACAACCTCGTATCGTAACGTTGGATTCTGTCAAACTTAAGAAACATCTTTAGTTGAACGTTATTAATAAGCATTTAGACGTTTTATTTCCATCCATACAATAGTTAATTTGCTCAATCAAAATAGTCATAATTCTATTCAAGAAGAGAACGCGCTGCAGTCTTTCGGCGGCTGCGCCACGTCGAGCGCTCTAACCTCGCAGGAAGTATTATTGCTTTTTTTCGTTTACTACGAGACGCGATTCTTAGAATTTAAAAGTGACAGGCAGCACTAGAAATACTTGGTGTTTTTTTTATAAAACGCTTTCAGGTTTAGAATTAAGTTATAGTACTCGTACCAAAATTGTTTGTTGTGTTAAACGGAGGCGGTCCATAAGAAGCTGTTAGAATTTTTCTAATAACCCTGTACATGTATATACTCACATGGACAGATAGTACTGTCTATGTGTTATAGAGTGATAGTAAAGCTCAGTTTTGCTCTTCATGTATGGAACCCATAAACATCAAGCGTGTTTCTAACCTACCCGATTTAATAGGTAACGAAACATTATCTATTAAATAGGATAAGATCATAAATAAACTGCACTATCGTTATTTGATAGACTATGGAATATATAAGGTAATATAAAAATAAGAATACTTTGTTGAAATGAGTTGAGTACAGAATACCTACTTTTATTATTTTTATTATATACCCGTACTTTCTTCAATTTCTAAAGTAAAACGTGTTGTAGCTTCAACGTACACATAACTTTAACTAGCTAGCCTATTTTAAGTTAGTTCAAAGTGTTAATGTAACTTAACCCGACTTAGTGCACCACCTACTCAAGTTAATAAATTTTCTAGCGCAGACTTAACATTTAACTTCATTTTGACGTGTGCTAAGTTTATTTTCTGGAGCTATTTTATAAAAAGACGTTATGCCTTTATTAAGAAAATACTATGAACTATATATTATTTTACAGCTACCACAATTAAAGCATTTAGACAACCTATAAGTCAATGGAGACTCTGACAGCAGTCCAGATACTCCAGTTCACTATCAATTGGCAGCGTGCCCAACATGCTGGCAGCATTGCCCTGTTGAATCGCAATGCTTATTCGTTGAGCCATATTGGATCGCTTCGACCAATATGGTATATGGTATAAACAAAAAACAACTCACGGCATTGATTTTTAAAGAAACTTGCATGTATTTCGATCTAATATTATACTATTTTTAGTTGTATCTAGGGCCACGTCAGCACAAAGACTGAGTAAATAATGCACAAGAGTGCAATCTCAGTGCGATGTAGAGATATCTGCAGAATTAGTACAAGGATCACGTTGCCCCAGATACGAGGTGCATTGTCCAACAAAGTAAGTATCTCGGTAATTAAAAATGAATCCGCTATTTATCGGTACACTGAGCTTTGGCTGGAAAATTCGAGCTCCTTTTTGCTTCTCTCTGTTATCTAAATAAACAGTGAGCTGTGGAGAAGCAGTTTTAGTGAGAGGTCGTCTAAGTTTAAACAGAATATAGTGCCGTCGTTTGAGGTAAATTGTTTCTGCGTCTTTACGTAAAAGATCGTGAATTACCGAAAAGGGTAGGTATGGGAGTTTGAAGCTCATGTTCTATGTAATAGAGAACAAATCTTTTACCGCGGAGTAGGCACAGTTGTGGATTGCTACTGAGAATTTCATTATAAGTAAATATAACATAACTTGTCTGACCCGGGAATCGCACCCAGGAAACCGAGATTACAAACCGACTTTTTCGCCACTCAGCCAGCTATATGATTTAGTTCAGTTGTATATAAAAACTTAATAATATTTTCATCTTGACAATGACATACGTAATTTATAGGTAATTTCTGAGGAAGAAGCCGGCGGTGGGAATCGAACCATAGATCTGCGGAACGGCAGTCCAAATCTATTAACGCTCGGCAAAAATCTTTTCCTTATTTATAGCTCTTTATTGTCAGGTGGGTAAATAAAATTATCTCACTCTTCACATTTTCCAAATGGATGCTTTCATATACTCAAGCTTATTTTTTCTGAAAGCGTTCTTATCTCTGCCTTCCATGCACTAAATCTTTTTCAAACGCAACGAAGTAGCTTCAGTTTAAGTAAGTATTTTTAACGAAGCAGCTCCTTCAAAAGCAGAACGATTTAAATATTTGACTTTATACTGTGTTCAAAAAGCACTAATAGAAATGTAGTCTTAGGTTTTCGCGATTATTACACATAGTAATTAAGCAACTTTAAACGACCGTCGACGATAGACTGATAGTGGTCACCCCGTGACCACGATCACTGCAGTGTTTGAAACGTCAGGACAAAAATAATGATATACAGGGCATCCCACGGTTATGCCACATGGAGGGAAAGTACTTTGAATATTGTAGATGGAATATTTTACTGAAAGAAGACATTATTTGAATTTAATAAATAATTTAAACTGCATTTAAATAATTACATGGTTGACCCGGGAATCGAACCCGTTACACGAGAAAAAAAATCACCCTGTAGTTTTATCATACCGATCGAAAGGCTTCATCATAAGGATTATTTTTTGCTAAATAACATAGCGTCAGAAATAAATGAAAGACTATGAATTTTAACATTGAAACCTGTATATACGCGATTGAAACCCTTTAAAGTTTTTTAATTACTAAGCACAAATACACATTTTGGCGCTTATTGAAGGCGGTTATTGTTCTAATTAATCTTATCATCTTAGCATGCATTATCGGTACTATTTATATTTCCTTAGCATACAAGAACTTTATTAAAAATGTTTTAGTTTTATAAAGAAAAAATATTATGTATAATTAGAAATTCCAACTTGCGTACTTACACCTATGTGACGCCAGAAATGCCACTCGTAAACCTTTTAGATACATGCTGATATTCTCATATATTTTGTCGTAAATACTTCAGCTTATTAATTAGTACTAGGTACTTGTAGACATGGTTTTTAGATAAATTTAATCATTGCTAATATCATTTTGGTATCATTGCTCATAGGGAACGATAAATAGCTATTACATAATCCATAAACAAAAAAAGTCGTGAAATAATAACTTTTTTTTTATATTCATGAAAGGTTAGCTTTGACCACTGTCTCAGCTGATGGTAAGTGATGATGTGGTCGAAGATGTTGTTCAGGCTAACCTAGAATGACTGGCTCTCAAGGGTAGCTGGTGGAATACACCGTTAGATGTTTGGCGACAGATTTTCTACTTGAGGGTGGTAGCTAGTCAGGCGGGCATTCGCTAAATACCCTACTACCATGCTATAACAACTGCCATCCTAAGGCAACGACCAGGACCGAAGGCTTAACGTGCACTCCGAAGCACGGAAGCGCTCAGTAGTAATGTCACCAGCGGTCACCCATCCAACTCATGACCGAGGCGGACGTTGCTTAGCTTTGCTGATCGGTTCAGAATAGCTAAGTAAACTTCGCTACGAGCGCTTCATAACTCTCTGGGTCCCTGATTTCAGACGCATTCCATTAAGTTTAGTATCATCTTCCTACTCTGTACATACTACAGTAGACCGTATAGTAAATCATAAGAAATTTATGTTAAAACGCCATACTTACCAATATTTTAGTTGTTTACTTGTATCCGATACAATAAGAAAATACAAAAGGTCTTGTCCCAATTTCGAAGGTCTCAGAATTGATATTGGTGGAAATATCTCCAAATCAAAATATTTTCGTATCGGAGAGGATACTTTGACCGAGAAAAACGTGACTGAGTCAGTTGTTGTAAGATAACGGATAAAACACATTCCTCGTGATGTTTTTCGTGTAGCCTCTCTGTTTGATCCATTTAACCTAAACGAAAAGCTATTCAAACGGATTTTATTAGTAGTATTGGTAACTTAATAATATTGATTTAGGAGTCATGCCGCCCTTAAAAGTATTTATATCATTATTGTTTTTGGTTATTAATATTATACTTACAGTAAATGATTCAAGTTAAAATAAGGATCATGTTTAAGTTTTGTAGGAGAACAAGTTTTAATATTTTTTTTGTTTGCAATAACGTATGCTCTTCGGATTACATTACAAAATTACAAGTTTTGTAATGTTATGACAATTATCATGTTAGCTCAATTAGATAAGACCATACACCGGCTAAAGGGGTGGATGAACGCGGGTTCGAATCCCGCACATGACTTAAACTTTTTCCTCACGTAAATTTGTAATTTAGTAATAGGATAACAAGTGTATTTTTTTTATAAAATAACCTATATCTGATGTAACCTACCACTACCTTCTACCGGCTATTTTGGAGCTTGTGAACGGATAGCGACGGAGCTTCATCGAAGTGTTTATTGTAAAATACTCGTAGTTATGATGAAACTAAGGAAATCAATGATTCTAGGATTAAACCATGAGTGAAAAGACAATAGACACAAAAAACTTAAAAACAACAAAATTGCAACGAAAGGAATAATTTTAACTATGGGTGGGATTCCAAACACTCAACTTTTTACATCATTGCTATGAAAATGATAAGTGCAAGATATAAAACTAAAATAAATGTTGTAATGTACTCCACGGAGCCCGAATTATTGCAAAAATAAAAATATATATATAAATTATAGTGTTGCGTCACTTTCAACAAGTTTAAAGATTAAAAAATAGTATTTTTGTAGTACCTAGAACGTTAGTTGAATCATAGATGTCGCTCCATCCCATGCGAGATGACAAATTCACAAGTTATGAGTACAACATATGTCATGTTGGCTTAGCGGTCTGAGCATACCCTGCCTATAGAGGTGGATGGCACTGGTTCAAATCTTGCACATGACAATAGCTTATATTAAACCTTTAAAGAAAAAATATGATTAATATTATTCTATTACAAAAACTGTAATGACGGACTAAGTTCTGAAGCAGTGATGGCTCAGTGGTATTGGCTATGGCCTGCCGCGCAGCAGGTCCACGGTTTGAATCCCGCCGTGAGTTTGAGCTTCATTGCATGGTGGAAGTGCATTTTGCGAATGCCCGCCTGGCTAGCGACCACCCACAAGTAGAAAATCTGTCGCCAAGCACCTAACGGTGTGTTCCAGCAGGCAGTTCTTGAGAGCCTGTGAGATTACAGGCACGTGAGCCTTAATAACTATGTCTCAAAGGGACGGGCGCAGTGCAATTCGTGACTTGTGACGAAATGCATCTGATATCGGCATAGGTTAGTCTGCTTAACATCAGGTGGGCCTCGAGCTTGTTCCGTCACAATAACATGAAAAATAAACTTTATTTTTCATGTTATTGAAAAATAAAGTTTATTTATCTGAACGTATCATTTTGATGTGACACATCAATTTTTATTCCGTAACAAATGACAAAGCAGTTTATTTTATCTATTTATATGAAACTAGCTTTCCGGGCGCGGCTCCGCCCGCGCGTTTCTCGGTTGTCGAGCAAAAACATTAACCTCTTTTTGCGCAGTGGGATAAAAACTATCCTATGTTTTTTCCCGGGTCTCAAACTATTTCCATAACAAATTGCATTCAAATCGGTCTAGTAGTTTTTGCGTGAAAGCGTAACAGACAGACAGAGAGACAGACAGACAGAGTTACTTTTGCATCTATAATATTAGTACTGATAATCAAATTCCTAAATTATATTCCTGGAAATCTAAACCGTGTACATATGAAACAGAATTATCGTATCCATAGTACGATACTTCACCTTACATTTCTTTCCATCTAATAATGTACATGAACAATCACAAAATGAAATATAGAGGTAGTTGTACGAAAACTTGTTTATTTGCGATTTGAGTTTTAACGCTTGTAATAGGTATTTAACACGAACGAAACAAAGTTTAGGTATGCTAAAATTAAACCTATTTTACTTGGCTGTTCCTGCAGTGAATGAAACTCGTTGATAAGTAAAAGTAAATCTAAGTACCATATAATAATATGTGTTATGAAGCGCTCGTAGTGAAGTTTGCTTAGTCTTTCTGACTCGATCAGCAAAGTTAAGTAACGTCCGCCACGGTCATGAGTTGGGTGGGTGACCGCTAGTGACGTTACTACAGAGCGCTTCCTTGCTTCGGAGGGCACGTTAAGCCGTCGGTACTGGTTGTTGTCTTAGGATGGCAGTCGTTATAGCATGGTGGTAGGGCATTTTGCGAATGCCCCCCTGGCTAGCTACCACTCTCAAAAAGAAAATCTGCCTAACGGTGTGTTCCGGCAGCTGTCCTTGAGAGCCAGTAATTCTACTTTAGCCTGAACAACATCTCCGACCATATCATCACTTACCATCAGGTGAGATAGTGGTCAAGGGCTAATCTTTAAGGTATAAAAAATTTATGTGTTTAAAAAAATATAGTAAGCAACCTTAGTCTATGACTTTAAAGTTTGAATATTAACTTATCAACTACAAAAATGAGTATCTTTATCAAAATTATTGAACACAAAGATATCATTTTCGTCTCTGTTGTATTGTTTAATACAATAGTGAAAAGATAAACGCAGATTCATAAACGAATTGGCCGCTAATGAAAACAACCGAACTCTCTATTTAAGAGAAAGTGCTCTCAAACAAAGCAAAAGCTGTTAATGAAACTATTACCTAATTGCCATTATTTAGACCCAATCCGAGTTCACTCCGAAACAATGAAGCGAAATACCTGTATTGTTTAGTTTTCATTAGAGATGTACAGCAATAAACAAAGGAATTAGTTTGTTGTTTGAAGGTTGTTTTCGGACCGCGGTTTGCGTGTGTGATTTTAGAGTTAAGGTCTTAAAGAAAAATGATTAACGATTAATTTAACGAAATTTAAGAAATTAAAGCGACCTTATTTCAAAGAAAGACTGTTCTGTGTTCTTAGACTAGACGTCAAAATATAGGCGGCTGGGTTAGAATGCGCTAAACGAGCAGCATATACGTCGTTGTGTTATCCCATGTTAAAGAAAACATATATAGTAACTGCCAGGGTCCAAATTCATGCTACATTCTCGAACAAACTAAATTCTGGGTTACCCTGAACAACATCTTAGACCATATCATCACGTACTGATGGAAAGTGGTCAAAGGCTAGTCTATCACCAAGAAAAATAAACGTTAGCTCTGAATTTAGTTTGCGTATAAATCTCAAAAATTCTTTTTAATCCATCAGATGATTGTTATTTTCATTACAAGTTAATTAAAATTGTTGCTAATTACTTAGATACTATTAAATAACTCGGCAAATGCCTTCGGGTGTAATCGTGAACTCCCTGATATAAAATCGATGATGGTCAATTAGGACCTGAATATATCATATATTTTTTATATATAATCAGTTGGCTATTTTTCTTTGAAAACCTCAACCAACTAATTTTTAATTCAGTTTCTATGATTACAGTATCCATGACATAGGAAAATATTTAAAATAAAATGATAAATGTAGGTACGATCTACTTATGTTTTTTGTTCAAAAATATAAATGTTATTTTCCGTATATATTAAATAATGGCTATCTTTACCTACTTACTATGTTTCGCTGTGGATATTATATATTATCCAAAGATTGCAAGGTGGTGGGATATTTGGTGCCCGCCTTGCTAGCCAGCTAGCCCTTTGGTAGACAAATTTTCGCCAAGCACCTAACGTTGTGTTCAGGTAGCTGTCCTGACGAGGCAGTACTTCTTGAAAAGTTAGCCTAAATAATATCTTCCACCTCTTCATCACTTCCCATCAAGTGAGGTAATAGTCAAAGGCTACGCTATCAGATAAAAAAATATCAGCCATACAGAGAGCCTAGAAGCATCTTCAATTTAATTTGTAGGTATTCTATAGCTGTAGAAGCAGCCATAAACACATGATTTATAGGCAGATTTTTTTTCTTTTGGTACTTATGTTACTGAAAAACACAGTGACATGCGGTTAGTAATTTACTGTTCCAATGAGATTCGTATTCTTCGTATAGATGAAAGGACAAAGCTGGATGGTAATGGTTACCTAGTTGACCTAAAAATGTTACACTTGTCAATCAATTTGCAGTTTCTTCCCCTTGGTTGTTTGGTTTGTAGTTTTCCCCTCAAATTCAGGTGATCCGCAGCAGCCTCCGTTTATAAAAGTGGTGAAATCAAAAAAATATTAAATATTTACCTTTTCTATGTAACAAACCCCGTAGGGTGCCGGGTCAGAATTGCACCTCCCATATCATCCCGTAGGTGTCGTAAGAGGCGACTAAGGGCAAAATACTAGAAGGTGGGCAGCAGCGCCTTCTAAAATACTGCCAACTTACACTGCAATCACCAAGACGCCTGCCAAGGGTGGGGATTATGGCAAATACCCCCTTAATAGGGGAGGCTGTGTTCAGCAGTGGACAATCCGGCTCTTACAGTACATGTTACAAACAGTAAGGCCTTCTGGGAGGGACTAATTTCACAGTGGACTTCCGCATTGAAAAACTATACCTTACTTACTTTTAAAAGTAACAAGTGTCACAGTAGGTGGCTCTATATGCAATGTCATAAACCATTTACGTGAACTTGTTCATGTTATTCTAGATATGGAATACCTCAAAAATGTTGCAAATGCCTATCGTTTACTTGTAAGGTTGAAGACTATAAAGGAAACCATGTAGCCTTAGAAAACACCATAGAAAGCTGTAGCACACGGTGTACTTACTCTCACTGACAAGTTTGTATCCATGCGTCCAACGCTCGATCTAATGATATGAGAAAGTGTAAACATTGCTACTAGCAAGTTTGCAAAATTGAACTAGCCTATATGTTACGTCTAATTGCCGAAAATACACAATAGTCATTCGTTATGGAAGGCTGCTTAGTTATTATTAGACGCGAGCACTTTTATTGAAACCTGCGGAAATGATACCAGGATTGAACCATGAGCGAAGCGTGTATATAGTTCAAATATAGGATCCTAATCTGGAACGAGGGTTTCAAATGTACTAGACAGAAAATAATTTTACTGCCGAGCGAAAAACACAATTTTTTTTATAATGATTATTAGTATGTTATTGTTTGAAGCAGTGATGGCTCAGTGGCGTTGGCTATGGACTGAAGGATTATTAAAACTTGTTTCACGCTAGCGGATAAAAAGCACTTTTCCATGCAGGTTCCGACTGATAAACGACAACTTTCTGAGTGCGATATATGAAAATAATAGATTAATTTCAGTAAATTTTACGAATAAATAATTGCTTTAATACGATATGCAGGCTTTAATTACAAAAACTATGTAAATAAATTTATCCATTCAAAATGAAAGCTATAAAATTTTATAATAATAACACCGTTCTACTCAAAGAAACGCCGTCATTAAAACCGCATCTTACAAAATCGTTTTCAATAATCCCCATTTCCTGCATTCATCGGCAATAAAACCACAGATACGTTAATAGTTTCAATCTAACAATTATAGTCCATTCATCATTCCCACCAACATAAACTATGTTCGCACGTTGCTTTGATGGTAACATTATACTTTAGTGATGGGACGTTGAACTAGTTTTGCCGAATAAATACTACACAGAAAAAATTACAACCGATTCGCAAGCTACAGAAGTTGGCGCTGAGGGTCGGTACCGTTTGTATCCGACCACGATTTAAGCTTCATCGTGCAGTGGTAGGTCATTTTGCAAATTCTTGCATCGCTAGCATGCATTGCATGATATACAAGCCTAACCTGCATTAACGTAATAAATGTAGGTTAGGCTTGTATATCATCCAACAAACAACATCATCATTTATGCGAACGAGAGTATCGATCACATATACAATATGTTCAACTATTATATTAGGAGAAAAAAACTAATAGCTGTAGAAATGTAAAGAAGAATTTTTAAGAATATTGTGTGGAAAACATTCTGAGGGGAAATAACAAGCTAGGAAATAAGTAGTCAGTTCACTAACACGATTTGTTGCTTTCGTTAATTTCCACAAATGCTAATGTTATGTAATATTAGAAGTAAATATTACAACAATAAAATAGTATGGTAAAGAGCCGTAAGTAAAATTAGCTAGCTGAAGATAAATGTTTAGGATGAGTTTAAACAAATATACATGGCTCTTAGTCTTAAAATATTTCTTCCATATCTAATACTTCGAATTAAAATGTCAAAATTAATAGATTGCAAACGATGAATTGTTTCGTGCTATGTTGTTGTTCCGCGTTTTGTTAACTTAAGTATAGATCTATGGAGAGAATAGAAAAGTTTAAAACAGGAACATCTATTTATTCTTCTTCGAATGATATCAAATCTGAAATCGTTTAATTAATGAAAAAATTAACCGAATACTTTTCCGATAAATTTGCAACATCCCTACTCGAACTCTCTCTAGTGCAGGAAGCGGGTTCAAACGACGACCCGCTGGCGGAAGGCAACAGATGATGCTCTAGAGTTTTTTAGTACGATCGAAAGTTGGACGCCTGTTTGCGTTTTTGTACCAGTTGTTTGTCTAAAGAATACAAATAGAGGAAGCTATTGTAGATTCTGTTGATTGCAATCATTGGCAACAGCATGTTTGAGATTTCAAATTGAGCTATTAGTGGTCGGGTTTTTACAAACTTATTGCTCACTTTCATACGCGTTAGTTTTGCTACAGAGGTGGTAAAAACTCTCGAATAAGTCAAGGCTTACTTATAAATCAAAGCTTTTCCAACATAATTAAGGTCCAAACTTATATTTGTTTGAACTATTCACTCTTTGTTTGCTTCGTAGCAGTTGCCAAATGTTTGTATTGTATAAATAAGAATAAGCTTAGAAATTATTTAATATAGAAAAAGATAACTTCCAGCGGGACTTGAACCCTCAACCCCAGAACACCGTCCTGGTGCATTGCCAATTATGCTATGGAAGCGGGTGCTGGACAGTCGAAATTTCTCCATCCGTCTGAATGCACGTCTTTTTAACGTTGGCGACATCTACCAAAATAGCAGAAGACTATTTATTTAGGCTGGTATGTTGATATAGGTACGATCAACGCTTATTGACATCAAATCGATAAAACCATTATTTGATTTTAGCTTAGCATGCGTCAATGGTCCTATAAAATAATACTAATCAAGAATAAGTTTATTAAAAGGACCATTGAATTTGCACCTTAAATTAAATAAAGATAACTCTGGATAACCGTAAGAGTTTTAAGAATACTGAACACATACATAAATACATATGAAACGTAATACCCACCACATGGATGTGATATATAAGTAAGGAGATAATTTTGTAATATGTTTATATGACACAAAAGACCTTTTTGCGTCTATTATCAATAACAACACATCTTCGACCGCATCAACACTTACCATCGAGACAGTGGTCAAAGGCTAGCTTATCAACAAAAAATACTTTGGTAATCATATTGTGCCACAAAAATCTTTTCTTAAAATTCAAAGGAGTAAATGAGCTGTTGAGTACCCAGGATTTAAATCACATAACTGAACGCAAACTTTGTAGGTACTTAAAATCATTTCAAATTACAATAACATTAAATCCTACAATTCAAGTGGCGTGGACGTATTTCGGATAAGGGTTGATTAACAACCGCTAGAGTTTGCGTGTCCCGTCACTGCATTTCAAAACGTTCAACGCCAAGAAAATGTGGGCTTATTCTTTTAGAAATATATAAGCCATTGACATACAAAAAAAATTAAAATGGTTGCTTAAACTTGAGCCCGTTGAGTCTTTCTGTTCTAACAGTGAGTCTAATATCTTGATTGTTGATTATCTAGTCGACGGAGCGGACTTATCAGTATTAAAATATGACAATTGATATGAATACGGAAACCAAAGACAAAACTTCTACAATTTATGACAAAACGAATGCAAGAAGAAAAAACAACACAGGTGATTTAAGTTCATTAATAAACAAAAACAAAACAGAAGATATAACAGAAGAATAATAGAAAAGACAGATAAACTGCATAAAACAAAGCAAAACAGCATTTTCTCTGTTTAATTAGTACATGTTAATACATGTACGAGAATAATTTGGGAAACACTGTTACTTTCATAATTTCTACATTCTTCTTCGTGGTATTTCTTATTGGCTCTTCCCTTCTTGAGAGATTCTAAGTTAACATGAATAACATTATTTTTACCTACTCTTATTAGCTATGCTTTTTTAAAAATCTTGACAGCAATATGATTTTGTCTTTCGATTTAATAAAATGTAATGAACTCACTAATATTTAAGTCGTTCTTAAATCATTATAATAAATTCTAATGTGGGATCGTATGTAGCTAAAAATCTCACCCCCTACGATTTCAAGATTGCATCATAGTCACAACATTGTAATGGCCACTACTTCTCCTAATTTGATAACGTCTTTCGCCCCAGTCTCTTCACAAAATTGCCAATTTCTTTACAATCTTTTTCGACTCAATTTTTCACCGTAGAACGTGACAAATGCCTTTGAATAAATTTCGTTCTAGGCGTCTTCGTTACGAAATCGTACTTGGCTTGATTGCAGCCAGGATTCGAGGAAAGGGGGCGAATAGGAAGCAGTGTAGACTTGATGATTATATTTTTTTACTCATTGACAAATATTTTTTTTTGGTTTGATCTTCTTTTAATTTACCTTTTGTCATTCAGCGTAAACCCAACCACTATCTCTAGCCTATCCGTCCGTATGTCTAGCTCATAATGTTTTCATCATTGATAGCCATAACATCCACCATTGGACATGGACCTCCCGATTGGGGAAGTTTTGCCATTCTCCTCACGCTTGCCAGGCGTCCGGGGGATTGTAGTTCCCTAGAAGGCACTGCTTATAGCCCGGTACCCCACGGGGTTGCCCGGCATAAATATTTTGTGTTGAATGTCAAACTAGGAGTAATGGATTAGGTACATAATGTTTCAAACATTTGGTCATTGCAAGAGCATTTGGTGCGTCATCATTTTTTTCGTAACTTTTTAATGCGTACCAACAATAACATTTTTTTAAATATTATGTAGAAATGGGTGCCAAAGTTGACAGTTTTAGACCCTTATTGTTAGAGGGTCTATTTTAAAAACTGAAGCAGTTTTCAATCTGTAACTTCTGTACACCATGTAATGCGATTGCGATGTGGAAATCTAATACAGTGAAGTCCAACAGACTGACTGGATTTTGAACTTTATCCTAGAAAAAGTAATATATCAGGTAATATTATTTTGCATGTTGGTAGGGCATTTTGCGAATGCCCGCCTGGTTAGCCAACCCCCTCAAGCAGAAAATCTGTCGCCAAGCACCTAACGGTGTGTTTCGGCAGCTGTCCTTGAGAGCCAGTAATTCTAGATTAGCCTGAACAAACATCTTCGACCACATCATCACTTACCATCAGGTGATATAGTGGTCAAAGGCTAAAATTTTGTTACAATTTACTAGAGCTGGTAAATTGTATCAAAATTTGTTATGATGATCCTTACGACCCTTTGGTATGCTATTTATATCGCATTGTCAGTAATGAATGGTAACAATGAACAAAAATTCGCATCACGTTCCATTCTCTTGATGGTAAAAAGATTGATTCGCCCAGTACGAAGAACCGCAGGAAGCAGTTTCGTTTCCCAATCAAGGTAAGAATGTGATATAAAAATTAGCAATTACCTAGCACATCGCTTATATGATTTATGTTATGCGTTATAAAGCGAGACAAAGCAAAAGATGAAAGAAAATTGGTAATTGAACCCCCAAGGCGGTCCTTTGGCTACGTCCGGAATCCTTGAAATATTTTGATCCAAAGACGAAGTTGTTGATCCGCAAATGATTCGATACAGATGTCGCGAAGTGCCCTTGAAACGAGTTTTTTAATTATGCTCCTCGAAATGTATCAAATAAAAGTTGTTGGTTTTCGTTATTTTTATCCATGACCCATAAATAGCTATATCAGATATACTTGTATACAATCTGTGCTTAAAATTAGACCATACGTTTTTGAATAACTAAGTTATTTCTTGGTAAATCGGCACAATTAAGGCCCAGTCTCGTAGCAGCCGTTTCAATATACCAATCTTATCCAAATTATGTTTTAGTAGGATAGTGAACACATTACTAAATCCATAATTTATTAGAGAGATCGGAAGAAAACACAAAACAGTAACATTTCTTGCTATTGTAGTGCTTGCTTTTAGTCGTGCATATTTACGAAGACTTAACCAGAAAGAAAACAAAATAAAAAAAATAACGCAATATCAAAAATAAATCTGGAAGTTTCGATAGGGGGATATCGAAACTCCCAGATTGGCAGTTTAGTGAAAAAGTATTTTAGTCCGTAAAATTGGTACGAACTACTAATATAAATAAAATGAAGAGTAATAATGGTTCAAAGGATCGATGTTTCGAGGAATTACTCTGCGAAAGAACGTCTATGCAATGAAGATAGTACGGTTATAGTTTTATCACCTCTCCACTTTTCAATTTTTATTAATTCTATATCTCATCAACTCTCTTCTTTCTACCACCTTTATGCAGATGACTTGCAGATCTACACTCAAGCTCCACTCAATGAGTTGCCATTTGCAATTGACATCATCAACACTGACTTACAACGTATCACCTATTGGAGTAACTCATACGGCCTACAAGTGAATCTGGCGAAAATCCAAGTTATTATCATCGGCAGTTCACGAATGATCTCTCTAATTGACTGGTTTTGCCTTCCACAAGTCATTTTCGACGGAACGGCTATAATAATTAGCAATACTGTGAAAAATCTCGGAGCGATATTTGATAGCAGATTCTCATGGGAGCCCCAAATTGCACAAACTAGCCGTAAAATATTTGCCTCTGCTTCTTCTCTAAGGAGGTTACAGAATTTCCTACCAATTACCATTAAAATTGCGCTTGCACAGTCTCTTTTGCTGCCTATTTGATTATGCCGACATATCATATCTCGATTTAAGCCAAGATCAGCTAGATAAGCTTGAACGCTTACAAAACTTTTGTATAAGGTTCATATTTGGCCTACGAAAATATGACCATATCTCCAACTTTCGAAATAGTCTGAAGGGGTTGCCAATTCTTCTGCGACGGAATGCTCATATCCTATCTTTGCTTCACAATATTCTCTTCATTCCAAGTACTCCTCCCTATCTCAAAGAGCGTTTTGAATTCTAACATCACTCACACTCCCTATCCTTAAGATCTTCTGAGACCCTTCAACTGAAAATGCCTCACCATACTTCACAGTTCTTGGATAAGTCCTTCACAGTCCAAGCTGTACGATTGTGGAATGCACTGCATGTGCATATAAGGCTTGCCAAGTCAATTATATATGTTTGTATTTATATATTGCAGTGCATTCCAATCGTTCAGCTTATATATATATATATATATATATTTTGTACTATATGTGTAGTAATAGTGTGTTTTTATTGATATTTATGTATTAGAATGTATATTAAAGTACCTACTAGTAAACGTCTTATATATGATTTCAAGTTGTTCTGTCCTATTCCCTTTTCTGTTTCTGTCCATCCAAAGGTTATCTGGAAGAAATTGCTTTTATAGCGATAAGACCGCCCATTGTAATACCATTTTGTAAGGGTTTTTATTGTTATTATTTAATATATGTAAAATTTGTAAATTGGTTTGCAATAAAGAGTTATTGTATTGTATTGTACGGAAAAATAATGGTGTTATATACTACCAATCGACAAAATTATATTGATACGTACGCTTGTACGGACAACTAGTCTAAGGCAAAGTCATATATAGGTACAATAACGAGCGAAGCAAGAAGGAACGTTAGTTTACTGGCGACCACGACAATAAGCGAATCCACTATAACGTTCGTCGCAATACAAATTCGTCAATCATTCTTGTACACTAACATTCATAGCATAGAAATTCTCTCACAGTGTAATTCATCGAAGCATCGATGATCGATTGATCGAACCACTCTTTATCGCATATTAGTAGTTTGAACTAAGGTTACGGACTCAAAATATTTGTCATCCGATAATATTACTGTTTTAATATAATTCGCGGAACCAATGTAAATTCTGTGCAAGCATCAACCTTGCTAGCCGGTATATTAAGTTAATAAGCAGCAAAATGATTACAAATATTCAATACCATTTATATCCTATTTGATTTTGAACTTTTATTCTAAACAAAGTTAAAAATAACGAATTGATGTATTGATCTCAACCTAAGAGATCTGTTAGAGAAGCCCATGGTCAGCGAATTGAAACCAAGGCAATTGTAGAGCAATTCAAGAGATTTTATCTTTCAAAACAAGACAAATGACGTGCACTTATAGCCTGAATGAATATTTCATGCTCATTGCTTCGTTCGTGACCGAAATACCTACTAAACGAAATTCGAGAGCCGAAATAAGCAAACAGTAACGCGATCGAACTCTCGTATTGAATATTTACTGAACAAAGACCATTTAATACAAAGCAATAAGGTTCCTTTTAACAGATTTGATTGGAAACTTTATTTCTGGATTGTATTCAATTTTACATTCTTTAGGGAACGGTGCAGTTTCAGAAAACTCGTAAGTTATAGTTCGATGCAAAAGTCTGGCTCAATTGCATCCGTGCATTTGTTTCGCAAGAGATGCTTTGAAATTCATTTCTACTGCAAGAATTTAATATGCACATAGTTCGACTTGTGTTTCAAACTGCTAAATTATTGTTCTCGTAGCGTGAAACGTGTTTTCTCATATATCAGTATTTTATTTCTATTAGTAGTTTATTAAGGAGAATATTAAATTATTTATATTTAAAAGACATTATTTTGGACCAGGCTCTCGGCATACTTAAATAAATTACATATGTATGTAATTTTTGCCCCGTGGGGTGCCGGGTTAGAATTGCACCTCCCATATCATCCCGTGAGTGTTGTAAGAGGCGACTAAGGGAAAAATACTGGAAGGTGGGCAGGCAGTGCTTTCTAAAAAAACTGCCAACTTGCAATCCCCAACACTGCGATCCCCAAGACGCCTGCCAAGCGTTGAGATTATGGCAAATAGGCCCTCAATAGGGGAGGCTGTGTTCAACAGTTGACGATCCGGCTGTTACAGTACAGTGTGTAATTTTGATATAAATAATTTATTTAAAAATATTAACGAAAATAATTATTGGAGCCACCAGTAAGACTTGAACCCATTTCTCATTCGGTCTCTATGGCACATTCTATAACCGTCTCTCCTATTACTAGTCCATTACAAGATAGAAAACATGTCACATAATATATGAAGAGGTTTATTATACTCTTTTAATAATTTTACTAAACATAGCCAGCTAGTAGCTACGTATTATCACCTAAATTAAAATTAAATTGTAATTAATCTATAGTAATCGTGGTTTCATATTTTATCCATTCTACGTTGAGTGAATAGAGATCAGTAATCTCTTTCTGTTCACGTCCAATTAAAATAAGTTTGGATTTTCCCCGATACAGTCCATCAACACTGAAGTATTGTATTTCAAAAAAGGTTTCTGTCGGTACGGATACCAAATACACGGAATTAAATCCTCTCCGAGGATGGTTTTCGTTTTTAATTAGAGAAACATATTATTTTAAAAAGCTTTTTGGTATTAAAACATTATTTTCGATGTATTTTTATAGTAAGTTATTAGTATCAGGGTTTTATTAAAACTTAACTCATGTTAATGCCTTGTGTTTATGCCAATTCATATTTTCGATTTTTGTTTCAGGTAAGTGCCGAGATGTTTTTCATGAATGTGTTAATAGTTTGGTAAGTAAATAAAAGTATTCCGAGATTATTTAATGGAAATGTAGAAAAATATTTAAATTCGAATATAACGGAGAGTAAACAAATACGGCAATATAAATATTTTTTTAATATAATTAAGCGTGACTCGCAAAGTTTACCGTTGAATTACTTTATGAAAATAGATAGATGTCGTTTCACGTATGTACAAAATTAATTGAAAATAGTTTATTAATACCGTGGGCGTAAAAAGTATCAATAAAAAATAATATAAAAGTTATAAAATAATTTAGCACCATAATATTAATTTCACAGCTGGAGTTGTTACTATGTATTTTGACCTTATACAGCAGTGGTGTTTACGCAATTAAGACTTTGGTATATTTTACAGTTCATTCATATTTACAGTGAAATATTGCAGTGCACTAATTTTAAATGGTAAAAAGTAGTCTAAATCAAGTCAGCAGTTTTACATAATTAGGAAAAATAGGCTACCGATACGAAAAATTTACAAGCGATTGATTCTCATTGATTTTTTTTTCTCTTCGGGTCGGATACTATTGAACTATCGATGCCATTTTTTTCTCTGAATTATGGACCATATATTTGTCTTTCCCCAGATCTATTTTCACTCTTAATTTTGGCCCCCATTTTACCCATTCTCGAATTTACAAAAATCAAAATCATATGATTATTTATTATTATTTTAACTATATTAGTAATTTATTTTTCTATTTTGACTGAGCTAGGTTACATGTATACTAGCACTGAGGTATAGTTCTACAAATAAGCAGCTCAGAATATGTAAAAAAATAATACTTTTTAATTGTAACTCTAAGACTTTCGCGACTTTATACATGTTTATTGCGATTAAGTCCCGTTAAATACTTATAACTTTTTAATTGATTGTATAGTAATGAAATCAATGTTATGTGTTTCATAAAAAAAGACGTATTATTCGTTGCCTATATCACTTGACCTTCGAACACGAAATCTTACTTTTATTATTTGATGCGAGCCCATTAAATACGTCCTACTTCCATCACTTTTACTCTACCATAAATGGTTAAATACGAGAGTTGAGAGAAATAAACATAAAAGCGAAACTGTTCACTAGAAAATGGCTGTTATTTTTTTACAGATTTATGCTATCTAAATCCTTTAGTGGTGTAGGCGAAAAACTGTCAGTGGAATAAAAAATCCCCTTTAGATTAACGGCCTGTGAACATAGACAAAAGAACGTATAGACATCGCAGAATATAACTACACTAGGTTAGCATCTATTATTCATCTCAACAATTCATTTTGAAGCAATGATGGCTGAGCAGTAATAGTTATGGACTGCCGTGCCGTATATCCATGGTTCTTTCCCCAGATTCCGGCTTGAGCTTCACCGGCCGCATGGTGGAAGGGCATTTTGTGAATGCTTGCCTGGCTATTTACCAATAAAAATCTGTCGCCAACATGTAACAGTGTATTACAATAGCAGTCCTTGAGAGCCAGTAAAATAGCCACATTTACAAATTATTCGAGCACATTTTTTTTGTTCCGGACAGGAAACGATTCCGGGCTGAGTGGATTATGCATCCAGCGCGAAATCGGAGGACGGGGGTTCGGATAAAAAAAGCTCTGCAACTATCAATTTCTGATAGATACTGTCAAAAATCAAGATTTATTCTGGTTCTGACAGATTTTGTCGCAAGGGAACCTTGATAGCTACCTAACGTTCGACGTGACATATATCCATCGATATATTTATACGGTCATTTATCTTCAGGTGAAATTGCGGTCAAAAGCAATACCAAAATTATCCGGCTAAAAGTCTCAATTTATAAGATAGTACGTCTAGTGCTGTACGAAAATTAACTTACATAACTGTTTATCATATAGCTTTAAGGCATTAAGCCCAAGTGTTAGAAGACGTTTTATCAATTCATCTATTTATCTTCGTCACGGTTTACAAATAGGCTCAAGGACCACCTCAACTAAATGTATCCTCAAAAGACAAACATCGCTTGGGTCAGGTTGTGTGTACCGTATATCCATACCTTTACTCGGTGCCTTTACTTAGGAAATCTTGTTGGCAGTTTCGTGTAAGTTTACGGAGAAATGATTACATTTGTAATTAATCATTTTACTAAATGTTGCGATATTTGGTTTGATTCTATTTGCAGAATGACGTATGGTATTGTTTGTAAGAAGAATTAAGGACTTAGGAATTGAACTTAGATAACCTCACTGTAAAAACTTTATTGCGTTTTGTTTTTTAGGCTTTTGTTTATTCGGTTAAGGGCCTGTTTCAGAATGTTTGAGTAAGTTCCGGTTACACTATCCAGAACTTATTTATTAAATAAACACCATTTTTGTGTTTCACAGTCATCGAAGTGAAACGCAAATGCTGCATGTTAACTGTAATTTTTATCATTCAGTTATTTTATGTGCAACCCAAAAATTTATTAGTACATTCTGAATCGGACCCTAAGTTTTTTGAAACGCTTGTTCTTAACCGAAACTAGGTGTAGCAAGGCCCGCTGTGGTCGTGACTTGGAGAGGTAATTGCTATTATTGGCATTATTGTTGAGCGCTTTTGTGCTTCGTAGGGCTCAAGCGTTAAACTATCAATCCCACTTGTTGTCTTAGGATGGCAGTCGTTACAGAATGGTGGAAAGGCATTTTGCAAATGCCTAACATTATGTAATCTTCAGGTTAGCCTGACACATATCTCTTCACACGCATTATCACCCGCAAAAGCATTAAATAAATGTTAAGATTTACATTCACGATACCTGCAGCGTTTTATAACTAAAATGTGCATATAAATTATAAATAATAATTTTGTAAGTTTAGAACAATAAAATTGTCATGAACCCTGGCCTTACTAATCAATATTTTGTTTATAAGAAAGTAAGTGATAAAACAATTTGTATTTTCACAATGGAATTAATATTACATAATTGCGAAAATATTAATAAACATTATATCTGCAAACATTTGAACAAAAGATACGAAGATGCTAAGATACCAGGATTGAGGAAAACCAGGAAGTTTCCAGTCACGTAGTTCGTATTCCATTCGAGCCAGTATCATTCTCGCAGCGAAGAAAAATCATATAGAGCTAAAACCAACAGTGTAGTTTTCGGGAGTGACATAAGTGCTATTGCACTTATAGGAGAAGCCTTTTGAAATGAAGTTATTTTTCAATGCTGTATATATACAAGCTTTGTAGTGCAAAATAAGGAGCAGTTTTTTTAACTAGAGATTCCGCACGATTCCTCATGAGCCAAAAGTATGGATGAATATTGTAAATTTTTTTATTTCAAATTTCGATGATCTGAGTTTAAGTCCCAGTAATCCTTGTAAGTACCAGTTCGGTGACTAGATAAGTATAATTGGTAATATGCTCGCTCTGTTACTGCTGAAAATCATATCTGTTACTGCTTATCCTTTCAGTGAATACAGCAATAAACATTTCTTATATTTTATGGGCACCATCATACATATTAACTCCCATATTAATAATGTAATCATGGTAGTTTTCCTACACTACAAGCGTGTATACGTCTAACATTGTATTAAAACTTAAAGAGGCTGTTATCGCTTATGCTGTCGGTCGGTTAAAGGTGAAACATGGGCTAAATTAGCAGTTCTTTGCTGTGAGTATGAAAATCGAACAAACTATCAAGGTTCGTATCATGGAGCGCTGCAACGTGGAGGTAACGACATTTACTCGTATCTCATCCAAAATGCATAGAAATCACATAAAAGATTATTTTTCAAATAGACGCCATGCACCATGGTACCGTTTCTAAGGAACAAATGGTTTCATCAACAATATCATCCAAATGTAACGTTTTCACCATTGTTCTTCCCTTAACAAGTTATACCTTGAGTGGAAAAACACACTTTTGATTCTTCTAATAGAGTCATTTATTATAGTGGAGGGTGGCGGCTAGCCGTGCGAACATAAGGAATGCGCCGTTGACTTTGTTGGGAAGTTAAAATCCGTGGTGAGATTCATAGGCACAACTACCAATCGGCTGTAGTCGCATGCTAAACCTGAGGTGTTGTTGCTAACCTACAAATACTATATATTGTAATGAAGTCAAAAATATCGTTGCGGTGTCCATAAAATAAATGTCGTCTGTACAGTAATATACGTAAAGGAATGTTCTTTCTATTATTATAACTTATTGAACGGTTATGTAATGGACCCCCGGGAGAAATTCAATTTTTGCTCATAGTGAATGTATGGTATAAATAATTTTTATTTTATTTAATAACTTTGCTTGTCTCCCCTGTTGTAAAGTAATGATATGTTTGATGGTGGTAAGCAAGCTACATTTAGAATGGAAAGCCCTTTTTAATTAAACCTGGAAATATTTTTTTTAATCGGTGTTAATTATATAAACATTCTCTTCACAAAAAAAAAATAACCGACTTCTAAAAATTAAAAATATTTTTGTATTAAACATTTTGTTTTCACCCTTTTTAGTGTTAATTACTACTAAGACTGAATTTCTACTTGAGGGTGGTAGTAAGCCAGGCGGGCAGTCGCGAAATGTCCTACGACCAAAATGAATTCGTAGGCTGAGCGAAACATAAAAACAACTTGGTTTTTCATGAAATTTATATAGGACCGCCTCAGAGGTATATCTTTTTCAATAAAATAAGAATTATTAAAATTTGGACTATTCTGTAAAAAGTTATGTGTATCATACATAAAAAATATATACGTGTCGATTGGAAATCTTCTTTTTTGGAAGTCGGTTAGTAATAATACTATCCATAAATATTGCAAACACTAAAATGTATCAACGCACAAAATGTTTACGATAGTAGACAATAAACACAAAAAATCATATCTTCAATCAACAAACTTTTAAAAGCCCTTGTCAATATAATATCACTCTGAAATTACACGAATTGTATTTCCCCAGCGATTTACCTCTTACCAGTACAGTGGGAAACCACAACAAAAAGATGGAAAGGATAAGCTAGGCACGCCTTAAAAACATTTACAATAACAAGAAACTCTGTACTTCTATTATTCGACGGAGAGCCACAAAATATTATCGTCGGAAAAAATCTCATTGGGCCTGCAACTCATCAACAAATGGACGAGGTGGTCCCTGATCTGAACGAGATAAAAAGTCAAGTATTTTGTAGAGACAGAACTAACCCATATTCGAATTTACTCGTGTGTTATGTGATTGCCGATTGGTTTTAGCGGCTGGGGAAATTATGGTAGTGTGATTATATGACCCTTTTTATAAATGTCTTGGTGTGCCACATTTGAATACACGCCGTATTTTAAGGTACATATGGATCATAATGATAATGCAAAGCAACTATTTTTAATCTCTGCGCAGTTACCGGTTTAGGAATAAAAAGACTTCCATATTCTCTCACGATAAATGGTATAAGGCGACTAAGTTTCAAAATGCGCCTAATTAGCAGCTTGGCATGACGTTTTGACGTGTTGCTGCTCATTGAGCCTATAAGGGCTCTTTAGCATCTAAACACCCTGATTACATGAAAGATACGGCGTATATCATCATCATGAGCATAACTCTAGAGGGTTAGTGCCAGAGCGGCGGCCAAAGATGAAACTGAAGCAAAAATGTTCACTTTCATATTCTTGTTTTGTCGAGTGTATGGTAAGCAAAAACATATTTTTATATTTCTTTGTAAAGACATTTTACGCATCCCAAATGGATGTTAGATAAGGGTAGATATTGAATTTTGATGATGCTACTATAGTCTGTTTTTTTTTAACAAACTAGTACTGAAAATTTTACTACGTTGCTATTGGCCCATGTAATCAACATAAAGTCCATTCCACACGAACTCTTTAGTTAAATGTAGGTACATTCATTTGAGTCTTCGTCTACCTGCGCGTCACGTAACTATTTCAGTGATTTTTCTCTATTGTTATTATTCTTAAAAATAGGTACCCAAAAAAATTATGGATCCTAGTCACAAAATCTCTCGAGAATGGAATAAGAAATGAGACCTGCTGGAGAAAACAACCGCTAATACGGACATCTGGCCAAACATACGAAAGCATTTTTGTCCAAGCTGAAACGGATACGCTTCGCTTGCCTTTCAGGCTCACTCGGTCAACTACATAAGATATTTTGACGTCCCCACCACTCGTGACTACATGATTGAAACATCGAAGTTAGTCAAAATGTTATTTTGACGATAATTTGTTCAAAAGACTCTTTTGTTTTCTAAAAATTCTTATAAAGAGTAAGGTAAGGCTTTTTTTTAATAAACGAATTGATTCAGAACGATACCTTATACAAGCTTTTCCCTTTTTATATTCCCTGAGCCCTCAAAAAAGATCTGGTTTCATTTTCATTCCGGTACAAATAAATATCTAGGCTCCTCCAATTTGCTGTCTTCATACATTTATATAAACGTAAATACCTATACAATTCCGTGGTAACAATAATATAGTAAAATTAATAACAGTATCTGAACTTCCAGCGGCATCGTATTACTTAACTGACGTACAATTTGCAAATCAAAAGGTATCTTTAAATTAATTATAATAGAATCATGTGTATTTGTAGTTTGTTATAAGCTTTATTACAAATTGTTAGGAAATAGGAACTGAGAGTACTCATAAAGCTGAATATATGAGAATTCTCTTTGTATTCTAGTACAAACAGAATAATGAATTCAAATTCTCATGAAATCAATTCAAGGATATTGGTAACTAGATAGTTACGTAGTGGTACCTCCCCAAAAACTGCCCCAATTTAATAAGTAAACTAGTTCGACCCCGAATCCATATTTGGAATTCCGAAACACATTTGATATGAATTAAGGGGCCGGAAATAATTCATTCATGTCACAGAGCTAAGACTAAAATTAATAACAACTTACTAACGTTTTTTGTACTAATATTTACCTATGTGTAAAATTAAATGTACTAATTGAGCAGATCTAGCGCATTATGATTAATTTATTTAACACCACATTTTATGTACTAACTAAAACCACAAGAAAAAAAATAATGTATCAATTATGTATTACAAAAAAACCGGGAATGAGAGGTAGGTAGACACTTAATTCGCACATAGCCTCTTTGAAAATTAGTTTTTACTCAGAAGAGTGTTGTTCTTTTATTGTAGAGTAGTTTTAAAAGTAGTGATGGCTTTTTCAATAATAGCATGATATAATAAGCCATCGCTATTTCAAGATTAAACACTGTCTTTTTCTGTACGTCGTCGCTCGGTGTTACAAAGCTAGCGTGCCTATTATGATAGAAATTGTTGGCCATATCTGAGTGTTGTGCTTAAAATACGCGTAGGTAAAGAGATGCTTAGAGATTGTGACAGTGTCTTATCTTCACTCAAGGTACAAGACGTAACAGAATTTGTATTTCGATGAATTATTGGACCAGACTTCGTAACTAAACTGAAAAGTTAATAGACTAGATAAAAATAATTATTAATTTAAAAATTGTACCTTTTTTGTCGCGGCGGGTGCTCTTGGCTCCGAGTGGGCATTGTCTTTTACTACGAGACTCAAAACTTAAATCAACAAGTTTTTTTAGTACTGTCTGAAACATTTCAGTTCCCTAAAGTAAGCCTAAATTGCATGTATTATTTTTAAAAAAATGTTCTGTAATTTTCTGGCTATCAAGGACTGCTGCCGGAACAAACTGTTAAGTGCTCGGCGGAAGATTTTCTACTTGAGGGTGGTAGCTAGCCAGGCGGGTATTCGCAAAATGCACTTCCACCATGCGGTGAAGCTGAAGCCAGCTGTAGGGATCGAACCAGGACCTGTGGCACGGCAGTCCTTAGCTATAACCTCTCAGCCATCATTGCTTCTAAAAACATTAGCTTTGTTCAAACAAAACAAAGAAATTGTATCAAAGGCAGTTCACCTGTCTGGGAACTACGATGTTATACAGCTACGAACGTAAAACTTGTAACAACGCCGTGCTGCATGCGTCCGAGCGCGGACTCAAAACTGTGATTTGTGGTGCGGGGGTAAAATAAAATCAACATGGTCGAGTTGAACAAGTCGAGCATACTCTAGTAAAGAGATATGCTTGATCCTATGTATATATTTGATAAGATGAACGGCTCACACTTGTGTTTTAATATTTAATAATACAAGCGTGAGCCGTTCATCTTAACTCCTGTTTTTAACCTTTCAAAAAGAAGTTTATCAAATTTACGCGTATATTTTTTATGTAAGAACGACTCGCCATCTCGCATGTGACAGAAATCGCTGTAGAGAAACAGTCTACAAACTGCAACGTAGGAGTAACGATCCTCAGTAATAAGGGAAAGAGAAGGATGAACGCCTAACATTTTTTTCGTATTTCAATGATTTTTAAAAGGAAGATACGGTACGCTCTGTTACAATATAATGTGCAGAAACTTTAACACCAGCATATTATAATACACACAGCTACACTTCCATTGTATTTGATACGTTTTAATTAATTACAAAGCCAGGAAGACAAGTATGCAGTAGACGCACACATACGTGCACTACTGAGACTCAATCAGGAGACTTCACCTGATTTGACATTGCCATGTTCAAGATATGGGTGCTGTTTCTTAGTTTAGTGGTAACTAAGACGTCTAAATTGTTTCCATTAAAATTAAATCAACTGCCTACAAACTACAGTCAAATTGAATACATATGAAACTGGATGTACGGACAATCAGTTTTCAAGATATGATACTAAGTAATATAGCTGAAAAAAATATGCTAAAACGCCAGAATGCCATTTGCATTCTATAGTCTTAGTCAATAAGATTTATTGTTGATCATTGTTGCCGTCGAGCATTATTGTTGACATAATATATCAATGAATTGCACATTACAACGAGTAGATACTTAATAGCTAAACTGTTCTTCTACGTATACAAAATATGTGCTGGTAAATAATATGATCCCAAAACTCTGAAGTAATTTACACCACCTTGTTTACTTATTTTATTCCGATTTCGTAACATTTCAAAATATCAACATGGGATTCCAACTGTCACAATCATTCACGCCATTTCAACCTTTACCTCAAATGAAGCAGAGCCGTGAATGGAGTGAATGTTACTGACAGTGATGGTACTAGTATCTATATCCGAGGGTATATCTACTCGTACAAAAAGCGTCGAGGGCTCGCTGCAAACTACTTTTTGTACAAAAAATCCGTGTTGGACGAAATAGTACGAATAACAACATTTCCGTTCGGTCAACAGATGTAAATGTAACTTGTTTTCCGGTTGAATAGTTTCATTTAAAAATGTTTTCCTTTTATGAATATATATCGGAGACTGATACTGGCAATTGTACGCTTGTTCGCTAAGGCATTCCAGTATCAACAGTCACGTAGTAACTCTAGCTAATAAAATTTTGTTATTTTTATTGATTATTGAGTGCACAGTAACTAGAGATTACAAAGATATATATACCTTTTATATAAAGGTATATTATATCATTATTTTAGTATTTATAGTAGTTGCTTTGCGAGAAATCAGGATTTTGTTACTTAACTTTCGCTGCCGTCCATCTGTCGTCGTCGGTTCGTCCTAAATTTTTTTTAAAAACAGTTTAAACAGTAGAAAATAAATTTTCTATTGGTATATCATCAAGGAAGTCACTGCTCAGGTTGTCATCACTCTTATCGGACTTTGTTGTCAGTACAGTATCAGTATCCGTCTGAAAATAAGTAGGTATGTATATAGATGTATTCAACTGAACATATTTTTATGCCTGATAGGTTAGCCTTTGACCACTATCTCACCTGTTTGTAAGTGATGATGTGGTCGAAGATGTTGTTCAGGCTAACCTAGAATTATATATGTAGGGGTAGTTGGGTCTGAGAGAAAATACTGTAATAGTTGGCTTTATGTACTTTTTTATTATTCTCTTAAAGAAATTCACACCTTTACAACGTCCATCTTAAAACGAGAGAGAGAGCACCCTTTTTTCCATCCTACTTACACCCTAGTTATTGTTACATTTTCTTTAAATTAGCATGGCTACGTTCCGCTTCTATACGGTATACAATTAGGTAAGCATTTTAAACATAAATAATCGTTCTAAAAGTCCTACAACTCGGCTATCCTGCTACTGAGTCTGCCCTCAGACTACAGCTATGGTTAGGTTTACAGCAAAAATATCTTATCAACATTTACATTACTGAGATAGCATAATAGCCTTAATACTGATTTACAAAATGTTCGGCATTAGTACCTGTCTTCAAAAACTTGGATTAACAATTTAAATTATAGTCTTAATAATATTTTTTTTTTGTACATACTTTATTCAAAAATCTAGTGTTTTTTTTTCTACTGTATTATACTCTAACTTATACTTAGGTAATTTAACACTTGTAAACAAAAGATAAATAAACAAATCTGAAAACCACACTTTCTTTTACTAACATTCTTACTATACTACAACAGTAACCCAACTAGGTAATTACTGGTTTTAGTGAATTATGCAGAATTTCAATCTAAAGACTTATTTTATTACATTATTCATTTTAGAAAAAATTAAAGATAGGCCAGTACTTGTTAATTACTCCTTAAAATAGTTGTATATACTAGATGCAGTTATTGAGTTGTGATATAAATGTCTTATTAAAAAACTTACAAACTTTTTTTTTTTTTGAGGTCTACTGCGAGTTGTATTCAGCGGCAAGTTATGCTTGGAAAATAATTTACTTAGTCCCCTAAAATAGTAACCCAAGATGAATATACTATTAAATAGCAATTAATTATTTCAACTGCAAAATAATGATTATTTATCTCATAATTTTATGACCATGAAACAGGCAAGATTGAACTAAGGCCACCGTTTCATGTAGTCTACACCTGATGTTGTCTTAATGGGTCCTTCCTTACTTCTATCAATTTTTTCTACTTCATATCTGTCCTTTCCTAACACCTTCAAAACTCTATAAGGTCCATAAAATTTCTGTCTTAACTTCAATGCATTTCCATACTGTGTCCTCTGTATAGCTACTAAATCATCTTTTTTGTACTTCTCTCCTTCTTTCCGTTTCTTATTGAATGTTTTTCTATTTTCCTCTTGTATTCTTAAAATCTGTGCTTTTGCCTCTCTTCTCAATTCATCCCTCTTCTCTGTAAATTCTCTCCTACTTTCTTCTTCTAAAAATTCTAATATTTTGATATCTTCCTTAATCCTTAATTTAGCACCTGTCAAAAGTTCAAATGGCGATGTATTGATTGATCGCTGGTAAGTGCTGTTTAGCACTCTTTGTAGTTTGCTAACATACTTGTACCACAGACCTGGTACTTCTATAGACATCTTGGCTAATATAGATATAATGATTCTATTCATCCGCTCAACCTGACCATTACCCCGAGGAATACCAGTTGTTATTGTAATATGCTCAATTCCTTCTTCAGAACAATACTCTTGGAACTCATGTCCTGTGAAAGCTATACCTCTGTCTGTTATAATACGTCTGGGGTTTCCATAGTCTTTTTGATGCAACTTCATCTTGTCTACAGTCTCCTTTGCTGACACAGTCTTGACTGGATAAATCCAAACAAACTTAGTGTATCCGTCCATTACTGTCAATATGTAGTTGTACATCTTTTTTGTAGCATCCAACGGTCCTAAATGATCACAGTGTAGTGTGTCTAACGGTAGGTCTCCTTTCTCAATGGGGTTTAGAAGTCCTTCTTTCTTCCCTAACTTTCTGGTAGCCAATAGACATGGAACACAAGCTGAAATAACTTTGTCAATCTTACTTTCCAGTTTAGTTATGTAGTAGTCTCGTTCAATCATATCTTTGACTTTCCTTCTTCCAAAATGTCCTACTCCATGTGCTCTTTTGATCATCTCCATATCCATTATCTCAGGTAGTACTAATTTCTTGTCTATTCCTTTATAAATAACATCATTTTCCAGAAAATAGTCTTCATAACAATTTTCTTTGAGAACCTCTTTTATCGCCTTTAATGCATCATCTTCTTCTTGAGCCTTCTTGATTCGAGCATGTAGCTCTATGTTTACAACACATATGTTTCTGCTTAGCGAATCAACATGTTGCATCTTATCACCAGTTCTATGTTCAATAGTATAGTTGAAATCCTGTAAGAACATAATCCATCTTGCCACTTTAGCTGAAACATCTCTCTTATTCAAAGTTTTTTGAAATGCTTCACAATCAGTTACTATTTTAAATGGTATACCGATTAGATATCTTCGAAATTTCTTTACTGCTTCTATAACTGCCATTGCTTCAAGCTCATAGCTGCTAAGTTTTTGTTGAGATTCTGTTGTCTTCCTGCTCATGTAATGTACTGGATGCATCTTACCATCTACTGGATCTTTTTGAATTAAAATTCCTGCATAACCATTTTTGGATGCATCTGTGTGCAGTTCTGTCTCCAACTGTATATCAAATATTTTTAGTACTGGTTCGAAGCATAATTTAGCTTTCAATATTTCAAATGCATATCTTTGTTCTTTTCCAAAATAGAACTCTCCTTGTTTCAATAAGTCACTCAAAGGCTTAGCAATCAAAGCATAATCCTGAATAAATTTCCTAAAGTATGACGTTAGCCCAATGAAACTATGTATTTCTTTCAAACTCTTTGGCTCTGGAAATTCCATAACTGCTTTTGTCTTCTCCATTGATGGTTTTACTGTTCCATTCGACACAGCATAGCCTAGATACTCCACAGATCTTTGTAGCAATTGCGTCTTCTTCCAGTTGATTTCAAGTCCGTATTCAGCAGCTACCTTCAGTGTATCTCTAAGACGTTCTATTCCTTGCTCTTCATCTTCAGCTAGTATAATCACATCGTCTATGAAAATCTGAACAAAACCTTTTCTTATAAAATCAGAAAATATGATGTTTATGTAACGGGTAAAGTACTTAGGACAAATGGATAATCCAAAAGGGGCTTTTAAAAATTCATATTGACCTTCGGGACTGCTGGTAACAAAAGCTGTATACTTCACAGAGTCTTCTTCAATTGGCAAATGAAAAAATCAATTTTTTAAGTCAATGGTACTATATACTCTAGCCTTACTCAACTTGTCTATCTGGTCATCAATGACTGGCAATGGGTGTTCATCTTTTATCATCTTTTGGTTTATTTTTCTATAATCCACACAAACTCGCATATTGCCATCCTTCTTTCGCACTAAAACAAGTGGACTTGCATATTCAGAAAAGCTAGGTTGAATAATGCCTTTGGCAAGCCATTCATCAATTTGTTGCCTCACTACCTCTTCTTCTGTCAAAGCCAATCGTCGTGGTCGTTGGGAAATAGGTATATCATCTTTTAACACAATTTTCATCTTTATCGGTGATTCTTTTATCTTTACAGGCTTATAGTTATCTATTATTTCTTGTACAGCAGGTATGTTAAATTCCTTGTCTTCGCTTGAGAGGACATACATCAGGTAAGAGCTATCATAAAACTGTGGCCTCACCTCAACCATACCCTTATTAATTACAGTGATGGTATTTAATAGAAAAGGCTGCCCTAAAATAATCTTGTATGGTATTACATCAGTTGGTACAATGTTAAAAGTGATGTTATAACGGTGACCATCTATTGTTAACTCTGCATTAAACTTACCCATTGAATAAACTCTACAAGACCCCAATCCTGTCAATAACATACAATCAGATTGGTACTCTGATACATTCAAGCTACTAAACAATTTAAATGTTATTAAATTTAACTCACTGCCGGTATCAATGAGACAATCATCAACTGTTATATTATGAATTTTAACTATTTTGACACATTTATTGAACATAATTGGACTTGTGTTTACACTTAAAACATTTGGAGGAGTATAAAAATGTTTACTGCTATCACTCTGGACTGACTGAATGCACAAATCAATTGCTCGCTCACCTGAACCCATATCATACTGTGCATCTGCAACCTCAGTCTCGCTCTCTGTTGGCTGCTGGATGAACATTGAGCGCCGACTTGTTGATGGTTGTGTAGTCTCTTTTCCAGTCACACCTTTACATTCTGAACCAATATGTCCATACGAGTTACACCTGAAACATTTTATACCTTTAACACATACATTAGCAAGGTGTCCTTTATCCCCGCACTTGTAGCAACGTTGTGTTCTTCCTTCTGTTTCTTTGTTTTTACTTGAAATTTGGTTTAATAGCATCTTTTCACGCTGTGGCCTCTCCTGCTTTTTGCTTTTCTCCTTAAATGTTTCATAGAGGACCAATTTCTCCTTGAGAGCTGTATATGACGTCACGCCGTAGAATAAAAGTTTATTTGATTCATAGTCAGTGATTCCATCTATGATATATTGCACCGACACATAGTCAGGAAATTTTGCTCTTCTTCCTAATTCTTTCATAACGAGCATGTATTGGTAGTATGTTTCGTTACCACGCTTCTTGCGGTTGCTCATAACTTCGTGCATTTGTTTGCTGCTCGTAGCCTCCGGAAATTCTCTCACCAGAGCTGATTTAAGTTCGTCATACGTCTTGAAAGTTTTTTCCGTCTTTAACCAGAGCTCCGCAGTGCCAGATAATGATCTTCGAGCGATAATTAATGTTTGTTGCGGCGACCAGCCAAATATTTCAGCATTATCTTCAAGATCTTGTGACCATTTTGTAGACGAATAGGTGAAGTCATCGCCTGTAAATTTCGGTATAGAATCCAACATGTTCATCACACCGTAGTTGTACTTTCCATCGTCGTTTTTGCTCTCTGCCATCTTCTATTGTAGAAAATATTCGGAAACTTAGTGAATTCAGCCGCGTTTGCACTTCTTCGTAATGGCGCCACGCCGGCCACGCCTTTGTCGTCTTGAAGATTTCCTTAAAATTTGAAATAATATTCTCAGACCTCAACCTGCTCGTGATCCCGGACGAGAGATTGTAGGGGTAGTTGGGTCTGAGAGAAAATACTGTAATAGTTGGCTTTATGTACTTTTTTATTATTCTCTTAAAGAAATTCACACCTTTACAACGTCCATCTTAAAACGAGAGAGAGAGCACCCTTTTTTCCATCCTACTTACACCCTAGTTATTGTTACATTTTCTTTAAATTAGCATGGCTACGTTCCGCTTCTATACGGTATACAATTAGGTAAGCATTTTAAACATAAATAATCGTTCTAAAAGTCCTACATATATTATAAATATATCTTTTGAACGTGAATAGGTAGCAGTTGAAATGTTCACAGAATGTATGTTACTATGGCGGTATAGTAAACAGTGGTGATGAAAATACTTTTATTTTCCTACCTAATAATAATTCCAAATACCTAATATAAAAAGATTTACGTGACATGTGCCCACGTTCATTACCTTATTCTAAAATTATTTTAATATACTCAAATTATCTACTGGTAAACGTCGATCTATGTGTGATTAAGTATGAGTAAGAACTAACGTTATAGTATATACGCGTTATAGCAACATAATCATTAATACAACTGATTAAAAACTATTCGGGATTGCAACAAAATATCCTAACTAAATGAAAAAATGACTGACAATACCATCACAGTTTAAGTAAACTAAGTCTTATAAAGGAAAATTTTGAATATTTTTTTAGAAAGATTCGTTTAGTTTTTCTAGATAGAACGAGCTCTCGCCGTCCTACTACTTCAGTCTGACATTCTATCCCAAGGGTTTATTACTGATTTGTTAGCTTTTATAGCTGTATCCACCGTAATAGGTAGCCAAATGAAGTTTTTATATAGTTTTACTGTACTGTAACAGCCGGATCGTCAACTGCTGGACACAGCCTACCCTATTAAAGGGGTATTTGCCATAATCCCCACGCTTGGCAGGTGTCTTGGGGATCGCAGTGTAAGTTGGCAGTTCATTAGAAGGCGCTGCTGCCCACCTTCCAGTATTTTTCCCTTAGTCGCTTCGTACGACACCCACGGGATGATATGGGGAGGTGCAATTCTAACCCGTGTTGATTACAAAAACCGACCAAGAGCCTTTCAATCCTTATTTTAATACAAAAGCATGACAGCAAGTAACACCAAACCTGTCGAATAAAAAAAGTGCTTTAGGTTCGAGAGTTCGATACAAAGAGAGTCATACATTACGCCACTGCGGTTAACGATATCTGTGGAGTAGTTTACATAGCCAAACAATAGGAGTAGGGAAACTTTTTTATTTCATAACAAATTATTATTATTTTATGCTTTTTGATTATTATTATTTTCCATATAGTTTCCCAAACAGAAGATAAATATATTTTTTATGACTTCAAAATGTCGTTAAATTGATACATCAAGAGATAAAACTCTTTAAAACTTGTGAGGTGCATGATATCCTAGCTGTTTTTGTTGAATTTAACTCTACCTGAGCACACTACCCTCTTTTTATTTTTGTGTCTCTAAAAATAAAATAATAGTCGTTATTCTATTCAAGGGGCTCGCAATGGCGCTGCAGCGTTTACTACGAGACACAAAACTTAAAAGTTTCACCGTATTACAAAAAAATGTTTCTTCGGCAAATGATATTGGTTTATCCCGCTATGTTTTATCCCGCGTAAAGCCAATGCCAATCAGGCACAATTATAAACTCCGGAGTGCTGCAGATAAACCAAAAAGTAAGTCCGATTTGGAGAATGAAACTGGGACCTCGGGATTGTAATGCATGAAGTTTATAATATTTCCTGGTCAAGTTTTTTTTACTGTGGCAGCTGCGAATTAATCATACTCATTATGGAGAGCGTGATAAAAAACACCAATGACATATTATACTCAGGTGGCCAAATTACTCTTCTCTGGATCTGCTTGCGTTTTCACGCCTGCATATTAGGTACAATTGCAGCGATATCATTCTGCGTGACACTGCATTTCACTCATCATTTCGAAATAATTCGTTCTCATGTTTGGATCGCTCAGTAACTCAACTCCCTACAGTTCCTTTCACGGCTAAGCACTGTTGTGTCTGCACAGTACAGCTTGCAGACAGAATATAAGCCACGGTGGTTTTGCGGAAAATTTTCTGATAGTGCTATTGACAAATAGTGTTTATTCGTAGATACTGCTACACAGGTAATCCTTGTTCAAGATTTGAGAGTATCAATTGGTTACGTATTGGCAATATTAGCACACCTTATTGATGCAACTGTCCAGTATAGTAGTCTACAATACTGTTTCAATGCGGATTAAAGACAAGCTATTTTATAATGCCGTTGTGGCTACAAAGCTAAAGCTTGAATAGAATTCGAACCATGGCCTCTTTCGCGGCTTTCCATAGCAGACATTAAGACTAGGTTATCATTGTGACTATGTTATACAAATTTAATATTTTAATTAGCATTTTTATTTGAAAGTTCTGAATTATTGGATTATATACTATAACAATAGCTAAAATATACTATGAAAATAATAAAATAACCTTCTGGATAAAAGTAAAACACTTGTACCAAGTTTATCTACTACGATATATTATAATACACTGTGGTGTAGGGTTGCTGTAACGCAACGCCGGGAAATCTCAGTTGAAAGTGAGGGAATGGAAGTGGAAACGCTCTGGTTGTTTATAGACTAGGCCGTTTGCGTTATGGATCGGTTCGCCATTATTGTTCTCAAGATATCTTGTTAATGGATAAACTATTCATAGGTGGCGTTGGCAACGTTGATTTATTTCTTTGACATGTTTTTCTAGTGTATAGATAGGAAGGAAAATATCGTGTAGTAGATTCTTTTTTACGAGTTGGTTACATTTATGACAATCTTCTTTCTAAAAGAAAATCTGTAGCTTTCTATGCTAGCCAATAGTGTTATACTTTAAGCTTGCTTGTGTTTCATTTTCGACCGCGTCACTTTACCATCAGTTGATGTAGTGTAGTAATAATTTCATAATAATCATTTGCTCATATTGAACTTACAGAGTTGTTGAAACTTATATGGCTAGAAAGTTATACAAAAGAAATATATAGTGATTGTAGGTCAAAGGCAAACCTACCAGCTTTAAAAAAATAACTTGTGATTTATTTTAATTTATTAAATTCTTAAGAACGGCTTTCATGTAAAATCATTTAATTAAGAATTTATTACAATCTGTAATAATTAATGGGTAAAGAACCATAGTAAATACTCATATTAAAAGAAAAATCAAAGTTGTAGGTGCAATAGCTTCAGAATTTTTTTTATTTAAAATTTCTGTTTTCCGCCATTTTCGTCGTCTGTTTAAACCCCTTTTCCTGTAAAATTTTCAATGAAAAGGTCTATTTTCATTTCTTTTCCCGTAAAAAAAATATGATGAGGATTTCATTGGTATCAAGAAAATATATGATAATTGGAGATTACATCAAATAAACTCAATTTTAAAACAAAAACGTCAAAATCTGTAAAAATATATTTACATTTTGCTGTTTGATCCTCTCAAACTAAACGGATGAATATGATTTTTTGTATGGTATAGGTGATATATTTAAGGTAATGGAAAACAGACAGTTTATATCGATGCACCAGTGTACAGATTCAATAGATTAGGAGATATAAACTTTGGTGAATAATAGTACGCGGGCGTCCCGAGCTCTCCTTGAAAAAGACCACCGAATGTGGTTGAAACTATAGTCGGAGCTATCTGACTGATTCACGTGAGTTATCCCGTATTATTTACTAAAATAGTTGTATTCTTTTTTAATATATATATGTATTCCTTTCCCGAGTCAAACATGCCACTTATTTTTTTTTAAAGCTCTTCACTATATAAAGAAGTTTCAATCAATCAATTATTTTCTGATGTAAAAACTTAAACTAATAATTAGATTTTTGTTTTGAAAGTGATTTTTTAAAGTTTTAAATGTTAATATCAAGTGATTTCGCAGAATACTTCGATTAAACAATCCTTACTTTAAAGTGGTTTCTCAATTGCTTCCCGACAGCGAGAACCAACTAAAAATGTTTGCATGACAGGCTATATGGGTCAAAATTTGTAGCCTCTGAAAATATTTTATCGCTCCATATACGTGAATCTTTTATATTTTATGTAAGTCTCGCTTTTATTTCACAATTTGATTGAATGCCGGTTGTTTTTAAAAGAAACTTTAATGGAGCTAAAAACATAACTGAACTGGGTGTTTTTTGGCTAAACTTAAACTCTTACTTGATGGTAAGTGATTATGTTGTTGAAGTTCTACTGGCTTTCAAGGACAACTGCCGGAACACACTTTTAGGTGCTTGGCGACAGATTTTCTACTTAAGGTGATATCTAGCCAGGCGGGCGTTTGCAAAATGTCTGCCATCCTAAGAAGGGAAAGTGATGGCGAAGCTTCAATTTTTTTTTACCAAGAATGGAGCCGACTTCATCATCCAAAATTTTGAAATAACTTGTTAAAGTCTGTACCATGATAGTTCAAAAGTACCTATTATCACAATATTGTGCGCATGGTACCGACTTTGACAAGTTATTTCATAATTTTGGGAGGTAAAATCAGTTCCACTTTTTTGTGACCTTTGCTACTTACGGGATCGATTATCATTCATTGTTAACGACTATATCATCAAGATAGGTTAATATTTTTCAGTTATTTTGGTGTAACTCAAAAACAACTTGACCGATTTTGATGAAACTTAAATGGGGCCAAACGATAATCATCACCTTTAAAAAAAAATAGAATTTTTGAAATCGGTTCACCCAGTCAAGAGTTCTGACCTTAGAACTCAACATAAAAAAAAATACAGACCAATTGAGGACCTCAAAGAAGAATTTACTTCCAAGACACCTGCCTGAATGGTGGGGATTATTGTTTAAATGGTGGAAGACTTCCGGTTGATAAGTGATTATCCAATACAAAAATAAATACATAAGATAAATAATAAAAACCATACGGTCATAACTACCAAGTCTGTTCAAAAGTAGAAAGAAACAAAACAACCTTTCCGAGCATTTACTCACACAGTTAAACAAAATACCCTTAGAACCAAATGCCCCGGACAACCTTTCGAGGAACTTTCGTCCGAAACTTTGTAGTTATCGAGTTTCTTCCAACAAAAATACCGATACATTTCTCGTTATATAGTTCCTTAGGGATAAATAGATGCTTACAGTAAGCTCTGTTTAACCTTTTGTTGTTTAAGTTATTGCCGTACAGTGAGAAGCACTATACAATATACCTACTTTTATTTAGATGTTCGTATAGGAAAGATAATGTGTGCAGTTAATTTTGCCGCCTTTGCTGATTATATCATTTCTTCTTTCTTTTTTTGTGAATGTGACGGAACAACCACGACGCTCACCCGATGTTAAGCGGTAACGTTTGACTATAACAAATGCATTTCGTCATAAGTGACGAACTGCACTGCGTCCGTCCCCTGAGACATATAGTTGTTAAATCTTATGTGTCCGTAATTTTACTGGCTCTCAAGGACTGCTGCTGGAGATCACATGCACAATTCTATATTCATGTAAATATAGAATTGTTAATTTGAAGATGAATTATTGTTTATGACATTATTTATTTTGTATAGGTATTATGTTTTAATTTTTTACCGGTGGAAGGGTCTCACAGTACAGGGTAAATGTAAGTACTTCCACCATGCGGTGAAGCTCAAGCTGGCGGTAGGGATCAAACCATGGAACTGCAGCACGGCAGTCTCATGCATGACATGGCTCGGATATCAAAAGATACAGGCACCATTAGAAAAAAAAACTTTTATCGATATGCAAGCGATGTCAGGCCTGTCTTACTCCGCACTTTAGTTACAAGGCTACATGTACATCGGCGTATCCGGACGGAATTATTCTACGGTGCGTGCCGCGTCAGAAGATATCAGAGCTATGCGATAGAAAGTGAGATTCCTTCTAGGTTAATTAAAATTAGGTACTTAATGCTTTGCAAGCTGAAGTGCACTTTATTGTTTCGTATCTAGAGTCGCTTATTTATTGGAATGGCTTTGCCGAGTGACCCTTCTGGTCCTTTCAATTCTGTGGCCGTGTGCAACCGTAATATATAACCATAATACATATTAAATACTATAATCGTCTGTTAAGGAGCTGTTACCAGGAGCCGAAATCTGTACACTCACACCAATATAAACGTTTTAGTTTATGAATGAGCGATATGGCGATGTGTGAGTGTGCATAACTGGTATTACTTCTATCCGTCTACGCGGATCTTAGAGCAACTAACCCACGCTCGATAACGCGGGTGAAACCGCAGGGCGCAGCTAGTACATACTAGCTTCATAATTAGATAGCACGAGACGTACTGTACTGTACCGAATTTAACTTCAACGTGGAATAAGGATAGAAAGAATGGCCTTTTGATTACTTATTCTAAAAAAACAGCCGTAGAAGTTACGTACAACTGGATATAAACAAGTGACATTTGACTTCATAGTGAAGTGGATATCCCCACAGGACGTCAAATACCCAACACTTTACGAGCTGTCCCGGATGTTATTTGGGGTAACAAATTGATATTTTTGTGATGGAGACGAATTGTCATGAAAATAGTTCAACTTGAGAGCGCACCGAGATTTTTAGGCGCGACGCGTATGTGTGCGTGAGTAAGGCACGCCAGCAGCATCCGTCCCCGTCCGACGGCCGAAAAATTACTAAAGCGGATAAAGACAAAGCATCGCGGCTCTGCCTAAAATTGGCGCAACGTGCGTGAATTTAAGTATTTCCTTCGTATAATAAAAACAAATAACTATTAGAAAAATTTAATGTGTATACGTTATAGAAAACAACTTGTTTTTTTTATTATTCAAATACGGATAACTTCCGTGATGTATTTACGCCGTACTAAGGATTTATTTAGTTTTTTTAGATATAACTTTGGATTTTTTTTCCATCGAGGAAACTTTAAGTAATCGTGTTTCCAAAGTGTATAATTTATAGAATGAATCATATTATAACATATATTAATTGCTTAACTCAAAATTATGAAATAAAGATACAGCAAGGGATCAAACGAGCCACAATTAAGTTCAGTTTTGCTGTGTTTAGTTAGACATTTCGTAATGTTATGAAAACTTTTGAAACTTTTCTGCCTTATAAAAATGTCAAACTCATAAATGTTAGGCTCATTTATAGATAATTTAACCACTAAATTAGTGTTCCGAGCGGGAATGGAACCCGTGTTCTCCAATTTCGCGCCGGGCGTCTAAACCACTCGGTCATCAGAACATGCTCGACTGAGCCAAATGTTGTGCTACAATTTTATTATTTTTTGAGGGGTCAGTGATTTATATTGTTTATAAATCTTCTAACCCAGCACCTTAGAGACAAATTTAATTATGTACTCGTATTATTTTATTTATTTAATTTACAAGGGAGAGCGTTATATTCATGACAGCAGCAGAACTACAAAAACCTGATTATATCGTACTCAACTAATATTAGAGTGTATATCGCTAAAATACGAGTACTAGTCCTATAACACATTACTTAACAGTGATACCTTAAACCCTACACAATAGGTTTCTTACGTGTGCGATTTTACCGAAATTCACGTAGAAGAAGTCGCGAATAAATCTAATAAACACATACAAATTTAGAACATAATATAAGATAAATGAACGAAGTATCTGTGAACCCACGTCCATTCCGTAGGTAAGGATATGCTATTCCAATCTAAGCTACCGAGGTAATTTTTTTTTTAATGTTATTGTGACGGAACAAGCACTAGGCACACCTGATGTTAAGCGGATTAAATCTCTGCACTGCGCCCGTCACAATGAGATATACAGTTGTTAAGTCTCATGTGCTTGTAATTTTTAGGGTTCCGTACCCAAAGGGTAAAAACGGGACCCTATTACTGAGACTTAGCTGTCCGTCCGTCCGTCTGTCACCAGGCTGTATCTCAAGCACGGTGATAGCTAGACAGGTGAAATTTTCACAGATGATTTATTTCTGTTGCCGCTATAACAACAAATACAAAAAATTGGCCAAGAGCGAGTCGGACTCGCGCACGTTAAAACAAAAAAAGGTTAAAATATGAACTCTAATGTTGTATAGCTAATGGTACGGAACCCTGCGTGCGCGAGTCCGTCTCGCACTTGGCTGATTTTTTATTTCCGGCTCTCAAGGATTGCTGCAGGATCATACTGTTAAGTGCTTGGTGACAGATTTTCTACTTGTGGGTGGTAGAAAATCTAGGTAGCTAGCGAGGCGGGCATTCACTAAATGCCCTTCACCATGCGGTGAAGCTTAAGCCGGCGGTGGAAATCGAATCAGGGATATGCGGCACGGCAGTCCATAGCTATAACTGCTCGGCCATCATTCCTTCAATATGTCGTACTTACAATTTGTTTATTTTACAATTATTAATATTAATTATTCATTTAACGAGTTGATACAACAGCTTTGTACTGAACTAGTTGAGTCACGAGGCTTTATCCGCGTAGACAATCATGAATGGATGATGATGATGAAAGTGTCCTACATGTTAATCCAGGTCCTGAAAAATATATATTTTAAGTATCATCCAAATCAGTTCAGCCCTTTTGGATTGCAGGAGTAACAAACATACACACTTTTGAATGAAGTATAATAATTAAAAAGCTTATTAATTCGCTTAGCAGACGCTCACTCAGAAGTCATAATGCTAATAAACAAAGTTAAAATTTATATTTTGATGAAGTATATCAGCATTGAAAGTGTTTTCGTAAGGAATGCTTACGAACCTTCTAATTGGACAAACCGTAGGCGTATTTGCGCAAACACGGCAAAGTTGCCTTTTTGTCATTGTATACAGAATAAAGTAGGACAACTTTTTTTTGTATCTCTGTGAAGACTTGTAAATCCGACAAAAAATGTAAAAATATTTTTTTGTCGTTATTTTTTAATGTATGTCACTTAGTATTTTTTAAATTGATATTTGGAATGAACACAGCATGTAAATCAATACGCAAAAAAAAACGTGGCAGTGAACCACGAGCTCCCTGGTACGGTCAACTACAAAACATTTTTGCTTCGAGCATTTTTGATCTGTTCTCAGGTGAGGGCAATAGGCTTGCCCTCCTCTTATATGGAACCTATAATATTTAATAAAATGTGAGTATTTTTATACCTACAAGTACCATTGGAATAGTGACAATGTTTTTTAAATAATCTTTTTAATAACTGGTACATTTTGTAGCATAATAGTAATTGTCAGAGATTAGTCCTTTTAAGCATTTTGTAAATACTCGCCTGGCTAGCTACCGCTTTCCAGAAAAAACTGCACACCATTCACTCCATCACATGACTATGTTTAAAGGCAGCGGCCAGTTTCAAAATCAACTCCTCAGTCTAGATTTAGCCTGATGACATCTCATCATAAATTAAAAACTGGTGGGTCGTATAGTGTAAAATAAAAGTAAATGAAAAAGTTATGACACAAAACGCAGGCGATTCACAAAATAATATTAAAGTTCACCTTCTCTGTCTGTCTCAGCTATAACATAAACATTTCAACAAAAATAATATTATTAACGTGAAATTTGTGATTCCGTTCCCTTCGAGGAAGGGCAAAGTAGGTAAATACGAGTAAACAGTTGTCCTTGTACCATACTGTCAATTTGTACCCACAATAAAATAAATAGTACCAACCTAATATTGTAACAAATACTCATTGGTGATATCATTGCGCCGGTACACTCCCGAAGGAGTAAGCCATGAGTAATCACAGGTATGTAAACGCCCATATTTCAACGATATATCTTGGTTCTGTGTAATATGATCGAGCCTATTGTCATCTAGCGGACACAGTCTCTGACTCCAAGTTGCTACAGAACATTTCTAGAAATTGGAACCTAGACCACATAACATATAATAATGCTAACCTAGACCAAAATATAAAACTTTGAAGTCGAGAACTATACGATAAACAATATGAAACTCAACCCGCTGAACAATCCTAGGTCTGGATATAGCTTATAATCGAGTATCTAGGTTATGCCCAGAAGGCCACAGGTATCAAATGCCTTGTTGGTCACACGAGAACAGACTCTTATAATTACAGACAACAAATACAGTAGCATAAATTCATTTATTATTTTACAAGTGTTTTGTTATGGTTTGAATTTTTATATTTTTTAATACGTTTTTCTTAGAAATATATCATAGTATCTAAGTAATAGTCCAAAAGAAACTGAAGGTGTTATTTATCCGCGTGAAATGTGATATTTATGTCACGCTCCCACGTCGTTGATATTTATGTAAAAAAAAGTATTCCACATACTAATTTAGAACTTTAGGAATCTATTAACCAAATTTCATCAAAATCTGTTGATCGTTTCGGAGGTGAGAGACAACACCGTGAAACACTTGAGCATTTTTAATTTTATTGTAAAGAAATTGATATTTTAACTTTACCGAGTCTGTATATACATATTTGGAAATATTATGTATGTTCGGAAAGAAAATTGTAAAATTAAATTAAACAGTGGCAATCACGATTACAACACTAGGAATAAATTTAAAATAGCGGTGCCAGGTTTTAGACTAGCAACGACAAATAATATTAAAGTTCCCATATATATTACAATGCTCACAGAAGGAAAATTCAAGTTGCACGTATAAAACATTTTGTTAAAGAAATCCTACTACATAGTTTGTGATCTTATTGACGAAATGCTTGGATAATTCCGCCTCTGCCAAGCTATCACCTGTCAACTAGGTAATTTAAACAAATATTGTTATAATTGTATTATATTGTATGTAACACACTGTTAAAAGACGTTTAGAAGAATGGCCTCGAGTTTCTTGCCCGTTCTTCTCGCAGTGGCTCTATACATTTTTTTGCTGAACGTGGCAGTACAATGTAGAATATTTCAATATTAACATTTGCAATTGACCTTCTTAAGAGCGTCGTAGACGTAGTCGTTTGAATTGAATTGAATAATTTCAAATCTCAAATTTCAACTTATCACGTGGTATGATGATAACGATGTCATCTATTGTTAAATTATATAATGTAAAAAATTATTAATAGTACGAAGTGGGCCTGGCGTAGCATAGGGATATGGTATCGAAAATGTTTTCATTATTTACGGTAATCGAGAATTGCTGCTTGAACACTCCGTTTGGAGTGTTGCGGTTGATTTTCTTCTTGATGGTGGTTGATGCAAGCGTTTGATTCAACCACTTCTACCCTGTGCGATATATTGCGATATAATATGCATTTAAAATAAATTAAAAAAATATTATAATAACGAAGCTTTTTCCGTGGGGTGCCGAGTTAGATTGGCACCTCTCTATATCTACCTGTAGGAGTTGTATGTATTCGCGACGGAAGGACAAAATACCAAGAGGTTGGCAGTTTTGAAAAACTGAATCTTTTACTGCTAAACCCATGATGCCTGCCAAGCGTAGGGCTTATAGCAAATCCTCTGTTGGTACGTTTCACATATCAGAGGTATCTACATATAGGTCACTAGCTTTCCGGGCGCGGCTCCGCCCGCGCGCATGTCGGTTATCGCGCAAAAACATTAACCTCTTTTTGCGTAGTTGGATAAAAACTATCCTATGTTTTTTCCCGGGTCTCAAACTATTACCATACCAAATTTCATTCAAATCGGTCCAGTAGTTTTGGCGTGAAAGCGTAACAGACAGACAGACAGACAGACAGACAGACAGACAGACAGACAGACAGAGTTACTTTCGCATTTATAATATTAGTACTGATAGTACTGATTAACTTAGGTACGTTTTGCTAATCATATCAGAGGTGTCTACGCATGTGCTTACATAGGTAAGTTTTGCTAGATATATGAAAGGTGTCTACGAAGGTGCTTAGCGTAGGTACGTTTTAATTAACATATCAGAGGTTGTACTACTATAGTAATTAAACAACTTTAAACGGTTTAAATCGCGTATAATTATCATAATTTTTGTCCCGACGTTTCAAAGACTTTGCAGTGATCGTGTTCACGGGGTGAGCAGCGAGCAAAAATAATGATAAATATACCCGATTTAAACCGTTTAAAGTTGTTTAAGAGGCATTTCACATTTTGATGCGTGTATCGAAGATTTTAAGCGCTTAATTTACTATCATAGGAAAGATCTACAAATTGTTGAATAATTTATAAAAATAGAATAATTTGTTCCCTTTTCATTTAATGTACCACATTTACAAATATTATTTCAAGTATTTTGTAGTGACCAATCTCCCGCAACTTGTTTTACGAATTAAGGTCCGCATAGCCATCTTCTGAGCTCTATCTCTTGTATAAAATTCATCAAACTAACTTTAAAAAAATATATATATCAGGCATATAACCTTGTTGACACATAGTGTACTAGAATATCGATAATTTATCATAATTATGGAATAAAAGTTAAAGACCTTGCGCCAATTTTCACGAATTAAACACGCATTTTAACACGATTTATTGCGTTACATAAAAAATAATTCCAAACATATATTATATCAGAAGAAAGTGCATTCTCCAATTAATCTAATCTGAATTAACTGTGATACTAACTCTGTTTTCTTGGTCAGGAAAAAATATTTAACATAACTCTAAATTATCATGATTTACTCATGCCAATTACACAATTTTTTATATCACAACTTATATTTATTTATTAATGAGTGCAAATATCAAAATAAGTTACTCACAGTCATGCTATTCCGTCCTCACTTCTTTCGCTTGTATAAGCAATGCGCTGGCATTTACCTAAACTTCAGTAGCGTGATTTTGTGAAATGGCTCTTAATTACTGTGTGGAACAATCACGAAAACCTACACTAAACCATTCTTTTCAAATCATAACATTCATTAATTATATATTATATTTTTTCTTGAAACTCCGGTTAAAAAACTTATAAATGTGACGTTCATCATTATGGAAACAAATAACAACCTATTCAAAATTGATCATATTGCTTTTTTTATGTCATATCAAAAAAACTGAAATGAAAATAAAAAGATTCGGGTAGGATTTTACATCTCGCATGCCTGTCATTTCATAAAAATCTATTCAAATTTATGGAAGCTTGAAAAATACCCCGCACAATACCGATTGGGTAGGATTTTACATACGCTGAAATTGAATATAAGGGATACGTTTTGTAGGTCTGCCTATTGTTCATGACATCAAAACATCGATGAATATCATCTCTGCCTTTGCCAATCGCTCGGCCATCACACATACACGGGAACAAACAGATCCGGGTTGGATCTGAAAAGCCGGAACGCAGGTAATCAACATCCGGTTTGTGCACTGGACGGAGGACGGGCAATGTCCATTCAGGATATGGTTGTTGACTAAATATAGGGTGTATTGAAAATTGAGCCTTGAGTTGTTACTTGAAGAGCTAATTTTGAACGAAATTGTGGCGTGTAAAGTTAATTCTAGTTTTTATTCTAAGTTCAAAAGTCACGGTTTTGTAATAGGATACGGTATAATTCTATGTAATCAAGACACATATTTTGATGTTGTATTTAAAGAGAACATAATTATTAACAATCATAAAAATAATATCTGTTAGTAGTAACGAATTGATTTTCTATAGTATACTTTTTTTTTTTTATTCAAGATAGGCAATCATTTTGCCGCTATCTCACCTGATGGAAAGTGATGATGCGGCCGTAGAAGTAGCATGCTTGCCTAGAAGATACCTATTCACTCTAGACTTGAAGAATCCCAAGTTATATTGTTCGGGAAACAAGGACGCGGGTAATGAGTTCCACTCCTTCGCTGTGCGGATGATAAATGTGGATGCGTAACGCTTCGAGCGAACTGTAGGAATGTCGACCATAAAAGGATGACGGAATATAATGACTTCCATACTTATTACATATACCAATAAAACTTAGAGATATACATGGAATCCTGCGACTAGAGTAGTCATTTGAATCTCCTACGTGCCTCCAGTCAAACTCCATTTCTGGTTTTACTATGTATTACTATGTATTATATAAGTATATAGTATAGCTTCTTATTACATTGACTTCTGAAATATCTTATTAGAGGAGTTTGCGTGGTCGTTCTTAGCCTATCAACTAGGTTTCTGTTCCCAAATTTGAAATCAAAATCATTTATGCAATTTATGACGGTCTTATAAAGGTCAATTATAAAAAAAAAAATGTTACCGTAGTCAGTAAATTGGGTATAGAGCCAGTATGAAAATAACTGGCCAGAAATTCAGCGCGATTTTTTTATGTCTTTACAATTGATTATTCATATCTATTTATGATATATTTACAATATTTATTTGTATTTTATACGCGAATGGTGGTATTTTTACAGAGGTATTCCACCTCTGTAAAACCACCGCCAAATCGCTCCAAGCATTTTTCCTTAATAAACGATTTTACGATTATGTTTTTTAATTTTTTTTTTTTACCGGCGGTATGCCTTTATTAAACAAAATACTATGAACTATATACAACACTACAGCTACTACAATAAAAGCATTTAGACACCTATAAGTCATAGCAGACTCATAGGCAGTCCAAATGCTCCAGCCCACTCCCAGTTGGCAGCGTGCCCAGCATGCTGGCAGCATTGCCCCGTTGAATTGCAATGCTTATTCGTTGAGCCAAATATGTGCCAGCATTTTGATCACGCGTCGCATCGACCAAGCGCTCAGATAGGTTTTGGAAAATACGATGAGCTCCCGGTCCCCACGGACCCAACGTCTCCACACCAAACGGCTCAAATATGTAACCCATACCGAGGTTAGCATATTTGCGCCGCTTGAGTTGCTCCGCCGAAGTAGCCGCAGCGCCAGCCCTCACGTTGGTTTCAGAAAGATGTGACGGCGCTAAAGTGTCCACGCACGTAGCGTCCCACACTAAGGGCCGTCCTAACTTCCACGGAACCAGAGTCATGCCGTCAGGTCTTTTACCATCGTCACGCATCAAACCATTCGGTTCGAGAATAGCTGGAACATTGGCGCTGGTAAAAGCCCGGCGAATGATATCGTTAAGGCTGGCGTGGCGGGAAATTCGACCAGCACTTCGAGAGCAGGAGAGGCCATGGTGACCGAGTTGATCAACTGCAGTACCACACTGGCAGTGATGTGCAACACAACACCTTGCACCCAAGCGTAAGCTAATAGCTAGACGAAAAGCGGATGGATCTATAAGGCTACCAGTTTTGTAAGAAGGAATGGCCTGTAACCAAAGACTGGATTCCCACACAGAAACAGCGAGAATACGAGCACGATCTGCGATGCTAGAACACGTATTTAAAAGATCTTTCCGTGTTAGCTCGCATAGGGGCCGATCCCACTGTTTCTGAGATGACAACATTTTTGGGAATTCAGTATTTGGACAAGCCAGTCTCCATGTGTTTTTGGCCTCAGCCAGATATGCTACATATATATATGTTTTTTAATTGATATGTGTTGGCATTTACTTTTAAGCGCTTTCTTAATTTGGAGAGTTAAGATGATAGTTGTTTTGGCTATGTCGAAATCCTTCAGGCACGTTCAAAAGCTCGGACACTACCATGTTAGAAGAGATTAAAATACCTATAATGATTGAAAATTCTCATTTTACTGATATTTCAGTAGTAAAAAAATAACTTTTAACAAGGTAAAACCCTATATATTTGACTGAAAGAAAATTTCTCGCACAGTGGCTATAATAATATTTTCCTAAGTATAGTACCTACATATATAGTAGGTAAATATTATTCTACAAGTAGAAAATCTCTTATCAAGCACCTGACTGTGCCCTAGCAACCTTTGAGAGGCTGTTTTCATTATAAGCTAAGCTTATGTACCTTTAGGGGCAATTGCGGTCAACTTCTAACTGACGGCTACAAAAATAAAAAAAACAATAATAAATAAATGACGCTATTACTTTATAGCCCACATCCTTTATTAATTTAAAAATGTTGTAGTCTAACAGATTATTTACACTCAAAAGAAAACATTTTCACAGACGTTGACTTTTTCACTAATTGACTTCGAGCTAATGCTTGCTCGGCTCAGTGTGATTTACTCGACTACCTAATTTGTTTGTTTGTTTTGAAACTTCGTCGAAATAACAAAAGTTTTTCGTAATTTTTGAAGGTAATACTAGATTTTAACTCACAATACGTTATTTTTATTCGATTAGGCTACTTTGCAGTATCGATTTCGCTTATCATCGATTCACTTTATGGCAGTGCACGGAATATGCTATCATAACAAAACATTCGGTGAAATTTAGTTGCCCATTAAAAATAATATAACGATATTGCGTACTATTATTGTGTACATACATATCGTTGAAACTATTACATATCACTTTCAGAACAATATATATAATTTACATAATTATATCGAAGTTCGAAACTTATAAGCATAATGATATTGTTAGAAACGCCTCAAGTTATATTCCCGGACCGCCAAGGCCGAATACAAAATATTGTATGACAAGATTAAGCTGTCAAGTATCGAGACGACTTCACAAATAGGCTAAAAATATTTGCATGAAAAAGCTCTTTAGCTCGCGAACGAGAGTTAGTAAACAAAATGCCTTTAGATGAAGTCAATACTTTCTCAGCCAAAGTTTGGGAGGGAGCTTTTTTGTTGCCCTTTTATGGCATACTTTAAACGGCGTCGTTAACGTTATTTTTATTTGCAAGTTGAATAGACTTTTTTAGATTTAATACTAAAGAGACTGTTTTTTTATTTTCAGATTTATGATACACCGGAAAGTACACGACCGAAAAAATGGTCATCGAAACTGAAACTCAACACATCAGGGAGTACAAAATCTTCAGAAAAATCACCGGATAGCCCGTACATGTATGGGACAATAAGTGGACCAGGTGGATCAGCTTTATCTAAATCGATGAAGTACGCCGAGACCTGGTTGTACGGATCCGTCAGGACTCCAACCCCACCTGTACGACCTAGCGTCTTTCAAGCATATCCAGACGTGTCTGGCCCCGTGCTGATTAGCACTCCACAAAAGCCAACGCCTCACAACTACGCAGTTATACTATGTTCCTGTCCTGAGTACCTCAATGGTACAAAGAAAACCAGCTCTACCAAAGTCAGTATATGTAAGAAATGCAAAGGATCTCGTCTGCCATTGACGCTAACTGATAGTCCACGTTTGCTAGTTGGAGGCACAGTTAGAGGTCCACAAGTGAATCGTGAATCTGGTGGATTGCTTAGAGCGGGGACTGTACGAGTTCAGAGCTCTAAATCAAGACCTAGCATACTAAAACCCAATGGAGACCAAGACCCTTACGATTTGATGCGAAGAAGCAGACTTGCACCTCCTCACGAAGCACGTATTGGCAGTCAATTTTCAACTACACGATCACGAGCCAAAAGCATAAGCCCATGTAGAATAAAAAATAAAAAACCAAGCCCGGAAATACAACTTAATAAGGGTAGGAGTAAATCTGTTAGTCGAGTCAACGACATATGGGTTGAGGAAGATGCCAGTGCAAGTGATTCTAAGAAATCAATATTGTCGTGTGACATTAATCCATACGATTTAGTTAAATCAAGTGGTAATTCAAAATCATTAGTTGAATTTGAATTCGAAGATGAGTTTGGAGATGTGTTCCAGGAATCCTTAAAAAATAGTAAATCAATAAGCAAGTCTAAATCCGACTCCAATGTTAAAGCCATAGGAGGACAAAGAATAAGAGTTTCTGATGAATCCAACTCTTGCAATGTGGAACATATGGCAACATACGACACTGTTAATTATGATCTCAAAAGTTATGAACTGAAAAGTCAAGCAATATCTCCATCCTTATCTCTGCCAAATATTAAAAGTGAAGTAAAAAAGTCCGGATCACTGAGTAAAAGTTCTAGTAAGAAAATATTACATGTATCCACCTCCAACCGCTCAAAACAAAAAAGCGTTTCTCCTAAAAGACCACCTCGACGTGTAAGAACTCTCAAAACAGACGATGATAGTGAAAGTGACAATCAACGACTACCTGAAAGAAATACCAGAAAAAGTAACAACGAATCGTTACGCTTATACAAATACAAAAATCAAAATGACACAATTAAATCAATTCTTAAAAAACCTAGAAATTATGATACGATTGAGTCTACAACCAAGACAGATACATCTGATGACTCATTTGAAAGAAAACGTACAAATTCTTCTTTGTTTTACCTACCTAAACCCAAAGATAAAGGAGTGATCTCACATAACATATTGCAAAGGAAGCGTGTACAATTTTTGGTTGAAAGTAATGAAGAAACGAAAGTAATCTATACTGCTGAATTTAATCTTGAACAAAATATTGTCAGAGAAATACCTAATCCTGTAATTGAAATCGAAGAAGATGTAATTGCTGAGGGTGACGTCGTTAGTCATGGCTTGACGAAATCTGAAATCAATGTGCTAACTGACTTGTGTACTCAAGAAAACTCTGAAGGCAATGTCAATAAAGAAAATTCCCAAGAAACAGTTTTTGCTTGTGAAAATCAACCAACTATTCTAATTGAAGAAGTAACTGAAAACATTGCGGAAATCGAAACAAATAAAAACATAATCAACGCAATATCTCCTAAAAAAGAAGGTATGAGAAATCCTTATGTTATTTTTTTTTACCAATAACTTCTGAACCTTACTTGCTTATTTGATGTAAAGATACTGCATAGTTAACTTACTGCAAAAAATAATTACTTCTGAACCATTATACTCATACCAGTTATATAATATTTATTATGCCTTATGATGAAATTTCGTACGACGGTTACTAAAACAAAATTGAAACAGATAGTTTAAAATTATATTGAGAACCGTGTCTTCTCAATTAAAGATTCTCAACAGATATAAAAAATAATATGTATATATATACAGGGTTATTGTAAAAATGCTAACAAGCTCTTAGGGTTGACTTCTTATAGTCCTAACAAACATTTTGAGATGTTTATTTGTTTTGAAGAAAAAAATCATTTTTTTTTGTGTTTTTATGCCTACTCCGTACCTAGAGCGCTCACCGCGGCAACACTGGACCGCGCCGTGCTCCCATTGAATAGTGTTTTGAATATTCACATCAAGCAAAGTAATAAAATATATGAAATAATACATTACAGGCACAAGAGACATTTAACATCAGGTAGGTCCTCGTACTTATTCCGTCAAAAACACATTAAAAACAAAAAAATATTTGAAAAAATATTTATTTTCAAAACAACTAACAATTCATCTCAAAATGTTTGTTAGGACTAGCAGAAGTCAACCCTAAGAGGTTGTTAGCATTTTACCAATAATCCTGTGTATTGACATATGTATACCTTAGTATTGTGTAAATCCTCTCTATGCAAGGTCGCCTGTAAGAAATCACTTAAGCAATAAGGTCACCCATTGTTCATTTTAATTTTAAACTTTTTTTTCTGGGCTACTGGGTCAAACCACTTATATGGTATTTATACCGGGTGCCTAATCCACGTTGGAGCCGAAACTTTGTGCTCTTATTGACTACCTTAATAGAGGACGGGGCCCGGTCACCAACCAGGCTACAACACTTAATCTAAAAGAAAGAGCTGAAAAAACTGCTTTTTCAAACGCTTGTATGTACCCTTTTATATTTGTAAATTTGGTTACAAGCATTAACCAATGCTATGCGAAAATTAGATTTACCAATAATTAAAAAACAATATGTTTTTCGGAACCAATCCCATGTCCCTTGAAAAATGAAACCATTCGGCCACCGGTACAATAAAAAAAAATTGTGTTGTTGTGGAAACCTTCATAAAAATATATTGCATGTTTCTGTTTATTGAAATATGTGTGAAAATATGCCTTTTGTTGTTTCAGATAATAACATTCCCAAAATACCGGTACTCCGTCGATCTGAGTCTGAAAGGTTAACATCTATTCTATCAGTAGATCCTCCGAAGTTTTTAGATACAATGGCACTCAGACCTAAGACTAGACATAGTCATACAAGTCAAGTATTTCTTACAACAGTAAATGAAACTGAAATGTTGTTGCCAAATCAATATGAAAGTCACGAGCCAATGAATAACCCTCAAGATTATCAGTCAACGTCATATACTGATACTATCGAGGCTGGTAACTTAAGCGACAGTAGTGACATAACTAGGAATATTCTAGACAATCTGAGACGAGGTTTATCTGAGTCACCCGAGCCACCACCTAGACGATCAAAAGAAAGAAAGTCTAAGAAACACAACTACGTTAAAACACGTTTTGTTCGAAATACTTCGTGCAGCTCGACTAGCGATGAATGGTCAGATGCAAATGATTATGAGCAAAAAACTATATTGCGAGTGAAACAATTTGATTCAGACAATGAAGACACAAATGGACCTTCTGGCGTGATGAGATCGTCTGAAAATGAGCCTAGGAAAACTTCAATCCAAATAAGTGGTAACGAGTGTTATTCTACCATGAATGTAAGCAGTGATACACCTATCTATCTTTCGTCTGTAGTTGTGAATGATGACTACGGTAATGCTTGTAATACTTACCAATCAGGAACAACCGTAACCATTAGTGTGGGATCTCCTCAAAAAGACGTAGCAAAATCCAAAAGTCAAATCTACATAGGGGCCATTTTGTCAAATAAACAAGAAAAAGAGTCTGACGGAAATACTTATGAAGAGTACTATGCCCAAAACTCTAGTGGACAAAGCGGTGATTTATTAAGCAAAAATAATTCAACAGATATTTCTTCAATACTTCGAGATCCTGTGGAAGCTGTAAAAAGAAATTTAATACCACATGTTTGTGGAAAAAATGAGAAAGAGTCTAGTAACCAACTACAAAATAATATCAAAACACAGCCTGAAAATTTTGTAACAAAACTCTTTGATGATCCGTTCTTTGGTCATCTAGCAGAAGGTTTAGACTCCAGTTTGGTTAAAAAACTAATTGAAAATTCATTGATAAAACTCCAAGAAACTAAAAATTTAGAAGGGACAGACAGCAATGAAGTGACTATAGAAAAACTAATTGAAAATTCTTTGAAGAACATGAAAGAGGATGTACAAAATGATGATAACGAATGTAAAATGAAAAATCCAAAGAATGAGAGTAGAGCTACAGATGAATCAAAGAAACACGAAGCATCTGTTGCTCAAGAGAATGAAGATAATAGCTGCTCTGCTCCCTATGAAAGTATGGAGTACGAGAGCGGTGCAACAGGAGTTTTTTCAGACCATGAACCGATGTCAGATTGCTATAATGCTTCTGCTAGTGAACTATCAACAGAAGACGATACAAATTCAACTAGATCGAAATTCTATCAAATGTTAGTAGATGCTGCGTTGTGTGATATTGAAGTAACAAACGATGACCACCACTATGAATCAATACGCTTAAATACTGATCCTATTTATGAAGAAATTGGAGATATGCCACCACCTTTACCCATAAATCCACCACCAAATTCCCTTATGACTTTGGACGATGAAAAACGCAGTGGGTCACGGTCTATATTTGAAGGAGCATCAAAGTATGATATACTGTCGTACCTAGTAGATGCCAAAGAAAGAGGTATTGATGATGAAGAAACTTATGTTACAAGTTACGCAAACGAAAACGAGACATCGTTAGACGATTCGAAAAATAAAGATATTAAGAGAGTCATTATTGACTCTCACCTAAGTAGTAACAATAGTCAACTTTCGAATGCATCAGATTCTAGTGAAGACAACTCTCTTATAATACATCACGAAACGTTAGAAAAAGCTGCGGTTTGCAAGAAAACGTCAGCAGAAATCGAACGAAATGATTCAGGCGTTGGTTCGGAAACGAGTAAATCTTCTAGAAGTCGCTTACAAGGGAAGACGTCACCATGTAATATCAGTGATAAAGACACACCAATACACTTGTGTGAAGATTGTGATACTACCGTTGAAACTCAAATAACGGAACAAGGTAAGTCTAAACTCTTAACAATGATTGTGATTACGCTTTCAAATATGTCAATTTTCATTTTGTTCTCATCGATTATAGTAAAGCTTTAATTTTATATTCAGGATCGATCTACGCTCCATTAGTATGCCGAAAATGTGCTAAGAAACGAGCAGAACGCAAGGAGATTATCACGGAAATAGTTGAAACTGAGGAAAAATATGGACGTGACTTACAAATCATTTTAGAAGAATTTTATAAGCCTATGTTAGTAGCTGGCCTTTTGACGCAAGAACAACTCAGTGCAATATTTTTGAATGTGGAAGAGCTTATCGAAAACAATCAAGTATTATCTGAAAAACTAAGAGATGGTCTTGAAATAGCTGTCGATCAAGGGGATGAGGTAATTTATTTGAATGTGTAGAATATACTTAAATACTATGTTCTAGAAAATTATACTAGGTTTTCTAAAATTAAAGTAGGTATACTTATGATATTGCAATTATTTTTCAGGATCTACTCACAGTTAATGTTGGGAAGATTCTTCTAGAGTGTTCAGGAATGCTGACTGCCTTCCAGTCATACTGCGTAAAGCAAGCTGGAGCTGCTCTACTCTTAGCTGGACTAGAAAAAGAGAAGGAGCTATTGAGGATATTCTTGCGCGTCTCACAGATGGAAAACGCTGTGTTGAGGAGAATGAACTTAAACTCTTTTCTCATGGTATGTAATTTTCACTTAGTATGTCGAAAACACATTGAATATATAATAAGATATTTAAATTGCAAAATCAAAATTTAAATATGTTTTACTTATGGCACCATGTAACAAAATTAAAGGTAAAATAATTTATTAAGTATAATTTACGTTCAAAGTGACTTTTCACGACCACGGAAAGGAAATCAATGCACGTCTATTTAACTAAAAGCATTTTTTATACTTCTTCAGGTGCCAGTACAACGCGTGACAAAATATCCCCTTCTTCTCTCTCGCCTGTATCGCTCCACGGCGGCTTGTGCAACTGAGCGCGATGACGTTAAAGCTGCACAGCGTTGTGTGGAGTCTCGACTTGAAGAGATCAATGCTGCAGCCGCGGCCGCCGCAGCAGCCGCCCGGGACGTCCCGCTGTGGAGAAGACTGGCTGCCGCAAGGCGGACTGCGCACGATCTACATGTGGCCGATATTAGACTAAGGAAGATGGCGGTCGACGTATTGGACTGGAATCATGATGACGCGAGGTCTGTTCATAATTATTTATTTTTCACTTGAATGTTTGAATGTTAAAACTATATCTATAAATATTTTAGTAAGACATTGCTTTCAGCACATATGTTTCCCGAGTTTCTATTGAAGCTAGAATTACTATATTATTGAAGTTCAAACCGCACTTAACAGAATATAGTATTAAAATAGACTAAAAATATTATAGACATAGTAAGTTACTCTACTTGACACGTTGCTCAAGTGGCGAAAATTGTCCCTATGGATTTTTAAAGTTTTTGTATACTTATATAATAACAGATTGGCAACACCTTATTACAAAATAATAAAATATATATGACGAAACGAGGGTGCTTAAACACCTCAAGGAAGGATGCAATTAGAAGTATAAAAAACATCGAAACATTTTGTTTGTATTTGGGTTGATTCATATTTCTACATGGCTTTGGTGACTTCACGTCGCGCGTCGGCTTATTGGAAAAATTAGGCGGAAATGTCACTAGATATATTTTTTATATTGTTTGAGTGTTTTATTAAAATATTAATTTCATGTTTTCTTAAAAAATAATTATTCGTATTTGGGATTTTGCTTGATTCTTAATTTAGTTTTATTCCTTCGTGTATTCATTTTATTTGATCAGCCTATATTTTCGTGTATAACAACTGCTATCTTGTAACGAAATGCAGCATTATGATGCCATATTTCGTAGTTTTTTTGATTCGTGTATTTACTGCTATTCACAAATTTTGTCGTTCTATTGTTGGTTTCAGTTTTACTAGAAAGTTCTTATCGGTGAGTTATCTGAAATGTTTTATGAAAGTAAAGTTTGATAAGACGAAAGACTTTGTCAACTTTCTAAATCGGATCAATAATGGTTTATAACAAGCATTTTGTTCCGCATTCGATGTTTCTTTGTTCCATCTTTGTAGTGATCAATGTTTGTACCATTATTCTTATATATTGCTCTTCAAAGATTTATTGTGACATTAGAAAAGCCGTTTAAAATATACCTATATTTTTAACGGGAATTTTATGGGAAGCAAGTTCAACAGCTACTCTCCTCACTACTTCAATAGCAAGCTTTTAAGTTCTCTTTACGACTTAAGATCTAAACAAGCAATTATTGTTATAGCTTTAAAAAGGATATTGCTTTAACAATTCTTCCTATAACTGTTGTCTATAGCGTCTCGAAAATATGTTATTAGACGATAAAAGCATCGGGAATGGCCGTGAGCGCGTCCAGAATTAAAACGACACACTTTACGAGTTCTAAACGCCGGGTAAACTGGATTACTAAAAGGGTTTTATAAGCCACGCAACCCCGCTTTTTATGTGGACTAAAATGTTGACTTAGACAGGGCGAAATGTGCACGAATTTGCGCAATCAAATCGAGCTATTTATGGCATCCTATAAACATACCCGTAAGCCTGTTCATTACGTTTTGATTACGACAGAAAAGTGCACGATTTTTTTTACTGCAATTTTATAGTTTTCAATTTAATATTTGATTTTGTGCTATTTGCGAAATTGCTTGCGGTATAAAGACGAATGCTGGAGTAATAAGCTGGAGTCCTATGTGGGTAATAAAGTTTAGTGCGAAATTAATATTTTAGCTCAGAGTGGCTCGAAATTTATCACACGTAACTACGGTAGCGCAGAACTCGAAATATATGGCTTGGATGCAATAATGTTCTCAGACCGAATTCAGTTTGAAATTAAATTCGGCATTTGCTTGCCAGAATGAACCATGCAATGAAAATCTTTTAATGATATACGATTTGCTTTCGAAAATTACAGTACAATAACGAAATTACTTTGAATTTCATTGTTAATATCATTATCGTAACGTAACGAAATTTGAGAAGGGCCAACATAATTGTATTGGCTTATATATAAATAGAGAGAATTAAGCACTTAGCTGTAGAAGTTGGATTTCGGCAAACCAGTAAAGATAGAGCCTTGGTAAATTGATTTTGTCGAGACTGACATCAATGTTAACAGTATACTTATATTTATTTTACTATTGTAAAAATGTATTACGCATATATCCTCCCGGAGGGGTAAAAAGAGTTGTAAAAACACCCACGTTCTGCCAGATATGTTTTAGTGCCATGAAATAGGGAGTGAGACAATTGCCAACAACAGCACAACATAACACGTTTCTGATACCAAGCCTTTAACATTGTCAGGGATTTTGTCGGTCTGTATGTTCATGTATCTCATTAAAAGTATAGAGCTTATTTTCATGACCCTCCGTATGTAGAACGCTGTAGTACAAGGTAACTACGCTATATTGTATTAGAATCCTTATTTCAACAGTGTTTGGCTATTCGACTTCTAGCATTCGCCTTATCTACTGTTGATGGTGATCCTTTGCTTTGATGTGGTAGCTGTCAAATCATATAAATATCCACTCGCGTATAGTAACGTTTACGTCTATTATTCAGTCACTTGTTATAACTTACTAGTTTTGCCCGCGCGTGTATAGGTGCCGCGCAAAACCATTAACTTCTTGCGCAATTGGATAAAAACTATCCTATGTCCTTCCCGGGTCTCAAACTATTTCCATAATTTCATCCAAATCGGTCCAGTAGTTTTCAAGTTTATTCGTTGCATACAAAAATATAATTCTTTTCTCTTATAATATTAGTATGGATAGTATAGATATGATAATATGTAAAGTGCATGGCAGAAACAAGACAAAATTGACAATAACATTCCTAAATAATAAATAAGAAATGCTTCTCCATGGTTCAAGTAAATATAATACTGAAATTAATAATGAGATTATTCCGATTTTTATCAACAATTTTCAAAGTCACAGTATATATTTTTGTACATCATAATCTTGATCATACAATCTTCATATAATTATACATAATAAGTACACCTTTTATTTTTTATATTGTTAAGTTTGCAATAACGCCTGCTAGGCGAATTACATTACAAAATTACAAATAACTAGCTAACATGTTAGCTCAATTGGTAAAGATACCATATCATACCCCGGCTAAAGAGGTGGATGGACGCTGGTTCGAATCCCGCACATGACTGTAATTTTTCTCTCATAAATTTGTAATTTTGTAATACACCTTTTCTATTTGTATGATACACAAATCCAAGTTTTAAGTAAAAAGTTGACTCTTAACTTTTCTTAATTTTTATACGGTCAATCATACAGAAAAATATTACAGCTACCTAGTTAATTGTCCACGTTTTGTAATATAAATAATATTACAACGCTGAGTATCCATACTGTCTTTGTTTTTGTAAACCTAAACAGTTCTAACCATGCAATTGATTTGAGACTCTTTCTTATTATTCATAAGGTTCGCAATGGAAGGAAAACTGCTTTTCACGCAGCCAAATGACAACAACTGGCGAAAAGGGCGCACTATCAAGCTGACGCCTATCAACGCCCTTTTGGTAACTAACGGAAAGGTAAGATATTTTATTGCTTGTAATTTATAGGTACAGAAATGTGTATTTTTCATTAGTACTAGCTTTGCGTACGGATTTGTTCATATCTTACAGATTTTAAGAAGTAATAAGTCCATATGTAATACGAATATATATATTCACTATCCTTACATTTTGCACCCTATTTCTTATTACATCTTGGGTGTTTTGAGATAGTGTTACTAATAGATGGTAACTACGACTCCTCCAAATACTTCCTTTGTTTTGATTTGTTTAGAAAAAAATGATGAAATCCCTGACTTTGTTTCCATGCAAAATTTGTAAATACTGTATCAGCCGTTTTGTCCACTGCTGAACACAGCCTCCCCCATTGAGGGGGTTTTGCCACAATCACCACGTTTGGCAGACGTCTTGGGGGTCGCAGTATAAGATCACAGTTCCTCAGAAGACGCTGCTACTCGACTTCCAGTATTTTTCCCTTATTGGCCTCTTACGACACCTACATTCTATCCTGGCACCCCACAACGCAATTTATTAAATACCGTTCGTCAATTGTCGTGAGATAATACAATAATCTAACGATTATTATATCACAAATAAAAAATTTGTTCAATAACTTAAATAAAAAGATTATTTAAAACAGTTTTGTAACGAAATTGGTACGTCATATCATAGTTTTGCAAGCCTATTTTGGAAATTTAAGCTTAATTTCCATAATATCACGATACTTGGTTATTAAATTTATATTACAGAAATAACTTTAACAAATTTTAAAAACATATTTCAATAAAACTGTTGATTCATGTTCCTTTGAAACTAAAAAAAAACACAGACGCACTGAAGAAGCTTTCAGTACAGTTTCACATAAATCGAGATGATATGTAGGGTAGGTATTGTACCATTTTTATTAATAAACTTGGTAATTAATATCTTTGAGGTCGTAATAAGCGTCGTGGTGCGTGTAATATGGGAACAGCTTTGCCTTTTGGAGTCGTAAAATTTTACGACTGGATTAGTCGCAGACTCGTGTAAGGGCAAAGCATACGAAAAAGGAAATTTGAGGCGCAGTGGCTCGTATCTTGAAGAAATAGGTAGCACCTTAGCTATAAAATAGCTAAGAGCGTGACCAGATGTCGTTAGTTGAGTTTTGGGAAACGTGCAAATATGAATAGCACCTTGCTTTATATTCTTCTTGTTATATAAAAATTCTCACAAATCTGTCCACTTCGACTGAATAATTTATATGCAATTGCTTAAAATACTATCAGCTACTATTCTGTATTGTTGTTCAAAAAGGCTTTACAGAATTAGGAATAATTCTGTAAAGCCTTTTTAATTTATTTAGAGCTTCATCTTAACTTACGTCAAACAGACACAAGCGTAAGAGCTAAGCATGACATAGGAAGTACCTACATCAATTTATGTGCCTGTTTACCTTCTTTCTATAACTGATAGGCATAGTGAGATAGTAGTCATAGGCTTTTGACTACTATCTCACCTGATGTAAGTAAAGATGTTGTTCAGGCTAGCTTAGCATTACTGGCTCTCAAGGATAGCTGCCGGAACACACCGTTAGGTGCTTGGCGACAGATTTTCTAGTTGATGGTGGTATCCTGCCAGTCGAGTATTCGGGTTTTGACCACTATCTCACCTGATGGTAAGTGAGGATGTGGTCGAAGATGTTGTTCAGGCTAGCCTAGAATTACTGGCTCTCAAGGATAGCTAACGGATTTTCTACATGATAGGTAGATAGCCAGGCGGGCATTCGAAAAATGCCCTACCACCATGCAAATCCTTTAACAATATTAAATGTAATGCCTTAATTAATCCAGTAGCAATGTAATTTAATACAGTAGCAATGAATAAACCATAGAATAGTATTCACATAAACAACAATATTTCCACAGCCAACGACGACTCACAAAACGACCGAGATCCGGGAAGTCAGAGAAGCGCGCGACCGCGAAGCGAGAGAGAAGGAAGGAGAACTGTTCGCGCGCTCCGGTGTCAGAGAGGCAGCTCTACTCCTCGTTAGAGAGAAGGCCGGACGGTACACGCTGCAGAGGGAGCCGCTGTTCCTGGACAGGTGTGTGGTCGCAGCGGATCATGAGCCGGAACACTTCTTTGAAGTTCACGAGATCACCACAAAGGATTCTTACATTTTTAAGGTGAGTTTCATACATTATTGACTTAAAGTACACTTTGATGATGGGTGCAAAACACGCGATCGCTTTTTTTTATTACTGGTATTTAACCTTTGATCGCAATCTCACCTGATGGTAAGTGATGATGTGGTCGAAGGTGTTGAAAGGCTACAGATAGAATTACTGGCTCTCAAAGACAGCTGCTGGAACGCACCGTTAGGTGCTTGGTGATAGATTTTCTACTTGAAGGTGGTCACTGGACAGGCGGGCATTCTGTTCCTTCCGCCATGCAGTGAAGTTCAAACCGCGGTGGGAATCGAACCATGGACCTGCTGCGCGGCAGTCCATAGGCTACTGAGCCATCACTGCTTCTTAAATTTCAATAATACAATATTTTACAAATTACTGGAGTACAAAATTTTAAATTATATTTCAAAGCGGTAATCGAACGGGGTGAAAAATCTATTGTACTGTATGTTACTTACTGGCATAAATGTTCTCCCAGAAGAAGTCTTTTGGTGATACAACAATAATATGTTATCTCTACTTCATTGTCAATATTAATCTCTCATTGCAAAATTTCAAAAGTTTGACTCCTAGTCGTATTTTATTTTCGTCGAATATAAAGCACCACATGAAAGAAACTGCGACGTCTTCTTATTTTTAACTATACATCACAAGTTAGTTCAGTTTTTTCGGTACAATACATTTTGGTATAGAGTAGCAAGAAACGAGATGCAGTTCTTATTGTTATTAGATTTCCTACTAAATAAAAAAAAATAGAATCATAATGTAGGCGCTGTTAGTTACGGATCTCCTATATTATTATAATATTTCATATTTATAGATTTTAATTTACTGCACTTCATGAGCTGGATAGTCCAGTGCTGAACACAGCCTTCCCCATTATGGGGGAGGGTTCGCCTTAATCCCCACGCTTGGCAGGCGTCGTGGGTCATCGCAGTGTAATTATAAGTTCCAATTCATACCAAATAAACATATGTATTGACTATTAACCCTGTTATACTACAAGAAGTTCTTTGTGGATATACAGGGTTATTGGTAAAATGCTAACAACCTCTTAGGGTTGACTTCTGCTAGTCCTAACAAACATTTTGGGATACTTTTTTTTGATTTGAAAATACTTTCTTTTTAATTTTTTTAATAACTTTTTTGTGTGTTAATGCCTACTACGAGCCAAGAGCGTCCACCGCGCAACATTGGACCGCGCGGTGCTCCCTTTGAATAGAGTTTTGAATTTTTACATCGTGCGAAGTAAGCAAAAATATGAAATAATACATTACAGGCACAAGAGACTTATAACATCTGGTGTGCCTCGTACTTATTCCGTCAAAAACACATAAAAAATACAAAAAAAAAATATAAAAAATATGTTACCTAAATTACTATTTTTTCAAAACAATAAAAAACATTTCAAAATGTGTGTTAGGACTGGCAGAAGCAACCCTTAGAAGTGTTAGCATTTTCCCAATAATCCTGTAATGAGTCATAGTTTTGTTGTTTCAAATATTTCCTATATTGTATTATATTCAAAACCTTAATTTTTGTTTTTTCTTTACAGGCGGAAGAGAACTCCCGCACACGCACGTGGTACCGACAGCTGCAGTACCACGCGCAAGGCGCTGGTGCGTGGCGTAAGCGACGCAACGCACTTGCCAATATAATGATCAATCCAATGCTTACTAGGAACTAGATGTATGCCATTTCGTAGATTACTGTGTTGATATAGGGAGAGAGGAAGTTATGAAGAATAATGATAGGAAACTCAATATAAAATGCTTAAGGTTAATGAATGTTTGAATAACTATTGGGGTCTCACACTGGTCAAAAAACTACTAACTACTACTACGCCTCGACTATACGAATGTCCGATAGTTTTTTTTGTAGAAAACAGATTTCTGTGCCACTTCAAATTTAGCGACACCTATGTAGTAAAATGCAGTAATGTAGTAATAAAAAGTAAAATGTTTAAAACATTTGGTATATTTTTTGAACAGCTTTATCTGCTCTCATCCATTGAAGTCAGATCTTTACAATACCGTCATCTGAGACTATTATTCAAGAAAAGAACTATATACTACCCTCATCTTCCTACCCCTGTCCTACTCATGTGAAGTCGGTGCAATATGAATTCTCTTTCAACAGTAGAAAATAAAACGATGATATTATTGTCAAAATATTAGACTTCAGTTTTATGGATAGCTATGAATAAAAAAAGAAAAAAGCTCCTTTTGTTCGCATCGTACTTTGTTACTGTCGCCAAATCTGTGACACTGTTTATAAAATTTTAATAAAGTGTTTTACAACAAGAACTTTGTTTTATAAAACAAAGTAAAACAAAAAAATTTGATGACTCAAATTTTTATTGTATTACCAAGAGTAAAGTTTGGCAATTGTGTATGAAAAATTATATCTGGCAAATGTCCACCACAAGCACGCTGACAGATGTCGATTCTTTCAGCAAAGTTTTAAACACTTTTTGGCATAATGGTGGGTCTATTTCGTTAATCACATGATGGATTTTGAGTTTTAGCGTGCAATCGATTCGATTGGCTCCGTATACAGACTCTGTCCCTACAAAAAATAATCAAGTGGTGTTAAAACACACGATCAGGTCGGCCACTTAGCCGCTGAATTTCGTGAAATTATGCGATCGGGAAATTTCGTTTGAAAATTAAATCTACTACGAATACGTCAAAGTGCTAAATGTCAAAACTGTCATGTTGCCCCAATTGAAAAACAAAGTTCTTGTTGAAAAACCATTTAAATTGGTATAAGGATGCGGCACAGTCATATAGCTGTTATACTACGATAACTGCCGTTCATAATAATTTCTGAGGACTAGAGGTGTCACTTAAGACAAAAATCTGCGATGACAATTCAACAAAATGTCATTCAGTTTGTTAATCTATATTGAGTCAAAATAAGGTCGTGGTTAACTGTGTTTTAGGCCCCAAATATTAGCAAAATTTCAGGTCTAAAGATAAATGTTTACGCATACTTAAAGCAAACTAAAAATAATAGCAATTAATCAGCAACGATCTAAAAATATTATTATATATAAATTAAAGTTTATGGTGCTGGTCATCAAAACTGAGTAAATTTTATTATGTTACCACCAAAACCACCTGAACATATATCGTTGGACTTGAAATTTTAAAACGACTTATTGAAATTGATGGTATGTACTTAACTGAAAAAGCATTTTGTAAATATTAACTGAAAATATGAAACGGTGCCTTTTTCGAAATGTATATTTAACTTTTATAAGTGGAATATAAAACTAGCTTTTTGTATAAACCATTTCATGTTAAATATTTAATTTTAAACCGTTTTATAATTTTAGTTTAAACATTGCATTTTAATTTGTGTTAGTTATAAGAATTATATCACCGAAACGAAATTTTAAGTACATTCCTAAAACATTTATTTTTTGCGTTTGTTTTTGTAAATTAATTTTTAATTATTTGCCACTAGTTTTACTTTAGCTTTACACCAAAACGTAGTTATTTTAACATGTTATATGTGCCCTATTAAAACATAAAGTTAAACAGTTATTAACATGTAACCTAGAATGAAGGTAAATGTTTTAATTGTAAATATGTAACTTTAATAGCTGTGATATCATATCTTTTATCAATAAAAACACAAAAAAATCTTGCTTTCTATCAGATACGTTCATATTTTTTAAGATAATCGTACATCTCTTGTTTTTGCCCACTAATTTTTTTCTGATTAGACGTAAGTATTTTGTTCTTTTTTTTCAATTAGATAATATATAAAATAATATTGTATTTATTGTATGTAAGTGTAGATGTTAATTTGATGGATTCTGTAGTATTAAATGTTTTCATCTTTGGGAAATATTACGTATTTGTTATAATATTTTTAGAAGCGACCGGAAATAAAGTAAACTTATTTTAATTCGATTTTTATTTAAAACTTGCATGTTTTAAGGACGTGACGCGTCTTGGGGATCGCCGTGTAAGAAAGTATTTCTTCAGAAGACGCTGCTGCTCACCTGGTATTTTAAATTTTTATTTCATATTTGCTGCAGCGGATTTTAAAATATTTCATTATTGATTCTTGGATATGACAGCTGTCAAAGTGACATTTCTCGTAAGTTATTAGTTTATATTTACAATAAACATAATTTTTGGTCGGACATTTCATTATTTCAGATACTGACAAATTGTCACGTTTTTTTATGAGTAGTATTTATTAAGAAAATACGAAGCAACAATCATTTTGACAGTGACAGTAGCTGTCAGATCGAAAAGATATTTAAGGGTTATTTTTTAATTAGATCTATCCAAAATTCTGAAAACTAAGCCTAAAAATAAATCATCGTCTGCTACTTTGACAGCTGTCTTAAGATTTAATAAAACTGTCTTAAGAATCAAAAAATCTGAGCTTTGTGAGGGCTCGCGTAGTTTTTCTATATAATATATTCTATTATTTCTATAGGATAATAAGTTGATAAATTAAGTATAATATTAACTATGATGTATTTGAGTATTGAGTTTAGATCTAATGCAGCGATGTTAACTTTTTGGTTTTCTAATAGATGGCGTTAGGCATCCCAGGTTGTGGGATAGAGTTAGGGCTCGCTTTGCTCGCCCTCAAATTCAAATCCAAATTAAAAATCACTTATTCAATTTAGGCGTCTACGACGCTCTTATGAAGGTCAATCACAAATTTTAATATTGAAATATTCTACATTTTACTGCCATGTTCAGCAAAAAAATTTATAGAGCCACTGCGAGAAGAACGGGCAAGAAACTCGGGGCCATTCTTTTAATCGTCTTTTTACAATGTGTTATATACAATATAATACAATATTTACAATTTTATTACAATATTTGTTTAAATTACGTAGGAGACAGGTGATAGCTTGGCAGAGGGGGAATTTTCCAAACATTTTTGTCGTTTAAGTAATCAGTTAATCACAAACTGTGTAGTAGGATTTCTTAATCAAAATGTTTTTTTACGTGCAATTTGAATTTTCCTTCTGTGAGCATTTTAATATGGTTGGGTATTTTATTATAAAACCGCACACAATTACCTAAAAAGGACATTTTATTTGTCTTTGTTATTCTAAAACCTGGTACCGTTATTTTATATATATTATAACTATAATCTGCGCGTTATAACAGGCAAAATACCGCAAGAAAAATGCAGTAATTACAAGCTTCATCTAAACAACACGGGCCGGGCCAGTAGCGGTGCCTTGTCTGTAAGACTGGCGGCAGCCCACTGGCTTGGTATAAATCATACTTCACGATGTATTTCTTAGCAGATGTAGTAAGTAGCGATGATACAAAGAAATAAGAGTCAACGTGATCCATAAGGTGAGTGTTTTCTATAACTATTTTTATCTACAAATAAATACTTCTAGACTAACTTATCAGGGTAGCATAAGTAAATAATAATAATAATGATTTATTGCCAAACTTACTGAGCTATTACAATACTTCCTTACTGAGTCTTTACAATTTTAAATGTCTAATTTATTTTGAATATAGGACACAAGGATTGTTTAAAGAACCTGTGTCGCCTGAGCTAGTATTAAAACTGTGTTACAGGCGACAAAGCCCTCCGTTAGTAGGAAACTGATATTTCACTATTAATTGTCTTAATTGTAATTTTAGGAGGTAATAGCTAAACGTTAATAATGATTAACACGCATATGCTTGTAATTTGTGTTAAAAACAGTTGAAGGATTGAGTTGGGTACAGTAATGATTAGCCTATTTAGGAGGATTATTTCCTAAAAGGTGACAGTTACATCAATTGATACATATAATATTTTCAAATGCAAATTAAAACGTTTTTAGGAACATTTACTAAATGTAAGGTTTACATAAAATTACGAAAATAAAAAAAAATAATTTAAGTATAAGCATGCAAGGGAAATGAGTGTGTGTGTGTGTGTGTGTGTGTGTGTGTTGGTTGTGTGTAAGTGTTTAATGTAGGTGTGGGTTGTAGGTAGTTTTATAAAAAAAAAGCGTTGTAATTTTCAAGTGAAGGAACTATGATGTGTTAGTGGAGGCGAGTATCTTATATTATGTGTGAGTAGCTATGTGAGAATGGATACCTATAATGACAAGAATGAGTGATATGATATGGTAGTAAAAAGTATGTAGTAAAAAAGACTTTGTATTTTTTATCTGTTATAATTTAAATTTGTATCTATTTTTTATTTTAGAGCTCCTGTTATTGAATCGTTTGAATTAAACTCTCTGTATCATCATAAGAAAGAGTTATTAGCCAGTTATGGGTGATCTGATTCACTTTATGAGGAGCAAGTGGGTAAATGTGATAAAGTATGTTGTTCTTATTGTAAACTCTATTGGAGCATAGATAGGAAGGTCTTAATCTTGATGCTATCAATGCGAACGCACATTCCGTAATTATTTAAGAAACGTATCATGTAATTGATAACGGAAAAATATATATAATTTTTTCAACCTTTTGCTATTTTTTGATTACTTATTACATATGAAATCAGAAAAACACCCAAATCTATAATAGATCTGCATCCAGATTCCGTACATTGTTATCTTGGAAATGCTATTTATAAAACTGATTTATTTCTTGACTGTACCCATGCCCATTGAATGACAAATACTTTCAGGTCACAGAATCACACTGATTTTGAAGCGAGCCCCAATGGCACTACAAAAATTCAGGCCAATATTTATCGAGCCACAACGTAAAAAACCCTTTATTTATACATATAACGTTTCTCAATTTACTCATTGAGTAAATTTAATATTAGGGATTGTTAAACAGGTAATTTGTATTATAGTATGTGCTTATACGTACTTATAACAATTACCAGTATCTGAAACCTACTGATATTTGAGAAGAAATTTTCATTAGACATTGAATAAAATTTCATTATATATTAAAGAAGTAATTGGAACGGAAAGTTATTTATAGAAATTATACATTTCCTACAAAGTTTCAAGACGAGATATTAATAGGGCTCAAAATTTCAATCTAATTGTCTGAAGTGAATAGTCACTTTAGATTGGCAATAGAAGAACAAATACTAAAATAGAACAGAGTAGTTCTTACTCTTCAAACTACTTTGTTCTATTTTTGTATTCACTCACAGGTTTTTATTGGCAGATTAGTTTTAGACCTGTTGGTAAGTAATATTGTGAAAATTGTGAGCAGGATAATCCTAGAGTGAGAACTGGCTTTAGACGACTATTGACGAAACGTAAGATTCAGTAAAATGTAATTTGACCACACGTCTGAAGCGCTTGGAGCGTAGCTTCCTTAAACATTCTTTATCGATCAATTAGGGTAAGCAACGTCCCCTGCGGCCAATGTTTAGAATGAAACAAATGAATAATGTTCTTGATCTGTGCTAGAGATATGGTGGTAAAAATCTGTACAGTCTTAAACGGAATTACTGATCGTATTTGATTTCGTGTGAAGGAGTGTGGGACCCATTAAGCCATCGTATGTTATCTTAAGATGACATTCGCTGTAGCGGGGGTAGAGCAATTTGCAAATGCCCGCCTGGCTAGCTACCATAGAAAATCTTTCACCAAGCCTCTAACGTTGTCCAGGACCGCATCATCACTTACCACTTGGAGCTGCGATGGCCCACCATCGCAGCTCCAAGAGGTAAGTGATAAATTATAACAAATCCTCCCTATTTTGCAAGTGATATGTTTTTCTTTGACCACAAAGAAATACATATCACTTGCAAAATAGGGAGGATTTGTTATAATTTGGATAATGGATATGGGCGAGTGCAATTCTAGCACCCCACAAGGAATAGTATTAATTAGTTGAGTGTAAAAAGTAAAGAAATAATTTTGACCTGAGCATATAGCGTTCCTCATTATCTACTAGGACTAATATAACCTTGTTTATTGTTTGCTGTTTGTTTGTTTGCGTTTGCCAGAGCTGGTGGTAGTGGTAGTTTGGGGTTTATAGCACACTACGCTGGCTGGGGTCAGCTTTAAGCTGACGTATGAATATTTACGTGACTTTTAATTCACACAAACAGTAATAATGGTCAGTACATAGTTATTATAGGGTTGTCCACAACAAACAAACGATAGTATATGAAAATAACAAATGAATATAAGTAAATAAAATAATGTGAATACCATTGCTAAAAAACAATTACACACAATATCGTACTGTAGTGTGGACCTATTCAGTTGTCTTAAAAAAAACAATTTATATTTTAATTTAAAAAAATACACGTTCACTTACAAGTTCCCACAACTCACTTTTGCTACTTACTTGGGCAGAGGTTCTACCTGAATACTGGTACTGAGTCTGGTGACTCCTGGAGTTATCACAATAAATAATTAATGAAGCACTAAATTTTGGAAGCCACCGTTTATATAGAGAAAAATACCGCTGACAACGTGTAAATAGGTTTGTGAGGGATTCGGGTCTAGGTCAGCGATATATTAAGTGTAACAGTACGTATCTGTCCTGATACTACCGAGTATTATGGTATATCATCATCATCAAACTTAGTAGTAAATTGTCATATAAGTCTTTACGCAACTATCACCTTGAAAAAGAGGATCTTTTTTATCTGAAAACCGGTCAGATATTATGTACATAACAAGCAGTGAATGCCAGCCGTAATACTTATTATAATCTAATCTTCAGAACACTAGTACAACATAATGTTTATATTTACGCCTTCATTTAACAGTTTACCCTCTGCGTCACTAAATTAGGTCAACATTTAATTCATTAAATTTCCTATTATTTCGCCAATTTAACTCACAAAGTTATACCAAAATGTTCTGACTCTAGATAGAAGAAAATGCTTACCCAGAAATACCGTCATAAAAACGTCGAGTGCGAGAGAGATCCGTCAAGAGCCGAGAGATGTTATAATTATATCGTTATTTGCTCCGTCTACGAGAAATGTCGAGGAAATGAGTCGGTCTCCCGTATTACATTTAGTATGAAGACTCATTTCATATCCGACCTATATTGTGTTTACGTATGCCTCGCACAGCATTCGTAATAAAAGAAACGCTTCATGTCGTGTTGTGGATATGAATTTGAGAAAATATTTTGGCATCTTACTATAAACTTATGACCAGGGTACTAGGCACCCCCCATACTGTAGAAGTCGTAAGAGATGAAGAGATAGATATCTTACACTGCGATCCTCAAGACGTCTGCCAAGAGTGGTGTTTATGGCAAAACCCCTTTCTAATGGGAGAACTTTGACTATAAAATTCAAATTCAAATTCAAAATCATTTATTCAATTTAGGCGTCTACGACGCTTTTATGAAGGTCAATTACAAATTTTAATATTGAAATAATCTGCATTGTACTGCCACGTTCAGCAAAAAAAATTTATAGAGCCACTGCGAGAAGAACGGGCAAGAAACTCGGGGCCATTCTTTTAAACATCTTTTAATAATGTGTTATATACAATATAATATGACTATTACAATATTTGTTCAATACTATGATAACTTTATTCTATATAACTAAAATATTTACTGTGTAGGTATACATTCAAGGCATTACCTACTTACACAGTACCAAACCTAGATTATAATGATATCTTCATAATAGGTATAGTATGAGAAAGTTGCGTAATGAAGGCTTGATCTTTTTTAGAATAGATTTTTATTTAATATAAATAGCAAACCCCTTGCAATGGGAGTATGATGACTTTAGGCGCTTTAGGTTGCATAAAAACTTGATTTTTTCTATAATAGAATTTTAATTAATATTTGACCGTTAATTGCGTAGTAAAGGCTCGATATTTTCTAAAATTGATTTTTATTTCTATAAAAAGAAGGTGATTACTTAACCTTCTTTATATAGAAATAAAAATCTACCAGGTGAGCTGCTTGCTCGTTTGCCTATCTATCCCATAAAAAAAAACTCTTTCGTAACCTAATTAAAAAAAAAAAGTTAGTTTTGTCGAATGCTTTTGCTATGGTATGTAGTGCGGGTTAAGTTGGTGACACTTAAAACAAAAATTAAACTTTTTTTTCAAATTGTTACCAACCTTAAAAAATCTGTAATCATAGAACATATAATAATATGTAAGGCGATCTATACTGTCGTATACGTAACCTATTCCATTAATACATAGTTGATTTACAGTAACATATTTCTTCACCATATCATTCTACCATTATTCTTAAGAAAGGTTTCCCATTCTAGGTTAAGCGTGATAACATTTTGACAACATCATTTCCTACATTTATTTTTTATTTATATCTGATAGGCTAACATTTGACCACTATCTCACCTGATGGTAAATGATGATATGGTCGAAGATGTTATTCAGGCTAAATTAGTATTACATACACATAGTTAACTTGACGTTGGCTTAAAGTAGGTACTCACAAATGTTATACAGTTACATTTTCGTCCAATACTTAGGAAACCGCCAAAACATTACAAATAATATGATATACACTATTCCATTAAAGGGACCATACCTATTTTTCTAATTTTGTTTCTACACATTCAAAGCTTTTCGCCTGTAGAATTCACTACCGGTTTCTATCAGGCAAGCACAGTCACTGCCCATTTTTAAAACTCAAGTCAAGAATTTGTTCTTGTTTAATTAGTTAACTCAAACTGTTATAACTCTTGTTTTATTGATAACTATCTATCTCACTCGCTTCCTTATCTTATAAATCTTATAATATACGTTAGGTATGATTGTATTTATATATGTAGATATATATTATTTATATACTTTATATAAATGTGTGTGTGTATATATTACCAGGTATAAAATTATATTAATGTGTATTAGTATAATATATATATATATATATATATAGTAGTTTTGTTTAAAATTATGCGTTTAGATTATAATGTAGGCTAATCCTATTTAATGTGATGATTGTTTATATCACTTATGTACACCCCCGACATAGTTCCTGTATTTCCTCTCCATACAAAGGTTGCCTGGAAGAGATCGCTATTAGTGATAAGACCGCCCATTGCGACACTTTAGTCTAAGTTTTTTTTTTTATTTGTCAGAATTAAAGTTGTATTTTATTGATGTAACAATTCTATCTATAAGTGTACCTAAGCCTCACTTGAATCTGTTATCATTTCCACAGACTTGCAACTATAAAAAATTTAATCTTATCACAACGTCATAGGGTTCAAAATTAAACTAACTTTGAGATATGTGCCTCGTTGGATGAAAATTGTCTTTATATTATACGAATAATACCATTACTATTATCAAATAAGCCGCCGTAGGAGCTAGTTCTTTCCAATGATTTCTTTAATAAAACGTAATGGAATTTATTGAATACTTGTCAAATACATTTCACTTTTCAAATATCATTATTCAGATACTGGTAAATAACTTTTACTTGTACTCGAGCGTGGGCTCTGACAGAAAACTTTGATAAAGATTATTTGGATTAAGGCTACTTTTTAGTATTTTAAAAAGGTACTCCGCCCGTTGTCATGGATGGAAGACTTAAATCGAACCACAGTAAATTATTCCCAGGACATTGAATTAATAGTACTACGCCAATAACTCGGCGCAATTGCACGCACTGATGAGTCACTATTCTTTAAATGCGAAAAATTCGATATGACTCGTAGAATTTGGCAGTGGTTATTTCAAATTGACAGATTTTCCCTAAAATGGCGTAAGATTCTGGGTAAGAATCGAATGCAAGAACTTGGTATCGAAACACTTTATACTAAAGTTCTAAACGTAACTTGTATCAGATGTAATATTCTTTTTATTATATTGTGACGGAACAAGCTCTAGGCCCACCCGATGTTAAGCGTATTAACCTCTGAATATAACAGATGCATTTTCTCACATTACGAACTACACTGCGCCCGCCACATTGACACATAGTTGTTAAGTCTCATTGTGCCTGTAATTTGACTGGCTCTCAAGGACTGCTGCCGTAACGCACCGTTGGGTGCTTGGCGACAAATTTTCTACTTGAGGGTGGTGGTAGCCAGCCGAGCAATCGCAAAATGCCCCTCCACCATGCGATGAAACTCCAGCCGGCGCGGAAGGGATCGAACCAGGGAACTGCGGGACGGTAGCCCATATCTATTACCGCTCGGCCATCATTGCTTCATGAATATATATTTGTCATATTCGATTAAAGTATAACAACAATTATATCACGCTCCCAATAAAGTAATAAGATACAAAATAAACATGATTAAATAAGTCTAATTAAACGACTTGATTGAAAAATGTATTTGCCATTTGATGTAAGTTTGTAAAATTAGTTCGGCAGTACTATAGCTAAACAAGGCGCCATAGAATCTAGTAGGAAAGCTTTGAACCTATTTTAAGGACAGGAGTTGAAGTTTGATTATGAATAAAATGTTTTAATATGTATTATTATGATATACAGTTTTTTAGAACAGAGGGTAAAATTTGGTCAGTTGGCTACTCTCAGTTCAACGAGTTGTTTAACGTTAGCATAGAAAACTATTCTCAAATTTTTACTTTTCGATTTTTCATTTATATATCATGAAAAGCCGAATAACTCTTCGAAGATCTGTGGGGTAAAGGGGATCGAAACGCCGACCTCACGACCGAAGTTCCCGGGCAACGCATTTTTCCACTCCACTAATAAATTAAGTAGACACAAAAGTTTTCCTTTACGTTTGTATTTCGATATTATGGATATAAAGATTAACGTATACTTTTCCTACTCCTACAATCGTTATATATTTTTTGATAAATAATAGTTCACGTGAATAATTTTCTAGCAAACGATGAAATGAATTTAAAAAGAAAATTTATAAATGGTTGCAGGATAAAAACATTTATGATGTAAACGACTTCCTTAAATAATTTAATGATATAACATTATACCTAGTTAAAACAGTATTAATTTGCATGCTACTTTAATGCTTGCAAAACATGAGCACTTTAATTTTAGAGTAACAACTTTATACCATGTTTTACGCAAAAAAATAATCTTTATCTTTAAAGAAAATATACTATAATTAAAAAAAAATACAGTGTATAATTTGTCTCGAAATTAAATTAAGTAGGAATGGGTTTGTCAATAACTTCCTGCAAGACTGATAAAGTACACGTTAGTTCCAATCAAAATTAACCGAACCCAATAGACTGGTGAGATGTTTGGTTAAAACTTGGTATCGGAACACTTCCAACTAATAAAGTTCTAAACGTAACTTGTATCTGATGTAATATTCGACAAACTTAGAATGAACACTCTCCGAAAGTCTTTCAGACCTTATCACTAAGCAATAGGGTACAAATTTAAATAAAGAAGACTATGGGAAATGTATATCTTTAAACGTAAGTTTGTAGAATAAGTTCACCATTACTATTATTAAATAAGCCGTCGTTGAAGCTAGTAGGAAAGCTTTAAAGCTATTTTAAAGACAGGGGCTTGAAGTTTGACTATGAATATTAAAAAGTATTATTATGATTTACGGTTTCTTAGAACAGAGTGTAATATTAGTTCGGTAACCTACTTTTTGTTCAAAAACCTATTTAATGTTAGCAAAGGAAGAAATGCTTAGAATCGTCGATAAAGATTTTTTAAGGGGTAAGTTTGAATTACTTTGGTCATACTGAAAGTTTTTAGTTCTGAATAGTTGTAAATATGACCTGATATTAAAATTATTGTTTTCCAAAGTTCTCGTATAAGCCCTCCCAATTTATACATTTTTTCATTCACTGGAACCATTGTAAAAATAAGTTTGGCTAGTCCTCCTTAGGAACCGTTTCAATGGCTACGTAGAATGCATTCAGACTGATTCAGAGTTTGCAAAAAGTGTGTCTTTAAGTGTGTACTTTTTTATTTTACAAACAATAAAAGTTGCAATATATAAGGACACGTTAACGTGGTGGAGTACTAGCTTCGAGGACGCTTTTTACGAACTTTTTCTAAGACTCTGGGCAAGCAAGTGTTGACGCACATATCTGCGGTCACTGTCCTTTGGTCTTCAAGCGATACTGTTGTGCAATGTCCAGATTTGCAGAAAAAGGTCACAACCATTTTCTTACCAATGCTTTGATTTTTCTTTACATGTGTCGGTAAAGATTCAAAAGAACGTATTCTGCTGACTAGCTTTTTCTTTCCGGTTTAAAGCAGTACACTCAGATTTCGTCACTTGTCACGATATCAAAGACAACCAATGACTATCTTATATTATACTTTTTTATCTTTTTATTGCACCGCTCGTGCACTCGTTAAGCTTCCGAACCTTATAAATTCCAAACCTACTGATGAGTAATATTTTTCTCAGTTTCAACCAGTTGTCGTTTCAAAATTGGATTCTGTAGTCACACTCGCCGGCCGACCTTCACGTACATCGTCATAGCGATGTTCACGTCCACGTCTAAATTCACCGAACCACAATACAATATGTATGTATACGGCATGGAGCTTCATCACCAAATGCCGATTGAAGAGACTTCATTCTCTCATTCACTTTAGTCACAGTGAAAAACGTAACAAATCATTGAGTGAAAATGTATATACAAGTTTAAGTGATTGTGATTGCGACACGCTATCAGACGCTACCATGAGAAAACAAATGACAGTCTTCAAAATCAAAAAAGTAACTTGTTTGATTTCCGTAACTTTTATTTTTTTATTGTAGGTGGACAGTTCCAGAATCATTCAGTATGCCGTATAAAATAATTGTAAGAGCACACCCACGGTCTATTTATACAGGCATTTCCTCTGTCGAAAGCGCGCCTTTCCACGTTTTGTAAGTGCAGTCGCATCCACTACTGCGTTTATATTTAAAATTTTATTGTTTTGCCGTATATACCATTTGCATTAACACCCACACTAAGACGTAATGTACAAACGAAACCTTAATAATCTACTGCAGAGAAGCGCGGCTTTGTGAGTGAACAAGTCTGTACCGGTAGCTGAATTTGAGAACTAGAACTCACTCTAGGTTCGACTACAAAATCACTTAAACCAACTGAGAAATAGAGGTCTAAGTCTAGCTCATCACTGGTATTAGCATAGAAAACCATAATAATATGAATGAAAAAACATCACATATCCTTCCAACAATCTAACCAACATTCCGTATTTAAGTGCCTGCATTTTAAATGGTGAGTAGATTCAGTTTAAAATTACTCAGTCAGTTGAACTCAGGAATCGAAAACTAAGCCTAAATATTAACCCTCGAGGGAAGCTTTAGCGCTAAGCTAATGCATATATAATACCACCTCAATTTCAATTTAACATTCACACATATTATGTGCCTACACATAAGTCTATCGTTTTCAAAGTCCTATAACAACAGACATGTTAGTTAGACGTGTTACTAAGCCGAGACGTTGAGACGTTAACCCTTAAATGCCCATTTAAACAGCAGCGGATCACTATCGTGCTTACCCTCAGTGTTTTTGTAATTGGGCTCGAGACTAGCAAGACTTTTTCGGCAATGGGTGTAACGGGGTTAACTACAAGACCCTATTATGGCCTAAGCGGCCGCGTGGGACCTGTTTGCCCGTCCATTTATTCTTTACCTATACCTTTATAAAACTGTATATTTTGTACCATAATAACTACTTATATCTGGTTGAATATTTTAGATACATTTAATGTGTAAGAATACTGTCCTAGATATTCAAATCATAGTAATTGAGTTTATTAGTAACTTTGCGTGCGTAATTGACTATATTAGATATTAGCGGCCCGCCCCGGTTTCGCACGGGTATTTAACAAATATTTCAAAAATTATAAATTTGAATTCTAAAAAAGTAGTTATTATGACATAATTATAAAAGTTAGACTTATAGTATTGTGGACTTTTTTATGAATATTAATGTCTTCTGTAAAGTAATTGTACTACAGTACTTTGCTCTATTTTCCGCAGCGATTTTTTTTGGTATTTTTTCGCACTTTGGGTTACATTATCGAAGTTTTCATACGGATCCTAACTTTTTGAAAATCCTCTATAGCCTATGTTCATCAGATACAGTGCAGGATTCTAATGGTGAAAGGATTTTTACAAATCGGTCCAGTAGTTTCAAAGTCTATTCAATGTAAACAAACAAACAATCAAATCTTTCCACTTTATTTTATTAGTATTAATCATTCGGATTTTCATCGAAATAATTAAAATAAGTTTGCCGCGTTACGCTTGCTACTATTCATTGATATATCACTGATTTGCTATAACTAATACCATGTCTATAAATAAGATTACTACAACTGATTTTTATGGTAGGAATATAAAATTTGGTACAAAGCTGATTATTATAAGCAGGTCGTAGAATATTCTAATAGAACATATAATATCACCTTATAACGAGTGGAAGATATATCATCTATACTTATATTTTTAGATGTCTTGGTTTTCAATTTGTCTATGTAATGTTCATATTGCTGCTAGGCAGCTTTTTTATGTAGAAATCGTACCGTACATTAATTATATTTTGTTATTTACGGCGTGATAAACAATTAGATTTTTTTATGTGACTGTTAATCTTGCTACCCATCTCTTGTTCGTGACATATTGAAGCAAATAAGAAGACACACAATTAAAAGTAAACCAGCTAGTCTCTCTTCCTTGCTTTAGTAACGCTTTTCAGTCTGCACTGATACGGGTTAACTTAGCACAGCTAAATTTAAATGAGGGAACTAAGGTAAACTCACCAGTTGGCTGGTGAATAAAATAATAGGTCTTGTACTTGCCTGCCTGCCGAGAAAGCTAAATCGAAATATTAATTTAACATGAGGGCCATTAAAACAAACGACTTATCTACTACATTCGCTCTTAGCATCTAGTAATTTAATTTTCTATCCTACCGGGCATTCTATTTTAAAGAATGTTTATGGCCATATTTCACAGAATACAGATAACAAAAGATCCATTAGTGTTATAATTATAGCATAAGTATTATAAATTAGTTACTATAGCTGCTATAGTAACTATAGTATAGCATATCAATTTGGAAGTGTATTCCATGTAACATTAATTAAGAACCGTGCCCTAACGCCACTTTTATACAATGCCACAAAAGTCGTCTGCAGAATGCTGTTGCTGCTGACCAACACTCTGCGTAACATTGACGCAGCCCATTTTCGCATTATGGCTGGAAATCCATCTATACGTGCCGTATTTCTGACGTACTGCAGAACGAAACGGCTGCAACAGCGCCCTAAAAGCGATATTGTACTGGACGTGCAAGGCATTCAGCGATTTCTGAGAAAATTTGCACCAGAGGCTGCTCGAAACCGTAATTCCTATGTACATTTAACAAACTTCCGTGCAATCGTGTTACTTCTCACTGCTAACGTTCTGCCCACTCCATATTCTCGTCATCTTCAAGCTCCTCAGTCATCACATGCCAAGGTATTAACATTTTCTTATCCTTTCATGTACAATAAAGTTGAGAGTCAGAGGCGCGATTACACTGTTTCCCGCCTTAAAAAGCATGAATTCCCTCTTTTTGCGCTCTTTTTTAGATGTGTGACTTAGCGCAGACCTCGCAAGCTGCCAGGAGCGAGTTCACCATCGGTCTCAACAGCACCATATCATCAGCGTAGCTGATATTATTTGGTAAGACATCATCTATGTGGCATCCTAGGCGCTTGTTGCTGAGATCATGATAAGCTTAATTACATAAATATGAAAAAGCCGTGGGGAGCTTCGTTCGATACTCCTGGGACACCTAATCTGCTCACTTTACATACTTGGCTTGGTTAGTGTACCAGTGTTTAAAAAAAGACCATAGGTCAGAGGGCACACTAGCTTCCCCCAACTTTCTCCACAGGACGTCGAGACCAAGTCAAATCGGTAAACATTATAAACAGGCATATATCTGAGTAATAATTATGTAACCTATGAATTTTCTTGAATGCTTTACTGTGGGAGCTCTAGTGTCACTGGTTTTATATTTCCAAAGGTACTAATTTGTGTTTATGCAAAAATGGAAGTCGGTTTAACTTGTGACTGAAGCTTTTCTTACAAACAAGACAAATTAATTGACTAGATGCCTAGAACGCGCTCTTATACCACATGTGAGGTAGTAATAAAATAGTATACTACTCTTTTTGCAGCCAAAGTGTTACGGACAGATTGGTCTGGTGGATACGCTAACAACGCTGCAGCGTTTTGACGCTGAAGGCGATAGTCGATTGTGTCGTGTTTATCGCCTTCATGTTATGAGAACTCAACTTTCCTGGAGAAGTTATAATGTTTTGAAATATTGTCATCTAGACAAAAGCCTTTTAAGAAGGGGCTGGTATAGTTTGTACTTGTTTTTTTTAAGTTTGCACTAGTTTATATTCCTTTTAAGAAAATACTAATCCGTCTTTTGGAGTAAGTTCAAGTGGTTTACAGGTATAACAAAAAACAACTTTGTACAACAACAGCTTTATGTAATAAAAACTGTAGAAGAGTATTTTGTGAATACCTGCCTAGCTACCAACATAAAGGATAAAATCTGTCACAAAACACTAAACGAAAGTTATCCAGCTATCCTTGAGAACTCTAATTGTAAGCCTTGTAGTTTAACCTGCCAGTAATAAAAAAACGGACAAACTAACAGTGTCCTGACTTGACAAAAAATTAGATTCTTTCTAAATTCATTTTTTCTATATTCATTTCTTCTATATATTTCCTGCTGAAGTAATTATTTTTACTCACGTTCAAAAAAGGAGGAGGTTCTTAATTCTCTCTATGCTTTTTAATATAGTTGTTACGTAACTACTCGGTCAATAACAAACACATGACCATGCTATCAAGCTTAGAGGAGTAATTGAGCAATTCCTACCTTTCCACCTTCTGGCTCAATCCTCCAACCATGACGCCAAACGAATTGGTGAATTCTGTTTTACAATATTTAACAAATTATTGGAGCACAATTTTTTTGCCCCGGGCGGGAATCGGGCCCGCGTCCTCCAATGCCTAAACCACTCGGCCACCTGGGCACGCTATTTCTAGCCGAAATTCTGTATTCTGGTTTCATATCAAGGTTTGATGACACACATTTTACATTATGTTTGTAAAATAAAATCCCGGTTTTTTTTATTTTCCTTTTAGAATGAACTTAGATGCTTGCCGCTGCAATATACAACCCAAGGACTTTGGGCAAGGGCCTAGTTTTAATAGCCCTGGGGTAAAGTCCGTCCTGAATCCAACATCGTACTTATGGTTTAATGGTCTTGATTAATTAATACTTGATCCTTTAGTTACGTCCTGAAATTTATGAGGAGTTAAATATTAAGTACGTATATAAAAGATAAATGAAGCATGGAAGTAGGTACATTATTTTGAATATTTATTTAATTTTGTTACTTTTTCTTCCGATTTATAAGGTGTATATCTAATATATAAAATTTTCGTGTCGCAGTATTTGTAACAAAACAAGTCCGAAACGGCTTGATCGATTCTAATGAATTTTTTGCGTATATTCATTAAGTCTGAGAATAGGATATAAACTATTTTTCAAATAGGTATATTAAACTTTTTTTATTCATTTTTATTCACCAATATGACAAAATAACGTTTGTTTCAGCTACATAGTGATATATATATTTTAAAACTTCAAATATATTTAAGTACCTGATAATATAGAAAAGTAGACATTGATGGAACCAATAGCATGATTTTGTTAATAAAACTTTTTATTTTATATGATCAGATACGAATCCGGGCCGATTTTGAACAGCTTGAGAAACAAGATTTAGTTCTGACGGAACTTTGTGCAAGTTTGCATCAAGAAACAGCGACGGTTTGCCGATGCAAAGTTTGTTTCACAGATTACTCGATATAACTTGCAATTTCCCAATCTGCAGAAACTGATCTATTCAAGTTGTTAGCAGAATTTGCCTTCAGGGTGGAGAAAATAAACACAAAGTTCTAGTTGTTTTACCGTAGGTACTGTACTGTATCAGCCGGATTGTCCACTGCTGAACACAGCCTCTCCCACTATGGGGGTTTTGCCATAATCCTAACGCTTTGCAGGCGTCTTAGGGATCGCAGTGTGAGATATCAGTTCCTCAGAAAGCACTGCTGCCCACCTTCTGGCCCTTAGTCGCCTCCTACGACACCAACGGGTAGAGATGGGTGGGATGACATTCTAACTCGGCTTCCACAGGAGACAACCAAGGTTATTTAAAATTAAAGTAGATGTTGTAAATAGTAAAAAAAAATATCAAATTTAAAGAAATCATCTATCGCCGAGTACGATGAGATTTTTATTTATGGCGACGTGAGATGCATGATTTTTTTTGATAGGCCAATTCAGTATGGTAAAATTTTTACTATCGTTAGATCTTTGAATGGAATAAAAAAAATTAAATACCAAGAAAGATAAAATTACCCTGTATGTTCACAACTTCAAGGGCCCTTAAAAAGAAGTTAAAATACGAAAAATCGCGGAACATGCATGGCGGTGATTCAGATAGCCCTCTAGGTCCTCCACCTCCAAGCTTCAGTTTATCTACTTCTTGGGACACTCTGTACATTAGCCATGCAGCACTTATTGTTTGATGCCAGTGAGTGACGTTCGATGCTAATTGAGGAAGCCACGCAGTTGATCTTCAAGGCTCTTACCCAAATGAACATTGATTAATATTGACGAACTGTTTCTTCAGTTGTCCCCATCATGTCACTGTTTTGTTTTTTGTTGATTCTTTTGCCATTGTCTTACCTATCGGTATGTGATGATGTCGAGGATATTTTATAGGTTAACCTCAAAATGCTTTTTATTCTTTCTTCATTTTCTTAAGAACATCTGCCGGAACTCACTCGCATTGTAAGTGTATGGGAATAAATTTTCTAAATAGGCTCGCCAGGCAGGCTTTTGACAATGAAGCTTAAGTCCGCGGCAGGATTCGAAGTCTGAAAGTCCATAGATTTTGTCACTGGGTCATCATTGCTTCATATTCAGGTGCTTAGAGGCTTCCATGGCTTCTTATTGCATGGTATTGATGGAGTAAAAATTTTTGACATCAAAATTTGAAAATATTTCTTGAAGGAAACCTACTTCAAGAAAAGATTCTAGATCGTGCGCTCGAAGAGTTACATTTTCTAGTAATGCTTCGTAAACTTTTCCATTTAGCGACTTGACGACCTTGGAGTATATGGTGTAGCGTTGACTTAGCAGGGCCATTTTGTCAAAAAATTTATTAAATATATCTTACCAAATTATTAGTTTTATATATGCATAAAATACTATTTAAATATTTGTTTTTATTACTTCAAAGAACTTTTTTAAAGATAATTATGTCTAAAATGTTGTGTAAATTGTAAAAAGTTAACACTGTCGTGCTAATGTAGCGTTTTTTATATCCGTAACCATTCTGGCAGGTTCAGGCCCTTCTTAGCTCATGCAAAGCATTTTCGGATATAATTTATGTCATAGGTGTACTAAATAGTTTTTATGGCGTCATAAAGCTCAGATTACAACATAGTCAATTGACCTTTATGCTGCCAATAAAGCGATACTAGTCATAAAAATATCGTTATATGAAGCTAAGTATAGTGGAAATGAGCTTTAGTGGAACGAAAGTTTTGTTTATAGGCGTATGTAGTAAAATTTGATTTAGTACGGTCTGTCCTGTTTTAATTCATGTAAGTTATATTGGACCGACCCTGTTGAAGAGGTTTTGCCGAGTAGCATTGAGGTTTTTACTCACTGTAGATTTAAATGATGTTCATTTGTCTAATATTAATCATTATCTGATTTGGACGGCAACGGGGAAGCTCTAAAGAAGGTACGGGAGAGGCATTCGAATAGTTTTCTGCCTTGACAACCAAAAAGTTTGGGTAATGGAAAGCTACGTCGGAAATTGGTGAGTGCAGTCTGCTCTATGTGTGCTCGTAGGGAGATTTAAGTTGCGATGCAGGTACTATGGGGCTCCAGCTGCATTGCGAAGAATGCGCTTCTGTATGAATTGATGCTCATGGAAGTGACTGAACCTACCCAATAAGTATGATTAATGACATGAAAAATAATTGATGACCTCATAGCTAAGTGGTCAGTAAAATAAGGTGAAATCCTGAATTCAAGATGTCACAACACTTTTGGTATGAGGTACATGTGCATGCTCTTTGTGCAACACTAGCTTCCCGCCCGCGGCAACACCCGCACGTATGTCGTTTATCGCGTAAACCATTAACCTCTTTATGCACAGTTAGATAAAAACTATCTTATGTCCTTTCCCGAGTCTCAAACTATTTCCGTACCAAATTTCATCCAAATCGGTCTAGTAGTTTTTAATTTTATTCGTTGCATACAAAAATACAAATCTTTCCTCTTTATAATATTAGTGTAGATAGAAAATCACTATGATATTGTTATTATTTGCTCCCAATATTCAAAATTGCATGGATGTTCTGATTTAGCTACAGTGGGTAAAAGCCTTATAGGCCGTGTTCTTGAAATAAACCAAAAGGGACTTTATGGGTGTCATAACTTTGATTAATATTAAGCGGAAATTACTTTTGAAAACACATATAATGATACAAATAAATCTTCAAATTTTGTGAGGATGCTACAGTTACCAAAACTCAAATAATATTGCGTCAGGTTTATGTATTGAATGTAAGGATTTTATACGAAGCTATTTGATATTTTAAACAAACTTCAAATCAGCAGAGCTTGCTTTACCTTGTTAAACCAGTTCAGAAATGAAGGTATTTCATACCGAATTGTGAAAAGTGACGGGTAATATTTGGTGGAAATTTCAGGGCGTAATTCACTAGAGCTATCTGAGATCTGGTCAAAACCAGCTGATGTCTATTGTGCAGAACTCCGAACAATAACGCTTATGCGCACGCTGCTCGTGAAACAGTTTTAGCACTACATAAACTGCAGTTAGAAACCATCCGTCGAACTTCATAGCCACCGAATCTTGTCCCAATAAATACCACTTATACCGCGATTTGGAAAACAAATTCTCTAGACGTATTACAAAATGCCTCTACACATTTCATGAAAATCAGCTCCATAGAGTTTCATCGGCGAGTATTACATGATCTTCCGTTAAGATAGCAGAATGTTAAGACAACGAGGGGTAGATAGTTTTATGAAATCCATATATTTTATGCCTACATAATATTATTTATTTAATAAAATAATTAAATTAATGTACTTTAAATTACTTTACAAAACCGCAATATCATACCTAAATTAAACCCTAATAATTATGTATTACTATCAACAATTCATAACAAAACGTTATTGATTGCATCGATCTAAAGGGTTGTAATTCCTCCAAAAAAAAAACACTATAATACTTACATCAAAATGTTTTCTAAACCACAACAAATGAAACAGCAAAGTTGTATGTTTTTCAAATCGTACTGATTTGGATTGCAATATAGACAATGCAGCCACAGAAATTACTAGCACATCTAGGGTGGCATACCGTTTTAATATTTGTTTCTACAAGGTGATTTAAGCACCGACAACAAAGAGAAAATAAACACCAGTCTACTCTGAATGCTTATTGCTTATGACTATGAAAAATTAAATGTACAAAACAATATTACTAACAGATAAAAATTAAAAAAATAAAAATAAAACCTTTCATTTACCACTTTTCCTAATATGTTGTAAGTGTCCTAAATTTTCCTTCAAATAAAGAATTGACATAGTTGAAAAAAGTCACCAACCATGGAATCTGTTTTATTATACATACGAGTATTTAATAAAAAGGAAATCAAAGACAATCTATTTCAGTACCATGCATTGAATTATCAAGTACAGAAACAAAATGCCCCAGGAAAATCCAATACGCTTTTAAGCGACACCGCTAATACAATTTTCGCCTAAAAGTTTGGACACTTACCTATTTACTTAGGTAATTAAATTTTTGCGGTTCCCAAGGGTCGTTGAAAGCATTTTGTTAATTCATTTTTCATCAGGATTTTATGAAAGTTTCAGCTTAAATCCTCTGAGAAGGTTATGATAATAAATAAAATTTGTTAATTATTGAAACATTACTCTCAAGGGTGTTATGGGAACTTAAGTGAGCGGAAAAGGGAAGTCTTAGTAGTAAGTGTTATTATAATAATTCATATATAAGTAGGTTACTATTATAATCTACTCCTACGCCGCGTGGGGTGCCGGTTAAGCCCCGTAGAATGCTGGATTAGAATTGCACCTCCCCATATCATCCCATGGGTGTCGAAAGAGGCGACCAAGGGAAAAATACTGGAAGGTGGGCAACAGCGCCTTCTAAAGAACTACCAACTTACACTGCGATCCCCAAGACGTCTGCCAAAGCGTTGGGGATTATGGCAAATACCCCCTTAATAGGGGAGGCTGTGTTCAGCAGTGGACGATCCGGCTGTTACAGAACTCCTACGTAGGTATTTGGTACCCATGGTTTTGTATGGTGTTTTCTTTTCTTTCATAAAATACATCTGAGAGATCTGTCGTTAAGTTGCACTCTTATAAAAATATGTTTTTAACTTCAGCATAAATAAATCATAAGCCAACGTATATTATTCGTAAGGCTAAATAAATTATTGTTTTATCCTATGCACGATTGCTGGAAAACATCGCTTTAAACTTCTTTAAAACACCATATAACTTTTAATTTTATCTCTAGTGAAAATCGATACCGCCTTTTATGCACCGGATGCCTTAACCGTTCGGCCATATAAACTGGCTGAATAGGATGTAAGTTTATGCTGTAATATTAGTTTACGTGTGAAAGGTGTAGCCATTCAAACACTGGACTTCATGTAACTTAGAGCAAAACTTCGTATCTTATCTAGCCTAGATAGCTACTCAGCTATCTGACGCTAACTGACGAGACACAGGTTCGATTCCCGCTGAAGATAAAAATATTGAGCTCTACAAAAGTATAATTGTGAATTTTAGGTCATTCAATGGCCATTTCTATTGTCTCATTGCAGAATTTTCGACTTAATTGAAATCCACTTGACTTTCCAAAGCCGGAAACTGTCCATAAAATGTACCCTGTATTGTCACCATCATCATCAGCTGGAAGATGTTCAATATTAAATAAATGCCTGCCCTATAAAACGCCACCATTAATGGTTTTAATAAGTTACTTGTATCTAGCGGTTTCCTACAACTCTGAAGAAGTTGTCAGTCGTTAGTGCACCTTGTGGGGGCCTACCAACTCCTACTAAAACTAATGCTGTTTTCTCTAACACTTAATCAATACCAGCAATTTCTCCAACGAGTTTATTGAATCATCGGAATATATCTAATATACAATCCTCCAAGAACCCATAATGGAAATAACACCTATCCCACATCCAGTCATATCACGTACAAAAACTGTTACCATACCGCACTAAAAACTCGCCATTCATCCCACACATTTTCATTATAGTGATGCACACAAATAAAACTAACTGGCAACACTAATCGGGGAAACGGTGGACTGTTACAAATCGTATGGGTTAACGAGCGAGCAGAGGATTCGTATACTAAATGTATTCATGTTGGTATGTGGACGTAACTTAGAGAGAGTTTTTCTATTCATTTGTTTACTTCTTTTGCAAAATTTAAGTAAACTACGTTGTTATATATGTTCCGTGAACGTTTTCGTTGTTGACTTAAGCTCCTGTTAATAAATGCAGCTCAAGAATGAGATCGATCATAGGATGCTCCTTTTGACTAATATTGCATAGATTAGCCGTCAAAACTGCATCTTGAGATCTCAACTTTTATATGCATTAATAAGGGATCGTATATAAAAATAAATGCATCTTAAGATTGAGATGTATTATAAGATGCTCTTTTTGACAGATATTGCATACATTCATCATCAAAACTGCATCATAAGATCTCATCTTTAAGATGCATTTCTCAGGGCTCGTATTAATAAATAGATTTCAAGAATGAGATAGACTATAAGATGCTCATTTTGACAGATGCTCAAAACTGCATCGTAAGGTTTGTATAATTTTTTTTTTTTTTTTTTTATTGCTGATAGGTAAGCCTTTGACCACAATCACACGTGATGGTAAGTGATGATGTGGCATACATAATGTAAACAGGCTTAACCTAGAATTACTCTGGCTCTCAAGGACAGCTGCCGGAACTCACCGTTAGGTGCTTGGCGACAGATTTTCTACTTGGTCGCTAGCCAGGCGGGCATTCACAAAATGCCTTTCCACCATGCGGTGAAGCTAAAGCCCGCGGCGGGATTCGAACCATGGACCTGCTGCGCGGCAGTCCATAGCCAAAGCCACTGAGCTATCACTGCTTCGAAATTAAACGAGCTTTAGATTATTATACCATACCTAAAGATTAGCTTATTGTTCGTCGGAAGTATACAGGGTTATTGGTGAAATGCTTCTCTGCTAGACCTAACATACTAAAGATGAGTTTATTTTGATTATGAAAAAAAAAAATTGTTTTCAATATAATTTTTTGTTTGTGTTTTAAATCCTACTCCGAGCCAAGAGTGCCAGCCGTGGTAACACTGGACCGCGTCGTGCTCCATTTGAAAAGAGTTTTGAATATTTACTTTAAGCAAAGTAATAAAAAAGATGAAATAATACATAACAGGCACAAGAAACTTTCAATATCATGTAGTCCTCGTATTTATTCCGTCAAAAACACAAAGAAAAAATCCTAAAAATTAAAAAATAAATTACTCAAAATGTTTGTTAGGACTAGCAGAAGTCCCACCCCAAGAGGTTGTTAGCATTTAACCAATAACCCTGTATATGGGATTCTAATAGTACGATTAAGTCATTCAAGAACAGCAATTCACTAATGACAACTGACATAATTATACGAAAGCATTCGCTATCGTGAATTACTGTTTATAAAATCAGATTTTGGTGAAAATATAACATTCTGATGGTTACTTCTTTATATATCAAGAAATTCATGGAAATACATAATGAAACTAGTAATTTATTATGGCTTTAAAGGCTACAAAGTTGTTATTATGCGTGGGCACTTTTGTTGAAACTTTATTGAAAAATATAGAATCCTGAGCAAACCAAAGGTTTCAATGGTACGAGGCGTAGTATAACTTTGCTGCCGAGCACAACACGCAATTTTAATGTATAAGAAATTTAATAACATATATTTTATAACGTTACTATTATCAAATGAATCGCAATATTTATAAATATTTTTATATATATTTTAAAATTTTATATTTATTTTTTATAGTCTAGCTTTAGACCAAAAACCCACATGATAGTATATAAGTGTTGATGCGATCGATGAAGTTGTTCAGACTAACCTAAAATTACCGTCACGCAAGGACCGTAGCTAACACACAGTTGCTTGTCGACAGATTTTCTACTTTAGGATTGTGGTTAGTCAAACCGGGCATTTGCAAAATGCTCTACCACCATGCTATAAAGACTACCATCGTAAGACAACAACCAGGACAGACATCTTAACGTAACTACCATACCTTCTGAAGCACGGAAGCGTGACTTCGTAAATGACGTAAGTGCTATTTCTAACAAAATAACGCTTATATTCGGTACCTAATAGCAGTCCTGATCCAATTTTAGTTAGCCTGAACAACATCTTCGACCACATCATCACTTACCATCAGGTGAGATAGTGATCAATGGCTATACAGACCTTCAGGCATAAATAAAAATATGACTACGAACAAGAGAGTAAAATTTCAAACCTATGACATAAGTATGCAGTTTTTATTGGTTTGTGACGGAACGCACGAGGCCCACCTGATGTTAAGTGGTGACCTCTGCCTATATTTCTGAACTGCACTGCATCCATCACCCTGAGATATTCAGTTGTTAAGTCACATGTGTTGTACTGTCCCTCAAGGTCTGCTTCCGGAGCACACTGTTAGGTTGCTTGTCGACAGATTTTCTACTTGCGCGTAGTAGCTAGGCAAGCTAGCATTCGTAAAACGTCCTTCCATTCCACCTGTGCTGAATCTCAAGCCAGTGGTGGGGTTCAAACTTCGGACCTACGCAAGGGTAGTCTACAGGTATTACCGCTCTGCTATCACTGCTTCGTCAAGCAAACATTTAAATTAATAACTTCTGGAAAGATTCCTAGAATTGAGTTGGATGTTCGTTAAACGACGTAGAATTATTACAAGTTATAATAAAAATAAGGCAGTCCCTAGCGATGTGCTTAATTAGTACCAAGGTCGTTAGAGTAAAATTTTCTTAGCTTCTCTTTGCTAAGACCTTTTAAGACTTCTAACAAGGATTTTGTTATTGTTCATTACAACCGTCGTTGTTTGTTTTTGAAGTCAAATGTAGTCGAATTAGATATTTAGTTTTTATGCTATATTGATGGAACAAGCACGAGGCCCTCCTGCTATTAAGCGACTACCTCCGCAAATAACAGATGCAGTGGATCACCCTTAACTACTAACGTGCTCACCAAAAATATTGCTTGTTCTAAAGTCAGTGCATTTTTTTTTGTAACCACATCTACACTAATATTATAAAGAAGAAACATTTGTATTTTTGTGTGTAACGAATAAACTAAAAAACTAAAGGACCGATTTAAAAATATTTTTACCATTCGAATCCATCCTATATTATCCCTGATGCTATATATTTTCAAAAAAGTTGATTTATTTTTCAGACTTGTGCTTAGCTGTGGAGGGACGCTAGTGTTTAATATTTAATAATGCTTTATATCAACAGCCATAACATCCACTGTAGAACGAATGCTTCTCCTATTAGGAGTAGTTTGCTAATAAATATCTCAATGCTTGGCAGGCGTCTTGGGAATACCAGTGAAAAATAGCAATTCCTCAGAGGCACTGAAACCTAATATATAGAAATTGTTAATATTATTTACATGTAAACATACTTTGATTTATAGACAATAATAATTTTGTTATATAATAAAATATTAAACTGTTATATAATAAAATATACATAAATATAAAATATATATACAAATTTCTTAACAAATCCACGGAGTTCGCGGAGTTTAACATAAATTTATATTAATTATAGGACAAAATGCAAGTTTTTGTAAATTGTAAAAAAAAAAGCAAAACTCACAAGCCCTCCCATATGAATCATGCGTATATAAAGGTGCATTCTAAAGTAAGTTATTTAATTTCCCTGGAAACTGTTACTTTGTCAATCGAAAGATGAGCTTGGCCAAACTTTGATGTTTGGTTTTACCGAAATATATATATCTAGTTAAGAAAAATCATCTGGTAATATAAAATATCGGGTTTTTTTTATATAGGTATAAGTCGATTATTAGTGGGAAAGCAGTTTTACAATAATATACGAAAATTATGTGTTATTGGTTATATTTCTATCTATACTTTATGTATCAGATGTATGATCTATAAATAAAATATCGCAGAGATCTTTAATCATAATGTTTGCTTAATCATGATAGAAACTGAAAAGGTCTAAACATTAATTCAGCCTGTCTCAATGTCAGGAGTATAAAGTTCAGAAATGAAAAAAAAAGTTAAAGCACCTGATGCTAAGTGATGATGTGGTCAAAGATGTTGTTCAGGCTAACCTAGAATTACTGGCTCTCAAGGACAACTGCCGGAACACACCGTTAGATGCTTGGCGATTATCTACTTGAGGGTGGTAGCTAGCCAGGCGGGCATTGTCTTGGGCAACATGCATTGTCTTTAGGTGGGACAGTAATTACACCCCGAACTGGGACCTAATACTGGAATCTCGAAGACGGCTGCCAATCGTGGGGATAGTGATTTGTCACAATCTCAATCATTGAATGAGCTTTGGCTCAACTAAGAAATACAAATATCCATAGACATCAGTACTAATATTATAAATGCGAAAGTAACTCTGTCTGTCTGTCTGTCTGTCTGTCTGTCTGTCTGTCTGTTACGCTTTCACGCCAAAACTACTGGACCGATTTGAATGAAATTTGGTATGGAGATAGTTTGAGACCCGGGAAAAAACATAGGATAGTTTTTATCCGACTGCGCAAAAAGAGGTTAATGTTTTCGCGCGATAACCGACATACGCGCGGGCGGAGCCGCGCCCGGAAAGCTAGTTACCTATATAGAAACAATATCAAGTTTTCGCAGTCACATCCCGGGCTATTGTAGGGCCTTCCCTCGCCCAAAATTCGGTGGACCTGGACGACCGAACAGTCGGTAGCCAGAATCTATGTCCTCCCTAAAAAAAAATAATCGCAGTCACCAGGACAAGGCTCAGCATTCCGGTTGTGAAGTCTCTAAATTATTAATTCGTACCGTATCATGACGAGATAGCCCATTTTGTTTTAATAATGTTTTAGTATACTTAGAATATATATCTAAGTAACCATCTAGGTTTTGGTAGGGTTTTTTTTCTATATGACATGATACGTTAGCAAACATTGCTCGGTGCACATAATCAACCACTACGAGCAGGGTTACAAAAATCCTCTATTGGCGTTGTTACTTCCTCAAAGGAACTTCGAATAAAATGTTATCCAGGAAAATAATTGTTATTGGAGTAAATAATCTCTTGGAAAACAAGTATTCTCCATTTTGCAATATTAAAAGGTTCACTAAAAAGCTCGAAGGCTAATAAGAATATTCAATGAACCAGCAATTTTAAATTCATGAGACTACATTAACTCCAGTCTCCGGAGTAAACAAAATAAATGTTCAAAAAATACACAGAAAAATGTGGAAAACAGTCGGCTCTATTTACAGGAAGCTAAGCGGAACTTCACAGCAGATTGAGAGAATGTTGTTTTAATTTAATTACGCCTATACTGACTTAGTTTCCGGCTATGCGCTGCTGATGTTGCAGGTCATTTGATACACGACACTGGTCTACCTATAAAAAAAATTGGGCTAGTATGAATAGTCCGATAATTTAGTCTGATAATTGGACTAATGTTACTATTTCGTCTCAGTAGTCCAGTGTTACAGACAATCGGACTACTGAACTTTTAAATCCAATTTATTAGCTGTAGTGATATAGTTGATTTTTATCGAGGGACATGACTACAATTACAATTATTTTTCTTTTATATATGTGATTGTGGCGGAATTAGTACGATGCCCACCTGATGTTATTCGGGCTAACGCTGCCTATAACAGATGCATTTTGACACAAGTGACGACTGCAATGAAAATAAGTAACGAATTTAATGAAAACATACATATAGGTGCTTGGCGATTTTCTATTTGAGGGTGGTAGCTTGCACGGGAAGCTTTCACAAAATGCCCTTCTTAATATTTTACTTATTCATGAAGATAATGAGTTTGTCCACCAATTCTTAGCAAGTATGGGATGGAATTTAGGACTACGCCGTGGGGTGCCGGGTTAGAATTGCACCTCCCCATATCATCCCGTGGGTGTCGTAAGAGGCGACTAAGGGAAAAATACTGGAAGGTGGGCAGCAACGCCTTCTAAAGAACTGCCAACTTACACTTCGATCCCCAAGCCGCCTGCCAAGCGTGGGGATTACGGTAAATACCCCCTTAATAGGGGAGGCTGTGTTCAGCAGTGGACGATCCGGCTGATACAGTACAGTATGGGATGACCAATAACAAAATGAGTAGCTCGCAATGGGAACCAAATCAGCTGCTTCGTTGGACCGTTTTGGCTTCAAGCTAACTGGAAATTATTCAATCAGTACTGTCGATTGAACACTTATAACGTGTGGGCTTAGGATGTATTCAGGGCATGATTTACCAAGATATAAACATATATTGAAATAGCTACAAAATCATTTCGATTATAATGTTAACCAGCGATTAATTGCAGAAAATGGGATCATTTAACATTTTAAATTTGCGGTTTATTTATTGGTAACAAAGAAAAAAGTTTATAAAGAAAGAAAAAAGTTTTTCAGCACAAAATTATTCACCTCGAATGAGAATCGAAGGCTCGTTCACCGTTTTACACACGGCGTGCCGTAACTACTGGGCTATGATAACTGGCTCGACTGGGGAAAGGAAATTTTCACAACATTTATGGTAAGTATATATTTTTAAGTTGAAGTTCCTTTGCAATTCAACGGGGCAATGCTGCAAGCATGCTGGGAAAGCTGCCAACTGGTAGTGGGCATTTGGACTGCCCGTGAGTCTGCTATGCCTTATATGTTGTCCAAGTGCTTTTATTGTTTTTTTTTTATGCCTGATAGGTTAGCCTTTGACAACTATCTCACCTGATGGTAAGCGATGATGTGGTCGAAGATGTTGTACAGGCTAACCTAGAATTACTGGCTCTCAAGGACAGCTGCCGGAACACACCGTTAGGTGCTTGGCGACAGATTTTCAACTTGAGGGTGGTAGCTAGCCAGGCGGGCATTCGCAAAGTGCCCTACCACCATGCTGTAACGACTGCCATCCTGACAACAATCAGGACCGCGGCGGACGTTGCTTAACTTTGCTGATCGATTCAGAATGGCTAAGCAAACTTCGCTACGAGCGCTTCTAAAATTGTAGTAGCTGTAGTGTTGTTCATAGTTCATAGTATATTTTATAAATAAAGGTATGCCTTTATTTAAAAATATACTATGAACTACGCCGGAAAATTTTGTTTCCTTTTTTTAAATCTTTACAATAGACAGAAACACTGCCTTCATAAAAAACTTATTGAGATTTCCGCAGTTATGGGACAGAGCTCAAAATTGCGACGGCTAAGGATCAATTCGTGCTGAAGTGGCAGTTTTACTGTCAAACCATTTTAAACTTTGTGTATGTCATTATAGCGCATAGTATTGGTCGCAAGACTTGCATAAGTTGCGCGACCACAGACGGCCCATCACCGTTTGCCGAACTAGGCGCTACCGGCTGCTGCTGACCGCTTAGCTGCCACTTCGGTGTGAATTGAGTTTAAGGCTGTAAATTGATAATTTAAATCGACACTTGGTATGTTCAAATAAGCCGTATTGCAATAGCGATTATTAGAAAATCATATTTATGTTACTATGGAAAGATAATTAAATAAATATGCCAAATTTAAGCTTTAACAGGGTTTTTTCATTGTGAGATGGTGATGAGGTTGCGCTGTTTGTCCATAAAATGCCTTTTTATTCACGTTGTTCCTTCCTCAAAAAAACTTATAAATAACATTTATTTCAGTAAAATAATAAATAATGGAGTAAAATAATTTGTATCTTCCATTTTGCAATATGAAAATGTTGACTAAAAAGCTGAAGGCTAATTCGAATATTAAATGCACCAGTAATTTTATTTCATGAGACTACATTGACTCCAGTCCTCCCTATTTTTAACCGACTTTAAAAAAAGGAGGAGTTTTCAGCTCGTCTGTATTTTTTTATGTATGTTCAGAATCTCAGAACTTTTGACTGGGTGAACAGATGTTGATATAATTTTTTAAAATTGAAAGCTGATGCTCCTCCTTTGGTCGCATTTAAACTGCATCAAAATCGGTCAAGCCGTTTTTTGGTTATACTACAGTAACTTAAAAATATTTTCCTATCCTAATGATATAGTCGTTTAAAGTGAATGACAATCGATAACGTGAGTAGCTAGGGTATGGAGTGACCCATACCCTTGCTTCTCAAAAAGAGTGAAAAATAAACTTTACCGTCTTAAACACTCAAAAGTGTGAATAAACTTGTCGAAGTCTTGATATCATGGTACCGACTACAACAAGTTATTTCACTCTTTTGAGTGTTGAAGTCGGTTCATTTTATGGTAAAAATATTTTTGAATTAGCTTTGCGTTTGAACACACTCTGTCTGATGTGAAGAATTGTTGTGGTCTAAGATTGAGCACGCTTACCTAGAAGAAACTTTTTACTATTGGTTTGAGGACATCATAGTTGTATTTATCGGGAAAAACTGACCACGGTAAGGAACTCCACTCTTTTGTAGTATGCACGAGAAAAGTGGAAGCGAAGCGCTACGTACAAGTTCTGGGAATATCAACCATATACGCATGGCGCCTGTTCGATAAAAGAACAATCGAAATGTGGAGCTGTGCGGACTATATAATTATACTAGCTGCGCCCCGCGGTTTCACCCGCGGGTTGATGGATGATGATAAAATATTACAAAATTACAAATTTACGAGAGAAAAAATTATAGTCATGTGCGGGATTCGAACCCGCGTCCATCCACCCCTTTAGCCGGGGTATGCTCTAACCAATTGAGCTAACATGACACAATGACTCATAACTGTAATTCTTGCTCTCGTTCTTCATGCAACCATCGTATTGGGATGGAGCGACACCTATAGTTCAACTTGCGTTGTACTACAAACAAGACCAATTTTGCAATTGGTTTTAAACTTGTAAATGATGACGCAACCTTATAATTTTAATATTGTTAAGTTTGCAATAACGCCTGCTAGGCGAATTACATTACAAAATTACAAATTTACGAGAGAAAAAATTATAGTCATGTGCGGGATTCGAACCCGCGTCCATCCACCCCTTTAGCCGGGGTATGCTCTAACCAATTGAGCTAACATGACACAATGACTCATAACTGTAATTCTTGCTCTCGTGCTTCATGCAACCATCGTATTGGGATGGAGCGACACCTATAGTTCAACTTGCGTTGTACTACAAACAAGACCAATTTTGCAATTGGTTTTAAACTTGTAAATGATGACGCAACCTTATAATTTTAATATTGTTAAGTTTGCAATAACGCCCGCTAGGCGAATTACATTACAAAATTACAAATTTACGAGAGAAAAAATTATAGTCATATGCGGGATTCGAACCCGCGTCCATCCACCCCTTTAGCCGGGGTATGCTCTAACCAATTGAGCTAACATGACACAATGACTCATAACTGTAATTCTTGCTCTCGTTCTTCATGCAACCGACCACAAAGTTTGCGAATCACTGCGCATATGTGCATGAGCGAGATTGAAACAGATGCAAATCATATACGTGAGACAGAGACGGCGATATTTGTCAAAATGGTGGAACCATAGGGAGACTACTTTTTTCATACCATTTACTGAGATGAACATTGATTCATGTGTGACTTTCTATTAGACGTTTGAAATATTGTATTGATATTTTATAACAAAACATTCGCATGAAAAACAAATACTATGAACTATATACAACACTACAGCTACTACAATAAAAGCATTTAGACACCTATAAGTCATAGCAGACTCATAGGCAGTCCAAATGCTCCAGCCCACTCCCAGTTGGCAGCGTGAAAAAGAACCATGAACTTGTATTCTGCTGCAATCACGTTTTATAAAGAGCCAATTTGTTAGTGACGCAAGCCTGTGATTCTTCGGGAGTAGAAGACCTTGTTTTCTTAGACCATGATCTAGCTTATTTATATATTTTATTGCTTTTTGACATTTCTTGTCGAGCTAATTTCTAATCAGTTGTTTTTTGTTTCCATGGCAACGCTGCCCGCGACACCGGCGCGCGCAATTCGGACGACGTTGTTGACGCGAGCCTTCATCTGGGTTGAGACGTCGCAAAAATTTCTAGTGTGGCTTATTAACAGTTTTTTTTATATTTTCGTCAATTTACACAGTATATCTTTATAAATTATAGCCTATGTGTTATTCTAATGTATAAGCTATATTATTGTAAAGTTTTATTCAAATCCGTTCAGTAGTTTTTGCGTGAAAGAGTAACAAACATCCATACATCCATACACACTCACAAACTTTCGCATTTATAGTATTAGTAGGATTAGTAGGATATATATGACGAAGACGTGCTCTGGTAACGATCCAAAAAAAAGACAACAGGAGGCAAAAAAATCCTCCACGTAACGTTCCCAAGACATGCTGGCTGGATAAAATTTCTCCTGGGTAATGTCGACTTTGGAAAGTTCACACACGCACATATACCAGGAGGTCTACTCCCAAAAACGAAGTTTGAAGTTTCGTTTCGGATCGAAGTAACGACGAACATCGAACTTGTACCCTACTACCAAATAACTTCGGATGCGACTTGTACGGACGATCTTCGTTTCGGATTAATAGACAAATATTATAGTGGAGTGATATTGAGATCTTTGGGCAGGTTCTTTATGGTAGATATGATGAATAAATCAAAAACTAATAACCAAAAAGAATTTGTGAAGAAGAATGTTTCGATAATTAATAAATTATTTATTCATGAATGTGTATGTGGAATTTAATGTATTCTACAATTTGTTTTCTTAATAAACAAGTATTATTCAGAGTGATGGTTGTGTCGTCGACAAACAAAGAACCTAATTAAATGTTGCCTAACACTATAAACTCTTTCGTAAATTCTACTTCGAATATGACAACTAGAATGCAACCATGGACTTACGTTAGTAGATAAGCCCATATGTGCAATACACCGTTCGTCAGAATGTTTTTATTTTCTCAAGTAGCAGACCCATTTTTGGGGCTTCTTTTTTTTGACGTAAGTAAGCTGCATTTTATGAACAACCATGCAACGCGTTCCTAAATTAAGTAAACATATTCTTGAAAACACAAGAATGATTTCTTATTTATTGTAACGGCGACTCTTGTATACAAAGGTATTTGTACATTCATGTTCCATAACTTTTTCTTCCACCACCAAGCGCATCACCATTATACATATTATAAATATAGATATAAATTTTGAAGCAGTGATGACTCTGACAGACGTAACAGTAGGGCGTATCTATCATGAGATTATCATTCATCCATAATCAACTTACTGTCTAAATACGAAGTAATAAATGTCAAACAACATTTGGGAGTAGGGTCAAATACGGGCAATATGTCAATTCACGAAGTACGGATCGAAGTTCGGATCCGAAAGTGTTTCGTGGTAAGAAAAGGTGCGATCCGTCAAACGAAACTTCGAACTTCGTTTTTGGGAGTAGACCTCCAGTAATACGGCACGGCAGTAGTTCAAATCACAGCTCACGGAGCTAAAAAGAAACATTCTTGTGAAAAGAGTGCAAAAATGTGACCTATGGAGCTGTACCACGTAAACTGACAGACGTGTCTCTGTCGTGTCACTTCTTTCGTTTCCATCCCAAGTCGAGGGTAGGATGCGAAATAATATCTTGGGCTGTGGCAAAAATCATTCACCACCCTCAATTGTAAATGTAAGGATCGAACGTAAATCATCGTGATGATTTCAGTGGGGGGTATGATGAAACATGTTATACACTTCAACAATACAATTCGGATCTTGCTACGAGCAGATACTATCCAAAATCGTTTGCACAGAATGCCTTGAAGAGTTCGTGGACCAGCGTGTAGGTATATTTTATGAAAGTGGTCTTTGAGCAATGTTGTAATGTATCTTTTATTGCCTTTAGGCAATAAAAGAGGATGTTTGGTGTCATAAGATAGGATGGCTTGAAAAGTTCTAATCCCACCCTAAGAAACCCACGGGGATCTACGAAGAGTGACAGTTTACGCAGCGACGGAACGAACTTACCATTTTGAAGTTTCAAAAGTTCTTCAGAGAAATGTTTTTTCTGTGTGCATTTTATTATTACATCATGGGATGCGTTTAATTCTTTAGTTGAATGACCGGGCTGGTTTTGGTTAAATAGCTAACACCATGCTTTAGACGACGAAACATCGAAAACGTTTCATTTAAGTGGGCGTCTTTAGCACCATTTTATGTAGGCATTGAAAAAGTATCAACGTTAGATTTTAATTTTGGAATCTCCGTTTTATCAGTGACGTAGAATTGGCCATTGGCAGTTCTAATTGGCCACTGATGAGTCATCAGCCATCCAAGTGGGACCATGGAACCAACGCTCGGAGTCATCTACGAGCTGAGCGGGCATTGTGCCGCGTGAACACATGTCGGCCGCGTTGTGCTCGCTCCTCACGTGGTACCAACAGTGCGGAAGAACTACGTCGATCATTTGCACCACTCGTTTGCAGTTACCTTAAAATGTACGTTTTGAATGTTTTGTTTCACGAAAAATCTAGTTTAGATAAGAGTACGGCAGCCATGAGTTCGAGTATCGCTATGGAAATGGGTTTTATCGGTGTGAACTATCCTTTGCTGAGAAGCAGCCTAGTTTTTACCTCACTGTGTTCACCGACACTGCGAACATCAACGCATACCCACGGCTACATGCATCACAAAATGCAATTTAATGAATTTCGCGAGCAAGATACAAGGGGATAAGAATCCGACAAGGTCAAAAATACTTGGCAACAATTTAAGGACCAACCGTTGTGTGAAAGTACAGTCTTTTATGTTGTACACGAAAGAAAAGCAGTCATGTATGGGTGACCACTTTAATCCTAAAACCTTGGTAGGTGAACATAAGTTGTCGTCGCTGAAGTTTATAGCGACGGCTCGTTCCTCGTCAATATTGTTTAGGCACTTAGGCGAGTTACTGACCTATTTGCGGAGATCAAAAGGAGGTCTTCTTAAATGGCGTGGCCCACTTAGAAGAGCTACGAGCTCCTGATATAGCCTTCTGGTTTCAGAAACATCCAGAGAAGATCATCAACATAAAAACCGTTCATGAGTACCTCATCGCGGGCTAACTGCTGTAACGTGCGGACAGCAATGTTTGGAGTACTAAGCAAACCGTATGTGTTGGTTGACAGCTCATAGGTTTGAAGCGGTTCTAATGGTGATTCCCTCCAAGTTGGTAGCAACGGTCGGCTGGGTCAATGAGTACCTGTCTGTACATTTTAGCAATGTCATCCGTAAAACTACATTTTAGCAATGTCATCGTGATGTAATTTGGATCATGTACGCCTGTACTTGGTACGTATGGGGTATCATTTAATGATTAACCATTGGACGTACCAGCCGACCCATCGAATACCATTCTAACTAGGGCTGTGAAACCCGAGATACGTACCACGCAGTGGTAGGGTATTACATACCTACTGGGCTGATTACCATTATACTTTTTCATATGGCCCAGTGTTCATACTCACGCTTGAAATCTGTTTAGGCCGTCTCATCAATTTTTATTTATTGGGTCTCCAATAGCAACACAAACAGCTTTTAAGGGAAACCAAATCAGCTGCTTCATTGGACCTTTTTGGTTTCAAGCTAACTGGAAATGATTCAATCAATACTGTCGAATAGACCCTTGTAACATGTGGGTGAAGGACGTATTTAAGGAAAGGGGTCAGGGCGTGAATTACTAAGATAAAGGCTTTATAAATAAAGCTAAAAAAATAAATTGAGATGCCTTTATTTGCCATTTCAAATATTAGGAGGTAATACTCAGTACTTTTTGATAGGCTTTGAGATAAAACACATAACTCAGGCTTGTCTTGGTATTCTTTATGCCACTCATGTCGGACCCCATACAATATTTACACTCTAATAACATAAAGGACATTTAAATAACATATTTAAAATATATTTCCGCTAACAACACTCACACAAAACAATTCTTATTCTTAATACTAAAGTCCGCGGCGCTGAGAGAATGCGTTTGACAGTTCGTTTTGTGAATATTTTTTCCCCAGTTCAAAGTAACATACACAGTTTGACTGCATAATATTGTATTAGTCAGGCACTTAAGTATATATAAATAGGGTACATTTTATATTTTACTCCATTTACAAGCCACAACGCCAATAAAAACACGTACTGTCAATCGCATTCTCTCGGCGGCCGGACTGTAATGTGTCTGGATATTATAATATACCCAGTAGATAAATGCAATTAGCCATGACACTTAGGCCCCGTTTCAGAATGTCCTAATAAAGTTTTGAGTTGCAAAGCAACACATAAAATACTGAACGATATAAATGACAGTTAACATGCAGCGCGTTTCAAGTTAACAGATTGATAGGCTAAATCGATGACTGTGAAACGCAAAGATAGTGTTATGTGTAATAAATATATTCTGGGTAGTATAACCGGAACTTAATCGACCATTCTGAATAATATTTTATTTAAAGTTACTGGCGATATAAATATTTAATATCATTTTTAATGGTATTGTCCAATTGTACCAATAAATAAATATTCGAATCTGACACTAACTGAACAAAAAAGAAATAGATAAATCTCACTAGTTCAGTTAAAGAACTGGTCAACTGAACTAGTAGGAATAGACATGTTTTTATACTGTTTTTACTGGTACTAGCAATATAATGCCAGTAACAGGAGTACACTATCCAATTCCAGTGATATCAAGGCACAAACAATGTACCTATGACTCCACACAAGTGGAGTCTATAAGAACTAAGGTTTTTTGACAAATCATTGTTACATCAAATCTAATATAATATAATAATAATAGACGGATGTCTATTCACAGAATAAAAGGAACCAGAAGGGTCACTCCGCAAAGCCATTCCAATAAATAAGCGACTCTAGCTACGTATCAATAAAGTTCACTTCAGCTCGCAAAGCACGGAGTAGTAAATAATCCCGTGCTGAAGGATACGCCAATGTACCTGTAGTTTAGTACCTAAAGTGCGGAGAGCCAGGGCTGATCTAGTCTGTACTTTCTTTTACATAGGAAACTACCTGTTACCAATAAAATACTGAATTGTTGTAGTAAATTTGTATATATTTGTAGTAAAATCACTCAAAATTTCTCAAAACCACGATAAGGCAGCAAATCACAGACGAGACAACAAATAATTAATACCTGTAACAAATAGTAAAAGTTAGTATGTTTTTTTCTATGATATGAAGTTAGAGAAAAATAATTAAGAGAAGTTTGATTCGTGTTGACCAAAGATGGTGATGGTGATGTCAACAGTGCGCTCAACGCTGGCCCAATCAGTAGTAATGTCAGTCAATTACACTATACTGTCTACATAGGACTTGCAGTCAACGAAACTTCGTTCTTATTCAGAACTTAGAAGGCTCAATCTACACTACACCGTGTCAGCGGCCGGCAGCGCAGCGCCTGGCAGTATTATTGTCAAAAGATTTTAGACTTTGTCCCTCTTGATATAATTTATAGTATAGGATGAAAGTATATATGGTAACGCCGCGCGGTATTTTCAAATCTTTCAACTGATAGTATGCATTGTAGTGATAGAAACACAGTCAACTGCTGGCTAAAAATTAGCCACTTCCACTTCGGGTGTGAATTGACACTAAACTGTATCTAGTTTGCCCTATTCACACAAAAAGGTTGTAATGTTTTTTTGTTACATGTTTAGCGGTGGTACATCTATGTATACATTTATTGGTTTTACGTGCATCAGATTCTTTTCCGTTTCAAGATGTACAGTCGTGGTGCCAAAGTCTAAATCTAATCTAAATGCAAACATTAAAGAATTTAAAAATTCTTAATCAGGCTGGGTAACTGGGTATACACAGAAAATTCGAATATATCTAGGCATACTTCGCGAGTGTGTGGTCAACACTTTTGCCTCCTCTCATTACCTCGCATCTCCTTACCAACGCTCCTTTCGTTATATAGTACCTATATTCTACATGTATATAGTACCTATTGGTCCTGGATTGTTAACATGTAGGACACTTCTCATCATCATCATCATCATTAACTTTAATCACTGTTTACGGTAAAAAGAAGTTGAAAACTTACTGAATCAGACTTATCAATCAACTTCCAGGGTGTTGGAGTCTACTGTCTCCGGCGGCGTATCTTGTAACGGCGGTCGCAGCGCCTGCAGGCCTTGAAAGACCCAGAACGCGACCGACAGCGCCAGTTGTAGCGGCTGCCAAACAAATTTAAGACTTAGATTTATCTATCAATATACTCAAAATATAAATAGAAACTCTTGATTGAGCTATAGTTCGACAAACGATGGATAAAGTGTCTAAAATACCATTCAACACATGTACAATGCAGGTGGACGACAGGAAGCCATCTTTTCCGCCGTTTTTACAAAGGCACCGCGGCTTAGTATTAGTACATTACTAAATTACGTTTTTTTTTTATTGCCGATAGGTAAGCCTTTGACCACAATCTCACCTGATGGTAAGTGATGATGTGGTCGAAGGTGTTAACAGGTTGATAGCTGCCGGAACACACCGTTAGGTGCTTGGCGACATATTTTCAACTTGAGGGTGGTCGCTAGCCAGGCGGGCATTCGCAAAAATGCCCTTCCACCATGCGGTGAAGCTCAAGCCCGCGGCGGGATTCGAACCATGGACCTGCTGCGCGGCAGTCCATAGCCAAAGCCACTGAGCTATCACTGCTTCAAACACAACACTGAGCTATCACTAATAATGGACAATGAAAAACTATTCTTTGCACAGAACCAGTAATGTTTCAGGATTTATATTTTCTTCATACATTACAAAGCTACATTACCGGTAATTTACAGGGAGAAGATAGTGATAGTTGTCAAAATGACATTGTCGTATTTTTGGTTTCCCACTTGGGCGAAAATATATTTGTAAATTACCTGCAAATAGTTTTATAGACGTGACAGCTATGAAAATGATACTTGATTTGTATTGCTTCTGTTATGATTTATTATTTGGGACAAAATTTACTTCAACCTTACCTGGAAATTAATTTTAGACGTGACAGGTGTAAAATAAATTACACTTTGTGGTATGTTATGGTTACAACTTTAATTTAGAATGACAGCTGTCAACTATGAATATATTACTTGCGGAGCTATTGATTCTAGATTTTTTTGTTACAGAATTGATAAATCTCACCGAGATATAATATTATTTTGGCATCATAACAGTGATAGATCACAGTTGTTTGAAAGAAGGTAGTGATCTAGAATAAATGGTTACGAAAATAAAGCCTTTAATTTAAAACTAGTCATCCAAAATAGAGGCTTCGACGAGATCTGTCACTTTTGTCAAGAACCTACTGATCTATGATTATTAGTAACGTATTTAGATTTAGGGCCCGTTTCAGAATGTCCTAATAAAGTTTCGGGTTGCTATGCAACACATAAAATAACTGAATGATAAAAATGACAGTTAACATGCAGCGCGTTTCAAGCTTTAACCGATGGATAGGCTAAATCGATGACTGTGAAACGCAAAGATTGTGTTTTGTTTAATAAATATGTTCTGGGCAATAAATTATAATTTTGAAGCAGTGATGGCTCAGTGGCATTGGCTATGGACTGCCGCGCAGCAGGTCCATGGTTCGAATCCCGCCGCGGGCTTGAGCTTCACCGCATGGTGGAAGGGCTTTTTGCGAATGCCCGCCTGGCTAGCGACCACCCTCAAGTGGAAAATCTGTCGCCAAGCACCTAACGGTGTGTTCCGGCAGCAGTCCTTGAGAGTCAGTGAAATTACAGGCACATGAGACTTAACAACTATGTCTCAAGGTGACGGGCGCAGTGCTATTCGTCACTTGAACGATGAACTGCATCTGTTATAGGCAGAGGTAACCGCTTAACATCAGGTGGACCTCGAGCTTGTTCCGTCACAATAACATAAAAAAAAAAAAAAAAAAAAAAACCGGATCTTACTCGAACATTCTGAAACAGGCCCTTATTCAAATATTTTTCCCGAATTCGAAAAATATTAGTTGCTTTAACAACTGTCAAAACAGATTCATATCCCTACGGCGGTGTCAACTATGAATTGACACGACAGTCATCTGATGTCATCTGACATTAGTGAATTCTTGAAGATATTGTTTCCTTGTACATTACTGGTTATGTACAAAGAAAAAATAATTCCTTACACATTACCTAGTTCTATACTACTGTATAAATATTTATTCGTAGGTTACAAATGAACAAACACAGAGAGACACTTGCTGCGACACAGGCAAGTGCGTCAAAGATTTATTATCTGTCTTATCCTGCGGGGTCAACTAGGTGCCAAAGAAACTTACATGTTTGTCATTATCAGGGCGTTATCAGTGAAGTTACATACATTTGGTCTCCGTGGAGTACCCGGCTAGAACCAATACCAAAAGAAACTAATACCAAAAGGTGTCCTGCGCCTTCTGAGGAACTGCCATCTTTCACTGCAATCCCCAAGACACCTGCTGGCTTGCCCCCCCCCCCCCCCCCCTTAATGGGAGAGGCTGTGTCCAGCAGGGTACGGCCCAGCTGATACATTATATTATTCATTTGGACTTGTCTGCGTTGATTGTGATTAGTTTTCAGAGCTTATACTCTTTTACATTTCCGTTTTAGGGGATTTGGTAGTTTTACAAGCAAAATCATCTTTTTCAGAGAGGGTATCTAAATACCCACTAATGTCAAAAATGTTACAGTTTTATTTATATCACATTTCAGCTAAGTAGCGCAGTTAGTCCACACGCATTTTGGCAAGTAAACTGATTATCTAAAATTACTCATTCTAAATATTTCAGTTTAGCTACAACATACCGAGTGCGGCTTTTACAGCGAGAGCGGCGACGCTTGCAGCGACTGCGGCGCCGTCGACGGCAACAACGTTGTCGTACGGGGTATCTCTTGTCGCAGGTGCGACACCGTTTGAAACGTCCTGTTCGCCCTCGGCAACGGCTAAAATGATACACACACACACATATTAAATAATTGACACGCTTGGAGAGTTACCTCAAGACGGAGCTTCGTGAAGAAGTGATACTGTCACTTTAGTGTACCTGTCACTTTAGGGACCATTAATAAGAGGAAGGTAAGTTAATTTTGACAGATAAGCAAATTTTTCAATTTACTTCTACGCCTATAGAACCAGTTTTCTAATCTACAATATTTTAATAGAATATTGCAATTTGCTACTATGTTGATTTCATACTGTTTATTTTTGGTTCTTTATCATATTGTCTAGTCTGTGTTTTAGGTTCGAAAATTCTAATGGATAACTTAGTTTTAACTCATTATTTGAGGCTCCTTTATGAACGAAATTTAGTGTTGGTGTTTTGTAAAGTTTTTTCTACCTTACTTCTCGGTGCGGCCGACTACTGAGTATTTCAGAAAGTCTTGTTCAAAAATATTACATCAGGCAAATACGATGACTTATAAATATAAAAAGAACCCAACTACGGCAACTTACGTTCTGCACATTCTGTAACAAACAAAAACCAATGTTTTATTATAAGGGATACTATATAGTAGCTTTACATAGATTAAGATGAGTAATCGAGTAAGATATAAGATATACGAGTATGCTTAATAGCTTCTGACTAGGTCGTCATTCTTTAAAAGTTATAAAGTTCTTAACTTACTAAATCGGGTTAACAATCCTGTGTGAACATTCCACAACATTTGGTCAGGAACTTACCGGAATATTGTATGATATTTTAGATAATATATTCTGTAAATAGAAATTTTGGTCTGGCCAGTCAAAGCAATTTGGATACTCGCTTTACTTACTTCCTTTATTTCTCTTAAGAAGTCGATTGCTCCTTCTGACACCCATATATAGTCAACATCTGCGGTTCTTATCAAAAAGCACGAAGAAGTTTATTGATGGGGGAAAGGAGGCCTATACCTTACCATATGCTACTACAATGAGGATATGCTACTGTAAGGGCGGACTACAATGATATTATAGCGATCTTTTTTGAGATTACTTACTTCCGTTTCCGCCGACATTTTGCCATTTTGAATCTGTAAAAAGACAAGTAGTTTTGAATATGTATAATATTCAGGTTGAAAAATTCTGTTCGTTAATTGCATGGCAGTTCCTAGTCTAGCTGGTTTATACAAAAATAAAAAGTTTCGTAGTTGCTTAACTGGTGGGATAAAGTACTGATGCTTTAATAATTAGTGTGTTATTACGTTATGGAATGATTAAATACGTTGATAATGATATGCATCATGATGATCATCATAATCAGCTGGAAGACATCCACCATTGAACAAAGGCTTCCTACATGAACTCTACAAAGAACGGTTATAAGCCACTTGTGACAGTCCACCTAGCCCCCACTAGGGGCCTAGACACCTATAAATGAACTGTATGGTACGCATCCACACACTAATATTTACTATACCTATCTGACCACAGCAAAGTAAATCATGTTGTACTTACCTACTTAGTTTTTTTTATTTATCCCACAGACGCGAATTTTTATGCAAATGAACGATGTGAAATGATGCAGTCTCATTAAAAGAATACATATACCTACGTAATATTTCGTAAACTATGTATATTTTGTGGGATTGTATGTCAGAATATGGGTTAGTAACGCAATGACCCACCCTTCTCCACCCACAATTTATATCAAAGATCTTTTCAACACGGCTTTCTCAAAAGGACTGAACAGTCGAACCTGCATCTACTATTGCTACCATGCGTTAATGTGAAACTATAAAAGATTCACTTACCTGTGATTTAGAAAAAGTTAGCCAAAAACATTCACATGTCTTAATTTAGTAGAAAATCTTTAAAAATGCACATTAAATAAAAAATACGAGGAACAAAATGTTTTACAAAATTTGTGACAACTACGAGTATGTCACATTCATTCTTATTTCAAAACAAAAAACTACGAACTTTTATTCTTTCCTGATAGAGTTCTTTTATACTCTCTTGAAAAAGGTTTTATTAGCATTTCACATACATGAAAATTATAAGGTATAGTTTTATTTTTTTAATTTTTCGACCAACATCTAACTACTGTTAAGTGATAATGTAGTCAAAGATGTAACGCTCAGAATAGAGATTGATACTCTGAATAACTGCAAGGTTTTATGGCTGCAGCACTCGGGGTCCACAATTACAATTATTCCATGTGTAGGAATTATACTGCGTGGATGTTGGAGATTTTTCGTATGCACGTCTGATTAGCTAACAAACCTAAAATAAAAAATTGGTCACCAGGCACCTATCAATGTATTATTACAGTTATTCATTGTACCAATCTCTATTCTGAGCGTAATATCTCCAACTACATTATCACTTACTAATATGTTGGATGGTTGTCGAAAACATTAAAAAATTCAAATTCAAAATCATTTATTCAATTTAGGCGCCTACGACGCTCTTATGAAGGTCAATTACAAATTTTAAAAAAACTATACCGTATGGTTTCCATGTACGTGAAATAATCATAAAACATTTCTCAAGATTGCTAATGAACATTTCTGTGTCAGATTAATTCAATAATTTTGCCAGCTTGGGGATCGAACCCAGGATCTTGATATTTTAAATCAGCGACGTTGTCATAATACGCCAAAGAGGCAGTCAAATTAAGAATTACTAGGAAAATTATTTTTTGATTACTATAGAAAACCCAACATATCCATCTAACCAGTAAAGGTCCGTGCCTGTCCAATAAATAAGATTGTGTTAATTAAAAAAGTAAAACATTTGACACGACTTATACGGCGCTAACTGGTGGAGACAGCCGCCACATTTTTTTTTTAACTAAGGTGCCAATTACTTTTTGCGCCATTCGATAATCTTAATACTTTAAGTATACCTTTATGAAAATAATGTTTTTAATACTATATAGGTTTCTTTAATGTGAAGAATAACGCTTTTATTAAAACAAGTGTATATTAATCATGTTAGAAAGAGATATACCAAAAGGAAAATAACTAAGTTAATAAATGTATTTCAAAACGATTCAAACATACATTTCATTTCATACCTCCCAACAATCTCTTACACTGCTTAAATAAAAATACAGGATAAAACCTTATACACCATAAAACATTGCTTCCTATACTTACTGGCTGCATACCCCTTATAAGTCAAAGCCCTGGTTACACCCCTGCGAAGGCAGGGTTCTCGCAAATTGCCACGAATGACGTATGAAGTAACAAATTCAGACGTTTCTCGACTGGGCCTTTGATTGCAGCCTCCGCACGCAGAAGGCGATAGGTGCTAGGTTTACTGCCTATAAACAAGGTGCCAGTGATGTCTGAAGCCTAGAAATGTCAAGGCGTATACATATTATACTAGACTATGAAATGATATTCCTTCGTCATTAATAATACGGGCTACATATTGGAAATTGAAACGATCTTGCTTACACAGAAAATTGGTGGTGAATTCCTTAGCAGAATAAATATGTTGTAAATATAAATATAAAAGATGATTACAAACTAGTTTGATTCACATATATCTTTTTTATATGCTATCCTTTGACCACCATCTGTTCTGATGGTGATGTGGATGGCAATAGTTAATCACAACGATAGGTGCTATGGACCACAGGAAATGCGAGGAGAACAAAATCACACTTGCGCGAGCAGCTGTCAAAACAAGCCGTGGAGCAAATTTAGATCGCCGGCCAAAAACGTCACACAGTTGTCGTTTTTTTTATAAAGTGCTGAGACGGGCAATCTTGTGCCTGGTCAGCATCACGTCTATCCATAACAGTTGCAGAGTCACCATTGTGTGTGATAATGCACTGCACCCGACATACCGAGGCATTTGTTTTTAGGTTCGATTGCCTGGCAATTTCGCTTGCTACTGTACTGTATCAGCTGGAATGTCCAGTGCTAAACACAGCCTCAGGAGGTGTTTGCCATAATCCTCATGATTGGCAGGCGCATTGGGGATCGCAGTGTGAGATATCAGTCCCTTGGAAAGTGCTGATGCCCACCTTCTGGTATGTTACCCTTAGTCGTCTCTTGAGACCCACGGGTAGAGATAGGGCGATGGTACTCTGTCCCGGCACCCCATGGGCACGTGCTACAGTGCCCTTTAAACCTAAATACAGCAGTGCTGCTTACACTTAGAATACTTGACAATTTAGTAGTACCCACCAAGACGGAGTCTTGCTTAAAAACCTACTAACTGGTTTGTCATCTGATCGCGACCATGTGTGGGGTATCAAAATTAAGGGTATTTTCCTACGGAAGAGGGTAACACAACCCCCAAAGTTTTCATAACCTGACCATATCTTCTTATAGGCGACAAAAAACACGAAAATAATGAAAAAAGTAAGCGTTAGCTCTTACGAATGGGTTTAATATGAAACAAATAGAAAATGCTAATGAATGTACGAAACAATACAAAAGTAAAACGTACTAAAGCGAAAGAACAAACAACGTAAATTCCAGTCCAGAAGTATGTACGAGGTAGATATCACAATGCATTGCACACTACACCGTTCCACTCGATCTAACTCTTCGAGTCAGCATGTAGTGCTCATTTCACACTTACCCTTTTGACGTACTAAAAAGGGTCGGGCTCATTTGCTGTCAGCAGAGCTCGAATAGAGTCCCAACGCGGCAAACTCTACGTGTGTCAAATACTTTACATTTAAGCGTGAGGAAGTGCTAAAGGTTTCGATAAAAATGGTTACAAGTATTGACACCAATAAAATTGAGAGGCAGAAACAACAACATTTTGTCACAAGATATAAGCAACTTCTTATCACCGAAAGTGTTTCAAATTTTACTTTATTTTAATGTTCTTGTGCTGTAATTTTGATGAAAAAAAACCTTAAACCTATAATCTTAAGAATATACATTTTCAAGGATTTAGCATTTATTTTTGGCAACGTGTTGAGTTTTTCAACTCGTTATTATTTCAATAATAACAAATATTTAAAAAAAAAATTAAGAAAACATTTAATTAATATTTTAGAAAAACACTTCAAAATATCTTGTATGTATTGGATGAAAAAAAAATTGCCTACCTTCCAGTAGGTATTTTTCCCTTAGTCGCCTCTTAGGACACACACGGGAAGATAAGGGGAGATGCAATTCAAACCCAACACTCCACGACGGGTTTTCTAAACTATTTTAAAGAATTTAGAATAGAATAGAATAGAAAACTCTTTATTGTTACACCACATTTAAAACATTAAAGTTTACATCATAAGATTTAATTAAATTATAATAACATAGTGTTACAATGGGCGGACTTATCACTAAAAGTGATCTCTACCAGGCAACCTTAGGATGGAGTTGAATAAACAAAACTGTTGAGGCGGGTGTAGTCAAACAATTAACAATGAAAAAGTACAAATTCATAAAAATATTTTAAAAATAAAACTAATTTTATTAGTGTTTCTAAACAAATGTATAAAAATAGCATGTAAGTTTTTAAAATAAATAAATACACACATAAATATATATATATATATATATATATATATATACATATCAACATACATAAATATATAATGATATACATATATAAATAAATCATATAAAAATACATATCATAATATTATCCCATATAAAGCCTAGAAAATTTCAAAATGTAGTGCAAAATTAATTGGACAAATAAAACTTTTTTACTTGATCCTTGAACATTCTGAGAGCGAGCAGCCTGAATAGTGAAAGATTTGCTATAAAACGAACTCGTATGAGGATGGATTTCAAGTGTAAGATTTTCTGATGACCTTAAAGTGTATGAAGAACAGTGAAGGAAATCAAAACGTTCCTTGAGATAGCGCGGGGATGTAGGATTAAACAATATATTGTAAAGGAGACTGAGAGGAGATTTACTATTTTCTTAAAATATGTATCATAATTAAATATGGATTTCCGCAAAGTAACGATGTAAGTATATATTCATTACGTTATTATTTTATCTTTTTACAAGTAATAACTATAATTTTGATACGAAATGACGAGATCAGCAAATTCCCGCCTCATGATGAGTTTAACGCTTATTTCAGTTACAGTGTCAGGATAAGAATTTATATTTTGTTATCGTAGTAGTTTAATTTGCTAGCGTGCCCTATACGCCTAAATATTTTAGACAGACCAGTCTGTTGTAGAGGCCTACAACGGCTACAACCTAGTGGTTCCAAGCTTTCATTTCTTTATTTACGTCAATAATAAGTCGAAGTCTTCTGCCAGTGAGCTTGTAGTTTTATAGAACAAGTGTATGTTTGAATGGCCATATCCTCATATTCTCTACGCTTCTCTACGTGAACAGTTTCTTTGTATCGTGTTGATTACTGATTGTCTAGTTTAGTTCCTTTGTAGTGTTTGCGAGTACAATGACAGTAGTTGATTGTGGTTGTAGTGAGGGCCACATTTTAACACGTCTACGTGTACGTAAGTGATTTAATAATTAATCGTCGAAAATATTTACAAAAAGCCACATAGTCTCGTACTTTTCGTATCTTTTTAACTCATCTTCCTAACTTGTATAAATAGGGCCCTGTGCTACAAATTTATTCATAAACCTTATGTTTTTTTCTTTGAAGCTGGATTGATTTGATTTGTGGCATGAACCTGACAAGCATAATTAATTGCTGGGACATATCTAAATTTAACTATAATAATGATGATTTGTTGCCAAAATTTACCAAGCTATTACAATAATATGTTGTTACAATTTTAAATGACATGCGATGATGGTTTGATTATTGGACACAAGGATTGTACATAAGAACCTGTGTCGCCTGAGCTAGTATTTAAACTGTGATACAGGCGACAAAGCCCTCCGTTTGTAGGATACTGATATTTTACTATTATTTGGTTTAATTCGGGTTTTAGGAGGTAATAGCTGTTCATTAATCATGAGTAAACTGTAGCTCATTAACTAGATAGGGACTCTCCTATTCAAGCACTATAGAGAGGCAGCTGTCTCGACACTGCAGTGGTTCAGATTTGCAACTGAGTGTAAGGCTAAGTGCAAAAGACTTAAATCGTCCTTGCGTCATTTATAATAATATGGATTTTTAAATTAGACATAGAATAAGAATAATATAGAATAACAAAGAGTAAAAAATGAACGGGGGACCCCCAGACATACAGAAATTGTATTTTCATTTACGTGTTTTCATTTCTCCTTATCGTAGAAACGGTGATTCACAATTTACTCTACGGGTGATTCACGTTTACACTGTATCCACGCAGTCAGTTTTTAATGTGCTGAACAGACACCACCAATATGATGTCAAATATCTGTCTGCGGAGATCTTTGTTAGTGACAATTTTAAGAAACATGATGTTTTTCACAAAATAATGTTTAGCTGGTGCCTCCGGTATGACGGTCACAGGCACAACTACCCTGCTTGTACTTTATATTATATCCGCTGGGCTTCGAACACAGAGTTGAAGTAAACCAAACACTGTGTTACTAGTTACTAGTTTATATGCAACACGGTTACCTATACGAGTACATTAAGATGAACAGATATTCAATAACAATTGCACAAGTTAAAAAAATGTTCCTTTGCTTTGGTTCCCATTGGCATCCACGTGGATGATATTTTCCATTTATGAATGAAATTCTTTTGTTCTCGTTATCTCGGACGCTTAAAGATAACAGAGCACAAAATTGTAGTAGGTTTTTGGATCTCTCGATTCGGATTTTATTAAAGAATCGCGGGAATGATACATTTTTCATAGAGAAAATACATACTACGTCTCTCCACAGGGGTGCGTTCTAATTTGTCGTCCGACGACGTCCGACGACGCCCTGAGCGCTTTTATATGACCGGAGCGATCGTCCGATGATCTTCCAGAGCGTTCTTAAATATCGCTCGACGACGCACCGGTCGCCCCACGAAATCGGTGGATAAATATCGCCCTGACGTTTCATTTGACAGTTGGGACACAAAATTGTATTATTATTATTGTTATATATATATTTTTTTTTTTTTTTTTTTTATTGCCTATAGGCTAGCCTTTGACCACTATCTCACCTGATGGTAAGTGATGATGTGGTCGAAGATGTTGTTCAGGCTAGCCTAGAATGACTGGCTCTCATATATGTTATATTTTGTATGTTTGTTTTAGTTGTGTGTCGTGGAAAAGTACATAATTGTAAATACATTTCTTCCGAGTCAGTGAAACATTTTAAGTAGTGTTCTTGATACAGATATGATACAGAGCCGTTCTTAAAAGGCGGACGACGAGCGTCGCTCTGCTTGGAGCGATCATCCGTCGTCGGACGACATATAAGAACGCACCCCTGACGAACGAGGTGTGTTGCCATGTACATGTGCTGTGCTGAAGCCACAAATGCCTTAAAATGTAATAGTAGGAAACACGTGATAGGGTTGTCCGCCCACAGTATTTTAATGTGATCTACCTTCTCTAGTTTTATTTTACTTTAGTGATTGTAAATATCGTATTTTATTTAAATGAATTAGTTGCGAATGGTTTATAAAGTGCTTAATAGAAATACGTGTTCAGGGCCGCTACGAAATTTCGTTTTTCGTGTTACGAGTGACATTTTAGACCACGAAAATCGAATTTGTTCGTTTTTTTATATAATCTATGGTCGGATCGCATCTTTCATCACAAATCGTGCCCTATAGGGAATCTCCCATACTACTCTGAGAACGCTATTATGCCTCAATCAATTTTAAGTCTTAAGCGGGAGAATTTAAAAAAAAATCACTTGGTAAGTGTGACAGTCCTATGTAGTAAGGGATCAGCGAGAGGTGTCGCTACTGTTCTAGAAGTTAAATACTCGTAATTAAAATTTACGTTAATTTCTTTGTTCTCCATAGGAATTTAAATCCTCATTAGAATTTGTGTTCTTACTGCATATTTAGAACTTGACTTTGACTACTTACCTATGAATAAATGATTATTTCATATTTTGAAAATGTACAAACCATACGAATCCAATTTCAAAAATATCTTATTCAGAATCTACACAGGCAAATGCTTGCTAGTCTATGCTACGAACCAAGTTAAACAAAAGTGAGCCAATACGTGATTTGCGGATACCTTTCTATCGGTCCCGAAGTTCGAAACTTCGGTGAATTAGAGTAGGGGCCCTGTTTCTTGGTACCTAGATTTATTAAAAAACATTACTCATAAATCTGGGTCTCCAAAATATGATGCGTCCAAAAATGTTTACTTTTAATTTTAATCGTTTAAAAATTCCACATACGGATAAAAACGTTATTCAACAATACTTTTGGAATATAGAGGTACGTTTCGATAAATAATAATATCTTTCACTTGATAACAGATACACCTGCAACTACTTAAAAATGTATATGTTGTGTTTAACTTAATATATATTTTTTTAATTGTTGACTTTCAGATTATTCCCCCCTTTTCTTCAACATATTTCTCAAAATTATCATCTGGGTCCAAAAAAGTTTGTGAATGATTCTTACTGAAGTCCTGGTACTTTAAATATCAATTTTCTGCGGCTGATATTGTGCGTGGTTATCCCTGAAAGTCAAGTATATTTCTATGTTTAGCCTTTTTTATCAATGCTAGTATACCTTTATAACCATACTCGTACTAAAAATATACAACATTCTAACTATTATAACGAAAGCATTTAGACAACCTAAATGCCATCGCAGGTCCGTAGGCAGTTCAAATGCTCCAGTTTTTGAAGCAGATGGACTGCCGCGCAGCAGGTCCATAGTTCGAATCCCGCCGCGGGCTTGAGCTTCACCGCATGGTGGAAGGGCATTTTGCGAATGCCCGCCTGGCTAGCGACCACCCTCAAGTAGAAAATCTGTCGCCAAGCACCTAACGCTGTGTTCCGGCAGCAGTCCTTGAGAGCCAGTGAAATTACAGGCACATGAGACTTAACTACTATGTCTCAAGGTGGCGCAGTGCAATTCGTGACTAGTGACGAAATGTATCTGTTATAGGCAGAGGTTAGTCCGTTTAACATCAGGTGGGCCTCGAGCTTGTTCCGTCACAATAACATTAAAAAAGAAGTTCCTTAGCAGTTGGCAGCGTGCTCAGGATGCTGGTAAGATAGGATCATTACTTGTTGGTCTAGTAACTAGACTCTAGTTAAATTATAAAACCCCTTTCGAAATCATCATCATTTATTATAAGGTAAGATTCAAAGGTTTACTTATCAGCAATAAACTTTTTATATATTGTCAAGCCTCAACCAAAAAGTGGATATTAATATGAAATCTCATTGGACCTTGTTGTATGAGAACTTATTGGTTTAGAGTAGCTACTTATGGAACTAATAAAAAAAAGAGAAAAGTAAGAAAATCAGTGCGCCGTCCCGTAGAAAACACTACTGCTCCTTGAACATCAAACAAAGCGATGTTGATATCTCCATTCACTTTTCTACAAAAAGAGTCCTAGTTTGTTCTTTTTACTACAATAAGGTTTCCAGTAAGAAAATACTTCAATACCCTTCAAATAATACCATTCCTCCTAGTCTCGATTACGTTACAAACGTCGCTATAGTTGAAAAGGCCCAATGAACAATCTCCCTGGCCGTCCCCATTTCTAACTGAAAATGAGGGTATGTAGCACCTCTATTGTTAAATTCTACTCTAAAGCTATAGCCGAAAGGTTCATTTTGCTTTGGTTTCGAAAGGGTAGAAATAATATGTGTTGTTTGCTTTATAGAGGCTAGTTTTTCAATAGATCCTTAGCTACGAGTAGGTAAGTATAGTTGATCTAGAACGCTGATTTTCTATTGAATTTTTAGGATGCCGGTCGTTGTGAAAGCAGGGACCTTTTTGTATGCTTGAGTGGTTTAACATTTCTTCCACATGAGTTGTCATAAAGTTAATAGGTTGTTGAAGAAAATTTTCCTATTACATAAAACATTTTGTGCAAATAGAAAAATGATTTTGCAGTTTCTGTTCTGCGATTCCAAAAATAGTTTACTCTATGAAATAAAATTTCTATTCTAATTGTTATTTGCAATGCTACATAGATGTGGACTAAATATAAACTAATAAGATATAAGGATTTACCTGTATGTAAATACAGGACATAGGTAAATTCTTATTTTTTCTTCTCTTATTATAATCTTTACTTAATATTTAAGCTGATATTAAAACTATGTTCTTTTTTTTAAGTATTTTATATTCGAAGAACGTGCCTGGCTCTTTAATACCCCAGATCTATGGGTATTTAAATATTAATACGATATTAATACTTTAATACGAGTATACTATACCTAAGGGTATAGTATACTCGTATTAAAGACTCAGGAACACTTCTTATTACAAGGTGAACCTCTTTGAACAGCGAAAATAAGACATTTGTAAGCTTAAAAAACTGTTTTAGTCCACTTACGTCGGGCATAAACAAAGACCTTATATTTACCAAGTTAAAGTTCTTTGGTTGCTTAAACAAGAACTTTGCAAGCATGAGACGTGAAAATGGTGTTTATTTGTTCTAGTATCCCATAAAAGAATCGCAAACTGATTTTATAAAAATATTATTAAATTATAATGTACGCATAAATAGCAACATAAAACATTTTTTTTTTAATTTAACAATGTTAAGGTTTTTATTAATGTACCTATAATTTATACAAAATTACATCCTACTCGTATCACATTAATTCTTAAATTATTGCTATTTCATTAAATTTTTAATGACGTACATTAAAAAAATCAAATTGTAGTTTTTGCATTATCGCCTTCTAAGCAATTAAGGGGACGTAGGGACAGTTAGTTATGGGTTCGACTCCCGCTTATGGTTGAAACTCTTCCATTAGTTATTTTGTAAATGTTAATGTTCGTGCGATTCCCGGCTTAGGAATAATTATATATACTATTCATGTCAGGTTATTTCAGGTAAGTTACACCAATACACACAATAATATAGTTGCGTTTTATAAAAAAAATTACAATTAAAAATAATATTACAATCAAATTACAAGCTACAGCATCCTGCGTTTGACGTGTCAGATTATCTAAACATTTTAATTTAATTGCTGAATGTGCCGAAGGAAAAAGCCAAAAATTATGCGCCGGTATTCCGCCTTTTTCTTCAGTAAAACAGAGTAAACGAACAAATTAGTAATAAAGAAAAAAAAACATTATTTTTCTTAATATTTAGGCATTTCCCTCCTTCCAATACAATATCAAAAGGTTACCGAAAACCATCTATCGAAGAGTTAGCTTAAACTTCTGTCAAAGGGTGATGATAAAAATAGGTGACATTATCAACATTGTTTGCTAATGAAAGAGATACCTCTTCAATCTAAAACCTTAAGGAAAGGGTTTTCATATCACTGGGTTTCGAAATTGTAACATTCACAATTTGGTGAGATCATTACAGGGTTTTTAATAAGTTAATAACACCCTAGATAAACTTCAGACCCCGTGAGATGATGATTTTTACTGTATAACAACTGCCATCCTAAGACAACAACAAGCAACGTGCCCTCCAAACTCCGAAGCACTGAAGTGCTCAGTAGTAATGCCACTAGCGGTCACCCATTCAAGCCTTGACTGCAGTGGAGCTTACTTTACTTAGCTGATCAATAAAGAACTCTGATTTCAGTTTACAGGTTGCTAGGGTTACTTTAATATCTCCCTACATTAAACTTTCCCATTCTAGAGAACCAATGACCTGAAAGAGCTCCCAGAATTTCCTACTAAAGGATTCGAAGGCATCCGTCACCGAAGCAGCGTAACAACGTAAAAGCTGAAAAATCACCGGCGAAATTTCAAAAATAGCATTTTCTAAATTTATCTCTTGAAATTGTCCGGAAAATTGCTCGGTGAAGCTTGAAGCGAGCTAGGGCATGCTTCATGTGTTGTGTCTTTCGGGGTTTGTGGATATAAGAGTATTATGTTAAGGAAAATTTAATGATTTTCGTAGAGGATGTTTATAACAGTTTTGAAATCTTGTTAAAGAGTTTGTAGAGGGAATTCTTTATTAGTATTCTATGTAGTCAAACAGTATTAGAACTGGGTTATTGATTTCACGTATTTTAACAATTTTAGTATATTAGCATGCTCAGCACGCGGCCAACTGGTAGTGGGCTGGGGTATTTGGACTACCTGTGGGCCTTTTGGTTTTTTTTAAGATGAATTTCAAAAGGTGAATTTGAAAACGCGTACGCATTAGAGATATGAATACAATCCATACTAATATTAAGAGGAAAGATTAGTATTTTTGTATGCAACGAATAAACTTAAAAACTACTGGACCGATTTGGATGAAATTTGGTATAATAGTTTGAGACCCGGGAAAAGACAGGATACTATTTATCCGACTGCGCAAAAAGAGGTTAATGATTTTGCCTGTGGTGGGATTCGAAGCATGGACCTACTTCGTGGCAGGAGCAGAATTTGTCACTAGTCCGCATAACTGTTTCAAAAAGTTAGAAAGGCTCAAGTCTACTTATCAAAAATAATTAAATATAAACTTGTCTACCTGCTATTTTTTTTTTTTTATGCCTGATAGGTTAGCCTTTGATCACTATCTCACCTGATGGTAAGTGATGATGTGGTCGAGGATGTTGTTCAGACTAACCTAGAGTTACTGGCTCTCAAGGACAGCTGCCGGAACACACCGTTAGGTGCTTGGCGACAGATTTTCAACCTGAAGGCTAGCCAGGCGGGCATTTGCAAAGTGCCCTACCACCATGCTATATAGGTGTGTAAAATGTACTAAAGAGGTTTTTATGGAAATCTGACGGAATAAGATGGTACTTGATGGTTAAGCGGCAACCTCTGCCTATAACAGATACCCATCATACAGAGACATAAAGTTGTTAAGTCTCATGTGCTTGTAATTTCTGGAAGACCAGCATTAAACATTTTACTTACACATTAATTGTGTCAGTAAAGTTAGATGGCAAAACGTAACAGGAAACTAGTTCCACAATACAATTTAACAAGTATTAATGCAGCACTATACTGACAAGTTTTGTATATTTATTTAAATAAGATCTCAAATAGATTTTCAAATGATTGAGGATGAAGAGTCATTTAGAATTTTCTCTCAAGAACAATTGAGTCACAACGATCGCGCGTCGTGCTCATTTGGTCAATAAAACGTGTTTTATTAGACCATACGAGATTGGGGTAATCACGTATGGTGTAAATATACAAATTCAAACTTAGAGCGTTAAGTTTTAGGGGGTCATATAATAAAATTAAAAATAACGATCCGTTATTAGGACAATAATGGATAAAATAATATATTCATAAGTTAATGTAGACATTACCTTCAATAAACTAGTGGCTATGTTGGGCGAACACCTTGCGATGAAGTATTATTTTTTAACATTTTCAATTTCCATAGCTCCGCCTTACTGAATAGTTCCCATGAACTGAACAGTCAAAAAATTCCATATAATTATTGAAACTGGTCACAAGATCGGTTGAGAAATACAAACTGCAGAGGAGATTCAACTCGTGAACGGGTGCTGCTGGAGGATACTGGTCTGCTCTGGATGCTAGTGCTAATGACATGAAAAGAAAACAAAAAAAAACTTTTAACACTGTTCCCCCTTAGAATGTTGCATGTTTCATATTTCATATTTCTTGTTTTTAAATAAAAAATGACATAATTGAAAAAAGTCACGGACCCTGGAGTCTGTGGAGTGTAGATTTATAAAAAAAAAAACAAAACTGCAGAGGAGAACAGCCGCACATACACCGGTCAGACGCCAGACCAGACCAATCCAGGCTTTGGTGGCGCTTCGTGCTTGCTCGGTGTTAAAATATGGAAAAGCATTGATTTATAGAAAATAAATCTCCTTGGCTTAGCTGTATCTTTTTCTTCCATTGAATAATCTGATAATTGTAAAAAGCTACTATATATAGATTAAGGCCTTATTAAAGGCCTATGTTGAAGGGTTATTTAGGGATCGTTTAAATGTTTAGGAACACAACGTGAACGAAGTTGCAGATAATTAAATCTCCTCACAGTAACAACCTATATAACAACATTATCTAGCTATCTACTTTACTATTATATCCATCGCTAACCACAGAAGTTAGACAGCAAAGCGTAACGGGAGACCAGTCCGACAAACAAATACAATTTAACAAGTATAATGCAGCGCCGCCTCCACAAATGGAATTGGGTTAAGACGCGATTTGTAAATCTATATCAGAGAGAGTTCAGTCGGTTTTAAAAGGCGATAAGAATGAAGCCACAGATTCCCATTTAGCTCAAACCTCACTTCTTTCTATTCTATCTCTTTATTTTACCCTACCACTAAAGTCCTTTGCCTACTCCTATTGCGCGTATAAAAGGTTGAAAATATGTTTTAACAAAAAGTACCACACGAAACATTGGCATTTCTGTAAAGTCAAGAACTTCGGAGGATGCTTCGTGTAGAAGCGAAACGCATCGAAAATTCTTTCGGTTTGGCTGCGTAGCGTTTGTGACATCACTTAGTAGAAAATAATGTGGAATTGTCAATAGATATACTTTTTATATATTTAAATGTTTTATAATATTAGATAATATAATGCTTTCGAAAAATATTTTCAAATATTTGTTATTAGTAGCATATCTTATAATTGCCATATATTACAGGGCTTGGTCAATGCGATGCATGATCAAATACTAGCACTAATTTTGCTCAACGTAAAATAATTTTGATACAACGGGTGCTGGGCACTCTGCTAGTGAGCTGGAGCATAAGATCCACCTGTGGGTCTGCAATGGCTTTAGGTTGCCTATATGCTTTCATTATAGTAGCTTTTACGCATGGTAACTGGTAAGCTTAGCTTAGGGGTAAAACAGGAAACCTGAAATCGCTTTTATGATTTTCCAACCAACAATATTAGTATTAAAACATGTTAATATTAATTATCTTATACCATTCGTGTTGTTTTGTTACGTAAAACCACTGGTCACTGTTTGAAAAGGTTTCTATAACAGTTACAAAAAATAACCGTTATTTCATACAATGATATTTGAAGTTTTTCACGTACCTAATGAAAAAGGGACGTGAGAAACTTCCACTGGTCTGCTCGAATCAAAATGTAGTATTATTGTAAATATTCACCCGATGCCATTTTACCAAACAAAGTTAATATCGATTACTTACATTGATAACTTATTTCGAATACAAAAACAACATTCAAATCAATCCAGCAATTTTTGATAAACAACGTTACGAGATAGACACAAATAGATAAAAGCTTCAAATAAACCACCCCTCATTTCCCGCCACGTAGTCAAAAACAATTTACGATGTTAACGTGCTTTACGGGTAAATTGAAACATTCAAGAGACACATTGCCACTTTCTCGTAATAAAGGGAGCAAGTGTATGCCAAAACCGCATTTTTCAATAAACCCCCAAAAGCACTAGTTAGGCACGAGCTCGGATATCTGGCAACAAATAGAACAGAGCAGTGGCTTATTCACAAATCCTGCTGACTGCAGGGAGGTATACTATTTCGAACGACGATATTACAACGTTTCGAGAACGATACTTTTTTGTTGATATAGTTTTTAAAGAATACTAAATTCGTTCTCAGTTCATTTATATTATCACTAGCTTTCCGGGCGCGGCTCCGCCCGCGCGTATGTCGGTTATCGCGCAAAAACATTCACCTTTTTTTGCGCAGTTGGATAAAAACCATCCTATGTTTTTTCCCGGGTCCCAAACTATTTCCATACCAAATTTCATTCAAATCGGTCCAGTAGTTTTGGCGTGAAAGCGTAACAGACAGACAGACTGAGTTACTTTCGCATTTATAATACTAGCTTTCCGGGCGCAGCTCCGCCCGCGCGTATGTCGGTTATCGCGCAAAAACATTAAGCTCATTTTGCGCAGTTGGATAAAAACAATTCTGTTTTTTCCCGGGTCTCAAACTATTTCCATACCAAATTTCATTCAAATCGGTCCAGTAGTTTTGGCGTGAAAACGTAACAGATAGACAGACAAGTTACTTTCGCATATATAGTACTGATTAGTTTGTTTGCAAACGTTTTATTACACATGAAGGAAGTTACTGCGTTTGTCACCATTAACTTTCAAAACGGTTGAACAGATTTCGATGAAACATGGCATATATATATATACTCTAAATCCTGGATTACATTATCTGACAGCTTACACCGTTTTACTGATTATTTCCCGATAAAGACAATAACAATTTAAATAAAAATGAAAATTTATTCATACAGTAAACATATTATACGTTAGTATTTTGTAAATTATAATTATTTATACGTGCGAAGTTCTGGCTGCTTGTCAAATACTAATGATGCAGAAATTAACATATCAAATTTTATATTATACTTTTTAATATTTTTCTCTAAGGAATAATTAAAAGTATTAAGAAGTGCATTCAATTATTAAGAAATTACATGTGTTTTTCATTGTGCATTCAATTATTATGAAAACATAATCTTCGTTGATTTAGTGATATTAACGGTCTCGTGTCGTCGCTTTGAATTGTGACGTGCTGGGTTCCATCTCCAGCTAAATAAGGCGTAAATGATACTTTCCGCTAACTGTACCAAAGATTTGCATGGCTGAATTTAAGAGCTTCGTAATTTATTTAAATTATAGCCCACAGAGTCCCATTTATGTCGTACCTCACTTCTTTATATTCTATCTCATCATTTTACCTTACCACCTAAAGTCATCCTTTGCCTACTCATATTCCGCGTATAAAAAGGTTGTCAATATGTTTAAACAAAGAGTACACCAAAACATTGGCATTTTTAGATAGATAGAAAACTCTTTATTGTTACACCACATATAAAATATTAAAGTTTACATCATAACATTTAATTAAATAATGATAACATAGTGTTACAATGGGCGGCCTTATCACTAAAAGTGATCTCTACCAGGCAACCTTAGGATGGAGTTGAATAAACAAAACAGTTGGGGCGGGTGTAGTCTAACAATTAACAATGAAAAAAGTACAAATTCATAAAAATATTTTAAAAATAAAACGAATTTTAGTATAGTTTCTAAACAAATGTATAAAATAGGATGTAAGTTTTTAAAATAAATAAATACATAATATATATACGCATAAATAAATATATAAATAAATATATACACATATCAACATACATAAATAGATAATGATATATATATATATACATATATATATATAAATAAATAAATTATATAAAGATACATACATATCATAATATTATCCCATACAAAGCCTAGACATTCACAAAAATGTAGTGCAAAATTAATTGGACAAATAAAACTTTTTAACTTGATCCTTGAACATTCTGAGAGTCGGTGCTTGTCTGATAGATACAGGAAGAGAATTCCACAAGCGAGCAGCCTGAATGGTGAAAGATTTGCTATAGAACGAACTAGTATGAGGATGGATTTCAAGTGTAAGATTTTCTGATGACCTTAAAGTGTTACTGTTAAAATTATTACTGTTGTTTTTTTTAAACTGCAATGCTATTTTTATAGGAGAACACAATAAAATTTAGAAAAAGTTAAATAGGAAACTGGTTAGATAGGAAATTACAGGAAACAAGTAAAAAATCTGGAATTTCGGCATATTATGTACTATATTCACTATGTAATCGGCACGTACTGAACACTAATTTAAAAACTGTGATAAAAACCATAAACATATTTTTATCTTATCTTTATTGCATCTGTGGGAGGCGTAAAAGGCGACGAAAAGAAAAATACCAGAAGGTGGGCAGCAGTGCCTTCCGAAAAACTGCCATCTTATAGTGCGATTGCTAAGACGCCTGCCAATTGTGGGGATAATGGTAAACCCCTCAAATGGGGGATGCTTTTGCTCAATGGTGGAAGTTATGGCTGTTGATGTGCAATACACATTTTAAGCAGTGATTGCTCTAGGTAGGGTTCTTATCAATCACTGCCATCAACATTGAAAGCAAGCTCCAATTTTTAATTCTTTAGTTTACCATCTCTGATCATATCATCACTTAGCAACAACTCTTAACAAAAAACTCAGGCCATCATTGACTCGCTTGTATTCTCGTCCATCCTAATAACAGCGCATAGTGCTTGCACCGCATTGCAGTACGACGGATTATCAGGCTCTACTTTTTCATTTAACAAGCCAAATGAGCTCGCTAAGAATTATATCGAAGTCATATCATTCACTGTGAACTTCATTCATGTTATACGAGAGTTCATTATTTTTGAACACGCATTTCTTATGGTCAGAAACATTCTGGTAGTCTTCAGTCCAGTAGTCTTGTTAATGACATTTACAAATTATTGGAGCTCAAATTGTTAGTTTTTGTTCCTTATGTAAATTGAACCCGCATACTCCAATTTCGCGCCGGGTGCCTAAACCATTTGGCCACCGCAAGTAACCACCACCTTCCGACCCGATGCTCCAATTTACTTTAACCGTCATAGGTCTTGTTAATGCCTGCTATGACGTTTAAAATAATTTGTCTAATTTCTCCGTCGTAGCTAAGGGGTTAAGACGCCTGGTACGTATCATTGGATGACGCGGGTTCAGTGGCAATAGCTGTGGACCGTCACGCAGAAGGTCCTTGGATCAAACCCCACCACGCGATTGAGCTTCACTGCTTGGTGTTAGCTACCAACCTCGAAAGACAATCTGCCAAGCAAATAACGGGGTGCCAGCTAGCTTGAGCCAGCACTGGACCACATCATTTCTCAGCGTGTAACTTATCATATATAAAAAAAATAAAAAACCCTTCATAACGTTTTCACACCCCTGAAAACTGCCGTCGACCCGGCAACAAAACGTTCATAATGAACAAGAACAACGGCCGTTATGTTAAGGGTAAACGACGTAACAGTTTCGGAGCAGTTCAAAAGTTGGGCAACATCTGGATGGCCATGCCATAATTAATTGGGCAGACCTTGCAGCTCCTTACCTGCACCCCTTTAGGCACAAGCTGTACATCGAGCGACGCTATGTTAGGATAGCTGACACATTAAGGGCGCACCGAGATTTTTAGGAGCGCCGCGTATGTGTGCGTAAGTAAGGCACGCCAACAGCATCCGTCCCCGTTCGACGGCCGAAGAATTACTAAAGCGGATAGGGACAAAGTATCGCGGCTCTGACTGGAATGGGTGGAACATGCGTGAATTTGAGTATTTCCTTCGTATAATAAAAACAAATACCTATTTGAAAAATGAAATGTGTATACGTTATAGAAAACATGTTGTTTTTATTATTATTCAAATACGGATGACTCTCTGTTAAGTATTTACGCCGTACTAAGGGTTTATTTAGTTTTTTAGATGTAACTTTGGATGTTTTTTCTATAGAGAAAATGTTAAGTAATCGTATTTCCAAAGTGTATGATTTATAGAATGAATCCGTAAATATAATATATAATAATAACATAACTCAAAATTCAGAAATAAAGATACAGCAAGGGATCAAACGAACCACAATTACGTATCGCTGCCTCTGTACAGGCTTAAAAGATGAATGCCTAACTGTACTAAAGTGAGCAAAATCGAATCTTAGCAAGGAAATTCATATACTAAGTCAAACTCGTCTGCATCGACTTTTCACCATTTCTTCTGACACATGACTGAAACTTTTTAAGATTGGTGCAATACAATTTTACCTGAGGAACGCCAGTAGTGAGATAATTATACATCTAGAAATTGTCATAGTTTGTGCAGACGGGAAAAAGAATGCCGAGTTCGAATTGCAACCACACATATCTTTCTGTGCGAAAGATATGTGTGGTTGCAATTCGAACCCGGCACCCCACAATGAAAAGAACCGCGAAAATATAAACTCAGTAATTTCCACAATAATTGCCACCACAGACACGTAGCGCTTCGTATGAAAACCAAACGCCAACAGGATCTAGATACTAAGTTATTAGTAATTTTAGGTTTAACTTATTTAGTTTGAATGTTTATTCGCTTCGGTAGCTTCGCTTGTGCTGTGACCTGCGCTTTATAGTCAAAGTCTACAAGACGACGACCAACACTTGCATTTGAATTTATGTTTTGGTGTCATCTGCACTAACTTGGAATTTTGTTAGACAATTGTTGCGAGTTTAACAATTAAGGCCATCGAGTGTGCCTTTTCAATGATATTTGTATTTTCTTTGTCTTTGATTGAACAACTAAAGTACCTAGTATAAAACTAAAAAGGTATAAATATTTTTATTTCAAATAGCCAGCAGGGATATTTAGTCCGAAAATCCCCTATAAATGTTTCCTTCAAAGGTGATTTACGAAATTTTCTACTTTGGCCTAAAGATGAAAACCTTTCCAAAGTTTAAAAACCGTGTCCAGTGACGCGACTTAAAAGAGGATTTTTGCAAGTCCGATAGTTATGATAGGAGCAAGTAACATAGAAAATAACAGCTATATTTTCAACATTTTCAATATTTTGTTGCATGCATATATTATTATATAGATCTTAATATAAAAATGTACATGATTTATGCAGATATTTGTTTAGCGAAACAAATTATAATTTGGTGTAGACTATATGATGTTGCGTAATTCAAAACAACAAATGTAATATCATACTATATTTAAACTGAATTTTAGTAGCTTTTCAGTGATGTCACCCAAACGGCTTTAACGGAAGACCAGCGCTGGTTGAACGACCAGCATAACGCTGAGTTAAGGCCGGTTTTGCGACACATAGAAATATTATATTATTATGTTTCATATATAATTTGAACAAAGTACATATATTGTCATTATTTATTTGTTGCAAAATAAACATTTTCTTTCTTTCTTTCTTTAAAAGCGATAATAAAGTCTAATTTATAAGTGACTGCTGTCACTTTGACACTTGTTTTGACTTTGATCGTGTGTTTGTTTTAACTTTAACTACGTGGCATTGGCTAAATTGTGGTGGTGTCCACAGAAGCCACAAAACAAGAGTTGTTAGTTGTTGTTTTAACTTCATATTTGGGTTACATTCCTGTCTTCACAGAACAACCTGTCTTCTTTTGAGTTACATTCCTGTCTTCACAGAAAAAAAAAGAACAACTGTCTTGTCTAGCGTCAAAAGAATACAGAGGTCAAAAGTGACAGCTAAAAACAGCAAGCGGTGAAGATTCTGGACTCAGAGATCTGCATTCACTATGAAGTCTACAATCGCTTGGTTGAATGCAAACGCAACAGGCAGCTGTCAGATCGCGGCGGTCAAATAGAACGCATGTTTTATAGCAAGCTACGATATCAGTGCCGCAAAATATTAAAAGTATTCTGAGTGTATGGCAAGGAAAATATGTTTTTTTACCGATATTATTTTCAATTTAATCGATATTATGTAAATGCTCGATTATTTAAAGTCAAATAAAAGAAAAATGAAACAGCATTTTGTGCTGAACACAGTTGTTATGGTCTATGTGCAGACCAATTAGCAATTGCCATTGCGATAAACCTTTTTGGTCATCTACGTGATACCATGTTTTATAAACTGCTATCATTTGGCATCGTGCCCAGGATTTTGATATTATTGCCCCGTTGCTGTTATAAATGAGTGTAAATATTTTTCTTCTTATCTTTTCCATTACCCCACGCTATATGGGGTCAGCATTACATGTATTTCTTTCTCCATTCTGCTCTGTTGCTCGCCATCTTACCACTCAGTCCTATCACTTAAATTCCACAATCCATTCATACCACCTTTAGCCTTCCTTTCCTCCGATATCCATGCGTATTCATACATACTCAACCTCATTTTCCCTTCACCTCATATAACGCCCATATTAGGCATGGCATAAAATAGTATAGATTTGCAAATTTTACTCCTTAACATTATTAAATATCGTGTTTTGTCCATACATAACTGTGCGTTTATCCCCCTTTATCCGCTAAGTTATCCCCCTTTGTCATTTCCATTTTGAGGATACCCCTCTTGTTGACTACTGTACTTACTGTACTTGGGGAGCGATGGCTCCCCAATACCCTCAATTTAACGGCATTCAAAGCTGAGCTGCGGGAATTGTTGACGATCAAGCTCTCTCTGGTACGCTCGACCGTTTGGCACTGCGTAGAGATGTTAAATCACAAGGCTTTGATAAACATTTCAGAAACGAAAGGTAACTAAGTTAAATCATACAATCACAAACTGGGAAACCGTTACCACAGCCGCTACTCCTTGCAACTAAAAACATAAGTAAATATTCTAGAAATACAGTTCCGTATTTACGTTTAAATTTAATATTCTCCCGGGGCTATACAGTGGAATGCAGTTTATTTTCATTCTGCGTCTATTAAGTTTCTCTGTATCGCACAAAACTAGAGTAATACTGGTCGAGTTAAACGATTTAAAGGGTAGGTAGTAGAATAAATATTAATATTGTTAGGGTTCCGTACCCAAAGAGTAAAACCGATACCCTATTACTGAGACTTCGCTGTGCGTCCGTCCGTCCGTCTGTCACCAGGCTGTATCTCAAGAACGGTGATAGCTAGACATTTAAAATTTTCACTGATGATGTATTTCTATTGCCGCACTTAGCCGGTTTTAAGTTTTATAGCGAATGGAATGAATTTATTTTACTAAAAAAAAATATTACCTTGTCATAATATAAAATATACTATTAAAACCATAAATATTGGTGGATATAGAGGTAGAGGTAGAACGAAGAAGGTAAGGTAAGGACATATGCTGCGCTCATGACTTGGATAAGTAACCACGAGTGGCATTACTACTGAGCGGATATGTGCTTCGAAGGGCATGTTAAGCTGTCGGTCCCTGATAATGTCTTAGGATAGCAATTGTAATAGCATGGTGGTAGGCCATGGTGATTGGCTAGCTAGGCGGATGGTAGCTTTCATCCTCAATTTTAAAATTTGACGTCAAGCACCTCTTCCTGATCGGTAGTACTAGCTACCCAATCGACCAAAATGCACTTTCGCCATACATTGCAGCTCAAGTCGGCAGTGGGTATCGAACCATGGAACTGCGGCACGGCAATCTATAGCTTTTTTTTCCCTTTGGCTTCAAGACTTATGCTGCTTAATTTGTTCAAGTGGTTATTGAATTTCTTTGACCTATCTGTTTTATATTTGAGTTGATCTATGAGGCAATTATGACGAAAGCTCAAGCAGCATCTAAGATATTGTAAAATACCTAGCGAATAATGAATATAAAAAAGCAAATTCAGATATTATCGTTCAAAACTTGATAAATTGATAATTCAAGCAATCGTTTTAACTTTTGGCTTTTATAAAAACTTTTAAATAGATTTACCTTGAGTGAAAGTTTAATATTAAAGCTTTAGATTTTTTGCTAAAAGTTTTATACGTCGATTGCTTTCTGAAGATTCATTGAAGCATTTATAAACATATTTTACCTAACTATAATTGACATAAGTTTCGTGAAAGGCTCAGATTTCTTTTTAATTTTTTAAATATTTTTAATGATTTATTAGGGATCAATTGTCAGTCATTTACAATAAGAAATGCCATCGGCAATAATTGGATTATGATATCGGATAATATTTTGTTCAGCTAATACAAAACTGCCGAATTGAAGTTGATGTAAATAAAATAAAACCAACTTGTATACTTTTAAGTTATTCCACCAAACAAAAATAATATCAAAATTAGAAAATCCAGTAAAAAAATCCTGGGCACGTTGCCAACCGGTAGTGCATTCGTTGTTTTAGCTGAAGTGTTATGTATAGTTTGTAGTGTTTTTTTATTAAATGCATACCGCCGACCAAACCAAAGTCTTAAAAACTTCCTAATTTTTTTGGAAGTCAGATATACGAGTAGTTGAGCCCCACTTAAACATACCTTACAATAATTACATTTTATGCTTTACCATCATCTACAACAAATATTATAAAGATGAAAGAGTGGTATTTTTTTATGATAAGTGATCGCCGTCACCCACATCATGCGCAACACCAGAGGTCTCGAGGTTTATTGAAGGCTTCTAAGTCGTATCTGTTCGGAAACACTTCACTTGGCAGCTGGTTCCATAATGTGGCAGTGCGAGGTAGAAAATGTATGCATTTTTGAATGGAACGAATAAATTTAAAACTACTGGACTCATTTGAAAAATTCTTACATCGTTAGAATCCTACATTATTCCAGATGAACATAGACTATAGATTATTCTTTAAAAGTTGAATTTTTTAATGAAATTTTTGTTGCGTTCGTTCGTGCGTAGCCGGAGCTGGCCGCTAGTTATTTCATAGAATGAAGGGTCAATACAATTTGGTTATGCTCATATTTAAACATACTACGAGGATGTCTAGTGTGTCTCGTTGTACGTAACAAGAACTTTGTAAAAAGTTTTGGATAACAAGACACTTTGTAAAAAGTGGTTTTCCACGGTGAGTCTTAGCTTGGCCCCTGTACTACGTCGCTACGGGCAGCCAGCAGCACCACTTTTTCTACGGATCTCCGCGCCGATGACTCCATCCGCACCCTCCGTGTTATACTTTCGCTGAATATACGATGAAGTCGCATTTGCTCTCCAGTTGCAACTCCGGTTATACAGCCACTGATTCCGGAAAACGTTCTGACACTACCAAGCCACATGGCGGATCTTTCGCGACCAGCGCGGTTACATTATAACCGGTCGTCAACAGACTTCCACCAGAAAAGTTTGATGTAAAACTCAGGTTAGTACCTTAACCGTCTCTTACGGTAACCACGAGATGATATGCGGTGGTGGATAGTATTCTGATTTGCCACCATACATAGTAAGGTTTATTTTTAAGCCATTACCTATATGATACTTAAACCCAGAACTGTACCAAGTGAAGAGTTTATTACTGTATCAGCCGAACTGTCCGCTAATGAACACAGCCTCCCCCATTATGGGGGGTTTGCCATAATCCCCACGTTTGAGCAGGCGTCTTGGTGACCACAGTATGAGATATCAGTTCCTCAGAAAGCTCTGCTACCCACCTTCTAGTGTGTTACCCTTAGTCGCCTCATACGTCACTTATGGGTAGAGATAAGGGGGTAACATTGTAGCCCAACACCCCACGGGCAACAAATTATTAGTTTAATAAAAATGATCACGGTTATTGTAAGTCTTTTCAGGCAGATATACAAATATAAATCGCCAAGACGCCTGCCAAACGTGGGGATTAAGGCAAAACCTCTAATAGAGGAGGCATTTACTCAACGGTGAACGTTATGGCGGAGTTACAGAGCCGGGACTTGTATAAAAACGGGTTACTGCTAAAAGAATATATACATACATATAAAGTTATATACAAGAAATGTTAAGACTTAGATGCTTTGGTAAAAATCCAAAAATTCCGCAGCTTCCTAAAATGTTTTGGCGTTAATTTTGTATAAAGTACATTTTATATAAATACGAATACAATTTTAATGGAGTCGAGATTTCACGGTGGCTGGTTCATGAGGGTTGACATAGATAAATTGAACCCCTCCTTTGCTGTTTTAGAGTTCTTTAGGAACAACATTAAAACGGCGCGTTTACGAGCACCGAGTTAAAAGGAAATCTTTGCAATTGTTTTCCAGAGTACAGTATGCTTTGTTAAAATAAGAAAGTTATTTTGTTGGAACAAAATGTTCTGAAAAAGTGTGTAATAGATTTTTCTGCTGACTCTGCAACTAGTATTTTGGAGTTACTTTGGCGCGGAGGTATTGAAGGAGAAATTTGAGGAAGCGAAGGATTCTTGGATTTAACCAGACAATGGGAGGTTATTCCAAAAATTACTTGCCTGATAGCGAAAACTGATACGGAACGCAGCTGTCTTAATTTTTATATATATATATATATTAGCAAGTAGCTAGAAGCTCTTGTGTTAAATAAATTTTGTGAAGAAGACCATACAAGTTTTTTGAATAGATTTTCCACCTATTTAAATTTTATTAGGTTATATACAAGAGTTGCTAAATAAAGTTCTTACGTTGACATATTAAGTAATTATAAGCAAAGTTACAAAAACAATTGGTAATATTATTTATTATTGCATTGAGGCATGCTCAATACACATTGCGGTAGGGGTGGATGACGCGGGTTTGAATCCCGCACACGACTTTAATTTATCCTCTCGTTGAAATTTTTTAATTATGTAATATTCTAAGTAAACTTAATGTACTGAAACTGTTATAAAGGTACGAATATTAAAAATGTTAGTGAATTAAAACCACTTTTTTATCCAGGTTTCGAATGATAGACTAAACATTTCTGAGTTTGTGAGGTAAAAGTACAAATTTATAATTCAACTTTCGCACTATAATAAAGTGAAGGCAATAAGCACCCACCTCTTGCCATACACTTCGCCCAAGCCTTTTAGTCATTACTACTTACATGTTATATATGACATAGTCCAAGATTCTGAGAAAAATCGTTAAAGCCTTACATTATTGCAAAAAGTGTAGCCGAGCTTATTGGTGCCAAATGTGGCACTCGCTTCATTAATCAACGTCCTGGCTTTTGTAGCCAATATCAAGTTAGGAATATAATTATTCCTCCTAGCGCCCTCCTTTGACTTACGAATATATTGACATGCATGAGGATCAAAAATAGGACTTTTAATATTGTTATGTTTGCAATAACGCCTGCTGTGCGGATTACATTAAAATAACTACAAATTTACAAATTATATGTAGTAATGGGATGTTAACTTTGTGTTGTTAGTGTATTACTTTTATCTATGTGTTAGATAAACAGGAGAAGAAACCTCTGCCCAAGATGTCGTTTTGGCAGGTCTGGCAGAAATTTTAGACCGTTATTTACCTACAACTTATACCTACCCACTATATTTTGCCTAGGGCGCATAAATAGCGCTGTTATGTACCTAATGAGCAACATCAATCCATCATGAATAATCATATATATGTCACTAGTCATAAGAAAAGTGACATATCGTCACCCTCCCTGCTAAATGTTCCAAGTGAAAATTGATACTTTGCCAGGACAACCGATTTTCGGTTCAGCGCTACAATAATGTTGTTGTGGTTGCGTTACTTTTAGCTTTATTATCAATTGAGTAACGTTTTATTCAAGCTTTTATTTTACACTTTAATTGAGTAGAAACTTTAAATTCCTAATGTTTCCTAATTTTTTCCTAATTTATTTATTTGTTTTCATTAGAAGCAGATAGGTCACTCTGTGAGAACTTTGTTTTACAACTTGTATTTGTTGCGACAGTCAGTATATGGTTGAAAATTATTAATTTATCAGTAAGAATATTATTTTCATGTATTGATAGTACTTATAAGAACGTTGATTTGTTAGCTAAATAATAGGGTGCAAGTTACAATAATAATGTTTTAACATTTTAGGTAATTTAGCAAAGAAACTCATTTTTATAATGAGTTTTTGTCATTACAGTGAGGTTTTCTGTAGATACTTTATGACCACAACCACAGTATTAAAACTATAACTAATGAGTTTCCTTAATTAAAATTGTGTTTCAGTACTTTAATAACACAGTCCCAATCGTCAAACTATAAGTAATGATGTTCTTTCGCTACAATCAGGATGTCAGCAGTTTAATATCACAATTACTGTCTTTAAACTATAACATATTTTCAGTACTTTAATAAATACACAATCACTGTTTTTAACTATAACTAATGTGTTCCTTCCATAACAATTAGGTTTTCAGTACTTTAATATCACAATGAGTCTTTAATCTATAATTAATGATTTTCTTTAATTAGAATTACGTTTCAGTACTTTAATAGCACAGTCCCAGTCATTAAACTATAAGTAATGATATTCTTTCATTACAATTAGGTTTTCAGTAGTTTAATATCACAATCACTGCCTTTAAACTGTAGCTAATGTGTTATTTTCATTGCAATTAGGTTTTCAGTACTTTACTATCACAATTAGTCTTTAATCTATAATTAATGAGTTTCTTTCATTACAATTAGGTTTTCAGTACTTTAATATCACAATCACTGTCTTTGCACCACAACTAATGTGTTTCTTTCATTACCATTAGGTTTTCAGTACTTTAATATCACAATTAGTCTTTAATCTATAATTAATGAGTTTCTTTAATTACAATTAGGTTTTCAGTACTTTAATATCACAATCACTGTCTTTGCACCACAACTAATGTGTTTCTTTCATTACCATTAGGTTTTCAGTACTTTAATATCACAATTAGTCTTTAATCTATAATTAATAAGTTTCTTTCATTACAATTAGGTTTTCAGTACTTTAATATCACAATCACTGTCTTTGCACCACAACTAATATGTTTCTTTCATTACCATTAGGTTTTCAGTACTTTAATATCACAATTAGTCTTTAATCTATAATTAATAAGTTTCTTTCATTACAATTAGGTTTTCAGTACTTTAATATCACAATCACTGTCTTTGCACCACAACTAATATGTTTCTTTCATTACCATTAGGTTTTCAGTACTTTAATATCACAATTAGTCTTTAATCTATAACTACTGATTTTCTTTAATTAGAATTACGTTTCATTACTTTAATAGCACATTCCCAGCCATTAAACTATAAGTAATGATGTTCTTTCATTACAATTAGGTTTTCAGTAGTTTAATATCACAATTAGTCTAGTATTAGCTAAATGCACTATGAACATACTACAGAAATTTTTAGAGGTGATGAAAAAAAAATCTTACTAACTGTCGTATGTACATACGACAGGTAGTGAGAACATTTACTGCCTCCTTTAGCAGATAGATCAAACTTAAAACTCGAATATCTTTTAAACGGTAAACGATACATAAACGACGGTTAGAGAGAACTTATTCAAAATGAAGAGACGGACACGTAGGTAATGGTCAGGTAGATACGACAGTTTGCAAGATAGTGCAGTTAGCGGGGATGGTGACGATATAGCTAATTCAACACTATGTATGGAACATAATTCTGGTGATTTTAGTATGCTATTAAGTTTCTCGTTCTGCTTACGACACTGCGCTCTTCACACTAATACATTCGTTTTTAAATCTCGTTCACCCAATAATATCAGTTCCTGCAGTGCCCTTAACGGCTTCAGTCACAGTAAAGTTCGTATTACTGCTTGAAGATTGCAAGATTGCCAAACCTTACCAAGACTTATACCTATCTGCTAAATATCGTTAAGCTTTTTATCGTGAAAGAACGGTGTAGACTAAATACTATACCTCTCGTATTTTTGCTTTATTACAGACTGGAGTAATGCAGCAACTTCTGCATAAATGATCTAGTTTAATAAAAATGTTATACATCAGATACTGGGACATGATTATTACCGATAAGTCAAGTTAGTGTGTTGTTTATAATTTTTTATACAAATATTATTTTATTTTCTACTATAACAAGTGATTGGTGGTCAGCAAAAAAAAAATATCACGCACAACTGAGAGACAGAAAAGGGGTGATTAAACTTTTCTCGTTGTTTTTCACAACCGTAAATAATAATATATTATATTTATACATTGAGGCATAGATTGTTGAGTAAGCTTATTCGTACCTGTAAGGAAGGTAGATTGGAAGATATCTTTTCTCTTCTGTTCTCGCCTCTCAGTCTCGCAATAATCGCGCTCAAGAAATTACTGTGTTCTTATTTGTGTGGTCGCCACACAAATCTCTGCACCCCACACTAGGTCTCATTCAAATCTGTGTAGTGGGCCTTCATTAACTCTCCGCGGTCACTTTAATCCACTCGTCCTATCACAATAAACATTATGCATGAGTCAGTGGCGGGTCCATCTGGGACAAGATCATAGAATACCTATTATAGTTTTAGTAATTCAAATATTAAAATGTAATGCGATAACTATAGAAATTACTTAGATAAGAAAGATACTAACAGAAATAAGAATAGGAAAATATATATATATATATAAATAGAAACATATGGACTCACTTAGTTTTTAAGATATAACACCATAACACTAACCTACATCTAAGCGTTAAAGTCAATGATGTAATGGAGTACGAATTTTGTAAAATTGTAATATGTAGTAACATGAAAACAGATCTAAAAAGAGTATGGACCACGAGACTGTGGATTGTTGTATGTAAAATTAAAAAAAAATATATATACCGGCCGTATGCCTGTATTAAACAAAACAATAAAGCTACAGCTACTACAATAAAAGCATTTAGACAACCTATAAGTCATAAAAAATAAATATATATTAAAAAATAAACATTATGCATCACAAGCCCAACCGAAACTAAGCTATGCAAAATGTCCTCATACCATCCAGGCCAAATTCCAAACCTGTACAACACCTTACAAATTATTCCGTGACACTGCAAAATAGAACGTCCATGCAAAATAAATTTACAATTCGTATGAGGAATAGTAACTTTAGCACAATTATATTTTGAAACCATTTTTCAACCGGCCGATTGCCTCTCCAAACAAATGTCGAATGGTGATCTCCTCCTCTCCTTTATTAAGGTTAAGGGACAGAATTCTAAAACCAGATGTTAGATTTTGTCCCCACTTCTCCTCGCGTGTTTACTTCGCGGTGTACATGGCGCCACGTCCGCAAGTCAACGGTAATATTTTATTTGGTTAAAAATTTAGAGCGCTCTCTAGTAGAACTAGTAGAAACTATCTTGTCACACACGAATGTGATGTGTGCTGAAGCGCCATCTAGTATGCATACATGATACCAACCATTAGTTGATTGTATGCTGTAAATATCATAGTGTGACACAGTTAACCCTTTGCGATCATAGTTCCCGCGAGCCTAAATTTACCATACCTACAGTAGAACAAGTTTAGTCTTGATTATTACCAACTTGTTTGATTTTGCAGTTTTTGTGTATGTTCATTTTTAATGAACATGAACTATGGTTTTGATGAACATGAACTATGTATCTACTTTGATGCAAGGCGTAAGCTGTTACACAATAGATGGTTTATTTATTACAAAAACAAGTATATTGTGTAAAATTTACACAGAAAATCATAAAAAAACTTTTTTACCCCTGATCAAAATACAAATAGCGGGTTATACTATTGGGTATTTTTAACTGACTTCAAAAAAAGGAGGAGGTTCTTAATTCGTCTGTTTTTTCTTATATGTTTGTTACCTCAGAACATTTGACTGGGTGAATCGATTTAAAAAAATCTTTTATTGTTTGAAAGCTGATACTTGTTGTTTGGTTCCAGTTAAATTTCATCAAAATCGGTCAAGCCGTTTTTGACATACACTCCAATAACTGAAAAATATTTACTTATCTTGATGATATAGTCGTTGACAATGAATGAAGATCGATCCCGTAAGTAGCAAGGGTCATAAAAAGAAGTTTTTTTTTTTTAAATAAAAATGGAAATGACTTCATCACCAAAAAGTGTGAATTAACTTGTCGAAGTCCAACACTAGTACCACGTGCACAATATTGTGATAATAGGTACTTTTGAACTATACTGGTACCGACTTGAACAAGTTATTTCACACTTTTGGGTGTTGGAGTCGGTTCCAATTTTCGTTTTTTTTTTATCAAGTAGCGTAGTTCATTCAGATCCTGGCTTTGTTTCCGCTAACAATCAAGGGTACCTGATCGTGTCATTACTACAAGTCATATTAAGATTTCACTAACAAAAAATCACATGGAGAATGTAGTAGGTAGGTACAGTTATTGTTTCAATTTGTTAATAATAATAAATACATCTCGTGGATGCTATTGTGTAGATGAGTGGAACAACAAAACTTCTAACAAAATAATACCATTATTGAAATCACCCAAGGAGAAAGATAAGTATTTTGTTTGAAAATGTATTACTTTGTATTATATTCATCAATACCACAATATTACATATCGATTATAAAACCGTGGTATTACTGTTATTAACTGTATTTGTCAAAGATTACGAAAGATACGTTTATGTTTGTAAACGACACCCGTGCCGTCACTTGATGTATGTACTTGTATAGGTAGATTATGTTGCGAAGATGCACCGGAGTGCGACATAAAATCGGACATTCTATGAGAGTAGGGCTGCCTTCCGTCCGGGTTTCCCTGGATTTAGCATTTTACCAATAACCCTGCATATTAATAAAAAAATAATCGAAAGGTGAATGTTTCGAGATTTGTCTTAATATACTCTTTGTGTAATAGTGTATATCAACAATGCGTCGTTCTTCTCCTCCATTTTCTATACTAGAAAAATAACAAACTTTTATTGATTTTCAAATAATATTTTTGGTGTCCGATATTAATCGCCTGTTTTCGGTACGCGTGTCAAAATTCAATTCATCACAATTAACAATCCGCTAACTTTCAACGGGTTTCTGGAACGCATATTAATGAAAAATTACAGAACACCTGATTAAAATGCTTGTTTATCTATGATAACATGAAATTTGAAAATGTCGTTCAAATTCATTAATTCTCTAGTGTTCTGTCTTTTTTTAACACATAGCGTTGTCTCTTCTGTTTTGACATGAAATTAATCCCAAATCATTTTTGGCATCACCACCGTTACTATGGTTACCAATTAAATATGACGGATGATCGTAAACGTAAAACAACAAGAGAGAGGAGTTCGAAGCGTTCCTATTTGTCAAAATACAAGCAGATTTGGGCATTCACATCCAACAATACTATTTGCGCTCGGATTTCTAACTGACAGAGTCCAGTCGTGCGAGTGTACGCTCTAATACCTAAAATGTCAACATTGATGGGTTATCGCTAGTGGAATTATCAAATTTCATTAATTTTTATGAATCCAGCAGTGATAGCTCAGTGGCTTTGGCTATGGACTGCCGCGCAGCAGGTCCATGGTTCGAATCCCGCCGCGGGCTTGAGCTTCACCGCATGGTGGAAGGGCATTTTGTGAATGCCCGCCTGGCTAGCGACCACCCTCAAGTAGAAAATCTGTCGCCAAGCACCTAACGGTGTGTTCCGGCAGCTGTCCTTGATAGCCAGAGTAATTCTAGGTTAAGCCTGTTAACACCTTCGACCACATCATCACTTACCATCACGTGAGATTGTGGTCAAAGGCTTACCTATCAGCTATAAAAAATTAAATTAAAAAAAATCCCTTTATCCTCAATACCATCATGATGATTATAAATATGAAAGTGAGAAATCCATGTATGAAAGTTTGTGTTTTCTATAGTAGTGGACAGAAGGACGGTGTTTACTCAACATAGCTTTGTAGTAAATTGAAAATGTTGTTCTACTGTAACTATTACGCTGTGGCAACTCGTGTCCATCCAAGACATACTTTTTCGAGATCTATGAAAAAACGTGTTCAGGTAGCTAGATTAGGTAGTACCTATTTAATGTTCACGTTCATTAGATATACTAAACTCTCTAATTATATGAAAACATGGAAACTCGAGATACCTAATAAATTTGCAAGCATTGTAATCGTAAATTGAATACGCGTCAGAAAACTTAATTATACGTAAATATAATACGTATCAAATAAAAAGTAATACAAATAAAAAAGTCACCAAAAAGAATCTAGGTATGTGAGATTCGATCCACGGTACTCGATCTTCTGATTCGACTTCAGTAGTTACACACTATACAATCATTGACCAAGGTGTCGAAAATTACACACATATCGTTTATGCCTTACTGTCAGACACATTATATTGGTCCACGTACATACGTAAAATGATTATTGTATTATTAAGAATTATGTCGTAAAATTAAAATTAGACCAAAAAGAATCTCTTTACGCTGGATTCGATCCACGTGCCTCTCAATTGCGAAGCGATGTCACTTACTATGCGCTATTTGAACGACGATTGATTTGTCGAAAATTATGTACATAACCTGTGTGCCTTATTGTCAGAAACTGTATAAATTAATCATGATCCATCTAAAATAATTACAACACATTCATTACGAAAAATTCTGAATATTGTTTATAATAATTATTTTAGGTAGCTAAAGTTGTACCTATGTCTTGTAAAATGTTTGAAGTGTTTTTTATATTGCGTTAGGGTTCACAATTATATCATAATTTCATTAATATAAGAGATATATACATAGGTACATGGAGAAAGGAAGCCATAGATGCTTACCTTATTATGTCCATCATGCGTTTTTGACGATTTTTTGCATTCCCAAAGCGTTTATTTATAATTTTACCCATGTTTTATTTTAATTGAGATCGCCGAGAAAAGTGACACAGGTCCGACGCATGACGCGGCTGACCGCGATATGAGCGAGGATGATAGCAATATACGTAGATCGCTGGAGTAAATAGTGCGACATGATGTTAACGCTTCTCGGAATGAAAGGGCGTATGTGACATTTTGTAAACAGGCTCAGTACGCATTAACTGTGCTTTTTTTGGATTAAAATAATCAATGAAATTTATTGTACTTAAAAAATCAATATTTTAGAAAAAAAATCCAATTTTTAATACACTAAAATCTGGCGGAAAAAGTAGGAATCCTCTATTTTCAGAGGTGTTTTTGAGATTTTTTTCTATCGAGCCAATTATTAGGAAACATGTTTTGAAATCGATGAAAGTATTACTTATATCCTTGAGTATCGTGTATTTAAATTGCAGTACCATCCGGTACCTGGTTTATGAGATTTTCCATATCATGTTGGCACTATTTCGTAATTTCCGAGCCTTAACTCCTTTATTTAAGGTTTTATGTCCGGAACTTAGCATTAATAATGATCGATTTCTTCGTTATTTAGGCTTGTATAGTTACGAATATAAAAATAAAAAAAAACTGATGTTTCAAATATCACAAACTTATAGTAAACTATGTGCTACGATACAAGCCTAGATAATGAAGAGATCAATCGATATCATGCTTAGTTCTTGACCTAAAACCTCAAATAAGGGAGTAATCACCCTTGGACGTTTATACGGATAAGTGAACGGTCAATTTACTCACAAATGGGTCATCGTGTTAAATATTATTTCATCATATATTTACGGTTTGTTCGAATACTTAATTTATTTAATTTTGCAAATTAATGTATTCTCTATTATGGAAGTACTGTCATGGCTTAATTTTTGGATGAAATAATAATTCCTCGCTGCAAGCCTTTTTGTGCCTGTGTACCTAATGGTATATACCTTTATTATATAAACATAATAATACGCCTGTATGTCGTAGGATAGGTAAGCAGAGGTGTGTAAACACCCACGTTTCGCCAGTTGGGTTTTGGTCGCATGTAATGGGGCGAGACTATTGCCTTTCACCGGGGACAGTTACAGGGTCATACAAAATGTATTTTCTTACACACTGGATGAAACACAAGAACATAGTAACAACATACAAGACAGGAGCACAAGAACATATTATTGTATGAAATGAAATATATTTATCGTTTTAACAAACATTATTAAACTTATATATATCAGAGTACTGTACTGTACTGTAACAGCCGGATAATCCACTGCTGAAAACAGCCTCCCCTATTAAGGTAGTATTTGCCATAATCCCCACGCTTGGCAGGCGGCTTGGGGATCGCAAAGTTGGCAGTTCTTGAGAAGGCGCAGCTTCCCACCTTCCAGTATTTTTCCCTTACTCGCCTCTTACGACACCCACGGGATGATATGGGGAGGTGCAATTCTAACTCGGCACCCGACGGGGGTATATCAGAATACAATAATAATATAGTAGTATATTTTTACATAAACATTGGAAACACAATGGTACCCAAACCAGGATAGACCTGTGATATGGTATACCAATGCCCTCCCCTATGTCTCCCCTATAAGGTATGAAACCCTGGCAGGGCACTAAGATGGTAACAGTACAGTTGTGCGTATCATACACACATCACCCTACTGAAATCCACGTGGCAAGTGGCATGCTGCTCATTTAGCGCACGTTTTTCTCAGACGCCTCTTACGACACACACGGGAAGAAATGGGGAGGTGACATTCTGGCCCGTCACCACCTTTATAATACTATAAATTAAATAAAAAAAACGTTTGTATGTTCCCAAGGACCACGTAACTAAATTCCGTATGGACGACATCGTTATTACAATGTTTAAATTGTAAGTACTACGAGATCTTTACATGGTGGTAAGGAATTTTACGAATGCCTAACTGGGTAGCTACCACCCTCAAGTAGAAAATCTGTCAACAAGCTAATTCCTAACCCGACTGTTGTCTTACCATTGCGAGCCAATGATACTAGCCTAAACAACATTTTCGATTGGATTATCACTTACCATGAGATGAGATAGTATTCAAGGTCCAGTACCATTACAAAAAAAATACTACCATAGTTTATACTATAATATAGGAAAAGAAGTCCGATTGGAAGCCAGTAGTAGATTTTAGCTAAATTTGAAGCTAAGAACTAAACAGCATTCTACATTCTACGTATAATTATAATTTGATTAAATACTTCGTATACAGGGCGTCCCACGGTTATGACACATGGAGGGAAAGTGCCTTGAATACTGTAGATGTAACATTTTTCTGAAGAAAGACATTATTTTAATTTAAAACAATTTAAACTGCATTCATAGATATTTAAATACTTACATGAATGAACGGGGAATCGAACCTGTTACAAGAGAAAAATAATCACCTTGTAGCTTTATCATACCGATCAAAAGGCTTCATCATAAGGATTATATTTTTCAAAATAACATAGTGTCAGAAATAAAAGGAAGACCATGAAATTAAATTCATATATTATATGTGTATACATATGATGTGAATTTTGTTTAGAAATTTGAAAAGCTGACATATAACTGACATTAGCATAAGTATTTATTACTTATAATTGTACCCACTTGAAAAGCACGCATCATTTTCCTAGTATCATTTAATTGCATGATAAAATGATAAAGAGATACGTTAATAGTAGGTACCAGGTTGTATGCAACAAATCAAGCCGTAACATGAGCTGAAAGACGCGTAAATTATTTTGTCCATCGCAATGCGGCTGGCTGATAATAAAGTAATAATACAAAATTTCACATCAAATGTTATAATTAATGGTCTTCCTTTTATTTCTGACACTATGTTATGTAGCAAAATATAATCCTTAAGATGAAGCCTTTCGATCGGTATGATGAAGTTACAGGGTTAATATTTTTCTCGGGTTCGATTCCCGGTTCAACCATGTGATTTAATTCGTTTTTTTGTTTTATAAATTCAAATAATATCTTCTTACAGAAAAATGTTCCATCTTCAATATTCTAGGTACTATCCCTCCATGTGTCATATCCCTGGGACGTCCTGTATACGTAGTATTTAACCAAATTATAATTAAACGCCGTGCAAATAATATTTAATGCAAAAATTTTAGAGTTTTTTTTCTGTTTGTACCAGAGAAACAGATTTGATTAAAGTAGGTACTGGTATAACATAATGGGATATTTTTATCCCTATTTGCTAAGTGGTTCTTGACGGAGCGTGATATTCCTGAGGAAGGTAATAGCTTCTATTTGTGACTCTTCCTATGTCGAATTTGGCCTGTCGCGTGTCGGTCCGATTGATTGTGAGGCTTTCCCGCTGCCCCAATAGACACTAATTACTCATTATCTATCTATGTACCCTTTTCACACTCATTTGGGGTAGGTATAATATAATATTCTCTTAAAACGGAAAGGACAATTTCGAAATATCCAATTATACTTTCGAATCTAGAGAGTAAACCGCCCCGGTTGTTGTCATTAGAATGCAGTCGTCATAGCATGGTGGCAGTATATTTTGCTTGCCTGGCTAGCTAGCACAAAATCTGTTGACTGAGCTGTCTTTAAGAGCCAGTAATTCTAGGTTAGCCTGAACAACACATCATCATGACCACGGTCAATGCGACTTGATCGAAACGTCGAGGTAAGTCAAAATATTATTTTGATGTTAATTTGTGCATGGTTAGAACCGTTAATGATTTAGAAAGAGAAAGTATACAACTAACAGGAGAAGAATTCTATAAACAAGCAATAAACCAACATTCTACAGGTCAATTTAAAGCAATCACAAAACCAAACTAAACCAAAATGTAAATCTTCCATCAGATTACAATCAGTATTGGATACAGTGACGGTGACCAATGAAAGGTGACCATTTTAATGGTAAGCCCCGCTCCAATAGCCTAAACATTAGAGAAATTACAAGGGACTGGCCCGATAACCCATTAGCACCTCGGATGGGGTAAAATGCTGCTGGACTGGAGTGATCACATACATTACTTTAATTTGAATTGCAACGGGTTCTTATTTACACATCGTCAGATTCAGATTAATTTATTGTTAAACTATACGTTACATTGGGTTCTTAAATTATAAATTGTCATTTTTGAAGCGCTCGTAACGAAGTTTGCTTTGCTTTTCTTAACCGATCAGCAAAGTTAAGCAACGTCCGCTGTGCTGGTGACATTACTGCTGAGCGCTTCCGTGCTTCGGAGGGCACGTTAAGCCGTCGGTCCCAGTTGTTGTCTTAGGGTGGCAGTCGTTATAGCATGGTGGTAGGGCATTTTGCGAATGCCCGCCTGGCTAGCTACCACCCTCAAGTAGAAAATCTGTCGCCAAGCACCTAACGGTGAGTTCCGGCAGCTGTCCTTGAGAGCCAGTAATTCTAGGTTAGCCTGAACAACATCTTCGACCTCATCATCACTTACCATCAGGTGAGATAGTGGTCAAAAGCTAACCTATCAGACAAAAAAAAAAATGTCAAGAGCTTTGTTCATACCGAACCGAACATACAATATTTTTAGCAGGTCAGGTCAGTATCAGTTAAATAATAAATTATTATCAGTAGTAAACTTGAGACCATATAGGTGTCAAGTTTAATACGAGGCACAATTTTAGACTCCATGCTGTTACTGAATTATGTTTTGTCGAAGTTATCCTATGTCATTGGAATTATCTAATAACTTCTCCGACGCGGATATTGAACCCAGAACCTGGAGATTCCACCGTGGCTGTTTAACACACACACACACACATACTAATGTGGCAGTTGTTACTACTTCTTATATAATTAAAAACTATTTGTATAGATGTTTAGGAGTATAATAGTATAACAGGTGAGTTTGAGAATTTTTCCTTTTTTTAAATTTCAGCCCTCCCCCTTTTTCTATCGGACGTCCAGACAAACGGAGAGGCGCCATCCGTACATGGTTGATATTCCCAGGAGTCGTACGAAGCGCATCACTTCCACTTTTGTCATGCTTACTGCGAAAGAGTGAATTCATTACCGTTGTCAGTTTTTCCCGATGGATGCGACATGGATGTCTTCAAATCGAGAGTAAATAGGTATCTCCTAGGTAAGCGTGCTCCATCTTAGACCTCAACAATGCTTACCATCAGGCAGAGTGTGGTCAAACGCAAACCTATCATAAAAAAACCTTTCAGTATAGCTCTCGACAAATTTACTGGAATTTTCAGAACAGATATTATACATCATAATATACATTAGATATAGTATTGGACAAGTTATTCCATCAAGGGTCTATTTCAGAATGTCCTAATAAAGTTTCGGGTTGCTATGCAACACATAAAATAACTGAATCATAAAAATGACAGTTAACATGCAGCGTTTTTCAAGTTTTAACCGATGAATAGACTAAATCGATGACTGTGAAACGCAAAGATAGTGTTTTGTTTAATAAATATGTTCTGGGTAGTACAACCGGAACCTTCTCGATCATTCTGAAACAGGCCCTAAATATGAATAGTACCTGAATAACTAAATCAATAATTGAATTTTATAAAATCCAATCTATTGCGTGTTACGCTTGTATAAGGCGTACCAAAATTTTTATCGAAATAATTCAGATTAGTTACTTTTTACTAAGCAACGTTTTTGGTTTTTTTTTTTTTTTTTTTTATTGCTGATAGGTAACCTTAACTTAAGGCCTTTGACTACAATCTCTCTCTCTGGTAAGTGATGATGTCGTCGAAGGTGTTAACAGGCTTAACCTAGAATTACTGGCTCTCAAGGACAGCTGCCGGAACACACCGTTATGTGCTTGGCGACAGATTTTCTACTAGAGGGTGGTCGCTAGCCAGGCGGGCATTCGCAAAAATGCCCTACCACCATGCGGTGAAGCTCAAGCCAGCGGCGGGATTCGAACCATGGACCTGCTGCGCGGCAGTCCATAGCCAAAGCCACTGAGCTATCATTGCTTCAATTTTGTTAAGCAATCTGATTGTTTTAATGGTTTCAAGTACTTCTGATACATTAAAGTAGAATCGAGACAATCATGGATACTCATTACTTTGCAGTGTTGCTCATCGTTATTGACATATTAGACACCCAATATTTTTGAGCAATTAAATAAGCAACAATATATTTTTAAGTAATTTATCAGTCATGGGCGTGATGAGCCTGTTTTGTTAGTAATATAAACTGCAGAAATGCTGTTGAATACATAATTTTTTTTACATATGTAGCTGCTTTACGTTTACATGCCAAAAATCCAACAGCATTCAGCAACCCCTACATAATGACACTAAATATCAGCTTGTAGTACGTCTTGCAACATTTTAGCCGCCTAACACGTTCGGTAACTGCCGTCGTCAGTTGTTCGCAGTCCCGCTCTTAATGATCTGTCCACACAAGATGGATGCCGATAGCCTCATTCAGCTACGTGCCATTTTTGTGATATATTGCACAAGTACTAGGAAATTGGATATTATATTTAGGTGAAAACGATTTGACTTTGGTTGGTACTACGTTTTTTCTTTGGAATAAGTAGTTTGGTAGCAATTTTGAAGGCACAATGGCAATACTAATGTACTGCCAATCGTGATGTAAATGGTTTGAATCATAACAATAGCTGGCTTCGCTGCAGTGTGATAGGGCATAGCGAGCCTGGCTAGCTACCACTTTTAGGTAGAAAATCTATCAGTAAGCACCTAACCTTATAGTCTAGTAGATATGAGGGCTAGTGACCATCTTGGCTTAGTCGGTTTACATACAGTTTTTATTCACGGGACTGCTATAATATCTGTCATAGGCGTAGCTTACCTCGGATTATAATTGACCCTGAAGGATAGCTGTTGGAACATGCCGTTACTCTTCTCGAATCTTAGGGATAGTTTTCTTAGATGTAGTTCTTCAGAAGGCACTGCAACCCTCTCTGGTATTTGCCTGGTGCGTCGCCTCTTACGACTCCAACGAGCACGGGAGCACGAATATGGGAGCAGTTCTAGCCCAGTATCCCACGAGAAAAAAGAAAATATTTGTCAAACTGTTACAATGTATTAATAATAAAATAAGTTCCTAATTGAATTAAATTTTTAATCCGGTAAAAGATCTGCCCTATGTGACCAATTCTGGCGTGTGCTGCAAAAACCTTTAGTATCACACGTACCTAATGTGCAACGGAAATGTTATTCTTAAATTATTCTATAAATAAGCTCGCGACAGCATATATCTATCCTTTATGTGTAAGCCATTATCACCAAAATGGTTAACCATACATACTATAAAAATAGATAATTTATTCCTAATGCACATTTCGTAGTAAAAAGTTGATCCTTATCAAACTAATATAAAGGCGAACGTTTGTGAGTGTGTTTGTATGTTTGCTACTTCTTTACGCTCAAACGGCTGAGCCAATTTAGATGAAATATGATATGGAGGTAGATAGATGAAGGCGCTGGATTAACACATAGGCTACTATTTATCATATTCATATTCATTTATTGGTATTATTCTATACACGTCAACAAGTTAGTTAAATACGTTGTTATAAATATTTTTTTCTCAAACATGTTTGGAAATGTGAGCATTATTTTGACAACCTTCTTCGAGATAAATCGCAATTGCTGTACTGGCCAAATACATGCGCGCAGCGGCCGGTAAAAAATGTATGAAAATCTATATCTGTCGTGTCTAGCGGCCATATAAATTGCATAGTAAACTCATATATGTCGTGTAATTTAAAAATGGAACTATTTTATACTTCGAAGCACGGCAACCAAGGAGGTAACTTATCAAAGGTTTTATTTAAATTTCAATCTGGCTTGCAAATAGAACGCTGTTTATTGAAAAAAAAAAAACAAATGAACACTTTAACGCGGGCAATTTTATTGTTGTTTGTTGATAGTCATTGATTTTGAAAAGTAATTGTTTCGAAAAAATGAGTTCAAGTGAAGACAATGAGTGTGATGAACTTAATTCAACGCCACCTGAAATTCTTCACCACTTTTCCAACATTATCCCCGGAAAGTCCACTTAAAATTAATTAATTGTACATTTAACAACTGTATCTTCAAATAAAAATTCTGCCCAGGTACTACTTCGTTTTAATTTCCGCGCATTATTTGAGAACAGCACTATACAAGCCTTGGCCACAACTAGGCATTGGTGGACTTACGTATGTGTGCCTCGGCTTCGCTTCGGCTCACATTTACACGTTCGTCCATCAATGCCTCCTTTGCTGGCCGCTGCAGTAATGTACTAAATTTCAATTATATAACAATATAATCTATATCATGTACTTTTATATCCCTATTTGTAAAATATAAAACTAAAAATAAAATTCTAAAGAATCATAAAAATGATTAATGAACCAATAACAATGTCTTAAATTATTCAATAATAATGTCAATGATTTAAAAAAAACATAATAAATAAATTAATAATTAATAAAATTAATTACTTAGAATTAATATTAAAATAATTCAATAACAATTTAACATACTTAGTTTTTCTCATATTAAAGTAAGTAGGTACACTCACAGTAGTATTTAATGACATACCTATTATCTATAGGAATTCGGTCGGTCGCTATATCTATGATAGATATCATCATCATCCATCCATCATCCACCATTAACACCCGCGTTCACCTAGTATAAAACTGCTTTTTCTATCACGCAAATAGCCACCCGCATGCGGATCTAGCCCGCATGTGGGCAATTTCATACATATTTTTCCTATAACGCGGGCAGCACGCGCGCGCCCAGTAGCATGCTATCACTTTGCGGACCGGACCTCACTAGCGCGGGGGTGTAAATACGCATGTCAGGAAAAGAGCCCTAATATAATACCCTACCATGACTATAGAAATATACCTAATTTTGTACTAGATACAAAAAAATCAGAAATATCCCATAACTAGTCTGAAGTAACCCTTGCGAGTAGTTCTTATACAGACAGAGGTTCCTGGCATTTGATATAACACTGACTCCGGTACATCTGATTATCATATTTTCTGTTTCGCCTCCTTTTTTATGTTACCCTTGTGATTTTTGGGTACGCCTATTTACATATTGGATTTCGATATATACTAGTTTATTACTGCTCAGAATGGTATTGCTATGCATAATGCCCGTTTTGTTTCTTATATTTTATTTATTGTAAATATACCTTTGGAGATAACAGATGTCGACTTCTAGATAAATATTTAAGATGGTTTATTCTTTGTTCGAATTTAAGCGTATAAAAGTCTAGTAGGTTGTACTGTACGTACCTACTGATATATTTTAGAGTTAAGTTTAGAGCTCACGTGGCGTTTTCATACAAATTTAGTTTCATCATATTTAAAATACTAAGGGCCTGTTTCAGAATTAAACGATTAAGTTCCAGTTTTTTTTATTTTAGGTATTTAACCAGAACATAGTTACTAAACAAAACACTATCTGTGCGTTTCACAGTCATCGATTTAGCCTATCCATCGGTTAAAGCTTGAAACGCAGTGCATGTTAACTCTCATTTTTATCATTCAGTTATTTTATGTGTAACAGTTGGACAAATATTACATAACAATAAACAGCATAGTAACCCGAAACTTTATTATGACATTTTGAAACGGGCCCTAGGTGTTCAAATTCTATGTAATTTTACTCGTATATGCATGCCTAAGCGCTTCTGGTTTGACAGGCTTTCGATTTATCAATTATTTATCCCTATATGTGATAATAAAATGTTTCATACAAATAGATTTTTGTCAACATTTAAAAAAACGAAGTACTGGCCAGTAGTATGGGTAGACTCAAGAACATGCATACTAAATTTCACAGAAATTGAGCAGCAGGTATTTAAAATATAACAAAACTACTTTCATATGAAAAGCGCTACTCGCGCACTTCCACCAGTTCGAGTATTTTTATAAGTATTGCATTGACCTCGTTTTGAAAGTATGAAATAATATTATTAGTATCATGATTAGTAGCCCAGTTCATCCCACGGCTGAGCAAGACCGGGAGATCTCCTTCCTTTCCAAGTTTTTTGTAGTTCTCTGATGAGTCGTCAAAGACCAAGTCTGTACACCGTGATTACGAACAGGGAGAATTTTCATCAGGGATTTTCTTTCAGGCATAAAGGAAGTTTGCCTTTCATGACATGTTTCATGGCCCAATAGCTCTTTCAGGTAATTTCAGTGCATCGCCGTAAAACCTCTTTCCTTGCCAGGAATGAGAAGATTTGTCCAAGGTACAAAACTCATGGACGTATAATGTATTGTTGTACCCATTAACAAAATTCGTTGAATCCTTATTGGCTAGCTACGAGTCGGACTCGTACATTGCCATCTTTCATTTTTTTTTCTACTTAGTAGTTGATAATAATAAATGTCAATAATCTGACCTCTTATAGTTTGTCGCTTGTGTTTATTAACGTTTTAACGATAGAGGAAAACAAAAAAACGGTAGCAAAAATATTTTTTTCTATACTCGCTTAATTTTGTTTTTTTTTGGTATCAAAATATTTTGTTTCACAATGAGTAAGCCACAACCACATCTGATGGTAGTTGATGAAGTGGGTGAAGGTGATATACAGGTATAACCAAGAATAGGCACTGGCTATCAAGGACAACTGCCGGTCACACCGTTGGATACTTAGTGACAGATTTTATTCCTTGAGACTGGTAACTAAACGGGAATTCTACCACCATTTTGCAATAACGACTGCCATACAAATACATTTGTAGTAGATGCTACTAGCGATGACCCATCTAAGTAGGGACCTGGGCGCCAACTCTCACCTCTTATAGTAATAGTAACCTGATCTTAATGCTAAACTTTATACCTCCACGTCAATTAAGCAGGCTTACAATTACCGGTGAAGGAATCGCTCGGCGCTTTGATGACGTCACAACAAATAGTTCACTCTTTTCGCGAACTCTGACGTGACATTTAATATGAAGTATTACTGTTCCAACGACAAATCCGTCATGTTTATCCATCTTAAAAAAGTTACTTTATAACAACGGATTTAAACTTGATTTTGATTATTTTACGATAAAAAAATGGGTTTAATTAATGTGTAAATAACGAACAATGTTTTTATTCCTATTATTCTTTAAAATAAATGCAGCAAAATGATTTGATGAGTAACACTATAAAAAGTTATAGACAGTTTTTGTGAAGCGTGCAAAAAAATGTCGTAAAACTATGGTAAAAGCACGGTAATGTTATCTATACAGTAGTATAACTCGGCTCTGTCTTCGAAATAAGTACCTACAGCCGCGCTGTACGTAAACATGCGATTAGGCTGCCCGCCTCCAGCATTTTAATTACATTTGCCTACTATAATACTTTTTTTATATAAACAAATAAAATACTCTGTGAATTGAACAGGAAGTGTTCACTAAAAATGCGTGTTGTTTTCTTGACCAGTAGGTAGATTAAAACAAAAAACCATGTTTATGTTTGAATAAAAAATCGTTCATAAAAAGTGGCGACCGAAAAATATTTGTAAGACGTACGAAATGCTTTATTATTATATTTTAAGGTATTAAAAATCCACATTCTAATAACTACCTGTAATATTATTATAACTTGCTTCTAACTACTACCTATTTCACTCGTGTCAATCACTTTCCTACACTCTATTCAATTTTTTTTATTAATTGAGACATTTTTTTCGCGGGATAAAAGGAAATACTTGTCCATTAAAAAGACACACATTATGTACCGTCAACTATATGTAGACTATAAAACAATTTTACTTACTAGCGAGTAAAATTGTTTTATAGTATTAAGTAAAATTATTTTATAGCCAATAGATTTTAATGTAATTAATGGATTATTTAATTCGTCTAAAATATATAATAATCGTAATGAGGATAAAGCAATAAATATTAATGTAACTGCTGGTATAACAGTTCAAATTAATTCAATTAATTATCCTTCTAATATCTATTAATATATAATAATATATTATTATATTATAATCGATTAATATATTAATTAAAAAATAAAATAACCTTTCAGTTTCCAGGTAATCAAAAAAGTTATCTCTGGATGCATTATTGACGAATTCATGTAACTTGAAACAGCACAATATATCTTACTCGTCATATTTTATATGTGAATATGTACTTGAACTTATTTTTGGTGAAATAATCGCGCGGTTATTGTTAAAAAACAACAAACCATTCGCTCGTCACTGCGGCGTAGTCACGACACCTGAGACTGTCTGCGGGCCGAGCGCAGGCCGAGATCGAGGCGCGTAAGTAGGTATAACTCGCGTTTCGTCCGTTTCTATGAAGTTTATACTACACAGCTTATTCACACAGCCTCTAACATGACATCCTAGTATATTAACCAGCATCACACTAAACAAAAAAACTATTACATTCTCATGCTCTTCACACATTCAAATATATATAGGTACTTCCTTACTCAAAATATTAAACAATATTAAATGTTACTAAGAACTTTTTCGTACATGATTTGTAATTAGCTGTTATAGGATTAAGTAGAATAGTATACCTAATTATTACCATGTCTATTTTATATTTCGCAATAGATAACATCAACCTGTTTTAGTAATAACTTCCATTGCATATTATACATAACCTACCCACAATAATTTTGCCAGAAAATGTTGCGTTGTCTATACTTACCTAGGTATTAGTAACTTTAATTTATGCCGTAACTTTTTCGTGTCCGTGGAGTGGATCGCTGGTGACTTGCAATACAGGTTTTTCTAAAAACCTACCTCAGGCACCAGTCTTCCACAAAGCATGATCGAAGACGTTTTATCATCTTTGCTTGTAATATTACTATAAATATGTAACAGTTATAGTACTTACTAGCTAGCTAAAATACCTTTTGCAAAAACTGTGAGATAACCTTTGTGGAAGAAAAATAAATGCTATTATTATTATAATTCCGTGCTGATTTAAACTGACATTCAGAAACTTTTCTAGTCTCGATTTCAGCGTCAGAAGTGGATTCCGATTATTATTTATGAAAAATATTTTTCATGAAAATATGTATTACTCGTTTTTTGTGACACATCACTGAATGTGACACTGAATGTGACATTCTATGTCTCAGTATAGGCAATATTATATTATATATATTGACGATGATTTATTTTATAATTTAATATTTATATGTGACCAATTGTAACAAATCATTAATATATATATATATTTATATATATAAGCGGCCCTCCCCGGCTTCGCAAGGGTAATTGGGACTTTAAATTAAGATGTAAACTATTCTATCTTTCAATTTGGATCAAATTGCACACGGTGTGCAAATCAAATTTAAAATCAGTTCATGAGTTTAGGTGCCCATCGCGGACAAACAACGTGACACGTAATTTATATATAAATAAGAATATAAATATTTATATATATTTGTAATTCTTACCTTTAACCTGTAGAACTTATGAACTAACACACTAAAACATAATGTCTGCCACATCACTATCTATCGTTGAACGACTGACTTTATTACGCACATATGTGTAGTTGTAGTATGTAGTTAGTTTGATTAAGTACAAAAATGTATTACTTATACATAGATAGATAGAAGATAGAAAACTCTTTATTGTTACACCACTTTAGAAATATAAAAGATTACACATTAAATTATAATAACATAGTGTTACAATGGGCGGCCTTATCACTAAAAGTGGAAGGATTTAAATAAATCTGTAGATCGTCTGCATATAGGTGGTAGGAAGAAGTGAGGTTGTGTGAAATGGAATTAATAAACAAAGCAAACAATAAAGGAGATAAGACGCCACCTTGCGGGACGCCTGCTGACGTGTTACACCACAAAGAGTATTTATCTTCAAGGCGAACACGCTGCCTGCGCCCGTACAGATAACTGTGAAACCAATCAACTACCGTTGGAGAAATGTTAATAGAGCGAAGGAGAGCAAGAAGAATGTCAAAATTAACAGTGTTAAAGGCGTTGCTAAAATCTAATAGAGTTAATACGGTAAGTTGGCCGTTGTCCATTCCAAGACGGATATCATCAGTAATTTTGATGAGAGTAGTTACAGTGCTATGCCCAGGTTGAAAGCCAGATTGAAAAGGGTTTAAGAGATTGTGACTAGATAAGAATTTGCTAATTTGGTTGTAGATAAGACGCTCGAAAACTTTTGACAGGAATGGAAGGATAGAAATGGGTCGATAATCGGAATAAGATTAAGGGTTTGATTTTTTAGCCAAGGGAATAATTTGAGCGTCTTTCCAAATTGAGGGAAATACTCCATCAGAGACAGAGTTATTAAAAATGTGACAGAGAACAGGAAGTATAACATCTAAGATGGGCATAACCATGTTACGACTTATGCCATCAACACCAACAGCATTGAAAGTGATTGAAATTACGCTCTTCTTAACATCACAAGCGGATAGTTGATTAAAAATAAATGGAGAATGATCGGGAGTCGGTAAAGTTGAAAGATAACGTAAGGTATTGTTTTTATCTGAGATGTTAATATCAGATGACGAAGATAAATGTTTGTTAAGAGAATTGATATTTAAATCATTAGGAATAGACTCTTGTCGTGATTTACCTATGCCCAATGACCTGAGAAATTTCCAAACTTTGGCAGGGTCCTCGTTAGCGACAGACTTGTGAACATGGTGGCGTAAAGCATCCCTACACACCATATTGCAGCGATTGCGAGATTTAACATACACAGCTTTATTTTCATCACTTGGTTGACGCTTGTATTTACTTTTAGTGACTGTTTTTTTTATGCATTAACACTTTTATGTCATTGGTTAGCCAAGGAGCTGGAAGGTGTTTTAATTTTATAGCTCGCAGAGGGGCATGCTTATCATACAACTGTGTTAATAAGGAGTTGAAAATAGCAACTTGGTCATTCACAGTCGCTGCATTATATACCGGAGACCAGTCGAATACTTGGGCATCATTAAGAAATGCAACCTGGTCCATGCCACTAAAATTGCGCTGAAGTATGACTTTAGGTTTTGCTTTAGGAGGACGAATTTTATAAGATAGGAATATCAGATCATGATATGAGAAGGCATCGGCGGAACATTGACCGTGCTTCGCAACATGCAGGGTGGATGATACTATAATCAAGTCAAGAAGTGAAGGAGTGTAATTTGGGGAGTGATGAGTAGCATTTAGAGGCAGAATATGCATGTTGCAGGAATTAACGACAGCTTCAAGTGAGGAAGTACGACAATCCCGTTTGAGAAGACAGGTATTGAAATCACCCATGATAATGGTATGGATATATGAAGGGGTAAGATCTTCAAGGATTTGTTCAAAAGATGAAAAGTAATTATTACAAGAAGAACTGCTATAATAAGCTCCGAGTAAGATTTTATTATGTGAAAGAAGGACTTCCACAAAAAGATGCTCACCGGCATTTGATGTAGGCGGCTGGGATGAGGTGCTGACTACTGAGAAAGGAATATGTGATCTAAGGTAAATAGCCACCCCACCCCCACGGCTGTCAGTACGATCATTTCGGATAAGGTTAAAACCGGGCAAGGAGTACGATATAGAGGGTAAGCACGGCTTGAACCATGTTTCGGAGACTATTATGGCGTGAATATTTTTGTGATCTAGAGATGCCTGCATATCGGGATAATGTGCCGGAATACTCTGCGCGTTGATATGAATCACGTTAAAATTTTTCGGTACAACAGAAAACTGTGCGTCGAGAGTATCGTTGAGCGTTGGGATGCTTTCGAAACTCTGGTCACTGAGGGAACTGTTAGAAGACAATGACAAATACTCTTCACTATCAGTATTATCTGAATTGTTAAATAGGTTTAACATAGTTTGTAATATGAGATATAAATATTATATAATAAAATAATAAATACTATTTATACTTATAAATAATAATGTAAATATATATATATATATATAGATAGATAAAAATATAAAAGAGGTTTTCTATAACTCTCCACCTGCCAGTTGGGTATCAGTAATTCAAAAAATACAAAACACACAATATACACACGTACAAATTTTTGTTTTTACCCAGGGAAGAAAAAGATAAAAAAAAAATACTAACACATAGACATAAACTAACCACATCAAATATAATATACACATATTATAATTTAAGTTACCATAATGACAATATGAGTGAATTCACATCCTGATCCACATTTATGATAATTATGTCACCAGGTTTGAACGGAATAAACTATAGTGATAAACTCTATGGTTTTATGTGAAGTTAAAATAATAACGTCAACGTCAAAACAAATTGAAAGTGTCAAATCAAAAGAGTAGTAGGTAGTAAAATTATTTCAAGATAAGATAAGTGAACAATGCATAATGTGGTCTAACGCTACATATTAACTTAAAATTCGGAGACATAAGTAGAGGGCACCACTCGAACAAACCATTTTGCAAACAAAATTGTGTAGTAATTATACACTCGAGAAATAGAAGCAGGCATGTCAACGCTTTTTGGAAGCAGCTCGTCTCGGCTTGGATGTAGCTATCGTCTCCTTGGGAACACCGTGCGCTGTAATCGGCGCTTCCGAACCACCAATAATTTCGAGCTCCACAAGAGAGCTGATACGATGTCTTATTCCGTCTGCACCCGATGTGAACACGAAACCGTCTTTCGTCCAACATTTGCCAATACCATATCTTTGACGAGCCACCATAAATGTATGATGCCGCGACTTCGTTAAAAACTCAGATAGTGTTATACCTGATCCCTTGAAACCCGTCTTTGCGAACCAGATCTTATTTCTCATTTCCGACGTACGTAATTTGAACAGGATCGGTCTGGGTTTGTCTGGAGTGGACGCACGACCCATTCGGTGACAGCGGCTGATGTCCTCGACAGTTAAACTCAATTTCTTGTGAGTTGCCACGGCCCTAGCTACCACTGATGAAGTTTCTTCGTCCTTAGATTCCACAAGGCCATGAAGCAGCAAGATCTTACGACGACTACGCATTTCCATCGAATCCTGCTGATGTACAAGCATGCCCACCTGATCCTGAAGGCACTGAATAGCTGTCATAATAAAGGAGCGGATGCAGCAAACTCTGATGCCAAGTTGCTCACATTGGTTGAAGGAGTTGCAACTTGAAGCTCACCTTCATAAGCATCCATCCGCTGCATAAATAACTGCTGGAGTTGGGCCATTGACTGTTGTACTGCCTCCATGTTGAAACAAATGTGTGTGCAATCAATACCTGTATATCTCACTTTAATTATGTGTATAGTGACTTTGTGATAAGGATAACACCCACTGGCAGGTATTTTGTACTAGATTTTAATTAAACATACAATTTAGACATATAGGAGAAAATTTACTTATTATTTTATTATAAATTGACTCAGACAAAATTTGATTGATGTTTTACAATCTCCTACCCGCGCAGAAAAAAAAAAGTATTAGTAAAAGCTAATACTAATGTTGTCTTAGGTTTTCGCGATTGTTACATATAGTAATTAAACAACTTTAAACGGTTTAAATCGCGTATATTTATCATTATTTTGTCCCGACGTTCCAAACATTTATAGTGATCGTGGTCACGGGGTGACTAATTGGTTTTAGTTGTCACATGAGTTATTAAGAAAATATTAAGTCTACCGTTAGATTTGCCTACGGTAGCCAACTGACATGGATGGTGATGGGTGTTACCATTGAGATATTTATCTGTATGGGTGGGTTTCCTATACACTGTGTGACTAAGGGAGTTGTCAAAAACTAATACTCTTATACTTCTCAGTATTGTAAGTAGAACTTTATATAAAACTTAATTATTTCACTTGTTCTGTTCAAATAAATTACGATAATTTGTGGTTTACGATGTAGGTACATATACTAGCTATATTCCTAAAAGTACACTTCTGCAATCCTTTGTACATGTACTTTTTACTGACTCAAAAACCACTCTCAAGGACTGCTCCCAGTGTGTTCCGGGAGAACTCCTTGAGAGCCAGTGAAATTACAGGCACATGAGACTTAACAATTATGTCTCAAGGTGACGGGCGCAGTGCATTCGTGACATGTGATGAAACGCATCTGTTATAGGCAGAGGTTAGTCCGCTTAATATTAAGTGGGCCTCGAGCTTGTTCCGTCACAATAACATAAAAAAAACACATATATAAAATCATGTCTATATTCCCCCAAGAGATGCCTAGGTCTGAGAGATTAAACGCCCATGCTAGGTAGCAATAGACTGGCCTCTTATTACATGGGACCAAAACGTGTCTGAAAAACGTGAATGTTTAATTTCAGACTAAAATACTGGTTGATACTAATTTCTCAAACACAGCTCAGAGGTTATTTGCCTCCAACGAAACTTTTCAGATTTCTCTTTTAGAACATTAAACATTTCTACAAAACTAAAATAAAACTGAAACGTTGTTTGAATAAAGTTAAAGGCGATATTCACAAGAGAAAATTCGCCATTATATGAGTTTTATAATGAGAGCTTGCGGTTAAACAAATTTTTGAAATAAATTTATTACAGTTTTTGATAATTAAAATTACCTTAGTAATTTACTTAAAATTAATATATGAAGAACACGGGTGTTTGAGCGTGAACTTACTATGAGTCGATATCGCTATCGACAATGTTTCGGCTTCTACCGGAAGCCTTCCTCAGGATTTTGAGTGTGGTACGTCCGCCGCTTCACACTTAGAAGTGTGAAGCGTGACGCGGCCGCGGCGGACGTACCACACACAAAATCCTGAGGAAGGCTTCCGGTAGAAGCCGAAACATTGTCGATAGCGATATCGACTCACAAACCGACATGATACTTAAAATTACTTATGTCTAATCAATTTATATGCTTTTTATAATATATAATATGTATTAATGACAGAATAGGCCCTAGTCCCACCTGGTGTTAAGCGGTAACCTTTACCTATAACAGAGGCATATCGTCACTGCATTTCACTGCCCGCATCACCATGAGACATATACCTGTTAATTTTTATGCGCCTGAAATATACTGGCTCGCAATGACTGCTGCCGGTACATACCGTTAATGCTTGGCGACAGGTTTCAGCAAAGTTAAGAAACGTCCGCCTCGGTCATGATTTGGATGGGTGACCGCTGGTGACATTACTACTGAGCGCTTCCGTGCTTCGGAGGGCACGTTAAGCCGTCGGTCTCGGTTGTTGTCTTAGGATGGCAGTCATAGCATGGTGGTAGGGCATTTTGCGAATGCCCGCCTGGCTTGCTATCACCCTCTAGTGGAAAATCTGTCACCAAGCACCTAACGGTGTGTTTCGGCAGCTGTCTTTGAGAGCCAGTAATTCAAGGTTAGCCTGAACAACATCTTCGACCACATCATCACTTACCATCAGGTGAGATAGTGATCAAAGGCTAACCTATCCAGCATAAACAAAAAAAAGGTTTTCTTCTCTGGGATGGTGCTAGTGAGGCGAGCATTCCTTGATGTCATTCTATCAAGCGATGAAGCCCAATGCAACGGTGGTAGGGATTGAACCATGGACCCGCAGTATGGTAATCCATATAGCTATTACCACTCGACAATCACTGCTTCAAATCGTCGCCACTTGACCGTGTAGTGGTAAGTGATGCTATAGTCAAAAATACATCAAAAAGACATTCTGCTTTTTAGGGTTCCGTACCCAAAGGGTAAAAACGGGACCCTATTACTGAGACTTCGCTGTCCGTCCGTTCGTCCGTCTGTCAGCAGGCTGTATCTCAAGAACGGTGATAGCTAGACAGTTGAAATTTTCACAGATGATGTATTTCTGTTGCCGCTATAACATCAAACACAAAAAATTGGCCAAGTGCGAGTCGGACTCGCGCAAGTTAAAATAAAATAGGTTAAAATATGAAGTCTAATGTTGTACGGAACCCTTCGTGCGCGAGTCCAACTCACACTTGGCCGATTTTTTATTTATAGCTGTTAGGTTAGCCTTTGACCACTATTTCACCTGATCGTAAGAAATGATCTGGTCGAGGTTGTAATTCAGAATTACTGGTTCTCTAGTACAGTTGCCCGAAAACAACGTTATCTGCTTGCCATCCTAAAACAAAAACCAAGATGGACGGCTTAACGTGCCCTCCGAAGCACAGAAGCGCTCAGTAGTAAATGCAAAACTAGCGGTCATTCACCCGAGGTGTCGCGCTGTATGCGAGTCACCGTCAACAATTGGTACCTAAGTGTCACTTAAATATTCAGGCATCTTTACGTAAAGGCGAGAAGGCGCGACACAAAGGAATGACCGCAGCGGACTTAGTTCATCGCTTAAAAACGACTAAGCAAGCTACGAATGCTTCTAAAACGGTTCAACCGCTTGATTGAGATTAAATTGATATTAAAAGAAAACAAAAGTAATATATCGTCACGTCTTTATATTGTAGGTAGATGCAAAAGTCTCGTCCCATATTATATGAGATATATATAGACTTCTCTAATTACCGCTTCGGGAAATAGACAAAGTTAAGTTTATTTCTTAATATAAAACACGAACAAATGTTTACGCTTATTGTACGCTTTCAATATCGGTCACTGTAGGAGTGAAAGAGATAGCGATGGTGAAACCGCGATCAGTTTGGTTCAAAATCGAATGAGCTTATTAACTCAAAATAATAAACTTAACTTATCCCTCTTGATAAGATTGTTCTATTATATTGTTATATTATACATCTATATATATATAAATAAATAAGTAGTTTACGTTTGTGCATAATTTGATGTTATTTTTCCATTTTCATTACAGAGAGAATGTTATGGGAATGTGTTTTGGAATTAAATTAGCCTTAGTAAATGTGATTATATAGATATGATTTTCTTACTGCAAACCTCATATATTTTGCTAAGATAATGTTTTGAAGTAAAGCTATCTCGCACGTGTTAGCGCCTTAAATGGATTCGTACAATATCGCAAGTTCTAAAAACGTTAGGATATTATTTATTCATAAAAAGAATCAACATAAAATAGGAACAGAAAGATTCATATCCGCATCCAAATAGTACATTCGGAAAACCACAAGCAAAACCTAACTTTGCAAGTACCTACCTATCTTAGTTATTTGTTAAGCTGCAATAGTTAAGTTATAAGCTGTTCGCAAGTTGTGGTTGAATTTGGCTTGGATCCAACAAACGGTTAACGGCTGCGGAGACAAAAACTGAGCGCTTTTTGTCAAATTTGTGATGAACGTTGTGTTTTGAAAGGATTAGGGAAAAGGTGGGTAGTTTAAGGGAGATTTTATTTCACTAATGTTTGAAAATGTCCGTTAGTATTTATGTAATTTGCTTACTGTAGCTAGATTGGTCTTTTGGATTGGGATCGAAGGCCCTCAAAGCGCTGCTGCCCACGTTCCGGTATTTTACCTTTTTAAAATTTTATTATATTTACAATATAGTTTTCAAGTTTATGAATCAAAACTAAATATTTTTGTAAAATAAATAACAAAAAATAAACAAAGACAAAATCAAGTCATGTTATTAGAGATAGGTTTTTGAGTGTTTAATTTTGAGAGTAAATTATCTTAGTCTATAAAATACGATAAATACATTAATCTAATTTAAATTCGAATATACTTAAGGTTTCAGAAATCTTATCCTATCAGTTAGTACTGTGCCTAGCATGCTAAAAGTATTGCCACGTTAGATTTAAAAAAAATATGTTAAATAAAAGTCCTATTAGTTGAATTAAACACATGTACTGAAAAACGCGGTCATGTATATTTATTTACAAACGATGTTATATGACAGGTACAAAATGATATTTTCTTTTCATTCTTCAGCTGAAAATTAGCATATTAAATCAATATTTTATCTCTAAGTCCTATTTGGGGACCTATATTTTTATAAAGCGTATTTTACCTTCTTTGAAATTAATTTATTTCGTTGCTCAATTTCGGAAATCCTACTTATTTCTAGTAATTGTTGTATCTGAAATGAACGAGATATTTCTTGTAGCAATTCCTTGGAGTCCCTTGATCACTGAAGTGAAAGGAATTAATTCAAATAGCTCTTCACAAGTAACTGTATAAAATAATGGTCAAAAGCAGAAATACCAATTTAGATCGTCTAAATTAATTAACTGCCTCTATAGACTAGTGGCGTAAAGTGCCACTTGGAAATTAAAGGTCCTGAATTCGGCTCCGGTATTAGTTTTATATATTTATTTGGTAGCAGTTATAAGTAATAAAAATAATGTATATTGTCATCTACTGTTCCCAAAATATGGTAATAGGCTCGCCCTATTATATTATAACTGAGACGTGACCTAACTGCTGGCAGAATTGTGAATAATTTGCATAAAAACTTAGAATTGCTGTTTATCACAGCTATGCAGTAACCACTCTGAGCCCTTTGCTTTAATCAATGATTTATTAAATAAAAGCCCTATTAAAACTACCCTCATGGTAGTTTTTAATAGGTTTTTTATTGATTGTACCTAGTAAACTTCTTTCTGTTTTGACACGCCTGCTCAAAAAATTAGTGTTATGTTTCAAGGTTTATTTAACTATGTATGTATGTATGTATGTATGTTTATGAGTTTCTTTATTCCACCGTAACTCCTTAACGGCTTGACCAATTTTAATGTATGAGATACCGTAAGATTCATCTCAATAGCGCAAGTCACACTAGGTACATAATAGTATATTATGATACAAGTGTGGTATTTTGATCATTACACACGAGGTGATAAAGCCGATTTGCAGAATCCGAGTGAGTAATGATCAACATCCCACACGCGTGTCATAAGACGTTTTTCAACACACTTGCGAGAAACAAAAACGAACATTTTGTTCAATAAAAATATTTATCAATGGCGCGCTAATAAATAATAAATATGGCCCTGACGAAAACATCGAACCACCTTAATTGTTTCATAGACAATTTGTTGATATATACCAAGTACTAGATACAATACAAAATGAATCGGAACATACTTTTCTCAAAAAACGTATGTAATGTTGCCAGAACATCTCTAAAAAGTATCGAATCAACAGTGAATTCTTATACCCGAGACTTATTTACAACTGTCCAGTAGGAATCGAGATTTTAAATTTGGAATCTCCTATTGTCCAGTAGGTAAGTATGTAATTTGCTTACTGGACAGTTATAGGTCATCCTCTTTAGATCTGCTTAGGAAAAAAACATTGTACCACACACAGATATTTTTTTTTCCATATCTCGGATTTGAACTTGTGCAGGCACAGATTAGAGTTTTACTATCATAAATGGTTATGAGAGGGAGGTTCCAAATATATATCTCTGTTTTTGGTATGACATTTTATGAGATAGATATATTTTTGGAGCCTTCATGGAAGTAATAAGTACTAGTACTTATTACTTCCATGGGAGCCTTAAACAGCCATTTTATAGTCTATGACACTTAACGCGATGCAGAGCACTTTGCGTTTTGTAGTTTAGTACCTAATGTTGTAGAAGTATAGTGTGGGATTTTATGTTTGTATTTAATAATTTCAGTTTGTAAATCATAATAGTGTTTCAAAAACAATAATTTAAGTACATTATTTTACTAAAACATTAATGTAATGTAATAATAGAAAAATGTTAAAAACTAAACGCTAACTTTTTAGTAAAAAAAAACTACGACTGGCGGGATTTCAAATTCAATTGCGACAATTGTGTTTTGCTGTCTTTCATTTTTGAGAAAAGCATTATATAAGCCTCAGCCAGAAACAAAACCATCCGGTTATATACGAATCTCAGCTCAGCTGATTTCATACTTAGACACTTGGACGCCCCTCCATAGGAGCAGAGGCTCGGGCCTACCGCCGGGGCAAGATAGTGACTGCTAATGCGACCCTATCTTGCCCCACCTCGGCGGAGGACTGCTCACGGGGGGTTTTAGTGGGTTCAAGTCCCACAGATTCCCTTCCACCAACACAATGATGGAGGGGTAGTGTGACGGCATTTACCCTCCTCAAAAAAGTAATATAAAAAATACTTGGCCAGGAAGGCTTACTCACTTGATTCTGTAGTAACTTACAAAACATATCTTTTTTATTACAATAATAATGTGAATTAGAAGGTTCATAAACTCACTTAATCTACTATAGTTTTACTGCAGTAGGTAAAACCTCTTTGGTTTGTTTTTATATGAAAAACGAATTAAACAAACTACAATCTCCCTGTTGAAAAGTGTGGAAAAGTTGTTTTATTTTTCTATTTAAAATACAAGTGCGGCAAAGTAGAATAAAGCTCGCGTCGAAAATAAGTCTAAATTAATTTATTCAATTTAGGCGTCTACGACATATTTGTAACCATCAATTACAAATATTTATATTGATATATTCTATAATATGACACTAAAATCGGTGCATGTGGCCAATGGCCCGTTACGAGAAAGTGTGTTGAAAAAAAATAAAAAATCTGATGGATTTTAAACGCCCCGTATTGTAAGAACCGTGGGGTGCCGGGTTAGAATTGCACCTCCCCATATCATCCCGTGGGTGTCGTAAGAGGCGACTAAGGGAAAAATACTGGAAGGTGGGCAGCAGCGCCTTCTAAAGAACTGCCAACTTGCACTGCGATCTCCAAGACGCCTGCCAAGCGCGGGGGTTATGGCAAATATCCCCTTAATAGGGGAGGCTGTGTTCAGCAGTGGACGATCCGGCTGTCACAGTATTGTAAGATAAAAATAATTTCTTCCAAACCATCGTTGGAAGAAATTATTTTGATATTTTGATACCATCGAGCGTGGTATCAAAATGTTTCAAAAAACGTTTAACGGAAACAAACAATTAGCAGTCGGGTTTTTTAATAATCACGGCAGAGCCAATTACACTTATTATTAATTTGTACATTTTAATATAAGGTTATTATACATACATACCCAAACTAGAATATAAAAACTAAAGATAAAAATTGCACAAGTCAGTCAAAGTAAGAAATATCAAATAAATTACAAGATATATGTACATAATATATTTATGTTCGTTTGCAAATATATACTTATGATAAATGCATCTGTGATAGGCAGAGGTAACCATTTAATCAGGGGAGCCTCGTATTTTTATCACGATAGAAATGTCTTTATGAATAAAATTTTGTGTTGTTGCCCCTCGGCAACCAGCTCTTAATACCTGTATTAAGAGTAAGTTTATTTTTTTAGAATAAACCTCGACGTTTTTGAATGTGCAATGAACAGCGCATACAAAATACGAATGGAAATACGTTCAAAAAATGCCGGAGAATCGCCTTGTCAAAACATGCATTTTTCTGGATGGAATTTCTATGTATATTCACATTGCTTTTATTTCTTTTAACGTTCGTTTTGTAAAATATTTTATAGGCATTGAATAACAACACGTGCCAAAAGACAAAGAAACTCACTGTCATATTATTATTTGGACGTGTTCATAATACATCATAATATATCAGTACTAATATTATAAATGCGAAAGTAACTCTGTCTGTCTGTCTGTCCGTCTGTCTGTTACGCTTTCACGCCAAAACTACTGGACCGATTTGAATGAAATTTGGTATGGAGATAGTTTGAGACCCGGGAAAAAACATAGGATAGTTTTTATCTGACTGCGCAAAAAGAGGTTAATGTTTTCGCGCGATAACCGACACACGCGCGACCGATTTGAATGAAATTTGGTATGGAGATAGTTTGAGACCCGGGAAAAAACATAGGATAGTTTTTATCTGACTGCGCAAAAAGAGGTTAATGTTTTCGCGCGATAACCGACACACGCGCGGGCGGAGCCGCGCCCGGCAAGCTAGTAGCTTATATATATATAGTTGATAAGCTAGCATTGACCACTATCCCACCTTGCATTGATTGATATCTCTGAATATATATCTATTAACAGTCTAAGAGATTTTACGACCAATCGTTCGCAGTTTAAAAATTTAGTATGATTATAAAGTTTTCGGAATACCAAATATCGTAAACAAAATACAAAACTTACAAAATTACAATGAAAGGGAAAATTTTAACCACAAATGGGGTTCAAACCTGCAAAACCGCGAAACCCTTAAGATAGACAACAATATGAAGAAAAGGTTAAATTTAAGCTATTACTTACTACGATAGTCAATGGGCAGCTGTAGGGTTGGATAGTTGCGGGAGAATGCGGAGTAAGAATCCAGTTCGTGGTTAAAATGTTTACCACCCGTCCCTCCATCGCCGTTGTCGAGCCCACTTCGGACTCCGAAGCGGAGATGGAGGTAGATCCGAGTCGCGCCTTACGCACTGACTCGGACTCAGATAACGACGGCTACACCGTCGTGGATAGAAAGCGCAAGCGTGCTCCTAAAGCCGCTAGTTGCGCAACTTCCGCCCCTCCCGCCAAGGCACCCGCTAAGGCCCCCGCCTCCGGCAAGAAGCCGACCCCCGCCCCGCGCCCCGCGTCTCCTCCCTCCGCTCCGGCCACCACTGCCGCGTCCCCTCAGGACGCGAGCGCGCGCCGCGAAAAACCGCCTCCGCCCCTGTTCATTCAGGACAAAACCAAATGGGACATGCTGTCCCGTTTAGTTTCGGATCGTGGGATCCACTATACTAATGCCCGCTCCACGCAGCAGGGCATTAAAGTCCAAGTTTCCACCATTAGCGACCACAGAGCGCTAACTAAACTCCTCCGCCACGAGAGCATAAGTTTTCACACTTATGCGCTCGAAGAGGAGAAAGTCCTCCGAGTGGTCATCCGCGGTGTGCCCAAGGAGGTACATACCGATTCGGTATGTGCCGACCTGAAGGCACAAGACTTCCCCGTACATGCAGTTCACCGCATGTACAGCGGGAAGGACCGCAGCCCCTACGATCTAGTACTCGTAGTACTAGATCGTACTCCTGAAGGCAAGGCCATTTTTAATTTAAAAAAGGTCTGTGGCCTCTCAGGACTCGATGTCCAAGCCCCATACAAGAATGGGAGTCCCTCGCAGTGCCATAACTGCCAACTATACGGGCACGCCTCCCGTTTCTGCTTCGCTCGCGCTAGGTGCGTTAAGTGCCTAGGCGATCACGCGACAGCAGCGTGCACTCGCACCCGTGATTCGCCGGACCCACCCAGCTGTGTTTTATGCGGTGCTCAAGGGCATACCGCGAATTACCGTGGCTGCCCTAAAGCACCACGAGTGAACCACAGGGTGGCAAGGCATAGGCCGACCCGTCCCTCTTACGACCGTTACCAACGGGTAAGCCCTAAATTAACGGTAGTACCTGCCTCACAGGTAATACCCGCGCCGCTCCCAGCCCGTAACGCATGGTCTAAACCACCCAGTATGGTTAAGACCGTCGCTACCGCCCGCGCCCCGGCCCGCGCGCCCGCACCCGCGCCCGCACCCGCACCCGCCCGCGCCGCGGCCCCTGCCCGCGCACCGGCCCCGGCTCGCCCCGCGCTCCCGGCACCCGTCGCCAACCCCATTCGCGCGCCTCCCCGCGCCGCTTCCCGGCCACAAGCTCCACCTATGCCATTGATGGCTGCCCCTCTTCAAGAGGCAATCAACCTAGTCAGCGATCTGGCTATGTCGGTTGACATCAATGAGGTACAAGAGCTATTCCACAAGATGCAATACGCTCAATCCCCAGCGGACGTGATCCAATACACATTGGAACACGCGAATTTACTTAGCGCCCTTAAGCGCTTCGTTCCCCAGGCCCCTCCCCAGTACAACCACTATGGGTAGTACAACCGCACGCACGAAACCGCGCTCAGTTTCGTTAGCGTCATTCAACGCTAACGGTTTCTTTAGACAACGTGACCTTGTCCACGACTTTTGTTGCACCCACCTTATCGACATTATATGCGTGCAGGAAACCCTTCTAAAACCGGGGAAGGCGAACCCTAGGTTTGCCAATTACAGAACGGTACGTGATGATAGAGTGAACTCCCGTGGGGGAGGCACTCTTATCTATTACAAAAGGTCCCTGCACTGCATTCCCCTACCTACCCCAACTCTTGTTAATATGGAAGCATCTTGTTGCCTCCTAGCTATGACTGGTCATCAACCTATAGTCATAGCATCCTGTTACCAAGCTTGCAAAAAGCCGATCGTCCGAGCTGACTTAGAAGCCCTATTCTCATTAGGAAGCGCCGTCATTCTGATTGGCGACTTCAACAGTAAGCACATCCTATGGAATTGTAACGTCAACAATCCCAGAGGTATTGCACTTGAAAACCTAATCGCAGAACTTAACTTTGACATAATTGCGCCCACTGAGCCCACTCACTACCCTTATATGGAAGACCACCGATCTGACTTGCTTGACATGGCACTATTCAGAGGCGTAACACTCCGGTTACGCTCCATAGAAGTGGTTCACGAGCTTCACTCTGACCACCGACCCATTATACTGCGACTAGGTCCCGACCCAACGACTGACCTCCCCCGCCCCACTAAGACGATAGTGAACTGGAAGCAAGTAGGCGATGCCCTAAAGGCTATCAGTTCACCGGATCTAGACAAGATCCCTGACGACATCCTGACAAAAGATGACGTAACCCTTGCGATCGATTCGTTCACCAATCACCTCTCCACCGTAGTAGGTGCATCCGCAAAGGAGGTCATAGTGCCGGACGACCGGCGCCTTGTCATTCCAGCGGATGTGAGACGATTGGTGACGGAGAGTAAAGCAGTGACCCGACATTACGACTCTTACCCCAGTAAAGAAAACAAAACTAAGAAACGCCACTTTGAACGCATGGTTCAAAGTCGCATGTCTGAGTTGCGTGATCAACAATGGGGCGATAAACTTTCAAACCTCGTGCCAAGCCACCATGCTTATTGGAACTTGGCGCGAAGTATGAAAGGTAGTAACCATAACGACATGCCTCCCTTATACAGACCAGTCCCACTAGTCCCAGCGTTCTTTGACGAAGACAAAGCTGAGTGCCTAGCTGATAGCCTAGAGGCTCAGTGTTCCCCTAACGTAGATCACGTTGACCAAGCTCACCTCGATTCGGTGGATGCTGAAGTCGAACGTAAAAGCTCTGTGGTCACCTCTGAACTCCCACCTGCCACCTTAGCGACTTACGCTGAGGTGGCGAGACTGATCAAGGCCCTCCGACCGCGCAAATCCCCCGGTGCCGATGGCATCTCCAACAGGGTTCTTAAAACCCTCTCTCCTCCTCTCATCCATCTCCTAGTCAGCATCTTCAATGCTGCTATGAGCCACTGCTTATTCCCAGACACCTGGAAATGTGCAACTGTCATTGGCATTCACAAACCAGGCAAAAGCTCATCTGACCCCACCAGTTACCGCCCAATCAGCCTCCTCAGTGCCTTAGGCAAACTTTACGAGCGGTTACTTGCAAACCGCCTCCAGTCCCATGCTAAGGAACACCACCTTATCCCAGATGAGCAGTTTGGCTTCAGACCCGGACACTCATGCGTCCAACAGGTGCACCGCCTCACGGAGCACATCATTGAGGGCTTTAACAAGTACCCCAAACCCCAGACCACGCTAGCAGTCTTCCTCGACGTGGCGAAAGCTTTTGACAAAGTCTGGCACAATGGCTTGATTTACAAGCTATACCAACTTGGCGTGCCAGAACGTCTTGTGCTCATCCTACAAGACTTCCTTAAAGCCAGAAGCTTTCGCTATCGCGTGGAAGGCACCCTCTCCTCCCCCCACCCAGTCAGAGCCGGAGTCCCTCAGGGCTCCGTGCTATCACCCATTCTCTTCGCGCTGTATACCAGCGACATCCCACGCTCTCAGCCAGACGTCCTATTGGCCCAATACGCGGATGATACCGCTATTTATACCACTGGGTGGCGTATCAGCAGAAAGTCCATTTTCGCCCTCCAACGGGCCATCACCGAGATCGGTGACTGGTTCCGTAAATGGCGCATCGCGGTCAACCCAGTTAAAAGTGCAGCTATGTACTTTACTGAGAAGACTCGCCCCCGTTACCCGCAACCTTTAACTTTGTTTGACCAACCCATCCCCTGGGTTAGTAAAACAAAATATCTCGGAGTCACCCTTGATCGGAATCTCACCTTTAGCGATCATATAACAACCGTCCGAAACAGAGCGGCCTTTGTAATGGGTCGCCTTGGTCCCCTGATTCGCAAAGAGAGTAAAATGTCTCTTAGTAATAAGAAGACACTTTACACTGCCTGCATCCGCCCCATCATGACTTACGCATCAGTAGTGTTTAGTCATGCTAGTGAGGCCCATCTCCATAAGCTTCAAGTCATTCAAAATCGTTTTCTTCGTAGTGCAACCGGCGCTCCGTGGTATGTCCGGAACACCGAGTTGCACTGCGACCTAAACCTTCCCTCTTTAGCGCAGTTCAATAAGGACTGCGCTCGCCGATACTTTGATCGAGCGCCCCACCACTCGAACCCATTGGTTGTCCAGGCATCGAACTACTCGACCGCCTCTTCTATCCCATTTTTCAAACCCCCCCGTCGCCGACCACGGCAGGTATTAGACGACCCGGATGACCCCATCGCAGTCATTACATTGGCAGCTTTAGCGTTATCCGCAAGTCGTCGAGGTAAAATCCCCAGGTGTGAGGTAATTAGAGGTCACACAATCAAACACCGAGCTCGCCGGCGAGCTCGAGGCAAAAACAAGGTCACGATAAATTGCTCTCCAAATAGTCAAAGAGTTTTATTCAGTAGGGCCCAATTGTGCAACACTGCAGTTGCACAGAGGCATTTTGCTCCGATCCCCCCCATGTCTCTCGACAGTGAGACAAGCCGAGGTCCGAACCACAGTGGTGCCCTTGAGCTCGCTGTCAACCCCTCCTATAATAGCGGTACGTTTTCGGCGTCCGCAGGAGACGGAGGTAGAAGGCGCTTTTCGCCTTCTACGCCCGTCTCGGGAGAAGTGCCTTCGGCACTTCTCCCTCCCGGGCTATTGTAGGGCCAGGCCCTCGCCCAAAACCCGGTGGAGCTGGACGACCGCACAGGCGGTAGCCAGCATCTATGTCCTCCCTAAAAAAAAAAAAAAAAAAAAAATGTTTACTTTCGTTTGTTTACGTATGTAGGGATGTGTTCCAACTGAAAATATGCTAACAGTATTGGAATAACTTACTTAATCTATATAATTATGATAAAGTAACGATATAGTACGTAACAACATCGTAAAATATTTTTTTATTCTTCAACAGGTGTTATGTGACGATGTCTCACCGTTGAACAAGGCCTTCCCTATTAATGGGGAGTTTGTAATAATCTAACGCTTGGCAACTATTCGCTGTTTAAATGGCAGTATTTCAGAAGGCATTGCTTCTCGTATTTTCTTTAAGTAGCCTCTTACGACACCACAGGAAGATATCATTATATCAAGCGGAACGTCCGCTGCTAAACAAGGTATCCCATATGGGGGGGATTTGACATAATCTTCATGCTTGGCAGGCGTTTTGGGGATCGCAGTAGATGTTCAGTTCTGCAGAAGGCTTTGCTACACATTTTCCGGTGCTTTTTCCTGTCTATTATGACACCCACGTGAAGAAAAAGGGGGGTGGCATTTTAACCCAGCACCCGGTAATAATTAAACAAATTCAAATATAACACAGTATTAATATAAATAACTAGGTAGGTCAAACAGTTATTGATACTTTTTATTCAGAATTATTGTCGTTTGAGTAAAGTTTTACTTTGCGTGACCCAAGAACTTTATTATAATCGATACCTGATTCAACAAGTCAAAGCAGACAGGAAAATTATGTTCTCTCGCATATTTCTATTCCGAAATGGGGGAATTTGAAATATACCTGACCTTTCTCACTGCATGAGCATTGAATATTTGAATCGATTCTCGCCATTTCGACATCTCGTAAATTCTGTTTCCCATTTTGCTTTGCGGCGTTTGCATTCTTAGCTCCAATTTTTCAATCGGCTCTAATTTCATATACAAAATGTTGGTGCAAAGACATTTTTGACTTGTTGCAAATTAATTTAATAATAATTAATTTATTCATACAACAAAAATATGCAACGAAATATCAGTCACAAATACGCATATTTACAATATACATTCTCATAACAATCCACATACACTAATATTATAAATATTTGTATGTAACGAATAAACATAAAAACTAATGGCCAGATTTGAAAAATTCTTTCACCATTAGAATTATTCATTGCCCGTCATGAACATAGACTATATAAAGTTGCTTTTTTTTTAATTTTTCAGCTTCCTACGGGTGTTTAATTTGCCGCGCGAAGCTGGGGCAGGCCGCTGGTATATGTACTATTTTCTAACACTAGATCTTGCTGTAAGATTTCCTAGGTTTTGCAATAGCTAAGGCTTTCTAGAAATACAATAAAGTTGCACAAAATGAAATGGAAACACTTTTAGTATGTAATAATATACTTAGAACTAGAAAGAAAGTATTATCCTTGACTTTTATGTCTTTTAAATATTTTGTTACACTAATTATAATGTCAGAAGAGTTGAGTACCTGAGTGTTCTTAAATTGGATTGACAATAAATATATTGGAGTAAGTGATAATAATTGAATAATAGTTATATGCTGCACGCATTGGAATTAAATATCAATAATAATTATGGAAGTTTATATTATAGTCTTATTTAAACAGCAGTGACGCATGCTACGCGTAAATTGATAACATTAAATTCTTTTACATAGATATATTTATTTATTTATTGAGAACCCAAGCCAAAATAATTATAACAATATATACAATGAGGTATGTATCTTTTTTAAAGTCCTTTTTTTATGCACTCGTTGTGAAGTTTGCTTAGCTGTTCTTAACCGATCAGCTAAGTTAAGCAACGTCCGCCGCGGTCATGACTTGGATGGGTGACCGCTAGCGGCATTACTACTGAGCACTTCCATGCTTCGGAAGGGGTTGTTTTCCTAGGATGGCAGTCGTATAGCAAGGTGGTGAGGCATTCCGCCCGGCTATTTACCACCCTCAAGTAGAAAATATGATGCCATACACCTACCGATATGTTCGGGCAGCTATCCTCCTAGTTCAGGCTTTTTTATCGTCATGAGGAAAATGCATTTACCTCATGATACGAAGGCGTCAACACCTCATGAGGATCTAACCCTGATGGGGGGTGCCGGAAGTCCACACGGCCGACACCCTTTGTCCTCTAAGCGGAGAAGGAGTGCGCTCACTGATCTGATGTTAATATTTTTGTATTAAAATGATCGACTAGTAACTCGTTAAAACCTGGAATATTGACACTTTTAAACTCCTTGAGCTACTGAGTGCCAAGCACACGCCCAAAGTACGGTGGAGCTAAACTTTCCAACAGAAGCAAGCAGAATCCTGTGTTATGAACTTTCTTGCATTTTTATACCATCTTGCATTCTATCTAAGCCAGGCATTCTACAAAGTCATGCCTTACCGGATATTAGGAGATCGCTCAATGCCCTCGCTACGAGTCTGATGTACGACCTACGGCCAGAATGTGAATAGCTTTAGCGTACTCACTTTAGGGTTAATATTTTGGAAGATGCGCGACTAGGTATTTTTATTGTTATGGAGATTCTGAGCAGATGCTTTAATGTTATAGCTTGGTAAGTATTATGAATATTCGTTAGCAGAAAAATAAAATTACTAAGAATACGTTTTAAAACCAAAAATAAAATTACTAAGAATACGTTTTAAAACCACAAATTAAGTAGAAACAGTTCCGAAATGCTTTCACAACTTTATTACTCCCCTACGATGAAGGTTATAACAAGTATTGATTAATTTAAAAAGTGAAAAAAGTAACTAGTGTCACTTGGGTTATCAAAAGGAATCTAACGATATCTCTTACATAAAATTTGGTTAAGCCCTTTAGAAGTTATGGTGGAATAAAGAAACTCACAAACATACATACATACATGAACCTTGAAAACAAAAACATAACTCTCCTGTTTTGGGCAGTCGTGTAAAAATTAAATAGAGAACATAATTCGCGTCTCCTTTCATCATTTTTAAATAGCCAATAACTTTTAGGGTGCCCGGAGGTATAACGCGCTAATTAAGATAAGAGATCTTTTGGAAAAGAAATGTTCACTAGCAGTCTAGTCTAGAAAAAGGTTAGCACCATTACTACATAATACCAAAACCTATCCGGAGTGTTTAACTTGGTTGGATTTAAATTCGTTTTCGCTAATAATACATAGGCATAATCGTTAGAAATTAGTTCATCGGCTATTCCTTGACCACTATCTTACCTGATGACTAGCGATGATGTGGTTAAAGATGTTATTCAGTTTCACTTCTCGAGTTTTATCCATACTAATTTATTAGAAACCGACTAGAACCCGGAAGAGACCGGCCTAAGGCTAGGTGTTTGGCGACACATTTTCTACTTGAAGGTGGTAAATAGCCAGGCCAGGAATGCCCACCATGCTATACGACTGCCATCCTAAGACAACAGCCCCTTCCGAAGCCCGGAAGCGGTTAGTAGTAATTCCAATAGCAGTCGCCAATCCAAATGATGACCGCAGCGGACGATGTTCAACTTAATTGATCGGTTTAAAACGGCTTAGCAAACTACGGTTCGAGTTAATTAATTTTATTTAGAGTTTATAACTTCTAAGAATTAGTTTGATCTAGAAAATAACGACGTTATAACAACTTAACAACTTCATCGCTGTTCCTGTGATCCCTGCGATGCCGATTCCAATTATGGGTTCGATGAATTTCACCCAATTAACCTAAATCTCTATTATCCAATCTGTAGTTAACTTGACTAATGTTAAACTTCCGAAAACAGGGAAGTAGTTTTGGGAATGGGAGTTGTGAATGAACAGAGTGCTAAAGAATTTGGAACGGTATATTTATGTAGGTATACAATAACTAGAATAAACGAGAGGCATTAAATAAAAATTAAAAATGAGTATGTAGCCACTATCATTTATTAAATGTAATTTTATTTTTCGATATACCCACATACCTTTACAATAATACATAATAAAAACATTGTAACAAACATTTAAAAAAGGGGTTTGAAAATATAACTTCAATCAAGTTAAGAATTCAAGTTACACTCAAGTTGAAAATCTGTCGCCAAGCGCCTAACGGTGTGTTCTTCTAGGCTAGCCTGAACAACATCTTCAACAACATCATCACTTACCATCAGGTGAGTTGTGGTCAAAGGCTATCAGGCATAAAAAAAGACCTCCTAAGGATGCTTCGTGTAGCAGTGAAACGCGTTTAATATTCTTCTGGTTAGGCTACGTGGCATTTATGAAGTCACGTCGGCTTAGCAGGAAAATTAGTGGAATTGCAATTAGATATATATTATATTCTTAAGTGTTTTTCAAATATATTAATTTTATATTTCCTAAAATATTTCTTATCATAAAATATGGATTACTGAAAAGTAACGCCTGAAACCAATAAATAACAAAAAATTAATTTAGATTCGGCGCACTAACGTGCATATGTAAAAATATATGGAGTTTCAAGACTTACTGGGTATTTTATATGCAAATACACCTAAATCAAATGCAGCTAATGTATTCGGTAAATCTTGATTGGGTTAATAGTCTGAGAGGACCTTAGCCGACTGCAAGCCATTAGACCGTAAACAGAAATACATTACTTCCGAAGAATAGAATCTTTTTCATAGTCGAAACGTCATAAAAAATGTTTAATTCATTTATAGTTAAATATTCAAGCACATGTATTTGCTTTTACATTTTCGGAGACACACTGCGGCAGCTTTTCACCAAAATCACAACATATATAAAATTATTTTCTATTTAAAATTTTATCAATGTTCCGGCTTCACCAACTACTATTGACTATTTTCGGTTCCAAAGAATTTGTAGAAAGGTACCTAATTCTAACTTTATAATGAACACCGTTACTTATGACGAACTGGATCTGTTATAAATACGTCACGCGGAGTAATCATTATTGTCATTTTGTGAACTTTAGAACTGTTGTGTGCTCTGTGGCTGCTAGTTTAGAATGTGACGTTTAGCTCCTCCCTCGCCTTCTTGCGTCACCCCTGCCTCGCCCTTTGGGAACGGGCATATTGGCGGCCATTATTGTTTATCGTGTTGCTATGAAATGTTTGCGTTGATTGAATTCCGCACATTTTTTTAGCCGCATATATCGTAACCCTTCTACCGTTATTATTTATTGTGTTGCTGTATAGTGTTTTGCGTTAATTAATTTCTGCCCACCGTAAGCCACAAGAATGTATCGTAAGTGTTGCGTGCCCAACTGTGCCAGCCAACGACAGGACGTTAAATTACATAGGTTTCCTTTTAAAAAGGAGCTACGTGATCATTGGTTACGGTGTATTAAATGTGAAAAGCTAAAAAACATTGACAATTTAGTAAACAAAGTGTTTGTGTGCCATAAGCACTTTGAGAGAAAAAAACTATTTGTTTTCAACTGGTGCAATGTTATAAACAAAATATTGAAGGGCATTGATGTAATTCGACTTGAAAGGTCATCTCTGCCCCCCCATGCAGAGTAAAGCGCTAGAAAAATATAGAAAGAGAATGAAAAATAAAAAACTTAATAAATAACCTTTTTTTGTTTTACTTCCCTCAAATAATTAGTAAATTTTGAGATGTCTCATTTTGTATATCAACATAATAATGGTTTTTTTTTGTATCTAATCTATCAAAATTTTATAGTCATGAAATTCGCGATTGTTTATGAATATTCTTTACATTATCCTACTGAAGTTTCCCGACTTAGCTACAATATCGAAACTAATTAGTGTGAAATGCAAAATGTGTCATGAAAATGTAGGTTCATATAGGTGACTAATGCATGTATAAAAATATCTATAGCTATAAACGCAGTACCTATAGTGTATAATAATATCTACAGATATAAATGCAGTACCTATAGTCACCGTAGTTATAGCTACAAATAGTATATCATAATGCACAAAACGCGAGATGCCAAAACGAGAAAAAAAAAAATGCTGTCAGTTTCTAAACTAGCAACGATACAGCTTCGACATAGATAAGAGGACCATCTGAAACCGTAGGTTTCCCTAAGTAATTTGTGAAATACGTAGAGGTTACCTCAGGTGAGCCCCGTATTTTTTCCATCACAATATCAATAACAAACCCTGTAATTTAAATAAATACATCTTTAATTAGTTATACATGCCACCAAATCTCTATCATGTTTTGTGTTTGGTATACAACATTTTCATTGTTTGTACAAGTATATTGAAAGTGTATAGGTCCTTAGCTGACCCGACAAACGTTTTTATGCCAAATACGCAAATACAAATGAAAAAAAAGTTTACTATACCTATTTGGAAAATAGTTTACGTCCTATTCTCAGACCTACGGAATGTACACACAAAATTTAATAGGAATCAGAGGAGTTTTGTTACAAACACTGTGACACGAGAATTTTAAATATTAGATTTTTAGTTAGGGTCCAAATTAGCAGCTTGTAGCCGGTCATTACGAAAATCAAACGAACAAACATTGAGATAAGGCTCATGTTAGTGCATCTGCAACGTGATTATCACTGTAATCGCTGCGTTCGCGAAAAAGAAACTTAGAATATAATAAACTTTACATGGACGCCTTTCTTTAATTTCAGAATCATATTTACAATATTTGTGAGATTTATTGTTATTTTGAAGAAAATCGTACATGTCGTTAAGGATGACATAGGATTTGATTCGAAATGATACTTAATTTTACAAACAAAAAAGATTTGGAGCCAAACTCTAGAAGTTTTGGCTCCTCAATCAAAGAAAAAAAACATGAAATAAATATTGTATAAAATCATTTAAATGAATTATTTACCTAAGCCGACGTGAAGTTACACACGTCACGTAACCGCACACCGAAACAATTTTTAACACATTTCAATTCTACACGAAACACCCTCAGTCCAGTTTCAGGTGACACTTCGACGCGATCGAAGAGTAGGTAAAGAGTCTTCCAATTTTATAAATTTAATAATGTTCTGTTAGAAAAAATTAAAACGTTTGTTATTTTTAAATATGGATATCAGCAAAGTAATGCCTGAATCTATTAATTATACGGAAATGTAGTCATTTGTCATAAACATGCTACTATGTTTCAATGGCCACTGGATTCATTTAGCTCAGATACGAGTTCAAACTTTCGAAGTTTGTGCATCTGATGAGACCTATGTCAGATTATTATGTGATATAAACCAGATTTATGCTTTGCTTGGTCAATGGTCAAATATTATGGCAGCTAGTTTATTCTTATACCTGCTGACGCAGTTTAACAAAAGCTGTGATGGCTCAGTGGCATTGGCCATGGACTGCCGCGCAGCAGGACTATGGTTCGAATCCCGCCGCGGGCTTGAGCTTCACCGCATGGTGGAAGGGCATTTTGCGAATGCCCGCCTGGCTAGCGACCTTGTAGTTTCAAGTAGAAAATCTGTCGCCAAGCACATAACGGTGTGTTCCGGCAGCAGTCCTTGAGAGCCAGTGAAATTACAGGCACATGAGACTTAACAACTATGTCTCATGGTGACGGGCGCAGTGCAAATCGTGACTTGTGACGAAATGACACTGTTATAGGCAGAGGTCCGCTTAACAGCATGTGGGCCTCGAGATTGCTCCGCCACAAAAACAAAAAAAGAAAACAGAATAAAATGTTTACAGAGTATAAAGCCTTTTAAATCATTCGACAATTGGTGACAAAATAACTCAATGACGAACAAAATTTAAATAAGATTAACTGAGTTGGTAACAACGATGACAAGACTAAACAAAATGAAAGTTATCCCAGTATTGTTGATAAAACAAAACTTTTCAAAGATGAGTTAGAAGGTGGATCGTCTAATTAAAAGCTTGGTTTGGTTATCGAGTGGAAGATGCCTTATATACGTTAAAGTTATTAATAGACTGTGGTTCGACACTCGGCAACTTTGTAGAGGTGCCCTTTCACCTTTAAGTTCAAGTTACAGAGTTGAATGCACGCCTAATTAATTTAATAATCATTGGTAGCATATCAAACCCTTACTGCACTCATATGTTTATGTTTTTTTTATGCCTGATAGGTTATCCTTTGACCACTATCTCACCTGAAGGTAAGTAATGATTTGGTTGAAGATGTTGTTCAGGCTAACCTAGAATTACTGGCTCTCAAGGACAGCTGCCGGAACACACCGTTAGGTGCTTGGCGACAGAATTTCTACTTAAGGGTGGTAGCTAAGCAGGCGGGCATTCGGAAAATGCCCTACCACCATGCTATAGCGACTGCCATCCTAAGACAACAACCGGGACCGACGGCTTAACGTGCCCTCCGAAGCATGGAAGCGCTCAGTAGTTATGTCACCAGCGGTCAGCAACGCTTCAAAGTGTTGTGGTTACATTGCACATGATTCTTTTACGACAAATACACTAACTGATAGACGTTAATATAAGGTACAATGATGACTTTTAAGAGTTGCTAAAGCCTATGGATGTACATGGGTAATAATAACATACTTTCATTATTGCGTTTAAAATAGAAAGCCTATGTACAACAGTTGAAGTTTGCCGGCTGATAAATTGTACATAATAAAAGACTAATAATTATCTAATCTACAAGCAAACAGTTATTCTTAATCAGCAATTTCGGAGATGGTGTGTATAAATCCAGATACACATGCACACTTATTTATACCTTCACACATATACTTACATCATATTATAATGTATTTATTTGTGATTATAGTGCAATTTTAGTCATATAATTTCCTGGTAAGATTTCGTCTTATTTTTGTTCTAGCTGTAGTAAGTACCTACCTATTACATTTTGCTTCTATTATGTATGTAACTTTTCTCTTCAACTAATATTGTTGATTAATAATAATAATAATGTTTATTGTGAAAAAAACAGGTAACTACATATATCAGACAGTAAACATGAATTTTAACAATAGAGGAGTAGCATTTTTCTATTTACTACAAGAGTACTATGCAATAGCTAACATAAAAGTTGTCTTACATCACACTAGCCCCTACACTAGGATACCCTGTGTTGTGGGTGGACTAGTTTCTTCCAGAGTACATTTATTTAAGGATAAAACGTCATTACAATTATTTAAAATAATAATTAGAAACTAAATATAACGTTAGATCCTGTTTGGAATGTTAAATAAACATTGTAACGAAGCTGCACATCAAGAACCTATTATCGGATATATTAACATTTTATAATAAACGAAAGACAAATAAGGATCAACAAAATATTATACATGTTATGAATAAAAAAAAGCTTACTTGAATTATAAAAACAAGTTTGGAACATACCCATTACAATGTAGGTACCTGCACTCGTATCACACTTATACACAGATAATGTGAATTTTTATCTCACAAAAAACTTATCAACATCCCAGCACGCTTACATAAACATTACAAAATTATTTCTATGTTATTTAAACTTTTTTACTAAAGCATTAGAAGATCTTGGTGAAATTACAATGACTAAAATACGAATGGTAAAATGGAGGTAGGAAGAATAAAATTTCTAGTTTGTGTTTCTTTATTGAGTTGCAGTGTCAACAACAAAAAAAAAACGTACTAATCTAGTAACGTTATACTGGACTTTAACTTGTTGTTTATTAAATTTAGTCACGATCTGTTTTTCGTAGAAAGCGTGTTTTTAATCTAATATTTTGTTGAGTTAATACAAAAACAACATCAAAAACATCATAATAAAATTCACACAGTTTTGTCTCCGTCTTTATTAAAAAACTTTTAGTCAACAGTTTTGTGTGGTCCTTTAGTTCGTAATATCATAGTCCAGTACTTCATATTAATAAATAATGAGAAAAGTTTCCAGCTAGATTTTAGTTTTGTGGAAATATTTTAGTTTAGCGCTTTATGAGGATAAAATTGGAGAAGCTCGGTTAATTAGGTTTTTACAAAAGGTATCAAAGCGTTTATGAAAATATAATTATATATTACGCTAATGAACTAGCCAAGTGAGGCGTTCACACACTGAGAGTTTGTATTCAGCGTTGTACTTTGTTATTTTCATTATTTTGATTATATATTTCACACAAAATCGTAATCTTTTTCTACAGTTTCTCGCAGCTACGCTTGAGTAGAATCAGAGAACTTTATATGGCGGCCATTTTGGATTTTCGACAGGTGTCATTTATATGCTCTTTACATTCTCTATGAAATTTGGTCGAACACTCCCTACCGTCTTTGATGTATGTCTGTAATCCGTATTATCTAGCCCGCATTTGACCTGTTTTTTTATTTATTGTTTTAAGAGTATTAAGAGTCTTAATATCATTATTTGAATTATTTAAAAATGAATTGGATTATAATTGTGACACTATTTTGATATTATTTTAGCTGATAGGCTAGCCCTTGATTTTCCCTGATGGAAAGTTCTGATGTGGTCAAAGATGTTGTTTAGGCTAACCTAGAATTACTGGCTCTCAAAGACATATGCCGGAACACTGTTAGGTGCTTGCCGACAGAGTTTCTACTTGAGGGTGGTAGATAGCCAGCCGGGCAATTGCAAATGACCCTACCACCATGCTATTCGTAAAACGACCGCCATCCTAAGACAACAACCGAGACCGACGCGAATTAGTAATGCCGCTAACAGTCACCCATCCAACTCATGACCGCAGCCGACGTTGCTAAGCAAACTAAGCTACGTACGAGTGCTTTTTATATGGAAACAAATCATAAAAGAACGATACAAATTCGTTAGATTTGGATTCATTTTATGTTACATAATATTGCTATTCATCTAAAAAGATAATGAACAGATTTGTTGTTTTGCAGTGCTTAAGATTTATTATTTTCACGCGATATCGGCGTCATTTTTTTTCGATAAGCATCTTCAAAGGTGGGAATTAATCATAAAATTATAATTGTGATTTGAAGATAATATGTGACAAAAATTTTGTTACATCTGATGGCCCAGATGCAGTGAAGTCAGTTTAATTTTTTTTTAGAGGTCGGTTATTGTTGAATTCAAGCCAGGGCTTAGTATAAGTAGACTTCGATTCTGCGTCCTGAAACATTGTGGGTGTGTCTTTGTCCTTAGAACAATTATTATTACATTATTTTTGATATTTTAACTACTTTAAACGGTTTAAATCGCATATATTTACCATTATTTTTGTCCCAAGGTTTCAAACACTTTACAGTGATCGTGTGACTGTGTTATTTCATGACTATGTGTAATAATCGCGAAAACCTAAGACAACATTATTATATTATATTGTTAACGATGGTGCTTGAAAATCTTATTTAATCGCACATTGTTATTAAGTTCGATATTCCATCGATCACTCTAAGAAAGTTCAAAACACAGCGCAATAACTATTAACACTTAGCGGATGCTGCAAAACTTACCGCCCGTACATTATCCGCGCTGACAGCTTCCAACTTCATATTTATGTTTCGTGCTGCAATAATACAGGACCGAGTATTGCGCTAAGGAGATTGGTGGTTGGATCGACGCCAAATCTGTGAAGTCTGGAGGTAATCATGGAACTCGAATTTGGTGAGATTATATCGAGTTTGTATCGAAAATAAGGAAAATATATAATATGTTTCAAGTGCTCAAATGTGTAATTCATTTGTTAATAAAGCTTGTTTATACGTCAAAAATATATTAATTTTAAATTGTCAAACTGTTAAATTTTAAAGTATAAAGTATGCCCACATGCAATTTTATGCTGAGTAAATATATATCTTAAAAATAGTCCACTAGTCGGGACCACAAAAGCATAGAGTTAAGACTGTAGGATATGCAAGCAAAATATCACCGAGTTTAAACACTTCGTATTTTCAATATGACGAAACTAGGTTTGTATGCAAGAGCTACGAAGACTAGCCTTAATGTTGTAGTTGTGTCAATAAGTCACAGTTATAGCACAGCGCTAGTGAGTGGCAATCGACCGATAGCTGAAGGTATGAACTCCTGCAAACACTTGGTTTTCACAACACTACGTGGCACTACCAACTGTCGGTATTTACAGGAAGCTATTGATAACGCCATATGTCATCAACATTCTAGCACAGTTTTCTTCTATCGTCAACTACTTTCTAAGCAATTGATACAGAGGTCCAAGCAAAACGCAATTATGTAACACAATCCTCGTACAAAAGTATTTTTTTTATAAATGGTTCGGGTAAAAAGTTCAATAAGGTAAAATTTGTTTCGCTATTAAATGAGCCAGAAGATGGCGTACTGACAGATAATAGATCTAATTAACATGCCAAAATATATGTATAAAATATAGAACACAAACTACCGTTTAAATTAAGAAAATGTTTTCGAAAACAATAAGTAAAATTAAGGAAACTAGCGTACCTGTATATTTTCATTTATAGATCATATTAAAATGTTCAGACATTTTATGACTTCTAATAGTTCTAATATCTATACATCTAACAATATTTAACTGCCTTAGCTAATTTAATTTACATTCGATGAGATTGTTGATTTAAAAAAGTATTATAATTTTGTATTCGTATGTATTTTAGAATCCCAGTTTTAAGTACAAGTAATTTCGTTTTGTTGTTGTTTAGGGAGGACATAGATGCTGGCTACCGCCTGTGCGGTCGTCCAGCTCCACCGGGTTTTGGGCGAGGGCCTGGCCCTACAATAGCCCGGGAGGGAGAAGTGCCGAAGGCACTTCTCCCGAGACGGGCGTAGAAGGCGAAAAGCGCTTTCTACCTCCGTCTCCTGCGGACGCCGAAAACGTACCGCTACTATAGGAGGGGTTGACAGCGAGCTCAAGGGCACCACTGTGGTTCGGACCTCGGCTTGTCTCGCTGTCGAGAGACATGGGGGGGATCGGAGCAAAATGCCTCTGTGCAACTGCAGTGTTGCACAATTGGGCCCTACTGAATAATACTCTTTGACTATTTGGAGAGCAATTTATCGTGACCTTGTTTTTGCCTCGAGCTCGCCGGCGAGCTCGGTGTTTGATTGTGTGACCTCTGATTACCTCACACCTGGGGATTTTACCTCGACGACTTGCGGATAACGCTAAAGCTGCCAATGTAATGGCTGCGATGGGGTCATCCGGGTCGTCTAATACCTGCCGTGGTCGGCGACGGGGGGGTTTGAAAAATGGGATAGAAGAGGCAGTCGAGTAGTTCGATGCCTGGACAACCAATGGGTTCGGGTGGTGGGGCGCTCGATCAAAGTATCGGCGGGCGCAGTCCTTATTGAACTGCGCTAGAGAGGGAAGGTTTAAGTCGCAATGCAACTCGGTGTTCCGGATATACCACGGGGCGCCGGTTGCATTACGAAGAAAACGGTTTTGGATGACTTGAAGTTTATGAAGGTGGGCCTCACTAGCATGACTAAACACTACTGATGCGTAAGTCATGATGGGGCGGATGCAGGCAGTGTAAAGTGTCTTCTTATTACTAAGAGACATTTTACTCTCTTTGCGAAGTAGGGGACCAAGGCGACCCATTATGAAGGCCGCTCTGTTTCGGACGGTTGTTATGTGATCGTTAAAGGTGAGATGACGATCAAGGGTGACTCCGAGGTATTTTGTTCTAGGAACCCAGGGAATGGGTTCGTCGAACAAAATAAGCGGTTTCGGGTAAGGGGAGCGTGTCTTCTCAGTAAAGCACATAGCTGTGCTTTTAGCTGGGTTGACCGCGATGCGCCATTTTCGGAACCAGTCACCGATCTCGGTGATGGCCCGTTGCATGACGAAATAGGACTGTCTGTTGATATGCCACCCAGTGGTGTAAATGGCGGTATCATCCGCATATTGGGCTAGGAATATTTTGGGCTGAGAGCGTGGGATGTCACTGGTATACAGTGCAAAGAGAATAGGTGATAGCACGGAGCCCTGAGGGACTCCGGCTCTGACTGGGTGGGGGGAGGAGAGGGTGCCTTCCACGCGATAGCGAAAGCTTCTGGCTTTAAGGAAGTCTTGTAGGATGAGCACAAGACGTTCTGGCACGCCAAATTGGTATAGCTTGTAGATCAAGCCGTTGTGCCAGACTTTGTCAAAAGCTTTCGCTACGTCGAGGAAGACTGCTAGCGTAGTCTGGGGTTTGGGGTACTTATTGAAGCCCTCAATGATGTGCTCCGTGAGGCGGTGCACCTGTTGGACGCATGAGTGTCCGGGTCTGAAGCCAAACTGCTCATCTGGGATAAGGTGGTGTTCCTTAGCATGGGACTGGAGACGGTTTGCAAGTAACCGCTCGTAAAGTTTGCCTAAGGCACTGAGGAGGCTGATGGGGCGGTAACTGGTGGGGTCAGATGAGCTTTTGCCTGGTTTGTGAATGCCAATGACATTTGCACATTTCCAGGTGTCTGGGAATAAGCAGTGGCTCATAGCAGCATTGAAGATGCTGACTAAGAGATGGATGAGAGGAGGAGAGAGGGTTTTAAGAACCCTGTTGGAGATGCCATCGGCACCGGGGGATTTGCGCGGTCGGAGGGCCTTGATCAGTCTCTCCACCTCAGCGTAAGTCGCTAAGGTGATTGGTGGGAGTTCAGAGGTGACCACAGAGCTTTTACGTTCGACTTCAGCATCCACCGAATCGAGGTGAGCTTGGTCAACGTGATCTACGTTAGGGGAACACTGAGCCTCTAGGCTATCAGCTAGGCACTCAGCTTTGTCTTCGTCAAAGAACGCTGGGACAAGTGGGACTGGTCTGTATAAGGGAGGCATGTCGTTATGGTTACTTCCTTTCAAGCCTCGCGCCAAGTCCCAGTAAGCATGGTGGCTTGGCACGAGGTTTGAAAGTTTATCGCCCCATTGTTGATCACGCAACTCAGACATGCGACTTTGAACCATGCGTTCAAAGTGGCGTTTCTTAGTTTTGTTCTCTTTACTGGGGTAAGAGTCGTAATGTCGGGTCACTGCTTTACTCTCCGTCACCAATCGTCTCACATCCGCTGGAATGACAAGGCGCCGGTCGTCCGGCACTATGACCTCCTTTGCGGATGCACCTACTACGGTGGAGAGGTGATTGGTGAACGAATCGATCGCAAGGGTTACGTCATCTTTTGTCAGGATGTCGTCAGGGATCTTGTCTAGGTCCGGTGAACTGATAGCCTTTAGGGCATCGCCTACTTGCTTCCAGTTCACTATCGTCTTAGTGGGGCGGGGGAGGTCAGTCGTTGGGTCGGGACCTAGTCGCAGTATAATGGGTCTGTGGTCAGAGTGAAGCTCGTGAACCACTTCTATGGAGCGTAACCGGAGTGTTACGCCTCTGAATAGTGCCATGTCAAGCAAGTCAGATCGGTGGTTTTCCATATAAGGGTAGTGAGTGGGCTCAGTGGGCGCAATTATGTCAAAGTTAAGTTCTGCGATTAGGTTTTCAAGTGCAATACCTCTGGGATTGTTGACGTTACAATTCCATAGGATGTGCTTACTGTTGAAGTCGCCAATCAGAATGACGGCGCTTCCTAATGAGAATAGGGCTTCTAAGTCAGCTCGGACGATCGGCTTTTTGCAAGCTTGGTAACAGGATGCTATGACTATAGGTTGATGACCAGTCATAGCTAGGAGGCAACAAGATGCTTCCATATTAACAAGAGTCGGGGTAGGTAGGGGAATGCAGTGCAGGGACCTTTTGTAATAGATAAGAGTGCCTCCCCCACGGGAGTTCACTCTATCATCACGTACCGTTCTGTAGTTGGCAAACCTAGGGTTCGCCTTCCCCGGTTTTAGAAAGGTTTCCTGCACGCATATGATATCGATAAGGTGGGTACAACAAAAGTCGTGGACGAGGTCACGTTGTTTGAAGAGGCCGTCAGCGTTAAATGACGCTAACGAAACTGAGTACGGTTTCGTGCGTTCGGTTGTACTACCCATAGTGGTTGTACTGGGGAGGGGCCTGGGGAACGAAGCGCTTAAGGGCGCTAAGTAAATTCGCGTGTTCCAATGTGTATTGGATCACGTCCGCTGGGGATTGAGCGTATTGCATCTTGTGGAATAGCTCTTGTACCTCATTGATGTCAACCGACATAGCCAGATCGCTGACTAGGTTGATTGCCTCTTGAAGAGGGGCAGCCATCAATGGCATAGGTGGAGCTTGTGGCCGGGAAGCGGCGCGGGGAGGCGCGCGAATGGTGTTGGCGACGGGTGCCGGGAGCGCGGGGCGAGCCGGGGCCGGTGCGCGGGCAGGGGCCGCGGCGCGGGCGGGTGCGGGTGCGGGCGCGGGTGCGGGCGCGCGGGCCGGGGCGCGGGCGGTAGCGACGGTCTTAACCATACTGGGTGGTTTAGACCATGCGTTACGGGCTGGGAGCGGCGCGGGTATTACCTGTGAGGCAGGTACTACCGTTAGTTTGGGGCTTACCCGTTGGTAACGGTCGTATGAGGGACGGGTTGGCCTATGCCTTGCCACCCTGTGGTTCACTCGTGGTGCTTTAGGGCAACCACGGTAATTCGCGGTATGCCCTTGAGCGCCGCATAACACACAGCTGGGTGGGTCCGGCGAATCCCGGGTGCGAGTGCACGCTGCTGTCGCGTGATCGCCTAGGCACTTAACGCACCTAGCGCGAGCGAAGCAGAATCGGGAGGCGTGCCCGTATAGTTGGCAGTTGTGGCACTGCGAGGGACTCCCATTCTTGTATGGGGCTTGGACATCGAGTCCTGAGAGGCCACAGACCTTTTTTAAATTAAAAATGGCCTTGCCTTCAGGAGTACGATCTAGTACTACGAGTACTAGATCGTAGGGACTGCGGTCCTTCCCGCTGTACATGCGGTGAACTGCATGTACGGGGAAGTCTTGTGCCTTCAGGTCGGCACATACCGAATCGGTATGTACCTCCTTGGGCACACCGCGGATGACCACTCGGAGGACTTTCTCCTCTTCGAGCGCATAAGTGTGAAAACTTATGCTCTCGTTGCGGAGGAGTTTTGTTAGCGCTCTGTGGTCGCTAATGGAGGAGACTTGGACTTTAATGCCCTGCTGCGTGGAGCGGGCATTAGTATAATGGATCCCACGATCCGAAACTAAACGGGACAGCATGTCCCATTTGGTTTTGTCCTGAATGAACAGGGGCGGAGGCGGTTTTTCGCGGCGCGCGCTCGCGTCCTGAGGGGACGCGGCAGTGGTGGCCGGAGCGGAGGGAGGAGACGCGGGGCGCGGGGCGGGGGTCGGCTTCTTGCCGGAGGCGGGGGCCTTAGCGGGTGCCTTGGCGGGAGGGGCGGAAGTTGCGCAACTAGCGGCTTTAGGAGCACGCTTGCGCTTTCTATCTACGACGGTATAGCCGTCGTTATCTGAGTCCGAGTCAGTGCGTAAGGCGCGACTCGGATCTACCTCCATCTCCGCTTCGGAGTCCGAAGTGGGCTCTACAACGGCGATGGAGGGACGGGTGCTCGCTGGCCTCCCGATCGGTGAGCGCGAGCGAGACCTCTCACGGGGAGGGGCTGCCACCGTGCGTCTGTTGTCTGGGCCCGGAGCGGGCGAAAGCGGACTGTCCTCTGAGAAGGACCGGGTCAGAGGAGGGACGTTGGCCTCCGGGTTTGAAGTCCCGGAGGGAGCGATGAGAGTGTCCGTGAAGCGGGCATTCTCTTCCTCTTCTAGGAGTTGCATATGTGCAACGTATAGATCGGGGTGGCGGAGGGCGAAGGTCTGAAGGACCTGCACCTCACCGTTAGAGGGACGGGACTGCATCCTGAGGGGAATACTCAGGACGCCCTATCCAGGGTTTGAATTCCCTCACACACCTTGTGAGCTCACTGTGTGAGAGGGAGTGTGTACCTACGGTGTGCCCTAGTTGTGTACCCTCTCCGAGCTTTTTTCTCGGCGGAGAGGGGTGCTCCTAAGCGCTACTCCGGGTTTGACTAGGGGTGACCCCAAGGCCAGAATTCCGGAGCCCAGCTTGCTTCGGCTGACCCGTGAAGCGGGAAAGGCCACGGTGCAAGGTTAAACCAAAACAACAACAGTGGCCGTTGTCACCGTAGGGTGTCACACTGCGACCGCAGCAAATGGCGGATTTGATCGTTCAGACGGGTTTGGCTGACGCTACCCCACGCCTGAACGACGTCGCTTAACAGCACAAAGTGTGTTGTTACGCGACTGTTACTATGTTGTGTCGGATAGTAAAGTGGTGAAATGCGCACCGAAAAGTGCGGTCGAAGCAAGACCACCAGCCCGATATGATGTTGTTCGTCCGAAACAAGGGACTGGGTAGGTGGTAATGCCAGACGTCTTAGAGCGCCTCTGCGCGACGGCACGGCGAGCTCGTAGCTCGCGTTGCTCGGCGTTCGGCGGCTGCTCAGCTTCTGCACACAAAACAAAAACTTCGTCAGGACTGCGTATTCCAAGGCACTGGTCTGCAACTAGCGTCGGAACGATGACCCGAGTGAGACGGCAATAGTGCGGGGACTATTGCGGTCTCACTGGGAGATACTGGCGGAGCTGTAGACAGGTGTGCACGGCGTGGCGGCACAGGTCGGAATGTGTGAAGTAATTTCGTTATCTGTACTCTAATTTATACGAACTTAACCGTTCACCGTACCGTCCCTTATGACGGCATAACACGTACTTTAGGATAGCACGACCATTAATGATGTCATTACAATTTTTTTGCCACACAATTTTCATCTAAGGCGGGTATTGAACCCGTGTTAGTACATACACACTGGGTGCCTTAACCGCTTGGCCATCGAGACAGATTTGATTCGAATTTTGTATTCTTAATTTGATTATACGGTGCGGCAATCAACCCGACTACTGGACTTCATCTTATAGGAAAAAATGCATTTTCAAGTACTGAAAGCTTGTAATTATGGCACCACTCTTCTATATTTCTAAACATGATTTTAACCACTTTTGAGTTTCACAAGCTAAGTCCAATACCAGATGTACAGGTTTTTCACAGGTTCTATTCCCCACAGAGATAGAGGTATTGTGATCTAAAAAAATTATATTTGGAAATACTTGTACATACGTACCAACTATATATACCCATTTGTTGCGTCGCGTCAAAGAGTGCTGAAAAAAATGATTAAATGACAATGCGCGTGTGCTATTTTATCAATATTATATTTGTTCCATGTACTTGAGATGGTGTGATTGATAATTTACCAAGGCACTGATGGATGTGCATAAGTGAAGCGGGTAGAGAAGTTTTATGCGTATTACTTGATTCTGTCACTTTTCATATCCTCACGTTTAAGAGACTACACGGCACAATAATTATCTATAGTTATACCCACGCTATGGTTTGTAGTGTAACATCCTATTCTGAGCTTATCGAAAAATATAAATAATTATCAGACCCGAAGAGACATTTCAATAAAGCGACAGAGACGAAAAGCTCGAGTCGCGGGGTTTTCCCTAGAAAAAACTGGAATTCACTTTTAAGCACGCTTAAAATAATATCGTATTTCGATAGAGCTAGCAAATTTCAGAGGCGGCACTTATGGGTGGTTATTGCAATCTAGCGCAAAGTGCATCCGACTCGGGCCAAGTCGCATTATGGCGCTCATTGCGACCGCTCTTATTGCAAATGAGCTCTGTGGCACTTCTGGAGAAACGGTTCAATATGAACTAACTGTTATGTAATCTGCATTTAGTACCAGCGCTCTATATTCAGGTACTTTTGAAAGAGGAGACTCTATCTAAGAGACAAGGTCTTCGACACATAAGGTTCAAATGTAATTCCTTTAAATACTTTTTCCTCAAAATTACAACACACTCAAAATCAGATCAATATTATACAGGGTAATTGGTGAAATGATAACAACCTCTCATGGTTGACTTTTGCTTGTCCTAACAAACATTTTTAGTTGGACTTTGGCCACTATCCCATCTGATGGTGATAAAGTGGTCGAAGATGTTGTTCAGGCTAACCTCGAATACTGGTTCTTAAGGGCAGCTGCCGTAGCAGGCGGGTATATTCACAAAATGCACTACCACCATGTTGTAACGTCTGCCAAAAAGACAACAACCACGAGACCGACACCTTAACGTGCAATCTGAAGCATGGAAGTGCTCAGTAGTAATGCCACTAGCAGTTCCCATCCAAGTAATTACCACAACGAACGTCTGCATAGTTGACCAGTTAAGGACAAGTAGGCAAGCTCCACAAAGAGCGCTACAAAAAGCTATCTACCTTTAAGACATTGGAAGCTTTTAATCCTGAGTGTTCTGAGTAGTTACTCGTAGTTGTAGAGCGCTACAAAGAGTACTATCTACCTTTAGGAATGGGATATTATTCATCCGGAGTGTACTGAGTACTGAGTAGTTCCCGATAGAGAGCGATACAACCAGTACCCGTTAGGGAAAGCAGCGGTGGACGGGCGTCGAATTTTTATTTGCGGAATTGGATTATTTTTTGTAATGGGGTTATGTAATTGTCGACGTATATATTTTTGTATTTATTTATATAGTAGCTAGTTATAGTACCTAAGACATTATGAAGATATCATGAAAAAACGTGACAAAGTGAAAAGAGCCAAATCTTTTCAATAAGCCCTTAAGGCTATCCCTAAGCTCCAGACCTGAGATAAGCACATTATTCTGACTATCCAAGACCTAATTTCAGCATGTGATTATAGTAATGAGACAATTTCGGCTGTGGAACGACGCTATCGAAGTGGCATAACGGTTCTCAGATATGGCTAATAAAGTCTTACTAGACTTGGAAGCTGTTCTTGGTTACAATGACGTTATGTAACGGCGAGGGAACGGCTAATTGTAAACTTATTCTTAAGTCAATATACTCGTAGAATTAAGAGTACATTTAGGCAAAAGTTTGTAATAATGACAAGGGCAATTAGCTACACATAATATGGATAAATTGTTCTTTAACAATGTGTATCATAAAATTATAGTCGCTTCTTCTTACAATTAACTAATCCGCGTAAAAAAGGTGTTATTTTATCTAATTTTCCCGCTGTATGGACACACAAATGTCGTAACTGCCGCGGCAGCGCGCACAGAGATTGTAACTTGTTATATTCGTATTTAGTTTTTTTCCGTTACACGTTCCTAATTAATCTGTATAGCCCCTTTAAAGACATTTAAGGTCCGTTGTTCCGTCACAAGTCTACTTTTCTGTTAATAGCCGGCGCCACGCTTTTCAATTAGTGGTCACTGCGGCCGTCACCCAGAGACATACAGTTATTAAGTCTCATATGCCTGTAATTTTAGCAGCTTTTAAGGACTGCTCCCAGAACACACTGTTGGGTGCATGGCAGATTTTCTACTTGAGAGTGGTAACTAGCCAGAAGAGCTTTCGCAAAAAGCTCTTCCACCTTGCTGTGAAGCTCAAACCTGCGTCATTCCATAGCTTTATCGTTCGGCTATCATTCCTTCGAAAACCTGTATCGTTCCCAAAATGATATACGCCTACCATTCTGTAAAAGAAAATAAAAGAAAATACGGAATTTTTATATAGATAAAGTCATATATATTTGACCATAGTTTCACCAGTTGTGGTCATCTGGTGGTCTTTTTCAAGGAGTATTCGGGACGCTTGCGGTAACGTCTCGTTTAGCACTGCATCAGTACTCCGATTTATCTGGCTTATACACAATCGTGAGTAACCCCGTATTTTTATTTAAAAATAAGTGAAAACCCACGTTAGTTTTTATAACTACACATTATAAACTGTGTATATATGATGTGTATCATGATAGCTTTTGTAGACCTACAAGAGCTATCCTGCTAATATAATCAAATCCGAAAAAGTTATTAATAAATTTATCAGATTTGCATTAGTATAATTTGTGTTTTCCAAGTAAAAACTAATCGTTTTAAATTATATTATTATTAAAACTATTATGATATTCTTTTTAATTTTAGAAATACTTTTATCCTGATACCGCATCTGGTCGTGCTTTTGTTACGTTAGAGGACAATGCTAGAACATTGCTTTTTATGTCATTTCACATTGTAATAGTAGGTAATTTACTCACAATGCGAATACACCGGCCATTCTGATTTCAGGCTGGTTGCTCACGTACTTTTTTACAAGTTTTACATTAGCTTTGTTATAAAAAATCACATTGCATGTAGCATGACTGTTTGATGTCATACACCCGCCATTCTGACACACACACACTCTATTAAAAAGAAACACCTAATTATTTTTGACTATCACTGTATCTCACAATGAAGTTACCAACTATTACGTCTTTATATTAATAATTATATAACACAAGTAAATCTTCCACAGTCTATTACAATAAATTCTCCAACGAGTGATCTTTTCAGAATGATTCCACAGTACCCGGCTTCGCTCGGTAGTTCGTTCCACCCCTGCCCCAGTAACTCGTAGTGGTGGGAACGAGAACGGCAAGGGAGGAGAAAATGATACCGGTGCTGCCGTTTTACGAAAATCTATGGAAGTTTTTAAATCAAGACAACACCAGTGTTGCCATTTTATTAAAATCAATGGAAATTTTAAAATCATGACACTATTTGTGGGAAATAATAAACACATTTCTAAATCTGTATGTTTGTTTATTGAAGATATTATAGAACTAGTATTTTATGGCACTAAAACATTGAATAAATTACTTAAGGATAATTTTAAATTGTATTAGGTATACCAAGTACAAAATCATTTCATCTCTAACTTACAGACTCGATTCTAGTTGAAGCTACGCGGCTTATAATAATAGTAAAATCTTATCAAAAATATAAAAAACACACCAAGCTTTATACAAATTAATTGTACATCGCAAAATTCATATTAAATAATACTTCATACTGTGACATTCAAATATGAATAGGTCCCATTTGTTATATGAACAAAAAATAAAATGTGAAGGCCTGTTTACATTGAAATTAGTTATGATTACTATAGGCGTGGCTCTAAGGAAATGTATGGCAAGCCCAATATTCGTAACAGTTTCATTTGAACAGAGCTTATATACACCATATTGGTACTATTTCACATAATTAATAGGACTTGCCAACGTGGACATTGAAATTATTTTCAGCCTCTCTTTTTTGGATGTCCACAGCTGGATATAAATTTTTAAGGCTAGTCTTCGAAGCACTTTCAAACGTATTTTACAATCGTAGTCTTGCCACATTTTGAATACCGGGGGTTAAAACTCGGTGATATTTTGTATGCATGTTCTTGAGCCTAATACCTATGTTTCCGGTTTGCAATTTTTTCGTTACTTTGAGTATTTTTAAAGATATACGAAATAATCGTTTTGTGTGCGAATTATTATAGGTATTTACAGTTAGGAGTAAAATAAATGATATATCGAAAAACTGGCAATCTAAAAGCGTAAATATTAGGCTTAGGGATATACATATATAAAAAAACTATATAAAATATGAAAAAACTACGATTGTTAGAAAGCGTTACGAACACTCTAGCCTTCATTTCAAGCCAATTAAAACTATACATACGTTACCTTATCATAGAGAGCTCTACAGTATCTTGTTGAAATTGGAAACTAACAATTTGTTATTACTAAAACGATTAATCACTTCAGCACTACTATTTACTTATTATAAAACTACAAAACTTACTGTGCTTCTCTACAACATTCGTCTTCCAAACGCAACTATAGTTCATAAGTTTTAATATGACGCTCAGAGCAAATGCAAAAGTAAAGATAGAACTCTGCGAACAGCGTAGTGAGGCCGGATAAATTTATGCCTCGCCGTATACATAGACGCACACGTACAACGAAAATATGTCTTCGCGTGGACCAAAACCTTATAAGATATCATATATCATATCATAATCTCATAATCATAATCACATTTTAATTTAAAAAGACCGGTTCTGTTGTGAAAAGATTTATTTAATAATCTTTATTGGATTAAATAACATTTCCTATTTAATTAAGCAGGAAATGTGATTTTGGATATATAAAATGTGATTGGTCTTGGTATAACGGCGCACACATATTTAGAAAACTCACTTCGCTGTATGCAGAGTTCGGTCTTTACTTTTTTATTTAGTCTGATTTATGACCTTTTACATAATTGCCTGGCGTCCACTACATTCAAACCGAAGTCTCATAAATTGCGCAGAAATAGCCACGCCAAGCTCTCTTCTAAGGGAGGTGGTGTCATAGAAAATAGTTATTATGTACACTTAATAATGCATATGGTATTTCACAGTTATATTTGAAGGTATGATTGTCTGGCATCGAGTTTCAAAGCATTGATTCAACTATGAGAACTACTCTGACTACAAAAATAGAAAATAAAACTGAATAATATACGTTATACCTACGAAAAAGGTTTATAATTATTTACCAAACAGTTCCCGATCTATTGAATCCAGCCATTTTAAATGACTAAGTAAAAAATATATCTTGAATTGTATAATAGAAAAATTGTGAAATAATAATACGTTTTGTTTTTCTTATGAGCGGTTTTATAAAAAAACTGAAAGTAGTAACTTTAAGGCTTTCGCGACTTGAACACATAGTTATAAGTATTTAACGGGACTTAATCGCGATAAAAACATTTATATTTTTATTTATTTACCTCGACGTTTCGACCAAGTTGCATTGGTCGTGGTCACGAGCGGACTGACCAATGCAACTTGGTCGAAACGTCGAGGTAAATAAATAAAAATATAAATGTTTTTATCGCGATTAAGTCCCGTTAAATACTTATAACTAAACTGAAAGTATTTATTAAGGACTTTAGGAAGAAACAAACAGACTAATACTTAAGCCTAATAAATTACGAAAACATAAGAAACAGGAGTGCTTTAAAATACATCCTTTTACATCTATTTAAAGCGTTTTATAGTAAGCCTACCTGTTGTGTATACTTACATTAATAAAATTTTATTTAACACACATAATTATGATATTTTTTTATATTGTGATTTAACTGTAAAAATGTATTTATAATGATATAATTAATAGAAATAAAAAGCTACTTACACAAAAAATGATTTCGACATAATATGTAAATAATAGTTATATGACTCTATGAATAATGAAGCAATTTGTTATAAATAGTGAGAACATTAAAATCGAAGATTAAGGCCATGCTGTTGTCATTTATAAGGCATTTTAACCTTCGTATTAAAATGATTAGAAACATATTAAATACCCACAAAGAACTAAGTTGATCGACGAGGTCAAAGAGTTGATACTGACAAAATAATAATTAAAATGCAAATACGAAATAACATTTGGTAATATTTAAAACTCACAGAAAAATATTTACCATATTTTTTGGAATAAATTAACATTTGTATTAAAATTATAAAATAATCTTAGCAATCAAACCTTTCTTTCTATAAAGGGTTTGTTTACGCAAAGCAAATCGTGGAGGAATTGCAAGAGTGTTCTTCTTCCAACGTAAATCTAAAAAAAATACTTAAATAGTCCAGAAATTATCGGAATTTTCCAATATCATACATAGAAAACTGTTTTATCAATGAAAACGGACCATTAGGTACACATTTTTTTTTGTAAACAATAATTAATAACTGACTATGATAAAATGACTTTAAGAATGTTTTCAAAGTCAATCGGTTGACTCTGTGGACCTAAACATAATCCTAAAGGTAGTTTTAAAACTAAACCCGTAAGCTTTGCTCGCGTTGCTTCTACATTAAATTAAACTCCAATAAAATTATCTTCGTATGCATGGTGGTCGACGTGATTTCTTTTACTGAAAGAAAAAAACCATTAAATCACAAAGTAAACATAAAAAGACACTCCAGACAACATACTACAAAAAAGGGTTGATACAATCAAACAATTCATATTATTTTGTTCAATACATAATTTGAGTATCTATGGTGAATTTGTTACCATATAATAGGCAGCAAATTTAATAATATAAAATCTCATCTTCCGGTTAAGTATATCACACAAAAAATTTCAATCCAAAAAAAATTTTTTCCATAGAAACTTTTTACGGATAAGTATAGTACACAAAAAGTTCACATTTGGAAAAAAATATGCAAAAGATGAGCTAAATTTTGAACATTTATGGTTTAGGGCCATTAGTTGAAAATCTTCAATATGGTGTTTGCATTCCTAAGGTTCTGTCAACCAAATATGAAGATTACGTTGGGTTGGAGGCGTCGAATATTTGAATGAATTGTATGGCTAAAATTAGCTATAACTATAATATTTTGGTAGGTTAATATGGCTGGTTTGCCGGAATTTCATCTTTTACTTCAGTTTGTGACATTATATTCATAAATGTTTTATACTCTGTAAGATGTTATAATAAGGGGCTCCTGATATGTCTTAGAACAAATAATATGAACAAATACTAAGTACGGTGTGTACGGGTTCTTCTTGCGTATGATGCCAACATATTGGGTGGAACAATCGAAAAATATGTAAAGGTTCAAGACATTTCTTTGCTTTCTCCAAGGCCTTCGTCAGCGTTTTGAATGACAACTATACGCAAGCTTTCTTAATACGGTTTGCCTACTGTGTTACGTGTTTAAGTTTCTACTAATGCAGAGTACCTAGGGTCTGCTGAATTTTCCTCGATGTTCCTCAGGGGTCCATACTACCCTGCTACGCTATTCTTGCAACTTATCAATAATCTGCTAAAGCCCAGTATTTTTGGATATGTATGTCTGTAGTAGAGAGCTACATGTCCAATGCAATGACAAACTCAGTGAATCTCAAATACGGTTTTTCAAAAAGAATAATTAATTGCTAATAGGTAAACCTTTGACCACAATCTCACCTGATGGTACGAGTAAGTTATGATATTGTCAAAGTTGTTAACAGGCATAACTTAGAATTAATGGTTCTCAAGGACAGCTGGCGGAATACACCGTTAGGTGTTTGGCGACAGATTTTCTACTTGAGGGTGTTCACTAGCCAGGCGGGCATTCGCAAAATGCCCACGGCCGTATTCCAACCATGGACCTGCTGCGTGGCTTCAATAGCCAATGCCGCTGAGCCATCTAACTAGTGGTAATATGTTATTGTAGGTGTCACGCTACTACTTACAAGGAATGCCTTTTCCGTCTTGGTTCTGCTGCAGATACTTCTACACATAGGACTATTAACTTATTATCACAGCTGAAACTGAAACAAGAAGAAACAACATTATTATGAGTAATCGTCGTTAGTGTGATCTGGACTATAAGCAACTATTAATTCCCAAGTATTAAAAACACCTCAACGTAATTTTTTTACATTTGCTAACGATCCTGCAGTTATGATAACTACTGTTTGTCAAAGCCAAAGACTAAGCTATAGACTTCATCAAAACAGTGTGAGTGACAAACAAAAGAGTAAAGGATTTGTAAACACAATAATTTTGAAGTAACTCAGCCCACAGCCTGTTCAGTCAGTGGTGGGCAGGCTCAGTAGATGAATCTATTTTTTTATTGGTCAACTCAGTTCACAATGCCCGCCAGTTCAGTTGACCACTGACACCTCTTTTCTTGATCAACCCAGCTCTTAATTCCATCACTGCATCCTGTAGGCTCGGTTACCCATTTCATAGAAGTCTAGCTGTTGTTGCACGGCGTCATTTGCGTAGACTTTATAAATATAGTAAAGTCCCCATGACTATTACTATCAAAGTTACACCAAAAAAACGAATAATACTTACAACTCTTGACTTAATAGTCGTCCACTATTTAATGATGCAGCAGCACCATAATCAGAATGACTTTGACTCTCCCATTCGTTACAGAATGAGCCAGGTTGTCGAACACCTCGTGGGTCACTTCCATGCCAAGCCACTTTGTTAGGCCTGAAAGTAAAAGAAACAATGATATGATATGATTTGTATGATGTGAAATTGTATAAACGATATGAAAACTTAGTTTTTCTTTCAGTGATTAATAACCAAATTGATTTTAATAAAACTGTACTAATAATATTAATATTATTGACGGCAAAAAATTAGTTTAAGACAATTAAATATAGGTAATTAAATTAATAGATATATTCGTGTAGGTATGTACCAACCGCTACCATATCTATTTCTACTGTCAAGCAGTGATGTTCGCATTACTGTGTTCCGGTTTGAAGTGTGTGTTGTGCGCTTGAAGACATAGGCACAACTTTATATTACAATCTTAAGAAAATGGAAAAATATCGCATATAAATTTTACACAAACAATGCTTTTGACAAAGGCAGTATACCAAAATATTTCCGTTATTTTACTTCATCATGGTGATTTAAGGTCTTTTTCTTCTCGTTTAATCAATATTAGACTTAACTGTCGACGCATTCAGCACTTCATTAATGTATGCGCTAGAGAACTATTTAATATATATAATTTTAATTGTATATATTTTTGTAAGATCATTACAAAACAGTTTCCAAATTAAGACATTCTAAATAAACAACAACTTCAATTAGTAAAAATATTTTTCTTTCGGTACTTTTTATAGGATATAGGCTGCCATTTGTGAAAAAAAAAATCTCTATTTTTAACCGATTTACAAAAAAAGAGGTTTATTACACGATTACTCTGCCAATTTTGCATTGATTTTGATGGTTCTTTCGGCAAAGAATACCTCCAAGTTGGATCCATTTAAATTTTATCATAATCGGTCAAGTAGTTGTTAAGTTACAGTAAATTAAATATAAAATGCCATATTAAGTGGGAGGCAATGATCTTGTAAACAGTATGAATCACAAAAACGAGTGAAGTATATAAAAAAATACAGATACGACTTCCCACAGTTAACACAGTCGATTCAGTTTTTAGGGTTCCGTAGTCCTGACAAGGAACCCTTATAGTTTCGTCATGTCCGTCTGTCTGTCCGTCTGTCCGAGGTTTTGCTAAGAGACTGTTAGTGCTAGAAAACTGAAATTTTGTACAGATACGTAAATCAATCACGCCAAGAAAGTGGTAAAATAAAATTTTGTAAAATTTTTTTTTTAAGATAGCTCCCGTACATATGAAGTGAGACAGAATTTTTTTTTTTGATTCTAACTCGTCGTGTTTGGTATCGTTGAATAGGTCTTTTAAAATTACTTAGGAGTTGCTAATATTGTTTTTCGATTTGATGCTCCATTGAAGAAATATTAAACTTTAAAGAGCATATTTTTGTTCCAGTAGGGCGTCCCCCCCCCCCCTCTAAAAGCTAAACTGCTGGGTTCAAAAATCTGAAAAAATTCAGAATGATAGTGCAGTTCATGAACTTTAAAGAAAAAGTATAGCAGTTGAGATAACTCTATTACTTTAGCAGTAATAGTTGTTGAACTTGGGTGTTAGATAATTTTGTAGCAAATATAAAATCCTTAGAATAATTCCTTTAAAATGACTAAGATGAAGTAGTTGGTTATTTTTTAATGGTAAAGACTTGCATTGAAAATTAAATCATAAAAAAAATCTTAATGCAATAAGTATTTGGACCTTATACTCGCCGTACACAAGAAGTGTTTGTTGGTTCCACGAACACAAGACTGGAAGCCATATTATATGTTTTACTGATAACCTATACTTCTATTTGAAATGGCCACCTTTACCTGTCAGACGCATACATACAATGTATGTATAAAAATAAATATTTAAAAATGTTGTTTTTTTTTATGCCTGATAGGTTAGCCTTTGACCACTATCTCACCTGATGGTAAGTGATGGTGTGGTCGAAGATGTTGTTCAGACTAACCTAGAATTACTGGCTCTCAAGGACAGCTGTCGGAACACACCGTTAGGTGCTTGGCGACAGATTTTCTACTTGAGGGTGGTAGCTAGCCAGGCGGGCATTCGCAAAATGCCCTACCACCATGCTATAACGACTGCCATCCTAAGACAACAACCGGGACCGACGGCTTAACGTGCTCTCCGAAGCACGGAAGCGCTCAGTAGTAATGTCAGCAGCGGTCACCCATCCAACTCCTGACCGCGGCGGACGTTGCTTAACTTTGCTGATCGTTTCAGAATGGCTAAGCAAACTTCGCTACGAGTGCTTCAAAAATGTTAATTATGTTATGTTACATAATAATAAAAAATATATTTTTAAAAGTATCTCAAGAAAACATTAAATAACTTTTTAATGAAACACTTAAAAGAATATAAAAATATATATCTAGTGACAATTCCGCCTAATTTCCTGCTATGCCCACGTGACGTCACAAACGCCACGCAGCCTAACCGGAAAAATATTCGACTAGTTTCGCTTCTAAACGAAGCATCTTCAGGAGGTCTTGACTCACCGAGCGCACGATTGAGACTGAACTATATATTTGTTAGTATTAAATATGGATTTCCGCAAAGTAACGCCTGAATCAATTCAGTTATGTTACAAATGAAAATGCAACTTTTTAAAGAAGTTTTGTTATATTACTAAAACTGAAATGTGCATATTTATTAAAGTCTCAGCAAAAATGCATTAACTCACTGTTTCCATGGGAAATTTCGCCACTGCTTGCTTCAGAGAGAGCTTAAGCTTAGTGCTTAAGAGAGCCAATGTCAGCGTGTCATTTAGAGTAAGCCATGTTATTTTTTTTTATGCTTGGTAGGTTAGCCTTTGACCACTTTCTCACCTGATGGTAAGTGATGATGTCGTCGAAGATGTTGTTCAGCTTCAGGCTAACCTAGAATTACTGGCTCACAAGGACAGCTGCCGGAACACACCGTTAGGTGCTAGGCGACAGATTTTCTACTTGAGGGTGGAAGCTAGCCAGACGAGCATTCGCAAAATGCCCAACCACCATGCTATAACGACTGCCATCCTAAGATAACAACCGGGAGCGACGGCTTAACGTGCCCTCCGAAGCACTGAAGCGCTCAGTAGTAATGTCACCAGCGGTCACCCATCCAGCTCATGACCGCGACGGACGCTCTTCAATCGTGAAATTTTTTCATCGGTGAAAAGAATATTTTTGTGCCCTTCACCTGCGTATCGCGATGGAAGGCATTTTGATCGGTCCACTCCCTTTAATTGTAAAGATTGATCTAGGGCATCGACCGTAAATCTTCTTTCCTTGCAATAAGATTATTGTTTATTTGTCATAATATTTTTGCTTCCTAATGGGATTTCGACCAATTCTGGCATTCAATGCATTAACAGCTTTTGTAGTTCTAACAGCACGCGGTTGCCCTGATCTTTTATGGTCTTCGACAGGGGAAGTGTTGTTGTATCTACTGATATTACGATATACGAACATACGGCTGATACCAAGCTTTTGAAGTGTCTGGAATATGACCGACGGCTCCATACCCACTTTGTGCAAGGCAATCACTGGAATCCTATTTTCTTTAACACCCCATTCCATATCGTAATTTGATAATGAACACGAAAAAATATGTGAGTGGCGCGATATCGAAAGAACTTTAAAAATAATAAACGCGTTCCTAATTCAAAATAATTGTTTTTGATTAGTTGAAAAAAAAAAGTTATTATCTGACAGTATTAATGGCCAGGCTAGTTATATAGTATGATAGCCCTTTTATAAGCTTACTTGCATTTATCGGTGTATACTTTTTATTTTTCTTTCAAATATACATCAACTATTTTAGAATAGAATTGAATAATTATTTATTGCTACAGAAAATAAATTAAATGACATACAACTTTTTTTTTATTACATACAACTTGTAATAAAAAATATAAAATGATAACTTGGCGGCAATCGTACTTTTATTATTAAGCTTTAGCAGGAAAAAAGTGGAGGAGAACAAAGAACTACAGAATAGTTTTACATACATGTTATGACAACGGGCTACTACGGAACCTTACACTGTGCGTGGCCCGACACGCATTTGACCGTTTATTTGTATTATTATGTTAATAGTAATAATCAATATTTATTGAATTCACTTACCAATGCGAATCTATCATTACATTTCTCATATTAAAACTATAAATGTTCACTGGATTGTCATTGAACTTTGCTTCAGAGCCATTAAACATACTGTCCCAGGAATCAAATAGCAGATCTCCGTGTAGATTCCGTACTGGAAGTCGTCGTTCTCTTCGAGTGACTATTGACATTGCGTTCAATACCCTGCAGTCAGATAATACATATTATTTAACAATACATTTGTATTAAATAGTGCAAACTTAAACATGCGTCTTTTGAAAGTTATGCTTAGGCTCTCTTTGGATCTGAGAGTCGAGTTTTGTGTTCCGTTTTTAAAACGTATTAAAAAGACTAAATGACTTTAGACGTTTTATAGGTACATCTCTTCTAGATAAATGTAGATTGTACAACAAATTGAGCATAATAATATGTTTGCAGCAAGGGCGTTATTTAGAATATATCAAATCTATCAATTTAGCGCATTTATAAGCAGCGCGCGAGGGATCCAATATGAGTTCATCGCCATAGAAAAAATATTTTACAACCTCTCACTTTACTTTTAATTTCTTTTTATGAAGTAAAATAGGTATGTCAAAGCTAATCAAAATAATTAGATGGAAGTAAGTGATTATTGACCAACCAAATGATTAACAGTATTATACGAGTAAGGGCTAGTTTCATCAAGCTCAATTGCTCTAGTTCTAACTCTAATGTTAAATCTCTAACGTTGCATTAGGTCAATGTTTGGACTGCAGACAATCGATAGTTGTAAACCGAAATTTATAGAACACAGAATCCTTTCATTTCCGTCACTCTATATATACGAAGTTGCCATATTTGTAGTATCTAACAGAGACCATTTTCCTTTATTATCTGACACAATTGAACGTAACAGACGTGACAGGTATATACTTCGAGCTCACTCAGCAAGGAAGACTTTCATGAGTAATAGCATTTTCTGTATGGGACCGAGAATTTACAATAAGTTACCGAGATCAATACGGGAGCTAAATACTAACCTATTCAAAATTAAGCTAAAGAACATTTTAATGAACAAGTGCTATGACAGTGTAAACGAATTTTTGACTCATAATAATCTGACATAACCTAATCTTTCTAATCCCTACTGGCTTGACATAATAATTAAAATTAAAATATTTTTTGACATTTATGCACAAAACAGATTGACATGTAAAATAATGTACGGGTGTTTCACTACTGGATTGTATTTATGTTGAGAGTTGTTTTTCTTTTTTATATTTCAAATGGCTTTCTCTCTAAAATTTGTACGCCTAAATAGGCAAAACATGATGAACTTAATTGTTAAATATCCATCTATGTGCATACCTACCTTGTGTGTGTATAATACTCATGTTTAATGCAAATAAACGATTATCTTATCTTATCTATCTAGTATTAAATACTTTAATTATACTCTGTAACCAACAAAATATGAAGAACCTTTGGCACCAAAGACGTCCAACTGTGTTGCAGTATTCTAAATTTGCTATGGTATAGACTTTTATGAAATTTGACATCAGGCAAATGGCTGCAATCAAGGAAATAATACTATCCAAGATTTTAAAAATATACCGTCGAATTTGGCGGTATAGTTCCGTAAACTGAAAACAAATATAACTACTTTGCTACAGCCATGGAAGTAATAAGTACTGTTGTACGTAGTACTTATTACTTCCATGGCTACAGCAGATAGATAGTACACGTACTATTTCTATATCTCCGCTGCTCTCACTTGATATAAAAGTCCATACAAAGGAGTTTTCTTTTTCCTCAACAGAAAGCCAACATATTAAAGAACTGCCACTTGCTTTGATATTCTATAGTAGCTAAAGACTATGACATTTTAATGATCTATAGTATAAAGTGATCCGCGTGTTAATTTAATCCTGGTTTAGTTTAGGGACTTATTGTTTTTTTTACTAAAACACATTTATCTATTTTACAAATTATTGAAGCACATTTTTTTTATGCCCCCGGCGGTAATCGGGAAATTTTGTGGTCTAATAATTTGCAAAATATGATTTTCGTGTGCTAAGCACGCGATAGTGCTTGTAATTAGAACTCATTTACCTGTTTGTCAGAAAAGCTCGAAAGTTGCCACCGTATTCCAATGATTGCTGATTGCATAAATAATCTGCTGCACTATGCCCTATTCTTCTTGGAGAGTATACTCTGCCAGTAGAGGGATCGTTTAATGCTGCTAAGCGTAACTGAAAAAGTTTCAACACGTTATTCTACAACAAGCAAGGGAAGAGGTGAAACCTAGTAACTTTTAGTAGTAACATTTGATTTTGATAATTCTTATTTTGTTGGATAGATACAGTTTAGTTAGTGGATAGTTATGAATTTATTAGAACTTTAGCAAGGATATTTTCCGCTTATAGGTACTCAATAAAATTGACACCTAATATAACCTATATACCTCATAATATGAATATTCCTCACCCGTGGGGTGCTGGGTTAGAATGTCACACCCCTTCCCCCCACATTACTTCCCGTGGGTGTCGTAAGAAAAAGGGAAAAATACCCAACGATAGAATAGAGAGAAGCAGCGCCTTTTGAAGAACTGACAACTTCTTTTGCTATCCCCAAGACACCAGCCTAGTGTGGGGATCATGGAAAATATTATATTAGATGATTGGTGGACGTTCCGGTTGATGTGATGAATACATATATAAATATATATCCTTATATCTAATCCGAGCTAAACACTTTGGTATTTTTTTAATTAAAGCTGATAGCTGACTATCCTTTGACCACTATCTCATTTGATGCTAAGGGTTGATGTGGTCGAAGATGTTGTTCAGGGTATCCTTAAATAGCGAATAGCTCTCTAGGACAACTATCGAAAAACATTGTTAAATGCTTGGCGTCAGTTTTTCTACTTGAGAGTGGGGCCTAGCCAAGCAGGCATTCCAAAAACTTATACTTACGTATGTGTTGGAACGATGAATGTGATTTGGACGAGGCCTCGTTGGGGCGGACGGCTTTATGCGATAAGGATTCAAACTTGGATTTGATTGTGTTACATGATAGGGTCTCTCCGTCGACGTATGGTGGTAGGGCTTCGGACTTGACTCCGTCGAAGAATGGTGATAGGGCCTTGGACTTGGCTCCGTCGAAGTACGATGATAGGGCATCAGGCTTGGTTCAGACGAAATATCATAATAAGGTTTCGGACTTGGAGGTGGTGTGGGTGTGCTTGCCGCTTCTCTAGGATCTCTTGTCAGTAAGCCTTCCATCTGTAAATCAGAGTTTATGGAGTGCATTTTAAAAGCACTTTTTCTATGATGCTAAATAATATGAATAAAGAATTCGCGTGCCTAAGTAATACCACAGGTATTGCTCTCGGCACTCCAACCTATAAGTTTTCATTCATCGAGTTATTTCACTTGTTTTTTTTTATCTCTACGTGATGGAACAAGAACGAATTTATTTTAAATAGTAGCGCGCAGCTAGAGATGCAAGTTTTCATATATCACAAGCAACACTGCAATGTGATTTTAACTGTATTTCTCTCTTTTTCCAAATGTTTTCACTTAGCTGACTTTTAGAGTATGAAGTTTCAGTATTTAATTAATATTTCCAAATGAAGTGTATGGGACTGTTCACGTTCAAACAAACAGGAAAGGATCGGGAAGGGCTGCCCTCGTTTATTGTATCGAAAAAGTATGGAAATAGTTTTGAAATAAATTTAGCCAAACCCGACATTCGTCTCTTTTGCTACGCACCAAATTGTGTAAATCTGCTGTGTTCTTACTGCTATAATATGATAAAATAAACATGAAAAAAGAACCAGTAAAGAACAAATACAAGGAACTGCTATAAAAATAAAGAATATAATAAATTCGTACACACCTTAACATATTGCCAGCCTCGCTCGACCCTTATCAACAATATATTCTCCTGGAGAACGTACGCCAAAGTTCCCAGCGGAGTTTCTGAAGTTCTCTGTATAAAATGAAAACGATTATGTACATATTTTATTTCTTAGCTATAAGGACGGTAATGCTTTACATAGGCTAAGAACAAGATAAGCTACGATGTTGTCATTTATTAAGGATGGATTACGTGCGTTTGGTAATATATCTGTCCTGGTGTTTGTGGCAGCGTTTTTATGACCCGGCTGTAGCTGATTTCCAAATTATTTTTTATAAATACCGAATAGTTCAGAATGTTCGAGTAAGTTCCGGTTTTACTACCCAGAACATATTTAATAAATAAAACACTATCTTTGCGTTCCACAGTCATTGATTTAGCCTATCCATCGGTTAAAGCTTGAAACGTGCTGCATCAACTGTCAACTGTTCAACTGTCTGCGTCAACCTTCATTTTTATCATTCAGTTATTTTATGTGTTGCATAGCAACCCGAAACTTTATTAGGACATTCTGAAACGTGCCCTAATACTAATACTAAATCTACCAAGAAAAAGCTTACGAAATCTAAAAAAATATCTCAAAGGAATAAGTGTAGTGAGCAGTCTATTTTTGGGAGGTCAGGGATTCTAGTTGCCACAGTCGGCAGTTCTAACTCTATTGGACTTTGGGCGAGGCAGCAGTTGAAAAGGTTGATGATCTTTAAGTACCTTAAATTGAATAATACTTTAATCTCTTATTCAAACTAAAAATCAAATTGCATGTAGGTATAAATTAATTAGAATAATTGAAATGTACTTTCTCTTAGATATAAGTATAAACATACTTACATAGCATCTCTGGAGAGGTAGATAACCTCTCCAGAGACGGGACGAGATTCCACGGATTTCTACTTGCTATTTGGTATTATCAATCTTGTTTTCTTATTCATCATACACAGCAGTAAAAAATTTCGGGATGATGTTTTTTCCCAACTGCTCCATCACATTCACCTAGAATACTCGCTTGGTCAGTCTCTTTAAATCCATTCTTTCCTCATATCCAAACTATCTCAGTATAATTTTCTGGAATAAAGTCACTATATCTGTGACTATTTATTCATCATTTACTCCAAATAACTTTGTTAGCATACTGTTAATAATAATGTTACACACACTGTTACTCGCGCTGTTACTCACACTATATCTTATAGCCACTCTATACATACGTCTCAAAGCTCTTTTCTCAACAGCATTTATTCAACTTATCCTTCTTCTGCCATATCTAAATTTCGCTTTCTTATATTAACTTTAGTAGGTACTAACACTTCAGTATCCACTGCAAATCATGTCTAACTGGACACGTAGAGCTACATTTAGGATTTGGACATTTAAAATGCTCTATTTACTGTACTTTTATTTTTCGATTGCTTTGATTTTCATTGTTTTTTATTGTTCGTCAATAAAGTTCTTAAATATTTCAGATAAATAAAGAAATTCAATTAGGGCTGAGCCCACGATACAAGTAAAGCTAAAATAAAACATGCTCATGTAACTTTGCACCTTCCACGCTCTAGTTTTGCCATACTGTTGAATGGGACCGTATGGTACCTATTTGAGTTAAATATGCATTTTTTTCAAATATAACATACATATTACATTATTCCATGTAATTATCGTTATCAAAAGTTATAACTTTACTTTGTAATATTTTATGTCAATAATTTACCTTCAGCAAAGCTTTTGTAGTTCGGAACATAACAGTTGCTGTAACGTGGAAATCATCATCGCTATCGAAACCTGAAATAATAAAAATAATATAACTATCAAAATGTATATCGTGTGTAACGTAAATATGATATGTAGTATAAGGGCCCCCAGTAACTATTTTACTTGTAAAGGCTTTCAGATTGTCTCCTATTCCAGCTATAGTTAACATTATCGGGGCTGAAGTGGACTTATTTTGTTGTGATATCAGCGAATTTACAAAAATCACATTTCATTCACAATTCTAGGTTAGCCTGAACAACAACTTCGACCACATCATCACTTACCATCAGGTGAGATAGTGGTCAAAGGCTAACCATTCAATAATAAAAAAAATAAAAAAATATTCAGCGTTATTGAAATTAGATACTTACTAAAATGTTATTTAAACCTAACCTATTGTATTGGGTGTGTATCTGTAATTATATAATATGTATGTATGGAAATAAATAAATAAATGAGATTTTTTTTTCGAATCATCTCGAATATTTAGAACTCCAAATTAGTCTACAGTACTACAAAACTTGAGTACAAGTATACAAGTATGCACAGCAGGATTTTTACAATTAGTGATATTTTTTTTAATTTTATTTGCTTTTTATTTTATAGACTACTATCTCTTTACCTGATGGTGAGTGACGATTTGGTCGACGATGTTATTCAGGCTAACCTACAATTACTGCACTCAAGGACTGCTGTCAGAACACACCGTTAGTTGCTTGGCGACAGAATATCTATAGGGGGTGGTAGCTAGCCAGGTGGGTATTCGCAAAAGCGTACCACCATACCACCATGCAGAATATATTTTCAATGTTGACAGGATCTGTAGATTCTTCAGTATATTGAGTTTTAAACACTAATTAAGCATAGATTACGTTAAATCCTTTGTAAATAATATATTATATAAGAACATTATTGAAACCGTAAAAATAATTTGTGAAGCTTGTTTGAACATATCGATAAAAAATAAATTTACACACTATATTTCCGATATTGGTCTGAATCTCCCCTTTTAAAAGTTATACATGGGCAGTTTACAGCGAGGTCCGGATCGCCCCAATATATAAACAGCTCCATTCAAAAAGAGCTGTTGTTGATACGCACCGGGTTACATACTGTGTTATTAAAAGCCCTTAATAATCTTGGCTATTAAAGTTACATTAACAAACTCAATTATGACGTGTGCGCCGTAAGAAGGTAACAAGCATATATTGTAACCCAACCCTTTTATTGGAAAAAGGTGTTGAGCTTTTATTTTTGATGATAATGTACGGTATTAATACTGTGTGTTTTATGTAAAATATTATATATAATATGGACTATATACTTTAACTGAATTTTCTACGATGTTACCAAGAAAACTTAATACAAGTAGGCACATGGAAACATACCCATATTTCTGAAACTTTTGTCGAAGCCTTGATCTGCTAACAATTTTGATCTGAACATCTGAACAACTGAATTTTGAATGCTCATTGGTTGTAATAGAATACCATACACCAATCAGCGTGCATTAACCAACAAACAAACGTGTCAGAGCGTGGTAGGTCAGCTATGTTAGAACATAAAAATAAATAATAATTACGTTTACCATCAAAGTCAAACGAGAAAATCGAATTCTGTGAAACAATGCCGCCTGGTTCACCCTTGGGACCAGATATAGACAACCCAGGCGGTCCTGGGGGGCCGGGTGGACCAGGTGCCCCAATTACAGGAACTTGGTTACATTCAGAGCATACACCAGCTGGTCCTTGTGGACCTGGTTTTCCATCATATCCTGGGGCGCCGGGTTCTCCTCTGTCTCCTTTGTCACCTCTTAACTGGAATTAATTAAAAACGTAAATTCTGATTAAGATTTAAAGTTCAAAGCTGACACGTCTATGGCGGTAAATTCAATAACTAAACTGTTTTTTTGCTTTTGTTGCTAGGTTGTGCAGTCGAACACTTAATATGTAAGTATATACAAAGTATACTCCTACTTTTTTTTATGTAATTGTGGCGGAACAAGCGCGACGCCCACCTGATATTAAGTGGACTAATCTCTGCCTATAACAAATGCATTTCATCACAAGTGACGAATTTCACTGCGCCCGTTACACTGAGACAGTTGGTAAGTCTCATGTACCTGTAACTTTACTGGCTCTCAAGGTCTGCTGTCGGAATACACTGTTAAGTGCTTCGCGAGAGATTTTTAAACCTTATATAATTTTTAATACATAATGATTTGATTACATTTGTTAAAGATATATCTACTTTTTTATACATAATCGAGCAATATTATTATAATTTTTAGGTAACGTTACCAAAGAATTGTTACCAAAATTTCACAAGGCATAACAACTATTTGAACATTGAATTACCCGCCACAGTCGTTCCAAAACATCAACAAAAAAGTTTGGCTGTTTCGCGTAGAGATTTGCACAAACTACGAATTTTCAGATCTTGCTACTTTCACTTCTTCAATTTTTTAAACATCCGTTTATATAGGGAATACTCTATACAGACATTAAATACAGCAAAGAGTTTAGAGACTATATCTAATACTAATATGGGGCTTTATTGTGTAATTCGAATGGCAATGGAGATAAACTTTATTTTGGCATATAAATTTCCTTCAATTAAATTATGCACAGCGTATATTGTTATTTGCTAGCATTCGTTCATTCTTCAACCCCATTACTACCAAATAAGTACTACACAATTGCTTCGAAAATAAAAACCGGAAAATAAAAAAAAAATATCAAATGTCTAAATGATGGTCGTCTTCATAACAAATCTAACCATAAACACACGCGATTATGAGACATAATTTATAATAATAACAAAAACGGAACATAATCGCGTACTAAAACGTCGAGGTATTAAAATATTTAGTACGTGATTAAGTCTTGTTGTTGTTAGTATTACCATCCTTCCACCAGTCGTTAGTGTTACTAATACCATCAAACCCGTATATTGCCCATTGGGTAGGAGGAATTAAACATACATTTCCCAATAAGTTTATTAGTTGTGATCCTGTTGGTGTCAACCGTTAATGGGTTTATTTCGAAATTGACCTTATACCTGTTTGATCTGGGGATTAAATGAGAAAAAGATTTCAAAATACAAACACATTATAATACCTTCGTGAAATTCGTTGGAACTGCACATTCTCCTTTTTGTCCCTTTTCCCCAATTGTTCCATTCAAACCAGGTGGTCCCAGTGGCCCCTAAAATAAAACATATAATGAATTTTCATGAATAGCTTTCCTTTGCTTTATAAAATTTAATGAACTTGAAAATACCACAGACTGCAATGAATGCAGATTTAGATGTTGAAATTCTAATTCTAGGTTAGCCTGAACAACATCTTCGACCACATCATCACTTACCATCAGGTGAGATAGTGGTCAAAGGCTAACCTATCAAGCATTAAAAAAAAAAAGATGTGACAGTATTCTAATACAGGAATATCTAATTGTAGACAACTTAGGTAAGTTAAAATATTCACATAACAAGTCACAAAATGTCTGTTACAATCAGAAAACGTTAAAAATATAATTACCATTGGCCCAGGTGGTCCTATATCACCTTTAGCGCCTTTAGAACCAGGTTTGCCCGTAGAACCAGTTTTGCCATTGTATCCTGGAGGGCCTCGATTACCTCTTAGTCCTGGCACACCACGATCTCCTTTAGTACCCTAATAAAAAAAAAGATTGTCAAAATTACCATCTATTACCATGGTCAACATTTTTTTTGCGTATATTGAGATTGAGATATATTGAGAAATTTTCAGTAGATATAGAAACATTCGTTTTGAGCAATTTAATTGTATATAGACAAATTTAATTGTGTATAGTACGCGTCGATTTAAAAAAAGTTGTAAGAACTATTATGATTTGGAAAGTAGAGGTGACGCTTACTTCTGAAAAGCGCCTGTAATAGGTATAACTTTCTAAATATGGCAATACATTTTGATTTGCTGATGTAAGCTGTCTGAAAGTTTTAATAAAATGTTCAAGCCACATTATTAAGATTTGGTTTTCAGCCTTTTCTCATATTTTTCTAATAATACTAATTAATACAAAGACTATATTTGTATACAAATATTTAAATCTTAGGATTTGGTTACAATTTTGTATGCAGGTAAGGTGTGGTTTTATTAATTTATTGGTTTAAAGGAACTGCTTGATGTGATTTTACTAGAAACTTTTATTCAGATATATGTATCATCTTTGCTTTACAATATTCTCTTCATTCCAAGTACTCCTCCCTATCTCAAAGAGCGTTTTGAATTCTAACATCACTCACACTCCCTATCCTTAAGATCTTCTGAGACCCTTCAACTGAAAATGCCTCCCCATACTTCACAGTTCTTAGATAAGTCCTTCACAGTCCAAGCTGTACGATTGTGAAATGCACTGCCTGTGCATATAACGCTTGCCAAGTCACTTTCCCTATTCCCTATTTCTAATTCTGTCCATCCAAAGGTTGTCTGGAAGAAATTGCTTTATAGTGATAAGACCGCCCGTTGTAATACCATTTTGTAAGGGTTTTTATTGTATTTTATTTAATATATGTAAAAATTTTAAATTGGTTTGCAATAAAAAAGTATTGTATCAGTAGAGCCTATATTTATGTGTCATAATAGTGCCATCTCATGAATGTTTGAGGTACTTGCATTGTTACTCTTAATGTTAGCCTGCTGGTACTTCAAACTAATTAAAATGGCGCTACCAATAACGCCCAGTGACCCAGGTAATATTTCCTTAAAGGTGAAACGTCTGTGACAAAGACGCTCAGATTAAATGATGAAAATTAATTTGACCCAAAAAAATTATTCAATTCTTGTTGTACAAAACTGAGTTCTACCAACCTTCATTAAAGCTATGTGCGAAGCTGGTACTAGACCAGGCGGCCCCGGTTCTCCCTGATCGCCTTTGTGTCCTCTTGATCCGATCGGGCCAAGATCCCCTTTTGGTCCTTGCGGTCCCAGTGAACCTTTCTCACCATCTAGCCCATCTTCCCCACGCATTCCAGGAATACCTGGTAGTCCTAGATCTCCTTTAATTCCCTAAAATAAATTACATCATATTTTTTAGACATACATACTATTAGGATTAAAATTTTTGTTAGTTGCTTTTGAAGACATGGCCCATTGGTAATGACTATATATATATGAACTGACACGCAGAAAGGTGTTGGTTCATATTCCGTCGTGGGCTAATGCTATACCTTAAGCGGTGGAAGGATATTTTGTGAAATCTCACATAGCTAACTTAGCACACCGTAGCTAGGTAAAGTTTAAAGGTTAAAGTAGGTATTACAATATCCAATGTAGGTCTGTTTAGAATAGGTAACTTAACGGTCTGAACAAGTTGAAAAAAATAACAACCTATATTGTAAAAATTAATACGCTTTTATAGTACAATGGATAGACCATTCCTAAAGGTACTTCTCTTGGGAGTGACGTTGGTTGTTTACCCGCCTTTCGGTTATTGAGGGTGTTAAGTCCTGATATGCGCTTAATATGCTCCAACACCTCTGAGTCTCTACTTATGCTTAGGGTCTGAACCAAATTTCTTTACTAAAAAAACACGAAGGAAGAATTCGATAGATTACTATATATATACTAGGTCTGGTAACTATGATTTTATTACATGTCTAAATACAAGATCCTTCCCCCATGAAGGTTATGACGTCAGTTAAGAGTTGATGTATTAAAATCTTAACAGGCGGCTATTTTTCTAAAAATTATTAAGGAACAAGAGGTCATATATTAAGTGCAACAAACCTTGACACCGGCCATTCCCTTATCACCCTTAAAGCCTCTTAGCTTTTCTACTATTTGCGTATCTGAAATTCAAAAACATAAGAAAAGATATAGTCACATAATTGCTTTTATATTATATTCTAAGGGATCTTATCAAAATACCTATTACTTCAAATAAAAACTTGTAACATGACATTTAAGTCTATAAAATACCTTTGGGTATTTGTCCCATCAAGATTATAGACATATTTTTATGATAGAAATGAAACAGATAAGGTAAAATAAAAGAAATATAGATAAAGGGAATCCCAAATGCGTTTCGTTGAATCGAAAAAATGTCTAAATCAGCAATATGCGGCAAACATACCTCTGTATTTTAAAGATATGTTTGTATCAGATGCCTTTTATCTTTTTTATATTATTTGATTTAAAAGGGATGGAGATAGTCAACCTTTCAAAACACAACGGATTATATCGTTGTCATAGAAAACCACCACACAGTAGAATATAATGTAACCAGTTCAAAATATGTTAATCATTTTCCGATGCTTAGCGAACATTATACATAATATTTCAGAACTTGAGCCTTTAATTAATGCCGATATGGGAAAATATTTACGATGTAAAAAAAAACTAAATTCAATATTCAATAAATATCGTAGTATTGATAAATATTTTAAGAAATGTGATAGAGTAGCAACGTTAAGTTTTACAAATGTTTCAATGATTGCAAACTCTTCTTTCGATGAATTCTAGTCATAGTCTGATGGATGAGCGCACCGGTCGGTATGACGAATTAGAAACAATCGATATGTATAGAAAAATATTGTTACGCAATGATTGTTTGTGCCTCTGCTGCCGGTGTCGGCGAATAAGTTGGTTAGGCGTTCGGCGCGTATACCTAAACAATGCGAAGATTATATATTCACTATAGACGAACATTTTACGTTCTTAAAATTTGCAAATGTAATGATAATTTATCTCATGTGCCACTTGAGACCTTATTGTATGGCTAGGTAAGAATTGAGATGCGATCTCCGCAGACTAATAGTATTGATTTTTCTGATAAATGATATATTTTAATACTACATTTGTTCGTTCTCTATTCTACTGCAATCAAATTATTAGACAATCGCATTTTGGAGTTAATATGTTGAAATAAAATTATACACATTTTTTGACAATAATATACAAATAATCTCTATAGATAAATTCTTTCTGATTTTGACAAAAGATATAATTTTGTAAATTAAATGTGTATTAGCAATTATGGCATTGCTATTTTTACAAATTTTCTAATCACTTTCTTAGTTAAAACTCAGATTTACTTTAGTATTTTATTTGAAAATGTACTGTCTTAAGATTTCTTACTGCAATGCAAATTAACTGTGGCAGCGTTGAGTCAGGATAAGGATCAAAGCCAATAGAGGCAACAGTACAAAAAATGTTTTGGGATTCAATCTACTTACTTACGTTATTACATTTACGTGACCAGAATGACTCGTTAGATATTGAAATTTATTCAGGTTATCTATCTCTGAACTAGAATGGAAAGGTATGGATAAACAGTAAATTGTTTGGATGAGGGTAGAATATTGTATCGATTTACGTGGGTGATTTATCGGAATAATCAAGTCGTAGCTAAGATTTATATATACTTTCTAAGAATTGGGCACATATATGGCTTATCATCGTCGTTATTCTTTCTCTTCTATCCCACGTTATAGGGTGGGAACAATATGACTTCCCAAATAATGTAATTACATACTTATAAAAGAGAAGAGCACTTGTTTGCGCCTAAAAATTCTAATGAATTTTGATAGGTTATTAGTCCAATCTTACGTTGACGTAAGCGGGAGAGTTTTATCAGCTCTTTATGAGGCAATGATCGCTCTATTCCATTCCTATGGATATAGATGATGAAATGTGAGTTCCCAGCCCGGTATGCCATGTTTATGGCAAACAATAAAAAGTGAAGATCGAAATTGGTGAGCAACGATGTACCCGACAAAACTGATATAATGTTCATATTTTGCTATATTTGTAATTTAACATTCAAATAAGTGCTTCTGAAAGAGAGAGTAGTGAAATAAAAGGAGAAAGTAAAGATCCGCAAGAAAACGTCATTTTTGTATCCTCATATTTTAGAACGAGTTATAATATGTTATGATTAATTATGTATGAGTTCAATCGTACTTCTTTAGGAACGACTCCGTGAATAGGTATAAATAATTGTATCATATAGTTCTGAAGCAGTGAAGGCACAGTGACACAAAAAGGGTTAAACTTTGCGTATGATAATAACAACAATTGAATTTCATTCATAAATCATAGACCGAATTTGGGTGCGAAAGACACGATAGGCTTATCCACCTTTTATAAAAAAATGTGTATACATACAATTTTCTGAAAATCAATAAATAAAATAGACAGGAAACGGCATTGTTACAACTTATTTTTGTTTTAAATATATTAAGTATTAGAACGGACTGTGATGTTTGCTAAAATAATCAGAGCTAACATAGAGGGTACATTTATAATGTATAAATAATTCCTAAATTGTTCATGTAAATAGTGATACTATCGCTTGCAGGCATCCCACGTTTTCTTTAAATCAAAAGTAGTTGTAAAGCTTGTGTAGAATTTTGTGATTGATTGGTTATATCATTTTTTTTAATTACCTATAAGTTTATTTTTATAACCTAAAGTTACAGATAAAAAAAAACAACTAGGTGGCAAGACTTACTTGTTTTTTTTTCTGTCTGTAACTCAACGGAAAGTTACTTTTTATTACGAGTATATTGTTCCTATTTTCATAAAAATCCGTATAGGTATCAATGAGGTGTGTTTATAATGAAGCCAATTACTGAACCACATTGAGCTGCTGAGCAGGATCTAGCTTTTATTAATAGTGAGCTACTGATACTAATTCAAGGAACTGTTATACTCACTTTCAGTAGGGTCCATATCTGGGTTAAGTAACTCTGTAATGCTTGCGGGTATTCCTGCCATTCCTGGGGAACCCTTATCACCCATTTCACCTGCAAAATTAAAGCGAAAATAAACAGCTATTTTGGAACTACTCGTTTAAGCAACTATGCTTTAACTCGTATAAACTGTATCAGGCTATTTTTACGTAGATGTCATAAAGTTTACTATCATCTTCTTACCATTATCCCACTTATATGGTGTCTGTAAAATATGTGATGTTAGCAAAGTCAAAGATAAAACAAGAACATCATCGAATTATGTTTTCATAAAGCAAAGGAAGACACAAGCGTTTGCGATCTTTTCAACACCAAATTTCTACAGCGATCAAATTAACCCACACAAATCTCAATTGACCATTAGTGGTAATGTTAGACAATAGTTATTTGTGCAACAAGAGAGCAAAGTCGCTTTATGCTGCGAGTGCTGATTTTGTATCCTGAGCAAGCAAAGGATTCAATGATTGAATCACAAGCGTAGCGAGTGATTCTGAAGTTGAATCCTGAGTGTGGCGAGGGATTCTAAGGCACGAGATGCAAAAAACTTTGCTCTCGTATAACTTTTTACTTCAGCAGCGAGAATACTTTAGAAGATAAAATAATAAACAGGAATAGATTGAAATAACTATGAAACTCTTTACGCCAGCCACGAAATTTTATTCCCGTTCATTTATTTAAATAAAGGCGTGTTCGAAAATAGCACCCATGATATTTTATTATCCAGAATATATTACGTAATCTTTTTGAAACTAGAATAAAATATTCACAGGTTAAATATCAGTTACATTAGCAGGAAATACTTATTTTTCGTTTAAATACAACAATGAGTTAAGAATTGAGTTAATGAATGAGAAAGACATACCTAAGTCTTTTAATGTAATTTATTGAATTCGAATCTTTTTTGCAAAATTACTTTAGTTAGTACGTAATTTCGATAGTGTTTGTCTTTGAGGTCGACTTTCAAATCGGAACTACGAAAGGGCTGATCTTTGTCTCTCTCTCTCTCGTTCTAATGGCGAAAAAAAGGTAGAGTGCAAATTTTTCGAATTGTATGATTAACCCAATGCTGAGTAAGATATTCGCGGCTATCTGAAAAAAATTGATTATAAAGTTACTTTGTCTCACTCAGTGAGCATCACGCATTTTGCTCACTGATTTCAGACTGCAAAACCTACATGTTTGAGCTACTGAAGTGAAAAATACTTCCTAATTCACCACCAGTGGTAAATTAAAATTATAAAATCACAAGTGGGGACACTTATAGGGACAAAATGATAACACAATCAGTGCTTAAAATATAAGCTGTAACGTCGATTTATAGTACCAGGCTTTCAGAAAAGGATTATAATATCATTTTCGAGTAGGGTAAGTTATTATATGGTAATCAGGAACCAAATTGTAAAAAGTTTTTATTTTAAGTATTATGGTCAACCGCCTTCTTAATTCCAATTCTCATTAGAAATACTTGCGTTCCATACTATACCCGCTAACAGAGTATTAAGATGGTAAAGAAGCCATGCTGAGCCCCAATATGTAGCAGTACCCCACTCACATAAGCGTTGAGTTTGAATGTATACTGCTCAATTGGCGCATTTTTTCTTTTAACCGCATTTGACGACATTCAACAGGAGAATATAGAACTGTCCTAATATTCTTAATTCGGTAACTGTACCGCTATTTCACGAAAACATTGAAAACATTATCATGCAATGTAATTTACAAATAGGATTCACTGTAATAAGTATTTATTTTTATGGGAATTTGACGGAATTTGCAGGACGCCCACCTGACCATATGTAGACTAAACTCTGTCTATACATTTCGTAAAAAAAGACGAACTGCTCAGTGCCTGTCACCCTGAGAAATAGAGTTGTTAAGTCTCATAAGCCTGTAATTTTACTGGCTCTCAAGAACTGCTGCCAGATCACACTGTTAAGTGCTTGGAGACAGATTTTCTACTTGAGGGTGGTAGCTAGCCAGGTCAGCATTCAAAAAATGCCCTTCCACCATGCGTTGAAGCTCAAGCTGGCACTGAGGATAGAACCACGCGCCTGCGGCACGACAATCCATAGATATTACCGCTCGCCCATCAATGCTTAGAAACTTGTTTGATTCCTTCACTTTCTAAAGTTTGGCTAAAAGGTTCTATGTTAATCCTGTTTTTTTATTTGTTTTATTATTTCAATTACCTTTTTCTCCCCTCTGGCCATCTCTTCCGTGGTTACCAGGTATTCCTGGCATGCCATCTTTGCCTGCTTCACCTCTATCTCCTTGTACACCTCTGGATCCTTCATGTCCTTTGTGACCCTGTTTATTAACAGAATAATTTTTTTTTAATTTCAATTTCTCTACAAAAGAAGTATTATAAAAATCAAACAGAAGCCCAAAATGGACACGCACACATACCAGCACAGAATATATTGGTGGTAACAAAATTATAATTTGATTCAGCTTGGGATCTTTAGAGTATGTCCGAATCTCATTTGGCCAGTTATTATTATTTATTTTGAAAATTTTCACTACAAATTATAATAAAAAAAATATTGTAGTGTAAAAAATACAGTATTCGTAATAGAATAAAGTTTCCTTCTAACGTGGAGATAATACCGATTTAATAGTAGTTCCCGAGGGAGCGCTATATCACCATCCACGCAGATAATCAGTATGCGGAAGCGAGTTGCTTATAATTTCATCATAAGCAACACGCTTCCGGATGCTAATCTGAACTGAAAAAGAATCGTATTTGCGTACCGTAGGCCAAGAGTACTCATCTTTCTAATTTTAAATACGCATGGTGTTTGGATAGGTTTAAAATGATGTAAAAAAACAACAAATTATATTAAAAACCTTTCAGTTTTGAGGTCTCTTTTTTAACACCAATACAAGAAGTATTGATGAACTCTCGTCGGAAGATACGCTACTAGTTGGCCAAAACGCTCACATAAGACTTGTTGTGTTCATAGTGACAGAAATATTTACCACTAATGCGTTGAACAATGGCATGTTATATATGCCGTATTATTTTTACAAATACTTACTGGAAGAATACGATTTAAAAAATATTCTTTATTGTTAAACTGTATAGTTATCTTGTACTCGTACTCTTTGCTACATCATAGGCTACATTTTTCAGTACAATGGGTGAGTTATATAACGTCATAACTCAATAATCGCTCTGTATCATCGCAGTATGATGGGGGAGTCGAGATGAGGTATTACTTTTCGCTTGGTATGAGCTCATTCATAGTAGCAACCATACGAGTATTAGATTTTTTCTCTACAATATTATTTTTCCTCACCTTGTCCCCCTTTTCACCTCTATCTCCTTTATCCCCTGTAGCGCCTTTTTCCCCTGGTTCCCCTTTAAGTCCTGCAAGCCCTGGCGGTCCTTGTGGTCCTTCGGGTCCCCTTTCACCAGGGATCATCACTGCTCTTGCCCTTTTGTCTGCTTCTGTTTCCTGTCAAAATAAGGTCTGAGAAAAATTTATGGTAAAATCAAATTACATATTACAAATAGTAAATGAAAACGCCTGTAATAATTGAAACAAATACGAAATCAGATAAGTCTGTAAAAATTTGTCTTTCTAAGCATAAAAAATGTATCCTGAGAAATTTTTGCTAAAATTTCTAAGCACACTTTGTCTTCCATACAAACGTATTTAAATAATTTATATTTAATTTAAATACCATAATATTTAAACTTGGTCATATTTTACATGCATTTCTAAAAACCATTCATGCTTTTAATTAACCAATTAATTTATTTTCAATAATTCGTTATAATAGTGTATGGTATAAGTTTATTTTGGTGGAGATATCTAATAAATATATTTCAGTAACCTAATGGGTCAAGCATACCCTACAGCTTAAGTGAATGAAAAATAAATAGCAAAAATTTTAAAACAGCTAATCCAGTACTTTAGTCGTAAATTCAGTTTCAAAGGAAAAGCGTAATAATTTAACATAATAATAATAATCATTTAGTTCAGTCTTAATACAAATTACAAATTCTTCGTAGTAAAAATCTAAGATATATAATCATAACAAATATTATAGGTACTAGAAAAAATACAATCAAATAAAATCAATATGTCAATATTTTAAATGTAAAACAAACAACAATAATTATATAAAAATGTAGACCACAAAATCACAAAATTAATATATTACAATTTGAAATATCAAGATGAATTATTATTAAATACATGTCATTTGTAAATTGTTTTCATTTTAGGGAGACTATTTATGACATTTTTATTTATTATGAAAAATTACATATCTGTCTGACATATATCTCTAATCAATCATCTCAACCTAAATTGTTGCTTCGCTCTAAAGTGCTCAAACTGTAATTTGGTCCAGTGGTGCGTTATTAGGCACCCCAGGTCCACAATCCACGTAAGCATCTGTAAGTAACTTTTTGAGCTGAGCGCACGTGGTGCATCAAGGACGCCACCCGTGTATGAATGATTGCTGACTTATTATATTCAAAATTACAAAAATACTCTATAAAGATTTAGTTTCTTCGTAGCTCGTTCTATAAAAATTACGCGAAAAAGCAATCCTGAATCGTTTTGGTTTTGGAGGCTAAGGATTAACTCCGAAAACATATAATTGATATTTCTTTAGGGCTGGATTTTGAAGCAATATAAAGTTGTACTATACAGGGTTATTGGAAAAATGCTAACAACCTCTAAGGGTTGACTTCTGACAGTCCTGACAAACATTTTGAGATGATTTTTTTGTTTCGAAGAATATGTGTTTTTTTATATATTTTTTTTAATTATGTTTTGGGTTTATTATGGTTTTTTGACTGAATAAGTACGAGGACCACCTGATGTTAAAAGGCTCTTGTGCCTGTAATTTATTATTTAATATTGTTTATTAATTTACTCGATGTAAATATTCAAAACTCTATTCAAAGGGAGCACGGCGCGGTCCACTATTGTCACGCCGGGAGCTCTGGGCTCATACTAGACGAAAAAACCAAGTTTTTTTTTCGGAACAAAAAAAATATATTTTAAAATTGTTTGTTAGGACTAGCAGAAGTCAACCCTAAGAGGTTGTTAGCATTTTACAAATAACCCTGTATACTGTATCAGCCGGATCGTCCACTACTGAACATAGCCTTCCCATTAAGGGTCGTTTGCCCTACGCTTGGCAGGTGGCTAAGGGATCGCAGTATTAGATGGCAGTTCTTCAGAAGGTTGGTGCTGCTGCCAATATGCGGTAATTATTGTCTTTATTGCCTCTGATGACTCCCACTAAAAGATATTGGGTGGTGCTATTATATTTCTCACAACCTACACCAAGGCACCACACTGAGACACCCAGGGTGTCTCAGTGGGGTGCCGTGGGGAAAAATAATACTATACACCCAATTTTTTTGTATATTTTAGCGTTTGACTATAGCTTTTTGTACTATAAAGCTTCTGCAAGTGTTCTGGCTAAGCAATCTGTTTCAAACTGTACGGGTTACCGCACAGTAAGCAAAGGCAATGACTCGCTAATTGGGGTCACATAAAAACAATGTTATATCCGCACTTATACCTTTAGTTCATATTGCTTATATATCAGTTTACATTCTTATAAAACAACTAGCTTTCCGGGTGCGGCTCCGCCCGCCCGTATGTCGGTTATCGCGCAAAAACATTAACCTCTTTTTGCGCAGTTGGATAAAAAACATCCTATGTTTTTTCCTAGATCTCAAGCTATTTCCATACCTAATTTCATTCAATTCGGTCCAGTAGTTCTGGCGTGAAAGCGTAACAGACAGACAGACAAACAGGGTTACTTTAGAATTTATAATATTAGTACTAATTACTTATCTACAATAAATCAGTGTTTGAAAGATTATCATCGGGTTTGTTTCCTACAATAACCTTCCCTGGTCTTCGTACTCATCACATACAGTGATTATACACACCTGCAGTGTAACAACATAACATTTATGTTGTTACACTGCAGGTAAGCCGTCGGTCCCGGTTGTTGTCTTAGGATGGCAGTCGTTATAGCATGGTGGTAGGGCATTTTGTGAATGCCCGCCTGGCTAGCTACCACCCTCAAGTTGAAAATCTGCCGCCAAGCACCTAACGGTGCGTTCCGGCAGCTATCCTTGAGAGCCAGTAATTCTAGGCTAGCCTGAACAACATCTTCGACAACATCATCACTTACCATCAGGTGAGATAGTGGTCAAAGGCTAGCCTATCAGCAATAAAAAAAAAAAAATATTTAGTCCTTCGAGCACACCTGCAGTGCAAGAACATAACACAAACTTAAATGTTTGAAACAGAAGGCCCAGTTTTATCGATGGCATATAAATTGGCTAGAGATTAAAAATTAGCCAGGTTGTTATTCAAGTCAAAAATGTGTTTTTTAGTAATACCAGTGTATTTCGGCAGCTATCCATGTCTATTTGATTTTAGCCTTAGCCTGGTATATATTTAATGTAACAAGTAATATGGTGATCAATGATGCCTTACAGTTGTTAATAAAACCAAAAATACATAAGTACTCACCACATATCCTTTTCCTGGTGGTCCGGGTGGTCCAGGTACCCCCTGAGCTCCTGGGGATCCAGGAATACCATCTTTGCCAGGTTCCCCTTTAAGACCAGGTGCGCCGTCTTTTCCAGGTGCGCCATCTTCTCCACTTTCACCCATTTCACCGTCAGGTCCTTGAAGTCCTCTTTCGCCAGGAGGTCCTGGTTCACCCTGATATAAAGTCATTAAAAATGTGTTACGGCGTCAATATATAATAAAAGATTATAGAAAGATATTATAAATCCTTAATCATATGGGGTCATATCACATTGCTAAATTTTTTAATGTATAATTAAAACTGATTGATAGATGAATACGTGTAAGTAATATTATTTATTACATATGGGAAGAGTCTCCAATAAAATCTAAAATATGTTTTTTTGTTTTATCCGTTTAATTTTTATGGAATTCTGACAGAACACACACGAGGCCCTCCTGATGTTGAGCAACCTCTTCTCCTCGGTAACCTCTGCCTATAACAGATGCATTTCGTCACAATTGAAGAACTGCACTGCACCTATCACCTTGGGGCATATACCTTTTTTTTATGCCTGATAGGTTAGCCTTTGACCACTATTTCACCTGATGGTAAGTGATAATGTGGTCGAAGATGTTGTTCAGACTAACCTATAATTACTGGCTCTCAAGGACAGCTGCCGGAACTGCCGGTGCTTGGCGACAGATTTTCAACTTGAGCGTGGTCGCTAGCCAGGCGGGCATTCGCAAAGTGCCCTATCACCATGCTATGACGACTGCCATCCTAAGACAACAACCAGGACCGACGACTTAACGTACCCTCCGAAGCACGGAAGCGCTCAGTAGTAATGTCACCAGCGGTCACCCATCCAAGTAATGACCGCGGCCGTCGTTGCTTAACTTTGCTGATCGATTCAGAATGCCTAAGCAAACTTCGCTACGAGCGCTTCAAAATTTCAATTTCAATTAAATTCACCTAGATGTTAAGTCTTATGTACCTATAATTTACTGGCTCTCAAGAATAATAATAATAATAATTTACTGGCAGAACACACTGATAGGCGCTTGGTGATTGATTTTCTTTTTGAGGGTAGTAGCTAGCCAGGCAAGCATTCGCTTAATGTCTCACGTCATTTATTTTACAACATAATTTTAAATTTTTTACAACATTCATATACAAAAAAAATAAATATTATATAAAACTTAAAACTAGGATGCCGCCGGCAGCGGGGTAGTGCCCAAGCTACCAGCGGTTAGGGCTGCAGAGAGAGGAACCTTCGGACAATGCGTGTCGTGTCGAGTATCACTGCCTTCTGTATCTGACTCTTAATCCAACCGTCTAGTGAGAGCCTCTTGAGGTGTTGGTCGAGGCTCTTCGCTATTAGGCCGTTCGCCGAAACGACTATCGGGACAATGATCGTCGAGTCAACATCCCACATGGCGGTTACCTCGTGAGCCAAGTCAAGGTACTTGCTGACTTTGTCCTTCTCGGCCTTCACGAGATTCTCGTCATGTGGGATGGTGATGTCGACAAGCACTGCCCGGCGCTGGGATCGGTCGACCACCACGATATCTGGCTTATTGCAAACAATAGTCCTGTCCGTGATGATAGAGCGGTCCCAGTAGAGCAATGCACGACCATTCTCGAGAACTGGCGCCGGTGCGCACTGGTAGTACGGCACCTCTGACTCGACAAGGCCGTATTGAAGAGCAAGTTGCTGGTGGATGATCCTGGCCACTTGGTTATTATTATTATTATTATATACTTACTGCAATGTAAATGTTGTACCAAAGTTTTAACTTACCAGTTAAATTAGTGATTGTATAAATACCGTTAATCCAGTGAGGCCACGAGGTCCATCCACACCTTGAGGACCAGGTTCCCCCCGAGGTCCTTTCATTTCTGGCATTCTCGTCAGCAAGCTAGACACGACGCTTTCTGAACATGAACATTTCTGTAAGATAAAAAAGAGAGACACGTGTTATTGATATCATTTATATTGTAATCTATTTAAACTACTTCAGTATAGGGTAAGTTTGCAATTAGTAGTTTTTAGGGTTCTGTACCCAAGAGGCAAAACCTTAGAGAGCCTTATTAATGAGACTCGGCTGTCGGTCTGTCTTTGCTGTATTCTAGGGTTCTCCAATATATAAGTAGGTAACCGATAAACAACTTCTTTGCACCCTATCACGTAGGTTATAATCGTCTAGATAATTACTAGTCAATAGTGATAATATTAGGAATTATATATTAGAAAAAAAATATTTATTCCAATAAAATATATAAATAAAGTTGTCAATGTGAGATCGTTTTTGTAACGTAGTCTATCGCAAACACTAAACTAAACATAGAAATCTGGAATTTCAGGACTTACAATGCATGGACAGCAATGCCAAGCTGTATTGGCATTCTGAATGCATTTACTGAAAGAGTATTGAATGATTCATGTCCTGACTAATTTTGGTTATTTTATTAATCGCAGAAGATATTACGGAACCTAATTGAATTTTCAGTAACATATTTAATATTGTTATGTGTATAACTGGTACTTCTATTGTATTTTAGTATTAATGACACATTTTAATTTACGGAAATTATGATGTACAAGTATAAACTTTTTTACTATTTGTCTGTATAACATAATTATTTATTAGTATCATAACCTACAAATAAATAATTTATATTCGTAGATAATAACTATACTAACAAAACAGGCCAAAAGATCCTTGTTGGCAGAAATAAATAAGTAATAATAAAAAAGATTTAGTAAAATTATATATACTAAAGTGTACGATATTGTGGTTGTAATTGTCGTCAGAACAATTATATTTATCGGTATTCAGTATGTTCAAATTAAAATATTCAGTTCAAATATTCGAATCCAGTTCAGAGCAGAGAAAAATTCATCAAAATACCCATCTTTTGTCCACGATAAATCATCAACAAAGAAAATATAATATATAACTCCATAATAAATAACCTAATATATAAGGCCGAATTGTCACTGGATATATTTTTAGTATTTTGCAAATTTTGTCCTTGAATATGAATGTAATGTTTTCTTGAAGTATATATAAAATATCTGTATTACGAGTATTTAATTGACTTACTCCTTCCTCTCCACGTTTTCCAGGTATCCCATCTAATCCTGGAGGTCCTTGAATTCCAATTTCACCTTTGACAGATTCGCCTGGTTCACCCTACAACACATAATAGTAAATTGGTACATTAATAAGATTTGAATTATTACTTACACTGATATTAAAGTTATCTGTAGAATCTACGGACTCAATTTTAATCGTGATTCAAAGGGGTTCGAATATTTTGTATGGAAGCATATCCACCCGCCGCCCTTTTTTACTTTCTGCGCACTATGAATGTAGTTTAACTACAAACCAAAAAAAATTTCTACGGTACCGTAAAGTTTTGAAGGTAAAGATTGCCATTTGACGAAACATGATGCAAACACAAAAACGAAAATGTCATTGTCATTGTTCGCATAAAGCGTTCTTTACCTCCAGATATTTCGGAATCGTGACATTTAAGGGTGCCATGTTACTTTTTTACATAAGTGTACACTTCCCTTATAATGTACACCACTTAAGACTAGCGCGGGAATTTTGTAAAAAAAAACATTATTGAGGAGGGTCGATATGCCGCAAAGTTTCTGGTCTTAGAGTTGAAACATGAGTATGATTAAAATTACAACTAAGGGATATCTCTTGGTAGTCATTGAATATTAAATCGTACCATTGTCTTATCACATCCGAAAGATGTTCACCGTTGAACAACCTCCCCAATGGATAAAAGAGGGATCGCCATAATCTCGATGCTTGGCAGGCATCTAGCGGATCATAAGATCTGGCAGTGTACGATGGCAGATCTTCTTCGCTACTGCCCATCTTCTGTTATTTTCCCTTGTCGCTTCTTACTCCCACAGGAAAATTGACGCAAAATAACAACCTCACCCTCGTAATTCCGGAAGGGTAATGCCCAGATATTTTTACAAATCTATGCTACAGACATGCTATTTTGCTTTGGTATTGTTACTCATTTTATAACTACGTCTATTACAAGTTATAACCTTATTGCCATCTACAAGGCGCGGATCCAGGTTCAGGACTGTTAATATATTTTGTGAACAAAAAAAACAATAACTTCTCCGACAGAATTGAACCTAGAACCTCAAAATTTCAAAGGAGCATTTTATACGAAAGCAACTAAAACTTACTTTCAAACCAAACTCTCCCTTTTCTCCCTTTTCACCCTTTATCCCTTTAAAACCTCGATCTCCTTGGTCTCCTTTATCTCCTCTTTCACCCTTTTCAGCCTTTCGGGGCTCTGAAAGTATTATATTTAAGATCTTTAAATAGGATCTAAAGGGAATAACATAATTAAAAAGGAACACATATACGTAAATGATAAAAACAAATTCAGTTAAAGTACGAGACACTGTCCGTACGGTAAATGAATGTATGACGAAATCACTTTTAAGTCATATTTTTTGAATATCCTTATGGCTCCAGAGCGAGTTTGATGTTATAGACTCGCAAAACACCAGGTTAGCAAAATACTGTATACCAAAAATACTGGAGAACAAAACACCAGATTCACAGAATACCAGAAGTAGTAGTAGATGTAATATAAAAATATGATGCAAAAATAGCATTAAGCTTCGAAATCCCGGAGCAACTAGGTGTTCCATTTTTTAAATCTTTACTGGAATGATAAGAATCTGGTATTAAAATACCTAATCTACAGAAAATTTTAATTTTTGTTAGCCAACGTTTTGTTTATTACTGTACGAATTCTGTTATTTTGCTAGTCTGGTATAATATAAATCTATTATTTTATTAATCTGGAATTTTGCGAGTTTGGTTATATACTCCGGGGCCCATATAGGGTACCACGTTTCCATGCACTTGTTTGTATAGATAAATGGTATAACATAAAATCTGCATAATATCGGTAACGTTGTTCGAGGCACTGCGCACTGGAGTCTAAAGCCTCGAATGGTATAACAAAGGAAGTTTCTTGCTCAATTATCTATGAAATCTAAGGCTTTTGAGCCGGTACATATGTAGACAACTTAGTGATTTCTACAATAATGCATGAAAGACAAAAATTGGATATGATACAGGTTAAGTAGCTTTACCCATATGAAACACTTGCACTCTTCACACGGGACTCCCAGTTTATTTGCATCCAACTTAACCCTATTATATAATATCAGTTATATGGGTAAGTGTAGTACTAATGTAAAGATCCAGTATAAACTATACACTCAGCATTTGGTAGCCAGGCGAACATGCGCAAATTCCCTAACGAATTGTTCGCCTGGCTAGCTACCATACTCATGTAGAAAATCTCTCACCAAGCACCTAAAAGTAAAAAAAAATAATCTGTCCGCAGCTGTTTTTGAGACCCAGTCCTATTTTAGGCCTTCAGCGACATCATAGTTTTCCATCAAGTGAGATTGTGATCAAGAGCAGCATTGCCTGTAACCTATAGGAAATACTAAAAAATAACTGGTCTAGTTGGTTGGTTGATAGAAGATCAAATAACATGGAATGTTTGGATTCTTTAAACAATAAACTTGAATAAATTGGCATCACTCGGTTTAGAGAGTGTCTGTATGACAAAATTCATATGAGGAGCCATCGTGTCCTTTAGAGACCGGATTTCAACTTCTCTCTATAAATTATAAAACCATATCCTAGTTTACATTTAAGAATATATTATTTAGAAATTCGGATAGAAAAAGATAACTTCCAGCAAGACCTTCGCTTAGCATGCTGCTTACACTGACACAAGTCAAATCACAATATTTGTTTCATACTGTTCATTAGTTAAATTTTACGAAAGTAAAAATATCTTACCAATCGTCGTAAAGGTCCTATCTATATCCCATCCTCCATCTCCTCTGTCTTCCTAAAATATTATTAAAATTATAATAAATTACAATGTACATCAAAGAAATTAAGCAAGGTTTCCAATGCAAGTTCAGAGTCCTCTGTAAAGTTCAATGAACTCCGTTTGGTTCAATCCAGCTCCATATCCATGCATTCACGGTTTTAACTTGCAAAGGAAAATATCCCAATGGTTAAAATTACTTACGATTACAAATTAATGCTTTAATTACATTGCTAGGCGATAGCTAATAAACGGACAAAATTAGAAGCTCCAATTAACAAAAAAAAACAAAATTTTGTGTCCACTTACTATATTCTCTGGTTCTATTTCATCCTAGAACAGGCAATAAATTTGTTAGAGGATTAAAGCCAATGGCGTGTTATATAAACAGGTAACTAAGGTATTCCATAAGTAGTATGAGAGAAATCAGGTTAGTGTTATCCAATTTTATACATGAATTTAAACTGTTCTTATCGTATTTTCTAAACAGCTACTAAAGAAGTTATATTTGCTATGGATTCTTCAAAGTAAAAACGTGCTAAATTTTCTATTCAAACTTTTAAGAGGGAGCGAGAAATTTCTAGAACCTCCACGAGATCGACGTTTCATATTCCCCTATTATCCGTCAAAATTGAGACAATTCTATTATAATATTTTGTCATTAAAATTTAAAAAAAAGATATACAGGGTTATTGGAAAAATGCTAACAACCTCTTATAGTGGACTTCTGTTAATCCTAACAAACATTTTTAGTAGAATGTATTTTATTTTGATATATATATTTTATGTGTTTTAAAGGTATAAGCTCGACCACCTGATGTTATAAGTTTCTTGAGCCTGTAATTTATTCTTTCATATTTTTTATTACCTAGCTCGATGTAAATATTCAAAACTCAATTCAAAGGGAGCGCGGTGCGGTCCAGTGTTGTCGCGGCGGGCACTTTTAACCCGAAGTAGGTATTGTCTTTTACTACGAGACACAGAACTTAAACAGTACTAGAAAAACTTAATGTTTTAGGTTTGGAGTCTCGTAGTATAAAACAATCCTACTCTAATCCTACTCCGAGCTAAGAAAATAATAAATTACAGGCACAAGACACTTTTAACATTAGGTGGTCCTCGTCCATATTCAGTCACATAAAAAACACATGAAAAAAATACTAAAAATGTTTGTTAGGACTAACATAAGTCAAATCTGAGAGGTTGATAGCATTTTTTCAATAACCCCGTATATATGCTTCTACTATTTTCTTTTATGTTAACAACTTTTCTGCATTGTCTGGAAGTCCTTTTAGGCGGTAAAAACAGGACATTTAATGTGATCTTTGGGGTCGTATTTGCTTTCGTAATAATTAGTTGCTAAATAAGAAAATGACAAGGGCGTGTCCTTATCCAGAAAGGAAATGGAGGAATACGTTTGTATGGACAATTTCAGGCTAATGTCCCTCTTAACAGTTGAAAATATATTATATGTAAAGATTTTTTATTGCAATATATACTGTTACCTTTTAACACAATAAAAACAAGAAAGCCCAACACTTACTGAATAATTCTCCTCAGAACTGTAATCTTGCTATGGAAGAAAGAATAAAATTGTTTTTGTTAGAAGCATTACAGGCAGTAAGTCAAAAATTACTCATAATTGTTTTAGTGAACACAATTTGAGTTACTTTTTCATTGTAGTTAGAAAAAAACAATTGTTTTCAAATTACATGAGTCGTAATATAAACTTTCTTATTTATAAAGTAATGTATCATATATATTTGTTTACATGTTATCGGAAATGTAACAATACGTCATTAAGTATCTACGTAAGGAATATTCTTTACGTAGATACTTAATGACGTATTGCACTAAAATTCAAAGTAAACGCATGTTTTGTATAGCTATATATGTTATCCTTTGACCACTATCGCAACTGATTTTAAGAGATGATGTGGTCGAAGATATTTTTCAGGCTAACCTAGAATTACTGCCTCTCAAGAACAGCTTTCGAAACTCTTAGGTGCTCAGTCATATTTTATTTTTGAATATACACTTGGAATGGCATTTTCACTGCAGCGCTACATTAACAATATGCCGCTTCGGCACATCACTTCAATTGAATAATAATTGCAAGCATTGAATACATTTCTTAATACATAGCATACAACGCCTAGAAAATACGTATATTATTAGGAAATGTCTGTAATAACTTTTTTTAATAATATAATGTTACACATTTCTTAAATCGGCTAGGTATTTTACACATTTCCTGGGAATTGTATAACTACACCTACATTTTCTCTCTTTACTTCATACATTTACGATAACAGATTGTCAAGTAATTAACTCATGTAATAAGAAGACAAAAGCTATTTAAAGTAAATTATAGATAGCATATGTAATTAAGATGTAGATTTTATTCACAAAGAAAATTAGAAATAATTTAGCACGCATCAGCAAGACATTTTTCAGATTATTTACATAATTATTATTAAAAAAAGTACTTATATAAAATTTTGTGCCCAAAAAGAATGCAGCCGAAGAAGTACCAACATTGTTGAGGTAAAATAATATTATATTTGTATTTAAAGTCGTAGTACATCAAATTAAAAACATTACGTAAGCAAATTGAAATAGATTACTATTAATAGTAAAATTATTGTGGTATGTTGCGTTAAACATGGTGCAGCATAGTAATAGATGTTGTGATGACTGATTGACATGAGTGTTCAAAACGAATATTATTTTAAAAATCAAATCCATAATATAAATTATGGAACTAATACGAGTGTGTGTTCGTATAGTTCGCGTAAACAATTGAAAAACGAGCGCCATTTCCCTGCTCCAACTACTACATAGATCACCAGTGACATTCTTACATCGATACATTATTATGATCGATACAGTTTTACGCGCATTTTTTTAACGTTTGGAATACATCACAATCCTTTTCCAGTATGTGTTCTGTAGTTGGCCATGCCATAGTATACATATTGAGCTATAATATATATGTCTACCTATCTTCTGTGGTCATGCACTCAGTTGTAGTATTTCAAGAGCATTGTTAGAATGAAATAGCTATCTTTCTTGTTCATGTACTTTTAGTATCTCCTTTTACACTCATTGTTGCAAATAATCTGCACTCTGTGACCAGTATATCAATATTCCAGTGAGCCAAAATATGTAGGCTACCCGCATTTTTGTTGTCAAATTATCTCCAATCAAGTCAATTCCAGTTGTAAAAATAATCGTAAAATAGAAACCTTGCACATATATAAGATCAACTCTTCTTTGAAAAGTACCAATTAGTAGGTAGGTACTATTGCGTTAAAATTTAAATTTTGACATCCTTTTTATGCAAGATGAATAAAAATTCGTATTGCAGGGTGCAACAATAAGCTTTTTTGTGGCAAAATGAAATAATTCCAAGCTATTAAAACTTAATATAATTTATTTAGCTTAGATCTATTTCTAATAATGTACTACATGCATATTATTTCTCTAAGATTTATTTTATTATTTTAAAACAATGTTGATACTTGCTTAAAATTTTGATAGCCAAACAAGTAGAGAGCCCCGGTTAAAAAACAAGTATAGCTGCCAGAAGCAGAATTGTGAGACCCGATAGTAAAACAAAAACATACTAACTAATAGTGTATCAAGTAATTTGGAAGCCTGAAAAATACAAAATTTATTATTATATCGAAAAATTTTAACCCACATAATTTATAAATATAAACACTGAAGTTAGTGAAAAATCATGAATACATTATGGACGATTCTACCAGTCAATGCAAATAATTTCATCCATGCAAAAAATACATCAAAACTTATTGTTTATAATCAAACATTTATGTATTAAAATGATTTTTTAATGTCAGCTGACAAAGGCGCGCTGCTTATAGCAAGATATTATTATCACTAAATAATAGTTTACACAGAAATATATCACAGATTTTTTTTCTAATAAAAATAAAAAAAAGTTTTGACTATAGTTTATTATTGCACTTTCAGGAAAGTTGATCAATTATTAAAACTATACTTACATCTCTACAAATCGTTTTTTGAGTCGAGTTGTCAGCGTTCGTATATAAATCGATTTTGGATATGAAGCCCTGAAACAAACAAAAAAAACATGTTAAGCTCGTAGACCATGTAAGTAAAGACGTGAGTAATGCTATTCAATATATAATACATGTCTGCCGACGACACATATATAATACTCTATACCAATATTTAATGTTTAATTACCACTAATAGTGTGCCCCGTGGGGTGCCGGGTTAGAATTGCAAGTCCCCATATCATCCCTTGGGCGTCGCAAGATGTGACTAAGGGAAAAATACTTGAAATTGGGCAGCAGCGCCTTCTAAAGAACTGCCAACTTACACTGCGATCCCCAAGACGCCAACCAAGCGTGGAGATTATGGCAAATACCCCTTTAATAGGGGAGGCTGTGTTCAGCAGTGGACGATCCGGCTCTTACACTCTTTACCACTAAGCTATCTATGATATTCAACGAAGACCATATGCGGCGAATACGAATTCTCACAGAATAACAATAGATTAAATTTTACTACTGATTATTCTGTAACGTAAATATCAAGCAACGTGCCGAGGAAAAGAAAAGAACATGATCGTGTCCTTAATAGTGAACAACTCCAGAAGATGACTGCTGAGGGCTGTTTCAATACGTCGAAATTTACTTCCAGATTCTGATTGTTTTAAATCTCTTCAAGCCCGTTCTTAAGATGAAAGTCATAAAGCAGAGATATGATCACATATTCTATTTGATTATGAAGCAAATCGTTGTTGATAAAATCTATGATACACATGACTGTTGTTACGAACATTTTTATTTTTGAAGATATCCAAGTTTCTTCTAAAAGAAGAAGAAATTAGATTTAAAGATTTTAGATTTAATGAAATACTAATATCAATAATATATAAAGTTCTATTAATAACACTTTAGTGAAAACGTGATAACGGTAAAGGTACCAGCACGGTACTTGGCACTTAAAGTTTTTTTTTTTAAACAAGCTCTTTGCTATTACTTATAATAGCTGATAAGCATTTGCGGTAGTTAAATGATGATGCGGTCCAAAATGTTGTTCACGCAGAAACAAATCGTTAGGTGCTTGGCGACATTTTTTCTACTTGAGGGTAGTAGCAAGCCAGGTCAGAAGATGCCACCATGCTATAACGGCTGCTATCGTAAGCCAAGAAACGGTGACTGACGCTGATGGCTTAACGTGCTTTCAAGTAGGTAGAATAGAAAGAACTCAATTCTAGTAGCGGCCACACATCCAAGTAATGGCCGCAGTGGACGTTGCTGTTCATCGGTTAAGAACTAATAGACAAGCTGCTGACTAGGAATGCTTGAAAATTATTAAAGGCAAAAGTAAGGGAATGGATAATCTAGGTTCACGGGAAAATGTGGTAAGCCCTATAAAAATATATTTTGCACCGTCGCTCGCCGTGCCTGCGTTATTGTTCGGGTAGAAGATTAAAAATGTGACGTCATCTTTGCGAAGATATGAACTGTTTTAATGAAACTGAACTTTGAAATTTTGCCGTGGACGAGTTTACGAGAAATATTTTCGTGAATAAATCTGGTATATTAAATAATATGACTCACAGGCAGCATTGCCCCGTGGATTTGCAATAATAATAATAATCTTTATACGTGTTGTGTTGTTATGTTTATTAGAAATATAGTTAAATATGAAATATTTACATTTCATATTTAACTATATTTAAATATTTCATATTTAACTATATTTCTAATAAACATTACAACACAACACATATAAAGATTATTATTATTATTGCAAATCAACGGGGCAATGCTGCCTGTGAGTCATTTAGACTGCCTGTGAGTCTGGAAAGACTTATAGGTTGCTGTATTATTGTATATAGTCCGTAGTATTTTGTTAATAAAGGCATACCACCTAAAATAAAAAAAAAATATTTAATTTGATTTATATCTATTTATTTGAAAAAATATAATGAAAATAGGTTTGTATGGTAAGCGCTATTCATACACTTCCGTTAAGGACTCAGCTAGCTGCAAACATTATTAATTTTTATAGATTAGCCTTAAACCTGGTGAGTGATTATGTGGTTGAGAATGTAAGCAGGCCCAGAAGGACCAACCTTAGGCAGAATTCCTATACTAGACGAGCATTAGCAAAATGCCGTACTACCACGCGGTGAGGCAGGAATCAAATTCACCAGTCACCCCGTGACCACGATCACTGCAAAGTGTTTGAAACGTCGGGACAAAATAATGACAAATATACGCAATTTAAACCGTTTAAAGTTGTTTAATTACTATGTGTAACAATCGCGAAAACCTAAGACAACATTAGGAATCAAATTATTGACGCCTGCGCGGCAGTCCATAGATGTTTCCACTGAGCTAGCACTGCCTTATAATAACTTAAATAGAACGCTCTATTACCAAAGAAGCATCATGACTTATGCCATGTAATATCAGTGATAATACATGAAACCACTGTTTTCATAATTTTTGAGTTCGTCGCATGTTTTTATGAGTGTCGAAACGCTGAAATAATAAACCACACAACATTATGTGTAATATCCGCTGTCTACTAGATATTTTCTTCATTACTGAAATTCCATGAAATCAAATAACTTTCGTCAAATTAAAGTTTCTCAAAATAATATTTTGAAGGGAAATATTGAAACTTTTTATCAAGGGAAAATATGTTAGCTCTAAGCTAGTGTCTACAATAGTAGCTCCAATGGACATAATCGTTCCTGTACCTGACATAAGGTATAAAATACTCTTGATTACTTTGGGCACACAGAAGCAATGACATTTTGAAGCAATGTTTTTTTTTTATTCTGGGTAGCTCTTAACCACTATCTCACCTGATGTTAAGTGATGATGAGATCGATGATGGAGCGCGCTTATCCAGAAGATACCTGTTCACTCGCGTTTTGAAGACCCCATATTGTACTTAACCGGAAACACAGACTCAGGCAGGGTATTCCATTCCCTGGCGGTTCGTATAATGAACGAAGAAGCAAATAGCTTTGTTCGGGTAAATGGAATATCTACCATATAGCGGTGGCGTTTCGGAGTATCCCTGGATGTCCGGTTATAGAATGGGGATGGCAGAATTAAATGGTGAAGTTCCGTTGCACACTCACCGAAATGTATCCGATAAAAAATATGACGATGTAAGCCAAGCGCTAATAACTATAGACTACCGTGCCGTAGCACGGGTCAATGATTCAATCACCAACACCGGCTTTAGCTTCACCGCATGACGGAAGGGCATTTTGCTAATGCTCGCCTGCCTAGCTGGTACCTCAAGCAAAAAATCGGTCGCCAAGCACCTAACAGTGTGTTATGACAGCAGTCTTTGAAAGTAAAAAAAATACAGACACATGAGATTTAATAACTGTATGTCTCAGGGCGATGGGCGCAAGTGCAGTTCTTCACTTGTGACGAAAGTTATCTGTTACAAGCAGGGGCTACCGCTTAAAAATAACAAAGCCTCAGATGGGTCAGCTTATAATTAATGAAAACGATCGAATCATCCCGATCACTACTGCTATTGAAAACCCTACCAGTTATGCTAGGTCTCCCTACTGTCCGTTTTTTTTTATGCCTGATAGGTAAGCCTTTGACCACTATCTCATCTGATGGTAAGTGATGATGTGGTCGAGGATGTTGTTCAGGCTAACCTAGAGTTACTGGCTCTCAAGGACAGCTGCCGGAACACACCGTTAGGTGCTTGGCGACAGATTTTCTACTTGAGGGTGGTAGCTAGCCAGGCGGAAATTCATTAGGTACCAGGCAGGTATCCGCATAATGCCCCACCATACTGTAACGACTGCTATCCTAAGATAACAACCGGGACCGACGGCTTAACGTGCCCTCCGAAGCACGGAAGCGCTCAGTAGTAATGTCACCAGCGGTCACCCATCCAAGTCATGACCGCGGCGGACGTTGCTTAACTTTGCTGATCGATTCAGAATGGCTAAGCAAACTTGGCTACGAGCGCTTCGTAAATTCTGCTTCAGACCATTGCCACATATTGGCTATAAGTTTCTGCATGAAGGTAATTTATTTTAATAGCAGCTATGATTTAATCTGTGGCGAGAATGAATTTAATTGTGGAAATCCAGCTTAAGAGGTATGTCAGTAGCATCAGCTTCCGCGCGGCAAGGCGCGACTAAGTACATTAGCAAACTCACTGTACTATAAACAGTTCTACCACAGTTTGATTTCGAACGGGTCCTAGCGCACCTCGCTTCGGAAAGGGATGTTACTGTAACACGAAATAGAAAAGCTTTCAATTGAAGTTTGCTCAGTGTAGGTGGTATCGATTTGGATTTCTCTAAAAACTTTATACATTATAGTTATTACATGACTGCCCATAAAGGGAGTGTTATGTTTTCAGGGTTCATGTAAGTGTGTAAGTATGTTTGTGAGTTTTTTTTATAACACCATAACTTCTAAACGACTTGACGGGTTTTAATATTAGAATAATATATCGTTAGATTCGTTTTGATAGCGCAAATGACACTAAGTACATACAAATAATAAAAAACAAACAAGAGGATAATGAATAGATTCAGGCGTTACTTTGCGGAAATCCATATTAAATAATAACAAATATAAGACGAAGCGCTTGTAGAGTCAAGATCTCCTGAGGATGCTTCGTGTAGAAGCAAAACGCGTCGAAATTTCTCCGGTTTGGCTGCGTGATGTTTGTGACGTCACGTCGGTTTAACAGGAAAATTAGGCGGAATTGTCACTAGATATATATCAAAATATATTGATATCTATAAGTCTCTTATTAAAATATGAATATGTTTTCTATAATTTATATTATATTATAATAACAAATATTTTAAAAATATTTGTTATTATCAAACTAGAGGACTTTAGACGCCATATTACTTATGACAAAAAATATATTTTTCTTCCAAACTCATTGAGTGGCTATCAAAATAAAGGCTTTAAAAAAGTTTCCATAAGTAAAGATATTGTGAAGTTTTAATTGAAATGGAACCCTTAACTATAATAAATATTTTGCAGTCGGCTTTTATTTTTTTTATTAATGTATACTTGCTTTTACAAATTTGATTTCTAACACAATTACATACCTCATACCCTGTGACCATTATAATAATAAAATTAGAGCACAGGATTCATGACTGTTTACTATACAATTTTTTTGTGCTCAATTTGTATAGTAAACTATACAAATTTTGAGAGCACAAAAAAATATTTTTTTCAAAATATTTCTTTCGAGCGGGATGCAAATACGCACTACCGCCGCACCGGCTTCACTTACAGGGTGCCATAACCGTTCGGCCACCTAGACTGTCTGGACAGTCATATGGTTACTTTAACAGTTATAAGTTTGTAAGGAACAATTTGTATCTCTTTGAAAGTAACGACAATAAGAATAAAAGAGCCACTACTTATGTGCGTCTTAAGATGCCTATTCCTTCCCTACAAGTATTTAGGAACAACATGGCCCCATTAATATATAGTTCACTGTCCCATCACAAGGTAAACCTCCCTTATAATAAGTTTTGTTCAAATTTAAAGAACTGGCTGGTTGAGGAAAGTTATACTCGTAACACAATCAAAGATTTTCAAAATAAAATGTCATGTCGTTTTTACGTCTACGGAAGTGCATTGTAGTATTCGTAATACCTATTCAAATTTATGGGATATAGATATTATGATTCTGTATTGTATGTTTTAGTATTTAATATGAAATATTGAACCAATATTTGCATATCAGGATTCAGATTGAATATAAAGAGAGCTATTTTATAACATAAGACCATAATTGTACCTATTCAGCAAATTAAACAAGACATTAAGATTTGATTCAAACGTAAAGCTGTTTGTAATTTTTGAAAATATTATGACTATCATGCTGTATAGTTATAAGTATTTAATGAGACTTAATCGCGATATAACATTTATATAGGTATTTATTTACCTCGATGTTTCGACCAAGTTGCATTGGTTGAAAACGTGTGTAACATAAAATTAAAATTTATATGGTATTTACTTAACATTCAATTTACATTTGGCTAAAACGGTTATCTACAATTCATTGTCAGTTTTATTAATGTCTTGATTTCGACTTATTGATTAGTTCTTAACGACCCATGTTTATTACACTCACGAATTTACAAACACTTTGAAGACTCACGCTTGAATCTTAAGTACGTAATTCACATATTTTAAACACAACTGTGTTTGCAAAAACGTAAAGTCCTAAAAGGAACGTGTGGAAATTCCACAATTGAGTCTCCGTAGCTATGATCGTGTAGTGTTAGATTCAACACCGAAACTATTTAAAAACAATAAAACTTTTACGACTTCCTAACAAGAATTCCAATTGATATTAGCATTCTCAATCAATCAAATCAATGCAAGTGAAATATAAAGCATATTTATTTATTATATATTAAAAATATATAGCATTCTCAATCTATCAAATCAATGCAAGTGAAATATAAAGCATATTTATTTATTATATATTAAAAATATATAAAAAAAAAATAAGACGTTATAAAAATCTGTAATAAACTACACGTCTTCAAAGGATGTTTTTTCAGTATATGATTAAGGCACTAAATGTTTAAGTTACATAGTGTTTAAGTTTCAAAAATTTTTGGCGACGACATATTATTTTCTGTAACTTTAGTGACAGCTTTTCATTATTGTTCGTTATCATTAATTCATTATATAGAGCTTGTTGATTACATAATTGCTTTCGTTGAAGACATACATCCGCCACGCCGGACTTAATGACATTATTCGCCGGGGTCTTAGCACCGCCAACTGTGCTACCATCTTGGAACCTAGTGGCCTTGTACGTGGCGATGGTAAAAGGCCGGACGGCATGACTATGATTCCGTGGAGGATGGGAAGGCCTCTGGTATTGGACGCTACCTGTGTCGATACCTTAGCACATTCTCATCTTCCCGCAACCCAAAAAGTGGCCGGTGCGGTGGCTGAACTGGCAGAAGGCCTCAAAAGGCGCAAATATAGTAATCTCAGTAGTTGTTACATGTTTGTGCCTTTTGGGGTCGAAACGCCGGGATCGTGTGGACTGAGTGCCAATTTATTATTTTATTATTCGAAGACGTCTCAAAACGTCTGGTCGACGCTACTTGTGACCAAAATGCTGGCATATACTTTGCACAGAGGATAAACATTGCCGTACAACGTGGCAATGCGGCCAGCATTTTGGTAACACTGCCTAATGGTAGCGGAATATTGGATTAGTTTTGTAGGAATTTTAAGTTTTTTAGTTAAATATTTTAATTTTATTCAGAAATATTATTATTTTTTAAATTTTTTTTTCAATTTATAATGACATAACATATTACTAAAAATAAAACATACTACATTTCAATATTATTATAATGGTCCGGATTATTCTTGAAAAAAACCTGGCGAAACATAACGTGGCTGGCCATAAAATCCAAATTTACCACTTTTTTTCTACTGGAAAATATCCAGATTTTCAATTCACACCGTAGTTTGAAATATGTATATTGGTAGACTAGGTAGATTCGCGCTGTAGCTACGCCGGCGTCGAAGTCCAAGCCACACATGATGTGGCTACGTGTGTGATCCTACGAATGACTATTCGTAGTGTGGCTCCTAATATTCGGGAACTGTTTCGTACTTCTAGTATAGAAAACTTTAGATAAAGAATAGATTCAGGTGTTACTTTGCGGCAATTCATAAATTTAGAAGCGCTCGTAGCGAAGTTTGCTTAACTTTGATAGTGATCAAAGGCTAACCTATCAAGCATATTAAAAAAAACAATTTAAAAGTATTCTAAGAAAACACTAAATAAATATGTTAATAAAACTTAAAGTATAAAAAAGTATATCCAGTAAATATCGAAAACTTTATTAAATATTCATAAGATGTCTCAATTCACGACCATACGTCGTATGTTTGACTGTCAAGTGAAATTTGACGGCATATCTCGGAAACGGCAAGAGATAGATGTGTATGATAACTGCTTAAAATCCAAAATGGCTCGCCAAGCGCCTAATTATCTTCATAAATAACAAAACAATGCGTAGTATACTATGTTTTCACTATAGCCTTCGATCCCACTGAATCTCCGGCTATTTGTCTAATAAAAATGTAAGTTCAATTAAACATTTTAGTTAATTTATATGTGCTTATCCATAATTTTCAGCTCCGTGGGAAGAGGAAGTGGATCCGAAGCAGCTGTGAAGTTATGACACAACGGATATTACGGCACCAAACGTACCGAATTCCAGGCTATTCATTGCCAGAACTATTTCTGAACGGGAAAACATTTTCTGAGGCCGTTTGGTTTGATGATTCTAGAAGTCCTTAAAACCTTTGCAATTTCGTTATAACCGTCTTCTTGGGTGAAATAGAGGCAAAATAATCAGCAAATAACATAAAAACGTCCCAGAGTCAGTAATGTAAATTATACTTTTCGTTTACATCTGTAATTTGTAAGAAAGTCAAAATATATCACGGTTTTTACGAGTTTTTAATAGGCATAACATGACATTTTGAAAAAAATATGCTCTTTGAGATTTATGTGAAAGTAAAAGCAATGACATAGTTAAATAATGCATAAATATTGATTATATAAATATATGTATTTTATATGCACTTAAAATATTAATACTTTACGCTTTTAGTTTGATAGTCAATAATATTTTAAATCCGATAATGTTCATTTAGTACCATAGCCGTCAAGGAATATATTTACAAGAGTTTATTTATAAATCTAGTAAATTTTAAAATAATTACTGTATGAGGCGCCTGATGAACAAAGTCTTCAACCAGTGTGTGTGTTGCCAGTGATGACTTATGGCACTGAGACGTGGTCCTTTACTGTGGCTTATCGACAAGCTCAGAGTCACTCAACGAGCTGTGGAGAGAGCTAGGCTCGGAGTTTCTTTGCGCGAGAAAATCCGACACGTGGATATTCGCCAAAGAATCAAAGTCATTGAACTTTCAGAATTTGCATGTTGAAGTGGCAATGGGCGAGCCACTTTGCTCAAAGAACTGAACACTTATGGAGAAGAAAGGTTCCCAAGTGGGTGCCACGTTACACCGGAAGACGTAGAGTTGATAGGGATCCACAAGGTGGACTGATGACATCGTAAAAGTCACGGGTAGCCTAGGCTAATAGCAGTTTATTGTTGCGTTCTATGATGGAGGCATTCGTTGAACAGTGGACGTCTTCCGGCTGATGATGATGATGATAATGTGCGAATCACTAATCTTTGTAAAATTTGGTATTTAGTACCTATGTTTTTTTTCGCTTAAACAATGTCATAAAACTTTTATGACAAAGTTCGTAATATTTTTCCCAAAATCACAACTTCAAAAGAAATACAGTGGGCTCTGAACAGGCCATTCGTCTTGCGCTCGCAGCTCGGGGACTTGTTATGACACAGTACTTGTGTCATGAAAAATAATACCAGGATTACAATATCTGAGAGAAACACTGAGAATTGCTCCCAGAACAGGGATATGAGGACATATATATATTTTAAATGAATTCATCTTCTCCTTTACTTCGCTCTAGACTAGTCGTAACTATCGTAAGTTGCAGAGTTAGCTTACTTCATATTATGTCACTAACCGATTTGCTTCGACTGAAAGCTATTTTCGTATACTCTTGCAATTCCAATCCTAGACAAGATTTAGTCCGTAATCAGTTAATCGCATGGCTGAACTTCAACGTAGTCTAGTGCTTTGTTTTATCCTCTGCGTAGATGAAGTTTTATAGAGCTGTGTCTAAAACGTGTCCGGCTAATAGTTCAGTCAAAATGGTTGCATGGATATGATGATGCTGGATATGGTATAGAACTTGCGACGACGTTTTTCTTCACATCATCAACTCATTTCATAATTTGGTACTGTCCACATACATTTTTCATACTCCAATTTTTCATTCAAATTTAAAACAATCGCCACAACCCGCACTTGACCGTTTTGACGTATTCCAATCTAAGCCACTGTACTTGTTTATTTGTCAGTTATAATAGTACATTAAAGTTATCTTCATTTTATCATCGTGTTCCTGATTTTGTCTGTTCCTGGTTTATCGTATTCTGTTTTGTACTGATCCAGCATCATCTAACATAATCCAGTACCTCCGTGACAACATCATTTCCCCTGAGCCAGCCCGTAGGCCTTGGAGAACATACAGCGTTGCAACCTAAGGGGCACAGTTAGCAATTCCAATACAGAAATACTATAAGGATACCAAAACAATCCATTTTAGAACAATAACTGTATCTCAGAAACTCATGATTATTTAGGAATACCTAATGTTAAAAAAAAATCCGTAACTGCAGATACATATACTAAAATATACTAAAGACAAAGAGCAACAGCATAGCATCACAATTCTATATAATATATCACATAAAAAGGCTGACGAGACACCATATCTCTGAGCTGCAAAGACGCAAAATACCTAAAAATTGGGAAAATGTAGATGCTCAATACAACCGTTAAACTCATCACATGCCCAACATCAGGTGAGATTGTGGTCAAAGGCTTACCTTTCAGCAATAAATATATATATAGTGTTCTCGTTTTATATGAATTTTATGTCAATCACTGTAGTCAGTAGTGAGTTTATTATAATTTTTAAGTATAGCTAAAGCGCATAGTATTTGAAACAATACTTCAATTTTCTATAGAAATACAGAAGAAAGAATTCAGAGCTACGAGTGCAGTGTTCTCTCACTAAGTCCATTTGTCTTGTGCTCGCAGCTTAGAGACAATGGTGTGACGTAAAGTTAGAGTCAGCAAAAATAATATCGAGTTAAATGTATCTAATGAAAATTGAGGAAATTGTACCCAAGAAAACACGAGTATAATATATTATGAGACATAGCTCACGGCTGCGTTTTTTGGCCTTAAAGTTATTTAACGCCCGAAGTAATCACTCTGATTTTCATTTCGATATGAGGAAAGGAAATGAATTTCTGGGTAGAAAAATACATGTTTGTAAACTCAGATTTCGGACAAAATATTGTTTCTATATCAGAAATATTATAAATTATTGTATGATAATTGTAAATGAAACCGTTATATCATATACTAAATAGTGTATATGTTTTATATGTCTTACAGTCGTGTTTATCTAATTTGTTAAGCCTCTCGGTTTTTGTCTTAGCATGTCAGTGGTTACAGCATGATGGCAGGGTAAAAAATGCCCACTTAGGTAGCTACTATTTGAATTAGAAAATCTGACACCAAGCACCTAACGGTGTTGTCGGCGGCTTTCCTTGAAAGCCAGTAGTTCTAACTTAGCCTGAACAACATTTTCGACCACATCAAATCAGACAAATGCTAGCCTATTAGCTATAAAAAAGTCAGTAACACGTTTCAAAGCTTTCTACTAAGCCCAAGCAGGGTGTAGATCTCTTGGTTAATCTTACCCATGTTTTGCTTAAACGCGTCCAGGTGTAAAAGCCACCACGTGCGCTAATTTTGTAGGTGCGCTTCACTGCCCATAAATTTTAGCTAAAGATATACCTAGACGGCCATTCTGACTATTGCAAAAGTCATTTTGACTACACAGTAATTATAGGGTTCCGTACGAGATATCGAGACCTTGGCAGTTTGTCTGTCCGCCCGTCTGTCTATCTGACTTGAAATGGCCGTATCTTTGTAACCATATATACACGCTGGTTAAAATTGTCATAGAATATGACTTAAAATGGCGGATTGCTAAAAAAAGTTTAAATTAAAAGGTGGTCCCCATACAGAAAAATGTTTTTTAAGATTTTATAATTGCTCCATCATAAAAACGGAAACATTACAAAATTACAACGGGTGGAAAAATTAAAGTCATATGCGGGACTCGAACCCACCCATAGCATATGAACGTCAAATTCATTAAGGTAGTAGGCTGATTTCTAACGTATAACACGATTACACGTGAAATTGAAGTGGTAATTTGTAAAGAGCAGTAAAATATTGCTTTACAAGCAATGTCTATTAAATGGTTTGTATAATAATATACCCATATGTCTCTACTGCTTTCTCAGAACTTCCCGTGGGATGCCGGGCTAGAATGGCACCTTCCCCTGCCCCCCCCCCCTCCCCTTTCTTCTTGCGAAAGTGGTAAGATGTGTCGAAGAGAGCAGCAAGGTAAGATGAGACAAAGAGATGTGGGCAGCAGTGCCTTCAGTGACGTCATGGGTCACGCACGAGTTAACACCAAAATCATATTTTGACTAACTTCGACGTTTCAGTCTACTCGTGACAAGGGTCAATGCAACTTGATCGAAACATCGAGGTTAGTCAAAATATGATTTTTACGTTAATTCGTGCGTAAATAGCCCGTTAATGATCTAAAAATACGAATTTAATACACGAAAGGTTAAAGAAAAGTATTGTATCTGGTCTTTGAAACACAGTGTTAAGCTATTTCGAAGACCAGAGGCTTCAAAATTAACATTGTACATAATATTAAGTCAAAAAATGATTTATGTGTTTAATGTAAGTCATCGCATGGCTTAGCGTACGACTGTACAAGTAGTCGCAGTCAATAGCATAGTTCAGGTATGTCCAGAGTTTTACGCGTCAAACTGTAAACTTTTACAAAAAGTACGGTAATATATTCTCGAGATACATCACCGGCCCCGACGTTTGAATGCCTCGGTTCTCAAGTGCCACCCCGCACTTTGCACAATGCGCCGCGCTTAGAAAGTCTCGTTTTTGTTAGGCCAAACTTTTTCGAAGAATGTGTATCTCTTTTTTAATTTTCATATTTTTTGTGACGGCCGGGAGCGGTTGTGTCTCTTTGATATATAACGAAACTTGGCCCTTTTATATTTGCCGTAGAAAGTAAGAATAAAATGTGTGTAAAAGGTATAACTATGCACTGAAATGGCATGTGATAGAGCGAGATGTAAGAATAGAAGCTATGCCGACCCCACAGAGTGAAGGATAGGGGTATGTATCACAAAAAGCTACAAGGCGGATAACTATTACGTACTAGAAGTACAATGACAAACATCATCATAATATATATAAACGATCTCACAAACGAGGTTATTGATTCGACATGAATTATTTTTTTTCTATATTTACTTCACGGAAAGTCAGTATCAGTATTTGAATAATAAAAAACTACGTGTTTTCTATAACGTATACACATTACTTTTTTCAAATACTAAGCTATTTGTTATTATTATACGTAGGAAATACCGAAATTCACGCACGTTCCGCCCATTTTAGCTAGGAACCGCGATGCTTCCTCCTTGTCCGCTTAACTAATTCTCCGGCCGTCGGACGGGGATGGATGCTATCGGTGTGCCTTACTCAAAGCTCGGTGCGCTCTTAAAAAATAATAGGCCTGAGAATCTAGATCGATCTTCTCGTACTGAGTCTATAGTCTATATGGACCCTTTTTGCTGAACATAGCAGTATATGTAATGTTATCCAGAAAGTGAACTCTACCGGAGACTTATTCACAACTGTCCAGTAAGAAGCGAGATTTTAAATTTGGAATCTCCTACTGTTCAGTAAGTATGTAATTTACTTACTGGACAGTAGGTCATCCTCTTTAAATCTGCTTAGATAAAAAACGTAGTACCAGACACAGATTAGAGCTTTGCCATTATAACATGGTTATAGGAGGGAGAATCCAAATATCTATCTTTCTTTTTGGAGCCTTAAGCAGCCATTCTATAGTCTGTGTCACTTAACGAGACGCAGAAAATGAATGCACGTTGCATTTTGTACTTAGTAATGTTGTAGTATAGTGTGGGATTTTGTGTTTGTATCTAGTAATTTCAGTTAATAAATCATGTTAGATCTTCTCTAATCTTCTATAATGTTCCATTCTAAAAATAACATGGAGTTTCACAAACAATATTTTTTTTTTTTTTACTTATACATTCAAGTTATGTAAAAATAGAACAACGTTCAAAACTAAACGCAATTTTTTTCTACCTCTCGCCAAGAACCGACCACTATTCCCTTGGCCGTAAAATAAACTCTATACTATTTAACCCCTCAACTAAAACTTAGGGCCAAGTTTACAGATGTGATAGAACATCAAACCTGGTAGCAGTTTTGAAATTGTTGGAACGTGGAAAGCAGAACATTCATTGGTTTTACTTGTACGATTTATAAGAGGTTATAATTTTATAAAATTGGATTAGATTTCTTCCTTTGCTGCAGCTGTGTGCCTAATGTCAAATACTGAAACACTATTGGACTTCTTCAGTGACAAAGAGGTCGAAATTTTCAATTTTTACTTTAATACCTAGATCAAAATTTATTTAAAAGGGGCCATATAAAAATCTCCACGACATAAGTTACACACTTGAAGCTTTTCACAACCCTCACTGTACAAGCAATGTTTAAAACTTTCTATATTTTCTAAGTATGCATGTGTTTTTGGAAAGTTTATGTTTTCCCCCGTTTGTTCTACCGGAGAAGTTTACTTGTTCTACACGAACATTCTCGAAATCATGTTTAAAAGTAAGTGTACGAAGTAGGTATGTAGTTAACAGGTTGCAGAGATTTGAGTTTGGCTTAGACGGGGCATATATTGGTCTAGATGCTGTGGTAGAGGTACTCTTCTTTTTGTTTACTATCTAATAGCACTTTATTCTTTTAGTATATGTTAAAATAAAACAATGCTGTGTAACTATATACGATCGACAAATAAATGAGCAAATCAATGACTTTACCAAACTAAAAATTGAATGTGGTAAGTATCATTATGTTATTCTCTGGGCTATATAACTGTGCTATTTTTATGGCTACAAAATACTGTCTGTGATAAAAGCATGAGCAAGTCCGCAGGTCTACTTTAACATAATAATCGTTACTAGGAACTACAAGATGAAGAAAAATTAAATTAATTAAAAAAATCCTTTGCTAACAAAAGCCTTCTATAATACAAAACTCAAAGCAAATGAACTGAAGAATATATTTCGAGGAATATATTGCGTTTTTGATATATTTTCTCCCCTTGACGGGGACTATGAAAAGGCTCTGAAGTTCCTGAAAGAACTACAATAACAAGTTTAATATCTGTTCACAGCGAGACTTTGCTTCACTAGAGGGTTAGTAGAAAAAGTTCTAAAGACCTCTTTACAGATTATAAAGCTTACACGTTTAGGAGAGAACATAATTTTAAGGACATCTATGTAGTGACTACTAATCTTTAAAAAAACTTATCAGGCTCTGCGATTTCCACGCGCCAAATTACCTGTTAAATGCTGGTAAATGGCAGATTTTTTACGACGTGCAAAACATATACGCTTATTACGCTTGGGTACTCTGAGTGATAATCTACGGATAACCCGTGATAACTAAACGCGGATACTTTATACTGCAATGACTTCCGATAAAAGGTATATCTCATCATGAAAACTTAACGGACTCATTTATTGTTTCAAAGTTTTGTAATTTCTGACTGCAAATATTTATCTCAATTTTGTGCTTAATCAGGTGAAAATTCGCAAAACGTTTATCTTCCATGTAAATATAGATTCTACTGTTATATTACTACGTTCATAAAGAGTTCTTCTGGGGAAATACTGCTATCGTACCTATTTCTACCACCAAGCTATAATGTTCGCATTACTGTGTTCTGGTTTGTAGGGTATTAGTGCCGATGAAATTACAGACACATAAAACTTAAAAAGTTTATGTTTCAGGCGCAGTGCAGTACGTCACAAATGACGAACTTTTCTGCTACTGGCAGAGAGTGGGCCAAATGCAAGTTCCATTACGATAAAAAAGAGGTTTCTCACCACCCCTCAATCTATAGCCGGTGCCGGTGAAATTACAGGCACATGAAACTTAACAACTTTATGTCTCAGGCGCAGTGCAGTGTCTTCTATGACAAAATTCACCCTTTAAAGAGGGTGGGCCTCATGTATGTTCCCTAACAATGAAAAAAAATATACGAGTATATACAGGATCAACTATTTTGCATGGTGGTAGGGCATTTTGCGAATGCCCGCCTGGCTAGCTACCACACTCAAGTAGAAAATCTGTCGCCAAGCACCTAACGGTGTGTTCCGGCAGCTGTCCTTGAGAGCCAGTAATTATACGTTAGCCTGAACAACATCTTCGACCACATCATCACTTACCATCAGGTGAGATAGTGGTCATAGGCTAACCAATCAAGCATAAAAAAAAAAAAATTAGAAGTATACACCTCTACACAGCAATCCATGGCTACTGGGACAATAGTTATCAACTTCGATCACTCATGTCATAATTAAGGTTATTTTAAATTTACAAATTATTGGAGTACAAAATGATTTGCCCCGGGCGTGAATCATTTTGTACTCCAATAATGTGTAAATTTATGATTTTCGCTTAGTACGCAGTACATAGTGCTTGTAATCATAATATTTAGAAATTAAGATTATTTTTTAAACTTAAGCTTTTTGAAATTATCTATTATGCTACATATAATCTTTTATGCTACTCGTACATATAATCTTCTTTCATCTGCCCCTTCTGATGTCCAACAATCAGTTCCATACATTGCGACAGGTTTATGAGCTCCCCTTATATTTTATTGTCACCTCATTCAATAAAGAATGTCTAGAAAATTTCATTGTGAAAAAATGGTCTTGGTTGTTATATTTTGTATAAATTCATATATTCATATACAAAATATAACAACCAAGACCATTTTTTCAACAGCATACAAACCTGGCAACGGAACTAACGCCAAAAATAACCTTCCACAAACAAACTAGCTTTGAATAGTGGAAAATCGCACTCAGAGAGTTGCTCAGTAACTCGGCGTGAAATATGAGGGACGTGCGAGATTATGATAAGGCTTTAGCCCACTAAATCATTGGATTTCACGGCTGAGAACTGAGGCAAATTTAAGGAGGATTCCGCACTTTCATAGAAAATGCAAGCAGAGTCACAGCTCTGTGGGCCGTTTATTGTTTCAAATTTGCAATTCAGACCAGTAGTTTTTTATCGGTTACGTCCGTTGACAAAGCTGTTTGGTTATTCTGCCTTTAAAAAAACCGCTTCGGATTGAAAACCACAGAAGCCATGTCTACATAATTTTTTTATAAAATTTCTTGTGTTGAACACTTTTAACTAATATGATGGAATAATGTATAATAAGCGTGAACTGTTTTTATTATGGGTACAGATTCTTGACCTACCACGTGGTAGGTCTATTTAGTAAGAGTCCATCTTGGAGGGTAACACCGCAGTGTCAGATGCTATGCCTCAAAGCCGTAGTGTGTAACCACTGTAGTGGTTAGGTTTAAAGGACATTGCAGCAAGAGACATTGGGCGAATGAGGCATAAGAACTATCGTCTTGGAGTGACGAGTGCACTTTAATGTTAAGCAGAACGAATTATGATAATGCATTTGTAAAGAACAGGTGTGACCGCTTACCATCAAGTAGGCTTGTATTTTTTTTTCTAATTATTTCTGATTTAATATGAACTATTTTTTCATCTGTTGTAAAATTTATTAGTTGAAGATGTTTTACAGACAACATCTAAAACGGAAAGTAGAAGTCAAAGAAATCGGACAGAACATGCGTATTGCGACAAATTTCCTTCATTTATAGTAGTAGCTAACCAGCCGGAAAATTCCATATGCCCTTATGGTAATATATATACGAACAAGCCCGCAGCAGGGATCAAACTATGACCGTCTACACGGCAGTCTCACTGCCACTGGAATACCATCGCTCCGCTTGTTTATAAAGGAATATCAATAGCTGCGGCTATGAGCCATTTATGTATAATATTGTATATTTATTGCGCCCCGCGGTTTCACAGGCATATACTATGGTGAATATGATGATGATGTATCCTATGTGTTAATACGTGATAAGATATTTGAAGTAGTGATCGCTCAGTGGCATTGGCTATGGACTGCCGCGCAGCAGGTCCATGGTTCGAATTCCGCCGCGGGCTTGAGCTTCACCGCATGGTGGAAGGGCTTTTTGCGAATGCCCCCCTGGCTAGCGACCACCCTCAAGTTGAAAATCTGTCGCCAAGCACCTAACGGTGTGCTCCGGCAGCCAGTCCTTGAGAGCCAGTGAAATTACAGGCACATGAGACTTAACAAACTATGTCTCAAGGTGACGGGCGCAGTGCGATTTGTCACTTATGACGAAATGCATCTGTTATAGGCAGATGTAACCGCTTAACATCAGGTGGGCCTCGAGCTTGATCCGTCACAATAACATAAAAAAATATATAAAATAAACAAGTTTCATCACATCGGTTAAGCCGTTTCAAGGTGAGAGAATATCAAACACACACTCATATCCTCACTCACTCATACACAAACATTCGCATTTATATTAATATATTAGTGTGATATAAAATAATGATTAAAACTAACGTAAGTTTGACACATACTAAAAGACATTATGAACCGAATTAAACTTACGGTATTTTTACGTCGAGAAGGCGTCTCGACCAGTTTCGTGACTTTCAGAGTCGCTTCGTCACGGAGGGCGTGCGCTCACGACTGCGCCCACGCATGCACTTGTGGTGGCGACGGCGCGGCGGCGGCCGCGGACTGAGGCGCGCGCGCTGCTGCCCTCCTCGCGCGCTCTGACGTCACCGACGGCGCCGGCAGGTGCATCGTTGTTTACTTCGTCACTGGCACTGGCACTACTATCGTTCCATATACCAGACCTGTGCACGCTGCACCGATCGAGACGCCTTCTCGACGTAAAAATATCGTAAGTTTAATTCGGTTCAAAAGTCTTTTAGTATATAAAATAATATCGGAAATAATATTGATTTAAAAATGTACGAAGTAGTAAGGAATGACATTGGTAGTAGTACAACATACTCACCACGTATTACATTTTAAATCCTTTTTACTTTTAATATGAGACGCAGTTCTAACATAGCGCCAATGTTGTAAAGAGGTTGTAGTTGTGTGCGTAAGTCTACATGTCATTGTGTAAATTATTTGAAGTTTAACTAAATATTTCCATTGTCTACATTATGCTAGTGTGGAGATGCGCTGCCTATCGAAACGGTGAAATTGTTACGTGATTTGGAAACATAATGTTTCGGTGGTAAGTCGGATAAGTTTGTGTCATGGAAATGCCAATTGAATATATCTAAATATGATTACAAGCACTATCGCATGCTAAGCGAAAAATACTTGCAAAACAGACCTACCACTTTGTTTATAGTTAAGATATGGTAAAGAAATATTAAACAAAAGAAGATTGATTAAAAATTGTGAAGTACGTAGCAGACGAGGCAGAATTGCGAAGGGATCCAAACAAAGGCGGAATATTCCTTTATTTTTTCAAAAATTACAAGCACTATCACGGGAACAAAAATGTATGACGGACGAAGATCGAAGTCCTTGGATTTCGCGCCGGAAACCTAAACAACTGGGCCACCGGAACATACTCTTTTGAGCCGAAAGTTTGTACATCAATTGTATTACTTTAACCGGCATAGTGCGCGGTCATCAGCCAGAGTACCAGACTGTATCTGATCGTAAAAAATGCTTTTCAATACTCTTCCTCGTAAAGTTAGCTTTATTATATCGTTCTAAGGGCCATAAACCGAACTATAAAACCCTCGTGCATAATAATAATATACACTACTGCGTAATATAATTATCCCTACAAAGTTAAGTTAGTACCTAACTGCAAATTATATGCGAGTAAACAGAGCATTTTCAATTTAACCGGGTAATACAAATTTGTAATAACAAAGAGTTTTAAGGCTAAGTATATGTAATGAACCACCAAACATTTGCCGCGCCCAAAAAAAAACTTGCGCGCTATTTTCCATAATTTTCGTATTTGTTTGTATCGCATTTGTGCAATATTATTTTTTCCTCGCAAGGGTGTTGAAAAAGTGTGTATGAAACTCGTGAACAACTTGGTCATTATACACTCGACTGGTTTACGCCAACCCACAGCCTCGTGTATAATGAGCAACTTAGCTCACATGTATCATAATAAACTATTTTCAAACACGTTAATTACTTTTTCAAACAACCGCTTAGAGTTTGAAAAAGCATTTCTTTACACTCATATTTTGCACACTCCCGAAATGATGTCAACAGGCCTAAGACAAACAATTCAAATACAGTTGCTTCAGTTTACAACATTAATGTGTTTCTAAAGTTCTAGTTATTTTTTATTCTTACAAGATTACAACGGCGGGAATCAAATTTTTCATTTTGTTATAATTTAATATATTCTCGAAGCAGGCGTTATTTCAAAAATTACAATGTAAGATGTTTTATTCTTGATTCGTCTAATAAAAATAGGCCTAGATTTATTTAGATTACTGTGCCGTGATCGCAATAAAGTCTGGTGAATTTGATTTACATCAAGTCAGAAAAGTTCTGTGCGAATTTTCTAATCCCATTTATTACGCACTTGTTACGTTATATGGATGTACTGAAGTATGCTTTTATTACAAGTACAAGCGAATACATAATTCTTTATGCCATATGTTTCTGACACGAACATGATTTCTTCATTACAATCATTCATTGCGTATTTATTTGGTAACCATAATATCTAACTGCCCGCGGATATGCTTGAGTTGAAAGCGACTTAATTTTTGATCATGACGGAACAAGGCCCACCTGATGTAAAGCAGACTAACCTATAACAGATGCATTTCGCCACATGTAGCGAATTGTTATTAAACATACAGTTGTTAAATCTCTTATCAATTTTACCAGCTCTCAAGGACTTCTGCCGGAACATACTGTTAGGTGCTTGGTGACAGATTTTCTACTTGAAGGTGGTAGCTAGTTAGGCGTAATGTTTACATTAATGTATTACGGTTCGAAGACTATGGGTGCCGGTCAAATTACAGAGACACGAGACTGAACAACTTTGTCTCAGTGTGATAGGTGCATTGCAGTTCGTCATTGACGAAATGAATCTGTTTTGGCCAGAGGTTACCACTTAATAATAGGCAGACCTTGCGCTTTCTCCATCAAAATAGCATAAAAATGTTATTCTCAAGCCCTGTCATTTTCATAAAAACTTATACAGCAGACCATCACATATGTACACAAAAACGCACACACATAATCTTTTTCATTGCTAATTTTTAAGATTAATTTTTAATTTGTAAGCTGCGCAAATATATATATATAGTAACCTCGATATGGGTTACATATTTAAGCCGTTTGGTTTAGAGACGTTGGGTCCGTGGGGACCGGGGGCTCATCGTATTTTCCAAAACTTATCAGAGCGCTTGGTCGATGCGACGCGTGATCAAAATGCTCGCACCTATTTCGAGCAATGCTGCCAGCATGCTGGGCACGCTGCCAACTGGTAGTGGGCTGGAGCATTTGGACTGCCTGTGAGTCTGCAATGACTTATGGGTTGCCTAACTGCTTTTATTGTTTTAGCTGTAGTATTGTATATACATAGTTCGTAGTATTTTGTTAACAAAGGCATATCGCCGCGCGCCGGTTAAATAAAAAAGAAGATATGATCGCAACTTTTTTATCTCCCAACATTCTTGACCTACTCTTATAAAACAATTATTACTGTACAGACTTTTTCATCTACAATTTAAATTATTATTTATAGAGCAATAAAGCATCGCACGGTCGTTTTTTGGCTATAAATCTTAAAGCAACAAGACGTAGTGTAGAATGAGATCACGTCTAGCTTTGGTGTCGCGGGCTTTAACATGTGCAAGCTAATGGTACCTATGTGTGCGTAGATTCACACTTAGCACTAAGTAACTGGGTGGACCCAGCATTGCTCTGTACTGATGGGCAATGAAGTACTCGTAAAAACCATTTCACATGTGAAGGCGCGTCCTTCCACAGTACATTATAGCTTTGTGCGGATAGGCCTCTTTTGTACATGACGTCCTACTGTGAGTGTAGAAGCGACACACGTCAAAAAATATTTTGGTTGGCGTACGTGGCATTACGTCAGCTTATCAGGAAAATTACATGGAATTGTCTTTAGATACATAAATTAAATAATAGAAAAAAAAATGTTTTAATTTTTTTATATATATTATTATTAATCATATTTCACCTCATAGCCACTTAAGTACCAACAGGTAGGATTGAATTAAAACCAGCCTATTAGCAATAAAATATGTTCGGATCTGATTTATATACCTATAAATATTATGGCCGAGCGGTAATAGCTATAGACTGCCGTCCTACAGGTCCCTGGTTCCATCCCCAGAGCCGGCTTGAGCTTCACCTCATGTTGGAAGGACATTTTGCGAATGCTCGTTTTGCTAGCTAGCACCCTCAAGTAATCTGTCGCCAAGTACCTAACAGTGTGTTCCGGCAGCAGTCCTTGAGAGCCAGAAAAATTACAGAAATATGAGACTAAACGAGTGTATGTTTCATTGTGACGGGCACAATGCAATTCGAAATGCATCTGGTAAAGGCAGAGATTGATCCCTTTAACATCAGGTGGGCACCTGTTTCACCAACCAGGGTCATTAGATCTACCTTTATTAATATTGCGCGGTGGTGTGATAATAGTATATTGAAATATAATATCCTTCTAAGCAATATTATCCGAGAATTCTCGATAGTTCGATTTTTTTGAGTGTTTTTTCTAATATACTAATTTCATATTTTCTTAAAACATTTTCTAAATGTTTGCTTTCTTAATTATGGATATCCGCAAAGTAACGCATGAGTACAATATCCTTCTACTTTTACTCGTATCAACTTTAGAAGTATAGAATCGGTTCTTAATACAAGAAATGTATAGGTAAGCGATATATCAAGACTTCCCCGTCTTGATAAGCGACATCTGTCTAAAGTGTCCAAACGTCCACTCGAAGGCTTTTTGCAAAAGCACAAGTAGAACTTAGAACCTATAAATGTGTTTCATGTACACAAGAAGGCAAAAGTAAAGCTGCATTAGTTAAGCAAGGCATTAACGACTTCAATGCAAAAACAAGACATATTATTGTTTGATTCATTTTAAACAGGAAATAATAGCAATTCATTAAATTCCAATAGAATAATAAAACAAGGAAGGAATGGATTCACAATTAAATTGGTCGCAAAATTACGTTTGTTTTTATCACTAGTACCTAAATATAAAATAGTGCCTCAACACACTTCCGCTAATAGCTCATATAATATAATAAATTATTGCGTATATTTTCCTTAGTCGTCTTTAAATATATTATTAAGTAAAGGCACAGTCTTTACATTATTAAGTCGGAAATAATACGTAGTTTTACGGACTGTTAGAATACGTAAGCCTTAAAAAGAGTAATCTTTGAACTCGTAAACTTAAAAAAAGTGAGGACCATCTTGCACGTGGCCTGTTATGTCTACGTGTTTGCCCAAATTACAGGTCTATCTACACAAAATATTTGGTAATAATTAACTATGTATTGTCATTAAACGGGCACATTTCTAGGCTGGAGTTGTCCAACTTAGTATTTATTTATTAGAAACCAATAACTTTCGAAATAGGGATCAACAATTTACAGGGGAGATTGCTCTACTCGGTTAAGAATCAAGACGCAAACGAGCGCTTCAAAAACCAAGGGTCCATATTGCTTTTACATATTTTTTAAATTAATCAAACTTTTTATTTTTGATTTACAGACGTCTGTAGAGATATTGTAAACTTGATATGCATCTATTTCTTATGATAACATTCCTCTATTCATAACAAAGCTACTACGTATAAAAGATACACTCCTTCACTTATAGGAAATCAATCGTTTCTATAAATCTCTTCTCAAAGAAGTTCAAACAAAACGTAAAGGACCTCACTGCGAAACCCCACTCAAATCCTTCACAAAGTGCCCCAGACCACTGTTTGGATGTGTGTTTGGAGTAAGTCTTAAGAAATTGTTAAAATATTTGATTTGTTTTCGTGAACTAAAACAATACGGCATTAATAACGTGAATAAATCATATTTGTCCGTATAAAGTTTCACAACACCCAGTATGCTCGGGATAATCGCCTTACGTCTTGATTCACAGACTGAAGCGAACGTCCCAAACAGTGCTTGAAAAAATCTACCAGATATACTAAACTATTATAGAAAGATCCAATTCTCTTATCTACGTGTGTAGGTAATCCTGTATTTGTTTGCGTAATTTATTTTTGTCTATTTTATAATATTACTTTATGCAAGGTAAAGTCAAGGAAGAATATAACTTTCAATTCACCCCTGTCAGGTACAGGTAAATTAAGGATTAGGCATAAAATCTTGGCATTAATTGAGGTCAAAGGTGGACAGCCAAAATGTCGTGTCCTTATTGGATAAGACGGGTATCCGACGTTGCCTACTTGTTCATTGAATAAACTTTAATTAAGAAAATAACATTTTCTTATTTATTTTACTGAGATAATAAAAATCTGCATTTATAAACTTAAGAACATAAAAAACAATAAAGGATCTGATATCTGATAAACTGATTCTCAAACAAAAATCACCCAATTTTGTGGTCAGTATTTTTTCAGCATTTTGAAATCAGACACCACTTTAGGACATACTTGTAAAAACTGATTCTCAAACAAAAATCACCCAATTTTGTGGTCAGTATTTTTTCAGCATTTTGAAATCAGACACCATGTTACAACTGATTCTCAAACAAAAATCACCCAATTTTGTGGCCAGTATTTTTTCAGCATTTTGAAATCAGACACCATGTTAAAAAGTGTCGCTTTGGAATCTTGGACTTTTCGTCGTTGTCATATTTAAAGACATCCCATCGCTCTTATAACATTCGTAGGCATGATATTTTCATCCTTAGGTTTCTATAATTATATTTTTAAATTTTATGGCAATAATTTTATCTTAATCCTTCAGCATTACTATTTATGGTCTTATTTTCTGTGTGATATGAATAAATTTAAACGCTACCTCCTTTACTTCAAATCTTGGAAAAACATTTGAAACTTTCTAGCTATGGGCTCAGGTAAAGGACTAGTTTTTTCGTTCTCTAGTGACGTGACTCAGGCAGTTCAATTTGTTATTTTTAACGACTTAGTGGTGGATCGTCGTTTTTAGGTAGCGTCCAATAATGATGAATGTTAAGGTTTTGTAATTTAACATTGCTTCAAGGTAATCCTTATTTTTTAATGTTATTGTAACGGAACAAGCTCGAAGCCCACCTGATATTAAGCGGACTAACCTCTGCATATAACAGATGCATTTCGTCACAAGTCAGGAATTGCACTGCACCGATCACAGTGAGACATAAAGTGACACACCTTGAGACATAGTTGTTAAGTCTCACATGCCTGAAATCTCACTGGCTCTCAAGTACTGCTGCCAGAACACTCCATTAGGTGCTTGGCGACAGATTTTCTACTTGAGGGTGGTCGCTAGCCAGGCGGCCATTTGCAAAATGGTCTTCCACAATGCGGTGAAGCTCAAGCCCGTGGCGGGATTCAACCATGTACCTGTTGAGCGGCAGTCCATAGCCAATGCCATTATTTCTTCAAAAAAAACATCCAAACAAGGTAACTATTGGCACAAATGAAACAATTGAATACGGACCGTGCAACAAATTTCTAACATTGATTATTTAATATAACTAAACACATCAAATTGGTAAAATTAACCAAGATAATTTAGGTATTTATCTTGTTTAAAATTAATAAACTAAGTAACAAGTGTTGCTTGTTAGCACCAAGAACAGTGGGTACTTAAATTAAATTTATACCCATTTTTTAATAATTCATATGCAAGCCAACAGCACTTTTTACTTAACTTGCCTTGGTTAATTATAGAAATTGCGTGTGGTTTAGTTCTCAGTTTTACAGGTATAAAGCTGAGACTTCAATTATCCCTGATCAAAGATCATGCGTATACTTTTATTAGTTATATTCGACTTTCAGTCGGTATGCTGTGACCGACTGAGCTAACATGAGAAAGGTTCATAACTCATTTTTTTCCTTTCGTTTCTTAACCACAAAGCATGCGTTATTACAAAAATAAAAATATTAGTCATTGCAAAATTAGTCTTGTTTGTAGTACAATGTGGGTTGAACTATCCCCATAAACGATGGTGGAACGACAGGAAAAAATAATAAACATGAACCATTGCCATGTTAGATCAGTCGTTCACCGACTAAAGGGGTGGAGGCCACGGGTTTGAAACCCGCACATGACTGTAATTTTTCCTCTAGTAAATTTGTATTTTTTTAATGTAACCCGCTGCTTTATTGTAAAATAAAAATATTTGACTTCTCCTCTTCCTACCTTCATTCTAATGATATAGAGTCGTTACGTTTAGTATATCTTCTTGAATAACACAAGAATACATTGAAATATGTCGTCGAATACAATACACCGAACTACACAAGGACATAATAATTGTTTAAAGTTTTGGTATTAGTTTTATGGTCGAATGACAAAACTTTAAAGAATCTGATTCCAACCGCTGGAGTTGCGGTAGCTGATGGGATAGCTAACAGGCTAGCCCTAGACAACAATCTCAATTGATGGTAAGTGATGATGTGGTTGAAGATGTTGTACAGGCTAACCTAGAATGTCTGGCTCTCAAGGACAGCTGCTAGAATACACCGTTAGGTGCTTGGCGACAGATTTTCAGCAGGTAGCTAGCCAGGCGGGCATTCGCAAAATACCCTACCACCATGCTTTATCGACTGTCATCGTAAGATATTAACCGGGACCTGATACATGAACTTTGCCGGGATCTTAACATGATCTGTAGTAATCTCACTATCGGTCACCCATCCAAGTCATGACTGCGGAGGCTTAGCTGATCGGTTAAAAATGGCTAAGCAAACTTCGCTACAAGCGCTTCGAGACCTTTTGGGTAACCAGAGCATTTAGATGGTAAGTAGCCTGAAAACTTACATAGTATTTCAAATATGTTATATAATTATTAAATATATTCGATGTCTAGATTTTCTTCGTGCGACATAATAAAATAAACTCAAGCTTAAAATAAATACACCAAGTAAAGGTGACTCTCTAAAGTTTCGTATTTTTGAGCCTCGAAGTAGTCCATTGAAGGAGGAGACCAGATTGTATGTAATATTGTCCCATTGAAAGCGCAGCCACAAATAAGAAACGGATCCCGGGGCAAGAAAATTGGATTTTCTTTTGAGCCAAGACCGCTATAAAATTGAAAATGTCCGGGATTCTGCACCAGATGCAGTATAATCGGGTATTTAGTCCATGTTGAAGGTGTTAGACTTTGTAGTGCAAGTGGCTATATTGAGGGTAGCTTAGAAAAGAGTTTAGAAAGATTTTATTAGAGTACTTGCTCAATCGAAATGTCAGCATAGGTAAACTTGTCTTGGTGAAACAATTTTATATAAAAACCTTAAAAATAGCTAAAGTTTACCATATCAGGTCGTAGAATTATTAATGAGGTAACGTCTCGACACGTATTCATTTAACAAAAAAGGAAAAGAAATAGTTTAAGTAATTTTGTAGCTATAACACTACGAGAAACACACATATTCACACAAACAAAAGCTTTAATTTGTTATGTCCTTTGATTGCCGTATCGGGGTCTACAAAATATCGATTTAACTTTTCTTGCTGCGAATATTTTATAAGCAAGGATGTTTGGATGTTTTATTTACAAGATTACTCCAATTATTTTCATTAACAGACGACTATACTCCTTATAGTTAAACGACAAAGATAGTATTGAAAAATACATGTGGTACTAATATATATTAAATATAAAACATATATAAAATACTTTATGAACATTTAAATTAGTACCTATTGTAGAAAATCAACCAAAAATATGTCAAGTGATAATTCTGCTTAACCTTTGTACGTCAGCTTAGATAGATTATTAGGCTAAATGATTACACTTATAATTATACTCCCGTGGGGTATCGGGCTAGACACTCTCCCGTATTTTCCTGTGGGAATCATAAGAGGCGACGAAGGGAATAAAAATACGAGATGAGCAGCAGCTTCATCCAAAGAACTTTACACTGCAATCCCCAAAACACCTGCCAAGCGATTTAGAGCCATGCCAGACCTCCCAAATCATCCCTCTAATAGGGCGGTCCCTATGTTCAACAATTGACTTTATAGTTGTTGAGTAAAAGTAATACATACATATTAATTGTTTTAGTTTTTAAATATCAATATTTTTTAAGGCATACGCCTTTATTAACAAACTACTACAAATTATATACAATACTACAGCTACTACAATAAAAGAATTTAGACCACCTACAAGTCATCCGGAGCGGGAGAGTTTTTTTCTAAACGCTCCGGCTCACTATCAGATGGCAGAGTAACCAGCATGCTGGCAAAGATTTGTAAATATTATTTATTTATGGATTTACGAAAAGTAACGCCTAAATCTAAATATAACTTAATATATTTGGTGACAAACACATTTACAACAATGACTTTTATAGTCTTAGATGTTTACAATAAAGTTCAAATTGTAATCACAATCAATTAAAATGTGAACTAGATACTAACATATTAGTTTCAGTGCTAAAATTAAATATTTACAAGAAACTTTTCGTTTAAATCATTTTGCAGGTTAAATGTCGTAGGTAACTTGAATGTGGGAGTGAAGAATGTCAGGTGCTTTTAGCGAAAGAGCTTACTGCGAGAATCTTCAAATACGGAAAGCTTAACGTATACGCCATCCTGCTTTCTGCTTAATGTTAAGTATAAATGCCTTTGACGGCTGAAATAATTTAAAAATATATATTTTAGAAATTCCATTTTTTAACAGGTCGTATGCCTTTATTAACAAAATAGAACATAAACAATGAGGTAATGAAAATATTGAGGCGTTCATTTGCAGAAATCGAAAATCATTTAAGAAAATTAAGTTAGTATTTAGAAAACACTTAAAAACATATTTACTCTAGTAACAGTTTTAAACATGAAAGTACAACGCTTCCGTTTGTACAACGAAAACATTTAAGCAATTTAAAGGCCATAGCAGGCCTACAGGCAGTTCCAATGCTCCAGCCCACGACCGGTTGGCAGCGTGCCCAGCATGCTGGCAGAACCCTGTTTGGCACAACTGCACTTTGGTGTGGTAAGCTATACTATTTATGTATATATATATTTTTTTATGCGTTATAGGTTAGCCTTTGACCACTATCTCACCTGATGGTAGATGATGATGTGGTCGAGGATGTTGTTCAGATTAATTTAGAGTTACTGGCTCTCAAGGACAAACATTATATTTAAAACAGAAGCCTTCGTAGCGCAGTTTGATTAGCTAAGTTAGATCAGTTAAGTTAAGCTACGTCTGCTGCGGTCATGACTTGGATGGGTGACCGCTAGTGACAATACTACTCAGCGCTGCCGTGCGTCGGTGGGCACGTTAAACCGTCGGTCTCGGTTCTTGTCTTAGGGTGGCAGTGGTATCACTTGGTGGTATTTTGCGAATGCCCGCCTGGCTAGCTACGACCCTCAAACACAAATCTGTCACCAAGCACCGAACGGTATATGTTCAAGTAAATGTCCTTCAGAGCCAGTAATTCCGCGTTAGCCTAAAACATCTTCGACCAGATCATCACTTACCATCAAGTAATATAATGGTCAAAGGCTATATCAGCTATATAAAAGTATACACATACTTGTACTATATTGGCTATATCTGTTTTACAAAGAATAATGTATTATTGCCTACTGTACATACTTGATTACATGTCATTTTTACACAGGCATGAACAGCTTAAGCGCTCACCGTTGAACAAATGTTAACTATAATCCCCGCGCTTGGTAGGTGTCTTAAGATAGATAGTAGTTCATCAGAAGGCAGACCCACTTTCAGGTATTCTTCCCCTCATACCCAACAACGAATCCAACAGGATGATAAACGTGGAGTGCAATTCTAGCCTGGTTTTCCATCAGAACTAAGGTCACAATCAGTTCTTAAGATTTATTTCTTCGGGTTGTTTAACGTACTTACCTTAATAGTGCACTCAAAAATCTACAAAAACATAACTGATCCCCTTGCATACCACTGCGGACGCACCTGAATCGTGGCTAAGCTGGCACGCTGGAAATCCGTGTTGCTCTAAGAGCCGAACCTTTAACTGATTATTTCTTCTTCTTACCTTGAACTAATTAACCATTTGAAAAATATACCGTTAAAAAATTAATAAAGAAATGCGAAGATTACAAGTACGTCAATGAACTCAAGTCAACTGATGTCAAATTATGGTTGCAAATATTTAATAACATCCTTTTTTCAATAATGGTCACGAAATGCCGGCACAAAAGCGGTCTAATTAAAAATTTTAAACTTCGTTTTGTAATTAATTTTGCGGTCAGGACTTCGTCGTTCATTTTAGAGTTCAGATATTGTAATTAAAATTTGCTAATCCACGAAGCAGATTAATGAGGAATTCGTTGATTTGTAAGAAACAAGCTTTTTCACTACATCGCTTTTACAATAAATATGATGAGTAATAATTAGCTGCTAGAGAATTTTCAATAAGATTTTTATATGTTACACCTATGAGCTAAAAGATTTTATTTATTTATATATTATTTACTTCATATTATGAACACTCGATACTTATTATATCTTTCAAATGGTATTTTTACAAATAAGCAGTACGGGCCTAGATGACGAAGAGATAAATCGATATTTGTTGAGGCCAAGGCTTCAGGTTCTGTCGGTATCTCGGTGTGCTTTGGTACTGGCTCTCGTAACCCTTGAGCACCGGTTCCTGGACTGTTGCGGGAGAGGAAGTTCGTTCCAGTCTTAGTAGAATACGGACAGGCAGTTACAGGCTTTCAAGGTAGGCTGGGCACCCCCTTGAATCTCCTTCCACCCGCCACCCGATTGTAATGCTTGACGAGGACGGTAAGCTCATAAGGTGAAATAGTGCTCAAGGCTAGGTAATAAACAATTAAAAAATTACATAGAATTTCGCAAATTGTGACCCCGCTCTCTCGCTCCGTGCCGCGCAGCCGCCTTGCTTAATTGTGATAGTGCCTATTTAACGGTGCACGTCTCATACATTTATTGAAGTTTTTTCTCAGTCATCACCAACAAGCATAACGTCTACCGTTGAAAAAAGGCTTCTCATGATAGGGGTTGCCATAATCCTCAAGCTTGGCTGGCGTCTTGGGGATCGCAGTGCAAGATTGCAGTACTTCAGAAGGCGTTGCTGCCCAACTATTTTCATTTTTCCCTTCGTCCCCACTATCAATTCCCACAGGAAGACATGAGGACATAGAATTATTGAAAATTGTCTAAGTACCGCTTCCTAAGGTTCCATTATTAAAGTACCAAACGTTAAGATTTGATTTGAGACGTTGAATTAGTAAATGGATGGCAAGGCTTAAATTGCTGGACCAAGAGGATCAACCTGTTGACATTCTACGGAAGATAATATCACATTATTCTTCGTGTTGTTTTGTTTGTAAATAAAAATTTCAACATGTTTGATCACACAAGTACTAAACACATTGGATCAATACTACATATAAGGGATAAGGGTAGAATATGATGACTGTAAGCATTTGCTTGACCTAATTTTGTTATCTCGAACCTCATACATCATAATTATGTCATAAGCGCGAACTTTCCCGCCACAAGTGAATCAGCGTTATTTCCGAAACATAATACTAACAATAATTGCGATCTGAACGCCACGACCTTTGTGATAACAACGGAAGTGGCGTTAGCAGATATCGGAAGAGGTTTCCTTTTGGGAAACTGGCTGGTGTTTTATTTTTTAACGCGCTTTGCATACCTATATGTAATCTGTTTATAAATGAGATCCTGCGTTTATAACTATATATATACAAATAAACGACAACATCTCCTACTCTATTCTCTACTGAGACAACCACGGGTAAAAAGAGCTGTTTGTGACAGAAACCCGTTGAATAGCGATGTTGATTTTCTGACCAAAGTAAGCGTTTAACCCTTGGTCGTTTGTTCTGTCTATCAGCCGCTTTGATAAGATCTTTGTAAAGAAGTCATGCGTTTGGAATCTATGAGCCTTACGTTACAAAAATTCATTTTTTTTTTATGCCTGATAGTTTAGCCTTTGGCCACTATCTCACCTGATGATGATGTGATGATGTGGTCGAGGATGTTGTTCAGACTAACCTAGAGTTACTGGCTCTCAAGGACAGCTGTCGGAACTCACCGTTAGGTGCTTGGCGACAGATTTTCAACTTGAGGGAGGTGGCTAGCCAGGCGGGCATTTGCGAAGTGCCCTACCACCATGCTGTAACGACTGCTATCCTAAGACAACAACCGGGACCGAGGGCTTAACGTGCCCTCCGAAGCACGGAAGCGCTCAGTAGTAATGTCACCAGCGGTCACCCATCCAACTCATGACCGCGGCGGACGTTGCTTAACTTTGCTGATGGATTCAGAATGGCTAAGCAAACTTGGCTACGAGCGCTTCAATACCCTTCGGAGAGATTCATTATTGTTTGATGATTACATATAATCATTATCAGTATGAAAATTTTAGAAGAGTACTGTCAATTGTATATATCTTTAATAAAATTGGATTCTAAAAACGATAAAGAAGAAGGAAGGTTCTCTAGTCGACACGTATATATTTTTAAGTAATCGTGTTCCTCGTTGTGAGGAGTATACCTCTACGTTTGGCACACTTTTTTTCCATTTGGTAAGTTACACGCAGTGAACTGAAAGCATGCATATACCTGGATGACTTAATAATTATTTTATTGCAACACTGAGTGATGTAATAAGCCGTGTTGTGGGCAAGTAACACACAGTTAATCTTGTAAGCAGTAGGCATACCTACTACTATCACTGTAAAGAAGGAAAAAAAACCATTCAGGTCATGTAAAGGTGAGCTCAGGTTGTTTTGAATCAGCTTGGAACAAATAATTTTATACTCTGTATGGTTTAGAAGTCAGCTCCGTTTTAATATTACCACTGAACAGACTTGCATACCCTTAAGCCTTTTATAGAAAATCTATCATCTATTGCCAAACACCTACCGGTGTGTTCCGGTAGCAGGTCTTTGATAGCTATGGTAGGGTAGCTGAATCAAAATCCTCGACAACATCATTAATTCCCTACTTACCATCAGGTGAGATAGTGGTTAAAGCTTAGCATATTAGCTTTAAATTAAATATACAGGATTGTTGGAAAAATGCTAACAACCTCTTAGGGTTGACTTCTGCTAGTCCTAACAAACATTTTGCGATGATTTTTTTGTTTTTCACGGCGGGCGCTCTTGGCTCAGAGTAGGCATTAAAACACAAAAAAAGTATTTTTTTCAAAATGATTTTTTTATATCTCATAATGTTTGTTAGGACTATCAGAAGTCAACCCTAAGAGGTTGTTAGCATTTTATCAAGAACCCTGTATATATCCAATCGGACAATGCAGGGCTGGAGATTTTGTACTGTAGGCCTAAATTTGTACGGTAGGCCTAAATATATATAATACTAGCTTTCCGGGCGCGGCTCCGCCCGCGCGTATGTCGGTTATCGCGCAAAAACATTAACCTCTTTTTGCGCAGTTGGATAAAAACTATCCAATGTTTTTTCCCGGGTCTCAAACTATTTCCGTACCAAATTTCATTCAAATCGGTCCCGCAGTTTTAGTTGGAAAGCGTAACAGACAGACAGACAGAGATACTTTCGCATTTATAATATTAGTACTGATTTATATATTTAGGCCTACCCTAGGCAACTAAGTTTCTCAAATGTTTTTGTTTAATTGTAAGTAGGTAGCATATTGAAACCTGAAATGTAGTCTGACTGGATACACACAGGAGATTTATATTCCTACTCTAGTCTGTATACGCTGGATGGTTGTCATTATATACCTAAAAGATTTATTCTATGCTATTTATCTTTAAGTATACTAAGGCAAATCAATTCGTAGCTACTTACGTACATGATTTTTATGATTGCTTTTAATTATATTTTCTTTAATTTAATCAACGCACTCTGGATACGCTGGCTATTTGCCATTGTGTGCATGCTATGACGCGGACGTATGGGTGCGAAATACAAAACGCTTTTCGCACCACTCTATGAAGTTAAACTACTTATCTAGTTTTACTATGGTGCTAGTTATTTATACTATAATACAATATATACATATATGCGTATTGCTACCGTAGTATTTGATATACGTGCATGGCGCTACAAACACGGCTAAACATAATAGTTCATATTGTTTAAACGACTTGACAAAGGTTATGTGCAAAAAAAAAAAATGCGTGCACTTATGAATACAAAAAACTAATTCAAAGAATCATAAATCTTTTTGACGTGACGTGGTTTTTATGAATGGTTTTCATTTAAAAGTACAGTTAGCAGAAATATACTTGAGCACAGTGGAATTGATTTCGAATTTTTCTGAAAAATATGTACTTTGCAGGTCCATGGTTAAAATCCCGCCGCGAGCTTGAGCTTCATTGCATGGTGGAAGGGCATTTTGCGAATACCCGTGTGGCTAGCGACCACCCTCAAGTAGAAAATCTGTCGCCAAGCACCTAACGGTGTGTTTCGGCAGTTCACAGCCTAATCTAGAATTACTGGCTCTCAAGGACAGCTGCCGGAACACACCGTTAGGTGCTTGGCGACAGATGTTCTACTTAAGGGTGGTAGCTAGTTAGGTGGGCATTCGCAAAATACCCTACCACCATGCTGTAACGACTGCCACCCTGAGACAACAACCGATGGCTTAACGTGCCTTCCGATGCACGGAAGCGCTCAGTAGTAATGTCACCAGCGGTCACCTATCCAAGTCATTACCGCGGCGGACGTATCTTAACTTTGATGATCGGTTCAGAATGGATAAGCAAACTTCGCTACGAGCGCTTCAAAGCAATATAATAAGCAATCAACTATGATAAGCAAAGCGCGCTGCGTACAAAATTTGGATGGACGATCACTAGTGGCATCTACTATTGAGAGCTTCGTAGAACATGTTAAGTGGCAGCTTATACCTTTCGGTCCGGCCGGATTCTTTTCGGGCTGCCGGAAGGCCAGAAAGGTTGATAATTATTACATATAGAATATACTGAGAAATTACATTGAATTGAAAATTTTTAATGCCGAAATTTTTAATCATAACATAAGTTCCGATCTTGATAAAAAAGACTATTCTGTTTTCATGTTAGGCTATTTCGAATGACTTCCAAATAGGTGGACGTTCTTAAATCGTCACGTACCTTTATATTTTTTTTTATCTGTACACGCATAACTTTTTACAGAGTAGTCTGATTTTAATAATTATGTTTATATTGAAAAGCTACCTCTGAGGTAGTCTCATATAAATTTCATCAAAGTTGTTCAAATAGTTTTTAAATTACTCTCAAGTAACTGAAACATGCTTGACATACCTAGATGACGTCTTAGTAGTTACGAGTTTTGTCGATGGTGACCAGTATTGTAGGTGAGTACAAATTGATTAACAAGTAACAAATAAAAATCTTTGATGATTCAAAACACTCTGAGATTACGATTTCATGGTCCGACTTTAACAATTTATTTCATAATTTTCAATGTTAGAAGTCGGTCCCATTTTTCGTTAAGCAAAATATATTTCAAGTATCGCTTTATGTCTTTTGCAGTCGACTGTACCTATTAAAATGTTTCACATTGTTAAAGTCTAGACCCCGGTTACCTTCAATTGCTCCTTGTATAAAGGTCAACAGGTTTTGTTTATGTTTGTATTCTAAATGCTCATATATCATGTGTAGCAATGTGGTATAAATAACTGTAACTTTAATACTTCCCAGTTAAGAAAAATATGCATTTCTTTACATAAAGGCATTAAGGAGAAGCAAGTCCTCAAAAGGCAAATTTTTAGCATGTTTTTTAGAAAGACTCAGTTCATAAAAATATAATATTTTCATTGACCTATACATACTATAGGTATATATAGGTCAATGGATATTTTAGAAGATATAACATATGAACAGATCAAAAAATTTGGATTCCATATATTTCTCACGATGGAAAAAAAATTACAGCTCTCAAATTTCACTTAATCAAGTTTTGTGTCTATACATGGTTATTGTAAAATACTATCAATGTCTCAGAGAGTGGATTTCTGTTAGTCCTAAGAAACATTTAGAGATGAATGTTTTTTTTTTTAATGGTATAAATACATATTTTTTTCTAGGTATTATGTAATCCTGTAATAAAGTATCTGTAAGATATTTTCCGACTCCAAAAGCTAACTTTTATACGAATTTATTTAAAGTAAATGCACTAACGTTGTTTAAATATTGCGTTGTTTTGTTTCGCACACTCGCTTGTGCAACAAAGTTTCTCTGTTCTACTCCCTCAGTTTGCCATTTTTCAAAGAAAACTTCACCTTAACGCATTTGTGGAGTTTATAAGAATTGTCATTCGTCACAAGTGGCTAACTGCATTGCGTCCATCACGCTGAGATATAAAGTTGTTAAGTGTCATGTGCCTGTAATATTACCCAGACCCTGCAAACTGGAACACAATAATGTGAACATTGCTGGGGGCAGTAGAAATAGGTTTCTTTACCAATACTTAGCCCTAGACTTAGGATACGATGAGACAACTATTGTCCATTTTATATCTACGGTCAGAGAGTTAAAATACATAGAGTAATTATATCCGAACACCACTGCTCTAAAAGCTTACTAGAATTTACCTATCTACATACCTACGCACATGTATATGCAGTTTGTAATAACAAGGAAAGAACGTTCAAATATTATGCGTCATATCTGTTGTTAGAAAGATATAAATAAGCAATTCGTGTAACCGCCGAACCGCCACGAGACGTTCCGATCACGATTACGCTACGATCTCTTTCAGTCTCTCACACCAAACGATACACATATCTCGCTCATCCATTTCATTGGGATTAGTTCCTAAGATAAAACAAAATAACGATAAAAATAAAATTATTAAATAATTATTATATATATATAATAATTATTTTATTATTTACTATTTCATCAATAAAAGCAATAATTACGCGTGAAATGAAACGTATTCACCGGACGCTCGGAAGTGCAAGACTAGTAGTGACTCAGGTGATTACCCTGCATTCGTCTTGTAAATATGGAGGGCACACAACTCATCTACAGATAAAAAAATCTTAGTCGACGGTAGATTTTATTTTCATTAAAACATTTACTATTAATCTAAAATTATTATCATGTAAAAACAATTACGAAAACTAAATCACTAGCGTTAAACATACATTTTTATAATAAATAAATAAAAATAGATTGTTAAGTAAGACTATTGTATGGTAATTACGACTGGTTCGTCCCGGATCTGATTCAGCCTTTATAATATCAACACACGAAATATTACTATAGGTATGTACTGAAAATAACATATATGTGCACAACGTTTTACCTTTTCACAATAAATTTCTGCATTATCCCGACTGTTCCTAAAAGCTTCTTACCGTGGTAAGGTGCTTAAATATTCAGATGTTTATATTCAGAATGGACTTAAGATTATAGTCTCGTTAGCACTTAGCGCCTCGCGTGCCTACTTTAATGTGACATTGCAGAAAGGAGCATCCTTATAAGTACTATCTCATCTGTGACTTGGACGCGAATCAATAATATTGTGGCTCAAACAAGTTAATAATTTTTTTTTAACAATAAATGGAACCAACTTCAACACCCAAAGTGTGAAATAACTTCTTGAGGTCGGTACCATGATAGTTCAAAAGTACCTATTATCACAATATTGTGCGAATGGAACCGACTTCGACAAGTTATTTCACTCTTTTGGGTGTTGAAGTCGGTTGCATTTTTTTTTTAATTTCTCTCTTTTTAGTGACCCTTGCTACTTACGGGATCGATTGTCATTCAATGTCTACGAATATATCATCAAGTTAGGTAAATATTTTTCAGTTATTGGGGTGTAACTAAAAAACGGCTTTACCGATTTCGATGAAATTTAAATGTGACCAAACGACAAACATCAACTTCAAACAAAAAATAATTTTCAAAATCGGTAAAAAAATACAGACGTATTGGGAACCTCCTCCTTCTTTGGAAGTCGTTTAAAAATATATAAAAAGGGCATGCGAATAGAAAGAAAAAAAAATACAAAGCAAGTGCAAAATGCAAGTGTGAATGAAACAGTTGGAAGGAGAGAAGATCTTGGCAAACGTATTTTGGTCAAATTTGTAATGTCTTGGAACAAGGCCAGGTTTTGATTATATTTTATACATACGGCGCGTGTAATGAATGAGATAAAAATAAAAGAAGCCAGATTTATATGTCATACTCATAGAAATAGCAAGCAAAAATCATGGTTCACGCTTACACTCCAAGGAGCTTAAAAAAAAGGAAATAATAAAAACCAGTCAAGTGCGAGATAGATTCGAACATTGAGGTTTTTTTTATGATATTGTGACTGAACGCCCTTGAGGCCCACCTGATCTTAAGCGGACTAACCTCTGCATATAACAGATGCATTTCGTCACAAGTCACGAATTGCACTGCGCCCTTCACCTTGAGACAGTTGTTAAGTCTCATGTGCCTGTAATTTCACTGGCTCTCAAGGGTTGCTGTCGGAACACACCGTTACGTGCTTAGCGACAGATTTTCTACTTGAGGGTGGTCAATGGCCAGGCGGGCAGTCGCAAAATGGTCTTACACCATGCGGTGAAGCTCAAGCCATCTTAAATTGTTTACCTATGTGAATAATCAATGGCATCGCCAAGGGGGGTAGAGACCCCTCACCCTACCCTCTCCACCCCTCACAAAGATTTTAAAGGGAGCCAATACAAAGGAATCTTTTAGCGCTCTGAGGATACTAAAAACATGTTTATGAAGTAAAGGAAAGGAAAATCGCCGCAACAGTCTGGCCATGATGAATGTGCACAGGAAACCATTCATTGAAAACTTACAATATTTTCATACTAAAGGGGTCAAAAAGTATACAAAAAAACCTTCGAAAATGTTATTTAAGTTAACTTAATAGGGGTCTCGCACTTCCTCTATAAACCTTCATGTCCTTTTGGTTGTATTTATAATTCATACTTTTATCATCCATATATCAACTTGGCCATCGGCTGGCGATGCTATTGTGAATAATCAATTATCATTATTTAACACCAGCTTTCCGGGCGCGGCTCGGCCCGCGCGTTTGTCGGTTATCGCGCAAAAACATTAACCTCTTTTTGCGCAGTTGGATAAAAACTATCCTATGTTTTTTCCCGGGTCTCAAACTATTTCCATACCAAATTTCGTTCAAATCGGTCCAGTAGTTTTGGCGTGAAAGCGTAACAGACAAATAGACAGACAAAGTTACTTTCGCATTTATAATATGAGTACTGATTTAAAGTCTTGATCTCTTAAGATCCGCAGCGGACGATATCGTCCATTGTTATTTATATTGTTGTATCTATTATATATATATATAATAATATGGCCGTCGCGATTCAGCGTGAGAATGCGGCGAGTGGAGGGCACTTTTGCACCGGGAAACGTCAGGGGAGGGTTATTTGATTCGTTTTAGAAAATTTTGACTTTTATTCAGTTTGGATATATTATCTATATATATCTACTGTATATATTATTATTATTATATACATATCTGTTATATCTAAGCGCATGGGTTTAAACAAATCGTACTGTAAAAAGGGATTTTACGTTTTTTTTTACAAAATAACGCGATATATCATTTGGTATAACGGTGAAAACCGTGGGCAGGAGCAAATAGAAGATAATTGTCGTTGTGAAATAAAAATAATATATTGTATAAAAACATATAGTTATTATACAAAATTTGTTGTAACTGCCTTTTGTTTAAGTAAAAACTGTGTAACAAAAGTGTTATGCGATTTTTTTTGTTTTTTTTGTTTAATCAATACACTTTATACTTACTACATTTTAATTTACGAAAGTAGATATCAGCAAGCATCGTGGATTTTATCCCGAAATTAATAATATTAATAATTTTTAATTATTGTAACAGCAAATTGTAAAAAGGAGTCATCTTATTATAATTTCCATTTATATTCTACCAACAAAGACTAACAGTTATTGTGACTCACACAGAAACAAGACAAAGATCTACCTATCCTTTGTTTTTCTACACAAATAGCACAATTTAGTAAAATATAAGGCGACACTAGGATGTAATGGTTCTCATTGTTCGCTCGAAATGAGATTCGGCTTTAAATATACCATGAACTGGTAACATAACCAAAATAACTGAGAATATTATATTACTCATAATATGATATTCTGTTTTAAAAATGTTTAGTGTTCTAAAAAAAAGTTTTTGCTCTAAACAAGCTGTATTCTATATATATATTTATTTTTATGCCTTATAGGTTAGTCTTTGTCTCACCTGATGGTAAGTGATGATGTGGTCGAAGATGTTGTTCAGGCTAACCTGGTAGCTACCCAGGCGGGCATTCGCAAAATGCTCTACCACCATGCTATAATGACTGCCATCCTAAGACATCAACCGGGACCGACGGCTTAACGTGCCCTCCGAAGAATGGAAGCGCTCAGTAGTAATGTCACCAACGGTCACCCATCCAACTCATGACTGAGGCGGACGTTGCATAGCTTTGCTGATCATTATGACTCATGAAATGAAATAACGTTATCGCCAACATTATTGTCAGTGTCACGACCACATATAACAATTTGCAATGACACTTTTTTTCTTTTTTTTTATGCCTGATAGGTAAGCCTTCAATTACTATCTCACCTGATGGTAAGTGATGATGTGGTCGAACATGTTGTTCAGGCTAACCTAGATTTTCTGGCTCTCAAGGACAACTGCCGGAACACACCGTTAGGTGCTTGGCGACAGATTTTCTACTTGAGGGTGGTTGCTAGCCAGGCGGGCATTCACAAAATGCCCTTCCACCATGCGGTGAAGCTCAAGCCAGCGTCGGGATTCAAACCATGGACCTGCTGCGCGGCAGTCCATACCCAAAGCCACTGAGCTCTCACTGCTTCGAAAACAGACACTGGTTTTACTAAAAGGTTCTACGTAACTTTGCTTTGTGCTCAACACCTCAAGAAACAAAATATATGAGTTTTTTTTAACTATTTTTTTTAACTTGCGGAATTCTTTTTTAACAATATACTACGAACTATATACATCACTACAGCTACAACAATAAAATCATTAAAACAGCGTACAAATCATTGTAGACACTCAGGCAGTCTAAATGCTCTAGCCCACTGACAGCATGCTAGCAGCATTGCCCCGTTCAATTGCAATGCTTATTCGGTTACATTAATGAGTTAAAAAGTGATATAACACCACTTTGATCAGTAATTTATAACAAACAAAACGAGTACCTATTAAACTAACTAATGTACTATTCTGACCCCTGGATTTTTTTTCAGTTCACACTTGATCCCTATCAAGGCTGGAATCTACGGAGTCTATACAAGAATTTTTTTTTCTTTAATCGGCCAGATGTTCTAACATTCTGCAAGTCTATAAAGTAGTGTCTCCATTGTTGGACCAAAATTAACTTCAGCTTTAAATTTTACCTCGCATCTAAATACGAGCGCACATGAAATTAACCTCGTAATATCATTCTCCTGCAAAACATTTGAGTCGAAGAGCTATGGTCAATGTACTTTGAGATAAAATATATTTTCTGTTAGATAAATAAATCTTTCATTTGTGTACACTGTTCAGGATATATTAATAAAAAAATCTAAGTAAAATTATATTAAATGAATTTTCTGTTTGAATACTACATTTAAAACTTAGCGATCTGGTCATGAGGAATATAATGATAACTCTGTAAAATATAAATCAACTACCATAACGTTTACCGTTAACTAGTACTACTAAGTCATAATACCTGCGATTGGCAGGCGTCTTGGGGGTTGCAGTGTTAAATAACAGTGCATCATAAGATGCTGCTACCTACCTTGTAGTATTTTTTCTTCGTCATCTTTGACTGATGGGAAGTTATAGGGTTGAATTGCTAACCTAGAACCTCTCAGTTATCACACAATATTCAAGTATTATAATTATAATACTTAAATAGTATAATAATGTTAAATATTAGGTTGAATTATATGCTGGATCAGGTAACAAAAATATTTAAGTATATAAAGAATACGAGCCTCTTAAACTACATTATCATGTAAGCAAACATCTTTGTCGGGAACGTTCAAAATGTCATATGCGCTTTGGGGACAAACTACTTCCTTTTTTTTGAGCTGCCATTCTGACGTTTTAATAGCTAAGATTTTGCAAATAAGAGTTTTAAAATATTCGTAAACCTAGGTTCATACAAACATCTATTACATGATTAGCAACTAATCATAAAATGCTAAAATTATGATCCATTCCAATAAGGATGGTTCCGAGATCAATGTAGGTCATGTCTCCATAAAAGCTAGATAAATGTATCTATCATTCGAGCGGTATTTACTTTGCCAAATGACGACATTATAATAATCCTATAGATGTTGGAGGGTGGATACACAAAGGTCGTTTCTTTTGTAGATTATTTACCTAGTATAGTTGTTTTGCTTCACATCCATGATGACTGTGACCAAATTTCATTACGTGAAAACTTTAACTAACTAACCACTAAACAAAATAACCAAAATAGACTTACATTAAAGACATCAAGCGTCGGATAAATCTTAGTGTTGCCCAAAACCAGAAAGGCATCCTTAGTAAATTCCACCTTCTTTTTTCCAGATACTGCAATATCTGCTATCTGAGTACATGTGTTGTAGAGTACCACATTCTCATCTTGAACGTGTATGATGATGTCGCTCCAATCATTAATCATGTCTTCAACTTGAAAGCTTATCTCAGCTGTGTTTAACACGCTCAAAGTCATTCTTGTAGTAGTACTGCCTGCTGGTGCAAATTGTAACATCATCCTTATATTTTTGCCATCTTCTATTGAAAACATAGAACTAGATACTGCTTTGGATAGCTTGAAAACCATGTGAATGAGGTATGGACTAGATATAGTTTTGCCACTTATGTCGAGTTTCTTTATCGGTATTTTTGTGTGAATCCCAGTGAAATTGAGACAAAAATCATTAGGGCCCAGATCAGCATCATCGTCCAGTATAGCTGGTTTGCCGTATTCATCCATATGCTCGAGTGGCAGTAAATCATATTTATCTGAAACAATGGCACTGTGTTATTACAAAAGGACATATTATTTCTCATTAATGGCCTATATTTACAAGTACCTGTATAATCGATGTTAAAAGCTTTGCTTAAACCATTAAGCAAAGCTTTTAACATCGATTATACAGGGTTATTGGTAAAATGCTAACAACCTCTTAGGATTGACTTCTGCTAGTCTTAACAAACAGTGACAATAGATTTTTCTACATAATTGGCGACACTAGTTTTGTGCAGCTGGTACACTCACAGTTGAATAAAATTGGCTAATATAGCAGAGATAAAGCTAAGGTAAGGTTTGGGCACGATGTTAGTTAACTTCAAAATAAGGATTGTGAACTAATCAGTGTACGTCAGTGTGTAAGCTTTATGTATATAAATAACAGTGTAAAATTCAAATTTGCCGCTCATATGTTGCGTTGTTAATGTATATAAAATAAAAGCAGTTAATTTACAGGATGTTGACAAGTTTGGTTTGTTTGTTTAACGTTTTTAATTATGGATTTATTCGATCGATGTTCTTTTAAAATTATGTAAATAACTTAGCAAATAAGTAATTATTTTATCGTACGTCTATTAGTTATTAATTTAAATTCTAAATATGTAAGTATTGTCATTTCCGGTTCCGCACGCAATACCGCCAATGTTGCCATTTTGTAACGAACGGTTGAATGCAGGCGGAGCGCGAAATGGCAATTCAGTCTCGAGACTTGGACGTGGAAGGTTGTGCGGATTGAAATAAAGGTGTTGAGTTTCCACGTGTTTGCTGTACGTCCTGACTTGTATTTTTCTTACAAGTCAGAAGTGGGATCTGCCAAAAGAAAAGGGTATGTAATCAGTGTCGTTACATATTTTCACGCCCCATATTATTGTTATCTTTTTATTTTTTTAGCCAGCCACTATGTTTTACATTTTGTTTAACGATTGCATTATTTTAAGTTGCTGAAGTAAGGGATATTTGTATAATTTCTAAAGTACGTTTTTATCGGTTATAACATATGTTATTTTGTGAAGGATGTTGAGCTTTTTGTAAAAGAAATGAAACCCTTGAATACATTTACCATTTTCGTTACCAAGCGAAATTCATTTCTGGAAAAACACATGTGATGTGAACGTGATATCTGACACATAGCTATCACATTTAACTTTACTTTACCTAACATAAACCTAAACCTAATTTAATATAAATTAAGTTAATATTCATGAAGATTTTTAACTGGATTAGCAGTATAAGTTTTTGTAATTATTATTATAGTATATTATCCCTGGACTGGAAAAACATGTCACATGTTGACACTTGGTTTCAAACATGTGGCGCTCACATTTTACTGTAACCTTATTTCACTTAAAATAAACCTGGACCTAACATAGATTAAGTTAGGCCTATTTAATTCAATTTGAAACTATCAAGTTTTTTTTTTACTTTGAACAATTGATTTCGTTGGACTTACTCTCTTTCAGTCGTAAAACGAAATGGATGAAATCGAGGACACGGCTGAATCTGCAGAGGCGCCCGCAACTGCGCTGGATGGCATGGAGCATAGGCAAAGCAGATCACGGACTCGGATATCTAGGCAGCGTGGTCTACATTCACCGGTCAGCAGCCACCGTGAATTCAGTACCCTTCGGCTAAGCTTGAGTCGTTGGCGCTTAACTCAAGAAGTCGAAGTCGTTCACCGATCCTACCAGCGCGGGCCAACCGGCCTAGAGATGCTGATCATGGATCAACTCGCCACCACTGCAGAGTTCGACGTGATGAACAGCGAGAAGATCCTAGGCAACCTCCTATAGATAGTTCTGCGCATGAGTTCATGACTCAATTTACGAGGATGTTAAGCAATTTCAGTACACCTTACGGACATCTTAGAGATGGGGAAAATTTTTCAAATAATAACATCATACCTGAATTTGATCCTTTTCTGAAAAACCAGAGTATTAAACATTGGCTCACTAAGATAAATGAATGCGCGGCCATTTACGGGTGGTCCGAACGGCAATTAATACATTATGCATTGCCAAAGCTGGTAGGAGTCGCAAAGAAATGGTATGAGGGATTACCCACATTAATGTTTTCCTGGGCTGAGTGGCAAACCAAGCTTAGAGCTGCATTTCAATCTGAAGAGAATTACGGTACAATGCTGACTGATATGTTGGCAAAGCGGGCTTGGAGAGTCACTTGAGGATTATTTTTATGAAAAGGTAGCCCTCCTAAATCGTTGTGAAATTTTAGGTAAGCGGGCAGTAGAATGTATCGTACATGGCATCGACGATCGATCAGTGCGTTTAGGCGCAGAAGCAGCACAATTTAAAGACTCTGATAGATTGCTTTCATATTTGCGGAACGTCAAAAGGGAACAGTAAGAAATTTTAACTCTGGGGGTAAAAGGCCGCGATTCGATTCCATGCCAGGTACTACTACCGTACATTGTTATAATTGTAAGCAAGACGGTCACCCAGTATCTAAATGCACGGAGTTTATTAAGAAATGTACAAACTGTAATTTAGTTGGTCATTTAGAATCTGAATGCTTTCGTAAAAACAGGGAATGAAATAATACTGAAGAGAAGGGTAAAGCGGGTATTGTTAGATCCTAGCAGTAAAGATATGATAGATATTAAACAGATTTTTTTTTTTTGCCTAAAAACATAATTGTGTGTATAGGATAACTGAAAATTGGTTGAAATGGTTAGTTCCAAAAAGAGGCCGATGCCATATTTTAGAAACGTGTCATGACAATATTGGTCATTTTTTTATAAAAAAAGAACCATTAACAAGATCAAAGAAACATACTGGTTCCCTAAGATGGAAATTTTGTAAAAAGTATATTATACAATCTTGTTTAGAATAAACTCCAGCAGGCCAAGAAGTCTGGTTACTTATACAAAATATCAAGGCCATTTTGTACACGCTATGATAATCATTTAGGCCCATTAACAGTGGTAAAGGTAAAAATAAATATTTGCTGATAATAAAAGACTGGTACAGTGTGTAAATGAATTTATTTTAATGATACCGGTTAGAAAATACAAAGCTTTCACAACAATATTATAAATACTTCTATTATATTATTATTATAATTATAAATATTTCTCTACTTTTGGATGTCCTGTTAGATTAATAACGGATAAGTACTAAACATTAACGGGTAAGAAGTTGGGGGTTTTTGAAAGATGTAGAGGTTAAACATATGATGAATGCAGTTGCCACTCTATGAGCTAATGGGCAAGTGGAGAGGTACAACATCACGATATTTGATTCTCTAACAAGCCATGAATCACGGACTTAACGAATCAGACTGAGATAGTATAAAGATTTAGGTGTAAAATAGGGATTTAATAACACGACAAATAAAGGGACGGGACATACGCTGACAGAAATATTGTTTGGGTTTAGTTTGACTGCAGAGGGTGAAATAAGATCTACGTTATGAAATGAAGCGGAAGAATTAGATGTTTTGAAAAATTTAGTTAACATCTAGTATGATAATGGTTGGGGCCTTTTAAAATTGTTGAAGTGTTAAGAAATGACAATTACAAAATACCCATCCGTGGTTAACTTTTAAAAAGATTGTATGGTAATGATGAAAGTACTGATGAAGAAGAAAATTTGGGAAAGAGCTCCAATGGTGGTGATTTGAGTGAAAATGATAAAAATGATAACAGTAATGATAAAATGTGAATGAAATGTAAAAAAATGTGAAAAAAAGGAATTGTGAAAAACTAAAAATGTGAATAAAGAAATTACAAGTTTTGTTTTGAATTTTGAAACAAATTTGAGTTGGTTCAGATAATTTATTAGTTTAGACAAGATACGTGTCTAAATTAAAGAATGGATGAGTGATTTTCTATTTATCGTATTGGTAGATGTCGATGTACTTCCCGATTTCTGTAGCTTAGCTGATTATTAGAATAGTAATGTAATAGACAACAATCCTATTATTGAGTTAATAACGTAGTATGGTATAGTAATGTAGTATGGTCTAGTAATATAGTATGGTCTAGTAATTTAGTATGGTCTAGTAATGTAGTATGGTCCAGTAATGTAGTATGGTCTAGCAATGTAGTATGGTCCAGAGATGTAGTGTGGTATACACCAAAGCAGTAATGCAGTATATATGACGTGATATAGTCGTACCAACCCTACTTCTTGATGAATGAATAATGATGGATGATAATGATGGATATATAATGATGGATATATAATGATGGATATCCAATGATGGATATATAAATTACATAAATATATTAATGGCTGGAGGAAAAATATATAAACGGATAAAATAAAATATTGTAATGTTGATATATATGATTTGGTGTTGTAATTTTTTATAGATTCATATTCTTTGGTATCTTGTATGTTAAGATTAAATACGCTGTTTATGTTCACTGAATAATGATGGATGATAATAATAGATTTAAATTATAAACATATATTAATGGATCGAGGAAAAATATATAAATGGATATAATATTAAGTTCATGTTGAATGAATAATGACGGATGATAATAATAAATTTAAATTATACATATATATTAATGTATCGAGGAAAAATATATAAATGGATATTATATTACTTAAATATATTTTGTAATATTGATAAATATGATTTGGTGTTGTAAACTGTTATGGATTCATATTCTTTGTTTTATATAATGTTAAGATTAAATACGCTCTGTACTTAAATCCTTATTGCTTTGTTGATTTATTTGTAGTAGTTACTAAAATTGTTATTGAATTATTGATTTATTTTGTAGTAAACTATTTAATTCTATTTTTCTAAAGAATTTACTGCCACTTAATTGCTTTGATTAAAATTGTAATTACCATGAGTAGGTATCACTAGGACGTGACTTGATTATCAGGATGGACGAATCTGTAAGCTTTATGTATATAAATAACAGTATAAAATTCAAATTTGCCGCTCATATGTTGCGTTGTTAATGTATATAAAATAAAAGCAGTTAATTTACAGGATGTTGACAAGTTTGGTTTGTTTGTTTAACGTTTTTAATTATGGATTTATTCGATCGATGTTCTTTTAAAATTATGTAAATAACTTAGCAAATAAGTAATTATTTTATCGAACGTCTATTAGTTATTAATTTAAATTCTAAATATGTAAGTATTGTCATTTCCGGTTCCGCACGCAATACCGCCAATGTTGCCATTTTGTAACGAACGGTTGAATGCAGGCGGAGCGCGAAATGGCAATTCAGTCTCGAGACTTGGACGTGGAAGGTTGTGCGGATTGAAATAAAGGTGTTGAGTTTCCACGTGTTTGCTGTACGTCCTGACTTGTATTTTTCTTACAAGTGATATTGCGGAACTATATTGTGGCTTTATTAAACGAAGATATTAACACACGTCTGCAGGAGCGCAACGTGATCGTTTTTCATGGATTCTACTACGATTGTCGTCATGCCACGTGTTATGAACCATGTTAGCTGTGCGTTTGTGATTATGTGTTATAGCCAAAAGTGAAGAGTACGATAGGGAAGTATCGGGAAAGACAGAGGCCATTAACCAGGCCACATGTGGTAAACTCCCACAATCAGCGGATTAAGAATAAATAGTGTTTGTTGTAAGTCCGTTTTCTCTTTTTGTACGATACACACATGTACCACATCATGAGAGTTCTGACCTAAGCCGATGACAGATGCATTTTCGAGATAACATGTTTTGCAACTAACCTAAGTAATATGCCTTCTGATTAGTTCTTTGCATACACAAATTTTCGTTATTATCTTACAAAATACTTTAGATGTTCAATCGTTTTTACGTATGAGTGGCAGCAGTGATTGACAGATCTATTAAAAGTACAAACAGAGCTATAACACCACCACACCAAAACTTTTACAGCAGGTCCACTATAAAGTCCACATTTATATAACAACTGCATCTGTGAAAACTTTTATAAAGTGGTTGGGGATGGACTAGAGAATGAGTGTCGAGGGTGATAACGTGATGCGTAACTAACGCAGGCATTCGCAAACTCCCATATACTATGCTAAAATGACTGCCACCCTAAGACAACAACGAAGACCAAAGGCTTAACGTGCCCTGAACGGAAGTTCACTCATCCATGTCATGACCGCAGCGGACGTCGCTTAACTTAATTGATCGGTTTAAAACGACGCCAGGAGTTAAAACATACTAAAAGTAGTTTACATTAGCAAATAGTGTGAGAGAACATAACATACTGCCAAAGATCAAGATGTAATCTCAGTAGTACCTACGTTAAAATAGTGAGTTGAAAAATGGCAGTTACATGAATTAAACATCATTAGAGTTGAAAGCAAACTTTGTGACATTATTGGCATGCTGAATGGCAAATGGCGGAACATCTTATTTTATTCAACGGCGGAACAACTGTCCAGTTGTCAACAACGCCAATCGTACGTAGGCAAAGTTGCGTGGGCAAGAGATTTATAGTGAAAACTATGCATAGGAATAAGCAGATTTGCTACTATTTCACATTTATTAATAAAACGACAAAAAATATGCTAGAAGAACAACAGTTTTTTATGTATACGGTTTCACGGTAGTAATATGATAATACAATCAGGAGTACTGGCGTAACTAAGCAATTTTTCAGATTTATTATCAGAATGACGCATTAAAGTACGGTATGCCTTCCCCTTGAATCTTGACAGAAGTAAATCACTGTATACTTTAAAAACACAAACATCTCCATTAACACGAATTTCTTATCTACAGCCGTTTGTCAAAGTAGAAGCAAACAAATTGCAGAATTAGTAGCACCCCATCTACTATTCATTGCGTCTTTAGACCATTCTAGTTAATAGATCAAGTTCATGGAAACTTATCAATCTATGATATCTCCTTGAGTAATGAATGGCGTTGTCTGAGCGGACATTGAAATTCTAATTGAAACGTAGGACGATCTTCTCTCCAAAATCTAAAACTTAGTACCCAAATCAATGCACAGGCGCCCTGGTTTGGACGCTAGACCCTAGTTATAATTTTACTTTCGTAATGCGTATCGCTAAGGAGGGAAATTCTAGCTCAAGTTTGTATATCTCATTCCTGAAAGACGGTTATCTGGTTGCCTTTAAAAATATGGTGAGTTTTAGGACATGAGTAATTTAACGTCAAACTCATCGTTACCTATCAACTGGAGTAATATACAAGTAATATGCAAAAACGATGTATTGTGTTTCTATATACAGGGTTATTGGTAAAATGCTAAAAATCTCTTAGGGTTGACTTCTGCTAGTCCTTACAAACAATTCGAGATACTTATTTTTTTCTGTTAAAAAAAAAAACCTCCCTTTGGTTAGAGTTTTGAATATTTACATCGAGAAAAGTAATAAAAATTATAAAATAATACATTACAGGCACAACAGACTTGTAACAGCAGGTGGTCCTTGTACTTATTCCGTCAAAAACATCAAAAAAACAAGAGAAACAAACAAAAAAATAATTTAATTGATTTCTCAAAACAAAAAAGTCATCCCTAAGAGGTTCTAAGCATATTATCAATAACCCTGTATAAGTATAAGCAATATCATGCGATAGTGCTAGATGAATATTAGAGGAAAGGAAGGTAATTTGGAATAAATACCATTTGGTTTTACGCTTGTATATTTTTTGTATTGATTTTAAATAATAAAACCTGTATTAAATTGAAGTACTATTCATTAAGTATCAACAACGAGCATTTTCTCGATGAGTATCAATCTGCTTATCAAACTATGAGTACTACCAAACTACACAACTAGGTAAAATTTAAGGTTGAACGCAAAATGACAGTATTCCGTTTTCGACATGTGGTGCAGGTATTTTGGAATAGAGGTTATTCCAAATTATATTCACTATGCTTAATAATACATTGCTTAGTTAAGCAATGTATTATTACGCCATTGTTTTAGAAGAATGTAAAAGAATTATGAACGAAAATAATATCCTGAAGAGCAACACTTTAAAATCGGTGCGTAACTTGCTGAAGGTAATTTGGAATACAATTTAGATACTCAAAAGTGAGTTTGATGTCTGACTAAAATTTTTCTGTATAAAAAGGATATTTACTCTATAGATAATAAGCTTTAATTAGTTTCAAAGAGTTATAATCACTTCAAATTAGTATTAATCAGTTAGCTAATTCAATTAATAGGCTCTTGGCAAAATAACATAAACATAGGATCCAGCTTCATAGACAGCACGCGTACTGTCTACGGGGAACATGAGTCTTTCGTAGGATTCCTAACCTATGCCAAATTTTAGCTCAAATGGACGCCGGAAAGTGAATATTAACGGATAGTATGCAAATTAAACTAATGTTAATTTGGAATAATCCAAACTAACATCACATCGGGTATTCCAAATTAGCAACAAGATGGGTTGGATTGTAACCGCATATTATTTATTTATAAATATAAAATCTACTGACATCAATGTCAATATGCATAATTTATAGACCACTTTACAATATACATAAAGCTAAACTCTCTAAACATTACAAATTGTGGCAATGGGAATTGGTTATATACTTACCTCAAAAATTGTCAATCACACTCCTTCACACTTTGGTCTCTGATCACCATCTCGAGAATTTTGAGAACTAACCGTGTTAACATGTGAACCGATGGCGTCTATCTTTTATATTTTACGGCCATTAAAACAAGATAGCATTACTAGTTTCCGTGAAACCCTCTTATTCCAAATTACCTGCAGTTTTTTTACTCCTTTCCTCTACATTAACAAATGTTAGCAACATTTTACATCTTTAGTGAGAATCGAACCCACGTGCTCCAATTTTCGTACCGGGCGCCCTAACCGCTTAGCTTGTGATTTGATATACGTTAATAGACAATTTTCTATTTTTAGTTTCGATAGACAATGCATAGTAATTATTGTTACTACAAATATTATGCATTTCTGTGTTTGTGGTGTGTACACATACCACAAGAAAAACGTCATTGAAAGTTTACATGCTGGTAACAAAACAATAATCATCGTTATCAATTAGAGATATTATGTTCCATAATCACTTCGCAAAATGGTATTTTGGGACACTTTTGACTAAAAAATTTTGCCCGAAGACTCGAGATCCATACGTTACGCATAATATAATCCTGTATTGAACTAATCGTTTTGTAATTTTAGTTTAGTAGTGGTTAGTGACACAATACAAACATTGGTATTGAGGGCTGTCTTATGAGTAAACGAGGCATGGCGGCGCGCCCTTATATTAGTAGCAGTTGCTTTAGCTAATCTTGATAGAGTAGTAATGGCAGCGGTCACGGTAGCTTTTCTGTGTAAATTAAATGGTACCAAAATAGATCTCGTATAAACAAGGACAATAGTTTAGTTTTTAATACCTTATGTATTTATTAAAAATATAAGAACGGCATTACAGTTACACCAATGAACCGTGAAATACAGACATATTAATTAAAAATTTATAATGAAGTACATAATTACTCGTATTAAAACAAAAAAACATTTTTTTTTAAATAAAATAAAATGTAAATTAATAATAATAAAAATATTGGTATTTAAACAACAATTGAACTTTTCCTTACACTATCAATCTTCTCACAGTACCTCAGACATGCATCACATACTTTCGTCCATCGATCAGCGAATATATAGTTCTTGATGTCAAATTCCGTATTAGTTATTAATATAATATATATTAAAACTAAGTCTACCTTAAATTATTATGAACTTCCGGCTAAGATACGCTAAATATTCATCTATAATTCTTTAATTTTTATTATATATAATTCTTTAATTATAATCTCAGCATGTATGCTGAGACCCGCGCTCGCCATTGTGCACAATTGTGACTTTCAAATAAGTTCAAAATAGTGGGCGGAGAAATTTCCGGCAAATATTACATAAGAGCTAGCTCGTTGCTAATTAATATGTATGGACAAAATTCACGATTTTCTAACTCACAAAGTCTTTTCTTATCTGACATCACGTCTTTATATGCTCAAACGGATGAGATGAGATATCATAGCATCATCATGATTTCATGCCACTACCACTTTCATCAGACGTTTAGGTTAACTGACTTGTATTAACTGAAAGGCAAGTTCCAGACTTTGCACTGCTACTGCAAATTCATTTCTCAGATAAATATAATAACTGTCATGACTTGGTCATCGAATGCAGAGTTTAGGGCCTGGATCACCACATCGAATACATTTCATCATCATCACTTATCATCATTGCCTAAGTAGGTGAAAGTGCGGAACGCAGTTAGTCGTAAATAAAATATTCTGATACGCACCTGATGACTGTCTAGTCCTTACTACTAGTAGTGTGAAAACGGTAACGCACCTGCAACAAACAAAACATAGTTTCAGGATAATTCCATGATCATCACAAAATATACATTTAGGTGCAGACAATTAGGTGCTTGGCGATAGATTTTACATTTGAGGACTAGCTACGATCCTCAAATGTAAAATCAGACAAGCATAATGCCTTAAAACTACTTAAGGCTTATTATGTCCTTCGAAGCACTTTTGCGATTGCCATAGCGACAACCACAGATCACAGAAATCTCTATGGCGACAACTACACTCGAGAGCAATGAATCCGGGTCACTTAAAGAATCCTAAAAATCTCGGAAACTAAAAATGCTAGGTTAATGCAATAAATTGTATTTAATAGACAATGTAATACTCCTTAAATGAAGGTATTAAAACTTCTTAGTTATTGTAAAGTTATATCATAAAAAAATCAAATTTGAAAAAGGGCCACTTTCGAAGATGGAACTACGAAATTACAGCATTTGGTTTTGCTTTTGTTTGTAATCTGTCATTTATGTGGGTACATAAACCATGTTGATAGTGCTCTATATTCATTATTCAAGCTGAAATTATGTCGCTTACGCCTGAAGAATGCACCAGAATACTTACAATGCTGGAAACCGGCCGGAGTCAGCGCGATACAGCCAGGACTGTCGGTGTGTCGCTGTCAACAGTACAAAGAGTTCTCCGACGTTACGAAGAAACTGGTTCTAACCTACGCAGACCAGGAACGGGCAGAACCAGGTGTACCACAGCACGAGAAGACCGATACTTGGTGAACACCATGCTTCGAAATCGCTTTCTCACAGGAACTGAACTCACCAATCAGTTTCGACGCCTCGGAGGAAGTAACCCAAGTGCATGGACAGTAAGACGTCGGCTTGCTGAATCTAACTTAAAACCCCTTAGACCTGCAAACGGCCCTAAACTGGAGCGTGGGCATCGTATTTCGAGACTAAGATATGCCCAGAGCCACGTAAATTGGAGTATTGAAGATTGGTCAAAAGTTATGTTCTCCGACGAATCAAAATTTATGCTCTACAAGCACGATGGAAGACACAGAGTGTATCGAAGACCAGGGGAAAGATTCAAGCAAGCATGCATCGAAGAAAAAGTAGCCTACGGTGGTGGGTCTGTACTTGTGTGGGCCGGAATTTCTTCTGAAAGTCGCACAGAGCTGGTGATCATAGAAAACGGCTCTTTAACTAGCGTAAGATATGTGGAAGAAATCCTCAATGATCACGTTGGTCCATTTATGGTCAATTTAGGTGAGGATGCTATATTTATGCATGACAATGCCCGACCTCATACAGGTAGGATTGTGAATGACTACCTTCAAGAGATGAACATTACTCGTATGGAGTGGCCAGCGCGCAGCCCGGATATCTACCCGATCGAGCATGCTTGGGACGAGCTAGGCAGATGCGTAAAACAACGAAACCCTCCCCCAATCACGCTTCGTGAGCTCAAAATTGCTCTCACAGAGGAATGGGAGAATATTCCCCAAAATCGTATAAGGAACTTGGTGTACAGCATGCCAAACCGCGTAAACGCAGTAATGGAAGCACGAGGAGGCAATACGAAGTATTAAAATTCAAGAAAATCGTAATAAAGTTCAAAAATTTCATGTTTCTTATTTTTGTTTTAAGGAGAGATCAGCAGTTTTTTTCTTTATGTAATTTTGTGTTAATAAAATGTATGGTGACTCATATTTTTTTTACTTTCATTTAAGGAGTATTAAATTGTCTATTAAATACAATTTATTGCATTAACCTATCATTTTTAGTTTCCGAGATTTTTAACATTCTTTAAGTGACCCGGATTCATTGCTCTCGAGTGTATTATATAAAAATACTTTGGTTTTCACAATTATATTCACTAACACTATGCGCAACGGCAATGCCGTCAAAAATCAACCACGTTCTTCTTTGTTGGCCAAAGTTAGCCAACCTCGATGAAATTCGCTGAACCATCGGTACACAATAGCATAAATAGAACATTCATCCACAAATTCAATTTGAAATTTTAAAAAAATCTAATATTTTTCCGATTTTAGGCGACATTTCAAAACCGTAAAATAGCATCGCGCGAAAATATTTTCGAGACAGCATTCAGTGAGACACGCTAATTACATTGTGTCCGTAACTCTCCGTTACAATTTGGCTGTCGTAATGTGACACAACATGACTTGTTGTTCGGCCGACATACTAACACGACAAAATTCAAACAAAGCATGGCGCGACTTCTAAAGGAACTGTCTAATTGGCAACACGCATGGCCGTGCAACGTCGCATTTGTTGGTCGGCGCGTTTGAATATCAAACCGGTTTGTTATTGTCGTGACAATAGTATCAACTTAAAGTCTTTTAATACTTCAAGTACAGGGAAGATCTAATAAAATATTTCAGGAATTATTATACTAGTGTACTGGTCAAATTTATTGTTTTCTCGTAGCTGAAAGTAAAAGTGGAGAAATTCACGAACTATTGTTGTATCTTTATAAGTCTGTTATACTGTAGTGCGTTTGCGATTTAGTTTCATACATCATCACCATCATCATCTACCGGAAGACGTCCACTGATGAACAAAGCCTCCTCCAATAACAAAGCCTCATATTATATTAGTTTCATTGCTTAAAAATATGTATTTATATAAGTTTTCAAGTATGTAAAGCGCATGGGGCATTGATAAATCCATCTAGACTACTGACACATTTCCCAGTTCAGTTTGGACACGTTGGCAATGGCGGACGAATGACAAAACCAATTTTGTTACGCAAAATTGTGACCGCTAGTGATATTACTACTGAGCGCTTCCGTGCTTCGGAGGGCACTTTAATTCCTTGAGAACCAGTAATTCTAGGAAAGCCTGAACAACATCTTCTATCACATCATCACTTACCATCAGGTGCGATAATGGTCAAAGGCTAGTCTATATAGCTATAAAAAAGGCATAAATTATATTTTTTTTCAGAAGCAATATAGTTATTACACTGCTTACATACTAGCCAGCCAGTATTTTTTTATTGATGTCATAATTAAATATTTGATGTCATAATTAACTTTTTAAACAGCTATATAAATTACCAATCAAAATTTCCTTTCCACAAAAATCCAGTTCAAAAAAATAACGGACGTATAAAGTTGATGAAAGTATGTAAAATTAAACAAGAAAGTATTTCAGGATCGCAACAAGTGAAAAACTGTAGTTTCTGCTAACCTCTCTCATATATCCGTAAAACTATCATAACAATAAATAAATCTTTAATTACTGCCAAAAAAGTATATATTAATATTTTTATTATTGAAATAACGCATGCACCACGGATTACATTACAAAATTTCAAATTATGAGAAGAAAAATTATAGTCATGTGCGGGATTCGAACATTTAAAACTTGTTAACGATAACTTAACCCTATAATTATAAAATGTTTATTATGAGTTGAACTATAGGTGTCGCTCCATCCCCATACGATGGTTAAGAAAGAGATGATAAATTAGAGATATGAGTCATATTAGGTCATTTATTTATTTAGCAATTACTTATTGCGCTTGCAGTATTCTTACCAAGACACACAATAAGACATTTACACATTCATTACACATTACAAGTACACTACACACTTAAAAAACGAATAGAATAATCTAAAAATGCATTTAGATTTGAGTGGAATATATCTACATCCGGTTCCTGAGCAATGAAACCGTTGAGTAATGTTACTGCTTGGGCCGTGGGCGCATATCATGTTCGCTTACCGCTCAGTGCATAAACCGGCTATTGGCGTGTATGGCGCGGGTTTGAACCCCACACATGATTAGTTTTTCTTTCGTAATTTTGTAAAAGAATAATATTTTAAAATATTCTTAAGAATACAAAAAGAAAACAAAAACTAGTGCCAATGACAATAACTAATCTGACATTAAAAAGTATAGACACTGGTCGCTCCGAACGGCAATGGCAACTGGCGCAAACTATTCCAATTTCAAAAGTTTTACAAACTATTACGCCATTTTTCATTCCTTTGGGATCACGAGTTCTGGAAACTGTCAAGTGCGGCGGAGAAGGGTTAACACGTTGAATGGGCGTTTGAAAAGTATTGCTCAAGTCTAGAACACACGGGGTCAGTTTTACTGCAAACTTGTTATTTGAATATTTACGTATCGTGCGAGTTGTCAAATCAACAAGCGCCTGGCGGTTTCACTTGTTTGTGATTCGTAGACAATGATGAAATGTTCCCGTTGTGTTAACTCATGACTTAAACTATCTATATTCCAAATTTCACCCAAATTAGTTTAGCTGTTCCAGCATGATGAAAAGAAATACATACTCATATCTTTATTCTATTACGTATACTTTCGTATCTAATAATATAATGTCATAGTCTCATCTATCAACTTATCACGATAACAGGCATCTTTTGCCGGAAAGTGTTTGGTGACAGAAATTCTATTTGAGGGTGTGTGCTATTCAGGAGCGCATTTCCAAAACGCTATTCCAATATGGGGTGAAGCTGAAGTTTGCGTCTGAATTCAAACCAATTCGGCTTCCGGCGTGGCACAGTCATTGTCACTCGACCATGGACTGGACCATCACAGCATGATTTTTTATTACAGCAGACTCGTACATAATATAATCTTAAAAAGTTTTGAACACATTGGTGTGCATATGATACCCTAAATTAACAGTAAAACCGTAAAAAATAATAAAAATTACGTCTACAGTACTTGTGTAGCACATGTAATCAATTCATTAAGTCTTAAAAGTACTATTATACCTTCATCGTATACGTATATCAATAAATCTCGCTTATTACTTGATTACTCTGATCAGATGAGATACAATGATTGTGTCTTCTCAAACATCATGCCTATTTTTCCGAGGGCAAGCAATCCAAAAACTACAGCAGTTAAATAGAATCGTAGTAATCCATCCATTATATCATTTCAATATGATGGCTAGTATTATTGGTTGAATATATACTAACCGCGTGTGTTCAGGGCATACATATAAAAGTTTCTGATACATTTAGATCGTTAGGTACAGATACGGGGTAAAGTTAAAGGATTGCTTGTATAGGTGGGTGGGTAAACTTGAGGTCAAATTGATAAATGAAGTTTTGTGTCTAAGTCATATTAAGTTTTGGGTCAATACATTAAGACGTACTCGTACGATTTTAATATAATTAAGAATAGCATTGATACCTTACAAGTTTCTTGCATCTAAGTTAAAGGGTAAATAGAACAAGCCAGTGTATTTTTTTATCTGATAGGTTAAGTCTTTGAGTACGTTCTCACCTGACGGTAAGTGATGATGTGGTCGAAGATGTTGTTCAGGCTAACCTAGAATTACTGGCTCTAAAGGACGGCCGGAACACACCGTTAAGTTCTTGGAGACAAATTTTCTACTTGAGGGTGGTCGCTAGTCAGACAGGCATACACAAAATGCCCTTCCACCAAGCGTTGAAGCTAAAGCCAACGCTGGGATTCGAACCATGCGAAGCGACGTGGCAGTCCATAGCCAATGTCACTGAGCCATCACAGCTTCAAAAATTAGCTTAGCTGGATATCGAAGCCGACTACATCATAATTAATTTAATAACAACACGTAAGATACCTAAAGTATCAGAAACGAAATGTTTTTTATGGTATCGTGAAGGAACTAACACGATGCCCCCTGGTGTTAAGCGGTAACCTCTACCAATAACAGACGCAGTTCGTCACAAATGGTCAAGTGTAGATCTACAGAAATCAAACGCCATTCACCACTGAAGCTTTGTATAGATAACAGCGCGTACAATAAATAAAACACTTCATTTTGTAATATTAAAATAATATGTCAGTTTATGTACATGTAACTTTGCCAATATCTTGAGTTTGGCTTAAGGGTATATTTTAGTCGAACGCCCCCATACAAAACGCAGCTCCAATCTCATTTTAATAATAGCGAATAAAACTCAATGATTTTTTTACCTACGTAATCACTACCTTAATATCTAGGTTTGTGGTGCATCAGATTTTCATTAAATTATACAGTTTTGAAATTACACTAGCTCAAAAACTCGTAATTTTAGATAAAAAAAAGACCCAACTTTAAGCATCACTTTCAAGAAAAATAAGCATGTTTTTAATATTTCTATTGCACTACAAACATGGGGAATATAATGAACTTTCTATAATGGGAAGTTATTTATACATGTGTACTTATTATACTTTTTAAATAAATCTGGAGCTACGAATAACTGGCTCAAACTCCTAAAAACGAGTGCTATATACTAAACGCTATATAATAAAAAAAAAATATTAGTCCAAAAGAAAAAGGATTTAAGCCAGAAACGATAGGTCTAATAATACAGTATATGTACATGCGAGTTTTTTTTAATAACAAGTTGAGTTTATATGAAAGTTCACGCTTTGGCTGGCGGGTATATGTCCTTAAGGCACATCCCTTATAAAGATTATTCAGAGCGTTCGGATTTTCATCTCACTAGTCTGTTTCCGTCCCACTAGTCTAATCTAATTACCCTGACGTTAAGTTGTTAAGTGATGGGACACAGTAATGCGAACAGTTTGGCGGTAAAAATAAGTATAGTGGCAGTACGTCGCCGTGCGAAATCCTACAAGCATTTCTACTGCTGCTAAGACTTCACTAAAGCTTAGAAGAAAAGGATTCTGGTTAAACGTTCAAAGAAAATTGAACAGCATTAGCAACAGCTTTAGTAGGCTCTCTCCTACTATATTTAAGCAGTATCTATGCCAGCATTTCTACTGCTGCTAAGACTTCACTAAAGTTAAAAATAAAGGGAATCTGGTTAAACGTTCTATGAAAATAGAACAGCATTAGCAACAGCTTTAGTAGGATCTCTCCTAATATATTTAAGCAATATCAATGCCCAAGTTGTCATATGCTAAGTATGTTGCATGGTTTAATGTACTTTGATTATTTCTATAAGAAAATTAAGTCTTGCCGTGCAAAAAGTAGGGTTGTCATGCCTAAAAATAAAATAAAAACGCTTAAGGGTCACTTTGTTGTCCATCTGTATGTCTGTCCGTCAAACTCTGTTTGTCTTTTTTAGCAATGAAAAAAATCTTGTTAATCAGCGCAATCAAAAGACGTTTGTGGTGCACACTTTCGCAGCATAAGTTAGCGGAAAAATCTAAAAACCGTAAATATGAACTTTAAACACAGAAAAAGCGAATTTGCCATTAGAAACATATTATTTTTATTTTTGCTGCAAAAACAATAAGCTTGGTACGATTACAGTCCAATATCTAATGTATCACAACAAATAATAAAAAATGGCCAAGTGCTGGTCGTACAACCGCTAAAGATCTTGAACTGTAATTAAAATACTAATTTTAATGTCATATAGACTATATGTCACTAAAATTTAAATAGAACCACATGAGAAGCACCAGCTTTCAAATTAACAAAAAAATCATCAAAATTGGTACACACCTTAGAAAGTTTTGAGGTAACACACACAAAAAAAATAACAAAACACATTCGAATGAGAACCTTACCCTCTTTTTGAGGTTGGTTAAAAACTGTTTCTACTTCAAATAACTGCGATTTTAAGAATGCCCTATTTGTTATCTATTAATTGAAATAAAAATTGAATACAAATAATTATGGCCAATACTTTAATTAAGATAATTCATTGACTCGAAAATTTACGAATAGGTACTTTATAAGATCAGAATGTTTTACCCAAGTATGATACTTCGACTCAGTAAACCCAACCATTCCCTTCGGAAAACGGGTCGCATACCTACATTTCAAATGCCAATTCCTACTACATAACTTGTTAAAACAAATTATGTAATTCAAAAGAGCCAGTAATTCTCTAGGTTAGCCTGAACAACATCTTCGGCCACATCATCACTTACCATCAGGTAAGATAGTGGTCAAAGACTAACCTATCATGCGTAAAAAAGAACTATAGCATAAAAAAGCTATTTAATAATAGGGAAGTTTGATAAATTTCATCGATTAAATAATATTGGTATATAAAACTGAGCGCTCCTCAAACACTCACGTAAAACAATATCAAATGATAATCCAATAATCAATATATACTTCCCCGTCTTCAATATTCGAATCAGTGTCTAACACGGAGAAATTTCCAAGTAAGGTTACGCAAATCTAATTTAATTATATTTCATGGAAACCTTATATTTCGATTAAAAGCTTTCCAATCTCTGTTTCATGAATACATAATTATACGATTCCGAGCAAAATCACTGCCGTCTCTAATTACAGATCCTTTCAATTAGAACGTGTTGCGAATGTCAAAATTACTGGCATGTCAAACGTCTTAAACACGACTCGTTACGATCAATTTAGTGTAAGCTGTCAGATTAAATAACAGTAAGGAGAAACCATTTATACCGTATACTGGCCACACTGACAATAAGATAGTATTATTTAAGCCATGAATTAGATATGTGTTATATTAAAACCATGAAATGGATGCCAACAATCCATAATTTCACTCCGAATCGATGATGTTTGGTGTTGAATCGAAACGCTTCAAAATATCTTTTGTTTGAGCTGTGTGACATTGATTAGTGTGTCACGTTAGCTTAGCAAAAAATGTAGGCGGAATCGCAACTAGATATAATTTGTAAGTGTTTTTCTACGATATGATAACGTTATCCTAAATTGATAAAAAAAATATTAGATGCGTATTATCATTAATTTGATACGTATTATATGAGTGTAAAACTAACACAGCATCGTTAGTAGATTAGCAATGACGTCCTTTTAAAATCTCGATGAAAGTTATTGTGTATTTATGTCAAATGAATTTTTGGTATCAGTAGTTGGAAATAAGGTAAATCACGATTACCTGGGGTCAAAATATATAGGTCACGAAACGCCTATGCTTATTAGGTAGGAAATACAGACACGAAACCACTTTGGCAGTTATGGTAATACGTATTAGATTCCTAGGAAAAAATCTAATATAGGTACTCGTTTATCGAGAAGAAATACCAAAACACCGTTTTGAATTTTTATTACACCAAAAACAACAGAATAATATCAATAGTTGTTACAAAAATCATTATGATAAAATTATGAGTCAACGCCCGAGTCCTCTGATTTTTCAAATTTCATATTCGACGTTGAGCACATTTGAAAATCATTTAAAAAATGCACTTCTGCATTTTACAATAATATGCTTTCTCGATATGTATATTATTTTGATACTGTAGTTGAGATAGACTATGTATAAAATATCGATATAATAATAATACACTATTACTCGATTAAGTCTCTAACAGATATAACAATAATAGTTATAAAACCTCTTTCAAATAGTATATCCAACTCTTATTTTATTGGTTCTTGCATGTATTGATAGTATAATGGAAGGCACGGTGTCAGGTAACAAATTTTAAGAGGTGATATTCACACAAAGGAGGTTTATAAAACCCAGTGGTTGAACTTTTGTGTTTTCAAAGGCTCATGACACAGCCTTAACTCAATATTTATACACAGCTGCTCAAACATCTCTAATCGCATAACACTTACCTCAGCACCTGTGTCCAGCTTACATTATAAACTTTTATTAACAATATTTAAATAAGATAGATCTATCTTTGTTGAGCTTACTTACTTGAAGCAATGGTGGCCGAGTGGTAATAGCTTTGGGCTGCCTTGCCGCAGGTCCATGGTTCGATCTTCACCGCCGGCTTGAGCTTCGCCGTATGGTAGAAGTGCATTTTTCTAATGCTCTTCTGGCTAGCTACCACCCTCAAGTAGAAAATCTGTCGCCAAGTGTGTACAGGAAGCAGTTCTTGAGAGCCAGTATTATTACAAATACATAAAAAAGTATTTTTATTATCATTGATTTACTAATTTATAGTTATATTTCTTGATGACAGCTGTTTGAACTGTGTTTGAGCTATACAAGCCCCCTCTACCCGCAGATGTCGTAAGAGGCGACTGAGGGTAACAAACCAGAAGGTGTGGAAAATGTTGATATTGAGAGCAACTTTGAATGCGATTAATTGACAAGTTAAAAAAAACGCTTAAAAATCGTTAATGTTGTCTGTGATCGATTTGAAAAGAATATAATTTTATCTCAATATTGTTATGTTTGCAATAACGCCTGCTCTGCGGATTACATTGGAAAATTACAAATTTGCTTGTACTCTCATATACTGTTAGGGAGAAACTTTGTTCAGAGGATTCCAGATAACAACAGTAGTGCAAACCGCCACAAAATAAAGGAATTAGAGTTGTCTTACAACAACCCAATTATTACACCCCTTTAAATTAATCGGTCAACTTAATAACGATATAAGTCACAATTTGACTATTATTATATAAGGGGCCTAATCGCGTATAACTATGGACGTGCTCTGTGCGGCAAGGCATACAGTATTTTTTTTTAATTACAAAATATTAACAAACACTACAACTGCAGTTATAAGAATACTCATACTGTTTATATGAATAACATATTTGCTACATTGATTTCATACCTATTCACACACAGACAAAACAAACATCTGAGACTTATTTGGTTTTCTGTTTAAGTTTACAACGAAATCTAACGAAGTTTTTTACCCTGTGTCAGAATATATCACACTGATGCGTAACGTGTATCCTGTATGTAAATCGTGTCTCTCATGTTTATATTTTACTCGTACATGAAATTGCTTTCATGTTAAATTAAATTATATATTCGTATGTGGTTCATTTGCAAGGTATTAATTTTAACTAGGTGCGGGCAGGTTAAATTGATGACAGACATTTTTTTATCTGTTTGTTCTGCTTTCTATGTTTGTAATTACATCTGTGATTAATATGTCATAACTGAATATTTAATTTGGTTTCTTCATAATTAGATCGTGATTACGGAAACAACAATGACATTATAGCAAAAGTAATTTGTAAAAAAATTATACTAGTTATCATTTTATCTGTGACAAAGTTGTGTTCGGTAAAAAGTTCACTGCTTGTTGGTGCTATAATTAAAGCGTTCAAGTACTTTTTCTCAAAATAAATTCTCAACAAAGTCAAGAGTAGGTATGTCAGTGATTGTGATATATGTCAGTAGCCTCATCTTTTTTGACGTTAGACTTAGATTGTTTTGTCAAAATTATGGTAATGTCACAAAGAAAGGCTATAAAATCTACACTCCGACCAAAATTTTACGTTAACGTTACGATATAATCTATTTATTATTACTAGTGGCTCTCCGAGCTGTAGACCTCGCGAGTCTGCCCTTGCAACGCATAAAAATCTAGATTTGTAATGAATACAATAAATGATTTTCTTGGACTTACGAGTATGTCTAAGAAAATCAATAACAAGCGGGCCCCAGCAAAGTCTAGTTGTATCAGAACTAGGTAGGTAAGTAGTAAATATACAATAATTTTACATACTCGGTAATGTATTTAACTTGAATTAACACACTAGTGTGATAAGTAATAAGTGTACTAAGTGCGTATCAGGACATTGTCATTAAATTAAACGCAGGCGTCCATAGTTTCAACACCTTATAATGTATATCTCCTCCATTATGAAAAAATTCTAAAAACTTAATCGAAAAAAAAAATTATGGACCTGCTCACAAAATTTCGTGAGAATCGGTTGAGAAATGCGACCTGTAGAGGAAAACAACCCGACATACGAAAGCATTTATGTCTAAATTGAAGCAGAGACGATTCGGTCGAACAAGTTCTCACTCGGTCAATGAAGCAGAGACGCTTCGCTCGAACTAAGTTCTCACTCGGTGAATAATGCGTTCCTACTTTATCGCTAAAATTCGGAATATTTCAAAAACTGAGTAAGCTTTAGGAGTCGCGAGTCTTTTATACATTCTTAGGTCTTTCCGTCTGTAGATCTTACCAATATTATAGCTGGCAAGAGGCACTGACGGCTCTAATTGCACTGCGTGCAATATTTTTTCACGTTAATGAATTTCATTTTCAAGTAGATTTTTATGAATTAACGAATGCTACAGTAAACAAGACCATTGAGATGCTGGGCTAGATATATTCTTCGAAAGCTATCTGAGGAACTGCTTTCTTACACTGCGATACACGAGACGTCTGCCAAGCGTGGCGATTATGGCAACCCATATATAACATATATGTACCTTTAAAAACCCTCTTGTTAGTAGTGATGATGTGGTTGACGTCATTTACATTAAAACCTGGAAGGTATTGACTGTTGAGGACAGCTACCGCAACACACCGTTAGATACTTGGCGACAGATTTTCTATTTGAGAGAGGTAGGCAGAAAAACTTACAAAAATGCCCTATCACCGTACTGTGACTATATAGAACACGGTTTTTTTTTCGATTGAGGACCTAATTAAGCTCCACCGGGACTTAAAACCCCGCAACCCCAGAATGTCGTATTCCAAAAAGAAATCTATGCTTTCGCTTAGCATGCGTGATACGTGAAAAATAGAATTTTAAATGCTTACGTCATTTCACTTTTAACATCAGATTCAAACATCAAAACCAATTAACATATCGTTTCTTATAATAAATTGCAATCGACTTCAAAACATTTCACAGGAAACAATAAATCTATACACTTTATTTCACCTTAATTTAACGTATGGTCAAGATCCTGTAAATGAAATGAAGGAACAGAATTGAAACTTGTAAATTTTGTTTATAGTTAGTTTCTGAATAACACTTTAGATTGAACTAAATATTTACACTGACAAGTCTCTGCGACCAGCACTGTATTTCAAGGAGATAAAAAACACCGTTTGAAACAGTTGCCTTGACTTACAGTTCAACTTTTTTGAAGAAGTGATGGCTCAATGGCATTGGCTATGGACTACCGCACAGCAGGTTCATGGTTCGAATCCCGCCGCGGGCTTGAGCTTCACCGCATGGTGGAAGGGCATTTCGCGAATGCCCGCCTGGCTAGCGACCACCCTCAAGTGCTTACTAAATAACTCGAAAGGATTTTTTATCCCACCCGTGATCATATATCAGTATAAGAAAAGATGTCCTCTCATTGTAATTTCTAACTGGAATAACATCTTCGACCACATTATCACTTTAAACTTGAAATAAATTTTTTAAAAGTATCTACTTAATATGTAGTTCAACGGACTTAATAGATGACTAGATATGTTTTCCAGTCGATTAAGTAAAGCAAATACATAATTCAGAACAGCTGCGCAAATATCACACGCTAAAATGCAAAACAAACTTTTCGTAGAAACTAGACCTACGTTTACTGCAAGCTGACCAGTTGGCCGAATGATTTATCTAAAGCTAAATCGTGCTTGTTAATGTTTATTACCATTAAATTGAATGATAGTAAATTGAATTGCCTTATTCATTTTTAAATGACATAATTGTAAAATTATAATCTATAATTACATAATAATAATATCTGTAGCGCGAGAATAATTTTTGGGATGTTATTGAACACGCTTATATTACAATAGCGGCCCAGCCCGGTTTTGCGCTTATTTGAAAAATATTCTATAACTTTTGTTCATGAGGGATAATGTAGGTTAACCATGTTTGTTTTAATTCAGATTAGGTGCTTGAAACCATGAATCAAATAAAGATCAATAATAATGCACACGGCACGTGGCAGTTACGACCTTTTGTTATACGAAATTTAAGAAAATTATTCCTTTTATAGGGTTGCGATTATCCAATGTTAAAATTGATGAAGATGTGAAAATTCGTTATCGTTGAGGATAAGTTCCAAAATATTATTTATAAAATGCTGCACGTCAGATTTTTTTTACCTATTAATCAAACAATTATAAAATACCTTCAGTACGGTTTTTTTGCCAAACCGTCCTAACGTAAAACGTATAGTTTTCGGAATCCAATAAATAATGCTCTGTAGAAGAATTCACCTTCAAGGTAAACTAAAATCAGGGATTTGCCCCCTTAAAGAGGGATGAACGGGTTAATTCGTGTACAGAATTTTATCAAAATAGAATTTTGGATAACTTTGACGTTTCTAACGAGTTGTGGTTGAGGGTTGATTAAACCACGGTTGATGCAACTTGAACAAAGCTTTGAGGTTATTAACCGTAGATAAAAACGTAATTCTATTATGTGCGCGAAAATAATAATGTCCGGTTATTCCTTTTTGAATATGAAAGCTATTGTAATTTTTTTAATTCAAATAAGTTTACTGTATATTTACAAAGTTTTGGTTTCGACCGTGATGCGAAACCATCTCCTTCGGCTTTACTTATTGGGTGCCTTAACCTCTCGGCCATCGAGACTGGCCGTAAAGACGCAAATTTTGTTTTCTTGTGTATGTTAAGATGAAATCTACTACTCTGGTTGATGGTTGCACCTTCCCCTATGACGGTTAAAGTAATGCAATTGGCGGACAAAATTCGCGTCTGGTTCAATGACCCGAACGGGCACCCTGCATCAGGCGCGTAAAGCCCTGAATGTGAATACCACTTGCGGCGAAAACTTTATGTTGTATAAATGTGGAAGGTGATGATTAATTAGCTTGTGATAGTGCTTGAAATCGTGCTATTTTATATTTTTATTTACTACATATGACCATCATCAAAATCTCAAAGCCACAACTATATCATAATGAAGGAAGTAGATCATCCTTAGATCATCTGCAAATAAACTATCGTGTAACAATTACATAATGCAGTCTGGCAAGTCTTGTGACACATTCCAAGAATTTTTAGTATTTGTCAAGTCGGAAATATCTTGAGCTCAGAATAATATTTTATGCGTACTTTGAATAGAATTCTACTGTCTCCTTCTTTATCCTATCTGTATCTCATGGTAGGTGTGGTCAGCATTCTCTGCACTCTTTTCTGTAGCTTGACATATCACTATTCACACCATTCGTACGCATATCTTTCTTCATATCTTTGCATGTTGGCAGGGCATTTTGCGAATGCCCACTTGGTTAGCTACCACCACAGGTATAAAATCTGTCACGAAACACCTAACGGTGTCTTTCAGCAGCTGCCACTGAGAGCCAGGAAGCTCTAGCTTAGCCTGAACAACATCATCGACCACATCATCACTTACCATCGGCTGAGATAGTGGTCAAAGCCTAGCCTATCAGCAACAAATAAATAAATAAAAAGCTATGTGCCGTTGTAGTCAATTTTTAAGCCATTTTTGTTACGAGGTACAACTCAAATTAGTTAGGAATCTCAAATTTTGATATAAACATATTGTAATATATTATAATGTATATAGAAGATGTATTATTTTCATTAAAAAAATAAAGTGCCAACTAAGTTATTTTTATGCCTGATAGTTAAGTTATCCTTTGACCACTATATCACCTGATGGTAAGTGATGATGTGGTCGGAGATGTTCAAGCTAACCTAGAATTACTGGCTCTCAAGGACAGCTGCCGGAACACACCGGTAGGTGCTTCGTGACAGATTTTCTACTTGAGGGTGGTAGCTAGCCAGGCGGGCATTCTCAAAATGCTCTACCACCATTTTTTTTTTTTTTTTTTTTTTCACCCGGGAAAATCCTTTATGGATACCACCCGCCCCGGGGGGAGCGGAGTGGTTATGTGGGAGTCCTCGCCTGAAGGGCCTTACTACCCCCACGGGGGGGTAGTAAGTGAGGTTACCCACTAAAAACCCGGGATGAGCAGTCTGCCGCCTAGTAGGGCGAAATGGGGTAGCGTTAGCAGTCACCATCTCGCCCCGGCGGCCGGCCCGTCACCGATGACGGGCCCCGGCCAATGGAGGGATGACCCGGCTCATTGGGGCCATCCCCCAGACGTGTGGGATCGTGCAAGCCAGTGGAGAATCCCCCGACTCTCCACCGATGATCCGCACAGCACTAGGAAAGAGCGAGAAGGCGCCCGAACCGCCTTCTCCTCCCCCCAGCTCGTCTACGCCGGAGCGGGTCTGCGAGGACGTCGTCCTCCCTCGCCCGCTCCGCGGCCTCTTTCTGCGCCATCACCACTTCGCAGAAAGAGACCACCGCCTGCCACGATCCGTCGCTGCCGAGCATAGCGTTAACCACGCTCGGCAGCGACAGATCTGCGCCTATGACCGCTGTGAGGGTGTGCCGCATGGGACTCCACGCGGCGCACTCCTCCAGCGTGTGGAGCGCCGTGTCTTCTGGCGCTCCACACTCGTGACAGGCGGGGGTCGCCTCCCGTCTAGCGATGTGATGCAGGTACCTTCCGAAACATCCGTGTCCGGAAAGCACCTGCACCAATCGGAAGGTCAGCGACCCGAATCGCCGCCCTACCTACCTCCGGAGGACCGGGCGAATGGCATCCACCGTCCTCTGTCCAGGGACCGGTGGAGCCAGGTCCTCCGTCCACCGCCTCAACAGGGCGGCCCGCGCCCGCCGTCGCATGCGCGTGACCTCCTCCCACGCTGGAGGCTCCCCGCGGGATCTCCTCGCCGCCACGAAGTGGTAAACTTCGGCGAGGATCTCCGCTTGGAGCTCCCAGGGGGGATCACCGGCCAACACGCATCCCGCCGTCCAGGACACCGTCCGGTACCCGCGTATCGCCCTCGTCGCGATGACCCGCTGCGGACGTCGCAGCAGGGCCTTATTGGCGCGACCGAGGGCGTCCACCCAGACAGGTGCCCCGTACAAGGCCATACTCCGGATCACTCCGGAGTACAGGCGACGACATGTGGCGTTCGGGCCGCCCACGTTGGGCAGCAGCCTCCCAAGGGCGGCAGCGGCGCCTATGACTTTTGGGGCCAGTTGAGTGAAGTGGGCCCCAAAAGTCCACCGCCCGTCCAGGATGAGACCCAGGTACCTCATCTGGGTCCCAACCCGGACCAGGACCCCGTCCAGGTCTATCCGCGTGCCTGGAGGGGGTCCCCCCCGAGGCCCATGGAACATTAGGGCCTCGGTCTTGGAGAGGGCGACCTCCAGCCCCAGGGCACGTATGCGGCCGACCACGAGTGTCGTGGCCACCGTGGCCCGCCGCACCGTCTCCCTGAGGTCCCTCCCCTTGACTACGAAAATGCTCTACCACCATGCTATAACGACTGCCATCCTAAGACAACAACCGGGACCGATGGCTTAACGTGCCCTCCGAAGCACGGAAGCGCTTAGTAGTAATGTCACCAGCGGTCACCCATCCAGCTCATGACCGCGGCGGACGTTGCTGAATTTTGCTTATCGGTTAAGAATAGCAAAGCAAACTTCGCTACGAGCGCTTCAAAAAGTTCAGAGTTGTACATATCAGGCTGTTTTAATCACGGTGAATAAATTTAGGTCTCTAAAACTAAACTAAGATATATAAAAATATATCTAGTGCCAATTAGCTACCTAATTTTCTAGCCTACAGGACGCTATCTTAGGTGCCACGTAGTCTAAGTATTTTACAACAATATTAATCTAATAATTTCTGATAATATTTTCTTAATAATTGTTATAATTGCTAGATTTCTGCCAATTAGGGCTTGAATCTATATATCGAGATGGTAAGTTTTTTAATTAATACCGACGATTTTAATTAATAACACTAGCGCTTATTCGCAATACCTGGAAGGTTTCTCCATTCTAAGAAATTGAGTTTTTCGGCGTCTAGTTATGAAGGCGTCTTTTGCTACTTTAGAGAGAAATCTTAAGAAATTGGTTTAATACTAACTTCTTATTAATTAATTACTTCAATAATGACAGAAATGAACACCATAATACTGCTACTTCGAAGCAATGACAGCCAAGCGGTAATACCAGACTGACCTGTCGCAGGTTCATGTTTTGATCCGTACCGCCGTCTTGACCTTCACTGCATTGTTTTAAGGGCATTTTTCGAATTCTCGCCCGGCTAGCTACTACCTTCAAGTAGTCAGAGAGCCAGTCATTTTCGGTTAAGCCTGTTAACACATTCGACCACATCATCACTTACCATCAGGTGAGATTGTGGTGATAGGTATATCACCAATAAAAAAAAATAATAAGAAAAAAAATATATAAAAAAAAACTTTCAAGTATAAAATCTGTCGCCACGCACCTAATAGTCTGTTGCGGCAACAGTTCTTGAGAGCTAGTATATTATGAAATTACATAAAAATGAGGCTTGACAACGGTATGTCTCAAGGTGACGGGCTCAGAGCAGATTGTCACTACTAAAAACTAAATTTGTACCGAAATGCATCAGATATATGCGAGGTTACCGTTGTGCCTCGTGTGAATCGTGTATGCGAGGTTACTGTTGTACCTCGTGTGCCGTGGCAATCATAAAAAAAATATAAGGGTTTATTGGCATACTAAGTTACTTATATATATGTTGTCTGGGAGAGTTTTTAAAGAGCCTTTATCATATTTCTACCTCCTCCCTAATCATCGTTCTGTCAATGACATGCTCATTTGTTCGTGTTTTGTTTTTAATTTTGCCAATGGCACATTTGGCGCAAACTCTATTTGATTTCATAGTAGTATTCATACCACCTAATCTTATTTTTCTGATAGGGGCTAAAATATAGAGGATCATTTGTAAGTAATGTTGTAGCCGAAGATGTTGTTCAGTGTAAATCTAGACTGGCTTTTAAGAACAGCTGCCGGAATACACACTATTAGGGGGTGGCAACTAGGCGAACATTATAGGTAGATGGCTGATAGGGTGAAATGCCACCAATGCTAGTAGTAAGTTAAGAGTTAATGAAGACTCATAAGGAGAAAAATACCTGTTTTATGACACGAGTTCGAGTAAGGCTCGAAATTTGCCGGGGTGTACTTAAATGTGTCAAACAGATTCATTTTCGAATTGGTTAAATTGTTTTACAGTGAATTGAATACGTATTTGGTTATGTTTGCTTGTATTGCCGACATTTCTCATGAATTCACAACTAAGCATAAATATTCGAAGCGCTCGTAGCCAAGTTTGCTTATCCATTCTGAATCGATCAGCAAAGTTAAGCAACGTCCGCCGTGGTCATGACTTGGATGGGTGACCGCTGGTGACATTACTACTGAGCGCTTCCGTGCTTCGGAGGGCACGTTAAGCCGTCGGTCCCGGTTGTTGTTTTAGGATAGCAGTAGTTACAGCATGGTGGTAGGGCACTTTGCAAATGCCCGCCTGGCTAGCTACCACCCTCAAGTTGAAAATCTGTCGCCAAGCACCTAACGGTGTGTTCCGCCAGCTGTCCTTGAGAGCCAGTAATTCTAGGTTAGTCTAAACAACATCCTCGACCACATCATCACTTACCATCAGGTGAGATAGTGGTCAAAGGCTAACCTATCAGGGCTAAAAAAAATAAAAATTACTATTTTGTGTTAATTACTTTAGTAAACATAGATAAAACATACACCTTAAACTTCAAACTTCAGTCAAACTCGGTATTAAAAAATCACTCAGTAATGACCAGTACACAACAATTATGTTATTTCCTTTTAAAGTTTACAATGATAACAATGAAGGTGTATGACAGATAAAGTTTGTTACCATTTTATTGTTGCATTTTGTCAAGTTCAACTGAAGACAAATATAGATAAAATTCTCAGTTAGGATATATTTTGTTTTCAACCGTGCAATGAGCTTAAGATTAAACCTACATGGTACTACTATCTGTAAAAAATATAAGTACAAAATTGCAATATTATAAAAAATATTAAATAATAAAACCACAGAATTAGTAATAGTTTACACCTAGCTTAAGAACATCTTGAACCTCCGAATCAAAGCAGAATCAAATCTATTTCTAATAATACCATCAGGTGACTCTGCCAATTCCACATCAGTTAACTTAGTGCTTCACTCCCATTCCGTCTGGCGAAGCGGCCAGATCATTTGAAAGTGGGTCACTGAAAAGGTTGTCGCTCTTTCAACCACTCATTTTAACTTGATTATATTAATGATTTGTTGTAAAAATACAGCAAATTATTTAGACCCCAGAAAACAGTCGTGCTTTCACCACATATAATATTGAACATATAAATTTGTGAAATATGGGTCTGAACTGTAGGCGTAAACAATTTGAAAGCTCTTTAGGTAGTATAATACTTGTAGCTATTCTAGTTTGCAGCGGGTTATCGTAGTGGCTTTCCCATCGAGTATAGATTTTATCCCTGCATCATTTCAACTTGAGTAATGCATACGATTTGGCAAGAACCTGAATATTTTTATGGTAAATCTTAAATAGTATCTATACATTTACTCTTTACTGCCATCGTCAAATTAAAATCCTTTGATCCCAAAGGTTGTCCAGTAGAAATTGCTTTGAGCGATAATGCACTTTCTGACACTGTATTGCTGTTTTAGGATTAAGTTTACTCTCTGTAATTTTATTATTTGTAACTATAATAAGGTGTGCAAATACAGAGTTGTTTACTCCATCATCATCACATCCACCAAAACGATCTATTGATGGAGATCAATAGATCGTTTTGGTTGATGAGATAGGATAGATAGGAGATCTACCCTATCTCATCTATTGAATCTATTGATGAACAAGGTCTCTCTATAGGGTAGATTTATCATAATCGCCACGCTTGGCAAGCGTCTTGGAGATCGCAGTAAAAGGATTCAGTTCTACTGAAGGCGCTGCTTCCCACCTTTGGGTATTTTTCACTTAGTCGCCTCTTACGACACTCACGGGAAGAAATAAGGGGTTGAAATTCTAACGCGGCACCGCACGGTGTAACCATTTGTATAACTATTTACTTTGTAAATGATAAGGAGGGTGATAAAATTATAAGTTTTCTATGGAACTAATTGTAAATTTATTTTATTGTGACGAGCTCAGACATAGGTTTATAACGCATGCTTAAGCGCGTGAGCTGCGTTAAAAACAGAGTGAATCAAAGGAATACAAATAGAGCCATTGCAATTTAAGTCTGGTCAGCGACATCCCTTACCCGTGACCCAGAATAGCTTCCCAGTGTCGCAACTGTCAGCGTTTGTCGAGTACCGCCTTTCAACCGACTATGGGAATGAATGAATAGGTTGCATTTTTAGATTTGCTTTTGTTTTTATTTTGTAACTGATGTGATGAATTTTGTTTGGCCGATGTAGGGTTTGCACTCCATATGATATGTGAGTGTATACCGGCTTTATAAAGGTATATGATACCTTACTTGTTTCCACCGCCAAGCAGTAATGTTCGCATTACTGAGTTCTGGTTTTCAGAGTATGAAATTACAACACTTATAAAGAAGTCTCAGGTTGATATGGGTGCAATGCAGTTTGTCATTTTAGATGAAATACATTTGTCAATGGTAAAAATGGCAAATAGTTGTTACCGCTTAGCATCCGGTGCACCTTGTGCTGTATCTGTAACCTAATTACATAAAAAAGTTACATAAAAATCAATCCTCAAGAGACTAATTAACTGTTTTTTACTATTTTATTGATTTATTTATTCATAGCACACAATACAGAATACAATCAAAACATGAAATAAATACAAGTAAAGTAATTTACTTATATATGGAAAATGCCTACTAACTTATTACTGGATACCACTCGCCGTGGCGCTGTGACAATGGTCTACTTCTCCCGAGCAGGTGGGGATCAACCTGATGTGGCCTGATTACATTGACTAACTAAGCGATGGCCAGTTCTAGGCCATACTGTTTCTACTAATGTTACGACTAAGCACAAAAAGATGCACGAGACCTGCTAATTAAAATTATCACCGATACAAGCCAGGGCAGATGGCAGAACCCTGATCCCTTTACCCTACACCACCATATGGTGATGGGAAGAAGAAGAACGAAAGAACATGTGACCCTAATTCAGTATATAGCAATAGAAGTTGTGGCAGAGCGGTTGGTCCATTTTATTATTCCTTCAATTCATACAACGCGCACGAGTTTCATACGACGTTTTTCAACACACTTGTGAGTAACGAATACGAAAATTTCGATACGAAAATATTTTCTTGATCATTTTGATAGCAATAATAATCTGATTAAGCAGGTTTATAATTTAAAAAATCTTCTAAAGTTCTATTTCTATATTCTCTTTGGTTTGTTTTTATATGAAAAACAAACGAAACAAACTACAATCTCCTTGGTGAGAAGTGTGGAAACGTTGTTTTTTTTTTATTTAAAACACTAGTGTGATAGAGTAAACAAAAAGCACGAGTGCGTAATAGACTATATTATGACACTAAAACCGGTGCATTTAAAGGCCTGTTACGAGCGAGTGTATTAAAAAAGTATTTAAAGTATATTCTTCTACTAATTCAAATTATTATAGATACCCGTTCACCAAATTGTTTCGCAGTGATGCCACTGTCTATGTTTGGTCAAATACCTACAAAAAACCGGTTTTTGCATTTGTATGAAAGTAAAAAGATAATGTGATTTATTAAATCTTTTTAATGACTATTTTTAGAAGATAAATGACTATTGAGAAATAATTACGTTGTAGACTGAATAATATTAAATCAGCATTCAATTGTTTTTATTTTGTAACCTATATTTTTGGATTAGGTACAAATGAAAATGAGTTTATTATGTTAACGAGTCTGTCTTATCGACAGGTAAATTATTTGAGCGTTATTGACTTCTCCCACAAGGTATTCTTACAAACAGTCCTAGTTCGTGCCTGGTAATGTATGCTCACTCGCCATTACATAATTATTAAATAATCTAACAAACTTCAAGGGTTGGTACAATTCTCGGAAGATATAAAGACGTGATAATCATTACAAATATGTGATAAAGGTTGATTGAATAATTTCAAAAGTCTTCACAAATATTTGATTCAGAAGAGTTTTATTTCAATACCACTTTAATGAAACATAATGACGGATGGATCAGCATTATTTTTAGACATTAAAAGAGTAAAGACATAAAAATATGCCCCTAGTTTCTTGCCCGTTCTTAAGTGGCCCTATACATTTTTTGCTGAATGCGGCAGTAGAATGTATTAATTGTAAATTGTGTAATTAACGATCAAAGAGCGTCGTAGAATCCAAAATTTAATACTATTTAATATATTTTTATTATGACTTTTGATGTAATGTTAGACAATAATTTGCACTATCGCTCCTATAAAAAAACATATCTCCTTTTTAATATCACTAGCAGAGCCAACACAGTCTAACCACTTTTTGCAAATAGATATATATGAATATACCAACATAGTACTCGTATGTCGTCATTCAGTATGGTTGAAGTCACACGAACTAAATTAACTTAATATTGATAAACGAGGCTATGACGAGACTGACACCTGACACTGATCGTTATCTTAATATAAAACGCAAAGCTATAAATAATGATCTCGATATTACAAAGTTGGTGAAATATGCAGCTGCAAAACTAACATTGTAATTTTTGATTTAACGCCTGCCAAGCTGGCATTTTGTAAGTATGAATAGGATTTCAACTGAACGATATATTAGTAACTACGATTAATTCGTGAACGTTTTAACACTCCGTTACACGCTCCCTTATATATCACATCATTTCACGCGCGGGGCACCAGCACCCCTTTATAAATGCAGATTACTTAAGAGGAATAAATGAATAAAGTTTTGGTATATTCCAAATGAGCGTCAACTTACGCTGAGAACCGTAACCAACAAAGTTACTATTCTGTCGCAAAATAAAAATAAACACAATAATTTGTGCTTGACACACATTCTTGGTTATATTGTTTTGCTTGAATGATCGCTTTTTCATTCAAAACCTGTGACAAAATTGCTCTGAGTTCAAAACGTAAGAAAAATGGGAGTATTACTAAAGTGTTGATAAAAACAAACCCGTGTATGGTCATTGCCGCAACGTCACTGACAAATATTTTAGCTTATAAGGGACAGCTATTGATGTACATGGCATGCTAGTATTTTTTTAAATAACATGCAAATGTATGTTACTGTGAGATTCAAGTATCAGTTATATAAAAAAACTAAATTAAATTTTCAGAGGTATAATAAATAGTATGTTTGGGTTATGAAATTTGAAATTAGAATAGTCGAATGAGATTCAAGATTATTACTTTTTATTTGTAAGAAAGTAAAATGAAGTATTTTAATGGATAAAAATACAATCGTAGATTTAAACCCTAAACGGGTTAAAATTTGCGGGTAAATACATGTACTTCGATAACATACTCTAAGGCTAACCTTAAAGTCTACTAATAAACTATTTTTGATGGATATAGGCAGGCATTAGTTATACAAATTTATTGAAGGAATCTTAATCCGTGTTTAAATATAAATTTTACCGAATTAATTAACATTGTTTAGCCGAGGATACTGGTCCAATCATCGCTTTGCTTCGATAAACACATGTCATAGATTTACGAACAAACTTTCATGTAACGGCGGTAAGCATACCTTATATTTGTTTAAACAGGGTCTAAATAAATATAATGTACAAACAAAGACTGAGTGGCTTAAATAGCCTCTTTGGCATCTTAAGGATTGGGTTCAATGCCCGAACAGTTTTTGAGTTTTTCTGACCTTGAGCCGGAACTTAGAGCCATGTACAATAGATGGAATTGACTCGCTCCCTATTACAGTAAAAGTTGTAATTTTTTAATAAACGCCTGCTAACAAATGCCAAGCAAATAAGGTTTCGTTGGAGTGGTGATGTTGTTTAGTTTGGTTTATATAAGGCAACTTATTTTTTTTTGTTCTTCTTAGATATACAGAGTAAGTACAATAAGTTCATAATTAAGTACGTAATTTTTGAAGCGCTAGTAGCGAAGTTTGCTTAGCCGTTCTAAACCGATCAGCTAAGTTAAGCAACGTCCGCCGCGGTCATGAGCTGGATGGGTGACCGCTCTGGTGACATTACTACTAAGCGCTTCCGTGCTTCGGAGGGCACGTTAAGCCGTCGTTGGTCCAGGTTGTTGTCTTAGGATGGCAGTTGTTATAGTATGGTGGTAAAATCTATCACCAATCCCCTTACGGTGTGTTCCGGCAGCTGTCCTTGAGAGCCAGTAATTCTAGGTTAGCCTGAACAATATCTTCGATCACATCATCGTAAGCGATGTGATCGATCAGGTGAGATAGAGGTCATAGGCTAACCTAACAGGCATAAAAAAACGTATTTTTCGGCCTCTGTCTATCTAAGAAGAGAAAAAGATGATTATATCAATAATAACTCCTCAATCTCTAAGAGTTTGGCACTATTAAAATTATGTTGAAGTAATATTTTGAAACATTGAATAAATGCAATAAGATATTCTAAAATATTAATTATTGTTGTTATAAGTTTCCTTAACACAAAAGACGACAGAAGTACGGGAAAGGCTAACGTAATTTATAATGCCTGTCAAGGTAAGATTAAAGAGCGCCGTGTAATATAATAAGTATAATAACACAAAACATCGTGTATGGAATGACGGTATCGGGTTTTTTCTATTGACTGAACGAAAGCTAATCGAATGGAAATTTCTTGTTTCAAATTGATGTATTGGATGGGGTATTTAAATGAGACGTTCAGTATGAAAACAATATCGACGGGGTGTTGATGTAATGTTGCTGTATTATATCTTGGCTTGTTAATAAAGGTTATTAACTTATTATTCATTGTCACTGGATACTGCCTGATGACTAAGACATACTGGACCAATTACACATTCTATTTCACGATGAAGGTTTTGCCTTGGTTGTTGTTAGCCATGTTCGTGCACATTGAGTTAGTGTGTAGTCTTAGTCAGTCCGTCCAAGTCACTAGTATTTTGGGTCTGCGTAAGACGTTATCACAAAGTTACGATCAAACCTTCAACGTGAGGTAGTGAAAGCCGTGCGGTAATAGCTGTAGACTATCGTGCCACAGGGTTATGGTTTGATACCCACCGAAGGCTTCATGGTGGAAGAGCATTTAGCAAATGCTCGAGCGGCTATCTACCACCTTAAAGTAGAAAATCTGTCAGCAAGCACCAAACGGTGTGTTTTGGTAGCAGTCCTTGACGACCAGTAAATTACAGGCATATAATACGTTACATATGTATGTCTTAGAGTGATGGTGCAATCTGTTATAGGCAGTGATTGCTGCTTAACGTCTGGCGGGCCTCGTGAATGTTCCATCACAATCACTTAAAAAAAGCCGAATATCTGTACAAGATAACCTGTAAACTGGGACCAGTAGGACATATCTTCCATCTGGTACATTTGAAAAAAATATTCCTATATGTAAAAATAAAGCCATTGTGCCACACTTGACTAATTGTTCTCAATTTAAGAAAGTGTTCGTTGAGTTTCAGTTAAACAAAATTAAAGTGTATCATCAGATAATCCTTAACTTAACTTGTGATATAATGATCCCAGTCTTCAGAAAACGACTATAAACTAGGTTATAGTTCAATAAAATTTGGTCTGTAATGTACAAAACGAAGTACGTATAACAATTTGTTGATGTTCTTCATTTGAAAATTTGATCGTTAGGAACATGTCTTAATTGGTACCTGATTAAAATTTAATTGAAATCGGTTCAGCTGTCATGGAATTAACTGGATACAAAGTCACACAAATATACCTTCTGAAATAAATGACGAAGATATTTTGTACGAGAATAATTTTACTAGAGGGATATCATATTTATAATGACTTATCGATATTCGGTACGGCCGAATGGAATAAAAGGATTTTTTCTAAACGGGTATTATGTAATGTTGTCCAGTTTAAATAAGGAATACTGGCTGTCCAGGACAGCTGCCATTTGCACCAAGCTTTAACGTCTTGCTAATACAAAAACAAGGACTGACGGCATTACGTGCCCTCCAAAGTTTTTAATCGCTCGAAATAGTAAATGACACAAGCGGTCACCCATCTAAGTGATGACCCCAGCGGACGTCGTTTACTAAATTGTTCGGTTAAGAGGATTATATAGCGCGTACTTCTCCATACAAAAAGTTGAAGCATATTCTGCTTTCCTTAAAACTTTAAAGTTTCTTCTAACTCTGAATTTATCTGGAAAATGGAAATAACATGTACAAACCTAGCCAATGGTATGTTCAATACAGGAACACAAAAATCACCAAAATCGGGCAATATTAAGAGCTAGAAAAGAACTTTTTCTTTTTGTATGGAATTAGTACGCGTTATATAATCCTCTTAAGAACCACGGTTAATTTTGCTACGACTGCTTTAAAGCAATATATGTCGTTAAAAAGCAACGTTACGCGAGACATATGTTGATCAGGAGGGATGATGATTTTTAGGTTTAATCCTTATCTCTCATTTACAAATTTTTGGAACGAAATATTTCTCTTCTCGAGCGGGAAATGAATCCGCGTTACCCGGTTTTACGCAATTATCACTGGGATATTGAAACTGGATCGACTTCCGTACAAACAGGAATTTGCACTGTAATTTTATTATTAAGGAAACAGTAGAAAAAAAATTTGCTGTTAATATTTTTGAAGCGCTCGTAGCGAAGTTTGCTTAACACATTCTGAATCGATCAGCAAAGTTAAGCAACGTCCGCCGCGGTCATGAGTTGGATGGGTGACCGCTGGTGACATTACTACTGAGCGCTTCCGTGCTTCGGCGGCACGTTAAGCCGTCGGTCCCGGTTGTTGTCTTAGGATAGCAGTCGTTACAGCATGGTGGTAGGGCACTTTGCGAATGCCCGCATTTTTGAAAAACCTACCTCTGACAACGCACACTAACTGTCAAGAATTATTTTATCTTGCGATTGTTTGATAAAGAATATGTCAAAAATAATTGGCGGAGTAAAATATGAAAATTTATGCAAGTTTTTATCTCTACCAATATAATAAAAAGCTTATTGGCTCCTGCGATCAACATTAAATGCAATTACTTGACACCGGTACAACTACATGCAATTATTTTACGTTGAGTTATTATCAATTCCAATATTAAACCGTATTTCGATGCAATAAGGTAGAAAGTAATTATTTTTGCGTAGTTAAGTGCAGACATTTGCGTCACTTAAAGCAATATGAAGCGTAATTGAAGAGTATGATAACATTAGGAGTATAAAAGCTCATAAACGTTTGAGGGTTACATGGTAAAAATAAACTTAATATTTCTTAATATTTAGTAGTAGTTCACTGTGTTCCGACAGCAGTCCTTGAGAGCCAGTAAAACTACAGGCACATATTGAGACTTAACAACTGTATGTGTAGAAAATTGATGAAATTGTTTAAAAATAAACTTAACATTTCTTAATATTTAGTAGTAGTTCACTGTGTTCCGACAGCAGTCCTTGAGAGCCAGTAAAACTACAGGCAACTACATTGAGACTTAACAACTGTATGTGTAGAAAATTGATGAAATGGTTTAAAAATAAACTTAATATTTCTTAATATTTAGTAGTAGTTCACTGTGTTCCGACAGCAGTCCTTGAGAGCCAGTAAAACTACAGGCACATATTGAGACTTAACAACTGTATGTGTAGAAAACTGATGAAATTGTTTAAAAATGATATGAGAACTCTGAAATGCCCTCGACACTCCTTCCAAAACGAGTTATTGGTTTTGAAGGCGTAAAGTGCTCGTTACAACGTGTGATTATATTCAACCACCTTGTTAAAATAAATAATTACGCAATATAAAAACTGCCTACGTTACTATAATACTACTGCCGTAGTATTATTATATGTTCTATGTTACTACAAGCTGATTAGTGGTTTCAGATCCAATTTCGTTACGGTAGAAAATTGATGAAATGTTTTACTAATATTAATATCACGACTATTAGTAATAGCTTTGAGGTATTATATCATCTTCAAACATTTGTAGTAGATAATTATACTATAGGGATAATGTTTACTTCTAATTCTCAAGTTGTGAGCTCGTATATATTGCAAAATTATTCAAAATATAAGCAAACGGTATCATCTAACAATAGGTTATTCCAAGAAATGATTCATGAGATACAAACTTTCAAAGTTCAGAGGAGCAACGTAGGCTTAGTTAAAGAGTTCCATTTTGTTTTACTTGTCGTCATTGCTTCAATCATTTATTTGTTTTTAAAAAATGTTTTTATTTCTTATTCCCAACAAATTCAAATACAAATTCAAAATCATTTATTCAATTGAGGCGTGTACGACGCTCTTATAAACGTCAATTACAAATTTTAATATTGAAATATAATACATTGTACTGCCATGTTCAGAAAAAAAAAATATAGAGCCACTGCGAGAAGAATGAGCAATAAACTACCATTGCCATTGGGGCCATTCTTTTAAACGTCTTTTAACAATGTGTTACATACAATCTAATACAATTAGTACAATATTTGTTTAAATTACGAAGGTAACAGATGATAGCTCGGCAGAGACTGAATCTTCCAAGCATTTTTGTCGTTCAAGTAATCACAAACTGTGTAGTAGGATTTCTTAATCAAAATATTTTTCACGTGCAGCTTGAATTACTATCTTTGGGAACTTTATTATAAAACCGCACACAATTACCTGAATAGGACCTATTTGTCTTTGCTAGTCGAAAATCTGGCACCCCTATTTTATTATTTCTAGTGTTGTAAACGCGGTTGTCACTGTTTAATTTAAATTTACTGATTTTTTTTCCGAAATACATAATATTTCCAAATATATACAGGCTCGGTTAATTTAAAATATCGATTTCTTTAAAAAGATCCCTTAGAGATTCTACAGAATCCATTTCATATATGGCTCGAATTGCACGCTTTTGTAAGATAAAGATTGTCTCTATCTCAGCAGCAGCTCCCCACAGCAACACACCATATGACATAATACTGTGGAAGTACGCGAACTAGCCTACAACTAACAGGCTAGCCTTGGACCATAATCTCAAGTAATGGTTAGTGATGATGCGTTCGAATATATGGTTTCAGGCTTAAGTCGTTCTTGGCTCTCAAGGACACACCGCTAGGTTCTTGATGACAAATTTTCTACTTACTTTCTATTAACAAATTAGCTAGCCAGGCAGGAATTCACAGAATGCCCTATTCCCATTCAAATGCACTACCACCTTGTGAATATGTACACGTTTTACAATCTACTTCCTAATAGATTTGTAACAGTAAGTAAGATTTTAATCTGCAAAATATATGTGTACTTTTATTAACTAAGCTATGCTATAGCTTCCTTCATGCATGCACATCTCTACCTCATAATAAACGAATATGTATAACACGTTATGTGACGAAGAACTCAGACACGCCTTGTGCTGTACATTTACTAGAACCAATAAATATACAGGAAAGGCCTCTTGGACATAAACTTCGGTACCGGTTTTGAGATGTGGCATTTCCACGTTTTATAGTGTCATATGCAAAGCAGTCTTGCATGGAGATAGCAAATGTGTCAGGTCGTATTTACTGAATCTTTCGTATGGAACCAAGAAGAATACAAGCGAGCTATAGATTGTACGAGCTCCTGTAAGGTGTAGTTGTGATGGAAAAATTAATCAGTTACCATACATATTTGGCATGGTATTGTATACCTAATTGATTTTTTCGGTACATTACTTGACAAAAGCGATACGTTTGTAGCTCTATGGCCTGTACGGCAACCACAACCAAAGAAATTGGTTATTATATGTATACGTGGAATTGATGAGCTAGGTAGTCGTCATCGTTTCATAATTTCAGCTGCAAAAAGCTGAATTGCAGCAGAAATTTTAACATATAGGAATACGATTCCATACTATAAATAAAAGGGCTCTTTGGCAGTATAACGGCCATGAATCCATTGGGTATATATCTGCGTGGACTATATCAACTATTTATGAATGAAATTGTATTGTTCTTAATATCGAGGATGCACATGGATTAAGCTTATTACTCGTAGCTTAGCAAGCAAGTACATCATGGCAAGTGCGGAAAGCATTATCATTCCAAAAGAGGCTTCAATTATTTTACGTCTGAAGCCGGCCGAGCGTACAGTATTTATACCTGTAAACTAAGGTTTTGGCAAACTCAAATTCGAATATCACACACATTTAGCCCTTTTTTTTAGTTTGAAATCTTAGTTACTTGACAGATAAATACTGTACGCTGATAAGTCAATGGTATTCTATGACGTTAGTGGTTACCAATGAGCGTTTAGTAATTTATAATAAATTTTAAGAATGAGAGCGCAAAAGTGAAAAGAACTTTACACCTCCCAGGAATTTGCTACTCATTTGGTGCATAAGTTTTAATGTCATATTTCTAAACATAATCCAATTATAGGCCTACAATTTGTTTACGCCAACAACAAAGTATATATCTAAATGAATTCGTTCGATAGCTGCATGGTGCTGATTCGGTATATTCATAAGAAACTTCCCTGTTATATCAGTTGAAAAGTAAATTAAAGGCTTGTTTAACAAGCTTTCTCAGATCACCAAATATTTAAACAAGTGTTTAACGAAAGTGAGATTAGAATGCATAATCGTAGTATGGGCTTCCGTTTCTAACGACTCTCATAAACCGTCACACGGTTATTTTGATGTTGACATTAAAACAGGTAATGTGAGTAATTAACCAAAAGGCGATCGTCGTATATGTATTACCAGTCCGTTAAGAATTGTATAGGTAGTCATTATACTTAGTTTGTTTTGATGAGAGATTGCTTTGTTTTTGAGTGATTTCTAACGTCAAGAAATGACAGTTTTACGTAAAAAATAGTACGTACTATTAAGATATTTTGACTTTACTCTCATAATTTTGTATAAATTTGTTTAAAATTCAAAGTATATATAATTTAGTTAAATTCCAGTATCACATAATTTTTTTGGGTTTTACAACAAGGCAATAACGTTATCAGTCCTGTTACAGGCCGATTACATCCGTTTTTTTTACATTTACCTACATATAGAGATATACAGAAGGAGTGATAGGTTTTTACAATACATAAACCTATTCGCGGTCAGCAGCTCTGTTATTCCATACGTGTCAGTCAAAATGAAAATCGTGGGTTCAAAGCTTTCTCACTAAACATTTTAATCATTGTTTAACAAACTGAGAGTAGAACGCGTAGTAAGGGCTTCCTGTTGAAACGATTTCCATCGGCAGTTGAACGGTTATTTTCATGTTGACGTCGGAACAGGTAATGTGTGTGATTAACCGACAGTCGATTGACTGGGGCCGCGTTTATGCAGCCAGCCTTACTGAAATTATACGGATTACCTTATATGGCGCTTCGTTACTCTCTTTTTTATCATTTTTCCAAATCTAAAATTAATCTGTCTTAAGTAAGTAGGTACTTTTATATCGACTTCAAAAAAAAAGGAGGTACTCAATTCGTCTATATCTTTTTATTTTTTTTATGTTTGTTACCTCAGAACTTTTGAATGTTTCAACCGATTTTGATTATTCTTTTTTATTTGAAAGCTGATGCTTGCCGTGTCCCATAAAAATTCATCAAAATCGGTTTCGTCGTTTTTGAGTTACACTCCAATAACTGAAAAGTATTTTTCTATATTGATGATAAAGCCATGACAGTGAATGACAATCGACCCATTATCGATTATGAAGGGTCTCAAAAAAGGGTAATTTTTTTTTACCAAAAATGGGACCTATTTCATCAATCAAATGTGTGAAATAAGTTGTCGAAGTTGGCACCATTTTTTTTATGCCTATTAGGTTGGCCTTTGACCACTATCTCACCTGATGGTAAATGATGATGTGGTCGAAGATGTTGTTCAGGCTAAACTAGAATTACTGGCTCTCAAAGACAGCTGCTGGAACACACCGTGGGATGCTTGGTGATAGATTTTCTACTTGAGGGTGGTAGCTAGCCAGGCGGGCATTCGGAAAATGCCCTACCACCAAGCTATAACGACTGCCATCCTAAGGCAACAACCGGGACCGACGGCTTAACTTGCCCTGCGAAGTACGGAAGCGTTCAGTAGTAATATCACCAGCAGTCACCCATCCAACTCATGACCGCGGCGGATGTTGCCTAACTTTGATGATCGGTTCAGAATGGCTAAGTAAACTTCGCTACGATCGATTTAAAATTCATTAGTTATGTTTAAATAATTGTTAAATTAGTGATATATATACAGCTGAAGACTTGGTGATAAAAATGTATTTAATATTTTGTCACTATTAAGTAATAAATAGGTACCTACACGATGTATTTTTTCTTGTAAAGAAGCCAAAGATCTATTTGTGCTCAATTAATTAAAATATAGAAACTTAAAATCGTATTAGCATATGATTATCAATTTGAAATGTAATAATCATAATTATTTAACTTTTAATTATTGCAGTGGTGTCATTTTTATACGTGAATCCATTTAATTATGTTCTTAATATGACATTGATGATTTTAATATTGTAATATTATGGTTATTTGAATATGTATATCGTACTAATTGAAATTAATTAAGTAACTTTTTTTGTTGTTGGCGGTATGCCTGTATTTAACAAAATAATACGAACTATATACTTACAACACTGCAGCTACTACAATAAACGCATTTAGACAACCTATAAGTCACAGGCTCCGTTTCAGAATGTTCTAATAAAGTTTCAGGTTGCTAACCAACACATAAAACAACTGAATGATAAAAATGACAGTTCACATGCAGCGTTTCAAGCTTTAACCGATGGATAGGCTAAATCGATGACTGTGAAACGCAAAGATAGTGTTTTGTTTAATAAATATGTTCTGGATAGTATAACCGGGACTTACTAGAACATTCTGAAACAGGCCTATAGTATTACTGGATATTAATTAGGTAACTTTTTTGCCCCGGCAATGTGCTTTTATTAACAAAATTCAACGAACTATGTATATACAATACTACAGCTACAACAATGAAAGCATTTTGACAACCTATAAGTCTATGTACACCAATAGGCAGTCCAAATGCTCCAGCCTACTACTAGTTGGGAGCGTGCCCAACATACTCAATATTATGATGTTTCACATAAAAGCTTTCTCTATCAATGATTTTGTTTTGCACATCGGGGAAGTTGTTGAATAGATCTAAAATAGATCAACGGTTTCTGTATCATAATTCTAAAAGTAGAAAATAAACGGATAGCTTTTGTGTTTTTTAGTCTTCGTAAAGATTTGCTATTCTTAAATATAAATTAATACCATAAGAAATTTTGTAATTTTATAGTATTAAAAAATGATATATATTAATACTATAAAAATAAAATATTAATACTTCTAGATCTTGACGAATACAACTGCAAAATAAAGGTTACAATTTGAATGACTATAAATTATTAGAACTTTATTAGTTACATGTCAAAAGCCTATTTATGTGTGATATTTGATTAATACCTTACTATGTTTGTGATACTATTACGATAACTTCAATGCATGTTTATATTTATTACGGAAAAATCCCAATATTTAAAGAAACGTGTTCAAATATAATAAGAGCAAAATGTGTTATTCTCTTTTATGAATTTGTGTTTAATGATATAGACATGGTGATATTTTCTGAAATGTATAGTATTTTTTTTGTGAATTTGTAGGTACTAACTTAAATTACTGATTAGTTAAAGTTTACGTTTTAACCACAGTTTTAATACATAACTAATGACCACCCTCAAGTATAAAATCTGTCGCCAAGAACCTAACAGTATGATCCAACAGCAGTCCTTGAGAGCCAGAGAGTAATGAGAAATCAAAGGCAAATATATATTAACAACCGTTTGCCTCATGGTGAAGGCGTAGTAGTTCGTTGCTAGTGACTTAATGCATGTATTATTGGCAGTGATTACTGCTCAACATCAGGTGAGCCACGGGCGTGATCCATCACAATCCTATATTTCTATTTTTTTAGGTAGGCATTTGGCCTCTATCTCACCTAATGGAAAGTTATGACGCGGCCGAAGATGTAGCATGCTTGTCTAGAAGATACCTATTCACTCTAAGCTTGGAGACACCCAAATTATACTGTTCGGGAAACAAAAACGCGGGCAATGAGATCCACTCCTTCGCTGTACGGATGATAAAGGTGGAAGCGAAACGCTTCGAGCGAACTGGTTCATTCCTTCATGACAAATATTCCTCGTCAACCACGAAAGGATGACGGCCATCAGAGCGATGTCCGATGATAAAAGGGGCATGGAGGAATCAGCCCGTGTAATTCCTGACTTTCCTTCCCTTCACTTCCCACACTCTCCGAAACGTATAGGTACGATGTAATACCGATAGGCAAGCGAATAGAAAAATAATTAAGTTTCAGCGTATTTTGGTTAGCTGTTGGTCATCTGTTAAGCTTTATAGCATTCCTTGTATAAAGATAGCACAGATTGTCTTCTTCAGGGTCATGCACTTTCAAGTTTATTTTTAGAACCGAACGGTATGTCCAAACAAACACTAAGATGTATTTAGAAACGATGCAGGTTGCATTGTTGTTGAATGTTTGGTATCGTGAAAGTTCACCAAAGGTTTGGAGTTTATTAACGTTGTACTTTAGAATCAACTGTAGTAAAAACTCGCTCCTCAAACGAGAAACTGCGAGTAGCTGTGACCTTTCGGTTTAGTACGTTGACATCGTGAGGTCGTTCATATATGCCATTAGATGGAAGGATAAATGTATGAATGCGTATCACTGCCTTGCCTATTATGGCGTAAGCAGCAGTATTTACAAACAATCATGTGTTCAAAAACGGATAAATAAGTATATATAATAAGAAATTTAATATCGGTTTACCTTGAGAAACTTGTAATTACTGTACTTCTTGAGTAATAAATAGATTCAGGCGTTACTTTGCGGAAATCCATATTTAATTATATCAAATATTTAATTAAATAATATTTTAGAACATCACTTAAAAAGTAAAAATAATCTAGTGGCACTTCCGCTTAATTTTCCTTTTAAGCCGATGTGACATCACAAATGCCACGCAGCCAAATCGTAAGAATTTGCTACGCGTTTCACTTCTACACGAAGTATCCTCAGGTCTTGAATCTAGCGATCGTGCGCTATTAAGAGGCTTAACAGTAAAACTAGGCGGGATTGTCACAAATTTTTATATTTTCTAGAAACATTTTTAACTCTTTTCCTCTATTATTAATTTAATATTTTCTTAACGTATGTTTTATTATTAAGATGCGTGGGTATAAGACTTGAGTACAACTAAGAATCTCGATAACTCACCAACTACCTCAATGATTTACAAAATTATGGATGGCATATATAATATATACCTACTATTTGAAACATTATATCGAGTTTGGAAGCAAGTTGCTAACTAATAATAAATATTTTTTAAATAATTATGAATATCATAAGTAACCTACTTAACATCAAGTAGTATGATACATATATTTGAATAACCATAATATTATAATATTAAAATCATCAGTGTCATTACATTAACATAACTAAATAAGTAAACTTAAAAATATAAATAGTAGAACATATTCTTGTTAAATAATTACTCAAGTGCTTTAAAAGGTAAATATATATGATTATTAAATTGTTAATTGATTATGTTATGATCATAACTAGGCACAAATAACAATATATTCGTAGGCTCATATGATATTACGTGTGTATAATTTAGGTTGTATCTTAATTCTGAAGTTAGTAATAATAATCCTTTTGACACATAATATATCTTAAAATTATGTTAGATGGAAAATTTGTTGGTTACTAGCCGTATTCGAACCCACGACTACAGGTCTGGCTATGTAACTTTACCTCCAAGCTATAGCAGCACCTATCAGACACCATATATTTTCCTATATGTTATTGTACATGCCTTTATTAATAAAATACTACGAACCATATAGTACAACACTACAGCTACTACAATAAAAGCATTTAGACAACCTATAAGTCATAGCAGACTCACAGGCAGTCCAGATGCTCCAGCTCACTACCAGTTGGCAGCGTGCCTAGTATGCTGGCAGCATTGCCCCGTTGAATTGCAATGCTTATTCAGTGCCAGCATTTTGATCACGCGTCGCATTGACCAAGCGCTGGGATAAGTTTTGGAAAATAGGATAGCTCCCGGTCGCACGGACCAAACGTCTCCACACCAAACGGCTCAAATATATTACCACTACCGATGTATGTACGATGTACCGCAAGTATGCTAATACTTGCGCTGCTTATGCTGAAGTAGCTGTAAATTACGTAATAAAATAAAGTCAAGGTCATTTATTCGTAAAACCCATTTTATCATCACCTTAAATATCAGCCTTTACCTTAGCCTCAGGCTGTTAACCGCCACGGCTAAAAATACACGTTTTATGCAATCGTTGTGTACAATATACTGTACCATTCCACGAAGGTACGTCTGCTAAGCAAAAGCTATAATGACAATAGAAAATGCCTTGATTTGACATAAAAATACATTTTATGTTTCTATCACACGAAAAATGCACTAACCATGAATAATTTCTTTTACCAGGATATCGAATGCACTCTAAAGAATACTACGAATAGTTATCGGAAAAACGTTAGTCTTGGATGGAAGGAGCGATATGACAATGGATGCCGGTTCTTTCAGTATTGTATATTGGACCTACATTGTTCGGTGCTTTCAAAAGAATCCTACTGCTTCTTGTTTGGTTAACCAAACAAGTCATTACGAATATAAGATACTTTTATTATTGTTTAAGTTCCATGATAAAATATTCATACCTTCCATACCTCAATAGGAAAAAACGGAACCCTTATAGGATCACATTGGTGGACGTCTGTCTGTCTGTCAAGACCTTTTTACAGGAATTATATGAAATGTTTAGGTCTACAGTCCCTTATAGCTGTAAAAAAAAACAAATTTCTAAGCCAACGCAATCAAAGGATACAGCTGTTTATGACACAAATTTTCAACACTTGCAAGGGAATCAAAACCTACAGGGTACTTTCCGTGAACTCAGAATCTTAAAATTTGGTATGAAGCAACGTCTTAAAGCACAGAGAAAAGTCATACATCATATAATGAAAATGTTTAATAATATATTAATATTATGGATTTCATTTAGCAATAAAATGCCATAACTCTTACTTACTTACAAACATTGGGTTCCGGCAGCAGTCCTCTAGAGTCAGTAATTATGAAATTACAGGAATATAAGCTGGTGTTTGTTCCTACTACGTTACAATACTATAAAAAATACTCCGATATCCTAGAGCACAGGCCGCTTTTGGTGTGAATCCGTGGGACGCGGGTTTAATTCCATGTTGGGACATGGATTTTGTGTTCTCATAAATTGTCATTGTGATTTTCACTTGCATATATGTACGTAAGAGTATAACTATAAAATTGCAAAACCTCATCATAGGGGACAAGTAAAATAAAATTTTCGATTTACGTTACTAGTTTTGTGTTAAGCTGTTTTCCAAACTGATCAAGATTTCATCATCACTGATTTTATTTCGCTTCTGTGCAGTCCAATAGTGACAGTTTCAGCGTTTTTCAGTAAACCATGTAAACCATGAACTTGTTCGACGTCAAATTTATACATAGATTTGCTTACATTTACATTCAACGTCAATTCCGTATTTTTTTAATATACAGTTATATTTTTCTATAACCTTTCCGCTACATATTCCATTGTAAAACACTTGCTGTAATTGAACGGAATGAAAGGTCACTAAATAATTTTAGATAACATAAATGTGAGTAGACATCATTGTGTTATGATTATCAATATTATTAATTGTTAATTTTGTAAATTTTTGTTAATGACGATTGATAATATTATATTAGGTATATCTGAATATTTGTTCTATTAGAGGCAGTTTAATTTGTAGGTAATTCATGTATAGATTCAGATATCTTGAATCAGAGCTGGTAGTAGATATATATATATACCTATATAATCTAGTTTATAAGCAACGCTTGGGCCTATACTTCTGCATGCCAATCATGGTGGAATGTGCAGATCTGTTGCGGTAAACTTATAAACAATACTGTATTGTTTGAATACTCATATTCTTGCAAATAAATTGTATTTGTATTTGCTGTACCATTATCAGATTAATTTAGTATAGATGAAGTTTGACAGTGGTTTTAAAAAAAATAGCTATTATATAATAATGTCATTATATAAATTAGCATGAAAAACGGGTGGAGTAAGTTTTCAATGAGTTTGTTTCAACACATTGAAAACTATCTCCACCCTGCAGTTTCATCCGCTGCAAAAACGATAAAAGATTAATGACGATGATGATTAAAACTATTCAATGTATTATTCAAGGATCTACGCTATCTATACTCTAAATATTATCCAAATCAGTTCAGCCGTTTCAGCGTGACAAACATACACATTCACATCTTCTCCTCACTCAATTCATCGCAAATATTCGAATCCATATACTGTAACTAGTATAATGAATACGAATATTCCGCAGTTTTTACCCAAGTGTTGATGAATGATGATGATGAAAAGTATCAGCGCCTCATCTATCACCATATCAAATTTCACCAAACTTAGTCCAAGCGTGATGAAGTAACATATACAAGGTTATTGGAAAATGCTAACAACCTCTTATGGTTGATTTCTGTTAGTTTGAACAAACATTTTGAGACGATGTTTTTTTGTTAGATTTTTTTTATAAATTGGTAATATTTTTTTGTTTTTTTTTTATGGTTTTTTAACTGAATACGTGCGAGGAACCCCTGATTTTAAAATGCTCTTGTGCCTGTAATATTTCATATATTTTATTACTTTGCTCGATGTAAATATCAAAATTATATTCAAAGGGAGCACGGCGTGGCCCAGTGTTGCCACGACGGGCCCTCTTTTCTCAGAGTAGGCATTATAACACAAAAAAAAATTTAATAACTTTGAAAAAAAAAATGCATGTGCATTTTGTTTTCAAAACAAAAATAAAAGAACAAAAAAAATTTCTCAAAATGTTTGTTAGAACTAGCAGAAGTCAACCCTAAGAGGTTGTTAGCATTTTTTTTTTATGTTATTGTGACGGAACAAGCTCGAGGCCCCCCTGATGTTAAGCGGTTACCTCTGCCTATAACAGATGCATTTCGTCACAAGTGACGAATTGCACTGCGCCCGTCACCCTGAGACATAGTTGTTAAGTCTCATGTGCCTGTAATTTCACTGGCTCTCAAGGACTGATGCCGGAACACACCGTTAGGTTCTTGGCGACAGATTTTCTACTTGAGGGTGGTTGCTAGCCAGGCGGGCATTCGCAAAAAGCCCTTCCACCATGCGGTGAAGCTCAAGCCCGCGGCGGGATTCGAACCATGGACCTGCTGCGCGGCAGTCCATAGCCAATGCCACTGAGCCATCACTGCTTCAAGTTTTTACCAATAACCCCATATATAAACACACATACAACATTTTGCCTGGGGGTGATTATTGTGATAATATCATGACTTGGATATGACTGATTGATCATGACTTGGGTCGGTGACCGATAGTGGCATTACTACTAAGCGCTTACGTGCTTCGAAGGCCACGTTATGCCGTCAGTCCCGGTTGTAGTCATTATAGCCAGGTGGTAGGGTATTTTGAAAATTCCCGCCTAGCTAGCCACCACCTTCGAGTAAATAATTTATCGTCAAGCACTCAGCACTATGTTCCGGCATCTGTCCTTGACAGTCAGTAATTCCAGGTTAGTCTGAGCAACATCATTAATTATCACTTACAGGTGAGATGGTGGGCAAAGGCTAGCCCATCAGATATAAATAAAAATGAAAAAGAGAACTCGTCATAATAAAAACTGCAGCCCTCATTCATGTATCACTCAAGCGCAAAATTCTATTTACTATATGTGCATAATAATATATTGTATAGGTATAAATACATAATGCATAGTACCATATTACTGTCTGCGTCAAGCTATGATATAAGTTCTGACTCACCCTATTAACTTTAACGTGCTTTCGAAGTAATGTTCTTTCAAATGAACATGATTTCAACGTTCACATCTGGCTAGAGTGGCAAGCTTAATTGACGTATTGATTTACAGAGACCTACAATTATATTCGACAGATAACAGAATTACAGCTCATTAGAGTTTTGAGCTGGAGCGATGAAATACACTGGTGCAGTAGGTGAACTAGACACACAAATTGTCTGAATATTTACCATGCCTATTACAATGAGTAGCGAAATTATTAAGAGATACCGAACATACAAAATAAGATGTTCATGTGTTATAAAATTGTGATAAAGACTTAAGTTTAATAATTTAATTAATTTTATGTTAACTATAAAATTGCCTAAACTGACATATCAACTTTGCTATTGAGTCTTTTTTGTGAAGATGTCTCGTACGAAGTATTAGCACATTAAAGCTTGATATACATTAAAGGACCTGGCGTGCTGCGTTGTCTTTTTTGTCGGAGGGCCGGGGTGTCGAAAGATGCGACTAAAGGTAAAATTCCGGAAGCAGGGCAGCAGCGCCTTCCGAGAAACTGTTATTTATCTACACTGCCATCCCCAAGACGCCTACCAAGCGCAAAGCCAAGGGGGTTATCAAGCGGATACCCTGAAAAAGTATATTTTATACTTTGGTGTTAATGTTTATTTTTTGTACATGATATGAGAGCCTGAACTATTATTGGTAATAAAAATAATTATTTAGAATTGCGTTGTATCTCTAATGGTAACGTCTAGTGTATAAAATTAATCCTTAACCATTATAAATCTGCCCATATTTTCTGATTAACTTTGAAACTTACAAAGATTATTTACATTAATTTAACATAATAAGTTCAATAATTTTCATTAAAAGTCGTTTCTAAAGTTTTAAATTGTTAATGGTACGAAGCTCAGAAATTTTAATTGATTCTTTGTAAATTTGAAGTTCAAATAAGTTGTCGGCAACAAAATCGTGCTGTTCTCAGCTTAAGGAAAGTGTAATATCAAAGTAATGCTACACTATGTGGCATATTGGTTTCATTATTAATAGAAACATACTGATCAAAAAGAGGTTTGCTATGCGTATGTACGTTTGCACGATTTTTACCTTATCTATAGGGAGCAAAAATTTTCTGAAGATAAGTTTTCACCAGGATTATAAGTTTAAAAATTATGGTAGGAATAAGATACAAAAGTGATTTCTTATTGTTATTTTGTCCTTTAGGTAAGCAGTATAATTTCTAGCTTAAAAATCAATGAAGTGACTATTACATATTCTCTTGACGGATGTCGTAAGTCACTAAGGGGATAAATGTGCTTAGTCACCACCATGCAACCACGCACGTCGATTTATAGGTGTTTGGGAGCCATTGGGTACAAAATAAGGCTTTTCTAAACACATTGGTCAGACATTTTTTGAAGCGCTCGTAGCGAAGTTTGCTTAGCCATTCTGAATCGATCAGCAAAGTTAAGCAACGTCCGCCGCGGTCAGGAGTTGGATGGGTGACCGCTGGTGACATTACTACTGAGCGCTTCCGTGCTTCGGAGGGCACGTTAAGCCGTCGGTCCCGGTTGTTGTTTTAGGATGGCAGTCGTTATAGCATGGTGGTAGGGCACTTTGCAAATGCCCGCCTGGCTAGCTACCACCCTCAAGTTGAAAATCTGTCGCCAAGCACCTAACGGTGTGTTCCGGCAGCTGTCCTTGAGAGCCAGTAATTCTAGGTTAGCCTGTACAACATCTTCGACCACATCATTACTTAACATCAGGTGAGATAGTGGTCAATGGCTAACCTATCATGCATTAAAAAAAAAAAAAAAAAAAAGTGGAGATATACTACCCAAGGAACATTCTTAAATAGGTGGCGCACGGCAAAATTTGATTAATTATGTCTTAGTATATTCCTGTATCTTGTTAGTTGTCACTTATTTGAGTTTTTGATATTATATGAGAGAAGTACCCTCCCAGCAGGACGGTGATGTTTTTTTACATCTATCAGATTTCATTAAACGGGAAAATATGTGTGTCAGTCTAGTCATTTTTTATCCATCAAAGTTTTACATGGCTCCCCATGGGGGTGTAACGTCGACATCTTCTTATGGGAGTCGTAAGAGACGATCAAGGGTAAAATACTAGAAGGTGGGTAGCAGCGCCTTCTAATGAACCATCTTCTTGCACTATGATCCCGCCGCCTGCCAAGCGTTGCGTTATTACCTCCCCCTTTTTTGGAAATACCTTTGTTTAAAGATGGACGTCTTCAGACCGTTGAGATGTTGTAATGATACGTTGTTATTTTTATGTCCTAACTTTGATATAAGCCACATACTTATTTAACCTTATACTAACTATTTAAATTTAACTTTTATTCTTTTTTGTATCCATAGCAAGATTTTGTTATGAAAATTATTTATTGGAGGTTTGAGTTTTTAGATTTTTTCATTGAGTACCCAACTACATTATTTGTCATTAATCAATAATAAGGTAATATCCATGACCGACATCCTGCTTAATTCGTTTCAATATAATATAATTTGTTTTTCTATGAGCACATTTAAGGCTAGGTGACCACTGGGTTGAATAGCGCTTTGATAGTGAAGTATGTAGTTTTTGTCATTGAATACCTACTGAATTCGTAGAAAAACTCAATAACGCTTACGAAATGTCCCGTTACGCTCTATTTTTCTTATAGTACCGACGTGCTATTTTATTGTATGTGGTAGGGAGTGTATTTTAAATAAAACTAGTTAAGTACGAAGCTCAGGCTGGCAATACGTATCTTACTATACTAGAGTGATTAGCTTATGTACATATCCAATTTTTTTTTATTTATAATTAAAATTATTAGGTGAAATTTTAATTTTATATTAATTTAATTTATTTAAAATTATGATTTTTCATAAATTTTATATATAAACTAGGATATATCCCAACAAAAGAAGATTTTTATTTTATAATTGGACTAAAAATAGATAATCTTAAGTTTGAAACCTTGTCAGTTGATACTGCCATTTATAATTGTATAACTATAGAAGTACCTATTTAATTTAATAATAAAGGAATGAGAATTCTTTTCAAAATTCAGATTATTCACACCTGGTTTAAACCACTGTTACCAAATCGGAGTTTCCTTATTTCTAACATAGTGTGGAACGTTGCGGATGTCAATTATGCGAATACTGCGTATAAATTTTCATATAAATGTACCATTCATTGTTTCAATAAACAAAAGAGTAGTTGGTATAGCATCTGTTCTAGGCAGAGATTACCGCTTTATTCCAGAGGGGCCACTTGGATTCCATCACAATCCTGTACGAAAAATCTTTATTGCGTTGTAATAACTAAAAATGTTAATTTCTCAATATTTATTGTTGGGGTGATCTCGATTTACTAGGTAGTTCACAAATTGAACAAAAACGCTTGTTGACATGATTAATACTATATACTAGGTTTTAAATCAAAATCAAAAAAGAAATTCCATCATCGCGATCTTACGCAGCCGCTGCCACTACCTCCTGACAGCCCGAAACGCGCCACAAGCGAACCCGAAGTGTGCCACAAAGATACCTGAGGCATACTACAATATATTCCCCATGGGGTTTCAGGTTAGAATTGCACCTCCCCATTTATTTCCGTGGGTGTCGTAAGAGGCGACTAAGGGAAAAATAATGGAAGGTGGGCAGCTGCGCCTTAAGAACTGCTATCTTACACTGCGATCCCCAAGCCGCCTGCCAAGCGTGGGGATAAAGGCAAATACCCCCTCTATAGGGGAGGCTGTGTTCAGCAGTGGAAGATCCGGCTGATACAGTACTACAATATACATACATACAGGGAGTCCTAGTGGAGCAGCTATTTGGACATTTTAAGCAATATTATAACGTTTTTTTCTGGTACAATAAACTATTATTATTATATGGGATGGGTATAGGATTTGATATGAGTTACCTAACTGAATTCGCTGTACTGTGGCTAGGGTAAGTTAGTGCAAATCGCAAGCTAACTGGCTCTAAGGCTTGGTAGCTTTAGTTAATGAGAATGACTGTGCTGAGATATGAACTGCTTGAATTTTGTTTAGTGTAGCTGTGACATAGCTTTGTCTTTATTTCGGATATTACTGAATGTTTTGTAGGATTTTGAATTAATATTGATGTATAAAGTAGAACGATAGATAACATTTTATTGTACTTTCTCATTACAATTAATATAACCAATCAAATATTTTATCTCAAGAAAAAAAAAAAAGATCAATTAGGTCGTAGTAGTAGTACTATTGACGGCCTTATTGTTCGGTAGCAATCTCTGCCAGGCAACCGTAAAATAATATAATCACTACCGCTTAGCCCATAAATTCTGCCGCCAAGCGGCGGTGGAATTTCTGGGTTTATTTGATTTTTATTCATTTATTACGTTCTATTGTACTGAATATCGGCACAAAATATTACAGGTGGTATATTGCTGGGCTCGTTTGTTGCTTTAATAGTAGAGATAGGAATTTTTGTACATAGATATTTTTCCAGTTGGTATATATGACCGTTCGTAACTAACAGAGGCTCAACTGATGTTGATATATGATACGTCATTACCTTTATCTTGACGGCGCAAGTTTTACTGGTTACATTAAATGTTTACAATATCAAAATGGCAAATTTTATGCGATATATAAGTCAAGAATTGCACTGTGCCCGTCAGCTTGAGACATATATCGTTTTATATGAAGACACGGGTGTTTGAGCGTGAACTTACTATGAGTCAATATCACTATTCTGAGGATTTTGAGTGTGGTACGTCCGCCGCGGTCGCGTCATGCTTCACACTGAAGAAGGCTTCCGGCAGAAGCCGAAACATTGACGATAGTGATATCGACTCATAGTAAGGTCACGCTCAAACACCCGTGTCTTCATATAAAATATATAAACATGAGCGTAAGTTTTTATAATATGACATATATAGTTGTTAAGTCTCGTGCCTGTAATTTCACTCAAGTACTGCTGCCGGAACACATCGTTAGGTGCTTGGCGACAGATTTTCTACTTGAAGGTGGAGCAAAAAAAAAGCGGTGAAATTCAAGCCCGCGGCGGGATTCGAACCATGGCCTTGCTGCGCGGCAGTCCATAGCCAATGCCACTGAGCCATCACTGCTTCAAAAATATATACAATCTATATAGTCCTCAGTCAAGTTTTTAGTTTTAAGAATTTTTGCGTGTTTATGTTGTGTTTTAATTCTCTATTATTTTAATCTTTAGCTCACAAATAATTATGAAGTCTCAGGTAGAATATGTCAGGGCTATAAGGCCACTACAGCGAGCATTATGTGACACTAAACAACAAACCTATGACCCAAGTGATGAGTCATCCGATTGCGAGTAGGCTCTCTCTGTGCTGAATTTCTCCAAAACCAGTTCAGCGATGTATACATGATTAAATACAATCACACAAACACACACACTCACTTATTCGTGTATAATTTAAAAAGACAGGAATATTGCGCTACTACGGTAATAATAATATGCTGCAGAACATTAATACTTAAATGTTCTTAAATATAAATAGAATACGAAGCTTAAAAAAATCTCACATGTTAGCGAGTATATGTAAAGTGAGGTAGGTTAGGCGGCACATCAATTTCGGTTCAGGCTTATCTGGACTTATTGGCTCTCAAGAACAGTTGCCAGAACGCATCTTTAAATGCTTGACGACAGCTTTTCTACTCGATGGTGTCGAATGCCCGCCGATATAATAAGTAAAGGCATACCGCCGGTAAAAAAACGGAATATTTCCATAAAAATCTTTTTCCATCTGACTGAAGAAGCATAGTCATCCTACAAACATAACGACTGCGGCAATCGCATGTAATTATCGCATTGACTTTGCTTTGAAACCCAACGTGTTATCAATTTGAAGGCGTTAATGCGTTGACGAATTTCCCGAGCTTAATGTATGGAAAGGGGACACGGTTTGTTCACTGAGTTATATATTTACGGTGCGCCGATTGTCACGTCATTTCTGTGGGTATTTAATATTATTCGAACCAATTTATTATGAACTTGATTGATTTAATTTTGTTCGAAACAATGACAGCTATTGACAGTTTTATGTATAGACTGTGGTGCCGCTTGTCTTTTGTTAGATGCTCAACACCAGCTTGAGCTTCTTCACCGCACGGTGGAAGGGCATTTAGAGATTGCTCGCCTGACTAGCAACCACCCTCATGTAGAAAATCTGACGCCGAGCACTTAAGTGTGATGCAGTAGTCCTCTTATATCTCAAAGCTAGTAAAATTACAGGCACATGATACGTTACAAATGTATGTTTCAGGGTGACGGGTGCAGTACATTTGCATCTGCACAAATGCATCTGTATTAAGGCAGACATTACCGCTTTACATTGGGTTGGCTTAATGCTTGTTCCGTCACAATAATATAAAATATATTAATATAAATGTTGTGTAGTTACTCATAATTAACTCTGTTGGAACTAGTCCAATACATAGCAAATGTTTTGCATTTTCTTAAGATCAGCCATTTGACTAACTCGAAATGTTTGCTGTCACGACATGCGATATTGTCCTGTATTCAAAGTACGATACATATGTAAGTCGTAGTGATATCCACGTTTCACCAGTATTTTTGAATCTTTTGTCACAGATAATAGAGGGCGAGACTATTGCCATTACCAGGTATGGTTCCAGAATCCAAACTGTACTAAATATAAAGGAAACATTTATACAGCTGATTTCTAAGCAACGTATTATTAAAAATAATGAACTTATTCGACACCTAAAAACAACTGCAAACCCGCTTTCAGTGCCAATCATCACAAGGAAGAGAAACTAAAACATTATAATAGATCTAGATAATACGTATTAAGTATATTAATAATACCTATTCAAACCCTATGACCTCAATTTCACTCGACTGTGACTTTTATATGACAAGGACAAATTACTTTGCAAATAAAATTCAGTGACATGAGACAATGAATACGTATTTAAATTTAGTTATTCACAGTATTTTTCCAATTGTTATCTTCTGTATACTGTATCAGCCGGATCGTCCACTGCTGAATACAGCCTCCACTATGTAGGGGGTATTTGCCATAATCCCCACGCTTGGCAGGCGGCTTGGGTATCGCAATGTAAGATGGCAGTTCTTTAGAAGGCGCTGCTGCCCACCTTCCAGTATTTTTCCATTAGTCGCCTCTTACGACTCCCACGGGATGATATGGGGAGGTGCAATTCTAACCCGGCAGCAACACACGGGGGATCTTCTTTATACATATAGTAAAAGTTTAAAAAAGAAAAAGTCTGTACATTTATTTATAACGAATAATATTTTATTCCAGTAAGGAACCCTCGAGACCTCGGGAAAAAAATTCGTTCAACCAAAAGTACTCAAGATTTAATTTAAAAGTTATTCAAAAATATTCATTGCCCTTCACTTTCATCCATTCGGCAATTTTCTGGACCCTACCAACGTGTCTTTTTATCTATAAATCATTCTCAAGAGCACAGAGTGAAAATGACTTATGTCATGAACTGACGAGACGGACCACTCGCCTGCCTGATGATCAGCGTAACATCTGTGTACTCGTAACCACATAGTGCTTCAAGATTACCTACTGCTATCAGGTAGATATCTGATACTGTGATGGTTACATCAAGAAAGACTCTCGCTGAAGATACCTACTACCTAATCTTCTCAGTTAACATTTCCAGGGTAGATAACGTCGTCACTATCCACATGGTTAGTCTGCATAATTTTTTTTCTTGTCTGTTATATTAATATTTAAATAAGATGAAAGCGCGGGCAAAAGCTGATCTTATGTACAGTACATAAATAATAAAATCTGGACCAAAATATAAGTGGTACAGTTTCTACACTATTTTTGTCACCCAAGAACAATGTAAGCTTAGCTAATGCAATGTTTTATGAGATTTGGCGGACGTAGTGCGTATATTTTAGATTTGCATTTTCCTTGATGTTGTTTTGGGTTAAAAGTAGGTCATCGTTATTAATTTTACTTTCTTTTTATAGCTTCGTTGTATATATGACTTTTATTAGGTTCAGTACAAAAGCTTGCTATTACAAATTCCCTACATTTAAAAACACTGTAACAGATCTTTGATCACTGATTTCAAGGCTAGACTGTCAGTAAAATAAAAAATTGATTACCATATTTGATCACTATCAAGTTGCTAGCCATTCAGTCATTGAAAATAAAGTTACAGTAAGAATTGCCGAGTCTTATACGATATCTTATTTTTTTTTTATTCTCGATAGATTAGCCTTTGACCACTATTTCACCTGATGGTAAGTGATGATGTGGTCGAAGATGTTGTTCAGGCTAACCTAGAATTACTGGCTCTCAAGGACAGCTGCCGGAACACACCGTAAGGTGCTTGGCGACAGATTTTCTACTTGAGGGTGGTAGCTAGCCAGGCGGGCATTTGCAAAATGCCCTACCACCATGCTATAACGACTGCCATCCAAAGACAACAACCGGGACCGACGGCTTAACGTGCCCTCCGAAGCACGGAAGCGCTCAGTAGTAATGTCAGCAGCGGTCACCCATCCAACTCATGACCGCGGCGGACGTTGCTTAACTTTGCTGATCGGTTCAGAACGGCTAAGCAAACTTCGCTACGAGCGCTCCAAAATTTTTGACATAAATTAAAGTTTTCCTTATGTAATACAGTAATACTCCAGTTCAGTGATGATATTGGCCCTAAGACAAGCAACAGTTCGATAAGAAAAAAAACAAAAACTATTTTAAGGGTTTACTCAATTATTGATACTTGAAAGATAAACTGTTCAGAAGATCATTATTTAGATCAAAAAAAAGTTTAATAGATGAATTTTTTGACAATAAATCCATGCTTCAGATTCATTCATAAATGATTGATTAACCTTCCAAATTAATAATTTAAAATTAAGAGGGTCAAAATGCGGGCCCCATAATTTTGAGCGAAAATTGACCTAAGCGTAGAGGTTAATATGTGAAAAAATAAAATATATGATGTGCAGTTGTTGTATAATGATTTTCTGGGTTCTAAACTATGATACATTTTCACATGTTACCTTTGCTACAATGTGGTCAGTTATATTCCTAACAAATCCGTGTTTAAACATTTTAAATGGGACAAGTTTATCTAATTCAAAAGTATTATTTCACATCCGCGCATTTCGGACAAACAAAAGGTCATAGCTACCACATGCAGCTTGCATTGAGATCAAACTTGATTATATTCATGTTTAGTTTAATTTTCCTATACAAGCTCCTAATTAATCTGTATCGGACCTTAAAATCATGTTCTTTTATTGTTTATTTATTTAGATTACTGCATACCTCATAAGTGGAACAAGTGATTGAATCAATTTTATAGATCTGTTTATCTATTTAGAAACACTGAGGAATTTCGCATTCAAACTATGCGATCTTATACCACACAAAGTAGAAGAATTGGCCATAAAGCACACAAAAATGCCTATTAGTATTCAATCTATTGCAATAAATTTTCGATGGTTGTCAAAGCAAAGCGTGTTAATTTTGTTAATTAAAATATGTGAGACATCTTTATGCAAAATATGTCTCGTTTTTATTTCCAACAATATGTTTAAATTAGTAAATGTTCTACACTCTAGTACTACACATAGTTGTATTCTTAATGTTCTAACATTTATGTTCGCTTGCCTATAAATTATATAGATGAATAAAAGGCAATAAAAACAATATAGTAAGTTGGTGAAAATCGATTATTTTATCAGTAATGATTACTAAAAACGGTAAACATTTTTTTTAACAAACTGTGGAACCGACTTCTAACACTGAAAAGTATGAAATATTTTTTTGAAGTCGGATCACGAAAATGTGGTGTCTCAGAGTGTTTTGAATCAGCATGGGGCTGACTTTAACTTCCGTTTTTGTTATAATTTTTTTTTTTACGTTATTCTTGGAATGTTCGTGTTTTCTTTACAATTCATTAAATTATATAAATAACTGGTCTTTTGTATTAGCTATTATTCTATGAGTGCTAGTTAGGTCTATTTGGTACATGCCTAGCCACAAACTGCACTATTGCTACAAAATGTGCGTCTGTGCTGTAGTGTGAATGCTTTTGCGCAAATATACAGGCAGAGATTATATACGAGACAGGGATGGTAAATGTGTCGCGTTTACAAATATATAGATATACGCCCGGTGTGCAGCCTTACTTGTGTAAATGAGGATGTTCATACCTAAACACACCATGTAAATTATTATTCAAGAGACTTAATGCGCATTTCGTTTCATTTGTTTAAATTAAGAAATGAATGGGTCCATTTGCGTGAGAAAAAATAAAATATTATATTATGAATTTTCACTGATTATGAACCTTGCAACAAACAGAAAAATAGCTACTTTTTTGCTTCACTCTTAACACTCTCCATTTCCTCGTTCTGCCAATATCAGTTGATTTGAAATAGGGGGTAGATACTTATACACATTTTAACTTTTGTTTGTTAAATAATGAATGTATGGTACTAAAAAGTTTTCAATCAGGACTGACATTATCTACACCAACTTAAAAAAAATAATTGAGCGTGACAAGAGTACTATCCCTTAGTACATCGTTTGTTTATCTAGATTTTTAATACATCTAACATGGCATCTTAACATCACATGAAGAAGCAACAGTTCTCATCTGCCGCTCTCAGTACATACTACGGACTGTTGCCCAAAAATCTTGTCTGAAATCATTGTCCTACCCGGGACTTAAATTCAGGACCTCACGATGCAGACGTGATGTCACTTCATCACTCCGCCAACAGAGCAATGTGACACCTTTTAATATTTGCGAAAATAACTGGGTAAATAATTTACGAATAAAATCATAGAAAATACATTTAACAGAGAAAGACGTTTAAACACAGATCAAAGACAACTTTATCCAATAGTTTTCATCAATTTTCACGGTACGTTTATCTTAAATAACAATAGGCAAATTGGCCCCTAGCCAATCAAAAGGGACAGACAGGTAAGGTCATATTTATATTCTTTATTGTTATTTGCCCGCTGCTTAGTACATGTTTAATATTATCAATGAATCCTCTTATCTCTATTCTGCCTCTGGATCAATTAAATCAATAAAGACAAATTAAATTGAATGAAGCGTTATGGAGGTGACTTAATTCATGAGTACCACCCAAATTGCTCGATGGTTTTTCCTCTGTGGTGATACGGTATTATATTAATCACAATACCTTGTAATTATACGCTTAATATCATGTTACAGCGCATAGCTATGAATATTAATCAGAAAACTGCGTTCGCTTAACATGTCGTAAGTCCGAAGATTTCAAACTACTACAAAATCAAAGTTCAAAAAAGAAAATAAAATATTATTTATTGAACTATAATCATTATTAAGTGTGTCACTTGTTTTGTGTATTTTTGTTTTTATGACAAAGCTGAATAAAAGTTTAAAAAAATAGTTTCTGTATGGTTTCGGGTAATCTTCTACACATAATTATGCTTGTATTACAAGCATAATTATATACAAAATTCAAACATCTACCTATTATGAATTCAAAGATACAGCACTTTTAAGTCCGACGGACGAACGGAGACAGCTGAAGCTTAGTAACAGCATAGTAAAACCAGACTGAGTTTCTGTTTTCTTGATAGTACTTTCACTCTTAGTAGCATTATTATAAGACACGATTATCTAGAAAAAAATATTATTGACCACCCACAAAATCGAAGAGACAACAAAAACATTAAATGGTATAGTATTATCAATATTACATCACACAAATCCCAATACAATTGCACTACTAATAGCTAATTGTAACGCATAACTGATTATGAATCTCAATCACAAAACTGCGTTGGCATTACATTTCATAAGTCCTAAATTCTCGAACACCCACAAAACCGAGGCATGTAAATCGTTTGTAATCTACCAGTAATCTTAGTCACCCGCGACGTGGTTAGCATACTTATTGCTGATTGGCATAAATATAGCCCGATTATGATATAAATCGCTATTGACAACACCTAAGAGGTAAAACTGGATTTACAAATTGTTAAGGATAACAAGATGTAAGGTGGCATGATATTTATAAACTGACTTTGTATTAATTACAGCCATTCTCGAATACATTATTGCGTGAGATGGAACTGAACCAATGACCCTTCTACGATATTTCTTGGAAGTTAAAAACATATATTTAGGTGAAGTGAGTCAAAAAATGGCAAATTTTGAACATGTTTTATATAAAAGTGATAGATTCAGGCGTTACTATGCGGATATCCATATTTAATACCAACAAATATTTCAAAAATATTTTGATAAAACACTTAAAACATATTATATTGGTTTGGCTGTGTGGCGTTTGTCATGTCAGCATGTCAAACATGATTAATATTTTTAAATGTTTTATTAAAGTATTTTTAAAATATTTGTTATTATTATATGTGCCCATCAGTTAAAAAACCCTACAGATACATATAAATACTATATATAATATTCTAGGGGATTGGCGAATACCATGCCTGATCGGAAAATATGATTAAATTATTTCTCTCGGTAGACAAAAAAAACAATTAATTCTAAAAATTCGCTTAATCAAGATTTGTGTCTATAAATTAATCGTATCAACAAAAATTTCGTTTCTAATTATTATGTAGGAACCATGTTATACAGTTCCTGAAATATTTTTTCGTATCTAAAAACAATACTTATTTAAAAAAATTAAGAATTTGTTTAAATAAAATTGCTCACGCTATTGACATATTGAGTAGTTCTGTTGAAGTATATGTTCTGTGATTCTGTGTCGTTCGCTCCCGTGTGAAACGAGGTCTCTACGCCCTCAGCCTGATATTGTTCAAAGACGACTTTGTCTTAACTATAGCCCTCTTCCTTCGATAAAATATACCCTAGATGCAACTTTTAGTATTGACAGAACGCATATAAACGGCTCAAGTTATCCTATACCTTTCTGTCTATTGAGATACACATAAAAACCTTAAAATTACACAAAAACGTAGTAAATCTATTTAAGTTATTTAACAATATTCAACCTTGTTTCAGTTGCATAAGGTTTAATTTTCAATTACTTCGTAATAAACTTATAGCACTTTTAACTCTGCGCCATTGAAGAGAGCTCGTAAAATTTTATTACCCTTTGCTGTGATAGAACATAAAATACAATGGAGTCGCTTACTCCTAATCTCGTACTAAAAATATTATTTAGTAATTAGTTTTTTTGGTGACATTTATAATTGGAATTTTAACTATCCGTATTAGTCAACTAGCTTATATACCCTGGTTTTGCCCGGGTTGAAAAGGTGTGTAGTAGATTATATGCGGATGTTGGGAGATAGAAAAGGGATCTGTTATAATGAAATCAGAATATTAATTATTCGGCTTTAATTTTCATTAACATTTATTTATTTATTCCACACAGAACAAAAAGCAATTAAAAACAAATAATATAACAATATAATGTATCAGACCTGAATTGCAGTTCAGATACCTGCGTGTTACAGCAAAATGTATAAAGTAAACGTGTTTGAGTAATTATGAATGTTAATACAATGTTAATGTTATACATTGTATATGTAATACAATATTTAATATTTATAAACTACCTTTACATACTATGTTCATATCATACATTCTGAAAATCACCTGTAATAATAAGAGTGCACGCTAAACCTCGTGCATTCAGGATTGTGCAGGTGGCTCGGACATTTCGATATTAAATCATTAACATACAACATCAATTAAAAACAGGAACACTAGAACTTGAAAAAGGTTTTGTGGTATTTTTCCAATCAGTAAGCCAAGTCACTGTAACACGTATTAGTACATAAAACATGCAAAGATATGCACACACACACATAAAAATATTGTATATATGTTTGTTAGCACTAATCCATATTATAAGTGAATATATTGCAGTTCTAATAATATTTCATACACACATGTCAAATTGATAACCTCCTTTTTTGAAGTTGGAAAATGTAAAATAAATGCCTGTGTACAGTCTGAGAAAATAAAAGATTATTATGACGACTCCGATAGACTTGTTCTGAATTAGGGCTCACTTGTTCTTGTCTTGCATGGAATGTTATTATGCGTGCGAAAGAGACAACTGCGTGACAGGAGTAACGGAATCTAATTTGTTGATGTATTAATTTGGAGGTGATAATTAAATAATTATGAATGTTTATCACTTAAAATACGATAAATATGTATAAAACTTACTGAAAATAGGAAATCCCATGTATTTTTCGCTTTGTAAGTGTATTATTTTTGCAACTATTCACAGAGCACTTCGGCATTGTTTCACTCGACGATCAGCGCGTCACTGACGGCAAAACTGTGCTTCAGATCATTATAAGCACAGTTTTGTTTGGTTAACTTTGGAGCGTTCGCGCAGAATCTAGGGTATATTTTATCGAAGCCCTCTTCTTATGTTATAACTTCTCAATTAAAAGAAGACGTTCAGTCGTTCGCTCCCATGTGAAACGTGGTCTCTACGCCCTCATCCTGATATTGTTCAAAGATGACTTCATCTTAACTATAGCCCTCTTTTTACTTTATAACTTCTCAATTAAAAGAAGACGTTCAATCGTTCGCTCTCATGTGAAACTATGTCTCTACGACATCAGCCTGATATTGTTCAAAGACGACTTTGTCTTAACTATAGCCCTCTTGTTATGGTTACTGTATGTAAATATATACTTATGTTTACTTTTCAATTAAAAGACGACGTTCAGACTGTAAAATTAACAACAATAATGTCCCAGTAGCTTTTATGTACTGCCACTAAAGTTCCATGGGATTAATTGCTTCAACTGAAAGTTACGATTCAAATTATTTGACATTTGGCGTCAAAATTTCGAGCAATATTAATACGACTTCTTATTATAGCGATGACAGTATCAATGAAAAAAATCTTCGAGACTTAGATTAAAAGTTGGATTTAATTTAAAACTTACCTATACGTGCTTAAACTTTGTGATGTATTGGAACTTTTCGAAGGGTTTGCTTTGCTTAATGTCACATTAAATTTTAAGTGTAAGATCTATGATTGATGAAAGATTTTTATTAAAATATTATTTGCATATTAAGATAAGATATATATGCATATATACTACTACTAAGATGAGATAGCTATTACGCAGATAGGCATTTAAAACTGTTCAATTATCGAAATTGACATAATTGAACCTGTAAAATGAACTTGACACTCCTTTCTGAGAACCAATAAATATAATTAATAAATAAATGTACCAGCTAGCACTCACAGTGTTTAGTCGAAATCTCCGAACGTTGTTCAATAAATATAAACTGTTAAATTATAGGCGCATTAAAGCGCTATTTTTCAATAAAATATATGGTCACCCAAAAATATAATAAGAACGTATGTGGACTGTATAAATTTGTTGTAAATTTTATACAATCCACATCATAATTATAATTAATATTTTATTGCTGTGATATTTGTATTGCATCTTTTTTTTTAACCGAAAGTCACAATATTCACCGTTAAACAAAGGCTTCCTCGACTAAGGGTATTTTATTTACTGACCTCCACGCTTTGCAGGCGTCTTGTTGGGTATCACAGTTTAAGATGCCGGTTTTTCAGAAGGTTCTGGTAATTTTCCCCACTTTCTGGTATTTTTCATACAACATACTACTCTACATTGGGGTTGAAGGGGTACAATTCTTGCCTGGCAACCTATGGAAATTTTATACCTCATGATTAAAAACATGTGTCTTAAAGCCCAGTATTTAATTATCAGATAGTGACTTTTCCTAAGAATAAACTATACCTACACAACTAATTTAAAGAATGTCGATTCTTGAAACAAATTTGTTTTCAATTTGGGTGGTTAGTATTTTATAGGTCCGATATTTTTAAGCTGGTGATATAATACAGGGCTAAATATAATCTATTTGAAACACGTACTAAGTGAATGACAAAAGTAAGTTATGTTAGTAGGCTTACTTTATGGGATTGTGTTGAACACGCAAGAGTCCCACCTTTTGTAAAGTAGTGACCTCTGCCTTTAACAAATGCATTTTGTTACAAGTGGCGAGTTGCATTGCGCTCGCCATTCATTTCATATTTAATAACTGGTTCTCAAGGACTGCTGCCGGACCATACTATTTAGTACTTGGCAATTTTTTTTCCTTGAGGGTGGTAGCTAGCCAGACGAGTATTCACAAAGTGCCCACCACCATTCGGTGAAGCTTAAGCCAGCTGTGGAGATCGAAGCATGGTCCTACGGCACCGCAGGCCATACCTATAACCACTCAGCTATCACTGCTTCACACTTCAAACAATTTAAGACCTGGATAACTTAGGGTAAGAAAGTATCAACAAGTTGTAGATATTCCTAAGAATTAATTACTAGTATTAAATTGAAGTAAATAACAAAACAAACATAAGTCACTTTTACAAAGTAGCTCGAGTTGTACAGAGCCAAATATGGGTATAATAGTAGCTTAGATTACTAAGTTACTATTGAATGGAAATCACATGATTATGATCGTACAATTTGAGACATGGATCACTGTTCCGACGAGCTTTTTGACCTTATTCCTGCGTCGAAATTTTACTACCGCACATCTCGACACCGTCAAAAGCCCACCCCCACATCCAGCAAGTATGGTACATCACACACTGTTCGCTTTTCTCGCTCATTTCTACCGCGTACTTGTGGGATGTGGAACGACCTTCCTCCAGAGGTCTTTCCGCGAAGCTACGATATGAACCAGTTCAAAAGGGGCATCTACAAATTCCTCTCTGGGCAGGCAACGCATCGGCAGCGCAGCTAGTGTTGCAGATGTCCATAGGCGGCGGTTACCGTTTTCCATCAGACGGGCCGCCTGCTTGTTTGTCACCCATAATATAAAAAATAAATAAACTTATGGTGAGCGGATTAGTAAAGTTTCCACAAGTTGTCGATGTCCCTAGGAATTTCAAATAAATACCCAACGTATTATATTGAAGTAAATAGTATTTAATTAAGTACACATAAGTCATATTTACAAAGTAGCTCGAGTCATTCAGAGCCAAATAAGGTAATCTATGTTACTATTGAATGGAAATCACATGATTTTAAATTCTATAGAAAAATTTAGTCTGCCAAGTAGGTTATTTATTTCATATCATTATCAGCAGTAACATGACTTATTATATGTATTTTTATTAATTATGCTTTGTTGTATTACTGCCTCATTTGTGCTAAGCGGTTTCGATCCCAGAGTTTTTCGAAGCAATGATAGCTCAGTGGCTTTGGCTATGGACTGCCGCGCAACAGGTCCATGGTTCGAATCCCGCCGCGGGGTTGAGCTTCACTGCATGGTGGAAGGGCATTTTTGCGAATGCCCACCTGGCTAGCTACCACCCTCTAGTAGAAAATCTGTCGCCAAGCACCTAACGGTGTGTTCCGGCAGCTGTCCTTGAGAGCCAGTAATTCTAGGTAAGCCTGAACAACATCTTCGACCACATCATTACTTACCATCAGGTGAGATAGTGGTCAAAGGCTAACCTATCAGGCATAAAAAAAAATAAAAAAAAAACATGCGTTGAAGTTCAAGCCCACGGCGGGATTCAAACCATGGACCTGCTGCGCGGCAGTTCATAGCCATAAAAAAATATTTTTTTTTGTACATTCTGTGTTTGTACCTAACCCTAGGTGCAGGAGTGATAGTCGCACTTGGCCGGCTTTATTTATATATTAAATTAAGCTGATTCAATGCATAAACATCTGCATGCAATGAACAACAGAACTAACAACTAGTGTCTAGGAGCTTTTTAGTGCATACGCACCGCTGTAAGGAATTTCACATAGTGGTACTAAACTTGCTAATCTTTGTACCGTAAGGAGGGTCCAGTTGCTACACAAGTGTTTGGTTATTCTACAACAAAGTGTATTCAAACCGAGATTTTTAGTTTTGTACTATGAAACATGTTGTCTTATTTGTATAAATATAAACAAACATAATTTACAACTGTCAAAAAAAAAACAATTGAAATAAATATGCTGTTTTACTTATATTAAAAAAATAATGTTAAGTCGTAACTTTTAACATATTTTTTTTTATTCTGTAAATTTACAGGAAAATACAGAAAATTGATTTAATGAACAACAAGCGTGATGATGATATTTTTTTTATTACAATTGACGAAGTGTTTTCATTCTTCTATTTTATAATAGCTTTGATATTAAAAACGTACTGGCCAAAATAGCTAACGAATTACAGAGTAACTTTTCCTTATTAATCGCAACTATTGATAGAACATCAAAACTGTATCCACATTTTTTGCTTTGAACAATTTAGGTAAATGTGAAATTTTATATAAAATATGGATAGGTTAGCAATTGACCGCAGCTGTTGGTAAGTGATGATGTGATTTAAAATATGATTCAAGCTAAGCTTTGAATTTAAACTGTTCTTATTCTTAAGAGAATTATATTTTTTCTTGTTTACTTCCTTATTTGTATTATACGATTAGAATGTATGAATCATTGGTGTGTTAGTTCTCTATATTCTCGCACAATGATTATTATTCTGTAAAGACAAGTCATTCTATTAGTTAAAATTCAACATAGGCTTTAGGAGATACCCTAGGAAATTAACCATACAACTTTCTATACCTGGGATGTAAGACAAAGGTAAAAGTACCAGAAGATAAGGAGCACGGTTTTCGACGCCTACCAAGCGTAGGGATTACGTCAAACATTTGGTTTCAAACAAAAATTCAATACTTACATTTAAAAAATCGGTCGCAAGTGCAAGTCGGACTCGCGCACGAAGAGTTCCGTACCATTAGCTATACAACATTAGACTTCATATTTTAACCCTTTTAGGGTTCCGTACCCAAAGGGTAAAAATGGGACCCTATTACTGAGACTTCGCTATCCGCTGTTTTTACCCTTTGGGTACGGAACCCTAAAAGGGTTAAAATATGAAGTCTAATGTTGTATAGCCAATGGTACGGAACCCTGCGTGAGCGAGTCCGACTCGCACTTGGCCGTTTTTTTGTTTTAACGTGAGCGAGTCCGACTCGCACTTGGCCAACTTTTTGTATTTGTTTTAATAGCGGCAACAGAAATACATTATCTGTGAAATTTTCAATTGTCTAGCTTATACCGTTCTCGAGATACAGCCTGGTGATAGACGGACGGACGGACAGCGAAGTCTTAGTAATAGGGTCCCGTTTTTACCATTTGGGTACGGAACCCTAAAAAGACAATAAATAAGATATAAATATAAGAGTAAGAAATACTAAGTACAAAAAAAAACAGTTTTATTCTATTGATGTTTTAATATAAATGTGTTTTTAATGCAACTAGTTGCTACATTTCATTTTTATTTTTTTGTATATTATGAACCAATAATCCAATATATAATATATCTCCAAATTTCATTTCGATTATATCAAAATAGGTAAAGTACTTTTTTATTTATGCCCAATTAAGTATATATATGGATGATGGCATGGTACGAGTAATTGAAACTGTTATTGATGGTTACCAGTAGGTAAGTATATTGTATTGTGAATGAGTTTAAAAAAAATTTAGCAAAAAATGGAACCGACTTCAACACCCAAAAGTGTAAAATAACTTGTTGAAGTCAATACCATGATAGTTCAAAAGTACCTATTATCACAATACTGATCGCATGGTACCGACTTAGACACTTTTAGAATTTGAAGTCGGTTCCATTTTTTGCTAAAAAAAAAATGTTTACCCTTTTTAGAGACCCTTGCTACTGACGGGATAGATTATGATTCATTGTTAACGACTATATCATCAAGATAAATAAATATTTTTCAGGTATTATAGTGTAACTCAAAAACGGCTAGACCAATTTTGATAAAAAAAAATTAAAATGGGACCAAACGACAAGCATCACCTTTCAAATAAAAAAAATATTTTCAAAATCTGTTCACCCAGTCCAGAGATCTGAGGTAACAAACATTAAAAAAAAAATACAGACGAATTGAGAATCTCCTCCTTTTTGGAAGTCGGTTAAAAATAGATCTTGTATATAGAATATAAATAATAAAATAGCAAAAATAGAACGGACTTGTAACTCCGAAAGGCAAGAAAGCACTCGTTGACGACAGTTCACAAAATGATGAAAAAAATGAAAATCGATTGTTATCATTATCGATGATGCGCAATAATATACCGTTGCCAGTGAATGAAGTTCGCAGATATATCCATAGGCTGGTGATGATAAAAAAACATCGGCCGACAATAAGGAAATGAAAAATCTGCACAGTGTTACCTGGAGTTCGTCCGTCTTCACGGGTCCTCCTGGTGTTTGTTTATGGCCGCAACTTTCTCACTTGCTTCATTGTATATTATGCATCGATTGGTTTGTTTATACGAATACGATCACAAAGCCCTGCACGGTTTAAATAATATATTGTAGGTGGTATCTTCACCAAGCATCAAATTACGTGCGGTGAGAACGGAACGTAGTTCCAGACTACTGATACCTTGACAAATAACGGCCAGTACATTTACTGTGCAGCGAATATATGAAAAATGCAGGTAGATATGAAAAAAGCTGCTTACAATAAAATGGCGTAAGTAGTGCGAACTAATAGCTGGTTAAAATTACTATATTATGATCTGATCAAATATAAGACAGCAAAGTGATGAATATCCAGACATTATACTAAAAATCCTTTTAAGGGTGAAGGATTACGACAGACGAGAACGACAGTTTACCGATATATGGAGGCCGTAAGTCATAAATGATGCAGTAGAAAATATTTACATTCAGCACTACATGTGGTTTAAGTATTCGAGAAAATTTCCCGAGAAGGTGTTGTCTTGAGTGTAAATACACAAAAAGACAGACTTGTTCATTACAATCTGCATTGCACATTCGAATGTGGCTTGTTTATGGTTTCTTTTGCTACTTTAATTAACCTCTTTTGAAGCAGTGTTTCCAGTTTGGGACAATTCGTTACTCGGATACCATTATCATTTTTATTTTTATTCGACGCGTGATCAAAATGCTTGCACATATTTGGCTCAACGCATAAGCATTGCAAATTAACGGGGCAATGCTGCCAGCACGCTGGCCACGTTGCCAACTGGTAGTCTGCTGGAGCATTTGGACTACCTGTGAGTCTGCAATGACTTATAGGTTGTCTAAATGCTTTTATTGTCAAAGGTGTAGTAATAACAAATATTTTAAGAAAACATCAAATTAATATTTTAATAAAACACTTAAAAATTACAAAAATATACCTAGTAACAATTCCGCCTAATTTTCCTCTAAGCCGACGTGCGTCACAAACGCCACGCAGCCAAAACGGAAGAATTTTTCGACGCGTTTCTCTTCTACACGAAGCATCCTCAGCAGATCTTGACTCTGCGAGCGCACGATCGAGCAGAGTCAAGATCTCCTGAGGATGCTTCGTGTAGAAGAGAAACGCGTCGAAAAAAAAACAAATCTTCCGGTTTGGCTGCGTGGCGTTTGTGACGTCACGTCGGCTTAGCAGGAAAATTAGACGGAATCGTCACTAGATATATTTTTGGATTTTTTAAGTGTTTTATTGAAATATTAATTTGATGTTTTCTTAAAATAATTGAAAAATATTTATTATTAAATATGGATTTCCGCAAAGTAACGCCTGAATCTATTCATTATCTAAAAGCTGTAGTATTGTATATAGTTCGTAGTTTTTTGTTAATAAAGGGATACCACCTTTGAAAAAAAAAACATTTTCTACATGATTTAATTTAACTATAATTATAATTCCAGGTAAGACTTGTAACATTTTCAACTACGTCGTCACTTACCTTCAGGTGAGATTGTTCAAAGGTTTATCTCTTAGCAACTTAAATAAAACAGTTTTATACATAATTTTGCCGCTGTCGGCAAGCACCTAAGTGGATATCCGGCAGCTGTCTTTAACAGATAGTAATTTTAGGTTAAGCCTGATAACACCTCCAAGGTGAGACTTGTATTTGATAATTCAACTGGCCATTGCGAACCAATGCCAACCACAAAATTGAAAAAAAAAAAAAACAAAAAGGATGGGCTCTGATTAACGCAGCATTAACTACTACAACTATTTTCTACATATAATTACTACTCTCTTCTCTGTGTTAAAATATGCAAAAGTTTGTTACTCTCACTTCCAAATCTGCTAAACAGTTTTTGATGAAATGTAAAAAAACTAACATTATTTTTACTTAATTTTTCTGGTGGAAAGTTTTCAATCTAAGCCTGGATTCTGGTACTGTGTCTCTTCATTAGAGAGTGAGAGACAAAAATATATATATGTATATATATTGGCTCTCTAGGACTGCCTCCGGAACACACCGTTTGGTGCTTGGCGATTGATTTTCTACTTGAGGGTGTTCGCTAGCCAAGCGAGTATTCGCAAAATGCCCTGCCATTATTCCCTTATGCCCCCGCATAAGCTCAAGCCCGCGCCTGGATTCGAAGCATGGACCTGCTGCGCGGCAGTCCATAGCCAATGCCACTAAGCCATTACTGCTTCAAAATTATGACATTAGGATATTTTTAGAAATTGATATGATTTTCTTCTTTGTTTTCATCAACAATAAATGAAGCCAAAATTAATATAATGCGACTTCAATTTTACTTCAACCTCAAGGATCTGCCTGCTCCAATTACTGACCAACAATAACTACTAGGTTTCATACATCCTCTCAAAAAATTCTTCATCACGTTTCAGGTATTCATAAAAGTATGGTGTTGTTTACGCCAGAACGACGAAGATGCTTTTACACAGAATTGTAAATTTACGTTTATTATATTGTTTGTGAGATATTTCCATTTAAATCTCACCAAAAACAATAATGATCTTAGTTTTTAGGACTGAAGACTGACGGTCTAAGACTGTCAGTGACGGTTGAGACAGTTTATCGAAGCTCCATAACAACCGCAAAAGGACCGCATATAATGTGAGTACAATTTTGACTATGGATTTTTATCGGTTTCGCGTGTTCTATTTTATTTGGGGAAGTCAACAAAGGTACAGTTTTGTTCATTTGCTATTGGTGCTGCCAAATACACATATAAAAAGCTTAAATTCTTGATCTTCATTGATAACAGCGTGCCGAATTTTATTGGTAACATACGCTCGTGAAAACTCAACTAACAACCTCAAAAATTACAAACTCATCGGAAAATAACAAACAAAATTTTTAAAAATGTGCCATTGATTCATACAACTATATTTTCTCATCACTTCTGACAATAAGAAGTAAAGAATCATATCCGTACACAGCTGAAATTCCAAAACAATATAGTCAAGTGCTTTCGTTATCTACTAAGCTGATTTATTCAATACCCTACCAACGTCGCTATACTTTCCGATAGATATAATCTAGAAATCAGGTGGAGACAGTCAGGAGTGCAAAATCAAAGGGGTATCTAACATACAAAATCACGTTTTAGCCAACGATATCATTTTTTTTTTTTATTGCCGATAGTCTATCCTTTGACCACTATCTCACCTGATGGTATACACCTAGAATGACTGGCTCTCAAGGATAGCTGCTGGAACACACCGTTAGGTGCTTGGCGACAGATTTTCAACTTGAGGGTGGTAGCTAGCCAGGCGGGCATTCGCAAAATGTCCTACCACCATGCTATAACGACTGCCATCCTAAGACAACAACCGGGACCGACGGCTTAACGTGCCCTCCGAAGCACGGAAGCGCTCAGTAGTATGTCACCACCGGTCACCCATCCAAGTCATGACCGAGGCGGACGTTGCTTAACTTTGCTGATCGATTCAGAACGGCCAAGCTAACTTCGCTACGAGCGCTTCAAACCGATTTTTAACCGACTTCTTTTTTTATGTTGATACCTCAGGACTTTTGACTGGGTGAGCCGTATTTAAAAAATCTCTTTTTGTTTGAAAGCTGATGCTTGTCATTTGTTTCCATTTAAATTTCATCAAAATCGGTTGAGCCGTTTTTGAGTTACACGCCAATAACTGAAAAATTTACCTATCTTAATGATATAGACAATGATTGACAATCGATCCCGTAAGTAGCAAGGGTCACTAAAATTGTGATTTGTTTTAACAAAAGTTATTTCACACTTTTGGGTGTTGAAGTCGGTTCCATTTTTGTTTAATTTTTTTTCTACCAGTTGAGACTGTTATATATGTTACCATTCCATTATAAAAAACAACGCTAAAATATATTATGAAATGAAATCTTGGTACTATACCAGTCGAAATATTAAATGTTGAACCTCTAAAAATGACTTCCATATTAATGTGCATGAATCAGTAAGACACCTATTGGTGTGAGATCAAAAACGGTATTTCCCTTATCACAGCAAAGTTATTAATACACTCGTCGTTACCACACCTATTTTCATACCACAGTAAAAATATTTTCGATATTTGGAATTCCACCCTCAAAATTTCGATAATATCTTTACAACATGACCGTTGCGATTTCCTCAGAATCGTAAAACTCTTGAAACGTTTGATTTGCCATACTTCTAAGGTCAAACGGTAGCCAAGTGGGTATCCGAACGTGCCAAAATCTCCAGTCAACAATGATACTACGCTCAAGAAAGCATACAATTGCTGCTATTCAATTTAATTCCCTATTCCAAGGGTATAAAAGTCAGATTTATGTACAACGAGTGCTAAATAAATATTTGCTTTTCGACTCGACACATTGCAAGATTGATTGACTGGACGCGAATGAACTCGGCAAATATTACGTTTGGTTTGATAAATTAACTGGAAATATTTTTATGGGCTAAAAGTGTTTTTAATAAGAATATAATATTTATTTTTAAATTGTTCGATTCGTAGTTACATATATTAGTTAAGTTAAACAGGGCTTTACACAAAGTTTTTACTAAGTGAGACAAGATACAAAACTATAGTACGAAAAAGTTACAGTTTAATTGTATCTTATGCCTATTTAAAAAAAAACCGCCAAGTGCGAGTGGGACTCGCGCACGAAGAGTTCCTTACCATAATCTGTAACCTAATCTTGCAACTTACAGACACATTTCGCAGTGTCCGATTGAGCTGAGTAGGTACGTTCCCATCCTAGGTAGCGAACCCTAAATAGTGATCTCACTCAGCAAATAAAAGGCGAAAACTTCAAAAAAATAATAGGCGAAATTTTTTTGCACTAGCGTTGTGCTAAAAAAAGTAAGTTCCCATTTGACTGTATTTTGTTTTGTGTGTTACATGGTGTACCAATTTTGATGACTTTTTTATATTAGGAAGCTGCTACTTTTCATGCAATACTTACATTCTAAATTTCAGTGAGATCTGACGAGTATTATAGGAATTATCTCTTATAATGCGTATTTGATTGACTTCGACAGCATTTCTACACGTGACGAACATCGCCCTGTGATTGACCCGTGATTGACAGTTGTTTAGTCTCATGTGCCTGTCATTTCTTACTGGCTACTAAGTACTTTGTGCCGCGGAAAGTACGTGAGGCTATTGAAATAAATCGTCCAAATTTTAATAGGGACGGTGGCTGGACTTTACCTTCTGCGTGGAAACCCGTGCTTAATTGTGCCTCGACCAGTGCCAAACTGTTTACCCGCGAATCAGACGTAATTGCAATAGTGTGCGAAGACCCTACACATACTTTTGACGAGTGCAGTGAAGATAGTGACAGCGACGTACGCGCCCCTACCCTGGGGCGCGTTCCAGTAAATATTGGTCGAGCAATATTTGCTCCAATGCACCTGGAACGACCTTTAGAGCTCCTTTCAAAATATGGAATTGACAGCGATGTTTTTAGGTGATAAATTACAGTCTACATTTTTAATAAATGGGGCATAATACGTAATAAAACAATGTTAACACAGTATGTCACTAATCCTTGGCTTAACTTGTACAAAATCTATTAATTATGCTCCAATGCACCTGGAACGACCATTAGAGCTCCTTTCAAAATATGGAATTGACAGCGATGTTTTTAGGTGATAAAATACAGTCTACATTTTTAATAAATGCGGCATAATACGTAATAAAACAATGTTAACACAGTATGTCACTAATTCTTGGCTTAGCTTGTACAAAATCTATTAATTATTGTAGAATCTGTCACATTTGACAGCTGGCCAAGATTTGGCCGATTCAAAAGGTAGAAAAAATTAGGCCAGGCAGAGCAAAATTTGCTCTGACAGGATCAAATTAAGTTCGATTAGAGTGCTGGAACGGCGTATATCTGCGTTTAGAGAAAAATATGTCTTGGCCGACGGGTAGGAGGAACGCACCCCTGCTTGCGATGCCATTGCTGCCCGCCGTTCCTCAAGTTTCGCAGAGGGCGTTGCGAGCAGCCGCCCGCAGTGCGCATCTAGCGGTCCTCGAAGCTGCCCGCATTCCTTGAGAATGAGCGTCTTTACTGCTCGAGCACCGGTCGGAGATAACGACTAAACACCGTGAGTTCTAGCCGGTAAACGTAGATAATAAGTATGTCAATTCACGTTAGATTTTATGAAAATATGACTAGATAGTTGTTGAGATCTGAATATTTTTTAATTAAGTAAATTAAAAGGTATTTGCCCTTCAAGTAAACAATTTTTTGTGCCAGAAATTTATTAAATAAACATTAAATGCATTAGCTTACTCCATCTTACATCTTCAACCACTGAATATATTATTGATCTACAGACTTCCCTGTCTGCCGTGATCAGATTTCATTAGATTTTTAATAATATATGTATCAAATAACAGATTTAACTAATCTGTTTGGGGAATACAGCAATATTATCGTAGTATTTTATGTCTATATTCATCGACAAAACTTGCTTTTCGATTTACTTATCAGAAATTTTTGCATTAAGTTATCTCTAGACTGGTTATTTAAATTTTCTAAGGTCATGTTTCCAAGAATGACAAATGTAGTTTTAAAATAATGTCGCTTATAGTTATATTATATATATTATATATTATATTATATAATATTATATTATATTTATCAGTACTAATATTATAAATGCAAAAGTAACTCTGTCTGTCTGTCTGTCTGTTACGCTTTCACGCCAAAACTACTGGACCGCTTTGAATGAAATTTGGTATGGAGATAGTTTGAGACCCGGGAAAAAACATAGGATAGTTTTTATCCGACTGTGCAAAAAGAGGTTAATGTTTTCGAGCGATAACCGACATACGCGCGGGTGGAGCCGCGCCCGGAAAGCTAGTAGTTATATATATTGTATTTCAAACTTTTATACATAAAATTTTTAAAAGTTTTGTACTTGGAGTCTGCTATGACTTATAGGTTATCTGAATGCTTTTATTGTAGTAGCTGTAGTATTATATATCTAGTTAGAATATAGAATTTTGTAATGAAAGCAAAAAATAATTAAAGGGACTAGTTGTTCTTCGAATTCGATTGAGTATAACAATTTCATATACGTACTTATCTGTATAAATAGTATACCGATACCACATTGAACTTATAAAAACGGGAAAAACGGCACCCGTGCCTCGAACATGGCAATGTCAAATCAGGCGATGTACCTGATTGAGTCTTAGTAGTGCGCACATTTTTATTTTAGCTGATAGGCTAACCTCTGACCATCTCACCTGATGGTAAGTGATTATGAGGTCGAAGATGTAGTTCAGGTGAGACAATTACTGGCTCTCAAAGACAGCTCCCGGAGCACACTGTTTGGTTGTTGTTGTTTAGGGAGGACATAGATGCTGGCTACCGCCTGTGCGGTCGTCCAGCTCCACCGGGTTTTGGGCGAGGGCCTGGCCCTACAATAGCCCGGGAGGGAGAAGTGCCGAAGGCACTTCTCCCGAGACGGGCGTAGAAGGCGAAAAGCGCTTTCTACCTCCGTCTCCTGCGGACGCCGAAAACGTACCGCTATTATAGGAGGGGTTGACAGCGAGCTCAAGGGCACCACTGTGGTTCGGACCTCGGCTTGTCTCGCTGTCGAGAGACATGGGGGGGATCGGAGCAAAATGCCTCTGTGCAACTGCAGTGTTGCACAATTGGGCCCTACTGAATAATACTCTTTGACTATTTGGAGAGCAATTTATCGTGACCTTGTTTTTGCCTCGAGCTCGCCGGCGAGCTCGGTGTTTGATTGTGTGACCTCTGATTACCTCACACCTGGGGATTTTACCTCGACGACTTGCGGATAACGCTAAAGCTGCCAATGTAATGGCTGCGATGGGGTCATCCGGGTCGTCTAATACCTGCCGTGGTCGGCGACGGGGGGGTTTGAAAAATGGGATAGAAGAGGCAGTCGAGTAGTTCGATGCCTGGACAACCAATGGGTTCGGGTGGTGGGGCGCTCGATCAAAGTATCGGCGGGCGCAGTCCTTATTGAACTGCGCTAGAGAGGGAAGGTTTAAGTCGCAATGCAACTCGGTGTTCCGGATATACCACGGGGCGCCGGTTGCATTACGAAGAAAACGGTTTTGGATGACTTGAAGTTTATGAAGGTGGGCCTCACTAGCATGACTAAACACTACTGATGCGTAAGTCATGATGGGGCGGATGCAGGCAGTGTAAAGTGTCTTCTTATTACTAAGAGACATTTTACTCTCTTTGCGAAGTAGGGGACCAAGGCGACCCATTACGAAGGCCGCTCTGTTACGGACGGTTGTTATGTGATCGTTAAAGGTGAGATGACGATCAAGGGTGATTCCGAGGTATTTTGTTCTAGGAACCCAGGGAATGGGTTCGTCGAACAAAATAAGCGGTTTCGGGTAAGGGGAGCGTGTCTTCTCAGTAAAGCACATAGCTGTGCTTTTAGCTGGGTTGACCGCGATGCGCCATTTTCGGAACCAGTCACCGATCTCGGTGACGGCCCGTTGAATGACGAAATAGGACTGTCTGTTGATATGCCACCCAGTGGTGTAAATGGCGGTATCGTCCGCATATTGGGCTAGGAATACTTTGGGCTGAGAGCGTGGGATGTCACTGGTATACAGTGCAAAGAGAATAGGTGATAGCACGGAGCCCTGAGGGACTCCGGGTCTGACTGGGTGGGGGGAGGAGAGGGTGCCTTCCACGCGATAGCGAAAGCTTCTGGCTTTAAGGAAGTCTTGTAGGATGAGCACAAGACGTTCTGGCACGCCAAATTGGTATAGCTTGTAGATCAAGCCATTGTGCCAGACTTTGTCAAAAGCTTTCGCTACGTCGAGGAAGACTGCTAGCGTAGTCTGGGGTTTGGGGTACTTATTGAAGCCCTCAATGATGTGCTCCGTGAGGCGGTGCACCTGCTGGACGCATGAGTGTCCGGGTCTGAAGCCAAACTGCTCATCTGGGATAAGGTGGTGTTCCTTAGCATGGGACTGGAGACGGTTTGCAAGTAACCGCTCGTAAAGTTTGCCTAAGGCACTGAGGAGGCTGATGGGGCGGTAACTGGTGGGGTCAGATGAGCTTTTGCCTGGTTTGTGAATGCCAATGACATTTGCACATTTCCAGGTGTCTGGGAATAAGCAGTGGCTCATAGCAGCATTGAAGATGCTGACTAAGAGATGGATGAGAGGAGGAGAGAGGGTTTTAAGAACCCTGTTGGAGATGCCATCGGCACCGGGGGATTTGCGCGGTCGGAGGGCCTTGATCAGTCTCTCCACCTCAGCGTAAGTCGCTAAGGTGATTGGTGGGAGTTCAGAGGTGACCACAGAGCTTTTACGTTCGATTTCAGCATCCACCGAATCGAGGTGAGCTTGGTCAACGTGATCTACGTTAGGGGAACACTGAGCCTCTAGGCTATCAGCTAGGCACTCAGCTTTGTCTTCGTCAAAGAACGCCGGGACTAGTGGGACTGGTCTGTATAAGGGAGGCATGTCGTTATGGTTACTTCCTTTCAAGCCTCGCGCCAAGTCCCAGTAAGCATAGTGGCTTGGCACGAGGTTTGAAAGTTTTTCGCCCCATTGTTGATCACGCAACTCAGACATGCGACTTTGAACCATGCGTTCAAAGTGGCGTTTCTTAGTTTTGTTCTCTTTACTGGGGTAAGAGTCGTAATGTCGGGTCACTGCTTTACTCTCCGTCACCAATCGTCTCACATCCGCTGGAATGACAAGGCGCCGGTCGTCCGGCACTATGACCTCCTTTGCGGATGCACCTACTACGGTGGACAGGTGATTGGTGAACGAATCGATCGCAAGGGTTACGTCATCTTTTGTCAGGATGTCGTCAGGGATCTTGTCAAGGTCCGGTGAACTGATAGCCTTTAGGGCATCGCCTACTTGCTTCCAGTTCACTATCGTCTTAGTGGGGCGGGGGAGGTCAGTCGTTGGGTCGGGACCTAGTCGCAGTATAATGGGTCGGTGGTCAGAGTGAAGCTCGTGAACCACTTCTATGGAGCGTAACCGGAGTGTTACGCCTCTGAGTAGTGCCATGTCAAGCAAGTCAGATCGATGGTCTTCCATATAAGGGTAGTGAGTGGGCTCAGTGGGCGCAATTATGTCAAAGTTAAGTTCTGCGATTAGGTTTTCAAGTGCAATACCTTTGGGATTGTTGACGTTACAATTCCATAGGATGTGCTTACTGTTGAAGTCGCCAATCAGAAGGACGGCGCTTCCTAATGAGAACAAGGCTTCTAAGTCAGCTCGGACGATCGGCTTGGAGCAAGCTTGGTAACAGGACGCTATGACTATAGGTTGATGACCAGTCATAGCTAGGAGGCAACAAGATGCTTCCATATTAACAAGAGTCGGGGTAGGTAGGGGAATGCAGTGCAGGGACCTTTTGTAATAGATAAGAGTGCCTCCCCCACGGGAGTTCACTCTATCATTACGTACCGTTCTGTAATTGGCAAACCTAGGGTTCGCCTTCCCCGGTTTTAGAAAGGTTTCCTGCACGCATAAGATATCGATAAGGTGGGTACAACAAAAGTCGTGGACGAGGTCACGTTGTTTGAAGAGGCCGTCAGCGTTAAATGACGCTAACGAAACTGAGTACGGTTTCGTGCGTTCGGTTGTACTACCCATAGTGGTTGTACTGGGGAGGGGCCTGGGGGACGAAGCGCTTAAGGGCGCTTAGTAAGTCTGCGTGTTCCAATGTGTATTGGATCACGTCCGCTGGGGATTGAGCGTATTGCATCTTGTGGAATAGCTCTTGTACCTCATTGATGTCAACCGACATAGCCAGATCGCTGACTAGGTTGATTGCCTCTTGAAGAGGGGCAGCCATCAATGGCATAGGGGGAGCTTGTGGCCGGAAAGCGGCGCGGGGAGGGGCGCGAACGGTGTTGGCAGCGGGTGCCGGGAGCGCGGGGCGAGCCGGGGCCGGTGCGCGGGCAGGGGCCGCGGCGCGGGCGGGTGCTGTAGCGGGCGCGGGCGCACGGGCCGGGGCGCGGGCGGTAGCGACGGTCTTAACCATACTGGGTGGTTTAGACCATGCCTTACGGGCTGGGAGCGGTGCGGGTATTACCTGTGAGGCAGGTACTACCGTTAGTTTGGGACTTACCCGTTGGTAACGGTCATAAGAGGGGCGGGTCGGCCTATGCCTTGCCACCCTGTGGTTCACTCGTGGTGCTTTAGGGCAACCACGGTAATTCGCGGTATGCCCTTGAGCACCGCATAGAACACAACTGGGTGGGTCCGGCGAATCCCGGGTGCGAGTGCACGCTGCTGTCGCGTGATCGCCTAGGCACTTAACGCACCTAGCGCGAGCGAAGCAGAAACGGGAGGCGTGCCCGTATAGTTGGCAGTTATGGCACTGCGAGGGACTCCCATTCTTGTATGGGGCTTGGACATCGAGTCCTGAGAGGCCACAGACCTTTTTTAAATTAAAAATGGCCTTGCCTTCAGGTGTACGATCTAGTACTACGAGTACTAGATCGTAGGGACTGCGGTCCTTCCCGCTGTACATGCGGTGAACTGCATGTACGGGGAAGTCTTGTGCCTTCAGGTCGGCACATACCGAATCGGTATGTACCTCCTTGGGCACACCGCGGATGACCACTCGGAGGACTTTCTCCTCTTCGAGCGCATAAGTGTGAAAACTTATGCTCTCTTTACGGAGGAGCTTTGTTAGCGCTCTGTGGTCGCTAATGGTGGACACTTGAACTTTAATGCCCTGCTGCGTGGAGCGGGCATTAGTGTAGTGGATCCCACGATCCGAAACTAAACGGGACAGCATGTCCCATTTGGTTTTGTCCTGAATGAACAGGGGCGGAGGCGGTTTTTCGCGGCGCGCGCTCGCGTCCTGAGGGGACGCGGCAGTGGTGGCCGGAGCGGAGGGAGGAGACGCGGGGCGCGGGGCGGGGGTCGGCTTCTTGCCGGAGGCGGGGGCCTTAGCGGGTGCCTTGGCGGGAGGGGCGGAAGTTGCGCAACTAGCGGCTTTAGGAGCACGCTTGCGTTTTCTGTCTACGACGGTATAGCCGTCGTTATCGGAGTCCGAGTCAGTGCGTAAGGCACGACTCGGATCTACATCCATCTCCGTTTCGGAGTCCGAAGTGGGCTCGACAACGGCGATGGAGGGACGGGTGCTCGCTGGCCTCCCGATCGGTGAGCGCGAGCGAGACCTCTCACGGGGAGGGGCTGCCACCGTGCGTCTGTTGTCAGGGCCCGGAGCGGGCGAAGTCGGGCTGTCCTCTGAGAAGGACCGGGTCAGAGGAGGGACGATGGCCTCCGGAATTGGAGTTCCGGAGGGAGCGATGAGAGTGTCCGTGAGGCGGGCACTCTCTGCATCGTTAAGTGATTGCTGATGATCAGCGTAGAGTTCGGGGTAGCGGAGGGCGAAGGTCTGAAGGACCTCCACCTCACCGTTAGAGGGACGTTGCATCCTGAGGGGAATACTCAGGATGGCCTTACGGGTTCTGTCTCCCTCTCGCAACTCGTGAGCTTACTTGTGTGAGAGGGAGTGAGTACCTATGGTGTGCCCTAGTTGTGTACCCTCTCCGAGCTTTTTTCTCGGCGGAGAGGGGTGCTCCTAATGCTGCTCCGGGGTTGACTAGGGGCGACCCCAAGGCCAGTTGTCCCGGAGCCCAGCTTGCTTCGGCTGACCCGTGAAGCGGGAAAGGCCACGGTGCAAGGTTAAACCAAAACGACAACAGTGGCCGTTGTCACCGTAGGGTGTCACACTGCGACCGCAGCAAATGGCGGATTTGATCGTTCAGACGGGTTTGGCTGACGCTACCCCACGCCTGAACGACGTCGCTTAACAGCACAAAGTGTGTTGTTACGCGCACTGTTACAATGTTGTGTCGAGTAGTAAAGTTGTGAAATGCGCACCGAAAAGTGCGGTCAAAACAAGACCACCAGCCCGATATGATGTTGTTCCGAAACAAGGGACTTGGGTAGGTGGTAATGCCTGACGTCTTAGAGCGCCTCTGCGCGAGGGCACGGCGAGCTCGTAGCTCACGTTGCACGGCGTTCGGCGGCTGCTCAGCTTCTGCACACAAAACAAAACTTCGTCAGGACTGCGTATTCCAAGGCACTGGTCTGCAACTAGCGTCGGAACGATGACCCGAGTGAGACGGCAATAGTGCGGGGACTATTGCGGTCTCACTGGGAGATACTGGCGGAGCTGTAGACAGGTGTGCACGGCGTACACACACTGTTTGGTATTTGGCGACAGATTTTATACTTGAGCGTGGGAGCTAGGCAAGCATTCGCAAAATACCTATCATCATGCTGTAATGACTACCATCGTAAGACAACAACTGGGACCGGCGGCATTACGTGCCCTCCGAAGCACGGAAGCGCTCAGTAGTAATGTCACTAGCGTACAGCCATCCAACTCCTTATCGCGGCGGACGTTGCTTAACTTAGCGCGGCTTAGCAAACTTCGTTACGAGTGCTTGATAATGTTAAATACGAGTCTACTGCGTGCTAGTGTGCAACTACTGCATGCATCAATTAAAACGTATCATATACAATGGAAAGTGTACATGTGTGCATTGTAAGCGTGTGTTAAAAACATTTCTGCACATTATAATGTCGTGATATTAGAGCGTACCCATCTTCATTTTTTTTATTTAAATCGATGTTGTACCAGGGCAAGGCTGTTTATAAACATATCTTCGAAAATCAAGTTATCTATGATACCCTTATCAAATATGTTAAGTTATTATAGTCTTAACCTGTTCAGTCGTAGACATGTACCCATAAATCGTAATATTATGTTTCTTACGTATTTAACCTTGAATTTTGAATTGAGAAATGATAAATAAAGCAAAATTACAAATGCTAATAAACAGGTCAGAATGTATATTATCGAAAGTTACCTGCAATATACAATTTCTATCAGCAAACCAAAGACAAGATGCTACTTTGGACGGCTTATGGTGGCTCTTGTGACACAATGTTTTAATTTTGCTGATAGGAAAGCCTTTAACCACATGCTCACCTAAGTATTAACAGGATTAACATAGAATTATTGACTCTTAAGGACGTAAATTCCGCCGCGGACTTGAGCTTCACCTCATGGTGGAAGGGCATTTTGCGAATGGCCGCCTGGTAAGCGTAAAAAACCACCCTCAAGTATAAAATCTGTCGCCAAGTACCTGACGGTGTATTCCGGCAGCTGTCCTTGAGACCCAGTAATTCTAGGTTAAGCCTGTGTGAGCATTGTGAGCCTTCAACCACATCATCACTTACCATAGGTGATATTGTGGTCAAAGGCTTACCTCAGCAATAAATCAAAGGCTTACCTCAACAGTGAACAATAAAAAAAACTGTGTTAATAAATAATATCCAAGTAACAAATCAGATCCTTCATTACCTTACATAATTAACAAAATAAATACACATATTTATGTTACTATCAGCATATAGTACCTAATATATCTATTCTCTTCATAGAACAATATCAAAACATAATTAATGGGTGGCATACAGAGCCAGTATCAACATCACATTATTATCAATTTATCACAAACTAATAGACGACGAATCTCATGTTCTTATACGCTTATTGACTAGCCGAAGCGAAGTCACAGGAAGTTCGATAAAGGGGTCATTCGGATCAATTACAAGCTTGTAACGGAAAATAAAACAAAATATAAACAAAATAAAGTTCAATCTCTAAGCGCGTTGCACGTGGCGTTTACCTTAACCTTTTACCCTGGCTACATTCAAGTACAAAATCTTTCGCCAAACACCCAATGGTATACTCCGGCGGCTGTGCTAGAGAACAAGAAATTCTAGGTTAGCCAGAACAGCATCTTCGACCACATCATCACTTACCATCAGCTGAGATAGTGGGCAATGGCTAACCTAAACACGGATTCGTCACATTTTAGCGAAACTTTGATGTGAAAGTTCATTGCCGTTCAGGAGTATTTCCAATATATAATTAAAAAAACTGCACTTCAGATTTTTTCCCTCAGAGGTTTGGTCCCAAAATGTCCATAACATTTTTTTTTCTGAATCCAAATGAAGAGAATTTTAAGAGGAAGTTGAAGAGGAGTTTAAAGCGGACAAAATAATGAAAACGCTTCCTTAAGTTCTGTGTATGTAGGTATATTTGTCTGGCGATAACACAAACGCCTGATGAGATGTATAATTTATAAGTTTATTGATGAGGTCAATCGGGGTTACTGATACTTTCTTATAAATGAGATGGAATCCTACTAAAGGGTATTATTTAGATATTTTTTTTATGCCTTATAGGTTAGCCTTTGACCACTATCTCACCTGATGATTCGAAGATGTTGTTCAGTCTAACCTAGAATTACTGACTCTCAAAGACAGCTATCGGAACACACCGTTAGGTGCTTGGCGACAGATTTTCTACTTGAGGGTGTAGCTAGCCAGGCGGCCATTCGCAAGATGCCCTACCACCATGCTATAACCACTGCCATCCTAAGACAACAACCGGGACCGACGGCTTAACGTGCCCTCCGAAGCACGGAAGCCCTCAGCAGTAATGTCTCCAGCGGTTACCCATCCAACTCCTGACCGAGGCGGACGTTGCTTAACTTTGCTGATCGATTCAGAATGGCTAAGCAAACTTCGCTACGAGCGCTTCAAAATATCTTTCACTTTAACATATATTATGATTAGACTTCATTATTTTTTTGTTATATTTATTATGAAATTATATACAGAGCTGAGTCTCCGATTACGGAAAACTACTTGTCTAAATATGAAATTATTAGGTAGACAATATGTATACTTATGCGAGATTTATTATCGAATATTTATGGAAATTCAATTAATGTGCCCTTAATTTCACTGGTCCTCAAGGACTGCTGCCGGAACACACCATTAGGCGCTTGGCGACATATTTTCTACTTGAGGTTGGTCGCTAGCCAGGTGGGCATTCGCAAAATGCCCTACCACCATGCGGTGAAGCTCATGCCCGCGGCGGGATTCAAACCATAGACCTGCTGCGCGGCAGTCCATAGCCAATGCCACTGAGCCATCACTGCTTCAAATATATTTTAGAAGCAGTTAAATTCTTTGTGCGAGTTTGTCCAAAGTACTGCCATCATACCTTTTTCTACCGGCAAGCAGTAATGTTCACATTACTATGTTCCGGTTTGAGAGGTATGGGTGCCTGTGAAAATACAGACTTAAAAACTCTGTCTCAAGGTGATAGGCGTAGGTTAGCCACTTATGACCAACTACATATGTAATAGGCAGAAGTTACCATTTAACAACAGGTGGGCCTCGTACTTGATCCATTAGGCCAGCAAAAAAACAAATGAAAAATATCACCCTTATTCTGAAAATCTGTCGCTAAGTACCCACGATGAGTTCCGGTAGCTACCATACAGGTTTAGAATATTTACCATCCTCACTCGACTAAATCACCATTTACCTACATGCGGGATTGTGCTCAAAGGGTAGCATGTAGCTGCGATTATAGCATATACCTATCTGTGGCATTATGCTAAACTTGCATATGAGTGATATGATGAATTTTAACAATGGAAAGAAAAAAATAATTGAAAGCAATTTGCTAAATTACTTTTAGATTAGTGCATACGAAAAAGTAAGGGATAGTGATTGTGCTTGTATATATATATGATGAATTGGTCAAATTGTATACAACCTTATTATATTGAAATTGACACAATTAGTGTGGTGTGTCTACAGCCCTACACGGCACATAACAGTGACAGTGACAGTGAAGCTAATGACATATCGGACAATGTGACAAGTGCAGCTGAGCTGGGTAAGACAGCGCCATCGTTACGTCAGTTACGTGCTTAGGCCCGCGCTCGCCGCTTCGCGCAACCGTGACTCCCAGACGAAGGGCTACAATATAGCCCGAAACTGGTCGGAATCTATCCGGTAAATATTACGTGAGTTCCAGCCGGGTGCCTATTTAGTCATAACCTTATTATATAGTCTATAGTATACTTATAGTCGTAGTGTTACTTTTATACAATCTATAAAGTAACTAACTCAAAATGTATAAGCCTCAGACCGAATAAAAAGTCAAGACAGAATGTTGTGTAAAGAGCAGTGAGGCCGGTAAAACTACGCCTCGCCGTGTACAAACACAATTACACACACATATGTACAACGAAACTACGCCTTGACTCGTCAGTCGAACTATTGCGCCGTGGTGGCATTGGTGTTGCCGTTATTAAGCTTATAAGGTTTACCCTATTATTGGGTGATAATATACAACGTATTGCTATTAGTTTTTTTCAATAGTTGATCAATGTGTTTTAACCGACTTAAAAAAGAGAAGGTTCTCAATTGGACTGTATTTTTAATATTTCAATATCATTATCAAAATCGATTAACTGGTTTAATTGAAAATTTAAAAGATGGATTTCATTCATTCAGTCCATTTTCAACCGACTTCAAAAAGGACCAGGTTTTCAATTCAGTTGTATTTTTTTAATTTCATTTATTTGATTAAATCTTTGGTACTTCTTAACTCCGTCATTTTATTTTTTGTTGGAAAGCTGATACCTTTAATTATAATTGTTGATACCTCATATTCATTTCATTGGTAATGGATTTTCGGTTTCGAAGATATTGAAGTAGATGATGTTGGGTGAAACATATTTCCATTGGTTTTTTTGTTGTTTTTAACGTTGTTGTGTATAGAGTTGAATTATAACCATATTATTATTGATATTACAAAGGCAATTTTAGTTCCCTCTTAACTGTTCACGCTTTACTGGTCACTTACCAGTGTTACTGTTTAATTATTTTTTCTTTTTCCGAATTGAGTCCAAAAATTAAACAAAATCGGATCGAAATCATTCGGAAAAGTAAGAAGGAACTATCATGGGAATATTTTAAAATCGGCGACTTATATTTATTTATACCTATTTCTACCGCGAAGCAGTAATGTTCACATTCCTATGTTCCGGTAAAATCCGGTAAAAATTACAGGCACATGAGACTTAATATCTTTATGTCTCAAGGTGATGGGCGCAGTGCAGTTTGCCACTTGTGACGAACTGTATCGGCAGAGGTTACAGCTTAACACCAGGTGGGCTTTGTGCTTTTTTCCCCGATTGCATAAAAACCCGTCACTAATTAATTACAAGAAGTAAATACTTGTAAATTAAATACCCAGTAATGTTATTTCTGAAACACTTTTTCCATTCCCTTCCCCTACTTAACGATACTACTTTTGCCGACACGTTACATCGGAACCCTATTGTTGTATTAATACTAATTACGTTATTAAATTGGTAACGTTATTTTTATAAGGTAATTTGATTATCATGGCAACACCGACACACGCACACATGTTTGGAAAACCGGCCTCACTTCTCTGTTCACAACATTCTGTCTTGACTTTTTATTTGGTCTGAGGTATAAGCATGTTGAGTTGCATACATTATGGTAAGTAGATATAGTTAAAAAGCTTATTAGAATGTCACATTAGGTGCGACATTCGATGCATGGATACGAGTACAAGAAAGAAGTAGTAGTTTGTTATAATATTATATCTAATCAGTTCCTCTACGCTGATTGTAGGAATAGAGGTCAAGGCAGCTAGACGAACATAAAGCAACAGGGAACATTATTTAACTGTATAGGTACCAGTTAACACTACCTAAGCAAGTAATGGTTTGCTAACAAATTGAAGGACAAGAAGATGATTTGCTAATTAATTGAGGCATCCGAAAATATCTTCATGCATTCGTGTCAAATATCCAAAAAATATTGTAATAATTTTCTATTGAATTTAAATTGTAATAATTTTCTTTTGGTCATTATTGGAATTTTAATAAGATTACGAAAAGATGATACATATTTTATTCAATACGTTTCTCCAATAAAAAAAGAGAAAGAATTTTTTAATCCATGCAATATTTTAGTTTTTTTAAATATTTATGGTTGAGTACTAGATTCTCTATTAAAGTACGATGTATAAAAATTTTGGGATACAACAGAAAGAAACACATAAGTGAAATGCATAACTAAAAAACAGATTATCTGCGTGTCATATCAACATGAATATATATTGTATCACAGAAAACAAAGCTTGTCTTATCATTATCAGTAATTACGCATCTAGTAGGTATATATTGTTATCGGTCAAAATATGGAGATGTCAGTGAACTTTCATGAAATAACTTACAGTATGAAATTTGTGATACTTCTTGTAAAATAGTTTGCTGTTAGTACCTTACCATTGAAGTGTAAGTTAGACTTACTTAAGTGTTCCGATTCATGTAATACACATATGTATAATATCATGTGTATTAAGTTATGTATATTTTTCCAAAATAAAACTTATGTTTTACTCACTTTGAGTTCTTTAGCACGAGGGCTGTTTTGGGGTTCCGTACTCAAAAACAACAGTAATAATTAGACTCCACTGTCTGTCTATCTGTCCGTCCATCCGTAGCTTTGCAGCTTTGTACAGGATGAGTAACAAACCTGATAGTTTGTGTAGAACTTTGATCCAATAATTAACATTGCAAAATTAAATTATTTTTGTGTTGTTCTAATACATAAGAGGATGGCTGAAATAAAAAAAAACTTTTTTGATCTCTATCCATCGTAATCTATCCAAAGGTGTCATCGTTTGATCTTATTTTTTTTGCTTTTAACATTGCTTAATCTGAAATTATGAATCTGTTTTTTTTATGTTTATGTATCATATCGTCTAATACACTATGAAGGCATCTTTTTAAAATTAAGTTGAAATCTGTAATTAAATATCATATTTTGATTTACTGGTTTTCTTTTTGTTGCTTTTCATGAGAGTTTGTACAAAAACCACATCAATATAAATGTTTTACATCGAACTTTGATTAATACCATACCATTTATCATGTTCGTTTAGTTATAGCTTTAAAGTTCGTTATAGCTTTAAATATATCTTCCGACATTCAGAAGGCAAACTTGCGAGAAAATTTGATTAAAGAGTGAGAATAGTGGTAGACACTACCTCAACTAAACACACTCATAGGTGGCTGCGCCTAACTTTCTCTTGAAGGTGAGTAGGTTTGATGGTCAAGCATTAAAAAAATGGCTGGGCAGTAGTTAGAAAACGTAGGCTTTTAGACATTTTCGCTTATCCTTTTGCTTTATATAATTGTAATTATTATTACATATTTGAAATCAATGTAGAGTTATTATTTTCCATAATTGTTTTTGAAATGAATTAATGTTTTTTTTAAATGGGGTCCCATGTTAATTGGGGTACTGTGTTGCACAATGGTTCTCTTTACTAGATTACAGAGTTTATTTTTACAGATTACTCTTTACAGAGCACCACATGTTTGAATTTTTTTTTTTGTATCCTCAATAAGTTAGCCTTTGACCACTATCTCATCTGATGGTGTTGAAGATGTTGTTCAGGCTAACCTAGAATTACTGGCTCTCAAGGACAGCTGCCGGAACACACCGTTAGGTGCTTGGCGATAGATTTTCCACTTGATGGTGGTAGCTAGCCAGGCGGGCATTCGCAAAATGCCCTACCACAATGCTATAACGACTGCCATCCAAAGACAAAAACCGGGACCGACGGCTTAACGTGCCCTCCGAAGCACGGAAGCGCTCAGTAGTAATGTCACCAGCAGTCACCCATCCAACTCATGACCGCGGCGGACGTTGCTTAACTTTGCTGATCGGTTCAGAACGGCTAAGCAAACTTCGCCACGAGCGCTTCAAAAAATACATATTTTTTGGGTCTTTCTGTCAGTGGTTCGAAGAAACATACTGTTTTGACACCGAATTGTGTGAAATAATTGTAGTAAAATAAACTTAACTTATTTATTCCAAGTTATTTTCTTTACGGTGTGTTTCAGCAGCTGTCCTTGAGAACCAGCAATTCTAGGTTAGCCTGAACAACATCTTCGACCACATCATCACTTACAATCAGGGGAGATAGTGGTCAAAGGCTAACCTATCAGGGACAAAAAAAAACCCTTCTTCTTACTCATAACTTATTCACCTCATAATTTGGCATTAAATTATATTTATGAGACTTCATCTCACAGAATATTACCGGCTGGAATAAAATAACAGTAATAAATATAATCAATCAAAACATTCCGCAAATGGGTTGTAATTACTTGCAATATAAATTTATGACATCCTACATACAAAGTATCGTAATATCATGTCATTGAACAGGATCATTGTTCTTCTGTTTATGTAACTTTTCCAATAATAACTTTCAGTTACCCTTCAGGAATCTTGTATAAGTGTTTTCCTTCTGCGTCGTTAAGATGGTTATATAAATGACCCTGCAAAGTTCTGTGAAAGAAATTTATCTAGATTTTGACCGGTACAAAAGGGTTGCCACGTCTTTGATGCAGCTGAGTATATATGACCTTTTTTTTCTTCATACAGGTTTTTATATAAAAGAACCGTTAATTACAACTTAATTTGATAATTGATAAAAAAGATTTCAAATACTTGGCAAAAGGAGTATAACACTGGGCTAACGTTAAGTAAACCTGTGCTGCGCTGTTTTTAGCCTACACATTTTTAAGTATTAATTAACTCCGTCACAGTTTGATAATAGTTTTTGTAAGACAATGTGTGAAACTTTCATGGCCAATTACATCGTTAAGAATTTTACCTAGCCACCTTTTTAATTCTAGAGCTCTAGATTTTTTGAAATTGTTGTAAGGGCACTTATCGCGGGACAGTTGATTATAGAAACACATAAAATTCATTAAACACGGATATCTATACCGTTGGCAGTATTAATAGTTTATTTTTGACTAACAATAAAATTATAAAAATATTTTTATTAATAGAGAAACTCGCACTTACTTGTTACTTTTAGCTTCAGGAATAGGAACTTTTTTTTATTATCTTTATTTAATTACGGAATTTTGCCTCGTGACATGTCAGTCCCATCGTAACCTTAATTTATATTATTTTTACCTTTATTTATATTATCGCATACACATCTTATACGTTTGTAATGCATTCTCTGATGCAGGTTCTACCAAAGTATGAATGTATACTGCTGTGTTTAAAATATTTAAATTTAAGGATGTTATAAGTCATGCCTTTGACTTGCATTCTGGACACACTCCATAAGGACATAATCTATGTCATCTACCACTCCACATCACTCGCAGTGGTGATATTTCGTTCTTCATCAAATATCCAATTTTATTTTATAGAATGTGTCCAGAACGTTTACAGTGAGCTATGACAATAAAGAGCAGGAACTTAAAATAAAATCTAACGATGTTTTTCATATGACATGTCAAAGGAATCATATAATAAAATTTTACTGAACTGTTCCCGTCATATGTAAGTTCAGTCCACAAATAAAGCGAACGCATTTGTACAGCATAACAAAAAACGTCTTGTGGTCCAGTAACCAAGCGATTCAACAATGGGTTACCAGAAACATATATGTTTATAGTAATTACGTCCCATAAAATAATCATTGTTCCAAGAATTAACTCACGCTTGTACCCGTATAAACATCATATTTGAGTACGCTACGAAATGTTTATCGAAGTGTCACTTAACAAACCACTGCTTATTATGATGGTGTTACACAAATCTTATATTGCTCTTAAAGCGTCGACTTACTTACTCGTACTTACTTACTAAGATGACGCATCGACCCAAGCTGGATCCTGGCCTCCGATTAAAGCGTTGACATGTGAAGTAAATAAACAGCTTTAGTTAAACAGATTTCTAGCATATATTTAGCTTGTAGCATTAAGAAAATTTTAATCTTGGTCATATTCTCTAAGGTCAAGTTAATGCCAAAACATGTTTCCTTTTTTGTTTTACTAAAAGTTGACTTTATATAACGCTCATAACGTAAATCATTTAATTTGAGTATGTACGTGTATAAAAGTTTAACTTTAAACTGCGAAAAATTTTCAATTTGAGCGACTAGTTTTGTAAGCATAAATAAATAATAATAAGCATTTTTTCGTTTTACGCCCAAACTGATCATTGTCTCTCTTTCACTCCTACGCAATCTGAAAGCGATAGAATGTCAGCATTTGTCGGCGTCTTAACGCAAACGACAGAACGATGTCACTAGACCAAAAGCAAAAGTGGCTCTCAACGATGACAAGTCAATTCATTGTTTAGAAGAGCACTTTGTCAGTTGTCTATCATCCAACGGTCCACTTGATATGATCAAAACGTGACCTAATACTGTCACAGGGGATAAATCACGCCTCTGACATCCATAGACGATTAGCGTTTAGAAACACGATAGCCTAACATCCTGATGGACCGCATTACTGAGATAAGGCATGACTATTCATACAAACAGTGCTTAGTAGCTTCCGTTATTATTATACCATTACCTTATATAGAAGTTTTAAATCAAATGACTGCGAGTTTGTTACTTATTTCCAGATATTAATAGGAACAGGTGTCCTTATAAATATGTATAAAAGAGCGAATTGGTATCGGAGCATGTGATATATTTTGTCAAACGTGAGGTGAGATTTTGAAGTATCAAGAACACAAGGGTGAATCAACAATCGGGTTCTGCATTGATCAAGAAGATTGAAAAAATTCAATCAATTCAGTTTGGCTGCTGATGCCGTTTCGTCCTTTTAAGACGGTTAAGCAATAGAAACGAAAGGATACATTTTAGCTATGCTATGACTCACTCACTACAATAGCTCACTTGGTAGCATGTCCGCGCTAAAAGGACGCTAAAGGTCGTGGGTTTGAATACCGCTCGTAGTTCCAATTTTCCTTTCGTTGTATTTTGTAAGCTTATTTTTACGACTGGTGCAGGTAGACCGCACTGACGGAGGACGTAGGCCCCTAGGCCCCTCAATAACATTGTAGGTACCAATTTCTTGTAATATATATCATGAAGCTAGACATTCAACATTTACAGTTGTCCTATACAGATTCTACAAAATACTAACGATTGACCTGAGGTCTTGTTACGCCTCAACTAAAAAGTCAGCAATCAATATATAGGTACACCTAACAAAAAGAGAATGACTCATACACATAAAATACTTGTATAGTGCCTACTATACCGATTAAAAACTAGGCGTGTAAAGGTGCGTTTTAGGCAATGCAGGCCATTGACTTCAATTCATTATCAATACCGTCGTAATTCTAGGTCAACAAGATTGATTATCGTTTGGCGTTGCTATGTAGTATGTTTACGATTTAGTTTTTTGCAGCTCAGTCAACAGTTTTTATGAGTAGGTCAAGTGTTTGATTTGAAACATTCTTCCGGTACGTAGAACTATATTGATAGTCACATATTTGTTTAAACTTTATAGGGCGGGACAAAGAAGTCGTTTTCTAACAGTTTTTGTTCTCAGCTTTTTGACATAAATGATCACTGTTTGTGTTATCGTCTTCCTGCTCTTACACCAGTCATGTGGGGTCAGTTTGAGGGCATATTATGTAATTTGTTATAAAACAATCCTATTTAAATCTTTAAGGATTATATAGCGCGTACCCATACAACAAAGAAAAAGCTCTTTACTACCTCTGATTTCGGTGATTTTTGTGTTCATGTATTGAACATATCATTGACTAGGATTGAATTTTTAATTTTTCCAGTTTTTTAAATAACTTTAACAAGTTAGAAGCTTATTAACCAGCTAGTATGGCTCAAAAATCACCGAAATCGGGCATTATTAAGAGGTAGAAAAGAGATTTTTCTTTTTGTATGGAGAAGTACGCGCTATATAATCATCTTAAGCTGTCATTTACTGACTCCATCAGTTAATAACAGTGATAGTTAGTAACAATCTGAATTCGACCAATAAGTTTAAGAGTTGAGTGTAGTTTTACCATCTTAAAGGACAAAAAAAACATATTCTTTGTGTACCTATAACATATTTTCATATATATCTTTGCAAAAATCTCTGACCACCCTATGCATTGACACAGTTCAAACATAATATAATGACAATAGGCTCGCCTCCGATATATTAAAGAAAAACTACAGTTTAATGTGATAACCCTCCTATTCTTCTCCCTTGGAGCACGTAACGTTTGTTTTCTGTAATTCACAATCAAATACACATTTATCTCAATTAACTATGTATGAGTTTAAAAGTACATTCAATAAAAAGCACCGATACCAAAACAGATTATAAATGAGTCAAAATCAATTGTACAAATGCTACGACTCAGATTTAAATCACTGATATTATGCATTTTGCAAAAGATAACATCTACAAAACAAATTAAAAGCAAAACCAGTCTGGACAAAATTCCTAAAGATACAACTAACAAAAACAAAACACGAGAACATCTTACAAACCTGTTTAAAGACTTAGTCGACTTTCGTTTTCAATCCTCAGTGCGATTGTAGATTTATTTTAATTATAGATCAAAGCCCTGAAACGGAACTCATTTTTTGTTATAACTGTTATGCTTTGTTTTAATATTCTGTTCATAATTTATAATGTGGTGTCGAAATTGTTATGTGGCTGGTACTAGTTAGAATGGAAAAAAGTGGTCTCAGACTGCTGCTAAAGCAGTTATAGGTTCTTGGCGACCATTTTTTTCTATTAAAAAGTCATAGGTTGGTGGTGAGCATTCGCAAAATGCCCTTCCACGATGCGCTGAATGCTGGATGAAATGATGTGCAGCATAGCAGTTCGTAGCTGTTACCGCTCGGTCATCATTGCTTCTGTTTTGTAGCAGCGTAGTTCCCGAAAGCCAGATTCTAAGCGATGTTTAATCAAAAGCTTTTTTTGGCAACCGAGCTCTACTGCAATGGTAACAATGACCTCCGTACTTGTACACTCGACATGATTTTAATCATTAACCATATTTTTAACCGACTTCCGAAAAAGGAGGAGGTTCTCAATTCGTCTGTTTTTTTTTTGTTACCTCAGAACTCTTGACTGGGTGAACCGATTTTGAAAATTCTTTTTTTGTTTGAAAGCCGATGCATGTTGTTTGGTCCCATTTTAAATTTCATCAAAATCAGTCAAGCCGTTTTTGAGTCGCGCTCCAATAACTGAAAAATATTCACCTATCTTTATGATATAGTCGTTAACAATGAATGAGAATCGATCCCATAAGTAGCAAGGGTCACTAAAAAGAGTGAAAAAAAAATTTTTACCAAAAAATTAAACTGACTTCAACACCCAAAAGTGTGACATAACTTGTCGAAGTCGGTACCATTTGCACAATTTTGTGATAATAGGTACTTTTGAACTATCATGGTACCGACTTCAACAAGTTATTTCACACTTTTAGGTGTTGAAGTCGGTTCCATTTTTTTGTAAAAAAATTTTTACTCGATAAAGTTATTTGTATTTGTATTTTGATTTATTTATTTATTTATTTATTTATTTTTTTATTTATTTATTTATTTATTTATTTATTTATTTATTTATTTATTTATTTATTTATTTATTTATTTATTTATTTATTTATTTATTTATTTATTTATTTATTTATTTATTTATTTATTTATTTATTTATTTATTTATTTATTTATTTATTTATTTATTTATTTATTTATTTATTTATTTATTTATTAATAACAATAGCTAACTTACAGTATTACATACCAAAGTGCTAACTATTTTAGATTTATAAACTTTATGAGCTTTAAACATATTTGCGATGGTCTGTATCGAGTCAAAAAACACATCCACATCCTGAATCTGCGTGGTAGCATTAAGAAGAGCCAAGGCGCGTTGTGTTGGCGCATTCCTGGCATAGCTCGTCCTTGAGACAGGACAGATAAACAAATTATGCCTACGACGTTCACCAGAGCGGACATAGGTGATGATTTGTTTATCTTGATTGTCGATTGATGTCGGTATCATGCCGAAAATGACGGTAACATTTTTCGACCAAACATCCGGGAACTAAATTTGACATTAAAATTACCTCACTAGTATCGCTACCAAGTGGCATAAGAATAAACAAAATGGAATTATTTTTAATGTTGTCTTAAGTCTTCGCGCTTATTACACATAGTAAAATAATGAAAAAAATACGCGATTTAAACCCATTAAAGTAGTTCAATTACTACAGGAACTATTTTTAGTTTCACTTATTCGATTATCAGGCTTTAATGCAAAAATTAAAATGTTAGAATTCATTCTATGTTCACCAAACATAACAAATCTCCCGAAATTTTTAAATCAGCAGCTTTAAAATTACAAAAATGGCTCTAAAACACCTTATTGCTCTAAATTCAAAAACAGTAAAATTCACTAAGCACGAATTTTGCTGTGTTCAAACACTTAACACTTTTGACGTAAAACCTCTTTGCATGTTTAGATTTAGAAACTTTGGCAACAGCCACCAGGTAAAACTCACGTTTTACACCAATAACAGCAATAATATACATTCTGACGCCAATACACGAGCGATATTGAAAATTTTAGTTTTATATTCTACAAACTCATACGGTGTTATCAGTTTGTTACTCACGTGCTGGGAAAAATGCAATCATTTATGTTAAAAATAATTGTATTTGTCACTTGGTCTGGACTACATTTACTTTGATATGATTGTTCAATATGAGTTGTTAACATTGTGGCCTGGAAAAAGTAGCCCGAATTCTTGTTGTGATATTGGGGCCACCTTGAAAAACCTAGATGTGTGGCCGAAATATTTTTTCCATTACACATGAGCATTACGTAGTATAAAGATATAAGACTGTTGAATACGTATTTATTTTTATATCCAAAGTAAAAATTATTTATACAAAACCAAAGAAGCCTTCTAATTTATATGGCATCAGCAAGACCTACTTTTATCGAGAAAAATATATAACACTTAGGTCTGCAAACATTGAAGTTATCGCTCTATGTGTATTTTTTTATCAACTCTGTTTAAGCTTAAAATTAACGATTATATTAAATATTATTTTTCAAAAAAAAGAAACGCCTCAACAAAGTATTTTTTTTATAAAGCATTGTGCTAGGGTTAGCAGTAGGTTCCGGCAGCAGTCCTTAAGAGTCAATGAGAAATTACATGCACATGAGACTCAACAACCGTATATATCATGGTGATTATTAATAATAATAATGTTTATTACTCAGTACTCATTAAATACACATCAGTACATTTCTCATAATAACACAATTTAAGTATAATAACACAATTTAAAGAAATTTACAAATTTTAAAACAATACGAGTGCAGCGCAGTTCGTCACTTGTGACGAAATGCAACTGTTATTTGCAGAGTTACTGGATATCATCAAGTGGAAATGTGCTTTCTCCGTCACAAAAATTAAAAAAATAACACGGGTTTTTTTATTTATGATAACAACATTGTTTGCGCGCTTTTATGCCGCAAATCTTTGTTGTCTCTTTTGGCTAATGGGAAAGATGGAACGATGGAGTGCGCTTGTGATGCCATTGTGACACGAAGCCAAAACAAACAAAAAAAAAAGAGATACTGACGCCTGTCACTGTCAAGTGTCAAGCTTCTTCTTGAATCATTGACCGCAACTCCACCGAAGCAAGTTCGTTCTAACGACGCGACGCTTACGCATATAGTTTTTAGTTTTTACACTTTTTTACACTGGAAAATCACCGCATGAAATATAGAAGAGCAGATATCACATTAGAAGGAAACGCTGACAGCCATCGTTATTTGCGGCTAAGGAGGAACACTTACACAAGAAAGACGCAGAGCATGCTAGGCATCGTGGCTATGTTTGGAGGCTCCAGGTTAGTGCTCTAAGTTCTATTCGCTCCCGAGGCCGTTCTATTTTTTTGTTTTCCCCGCACCCCCTTATGGTGGATTTACGACCCACCATAAAGTTTGGTCAACTTCGAGCCATATATTCGAACCAGTAAAATTCCCGCCTTGTGTTCGGCACACAATCATATTTGTTAGTGCTCCCGCTTACAAAACGCATTTTTATTGCATTCTTTAATTTAAATTTTCCTTATAATAGAGTATCTTGCTCCTACGCACACCCCGTTGCATATAATAAACCAAAGTTGGCTAAAATTCCCACTTTGACCAACCGCCATTTTGTTGAAAACTTGACACGTTTTGCATTTCGCAAACTTGGTAATTACTAATTTGCCAATCTCAATAATGGCAGATATAAAGATTAAGATAAATGAATCCAAGAGAAATGCTATTTTTGAACAACTTAGTTCAATGTATTCTGTAACCAAGAAAATTTCACAGGCTGATACGCGAACAAAACAGGATTTTTTGTGTAAGTCATCAAATGTTGAGAAACTTTATGATCAATTTGATAAGCTATGTGATGAATATTATACATTGAAGCTGGAGGCAGATATTGAATACAAATTAGATAATGGTCAATGGTTAGCATTTGAAAACTTGTATACTGCAGTCAAACACTTCAGAACCCAGCTATGTGAGCGTTCTGGTTCTTCGACACAATCTAAAAAAGAAGCATCATATGATATAGTTCTCCCCCGCTGTGAGTTGCCTATATTTGATGGGAAAAGTGAACACTGGCCTTTGTTCTATGAAAGTTTCAAAACCAATATACACAATAACTCTAAATTATCAAACTCTCAAAGAGTTCAATACTTAGTTGGCCAATTGAAAGGTAAGGCTTTATCTGTCTTTGCTGGAATATTACCTACTGAGGAGAATTATTTATCTATTTGGCAAGGTTTAGTAGATAAGTATCAAGATAATAGAGCTTTAGCTGCTGTTTATCTGAACAACATTTTTGAATTGAAAAATACTTCTAGTGGTAACAATAATCAATTGAATGAATTTATTGAAAGATTTTCTTCTTCATTCAACGCTTTAAAACAACTTTCTATACCTGATTTGACAGATTTTATTTTACTTCATGTAGCACAAAAGAAGTTGGACTGTACCCTAATCCAAAGCTTTGAGTTGTCTAGGCGTGACAAGGAAATTCCTATGTGTAGTGAATTTATGGACTTCCTACGCCAGCATATAAAAATTGTTGAGAGAACTAATGTCCAAAAGGGATCTATGCCACGTACCAATCGAAATGTGAATTCTCATTCCTTTGCATTAGTTGATGGGGAGGTGCAGGTCGGTAAAACTATGTGTCAGCTGTGTAAAAGTGACTCCCACTTACAGATTTACATGTGCCCAAAATTTAAAAATATGGATGTGAAAGACCGCTTTGATTTTACAAGAAGTAATAAATTGTGTACCAACTGCTTGAGTTGTAAACATTTAGTCAAGGAATGTAAGTCAAAATCAACTTGTAAATATTGTCAACTGAGACACCACACTATGCTACATTTTGATGCATATAAAAGTAAAGTAGACCATAGTAGTAATATCACTCACAGCCAAACTGCTCCTGTTTGCAGCAACTTGAATACTGCAAATAGTAACAGTTCATTTACTGCTGCCCTGATTGAAGACACACATTTATTTTTTCCAAATCATCAGACTCAGACACTTAGTGAAAACAAACAGAACTCTGTAACCCTGGCTTCTATACCTACTCAAAATTCTAAAAATAAGAAAACCACTGTACTGCTTTCAACTGCACAAGTTTATGCTATCAAAAATAATCAAAATAAATCTATGGTGCGTTGCTTGTTGGATTCAGCCTCTCAAAATCATGTTATTAGTTTAGACAGTTGTAAAAAACTTAAACTTAAAATCATACCACTTGGTAATTCTCACATAAACACAATAGGTTCCAACTCGACACAAATACTTGGATATGTATACCTGACCATACAATCACGCTACACTACAGATGTTTATAATTTAAAATTACTAGTTGTTCAGCATATTGTGAATAAACTGCCAACTTCATATATTGATATATCGTCAATGTCACAGATAAAAAATTTACCTCTTGCCGATGAAAACTGGAATGTACCGAGTGCTGTTGACATTATATTGGGTGCACAATTGTTTCCATACCTATTGCGTGGGGGATGCCTGCCTTCACCTCCACTTTCTTATGGTGCCAACACACGCTATGATACTGGCAAGACTGCCTTAGATAATTCCGCACAAAACTCCGCATTCGCCGCAACTGGTTTAAAGGCTTCAGATAGCCTTTCTAACCGCTCTGCTGCATCCGCACTTGATTCCACACCTTTTGAAAATTCCGCACAAAATTCCGCATTCGCCGCAACTGGTTTAAAGGCTTCAGATAGCCTTTCTAACCGCTCTGCTACTTCCGCGCTTGATTCCGCACCTTTTGAAAATTCCGCACAAAACTCCGCATTCGCCGTAACTGGTTTAAAGGCTTCAGATAGCCTTTCTAACGGCTCTGCTACTTCCGCGCTTGATACCGCACCTTTTGAAAATTCCGCACAAAACTCCGCATTCGCCGTAACTGGTTTAAAGGCTTCAGATAGCCTTTCTAACGGCTCTGCTACTTCCGCGCTTGATTCCGCACCTTTTGAAAATTCCGCACAAAACTCCGCATTCGCCGTAACTGGTTTAAAGGCTTCAGATAGCCTTTCTAACGGCTCTGCTACTTCCGCGCTTGATTCCGCACCTTTTGAAAATTCCGCACAAAACTCCGCATTCGCCGCAACTGGTTTAAAGGCTTCAGATAGCCTTTCTAATCGCTCTGCTACTTCCGCGCTTGATTCCGCACCTTTTGAAAATTCCGCACAAAACTCCGCATTCGCCGCAACTGATTTAAAGGCTTCAGATAGCCTTTCTAATCGCTCTGCTACTTCCGCGCTTGATTCCGCACCTTTTGAAAATTCCGCACAAAACTCCGCATTCGCCGCAGCTGGTTTAAAAGCTTCAGATAGCCTTTCTAACCGCTCTGTTACTTCAGTGCTTGATTCCGCTTCTTTAAAACATTCTGCACATAAGTCCGTTTCTGCCACGACTGGGGTAATAGATCCTAAAGTTAAGGTTATCGCATCTAGTTCTACGCGTCAGTCGCTTATTAAGAAATTCAGTAGTTACACCGTGCAATCGCCTACATATTCGCTTCCAGTTCTCGAGACTACGCTCGGATACGTCATTATGGGTGAGGTACCGGTTTGTCCACCTTACCATGCTGACGTGGCCTGGTCCTTCGGTCCTGTAATAAATGATGATTTGAATAAAAGTTTGACTAAGTTTTGGGAAACGGAAGAAGTATCGACACGTTTGGTTGATAATCCTGACGAAATGGAATGTGAGGAAATGTATGCATCTTCTGTCGCTCGCGACCCGCACTCGGGCCGATTTATTGTTTCGCTTCCGTTTAAATCAGATCCTGACTGTATAGGAAACTCATATTTAGCCGCTAAACGCAGACTAGCTGCTCTTGAACGGAAGTTCAAAGGAAATTCGGATTTACGCCTTGCATATAATGACGTCTTAACTGAATATATAGAGAAGGGATACTTATCTGAAATACCCTTTTCACCTGCAGCTATTCAAGAGGGTTATTTTATTCCACATCATGCAGTGGTCAGACCCGATAAAATCACGTCGAAAACCAGGATTGTACTGGATGCTAGCGCTGTAACAGATAAGAAAGTATCTTTAAACGATATTTTGCACACAGGTCCGAATTTACAATCAGACTTGCTCGCGCTTCTGTTGAAATTTAGACTTCTGCCGGTCGCTATTACCGCAGATGTTCAGCAAATGTACTTACGCATATTGGTAACTGAAAACCATCGTAAGTATCAAAAAATACTGTACCGATTTGACGAAACCGAAGATATCCGCTTATTTCAATTTAATTCCGTCGCCTTTGGACTTCGGTGTAGCCCGTTTTTAGCTATGCGCTCAATCCGTCAACTAGCTGCTGAACAGAAGTGCACCTTTCCTCTGGCGGCAGAGGTAGCTACAAACGACATTTACATGGATGATATAACTACATCTGTACTTTCCGCTGATATTGGAATTTACTTGTCCAAACAACTTCTTGAGTTATTTAAATCAGGCGGTTTCAACCTAGTCAAGTGGGCAAGTAACTCACAAAAATTGTTAGCACATGTTCCAGAATCAAATCGAGTAGCTATAGAATTTTCAGATAGCGATAACTTAAAAATATTAGGTCTAAAATGGCTTCCGTCTTCAGATGCCTTCACTTTCACTACGAATGATGCTAACCAAGGTTGTACTAAACGCATAATATTATCTGTTATAGCCAGACTCTTCGATGTCCTCGGTCTGGTTGCGCCAGTAATTTTGTATGCCAAGTTATTAATCCAAGAATTGTGGCTCGCTAATATTGGATGGGACGAGGTTGTATCTGATTCCATCTCAAACCGCTTTATTCAGTTCAAAACAGAACTACCGCTTTTATCGGAATTGAAAATTCCACGACATTTAGGTGTTGCTAATGACTGCGTCGTCAATATTGTTGCATTCGGAGACGCTAGTCTTAAGGCGTACGGGTGCGCCGTTTATCTACATGTAACACACCCTAATGGTGACATGTCGTTGACTTTAGCTTGCGCCAAGTCTAAGGTAGCCTCCCCAAAAATTGCATCTCTCGCACGGTTAGAGTTATGCGCCGCCTTGTTGGTTTCTAAACTTGTCCGGTACGTTCACACAGCCTTCAAAGATCGCTACCTTATATCGGACATATATGCTTTTTCGGATTCGACTATCGCTTTATCCTGGATTCACTCGCAGCCACATCGCTGGCAAATATACGTAGCAAATCGCGTCAGTAAGATTCATGAAAATATTTCACCGGACCGCTTTTATCACACCGACGGTATTTCAAACCCAAGTGATTGCGCTTCCAGAAGCCTTCTACCTTCTCAAATATTAAACCATCCGCTTTGGTGGACTGAGCCTACATGGGCTCAGGGTCCGATCACTGAATGGCCAATTAAGCCCTTCAGGCCTTCAGATGAAGATTTGCCTGAGACTAGGAAGTCGGTAGATCTCGCGACTGTAGGTGAAGTCGAAGACTCTCCTCTTTATGATCTTGCATTAAAGTTGTCGTCATGGGCAAAGTTATTACGCATTCTTGTGTACATTTTACGCCTGTTGAGAAAACTTCCTCGAGACAATCTCATAAAATCTTCTGACCTTGAAGCGGCTGAATTGGTAATCCTACGGATTTTGCAACATAAATATTTTCATGATGATTTAAAGATTATTAAGAAGAATAAACTTACTTCTCCCGCAATTCGTAAACTCGATCCATTCCTTGACGAATCTGGTTTGCTACGTGTTGGTGGTAGACTAACAAACGCGAATATTCCTTATGAAAACCAACATCCTATATTGTTACCGCGTCGCGACCACATTGTAAATTTGCTAATAGATTATTATCACCTCGCCAATTGCCACTCTGGCTCGCATTTGCTTATGTCCTTGTTACGGCAACGTTATTGGATACTCTCGGCTCGAAATATTATTCGACAACGTGTAAGATCATGCACTACTTGCTTCAAGTGTGCACCAACAAATTATACGCCTGTTATGGCTAGTCTCCCCCCTGCTCGTGTTATGGAAGCTAAAGCATTTGCAAACACTGGAGTCGATTTTGCCGGCCCAGTTAACGTCACAATGACTCGACACCGTGGAGTGCGAAGCACGAAAGCATACATTTGCCTTTTCGTTTGCCTCGCAACCAAGGCTATTCATTTGGAAATTGCCTCAGATCTAAGCACTGATACATTCCTTGATGCTCTCAAGCGCTTCATTGCACGACGCGGTCCTGTCTCGTCAATATATTCAGATAATGCTACCAATTTTGTTGGGGCGAAACGGTATTTGGACGAACTATACGTTTTTTTGCAATCTGAAGATACAAAAACCGCTTTTAATCGGGAACTATCGAAACACCGCATCAATTTCTACACAATTCCCCCCCGGGCTCCCCACTTTGGTGGTTTATGGGAAGCCAATGTGAAATGTGTTAAAGCGCATCTATTTCGTTGCATTGGTCAGCAAATTCTATCGTATGAAGAATTGTTAACCGTATTGACTCAAATTGAATGCTTACTAAATTCACGACCTTTAGGCCTTCTGCCAGACGAACCGCAACCGGAAATCCTTACTCCGGGTCATTTCTTAATGACAACTCCGTTGCAATCCTTACCTGCTTATGAAATTAATACCGACAAATCTGTGGTTCAGAGAAAACGGCTGTTAGATAGCTTGGTCCAAAGTTATTGGAAAAAGTGGCGCCTTGACTATCTACATACTCTCCAGCAAAGGCAGAAATGGCTTAAGCATAGGGAAAATATAAAAATAGGTACCGTTGTTCTTGTTCACCATGATGACGTGCCACCGCTTCGCTGGCCTCTTGGCATTATTGAAAAGGTTTTTCCTGGAAAGGATTCAATTATTCGTGTTGCATTAGTTCGGTCTCAAAATAAATTAATTAAACGTGCAGTTGCCAAACTGTATCCTCTTCCAATTAATGAATAACCTTCAACGCATAGCTTATTTCCACATAGTTAATTACATTAGAATACTTAAGAATAGTTATTTATAATATTTTTTTTAATGAACCTTATTGATGACTTGCAATATATCTCGTGACTGTTTGCATGTTCCGCCTATTTTTTCTTAATCCAGTTATTCTGCTTCACTACTTACTTTGAAACTCTCAGGACTTTCAAGCCGGGGAGTATGTTTGCGCGCTTTTATGCCGCAAATCTTTGTTGTCTCTTTTGGCTAATGGGAAAGATGGAACGATGGAGTGCGCTTGTGATGCCATTGTGACACGAAGCCAAAACAAACAAAAAAAAAAAGAGATACTGACGCCTGTCACTGTCAAGTGTCAAGCTTCTTCTTGAATCATTGACCGCAACTCCACCGAAGCAAGTTCGTTCTAACGACGCGACGCTTACGCATATAGTTTTTAGTTTTTACACTTTTTTACACTGGAAAATCACCGCATGAAATATAGAAGAGCAGATATCACATTAGAAGGAAACGCTGACAGCCATCGTTATTTGCGGCTAAGGAGGAACACTTACACAAGAAAGACGCAGAGCATGCTAGGCATCGTGGCTATGTTTGGAGGCTCCAGGTTAGTGCTCTAAGTTCTATTCGCTCCCGAGGCCGTTCTATTTTTTTGTTTTCCCCGCACCCCCTTATGGTGGATTTACGACCCACCAAACATAAAAGCAGATTTTCATCAATTTAGTTCAGGATCCTAAATAGTTTTTTTGGAACTTGTTAAACTTTTAATGGTGATTAACGTTTTTACAGTAAAATAAAATTACAACAGTAAGCAATACATAAAAAGGGATTAAATTAACTCTGTTTATATGGGAAGTCACCTGAATTGCATAGAAATTGTTTACATTATTATCTGTTGTGCAAATGCCACATATGCCGCTATAAGACCCACACTCTGTGAACTAACCGCATAATCAAGACAAATTTAAAAAGCTACTACTGTGAAAAGGTAACACGGATGGACGGACACCGTAACCCCGAGTAAATAAAAGGATTCTACACTCAAGAATCCTAAAAGTAAGAATTTGGCATGTGTAATAACAACAGCTTTTATTTTTGCAATGCCGTTCAAGCATCTTGAATTTAATTTATGTTGGCACAAGAACAAAACATAAAATTTTGTAATATAATTTATTCGCATACATTCACATTCCAGCTCATTGCTGTTCCCATGTAGTATTAATTTGAAAAGATTTATTATTATATTATTTATTTTTATGCAACACTAGTCCAGTTTCTGATCCATTTAATTATATACCACAGCTTTGTATAACACTTTTTATAACACGATGGTTGACTCGTGACTGACGCCTTCATTCTAAGGAACGACTATTCAAGCAGAACACCAACAACTTACCGTCCAACATATCGAATTTACTGTCATGCTTGTATTGATGGAAGGGGTAAACCCAGGTGTAAAAGTAAGGTAATAAGGAAAATAATAAAAGTTACCAAGTTACTAGTAATATTTACCCTGATTTGGAACACATATTTTGATCCCATGTAATATCTACCTTTATTTTATGGGATATGAGCTTCACCGCATGGTGGAAGGGTATTTTGTGAATGCCCGCATGGCTAGCGACCACCCTCAAGTTGAAAATCTGTCGCCAAGCACCTAACGGTGTGTTCCGGCAGCTGTCCTTGAGAGCCAGAGTAATTCTTTGTTAAGCCTGTTTAACACCTTCGACCACATCATCACTTGCCATCACGTGAGGTTGTGGTCAAAGGCTTACATATCAGCAATAAAAAAAAGGAGGGCAAACGAGCAGGCGGCTCACCTGGTGGTAAGTAATCACCGTCGCCAACAAACATCCGCAACACCAAAAGTCTCGAGGATGCGTTGCCGGTCTTTAAGGCCTTTAAATCTAACATTATAAACGTGCTTTGTGATAGCGTCGTAGACTCCTACGACTTCAATTATATTCTCACATTTTTTTGTAACGAATCGCTTCGCGTATCAGAGTACTTTATACAGCGCAGCGGCAAATTTGTATTTTTCGAGCTGTTTTTCGAATACTCTTCCGATTCCCTATGCAACACTTAATAATAACTATTACAAATTAAATCAATTAGTCACCCCGTGACCACGATCACTGCAAAGTGTTTGAAACGTCGGGATAAAATAATGAAAAATATACGCGATTCAAACCGTTTAAAGTTGTTTAATTACTATGTGTAACAATCGCGAAAACTTAAGACAACACTACGAGTATATGTTATTATTTCTGTTGTAAAAAAACATATTTTATTGACCCTATATCTATGGGATAAAAGTTGTAATATATAAGATTATAAAATTTTTAGGTTTTTCCAATTATCAAACTTCACTCAGTACGGAAGTTTGTGTGTGTGTTTGTTATTCATTCACGCTGAAACGGATAAACCGATTTGGATGAAACTTGTTAAATATAAAGTTTACGTCCTAGATTAATACATACCCAATACTCATTATTATTGTCATCACATTCATTATTTTCTACGTGCTGGGTGAAACTACGGGGCTCAGCTGATGACAATGCGTAAGTGACGTCACTGGCACATTATCATTTTAGCTAAACATTAAATTAATTATCTCGATGTTTACCAGAAGCCAACTTTAAATATTAACATAAAATTTAAGAGGCATATTCTCTAAACGCAATGGTATGCAATACAATGCGTAATATACTTTTAAACTATCAATGCATTAAAACCTTTTTCCTAGCACGATGCATGGCTTCTCATTTGTTCTAACAAAATCAAGAAAATAGGCTTCCTTTACATTAATAGCATCGGACAGCGTGAAGAGATAAATGCGATATTCAGAGATTTTTTCTATAAACTTTTTACTTTGCTTACCATCTTATTCGTCTGTGTGTCTCAAACCTTAAACCTGTTATTGCATCTTGTCACGTAACTTCATAAATTTTTAGCACAACGCAAACTGCTTGCCTTTTTCACTGACGGTGACGGTTATTGAGAAAAGTTTCGGATATTATAGTATTAAAGTAGCAGAGATTGAATATTTTAAAACTGTGGTATTAGATTCAAAGAACAGAGCCTTATATAAGACGAATATTAAGAGTAAAATAAACTAGTCACGCCTGAGTTTGACCATGCTCTAAGAAAGATAAAAAAAATAGAACCGACTGTCAACACAGAAAAGTACGAAATAACTTGTGGAAGTCGGTACCATGCTGATTCAAAACACCGAGCTCACTTTAGTATGGTACGACTTCCACAAGTTATTTCATACTTTTCAGTGATGATAAAGACTGCCTACAAGATCATTAGCTTGCTTAAAATAGTGTTCATCATCGACAAAAGCCTCATCAATATCATCATCATCATCATCATCATCAGGCGGAAGACGTCCACTGTTCAACAAATGCCTCCCCGATAAGCCATATAATACTATAAAATTATCTAGGTAAGCGAATATTTTTTTCAATTAATTAACCATTATAAAGTGTGGTCATAGATAAAACAACAAAATATAGGAACGCATCGAATTGAGAACTTCCTCCTTTTTTGGAAGTCGGAATTTAACTCTTTGGTTAAATTATAGCTCAAAATATTGTTTAATATCGTGGTAAATAATAAGAGTGAAATAAATTTTCTAATGAGTGTAACTTTTTAGATAAAACACGGCCAAAAAAAAATCCTAGCCTTTGATACCTTATTGTTTGAGGTAAAAATGTATGTTAATACTCTGCTTAATTAGCTCTAAATAACAAAAAACTGTGCAGATATGTGTTATCGTTAGTTACATTTTCAATAAAATCGATGAATTGAAACACAGGTACAGTTTATTTTTCTAACTGGAACATACTGTGCAATGTTTTAATTGTATATCATTTGAAATCTGCGCGGAAAAGTGCTTTTTATCCGCCAGCGTGGAAAAGGTATTAGGACTTTTTCCTTTGTAATTTTATTTTTTATAAATTAACGCTTATTTATTATATAAAACATAACATTTTGGGAGTGCGGTGAGATATTGTGTGTGAACTCAGTTGTGAGCCTAATATGCAGTACCTACCTTTGTTTAATTATTCAATGTAGTAGCTTTTAACGACAGAGCAAAGTCCTGATTCAAGCTAGTAGCCTGCTTTGAGAACTAACTATAAAATATAAACCTTATTTCAAAAGATCACACATAAAATAACATAAAGGTCATTAACTTTACTCAATGTAAACACGGTTTGTTCGAACGAAATAAACCATCGTCGTTAAAAGCTAGTACTAATAAAAATCTTCCCAAGAACATACGCATTGTAGGCTCAAAATAGCCTAGGCAGAAGAGAAAAGTAGTAAAAAAAGATCTCAGTAATAAAAACGAATTACTTTTCAATGCAAATGTCACAGCCGCACCTACAGATTGGCAAAAGCAATAACATTTCGCATATAAAATGAGATCGTCGATAAACGTTCCACGTTAAGAAACGCTGAATACACTACTAGAATTTTGTCTGCTATGAGTTTAAAACATAAAGACGATCACGCTTTTATATCTTGAAAGGGAAAAACAGATGTATCTACGCAGCCAAGTTTTGGTTGCACGTAATAAGTGTTGGCTCCTCTAGAATTGCAACCCCCCATATTTGTTCTTGTAGGTGCCGTAAAAGGCGACGAAGGGAAAAACTATCAGAAGGTGGGTCGCTTCTCTTACACCACTGCGATTGCCAAGACGCCTGCCAAGCGTATCTATGGCATCCTCTCCTGAACGGGAGAGGCTTTGTTCAACATTGGCTGGCTGATGGCTGATGATCATGAATAAGGGATAAATCAATTAGTATCTACCGGCTAAATCCAATAGGTGTAAACTATAGGTGTCGCTCCAACCCAATACGATGGTTAAAGAACGATAGAAAAAATTAGAGGTATGTTATCCGCAGAGCATGCGTTATTGCAAAAATAAAAATATTAAAATTATTATAATGTTTCTAACATTATGCATGTCTTAAATTTGTTTTAAAAAGGGATACTGTCAGCTTTACGAATATTATATGTGCAAAATGTACATGTTTATACAATTTCGCACCTCGGGCTATCCTGCTATCGGTTACGGTAGAATTCGTTTAGCGGGTATAGACTGAGAACTCGGGATCAATTGCAGTCAAAAGCTGTGGAAAAATTGAAAATATAATTTTTACAAATGGTTCCTTACTGTTCGAACGCATATTCAGAAATAATAAAATAGTGATATGAAAGTATAACAATATTATATTCCCTACAGTCACTACTGTGACCCTGGGTCAGTCACTACTGTGACCCTGGATCAGTCACTACTGTGTGAGTCTTTGATGTCGGATGACACTGACACTGGCCCAATTACAAAGACACGCGAGTATGTGCACGGGTGGTGACAAAATGGAAAATGAAATAAATATGATTAATATTATTAATAATATGATAATATTAATCATATTTACAAGTACACTTTAAGGTAAATACGTACTTCTGTGGCTGGAAATTATGTTTTTTATGCCTGATACGTTAGCCTTTGACCACTATCTAACCTGATGATAAGTGATGATGTGGTCAAAGATGTTGTACAGGCTAACTTAGAAGTTAGCGAAGTACTGCCACCATAACTAATTCTACCGCCAAGCAGTGTCACATTACTGTGTTCCGGTTTGAAGTGTAAGGGCGTCGGTGAAATTACAGGCACATGAGCCTTCTTTATTTCTAAATATGATTACAAGCACTCTCGCGTGCTGAGCAAAAATCACATATATAAATTATTGGACAACACCATTTTTTGTTCGGATGGGAATCGAACCTTCTTCTCCGGAATGGAACAGGCATAGGGCGGATCCATCCGAAACAAAAAAAAATGTACTCCAATAATTAATAAATTAAATTTCTTGACAACACTTGACCTGAGACAATCTCAGTATGATGAGCGCAGTGCAGTTCGTCAATTGTTATAAACTGCATCTGTACTAGGCAGAGGTTACGACTGAGCACTAGGTGGGCCTCGAGCACGTTCCATCACGATAGGATAAAAAGCAAATTATAAAAGCTCGTCTCGAAAACATATCATCCGATTATTACGAAGCATTTATCGTTTACGTCATAAAATACGTTTAGCAAATGTACATTATCTCAACAAAATAAAATAAGCGATCTACGTGACCAGTCTCGCGATGCCGTTTTGCCAATTTAAGCCCTAGTTGCAATACCTTTTATGGCATTAGACAAGACTCAGTACTCAATTAAGTTGAATTATGTTTAATAACTTTATACTTGAATGAAAGCATGCCTGCCCATACGTATCAGTCATTATAAATAAATAACATAAATTAATTACCACATTCTAATATTATAAAGGCTAACGTTTGTGAATGTGTTTGTACGTTTGTTACTTCTTCACGCCCAAACGACTAAACCAATTTTGATGTAATTTGTATGAAGGTAGATGAAGCGCTGGATTAACAAATAGGATACTTTTCATGATCATCATCATCCATCACCACGCGGGTGAAACCGTGGGGCGTAACTAGTGTTATACAGGGTTCTTGGTAAAATGCTTCAACCTCTTAGGGTTGACTTCTGCTAGTCCTTATAAACATTTTTATATGTTTTTTTTTGTTTTGTTTTGAAAAAAGTGTTAGGTATTTATTTTATTTTTTTTATTTAATGCCTACTCTGAGCCAAGAGCGCCCACCGCGGCTACACTAGACTACGCCGTGCTCCATTTAAATAGAGTTTTGAATATTAACATCGAAATATAAAAAAAATTAAATAATACATTACAGCCACAAGAGAGTTTTAACATCAGGTGGTCCTCGTACTTATTCCGTCAAAACATATAAAAAAACACAAAAGAAATTGAAAATAATTGAAAAAAAAAACGTATAAAAAATAAATCATTTCAAAATGTTTGTTAGGACTAGCAGAAGTCAACCCTAAGAGGTTGTTAGCATTTCACCAATAACCCTGTATATTTGTTATCTTAATACAGTACCATATTAGGATATTTCTTTAGACATTGTGTTTAGGGTTCCATAAGTCTAGAGAAATCAAGGATAAATTTCCTGTACCTAATAGTACAGCGAAAATTTCGGGAAATCGCTATGCCCCGCTACAGTTGATCTTTTTTTTGTGTTTTGCAATACATTTAATTAATTATATTCTTATTAAGTAAACAAACTAGATCTTAATGTTTTTTACGAATCTTATTAAAATATCAATCTGATAATACTGCTCAGATTTCTATTTCAGATTGTTCTAGTATTTTATGTTCTCGTTTTAGTTAAATAAGATAATAACTAGTTCTAACCATTTTAATATTGTTAAGTTTGCAATGACGCTTGCTAGGCGAATTACATAACAAAATTACAAATTTACGAGATAAAAAATTATAGTCATGTGCGGGATTCGAACCCGCGTCCATCCACCCCTTTAGCCGGGGTATGATCTAACCAATTGAGCTAACATGACACAATGACTCATAACTTTAATTCTTGCTCTCGTTCTTCAACCATCGTATCGGGATGGAGCGACACCTATAGTATATTTGTATTTTTGTAATATTTCTAACCATAATTAAAAAATGATGAAATGTCGTTATTACCTTATGTAATTCAAAGATCTTCAAAAAATATATTTCGATAGACCTTTTGAGTTACACCCCATACATTGTTATCTTTCAATGTACTAATTACATTTTTAATTGAAAGTATGTAAGTAAGAAAAAATGTGGATGTGTGACAAATTAACTAAATCCAGGAATGATCTGACTCTTAAAATACAGATCACCAGCCTAGTTTAAGAGCCAGAGACTCATCATAAATGCCAATTGTGGGTTGGACTCACTTTCACGATTTCAAAACATTCAAAAAAAATACTATTTAATTGTACTTTCTGTATTGGTACGGAACCCTAGTCTCAGCGTGCGATTTCAATTAGCACCTTACCGGTTTTTATGGTATGCTGTAATCACACTAATATAATATTATGAATGCAAAAATGTGTGCGTCTTTGTTGCCACATATGTCCAAAACTTTTGAATACATTTTGAGATGAAACTTGGTACACATTTTTCTTAGTTACCTATTATATAGTTACTATAATAAATCATATTTTAACAATACTATTTATCTTAATTTTCTATATTTTCAGTTCTCGAAGGAGATCAATATCAACTTAATGAAATTTCCACATGAGAGAAGTTGCAAGCAGAAGCTAGTTGGAAACCGTAACTACGAGTATAAATGCAAATAACCTAATATTCAAACAAAGCAAAGAAAAGGTACGTAAAATAGCCTTTTTTTCATTTAATTCTAAAACATGCCACTTCTAAATCTTATGTAGCGTATACACAACCGTAGAACGAAGTCATCGAAGAATCTGATATTGCTATTAGCTAAAAATAAATTAACAAATTGCAATAATAAAACACTCATCTAAACCGGCTTTATTGATGTGCTTGAGCATTCGATTTCAAAACAAGTTATAAGCATGAATTTGTGCAACTGTGTATATTAGATTTGTGAGCCATAAAATTATCAATAAAGCAAAATGTTCCATTACAGTAGCCTTCATTCGCTGATGAAGTATTCCCTTCTCTATTTCATAGAATGATAATTACTGTTAGCTAAATATATTAAGAATTTCTTACAATTTGTAAGCTTGAAAGGCTTCTTTTGATACCTATGAAAAAACCGGCAAAATTCGCACTTGGTTGGTTTTTATGCGTTTCTTATGGCCTCCTTATCGAGGGTTTTGTACCGCCCATTACATAATGTATATAACAACTTTTAATTTTTCATTACATTTTTTTACCTAAAAATCGAACCGACTTCAACACGCAAAAGTGTGAAATAACTTGAAGAAGACGGTAGCACGATAGTTACGTACGGTACGGCTTATGACAATATTGTGTGCAAGACACCGACTTCGACAAGTTATTTCACAGTTATGAGTGTTGAAAGCGGTTTCATTTTTACGTAAATAAATGTTTTTCACCCTTTTTAGTGTCCCTTGCTATTTACGAGATCGATTATCCTTCACTGGCAATGACTATATCATCAAGAACGAAAACAAAAATAGCTAACGGAGTGTAACTCAAAAACTGCTTACCAATTTGGATGAAATTTAAATGGGACCACACGACAACCATCAGGTTTCAAATTAAAAGAGAAACATCAAAATCGGTTCTTCCTGTAAAAAGTTCTGAGGTAACGAACATAAAAACAACAGATGAATTGAGAACCTCCTCCTTTTTATGGCTAAAAATCGTGAATATTTTAATTGACTACCTATTACGGTACCAAAGATACAGCAATTGATAAGATTGTATGGACAGCTGCGGCTTAGTTAAAATTATGATCCCGTTTTTTTAATACAGAACCCTAAAAATTACGTCACGTACATACCAAAATATAGGTCATATTTTGGTACGGAGAATCTGTATTCTAAGAAACTATAAAAAACCTTCCAGGAGCCATATTTCAACGCATATTTCCATAGGTCCCATGTTATAGCGTGAGAATTTATTGCATTTATTACCGGGCTCAGTTGCAGAATTCCGTACCCGGCACTGAACCCTGGACCTTAATTCGAGAGCGGTACTTTTATAGTATATATTTAGATAAGACAGTTATAAAAATATATAATACATAACCATGCTGACATAACACTATGAGAAAATACCAATGATAACAAAACATTTCGGATTATATCTTAAATAGTTGATAGATCCTAAATTTTACTGAAATATCTGATGATTTACCACAGTTTGAGCTTTGACACTAGCATTCTAGATTTTAAACTATTATTGATATGTTTTCCAGCAGTCCGACAATTTTGATCCACCCACTACTCCACAGACCTAAAAATACAGTGATTCTTAATTTATGAGCACACCAGTGCGTGTTATTGCAAACGTTGGACCATGCGTTTTAATTTGTGAGGAATTATCATATTCAGACGAAAATGAAAAACCTCCTGAACACCCATCCTTAAGAGAACCTATAGAGAATATTTATCAGAACCAAGAACTTGCAACCTTCTCAAACTAGTTTATTTGGTAACATTAAATAGGCTCAAGTATGCTTTCACGTTTTGAAGAAAGTTCGTGCATCATCCACCTGTACAATGACTTGACATATTATGAGAACAATCTTATGAATAATATAAATTGAAATGATACTACATAATCACAACATTGTCACCAAAACCATAGGGACAAAACTTAAGTTAGATGCTACATTTCCCATATTTCATATGCAATGCTTTATTTCCTATCTTACTGGAAAAAAAACTCGACAACGTCAACGATGTAGGCCCATTAAATACCTAGGGTATATATAGTAAAATATATTATCGTCAGACCTGTATTTTCTGAAGGAGTAGACAGAAAACGTCTAAAAGTCCTCGACTCACTAGACCTGAAGAATAGTGGTCAAGTCTATCGCCAGTCATCGCCCCGTGGGGTGCCGGGTCTGAATTGCACCTCCATATCATCCCATGGGTGTCCTAAGAGGCGACTAAGGGAAAAATACTGGAAGGTGGGCAGCAGCGCTTTCTAAAGAACTGCCAACTTACACTGCGATCCCCAAGACGCCTGCCAAGCGTGGGGATTATGGCAAATACACCTTCAATAGGGGAGGCTGTGTTTAGCAGTGGACAATCCGGCTGTTACAGTACACTATCGCCACAGTTATAGACGCTGGGCTGTTTCTGAAAAGGACTTTATCAGAAACATTTATAAATTATAATATATGCCAGATCTATCGATCAAGTTAAAAGAATAGTAATACATATATATAGTACATTTACAAACTTTTATAAATTAAACAAGTTTGTTGTCAATAAGGTGAAGGGGTTAGCCTTTTTACGTGACTTGTAAATGGAAACATTTCCAAGGAGGCCCTACAAATCACCTTCAAACTTCAATCTAGTGACTAATAATAGATATGTCATGATAATACCATAACTATTAAAATACATACGTTTGCCTGTCGCTATGAATCACAATTTTAATATTGGTAAAGCTTACACATATTAAAATTAGCTTATTAATTTAATATTGGCCTAATTATATTAATATTGACAAGGATAATTATTACACTTAGGGTGTGATTTATACTGATGCTATGTAGTTTTGAAAGTATTAACTTTTTTTTCTTTATAGCTGATGGCTAGCCTTTGACTACTATGCACATCATCACAAGATATTATTCAGGCTAACGTAGAATTACTGGTTCCTGATGACAGTTGCCAGAAGACACCGGTGCTTGCAACAGATGTTCTACTTGAGGGTGGCAGCTGGCCAGGCAGGCAATCGCTAAATGCCCTACCACCATGCTATATCGATTGTCATTGTAAGACAACAACCGGGGCACACAGCTTAACGTGCCTTCCGAAGTACGACAGCGCTCAGTAGTAATGTCACTAGCGGTCACCCATCGAACTTATGATCGCAGCGGACGTTGCTTAACTTAGCTGATCGGATAAGAAGGGCTAAGCAAACTTCGCTATGAGCACTTAGAAAACTATTTACCTAGTATTTATTTAATTATTGTTTGAGTTGTATTATTTAACATGGGAACATCTTATCATAATAATAGTAAGTCAAACAGCTTTGTTGCTTATGATTACGATACGCAAGTATCAATATTGGTAAAGTTTAAAGGTATCTAATTATTGGAAGATATTAAATGACACTTACAGTGATAATTATATACGGACGCAAATTGCGTAACTGGTTACTTAAAAATGTATTGTGAAGCGCTCGTAGCGAAGTTTGCTTAGCCATTCTGAATCGATCAGCAAAGTTAAGCAACGTCCGCCGCGGTCAGGAGTTGGATGGGTGACCGCTGGTGACATTACTACTGAGCGCTTCCGTGCTTCGGAGGGCACGTTAAGCCGTCGGTCCCGGTTGTTGTCTTAGGATGGCAGTCGTTACAGCATGGTGGTAGGGCACTTTGCGAAGCCCGCCTGGCTAGCTACCACCCTCAAGTTGAAAATCTGTCGCCAAGCACCTAACGGTGTGTTCCGGCAGCTGTCCTTGAGAGCCAGTAATTCTAGGTTAGCCTGTACAACATCTTCGACCACATCATCACTTACCATCAGGTGAGATAGTGGTCAAAGGCTAACCTATCAGGCATAAATAAATTACGAAAGTATTATTTTTACTAATACTATTATCATTTTACGAATATTTGATCACTATAGTAGTTAAACTGCTGATTCACCTGTGATTATTTCAGGTGACTATAAACGTTGGTAGAGTTTATCGTAAGAGATAAAATGAAAATACGGAATATAATTTTGTAAGCAGACGCTAATTTTGCAAAATAATACTTCAAACTATAGAACTAAAATTTTTATTCTTATATTGTCGTTAATTTAACATAGATCACATCAACATAAGGTCAACTATAAATATTTAAAAAAACTGGTGAACTCTGTGTCAGCAAATAATTTCAGATTATAAAGTACATGAAGCTTATTAATATTTTAATTATGATGCAGTTTAATAATAAGGTTTTAGTATTAAACCAATAAAACACGTTATATGTATGACACAAAATCTAAAAATAAAAAAGGGCTTTCATTTCTTTTCACGCTGAGGGCCCGTTTCAGAATGTCCTAATAAAGTTTCGGGTTGCTATGCAACACATTTATTTATTATTTATTTATTTATTTAGTCAATTAGCACGGCTTACACCAATTACACTAATGATATTATAGACAAAATTATTAATAACAATTATGAATGAAGTGTACAATTTAAAATTTAAATAAGAATAATAATGTCAAATCAAAGTTAATGTCAAAAAATAATAATAATAATGGTCAATAATATTAAACAATAATAAAAAATAAAATAACACATAACTAAGCTATGCAAAAAATAACTGAATAATAAAAATGACAGTTGACATGCAGCACGTTTTAAGCTTTAACCGATGGATAGGCTAAATCGATGACTGTGAAACGTAAATATAGTGTTTTATTTGTTAAATATGTTCTGGGTAGTAAAACCGGAACTTACTCGAACATTCTGAAACAGGCCCTGAGTCTAATAAATTATAAACAAGTATAAATTAATCAAAGAGTAAAAAAACCCGACTGTAATTTTTTTATTTTCGATAAGCGATTTGTCATTCTATTGAAATTAAAATTGCAAGTTATACCCCACTCGATTGGTTTGGAAGAAAAAAAATTTTTTTACCTCACAATATGGGGTCTAAAATCCGACAGTTTGTTTTTTTATTATTTATGTATTAGTGTAACTTGGGTTATCAATACAAATCTAACAATATCTCTTACATCAAAATCGGTTAAGCCGTTTAGAAGTTATGGTGGAAAAAAGAAACTCACATACATACATAAACCCTGAAAACATAACCCTCCTTTTTTGGGCAGTCGTGTAAAAATAGAGATCAATCATAAATAAAAACTTACATACATACCTACTTAATTTGAAAACAGCGCCGTGGAGTTTTATTATGCGTTATAAATTATTATTAATTAGATTAATCAATTGATTGGTATATTTATATCACCTATAAAGTTTTAACCGTAAACAGTCCTTGATATTTGTTCAAAGTCTTTAATATTATGATGTTAATTATTATCTCTAAACTACTTCACCATACTCTTATCCCACTACACACACGGGAATTTTACAAGAATTTATTTTCGTAATATTTATTTCTATTTTATTACGCATCTATGATATTAAAAGTGTTATTAGTATTTGAAGCCATGATGACTGAGTGGTTATAGATATAGACTGCGGTGCCGCAGGTCCATAGTTCGTTCCCCACCGCGCTGCATGGTGGAAGAGCATCTTGCGAGGGCTCGCCTGGCTAGCTACCACCCGCAAGTAGAAAATCTGTTGCCAAGCACCTAACGGTGTGCGGTAACAGCAGTCCTTGAGTCAGCCAGTAAAATTACAGGCACATAGGACCCAACAACTGTTTATCTCATAGTGACGGGCGCAGTGTAATTCGTCACTTGTAACGAAACGCATCTGTTATAGGCAGAGGTTACCGCTTAACATCAGGTGGGCTACGTGTTTGTTCCGTCACAATAACAAAAAAAATCTCAATATTAGTTATACCGTATTTTGGACTACATTATACACCCCGTCACATGCGCTAATATTGTCCTTTGTTCATATTATGTAGTTTGTATCATATTGGTTGGAATTTCAAATTTCTTTCTATTTTTCCCCCATAGAATGAGGTGCCCCGTGGGGTGCCGGGTTAGAATTGCACCTCCCCATATCATCTCGTGGGTGCGTTAGAGCAGCGCCTTCTAAAGAACTGGCAACTTACACTGCGATCCCCAAGACGTCTGCCAAGCGTGGGGATTATGGCTAATACCCCCTTAAGAGGGGATGCTTTGTTCAGCAGTGGACGATCCGGCTGTTACAGTAACTTAAAAGTATTGATTTATCAGTAATTTTAAGTAACATTTTAAAATTTGCACATGAATATTACATTACTACGGGGGTTTATTCCAGCAATGCCTTGGGCAAATATTGGTCTAGCTAGTTTTGTTCGATGAATGAACAACTCTTATAGCTACTGTCAAAATTGGAGTTCAATAGCGATGTTATTTTTAGGTGTAATGTTAATTTTACGTAGTAAAATTTTGTACATGTTTTGAAATTCGGGCTCATTACGTAGTTAAACAATAACTATTTAGTAATCACTAATCTTCACGCTTAATTTGTACTCCCATTTATGTCACGTCCAAAGATATTATGTTACGTATTTTAATCTTCAATTTTTTGACCAAAGAAAATGTTATCTACTTCTCAACTACTGTACTATAATTTGGACCTCCGCCAAATAATAAATAACTGAGTTACTATTCAAATGTAAGGTTTATTGCTGGATGAATGACGATTTGACATACAATCCTTCACAATGACAGCAATCCAAGATTTGTCTGATTAGTCTCATTCAAAAGGTAGTAAAATTTTTGGCAGAGCATAACGTAGCTCTGACATGTCACCCGGGACGGGTATGATCAACACTTTTCAGGATTAAATGCTCGATTGGGGTGCTGGAACGGCGTGTACCTACGTTTAGGGCAAAATTTGCCTTAGCCGAAGGAATGCGGGAACGTACCACGGAAGACGTAAAAATGGTAGGTACTTATTCTTGATATTGGAGTCGCGGGGAGCCGACGGATATCAGATAGCCGTTCACTGTGAGCGTTAAAAAGGGGAAGCATTTGTACATCATTGGTTTCCAGCATGACATGATGAGTATAATTTAATTAGAGATACTGTTTTATATTACAAGAATTAAGTACTTTACTTTTAGGATTTAAATTAATTGTTTTTAATTAAGTAGGCTAGGTACTTAATCAACTGTAATTTTCTGTGTCTATTTTGTATTTATATGTTTTATATAGCATGAGTACATACTTATTAAGGATAATCTCGAGGCTTAAAAGTGGTATACCTTATCTATTCGTATTTTATTTAATATTGAGTAACGATTACATATGTCATTTTTGTAAATTCAATTGTTCACAAAAATATAGTTTATCCAAAATATATATAACTAAAATTCTTAAATTAACTGTGTATATCTTACGCTAATAAATTAATATAATATACTCACAAAATCCACTTCATATTGCCGCAGTAAAATAACTTAAGACTAACAATCACAACACTAAACCAAACTCATAATCACAGATATTAACACGTAGAAAAGTCACACGTTTTCACAGAAAACATCGCTCTACGACCGTGTAACTGAACTTATTGGACAATAGAATGCGTGCGCGCATGACAACCGCGATTCATCGACTGCCGCATACTTACCGTCTGCCGGTTTTCACTGGCGTCGCGTAAACTGACAAAATTTACTAATTTATGTTATCTTTGTTAACAAAGCTGCTATTAGCGTGGGAGAATATTAAGCTTTTGTTTTAACTGATGATTCCTTTTAACTCGGTTTGTATGTGATCGCGCCGGATGACTAATGCACGAATGTATTTGAACTTGCCGATATTAGCGTACTGTTTTGTGATGCGCATACGCAGCTTTTTCTTAGCTGATTACATTGTGCTAAAATAATTATTACTGCGTGGTAGAGAGTGTCGGACGCGAGCACCTCCTATGAATGAGTTTGTCTCACCATGTATCATATCATCAACTAGATGGCATTGGTTTGTGGCTCCCTAAAAGCCTGGGCAGGTTTAGAAACGAGCAAATGATAGATGGGTCATGGGATACTACCGCAAAAAATGATATTAAGCGTAACCATTTGTATACTAGTAGCTCTGTAAGCTGAAAATCTGGTGACTGAAATTGAGACGCTTCTCTCGCCCATCTGGCTTGCTCAGTCAATTATTATTAACATTACGTTCCACTCATTTTATTTAAACAATTTAAAATATCGTGTAAAACATTGATTTGTTCATTAGTTCAGTTTTTTTTAAGTATCTAGTATGGCTCTTCCTAGAGAGTCAACCATTTTCTGATTTTTTCTGGTTCATTTCTCTCTTTAAGTATGTATTAACTATCTACTTTAATTAAAGGTTTAAGAGCTTGGCCTTAACCTGCAAGGGCCGTGTTCTGTCAAAAAAACAGCCGTTAAATATGTCAGGTTCTTGGTGAATGTTTTCTACTTGACGGTACACATGACCGAAGAGACTTGTGAGTTCATTTTTTAAGTAATTCATTTTCATGTGTGTGTCATCGGAATAAGAATGACGGAGGCGCCACATTAATAAATAGCAACTGTGGTTGATTGAAGGCCACAGCATATATACTGAAGCGAGCTATAAGTAAATCAATATTTATTGTCATGAGTTTCTGTTAAGCATGCATTAGCGTTCATTGTTATTGCCAAGTTCAATAAATTTGAACCTCTAAATGTTCCAACTCAACAAACTTTCCTTTTATAAGCTATAGGTTATTTAATTTCGCTCAGAGTATACAATTTTAGGTAGATATACTACCTAGTGTAGTATATCTACCTAAAATTAGACATGGCCATTGTTGTATTTGTATATTGTGCTTTAGTGCTAGCCATAAACATGTATTGTGTTTATATCATGACCTGGAATGGGCGTGGATGTGATATACCCACTGTCTAGATATCATTATCCAGTTGTTAGCTCAAATCTGAGCGCAGTGATGCTCCCGGTCTTTTTAGAGAATTTTTTACACCAATACCAACACAATTTAGATCATCTGCGATCTTGCTGTCCAGCCACTCGGACATATGTTTGGTCCATTTTATTGGGTCACATTTTCTTGGCCTAATTCCTTCCAGCAATTAGATTCTCCACACAGTGACAAAGTTTTGGTTCAGGAGGAGTCAGAAAAAAAGGGTACTATTTGCCTTTACCCAGAAGTTGCAACTCCACCAGATATTAGGTGAGTGCTTGAGAGCCGCTAAATAGTCTAATAGAGTGCTGAAAGTACAGAAATACTTACTGAAGACTTCGGAGTATTAGGCGCTCTTGCACCTTTTTTCGGGAGGTGTATACACACCGCTGCTATGAGAAGAGATGGCGACTTGCTTCTGGAGCATCACATTGATTCGAAACTCTGACTTGGACTGGTGCCAAGATAATTGGAAGTAATCTGAACTCACTGGCCTGGCTTATGATTATACCGTTGAGTTGAGTGGATAGAACTCTGCGATTATTTGGACTATGACATAATAAGTAGACAAACACGGAAGGTACATCATCAAACTATCTATAAATACGAGTAAATAAATTAATATAACTTCGTTACAAACTCGATGATCACTTGATTATTATACAATTTAAAAAGTAAACGTATCTGGCCTCATTCCGATCATATTCCGTCAAAATATGGGCAACGTTCTCGATGTTGCTATTATTGACAAAACACTACAACTTTTATACAACACTACAGCTACTACAGTGAAAGCATATAAAGACCCAAGATCCAATATCTCTACACTAAACGACGTAAATGTGTAACCACTATCAAGATTAGTATACTTGTACCGTCTGAGTTACTCAGCCGAGGTAGCTGCGACTGTATGCAGCCATTTTTATAATCAAATTCAAAATAAAAGAATTTGCGTATTGAGAAATCGACACTCCATTGTTTATACCTTTTATTTGTTGGCGTACCTTTGATGTAGTAAAAAGCAACGATGATACGGGATATATACCAGCTTGTGTTGTGCCCTTAAAACACAATCGTTCTGATTTGTTTTGTTCTGTCATTCAAAACAAGTTATTCCACTAATCATTGGTTGAGAGAAAACATTAAAATAAAAACAGGCATTAGAATTTGGACATGATATTTTATAACTCTTCGTCACCTCAAGTCCCATATAACACTATGTGACATATTTATTTCCATCGCCCTTCGTACATTCCAAACCTTTATCAGTTATTGCCTTGCAAAAATAAAATTTATTTGCTTTGAATTCACACTTCCTGTTGAGACTCTCTAAAGTCTGAGGAATGTTATGATGTAAACATCGATAACGCTAATCTCTTGAAATAATTTCGCTAAAGCGAATAATTTTGGCATTTTTAGTACAATTTATTTTAACCTCTATTTTTTTGAGGCCAGGTTAAGAACTTAAGACTAAAAACTTTTGAAGCGTCGATTTAAGCGCTTTAAAAGCTTAAAATAATTGACCCTGCCCATAACTCGTAGTCCTACCTACCAATCCTTGAATAACCAGCAAAAATACGTAACGTACGTATTTTATGTATTATTATTTATAGTGTGAATATTTTACTATCTAGTCTATGCTATAATTCTGTTGATGAAATTTTATATAGAATCAGTGGTATTGACCGGATGATTTGCAGTATATTTTAACATTCGCTATTTCTGATTTTTCGTCACCACATGTGTGTCACAGTACATCTGGCGTTAAATATATACGTGAAACGATTACGCTATTGCAATTTATTACTATCGGAGACACGAACAGAAATAGGCGTTCTACTCGAGAAACCGGAGACTGTTCATTAATATTAGGACAATAATTCAATAATAGTTCAATAATATTAAGACAACAAAACAAAACAAAACAACAAAATATTATTTATCCCTTCAGTTATGTTAGTTATGTACATTCTAAAATAGGTCACTTATAAAGATAAAAGGTTTGGTTTGTAAACAAATAACTACCTTCTTTTACTGTCAGTTAAATTTGTTAGAAACCAAGTAAGTTATAATTACATGTACCTATTAAAATTGAGTTAGATGCTATATATGTATACCTTCTGTTTATTTACTATTCTTTAAGTTAGTATCTAATAGACTGTTATATATAAATCGTTAATTATGTATAAATCTTAATGTTAAGATAAGGAAGAGCGGGTCTACCTGGCACAGGTATTACTATACTTAAAAGGTAGTCCCTACCTCAAAATTGTAAAAATGTTCAGCCGAAATAAAAGATTTATTATTTAAAAAAAAAAAAATAATACAGTTTCAGGAGTATTTCTATGATCAAGGGACTATGTATTTTTTTACGCTAGAGCATTATATAGCGCGTACTTCTCCATTCAAAAAGAAAAAGCTCTTGATAAAAATTTTGATATTAATTTAAATTTAGAAAACTGGAATAAATAAAACTTACAAGCCTAGTCAATGATATGTTCAATACATGAACACAAAAAACACCGAAATCGGGCAATATTATGAGGTAGAAATGAGCTTTTTCTTTTCGTTAGTACTTGCTATATAATCCTCTGAAAAATATTTCAATAATATATCTAGTGACTTATTTGTTATATTTTTGTTACTAGTTTTGGATACCACAAAATAAAGCCTGCATTTTTTATCAAAAAAAGTCTACAATTTCGATCACATCGCTGCACTACAAACTACATCTTGTCTAGTCGTTTTTAACCAAATCAACCAGGAGCACTGTATGCTGGAATCATCACTCGGATGAGGAACCACTCGACACCAAGCACCTAATGGTAAATTCCAGCATGGTAATTTCTTATCATATTTCCAGCTGTTGCCTATTAAAACCAGTTTTTATTAAAGGTTACTGGTTAGCTTCGACCACATCATTACTGACCATCAGTTAAGAATGTGGTCAAAGGCTAGCCCATCGGCAATTAAAAAAACTGTGAACTACGTAAAAGTTTCTAGAGCTTCCCTTGCCCTTTCACACCTTACACGCCATATAATATTGTTCTGGGCGTGGTCCTTTTACAAATTGTTAATGTTCTGTATAATATAAGGCGTTCATCAGTACTAATATTATACATGCGAAAGTAACTCTGTCTGTCTGTCTGTCTGTTACGTTTTCACGCCAAACTTTTTAGTTTTATTTAAATCGGTCTCTACTGGACCGATTTGAATGAAAATTGGTATGGAAATAGTTTGAGACCCGGGAAAAAACATAGGATAGTTTTTATCCAACTGCGCAAAAAGAGGTTAATGTTTTTGCGCGATAACCGACATACGCGCGGGCGGAGCCGCTCTCGGAAAGCTAGTTTTCTATATAAGATCTTAAAAAGATTTGTCAGTTTATTTTATTACAATACGTAAGTTTTACGATTGTTAAAATACTGCTAACAATCTATTCGTTAAGAGGGAAAAATGAGTGCGAATAATAACTAAGCCAATTCAATTTGTTTGCATAAAATCTAGTTTAGCTTTAGACACGCCCCTGTTTTTTCTTATTTTTAACCAAAAATTTGAAATTTACAAACATACACCGTTTTACCAACCCGTTAAGAGGATGACAAGAAGAATTGATTTTTTTTTAATACATAAGAAAGTAATAGAAGCCAATATATCCTTTTTATCAAATTTTGTATGTCGACAAGACGTCAATTTCGTACATTTTCTACCTATTCTTTTATGCAAAGTCAAGACCAAAATTTAAAATACTCCAGCGCTGCGTTAAATATAAATGGTATAGAGCCACTTCGAGAAGAACGGGCAAGAAACTCAGGGCCATTTTCTTTTTATATGCCTTTACTATTTTAAAATTTGTAAGTGTGGTATAAAAATATTTTATAGGTAATTGGCGGTAGTTTGGCACCACCCAAATCATTTACTCGTTGCTCCGTTCCATGACATTACTCCTCAGCTATTCTTATCATTATATGTAAATAAATAATAGGGAGCAGTATAAATTACGTAGGCCTCGCATAAAAACAGTCGTTTGTTTATGACACATATTAGACTTCAAAGCGTCATCCTTTTTATTTGCCATTGTATTATGCTGGAACGAATTCGATATTGATGTCACTCTAATTGAATTAGGTATGAAATATGTTTTTTATATTATGGGTTCCGTCGATAAGTTAAAATTCAATATTAAAATAACATTATGATATAATAATGTCATATTTTCATCTATACTTATTAAGAAGTAAGAAGATTTTCGTCAGCATTTAATATTGGTCAAAGTCAAAAGAGTTCCGTTGTCTTGGACAAACAATATCTCAGCTTTACCTAATTAATTTCCGTGCTTCGGAGGGCACGTTAAGCCGTCGGTCCCGGTTGTTGTCTTAGGATAGCAGTCGTTACAGCATGGTGGTAGGGCACTTTGCAAATGCCCGCCTGGCTAGCTACCACCCTCAAGTTGAAAATCTGTCGCCAAGCACCTAACGGTGTGTTCCGGCAGCTGTCCTTGAGAGCCAGTAACTCTAGGTTAGTCTGAACAACATCCTCGACCACATCATCACTTACCATCAGGTGAGATAGTGGTCAAAGGCTAACCTATAAGGCATAAAAAAAAAAAATATATATTTTGATTTTTCTTGCAAAAAATTAAAAATTACAGAAGCTAAAATTCGCCAATATTTGTCCAGGATCTCACAATTTCCACTACAAATTCGTGAAAAAATTACAAATTGAATCGCGTCAATAGAGAACGAAAAACTAGTCGTTTACCTGAGTCCATAGTCAAAAAGTCATATGTCACATGTTTCTGTTTTTATTCCAAGGTTTAAGGTAGAGAAGATTACGTTTTCTTTTTTTGTATAATCATAAAAACAGACCACATGCTGCACAGGTAAATGGGAAATTTATTGCCATAAATTAGAAAATATCAACACGCTTTCTGTTATGCTTCAAAATATACACCCTCTTAAAGGTAGGACGGAGAGAATGAGTTCACTATTGAGGTCCCCTTTTCTCATAAGGAACCCTAAAACATTCGAAGTTATCTAAAATAACAAAATACAACAAAATATTGCACAAACAACGTGGGCCTAACTACTAAAATAGATGTTTATCTCAGATCCCCACCATACAAAATAGACCTAGTTTCGTCTTTAGAAACTCGCTATACACAGATTCAGCGCGACACCAGCAATTCATATACCGTTATCTTTGCGAGTGACTAATGAGACTGATAAGACAATTAAATGTTTATAATATACAGCAATTTATTATTATTCTGGGACAATATATCGTATCGTCAAGCAATTATAATGTTAATATTGGAAACACAATTCAATACGTGCAACCTACCGGTTACCGCTCATACATTGGTTCACCCGAACAAAACATAATCATCATCAAGCCGTATCGTATACAAACACGCAATTTTAGGGTCGGTACACATCTACTGGTCCTCCCGACCAAATCTACATCATCAAACTGTTTGTATACTTACACGCAGCGCAATGGTTGGCTCACATGCCCTGGTCCATTTGAAAAAGTCGATATCATCAACCCGTTCCTTAAACATACACACAGACCAATTTAACATTATCAAGCCGTTCCAAACGTTTAACAAACACGCATCTAATGGATGACGCACATGCACTATCCCACCCGACCAAATTGACATATTCAAACCATTATGTATACATACACGCAGCCCAATAGTTGGTGCACATGCACTGGTCTACCCGACTACTTTAACACCATCAAGCTGTTTTGTATACATACACGCAGCACAATGGTTGGCTCACATGCACTGGTCTACCCAACTACTTTAACATAATCAAGTCGTTCTGTATACATACACGCAGCACAATGGTTGGCGTACATACACTGGTCCACCCGACCAAGATGTTATTATAAAGCCGTTCCGTATACATACACGCAGCTAAACGGTTGGCACACGTGCACTGGTCAACCCGACCAAGTCGATAGCATGGTAGTGGGGCTTTTTGCGAATGCTAGCCTGGCAAGCTAACATACTCAAGTAGAAAATCTATTGCCAAGCACCTATAACGAGGTGTTTTGACAGCTGTTCCTGAGAGCCGATAATTCTAGGTAAGCCTATAATCGATAGATTGAGATGGTTTTGAAGAAAATTGTCAATGTAATTTAGAAAGAAGTCGTAATTTTTGTTCAATAACTAAAAGAGACATTTCGCCGCTACACACAAATTTGAATATAGCCTTTCGAGTTCGATACTAATTTGAGAATAATGAGTGCTATAATGAACTACTACGTGCCTAATGCCTATATATGTTTGGTGGGTATTTCGGTAAGTAGGCGAATTAAATTTTATGTACCTACTTATGTCTCTTTATGACGAGTGAAAGTTGTAGTAGAAGTACCTCAGTGGTGTTTAGGTTACTGCCAGTTCTATAGGCAAGAATGAAATGAGAGTTAAATTACACTAGTCAAGAGTGAGTTGGACACTGATACTGATGGTTCCGTAGCAACGTACAATAATGTTATGTTTGTTGTAGGTATCATAAATCTTGGTAAATTTGTGAAAGATTCGAAGTCAATTTAATACGAAGATTATCCCTAAAATTGCTTTAAGTGGGTGTTCTAAGAAACAAACGCTATGAAAAAAAACAGATAAGGTTAGTAAAGTTACCGCCATTTAATGAATTTGAGTGCACTTTTTTATTTACAATTTTCAACTCCATATATCCCTTCTCGAAGCATTTAATTATTTATTTATTGTGCTGCATGTTGAATGAATTTATGGGTTAATTTACCTGAAATAAATGAATTTGAATTTGAATTGGTCCGTGCTCTTTGCTATGTAAGTACGCAATACCAAAAATATTTTGTTAAACAATTTTACCGGGAGCATAACAAAAGAGTTTTTATGAGAAAAGTAAAAACATCTTCTAAGTACTAAAACCGTCAATTTTAATTATATTGGAATACTTATATATAGGATTGCTTAGGAATCGGACTAAGCAGTTGTTACAACAGGTATTCAGTCATTAGTCGCTTCATATTATCTTAATCCACAAACTAATTTTGCGGAAATAACGTATCTTCACATTATGTTTTGTCAGCTCTGGGTTCCGACTAGGTACTCACATAGTTTCATGACTTTATAGTAAGTAGTTGAAGATTGTCCTTTTTAAAGACCGCTGAGGGGGCATCATAGGTTCATAAGAAAAGTAAACATAGCTGTAGAAAAGTTTCGAGTTTAAAATAGTGCATAGCTGCTGCAAGCTATTATAGAGTAAACACATATATAATACTGTATATTTCATACTGAAGTTGGTACTAAATTTTAAATTGAAATAATAATTCGTCTATGAATTCAGGAAAACCACTAACATACTCTTAAGTATGATTTTGCACGACTGAAAATTTTTAGTGTAAGGCGAAAGCATAAAAATGCTTCACATTTAAATAATATGTATAGGCACTAATTTAGGCTCTCATATGGACCCACAAAATAACAGATACTATGAAATGCATAGTCGTTATACTGGCTTGTGACTTCGACTGAGCTAACCAGTGCGCAGTGACCCAAAGAGGCACACTGCGAGATGAAATCAAAGTCAACAAACTTATATTTTTTACCTTATATTAGATATGAGCGTGCACTTCTACAATGATGTGACTCGAGGACATTACGCATACACACTATTACACTATTTCAATGGAGAAAGTGCAGAAGAAAAGTGATAACAATAATGGGTAGTTGAAACGTCTCATTAATGAAGTTTTAATTAATGAGGATCATTTGTAATTTGGCAGTAAAAAGTGACCCAGAACTTTCAATCTTTTTTTTCCCGCAGTATACCTTTATTAACAAAATACTACGAACTATATACAACACTACAGCTACTACAATAAAAGCATTTAAATAACCTATATGTCATTACAGACTCACAGGCAGTCCAAATGCCACCACTAGTTGTCAGCATTGCCCCGTTGAATTGCAATGCTTATTAGTTGAGTCAAATAGGTGCCATCATTTTAATCACGCGTCGTATCGACCAAGCGCTCTGATAAGTTTTGGGAAATACGATGATCTCCCGATCCCTACGAACCAACGTCTCTACACCAAACGGCTCATACAGAACTGTATTGCCAACATTAAATTCAATTTCAATGGACGTGTGTAAGACTTAACCCTGCACCAAAAATGATACAGTAAACTATTTTAATTTTTTTACCGATTTCCAAAGGAGTGGGAAATTTTCAATTCGACTGTATGTTTTTTTTTAAATATCTATATCATGCAATAATTCCGTCATTTAATTTCAGATTTTTATGATCTACTTTTTGTTGGATAGAGTATATAATTTTAAGCAGATTTCAACACTGGTTGAATAGTTTTTAGGTAACAATTATTAACTTTAAAAAAGTATTTGTATTTTAGGCGAGTGATAATGATATGATATTTTTTTTGTGACGGATCTGACTTCCTACTCTGAAAGTGTGAAATAACTTGTGGTATGCTTATGGCCATTTTCCATACTGTAGCAAAATCCAAGTAAGTTCAAGGCAAAAGTGCATTCAATATTGTATACACTGTTGCCTCATATTTTAATTATAGAATGAAGCTCAAAATGATCATTTCGCTATATATTCAATTAATACACTGAATAAATTCCTCTATTTAGCCCTGTTAATTTAACCACGTAAAGAATATGTGATGTATGCACATCATCCGTTATATATTTTGATTTGTCTCCAGCAACAAGTGTATCCTACGACAAAGGATTTTTCCATTGTTCACAAGTCAAAAATATTTTGGAATGCAATAACCAAAATTAGGTACAGAAAATCGCCAGGTTTTAGCCCCAAATATGAAGATATTTTGAATTAAAGGCATACGTGCTAACATACAAGTTGAACACGATCAGAATTTGAACTTGAATAACTATGAACTATGTATATAAACTTGGCGTACAATTGGTTCTTGAAATACTGATATGTTAGGTATTAGTTCCTGACTAGTGCTTTATTGATAAGGATTAAGTTCTTGATTAAATAACGCGGGTAAGAGCTAGTATTCTTCATAAAATTTGTCAGGCAATCTGCTACAATATCACACATTCTGTGATAATTTGATTCCGCTGCCGGTTAACGGACGGGCAGACCGACGGACAGCCTAAAATAGGGTACAATTGTTACTTACGAGACTAAGAGAAAATCTACAAAAAGTTTAATTTCATTGTAGATTTTAGGGCTTTTTAGAAGCCAAACGCAACTCTAAAATCGTATAAACAAAGATACATCAATTCGACATGGTTTAATTGATACTGTAAAACTGTGACCTCAATCTAAAAAAAACAATAGTTTCTATTCCCTGACCTATATATTTCAAATTTTAATAGACAGAGTAATTATTACCAGTTATCAATGTCTGAAAATTGGACCATGACTGACGTTCGCCGCTTGTTAGAAGTGACATGTCTTCATTAAATTTTTGCACTGACTGTACAACTTGTCAATTAGGGAGGGGCGAAAATGACATCATGAAACGTGTTTACAACTATATTTTATAGTTCAGCACGTAGCGTTGATGTCATTTTTATGACAATCAAATAGACAAAAGTACAAATAATTATAGCATGAATATATTGGTATTGAATAAATATATTGGCATGATATTGGTAATTATTAATAACGCCCATGTAATGTTTGACAAATATTTCTTACTAGCTTTCCGGGCGCGGCGCCGCCCGCGCGTTATTCGATTATCGCGCAAAAAAATTAACCTCTTTTTGCGCAGTTAGATAAAAATGTCCTATGTTTTTTCCCGGGTCTCTATCTGTCTGTTACGCTTTCACGCCAAAACTACTGGACCGATTTGAATGAAATTTGGTACGGATATAGTTATCAGACAGACAGACAGAGTTACTTTCGCATTTATAACATTAGTACTGAGTACTGATTTTTGTCCTGTATATGAGCGATGGGTTTTACCGCGTCCAGATTTTAAATCCAATAAATTGGATGTCATAATATTTAGCAAAACAAATACTATCATGAATGAATCATGTCTATTACATCGAAAAGGTAAGCATTTTTTAAATTTATATTGATAGGTTTGTTATCATCAAAGTCTCGCTGGATGATGTGGACGATGTGTTCGAAGATGTTGATAGGCTTTAACAAAATGACTGACTCTCAAAGACAGCTGCCATAACACACCGTTAGGAGCTTGGCGACAGATTTTCTACTTGATTGTGGTAGCTAACCAGACATGCATTAAAAATGCCGTACCTATCAGAAGTACAAGCCCGCGGAGGGACTTGATCCAAGGACCTGCAGCGTGGTATTTCGTAGCCATTGCCAGTGGTCCATTATTGCTCCAATAAATTACTGCTACACGTTTTACGAGGCATGCTTTGGTTCCAAGCGATGGGGACCAGACATTTGAAATCTTACTGGCACAGGCATCTAAAATTCTACTGAATTGAAGATATTTGTGTCAGAAGACCGGAGGTTGAACTTTGAGCTTCGAAAGTGGTCGAAACGGTATTCCTACTGCACTATTGTGGAGAAGTGGCAGTAAATAGCGGTAGGTGGCGGTTTGAGCTAAAAAACTGTCGCGAGTTTTGTCCATAATTATTATTTAGTAACCGGCTAGGACTCGCGTAATATTTACCGGATATTGCTCCGACCAATTTCGAACTTATTTGAAGTTATTCGTCTGGGAGTCACGATTGTGCACAGCGTCGAACGCGGGCCTCAGCACGTAACTGGCGTTGAGACTGTTGAAGTCAGGATTCCTCCGTCGGTCATAAGTTCGAAACTGGTCGGAGCAATATCCGGTAAATATTACGCTAGTCCTAGCCGGTTACTAAGTAGGTGGCGGTGTCGGTTATGTGTGCTTACTAGACAAGCTTTCCATCAAACTCTCATGTCATAGGTAGCGCCAGGTTATTGCATGGGAGCTATACCTATTGGGTATGTTACCACATTGACTCTTACTGAAAATTTAAGGCAGTAATCAAACCCGCGTCCTCCGATATCGCGTCGGATACCTAATACCATTCGGCCGAGATGGTATTGGGCATAAAATTTTGTACTCTAATAATTTGTTTGATATGATTATCGCTTAGCACGCGATAGTGCTTGTAATCATATTTAGAAATATAAAATTTTATTGTTTTAAACTTGAATTTTTTTTTTAACAAAACATCATTATAATTATTAAACAAATCTCTTTATTATTTTTGACCAAAATAACAATTTGCAAATCGTTCCAGCTTGGACCACTAATATAGCATGTGTATTCTGCATTTGCCAAATCATTCCACGCTCATCGGAGACCATTGCCAAAAATAATATTTAATCACTTTAAAATATTCAATTGAAAAGGATGCGAGTACAAACCGCACACGTCATTCGACCTGCCCGTCAGATGAGAACGTTGGAATTTTAAGTGTTATTTAGTCCATTTATTTTTGGAATTCATTTTGCTAATCTCTGTTTGGTTGCGAAAATCTTTTTGTGCATTGTTATGTAGGACCTGGATTATGGACATCGCTGATTATGTTCAAAAACGAAAAGCCCACGTCATCATATATGGACTATTTAACATTATAAGGCCAGTCCAGTTGGATTTTGTTGGTAGTTGTGAAAGGGGACTATGGACAAAAATATGCCTATGCTACTCATTAGGAGCAGCGTATGAGCATCACCTCACTCATAACACATACGCTAAGCTGGCGTGAGTGAGGTGCTGAGCTGCACATAAAGTAAGCAGAGCACTCTACCATCTCACCATATTAATTAAAATAGAGGCGTGCTACATATTTAGCGCATTTCTCTTAAATTAATTTATACATTTTGTCGTCACCACATCCGTAGAAGACATGTTATATTTTTGTTATAATGGATACTATTATTACTTACCTTAAACTGACTATTTTACCAATATCATACCTTCTGATAAGTGATGAGGATGGTTACAAGCTAGACCTAGAATGACACTGATTTTATGGCAGGTTCTACTTAGTAGGGGATTTCTTGTCGGAAGTGGTCATACTCTTCTGTTGATAGTGGCGGTAGACTTTAGGTTCATGAATGCATTGTAGAAAGTAGCTAACCATACTTTTTGTTGAATGCAGCAATATTCTTTGAGGTATGATTATATGACTCCTTCTTGGAGAAAAAGTCAGTCAGTCAGTGAGTCAAAAGTACTTAATTTATTTATTTCCATATATTTTTTACAGACCCGTATTTGTAAATCAGTAAAGAAGTACTTTACCTCATTTAAAAAAAGCATTTTGGTACTATCAGCTTTTGATAAAATAATATTAATTAATGTATTTCAGAAATTTTTTACTATGCTCACAATAAAACATGACGAGATTTCCAGTGCAAAAAGTTTAAGAAGAAATGAGGAGATTTTAATGACTGGCTGGTCATGTTAAAATGGCTGATAACAACACCCCCATAAAGACTTTGAGGATACCATTCTCCTTTGATTACCTTCTATGTTGCTCATAAAATATTTCATAATCCACCTTTATTAATTAAATAACTCTTATCTCACACTTCCTTGCCTAATAAGGCCATCACATACAATTTAATCTAAGAATTTAATGGGCGTTTTACCCCTTACATCCAATCCGGCTTATCGCTCACGTTCCATTACAAAAGTGATTTCCTCCAGTTAACTACGGAGAATCTATGTGTGGACGTATTCAGGAGAGGGGTTACCTATCTGTAGAAATTATTTTAAAAGTGGCTTCCATCCTAAAATTGTACAAAAATGTTTTGTAATAATAAATATTTTTATATGCGATAAAGAATGCCTAGTTTTAATAATAATCAATCTAGTTATATTATATTAGATTGGGGCTGTCAAATCGTGTATGCAGAATTATAAGGCAAGAGGTAAGGAAGGTAGTAAAGTATTTTTAGCAAAAATATTATTGCCTTCGGCTCAAAATCACCTTATTTTCTATAAATTCTGGTATGCACGTTGACCCCACTTGTCAGCCAAACGTATACTGATCCTGTTGAAGTATTTTGATAGTTTTTCTTTTCTTTATACTAAATATATTTTTTAATAATTCGTTATACGCAAATAAAAAGATTTTTCTGGCGATATATGTCTTTAGAACTTAGAAATTTATAAATCGTTATTTCTACCTAGTATAAATATTGTATTTTCAATACAGTATCATACCTGATCAGATGTACTCAACTAATGTAGAAATTAATAATTTCCCAAGTGAAATCCGTTTAATTGTTTATATTCAAAAGAAATAAAACACAAATTATCTGACTGACGTTTTTTAATTAAAAAGTGTTGCTTAAACGAAATCACAAGCTTCTCCTGATAAAAAAAAATAATTAATAGACTTTATTAAAAAAAATTAGTCATTGAAAATATTTTGTCCTTGGGATTATTCTTAAAATAATCAGTTATTTAGCCTTCATAATTTTAATAGTAATAAAAATATACTAATTATTATAATAGGGTACCGACATGAAACATATTAAAGTAAAATGCTAACTTCCATTAATAACATATATTGTACAAAATATGATATAGAATCCTTAACAAGACAAGATTTTATAAATCAATAGTTAACTAAAAACAATTGTAATTGCAGAACACTATTACCATATAAAAACACAAATATCATAAACGAAAACTTTATTGTACGTATGAATCAAAACCCACATGAAAGGTTCTCAACATGTAAAAAATAAGTTAACATAATATAAAAGTTATACCTAAAATTTACTTTGGTAACATAAATGTTTTTCATTCATATTTAAAATTAACAATAATTATGTATCTGCAAAAACTAAAAAATAAGTTATCGTGTTAGTGGAATGACATGTGTCCCGTTGTAGCGCGTTCGGAGAGCGGCAGCGCGTCGGGCAGCGCGGAGGCAGCGGGAGACTTCGTAGCGGACGTTAGGGAGCTAGACCCATCCTCTCCGCTTTTCGGTAATTATTGCACCTTGTGTTGCTTACCCAAGGGCGATATTGGCTGAAAAGCAAAATAGAGTTTACCTTGAAATAGTTTGTTAGTTTAGGTTAAAACTACTATAAATCATGTTCGTCACTAATGCATGTTCTTCATAATTGTGATTTGTATATCCATATTTAAAATGTTCTTCTATTGCATGTTATCGAAAAAGATATTTTTTGTATAATCATTGACTTGCTTTCTAGATTGAAGCCTTTGCATTTTGTATATACTTTTGGTGGAAGTATTCCATATTTAATATTTTTTAATCTCAAACAATCAAGTGAGTTTTCTTTTTTACTACTAAAAGCACTCTTTTAACAAATGATATGTGTCCCTGTGAGAAATGTTTCTTAATATATATCTGAAATATTCTAAACTGATAAAAGTAAGGAACTTTTGAGAAAAGAATATATTCTGTTCTTAGTTTATCCTTAAAGTTCGTCAACGCATCCTTGAGACCTCTGGTATTCTGAATGTTTGTGGGTAATTGCTCTTCTTTTTGTATTTTATATATGGTAGGTATATATAGCTATCTGCCGGACATATCCCAAACAAGATGTATTTTTTATAAATTTTAACTAAATATACAGTACGGGGTTATTGGTAAAATGCTAACAACCTCTTAGGGTTGACTTCTGCTAGTCCTACAAACATATTGAGATGTTTTTTTTTGTTTAGAAAAAATGTTTTTTTTTTTTAGCCTACTCCGAGTCAAAAGCGCCCACCGAGGCAACACTGGACCGCGCCGTGCTCCCTTTGAATAGACTTTTGACTATTTACATCGAGCAAGGTAATACAAATATGCAATAATACACTACAGGCACATGAGAATTCTAACATCAGGTGGTCATCTTGCATATTCCGTCTAAAATAAAAAAAAGACGTGTGGCACTCGGAGACTGCCACGGTGAAGCTATTACTTAGCATTTTTTATCAACTTATGCAATTATAAATCTCGACAGGTTAGTTGTCAAAACCTTTTTTTCTGCCAAAATTTAGTTCCTTTTACGCACTGTAGAGGTGCTGATCAAATATAGTATCACCGCTGTGCCGGTCGGAGTGGGGGGTGTTAGGTTATTTTCGTTACGGAATTTCTGGATTCGGTCTCCACGCTCAAGGCCCGCGATATAAGCTATACAATAGCTTAATAATAAAAACTTCAAAACAAAAACAATCATCTCGAAATGTTTGTTAGGACTAGCTGAAGTCAACCCTAAGGGGTTGTTAGCGTTTTTTCAATAACCCTGTATAATAGAACAAGTGTTCGTAATGTAAATTCCTTAGTCCATTACTTCTTCATGTATCTAGGTGCAATATACGTCTGCCTTCTATGTAATCTATGGTTAGCAGACAATATTGCGTGTTTACCTTAACGATGTGTTAAGGGTAATATGATAATCATAATGTGAACTAGATACAGCTGAAGTGTAATCTGAATTCCGTAATTTTTAACAATCAGTAAAGTTGTGGGTCTAAACAAAAAAAAACTTGGTTTAAATTAAATTTAATATGATTACCTATTATTTAGATGTGGTGATTACCACATCTAAATAATACCTGTATAGTGTATATATAATTCATAGTATTTTTAAATAAAAGCATACCGCCGGTATAGATATTTGGTTGATATCAGGATTTAACTATTAAAAAAAAACCGGCAAAGGCGAGTAGGACTCCCTCACGAAGGGTTTAGTACCATTACCTATCTGTAAACCTTATCTTGCAAGTTACAGACGGACCCCCTTAATTTATTTTTTATTTAAATTAATTATATGTAAAGAAAACATAAAACTAAACATTCTGTGAATAGTTAAAGCGTCTACCTGTCACCGTTATTAGTATCGAGCAAGAAACGATATAAAAATCAAGTTTGTTTTATGGGAAAAAAATATTTGTTTTATTTTATTTTTAGTATTTGTTGTTATAGCAACGATAGAAATACATCATCTGTGAAAATTTCAACTGTCTAGCTATTACCGTTTTTGAGATACAGCTTGGTGACAGACGGACGGACGGACGGACTGATAACGAAGTCTCAGTAATGGGGTCCCGTTTTTACCCATTGGGTACGGAACCCTAACAATGCTAATCTGTCATCATATCATAAGAAATACTAATATCTGAATGTTGCTGTTGGCATACAATTTATAAAACATGCGTTCATGTTTGCTTGAATTCCATAAACGAATGCTTTTGAAGCAACATAATTTCACTATTATGTTGTTTCAAAAGCTATAGGGATGGATGGACGCAAGTTCAAAACCCGCACATGATAATAATTATTCTCTCGTAAATTTGTAATAATTTCACCATTCAATAAAATCCTAATAAGGCCAAACCCCGTTACAACACGCAAGGCCAAATAATAGAACCGTTTCAGATGTGTGTAATTTTATACGCAGTTTTGGAGTTCTTTAGTCACGTCAACAGCCATAATGTCCACCTTTGAACAAATGCCTCCCACATAAGAAGGGATTTGCCATAATCCCCACACTTAGCAAGCGCCTAGCAGATCGCAGTATCGGTAGCAGTTCTTCAGGAGGCACTGCTGCTTTCCAGGAGGTATTTTACCATTCGTCACGTGTTATTACTCCCACTGGAAATTATGGGCTTCCAGTTCTAGGGTTGGTAATACTTCTAAGTTATACTTAGTTTGTTATATCAATCCGTATATTTTTCTTTTTCAAATTTGGATCAAAGGCAAAGGAAAGAGGCAAGAGAGAGGACCACACTACACTCCACCACACCACACCACAAGGAAATTATTTTCCCCTAGCTATATTATGATCTTAAATCAATTCAATAAAACTGTCTGTCTTGATTTATTTTATTGTGCCATGTAGTTTTTCACTGGATAAATAATTATTATGTTGATTTTTCTGAATATAATTTATTATTAATTTTATTGTTTATTGTTAGTGTTGATTTAATTATAATTATATATTAGTATTGATGAACTATAATAATTTTAAAATCCGATTATTATTTTGCCTTAATAAAAAAATATAAGTAATATATATTTGATACGTTAGCAACAATATTGTAACATGATCCTTATTGGTCGAAATAAATTATTTGAATTGAAATACGAAGGTAGGTACTTACATTTCTGCTACGTTGCTCCTTCTATCTACTGCCATTTCCACGAACAAACGAAATAGATTTATTTTGTTCAGTCATCCGATTTATTAAGTAGGCCGGACCGATGATTTCGCTAATAAATATCTACTGGCGGTAGCTGATTTGATTTGTTTGATAAATCTACTAGATAAGACGATTTGAGGCCAATTTTATTTATAGTTCTATAGCCTAGAATTACTAGCACTCATTGACAGTTGCTGGAGCATACTGTTAGGTTGCGACAGATTTTATACTTTAGGGATGAGTATTTGAATAATACCCTACCACAAATCTGAACTCAATCAAATCACCTCGTCTCAGTCATTACGTTATTAACTTTAACGTCATGACGTAAGCAGCTTTAGCATCATACGGCAGTGCATGTTAAAGGTATAGGCATCTCCGGCTGCTGAAGAGATAATCAGAAATTGCACTACCAAACATTGAGCTTTTAACTTGTTTAACTTTTTCTATTAATATTCTTTGTAACCCCTTAAAGGTCTTTGTCACCATAGATGTCAGATGATGTTGCAGTATTTAAAATTAGTCGCAGTTTGGAATAGTAGTAGGCTTATTCGTCAACTGGCGAGCGTGAAACTCGCGAGTACGCGCGAGTTGGTACCTTACTAGTTTACCTATTTTCTTTGTCGTCAACCCGCGCGCGCGTATTAAGTACAGTCATATACAAAATGATAAAAACTAGTTAAATACCGACTATCCAGAAAAAAAGAGAGTGTGGTGTAAAAAACTTTTTTTATTTGACATGCTTTGCTTATACAAAATAAAAGCACTAAGATGTAAGTAAGTAAATCTGTAGAAAAATATGGAACTGCCCATTTTTGTAATAATTATTAACAAAATTAGAAAAGTCAAAAATATCACAATGGCTCAATAATTTGGTGTATTGCCTGTTATTGTAAAAATGTAAATAAACATTGTCTAAACAATTAAATAAAACAAAAAACCAACAGAATCACAATATGTGAGTGAAGCAAAATCGCTCCTTATTATTACGCATTTGATATAGGAATAGTATAGTCTCTTTTCACTTTTTCAATGCACTTATTAAAGCTCCAATTCATTTGACACAATACCAGTTACACAGTTGTGCCTATCATCTCGTTTAATGCAGTTGTTGCTAGTAATGTATGTAAATCCCTTTACATACCTTTTTCAAATAAATGATCCATCTTTATTTTTTCGGTTTTTATTTTATTTTGTAGTAATGTCAATCGATCCCGTATTAGCAAAGGTCTCTAAAAAGAGTCGAATTATTTTTTATTCTAAAAAATGGAGCCGACTTAAACTCTCAAAAGTGAGAAATAACTTGTTGAAGTTTGTATCATGCGCACAATATTGAGATAATATGTTGTTTTAAACTGTCATGGTACCGATTTCAACAAGTAATTTCACTTGGGTGTTGAAGTTAGTTCATTTTTTTGGTAAAAATTGTTTTTACTCATCAAATGGAACTCTTAAATACTTAATAAAATATGTACGTTTTTTATTTCATGTGTTTACTGTTAAGATTTTTTGCTGTAACAACCAGTTTACGAACCTACTAATAAAAAAAAGTATGTAATTCACTGTAACCTGCACTTTAGCTGACACTAAGATCACTTGAACAATGGCGACATAACGGGCAACGTTATAAGGGATACAACATGCGTCATCGGCCGCGTCCCACTTGTGTGCTTTTGTTTTGTATAAATCAAGCATGTTATATATATTTTTTTTTGTATACCACTTAGGTGCCAAACAAGCGTACGGCCCGCCTGATGGTAACCAGTTACCGTAGCCGTGGCTTGCAACACCAGGGGTATCACTATATATCAAATAAAAATATTGTCTTTGTTCCTATCTTTCTGGATAGTTGATACCAATACTTTTTTATTTGACTGTACTTCATAATGTATGTGCGCGCAAATTGACTACATGAAAAATAGGTAAAATCTAAAGGTGCCAATACACGCGCACTCGCTAGTTTTACGCTCGCCAGTTGACGAATAAGCCGTATTGACTTTAATGAAATGTGACGTCTTACAGACTAGAAGTCTAAAGTCTGTAGAATCTAGTCCAGGATAAAAAAATATATTGTTGGAATTTGCGGTATGAACTCAAATCAAATATTGCCACTTCGCTACTACTGATTATCTACTATTCCTGTGTCCTTTTATTTACTTGTGCAAACCAAGGAGTTTTTCGTTTTCCAAGACCGAAATCTAATAACTTTAAAATCTGTTACTAGGTTTCACTTCCAAAATACCAAGAACCTCATTCTCCTCACATCGTAATCTCATTTAAATAATTTAAAGTATAATATTATATATACTGATAATCAGTAGCTAAAAAGCACTCAAAGAAAAACTGAAACTCCGTTAGTAAAGGCAAGAAATGATGTATTTTTATATAAATGTATCTTATTGAACTGATTATATAATTTTACACTTCTAGTAAAACCATTAAAGGCAAATTAGTCATCGATGAAGCTGTTTCCTCCTCCATTACCTGTGAATGTTATTAATATCTATAATGTTTATGTATTTTATCTTTGAATCTCGTTATGCAACGTAAGAATACTGCATAGGATTAGCATAGAATGATGAAGCGCTCGTAGCGAAGTTTGCTTGACCATTCTGAATCGATCAGCAAAGTTAAGCAACGTCCGCCGCGGTCAGGAGTTGGATGGGTGACCGCTGGTGACATTACTCCTGAGCGCTTCCGTGCTTTGGAGGGCACGTTAAGCCGTCAGTCCTGGTTGTTGTCTTAGGATGGCAGTCGTTACAGTATGGTGGTAGGGCACTTTGCGAATGCCCGCCTGGCTAGCTACCACCCTCAAGTTGAAAATCTGTCGCCAAGCACCTAACGGTGTGTTCCGGCAGCTGTCATTGAGAGCCAGTAATTTTAGGTTAGCCTGTACAACATCTTCGACCACATCATCACTTACCATCAGGTGAGATAGTGGTCAAAGGCTAACATATCAGGCATAAAAAAAAATAAAAAAAATAGAAATAGAAACTATAAAATTTATAGTATTATTAATAGTTATAGTGAAATTGTTACATTTGCAATTAACGTTTTAACTTTTCTGGGACTTGTTGTTTCCGAAATTACAGGCACGTAAGACTTAACAACTATGTCTCAAGGTGACGGGCGCAGTGCAATTCAAGACTTGTGTCGAAATGCATCTGTTATAGGTAAACACTCGACAATTCGTAAAGAATGAGTCACTTGGTCCTTTTATAATCAAGTCCAAGTAATCCATCCCGCCGCGGAAACATACAAATACATTGCAGAATAAGTTCAAGCTTGTATTATCGTACACGAGCCTTTGTTTTGGTAATGATTAGTTTGGCATACACTTCCGCACGAATTGGTTTCTTTTCTCTCAAAAATTTCAAAGTATTTGATATTTAAACACTCGATAATTCATAATATTGTAAGAGTCCCTCTGGTTTCGAGACTCGGCTATATATGTACCTTTCAGTTTTAATTTCAATAGGATAATAAAACGCTTAACGAGAATAAATAAATTGCAGTCGTGTTTTTTACTTTTTTAATGAATTTATACTTGTTTAGTTATGTAGAGCAGAATTCTTTACGACATTCGTCACCAAAAATATTTGTGTATAATAAATAAACATAATCGAGGTAAAAAAGGCCTTTTGGAAGTACGTTGTATAAAACCCAAGAAATAAACAATCACAAAATCCGATAATCCAGTAAAAACCATTTGAACATGAGTATAAAATAAAAGAACTGCATAAATACAGAGACGCTTATTTAAGAGTTGAAATTCACATTCTCCGATTTGATATTCCAGTTGAATAGTATAATTTCCAATAAACTTTTTCCCTATTTTCTTCTATCGGAATTCCAACATTTAATACAAATTATCAAACCGACGCATGTAAGTCGTTAGAAAGTCTCAATATTTTGATTTACAACCAATAAAATGTAAATGAAGCTATTTCATTAGTAAATTATAGAGAGTTCATAACCCTTCCGTGATTAGATATCTGGGTCAGGTTCAACTAGTTAATCGGATTGCTTCAAAACAACTATCTCTTATTCTGTGATATTGCTCACAGTAACTACGAAATTGTATGAGAAAATTATGCATCTATGTGTGATGTGATTTGTTATTGGAAAAACGTTTCTATTGATAGAGTATTAAGTAATGACGATAAATATTATAGTAACTATAATGTATGCACAAAAATTAAATGTGATAGAAACTCTGCTAGTTGTCGGCAATATGAAAATCTTATTAATCAACATTGAAATAAGGCTCATATTCGCTTAAATTGCAACAGTGCTTTGACTGCTACCTCCATTGTACCTTCAGAACCGCAATAAAAATATAAGTATGATAATATCTAATAATCATTATCAAGCAAGCTACGTTCAGGAACTTCAAGATTATCCTAAACGAAATTGCTGCAGAGCTATTATCTATGATCTCTAAGTTCGCGGCTAATAATCTTCTCTTTAATTCAAAAAAGACCAAATGTTTAAAGTTTTCTTTACCAAATGTTACTTATGTTGAACCAGACATTAAGCTTGGCCTAGAAAAACTCTCTATTGACAATGCGACAGTCTTCCTGGGAATTAAAATGGATTCAACTTTACAGATTCAACAATCCACATATACATGATCTATCTGGAAGACTTAGTTCTGCTGCATATGCAGTTCGTAAGATAAGACAGCTAACAGACGTAGCTACTGCAAGGCTCGTTTATTTCGCGTACTTCCACAGTATTATGTCTTATGGTATATTGCTGTGGGGAGCTGCTGCTGAAATAGAGACAATCTTTATCTTACAAAAGCGTGCAATTCGAGCCATATATGAAATGGATCCTAGGGAATCCCTGAGAGATCTTTTTAAAGAAATTGATATTTGAACTTTACCAAGTCTGTATATATTTGAAAATATTATGTATGTTCGTAAAAATTTGAGCAAATTTAAATCAAACAGTGACAATCACGATTTTAACACTAGGAATAAAGATAAAATAGCGGGGCCAGGTTTTTGATTAGCAAAGACAAATAAAAGGTCCTTCATAGGCAATTGTGTGCGGTTTTATAATAAATTGCCCAAACATATTACAACGCTCACAGAAAGAAAATTCAAGTTGCATGTGAAGAATATTTTGATAAAGAAATCTTACTACACAGTTTGTGATTACTTAAACGACAAAAATGCTTGGACTGGTTCGCCTCTGCCAAGCTAGCGCCTAACACCTACGTAATGTAAATTAAGTATTGTAATAATTTTACTATATAGTATGTACTTAACACATTGTTAAAAAACGTTTAAAAGAATGGCCCCGAGTTTCTTGCCCGTTCTTCTCGCAGTGGCTCTATAATTTTTGTTTGCTGAACGTGGCAGTACAATGTAGTATATTTCAATATTAAAATTTGTAATTGACCTTCATAAGAGCGTCGTTGACGCCTAAATTGTATAAACGATTTTGACTTTGACTTTGACTTTGAGCTAACAATCTTAGTGCTTTTAGTACAGTTAAAAATCAATCAACTCGGATACTATGGCACTTTGGCTGGAGCGGTGTGACAATTCACATTGAAAAGATGGCCCTAAACTGCTCAATGTATATAAAAATCTTTGTGTAATATATTGTGATTTTATAATTGGAAATATCTTCCAAGGCACAGGCGCGTGGCAAGTGTTCTTATTTTAAAGAGTCCAGGGTGGATGCGATGCCACACCATACCACGTACTACAGTTCCAGAATAAAAAGCATACAATGTTAATCAGTACTTCAGTACTATAATATTATAAATGCGAAAGTAACTCTGTCTGTCTATCTGTCTGTCTGTCTGTTACGCTTTCACGCCAAAACTACTGGACCGATTTGAATGAAATTTGGTATGGAGATAGTTTGAGACCCGGGAAAAAACATAGGATAGTTTTTATCCGACTGCGCAAAAAGAGGTTAATGTTTTCGCGCGATAACCGACATACGCGCGGGCGGAGCCGCGCCCGGTTAGCTAGTAAGCTAAATAATTAGATTAGTGACATCCGAAATCATTAGTTATGAGTGTGAGGTAGGTTCTGCAAGCCGAAAATCGGAGTGCTATTGAGGGAGGATGGAGGCTAATGGGGGATATAATCACCTCAACTTGTGACTTGACCTCTTAGCATCCGTACTGGACGATATCATCAATTTCTATTGTTAAGATAAATCCTTGTAAGAGTCCTACTTCTGAATTCTGTTTTCTTTTTGTAGTGATGAGACAGCAAGTCGCGCACCAGAATAAGGGAGACTTGCTGAAAAAACATTTGAGCATTTGATATTATAATATACGTGCCAAGGCGAATTGCCTGCTTGGTAGTATCACTTTTTAAATGTTAAGCGTTTTTAACATTATGCTACTTAAGTGAATTGCTATTTAGACTTTTGACATAGGTACTATTGTTTAGTCAATTTATCTATTTAATCGTTTTGTTTATCAGTACTTCCGACTCAGATAGGCTTAATCTAAATTCGTAGTGATTCGTTTTTTACATTTTTCATTTGTTTTTATTATTGGCTTTCGTTGTATTCGCTGTAGTGTTCTATATAGTAGTGTTTTATTAAAAACATACTATTTGTAGTGATTATTGCTGATCGACTACGTCATTTTCTAACTATAATACTTATCGTATTATTGTTAGAAAATTACAAAGTCGATCACCTTACAGCGTAAATAACTGAAAAAGTGATATTAGATATATAATAGAAAGAAGAAAGATATTGTATCGCTTAAAATTATTCTGAAATGATTTTAAGAAACAGGGGCAGTAATCCTGAATTCAAGGTGTTTATATCAGCAGGTACTGATTCAAATAAGTTATGCTAAAATTTTAAGTAATGAAACCCGATTTCGTTTTCATTATATAGTAAGCTTTTGAAAACAATGTTGTTTTGTAAACAACTTAATTAAAATAAGTTAGGCAATTTTCTTTTATCTATAAATAAACTCAAAAAATGTACCCTGTTAATAATAGTCTGAGTACAAAATAACTATATATTTTTAAAATATTAACAGCTGTTCCTTTGTCAAATATAATACAAACACTCTGGGTTACCATTATCTGTTATGTTAAATGTACAGTTTGCAGATTCCGTTTGCATAAACCCACTATGAACATACTAAAGGAAGTCGTAACCGTGTCCCACAGTCTCGATGCTAATCAAAACGTGGGCAGAGGACCTGTTCCTTTCTAAACATTGCTATAAACATAGGTATTTATACTACACCTGCTCGGAAAGTACCTTGATACTTTATCAAATTTACGGTAGAAAGTACGTCATTGCATATCGAACAAATATGCGGGGAGAAAACGCATCTGAGCGGGAGAGAAAAGTGTATGAAAATCCATTTCTTACGTGGTTTTTCTTTTTTAATTTTGGGTAAGACTATGCGCTGGTAACCTAAATATCAAAAGCCAAAAAGTTTTTACAGTGAGTTTTTATCTCCAAGTTCGCAAAATGACACTGGCCACTAGCTGTGTGTTGGATGGTGTCAAACAATTTAAAAAAATTACATGTGAAAATTGCAGACGCCATTGGCGCCATTTTCAATTTGTGTGTTGTTTGAGGATTCAGTTTTCGTAGAAAAGTAAAATAAAAGGTAGGTGTAGTATAAAGCACTATGTATCACTCGAGAGAAAGTGCGATTCCCGATCTCGGGTGTTTTAAAGCCCTCGCCTACGGGTCGGGCTTCAAACGACACCCTCGACGGTAATCGGTCACTTTCTCCTCTCGGTGAACAATGTACTATTGTTGTAAATTCTAAACATGTGATGTAAGACATGCCTTTCTGGGCTAACTTTATTACGTTAGACTTGAACACAGGCAATACAGTGAATACAGGCAAACAGTCCGTGCTAGTATTTACTTTTAGATAGGAATTTTAACTCATTACTGTAAATGGTTACAACACTAAATTACTAGTGATTACTACTGAGCGCTTCCGTGCTTCGGAGGGCACGTTGAGCCGGTGGTCCAGGTTGTTGTCTTAGGATGGCAGTCGTTTCAGCATGGTGGTAGGGCATTTTGCGTATGACGGCCTGGCTAGCTACCACCCTCAAGTAGAAAATTTGTCGCCAAGCACCTAACGGTGTGTTCGGGCAGCTTTCCTTGAGAGCCAGTAATTCTAGGTGGCCTGAACAACATCTTCGGCCACATTATCACTTACCATCAGGTGTGATAGTGGTCAAAGGCTAACCTATCATGCATAAAAAACAATAAACTGGTATTAGATTTAAATAAGATTTCACATATTGCAACAAACGTGAGGGCGGGCACCGCGGCTACTTAGGCGGAGGAAAAGTATTACAATGTTCACGGAAGGAAATTTCAAGTTGCACTTTAAAAACATTTTGATTTAGAAATCGTACAACACAATTTGTGATTACCTAAACGACAAAACTGCTTGGACAATTGTTCCTCAGCCAAGCTATCACCTGTCACCTACGCAATTTAGACAAATATTCATCTGTAATAATTTTATAAAATAATATGTAATACATCAATCAGTACTAATATTTTAAATGCGAAATTAACTCTGTCTGTAGTAGTGACGCTTTCACGCCAAAACTACTGGACCGATTTGAATGAAATTTGGTATGGAAATAGTTTGAGACCCGGGAAAAAACAAAGGATAGTTTTTATCCAACTGCGCAAAAAGAGGTTAATGTTATTGCGCGATAACCGACATACGCGCGGGCGGAGCCGCGCCCGGAAAGCTAGTTATTAATAAAAGACGGTCTAAAGAATGGCCCCGAGTTTATGGCCCGTTCTTCTCGCATTGGCTCTATACATTATTTTTCTGAACGTGGCAGTACCATGTTGAATATACCAATATTAAAAATTGTAATTGACCTTCATAAAAGCGTCGTAGATGCCTAAATTGAATAAATGAGTTTGACCTTGACTTTGGAGCGAATCAAGCGGCGCAAAGATGCTAACATGGGGAGCGGTTACATATTTGAGCTGTATGGTAGACATTGTGTCCATTGGAGTCGGAAGTTAATCGCACTTTCCAAAACGCACGATTAAAATGCTGACACTTATGGCTTAACGAATAACATTGTAATCCAACGTGGCAATGCTGACAGCATGCTCGGCACCCTGACAACTGGTAGTAAACTGGAGCATATGGACCGAGGCCTGAATGGCCAAGATTGACTCAACGATTTCGTTGTGGTAGCTCTAGTGTTGCATTTGGTTTGTAGTTCTTAAACTGGCGGTATGCCTTTATTAACAAAATGCTGCGAACTATGCACAACGTTACAGCTTCGACAGTAAAACATGTAGATAACTTACAAGTCATTGCAGACTCTCAGGCAGTCCACATACTCCAGCCCACTACCAGTTGGCAGCGTGCTCGGCACGCTGGTAGCATTGCCCTTTTGAATTGTAATGCTTATTCGTTGAGCCAAATCGGTGTCAGCATTTTGATTCCGCGTCGCATTGACCAAGCGCTCTGATAAGTTTTGGAAAATAAGATGAGCTCTCGGTTTCCGTGGACCCAACATCTCAACATCAAACGGCTTAAATATGTAACCACAACCGAGGTTAGCTTACTTGCGCCGCTTGAGTTGCTTCACCGAAGTAGCCGTGGTTATATAGCTTGTAGAGTTTAAATAAGTTTCAAGCTAAATAAAAATATTTTCAGTAGACTATTCATATAAAAGTTGTGATTATTTGTTAGTACAAGTTTGTAGAAAATGCATTCAATATTATTGTAATTAATTTAAATGACTTTAAACAGGCTTTTAAGGTAACGCGTAATTGTTTATGTAGAAGTATGGCCAGATATGACTGTTATGTGATATTGCATTAAACTAACTATATTACTTATTTTGTCGATTTCTTCCTCAATCTGATAAGGTTAATTAAGGCACGAACATTTTAGGCCCCAATTATGAACCCCAAAATTTTCGAAATTATAAAAATTATGTGTACTGTTTATGAATGGCTGTATTTTTATAATTTTTTTAGATTTTTTCTTAATATAGATTTTTTAATGGACCCATACAATACTGGAAAGTATGCCACCTATTACTACCACTACAGTTTAAATTTGATCAACTTTGGTGTACAGCTAAACTCATTTGAATTAGTATATATGTTCTTTAAGCAAGCATGCCTCGTGGGGTGCCGGGCTAGAATTACACCTCCCTATCATCCCGTGGGTGTTGTAAGAGGCGACTAAGGGCAAACTACTGGAAGGTGGGCAGCAGTGCCTTCTAAAGAATTGCCAACTTGCACTGCGCTCCCCAAGACGCCTGCCAAGCGTGGGGATTATGGAAAATACCCCCTTAATAGGGGAGGCTGTGTTCAGCAGTGGACAATCCGGCTGTTACAGTACAGTAAGCAAGCATAAACGAGTTTTTTTCAAATCTTCCAAAACAACACAAGAAACAAAACTAATCGATCACTTTAATACTTTTCTTAAACTTTATAATTTAAAATATAAAAATAATATACCTATATAACACCTGAGTAAAATTTACAACTAAGATGAGTTACTATTAAAAATATTAGTATAAAAATCGTGGTAAAATAAATTTCAATAACTCTATGTTTGAAAGAGCACGTTCTCAAACAAACTTACCTAGGTTAGCCGTTCCATCTAAACTCTACGAATCTTTAGTTTGTGCTCCCGACTAACCGCAGGTGTCGCAATCATCCTTGTATTCTATCCCTTTTTTACTCTGTTCGAAATATAATTCTATCCCTTTCCTTTGTGTACTGGCAACATCTATCGGTAACATATACGAGTAGTAATGGTTTTCGGAAATGGCTACCTACGTGTAGAAGTAGTTCGGTCGGAAGGGATCCGTAAAAGCTAGATGGAAACTTCAGGAAGTCAGATTTGCGGTTTGTTACGAATCAGTAGTAAAATATGCTCCTGTTTCTAAAGTTTGATTGGGCTTTATAATTGAAAATATAACGGAGCTAAATCACTTGTGTGAGATATTTTTAGTGTTTACATTGATAATTGTCAAGTTCAATAAATAGTATTGCTTGGATATGCTTTCCCAATTTGAGCTACCATGGTGAAGGTAGTTTACTTTGACGGGAGCTTTAAATTACATAATTACAACGAGAGGAAAAGGAAAAGTCTTGTGCGAGATTCGAACCCGCACCATCCACTCCTATAGCGAGGTACGCTCTAACCGCTAAGCCAACATCACATATGACGTATGATTCAAATTTTATTTTTATTTGCGTCACTACTACTTTAGATACTAATTGAAGAAGTTTTGTTTTTAACCAATATCTGAGTTTTTTTCAACATGGGTAGCATAAATACGAGTATACATAATATACAAATTTTCTTCAAAATAACCTACAATTTTGACTAATTTAGTTTAGTGTTTAAAGTCTAAGCTAGTAATGTGGGACGCAAAAATGAGTACCTGAGGTAATACTATTATTATAAAAAGTATTTATATAATCTCATTCGGTGATATTCTAATTATGAAATTAAATACAGACTTTTATTGGCATATTTTATGTACATACTTCTTTAAGAAAATTAAAATTAATTAATTAGAGGAAACAAATTTTTAATTATTAAAGTACAATGTGTCCCGACCAAGGAGGTTCCAATTCAATTTAAGTACTTATTATCTGTGGTGAGCGCGCTGCGCGCGCAATGCGCTGGTTTTATATTGCATTTTATTTATTGTAGCTACCTATTATATAGCTATGAGGTTAAATAAAGTAGTAGTGTATGCAACTGCATATAATTAGGTATTAAAACACTCGTGTAATCTTATTTTGAAACTCGCCTGCTGCTAGTTTCAAAATACTACACTCATGTTTTAATACCCTCTATTATATGACATTTGCAAAAACTACTATTTTTTAACAAAAATGTATATTATAAACTGCAAGTTTTAAATGAATGTAGTAATATACAATCATGAGACTTCAGATAAGGTGTTAAATTGTAAAAAAATAATGTTGAACATATATATATATATATATATATATATATACTAGAACAGGACCTTATGGGATATGACGATTTTCAGTTGCGTCATACTTGGAATCACCCATCAACAGCGGGAAGACGTCCACCTTAAAGAAAGGCGTCGCCAGAAGAGGGGATTTGTTATAATCCCAATACTAAGCTGACATCTTGGAGATCGCTCTGTAAGAACACTGTTCTTCAGAAGACACTGCTGCGTACATTATGGTAATATACTCTTCGGGCGTAAATTGCACATATGGGAATTGTTATTGACAAACAATTCCCATATTATTATGTGCAATTCTCGCCCACTACTCCGTGAGAGCAAAATATTATAAAACGCAGCTGCAAACTCGTCCTGATGATGAGCATCTGACATGCTCGATCCGGGTCGATGTATTCGATCCCCAACGTGATTGTTTTTGTCAGATAGTGTATAACATTTAAAAATAATATATTAAATTCAAAAACTAACTAGAGGCTCCCTTAAGACCACAATCTTACCTGGTGATAAGTGGTGCCATGATCACAGGCAAAAAGGAATAATAATAATTTAAGCAGTAATGGCCCAATGGTAATATATGGGCTACAGTTAAGAAGTTCCATGGTTGAAATCTAACCACTGGCTTGAGATTCGCATAGTAGTTTTGAAGCAACGATGGCTCAGTGGCATTGGCTATGGACTGCCGCGCAGCAGGTCCATGGTTCGAATCCCGCCGCGGGCTTGAGCTTCGACGCATGGTGGAAGGGCATTTTGCGAATGCCCACCTGGCTAGCAAACACCCTCAAGTAGATTATCTGTCGCCAAGCACCTAACGGTGTGTTCCGGCAGCAGTCCTTGAGAGCCAGTGAAACTGCAGGCACATGAGACTTAAAAATTATGTCTCAAGGTAACGGGCGCAGTGCAATTCGTGACTAGTGACGAAATGCATCTGTTATTAGCAGAGCTTAGTCTGCTTAACATCAGGTGGGCCTCGAGCTTGTTCCGTCACAAAAACATTAAAAAATGTAGTAGGCCATTTTACAAATTCAATCTTTGTTAACACCGTCAAAAGTATTATCAGCTCCCAAGCACCTAACAGTCTGTTTCAGCTGCTACCCTATATTTACCATCATATAACAGTTAACTTACCAACAGTCTAGTTTGTGATCAAAGGCAAATCAATAAAAAAAACGGCCAAGTGCGAGTCGGACTCGCGCACGAAGGATTTCGTACTATTAGCTATACAACATTTATAGACTTCAAATTTTTACCTTTATTTGTTTTAACGTGCGCGAGTCCGACTCGCACTTGGCCAACTTTTTGTATTTGTTGTTATAGCGGCAACAGAAATACATCATCTGTGAAAATTTCAAATGTCTAGCTATCACCGTTCTTGAGATACAGGCTGATGACAGACGGACGGACGGACGGACGGACAGCGAAGTCTCAGTAATAGGGTCCCGTTTTTACCCTTTGGGTACGGTACCCTAAAAACTTATATACTTAGTAAAAAAAATCATAAACATACATTAAAGGTCGATTCACACATATCAGTGAACCCACAGTTCCGGCACAGTACCGTTACAGTTCCGTATCCGTGCTACAGTGGTGCGTCAGTGCTTCAATTCACACATATCAGGCACAGTACAGTTCTCTGCGGGTCTTTTTATACGACGTTCCCTTCAGACTAGCGTTGACGTCGACGTCTTACCGTCTACATTCATTTGTGTTCCTATTTTGTTCCACAAATTGTTTTTGTATTTTGTATCCATATACTTTGCATGAGATAAATCATACAAAACAGTATTCTCACGAACTTGTTTTCGATGCAGCGGCGTCAGTGATCCGTGATAAAATATCGTCGTCGGCGATCACGTCCGTGATGGCCGGTGCCGGCACTGACACTGACGGTACTGAGACGACACTGACACTGACAAGTGTGAATACATCCATAGAGAATGACCTTAAATGTCGATTCACACATATCAGTGAGCCCACAGTTCCGGCACAGTACCGCATCAGTGATAATTATTCTTTCAAACATTCTCTATGGATGTATTCACATTTGTCAGTGTCAGTGTCGTCTCAGTACCGTCAGTGTCAGTGCCGGCACCGGCCATCACGGACGTGATCGGCGACGACGATATTTTATCACGGATCACTGACGCCGCTGCATCGAAAACAAAATGGAGGACGAGGTGTTGATTGAATTAGTTCGTGAGAATACTGTTTTGTATGATTTATCTCATGCAAAGTATATGGATACAAAATACAAAAACAATTTGTGGAACAAAATAGGAACACAAATGAATGTAGATTGTAGACGGTAAGTCAAAATTTACTTATCTACAGTGCTTTGCAACTATATACAATTCTGTGTTATTGAAGAGTGCCATCAAAACAATCCACGTCAACGCTAGTCTGAAGGGAACGTCGTGAACGAAGACCCGCAGAGAACTGTACTGTGCCTGATATGTGTGAATTGAAGCACTGACGCACCACTGTAGCACGGATACGGACCGTAACGGTACTGTGCCGGAACTGTGGTTTCACTGATATGTGTGAATCGACCTTAAATCTTTCGACCTTACAAGAACAAAAGCTTTGCAGTTAAGTTTATTTTATCCTTAATAATGACGTATATTGATTTTAGTTTTATAATAATCAAAAAATACTATTATGTATAAAGAGTGAATAAGCAAATTTGAACTACACCATTATACTATTCCATATATATTGGGATAAAAAGATAATTTATATACTAGCTTAGCTATATTTCTTATATACGGAAAGAAAAATATATTAAAATAAGTTGTATGACCACTTTTTATTAATTTATACGAATCAAAATTCAAGCTGTTTCTATAATGAAATGTGCAGAATAAAGTAAATGAATGGAACTACTTGGCTTGCGGAAAATAGCACATAGTTAAACAACCATATATAATTACATCTTCCAAGAAATCATTAAATTATAACATAGTACGTGTTTTGTTGTGAACAAGATAATGTTCAGTTTAATTAAGGAAACCTAATTCAAGTCCATTATCTCATATTGTACATTCATTATTTGAGCATGATTGACACTTTTATGCATATCTATAACAGCTTTAATTGCATTTATGTAATAAAAGTGCAGCCATGTTCATATTGGCAATTTAAGGTAATGTCAATAAAAAGGCTGGCACCTGAAGGAATATTTGAAGGTGATGGCATAGATCCCGCGTCACCCGATTTTGCGCCGAGTGCCTGAACCACTCGGCTATCGGATCATATCTCGTTTGAATCGAATCTTGCTCTAATGCTCTAATTTTACTATTCTTACCTGTCCTAAGGAACGGTGAGGCCATCAATCAAACTACTAAACTTCATCTGATCGATAAAAGTGCTTTTTCAAACAGTAAACTGTCGCAAAGACGTCGTTACCCTTATTTATTTCTAAATATTTATGATAACAAGTACTATCGCGTGCTGAGCGTAAATCACATTGACAATTTATTACGGCACAAAATTTTTGTCAGGACAAAAACTGACTCGATTGTATAAACCGAGTGGTTTAAGCACCCGGTGCGACATTGAGGGACGCGGGCTCGAGTCTTTCTCCGGAAAAAATATAATCTAATAATTCATAAATGTGATAGCATAAAACTTAGGACTTGCAAATTTACTCGGTGTATTATCAACACCTTCAACCCTTCAACAAAAAACCAGCCGACGACGATATTTTATCACGGATCACTGACGCCGCTGCATCGAAAACAAGTTCGTGAGAATACTGTTTTGTATGATTTATCTCATGCAAAGTATATGGATACAAAATACAAAAACAATTTGTGGAACAAAATAGGAACACAAATGAATGTAGACGGTAAGACGTCGACGTCAACGCTAGTCTGAAGGGAACGTCGTGTACGAAGACCCGCAGAGAACTGTACTGTGCCTGATATGTGTGAATTGAAGCACTGACGCACCACTGTAGCACGGATACGGACCGTAACGGTACTGTGCCGGAACTGTGGTTTCACTGATATGTGTGAATCGACCTTAAATCTTTCGACCTTACAAGAACAAAAGCTTTGCAGTTAAGTTTATTTTATCCTTAATAATGACGTATATTGATTTTAGTTTTATAATAATCAAAAAATACTATTATGTATAAAGAGTGAATAAGCAAATTTGAACTACACCATTATACTATCCCATATATATTGGGATAAAAAGATAATTTATATACTAGCTTAGCTATATTTCTTATATACGGAAAGAAAAATATATTAAAATAAGTTGTATGACCACTTTTTATTAATTTATACGAATCAAAATTCAAGCTGTTTCTATAATGAAATGTGCAGAATAAAGTAAATGAATGGAACTACTTGGCTTGCGGAAAATAGCACATAGTTAAACAACCATATATAATTACATCTTCCAAGAAATCATTAAATTATAACATAGTACGTGTTTTGTTGTGAACAAGATAATGTTCAGTTTAATTAAGGAAACCTAATTCAAGTCCATTATCTCATATTGTACATTCATTATTTGAGCATGATTGACACTTTTATGCATATCTATAACAGCTTTAATTGCATTTATGTAATAAAAGTGCAGCCATGTTCATATTGGCAATTTAAGGTAATGTCAATAAAAAGGCTGGCACCTGAAGGAATATTTGAAGGTGATGGCATAGATCCCGCGTCACCCGATTTTGCGCCGAGTGCCTGAACCACTCGGCTATCGGATCATATCTCGTTTGAATCGAATCTTGCTCTAATGCTCTAATTTTACTATTCTTACCTGTCCTAAGGAACGGTGAGGCCATCAATCAAACTACTAAACTTCATCTGATCGATAAAAGTGCTTTTTCAAACAGTAAACTGTCGCAAAGACGTCGTTACCCTTATTTATTTCTAAATATTTATGATAACAAGTACTATCGCGTGCTGAGCGTAAATCACATTGACAATTTATTACGGCACAAAATTTTTGTCAGGACAAAAACTGACTCGATTGTATAAACCGAGTGGTTTAAGCACCCGGTGCGACATTGAGGGACGCGGGCTCGAGTCTTTCTCCGGAAAAAATATAATCTAATAATTCATAAATGTGATAGCATAAAACTTAGGACTTGCAAATTTACTCGGTGTATTATCAACACCTTCAACCCTTCAACAAAAAACCATCTTGGTTGCCACCACTGTAGTGTCAGTTATTCTGCTTTTATGCAGTAGTGTGCATCTGTATTGAGGTATCAAGGACAATACGGCAAGTAAAATTAATAACAACATGCGCAAACATGAGCGCAGCAGTGTCATGCAGAACGGTGTAACTGTTAATGTGTTAGTACATGGCGTTTAAAATCAAGCTTATTTTATTATTTTGGCCTATTACACTATTTTGCTGACCGTGGCAGTTATTTGCAGAATATTTAAATATATTGGAAAAATGCTAACAACCTCTTAGGGTTAAGTTTTGCTAATCCTAACAAATATATAGAGATGATATTTTTTGTTTTGAAAAAAAAAATTTTTTTTTTAATTCTTTGCTCGGTGTTAATATTCAAAACTCTATTCAAAGGGGACACGACGCGGTCCAGTGTTGCCGCGGCGGGCGCTCTTAACTCTGAGTACGCTTTAAAACAGATTTTTATTTTATGAAAAAACAAACAAAAATTTATTTTTCAAAAGAGAAAAAAATCATCTCAAAAAGTTTGTTAGCAGAAGGCAACCCTAAGAGATTGTCAGCAATCTCTGACAATCTCTTAGGGCCAATAACCATGTATATAAAATAAATAGAAAATATATTAAATAAAATATACAAAATATATTGTATTGGAGCTTCATAAGATTGTAGTAAACGCCTAAATTGAATAAATTTTTCTGATTGACTATGCAGGGAAAGTCTGAAGAAAGGAGTTTAAATGTTTTCTTAACAAGTTTAGATACTAGGAAGTTTTTGTATTTAATATACCTACTTTTATATTAGTAAATCCACCCATTTTCAGCTCAAACATTTAACATTCATAAAATTAATAGTTGCGTGTCAGATAAAACTAATTTATTTTCAACTTAGTTGCATAAATTGGACCTACGATTTGTTCTAGCTAGAATATCATGCAACGTTATTTGCTCCACCAAATGGGCACCATTAATTTTATGCACTTAAACCATAAATTTATATAGGACTTCAGTTTATTTTGAGTCACTTTAACTGAAATTCAACAGCAGATTTTTTAAGATTTAGAATAATGTGACTGTGAATTTCCCCGCCTTATGATAAATGGTCACGGCGTTCATTAAGGATGCATTGTCACATCCTGTTGCACTGCACTCATCGCTTTAAGAAGTTTTTATTTTTATGTACTCCTGATAAACTAGCCTTTTACCACTCTCTCGCCTGATGGTAACCGATTAGCTATGTTAAGGAACGTCCACTGCGTCATGATGGGTGGCCGCTAGTGGTGCAATGCTTCAGAGGGCAATTTAAGCCGTCGGTCCTGGTTGTTGTCCTAGGATGGCAGTTGTTACAGCATGGGCATTACGCGAATGCTCGCTGCCTAGCTACCACCCTCAAGTAGAAAATCTATCGCCAAGCACCTAACTGTGTGTTACGGCAGCTGTCCAGCAACGCTAGGTTAGCCTAAACATCTTTTACCACATCATCACTTACCACCAGGCAAGATAGTGGTCAAGGGCTAGCTCATCAGCTATATAAAAATAGCGCTCATTAGAATATGCCACTAGCGGTCAGCCATACATTTAGTAACCGCAAAGAAAATTGCTAAGTCTAGCTAAAATAACGACTAGACGCTACAAGCGCTTCAAAACATTGTTCCGTGCAATAGGCATCTTATAGAATGCCTCGCAGTCCATAGCTATTTACTAGTTGGCCTTCACAGGTTGGGCATAAATGACTTTTTGAATTCACATGAAGATGGTAGCTATAAAGGCAAATGGGTTAACTGCCTAACTACCCTGCTAAAAAGCTGGAACCCTTTGTGAGATTCAGTCATACTAATAACCGATTAACAGCCTACAGTCACAACCACATTGATATAATTACGTTTAAAGTAACTTTATAAAATTATAAATATCATATCAAATAACTTCAAATAAAAAAGTGAGATATGTAAGAAAAAATGGTCGATAAAAGAATGTAGATGCGATGTTTATTCAGTGATATCTACAGCGACGCTATAGCTCTTGAATATGATATTTAGAAATTCAGAAAGGGCACTCATCATTATCGAGCTATGTGTTGAGTAATCAAAAGATAACCGTGCAGTGCCATATGAAAGTAAAGCCAAAATTAGCATATGGTGCGGCAACGCTTCCGTAATGAAATTTATAGCCGAAAGACGCAAAGCTGATCCCTGAATGAAGCAAAAAATAATCTCATTAAGAAATTGCAGGTCAAGAAACTACCTGTGGGAGTCATAAAAGACGATGAAAATCACCAGAAGGTAAGTAGCAGTACCTTCTGAAGAACTGCCATCTTACACTGTGATCCCGTTGACGCCTGCAAAGCTATATAAAGCCTGGAGCAAACCTCCTCTAATAAGGGAGGTTTTTGGTCTAAGGTGGACATTATGGTTATTGATGAGATTAAAAAAAAAACTAGGCCTTATGTATCTATACATTAAATCTCTGCATTCTTCAAAGACGTGAGCAGAGGTGTCGTTATGTCTACGTTAGGTCAGACATCAAAATACTTCTAATACAACCCATGTACTAGGGGGTGGCCCTATTGCCAGTTCCAAACACCAGACTGCTGCTATTCTCGATCCCAAAAACTATTTGACCCTGGTATTGAACCCAAGATCTCTAGATTCCACACCGATTTACGCACCAAAGATGGCAGTCATTATTTAATAAACATTTTGTAATAGATTAGAACTTCATAACTAAACCAGTTTTGTAAATGCAAATTGTTGCAATTAATTTGTTATTTAGCTGCTAATCTTATCTTGGGTGCTTGATAAGGCACAGCTAAGTATCGGTTACTTCAATCAAATGGCCAATTAAAGTGAGAACCTATATCTTAGTTGTAAAGTAAATTACTTCTGGCTTCGAAATGCATTTAATCTAACGAGTACCTATGCTCGTTTTTCTACTAAAATAGTGCCGCGTGCTTGTAATTAATTTTAAATACGATATAAAATTAATTACAAGCACGCGGGTATCTCGTGCTGATCGAAGATCACAATTACAAATTTTAAGAGCACAAAATTTTCGTTTGGTGCAGGTTTTGAATCCATCAAGCGGTTTAGGAAACGAGCGCGTAAAGCTGGAAATGGGTTTGAATCCCGCTCAAAAATCACGGTCGAAAAATTTGTGCTCAAAATATTTGTTAATGTTAAAATAGCTTAGCACACGATAATGCTTGAAATCATGTTTAGAAATTGAAGAGTAAGTTAAAAATAAATATATGTACGATACCTGTATTATATTTCCTAAACTTAACTACAAAAGAAACAAAAACATTATTTCGTGATACAAGACTTAAGAAAAAACATGAATTTGCATATTTCTTTTGTAGGATTGCGACGGAATAAGCACGAGGCCTAACCTCATCAGCCTCGTATCTACCTGTAGCTGATGCTTAGCGGACTAACCTCTACCTATAACAATTTTATGCGTTTAATAACAAGAGACGAATTGTTCTGCGCCCGTCACTTTGAGATATACAGCTGTTGTTTAGTCTCATGTGCTTGTTATTTTACTGACTCTTGAGGACTGCTGCTGGAACAGACTGTTAGGTACATGAGGCTGATAGGCCAGGCAAGCATTCGCAAAATGCCTTTCCATCATGCCTAAAGCTCAACACCGGTAGTGGGGATCGAACTGTGGACCTGCAGCACGGCAGTCCATAGCTATTACCGCTTGGCTGTCACAGCTTCGAAACATACATACCTACAAATAATTAAATATTATACACTAACCGATATTTTTCCTTTGTCGCCTTATAAAAACAGCCTACCTTTATTTTTTTTATACCTACCTGCATTTATGAGGCGACAAAGGAATAATAGCTATTTTTCGTAGCGGCTGTCCATTCCAGTGACGTACTCAGTCCCCATTATGAGTATTTTGCCGGTTAGTGTATAACATTTAATAATGTGTAAAACGTACGATAATTTCACTTTAAAACATACCTACAAAAAAAAAAATAATTTCAGACATGTCGATGTGTTGTTGTAAAAAAGGGCTAAGCTCAGGCTATAAACAGCGTATCATTTTGAGCATGAATATGAGGAAACACATAAGTTTAAATTGTAGTAATGGCTTCAATTAAAATGCTAATACCATCAATGTATTTTTTTTTGCAATTACTGAATATTATGTATTAATCATTCGATGACATCAGTTTTTAGTTATGTAGGTACTCGTACTAATATATAGTTGACTGTACCAAAATGTCGTCATCGTTATTGTGCCATTTTATAAATCATTGTGTATTAATAATCCTACTGCCTACGCATCCATAGAATAAATAAAATAATGAGAACAATATAATTTAATTTGTTAAATGGACGATATTGTCCAAGCGGATGCCAATAGGATATAAGTATAGAACTGTAATAGACTGTGTTATATATTAAAAAAATGTAAGCTACTGAACTAGCTGATATGTATTGCTGTATTACAGGTAAAAACTGACGCATGAGGGAAAATTCAGAATTTATGTAGTTTATTGGTTTGTTAATTATTTTACATATCCTTGAATTCGCGACTTTAAAAGAATATAGCCCATAATATTTTGAATAGTTATTAGTCAAAAAAAAGGAAAAGTGATTTTTTTATGATTCTATACAAATGTTGTTTCTCATATATTGAAAACCATGTGTTCAATTCGGTGAAACTTTGCACGCATGTCCTTGGGCAACATTAGTCAAAAATAGTTCTGCGGTGACTGTTTGTCTCATTTGGCATGCGTCTTGGGGTTCGTAGTTTATTATATAAGTTCCTCAGAAGGCGCTGCTGATACCCACAGGTAGCAATATGGGCGGAGGGGGGGGGGGGGGACATTCTAGTAGCCCAGCACCCCACGTGACTGACGTTGGTCTAAATTTCCTGAAAAATGCTGTTGCAATCAATGTCAGCAAAAATACCAATACAACTTTAGTAAAACTCCATTTATAATTTGGGAATTTAATCATGGTAATTAAATATTTAGCCTGAGCATAAGGACCATTTTTATTTATTTCACTTACTCATCAATAAAGAAGAAGCAAGGAATCTTGGACTAGCAGAGATAATGATGTTTTCTTCAAATATGGTATTATTATGCTGTTTTAGCTATCTGCAGCAATATCTCACCATAATCACATTACGGAGCAAAAAGCTACGGCAAGAAATAGTAGACAAATCAGTATACTTAGATAATTGAGTAATGTTGTTTAATTGGCTATCTTTTTCAAAACTATGTTCGACCAAACTGAAAAGATCCATCCAAAAATCTAAATGTAATATGAATAAAGATAATTTTGATTTAAGACCATGAGTTCCCTTTTTCACATAAAAGAACTTAAAATAGAATGAGTAGTCGTAGGGCTTCATTGAGACACAGTTACAAGTAAGATTTGTTGAAATATAAATGCTACATCACCTCCTCTATATTTGCTAGATGTTAAAAAATGTGGTTTTACTTTCCCTTCAACTTGAAATTAAGAAATTAATTGTACGTAATACTATTACGTATATTAATTGTACCAAATACATAAATGTGAGGATGGTGCTGGCCTGCAATAACAAGTAAAAACAGACTCGGACATATGGAGAGACAGATGAACACGACGAAACTTTAAGGGTTTCTTATCAGGACTACGGAATGGAACCCCAAAAAAGGCCAAAAGCATCATAAGTATTTAAAATTGTTCATTAAAAAAAATATATGTTTTCATCGCTAATACGATAATATACAAGCGTTAAACTTAGTCTGATTTTATATAGGTCAGTACAGCTTCTAAATGAAAGTGAAAAAAGGGATTTTAAAATGGCAAAGCGATTGAAAAACACTTTATTTTAGTAAATTCGTAGCACTAATGTGTTTTTAGCTAATAAGTACGTATTACCTTCGTTGTGAGTAATATCTTGGGCAGTTATATATACATATATCTATCAAAATAAATTCCATTTGCAAACAAATTTTTTAAAATCATTTGAAGAACCCAAGAATAATACCGACGTCCGTAATTAAACAATCTTCAACAAATTAGGCCAGAAATCAATGTCCTATATACGGGACGATTTTAGAATTAGAAACAGATGGTGCCTGTCACAAACGTCCTGACAGTTATTATTGATGATTGACAGAACCCCGCAGAGTAATTAATTAATTCTATTCTAGGTCAAACGTTAACGTAACATCCTACTAGTTAATAAGATCACACTGTCAAAACCAGTTTCCAAGATCAAATAAATTACGATATAGGTACACATAGTTACTTTTGAGATTGTTTATTTCCTTTTTTGTATGTATTTTTGATACTGCACCGTGCGTTTTTAGGAAGTATATTAAGATTAGGATTCGTTAAAATGGATTTGCAGACAAAATATATGATAATGAAGGGCGCAAGAGCGGTTGCGAACTTATGGTACGCTCACGCTACGCTACCTCTATATGTTTTATGCTTGAGAATACTACTACAATGACTGTAAAAAATACAATGACATGGAAATGCAGAATGATATTTGATCAGCAGTAGACGTTCCATTATAAAGAACTCTACTGAATTCGTTTATTCTGGTTTACTTCGGTTCTGTGCAAAAACTGTAATGCTTCTTGCGCCAAAATAAAAAGTGAACGACGTTTGATATTTTCTAAGATTCAAAAATAGATAAATTGGGAAATTACATGAAAATTTTTGTTCATTTTAAAACTATTTTTGCTTAATTTTTGTACTAACAGTTTCTGGATAAATCATACGATTGTTTCTTTGAAACCAAAAACTACAGAGGTTTAAAATATTGTATATGTTTATATATTCATTTACATACAAACTTGTTATATTTTTTAAACATTGATCATTTAAGTTTTGGGTTGAAAAAATATCTGTAAATATTTTTTAATTTTAACTCAACTTCGAAAACTCGAATCGACAACCTATTTCTCAATGGGTAAAAAAGTAACGAAAGGGTCACTACCCTTTCGTTACTTTAACATTATTTTACTTGGCGTCAAAAAAGGGATACATGATAGATATTCAAACAAAAGTAAGCATGCAGATTACAGAGATTAAATTAAGATTACACCGGGTTTAATGTAAAAATTATGTTATTATATTAAACTTGAGCGATTTCTATGATATATTTTTGAAATCTAACTTTGTAAGTTTCACATAACATCTTTCTTCGTCATCTTCACGCTCCAACAAGAAATTTTCGAGATTTCGAGAATTTCTTGGAGCGAGTGTGTGAGAACAGACACTACATTGGGTTCTTTTTAACTTTCATCCAACGATACTGATGTATTGTTGTAAAGTAAAGCCGGTTCAGGTACAACAACCGCGTGGAGTCAGTTTTCTACGGGACTGGCAACACTGATTGATCCACGTTATTTCTAATATGCGATTTCTAATATGCTTTGATGCCTTGATAGTTTGAAACTTAACGTCATAAGATTTTGGCGTTGTCTTTTACGCACCGCCGAACAATCAACAATTGACCTCTTAGCATCCGCAGTCGGCGATATCATCCATTTCTATGGTTATTTCAATTGATATAATTATCAACCATGCGCATGGATTATCTATTAAGTAATAATGTTGACAGTAAACACACACTCTCTCACTGCAAGACGAGGATTGGAATGGCTATAGGTGTAAGACGAGGCAATTTCGGGGGTAACCTCAGAATAAACATTGTAATGATATTGTATTTTGCCCTATGCCCATTATAATATATAAAATTAATAATTTAATAAAATGATTTAAGAAGATATGAAAATAATATTAATGATAAATACTAGCTTTCCGGCCGTGGCTCCGCCCGCGCGTATGTCGGTTATCGTGCAAAAACATTCCCTCTTTTTGCGCAGTTGGATAAAAACTATCCTTTGTCCTTTTCTGCATCTCAAACTATTTTCATTTCAAATTTCATCCAAATGGGTTCAGCAATTTTGGCGTGAAAGCAAGACAGACAGAGTTACCTAGGACTTAAGTATGGATTCAAAAATTAGTAAAATATGTTTTAGTGACAATTGTAACTGTTTTTTTTTCTAAGCTTAGGCTATATTTTTTGATCGTTGTTCTAAATGATTAACTTGTTTTGTTATTATTAATTATGGATTTCCGCAAAGTCCTTACAAAACGCTTGCATCTATTAATTAAAAAGAATAAGTATTGTCAGGTTTATAATCAACGCAAACCCTAAACTACTGAAGTTAGAAATTTTAGTGTATTGAGTGTGTGTTCTTTTTGTAAAATGCAGGTGTTTTTGTATATTTTTTTTGAATATTTTGGGTTTAATTGGAATGAAACTTTTTCCTGATTGTCATTAGCATTGTCACATTATATCAAATATTAGCAAATTCAATGTTAATAATGAATAATATTGAATGATGTGTAAAGAAATTCTACAATTAGAGTAATGATAAGGTTTTTCAAAGTTTCTATGAAAAATCTTACTAGTATCAAATAGACTAAAACACCGAATGACAAACTACCAACAGTATTTAAGGATAGATCAAGAAGCATGGAACTTTGCACTAGAGTTCCTTATACATACATACATTTAACAAAGGGTGAGCACCATAGAAAAGATTTTCCGATATATATCCCTAAGAAGGTAAAATAGGGGCTTTCCTAAGAAATGAAAGTTAGTATGGATGTTTCCGTCGTCTTATGATAGCAATCAAAGTTGAGGTTTATGTCTTTAAACAAAAATCAATTGTATTGGAATAATATATCCTTTAGGGCTATAAAATAATGGAGAGCATGGTCAGAGCAGGTTACCCACAAAATATGAGGCTGGAGTTAGATGACCAGATAAGAATTCATGTGAAGAAGGGAGAGGATAAGGGCAAAGATAAGTGGAGCTAAGAGTGTTGACTAAAAGAAGCGGTAAGTATAGGTCAAAGATAAGTAGCCAATCTTAATAAAAAAAAATATGATAGTGTCTTTGTAGCTCTTTTATACTAACGTACTTTTGTCATAATTTTAAAATCAATTTGGTTGATGCGACGCGTCAAAATGCTGGCACTTTTTTGACTCACCAAATAAGCATTGTACCGGGCAGCAAAATGTTCATTCAAATATTCATACTGATTAATATAAAAAATTTAGCACATTTTGCAATATATATTTGACGAAAATTTTAAAATCCATTGTATTTGTTTGCTAATAATTTGTTACATCAAAATTATTTTCAATCTGGGACTGATTCATTTTAACGGATATAAGCAATGTCATTTTAAAACACTGCCATAGCCTAGAATTATTTTTACCGTTTAATATATACGCGTATTCTACGAAGCATCAGTTCTGCGCGAGCTAATGTTTCAGGATTTTCACAAAAGCACTTAAGGATATTCTATACTCAGTATAGATGCACTCTGTAAGTTTTTACATTAACTAATATGTAATTGTGTGGAATCACGCTAAAAGCCCATGCCCTGGAAACACTTCAGGCTAATTATTCAATGACTTTTTTTGTCTCTACAAACACAAAGTATTTAAGTACAGACGGAAAAGTACTAAAGCATGAAAAGCAAATTATCACCTGAATGATACCACCATAATGCAAGTTAGATTAATTTCTCATTTCCACACCAGTCCTGCCAAGCCGTATGCGTTTCCTAAAACTCCACCCGTTATACCTGGACCAAAGCAAATTATCAAGACAGAACAGCCTCTCAGTTTCAACTCCTATCTGTGTCATTCTGTATCGTGGCTTGGCATTGAAGCTTACAAACTGCTATATTCATATTTCTAAATATGATTACAAACACTACTGCGTGCTAAGCGAAAATCATATTTGACAAATTATTAGAGTACAAAATGTTTTACCCCGGGCGGGATTGAGCCTGAGTCAATCAGAATAAAATATGCTAAATTCATGTTTTGTGCTAAGAATTTTTATTTGAAATCAGACACTAATGCAATTAATTAAATTCTGTCCAACTAGCACACTAGCTCTATTACTAGCCGTACAATTAACTCAACCGACTTCCGAAAAAGGAGAAGGTTCTTATGCGACAGTATGTACATTTTTCTGCTGTAATCCTGTTACGCGATTACTCCGCTAATTTGATAATTCTATTTTTCTTGGGTATAGGATACATTAATGTTAGTTCATTAATTTTATCAAAATCAGTTGAGTACTTTTTAAATTATCGTCAGTCAACTTTAAATGTATTTGCTTACCTCGACCATTTAAAGGTAATTGAAACTCTTGTCGAAGGTGAACAATATTTTAGACGTATAAACGATCTTGTTAGAAGTAAGTATGACTATTAGAAGTGAAATAACATACCATAATTCATAAGGGAACCGTGTTTCAACACTATAAAATACGACATAACTTGTGGAAGGATCATGATAAGGGTCTTGATGTTGATAATTTAATGATGATAAGTGTTCAGGCCTTCATCAAATTTTCCCATACGGCTCAGGGGTGGAAGTCGGATACGTAGTTTTTTTATATTAGCAATTGTAGATCCTTCACCGTATTTTGATATGCTTGCATCTTCGAAAAAGAGTTGTGGGCGCTTCCATGTCTATAATTAAATGACATGTAAATAAAATCTTTGTGTTTTTTATGTATACCTGATAGGCTATCATGGCGATAGGAAAATTTGCCTGGCTAGCTACCACTGGTGAAAATCTGGTGAAAATATGTCACCAAGCAAACAGTGTGTTCCGGCAGCCAATAATATTCTAGGTTTGCCTGAATAACATCTTCGACCACGTCATCACTTACCATCTGGTGAGATAGTGCTCAAAGGCTAACCTATCAGCTATAAATAGGTAAATATACTTTTTTGAACTCATATGGACTAACGCTTCAAATATTCGTTTAAGGAAGAGACATATGTAGTAATAAAAGTAGGATTTCTTGCGTATTATTTCTCTTGCTTACAAGCTTTTTTCTTATTTGCTACGAAGTTTCGATGTTAATGATAGTTCATGTCAATGTTTACTCAAAGTGGCAGATGTCTTATGAATGACTAATTGTATCATACTAGTTTGAGCACTAAAATGGGGCTATATTTATCTGCCGCTTAAAGATTCCTGACGGGAATCTCTATTGAATCCAATTAAAGGGAATCCCTTTTTATCCTTATGGTTTTTTCCTAAACTATTTTCTATATATAGAATTTATACAATGGTTTGTAGAAAACCATTTATTTTACTCTAAACTCGAATTTGGTATACATCTGACGCCCAAACTTAAAAAAAAACTTTGTATCTTTACATACTAGTAGTGACTCTACACTTTTCGGATATTGTGGCGGAACAAGCACGAGGCCCACCTGATGTTAAGCCTACTGATTACTGTAAGTATCAGCTGAAATGTCCACTGCTGATTACAGCCTCCCCTATTAAGAGGGTATTTGCCATAATCCCCACGCTTGGCAGGCGGCTTGGGGATCGCAGTGTAAGATGACAGTTCTTTAGAAGGCACTGCTGCCCACCTCCCAGTGCTTTTCTCTAAGTCGCCATTTACGACACCCATACGAGATGATATGGGGAGGTGCAATTCTAACCCGGTACCCCATGGGGTATAACAGATTTAACAGACAGAAGTGAAGCCTATAACAGATGCAATTCGTCACAAGTCATAAACTGCACTGCACCGATCACAGTGAGACATAAAGTTAAGTGCCTGTTATTTTACTCTCAAAACAATGCCGGAACATACTGTTAGGTGCTTGGTGTCAGATTTTCTCATCGAGGTTGGTAGCTAGCCAGGCGGGCATTTGTAAAATGCTCTTACACCATGCGGTGGTGCTCAAGTTGGTGGTCGGTATCGAACCATGGACCTGCGGCACGGCAGTCCATAGGTGTTACCACTCGACTATCATTGCTTTAAAATTTGCAATTAACACAATCAGCATCCTTTTGGCCAACGCGCTAATTTCAAACCAAAACTGTCTGCCTTCACTCTACCTCTCCTTACAGTCCTAGTGTTTCACATAAAGTTTTATTGCTTATGCTAATTCGGACTAGGTCCTACATTGGCCGCCGGTAGCTGGTGTGTTAACGTAGTGCTAACTTGGAATGGAATTTGGTGCTTAGGTCAACCAAAATAGACCGTAGCGATTGTGTTTTAGAATGTTTGGAACTGATCCTGATTACGTGTTTAATGTTTGAAACTACTTTATGTGTTCTGTTTGTACCTGGGCGTAGTTTGTTTTGAGCTCACTGCAGTAAAGGCCGATTCGAATTTAGTTTGGAGTCTTGATTGTCAGTGCAGATTATTATTTTGATTGAAGAAAGCTATTTAAAATGGATCATGGTAACAACATTTTAAAGCAGTAGATACTAAAATATGAATCGAAATTAGGAGATAATAAATTAGTCTATTTCGTTATTACGAGTAAACAAAACCTGTTTAGTGCAAATCAAACCTTCTCTATCAGAGTTCCACATTGAAACAGCCTTGTTAAATTTGGACACACTGTTAATTTATTATTCTCATACTTCTACTCATAACATGACAGATTTGACCTTTTACGTATTGGATATTTTATCATTGGGACGAATTACCCTAATCTGGCAAAAAAATATTTTACGAAAAATTTTTTATATAAATGTTTAGAAAAACACAAAAAAATATTAAAATTTATATACGAGTTATAGGGACAATAAGTATTGAACCCGATCGTGCAGTGGAAGAGTCAAGATCTCCTGCGAATGCTTCGTATAGAAGCCGACGCGTCGAAAATTCTTCCGGTTTAGCTACATGGCATTTATGATCACGGCGGCTTAGCAGGAATATTAGGCGGAATCGCCACTAGATATATTATCATATTCTTAACTGTTTTTCTAATATATAACTTCATGGTTTCTTTAAAAAAAAATTAACATATTTGTTATTATTGAACTTGGATTTTCATAAAGTAACACCTGAAATTCATTATTCATATTGTATTTTTGAAGCTGTCATCAAACCAACAAACATTTGACTCTTTTACATATTGTTGCCATTTCCTGAAGGGACGAAGCCCGACTCGTACTTGGCTTCTTAGTCACTACTGCTGACTACTTCGAGGTAAAATATCTGATACTGCGGTTGTTCCTACTTGTAACCATGTCGTTTTAAATTACAAAAAACTCCGGGCTATTACCACTATGATTTCCAAACAGTGCTACCGATATCAATGTCTTTTATAAGAAGCACGGTTTATCTTAAATAATCCCACGAGTGAAGTGGAAATTAAGAAAATCAGCTGATATCAAGATAATTAATAACGCATGATACTTTACACTCATAGGTATGGACCTATAATATAAATTACTGCCAATGACGCCATTCTCTCAATAAGAAAAGAAGATAAGAGAGTTAACACTCGTTAAGCTTAATCAAGGAGCAACCCTATTTAACTTTCCTCTTTTGAATACTTCCATTCAGTTCAGAAACGGAATCGACGAAACTAATTAACATGTCGAGATCCTTAGAAGTGCACTAATTGACTTTAGCTCAGAATGATAAATAGCCTTGAGGTAACCATAAATATTGAGGTATTGTGGACTAGAGTAAAAATTTAACTGATTATCTCTTTATTTAGTGAGTTGTAGTCTTCGACCAAAGGACCTGGAACATCAACATAATACAACGTCCAACCAAAGTGACGACTGGTCTTGCTATGAATCGTGCACTGGAAGAGTCAAGACCTCCGGATTATGCTTCATATAGAAACGAACGCGTCAAAAATTCTTCCGGTTTAGCTACATGCTGTTTATGATGTCTTGTCAACTTAAATGTTTTTCTAATATATAAATTTTATGTTTTCTTAAAATAATGTTTAACATATTTGTTATTATTGAACATGGATTTCCACAAAGTTACACCTGAAATTCATTATTATTCATATTGTAGTTTTGAAGCTATGATCAAAACCAACAAACACTTTACCCTCTTACGTATTGTTGCCATTCCCTGAAGAGACGAAGCCCGACTCGTACTTGGCTTCTTTTTTTATAAAGTGATAGGACGGATTAGTCACTATTTTGAGATAGTATATTTGATACTGCGGTTGTACCTACTTGTAATTATGTCGCTTTAAATTACAAATAACTCCGAGCAACTATCACTGTGATTTCCAGACAGTATTACCTATATCACTCTCTCTGGTCTTTTACTGCAAGCATGGCTAATCTTAAATTATCCCACGAGTGAAGTGGAAATCAATAAAATCAGCTGATATCAAGACAATTAATTACGCGTGATACTTAACACTCATAGATATGGACCTATAATATAAATTGCAGCCAATGACGCCATTCTCTCAATAAGAAAAGAAGATAAGAGAGTTAACACTCGTTAAGCTTAATCAAGGAGCAACCCTATTTAACTTTCCTCTTTTGAATACTTCCATTCAGTTCAGAAACGGAATCGACGAACCTAATTAACATGTCGAAATCCTTAGAAGTGCACTAATTGACTTTAGCTCAGAATGATAAATAGCCTTGAGGTAACCATAAATATTGAGGTATTGTGGACTAGAGTGAAAATTAAACTAATTATCTCTTTATTTAGTGAGTTGTAGTCTTCGACCAAAGGACCTGGAACATCAACATAATACAACGTCTAACGTTGAACAAAGTCATCCCCATTAGAGAAGATCCCCATGCTTAGCAGACATCTTGGGGATGATCGAAGAGCAAGAAGGCAGTTCTTTAGAACGCTCTGCCCACCTATGGTATATTTCCCTTCGTCGCCATTTTCATCGCTCACAGGTATGTATCGGTGTTGCAATCTTAGACTGGCACCCCACGGAAGAATTGATAATTCATTGTTGCTTAGTGAGTTTGACAAGTTAGCCTTTTTTTTTTTTTTTTTTTTACAGGGGGAAATGCGTTGCGCATACCCGCAGCTTTGGGGAAAAACTTACGGGTTATGTGGGACTCGCCTGCCGGCGGGCAGCGTGGCTAAGTTCGCTGCCCCCCCCTCGGCAGGAATACCCACTAAAACCACCCTGGTGTTCCACCTTTGCGCTTGGACAAGGGAAAGGTCACAGTTGCCCTTATCCTGTTCCCTTGTTTAGCGTCTGTCCGTTTTCAGACTCAACTTCTGATGACGCTCGGTCACATTAATCTCTATTGTGTGGTGTGCCGGAACACTGACACACCACACCACCACCTCCTAGGGTCATTTCGCGTGCACCACGTTCCCCAACATGTTGCACAAACCCAATCAGGGAGCGAAAGTCCTGGCGTACGCCCTGTGTCTACGCCCGGTCTTCTTGTTGACAAGTTAGCCTATGTAACCCCAATCGAACTGCCTCCTGGTGAAAGAGAAATAACGATGAATTAAAGAGATGTTAAAGTTGGTTGTGCATAAGAAATAAATAACTTAGCTTCCTAAAGAAAGTAATCAAGTGCAGAATCGTTTGTTGTTTGTTTAGGGAGGACATAGATGCTGGCTACCGCCTGTGCGGTCGTCCAGCTCCACCGGGTTTTGGGCGAGGGCATGGCCCTACAATAGCCCGGACCGAGACGGGCGTAGAAGGCGAAAAGCGCTTTCTACCTCCGTCTCCTGCGGACGCCGAAAACGTACCGCTATTATAGGAGGGGTTGACAGCGAGCTCAAGGGCACCACTGTGGTTCGGACCTCGGCTTGTCTCGCTGTCGAGAGACATGGGGGGGATCGGAGCAAAATGCCTCTGTGCAACTGCAGTGTTGCACAATTGGGCCCTACTGAATAATACTCTTTGACTATTTGGAGAGCAATTTATCGTGACCTTGTTTTTGCCTCGAGCTCGCCGGCGGGCTCGGTGTTTGATTGTGTGATGTGCAGAATCACATTATCACTTATATATAAAGTGACTAACTCTAGGTTAGTCTGAACAACATCCTCGACTACATCATCACTTACCATAAGGTGAGATAGTGATCAAAGGCTAACCTATCAGGCATAAAAAAAAAAAATAAGGTGCCCGCCTCTCTAGCGACCACCCTAAAGAAAGAATCAGTCGACAAGCACCTTGCGGTGTGTTCCGGCAGCTGTCCTTGAGAGCCAGTAGTTCTGAGCCTGTTAACACCCTAACAACGTTATTACTTATCATCCAGTGAGATTGTGATCAAAGGCTTACCTATCAGAAAAAAAAACCGTACCGAGAGATGGATTGTCACTTCAAATTCTGCTCGTGGTTAATATTTTTTCCTTTCGTTTTAGTTGAAACAAAAGAATATACAATTTGATGGCGGCTTTTTACTGTAACTGAATGCTTTGATCTTAGTAAAAAGTTAAATAAAAGTTAACCTAAAGTTTTCTAGAATAAAAAAGAATGGTTACCCTACTAAACTGCAGACGTATTGTCTCATTTCTCCACTATTGTAATGTTCACCTATCGATATAGAGGTAAAATTTAATATAGTATAGCTAAATTCTCTTTTTTTTTTTTTTTGCATGGTAGGTTAGCCTTTGACCGCTATCTCACTAGATGTTAAGTGATGATGTGGTCGAAGATGTTGTACAGGCTAACCTAGAATTACTGGCTCTCAGGGACAGCTGCCGGAACACACCGTTAGGTGCTTGGCGACAGATTTTCAACTTGAGGGTGGTAGCTAGCCAGGCGGGCATTCGCAAAGTGCCCTACCACCATGCTGTAACGACTGCCATCCTAAGACAACAACCGGGACCGACGGCTTAACGTGCCTTCCGAAGCACGGAAGCGCTCAGTAGTAATGTCACCAGCGGTCACCCATCCAACTCCTGACCGCGGCGGACGTTGCTTAACTTTGCCGATCGATTCAGAATGGCTAAGCAAACTTCGCTACGAGCGCTTCAAAAGCTCTTTGAAGATTTCATCAATCAACAGGGAAAACTATTATACAGTATTATGATGATATAAACCGCGAACATTTTCATATTTCAGATTGCTGCCTCTTTGACAAAAAAAACCCAATTCTTAAAACCGTGTCTGAAGTTGAAAACCGTTTCGAAGTCACTAAGTTGAGTTTAATAATGAAATAAAATATGTATATGCAGACATGTAATCATTAATAAATCTAGGAATTAGACTTTTTTTATTGTTTAATATAGCGAATATAACGTAACATAAATAATGAATTTGCTTTTAATAGTAATTTATTTATCATTAATTAACTAGGATACCTTATTTTGAAAGAGTTTTTCTAAAATATATTTTTAATGTTATGAATACATTACAACCATGTTATTATTAAAAATGGATTTCCGCAAAGTCACGCCTGAGTCAATTAATTTTATTTAAAATGTATTGTTTTCATGGTAATCAAAAGACACTATTGGCAAAAAAAAATTGTTGTTTCTTTAACGAAACCAAATTATGAAACAAATATGTAACATGACTGTTGAGTATAAGTGACAGATATTAATAAAGTAGCTTACCTAAAAAAAACTTGGTGTAAAAATAAAAGAAAACATAAACAAAAATAAGAGGGGTTTTAATTGCTTTATTTAATTCAATCATTTTCTTACTCGTTGTAAGGCAAAATGCTTGAAACAATTTTAATTAAATCATCCAGCTATCACCCGTTGTAGCATAAGGCGCAAAACTTGTTCCTAGCACGTAAGCACTAATAAGGTTCTTGTCTAATAAACTTTAGCGGTGCTTGTCCGACTTACAACTTGCTTGTACCAACTTCTAGTCTGTGCCGTTAGCAATAGTAACTACGACTTATTCTGTTGCTTTATTTCAGAGGTAGTAGATAACTTTTGCTTAAGTCGTGAGAACTGGACTTTGCATCGATTACGTGCAAGGCGGTAGAGCGTTTATGTTGATAAATGAACAGATTATCAGAATTTCAGTTTATTACAAGCATTTTGTTCCTTCGAGATTGTGGCTGCAGTTCTAGCCTTATTGTAACAGCTGGACCGTCCACTGCTAAACAAAGCCTCCCCTATTAAGGGGGTATTTGCCATAATCTCCACGCTTGGCAGACGTCTTGGGGATCGCAGAGTAAGTTGGCAGTTCTTTAGAAGCTGCTGCCCACCTTCCAGTATGTTTCCCTTAGTTGTCTGTTACGACATCCACGGGATAATATGGGGAGATGCAATTCTAACCCGAGACCTCACGGCGCCAGTCCTAGCCTAGATATATGGCAATTGCAAGCGTCATTGATGAAGCATGAACATAAAACTTATTAATTGTACATTTCAAGGACACACTTACCATGCCAGTTTCTGCCGTTCCCCATGGAACGTGGTTGTGGGTAATTATAGCACTTTTTAGACTGATCTAGATATGAGATAGCCGTCTCCTTTGGTACGTCTGTGCCTGATGTTTTGTTAGGATAGGACACGCACACCTCTTAACTTTTGCCCTGAATCCTATCTGGCGATATACTTTTAACGATAGCTAACACTTATTAGGGACAAAGTCACAAGTTAAATATATTACCTACTAAACAACAAAGACGTACCTAAGCATTTTTTTATAAGTCCATATTATATTTGTAAGAATATAAACGTCCCAGCAATTTCAGCCGATGATACAAGAGCAGAGTGGCGCAGTGGAAGCGTGCTGGGCCCATAACCCAGAGGTCCGTGGATCGAAACCACGCTCTGCTAATGTTTTTTTGTTCCCAAATCGTTTGTTATTAATCTTTTCACTAAAGTTTTTTTGAGTTGAAAATAATATCAAATGAAAAAAAAAACTGTAAAGATGATGTAAAAGCTGAGTGGCGCACTGGAAGCGTGCTGGGCCTATAGCCCAGATTATGGATCCATACTAACTCTGCTTATTGCTGTTTCTTAATAGTTTGTTTCAAACCTTTCGAAAAGTTTTTGCAAGTTTAAAACAATTTTAATATACAAACGATTGTTTTAGTAGATGCGTGGCGAAGTATGAGTACACCCATAATCCAGAGGCTTGTGGTTCGACGCCACGCTCTGCTAATGTTTTTTTTTTCTCCAATAGCTATTAATATTTGCTATTACACTATTGACATATTTTTTGAGAATTGAAAATAAAATAGAAATTCAAAAAAATTGTTTATAAACATAAAACCAGAGTTGCATTGCGGATGGATGCTAGGACCATTACCCAGAAGATCATGCATCGAGAACACGCTCTGCTAATGTTTTTTGTTCCCAAATAGTTTGGCACTAATTATTTCAGTATTCGTGAAATAATATAATAATTCAATATGAATATTGAAGGGATATCAACAGATTGCCAGAGTGAAAGTGGGCTCATGCTTGAGTTACTAAAACAAACTTTACTAATATGTAATTCCGTAAAAAAATTGCAATGGTATAAAAGTTGTGAAAAATTAAGAAACTGAATCTAGGAAAGAGACCAAATTTGATTGATATTGATAATTTAATTGTATTATTAGAGAGATAATATGTTATTTAACATACAGTCAGACTCGAGCCTGCTCTTTTTGTAATATTAATTATTACTCCTTATTATTATTATTATATTATTATTATCGTCATTTATTTTATAACATAATTTTAATTTTTTTACAATATTCATATATAAAAAAAAGAAACAAATATTATAAAAAAACTTAAAATTAGGATGCCGCCGGCAGCGGGGCAGGGCCCAAACTACCAGCGGTTAGGGCTGCAGAGAGAGGAATCTTCGGACAATGCGTGTCGTGTCGAGTATCACTGCCTTCTGCATCTGACCCTTGATCCAACCGTCTAGTGAGAGCCTCTTGAGGTGTTGGTCGAGGCTCTTCGCTATTAGGCCGTTCGCTGAAACGACTATCGGGACAATGATTATTATTATTATTATTATTACTCCTTTGACAATATTATTTGTTAATAATCTTGGAACGAAATTTATTATATTATTATAATATATTTATATATATTATTATTATAACTAGAAGTAACTAGATATTAACTCAACTTTTAAAACATAACAACATACGTAAACTTTTTTACTGTTGATAGGATTTTCTACTTTTTTACTTATTGGTACTGGTTGGATGCTGTGAGTGTTGGTTGCCAAAGCGAGTCCAGTTCTCGTTGAAACGTTGTCGTTTCCCTAGACGTTGACTCAGTTAAGGTAGCATTTTACGAGTCAGTATAGTAAAGTGCGACGACTCAGACTACAGTCTTATAGCTTGCTATATATGTAAAAAAAAGCTTAGTTTACCTCTAAAAGATGCCATATACAGTTGGGCGTTAAACGACACATTTTCTTTTTTATGGTGGTATTTAGGCAAGCGAGCGTACTGAATACACGCTACCGTTGTGCAATATTTAACGATTTGTCATCCTTAATTCTATTCGTATCAAAGTCCATTACAATGACGAAATATCATCTTTGAATATGATAGGACAGTGTAAAACTCAAAATCATTTATTCAATTTAGGCGTCTACGACCCTCTTATGAAGGTCAATTACATTAATAATTTATAATTAATAATAATAATACATTTATTGTACTGCCACGTTCAGCCAACAAAAATTATAGAGCCACTGCGAGAAGAACGGGCAAATAACTCGGGGCCATTCTTTTAAACGTTTTTAACAATGTGTTTAGTACATACTATATAGTAAAATAATTACAATATTTAATTTACATTACGTAGGTGGCAGGCGCTAGCTTGGCAGAGGCGAACTAGTCCAAGCATTTTTAAAATATTAGTATTTCAGATAAATACTAATATTTTAACAATCAATGCATCAATCAGTCGTCTTCCAACTCTTGTCCAACGTTACTTTTCGATGTCTGATATATTCAAATCAACATTTTCCCACCCTTGTTCCACGTCTGTGGGTTAGGAACATAGGTTTTTCAAACATTATAATTGACGACACTTAAAAGTTTTGGATTATCTTTTATGGACAACCACCTTCTTAACCATAATGTTCCTGAGAATACTGAGCAACTAATATCCAGCAACACCCTAATCATATAACTTAGTTATAATAACCTTTTAGCATAACCATAAAAAAAAACGAAACAGTCCTTATTCCAGGTTGAAGCCTTTCAATTTTCTTCTCAGAATAATTATACAAATATATTATATGCTGTTGTATTACACAATTTATGACAAGTATTTGCTCTTATTTTTGGAACTCAATATTGCCTTAATCTTGACGTTTCTTACTGTATATTTTTAGATTTAAGTACCTACATGATCAGCACTCTGACATTTTTGATCGACGTTCATTTGTTGTTAAAGTTCATAAGCAGGTGTCCATTCACTCAAATAGTTTTTGGGTTAATTATACATAAAACTATATATATTATAATGTCACATAATCAGCATTTGTCACATTTAATTTTGCGTAAACTGCTTTGTAATTTTTTTGTAGTTTGTTTTAATTACCAATAAATAGGCCAATCTGCTGTGAACTAAACTTCAAAAAGAAGATATGCTGACGGCTTATGTCACTTTGATGTTTGTATACAAATTCAGAGAATATTCAAAGGAATTGGAAAAAATCTCGTCAGCGTTGTAAAATAAAAATATTCCCACATCTATTCTTGTGGAAAGAAAACGTCACGCACAATTTGAGTACGCCAATGGAAAGCATTATCGAAACGACCTTTATTATGTTTTGCATATTTACTTAATATACCGCCTAATATAGACGCCTTTTTTCTTAAAATCACACTGTACATAGGCAAAAAACCAGGTTATCTCCGGGAAATTGCTTGAAATCCTTGGAGACAAATACAAAACGACAAATACGTACCTACACAGTTATTCCACGTTGAAAGGTACTGTAGAACACATCGTATCTATCGCTTATACATTGTATTTTGTAAGAAAACCAATTCCCAACAATGTATCCCCAGTTGAGGTCGGTAGGAGTATTTGTATGAATAGAAAGTTAGGACCTTGTTTAAATAAGAATCTCTGTTTACAATGTTAGAATTTTATAACAGGAATATTTCTGAAGAGCGAGAATATTTCTTCGAAGCGCTCGTAGCCAAGTTTGCTTAGCCATTCTGAATCGATCAGCAAAGTAAAGCAACGTCCGCCGCGGTCATGAGTTGGATGGGTGACCGCTGCTGACATTACTACTGAGCGCTTCCGTGCTTCGGAGGGCACGTTAAGCCGTCGGTCCCGGTTGTTGTCTTAGGATAGCAGTCGTTACAGCATGGTGGTAGGGCACTTTGCAAATGCCCGCCTGGCTAGCTACCACCCTCAAGTTGAAAATCTGTCGCCAAGCACCTAATGGTGTGTTCCGGCAGCTGTCCTTGAGAGCCATTAACTCTAGGTTAGTCTGAACAACATCCTCGACCACATCATCACTTACCATCAGGTGATATAGTGGTCAAAGGCTAATCTATCAGGCATAAAAAAAAGAACGACTCAACCAATAAGATGTATGAAGTTCTTTGTCCATAAAGATAGTAGCATAGTAGGTATCTATCTTTTTCGTCTTACCCTTATCCTACTGAGCCATTGTCGGTTCAATTTCAATTTTGTTCAGATTCATTTAAGATTTTGGCTTAGATTCTCAATTCTCAATTCTTTATTGCATCATATGTGGTGTACATGCAGATCTTAATTATAATTTTTTTAAGTTGTACATATGACCGATTATGGGTATAGCAACAGATACTTATAATAGTAATAGGGCGACGATCTTTTCCATATCATTTCAATTTGTCACCAAATAATTCATTTGTGATATTTTTTTTCTTTTATTAATTAATTTTTGTTCATTTATTAATTAATAGTTTTTTTTTGGTATTGACAAAAGTCGAGTCTTTTTCTTCACCTTTTTATGAATTTGGTAGCATGTTAAATATTTTTATTGCCATTACATTTAGACCAGAACTTTGCATTGCTAGTTTTGACCTTAGTATTGTGAGGTTATGTCTAAATCTGATGGGATATCTTTCCATTCACTCACATATTATGCATTATTTTTGGGGAAATAAAAAGATCTTCAGAACAAACGCTATTTTCCCACAGTCTGATTCCATAACTGAGCCAAGATTGTGCGAATCCTAATTAACTCGTTTCTATGCATTAGCACTAAATATTTGACGCCAACCTTGCTTGCATGAGGAAGGATATTTAACTATAAGCGGTATTTACTGAATTTGTTCCGTATTTAACTGTGTTACCATAAGTGGATACTTCAACGTTAACCAAAACAATTATTATTAAGCACATACATAGGCATACATTTTTCTTAGACATTCGAAACACGCTTCAATTTTACTTAGATTATCCTGGAGGCATAAGTACCTTACAATATCTCACAGACGGACAATCTCATGTAAGTTTCGTACGAAGCGTTTTGTTTTAACTTTTATACATAAACATAGATAAATGGATAAGTTTTTATTGTACAGACTGCTACTTTACAATAATTTAAAGTACGAAAGCTTACAATCAAGTGTAAAAATGGGCGGCCTTATCAATAACAGCGATTTCTTCCAAGCAATCTTTGAATGGAGAGGAAGGGGTGCATTAAATTAATAAAACAGTCAGGTTGAACAAACTATGCTAACTAAAATATACAAAATAAACCTAATTATGCTGTTTTTGTGTATTAGTACATACAATTGTATGACTACCCTACAATTGTGATGATTAACGTAAAACTGATAAGCAGCTACAAACAAAACGGGTGCAATTAATCCTACGAATAAAACTTATATACTTGACTTCTGAATACGTATATTTGAGCTTGCCGTTAGTGAACCCCACAGCCGAACAGTTTTGACTGAAAAATATTGATCGTAAAATATTGTGCTATAATAGCACAATACAGGCATACTGAGGGATAGGTTTACTAAAGCTCTTGAGTCATGAATTAAATAAGTTTCTTTGTGTTTTTCAAAACATAGTGATAGTGGCGTCTTTATAATGCCTGGAGTGTTTATTTTATGTACTTATAGACTTTATAAAAGCGCTGTGACGGACAATTCATCTGCTTGAGGTAAGCGTAACGCCTGCCAATTTAAAGTGTTACAGTTATCGTACTGTTATCTAAAATATATATGATGGAAATAATTGCAAGCGTCATTGACGAAGCATGAACATAAAACTTGCTAATTGTACATTTCAAGGACACACTTACCATGCCAATTTCTGCTGTTCCCCATGGAACGTGGATTTGGGTCATTATAGCACGTTTTAGACTACAGATATGAGATAACCGACTCCTTTGATACATCTGTGCCTTATGTTTTGTTTTGCAGTTGACGATAGGACACGCACACCTCTTAACTTTTGCCCTGAATCCTGTCTGGTGATATAATTTCTGACACTAACTAACACTAAAAAAAGTCACAAGTTAATTATACTACCTACTAAACAACAAAGACCGTACCTAAGCATTTTTTTGTAACAATATAATATGTAAGATTATAAACGTACAAGCGAGTTCAGCCATTGATACAAGAGCAGAGTGGCGCAGTGGAAGCGTGCTGGGCCCATAACCCAGAGGTCCGTGGATCGAAACCACGCTCTGCTAATGTTTTTTGTTCCCAAATAGTTCATTATTAATCTTTTTTCAAAAGTTTTTGTGGGTTGAAAATAACATCAATATGCAAAATATTCTGTTGATGATACAAAAGCAGAATTGCGTAGTGGAAACGTGCTAGGCCCATAACCCAGTGGATCATGGATCCAAACTACGCTCTGCTAATTGCTATTGTTTCTAAATAGTTTGTTACAAACCTTTCGAAAAGTTTTTACGTGTTTAAAATAATCTATATCAACAAACAATTATTTTAGGGTAACTGGGAGTAGGCTGGAGCATTTGGACTACCTGTGAATAGGTTGTCTAAATGCTTTTATTGTAGTAGCTGTAGTGTTGTATATAGTTCATAGTATTTTGTTTAATAAAGGCATACCGCCGTTTAAAAAAAATATTTTAGTAGAAGCGTGGCGTAGTATGAGTGAACCCATGGTGAACCCATAATCCAGAGACCTGTGGTTCGACACCACGATCTTCTAATGTTTATTGTCTCCAAATAGTTTGTTATTTAACTGTTGATATACATTTTTGTGAGTTGAAAAAAATTGTTTATAACCTTAAAAGCAGAGTTGCGTAGCAGAAGGATGCTGGAACCATAACCCAGAAGTTCGATAATGGATCGAGAACACGCTCAGCTAATGTTTTTTGTTCCCAAATAGTTTGGCACAATTATTTCAGTATTCGTGAATTAAAAATAATATTTCAATATGAATATTGAAGGGATATCAACAGATACCGCAGTGAAAGTGGGCTTAGCATAGCTTCATAGCAGATGCTTGAATAACTAAACCAAACTCTCATATATAATTCTGTAAAAAAATATGCCAGTGTATAAAAAGTTTTGAAAACGGAAGAAACTGAATCTAGGATCGAGAGCAGGTTTCATTGATATTAATAATTTATATTATGTTCTCGTACTGCCTGAAGCTGCACTATAGTCGTCACTTCAAAACGATAGTTCCTATGTTACGTTCGCCTAGTTATTCAACGTGTTACAGTGGCCTTCAAGCCTGATCGCAGTGGTGTTTCCATATTACTGCTTTGAAGCAGAATTGTTGTCACTGCGGCAGTACCCACTAACATAGGCTCTTACGTCTGAATTGAAAAAAATATAAAAATTAAATTAAAAAAAAAAGTTTTTTGAAATAATAATATATAAATATAACATTTTAATTTTTATATATTTTAAAATAAAGGGGGTCAAAATGCGGCCATACGCCCCATAATTTTAAAGAAAATTAACCTGAGCGTAGGGGTTAAGATACCTACGATCAGTTAAAAAACCTTGTAGATAAGGTGTACCTTACATCATTGACCAAATCATCACTTAATACGCCATCTGATAGTGAAACAACGCAATAAAAGGAGTAATATTTGTCCGAGTTCATCATGAGATCCTAGTATCTCTTAGTTATATTAAATTTTACCCTCTTCGATTATTTAGAAAATATATGTTGTCCAAATGCTTTTATTGTAGTAGCTGTAGTGTTGTATATAGTTCGTAGTATTTTGTCAAATAAAGGCATACCGCCTTTAGACAATAAAAGTATTACCTAAACCATAAAACTGTTATTGAACACGAAAAGCACAGCTGTATTTCAAATGTCAATCGAAATCAAAAATAGTTGTAATTGACACCAGCTGTCCATCATCTATCTAGGCGTGTCTGTGCATGAGTAATTTTTAGTACAGGTTTTTTTTATTTCACTTTGGAATCGTTGCATGTTATTTTAAATTGAATTGTTTTTGTGAAAAAATAAATTAATTTACAATGTGTTATATCAAAAGTTGATTTGATATTTCTAAAAGATAACAAAATACGAAAGAAAAATCTCAGGTTCTATTAAGATATTAAAAGAGTTCAGAGTTTTACATACTTATACTCTGTAGTATGGTCCCGTAAGATGCTGGGTCCTGTGGGGTGCTGGGCTCCAATTGGAACCCGCCATGTGTTCCTGTGGGTGTCGTAAGAGGCGACTAGAGGAAAAATATAAGAAGGTGGGCAGTAGCGTTTTCTGAAGAACTTCCATATTATACTGAAATCGATTAGCCGCCTGCCAAGCGTGGAAAAGGACAAAACCCACCCATAATGGAGGATGATGTGTTTAATAGTTGGCGATCCATCTGATACAGTACAGTAATATAGTATGGAGGTAGTGAAAAATTAAGACCCTTTTAATGTATGGTTCTGAATGTTGGGCAATGAAAGAGACAGATGCAGAGTGCATGTGGCAGAAATGCAAATGCTGAGCAATAATGGACGTAGTAAGGTATAACTGTTGTATATCAGAGAAAAAAAAAGTAGAAGAGTAATGAGTAATTACTCTTCTACTTTTTTTTCTTCTTTTTCTTCACTTGTGAAACTTTCGAATTTTCTCTGATATACAACAGTTATACCTTACTACGTCCATTATAGCTCAGCTTTGACTTGAATTGTTGTGAAGTAAACTGGCGTGATATTGGGCATCACTAATAGGGACAGAAAGCACATAACAAAATGAGTAAGAGAAAGTATAAAAATGGACATATAAGTGTAGAAAAAAGCCAAAACAAGTATGAATGCACTGCATGAAGAAGAATAAAAGAAGAGTGTTAAAAATATTTTGATCACGATATGATGGAACATTTGAAGGAGTATTAAGATGAACAGCAGCACATGAGTGGAGGTTATATGCATGTAGTGCTATGTAGTGCCAACCCCATATAACGGGGGATAAGGACAGTAAGAAGAAGTATGACAAAATGTAAAATGTTGATTTTTTATGACACTCTCTGTACTAATACTTATTGCTTTTTTAATTTATACAAACACAGTTAGAAACATATAAATTACTGGCTCTCAAGGTCAACTGACAAAATGCACCGTTAGATGCTTGGCGACGTATTTTCTACTTAAGGATGGTAGCTAGCCTGGCAGATATTCGAAAACTCCCTGTCACCATGCTATAACGACTAGATATCCTAAGACAGCAATCAGAACCGACGGCTAGCGTGCCCTCCGAAGCTTGGAACATCATAATAATATCATAAGATCATTTTTGTATAATATACTAAAATTAATCATAATAATCGTATAACCAAAGTATGATCCGTACCTACTTCAATCAGTAAGATAAAAGCTTTCGAGCTTTTACCGCACAGTTACAAATGGTCATTAATAACAATAAAAACACGATTGACTTATAACATTGAATTTTCATAAACTTCGATTGAGCGAAAGATTAACATCAGGTTTTCTTTTGTTGAAAATAACGTAATGATCGATATGATTGAATGACGTACGAACGATAATGATCGTGGTATAAGAATCACCGATTAATCAAAATTTTAATAATAATTAGCACGTCTGGTAGAGTGCCAAAATAATTGGCTGCATTTCTGTTTTGAAAGGCTAAAAAAAATAATTTTAGTGCAAAGAAAAACTCCAGTCTCTTGTTACCTCGGGCATTTAAGGCTTATTTGAACCTTTCGACCGAAATATCTGCAGTAAAATTGAACTGCTTAGTTCGTTAGATAGCTGTTCAGGTGATTTATAAACAATATTGTACGTAGTTACAGACATAAGCATCACTTCTACAAGGTACTATGTTCGAAATAGGTCATTAAAGAAGACCTATAAACATTTTGTGCTCAGCGTGAAGCCGGAATACTAACGTTACCTACGTCTTGAGAAAATAGGGTTGTCCTTCGTGTTGTATTTTTAAACTCTATGTTTTACATAGTTTTATGTATATATAAGGCTTTTTAACAATATCTTTTAACATTTAATTTCACCCATTCTGCATGGTGAAGAATTAAATTCAAATAGAATATAGAGAACATGAAAAACTGTTTTTTTTAGACTTAAAGTGTACGAACAAGTTTCGAACAGTTGATGTAGCAATATGATTCATTGTTATGATTCTGCCGCTACTATCCTCAGTCAAAATATTATTTTTTATATGACTGTGACGGATCAAACACGAGGCCCATCTAATGTTAAGCGGACATTACAGCATTCCATCCGAACGAATTGCACTGCGCCCGTCACACTGAGACATACAGACGTTAAGTCTCATTTGCCTATAACTTTACTAGCTCTTAAGGACAGCTGCTATAACACATGGTTAGGTGCTTGACAACAGATTTTCTACTAGAGGGTGGTAGCTAGCCATGCAAGTATTCGCAAAATGCCCTTCCATCATGCGGTGAAATTCAAGCCATTCAAGCGGTGAGGAACGAATCATGGACTTGCGGCACGGCAGATAGCTATTACCACTCGGCCATCATTGCTTTATATATAATATTCGGTATATCACAAATCACCTGATGGTATTTTCAGGTAGCTCTCATTAAGAGCCATCGCCCAATATAAGTTAAGTCGGTTTACCTTTATCGACCACATCATCACTTACGGACTTCTCCACTGAAGAGGCACACACTTCAATATTCTTTGATCGTTAGTAGATTCAACTGCTACTATGTCTCAAGCGAAAATATTGTATATTTTATTGTTTTACTAAATGTACTATTAGCATTAAGAACTATACTATGCCGTTGTGTAAAAAGGATATTACTAACGACATGAACCCAGGAAGAGTGTAATAAAAGCATAGTTTTGACTAAGTGTAGGCCCAAAAATAACGAAAATATGCCCTATATACAATGATGTGACTATAAATGAACCACTATCTCGAGTCTCAACCCATGGCATAGGTGTGAAGGTTTGGTGTACCTACTGGACATTGAAGTAATTTTTCTAGCATTACACAATATTTAAAACGAGGTAACCCTACCAACAACCATTTGAAGGAATTACACTTCTAAAATTAATGTGTTGCTATTCGACTAGAATTGCTAGAAGGTAAGAGTGATGTGCAGCTCTATTTTAGGATTTATTTGCGTAGAAGAAACTGGTGTGAGAAGATAAACAATAAATTTTGTTCTTAAATGGAAGGCAAGTTTTTTACTCTAACAATTTTGTTCCTTTCATTGTAACATCTTACTATATGCCACAAATAGGTACTCACAAGTTTTAAGGTAGGTGTATATTGATTTACTTGGAATGAGGACAATTTGTGGATATATAGACAACACACTACATACTAAGTACAACAGTACAGCTACTATAACGGAAGCATTTAAGCAACCTGAAGGCCATTGTCGAAATTAAAAAAATAGCGGGATGGATCACGAGCACTATTTCAGAAGTCAAAAACTTACTTTGTCGTGTTCGTGCTTTGTGTCGAAGCATTGTCATAGTTCACCAGGATGCGACTATAGGTAGTTTTTTCTTACCCTTTTCAAAAACACTGAGCAACCTAATGGCGGTGTACCTCTCATCATTAACTGTCTTTTTTTGGCTACGCTTCACTCAATTTTGTTGGTATCGAAAAGCTAGCGAGAAGACTGTTGCTTTTTTTCTGGCATATAACAAAATATCCATGTTTCATCTCCTTCAAGATAATAAGCTTTGTATTTTTTTTATTCATCTCTGGTTTGCTTTATATCTGGAGTGAATTTTTTTTTATGTTATTGTGACGGAAGCAGCTCGAGACCCACATGATGTTAAGTGGACTACTCTCTGCCTATAACAGATGCATTTCGTCACAAATTTGCGAATTGCACTGCACCCGTCACCTTGAGACATAGTTGTTAAGTCTCATGTGCCTGTAATTTCACTGGCTCTCAAGGACTGCTGCCGGAACACGTAAGGTGATTGGCGACAGATTTTGTACTTGATTCATCATCCAGATCCTTGATTCAGAATCCAGCGGCAGCAAAGTTTTCTGACTTTTAATATATAAAATTATCATGGAAAGAGTGTCTTATGATTGAAGAAATTTCACAATTGAAATTAAAACATTTATAAGCAGCCAAGAGATCTAAACATCCTTTGTGCTTTGTGTTGATAAAATATGGAACACTTGTTCTGAATTTATCGTTAATCACAGAGTTTTTTATGTGGAATTTCAAAGCTTTATTTTATAAACATATGACGTATGAACAAAATTTGTCAATCGATTGATTGTTTTTTCTTCTTTGTTTATTTTTGAAAGAAAGAAAAAGAAAGAAAGAAAAATGTTTATTTTGCAACAAATTAATAATGACAATATATGTACTTAGTTCAAATTATACATGAAACATAATAATATAATATTTCTATTTGTCGCAAAACCGGCCTTAACTAAGCGTTATGCTGGTCGTTCAACCAGCGCTGGTCTCTCTCTTTTTGTAGCAGTAGTTGTAGTATAGATTCCTATGTGCGTTTAAAATAAAACAAGAACGCAATCGTAAATTCAACCCCTACGATACCCTACACTTTTCACGTATAGTGGATGTGATATGTTCGGAAATTTATTCTGAGGTTTGTATGCCTATTCGGGGTATAACTAGAAGAGAATAGATGAAGAATGAGTATATCAGTATAAAGTGGACGTAGACTGGCAAAGATTATTAAAATCTCTGCGTGATGTGGACTGTATATTGTTGACTAGCCTGGCGGGATGAAGAAAGTATGCACTATTGCACCGAAAAGAACTTCCTTTAATACTTATCACAGTATCATACACTTAGTACATACACTTGTTATATACTTATGACTTATTTCTTGATGTTGCTTCTATGAGAGCTAAGAGTATACTGAACCATACTTGAGGTTTGTTTGTTTAGGGAGGACATAGATGCTGGCTACCGCCTGTGCGGACGTCCAGCTCCACCGGGTTTTGGGCGAGGGCCTGGCCCTACAATAGCCCGGGAGGGAGAAGTGCCGAAGGCACTTCTCCCGAGACGGGCGTAGAAGGCGAAAAGCGCTTTCTACCTCCGTCTCCTGCGGACGCCGAAAACGTACCGCTATTATAGGAGGGGTTGACAGCGAGCTCAAGGGCACCACTGTGGTTCGGACCTCGGCTTGTCTCGCTGTCGAGAGACATGGGGGGGATCGGAGCAAAATGCCTCTGTGCAACTGCAGTGTTGCACAATTGGGCCCTACTGAAAAATACTCTTTGACTATTTGGAGAGCAATTTATCGTGACCTTGTTTTTGCCTCGAGCTCGCCGGCGGGCTCGGTGTTTGATTGTGTGACCTCTAATTACCTCACACCTGGGGATTTTACCTCGACGACTTACGGATAACGCTAAAGCTGCCAATGTAATGGCTGCGATGGGGTCATCCGGGTCGTCTAATACCTGCCGTGGTCGGCGACGGGGGGGTTTGAAAAATGGGATAGAAGAGGCAGTCGAGTAGTTCGATGCCTGGACAACCAATGGGTTCGGGTGGTGGGGCGCTCGATCAAAGTATCGGCGGGCGCAGTCCTTATTGAACTGCGCTAAAGAGGGAAGGTTTAAGTCGCAATGCAACTCGGTGTTCCGGATATACCACGGGGCGCCGGTTGCATTACGAAGAAAACGGTTTTGGATGACTTGAAGTTTATGAAGGTGGGCCTCACTAGCATGACTAAACACTACTGATGCGTAAGTCATGATGGGGCGGATGCAGGCAGTGTAAAGTGTCTTCTTATTACTAAGAGACATTTTACTCTCTTTGCGAAGTAGGGGACCAAGGCGACCCATTACGAAGGCCGCTCTGTTACGGACGGTTGTTATGTGATCATTAAAGGTGAGATGACGATCAAGGGTGATTCCGAGGTATTTTGTTCTAGGAACCCAGGGAATGGGTTCGTCGAACAAAATAAGCGGTTTCGGGTAAGGGGAGCGTGTCTTCTCAGTAAAGCACATAGCTGTGCTTTTAGCTGGGTTGACCGCGATGCGCCATTTTCGGAACCAGTCACCGATCTCGGTGACGGCCCGTTGCATGACGAAATAGGACTGTCTGTTGATATGCCACCCAGTGGTGTAAATGGCGGTATCGTCCGCATATTGGGCTAGGAATACTTTGGGCTGAGAGCGTGGGATGTCACTGGTATACAGTGCAAAGAGAATAGGTGATAGCACGGAGCCCTGAGGGACTCCGGCTCTGACTGGGTGGGGGGAGGAGAGGGTGCCTTCCACGCGAAAGCGAAAGCTTCTGGCTTTAAGGAAGTCTTGTAGGATGAGCACAAGACGTTCTGGCACGCCAAATTGGTATAGCTTGTAGATCAAGCCGTTGTGCCAGACTTTGTCAAAAGCTTTCGCTACGTCGAGGAAGACTGCTAGCGTAGTCTGGGGTTTGGGGTACTTATTGAAGCCCTCAATGATGTGCTCCGTGAGGCGGTGCACCTGTTGGACGCATGAGTGTCCGGGTCTGAAGCCAAACTGCTCATCTGGGATAAGGTGGTGTTCCTTAGCATGGGACTGGAGACGGTTTGCAAGTAACCGCTCGTAAAGTTTGCCTAAGGCACTGAGAAGGCTGATGGGGCGGTAGCTGGTGGGGTCAGATGAGCTTTTGCCTGGTTTGTGAATGCCAATGACATTTGCACATTTCCAGGTGTCTGGGAATAAGCAGTGGCTCATAGCAGCATTGAAGATGCTGACTAAGAGATGGATGAGAGGAGGAGAGAGGGTTTTAAGAACCCTGTTGGAGATGCCATCGGCACCGGGGGACTGGCGCGGTCGGAGGGCCTTGATCAGTCTCTCCACCTCAGCGTAAGTCGCTAAAGTGATTGGTGGGAGTTCAGAGGTGACCACAGAGCTTTTACGTTCGACTTCAGCATCCACCGAATCGAGGTGAGCTTGGTCAACGTGATCTACGTTAGGGGAACACTGAGCCTCTAGGCTATCAGCTAGGCACTCAGCTTTGTCTTCGTCAAAGAACGCTGGGACTAGTGGGACTGGTCTGTATAAGGGAGGCATGTCGTTGTGGTTACTTCCTTTCAAACATGGTGCATGGTACGTCGATTTTACGAGTGGAAGTGATTTTATTTTGTCCGGTCAAATAAATTATTTAATATTTCTAAACTAACTTGTTATACTTGAAGTTGTAATCAGTGAGTAAACTACATTATTCTGATTCAGTGGATATATGGGGTGTAACATAAAACCTGAGGATTAAACCGAATATTGTGTTAAAGTAACAGTGAATTACGTATTGAAATATTATTTACGTAGATCTACCCCCACACAAGTATCAATCGTGCATTGTTGATTCTAGAACCGTAATTCGATCACTTCAATATATGTCCGTTCTGCCGGTTGGATAGCATAGCGGATTTGGTCACTGATTGCGAAACACACGGTGGCGTTCGAATCTCAATGAACTAAAAATATTTTTGCCGCGACTAAATAACCCAGGACGATAACGTTACGACACCAACAGAGGGCGCCGGCTGTAACATCGTTCGTATTCTTTTCGGTGGGACCAAACCTCAGCCCAATGGCGTCGAGATCCAATGTTTGCGCAGGGTGCTTAACCGTCATTAAAGGAAGAAAGTATATGAAATGCTCTGCTTGTGAGCAGACGTATGACCTATTGTGTGCTAATGTCTCAGAAAAGAGCTTCATTAGGGCTTCTACGTCGGAAGATTGGAAGTGTGACGCTTGCAAGAGTAAACAGCCAAGAAGCGATAATACCAATACTCCAGTTCGTGGGTCTAGGGCTGGGTGCCGCCCAGAGGGCGCCACTAGTGGATTGGACCAAGAACTTGAATGTGATAAAAATACTCAGTCCAATACTCATTGTTCTACGTTTGGGCAATCAGCGACGGAGCTTGCACTTGATGAGGGGTTGGAGGTTAGTCAAAACGAGAGCATGATTCGTGCGATTGAGAATCGAATAATGGCGGCTGTTAAGCAGGAGCTCCCATCTCTCCTGGCGTCTGTAATGAAGGTCGAATTGGAACCGATAAGAAACGATATTCAGAGTTTTAATGAGCTTCAGCAAACGGTCTTGTCTCTCAGTGGCAAACAAGAAGAGATGCAAAAATCTTTGAAAGCGCTTGCTGAACAGAACAACCAGCTGAAAGCTGAGAACAGCGACCTGCGTTGTACGGTTACAGATTTGTCCGAGCGTCTTAACAATGTGGAGCAGCACTTGCGAGATAATAATCTTGAAATTCATGGCATTCCTGAGCACCGCACTGAGAACATCCGCAGTGTCCTACAACAATGTGCGCGCGTAGTTAACCATGATCTAAGTTCAGAAGATGTCGTTAACTGCACTAGAGTTGCTAAACTAAATAAGGACAGCAAACTGCCGCGCACGATAATCGTCAAGTTCAAGAGTGTGGGCAGCCGTGATGAATTCTACTCCGCGGTTCACAGATACAACAAGTCTCACCCTAAGGAGAAGCTAAACACCAGCTTGCTCGGATACTCGGGCGACAGGGTGCCTGTCTACGTATCGGAGCATCTCTCGCCACTTAACAAGTCTCTTCATGCTGAGGCCAGGAGAAGGGCGAAAGCAGCGTCGTATAAGTTTGTATGGGTGCGTAACGGTCGTATATACGTTAGGAGGGACGCTACCTCCCAGTATATACTAATTAAAAATGTTAACAGTTTGGGATTAATTAAGTAGTTATGATTTTTTAAGACATAGTGTATGTAAATCCTTAGTTTCTTTTCTCTAAAGTATTTTCAAGCCTTGGATATTTATAGATAACAATCTAAAAATATCTAAAGGAACTTACATTATCATTTAATTAGTATATTTTTTTTTTTGGTTGCTTAATTACTTCTATTGTTGCAAATTAACTGCCTAACGTATTGTTATTTTGTATTTACTATTAATACCTTAAATTGTCTTTGCTTCCCGTCCTGGGTTGTAGTCTCTCAATGGCTTTATCTATCTTTTACCAAAATGTTAGAGGTTCAAGAACTAAGATTAACGATATATTCAATTCGATACTTTGTCAAAACTACGATGTGATATGTCTATGTGAAACATGGCTAGACGATTTTATTTCCTCTACTGAGATTATTGACAGCAGATATCAGGTAGTTCGTTGTGACCGAAATGATTTATTTAAAAAAAGGTTTCACAAAAATTATGGTGGAGGTGTGCTAATAGCGGTTTTAAAAAAATATGATATTTTAGTAAGACTAGATTGGAAACTTGATTTAATTGAAAACCTATGGGTACAAATAAAATGTAACAATCAACTAGTTATGAACGTGTGCACAGTGTACTTACCAGACTACTTACCATCATCCATATACATTAATTTTATAGATCGCTGTAAAGATGTCATTGATAGTCTCGATACTGCAATATGCCCTACTTGTATCATAGGTGACTTTAATCTAGGTGACTTAAAATGGTCAAAAGAATTGGGCTGTCCGATTACTTATTTATGTGAAAAGTCCGAAGGTCTATTCAGACTCTTACAGGCAACCGCGTTTCATCAACTCAATGATATTCCTAATCATAATAACCGTATATTGGATCTAATTCTCATTGATAGACCTGAAGCTTGTTCAGTTTTGAACGCTCCATCGCTCAGTTTATTGGATCAGCATCATCCCCCGTTTGAGCTAATATATCGATGTTCTTTGCCCACGTTAGTTGAAAACCGTGATCTTGATAAGCTATGTTATTATAAAACCGACTATGAAAAATGTATAAGCGAATTGAACAAGATTGATTGGGATGAATATTCTGAGTCTCTGAGCTGTGATGACTTTGTTCAATTATTTTATAATAAACTTTACGTGATTATTGAGAACTGTACTCCCAAATGTAAACGACGTAGTCATAAATTTCCGGTTTGGTTTTCTAGTGACCTCGTTCGACTACTGAGAGCAAAGGATAAGTACCACAATAAATACAAACGGTTTGGTAATCCACGGGATTACGATACATATTCCCACTTTAGAAAAATTGTTAAGGACGATATGGATAACTGTTACAAACTTTACATTAAGCGCATTGAGGACGACCTTTGTAATAATCTAAAAGCTTTTTGGCGTTATACAAAAAGTAAGAGAGTTACTAACGCTGTACCAAGTCAAATCAACTTAAACGGTCAGGTCGCGGGGACAGGCAGTGATGTTGTAAACTTATTTGCCGACTATTTTTCATCTGTTTACAGCAGAGCATCCGGCGGCAACTATGTCCCCCAATTTAGACCTTCAAGTTTCTCAACTTGTTCGATTCTAATATCGGATAAAGATATACTCACTCGTCTAAAAAGCCTAAACACTACTAAAGCTGCGGGACCGGATAGTATTCCTCCAATATTTGTTCCGATTTGTGCACCAGCTCTCGTCAAACCGCTTTCATTGATTTTCACGAAATCATTATCTGAGGGTACGTTTCCTTCCTTATGGAAACTAGCTAAGATAACCCCAGTTTTTAAGTCAGGTAATAAGAGCGATGCCACAAACTATAGACCCATTAGTATACTTAATTGTTTTGCTAAGATATTTGAGGGAATAGCTTATGATCACATATACAATCATTTAAAACATATATTAAATCCGAACCAGCACGGCTTTGTTTCAGGACGTTCTACAGCTACTAATCTCCTCGAATATTCTACTTTTATTAGTGAATCGTTTAATCACAGAATCCAAACAGACGCCATCTACACCGACTTTTCAAAGGCCTTTGACCGTGTAGATCATACAATACTGTTGAAGAAGTTGGATCATCTGGGCATTCATGGTAATTTACATAGGTGGATAAGCTCATATATTTTAAACAGGTCTCAGTTGGTGTCTCTGTACGGATATGATTCTGTGCCATTTTTGGCTACGTCGGGTGTTCCGCAAGGTTCAAACTTACGTCCGTTGCTATTTTTAGCATTTATCAATGATCTCTTAGACCAAATAGACAGCCATTTTCTAGCATACGCAGATGACATCAAAGTATTCCGTAGGATTTATACGATTGATGATTGCCTAAACCTTCAGGCTGATCTTGACTCAATAAATGAATGGTGTGTGTCTAACTTTATGGCCCTTAATGCCAAAAAATGCCAGGTCATAAGTTTTACCAAGAATAAGTCATCCATTAGGCATAATTACTATATCTCAGGAACTCCCCTGGATCGTGTAGTAGTTGTGCGTGATTTAGGTGTAGTGTTTGACTCCTCGCTATCCTTTAGGCAGCATTATGACTACATTGTGAATAAAGCAAATAGGATGTTGGGCTTTGTGCTGCGTACTGTTAAGCCATTCTCGAAAAGTAACTCATGGCTTATCCTGTACAACAGCTTAGTCAGGTCGATCCTTGAATATTGCTCGTCGGTTTGGTTTCCGATTTATCAGGTTCATGTGGATAGAATCGAGTCCATCCAGCGCAGGTTCTTACGTACCTTGAGCTACAGACTCGGACTGAGGAGAAAGCTTAAAGAATATCAAGACAGGCTAGATTACTTCAAACTCAAGAGTCTTGAATCTCGAAGGACTATCACAGATATGTGTATTCTGTACAGAGTTGTAAATGGTGCCTACAGCAGTGATTTACTAAAAAACGTTCTTTTTAAAGTACCCACTCGTCCTATGCGCAATTACAAGCTGTTTAGCATACCCCCTACCTATAACAATGTTTCGGAAAACAGTCCTCTAATAAGAATGTGTAACACCTTTAACACCATAAACGACACCTTAAGTAATGTCGATTCAAAAGACATGTTCACATGTAGTTATCCGTCTTACAAGGCATATCTTCACACATTGATATAAGCAAATTTATTGTCACAATTGTTAAAATTTGTTTAGAAATTAGTTAATCTTGTATTACTTAGAATATTATTATTATTACTTATGTCTACAGTATAACAAAGAGATATATAGTTGTTATTGGATTTTGGGTTCACAGTGCTGTTTTCTTCCATAAAGTGTCTAAATTTAAGTTTATAGCCTAATATCTGTAACTGTACCTATGAAGAAAAAATAAAAATAAAAATAAAAACCTCGCGCCAAGTCCCAGTAAGCATGGTGGCTTGGCACGAGGTTTGAAAGTTTATCGCCCCATTGTTGATCACGCAACTCAGACATGCGACTTTGAACCATGCGTTCAAAGTGGCGTTTCTTAGTTTTGTTCTCTTTACTGGGGTAAGAGTCGTAATGTCGGGTCACTGCTTTACTCTCCGTCACCAATCGTCTCACATCCGCTGGAATGACAAGGCGCCGGTCGTCCGGCACTATGACCTCCTTTGCAGAAGCACCTACTACGGTGGAGAGGTGATTGGTGAACGAATCGATCGCAAGGGTTACGTCATCTTTTGTCAGGATGTCGTCAGGGATCTTGTCAAGGTCCGGTGAACTGATAGCCTTTAGGGCATCGCCTACTTGCTTCCAGTTCACTATCGTCTTAGTGGGGCGGGGGAGGTCAGTCGTTGGGTCGGGACCTAGTCGCAGTATAATGGGTCGGTGGTCAGAGTGAAGCTCGTGAACCACTTCTATGGAGCGTAACCGGAGTGTTACGCCTCTGAGTAGTGCCATGTCAAGCAAGTCAGATCGGTGGTCTTCCATATAAGGGTAGTGAGTGGGCTCAGTGGGCGCAATTATGTCAAAGTTAAGTTCTGCGATTAGGTTTTCAAGTGCAATACCTTTGGGATTGTTGACGTTACAATTCCATAGGATGTGCTTACTGTTGAAGTCGCCAATCAGAATGACGGCGCTTCCTAATGAGAATAAGGCTTCTAAGTCAGCTCGGACGATCGGCTTGGAGCAAGCTTGGTAACAGGACGCTATGACTATAGGTTGATGACCAGTCATAGCTAGGAGGCAACAAGATGCTTCCATATTAACAAGAGTCGGGGTAGGTAGGGGAATGCAGTGCAGGGACCTTTTGTAATAGATAAGAGTGCCTCCCCCACGGGAGTTTACTCTATCATCACGTACCGTTCTGTAATTGGCAAACCTAGGGTTCGCCTTCCCCGGTTTTAGAAAGGTTTCCTGCACGCATATGATATCGATAAGGTGGGTACAACAAAAGTCGTGGACGAGGTCACGTTGTCTGAAGAGGCCGTCAGCGTTAAATGACGCTAACGAAACTGAGTACGGTTTCGTGCGTTCGGTTGTACTACCCATAGTGGTTGTACTGGGGAGGGGCCTGGGGGACGAAGCGCTTAAGGGCGCTTAGTAAGTTTGCGTGTTCCAATGTGTATTGGATCACGTCCGCTGGGGATTGAGCGTATTGCATCTTGTGGAATAGCTCTTGTACCTCATTGATGTCAACCGACATAGCCAGATCGCTGACTAGGTTGATTGCCTCTTGAAGAGGGGCAGCCATCAATAGCATAGGGGGAGCTTGTGGCCGGGAAGCGGCGCGGGGAGGGGCGCGAACGGTGTTGGCAGCGGGTGCCGGGAGCGTGGGGCGAGCCGGGGCCGGTGCGCGGGCAGGGGCCGCGGCGCGGGCGGGTGCGGGAGCGGGCGCGGGCGCGCGGGCCGGGGCGCGGGCGGTAGCGACGGTCTTAACCATACTGGGTGGTTTAGACCATGCGTTACGGGCTGGGAGCGGCGCGGGTATTACCTGTGAGGCAGGTACTACCGTTAGTTTAGGGCTTACCCGTTGGTAGCGGTCATAAGAGGGACAAGTCGGCCTATGCCTTGCCACCCTGTGGTTCACTCGTGGCTTTAGGGCAACCACGGTAATTCGCGGTATGCCCTTGAGCACCGCATAGGACACAACTGGGTGGGTCCGGCGAGTCCCGGGTGCGAGTGCACGCTGCTGTCGCGTGATCGCAACGCACCTAGCGCGAGCGAAGCAGAAACGGGAGGCGTGCCCGTATAGTTGGCAGTTATGGCACTGCGAGGGACTCCCATTCTTGTATGGGGCTTGGACATCGAGTCCTGAGAGGCCACAGACCTTTTTTAAATTAAAAATGGCCTTGCCTTCAGGTGTACGATCTAGTACTACGAGTACTAGATCGTAGGGACTGCGGTCCTTCCCGCTGTACATGCGGTGAACTGCATGTACGGGGAAGTCTTGTGCCTTCAGGTCGGCACATACCGAATCGGTATGTACCTCCTTGGGCACACCGCGGATGACAACGCGGAGGACTTTCTCCTCTTCGAGCGCATAAGTGTGAAAACTTATGCTCTCTTTACGAAGGAGCTTTGTTAGCGCTCTGTGGTCGCTAATGGTGGACACTTGGACTTTAATGCCCTGCTGCGTGGAGCAGGCATTAGTATAATGGATCCCACGATCCGAAACTAAACGGGACAGCATGTCCCATTTGGTTTTGTCCTGAATGAACAGGGGCGGAGGCGGTTTTTCGCGGCGCGCGCTCGCGTCCTGAGGGGACGCGGCAGTGGTGGCCGGAGCGGAGGGAGGAGACGCGGGGCGCGGGGCGGGGGTCGGCTTCTTGCCGGAGGCGGGGGCCTTAGCGGGTGCCTTGGCGGGAGGGGCGGAAGTTGCGCAACTAGCGGCTTTAGGAGCACGCTTGCGTTTCCTATCTACGACGGTATAGCCGTCGTTATCTGAGTCCGAGTCGGTGCGTAAGGCGCGACTCGGATCTACCTCCATCTCCGCTTCGGAGTCCGAAGTGGGCTCGACAACGGCGATGGAGGGACGGGTGCTCGCTGGCCTCCCGATCGGTGAGCGCGAGCGAGACCTCTCACGGGGAGGGGCTGCCACCGTGCGTCTGTTGTCTGGGCCCAGAGCGGGCGAAAGCGGACTGTCCTCTGAGAAGGACCGGGTCAGAGGAGGGACGTTGGCCTCCGGGATTGAAGTCCCGGAGGGAGCAATAAGAGTGTCCGTGAGGCGGGCACTCGCTTCCTCTTCGAGGAGTTGCATATGAGCAACATACAGATCGGGGTGGCGGAGGGCGAAGGTCTGAAGGACCTGCACCTCACCGTTAGAGGGACGGGACTGCATCCTGAGGGGAATACTCAGGACGCCCTATCAAGGGTTTGAATTCCCTCACACACCTTGTGAGCTCACTGTGTGAGAGGGAGTGTGTACCTAGGGTGTGCCCTACTTGTGTACCCTCTCCGAGCTTTTTTCTCGGCGGGGAGGGGTGCTCCTAAGCGCTACTCCAGGGTTGACTAGGGGCGACCCCAAGGCCAGTTATCCCGGAGCCCAGCTTGCTTCGGCTGACCCGTGAAGCGGGAAAGGCCACGGTGCAAGGTTAAACCAAAAGTTCGACAGTGGCCGTTGTCACCGTAGGGTGTCACACTACGACCGCAGCAAATGGCGGATTTGATCGTTCAGACGGGTTTGGCTGACGCTACCCCACGCCTGAACGACGTCGCTTAACAGCACAAAGTGTGTTGTTACGCGCACTGTTACAATGTTGTGTCGAGTAGTAAAGTTGTGAAATGCGCACCGAAAAGTGCGGTCAAAACAAGACCACCAGCCCGATATGATGTTGTTCCGAAACAAGGGACTTGGGTAGGTGGTAATGCCTGACGTCTTAGAGCGCCTCTGCGCGCCGGCACGGCGAGCTCGTAGCTCACGTTGCACGGCGGTCGGCGGCTGCTCAGCTTCTGCACACAAAACAAAACTTCGTCAGGACTGCGTATTCCAAGGCACTGGTCTGCAACTAGCGTCGGAACGATGACCCGATTGAGACGGCAATAGTGCGGGGACTATTGCGGTCTCACTGGGAGATACTGGCGGAGCTGTAGACAGGTGTGCACGGCGTGGCGGCACAGGTCGGAATGTAGTGCATACTTGAGGTTTGTTTAGGGAGGACATAGATGCTGGCTACCGCCTGTGCGGTCGTCCAGCTCCACCGGGTTTTGGGCGAGGGCCTGGCCCTACAATAGCCCGGGAGGGAGAAGTGCCTTGAAGGCACTTCTCCCGAGACGGGCGTAGAAGGCGAAAAGCGCTTTCTACCTCCGTCTCCTGCGGACGCCGAAAACGTACCGCTATTATAGGAGGGGTTGACAGCGAGCTCAAGGGCACCACTGTGGTTCGGACCTCGGCTTGTCTCGCTGTCGAGAGACATGGGGGGGATCGGAGCAAAATGCCTCTGTGCAACTGCAGTGTTGCACAATTGGGCCCTACTGAATAATACTCTTTGACTATTTGGAGAGCAATTTGTCGTGACCTTGTTTTTGCCTCGAGCTCGCCGGCGGGCTCGGTGTTTGATTGTGTGACCTCTAATTACCTCACACCTGGGGATTTTACCTCGACGACTTGCGGATAACGCTAAAGCTGCCAATGTAATGGCTGCGATGGGGTCATCCGGGTCGTCTAATACCTGCCGTGGTCGGCGACGGGGGGGTTTGAAAAATGGGATAGAAGAGGCAGTCGAGTAGTTCGATGCCTGGACAACCAATGGGTTCGGGTGGTGGGGCGCTCGATCAAAGTATCGGCGGGCGCAGTCCTTATTGAACTGCGCTAAAGAGGGAAGGTTTAAGTCGCAATGCAACTCGGTGTTCTGGATATACCACGGGGCGCCGGTTGCATTACGAAGAAAACGGTTTTGGATGACTTGAAGTTTATGAAGGTGGGCCTCACTAGCATGACTAAACACTACTGATGCGTAAGTCATGATGGGGCGGATGCAGGCAGTGTAAAGTGTCTTCTTATTACTAAGAGACATTTTACTCTCTTTGCGAAGTAGGGGACCAAGGCGACCCATTACGAAGGCCGCTCTGTTACGGACGGTTGTTATGTGATCGTTAAAGGTGAGATGACGATCAAGGGTGACTCCGAGGTATTTTGTTCTAGGAACCCAGGGAATGGGTTCGTCGAACAAAATAAGCGGTTTCGGGTAAGGGGAGCGTGTCTTCTCAGTAAAGCACATAGCTGTGCTTTTAGCTGGGTTGACCGCAATGCGCCATTTTCGGAACCAGTCACCGATCTCGGTGACGGCCCGTTGAATGACGAAATAGGACTGTCTGTTGATATGCCACCCAGTGGTGTAAATGGCGGTATCGTCCGCATATTGGGCTAGGAATACTTTGGGCTGAGAGCGTGGGATGTCACTGGTATACAGTGCAAAGAGAATAGGTGATAGCACGGAGCCCTGAGGGACTCCGGCTCTGACTGGGTGGGGGGAGGAGAGGGTGCCTTCCACGCGATAGCGAAAGCTTCTGGCTTTAAGGAAGTCTTGTAGGATGAGCACAAGACGTTCTGGCACGCCAAATTGGTATAGCTTGTAGATCAAGCCATTGTGCCAGACTTTGTCAAAAGCTTTCGCTACGTCGAGGAAGACTGCTAGCGTAGTCTGGGGTTTGGGGTACTTATTGAAGCCCTCAATGATGTGCTCCGTGAGGCGGTGCACCTGTTGGACGCATGAGTGTCCGGGTCTGAAGCCAAACTGCTCATCTGGGATAAGGTGGTGTTCCTTAGCATGGGACTGGAGACGGTTTGCAAGTAACCGCTCGTAAAGTTTGCCTAAGGCACTGAGGAGGCTGATGGGGCGGTAGCTGGTGGGGTCAGATGAGCTTTTGCCTGGTTTGTGAATGCCAATGACATTTGTACATTTCCAGGTGTCTGGGAATAAGCAGTGGCTCATAGCAGCATTGAAGATGCTGACTAAGAGATGGATGAGAGGAGGAGAGAGGGTTTTAAGAACCCTGTTGGAGATGCCATCGGCACCGGGGGACTTGCGCGGTCGGAGGGCCTTGATCAGTCTCTCCACCTCAGCGTAAGTCGCTAAAGTGATTGGTGGGAGTTCAGAGGTGACCACAGAGCTTTTACGTTCGACTTCAGCATCCACCGAATCGAGGTGAGCTTGGTCAACGTGATCTACGTTAGGGGAACACTGAGCCTCTAGGCTATCAGCTAGGCACTCAGCTTTGTCTTCGTCAAAGAACGCTGGGACTAGTGGGACTGGTCTGTATAAGGGAGGCATGTCGTTATGGTTACTTCCTTTCAAACCTCGCGCCAAGTCCCAGTAAGCATGGTGGCTTGGCACGAGGTTTGAAAGTTTATCGCCCCATTGTTGATCACGCAACTCAGACATGCGACTTTGAACCATGCGTTCAAAGTGGCGTTTCTTAGTTTTGTTCTCTTTACTGGGGTAAGAGTCGTAATGTCGGGTCACTGCTTTACTCTCCGTCACCAATCGTCTCACATCCGCTGGAATGACAAGGCGCCGGTCGTCCGGCACTATGACCTCCTTTGCAGAAGCACCTACTACGGTGGAGAGGTGATTGGTGAACGAATCGATCGCAAGGGTTACGTCATCTTTTGTCAGGATGTCGTCAGGGATCTTGTTAAGGTCCGGTGAACTGATAGCCTTTAGGGCATCGCCTACTTGCTTCCAGTTCACTATCGTCTTAGTGGGGCGGGGGAGGTCAGTCGTTGGGTCGGGACCTAGTCGCAGTATAATGGGTCGGTGGTCAGAGTGAAGCTCGTGAACCACTTCTATGGAGCGTAACCGGAGTGTTACGCCTCTGAGTAGTGCCATGTCAAGCAAGTCAGATCGGTGGTCTTCCATATAAGGGTAGTGAGTGGGCTCAGTGGGCGCAATTATGTCAAAGTTAAGTTCTGCGATTAGGTTTTCAAGTGCAATACCTTTGGGATTGGTGACGTTACAATTCCATAGGATGTGCTTACTGTTGAAGTCGCCAATCAGAATGACGGTGCTTCCTAATGAGAATAAGGCTTCTAAGTCAGCTCGGACGATCGGCTTGGAGCAAGCTTGGTAACAGGACGCTATGACTATAGGTTGATGACCAGTCATAGCTAGGAGACAACAAGATGCTTCCATATTAACAAGAGTCGGGGTAGGTAGGGGAATGCAGTGCAGGGACCTTTTGTAATAGATAAGAGTGCCTCCCCCACGGGAGTTCACTCTATCATCACGTACCGTTCTGTAATTGGCAAACCTAGGGTTCGCCTTCCCCGGTTTTAGAAAGGTTTCCTGCACGCATATGATATCGATAAGGTGGGTACAACAAAAGTCGTGGACGAGGTCACGTTGTCTGAAGAGGCCGTCAGCGTTAAATGACGCTAACGAAACTGAGTACGGTTTCGTGCGTTCGGTTGTACTACCCATAGTGGTTGTACTGGGGAGGGGCCTGGGGGACGAAGCGCTTAAGGGCGCTTAGTAAGTTTGCGTGTTCCAATGTGTATTGGATCACGTCCGCTGGGGATTGAGCGTATTGCATCTTGTGGAATAGCTCTTGTACCTCATTGATGTCAACCGACATAGCCAGATCGCTGACTAGGTTGATTGCCTCTTGAAGAGGGGCAGCCATCAATGGCATAGGGGGAGCTTGTGGCTGGGAAGCGGCGCGGGGAGGGGCGCGAACGGTGTTGGCTGCGGGTGCCGGGAGCGCGGGGCGAGCCGGGGCCGGTGCGCGGGCAGGGGCCGCGGAGCGGGCGGGTGCGGGAGCGGGCGCGGGCGCGCGGGCCGGGGCGCGGGCGGTAGCGACGGTCTTAACCATACTGGTTGGTTTAGACCATGCGTTACGGGCTGGGAGCGGCGCGGGTATTACCTGTGAGGCAGGTACTACCGTTAGTTTAGGACTTACCCGTTGGTAACGGTCATAAGAGGGGCGGGTCGGCCTATGCCTTGCCACCCTGTGGTTCACTCGTGGTGCTATAGGGTAACCACGGTAATTCGCGGTATGCCCTTGAGCACCGCATAGAACACAACTGGGTGGGTCCGGCGAATCCCGGGTGCGAGTGCACGCTGCTGTCGCGTGATCGCCTAGGCACTTAACGCACCTAGCGCGAGCGAAGCAGAAACGGGAGGCGTGCCCGTATAGTTGGCAGTTATGGCACTGCGAGGGACTTCCATTTTTGTATGGGGCTTGGACATCGAGTCCTGAGAGGCCACAGACCTTTTTTAAATTAAAAATGGCCTTGCCTTCAGGTGTACGATCTAGTACTACGAGTACTAGATCGTAGGGACTGCGGTCCTTCCCGCTGTACATGCGGTGAACTGCATGTACGGGGAAGTCTTGTGCTTTCAGGTCGGCACATACCGAATCGGTATGTACCTCCTTGGGCACACCGCGGATGACAACTCGGAGGACTTTCTCCTCTTCGAGCGCATAAGTGTGAAAACTTATGCTCTCTTTACGGAGGAGCTTTGTTAGCGCTCTGTGGTCGCTAATGGTGGACACTTGAACTTTAATGCCCTGCTGCGTGGAGCGGGCATTAGTGTAGTGGATCCCACGATCCGAAACTAAACGGGACAGCATGTCCCATTTGGTTTTGTCCTGAATGAACAGGGGCGGAGGCGGTTTTTCGCGGCGCGCGCTCGCGTCCTGAGGGGACGCGGCAGTGGTGGCCGGAGCGGAGGGAGGAGAAGCGGGGCGCGGGGCGGGGGTCGGCCATCGTTGTTTTCTGCGCGCAGCGTAGGTACGCCGCACGGACGCGTCATCGGGCACGGGGGGCCCCTTTACGCGGCGGTCCATCGCCAGCCGTGCATCACAGCTGGGTCGCGGGGGTTGAGTCATTTGCGTGGCTCATTCGTCTTTTTCGGGGTGAGGGGTCGGTTCTTGATCTTCGGTCCCCCTACTCGTCCTTTACCCACCGGGGAGCACCCGGTGGGCGGGGCGTTCAGGGGACTAGATGTTTGCGCGCCCAGGCCGGCCCTTAGAGCCTAGAGCGCGCGGCGTCATTGTTACGTCCGGTTGGTGCTCCTAGCGGCAGGAGAGGAGCTTACCCACCCCCGCTAGTACTAGCGGGATGGGGTCCACTCCCTCCCTGAGCGCCTGGAGCACGTCTTGGAGGGTGCTGATTGCGGTCTCGAGTATTTCAAGTTCCGCAGCTGTTCTCTTCGGCTTCATGTCTGTCTCGCTCACACGTGGGAGCGGGGCAGAATTGTGTTGCTGTCTCGGTCTCGCAGCCAGCGCACGTGGTGCGCGTGCCACAGGGACGGTGTCTTCAGTGTGGTGCGCAGAAGGCGGGGGTGCGCCGTTCTGGGGTGCCCTTGTTCTTGTCTCCTTCTTCTTCTTCTTCCTTTTCTTCTTGATCCCTGTATGGCTGACACCGCGAGGTGGCGGATCGTTGGCAGCGGCCATAAGGGATGTGCTGGCTGTTGCTTCGTTGGTAAGCGCAGTCGTAGTCGTCTTGGTATAGGCGACTACGTGTCTCGAAGGGCGTTCAGGTACGTCGGGTTTGGTAAGCGCCATTGTGCCCGCGTGCTTGTTCCGCGCCTCCTCGCGGAACACGGCACAGCGGGGGTTATTGGCGGTGTGCGCTCCGCCACAGTTAGCGCACGTCGCTGGCTCTTCTAGTGGGCGCGGGCAGTCGCGCGCGTAGTGCTCGCCCCCGCACCGCACGCACGCCAGCCGCCGGAAACAGTTGTGGGAGGAGTGCCGGAATGCCTGGCATCGGTGGCACTGTGCCGGGCCCCTCCTCCCACGCCATGGTTCGAACTTCACCCCCGGCATGCACAGCAGCTCATCAACTGCATATATGTCAGGGGTCAGGTTGGTCGTCTTCTTGAAGGCCGCAAAGAAGATGCAGCCTGGCCTGCCCATCCTTGCGGTGATCTTCTTCACGTGCTCGGGTTCGTACCCGAGCTCTTCTAGTTCCTTCATAATGTCTTCTGGCCTGGTGTCGGCCGGCAGTCCTCTGATGGCCATTTTTAGGCAGCGTTCTTTGGGGAGCGAGTAGGAGAACCAGGTCATCCGTTCTGTCTCGTCCAGGCTTGAGAGGTATGCCTGGATGACCCGGTACTCATCCGAATCGGTGGGGGTGAAACGTACGCCATGGTTAAAGGGGCGTACTGAGGGCACTCGACCGAGTTTCTCCTTGAGCACGCGGAGGTGTTTCGTGCTGTTCGGGAAGGTCTCGAGTACAATGGGCGGGTACCGTTCCTTGGTGGGTTTCGGTGCCGGCGCTTGTTGTGCTGTTGTGGGTGGCGGTGCTGTAGTTGTGTCCGTGGTCGTCTTGACAGGGGTAGCCCGTGAGGTCGATGCCACGACCTGAGGGCTAGGAGCGGCAGTAGGGGCTGTCTCCTTCTTACCTCGGTGTGAGGTAGGCGGAGGGCGGGGGGCGGTGTTCGTTCTAGCCGTGGTGGTTATGGGTGGTGTGGCCTTCGCGTGTCCTGTTGCCGCCGTGGTGACGGCAGCGTACGACGGGCGTTGTTGGCTTGTCGTAGTGGTGATTGGGACGTCTTCGGAAGCGGCTATCGTGGCCCAGTCCAAGCGGGCTGGGGCTCGGGCACAGGCTCGTTTGCCGTCCTCTTCGGCCTCGTCTGTGCGCTTCCTGCGCACGCCTGGGGGCTGAGTGTCGGCTGGTGTGGCTTTCTTTGGTGGCGATTCTGGTGAGTCCAGAATAACCACTGTGGATGTGTCTGTCACAGCGGGGGTTGTGGGAGCGTGGTCCATCTGGGCCTCTGCTTCCCAGCTCAGGCGTTCTAGTCGGGCAGCTTCGAGGGTCTCGTCGATAGATCGACGGAAGGCCCTGTATCGTGCGGCTTCATCGTCGGCTTCAACGGGGACCCGCCGGGTGGACAGTGATCTGTCCTGCGCAGGGGTCCTGGGTTGGCCGCGGGGTTTTCTTGGGGCGTCCGGGCATTTGCGGCCTGGCTCGGCCGGAGCGTGTTCGCTCGGTGAGCTCATGGCCGCGGGGTTGCTTACTTCCGCGCGATTCAGTAGGCCGTCGGCTGCGGCATCTGCGTTTGCTGTTCCGGGCCAGCCGAGGTCCAAGCTGTCTAATTAGGCGGCAGTCTTCGCCCTCAGGGGAGGGGTGGAATTCGGAGGGTGTTTTCAATAAAACACCCCCGAGTTCTGTGTGGTTTTGAGGGAATCCGTGCGCGGTTATAGGAGCTTATCGCAAGCAAAACTGTCCCGAGGGGGTCGGCTTCTTGCCGGAGGCGGGGGCCTTAGCGGGTGCCTTGGCGGGAGGGGCGGAAGTTGCGCAACTAGCGGCTTTAGGAGCACGCTTGCGTTTTCTATCTACGACGGTATAACCGTCGTTGTCTGAGTCCGAGTCAGTGCGTAAGGCGCGACTCGGATCAACTTCCATCTCCGTTTTGGAGTCCGAAGTGGGCTCGACAACGGCGATGGAGGGACGGGTGCTCGCTGGCCTCCCGATCGGTGAGCGCGAGCGAGACCTTTCACGGGGAGGGGCTACCACCGTGCGTCTATTGTCCGGGCCCGGAGCGGGCGAAAGCGGACTGTCCTCTGAGAAGGACCGGGTCAGAGGAGGGACGTTGGCCTCCGGGATTGAAGTCCCGGAGGTAGCAATAAGAGTGTCCGTGAGGCGGGCACTCGCTTCCTCTTCGAGGAGTTGCATATGAGCAACATACAGATCGGGGTGGCGGAGGGCGAAGGTCTGAAGGACCTGCACCTCACCGTTAGAGGGACGGGACTGCATCCTGAGGGGAATACTCAGGACGCCCTATCAAGGGTTTGAATTCCCTCACACACCTTGTGAGCTCACTGTGTGAGAGGGAGTGTGTACCTAGGGTGTGCCCTAGTTGTGTACCCTCTCCGAGCTTTTTTCTCGGCGGAGAGGGGTGCTCCTAAGCGCTACTCCGGGGTTGACTAGGGGCGACCCCAAGGCCAGTTATCCCGGAGCCCAGCTTGCTTCGGCTGACCCGTGAAGCGGGAAAGGCCACGGTGCAAGGTTAAACCAAAAGTTCGACAGTGGCCGTTGTCACCGTAGGGTGTCACACTGCGACCGCAGCAAATGGCGGATTTGATCGTTCAGACGGGTTTGGCTGATGCTACCCCACGCCTGAACGACGTCGCTTAATAGCACAAAGTGTGTTGTTACGCGCACTGTTACAATGTTGTGTCGAGTAGTAAAGTTGTGAAGTGCGCACCGAAAAGTGCGGTCAAAACAAGACCACCAGCCCGGTATGATGTTATTCCGAAACAAGGGACTTGGGTAGGTGGTAATGCCTGACGTCTTAGAGCGCCTCTGCGCGCCGGCACGGCGAGCTCGTAGCTCACGTTGCACGGCGGTCGGCGGCTGCTCAGCTTCTGCACACAAAACAAAACTTCGTCAGGACTGCGTATTCCAAGGCACTGGTCTGCAACTAGCGTCGGAACGATGACCCGAGTGAGACGGCAATAGTGCGGGGACTATTGCGGTCTCACTGGGAGATACTGGCGGAGCTGTAGACAGGTGTGCACGGCGTGGCGGCACAGGTCGGAATGAGTGTGATACTTGAGGTTTTTGTTTTTTTGTTTAGGGAGGACATAGATGCTGGCTACCGCCTGTGCGGTCGTCCAGCTCCACCGGGTTTTGGGCGAGGGCCTGGCCCTACAATAGCCCGGGAGGGAGAAGTGCCGAAGGCACTTCTCCCGAGACGGGCGTAGAAGGCGAAAAGCGCTTTCTACCTCCGTCTCCTGCGGACGCCGAAAACGTACCGCTATTATAGGAGGGGTTGACAGCGAGCTCAAGGGCACCACTGTGGTTCGGACCTCGGCTTGTCTCGCTGTCGAGAGACATGGGGGGGATCGGAGCAAAATGCCTCTGTGCAACTGCAGTGTTGCACAATTGGGCCCTACTGAATAATACTCTTTGACTATTTGGAGAGCAATTTGTCGTGACCTTGTTTTTGCCTCGAGCTCGCCGGCGGGCTCGGTGTTTGATTGTGTGACCTCTAATTACCTCACACCTGGGGATTTTACCTCGACGACTTGCGGATAACGCTAAAGCTGCCAATGTAATGGCTGCGATGGGGTCATCCGGGTCGTCTAATACCTGCCGTGGTCGGCGACGGGGGGTTTGAAAAATGGGATAGAAGAGGCAGTCGAGTAGTTCGATGCCTGGACAACCAATGGGTTCGGGTGGTGGGGCGCTCGATCAAAGTATCGGCGGGCGCAGTCCTTATTGAACTGCGCTAAAGAGGGAAGGTTTAAGTCGCAATGCAACTCGGTGTTCCGGATATACCACGGGGCGCCGGTTGCATTACGAAGAAAACGGTTTTGGATGACTTGAAGTTTATGAAGGTGGGCCTCACTAGCATGACTAAACACTACTGATGCGTAAGTCATGATGGGGCGGATGCAGGCAGTGTAAAGTGTCTTCTTATTACTAAGAGACATTTTACTCTCTTTGCGAAGTAGGGGACCAAGGCGACCCATTACGAAGGCCGCTCTGTTACGGACGGTTGTTATGTGATCGTTAAAGGTGAGATGACGATCAAGGGTGACTCCGAGGTATTTTGTTCTAGGAACCCAGGGAATGGGTTCGTCGAACAAAATAAGCGGTTTCGGGTAAGGGGAGCGTGTCTTCTCAGTAAAGCACATAGCTGTGCTTTTAGCTGGGTTGACCGCAATGCGCCATTTTCGGAACCAGTCACCGATCTCGGTGACGGCCCGTTGAATGACGAAATAGGACTGTCTGTTGATATGCCACCCAGTGGTGTAAATGGCGGTATCGTCCGCATATTGGGCTAGGAATACTTTGGGCTGAGAGCGTGGGATGTCACTGGTATACAGTGCAAAGAGAATAGGTGATAGCACGGAGCCCTGAGGGACTCCGGCTCTGACTGGGTGGGGGGAGGAGAGGGTGCCTTCCACGCGATAGCGAAAGCTTCTGGCTTTAAGGAAGTCTTGTAGCAAGTCCCAGTAAGCATGGTGGCTTGGCACGAGGTTTGAAAGTTTATCGCCCCATTGTTGATCACGCAACTCAGACATGCGACTTTGAACCATGCGTTCAAAGTGGCGTTTCTTAGTTTTGTTCTCTTTACTGGGGTAAGAGTCGTAATGTCGGGTCACTGCTTTACTCTCCGTCACCAATCGTCTCACATCCGCTGGAATGACAAGGCGCCGGTCGTCCGGCACTATGACCTCCTTTGCGGATGCACCTACTACGGTGGAGAGGTGATTGGTGAACGAATCGATCGCAAGGGTTACGTCATCTTTTGTCAGGATGTCGTCAGGGATCTTGTCAAGGTCCGGTGAACTGATAGCCTTTAGGGCATCGCCTACTTGCTTCCAGTTCACTATCGTCTTAGTGGGGCGGGGGAGGTCAGTCGTTGGGTCGGGACCTAGTCGCAGTATAATGGGTCGGTGGTCAGAGTGAAGCTCGTGAACCACTTCTATGGAGCGTAACCGGAGTGTTACGCCTCTGAATAGTGCCATGTCAAGCAAGTCAGATCGGTGGTCTTCCATATAAGGGTAGTGAGTGGGCTCAGTGGGCGCAATTATGTCAAAGTTAAGTTCTGCGATTAGGTTTTCAAGTGCAATACCTTTGGGATTGTTGACGTTACAATTCCATAGGATGTGCTTACTGTTGAAGTCGCCAATCAGAATGACGGCGCTTCCTAATGAGAATAAGGCTTCTAAGTCAGCTCGGACGATCGGCTTGGAGCAAGCTTGGTAACAGGACGCTATGACTATAGGTTGATGACCAGTCATAGCTAGGAGGCAACAAGATGCTTCCATATTAACAAGAGTCGGGGTAGGTAGGGGAATGCAGTACAGGGACCTTTTGTAATAGATAAGAGTGCCTCCCCCACGGGAGTTCACTCTATCATCACGTACCGTTCTGTAATTGGCAAACCTAGGGTTCGCCTTCCCCGGTTTTAGAAAGGTTTCCTGCACGCATATGATATCGATAAGGTGGGTACAACAAAAGTCGTGGACGAGGTCACGTTGTCTGAAGAGGCCGTCAGCGTTAAATGACGCTAACGAAACTGAGTACGGTTTCGTGCGTTCGGTTGTACTACCCATAGTGGTTGTACTGGGGAGGGGCCTGGGGGACGAAGCGCTTAAGGGCGCTTAGTAAGTTTGCGTGTTCCAATGTGTATTGGATCACGTCCGCTGGGGATTGAGCGTATTGCATCTTGTGGAATAGCTCTTGTACCTCATTGATGTCAACCGACATAGCCAGATCGCTGACTAGGTTGATTGCCTCTTGAAGAGGGGCAGCCATCAAAGGCATAGGGGGAGCTTGTGGCCGGGAAGCGGCGCGGGGAGGGGCGCGAACGGTGTTGGCAGCGGGTGCCGGGAGCGCGGGGGGAGCCGGGGCCGGTGCGCGGGCAGGGGCCGCGGCGCGGGCGGGTGCGGGAGCGGGCGCGGGCGCGCGGGCCGGGGCGCGGGCGGTAGCGACGGTCTTAACCATACTGGGTGGTTTAGACCATGCGTTACGGGCTGGGAGCGGCGCGGGTATTACCTGTGAGGCAGGTACTACCGTTAGTTTAGGGCTTACCCGTTGGTAGCGGTCATAAGAGGGACGGGTCGGCCTATGCCTTGCCACCCTGTGGTTCACTCGTGGTGCTTTAGGGCAACCACGGTTATTCGCGGTATGCCCTTGAGCACCGCATAGAACACAACTGGGTGGGTCCGGCGAGTCCCGGGTGCGAGTGCACGCTGCTGTCGCGTGATCGCCTAGGCACTTTACGCACCTAGCGCGAGCGAAGCAGAAACGGGAGGCGTGCCCGTATAGTTGGCAGTTATGGCACTGCGAGGGACTCCCATTCTTGTATGGGGCTTGGACATCGAGTCCTGAGAGGCCACAGACCTTTTTTAAATTAAAAATGGCCTTGCCTTCAGGTGTACGATCTAGTACTACGAGTACTAGATCGTAGGGACTGCGGTCCTTCCCGCTGTACATGCGGTGAACTGCATGTACGGGGAAGTCTTGTGCTTTCAGGTCGGCACATACCGAGTCGGTATGTACCTCCTTGGGCACACCGCGGATGACAACTCGGAGGACTTTCTCCTCTTCGAGCGCATAAGTGTGAAAACTTATGCTCTCTTTACGGAGGAGCTTTGTTAGCGCTCTGTGGTCGCTAATGGTGGACACTTGGACTTTAATGCCCTGCTGCGTGGAGCGGGCATTAGTATAATGGATCCCACGATCCGAAACTAAACGGGACAGCATGTCCCATTTGGTTTTGTCCTGAATGAACAAGGGCGGAGGCGGTTTTTCGCGGCGCGCGCTCGCGTCCTGAGGGGACGCCGCAGTGGTGGCCGGAGCGGAGGGAGGAGACGCGGGGCGCGGGGCGGGGGTCGGCTTCTTGCCGGAGGCGGGGGCCTTAGCGGGTGCCTTGGCGGGAGGGGCGGAAGTTGCGCAACTAGCGGCTTTAGGAGCACGCTTGCGTTTTCTATCTACGACGGTATAGCCGTCGTTATCTGAGTCCGAGTCGGTGCGTAAGGCGCGACTCAGATCTACCTCCATCTCCGCTTCGGAGTCCGAAGTGGGCTCGACAACGGCGATGGAGGGACGGGTGCTCGCTGGCCTCCCGATCGGTGAGCGCGAGCGAGACCTCTCACGGGGAGGGGCTGCCACCGTGCGTCTGTTGTCTGGGCCCGGAGCGGGCGAAAGCGGACTGTCCTCTGAGAAGGACCGGGTCAGAGGAGGGACGTTGGCCTCCGGGATTGAAGTCCCGGAGGGAGCAATAAGAGTGTCCGTGAGGCGGGCACTCGCTTCCTCTTCGAGGAGTTGCATATGAGCAACATACAGATCGGGGTGGCGGAGGGCGAAGGTCTGAAGGACCTGCACCTCACCGTTAGAGGGACGGGACTGCATCCTGAGGGGAATACTCAGGACGCCCTATCAAGGGTTTGAATTCCCTCACACACCTTGTGAGCTCACTGTGTGAGAGGGAGTGTGTACCTAGGGTGTGCCCTAGTTGTGTACCCTCTCCGAGCTTTTTTCTCGGCGGAGAGGGGTGCTCCTAAGCGCTACTCCGGGGTTGACTAGGGGCGACCCCAAGGCCAGTTATCCCGGAGCCCAGCTTGCTTCGGCTGACCCGTGAAGCGGGAAATGCCACGGTGCAAGGTTAAACCAAAAGTTCGACAGTGGCCGTTGTCACCGTAGGGTGTCACACTGCGACCGCAGCAAATGGCGGATTTGATCGTTCAGACGGGTTTGGCTGACGCTACCCCACGCCTGAACGACGTCGCTTAACAGCACAAAGTGTGTTGTTACGCGCACTGTTACAATGTTGTGTCGAGTAGTAAAGTTGTGAAATGCGCACCGAAAAGTGCGGTCAAAACAAGACCACCAGCCCGATATGATGTTGTTCCGAAACAAGGGACTTGGGAAGGTGGTAATGCCTGACGTCTTAGAGCGCCTCTGCGCGACGGCACGGCGAGCTCGTAGCTCACGTTGCACGGCGTTCGGCGGCTGCTCAGCTTCTGCACACAAAACAAAACTTCGTCAGGACTGCGTATTCCAAGGCACTGGTCTGCAACTAGCGTCGGAACGATGACCCGAGTGAGACGGCAATAGTGCGGGGACTATTGCGGTCTCACTGGGAGATACTGGCGGAGCTGTAGACAGGTGTGCACGGCGTGGCGGCACAGGTCGGAATCTCGATACTTGAGGTTGTTGTTGTTGTTTAGGGAGGACATAGATGCTGGCTACCGCCTGTGCGGTCGTCCAGTTCCACCGGGTTTTGGGCGAGGGCCTGGCCCTACAATAGCCCGGGAGGGAGAAGTGCCGAAGGCACTTCTCCCGAGACGGGCGTAGAAGGCGAAAAGCGCTTTCTACCTCCGTCTCCTGCGGACGCCGAAAACGTACCGCTATTATAGGAGGGGTTGACAGCGAGCTCAAGGGCACCACTGTGGTTCGGACCTCGGCTTGTCTCGCTGTCGAGAGACATGGGGGGGATCGGAGCAAAATGCCTCTGTGCAACTGCAGTGTTGTACAATTGGGCCCTACTGAATAATACTCTTTGACTATTTGGAGAGCAATTTATCGTGACCTTATTTTTGCCTCGAGCTCGCCGGCGAGCTCGGTGTTTGATTGTGTGACCTCTGATTACCTCATACCTGGGGATTTTACCTCGACGACTTGCGGATAACGCTAAAGCTGCCAATGTAATGGCTGCGATGGGGTCATCCGGGTCGTCTAATACCTGCCGTGGTCGGCGACGGGGGGGTTTGAAAAATGGGATAGAAGAGGCAGTCGAGTAGTTCGATGCCTGGACAACCAATGGGTTCGGGTGGTGGGGCGCTCGATCAAAGTATCGGCGGGCGCAGTCCTTATTGAACTGCGCTAGAGAGGGAAGGTTTAAGTCGCAATGCAACTCGGTGTTCCGGATATACCACGGGGCGCCGGTTGCATTACGAAGAAAACGGTTTTGGATGACTTGGAGTTTGTGAAGGTGGGCCTCACTAGCATGACTAAACACTACTGATGCGTAAGTCATGATGGGGCGGATGCAGGCAGTGTAAAGTGTCTTCTTATTACTAAGAGACATTTTACTCTCTTTGCGAAGTAGGGGACCAAGGCGACCCATTACGAAGGCCGCTCTGTTACGGACGGTTGTTATGTGATCATTAAAGGTGAGATGACGATCAAGGGTGATTCCGAGGTATTTTGTTCTAGGAACCCAGGGAATGGGTTCGTCGAACAAAATAAGCGGTTTCGGGTAAGGGGAGCGTGTCTTCTCAGTAAAGCACATAGCTGTGCTTTTAGCTGGGTTGATCGCGATGCGCCATTTTCGGAACCAGTCACCGATCTCGGTGACGGCCCGTTGAATGACGAAATAGGACTGTCTGTTGATATGCCACCCAGTGGTGTAAATGGCGGTATCGTCCGCATATTGGGCTAGGAATACTTTGGGCTGAGAGCGTGGGATGTCACTGGTATACAGTGCAAAGAGAATAGGTGATAGCACGGAGCCCTGAGGGACTCCGGCTCTGACTGGGTGGGGGGGGGAGAGGGTGCCTTCCACGCGATAGCGAAAGCTTCTGGCTTTAAGGAAGTCTTGTAGGATGAGCACAAGACGTTCTGGCACGCCAAATTGGTATAGCTTGTATATCAAGCCATTGTGCCAGACTTTGTCAAAAGCTTTCGCTACGTCGAGGAAGACTGCTAGCGTAGTCTGGGGTTTGGGGTACTTATTGAAGCCCTCAATGATGTGCTCCGTGAGGCGGTGCACCTGTTGGACGCATGAGTGTCCGGGTCTGAAGCCAAACTGCTCATCTGGGATAAGGTGGTGTTCCTTAGCATGGGACTGGACTCGTAAAGTTTGCCTAAGGCACTGAGGAGGCTGATGGGGCGGTAGCTGGTGGGGTCAGATGAGCTTTTGCCTGGTTTGTGAATGCCAATGACATTTGCACATTTCCAGGTGTCTGGGAATAAGCAGTGGCTCATAGCAGCATTGAAGATGCTGACTAAGAGATGGATGAGAGGAGGAGAGAGGGTTTTAAGAACCCTGTTGGAGATGCCATCGGCACCGGGGGATTTGCGCGGTCGGAGGGCCTTGATCAGTCTCTCCACCTCAGCGTAAGTCGCTAAAGTGATTGGTGGGAGTTCAGAGGTGACCACAGAGCTTTTACGTTCGACTTCAGCATCCACCGAATCGAGGTGAGCTTGGTCAACGTGATCTACGTTAGGGGAACACTGAGCCTCTAGGCTATCAGCTAGGCACTCAGCTTTGTCTTCGTCAAAGAACGCTGGGACTAGTGGGACTGGTCTGTATAAGGGAGGCATGTCGTTGTGGTTACTTCCTTTCAAACCTCGCGCCAAGTCCCAGTAAGCATGGTGGCTTGGCACGAGGTTTGAAAGTTTATCGCCCCATTGTTGATCACGCAACTCAGACATGCGACTTTGAACCATGCGTTCAAAGTGGCGTTTCTTAGTTTTGTTCTCTTTACTGGGGTAAGAGTCGTAATGTCGGGTCACTGCTTTACTCTCCGTCACCAATCGTCTCACATCCGCTGGAATGACAAGGCGCCGGTCGTCCGGCACTATGACCTCCTTTGCAGATGCACCTACTACGGTGGAGAGGTGATTGGTGAACGAATCGATCGCAAGGGTTACGTCATCTTTTGTCAGGATGTCGTCAGGGATCTTGTCAAGGTCCGGTGAACTGATAGCCTTTAGGGCATCGCCTACTTGCTTCCAGTTCACTATCGTCTTAGTGGGGCGGGGGAGGTCAGTCGTTGGGTCGGGACCTAGTCGCAGTATAATGGGTCGGTGGTCAGAGTGAAGCTCGTGAACCACTTCTATGGAGCGTAACCGGAGTGTTACGCCTCTGAATAGTGCCATGTCAAGCAAGTCAGATCGGTGGTCTTCCATATAAGGGTAGTGAGTGGGCTCAGTGGGCGCAATTATGTCAAAGTTAAGTTCTGCGATTAGGTTTTCAAGTGCAATACCTTTGGGATTGTTGACGTTACAATTCCATAGGATGTGCTTACTGTTGAAGTCGCCAATCAGAATGACGGCGCTTCCTAATGAGAATAAGGCTTCTAAGTCAGCTCGGACGATCGGCTTGGAGCAAGCTTGGTAACAGGACGCTATGACTATAGGTTGATGACCAGTCATAGCTAGGAGGCAACAAGATGCTTCCATATTAACAAGAGTCGGGGTAGGTAGGGGAATGCAGTGCAGGGACCTTTTGTAATAGATAAGAGTGCCTCCCCCACGGGAGTTCACTCTATCATCACGTACCGTTCTGTAATTGGCAAACCTAGGGTTCGCCTTCCCCGGTTTTAGAAAGGTTTCCTGCACGCATATGATATCGATAAGGTGGGTACAACAAAATTCGTGGACGAGGTCACGTTGTCTGAAGAGGCCGTCAGCGTTAAATGACGCTAACGAAACTGAGTACGGTTTCGTGCGTTCGGTTGTACTACCCATAGTGGTTGTACTGGGGAGGGGCCTGGGGGACGAAGCGCTTAAGGGCGCTTAGTAAGTTTGCGTGTTCCAATGTGTATTGGATCACGTCCGCTGGGGATTGAGCGTATTGCATCTTGTGGAATAGCTCTTGTACCTCATTGATGTCAACCGACATAGCCAGATCGCTGACAAGGTTGATTGCCTCTTGAAGAGGGGCAGCCATCAATGGCATAGGGGGAGCTTGTGGCCGGGAAGCGGCGCGGGGAGGGGCGCGAACGGTGTTGGCAGCGGGTGCCGGGAGCGCGGGGCGAGCCGGGGCCGGTGCGCGGGCAGGGGCCGCGGCGCGGGCGGGTGCGGGAGCGGGCGCGAGTGCGCGGGCCGGGGCGCGGGCGGTAGCGGCGGTCTTAACCATACTGGGTGGTTTAGACCATGCGTTACGGGCTGGGAGCGGCGCGGGTATTACCTGTGAGGCAGGTACTACCGTTAGTTTAGGGCTTACCCGTTGGTAGCGGTCATAAGAGGGACGGGTCGGCCTATGCCTTGCCACCCTGTGGTTCACTCGTGGTGCTTTAGGGCAACCACGGTTATTCGCGGTATGCCCTTGAGCACCGCATAGAACACAACTGGGTGGGTCCGGCGAGTCCCGGGTGCGAGTGCACGCTGCTGTCGCGTGATCGCCTAGGCACTTAACGCACCTAGCGCGAGCGAAGCAGAAACGGGAGGCGTGCCCGTATAGTTGGCAGTTATGGCACTGCGAGGGACTCCCATTCTTGTATGGGGCTTGGACATCGAGTCCTGAGAGGCCACAGACCTTTTTTAAATTAAAAATGGCCTTGCCTTCAGGTGTACGATCTAGTACTACGAGTACTAGATCGTAGGGACTGCGGTCCTTCCCGCTGTACATGCGGTGAACTGCATGTACGGGGAAGTCTTGTGCCTTCAGGTCGGCACATACCGAATCGGTATGTACCTCCTTGGGCACACCGCGGATGACAACGCGGAGGACTTTCTCCTCTTCGAGCGCATAAGTGTGAAAACTTATGCTCTCTTTACGGAGGAGCTTTGTTAGCGCTCTGTGGTCGCTAATGGTGGACACTTGGACTTTAATGCCCTGCTGCGTGGAGCGGGCATTAGTATAATGGATCCCACGATCCGAAACTAAACGGGACAGCATGTCCCATTTGGTTTTGTCCTGAATAAACAGGGGCGGAGGCGGTTTTTCGCGGCGCGCGCTCGCGTCCTGAGGGGACGCGGCAGTGGTGGCCGGAGCGGAGGGAGGAGACGCGGGGCGCGGGGCGGGGGTCGGCTTCTTGCCGGAGGCGGGGGCCTTAGCCTAGCGGCTTTGGGAGCACGCTTGCGTTTCCTATCTACGACGGTATAGCCGTCGTTATCTGAGTCCGAGTCGGTGCGTAAGGCGCGACTCGGATCTACCTCCATCTCCGCTTCGGAGTCCGAAGTGGGCTCGACAACGGCGATGGAGGGACGGGTGCTCGCTGGCCTCCCGATCGGTGAGCGCGAGCGAGACCTCTCACGGGGAGGGGCTGCCACCGTGCGTCTGTTGTCTGGGCCCGGAGCGGGCGAAAGCGGACTGTCCTCTGAGAAGGACCGGGTCAGAGGAGGGACGTTGGCCTCCGGGATTGAAGTCCCGGAGGGAGCAATAAGAGTGTCCGTGAGGCGGGCACTCGCTTCCTCTTCGAGGAGTTGCATATGAGCAACATACAGATCGGGGTGGCGGAGGGCGAAGGTCTGAAGGACCTGCACCTCACCGTTAGAGGGACGGGACTGCATCCTGAGGGGAATACTCAGGACGCCCTATCAAGGGTTTGAATTCCCTCACACACCTTGTGAGCTCACTGTGTGAGAGGGAGTGTGTACCTAGGGTGTGCCCTAGTTGTGTACCCTCTCCGAGCTTTTTTCTCGGCGGAGAGGGGTGCTCCTAAGCGCTACTCCGGGGTTGACTAGGGGCGACCCCAAGGCCAGTTATCCCGGAGCCCAGCTTGCTTCGGCTGACCCGTGAAGCGGGAAAGGCCACGGTGCAAGGTTAAACCAAAAGTTCGACAGTGGCCGTTGTCACCGTAGGGTGTCACACTGCGACCGCAGCAAATGGCGGATTTGATCGTTCAGACGGGTTTGGCTGACGCTACCCCACGCCTGAACGACGTCGCTTAACAGCACAAAGTGTGTTGTTACGCGCACTGTTACAATGTTGTGTCGAGTAGTAAAGTTGTGAAATGCGCACCGAAAAGTGCGGTCAAAACAAGACCACCAGCCCGATATGATGTTGTTCCGAAACAAGGGACTTGGGTAGGTGGTAATGCCTGACGTCTTAGAGCGCCTCTGCGCGACGGCACGGCGAGCTCGTAGCTCACGTTGCACGGCGTTCGGCGGCTGCTCAGCTTCTGCACACAAAACAAAACTTCGTCAGGACTGCGTATTCCAAGGCACTGGTCTGCAACTAGCGTCGGAACGATGACCCGAGTGAGACGGCAATAGTGCGGGGACTATTGCGGTCTCACTGGGAGATACTGGCGGAGCTGTAGACAGGTGTGCACGGCGTGGCGGCACAGGTCGGAATCTGAGTGTGAGTGCCTCGATACTTGAGGTAAAATCACACAATATTTATATATAAGTAAATTCAGTTCCTAAGCGTTAGATCTGCTGGCTAAAGAGAGTGATTGACCAATAGTGGCGCTTCATTGTATATATGTCCCGCTCATTTGACTATTCCCTTTACTCCTTTCGAGAATTTTCTATATCTCTGTCTTTGTCATAAAATGAAGTCCTTGTCTAACATTTCGAGGCGTTTCCATAATTCTGTGTATACTAATATGATCTCTATTACTCAAATGTTTGGTGTTAATATTCCATCTATATTTTTATGGAATTTTCTCGATTACTTAGGGGCGGAACCAAAACGTGCCTACTTTTAACATTTTCTAGAAAAGTCTAGCTTTTATGTGATTTTACCTTCACAAATATTCGTAATAGGTAATTATAGACTACCTATGTTATTTCTACATTATCTAAGGCTAATTTATAACATTATACATTATTCAAAAAATATTATTCCCTGATTTTCCCTATGTTTTCCTGGAAAACCCGGGGACTTATGCGAGAGTGACAAGCGGTATGAGATAGGCAAGAGTTTTCTCTATAACCTAGTTATACTCATATTCTACCTCTTTTGACACAGAACTGGAGCTACTCAGTTTTCCATTTTGCGACATTCTACTTACTTAGATTCTTACCTATTTCTTATCATTCGTTATCTATACTTATATAGCGATACATATAAAGCGCTTATGAACTATTTACTGCTAACTTATTCTACGTGGTTGTATCATCTTTATTACGTATTTTACTTAGAACTATAGCTTAGCTTATGGTCTAGAACTATATATATATATATACAAGTTTTATGTGGCGTCGCTAACACAGCCATCATGTTCTTCTTCGCGCAATCTTATGTCGCACGGAAGCGGTATCGGGCACGGGTGGCCCCTGTCCGCAGGGTTCCTACGCAGCTAGCTATGTGCAAGCCGGTCATGGGGTTGAAGATGCCTTCTTTGGATTTCAGGAGCCTCCGAGAGTCCCTGGGCTGGGGTTATGTCCCCTGATGGGGGCTTTTCCTGCGCTGAGGCTGGGTCAGAGGGTTCCTTGGGGTCTGTTTCGTCGTCATGGTCTTGTTCTTGAGTTTGTTCTTGGGGTATTTCTGTGGGTCCCAAGAGGTCACGGGGTTGTCTTTTTGCACCATGGTGGCGGTCATATTTTGGTGCGATTTGACGCAGGTGTTCATAGTCTGATCTGTCAGTTTTTGCGAAAGTGTTTTTGGCCAGCTTAGTGACAAACGCGTCCAGAGTTTCCATTCTTGTATCCTGGTGAAGGGTTGAGTTTCGGATGCACCAAGGGGCGTTCGTGATTTGTCGTAGGGTCTTATTTTGTTGGGTTCTCAAACGCTTCTTGTGGGTTTCAGCGATTAGTGCGAACCATGCTGGGGTGGCGTACGTGAGAATAGAACGGATGTACGTTTTGTACACCGCCAGCTTGATCCGCAATGGGAGCTCTGCTGTGAGGATGGGACGCAGGATGTAGCGTGCCACCTTGGTTTTCTGGATTACGTTGTTGACGTGCGTTGCCATGGTGAGTCTTCTATCGATGGTCACTCCTAGGTACTTGGCTGTGCGTTGCCATGGAAGTGGAGTGCCTAGGAGCGATACCGGGTTTGGAAGGGTTTTCTTGGTGGTGACCAGCATGGCTTGTGTCTTCTTGACATTCACTCTCATTTTCCATTTGGTCAGCCATGATGGTATCTCATCCAAGATCCTTTGCATCTTGATGGCAGCATGGTGGGTTTTAAACGAGGACGTTAGCAGTGCCGCGTCATCTGCGTATAGTGCCAGAAATGCCCCTTCGGATGGGATATCGTCCGTGTACACCGTATAGCAGCTTGGTGACAGGCAGCTGCCCTGGGGAACGCCGGCTCGTATGGGGTGTATCTCGGATAATGAGCCCTCCACTTTAACTTGGAAGGTTCGGTTCTCCAGAAAGGATTTAATTATTTGCATAGCTCTCTTTGGTATTTGGTGGTTGGCCATTTTAAACAGCAGTCCATCGTGCCACACTCGGTCAAAAGCTTTTTCCATATCCAGGAATACTGCGACCGTGTGTTCCTTCTTGTTCAGGTTTTCAGCGAGGTGGTGCAGTACCCTGGATAGCTGGAGGGTTGTTGAATGCTCCGAGCGGAAGCCGAACTGCTCTATTCTGGGCTTCAGGTATGGAGATAGATGACCTAGCAGGACTCGTTCGAAGATTTTCGAGATGCTGGGCAAGAGCGTAATAGGCCTGTAACTTTCTGGTCTTAAGATGTCTTTCCCCTGCTTCGGGAACATGATAACATGTCCGGTTTTCCATTCACTGGGGAAGTGGCCCGTGCGCGCGATGCCATTGAAAAGGCGGGTATATGCTGCTGTTGTCCTGTATGGTATGTGTCGGAGCGCCGCGTTTCCGATGCCGTCGGGGCCGGGGGCTTTTTTGGGTTTTGTGGTTCTCAGGGTTTTCTGTACTCCTCTTGGGGTGAAGATAATGGGTTCTTCTGACGGGGGTAAAAGAGAGTTGAAATATGTCGTGACAAAATTTTCAACTTCTGTTGTGTGAGCTTGGTCTTCAGAAGAGTTTGGGGAGAATTGGTCTTCCAGGTAAGTGGCGAAGATTTCCGCCCTGTCTTCCGCTTTGTACCGTGGTTTACCATCAGGGTGTGTAAGAGGTCGTATCGGATCCGGTTGTTGGCGGAGTTGGCGGCATAGTCGGTGGAGTGAGGGCCAGTCTTCGGCCGCAGAGTCTATCTTAAGTTCCCAGCCGGTTGCGCTTATATCTTCTAGTTCTTGTGTTATCTGATCCTTCAGGAAATTTAGTTTGGTTTTCAACCGAGGATCTCGGTTTAATTGCCATTCTTTCCTGAGGTTTCTTTTCTCAGATATCAGTTTTCTGATGCGTTTGGGCAATGTAGGTATTCTTTGTTGATGATGAGGGAGTTCTGTAGTGGCTTTGTTAAGTGCTGCCTTCAGGCATTCACTTAATTCGGCGTTTAGAAGTTCCACATCTTCTGCGGTTTCCACTGGTCTGGACGGGGAGGTATGTTGGACCGTTTCGGTAAATAGTGGCCAGTCAATCTTCTTGCGTGGGGGCGGTGGTAAAGTGATAGTTGGGCCGGCCTCTAGGGTGACGAGAATGGGTTGGTGATCCGACCCTGTTTCGTCATATAGGACAGTCTGTGTTAGGCGGCGTCCGTGGAGTCCCTTGTGGACTATGAGGTCGACGACGTCAGGTTGGTGCTGTATATTGTGGGGGTAGTGGGTGGGGAGTTCTGGTCCGCTGACTTCATAGTTGTTGTCCTCGGAGTCCTTGAGGAGTTTTCTACCATCTCTGTTGGCCGTGGAGGAATGCCATGCCTGGTGCTTCGCGTTCCAATCTCCTGCCGCGATCGATGGGATGTCGGGGTCCAGTAACTGGCGGATGTCTTCGGTGTCAAGGTGATTATTGGGAGGTTTGTAAATTCCGTGTATATGTAGGGGTTCATTGTCGAGGCAGATCTCCACTCCAAGTGCCTGCATAGAGGTTAGGTTCTTCAGAGGTAGTGCTTGATGAATGACCTTTTTGTGAACAAGCACTGCTAATCCTCTGTAGGCTTTTGGATCTGGGAGTTCGTCTTTCCGATATATGTGGTATCCTGAGATCTTGAAGTGGTCTGCTGTGGTAAGCATGGTCTCGTTGATTAGTGCTATATCAACTTTTTGTTCTCTGAGGATATATGTGAGAATTTTTGTTTTCTTTTTAATGCTCTCTGCGTTCCAATATAGGATGCGTATTTGTCCGGCTTTATGGCTCAATTTGTCATGAGATTTATCATCCTGGCCATCAATGGTTGAGCTGGGTTTGTCTCTTGGCGGAGGGCTCCCAGCACCTCCTGTAAGACGGAGATGGTTATCTCTATCTCCTTGATCAGATTGGAGCGTTGGTTGTCTGATATCTGGGCGTTCGTTGCCATGGTCGTGGCTGGTCTTTGAGTGGGGATCGCTATGGCTTGTGTGGAAGCCAAGGTCTCCGCTGCAGGTATGTCGGTCCGAGGGACCGATGTGACGGTGGGGATTTCTGTAGGGATTTCGTTGGGAAGGTCTAGTGCTCTCTTGTTCTTCTTCTTTTTCTTGTTTTTGGGTTTCTTGGGGCCGTTTCTGGCTATGGGCTCATTTGCTGGAGCCATCAGTGTGGCCGCCGTGTGTTCAATCATGGTTGGTGGTTGGTCTGATTGTTGCTGAAGGGGAGCTCTGTTTGGTTCTGGTTGTCGTGGGAGTTGAGAAATAGCAGTAGTTCCAGCTGTGCGGTTTCTTGACTCTTTCTTGTAGACTGGACATCGTACGCTGTTCGCGGTATGGGCATCTCCGCAGTTTGCGCAAGTTGGTGGAGCATCTTTTGGTCTGGGGCAGTCTGCGGCAAAGTGTTCGCCACCGCATCTCACGCAGGCCTGTGTGCGGTGGCAATTGTGCGACGAGTGCCTAAAGCCTTGGCAGCGATGGCACTGCGCCGGCCCTTTGCGTCCTCTCCAGCTTTCTATAGTTATTCCAGGCATGCAGAGGATCTCCTTTACTTCGTAAAGTCCGGGGGTGAGATCAGTGGTGGGCTTGAATTGCGCAAAGAAAATGCAGCCGGGTCTCCCCTTCCTGGCATTTATTTTCCTTACGCTCACCGGCGTGAATCCTTGCCGCTTTAGGTCTGTCTCAATTTCCATAGTAGGGGTATCAGCGGGAAGGCCTCTTATTGCGACCTTCAGGTTCTTTTCTTCAGGGAGCGAATAAGAGAACCATTTGATGGATGTAGTTTCTCGTAATTCATCAAAATATCTCTGTAGAAGGCGGTACTCCTCTTCATCGGTAGGTGTGAAGCGGATTCCGTCGCCATATGGTCTGGCATTTGGCGCTCTACCGAGCTTATCTTTGAGAATCCGGAGATGGGTAGGCCAGTTAGTGATGGATTGTACCACTATGGGGGGTAGTCGTTTCTTTTGCTGGGCTTCTGTCGTGTCTGTATGGGAAACGTCTCCTGCTCCGGAGGGTTCGGGCGGGTGGGTTTTCTCGGTTTTGGCCGCGTTTGGCTCTTGGGATTTGGATGACTTAGCTGCCTTATGCTCGGCTAAGTTTCGTTCGGTTGGTGTACTTTTGACCTTAGGTGGTTCCGGCGGTGGGTCCATTTGGGGCTGGGTGACCGCTGGGATTTGTTCCTGTGGTCTTGGTGTTGGCAGGGGTTGGGGTACCACCTGTGTTTTTGTCACGGGGGTGGTAGATTTGGGTTTTTCCTTAGATGAGGTTTTTCCCGTCGGATAGGTTTTCTCGGCTGTTGCAGCGATAGCCTCTTGGGAGTGTGGTGTTTTTGCTGCGTTCGGCTCAGATAGGCTTCGTTCAGTTGGTCTTCTTTTGTCCTTAGATGGTCCTGGCTGTGGGACCACTAAGGTTTGATCAACCACTGAGGTGGGTTCCTGTGGTCGTGGGGCAGGTGGGGGTGGGGGTACCACCTGCATTTTTGTCAAGGGGATGGTAGTTTTGGGTTTTTCCTTGGTTGATGTTTTTCCCGAAGGGTTGGATTTCTTAGAGGGTGTGCTCTCTGCCGTTGTAGTTGGTGGATAGTTTGGTATCTTTTTGAGGGGGATCTCTTGTGGTGTGGGGATGCGAGTCCTTCGGGGGTCCCGTTGTGGAAGTGCGGCTCGAACGGGTTCTGTTGGGCAGATCCTTTTGCTGCTTTCCGGTTGGGGTTCTTCACTGCGTTTACGGCGGTGAGTACCCGGTAGTGGACTGGGCATGTTGTGGTTATCCGGTGCTTCGATCAGTTTTAGGTTGTCAATGGCTTGTTGTCGTGCTTCCAGTATGTCCGGGGTTATGTTGGTTAGCTCTTCCTCGGATAATGACGCAGTTTGGTTTGCGACATATTCCTTAAAAGTGCTCTCCAGGCCGGGAGTGGTGATGCCGGCGGCTATCATACTGTTCAGCATGGTCGGGGTCGATTTGGAGTCTTCTGGGAAGAGATCTATCACGGGCGGTTGGTCCAAGGGAGCGGTGAGGTCGCCTGGGTGCCGCTGGGATATGAGGTTCTCCTTCTGGTGGTCTTCTGGGATCGTCTGGGGTCTGCATAGTGGAGACGATATAGCGTTCTTTGAGGTCGCTATCCAACGCGTGAACTCTCGGAACGCAAGGCGTAAGCCCAGCCTCCGCAATGCCTTGCCCGGGGGATTCCGCTGGTGGAAAGCCGGGGTCGGAAAGAGCGGCGGGGGGCGAACCTTTCGTCCGGAAGTCCGTAAGAAAGGGCTTTCTTCTCTCCTCTAAGATGAGGGGTGGGTTCGGGAGGCGTTTCGTCACGAAACGTTCCGAAATCCGAAGGTTTTGTGGTGAGCTCCGAGCGCGTATATAAGTAGGATAGCGAAACTTTCCGCTAACACAGTAGTAGTTTGAAAGTAACACCAGCGATGGAATAGTTGAAGAGTATAATAAGCCATGACATGCTCATAAAACCCATGAGACCAATAAACTTTTTCCTCCTGTGAAAAATAAAAATTTTTACCTCTACCACAGCCTCAACTGGAGGTATATATAGAAAGTATTAGGTTTTAGTATAAAACACACTGAAAGTAATTTAATTATACAATGAAATTATCCTAATTTAGTATAAGTAATTTTTTATAATTATGTTGTACAAGTCTTATTTGGAACTCACTTAAGCTCGCGCTAGCTTCAGCAAAAAATATTTTGCTGTGGGTTTTGGAATACTGAGGTTTCTTTAGTTCAAAGTTCTTCAGTTCAAATGAGTGAGTTCATGCTGGTGAGGCTTAAAACAAAACTGAACAGCGGAAGTTCGTGTTGTTTTATGTGGAGAGGTCAACTATAATTGATGTCATAAATTCAGTACTCAATTCATCAACCAACAATGGCATGACAGAGAATTTTATATATTTTATACATAACAACTAAGGTTTGCAAGTTTACAAACTTGCCCCCATTTCTTCCCGTAGGTGGCTTAAAAAACGACTACAGGAATATTACCAGAAATTGGAAAATAGCGCCTTCTGAAGAACTGATAACTTACAAAATTCTAAATTCACGACAAAATTTAAGGAAAAATTTAAGTCATATGCGGGATTCGAACCACCCCTTTAGCCGGGATATGCTCTAATCCAATCCAAGTCTTCAAGATGCCTGTCAAGCATGCGGTTTATAGCTTGTTCAACGTTGAGGTTCCTAATTGATGTGATGATGATAATGATGAGATTTTTTTTTTACATGACAACCCAAAAAAATAGTGTTGTGTTTTCAGGGATAATTTATGTATGTATGTTTGTGAGTTCCTCTATTTCACCATAACTTCCCAACAACTTAACCGTTATTGTTGTTATATCGTTAAATTTATCTTGATAGCGCAAGTGACGCTAGTTACATAAAAAACTAAACTGGCGAATTTTAGACGCCATTTTGTGAGAAAATAAATGTTTTTTTGTCTTCCAAACCCAACGAGCTGGGTATTAAAATGAAGGGCTTTAAAAAGTGATTTCATAATTATATATATAACATGCAGTTTTTTATTTCAATGGAATGATACAACTTTTAACAAAAATATAGTACATTACTGCAGCGGCCAGCAAAGGAGGCATTGATGGACGAACGTGTAAATGTGGGCCGATGCGAAGCCGGGGCACACATACGTAAGTCCATCAATGCCTAGTTGTGGCCAAGGCTTGAATAGTGCTTTTCTCAAATATTGCGCGGAAATTAAAACAAAGTATAGTACCTAGGCAGATTTTTTTATATGAAGATATTGTTGTTAAATGTACAATTTATGACTTTTAAAGTGGACTTTCCGGGGATTATGTTGGTTTGGGATAATTCTAAAGAGGTGAAAAAAGAGGTGAAGAATTTCAGGTGGCGTTGAATTAAGTTCATCACACTCATTGTCTTCACTTGAACTCATTTTGTCGAAACAATTACTTTTCAAAATCTATGACTACCAACAAACAACAATTAAAAGTGTTAATTTGTTTTTTTTTCAATAAAATGCGTTATATTTGCAAGCCAGATCGAAATTTAAATAAAACCTTTGATAAGTTACATCCTTGGTTGCCATACTTCGCAGTAAAAGATCGTTCTATTTTTAAATTACACGACAGATATGAGTTTAGTTTTTGCAATTTATTTGGCCGCTACTTATAGATATAGATTTTCATACATTTTTTGGCGGTGTGTATTTGGCCATATGAGTTTTTTAACTGTCACGGTCATTGAAATTGTAATTATTATTACCAACGGGATATTTAATTATTATTAACGACGGCAAGAACTATTCGCAGTACTCAAAAAGTTATTAAAGATTGTTCACACGCAATTGGACAAGATACAGCCAAGTACTTACTCCGTCCTCGAAATGTACAACCACCAAAACTATATGGCTTACCGAAGGTACATAAGGAAAATGTTCCACTGCGACCAATAGTGTGCCAGATAGACTCGCCTACATATGAATTGGCGAAACATGTGGCCAGAGTCTTACAGCCATTAGTTGGACAATCAACATCATATATAAAAGACTCCCGACATTTTATTGAAATCCTGCAGTCGATCACAATGTCAACAAACGACTCGCTTGTCAGCTTTGACGTCGAGTCCTTATTTACCAACGTCCCCGTTGCCGACTGTATGGAGATTATTAAGGTAAAGCTGCAGAATAACAACATCCCCGTGGAATACGCTACATTACTACATCATTGTTTATCTACAAGCTATTTTATATATCAAGGCGATTACTACCTACAGCTTGATGGTGTAGCCATGGGCAGTCCAGTTGCTCCTGTGGTAGCAAATATATGGATGGAGCATTTTGAAGAGTTAGCTATCTCCACTGCATCTACCCACATCAAGCTGTGGAAAAGGTATGTCGATGACGTATTTGCCATAATAGAAGGAGATGAACAATTGATAAAATCGTCATTTGAACGGAATTCATGGCAAAATAAAGTTTACCTATGAAATGGAAACGGAGAGAACAATTGGTTTCTTGGACGTCAAAGTACAAGTCCGTACTGACGGTTCTATAGGCCACTCAGTGTACAGGAAACCGACCCATACTGACCGGTATCTACACGCGGACTCCCATCACCATCCAAGACAGCTTAACTCTGTGGTAACAACACTGGTGAACCGCGCTTATGACCTCTGCGATGACGAACACCTAAACGAAGAGTTATCACATGTCCAAAAAGTCTTGCGGGATAACGGCTACAAAGTGAAACAAACACCAGTGCGTCATAATGTCAACAAAATCAAGAAATACAATGTTGAAAGAAAACCAGCTTATTTGCCATATGTAAAAGGAGTGACTGATAAAGTACTGTATAAAAACTATCTTCACCCCTTTCAAAAAAGTTGCTCATATGCTGCGTTCACCGAAGGATAACTTTCCGTTGGAAAAGCCTGGTGTGTACAAAGTCAATTGTAGCAGTGGTGAGTCCTACATCGGTCAGACAAAGCGAACAATATCATGTCGTATTAAGGAGCATATAAGGGCAGTCAAAAATAATGATATCGGAAAATCAGCCATAGCTCAACACCTTCTGGAGTCTGGTTCTAACCACTGGATTGAGTTACACAACCCACAGGTACTCTCAACAAAACGCCACTACATACCGAGAACGGTAAGAGAAGCGATTGAAATAACGAAGTATCGAAATTTCAATAGGGAAGATGGGTTTCAACTGTGGAGACCATGGAATCCAGTGGTTAACCTATGCAAGAGCCGAAGAAATGTTTCAAATAGTTCACGACCTGATACCGTTAGTTTTGTATGTCGAAATTTAAATAGTGTTGTGAGTGAAAATGACAATAATAGTATCGCCTTGCCGAAAAAACGTACTAGAAAGAGGGTAGACCGGTTCGTCTGCTCTTAGTGCCTACCATCCACTCACATAGACTTCAGTTTACTCGTGATCATGGCGCTTGCAACAGTGCCGAAATATCGGGAGCTCAAAATTAATCAAAAACACGGTAAATATCCCGTTGGTAATAATAATGTATTTGGCCAGTACAGCAATTTCAATTTATCTCGAAGGTTGTTAAAATAATACTCACATTTCCAAGCATGTTTGAGAAAAATAATTTGCAGTCGGTTTTTTTACGTTTTAATTAATTTATTTTTGCAATTTTATTTTTAATAATGTTCAAAGACTAGCTTATCAGCAGTAAAAATATAGATGTAGAAAACATTCTCTAGCCTAAGGCGCGCAAAATATTTCTTAAAAATACTGTATATTTCTTCTCAATATTCATTTTTTATGATAGCTCCTTCGAAACAGTAATAGCTCGTTTATATAGATTTTAGTAAATAGAGTTTCTTAAATTGGTGCAGTGGACATCAATAAATTAGCCACACATTCACTGACATTGCCTTTCACGGATCTTTTAGTGGAGGTAAGCTAGGAAGTCAATAAAGTACAGTAATATCGCGGGCTTATGTGATCGGTAGACCGAGCGATAACCGTGTAGGTCGGGGTTAATTTTCTTCTTAACGGATCAACCAAGTTAAGTAACGTTTGCTGCGGTCATTATTTGAATGGTTGACCACTAGTGGCTTTACTACTGAACCTGTTTCAGAGGGTAGGTTAAACCGTAAGTCCCGGTTATTGCCTTAGGCGTTATAACACGGTAGCAGGGCATTTCCAGTATGCGTTCCTAGCTAGCTACCACATTCAAGTAGAAGATCTTTCGTCAGGCGCCTAACAGTGACTTCTGAAACCTATCATTGCGAGCCAATAATTCTAAGTTAGCCTGAGGATCTTCGAATATATCATCACTTACCATCACGTGAGATAGTGATAAAAATAAGTACAAATAAAAAAATATGTCTATATAATAAGTTTTCCAAAAAATCATCGTTGAGCTTGGCTTGCAATGCATATTTATTGATTTCATTGCAGTCTACTCAAAAGCAAGAAGTCTCTTTCTTACGAGGAACTATTCAATTCGGAATATATGCATGTCGTAGGTACGTAAATAAAGCAGAAACGAATAAATTTCAATGGAATCGTGATATAACACCATTATTTATATTTACTTGCCTGTTCCCCTATGAGGGCGTTGAATGAATCATTCAGTTCTTTGACGCTTCCTCCATTAAATGTAGTTATTTATGGAGCCCAATTAATTGATAACGTTTAATGATAGACTGAAATTGGGTTATGTTTGATCGATCGCTTTTTGATCGAGTCCGCTTCACACCTACTCGTATTTGTTTTGAGGTTGGGTTACTTTATGATGATTTATATCCATTTAGGGTTTCATACCTAATAATAAATACTATTTACGTCGATATGGTATTACATAAGTTTACCTGATGTTTTTGTCTAGCTAGAACAAGTTTTGAAGATGTGAGTGGCTTTTCGGTTTCCCACCAAATATATACATGCAGATAAAATACTGAAGATCAATTTAATTTCTGCTCGGTTACTAAGTGCTAGGCAAAAATTAATCACCCTCCATATCTTCATGTGGGAGTTGTAAAAGGTGACGCATAAGTGATATATACCCGAAGGTGAACAGCAGCGCCTTTTGAGGAACTGCTATCTTATACTGCAACCTCCAATACGCCTGCATAGGAATTATGGCTCCACCATGAGAGGCCTTCTTATGTCGAAGTCGTGCATATTCATATGAAAACACTATTAGGTGCAGGTAAGCTAATTAAAATCTACTCTTTAAAAAGCTTTAGGAAACTTTTCCTATTGGGCATTAAGTAATGCAGTACATTTCATTGAAGAGGTAACAAAGGCCATACATCACAGATATTTTCAATCTCTACATAACTTAGCAGAGTGGAGGATCTGAATATGGAATAAATAATAAAAAAAAATTGTTTATATCTGGAATTAACCCATACGTAAATTAAAATGTTTAAATTTATAACTAATACTGTAAAGAGATGTCACTAAAATACTTATCCGAAGTAGAACAAAGAATAAACAAAAATAAAGGAAAATGAAATACCTATGCAACGCACTTGCCGAGCTAAATGACTTTGAATGGAAATCCGGAGAGTAAATACTGGATTTCTGAATATGTCCTCAGAGTTAACCACAAGTATTCTTGGAGGAACAATGCCAGCGAAGTCAGAACGAATCCACAAGAGATCGACTGACGGTAAAAAAGTCAGGGACACCCGCCTCAGCGAACATGCCTGACGCAATCGCGGTAACTTCATAAGAGCCCGGAATATATCACTATACTGAACTCTCCTATTCATTGGTTTCTGCGTGTACCTTGTCAACAACTGACGCTGTTACATACCTAAGCAATACGCCTTGAACAGTCTGGCCTTGATGTCATTACTGTACTTAGATAACCAGCGAGGAAGCATGTTCCCTCTGACTGCAAGGACCCTCCGCTCCCGCTCGATATCCTCATCCTATATCCTCATCCGATATCTCCGTCCTGAAGCCGTTCCGTCAACCGATGTCTCAAGTAAAATCCTAATAAAACCTGGGATAGTTTCTGGCTTAGAGCAACACGGACCTGATTACTTGTAATCAAAAATCACTGTTTCCTTTGAAGCTGCTGTTGTGTTACAAGAATTTGAAGACATCACGTAGTTACTCCTAGATTCAAATTTATCCTCTACCCACAACAACACCAGTGGATAGTTTAATCTTTTAATAGTTTCTGCAAACATTTTCCAAGAAGTTCCGAGTCAAAGTTCCGACAAACTAGGATCCTAGTAGTATGTTTCTTTAGATTTAACTCCGTCTGAGTCTATGAAACAAATTTATACCACAGAGTAGGAATCCTTTTTGTATTTTCAATAAATTTTGTTTTAAGAAGTTCTGAGTCAAAGTTCCGACAAACTAGGATTCTAAGTAGTATGTTTCTTTAGATTTAACTCCGTCTAAGAATGTGAAACAAATTTATACCACCTTTTTTATTTTCAATATTTTTTTTTATAACTGACAGTATAGCATTTGACCACTATCTCATGTGATGGTAAGTGATGATTTGGTCAAAGATATTGTTCGAGCTAGCCTAAAATTATTGGTCCTCAAGGGCAGCTGCCGGAACAGACCGTTAGGTGCTGGGCAACAGATTTTCTACTTTAGCGTGATATGATGGCGGGTATTCGCAAAATGCCCTATTACCATGTTGTAACGACTGCCATCCTAAGATAACAACCGGGCCCGACACGGACGGCTTGACGTGCCCTCCGAAGTACGGAAGCGCTCAGTAGTAATATTACCAATAGCGATCACCCTGACTGCAGCGAACGTAGCTTAACTTAGTTGATCAAGAAGGGCGGCTTAGCAACGCTTCTCTACGAGCGCTTCAAAATAGGACAAAGGAGATGGGGGGGAGTGATATTCCATTTTATGATAACTTTATTGTTTTAATATCTACACAGGGTTATTGGTAATATGCTAACAACAGTAGGGTTGACATCAGCTAGTCCTAACAAACATTTTGACATAAAATAAATTTACCGTTTTAAAAAGAATAAACATATTTATTTATATTTTTCGTGTTTTTTATGTGTTTTTGGCGGAATATGTACGAGGCCCATCTAATGTTAAAAGTCTCTTTTGCCTGTGATGTATTATTTCATATTTTTCAAAACTCTATTCAAAGGAAGCAAGGCGCGGTCTAGTGTTACCGCGCTGAACGGTCTTGGCTCGGAGTAGGCATTAAAACACAAAAAAAAATGTTTTTCAAAACAAAAAATAAAATATATCAAAATGTTTGTTAGGACTAGCAGATGTCAACCCTAAGAGGTTGTTAGCATATTACCAATAACCCTTATATGCGGTGTAGAATCAATACTAGTTATATAATACCAAGGTATAACTAGTAATGATTGTACACCGCATTCTGTAGTGACGTAGTTCTACAAGCTTCCACTAACACAGCCGCGCACGGTACATATTTTGATGGCAGTTGAAACAAGTATTGCTTATCCAAGCGATAATGTGTTATTGTTTTACTTTACGTACGTACTATTTGTATTTACATTAGACTTTTACTAGACCCTTGTCTAGGTGTATATTAATGCAAATAATGTTTACCCGTATAAATGCGCATCAATAATTTACTATCGACTGGCGCGTCTTAGTGACTAAATTTTTTAGTCATTATACCAAATATTGCTTGACCTGTTGTCTTAAATTTTGATAATTTCTGACCTAAGTCACATTGACATTTTTTGTCGGTTAAATGGTGCTATCTCTTACCATTTCACCGACAAAAAATGTCCTGCACAATTAAAGGTTTTCTTGATCGTCGCCGAAATTATGGAAATTATAGATACACTCGTGGGTATATCTATAATTTCTGTATTATAACTGTTGCCATAGACTATATGTAACTTTAACTTTATTAAACAGCCTGATCTTTAACTTTCTTTATTTTTATCCTAGCTTGCCACATAACAATACAAACATCCAGCGCAATGGCACTAAACGCAAAGTATACCCTAGTTATACAAGAACACCGGTAGCTAGGTTAGTCTTTTATTTGTTCCTGCAAATACTCCCTGAGGAGACCCGAGTTACAGTTCCAACAAAGTCCAAGCGTTAAATTTTTCTGTGCATTCAACACGTATATATGAACATCTGTCATATTATAGGGTTTTTATAACAAACTTTATGTAATTTTGAAAAAAATGGAATGCAGTCTTATCACTAAATATTTCAATGTTATTATAGATCGTTGTTTGGTTGTGTAAAGTTGTTGCATTTACGTAATGTGTTGTGTGTTATTAGATGTTTAGTAAAATATTTTATCAAGTCAAATACGTTTAAAGTTAACGCTACATGAATCGATTATCGCATTAGAACCTGCTACAATAAAGAAACGAGTTATGAAAATCTAAAAAACTACAGATAGCGCTGGAAATCATTACATCCCACTTGCACACTATATAATTTTTATAAAGTGCAAGTGAGACATAATTTGGACTGCTATTTCGAACTCATTTCTTTATTGAATGGGGTTATATCTACCACCTATTTTATGTTTTAATATGATATTTTTTTTCTGTGCTCTGTAAGTGATGCCTTATTATTAATTTTTTGGTTCTTTCGGGGATAATAATATGAACGGGTTAAAGTTCGACATAGTGAATGTTAAATAAGATTTTCAGTTCCATACTATGAGTGTTGGTTCAACACAGTTAGATAGAAATATTATCTTCAAGAATGGTTTTACACCTATTCACCTACACCTATAAGGTAACTAGTTTTAGACAGTCAGCTACAACAGTTTGTTGGTTGGTTCATCCATGCGCATCTCAGATAACGAAAACAATTGAATTTCATTCATAAATGGAGTATGTAGATCGTCCACGCGGAGAATTAATAACACATTTCGACTATACTCAGTTTGAAAACAATCGACGTATCTTTTAGTTTATCTACTTCGGACGTCCACCGTTGAACAAAGGTTTCCACCAATGAGGAGTAGAGGGGTACAATAATTACGTAAGTAGATATCGTTTCAGCTTCAGCATAAATGCTTTGGTATATCTGTCGTTTCTCCATATTGCTCCATTCTCTTTTATTGCCTAAAATATCTTTAAAACAAATTGAGGCGCTGAACGCAGCAAAATTTTATTACAAAATTTTGTAATCTACCCTTAATAATAACAAATACTTTTAAAAGTATCCTAAAAAATATTAAATAATATTTAGACTAAAATTGTTTTAGTCTCGATCGTGCGCTCGGTAAGTCAAGACCTCCTGAAGATGCTTCGTTTAGAAGCGAAACCAGTCGGGTATTCTTCCGGTTAGGCTGCGTGATGTTTGTGACGTCACGTAGATAACAGGAAAATTAGGCGGAATTGTCACTAGATATATAATTTTATGCTTTTTTAAGTGTTTTATTTAAATATTATTTAATATTTTTTAGGATACTTTTAAAAGTATTTGTTATTATTAAATATGGATTTCTGCAAAGTAACGCCTGAATCTATCCATTAACTTAATCTACCCTTTTTTTTCTTAAACCTTTGGCCACTATCTCACTCATAAGAGGAGCGTACCTATGCGTTCAAATTAAATTAATGATTTTAAATGTTTTTTTTAGTTTACCCCAATAATGTTTTGTACAAAATCAAGACTAAATTACTTACGCTACACGTATGTAATAAGGTTTCCTTGCCTACAGGTGCACAAAACTTCACCCTATTTGGGTAGGTTTGGAGAATATAGCCTGCAACAGACAGGCATGCGGTGATCCTGATGTACCGAGCCCTTACAGTAGCTAAACTCATATAATAGAATACACCAGTCAATTTATATATATACTTTGGATTTTTTTGGACTAGCAGCTGCTTATGAGCTACTCAAAGGTCGACAATTGGTGAAGTCTACATCTGTCTTTATTATGGTATAAATACCCAACATATTGAGGGTACTTTTTGGTTGATAAATTGTGTAGAAAAACTGGGTACTTGAAAATGATTGTTTCAGTTAGGTATTTGTCTGCGTCAGATAGAACCTTATGAAATTTTGCATTATTTACTAACTTTATTGAGCTATAAATGCAATAAAAACTTTAGTATTCTTTGGAAACACAAATGCAGTCCAAGTTTCCAACTCTCAACACCAAGAAGTTTAAAACCAACTCGGAGGTTCTGTAATTAAGGCAGACCGTGCATTTGATATCTTTGTCGGAGGTACCTTGACATGTCGTTAAACCGTCGCACCAGGTGGTAGGATTTCTTGTGAATAAGATAAATCGACGATGACCACTTTGTCTTCTGTTCAGCTATATGGCAAGAAATTCATGATTTATGCTTCAGATGGAAGGATCACTGAGAGGAAAACTTACAAATTCATTGAATCTTTATCTTTATATTTTTATTCTACTAAGGTGACATCGGTACAATATATATTCTCTAAAGAGATAATGACAAAACAAGCAAATGTAAAAAAACTGTTTTTGCTTACACCAAAGACATAATGTTTGTAAAAAGTTTTGGGTTCATTTATATGGCCAGCTGCCACCCAGCCACGTACATGAAGGCAACCATCCTTGAGAATGCTCTGGGTGATTTAGTAGTATTTCATGTATCTTTAGGGTATTCAGGACGTTCTGCATTTGTCTTCAATTGTCATTCTGGAAAGTGTCTAGCAATTGACTATTCACTCACTCATGATTAAAAATACTCAGGTATATTAGGTAATTACAGCTGACGCGATCCGTCAAATGTCTAAGAACATATCGCAGCTGTAAAAATCTCCAGGTGGAGAAATCTGCTATAGCTAAACATCTGGTAGATTCAGGATCTGATTAATGGATTGAGCTCCACGACCCAAAAGTCCTCCCAACGGAACGTCACTACTATTCTAGACTAGTACGAGAAGCTATTGAAATAAGGCAATATCATAATTTGACAGGATGATTTTAAGCTAGCTGCATCCTGGAATCCATTACTAAGGAAATGCACGAAACACGTTTTACCTTTTCTTTAAAATTTCATGAACTAGACTCATGTTTCTAAATTACTGACGGGTCTATCCACGCACGAATTAACATCAAAATAATATTCTGACTAACCTCGACGTTTCGATCAAGTTGCATTGACCGTAGTCACGAGTAGTCTACTCGTCAAAATATTATTTTGATGTTAATTCGTCCGTGGGTAGACCCGTCAGTTATTTAGAAACATTTTACGAGTCCCTTTATCTTAATGAATCTTTACTACCCTGTGGGGCTATTTTATACAATATTTTATTACAATAAGTTGATAGAATCCAACGGAGAGTCCAGCAAATGACAATCAATTTTTGTAGCCATAAGTGAAAAATATTGATTACTATATAGGTTAGAAGTGTCTACATTCTGTAGTAAGCATTTTGTTTTTTTTATTTACGATACTCTGCTTTGGTTATGACTTCTGCAGTAGTGTTCTTTTGAATAAATTTCTACGTACACGCCATCTATGCCAAATACAATAAACTCAATGCAATTATTAACAATTGCAAGTAAACTTTATGTCAAGATTAACTTTCATCAAAGCTTCGGACTTTGAAACTTTCTAAGTCAATCCACCGATGGCAATACTCAGCTCTTGGATGAATAAAATAAGAAATTCATAATTAAACGTAGTAAATAATACATAACATTTTAAATATTAATTTTGAGAAAAAATCATTAAACTCACTATTTTGTGCGTTTTGCATACATACCGCTAATTACTGATTGTAACGAAGTTTCAAACTGATATGGGACCAAAGAGAGATAGAGTATACCTATATATAACTAATATTATAACAACGAAAAAAGAAATTGGGAATCGCTTATTGTAAAATTCAAATATCACGTTTTCAAAAACCAAAATGTATGAGATATTGGAGATGATTTTAACTTGTTGGTTAACTTTAAATTAGGTACATATTCAATACACTTTTTACTGTAAGGGATACATTTGTAAAATCTCTTAATATGAAACGGTTTATCTACCTAGTAACTGATAAGTTATACGTATATACATATGTCACAGCCAAAGTAATAAATCTGGATATTATATATACTGTCTAGCCATTATATATAATGTCTACTCAATTTAGATAAAGTGATAATTGACACAAAATTTTACACAAATAAACGATCGAAATGTATTACTTTTAGTAGTAATTATTAATAATTCACGACACATATTGGTAAAAGTTATAAAAAGGGGTTAAATATCATTTAGTCTAGGGCAAAGTCATATTTAGGTGCGACGACGAGCGAAGCGAGGAGGAGCGTTAGGTTACTTGTGACTACAACAACGCCACATAAATTACTACTATTCTTATATTTATTTTTAAGCTCTTTAACCATTCTGGTGCGCCCTCCGTGACCAATAGAAATATGAATCTCATGAATAATATCAAAATTTTGTGTCAATTATCACTTTATCTAAATTGAGTAGACGTTATATATAATGGCTAGACAGTAGGTATATATAATATCCAGATTTATTACTTTGGATGTAACATATATACGACATACATTTTACCTTATCCTCCATTCTACCACACCTAAAACCAAAAACACTTCTCGTATCCTTCAAGTAGGTCAAACCTAGTTTGAACTCCGTAAGTACACTACCTAGCCGTTGATTGTCTTTAGCTCTAATTAACTAAAAAACAAAGTTCCCTGAAGTTAGTTCCACGTTCGGCTAGTTAGTCGGTAATTCAGACTGACCATTGGATAACGGAAGATAGCTAATGCTGCACTTTTTGTGGAGTATGTTTCGATAATTAGAAAACTGTAGGTAGATTTTACTTTGCATTGTAAAGGCGTTTTTATGTTTTAATGGATGACAAGAATCCTTGGGTCTGTCACCTAATTCTAAAGGTAATACTTTCCAGTATAGTGACATTACATTTCTAACCGATTTAAAAAAAGGAGGAGGTTTTTAATTCGTCTGTATTTTTTTATTGTTTGTTACCTCAAAACTTGTGACTGGGTGAAACCAATTCTGGTTTTGATATATTTTTTTTTTATTTAAAACTGATGCTTGTCGCTTGTTTTCATTTAAATTTCATCAAAATTGGTCAAGCCATTTTTGAGTTACATTCCAATAAATTAAGAATATTGTGCTATCTTGATGATATAGTCGTTGACAGTGAATGATAATCGATCCCGTAAGTAGCAAAGGTCACTAAAATGAGTAAAAAAAACTTTTACCCAAAAAATGGATCCGACTTCAACACTCAAAAGTGTGAAATAACTTGTCAAACTAGGTACCATGCGCACAATATTGTGATAATAGGTACTTATGCACTATCATGGTACCGACATTAACAAGTTATTTAACACTTTTGAGTTCTTTATTCATGTGCACTTAAATGTTGAAGTCAGTTCCTCTTTTTGGTCAAAATGTTTTTAGGATACGAAAACGGTTAGGATGAAGGGAACGTATAACTTAGCTTCGGCTGATTAACTAACTTAACTAATATGTATTTTTAACGTTCTTTGTTTTTAAATCTATCGTAAAAATGGTAATACATCCAAGTCTTAAACTTGGTCGGTCTTATTAGCGTCACAGGTTAAAACCTAGTCTAAAGCTAAATCTGAATTATTTAATAGCTTGGGTCGTTTCGTCTATCAAAAAATTTACTAACCTTATTATTGCTTTGTTTTCAAAATGCTTCGAGGTAAAATATTACTTAAGAAGTATCTAGTCTTGGTAAAGAGATCTACCACTTAGAACATAATTATATTTGCAGAATTTTGACACAGAGCGAATACTTACTTACTCTTCTTCGCTCCAATTTTCACTATACTTTTTCTTTACCATTTTATTCGCTATATTACATAATAATTTTCACTTTTTATTCATAAAACTTGCAATCTGCACTTCAAATTAAATCGCGGGAAAACTGACTGTTATAGATTATAAAAAGTGAAAAACCATATATTAAGTTCTCCAGCGTTAGATAGATGGCGCTATATAAAATAATTCATCCAATTTTAAGATGAACGCCGGAATATTTAATCAGGCATATAAAAAAAAATCTGTGGTAGACAAATTAAAAAACTGGTCTAAACCCGAGACTTTCACGTTTTAGTCTAAACTCGTGACATTAATAAGATTAGGTTTAAGTCGATGTTTTAGACCAGAACTTCGTAAACCTAGGTTTAAACCTTCAACACTAATAAGACTGAAAATGATTATAGTCTAATATCTACTGTCTAGTTGCAAATAATAAAATCGGCTTAATGCGGGTCGTACTCCCGCTATAGATATCGAACTGAACTTTTTATATTATTGTGACAGAACACGCTCGAGGCCCACCTGTTGTGAGGCGGTATCATCTGCCTATAACAGATGCATTTCGTCAAAGTGACGAACTGCACTGCGCACGTCACCATAAATCATACAGTTGTTAAGTCACATGATGTTTACTGGCTCTCAAGGACCGCTGCCGGAACAAATTGTTAAGTGCTTGGCGACAGATTTTCTACTTGAGACTGGTAGCTAGCCAGGCAGAAATTTACAAAATGCCCTTCCGCCATGCGTGCATAAAATGGAACAGACTTCAACACTCAAAATTGTGAAAAAACTTGTCGAAGTTGGTACCATGCGGTCAATATTGTGATAATAGGTACTTTTGAACTATCATGGTACTGACTTCGACAAGTTATTTCACCTTGGAGTGTTGAAGTCGGTTCCATTTTATGGTAAAAAAAAAGTTATGTGTAGATTTTTATGTTTCCAACTTTTGTTTGGTGGAGACACGGCTTTGAGTATGGTACGAGTATATTAATATGATAGTGTAATATGGCCTTAAGGATGTGCTAAAATATGTTATGTTAGCTCGAAATAAATATTAAAGTTGGCTTTTTTACTGTAAGATTAATTATTAAATTATTATAATTAATATAATTATTATTTAATTATTAATTAAATAATTAAGCCAGTAATTCTAGGTTAAGCCTGTTAACACCTTAAACCACATCATCACTTACCATCACGTGACATTGTGGTCAAAGGCTTACCTGTCAGCAATAAAAAAAAAAAAAAATAATTATGTTATGCCAGAAACGAAAAAAAAAAAAAAAAAAAAAAAAATTAGACTTCATATTTCAACCTTTTTTTTGTTTTAACGTGCACGAGTCCGACTGGCACTTTGCCAACTTTTTGTATTTGTTGTTATAGCGGCAATAGAAATACATCATCTGTGAAAATTTCAACTGACTAGCTATCACCGTTCTTGAGATACAGCCTTGTGACAGACGGGCGGACGGACGGACAGCGAAGTCTCTGTAAGAGGGTCCTGTTTTTACCCTTTGGGTACGGAACCCTAAAAATGAAGTAATAATAAATATTTTGTAACAACATCGTTATAATCTAAGAGGCAATTAAGTTAAATCTATAGCTCATTGCTCATATAACGTTGATAAGGTACTTTATTGCTTAATACGATTATAAACGGTTTTTATTTATATTGGACTCGTTAGAGCTAACAGCAGAATAAAGTTTTTAAATAGCTTTTTTCATTATAACTTTCATCCAAAAAGTTTTTATTTATAGCGCCTATTTAGTATTCTTATTTGTCTGGATTTTCTATACAAGGTAAGAGTTAGATAGGACAGGACAGAGTATTATACATATATAAACATCTGTATATCGAATAAGCATTGCAATTTAACGGGGCAATGCTGCCAGCATCCTAGTACGCTGCCAACTGTAGTGGGCTGGAGCATTTGGTCTGCCTGTGACCTATATATAGGTTGTCTAAATGCTTTAACTGTAGTAGCTGTAGTATTGTTCGTAGTATTTTGATAATAAAGGCTGCCGGAATAAAAATAAACGTACCCATTTACTTTGCATTAATAAGGACAAAAAGAAGATTTTGTATTCTTAAAAAAACATATTCACATGCTCTAACTATAATGCCTGATGGAAAAAACCTACTATATAGCACCCGCTTTCATAGCATAATTGAAATGCATCATAATGATATTCTGGGGTTGCAGGTTCAAAGCCCGCTGGAAGTTGTCTTTTTCATTCGAAATAATTTCTAAGCAAGAAGTTTGCTGTGTGAAGCGTTTTATTCTTGAAGTCGCGTGGCATTTTGCGTACGCTGGCCTGGCTAGCTACCACAAACTTATCTTCAGGCGCTTAAGGGTGTGTCCTGACAACTATCCTTGAAATCCAGTTTACGATCCTGTACCGCATCATCACTTACCAACAGGTAAGGTGGTGCACAAAGTCTGTAAAATCTGCCTTAGAAAATTACTAAGAAATGCATTACATTCACTTCTAATTTTTGTATTTGTATCATCATGATTGAGGTCAAACTTGTGAATCTTGCCACCACACACCATACACAACATCATTGGTGAAATAAATTTGGTTGAAATCTGATCTGTTTATGCAACTGAGTGATAAGCCTTTGGTTACTTTATCATCTGATGGTATGGTCGAAGATGATGTTTAGGCTAACCTAGAATTACTTACTCTGAAGGATAGCTGCCAGACTACACCCTTAGGTGCTTGGTGACAAAATTTCTATTTGAGGATGGTAGTAGTCCAGCGGGCATACGCAAAGTGCTGTACCATGATAATTATAATGACTGCCATCCTAAGACAACAAGTGGCTCCAAGGCAAGGATTCGCTTACAAGTAATGCCACTAGCGGTCACCTATCCATGTCATGACCGCAGCAAACGTTGCTTAACTTGGTTAATCGGTCATCTTTTTTGTAATGCTTTAAAAGTTTTATTTTTATTCTTTAAAAGTAGAAGAGAAGAGTCCATAGGCCTAACACCGACTGAGTGTAAATCATAACGAAAAATAGACTCTTTTATTCAGGACTTGGGCATTTTGACTAAATCGTGTACTTTATAGGCGAAAAATGTAAAAAAAGCAATCAACAGGTCAGTAACATTATATTAGAGACGAAGATAAAATTTAATCAAGTAAAACTTTCATTTTAACCTTTAACTTAATTATACAGTTCACCACCCTGAAACCTTCAATTCAGTCCCCTCAAAATATCTCACAAATCGTTACCAAAATTGGCAGAAAGAAATCTCATTAGTCGACCGATCGAGTACTTATCGAACAATTTTATTGTTTAAGTTCAGACATCGACCCTTTGTCAGGTTTACTGTTTTCGTCCAAATTAGACATTGAAGACCACTTTGTATCTAGTACATTAATTTGCATCAAAATTTCGCTGCAAATGTACTTTTTTTATATTAATAAGAAACGAGCTTTGCGATGGCAGTTCTCTTATATATATTATCTCTTATATATAATATTTATTCGTAGGAGAAAAGTTTTTTGGAAGAAAAAAAGAAAAGTACAACATATTGCTAGTGATTAATGATTATAGATAAAATATAATATCTAGTAATATGTTGTACTTTTATTTTTTTCTTCCAATAATTTCAATTAATTAAGTATATGTTATTTATTGAAGAACCAAGTACCATGCCAAATAATAATTGTCAACAAACAATATAATCCGTAAATACAAACGTAAACATTGCTGCTTCGACGCTAAAATGAGGTAAAAGCGGAACATTTGTTTTTTATACCTTTATTAACTAAATTATGTGCTAATTATAATTTTTTTATATGCCTTTGTTACAAAGAATCTACAAGCTTTTACATAACGTTTATAATAAAACTGTTTTTAAGTAGCGTAAACATATTTTCCTCTCGGCGCGTTGTGTAAATCAGTACTATAATATTATAAATGCGAAAGTAACTCTGTCTGTCTGTCTGTCTGTTACGCTTTCACGTCAAAACTACTGGACCGATTTGAATGAAATTTGGTATGGAGGTAGTTTGAGACCCGGGAAAAAACATAGGATAGTTTTTATCCGACTGCGCAAAAAGAGGTTAATGTTTTCGCGCGATAACCGACATACGCGCGGGCGGAGCCGCGCCCGGAAAGCTAGTTAATTATATACCTATAAAAAAATATAATAATGGTCGAAAGTGTCACATAATATGATCATTGTGATGACCGACTGTCAAACAACATATAATTACTACTTTAGGACATACTTTTTCTTAGTTTTTTATATAATAGAAAGTAAATGTTATTCGTTCTTAAAAACAATATACTAGCGGCCCGAGCTGGCTTCGCACGGGTAATTACGACTATAAATTGAGATGTAAGCTATCCTATCTTTCAATATCAATTGCACACGGTGTGCAAATCAAATTTAAAATTGGATCGCGGACTAACAACGTGACACGTAATTTTTATATATAAAGATATATTATATTCTAGGCATTGTCGATTTAATATGGATTATTTTGTACTCCGTAGCAAAATTTAAACGGTAAAAACTATCATTATCCTCCCGAAGACTTGTATAAATGCAATATACAATGGGCGAAAACAAGGCAGATAATTGTTATAGGGATTTTAAAATAGATTATCATGCAGTAGATACGTTTATTTCAGTAAGATAATGTATATAGTGTATATACATACACCATATATACATACACCATATATATTATACGCGTATTAGGTAATTTTCTCGCTTCATACGAACCCCGTGAAGTGCTGGGTTAGAATTGCACCTCCCCATTTCATCCCGTGTGGGTGTCGTAAAAGTCGACTAAGAAAACTCGAAAAATACTATTAGAAGGTGGGCAGCAGCGCCTTCTTAAGAACTATGCTATCTTGCACTGCGATCCCCAAGCCGCCTGCCAAGCGTGGGGATTATTGCAAACACCCCCCACATAGGGGAGGCTGTGTTCAGCAGTGGACGATCTGGCTGCTACAGTATACACGAACGGTTCGCTCACTCGTAGCAAAGTTTGCTAGTTTATTCTTAACTTCGCCGTGGTAATGACTTGGATGGGTGACCGCTAGTCACATTACTACTGAGCGATTCAATGCATGCTTCAGAGGGCGTGTGAAGCAAAGACTTGTTCGCTATGCTCAAGCCTACGGTGTTAAGCCATTGTCGGTTCCGGTTGTTGCCTTAGGATAGCGGTTATTACAGCATGGTGATAGGGCATTTTGCAAATTACCGCCTCGCTATCTACCACTTTCAGGTAGAATATCTGACGCTTAGCGCCTAACAGAGTGTTTCGGCACCTGTCCTTGAGAGCCAGTAATTGTAAGTTAGCCTGAACAACATATTCGACATTCCAGTGGACAAACCATCGACCATCGAGCTTTAAACCTCTTAAGCTCGATGCTTTGTCCACTATCACACAAGATGGTAATAAAGGCTAAATAAAAATTACTGGCTTTCAAAGACAGGGTGCCGAAACACTTGAGTTACTTGCTCGATGGGACATAGTAATGTCAGGTAAAAAAAAGAGTGTCAATGTGTATCAATGTAATACAAAGATAATATTTATTTATCTTTGTATTACATTAAGATATTCTTTACAATGATATTAGTCCTTCACATACATACGGTCTATTATTTGTTATGTTTATGTTAGAAGCTTGCTCAGATATATTATGGTATAATGTGTACACGTGCTAAAAGCCAGTAAGGGTATTAAACTAGCTCACGAGTAGAATGCGCCTACGACATCAAAATTGCAATATGGCTCCTAACGTAAGCACATTATTATATACTTAGTTTAACAAGGAGGTTATTCTGCTGGATAAGCTTTTTTACCACAAAAATCTTGACTCATCGGGCGCACTATCGAGAGTGATAAGAATTTTCTCGATCGTGCGCTTGATGAATCAAGACCTCCTCCTGAGTCGAAATACTTCCAGTTTGGCTGCGCAGCGTTCGTAACGTTACTTCGGCTTAACAGAGAAATTAGGCGGAATTGTCACAAGAGTAATTTTATATTTATGAAGTGTTTTATGTTTTATTTGTTATCAATAAATATGGATTGCCGAAAAGTAACTCCTGAATTTATTCATTTGTTTAATAATATGCAATGTTGATAGAAAAAAAAACCAAGACGATGGCAAGAACGTGATATCTCGTGGTGAAATTTATGTCATAGTTTGAATGAATCTTTGAATTTCTTCTCATTATTCAACCACCACAACCTGTGTAACCTGCAACTTCTACACTGAAAACATGAATTCAAGCGCTATTCACCTATTTTTACGCATTTCTAGAGACTGGTACCGTTTCTAGTTAAGCAATGAGTTTACATGCGAAGGGCATCATTTTAACTTATGAGTTTTGTATGTTAATTTATTACAGTCGACGGTAGGCTAATTTCTACCATAAATTTTACTGCGCTTGTCTCTTAGATATATTTAGCATGTTTTAGTGAGATATATGTGATTTAGTTACGTGAAATTTAGTTCAACTAACAGCTTTTCAAAACTGTTCCTTATTGCTTTCAACTTTGCACTTAAATTTAATTCATACTGATGTTATTTAGATACGAATACCTACCGTTTGGATTGCGGTACTTTATACTACAATCGTATTTTTGGTAAAAGACAAATCTTTACACACCATTTTGACTGTTTGTAAGTAATGATGTACTGGAAAATGTTTTAAATTAGAATAGGTGCTCGCCTTTAGGACACTGATAAATGCTGATTTTTTTTGTCACTATTGGACTGCAAATGAGTGAAAGAGAGGCAACGATGGTGAAACCGCAATAATTTTGGTTTTGAAACGAAAGAAAGCTTATTAACGCAGTACTACTAACTTAAATCGAAAATGTAATTATCTTGTCCCTCATGATAAAGATTTGCAGTTTTATTGTTACATTTTTATAGTTTATATAAGTATAAACATAAATATTAAAACGTTTACGTTAAAAATTTTATTGCGTTATTTTGAGTCAAATTTTCATTTTTTTAAATAGAGGTAATTTAAGGGAAATGTGTTTAGGAATTAACTGAGACTTAGATTTTTTATTATATAATTAATTATCTCAGGCCGAACTATATAATATTAGGTTAAAAATTAACATAGTTTTTAACTGCTAAAAACTAAAAAAAATTGCATAAAATCTGTTTTAGTTAAGCTTTTTAGCACTTGTCACTTGCCTTTTAACTAACAGCTGCTTCGCCGTTTTATACTTGAGATTGAAAGCCAACGCGAGTATTCACATTGATATGTGAAGCTTAAGGACCTAATATTAGTTATTTCAACTCAAAAGCCTGGAAAAAGTAGATATTGTATTAAAATTATAAAATTAGTTATAGGCGAATGAGTGAAAAAATATATTAAGAAAAAAATTACAAAATAGTGATAGCAAGACAGTTTAAATTTTCACAGATGATGTATTTATGTTGCCGCTATAACAGCAAACACAAAAAATTGGCCATGTGCGAGTCGAACTCACGCACGAAGGGTTCCGTACCATTAGCTATACAACCATAAGCTAATATAACCATAAGCTATACAACATAAAACTTCATATTTTAACAATTTTTTATTTTAACGTGCGCCAGTCCGACTCGCACTAAGCCAACTTTTTGTGTTTGCTGTTATAGCGGCAACATAAATACATCATCTGTGAAAATTTGAACTGTCTTGCTATCACTGTTCTTTAGAAACAGCCTGGTGACAGACGGACGGACGGACAGGGAAGTCTCAGTCATAGGGACCCGTTTTTACCCTTTGGGTACGGAACCCTAAAAACTAAGGCATGAATGGGAATTCATTTGTCGAAGTCAAATCTAAATAAAATAAACAGTACATAATCCAAGTACGGTAAAAAATAAATCCATTTTGAAAGTAAACGCTTTAAAAAACGAAGATTTATGTACATCTTATTACAGAATAGTTTCTAAGTCATTGTAACGTAAACTACGGTTAAAGGTAAGTAATAAAAGAACCCGTAAGAATTTAATAGAGTTAACTGTACTGAGTCTTACTGCGATACCTACTTATATTACTTATCCACTTAGAAAACTACAATAATATTACTCTTTTGTACCATAGCTAGAAACTTCATAAACTCGAACAAAATACGTGGGACAATTTTAAAAGTAGGTAGTACGGTTTTACAATATATTTCCGATGTACTCCCAGCGGGCCACGCTGCTACGAAGCAAAATAAAATTGAAACGAAAGTATGCGATATTACAAAATTTATGAAAAATTCAATGTGTTCCACGTGTTTTGGTATATACAGATTTAGTATACCGATGTGTGTACATGTGGTGAGAGTCTTTGTTTGTTTGCTTATGGTAATTAGATGGGAAGATCATGCATGGAAAAATAGATTCAATTTTTTTTTGTTGATTATAGACTATCCACTTTTACCACTAACTCATCTGTTGGTAAGTGGAGGTCCGTACCTCCACTTAAAGATATATATATAGATATTTTGCAGACATTCTTCTTGATAACCTAGAATGACACGCTCTCAAGCACAGCTGCCGGAACACACTGTCAGATGCTTAGCGACATTTTTTTTACTTGAAAGGTAGTAGCTAGCTTGGCGGGCGTTCGCACATTTGCCACAACTACCAAATGCTAAGATAACAAAGGATAGCACTCGTTATTACATGGTGATAGGGCAGTTTGCCAATGCTCTTTTGGCCTAACACCCTCAAATAATTTTTTTTTTACCAAGCACCTAACGGCCTGGAAACATTTTCATATATTTTTTATGGCTAATAACTTTCATTTTAGTTAATAATACGGGATAACTCACGTGAATCAGTCAGATAGCTCCGACTATAGTTTCAACTAATTTAGGTCTAGAATTAGGACTGTTGTCAGAACAACAGTCCTTGAGAATCAGTAGTTATAGGTTAGCCTGCACAATATCTTTAACTACATCATGACTTAGCATCAGGTGAGATAATGGTCAAACTCTGGCCTATCAGCTTTAAATAAATAAAACTCCCGTATCGCTTAATTGTAATAAGGCAAAAGAGATCCTATTTAAGGTTAAACTGGCTGGTCACGTTTCCATACAAAGTCGAAGGGTGATCACTCCCGAATTTAAGGTTTTAGGTCTAGGTATAGGTATGGTTACAATTGATCTATTCATTATCTAGGCCTGTATCATAACGATTTTTTTAAAATATAATGTAGTTGAAAGTTATTAGTAAGCGCAGTGCTAAGCGAGACGTCAACGCGGGCGTCCCGAGCTCTCCTTGAAAAAGACCACCGAATGTGGTTGAAACTTTAATCGGAGCTATCTGACTGATTCACGTCAGTTATCCCGTATTATTTACTAAAATGAAAGTTATTAGCCATAAAAAAATGTATGAAAATGTTTCCAGGCTTAATAACTCTTAAGTGAATATTTTTTTTTATAATGTGGTACATTACAAGCGTAGGTTCAGTAGAAATCAATCGATATCATGCTTAGTTCTGGACCTAAAACCTCAAATAAGGGAGTAATCACCATTCGACGTTTGTATGGAAAAGTGAACGGCTAGTACACCCTTAAATCATAATTGTTTTTTTGTCTCAAATCAGTTTGTAAAAATCACATTTTAAATTGGACTCAAAAAACACGCTCGTCTACCCACTGGGGGCCTGTGTCAATCTCTCTCTATTAACTCGGAGATGGATAGCTTAGATGAGGCCATTTTTCGCTTATATCTAGTTTGATTGATTATAAGATTGATTGCCTATGAAATTAACTTGGGAGCACTTTTCATCAAGATATTTAATAAAGTGAACGATAAAAGTAGAATACCAATATATCAAATTTATTTTGTAAGCTCTATCGCAATCTGAGTAATAGATAGTAATTGAAAATTAACTGAGATTACTTTTATTTAAATAATGTTGTAAATAATGTTCTTTTTATGGGAATGTGGTGGAACGAGTGACGAACTGAATAATAATATACTAGCTTTACGGGCGCGGCTCTGCCCGCGCGTATGTCGTTTATCGCGCAAAAACATTAACCTCTTTTTGCGCAGTTGTATAAAAACTATCCTATGTTTTTTCTCGGGTCTCAAACTATTTATATACCAAATTTAATTCAAATCGGTCCAGTAGTTTTGGCGTGAAAGCGTAACAGACAGATAGACAGACAGACGGAGTTACTTTCGCATTTATAATATTAGTACTGAAGTACTGATTAGTACTGATTTGAAGTGCATATGGCATTATTATAACTAAGTACTAAATTAACGATAACTTCTATATATATAATGTGCTTAGAACTACTAATAGTTATACTTATTATTGAAATAGCTTATATACGCGTTGATATTATTAATTTACAATCACTAAGTTCGTAACTTCTGACGAAATTTATCTGTTGTAGGAAGAGGTTCCTCTTCCTATAGTACCAAAAATATAATGTACCTACTCGTAGAATCGTATAACTGTCTACTAAAAAAATCCGGCCAAGTGCGAGTGGGACTCGCGCACGAAGGGTTCCGTACCATTATCTGTAACCTAATCTTGCAAGTTATAGACACGTGTATGGGAACCCCCTGAATTATTTTTTAAATGTAATATATTTTATTTTAATTTTATATATTACTAGCTTTCCGGGCGCGGCTCCGCCCGCGCGTATGTCGGTTATCGCGCAAAAACATTAACCTCTTTTTGCACAGTTGGATAAAAACTATCCTATGTTTTTTCCCGGGTCTCAAACTATTTCCATACCAAATTTCATTCAAATCGGTCCAGTAGTTTTGGCGTGAAAGCGTAACAGACAGACAGACAGACAGAGTTACTTTCGCATTTATAATATTAGTACTGATAATTTAAAGAGAACTTAAAACTAAAAATTCTGTGAATAGTTGAAGCGTCTACCTGTCACCGATATTAGTACCGAGCAAGAAACGGTAAAAAAATCATGTTTGTTGTATGGGAGCCCCCTTTAAATATTTATTTTATTTTTAGTATTAATTGTTGTTATAGCGGCAATAGAAATACATCATCTGTGAAAATTTCAACCGTCTATCTATCACCGTTCTTAAGATACAGCCTGGTGACAGACGGACGTATGGACAGCGAAATCTCAGTAATAGGGTCCCGTTTTTAGGGTTCCGTACCCAAACGGTAAAAACGGGACACGGGTAAAAAAGGGGAAAAATAGGATTTTTTCACAGATGATGTATTTCTGTTGCCTCTATAACTACAAATACAAAAAGTTGGCCAAGTGCGAATCGTACTCGCGCACTTTAAAACAAAAAAGGGTTAAAATATGAAGTCTAATGTTGTATAACTAGTACGGAACCCTTCGTGCGCGAGTCCGACTCGCACTTGGCCGATTTCTTTTACCCTTTGGGTACGGAACCCTTAAAAACACTACTTTCTCAAAATATTGAGATAGCATTGTGTTTTTAACAGATAGAGATATTAATAAGGTTAAATGTAATTAGAAAGATTAAATCTGTTCGTTCATACAAACATTTAAGTTGGAATTTGTGGATCGTGACTCGGAAATCACGAGTATCGCTTACACCGATTAAACTAACTAAGCAGTTTCGTATTTACGACTTTGAAATATAATTATTGTTGAATTCAATTAAACTTTAGGTACCTTAACAAACCTTCAAGCGATTAGGAACTTAGTGTGTTTCTGTGTAGGTGTCATATTACTGTGCAAGTACTTGAATTGAATACAGTGACCACTTATATAATGTTACTAAATAAATTGATTTCAAAGGTGCATTTGATTTTGATCTTAAGAGAGCTGGTTGTCGTAAAAAGTGACATACATAATGAGTAGCATGCGATTATTCGCGTCGACGTATATGTTGCTGCGTATTGGGTGCACAACAGGGCTCCTTACTGTAGTAGCGTCAGCTCTTATTCTCTATGATTCAAACACGTACACGCGGCGCGTTACGAATCTCTGTGGAAAGAATGTGAAATGGTACTAAATATGCATGCCACTTTCAAATTTGATGTTACGTTAAGAGCAAGTAGAAAAGTCAAAATAAAAAAGCTATTACGTTAAATATTAACTTCTTCAGTATAATTAAAGTTTCTCTGGAGTAAACGTAAGACGGAAGATACAGATGAAGCAAAGCTCAGTGGCATTAGCTATGGACTGCCGCGCAGCAGGTCCACGGTTTGAATTCCTTGTCTCATCAGTGCGTTATCAAACGCGCTATCGTTTGTACGTTTTGTAGTGACGCGTAACTTGCAATCTCTATTGTCATAGGAGTACTTGCTGATTATAAGAATAGTAGCATGTATACTACCAGTATGTGAAGCGCTCGTAGCGAAGTTTGCTTAAACATTCTGAATCGATCAGCAAAGTTAAGCAACGTTCGCCGCGGTCACGAGTTGGATGGGTGACCGTTGGTGACATTACTACTGAGCGCTTCCGTGCTTCGGAGGGCACGTTAAGCCGTCGGTCCCGGTTGTTGTCTTAGGATGCCAGTCGTTACAGCATGGTGGTAGGGCACTTTGCGAATGCCCGCCTGGCTAGCTACCACCCTCAAGTTGAAAATCTGTCGCCAAGCACCTAACGGTGTGTTCCGGCGGCTGTCCTTGAGAGCCAGTAATTCTAGGTTAGCCTGAACAACATCTCCGACCACATCATCACTTACCATCAGGTGAGATAGTGGTCAAAGGCTAACCTATCAAGCATAAAAAAAAAAAACTACCAGATAAAACCGGAGGTCGGGGCGAGGACGATAGCTGGCAATAAAACTAAAGCCAAAAACGTATGCAATTATGTCCTTGGATTGCCTATCTTTTGTTAAGGAAACAATATTTTTAGAATATTCTTATATCCTATGTGTTGTTTCAAAATACCTTGTTTCAAACCTTCATAACGGGGTTACGAATAGAAATATTGTGTAGTTGTTTGACCTTTCCTATCCGTATAATTGATTGACATGTGTAAAAATCTAATCATTAGTAGTTTGGCCGATAGACTTATGCAGAATGCAATGTACAAGCACTGGGTTGCTATTGTGACCTGAGTGTATTAATATTTTTTTTTTTACTTTCTTGTTTTTATAATGTTTTTTTTTGATATTAAATTTGTAATCTATTTTTATTTTGAAATTTTTCTTAACAATGTAATTTATGGATCCCAGAGTCTGAAATAAAAAGCTATTATTATTATAATGTTTTGCTAACTATTAATACGAAATTGTATCTAAACAATTTGTGTATGTTCATTCAACGCCTTTGTCAAAATATTTTTTATCAGGGAACGTTGCCAATTGTTAGTTTAGTAAAAATTACTGCTTTAAGTTCCAATTAAAAATACTGTTCCAGTAAGTTATGATTTATTTAGCCTGATAGTAAACTATAGACTACGTTTTTATAACATTAAGCTTCAATTTTAAAGTGGGTTTTGATACACTTCTCACAATATTTAGAGTCATTACTTTTAATTTAATATTAATTATACCTATAACAGTAAATATATATGAATACATACTGATATATAATTAATATTCATACAATGTCTCAAAAGTGATAAAAATAGACATTATTTATCAGATACAGGAAGATAACCTAAACAGGTATTTTTTCATAACTGATTTTGTGCAGTATGAGCTTGCAGAACAAATTGTTCTGCACCCGCTGTTCTTGCTTTTTGCATTCAAACCGCCACAGCCATACCACATAAAGTGTGTTCAACGACATATTATGAGACACCAATGTTTGAAAACAGTCCATTGACATGTCCATGCAGCGATGTCAACAAGTGATTTGAAGTTGCAAGTGTTTTGTAAACTGGGTGATTGTGCCAATTTGATTGACATGGCCACCCTTTTGTTCAGACTTGCTGCTTTTAATGTACAGACGTGATTGTAGTCTTTAATTAGACGAAACTATGTGTAGTGAACTAATTATTAATAATGTCTGACAAATTTGGCATTGAATTCGTACGGTATTTATTATTTAACTAGATGTTATTGTTTTATATCAAAAATGGTTTTCATGTGGTAAGTTTACTGATTTATTGCCCAAAACATCGGTAAAATTTTAAATAAAATTATAGTTTTGCCATGTTTTATCTGTATACTAGTATTCGTATACTATATTACCTACATCTGTACTATTTACAAAAAATACAGAAAAGTAATATAATATATTCTCCATATTAATTTAAATACAACATGTCATTGTAAATGTCATGTTATTACATACATAGGGGGTTTGGCAAACGGATTACAAACTAAATAGCTGGGTAGGTAGCCCATTTAGAATATATATATATTTCACCAAAGGGCTGTGTTTTATAAAATATGTGTCAGCCATTTTTATGAAAATTTACTTCCTAAGCCTTTCGGAAATTCGGTTGCACGTTATTCATTGGATTTTTTTAAAGACTTTCCAAATGCTTTGATACTAGAAAAAGAGAATTTTATGAACGACAACTGAACCTCATTCGCTTAGCAGGCGTTATAACAATAATTACAATGTTAGAATTATCGGGTTGCGTCATCGTAAACATAAGTTTAAAGCTAATTGAAAAATTAGTCTTGTTTGTAGTTCAATTCAGTTTGGCTGCCAATGTTGCTGCGTCACTCTAAAACGGTTAAATGATAGAAGTGAAGTGATAAATTTGCACTATGACTCATTCACTACGATAGTTCAGTTGGAAGAACATGTCCCGGCTATAGGGACGGAATGTCACGGGATCGAATCCCGCTCGTAGTAAAAAAACCTTTTTGTTGTAATTTTGTAAGCTTATTCGCTTAGCAGGCGTTTAATGCAAAAAAAAACAGTAATAGAATGTTTCCTTTTGCTGTGATTTTGTAAAATTCCGAAGCTAACATTAAATAAATTAGTTTCGTAAATATAGTTGTAAACGGCTATTGTTTTTCATCCCACCAATTTAAAGAGAATTTTGAGGACCTTAGCTTAAAGTTGATCAATTTTGTTTTCAGGATAGCACTTGCTTTGACAGCTGGGATAGTGACATATATAATTATGAACGCCATAGATTTGCCAGCGGTTGTCATGGACTCACCGTATGATATAATAGCTGAGCTATCTGCAAAGGAAAACAACACGACGGAATTGAATACAACGATCTACGATGAAGTTCTACCTTAAATGTACAGAGATTTTCATAAATGCAACGAAAAAACTCACGTGAATAATGCAGGTAGATCTGACTATACCTATAGCATTGAATGGTGGTAGAGTGGTGCGAATGTCAGTCTAGCTAGCTATCATTTTCAGGTGGAAAATTTATCATCAAGTACGTGAAGGTGTATTCCAACACCTTCAACAGCACTATCACTCTCTATCAGGCAAGAAAGCAGCCAAAGCCTAGCCTGTAAACCATTAAAAAACGTTTTGACCACAAGCGATGTTCCTTTTTGGTGTTGTGTTATTGACATCATTTTGTTCTTCGACTGGAGTAAGCTATTTGACTTATTCACAAGAGTATATCCTATATAATTTAGTAAAAAGAGAGTGAACTACTTTAAGAATAAATGAGATTTTAATACATAATACCAAATACCTCACTAGCAATACATTTGACCTGAAAGATCTTCCTCTTTGAATCGGCGCGACCGTTGTGTTAAATTTTGCTTGACCAGAAAGCAGCCACTTTGACTGCCTTTTGGGTTGCTTCAAGCAAACTAGTTCCAGTTGGTCGGGCACGCAGTTCGTATCATAAGGTGTGACATAGTCTACAGAGGTTCACCGTAATGGTGTGATCATGAAATCATAATGTATTTATATTTATATCATTAATATGACCTTAGATTATGAGTTCGTGCTGGGAAAATACTAGAACTTCCAAGTATTCCTGATAGATGTCGTAAAAAGCAACTAAGCGAAGAAACATGCCCACTCACGTTGATGTGTGTGGGGTGTTGGTGCTCGTTCTCATCGGGTCGCGGGTATAATAGCTACGGCAGCAATCCTAAGATGCTAACGTAAGGATGGCGGTTGGCTTTCAATTTCAGACAGTATGTTTGCGTGTTGCAGTCGTTGGTATTTTTACAGAAAACATATTGTACCGAAGTTAAATGTTTGAAAAAGCACATCTTTCCATCAGATGAAGTCTAGTAGTCTGGTGAATTACCGCCCACCGTCCCTTAAGATAGTTAAAGTAAATCAACAGTATCACAAAGTTTCTGCTCGATAGAGTAAGGTTCGGGTGGTTGATAGGCATCCGGCGCGAAATTGGAGGACGCGGATTCGATTCACGTCCGGAGTAAATGGGATATTGTACCGACATTACCGACCTTACATCAGAAGCATAATGGTAGGATAATGATATCCTATCAGCCGCGGAAGAATCAAGTTAATCAAGATGTGCTCTGGTTGGGCTCCGTGCGATTATGGCAAAACCCTCCGTAATGGGAGAGTGTCGGTTCTGCAGTGGACAATCCGGCTGATACAGTATATAACTACCCCCTGTCCTAATTAAGTGTTGCACCTTCTCGGCCTTTACTTTCAGGCACGAGAGAGCAATAATTAAGTCAACCAGTACATTAGAATAATTGTAGAAATATATCATCAGGTCTTCCCTGTACTTCAGGTATTAGGTATATTAATCCTGTTTTTATGCAACCAACACGACAAAATTAGATAGGTTTGACATTCAAATTCAACAAAATATACGATGTTGCACAGACGTGTTGCTAGTTAAGGTCACTTCCATCCGAAGTATTATGTTTGAATTTTGTCGCGTTAGTTGGTGAGACGAACAACGCATGTTGCGTTGCGTTTCGACAGCTAACCAGGACTCAAAATTCGTCAATGATTTCTGTTGTACTGCACTGATAGCCGGATTCCACTGCTGAAGAAAGCATCCCTCAGTAAGGGGGTTTGCCATAATCCTCACGCTTGGCAGAGATCTTGGGGATCGCATTTGAAGCAGTTCCTCAGAAGGCGTTGCTGTTCCGGTATTTTTTCCTTAGTCGCCTCTTACGACATTCACGGGAAAGGAATTAGGGGTAATATTCTGCACCCCACGGGGATTTTAATGCTTTTTTTCAATTGCCACTTCGTTCGACGACAAAGCTGATTGCTTGCAATCCAACAAGAAAAATAGTTTTGTCGTTCGCCTACGGTATACAAATTAGATCAGAATGTCGTCAGTGGTCAAGATAGCTATCTACCTAGATTTAAACAGAACTGAATTGAATTGAATGTAGACACTTAATTCAATTCAAGAAAAATGTTGAGTATAACTAGGTATGCAATGTAATAGAAGAAATTGAGAACCGAATGTGGTAAGTTCAAACAAGGAAAATCACTTTTTACGAATAGGCAGTACTACTATTCAAGTCTCTCATATAGTTGTGTTGAATATTATATCTGACAATCACAATTTCGCATCTATACCCTATTTTTTAAGAGAGTTTTAAGGTACAGTCAATACAAAATATACTGACATTTACGGATTGACGGAAGGAGGGAAACTATACGCGTCCTATTTTTCGTTGTGAAATCTCAAAATTGTCTATATGTTCTTAAACCGTTCAGTCTTTCTTCAAGCTAGTTGATACTCAAGTCCTACATCCTTTTACAAATCATAACAGATACCGGATACGGGATAGATAGATAGCTGGATAGCGAACAACTATTAGAAAAAAAAAGATTAAACGACTGTCTCTAAAACTGGGCGCTTATAGGTAACCTCATAAAGTCCATTGAGAACTTTAAATAACCAAATTATTGTTGTATTCATTGATTTCTCTCTCCAATTTCATATGCTTCCGTAACTTGAGAGTTAAACACGTTTCACGTGATTTCGATTTGATTACAAGATAAGTTCGATTAGTATTTTAAATATTCATCTAAACACGTTGGTCGAGTCTTATACGTTTAGATCAACATCAAAATCTACAATCAAATTATGTTGTAAAAATGTAAGAGGCGACTCACCTGGTGATAAGCGTTCACCGTCACCTACAGATTTCCGCACCACCAGAGGTCTCAAAGATGCGTTGTCAGCCTTTGAGGAAAACATATGCTCTTTTCTTGAAAGCTCATAAAGTATAAGTTCGGAAATTCTTCAGATGACAGCTGATTCCACATAGCAACAGTGCAACTCAGAAAATGGCGCAAGAATCGCATGTTGGGTGACTTCCAGACGTCAACATGAAATTGGTGACACATCATACGTCTTGACGTCCAATGCTAAATTAAACCGAACAGTAACTCATAATGTAAATATTACATCATAATGTAAATGAGTTCCTGATCGGTTTTAATTAAACTTACAATAATAATATACCAAATAAATGTTTAAGCTCTCCTGATAGTATATCGTACAATATTTTTCTTTTATTCCATTTAATTCTATAATCCACTATAATCTATAGTTACGCTGTGACACAGCAAAGAGGTTATTTTCACTCTAATTGCAATGATCTGGGATCAGTACAACTAGAAGGACAACGCAAAATAGTATTAAATAATATTTTCGCTGACAACACACAACAAAGACATAACTGTCAAAAGTTTAACGGTGAGTTCCGGCAGGTGTAATTAAGAGCCAATATTAGGTTAGTTCAACTATATCTTCAACTAGACTAATATAATATATTGGATCAATATATTATATTGGTTAAGTCGACAATAATAATAGCTTATTATTGTCCGCCCTATCAGCGATTATCAAAAAGTTTGGTTTTGGTTTTATGTTCAGCCCGACTTAAACCTCCAAATTGCACTCATATTATCTACGCTATATTTGAGGTACACATAGGTGATAGGTTGTTAATTTTTGTTGTGCGCTAAATGTGCACCAACACTCCACTAATGTCAATGTCAGCTGATCACTGTATACTAAAATTAGGTTAGAAGATTTAATCCTAGACATCTTTACGATATTCAACACAAGGATGTGGATCGACTCATTCATATTGTGATCCATAGATAAAGAATGGTCAATATATCTGTAGGCCTGTAGCTACAATTTTAATACTAAATTTAGCAATAGTCACACAGTGAACCTATGTCAGTCATGATACTATTTACACAGAAAATACTTACAAAATAGCATTACTCCTTAATTTTATTACACGCTAAAATAAGAACATCTGCTGTGTCGCCAGCTCTTATCCCTCGCAAGTTCCAAGGGAGATTTTCGTTTATTATATTTCGGGTGCCGTTGAGTTTTCGGTACCTATACGGTAAACTACGTACAAACTCGGCCATGTTTTGCATAATTAGATAAACCGTCCGTTAGGAGCAATGAATTTACGAGGGCGTCAATGTATACGAAAATTTCTCGGCGCTGCGTGCCTCTACCCCTTTAAAATATGCCGTAACAAAGTAGCCTAAGTACTGACTCTATTAAACTACGTGACAATGGGGAGCTGTTTAGGTTGTATGAATTAAGTTTACGTGTTATTTTATATTGCCGGTGATGATTTGTCGCTCTGAAACGTGGTCCGAGCCGTTGCCCTTACAACTAAACTCAACTCAGTGTGACGATGCTTGGAATTAAGGCTTGATAATGCCAATGCTTGATTAAACAGATATTTGTAAAATAATCAAAGTATACGGACATTTCTCTTAGAATTTAAATGTAGGTGTGCAACAGGTATGCTACTTAATCGATCGATTAAATGACAAACGTGCAGTGCGACAACTTTTATTCTTCAAATTACAACTTACATCGATATGATGTTGTTTCACAATAAAACAGTATGTTATATTAAGGAAACTGTTGAAATAAGTCGTAAAATTTCAGGAAATTAGGCTGAAAAACATTTTAACACGTAATATTAACAAATATATATTTTTTAAATGTATCTTAAGAAAACATTAAATAATAAGTGAACAGGTACCTTCGGGGTAAGCGCGCTCCATCATCGACCGTATCATTACATAATATCAGGTGAGATATTGGTCAAGTGCTACCCAGTTCATATAAAAAATAACATTTTAATGAAACAATTAAAAAAATATAACAATATATATCTAGTGACAATTCCGCCTAATTTTCCTGTTATACCCACGTGACGTCACAAACGCCACCGCAGCCTAACCGGAAGATTATTCGAATATTTTCGCTTCTAAACGAAGCATCTTCAGGAGGTCTTGACTCACCGAGCGCACGATTGAGACTAGACCGAGATAATATGGATTTCCGCAAAGTAACGTCTGAATCTATTCAGTATTTTAACACGTACTACCATCATTCTTGCCGTCATATTGTTGTTAAAGGCATCTCAGAAGGAAACCAATAAATCAACACAGGCAGTCAATTAGCATCGATATAACATGTTACATCACAATCAGGTCAAATTAATGAAATGTTCAGTAATATCACTAACCTAAATCACTCGATATTCCATGGATTCACCGTGCGGGTACCGGTTCCACAGCGTTGCAGAGGAAGAGGTTTGAGTCAAGGTGCCTGAGACTTGCAACCCATGGAGTAAGGTCTTTATGTTGCATCAATGCACCTTTTCACCGCTTGAGCCTCCTCCTCTGCCTAACCTAATTTGGTAAGGCCCTAAGCTAGGACCAAGTATCTCTATGTACTTGCTCCTAGGTCCTAAGTGATGTTTGACAGAAGTAAATTGGCAGTGACGTTTTGTGAAGTTGGCAAGTAGCGTTCTCCACGCCACAGATCAAAAATGCGGTGCTTGTTACATAGTATTAGTTTTAACTTCAATATTCTGAAAATATTACATGCGCATGCCTTGAAAGGCGAACGCAAGCTTATTCAGACGTCTGTGCGTTGGTAACTCAGACCATGTGGATAAATTGGTCTGTGATTGGGACCTCACAATAAGATAGTAATACACATATTGTAAAATTAGATTTGTAACTCCAGCTTAGTGAATAAAGCAGCATAACACAACAAAACAAAACCAATAACCGTGTGCGGGCTCAAACACACGACCAATTCAGCGATCGATAAGAATGATAAGAGTTAGGACTTATTTAAACTATGACGGTTCACAGCGATCTCAATTGTTAGAGCGCATCTCGACCAGATATAGATCGGTAGAGGATTCGAGTCCTGTTCTTGATTCAATTTTTTCCTTTCGTTGTGATTGTATATGGGTAAATAGGGAATGCAATACCGTATAATTATTTCAATACCGGTATTTGCGGGACTGAATATTCTCAAACCAGCGAGATCCAGATAATTGCTGATCCATCTGATTACTTTATAAATACAGAAATTTCCTAAAACTTATTGAAGGTTTGCATAACATCGCATTTTGTAAATTGTGAATCTTCTACATTCAATAATACTTTCACGCAGCGACAGACAGCTAAACATAATCCTAGAAAAGACTTAATACAGTTTTCACCATTAACTTAACAATATACTTTACTAGCTTTCCGGGCGCGGCTCCGCCCGCGCGTATGTCGGTTATCGCGCGAAAACATTAATCTCTTTTTGCGCAGTCGGATAAAAACTATCCTATGTTTTTTCCCGGGTCTCAAACTATCTCCATACCAAATTTCATTCAAATCGGTCAAGTAGTTTTGGCGTGAAAGCGTAACAGACAGACAGACAGACAGACAGACAGACAGACAGACAGACAGACAGAGTTACTTTCGCATTTATAATATTAGTACTGATTTATATCTACGATACAATAACAACAGCTTCATTTTAGTTTTTATCATATAAAGGGCAATATACAATCCATTACGTATTTGTTTCTTTTATTTATTTCTTAATTATTATGAAATTACACTGATCAAAATTGTTGAAAAATTGTTCGGTTGAGCAAGTATTCCCCACTCCCTTACACCGTGCAATACAAAATCAAATACTTAGGTCAAATAATAAATAAAATCGGATAATTGAAGCCGAGTGGTTATAGCTATGGACTGCCGTGCCGCAGGCCCTTGGTTCGATCCCCACCGCCGGCTTGAGCTTCACCGCATGGTGGAAGGGAAATTTGAGAATGCCCTCCTGACTAGCTACCACCCTCAAGTAGCAAATCTGTTGCCAAGCACCTAACAGTATGTTTTCCGGCAGCAGTCCTTGAGAGCCAGAAAAATTACAGGCACTTGAGACTTAACAACTGTATGTCGCAGTGTGACGGGCGCAGTGCAATTCATCACATGACGAAATGCGTCTGTTATAGGCGAGATAGAGTTTAATCCGCTTAACATCAGCTGGGCTTCGTGTTTATTCCGTCACAATCACATAAAAAAGGCCATCTAAGCATCAGTTTCTGCAGTTTGCGCGTGATTGTGCATCAAGAAATATACTTGAATGAGCATGAATTTTGTTTCTCCTCATTGCCTTAGATGCCATAAATACCACTCAATATACAAGCTAGATTATTCCCGCATATTGCGTGCAGGATTCCGGTATTCTGGAATTGCATTCCCTATAGGCATGTTTTGAAAGATAGGTATTTACATAATACAAGCATGAACGATTGCTTAACATCACAATCCAACCAGCTCCGTAACAATACCATTCCATGAAAGTTGAAAACTTTATTCAGCATATTGTACACAAAAATTTACGTTACAAAAAACTTTTACATCTTTAAGGTTTCGTTTACAATGCCATTATTTTACGTTTGGGATTTAGCAACAAAGAAGATCCAGTGAAATCTTAACGCAGCAAGTTTTGTAACAACCTGTGTTAGCAACAGTGGCTATAATGGTTACTCTTGATGTCCAAACATTTATTTTACCGCCATACCAAATTTCATTCAAATCGGTCAAGTAGTTTTGGCGTGAAAGCGTAACAGACAGACAGACAGACAGACAGACAGACAGACAGACAGACAGACAGAGTTACTTTCGCATTTATAATATTAGTACTGATTTATATCTACGATACAATAACAACAGCTTCATTTTAGTTTTTATCATATAAAGGGCAATATACAATCCATTACGTATTTGTTTCTTTTATTTATTTCTTAATTATTATGAAATTACACTGATCAAAATTGTTGAAAAATTGTTCGGTTGAGCAAGTATTCCCCACTCCCTTACACCGTGCAATACAAAATCAAATACTTAGGTCAAATAATAAATAAAATCGGATAATTGAAGCCGAGTGGTTATAGCTATGGACTGCCGTGCCGCAGGCCCTTGGTTCGATCCCCACCGCCGGCTTGAGCTTCACCGCATGGTGGAAGGGAAATTTGAGAATGCCCTCCTGACTAGCTACCACCCTCAAGTAGCAAATCTGTTGCCAAGCACCTAACAGTATGTTTTCCGGCAGCAGTCCTTGAGAGCCAGAAAAATTACAGGCACTTGAGACTTAACAACTGTATGTCGCAGTGTGACGGGCGCAGTGCAATTCATCACATGACGAAATGCGTCTGTTATAGGCGAGATAGAGTTTAATCCGCTTAACATCAGCTGGGCTTCGTGTTTATTCCGTCACAATCACATAAAAAAGGCCATCTAAGCATCAGTTTCTGCAGTTTGCGCGTGATTGTGCATCAAGAAATATACTTGAATGAGCATGAATTTTGTTTCTCCTCATTGCCTTAGATGCCATAAATACCACTCAATATACAAGCTAGATTATTCCCGCATATTGCGTGCAGGATTCCGGTATTCTGGAATTGCATTCCCTATAGGCATGTTTTGAAAGATAGGTATTTACATAATACAAGCATGAACGATTGCTTAACATCACAATCCAACCAGCTCCGTAACAATACCATTCCATGAAAGTTGAAAACTTTATTCAGCATATTGTACACAAAAATTTACGTTACAAAAAACTTTTACATCTTTAAGGTTTCGTTTACAATGCCATTATTTTACGTTTGGGATTTAGCAACAAAGAAGATCCAGTGAAATCTTAACGCAGCAAGTTTTGTAACAACCTGTGTTAGCAACAGTGGCTATAATGGTTACTCTTGATGTCCAAACATTTATTTTACCGTCCAACACAGTAACTATTATCTCATCTGTGGTCCAACTAACTAGGTACTTTGTATGAAGCAGAAACCGTAACGGCTTCCCTTAGCCATAAGCGAGCGCACAATTAAGCAAGCGCGCTTATACGAATAAGCCTACTAAATTCATAAAAAAGCTGCGTTTTTTATAGCTTACAGGCTAACCTTTGACCACTATTCACCTGATGGTAAGTGATGATGATTTACCACTTGAGGGTGGTAGCTAGCCAGACGGCCATTCCCTAAATGCTCTACCACCATCCTGTAACGACTGCCGTCGTAAGACAACAACTGGGACCGACGGCTTAACGTGCCCTCCATGGCACGGAAGCGCTCATTAGTAATGTCACTAGCGGTCACCCATCCAATTCCTTACCGCGGCGGGCTTTGCTTAACTTAGCTGATCGATTAAGAACGGCTAAGCAAACTTCACTACGATCGTTTACAATGTACAATAAGAAACTGTTTTTAAAATACGATTTCAAGCACAGGCTCCACAGGCTATAAGAAATATACAGATAATAACATATTAAGACATTTTTGAAGCGCATATATTGACCTTTATTGGGAATCGAATATGTAACTTTACCAATTGTAGTGTTCAAGCCACACCGTCCGCGGGGTCTAAGGTACAAATCTTGTTGCAAGATTAACAGCATGGTTTAGCGCAAGCTGTGAAAGCTGGCCTGGCTAGCTACCACTTTAAGTATAATATCTATTACCAAGAGCCATCCAGTATGTTTTAGAACCTTACAGTTGAACTGCGCCCGTCACGCTGACACAGAAAGTTGTTAAGTCTCATTTAATTTTACAGGCTTTCAAGGACTATTGCCTGAATAGACTGTTATTGTGTTTTGGTAGCAGTCAGATGCTTGACGACAGATTTTTAACTCGGTAGTAAGGCGAGCATTCGCCAAATACTTAAATTGTGTAGGAATTGTAAAAGCCAAGTTCACTTCCCGAATTAGCCTTGTAATGATTTTTGATGCAAGTCTATAAGATGGATATCTGCTAGTTGATGGCAATAAGTTTGCCTCAAAATAAGATACGAACTTAAAAAATATTGGTAAAAACAAAAATTTTCCACACCATTGCCTATTTTCCCAGCTTTCGAGAATGTACAGACGGAACTGATGAAATATATTGGCAAAAAATATAGTGCCTTATTTTAGTTCGATAACCAGATTTCCTTAATCAACACATAGAATTGCTCGTAAGTAAGTTTTCAATTGAGTATTTAATTAGTTTTTACTGCCCTTAACCCTCTTTTTATTAAGATAACAGTAGCTGATCAAGAATTTTCACGAGCATTTCGACAAAATCATCACGATAAAAGCCTCCCAAATCGTAGCTGAATTAAAAGTAATTCCCAATAATAAATAACCACCGCATTTTCCTGTTGACGTATCCCATTTTATTACCGAACGACCGAAATATCGATAGAAATTCTTTAGCAATAATAGAGCACAGATGTTAAATATTAATAACCCAATTTTGTTGGCGTCCCCTCTCATTTCTTATGACGCTTCTATTTTGTCACGGGCAACAGTTCATCAGTCATAGCTTGACAAGTTCCTTGGGATGTGGGATAATAATGATGGTCTGTGAGATACTTGAAATGTTAGAGGAGTTTCTTTGTAATTGATTTTGTTTGGTTTGCGATATGGTTTGTTTAGTAAATGTTTTTCGTGTGATGATAAAGTGTAAGTGCTCTTTGTGTGGGACCCATTATGTTGTTGTTGGATGTTGTCACTTTGCTGATTTGAGACCTAAGAAAAATGTTACAGATGTTATGATTTATCGAATGTAATGAATTGCCATTTTTATTGAACCTGAGAGTACGACTGGCCAGCATTTGGCCGCTATCTCACCGGATGGAAAGTGATGATGCGGCCGAAGATGTAGCATGCTTGCCTGGAAGATACCTATTCACTCTAGACTAAAAGACACCAAAATAATACTGATCGGGAAACATAGACGCGGGCAATGAGTTCCACTCCTTCGCTGTACGGATGATAAATGTGGAAGCGAAACGCTTCTAGCGAACTGGAGGAATGTCAACCAAGAAAGGATGACGGCCATCAGAGCGTCTTGTTGTGCGATGATAAAAAGTGTGAATTAGTATGTGGTTTTTGCAGGGTCAGTCTCTGGATGAATTTCATCAATTTGGGTTAGGTACTGCTGATAACTCTTGTAGGAAGGATATGGTTATAACAAATTTCATCAGGATTTTGTAATAATTAAGTCAAATGATTCATATTGTCACAAAAAATATTCACAGGCATTTTGGGCTTGCGGGTTCAAATCCTCCTAAGATTTTTTTTTCCAAACCAAAAATTTCCGTGAATCGAATTTTATTCACTAAAAAAAATATTCTGTTATGATTCCGTAAAAGTACCTGTTAGGACAACGTGACATCTAAAAAGCTTCATAGCTCAGCGGGAAAGATTACAATCGTCTTTCGATTCTTCTCGGGGAATTTTTACAGACTTCAATTTTCAATTGAAATTGAATTCAAAAAATTTAATAAATTTAAAAAAATTTAATAATTTAAAAAAAAATTTCAATTCCCTAATTGAAAAGCATCCGCCTGCAACTGCAGGTCTCCACCTTCCCGAATCTCCTATACAAGACATTGTTGAGGTGACCCCACAGGATGTTTCTGCAGCCGTGGCATCTTTTTTAAGTGGCTCAGCCGGTGGCCTTGATGGCCTCACGCCTCAGCACTTAAAAGATATTTTATCTTTTAGTTCTGGTGAGGTAGGCGAGACACTTTTAAGGGATGTGACGGCTTTGGTTAATTTGATGTTGTCGGGTCAGGTCAACAATGAAATTACCGAAATTCTGTACGGTGCGAATTTATGTGCCCTAAATAAAAAAGATGGTGGTATTAGGCCTATAGCAGTAGGCACCACTTATCGTCGCCTCACAGCCAAATGCGGTTGTAGGAAAAAGGTTGCTTTTTTAAGTAATCTTTTTCAACCACTGCAACTCGGTTTTGGTTCACAGGGTGGCTGTGAGGCTGCTGTACATTCACTTCGCACATTTCTTGATCAAAATTGTGGAGATGTGCTTTTGAAGGTGGATGTTAAAAATGCATTCAACTCTTTAGATAGAGGCACTCTTTTGACTGAAGTGAAAGATAAAATTCCGGAATTATACCCTTTTCTTTGGCAATGCTACGGCAAACCGTCAAAATTAACATACCAAAATAACGTTATTTTATCTTCCGTAGGATGTCAACAGGGTGATCCTCTGGGACCAGCCATTTTTAGCCTTGCGATCCACTCAATAATTCAACGTCTCCAATCAAAACTTAACGTTTGGTATTTGGATGACGGAACCTTAGGAGGCGATGCGAACACGGTTTTGGATGACTTGCGAGTACTTATAGACGATTTTCGTGTTATTGGCCTTGAACTAAATTTTTCTAAATGTGAACTTTTTGTTTGTGATACTTGTCCGGATAAAGTTTCGATTATTGAAAAATTCAACTTACTTGCGCCTAATATAAAATTAGTAGAAAAAAGTTCGCTTCGTCTTTTGGGTTCACCGATTCTTAACGAATCTTTATCACCATTTGTCGAAGAACAAATTCAAAAGTTTAGAAATGCTTCTAGCAGATTATCCAAAATTAACGCCCATATGGCTTTTACAATTATAAGATTTTGCCTTTTCGTTCCTAAATTTACATACTATTTAAGATGTTGTCAGCTGTGGCAACACAGTGAGCTTTTGTTAAGCTTAGACAACTTAGTAAAAGATACGTTAGTGTCGGTTTTGAATGTTGAGATGGATGATAGGGCTTGGGTGCAAGCTTCCCTCCCTGTGAGGTTGGGGGGCATAGGGATACGCAAAATTTCTAGTGTGGCATTACCAGCTTTTTTGTCTTCTGTACACAGTACACACAAATTAGTAGAAAAAATTCTTGCACGATCTTTAGGCTCTTTCGATGTAGCATATCTGGCTGAGGCCAAAAACACATGGAGACTGGCTTGTCCAAATACTGAATTCCCAAAAATGTTTTCATCTCAGAAACAGTGGGATCGGCCCCTATGCGAGTTAACACGGAAAGATCTTTTAAATACGTGTTCTAGCATCGCAGATCGTGCTCGTATTCTCGCTGTTTCTGTGTGGGAATCCGGTCTTTGGTTACAGGCCATTCCTTCTTACAAAACTGGTAGCCTTATAGATCCATCCGCTTTTCGTCTAGCTATTAGCTTACGCTTGGGTGCAAGGTGTTGTGTTGCACATCACTGCCAGTGTGGTACTGCAGTTGATCAACTCGGTCACCATGGCCTCTCCTGCTCTCGAAGTGCTGGTCGAATTTCCCGCCACGCCAGCCTTAACGATATCATTCGCCGGGCTTTTACCAGCGCCAATGTTCCAGCTATTCTCGAACCGAATGGTCTGATGCGTGACGATGGTAAAAGACCTGACGGCATGACTCTGGTTCCGTGGAAGTTAGGACGGTCCTTAGTGTGGGACGCTACGTGCGTGGACACTTTAGCGCCGTCACATCTTTCTGAAACCAACGTGAGGGCTGGCGCTGCGGCTACTTCGGCGGAGCAACTCAAGCGGCGCAAATATGCTAACCTCGGTATGGGTTACATATTTGAGCCGTTTGGTGTGGAGACGTTGGGTCCGTGGGGACCGGGAGCTCATCGTATTTTCCAAAACCTATCTGAGCGCTTGGTCGATGCGACGCGTGATCAAAATGCTGGCACATATTTGGCTCAACGAATAAGCATTGCAATTCAACGGGGCAATGCTGCCAGCATGCTGGGCACGCTGCCAACTGGGAGTGGGCTGGAGCATTTAGACTGCCTATGAGTCTGCTATGACTTATAGGTGTCTAAATGCTTTTATAGTAGTAGCTGTAGTGTTGTATATAGTTCATAGTATTTTGTTTAATAAAGGCATACCGCCGGAAAAAAAAAAATTTTCAATCGGACTTTCTCGATCGTGGCACATCTGACGTCAAGTCGGCTCAGCAGGATATCTGTGGAATTATACGGAGTACTTTTTATGATTATTTCATATTATTAAATAAGGATTTCTGCGAAGTAACGCCTAGATTTAGTAACTATCGGGCTATATCAATTCAAAGAATAGAAAACTAGTTTCCAAAACATATCTACATTCCTCAGTATTATCAATCAATCAATCATTTATTTGTCAGAATACACAATAATTACAATTTCAGATGTCAGGAAAATATATATCAATGCATTCAACCTGCAAGCAGGCATACAAATATTAGTATTTACTCCTAAAAATACAGTATTTTTTTAAACAATAAAATACATTAAATTAATATACATCAAAATATTCTGTCATGCTATAAAAACAATTGTCCAATAACCAATTGTGCAGTTTAATTTTGAAGCTGTTTCCGGTCAAAGTTTTTAAGTTGTCCGGTAATTTGTTAAAAACAGTAATAGCCATAGATTTTTTGTTTTCCTCGATCGAGAGATATATACTTTGGTGATAACAAACGCCTTTCTCAATTCTGTACGATGTAGTACCTACAAGAAAAAAATATACTAATTATATGTATACTTGAGTTTGATAAAATTTCACCCTTAAAAAATTTGAGGTTAAGATCTTTGGTTTACTAATACAACCATGATAATACTCGTACAAAACCAAGAGTTGAATTTGAAAAGCGTTTCAATCATTCACTGTCCTAATCATAGCTTATCGAACACCGTTTAGATGCTTCCGTTCACGATTGTCCCAATCAGTCTGACGTTGGACATAATCAGCCGGTTACATTGCGGCGAACGCCTGTGCCTGCTGATACGTCCGTCTGTCTGCATTACTGAGGACTGACGCCAGCTTGTCACAGGCAATTTGATTTACCGTCTGGCATATAGGCACGTGTATGGATCAGATTAATTCGACTAAACTAATTCGTGTTTCACGGAATTATGGTTTAGCGCAAATTGAGGGTTATTGAATAAATGGTTCTATATACAAATAGTGTCTATGTGTTTCAATTGTTAATCTAATCAAATAATAGACAATTGGTTTTGAGTGTTCTCACGTGGGTGAATTTTTTCAGCGTCTAGCATTTATTAGAATTAATTAAATAATTGGGCCGCGTTTAATAAATAAAAACGCGCTGCGCTGCAGCATTTTTTCCTTAAAGTCAAGCAAATTTTGTAGTGTAGTAATGACTATTATTATTATTATGTTCCGTACCATTAGCTATACAACATTAGACTTAATATTTTGACCTTTTTTTGTTTTAACGTGCGCGAGTCTGAATCACACTTGGCCAACTTTTTGTATTTGTTGTTACAGCGAAATCAGAAATACATCATATGTGAAAATTTAAACTGTCTAGCTGTCACTGTTCTTGAGATACAGCCTGGTGACAGACGGACTGATAGCGAAGTCTCAGTAATAGGGTCCCGTTTTTACCCTTTGGGTACGGATCCCTGAAAAAACAGGTAAATACAAGTTTTCTTCATATTAGGGTTCAGAATTACAATAAAAAAATAGCCAGGCGGGCATTCGCAAAATGCCCTTCCACCATGCGGTGAAGCTTAAGCCGGGGGTGGGGATCGAACCGGGAATCTGCGGCACGGCAGCCCATAGCTATAACCGCTGGGCCATCATTGCTTCAAGAAGTAACTATAGTAAGTTAACTATAATATTAGTACCAATCCTGTAGCTTCTATTACACCCTTTGAAAAATAATAATAATTCCCATACACCATTTTCCTTAGCTTTGAATACATCTTCATATACACTTAGTAGACCTGCATGGTTTTTCTCCATACAAGCGTCGACTGGTGATAACTCTCATATAAGACAGTTTTAGATCTATTGTATTAATAATTTCTTCATTATAATCACGCTGGCATTCGCTGGAAAGCTCATGTGAAAAAGAAACGCGAAGAGTTAGAACTTCGTTACAAGAAGTTGTACTGGCTGCTTGGGAAGCATTCCTCGTTGTCTGTACAAAACAAAATTGTCTTGTACAAGCAATTCCTTATACCAGTATGGACTTATGGAGCTCAGCTATGGGGCTGTACCAAACAAAGCAACATCCAGATAATCCAACGATTTCAAAATAAAGTACTCAAAGGTAAAGTCAATGCACCATGGTACATTAGAACTGTCGACCACCATCGAGACCTGAAAATGGATGTCGTTGTGGATATAATAAAAAAACATGCAGAAACTCACGAACATAGACTTCACCACCACGTGAATGTTGAGGCAATCCAGCTCCTTGACAACACAGACATAGTGAGAAGGCTAAAAAGGACAAACCTTTTGAGCTAGTGTAGTTGAGTGACAGTGAAAAGTAGTGAAGTGAGTGCTACATATAATGAACACAAGAACACATGTCATAGTGTCTTCCCCTTAATAGAGACAATAAGATAGGTGTTAATGGACACATTCTTAACTTTACTTTATTAAGCAGTTTAAGTCAAACTAAAATTACTCATTAGTCCGTATTGTTGGCTAGATTGTAATATAATGACGTACTAAGTACTAAGTATTATAATCAATTAAGGGAGTTATCAGCCATCGACATTTGTGTGGAGAAGTAACCGGTCGGTTCAAGCCTAAAGACATTGTTATACATACTATAGTAGTTGAATTATGCGTATCATATCACCCGGACTGTCCACTGCTGAAAACAGCCTCCTCCATTAAGAAGGGTTTGCCATAGGCCTAAGCATTTGGCAGGCGTCTTGGGGATCGCAGTTTAAGATATCAGTTTTACAGAAGGAGCTGCTGCCAACTTTCGGCAACTTTCCGGTATTTTACCTTTACGCGCCTCCTACTACACTCACCCGGCTTTTTCCCGGCACCCAACGCGTATTATGCGTATTAGCAATAATTTCATGTTGTTTCCACCGCGTGACCTGTGATGGCGCACCAAACTTTCTAAATAAGAATAATATTTTGTAATTTTCTCAGGACTACGAACACAATTTCTGTCCCCATGTTCTGTCCAGATTTAAACGGGCGATACGAATGGTATCACAAAATTTTATTAATAAAAAATTTAAATAAATAAAAAATTCTGTTCATTATAATTGCAAGAAAATAAACTGATTCAAAACTTAATAGTATCAACATTTTATAACCCTAATAATAATAACTAGCCATCGAGTCGATTTATAGATTTTTTACTGGCGATATGCTTTTAACAATATACTTCAATACTACAGCTACAGCAATAAAAACACTCAGACAACCTACAAGTCAATGCAGAATCAAAGTCAGTCTAAAGGATATAGCTCCCTACCAGTTGCCATGTCCAGCATGCTAGCAAATTTCCCGTTGAATTGCAATGCTTATTTAAAAAGTATTGGTAAAATAAGCTAAGGAAACTAACTACAGAGGCCAAATGAGCACCACAAACAATGCCTTGCAAAATTTTACTAGTAAGCATGCGGTTGATAGGCAGTAAATGCCAATCTACTATCTGAAAATATTTTTTTTTTATATATAGCTGTTATTTACTATACATATAACATTAACATCATATCGCTACTTCAAAAAATATTTGAAATAATGTTATTACATGATATTAATTACCATCAGTATGTTTCATAAGCAACTTGGTAGTTACATCATAAATTTTATATATTTACTATTAATCTGTACTCTTATATTACAATTTACCTATATATTTAAGAAATGTGTATAGGTATATGTTCTAAATTCAAGCCGTTCAATTTAAATGGCAATATCCTGGACAATTTTCTCAAATATGACAGCATTTTCCAAACACGGTCAAATATTCAACCAATAACAACTAAAGCTTCTCAGATACGTTACCAGAAATCGTTCTACAGCTGTTTGGAACACAGACTGTTTTACTTGCTCCCAGTAGTTTATTGGGCACGTGAGGGGAATTCAAGCAGTGGAAAATTGGCTTGCCAATTAACGACGACTGTCTAGTGTTAATATGGAATTGTATCCAGTGGAGAATCTATAGTAACATCGTTTATTAGTAGTATACATTTTTTTATGCCTTATAGGTTAGCTTTTGAGCACTATCTCACTTGATGGTAAGTAATGATGTGGTCGAATGATGTTGTTCAGGCTAACCTAGAATTACTGGCTCTCAAAGCCGGAACATTTTCTACTTGAGGGTGGTAGCTAGCCAGGCGGGCATTCGCAAAATGGCCTACCCACCATGCTATAACGACTGCCATCCTAAGACAACAACCAGGACCGACGGCTTCACGTGCTCTCCGAAGCATGGAAGCGCTCAGTAGTAATGTTACCAGGGGTCACCCATCCAAGTCATGACCGCGGCGGACGTTGCTTAATTTTGCTGATCGGTTCAGAACGGCTAAGCAAACTTCGCTACGAGCGCTTCAATTCGTAATCTGAAGACGCAATACTCGATTGTTTCACATTGTCATGCCGTTTAGTTACTAGTTTGAAAATTTAATGACTGTTGCTCCTGTTGTATGTCGTAAAAATCTCCCCAGCATACCCATATACATTCTTAACATCACAAGCTTCTCAGTCTTTAAACTCAATATTTTTGTTCTATATTTTAAATTGTAAGGTTTTTTGTCTATTAACAAAATGTATATGTATACGTAAAAATCGTGGAGTGCTCAGCATCTAATTATAAAGACTGGTCCACATCCTATTGTGGGATGTCGTGAAATAGGGGAAATTTCGCCCAATGAGCAGCTTGCCAACAATCACGTTGATGAGAGTCGTATTTTGCAGCATATAGGGTGTACAATAGGGCTTTTAGCCATTTTAACGCCTTGATTACTTTCTATAAATTTTGACTATTATGTTGTTATGTTGTTCTTCGTTTTGTAAGAGAAGATGACATATAGTACTTACCCCTACATGAGTGGGATAAGGTAGAATATCAGGAAAAGTGACTTCTTGGTTCAGTAAGTATTATTTTTGAGCCTGAGCCTGATCTTGAACGTGGACTCTCAAAATACAAGTGATGCTTTGAAGGTATACATTAAAATCCAATTCGATGAAAAATTTTGTTTTCCTTCCTAGGGAGGTTTGAAATCGCCCTAGAGAGGTAAGGTGTTATGATTAATAGGTGACAACAAAATCATTATGCTGGTACCAAATTTCACCATAGGCTCCTGATGAAACTTATAGCGTTATTATATGTACTCGCATAAATTATATGCTCGTTACCCTGCCGATTACCACATCACAAAATGCCATGTACTGAAGCTATGCTACTGTAATAAACTGATCCTAGCATGTTTGCTTGTAAACTCGGATGTTAATGTAATTAGCAGAAGAAAATTTGTTCTGGGTCAATCTAGTAATGAATTAAATATTTGTTCAGTTGCTTTGTAAAGAACTTTCTTGATTGGATCTTGATTGTAAAGTGGAATCGAAGGGACAAGAAACTCAATTATGATTAATAATTAAAAATAAAAAGGTACAAAAGTCATTTGAATGAAATTACAGTTGGAAAGGTACAACGGACAACGAATGTGGGATAACATTGTCAATGTAGTTTTATAAAATTATATATTTGACCATCATGATGCATATCGTTGAGCTTTAAAACAACAAAGTAGGAGAGCATGTGAAAATGATGTAATTAGCTAGCGACCACCCTCAAGTAGAAAATCTGTCACCAAGCCCCTAACGATGTGTTCCGGCAGCTATCCTTGAGAGCCAGTTATTCTAGGCCTGTTAACACCTTTGCCCACATCATCAGATACCATAAGGTGAGATTGTGGTCTAAGGCTTACCTATTAGCAAAGCACTAGTGTATATAGAGTGTAGGTAGAAAGAAACAAGAAGTTTAGAAATAAGTATATCAGAATAAGCTTGAAAGTTTATATTTTATTATAGCTGATAGGCTAGCCTTTGAACTATCTCACCTGATGATATGTGATGATGTGGTCGAAGATGTTGCTCACGCTAACCCAGAATAACTGGCTCTCAGGGGCAGTTGCTGGAACACACTTCTACTTCAGGGTGGTAGGTAGTCAGGCTGGCATTCGCAATATGCCCTACCACCATGCTACGCCTACGACTACCATCCTAAGGCAACAACCAGGACCTTAGGCTTAACGTGTCCTCCGAAGCACGGAAGCGTTTAGTTGTAATGCCACTAGTGGTCATCTATCCAACTCCTGACCGCAGCGGAAAATGCTTAACTTAGCCGATTGCTTAAGAACGACTAAGGCAACTTACTGCGCTACGAGCGCTACAAAATACGAGTACATACTACTAAATAAGCAGGTTTTTTTTAATTTCCTATAAACGACAAAGAAATTAATGTTCTTTTATTATTTTGTGCTTCCTTATTTTTTAATAAGGGGAGGAATGTTCATGTTTTTAATTATTTATGATTCTGTAAATAGTTAAAGCGTCTACCTGTCACCGTTATTAGTATCGAGCAAGAAACGGTAAAAACATCAAGTTTGTTCTATGGGAGCCCCCCTTCTATATTAATTTTATTTTATTTTTAGTATTTGTTGTTATTGCGGCAATAGAAATACATCATGTGTAAAATCTCAACAGTCTAGCTATCACCGTTCTCGAGATACAGCCTGGCGACAGACGGACGGACGGACAGCAAAGTCTCAGTAATAGGGTTCCGTTTTTAACCTTTGGGTTCAGAACCCTAAAGATGAAATATACAAAAAGCCTTGTACTTACACATGGTGCATTTGTCGATTGGTGTTTTTCTTTTAAATAGACCCTGATCTACCTTCTAAATTGAACGTTGCAAATAAAAATAAAAATAAAATTCGTTTATACGTCCGAGTTGGGGCCATCAAACTATACTTGCACTTAAATTAAAAATGTTTGGTTATGTGACAGACACGCGAGTGATCCATCAAGGATTCCATTCTATCTCCCTCTCTTCTGATGTACGGAACCCTGAAAAGAGAATAATTTATTTCTCGCTACAGCATATTGTACTCTAACTTTGTCGTAGTTTTTATCGCTTAGCTTAGAATGTTATAAATATACTCAATATAAATTTATTTCAGTAAATATTGAGAACAGACAAGTTTACACGGTGTATCTGTTTGATTATTCCAAAGGCGTACTTATCGGCACAAATCTATATTTTATATTCATTGTTTGCAATAATATTATTCAGATATTCAGAAACTTCACTTGAAATCCTTATCAAATATTCTAACGTGACCTAAGTTACAAGTAAATACAATTTGTACTTATTTATCATTATTTTGTTTAAATTGTAGGCAATATAATTTTTTTCATAGTAATTCCACATTTTGTTTAATTTAATTCATATATTTCTATTTTCATGACGGCTAAATAACAGTTTCAATAATATTAAATTACACACTAATGTATTATTATTTTGCACTTATATATTATTCTTCTTACCCGCGTCAGTCCAATACGTTTGGATAAGGTACGGGTCAGTATAATAGGTACCTTTTCTCCTATTCCACCAAATCCAAGAACATAATATAAAATAATAGCTGTCCCGGGAAACATTTATTGGCATTTATTTATGTAAATTATTTTAAGTGAATAAAAAAAAATGTCGCCGAGTTTCTTGCCCGTGCTCCTCGCAGTGGCTCTGTGCATCTGCTTAACAGATCTTGTTATTAATCTCGGAAATGATTATAGAAAATATTCCATTTTTATTTCACTTTAGTAGTGAAAAGTAGATTCTTTTAATGATGCATGCTGCTTACATAATCGTTTTCCACTCACTCACAAATCCCTTAATGCACAATAGTGGTCACACGTGACAAGACCTACAGTTAAGATTACAATGTCATCGAGGTATACGTATTGGCAAATACTTTTTCGGTTATTTCGTTATCTGTATGTAACCTTTTTGTTACAGCTGACAGGCTATCTCGTGTCCACTATCTTACCTGTTAGCATAGACCATATAATAATACTACATACTGTTAGTAAATGATAATATCCTCGAGGATGGTAGACGGACTACGCCTAGAATTACTGGCTCTCTATAACTGTCGCCTGGTCACACTGTTAGGTGCTTTGCGTCATTTTTTAACCGACTTCAAAAGAAGGAGGAGATTCTCAATTCGTCTGTATTTTTTAAATATTTGTTATCTCAGAACTTTTTACTGGGTGAACTGGATTTGATATTTCTTTCTTTATTTATTTGAAAGCTGATGCTTGTCCTTGTGACCTTGATAATGAAATTTAAATGGGACCTCCCATCTAAATCTGTCAAGCCGTTTTTAAGTCGCGCTCCAATACTTAACTGAAAATGTTTTCCTATCTCGATGATTCCTATTCTTCTTATTCTTATTCTATTTGAGGGCGATATGTCCTGCACTGACGTCCGCTTGGGTTGTTTTGAGATTGACTTTTGTAGTCCGATTGTAATTCGTATTTGTTCCGTGGCTTCGCAGTGCAATAGTAAATGCTCCATGGTCTCATCTTTTTGCATACAGCTGTCAGCTTCTTGTTTAGAGTTGAGAACATGGCCTTTGTTCGTTTACAATCCTCTGTCTTATTCCACAAATTTGGATGTTCTCTCTCGGTTTAATGACGTAGTAGTTCCCGTACTACCATTGCTGATGGCTTGCAAAGGTTCTTTACGTCATCACATACCTGTTTTTTTTCTCCTTTCTTTGCCAGAGTATCTGCCATTGTGTTGTGTTACGTTGTGTTGCGTTGCGTTGTGTTGTCGTTGCATCTCGATGATATAGTCGACAATCGATCAATCAAGTCGATTGACAACGAACGACAATCGATCCCGTAGGTAGCAAGGGTCACTAAAAAGAGTAAAAAAAATTTACCAAAAAATTAAACCGACTTCAACACTTCAAAGTTTGAAATAACTTGTTGAAGTCGGTTACCATACGCACACTTTTGTGATAATAGATAATTTTGAACTATCATGGTATCGACTTCAACAAGTTATGTTACATTTTTGAGTGTTGAAGTCGGTTCAATTTTTTGGTAAAATTATTTTGGAGCATTTAGAAATTTCCTTGCACCGTGCGGTGCAGCTTTAGCCGGAGATGGGGATCCAATGTACATACAATTGCGGCACGGCAGTCTAAAGCTACTATCGCTTGATTATGACTGCTTCAAGTAATAAAATTACTAAACTGATGTTGAAGAAATTTAAATGGGATCACCTTTAAATTTTGACCAAAAAAGGATTGTCAAAAAAAATACAATTAGCGGAGTAATTGCGTAAAATCGCGACCGATCGCAGCCACGCGCGATTCATCACGTGCGGCTGCCGCGCGCGGCTAATGCGACAATAGTCTGTTGAGACATGCTCTCACTCGCAGACCTCGGAAAGGTCGCCATATATTTTCATATTCTGTTCTGACTATTGTCGCTGCCGCGCGCGTCAGCCGCACGTTATGAACCGCGCGTGGCTGCGAGGCACGGAAATGAACCTTTACAAACATAAAAAGATAAAGTAAGAAACAAACAGTCAATTTGAGAACCTCCTCTATCTTAACTATCCTTAGATGTTGTTAACATTTTTAAGCATATGGCGTCCTCATTATTTGATTTCACCAAGTTATACTACTGTTGGTTTAGTAGATTTCCACCACGTACGGGTATGTACTCGTATTCCAGGCCTAAATAAAAATGCGCTAAATATAAAACAACACTGTCGTATTAAGCTCGTTTTTCAACAATAACATAACATCGACAATAATCAAAATAAGTATCGTAGATAATGTATAATACTATTTTGACACTGTTTTCTTAGGTTGTCTACTTGACAAAGAAAAAAGATGCGAATATCAAAGCTCTGAAAACATTAGCGAGATTCGAGTCACATTCCGAGTCGTAAAAAACAATTGTAAAAGCATTCCAAGAATAAGGTCTAAACACACTATATGTGTTTGTAATTATTAAACTGTAAAATTGTATACCTATACTTCTAAATGTAAACTTAAAGCAACATTCCACCGATGAGGGAAGCCGAAAGAAATATTTTTATAAGTATTTCACTTTCACAGAAGAGACTAGGATTTAAAATTGTCGAATGTTTTTTATACCTAATGCTTGCCATAAATAAAAACCCATAATTTGTTTAATGATTTGTTTGGTTTTAGAACGATTGTAAAAAAATAATGTTGATCTATTTAAAATCTTAATTAGGTCTTATAGCCTAGAAATTGCTCGATAAAATATATAACTTTTGACTCAAAGCAGATCTCAAGTTGTCTTTTGCTTCTGGGAAGTCAAGAAAATCGATTCAACTGTTTAGTGCGATTGCAGTCAGATTCGGCCTAGTGGCCTGAATTTTATGAAGGAAACTATGTTAATTGTATATATGCCTCCATTTTTATGCGAAGCTTGTTAAGACAAACCAACACAACTTAACTTTAAAACATAAAAGAAATTATTTGTTGTTTATAATGTTTCCATGAAGTAAGTCAACACATTTCAAACAAGCAATAAATTATGCCTCTGAAACTTTTTTCGGCCCACAATTATAAACAGGAACATATGAATTACATTTTAATTTTGACAGTAAAGAAATTAACATGATATATTGTTCAAAGAAGATGTTAAATATGATCCAGAGTTAGTTTGGTGGTTTTCCACCCTATACGCATTCCAGGCCCAAATTGCAATGCCTAAATTTTTCCGAGGGTTAAATTACAAAATCCTTTCGCGGCAAAAAGTTTAAATGGGCACTTAATGCGATTGGGTTCAAAGAATTTGTGCTAATGTTAAACGGAATCTGTACAATCTGGAAGCTTCGATAAGTTCCGGACAGTTTTATGCTTTAATACTTCGGAATTCCGGACGTACGCGGAAAGATTTTACAGTGGATCTTAAAGGAATTCTTAATAAGTTTCAGTTTCTTTGGCATAAACAAGAAGTTTGAAGTAATGGCATAATAAGTGATGAATTTTAAGACGAAAGTGTGAGTAGAAGATATATTTAGTATTATATTTTATGTAGTCATAAAATTGTATCTTAAATAAAATATTAGGCTAATGAACAATGAGATTAATGTCAGGACTTCTAGTTTGCAAATCATTTCAAGAGACTTACACCAGATTCTTTTAGATTATTTAATTGCGTAGATTGTAATTGTTTCCAATACCCCCTGGGGAAAGAAGGATTGAATAAAATCTTTGAAAGAAAAGAGAAGAGGGAATGAGGTTGTGCAAAAATAAATCCCCAGATTCCCTCTTCTCTTTTCTTTCATCGGACAACAAAACGCACTGGTACACGGTATCCATACAGTGTCCATATAGAAAATCTGTCGCCAAGCACCTAATGGTGGGTTCCGGCAGCAGTCCTCCTTGAGAGCCAGTGAAATTACAGGCACATGAGACTTAACTACTATGTCTGAAGTTGACGGGCGCAGTGCAAATTGTGACTTGTGATAAAATACATCTGTTATAGGCGGAGGCTAGCCGCTTAACATCAGGTGGGCCTCGAGCTTGTCCCGTCACAATAACATTAAAAAAAATCTAAGTGACTATAGCTTGAATTATTAATGTTTACTGGTATCATATGAATTTGATATAAATTTGAGATAATATCGGATTAGCTGTATTCTGAGAAGAAAATGATTAAAATAGTTAACTGAGAATGTATCTTCTCATTAGTAGCACGAAAAGCATACATATTAAAAGTACATTTAATAATTTTAGCCCATAAAAATTTTGAATGCTGAAGGAGCTCTAAATAAGGACATAAAAACTGCACGGCAATTGACTATTGAGACTGAAGGGGATGTAGAACCTAAAAGCCGCAAATCACCATGGAAAAAAATATTTACGATAAAACTAGGTTTTTACGTTATGGGGTGATGAGAAAGTCTACCCGACTTATATGCCTATTCATAGCTACTTAAACATGTCCATAGAAAAAAATACCAACGATGCAGAAAATATGATCGTCAACAAGGACAGCTCCATGATAGCAATGCTGTCGACAGGCCAAGAGCATCTACTCCAAACCAACAAAAGACTAAGTTAATTCAATTCCACAGACCCCTCACCCAAAACGTATCTAAAACTAATTCGGGATACGCAGCAAGCAAAACTTACGAGTAAGGACAACACACAAGCTGATGTGGTCATGTTAAATGATCTCAGGTTCGGAGACACATTCCTCGCGTCCCACAGCAGTTAACGAATGATGGTCATAAATCGAGGGCCGCTCTTGTGAGACATTTGTCCGGCTGACTGCTGAAATGGTGCGCACTCTAGTGTCTTACGTAACAAGCTGTAGATAGTGTATTATAACTGAGTCTATTTACAAGTGGGAGAGAAAAGGTTGAAGGCTTGCTATGCCATTTTCCTGCTTAATGTTTAATCTTTAAGTTGGTTTAAAGTAGACAATCGTTTCATGAATTTGGTGGAAAGATCTTGGCCTAAATAAAAGAGATAAAAAAAATATTTATCATAAGAAATAACTGAATAGGAGTATTAAACCTGGTACCTAAATATATATTACAATATTATGTTGCCTATTGTAAATTAAAATTTAGTATTCATCAAAAATCACAATACAGCACAAACTTTCTACGCACATGAAAAAGTCCGTCTTGCTTGATGAAACACCGTAGGCTATCGCAAAAAACATCCGACGTACTCGTATTTTTTACCCACGACGGACTGAAAGGACCGGAGGCAATATATGCGTTTGGGGTAAAAGGTTCTTTGTGTTCTCGTATAAGTATGTTTGTATCAAATTTTCTCGAAAACTACTAGACCGATTTCAATGCGGTTTTAAGCATTAAACAGCTTTTATTTCAGATCAGGTTTTTAAAAACGGTTACGGCTACAAACCACAAGGCAGCGCTGGAGCAACCAAAAAAGTCGGCACTATTCAAGCGAACGAAGTCGCAAGTAACAGCTAATTGTATATCGTGACCTCGGTAAGACAAGGGCATAACAGCACTTTTTGTTATTTTACAGGAGAGACATTTGTATTTTTTACATTCTACATCGATTTGTCCTGAATTTGATTACCTTGAAGCTATTCTAGTTTTTGTATAATTTATATGCAAAGAGCCGTATAATACAACGTAAGTTGAACTATAGGTGTCACTCTATCCCCATACGAAAGTTAAAGAACGGGAGGAAAAATTAAAGTTATGAGTCATTGTCATGTAAGCACAGTCGGTCAGAGCATATCACGGCGATAGAGGCAGATGACGCGGGTTCAAATCCCGCACATGACTATAATTTTTCCTCGTAAATTTTTCATTTTGTAAACGGTTTTAATTTTTTTTTTTTTTGTTTTTTGTTTATGAAAAATTTTGATTCATCAATATTTTAAAATCAACCATATACTTTTTTCAGATATTTTTATTTGAAATATACTGTTTCATTGGTTGAGTGGATTTGAACATCGCTTTTAAATGACGAACAATAACATTATGATCATTGTTTGAATAGCTTTATTTGTTCAGATTTGTTCACGTAAAATAAATATAACTTAAACGTGATTTTCTCCTTAATTGCTAAAATAATAATGGCGTATATACGTTACCAGTTTTGTGATTCCACCTTTCACTTGTGCGGGGGCGATGGAACAACAGATTTGAGATTTGGTCGCGCCAAAAATGTCATAAAAGTGCACCAATATAACAAAGACATTGTTGCCCTCTAGCGACATTAAACTGAATTTTAAAAGAGTCTTTGTACTTGAGGCACTTTGGCATATTATGATTATTTGTCAAGTCAGTCCTTGTGTTACCAAAGGTGCGATATATTTTGCTACCCAATTGAACTGTTTGTTAAATAAATATATAAATTAAATTTGTTACGCAGGTGGTTGTTTGCGTCATGCGCGAAATTGATAAATCTCAGTCATAATCTTTGCTCCCGGAGACATTCACAATACTCGTTTTCCTCCTACAAAATTGTTGCTATATCAGTCATACCAGTTAAAAAACATGGCGGCTTAACATTCTTTTGTTACGTACGAATAATGAATACGTCTTCCTAAAATAGCGTATATTTTATGTATAAACTTGATTACGATGATGAACGGACACATTCTTACCTGTATAAATAATATTGACGCTTTTTCTACATAATTCGTAAATAAATCTTAACAAGTTGGTAGGATTCTTAGAGATGAAGTTAATTCAGACGTATCTGTGAATTAAATTTTCTTGATAGAATTAAGCTCGGAATAACATTTGTCTTCCTTTTCCGGCAGATTAAGTTTTTTTCATATGCTGCCGATAGATTGTCTTAACAACATCTAAGGGAAGAAATTGTGACAAAAGAGTAGCCTGCCCCTATTCACGTTGACGCGAGTAGGGTGATTGCACATCAGGTGCACAACAATCCTCTACACCATCTTACCTAACACCTTAGCTGCAACAGGCCTAGCGCACTACGCACTTTTTTTTATGCCTGATAGGTTAGCCTTTGACCACGATATCACCAGATGGTAAGTGATGATGTGGTTGAAGATTTTGTTCAGGCTAAACTTGAATTACTGGCTCTCAAGGAAAGCTCCCAGAACACACCGTTAAGTGCTTGGCGACAGATTTTCAACCTGAGGGTGATAGCTAGCCAGGCGGGCAATCGCAAAATACCCTACTACCATGCTATAACGACTGCCATCCTAAGACAACAACCGGGACCGACGGCTTAACGTGCCCTCCAAAGCATGGAAGCGCTCAGTAGTTATGTGACCTGCGGTCACCCATCTAAGTCATGACCTAAGCGGACGTAGCTTAACTTTGCTGATCGAGAACAGCTAAGCAAACTTCGCTACGAGCGCTTCAAAACTTTCAACTTTAGGTACAAAGCTACATTTACATCGGCGGCTTCGTCTAGACGGGCTTACTCAACAGTGGGTTGCCGCGCGGAACGTATGTCTTTTCACTTCAAAGCGCCGTGGCCTGTTTACGTGCCTAATAGCACAGAATAATAAGGCTAGCATCTAGTAGGTAGGTTGAAATGAGGGCAATATCATAATGCATTGCATTTAGCTGTATAAATAACAACAAAAGTCTGACTCTCACGTTTTTCTTACTTCCAAAGGATATCGAATTATAAGGAAACGTACGTCTACCTACCATAGGTTTCTAATGTTAACTAATATAACTATTTTCAGTTTCCTATATATCTCCTACCTAGGTAGTGCCAGTTGTGTTTTAATGGGGACAATAAGTTTAAAGCGCTCGAAGCGAAGTTCACTTATCCGTTCTTAACCAATCAGCTAAGTTAAGCAACGTCCGCGGTGGTCATGATTTGGATGGGTGACGGTCCCGGTTGTCGTCATCGGGTGGTAGTCGTTACAACATGGAGGAAGGGCATTTTGTGATAACTTACCTAGCTAACTCAAGTAGGAAATCTATCGCCAAGTACCTAACGGTGTCTTCCAGCAGCTGTCCTTGAGAGCCAGTAATTCTAGGTTAGCCTGAACAACATCTTCGACCACATCATCACTTACCATCAGGTGAGATAGTGGTCATAGGCTAGCATATCAGTAATAAATAAATACATTCAAGGTAACGTAATATTCTTAAGGGCTTTACAAGTGTAAACTGTTCACAGAAGTTTAACTCGCTAATTTCAAAGACAAAAATATTCATGCAAAAATAAAGTAAACTGATAAACCTCGAAATGTTCATTTTACGAGAAGCTACAATATACATAACAACAAAATACACACATAACGTATGTAGATAGAGAATCTAATCTTGTTGCGACGTTGTTTGTTTCCACAAAAGAAAATTATGGTATTGCTTTTTAGGTGTTTGGGTGAAATTGCATTCTCCTGTGCGCAGGTTTAGTCTGAGAGTAATTTTATATGAAACATTAATTTAGAATGCGATAAAATTGTACATTAAAATAGTACAATTAAACATTCATTGAAATACTACAAAAAATTATTTTACTCGTTGTTATGTTTTAATAATGAGTGTTTAGTCATCAGTCCCAATGCAAGTCCAACTTGCACACCATAAGTAACATACTGCCATATTTTATTGGTAATACTTATGTGATTTTCAGGATCATATCTTATTAAGTAATAATAATAATAATTAATATTTTGTCCATGGGAGACGGTACGGCCATCAACCAAATTAAATATGATTACAAGCTCTCGATAGTTTAGTGAATTTATCCTATCGAAAGCTTGTAATCATATTAGAAATATACGATTTCCCATTTTCGGTTTTTGTTTGCGGATATCGAAATGCTATTGACATACATTGTAATATTTTTTCGAGTCCTTTACAGAAGCACTTCCATCTTGAAAGCAGGAACTGACTGATTCCAGCTAAATATTGTCATCTTCACAAAAGAAAAGGTAATTCAACATTTTGAAGAAGGTGCTTATTTCATTACATAAATACAACTCAATAATATAAATCATATTATTATTAAACATTATAAAATAAAATTGCAAGCTGTCAATAGTATTTCAGTTTTGTTTTTTCACCCATACCCTACAAACCAGGATACAGTAATGTAAGCATTATTGTTTGTCGTTAGAAATATAGGTATACGGTTGCAGCACTTGCCGGGATGAACTCGCACAAAGTGCTCTACTACTAAAATGAATAACTTTAAAATTATAATAAATAGTCATGGATTATAAACAATATTCTTCATCAAAATATCACAATACAACAGAGAGCTGGAAACAAAACCTTTCCATTTGCTGTTATGCAAAGTTTACACTGAAATCGCTTCGTCCACAATTCAGCTGTGTACTGACGGCTGTGAATAAATACAGGCTTGCAGAGCTTGTCCGGGAAGTCACTGGACTTACATTATAATAGTATTACTACAGAAACAAGTATTTGGTACATTACAATAATTAACATAAAACAGTCTGTTGTTAAAATAACTACAGATTCCTCTGTGTTAATAATTAAGATAAAATTCTTCACTCTCTGGAAAAAGTTATTGATTGCTATAGTTTGAATAACAGAAGTGAACCCGCAAGTTGGGTTCATAATATTGGACAACACTCGTTATCTTGAAATCAGTGACCAAATTAATTAGGAAAACATTTATGGAGGTATCTGTGTAAGAATCGCAAAAACTTTGTAATTTCAAGTATATCTTATATCTTTGGTTAAATTATTTCAATAACTGGAGTATCAAGCCGCGCCACTGCCACTTTCAATGATTATGGGATTCATATCTGTGTCTTTGTAATAATTGTAAAATACGAAGGATATAGCATGGTTAAACTAGTAAACTTTTTGATGCGTGACTTTTCTATGCCATATTAGTGTAGTTTTGGAGAGGTGACCAAAAACAAATGAGTCCCTATGCATTTCAAGCTTTAACCGATGGATAGGCTTAAATCGATGACTGTGAAACGCAAAGACAGTGTTTTATTTATTAAAATATATTCTAGATGTAAAACCGGAACATACTCGAACATTCTGAAACAGGCCCTTAAACTTGTGTACGAAGACTGAACCCCATAGTAGTTACATTGTAATTTTTGCACTAGCACCTGCTAAGCGAATAAGCTTACATAATATACAATAAAAGACAAAATTCCAACTACGAGCAATTATGAGGTTAACTCTTAGTGAAATTTCGGCCGAAATAGCCGTGCCTAGGTGGCCGAGCGGTTTAGGCATCCGGCGCGAAATCGGAGGACGCGGGTTCAATTCACGGGGCATAAAATTTTGTTGTCCAATAATTTGTAAAATAGGTGAACTCTTGTTTCTTAGCGATACTACGGTGACTATCAGAAGATGTCCAAGTGGGTCAAGTGTGGGTCTTTGTCAGTATTTTTATTTTTGTCACTTAGAGGATGCCGCTTGGACCACAATCATACCTGATGGTAAGTGCTGATGCGGTTAAATATGGTGAACAGGCTAAAGTCTGAAGCAGTGACTGCCGCGCAGCACAGTCCATGGTTTGAATCCCGCCACGGGCTTGAGCTTCACCGCATGGTGGAAGGGCATTTTTGCAAATGCCCGCCTGGCTAGCGACCACCCTCAAGCAGAAAAATTTGTCGCCAAGCACCTAACGTTCCGGCAGCTGTCCTTGAGAGCCAGTAATTCTAGGTTAAGCCTGTTATCACCTTCGACCACATCATCACTTACCATCAGGTGAGATTGTGGTCAAAGGCTTACCCATCAGCGAAAAAAAAAAGTGAAAATGAAAAATGGCTCTCAAGAACAGTGTTAGTGAAATAATTGGCTAAACCTAAAAATATGTTCTCTTTTCTTTTCTCTTATGGTTAGGAAGATGACACTCAAATACACGCAATCTAGAATGAAATGGGTCGCGTCACAAAGTAAATTCATGTTGGAGTCTTTAAAATACTGAATTAAAATTACGGCGAGAGTTTTTTGTATCAACTGTCAGCCTGCTTTTTTATGAGCATTTAACAAATCATGTTTAACATAATAATATACTACATAAAGTGACAGCTCTACTTCTGAGTATTTTTTGTACTCTCAGTTTTATAGAGTAAAGTAACTTATTGGACAGGCCTGCGTCGCAACGCGTTGCTGAATAAATTGAAAACAGATTGCGACTCGAAGAATTTTAATGGAAATAAGCGAAAAACTACAAAGCAGAATTCCAAACTCTTATTGAAATGGGGTAATATTTCGTTATAGTACAGAAGTGGCTGTGTAGTTTACTTACAAGGAAGGTTTTTTATGAGAAGACTTAAAAGTTGAATTACTGTCCGATAATGCACTATGTATAAGAGATTTTATTAATGCAACAGATTGCTTGCCTGATGTTATGGTCACTATGCATTTCTAGTCTTTGTTCATGACTCATGATTTTGAAGTAGTGATAACTCAGTGGCGTTGGCTATGGAGTGCCACGCAGCAGGTCCATGGTTTGAATTCCGCCACGTGCTTGAGCTTCACCGCATCGTGGAAGGGCATTTTGCGAATGCCCGCCTGGCTAACACTACCCCCAAGTAGAAAATCTGACGCCAAGCACCTACGGTGTGTTGCAGCAGCTGCTGTCCTTGAGAGTCAGTAGGTTCTATGTTAAGCCTGTTAACACCTTCGACCACATCATTATTTACTATCAGGTGAGATAGTGGTTAAAGGCTAAAAAAAAGCTTACGCAGGCTATCGGCAATGAAAAAAATTTGGAATTTGGAATACTTGTAGGTTTATACGTAATGTATCATTAAATGATCTACAGGTAGGTACAGAAAACTCTGATTAGATATAAAGTATTTCAGCTAATTTAAAAAGTTTTTATTTTATATGATTACAACAACTATCACATCATATACTATCACATAGAATCTAAATCACATGTAACAAATTATAATTTTGATAATTTTTTGAACACATTATTGTCCATCTCTAGCGGGAATCGAACCCGCGTCTTCCAGACTAATGCACCGGGTGCTTTAAACACTAGGCTATAGAAACAGAGCCGAAATGTAGTGATCTTATTCATTATTTATATTTTCTTATGTGCCGGTACGGCCATCAAGATGACTACTAGACTTCATTTGATCGGAAGAAGTGCTTTTTAGGGTTCCGTACCCAAAGGGTAAAAACGGGACCCTATTACTGAGACTCCACTGTCCGTCTGTCCGTCTGTGACCAGGCTGTATCTCAAGAACGGTGATAGCTAGAAAGTTGAAATTTTCACAGATGATGTAGTTATTTTGCTGCTATAACAACAAATACAAAAAGTTTGCCAAGTGCGAGTCGGACTCGCGCACGTTAAACAAAAAAGGTTAAAATATGAGGTCAATTATTGTTGTATAGCTAATGGTACGGAACCCTTCGTAAGCGAGACCAACTCGCACCGGGCCGATTTTTTAAATACTTAACTAATGTAATTTTCGCTTAGCACGTGATAGTGCTTGTTATATGTACAAAACAAAAGGGTAGCGGCGACATCATTACGAGAGTAAACTGTCTGAAAAATAATTTCTTTCCATCAGATGAAGCCTAGTAGTCTGGTTGATGACCGCGCGCCATCCTTATGACGTTTGAAAGAATGAAAGAGAGAAGAGAACAAAATTTTGGCTAACTTCAGCGAGTCTCTATATCCTAATGGTAAAGGCCCTAGGTGCGTAAAACCGGGCGACGCGAATTCGTTTGCCATTAGAGATGATATTGTGTTTAAAAAAAACAGTATTTTTTTATATCTTGATTCGTTAATATACGGAAAACTGATGAGCCTGAACGAGGCGATATACACGTTTTAATATTTGAAAATCAGTTGAAAAGTAATTTGCAGTAATATAAACAGGTGATTTATAAAATGCCAACAACCTCTTATAGGGTTGGCTTCTGCTAGTCCTAACAAACATTTTACTATGGTTTTATTATTCATTTCTTTTCTGTTTTTTTATTTGTTTTTTACGGAATAAGTACAAGGACCACCTGATGTTAAAAGTCTCTTGTGCCTGTAATGTATTATTTCATATTTTTGATTACTTTGCTCGATGTAAATATTCAAAACTCTATTCATAGGGAGCACGGCACGGTCCAGGTTTGCCGCAGTGGGCGCTCTTGGCTCGGAGGAGGCATTAAAACACAAAAAAAAAATTTTTTAAAAGTAATCAAAAAAAATCTCAGAATGTTTATTACCACTAGCAGAATTCAACCCTAAGAGATTGTTAGCACATTACCAATAACCATGTATACTTATACACAACTTGATCATCGGAAAAACATTTAGTATATAGTAGTAAACTATAATTAATAGATTGGTTGTCAGATACAAACTTCCAAAACACTATCTCCAGAACTTTTCAGCCACAAACTATTTTGTTTATGAAGTAAGAAGAGGTAGAATGTTTCTCTTGAGAGTAAAAGTAAATTCTTGAAGTTATTTGAATAGTTCTTGTGACAAGGCCTTGTAGAAATTGTTCACTATTTAATTAAAGTGTTCATCTTAGTTCCTAAAAATGTTTAGAATCTAAGAAAAGTATTTCAATTGAAAAAGTATCAGTTTCTTAAGAACCTTTTGATTTTATTACTTTTAGGAGTAATGCTATTATTCCTTTGCCGGATAGATTTCTCAACGAAATTGCTTTAAGAAAATAGCCGGTTTTTAATATTGACGATTTTTTTTTAAACAAACAGAACTTAAGCTTAGTAAGTATTTAATTATAAGTACTTGTAAATAAAAAAAAAAGTCTCACTTATCTATATCTTTTTTAGGTTATGAGATGAAGAGGTAAGTAATTTGCCAGCCAATCAAGGGCAAGGTCGCGTCGCCTCGTCCTGCGCTATGTGTATCCCGCGCGACTCGTGGATGTTGCTAATAATAAGTCTAATAACTTTGTTTGTGTTTTATGAATCTTATTCTGTGCAAATGTGTTTATTTCCTAATCTGTGCTTACCTACTGTGGACTAAAGTGTGTGAATTATCTCCGCGCCTATTCAATGGAAACCTGCACCTAAATTAACTACAGGTGAGGTTTTCTATATGAGGTTTTCATAATAGCGCGATATCTAAAATTCCTTACGCTGAAATACAAAAATGCCTGATATTGTATTAATTAATAGTCACCAAGGTAGGCACCGCTTGCGATCGAAATTAGGAATAGGTAGGTATAACTACATATTCTTGAGACTGGCGTAAGTAGCCGGGTGCCAGCGCATTGCCAATGTTGCAGCTATTCTCTACCAAAACGGTCTTATACCTACCTTATGATATGTGTTTCGTTCCGTGGAAGTTAGGGCAGCTTTCTGGGAGGCTACGCGCCTCAACACTATAGTGCACTTCACTTATTTCTGAAACAAAGTAAGGTAAGGACTGACGTCGCGGCTACTTCGGCAGGGCATATGAAGCTATGCAAGTAGGTAGGTATGCTAATATTGGTATGTAGTGGTTACATATTTTACCCGTTGTCTAAATAGACATTGGGTTATTGAGAACCGGGAGCTTATCGTATTTTCCAAACTTATCAGAACTATTGGTCGATGCGACACGTGATCAAAATTCTGGAATTTATTAAAGTCAACATAGGTATAGATTAAGTATTGCAGTCCAATGTAGCATTGTTGGCAGGTGAGCACGATACCTACTGGTTAGGGGGCTAGGGAATTTGCGTTTTTTTAGTTACTGTGTGCCTGCAGTGGCCTTTTGTTTCCTAAATGCTTTCGTTGTACCTACCTAGGTACCTACTTAGTAAATGTGTCGAATATAGTTTGTACATCGATGTGTTGTTTATCGACACGTGTTTACATTTTTTTTTATTCGAAAGGTACCTAATGATCCTCTCATGAGAAATGTAGCTTCAAAAAGATCAAAATAAGTGAGTCGCTTCTGCAAGATCACACCAAAGCTAAAATACCTAGGCAATATTATATATAGATTATCACTTTTTAGCTCAGTGCCTTCATCTAAGATGTTTTAGATGTTTTTACCTGTAGATGAGTTGTGTGCCCTCCATATTTACTAGACGAATGCAGGGTAATTACCCAAGTCACTACCAGTCTTGCACTTCCGAGCGTCCAGTGAATACCTACCTACATCGGCGCTAATTGTGTTTTTTTTGGAATAATCTGTGTCTTTAAACTCTGCACCAATTATACAGGCACTGTGAGAAATAAGAAAACTGTTTAATTTCACCCGTAATTATATATTACTTTTATAGTTGAAATAGAAAACATCATCATTTTGTTTTATCTTAGGAACTAATCTCAATGCAATGGATGAGCGAGATATGTGTATCGTTTGGTGTGAGAGAGTGAAAGAGATCGCAGCGTAATGGTGATCGGAACGTCTCGTGGCAGTTCGGTGGTAACACAAATTGCTTATTTATCTCTTTCTAACAACAGATATGACGCATAATATTTGAATGTTCTTTCCTTGTCATAACAAACTGCATATACATGTGCGTAGGTATGTAGATAGGTAATTTCTAGTAAGCTTTTAGAGCAGTGTGTTCAGATATAACGACTCTATGTATTTCAACTCTCTGGCCTTCATGCACAAAATCGACCTAATACCTACAAAGTTTTTAATTTCAAACTGAAGGAATATTAGATTTCTTTTTTCTATTGCCTTTTAGGACTCGAGAGGTCGTTTTCCGATACCGAATTACTTTCTACACCTTTCAAAAAGTTAAATAAGTTTTTCACAAAAGGTTTTAAATAGGTTAACACTGGCGGAGAAAAAGCCTGAATTTGCCACTTTATTGTCGTAGCCTTTCAAAATTTATTTTCGGCGATGTTAACAAATTAACATTTTAGGATAATATTATAAAAGTTCATAAATAAAATTACTTAAATAAACTAATTACGTTTTGTTAAACAGTTTGGCATTTAGGTAACCTACTAAATGCCAAACCGTTTAACAAACCTACCTAATAGATCATTCCGATGTTGCATTTTGAAACAAAACTAAACTCTTGTCCAGAAAATAAAGTCCACGCCAGGCCCAGCTCACTCCCATCACGGTAATGTTAGATAACAATACCGTATTTCAACTTCATAGAAACGGACGAAACGCGAGTTATACCTACGCGCCTCGATCTCAGCCCGCACTCGGTACGCAGGCAGACAGTCGCGTCTGTGCCGCAGTTACAAATGGACGGTGTGTTATTTTTTTAACAATAAACGCGCGATATTTTCTCTAAAAATAAGTTTATGTACATATAACATATATAATATGACGAGTAGGATATATTGTGCTGTTTTTGGTTGCATGAATTCATCAAAAACGCATCCAAAGATAACTTTTTTTAGATAACCTGGAAACTGAAAGGTAATATAATAGTAAAATAATTTTACTTACTAGTAAGTAAAATTGTTTTATAGTCTACATAGTTGACGGTACATAATGTGTGTCTTTTTAATGGACAAGTATACTATTTCCTATAATCCCCCGAAATAAATTGTCTCCAGTAATAAAAAAATAGTGAATAGAGTAAAGGAAATTGATTGACTCGAGTGAAGTAGGTAGTTATAAGCTATATATTAGAATGCGGATTTTTTATACTTTAAAATTTAATAATAAAGCATTTCCTACGTCTCACAAATATTTTTCGGTCGCAAATTTTTAAGACTGATTATTATTCAAATACATGTAAACATGGTTTTTTTATCTACCTACTAGTCTAAAAACATCATGCATTTTTAGTGAACACTTCCTGTTCATTTCACAAAGAATTTTATTTGTTTATATAAAAAAATAGTATAGGTAATTACAATCACAAAACTAAATGGAATCACAAAGTAGGCAAATGTCGTTACGTACAGCGCGGTTGTAGGTAGTTATTTCGACGACAGAGCCGAGTTAAGTTACTGTAGGTAGGTACCTAAATAGGTGTATGCATCCGGGCGGGATTATTGTAGGTATACGGTGCGTGCCGTGTCAGAAAAGATCATTGCTATATCTACGTGGCTATGTGAAAAGAAGAGAGATGCCGTGTAAGTGGATAAAAATATTAGATACTCTGTGCTTTGCGAGCTGAAGTGCACTTTATTGCTTCATGCTTGGAGTCGATTATTCATTGGAATGGTGAAGTGATCCTTCTGGTCCTTTTATTCTGCGTCTACGCGTTACTATTAAAACAATTAGGAAATTTGACAATTATATTGTTACTAGCTTTCCGGGCGCGGCTCCGCCCGCGCGTATGTCGGTTATCGCGCAATAACATTAACCTCTTTTTGCGCAGTTGGATAAAAACTATCCTATGTTTTTCCCGGGTCTCAAACTATTTCCATACCAAATTTCATTCAAATCGGTCCAGTAGTTTTGGCGTGAAAGCGTAACAGACAGACAGAGTTACTTTCGCATTTATAATATTAGTACTGATAGTACTGATTCTTAGCAACAAAACAAAATATGAATGAGGTAACCCATATTGACACTATGGGATCCTCCGTAGGATGCTGTTCTAGAACTGTTGTACCTTCTTATGTCTTCCAGTGATTTTTTTTAGAGGTGAATACCTACCAGGTAGCAGGTGGGCAGTAACGCTGTTCTGAAGAACTGCTATCTTAGACTGCGGCCCCCAAGCCTGCCAAGCGTGGGGATTTGACCTCTCAAAAAAAACAAAATCTTTTATTCAATTTAGGCGTCTACGACGCTCTTATGAAGGTCAATAACAAATTTTAATATTGAAATATTCTACTTTGTACTGCCACGTTCACCAAAAAATTTTATAGAGCCACTGCGAGAAGAACGGGCAAGAAACTCATGGCCATTCTTCTAAACGTCTTTTAACAATGTGTTATATGGAATATTATACAATAATACTCTGTGTATAGATTACCGTTATAGCTATGATGTGTGTTTTTTTTTGTGCGATATGTAGTGATACAGTAACTTTATCCCAAAGAGTGATGTAAAAGTAAATTAACCACTTTTTTATGACAGATTTTTAGTAGTAATCTGGAGTCACAAACAGTGGCTGTCAAGCATGTCCTTCCGCACAATAATCGTACAAAAAAGAAAAAAATCCAATGAATGAGCACTACACTATTTAGGAGTTTGCTGTTCACTTGGCCAGCAAATCTTTATTTGCAAAAAATACCTTGTCCTTTTTATTCTGTGACTTGGCACCTAACGTATTAAGTATTCTAATAACATTGTTGCTAGGTTGTCTATTGTACCTACATATTGCGCGAGAATGAAACAATATTGGTTATATTTTTATTATTGTTAAGTTTGCAATAACGCCTGCTAGGCGAATTACATTACAAAATTACAAATTTACGAGCGAAAAAATTATAGTCATGTGCGGGATTCGAACCCGCGTCCATCCACCCCTTTAGCCGGGGTATGCTCTAACCAATTGAGCTAACATGACACAATGATTCATAACTGTAATTCTTGCTCTCGTTCTTCATGCAACCATCGTATTGGGATGGAGCGACACCTATAGTTCACCATCCCAATACGATGGTTGCATGAAGAACGAGAGCAAGAATTACAGTAATGAGTCATTGTGTCATGTTAGCTCAATTGGTTAGAGCATACCCCGGCTAAAGGGGTGGATGGACGCAGGTTCGAATCCCGCACATGACTATAATTTTTTCTCTCGTAAATTTGTAATTTTGTAAAATATTGGTTATATTTTATAGTGCAAGACAGGCATGGTGGTAGGGCATTTTGCGAATTCCCGCCTGGCTACCTACCAGCCTCAAGTAGAAAATTTGCGCCAAACACCTAACGGTGTGTTCCGGCAGATTTATCACCCTATATAGGTATATTACATGTCAGTCTGTATTATGATAAAGACCGATATGTAATGAGATAATGAAGTGAGCGATACTGTAAAGTTTCGCTTTAGCATAAAAAAATGTGTAGCAAATATGTAATGAATTTCATAAGTATTCATTAGTTTATGAGAAGGAGCTGTAACTCGCCGCTGGCTTGAGCTTCATCGCAAGGTGGAAGGGCATTTTGCGAATGCATGCCTGGCTAGCGACCGGGTGTTCGTTCGGATTCAAGTAGAAAATCTGTCGCCAAACACCTAACAGTGTGTTCCGGCAGCAGTCCTTGAGAGCCAGTGAAATTTCGGGCACATGAGACATAACAACTATGTCTCAAAGTGTTAGGCGCTGCTGTGCAATTCGTGACTTGTGACGAAATGCATCTGTTATAGGGAGAGGTTAGTCCGCTTAACATCAGGTGGGCCTCCAGCTTGTTCTTTCACAAAAACATTAAAAAAAATAAAAACTAACTTCAGAATCCTACTAATCCTACTAATATTATAAATGCGAAAATTTGTGAGTGTGTATGGATGTATGGATGTTTGCTACTCTTTCACGCAAAAACTGCTGAACGGATTTGAATGAAACTTTACAATAATATAGCTTATACATCAGAATAACACATAGGCTATAATTTAAAAAGATATACTGTGTAAATTGACGAAAATATCAAAAAAGCTGTAAATAAGCCACACTAGAAATTTTTGCGACGTCTCAACCCGGATGAAGGCTCGCGTCAACAACGTCGTCCGAAGTGCGCGCGCCGGTGTCGCGGGCAGCGTTGCCATGGAAACAAAAAACAACTGATTAGAAATTAGCTCGACAAGAAATGTCAAAAAGCAATTGTATAAATAAGCTAGACCATGGTCTAAGAAAACAATGTCTTCTACTCTAGAAGAATCACAGGCTTGCGCCACTACCAAATTGGCTCTTTATTAAAACGTGATTGCAGCAGAATACAAGTTCATGGTTCTTTTTCATGCGAATTTTTGCTGCCTCGTTCACCAAAAAATTTTATAGAGCCACTGCGAGAAGAACGGGCAAGAAACTCATGGCCATTCTTCTAAACGTCTTTTAACAATGTGTTATATGGAATATTATACAATAATGCTCTGTTTTTAGGTTACCGTTATAGCTATGATGTGTGTTTTTTTGTGCGATATGTAGTGATACAGTAACTTTATCCCAAAAAGTGATGTAAAAGTAAATTAACCACTTTTTTAAGACAGATTTTTAGTAGTAATCTGGAGTCACCAGTATTGTGCCTACATATTGCGCGAGAATGAAACAATATTGGTTATATTTTTATTATTGTTAAGTTTGCAATAACGCCTGCTAGGCGAATTACATTACAAAATTACAAATTTACGAGAGAAAAAAAAATTATAGTCATGTGCGGGATTCGAACCCGCGTCCATCCACCCCTTTAGCCGGGGTATGCTCTAACCAATTGAGCTAACATAACACAATGACTCATAACTGTAATTCTTGCTCTCGTTCTTCATGCAACCATCGTATTGGGATGGAGCGACACCTATAGTTCACCATCCCAATACGATGGTTGCATGAAGAACGAGAGCAAGAATTACAGTAATGAGTCATTGTGTCATGTTAGCTCAATTGGTTAGAGCATACCCCGGCTAAAGGGGTGGATGGACGCAGGTTCGAATCCCGCACATGACTATAATTTTTTCTCTCGTAAATTTGTAATTTTGTAAAATATTGGTTATATTTTATAGTGCAAGACAGGCATGGTGGTAGGGCATTTTGCGAATTCCCGCCTGGCTACCTACCAGCCTCAAGTAGAAAATTTGCGCCAAACACCTAACGGTGTGTTCCGGCAGATTTATCACCCTATATAGGTATATTACATGTCAGTCTGTATTATGATAAAGACCGATATGTAATGAGATAATGAAGTGAGCGATACTGTAAAGTTTCGCTTTAGCATAAAAAAATGTGTAGCAAATATGTAATGAATTTTATAAGTATTCATTAGTTTATGAGAAGGAGCTGTAACTCTGTAACACAGTGAATACTAAGTACAGGGTACAAGGATTGAGATTCTTACATGTAATTACAAAAAAAATACTTCGACCACATCATCACTTATCATCAGGTGAGATAGTAGTCAAAGGCAAGCCTATTAGTAAAATACATAATTATTTGATTTAATTTGAAACAGGTTTAAATATGACAAAATTTCAAATTTACGAGAGGAAAAATTTAAGGCATGTGCGGGATTCGAACCCGCGTCCATCGGGTTTAAATATATTTTTATATTATTTCGGATGGAAAAAGATAACTTCCAGCGGGACTTGAACCCGCAACCCCCAGAATACCGTCCTGGTGCATTACCAATTATGCTATGGAAGCGGGTTCCATCCGAAATAATTTCTGATTTCGCTGAGCATGCGTCAATGCTGTAAAATAATACTAATATTTTTATATGTTTCTGACGGCTTTTATAGGACTTTATCAAGTTACCTACGTGAATTGATTTTCAATAACTTGTCAAGGTATATTATAAACATATTAAAATATCGAGCCATATTATACGATCGCACATACCATAATCACTGATTACCAACAATTTAAGCCTGACAAAACTGTTTGAATTTTAGATTTTCTGCTACAAGATAATTTTCCACCTTAAAGCGGAAATATAGCTTCTTTCCTACCTATGAGTATTTGTCAGGAATTTTAAGGTACACTGAAAACAGCCGGCTATAAAACCGAAACTTAATCTTTTAACAATAATTCTTGTGGTCTTTTGTACTGTATAAGAACACATAGTAGCTGTATCAAATCGAGATGGGTAAGGATAGGAAGTCGATGACTATATATTTTCGCAGCCGGTCCATGGTTCGTATCCCGCCGCTGGCTTGAGCTTCATCGCAAGGTGGAAGGGCATTTTGCGAATGCATGCCTGCCTAGCGACCGGGTGGTCGTTCGGATTCAAGTAGAAAATCTGTCGCCAAACACCTAACAGTGTCTTCCGGCAGCAGTCCTTGAGAGCCAGTGAAATTTCGGGCACATGAGACATAACAACTATGTCTCAAAGTGTTAGGCGCTGCTGTGCAATTCGTGACTTGTGACGAAATGCATCTGTTATAGGCAGAGGTTAGTCCGTTTAACATCAGGTGGGCCTCCAGCTTGTTCTTTCACAATAACATTAAAAAAAAGAAAAACTAACTTCAGAATGATTAAATAAAAGAAGAAAAGGTCAAATCACTTGTAAACAAATACCAAAAAGGAAAAATATGAATATTCAAAAAATATATGGACTCACTTAGTTTCTATGATAGAACATAAGTTGACAACAATAAACATCATGTAAATTGAATACATATTTTTTTTACGAATCCATAAAGATACGGAACATATGACTGTAGCGCGTAATTTAAAATGTAAAAAAAACCTTCACATAACACATAAAGCTTTGAAAGATGGAAACAAAAGAAATGCAGCGCAGCATCCGAGTGCCGTAGTCGACCTTTCAAGTGAAGCTGCTTCTCGTTTCTCAGAGTAGATTCAAGTGCTAGACGGAGCCAAAGTGCACGCTGCAACGCTAGTTAGATTAGACATTATGTCACCTTGCACGTGTTCATTCAATGAGATTCAGGTTAGGCAAGGGAAGTGTTTTTACATGACACTTTTTCCAATGGGTAATTAGAAACTTATGTTGAACGATACGCTTTGCGTTTGCGATACAAAATTCAATGCTAGGGAATATATGAATTGGGAAATCTTAATATAAACGCGATGTTGCCACTCTCGACCGTAAGTAGAAGACGCACGTACGAAGACGTAAAGGCCTACTATATAAATAGCCAATACGAACGCCTTGTCTGCGTTACAAATTTACTAGAGGAAAAAAATGTTGTCATGTGCGGGATTCAAACCCGCGTCCATCCACCCCTTTAGCCGAGTTTTTTTTTCTCTCGTAAAACTGTAATTTTGTAATGTAATCCGCAGAGCATGCGTTATTGCAAAGAAACATTTTAAAATTATAGGGTTGCGTCATCATTTACAAGTTTAAAGCTAATTGCAAAATTAGTCTTGTTTGTAGTACAACGTAAGTTGAACTATAGATGTCGCACCATCCCATTACGATGGTTAAAGAACGATAGGAGAAATTTGACCAATGACTCATTGTCATGTAAGCTCAATTGGATAGACCATACCCCGGCTAAATGGGTGGATGGATGCGAGTTCGAATTCCACACATGACTTAATTTTTTTTCTGTCGTAAATTTGTAATTTTGTAATGTATTTATTTATTGCAAACATAAAAATATTTATATAATCTCATTCGGTAATATTCTAATTATGAAATTAAATACAGACTTTTATTGGCATATTTTATGTACATACTTCTTTAAGAAAATTAAAAAGTTAAATTAAAGCATTGTTCTCCTAACAAAACAATGATTTAAAACAATTTTTTAATTATTAAAGTACAATGTGTCCCGACCAAGGAGGTTTCAATTCAATTTAAGTACACATTATCTATGGTGAGCGAGATGCGCGCGCAACGCGCTGCGCTGGTTCCGAGCCAATAGACCAATAACAGACTTTTTCCATTTTGGCGCTATTTCGTACATATGAATTTCAGTAATATTTTGTTGGATAAAACTTTAGTGGCAAAAATGTCAAGCAACACCCACGATACTGATGATTTAACTCCACCTGACATTCTAGAAACAGCTACGAAACTGGCGAATAGTCTTTTGCCAGAAAAATCAAGAAAAGCGTATAACCACAGAGAGTTGAAATACAGGTAAAAAATAATAATATAGCCATGAGATTAAATAAAGTAGTGTATGCAACTGCATATAACTAGGTATTAAAACACTCGTGTAATCTTATTTTGAAACTCGCCTGCGGCTCGTTTCAAAAAACTACACTCATGTTTTAATACCCTCTATTATATGACAGTTACATAAACTACTATAAAAATACTATGGGTTTCTAAGAATATGTACATAAATTATATATGACAAGGACTATCCATACTAATATTATAAATTCGAAAGTAACTCTGTATATCTATCTGTCTGTCTCGCTTTGACGCCAAAACTACTAGACCGATTTAGATGAAATTTGGTATGGAAATAGTTTGAGATGCGGGAAAGGACAAAATATAGTTTTTTAGCCATCTGCCCAAAAAGAGGTAAATGTTTTTGCGCGATAACCGACACACATTTTCCCTCCTTAAAGGTATCCTCGAGACCTCTGGTGTTGCGGATGTCTGTAGGCGACGGTGATCACTTACCGTCAGGTGAGCTGCCAGCTCGTTTGCCCTCCTAACAAATAAAAAAATATACGCGCAGGCAGAGCCGCAGCCGGAAAGCTAGTGGGATAAAATTGATATAGTTTTTAAATTTTAATTATAAATCCCAAGTCCACTCTCTTCCAGAACATATTCTACATATTTGCTTTATGTTCTCTTGTTTTCTTTTATACATTACGTTGGTGAAGATTATAAGTTGTTTGGAATATGAGAACATGTTCTAGAATGTTTTAACGTAATTACGTTGTACGCGTAGCGTTAATGTAAATATTCATAATATTGCATAGCCATAATAATCGTGAACACGTACATACATATATGCAGTCAATACAAATTGTATCGCACGGAGAAAAATCTTACTTATAGTAACTACTATAAGTAAGATAAGTATAGAAAAGGGGCCCAATTAACTGAGTCTCGTCCATAAGTAGGGATATATGCCCTAGGCTCAGAGAAATGAATAAATTTTGTCAGAGGCCCTAGGTTGGACGGACGGACTTCGTAATAGATAACCGTTCTTCACAACTTTTACTAAAAACTAGTATATAATTATTTTTTGTAAACTCAATAGATTTAAATATATTGATGGTTTTCTGTGAGAACTGAGTGAGCACATTATAAACGATATATCTTCTGTTTTACCATTTTACAAAAAGGTATATTGGTTTTACAATTGTTTTAGAGCTTTTACTAAATTATCCTATTTTTTTTTCTGAGGATGCTCACTTAATGCTCACGCACACTCGCAAATTTCACGGAACATGTGTTAGGTATATTGAATTACCTAAAAGATAATAATACAGGCAATTACAAATGAAAAGGCGATCATGTAAGAAATGTGTAGTTCTAAACATTAAATTTTTTATAACATTTTATTTTTACAATAACGCATGCTCTGCTGATTACATTACAAAATTATAAATTTACGAGAGAAAAAAAAAAAAAAAAATTTTAGTCATGTGCGGGATTCGATCATTCACCCCTTAAGCCGGGGTATGCTCAAAGCGACTGAGCTAACATGACAATGAGTCATAACTCTATTTTCCTCTCGTTCTTTAACCGTCGTATGGGGACGGAGCGACACCCATAGTTAAACTTCCGTTGTACTTTAAACAAGATTAATTTTGCAATTAATTTTAATACTGTTTATTCAACAATTAAAATGTATTAATAGTAAAATTTGTTGATGATGACGCAGCCCTATAATTTTAATATTTTTATATTTCAATAACGCATGCTCTGCGGATTACTTAGACTTGTACGAGAGTGTAAAAATGTACGAGTAGAAAACCTGACAGTACCTACGTATTTCAAATTCAAATTTCTTTATTCAGACAACTCACAGTCATACGGTTAGTAGACACGTAACTAAAAATAGAAATTATGAACCAGTGTTAGTGTATGGGCGATATAATAAAATAAAAACAAGAATAGGAGTGTGTAGACGATATTTATAAGTTATATACTTATAAATATAACCTTCGTTATAGATGAAATAATTTATTCTTTCAAGTTATAGAACTTCAATATTTATTATGGATGGTTTTGTTTCGAATGTTTGAAATCAGAGCCATCTACTAGAAAATCAAAAAACTACTAGTTAACAGTCATTCATTATCAATTTAACAATGGTAATCAAATCAAAGTTGTTAGAACTCATGGTGTTGATTTGCTCTAGATGGCATTAATTTTTTTTATTGGAACTTATGAAAAGAAAAGGTCATGTAGGTTGCTTGCACTTGCTAAAATGGACATTATTTTGTACTGTCGCTAGATGGCTACACAAATTAATAATCTATATTCTGAGTAGTTGTCTTATGAGTAGATATCGTCTTTATTTTGAATGCGGTTAGGTTTATATTTCCTTGAATATTGTAAAAGTTATTTTTGATCATCACCCCCATGAAATGTCTCAACTCAGGCGAACAAACATCCTTTTCCTATCAGTTTTTGTAACAAGTGATATACCGTATAACAACAAATAATAAATACCGGCTAAGTGCAGGTCACACTCCCGCTAAGGATCTCAAACTGTATAGAATAAAATGGTTTATTCTGTGTTAAGTAGGTACGGAACCCTCAGTGGTGTGTCCACTTCACACTTGACCGGTTTTATTTGTTTGCTGGTTTTAATTTTCTTGTAATCCTTAACTAAGGCCGGAAATTTCAGTCTCATTACGGGAAATAATGAGGGGAACAGGAATCTGTAATACATATCTGATGTCTGTATTCCAAAACAGCAATATTACTGTTTCCTTTTATTTTATTATAGAGGAGTTCCAGCCCTTTTTTTTTTTTTTTAATTTTAAATCTACACTCCACAGACTCCAGGGTCCGTGACTTTTTTTAACTATGACATAATTTATTAGTAAACAAGAAATATGAAATAGGAAACATGCAAAATTCCAAGGGGGAACAGTGTTAAAAGTTTTTTTTTTTCTTTTTTTTCCGTTAATGTCATTAGCACCAGCATCCAGAGCAGACCAGTATCCTCTAGCAGCACCCGTTCACGAGTTGACGCATGTGCCAGCCATCGCCTTCCTCAACCATTTTTGAGGGAAGATGGCGACCCGACACACAACACCGCCGCTAGACAACACCTTTCTGTGAGCATGACCACTCCGGATACCCGTGCCAACGATTACAATTACAAAAATAATTTGGGACTACAATAAAATAATATACCTACAGAATTTACCTATTTACCTGTGTTCCAGTCCTTTACAAGATTTCGATTCTTTACGTTTGACGTCCACAATTCGGTAGCTTAACGTACATAATCATAAGGTTTCAGTCTTATAGATTAAGTGTCACCTTCCTACCTAGCTAGGGTACTAGTGTGCCTAAATGAAAATGAACGAAGAGCAACAGATTTAGCTGTATAATGATGAGCGTCGTAGATTACAGACAGGTTTGACGCAACGGTAGGCTTTCTTGTCGAAGGACTTATCTCTGTGATCCGCTAGATGAGGAGGTGCTCAGCAGAAGATGCCAGAGACGAAACCCGCCTCGATGATCCGGGAATGGACAGGCTGAGTAGAGCGCTGCACAAGTAGCTGTGCCTGTGGGTGGACCGGACTATACGCCGTAGTCTGGTAGCAGACACCGACCGTCAGGGAACAGCTGTCAGGTGCAGGTAGCGCGCGGAAACTTCTGGCCTGGCAAGAAATGCCTGGTCAAGGGTTGGATTTAGTCCAGAGATGGAACTGGTCCAGTGATGGAACCCTGAAACGCACGGAGGTACCGGTTATTTACGTTACAAGTTGCTAGAGCTGGTACGTCCACTGGGTCCTGAACTGATGAGAGAGTAGATGGCATCTTTAGTCTAGATTAAGGTAGTTACTTAAATAAATGAAGTATTTGTTTACAATTATTGAAATATGATTGTACCGAGATTTTACGAAGGTTACATAAGGTCAAATGTTATGTGACTTAAAGATATATAGCACGCGAGAGCTATTATATTATCTATATATATGACTATTATGGTTCCGTTTTTTAATGCATGTATCAAAACCTTAAAACGTATGATTGATTTGAATTTTTACAAGTATTTCTTTCCATTAAAATTTGTTTATACTGTAACGTACCTACTGCATATAAATGTCAAGCTCAAAAACAGCAGAGCGCAAGCCTTACCGCAGCGGATTTGGTTTTAAAGTGTACCGTGCGGTGCAACAACATTACCTCGTTACTCAGTTACCGCTTTGTAAAAATATTGAATATTCTTGCTCTTTGTGTCTCTACAGTGACTTTTATGTACTTAATGCCCACATTAAACTATTATTCATTATTCTGATTTCGTGACGTTGAAAATCTCATACTTCTCCATATTATGTATTACAACGCTAACTGTTACTGTATCAGACGGATTGTCTACTGCTGAACACAGCCTCTCTCACTAACGGGGGATTTGCCATAATCCCCACGCTTGGCAGGCGTCTTGGAGATTGCAGTTTAGGATATCAGCTCGCGAGAAGGCGCTGCTGCCCACCTTTCGGTATTTTACTTTTAGTCGCCTCTTACGACATGCAGAAGTAGCAATGGGTAGGTGACATTCTAACCTGGCACCCCTCGGGTCACTATATACATAGGTACACTATTAGTACGGCTGTGCTGACTTCTCCAAACGTGTATTTATCAGATAGCACTATGCCAAAGTATTGACTAATCTGGCACTTTTTATCTTTACGGTGACTTTTATTTAATTTCGATGTTGAACTTCTATTCTATGACAATTTCACGACGTCTAAAATCACAAACTTATCCATATTTTGTTTTGCAACGATGACTATTTGTATATCTTTCTTATTTTCAGTCGGGCACTCTTGACAGAGTGGTCGTGGTTGATAAGATGGTACATGGTGGGTCTTCAACGTCATCAATCTTCTTGTTGGTGATCATTGATCTGGCAATGCTTCTCCTATTTTTCCGGTTGGTAGCGTTGTGCGTGTACTCAGATATGGATGATTGTGTAGTCGCTTTGATCAGATCAGTCCAGCGAGTGGGAGATCTACCTCTAGCTCTCTTTCCTGCCACCTGACCCTGGACCACACATCGTTCCATCGAGTCTTCATTACTGGAGATGTGCCCGAAGAAATTTAAAATTCGTAATTGAACAATCGACGATAGTCTTAGTCTTGATTTTAAGTTCATTATGGATAGACAAGTTTGGGCGGAAGGCAGTCCACGGGATCCTCAATAGGCGCCTCCAACACCACATCTCCAGAGCGTCGATTTTACGCTGGTCCAGTGGTCTTAAGGACCATTTGTATCTTATTCATCGTAACTTATCAATTAGCATATTATAAAACAAAGTCGCTTCCCACTGTCTATTTATCAATATGTATGCTTAGATCCTTAAAACTACGCAACAGCGTAGTTTTAAGGACAGCGTAGTTTTAAGGATCTAAGCATACAGCGATGCGGTTTTTTTAATAGATAGAGTGATTCATGAGGAAGATAAAGATTTATAATACATGCATAATATACTTGAGAAACACTGATAACTTTTGAGGTTTCTTATGTCATGTAAAGAGTAACCTCTAAGGAAAACATGTTTGTATTGTCTTATGGCAAAAAAGCTGTGAGCTTTGTATACAGGGTTATTGGTAAAATGCTAACATATTCTTAGGCGTCGAGCACGCGCCGGGCCCTCGACGCCCTCAAACCGCGCTCAAAACGCGCACGTCTGAACAGAGCCTTAGGGTTGACTTCTGGTAGTCCTAATAAACATTTTGAGATGAATTTATTATTGTTTTGAAAAAAAAAAGTATAATATATATTTTGTTTTCTTTTTATTTGTTTTTGATGGAATAAGTAGAGGAACACCTGATGTTAAAAGTCTCTTGTTCATATTTTTTATTACCTTGTTCGTTGTATATATTCAAAACATTATTCAAAGGGAGCACGGCACGGCGCGGCCCAGTGTTACCGCGGCGAGCGCTTTTGGCTCGAAGTACGCTTTAAGGGACAGAATTCTAAAACCAGATGTTAGATTTTGTCCCCACTTCTCCTCGCGTGTTTACTTCGCGGTGTACATGGCGCCACGTCCGCAAGTCAACGGTAATATTTTATTTGGTTAAAAATTTAGAGCGCTCTCTAGTAGAACTAGTAGAAACTATCTTGTCACACACGAATGTGATGTGTGCTGAAGCGCCATCTAATATGCATACATGATACCAACCATTAGTTGATTGTATGCTGTAAATATCATAGTGTGACACAGTTAACCCTTTGCGATCATAGTTCCCGCGAGCCTAAATTTACCATACCTACAGTAGAACAAGTTTAGTCTTGATTATTACCAACTTGTTTGATTTTGCAGTTTTTGTGTATGTTCATTTTTAATGAACATGAACTATGGTTTTGATGAACATGAACTATGTATCTACTTTGATGCAAGGCGTAAGCTGTTACACAATAGATGGTTTATTTATTACAAAAACAAGTATATTGTGTAAAATTTACACAGAAAATCATAAAAAAACTTTTTTACCCCTGATCAAATTACAAATAGCGGGTTATACTATTGGGTATTTTTAACTGACTTCAAAAAAAGGAGGAGGTTCTTAATTCGTCTGTTTTTTCTTATATGTTTGTTACCTCAGAACATTTGACTAGATGAATCGATTTAAAAAAATCTTTTATTGTTTGAAAGCTGATACTTGTTGTTTGGTTCCAGTTAAATTTCATCAAAATCGGTCAAGCCGTTTTTGACATACACTCCAATAACTGAAAAATATTTACTTATCTTGATGATATAGTCGTTGACAATGAATGAAGATCGATCCCGTAAGTAGCAAGGGTCATAAAAAGAAGTGTTTTTTTTTTAAATAAAAATGGAAATGACTTCATCACCAAAAAGTGTGAATTAACTTGTCGAAGTCCAACACTAGTACCACGTGCACAATATTGTGATAATAGGTACTTTTGAACTATACTGGTACCGACTTGAACAAGTTATTTCACACTTTTGGGTGTTGGAGTCGGTTCCAATTTTTGTTTTTTTTTTATCAAGTAGCGTAGTTCATTCAGATCCTGGCTTTGTTTCCGCTAACAATCAAGGGTACCTGCTCGTGTCATTACTACAAGTCATATTAAGATTTCACTAACAAAAAATCACATGGAGAATGTAGTAGGTAGGTACAGTTATTGTTTCAATTTGTTAATAATAATAAATACATCTCGTGGATGCTATTGTGTAGATGAGTGGAACAACAAAACTTCTAACAAAATAATACCATTATTGAAATCACCCAAGGAGAAAGATAAGTATTTTGTTTGAAAATGTATTACTTTGTATTACTATTCATACGTTATACCACAATATTACATATCGATTATAAAACCGTGGTATTACTGTTATTAACTGTATTTGTCAAAGATTACGAAAGATACGTTTATGTTTGTAAACGACACCCGTGCCGTCACTTGATGTATGTACTTGTATAGGTAGATTATGTTGCGAAGATGCACCGGAGTGCGACATAAAATCGGACATTCTATGAGAGTAGGGCTGCCATCCGTCCGGGTTTCCCTGGATTTAGCATTTTACCAATAACCCGGCATATTAATAAAAAAATAATCGAAAGGTGAATGTTTCGAGATTTGTCTTAATATACTCTTTGTGTAATAGTGTATATCAACAATGCGTCGTTCTTCTCCTCCATTTTCTATACTAGAAAAATAACAAACTTTTATTGATTTTCAAATAATATTTTTGGTGTCCGATATTAATCGCCGGTTTTCGGTACGCGTGTCAAAATTCAATTCATCTAACAAGCCATCACAATTAACAATCCGCTAACTTTCAATGGGTTTCTGGAACGCATATTAATGAAAAATTACAGAACACCTGATTAAAATGCTTGTTTATCTATGATAACATGAAATTTGAAAATGTCGTTCAAATTCATTCATTCTCTAGTGTTCTGTCTTTTTTTAACACATAGCGTTGTCTCTTCTGTTTTGACATGAAATTAATCCCAAATCATTTTTGGCATCACCACCGTTACTATGGTTACCAATTAAATATGACGGATGATCGTAAACGTAAAACAACAAGAGAGAGGAGTTCGAAGCGTTCCTATTTGTCAAAATACAAGCAGATTTGGGCATTCACATCCAACAATACTATTTGCGCTCGGATTTCTAACTGACAGAGTCCAGTCGTGCGAGTGTACGCTCTAATACCTAAAATGTCAACATTGATGGGTTATCGCTAGTGGAATTATCAAATTTCATTAATTTTTATGAATCCAGCAGTGATAGCTCAGTGGCTTTGGCTATGGACTGCCGCGCAGCAGGTCCATGGTTCGAATCCCGCCGCGGGCTTGAGCTTCACCGCATGGTGGAAGGGCATTTTGTGAATGCCCGCCTGGCTAGCGACCACCCTCAAGTAGAAAATCTGTCGCCAAGCACCTAACGGTGTGTTCCGGCAGCTGTCCTTGATAGCCAGAGTAATTCTAGGTTAAGCCTGTTAACACCTTCGACCACATCATCACTTACCATCACGTGAGATTGTGGTCAAAGGCTTACCTATCAGCTATAAAAAATTAAATTAAAAAAAATCCCTTTATCCTCAATACCATCATGATGATTATAAATACTCTTTAATTTTATAGTTATTATGTCAGTAATAGTTTATTGATAGTGAAAGTCACTAGCGTACGTGAAAATGTGCGTGTTTGTCTTCCCTTACTTGTTGCTTTATATCGTAAAAATCGATTAAAATAAAAAAATCATGAGTGGCATTTTTTATTGCTGCTAGGCTACGCTTTGACTATAATCTCACCTGATGGTAAGTGATTGATGTCTGATGATGATGAAGTCAGTAGAGAAGAATAGGCAAGAACAGCCGTCGTAACATACCATTAGATCCTTGGTAATATATTTTCTACTTGAAGGCCAACAACTATCAAGCCTATCAATGATTCTAAAAACTCCCGCCCTCGCATCATGCGGTGAAGTGGAAGACCGCGGCGAGATTCTAACTATGGACCTCCTGCGCATCAATACAAAATAATACCACTTCTAACATCAACGTGAATATGTTGTAGCCGCACATCAGGCGCTAAACAGAGCTTTAAACCATATCTTAACGCCCTCAGCCGAAAGGTGTTTTCTCAAAGAGGGTTGGGGTTTGGAAGGTCCATAACCTACTTATCTTGGAAATGCTTTTGTTGGTATTACAATCTACCCAGCTGCGGTTTGTTTAATGGCTGCTATGGTTATGTTATAGCACCCTATTGAGTAACAAATGAGCAGCAACACTATAATCACGTAGTCTTTAGTAATATATTTACGTAGTTCTATAATCGGACTCTTGTTCTATACTCGCTCATCATACACACCGCTAGGGAATGGAACACTCTGCCTGAGTCTGTGTTTCTGGTTAATTACGGGGGGGTTTTCTAAACCGGAGTGAATAGGTATCTTCAGGGTAAGCGAGCTGCATCATCGATGGCATCGTCACTTAACATCAGGCGAGATAGTGGTGAAGTGCTACCCAGTACCTTCGGTATGAAAAATAGCAATATGTGTTTTTAGAGTAATCATACTTGATATAATTCTGTTCTTGTTCTATTTTATCAGTTATTAGAGTAAACGTTGTAGGTAGGAATGCTTAAAACTATTTTTATATATTTTTACGATATCAACACGTTAATCTTAGAATAATTGGTCGATTTTGGGCAATTAGAATTAGTCAGTTTTACAAACCGTTAACGTACCGAAAAGCTTTTCAGAAACCCAAAATTGAAATAATTGTCGATTAATTGGAGATTTGACATTAGTGTTGACAAACAGTCACATGAAGTTTTTAGAAACCCAATCTGCGTATGACAATGGATTAACAAGTATTTAAAATAATTTGTCGCTGATTTGCGTTTCAGAAACCGGGGGTAAGAATTTTATTGGTAAGTAAGTTATGGGATAGTATCAATAACCAAGAAGCATCCTCCTATCCAATATATGGGGTTGTTTATATGGCTACCATATGTTGTTTATACAACACAGAAGATGTAACATTTAAAAACATAATGGCTATAATGTGTATAATTTTAACTTTTGTTGAATTACCGGCCGCCCCTTAACACCAAAACGTCCTGGGGAATACTCTCTTTGGTAGTATATCCGCTACACTTTGGTTATTAAGGGCGTTATAGTTAAGTCCTCTATAATGCACCTTACTCGATGTTCTTACGTAAGTATTGGTATGGTGCTAATTATTTCATTTTCTTTTAGTCAGTTCTTAATTCTTATGCTATTCAAGAAAACCATGGAAAGTCTCATTCTAAAGCAGAAGCTTAGGCTTCATCTTTTTGTATTAAGTTTTCATTTCAGAATTTCATTATCTCTATCGCATCAAACGTTTACGGCCATCTTTTTACTACTAATTTATATGTACTAATATATTACGTACTCGATAATACCATGAATATTTCAATAACTTTCCATGTATGAAAGTTTGTGTTTTCTATAGTAGTGGACAGAAGGACGGTGTTTACTCAACATAGCTTTGTAGTAAATTGAAAATGTTGTTCTACTGTAACTATTACGCTGTGGCAACTCGTGTCCATCCAAGACATACTTTTTCGAGATCTATGAAAAAACGTGTTCAGGTAGCTAGATTAGGTAGTACCTATTTAATGTTCACGTTCATTAGATATACTAAACTCTCTAATTATATGAAAACATGGAAACTCGAGATACCTAATAAATTTGCAAGCATTGTAATCGTAAATTGAATACGCGTCAGAAAACTTAATTATACGTAAATATAATACGTATCAAATAAAAAGTAATACAAATAAAAAAGTCACCAAAAAGAATCTAGGTATGTGAGATTCGATCCACGGTACTCGATCTTCTGATTCGACTTCAGTAGTTACACACTATACAATCATTGACCAAGGTGTCGAAAATTACACACATATCGTTTATGCCTTACTGTCAGACACATTATATTGGTCCACGTACATACGTAAAATTATTATTGTATTATTAAGAATTATGTCGTAAAATTAAAATTAGACCAAAAAGAATCTCTTTACGCTGGATTCGATCCACGTGCCTCTCATTTGCGAAGCGATGTCACTTACTATGCGCTATTTGAACGACGATTGATTTGTCGAAAATTATGTACATAACCTGTGTGCCTTATTGTCAGAAACTGTATAAATTAATCATGATCCATCTAAAATAATTACAACACATTCATTACGAAAAATTCTGAATATTGCTTATTATAATTATTTTAGGTAGCTAAAGTTGTACCTATGTCTTGTAAAATGTTTGAAGTGTTTTTTATATTGCGTTAGGGTTCACAATCATATCATAATTTCATTAATATAAGAGATATATACATAGGTACATGGAGAAAGGAAGCCATAGATGCTTACCTTATTATGTCCATCATGCGTCCATCATTCCCAAAGCGTTTATTTATAATTTTACCCATGTTTTATTTTAATTGAGATCGCCGAGAAAAGTGACACAGGTCCGACGCATGACGCGGCTGACCGCGATATGAGCGAGGATGATAGCAATATACGTAGATCGCTGGAGTAAATAGTGCGACATGATGTTAACGCTTTTCGGAATGAAAGGGCGTATGTGACATTTTGTAAACAGGCTCAGTACGCATTAACTGTGCTTTTTTTGGATTAAAATAATCAATGAAATTTATTGTACTTAAAAAATCAATATTTTAGAAAAAAAATCCAATTTTTAATACACTAAAATCTGGCGGAAAAAGTAGGAATCCTCTATTTTCAGAGGTGTTTTTGAGATTTTTTTCTATCGAGCCAATTATTAGGAAACATGTTTTGAAATCGATGAAAGTATTACTTATATCCTTGAGTATCGTGTATTTAAATTGCAGTACCATCCGGTACCTGGTTTATGAGATTTTCCATATCATGTTGGCACTATTTCGTAATTTCCGAGCCTTAAAACACAAAAAAAGTAAAAAGGCAATTTTTTTTACTCGAATAAAAAAAAAAATTACTAAGTAATGTTTGTGTCAACCCGAAGAGGTTGTTAGCATTTTTCAAATAACCCTTTATAAAGACAATCTGTAGTAGGTATATTTAGTATTAGCATTGCACCCGTGGAAAGCCGGGGTGGGTTGCTAGTACCGAGGCACATAATACAAGTAGGCCGTAACGTAAATAAGGTCATGATTGTTGATATATCATTACGTATCAGAGCCAGTGTAAACGTACTCCACGTGACGTGCTTGTTCTCGACAATCGATGAGTGTGTGCATGATCAAAGGAAACTGAATATGTCTATACGGAAACAGGTGAGCCACACGTAATTTGTATTTCGAGTAGCTGTACTAAAGTGATATATTCACTTACGATGTACAATATAGGGTTGAGGCTGGGGATCGTTGCATTGAAGCTAGTTTGTAGATAATAACAGCAATTGCAATAGATACCCTTTCTAATACCAAAAAAAATAATAGAGAGAAGAAAGGATGCGAGGAATTAGAAGAACATTCACGGGATCAGTACCTATTCTCGTTTGCGACCTGTTTTCACCTTCAAAATAGGCCAGACTGAATTATTTTTATGGCATTATAATTTTCAGAAAGAAAGATCTTGGTTTTTGTTATTTCTTACGCGATTACAAAAAAGTAGGAGGTAATCAAATCTGTTTTTTTATGTTTGTTACTTCAAAAAAGTTGACTGGGTGTAACGATTTTGATGATTCTTTTTTATTCAAAAGCTGAAGCTTCCCGTATGGTCCCATTTCAATTTGATCAAAATCGGTCAAGCTGTTCTTGAGTAACACTCCAATAACTGAAAAGTGTCTTCCTATCTTGATGATATAGTCATTGACAGTGAATGACAATCGATCCCGTAAGCAGGTCACTAAAATGGTGAATGTTTTTTTTACTTTTTTTATGCCTGATAGGTTAGCCTTTGACCACTATCTCACCTGATGGTAAGTGATGAAGTTGTCAAAGATGATGTTTAGGCTAACCTAGAATGTTTTATTCACACGTATTATCAGAAAATTTCGTATTAGTGCGATTAAATACTTGTTAGTGTCTTTTAAACATGAATACAACTAATATGAATACACCCTAAGACATTGTTTTGTAAAAATCAGATTTTCCCGAGTTTTTATGAAACGGAAATTAATTATATCGTCAAAAAGAAAAAAAAACGGAATCTTTTGAGCTCCTTTTCTTTGATCCGCTTTATCCTCTTTGTCTTGTTAATTACTTGTATGAGGTCAAGATTACGTCTTTGTGCTTTTATTTTCAACAGCCTTTGTTTTCACTTTAGATTTTACTAAGGCATAATATCTCTTTTACTATACTTTTATACTGCTTTGTAATAGTAAACAGTAGTATTTTTGTTTTGTTATTTCTTGTAAGAAGGTATTTTTATTAAGCCTGCACCGAGGCAGCGATACGTAATTGTGGTTCGTTTGATCCCTTGCTGTTTCTTTAGTTCTTAATTTTGAGTTTTGTAATTAATATATATTATATTTAAGGATTCATTCTATATCATACACTTTGGAAACACGATTACTTAAAATTTTTCTCTGTAGAAAATAAATCCAAAGTTGCATCTAAAAAACGACATAAACCCTTAGTACGGCGTAAATACTTAACGGAGAGTCATCCGTATTTAAATAATAATAAAAAACATGTTTTCTATAACGTAGACACATTAAATTTTTCAAATAGGTATTTGTTTTTATCATACGAAGGAAATACTCAAATTCACGCATGTTCTGCCCATTTTAGTCAGAGCCGCAATGCTTTGTCCCTATCCGCTTTAGTAATTCTTCGGCCGTCGAACTGGGACGGATGCTGTTGGCGTGCCTTACTTACGCACACATACGTGGCCCGCCTATTATCTACTATGTCGGTGCGCCCTTAAGTAAAATATTTTTATGACGAACAAGGGTGTTGGTCGACTGTCGATCTCTAGGTATGCCTACACCGGTCTTCGGGCTAGTACAGAAGGCACTTAACAACATAAGATTTTTGTTGAGTTCATATTCCATCAAACATATCTGTCTTCCACTTCTTTTTCATGTTCTTATTCTACGCTAAAAGAATAAGCCATCTTGTTTTTAATACTGACGTTACTGATACATTTTCAACACGGATCAGGATGAACAATTATTTACAACCAAAATACATATAAATGTTTTATATAACCGGCTGCACTACCATCAGCTGTGCGGTGCGCGGGGCATCCCCCCAGCCCACTCCCCGCCCCCGCAGCTCCACTCTCGCGCCGCGCAGAACGAGCAGTTACGCGGAGTCGTCGCCGCGATTTAGACGCGTAAACTCACCTGAGGAAGGGCATCGGATATGCCCGAAACCTAGGTCGACAATCTCGACCAATACGCGTGAGTACAGCCGGTTATATAAAACATTAATATGTCTTATACTCACGGAAACTTTCAAACAAAAAAATACATATAGGTAATGTTACACTTACTTTACTTATATAAAAAAACAACAATATTTTACAGAAGTTACTCTAGGCTAGATGATAATATGATGGAAGCTAGGTTTTTAGTAAGTCCTAGGCTTCCTTAAAATTTGGTATGTTTACCTACTTACCTACCTACAAATAAATAATATTAGTAGGTCCTTGAGAGCCAGTGGAATTACAGGCACATGAGACTTAACAACTATGTCTCTAAGTGACGGGCACAGTGCAATTCGTCACTTGTGACGAAATGCATCTGTTATAGGCAGAGGTAACCGCTAAACCGTGGGCCTCGAGCTTGTTCCGTCACAAGTTTGTATTAAATTAAATAATAGGCCTCACTAATCCGAGATTCCAAGAGAGAGCCAAGATTCCCGCGCTTGGCACCTGCCAATCTTGGCAAACCCCCCGTTAATGAGGGATGCTGTGTGCAGTAATCGATCCGGCTAATACCGTCCGATGATAAACGGGCCATGGAGGAATCAACTCGTGTAATTCCTGCGCACCCTCTCCAAAATGTATACGGTAGAATACCGATAGGCTAGCGACCCTGTGACGATGACCGAGACTCTGCAGTTTGGACTCAACCAGTCCAAACATTTTCATATAACGTTTTGGAGGCTAATAACTTTTAACTTGATTATCTTTTGAAAATTTCGACATCATACTAGTCTAGATGATAGATAGATAGATAGAATCACTTTATTTGCATACCAAGAAAAAACATAACAGAAAATTAACACACATATTAGGTATACAAAGGGCGGTCTTATTGCTTAAAGCAATTTCTTCCAGACATCCGAACAGAAAGGAATTACAAATTTTGCCAGGTTGGCAGTTTACTAGGTAAACATAACAATTATTCAAAAAGTACTATTTAAGTTACAAAAAAACCTATATTTAAATATAAACCTAATATACTAAACATATAAATAAAAAAACTTATATACATTATAACATAAATAAATACTTATATACATACATACACTTATATAAATATATACCTATAAATATATACATATGTGTATCCAAATACTACTTACAAAGTAAATATAATTAGCAATAACCAAGGAAATAGATTAGCTCAGAATGGACATGTAAAATTCGTTGACTCTATTTATGAAAATGTATAGTGACTGAGATTTTCGAATGGAGATTGGCATACTGTTCCATAGTCGAACTGCCTGCACTGAGAATGAATTATCGTAGAAAGATGTACTGTGTGACGGAATTTTGAGTAGAAGGTTTTCTGATAATGATGAGATCAATCGGTATTATGCTTGATTTTGGACTTAAAATTTCAAATAAGGCAGTGATCCCGTTATACATATACGACTTTTGTATGGAGAATTGACCGGCCAGTTGAACCTTGAGTCCAAGAGTCTCTCTCCCATTATTCTAGTAAATTGAAACTATTATCACATCAGTCTAGATGCAAAGGCAATTAGAGATCGCTCTAGAACATATTACATTCCGTTTATCACAGTGAAGCGAGGCGGAAAATCTTATTCCTTATGCATGCGGCACTAATTCCGCCGCCTCACCGGAACAGTCACATGAATGTAGTTCTTGTTGATTATATTCTAGTTACCATGCTGCAAGTTCTGATGTTATGACAAGTTTAATATTAGTTAGGTTACTGTCTACAACGATGGTTTTGACTTTGTCAATTTTCGATTAATAAATATATAGACATATAGGTATATATATACCTATATGTCTTAGCAGGGAGAGACGACATCATCAGGTTTAATGGCAAAACTCTCATAACGATGGGCGTACGTGTGGGTATCGTGCAAATGATAAGGCACATATCACTTGAACACTTGGTTTATTCTTCAATCCACATTTCATTCCGGTGACCCCCGAAATGGCCTCCGTCCACCCCTTATAGCCATTCCGATCCTCGCTTTGCTTCTCCCTCTTTCACCCTCTTCACAATCTCACTCCATTCCTTTCTGGTCATTTCTTGTGTGCCGTAACGTATCACGTATGTCGACTTCAGGTATACTGCTCCAGATGCTGATGTCATCTTCCACCATCATGATGTACACTGATCGCGGTTAGAGTATAGATATTATACTGATCAAAGATGTCTAGATTGAGGATAGGTAGATAATACCAATGGTGGCAGCCGACTGTGGAATTTGGTCAAAAATTATCCGTCCGGGTATTTGGTAATTTACCTAAATTGTTGTTAATATTAAATTGAATAAAAATTGGAACCATATCACATGAAAGAAGCGTATTACGATGTAGATATTTCAAGACATCTTTCCCAAAGGAAACTGGCCATAGATATTATTTGATCCTATTCTGTATTGTTATCTTGCTGCGGTCAACGGCTTCGGCGTAAGATGGACCCAACAAATGAAACAACAGCCTGAACAAACCAAAATCGGTAAGATCGAGTGTAGTAACAAGAGCGGTAAAGTTGAACGAAAAATGGAACCAACTTCAACACCCAAAAGTGGGAAATAACTTGCTGAAGTCGGTACCATGATAGTTCAAAAGTACCTATTATCACAATATTGTGCGCATGGTACCGACTTCGACAAGTTATTTCACACTTTTGGGTGTTGAAATCGGATCCATTTTTTCGAAAAAAAACGCTCATTTTTTTAGTGACCCTTGCTACTTACGGGATCGATTGTCATTCATAGTCAACGACTAATCAAGATAGGTAAATATTTTTCATTTATCGGAGTGTAACTCAAAAACAGCTTCACCAGTTTTGATGAAATTGAAATGGGACCAAACGACAAGCATCAGCTTTCAAACAAAAAAAGAAGTTTTAAAATCGGTTAACCCAGTTAAGAGTTCTGAGGTAACAAACATAAAAAATCAGATGAATTGAGAACCTCCTCCTTTTTTGGAAGTCGGTTAAAAAGAAGCGTGCAAGTACCGTGTAAGGTTTTTTCAATGGCGTTAGAATTGTCCAAGCATATCTTGAAACTCGTAATAGGTTATGAATATTAGTTTATTCACTATCATCACAGAATTAATAGTTTGATTATTCTCGATGTTCCTTCCAAATGCTTTGTTCAACGGGCTGTTTGTTAGCTCGGTACAAAGTCTTATCGTGTTTCTCGAATGAACACATTAAACTACGATGCTAACAAATAATTATTAACCAACATTTATACAAGATATATATCTAGTTTTAGGTAAATATTACACCATGATAACTCAAAATTCTGAGACGATGTTCTAAGACCCTTAAGATATTCTGCTATTGTACAATTTGTTCTCTTTATTGTACAAATGGCGTTAAGCCAGCTAAGGAAACATGGTGACTAAATTATACCACAGGAATAATATATACATGAGCGGGATAAAAACTATCTTTCGTAGACTCCCCTGCCGCCAATGGGACATGCTCTACTGATTGAGATTTAATTTTGATGATTCATAGTTTGAATTAGTTCTTTTATATTTTGAGACTATTCATCATATTAATGTAGTATGAAGCAATTATGGCCGAGCGGTTATAGCTATGGACTGCCGTCCTACAGGTCCCCGGTTCGATCCCCACTGCCAGCTTGAGCTTCACCGCATGGTGGAACGGCATTTCCAATACCTGACTGGGTAGCTACCACCCTCAAGTAGAAAATCCAAGCACTTAAGGGCAAGACAGTAGTCAAAATAATTTCTGATTCGGGCGGAGCTAAAAGAAATAGGCGTTAACTTTCAACTCATAAAAATATTCAGTCGCACGGCGGCACTAGTCACCGTACCACGGATAGCATCGCTAAAATTGTAGAGTTTCGTGCGCTATTAGAAGCGGCAGAACAGAAGTGTACATAACAACATTTTATCTGCAGTTACTGCGAACCTATACGGTAAAAAATATCATCGCTTGTAAGTATAGAAATATTTAATAGATTAAGCGAAGCGTGGTCTCGGTGGAAGTCTGAGCAGTGTATATTTCCCAGTCATTATCTCGACTGCCTGATCCGATCTTCTTGAAATTTTGTTAGAAAGGTGCCTATCTTCCATATCAACATAATTTGTAAGTAAAAGTCTTAATTGTTTGGTGGTTAGTAGAGATAATGAGATCCATAAAACGAGCTTATAATTTAAAATTGTAGATAATATTTTAAAAACAAAAATGGAACCGACTTATGTTCCTAATAAGTGTGAAATTACTTGTCAAAGTTGGTACCGTGTTAGTTCAAAAGTCAGTATTGTGCTCAAAAAAGTAGTTCGATTTCATGAAGCGGTACGAAACGTAGCTTGTATGTATAGAAACTACACATAAAACAGTACTAATACAGTAAAGACATTCAACCAACCACCGGGTTGGTGCGGATAACGTCCTTGAGCATATTTGTGCCTGTAGGACTTACATTGTACCTACACATGTGTTTTGTTGTTTTTATTCATAGTTCTATGTATACATTATGTGTTCCTTACTGCTCCAACATGTTAAACGTTTTGTGAAATAAAATTATTATTATTAATAATTATTATTATGTACGATAACGCTCATGTAGAAAAAGCGTGTCAGTGTTTTGGTAAGCAGAAAGAATTGTGTAGACTGAAGGGAAAATGGTGAGAATGTGTATTTAATTTTAAATAACCTTGTTTACAAAAAACTGTCAAATAATTTGTGTTTTGGCTTACTGTAATATACTTACCAACTCTAAAACAGAAACTTACAATTTTACCTTATCATATTTCTATAAATCTATAGGTGAATAAATGTAATGTATAGGTATAATTTCAGTTATAGAAAGTCATTATGCAATTTTAAAGTTTATTTACGAGATTTATAACTCACTGAACTCAAGAACTCGTTCACAATTTGTGTTACTACAAGACGTTAATGGAGCACTTTATACTTTCGTTTATTCCCCATTGTATTACAAATCTAAAAAATAATTACATTTACGTTTCTTATGTAACCATAACTTTTTAATTATTTGTTATGTACTTATATGCTAACAAGTTTATCAGGCCGTGTGTCATTTATTTTTATGCAGTATGAAATAACATAGCTACAAATAATAATATAATAAAAGTTCAAAATGTTTATAGAAGTATCATCCCAATACAATGCTCAATACCAAAGATAACCGTAATGAAACCACCATATAAGATTCACCCTACCGCTACTAAAAGTGTTACAGGCAGAATCGCACCAAGTTTCTGAGTCACATTGGTTAAAGAACCCCACTCGTAGGTGCTTCGGTTATCGCGGCTATTCATCATGGAGACATTGGAGATTTGGAGATTGGATTTTGACATTTGGAGATACGGAAAATACTCCCAACTTCTCAGCCTTCGGCCTTGCAAGTTCCTGCTCGGCTTAGACTGCACCCTCACCTTGCACTCGCCCTTCGAAGTCACGCACCATCCATGCTCTAAATGCAATATGATAAATAAGAAGAGCAAAATGGCAAATCCAGAATGATGTAATTCAAGATAGCCACCATAACGTACTCCAACCACACTGAAGCTCAACCTTACTTCAGCGGGATCGCACTTCGGCACTTTGTATGAATTCTGCTATTTTGGATTTTTGTTGCGTGTCATTTGAGTGCTCTCTCGATTCCCTATGACATTTGTTCAAAACTTCTCTACTTATCTGTAACTGTTTACGAGATACGTCATCTATCTTCACTTGGCAGACGTCATTTTATGATTTCCCATTATTTCTATATCATGAAAATCACTTTGTTATTTTCGGTTTAGAATACTTTCTTTCCCCATGACTCCTTCCCATTGAACAATTTAAGCCAATGGTTTCAAAACATCTATGTATGGCGGCCATCTTGAAAAATTACATCATAAGAAATAATTTCTTAATTCCGAATAACGACGCTCTAAGCAACCCTATCTGGGTTGCTTAGGGCGTTTATTTTCAGCCGGATCAGGGCATCTTGAATTTTGCCTGCCATCTTGAATCCGTCATTTCGGTTTTTGACAAGTCTCATTCGACTGCTGCCATTAAAAGTTATACGGGAAGAATCGTACCGGGGTTCTTAGTCACTTTTCCTAAGGAACCCCACTTATTATAATAATAATTATAATAAAAAAAAATTTAAGCAAAAAAATGGAACCGACTTCAACACCCAAAAGTGTGAAATAACTTGTTAAAGTCGGTACCATGACAGTTCAAAAGTACCTAATATCACAAAATTTTGCGTATGGTACCGACTTCGACAAGTTATTTCACACTTTTGGGTATTGAAGTTAGTTCCATTTTTTTGCTTAAAATTTTTTTCACACTTTTTAGTGACCCTTGCCACTTACGGGATCGATTATCATTCATTTTTAACAACTATATCATCAAGATAGGTAAATATTTTTCAGGTATTTTAGAGTAACTCAAAAACGGCTTGACCGATTATGATGAAATTTAAAATGGGACCAAACGACAAGCATCACCTTTGAAACAAAAAAATAATTTTCAAAATCGGTTCACTCAGTCCAGAGTTCTGAGGTAACAAACATAAAAAAAACATACAGACGAATTGAGAACCTCCTCCTTTTTTGAAAGTCGGTTACTTAAATTATTATAGTAGTATTCACATAATCACTTTTGCTATGAAACCATCTACAGAAGTTACGGTTCAAAAGTTACGGGCACATGTCTTTATAGGTAGGACGAAAGAAGAGAGTAGTCATACAGATGTAACACAAATTTCAATCCTACTAACTACCTACTAAGTAACTATTAAAGTCAAAGTTATAATAAATATATAACTTCCCTTTATTTGAATGATTGAATATCTAAATTCCTAGAAAGTAGTTGGTCGTCTCGGAAAGTGTGTTAAGTGCATTAGAAATAAGTTCTCGTGTAATTGTACAGTAGCTTATAAATAACAAAATGAAATATTTTACTAAGGGTTAAAAATCTAGATACCTACTAAAATAGAAATTAACAATGCCGTATCTGAACTTTAATCAACTCGTTGTTATAAAGATTTTATAAATCAATATAAAGAAAAGTACTTATCCAATATTTTTTTTACTTGAGTTTCAATAATTTATGACTTGCAAATTAACGTATGGTAAAAAAATATTGTATATTTCGTAAAATAAATGCACAGAAATGATGGCGTAACGAACGGCACAGATCCCACGTCCAAACGGCCCGAGCGCTGCGGGCAGACTGATTTTCGTTGAGATTTCTTCTCGCGATCACGCAATTTTGTGCCAAAAATTCATAAAAATGTTTTCAACACAAGTTGTTAAGTAATTCATTAGAGTATAGTATTAGCTATTTTTTAAAAAAAGAAACGTTGCAATTACATCAATAATGCATCTTAAATTAATAAAAAACAGTCTAAAAAGGGTCGCCGATTACAATTTATTACAGAAGAACTAATAAGTTTTAGTAAAAACTAATCAACTAATTCACTCAATAAAGAGTTAAATAATATGATATATTTTTTTCGCACTTTTTGAACGAATAGTTTCGGTAAAAGAAGATTCCAAAAGTGCGCGTTTCACTACGGTGATCACCTTAACAGTGTGTTCTGGCAGCAGTCCTTGAGAGCCAGAAAAGTTATGGGCACATGAGACTTAACAACTGTATTTCTCAATGTGACGGGTGCAGTGCAATTCGTCACATGACGAAATGCATCTGTTATAGGCAGAGGTTAATCCGCTTAACATCAGGTGGGCTTCGTGCTTGTTCCGTCTCAATCACATATAAAAAAAAATAGTAGCCATCTATTGGATATAGATGGTTACAATAGAATGGCAGAGCATGTGCCGGATCGAACAATCTCTCAGTAGGACGTTCGAATCTTGCTCATGGTCCACATTTCATTCCTTTCAATATAATTATTTAGCTCTGATGTGTTCATATTCAGATGACATAATCATGACCAAATCAAAGCACTACGTCAAGTTAATAATCACTAAACTAAAAAAAAAAACATGTAATGTTTATTGTCATAAAAACTATCAAAAGTATTTGGTGTTAAACTAAATATTCAGCACCTACTAGACAAAGCATTGGTCTATATTACGAATAAACAAACCGTGAGTGCTAGATAGTATACTTATTTGATCTTATGCTCATTCTCTAAATGCTAATTCTATAAATACTGGTAAGGTTTTAATGTATGCATGTTCCTACAAACAGTTTTTACACACACGTTATTTTTTAACATATAGAAATAGAAAGAATAGAAAATATTTTATTTGTGACATTACAAAGTACGATACAAAAAAAACATAAAAAACAATTCATAACTACAAAAATAACACAATACATGTAAATGTCACAAATTGGCTCCAACTCAGCATAATACCAGCAGTTTGCCAGCGCTGGTCTTCCGTTGGAGCCATTTGGTGATTTCACGTACCGGCATGCACACAGTACAGAATAAATATGTACCAGATATGTTACATATATAAATATGTAACATATCTGGTACTTGTTCATAAAATAGTTCCTACGCATTAATATCAACTTGATTAAGTAGCTTAATGTTGTGGAAAATCTTGACTGAGAAAAATCCTACACATAACAAGAACAAACTTAGTTCTCAGTAGTAAATAGTTTCAGACATAGTTTTTGACATAATTCTAATCGTCTCAATTTTTGAGGCAGCACGCGGGATCCTGACTCCATTGCAATTATTGGAGTGGAGCACATGGGCCAGTAAAGCCCAAACAATATTACGAATAAATACGATCGATATTACAAATAAACAAACCACGAGTGCTAGATTGAATACTTATTTGAGCCAGGTATGCTAATTCTGTATTGTGCCTACGAGGTTCGGGCACCCTCAGTGCGTAGACAATAATGAAAAGTGATGATAATGATTAAGATAAAATATCCTATATGTTCATTTATGATTTAAGCATTATATGTTTTAAGTTTAAATCATTTCAGTCATTTCAACGTGAATGAGTAACGAATATACACACTCACTTACTGAACAGAAGTTCATATTCCATAACTACAATCTTAACTATACCTCATTGATAAGTAACTTCCAGCGAGACTTGAACCCGTAACTTCAGGATAATGCGACAGGACGGTATCCTAGGGTTACGGGGTCATGTCCCACAGGAAGATATCTTTTCCATAAAAAAAAAAATGTTTTCATGTTTAAAATAATACTATTTATAATTAAGGTTACATTAATGGAATGCCTTTTATTATAATATCACACTAAAATTCGTATTATAAATGGGAAAGTTTGTGAGTGAGTGAGCGTATAAGTTATTTTCTCCTGTTTAATCGTTATTTGTTACAGCTTTGTTATTTTTATTAACAATTAAGATAGAAACATCATGCGTCATAAGATAAGGTATACATCACACCAAACACGTGCCGAAGATTAGATTTACAAATCATCAAACACAACATTTCCAAGTAAAACGCGTAACGATCCAATTAAGGCGCTGTAATTAGACAAATTGTGCATTTTTGAAAGTAAGAAAATAGTACTTTAGAACAAGTTATAACATCCATTATTTTATATATGTTTCTTCGATTCTTCCTTCAGATTAATGGCAAAGCAAAACACAATAGCTTAAAATTTTCTCGATACAATATTTAATTTAAAACTGTACCTTTTTGAACTTTACATGGATATATTTGGATAACTACTGTGCATATCAAAATGGGACTTACACAACATGGTAGGTAATGAAATTTGCTAAATATTTGGCAAAGATTTTCTTGATACGACTCATAAATATAATATAAGACCCATTATATAATAATCCAGGGATCAGCCTAAACGTCAGCGTACGCGTCGGCCGCTAATCAGTACTACCGTGACCACTGTCAACGTAGGACGCGTGTTTGACTTTCTCAGCAGAGATTCGTATAAATATCAGTTATTTTTTTTATCAAAGTACTATTATTATAATAATAAAACTGTTTTATTGTGTTATTCAAGTCAAATAGGTTACTACCATGGGTAACCACAGTAAAAAAGTTGTGAAAAAGAGAGAATGGATACGAGACTTCAAGTTCAAAGAGAAAAACTGAAAAAATAAGGGAACAAATCCGGTAAGTACACACACACCTTCATAATCTTCATTATCGCGGAACAAGTGGGCCTATTTTGTTGTGATCTGAGCGAATTTACAAAAGTCGCATTACATGTTCTGTGTAACAGGAATTAAGAATTAGATACCAAAAAAAAATTATATATATATATTAAATGTGTATAAGTAGCTACTCTATTGTATTGGGTGTGTACCTGTAAAGATAGATGTATGTATGGAAATAAATAAATAAAATAAAATTACCTAACTAGGTTACTATTTGTTTTTTTTATATAAATTCTAATCTCGAAAAAGGTCTTGCGAGTTGTTGCCAGTGCTTATGAAATTATTGTATGGTCTTATGGAGGTAATTATATTTCAGTGTACTCTGTATTTTGTGGACATTTTCATTTATTTATATCTAGATATCTACCTACAACAATTCGATAAGGCTGTGCTATACATTTCTTACCGGTAAGAATCTGCTTTGAAGATTTGAGAAAACTAAACTGGTGTAAATATACCATATATACCCACTTACTTCCATGACAAACCATAAATATATTCATAATACACCTGAGCGAACTAATGTTTGCCGAGTAGATACCGACCTATTCGCTGAATCAAAATAATTATGCCTGCATTGTTGGCAATGCTACTTATAGAATTGTAATATAACTAAACAGAACTTTGCTTTTTTTTTACTATTCTAATATGCATTGGCATCTTTCGATCAAGCCCTCGCAGAGCCATAATAAGCCACTGTGTACAAGTGCACTAATTACCTCTTTTGTTGATGATCCGCGTGCTAAGTTACATATCAAAGATTGTTCCTGTGTTACGTACCTAGCGTTTTTGACGTTTTGCTCGTCGTCACGACGATATACATACCTAATTACATAAATTAAAAAAATCTAGTGGGCACGGTCAATAATATACTTTCCATTAGTAATTTACTTATTAACCTGATTACATTTTATTATTATTTCTTATTTTTTACTTATTTTAATAATACTATTTATTATTTTTCAGATTTAATGCTTCTAGGGACGACAGGTCTGGGGCATCAACATCACTGACTACTCCAACAGTAGTTCACGTCTCAATGCCTGATGAAGCTACTCAGCTACCAAGTTATCTATTATTTGTGTTTATCTAGGGATTGTGAAATTTCGGGATTTACAAGAAAACCGGGATTGCAATAATAGTCCCGGGATTTTTGTTAATTATTATAAAATGTGATAACTTTTTTGACTGTTTACACTACTATAAAACGAATGAAATGATGTTTGTTTGTATTGATCTAATGAAAGAGGTTTATAAACGCCTTTGATAAATTGTTAGGCTTAGACTGGAAATAGGACAAATAGTACGATGTATCATGGTTGTATCCAGGTATCACATAGGTGTAGTGATGCTAGTTGTATTATGCTATAAATAAATATCTTTGTGATGATTACTTGAACTATAAATTAAGCAATTTTTTTTCAGTTGTTCAATACAAAGTACCGTACAATGTCAAGAAGTCATAAATATGTCTAAGTGAGTAATTGTGTTTATTATTATTTTGTAAAAATGTATTTCGGTGAAGCAACTATGTTTTTTTCCAGTGAAGCAAGCAAAAATAATACACAATATCGAATGGAATATCAAGAAGATATTAACGTACCAATGTAAGCACGTTTTATCTGAGTTTCAAGAAGTGCTATGTTTTTCACTCGTATCTTGTACACTGAGAAAAAAAATAGGTAACGCAACCCTAATATTTAACCTAATATTAGGGTTTGGTCGGACAACGTAACGTGTCTAGTATCTACAACCGAGTGCGCTAGGTACTATGTGTTCTTTGTTTTACTTACTTACTGGGTAAATATTAACGTTACTCTCTAAGGTAACGTTTATTTATTTAGCATTTATTTATTTATTCAATTAGTACCGCACAAATACGAATTACACTAATGATATGAATTTATACATATGCAAACAAATTATCTTGCACGTCACTGTTAATGATCATAATTGGATCTCACTCATAAACGTCCTAATTGGGGTGCATATGATGCTACAAAAGTAAAGTATCTATCTATAACAATTAGTATGGAAAATTACCAAAATTTAAAATATTAATCCAAAATGTCAAATACAATATAAAAATACATGTCTACAAATTTAAAATAAATGTCAACTACTTATTATATCATTCACAGACTACACTAAGTACCTACACGAGAACAAAGTCAATTAAGTAATGTAAAATGTCATGTTAGTTTAGATGTACAGTAAATATCAAATAAAAATATATAAAAATGTCATTTAAACATGAAATATCCAATAAGGTCCAAAGTAAAAAAGTTTACTTGCTTGGTTGTAGATAAATCGCCTCACAATAGGTCGAGCATTCTGCCATGATGTTTTTCCATTCACCTGCAAGCAGATCACAATTTGGCTTAACGTTTACCTATTAATAGGGTGTCCGACCATTAACGTAACGTTAGGTTAAATATGTAATACCGAATAATTAGGTATAAATAGAATACCTACTAAAGTTTAGCGATACCTTACGACTAACGTTAAAAATACGTACCAAAACGTCAAACGTTACCATTGATAGCAGATTAAATTCATTTAATTTATAGGTTAGAATTACTGAATGTATTTTGTATCACTGACCGAGTATGATGAATTAAAAATAACTGTTGTGTGTTATCAAATAGTTTAATGTTACCTATACTGTTACGCAATAATACGTAATTCTAACCATATCGATTAGGCTGCGGTTAATTTGGTAATACGTAATTGCACCATGGATTCGGCTAGATCGACCTAGCTAATAGATTGTAGTAAAGTAGTGTGTTTGTAATTATTACCTAATAAATGCTTTTAAAAAAACCCACTCGACAGGTCATCTGTACCTTTTGAAAGAATGCGATTAGCCGTATCAAAAGGTTAAGTATACGCGAAATAGTTGGTAGGAGTTACTTTTTTATTATGATACAACAATATTATTAATGAGTAATTGGAAACAAATTACATACGCAAGTAATACGTAGTTGTGCGTAAATGATACCCACTTAGACGGTCTCAAGTACCTTAACATATGTGTTGTTCTAATCTAATTGGAATGCTTTTAGTTAAGCGCTAACCAGTTCTTAGGTTATTGTGACCAAGGCAATGGGGCTCTGCAATATTCTGTATACGTTTTGGTTACCTAATAAAATGTTTCAACGACGTCATGGCTACCATACTATAGGTTCAAGGTACTTAATGTAAAAGGTATTAGTAACTATCTACTAGGTTGTATCAGACTATTGAATTATTTACGGTAACGAACTATGTGCGTACCGGTTACGTTACCTGAACGGTGAACAAAACCTTGTTGATAGGTTTATGTACCTTTTTAATAAGTAGTTGTAAACTAATTGATAAGTGTGCGGTCAAATGACTGGTATGTTATTGTAACCAGATATTCGGTTGTAACCGTTTAATTAGTAGTTAACGATAAGTAGAGATAATCTACTGTTAGGTATAATATATGTAATAAAAAAAATTGTACAGACCTATTTGACCAGTGAAATATAATATCTAGTCAGTAAGTTATGGGTACCCAGTTTTATGTTAGGTAACCAACAATCGAGCAAAAATCATAATTATTTTTCACTCAAGTAGTGAACTTAATTACAAAGTTACAGATTTACGAGAGGAAAAGTTATCTATTATAGTCATGCGATAAATAAAGTGCAAGGTTTGTGTACAATATGGTTTTTGCATAATGTTTGTTAACTAAAATAGTTGAGGATACCCGTAACCCACAGACTAGGCTTTATCACGATAATCAATTAGGTCTAAAAACTTATTTACTAGTTTATACTATACATACAACAGACTTATCGTTAACTGTTAATTAAATTACATCAACGGAATAGCTGATTATTATAATACACAAATCACCGCACAATTCTCAATAAAAAAATATACATATGAAAAAGGTCCTTAATCTGAACTTAATTAATTTATAGAGACTGAGAAACAGATTTGTACACATAGTTCAACTTTTTTTTTTACACAGTACATAGTGTATATCGTATATCTATAATTACAAAACTACCAACTTGCTACCTTTAAGGTTGTTATTTCTATTGATGTGACAAGTACAGAATGCATCGATAAGGAACAATAAACGGAATAGATCACAATTAATATACATTTATTTGTTTCTAATTTCATTGCTTTAGAACTAATCATTACAAAAAAACACAAAAATTTAAATACGATAATAAGTTAACCAGTCAAATTTAAAAAACAAATTAACTCATTTTTCTAGCCTATTGAATTTATTTATATGGATAGGAACTATCTAATGATTGAAAAGCCGGACATCAATCAAAATAATTCTTGCCGTCAGTCAAACTTACAATCTTTTTTTTTTTTTTTTATTATTGCTGATAAGTAAGCCTTTGACCACAATCTCACCTGATGGTATGTGATGATGTGGTCGAAGGTGATAGCTGGCTTAACCTAGAATTACTGGCTCTCAAGGACAGCTGCCGGAACACACCGTTAGGTGCTTGGCGACAGATTTTCAACTTGAGGCTGGTCGCTAGCCAGGCGGGCATTCGCAAAAATGCCCTACCACCATGCGGTGAAGCTCAAGCCCGCGGTGGGATTCGAACCATGGACCTGCTGCGCGGCAGTCCATAGCCAAAGCCACTGAGCCATCACTGCTTCAATCATTACACTAATGCTTACAATCGATAAGTAAGTATAATATCAAATACAATATTAAAATTCTTAATAATATAAACAGCGAATTATTCAGGAACAATGCGACTACAATCACTGGTGTTGATACTGGTGGTACTTTTCCGCCAGTGGAAAATAAATATGGCAGCAGAAGCAGGGCAGCCGTCAATTTGTTGTTTTCATTGTCTGTAAAATTAAATAAATACCACGGTAACGATTACTTGCACAGAAAAGTATAATTCAGAAGACTAATGAAAGGATTACGACGGCAATAATTTATATACAACAATAATTCTCTGGTAAAATAATGGATACTAACAACATTTTTATACAGCTAATAGACTAGATCTTGACGGCACAGCCCGGGAACCATTTGTAGGGTATTGAAATAAAGGTACTTGGACCCTTGGACGAAGGTGACTCATCCGCCAAAAAACTTAAGATGTTTATCATATATTCAATAATGAAAGAGACTAAGTAGTTAAATCTATGTATGTACGTATACACAGATAGACCATGAGCTGGAATAAAACAGAATAATATTTATGACACCATTGATACAACAAGTAAAAGGTTCCAGTATTCAAAAGTTAGGTAAAAGAACAGTACTATAAGCATGAAAATATACAATAACAATACATTCCTGCGTAAAAGACGCTATTGTATAAGTTTCAGTTCTTTTTTAATATACATATAGGTACCTACACAGGAACTAGGAATAAAATGTTATGTGGGTGTACCCAAATCTAGATTCTTAAATTCTAATTTAGGTATACCTATACACCAAGAAATATGCCTAACTACTGCGAGTATGAATCATACCATTACCTTACAAGTACTTTATAAGAAACTAATGTTAGGTAAACGTATGTAACAATTAGGCAAATTCACAATCATGTCTTCGTAGTAATTGTATCCTTTTTGATGAAAATTTAGCGGAATCATAGAAAGGACCGACTACAAATTTGAAACATTTTATATAACTAACCGCATTCGTCGCTAGCTGGTAGCAAAATCCAACAAGTAGTAAGGTTATGTATAACTAGAAGTTCCAGTTCAGTTGTCATCAAAAAAACTGTTAACTATAAAACCTGATTGGTAATCAATGGCAATCGCCATCTTAATTGAAAATGTGAAAAGCAACGAAACACCTATGCCAAACTTCCAACTGAAATTAAATAGATGAAAATAATTCTCACTTACCAGTAAATCTTTTAATTATGCCATCAGGCATCTCAAAATCTTTTAGTAGTTCTTCCATGGAACATAACACTATCAAACCACAATTCATTAATTTATTCGTCCGTGACTCCGATGGATTTTACTTTGTCGAAACGAATGAAATCAGAAATGAAGTGCGTGTACCTGCGCCGCGCTTTCTAGTCTATAGTGTTACCAGATGTTTATGTGAAATTTCCTCCTATTTTTTTTCAATATAACCCCAAATATTAGCATTTTGAAAATAAAACTGAAAGAGTTTTCATTTTTACTATAGAAAGAATACAAAACAAAATATAGTCTTATCATTTTAAACAAACATAACTTCAACTATCAAGGCCATTATGTAATAAGTACCTATATTAAGTATATATTTTTCTACAACCCGTCTTTGAATGATCGCATATAATTTTCTGTTGCAATCAACTATTCTACCACCGCCGATACAATTTGAAAATAAGTCGTCGGCATAATAGGTCGCTGCGCGCTTAATTTAATAGTGCTATGTTATACAAACATAAAATTAGTTTTTTTAATGTTATTGTAAATTTTTATAACCTTATAATGTTTCCTTGGCAAAAACCAATTCGTACGCTGAGACTTCTTAGTTTTTTCTAGTTTGATCATCCATTCCATTGTGGTTTTCAGCTCTCATAATGATTTCAATGTAAAGAAAAACTTACAATTTAGCAACATTATCTTTAAATGTAAGCAATATTTAACAATAAACAAACCTGGCAACACACCTCAATGGCAGAGGGGAGTAACGACGTGAAGTATAAAATTAGGTATATCTATAAATGGCGGCCTTTGGGACACAGTTGAAGAATGTTCCGTTGTGTTCTGTTATTTTATTATTTATTCTTATGCTCTTGGTAAAGTTTTGAAGACCTACAGTACCAGTATAGATAGTATTAACTGCGTATTAGGATACTTAATAATACTTCAAAAGAACCTAATCAATTTCATTAATACGTTTCAGTAACCGCTTTATTGATGCAACGTACGTAACGGTTTGGTTGTAGCTACTATTTGTTTGGTCGTATTAGTTGCGATAGTTGTAAGTTTAAGTACCTAAATTTATGAGATAACTAACAAAAATATGTACATTTAGCACACGGAGAGATGATACTACATTATAATAAATTGTACATATTATGGCTACGTGAGGATATGAACCTTGAGTTGAGACGTAGGTACCTAGCTGATTTTACTTATGACTCGTGCAAGCATTTACATTTCTTTGTGTGTAACGTAAGTATCAGGATACTGCTTACATTATTTACCCAAAAAAAGCCTTGCTAAACAGTTCTTCCTTTATAGTAAAGCTAATGGCAATCTTCATGAGTGGCCTTCATCTAGCAGGTAATCAATAATAAAAAGCTAAAACAGGCTGAAGATAACAACAGGTATACTTGCTTACTCAATTTCAAATATAACTCACACATATCATAATATACATACGCTTATATGTATTAATAATATACATATAATATTTATATGAATATATATAATTATTATACCACACAGCAATTAAGCAATATCACAGTTTATAATGAAAAGTGGTAGGTATATGGACTGATAGAACTTTTTTATTTGGTCCTATGTCTCACGTCGTAATGAGACGGGTAGAGGATTCCCTAGACAGGCAGATTGAATAGTGAAAGCAGACTAATTCAATAATTATCGAGACTTAATTATATATGGACCTAGCTAATTTTAGCTCTCGGTAACGTTCTGATTAGGTATAGTTACCTAACAATGCTTCAAAAGAACCTAATCGATTTCATTAGTGCGTAAATACTTTGTTCTAATCGCATTATTGGTGCAAGTTACGTAACGAGTAGGGAACCAGTAACTATTTATTAGGTTGCATCAGTTGCTATATTGAGCTGATATATAAATTAAATTATAATAGGTACTTTAGATAACAAACAAACATAAGAATTCACACTCTTTATTGTTCTTGTTGGGTACAACGTGATGGGGGCTGCTTGCAAAACAAAGCGATGCTATAATCATATTATCTTTGCCACCCCACGAACCCTGTACCTGCCTATTATAGTATACCTAGGATCCTACTATTAAGATATATGAATAGGAAAATAAGACCGCAGGGTAGGTTAGTTATGGATATAGGCTGTTAGGAAGGTTCGTGTAGGCCGAGTAACATCCACACATAGACCTTATGTACCTATGACACGAGTAGATAGCAGTCGCTGTTTTGGTTTGTTCGTATCAGAATAGTAACGACTATTTGATATCCTGGGTAGGTGGTAGTGGCCATAGTAGTTAGGTGAATTATAGTCATGTTAGGTTCAAAAACTTAAAATTTATTTAAATAAACTGAATATGTAGTTGTATGTCACCACATGTTGGTATTTTTTTATTCATGCTTAGTAACAGAGAGTTGAAAAAAATCTTAGCTTAGTAACAGTCGTTTCTTTTACCTTTTGTCATTTTGTCAAGAATACGTTTAAGTGAACATTTACAGTAAGTACGGTAAATTTTACATACCTAGTACCATAGTACATGTGTACACCTAACTGTATGTTACCATTATACAGGTGCATACCTACCTGCTAAACAGATGGCTATTATTACGGTAAACGCTACGAGGTTTCTAAACTGCGAACAATAAGGTAGGTACATCTACCTACCTATTTTGAACTGGTCAGATAGGTTCATCGTGTTTTAAAAAATAATTGAGTGATTTTAACCTAGATTTGCTTTCAACATTGATGTAATAAATTAGGTTTTGAGTAGATTAAACGTTCGCATGGTAGTTAAAACCTAGTAGTAAGGTTGATTTCAAAGTATTTGAATAAGTTCCGATAACCTAAGAAAATCTTTGTTGTAATGGGTATATATTACGTAATCACCTAATCACACAATTTTAAAGCCATATTAGCTTATATATGGCTATAAAATTGTTTAAAGCAACTGAATATGTTCGTTTGATTGTACCTAATTATTATGTTACATAGGCCGGCGTCGGTGTCTGTGTCGGCGTCGGTGTCTGTGTCGGCGTCGGTATCTGTGCCGGCGTCGGTGTCTGTGTCGGCGTCGGTGTCTGTGCCGGCGTCGGTGTCTGTGCCGGCGTCGGTGTCTGTGTCGGCGTCGGTGTCTGTGTCGGCATCGGTGTCTGTGTCGGCGTCGGTGTCTGTGCCGGCGTCGCTGTCTGTATCAACGTCGGTGACTGTTTCGGCGTCGGTGACTGTTTCGGCGTCGGTGACTGTTTCGACGTCGGTGTCCGTTTCAGCGTCGGTGACTGTTTCAGCGTCGGTGTCTGTGTCGGCGTCGGTGTCTGTGTCGGCGTCGGTGTCTGTGTCGGCGTCGGTGTCTGTGTCGGCGTCGGTGTCTGTGCCGGCGTCGGTGTCTGTGTCGGCGTCGGTGTCTGTGCCGGCGTCGGTGTCTGTGTCAGCGTCGGTGTCTGTTTCGGCGTCGGTGACTGTTTCGGCGTCGGTGTCTGTGTCGGCGTCGGTGTCTGTGCCGGCGTCGGTGTCTGTGTCTGCGTCGGTGACTGTTTCGGCGTCGGTGTCTGTGTCGGCGTCGGTGTCTGTGTCGGCGTCGGTGTCTGTGTCGGCGTCGGTGTCTGTGCCGGCATCGGTGACTGTGTCAGCGTCGGTGACTGTTTCGGCGTCGGTGTCTGTGTCGGCGTCGGTGTCTGTGTCGGCGTCGGTGTCTGTGCCGGCGTCGGTGTCTGTGTCGGCGTCGGTGTCTGTGTCGGCGTCGGTGACTGTACCGGCATCGGTGTCTGTGTCGGCGTCGGTGTCTGTGCCTGCGTCGGTGTCTGTGTCGGCGTCGGTGTCTGTGCCGGCGTCGGTGTCTGTGCCGGCGTCGGTGTCTGTGCCGGCGTCGGTGTCTGTGCCGGCGTCGGTGTCTGTGTCGGCGTCGGTGTCGGTGTCTGTGTCGGCGTCGGTGTCTGTTTCGGCGTCGGTGTCTGTGTCGGCGTCGGTGTCTGTGTCGGCGTCGGTGTCTGTGTCGGCGTCGGTGTCTGTGCCGGCGTCGGTGTCTGTGTCGGCGTCGGTGTCTGTGCCGGCAATAAGATAATATTGGCTTTAAAATTGATTAAAGCAACTGAATATGTTCGTTTGATTGTACCTAATTATTATGTTACATAGCATCAAAAGTAAAAAAAATTAGCTATTTAGGGAACAAAAATGAAAGATTTTTTTTTTAAATTTTACATGGTATGGCTTTTACCGGAAATAGTTGACTCTCGTAAAATTCGCGGTATGCCCCTGAGAGAAATATTGCCCTTAGCTCATCCTCCTAACCCTATTTACAATTTATCTGAATATGACGAATCGTCAATTGGCATAGAAGATGAAACATAAATTGAACCGAGACGACTTAATTTTAAAGATTGTCAATTAGAATATTTGGATTTCAGTATGCCTTTTTTATTTTAAGAAATAACTAATTGATAATTATATGTTATATAATAAGAAATAATTGAAATTGATAATCATATATGTATTTAAGGTGCAATGTAGGTATTAGGTTTTTACGTAATAAAAACTTGAATCCCGGGATCCCGGTATTTAAATTATGAATGAAATCTGAGAAAAATATCCACTCTATTCTATTTTAGATACTTATACTACCTACTTAAATGTTTTTCAACCATTAAAGATGTTTTATCGAGTGTGTAGGAGAAGTAAGACCTCTTTCATCGTCACAGTTTATAACTAGGATTTTTTGACTATTTACACTGTAAACGGTTCTCGCTTTGCACTGCGAAGCGCGTACATTTCCAAACACTCCTTGAATTTTTTAACAAAAATAAGAACTGTCTTCTACACTGGAAAGTGTGAAATAATTTGTTGGTGTCGGTTCAAAAGTACCAACAAATTATTACGGACAATGCTGGTTCAAAAGTACCTATTATCTCAATATTGTGCTCACGGTACCGACTTTGACCAGTTATTTCACACTTTACAGTGTTGAAGTCGGTTCCATTTTTTCACCCATTTTCTACTTATGGTATTTATTGTCATTTACCGTCAACTATGAAATCATCAAGATATTGTAACACTTTACAGTTATTTGACTGTAACTCAAAAACCACTTGACCAATGTTGATGAAATTGTAATGGGAGCACCTTTAAAGTATACCCTACCGAGTAAAAAAGAATCATCACGATTGGAGGATTTAATAAAAGTAATGCATATAGTCTATAGATATAGTCGAAACTGTCATTGGAATAATCAAACTTTTATATTTGAGTAAAAAACACGTTAGTTTTTAGTCTACGAGTGTTGAGATTATTATAGTTATACTATTCATAAAAAATATTTCAGACTTACCTTCCACATAATTCATAATAAAATTTGAGATGCAAAAAATTCTGGCAAATTTTATAGAAGAAAAAAAGCATTACTATAGAGTTATGCTTTGTTCTATATAATTTGGTACTACGTAAGTTCTCAGATAGATACTTGGGTATCCAACAAGTATGTGAAGTGAAATTGAAATAACTTGTCGAAGTCGTTACCACCAGCACATTATTGATGTTATATTTTTGAACAGAAGCGAGGTTTCGACATCAACAAGTTATTGCACTATGTTCAAATTAAAAAAAAAACGTTTTAGAAAAAATATGGATAATAAAAAATGGATATCAGTAATGAGTAAGAACCACTCATTTATGTAACGGTTGGAAGAATATTGGTGAAAAAAAATAACCGAGGTCCTGGAATAAAAGAAGCGCTCCCTCAGTAAATTCTCATATGTTCCTGAGAGAGCAAGCATAATTCGAATTGTAGGGTTGAATTCCGGGTTCTCGGGTGAAGTCGCGAGCAGAAGCTTGTAAGCTTACATAATAAAAAATCACATTTCAAACAGCAGAATTAAAAACTTATAATTCCGCACATAACAGTTTTTACCCGCGCAGCAGCAGAATAGCGGCCCGATTCAACAATCAAACTACGCTACGCGACGCCACAACGGCATTTTTCGACAACTCTCCACAGCGTTTTTACCTATTATTTGGGAACTCGGAGCGCCTTAACACAACTCATTTGATCTGACGACAACCCTATTCCAGATTCTATTACCAGAATTTACATCTACATAGATATTAGAATCTCTAGAGTAATGCAGACCAATATTTGTGGAAATAGACTCCCTCGGGAGCGCACTCAGTTTGTACGTGGTCAAAATCCCGAACACAACGCATTCTGGCTTTTACTAGGAAATCGTGACTATCAAATAGTGGGTCACGTAGCGATTCTAATTTCTTCATAAATCTGTGTAAAGCATTGAGAATGTTCAAACTGAATAGCTCAAGGTTTTCAACGAGTTATATCTGCATGGAGCTTTTAAAGGTTACGAAGTAACCTTTTTCAAGATAGGTATATAACTTCTATGTGTATTTTGATGATAAAATAGCATCAAGAGTGAGTTTTTCCCACTTTATGAATGCGTTGTGTGCGAAGCAAAAGGCCAGCGTACTGAGCTCTTTTTTTTTGTTTTTTTCTTGAATAACTCCTTGAAGTCGGTACCATACCGATTTAAAAAATCTCTATCCACAGAACAGAAACGTTGATAATTTTGCGTGGTCATAAATGAAAACGAAACTCACGCGTTGGCTGGATATAAGAATATTTTAAGAAAACATTTAATTTACTTTTTAGGAAAACACTTAGCACATACAAAAAATATCTCTAGTGATAATTTCGCCTAATTTTGTATTTTGTTCCTAAGCTGACGTGACGTCACAAACGCCAGGCAGCCAAACCGGAAGAATTTCCGACGCGTTTCGGTCCTTTACGAAGCACCATTAGGAGGACTTGAGTCTCCGAGAAATCTCAATCATTCGCTCCGGTTGAGATGCGTGGAGTTTGTGACGTTACGTTGGCTTAACAGGAAAAGGCGGAATTGTCACTGGATAATATAGATTTTTTGAGTGTTTAGCTAAAATATTGATTGATGTTTTCTTAAAATATTTATTTAGTATTTATTATTATTAAATTATGCTCCTTTTCTTAGAAGAACGTTAAATAAGACCACTGGATGTGGTCCAAACTCTACTAGGTTCTATCTGACTTGTTCAATAGTTTTAATAAAACTGCAAAAAAAATCTCTCGTTACAAACTTACTCTTAAACTTAATAAGAAAATATAGAGGCAAGAGGAGAGGTAACAAAATATAAAATTACAAACAAAAAGTATAAGAATGACTAATAATTTACATCCAGAAAGCTTGTCTTTTTTTTGTAATTGTCATTTATCTTTATTTCCGAGATTAAATTAAGTATATTATTACAAATATCATATGAAATAATTGAAACAACGTACTACGTATTGAACGAGCGTATATAGGGCTCTTTACTTTACTCTTTACTCACGTACGTGAGCAAAGAGTAGAATGAACTGCGTGCAACTGCACGCAGTTCATTCGGCGCATTATTATCCTCAGTCGCTTTTTAAGACCCTCACAGGATGATCTAAAACAGTACATTCGTGAGGTTATTCTAAACATACAAAGAGTCAGCAGAGGTTGGAACTTTGTCGGAAGGAATGAAAAGATACGTCACTAACGCTAGTGACAAAAGGTCTCAAACAACTTTTAGTGCTGACACTTGGAGATTTCTTTTAGTTCGTGTTATTAGGTTCGGGTTACACTTACGCAACTACAAAGAAAGATACTTTATTTAAGTTTAGTTTGAAGCACTCGTAGTGAAGTTTGCTTAGCCATTCTGAACCGATCAGCAAAGTTAAGCAACGTCCGCCTCGGTCATGAGTTGGATGGGTGACCGCTGGTGACATTACTACTGAGCGCTTCCGTGCTTCGGAGGGCACGTTAAGCCGTCGGTCTCGGTTGTTTTCTTAGGATGGGAGTCATTATAGCATGGTGGTAGCCGTGGTAGGGCATTTTACGAGTGCCCGCCTGGCTAGCTACCACCTTCAAGTTGAAAATATGTCGCCAAGCACCTAACGGTGTGTTCCGGCAGCTGTCCTTGAGAGCCAGTAATTCTAGGTTAGCCTGAACAACATCTTCGACGACATCATCACTTACCATCAGGTGAGATAGTGGTCAAGGGCTAACCTATCAGGCATAAAAAAAAACTATATTTTGTCTAAAACAGCCCATTTGTGAAATTATTCTAAACACACAAAGAGTCAGCGAAGATTGGAACTTTGTCGGGAGGAATGAAAAGATAAAGACTAACGCTAGTGACAAAAGGTCTCAAACAACTTTTAGTGCTGACACTTGGAGATTTCATTGAGTTATAGTGCAAGAGTCAAAAATATTCATTGAAATTACATGTTGTAAAGGGCTATATTGATCTTAATAATCCTTATCCAATTAAGGGTACTTAATTGGATAAGGATTAATACTGTACTGCTTAAAATTAAAATTATAATAGATGCATTTTTAATTTTATATGTATATTTTGGTATTGATTATTGTATTGTTACATTTCCTGCTCGACTTGTAAATTTGTATGTTTACCAATAAATTGATTATTGATTAAAATATCTGCGTAAATAAACCATCATTTCTCGTAAAAAGTAAAAGGTAAAAAATTTACACTGTGGGTTATTCCTTAGAGATAAATATATTCAATTGTATGCGGATGTTTTTGTAGCCCTTTTCAAGGTGTAAAATACTGTGATACATTGTTTTGATCTATCTCGTAAGGTTTAGTCAGCGCGCAGCGTTTGGAACGTAAGCGCAAAAATGTGTTTATTTACGACATCACATTAGAATCATTTCATTAAAAAGATCAGCGTGTCTCTATTATATTATGCATGTATTAAACATATAAACCTTCTAATATGGTATGGGATATGGAACAATGCTCTTTTTGGCTTCACTTGAAGTGTGCACCGTGTACCATCAGAATTTCTCTATATATATATCTGAAATAGTTTCACTCACTGTACATCAGCCCTAAGGAGAAGTGAATCTTTTACAAACAGTATGCAAACGTTCCTTCAGACGCTTTAGTTTTTACGAACCAAATAAAGTGTCAACTGTTCTTGATAGGGGATCCGGAAACGAATGGGCTTTTGCCTTTGAAAGTGTTTACTGTGTATTTCATTTTGCTATTGTGTGTGAGATACACGATGATAAATATTTTATTACGTGTTTGGGTTTTGTAAGAGAAAATTAAGTTTTCACTGACAGTTCGTTCGTCCGACCTTTAGAGGACAATATCGTTTGATCCATTATGTAGCCTGTTGACATTTTTACAGTATATTTAATACGGCGTCTTTTCTCATAAATAGTTAGGCAAGTTAAGGTCACAGTGACGAATTGCACTGCGCCCGTCACCTTGAAACATAGTTATTAAGTCTCATGTGCTTGTAATTACACTGGATGTCAAGGACTGCTGCCGGAACACACCGTTAGGTGCTTGGCGACAGATTTTCAGCTTGAGGGTGGTCGCTAGCCAGGCGGGCATTCGCAAAAAGCTCTTCTACCATGCTGTGAAGCTCAAGCCCGCGGCGGGATTCGAACCACGGACCTGCTGTGCGGCAGTCCATAGCCAATGCCACTGAGCCATCATTGCTTCAAATTACAATACATTATTTTTCTGATATTTATACGAATAACAAGCATTTCTCCATTTTTTTTTTAAAACAACTCTTGTTATGTTTATGTTAATAAAAAACTAAAAATTTTTAAAAACTACTCGTCAAGCTGATTCATATGAGTCCAAACTCGATGAGGCGGTGTCGTTTCATTTCAAAGTTCCTTTAGCCAACTTCCGGCTTCATCATCAGATCAGCACCATGTCATCATAATATTGCATTATCACGCAATTTACACATGTAGGCAAAATTTCAGCTCAACCGGTAACTGGGAAGTGGATCAAATTTAATTTGCAAGATTTGATGACAAACATCGGGGCAGGTGAAACTAGATAAATAAAACTTGTAAAAAGCAGCGCAGCAGAGTAGAGGTACTCGTACATGTGTAAAACTTTAAATGTTTATAATAAAAACTCCAAAGTAAAACTAAATAATAGAAACAAGCTTGGCGTATTCACGCTAATGAAAAAAAAACCTAAAACAAATGTATTGTAAGTGCAGCTTTGGTTTGCGAGTGCACTCGCTCGTAGACGGTTTTAATTTTAACTATTCATATCTTGGCTTTAATGAGACCGTATTTCTGAAATGACGACATCGTAAAAAATGCGGGTAGCCAATGGTTGCAAGAGGCTAATAGCCGTTCTTTGTGGCGTTCTATAGGGGAGGCCTTTGTTCAACCGTGGACGTCTTCCGGCTGATGATGATGATGATTTCTGAAATCATTATCGTGTGCGAGAGTTCCAGTAAAAGTTATACCTAATGCTTCAGAAAGTATATTGAAATAATAGTAACGAATGCTTTAAATGGTATTGAATGGTATGCTATAGGTAATGGTAACTGTAAAAAAAATATCATAAAATTAACTCATAATAAAAAATCATTGTTTCAATTGAATTTCATTAAGGACTCGGTCCAGTTTTTACTAGGCACGAGTGGAAAAGATACAAACACTGAATAGCATCTATCGTGTATTAAACAAATATGGGTTTGTTTAATACACGATAAAGTCATTTAACAATGGGTCATAAAATAGATTATACGAAAGCAGGAATAATATTTCACTAATATTATAAAATATGGCTGTAGGTATCTAAGTTATACAAACGCTAAGTTAGTACAGAGTATATAAGTATATATAACGAAATTAATGGTTTCATTATGACAAGTGCCACGTAAATACGAGTAATATTTTATACAAAGTCGCGCTAAAATTTAAAACAGTTCTAGGTAAACATCCAATACATACAAATTGTTTCACGAAAAAGCAATATTCCGCTCAATTTTCTACCCTCAGTAAAAATTCAACACAAAAAAGTAATCGCCATCGATTCAAAAATTAATTGCACTACAAATCACGAAAGTTCGCACTCAACGCCAATCGAGATCGTAACGAATCGAGTTTTACAAAAGTTCTTTTAATATTTTCTTTCGGTCATGAGACTGTATTTTTTGTAATTAGAAAAGTACGAGCAATTAAAACTTTTATAATTGTCGGGATGGGGGAATGCTAAAATTTACTTTGCTTTGAACAATGGCCACCCGCCAGAGACAATAAAAAAGAGAACTTAAAAAAAAACTTTCCCAATTAGAAACGGAAATGGTAACGTTTTCAGGTTCGATGCATCATCAGCGTTTTGGAGCGTGACCCCATGGGGTTACAAGTTTTATTTGTTTATTTTTTAATAGGTAAGGTCTTAAGAATAAGCTACTCGGCATAGTTTAAAATAGTAATGGCCCAGTGGCAATGAATCCTGTTTCTTTCGCATGAGTCTCCTCACTTCCATTGGTACAAGCATGTTTAACATAAGGTGAAATAAGGGTAATAAATGCTCTAAAAAGTAGATATCTTCATACAAACGATCGGCTCGCCCTTATGTCTATATGCCTATATGGCGAGTTAACTTCATTTCATATCTAACGCAACGAGTGAAGCAGGTTTTTGTTTTACTTCAATTGTTTTATTATAAAATAAGTATATATCTGAAGTTAAACGGATAAAATAAAATTCGAGGTTTTAGTGCGGCACGAATAACTGAAGTGTATATCTCACACTCTGGGAGACTAACTAGTGGGTAATTGGTCCAGACGCTATGGAAGTTAAAGACAAGAAACACCTGAATAGTGAATGGTAATAAGTAACAACATTTCTGATGCGTTATTGTTACCGTATCTCATAATAAATTGCAGATTTAAATTCCCTCACAAATCAGAATATGTAAATGAAAAATGCAGCAAAAATAATATTACAAAAAGGGAATAAAAACTGTGCATAAATCTCAAAAGTAAATGAGTAGGAGAATGGAAAAAATCAACCATTAAGCCAGTGAGACGGAAGATCAAGAATATCCGGCTGATTCATGGTGGTCATTTGTTACAACGGTAAGTATGAATTTTTCAGCCTTGCCTTTGTAGAATTGAACACTTGAAGAGATAAGATTGTTTTGACAATGTTTACTTGAGTTTTTGAGGGTATTACAGTGCCGCAAGCAACAAAACACGAAGCAAATTTAAAGACCGGAATTTAATGGAAGAAATATAGGAATTAAGAGAAGCTACTTTTAATTTAATGAAACTATAATATACCGTATTGATAACAGAAGCTATGGATTGCCGCGCAGGGGTGCAAGGTTCAAATACCGCTGTGGTGTTGAGCTTTACTGCATTGGTAAGGTATTTTGAGAATGCTCTATTGTCTCTCAGATCCAGTAGTCTTTCAGTCCATTCTAGAATAGGCTTGATATATTATCTTTGAGCCTATCATCACTTGCCAATAGATGCGAAGGCCTCCTACCCGTTGGTACCGACACGGTATCATGTTTGGTGGTTAAATGAATTATTAAGTCTTTGATCTGATACTCCCGTGGTAACCACCAAGATGTACTCCCGCTGAAGAGATGTACCACTTGCTAAATTGAATCACTTTATCGAGGGCTGAGCGTGGCCTTTATCCCTAAAGTGTGAACGTACACCGACAGAAGAGAACAAAAAAAAGGATGTCCCTTGCATTGGAAATTTGATAAACGGGAGGAGGATTTCGTATACTAATTTTACTTTCTATAACATTATGATACCTAACTTTATAATTGGTTGAAGCCTAAGAGCTGATTTATCAAACGACTTTTTTGATAAAGTACATGGTACATAGGTACTTTGCCACTAGTCATTTTGAATCTAAATATAGTACTGTATCAACTGGATTGTCCACTGCTGGACACAGCCTCCCCCATTAACGGGGATTTGCCATAAACCTCAGGCTTGGCAGGCGACTTGGGGATTTTTTTTTACAGTTTGAGATATCAGTTTTCAGAAGGCGCTGCTGCTCACCTTCCGGTATTTTACCTTAAGCCTCTTACGACACCCACTCGTAGCAGTTAGGGACATTATAGCACGGCACCCCACGGTCTAAATATAGTTATGTGTTGTTATTCAAAAACTGTTTAATTTAAAACTTGTATATTTTCTCAAGGTAATGTGAAAACGGTTGGACTGATGATTTTTATTAAAACATAAATTTTATGTTAGTACAGGCTCAGAAAGTTTTTGGTAAACAGTTCCCCAAAATCTGAAAATCCCGTCAAACTTTTCAGGAATGAATTAAAAACTTCTCTATATATAATACATTGTAATTCAAAACAAACATGGAAGGGAGAGTGTTTCACGAAAGTATTCGTATTCATGCTCACATTCCTCCCATCCGTCTCAACCTTTGTAACATAGAAAAAGATTATTATAGAAAGGTCTGGAAAGAATATAAAACGAAGTATATTACTGAATGTATTATTCTTAGTCTCAGTACATATTCAAGTTAGTAAAGTGATATGTACAATAAAAGTTGCGTGAAAAATTACAGGATATCCTAAAGTTATTCTTAGTTATATTAGGCAGAAATGCCAAGTCCCAGGTGGCCGAGGAGGTTTAGGGATCCGACGCGATATCGGAGGACGCGGGTTCGTTTCCCGCCTTGGGCATAAAAAAAATTGTACTCCAATAATTTGTAAAAATATGATTTTCGCTTAGCACGCGATAGTGCTTTTAATCATATTTAGAAATATAGAAACCCTTCTATATTTCTAAATATGATATGCGACATCATTTCGAGAGTTAAGTATTTGAAAAAGCACTTCTTTCGATCAGAGGAAGTCTAGTAGTCTGGTTGATGTTCGCTTACCGTCCCCTATCACGGTTAAAGTAATATAATTGGAGCACAAAATTTCGGCAGAAATGCCAAGTCCCAGGTGGCCGAGGAGGTTTAGGCATCCGACGCGATATCGGAGGACGCGGGTTCAATTCCCGCCTTGGGCGTAAAATTTTGTACTCCAATAATTTGTTATATATATAAAGTTATCCTTCTATTGCGTTTTGTCTATTGAAGGAGCTTACTTACTTGTGGTTGGTAGCGTCTCTATTATACACAGTTTATCTCATCAGTCACTATTTTGATGATGTTTTTTATTATGTGCATGTAAGAACAAACACGAGGCCCACCTGATGTTAGCGGATTAAGCTCTGCCTATAACAGATGCATTTCGTCATGTGACGAATTGCACCGCGCCCGTCACGCTGAGACATACAGTTATTGAGTCTCATGTGCCTGTAATTTTTCTGGCTCTCAAGGACTGCTTTCGGAACAAACAGTTAGGTGATTGGCGACACATTTTCTACTTAGGGCCTACCTGGAAGCTCATGCCAGCGATAGGGATCGAACCAGGGACCTGCGGCACGGCAGTACATAGCTATAACCGCTCAGCCATCATTGCTTCGGTTATACGTTAGTATAATTTAAATATTATGTAACGACTATTTTCTGCGTTGTTTCTATATTTTATTTTCTCTTAAAAAAGATAAATATTTCTAAGTGCAATTTGTGAAGCGTGCTTAGGGTAGCTTTTTTAATCGTTCTTAACTGATTACTTAATAAAGCAACGTCCCTTGCGGTCACGTCTTGGATCGGGGACTGCTACTGGCGTTACTACTGAGCGTTTCGATGCTTTGGGAGCACGTTTAGCCGCCATTCATTAATTTTTTAACTTCAGGTGAGATAGTGGTCAAAGGCATATCAGGCATAAAAACCCGGTTGTTGTCTTATGTAAGCAGTCGTTTTAGCATAGTAGTAAGGGCATTTTGTGTATGCTCACCTAGCTAGCTAGGTACTACCCTCAAGTAGACAATTTGTCGCTAAGCACATAGCGGCAAAATACGGCAGAGGGCCAGTAATTCTAGATTAGGCTGAACAACATCTTTGATCTCATCATCACTTACCATCAGATGAGTGGTCTAATCCTATCCTATCTGCTATTAATATAATATTAAATAGACTCATAAAAAATACTTAATTTAAAAAAAAAATCGTGCAATCCTTTTTATGTAAGCATGTTTTAAGTATTTCTTTTTAAAATTATAACGCTTTGTGTTGTTTTTTATTAAATTGTTCCTGTTATTCCATTCTATTCCGTTTGAATTCACCGCCCCAACCCTTGATAATGAGACCTTTCGGTGAAGTTTTGCTTAGCCTTAATTTGCATAATTGTTTAAACATCACGTTTAATTACATTATCCGGGTCGCAACGAATCCCTCAGGTTACCCGACGGAGACAAAATAAAGAATAAGACTTGTTTATCTCTTTAGCAGCTTATTCGGTACAAAGTACAGAAACATTTTGAGGCAGTGATTGACAAGCGAGCGGTAATAACTATGGTAGACAGATAGATAAATAGATCGATAGATAGATAAACTCTTTATTGAACACCTTAAACTATACCAAAATTAAAAATATTTAGCTTATAATAGTGAACAATAGGTGGCCTTATCGCTCAAAGCGATCTCTACCAGACAACCTTTGGAGAGGAGCAAGTTTTGACCAGGAATGGCGGTGTACAATATCCTTAATAATATTGATATTTATAAATATCTACAATATAATATACAATATAGATAATTAATGTATTCTTACATAATATATACATATACATACATATATACAAATACAGTACATAAATATGATGTTTACACGTATGGAGCTTATGCTAGCACGACAGCTAAAAAGCTTTAACTTTGTCTTTGAAAACATTTTAGGACGGAGCTCGTTTGGTATCAAGTGGCAATGCATTCCAGAGTCTGACGGCTTCCACTGTAAACGAACGGTCATAAAACGAGGTAGTGTGTGGAGGAAATTTAAGCATAAGATTCTCTGATAACCGTAAGCAAAGAGAATTAGAGGCATTAAGGTAATCAAAACGCTCTTTCTTCTTTTTCTTTCTCCCTTCTTCACCCCAGAACCTTAGTACTGGGGTGAAGAAGGGTGGTACTACCGTGCCGAAGGACAATAGTTTGATCCCCGCCGCCGTGCTGGCCTGAGCTTCACCGCATGGTGGAAGGGCATTCTATGAATGCTTACCTTGCTAGCTACCACCCTCAAGTAGAAAACCTGTTGCCAAGCACCTGACGGTGTGGTCCCTAATTGTAAATTCGACTTACCTAATATAACGTACAATGTTATGAGGTCAATAATTGAAATATGAATATGAATATTTTGGTAAAATTTTTCTTTTCCTCTTTTTAGTGACCCTTGCTACTTACAGGATCGATTTTCATTCATTATCAACGATTGTATCACCAAAATAGGTAAATAATTTTCAGTTATTGGAGTGTAACTCAAAAACGGCTTGACCGATTTTGATGAAACTTAAATGGGACCAAACAGCATCAGCTTTGAAACAAAAAAAGAATTTAAAATCTGTCAAAAGTTCTAAAGGCAACAAACATAAAACGAATTGAGAACCCCGTCTTCTTAGAAGTCGGTTAAACTAATGTTTAGACCTTGCCACTAGAGCACTGGTAAGTTCGACTGGCACCAATTCCACGTGTAGACTCGACTACGTTTCTTTATTATTATTTTCTTTAATAATAACAGACGAACAATGAAGCATTGTCCTCGACCGTGTAAGAAGCTGTAGAATAAAAGAACGCCTTTTGTTTTGGGATCGCAAAAATATTGTGCAAAACAGCAGTAAAACTTCGACTAATTAAACTGTATCTCTTACATAACATTTATTTATAGTTTTCGTTACAGTCATAATTGCTGGTTTGATTATTTATTTAAGAGTCTCCGTATGAGAGAATCTTTAAGAGTTCGATTATCAATTACGTAACGTCAATTATATACCGTGCATATAAAATTTTAGTAGTTTATGCAACTGTCATATAATAGAGTGTATTAAAACATGAGTGTAGTTAATAGTTAAACTTGCCCGCGGCTCGCGGCTCGCCTTCAAAATAAGATTACACGAGTGTTTGAATACCTAATTATATGCAGTTGCGTACACGACTTTATTTAATCTCATGGCTATAGGTACCTACATTAAATAAAATGCAATATATAAGGTGGCCTTCGCGTTCGTCAGAATAGGTACGTGAAACAGCTTCATCTATCACTGGGGCAAAACAGCTAGTGATAGCGTCTAATTGACATCGGGTAGCGTTCGTACGTGTGAGAATGGAGTAAACCACGGTTCTCGCTATCACACTAAAAGGCAACGCGCCGCGCTTAGAAAATATGTAGTTATACTGATTTTTTGTATATGAAAATTAAACATGAGTGGATCACATTCCGTCATCGATTCTACACCATCTCCCGCAGTATTGTTGATGAATTAATATCCTTATATAAACCAGCGAGTTGTGCGCGCAGCGCTCTCGCCACAGATAATGTGTACTTAAAACTGGATTGAAACCTCCTTGGTCGGGACACATTGTACTTTAATAATTAAAAAAATGTTTTAAAGCATTGCTTTGTTAGGAAAATAATGCTTTAATTTATTTTTTAAAGAAGTATGTATATAAAATATGCCAATAAAGGTCTGTATTTCATTTCATAATTAGAATATTACCGAATGAGATTATATAAAATGTTGTAAAGCATTGTTTTGTTAGGAGAATAATGCTTTAATTTAATTTTCTTATAGAAGTATGTAAATAAAATATGGCCATAAAAGTCTGTATTTCATTTCATAATTAGAATATTACCGAATGAGATTATGTAAAAGAACATTTTAACGTCAGTGTAACTGGTATAACCTTTATGTTTGAAAACACTGGTGTTTCATCGTGAAACAACTTACTATGAATCGACATCACTATCGACAATGTTTCGGCTTCTACCAGAAGCCTTCTTCAAGATGTTGAGTGTGGTACGTCCGCCGCCCGCGGTCGCATAAAGTTTCACGCTCGTTTTATAATAAGTTTAAGAATGTGTAAAAAAATATCAAAGGAACGAGTGTCTAAATAATAAAATGGCATGGTATAGGCATATTATTGTTTGAGCTCGGATTAAATAGAAAGCAATTTATTTTGAAGCGATGATGGCCGAGCGGTTATAGATGTGGGCTGCGGTGTCGCAGGTCCATGTTTCGAACCCTGCCACCGGCTTGAGCGTCAACGCATGGTGGAAGGGCGTTTTGCAAATGCCCTCTGGTTGAATGCCAAATGCCAGCTAGCTACCTCCTTCAAGTAGAAAATCTGTCATTAAGCACCTAACAGTGTGTTCCGGCAGCAGTCCTTGAGACCCAGTAAAATTACAGGCACATGTTTTTTTTTAATGCTTTATATGTTAGCCTTTGACCACTATCTCACCTGATGGTAAATGATGATGAGGTCGAAGATGTTGTTCAGGCTAACCTAGAATTATGAGACTTAACAACTGTATGTCTGAGGGTGACGGGCGCAGTGAAGTTTATCACTTCTGACGAAATGCATCAGTTATCGGCAGAGGTAACCGCTTAACATCAGATGGGCATCGTGCTGGTTCCGTCACAATAACATTTAAAAAAAGTCACACATAATATCCTATCTATAGCCAATACGTCCACTAATCCCTTTAATTATGGCCACATAATTTTTTTTTCTTATATTATAGTCGATAGATAAGCTAGCCTTTGACCACTGCCACCTAATGGTAAGTGACTCGGTTGAAGATGTTGTTCAACCTAAAAAACAATTATTGGCTCTCAAGGACAACTGCCGAAACACACCGTTAGGTGCTTGGCGACAGATTTTCTACTAGAGGGTGGTGCAAGCCAGGCAGGCATTCGTAAAATGCCTTACTACCGTGCTATAACGACTGCCATCCCAAAACAACAACGAGACCGATGGATGGACCTGCCCTCCGAAGTACTGAAGCGTTCAGTAGTGATGCCAATGGCGGTCACCCATCCAAATCATGGACGCAGCGGACGTTGCTTAACTTAGCTGATCGGTTATGAACGGCTAAAATTTCAATACGAGCGCTTTAAAAACAAACTTCTCTTTTGTCCTTCATATTATCTGGATTTTCCACGAAATTTCTAATCAACTCACATTATATTCGCTGAGGTTCCTTAGCCTTGAGAGCCAGTTTTTCTAGGTTTACCTGAACAACATCTTTGAACACATCATCGCTTACCATCCGCTGAGATAGAGGGTCAAAGGTTAACCAATCAGCTACAAAAAAATGTCATGTTCACAGCTATACTCCGGCCGCCGAGAGAATGCGTTTGACAGTACGTGTTTTTATTGGCGTTGTGGCTTGTAAATGGAGAAAATAAAATATTTACCCTATTTTTACCTCGGTATGGGTCCGTGGGGACCGGGAGCTCATCGTATTTTCCAAAACCTATCTGAGCGCTTGGTCGATGCGACGCGTGATCAAAATGCTGGCACATATTTGGCTCAACGAATAAGCATTGCAATTCAACGGGGCAATGCTGCCAGCATGCTGGGCACGCTGCCAACTGGGAGTGGGCTGGAGCATTTGGACTGCCTATGAGTCTGCTATGACTTATAGGTGTCTAAATGCTTTTATTGTAGTAGCTGTAGTATTGTATATAGTTCATAGTATTTTGTTTAATAAAGGCATAACGCCGGTTTTTTTAAAAAAATTGTTTATATATAAATACAATATTATGCAGTCAAACTGTCTATGGTACTTTGAACTGGGGAAAAAATATTCACAAAACGAACTGTCAAACGCATTCTCTCGGCGGCCGGAGTTTAGTGGAAATCTCTGTCCATGCCTTTGACGTAACATTAAGGAAGTATCCCTTAAAAAAAATCAAGAAGCTCTTAGTGATACACTAGCACCTTTGCAGGGTGGTAACATTATACTAGTGTAAGCAGTAACCTCTTAGAAATATAGCATGAACGTATAGGCAATGTTAGATATGTGAAAGAGATAGAATGAAAGGAATATTCGTGTGTGACAAAGAGTGCACAGAAATTAATGTAGTTCGGAACGTAAGGGATCGTGTGAATGAGACGTATAGATTAAAGATAGGTAGGTAAGAAAGAGAAAAGGAAATAAAAAGCAATTGAAATGAATGTCCTTGTTTTATATCATACTTTACACTAGTATAGAAACAAAGAAGATCCGATACCGACTTCATTGTATGTAAAGACCAGTCGTTCTGTTCAAGACCTCAGATATTATGTTTAAAATCCCAAGATGAGCGATGTTAGCCTTTGCTCTATAATAACTCTTGACCTCTTTTGTTGCATTGTAAAGCGTAGTCAGTTCAAAAAGTTAAAAATATCAAAAAAACGTTCATCTTTGTAGTACCACTTAAAGTAATTTTTTATAAAAGCTCTAGGTTGTCTTGTTTTTGTATGTTTGACCGTTTTCTCTTTTTGACTGATCGGCTTCAACATTTGTACGTATGTTAGTATGATGATGATAAAATACGACAACTTATTTTATCTTCGTTGAATTTTTGTTGAAAGGATTTTTGCGTCCCATAGCCCACGTTTTGGTGGGAATGATTCAAAATAAGTATACATACATAAAATATTTAACCTGGTACACGACCTCTGGCATAAAGGCAACTGGTATTAATTTAACATGGGTGTCTTCAAATCGAGAGTAAATAGGTTTCTTCTAGGTAAGCGTGCTCCATCTTAGACCACATCAATGCTTAACATCAGGCAGGGTGTGGTCAATAGCGAACCTATCATGAATAAAAAAAAAAAAAAGGAAAAAAATCACATAAGATACTTTTTACGTGGAAGTTCAGAAAAAGCTGTTTTAATGCAAGGCATTCTTAATCAATGTTGTAAGTCAATCTACATCAATACTCATATTCAAATAAACTACATTTCTACATTTTATAAGAAAAAAATTCCGTTCAATTTTACAACAAAAGTAAAGGCGTTTTAAATTTATTCAGCTGATAGATCGGACCACTTTAAGTTGACCACTGTTTCAGCTATATATAATTTAAAATGTGGTTAATGATTGAAAACAGACCAGACCTTACTGGACTGCAAGAATAGCTGTTGGGCCACACTAGTTAGGTGCCTGGCGGCAGATTTTCTTCTTCTAGTGGTAGTTAGCCAGGCGAGCATTAGTAAAACGCTCTATCACCATGCCTTGAATCTTAAGCTTGCAGCATGATTTAAATAATAAACCCCATGCATAGTAGTAATTAGGTAGTTCATAGCTATTGAAAATGGATCATTTATGACAAAAATATTCTTCTATTACGAGTATCTATAAAAAGTACTCTCACATAAAAGTTACCAAAATATACAGGTTATCCGCAAAATAACGGAAAATTTTAAAATCCGCAACACGGAAATCTGCTATACAAATGCTACGAAAAGTATTATTCACATTTAACTGTCTTTGGACTTTATTCCTCACAAAAAGAGTATACTTTTGAATGTTTGACGCATTTTGAAAATGACTGTCGAACAGATTCCGTATTTATCAGACCACAATCTAAATGGACGCTATCCCGGGACGCGTATATTATTCAAGTGACGCTTTTCGAAATAAAGTGATGAAAGCCTATAATCCCCACCCATTAAGCACTCATTGTGGAAGCAATCCCAGAGGCTTTTTTACGAAATTATTTTTCGCAATTAAACGTTCTGTTTTTGGATTACCGGATCATGAGTAAAAAAGCTGGTTGTTATATTAATTTCAGCAAATTTGGTGCTTATATTTTTTAATCCTTTGAGATTATATTTCAAAGATAATTTAAAATAGCCCATAAGTAAACTTGGACAGCAATCTCTACTAAAAGAATTTTCAATCACGATGCCTTTCAAAAACATTAGCTGAGACACACTGCTTGGTGTTTGGCGACAGGTTTTATATTTGAGAGGGTTAAACAAGCCAGGCGGGCATTCGCAATTTGACCTACCATCATGCACAAGATTTAACAATAAGTGGATGCCTATAACTTGGTATACAGAGGCACTTTTTTTACTGAGGTAAGACATCAAATTTCAGATTTATACCCTTTGTCAATGCTACCGTCAAAGTGCACCTACCAAAACTACTTTTTTTATCTCCCGTATGATGTCAACAGTGGGATCCTATTTGTCCAGCTTATTTACCCATCCACTCAATTGTTCAACGTCTCTAATCAAAAATTAATGTTTAGTTTATGGATAATGGAACCTCAGGGGATGGGAACAGTTAATTTATAATATTAAATTGTTATATGGATTTGTTGCGTATTTATTATCGATTTTTGTCTTCTTGGCCTGTAGCAAAAAAATTCTGAATGTGAACTTTTTGTTAGCAATACTTGTCCGGATAAAGTTTCGATTATCGAAAACTTATAATCCCTTGTGCCTCATATGAAATTGGAAAACAAATATTCGCTTGGCTTTTGGTTTAAATGATTCTTGAAGAATCATTGCAACATTTTATCGAAGAACTATTAAATAATGATTTTGAATTAGATAAGTAATTAAAGATCCGTGCGACAGTCATTTTCAAAAACTATTCATTCAACTAGTTTTTCACCTGCCGAGAGAAATACAGGCAAAATGTTTCGGTAACATTGTGAATATCGGCAAATGAATTATTCTTTGTTAACGGCAACATAATTGATGTGTCTGTACAACACAACAAAGAGAGTAATATTATATTGATCAAAATGCATTACAAAACGATCCAATGTCGATATACCAGGAGTCACTAAAACGTCAAAGTAAATAAATTGCCGACAACGCTCGTATCACTGACTAATGTTCATTTCCAACCAATTTCAAGTTTTACCATCGATTTACGATTCTCATTCGATATCAAAACGATATCTGCGTACAATATTGCTCGTACGTAGGGATGTGACGATTTATCGTTAGTATTCGTTTTGAAGTGTGAAAACTGTACAAAACTAAACCATGTCACATGAAAAAAAAATCATCATTATATTATAAATGTGCCAGTTTTTGAGTATAAGTTAGGGCGGATGTATGTTTATGTTTGTTACTCCTTTACGTGTAAATGGCCGAACTGATTTGAATTAAACTTGGAGTATAGATAGTTGGGATACATATGAGAGATACATCCAGTTTCTGTGTCTATTGGGTTCTTGTTGATGTTGGCATAGAATAAAATTCTGAACGCAGTGTGTCTAAGTCGATGTGTAAAATTCTGAACCGATTTTACATTCGTAATGAGAAACCTATCCGAACAGTGATCTGTTACAGGGTTATTGGTAAAACGCTAACAACCTCTTAAGGTTGACTTTTGCTTGTCCTAACAAACATTTAGAGAAGTGTTTTTTAATATTTTTTATGTGTTTTTGACGGAATAAGCACGAGGACCACCTTATGTTAAAAGTCTCCTGTGCCTGTAAAATTTAATATTTTTTATTACTCTGCTCGATGTAAATATTTAAAATCTAAAAAAAAGGGAGCGCGTTGCGGTCCAGCGTTGCCGCGGAGGACGCTTTTGCCTCGGAGTAGGAATTGTCTTTTACTACGTGACTCAAAACATAAAACAATAAATTTTTCTAGTACTGTCTGAAAAGTAAAAACTCTATATTGCTACACCCTTCCAGGGTCATATGACACTGTATAACATAAAATTTGTAAGAACAATAATTGTAAACTCATATGATGCAATAAAAATTATGATTATGATTACGTAAGTTTTGAGTCTCCCAGTAAAAGACAATGCCTGCTCCGTTTAACACACGTTCTAACGTGTCGATATCGGAATAAAAAATATTAATCGTTATTAATGTACCCCGGTAGACTGAGCGAATTAAAAATGCAACCTCATATCTTCCTGAGAGAGTCGTAAGAGACGATAAAAAAATACCAGAAGGTGGACAGCAGTACCTTCCGAATAGCTGTCATCTTACCTACACTGCTATTTCGAAGACAAGAGAGGCTGTGTTCACTTGTGGATACGGCTGATATAGATTTAATTTACCTACTTATATTTAATTGTTCATTAAACAAACGTGGTGAATCTCTACAAGCATGTTATTGTTAATGAGGTATGATTTTCCGATATTAAACTTGATATCATGATTTTATTTATTGTCCAATGAGAAGGAAGTGAATCGTGTATTTATGGCCACGCATTGACGTTATTGAAACAGAAACTTATTCATATCAGCAGTTTGTTTCACTCTTGTTTTTTTTAATTGACAATCATATATGTGAGATACATTTGAAATGCTCTTAGCGTATCTTGTCTAGTCGTTCGTCAGATCCACTAGATAAGGCAATGGTTGCTAAAGTCATGACATGGATGGGTGACTGCCAGTGGCACATTCACTACTCAGCGCTTCCTGGCTTCTTAGGGCACGTTAAGCCATCGGTCCTTGTCGTTATCTATGGACTACAGTCGTTATAGCGTAGTTGTAGGATATTTTGCGAATGCCCGTCTGGCAGGTTACCACTCTCAAGTAGTTAATCAACAAAGCGTTCTGGAGACTGTCCTTGAGAGCGTTCCTTCATCTTCAGAATCAGTACTAATGGTCTAAGAGCCCGTGAACCCCAGATCTTCGTTATTTTATAAAAGCTGAAAGTTTGTCAGCGCATGCTCCCAACACAGGTAAGAACGAAGGCCCCTTATGAAATTTGGGTTGCCCTGGCTTTCGCAGGTAAACAGTACTAAAGGTGTGTAATATACAAATCTAGTTTCATCAAATAATCAAGAGAAATTTTTTGATATTACCTTTAGAATATTATTAAAATCATATTATTCATTGCCAGACACTTAACATCGTGGCAACCCCTTACCAGACACCCTTAATGTTCAGGACATAATAATTCTACTTACGTTATAGTGTAATAGGTGATTTTTATACATGATACTTATATAATGAGTAGATGATGTTTTTTTAGTAGCCAGACATTTTTGATAGTTCCAACCCCCTGCCAGACAAACATGTAGGATCGAGCGCGAGGTAGAAAATATAATATGTGGGTGCGAGTGTAATGCGCTTGTATTGTTTAATATTTTGTACATGTGTATATCAGTAAAAATAATATATGCTATTTTCAAAGATTTATTCAATATTCATAATTAATTAAAAGAGTAATATTACTTATACCATTACTTACGTTGTAATAAAATTGCTGATTTTTAAAATAATAGGTAGTTATTAGATGATTTTTCTTCCTTAGGGTTCCTTAGTCCTGACAAGGAACCCTTATAGTTTCGTCATGTCCGTCTGTCTGTCCGTCTGTCCGAGGTTTTGCTAAGAGACCTTTAGAAGTAGGAAGCTGTAATTTCGTATGGATATGTAATACGCCGACTCAATTACGCCGACAAAGTGGTAAAATAAAAATTTAAAAAAACATTTTTTTTAGTCTACCTTCCATACATGTGACGTGGGGATGAAATTATTTTTCATCGTCTATCTCTTTGTGTATGGTATAGTTAAATAGGTCTTCTAAAATGACTTAGGGGTTGCTAATACTGTTTTTCGATTTGATGCCCCAATTACGAAATATTAAAGTTTAAAGTGCAAATTTTTTTTCCAGCAGGGGGTCTCCCCCCCTCTAAAAGCTAAAATGCTGGCTTGAAAAATCTAAAAAAATTCAAGCTGATAGTGCGTTTTATGAACTTTAAAGGAAAAGTATAGCGGTTGAGATAACTTTATTAGTTTAGCAGTAATAGTCGTTGAACTTGGGTGTTGGATAATTTTGTACCAAATATAAATCCTTTAAAGTGACTAAGATGAAGTAGTTGGTCTTTTATAAGGGGCAAAGACTGGCATTGAAAACTTAATCTAAAATAAAAAATCTTAAAACTATAACTATGCCCTATGTCATACATATCGCGCGTATTGCGGTTATCGCGCAAAACCATTAACCTCTTTTTGCGCAGTTGGATAAAACTATCCTTTGTCCTTTTCCGGGTCTCAAACTATTTCCATTAGTATAGTTATATATATATATGACAGAACAAAGATTCGACTTATATAGGTATAAAGTACTTTTTGGACCTCATCTTCGCCGTACACTAGAAGTGTTTGCTGTCTGTACCTGTCGTACTAAGGTCATCGATCACTTAATTTCACACATCATCAATTTGCTGATTGTAGTACTCTACAATAGTGTAATTTTTTTCATCGGTATATTTCTGTGCTTTTCTCTTGCGTATCGCAACGGAAGGCACTCTATTTAATTTTAAAGATTGATTTAGGGAATGTGCTGTATATCGACGATAAGCACCGAGCTTCAGGTCTTGTTTTATAATACGTGACATTTCGCTAGCGGGAATCTTCATTTCTCGCAATGAGATTATTGTTGAGTTATCATAATATTTTTACTTTCTAATGGGATTTCGACCAATTCTGGCTTCAACAGCATTAATTTGTATTTCTAAGACACGCGGCTGCCCTTATCTTTTATGGTCTTCGACAGAGGAAGTGTTGTTGTATCTGTTGATATTACGATATACGAACATAACTACGGCTGATTCCAAGCTTTTGAAGTGTCTGGAATATGACCGACGCGACGGCTCAATACCTACTTTGCACAGGGCGAATACTGCTATCCTATTTTCTTTAACACCTCATTTCATATTGTTATTTGATAATGGACACGAAATAATATATGAAAAGGCGCGAAATCGAAAGAAAATTTTAAACTAATAAAAGCGTTGCAAATCATCAGTATTAATTCAGTATTATTCAGTATTATTTATAATATTCTAATGCGAAAGTAACTCTGTCTGACTGTCTGTTACGCTTTCACGCCAAAACTAATGGACCGATTTGAATTAAATTTGGTATGGAAATAGTTTGAGACCCGGGAAAAAACATAGGATAGTTTTATCCAACTGCGCAAAAAGAGGTTAATGTTTTTTGCGCGATAACCAACATACGCGCGGGCGGAGCCACGCCCGGAAAGCTAGTTTTAGATAAAGCCTGTTAACAGTATCGACTACATCATCGTTTACCAATTGTTTACTGAGGTCAAAGTTTAAGCTAAAAGCAATAAAAAAAAATATACCTCTGACTATTTTATTTATGACTTTATAAACAAGCTATACAATATTGTAAATTCTCAAGCACAATCATTATATTAAAAAATTACGAGAAGAAAAATTATAGTCATGCGAGGACTATAATTTATCCTGTAGTAATTTTATAATGTTATAAGCGAAGCATGTGCTAAATAGAAATATTAATCCTTAGTTATATGTTCATATTTTTCAGACACGTATTCCGAAGAACTTTTATTTAGTAAGTCAATGATCATGGAACCTGTAAATTATACGTAACTTTACTTATATAAATATCACATACTTAGTTTGAAATCCAGTCCCGTTCTAATCTAAGGACAGTAAGACGTTAAATTTAATCATAAATACACAGTTTTGCCCGTGGAGTGCGAGCTAGAATGTCACCCCTGCCCATGGGTGTCGAAAGAGGCGACTAAAGGGTTACCGGTCGCCTCTTACTGGTTTCTTGACACAAGAAGGTGGGCAGCAGCACTTTCTGAAGAACTGATATTTTACATTGCGATCCTCTAGCCACCTGCCAAGCGTGGGGATTAAAGCAATATGGGGGGGGGGGGGATATTGGGGGAGGCAGTGTTCAGCAGTGGACTATCTGGCTGATACAGTTACAGTGAGTTACACAGTTTTATCGGTGTTTTACCAAGCAGATATCAACACCGAAAACTAATAATAAAAGATAAATAAATACCACTAAAATTAATAATAAACGATAAATAAATTATACTTCTGGCTCTCAAGGACTGCTGTCGGAACACACCGTTAGGTGCTTGGCGACAGATTTTCAACTTATTTGAATACTACAGTTGATTCAAAATTTTGCACAATAAAAATAACACTCTAGAGTAAGGTGATATTAAATCTAAAAAATGTACTCGTACATCAGTGTTATTTCAGTTACACAATTATTCTCGAGCTTTTGTGATAAATGATGTATCCACCTTAGATCATAGAACGTCTAGAAAATAATAAGAATTGTGATATACAACGGGTAAGAAAACACTGGTATAATTTACTTTTGCTTTGTTCCATTTTAGTCAAAGAATAGAAAGAGCAAGATGTTTGTGCTTGCTCATTATTTCAGACACTATGTTCTCATTTTTGAACAGTTTAATAAAACAGTATTGTTTTTTGTAAAATGAGGGCACCTACTTACCTTGTGTTCCCAAAAAAATGTTGCAAAACTAGCAATGACTTTAAGTGAATTATTTTAATATATACGTTACATTAGTTCTAAAAGTTGACGTGGGTGTTGGGCTAGAATTTCGCCTTTTCATATGTTTCTTAAGAATCATAAGAGGCATTCAAGAGAAAAATGGTGATATGATAATAATGTATATAATAACAGTTACACTAACATGTGGACAGTAGCGCCTTTTGAAAAACTGCTCTCTTGAATGGCGATCCCCAAGATGCGCAAGCAAGGGGATCGTTAACGCCAACCCCTCACCCCTTTAATCCAGAGAAGTATTTAAACAACAGAGGATGTCATAGTTGTTGATAATAACGATAAAGATTGCTAATAATAAAATTACAAAATCGTTTACAATTTAAAAGAATGTTGTTATCGCACTTCTTCGCCTTGATCCAATGAATTTTTACGGAGTTGAAGTACCGTAAATTGTAAGAGCAGTAATAAACTTCAGTTAATTTGTTGCAAGGCAGTAACAACTCGAAGAAAACGTCAGGAAATATATACTTTTTATACTTACGTACCGGAATTAAATACAAGCACTCAAGAAACCCGGGTTTTACGAGTAGGGTGTGATTCTTTTATTTTTAAAGTACCCACTTCAAGACGTTAAGCGCTGACATTGGAAAGTAATCTACTTTCATAGTATTAAAATTAAATAGTAGAGTGAAAATACTTGTATTAATATAGTTTAGATATATCCTTCATAACAATCATTTACATCCAACAAGGTTCTCAAGTCAACGTGTATATTTTTTTAATTTAATATATGAACAACTTTTTACTGGGACATGTTTTCTTGGCGATTAATTTATTTTTTTGTGTAGAAAAATCACACAATTTTCCCAACAAATTGTTCTGAACATTGGTTAGGGATTTTTTTAGTTATACACTGAATTAACTTCAAAGTGAAAATCGATCTTGTTGTCAGTAGGTATCACGAAAAATTGTGAAAATAAAACGTAACCTCCTTGTAATACTGAAAACTATTTAATAAATTGTGTAAGTTGGACCAAGACAATAAGAGCTAAGAATATTTTAAATCAGCATGGGACTAACTTCAACAAGTTATTTTGAATTTTCAGTGTTAGAAATCGGTGCCGATTTAAGTGTTTTGTGCCCGTAGTTGTGACGGCCCGGTCTAAGATTAACCTATTAATTTATTTCCCTGCCAATTTACATTTACTCTTCTTCAAGCCTCTAACATTGCACTTTCAGGTACTTGGTCTGCCACAACAATGGAGTAGCGTGAGCAGTCATCGCATCTCAAGATTCTGAGTTCGATCCCTAGGTTGAAATTTATCGGGTAAAAATACATTTAGTACATAATACTGCCTGATTTCTTTCTCCTATTTTGAAACTGACTTGAAGACACAAAAGGCCTTAACGTGCAGGTTGATAATGTTGTACAATAGAACTTGTAACGTAGTAGTAGAGGCTGTATTCAATTACATATTCGTATTCTCGCTGTTTCTGTGTGGGAATCCGGTCTTTGGTTACAGGCCATTCCTTCTTACAAAACTGGTAGCCTTATAGATCCATCCGCTTTTCGTCTAGCTATTAGCTTACGCTTGGGTGCAAGGTGTTGTGTTGCACATCACTGCCAGTGTGGTACTGCAGTTGATCAACTCGGTCACCATGGCCTCTCCTGCTCTCGAAGTGCTGGTCGAATTTCCCGCCACGCCAGCCTTAACGATATCATTCGCCGGGCTTTTACGAGCGCCAATGTTCCAGCTATTCTCGAACCGAATGGTCTGATGCGTGACGATGGTAAAAGACCTGACGGCATGACTCTGGTTCCGTGGAAGTTAGGACGGCCCTTAGTGTGGGACGCTACGTGCGTGGACACTTTAGCGCCGTCACATCTTTCTGAAACCAACGTGAGGGCTGGCGCTGCGGCTACTTCGGCGGAGCAACTCAAGCGGCGCAAATATGCTAACCTCGGTATGGGTTACATATTTGAGCCGTTTGGTGTGGAGACGTTGGGTCCGTGGGGACCGGGAGCTCATCGTATTTTCCAAAACCTATCTGAGCGCTTGGTCGATGCGACGCGTGATCAAAATGCTGGCACATATTTGGCTCAACGAATAAGCATTGCAATTCAACGGGGCAATGCTGCCAGCATGCTGGGCACGCTGCCAACTGGGAGTGGGCTGGAGCATTTGGACTGCCTATGAGTCTGCTATGACTTATAGGTGTCTAAATGCTTTTATTGTAGTAGCTGTAGTGTTGTATATAGTTCATAGTATTTTGTTTAATAAAGGCATACCGCCGGTTAAAAAAAAAAAGGATCTTCTAAAAAAAAAAAAAAAAAAAATTACATATTTTATTTATACAAAAATAACATTTCGATGGTATTTTAATAAGGATCCAAAAATATACATATGTACATAGGTCAAAAAAATATCAGTGTCATTCGAGAAGTTTAAAAATAAGGTCTTAACAACACTATAGAAATATTGTAAAATTATGCGTAAGCTAACCTGGATAGCTTTAACCGTCAAGGAGATGATTTTTTACAAACACTTAGCCGACAAAAAATAGACAATACGACAGTAAAACGAGAGTCAAGTCAACATTTAGAAAAGGCTATTGTAATGGAATGCGGCTGGACATACCTATATGCCGAAACTTGCCAACTAAAAGGCGATAAAATGGTAACAAATAGGAACTAAAGGACGATGGATAGATATTTTTATACAAATATGCAGAACGGAATGGACGTCAAAAGTCAGAGATAGATATTTAAGGTAATATTTGTGGGAGGCCCACCCCAAAGAGGTGTCCACTATAGATTGACAAAGCCTTATAAGTAGTGTGAAATGTTATTTTTATTTTATTACATTTTAAAATGTTATACAATATACAACGGAAAGAAATTTTTATATACCGGAGGTAAACTTTTATTTACAAAACAGAACGAAATATCTACAACACCACAGTAACTACAAAGAAAGCATTTAGGCAACCAAACAGTTAAAATACTTCTCTAAATTAGCAACAACAATTTTAATTTTACCGTAACTGAAATGACTGAAACCCACGGCTATGTTGTATGAATCAAATTCACTCCATCATGACACTAACACAAATCATAAATAATTGTATGCAAATAAGCTTTTTACAAAACGTAAAGTTTGTTTACTCGAGTGTCCCTTACCTGTACATCGTTAATTCAAGTGCAAGAGTTATTTATGTTTTTGGCTCCATGAAACGACGTGGTCACAGTAAAATTATGCAGTAACACATTGTCTATTTTTACAACGGAGTCGTTTATTGTAAGATCAAGCCACTTTATTATAGAAATATATACATAACATCACGCCTCTTTCCCGTAGGCACAGACCACAGATTTCCACTTGCTACGATCCTTGCATATCTCTTTCGATTCATCTACATTTATCAATTATTTCATACATGAGCGTTGGTTTAAGGTAATATATATATATACATAAATATTTAGTAAAGTATTATTATTATTTTTAAGTTATATCACGAACCTGATGTTAAATCTTTGCTCATACCCATACCAAGTAGAATATCGATCAGCACACTTTAAGTATGTTATGTTCGGCTCTGCAAATATATCCCCAACCGATATTATTATTTCTTATAATATTCCGTGTGTATATAACATATAACTGAAATAATCACATAAAAATATAATACCAATACTCTCATTACTTTAGTAGATGATTCAATAAAAAAAAGACCAGAATATTAATTGTATTGGCATGCTGAACAGAAATACTATTTTATTGCGAGTAAATTAGAGTGCTTTAAATATATGCCAAGATTTTGTTCGCTAGTAGTTTTGATCAAACGTATATAAATACAAATTATACAAGGATCGAAGGTTCTAGCCCAGATGACACCAACATTCAACTTTCAGCGACATCATGACGTGTTTGCGCTGTTTATGGTCTTTTAGTAAGATGTTTTAAGTCTGAAGTGTAATGTGCCAACAATATATGATCTTGAGGCCTTGATTTTTACTGCTGGGTAAGACGGTTATTATCTACATATACTAGTACACTCCCCGTGGGGTGCCGGGCTAGAATGTCACCCCCCCATCTCTTCCCATGGGTGTCGTAAAAGGCGACTAAGGGAAAAATACCGGAAGGTGGGCAGCAGCGCCTTCTGAGAAATTAACACCAATAACTGCGATCCCCAAGACGCCTGCCAAGCGTGGGGATTATGGCAAAAACCCCCCTTATGAATAGCACAAAACCAATTCGGCCCCCAGTCCCCGGCAGCTCTATTATTCCTGGCCCTGGTAGCGGGCCAGGTAACGGTGGAGCAGGGGGTGCGAAGAATCCCCGGAAGATGCACGGCTACCAACCTCAAAAACGACGACCCTTGGCCCTGGCAACACACAACATACGTACGCTCAGGGAGGACTACAAGATTGTCGAGCTGGAGGAAGAATTGAACAAGTTACGTTGGGATGTCATGGGGTTATCGGAAGTCCGAAGACAGGGACAGGACACCGTTATCCTTGACTCAGGTAACTTGTTATTCTACCGGGAAGGTCACCAAAAGTCTCAAGGTGGTGTTGGGTTTCTCGTCCGGAGGTCCCTTGTTAACAATGTTGTAAAAGTCGAAAGTGTGTCGAGCAGGGTAGCGTACCTTATACTCAGGATCACCAAACGGTATTCGCTGAAGGTCATACAGGTTTACGCACCGACCTCGACACGCTCAGATGATGAAGTAGAGGCAATGTATGAGGAGATATCTGAAGCCATACATTCCTCCGAAACATACTTCACCGTTGTTATGGGGGACTTCAACGCTAAGTTAGGCACACGGAATGGCGATGAGTTGAGAGTGGGGCCATTTGGATATGGGCAGCGGAACCAGAGGGGCCAACGGCTGGTCGACTTTATGGAGAAGGAGGGACTCTTTGCGATGAACTCCTTCTTTGAGAAGCGACCATCCAGGAAGTGGACGTGGATAAGCCCCGATGGTTCAACAAAAAATGAGATCGAGTTTATCATGACGACCAGGAAGAAAATATTCAATGATGTCTCTGTGATCCATAAGGTGAAAACCGGTAGCGATCACCGTATCGTTAGAGGCACATTGAATATCAATGTAAAGCTTGAGAGGTCTCGTCTGATAAACTCCACGCTCCGTCCTAGCGTTGCACAAATCCAAAACCCCGAGAGCTTTCAACTCGAACTACATAACCGCTTCCAGTGCCTAGCTGAATGCGAAACAGTGGACGAGATAAACAACGGGTTGGTGGAAGCTGTCCAAGCGGTGGGGTCTCAGTTCTTTAAGACCCCCCGCCGAAATAAACTGAAGAAACTCTCAGAAGAAACCATCAAGTTGATGGAAGACCGGAGTGAGATGAGACTGCAATCTTCAGCTGATATGTCGAACTACGGCAAGCTCAATAGACGAATTTCGAAGGCACTGCGCCACGACTTGCGCGCCTTCAATACAAATCGTATTAAGGTCGCGATCGAGCGTAACCAAGGCTCCAAAGTATTCGCAAAAAATTCGTCTATGGGGCAAAGCCAAATGACCAAGCTGAAGATCGACGATGGCAGAATCATCTCATCAAAACCGGAGATTCTGAGAGAGCTTGAGAGGTTTTATGGACAGTTATACACCTCGACATGAGAGCTAAACTGACCCGACATTATACCGAAGACATCCCGGACATCAGCCTATACGAGATTAGAATGGCTCTCAAACAGCTTAAGAACAACAAGGCGCCAGGTGATGACGGAATCACGACAGAACTTCTGAGAGCGGGTGGAAAACCGGTACTCTCAGTCCTCCAGAAGTTATTTAATTCCGTCATCCTTGAAGGTAAAACGCCAGAAGCATGGAGCAGAAGTGTGGTGGTACTGTTCTTCAAAAAAGGTGACAGGACCTTGTTGAAAAACTACAGGCCCATTTCACTTCTGAGCCATGTTTATAAGCTGTTCTCTAGAGTCATTACGAATCGTCTTGCTCGTAGGTTCGATGACTTCCAGCCTCCCGAACAAGCCGGGTTCCGAAAAGGCTTTAGTACCATAGACCACATACATACGCTCCGCCAGATCATACAGAAGACTGAGGAGTATAATCGGCCATTATGTTTAGCGTTTGTGGACTATGAAAAAGCCTTCGATTCAATCGAAACCTGGGCCGTACTGCAGTCTCTTCAGCGATGCCAAATTGACTATAGGTACATCGAAGCGCTGAAGTGTTTGTATAGGAACGCCACCATGTCGATTCGAGTACAAGACAAGAGCACGGAACCAATACAACTGCAGCGAGGCGTGAGACAGGGAGACGTTATTTCTCCGAAACTGTTCACGAATGCGTTGGAGGACGTCTTTAAGCTCTTGAACTGGAAAGAATTCGGCATCAACATTTATGGCGAATACATCACTCACCTTCGTTTCGCCGATGACATAGTCATAATGGCAGAGTCGCTTGAAGAACTCAGTACAATGCTCAGCGACCTCAGTAGAGTTTCCCAGCAGGTGGGTCTTAAAATGAACATGGACAAGACGAAAATTATGTCTAATGTCCATGTTACACCCGTACCAGTAGTTGTTGGGAACGATACGCTCGAAGTTGTTGACCACTACATTTACCTGGGACAGACTGTCCAGTTAGGTAGGTCCAATTTCGACAAAGAGGTCGCCCGAAGAATCCAACTCGGATGGGCAGCGTTCGGGAAGTTACGCGACATCTTCTCGTCGAAGATCCCGCAGAGCCTGAAGACCAAAGTCTTCAACCAGTGTGTGTTGCCAGTGATGACTTATGGCACTGAGACGTGGTCCTTGACTGTGGCCCTCATGGACAAGCTCAGAGTCGCTCAACGAGCCATGGAGAGAGCTATGCTCGGAGTTTCTTTGCGCGATAAAATCCGGAACGTGGATATTCGCCAAAGAACCAAAGTCACCGACATAGCTCTCAGAATTTGCAAGTTGAAGTGGCAATGGGCGGGCCACATTGCTCGACGAACCGATAACCGTTGGGGAAGAAAGGTTCTCGAGTGGTTACCACACTACACCGGAAGACGTAGAGTTGGTAGGCCCCCCACTAGGTGGACTGACGACATCGTGAAAGTCGCTGGTAGCCAATGGTTACAAGCGGCTAATAGCCGTTCTTTGTGGCGCTCTATGGGGGAGGCCTTTGTTCAACAGTGGACGTCTTCCGGCTGATGATGATGATGATGATGAAGACGGTTATTGGGTATCTCTGGCAAAAAATGTTCAATAACAGTCAGGAGTCTGGAACTGTTCCCACATGATGGCAAAAGGATTATCTGGGAACAGTTCCCCAGTTTTACATATGAAAATATGACTATAGTCTGTTTTATTTTTAACAATCTAGTACCAAATATTTTCCTGCGTTGCTATTGGCCCACGTAATCAACATAAAGTCGGTTCCACATGAACTCTGTAGTTACATGTTGGTACATGAGTCTTCGACTACGAAAAATACTGCTTGTAACGATTCAATACTAAAGTTGCTTAGCTTTTGAATAAGGGTAAGCAAAACAAAGATAATTTTGAAAAAAATGAAAATGTTGTAGCTAAGTCAACAAATCGTATCGTCATACGTTTGCGGACGTATCACTGTGAGCAAAGTAGCTAGAGTAAAGGGCTATGGCAGAAAATTATAAAATTTATGAAGTCTGAACTCTTTTGTTACAAGGAGTAGCTAAAGAGGATAGATAAAAATGGTGGTCATGTTTTAATCATGTGATAATCAAGATAGAAACAAATAATTAAGGATTGTTGAAGGTTGTTCTTGTATACAATCATGTACAAAATATGTTATATCAATTTATTATTGACGTTTCTGCAGAAAGTTCATCATAAGGAGGACGATATTTTTTAAGATTACAAGAATTGGAGTAGAATTATTTGATGTGTTCTTTGTTCTAGTCCATAATATATATACTATTAAAATATTGTTTTATATTATCAACACGAACAGAAAATTTTGTTACGTATGTACTAAGTATGCAAATTAAAATCGTAAAATAATAACGTATTATTTCTACAGTAAATTTTAAAAGTATTCAATATGAACGAAACTTAACAATTTCAAAACAAGAACAAGGTCATTGACCAATGACGTCAATGACCCATCCCAATCTGTCAATATCGGAAATGTGCGAGAGACATACTCAGTACTCGTTTGTTAAAAAAACAGGCAGTACATGTCTGTCAAAATGTGGCTGCTTAGACTTTAGACAACTTTACCTATCACTCTCCTGGTCTGACGATATACGATGTAAAAGATAGACAGTCATCCCGTGAGGTGCCGAACTTAATGCTAGAACTTTTCAATGAACACCTTAGAGTTCGTAAACCATGGAAATAATGAACCAGTAATGCATTTTAAGATGAAAACGTGCAAGTTATCCCACTGCATAACTTTCACTCACTATGTCACGTCACGATGTTTTAAGAAGAAAAATTATGCTCCAGTCTGATGCGACACGAATACAGGGACTATTACTCAAGGTGTCATCTCGTTTCGGCCCGAAGAACATGAGTGACGGTTGTTTTCCTTTTGCTTGATAGGGTTCCTGCGCGGAATGAACCATTCAAATTGGAACGTTAACGAACTCGGATTTTTGCTTGTATTGTAATGGAACTGAACGCAAAAATTTCAGGAAAAGGCACTGATGTAGATACATGCTGTAACGTATGCCCAATTTAGTTTTTTTTTCATTAAGTTCTCATGGGATTGTGATGGAACTCACTCACAGGCCATCTGATGTTAAGCGGTAACCTATGCCTATCGTCACAAGTGAACTGCACTGCGCCTATCACACTGAGATATTTAAGTAGTAACATTTAGTTGTTTAAAATCTCATGTGCCCGTAATTTTATTTACTGTCTCTTAAAGACTGCTGCCAGATCACACTGTTAAGTGATTTGCGACTAATTTTCTACTTGAGGACTGTAGCTGGCAAGGCGAGAATTCGCTTAATGTCCTTTCATCATGCAGTGAAGCTGAAGTCAGCGGCGGTGGGGATCGAACAATGGCCCTGTGGCATGGCAGTCCATAGCTATTTCCACTCGGCTATCATTGCTTCAAAAGTAGTTAGTAGACATTCCAAGTCAAACTCAAAATCAATTATTCAATCTAAGCGTCTACGACGCTCTTATGAACTTCAATTACATAATTTACTACTAAAATATTCTACTGCCGCGTTCAGCAAAAATTTTGGGGTCAAGGATACCTTCATCATGGCATTCAACTAATAAGATGCTGATTGGACACGTTATTTGCTCAATTGTTATAAAGTCGTACATTACAGTAATGTGATGTCTCTTCTGTTACTAGGCTTAATATGTCATGATGTTTAATAAGTAAGGAGTACCCTAAACCGACGCTTGTGCATGAAAGGATTGATGAGTATAGATGAAGCGAAAGAGATATGTAAGGATCGTAGCAAGTGTAAATCTGTGGTCTCTGCCTACCCCCACGGGAAAGAGGCGTGATTTTATGTATGTATGTATTTTTATAACATTATTCACTTCTCTACAACTCTAGACGATTTATCACTACATAGTATAAAACAAAATCACTTCCCGCTGTCTGTCTGTCCATATGTATGCTTCGATCTTTAGCAACCCATTTCAATGCAGGGTTTTTTTGATAGATAGAGTTATTCGAGAGGAAGGTTTATATGACAGAGAAATACATAAAATACATAACAGAGAAACACTGATAATTTTAAAGGTGTAATGTCGTAAATAAACACATTTTTTATGTTTACATTGCAAACGCTGGCTGAACCCTATGAGATAGATCAAAACAATTTACTACTGTAATGTACACTTCAAAAAGGACTACAAAAAGTCCACGACGATATATGTCTATCTCTAAGGAATAACCCAAAATAGCCATATTTTATCCTTTAGTACCTTTTACGAGAAATAATGTCTTATTTAAGAAGCGAGCCTTATCCAATTAAGAACCCTAAATACAATGGCATTGAATATAGATCATAATGATCCCTAAAACATGTTATTTGAATGAATATTTTCGAAGATATTACAGATTATTTAGTATCAGGATTGCAACCGTGTCAAGCCGGGGCGGGTCGCTAGTTGGTTTATATTATACCATAATGCTCTATATCATTTTATAAGAGTTTTCTTGCCACCAGTATTTTCTCCCTGGCACGAATGTCGCGAATATAGAGTGTTCAAATCTTTAAAATTCAAATCCCATCCAGTTTACATTCCTCCGTTAGTTCGGAAAGTCTGAACTAATTTCTCGGTTCACTGGTGCTATTCTCGCACCAGCAACTTCACTGCAAAGTGATTTCCTAAGAACGTAACGTAAAGGGTGGCAGTTGCGTGTCTACGTGACGTCTAGGCTTGTCTAGGGTGAAAATGCTTTGAAATACGTCACTTATATGGATATTGGTTTATGGTAAGTGCACTTTGGTTTTTTGTATACTAAATGAACATATTACGTCAATAATATGACTGTGTTTTGAGCATACACCATATAGTTACGAATAGGAAAGAAAATCATATAAAATATAGCGAAGTTATCTTGACTAATTTGGTCCTCAGAACCACCAGGTACGAATAACGAGGTAGTGCTTGATGAACCTATCTGTATAGTCGTATTCTAGCTAGTTAATTAAATTATGATATAGTAATTAAACAACTTTAGACGGCTTAAATAGTCATTACTTATGTTCAGACGTTTCAAACATTTTGCAGTGGTTATAGCCAAGTGTTTGAAATGTAATGGGAAAAATAATGATAAATATGCAGGATTTTAATCTGTTCAAGTTATTTAATTACTATGTGTAATAATCACAAAAACCTAAGATAAAATAATTTATAACAACTTTAGGTTCCACAAGGTTATTACTATTCCAATTTTTTATGTCCCAATTCAAAACGCATGATTGCACTGCAATATCTTGCATGATATAACGATACCAATTGTTTGATCTGGGGTATAGACATAACGATTTTTAACATGTTGGCATAAAATAAATAATTACATAATATGTTTTACAACATATAGTTTTTTAAACCCTTAGAGCGAAATAAACAAGCAAATTTATTAATAGTTAAAAACTTACAAGACGGCTGTATCAAAAAAAAATCCAGTGTCACATGGGATGATGTAAGGATCCTAATTATACCTTAAACATACAAATCTGACAAGGCATTTAAAAGAAATGGTGGAATGAAGGAACTCTCAAACTGTATGTAGGTATATACATGAACCCTTAAAAAAAACTCCGTTGGCGACAGCGGATACGCTGAATGATCGCTTATCATTTACTAATTCTGAATGACTTACGTCTGTTATCGTCCGTATGAATAGTTAAGCAAGTGCACGTGATTGATACTAACATCAAATACCTACCGACGTTGATAACTTGGTTTACTTGCCCTGTCACATTAAAAAGAAAAAAAACAAGAGCAAGGGGAAAGCAATAGCAATAAGTCAGCTAAAAATCAAGTTATTAGATGTATAAAATCATACAAATATTTAAGTAAAAGAAAAGGTATGTTCAAACAAAATAGGAATAACATCAGTCTTATAAGATTCAAAGATTTTTTAAGTAAACCTCATGTTTTTAAAAACTGCATATTTTATTAAGGTTTGCAGAAAAATGGAGCCAATAAATTCTAAAAACCTGTCTGATAAGACCAAAAACTACTTCAAATTCTTTTCGAAATTGTATCAAATCGCAATCCCATTAAAACTAATATGCTTCTAAATCAAATAAAAAGTCTTTTAAGAAGTATTCACCACCGAATTGCAAGGCTTTTTGTTAGTAGCATAATGGAAATTATCTCTCAACTAAGGATCGTTAAAAGTATTCTTTTCAAAAACGACTTGAGAACTTTTTATCATGAAACTTTGCGAATTATTCTGTACAGCTTTCGTCTCGAATTTGTGTCTACTTTTTTCATGAACGAAATGGCCATTCAAGGGTTTAAAATATCTGTAGTAAGTTTTTATTATTTGTATCAAGAATACGCATGTTTTTTTACTGAAAACTTATTGTTTCTCTTATTTTACAAATTATTGGAGTACAAAATATTTATTTTACATATTATAATAGTCTGGTTGATTTCCGCGCACCGTTCCCTATGATGGTTAAAGTAATACGATACGAGAACGAAATTTCGGCTTGAAATGCCGGGTCCAAGTGGCCGAGGAGGTTTAGGCATCCGACGCGATATCGGAGGACGCGGGTTTGATTCCCGCCTTGGGCATAAAATTTTGTAATCCAATAATTTGTAAAATATAATTTTAGCTTAGTACGCGATAGTGCTTGAATTAATATTTAGAAATTATTTTTCTCTACCCTCATTACACTTAAGTGGGGTCTGTAAAGTATAAATTCTCTAACGAGGTAAAAATTTTAAAAAATATTAACTATTGTAAAATGGTTTGTCTTCGGTTTCACAGCGGTTCGCCTGTCCGACGCTCACTATCTTTGGGACTCATGTCACATTACTTCAGTTCATGTTTGTAATATTTGTTAGCTAGCCTTTAATTAATAATTAAATTATAATCTATTAAAGTTCACAACTTTCATGGCCTTACTATTAGGGTGTCAAAGTCAGAATATATTTTTTAAATTAAGGCGTCTCATTAGATAGATAGATAGATAGATAAACTCTTTCTTGAACACCTTAAACTATACCAAAATTAAAAATATTTAGCATATAATAGTGAACAATAATTAACATTAGTCTCGTTACCTTATATATCGGTATCTTATTCAAAAAAATAGAAATCAATTATTATCTTGTGAATATTTTCACAGCCGATCTTCAGCAAAATGAAGATCGGCTGATTTCAATTCAGAATGTGAAATGCTCTTTTGTGCACCAAAGCCCAGAATAAAAATGACAAGAACGATCTCTCCGCAAAGTCAAAATAAGCGACTTTTTTTTACCCCTGATAGGTTAGCCTTTGACAACTATCTCACCAGATTATGTGTGATCATGTGGTCGTAGATGTTGTTCAAGCTAACCTAGAATTACTGGCTCTCAAGGACAGCTGCCGGAACACACCGTTAAGTGCTTGGCGATAGATTTTCTACGTGAGGGTGGTAGCTAGCCAGGCGGGCATTCGCAAAATGCCCTACCACCACGCTTTAACGACTGCCATCCTAAGACGAGAACCCAGACCGAAGGTTTAACGTGTCCTCAAAAGCAAGGAAGTCAAAGTCAAAGTCAAAATCCGTTTTTCAATTTAGGCGTCTACGACGCCCTTATGAAGGTCAATTACAAATTTTAATATTGAAATATTCTACATTATACTGCCACGTTCAGCAAAAAAATTATAGAGCCACTGCGAGAAGAACGGGCAAGAAACTCGGGGCCTGTTCTTTTAAAAATGTTTGACAAAGTGTTACATACTATATAGGAAAATTAGTACAATATTTATTTACATTAGGTAGGTGACAGGCGCTGGCTTGGCAGAGGCGAATCAGTCCAAGCATTTTTTCATCCCACCATCTCGGAAAGAGTATTTTTAATCTTCAATATCTGAGTGGAAAAGCCGTTTTTATTCTCTAGAGGATAAAGTAAATTGAATTTAGAACATCGTGTGCACTAAGTTTGTGAATTAAAAAAAAAACATTAAACCTATTTACTGCTACCTCTATGGTGCCGAATATATCATACAACTTTTTTTAATTTGTTAAAAACTCAGACTCGGAACCTTCTTGGTGTTCTTTATTCAATTTGCTTTGTACGCGGTTCTTTACGCGGCATTTAGTCATTTCCTCGCTGAGGTGGAATGAAAAGTTACGTGTTGCACTCGAGTGCAAAGATTTTTCACCTCGTGCTCTTTTGATTCCCTCGCTATCGCTCAGGATTCTAATTTTGAATCACTCGCTGCGCTCGTGATTCAATTTTAGAATCTTTCGCTTGCTCGGTCATCAAAATTTAACACGCGGTTAAAAAGCAACTTTGCACTCTTGTATAACAAATAACTATTGTCGTTTAAGTAATCACAAACTGTTTAGTAAGATTTCTATGTCAAAATGTTCTTCACGTGCAACTTGAATTTTCTTTTTGTGAGCGTTATAACATGTTTGGGCACTTTATCATAAAACTGCACACAATTGCTAGAGAAGGACATTTTATTTGTCTTTGCTAATCTAAAACCTGGCACCGCTATTTTATCGTTCAGTAGTAATGTCGAACGAAGCGCTCAGTAGTAATGTCGCCAGCGGTCACCCATCCAACTCATGACAGTGGCGGACGCTTAACTTACCTGATCGGTTAAGAATAGCCAAGCAAACTTCGCTACGAGCGCTTTAAAACTGTCACTACGAAGCAAACAGTGCACTCACAAAGCACGGCATAGTTAATATTTATGCACCTACAAGGTGCCTCTCTTTCTATAGAATAGCACTGATCTCTTCTGTCGCGGCACGCACCGTACTATTATCCCGCCTGGACGGATAAGCCGATTTACCTGTAGCTTTATAAGCACATGAATAAAGAACCGTATATTTATGCATGTGACAAGAGTGCGGAGTGAGTCATGCCTGACCAATGGTAAAGCAACCCTTCTCACATCGTGGCATTATGCTCAGTAGTCGATTTTTGTTTTATCCCTTAGTCAATTTTTAAAACATGAAACTAATAAAACTAAGATTTATGTTTACATTTCAGACCTAATTTTTTAAAAGTAGGTCTAAAATGTTAATGTATTTAGAAGTGAAAAAATATTTAAACTGGAAAAATCACTGATAAATTATTTCCGGATAAATAAAACATTTTTCACTTTGTGATAAACAGCCGACAGATGACAGATTTTTTCGTTCATTCATACGCCCACGATGAATCGCGCAGGATTTATTTTAATTTAATTTTCCTCAAACGAACATCTTATTTAATAAAAGTGTCAAATACAATTACTCGAATGATTGGGCTTATTGAATTTGCTGCGTCGTTAAACTCCGTGCATTAGTACAAGGTTAGCTTTTTTCTGTAAAAAAAAACCTTTTAAAAACAAGCATTTACTATGTTTTCGTTAATAAAAAGAACTAAAAGTAATTAAAAAATACTCGTTAAAACAATACAATTACGCCCAAACTCAATAAGGTTGTGTCTTTTCATTGCGAAGTGCCTTTGGCCACCTTCCAGCTCCATCATGAGATCAGCACCATGTCATTATAATATGGCATTGTCACGCGATTTACACATGTATGCAAAATTTCAGCTCAATGGGCAACCGGGAAGTGGATCAAATTTAATTTGTAAGATTTGATGAAAAACATCGGGAGACTGTCCAAACTGAATAAAAGCTTGTATATACGGAAAATACTAAATAAAAAAACGGTACATTTGCTTAAGTATTTTGTACCTGTACAGCATAGAATAAATAACAAAATAAAATATTCGTTTAATATGTAGCCAATTACTTTACGTACGATTGTTTAATATGTATTAAATTTAGTTTTAAAGTAACGTATATAGAGCGTACTGTAGTAGTGTTCGAAATAGTGGTGTAAGTAGTGTACATCACTGTTTTTTTTTAAGAAAAACAGAATCAACCCTGATAATGCGAGGTCAGTTTTTTAATCAGCGTGGTACCAACTTCAAGAAGTAATTTCATTCTTTTCAGGGTTGAAAATCAGTTCCGTTTTTATAAAAAAAAAAACTCAATAGATAAGTGTCGAAGTGGAAATACCTATGAAATCCTGTAGAAGTAAGTTAGTTCAAGTTGCACGTGAAGAACATTTTGATAAATAAATCTTAATACACAGTTTGTGATTACTTAAACGACAAAAATGCTAGAACTGTTTCGCCTCTGCCAAGCTAGCGCCTGTCATCTACGTAATGTAAATATATATTGTAAAATTTTTCCTATATAGTATGTAACGCATTGTTAAAAAACGTTTAAAAGAATGGCTTCGAGTTTCTTGCCCGTTCTTCTCGCAGTGGCTCCATACATTATTTTTGCTGAACGTGGCAGTACAATGTAGAATATTTCAATATTAAAATTTGTAATTGATCTTCATAAGAGTGTCGTAAACGCCTAAATTGAAAAAATGATTTTAACTTTGACTAAGAAAGAAATAAAGTTACGTTTATTTGAACATTATCATGTTCAATGTATATGTTAGGGTATGTCCGTGACGGTTACTTGTCAAACAAATTTATTCGCAATTTCTCATGTCAAACAGCGTTTCAGTTGCAACTTTATTCAAATTTAAGTTTTCGATGGAAATAAGCAGCAAAGCTAACGAATAGGAAATTATAGTCTAAGTTAAATTTCAACCCGGCAATTATGGGCGCTTATCTTGAATTTTGAAATGGCCAATTTTCCGCTATTTTGGTCGTTATTGCTGAAAATAAGATGCTTCCTACAATGGCAATGGCTAAATTTAGATTTGATTGCTAAGTGCTTATTTGTATTGCTAATCCAGTCGCTTTAAAGTAAGTTGTAGTTCGTGAGCTTTTACATAAGCATTTGCATTGTATTTAGTACATTCGCTCTCAGATTGTATAATGAGTACCCAAAAACAAATATTGAATTTGAAATGCGTCCTAAAAAAAGCTTTTTAATTTTAATAATTACTAATACAATAAAAACATTTAAAAAAACAGAATTTATAAATACTGCATACAATAAGCGAAACTACCTGTTAATATAATTCATATCTATCACATAATGCTTAATGTTCAACCGACTTCAATAGAGGCGGAGTTTCTCAATTCAACTATGTATTTTTTTGTGTGTGTCATAACTTTTTACAAGGCCACCGCTTATGATGTTTTTTTCATATTTGAAAGCTGGTGTTTGTCGCGTGGTTCCATCTAAATTTGAGTGAGATCTTAGGAGTAGTATTTCAGTTATAACAATCCGTGTTTTATATTTTAATTTATATCGCATTTAAAACATTAAATCGTTTTAGGGTTCTCAAAGGGTCTGAACGGGACCCTATTACTGAGACTTCGCTGTTCGTCCGTCCGGCTGTCACCAGGCTGTATATCAAGAAAGGTGATAGCTAGATAGTTGAAATTTTCACAGATGATGTATTTCTATTGCCGCTATAACAACAAATAGTAAAAAATAAAATAAAACAAATGTTTAAGGGGGGCCATACAACAAACTTGATTTTTTTACCGTTTCTTTCTCGATACTAATAACGGTGACAGGTAGACGCTTCAACTATTCACAAAATATTTAGTTTTTTGTTCTCTTTAAATATAGTACTACTCTTTAATTATAAGGGGGCTCCCATACAATAAAAGAGGTTTTTGCCATTTTTTGCTAAAAATAATAGTAAAGAAACAGGTAGAAACATGAAATATATACCGAATATTTAGTTGTATATACTTTAAAGATAAACAATTATGTAGGCAAATTAAAATAAATTAAATCGTAAGGAACCCTTCGTGCGCGAGTCCCACTCGCTCTTGGCCGGTTTTTATTTTTACCGACGGTATGCTTTCATTGACAAAACCCTATTAAGTATATACAACGCTACAGGTAACACATTGATAGCCGGGGTATGCTCTGACCGAGTGAGCTTTAATGACAATGAGTCATTCCTCTAATTTTCCCTTTTGTTCTTTAACCATCGTATGAGTTCGAACCCCGCACTTGACTATAATTTTCCGCTCGTAAATTAGTAGTAGTAAAAGTGTGTTAAGTAAGGCTCATCGAATAAGCATTGCAATCCAATGAAGCAATCTTGACCCATTTGCACTACAAGCATGCGTTGTTGCAAAAATAAAAATATATGAATTTTCTTTAAAATCTTATAAATAAACTAAACCTCTAATAAACGCCCACCTCTATTTGCAAGCAAACAAGTTCCATTCATTGGACACATTCGGTTGCACGTAAACGCTCGACTCCAAGCTGTTGGCTTCAAAGGAAATTGACCCCGGTCCTCTGAGTCCTGCTAATACGTGCATGGAATGCCAATGAGGGTAGTCTGACTAAAGTCCGACTAATTTGGTCTGTGATTGACACGGGCGTGGAATGAGTCCGTGGATTGTTGGCTTTTGTACGTTTATTTGAAGATTACCTTTTGAATACGATGAGGTATACCTTTTTAAATGCGATCGTGTATAAGAATGTTGCAAGTAATTAAATACTGCATTTCGCACAGCTACCATTCTCAAGCAGGAAATCTGTCGCCAAGCACCTAACAATGTGTTCCGACAACTGCCTTTGAAAGCCAGTAAAATTACAGGTACATGTTACTTGACAACTGTATGTCTTAGGGTGATGAGCGCTGTGCTATTTTTTACTTGTGACTACTATATATATTACAGGCTGAGGTTAGTGCGCTTCACATCAGATGGGCTTCGAGCTAGTTCCGTCAAAATTATATTAAATCGAAGCCAATTGAGGATCTCAATCTTTTTGAAAAAAATATCAATTTTTAGTATATTCTGTATTAGTACAGAACCCTCTGATTCGGAGTCTAACTCGCACATAGCCGGTTTTATTTTAATGCAACCGCGATGGAAAAAAAACATAAGGCCAGCCATACTAATCGGTAACCTCTGCCTATTACATTTGCGGTTCGTCATTAATGGCGAACTGCAACTGTATGCGCCCATCACCTATAGGTAAATGATAATAATAATTTATTTAGCATTAAGTTTTTATACTACTAACGAATAGTAGAACTAGTTGAAAACTGTTACCCGAAACAGTTTTCAACTAGTTCTACTATTATACTATAAGCCAGTGGCTTCTCCCATCTAGATTAACAACCGGGGATCTAATATCTTTAGACCATTCATTTTTACACCAATATCATCAGCTAAGGGCCAATTTCACCAAACTAGGGTAAAACTATGCATGGATAATCGCTGTAACCAACAAAGTATTATAGACCTTTATCACCAGTAGACGTTCATTGTTGTTCAGGTATTGTAAATTTGCCAAGATTTTTTAAGAAATTTACTGCAGGCAGACGCTTGCAGCAAATTAAGAGATTAAAGAATATACCGTAGAATTTGGCGTTATCAGTACTCAGTACTAATATTATATATGCGAAAGTAACTCTGTCTGTCTGTCTGTCTGTTACGCTTTCACGCAAAAACTACTGGACCGATTTGAATGAAATTTGGTATGGAAATAGTTTGAGACCCGGGAAAAAACATAGGATAGTTTTTATCCAACTGCGCAAAAAGAGGTTAATGTTTTTGCGTGATAACCGACATACGTGCGGGCGGAGCCGTGCCCGGAATGCTAGTAACTCCATAAACTAAAATCAAATATGACTACATTGAAGCTATTATTTACATACTATTCATATACGCTGATGTCACATCAAAGCCAAAGTCAAAATCATTTATTCAATTTTGGTGTCAACGACGTTGTCATGTAGGTCAATTGCTAATGTTAGTATTGATATATTCTACATTGAACTGCCACGTTCAGGAATCACCTCAGAAGTCCAAGCTAAGTAGTTTTCTATAATACCAGGACAGAGATCCTACAAATTTAAAATCTGCTACTATGTTCCACATTCGATGATCATAAAGACCTAATAAATTTTTACGATTTATAATATCAAGTATTTCGTAAATGAATACATCCTAGATTTGTGAAATTGGGCCCGAATCAGCTTAAGCTCTCTTATTATATTATCATTACATATCTTTTGATTTCTATATAATAGCTATTTATAATTTGTAAACACCACGATAGAATATTTTATTCCGAGTCAATTTCAAAAGACTCATCTGCTTACCTAATTTCATACAGTATTTTAAAATGCAAAGCAGCCACCAATTCGAATACTAAATTGCCTATTAAAGCTCTAAACAAGGCCCATAAACATAATTGACTTTTTGATTGCAAATTGCACAATCAAATATCTAATAAAGAAGACGCTTAAAACTAAGAAATTTGTCGCTTAGAGCCCTTAATAAATGCCCATTTGACATGAAACACGTATTCATTACACACATAAATGTTATAATTTAGAATTGCTTATCTTGTTTTATTTCTTATATTAGGCTAGATTGCAGTTAGTATGACTATCAAAAACTGTGGAAATTGATCTAAGTTTATCGGAATAATTTAATTGTCGAATTCGACGTTAATCAGAGATGGTACAACACAGTCTTTGTATTTGGTTGGCCATTTTCTTCAGTATAACAATGTACCAATAAGTCGATTATGATCGCAAACATAACGACTAAAATGCGTATGAAAATTATTCCAATTCTGGGCTTCTATGTTTAAATAATTTCAACGTTATTGTAGGGCTAAGACGCTGATAAATGCTGAAGAACTGTCACTATCGGACTGTATAAGAGTGAAAGAGAGGCAACGATGCTGAAATCGCGATCTGATTGGGTGAAAAACTAAAGAAAGATTGTTAATATAAATGAGTAACAAATCTAAAATGAAACTTAACTTGTCTCTTATGTTAAGGTTTTCAAATTTGTTCTTATATTTTTATACACGTACATGCATGGAAAATTAAGATATTTACGTTACAAGCGTAATTTGGAGACAACTTTGCAATTTTATTCTATCGAAAAGTGTTTCAGTCCTGCTTGTCTTGTCCCTAGAGAACTTATCAAGACATACAGAACTTATCAGAGAACATATAATTTATTTGCTGGTGGAAACTAACTGTGTTTTGAAATAAAAACTATTCAAATGAAACTATTAAGGACTTATCAGCGATTTAAACGTTAAAATGACTTAAATAAAAGTATGAACATGCCAATAGGAAAATGCCAGAATCTGGGTTCGTTACAGTTTAGCGAAATCATATTCTCATCCCAACAAAAAAATATTTAATAAATTTGGTAGAATATGAAAGACCTAAATATCTAAAAGAAAATCTATAAGAATCTCAAAATTATGGATTGAAATGTTGGGAATCATGGACTTGCGGCACGGCAGTCCATAGCTATTGGAGCATAGCTATATGGCCCATTGTTTTTATTGCTTGTAGATTAGCCATATGCCACTACTTCACCTGATAATGGTCCCGTGATGATGGTGGCGAAGATGTTGTTCAGGCTAATATAGAATTACTGGCACTCAATGACAGCGTGTGGAATGGACTGTTAAGTGCTAACACAGATTTTCTGTTAGAGAGTGGTAGCTAGTCAGTTAGTCATTCGCAAAAAGTATACTACCATACCATAACGACTGCCATCCCAGGACATCTACTGTGACTGTGCCCTCCGAAGAACTAAAGCGCACGGTAATAATGCTACAAGCGGTTATCCATCCAAGTGAGACATAGGGCCTGTTTCAGATTGTTCGAGTAAGTTCCGGTTTTACTACCCAGAACATATTTATTAAACAAAACACTATCTTTGCGTTACACAGTCATCGATTTAGTCTATCCATCGGTTAAAGCTTGAATCGCGCTGCATGTTAACTGTCATTTTGATCATTTAGTTATTTTATGTTTTTCATAGCAACCCGAAACTTTATTAGGACATTCTGAAACAGGGCCTTAGTTGCTTAGCCTAGTTGATTGATTAAGTTTGCCCAGGCAACGAGCGCTTAAAAAGTATAGAAAAATATAAATAGAACATTATAAAGGGACTGCGTGAAAAAGGATAAGTATTATGTGTGCGTAAGAGGTGACTAATAGCTACTGACATGACGAGTAACAAAACAGATTGAAGGAAAAAGTAGTTACAACCCCACTTGGCGTGGAATAGGGGCAGGAAGAAGTTGGCTTGACGTCAGAACTAAAACCACCGAAAAAAATATCCATCTAATACAATCGATATACTTATATATACATACTAGCTTTCCGGGCGCGGCTCCACCCGCGCGTATGTAGGTTTTCACGCAAAAATTAACAACAATTATATTAACAATTGCTCAAACAATAACCTCTTTTTGCGCAGCTGGATAAAAACTATCCTATGTTTTTCCCGGGTCTAAAACTATTTCCATACCAAATTTCATTCAAATCGGTCCAGTAGTTTTGGCGTGAAAGCGTAACATACAGACAGACAGAGTTACTTTCGCATTTATAATATTAGTACTGATATTAATGTTATGGTGTCAGAACAAGCACTAGGCTCGCCTGATTTTAAGCGGTATCTACTGTTTATAACAGGTGCAGTTCGTCATTTGTCACGGCGCCCGTCACACTGAGGCGACCTAATTTTACTGTCTCTCAAGGACTGCTGCCGCATTACACTATTAGGTGCATGGCGACAGATTTTCTACTTGAGAGTGGTAGATAGCCTGGCTCGCAAAATGCCCTTCCACCATGCATTGAAGCTCAAGACGGTGGCAGGGTTCACACCATGGACCTGCGACACCGCAGACCATAGCTATAACAGCTCGGCTATCATTGCTTTGAAATTTGAAGCCTTATCATTACAAAATAACATCCCCAAGACAAATCCCAAGTGGTATGTAACATGAATATCACAGCTGAAACCTGATAAATTCACTTTTTCATAATAATATAGTCTGCGAGCGAAACACAAAGGGAGCCATCGTCACTCCCTCAGCTCCCCTCTTTCCCCCTATTCCCTAAAGAAAAATGACGTGAAACAAGACACCGTTGATAGAGGTCGCAATTTATTGCCACCATTATCGAGGCAATTCTTGCATTTGCCACGAATCAGATAACCGGTCCCTAGACAGTTTTGGGACGACAATTGCCGATTTGTAACGGAGATACCCGAAACACAAATGGGCTATAATCACGTGTGTGTTTCCTGTCCCTCTAGCATACGAGTAACGATGCTCAAATTTTTTGGACAAGGAACTTATTTATTCTGTTTTATCAGGTACCATTGCCGCAATCTGAGGTGCCAATTAACACTACTTAGCATAGACCAGCTAAATTTCAAAAGGCACATACCTACTGATAAAAAAATAACAAAATAATGATATATGACAGTTATAAGTTTACAACTAGCATTAAATTAATATGTACTCGAAGTGTTTGCCCGTGGGATGCCGGTTTAGAATGTCACCCCCATTGTTGCTTGTCGTAAGAGGCGACGAAAGGTAAAATACCAGAATGTGCATGGTGGTAGGGCATTTTGCAAATGCCCGCCTTGCTAGCTACCATCTTCAAGTAGAAAACCTGTCGCCAAACACCTAACGGTGTGTTCCGGCAGCTTATCCTTGCCAGTAATCCTTTTTTTTTTTTTTTTTTTTTTTTTTTTCTCGCTGGGAAAAATGCGTTACGCATACCCCCCCATGGGGGATGGGGGGGTTATGTGGGACTCCCTGGTAGAAGACCGGTATACCCACTAAACGACCCAGCGGCATTCCAGCATCGTCTGTATGGAGGAGGACTGGGAGACTGGCAGAGCCTTTACGTCCAGTCCTCCGCCGACGACCGCCCGCTTTACAGCGGGGCCTACATGCCCCTCCCTACGGGAGGGGCTCGGGAATGACCAGGAATGCGTGGCCATTCCCGCCCGACGGAGGTGGTGAATAAGTGCAATGCGAGAGAAGGCGCCCCCGCGTCTGTCTCTCGCTATTCACCACCGGGAGGGAGAAGTCGTCTTCTCCTACCCCTTCTTCGCCGTCGCAGTGGCGCCGCAAGGGGGTCCTCCTCCCTTGCGCGCTCTGCCGCCTCCTTTTGGGAAATCGCTTCCTCGCAAAAGGAGGCGACCGCTGCCCAGGCCACCTCACCCTGCAGCATGGCATTTACCACACTGGGGAGCGAGAGGTCCGGCCCGACTATGGCGACTAAGTCACAGCGCAGCTCAGTCCACGAAGGGCACACCTCCAGGGTGTGCTGCGCCGCAGCACAATCATGGCACGCTGGTGTTTCCTCTCTTCCGATCCGGTGCAGGTATGATCCGAAGCATCCGTGCCCGGATAACACCTGCACCAGACGGAACGAGAGGAAACCATGAGACCGCCCGAGCCATTCTTGTAGGACTGGCCCTAGGGCGTCCAGCGTGCGGCGGCCAAATGCGGCGGCGGCGAGGTCCTCCGTCCAATGCTGGACGACTGCTTCCCTCGCCTCACGCCGGACGGCCTCCCGCTCTTCCAGGGCGATGCGCTCCCCGAGCGCCTTTCGCCGTGCCGTCCACTCGTACACTTTAGCGAGCACCCCTGCCTCAAGCTCCCAAGGAGGGGTGCCAGCCAGAGCGCACGCTGCCGCAAATCCTACCGAGCGGTAGGCCCTCGCCACCCGCAGTGCAATGGCCCTTTGGGGCCTGCGGAGCGCAGTAGCATTCTCCCTCCTTCGGAGGGAGTCCGCCCAAATAGGGGCCCCGTAGAGGGCCATGCTCTTCAGTATGCCGGCATACAAATGCCGGCACCGTCCTCTAGGCCCCCCCATATTTGGGAGGAGCCAAGAGAGTGCGCCCGCGACCTTCAGCAGGCGCGTCGACAGCCCGCTGAAGTGCGGGCCGAAGCGCCACCTGCTGTCCAGGACTAGGCCCAAATATTTCATCTGGGCCTTCACCTCAATCTTGACGCCCTCCACAACAATGTGGGCGTCAAGGGGAGTGCGCTGCCGAGGCCCGTGGAAAAATACGGCCTCGGTCTTTTCCAGCGCCACCTTCAATCCTAGTCGGCGGATCCTACCCGCGACTAGGGATCCGCCGGCCGAGGCCAGACTCGCCGCCTCTCTGAAGTCTCCTCCCCGGGCGGTGAGAAGAGTGTCATCCGCATAGCAGATGACACTCGTGCCACGGAGAAGACTTCCCCGCAGGAGCCAGTCGAATCCGATGTTCCACAGGAGTGGTCCCAGGACAGACCCCTGCGGAACACCGGATCCCGCCCCATACCGGCGGAGCTGGCCCGCACGATCCACAAGGAGGACAGCTCGGTCCCCCAGGTAGTCGGCCAGAAGACACCGCAGGTACCGAGGCACACCGTGATAGCGGAGTGCCTCCAAGATCGTCGAATGGGGGACGGAGTTGAAGGCGTTGGCTATGTCAAATGACACAGCCAAAACCCCGTCCCCTGCCTCCGTCGCCTCCCGCACCTGGCCCTTGAGTAGGGCCAACGCGTCCACCGTCGAACGCCCCCTTCTAAACCCGAATTGGGCGTCCGAAAGGTCCGGCCCGACCCCCCGCAGGTGCTCGTTGAGCCGGTCGGCAACGATCCCCTCGAACATTTTACCGACCTCATCGAGCAGAACGATGGGCCGGTATGCCGAGGGGGAGTCCGCCGGGCGTCCCTCCTTCCGGAGCAAGCACAATTGCCCCTCCTTCCAAGGTTTCGGGAACCTACCAGACGTGAAACACGCGCTGAATAGGTCCCGAAACCTCTCCTCCATTTGGAGGGCGGCGATGGCCACCACCCGTGCTGGAACGCCGTCTGGCCCAGGGGCCGTCTTTTTGACACGGAGGCGGAGAGCCTCCCCTTCAAACTCCGCCTCCGTCACCGGGGAAGCCTCCTCTTCCTCCAGTGGGGCCGCCCCCTGCGGGGGATTGCCAGTAATCCTAGGTTAACTTGAACAACATCTGCGAACATATCATTACTTACCATCAGGTGAGATAGTGGTCAAAGGCTAACCAATAACGCATAAAAAAATGTGGGCAGCAGCGCCTTCTGAGGAAGTCATATCTTAAACTGCGATCCCCAAGACACCTGCCAAACCCCATTTATTGTGTTAAGTGGGAGGCTGTGGATAATAATTTTACAGCGAGATGGTTCTTTGAATCTGAAACGTATCGAGGCATACTATAGTAGCGTATACACAAGCCCAAAAAAAATTACATAAATACATTATATAAATACACTCTACTTTTCATACTGTGTTATTCTGGTGCGATTTATGAATAATGATACATAATCATTGTATAATTAATATAACATATACAGTATATTTCTTTTAATATTAACTTACGTGGTTTTCACTCATTTTAGTAAATAATACGGGATAACTCACGTGAATCTAGTAGTAGCTCCGACTATAGTTTCAACCACATCCGGTGGTCTTTTTAAAGGAGAGCTGGGGGCGCTCGCGTTGACGTCTCACTTAGCACAGTATATTTTTTAGTACCTATGTTAGGTTATAGGTTTCCATTACATAATCTCATATAACAATATATAATGCCCTACATAATTATCTACTTTGAGGCTACAGTGAAGGCGTGCGTTGTGTAGCATTTCAGGTACAGTAGACTAGTGTCCAGGCACGAGCTCGCCACAGCCACACTGCAACCGACTGGGGTCTCTATAGCCCTCTCTGCAAATATTGTAACTGTTGCGGCCGACGCCAGTGCGCAGATGGATAAGGGCCTTCCACACTGGCCTATACTAGCGCTCAAGTTCCAGTGGGATATTTTCCTACGAAGGGGAGAAACCATCTGGTAGGCCTAGCATATCTTTCCGCAGACTGTGGCTTGAAGTCGGTACGTCATCTTCTGAGGCCTGTTTGCAATATTGAAAGTTCTTTCACCAGAAATAACTATGTGAAGAGAAGCATCCCAGGTGGGCAGGTGGTAATCACTGCCCGTAAAGAAGGGATGTGGGTTGATGGTTGTCGGTCGTTTGCTTCTTTTCTTACTTCTTTTCTTATCTACATAGCATGTCATGTTACGGCGCACTCCCGGCGGACCTATTCCGAGAGCAGACAAGACAAAGTTCGATTAAGACAACCAGTAATTAGTCAGCATATTGAGTCGTTTAGGACATATACCCGCCAGCCAAAGCGTGAACTTATTTATGAACTCAACTTGCAGTTAAAAAAAACTCGCATGTAAATATAGTGTATTATTAGAGCTTTCGTTTCTGGCTTAAATACTTTTTCTTTTGGACTAATAATTATTTTTTTATTATATAGCGTTTAGTATATAGCACTCGTTAGTAGGAGTTTGAGCCAGTTATTCGTAGCTCCAGATTTATTTAAAAAGTATAGTACATATGTATAAATAACTTCCCATTATAGAAAGTTAATTATATTCCCCATGTTTGTGGTGCAATTTAATGAAAATCTGATGCACCACAAACATAGTTATTAGTTAGGATAGTGATTACGTAGGTAAAAAATCATTTAGTTTCAGCAATATATTAAGTGTAACAGAGCGCAGTGCCATTCGTGACTTGTGACGAAATGCATCTGTTATAAGCAGAGGTTTTTTTATGTATGAATTTTTTTTTTATTAATCAGTACTAATATTATACATGCGAAAGTAACTCTGTCTGTCTGTCTGTCAGTTACGCTTTCATGCCAAAACTACTGGACTGATTTGAATGAAATTTGGTATGGAAATAGTTTGAGACCCGGGAAAAACCATAGGGTAGTTTTTATCCGACTGCGCAAAAAGAAGTTAATGTTTTTGCGCGATAACCGACATACGCGGGCGGAGCCGCGCCCGGAAAGCTAGTGAAATATAAGCAGAGGTTAGTCCGCCTTACTCTTTACTTTAATCACGTGGGCCTCGCTTAAGCTTGTTATGTTACAATGGCATACTTAAAAAAGAATTTTATATATCTTTTCGTTGAATACAGATATAAATGTAATGTTAAGGGCAGAACCCTGTTTCGTAGGTTCGATATACAATATGGTTACAGATGTATGCAAAAATGAACTTTCTAAGCTTCACAATTTGCAAGATCGATTTCATATGAGTTAAGTAAGAAGTGACATAGAATTAGAAACCTATTTAAAGTAGATGCAAAGCATTATTTTTGTTTAATTCTTCGTAAAGTGTTACACGTACTAAGATAAAAAATCTAAGCTGTCACAAAGTGAAGCAGTGATAGCTGAATGGTATATCGGTCCATGGTTGATTCTGACCGCTGCTGGTTTGACCTTCATGGTAAAGGAGCATTTTGCGAATGCTCACCTGGCTAGCTATCACCCTTAAGTCCACCTAACATGGTGTACCGGCAGCAGTTCTTGAGGATCTATAACTAATTATAAAATTGCAGGCACATAAGACTTAACAAATTTCTTAGATGGGTGCAGTGCAGTTCGTCACTCGATAAATCTGTTATAGGCAGATAACCGTACGCATCAAGCGGTCAAGTGTGTATTCAGATTTCAGACACTATTAAATATTGCCGGTATAAAGATGATTTATTGAGACGACAGTTTAAGAAACACACGGTTAGGTAAATAGTGACAGATCAAAAAAAAATAAAACTTTCTTAGGATGTACAAAGTAAAGTCTGAAAATGGTACCTATTCCGACCTTGACATCTTTTATTAACAAATTAGGCTTTAAGAGTCAGCAGCTTACCGATTAAAAAAATAGTTTAGACATATTGAATGGTTGAGAACCACTGCTCTAGTAGATGTAAGGCGTGATAGTAAAGAAATTACCAAACCCAATCTGCTAATGGATTGAATCAGGACTAGGATTGGTCGTTATGAAGGTCCGAGCTTGGATGTAATTGAAGACCCTTTCATTGTATATGTTGTTATATTTGGATAATTTTATTACAGTTCGGGGTAGCATTAGAATCTATTCAGTTTTGATATATTTTTATTTTATCTTATACCTCGTATTCACTCGAAACCGTAGCAATACAAGCCAGTGCGATGGCAAAAGAGGAGAAAATTGGAGAAAAGGATTTGATTACAATATAACCTTTATCATGTTTTAATGCTACAGCAATACTGGTTCGTACAAAAAGAAAGGCAATGAAAAATCGAGCAGGAATATTTAAATTACATACCTACTATCTAAAGAAAATTTATATATCGGCGGTATGCCCACTACAAAACTATATAAAACAATACAGCTACTACAATGAAAGTATTTAGGCAACCTCTTTGCAGGCCCTCAGGCAGTCCATATGATCAAGCCCACTACCAGTACAGTACGCCTCAGTTGAATTAATACTTATTCGTTGAGCGAAAAAAGTGCCTGCATTTTGATCATGCGTCGCATCGACTAAACGCTCAGATACATTTTGAAAAATAAGATTAGCTCGCAGACCTTACAGGCCTCATATCTCTATTACAAACGGCTGAAATAAATTACTACCACTAACGAAATTAGCATAGTTTAAAGGAAGGATTTGTAAATAATGAATTGTTGAGGATTGTAAATAAGGATGAAGAACATAATGTCTTTAGATATTTAAGGTATGGCCAAAGTAGGTTACATCAGTAAGAAGTAGTTTACCGATAATATATAAAAAAAAACTATTGACATGAGGGTGACAATATGTTAAGTTAGATTAGTTATTTACTATCATCATTCATCACATCGTATAAGTCTGATAGGATGGTCAACCGCTTTTAATTTTATATATTTTTAATTGCTACTTTGTCGCATTGGGTAGTGATAGTATTAATAAATAAATTACTGAATATTTGTATTCAGGTGTTATTTTGCGGAAATCCATATTTAATAAAAACAAAAATATTTTTAAAGATATCTTACGATAACATTAAATAATATTTAATGAAACACGCGTGGCGTTTGTGACGTCACGTGGGCATAACAGGAAAATGAGGTGCAATTGTCACTAGTTTTTTTTTTAAGCGTTTCATTAATATTTTATTTAATGTTTTCTTAAGATACTTGTAATAAATTATTGTTACTTAATTAATATTAAAATTAATAAATAAATTCGTTGATAGCAATCGTTGGTTTCAGTCCTTTAAAAATGGGAACGTGTCCAATGCCATCGTAGCGGTATTATGTATACCTACGTTTATACACGACTGCCCAAAATAATGAGAGTTACGTTTCCTGGGTACATGTTTGTGAGATTCTTTATTCCAGCATAACTTCTTAATGGCTTCATTGATTTTAATGTATGAGATATCGTTAGATTTGTCTTGGTAACACAAATGACACTATAGGAACATAAAAAATATAAACGTAACTGGCGGATTTTAGACGCGATATTGTATGTGTACAGGTCCCAAAAAAACCGCAAGGAAACTTTGTGACCAACGTGGAGATAACATTAAAACAAATTCAATGGCGAGTGAAAATAACTGTTTATTAAAATAATTTCACCTACATGTCATATCGGCTACAACCGTTTGCGTGTATCACACATACAGTGGCTTGTTTGTGAGCGCCATCTAGCAAACCGCTAAGGTAATAACTTTATGAGCACCTTGCTATTTGATATATTGATTCAATCTTGAACATTCCGCACGGCATGGACCAATGTCCATAATCCAACTATATAAACCATACATTATACAATAATAGAGGCACAATATTATGCTGATTCTACAAAAATACAAGTCGCTAATAATAAATTAATAAGTGCAGAAGTTACAACAATGGTAAACTTAATTTTTACACATGAAAATCGCCAAAAACGATCATTAAGAAAAGGTGTAGAATTATTTCAACAAACAGATAAAAAAAATACTACTAACAGTAAAATTAAATGTACCATTATAACTAATAGTATATGCCTAACATTATATATTAAAAAAAAAAACGTGCTTCCAAATTCACCGAGTGTAATATCGAAATTCAGGGCAATTTAATGTCAATGGATCGATAAAATGTTTATCGAAAATAATAACCAGTCTTTTACTTTTTATTTAATAATTTTCAGACGGATTTTTTACTGCTTTCATTAATTTATACTTGTAATATGAACATTAAGCTGACGATCGAGTCGAAAATATTAGGTACGTTTTAAAGATATTGTCTCTTGTTTGCTTATTTATTGGTCCTGAATTGATCACAAATCAAACAAACACAGTCACAAGGTCGATCACACCCCAACTCATTTCACGCGCCGGTTCCCGCGTCAATCACAGTTGGAATTAGCCCAGCTATTATATTCCCATCGTTTGTATTACGAGCACGTAGCTGGACTCGGAGGGTTGGTTCAATTTCCTGTGAAACTAGCTGACCAAATTCATACGTAGATTCTGACAGAAGGTACCTTAGATGACCAATATAATCGTTCAAGTTCAGGGTTGTAAAATGTAGGACTTATTTATTCGTTTTTTTTTTCTTGCTGATATGTAAGCCTTTGATCACAATCTCACCTGATGGTAAGTGATGATGTGATCGAAGGTGTTAAACAGGCTTAACCTAGAATTACTGGCTCTCAAGGACAGCTGCCGGGACACACCGTAAGGTGCTTAGCGACAGATTTTCTACTTGAGGGTGGTCGCTAGCCAGGCTGGCATTCGCAAAAATGCCCTTCCACCATGCGGAGAAGCTCAAGCCCGCGGCAGGATTCGAACCATGGACCTGCTGCGCGGCAGTCCATAGCCAAAGCCACTGAGCTATCACTGCTTGAAAATATTATCTGGATAATATTTAAATCCGGGAGGTCTTTTTTATACCTGATAGGCTAGCCTTTGACTACTATTTTACTTGATAGTAAGTGATGTTGTGGTCAACGATGTTGTTCAGGATAGCCTAAAATTACTGGCTCTCAAGGACGGCTGTCGGAACATACCATTAGGTTACTAAACGACTCAAAGATTTCGCCTGAGTCCTACCTTCCGTGGGTTCTCCATGTAGACCCGCTATTTCACAGGAAATCAGAGTGTCAAGATGGTTATGAGCCCGGAAATGCGCCTAATTTGCAGCAACACCCCACTAATATCGTCATGATTTGTGACGTGCTGCTCATTGGGCGCATTAAAAAATTAAATGAACATAGAAAAGAGTACAAATTCACTTATAAATTATATATACCATTAGAGTTCGAAAAAATCACAGTAATTGAGTTGGTCCACGTTTTCTGACAAATCCTGTTTTTTTTGCTCACGTTGGACTAAGTGATGGATTTGATCCGCACTTAGAACACAAAAAACCCCATTCCTCAGTGTGAGATGCTAATTTTGAGTTTTAATATGTTTTACCTATTCATCCCAAATATTGTAGAAATTGTAAAACATCTGTGGGTTACGCAATTTTTTCTATAAATCAAACCAGACTTGAAATTGTTAAAAAAAAAACGCAGTGCTCCTTCAATATTTTTGTTTTTATAGTATTTAACCAGTTTCTTCACTGATAAAAAAATAATTAGGACTTTCACACTTTTTGAAAGAATTCAAATTATTTCGCGCATATATTGTTCTAAACTGTTTTTTTTTATTATATCTGGCATAGGTTGTTCTAATCTGTTTTTTGACTTAAATGAAAATTAGATACTTATTTTTATTAAATATACTGGCAATTGTTTTATATTATATAATATTATCAATATATTTTCATTCAAGATTTATATTTAAGCCTTGAAAAGAAACTCCATTCAATCCACCCCTGCCCTTATGCCCAATATGTGGATTAGTTCAATAATGAATTTCTTACAAAACAAGAAAATTTTGTTGTACATTTAAGCTTCAGTGGTATAGCCGGCTCCGGACGCCAACTTGTGCCTTTGAGTGACTTGTAAAGAAATTAAGGTATAAAAACTTATACTAATTAGAAACAAAAATAAACTACAAGCGCACACAGGCATCTAGTTTGTAAAAGTTAAAAAATAATCCGAAATAACTTAAACCAAAGCAACAATTACGCTGAGTGGGCAAAACTTTTTCAAATTCAAAGGCTTACCAAAGTGGAATACGTATAATTACTTGGCAAGAATTCTGCAGCTGGTCCTATAACTTTCTTATGCTGGCTGCGGTTCTGAAAGGAAAAACTTTGGTGTTCAGATGAGACCCACGGTATAATAAGTTCTGCTATTTCCAACTAAAGTAACTTTCTGTGACGCTCAAATCTTTGTACAGCATACGCGTTGCGATGTCGTTTTGTTATTTTTTTTGCGAACGTATTATGCGATATCTCATGTGGCGTAACATATAAAATAACAGCTTTAGTTCAGCTTTAGTAGTAGATATAGTTCTAAGTCAAAGTTTAGTTACCGTTTTTTTATAGCTGGCAGGCCAGCCTTTGACTATGTGGTCGAAGATGTTGTTCAAGCTAGCCTAGAATTACTGGCTCTCAAGGACAGCTACCGGAACACACCTTTAGGTGCTTGGTGACAGATTTTCTACTTGGGGGTGGTAGCTAGCCAGGCGAGCATTCGCCCTAGCACCATGCTGTAACTGCCATCGTAAGATAACAACCGGGACCGACGGCTTAACGTGCCCTCCGAAGCACGGAAGCGCTCAGTAGTAATGTCACTAGCGGTCACCCCTCCAACTGCTGACCGCGGTGGACGTTGATCTTTTATATACATCTAACACTTCACATTTATTAACACTGATGTTTTAGAAGATTTCATTCATATTTTGGACTTACAATTGACATAGTAATTCAACCACTTGTAACGTTGACATCGCGAAAACTCCGCAATTCCCTCAATCAGTCACTCGTGACCATGATCACTGCAAAGTGGTATAAAAATCGAGATAATAATTATTATATATAAACGTAATTTAAACCGTTTAAAGTTTTGTATATAACGTGTAATAAAATATTTGTACCATTTATCTATGTTACACAACATTCATCTATGTTTTATTACATGGTAGTATTTATACCCTGATAATATATTTAGCTATTACTAACTATAGGATCGTCTAATGTTCTTTTAAAAACGCATTAGAGACCGGAAGATAGCAACGAAAAACTAACTTCCCGGAAAACGCAATTACACAAAATGGCGACATTACTTCCAAACCGTCGGATTATAAGCTGTTCATAAAACACGAAGACTTTAAAGAATGGCTATAAAATGGTGCGATGGTGCCGTAATAGGTCAATGTTATCCGACATTATATATATGAAATAACACTGATAATATAATAATATTTTTTATATAACTAAACATAATATAGTGACGTGGGTAGACCTAACATACGTCATAATATCCTCCTCCGTGGGGTGCCAGGTTAGAATAGCACCTCCCCATTTCTTCCAGTGTGGGTGTCGTAAATGTGGACTAAGGAAAAAATAATAGAAGGTGGGCAGCAGCGCCTTCTTAAGAACTATGCCATCTTGCACTGCGATCCCCAAGGCGCCGGCCAAGCGTGGGGTTTATGGCAAATACCCCCAACATAATGTGTTCAGTAGTGGACGATCCGGCTGATACAGTACAGTGTACACTTACATACTTATTATTCGGTGCACTCTGCTCTCTTACTAGACTATTAGGTAGGTACTAAACAATGAATTTACTTATAACTTACTAAACAAGTATACACATGTTATTTTATTGTTGCTGTATTGACGTACAGAACCTACACTAATAATGAACTTGTATTGCCAATACCTATCATCAATTGTCCACCTTAGTTGGATATTATTGCTTTTTGTAACATTATGGATTTCTGTGGAAATGAATTCTCAAATTGGTATTCAGTACATACTATATTTAATATTGATGTTAGTAGTGGCATGCTGTTAATTTAGTGCACTGATTTAACCCCATAGCACATTTTGATAATATTTTATACTTAAAATGATCGGCCGTGTCGTTACCATTATCTGACATTGACAGTTGAATTAAAAATTTAAATTATGACATGACATTGAAAATTGAAATTATGCTATAATATTTACTTTGCCATAATATCCACACTTGACCAGCGTCTTTGGAATCTTAGTTAAAGGTGTACATTTTTCAAAAGATTTTATTCCAAATTTTTTCTCTTATTTACATCTTAAGATATCCACGGAAAGCTGGGGGTACAATTCTAGCCCGACATCCCACGGAAGGAATCGGAATGTATAGAACAACTAGCGGTCCGCCCCGGCTTCGCAAGGGTATTTCACAAAAATTTCAAAAAATATAAATTTAAACGCATAAAAAAGTAGTTATTGTGACATAACTGTAATAGTAAGACTTATAGTATTGCGGACATTTTTGTAGGATTTGATGTCTTCTATAAAATTGTAGTACATCATTTTGCTCTATTATCAACAAATTCCGCAGCGTACGCGATATAACTATTTTTTGGTAATTTTTTCGCACTTTGGGTCACATTATCGAACGTTCATACGGATCCCTAACTTTTTGATAACCTTCTATAGCCTATGTTCTTCCGGGATAGTATAGGATCCTAATAGTGAAAGAATTTATCAAATCGGTCCTGTAGTTTCAGAGCCTATTCGATGCAAACAAACAAACAATCAAATCTTTCCTCTTTATTATATAAAGTATAGATATCGTTCGTTAAATCAGTAAGTACTTTGAAATAAGTAAAAAAATATCTAGGTATCTACATAATTTATGAATATACTGTATCTATATCATATACATAATTCATATACACATAGTATGTGTGTATATATTAAGAATTATTATGTCATTTATATCAAATTCTTAAGAACATCTTTGAATTTTTATTTGTGAACCTGACAGCTACATTGATGGGGTATGCACACAGATCTGTGGGTATGCAGATTATACGTCGCAAGTGTAAGAATAAGAGACAATTTTTTCTTAGTGTAGGTTCTGCAAGACAACTCTGTGACAATCTGGAATACTAAATGCCATATTAGCTTAAACAGCATTTGTTGATATCTGTATTTAGTAGCACATTTTTATGTCATTTTCTGAATCATTATAATGGTTTTTGACAACCAAATAATATCACAACACAAGGTGACATTCAAAATAGGTATCCACGAGGCCCGTGCTTGTTCCGTAACAATCACATAAAAACACCAGTATCTTTAACAAAAAAATATATGGTACTTATTATGTGTCAATATTTCTTGTCAACAGGATTGTGTGATCAATGATTCAAAACAACAATCGAATAACCAACATTGTACGCTCAGTGTTTATTTTTACACCATTACGTAAGATTTATAACCTGGATGCCCATTATCTACGGGAACTACCAACTTCAGTTGCAACGAAAAAGGGCGAAAAGAACAATCGCCCATTTGTGAATTCAGATCCTGGCATGCCACTAATACCAGGCAAGCACGGTGTTGCCAGTCGAAGAAAAAATCTGAACGCAAAGTTTACCTTAATCGTTGTTTCCCATAAATCCTCAGGCTTAATGGACCTATTCATTGTTGAAATTCTTATACAGACATCCTGTTTCGGTAGTTGTATGATAAGTAATCTAATGGACATATGAAATTCTCGTGGCACAGTGTTTGTACCACAGAAAAGAGAAAATAGTATTTTATATCTCTATGGTTTGTACCTAAACTCCTCCGAAACGAATTGATGAATTTCCTATGAAATTTTGTGTATATATTCAGTATGTCTGAGAATAGGAAGTTAACTATTTTGCAAATAGATATATTTAACTTGATTTTTTAATTTTTATTTGCCTATTTGGCAAAACAACGTTTGTCGGGTCAGCTTCTTGTGATATACAAAAATGAAGAATAGCTGGAATTACCGAAGAGTAGTCAGTTCCCGGCTTATGAATTTAATAATTGTACTATACCCATTATGGATATCGTACAGAAAAGCGCCAAAAGATTTGCCTGTCGCTGCTTACGTCGATTTGATGTTGTTGCTCTTTACGAATAAAATAATGCTCTTTACAATAAAATACCTTGATTACACATTGGTAGTAAGTTTCTACACCAAAGATATATGCGTAAACCAAAGCGTACGAGTAAGTTGGAGTTTTGCTAGCAAAACATATGTTATCATTAATTTTTTGTGTTGCCTTTGTTGTAAGAATATAAATTGTACCTACACCATACGAATGGGATAAAACTAAGATGATGATGAACTGTACTAGAGACGTTCTTTGTGGAATATAATAATAATATCTGTCGATTCTCAAGCGTAATTTTTTGAATCGAATACAAGTATGTAATAAGGTTCGCATTCCTACGTGCGATTATAATATATGGTAAAAAAAAGATTAACAGGCATATTATGACATTCGATTATAATTGGTTTTATTATTTTACATCAAAATATCCATACACATGTGGTTGGTTAGGATTTAACTCAGATTTTCTCCACAACTTTTTCAATGTGATCTAAACGCGATCACTGAAGCCGTTGCAGTTATATGTTTTATTTACATTCATTTCCATCTTGTCTTAGACCATTTCTGCATAATTCTACCGAACGATGTAACACTGTTACGTTTTTCTTTGGTAGGAATCATTTTGTGAACATATATTTATTTTTTATTTTAGTTTGGTAGAGGTACTACGTAAATCCCAAGCTCACGAATCTGTGACCTAATTAAGAAAAGATGGAAAGTAGCTTGTTTGGTAATTGAAGGAAATTTGCTCTCTCAACGGGTAGAAACTGGACAAGTGATGGTTTTCTTTGATTTGATAATAAAATACTGATGAGGTGGAGTCTCTCTACCTGGCATAAATGGTAACTTGTTACGTGTCATTGCTTTCATTGCAGTCCCGGTGGGGTACGTTCGTGGTTTTTGTTTGAGTCAACAAAAGTTTTATATCTTATTTAGCACTATATTCTTCTATATATCCGGATACCTGCTTGGAGATTTCTAGTAGTGCGGTGGCATGAATTTGGAATTACCCTGCATTTCGATGAGATCATCCATGGAAGGAATTGGGTGTTTTCTTGCAGTGATGCTGGCAGCCCTCGCACAGAGTAGTGAGCCTTTCCTTGCCTATGCAAAGTTGAATTCCCTTTGCGTTTCTCATTCCTTCTCGCCACCGCCCGTTGCCCGTTCTTCTCGCAGTGGCTCTATAATTTTTTTTTGCTGAACGTGGCAGTACAATGTACAATATTTCAATATTAAAGTTTGTAATTGACCTTCATAAGAGCGTCGTAGACGCCTAAATTGAATAAATGATTTTGAATTTGAATTTGAATTTGACTGAAATTTTGAGACGGATTTGAATTTAATCAGGACCATTGGGTCCTCGACTTTTATCCTCGCCCAGTACTCCTATTAACGGCATTGCCTGGTGAGAGATAAGTGAAAATTCTAATTGCCTCAGTAAATTTTATGTTAGGCAATTTAATGACCTATTCCTCTTATCTTTTCAGAGCTAGAAAGGAGGCGAACGCCAAATTACTAACCCAACACACCTTGCAAGACTTTCTCATGATATATACCGGTAAGCTGTCAATGAAATCTGTGTGTGAGAAATTCTTTGAGTTATTGGTGTGACGATGAATTTGCGCTAAAAAGTTTGTGTGTATCAGGTCGATGTTTTTTGATACAAAACTAAAATTTAAAGAGGCAACTCCTCGATTTGGCACTTAATATGGGGTATCGTAATAAGGTCAGTCTTCAAAAACCTCGCAACAGGTTAGTTCAGTGTATTTTTTTTTATTGCTAATAGAGAAGCATTTGACCGCAGTCTCACCTGATGGTAAGTGCGACGCAGCTGACGGCGGAGCATGCTTACCTAGAAGATACTTATTCACTCTAGACTTGAAGACTTCCAGATTGTAGTTCTCGGGTAACAAAGACGCTGGGAGGGTGTTCCATTCCTTCCTGTCCGCATTATGAACGTGGACGCTGTATTCCATACATGACCATGTTTAGTGTTTTTGTTATTCTAAGCTGTATGATATGACGACAAGCTAAATTTTAGTGCTTCGTGCCCTGTTTTTATTGTGATTATGCCGCGAATGCTTTTGGGATGTGCCGCGTGGTCCATGTCGTGCGCTATCATCGACTTCGACATCGATGTACGTATGTTTTATATAGTAAACCCATGTCAAATGTGTAGATTCTAGCACTGTTTTGTATTGAGTGATCTGTTTCTGGTTCCCGCTACATTTCGCACAAAACATTGGTTACGTGTGAAATGTAGCGGGCTACGCCTGAGCTTTCACATGAGTACTGACACTGCACGGTTTGCTATGGGTTACTACTGGCTGAATAACCCACAGCAAATCGTCCGGTTAATTTTAGAAACTTGCCTGCAGTGCCTTGCCTTGTAATTTAGGACCTTCAGGCATATAAAACCAAAATCAAAGTGAGACTTGTGACATGCGCACCCTGGCGTTTGCAAGAAGTTCCATTGGAGCTGTTTGGTATATAGTCCATGGGGGCCGAGATCTCACCGTATATTCCAAAATGTTTGATCGATGTGATGCGTGTTAAAACTCTTGGCACTTCTCTGATTCAACGAATAAGCACTGCTATCTAACGGAGCATTGCTTCCAGCATGCTGGGAATGCTGTCAGCTGGTAATATATATGCTAGAGGATTTGGACTGCCCGTAGGCATACAATGGCGCTCAAATGCTTTCGTTCTAGTAACGTAGTGTTGTATATAGCTATAGTTTGTAGTTTACTAAAGGCATATTAACACTATGTGATCTAAAACGCATCAATATATCAATAAGAATATTTACCCCAATTTTAGGGTAGTTCGTGAAAGTGGTCGTTCTGTACAAGCAATTTTTGCCAAAGCATAAACTGAACTAAACCGAAAGCCCAATTCCAATCCAGGGTTTTAAGCGGACTGTTTTCGATTTTATTTGGTATCGTTATTCGAGTAGTTAACTAAATACTAATATAATCCTCCAATTTACTACCATTAGCTACAATAAATAAACGTCTGAGTGTATATCGGGTAGGAATATTAATATAACGTCTTTTTGAATTGTCTAGAACAAGGGATGAGTATGAATGGAAGGCGGTCAAAAATTTAGATTTTCAGTCAGTTTTTGTGAGAAGTCTATCTCAAAAACTATACTAGTGAGAAACTCAAAGTGTTATATTTTAAGCTGAGATCGAAATCAACATAAATATTTTTTCGGGTTGTGTGATACGGAACTTTAATAGAACAAGAACCGCACCCAAAAACCGGCGAGTGCGCCGGTTTTTGGGTCAACACTATTCTTAAATATCTTAATTTCAGGTTTGTATATCATTCCGGTTTGTATCAGAACTCGTACGAAGCGCTTCGCTTCCACTTTTCTCGTGCGTACTGCGAAAGAGTGGAACTCCTTACCGTCGTTAGTTTTTCCCGATGGATACATTGTAAGTGTCTTCAAATCGTGAGTAAATAGTTTTTTTCTATGTAAGCATGCTCTTTCTTAGACCACATCAATACGTAACACCAAACAGGGTGTGGTCAAACGCGAACCTATTATGAATAAAAAAAACCATTTAGGAACTATAAATCTACGGGGTGACAGACAGACCGCGGAGTGTCATTAATAGGGCCCTGTCTTCTTCTTTACATATTCGGAAACTTAAAAGAAGATGTCATTTTAAAATGAAGTTCCTTTTATATTTTAAGCATATTATTAGTCTACTTGCAATAAGCAATTTACCGTGAAATATACATATTGTTTATCTATTTAATCTATTATTTAGTGAAATTCAATATGTTTAAAATAATAGATTAAATAGATAAATAATGTAAAAGTAATAATTAAATTATAAAAATAGAATGAATAATACTATTATGTGACAGTAATCATTTATTAATAATAAGTAATAAAGGATGTAACAAATTATTTAAAACAAAACAAAAAAAAAAACTAAACTTTAACAACAATATATATAGGAAATAATTTTTAATTAATAACACGATGGTTAGAAAATTTAATATGTTTGTATAATAAATTATAAAATGATGTAATAGTTATAATAGTGGAAAATGTATTTATATTATCAGTAATAAAGGCTTTTGTATTTGTATTTGTATACATATTGTTTTAAGTAAATTAGTCTCAAGCAACTACAATATGTTAGTACAGAGGCTTAGTCATGTTGCTTGAGTCAGTTTCTCTTGTCAGTATTCAATATTTCCACAAAAGAGGTACAGTGCTCTTCGTTAGTCCCTCACAAAGGATTTAATTAACGTCTCTAGGTTCAGTGTCTGTCACCCGCACTTCGTCCCTAAACTTTTGCTTTTGGATCAACTCCTGATGGCCAGCTGCACTAACCAAAGTAAATTTACTCGAATTTCCTCTCAAAAACTCTCATCGTCCCTCTCATTAGTGCCAAATTGAAAAGGGATAGAACCAGTGAAAACGTACAATGCTTGGAAACGGGAGCGACTGAAATACTAGCAGTCGGCGGAAATGATTGGTGTTTTAAGCAAAATGGGGGTTGAATTTTTACCCTGGTCGTGTGCAGTTAAAAGTTCAAACTATTTTAAAATAGAGTAAAAGTAAACATTACTTTTGAATAGCTAGGCTTGTCTTTGGCTACAGTCTCATCTACGTAATAATTAATAATAATAATGAGACGACCACGTACGTGACGTTACTCGTGACTATAGTCAACACATACATAAAATGTATATATCTTTTTCACTTCAAAAGCTAAAGGTATTTATCATTTAAGTATCGCTTTTCATCCCATAAAATGTGATAGTTTCAGAAATTATTTACTTGCAATGTTTATATCAACGTTATACAAAGCCGTTTTTCTTTCATCTCTCCCTCGCTGTAATGAGATGAAAATTTGTGTGTAGCACTCTGCAATTGAAGGTACATTTAAAATCTTTGCTACGCTAAGGATTCTAATATGAAACCCGTAGCTTCGCTCGTGGATAAGACCTAGAATTTTTCGTGTCCTCAGGTTTCAATAAAATTAACAGTGTTGCATAATATTTATTTACTATCGATTCTAAAGGACTTTGGAAGATTTTCACCAAGAAATCGTACAATGTTTTGTAAGGACAGTATATTATATTATTTAGGACGTATATCTCGATGCCTTTAGGGCATTGTTTGGGCAACCATGCCTCTGTAGTGCGTTGGGTTTGAAGTTTCTTTTTTGCGGACGCACACATAGACGATTTTTGTGCAATCATACCCAAAAAGACCGCTTCTATTATGCAACGCAGCGCGGGGAGCTCAAACGAAATCCTAAAAATAATGGTGGATAGGATGCATTCGTTCATTCTCTGTCGCTTTATCAACTTGTACGTTAAAAGTGATAGTTGGTGATTTAGACGTACCTTAAGCGTTGTGGTGCCAGCCCGCATTTGCGCTTGCCACATTCGCCTTCATGCTTCCGACCTCATAGTCCATTGAAGTAATTAGGCTGAATTATGCAATAATAATCATCAAAATTATTGAATGATATTCATAATTTTATGGACTAACTAATTACAAAATAATAATAAAACTGTACTCGATGTCCTTAATAATAATGAATTAAAATTTATCTTATGGATTTTCAAATAATATTTTTTAAGTCACTATGTTTTCGGATTATATTTTTTGTTTATTCATAGGTTATAGATAACTCTAGTCTGATCTAGATTTAAATATGTTTATTTTAGACAACAGTAGTTGTAAAAATATGCAACTATTATTCAATAAGCTACCAAAAGCAATTTTATCGCTCTCATCATGTCTATTTCTCAGAGCATCTCAGGATTTCTTCAAAGAATTACTCGCTCTTAAAGCAAAACTCAGCTTTTTTCCGGCTTACGAAACGGAAAACAAGGAACAATCCATCTAAAGAAAGATTCGCTTTCGTCGAGTTGACTGACTCAGGCTTAATTTCCTACAGTGAAGAAAAACTTTTAATGCACTTATAAATGTCTTTATAATTAATTCATCATTCACCCGAGTCGAGCAATGAGCCGTGTCAGCTACTTGTAAAACTTTCATCGGGTCGGTAACGTCTGGGCATAGTTAACTTGCTTGTGCAGTAAACATACTCTCCTTTTAGATTTTTTTTTAAACAAACAAATTTTCGAATCAATGATTGCTCAGTGGCATTGGCTATGGAATACCGCGCAGCAGGTTCGAATCCCACCGCGGGCTTGAGCTTCGCTGCATGGTGGGAGGGCTTTTTGCGTATACTCGCCTGGCTAGCGACCACCCTCAAGTAGAAAACCTGTCGCCACACCTAACGGTATATTCCGGCAGCAGTCCTTGAGAGCCAGTGAAATTACAGACAAATGAGACTTAACAACTATGTCTGAAGGTGACGGGCGCGCTGCAATTCGTGACTTGTGACGAAATACATCTGTTATAGGCAGAGGTTAGTCCGCTTAACATCAGGTGGGCGTCGAGCTTGTTCCGTCAAAATAACTAAAAAAATAAAATATGTTTTTCATACATACTTACGTAAATATGAGTGTATAATGAGCCGTTATCGTATATCATGGTTATAATATTCCCGTTGTTCTGTTTATCCATTGGCATTTATCGTTGCTTTAGGATTAAAGCTACAGGGCATCTTCTTGAATCGACTTGAACCACCTCTTGAATGCAATATTCAGAAAACCTTTTCAAACTGCTTGTATGACTAAGATCTTCAAAAATCAATTGTCCTTTTTGGTATCGTATACGGACAAAAGGTCATCAGTCACATCGATTTTCACATAAGGACGATAAAGTATTCTATCGCAACGGGTTACGATCCTCCAGTTTCGTACATTGAAGAAGCACTTTTGACTAATTTGGTTGTTGATTGCCATAACAATTTGCACCAGTCTGAAGTATTACAGTGTATGCCTGGTCCATGCCTATAAGGTTAGCTATTACACACGTGATCATACATATTGAACGTTTAGTAATTTGGCAGTTTAACATCTTCCTTTAATCCTCTCATACTGTGTGGATTTACGTACTAATCACTTACATTTAGCTAGCTGCCTATATCCTATTTATGAACTCCTAGTAGGTATTTTGGCAATTTAAAATCTTATTTTTATGAACTCTCAGTAGTTAGGTAGTTGTTAAACTATCTTAATTCTATTTCTCTTCTATTATTCAAGGTGTGGATATACGTATTCAGTACTTACATTAACCTGCCTCTATCCTATTTATGAAATCCTAGTTCTTTCGTTTAATATCTTACCTTTAACTGGTGAATCGAGTGAGTTTGAATACGTAGCCTTTTCGTTCGGATATGATTATAATAATATTATATAGCCCCTTAAAATATTACCATCGCGTCTGTGATGGCCTATTAATAGGACAAACATGAAAATAAAAAGACCTTGCCGTACCAGTAGCATGGCCCCTCAGGGAAAATCTGCGAATAATAAAAAATATTGTGAGTTTTACCTTGGACCTTATTTTGAAAATACCTTTTTTCATTTAAAACAATTAATTGCGTGATGGAATATACGTTATCCAGGCACACCTATGCTATTTTAAATTAATTACAGATTTGCAAGCCTCATGTAAAAACAAAACCTTTAAAAAATAAAGCATTTAAATGCTAGGTATAATAACCACGTCGTACCAAATTTTTACTCATATTTATTTATATAATTTTGACTAAGCATTTTTTTATAATTTGCTTTTACTTTTAGTACCTACTGCCTACCACGTATCACACTCAAGCAGAAAATCTGTTATCAAGAAAAACAATGTTCCAACAGCAGTCCAGCCAGTACATTACAGGCATTCGAGCTGTATTTCAGGGTGACAAGCGCAGTACAGTTTGTCATTGGTGTCAAAATGCGTCTGCTATAGGCAGAGGTTACCTTTTAATATCACGTGGCCCTCAGATAAAAGATTTCGCTACATTAAAGAGTTACGTTAGAATGAGTACAAAAAATACAGGGGAAAATATATGTAAAACAAGCAGGTTCAAAAAAGAATAAGCCCCTATAAAACTTTATTGTGAATAACCGAATCCAAACGTAATATACAACTACAATACAACGCATTATTAAGGTACTCAAATAGTAGGTACTCGTCAAATCTCACTCAAATTTGTATGGGACCACATGACAGCTTTCCAATCTAAAAAAATAGGCCAAGTGCGAGTCGGACTCGCGCTCGAAGTGTTCCGTACCATTAGCTATACAACATTAGACTTCATATTTTAACCTTTTTTTGATTTAACGTGCGCGAGTCGACTCGCTCTTGGCCAACCTTTTGTATTTGTTGTTATAGCGGCAGCAGAAATACATCATCTGTGAAAATTTCAACTGTCTAGCTATCACCTTTCTTGAGATACAGTCTGGTGACAGAAGGGCGGACGGGCGGACGGACGGACGGACAGCGAAGTCTCAGTAATAGGGTCCCGTTTTTATCCTTTGGGTAATTAACCCTATAAAAGCATCTAAATTAGCACATCCTATTAATTTATTAGGAACCGGGTAGGATCTACGTTATATTTACCGGAAAGATTCCTTCAAAGCAGTCCAAAACTGGTCGGAATCATTCCCGTAATTATATCATCCGGCCATATTAACTATATGGATAAAACTCGCGATAGTTTTAAAAGTGAAGTTGCTAATCAGTTCACCCTGTAAAGAGATAGGAGGTAACACACAACAAAAAAAATACAGTTGAACTGAGAACCTCCTCCTTATATGAAGTCGGTTCAAAATACTTATACATCCAAAAATCCACCTCAGTACATATGTACGTTTCAGAGTAACTTTACGAACTTTAAACACTATTTTAAATCATGGCTTTCATAATAAGTAGACTCTTCCTACTGATTTTACTTGAACATTGCGTTCAACGAAGAGAAAAAAGAATTTAAAGTTGCACGTTCCTTAATTTCTCAGTCGCTTTGTTCGTACTGACCCAGATCGTAAGTTCGCTAATTAGACCTAGTATCTTTGTACGGGCGTCATGCTTCCAACTTTGAAAGCTTTAGAATGTTGCATAATCGGAGTACTAGTTTATTGAATTCAAAAAACTGTTTCTTTTATGTTTATAGCTTATCAGCTAGCCTATCGGCCAGCCTGACAACTATCTGACCTGGTGATGTGGCCTAAGATGAGATGTTGTTTCAGGCTAACCTAGAATTACTGCCTCTCAAAGACAGTGCCGGAACACGCTTTTAGGTGCTTGGCGACAGATTTTCTGCTTGAGAATGGTAGTTAGCATGACTGGCATTCTCAAAATGCCCTACAACCATGTTTTATCGTCTGTCATCGTTTGACAACAACCGGTTTTTTTTTCTTTCGTTGTAATATTGTATCTATTTGTATAGTGAGGCTTAAACACAGATATTGTCACTCTTCTATTGGGTATACAGAGGTGTTTTAACTGACTGATGGAATATGAAGCGAATCTATTGTCACCTACCGGACACAATTTCAGATTTCGGAGGCTTAGGTGTTAGAATAAAAATAATATTATATTAATATTGTTTTTTTTGTGTAATAATTTATCAGTATTTGTCAAAAACACAATAATTAGTCCGACCCGGGAACAGAACCCATACTATGTCAGGATTCCGATTCGGCACTTTTACACCACACACCAACGAAGCAATTGTTTTCTGAATTTTATATACGAGTATATATATATATATTCATTATCCACCGTTTCTATTACTAAAATTTTTTTTAAAGTAACATTAAATTCATACAATATAGATGAAGTAGTTTAAAATACTTTCAATATATATTTGTATTTAACGTACGATACAAAGAAAGTACTTTGACTATAGGCATTACAACTACCAACAAGCAGTGAGACACGGTGGCGGCGCGCGGCGCGCTGATTAAAATTGCATCCCCCCCTGTCTTCAATATGAGAAATACAAGGAGATGCGCAGTAGCACCTTCTGAAAAATGTCTATCTTATGCTGCGCTCCACCAGACGCCTGCCAAGCGTAGGTACACTAGCAAATTCCCCGAATGGGAGACACCTTTTTTAAACAGTAGGCGTTTCAGTAGAACACCGACATTGGCAGTAGATAGATTTAGGCAACAATAAGTTAGAATAATAAGAAGAACATTATATTAAGCAGCTGGATAAAATAAAGATTACTTTTTTACAAAAAGTACACGCTTGGAATATAAAATAAAAATCTATTGCGACGTTAGTACAAAAATTTCACCACCTATATTGCGTCGGACAGTAACTTATTGAACTCCTAAGTGCATCGTTCCCGGCATCAAGCAGGTACTTCAGAAGCAGTTATACCCATCCCCTTACGTCGTAGTCGATTCTTTCTCAGAAAATAGAACCAATTACGGTAAGAATCAAAGGCGAGTTGTGTCCACAAGGGCATATTGCGTTCTTTCTATATTTAGACACGAAGTATACAGGAAAAATACAGTTCAGAATGTCTACTAGTAATGGAAAATTTATAGGGTTATTAAATTATTCATTTTTCAAAAAAATTTAAAATTCTGCAAACTGAAGTTTGCTTAGCTATTCTGAACCGATCAGTACTATATAATTACTACTGAGAGCTTCCGCTCTTCGGAGGGCAAGTTAAGCCGTCGGTCCCGGTAGTTGTCTTAGGATGGCAGTCGTTATAGCATGGTGGTAGAGCATTTTGCGAATGCCCGCCTGGCTAGCTACCACCCTCAAGTAGAAAATCTGTCACCAAGCACCTAACGGTGTGTTCCTGCAGCTGTCCTTGAGAGGCAGTAATTCTAGGTTAGCCTGAACAACATCTTCGACCACATCATCACTTACCATCAGGTGAGATAGTGGTCCAAGGCTAACCTATCAGGTATAAATAAAATAAAAAGAAGAATTTAGATTTTATCTCTTAAATGAATTGTAGATACTAAGTAAGTAGTCACTTTGTTGAATATACTAGGATTGTACCTACTCCTATCTTCCTGTAGGAGCCGTATGAGGTGAAGAAGGGAAAATTACAGAAAGTTTGGCAATGGCACCTTCTGAAGACCTCATAAATTATTTTGTTAAAAAAAGATAACTCACAGTGGGACTTGAACCTGGAACTCCAGAATACCGTCACCAGAATTTCCAATTATGCAATTGACGTGGGTGGAGATTGAACGGATGGAGAAAAATCGACTGGCGCTGGCCAGTCGATTTTTCTCCATCCGTTTTAATACATGGCTAACCCCCTCATATCATGGCTGTAATAGCAGTTGGTTTAAAAAGTGTAAAAAAAAAGATTTCAAATTTAAATTTATTTCAGGATATATTTTTTAATATTGTACTTTAAAAATTGGTACAAAATTTAAATTACAAATAAAAATCCAGCATTTTAGTTATTGAGTTGTACAGACATTGCGTTTAAGGAAAAAAGCACAAAGCTTCTTCTGGAACAAAGTCCTAGCTTAACGAAGTATTAATAATACAAGAGATGTAACGCGTACGTTTAAGCCGTGTGTATTCGGTCAAACTCATTATTCCAAATTTAATCAAGAGACAAAGATTCAGTAACACAGTAGCACTTGAAGGGTAGTTTGTTATATTTAAAACTATATTTCCCCGTACAATTTACAGAGACGTAATTTGTAAATACCCAAGAATAGCTACCTACTGAAATGTGATTCGAAATAGGCGTTTTATCTACAAACTATGACCATAATGTAGGGATTTTACGCCCATATGACATATTATCATATATTAATTTAGGTCATAGCCTAAATTAATCATGGGGTGTCTAGAAAATATCCAAAAAAATAATATATAAATGCCAAAGTGTGTGTTTGTGTGAATGTGTCTGTTGTCAGTCAGTTCCAAAATGGCTGCCCGATTTTGGGGAAACTCGGGTGTCAATATTATTGAAATCTGATATATATGATAGTCTCTATACTGAAGGAATTTTCATATAGATTTACGGTTACAGATTACTAATTAAGTATAACAATTGAATATATTATTCTGTGAGAATTTCATTCACCGATCTTAAGTTACATATTATGGTAAAACCCGCGGGTGCCTATGTTTAAAATTAAGTTCACCAATATACTAAATGCTATACTTGAAAATTGAAAGCGAAACAAATTATATTAAAAGCGTAAAAATGCCGGTTGGCGGACCCTAGTCGCAATTCTAACAACATCGCGAGTCACATACTAAGCAGCACAGTTGTTAGTGAGGCTTAAACACAGATTAACATTTACCCGGTATTGGGTGTGCTGCACACGAGTTTAATTTACAACTTAGTACATGTGCGTTCACAACTCGGTACAATTTCGTTCAAACTTGGTACTTCGTTGCTCGAGACATGCTTGTTATATGTGTGGGTTAAGCTCCAGTAAGATTGTTTATGCGAGTTTCATAATAAAGACATTGCTGGCTGCCGTAGATTAAATACTAGTTACTATTCTAGAATCTTGATCAAGCAGGACTGTTTGCGAAGTGTTGAAGACTCAGTTTAATGTAGAGTTTCTTGGAAGATTTTCTAAGTGTACAAACACGAGGTCGTGTTAGACTGTAAAGGTTTACCTTTAGAGTTATCCTTAACTTTATTAGTTTACCAACAAAACGAGAACTTTGAAATAGTTTTTGAAAAAATTATGATCAACACCTATTAATGAAAAAGACGCATGCTGAAAAAGACATTCTAAATACTATGGAAAACCATAGGGCGCGATCTAAATATTTTGCGCGATGGCATAATCATACAATCATTATTTTTTTTATTTATTTAAGCTAATAAGTACGGTAATATCACTAATTACGTTACTTACCAATAAAATTTAATGATCAAAAAAAAACATGAAAAACTTATCATGAACACAGCAAATTTTTGCGGCGTAAGTGAATCTAAAACAACAACCGTGCCCGACGGCTTAACGTGCCCTCCGAAGCACGGAAGCGCTCAGTAGTAATTAAACCAGTGGTCATCCAAGTAATGACTGTGGTGGACGTTGCTTAAAAAGTTAAGCAACGCTCCACCGCAGTCATTACTTGAACTTGCGATCAGCAAAGGCTGATCGCTTCAGAACGGCTAAGTAAACTTCGCTACGAGCGCTTTGATTATTATGTAACAACTATTCGATACAGTCTAACACAGAATAACAATAGATTCAGCTGTTAATTAAGTATTGATCCGTAGCGGTTTTAATAGTAAAAACACTGTGACAGGGCGAAGTTAAAAAGCCCACAAACACAATTAACTTAGAACTCAGAAATAAATCGCTTAGTTTTTAACTATAATTTTTAGGTCCAATCGCAATGAATATCACGTTTTTTTATTATGACTGAACACGCACGAGGGCTACTTGATGAATGAAACGGTAATGTCTATAACAGATGCATTTTGCCACAAGCGACGAATAGGGCTTTCCCTTGATAGTAAGAACCTAACAGTGGGTTCTGCTGCCCACTTTTACTTTTGATTTTGCAACAGATTTTCTCATTGAAGGTGGTATCTAACCAGGAGAGCATTTGCCAAATACCATACCACCATGCCTTGAAGCCAAAGCAAACGGTGGGGATGGAACCCCGGACATGCGGCACAGCAGTGCAGAGTTAGATATTACCGCTTGACTGTATCTGCTTCAAAAATAGCACTGATTGGCAAGTATGCCATAGCTTCCTGAATCTTCTACTCAAATTTTTCTTTGTACATAACTTACCGACCAAATAAAAAAAACCAAAACTTAACTTAAAGACCAAACCTCGATTGTGTGGTATCTGATTTAATCAGTTATTTAGGTCAGAACATTTTCATTTATTCTGTTCGGTACATTATAACTAAAACTAGTAAATTATAACACGAACATTTTATTCAAAATTAAAATATATAATGAATAGTTTCAGGCGTTGCTTTGTGGTAATGCCTATTGAATAATATCAAATATTTTAAATAATATACATAATAAATGAACTAAAAACTTTTTTAGAATAAAAACTAACGTAGTTTTCACTCATTTTTAGTAAATAATACGGGATAACTCACGCGAATCAGTCAGATAGCTCCGACTATAGTGTACGACTAGGTGAAGGCGAATATATGGTCAGCTTCGATGTCGTTTCGTTATTCACAAATATACCGATAGAGGACACTACTAACATTATATCTGAATTAATAGAATGCATACCTATACCTACCGAGTATATGAACATAATTCGTTACACTTTGTCGAGTGGATACTTTGTTTGGAAAGGGGATCTTTACTGGCAAATCGACGGCATAGCGATGGGGTGTCCGCTAGCTCCTGTAGCCGCGAATATCTTTATGGAGTGTTTTGAAGTAATGGCAATGATGAACACTTTATATAAGCCAAGACACTGGTGGCACTATGTTGACGACGTGTTTGCCATTGTCCAAAGAAACGAGGGGGATTCGCTGTTAGAACACCTAAACAGCGTTCACCCAAAAATTGCATATACGGTGGAACAGAAAAAAGAAGGAGCCCTACCTTTTCTGGATGTGTTGGTAAGATGCGACTCAGTCGGACATTTATCGCACTCAATATATCGCAAGCCAACACACACAAATAGGTATCTCAGAGCGGATTCTCACCACCACCCAGCGCACCTAGCCTCAGTACCACGGACGCTTATAAACAGAGCATTAAGAATATGCGATCCTAAATACCTGGATACTCAGTTAAACCACATTAAAGGTGTTCTGCAAAGCAATGGTTACAAGTGGATTTCACCTTCAGCGACGAAGAGGATTCGCATCAGTCGACGACACGACCAACTGCTACCCACCCCTCGCACCAACCGATGAAATCACGCGAGCTACGAGCTGCCGCCCGCAGTGCTAAGCGAGACGTCAAGCTCTCCTTGAAAAAGACCACCGAATGTGGTTGAAACTTTAGTCGGAGCTATCTGACTGATTCACGTGAGTTATCCCGTATTATTTACTAAAAATACTAAAAACGTTGAATTCATATTTAAGAAAAAATATCTAGTAACAAATTCACCTACTGTTCCTGTTAACTGTTCTATTCAAATATATAATATATATCTATTAAACGCCACGTAGCCAAACCGGAAGGATTTTCGACTGGTTTCGATTCTGCACGAATCAGTATCAGGAGTGTCGGTCTCGGGACTCTCGAAGAGTCAAGTCCTCCTGAGATATAAGTATTATGCAAAATTATAACATATTAAAATAACATATTAAGTATATATTTTTTATTTACGCGCGGAAAAACCTCCTACGAGAGGCGCTAGCACTTCGCACTCTCAATGACATTGCGGATGAAATAGACCTATTTAGCTGTGCCCTGAATGAATTCACAAACGTAGCTTTGATAATTTTATGTTGTTAATGTGTAAATCGCTACACTGTCAAATTAGGTTGCGTGCCTGTAATGATAGTTTTAGGTTGGATAAGAAATAAATAAAAACTATTATAAATTTTCACAGGCTTGCTATCTCTGAAAATGTCAATCAATGTACCGGTGTCAAAGAATAATTTTCGTAGAAAGTTTATCTCGATAGTAAATCAGTACTAATATTATAAATGCGAAAGTAACTCTGTCTGTCTGTCTGTCTGTTACGCTTTCACGCCAAAACTACTGGACCGATTTGAATGAAATTTGGTATGGAGATAGTTTGATACCCGGGAAAAAACATAGGATAGTTTTTGTCCGACTGCGCAAAAAGAGGTTAATGGTTTCGCGCGATAACCGACATACGCGCGGGCGGAGCCGCGCCCGGAAAGCTAGTAATTTATAAATCCTTTATAAACCTTCTGAAGCAAATACCCCCGTGGAGTGCCGGGTTAGAATTGCACCTCCCCATTTCCTCCCGCGTGGGTGTCGTAAAAGTCGACTAAGGGAAAATTACTAGAAGGTGGGCAGTAGCGCCTTCTTAAAAACTATGCCATCTGCACTGCGATCCCCAAGCCGCCTGCTAAGCGTGGGGATTATGGCAAATACCCCCAACATAGGGGAGGCTGTGTTTAGCAGTGGACGATATGACTGATACAGTACTGAAGCAAATGTAATTCAAGCACTTTACTGTATTATTTTGATGACGTATGTAAGCCCTATACGGCACTCGCATAAAAACCGATGTAACATCGAACATATTTTTATTTTGCAGGTTTCAAGCTTTGTTTTACGTCTTCACGATTCTGCAATCTTTTTTAGTAGCCATAATCATAACTGTTATGTTTCTGTGCGTGACATAACATCTTTTGTTTTTACGCAACCTTTTTACGTTTGTTGAAGTCGTTGACTTTGCAACATTGTTTGTCAATTTCGCAATCTTATTGACATTAATATTGACCGTAATAGATACGAGTGTTTTTAGGGGTCCTTAAGAAATAATGGTCACATATTACTAATCCTATATACGCTATGTCCATTCTACCTATAAAGAGCTGTTTTATTTTATTTTGAACGGTACCAGACGGCTCTTTGACTTTTAAAGTAAGTTTTATTATGGCCAAACCTTTCAACACAATGCCACCTGATGGTAAGAGATGATGTTGTCGAAGATGTTGTTCAGGCTAGCCTAGAATTACTGGCTCTCACGAACAGATTTTCTACTTGATGGTGGTAGCTAGCCAGGCGCGCATTCGAAAAATGCCTTACCACCATGCTGTAACGACTGCCATCGTAAGACAACAACCGGGACCGACGGCTTAACGTGCCCTCCGAAGCAAGGGACATATTTTGAGCCAGTGATAGCCGAGCAATAATAGCAATGGACTGCCATAGGCAGGTTTATGGTTCAATCCCCACTGGTTGCTTGAGCTTCACGTCACGGTGGAAGGGCATTTTGCGAATGTTAGGCTAGCTACCACCCTAAATGAAAAAACCGGCAGCAGACTTGAGAGCCAGTAAGTAATTCATGAAATTACAGGTATACGTTACTTAACATCTGTATGACCTTGAGCCCTCTCAATTTGGCTTACGGCAGTTCGTCACTTGTGACGAAATGCACCAGGTTATAGGTAGTGATACATCAAAAACATCAAATTATAAGTAGTGATTACCACTGAACATCAGGCGGTCCTAGTCTATGTATTAACATAAAAATTAAACAGTTTAGATGGAATAGTTAAAAGTTTAAAAATACAGGAAGAGCAACATCAACATGTTATTGTTTTTTTGTAAGAACCGTAATCAACACGCGCGTCGAACTTGGTGTGTTAAAGTACAAAAACGGGTATAGTATCCGGCACTCATTTGCGCTACAAATATCATAACAATTTCTTTTGTAAACACGAGTACGCGCTACTAAAATATTTTGTTGGTACGGACCCCTTACTTTACGAATCCGACTCGTATTAGGCCAGATTTATTCTTAATTAAGATGGTAGTGAATTTTTACTCATTTCGAACGGGAACAAGTAAAACTCCAAGAAAACAAAACAAAACTGTCGCTTTACAGAAATTTAAAAGGAATATTGTTGAGTGCTGATTTGCATGACTAGTTATTTACGGATGCTATTCCTCTAATTGATAAGGGGTTGAATTTTTCCCTATGATCGGGATCATCTTTTATGTACTGTACAGAAAATTTTAAGTAGTTACTGGATATATAGATCCCATTAAAGTAATCAAAAAAGAAACGCATATCCTAGTTCTTAATTATAGAATTAAGAACGAGGACAGGCGCGGACTTGCCGACCGTGGGCAATTGATATTAGCGCAATCCTTGACGGGGACGCCGACGGCTGAGAGTGTTTAGTCAGGCGAGCCATAATGCCGTACCAACAACCGATGACCACGTACCATGGGTGTCAGTCTATAATCCCTCAAAATTACCGATAAAAACTGATCTGGGAGCCTGCAAGACCTACTCGGCCCCAACATGGTAGCACCTTTGCTCGAAGACTAATATGAAGAGAATCCAGCCCTTGAGAAGGTGACCTTGCACGTCATCATTGCCGCGAAAGACCAGGCAATGGAATCCGTGGAACAGTTCGCTATCTGCCTGTAGAAGAACCTATTCGATGTCGTGGACAACTAACCACCTTAACGTGATTGCCCCAGATACAACAAAAAAAGCACAAGAAGTGTAACACAAAACTGTTCAGAATAGTGACATTGAAGTTGCAACTTGAACCGTCATCATGAGGTTGCCTCATGAAATTCTGCGGGTGCCATGAGTCAAGTTCATCGGCGTCACTAGCCCAGCCAAAAGATAACGACACACTTAATAAATAGTCCTTGCCACTAGAAAATCATTACTCCAAAGTAGATTTATGTACAGAAGTCGCATATATATATTAAATTGAATATATTGTGACGATGGCAAGAGACCTGACGGAATGACCTTAACTCCCTGGAGTCGTGGAAGGCCGCTAGTTTGGGATGCCACTTGCGTTGACACGCTTGCGGCGTCTCATTTACTATTCACCTCCAAGACGGCGGGAGGAGCGGCAGTGGCAGCAGAAGGCTCCAAAGGGCGAAAATACGAGAGTCTCGGCGATAGTTATATATTTCTGCCTTTTGGAGTAGAAACATTAAGTCCGTGGGGTCCAAGCGCATGGACTTTATATAAAGATTTATCAAAGCCGCTGATAGAAAAGACAAACGACCAAAGAGCTGGCGCTTACCTCGGCCAGAGAATTAGTCTTGCCATACAACGGGGTAATGCTGCCAGCCTTTTAGGTACTCTACCCGCGGACAGTGACCTGAGCTCTGTTTTCTACTTATGATTGCCTCCTGGTAGAAAACAGAGCTCAGAATTTTTAAGTGTAATATTTTTAGGTCATAAGTAGATATAGTTAAATTATTTATTTATTTTTGTATTCGTATATGTACTGTTAATTTTTTCATTTAATGTACAATAAGACATATATATATATTAGATTTAAATTGTGTATAAGTACGTTCATAAAACATAGAAAAATCACCTTGAGCCCAGAAACCTTCCAACCTGCCTGCAAACTATTTAATTACACAATTAACTTGTTTGTTAGTAGAACATTCTGTTCCAACAAATACAGCAATACCTTTTGAACGAGTAATACGGTAGCTCCGCGCAAAAAGTGAAAAGTTCATTGTTGACGGAAACCGTCCCGAGAGTGTTTGTTGTAATAGAAAAGTTTGGTTCCTTCTTTTGTCTTTGTTACTTTTAAAACGAAAAGAGGACACTTGAGTATGTTGATAAATTCCCTTATGAAATATAGAGAAAGTCGTGTTAAGTGGACTATCGTTTTCTTTATGTCTGAGTGAGATCCCACGCGATGATACATTGATATTTACTTACACTGATATAGACTAGAAACGGAATATAATGTAATTTTAAAGCTCAAAATAATAATTTAGATGGTTAAAAGTATCTTATTTAGTGTTTCTGGTATTATTCCATGTTTCTTTATGGTTATTGGTATTCACTACGCGATAGTGCTTGGCGCGATGGTGGCAAGACCTATCGCGTGCTTAGCGGAAATTGGAGCCAGTAATTCTAATTCTAGGATAGCCTGAACAAAATCTTCGACCGCTTCATCACTTACCATTTGGTGAGATGGTGATCAGAAACTACCCTATCAAGCTATGAATAAATAAAAAATAAAAATTTTTGAGCACTAAATTTATCATCTCAAGCTGAAATCGAATCCACACTCCCCAGTTTTACATAGCGGGTGCTTTAACCAGTGAACAATCGGTACTGGCTTGACTTAGCAGAAATTTGTGCTATAATTTTAATATTTTCATAGGGGACAGTGCGGCTATAAACCAGACTACTAGACTTCATCTGATTGATAGAATTAGTGTTTTTTCAAAGACTCAACTCTGGTTATGAAGTCGCTGCCCAACTATGTATCCAAACACACGTGCTTAGCTAAAATTACATTTTGCACATATTTACGGTACAAAATTTTTCATCTCAAGAGGAATTCAAACCCGCGGCCCTTTGTATTAAACACCAGATCCTTTAAGACTGGGCTATCGTAAGTATGAGCCGCAATTTTGTGCTCTTATTTTATTATTTTCACCGTGGCAGGGTGTAGGTGACACTATACAAACGATTTACCATTTCATATAACTATATGTGCTAATATAGTACACAGAAAAGCATAAGGACGTCCTTGGAAAAAGCTTTGTTCTCGAAAATATGGGCTTGTCTCAACCAGACTCTCCTAAGAAATGCTTAAGTCTTGGATAACATGGTTTGTCCAAGAGTTTTAATATCCCTGTTGCGCCTATAATTACTTGGGGCGCTGAGTTGATAAGACGCCCAATTTGCAATGACACCCTATTTATGTCGAATTGAGTACTCACACGTCTTATTTGCTTTCAACTCGTATATGTAGTATATTATTTCCTGTCGCCTGTACGATTTCTCTCTGCTTCATCTGTTATTACTTAGGGCGTTGAGGTTATAAGAAGCCAATTTGTGCAACAAATTTGCAGTGACACCCTATTCACGCCAAATTGAGTACGTCGTATTCCCTTTCAACTCGTTTATATACTATATTATTTCCTCTCGTCGCCCGTACGATTTCTATAAGCAGTTAACACCAAAATAAGTGAAATTCCTCATAATATAATTTTAATGAAATCATAAAAAATCTTAATAAAGAGTTTAATTTGATCTTGACATCATCATCATTGATATTCCAACAAGTTAATTGTACATTTATTCAACACAAAAGATGCTTTTAAACATAGCTTAATAAGAGTAGAAACAAAGCCATTGTTCGACTTCCTGTAGATCCCTTACCCTGTATCCTCATCAAACGGTTTCAACTAAACACAATATAATTACAATAAGAACAAAACATCCTCCGTATTTCGCAGTAATTTATCTCAGGCCATCCTTTCAACCCTTAGGGCGTTAATTTTAATATAATGCGTCTTATACAGCATCATTTCCGTCATTATACCGTTCTTGTCGTATAAATACTGCGAGTAATATTTGTGAAGGGTCATTGACCTTGACGAAAGCTGTAAAAACAAGCGAAATTTTGTGAATGTAAATATTTTTGAAATGCAGTCACGCGAGTATGTAAGGTTTTTAACTATTATTAATGAACTTTAAAATACACGTGGACAAGTGTTTAATTTGTAAGTCGTTTCTATCATGATTATCGTCGAAGTGGGTGTATAGAATCCTATACCAACTGATGATGGGCATCTGAAATTCTCTAAACTCGTGCTGACACTTTCAATCCCTAACGTGAATGCTTAGCTGGTTCCTAATAATACATTAATAAAATTAAATGTAAAGTATGTTAAACCTTAGACTTTTCTGACGAAATTGATTTATTAACTATACCGAGTCTGTATATATTTGAAAATATTATGTTTGTTCGGAAAAAAATGAGTAAATGTAAATTAAACAGTGACAACCACGATTACAACACTAGGAACAAATATAAAATAACGGTACCAAGTTTTAGACTAGCAAAGACAAATAAAAGGTCTTTTTAGGTAATTGTGTGCGGTTTTATAATAAAATTCCCAAACATATTACAATGCTCACAGAAGGAAAATTCAAATTGCACGTGAAAAACATTTTGATTTAGAAATCCTACTACACAGTTTGTGATTACTTAAACGACAAAAATGCTTGGAAAATTCCGCCTCTGCCAAGCTATCACATGTCTCCTACCTAATGTTAACAAATATTGTAATAATTGTATTGTATTGTATATAACACATTGTAACCAGACGTTTAAAAGAATGGCCCCGAGTTTCTTGCCCGTTCTTCTCGCAGTGGCTCTATAATTTTTTTGCTGAACGTGGCAGTACAATGTAGAATATAAAAATTTGTAATTGACCTTCATAAGAGTGTCGTAGACGCCTAAATTAAATAAATGATTTTCAATTTAAATTTGAAAAACGAAATGTGTTAGCATATGATCTTCCTTTTCATGTTTTTTTGTTATATACTCATACGTCCATACTTAACTTCATATGTCGCACGAGACACCAATTGCCCAACCATCGCAATTCTATTTTTGTGCATCATACAAATATGCTTATCAGCCAGAATTCCAACATAGGACTACTCATTACGACAGGATAGTCATTATGTACTGGTATTAAAATTAATAGTTTTTTTGTGATCTCATTTAAGCTACAGAAAATACATATAAGAACTACGCCCATATGGTTAATTCATAGATCATGTTCTTATCATGATCATGGTAGATTTTGCCTAGGATTCACGGACAGAAATGCTCACCCGAACTACTTGCCAAAGTTTATGCTACATAAATAATGGAAATGGTAATCAAATTATAGGTAGTGTGTATATGTATTTGTTGCCATCCTCTATAAAGAGTTTAATGAGACCTCCAGTAGTCTCCAACTAGTTGTCGAGGGAGATCGATAAAACCACGCAAAAGTAGCCAAAGGCGGAAAGAAGTGTTAAAATATGAGTCAATCCTCTTATACCGCGACCTACATTTAATAAAACACCCACAGCCCACAGCCAACGAACCCCGTCAGTTTTATGAACCCTAATATATATTTTATTTTATCTACACCCCATTCATCTTTTTCGAGTCAAGTAACGATATTAATGGGGATTTTTGGCGGAAAAATAATGTCGGGTCATTAAATCCCACGATGAGAAATTTTCTTCACAAACTTTCACAAGTAACACGTCCAACGTTTCAAGTATAAAGGCGCTTAGTCTTAAGAAGAGCTTTAAAATGTCTAGAGAGATGTTTTCAATTTAAAATCGCAGTATTAAAGTCTGTTGCGACAGTTGTAGCGTTTTAAAAACCTCCAAGGGACTTGAACGGCAATCTCCCGGAAAGCTCGCTGAGTTTTTAACATTTTCCCAGTACTCAAGAAGGTGTATAACAATATAAGCGACATTTTCACTTTGTTCATCTCAATGCATCAATCATTGTCGAGCTATCGGGCGGTTGACAAGTCCTTTAAAAGTTCCAAGAAGCCTATCTGTCGGGGATTTTCCCTTCAATTATTATAGAGCCTGTGAACAGCTCTGTTGATGTTATGATTGATTTCTTTTTCAGAGTATCTGTGGTATAAATCGGAAGAACATTGAGGATAAAGAACGTAAGAAATGTTTTTTAGTCTGGTTCAGGAAGAGAGAAGATATGATAATAATGTGTGGATTTAAAACGCTGTCGCTTACGAGGCATAAAATTCAACCGATGAGAATATAAAAAAATTCTTTTTTAAATTTCTTTAATTACCTTTCTATGATAATTAAAAATATTTTTATTCCAGCCATGTATATTTCCTGATAGGTTTTGTTGTTTAACTGAAAGTTTTAATTAATAAATTTTTCTACCAAAAAATGGAACCGGCTTCAACACCCAAAAGTGTGAAATAACTTGTTGAAGTCGGTACCATAATAGTTCAAAAGTACCTATTATCACAAAATTGTGCACATGACTTCGACAAGTTTTTTCACACTTTTGGGTGTTGAAGTCGGTTCCATTTTTTGGTAAAAAAAAATTTTTTACTCTATTTGGTGACCTTTGCTACTTACGCGATCGATTCTCATTCATTGTCAACGACTATATTGATGATATCATCAAGATAGGTGATTTTTTTTTCAGTTATTGGAGCGTAACTCAAAAACGTCTTGACTTATTTTGATGAAATTTAAAATGGGACCAAACGACAAGCATCGGCTTTCAAACAAAAAAATAAATTTTTAAAATCGGTTCACCCAGTCAAGAGTTCTGAGGTAACAAACATAAAAAAAACAAAAAAAAATACAGAGGAATTGAGAACCTCCTCCTTTTTTGGAAGTCGGTTAAAAATGTAAAAATATTATCGTGATAGTATTTTATGCATTGGGAAATCTTAACATAGTATAATATCAAACCTATTTACACCAGTTTTGAAGCAGTGATGGGTCAGTGGTATTGGCTATGGACTGCCATGCAGAAGCTCCTTAGTTTGAATCCCGCCACGGGCTTGAGCTTCGCCGCATGCGGGAGGGCATTTTGGGATTGCCCGCCTGGCTAGCTACCACCTTTAAGTAGAAAATTTGTCGCCAAGCCCTCACAGTGTGTTCCGGCCACTGTCTTTAATAGGCAGTAATTCAAGGTTACGCCTGTTAACACCTTCGACCTCATCATCACTTGCCATCAGGTGAGATTGTGGTCAAAGGCTTTCCTATCAACAATAAAAAAAATATACAACAATCATCACTGATTGACCAAATCACGCGTATAATAATGTTTTTACATCTTATGTCTATAATGTGGCTCAAACGGCTGAACGGGAAGGATGAAATTTCAGATTCAGCGTGTTTAAAACCTGAAATAACACATTGCACATATTGTATCCCTGAAAACCCGAGAGTAAGACCGCGGAGCGCAGCAAATAATATAATAATAAATTATAAATGCGAAAGTAGTTTTGCCTTGACTTCTGTCTGTTTGTTACCTGTCCATAGCACAACCACTGAACCGATCCTGACCAAATTTGGTACTGATATAGCCTGTAGCCCTGAAATGGTATAAGAAAAAATCATTCTGATGTAGAGCGAGGTTCTTGAGATATCGCAATAATACCCAAACCCCACGCGTAACTGCTAGACAATGCTTCTAACCGCTAATTTTGATGATTAAACTTGATAATTTTCACACATCGTGCAACACACGTAATTTGAAACACATTACAACAAATATAACAGCATTTTAATATTGTTAAGTAGCAGGCATTACTGCAAAACGCCTGCTAGGCGAGTTACATAACAAAATTAAAAATTTTACGAGAGAAAAAATTATAGTCATGTGCGAACACGCGTCCATCCACCCCTTTAGCCGAGGTATGCTCTAACCAATTGAGCTAACATGACACAATGACTCATAACTTTAATTTTTGCTCTCGTTCTTCAACCATCGTATCGGGAAGGAGCGACACCTATAGTTCAACTTGCGTTGTCATGTTAGCTCAATTGGTTAGAGCATACCCCCGCTAAAGGGGTGGATGGACGTGGGTTCGAATCCCGCACACGACTATAATTTTTTCTCTCGTAAAATTTGTAATTTTGTAAAATATAATAGAACTTGGGACCATAGTGTCTCAGCATAGTCTTGTAGTTAAAGTAATTCATTTAATTTATACGGGTCACTATGACAACATTATAACTTTACAAATTTCAAGCATACTTTCCAAAAAAATCAATTTAAGTTAATTGATAAATATGTTCGTAAAAGACAGTCAATCTGACCAATGAAAATATAAAAACGGCCAAGTGAGAGTCGGACATTAGACGATTTTTAACCTTTTTTTGTTTTAACGTGCGCGAGTCCGATTCGTACTTGGCAAACTTTTTGTATTTGTTGTTATAGCGGCAACAGAAATACATCATCTGTGAAAATTTCAACGCAACAAAATTTTTGCTATCACCGTTCTTGAGATACAGCCTGGTGACAGACGGACAGACGGACGGACCGACGGACGGACAGCGAAGTCTCAGTAATAGGGTCCCGTTTTTACCCTTTGGGTACGGAACCCTAAAAACTAATGAAACTTGGCTTTATTTTTAAATAAACATTACTGACGCTGCCTGAACTGATTTGCTAGGGATAAAAATGCTTGCTGCTCAGTTTGCAGATCGGTTGCCAGATTTGCTTTCCACCCTTATCGAAGAGCGAATTAATTAAAATTTCATTATTCAAGAAAAGATTATAACTTCCTTTCAGCCATTTGCATATTCAACTAAAATATTTAAAGAAATCCTGTCTAAGAGCGGTCTTATTAAATTTGTTATAACCGTTCGAGTTTCAGATTCGACCCCGAACTTGTGTTTCTTTTCTCCGGCTCAGTATGAAATTTCAGTGGAAACTTTTTCGGGCTGAAATGAATTTTAAGTGGTCCGGAGCAACTGCTTAATTTTGTGAATTATATTTTTTTATATCCTTCCGTCCATAATAAATGTTGTTGAATATCTGAGTGCTTCATTTTTCCAGGCGACCTTTATTTATTCAAGGCAGGTGTGTTGATTAGGTACATTTCTAACCTCGCAGTTTTTATTTGGGTGCTAGAAGGTGGGTAGTAGCATCTACTGAACAACTGCAATCTTACACTGTGATTCCCAAGACGCCTGCTAACTGTGGAGATTATGGCATCCCCGCCCCTAACTACAAGTGGGGTCTTTGTTCTACGGTGGAAGTCTTCTGACTGCTGCCGTGATGTTCGTTTTAGGGTTCCGTATCTCAAAAGGAAAAAACGGAACCCTTATATAAACACTTTGTTGTCTGTCTGGCTGTCTGTCAAGACCCTTTTCTCAGGAACGCGTGAAGGTATCAAGCTGATATTCTTATTAAATACTCAAGTCTACTCTCCCTTAGAGCTGTGAAAAAATCAAACTTCTGATCATATTATCAAAAGATACAGTCTGATGATATTATCAAAAGATACAGTCGTTTGTGCCACTAATTTTCGACACTCGCAACTAATGAATTTCATTTGGCAATAAAAATACCATAACTTCTACTTATATACCTACAGGTTTTTACGGAACCCTCGGTGCGTGAGTCCGGCCTGGCCTGTTTTTTAGTTTTCGTAAGTTTAATTTTTTTTTATTAACAAGAAATTTTTGTTGCTTAGTTTTGCATTTACGATCTCTTTTTATTCAAAACAGATTTGTTGATTAGGTACTTGTAAAACCATTAAGTTTATATATAGCATGATGTGACTTAATAAAATTGCATAACAAGAAATTTTTGTTGCTTAGTTTTGCATTTACGATCTCTATTTATTCAAAATAGATTTGTTGATTAGGTACTTGTAAAACCATTAAGTGTATATATAGCATGATGTGACTTAACAAAATTGCAGTGTGACTCTGCGTGACACCTAACAGCATTTGTCACTCCAAAAAATTACTATTACTTTTTAAGCATTACTCGTCCAGTAATTGCAGATGCTACTTTCACATTCCTCACTACAGCAGTGTTTGGATGATAAAAAGTTATATTTCTATATGTCGCTGATTCAATTGAATTGAAATCCAAATGTTCGTTCTTTGTCTTTGCCATGTTGTTAAAAAAATCAATCGTACACTCATCGCTGGTGCTGTTTCGTCGGCAAGTAAAGTGTATAAACATTGATTTAACACACTAATGAGATTTACATTGACAGAACAGGTTTGAATTTGTGTCAGCTTTAAAGAATATCTTTAATTGGTGTTCTCTGTGATATTCGCACGGTGGTGCTATTGAAATACAAATTACAAATAGTTTTTATTGACACTGGCACTTACGTCTAATATTAACTATCCGGTCTTACAATATTACTTAGCGCTTAAGGAACATATAGTGTGTGCGTAAGTGTGTGTGTAAGTATGTGTGAAGTGTTTGTGAAGTGAAGAAATAACTCAATTAGCTACTCTGATATATATATATATATATAGCCAGTGAAATAACGGGCACATGAGACTTAACAAATATGACTCAAGGTGACGGGCGCAGTGCAATTCGTGACTTGTGACAAAATGCATATGTTATAGGCAGAGGTGAGTCCGCTTAACATCAAGTGGGCATTGAGCTTTTTTTTTTATTGCCTATAGACAAGCATTTGACCGCAGTCTCACCTGATGGTAAGTGACGATGCGGCCGACGGTGGAGCATGCTTACCTATAAGATATATATATATATATAACGTCGTGAAAAGTATATTTTCTAACATAAAATATCGATAATCATTCTAACATACATTTTAGCTATGACGGTGATGAACATTTTAATATATTTCTCAATTTCTACAGTTATTTTTTGAGAGCCAGTAATTCTAGGTTAGCCTGAACAACAACTTCGACCACATCATCACTTACCATCAGGTGAGATAGTGGTCAAAGGCTAACCTATCAAGCATAAAAAAAAAAAAAAAATTTTATGGATGTTCAATTTCTATTAAACAGAAATTCCAATCGTTGCCATAACTGACCCTTTTCAAACCGCCGCCGATCTCGTAAAGATAAATAGGTAAAATATTAAGCAAGCCCTTATTTGACGTTAATTGCTAAGGGATTCCCGCTGGGATTATTACGAAGTATCAGCTTAATATAAATTTAATAATAATTATTAAAATTAATAGGCGTTTCTTAAGCGATAATGAAGATGAATTTCGTTGGTACGTTTTGCCGTTATCAGATATTGGTTATTTGCAATATTTTTAGTAAAGATTTAATGACGGGGATTATTTGAATTTTTTAGCTTACGCGTGGATTTAATATTTGCAATTTATAATCTACCTATCTATAAGTTCTGTGTGAAGCAATTGTTTGATATTTATTACAAAACCGCTGATAAATAAAACTAATGACAAAAGGACGTTGGCGTTATTTCTGCCGGAGGATTAACGTTTCTGTCCAAGGGGTAATAGTGCCAGCTAAGAACTGAACATCCGGCAGCAGTCCTTGAGAGCCAGTGAAATTACAGGCACCTGAGACTTAACAAATATGTCTCAAGGTGACGGGTGCAGTGCAATTCGTGACTTGTGACGAAATGCATCTGTTATAGGCAGAGGTGAGTCCGCTTAACATCAGGTGGACCTCGAGCTTGTTCCGTCATAATAACATGAAAAAAGTGATCTGAACTCTTTTCTTCTAGATATACCGGTAATTGTCTCTTAGTAATTTATGGTGTTAAGGTATTCTGTGACTGCCCGCCTGGCTAGCTATCACCCTCAAGCTAGAAAATGTTTTGCCAAGCACTCACAGTGTAATCCGGCAGCTGTCTTTGAGATCCAGTAATTCTATGTTAACCTGAACAACATCTTTGACAGGTGAGATAATGGTCAAAGGCTAGCCTATCAGGTATAAAAAAAGTAAAAAACAGAGTTCAACATTTTTATATCTTTTTTTTATATTTGTGATCATTTAAGGTATTTTTTTTAAGGGCTAAAATGTCACTAACCCACTGCTACCTGTGGGTGCCATTAGAGGTGACTAAAGGTAAAATACCGGAAGGTGGGCAGCAGAGCCTTCTGAGGAACTGATATCTTAAACTACATTCCCCAAGATACCTACCAAGCGGGGGGATTATCGCAAACCTCTCTTAATTGGAGGAAGCTTGTTCAGCATTGGACAATCCGGCTACAGTAAATACAGTAGTACAGTAGTACTACTGTATTTTAATCAAATATTTTATATGCAAAAACCAGAAATCTCTAGCACCTGATTTGACTTACTATTTTTTGAAATTTTATGGGGATTAAATGAACTTGTTTTATATTAACTAGATGATTATACCTCAGCTAAATTAAAACAACACATCATCTTACCATTAGGTGAGATAGGGGTCAAACCTATCAGTAATAAAAACAAAAAAAAATACATTACAATTTTGAAAAGACATAAATTTCATAGAATCACACCTAGACAAGAATTTAAGGTTGAAACAGATGACGTTTTTTGAATTAAACCAAATCAATGTAAAATCAGCCAGAAGCTTATTGAAAATCGATTCAAAATAACCTACATCGATACAGTAAGCCTGCACGTTGTCTCTCAATTCAGGATAGAATCGAAGCACGAATACAATCGCATACCGATAAAACATTCATGAGACTGTCGTGTTCCATCAGTGGATGCAATAAATAATGTTCTATGCAGCGTTGGAATTATATAACAAGCTGACTTGCAACGCATAGAGATAAAACTTGGCGAGTTGAGATGCATTGACGCTTAAACTTTAATTATTATCATACATTTTTTTACAACTTATGGGCTAGACTTTTTTTAAAGTGATTATATGGTCAAAGATATTGTCGAGGCTAACCTAGAATTGCTCTGAAGGATAGCTTGCCGGAACACACCTTGGTGCTTGGCGACAGATTTACATCTTGAAAGTGCTAGCTAGCTAGGCGCGGGCATTCGCAAAAAACTACCACCATTTTTTTTGGCTCGGGAAAATCGTTGATGGATACCACCCGGCCCCATGGGGAGCAGAGTGGTTATGTGGGAGTCCTCGCCTGAAGGTCCTTACAACCCCCTCGGGGGGGAGTAAGTGAGGTTACCCACTAAAAACCCGCCGCCTAGTCAGGGCGAAATGGGGTAGCGTTAGCAGTCACCATCTTGCCCCAGCGGCTGGCCCGTCACCGGTGACGGGCCCCGGCCAATGGAGGGATGACCCGGCTCATTGGGGCCATCCCCCAGACGTGTGGGATCGTGCAAGTCAGTGGAGAATCCCCCGACTCTCCACCGGTGATCCGCACAGCACTAGGATAGAGCGAGAAGGCGCCCAAACCGCCTTTTCCTTCCCCCAGCTCGTCTACGCTGGAGTGGGTCAGCAAGAACGTCGTCCTCCCTCGCCCACTCCGCGGCCTCTTCCTGCACCATCACCGCTTCGTAGAAAGAGACCACCGCCTGCCACGATCCGCCGCTGCCGAGCATAGCGTTAACCACGCTCGGCAGCGACAGATCTGCGCCTATGATCGCTGTGAGGGTGTGCCGCATGGGACCCCATGCGGCGCACTCCTCCAGCGTCTGGAGCGCCGTGTCTTCTGGCGCTCCACACTCGTGACAGGCGGGGGTCGCCTCGCGTCTTGCAATGTGATGCAGGTACTTGCTGAAACATCAGTGTCCGGAAAGCACCTGCTCGGAAGGTCAGCGACCCGAATCGCCACCCTACCCACCTCCGGAAGCCCGGGCAAATGGCATCCACCGTCCTCTGTCCAGGGACCGGTAGAGCCAGGTCCTCCGTCCACCGCCTCACAGGGCGGCCCGCGCCTGCCGTCGCATGCGCGTGGCGTGACCTCCTCCCACGCTGGAGGCTCCCCGCGGGATCTCCTCCACGAAGTGGTACACTTCGGCGAGGATCTCCGCTAGGAGCTCCAAGGGCGATCACCGTCAAAAAAAAAATCTACCACCATGCTATAACGACTGCCATCCTAAGACAACAACCGGGACCGACGGTTTAACGTGTCCTGTCCTCCGAAGAACAAAAACGTCCAGTAGTAATGTCAATAGCGGTCACCCATCCAAGTCATAGCCGCAGCGGGCGTTGCTTAACTTAGCTGATTGATTAAGAACGGCTAAAAAATCTTGCTTTGATGAGTGCAGTGCAGTGTTATTCATTTTTAAGTATTGTGTACTTGAGTACAACGAGGATGGTAACACTGCATCTGTTAAAATAGTAAGCGACCACGCCTGCCAATTTTTTTACTTCTAATTTCTTTACTTCAAATATTTTAACCCAAAAAATCGTTTTGTGATAAAGTAATTAAACCTAAACCCATTTAATTACGTCACAAAAGAAACAAACAAATGCTCAAAACGGCGGCGTATAAAGGACCTAGTTTGATTGAACTCACTCAATTATTCACGGGATCAAAGCCGGAACTTAATTGGTAGCGGTGTGCGGTCACACTTAATTCTTCATTGTTGAATGGGAGACTACGAGTGGTCGGCGGAAATAATCACCCTTAAATAGCAGCGGACCGATTTAATGCTTAACCTTTTTGTATGTCATACTCGTATCTTCATTTTGGCTGACCTTTCATTGATTCCATCTGCATCAAGTTTAGATTAAATCAATCTTCCTCCGGATGTAAATTAGGCCAAATAAACAAACACTTTATAAATTGAATAGAAATTTGTGTCGTTATATCAAAAAGAGGTTTTAATTGAATAATTATCACTTTAGAGGCAATTTGAACCCGTTTTGCGTCCGTTGTGGTATAAAATGTGATTTTTGCTTGAAATTACATTAAAAAAGTAGAACATTAGGCGTGCTACGAGTAATAATTACGAAGCGCTCGTAGCGTAGCTTTCTTTGTGGTTCTTGACCGATCGGCTATGTTAAGCAACATCTGCTACGGTCATGAGTTGGAAGGGTGACCGTTAATAGCATTACTTCTGAGCGCATATGCGCTTCGGAGGCCTTGTTAAACCGTCAGCCTCGGTTGTTATCTTAAGATGGCAGTTGTGAGAGCCTCAATTAGAGAATCTGTCACCAAACATCTAACGCTGTGTTCCAACAGCTGTCTCTGTGCACCAGTTATTTTAGCATAGCCTGAACAACAGCTTTGCCCACATCATCATTCACCTTCAGAGATAGTAGAGAGTAGTGGTCAAAATCAAGCTATAAAAAAATTATGAAGCGCAAAAATGTTGTACCTTGTCAGGTACTTTACCTGCATCGAGATGGGTGAATATATGAAACGGAATAATTGAGCAACCGAGCCTTTACAGTTACTGGTAAAATGCTAAACGGTTATTGGTAAAATGCTAACAATCTCTTAGGGTTGACTTCTGCTAGTCCTAACAAACATTTTGAGATAACATTTTTTTTGTTATGAAAAAAAAACATCCTTTATTACCAACTATCAAAAATATAAAAAAAAACCTATACAATAATAGAATATATTAATAATTTATTAGTAAAAATGTTGAACTGTGTTTTATAGCAGGAGGCAATCACCGTTATAGAAGCCAGTAAGTATACTTGTAATAATACTTAAAGAGCATCTGAAGGTAAAATCCTTACGTTTATTGTTTTCGTAATACATAAAAGTTGTTCAATAACAAAAACAAGCTCCTCTCCAAATGTATATTCAACATACGGAATCTGTTATTTTCCCGCACAAGTTAATAAAGCACAAAAATTCGGCAACCGAAAGAAATACATTGTTATTTTGGGGTCTAATATTTATGATATTAAATTCTGTCTCCTGGGAAAGAAAGGATATTCGACAACTCTTCCTGGTACGGACCCTTTCTTAGATTGAAACTATTGTGTATCACTTGAACTTCTCGTTTTTATTGTTGCCTATATGCCAACCGATTGCTGTGGTATTTGGAAAAAAAATGACATTTTCAACTACATTTTTGCCGTGGATAGTACTCGTATCTTCCATCATTATCAACAGCCATAGTGTGGATACGATTGTGATGGTGGACACAACGGTAGACCGTTTAACAAAGGCGTTCTAGAATCATTACACTTGACCGAGTCTGTATATATTTGAAAATATTATGTATGTTCGTAAAAAAAGAAATTTAAATTAAACAGTGGCAGTCACGATTACAGCACTAGGATTAAGTATTAAATAGCGGTGCCAGGTTTTAGATTAGCAAAGACAAATAAAAGGTCCTTCTTAGGTAATTGTGTGGAGTATTTTTTAATAAAGTTCCCTAACATATTATAACGCTCACAGAAGGAAAATTCAAGTTGCATGTGAAAAACGAAAACCTACTACACAGTTTGTGATTACTTAAACGAAAAATATGCTTGGACAACTTGGATACGAGTATAATATGTAACGCATTGTTAAAAATCGTTAAATAGAATGGGCCCAAGTTTCTTGTACATTCTTCTCGCAGTGGCTCTATACATTTTTTTTGCTAAACGTGGCAGTACAATGTAGAATATTTCAATATTAAAATTTGTAATTGACCGTAATAAGAGCGTCGTAGATAGTTTATTGAATAAATTATTTTGACTTTAACTTGTTAGGTGTCTTTGCTATCGCAGTGTGAGATGTCCGTTGTACAGAAGGCGCTGCTGCCTACAGGGGCCCAATTCACTGAGCTATTGAACGGCGTAAACGCAACGTAATTGCATGAAAATTGTAGTTGTTTACGCCATCTATTGGCATTTCTTAAAACTACCTTTTCATGTGATTTCATACGATAATGCACTTGAAGGAGATGCACCGACCCATCGTCGATGACGTCTGTCAGTCGCCGTCAAACGCTAGTAGAAGAAGATAGTTCAAAACTAACACGCGCTCCGCATATTCAAAATCAAAAATAATCGCTGTCAAGCTCGCTAATCAACAAAATTAAATTAGTACATGTTTTGTGAAATCCGCTACTTGTGTATATACCGCAGTTTCTATTGGAGCTTAGCCATACATGTGATTCCGTGTGCTCATCATCAACTCGAAGACCTGCCGGCCGGCGTGAGAGACTGGATGCAGTAGCAAGGTTGGTGCATATTGATAGTGTTTATCAGAAATCACATGTAATTCTTTGTATTACAGTCCATTTAATAGGCGTAGGGCTTCGCCCCTCGCAGTCCCGCTTTGGCGGCTCCATAAGTGGTCCTTCAGCCGAATCATACGATCTGTGATTCCCGTCTATACCTAATTTACTTATATCCACCCGCCATAATATTACCTCATAATATCTGCGTATTATTTGCATAAAATCGAAATAATTTCTATCTTTTTTATTAAACACGCTGCCATACGCCGTAACTTTACTTGGAGGCTATCATCTGCCTCACTTGCACGCGTGAAGATAACCATTTTCTGTTTCGCTGCCTGCTCGCGCCACTGCTTCTCGCTTGAAAACGCATTGCATACTAGATAAATATCCTACCTTCTTTTATTATTTAAAATAATTTGAACTACTTAGCCTACACAAAGCATTTAAAATCTATGAAAATGAGTAGGCACAAAGCTGACGTTGAACAGCAGGCAGCTAATCCTAAGCTTTTGATGTTACTAGCTAAACGTGAGGCTTTATTCGAGTTGGTTCAAAATATTTTTGATACTTCCGTGAATATAAACATTGACGCTGATGCGAGGGAGACATTCCTTGCTGGTTCCGCCAACATTGACGTCTTGAGAACAGATTTCGTTACGCTGTTAGATAACTATAACACTTGTTTATTAGAAACGAACCCTCAAGCCAAACCAGACTATAAATCTTTAATTGCATTTGAACAATTATATAGCCGCATTAAGCGACTTCAAGCGCAGAACATGTCTGCTTCGCCAACTGATGCATTACCGCAGAAAAGTAAACCTCGCTTGCCTGCGATTGAGTTAGTATCATTCGCGGGTGATATTCGGTCGTGGCCCCTGTTCTATGCCAGTTTTAAGACGACAGTACACGACAACCCATCGCTGTCAGATGCTGAAAAGCTTTATTATCTTTTAGGCAAGTTATCGGGCAAAGCTAAGTCAGTATGCTCTGGTATAACACCTAGTGCTGAAAACTATAACGTAATTTTTCAAGCACTCATAGATAAATATGAAGACAAGCGAATGCTCGCATCGGCTTATATGAACCAATTGTTTGATTTCAAACCGATAAACAACGCCACCGCAAGTAATCTCGAATCCTTTAATGATCAGTTCGTTAGCGCAGTTCGAGCCTTAAATAATCTAAAAATAGATAGCATGCATGACTTGTTCATATTGCATGTTGCCCTTAAAAAATTAGATTCGGAGACAGTTCGCGCGTTTGAATCGAGCGTGGGTTCAAGAATCCCATCATTCGATGAACTAGTGCAGTTTGTGACCAACCGAACTAAAGTACTTGAACGTACACCGAATTTTCCGACCGCTTCTAGTAATGCGAATAATAATAACTCCGCATATAAATCTAATAAAGAAAGTGACCGCTCCCGCTATAAAGAAAACTATGTAAACAAACCGCCTAAGTACCAGACGTATGTCAGTACCGTGCAACCAGCTCCATCTAATAAATGCTTATGTACAAGTATATGTCATCAGCATTTATTTAAGTGTCCAGATTTTCATAAGTTGTCACCTGAACAACGCTTCAACCTTGTGAAGGAAAATAATGCGTGCATAAATTGCTTAAGTACGAAGCATAAAGTTTCACTTTGTAAGTCCGAATTGAATTGTCGCGTGTGTAACTCTCGCCATCACAGTTTGTTGCATTTTACACAAACACAACCAATTCGATCAGCTATCAGCGCCGCCGCGCGGACTGAACCCGTCTTGCCCGCTTCCGCTTCTATACATAAATCGAACCCGCGCCCCCCGGTTTTACGCACCGGGTGTTTTAACCATTCGGCTGCGTCCGCGTCGTCCGAGAGTCAAAACGTCGCAGAGACAATGGCCGCTACAGCGATGCAGCCGTCGCTGACCACACGCTCAGATGTCGCGCTGTGCGCAACATCCATTGCCGCTCCGCAGCCGCGGACCGTTACCGACACCATACATAATAATCAATGTACGGTGCTATTAGCAACAGCACAAGTTGTTACGTATGATAGTCGGGGAGATAAGCATGTTTTGCGTGCGCTACTAGACTCCGCGTCGCAAAGCCATTTTATTACAAAAAATACTTGTAAAACTTTAGGTATTCCGATTAATGACATTGGACGTACTGTAGTAAAAGGTTTCGGTGGTACAGAAAAATTAGTTAACTCAAGTTCAGTGAATTTAGACTTTTTCTCGCGCTTTGACGATAATGTCAAATTTAATATTTCGCCGTTAGTTGTCGATCAGATAACCGACTCGCTTCCTAGCGCCATGGTTGACCCCTCAGTCATTTCATACTTTAAAAATCTACCGCTCGCCGATGAAACGTTCGGTACGCCTGATAAGGTAGACATACTGATCGGCGCGCCTCTTTTCTCTTGCTTACTACTTCCTGATGTAGTTCGCGCCTCTAAAGCTGCATCGGTGCCGCCAGCTTTGCATACGGTATTGGGATATGTTCTCATGGGTTCCGTACCTACTATAAATAATCACCAGGCTTTAACATGCTGCTTTGTACACGTACAAGATCAAGATATGGACGTTTTGATGAAAAAGTTCTGGGAGCTCGAAGAGCCTCCTAACGCGCAGCAAGTTTTAAGCCCCACTGACGCTGAATGCGAAGATTTTTATAAAAATACTACAACCCGCGATCCCGTTACTGGCAGATACACAGTCGGACTGCCATTCAACGACGATATATATTTATTAGGTAATTCCTACGAAACCGCCCGACGACGCTTTTTGTGTCTCGAGAAAAAACTTGAATCATCCGCCGCGCTGAGATCAGCTTATGATAACGTTATAAAAGATTATTTGAAGAATAATTATATTTCACCCGCACCTCCTAATATTCGCTCTGAACTCGCGCCAATTTACGTGATACCGCACCACGGAGTAATTCGTGAGGACAAGACGTCGACACGTCTCCGCGTTGTCTTAGACGCCAGTTGCAAGACAAGTACAGGTGTTGCTTTGAATCATATTTTGCATCACGGACCAAACCTTCAAGGTCATTTATTTAAAATAATTTTAAACTTTCGTCTTTTCGCGGTCGCCTTAACAGCTGATTGTCGACAACAATTTCTGCAAATTGCAGTCCGTGAATGTGATCGCCGTTTTCAATGCATACTTTATAGATTCAACCCGCAAGAACCATTGATGATGCTGTGGTTCGATCGCGTATGTTTTGGTTTAAAATCAAGTCCCTATCACGCGTTACGTACAGTGCAGCAGCTGATTGCCGATGACGGTTATAAGTACCCGCTAGCTAGTGAAATTGCATCCTCGTCTATCTATATGGACGATATTGTTTTCTCACTGATGTCGGAAGAAGAAGGGGTAATTGCAGCTGATCAGCTCATTAATTTATTTAAAGGGGCTCAATGGGAATTGGTAAAGTGGAATAGCAACTCTGACTTAGTTTTAAAAAACATACCCGCGTTTCATAAACTGTCTACCGACATAGAATTTGATAAATCCGCTCATCATAAAATATTAGGTCTCCATTGGTCGAAGCATACTGATGAATTGTATTTTTTAATCTCACCCCCCGACTGCAGCATTTGTACTAAGCGTTCAATTCTTTCAACCATCGCGCGCCTGTGGGACGTTATGGGCTTTGTTGCGCCCACAGTGCTTTACGCCAAACTTCTCATGAAACAGCTTTGGCAGCTTAATATAGGATGGGATGATACGCCGCCCCCAAATATAATAAAGTTGTGGAACCAGTTTTGCTTAGAGTTGCCAGCTCTTAACGAGCTGCGCATCCCACGTCATTTAGGAGTAGTAAAAAACTGTACAGTTACACTCTTAGGATTTTCAGATTCAAGCCAAAATGCATTTGGTGCGGTCGTATATCTTCATGTCAGTTCTGTCAACGGTAATACCATACGCCTTGCCTGCGCAAAGTCTAAGGTTGCACCGTCTAAACCGCTGTCTATCGCTAGACTTGAACTTTGCGGAGCAGTCTTGCTATCTAAGCTGCTTCACGCAATTCATGACCATTTCGCTCACCGCCTCCATGGAAATATTCGCATTCATAGATTCCAAAGTAGCGCTTTATTGGATTAAGAGCTCGCCACACAAGTGGCAGACTTTCGTTGCCAATCGCGTGGTTCAAATTACCGAAAACATCTCAGCAAAATGTTTTTATCACGTGGCTGGAACTGAAAACCCAGCTGACTGCCTGTCACGAGGCGTCTCTCCGCATAAATTAATTTCGCATCCGCTTTGGTCTCAAGGACCTCCATGGGCTATACTACACCCGTCTCAGTGGCCTCTCCACGAACTCGACAGTCAACCCCTCGATGACATACCCGAGCAGAAGGTGCTGTCTCATGCTGTTTGTGTGCCTCCCAGATATTGTATTATTTATAATACAGCCTTACGATTCTCTTCTTGGAGTAAGGTTCTTCGCATTTTAGTCTACGTTTGTAGATTCGCCATGCTGTTAGCCCGAAGTGGCTCCATTACGGTAACAGCTGATGATCTCCAGTTTGTAGAAAATAAATTATTACGCGCCGTGCAAGCAAAATATTTTGCAGAAGATTTAAATAATATTCGCAATAATGTAATGACATCTCCCGCGCTCCGCAAACTAAGCCCTTTTATTGACAATAACGGTTTAATTCGAGTTGGCGGCCGTTTAAGCAATTCGGGCTTAGACTATACGCAAATGCATCCGGTTGTTCTACCACGCAGCGACCATGTGGTCGATCTGCTTATTGATTATTATCACGTTAAAAACCTACACGCTGGACCCGAACTATTGATGTCGCTTCTTCGTCAAAGGTATTGGATTCTTTCCGCGCGTCGAGTTGTTAGGCATCGCGTCCATTTGTGCACCCCCTGTTTTAGGCTCAAACCACGTCCTACATATCCACTAATGGCTGATTTGCCTGAAAGTCGCACGCGTCAGGCCATTAAATCATTTTCTGAGACAGGTTGTGATTTTGCAGGACCGATTGCATATGTACCCGTACGTCGTCGCGGTGTCCGCAGCGAAAAGGCATACCTATCTCTGTTTACATGCCTAACGACGAGAGCAGTCCATATTGAGGTAGCTAGAGACCTAAGCACACCCAGTTTCATCGCCGCACTTAAACGTTTTCTCAGTCGCCGTGGCCCTGTCCAAGTCCTGCATTCGGACAATGGGACGAACTATAAGGGTGCCGATAGGTACCTTCGTGATTTATATCGCTTCTTAAATAATGAGTACCGCAGTAAACTGGAACATGAACTCGCCGAAAGTCGCATTCGCTGGTCATTTATTTGTCCTAATTCGCCCCACAAAGGTGGCGCTTGGGAGAGCATGATCAAGTCCATAAAAACGCATTTATACCGAGTAATCGGAACGCAGTTGCTCTCGTATGACGAGCTCATCACTGTGCTTGCGCAGGTAGAGTGCGTGCTTAATTCACGACCCCTAACCGTTCTGAGCTCTGACCCCACCGAGCCAACAGCTTTGACTCCGAGTCACTTCTTGCACACCGCACCGTTATTCTCATTACCCGCACCCACAGTAGCTTCAGATAATATGAATCTGCTCCATAGACACTCGCTATTAGACAAATTAGTGCAGTCATTCTGGCAGCGATGGCGGCTCGAATATATACATGGGTTACAGGTTAGGCAAAAATGGCACGATCATTCTGTACCAATCGCTTCTGGTACCGTCGTAATTCTCATAAATGACAATGATCCACCTCTCGCTTGGCCGTTAGCGATCGTAGAAAAGGTGCATCCCTCAAAGGACGGCGTTGTCCGCGTTTGTACTGTTAGAACCGCAAGGGGTGTCTACCTTCGTCCAGTGGTTCGTCTATGCCCACTACCACGACAGTAAACTCACTGCGCATCTACATATTTTACTCAGTTATATTATATTTATAATAATTTAATTTATTTTAACTGTCAAATAATACGCATATATCTATATATTTCAATTTCCGCTTTATTTCATTGGCATTTCTCATGTCCTGTTTGGGATCTGCTACACGCATCTGATATGCGCACCGTGACGTATCGCTCGCTTATGTAAGAGCTTCGCTGTAATTTTAATGTTCCTTCCCTTTATGGTTGTCATTTAAAGGTGACCCTTTAAGGGCGGGTGGAATGTTTACGCCATCTATTGGCATTTCTTAAAACTACCTTTTCATGTGATTTCATACGATAATGCACTTGAAGGAGATGCACCGACCCATCGTCGATGACGTCTGTCAGTCGCCGTCAAACGCTAGTAGAAGAAGATAGTTCAAAACTAACACGCGCTCCGCATATTCAAAATCAAAAATAATCGCTGTCAAGCTCGCTAATCAACAAAATTAAATTAGTACATGTTTTGTGAAATCCGCTACTTGTGTATATACCGCAGTTTCTATTGGAGCTTAGCCATACATGTGATTCCGTGTGCTCATCATCAACTCGAAGACCTGCCGGCCGGCGTGAGAGACTGGATGCAGTAGCAAGGTTGGTGCATATTGATAGTGTTTATCAGAAATCACATGTAATTCTTTGTATTACAGTCCATTTAATAGGCGTAGGGCTTCGCCCCTCGCAGTCCCGCTTTGGCGGCTCCAGTAGTTTTTGTCAGTATCCGTAGTTTGCCCGCTATATAGGTTCGATCGCAAGTCTTGTTATCAATAGTTTTTCAGATATTTGGTAAGCTATTTTGTTGCGACTGCGTCGCTACAATGGCATAAAATCGAGATAATTTTAGAGAGAAGATTTTAGATAGAGAGTTGGCGAAATTATTTAAATATATATATTTAATGTATTGTTTGCTAGAAAACCACTGTATGATGTTTTTACTGATGCTTAATTGATAGAAGTTGCATTATTATTTCAGTGGTAGCATTTGCAAGCCATAGCACAGCCATAGGATATCGACGCGATTGCTATACAACTGCGATTAGGAGCTAGAATTAGCAGACTACCGAATGACATTAACAGCAGTTCGATCGCAGAAGCATCGCAGTAGTGTGGCGTTTGGTCAGTAGCTAAGAGAATTGGGGCCCTGGTATTTTTCCTTTCGTCGAATAACTCGCATATCAAGCCATTAATTTACTGCCAAACGCATGTATTATATAGACTGTTCACTCAATGAAGAGCGCCAGAGAGCCCTTCCATAATAAATTATTGTTACGCATTTGTACACCCGTATCTTCGTTTGTACACTACGTGTTAGTGTGGGTAAAAATTCGTTTATAATCGTTTGGGTAGGCAGTACTGGTTGGGTCTACCGCCGGGGCAAGATGGGGATTGCTAACGCGGCACTATCTTGCCCCACCTTGGCGGAGGACTGCTCACGGGGGGTTTTAGTGGGTCCAAGTCCCACAAATCCCCTTCCACCACCTCCGTGGCGGAGAGGCAGTGCAGAGGCATATCCTCTCCCCTCCTCAAAAAAGGCGGTACTGGTTCCAACTAAAGTCAAAAACAAGATGGGCCTTCGTGACTGGGAAGGTCTGTAACGATGTATTTATTATTTCCATTGACACAAACATCAATTACGAAACACGTACTACTTTCAGAAGACACCTAAACTTTTAAAGTCTTGAAAGCGCTTTAACGGTTTATGTTTATATTAAAGTTATTACTAACATTAAGACTCTGAGTGTTTAATTTATAGTCTAGTCAAAATAAAGGCGACCTTGTTTTCACAGAAACAAAACAAAGCTAATTAGACTTTGTAAATTAAAGACATTTGTAACATGAAATGTCTATTAAGATTTTAATAAAGTAATCAAGTGCTATGTAGCTGCCAAAAGATGTTTTATAAATTTGATAAAAAAAATTGTCTAAGCTTGGTGAAATATTGGATCCTTGTAAAATAATTTTCTCATTGTAAATACTACACTTATTTTTACACCATTGTAGAATATTTTATGATTCATATATTTGATGGTAACTGTTTCATTTGTTCACGTGTAAAATAGAATAGTAGTAGCACTATGACTTATAAATCATTAATCCATGGATTGTTCCTGAGTAGTTTGTTTCATAGGTAACCTTAAACTGACGCCTGCCTAGCGTGGGTATTATGCCAACTCCTATTAATGGGGAGGTGTTCATACAGTATAGAAAACAAGTAAATTAGGATACAAAAAACCGCAGGTTGTGACATAACTATTTTTTTTGGATAGATATGGGTTCAAATAAGACTTTTTTTTAATACTTATTAAATCCTTAACCTTGATTCTTATTTCAATATTATAAAGTCGACTTGTTATCTATACATAAAATAATACAGCTTCATGTGTGACGTTTGGAGGTTTGATTTGTCATCCATAAAGTACTAAAATTTTAACAGTAAGAGGCAAAGCAACGTTTGAATTACGTTTGAATTACAGAGGCCTTGTTGAACTTTGTAAGTAGAGATATTTCTGTCTGGTTTTTGGGGTATTCTACCACGTCGTATGTTGCAAGTAGAGAAAGCTGTTGTCAGTTTTCTGGGGTGGAATACCTCGTTGTTCGTAGCAAGTAGTGCGGGCGTCTGACAGTTTTTTCCAAACTACTTTGTTGGACATCAAGTAGACAGCTATTTTCAGTTCTTTGAGGAAAACTATATAGTTGGACGATATGTGGATGATGGATAACGCACCGTCTTTTATATGAGACTAAAACAAATGTGGTGAAAAGAGTATTCAGACTTCTGCCTACAGACTTCTGCCTATGTTATGAATATAAAATATACATATAATTTTACCTCGCCTTAAATATTTTCGTTATGTTTTTGTTCCTTATCCTATTCGTCTTCTCTTACAAAACAAAGGGCAACACAGGAACATATAAAATAAATATGTGCCAGTGGGGAGCTGAATGAGGATGGAGCAAAACCATTGGCATCTAACTGAAATGAGGGTTGCAGGCTACCACCAGCCTGGTTTGCCATCTCAACGCAGGTATGGGACAGTCTAGAATACGACACGGTTAGTATCGCATGTCACGGTACGTGTGATACGATCACTTTTTTTTTATTCTTATTGTGGCGGAACAATCTCGAGGCCCACCTGATGATAAGCGGACTAACCACTGCATATAACAGATGCATTTCGTCACAAGTCACGAATTGCACTGCGCCCGTCACCTTGAGACATAGCTGTTAAGTCTCACGTACCTGTAATTTCACTGGCTCTCAAGGACTGCTGCTGTAACACACCGTTAAGTGCTTGGCGACATTTTCTCTACTTGAGGGTGATCGCTAGCCAGGACGGGATTTGAACCATGGACCTGCTGCGTGGCAGTCTAGAGCCAATGCCACTGAGCCATCACTGCCTCAAAAAATTATGGGGTATGACTAACGTTTCACCTTAGAACGCTAAGACCTCATCACTTGGTACCGGTGGCACTGAGCTCCCTCCACCTCTACCCATCTCCATCAGAATCGATGTCGTGTTGAGCCTCATGGACCGTGCACTACACCTGGAGCACACAGGTACTGCAACGGACTCGCCTTGATGATGAACATCTGATATGCTCGAAATCTGGGACGATCACATACAATCTCTAAAGTTCCCTAAGGGTTTTGCACTTAATTGATAAAATTTAATCATTTTCGGAACATGAATAAATTAAAAATAAATCAATAATGAATATGATGCCGCATAACGGAATCTGTCAGCATTATATCGGTGTCTCTAATTCTGAAATGTTGTGTAACTCTCCACAATAGTACGGACAAGATTAGGAACGTTTATTCGAGAAAGCGAGAAGCTGGGACGTTAGAGGGTGTTATGTTTGGTAACTGGAAATGACATGTTTATGTAAGTCATTTATTCTACATTAAAATACCTGTTTAAATGTTGATGTTTTAGTGATTTCTTTTAACATCTGTATGCCTTTACACGATAAACTGCACTTATAAAAGACGCAAGTTACTACATAAAAAAAGATTTATACAACCTTAAACCCATTGCAGGACCACATGTAGTTCCAAAAGCACCGCTCTGCAATATCAATTACTGAATTGCAAAGCTAAAAACTTATCTGACAAAGATATTTTCAGTGACAGTCAGGCTCTATGATAAGCTTATACTAGATAGATATCAAACGTATCGGTCCCTTACGGACGGAAACAAACGCTTTTGATTTTGAAGCGCTAGTAGCAGAGCTTTCCTTGACGTTTTAAGAAAATATTAATAAGAATCAAACTATTTCTATCGTAAAATTCCAAATAACGGTGTCCATCAGCATCATATCAATGTTCCTAAAACTGCCTTTTGTTTCATTCAGGAACTTGAAATTACTATTTACATGTTATAAATTACACTGGCAAAAACACTCACGTTGGGGATCGAATACATCGACCCAGGTTTCAAGCATATCAGATTTTTATCATCAGGGCGAGTGCGCAGCTGCGTCTGCGAGCTCCAGTCCATCTTCTTACCTCTTCATAAACTAGTTACTACCACCATAGTAAAATAATTTCATCATATTTTAAATACAAAGTGCTCAAACTCATTGAAATTTTGCATGCATGTTCTTGAGCTTAAAATCTGTGCATGTCTCAAGGATATGCATGCAAAATTTCAACGAGTTTGAGCACTTTTTGTATTTTAATATGACGAAACTACGTTAGCGCTGTGAAGACTAAGGTGATTTTTGTTAAAAAGTTGTAAGATACCGTATCTTACCATTAAAAAGTTTGCTTCCACATTACAGAGTACCAAAGGTATATTAAAATATTGGTGTTATGTATTTTGTTTTTAAATATTTTTCTAAAAGTTTAGAATACATTTGAATCTTTGAAAATCTATCTCAAGGAAAGAACACAATACTTTATGCTGACTTCATCTTTAAGAACATTACGATCTACCCTATCTACTCTCATATTATAAAGAGGAAAGATTTTTGTACGTAACGAATAAACTTAAAAACCGATTTGAAAAATTCTTTCACCATTAGAATGCTACAGTATTCTTGACAAACATAATATGCTATAAAATATTTATATTGAAATTTTTGATGAATACCCAAGAGTATTGAAGCTGGGGCGAGCCGCTAGTATATCATATAACTTGAAGAATTCATCAAAAGACATAAAATATGACGATGAATACCAATAGCAACAATCCGTATCGGATAAGGTGTTAGTTCAGTAGATATCCCAAATATATGATAAGAGGATACAGTCCTAATTTATACAGCCAACACTGCCAGTTCCAGAATATCTTTACGGTTCCCGTGTCCCTGTAAAATGTGTTATAATTTCCTTAGTTTCAACGGGAGTGTAGCAAAGATGGCCCTGTTCGGATAAAATGGTTGTTCATAGCGGAAATCCGGCGTGGAAGCGGACTTTAACGTTTGTAATACTAGACCCACAGTTTCGGAAGGTTCGTTTAATGAGATCTCGCCTTTACATTCTTAATGCTGCAATGCCAAGATTTTCTTGGTGTGAAACAACGTAATCTGGAACTTTATTGTTTTATTTGATCTGGGTCTCGAAATAGACTTGCTTTTATTATATATTCTTATTTGTGTTAAGCATGGACAAAGATTAAGGTCACAGGACCTCGTTTTGGAATAGGATTTGTTATAAGTTCACACAGTGAAGGTAGAAAACAATTAATAGGATTTGAATATTTTGATCAAATGAACCAAGCGACATCTAACTTAAAACATCGCACTATACATCGCATACTTCTTTAAATTTCCTTCCAATATGTAATTAGTTTACGATATTATCTTTGATTCTTAACTTGTTAAATATCAAAGATTGTAGTGTCGATAACAAGCTTGGCAATAACTGTAGACCTGTCTGCTATTTGTTTATTTATATTTTTAATATTATTTTTTTATTTACAAATTTACTTTATCCAGCCCTTTTCCCAGAGAAACTATTTAATAGTAGTTTTGATGAAGGCGAAGAATAGACTTTAAACACCATAAAAACATACAAAATAGAGAACAAACTTGGTATTGACTTTTAAAGTCCTTACTCAAAGATTAAATAAGTAAAAAAGGTACCCAACTTACATGAAACTTACGTGTATTCCCCAAACGTATTAAATAAAAATGTTCAATTGGAATTGAACCCTCAAACCCTGACTTTAAATATAAGGATGCCTGAATAAGGAACTGGGTATAAATTTCAGGCTTCCAAAAAGCTTTGGCTTGAACAAATCTAGAAGTTTTTCCACTTTCTATAAAAAGATATGATGAAAAAGATATGATGAAAAAGGTGTTTTAGTAAGTTTCAAAGTATGATTACACCAGGCTGAATACAAATTCCAAGAGCAGCTACCATTTATGACTTCCTTTTTGATTTGTTATTTATAAGACTCTAAAATGCAATATCTTGTTGTAACAAATATCATTACAACAACAATTAAATAAATTCGCTTTCGAAGCGCTTGTAGCGAAGTTTGCTTAGCCATTCTGAAACGATCAGCAAAGTTAAGCAACTTCCGCCTCGGTCAGGAGTTGGATGGGTGACCGCTGGTGACATTACTACTCGTACTGAGCGCTTCCTTGCTTCTGAGGGCACGTTAAGCCGTCGCGTCGGTACCGGTTGTTGTCTTAGGATGACAGTCAGTAGTTATAGCATGGTGGTAGGGCATTTTGCGAATGCCCGCCTGGCTAGCTACCACCCTCAAGTAGATAATCTGTCGCTAAGCACCATATAACACATTGTGTTCCGACAGCTGTCCTTGAGAGCCAGTAATTATAGGTCAGCCTGAACAACATCTTCGACCGCATCATCACCTACCATCAGGTGAGATAGTGGTCAAAGGCTAACCTATCAGGCGTAAAAAAAATGTCTTAAAATTGTGTCTCATCTTACGAAACTAGTTAAAATTTTCTTATTTTTAAATAAATACCGTGTTGTGTAGCTATACTAAAGTTCAATTTTGTAACTAACGGTTAGTTATTACATGACACGCCCGATATTATTTTCAGTAAAAACAGGCTGTCTGTACCAACCTCTCTCCGGCAACACCGGACGCTAGCAAAGTGCTGGGGTACATATAAAAAACAAGGGAATCTCTGGTTTAAAAAAAAAATATTCTCCATAAATTATCTTCCTGCTTTGGACTTCATAATTATGTAAGGAGGTGATAATGTAACTAATTGTAATATATATACTCGCTTGAAATGACCCTCACGATGTATATCCCAACAAAGTGACATGGTCTAACGGTAAATTGGAGTCGTGTCGTTGTCGCTTGAGTTAAAGCTACCGTAGCCAATAAGAACTTTAGTTTGTTTAGTTACGATCTACAGTATATATAGTAGTTGTAAATATTACAAAGTTACAATTTTATTGTTGCCATACTCGTAACTTGGCTGACTGCATTGCTTGTGAAAAATGTTGTTTTAAATTCCTCAGCGTTGCCTCTACACTGGGGCATTTGACTGTAGTTGCATCTCCATACACAAGTATTTAAAGTAATATGAAGGTGTCATTAGTTAAGACTATTTGTTGACTGTTTTAAACATCAATAAATACAGGAGCGTGCTACGAATATATCTTTATACGTAGGTAGCGTGTTAACTTGCAGTCCTAGCAAGTTAAGTTATTACGCGCGTTCGAAAGCTTCAAGTGAGTTAAGTAAAGGTAGTAGGTTTAAGTTTTGTAGTACATATCCGATCCTATTTTTCTTTATTGCGTCTTCTACTCGCCAATGCAGGTTTAGTACAATGTCTGTTCCACAAATACAGATACCATTTCTATAATCATTACTTGTAAATTGGTATGAAATAAGTCTTCGCCCTTTTTATTTTTATCAAATCAGCAACATATAGCACTTTGAAACATCCCACTACTGCAGTTTTTGTCGCGGAACTGTCACTCTTAACTTGCTCGACACGTTTGGATATTACTAACTTAATAACGACGTGTAAGTAGCCGACTACTAACAACTGTCCTATACCTTAACTTCCTACTGTTAATTGAAGTGTTAGCTGAAATATTACTGACGTTAAATATGTGATGCACGAGTCACGACAATGAGTGCAAAAAAGAAGTTATTTTTTTCAATCCATTACTACTCTCTGAAAGATATATTAAATATGATAGCGGCTGATGGAAAAGACAAACGACCAAAGGGCTGGCGCTTACCTCGGCCAGATAATTAGTATAGCCATACAACGGGCCATGCAGACAGCCTTTTGGGTATTCTACAGTGACCTGAGCTCTGTTTTCTTCTTATAATTGCCTCCTGGTAGGAAACAGTGTTTACAATTTTTATGTATAAAATTTTTGGGTCATAGACATTATTTATTTGTTTTTGTGTTGCTTTTCTTTATATGATGTAAATGAAAATAATGAATATAAATATTGCACGTATACTGAAAAATACTACTTTCTAAAAAACAATTAAGGAAACGCCGCTAAATACAACGTGGATGCATCAAACTTCTCAGAACAGTTCTCAAGTTTCCGCAGCGGGTTCCCCCGTGTAGTGTTGCAAATTGTTTTCCGTCCGCTATTTTTAGTGGGCCCGTTTCGAAAACTTTAAATTGGTCGCGTAAGACTCGCTAGGATACGTACTTGCAATTTATATTTACTGTAGTTTTGTATTTAAATAAGTGGAAAGTAAAACAGGTTTATGTTGAAGTAATGTGATCATCCCTTTATATGCCCCTTATTTGTTTATATAGTTTAATTTAAGCTTCTAAGATTCCTTCACGCACAAAGTTTTGAAAGTTTTTGCTAACGTTACTTTTAGATACCCAACGACATCAGTTTACAAATGAATATCGTATTTTGGTTCCTTATCTTTAATTTAATATTTGAAGTTAAATAATTTGTGTGTGTAGGTGCTATTACAAAGAAGTGGTATCAGACCTCCCAGAATCGCAATTACGTATAAAAATGTCTCGTCCAGTTAGCAACAGCACTTGAGGATGTTTCGCATTGAAACGAAATGCATCGAAAATTCGTCCAGTTAGGCGTATATAATGTCACGTCAGTCAGAAAATGGGGTGGAATTATCTATGCATATATTTTGTTGAATATAAATGCTGTTTGTAATATTAATTTATATTTTGAATATTTGGTGTCAATTAAATGAAAAGTTCATTTATCGTTCCTTTTTTATAAGGAAGTCCTACCAGCATCAATTTCGGCTGCGGTAGTATCAGTAGGTTTTTTAACTCACCCCAATATTGTGCTCCACTTCCCCTTAGAATATTCTTCCACCAAATCATCATTAACTTAACTAGACCTCCCTCCATAAACCTGATTGAAAGGTCAGTCGTAAATCTTTGTCTTTTTTGGATTGTATTCAACTTTTTGTGATCATACTTTATAACTTACTGGTTTCGGTGGACCTTTTTCCCATCTTATCTTTTTATAGAAAATGGTGAACTTGTAGGTTTACTTAATCCATAGATTTATCGATTCTTTAAGTCGTATAAGGTTACAAATTGTAATGAAATTGTTTCAGATTTATGTTTTGTACTGGCGTGCGTGTGATGATAAGAAAACTGGTCCGGTGCACGTCTGACTTGCACATTGAGGGTATAAAAATAAAGTTGTATGTATTAGTTATAAAACTCATGTTTGATTCTGTTCGGGATCCTTGGTCCGACTCGTTCGTGGTCGGTTTTATTTGTTTATTTCACTTAAGAGTTTGTATCATTGCATCTTTAAGTTTAATGCTTATGTTTTTTTAAAGGTAAGAGCCTAGCCGTTGACCACTATTTCATCTGATGCTAAGTGATGATAAGTTTGAAAATGTTGATCAGACTAACTTAAAATTTTTAATACATTTTTTTGTTTCGGAAGATTTACAGCTATCATTATAAAACAATATATAATTACGTAAACGGAAGCCACTTAAAAGCCTTCGCAAAAGACAATGTGATATAATTAGTATATAATAAATAAATAGCAGTTGAGTATACGCATTTATACATATCAGCTAAAAATTAAACGAATGTCTATGGCAGGTGCAGGTCGTAGGTAACACTGTATGAATTACTGGTTTGTGCTTAAAAATTGTTTTTCTACTTGCAGGTGATAGCTAGACAGGCGTGCATCCGTAAAATGAAATCCTATGTCAACATCCGGGACCGACGGCTTAACGTGCCCTCTGATTCATGGAAACACTCAGCTAAATGCCTCCAGCGGTCACTCTTACGAGACTCAGCGAATGTTGCTTAAGTTAGTCAATCAAAGATTTTTCAGTGGCAATAGGTGTTGGACTGCTATATTTGGAACTATAATTAGAATCTCACCTTGGTTTTAGCTTTAACAAGGTGAAACAACAATTAACGAATGCTCGCCTGGTGATTCCTCATCATCACCATATCAAACGGAATGTCTACCATTGAACAAGGTCTCTCCCGTCGGGGGAAATTTTCCATAATCCTGGCTTGGCCAGGCGTCTTGGTGATCGCAGTAGAAGTTGTCAGTTCTTCAGAAGGCGCTGCTTTCCACCTCCGGGCATGTTTCCCTTGGTCACTTCTTTGGATTCTTACGGGAAGAAATGAGGGGGTGACATTTTAACTCGGCACCTCACGGGTAGTCCACTGATCATGAAAGTATTTTTTTTTATTGCTGATAGGTTAGCCTTTGACCACTATCTCACCTGATGTTAAGTGATGATGTGGTCGAAGATGTTCTTCAGGCTAACCTAGAATTACTGGCTCTCAAGGACAGCTGCCGGAACACACCTTTAGGTGCTTGGCGACAGATTTTCTTCTTTAGGGTGGAAGCTAGCCAGGTGGGCATTCGCAAAATGCCCTACCACCATGCTATAACGACTGCCATCCTAACACAACAACCAGGACCGACGACGGTTTAACGTGCCTTCTGAAGCACGGAAGCGCTCAGTAGTACTTGTCACCAGCGGTCACCCATCCATCTCATGATCCCGGCGGACGTTACTTGACCTTGCTGATCGGTTCAGCATGGCTAAGCAAACTTCACTACGAAAATTACGCTTCAAAAATATTTCTAGGTATTCTTCATTAATTCTAGGTTAGACCTATTTTGTCTCTTTCGTCGGCCGTATTATCACCTAACAACAAGTTAGGTAGAGGTTTTAATAGGGTCCTTGAAATCATACCGTACATTTTAAAGATTATACATAACAGAATATTAGAATAATATTTTAAGCTAAGTAACAAATGCCGTTAAACATTTTAAGGAAATTCATTCACAGAAATTTGCTTTGCTATTTCCGAATAATCTGCTCCGCTTTGTACCGTTTAATTAATTCATAAATTAAAATTAATAAGGTTTGTCTGTTATAATTTATACCTGAGAAAATACGGTGACAAAGGTTTTTGTTGACATAAACATCGTAGGTAAGTATAAAAAGTGTAACTTACAATACCCACAACTTTTTTTATTACTATATATATTTCTTACTCAGTGTGGTGCCGGGTTACAATTGTACCCACTTATATCTTAATGTTGGTATTGCAACATGCGACAAAAAGGTGGATAGCAGGGACCTTCTGAAGAACTGCCATCTTACACTGCGATCTCTAAGACGCTTGCCAAGCGTGGGGATTATGGCGAATCCCTCTAATGGGGGTTCGTTCAACGAGTGGGCGTTATAGCTGTTGATGATAACGATGGCGATGATGATGACATATTTCTTATTGTTTGTACTTGAATATAGGATAAGTGCAGAATGATTGAAATAGCAATAGATTGATGTGACTCGCATAAGCCATGAAGCTGAAGGTGCCTTCATAGCGCTTCTCGTGCACGCGTAGTTTCGTCAAGTTTTAAATACCATGTACTCGTATTCAAACCCCTATGCAGCTTAAAATTAGTACCAGAGATAGAAAAGTTGTGGAGTAATAGACTATCGTGGTATGTGCACGTTATCGGGAAAGTTAATGAATAAAAAGTTAGCCAATAAAAGCCATATATTATGATAATAGTGAAGTAAATATACCTATTGAGCTGACCCTACTTGGTTTGGAATAAAAATGAAGTGAAGAAGACATATCTTTAATAGGCATTCAAATATTTTTTCATCTCACTAGCATAAAACATAATATACTCGTAATAATATGTCACCAGTATGTAAAGGATTAATTAATTGAAAATCTTGCTGCAAAATGGATTTTTGCTACTTTGTATACTAGAATATATTGATTGCCTTCAGTGTGTTTCTTACTTGATGTTTTTCACACTGGTAGAAGTAAAAATGTGTACGTTCCACACAAAAGCTAATCATATCAGGGTCTCATGCCTCTAAATTTCTTAATGTGCTCAGTAGAAATACGCTCTAGTTTCAATTCTAGACTACTTCGCGGACTCGTGATTTAAAGTCTGCGCTTGCACCATAAAACAATTTAGTTCGCTTTTTGAACCATAATTCAGAAAAATAATTATACTTCTAACATTTAAGGTATTGCATTAACGCCTTCTAAACAGACTAGCTTCTAGAAAGAATATATAAGGAAACGTTTCATCCCCGAATGGGATTTGAACCCGTCCCTGGAGCTATGGCATATTCTTTCACCCTGAGCTACCGTTATTATAAAATGTAATATTTCTTGTTATAAAGATAAATGATAATCAATATGAACAACTACTAAGTCATACACTAAAGGATAGTTGCAGACAACCGCTTTAAAAAACATAAACCTGACACAAAAACATATTAACTAATAATGTATTTCGTCTATCGCTCAAATTACAACAATATAAGAATATTTTATAATAAAACTTGGCTGCAGTTTCTTGGATCGGATACCTTCCTAACGGCAACACAATCTGTGAATGCTCTCGTCGGTACTTTTCGCTACCTTTTATTAATGCCCTGCTATGTGCCTAATGCGCATCAATAGGCATGATGTTTTATGGGTGAACTTTTATCTAAGTAGTGTCTCAAGGACATTAAATAAGACATGAAACAGTCTCATGTTGAGCTTGCGGGAAATATTATGTAATATAAACATTCTTTACAAATGTCGGAATAAATAATTATCATACAAGAAGAAATAACTGATATCACCGGTCGTAAAAAGTATCTCAGTCATTTACCAAAAGATCTTACAGCATGCAAAAAAATTAAAAAGAAATGCTGAGAGCTGAACGAATGCTTATTATTTCGCTAACACATTACTAATAATCAATTATTCAAGTTTCAATTATCGAAAAACACTTACTATAACTAAAAGCTATTGATTGTGGAATCTGTGCTAGGAGGTAGGAGTACAGCTCGAGGTAATAATCTGAACCGTAGAGCGTGGATTGTAGCGCGCCCGCGTACCCGTTCCCGTAGTCAGTACTACCGCGGCTACGTAGCGAGTCACACGTAATCGCTACGAGTGCTACAGGCGCTACGAAATACGTCGTCTGTCCTAAAACGAAAGCGTGCGCGATTGTGGACCGACGCGCCGCTAACACATTACGCATTTTAACGACTTATCTGTGCTGTGTTTTGTGCAAAATAAATTATTCAGATTTTAATTTACAAGGTAAAGTGAACGTTAAATGTGTAGCACTTTGACTTAGTTTTATTTGTACGTAAAGCTCTTGTAACTAATGGTCTGTTAAGATAACGGAAGGCTTTCGTGGAATGCTAGTTATTAGCCGTTGTAAGCTCTCCCTCGTTTGATGATCGCAATCTTAATAATTTTTGTTTGCTGCTTCAATTCCGAAAAATAATAGAATTCTTAGACTTAGTTCTGATGTTTATTAAAAAGGTTTTGACCAATTTAAAAATACTGGTGGACTTTGAATCGAAGTTGTCTTTTGGTAATAGGTGATAATTGATTTTTTATACTTATTAGCAATAATGATTTATGCCTCGTTGGTAAAATAGCAAAATCGACGTTTTGTACTGTGAAGGTTTTGGGTTCGATACCTATGTTGAAGAATTTGGATTTTTCTTTTTATTTCAATATTTATGGAGTATAAAACTGTATCCTTTAGATGGCAATAGGTTCGCCCCCTGTATATGTGAACTCAAATCAAATTAGCCAAATATAGGCGCTTAACACACACCTGTGCCTTCCCCTTTAGTTAATAAAAGCGGCGTGAAGTTTTATTTATGAAAAAAAATTTGTAAATTTACTTTTCATCGCCATTTACTTCAATTAAATTTTTTACTAGAAAAATGTTCTAATCTAGACACAATAACATAATTTTAGGCTTAACTACGCATTGGTACATAATATACTATTTTAATATAAACACGAATATTTGAAAATAGAATACATAAGCAAAATTCTTATGTTTGCGCAAATCATTACGGATAAACATAATACTTTTGAGTCTGTCTCAAGAATAGTCTTTTGAAATTGTAAATCCCAGAGCAGTCTTTTGAAATTGAAAATTCAAATTTCGATGCTAAAGCGCGAATCAGCCGGTTCCGGCGAGGCACAATCTCCGCGTTTTCCGCTCTTATGCTTTCCGCACCCTACGATGGACGTATTCATTGGCGTTCCAGCTTTTATTGTCGTGAATCTTTGTAAATTTTAACATTTTGTACTGTTATATTTATAATATGACGGCCTCGTTGGTCGAGAGTCATAAAGCGTGGGTTGGCAATAGGGGTAGTAGGTTTAACTCCTGGATTGGATAGAAATTGTATATTACTGGCAAAGCATCGTCATCATCATAAGTAGCTCTTCATAATCTGGACCAGTATGTGGTAAAAGTTACCTTGTGGTAATACCAATTCATGGGATGAGAACATATCGATAAAATAAGGGATTAAAGATACCTCTCCCAAGCTTTTCAGAGATATATTAGAGTTATGACTTGTTCTTTCTCTATATTATATTGCAATTAATTGGCCATGTTTATAAATAGAAAAACTGAAATCTTTGTGTAATGAATAAAACACATTAATAGTCGTAAGGTGGATTATAAGAGGAACTCTACAGAACGATAAATGGTATCGTGTATGACGTATTTATTTAACGAAAACTTAACGGCCGTTAAGCGTATCTGAAATTATCGTTATTCGTTAATATTAATCATAATTATTAAGGTTATATAATAAATCATTATCATTGTTATATTAATCCATGGGAAGATACCGTATTAATCTATGACACGATCCTATCATGACACGCAATTCACTCTTGTGATGATACATTTAACTAACGCTTTTGGAAGTAGACCATTCATTGGTAGCATTTTTTTTGCAGTAGCACTTTTTAAATATACATATATAACATATTCCTTAAATTTATGTATAGTTGAAATATAATAATTGAATTTTTTTAATACGAATTAAGACATATATTTTATCTCATACATTTTGAAGCGTTCGTAGTGGACTTAGTCTAGGCCTTCTTAACTGATCAACTACGTTATGCAACGTTCATCGCGGTCATAACTTGGATAGGTAAGCGCTAGTGGCATATACTTCTGAGCGCTTTCGTGCTTCAGAGGGCACGTTACGTTGTTATCGGCCTTAACTCTTTTAGGATGTCTGCCTGACTAGCTACTTCTATCAATTAGAAAATCTGTCACAAAACAACTAATTGTGTGTTTTGGCATCAGCCTAGAATAGGTAATGGCTCTCTGGTATATCTATACCAGAGAGCCATTACCTATTCTTGGCTTAGCTTTCGACCGCATCCTCACTTACCATCAGATGAGATAGTTAACAGCAGATAAAAAGCATTAAGGTAGTATGTATATATATATATATATATTTCACTTTCTATATATATTAGACCAAACATATTATGTAGAAACCTATTACGCTACATACATTACATTATTGGTACTAGTGACTGCTCAATGTCTGAGACTAATGGTTGGTTTTTTCCATTATTAGAAAGCTATTTTTCTGTAGATATTTTAAAGCTCAAAATGTATATTGTGAATTTATTTTTTGTAGAATAAGTTTAATGTTACTAAAATAAAATCTAATTATGTTGGTTGTACAATAACGACTACAGCTTGCTTTGAATTTGTTTGGGGCTCTACTTGATTGATCACGTATATACATTGATTGAAAAACTAGGTCTTAGTTAGATTGCCTACATAGCAGATTAGCGAAAGGGTCGCTTTTGAATATTAAGGAATTGAGTTCGATACTCGGAACAGTTGTTGAATTTATCTGACAAAGAAGTTTAGATTAGCATGTAAGAGTCGGAACTATGTCATGTAGATGGCAAAAGGCTCGCTATTACATTAAATCATATATACGTCGCGATAAACGTTAGGACTTACACATCTCTGGCTACGGTTTTTCACACGGAAGGAAGAAATATGATTTTGGGGTTCCGTACTAGAAAAAATAACCCATTTAATAAGCCTTGGCTTACCATTGGTCCGTCTGATTTTTATATGACTTTATCTTGGAACCGTGAGAGGTAGTTTATTGATTTTCTTACAGAATCTCTGCTTAGTGTGCCTTAAAAATAATAATAACAAAAACTTAAAATCGAGGATACAAGGAACATTTTACTGTTTTTTGTTTTTATCCTAAAAACCAACCGCGTGTCGGACTCCCGCAAAGGATCTTACTCTGTATGCAAAAAAAAACATTTTTTGGTACATTCTGTATTGGACGGAACCCTTGCTATTGGAGTCCAACTGGCATTTGGCCAGTTCTTATTTTTATATAGAGTACGGTAAGAAAAAACGTCATAAAATAATATTGTATGAGATAGTGATTTAAAAATACCATAAATTAATTTACTCGTATCTAGCTGTTTAGTGCCAGAGATGAATCGCATTTATATGTAGATTTTAATTACGAGTATTATAGCTATGTTGACTTGATAATCGATTTGGCAGCCATGTAATGCTGCATCTTATTCTGAATGAGATGGGTCTATGTTCTTCTTGGATCATAAGACCCGAATAAGAGAAACATTCGCTAGGCAGCATGCCTAGTGCATCTCGCAGTGGGTAGGGTTATGCTGCATATTAGAATATTGATTATATTATCTGCTATGTAACAGAGCGCTTAACCATTTTACCACCTTTTTGAACTGAAAGCTAACGTCTAGTACCAAAGAGAGAGGACGCTGTCTGGTAAACGGAGGAAATTAAAAATGAAACTAAATATATTATGATATGTTCTTGTGTTGTTTAAATGCGTGAAGTTGGAAACATCGTACATTTCATTTAATTGTTCTTGCTGCGTTTTTTTATACCTGATAGGTTTAGCCTTTGACCACTATCTCACCTGATGATTAGTGATGGTTGAAGATGGTGTTCAGAACAGTCAGACACCGTTCAACTGCCAAAGCACACCGTTAGGTGCTTGGCGACAGATTTTCTACTTGAGGGTGGTAGCTTAGGCGGGCATTAGCAAAATGACCTACCACCATTCGAAATTTACTGTATGAAATTATACTATTTACTATTATCATTTTTGCATTGATGACTGCTCAGCTAAGCTCACTAGGCCCGTGGTTGTAATTTAATATGTTATATCATGTATTTTTTTATATAGAAATATATGTAGTTTTATTTATTATGTAGCTTTATTAAATTGAAAATTCAAGTGCCAATTGAAAAGCGCTGAAAGCTTTCCACCGTGAATCAACGGTTCCGGTGAGGCACAAACTTCGTGTTTTCCACTCTTGTGCTTTCCGCTTCCTACGATTAGTAGAATCTAGTGGCATTTTGGTTATTATTTTGAAATATTTTGTGTATTTAGAAGTCTTGATAACAGTCATAGCAGTTTAATTAACTTGCAGGCATGGAATACTAAACAGGCTGTACTCTACAAAAATAACTTTTTATAAATAAGCTTTTAATATATTTTTGTTACTAAAAAGAACTAAAAACACACTCGATAACGTTGTGTCGTTTCATTGGGAAGTTCGTTTAGCCACCTTCCAGCTCCATCATCAGATAGCACCATGTCATCATAATATGGCATTGTCACGCAATTTACACATGTATGGAAAATTTCAGCTCATTCGGTAACCGGAAAATTGATTAAATTTAATTTGCAAGATTTGTTTTTTTTTTTTTTTTTTTTTATGCCTAATATGTTAGCCTTTGACCACTATCTCACCTGATGGTAAGTGATGATGTGGTCGAGGATGTTGTTCAGACTAACCTAGAGTTACTGGCTCTCAAGGACAGCTGCCGGAACACACCGTTAGGTGGTTGGTGACAGATTTTCAACTTGAGGGTGGTAGCTAGCCAGGCGGGTATTTGCAAAGTGCCCTACCACCATGCGAAAACATCCCGATGAGAAACATCGGGACAGGTGAAACTAAATAAAAGCTTGTAAAAAGCTTCTGCCTGTTTAGAGATGCCAATAAAACTGGTAAAGTTACGACATTCAGTAAAAATTACAGGCAATTCTAATAATAAATGAAAGTGATTTTTGCTTAGTACGCGGTAGTGCACATAACTAATATAGTAACATCGATGTTAAAGTATCGTATCGATGTCACATGAAAAATTTGTATTATAAATCTCAAGGTGTTTTAACATTTTCTATTATTACAATATACCTACTATCATAACATCGATGTCACTTGGAAATAAAATTATGAATGTATTCCAGATCCTAAGCTAAATAAATACCTTTAGATATTTTACATTCATAACCATTCCAAATTTAACATTTGAATTGAGATATAAAGTAAATATTGTTGGAATTATTTTTCATTCGTTAGTTTATACATGAGACACAATCACATGACACTTAACTGTATATCACAGTGTGATGGGCACAGTGAAATTTGTCACTTGTGATGAAATGCATCTGTTATAGGCAAAGGTTAGTCCACTTAACATGAGGTGGGACTAGCGCTTGTTCCGTCGCAAGTACATCAAAAAGCATTACTCGTTTTAATCGCTCATCAAAAAAATATTCATTCGAAAATATGCCTTAGATCAAGGGTCGAAACCAGACACTTAGTTCACCGAGCCGCATATGGAGCGTCATTATGTTGACACATTTTCTCAATATGAACGCAATATAAATACGGACATAATGAATAAAATATAAGTCTTTTATAATACTTTTGTTTCTGTTTCACTATTTATTGTATGTCAAAAATCTATATATAAGGAAACATCGGTATTGTTTGTGTGTAAACAGCAACTATCGATATTGTGCTGTCGATGATAACATTAATGTTTTTGCAACATTGACCATCACTAGGTGGAGTTTTCATACTGCCCAAAAGCCTTCAACATACACTAAGCTGCACTGGAATGCGCGTTATCCACAAGAGTGTGTAATAGACAGCCACAGTATTTTGAGACAATGTGTCCAGCAATAACGTCCCACTTAAGGTATATTATACATTTACCAGCTCTTACCTTAAAGGAGTCGCTGGCATATGTAGCTCCTCCAGTGGAATATATACACACATTTAAATCTTGTATAGATATCTAACTATTTAATGGTTCATAAAGAAGCATCAGTATTGTCTATACATAATGTTTTTTTTATTTTTTTTATTACTGATAGGTAAGCCTTTGACCACAATCTCACATGATGGTAAGTGATGATGTGGTCGAAGGTGTTAACAGGCTTAACCTAGAATTATATTATTATTGTATATAAGAAGTTAGGATTAATTTCTTCTTATATTTATTATGCTTAGATATATGCACATTGAAGCGCTCGTAGCGAAGTTTGCTTAGCCATTCTGAACCTACCAGCAAAGCTAAGCGACGACCGCCGCGGTTATGAGTTGGATGGGTGACTGCTGGTGTCATTACTACTGAACGCTTCCGTGCTTCGGAGGGCACGTTAAGCCGTTGGTCTTGGATGTTGTCTTAGGATGGCAGTCGTTATATGATGGTGGTAGGGCATTTTGCGAATGCCTGCCTGGCTAGCTACCACCTTCAAGTAGAAAATCTGTCGCTAAGCACCTAACGGTGACGGTTCCGGCGGCTGTCCTTGAGAGCCAGTAATTCTAGGTAAGCCTGAACAACATATTCCACCACATCATCACTTACCATCAGGTGAGATAGTGGTCAAAGGCTAAGCTATCAGGCATAAAAAAAAACATACATAATATGCACGGAGAGGCTAAAGCGGAGCCGCGAAGCAGAAAGATAGTGAAGCAATAAAAGAAAACAAACTGGAACCGCTAATAAAACTTTATGCCTACCACTATCCGAAAGATTCAATCGAACAACGCACTTTCGCATAGAATATAGCTCAACGATATAACGTCGGTTTCTATGGGGGTAACATGAAATAGAAGGAATGTTAACTGAATTTTCCCTATTGAATGTTACGAGATACTTTTAATTTATCGAGTTTTTATGGTGCGATATAATATGCCAATTTGCACTTTGGCCTGTTTATCAAGGCGGAACAATAATTGTGAATCGTTATTTTTCCGATGGTTTTGTGAAAAAATATACGGGTATTTGAAAAATTATACGGGTATTTTAGGGACTGTAAAATTTGCGAATAGCGCCCAACAATCTGTTTTTGGGCTTTTATGTATACGGTTTGATTTATGCATTAATTGAAAAATAACAATAAAACGCACATAAACGTGACCTCATTTTATAATTCATACTATAAACTACTTACTTTGTTTTCAATTATTATTGCGTTGATTTTGGGACACTTTTTTTAAATAATTGCGAATTCTGGACCGAAGAATTTACTTTCCTGCCTCATTGCACTCACGCTGATATGAATCTTGTATCAGTAATAGTTTACTAGAAATTTACACCTGCAATATATACTTTTTATTCAAATGTTTCCTTAACCTCTGTAGATTGGTAATTATTTGAAGACAAGCACCTAGAACGGGTGGTCTGCCAGCTGGTTATCGAGAGCCATATTCCATCCTAAGTCCAGCTTACTTTTTGTAACCATGCGGATGATTAATCTCAACAATTTAGATAGTATAAAAATTTACGCTCATATTTATATCCAATATATGAAGAACACGGGTGTTTGAGCGTGAACTTACTATGACTCGATATCGCTATCGATCAGTGTGAAGCAAAACCAGTGTGAAGCGTGACGCAGCCGCGGCGGACGTACCACTTTCAAAATCCTGAGGAAAGCTTCCAGTAGAAGCCGAAACATTGTCGATAGCGATATCGACTCATAGTAAGTTCACGATCAAACACCCGTGTTCTTCATATATTAAAGTTAGATATAATGCAGAAGAAATGGATTTCTTATGCGTGCTATCTCACTTGTTGAGAGTAAAAGTAGTAAGTTAAAAAGTAGTCTATCGGAATAGTCTACTTTAACCGACTTCAAAAAAGAGGAGGTCCTCATTGCGATATTTCTTTATGGTGTGTTACCTCATTACTCTTTTCTGGTGCTTGTCATATGGTCTCATTTAAATTTAGGTGAGATCTAACGAATAGTGTTGATAAATTTACAAATTATTGGAGTACAAAATGTTTGTGCCCCGGGCAAGAATTGAACCCGCGTCCTTCCGATTTCGCGCCAGATGCTTTAACCGCTCAGCTACCAGGGGGTCGGCTGTGTCGCTTAGGACGCGGTAGTGCTTGTAATTATAATATTTAGGAATATTAATTGAGTTATCCTTATTAATACGTATTTTACGATTGTTGTTGGTTGCTTTGTTGTTAAAAAATTATTTAGAAAAAAAACTATTTTTGATGAGATTGTACCGAAACAAGTACGATGTCCACCTGATGTTAAGTGGAAACATCTGCCTGTAACAGATGCATTCGAGTTCTGAATTTCGCTATTGAATGTTACGATGCTTGGCGATAGATTTCTACTTTTATTTTTTCATATTAATAAGAAATACATGTCACATATCACAAGTAACTGGTACAGCCAATCCTTACACGATGGATCGCCGGCAACGGTCGTTTCGGTCAACATTTGGCAATAATTTACTTTCTTATCGGCCGACCGATCCGCTGACTTCAGATTCGATTCGTACGAACCATCGGGACGTTATTTCTATCGAGATGGGATCTCTCGATGCAAATGTGCTTTCGTATGGATATGTGAAAATGTACCTATGTTGATTGGAAAGGGAGTTAGATCAAATTGGATTTGAATACTTAATGTGTGGTAGTACAGTTTTTTTTGTATTTTTTGTATTTGTGTCTTTTATTGAGGTTTCCTGATTTGATGCAATGATAGCCTAGCGGTAATGAGCTAGCCGAGCTATGGACTGCCGTGCTGCAGGTCTCTGGTTCGAGCCCCAATACCGGCTTGAGCTTCACCGCATTGTGGAAGGGTATTTTGCAATTGTTTGCCTGGCTAGCTACCACCCTCAGGTATAAAATCTGTCGCCAAACACCTAACAGTGTGTTCCGGCAGCAGTCCTTGAGAGCCAGAAAAAATACAGGCACATACTGTATGTCTTGAGATGAGACTTAACAAGTGTATGTCTTAATGTGACGGGTGCAGTGCAATCCATCACATGGTAAAATGCATATGTTATAGGCAAAGGTTAATCCGCTTAACATCAGGTTGGCCCCGAGCTTGTTCCGTCATAATCACTTAAAAAAGATTTGTGTATAAATTTAATTATTGTAATTTTTTTTCGTGTAATAATATAATTATTATTAATGCAACTTTTTTAATGTCTGACAAAAACAAATTTAATATATTTATGTTTAATTAGGATAAATCAATCTGTGTACTATTCGTAATAGTGGTTTTAGTAAGAGTTCGCCTTAGTAGGTACCACCTCAGTCTTAAATAGTGAAATAACTTGGCAAACGAGAAATTAGAACTCGTAGTGACGAGCTCAGTTGCAGTGCCAGACTGGACGAGAAATGTGACACTGCAACTATCACGGACCGGCGCGGCGTAACGCTTTCAATCAGGCGGGTGGCTTGTCAGTCTAATCACTTCTTAACATAAAAAAGTGTGCCGATCGGAATGAAGAATGAAAATGCATCGGAAAAAGTATGAAAGCTGAGGAAGCAGGTTCTATTCCCGCCCGGGGCATAATATTTTGTGCTCAAACAAATTGTAAAATATGTTTTTCCCTTAGCACGCGATAGTGCTTGTAATCATATTTAGAAATATTAAAAACTGAGCTTGACCTGAATCGGTCTTGAACTGCAACCCTCCATTTATATATATATATACAAATCTTCCTGAGTCGTAAATCAAAAAAATACTAGAAGATGAGCAGCGCTGCCATCTGAATAATTATCATCTAACTCTGTGATCCCCAAGTGGCCTACCAAGCGTTATAATTATGCCCCCTCCCTTTCTCCCTCAGAGAGTTCAACAATAGGAACGAAAGGATACATTTTAGCTTTGACTAACTCACCACGATAACTCAATTTACAGAGCATGTCCCCGCTGTAATCATGTGTGATGGCGGGTTTGAATCCCGCCAGTGGGTCAAATTTTTCGTTTCGTTGTAATTTTGTAAGCGTAAGTAAGTAAATTTATGATCTTCCTTTGATTTCTGACACTATGTTATGTAGCAAAAAATAATCCTTATGATGAAGTCTTTCGATCGATATGATAAAGCTTCAGGGGATTAGTTTTCTCGTGTAACGGATTCGATTCTCGAACATTTATGAATGCAGCTTCAATTGATTTTTAAATTCAAATAATGTCTTGTTTCAGTTAAATGATCCATCTACAATATTCAAGGTACTTTCCTTCCGTGTGGTAGATCCGTGTGACGCACTGTACATATTCTACTTACTGTCCGACACAATACACCCTCCCAACATTATTTACTTATATGTTTTTATTCTTGCTCATGATATACCCATGCCAGTCTATTTTTCTTCAGCTGTCACTGATCCTACCTTTAAGTTTCCTCTAATATACTTATTTTGAATGCCAAACCACGATATCTCATTAAACATGATATGCTCAGGTAAAGCTTGAAAAGCTCCTGTATGGCTTTTCCAAATAATTTATAATAATGTTCATAAAACTAGTCTAGCAAAACAGCCCTTACAAAAGAACTACTTTGATGGATTATATATTTCATTTTCAATATTGACGCAGAACTGAATAAAACATCTCGGCCCTCGCGTTAATTTGCCAATTAACCCCAGAATATAAAGCAATAGAAATGAAATTCGCACATCCTCAAGAAAACCCCCATTTCAATTTTAAATCGTTTCCCGCACAAAGGGAAGAAAACTGGGGCCGACCCGCAACACAATGTATGAGGAGAGATAAAGTGAAGACAGAAATACACGGCCTGTGTATCACAACTGACAATAGAGACAGTATGGAAATACCAAAGGTACTTTGTTAAAAATATTTTTTTGTAAATGGAACTGACTTCTAACACTGAAAGTATGAAATAACTTGTTAAAGTCGGCGCCATGCTGATTTAAATAACTCTGAGATCACAATTTCATGATATTTCATGCTTTTAATTTTTTTGATTTTCACTCATCTAAAATATTGGTCACCACCGACAAAACTTGCAACTAACAAGTCATCTATAAAGGTATGCTAAAGACTTTTTAGTTAAAAACTACTCGACCTGTTTTGATGAAACTTTTAAGGAACCCTCAGATCCTTTTCTATTTTCATATTGTAGGGGTGAGTCTAGGCTAGTATATAGGGTACAATTCCAGACTCTTTAATGCCATAATAACACATTTATTTGCTAGAGAAACTAAATGACAATCGTGGATTGAACCTAGGACTCTCAAGATTCCAACGCAACAATTTACAACTTCAACGATGTTGCTTGTCTTGTATTATTAACGTATGACATTTTGAAGCGCTCGTAGCCATTCTGAACCGATCAGTAAAGTTAAGCAACGTCCGCCGCGGTCATGACTTGGATGGGTGACCGCTGCGCTGGTGACATTATACTGAGCGCTTCCGTACTTCGAGTCTCTGAAAATCTGTCGCCAAGCATCTAACGGTGTGTTCCGGCAGCTGTCCTTGAGAGCCAGTAATTCTAGGTTAGCCTGAACAACATCTTCGACCACGTCATCACTTACCATCAGGTGCTATAGTGGTTAAAGGCTAACCTATCACGCATAAATAAATAAAATGAATAAATTCATTTTTGGAAAGAAATAAAACTGAATATGGTTATATTGTTAAGTGTAAGATTTGAACTGTTGAGCATTAAACCTTTGTGACGTTATGAAGTGGCCCCAGTGTGAACCAGAGCTAGTTTTAAATTAAACTAGCATATGCTGAGTTGGAGACCAGTTTATGATGTTAAGTAATCAATCATATTAATTATATTTATCTCTTTTATGTGATTTATATATATATATTGCTGATGTCATAAATAAATATTTTTCCATTTCATTTTATTCCAATATATATTTTGCAGACTTCTGGAATATGAGAATGTACTTCAGTCGATATGTTTTCTTCTTGTAAACAAATTTACGCTCGCTAATTAGATGTTAATTAATTATTTTTGCTGAATAGGATTAGGAGTTCCTTTTGGACCAATATATATGCATAAGTTAATAGTTGTTCTATCGAAAATATTACACATCTTGGCACAGTTATGCTTAAAGTGTTCCTTATGAAATAACTGTCGTTAAGGTAAATCGAGTAAATGGCGGTGCTATGTTTATCAATATAGATATTACTTAGACGTTTAATAAACCTGGATGTTCTTCTATGTAATGTAGTAGTCTAGTTGAGTAACTATAGAGTTAACTCTCAATTTGTAAAATACTACAAAACATAGTGTAATAAATAGTATTTGTGAATAAAGCAATAACAATTATATCTGTCCCAGCTCGATAGCGCGTGAATCACTTGAAAAAAGTCTCATAAACCACTTAGTAAATATTTTTAACTGGGCCACTGAAACTATTATTAGATGAAATCAGGACAGTGCCAAATTATGTTAAAGTCATGTTAAGATGGCTAGGACATGTGGAGAGAATGAATGAAATGAGAATGACTAAATAGGTTGACATAGGACAAGTGAACGGAAGCGTAGACCTAGGCTAACATTCCGAGATCAGATTGACGATGTTCTAAAAAAAGGCCAGGTCAGGGGTACCCTAAACCGACGCTTATGTATGAAAAGTTTGATGAGTTTATATGAAGCGACAATGATTACTTCAGCCAGGGTGTGAAGACTTATGGCAATGAGACTTGGTCCTTAACTGTGGCCCTTATAGATAAGCTCAAAGTTGCTCAGTGAGCTATGGAGAGAGCTGTGCTCGGAGTTTCTTTGCGCGATAAAATCCGGAACGTGGATATTCGCCAAAGAACCAAAGTCACCGACATAGCTCTCAGAATTTGCAAGTTGAAGTGGCAATGGGCGGGCCACATTGCTCGACGAGCTGATAACCGTTGGGGAAGAAAGATTCTCGAGTGGTTACCACACTACACCGGAAGACGTAGAGTTGGTAGGCCCCCACTAGGTGGACTAACGACATCGTGAAAGTCGCTGGTAGCTAATGGTTATAAGCGGCTAACAGCCATTTTTTGTGGCGCTCTATGGGGGAGGCCTTTGTTCAACAGTGGATGTCTTCCGGCTGATGATGGTGATGATGATGATATGAAGCGAAAAAGATACGTAAGGATCGTAGTAGGATACTGTTGTCTCTGCCAACCTCTACGGAAAGGAGGCGTGATTTTACGTACATATATGTATGTATGTAGAAAATTCTACAACATATAACAATATTAGTCGTAACAATAACTCACGGTTTTAATATTTATTTTTAGCATCAGAAGTGGTATTGAATTAAAAAGCAACAACAATTTTATAACCTAATTATAATTTACATGTGATTACTGTTTTGTTCTACAATAAAACTAACATTACCTAATCAAACAGCCATCAATTCAAAAGAAATTAACACGATAAATCTCTAAAATAACAAAGAACTTAGGCTTACAGCAAATAGCACCGAGCATCCTTCCAACAACATCACTCTACGAAATCTCATAGTCAAAATGGCCAAACCACGGAGCCGTATGTACAGTCTATGGTTGGGTGACGTTACGATGTGGAGGAAACCGTCATAGATTATGCTAACAATATAATATTGTCAACATTTATTGTAAAATCTAAGAGTATTTAATAGCTTGTACTTAGCAAAATAGCGAAATATTAATAGAAGCACATAATATAATTCTATTAAAGTGCACTTCAGATCTCAATTACTAAGCACTTCAGCAGCACTCAAATAGTTTACAAAACAAGTACTTGTGTAACACAAACAGATACTCAAGGGACTGACAAGAGCGAAATGGCTCCCTTTAAATAGTTTTGTATATAAAATATTTATAGTTTGAAGAAGAGCGAAACATAAATATTATTCTTGAGCACTTGGACTATAATATGTACAATTGTTTTAAAAACATTAAAACAATTGTTTTTTTTTATGTTCTTGTGACAGAACTAGCTCGAGGCCCACCTGATGTTAAGCGGTTACCTCTGCCTATAACAGATGCATTTTCGTCACAACTCACAGATTGCAGTGCGCCCGCCACCTTGGGACATAGTTATTAAGTTTCATGCGCCTGTAATATCTCTAGCTCTCAAGGACTGCTGCCGGAACACACCGTTAGGTGCTTGGAAACTGATTTTCAACTTGAGGGTGGTCGCTAGCCAGGCGGGCATTCGCAAAAAGCCCTTCCATAATTCGGTGAAGCTCAAGCCCGCGGCGGGATTCGAACCATGGACCTGCTGCGTGGCAGTCCATAGCTAATGCCACTGAGCCATTACTGCATCAAAATATGTTATAGTCCCTTTTCATAACGCCGACCCGCCTTTTAAAATGGCTTCATCAGAAATCATTCCGAAACACGGCTCGGCCTTTACAAGACAAGGTTCTGATGGGTGGTGACAAGCAGTGGCCTAAGCCTTTCGCTAGATGTTCTTACCACTTACTCGTAGAACCACCCAAGTATCACTTTTAAATCTCGAGGGCAAAAACCTACGGAAGAGCGTTGAAATGATCATTAGTAATATAATCCTTAAATCATCCTAAAACCAAAAGTGCAAGACATTTCATAGTCATCCTTTTCTGGTTGAGTTGGAAAGTTCATTTTAAAAAGTACTCAAAGTTTTTTGAAGTATTTAGCAATCTGTTTGATTGTCAGTATTGGAACTAATATTTTATGGATCACTTGGAGAGGCTGTTTAGAAATTAGTAATGTTTTGAAAAGCTCCAACCTATTATTACATGGGATCACATCATGTCTGGCGAAACGGAGATGCTAAGATTCTAATATGTCTAATCCTTCAGGCGTTTTTATAAGTTTTTACTTTCACTCATTATTCATCGTCATGATCACTCGGACGTGATCTACTATTGAACTTAAACCTCCGCCATATGTCTATACATTGAATAATGAGCCATTTCAAAAGAGTCATATGGTTGCAGGGTTGATGTATGTATGTGAGCTTTATTCCACCATATATTTTAAAAGGCTAAACCGATTATAATCGTTAAATTAGTCTTGACGGCATAAGTGAGATTAAAAAAAATTTACTTCCAAACCCGTCGAGTGGGGTATCAAAATGAATTACTTTAAAAACGAAACCATAAATATATACAACTTGCAGTTTTAATTTCATTAGAACGTTAACACTTTTAACGAAAATATATCATTTGATGTCAGTTTTTTATTTCTTAATATTATTTATACATGTACAATGACAATGATTTTTATTTTAATATTGATTAATAGTCGTCGCAAACAATAATTGTAATGATTTAATTTGTACAGCACACCCGTACTGTCTTTATATGCTTTTGTGTCGCAATAAAATGGGCTAAACTTTCTCAAAGTGGTTTTCATAAGAAGGCGATCGTTTATCCCAACCCTGCAGCAAATATTGTCTTTCTCCGGGCAACGATCAAAATCTCGACAGGTGCGTGTTGTACGGTGCTCGAGTTGTTTAACTGTACCTTTTTCTGTAAGTGTAATTTATATTACCACAAACGTAATAAATGATAAAAGGCTTATTGGCGAACACTACTTTTTGTTGATTTTAACTTAAAACCTCCTTTACCGGTGTCCATGAAATATATATCGTACCAATTTTAAAGCTATATCCTAATAAAAAAGAATAGTTTAGGTTGGATAAGCCCTTAACAAGTTTTGCATAGACAAAAATATAAACTAAGTCGACTTAAGAACCTTTCTATTTAATTTTGGAAGTCTGTCAAAATTATGATAAACATTCATACTTATGGACAGAAGATGTGAATTTATCCTTATGTGTATGACAGGCGTGAGTATCGCGTTAATATTAATTTGACAGCGTCAAAACTGAACATATTTTCAGCCAACCCCACATATCGTGGGATTAGGAAAAGAAAGACAAAAATATCCATAATATTCAACTTATTTATATTTTACCTCTGTCCTTTGTAATCAGGGAAGACGGTTTAACGTGTCCGAAGTACGGAAACGCTCAGTAGTCAATACCATCTAATTACTGGCCGTAGCGGACAGTTATTAATTAAGTTCGATAAACAAGCCACGCTACTTTTTTTTAACCGGCGGTATGCTTTTATTTAACAAATTACTATAAACTATATACAACACTACACCTACTTCAATAAAATCAATTAGATAACCTATAATTCATAGCAGACTCACAGGCAGTCTAAATGCTCCAGCCCAATAACAGTTGGCAGCGTGCCCAGCTTGCTGGCAGCATTGCCCCGCTGAATTGCAATGCTTATTCGTTGAGCCAAATAGGTACCAGCATTTTAGTCACGCGTTGCATCGACCAAGCGCTCAGATAAATTTTGGAAAATACGATGAGCTCCTGAAAAACTCATCACACATGTTAAGTTATTATGAATGGTGTGTATATTACTAACCAATACTTAAACTCTTTATTTTTACCTGAATGCGGCGTAGCCCAAAAGGAGGGTAACGTGTTTGACCTTTTCGAATGTATATCCGTTTTGCTATACAACGGCTGAACTGAGTTTGATACGCCATTGCATTGGTCTCTAGGCACGAGTGTCGCTGAATATTCGAGCAAGAAGCACAATGCACTAGGTACATAGAATAGAAATAGCGAGTTAATGTAAATCAAAATGTCAATTACTCACTTTCTTTTTCTTATCCGGTATGCTCTTGACAGAGCGGTCGTGATCGCTATGCAGTAGTTCTGGCAGGAGCAGATGTGATGCGCCTCACGATGTTTCGCCTCTTTTGCCTGCTGGAGGTCATTCTGCTGCACTGGTTCAGTGAACTTTTGATGGTAGACATGATCTGGTCAGTTCAACGCGTGGGTGACCTTCCGTACGGTCTAGTGCCACTTTTCCTTGGACGACAAGGCGTTCTAAGGACTGATTGTCACGCCGGGAAACATGTCCAAAGAAAGTAAGGATGCGAGATTGTACTATTGAAAATAGACGCCGCTTTATACGAGTTTTCGAAGTATCGAGATGTTCGTTCAAAATTCAGTCCACGAAACCCCGAGCATTCTTCTCCAGCACCACATTTCCAGAGCGTCTATTTCCTGTTTTTCCACATCTCGCAGAGTCCACGTTTCGCAGCTGCGTAAAAATATGGGGGATATAATCGTCCTCACGAGCCTGATTTTCGTAGCCTTTGTTATTTTTCTGGACCTCCATATTTTTCTCATCTTGTCCACCGCCGTTCTTGCTCATCCATGCACCCGCCGTTGTTTCAAATTAAAGTCCCAAGATATATATATGATTGGACCACGCTCCAGTTCGCAATCTGAGTCACTTCCGGCAAATTATTTCTGGTGCGGTCGACAATCATCACTTTGGTCTTTCTGCGGTTAATCTTAAGTCCAAACTCATGGCTCACTCATTCCATCTTTGACAGCAGCTTTTCCAAGTGTTGTGAACTGGTCGCAAATAAGGTGGTGTTATCCGCGTATCACTAGTTTGTAATTTATGTATCCACCAATTGTTACAACATCTGTCCAGTCCTCCAGTACTCTCTTCTCGCTTTAACGTGCTAAATCCTTAAAAATATAAAGAACTTTAAAAGGCGCGTACGAAAATATATTCAACCTTTATGGTCTGTAATCAGTTTTTTTTAGTTTTTATGAAATACAAACTGTAATTATATAGTTATTTATACGCTGAACATGAATATTAACTGTAACATTCATGGTCAGCGTTCTATTGATGGTCAATTTTGATTAAAAGCTGCAAAATAATAGTTCTAAATGTTGCAGGGAAAATGGCAACACTTAATAATAAACCATTGAAACTGCTTGTCAAAAATTACGTTTCTCATTTTGACACTTCACATTTGCAACCTGGTGAGCCTTTGAACGGAATGCAATGGTAAACATATAAAATGAGTGTTATTTTTGATAAGGTTGGTGAGTATATCTGTTATTTTTTTTGTTGTAAAGGAAGGGGTTTTGAATTATACCTCTGTATCGAGACTATCTAATGTATAGATCTACTACTTACATACCTGTGGGTAGATGATACCAGAAAATGCACATATTTCGGTCTTGGAGGTTGCATGAACGACGCTCTCCAATAATTATATTTCCAATGATGGTCAAATTGACCATGATTGGTGATTACACCAAGGGATTTTCTTTTGTTTTGATCAAGTTTAGAATATTTGACAATAGTTATAAAATTACATATTATTGGCGGCTCATTCTTGAATTATGGTCTAGTAAATGTCATATTTACCATTATTGGTGTGACCATGACTAGATGCTGAATCACAAACCATAATGATTTCATTATAGAAAGAGTAGTTGCTTGCTTTTTGCTCACACCTTAGGCACCTAAATTTAAAGAAGATTATCGGCTATTGAAGGAAGGAATAGGTGAACAGATAATGAAAAATAACAAATATTTTAAGAAAAATCAAATTAATATTTTAATAAAACACTTATAAATACAAAAATATATCTAGTGTCAATTCCGCGTAATTTTCCTGCTAAGCTGACGTGACGTCATGAACGCCACGCAGCCAAACCGGAAGAATTTTTCGACGCGTTTCGGTTCTACACGAAGCATCCTCAGGAGGTCTTGACTCTACGAGCGCACGATCGAGAATAAGCTAAGAGCTTCTCCGTGGCGTTCATGACGTCACGTCGGCTTAGCAGGAAAATTAGGCGGAATTGTCACTAGATATATTTTAAGTGTTTTATTAAAATATTTATTTGATTTTTTCTTAAAATATTTTAAAAATATTTGTAGTTATTAAATTGGTGAAATTTGTTATTAAAATTGTTACTATTAAATTGGTGAAAAATGAACCATTTAGTTATTTTTATCGAAATTGATCTTATTTTGATTTTTGTTTGATTTTTTGATGTTGTCTTAGGTTTTCGCGATTGTTACACATAGTAATTGAACAACTTTAAACGGTTTAAATCGCGTATATTTATCATTATTTTTGTTTCGACGTTTCAAAAACTTTGCAGTTATCGTGGTCACGGGGTGACTAATTGGTTTTATTTGTCACGTGAGTTATTAAGAAATTATTTGGTCTACTGTCAAAAATTTAAAAAATATTGTGCTTTTTTTATCACAAATGATAATGTATTATAAACCTTAGTGACCATAATTGATTCTGGCCTGGCCATAATAGGAGAAGTCCATGAATGGATTTTGGACTGACCATTATTGGCTAGCTACATTAACTTTTCAAATTATTTTATTGCGATGAAAGAAGACCTATAGCTATATCGATATAAGCGTTAGTGTGTAAAGCATTCCTCTTTTAATCACTATCAATAGTTTAGTAATCGATCTGGTTTTAATCAGATAAAGATAATAATATAACAGGAAATAAAATTAAAAAATCTTAGTGACCAAAGCTGGTGCATTTACCCATGATTTATTTTAATTTTAATTAGTGTTTATACTTTTAATAAGAGTATTGTTTTTATCGAAAATATCATTGAAACCAACATATTTATTAGGCACACAAATAGAAATTTTTCCAGATATGAGTCCAATATAATTCCACCTACTCACGTACGCTCGCTAACGAAAAGTAATTCCACTCTCCTTGCGCATTTATGACACACGCATTATTTGTATCACTTCGCCTTTGGCGAGGTTAAAATAGAGCACTTGCTTGTTTCTATTTATGGAAATATAAAAGTCTTATTTTGACCAAGCACTGTGTATTTCGCCTGAGGGGTGGCGGGCCAGAAGGTCGTGATAGGTGATTAAGGGTCAAATTCCGTAAGTAAGGCAGCAGCCACTTCTGAATAATGGACAATGGACAACCCTGCTGATACGGTACAGTAACAGTACTATGTATTTATATAATATCTTTCAATTCATAAGATCTCAGCTATTCTCAAATAATATTTGTATCAATAGAAAAAACACTGACCATTTGCAAGGCCGGCTTTGCAATTTTAGGATATTGCATTGCATATCAACCCGTAAAATAAAATATATATATCAGCTTGGCACAGCTTCATAACAACATGAAGCAACGTTTTCAGTATTTATTATTGCTGATAGGATAGTCTGACAACTATCTCACCTGTTGATTAGTGAAGACGTATTCGAAAATATTTGTTCATGTTTACCTAAATTCGGTTTTCGTGGATTACAATATTATATGGAACGTTATTAGTAGTTTCTTACCTACATCTCAAATTTCAAAAATCAATTAATGACTTATTTAGTTTTAGATGCTCTAGTTAGATTCTAATTTAATATATTTATTACTAAAAATAAGCATTAGTACTCTACTAAATGGCAATGACACCTCACGTGGATGAAACTTTTTTTCCAGGTGTAGGGCCTAAATGATTTTATTGCATTGCCAGTCTCTTGTTCGTGTTTCGGAAAACAATTTACACAAAATATGTAATTTAGGCTTGTGACTCTCTGACTACGAAATACTGTGATATCGTACAGTCTCTTAATTTCACAAGTACGGCAAAATGGATCCCCTTCTGCCCTTCGCTATTTTTTTGGGTTCGAACCCTAACCGTTCGGTCCTTAACCTATCGAAATACTTCAATATTAACAATTTATGTTCGAGGTAATACTCCTTCAGTTTTTGTTTCTAAAGGGCAAATATTTTGTTTTATTTTCGGTGAAGTGAGAATAATCGAAGTTGTTGAAACAAGAATCGGCCTACGACTTAATATTATTGGTAGCCTAGAGAAGTATATTATCGATGTTTGTGATTCACACGTTGGATAAAATATATTATGTTCTTATCTATCAACCAAAACAGTTCATAAAAGTTGTGCATTAGCTACAAATTGTGGACATGTATATAAAGTTTTATAGGAATGCCGCGTGATAATGTCATATTTTAAAAAAAAAGAAGTAGAGGGGACATTTAAAAATAGAGATCGGTTAAATTATTTAACTTTGTGATAGCTGATTTCTCAAACCATTACATCAAATACTAACACAGAATAGCCTCACCAAACAAAATACATATACTATCTCAGAAGACGACCACCGACTCTAAGTATCAAAAGGAAAGTCAGAATGACGAGGCACTTTGCCTTACCTCCAAGCACGATGAGTATTATTCGCACTGGTAAAAGAGTAAGCCCGGGCTTTTATTAATATGATGGTCTGTGATGTGTTTTATCGCTTACACAACCCCACCGAGCGTTAGGCGAAATACGGACCTCTATAACCCTGGAGGGTGAAGGCGTGAAGCTCCATCTACCTCCATCTTCAGCGGGCGCCGAAAACACACCACTAAAAAAATAAAAGTTGATAACGGGCTCAAGGGCACCAATGTAGTACGGACCCATGCTACCAAATGCTCAATACCAAAGTCAATAACAAAAACTATTGAGCCCGCCGTAGACAGAAGCACGTGGACTACTACAGACTAGACACGGCTTTCGAAGATGAAAATATACTACTAACACATTGTATATAATACATTTAAATACGTTGAAATTCGTGGTGATTTCTGACTATTTTGACTTGTCATGTTTGTAGTCATTAAAATGTATAATTAATTCATTCATATCTTATCTGCTTAACTACCTTAATTATGAAATACGAATTACTAGCGACAAAACAATTTTTCTCATTTGATTTTTATGTTAAGAAATGATTAGACGGATAAGTCGCACGCCTGATTGTATTTGCCACGTTTATCCATTATAACTGCAGTATCACCGTTCTCGTGCTGCTCGACACTACACTGTGCTCGTCATTCTAAGAGGTTCGTTTTTATGATGAATTTGCCCTATAATTCCACTTGCTACAGTACCCTTCACACGCCTATATACACATAAGTATTTTCGCACTACTGCTTCGAGGTGAAATATATGAAAATTGTGGTGGACGAAGTAAAATATCTGATACCCTCAAAACAGACTCTTACGGCAGATACAAGATATCACCTTCATCATCATACAACAATTCTAATCTAGCAATAGCTTTATTATATCATTATATGCAGTTATGTTGTAAGTTCATGTTTAAATTAATCATCCATATGTATATAGATTCGAAAGATAAAAACAGTGTTGAATATATTGTTACCAAAAAAAATAAAGGAGAAAATATTGTTCAGCGCTTTTTTCATTCGCTTCCTGGGCTAGGAAGCGAATTCGCTTCCTAGCCCAGCTGTTTTTAAAGCAATCACCTTTCCATTTCACTCACTTCCTCCGACGGCAAGAGAGGGGTTTTTAATGTTTGTAGCTTCTTCATCTGGATGTGTGTGTGTGTGAAATTCTGTCTCGTACTTACAAACGGCTGAACCAATTACCATATTGTTTAATAATAGAAAATAATCCAAAATGCAAAAGTTGTTAACCATATTTCTTTCTATATGAAAATCGCATATTACTCCAAGATAAGACAATATAATATAAGATAAGCAAACCCGCGCAGTGACTTAGCACCGCGTAGCATTAGATTTTTAAAAATATTACTAGGGGCCCGCCCCGGCTTCGCACGGGTAATTGCGACTATAAATTGAGATGTAAGATATTCTATCTTTCAATTTGGATTAAATAGCACACGGTGTGCAAATCAAATTTAAAATCGGTTCAGTAGTTTAGGAGTGCATCGTGGACAAAGAACGTGACACGTATTTTTTATATATAAAGATATACCCTATATATTATGCTTTGAACTTAAAATGTAGTTTGTTATTTTTATTTTCACTTTGTCAATAATAAATAATTACTTTTAAAAAATAGTGATAGTCTATCCTTTGACTTCTATTTCACCTAATCATAAGTGAAGATGCGGTCGAAGATGTTTTTCAGGCTAAACTAAAGTGACGTGAAGTGTTAAAGGCAGAGGTTAACCATCAGGTCGGCCGTGTGTAAGTTCTGTCACAATAAAAAAAAAGGTTAAAATATAAAAGTATTGCACGTTTACAAGCAAATGCTTCTCTGTTGCTATCTCAGTAAATAGACAAGTTAATAAAATTAATATGAAATCCTGTTTCATACAAAAACCGGACCGTAACATCGATTCATTGTTATTTTTTACAAGTCAAATATTTACTGTATCTATTGACTTTCCATAAACGGTTTTTTATCAGTTTTCAATCACTACCCGATATCGGGCGCTTGCGTGCTTTCGTTTCATCAAGTTTTGCTGTGACCTTAGAATAATACATAATATTACATAAACACGTGTACTTTGAGGCAGAGGCAGTTCTTGTACGCCATATTGATATTGATTACGTAACGCGTCAGTCGTTCTTGACATTCCGACAAGTGAAATTGTCCTACAAGTATACTAGTAGTAGAGGGTAACTGGCTTTCAAGGACAGCTCCTAGATTATGGTCTAATGGAGGAGCCAAGTGGTCATACGGTAAAATGCTCTAGCACCTTTATAAATACTTTTCTACAAAATGCGACTCTTCTGTCAGTTTTCGGTCGGGAAATCAGATATGCGTTTTCACCGCGAAGAAGTCCCCCTTTACAGTCGCTCCGCAATTTCAGGGTGTTCCCCTAAAAACCGCAGAAGGTATTGGAATTCTTGGCGTCGACATTCCCAAAGATGTCCAGTTCCGCTGTCACATCGCGAGTAAGGCTGGGTTGGCATCCAAGAAACTTGGTGTGCTTAATAAGGCAAAGCGGTACTTCACGTCGAGCCAGCGACTTTTGCTTTATAAAGCACAAGCTCGCCCTCACATGGAGTACTGCTCTCACCTCTGGAATGGCGCACCAAAGTACCAACTCCAGTCTCTCGATGCTATTCAGCGTCGAGCGATCCCAATTGTCGACGATCCTGAGCTCTCCGGCCGACTTGAGCCACTGAGCCTCCGAAGAGACATCGGTTCACTCTGTATATTCTACAGGCTATATAACGGGGAATGCTCTCAAGAGTTTTTTGATCTCATACCGGCATCACGATTCTATCATCGTTCCTCGCGTCACTGGTTAAATGTTCATCCACATATAATCGAGTCCTGGAAATCTCACACAGCTCGATTAATGCGTTCCTTCTTACCGCATACCTGCAAAATGTGGAATGATCTTCCATCTAGTGTTTTTCCGCAGAGCTACAGTATAGATTCCTTCAAAAAGGGTGTTAAAAGAGTCTTACAGGGTCGGCAACCCATTGGTAACGCCCCAAGTGTTGCAAATGTCCATAGGCGACGGTAACCGCTTACCACCAGGTGGGGCGTCTGCTTGTTTGCCACTCCATTACATAAAAAAAAAAGAAATATCGACCACACTCGTAACTCGATATGACAAAATGAGATAAGCAAGAATTAACCTACAAGGACTCTGTCATAATATATACCTCGTCAATTTTCCACTGAAACATAAGCTGAGCCTGGACTTTTCATAATGTGAAAGGGGAAAAAGGGGAAACGTGTAAATATTAGGGGACGTGTGACTGAGATCCGGTCACTGTTTAACTGAATACTTTGACAATGTCTCGTTACTTCATTAAAAAAAATTGAGTCATATATGGCAAACAATTTGGTCCTCAGATCCTAATTTTAATAAAAACTGAAATAAAAAGTTCCAAAACGATTTGCGATTAAGCGAATACAGATAATTGTTCATAAAATATATGGTTTAATTTACACCCATGATATAACATAAATTCGAGTGTTTCTGAATAATAAAGTTTTTCTGAAATAATGGTCTTAACGATATAATTTTAAACACATTCCCAACTCTATATGCTTCGTATTGTAATATCAAAAAAACTTAGTAGACTGATAACATAAACCACATTTGTCAGAAAACTTATTGTTCCATATAATAGGGGTTGAAATGAAAGCCAAATCCAATCAATCATACCCAATAACTATGCCACTCAGGCATCACCTATCTAAATTCCAGAACGACGAAGAATGAAAGAAGCAGCGCAAAAATAAAGGTACCGTTAGCTCACTGCTGTTTTTCAAACAAAGAACACTTCAAAATCCATTACGTATTTTGAGCAATGCTAACACTGGTAACCTTGAATATGTACATACCAGTAATGTATACCTGAGTAGGCATATCACATTATTAATTCAATGTCACGCTTACGTTCCCGCCGACAAACAAACCCCTACTTCACACGCACTTCACCCCCGGTGTTATACATCAAAAAATATTCACACTCGTTGCTTTGGAGCCCTAAGGAACCTTAAGCACCCTTGAGCTCGTACCGACTACAGTTGTCTTACACCCTAATGTCAACGCGTAAAAGGGTGCTCCAATGTTTACGCCTTTACACCATTCGTGACTGTAGCCCCCTCCCAACGTTGGTTACCCTTCCTTCACCCCCTCATATATCATGTCAACTTATCAAATGTCTAGACACGATTAAATGGCGGTAAAAATCTGCTTTCGCGTGCAACCGAATGAAATACCGATTCTCAAAATCGCACGATCGGGATTTTACTATAAAAAAACACTAAACCTCTTTTAAATTTTACAAGATTTTTATTTATATAGCCAAGAACAATAGCGTTGAATATATACTTTTATATAAACTACGTCATCTTGTTTTATTATAAACAAAAAAAAAACACGTAATTTTTGAGTTGGAATGAACTGGCACGTCTACGCACCGGAATCCGTATCAACTCATCCTGCGTAGCAAAGGAATCACAATATTAAAAAACAGAATATTCAGATAACATAGTTTTCTTAGTATTCAAATAAACAGCTGCAGAAAATCTGTATTTATTTACTTTTGATATTTAAAAAAATATAATATGTGCTCCCTAGATTTCGATTAATTTTAATAATAATATTTATTGACATAACTTATGAGATTCATTTAACAATTCCAGTAAGAAACTAATATCTAAGAAATATTAATACAAGGTAGGTGTAATAAGTTTGCCACTCTCAGATTCAATGACTTAATACATTTTTGCTATAATGTAAAAAGCATTAGTATGAGTATACATGTGCACCTTATTAAGAAAATAAATTGTTTGAGGCTGATGGCATCTGAACTAGTAATAAAACTGTATTCAGATTTTATAACACCTTATGATAACGGATAACTATCACGAAAACATAAATGTTATCACCTACTTAAGGTTTTGTGATTAAATGCTAACCTTCTTTCTGTCTCATTATCTGTCGGCACAATATGTATTCTATTTTCGTTCTAATATAACCTCCTTTGGTTTTTCTCTCCCCCTGTGTCAAGCCCAAATTCATATTCAACACTATCGTAGTTATAGGCACATGCCTAAAATAGTATGAAATATAACTATACTTATATATATATATATATATATTATACCGGTGATTTGCCTTTATTAACATAATACTACCAACTGTATACAACACAAAAGCTACAATAAAAGCATTTAAGCCTGCACCGAGGCAGCGATACGTAATTGTGGTTCGTTTGATCCCTTACTGTATCTTTATTTCAAAATTTTGAGTTATGCAATTTATATATATTATATTTAAGGATTCTTTCTATAAATCATATACTTTGGAAACATGATTAAGGATGACTCACGCTAGACCGTGTCGGGTCCGAGCCGAGTGTCGGCCGGAGCACGGTCAACTAATATTACCTATATTACGTATGGACACACTCACGCTATACCGAGCGGCAACCGAGTGACGGCCGAGCAAAGGACAACGCTCTAACGAAAACGAAAACAACTCGGTCCCGCCTCGGCTCGGCCACGGCCCGTTGCATGAATACAGTGCCGCCGAGCTGCGCCCGAGCAGTCGTAGTGGTGCTATGCAAGTTCATTGTCATTTTTGTTCGACATTGGAAAATGAACAACGAACGTTTGATTGAAGCTGTGAGGAAATATCCAGCATTTTATGATATGAGCGATGGGAAATGTATGGACCCTAATTATAAGTCTTCATTATGGGTCAAAATAAGCAAAGTATATTTTATACTCGTATGAAATGTCACGTCAGGGTTCGCGAAAAGAGTGAACTATTTGTTGTGACGTTATCAGAGCGCCGAGCGATTCCTTTACCGCTTGTAAGACTGCTTGATAGACGTGGAGGTATAAAGTTGAGCAGTAAGATCAAGTTATTATTACTATAAGAGGTGAGACTTGGGCCCTGGCCTGTCGACTGTCCAGCTGTATGTTACAGGTCTACAGCTCGTTAATGGAATGTAGATGACAAAGCACTGTCCTCGCTGACAAAGTCGATCTTAATCGATTAAATAAGTAAAACAACCTCCACTGCGTTCATGACTGGGATGAGTGACAGCTAGTGGCATTATTACTGAGTGTTTCCGTGCCTTGGAGGGCACGTTAAGTCGTCGGTCCTGATATATATCTTAGAATGGCAGTCATTATAATAGAGCATTTTGCAAATACCTGCCTGGCTAGCTAATCTTATGCCAAGCAGCTAACGTGTGTTCGCTTAGCTATTCTTAAGAGCTAATTAGTTTTTTTTACTAAAGTGGATGCACACTCCATTTCCTTGGAGTTGAAATTTTTTCAGATTCTTCAATTCTTTTTTTCGATCGCAATAGCCGCTAATTCCATATCGTCAAAATTCAACATGATTGTAGTCTAGTTACATCACTATTTTTGCTCGGGCGAGTATACTGCATCACGGCGCATCGGTCATTGCTCGGTCGAGGCCCGTCTTTGTAATTGCAGGTATGGGACCAGCTCGGTGACCGTGCTACGGCCGACACTCGGCTCGGACCCGGCACGGTCTAGCGTGAGTCATCCTTTACTTAGAGTTTCCGCGATAGAAAAAAAATCCAAAGTTATAAAAACCTAAATAAACCCTTAGTACGGCTCAAATACTTAACGGAAAGTCATCAGTATATTATTAAAAAAAAAAAACAAATTGTTTTCTATAGCGTGTACACATTACATTTTTTAAATAGGTATTTGTTTTTACTATACACAGATACTTTAATTTTTATTATACTATACAGTAATTTTATTCAGCCTTTTGATATGACAATACCACGCTAATCTATTCCTCTTTTACTTTTCTGCCGCTGGTGAAACTGACAACCTGTAAAAAAAATCACTATGTATATAATAAGATAGTGACTTTTGCCACTATGGCGGTAGAAATCTCTTGTTCAAATGCACACAAACGTTCAAGGCCTCGACATACATAATTTACGTGTCGTGCGAAGTAATGTACGCTTATAGAAACTATTCTGAATAACGTAACAAATACGTACGCGTAACGTTACGTAATAAATCGCTTTGCTGCTCCCCGTTTTATTATAGAAAAGGAAGTAGTGGAGTAGAATAAGCATAAATATTATTACAAAAGCACTGAAGCCAATTACTGACATGTTCCCAGCTTCACCTAACATAGGCGTAATTGAAATGCAAAGAACGTACACGGCACCAACGTAATTACGGCGTGCCGTGCGAACTAACGCACGCTTTGACAAACTGTTACGCAATTAGCAACAGTTGCGCGTTACGTAATAAGCCTGCCTTCCTGGTGGTTCCAGGGCAGAATTACACGGGTTCGTTGCGACCTGAACTTTTAATGCGTTTTTCGGAATTGGTTTGCACAAAGTTTGCTATATCGGTATTTTGTAATCTGCTGTTCTTAAGACCGTGTAAAATTTTGTATTACTCGTATATGGTGAACATAATGTTTTTTTATTAGCTGATAGGCTAGTTTCTCACCATTACATCACTTGATAGCCAGAGCCGGTTAAATGGTTTATCTTTAATAGAAACTGGTTTATAAAAATGGCTCACGTGGAATACACTACAAGGTGCTAGGCAACATACATTTTTCTTGACCTTGGTAACTAGGCAAAAATTAACAAAATACCATATCACCTTTTGTCGTGAAAGTTGCACGCGTTAGTACATTGTATTCGAAACAAGAACTTTCTAGGCGGTAGTAATCATTGCCAGTGGGCCATAAAAATTGTTTTAAAGTATTTCATCTAAATGTATGTCCGTAAAGGCTTCTAGAAAAAATGCTAATAACAGGATAAGCTTCACTTGTGGTATTCGTATTAAACATCTTTAGTTGTACAGTTCGACAAACTTAAGTGTGAACTCTAAGAGGGCGCTGTCGGTTGAGAAACACCAAATTCTTTTTTAATTTTCGTAGGCTATTTCGTTGTTTCTTTTTATGCCACTTCACAGATAACTTGGTTGAACTATACGTTCTTATTGAATATGTTTCTACATTCAATTGTTACCAAAAAAATTGAAATCGTGAATAAAACGTCACATCAGCTTAGGAAATTCAACGGAATGGTCACTAGGTATAATATAATATTTTTGATTAACTTTCTTAAATATTAATTTAATGTTGTTAATTATTTATTTGTTTGTTGTGATGGAACAGACATGGGGCCCCACCTGGTGCTATTCGGTAAGCTCTGCCTATAAGAGATGAAGTTCATCACAATTGACGAACTGCAGAGTGCCTATCACGCTGAGACCTACTACTACTACTGAGACATAAAGTTGTTAAATCCCTTCAAGCTGAAATGTCACTGCCACAGTAATGTGAAGATTATGCTTGGCGGTAGATATAAGTATGGTGGCAGACTTCACGGTGAACTCGCGCAGAGTTCTATTACTACTAAAATCTTATTAGTTACGGGATTCCGCGAAGATATATTTTTCTGCAAAATTCTGGCTCTTATCATTCAAAAGAATCTATTTATAATATATAGTTTATTATATTTCTATGTAAAATGTAAGCGGCTGAAAATAAGGCCCGAAATCTCGATTATTGTACGCTACATTATGTTGTCATGTAACGAAACTTGATGGAGGCATTGGCGTTCCGTTTACTACGAGAGACGTAACCAAAAAGTCTAATAGAAAGTATTGCCCTCTGAAATGTATTATGAAAGAGTCATAACTTAATTTATTTGTAATGTTAAATACGAGAAATGGCTTATATGAGGTTGTTAGCAATTTTGTAACTGCCCTGAATATATGCTAAATTCTGCATATATAAACGAAGGACAATTGTCGCATGTAAAATTTTAAGGCCTGTTTTTTCAATCGTCAGATAAAAAAATATCAGTTTGTAAAATATTGACCGATTAAAACAAATTAATTTATATTTTAAACATATATTATGTATATATTTATTTATAGAAGAATAATAACCATCTGTTATTCTTCTATAAGTTAGGTATGAATTATGATACTGTTGTATTATTATTATTCATAATAATATAATAAAATAGTAATCATTTTGGTGTCTTAAATTTTTTGTTATCATAATAATCATAGGAAGAAGATTGTGAGATTGTGCCTATGCATACCTACGTATCTACTTACACGGTAATGACATCGTCTTCCCAATAGTTTCAATGTGCACTCTTATGTATATTCGAACATAAAAGCTACATGATGTGAATTAAACTCTGTAAATATACATCATGTAGCCGTGGATAATTCCACGCCTCGACAACATTCTTTTTTTTTATAGCAGATAGGCTCGCCTTTGACCACTATCTCACCTGATGGTAAGTGATGATGCGGTCGAAGATGTTGTTCAGGCTAGTCTAGAATTACTGGCTAGGACAGCTGCCGGAACACACCGTTAGGTGCTTGGCGACAGATTTTCAACTTGAGGGTGGTAGCTAGCCAGGCGGGCATTCGTAAAATGCCCTACCACCATGCTATAACGACTGCCATCCTAAGACAACAACCGGGACCGACGGCTTAACGTGCCCTTCGAAGCACGGAAGCGCTCAGTAGTAATGTCACTAGCGGTCACCCATCCAAGTCATGACCGCGGCGGACGTTGCTTAACTTTGCTGATCGATTCAGAACGGCTAAGCAAACTTCGCTACGAGCGCTTCAATTTCTAAACTATTTCTAAATAGAAATAGTAGCCAAGTATAGTTTTATGTACTCCCCTGTGTATGTACCACAGGTATCGTCAATAACGGGTTACCAGTACACTTGTTACGTCAACAGCGCTTTGTAAGACGCGTATTACTGTATTTATATTTATGACGTAATTGAAGTAGGGGATTGTGATTAGCATATTAATTAAATCTGCATGAGTAATTTAATAACGTGAGCTTATTGAGTAGCTATTTGATTAGACTGCGATAATGGAATTACTAGCAAACCAACATTTCACGAGATGATGTACTCATTTGTTTATTTCTGTAGCAAATAACATGATTGAAGATGTTGTTTAACAGGCTTAACTTAAAATAGGCTCATAATGAACGCTGCCAAAGTACAATGTTATTGTGTTGGTGACAAATTTTCTACTTGAGTGTAGGTGTGTATTTAGGAAAACATTTGCAAAATGCCTCATGTTCACGCAGTCTGTAAGAATATTTTTTAAGAAATATGGCTGGATTAATCTATACATTAAAATGGATTTTTAATGACCAAGGAGTAATATGTTTGACCCGTGGGGTGCCGGGCTCAAATTGCAGCCCTCATACCTTCCAATGGGAATAGTTAAAGGCGAGGAAGCGAAAAATATCAGTAGGTATTCTTAAGATCTAATAATTTTTAGCGCCTTTTGAAGAACTGTTGTCCTGTGGCAAAGATTTCTCGTAGCATTGATTATATTTATTAAAAGTAAACGTTTTTTTTTTGGCGGTTTATGTGGTAACTTATGTAATCAACTGCTTTCCGGCCGCGGCTCCGCCCGCGCGTATGTCGGTCATCTCGCAAACAATTAGCCTCTTTTTGCGCAGTTGGTTACAAACTGTCTTGTCCTTCCCGTGTCTCAAACTGTTTCCACAGCAAATTTCATCCAAATCGGTCTAGTGAATTTGGCGGGAAAGCAGACAAACCGAGTTACTTTCGCATTTATAATATTAGTACTGATGTGCATCGGTTTTAATAACTTGTTTAGATATTACGAGGAATATTATTATAATCTCTCGTAAATAATAAATCATAAGTAGAATGGTTACCAAACCCAGCCACATTCCGCCACAGACATGAGTTTCCACCATGTTTTTTTACAGAATCATTTATGCAAAACAAACTATTACAGGCTTTTTTTGGAAAATGTATCAATTTCCTCGATTCTGGTAGGTAAATTGAACAGAAAAGCAATCCACACGTTGTTATCAACTATATAATTTTATAAAACAAGCTCCTAACTCGTACCGTTTGTAACATAGCCGTGTTTATGTAGATTAAATTCTGTTCATATCTGAAACTAACTGGAAATTTAACAGTTACTGTTTTATGGAATATGATTCTAACATTGGAAGGTATTTTAATTAACCACAACAACAGGGAAACAGTATGAGCAACGTTTAGCAAGGACTCTACATCAGATCTAATAAACATGCATGGCCATGTTAGCCATGCGCTAACTATCGACTGAGTAATTATTAAAATATGAATATTTTTTTTATTTCGGGTAACTTAAAGTTACTAACAATAAAATAATTTTAAAATAATTATTTATATCTAAAAAGTGGTTACGTATAAGGACCGATTCATAATATTTAAAATAATTTACGCATGCTGAACTAGATATCTGGTTGTGATTCTCAAAAATAATATCTCTGTGATTGTCGCTAGTAGGCAATTATTTTCCATCTAACAGAATTGTATCAATCTACTATCAAAACTTTCCTCGTATAAGTGAATAAAAATAATAACAAACAAATAATGACGGCACCATATCAAGCACACTACACACGTATTTGTTAGTTTTTGATTCCTGATTCAAGCTTTGCCAGCGTTTTTACTGGAATATACAACATTTTTTTTCCATTTAGTCACATTTGATATGCTATTTTTATTATTAGAAGCAAAATTCTCAATCTATGCAAGGTTGAAACCATTTTTTGGGATATTTATGAAGTCTTTATTTTTTAGACAATGATGTCTTTATGTCTCGGCCGTTTTCTTTTATACCTCTCCACCTCAAAATTTTCATCATGTTGTGATGGACATTAATTATGCATGTAATACTTACATTACAATGGACATCTTTTGATGGTCATATGATTTGTGCTGAGTGAAATCTACATTAAAATTATTTGACGCCAATTTGAACAGACTCTTTAAAACTAATAGGCATAAGCCCTTTAAAATGATAAGTGATTATTTAATAATACATCCGTATAAAATCTTAACACGTATGTACTACAGTTGGGCATTATTTTTATTCTGTGCGTCCAACATAAAGGCCCTTACTGATATAGGATTCATTATTATATAACTCGAGCATACGTACATATAATTATACGGTTTGTCAAGTACCCAATTCTGAAATATGTCCGCAATTACGGTACCTATGCTCCTGATAAAAAAAATGTTTATTGTTTTGGAGAATGGAAATAAAGTTAATTGGAAAGGCAGTTAGAAGTAGGGTAACCGACTTTATGGGGTATGGTTACGGTGATTTCAGGAAATCTCGTAATGGGTTTTTATAAAGCAATTAAAATGTTGCTAGAACGTGACTTTTTTGTTCTAGAAATATATTGAAAAGAGTAACGCAGTCCTCGTATTTTCTGGTTTACAACGATCAGCTATTAATTGCGATGTAGCACTCTTAAAATTGCTCATATGGCGCTTGTTTGGAGCCTTATAAGATAGGATAAAAACACTTAAAATATATTTATTAGTTTATAGTGTAGTACATATTACTATGATAGCAAAATAATAATTGTGATAGGATTATGATAGGTTTACTCATATACTTAGTTATTTATTTTTTTGTGTTTTTATTCCTACTATCTTGATAGTTTCCAAAGAAGCACCACGCCATATGAACAAGTTTAACAAGTGCTAAGTCGCAATAAGAAGCTAATCGTTGATTGTAGTATAAGACCTAAGAGAAATTTTCATAACATGTTTCATAAATTACAGAAAATGTTGTATCTTTACATATTATTATGTATAATATAAGATTATCTTGTACATCTAAAACTTGAAGCATTCGGCTAAGCCATTCATAACTCTGAAGCGCTCGTAGCGAAGTTTTCTTAGCTTTTCTGAACTGATCAGCAAAGTTAAGCAACGTCCACCTCGGTCATGACTTGGATGGGTGACCGCTGGTGACATTATTATTGAGCGCTTCCGTGCTTCGGAGGGCACGTTAAGCCGTCGGTCCCGGTTGTTGTGTTAGGATGGCAGTCGTTATATCATGGTAGTAGGGCATTTTGCGAATGCCCGCCTGGCTACCACCCTAAAGTAGAAAATTTGTCGCCAATAACTTACGATGTGTTCGGGCAGCTGTCCTTGAGAGCCAGTAATTCTGGGTTAGCCTGAACAACATCTTCGACCACTAGGTCTTTTAGGTTACGCGCGACTCCCACCTTCACAAACGACTGCGCGTGCTTGAAGGTTAAAACGTTTCAACTGCTTATTGGCAGTAACGTTTCGTATTACTTATTACTTCTTATTACGTTTCTTATTCTATTTTCTTATTTCAACAGTATAATGCAACGTGCTTTTTATAAGACGATTTTTTTTACAAATACAACGGGGTTCAACGTCAAATTGAATAAAGTCGTGAATGTTATGTGTATATAAATCTAGATTGGCACCTGGTATCAGAGTTCAACAGTGGCTGCACATTTTTACTTCCAAATATTGACATTTAGGTTTTAGATGCAAATTTTATTTTTATGTTTTGGTTCTCTTTGAGAATTTTTTAAATTGCGTTAACTGCTTTTTGTATCAGAACAGTACACTGGGTCTATGCAGATAATAAGTAGAAAAAATAGATCTGTAATAGTTATTTGTTACGCAAGGTTGCAAAGTTGCTATTTAGGGTGAGTACTTTTGTTAACCTAAAGAAGTGAAAGATTCTAGAACTTAACTACGAGCAAAGCGAGTTCAAAACATAGATTCCTAAGCGTACCGAAGGTTTCAAAGGTGCGAGTTGCAAAATGACTGCTGCCGAGCGCAATACACTATTTTTCACCCCATTCCAGCGAGGAAAAACAAAAAAAAGAAAGAAAAACAGCTTAAATAATATAGTAAATTAGAGTTAATTTATAGTCAAAATTTAATGTTGAACTATTAATATTAATAATATTTAGGGGAATATATTTTTTCTGGTACTTTAATAGACGTTCGAATTTTAAAAAACACGCTAGTGGATAAAAAGCACTTTTCCAAGATGATTTCGAATGATAAACAAAGTATTACCGATCTTTTGAGGTGAAAAAAATATGTTTTCTATTATTTCAGCGTGCCTTCTATACTTATCGCCTGTCACAAAGCTTTGCACAAATAGTTGAAATCATTGTTTGCGCCAACAATAGCATCCACGGTTACACCCCCACTATACATGCATACAACAATCGCTTATATAGAATTCATTGTCACGGCATCTGGGTTATCGGTCCCTTTACAAACTGCCGTCATTTTGTCCTACTATTTCAAGTGCCGTTGTGCGTATTGAATATTATAAAAAGTGATTCAACCACACTGAAGGTTGGACTACGGTATAGGTTTTCAGTTTTTTTGACTTCGATGACTGAATGCTACCGTGATATTGAAGTCTCAGGGTGTAAGGATCAGGGTGTAATCAGGGTGGTGAATGTCAACGTGACCTCATGTTGGCCTACCTCGGCGGAGGACTGCTCACGAGGGGGTTTTTGTGGGTTCAAGTCCCACAAATCATCCTAATAATATGTGGGAATTGACTTATTAAAATACGGTATAGACGTACTACCACCCATATATGAATCCAACTTGAATCGTTCTTTATGTTCATGAATGAACAATTGGAAAGAACAAGTCACCCTTCTGATAACTATACCAGTGTCACCGTTTTACGTGACATTGTACTGCACGTGTCACTACAAGGTGGGTTTAATACTTGTAAAGTACGTGATGGAAGATTTCCCGAAGTCCGATTAGCTCGAGCATCCGTGTTACCGAAATTCCATTTCATCGATGTACCACATGTTCGACTAGCCAATAGTTCAAGCGTCCGTTTCACCGAAAAGCCATTGCAACGATAGTCCTATCCTTCGAATGTCCTTCAAATGAATCCTTCGAAAGGTATACGTTCTTATTTCTCGATTACCCAGCATTTTCGCTAGCTACAGTTTTTTCACTATAGAATACAGCAGTTCATCCACTCTAAAAAAAGTTGAGAACAGTTAAATGTAACATATAAATAAATTATTAAAGGGTTCTCAATTTTAAGATCCTTAAAAAGGGGTTGCTATTTACAAAGTTAATAAATTACTCAATGAAGTATCAAATGAAAGGACTTATAAAACATTTTGAAACTACATATTTACTATTAAATTTTGGACCTCATAAGCTTGTACTGAAATGTAAAAATTTGTGTAATTTTACAAGAATTCTGCAATTTGCGAGTTCTGAATTTATCGAAAAATTAGGAAAAAGCATAAAGAAACATTTGGACTAGCTGTGAGTCTGCAATGACTTATAGGTTGTCTAAATTCTTTGATTGTAGTATCTGTAGTGTTCTATATAGTTCGTAGTATTTTGTTAATAAAGGCATACCAACGGAAATAAAAATCACGAATTATTGTTTAATGCTGTGTAGCGAAAATAAAAGTAAAATCAAGAAAAACTATTTACCTGATGCATATTACCTTTGCATGGTGGTAGGGCATTATGCGAATGCCCGCCTGGCTACCACCCTAAACTAGAAAATTAGTCGCCAAGCACCTAACGGTGTGTTCCGCTAGCTGTCCTTGAGAGCCGGTAATTCTAGGTTAGCCCAAACAGCATCTTCGACCTCATCATCAGTTACCATCAGATGAGATAGTTGTCAAAGGCAAATATACCAGGAAAAAAAAAACTTGTATATATCACATTTGATACTCATTACAGGAATTCATTGCAATAAAAATCATATAATTATAAATACTATCTACATATTATAATACAATTATTATAGGGCTATGATTGATAGTGTTACATTCAATATTGTATTAATAGGTCCGAAACGATAATAAATAAATAGTGACCTTGTAAATTTTCCTACCGCCATTTCGGTATTATGAGACGGATCGATACAACAATGTTACTTTTACTACCTGAACTGTGAATGTGACCCTACAAGACCTTAGTTAGCAGCTAATTTCCAGCCGATTTAATAATTTTACACACTTTCTGGCACACATTTACATTGTTTGATATCACGATACGGTGGATTTGGTAAAGATTAAAAATAACAAGAATTTTGTTAATTACATAAATAACAAGCAGTCTTACAAAAACAAAATAATACGAGTAGTACTGTTTGTATCAGTATGCCCGATTAAGGGAGGTTCGTTATTGTTTTTTTTTTCACGTTTGGCATGCTGCATGAGAATTGGCAATTCAGGAGGCTGCTTGAAAATCTTTCATAATAAAAGTACTCTGTATTAAATGTGAAAGTTCGTAACATATATTTTTTAAATTTTGCAATATGTTGTGTAACAAGATAAGTTTAGGAACAAGTTCAATGTAGTTCATTTACGAGGTCCTAGTACCCATCATACAATCTTTACAGAAATACAATGAAATATTCCGGTCATATTTCATTGTAAAAATAAAAAATAAAAGGAATGTGCCTAAAGGTGTTATCATCAAACAACAGTCACGTAACATACGAGAAGCTAAGTGATTCCCAAGGCAGTAAGTTATCCTGCAGATGTATCACTGTTAAAGTGGGCTCCCTGCCCGGGTAAGTCTCACGAGTTATCATAGTTATCTGTCCTTGAGAGCCAGTAACTCTAGGTTAGTCTGAACAACATCCTCGACCACATCATCACTTACCATCAGGTGAGATAGTGGTCAAAGGCTAACCTATCAGGTATAAAAAAAAAAAGTTTCCCGCATTGCGCCTGTTAGCGATATTACTCGTTTTACATTGATTTTAATTGCTTTAGTATTGTTTATAAACTTACAGCACATATGCAAAGGAACAGAGGTAGTGATTTATACACCGAGATGGTGAAATTAAACTGCGTTTACTTCAAATCATTATGTTCAGTTTTTTTTTTAAATTTCAATTCCATATTCTAAATTACACCAGCCTCACAAAATCCTAATAAGAATTGGAAATCCGATACCAAGTCATGAACATACCTAAAAAATAAACATACGGACTACCTTCCCAGATTTTGACGTCGGCTACATTCGTATTATTTTAACAGAACACCTTGTCAAATGGCACACTTCGTTTCAAATTAGTACCAATCACAATAAAAAAAAACCAGGAAGAGTTACGTCAAAGCAACAACATGTAGATCAAGCTGACAAAATAAGGAAGGACGTACTTGTCATACATAAAAGCTGACGAGAACGTGACCTGTCGTAGACTGTTGAGCGTCAGGAGCTATAAAAATCTATGGGATTTTGCTTAAGCCTTTCATAATATTCGGTGGGGCGCCTCAATAGAGACTGTGAAACTCGTTGTTGCTAGACCTGAATATAAAACGGTGAACTCGTATCATATTGACAGAACACTATTTTTAAGACACTCACTGTAGGTATATGAAAATAAGTATACATTAATTACAAAAATAAAAAACACCACTGCAATTTAATTGTTTTCATTAAACTTTTTATCGTTTCATTAAAAGTAATTTATACTTTTGGAAATGATTTTAAAGCCTTTCAGGCTTATAAAATATATATAATGTTTTGATTTTCAACTAGATCGGTAAGGAAGAAAGAAATATTTTTATCTTGCAATATAACGCTTACAACCTGCCTGTTTTTTTAATTATGTACCTAATGTCACTTGCTTTATCAAGACGAATCTATTGATATCTCTAACATTAAGATACGTTTGAACGTTTAGACGTTATGGTGGAATAAAGAAACTCACAAACATACATACATAGGTACATACATGAACCCTGAAAACATAACTCTCCTTTTTTTGGGCAGTATCGGAATAATCAGGCTTGTAGAGGTATCTTAATCCTCACGTGCCGCCAGATATATATAGTTCCATGTCATAAAGGACGAGCCTATAGCTATTTACTATCAAGTTCCAGATTCCGAAGAACTAATGATAATTTGTTTGTCAGAAAAACCTAATACCTACCTGAGACCAGACTCGGCTTGGGTACTCAAGACCTCTCAATCAATGCTTAACGACTAATTATATAATTAACACTCCACCAACAAACAGTCCGCTAGTAAATTTAGGCCTATTTTTTTATATAGTAGGGTAGTGATTAATCTAAGAAATAGAATATAGATTACTGATTGATGGTTGAAAGACCCGTGCTGTCAATGTCGTAAATTTTCAATATTTTAGATATAATTTACCACTTTTTTGTCTATGGAACATGAGGAGGGCTGGTAGCAAGGTTTGTTTAGCCGTTCTTAACCGATCAGCTAAGTTAAGCAACGTCCGCCGCGGTCATGACTCGGATGGGTGTCTGCTAGTGACAATATTACTGAGCCTCTGTGCTATGGAGGGCCGTTAAGCCGTCGGTCCTGTTTGTTGTCGTAACATGGCAGTCGTTACACCATAATGGTAGGGCAGTTTGCTAATGCCCGCCTGATTAGCTACCACCGTCAAGTAGAAAATATGTCGCCAAACACCTAACGGTACATTCCGGCAGATGTCCTTGAGAGCCAGTAATTCACAGTTACCTGAACAACATTTTCGACCACAACATCACTTACCAACAAGTGAGATAGTGGTCAAAAGCTAGCCTATCGCATATAAATAAAAATAAAACATACGATACGACTAATATAATACCTATTTCACTTGATGAACACTCTTAAGCAAACTTCTTTTGTGTATTCGTATATAGTTAAAAATATTTGTGCTGTTTTTAGGCTTTTCCTTATTTTTTAAAAGACATACATTGATATTTACCAGGTGATAGGTCATATTAGGAAGAGTTGGTAGTTACTAATCACACACCATGTCAGTCACTTTAGGTAGAGTTGGTTGGTCCTCACCAACACAGCGGCAGTCACTTTAGAAAGAGTTGGTAGGTATTCTGCTTCAAAGCAGTAGTTTGCAAAATCAACTGTGTTTAGGGGTGAATGGCAATTTCGTGAGTAAAATTACTGGACGAACTAATGTCTCGGAAAAACAAGCGCAGTGCAGTGTCTAGCAGAACAAGGACGGTAAAACTATACTGTTTTAGACAGGCGTGAGGCGGGTGACTTGTGCCTTTCATCACTTCTAAACTAAAAAAAATTGGTGACTTTCCTTGACTGATAGGCATAAAAATCTATCTTACCTGACAGTAAGTGATGATGTGGTCGAAGATGTTGTTCAGGCTAACCTAGAATTACTGGCTTTCAAGGACAGCTGCCAGAACACACCGTTAGGTGTTTGGCGACAGATTTTCAACTTGAGGGTGGTAGCTAGCCAGGCGGGCATACGCAAAAAGCCCTACCACCATGCTGTAACGACTGCCATCCTAAGACAACAACCGGGACCGACAGCTTAACGTGCCCTCCGAAGCACATTTATATATATATATATATATAAATGAGACACATTTAGTTCTACCTCATAGGCATATAATTTGGTGTTTATTCATTGATGTATATTCAACAAGGGCTGAAATTGAACTATCATCTTTCTGTTATGCGCACCAACCATCCAGCCGATAGGATAAACTGCAAATATGGCGCTCGTATTCAATATTTTAACCGTCATAGTCGGTAAGAATGTGACATTTCTTGAATATTTATCTAAAATGTACCTTTCTTTGTCTATCTTGTTTCTTAAATAGATATCACCTTATAAAGAAAAGATCTTGTGGTATTTTCATTCCAAAAGAAAATTGAAAAGTGCCAAATCCTCCCTTTTATATACCCCGGAAGCCTTCCCTATACAAACTTTTCTTTTGATAGTCAACAAAATAGAATTTTGCAATATTGCGCCACAAAAGTTGAAGGGTAAAATTAAATTCCACCTACTCAAAGGCTAATTTCAACTAATATTTATTATTTTTACGTCTAAGTTCATACTTTTTACATTGCTATTTCTGTATCAGTTAAGATTTAAGAAAAGGGACAGTCTACTTTAAACTTTCAGTTGTTTTAGAAACCCATCTAGATTCATATTTAGTTTGAAAAGCTTACCAGGCTTACTTTCAACCTTGGTCCGACCTCTCCTTGCCGGCCATCATCGTAAAGATGGTCGGTGACGAGAGGTCGTGGGAGGCGGTGGCCTCGTTTTGCGAGACAATTGTCTCACAGAGGGAGGCGGAGGAGCGGGAAAGGGAGAGAGATCCTCTCTCTGTTCCGCTCCGCAGAGCGTGGACACGGAGGCGAGGTCGTGCTCGTACTCTGTCTCCGCTCAGAGGACCTGGGGTGTTGGCCGTGGGGACAGCCGGCACCCCCCATCAGGGTTAGGTCCTCATGAGGTGTGGATGCCCTCGTGTTCCAGGGCATCCCACGAAGCGGCATTGGGGGAGGGAGTTATTCCCAGAGGCTGGGCCCGCTTAAGCGGACAGCGACAGCGATGGGGTCTGCGGATGAGAGCGCGAGTGACCCCGCGGCCCCTGTCACTAGTCGATGACGACTGAACACCATGAGGTTTTTAGTCGGTAGTGGGGTCCCTATTGACCCTGAGCCCGACATAACCACCTGCTCCCCGGCGGATGTGTATGCGTAAATGCATTTTCCTCATGAGAATAAAAAAAAACAAAAAAGGCTTACTTTCAACCGCAAGAAGAAAATAGTTTTATTAAACGATAACGGTATTTAACTATATATTTCGACAACTTTCTTGCGAGCTTGCCTACTGTTTCAATTACTAAGACATTATTTATCTTGTTTGTGATGACAAGCAGGGAGCATTTTAAGTGCTACATGTCGACGGATCAATCAGGCAATCTGAACCATTTTGGATGTTACGATGGGCTTGAAGTCGAAATGGATGTCTCTTAACCAAAGTCTTAAACAATACCGAAATGAGTATACCGAGGGCTAATTGTAAAATTTATCAGACTTGCAATGCCCCGCCAGTGATACGTTGAAGAATTTGAACTGATATGCTAATATATGAGCTCTAATTTACACTCAAATAACTGGATTTTTTTTTGCTAATATCCCTTTACCTCGATAACATAGTAAGTGCAGATTTTGTAAGGACTACCTATACATGACCAAAAGCAAGGGTTTTTTTAAAATCTCTTGATTGTAAAGTTTTTATGAGTGCTACACATTTGAAATATTAATGATACTATAGTGTTATAATATTAATATAACTAAACTCCGAAATAGGTGGTAGGTCATATTTGAAAATCACGACGTAGAATTAACATGTACTGTGTAAAATCAGTGTTAAAGAAATATAATGTGTTCAAAGTGTAACCCAAACCGGACTTAGTGGAGTGCAGCAATGAAGTGATCGTGAACATCCAAGATGGCTATGGTGATATCTCAGACAACGAAAGCTGTGATTGGTGGTATTCTCGCCTTAATGATTCTTGGAGCTGTTCTGGTGGTTGGCGCTGCCTTCGGGTGGTTCGATCCCAAGAGAGAAGATGAGGACTCCCCGGCAAAGGTCAGCGCAAGGCTGCAAGGACGGACGTCATTCATTACGCATCGAGCGGTAAGTTTTTATTTTATTCTTTAGCCGCGGTCACTATTACTGAATAAGGTGTACTACGGACTACGAGTTTGCTTCTCAATAAAAGAGCGCGAAATTGGTCATAGTTTCCACCCTTGTCAGACATCTTTATTTAGCTGGATAAAATTTCACTGGAGTGGACTCCGGATGATAGGTTTTAACGCTGATGGGAGAAAATGCTTATTCTAGTACTAACCCTATGAAAGACAATTTGTTAAACTGTATTGACTGAGGTATGGTATAAAAAAACAGATTATTTTGTGTGTATATGGAATTTTTTTTTTATAATGTCGATGCCCGAACAGCTTGGCGTATGAGCATTTTATAATACAATATTATGTGGACTTAATACCTTTGCGATGAAAAAGGTAACAATATAAACAATAATGTTTAAAAAAATTCGCTATTTTTTTTATATTATTCTGTCATTATCAGAGATCTATTATTGAACACCAATATATTTAACACTAAACAAGACACCACCGCCACCTACAAGTCAGAGATGAAATCAATCTAACTGCCTCTGCCCGTATTAACGATCCAAGTTTGTGCTAACCAGGCATCGATGTACTTTATGAACAGACATATAGATAGTGCTTTTACTTGTGCCGATTTTATTAGGATTTGTGAACATTGCAAAGATTTCTACTGTGCTATTAAAAGATAATTATATTAGCGCTGGTTGTCAAGAAATCTAGTAGATAAGTGACATATAAATTGTAATATTGTTGAGGCATTATCTCTTCATTTCATGGTAGGCGTGAAAGTATTGACGTATATCAAGAAATAGAATAGAAATACTATTTATTTATGATATAAAACTGACAAAAACATAACAAAAACAAACCAATTTAAAAACAAATAAAGGGTAAGAAGAATTTCTTGCTGTTCTCTGCCACAAAACGGCCCCACTCAACATAGTGGTAGTCGGCCAGCGTTGGTCTTCCGTTGTGGTCAGTATCATGTTACTGGCATAATTTTATCATGTTACCTTTAGCCAATGTAAAAAATACGGTAGTTAATCATATCGAATATATACAATTATTACAATTACTGTATATTACGAGTAGTTAAAATGTATGGTTCCATTCCATATTAATTGATAAGCTGCTGTAAAAAGCTACTGAAAGCCGCAAGTTACTTTTTTTATTTTTATGCCTGATAGTTTTGTCTTTGACCACTATCCCGCCTGATGGTAAGTGATGATGTGGTCGAAGATGTTGTTCAGGCTAACCTAGAATTACTGGCTGTCAAGGACAGCTGTCGGAACACACCGTTAGGTGCTTGGCGACAGATTTTCAACTTGAGGGTGGTAGCTAGCCAGGCGGGCATTCGAAAAGTGCCCTACCACCATGCTGTAACGACTGCCATCCAAATACAAAAACCGGGACCGACGGCTTAACGGGCCCTCCGAAGCACGGAAGCGCTCAGTAGTAATATCACCAGCGGTCACCCATCCATGTCATGACCGCGGCGGACGTTGCAAAAAAAAAAAAAACAGCTCACTCGTATCATAATATACTATTACGTACCCTAAACAACCAAAAAAGTCATCTATTAAAACAATTTACTCATTGTTCTACCATTAACAGAGAGCGGTTGAACACCAAAATATTTAACAGTAGGCAGATGATGAACCGATAATGTTCTAAGTATGAAGATATAAGAACCACTAACACAATTTACGAGTATACTCATACTTAAGTGGAGTTCTCAAATCAACCCACCTTGCGTGTAACCGTGTCCTAGCTCCGATAAATTTCCTAGCCTGTACATACCTATAATAAAATCAGGCTATTCATAAGAAATAATTTTAATATGTTTAAATTCTATAAAAGACTAATACTAGATAAAATCTGCATAAAAATAGCGTTGTTTAAAAAATCGGCAAAGTGCGCGTCGGACTCGCGCACGAAGGGTTCCTTACCGTGAGCTATACAACATTATTATACTTCATATTTTGACCTTTTTTTACTTTTAACGTCAGCGAGTCCAACTCGCACTTGGCCAATTTTTTGTGTTTGTTGTTATATCGGCAACAGAAATACATCATCTGTGAAAATTTCAACTGTCTAGCTATCACCGTTCTTGAGATACAGCCTGGTGACAGACGGACGGACAGCGAAGTCTCAGTAATAGGGTCCCGTTTTTACCCTTTGGGTACGGAACCCTAAAAAGTTTTATTTGTTATGGTGCCAAAAATATGTAATGATTTGGCAAATTCAATGCTGGAATTGGAAAACATAACAAAATTTAGGTATATGGAAATTGTTTAATTGGTTGACATCTTAGTACTTTACATAATTATTGACGGAAAATAACTGACCTGTATTTTTTATTCGTATTTTTATAATATGTTTATCTGTATCCAATGACATTATATTCAATGCAATTCAATTACAATAAATTCACATCATGGTTAAAAGTATAAATGAAATAATTTTAGTACGTACTGAGAAGCACGATACTTAAGTAATTTTATTTAAAAATATAATATTGTATTCCGTAAAGGATAAAATTAAATGAAATACAAATTGTTATAACACCATTCTATACAGTTTATGCAATATAATCATGATTCTGAACTAGAGATGAGTCTGATGGTAGGCTGCACTTGTGCATTGGTGGTAACACAGAAATCTGTGAGAGGCCTTTGAATCAGTTTTGGTGACGTGCCTTTGAATTGAATTCGCGCACGGCATGTGATTACCATTACTAAAATTGCCGTCGGGACTCGTGATGTCATAGTAGGTAGGTAGAGATTGTAGCGTTGCTACAGTTTTTATTGTTTGTATTGCAAAACAACTATAATAAAACTTACCACTGAGACAAATGAACGAAGGAATTTACATTAGTAAACAAACAAATTTCCGTCATTCTGAGGATGTGTAGCACTACTTAGCTACATATACTTAGCTAGCATTGTAGGAACTTGTTTTCATTCATATTTACGATATAAACAACACTCCATATGAGGTTACAACTCCCTTTTTTTGTAATTCATACTTTGTTTCGTAAAAACAAATATTCGGCATTTTGCAAACACTATAATGACAATGACGTTTTAGTAAAACGTCATGAAGTTGAATCGTTGCGGAGCACGTTCAAAAACTGTACTTTTGTTTATGAAAAGTTCCAATATGTAGAACGGAACGTAGCGCGTTCTTTACGCAAACAAGGTTTCATTTTAATATATGTGAAATTAAGATTTCTACATAGTAAGACAAATAAAGATTGTTAGATGGCACAAAAGCAACTTTATTTAAGCCTTATCTACAATTTAGGAAAATATATTTTTTTCAAAAACTACGGTTGTGTCATGACGCTGCAAGGGGGTCTGCGTGAGATGGAACGGTCGGCTGAGAGGTCTTCCCGGATTGGTTCATGCGCTTGAGTCTGACTAGGAAAAAATAGTGAAAAGAAAAGATGGCCGAGATGATGAATGAGCTTGGTGTTCTTGGCGATCACGGCGAAGATTTTAATCATCGGCACCGGCGAGACCCGCTGACGAATTATAAAACCCGCAAAAAAAGGTGAGATAAAACTGATCTAAATTTCAACGGTGATCAGAGTCTTTTTGTTGCGAAACATTCTTTTTCTTCGAGTGGCGTCATGCGACTCGACCACGTTTGAAATACTAACGCTGTGATATTTTTCCACAGCGGGTTTTTGTTACCCCGCATTCTTGGGACTGCCAGCCCCAGCCCTACGAACGACCCGGAACCCCACGGTACCTGAGTTTGCCCCGCGATTGGGAATATAAGGAATAATAACTTTACGATGGCGCGGTTCATCCCGCCACATTGCGCATTTTAAATTTTATTTCGCACTCGACATTTGGAATGTGTCCGTCCTCTTCACGACCCCCAGCATTTCATCACGGCAAAAGTGAATAGCTCCACATTGGGACGCTATACTACATAACCAGCGTCAGTGTGCAAATATTGCGAGATCCAGTTCATGGAATGAGATGCTCGTCGTCAAGTTTATTATAATATCTATTTAGGGACATTTTTTAGTAATTTGATGCACAAGGACAATGTACCTTCATAAATCTTAGGAAATTTATTATTTCATATAATTTGCTCAAAGGAATTTAATCCAGTTAATTAGTTTGTTTATTTAACCAACTGTTATTTCACCTTGTCTTTGAGAATGTTCAATGTACAAGTAAAAAGGGTGTTAAATTGGAAATACTTTTCAAGAAGTAGGCACTTGTATTAGGATAGCTACTCTTATATATTAAAATATGCATTTATAAATTGTTATTACTGTGTTTAGAATAACTAGTTTATAGCATCTTAGACATTATAGTTCAATAACACACATACACACTACACATTCCACTTCGGTTAGGATTATTTACTGGCAAATTAGTATTACTGCATGGAAATATTGTTACCTTCTTTTTTTTTTATTAAAAACATACTTCTAGATTCAAATTTAATTCTTTCATTTTGTCCTCATAAAACAATTTCAGAAATAATAATATGAACGGTCCTTGAAACAAAGGTTTGTTGTTTTGTTGACTGATTGTTATCCAGGTAATATAGTATATAACTTTTGATCCAAAGGTCCTATGACCATCTGCAAAGTAACTTTTAGAATCCTCTTGGCGAGCTCCAGCTGATGGGAACATTTTCCCAGTAAGTTCAACTTTGTAAGGTGGTTAAGGTGGAATTATTTTTATTGCTTTGCAAATTACCTAACGTGTGTTTTTATTTATACTACACCACTTATCACGTTACAAGATCTTTCAGTCTGCAGATCTGCATTTTTATGCACGCCCTTCCACTAAACGTGATTATTTAAATTTGTTCGTGCAGCGATATTACTGTGAACTTGAATTCGTTCGCGCTACACACACGCAAGAAATAGTTACGCTGATGAATCCATCCAAAATGCACGTAGTTTTGAGAAAATTGTACTTCTCACTATGACCCTGTTCTTCGATTTCGAGATCGTATGAATCGATTTGAGATAATATATTAAGCTTATTAAGATTAACATGGTTTTGAAGACTTACAATCTTGTTTAGGACTTGCGAATTTTGTTCTGAAACTTAACGCAATTCTATTTCACAAACAAATTTTTCACACAAGAAGTTTTGGTGCTACAGACAAGGTATATTTTATGTTGGAATTGTAGTCAAGGACGATTTAAAGTATATTTTTATTTTATTTTTATACTTTCCATGTAAGTCTATCGCTTCAAAAGTCAGGTCTGATTCTAATTTGAGGACTGTAAAGTAGTACTAGGTATTTGAAATTGGTATTTTATTGCGGCAATAGAGCTATGGACTGCCATGCAGTAAGTCCATGACTAAATCCCCACCGCTGGTTTGAGCCTCACAGCATGAAGATGATGTTCTTCATAATGGAAAAACTTTTTGCGAATGCTTGCCTACCACCTTCAAGTAGAAAATCTGTCGCCAAGCATCTAACATTGTAAAATTAAAAATTAACGAGAGGACCATTAATGTCATGTGCGGGGTTTGAACCAACGTCTAACCGACTGAGCTAACATGATAATTCCTATCGTTCTTTAACCATCGTATTGGAATGGAGCAACACCTATAGAGTATTATTATATATTCTATGCCTATAGTTCAACTTACGTCCTACTATAAACAAGACTAATTTTGCAATTCAGGCTGCCGGGCGCAGTACAATTCGTCACTTGTGACAAAATGCATCTGTTAGAGCAGAGGTTACCGCTTAGCATCAGGTGGGCCTCATGCATGTTCCGTTACATCACATAAAAAAATTGTAAACTGTGGATTTCAATTTATTTATTTATTTTATTTCAATTGAAATTCACAGTAAATTAGGATGACCTTTTGAGAACCCGTCCAACAGGATTAAAAAAAACCGTACCATTTATAGCTGGCGTGTTATAAATACACTGGCTGCGAAACGAAACATTTTCAACTTATTTTAAAGCTTAAACGTAGAAGTATACAAACAGATTATGAAACAAGATAACGGTAATGAAATAGGCCACCCGCCGCGTTTTCACACTTAAAAAGTTAAAATTTCGTATGCTGACCGCACTTGCCCCGGCCCCGGCACAGCTTCGAATAAAAGCAAATTTTTAATTAACATAAAACATAAAGGTATTAAAAAAGTTTTCGACAAAAGACCTTGTGCGTAAATTTTAATATCATTTTGTGTGCCTTCACTGGACCAATTTTAAAATTAATATTGGAAAATCAAGTGAAGTATTTACAGGATGTCCTAGAGTATTTTGGGAAAGTACTTTATTGAAAATATTACAGAGAATTTTATAATCGCCATATATATATTAGCGTTAATGTATTTTCGAGGATAGCTTTTATTTAAATATTTTTGTGGCTCCAATTGTAAGGGTCAATCATAAACTTCCATTCTATACTATGCATCAAAAACAAAATTATATCAAAATCTTTATTTATGATATTATTGTAGGATAATGAAGCCTGTAACAACGTTAATGTAAATAAAAAGCTCTGAATTAGAAACCAAAGCTCACGATACGTTACATGTAATTTATATTATACAAGTATTACAAATTTATGTTTAATATAACGATACCTTTTAAAATAATTGCCTCTCAACGTAATACTAGAAAAAGTCGACGAAGTTAATTTGACTCAAACTTTCGTTGACATAAAACAATTACAAACAGTTTTTAGTTAGAAGTATTCATGATTTCCCTTGAGTCAAAAAGGTAGATTAGAATACGCTCATTCTTATAAAATGCTGTACGAATATGTCATTACGGACAGTGAAAGTTGAACTGAGTTTGGAACTGTTTATACTGGATGACTTACGACATATTAAATGTCACCAAAACCAGGCCTGGCTCACACCGCACTTTAGGTCCATAGCTACAAATATATCGGCTTATTCGTCCGCACGAGATTATTCTACGGTGTGTGCTATGGCAGAATAGAATAGAGCTACACGTGGCTGTGCGATGCCTTCTTGGTGAATATAAATATTAGGTACTCCGTGCTTTGCGAGCTGAAGTGCACTTTATTGCTTTGTATTAGTTACGAAGCAATAAAGTGCTGCAAGTAAATTTGTTATTTTTTGGAATGGTTTTGCGGAGTTACACTTCTGATCCTTTTTATTCTGTGCCAAAACATATTCGAAAAATTATGAGTGAGACATCTCTGCCTAATCCTTTGGGTCCATCTCTTTTTTATCTGTTTGGCTATCCTTTGACTAAAGTTGAATAATTCTCAACTTATGGAAAAAGATGATGCGTTGTCGGAACACACCACCAGTAGATGCTTGACTTTTCTATTTCAGGCTTGGCTTTTCTGGTTTAGGGTGGACACTTAGGTGGGCATTCTCAGAATATCCTACCATCCAAAACCTACCATATTTCTACCCATATCCAACCTCTGAGTCTGTTTCGGTACAGTCTTTGGATGATCTAAACCAAGATTTGTAATTGTTTTTATGGCTACCTCACAACTGATCCTGTCTCTCCTCAGAAGTTTTCTTATCTGAATAATACCGCTACGTTTTAAGATCGACAGAATATTATGCTGCAACATGCTACTCAAGGAGCAGTGGTATGTTGCTCATTCTGCGTATTCCATTCTCAATCAGACAAAGTATACAAATGTAGAGGATATAGAGCACATGTTTTATCCCAATTTACAAAGCAGTTAAGGGGCATGGACGATTGTCATAACGCCTACACTTGGCAGGTGTCTAGCATAGTATTTTTTTCAGAAGGTGATCTTGCACTCCTTCTTGTTTTCCCCTTCACGCCTTGTCGTATCGTGTGGTTCGTGGAGTGAATTAAGCGATACTTACGACAAATATTTATTATAATAAGGTGTCCTGGATAGTCAGCGGGCAGCATGTGAAGACCTTGTGACCAGGCCGTCTTTGTGCTGATGGTGGCTAGTACCTATTCGAGAGGAATGCTTCGCTAGGGGGCATGGCTGATGGAAACAATCTTTACACTTTACAAAAATATTATTTATTATACCAAAAATTACAATGTCTAACTCTATAGTCCTTTTAAGCCGAGCACTGCTGCTTACTACTACGCGCGGGGAAACTACGGAAGTTTGTCGCGCACATGGGGGTCTAAATTTGATTATTTTGGTACCTTAGGTTATGACGAAGGGAGGTCCCGTCCTTTATACATGCCGTTCGTTGTTTCCCAAAAATATGTTCTCTTTTGCTCCGTTTAATTCCTCATGGATTCGTGTCGCCTCGTGGCGGCCATTTTGGTGAGCAGCGTCCGTTCCTCAAAGTTCAGCGAAGGAAGCTGTGTGGCGCCAACGGCACACGTTTCCTCAACGCCTCTTAAATTTTCCTCGTATATTATTTCTATGAAAATTAATCTTCAATATGCCTTGACTTGGCACTTAATTTCTGGAACGCGAAATGTGTATACGCACGTACATTCGTGCAAGAAGTAATGAGGTCTCTCCTTGTCATCGGCGGATGAGGGGTATATATACCAGCTTGCGGGAGGCAGGGTAACACCCGTTAGTTTGATCTTCCTTCTCGCTTGCTCGCATGTGCTACTTCTTTCCTTTTTTCATAACCTCACTTTATTATTGAGTATTCTTTGTAATATTAAATTCTAAAGCCTAATCTGAGTATACAATTCAAAAGAGGAAAATGCCAATACTAATCTATTCAATTTTCATATACAATAGCCCTTGCAATTTTGACAATTATCATCATGTGGTCGACCCAGCTTTTCAAATGACTACAACTTTTAAACGATGATTATTCTTAAATTAATTTATATTGTTACCTGACCAGGAACAGGTGTTAAATATAATTTCATAATGAGCCTGGACGGTAAAAAGGAAATATCTTGAAAACCAGAGACTGTTTCCAAGTTCATTGACAAAACTTGTTATTGTTCTCAAATGGTCAATAATCTGTTAGACATGCAATAATTATATATTAGGGGTAATCATGGGTTATTGAGAGATCGCCTCGTGATCTTTTCCAGCTTCCAGAATGCCGGGAAAAGCAGGACTTTATTATTAAACATTTTGATTTTTTTATTTACTTTTCGCGAGCAATATATTTTCGAGGCGAGTATTCCATCGCATTTTTATCAGGCGCTTGTGGGATCTCAGACCATTCTTCACATTCAAAACGTTAGAATATCTTTGCCGTGACATTCTCTCAATATTCCTAACTAATCAAAACATACCAGGTTTGGTCTTTCATACGTACATTCCGCAAACAAAACATTTAAGAGGCTTCGGTTTATTTATATTTCAATACATCTCCCAGATTTACCTAGGTTTGAGGTGCTATCTAAATAGTATGCTTTGCTCGCTTGTTTATTTAGGCGTTCTCACCACCGACTAGATAATTCTTATTGGAAATATAATGCAATAGGATAATAACACTACAATACCCCCTTTCCCAGGAAAAGCGGAAAACTCAGTTTGACGCTACAGCCACGGCAGTCCTAAACAAAAACTTTCCCAGGTTCCTCCTAACTACTCCCAAATGAAGATATATAAATCTTTATGTTTTTAAATCCATTCTTTTTAATTAATCAGTACTAATATTATAAATGCGAAAATAACTCTGTCTGTCTGTTACGCTTTCCTGCCAAACCTACTGGACCGATTTGAATGAAATTTGATATGGAAATAGTTTGAGACCCGGGAAAAAGCATCAGTTTTTATCCAACTGTGCGAAAAGAGGTTAATGTTTTGCGCGATAACCGACATACGCGCGGGCGGAGCCTCGCCCGGAAAGCTAATATATTATAAAAGCGCTAATTATTGTTATGGCATGGTCACACATAAATTTAGTTAAAAACAAGAAACTTTAAATAAGAAATAACGTGTTTACATTCGTTACACTGTCTTAATTGTTGAATTGCGTGTGAAGGGCAAATAGGAAATTACTTTTAATTATTCTCATCAAATAAATAGTGTTTCTTTCAAGTGAGTTATTAACGTTTGCTTCTTTGAATTAAGCACTTAAGTTACAAAATATTTTGAATCATTGATGTCGTTAAATTAATCTGACATTAACACTTTAAATTGTTTTCTAAGTTTTATGATGCTCTAAAGTAAAATATTACTGCAAAATTACTGTTAATGCCATTGGACTAAGTAACAAGCTGTTCTTCTTAAAAATCAGAGTTGCTCATCTTTAAAAATTGTTTATGACCATTGTTTGTAAAAGATATGGTAATATATTTTTTTTTATCATTTTTGAGATTATTAAATTTATTCTTCTTCCTGAAATTACCCCACGGTAAGTTGGGTCAGCATAACACATTTTTGAAGCGCTCGTAGCGAAGTTTTCTTAGCCATTCAGAACCGATCAGCAAAGCTAAGCAACGTCCGCCGCGGCCATGAGATGAGATCTTTACCATGAGGTGAGATAGTGGTCAAAGGCTAACCTATCAGGCATAAAAAAAAACCACTATATTCTTCTCTGTTGGTTTTTTTGTATTTTAGGTAAGTTTTAAACACCTTTCGTTCACATATAATAATGAACGTAATCCATCCGTACCTTCTTGTAATTTCGTTAATATGAAATATTTCTATATATACAGAAATATTATAAAGAAAAATATAAATATAAAATATTATATAGACTGAAGATGTAAATTTTATCCACAAACTTTGTCCTCTGATTTGATCCACATTTGAAAGGCAAAATTATGATTATATTACATAGACAAGTACAACCATCTCTTTTTGACATTTCCCGTGGAAATATGTCTTCTTTTTTTAAGAATTGATACTTAATGTGGATAAAATAACGTCTGACATATGAAAGGGAGACGTTATCCTTGTTCGTGTAGAAGTTCACTAATTGAATAATATAATGTGGGGTGCGTAAAGCAATTTTTTTTTTTTTTATTTATTGCTGATAGGTAAGCCTTTGACCACAATCTCACGTGATAGTAAGTGATGATTTGGTTGAAGGTGTTAACAGGCTTAACCTAGAATTAGACGTAAATCTTGCGTATCACTTACTAATAAGTGATGTAGCGAGCGGGGACAAGCTCAATAAGCGAGAAAAAATGTTACATAACAATATGAATAAAAACTATTATATTCTTATGTATGAAGATACTAATAGAGAAAATGGATTTCTCCACCGTGGATAAATATTCACCGGCACGTACAGTCGCCTGCAGTAAGAAGTATACATTTCGTAATTTTCAAAATAATGCTAAGTTTAATAAATATTGAAGTTAATATTAAAATCAAATTATTCAAATTATTCTTTGACTTGAAGATACTTCTGTGTACACTAAGAGGAACAGAAGTTATTGGCACAATTTTGAAAATTAATCGCCTGCATAAAGTGTATACTTCTTATTGCAGGCGACTGCACTAGCGTGGACAGTTGTAAAACAATTGAAAGGTGAGTAGATTTTATCCTTTCCCCGGGGAGTTATGTCTCCGATCCGTGCTAGGTCCGCAGGTGGTAGGTCTTTTTCGCAAGTGTCCTTGCCCTGTCTGACGCGTATTACCGCAGGGTCAGATATTCCGCCTTAAAGCAGTAATGTGCCAACACTACTATGCTAACGCACTGAGTAAAAAATAAAATTACTGGGTGAACGAGATATAGGAACGTGTTTGAGTGACGAGAGCAGTTCAATGTGAAGCAAAACAAGATCGGTGACACTGCTATAGGACAGCCGTGACCACATCAGGCGGGTGACTTGATCATCTCATAACTTTTAACCGACTACCAAAAATGGAGGAGGTTTTCAATTCGATACGTTTTTATGTACCACGCATAACTTTTTACAGAGTATTCCGATTTTGGTTATTTTTTTATAGTAAAGGGTATACCTCTGAGGTGGTTACCAAACAAATTTCATCAAAATTGGTCAAGTCGTTTTTAAGTTACACTTAACTAAATGAAATATGCTTGACATTCGTAGATGACTTGGTAGTTGCAAGTTTTATCGATGGTGATGGTGGTATTGTAGGTGATTGAAAATCTTTAAACCAGTCATTATCAATAGAAAGGAAGTAAAAATTTTATTTAATAAAATTATGTAATGTAATAAATTAACCCCCTTGGGGTGCCGTTGTTAGAATAGCACCTCCCCATATCATCCCGTTGGTGTCGTAAAAGGCGACTAAGGGAATAATTATACTAGAAGGTGGGCTGCAGCGCCTTCTAAAGAGCTACTATCTTACACTGCGATCCCCAAGCCGCCTGCCAAGCGTGGGGATAATGGCAAATACCCCCTTTATAGGGGAGGCTGAGTTCAGCAGTGGACGATCCGGCTGATACAGTAACTAAATTACTCAATTAAAGGTATAAAGTAGTCTATGCTAACTTTCGATCGTGAAACTCTGATTATCATAATTTTGACTATAGTAAAGTTTTGACATACCCAAAAACGCTCTAAAAAGCATACAAAGCGGATTGTTTCAATATCGACTTGGGCGTAGCTACGCACATGAATTATTTATTTGTATTGAGGCTCGAAGGAATCTACGGTTGAACACTCACTGGGCGTGACTGGACTTGGAGCAAACTAAAGGAAGTATCTCTATTTGTTCAACACTCTTTTTAGATATCTCTTTTAGATAGCGAGCAAGGAAAAACTTCTACAGCCTTAATTTGCTATAGACTATATATACTGACTTACTTATAACTAGGTAAAGGAAATTGTGAAGCACTCGTAGCGAAGTTTGCTTAGCCGTCCAGAACCGATCAGTAAAGTTAAGCAACGTCCGCCGCGGTAATGACTTGGATGGGTGACCGCTGGTGACATTACCACTGAGCACTTCCGTGCTTTGGAGGGCACGTTAAGCCGTCGGTACCGGTTGTCTTAGGATGGCAGTCGTCATAGCATGGTGGTAGAGCATTTAGTGATGCCCGCCTGGCTAGCACCACCCTCAAGTAGAAAATCTGTCGCTAAGTATCTAACGGTGTGTTCCGGCAGCTGTCCTTGAGAGCCAGTAATTCTAGATTAGCCTGAACAACATCTTCAACCACATCATCACTTACCATGAAGTGAGATAGTAGTCAAAGGCTAACCTATAAGGCAAAAAAGGTAGTTTAACGACAGAGTTATATCCTAATAAAGCATCATCACCGTGAAAATACGTGACAGCAACCCTTTTCATATTAGCATACGGTTTCAACTATAGTATGTATCTTAAGAGTGGTTAGTAAAAAATGTTTTTTTCTTAAGCCGTCCAAGCGCAGTAACTTAATCGAAACTGTTTAAATCTCATTTCCGAAAGCTAGTCATAAACCCTTACATATTTTGTAGGGATAACGTAAATCGGTGATTGTTGAAGTTGTTATTGTTAAATCAGGTAATTTTTGATAAGCGAACAGATTAAGCACGGAAACATCAATATAAATTTTTCTTGTATATAGATAATTTCATAGTTGTAATTTATACGTAGGGAAACTAATAGCAAAAATAAGTCTATAAGTTTCTATGGAATTAATAAGCCGTGTGGATATGGTGAAAACATTTGGCTGAGTAAACAAGTATGTATTTGTATTTAATATTTATTCGGTAATTTTGTTTTGTATTTTTTTTTGCATTCATGTAATTTTATGTAATATTTTTATTTTTATGTATATTTTATATGTAAGTAACTTATATGGTGGTTTGATTCGAAATACTTAGTGTGATTGAGGTAAATTGAGGAAATAGTCTTACATTCTTATACCTCTACACTTTATTTACTTGTGTGTATTCATATTATTAAGTTGTATGTAACAAGTTGATTTTTTCGTCACCTGCAAGGCTTTGCCTGAAAATCAGCGTCAGTTGCTTACAAGCATCTGACATTTGTGCTGAGGTAGGGCCTATTTGGCTCAATGCTGCTCTTAACTATCTTATCTTTGTAACTTTTCTTTGTGTGTCAAATACAATTATTTTTCTTTCTTTCTTTCTTTCTAACCTAATTTTTTTTTTTTTTTAGTAACATTACTCAAATCTTTGTTTTCAGGTGTCTTTGCACAGTTTCCAGTGAAACTCTGAGGATAGGATGTGAATATATTGATAAGATAATAATAATCTTTTGACATGAATTAAATACCGATATAGAAGTGTTAATGTCAGATCACTCATCATAGCAATTACTTTCAGAAACTAGACTAGAATACAATCACCCATCCTTACACGTTGGTGTCGTAAGAGGCTATAGGTAATATACTGGAAGCTGGGCAGTAGCTCCATCAGAGGAACTACTATCATAATTGAGATCCCCAAGACACCTACCATGCGTGAGGATTATTCTAAACCCCCCTTAATAAGGGAAGCTGTGTTCAGTAGTGGACAATCCAGCTGACACAGTCCGGTGGAATTTAGGTTTCAACAATTGTCATCAATTAACGTCAGATCAATTTGGTGCTATCCAAAAATATTAAAAACACTTAAGCCTTTTTATAGAATATTATTCTATAACAAGGCTTATTCCTTACCATATACAGATATCAAATTAATTTTACTGTACTAGCTTTACGGGCGCGGCTCCGCCTGCGCGTATGTCAGTCATCGCGCAAAAACATTAACCTCTTTTTGCGCAGTTGGATAGTAACTATCCTATGTTTTTTCATGTGTCTCAGACTATTTCCATACCAAATTTCATTATAATCGGTCCAGTAGTTTTGGCGTGAAAGGGTAAGAGATAGAGTTACTTTCGCATTTATAATATTAATATTACTGTATTAGCCGGATTGTCCACTGCTGAACATAGCTTCTCCCGGTAAGGGGGAGTGGTTGGCCATAATCACCACGCTTGGCAGGCGTCTTAGGGATTGCAGTACCTTCCGGTATTTTAATTTTAGTTGCCTCTTACGACACCCACAGGTAGCAATGGAGCGGGTTACATTCTAGACCAGTACCCGCAGGGGCCGCGGCAAATTTACGTTACAAGAACATATATCAATATTTTATCATAATTTCCTTAGGAATAACACAGGAAACTTTGCACACATAAAAACATTAACGTACTCATGTAAAGCTAAGTTTGAGGTATTATTTGCCTATAGTTATTAATGGATTAATAACTAGTAGATCAAAATGATTGAAAGTAATCGAAAAAATATTACGTAAAATGAAAGTCACCCTTAATAAATAAAATACCTTAACCTTTTCATTGCTCTGAAAAACACAACTTTTTCATTATTGTATAATACCTATGCTATTATTTTTATGAAACTGTTGGCATTCCGTGACCGTATCAAATGAATTATTAATAGGTAAGCAGACCAAGCCAACTTTACGCTACTATAATAATATTATTTAGTGTTCAAAAGTTACGTTGGATTCGTGGGGCCAATTCGACCATAACCTAGTACAAGTATTATACTAGGATTAGCAAAGATATTATTATAGATTAATGACATTGAAGTTTATTAAACATATATTAATATATTTTATAGTTCACAAAAGCTACCTTATGATTTATGACGACCAACATTCATAAAGTAAACAAGTTATTCAACTTCATTTATAAAAATCATTTTAGAAGGCATTCAATTAATAGGTATTTAAGAAAAATACTTCAATACATAAAAATAAATTTCCTAAAGACTATGTTTCGTGGAGAACAACGTTGAAAATTCTTCCGGTTGGGCTACATGGCGTTTATGATGTCACATCGGCGAAGCAGGACAGTTAGGCGGAATCGATATGAAGAATTCACGGATGATCAAAGTCACTTGAGGAGAATTTATAAAACAGAATTCTTTACTTTGAAACCTTATGATTATTTATAAAAGTGACTTTTATGTGAATTAAAATCACGGCAGATAAATATTACATTATTTTATATCCATGTAAAAAACTATGCTTTAAATTTATGTTATTTAAGATTTTCCTCAGTTAGCCTCAAACATAAATTAGTGATCAAAATCTTACTGAAAAACGCTAAAATGATCAAAGTCATATACTTTAACTTTGGCAGATTATTATAATTATAGTTTTGGCAGATTTTCATAGTATTCCTGAGCATTTCTTGTACAAAATTGTTTCAATGTTTTAAATCTGTGTAAAGAGGCAAATAACCTCAAACTAACTTCTCAACTTGACATTTGAATACTCGTTCGATAACTTAAAAGAAAGATCAAAGTCATCATAGACTCTGAACGATTTTAACTTTTTCAGTACGGACCTTGATCATAATTAACTTTTATGCCCAAAATTAATAGCGCATTGTTCGGAACTATGAACGTTATTAGCCTTTTTATGATTCATGCCAGGCAAGTTTAGCCTTTAGTGAACTAGATGCCGTTATCAACTAGAAACTCTCTTCGGGATGACTGATCATTCTTTCTGTGTATATTCTGATACTTTATCAGCCAGATAGTCCACTGCTGAACGCAACCTCCTCCGTCATGGGGAGATTTGCCATAATCCCCACGCTTGGCCAATGGACATAAATAAGTAAAATAAGTAAAATGTAAAAGGAAACACAAGAAACTTTATAAGAATATTCTGAAACTGACCCTAAGTCATATAATCTAGTAATTAAGTCTTATTAATTTAGTTCTATACATTACAATGTAAATAGTATACACTACTTGCATCGGTGAAATGTGATTGCCCCTCTCGCTGCCCTTTTAACTACCTACCCTCGCTATATATACGCAAATCATACCAAAGCAATAAGAATAAAAGAGTAGAACGAAATCTCCTTCGACCGACTTCTCTTGCCAACTTCGGTTGTGATCTTAAGATGGCATTCGTTGCAGCATGTTGGTAGGACATTTTGCGAATGCCAGCTTGGCTGGTTATCACACTCAAGTAGAAAGTCTGTCGCCAAGCACCGAACAGTGTATTCCGCAGCTGTCCTTGTGAGACAGTAGTTCTAGGTAAGCCTGAACAACATCATCTCTATATAAAGGCAACTTATAAAGATGCGACAAGACATGGAACGTCTAAAACTTATTATTGAAGCTCCTGTATATGACACCCTAAACAAAAATATGACTTCAATATTACATGCCGTGTACAAATAAATAATACTTTGTATATAATAACTAATTGTATAATTAACCTTTTATTGATCAACATCAATATTTTATCATTACAAAAATATCAAACGAATACGTCTAGACAGGGGTGAACTCAGAAATAGCGAATTTATTTAATAAATTTGACTGCTGTAGGCATGTTTAAGGCGAAATATAATCTAATTTTGTGTCGGAGTTGTGTTTATTACATACTAGCTTTCCGGACGCGGCTCCGCCCGCGCGTATGTAGGTTATCGCGCGAAAACATTAACCTCTTTTTGAGTAGTCGGATAAAAACTATCCTATGTTTTTTCCCGGGTCTCAAACTATTTCCGTACCAAATTTCATTCACCAAGTCCAGTAGTTTTGGCGTGAAAGCGTAACAGACAGACAGACAGAGTTACTTTCGCATTTATAATATTAGAACTGAAGTACTGATTTCATCGTCTGATATTTCATAACAATCATTTCGTTTTTTAGTCGAGTAGCATAATAGTATCGTTTTAAATTCTTGAGATTCAGGTTTAATTCCCAGTTATTGAATTTTGATGATAGTAGGTAGCAGATATTTGACTATTTTACATTTTCAAGAGAACGGAAGTCGGATTTGTGGTCCGTTGTTGGCAATAGGCTCTTCTTATATTCCATGGGTACAAAATTTTACCTAAAAGTAATTTAAAGGGACAACTACATTAACCAAAAGTTTTCGCAGCCCCATATTTGTAAGTCAAAATAGATGAATTAGGTACTTTACTCAGTGAGGTGTACCCCCAATATCAGAGGATACTACTAAATAATAAGAAAATACAATTTTTATTTGTTTATATTTATTTTGTACTTTGCAACTGAGTATAAAGCTTATCCATTGGATTATAAAACTATGTAAAGTAATTTATCTATCAAGTTTATATTTATCAATTAATAAAGAAATAGGGAGCTGTTAACTTTATCAGTTTTAAGCATTTGTGTGTTTTAATCATTTAATCAGAAGGTTGAATTACAAACAGGATATATTATCATCAGTACTATAATATTATAAATGCGAAAGTAACTTGTCTGTCTGTCTGTCTGTCTGTTACGCTTTCACGCCAAAACTACTGGACCGATTTGAATGAAATTTGGTATGAAAATAGTTTCAGACCCGGGAAAAAACATAGGATAGTTTTTATCCAATTGCGCAAAAAGAGGTTAATGTTTTTGCGCGATAACTGACATACGCGCGGGCGGAGCCGCGCCCGGAAAACTAGTATGTAATATATTCTGAAACTCCAGATTTCTTCAATGTCAAATAATCAATGCTACAGTTTTCTTCAATCAAAATGTGTGTCAAGTAATTAATGCTACAGTGCCCTGAATTTAACAAAAGACAATAAGTTTAGGATCCCCTTTCTCGTAGTGCCCCTCTCATAACAAACCTAATCCACCACACCGTTTCCGATAAAATAACACTAACAACCAAACCTGAATGCTTCTAGTCACGTAAAAGTCTCATTAACGCAGTCGAATACCGCTATATAATTCCAATCGTTTGAAAGACACTTTGATTATGATTTATGAATTGTTAAATGGATATACCGCTGGGATTTTTTTCCGGTTTTTTGAGACAGGTTTATTTGCCCGCCAGGTGGCGATGGCTATGAACTATGAGCATAATATATACTTAATGTGGGTAGGACATTTTCCGAATGCTTGATAAACTAGCTACTATACTCAAATGTAAAATCATTTGAAGCAGTGATGGCTAAGTGGCATTGGCTATAGACTGCCGCACTGCAGGTCCATAGTTCGAATCCCGCCGTGGGCTTGAGCTTCACCGCATGGTGAAAGGGCATTTTTGCGAATACCCGCCTGGCTAGCGACCACCCTCATGTAGAAAACCTGTCGCCAAGCACCTAACGGTGTGTTCCGGCAGCTGTCCTTGAGAGCCAGTATTTCTAGGTTAAGTCTGTTAACACCTTCAACCACATCATCACTTACCATCAGGTGAGATTGTCGTCAAAGGCTTACCTAACAGCAATAAAAAAAAGCTACTATACTCAAATGTAAAATAATTTGAATCATCACTCAACAGTGTGTTCCGGCAGCTGTCGTTATAGAAATTGAAATTGAAATTTATTTATCGTTTTAACAAACATTATTAAACATATATATATCAGAGTACAATAATAGTATTGTAGTATATCTTTACATAAACATTGGAAACACATTGGTACCCAAAGTAGGATAGACCTGTGATATGGCATACCAATGCTCTCCCCCGGACATAAGTAGTAAATTAAGAAATGTTACAACTCATTGATTATATGTAGTATAATAACAAAGTTAATTGTGTTTTAATTGTTTCGAAAACTAAGTAATGAAATTATAATACATATGTTATTTAGCATGCATTTCTATAAGCGTACCGAGATTTGTGTAGAAGAAGTGTTTAGGAACGAGTGTGTGACGGCATGTGAGTGAAGGGGTGAGTGTGTGAAGGGATGTGAGTGTGTGTGTGTTAAGGTGACTGTATGGGTTTTAATGTTGAAAAGGTTGAAAAGTTATGGGCCTGTAATTCTAAGTCTAGCTTTGTAAGACCTATGACCAACGTAAGTGAGTTGGTGGCCAAATGCCTACACTTCTGGCCTTGTAATAAAATTAATAACGAAAGTTTTGATATACGTATTTGAAACATTTGTTTATTTTTATATTATTTCTATCATAAGAAACATGAATTTATAAAATTGTACAATAATCGTGCTCGGTGTAACAACGCAGTTATAAGGCCAATACATAATACTTATCCTATCTTCCGATGAAAAAATAAAGATTCATGCTTACCCAAGGCTTTTATATGTATTCGAAAATCATTCAAAAATCACAAGAAGGCTATAGACGCGTACATTTACAGTTCATTCTTGACTTTATTTTCAAAAAATCTGTGGGTTCTATGTCTATGTGGTACAACTACCGTTCGCTGACTCTAATATGGTATTTTTTGCAATAACACTTGCTAAGTGAATATATTATTATAAGTTCCCCGTGGGGTGTCGGGTTAGAATGTCACCCCCATTGCTACCTGTGGGTGTCGTAAGAGGTAAAGGTAAAATATCGGAAGGCGGGCAGCAGCGCCTTTTGAGGAACTGATATCTTACACTGCGATCCCAAGACGCCTGCCAAGCGTGGAGATTATTGCAAATCCCCCCTTAGTGGGGAGGCTGTGTTGAGCAGTTGACAATGCGGCTGATACAGTAAGTGAATAAACAGACAATACTACAAAGAAAGAGGGGTAAGACAGAGTTATACGATAGGAGAAAAGGGATAAATTTCAGATATGACGCACTTACTACGATAGCTCAGTTGGAAAAGCATGTCCTGGCATGAAGACGGATGGTTGAGGGATCGAATTCCACTCCTTGTTAAAAAATTCCCTTCATTGTAATGTTGTTTACGGTAGGTACACTGACGTTAGAGAGATGTAATTACAATCTTAGACAATAAATGGAATGATATATGTATTTGGTTTGTGAATTGTTTAGGCTACGAGCAGTGTTTTGATATGAAAAAAATAATATAGTTGACTTTTAATAAAAATGCTGTGTTTTTCGTGTACTCTTATAGAGTAATTGTATGTTTTTCACCGACCGATTTTCTACTAATGATGATAGACGGCCTTTTCGAAAATGTCCTACCATGTTTTTGAAGCGCTCGTAGCGAAGTTTGCTTAGCCATTCTTAATCGATTAGCTAAGTTAAGCAACGTCCACCGTGGTCAGGAGTTGGATGGGTGACCGCTAGTGACATTACTATAACTGAGCGCTTCCGTGCTTCGGAGGACACGTTAATCCGTCGGTCCCGGTTGTTGTCTTACGATGGCAGTCATTACATCATGGTGGTAGGGCATTTTGCGAATGCCCGCCTGGCTAGCTACCACCCTCGAGTAGAAAATCTGTCGCCAAGCACCTAACGGTGTGGCACCTGTCTTCTTATCTTACCAAAAAAAATGTAGCAAAATATTTGTTCCTTGTATATATTTTAAGAAATCCATTTAAAATTTCACTTCCAGCCATAACCATTTCCAACGATTTGATATTAAACAGTTACTTCTTATAGATATGTACTAACATAAGAAAATAAAATCGTATCTCAGAATTTATTACATCATAAAACATAAAACGATTCTCCTGAAAGCGGCTTTCAAATGAACGTCGTAAAATATCTCAATAATTCATAATCAGAGCCCTGAACAAATATAAAGTAATTAATATGAAGTAATGAATGAGAATTTATATTACAAAAAAGAAAAAAATATATTCGAACGTAAAATTATTCTGGGTTATTTCTGTTGTCCCCCACTTTTCGCCCCCAGTGGGGGACAAAAGGAATATTTAATTCTATCTCTGGATGTACAGAAATAAGATCTCATGTTTTTTAAATAGTTCTTAATGTTTGGAGGCAACAAGTAACTTTCTTGTGTAGCAGAGGAATCAACTTCTACAAATATTACTTTTAAATTAAGACCAATAAATGCTTCACGGTTGTTAGCCAAAAGTTAAGACTGGTTTCCAGTAGGGGATCTCCAGAGCTGGCCGTTATTTGCTAGAGGAGGCCCCTGAAAGCTTAGCTTAACCTTAACTGGCCGTTAGGGGGTAGAGGTGCCAGTATCTAGCTGCAACGGTGGAAGTATTAAAGATCTTCACGCTGCGAGCAACTTCTTTCAGAAACTTTCAATTTCGAATTTGCCCTCCAAAACGTTTACAATAGTAGTTTCAATTAATTTTGTATCTTATAATATTCTTATATTGCATTTGGTACTCAATTAAGCTCACCGCCATCTTTTCACGTCCTCATTAGCAGATGAGTAGTATAAATAAATAACCAAGAAGGGCAACTTAGAAAGGGTTAGTAACAGACTTGTAACAGGTCATAAGGCCCAATACTCCTTGTTTTGTCCGACTTACAAAAGTAAGAGCTCATAGATCTGTCTCAATTTCTCCCGACTATATATACTGCTGAGATTTCTTAATTGCTGATAAGCTAACCTTTGACCACCATCTTACCCATGATAAGTTATGATGCAGACGACGTTGTTGTCTGGCTCACTTCAAATTAACACACAAAAAACACACTCACATTCCTGCACACACTCACCCCTTCACTCACATGCCGTCACACGCTCATTTCTAAACACTTCTTCTACATAAATCTAGGTACGCTTATACATATACATGATAAACTACATATTTATTATAATTTCATTACTTGGTTTCCGAAACAATTAGAACACGATTAACTTCGTTATTATACTACATATAATCAATGAGTTGTTAAATTTCTTAATTTACTATTTACCTATGTCCGGGGGAGGGCATTGGTATGCCATATCACAGGTCTATCCTAGTTTAGGTACCAATTGTGGGTCGGCGACAGATTTTTTACTCAAGGATTGTATCAAGCTAAGGCAAGTATTTTCAAAATACCCCCTTTCATGGTAGAACAATACTTGTACTTATTATAAACAATGGTTTGTATTCTGCCACAAACATAAGCTTCATCGGCATGGTGGGGTAATTTGCAAATACTGGCCTGACCAGCTACCGCTCTCATGTAAATGAATAATTATGTTGTCCAGGACCAACGTTTTACGGCCGCTGGTCTTAAAAGATAGTTTGATAGTGCCAAGCGCTAGCTTAATATGAATAAAATAAACTGTGCTGCATTATGTACCTTGTAAAAAATTTCCCCTTTTCCAAGAAATAAAGAGGCATGAAAAAAATATGACCTAGCACTACGGTAGGGCGTCAATCAACGACGATATCTTTTTCCACAAATCGAATGAAATTTTAAATTCTTCGGAAGTTGATTAGTTCCTAGAATCGACACACAAAGAAATGCTCACAATAACTATATAAAACAATTATTATTTATGATCAATTTAGCAATAGATGTATAATGTCAATAGTACTATAAGATGTAAGTATTTGTATAAAAAGATAGCAACGACTGCGTAACTGAGGCACTAGTGCCCTCGTTTTGAGTACTTAGTTGGATTGCACTCTTGCAACAATATTTCGTCCCACATTTCAAAATAATCCTTTTCACGCCCCACAAAATGTATTTCCTGTTTTGCCTCATATTACGTTTACTTCGAAACGTACAATTAGCAAGAAAATCAGTTACAATATAGTAATGCCACATTTTTTTTATGTTAAAGTGACGGAACAAGTTCGAGGCTCACCCGATGTTAAGTGGACGAACCTCTGCCTATAACAGATGCATTTCGTCACAATTCACGACTTGCACTGCGCCCGTCACCTTGAGATATAGTTATTAAGTCTCATGTGCCTGTAATTTCCACTTGTTGGAACTTTGGTATCAAGGAATTAACTTTATACCCGATGTGCATTTTATTTCAATTTATAAATATTCCTACTACTGGACTAAAGGAAATGTACATTATTGCTGCTTGGCGGATGATTACCGGAAATATAATACGTGGGTTAGTATTGTATAGGTATACAGACTCATTTTTTACTAGCAGCCCCATCTAATCATAGGTGGTAATAATTTTGTTGATTAAATAATTCATCTCATTTATTTTTAGTTGAAATTCTAAAGTCCTACCTAGACATTGACCTGCTTACAGGGTTTCTCATATTATTCCGGTTTGCTGCTGAAAATGTAATTGCTCAAAAATCAACAATTTTGTGGATCTGGGGATCAAACCCAGCAAGAGATTCCAAAATTACGTTTTTACGCACACAGGCAGGACTATGTAGTGTTAGGATAATAAGGATGTACTCTAGAGAAGAGCGTTGAATGAACGAACTAGTTAATTCGACCGTCGACGTACAATAGACGAACGGACAGTTCATCGACGATGAATGGACTAGTAGAATCTGTACTGTGTAGACGGCAGGACGGCTAAATTGTAGTCTATACAAAATTCATAGCGACTGTCAACGCGATGACGACTCGTGAACACAGTCGGTTAATATATTCATTCATTGGTCCGTTACACAACACGCTCAATGTTATTATCAACTCAGAGCTGCTACATTTAAAGTTCAATTTTGTCTGCATGGACGGTCATTTCAACGCGTTGAAATCGTTGAACTGTCCATGCAGACAAAATTGAACTTTAAATGTAGGAGCTCTGAGTTGATAATAACATTGAGCGTGTTGTGTTGATCCTCCGTCATAGACGTAGACCGGCCGCACGGGCGCCTTGACTACAGTCGAACTGCGAACGATGCGAGGCAATTGCACTTATTAGAAACTTTCTTATTTCGTGTATAACCAAATTAAGTACTTTAGTTTCAAAATTTGATTAAATGTTTGTTACATACGAGTATTTTATTATTCTGAATAGTGTAAATTATATGTAAATAGTTTAAAAAACTTTCAAAACTTTATGGTTGATTTTAATAAGTAGATAGGTGATATACCTAAGTGAACTTTTTAGTGTAGAAAATCAGTAAAATGGCAGGATGAAAGTTAACTGAATTATGGCATCACTTTGAAAAGGACATATCTAGTGGAAAGGCGATTTGCAATCTATGCTAAATATATGTATGAAAAATTGGCGTATAAATCTACTACGGCAAATTTGAAAAGCCATCTAAAACGGAAGCATATATCTATTTTTACGTCATTGCCGTCGTAAATATTGTACATAAAACGCCTAAATAGGGAAAATAATCGACTATTATAAAATACTATTTAGCCAGTCCTTAGCCTGGAAAAAGTATAAAGGGAAGGTCAAACTTTTCATTAATATGCTTGTGATACGTACATATAAAACTACGATAAAAATTTCATTTAACTAGAATACTCATTCATTACTACTACTAATGCGTCTAGTCTAGTTGAATAGTCGTCGTAACGGATCGAGTCGACTAATCGTCCATAAAGAAAACGCCGTCGGTATAAATCAACTAGTCGATGAATTTAACTAGTCGATCGACCAGTCCTCGAAAGAAAATGGACGGTCTAGTTTCGTCTACGTTAAATGCGTCGACGACCCATCTCTAATGTACTCACACTAAGCTCTTTTAAGTTATTAAAGTTATATATTACACACGTTGAAAGCCAAGCGATCAAAAGCTGCCAGCCTGATGCTAAAAATCACGACAATACAGAAGTGAATATTTGTTAAGCACAGCGCAGTGTGCCTTGCACTTGTCACTCTAAGACAGTAGTTCTTAACCTTCTAGATGAGGGATCATTTAATTTTATTTTCTCCCTGCCATTGTCGACCTCAGGTTTTAGAATAAAGTTAATGTAAATGAACATGGTTTGTATTAACTATAAATAAATTATGTACAAAAATTATTTTATTTTTTATATTGCAAACTATTAAATTTTTTATGACATATAGGATACAGTGCTCTTCTATTTTAAATACAGTAAATTTTGCAAATACGGATATGCTTGTATAATATGTCATATGCGGTTAACCAAGATGGGTTACAGTATGGACCTGGGATGTATTTGCCCACCATATACTTATATAAGAAATTTATAATATCTCTTCAAATATTCTTACTGAAATTAATTACTACGGTAAACTCCAATGTCTTTAACGAAAGGTACCCAGATTTCCTCAAGTTTCTCCTTAAACAAAGTAAAGTTATTAAATACAAGATAACTTTTGAAAGGTTAAACGAAGTTCAAACTCGTTAATATTTTTGTGGGCATGAAATATTTCTGTTTTATAAATTTTTAAACATTGAAAAGTTTTGAAAACGTAAAATATATGAAAGTGCTAATATATAAACGTGTGAATGGAATCATTTACAAATTGCCTTGAAAAAAAAACAGCCAGGACAGATGGCTTAACGTGCCCTGCGGACCAACCAACTTCTACAGAACACATATTGGTGTGCAAATCGAACTCGCAATTCACAATATTTTGTGTTTTTTTTATATATTTTTTTATGCCTGATAGGTTAGCCTTTGACCACTATCTCACCTGATGGTAAGTGACGATGTAGTCGCAAATGTTGTTCAGGCTAACCTAGAATTACTGGCTCTCAAGGACAGCTGTCGGAACACACCGTTAGGTGCTTGGCGACAGATTTTCTAATTGAGGGTTTATATTCAAGCTAGCCAGGCGGGCATTCGAAAAATGCCCTACCACCATGCAAAAGTAGTTTATGGGAAGGAACTGTAACCCTTAAACACAGTTAATACTAGTACAGGGTATAGGCATTTAGATTCTTACACGTCATTACATGTGAATACGAAATAGATTTATGGTAGTATTATATTGTGATTTATTATATTCGAAACATCATTGTAACTTAGTTGAAAATTGTATAATCTATTGCATCACAAAACAACCTATCCAAGTAAAAACTCATCAGCAATTTCGTAACGTGAAGTCTTCAGCCAGGGTCTTACCATGCGTATTTGCCCCAGTACGCCGATCTACTCCACACACGTGAAATAACCTGTCGGGAGACGTACGCAGCACGATAAGATTGATTATCGTGGCTCTTCTATACAGAATTAGATTTTTTGCAGTAAAATAGTTCTGACGTGGTTGATACACATGTTGAACATATGCACCATTAATTGCGGCCACCGATGGTGGACCCTTCTATGTATAAGTTTTACGTCACTAGGTTTAATAGCTAAGTAATTATTGAAATTTGATTGGTTGTTTTATTCAAAATTTCGAATTTTTAGGAAATAATTTCATTTGCAAAGTTTTTGGTATTTTCTCGTTTCAATACACGCGGGCCGCAATCTCCAATACTTTCCCGTTTGTTGGAGCGAGAACGGTTCCATAGTTTCTAAAATATAAGCTAAATATTGAAATTTTTACAAACGTAAATTCACCTTAGATGTACTACCCATACATTAGGAAAATAACAAAGTTAAATCCACCGTTGCGTGTATAGTACCAAAAGTTGCGTCTCCGGTAGCGCACTACTACTAAACAACTTAAAATAAAATACTTTCATTTCATCCTACATTTTTACATCCAACAGAAATGCAACTGATTTTGCTTTAAAATTACGGAAGATTTTCAGGGCCATATAGCCACCACAGAAATAAGGCCTTTGACATAACAATCAACTTCAATCACTTTGATCTTGAAGAGTAACCATACATCTGGGCGACTCCTTCTGCACTTTTACTTAACGAATTCCTCATTTTTTTAGGTAAATCCCGAGGAAAACAGGCTGCCAGTCGTGTCGCACTCGTCGCCATGTAAGTACTCGAACATTACAATACATCAATCACGCTTGACACTTCACTTGCCAGAATAAGAATGTCGTAAGGTCGAAATAAGGGATTTACGTCTTGCAATATTATAACGTTTCCACTAGAAGCTTATTGTTATTTAAAAAATAATGTATTCTGTTATCTAAATGTTCGTACAAAAGCGTATTACTTACATTAGTTTTAATTGTATTAAAGTCGTTTTAAAATTACTTTTGTTCGACTATTTTCATATTGCCAGAACAATATAATTTGAGCTTTTAAATTATCTATTGTTGTATATAGGTTTAGAACAATATGAATTAAATCACGTCTTAATTTTTTTTACCGCTTTTGTTTATACGGCATACAACAAAGTTAAATATTTTAATAGAAAAAATATTTTTCATTTTTTCGGAAAGTTTATCGAATTTTAAAGAGATTTATACTAAGAGAGATAAAAACATATCGTTTAATAAATACATAATATATTTTTAACGCCTCATTCAAGTTTTCTTGTATAATGAGTGCAATAAGTATTTGTTTTATTTACAGTTTACGTTGGAGACAAAGGAGATATTGTGAGTATAATTACTTTAGTTACATATATCAATTCATTTTTTTTTAATATCGTCATGCCGCCATATACTTACAGAAGTACAACGCTACTTGCTAATGATTTTAATAATCATCATCGTCAACTCATTACCCTATACAAAGACACCACATCCATCATACAAAAATAAAAATACACCCATCCGTTGATAGATACATGCCTACCTATGTGTTCGTTTGTGAGTTCGTGCACCCGTTGTTTGTCTACTTCATATCATACCTATTTCACTATATACGATTTGAAGACGTTTTACCTACTTGATACAAACTACTTCTTTTGGGCCACTCTTTCTTGCTGGTTCGATCAAGATTTTAATCACATTGCATGGTGGTGAGGCTTTTTGCGAATGCTCGTCTAGCTACCTATTTTAATTAAAACATCTGTCATCAAGCACCTCACACTGTATTGCGGCAGTATTCCTCGGTGTTACCTCATATTCCCGCTTAAGCCTATATACCATACTAGCTTTACGGGCGCGGCTCCGCCCGCGCGTATGTCGGTTATCGCGCAAAAACATTAACCTCTTTTTGATCAGTTGGATAAAAACTATCCTATGTTTTTTCCCGGATCTCAAACTATTTCCATACCAAATTTCATTCACCAAGTCCAGTAGTTTTGGCGTGAAAGCGTAACAGACAGACAGACAGACAGACAGTTACTTTCGCATTTATAATATTAGTACTGATTCAAGCGCAACGTCATAAAACATCAGGTGAAATTGATCAAAGGCTATATAACCTTATATAGCAAAGGACCAGACAATGTTTGACATTAAAAGACTTCTTAATAATATATCATTATTTAATAAAGTGAAGCATTAGACCTTTGTGTATAATAGAAACATTTCTCATATTCACATTCCAAGATTTCAAATAAAGCATTTCCTCGCTCCGGTACCTCTCAATTCACATACGAAGAAGTTTCATCTCAAACTCGGCAACTACATTTCCGAGGAAGCCACATTTGATGCCTACAGAAATTAGTCTGGCATTATAACTAAAGAAAGACCGAGATAATCCCGTTCTCACGACAACAAATTACCTCAAAGTTGGATTACCAAGTTTCCGGCACAATCCCTACACCTAAGTATTGTGGACGTGAAGGATCGACCACAGTCCTACGTGAGAGAGGGTTGGATCTAAGCTTCTTATAGTTTTCTGTTTGATACCTTTTGCCGGACGAAGTAAACTACACTTTACCATAAACATTAGGGAAATAATATTACTCAAATCAAAAGTTTTTCTTTGATAGCGGTATTAGTGAAAATTATTTATGACAAAAGCTACCACCTTTGGCACTGATTTTGAATATCAAACGAAGGAAGTTGTAATTAAAACAAATTATATTATTTTTACCCCCCGTGGGGTGCCGGGTTAGAATTGCACCTCCCCATATCATCCCATGGGTGTCGTAAGAGGCGACTAAGGGGAAAATACTGGAAGGTGGCAGCAGCGCCTTCTAAAGAACTGCCAACTTACACTGCGATACCCAAGACGCCTGCCAAGCGTGGGGATTATGGCATCTATATCTCATATTTTCAAGCGCTCGTAGCCAAGTTTGCTTAGCCATTCTGAATCGATCAGCAAAGTTAAGCAACGTCCGCCGCAGTCATGACTTGGATGGGTGACCGCTGGTGACATTACTACTGAGCGCTTCCTTGCTTCAGAGGGCACGTTAAGCCGTCGGTCCCGGTTGTTATCTTAGGATAGCAGTCGTTTCAGCATGGTGGTAGGGCACTTTGCAAATGCCCGCCTGGCTAGCTACCACCCTCAAGTTAAAAATCTGTCGCCAAGCACCCAACGGTGTGTTCCAGCAGCTGTCCTTGAGAGCCAGTAACTCTAGGTTAGTCTAAACAACATCCTCGACCACATCATCACTTACCATCAGGTGAGATAGAGGTCAAAGGCTAACCTATCAGGCATAAAAAAAAAACCCTTTATAGGGGAGGCTGTATTTAGCTGTGGACGATCCAGCTTCATGTTACAGTACAGTATATTATTTTAAATTAACTTACGTGGAAGAATCCTGTATCAAATATTGCATTATTAACAGTTTTACTAACAAAAAAATTATGAACACCGTCCTGTTTTGTGTGCCTAGTAAATAAATAAAAAAGCAAAATTTATAAAATTGACTTCAACTTAAAAGAATTGTTAGAAAATAAGGTATGTTCTGGGTAGGTTTACTAATCCAAAGTGGCCTGGCTCTCTCTGTACATTAATTACAAAGATACTAGTACGTCGGTTTATCGATCCGGACAGGTATATTGTTCTACTGTGCGTGCCGCGTCAGAAGAGGTCAGAGCTATGCGTGACTAAGCGTTAGAAAGAGAGACACCTTGTAGGCGAATATAAATATAAGGTACTACGCGTTTTCCGTGCTAAAGTGAGCTTTATTGCTTCGTAGCTAAAGTAGTTTATTTATTGAAATGGCTTTGCGGAGTGAACTTTCTAGTCCAGTTTATTCTGTGTTAAAATGATTCTATGGCGATCATGTAGTTTTGCTAGGAACAATTTCTGATTGAAAGCGTCACTCTGACAACGCGCTAGTTAACAACCAAGCGCCACTGTAATGGAAACATTGACCTAGATACTCGTGCTCTGGATATGATTAGAGCCCTAAAATAAAGGTAAAATTATCAGACCGTAAGCCTTACTAAATATAACGTCAAAGGTTTTAGCGATTATTACAACTAGTAGGTAAACAACTTTACACAGTTTAAATCGCGTATTATCATAATATATAATTATTTTTGGCAGCACGTTTCAAAGACTTTGCAGTGGTCGTGGTCACGGGGTGACTAATAGGTTTTACTTGTTATGCTTATGTTAATATTATTCTCATGTAAGTGAAATATTTTCTTATGAGAAATAAAAAAACTCAAACCATATTTGTCACTTCAGTTATTAAAAATTACTTTGTACTACCGTCAGAAATTTTATTTAGGCTAAAAATTTTCCCGAATTTTGCCAATAATTATTATTTAGTAAACGGCTAGGACTCGCGCAATATTTACCGGATATTGCTCCGACCAAATTCGAACTTATTAGTAGTGTGTCAACAGTCCCATACCTATCAAAACGACAGTGACAATCACAGTGATAGTGACAGAAGTGACAGTGCAGACGGAGGAATTCTGATTTTGACAGCTACGCCGCAACCGTCTCAACGCCAGTTATCTGAGGCCCGCGCTTGACGCTGTGCACAATCGTGACTCCCAGACGAAGCACTTTAAATAATTTCGAAACTGGTCGGAGCTATACCTGGTACATATTACGCGAGTCCTAGCCGGTTACTAAATAATAATTTTATTTAATCGCAACGTTCCCTATTACGCAGTAGTCGCTCAGTGCCCAGAGGTCTTGAGATTAAATCTCATGGCCGACACAAATCTGCAAAATCTCTGGACACTGTAAGCAAATACTACGTTAAAAGGACCTCACCTTGGCTTGCGAACTAATGGATGCATGAATAGTTCTGCAAAGTTTCAAAAATAATACAAATTTAGCTACTGCAAATCCGTTGCAGGTCAGTGAACCGGTAATATTTTTAATATTTGCTGATTTAATCAATTATATAATTAACTATTGCCGTAAAACAACCTACCTCGAGATAAGTTATTGAATATACAAATCATAGAGGTAATTTTCGTCTGCACCTTTCCAACGATAGCTTCTACGGGTCTTTGAATCATACCATTCGAAATAATAATTTTATACGGTTTATTCTAATAAAGAATATGAAGCAGTGATGACTCAGTGGCTTTGGCTATGGACTGCCGCGCAGCAGGTCTATGGTTCGAATCCCGCCACGAGCTTGAGCTTCACTGCATGGTGGAAGGGCATTTTGCGAATGTCCGCCTGGCTAGCAACCACCCTCAAGTAGAAAATCTGTCGCCAAGCACCCAACAGTGTGCACATGAGACTCAACAACTACGAGTACGTCTCAAGGTGACAGGCGCAGTGCAATTCGTGATTTGTGACGAAATGCATCTGTTATAGGCAGAGGTTAGTCCGCTTAACATCAGCTGGGCCTCGGGCTTGTTCCATCACAATAACATAAACAAAGTTGGTATTCATTACTATACATTCTCGATTTGAACATATTTCAATAGTTATGAGTATCAACATGCCAATCGTAAGCACGACTAATGCACTTGGTCGAAACGTTCAGGTAAATACTTTTAATAAGCGTCATGTTTTATAATGAAATTGCCGTTAACTTGAGAAGCGCAGTAATTGAAAGGACAGTAGATTTTAAAATAGGTTTCTGTAATCCACTTGATGTAACCATAGACCACCTGCTTCTAAGCCGCAGTGTAATGCAGTGCTTGAGTTGTTTAAAGATTTGAAGCAGTGATAACTCAGTGGCTTTAGCTATGGACTGCCACGCAGCGGGCCCATGGTTCGAATCCCGCCGCGGGCTTGAGCTTCACCGCATGGTGTAAGGGCATTTTGTGAATGCCCGCCTGGCTAGCGACCACCCTCAAGTTGAAAATCTGTCGCCAAGCACCTAACGGTGTGTTCCAGCAGCTGTCCTTGAGAGCCAGTATTTCTAGGTTAAGCCTGCTATCACCTTCGACCACATCATCACTTACCATCAGGTGAGATTGAGGTCAAAGGCTTACCTATCAACAATTAAAAAAATAAATAAAAAAAAGATAAATATTTAAGGTTTAATGTCTTATCTTTTCTTGCGAGTTTTGTGGCGTCACAAAACTTTTTACTGATTGTGCCAAACTCAATAACGTAAAAGTGTACATCAACGCAGAAAGTATGTTTTCATTCATGTGTATATTGCTGTATGCAATTAATAAATTATATAGCAAAACTTCGGAACCACTTTTGGCTTGTACTTTATCAGGCATTTATTTTAATCTGGGGTAAAATTCGATTTATTAAATATAGTGATCATGTGTTTGTCAAACTATAATTAGCTAATGAGTTTTATAACTGATTAAACTCAGTTTTAGAGTATGTAACCTAAAATAATGACTTTGCTCAGTGATATTGACAACTTTAACATTATTAAACTTAAAATATCAGTCGTAATTATTTTGATAGTAATTTTAGATAGTGGCTAGTAGTATTGTGTAGAAAATAAGATATTTTCAGAAATTTCAGGAAGTGTCTTCAGCAAACCATGCCTTGACTAAGGTACAATATTTTAATCAACATATACCTAGTAATTCTTACGTACGTTAATTACGACTTTTAGAATTCACTCAATGACCTCTCCATCCATTAGTCTGTCCGTCTGTGTACACAGACGGACAGACTAATGGATGGAGAGGTGAAACTATAAAGGTTTCTTAATCATAAGCTTAACAATTTCTCTTGAAAATATTTTCCATTAGGTGCCGGACTTGACTTGCAGTCCACCAATTCCTGTGAAAGTCATAGGAGGCGCCGAAAAATACCAGATTGTACCTGCCATCTTACACTGAGATCCTCAAGACGCCTGCCAAGCGTGGAAGGTTTTTATCAATGGTGGACGTCATGACTGTTGACGTTGATGATGATGCAAATTGATTATTGTAATTTTTATATTTATGTCAAGACAATAGTCACTAATATAACACAATCAAAAATGTGTCTATTATATAGGAGAGAAGGAAAATGCCCGCTCGAATTTCGAGGCAAGAAGCAAAAAAGGCGTAAAATCCACCTCGCTAAAATGGTTTCCCTCTTTTGGAATGAGTTTATTATTAGTAGGTACACGGAAGTAACAACGCCGGTATTAGATGTTTTTCTACTGTTGTCTATAATTTTATACTTTTCGGCCCTACATTAACAACAATGAAACATAAAGTTTAAAGGAAATAAATTCAATCGCATTGTTATATTTGCTAACTTTGCTGTATCAGCCCTTAAATAATGCCTGATAAAACTTATACAGATTACTTCATAGTCACTACCTATAATAGCCAACGGTAATGAGTTTTTTTATTGCGGATATGTAAGCCTAGTTTGACCACATTATACCCTTATGGTAAGTGATGATATGGTCGAAGGTGTTAACAGGATTAACCTAGAATTACTGGCTCTCAAGGACAGCTACCGGAACATACCGTTAAGTTTTACGCAACAGATTTTCGACTTGTGAGTAGGTCCACCATGCAATGAAGCTCAAACCTGCGGCGGGATTCGAACCATAGGCCATTTGCGTGGCAGTCCATAGCCAACGCCTCTAGGCCAACACTGCTTCATATGCTTTAGATTTGGCTTATATTGCATTTGGTCACAAATAAGCGTTTGAAATGTATTGAAAAGCTAAATCTTGTATATATGTCACCGGCAATCTGTATAATTCAGGTATTCTATGCCAATCCTAGGCAATGTGTAGAATTACTGGGGTTTCCAGGCCATCTGTATAATAATATTATGAATATGATTGTCCATTACATTTTTTACCTAGACAATGAATACAATTCTTAGTGATTGTATAGAGTACCTGCTGTTGCACCAGCATTGTGTAAAATAAATAGAACTTTGTCCTTATTTATCAATGTTAACCAGCATACAAAATAACGGGCAAATGAAACATGTACTGTTGCATAAAATCATCTTTATTAAAATTAACAATTATAATACTTAAAAATAATCTTTATGAAAAGGGTACCTAAAATTATATTTCTATTATTACAGTAAATTCACAATAAAATTAACGTGAAACTTAAAAATCTAACCTAACCTAACCATTGTTGCCTGCCGCCCGCACGTCCCCTCCTTCCTTGCTCTCGTCTTTAACCAGTTGCAAATTCGGTATTGTATAGAATACCTGGGCAAAGTATAAAATAAATAATATTTCATACATTACTTACACGTTTTAGGTATTCTATACATTACCTAGGTATTGTATAGAATACCGGATTATACAGATTACCGGTAACATATATAAACATTGGGAATAGAATTTGCAAGATTTTATATGTGATAGTATTATATTATTATATATTACCTTCTTGTTACCTTTACTTTCTACAAGAACGAAACTAAACAATAACTCTTTGTAATGAGGACGCTAATTTAAAGGCAAAAGCTTACCGCAGTATAATAGGATTTACATTGAGGTACAGTTATAATACGGTAGGCCTTTTATGTCAAATTTGTTTTTGAAGGTAAGAACGCGTGCTGATTATTCTATTTTCAAGATAAATGATAATTTTATAGAACAATTTCAAGTGGTTTCCTACTAGGATTAAAGAAAAATAGTTCTTCAAGTAAAAGTAGGACAGATGGATGGACGGAAGGCGTAGTCTACGTAATAGGGTTCAGTTTTTTTTTAACGAAATCAACAAAATCATAAAATTAATAAAGGTTAAACATGAGGTGATAACAATACAATTTTTTTAAACGAAGTACTATGTTTGACTGACAAGGGGACATTTCTTTACTTGATATATCAGCCTCAAAAAGTATGCGTCCCTGTCCGTTCTAGGTCTACTGTAGTTTGAATTCTCGAAGACAATTTGTTTACGAATTGTCAGCCTTGTCACGTACATGCACGTATTCGATATGTATGTCTGTAAATTCTTACCGAGTTTCATCTGGATCCTGCCGCCGAATTTATTCGTTTCAATTTCGGGTTACAGGAAAGTTTGTAAAGTTGACTTTGACATGTGAAGTATGGACTTACATTGGGAAAAGTTATCGGTAGTCCTCTCCCTATATAACCTTATACCGTTATTTATTTTAAAAAAAAAACACAAAACCGCCGCGAAAATTTTGCAATTTGTTCAATATTGCAAAGTTGTCGCGGCGGTTTTGTTAGGCGCCTGATGCCAGTGAACTGTTGAAATGTTTATAGGCACTCTTCATTTTAGTAACACTTATAAGGATAGTTAAAAAAACATTAAAACACGTATTGAAAAAAAAATTACCCAAGTTTTTTTTTTTATTTTAATGTCAGTAGTGGGGGTCAATGTTTTTGGGTAAGAAACTAATTATACTCAATTTTTTTTGACCGTATGTGGCAGAAGGCAAGCCTATAACTACATATCGACACATACCTACTAGATCGTTCATATCGAGTCTTATACGATACATTATACCACGTTGTTGATAGTTCATAAGGTCAATTTACGATTCAGTCATGTATGTTGTTCCTGCGTTTGACGATCACTCGTGCGGTAAACTAATCAATGACGATAAATTGATTAGGCAGTTGGTAGCGGAAACTATCAAACCACAGCCCACGTGTTGATTTTGAGGTAGTTAGTGGCTTTCAAGGAGCGAAAGCAAAATATTAACCAATTTTTATTGAAGTTTTACTAAGACACTTCAAATATTCCATAAATAATAAAATCCAAATAAAACTATGTTAGTGATGTTTGTAAAAAGTTTCTGCTGCTCCTCCATATTAAGGATTCGTTTTTTATATCTGTGGTAGCTAACCATTATAACCAGAAATATACATATAGAACTGCGTTGGATTATTAATGTTGGTATGAATAAGACTAAAGTTTTATCAACAACGTCAATTTCAGTATTGGAGCATTTGGACTGCCTATGAGGCTGCTATGACTTAGGTTGTCTAAATGCTTTTATTGTAGTAGCTGTAGTGTTGTATATAGTTCATAGTATTTTTTTTTATAAATTTCCGTAAATAATATATAGTTACAACAAATTGCAATATTGTTAAAGCCCTTTATAATAAATTTCGTATAATATCCTTTTAATATTACTTCTTACACTACGCCTGACGGCTTACTCATAAAATGTTAATAATGTAAGGAGCAATAAAACATATTTTTTCAATGTAAATCACACCCTATATTTTAAACCGCTGGGATTTTTTAATATTTTACTTTTTTTGAAGCGCTCGTAGCCAAGTTTGCGTAGCCATTCTGAATCGATCAGCAAAGTTAAGCAACGTCCGCCGCGGTCATGACTTGGATGGGTGACCGCTGGTGGCATTACTACTGAGCGCTTCCGTGCTTCGGAGGGCACGTTAAGCTGTCAGTCCCGGTGGTTGTCTTAGGATAGCAGTCGTTTCAGCATGGTGGTAGGGCACTTTGCGAATGCCTGGCTAGCTACCACCCTCAAGTTGAAAATCTGTCGCCAAGCACCTAACGGTGTGTTCCGGCAGCTGTCCTTGAGAGCCAGTAATGCTAGGTTAGCCTGTACAACATCTTCGACCACATCATCACTTACCATCAGGTGAGATAGTGGTCAAAGGCTAATCTATCAGACATAAAAAAAAAAATGTTGAATGTAGTATGAAAGAGCTGGAAATTTTAAATAAGTTTGCTCTACTTCGCTCTCGTGGACACAAATAGTATTTTATTTCTCCTGGAAAATCGTGGTTTGTCCCTTATATTAATTAATGCTTGTGGTATCGTTAGGTATATGTGGTGTGTTCGGTGATTTCTCACTTATCTAAAACTTGTCAGTTGTATATCATTTGTTTTCAAACTGCCATCGAGTTGAAACTGTCATTAACTTTATTTCTCGAGCATTTGCCACCGTAAAATAAAACCTAAGACATAAAAATATCATTATTAAGTCAATATTGGTTTATTTCGCAACACATATTTTGTTACTAATAGCCACTGAACACTTGACTGCTGATAATCCTGACCCTATTTTGCATTAGGTAACAAATTCAACTGGCAGGTGAACTTTTACTTGTTTTTGGGCCTAGAGAGAAAGTGAAAATTCCCAAATGATTTTCTGACACTGACTAGTTGTCGGGTAACTTTTACACTCACGAAAGTAGGTAGTTATAGGACCATAAAAGTGATTGCAACGAGCGTGATCCTAAATATTTTTTGACTGTATACGCCTTAGTTTTGACGATATACCTCAATCGAGACATTTTCATGAAAAAGTAGTGTATGCAACTGCATATCATTAGGTATAAAACACTCGTGTAATCTTATTTTGAAACTACACTCATGTTTTAATACCCTCTATTATATGACAGTTGCATAAACTACTATTAATAAATTTATAACGATACAAGCCCTGATGAAGAGATAAATCAATATCACGCTTGGTGTTGAACCTAGAACCTCAAATAAGAGAGTGATCACCCTTCGACTTATCCTTGATTGTAAATAATACTATTTTAGATCCATCTTCTACCTAATGCCGGTCATTCACGATCAAGTTCACCGTCAAGTTTGCAGCAGACTTGATGTGGCGTCCGCGTGTCAACGTCGGTGTTGGAGTCGGAGTAGGCGTCGGTGTTGGAGTCGCGGTAGGCGTAGGCGTCGGTGTCGGAATAGGTGTCAGCGTCGCTGTTGGAGCCGGAGTAGGCTTAGGCGTCGGTGTCGGAATAGGTGTCAGCGTCGGTGTTGGAGTCGGAGTAGGCGTAGGCGTCGGTGTCGGAATAGGTGTCAGCGTCGGTGTTGGAGTCGGAGTAGGCGTCGGTGTTGGAGTCGGAGTAGGCGTAGGCGTCGGTGTCGGAATAGGTGTCAGCGTCGGTGTTGGAGTCGGAGTAGGCGTCGGTGTTGGAGTCAGAGTAGGCGTAGGCGTCGGTGTCGGAATAGGTGTCAGCGTCGGTGTTGGAGTCGGAGTAGGCGTCGGTGTTGGAGTCGGAGTAGGCGTTGGCGTCGGTGTTGGAATAGGTGTCAGCGTCGGTGTTGGAGTCGGAGTAGGCGTCGGTGTTGGAGTCAGAGTAGGCGTAGGCGTCGGTGTCGGAATAGGAGTCAGAGTCGGTGTTGGAGTCGGAGTAGGCGAAGGCGTCGGCGTCGGAATAGGTGTCAGCGTCGGTGTTGGAGTCGGAGTGGGCGTCGCCGTTGGTGTTGGAATAGGTGTCAGCGTCGGTGTTGGAGTCAGAGTAGGCGTCGGTGTTGGAGTCAGAGTAGGCGTAGGCGTCGGTGTCGGAATAGGAGTCAGCGTCGGTGTTGGAGTCGGAGTAGGCGTCGGTGTTGGAGTCAGAGTAGGCGTCGGTGTTGGAGTCGGAGTAGGCGTAGGCGTCGGTGTCGGAATAGGTGTCAGCGTCGGTGTTGGAGTCAGAGTAGGCGTCGGTGTCGGAATAGGTGTCAGCGTCGGTGTTGGAGTCGGAGTAGGCGTAGGCGTCGGTGTCAGAATAGGTGTCAGCGTCGGTGTTGGAGTCGGAGTAGGCGTAGGCGTCGGTGTCGGAATAGGTGTCAGCGTCGGTGTTGGAGTCGGAGTGGGTGTCGCCGTTGATGTTGGAATAGGTGTCAGCGTCGAGTCGGAGTAGGCGTCGGTGTTGGAGTCAGAGTAGGCGTCGGTGTTGGAGTCGAAGTAGGCGTAGGCGTCGGTGTCGGAATAGTTGTCAGCGTCGGTGTTGGAGTCGGAGTAGGCGTCGGTGTTGGAGTCGGAGTAGGCGTAGGCGTCGGTGTTGGAATAGGTTTCAGCGTCGGTGTTGGAGTCGGAGTAGGCGTCGGTGTTGGAGTCGGAGTAGGCGTAGGCGTCGGTGTTGGAATAGGTTTCAGCGTCGGTGTTGAAGTCGGAGTAGGCGTCGGTGTTGGAGTCAGAGAAGGCGTAGGCGTCGGTGTCGGAATAAGAGTCAGCGTCGGTGTTGGAGTCGGAGTAGGCGTAGGCGTCGGCGTCGGAATAGGTGTCAGCGTCGGTGTTGGAGTCGGAGTAGGCGTCGGTGTTGGAGTCGGAGTAGGCGTAGGCGTCGGTGTTGGAGTCGGAGTAGGCGTAGGCGTCGGTGTTGGAGTCGGAGTAGGCGTCGGTGTTGGAGTCGGAGTAGGCGTAGGCGTCGGTGTTGGAATAGTGTCAGCGTCGGTGTTGGAGTCGGAGTAGGCGTCGGTGTTGGAGTCAGAGTAGGCGTAGGCGTCGGTGTCGGAATAGGAGTCAGCGTCGGTGTTGGAGTCGGAGTAGGCGTAGGCGTCGGCGTCGGAATAGGTGTCAGCGTCGGTGTTGGAGTCGGAGTGGGCGTCGCCGTTGGTGTTGGAATAGGTGTCAGCGTCGGTGTTGGAGTCGGAGTAGGCGTCGATGTTGGAGTCAGAGTAGGCGTAGGCGTCGGTGTCGGAATAGGTGTCAGCGTCGGTGTTGGAGTCGGAGTAGGAGTCGGCGGCGGTGTCGGAATAGGTGTCAGCGTCGGTGTTGGAGTCGGAGTAGGCGTAGGCGTCGGTGTCGGAATAGGTGTCAGCGTCGGTGTTGGAGTCGGAGTAGGCGTAGGCGTCGGTGTTGGAATAGGTGTAAGCGTCGGTGTTGGAGTCGGTTAGGCGTAGGCGTCGGTGTCGGAATAGGTGACATTGGAGTCGGTTAGGCGTAGTCGTCGGTGGCGGTATAGGTGTCAGCGTCGGTGTTGGAGTCGGAATAGGCGCAGGCGTCGGTGTCGGAATAGGTGTCAGCGTCGCTGTTGGAGCCGGAGTAGACTTAGGCGTCGGTGTCGGAATAGGTGTCAGCGTCGGTGTTGGAGTCGGAGTAGGCGTAGGTGCGGTGTCGAAATAGGTGTCAGCGTCGGTGTTGGAGTCGGAGTAGGAGTCGGCGGCGGTGTCGGAATAGGTGTCAGCGTCGGTGTTGGAGTCGGAGTAGGCGTAGGCGTCGGTGTTGGAATAGGTGTCAGCGTCGGTGTTGGAGTCGGAGTAGGCGTAAGCGTCGGTGTCGGAATAGATGTCAGCGTCGCTGTTGGAGTCGGAGTAGGCGTAGGAGTCGGTGTCGGAATAGGTGTCAGCGTCGGTGTTGGAGTCGGAGTGGGTGTCGCCGTTGGTGTTGGAATAGGTGTCAGCGTCGGTGTTGGAGTCGGAGTAGGCGTCGGTGTTGGAGTCAGAGTAGGCGTCGGTGTTGGAGTCGGAGTAGGCGTAGGCGTCGGTGTCGGAATAGGTGTCAGCGTCGGTGTTGGAGTCGGAGTAGGCGTCGGTGTTGGAGTCGGAGTAGGCGTAGGCGTCGGTGTTGGAATAGGTTTCAGCGTCGGTGTTGAAGTCGGAGTAGGCGTCGGTGTTGGAGTCAGAGTAGGCGTCGGTGTTGGAGTCGGAGTAGGCGTAGGCGTCGGTGTCGGAATAGGTGTCAGCGTCGGTGTTGGAGTCGGAGTAGGCGTCGGTGTTGGAGTCGGAGTAGGCGTAGGCGTCGGTGTTGGAATAGGTTTCAGCGTCGGTGTTGAAGTCGGAGTAGGCGTCGGTGTTGGAGTCAGAGAAGGCGTAGGCGTCGGTGTCGGAATAGGAGTCAGCGTCGGTGTTGGAGTCGGAGTAGGCGTAGGCGTCGGCGTCGGAATAGGTGTCAGCGTCGGTGTTGGAGTCGGAGTAGGCGTCGGAGTTGGAGTCGGAGTAGGCGTAGGCGTCGGTGTTGGAGTCGGAGTAGGCGTAGGCGTCGGTGTTGGAGTCGGAGTAGGCGTCGGTGTTGGAGGCGGAGTAGGCGTAGGCGTCGGTGTTGGAATAGGTGTCAGCGTCGGTGTTGGAGTCGGAGTAGGCGTCGGTGTTGGAGTCAGAGTAGGCGTAGGCGTCGGTGTCGGAATAGGAGTCAGCGTCGGTGTTGGAGTCGGAGTAGGCGTAGGCGTCGGCGTCGGAATAGGTGTCAGCGTCGGTGTTGGAGTCAGAGTAGGCGTAGGCGTCGGTGTCGGAATAGGTGTCAGCGTCGGTGTTGGAGTCGGAGTAGGAGTCGGCGGCGGTGTCGGAATAGGTGTCAGCGTCGGTGTTGGAGTCGGAGTAGGCGTAGGCGTCGGTGTCGGAATAGGTGTCAGCGTCGGTGTTGGAGTCGGAGTAGGCGTAGGCGTCGGTGTCGGAATAGGTGTCAGCGTCGGTGTTGGAGTCGGAGTGGGTGTCGCCGTTGGTGTTGGAATAGGTGTCAGCGTCGGTGTTGGAGTCGGAGTAGGCGTCGGTGTTGGGGTCAGAGTAGGCGTCGGTGTTGGAGTCGGAGTAGGCGTAGGCGTCGGTGTCGGAATAGGTGTCAGCGTCGGTGTTGGAGTCGGAGTAGGCGTCGGTGTTGGAGTCGGAGTAGGCGTAGGCGTCGGTGTCGGAATAGGTGTCAGCGTCGGTGTTGGAGTCGGAGTAGGCGTAGGCGTCGGTGTTGGAATAGGTGACATTGGAGTCGGTTAGGCGTAGTCGTCGGTGGCGGTATAGGTGTCAGCGTCGGTGTTGGAGTCGGAATAGGCGCAGGCGTCGGTGTCGGAATAGGTGTCAGCGTCGCTGTTGGAGCCGGAGTAGGCTTAGGCGTCGGTGTCGGAATAGGTGTCAGCGTCGGTGTTGGAGTCGGAGTAGGCGTAGGCGTCGGTGTCGGAATAGGTGTCAGCGTCGGTGTTGTAGTCGGAGTAGGAGTCGGCGGCGGTGTCGGAATAGGTGTCAGCGTCGGTGTTGGAGTCGGAGTAGGCGTAGGCGTCGGTGTTGGAATAGGTGTCAGCGTCGGTGTTGGAGTCGGAGTAGGCGTAAGCATCGGTGTTGGAATAGGTGTCAGCGTCGGTGTTGGAGTCGGAGTAGGCGTCGGTGTTGGAGTCGGAGTAGGCGTAGGCGTCGGTGTCGGAATAGGAGTCCAGCGTCGGTGTTGGAGTCGGAGTAGGCGTAGGCGTCGGCGTCGGAATAGGTGTCAGCGTCGGTGTTGGAGTCGGAGTAGGCGTCGGTGTTGGAGTCGGAGTAGGCGTAGGCGTCGGTGTTGGAGTCGGAGTAGGCGTAGGCGTCGGTGTTGGAGTCGGAGTAGGCGTCGGTGTTGGAGTCGGAGAAGGCGTAGGCGTCGGTGTTGGAATAGGTGTCAGCGTCGGTGTTGGAGTCGGAGTAGGCGTCGGTGTTGGAGTCAGAGTAGGCGTAGGCGTCGGTGTCGGAATAGGAGTCAGCGTTGGTGTTGGAGTCGGAGTAGGCGTAGGCGTCGGCGTCGGAATAGGTGTCAGCGTCGGTGTTGGAGTCGGAGTAGGCGTATGCGTCGGTGTTGGAGTCGGTTAGGCGTAGGCGTCGGTGTCGGAATAGGTGACAATGGAGTCGGTTAGGCGTAGTCGTCGAGGCGGTATAGGTGTCAGCGTCGGTGTTGGAGTCGGAATAGGCGCAGGCGTCGGTGTCGGAATAGATGTCAGCGTCGCTGTTGGAGTCGGAGTAGGCGTAGGCGTCGGTGTCGGAATAGGTGTCAGCGGCGGTGTTGGAGTCGGAGTGGGTGTCGCCGTTGGTGTTGGAATAGGTGTCAGCGTCGGTGTTGGAGTCGGAGTAGGCGTCGGTGTTGGAGTCAGAGTAGGCGTCGGTGTTGGAGTCGGAGTAGGCGTAGGCGTCGGTGTCGGAATAGGTGTCAGCGTCGGTGTTGGAGTCGGAGTAGGCGTCGGTGTTGGAGTCGGAGTAGGCGTAGGCGTCGGTGTCGGAATAGGTGTCAGCGTCGGTGTTGGAGTCGGAGTAGGCGTAGGCGTCGGTGTTGGAATAGGTGTCAGCGTCGGTGTTGTAGTCGGAGTAGGCGTCGGTGTTGGAGTCAGAGTAGGCGTAGGCGTCGGTGTCGGAATAGGAGTCAGCGTCGGTGTTGGAGTCGGAGAAGGCGTAGGCGTCGGCGTCTGAATAGGTGTCAGCGTCGGTGTTGGAGTCGGAGTAGGCGTCGGTGTTGGAGTCGGAGTAGGCGTAGGCGTCGGTGTCGGAATAGGTGTCAGCGTCGGTGTTGGAGTCGGAGTAGGCGTCGGTGTTGGAGTCGGAGTAGGCGTAGGCGTCGGTGTTGGAATAGGTGTCAGCGTCGGTGTTGGAGTCGGAGTAGGCGTCGGTGTTGGAGTCAGAGTAGGCGTAGGCGTCGGTGTCGGAATAGGAGTCAGCGTCGGTGTTGGAGTCGGAGTAGGCGTAGGCGTCGGCGTCGGAATAGGTGTCAGCGTCGGTGTTGGAGTTGGAGTGGGCGTCGCCGTTGGTGTTGGAATAGGTGTCAGCGTCGGTGTTGGAGTCGGAGTAGGCGTCGGTGTTGGAGTCAGAGTAGGCGTAGGCGTCGGCGTCGGAATAGGTGTCAGCGTCGGTGTTGGAGTCGGAGTAGGCGTATGCGTCGGTGTTGGAGTCGGTTAGGCGTAGGCGTCGGTGTCGGAATAGGTGACAATGGAGTCGGTTAGGCGTAGTCGTCGAGGCGGTATAGGTGTCAGCGTCGGTGTTGGAGTCGGAATAGGCGCAGGCGTCGGTGTCGGAATAGATGTCAGCGTCGCTGTTGGAGTCGGAGTAGGCGTAGGCGTCGGTGTCGAAATAGGTGTCAGCGGCGGTGTTGGAGTCGGAGTGGGTGTCGCCGTTGGTGTTGGAATAGGTGTCAGCGTCGGTGTTGGAGTCGGAGTAGGCGTCGGTGTTGGAGTCAGAGTAGGCGTCGGTGTTGGAGTCGGAGTAGGCGTAGGCGTCGGTGTCGGAATAGGTGTCAGCGTCGGTGTTGGAGTCGGAGTAGGCGTCGGTGTTGGAGTCGGAGTAGGCGTAGGCGTCGGTGTCGAAATAGGTGTCAGCGTCGGTGTTGGAGTCGGAGTAGGCGTAGGCGTCGGTGTCGGTATAGGTGACATTGGAGTCGGTTAGGCGTAGTCGTCGGTGGCGGTATAGGTGTCAGCGTCGGTGTTGGAGTCGGAATAAGCGCAGGCGTCGGTGTAGGAATAGGTGTCAGCGTCGCTGTTGGAGCCGGAGTAGGCTTAGGCGTCGGTGTCGGAATAGGTGTCAGCGTCGGTGTTTGAGTCGGAGTAGGCGTAGGCGTCGGTGTCGGAATAGGTGTCAGCGTCGGTGTTGGAGTCGGAGAAGACGTAGGCGTCGGTGTCGGAATAGGTGTCAGCGTCGGTGTTGGAGTCGGAGTAGGAGTCGGCGGCGATGTCGGAATAGGTGTCAGCGTCGGTGTTGGAGTCGGAGTAGGCGTAGGCGTCGGTGTTGGAATAGGTGTCAGCGTCGGTGTTGGAGTCGGTTAGGCGTAGGCGTCGGTGTCGGAATAGGTGACATTGGAGTCGGTTAGGCGTAGTCGTCGGTGGCGGTATAGGTGTCAGCGTCGGTGTTGGAGTCGGAATAGGCGCAGGCGTCGGTGTCGGAATAGGTGTCAGCGTCACTGTTGGAGCCGGAGTAGGCTTAGGCGTCGGTGTCGGAATAGGTGTCAGCGTCGGTGTTGGAGTCGGAGTAGGCGTAGGCGTCGGTGTCGGAATAGGTGTCAGCGTCGGTGTTGGAGTCGGAGTAGGCGTCGGCGTCGGCGTTGGTGTATATGGCAGATATTACTGAATCGACATAAAAAAAAAACTATGGAATAATCATACCTGCTCATAACATTTCACGACGATCGGTTGAGAAATACGACCTGCAGAGGAGAACAACCAGACATACGAAATCATTTTTCGTGTAATCTTATTTTGAAACTACACTCATGTTTTAATACCCTCTATTATATGACAGTTGCATAAACTACTATTAATAAATTTATAACGACACAAGCCCTGATGAAGAGATAAATCAATATCACGCTTGGTGCTGAACCTAGAACCTCAAATAAGAGAGTGATCACCCTTCGACTTATCCTTGATTGTAAATAATACTATTTTAGATCCATCTTCTACCTAATGCCGGTCATTCACGATCAAGTTCACCGTCAAGTTTGCAGCAGACTTGATGTGGCGTCCAGTTAACTTGACGGTGTATGGCGCTTTAAGTATACTAGTCATGCACACCCATAGCCATACACCGTCAAGTTTACTGAACGCCGCATCAAGTCCGCTGCAAACTTGACGGTGAACTTGATCGTGAATGGCCCGCATAGGCTTCCAGTCAATTTGACGGTATATGGCTATAGGTGTGCATGACAAGTAGCTATACACCGTTAAATTTACTGGACGCTGCATCAAGTCCGCTGCAAACTTTACGGTGAACTTGATCGTGAATACCCAGCATTGTTAATCACAAGTAAACAATCCAGTCGTGGTGATTTTCCTACGTTAGGCGAACACTCCTGCGGTCGAGACCTTTACATGCAGGCCCACTCGTTGTTAATGGGGTTTACAATTGACAAAATTGTATTAAGGCCATTTACAGTCATTTTATATGTAGTTTCAAAGCTTTTCTGCCAATATTTTAAATTTCATTTGGCATGTTAAAAAAATTATTGATCACGGATAATCAAATATAATCTATACAATAATCTATTGAGCATGACTACAGTACTTAAAACAATTATTTTTATCGAGCAGGAAAATACAAATTAAGAGTAAGATTACTGTGAACTTGCAATAGCGTGTACCACAAGTATGTTTGTCACCTTACATCTTAGCTGTAAAATCTGTTCACAATTATTTCAATGAATACAATGTACGCAGCACTTCTGTTTAAATAAAGAACAAGCTTCTTCTTATAAATTTATAAGTAGGTACATAAGTACATACGTATTGATAAATCATAAGGTCGATTTACGAACTAGCCATGTGTGTTGTTCCCTCGTTTGACGATCACTCATGAGGTAAACTAACCAATAAATTGATTAGGAGGTCGTGAGCAGAAACCATCGAAGTGCTGGCCCACTTGTTGTCAATTTATAGTAGCTTTGACGTGCTGTAGTCAATGACTTTCTATAGAAGGTCAATGGCTGTAGTCCATCAGAGACAATTAAAAGCTGCTACAATCTGTTTATGTCACTCTAGTAATTCGTTATTTTAACCAATATTAAAGGACAAAATGAAAATAAAAGGAAGTACCATCGATGATAAGCTCAGATGATGTTTATGACAAAAATTATTCTCAATCGTGTTCTTGGAGAGTCAAGATCTGATGATGCTTGGTGTAGAATCAAAACGCTTCGAAAATTATTTTACTACGTAGCGTATTTGACGTTACTTTGGCTTATAGCAGGAAATTAAGTTTTTCTATATAGTATGCCTTTTTTAACAAAATACTGTATACAACACTACAGTTACTACAATGTAAGCATTTAGACAATTTACAAGTCATTGCAGACTCACAGGCTGTTCAAATGCTGGAGCATTACCAGTTAGCAGGGTGCCCTGGCGGCATTGCCAGTGAATTGAAAGAAATTGAGGCAGAATATTTCAAAACTATTTATTTACATAGTATTTTCTTAAAATATTTTTATATTAGATATAATAAAAATACCTTGCTTAAAAAATGTTAGTTGTCTGGGTGACAACGCAATCTGAACTATTTTCGTGAGATCACAGATGTTAAAATTTCATTTTTTTCTCAGCCAATGCGCAACATACAAATGTGTTGTATGCTTGGTAGTGGAGTCAATAATCAAGGCGGTCATATCTAATTAATCATGCCTTCTTGAATCCATTACTACCTATTCCTTCTTGCGTTATTTCGCTCTAAGTACAGTAATATTATCTTCTATTTTAAGCACTTACGTGTCATGGCGTTTCTCACATCTTCAGTAGTTTCTCTGCCACCCTACACTGTGGAGTGCCGGGCTAGAATGTTACCTCCCATTGCTACGGCTATGGGTGTGGTAAAAGGCGACTAAAGGTAAGATACCGATTGGTGGGCAGCAGCGCCTTCTAAAGAGCTGATATCTTTAACTGCGATCTGCAAGACGGGATTATGGCAACCCCCCCTTAATTAGGCTGTGTTCAGAAGTAGATTATCAAGCTGATACAATAATTTGGCATACGTTCATACTCAACACTTTATTACTATGTACCGAATCAATTTCCATGCTATAATTCAATCGAAGCAATTGTTAATCTAAGGTCAATGTATGATCTAATCACGTATGTTGTTTCTAAGTTTGACGATCACTCGGGCGGTATATTATTGATAATACTTGAGGAAAATCACAAACCGTAGGCCCTTTTGTTAACAATTATCTATTGTATTCACTTATGATGGCATATCAAGTGTGGCTTAAAGGACTCTTAGTTTAATATACAATTTATTCCATAAATGAATGTTTCCTTATTATTTCCTTAGCCTTTCAAAAATACGTTATGAGAAGCTCTGCATTATGAAACTATTACCAATTTGAGCCATTAATCTGTCTATTATTGGAAAATATGTTTTTTTTAGCTGATAGGTTAGCCATGTTGTTCAGGCTATCCTAGAATTACTGGCTCTCAAGGACAGCTGCCGGAACCTACCGTTAGGTGACACGACTGCCATCGTAAGACAACAACCGGAACCAACGGCATAACATGCCCTCCGAAGCACGGAAGCGCTCAGTAGTAATCCCACTAGCGGTCACCCATCCAAGTCATGACCGCGCGGACGTTGTTTAACTTTACTGACTGCTTAAGAAAGGCGAAGCTAACTTCGCTACGAGCACTTCAGCATATAGTCATATGTAATATTTTGAAGCTTTCATAAATATGAAAGGATTGAATAACTTAAAAATATAATTAACCTTTCACCTCAGTGTTGTGATTGTGTTGTCTCGTGTGAATACGTTTCAATATCTATGTCCGTTGGTATTGTTTGAAAAGGCATAAGGTTGTACCAACCCCACAATAATGGGATAAGGGCAGAAAGATCACAAGACATCCAAATCACATCAGTGTTTTATGAAAGCACCATTTCATTCTAAGCCGGCCAAACATCAAAGCTTTTATCAACCCTTTCCAAGATTTCAATATTCATATCAAAGTCCTCATACAGCTTGGAAGAAAATTGGGGCAACCTTCGGAAGGGATTCCATTATTTTGCATTAAAATAGCCATTTCTAAACATGACTCGCTGTATAGCGAATGTACGAAGCGTGAATGAGAAGGTCTTCCGTAACTGGGAAACCAGGGTCGAGAATGTTAGCCAGGGGTCCGTGTGCTATTCACTAGATTATCTGCTTACATTTAGGCGCGTTGGGGAATATTTTTAAAAGCACTTTGTATAGATACGTGAAGATTTGGTTGAATCCTAATGTAGAAGGTTGATAAGGATTGCAAACGAGGTAGATAGTTTGAACGCCTGTAGATTTTTATATAAAATATAGTAAATTTATCTATCCTGACATGAAGCACAACCTTAGGATGTAATAAGGTTCAAATTACATTGTTTTTCTTTAAATTGAGTTATCATTGAGCCAAAAAAGTTCAAGGCAAATAATATGAATTTCCATATCGGCGTATTGGACGTCGTAAAAGGCAACTGAAGGATGCGATACAAATGATCTACGATGTGATTGTTAAATTTCAACAAATTTTAACACCTAAATTACCAAAAATGTAACGGGTAGGTATAACACGAACGTCAAACAAGCGGGTAGCTATAAAATTGAAATATTTTTTTTAGTATTATGAGTTCTTGTATGTCTTTTATTGTATATTTTTGCAATAACGCCTGCTAACAAATTTCAAAAATAGCAAAATATGGAACCACGGTCGGGAATAAAACGCAAGACCATACGTCTCTAAAGCCGTGGTTTCGAATCTCACTCGTGGATGTTTTTTTTTCATTCGTCGTAATTTAACTAGCTATAATCTTGCGTTGTTGTGTGTTTTGTGAGCGAAAACATATTTCTTTATGTTCTTGTATTATCGATTATGTATCACTTTTAAGTTAGGAATGTTAATTTAAGCATCCCAAAATGAGTTAAATTAAGAAAGAAGGATAAAAAGAAGAGATTAAAGAATGTTAAATTAAGAAGAATACAAACCTGTCACTCATAAAAGAAACTACGAAACGAAGCACCCGTCACTCTAGTTGTTTAATCTTACCGAAAGCTAGCACCAATTGAGGCAAAAGAAATGTTCCATTCGATGGAGCACAACTTTATAATAAGACAAAACGCATAAAAAAATTAAATTCTTTCAACGTATTTAAAAAACCACTTGCTCAATATATTCTAATATCAGATTGTAATCGATTGAGCGAATGAACACGTTGGAGGGTACTTTTGCTAGATAAGACGACGGTATGGTAATTTTATTAATGTTTAGTATTCTTCTTAAGTGAGTATATGTATTGTAATGTCGTAGAGAGATATGTATTGTAATGTATTTTAGGGTTCCGTACCCAAAGGGTAAAAACGGGACCCTATTACTGAGACTTTTCTGTCCGTCCGTCTGTTACCAGTTCTTGAAATGAACGGTGATAGCTAGACATTTGAAATTTTCACAAATGATGTATTTCTATTGCCGCTGTAACAACAAATACTTAAAATAAAACAAAATAAATATTTAAGGGGGTCTCCCATTCAACAAACTTGATTTTTTTACCGTTTCTTGCTCAATACTAATAGTAGTAAGGTAGACGCTTTAACTATTCACAGAATATTTAGTTTTATGTTCTATTTGAATATAATTAATTAAAATAAAATAAACAATTAAGGGACTCCCGTACAATACAAGAGGTTTTCGCCGTTAATTACGTTACGGAACCCTTCGTGCGCGAGTCCCACTCCCACTTGGCCGGTTTTCTTTATTTTTTTGGAATTAATGTCTATCTTCAAAACCTTAAACTTTTTTTGGTTGTATTTAAGTATTAGCTTTTAATTTTTGTTTAACCTTGACCGGCGCGGCGTATCGATTTTATTTTTATCGTGGATAGGTTATCCTTTGACCACAATCACACCTGGTGGTAAGTAACGATGTGGTCGAAGGTGTTAACAGGAAGAAAGGGAACTTAGAATTACTGGCTCTCAAGGATTAGCTGCCGGAACACACCGTTAGGTGCTTGGCGACATATTTTCTACTTGAGGGTGGTCGCTAGCCAGGCAGGCATTCACAAATGCCCTTCCACCATGCGGTGAAGCTCAAGCCCGTGGCGGGATTCAAACCATGGACCTGCTGCGCGGCAGTCCATAGCCAATGCCACTGAGCCATCACTGCATCAAACATTCGCGATTCTAACCAACATAATTTATATGAGAATTATGTCGTGACTTCCAAGCTACATAGAACAAAAAGCTAGTATGAAAATGGATATCATTCAAATAAGATATATTTAACAAAACGTCTTAAATTAATACTAAGTGAATAGTATTGCTAGATGACGAACACGCCTAGCGAAAACCACGTGTTAATTTTCTGCCAAAATACTCGAAATTTATTAAATAGAGCGTAGGTGTTAATTGCTTTATAAAATGTTGAGCAGGTTCTTGAATATTATCTTTAACTTCTTAACTACACAGTTTTTTGAAGATATTTTAACAAATAAAATATTTCATTGATTCTATCAAAACACTTTTTTTTAAATAAACTATGAACATGTCAAAAACCTTTTTAGGGTTCCCAAAGGGTAACAACGGAACTTCGTGCGCGAGTCCTTTAATTTGGCTGATTTTTGATCATATTATTAAGCGTGCCTTACCTTTGTTCTCTAAAAATATCAATAAAATTTATTTTATTAACATAATAGTTGCAACCGCTCCTCACTCATTGACGGGTATATTTGAACAAAACATTATCTTTATCTCATAAGTATCCTTACGTTATCTATGCCATCAATGGCACTGGTATAAATTATCACGACAACTGTTTCACCCAATTTTACCAGTTTTTTTATATAGCAGACTTTTTTTAATACTACAATTGGCAACTAATGCAATTTGTTTTTTAACAGATACAAGGGCAATGCCGATGCAGCCTGAACGACATCTCCCAGATCCTACAAGAGACACCCGAGCTGAAAGGGCCTCCTGGTCCTCAAGGTCCCACAGGTGCAGATGGAACCACTGGAGCACCTGGAAAAACGGTGAGAATACTTTTTGCTGATAAGACCTAATTGATTCCATTATATCAATCGCTTCCTTCTGGGTAACGCTGTGGTCAAAGCTTGCCAGCTCTAAAATAGGAACTCGCAGGACAGCTAACATTATCGTGTGCGTATAATTCAATACCCCATATTAATTAAAGCCCCTGCAACGGTATACTATAATATATGAAATCGTCATACGTGTTGAGACGTTAGGTCCGTGGATGCCGGGAGGTCATTTTCCCAAACTTCATAGTGCTCGCTCGATCGACGCGATCGATTATTGACAATATTGCAATCCAACGGGGTAATGCTGCCAGCATGTTGGGCAGGCTACGAACTAGTAGTGGATTGGCGCATTTGCACTGCCTGCAAGGTTGCTTAAATACTTCCGTTGTAGCATTTTGTGAATTAAGTGACATAAATGTTAACAGTCATCTAAGTACTCGCTCGCCGGTCAGGATCGAATTCTAACAAATAACTGTTTACATGTCACAATCATTGCTTGTATAGTTTAATCTTTAGTGCTTAATTATTTGGGGAAAACACTACCCTGCTGTAACACAGTAATTATACTAAAACAGCAGGCAGAGCTTCAACATTAGTAAGTAAGCTATAATGTATTGAACATAAATTAATTTGTATATTGTTATGTTTAAATAATGTTCATATTAGCACGCGCTGTTGTGATCAATATGGCAATCAATCCCCCTGAAATTAGAGAAAACTATTCTTATTCACATATACGTCATGTTTTTATTTACAAATTGTGTGAAACAATAAGAGATATCTTTTAAAAGTGTATATTAGTTTCCAAGGAACTATTATTTAAAAGGACATGTTAATTTTTATTTACCAAAATTTCTACTCACTAGCTTTTCAACTGGAGAAGTTTTGGTGCTACATACATGTGTACATTTTTTTAATACTCCGATTCGACTGATGATACAGAATGATTTAAGGTGCAAGCATGTTTATATTTAATTCAACGTAATATGTACCATAAATAGATAATTTTTTAAATCAAGTCTAATTGTAATTTTAGGACACTGAGGGCTATGGAAACCAAGAAACTTTAGATAAATGCAAAACACAATCGTAAAACTTTCAAATATATTCTCTCAGTACGACCGAAAAATATCCTAAATATTTCAACGTGGTTCTTGAGTTGAGAGGGTTTCATGGACCCAAAGGTCCAACCTGCCATGGGAGAGAGCTCCAATGAAAAACACCGTGAGATTAACAAATTCCGTGACAAACACAATAACTAATAAAAAGGCTGGCAGGCCCAGCCATGGTGTCAAGGGAAATCATAAGCCGCCGGGCCCTGGCAACTAATTTTGCGCTCAAAGTGAGCAAAATAAAAAGGCAACGTTAACAGCCTATAAATATTTTATGAGCTAATAGGGTTTTCATTCAAACGGTAATCGGACGGAATAATGTAGCCATTGTCTTAACAATACACAATGTTTGTAGTTGTGGGACATTTAATGTACCTGCTAACACCTTCGACCACATCATTACTTACTATCAGGTAAAATTATGGTCAAATGCTTATACCTATATAACCTATCAGCAATAAAAAAAAACTCAAATCGTTTAGTTTACAATAATAACATTTTAGAATTACATACTATGTAGAGCTTACTTTCTGTATCAGCTATATTGTCTATTGCTGAAACCAGATTCCCCCATTATGGGGGGGGGGGGGGTTTGCCATAATCCCCACGCTTGGCAGGCGTCTTGGGAATCGCAGTGTGGGATATCAGTTCCAGAAAAAGCTGCTGCCCACCTTCTGCTGTGTTGTTGCCCGTAGTCGCCTCTAACAAAACCCACTCGTAGAGACGGGAGGGTGACATTCTAGACGGCACCCCACGGCAATATCATATAAAGCAATAATGTATAATTATAGTATGTAGATAGGAATCATTACGGTGCAAAGTTGCGTAAGCATCATTTTCATAGAGGAACATAGAGGAGGTTATATTTTAGGGTCAAAGTAGGATGTATTTCCGTAACTTCTTGTTGGCGTTTGTAATAGAGACACATGCAAGCAGCTAAGCACTATTTATGTCGTGCTTATAACAAGTGTCCGTAATTTACTCTTCTTATAAAGTGTACCTACACTTATAGATTGTCATATAAGACCGCGCGTTATATGTCACGAAGGTGTATTTGATTAAAGATATAAAAGTATTACTGGCCCTTTTTTAATTCTTTTACAGGCAAGGCCAAGGTACATTTAAACATATTTATACTACTTAAATATAATTAGTTAAATTCTTATTACGTCTATGTAAATAATTGATTAATATTTAAAAATCATAATATTTTACACTTAATACATGTTAAATACAATTTGCAGTTATCACGATTGCACTTGTCCTAAGAATTAATTATTCTTTTAATGTATAGAAGGGATTGTTTTCAAAAAAGTGTAAGTTTTAGTTTGTACAAACTGTATTTTATGGTGGTCAAGCTTTTTGGTAATTTATTATACTTATTATATAAGTATTTTCGAATAACGAACGACCTTGTTTTTGATAGGTATCGTATTTTGTTCAGGGTCAAATGGGTGAATCCGGACCTTCTGGCCCACCTGGAGTAAAAGGTGATCGTGGAGAACGTGGCGAGACTGGCACTCCTGGGCCTGAAGGTCAAGCTGGTCCAAAAGGAGAACCAGGCTTAGATGGAGCACCTGGCTTGCAAGGTCCACAAGGACCTCCCGGAATTCCTGGACCAGTGTCGTCGGCTCTTGTGGTAAGTTTGACATGTTCTTTTTTCTTCTGTTTATCTATCACTACTGAGCTGGGCTGGAGTATCTTCCATCTTATTGAATTAAATATTAACTTTATTTGACTGTATCACGTAACACCTGTTCACAGAAAGTATAACTAAGTCCAGTCTAAATTTATTATTATTTGCGTGGTATTCAAATATTATGTTCGTAGTAAAAAAAAAGATTAAATAGCGTGTGTTTATCTTTATTTTAATATTGTGTTTTGAAACACATTACAGTGATTAAGATCACGGTGTGATTTCAGTACACTTTTTTATCCTGAATTTTTCCATCGGTTGTTTAATTACTATGTGTAATAATTGCCATAATGTGTTGTTATAATTTACCAGATATAATCATTTATCCGGTGGTAGGTCTCCTTAGCAAGATTCCGTCTTGTTGGGAACCACCGCGGTGTTAGATATCTGTCTCGAAGCAGTAGTGTGCAAACACTATAATATTTAGGTCTGAAGGGAATACTATAGAAAGTGTAATTACCGGGCAAACTAGACATAAGAACTGACCTCTAGGAACGGCGAGTGTAGTGCTGTGCCAAGCAGGACGAAAATGTTGACACTGAAACTATACTGGAACGGCGTCATGCTTACCATCTGGCAGGTAACTTGTCGATGTAAAGAACAATGAATTATTGAAATAATGACGTCGATGACAAGTGTACGCCATGGTAGTAGATATATAAAGTGGTAGATTACAGTAACGTCAAAATCGCTCACTCACGGACACATATAAACTAGTGTAATTTAAAATTACACTAGTGTAGTGTAATTTTGAACAAAATAGAGTTTTGTTCAAAACAACAAAACTCTATTTTGAAAAAAAATGTATAAGTAATGGCATAATTTCTGTTTTTATAGACACACATTGGGGAAGGATCTGGTCTTCGTAACACAGTGTAAAACTTCATCGAAGACCAGAGGCTTCATAATTAACATTGTTCACAATTATGTCAATAAATGATTTTTATGTTTTTATGTTTTATGTTAGTGAATAACGAAGTAAACCACATGTATTATTGTATCACTTACTAATTTAGGTTTTCCACTTTTTACTGCTGGGTGCTACGAATAAATATGTAAAGAAGCGTAACTCTCATACAGCGACCGCTTTGATTTCGGACTCGTCGACTCCACAAGTAACTAAACACTCACAAGTTTCCAAATTCAATCGGATTGGTTAATTGATTTGGCGCTTAGATGATGATGACGTGATAATGATCGCATCTGATTGGTCGCGTCAAGGTCATGTTGTCACCGCCGTTATTCCTAAATATCCTAAGGCCTAATTTCACCATACCATGTTTGTTTACGCTAAATCAGGCATTAGCTAATGGGTCTTTAAAAATAACAGAGCTGTTAAATCAGTCTACGTTCTATGAAGTTAACTGAATTAATCATCCATTAACAGTTGGTGGGACACTCGGTTCAATTAACAGTCCGTTAAAAGGATTAACAAGGCGTCAAATAAATAACAGAGTATGGTGAAACTAGGCCTAAGACTAACAATGTTCCGAACTACTTTTTGATTTAATGTAATGTTCAGTTTGCATAAAACTATACAGGGTAGTCAAGTATTGGTATGCAAAATATTGTTATTTACTCGTTTATAAAAGCTATTCCCGAAATTTCCATGTCTCCAGATACACTTTAATATTTTTGCAGAAGTAAACAACCCCGTGGGGTGCTGGGTTAGAATTGCACCTCCCCATATCATCCCGTGGGTGTCGTAAGAGGCGACTAAGGGAAAATACTAGAAGGTGGGCAGCAGCGCCTTCTATACAGCTGCCAACTTACACTGCAATCCCCAAAGCCGCATGCCAAGCGTGGGGATTATGGCCAATACCCCCTTAATAGTGGAGGCGGTGTTCAGCAGTGGACGATCCGGCTGTTACAGTAAACAACCCAGTTTTTTTTTTTTAGGGAGGACATAGATGCTGGCTACCGCCTGTGCGGTCGTCCAGCTCCACCGGGTTTTGGGCGAGGGCCTGGCCCTACAATAGCCCGGGAGGGAGAAGTGCCGAAGGCACTTCTCCCTCCCGGGCGAGACGGGCGAGACGGGCGTAGAAGGCGAAAAGCGCTTTCTACCTCCGTCTCCTGCGGACGCCGAAAACGTACCGCTACTATAGGAGGGGTTGACAGCGAGCTCAAGGGCACCACTGTGGTTCGGACCTCGGCTTGTCTCGCTGCCGAGAGACATGGGGGGGATCGGAGCAAAATGCCTCTGTGCAACTGCAGTGTTGCACAATTGGGCCCTACTGAATAATACTCTTTGACTATTTGGAGAGCAATTTATCGTGACCTTGTTTTTGCCTCGAGCTCGCCGGCGAGCTCGGTGTTTGATTGTGTGACCTCTGATTACCTCACACCTGGGGATTTTACCTCGACGACTTGCGGATAACGCTAAAGCTGCCAACGTAATGGCTGCGATGGGGTCATCCGGGTCGTCTAATACCTGCCGTGGTCGGCGACGGGGGGGTTTGAAAAATGGGATAGAAGAGGCAGTCGAGTAGTTCGATGCCTGGACAACCAATGGGTTCGGGTGGTGGGGCGCTCGATCAAAGTATCGGCGGGCGCAGTCCTTATTGAACTGCGCTAAAGAGGGAAGGTTTAAGTCGCAATGCAACTCGGTGTTCCGGATATACCACGGGGCGCCGGTTGCATTACGAAGAAAACGGTTTTGGATGACTTGAAGTTTATGAAGGTGGGCCTCACTAGCATGACTAAACACTACTGATGCGTAAGTCATGATGGGGCGGATGCAGGCAGTGTAAAGTGTCTTCTTATTACTAAGAGACATTTTACTCTCTTTGCGAAGTAGGGGACCAAGGCGACCCATTACAAAGGCCGCTCTGTTACGGACGGTTGTTATATGATCGCTAAAGGTGAGATTCCGATCAAGGGTGACTCCGAGATATTTTGTTTTGCTAACCCAGGGGATGGGTTGGTCGAACAAAGTTATAGGTTGCGGGTAACGGGGGCGGCCCTTCTCAGTAAAGTACATAGCTGCACTTTTAACTGGGTTGACCGCGATGCGCCATTTACGGAACCAGTCACCGATCTCGGTGATGGCCCGTTGGAGGGCGGGAATGGACTTTCTACTGATATGCCACCCAGTGGTATAAATAGCGGTATCATCCGCGTATTGGGCTAATAGGACGTTAGGCTGAGAGCGTGGGATGTCGCTGGTATACAGCGCGAAAAGAATGGGTGATAGCACGGAGCCCTGAGGGACTCCGGCTCTGACTGGGTGGGGGGAGGAGAGGGTGCCTTCCACGCGATAGCGAAAGCTTCTGGCTTTAAGGAAGTCTTGTAGGATGAGCACAAGACGTTCTGGCACGCCAAATTGGTATAGCTTGTAAATCAAGCCATTGTGCCAGACTTTGTCAAAAGCTTTCGCTACGTCGAGGAAGACTGCTAGCGTTGTCTGGGGTTTGGGGTACTTGTTAAAGCCCTCAATGATGTGCTCCGTGAGGCGGTGCACCTGTTGGACGCATGAGTGTCCGGGTCTGAAGCCAAACTGCTCATCTGGGATAAGGTGGTGTTCCTTAGCATGGGACTGGAGACGGTTTGCAAGTAACCGCTCGTAAAGTTTGCCTAAGGCACTGAGGAGGCTGATGGGGCGGTAACTGGTGGGGTCAGATGAGCTTTTGCCTGGTTTGTGAATGCCAATGACATTTGCACATTTCCAGGTGTCTGGGAATAAGCAGTGGCTCATAGCAGCATTGAAGATGCTGACTAGGAGATGGATGAGAGGAGGAGAGAGGGTTTTAAGAACCCTGTTGGAGATGCCATCGGCACCGGGGGATTTGCGCGGTCGGAGGGCCTTGATCAGTCTCGCCACCTCAGCGTAAGTCGCTAAGGTGATTGGTGGGAGTTCAGAGGTGACCACAGAGCTTTTACGTTCGACTTCAGCATCCACCGAATCGAACAACCCAGAAGAACATTGACAAATTTATTCGTAGGCTCCGTGCTAATAAGACATCAAGTTTAATATCTCATCTTATGATTTCAACAAATCAAATGTCTCTATTTGGACTATGTATGTAGCACTGATTCCAAGAGACAAATATGTGGGTAGCTTATCCTTCAAGATGAATTGCTTAGAATGTATTATTAATGACGAATCCTATACGGCTGATCCATTTGTCGAATTAGGTTTGCGTATTTGAATTATTAAGTAACAATTTCAGATTAGACTATTAAATTTAATTTGACATAAATGCCAATGCTACGCCAATTTTTTGTTTTGTATAGCTTAGTCGCGCTTAGTGCAGTCGGCATAAATCTTACTTAGGCAATACTTGATTATCATCTTAACAATATAATGCGAAGTATAAAGCTGTACATTGTGCATAATCTTTGATAGGCGATAGGCACTTTACAGTCTAATGCTTAAGACGCTGACAAGTGCTAAATAGCTTTACTTGAGCAGCATTTTAGCAAAATTTGTATAGTTGTAGCAGTAAAAAAATTATATGTTAATCTTGATCACATTATTTAAGGCCAAGAAAAGTATGAAACACGTTTCCTCTAAATTTTCTCGATAGAATAAAATTGCCAAGTTGACTCTACGCTTGTAACGTAAATATCTTCATTATTTACTTATGAATGTGTATGAAAATATATTTATATATAGGTAGCGGGTATACCAACAACCAGAACTTTTCTATGGAGCGTTGACGTCAGGAAGTCAGCAGCCATATATTCTCAATTCACCTGTATTTTTTTGTGTGCCTCCTCGTAATTTTTACAGTATGTACCTTTGTTTTTTTATGTTTGAAATGTGATGCTTCTCATTTGGTCCTATTAAAATTTCAGTGAGAACTGAAGAGTAGTATTTGAGTATCTCTAATAATACGTATTTAATTGGTTTCGACTACATTGATGTTGTTTTAATTTTCACTTGTCCATGTAATATGAACAAAATAATTATTCATCATATTTTCTGTTAGAAGTCGGTGAAGTTATTTATTGTTACTTTTTGTGTGAATGCTCAAGTAGAAACTGTCTAAAAATTTGCCGAAAAAAAAATGTTTTCTTTTCTGGCAACTATTCTTGAGAGTTTCTTTTTCAGGCTGAGTGTGTTCATCTTCCACCACATCATTTAAAAAAACCACGAAGGTGGCATACATGCGTGTGGCCTGATTAATGAATTAGTGGTTACCACAGTCATTGAACACTTGCAACACAAGGAGCATCACTTGTGCGTTGTTGAACCTTCAAATATTTATAAACTTCCCTCTTCAAGAAGCATATACAGCAGGCCCTATGGAAAACCTCCAAAATCGAGGAGCAAGTTCCATAATCAGATTATTCATATTAGATCAATTTATTCTTGTTATTTTAAGAGTAGAGTGCACGCAGCGCTTTCTATACAAACTTAGTTTCGTCACAATAGATACATGGAGCTTCTTAAGCAGTAGTTTAACTACGAAGAAATTACCCGAATTCGGTCACGTGATCAACCGTGCGGCCTTTCCTACATCGACGAGGTACCAAAAGATAAAACATAGACTGATGTTCACATGCTTTACTGCGGTGTTTACTTACAGTTTAGTTTTAATAAGCTTTCAGCAAATTGACACTATAGAGTTTTTAATCTTTTCATCATTTTAATAGAAAAAAGAACCCAAGGAGTTTTGAAGGCAAATAATCATACAATAACCTCTTTACTGGTGGCCTTACTATGTTACCAAAGACAATGGCGTTTTTTTCATAAATTCTGCGCGCTTGTGTTCTCTCAAATATGACCTTTCAGAACAAAATTTATTTATAAAAAAACAATTATTATAAAAAAAATATTTATTTAGAACAAACAACAACACTCAAAATTTCGATAGTGATTTCCCTAGCGCTCTGATCGTCATTTGTCATTGAATTCCAGGATACCGAAGAGTCGAACTATTGTTTATATGTCTATTGTGGTTTCGTCATATTTTGAATACCAAGTTCTCAAACTCGGTGAAATTTTGTATGCATATTGCTGAGCCTAATATCTATGCTTCTGGATCACCAGTTTTTCGATTCATCAATTACTTCATCCCTAAATGTCAAAACAACAATTCTTAAACAAAAAATATTTTTAACCGTCTTTCAAAAGAGGGGGTTCTCAATTGGTCTGTTTTTTATGTTTCTTACCGCAGATCTCTTGACTGGTGAACCGATTTTGAAAATTCTTTTTTTATTTGAAAGCTGATGATTGTCGTTTGGTCCCATTTAAAATTTCTTTATAATCGGTTTAGCCGTTTTTGAGTTACACTCCAATAACTGAAAAACATGTACCTATCTTGATGATATAGTCGTTGAGAATGAATGACAATCGATCCCGTAAGCAGACAGGGTCACTAAAGAAAATAAAAAAAAAATTTTTTTTACAAAAAATGGAACTGACTTCAACACCCAAAAGTGTGAAATAACTTGTCGAAGTCGGTACCATGCGCACAATATTGTGATAATTGGTACTTTGAACCATCATGGTACCGACTTCAACAAGTTATTTCCCACTTTTGGGTGATGAAGTGGGTTCCATTTTTTGTTGAATGTTGTTTTTTTATTTTAGAAAGTACTTAATTTTACGAAAATCTGGCAAACCAGAAGCATAGATATTAGGCTCAGCAATATGCATACAAAATTTCATCGAGTCTGAGAACTTGGTATTCAAAATATGAAACTACATTTGTATAGAAAGCGCTCTGTAAACTCTACTCTTAATAAAATTCTTGGGTCATCCATTGCGTTGATAAAAGACACTCTGCTGAACCCAAAAATTCCATATTTTCCATATTTATATGAAAAAAAACAACATATGGGGTTGATAATAACTGAGTCATAAGATCATAATCTAATTTTATATTTAGGATTTAGGTATTACTTACTTGGAATATCTAATAATTTTAATTGTAGATTAAAATGTATACTTTAGGTGGGCCCCGTAGCTTAGTGTACTTAGAAGAGTAATTTGTAATTAAGTATAATTTGTTGGTAGACTTAATTGAAGAATTACTTGGCTTACAAGTAATTTGAATATTTTAATAACAGACTTAAAGTAAGTCAAATATGCCTATTTTAATAATAATATTATTTACTTACATACTTAATTTCTTCATAACACGTTTTTCGATTTATTAATCACTAGCTTTCCGGGCGCGGCTCCGCCCGCGCTTATGTCGGTTATCGCGCAAAAACATTAACCCCTCTTTGCGCAGTTAGATAAAAACTATCCAATGTTTTTTCCCGGATCCCAAACTATTTCCACACCAAATTTCATTCAAATCGGTCTAGTAGTTTTGGCGTGAAAGCGTAACAGACAGACATTCTAGTTGAGGCTAGAAAATCTGCCAAGCACCTAATGGTGTGTTTCGGCAGCAGTCCTTGAGAGCCAGTGAAATTACAGGCACATGACAACTGTATCTCAAGGCGCAGTGCAGTTCGTGACTTCTGATGAAATGCATCTGTTATAGGCAGAGGTTAGTCTGCATAACATCAGGTGGGCCTGTAGCTCGTTCCGTCACCCAAACTTCAAATAATTGCTTTGTTGTCAAATTTGCATCCAGCTGCGTAATGAGTATGTTGACTTACTTAGAGATGACGATTCGAAACACCCATTTAAGCAGCTAGTTTTCAAACAGGGCCCTTATTATCTTACCTAAGTGGGATATATATCACACTTATATTATAAAGGTAAAAGTTTGTGAGTGTTTCTATGCTCACAGCTGCAACAATTTTGATAAAATTTGGAATGGAGGTGGATGAGGCGCTAGATTAATACATAGAATACTTTCATCATCGTCATCATCCATCACTACACGGGTGAAACCACGGGGCGTAACTACTATCACTGATTTTAATACCTTGTTTTGAAAGTTATTCCCATTATGGAGTTCTAATTTCAAAATAGAGATAATTTTCATATGCATTGGATTTTGACAATAAGGCCCAAGGCGCTTATTGTATAACTTGAATGGGTTTGGAGATGAACCAATTTTGACATTATTATAACATTTACTATTAAAAACCTTTCCCAATTAATTTGTTCCTGCAGCGTATCCCACTACAGTGTACAAAAATAAATAAATTAGTGATGACCTATGAAAGGCAAAAAGTAGAATAAACGAAAAATATCCTAGTTTTGGCAAGAACCTAACACGTGAAGCACTAACCATCGATTAATTTGCTCGAAACCTTCACCATTGTCTGGTTAGCGTGCGAACTTGGCTCGTTAAAATACGAAGCAAAGATAGCTAGATTGATTTCAACTAGAAGTTGCACGATATCTGATAACGGTGGCATGATAATGCGCTTGATTTCTTCGTTGGTAACTATAATAGTGCCTTTAACAATGTATTCGTAACAGTAGTAATTTACATTAGAACTCTATTTTTAGGGTTCCGTACCCAAAGGGTAAACACGAGACCCTATTACTGAGACTAGACAGTTGAAATTTTCACAGATTATGTATTTCCATTGCCGCTATAACAACAAATATTAAAAAATTAATAAAATAAATATTTAAGGGGGCTCCCATACAACAAACTTGTTTTTTTTTTTACCGTTTCTCGCTCGATACTAATAACGGTGACAGGTAGACGCTTTAACTATACACAGAATATTTAGATTTATGTTCTCTTTAAATATAATTAATAAAAATAGAATAAAATTCCTAATTAAGGGCGCTCCCATTCAATAAAATGTGTCTGGAACTTGCAAGATTAAGTTACAGATATGGAACCCTTCGTGTGCGAATGTCACTCGCACTTGGCCGGGTTTTTTTTATTGCTGATAGTTAATCCTTTGACCACAATCTCACCTAATGGTAAAGTGATGATGTGGTGTTAACAGGCTTTTCCTTGAATTACTGTCTCTCAAGGACTGGTGCCGTAACACACCGTTAGGTGCTTGGCGACAGATTTTCTACTTGAGGATGGTCGCTAGCCAGGCGGGCATTCACAAAATGTCCTTCAGCCCGCGGCTGGATTCGAACCATGGACCTGGTTCAAATCTCTGACCTAAAATAAAGTTTTAGTTACACCTTGAAATATTTATTTTAAAATCAAAAGAAAACTTACAGCAAAGTGTATTACTTTAGGTTTATAAAAATATTATTTAGGTTTATAGAGATATATATTTGAACTGTTTTACCACATCATTAAATTGCAATGTCTGGCCACTGTTAGGCACCAATTAAATCAAGTAAGGCCAATCTTCTTGACGCCTAACCTCTTTGGGAATGATTTTGATGAGAGTTTAGTACAAGTACAGTAAAAGTTTGGGTAATGACCTTAATTACCTCTTTAAAATGGCCAAGAACCCTTTTATGAGTCTTATTTGCACACATCCTAGGCACGTGGATTGTGATAGTAAATTGCAGCTTTTAGTCTCCTTTCACGGCAGCTTAGCTGAATATAGAATAGCCGGAGCCTTCTAAATCAAAATGTTTTACATGAGCTTAAATATAACTGAATGGCGTGGATGAAAAACACCATAATACATTATAATATGGTGTTTTTGTGTATGATGACAGGTTTCAATACTTCCACGCTTACCTTGAAACGAAGGGATAATACCTCTACAATATTATTACTACAATGTAGCTTACCTACTTGTATATTTCTTGGCAAATAGCGCTAATTTAATAATCATATAATAGCATAGCAGTATTCTTGGCAAACTTCACAAATCCGGAGAAAATTGGCACAGGTAAAGCATTATCCATTTATCTGTTCATAAAGAACTTCAATGCCTGTTAGCACAAACTTGAATCATTAATACGGGCAAAGGCAGTTAGATTGATTTCATCCCTGACTTGTAGATGGCGCTGGTGTCTTAATTAGCATTAAGTATCTTGATCTTCCATAGCATATTATGTTAAAGGCAGAACATCGATTAAATCGTTATCAGTCGATGATTTATTTTTGGATAGTGTTATAAATATTTCTTAAATATTCTACTAATTGTATGTATTTTATTCTAACTTCATCTATAAATTCTTGAATTTTAGGGATCCGTATACTAGAAAACAGGACTAAGCCAAAACTTTCAAAACTGGCAATCCCAAAAATCAATCCGTTTAAAAGTTATCAGTGTCAACATACAAACTGTACCTACATAACGCCAAGATATTTCCCTTTGCTGCTTAAACCTTTGCTACACTTGGTCTTCTTATAAACATACAAAAAACAAACACTATATAGTACTGCCATTTACTTCAACTTTTTTTTATCATCTAACATTGTAGTATCTGCCCTTTACCGTCTTTCTATACGATAAATGTTCTCGTAAAATAATGCGTTGTCATTATTTTGCCGTAACCAAGCTGTCACGTGACATTTGTCATTCACTTGGCATTTAGTTTTACGTTGAACCAAGTGCCGTAAAGACATAAAATTCAATATAGTAACTTGGTAAAATATCAAAGGCTTTAATAAGATTTCAGATGTTTTTACAAGAAACGTTTCGAAGTAAATTAACTTTCTAGCTCTTGAAGCAGAAACGTGGGAAATTTCTTGAGGGAAATATCGGGTGGGAGTAAATTGTAGCGCGTATATTATGAAGTATTTCTTTCATGAAGAAAAATCTCACATAAAATATCTCTTTACCAGCAGTGTGCCTTTATTAACAAAATACGAAGTATATATGCCCATGGGGTGCCAGGCTAGAATGTCAACCCCCAACTCCACCCGTGGGTGTCGTAAGAGGCGACGTAAGAGTAACACACCAGAAAGTAAGCAGCAACACTGATACCTCAAACTGCGATCCCCAAGCCGCCTGCCAAGCGAGAGAATTATGTCAAACCCCTCCATATTGGGGGTGGCTGTGTTCAGCAGTGGATTATCTAGCTGATACAGTATAACAACTCTTAAGCTGCTAGAATGAAAGCATTTAGACACCTATAAGTAATTTCAGTCCAAATGCTCCAGCCCACTACCAGTTGGCAGCGTGCCCAGCATGCTGGTAGCATTGCCGCGTTGATATGCAATGCTTATTCGTTGAGCCAAATAGGTGGTAGCATTTTGATTACACGTCGCCGTTTGATAAGTTTTGGAAAATACAAAATAGTATTGATTGATGTGAGTATGTAGGTATATAGCTTTTCAAAATTATTGTAAGGCAGGGTTGAATATTGAACTTCAGTGCCACCTATACAGTAAAAGGTAGAAAGCAATATGCAAGATGTGATAATAGTTACAGTAATTATAATAGACACCAATTATATGAAGCTACGGGTCGCCTGCTCATAACAGCCGCTGGCCGTTCTGCGTTAAACTTTACTTTGTTCGTTACTATCACACATTCGTTCTTATAATTGCCCAGTCATTTCTTCAAACAAAAACAGAGTAGGATTGGCATTTGGCACTATATTGTCTCCAAACAATATCTTGCAGAATAGCCAGACAGACATGTTATGTTATATGAAATTAGGAATCCAGGTGATATGTTATTCAAGGTTTTCTCTTGGAGATAATTTGGTTTGCACTCAAGGCTGGATTTCTTAATGGAGCTCAATGTGTGATAAAATTTTTGCACATTATATTCCGAGCATTTGCTAACAAAAGAAAATTGTTTAACATCTCCCAGATTTATATAAGTAAATATGTAAAGTGTATTCTCCATTTAAATTTAATTATAAAAAAAGCACGATTTTTTGTATTCTGCAAAATGAACCTAAATGCGGTGCAGACTCTTAACGAGGAAGTGCTTTAAAAACATAATGCGCGAACCCCACACAAGTGAAGTAAGGGTACAAAGTAGTTCATAAACAAAATATATCATTACTCGATAATTATCTGCTACTCCAAAATCTGTCTACGGGCTGTCTCTAGGACAAACTATATATGTAGTATATATTAAAATCACTTCAACACAATTTAATTCATATTTGGCTCAACGAATAAGCATTGCAATTCAACGGGGCAATGCTGCCAGCATGCTGGGCACGCTGCCAACTGGGAGTGGGCTGGAGCATTTGGACTGCCTATGAGTCTGCTATGACTTATAGGTGTCTAAATGCTTTTATTGTAGTAGCTGTAGTGTTGTATATAGTTCATAGTATTTTGTTTAATAAAGGCATACCGCCGGTAAAAAAAAAAAAAAAAATTTAATTCGTAAATAGAATGTAAATCAACAGTAAAAAATTTGCATTTTTTTAGTAGTTATTTATTTATGTGGTGACAGTAGCGACTGAAGTTTAAAAACTAATGGGTATTCTTGTTCCTTTTAAATGACATTTTATCCAACTACAAACATTTCTAACAAATCTGGATAAAATCCATCATTCTAGTTCCTTTTATTTCACCATTCAGCAGTAAATTCTAAGCTGAACGGCGTCGTTACCATACATTGCTAGAACTACAGAATAAATAACAGTTACTACTCCCATTGCCAACAAGTCACGCAAGGGTCTGTCAGGTAGTTGGTATCTCTTTATATGTAACTGTAGTAATGAAAAACCAACCCGTGTGAATGGAAGCCTTATACTGACCGATCAGTGTGTTCAGGCTTTATCGTCACGCAAGCAAAGGCGTTTGTAAATCTGGATGCAGAATATAGCACAGATTTAAAATGAATGTAAAACCGACTTCAAAAAAATCAGAAGGTTATCAATTCGTCTGTATTTTTTTTAAATTTTTGTCTCATTAAATTTCATGAAAATCGGTCAAGCCGTTTTTGAGGTACACTCCCATAACTGAAAAATACTTTCCTTTCTTGATGATAGTGCTGACAGTAAATAACAATCGATCCCGTAAGTAGCAAGGGTCTCTAAAAAGAGTGACAAAAATAATTACCAAAAAATGGAACCGACTTCAACACTCAAAAGTGTGAAATAACTTGTCGAAGTCGGTACCATGCGCATACAACTGTGATAGTAGGTACTTTTGAACTGTCATGGTACCGACTGAAACAAGTTATAAAACACTTGAGTGTTGAAGTCGGTTCCATTCTGTGGTTAAAATTTTTTGATGGGTATAATAAAACAGATTGATTTAATTTGATCTTGAGGGACATGAAATATTTAGGTATGTAGTATTCTAACACGCTGAAGTTTAGCATGTATGTCAATATCTATACTATAAATATTGGTTTACCAGTTTTCCATAAAATTATTCTATTTTCAAAATTATTGTGATAACACCTTTTGTATGGGAATTCTCATTTTCACATTTAGAAATAAAAGTAAATAATAGAACAAAAACGCGACGATGCGGAAACGGTGCACATCCCTGGTGCGCAGGGTCCAGGCCTGCCCTAGTGGCATTCTGAAGGCATTTGCTGAAAGATTCGACTGTCAGTACCAGCATTATTGTTGTATGATTCATGTACTGACTAATGGTTAGTTATTGTAGTACATGTGGATGACAATCAATAATAAATTTTTCTATCATAATTTATTCTTAACTTTATTGTTTACTAGCTTTCCGGGCGCGGCTCCGCCCGCGCGTATGTCGGTTATCGCGCAAAAACATTCACCTCTTTTTGCGCAGTCGGATAAAAACTATCCTTTGTTTTTTCTCGGGTCTCAAACTATCTCCATACCAAATTTCATTCAAATCGGTCCAGTAGTTTTGGCGTGAAAGCGTAACAGACAGACAGAGTTACTTTCGCATTTATAATATTAGTACTGATAGTACTGATATAATTATAAATATTGTAATATGATCCTTGTCGGTTGAAAATAAATACTTTGAATTTGAATAGGTGATATGGAAAAAACTGCCAAAGCAGAAGCATAGATGAAATTATCGTGAGTTTCACACATTATTAAATGTTGTACAATAACCGGCAAAACATTCACGTTGGGGATCGAGTACGTCGACCCGGGTTTCGAGCATGTCAGATGCTCATCAGTTTGATGACAAGTTATTTAAAATATGAAGAAACTAAGCTTATATAGAAAGCGTTATGAGTACACTTCCTTTAATGGAAAGAACTTCTTTGATAGATTTACCTATTAACAATTACAATAAACTAATAAAATTATGAAGCGCTCGTAGCGAAGTTTGCTTAGCCATTCTGAACCGTTCAGAAAAGATAAGCAACGTCGGCCGCGGTCATGAGTTGGATGGGTGACGGCTGGTGAATTACTACTGAGCGCTTCCCTGCTTCGCAGGGCACGTTAAGCCATCGGTCCGGGTTGTTGTCTTAGGATAGCAGCCGTTGTAGCATGGTGGTAGGATAATTTGCGAATGCCCGCCTGGCTAGCTACCACCCTCAAGTAGAAAATTTGTAGCCAAGCACCTAACGGTGTGTTCCGGCAGCTGTCCTTGAGAGCCAGTAATTCTAGGTTCGCCTGAACAACATCTCCGACCACATCATCACTTACCATCACTTTTCTTCTAATTTGGCTTGCCCTTAGGGGGGTCTAAATAAGACTATTTACGTAATATACATTTAATATATATTACTTTGTACCATAATTATGTACCCTATGGGTAATCTAAATCTAACTATTTAAGTACTTCTTTTTGGATCTAGTGAAAACACACAAAGTTAACAGAGATAAAACTTCGGTTTGTTTGAAGTTTATTTTGTTGTATGCTTTGTTAACCTATAATTAGTCGCGTGGGGTATAACTTACCCCTGTGCGTCCGGAAATGTTGAATTATTACAATTTTTGATCTAGTGGGCTGGCTTCCCATTGTTTCATTCCATCCAAATTGTGTGATCTTCTTGATAAATTATTGTGTGGTGTGTCTTGTGAGCGCTTTTTTTCTCATCAATAAAAATCCGATTTTTTTATGTTTTTCGTATATATCTATGACCAATTTTGAGACGTCGCACACCCCACGCAAGTATTAGTGATAGTAGATTTTTAGGTACATGATCTCTTGATGTTTAATACTAAATAGAATCTAATAAAATAAAACGATTTTTTTATTTTTATTTTTATTGTACGCGTTTTTATTTCTTTTTGACTGAATAAGTAGAAGGACCACCTGATGTTAAAAGTCTTGTGCCTGTAATGTATTATTTCATATTTTTTAATACTTTGCTTAACTTAACTACCTAAAACTCTATTCAAAAGGAGCGCGGCGCGGTCCATAAGACGCGGCGGGCGCCCTTGGCTCGGAGTAGCCATTAAAATTAAATATTTTTTTTTTATTTTTGTTTATAAAAAAAATAATCAACTCAAAATGTTTTTTAGTACTAGCAGAAGTCAACCCTAAGAGGCTGTTAGCATATTACCAATAAACCTGTATAAAACTATTTGTACTTACATTTTTTTTTGTTTGGTAAAAAAATATTACCTACAAGATATTAGGCGCCACTTAAGGCCTTTTACATTTTGTAGCCCTCTCACTCGCACTTTTAAAGATAATTTCAAATAGAAACAATTTGATAATTATTTTTTTAAATGTGGTCCGACATTATTTTGCTATTTGCGACTATAGATTGTCTTAACATATTTTTATTTTGTAACAAATTGATTCCAATTAGCATTAGAGACCCAAAAGTTTAAATTACTAAATTACGCGTTTTGGATCCCCGATTACAGATATCAACATGAAAATTAGTAGAGAACATCTATGGTCGCATGCAGGGAATTAATGTCAGACTACATTTTAAAAAATCATTACTATATTGTTGCTATTTAATATTATCTTTAAAAGTGCGAGTGAGAGGGCTGCAAAATGTAAAAGGCCTCTTAAGTCTATGTCGTATTCTATGCCTCCGTCCATTCAACTCAACTGACTTATTCCTATATACTAACAGTTACAGATCCTGCTTACAAACACTTAATCTTACTTACTTTCACAGGAATCATCCGGATTATACGGGTCTTCTAATCCAGGGATACATGGATCCCCGGGCGAGAGAGGTCCAATGGGACTACCTGGACCCCAAGGCGAGAGGGGCTACCAAGGTAACAAGGGCGAAAGAGGCTTACATGGACCTAAAGGCGACAAAGGAGAACGGGTGAGTTTAACCCAAGCATGATTAGGGAGAAATTGTTTGTCAAGCCCGGTTAAGTGTTTGTTTGTGAAATATTATTGATTTTGACACTCGTGTTACACGTAAGGTAAATTATGTTAGTCGTCTGTCGGAAATACGTAAAGCCACTCGTATATTAAGTATCTTAAAGATCTTTATTTCAAACATGGCTGTCGGTAAATATTGAATGCTGGCTGCGTCTTCTATGACGGATAAAATTTACGCTCTGCTATCAATCTTAGTAGATAAGATGGCACAGCATCAACATCACATAGCCGGGAAACGTAGATTCGATTTCAGCGTGAAATAAACATTTTACGGTCTGTCTGTGTGTCTTATATTACAAAAAAACACAATATTTTTTTAGATTTTTTTTGATATGCAAGTCACGTTTCACCTCTATTACACCTGATGTTAACGTGCTAGACCCACAGCGAGTGATTTACCTGCGTTCATCGTGAAGCATGCAATCGCTTCAACAAATGCACAGACAATTAGCTGTCAGACCGCGGTGGCCAAAGAAAACGCACTTTTAAGACGTTCTTGTCGGAAATGTGCGTTCTATCGGAAGATGGATTTCCATTCGAGTGGGCCGCTTACTCGTAATCATTCGTAGCAATGTAAGACATTGCACGCATACTACTATGCTCTACTAAATATGCTCTAAGATTTAAAGGATTAGCTGTAAAAATTCTGATTAGTTGAGAGCTTGGGACATATGACCTATAACTAAAATTGCAGCACTGTAGAACTCAAAATTTTTTTATTTCTCTAATATATAATTCTAGGTTAGGCTAAACAACTTATTGAGAGGTCAATCATTAATAACTATTAGGTAAGATGATCAAAGGTTAGCCTATCAACTATACATAAACATAATACTCTGAAATACTCTGAATTCAAAGCTCTAGAATGTGAACCGCATGCTGTGCGCCCGATGCCTAAACGAAAATGCTACCTGTATACCACTGTGTACACGCTCACTTATAAGATATATAATAGATATATATATATATATATAATATACATATATAAGCATATGTGCTCTTGATTTAAATGTAACCAGATTAAATACCAGGTAACATATATAACGGAATTTGTTCCTCTCTTGGCCGTACCTATTCATAAAACGATCTAAAAATAAGCGAATCACTTTGGATGTGTTGTTGGTACATCCTCTACGTAACGATGAATGCATTACAGTTTGACTGATCTAGAATGGCCTCATTCTAGATCAGTTTTGAAATCAAATGTATCCAGGGCACACTCTTCGTTATCTATCCGTAAACTGTAACTGTGACATGTTAAATAATATTTCATAATAAACAGTTAGCCCCAGTTTTGAAGCGCTCGTAGCGAAGTTTGCTTAGCCGTTCTTAATCGATCAGCTAAGTTAAGCAACGTCCGCCGCGGTCAGGAGTTGGATGAGTGACTGCTAGTGACATTACAACTGAGCGCTTCCGTGCATAGGAGTGCATTTTGCGAATGCCCGCCTGGCTAGCTACCACCTTCAAAGAAAAAAATCTGTCGCCAAGCACCTGACAATGTGTTCCGGCTGCTGTCCTTGAGAGCCAGTAATTCTATGATACCTTGAACAACATCTTCGACCACATCATCACTTACCTTCAGGTGAGATAGTGGACAAAGGTTAGGCTGTAAGCTATAAAAAAAGTTAATGATTTCTTTACTCATTTCGCTATAGTGTAGGAACCTTGTCTATAGTTTATAAATATGTAGTAAAATAAGTTAAAATAGTAAAAAATATTTTTCCAAATTTAAATTAACAAACCTTAAATAATATAATACATGTAACTACTAAAACTAATATTTTTATAATTTATCTAACATTTTTGCTTTGTATAAAAACATTTAAATAATTAAATTACTCGAGCAAAAGCTTATTCGATGACTGTACGCTTCGATCCTTTGTTTATTATAAGCGCGTGCACCCAGCTAAGCGAGTCAGTCAGATCTTGTTTCCGACGGCGAATGCACGCTCGATTTTGTATCCCTAACGTATTACGATTTGTACTTGCATCTAAAATAAAGGGGTGAAATATAATAGTACGTGATTTTTAATGGTTTATCGTCAAGTAACCGAAGAAGTTAGCCAGGGATAACCATATATTTATTTTTCATATATTAATATACATACATATATTCTGAAATTTTATATTATGTCGTTTATATATATGTCTTGCTATTGTATTTACATTAGAGTAGGTATAGTTAACTTTCATATCACATTCAAACAAAGAAATAACCATTACCATAAAAATAGCCTCACTTTTACGACAAAGCTTCACTAAATCAAAACAAACTCCTTGGACCCGTTAAATTAGTGGGTCCAAACTTGGTCCTAACGCAATAAGCGACGGTTTGACCCTCGTAAGGTTGTGTTACCTTTGACCTCTTTGTAACGAGTAACTATGTTACAGGGATACGTGGGTCTAAGAGGCCCACATGGTGCGAAAGGGGAAAGGGGTCTGGCAGGCCGTGATGGCACACCAGGCCTTCCGGGTGCGCACGGCCGCCCGGCAGAAAAGGGCGAGAAAGGTACCTAACTCACTCAACCATCAAATTTTATGTAACACTATGACCCATATTTATGCTCGCGGAACACGTTTGCAAGATTTTTAGGGTTATATAGCAACGATTTGGAAAATCTTTATTTCTTCGCCGGACCCTTTCGATTGGTTCTGTACTGGCGCTCAGCTTATTTATTAATGCTCTTTCATTTTATGATCGACTTGGGATTTTTTTATTTCTGTATTAACAGTGGGTTGAGGAAATTGTGCTTTCCGGTGCTAGCTGTGTTTATGTGTTGCATTACGATTTTTATATTTTAAAATATATTATATTTAAATTGAATTGTGCTGTTAGATAGGTTACAACCCGGTTGGTAGTTAAATCAACCTATGGACCTACTGTGTAAGAGCACGTGTAGATATTCCACCTGACTTATCCGACAAGATCTTTGAAGCGGGGCGTGAATAAACATTTCTCTGGTCATCATAGGGATGGCGATTAGCGTAGCTGATTACTGCATTAGTGGTAATCGCTTTTAAATTCCATAGTCGCTTTCCGTAGAACGAGGTTAAGTCATATTGATGAACAACTATAAAAAAATGTGTTATAGTACTATACCTTTTTTATGTGTATTGTACTATAATTATTATTATTACAAACGGGATATTTACCGTGTGTTTGATTACTTTTGAGCTCTAGATATTTCAGCATTGTTGCTAGCGCCATGATCACGAGTAAACTGAAGTCTATGAGAGTGGATGGTTGGCACTAAGAGCAGACGAACCGGTCTACCCACTTTTTGTACGTTTTTTCGTTGATCATCGGTGACGATGCTATTACTTTTGAAATAACAAGAGCTCTAAAGTAATCAAACCTACGGTAAATTTTCCGTTTGTAATAATAATTATAGTGTTAATGACCGTGACTGTTTAAAAACTGGTATGGATACTAATTTCACATTGTTTGTTTTTCTATGGCTTACTTAATACTTAGAAACTCGTTAGTAAATCTTGAATAATTGTTAATTATCACAGGGGGGCGAGGACTTCCAGGACCACCAGGGATTCCCGCTCCAGTAATTTCTGAAAACTCGGTGCTCACTGATGTCGCCCGAACTGGTAAGTCTGCAAAATACTAGTATTCTGTAACAAATAATGAATATAGGTCCATTATGGATTAATATTTTATATAGAGTTAAATTGTACGTACAATTAATTATAGACATAAAATGACATTTACGAAGTAAAATTTAGCTTGATCATTGATAGTGTGGTGTCGGATCTTTCGTACCGTGAAATACAAGTTAACTCTTAGTTCAGGGACGGAGATCTTGCCCAGGTGATGTGATTGATTTGGAATGTACCATTTAAGATACCTGATATCAAAATCTACTAATAGTGTTTAATATTTCACAGATATTTTCATAATATGTTAGTTAGTAGCGTATTGTTGTATTTTCTTTCTTTTTCTACTTTAATATGTTTCAATTCAATTTAAATAGTTGTATGCTTATATAATCACCTAATTATACACATCAATAAATACAGATCTGGTCCAAATAAGCATATCAAAACACACATATAATATTTCGCTGTAGATCATCACATAATACCATTGATCAATTTCAATGTAGCACAATAATTACTAGATAATTTAGCGAGCAATCGCTTGTCGTTCGAACATGTAGCCCTCTAATTAGTTAACGGTTGATGAATAACTTATCAAGCCCATTTTGGACGTAGTCAGGACTGTGGAAAGGGGGGAAACGAATTCTCTATTTTCAGCGTTTGCATAAGTGATAGTGTCGCATGGTTGATTTTGCATAATCTTTGCGGATACAAACGAGTGCAAAATTATGTTATGTTTAATATATGTAATGCTGATCAGATAATCTTTGATGACAATCTCACCTGATTTTAAGTGGTCAAAGATTATTATTGTAATAGACTTAATATAGATTTACTGACTCTCAAAGACAGGTGCTAGAAGTCAAATAATTAGGTAAGTAATGCAGGTAGGCTTTCACAAAATAAAAATACGTAACATTTATGTCTAGATATGTACAAAAAATATTTTATAAAGTTTAGATATTAATATTACACTTATTTAAAATGGAATTTGTAATATATAGCAATGTCTTACGATTGTTGTCCATTATTTAAATCTGTGTGTATTCGGCCGTAGTGTAAAATGTAATAAATAAACCATTATAGAATTAATCAATAGATTCATGCGTTATTTTGCAGAAATCCATATTAAATAATATCAAATATCTTAAATACATTTAAAATTATTCTCATAATGATGAGTTTTGAGTATGATGATATGAGTGACTATAATTTCTAATCTAATTCCAATCTTATTTTATATTATCAAGAAAACATTACATTGATATGTTAGAAAAATACTTAGAACATGTGAAATTATATCTAGTGACAATGCTGCCAATTTTTTTCAAGGGATGAGCTCAGTCTTGCTCACGAAAAGAACCTCCTCATAGTGCTTCAGATAGAACTCGTAAAAATATTCCGGTATGGCTACGTGGTGTTTACGACGACACGTTGGCTTAGCAGGAATATTGGGTGGAATTGTTACTAGATATATTTCTATATAATTTAATTGTTTTCCTAAAATATTATCTTAATATTTTATGAAAATATTATTAACATAAAAAATTGTCTAAAGTTAAAATATACAATGTTTTCTTAATAATTTATAAAAAAATATCTCTGAATTACTCATCATAAGGTAAGATTGTGGTTAAAGTCCAGTTCTCACCTCATTATAATTTTAAATGATGATGTGATTGAAAAACAGGCTTTACCTACCATGAGAAGTCACTCACGAGACTGCTACTTAAACACACAATGTTGATTGGATAGAAATCAAGCGTTTTTGCACAGTAACTTGTAATGCTTACCACTGGGCGGCCACTGCCTCATACTGAACTTTTTAATCATACAATCTGAACTTTACAAGCTCATCTTGTTCTACATAAGCGGCGCATAAGTTTCTTCTCTTCATTATACATAATAACTTTCTAATTTCCATGTTTACCAAAACGACTATTTATTTATGCCCGAAATAAAAGCCCATACCATTGTCCAAGTAATTATTTTGCCCAGGAACGAATTCTGTCTCAAGCCTAGACTCAAGCCTACAACACCGATCACCAAATCAGAAATAGTTTCGATGAGATACTGATTGTAACGATTCCCCCCAATCACTCCCTGAGTACGTCCATTACTGAAACAAACTATTGTCTATTCAAATTATATTTTAGTACTTACAATGTACATTTCAAGTACCTAGTTAGAGATCTGATTGATGGTTTTGTTAATGAGTGTCTTCGTTATTAGGCGTAATTATCACTGATTGGGTGAAAATACACGTAGTTTGTCAACACAAAGCAGATAATTTTGATGTATTTATTTTTAAATAAATAATTATGTTTTGTTCAATCTCTTTATGATGGTAATCTTTAAATACCCTTTCATTCGTTGTCGTCGTCTATAAAATACTATTAATGTAAATACACGACCATATTACGAAATGAAGGTGTATTTATTTTTTATTTTTATAAATTTGGTTCAAAAACATTTAACAAATTAAAGATACTTATATATAACAACTTGGATTTAAAAAGAACATGGTAAATTTTAATTAATATAAAATAAATAAATAATAATAAAGTATTTTGTATATTTTACCTCAATTGTTTCCATACACACAGATAAAGGAAAACCAGAGTTTGGAAGGCTGTTTTGAGTGGTAGTGTGAAAGGTTACACATGTGTAACCTACTTGAGCAGGTTAAGTTAGCAATTCAGCGATCTTGAGTTACGTATGTGTTCACGCAGTACTAATATACCTACACATGTACGTGGTTATGATGAAAGGTACATCAATATGTGTTTCACCGTGGTTCTCTATTTCGCATTTGAGACTTTACTTGGAAGATCGTAAAAAATGACTATAAGGCAACATTATGCTAAAAAACAGTTGTGTAGTCTTGTTGCAGATAAGGCGTGCAGCAAAAATCTCTGCAATCATTTTTTCGGAAGGTTGCAAGTGATTATATAAGTTAAACGAACTTAAAATGTAATTGCATTGTAACGCGGCAGTTAAGACAATTGCGCACAAGATAACTACTATTTAATATCATGAGGTAACCATGTAATATAGAAAAATAACAAATATAGACAAGTTAATAAAATATTTGCGATGTAGTACTGCAAAAAAATATTTAGGGCGCCTTTAAGGACCATTCAGTTGTAATTTATTTCCACGTGTAACCTCCAATGATCTAGGTTGGTAGGTGAATAAAAAGAAGCCCAAAATACATCAAAGAATTTAATATTTGAATAACGTCCAAAATAATTCTTGAATTATTCCTAAAAGAACGTCAATGATTTCGTATATTATTTTGAAATTATTATTTCTTATTTATAACTTCTTGACTGTCAGAGAGATTCCTAGAAACGCGGGGCCTTTCTCCTTCTTGAGATTCGTACTATGGCTATCGTGAAACAATAATATTAAGAAATATTTGTAGAAAACCTTAACAGTCTTACTTATAAAGACTACTTAAGTTTTAAGCATTACATAGCCCCTGTTTAACAAAATTTCTTACTTATAAACGCTACATAACTTTATGGAGTACCTAAGTATTGCTTAAATCAGCTGTCAATTTAAACAATGTCTCACCCTTGTTTAAAATTTTAAATAACAAGATAGCGGCCATATTTCAGATCAGCTGATTTATTTATGAGGTTATTGACAAGGAGTCATACACAGTCTTACATATAAACGCTATTTAAATTTTAAGCATCATGTACTTAGCCACTGTTTAGCCAAATATCTTAGTCATAAATGCTACATAACTATCTAATAGGTACCTAAGTACTGCTTAAATCAGCTGTCAATTTAAACACCGTCCCACCCTTGTTTAAAATTTTTAAATAACAAGATGGCGGCCAAATTTCAGATCAGCTGATTGAGTTATTAATGAGGTTATTAACAAGGAGGCATACAAACTATATGTGTTATACGCGTTTACGTTGACAAACTCTGTTATAAATCATAAAAAATATATCAAATAGACACATAGGTGATGAAATTATTATTTTGCTTATTTTTCGTGATTTTATTGAACAGTATACCGCAGCTACAGTTCCTACCTAAAGAATATAGAGATCTTTCTATTGAAAGTAATAAAAAGCAACTTGGGAAATAATGCGCCCAATGTGTGGTGTAGGTTTTTCTGTATTATACCACTATTCATATTGATCTGAGTATGGTGTTGCTGAACATTGGATGCAAAACAGTTCTGCGTATAATCTTAATATCACGATAATGGCGCGAAAGGTAGCGGGTATACCTGCTACCAATAAAGTTGGTAGTCAATTATAAAATCAAAGCCAACACTTTTTACAATTATGTTCTAGTGTTGGTCTATGTGTTGATAGCGAAAACATACTCGTATTTTAAATATGTTGTTGCTTTAACGTTTGTATTGATATAGCTGATATATTTACTGGCCTCACATTAGGGGGATATATATCCCTGGCCTTAGTAGGTAAAATATAACCCTTAAAGGGTAGGAACATTGAAAAGTTGAAGAGCTATATTATAGAATACCGGTGAGAAGAAAATAATATAACTTGAGATTCAATTTAATAGCAGAATTTAGTATGTGCGAATTTTAGCAGAGATGCGGATTCAGTTCTGCATAACAAACTTTATTTTAGGAGTCGAAGTATTCGTAATTTAAAAACAAAATTATATAACAATAATAGTCTCATTTAATAAATAGGGTACGAGATTATTTACATTTACTGGCTCAAATTAGATACCGGACTGTTACTGATAATCTCTTTCTCAGAAAAACCCAATATCTGAACCGACCCGGTGATCGAACTCATTGTAATTTTCTTATCAACAAGCTGCGCCTTGCGGTTTCACCCGCGTCGATAATGATATAAACTGATGATGATGATGAAAAGTATGGAGGACCTAAAGTAACTATTCCGTTGTTTCATTCAAACCTTCAAGCCGTTAAAATGTGAATAGAAGAAATAAACTTTAGCCTTTAGTGTGATTTAAGGAATCGTTATAATATAAAAGAAAATTTTAATATTTTTATGTTTGCAATGACACATGCTCTGCAGATTACATTACAAAATTACATCGAGAGAATAAATCCCGCACATGACTTAAATTTTTCCTCTCGTAAATTTGTAATTTTGTAAAACAAAAGAAAAGTTGGAAACTTGGATTCGTAGAGAAATACGTAGACATAATCGGGCGTTACAATAATTTCGAATGGAAAAATATAACTTCCAGCGGCACATGAACCCGTTACCCCGGAATACCATCCTGATGCATTTCCAATTAATTAATGAAATGAATTAATTAATATTAGAAACGAATTGATGGTTAACCGATTGCTGGCCAATCGAATTTATAGAATATTATAGGGCACTTTGAATTTATCATATTGCGAAATAAAAACCCGCAACAGAAGTATTCAGTACACCTAACAATATGTACGAAAATCGGTACCTACAGAGAATAGTCATTTTTTTCATGATATTTAGCACAAGATATATGCTTTTTGGCATTTTTTTTTTAATTTTGTCGTTTGTTTTTGTTTGTTAAAAATAATATATTTATTATTAAACTTTTGGTATGCTGATCTGTGTGCAATATTTAGATTAAGACGTGCGTGACGTCACCTGCCGGTCCCTATGGAAGATCAGCGCTGGTCGTTAACAGCCAGCATTTTGCTGAGTTGGGGCCCGGTTTGGGGCGGGAAACTATTGCTTTATTGATTTTATTTTTCATTGTTAACTATTATTGTTGTATGTGCTTCGTTTTAGTTTTCTGTTACAAATAAATTACATTCTATTCTATATTTTTATATTCTATTCAATTTGTGTCTTTCATAATGCCTTTTAGTTCAATGTTGACAGTTTCGACCTCATTACCCATTGCTTAGCTAAACAGGTGCTAAGTAGCGTTTATAAGTAAGAAATATCTAAACATTATTGAAACCCTGTTTAGTTATCCATTACTTAGCAACTACATAGCGGATTTTTTTAAGGGGGTATATTAATAATTAAAAAAAACACTTAAAAGATATAAATATACTTACTGTACTGTACCAGCCAGATCGTCCACTGCTGAACACGGCCTCCCCTATTAAGGGGGTATATGCCATAATCCCCACGCTTGGCAGGCGTCTTGGGGATCGCAGTGTTAGTTGGCAGTTCTTTAGAAGGCGCTGCTGCCCACCTTCCAGTATTGTTCCCTTAGTCGCTTCTTACGACACCCACGGGATGATATGGGGAGGTGCAATTCTAACCCGGCACCCCACGGGCGATATAAATATACATCTAGTGTCAATTCCGCCTAGTATTCCTGTGAAGTCAACGTGGCGTAATAAACGCCACTTAACCAAACTGGAAGAATTTTCGACGCGTTTCGATTCTAAACGAAATATACTCTTGGAGGCGTTGACTTTTCGAACACATCGAGAATATAGATATTGTGTGAAAAAAACACTGCAGAATTGTCACTAGACAAGTACATTTTATACTTTTTAAGTGATTTGTAAAAACATTAATTTAAAATTTTCTGAAAATGTTTTTTAAGATATTTGTTATTATTAAATATGAATTTACACAAATTAACGCGAGAATCTATTCATTATCTTAAAACAATAATGTTCGTATAGCGCTATCTCAATCGCACAATTACTTATGAAATGCGTGCTTTAATCATAAATTTACAAATTATTGGAGTACAAAATGTTTTGCCACGGGCGGGAATTGAACCCGCGTCCTTCCGATTTCGCGCCGGATTCTTTGACCGCTCAGCTACCGGGGAGTCCCCCTGGTAATGCTTGTAATCATAATATTTAGAAATATTCGTGTGTTAGTTTAAATAAAAGATCAAAGTCAAAACCATTTATTCAATTTAGGCGTTGCGACGCTCTAATTAAATTTTAATATTGAAATATTATAATTGTACTGCCTCGTTCAGCAAACAAAGTTGTATAGAGCCACTCCGAGAAGAACAGGCAAGAAACTCGGTGCCATTCTTTTAAACATATTTTAACAATGTGTTACATACTTATTATAATCACTTTATTTACACTTTTACTGGTTCATCAACTATTCATTAACATAATTACAATTATAATTCAATACAATTTATAATAACTGTCAAAACCTTTTTAACAAACCATTTTAAGAACCATTATATATAAACAAGGTTAGTCCTTATGTAATATCATAAAAGAGAATAATAAATTACTTAACTTCACACAATCTTGATCGGGCAGCACTTCGTCGTTAAAGACTACTTTGAAAATATATTTCGACACCACTGTGAGATCTGAGTTGTTCACTCTGAGCTTGCTTAAAGACGACGGACTTGCTGGGCAGAGCCCCTTTCAAATAACAACTTCGGCAGTCAATATCAATACTTTTAAATAATTACAATTTTGGTTTACTATTAAATTATTTGATTAGCATGTGCTTATAAATAACTATTTTAATCATAGGTATTATTACATTAATCTTATTATTGATTTTATACAATTATATGTATTGAACAAATTTAATATATTTAATATGACTAACGTCAAATCAAGTACTATTATTTTAAACCTTAAATAAATGTACAATGGTCCTATTTTATTCAACATCTTAAAATTAAAACAAAAGACATTGCCTAAAACGTAAATCTAACGACGCAATATTTAACTATGCTATCACGTGCTTTAATTTTAATTATGGTGCGTACTGCTATTCTCTACAAGTACGGTGTTCGTGAAATGCGAGTAGCTTACATAGTTGAGTCAAAATCATGTAACTATTATAAATTCAATTATTACATCCTATACAACATTTACTACATTTAAAATCATTGAAATTAATTTTAATTTATAAAGTAAGTAAACGAAATGATGGGCAATAAACACAACTTTATAATAAATAGTACAAATAAACTAAGTGACGCATTTATATCCCTTCCGTTGCCAAGCTTCCCGCCACGTGCACAAAAAACTACTCCGCTTGTATTCTCTATTCCAACGTCTTAGGATGAAAAGAGCTAGCGATATTAATTCATTCCAACAGTTGTACTATACTCGTTCTGTTAGTTCAAAAGTCCAACTTATTAATAATTTATTAAACTATTTATAAACGACTTCCAATCTTCCGTGTAAGGTGAGATTTAACTACGTGTTGTGACATGTGACATTTTGAAATTAGTCTAACGCTGGTCATTCAAGCTTGAGACTGGATTTCATTAGTAGTCAATCGCTTCACTGATTCTTACTACTTATTTTACGTTTAATTTAAAAATATTAAATTTGTTCCTACGACAAACGAAATATAAAATAAATAACGAGCGATCCAGGAGTTCGTTGTTCGCCTAGCCAAGAAAATGTTCGACGCGGCGGACAACGGACCACACCAACACCTGCACGGACTGGCGCCATTGCATGCCAGGCCGCCAGAAGTTAAACATCAGTGGCGCCCCCTACCTAGGGAATACCCATAAGAGGGAAGGGACACGCCACCAAGCCATAGAAGGCAATTTCGCAAAATAAACAAATGATAGTAAGCGAATTCAAGAAGAAGAAGAAGAAAAACATAAACAAATCATCCACATATACCAAAATTTTTTTAGAAAAAATTCTAAAAAATCGCAACAGACACTGCGTAGAGCGGATATCATCTAGTGAAGCCTACGCAGTGAAAAGATACCGTGGGGCAGTAGCCCCACGAGACCCAGCAGAGGCCATGAGCCATGGCTCGATGCCTCAACCAGCCAAAGAAAGGCTGAGGAGAAAATGATGATGGAACGAGCGATCACAGGACGCATTTTATTCAAGATCTTTGATTTTAGTGTCCCTAACACGCTCTAGTTTTTGGTAGCAAAATCTCGTGTCTAGGATAAAGTACACATTCTAACGGCGTATTATTTCTTAAATACTACAATATTTTTATACGTAGCGCAGTTCATTTAAAAACTAGGTATATATACACAAATAAAATTAACGGTATGTCATACTACGATTGTCTTCATAGATAATTAGTATGAAGCTTATCATAATATTCTAGATTCAGATAGAGGTCATACGAACTACACAATTGAACAAGATAGCCCCGACATTTAAGGGCTCTTTGATTTATCTTGACAAGTACTAGACCTAAATGGTGTCTTAAATTCGATGATTGTGTCATCTGCAGGTCGACTTATGCAGTATAGTTTTGAAAATAGCTGTTAGTGCGACACTGCTTAAATTTTTTTATTTATTTGCTCCAAGAAGGTATATTTTAGTCCAGTCCCTTTGTTTATGTATCTATGTATCTTTAGTTGCTGCGTTCAGCTGTTGTATTAACTTAATATATATATGAAGTTGAATCTCATTTCTCTGACAAATTAATATACGCCAATAATTTAGAAAAAATTGTATGATTAAAACTATATATACTACACACATAACTACATAGCTAATTCACTTTTTATCAAAGCTATAAAACTGTTTGTCTACTCTCAGAGACTTCAAGTTTTCAAACCAATCACTCACTACATCATAGTTTTATTTTCTTCTCAAACTAACCCAAATATTTATTCAACGTATTTTTCTTTCAGAAGCCGCCTTACTTAGAGGTGGCAAAGGTGACCGCGGTGAAAGGGGAGAAAAGGTAATTAAAAGTTAAATTTTAACAAATTAATTTTTCAATATCAACCAGAAAATACAGCCATTTGACAGCAAACGCCTAACGATTAAATTAAACTGAAACCTAGATATTATTGAAATTAAATTTGCTTATCAAACTTCTAATGAAAACGAAACTCAATGCTGAATAACGTTTTAAGGTTATGACATAAATCGAAATTATACCTCGCAAAATGGAAGACTGACTATAAAATTAAAAGTATTCCAGACTTTAAATTCAATCAAGAATATTATAAAATTATTTGTGTTTAGAAAGTCTAATTCACTAATTGGGGTTATATTAATAACATTTGAATGATGTTTTAAAGGCATAATATAAACTAGGATTTTCACTCTGTTATTTCAAATGTGAAAGTAATTGTAATTGAGAGAATATATGTGTATATATTTGATGCCACTTTCATGGCCAAAATGGATTTTGATTAAACGATTTTTTTTGTATTGGGGAAATAGAAGTTTTTTTATCCTAATTCACATAATAGTTCTTGAGGGAGAGTTATATGATTTTTTCCTCACCGGCAAATTACGACGCCAAAAATCTTAATATTGGCTTGTAAATGATACATACTTAAACAAGATTGTCTTTACTATTAAAAATGATATTATTTGACCTGAGCGCCAATATACTAAGTGAAAAACGGCGAAGCAATTACTTCTTCTACTATTTATTTGTGTAAGGCAAGTCTCAGTTGGCTTATTGGTTTTCTGCTTGTTTGTAACTAAGCCAAAATAAATAAGCCTGACCTTGGCTCTGTGGCTGTTAAGCTGAGTTTATACTATCAAATGTTTACAGCCTTCTAACTCGAGAGCAATGAATCCGGGTCACTTAAAGAATGTTAAAAATCTCAGAAACTAAAAATGATAGGTTAATGCAATAAATTGTATTTAATAGACAATGTAATACTCCTTAAATGAAAGTAAAAAAAATATGAGTCACCATACATTTTATTAACACAAAATTACATAAAGAAAAAAACTGCTGATCTCTCCTTAAAACAAAAATAGGAAACATGAAATTTTTGAACTTTATTACGATTTTTTTGAATTTTAATACTTCGTATTGCCTCCTCGTGCTTCCATTACTGCGTTTACGCGGTTTGGCATGCTGTACACCAAGTTCCTTATACGATTTTGGGGAATATTCTCCCATTCCTCTGTGAGAGCAATTTTGAGCTCACAAAGCGTGATTGGGGGAGGGTTTCGTTGTTTTACGCATCTGCCTAGCTCGTCCCAAGCATGCTCGATCGGGTTGATATCCGGGCTGCGCGCTGGCCACTCCATACGAGTAATGTTCATCTCTTGAAGGTAGTCATTCACAATCCTACCTGTATGAGGTCGGGCATTGTCATGCATAAATATAGCATCCTCACCTAAATTGACCATAAATGGACCAACGTGATCATTGAGGATTTCTTCCACATATCTTACGCTAGTTAAAGAGCCGTTTTCTATGATCACCAGCTCTGTGCGACTTTCAGAAGAAATTCCGGCCCACACAAGTACAGACCCACCACCGTAGGCTACTTTTTCTTCGATGCATGCTTGCTTGAATCTTTCCCCTGGTCTTCGATACACTCTGTGTCTTCCATCGTGCTTGTAGAGCATAAATTTTGATTCGTCGGAGAACATAACTTTTGACCAATCTTCAATACTCCAATTTACGTGGCTCTGGGCATATCTTAGTCTCGAAATACGATGCCCACGCTCCAGTTTAGGGCCGTTTGCAGGTCTAAGGGGTTTTAAGTTAGATTCAGCAAGCCGACGTCTTACTGTCCATGCACTTGGGTTACTTCCTCCGAGGCGTCGAAACTGATTGGTGAGTTCAGTTCCTGTGAGAAAGCGATTTCGAAGCATGGTGTTCACCAAGTATCGGTCTTCTCGTGCTGTGGTACACCTGGTTCTGCCCGTTCCTGGTCTGCGTAGGTTAGAACCAGTTTCTTCGTAACGTCGGAGAACTCTTTGTACTGTTGACAGCGACACACCGACAGTCCTGGCTGTATCGCGCTGACTCCGGCCGGTTTCCAGCATTGTAAGTATTCTGGGGCATTCTTCAGGCGTAAGCGACATAATTTCAGCTTGAATAATGAATATAGAGCACTATCAACATGGTTTATGTACCCACATAAATGACAGATTACAAACAAAAGCAAAACCAAATGCTGTAATTTCGTAGTTCCATCTTCGAAAGTGGCCCTTTTTCAAATTAGATTTTTTTATGATATAACTTTACAATAACTAAGAAGTTTTAATACCTTCATTTAAGGAGTATTACATTGTCTATTAAATACAATTTATTGCATTAACCTAGCATTTTTAGTTTCCGAGATTTTTAGGATTCTTTAAGTGACCCGGATTCATTGCTCTCTAGTGTATTATGTCTAAGTGGCTTTGTTGTTTGTTGAGTAAAAGTTCGCAAAGGTACATATTATTAACGTTGTTAAAGAACTTTCGTTTGTTTATTTTAGAGAAAATAAGAAGAGGAAAGGCTATTCAATTAAGGGACTGTTTCAGAATGTTCGAGTAAGTTCCGGTTTTACCACCCAGAACATATTTAATAAACAAAACACTATCTTTGCGTTTCACAGTCATCGATCTAGCATATCCATCGGTTAAAGCTTGAAACGCGCTGCATGTTAACTGTCATTTTTATCATTCAGTTATTTTATGTGTTGCATAGCAACCCGAAACTTTATTAGGAAATTCTGAAACGGGCCCTAAATCGAATAAAATTTTAACTTAAGTAAACGGTAAACATCGAATTACCTAAGTAGAAATATTTAATATTAAATCCCGAATAAAATTTGATGCCGTAGTAAATGTAAGTAACTAATCGGCTATCATCTAAAACTAGGAACTTAGATTTAGAGGTATCATATTAATATTTATTTTATTTTGGGCTTTCATGCCAAGCATAGCTTTGTATTTTTGTTATACTATCTTGGTGGAACAAGCACGAGGCTCATCTGATGTTAAGTGGCAACCTCTATCTATAATAGATACAGTTCGTCTCAAGTCGCGAACTGTACTGCGCCCACACCCTGACACATAAAGTTGTCAGGCCTCATGTGCCTGTAATTTAATCGGCACCCTTCAGACTGGAACACAGTAATGAGTACATAGTTATGCTTAAACTACTGTTTGGCGGTAGAAACAATTATGGTGGTAGTACTCCCCTAAACGAACTCTCACAAAGAGTACTACACTGTTGTGTGTTCCATTATAGTAACAAATAATGTACTATTCCATGGTCTGTGCCCGTCTTTACTATATTGCCTGTTTGTTAGTATTTACTTGTCAAACTGCCAATCAATGTGGGTTCGGTTGATTACGACGAAACCGAATATTGAAGGATTTTCCTCTATTATCAACGTAATATTATATATTACGAGTATGAAATTTGTAGTTATTATGATGTCAGTTTCAGGATAGAGAATGGAAGCAGTGTTTTGATAGTACTCTGTGTATTAGTTCCCGGTATTCAATTTATAACACAAAAGCATTTTTTGCAAAAGTTTGTTTGTTTTTGTTTTCACTCAGATCTGTAATTACTTTTTTATTTGTAAGTACAGGAACCTAATGGAGTGTGATGGAATTCAAAACTTCTTACAATATATGCCTTATTTATAGTAATAAAGATACTTTATTAATTTGTATCATTATCTAGTTATCTAAATAAAAGTAAACAATTATCCATTTCTTTAACCTTTGCGGTCATTCACATCATCTATGTAAAAATCACGTACTTTGTCTCGTAAATTTAATTACTAATAATGGATATACAATTAATTAGCCCGATTCATAACGTATGAATTCCCCTATTTCAAATTGTTTTTTTTTCTGTATTCTATTAGATCTAAATAGCCTTATTTCAATGGTTTTTCATTTTTGCACTCAGGGAGAAAAGGGTATAAGAGGGATGGAAGGACCGCAGGGCTTTCCTGGTAACGATGGTAAGCCAGGAGAGCGAGGAGATATAGGGCCATCTGGACTGCCGGGGACGCAAGGATCACTTGGACCTTCTGGTCCTAAGGGAGATAGAGGAGAACCAGGTCCACCAGGACCCGTGGCCATTTCCAGGGATGAGGCTTTAATATTGACAAAGGTATAAACAGTTTTGCTAAGGAAAATTGTTAAGTATAATATCAATTTATTATATTTTTAAACTATGTAAATTTGGCCAGTAGTCATCGTTTTCACAGTCGTTGTGTCACATGACTTTCTACTATACGAAGCGTGAGTGCTGATTCTAATAGTTCAATTTTTGACTACTCTTCCTACTATGACAATTAGTTTTTCTACAAAATTTTGTAGATTATATTTATTAATTCGTTTACATATAATAATAATTATATAGGTATCCAAAAGTCATGGGTTTGAATTCCGCTACCAATTATTTTTTCATCAAGCTGAATAGTGATCGCATCGTCATTAGATTGTGTAAATGCTCAAAATATATCTAGTAAATGATTACGCAGTGCACTTATTATAAAAATCTAATGTACTGATATCACTCAATTTTGTGAAATAATATTTAACAACTTGAAAATTACTGCAAAAAATATCAAAGATTTCCTGTAACAGAATTTTTATATAATATTAGTTTATCAAAACTGTCCTGATCATAAATTCTAACATTTATAACTTAATTACCTAGCAATAAAATTCCATGACAACCCTTATATTTTATTTTTATTAACAGGGTGATAAGGGAGAGTCTGGGTTGAGAGGCAAACGGGGGCATCCAGGCCCACCTGGCCCAAGAGGCCCACCTGGCCTTCCCGGGCCTCCAGGGACCCCAGGCACAAACGGACCTTCTGGCGATATCGGATTACCAGGATGGACGGTATGATATTCAAGCTCTTTAGGGACTTAACAAAAACAAATGCTTATTTTCTGAGGTCATCGATGTATTATCGTAGGTATTTTTAGACTATTTGTCTAATGCCTACAAATTATGGTTACTAAGGACTACTATAATGGTTGACTAAGGACAAACAAAACTTTATTGCAAGTTTGACACTTTATAAATCACTTTCATTTTTTACAAATAAAATGTTTTATTAATAAAACTACAAAATATTGAAATATTTGTACCCGTTTACTTGTTTTAAAACAAATACTGTTTCATGGTATCTCATCAACAATTTTAATACTTTTCGATTTTTCTTAAATCTTCAATTATTGAGATCGTTTAAAATGATTTGAAATAATAAATGAAGAGGACCTAAAACAGATGATTAATCATCATCAACTTTAATATAAGATCTTTAGTTAAAATATGTTTATTTCTTCTATAACAATCATTAAATTGAAATGATTTAAGATTATCGATCTTTCATCAATCATATTCGATCCTTATCAAAAAATCATTAAGTCCATTAACTTGGCTAACGACTTTTGGAACTTACCGTCACATAAAACTGGAAAATATAACACTACTGTTTTTTCTAAGGGACCACCGGGGGCGTCAGGTCAACCAGGCCCTCCAGGGCAGAAAGGTGAAAAAGGGGACCCCGGAATTGGGTCACTTGATTTGGATAAGGTAATTTCTAATACTTACCTTACATAACAGGTTAATTAAGCGCTACATAAAGTTGGCAGAATAAACCGAGGTGGTCGGCAAAATATTTCTAATATCCTTATGCTTACATAAACTTAATAGGAAGTTTAGTAGTTTCATAACACTGTAAAAAAAAACCTACTAGCAGATGGAAATATTTTTGTGAATAGGATATAAAATATACATGTTAAAATGAACTGTATTGCATCTCGTACTATACCTTTGTGCTCTGTTTTATACATGAAATTTTATACATACAAGTGATTATAGTTATAATATTATATTCAATGACAAAGTTTAATCAGGTTTAAAAAATAATTCGCCTTGTATCATGGATGGCCATGCAACTCCATGCGCCATGTTTTAAATTCTGTCAGAGACATCAGCTTCTCAGCAAGGTTGGTTACTGGTTGCCATGCTTAACTAGCAAACCACCATCTTCAAGTAAAATACATGTCGCCAAGAATCTTACAGTGTGTTCTTACAGTTCCCATGGAGAATACGTTTACACTATATTTCAAGCCTTATCAACAATTTGACCACATCAGTACTTACCAAAGATAATTTTATAGCCAAAAGCGTTAGCTTTGGTATCTGAACTACAAACCGATTTATTGATCTATCAAAATGTTGATTTTTTGTTCAAGTTATCATAATACTTAACTATCCGGCATCCGGCACTCCGGCTAAAAACAATAATCAAGTATATAGATTATTGTTGATGGTGCTATAACTGCTAAAGTATATCGAGGTTACCGCAGCCTTAAACAAACCTATTCACCTAAGGGCGTTGCGGTTTGTTCATTAACTTCTTCTTTTCTATACACATTTTCTTTAAACACCTTTAACATAAACTCAGTAAGCTGTTTTCAAGTATATTTTCCGTGCCTACTTTTCAGATAAAATATTTAACATCAATATACATGGACTGTTGATTTCAAACATTTATTACTCTCTTCAATTTATATTTCGTAGTTGTCGATGACAGCATCGCCTGTATGATTATTGTCATAATCTTCAATGTTTTTATCTTATGAAAATTTTATGATTTTTCGCGTGCTAGTTGCTCCTATATTAGAATCTGCCACTTGATCTCTTTTTTTCTATATATTGGAGATTTTATTCCTTTTGTTATTGAACATTTTAACTTGTAAGTCAAGCTGAATGCCTCGTTGCACATAATTTTTTTTGCTGGCTGGTTTCAAATAGTTATTTAGTTTATGTGGTAATGCATGGTAATATTATAGTAAATTCTTTTTATGATTTACCTAATATTTATAGAGATACGAAACGAAAAAAAAAACTCCTAATACAAAAACACGCTGGCTCTGCCATTAAATTGTAGCTAGTGTATCTTAGAATGATGTAAGGATTCTAACGAAACCCCATACATACAAATTCTTTTAGGCATTTAAAAGTTTTGGTGTTTAAATAATGATATACTAAAAATACACTCCTTTAAGGCGGCAGTCTTGTTAAAAGAACCTGGAAAAATTTAAAAACATACATAGGTAAATATCCTTTGCCAATAAACTACTAGGTAACCTTACTAAACTAATACTTTGAACTAAACCCTAATCAAATTTTAAATAGATCAAAGGTGAGAAAGGCGATCGGGGTTACGATGGCACGCCGGGCACACCAGGCAAAGATGGTGCGAAAGGTCCACCGGGCCCCCCTGGGACGCCATCAAACACGATCCAATACATCCCTGTCCCAGGTCCACAGGGGCCACCCGGCCCCCCCGGCCCACCCTTGCTCTACCCTAACGACGTGACAGCCGATACGTTGACCGATAGCCCCGGAGTCAGACGCGAAGGCACAGGTGGGTTTACACGCACAATGGTTTGCAGTGATTTTCGATCTGGACAAAATTAATGGATTTTTGCGGTTGGTTGCTATTGACAGCGTTCAATGTACAACTGGTTTCCATTAACGTGAGTTTTATATTAGAATAGAAGATTATTTTATACGAAATAAAATATTAACTGCTGATTTTTATACAGGTAAACAACGAGACCCACTTCAAATTTTAAGAAATTTAAATCAACTGGTCCAATACAGACAAGAACTTTATGGTAAATATAAATTTTAAAATAGCTGAATATCAGTGTTTTTCTGATAAATTCATATTTTTTTAAGATAAATTCCATATCGTTATTTCTATAGGATATCGAGACCCATTAGACCCACTTGGAGAGTCGACGGATTTTGATGATGATGAAGATGGCAGAGCAATTGTTGGTACCATACTTTTCAAAACAACTGACTCATTATTAAGAGTAAGTACATTTTCCCTTGATCATCTTATAATGTCGCACATCAGGAATAATAAACGTTGAATAGCTAGGAACCTTTATGGTTAACATCTCTTGTAATAAAAGGGAAATCCTAATATATTTCATTACATGCGCATGAAATTATAAGTTATGATGACATAAAGAGCGCAAACATGCTATATGTTTCACATTTTAATTCCCGGCTTTGCATGCTTGACTATTTCAATCCACTTTACAGTTTCTCATGTCATCTAGTGGGCTTTGTTTGCTATAATTACGTGTCAATTATGTCCACAGTTCGGCACTAACAGCCCACTGGGCACGTTAGCGTACGTCATTCAAGAACAAGCGTTGTTGGTTCGTGTCAATAACGGTTGGCAGTACGTTGCGGTGAGTGAAATATGTTTTTAATTATAGTAATATATCTTAGTGCTTGTTATAATTATTTTGGTGTTGTATATAAACAGAGTTTCAGTTTCAGATTAATGGTTTCGTATAGTTCCAATGGAAATGCTTGGTAATAAAAATATTTTAGAAACAAAATAAAAATCTGTCGTTTCTTGGATTTGTGTGAATTGATTATGAATATTTCATTTGCCGTTATTTACGCATTTCCATCTGTAAGTAAATAAGGTACCCTTCTAAAACAATTTATCTACATATGTTAAGCAAATATATATTATAAAAATATACAATACTAAAAGTCAATTTGGGGTCGAGATCCGCAAATTCATGCCTCGTGGGAACCCAACGGAGGGAAGATACACACTTTTAATTGTGGTACCCGTTTGAGGGCTAGCTTAAATTTAGGGAAAAGGTATTCATAAATGGGCCCATGTCGACTTGATGTCGTATTTAAACCATATCAATTTTATAAAAATCGCAGCTATTATCTAAAACAAACCAGTTTTATTATGTAGGTCCCGTCGTACAACCTCATTACATTCAGATTCCTGGCATTTTGTAAACATCTTATGAATTCATTATGGCCTGGTACTTTTTTTGGAAATAACCATTTTTCATATGCGTGAAACCTGTTAAAAACAAGCTAAATTTTCGTTTCAATACACCAGTAATTCAATCCCTCGTAAACCTACAAAGAGGAAGATTAAGTAGAACCACGAGAAAATGGCGGTGAAAACCTCATTGTTTTCCAAATTCCAATCAGGAATCCCAAATCAGGAAATATAGGCATCTATTCTTAATACATTTCTTTAGACTTTGCATATTAATTTGTTAAGCTAAGGTTTTGTAAACCTAGGCACAGTGTAGCACTAGAAAAAAACTTATCTTCTTAATAATTGTAGAATATCATTTAATAAATAGAACCTCAACAGATAAAGCTATTTAATTAATAGCTAAAAATATAATTATATATAAATGTCATGCGAACTTGCGGTAAAATAATTGTAGCCCTGGATTTCAGGTAGTATTTAATTATTAATTGTGCTTTCAACAAAATTAACACAAATTACGGCTTTGCATTTTTAATCAGCTTTCAAATTATCGCTATCAAGCCTCTGCAACAAAAACAGGCTCATTCTTAAGCCGTATTGGGAATATCCTGTTTTATTAAGGCTGAGTTATTTAAATGGAACTTATTGCTTTTCCTTTGGGTGTAACTGGGATAAGTTGAACTTTTTATCTGCTTTTTAGGCAAATATAAAGTTAGTAGGTACTAAAACCGTATTCTATACTAAGGATCCCAAAATTGATTTACATTTATTGTAAGAAGTTTTTCCATGTTAATAGAAGATCAAGCTTCAGTTTCGTAGAAACATTATGTTTTGTGGTTTGAAGATGTTTTTCCGTAGCAGCGTTAAAAACGTGTATTTAAATGTTATTCATAATATACATGACATAGGTCTGTCATATGAATATTTTTTATTGATGTATGTCTGTCATATGAATAATTAAAGTGACATTAGTAGCCTATTAGTATTTCGTTGAGTTTTTTATTGTATTTATTATTATTAATGGTAATCTGTGAACTTACTAAAATCGTTTTATTTCCTTGTACAGATGGGATCTTTGTTAGCAATACACACTCCACCTTCAAGTGGTCCTACAAGAACACCTCTACAGAATATCCTCGAAACTTCTAGTTTAGTTCATCATAAAAACCCAACGGTGGAAGGTCCTGTGGTAAGATAGCTTTTTTTGTCTTAAAATCTTATTCTTCATCGCTCAAATTCTGAATGTAGGTCGTATTTTACTTGAAGAAAGTTGCATTAATTCGATTTCAGCTTGAAAAATCCAACTATTTAGAATCCCATTGCAAAAACATTTTCTAATATTTTTTTAATTGTTTTGTTTAACACAGTGAACACGGAAAAAATACAAACAAATTAAAACATACGGCCGTAAGTTCAAATTATTAACCATATTTTTGGTTTCATTGATAAGTCATTTGACTATTGTTCGTCATATGCAACGTGATGTATTTTTTTAAAAGTTATTGTATTGATTACAGCTGTTGTTATGCTAGTATTAGTATTCTTATTTTTATTTTTACGGTTTAAGGGGCAACTCAAAGAACTGTTTGTGATGTGTATTGGTGTTCAATAACTTTTCAGAATAATTGGAGCGTTTTTAGTTAAAACTCGTATATTTCATAGATATGACGTGTGGTAACCAAACGTAGCAGAACTTTGGATTTACTACCAAAAAGTGAATTTTCACTTAAATCAGAATATAATATGTTATATTTTTTTATACACAATTTATATTCGATCAATCGTCGAAAAAAAACTGTCAGTCTCAAATATATAAACAATGTTCCAGTTTGAGAGAAAAAATAATATATTTGAAAACATAGTGTCGATTTAACGAAGTGGCGTTACAAAATTAGGTGTATTAAATACGTTCTGAAAGTTAATATCCTTATTTATAGTATAAGTTTAGTTTTATAATTTACATATTTGCAATAGTATAAAATTGAAAATAGAATACTGAAAAGGCTCGTATTGTGTTCTTAGCTCCGGCTTGCTGCGCTAAACGAGCCACACACAGGCGACATGCACGGAGTAAGCAGCTCAAATTACGAGTGTAGACGCCAAGCGCAGAGGGCTAATTTGGACGGCACTTTCAGAGCTTTCATATCATCTCGGTAAGCGGATTATAATACTATTTTTAGATGGTAGATCCTTGGAGCTAGTGCGTATGTTTGTTTATCCTTGTCAGCCTGCACCAAATACTTTATGTGTATCATTTTTATGTTAGACTAGTTTTTTCCGCTTTGGCACACGTTGGCTTAGTTAGGAAATGGTCTAAAAATCTTGCAGACTAGACCCAATATCGGAATTGGTTCTCAAAATCGTGTGCTTTTGCTTACCGGTATTTGCTTAGTGATTTTGTTAATGACGATGGTAACTAGTCAGGACAGTATATGCGCTACCACTGCAAATTGGAGCTCAATGCCCGTGGTAGTGATTTAACCTGTGACTGCCTAATCAGCAGTCATTTCCACTGGGCCATTACTATAAATAAATTAATTATAAAAAACTAAAATTTTATATACTCTTACTTCCTTGAGAATTTCTAACTATTTTTAGTCTTAATCTTCGAAGTAACTCATTTTCCTCAATGTCGCTTTGGCTAATCTTGGTTTGTGGTTATGTCAATTTCAGAACCTTCGTTAGATATTTTGTAAGGAAGCAGATTATTACTTACCGTATTATTTATATGGATCACTAATGTAAACCTTCTTGGAATTATGGATATAACTTGGGAATACTAAGCCCATATTCTCGCCTGCGAACATTATTTATGCATGATGCAGAGATTATATTAAAGTGGTCGGCAGTGGTCTAAGCACCCATGTTTAAGCTGACATGTTTCGGTAATATGTGAAATCGGTTATCATATTGGTATCTCGAGACAGTTCTAGATTATGGGCTGCTATGCACCTCTAACCACGACTTCGTTAATAATAATAATAAAAAATATTTATTGCTTTCTGTTTAAAACTAAACTATTACATAGGTAGCTAAAAGCTATATGGAGGAAAAAAAGCATAAGGAGGTGACTCAGGAATCTACTTGCACAAGCTGAGTCTTCGTTGAATAGGTACGTTTTTTGATACACTAAGGATTAGGGTATTTATTTATCTGTAAACACCATTATTATGAGTTTGAAGTAGCAATGGCTTGTTGCTGGGAGTAAGGTCACTCACGCAAGGAATCTATTGTTCGCATCTTGATTTGGCTCGTACTTTATGGCTTGGTGGTAGGACCTTTTTTGAATTCTCGCTAGGCTGTGTTGAAAAGGCTTGTTTGAAGCAGTGACTATGGACTGCCGCGCAGCAGGTCCATGGTTCGAATACCGCCGCGGACTTGAGCATGATGGAAGGGCATTTTGCAAATGCCCGCCTGGCTAGCCACCACCCTCAAGTAGAAAATCTGTCGCCAAGCACCTAACGATGTATTCCGGCAGCAATCCTTGAGAGCCAGTGAAATTACAAGCATATGAGACTTAACAACTATGTCTCAATGTGACAGTGTGCGCAGTGCAATTCGTGACTTGTGACGAAATGCATCTGTTATAGGCAGAGATTAGTCCACTCAACATCAGGTGAAGCCTCGAGCTTGTTCCGTCACATTATTTTCGTCACATTACGTAACATTAATATTCATATGTTATTTTGTTTGTCTTTAGAGTCCAAACGATAGACTCTATCGTCAGCTGGGTTGACAGAGAGATACCAGTGGTGAATACTCGAGGAGATGTCCTTTTCAACTCCTGGGGTGAGATGTTCGATGGATCAGGGGCCTTGTTTGCGCATGCACCCCGCATCTACAGCTTCAGTGGCCAAAACGTCCTCATGGATCCTGGGTGGTACGTTCTCTCATGAGTTTCAGTAAATAATGTAAATGTTGATGAAAGTTACACTTTAGAAGTATTTTACATTTGAGATTCCAGAATTGAATAATTATGAGGCTGAATTTATTATGTCTATAACAGTCAAAACATAAAAGCATATGAGAGTGTAATATTTTAAAATGATTACCGAGTATATTCTCTGTTACATAGAATTTCAAAATAATTTAGATCCTATATGTTTTAGCTGGATACCTTAGCAACTATATATAAATTTAAGTAAACTGAGTTCTAAAGTATTAGCGGCAGACATCTTGATATTCAAAGATTCAAAGAGACTTCAACTTAAAAAACGCTATATTGCGAAGAAATTTTCTCTTTTATATTTACCTAATGTAATCACAAATAATTTACCAAAAGCATCAACTCTTTACTCTCAAAGTAAAAATTAATAGGTCGATTAAAAAAGAGGATCCTTTTGATCTTACTGACAGCTTTTCAGCCAACATTTCTGCTTAAAAGGCTATTTACCAAAATATCTCTAACGTCTCAAATTACCAAACTTGTAATAAACTTTGTGCATAAACAGAGCAAAGAGTTATAACTAGATTAAACTTTATTAATTGTCCCTCGGGATTGGCTTTTGTTGTTAGACTAAAGTATAATCGTTTAGATATTGTTATGGCCTTAAAACCTTGTTGGGCAAACGTGAAATATGAACGGGTTTTATGAATTCGTGAGTCTGGATATGATCGTGGGAGAGTAAAACGGTGTTGAGATGATTTACGACTCAGCGGTAATCTTCTAAAGTTTAGAGTGTTAGGTTTAATTAAAATTTTGACTTATATGTATAAAAGTATGTTAACGTGTCAGTGTATAACTTCTTAGTCCAATATAAACAAAAAGTAAATTGAGTAACATTTTGAACTCGATTTTCGTAAATAATCATTAATAAATCAATCATTATCATCCATGTAATATTTTGTCAAAAGTTATGTATTAAAATTACCATGATGTTTGTATACCTCAATAAAAACCTTGAAGATACATAGGATAGCTACTCGAATATTGTGTTAAAAATCTATAACACCGACATATGTATAGCCGAATACAAAACGTAGGGTTTATTATAAAAGTAGTATAGCTATAATATATAGTGAGTACGCTGCGACGAGGAAACGTGATAAAGCGCTGCGTACGCACAGCGTACATAAGGGTATTTTACTACGCGGCCAAAAGTAGAATTTACAAACTGTAGATAATGTTAAATAGGACGACTACCTGGGCTAGGGGACATTCCAGGGAACAATAACCCGCCCTCCCCGCTCTGCTACCTGCAGTAGTCGCGTCACTCGTCACGCAATGAGTCAGAATTCGATCGTTCAAATAGTTGTTTGTGTCTGTTCTCGCCGCTCGAGCAAAAACATTAACTTTGAAGTTAAATATTAAATATATTGCGTGAAGTTAAGACGTGTTTGCGATGGATCCTGATGTAGCAGGTATTTATGCTGTAATTGTCTATGGAATTATGGCAGGATCTAACTTGATAGTATAACAAATAGACGAAGAAATAAAATATTTAAAATGAAAAATCGCTCTAACATGTGGGTACTTTCAAATGATTATATCTTACCTTTGTTATAATGAAAATATTTAAAAAATAATAAAAAATGTCTTATTATTTTTTAGTAAAAAATAAAATATTTAAGAAAATTCCTTCAGAAGCCACTTATTGTCTGGTGAAAATTATACGGAAAAACAAATTGAGACCCTGAAACGACACTTTTCGCAATTTAAAACACAAATTAAGCAAAGATGGCAAAAAGCACATAAGAAACAGGACGTCTTTCTCAAAGTCAACCACTCATGGCTTGAAGGAACGTTTGGGATACCCGCAGTTCCACAAAATCGACGATGACGGCCAGCTAAGTTATTTAACGAATCGAGTGAAAGGACCAAGAGGAGGAAAACTAAAGAGATTCGATCTGTTGTGGCACAAGATATTATTATTCATGCAGATCAGGTTGAGTTGTGGAAATCTGGAAAAAGAGATGCTTCCAAAATACTTAAAGAGATCACCAGTACTCCAACTCGAGCACCAAAATATAAAAAGGCTTTTTCTAAGTCACAAGATAAGAAACATGCTCACTTACTCCAATACAAGCATGTTAATGTTTGTCGAAGCTGATTTTACTAGTCGACAATATTAAATAGTAAGAAATACTAATAAGAAGTTCTTTCCTTGTTATACTTTGTTACAGAAAGGGAAAGAGAAACTGCAACAAAGATATTTTTAATCGGTTGCTTTTGACATCAGACCCTTTTATAAGTTGTATGAGAAGCTTAAAAAGAAGAAAAATGCAGAGCTTTTTGCCAGATACTATCGCGCTTTTCATGCCTGGGGAACCTTATGTTAATACTTCAGAGAGCTTTTGGAAAAAAACCAATAATTAAATTTTGTCTCTTAATTTTTTACATTTACTTTTGGAAAATATTAATAAGTGAATATATATTAATAAAACCTCTTTTATACAACAAAAAGTATTTTTCAACTTATTTATATCCTTTAGAAAAGAATACGAACTTAAAATAATTTTGGCCGCGTAGGTTGTCAAAATACCCATATATTATGAATACATGCAGCGCCAGAGCTCAGATAATTTTTTTACAAAATTTACAAAAAAATACTTCACTGCTAAAAAATCATTTGGTTGGTAAACCAATCTCTTGTATCTTTTTTACAAGCAGATATTCTATTAGAATACCATAAGCATCATAATAAAAAAAAAACAGAATCAATTTGGGTGCACATTTTTATAATACTACTTGTGAAAACAAAATTGTTTGTTGTGGTATTAGGAACATCATACAACTAACGTAAACTATATAAGTAAAATTTTGGTATAAAATAGGGTTTTAACTCATTTGGTAAGCAGTTAAACATAGCCTAAAATAAACATCAACCCCCTACTTTTAATTCCTGTTTATCTTAATAATAGGGGGGAGCTAATAAGTATTCATATAGGTGATATATGAATATAAGTTTGTCTTTCACTCAAATTTAACTACGATTGAAAATTAACCCTAAAACACAATTGCTGAAATTAATAAAATGTATGTAGTTTTTCATGTCTTAATATTGGCACGATAACTTTTGTCATATTCGCTTTTAACCGAGCCTTGGTGTGTTTTCGCTAAAATGTTCAAGTTAGTTGCGTTTTATAGGCCAGTTGGTTAATTTTACGATTTCATCAGGCCAACAAAGGCAGTTTGGCACGGAGCGAGCCCGAACGGCGAGCCTGCGATGGACGCCTACTGTGACGCATGGCACAGCAGCAGTCCAGACAAATTTGGGCTAGCTTCCTCGCTGCGCTCTAACAAGCTTTTAGATCAAGAAACGTAAGTAAATTGGAATAGCCTAACATACCTATAAACAAAGAATATGTAGTCATTGATATGTATATTAATATGTATAGAGTCATTGATATAAGAAATATTATACATTAGGTCTTAAAATATCATATTTGTATAAGTTTAACAGGTAATGTATCTTCAGACGGGTCAATCTCAAACCGATGCATGGTTTTCGCTGAGGGACACGGAAAATAATTATATATTCGAAAAATAATCTTAAATGAACTTTGACCCTTGGAGTGCCAGGCTAGAATGACACCCCCCAACTGCTACCTGTGGGTGGTCTAAAAATTTTCCTGAAGGTAAAATACCGGAAGGTGGGCAACAGTGCTTTGCGAGGTCCTGATATCTTCAACTGTGATCTCCTAGACGCCTGCCAAGCTTAGTGGGGTAGGCTGTGTTCAGTAGTGGACAATCCGGCTGATACAGTACAGTACTTAAGGTCGAAACCTGTTTAAAACTCCAAAGTTTTACCGCACTTGTAGATTCTATATGCTCAAGGAATTTACGAGTTTAAATTCATAGTTCATTTTTATGATCCACTACACACAAGTTAGAATGGAATAGCAAAAAAAAACAAACAGACATAAACGACAGCGTTCTCCTTAACACAGTAACGCTAACCAAATAATAGTGTAGTATATAGATTCGCCATTAAAATATTTAGCACTAACAATTACTGTGTAATTTTTGAACGCAGAGTCATAGGTTTCGGTATAAAGATTTCCATTTGATTTAATGCTTTTTTTACCGGCGGTATGCCTTTATAAACAACAAAATACTATGAACTATATACAACACTACAGCCACTACAATAAAAGCATTTAGATAAACTATAAGTCATAGCAGACTCATAGGCAGTCCAAATGCTCCAGTTCAAAATTTTTAATGTTATGTGATATATTTATTATGCATCATCACAAGCTACCTTTGATGCTGTGTGCAGTAGCATATGTGGAGAGTTTTCCAGTCAATTTTCAAAAAGGTTTAAATTGTTCAATTTTTCATACCAACAGTAAATTGAGTAACTTAGCTATAATCTTATACACCTTAACTTTTCCAAAATATTAGAGACAAAATATGTATCAGGGTTGATTGTAAAGTCTTATAAACTCTATTTAACTACAACACGAAATGCTTTAAATCAATAATTTTGTTGCAGATACTCTTGCAGTAGTAAACTAATAGTTTTATGCGTGGAAGCTACGCCAGTGGATACAGTCAGAAGAAAAAAACGATCCAAGTAAGTATATTTTTAAATCTGGAACAAAGTTCAAGCAGCTTGGTTGAAAATAATGTTTTCGTAGATAACCTTGTATTTTTTAATCCTTTTAATGAAATGCTGTTATGCAGAACGAGCAAAAAGTAGGCCACAGATTGTATCGCACCTCAGTGCAGGCTTTACATTTTACGGTAACGTACTATTTTGCTGCAGTTTTTTAAGGATATATCACTACATAGTATAAAACAAAGTCACTTCCCGCTGTCTGTCTGTACCTATGTACGCTTAGATCTTTAAAACTACGCAACGGATTTTGATAAGTTTTTTTTATAGATAGATACAAGAAGAAGGTGTACATGTATAATACTTGCAAAATATAATAGAAAACACTGATCATTTTAGAGGTTTCTAATGTGATGTCGTAAATAAACACATTTTTTGCGCTTACATTGCAAACGCTGGCTGAACCCTACGAGATAGATCAAAATAATGTGCTACAGTATTGTACACCTTAAAAAAATCTACAACAAAGTCCGTGGTGGTATATGTCTATCTCTTAGGGATATCCATTTATTATCTCTTACATTTTATGAAAAAAATAGCTTATTTACGAAGCGATATTAAGCAATACAGCATTAATCCTTATTCAATTAAGTACCTCAAATACACTGTGCATTCAATATAGATCAAGATAGCCTGTACAACATGTTAGTTTTTTTTTATAACGGCGGTAGACAACCCATATGTCATAGCAGACTCATAGGCAGTCCAAATGCTCCAGCCCACTCCCAGTTGGCAGCGTGCCCAGCATGCTGGCAGCATTGCCCCGTTGAATTGCAATGCTTATTCGTTGAGCCAAATATCTGCCAGCATTTTGATCACGCGTCGCATCGACCAAGGGCTCAGATATGTTTTGGAAAATACGATGAGCTCCCGGTCCCCACGGACCCAGCATGTTAGTTAATTGAATATTCTCGAAAATATTACAGGTTATCTATACGGGTGCAATACTGATACAATATTATTTTGTATCAGTATTGCACCCGTGCGAAGCTGGGGCGGGTCGTTAGTATATTATACTATAAAAATTATATGTCAGAGTAAATTTGTCATTGTTAATGTAGAAGTAGTTTTATGTCATATATGTTAAGTTTTGGATACGTGCTTATTTCTATGATTATTGAATTAAAAGACAAGAAGCAATGTATATACCCATGCAATCTATGTCATTGGCACTACTTATCTTTACTTGTAAGATTCTAGTGACGTCATAAATACTATGCCAGATTTTGGAAAATTTTAGTACTGCTCCGACTAACCTATATGTTTGAGTGTTTTAGTTAACTTTCAGCCTTTTACTCGACTTGATTGGTTATTACACCTTTATAAAAATTTACAGGATAAGACTTTGTATTTCAATTTTCAATGAAATATCGTCGTATCTGCTTGAATGAAGTATTGGCATATATATGGTCAATGCCAATACCCATTTTCTATACGAATTTGAATTATATAAATAACAAATATTTCAAAAAACATTAAGTTTATACAGTAGCAAAACAATAAAAAATATCTAGTGACAATTCCGCCTAATTTTCCTACTAAGCTGACGTGACTTTACAAACGCCGAGCAGCAAAGCTGGAAGAATTTTCGACGCGTTCTCTTCTACACGAAGAATTTCGATAGTGTCAATAAGACAACATAGGGTTTTTAATTTATCAAAAGGTTTCAAACGATTATAAATTATAATAATATACCTCCACTATACTTTGTTAGGTTTACACCAGAGTACAAATAGTTTCCTTTTTGCAGGTATCGAGCTACTGAGAAATTTCTGAAGGATATCGAAGACAAACGAAATGATACTAGGACTGTCTTATAAATATTAAATTGTAGTTATTTCTTATATAGTCAGTAAGAAAGTGAAGACTGTAAATAAAATGTATGTGGATAAAAGATTTTCTTAAAGTAATGATTTCGGTGGAACATATCGACAATATATCAAGAAAAAAGCTAAATAAGTAACCGTTGGGATTTTTCCAACAGAAAATAAACCTTAAGTTATAAATTAAAGAGTGAATAAAATTTCAAACTTACTTATTTTGTTAGTACCTAACAAATAAAGTCACGACAGGCCAAATTATTGCATTATATCGCATTATTTAAGGTTTTATAGTTTGTTTGGTGTGAGGCCTGCCATTGCTAGCACAAAAAGTAGCTCTGGATTAATAATATTTACCCTTTGTCGTTAAATATGTGGCCATTTCGTTAAATTTACTCACACCACTTTATTACGCACTGAGTCTATCCCCCGTACCCCGTGGTGTGCCGGGCTAGAATGTCACCCCCATTGCTACCTGTCGGTGTCGTAAGAGGCGACTGAAGATAAAATACCGGAAAGTGGGCAGCAGCGCCTAGACGCCTGCCAAGCGTGGGGATTATGGCAAACCTCTACCCCCCCTAAAGGGGGGAGGCTGTGTTTAGCATAATGTTTATCTGTGTGGTAGGGTACAATACAAAGTCTATAAAATCTAATACAATCAGGTACCACAGCGCTAACTATTATATAAAAGTTTCGTTGTCATTTTACGTTCCTAAAATGATTCTTACAAGCACTCCCTATTTATTTTCTGTGGGATAATATTCAAAGCTTTATATTCTGTAGTCGTAAAAATCGACAGTTGATTTGTAAATAGACAACAGGTGGTACTTATGTACCACCTGTTGTCATAAAAACTTAATAAGTATAAACTTAAGTATAAACTTAATAAATTTATGAAATAGGCTGACAAAGGTTTGCCATATATTATGACTAATTCCCTGGTTGTATCTTTATGTTCTTTTTATGGTTCCTAAAATCAGTGTAGTTTTACATCGAAACGTAATATTTACTTGTGTTTTTTTAAATGGTGAGATGAAAATATAGTTTTGCTCTTATATATTTTATGTAATCCCTCTGTGAAATTCGGTAAGTTGGAAAAATGTCAACATAAAATGCTCGAAATATATTATCTGTAGTTATGTAAATAATCAGCTATAATCGAAATGTCGTGTCGCATTTTTGTAAATATTTATGATGTTAGGTATTGCTGTGTATTATATGGACTTTAACTGATTGTTAAGTATCAGTTTATGAATGCATTATTGGGTGTTTTATGTATAATTTCTTAATATAAAGTAATGTAAATACTAGTTATATAATTTGTCGTATTACTCCGCAATTCTAATGTATTTTACAAAGATTTTTAATAATATTTTGATGTAGGTTTGTTTGTACCTGTTTAAGTTTAAAACGTTTGTGTTTTGCATTGTAAACTAACCAGACTTGATATAACTTGAAGACGTTGTAAAAAAAATCTTTTGATTATCTTCATATAGAGGCTCTCAGATGACACGCATAGACGTTGCGAAAGAAATGCTCGATTATTTTTTCTTATGTTATAAATATGTGAAAATGATAGCGTTGACATTTAAAAATACATCAAAGATTGACACCGATTATAGAAAATGGCACAAGCGACAAGTTTTCTTTTTTCAGAAATGTCTTTGATATATCATACATAACTAACTCAAACTCCGTGAAAATAGTTTAGATGTTAAAGATTTAGATTTGATTTTATTTGTGCGAATAATTAAAAAGTCTATGTAAAATATTACTTTCATAATTAATTCTTGTAATATAAATTAGTGGCAAGTTAACTCAACGACTTGAAATTTTTCATTGTTAAAGCGGACGCTAGGTAAATTTTATCGTACTTGTCGAAGTACAGATTGTTTTGAAAATAAAGATTTTTTAATAATGTATGGCGTTTGTTATAAAAAAATATTTTCCACCGCTTCTTTTTAGTTTTACAATTTCATTATTTTGCCCCATAAGACGAATTTTCCTGACTGATAATTTCTGACTTACGGCGTAGGATAGAGAGACCTTGTTTTTCATGCGAGTGAGTGAAGCAGAACTACGCAATATGATAGATTGAGCTATTTTTATAAGTAAATTCATAAAAGAGTGAGATTTTTAACAACAACAACCACTTGAACACACCACAACTGAAAGGTTGTTGTTGTTAAAAATCATGGTTACGTTATCACATTGTATCTACAAAATAAATAAAAATTAAATTTGTATTCATACGGTTTACAATATGGAGACAAGACTTGATTGAGCGAAATTTTAGAGCTGTATATCTATGTGAATACATATATTTGAATTTATATATATCTATATTAATACAGCTCTATGTATTAGTTTTCTTTTTAGGGTTCCGTACACAAAGGGTAAAACGGGACCCTATTAATGAGACTTCGCTAACCGTCCGTCCGTCTATCACCAGGCTGTATCTCAAGAACGGTGATAGCTAGACAGTTGAAATTTTCATAGATGATGTATTTCTGTTGCCACTATAACAACAAATACAAAAATTTGGCCAAGAGCGAATCGGACTCGCGCATGTTAAAACCTAAAAAGGTTAAAATATGAAGTCTAATGTTGTTTAGCTAATGGTATGGAACCCTTCCTGCACGAGTACGACTCTCACTTGGCCGATTTTTTTTATATATAAATATATGGGATCGTGTTTTTGGATCAAGCATACTATTTTTCATGTCCTCTAAAATACTATACATTTTATTACATATCTGTAAAGGGTACACCCCTTCTCAAAATCATGCGTAGCATTTGTGAGACTTCGAAGCGCTCGTAGCGAAGTTTGCTTAACCATTCTGAATCGATCAGCAAAGTTAAGCAACGTCCGCCGCGGTCATGAGTTGGATGGGTGACCGCTGGTGACATTACTACTGAGCGCTTCCGTGCTTCGGAGGGCACGTTAAGCCGTCGGTCCCGGTTGTTGTCTTAGGATGGCAGTCGTTACAGCATGGTGGTAGGGCACTTTGCGAATGCCCGTCTGGCTAGCTACCACCCTCAAGTTGAAAATCTGTCGCCAAGCACCTAACTAACGGTGTGTTCCGGCAGCTGTCCTTGAGAGCCAGTAATTCTAGGTTAGCCTGAACAACATCTTCGACCACATCATCACTTACCATCAGGTGAGATAGTGGTCAAAGGCTAACATACCAAGCATGAAAAAAAAAATATAAAAAAAAAAACTTACTTCACCTTAAACGATCAACTTCTTTCTTATCACTACCTCAAGTCGACAAAAGCTTATAACAATCATGCTTTTATTTATTACCTTCCTCTTTGCGGTAATCCATCATAACTATGGAATTGTGCTAAGGCGCAATAATAATTATGATAGGTTCCTACAGTTTTCTGTAATACAATATAAAAATTGCAGAATCATTGCTGGGTCATTTAATAAAAACGAGGTCGACGGCGAGGGCAGATTTCCATCGAGTTATTTTTCAATTCCTCACAGATTTATGTACAACAAGTTCATCTGCTCGTGACTTATTGTGGACACCTTTACTTTTATGTATTTATTTTATTTATTTGAAACAAAAACTATATTATAAAATAACAAATTTACGAGGGGGAAAAATTTCAAGACATGTGCTGGATTCGAACCCGCGTCCATCCACCCCTTTAGCCGGGGTATGCTCTAATCCAATTGAGCTAACATGACAATTAGTCATAACTCAAATTTTTCCTATCGTTCTTGAACCATCGTAATGGGATGGAGCGACATCTATAGTTCAACTTAAGTACTAAAAACAAGACTAATTTTGAAATTAGCTTTAAACTTGTTAATGATGACGCAACCCTAAAATTTTAATATTTTTACGTTTGCAATGACGCATGCTCTGCGGATTACTCCTCCGTAAATTTGTTATTTTGTAATGGAATCCGAAAAGCATGCGTTATTGTTAATATAAAAATAATTTTTAAAAAAAACGTATCCTATATCTTTCATTATTCCAATCGTAATGGTACTTCTGCTATTTGTGGGTCTATCAGTCTATTACCTCTTTTGAGGTAATATCTGAGAGGAGCGTGATGATTTCGATGAGATTCGGCTTCCGTCGAATAGATCAATGTTCAAAGTGATAAATACAGTTTTGCTGAACTGCTGAAACGAAATTGATAAACATAATCTGATAAAACAAACAGATTGTTTTAAGAATGAAGTACGAAACTTTAGGGCAAATAAAGAAGAAATAAAAATAATATTCAAAATAAAAAAAATATACTTGAATATGAGATGGTTGACTGGAATTTGACAAGTGAAATCAAACCATTTTACATGGAGGAAACAATAAAAATAGTTAGAATGTTGTTTTAAATGCAGTGTATTTAATGAAAAACAAACTTTTTTTACTTAACTTTATGTAGTGCGCATATTATTAAAACTTAAAACAACTACATACTAACTAAATTAATTTAAATGTAAAAGAAAATGTTTATTTTATATAAAATACATCGTTTAGGGAAGTTAATCTGCAGTACTTGATTAGCTCTCAACATAAACACGTCACTACTCGAAACCCGCAAAAGGACAATACCCAATTAGTATCACAAACATACTCAAACAAAATGGTTATCCAGCGTATTAAAATGACAAGAACGTAGCCCTGTTCTGGCTCATTAAATCATTGTCCAAGTTGTCACTTTTTGGTCCTCACCATGTGTTAAAATAATCCGCATAATAAAACATGGGTCATGGAAAACGTGCCGTTCGTTAAATTAAAAGGGATTCGGAGTAAATTAAAGGTGTTAGGTTTTGCGTACAGACCGAAGGACGAACGGTATTACGTGTTAGGTTATAATGGAAAATGGGGATTAATAATGGCCAAGTTTCAAAGCGTAGGCGAGCGGCGACGGTCTGTGGACATTGTGCTTTGGAAGCGTGAGAATTAACAAACTTTATTCAGTAGGTAGATATATGCATTCTTTTATGAAAGTTAGTACCTACCTATTACAAAATAGGAAAACGAGCTAATGTGCGTTGACGTTTATCTGTTTTTTGTACTTTGTATCATGCAAGGATGATAATAGAGTGCGTATGTTATTGTATCTTTCTTTGTTTTGTGAAAACACTATAAACTACCACCAAATATGTGGGTTGATCCTATAAGGGTAGGAAATGATGATATACAAATACACCGTACGGCATTTGTGATATTTTTTTAATTTACTGTAGAAGTAGCCTATGCTTATTAACTCTTATTAAACTTATGCTGGGTCACATATTTTCTGCACAGACAGGAAATGTAAATACACATTGTTACTTGGCTATATATTTTCTACTTAGCTAGTTAGGTAAACACGCTTAATGCCATAAAGGAGCTGTTGTCGCGTTGTAGGTTTCCCAAATTCTTCTAACATAGCCTTGCGACTGCGAAATCCTAAGACAACAATCGGGACCATAGTGAACTTGCCTCCCAGGCAAGGAAGCTTTTGAATCGCACGTAGTGTAGCTTCGTAGCTTATAGTTTTAAAAAAGCTTCATTTCTTCCTGTATGCATAAGTGATTTAACACGTGCTGACTGAGGAATATATCGGATTGTAATTTCACGAAGAAATTGTATAGTTATCATTATGATTTGTTACGATTACAAACGGCAAAGATAAACATATAAATAAAATAGCTGTATCTGCTATTTTATTCCTATTGTAGGAAAACTAGTCGTTCAACCAGGTTGTACGCTGCAGGGCATATTACAAAACTTATCACTCAAATAGAAAATCTACCACCAAGGAACTAAATTTGTGTTCTGGTAGTTATCCTCGAGATAAAGTTACTATCGTGGTGATGCGTTTTAGAGTTGATTGTACGAATTAATGTTTTTAGGTATATAGATAGTATAACAAATAATCACTAAAATTTGTTGAAAATGTATGGTGTTTTAGCGTTATGTTTGATACATGTTCAAATTTCTTCATAATCCACAAAAAAATGTAATTTCCGAAACATAAATTACAAAATTAACAAAACTTTAATATCCAATGTTTCAACAATGTTCACAAAAATACAATACTATTGTTTTTATTTCCGACTTTTTAACACCAGTTTTAAAATTTGAGATCATAAAACTTTTGTATTAGTCCACACATCATAAACCCTATCGAAAAATGTTAACTAAATATATATTTTGAAGAAAAAAAAACATGTATATTATTTAATTCGCTCAAATATAATTCAAAATTCGATTACAGGCTCGACCTATTTTAAACTTCAGACTCAGTTATACAGGTTGTCTTAAACATAATTTCAATATCTTGATATTGTAAAAGTTTAGTCATTTATTTTTACTTAAATTATAATTTTTTTCAATTCTAGAGACAGCAAGATAGCATTTATCGTATTGTTACGAGCTGGGGGTTCGGGATAAATAATGCAATACGTTTTCGGCAAACTGACACCTTTATTAACCGTTCTACAGTCACTTCCAACTACACTAAAACACTGAACTAATCGCACTTCACAGAACACTATTCACAAACTTCACTGTACTTCACTATTCGCGCTTGGAGCACTTGGTCCAAAGATAATCGCACTGTTGATCGTTTCGAACTCAAAGTAAGACTGACTGGTCGGCCCGGACCCGACCCTATTTATACTCAAAAGTCACATTTTCCAGAATGTTCACTGATAGTCTAGATAGAAAAACAATAAGGGCCATAAATCATCCTTTTAACGTAAACAACTTTGAATGGAATTCCACGAAAGTTAACTACTACTTATTCTGTGGTTGTTTACTAGTTGCCTGAGAACAAAGGCGACCCCTTTTTTTTATAACCTTTTGTGTGAAGAGTAGGTACATTCTTAATTTATTTGACTTGTTTACTGACGTTGGATTTTTCTAGATTGTTCGAGCCCTTGCGCCGTAACACTGCCCCCTCCTAAGACATGCTCGTCCCGAGCATAGTTGGAACCACAGTATGGCGCTAATCGATCCACATGAACAATCTTAGAGACTCCTCGTTGACCCTTCCGTATCCTGTACGTTATGTCGTTGATTTTAGTCACAACCAGGTATGGTCCGTCCCATTTAGGCTGAAGCTTCGGTGACTTCCCTTTACTGCGTACAGGGTTATGCAGCCACACCATAGACCCTTCAGTAAATCCAGGATTGTTTAGTTTCCTGTCGTATCGAGTCTTCATTTTTGCGGACATCTGCTGGCCGGTATCTCTTACATGTTCATAAATGTCATTCATTTTGCTGCGTAGGTCACTCACGTAGTCTGTTATGCTGCGGGGAGCGTCAGGTGGAATGCCAGTTATAAGATCAGCGGGCAACCTTAATTCCCTTCCAAAGTTCGCAAAGGCTGGTGTCACAGATGTGCTCTCATGAACAGCACTTCGGTAAGAGAGAAGAAATGGCTGAATGTGCTTGTCCCAATCCTTTTGTCGGCTCTCAACCACTTTTGCCAAATATCTTTCTAGTGTTTGATTAAATCGTTCTACCATTCCATCGGATTGCGGGTGGTAAGAGGTGGTTCTGGTTTTGTGAGCTCCCATAACTCGACATGTTTCTTGAAATACTTGGGACTCGAAGTTTCGTCCTTGATCACTATGAATTTCCAGTGGGACACCAAAACGACAAAAGACTTCGTGAACTAATTTATCAGCAACGGTTGTTGCTTCCTGGTTAGGAATGGCGAACACTTCCGGCCACTTTGTGAAGTAGTCCATGACGACCATGAAGTATTTGTTCCCATTTTCAGTCACAGGGAATGGGCCAGCTATGTCTAACGCTATTCTTTCCCACGGGGCTCCAACGTTATAGAGTTTAAGCGCACCTCTGCTTCGTGTCTGGGGTCCTTTCACCGCAGAACAAGTAGTGCATTTCCGGCACCAATCCTCAACATCGTCGCGACAGTGAATCCAATAAAAGCGTTCCCTTATCTTCAGCAGAGTCTTTTTCACGCCCATGTGACTTCCAGAGCACCCGTCGTGGTAGAGTTGAAGAACTTCAGGAATTTTTGCTTTAGGAACCACCATTTGGAGATGACACTTTGTCCCTCGAGCATTTTCCCGTTTCCGGCACAGTACTCCATCTTGAATAACTAAGCTGTCCCACTGTGCCCAATAACACTTCGTCGTCACGCTCTTTGCAGCAACATCGTTCCACTTGGGCTTATTGACACCACCGTTAATCCAATCCAAGATGGGGCGAATGTCTGTGTCATCCTGTTGAGCTGTTTGTATTGCTCCTTTCCATTCATCACTAAGATCCGTTCTTAGCAACTTAACAGGTACCAGTTCTTTATTTTCTTGTCGAACGCAGTGCTTGCAGCCTTCAGTACAAGGTCTTCTCGATAACGCATCAGCGTTCCCATGAGACTTGCCACTTCGGTGTTCGATCTCGAATTCAAACTCTTGAAGCTGTTCGATCCACCTTGCCACTTGTCCTTCGGGGTTTTTGAAATGTAATAGCCACTTTAATGCAGCATGATCAGTCCGCAGATGGAATTTGCGTCCCAATAAGTACTTGCTAAAATGCTGCAAGGTCTTCACAACTGCTAGTAGCTCTCTTCTAGTGACGCAGTAGTTTCTTTCTGGTTTCGACAAAGATTTGCTGAAGTAAGCTATCACAATCTCCTGATCTCCTTTTCGTTGAGATAGGATACCGCCGATCCCGGTGTTACTTGCATCGGTGTCTACTATGAAGTCGTTCTCGGTGTCTGGATAACCAAGAATAGGAGCATCGCATAAATGGCTTTTCAATTCAGCAAAGGCGGCCTCACATTTTTCATCCCAACAAAACAGACGCTTCTCCTCAGTCAGTTTGTGCAATGGTTTGGCAATATCGGCGAAGTTCTTAACAAACCTTCGGTAGTAGGAGCATAATCCTAAAAAGGCACGGACTTGTGTCTTGTCCCTTGGAGTTGGCCAATCCTTCACGGCGACAATCTTATCTGGGTCAGTTTGTACACCATCTTCTGAGACAACGTGCCCCAAATAATTCACTTGGCGTCTGAATAATGTGCACTTTTTGGGACTTAGCTTGAGATTTGCCCCTCGGATTTTCACCAGTACACGTTCCAGATTCTGAAGGTGATCTTCGAATGTTCGGCCCACAATGATGATGTCATCCAAATAGACTAGACAGGCGTCTCCAATTAGACCCATGAGTATGAGCTCCATAAGCCTTTCAAACGTTGCAGGAGCGTTGCACAATCCAAATGGCATAACTCTGAATTGCCAAAGACCCTTACCCGTGGAAAATGCAGTTTTCTCCTTGTCCTTAGGGTCAATTTCTACCTGCCAGTAGCCACTTTTCAGGTCTAAAGTTGTAAACCACTTCATTCCCGTGAGCGTGTCCAGGGTGTCATCAATCCTTGGTAGTGGGTAGCTGTCTTTCTTCGTAACTTCGTTTAGTCGTCGGTAGTCCACACAAAATCGCGTCGTGCCATCCTTCTTCTTAACCAGAACTACAGGGGAACACCATGGGCTTGATGATGGTTCAATGACACCGTTTTTCACCATCTCTTCAATCATAGTGTCCACTTCTTTCTCGCGCGCAACTGGTAGTCTTCTGGGTCGTTGGCGAATAGGTAGCTCATTTCCTGTGTTGATTTTGTGTTGAACCAATCCAGTCTTCCCAATGTCAGCATCATTATTAGAGAAGATGTCCCCGTACTTCATGAGCAATTTCTGAGCTTTTACCACTTCTTCTGCAGATAGATTTTCCCGACAACCATCCAAAAGCGATGTTACATCAAACTTAGTGACCTTGGAGCAATTGCCACCTAATGGTTCTTGGCATTGACGCATCCAGAATACTTCTTCATATGTGCCCATTAGCGTGCCTTTCTTGATTATTTGACCTTCTTTGCTCGGATTTATTATTCGCACCGTTGAGACACTTGTAGCTTTGGTCAATGTTCGTGCCATTATATATGGAACATCACCGTCTGAACCCTCAATAAGCACGCATCGATTGCCATGATCGGAGGAATTAGATAAACTTACAGGAACAATGGTTTCTGACCTAGGGGGCAGAACTGTCTTCTTTAGGCAGTAGACCAATCCTGATGTTCCACCTTCTATAAAAACTTCTTCTGATCCACATTTCAAAACTCCTTGGTGCACATCAATCTTGCAGCAATATTTCCTCATGAAGTCTAAACCGAGAATGCAGTCATCGACAATATCAGCAACAATGACATTATGCAAGAAAGTTCTCTCACCCAGCTTCAGTTCCACCTCCTTTTCGCCTTGGACGGATATGTGCTGACCGGTGGCTGTTAGCAGACGGATTTGTGCGTTGCTGCGGTAGTAGTCCCCAATAATGCGTTTTGATAGTTGGGAACTCAAGACTGTACGTGAAGCTCCAGTATCCAAGGTAAACTTACAAGGTGTCCCGTTGATTTCTCCATTAATAATCAGGCTGTTCCCGTCATGGGCTTGTGAGATGAAAACTTTGGGGGCTATTTCTACACCAGCCAGCACCCGCCCCGCAGTCCTGGCGTTTACTCGTTTCCCTGCTGCTGTTGCACAGTGGAACTCACTGGCCTTCTTTCCTGGGGTTGCATTCTTTCTCCTATGGTTCGCTTGGGGCAACTAGATCGAAGGTGGCCCCTTTCTCCACAGTCGTAGCATCGTGGACTGAATCTTTGGTGACTGTCGCGATAAGATTGTGTGGTAACCTCTCGAATACGATGTGATCGATGATCTTGCCGCACAGCTTCTACCTCCAAAGCATGGGCCAAGGCGTCCTTTATTGATTCATGATGACCCAGCCTCACTGCAGCTCTCACTTCTAAGTCACGTATCCCATCTACAAATGCTTGAAGTAGGATTCCGTCGATGAGTGCCGGTGAAGATTGATACGCCTTCCGTACGAGCATTTCCACTTCCAGCGCCCACTGCTGAAGATTTTCGCTGCTTCGCTGGGTTCGCTCTTTGAGCTGAGCGCGGAACACATGCTCCAGATGAGCATCACCGAACCGAGACTCCAATGCCTCCAGAAGTTGGTCATAAGCTATGTCTTTTCCAAGGGCCTCCAGAACTGTTAAGGCTTTGTCACGAAGTCCCAGAGTAAGCGCTGTCATAGCCTGCGCTTTAGTCCAACCATTGGCCTGCACAACGGCCTCAAACTGAATTTTGTAGGCCGACCACGAAGAGGATCCGTCGAATGGTGGTACTTTAAATCCTCGTGGTGACGGTACAGATGCAGGTGCTGACGCAGGTAATCCGCCTCCAGTTTTTAAAACACCCAGCGTTTTTTGAATATCATCCATTCTGGCTTCCACTTTCTCAAAACGGTTTTCATGCTGATGGACCTGATCTTCCACCACTTGGAGTTTCTTCCCAAACGTTGCATGCAGGTCTTTCATTAGAAGGGTCTGCTCCTCTTGGCGACGGGTCTGTTCTTCCCTGTCGTGTCGGAGTTGTTCCTCAAGGCGGCGGGCCTGCTCTTCCTGGCGTCGGGCTTGCTCCTCTTTGTCTTGTTGCAGCTGCTGTTCAAGACGCCGGGCCTGCTCCTCCTGGCGGCGGGCCTGCTCTTCCTGGCGTCGGGCTTGCTCCTCTTTGTCTTGTTGCAGCTGCTGTTCAAGACGCCGGGCCTGCTCCTCCTGGCGGCGGGCCTGCTCCTCTTTGTCCAAGCGTCGCTGTTCCTCTTGGCGGCGGGCCTGCTCCTGAAGCATCGCCATTAGTGCAGCCAAGTCAGGCGCAGCTGGAGCAGCCATAGTCGAAGGGTTCCCGATGTAGCGGCGGCGGTTGTTTCTGTAGTTGGTTGTTCTTCGGAGAGCACTGGTGGTGTAGCCCCTCCAAACCTTCGTTGGTCGATGTCCTGTTGCCGCTGGCTCCTCGTTCGGATGCCCTCTAAGTCTTCCTTTGGGAGCACAGGCATTATTTATCCCCAATTCTGACACCAATTTGTTACGAGCTGGGGGTTCGGGATAAATAATGCAATACGTTTTCGGCAAACTGACACCTTTATTAACCGTTCTACAGTCACTTCCAACTACACTAAAACACTGAACTAATCGCACTTCACAGAACACTATTCACAAACTTCACTGTACTTCACTATTCGCGCTTGGAGCACTTGGTCCAAAGATAATCGCACTGTTGATCGTTTCGAACTCAAAGTAAGACTGACTGGTCGGCCCGGACCCGACCCTATTTATACTCAAAAGTCACATTTTCCAGAATGTTCACTGATAGTCTAGATAGAAAAACAATAAGGGCCATAAATCATCCTTTTAACGTAAACAACTTTGAATAGAATTCCACGAAAGTTAACTACTACTTATTCTGTGGTTGTTTACTAGTTGCCTGAGAACAAAGGCGACCCCTTTTTTTTATAACCTTTTGTGTGAAGAGTAGGTACATTCTTAATTTATTTGACTTGTTTACTGACGTTGGATTTTTCTAGATTGTTCGAGCCCTTGCGCCGTAACAGTATCAATTCTATGACATTGTAATCTACAATATAATAAAACTGGTATATGTATTTCTGATATCTAGATAAGTATATATAACCCCAATCTACTAATTAGGTATTGCACCCTAGAGTACAAAATACACACAATTTCAAAGTATAATAAGCTGCGGGTGAAAGCTAGTAATACGAGAACATAAAATGCAAAAGACAAATTACATAATTATCCTTATTCGCAAGATAATAATACATATTTCACATTTCAAATTGCAGCTTTTATTTTAAATAATATCGCACACTAAAATACCCCGTGCACTTTCAAATTACGTGTCTTAAGCCGCACATAAGCCACACTCGCACCGCATTCGCATAATTATTTCAACTGAAATTTTCAGCGGTGAAATTTGTTCTGAATTTTCAGAGCATGTTTTCAACTGAAACGTATATGGGAAGGTAATGAACTGGCCGGGTGGAAATATGATTAACTGCTTTTTATAAATGCAAATTATCAAATGATTCTTTAATTTTACGTACATACAATTTTCAACTAAAAATACGGACTTTTTCAATTGATTTGGTGTTACTATGGCGCAGACTTTTATGCGTTGAATGAGCAGCATGCTACTACTTTCTATAACCTCAATATTTTGTTAAATATTCGTGACAATAAACAGGAGTAAAAGTGTTGATAAGGTTTCTAATGAGGAAGAATTTCAAATACCTACCAAGACTTTCTCTATTAAGACAACATGCAAAAGTGTATGTTCCTGACAGGATTCACAAGTCATGTACCTCTAAACTCCTGGGTAGTATTATTATATGTTCTATGCTCCCGGTACATGACTTGTAAATCTTATACCTCCGGTAATAAACGCAGTACGTGCATTTGAATCACGTGAACGCTACTTTGAACTGAAGGTAAAAAAAAGTAAAGGTCAGAGCTAAAATCAGCGCTGGAGATTAGTCCTCAGCATTATGTTTATACTCGCAATTTTGTTGTATACAGTTCTGTCTGGAATAAATATTTATCTTTCTTCTTTATTTTCTTTTACTATAGTTTACTAGTCTTAAGTAAAACTTGTAGATTAACACGTATCATGAATAATAGAACATTATAACACATCATTTTTGAAGCTATGATAACCACGTGGTAATAGGTATGAACTTCCGTACCGCAGGTTCATGCGTCGATCCCCAACGTTGGCTAGAGCTACACTTCATGGTTGAAGGGCATTTTGCAAATAAGGCCTGGATAAGGCCTGAACCTTAAGGTTGAAAATGTGTTGCCAAGGATCTAACACTGTACAGTAATAGTTTTTGAGAGCCAGTTAGTAAAATTTATAATGACAGGCACATGAAACTTAACAACTGGGAGATGTCAGAATAACGCAGCTGAAGTTCGTCACTGGTGATGAAATCAGCAGAACTTACGGCTTATCATCAGGTAGGGCGAAGTATATGTTACAATTGCTCATGTTTTTCATGTTACCGTGTTTAAATAAAATTTAACGATGGTGTAGCATTCTGCTGCGCATCAAATAATACAGTATGGCTTATTATAGTCTCTTGAACCCTGACAGCTAACTGTGAAATACTTAAAATCAGCTTTACGGCAAGATAACCACATTTTCATCACACTAGTCTAAAGCTAGGCCAAACCGCGGAGCTTAGCTCAAGTAGCTGTGTGACGTTTCACACTCCAGTTCAGCCGGCGAACTACACAGTTAAGCTTAGTTAGCTAACTGAACTATATTATATACAATGGGAGCTAGTTATCCAGACAAACTAAGTTTTTTTTATGTTATTGTGGCGGAACAACCTCGAGGCCCCCTTGATGTTAATTGGACTAACCTCTGCCTATAACAGATGCATTTCGTCACAAGACACGAATTGTACTGCGCCCGACACTTTGAGACATAGTTGTTAAGTCTCATGTGCCTGTTATTTCACTGGCTCTCAAAGACTGCTGCCGGAACACACCGGTAGATGCTCGGCGATTGATTTTCATCTTAAGGGGGGTCGCTAGTCAGGCGAGCATTTGCAAACTGCCCTTCCCCCATGCAATGAAGCCCAAGCCCGCGGTGGGATTTAAACCATGGACCTGCTGCATGGCAGTCCATAGCCAGTGCCACTGAGCCATCATTGCTTCATAAGTAAAGTTAGTAAAGTTATATAACATTACTACACTACAGAGTTCATATGAACTCTGTAGCCCTTCAATATCGTGCATTTCCGTTAACCGTTATTTCAAGCATCGACTTGTAGGGCTACTTGTTAGTCCTCATATGTATGAGTTAAATTAGCTTCGCCTGCGTTGAGGCCTCTTATTTACAGTTCAGTAAAGCCTGCCTTTTTATTTGCCCAGCTAACGCGATCATTCCCTCATTTTGGTGACTTAAGGTGAACCGCTTTTAAGGTCATTATTTGTCAACAAATGCGTGCTAATGCTTTTTCATAACTACTTGATGTATTGGTAAAAAATATTTAAAATGGTGTTTATTAAACTATTGTTTGGATCTCCACCTCAACGATGGTGAATTTTCACATATAACTTTTGCAAAATGTGACCAATTACATCCCTGAAAAATCAGTTTTGAAAATTTTAGAAAGGTCGCAGTTGCCACGCGCGGCGCATATTGAGTTTCATTCATATTTTCCCTTACAAAGTGCGAATCAACTTTTATATAATGATATAATATATTTCAACATATTTAATTCTTCAACTTATTGTTAATTTTTGGTCATATATCCCCAATAACATGTTAATTTGTGAGCGTCCAATATATTCCTTATTATTTTGGCACAATGTATTTTCTACAACGACACAAATGATTACACAAGAATGTTGACGATAACCCTGTTTCCGCATTGAAAGTCAATTTAAATCCACGAAAAGGAAGCCTCCCTACATTTCAATGCAAAATATTACAAAAAACACAGCATAAAGAGAAAAGGTATAACAAAAATAACTGTGAAATAACTTTTTATGCGATCCATAAACAAGTGTGGGTATTTAAGCCCGTAATTAAGAATTCTGCGATAAAATTCTTTCACCTCCGAACTGGGACACTTTAGGGCGAGGTCCCCTTTGCGTGCACTCTTAATAGCTTAGATATGCATTTTTTATGATGGAAAATATGACGTCATAAACGTTTAATGTGTGAAGTAGAGTAAGTATATCAGGACATTGTTTTATAAAGCTCATAAAAGTATGACTTAGTTATGGCTCAGTGCTGTTCTACTAAAAAGTGAGTATTGTTTAACGAGATCTCATGTCGAATCCAACTCTGCTGGGCAGCAGTTTAAAACTTTTTTGAAGCCCTCGTAGCCAAGTTTGCTTAGCCATTCTGAATCGATCAGCAAAGTTAAGCAACGTCCGCCGCGGTCATGACTTGGATGGGTGATCGCTGGTGACATTAGGTACTACTGAGCGCTTCCGTGCTTTGGAGGGCACGTTAAGCCGTCGGTCCCGGTTGTTGTCTTAGGATAGCAGTCGTTACAGCATGGTGGTAGGGCACTTTGCAAATGCCCGCCTGGCTAGCTACCACCCTCAAGTTGAAAATCTGTTGCCAAGCACCTAACGGTGTGTTCTGGCAGCTGTCCTTGAGAGCCAGTAACTCTAGGTTAGTCTGAACAACATCCTCGACCACATAATCGTGAGATAGTGGTCAAAAGCTAACCTATAAGGCATAAAAAAAAAAAAATACCTGACACCACATCTTTACGTTCCAAATTCCACATAGCTTGAATTCATAGTCATCAAGCAAATCGATTTTTTTTCAATGTGATTGTGATGGAATAAGCAGGAGTCCCACCTGATGTAAGCGGTTTAACCTCTGGCTATAACAGATGCATTTCGTCATGTGACGAATTGCACTGCGCCCGTCACACTGAGACATACAGTTGTTAAATCTCATGTGCCTGTTATTTTTCTGCCTCTCATGGACTTCTGCCGGAACACATTTTAAGGTCTTTGGCGACAGATTTTCTACTTGAGGGTGGTAGCTAGCCAGATGGGCATTCTCAAAATGCCCTTCCACCATGTGATGAAGCTCAGGCCGGTGGTGGGTATCAAACCAGGGGCCTGTGGCACGGCAGTCTATAGATATAACCGCTTGGCCATCTTTGCTTCAGAATTCGCTTATACTGACTACTAGAACTGAGATATGATTATTACTGTGATCCTTTTCAAGAAGTTTAGAACCACACATTAAATAGTTTACTTACTTGCCAACTTACTTAGAGCTTCTGTAAAGAGTTTTTCGTAGAGTTTCTTTGCGCTATATAAACCTTAACGAAGAAACTTACAGAAGAACTAAAGGACATGGTTTTTAGAATTCGCTCATTGTAAGCCACATTGAGGGAAGAACCGATTACTTATGCATAATAAAGATTTTCGGATTAATTCTGGAGGCATATGAAAGCTGCCTTCCTCTATATAAAGGACGCATGTGACAGACACAAAACTTACAAACAAATAAATTTTCATTTTCATGTGATGCGGAAACGTGGGCGTTAAGATAACTCTATCTTCGGGGACTATAAACTCAGAGCATAGAATAATAAAAGTAGGTCCTATCTACATAATATATATAATAAGGTTAGGTTTTAGGCACATTTTCACGAGATGGTCTATAAAATTTCTAATAGCAACCAAAGTTGCTTGCAAAATTTACTTTCTAACGAAATTAACTAGATTTTGGCCAATTCGTACTCACAATCTCAATAGAATATAGATTTTATACACAAAACATATTATTAATTAACTACATCACAATACTAAATTAAATTAACATGAAAATATTATGTGATTGCACCTTTTTTCTTATAACTGTACTGTAACAGCCAGATAGTCCACTGCTGAACACAGCGTCCCCTATTAAGAGGGTATTTGACATAATCCCCACGCTTGGCAGACGTCTTGGGGATCGCAGTGTAAGTTGGCAGTTCTTTAGAAGGCGCTGCTGCCCACTTTTCAGTATTTTTCCCTTAGTCGCCTCTTACGACACCCATGGGATGATATGGGGAGGTCCAATTCTAACACGGCACCCCACGGGCAATTTCTTATTGCCAAGCAGAAATTAAATAAGTCAATACATTCAACTGTTTTAGGTAATGACTGTGTTAATCACTCAATTATGGCAATAAAGGTAAGATGCGACCTTTATGCATACGGGGTCACAACGTTAGACCATCATTTTCGGGATCGTTACAGAGCGGAGTCATTCAAAAGGGAGCCCGACACAACTATGATGATAGATAGAGCATAGATAAAGATACTACAAAACATTAGGTGTTTTACACTTTCTTTAATATTTTGAAGCGCTCGTAGCGAAGTCTGCTTAGCCATTCTGAACCGATCAGCAAAGCTATGCAACGTCTGCATCGGTCATGAATGGATAGGTGACCGCTGGTGACATAATATTACTACTTAGCGCTTCCGTGCTTCGGAGGGCACGTTAAGCCGTCGGTCCCGGTTGTAGTCTTAGGATGGCAGTCGTTATAGCATGGTGGTAGGGCATTTTGCGAATGCCCGCCTGGCTAGCTACCACCCTCAAGTGGAAAATCTGTTGCCAAGCACCTAACGGTGTGTTCCGACAGCTGTCTTTGAGAGCCAGTAATTCTAGGTTAGCCTGATCAACATCTTAGACCACATCATCATTTACCATCAGGTGAGATAGTGGTTGGCAAAGGCTAACCTATCAGGCATAAAAAAAAGGCATAAAAAATATCAGTCCACATACTCTTAAATTCTAACCATAGCATTTTGTATGTATTGAAGTTTAAAAGCCTATTAATAAAATATATCGATACTTATATTTATTAAGCTATTGCATAGCTTCTATCGCGGGCCTTGAGCGTGGAGACCGAATCCAGAAATTCCTCCGACCGGCACAGCTGTGACACTATATTTGATCAGCGCCTCTACAGTGCGTAAAAGGAACTACATTTTGGCAGAAAAAAAGGTTTTGACAACTATGTAACGTGTCGAGATTTATAATTGCGTAAGTTGATAAAAAATCCTATGTAATAGCTTTACCGCGGCAGTCTCCGAGTGCCACACGTCTTTTTATCTTAATATTGATAAATTTTGCTATTCATGTACCAAAAAATCTACGAATATTAATTCGTAGGTAAAAATACGTAGGTATTTTGCTATTTTTCAGAGTAAACACTCCTGATTATACTCCAAACAAGTACTAACTCGAGCAACCTTGTCACACATCCACTCTTTGCTGTGTTTATTTTTAGAACTCTAGAACAGGTAGAGCATTGTTTGGTGCTGCTGAAACTTTTGAAAGCTCCCTGACAGTACTCAATAAAGTTTAACTCGTAGAAACTGAGGTCGGAACAAGCTTTTATTTTATTTACACTTGTATCATTGTTTTGTGATGACAAGTAACAGAGTTTCTGAGACCTTATTATTATTTGTCTTAATATATACTTCGTTATAATACCGAAAATAATGAGATATATCATATTCATACACAAGTTGATGTTATGCTTGACTGTACTGTACTGTAACAGCCGGATCGTCCACTGCTGAACACAGCCTCCCCTATTAAGAGGGTATTTGCCATAATCCCCACGCTTAGCAGGAGTCTTGGGGATCGCAGTGTAAGTTGGAGTTCTTTAGAAGGCGCTGCTGCCCACCTTCCAATATTTTTCCCTTAGTCGCCTCTTACGACACCCACCGGACGATATGGGGAGGTACAACTCTAACCCGGCACCCCACGGGGTACGAAGATTTTGTTCGAATTGGGTTCTTGTCAAAAATTTACTGAATAATAATATACAATTGGGCAAAATTTAATTGCAAGGTACAATTAAAAATAACAAATAATTAATTGTTAGCTGTTGGTTTTCCATTAACAATTCATAAATGTTCCTGCAATTAACGTTTAATTTAAGTTTAAATTTAGTAAATAGAAATAATAGGCGTGATCCACGCCTCCGTCGTACAGGGTAGGTAGGGCTCTTACAAGGTTGACTGATGATCTTGCAAAGTCAGCAGGAAGCTGTTGGCTCCACGCCGCGGTAAATCGTTATTCGTTCGTGTCAGTTATTAGGGGAGGCTTATGTTCAGAAGTGGACGTTTTTTGGCTCATGAATAAAAAATCTCTATTTAATACCAAAAAGAAAAGTGACGCAAACAAAGGAAATCAAAGTAGGTCTCTTTGGCAATAGTCCGTGATATTGTATTACAAAGCAGTTGCCAAAACTACTGCGTTTTTAGGCGTGAAAGGCGCTGTAACAAGTTAATGACTGGGAAAAGGAGACGACAACTTTTTTTTTTTATTACCATATAAACAACACATTATTATATTTAAATTACAAGCATTCGAAAACCACTAAGGTTTGTGATGGATGCTATACAAGAGACTACAACGACGATTCACCATCTACTACAGTACCAATAAAACAAATAAGATAAGAATTCAGCTCCGTAGGATAAATAAACAGTTATTCGTAGTTAGTATTCAAAACAAAAAGAAAAAACAAATAATCAGTTAATTACATAATTAATACATAACCAAAGCTAAGGAAGGTGAGTACATATCTAGCTTAAACTAAGGTTACACTCGGAGTGATAAAGGAAGTGTAGTGTCAAACACGATGAGGATGGTAACGCTGTAACTAGACAAGCGTGGCGCTTAACGTAAGGTTGGCAACTTGTCAGTCTCATCTCCGCATAACATAAAAAAATCATCTTGGATACACCAATTTTGAAGCAATGATACCCGAGCGGTTATAGCTATGTACTACAGTGTGGCAGATCCATACTCTCAAGTAGAACATTTTTCGCCAAGTACCCAACAGTGTGTTCACCCAGCACAAGGAGCCAGTAAAATTACAGGCACACTTGTGACGAAATGCATCTGTTACAGGCAGAGGATACCGCTTAACATCAGATGAATTTTGAAGCGCTCGTAGCGAAGTTTGCTTGGCCATTCTGAATCGATCAGCAAAGTTAAGCAACCTCCGCCGCCGTCAGGAGTTGGATGGGTTGAAGGTTGAAGTTGAAAATCTGTCGCCAAGCACCTAACGGTGTGTTCCGGCAGCTGTCCTTGAGAGCCAGTAATTCTAGGTTAGCCTGTACAACATCTTCGACCACATCATCACTTACCATCAGGTGAGACAGTGGTCAAAGGCTAACCTATCAGGCATAAAAAAAAAAAGATGGGCCCATGTTTGTTCCGTTACAATAAATAAAATAAAAAAGACTTGTTTTTAGAAGCAGCTTGACATCTTCATTACGGCCCTACGATCGCCTACATTAGTGAGGGATTACTCTAAACTTAGCATTCATTTAATTGCAAAGTAGTATTTGTGCACTAATAATATTATCTAAAGTTTTCATGGAAAATATTTTTGTCTTCGGTGGTAAAAACCTTATTATTAAGAACTTAGTACAAAATTATACCCATGCTATGCAAATACGATTGCCCCGGTGGGGTGCCGAGTTAGAATGTCACCCTCTCATTACTACATGTGGGTGTCGTAAGAGGCGACTAAAGTAAAATACCGAAAGATTGGCAGCAGCACCTTCTGAGGAACTGATATATTAAACTGGGATCCCTAAGACGCCTGCCAAGCGTGAGGATAATGTCAAACCCCCCATTCCCCTTGATAGGGGAGGTTGCATTCAGGAGTAGATGATCCGGCTTGTACAGTATGCAAATAATAATTTTTTATTTGAATTTCATACATTTACTTAATACCTTTCACTTATCTTTTAACCTCCCATTTGAAGAAATGAATAGTCCCTGGGGAAAACCTTGGCATGCTTGTTCCATAATTGGAGTCATCTCGAGGAAATGTCTTTGAAATCGCAAAGTGCGTGACTATTCCTGCTTAATAGTGTAAGGAGGGTATCTCTGAAGCCGACAAAGAGTGCGGTGGTAAAAAGAGGCTGAAAGCATCAGCTGAACAGTTCCTCGGAGCACTTCACAATCTGTAAACGGTAGAAGACACAAAAATATAGATAAGATCTCTTCTCAAACTGAAGGGTTCTATACTGTTTAAGAGTATTAGGTAGTCGATGATGTGATAAATATTTAATGTGTAACTATAGTCTATTTTTTTTAACAAACGAGTACTGAGTATGTCTCTCGCACATTTCCGATATTGACAGAGTGGGATGGGTCATTGCCGTCATTGGTCAATGTCTTTGTTCTAGTTTTGAAATTGTTAAGGCCCGTTCATATTGAATAGTACTTATAAAATTTACCGTAGAAAAATTACATACGTTATTATTTTATGATTTAAATTTGCATACTTAGTATATTCGTTACAAGATTTTCTGTTCGCTTTTGTGATATAAAACTATATTGTAATAGTTTATACATATATATTATGCACTAGAATATATAAATCAAATAATTCTACTACAATTCTTGTAATCTTAAAAAATATCGTCATCCTTGTGATGAATTTTCTTCAGATACGTCAATAATAAATTGCTCTAACATATTTTGTACATGATTGTCGACTCCGTACGTTTCTATCTTGGTTGTCAGATGATTGAGACATGACCACCATTTCTATCTATCCACTACAAAATAGTAAGTCCTTGTAACAAATGAGTTCAGACTTCATACATTTTGTAACTTGTTATTTCCTGCCATAGCTCTTCACTTGATACCAAACGAGTTCAATTGGGTTGAGCTAACTGTGAAACGTCGGCAAACGTATGACGAGACGATTTGCTGACTATGCAACAACATTTTTTTCATAACGATCTTTGTTTTGCTTACCCTTATTCAAAGTTGCAACTTTAGTATTGATTTGTTACAAGCAATATTTTTCGACGCGCAGGTAGCCGAAGATAACTAAAAGTTGAACTGAAACCTACATGTAATAACAGAGTTCGTGTGGAATGAACTTTATGTTGATTACGTGGGCCAATAGCAACACAGTACATTTTTCGGTACTCGTCTTGTCACCTTCCTGAACGGTGAACAAATATTACTTAATTTACTACTAGCGCCATCTAACCATGTATCTACCATTAGGAGCAGAATAGAATATCTATCCGTTCTCAAAGAGATCTCAATACAATTGTGAACGCCTTGCTCGCTAAAGTAGTACATCAATGATCCGAGAGAGGTCGCCTATTCTTAAACCAAAAATCTGGTGATGTGTTGCAATAAGTAAAATAATATTTTCATATTAAGTATATCTTGCTAAATAAATAATAATAATATCTTAAAATAAATAACGAATTTTAATAGGTCTAAATTACAATAAAATAACTATAGGTCCATATATAGTAACTGACAGAACTGGCTTGTTACAGCTGTCAAGTGTCAACATGGCCACCGTTATAGTTTTTACTTCCGATTTTCTAATGCAGAAGCACGTTGTAATTTTAAATTAGTAAAATAAAAGTGAAGCCATTGGTGGATTCAATTCTAAACGGTCTAGTCACCACTAGCATTACCATATTTGGTAATGGATTACGGAGCAAACTTCCGGGGGTTGAGTGGCTAGGCGCCAAAACGGCAAACTAGCTTCACTTTACATGAGACCTCCAGAAGATAAACTTAACTGAGATCCTTACAATTTGTTGAGCTCAGACTTTATTATACCAGTTCTAAATAATTTAAACCTCAATCCAAGCTATAAGAAACCCCATTAATTAACGGGGTTCTTCCAGTACCGGGTTTCCAACTCCAGGCTTCCTGTACCAGGCTTCCACTACCAGGCCCAGTACCTAACGAGGCTGATCCCCTGACTCCGGCCGTCCCCTGAACTCCTGCGCAGACCGCTGCCAAACTCCACGTCTCTACAGCGCCTAGCTGGGACAGCCTACCGGCGCGGCAGTGTTGGAGCTGAGCCACTGCACGGCAGACCTGCTGCTGAGCATTAACTCAGTTGCTAGCGGACCGGAGATAAGTTCTCAAACAAGGAAGCTCGCTATTGCCACACCTGTCTGTAATCCACGACCCTTTTTCTCTACCCAATATAATTCTAAATCTTTCCTTCTTGTTTTCTTTTATGCTCCCTTCTACCAACCGTAGGTAGGTAGGTGACATTGGCGCCCATACTAAATAGGATCAGACAGGTTGGTGTGGCAAACTTTCTTGGGTGTGGCTCTGCCACATATTTTCTGTACTCTCTAAACTGTATTTTATTGTGTTCTTCTTGTGTGTGTGTTAATTATAAGTTGGCAAACCCTGTGTAGGCTCGGGGTACTATTTAGAATAGGCCTGCTGCAGAGCTGCATGTCGTAAGAGGCGACTAATAGCCAACGGGTAACACCCTCTGGCGGCATAGAACCAGCCATATCGTCTTCAACGAGAAATTTTAAATATTTTTTTTTCTAAAATTAAATTTTAGTTTTTTTTTAATATATTTTATCTTACACATATCTCCTTCTAATTTAATAACTTGCACTTAATATAATTGAATCTGTAAAACAGCTTATAAATAGCACACATACCATATTTCTATGTACCCACATTTTTTTTCTGAAATATTTTGTACTTACTAACTAACCTTCATTGACCTTGTATGACACTGTTGTCATTGGGTATAGGACAAGTACATATTCACTCCAATAATCATGGGTCTGCACATTTACTTTCTATCTATGCAAAAAGCTGAATTTGCATATGAAGTGGCACTATCTTATAACTTGAAATTTTCTAAAAACTTGCAACGGAGAATACTATACTCAAATGTTCAACTGAACTGTAAATTTTGTAAATGTCGTTATAAATCTAAACTCTTACTTGCTGTCTCTGAACTTATTGATATACATAGATTATACTTATGACATATCAAAGTTTCTTAGTTAATACTTATCTCAGTATTTAACTTCTTTTATTTTAACGACTGACTAAATACAAAATTTTACTAAGTAATGTCTCAAATGCAATCTAAATTGACATAAATATATTGAATAAAACTACAGTCATACTATGACTTTCTATCACAGTTATATAGATAATAGCTATTCTAATAAATTTAACTAAATACAATGTGTTGCAAATAAAACTAAATTTTCTCTTTTTGTTTCTGAATTGACTGATATGCAAGACAATAAACTTAGGTTCTTGGCATATCAGGGATGATAATAAATACATATTCTAGTAATTACTTCACCTTACTTAACAATTATTATATGCAAATCTTTCTACTGAATAGATTGTTGATAACCTAAAATTTAAATAAATCTCAAATAAAACCAAATTCATACTTTGAATTAATTTAATAAAACTTTACACAACCTTACAACTAAAATACATATTCTGAATATCATAAATAACTAAATTATGGTAGGTAAATAAAACCAAACTCATAGAATATTTTTATAGAATAAGAAAAAACGTGCAGGCGTCTGACCTGATAGTAAGTGATCACCGTAGCCCACTTATAGAATAAACTGTTTTAATAAATTCTAATATAACCTTATCTTGATAGGAAAAATAAATCCTTATATAAAACTGATCAGGCGGCTCACCTGATAGTAAGTCATCACCTTAGCCCACTTATAGAATAAATTGTTTTAATAAATTCTAATATAACCTTAACTATATAGGATAAATAAATCCTTATATACTACTGATCTACTATGTAACAGTATCTTATATACTTCTGAAATTCAAATAACTTGTGATCTTTTCTTATATTGATCCTTGTTTATAGATATATCTTATATACAACTGTAATGGCACAAGATATATTATAACTTAACTCAAGTGCCTATAATGTACTACAAACTAAACATCTTAACTTATATACTGAATTAATTGTAACTTCCTTAACTTTCTTTGTCACTATCCAGTTTGAATGGAATAGTGTTGTAACATTGCTAAATTCATTCTTTCACATACCATATGGTAATTCTTCCATTGAGAGCGGTTGTTCAAACTCTTTAAATTAAGCCTTATTGTTCAGAGCGGTTGTTCAAACTCTTTAACTTAGCCTTATTGTCCTGAGCGGTACATAACTCAAAAAATAAGCCATTATGTATTTCCTTTTGATTAACTTCTATCTGTCATAATATTTTATTTAACTTAGGCAATCATGGAACCTATAATAAAATTAATTCCATGAATGCTTACTTTATGTACTTAAATTAACTATTGTTCTAGTGTGTTCTTTATACCTATAATGTAGCTAGGCTGTTTTTCAGCCCTACAATCTTCCATTTCTCCCAATATTGCTGTCAATAATCGTTTCTTGGGATGTCTGAATCCAAACGATGGGGAGGAATTCTAGGGAGTTCTTATATATGTATATGCACATCGCTATGGCGGCTAGACAATGTTAATACTTAAGACCATATGCTGGAGCTTCTATAGTGTATATATGTAACTCAAGTAATGTCTTAAGTGAGGTATTTTTCTTAGATCTGCTTGAGGCTAGTGAATTTTTTGTTTCTAGTAAAACAAAAAATTCTTCTCGCCGAAAGGGGATATGTCACCTTCCTGAACGGTGAACAAATATTACTTAATTTACTACTAGCGCCATCTAACCATGTATCTACCATTAGGAGCAGAATAGAATATCTATCCGTTCTCAAAGAGATCTCAATACAATTGTGAACGCCTTGCTTGCTGAAGTAGTACATCAATGATCCGAGAGAGGTCGCCTATTCTTAAACCAAAAATCTGGTGATGTGTTGCAATAAGTAAAATAATATTTTCATATTAAGTATATCTTGCTAAATAAATAATAATAATATCTTAAAATAAATAACGAATTTTAATAGGTCTAAATTACAATAAAATAACTATAGGTCCATATATAGTAACTGACAGAACTGGCTTGTTACAGCTGTCAAGTGTCAACATGGCCACCGTTATAGTTTTTACTTCCGATTTTCTAATGCAGAAGCACGTTGTAATTTTAAATTAGTAAAATAAAAGTGAAGCCATTGGTGGATTCAATTCTAAACGGTCTAGTCACCACTAGCATTACCATATTTGGTAATGGATTACGGAGCAAACTTCCGGGGGTTGAGTGGCTAGGCGCCAAAACGGCAAACTAGCTTCACTTTACATGAGACCTCCAGAAGATAAACTTAACTGAGATCCTTACAATTTGTTGAGCTCAGACTTTATTATACCAGTTCTAAATAATTTAAACCTCAATCCAAGCTATAAGAAACCCCATTAATTAACGGGGTTCTTCCAGTACCGGGTTTCCAACTCCAGGCTTCCTGTACCAGGCTTCCACTACCAGGCCCAGTACCTAACGAGGCTGATCCCCTGACTCCGGCCGTCCCCTGAACTCCTGCGCAGACCGCTGCCAAACTCCACGTCTCTACAGCGCCTAGCTGGGACAGCCTACCGGCGCGGCAGTGTTGGAGCTGAGCCACTGCACGGCAGACCTGCTGCTGAGCATTAACTCAGTTGCTAGCGGACCGGAGATAAGTTCTCAAACAAGGAAGCTCGCTATTGCCACACCTGTCTGTAATCCACGACCCTTTTTCTCTACCCAATATAATTCTAAATCTTTCCTTCTTGTTTTCTTTTATGCTCCCTTCTACCAACCGTAGGTAGGTAGGTGACATTGGCGCCCATACTAAATAGGATCAGACAGGTTGGTGTGGCAAACTTTCTTGGGTGTGGCTCTGCCACATATTTTCTGTACTCTCTAAACTGTATTTTATTGTGTTCTTCTTGTGTGTGTGTTAATTATAAGTTGGCAAACCCTGTGTAGGCTCGGGGTACTATTTAGAATAGGCCTGCTGCAGAGCTGCATGTCGTAAGAGGCGACTAATAGCCAACGGGTAACACCCTCTGGCGGCATAGAACCAGCCATATCGTCTTCAACGAGAAATTTTAAATATTTTTTTTTCTAAAATTAAATTTTAGTTTTTTTTTAATATATTTTATCTTACACATATCTCCTTCTAATTTAATAACTTGCACTTAATATAATTGAATCTGTAAAACAGCTTATAAATAGCACACATACCATATTTCTATGTACCCACATTTTTTTTCTGAAATATTTTGTACTTACTAACTAACCTTCATTGACCTTGTATGACACTGTTGTCATTGGGTATAGGACAAGTACATATTCACTCCAATAATCATGGGTCTGCACATTTACTTTCTATCTATGCAAAAAGCTGAATTTGCATATGAAGTGGCACTATCTTATAACTTGAAATTTTCTAAAAACTTGCAACGGAGAATACTATACTCAAATGTTCAACTGAACTGTAAATTTTGTAAATGTCGTTATAAATCTAAACTCTTACTTGCTGTCTCTGAACTTATTGATATACATAGATTATACTTATGACATATCAAAGTTTCTTAGTTAATACTTATCTCAGTATTTAACTTCTTTTATTTTAACGACTGACTAAATACAAAATTTTACTAAGTAATGTCTCAAATGCAATCTAAATTGACATAAATATATTGAATAAAACTACAGTCATACTATGACTTTCTATCACAGTTATATAGATAATAGCTATTCTAATAAATTTAACTAAATACAATGTGTTGCAAATAAAACTAAATTTTCTCTTTTTGTTTCTGAATTGACTGATATGCAAGACAATAAACTTAGGTTCTTGGCATATCAGGGATGATAATAAATACATATTCTAGTAATTACTTCACCTTACTTAACAATTATTATATGCAAATCTTTCTACTGAATAGATTGTTGATAACCTAAAATTTAAATAAATCTCAAATAAAACCAAATTCATACTTTGAATTAATTTAATAAAACTTTACACAACCTTACAACTAAAATACATATTCTGAATATCATAAATAACTAAATTATGGTAGGTAAATAAAACCAAACTCATAGAATATTTTTATAGAATAAGAAAAAACGTGCAGGCGTCTGACCTGATAGTAAGTGATCACCGTAGCCCACTTATAGAATAAACTGTTTTAATAAATTCTAATATAACCTTATCTTGATAGGAAAAATAAATCCTTATATAAAACTGATCAGGCGGCTCACCTGATAGTAAGTCATCACCTTAGCCCACTTATAGAATAAATTGTTTTAATAAATTCTAATATAACCTTAACTATATAGGATAAATAAATCCTTATATACTACTGATCTACTATGTAACAGTATCTTATATACTTCTGAAATTCAAATAACTTGTGATCTTTTCTTATATTGATCCTTGTTTATAGATATATCTTATATACAACTGTAATGGCACAAGATATATTATAACTTAACTCAAGTGCCTATAATGTACTACAAACTAAACATCTTAACTTATATACTGAATTAATTGTAACTTCCTTAACTTTCTTTGTCACTATCCAGTTTGAATGGAATAGTGTTGTAACATTGCTAAATTCATTCTTTCACATACCATATGGTAATTCTTCCATTGAGAGCGGTTGTTCAAACTCTTTAAATTAAGCCTTATTGTTCAGAGCGGTTGTTCAAACTCTTTAACTTAGCCTTATTGTCCTGAGCGGTACATAACTCAAAAAATAAGCCATTATGTATTTCCTTTTGATTAACTTCTATCTGTCATAATATTTTATTTAACTTAGGCAATCATGGAACCTATAATAAAATTAATTCCATGAATGCTTACTTTATGTACTTAAATTAACTATTGTTCTAGTGTGTTCTTTATACCTATAATGTAGCTAGGCTGTTTTTCAGCCCTACAATCTTCCATTTCTCCCAATATTGCTGTCAATAATCGTTTCTTGGGATGTCTGAATCCAAACGATGGGGAGGAATTCTAGGGAGTTCTTATATATGTATATGCACATCGCTATGGCGGCTAGACAATGTTAATACTTAAGACCATATGCTGGAGCTTCTATAGTGTATATATGTAACTCAAGTAATGTCTTAAGTGAGGTATTTTTCTTAGATCTGCTTGAGGCTAGTGAATTTTTTGTTTCTAGTAAAACAAAAAATTCTTCTCGCCGAAAGGGGATATGTCACCTTCCTGAACGGTGAACAAATATTACTTAATTTACTACTAGCGCCATCTAACCATGTATCTACCATTAGGAGCAGAATAGAATATCTATCCGTTCTCAAAGAGATCTCAATACAATTGTGAACGCCTTGCTTGCTGAAGTAGTACATCAATGATCCGAGAGAGGTCGCCTATTCTTAAACCAAAAATCTGGTGATGTGTTGCAATAAGTAAAATAATATTTTCATATTAAGTATATCTTGCTAAATAAATAATAATAATATCTTAAAATAAATAACGAATTTTAATAGGTCTAAATTACAATAAAATAACTATAGGTCCATATATAGTAACTGACAGAACTGGCTTGTTACAGCTGTCAAGTGTCAACATGGCCACCGTTATAGTTTTTACTTCCGATTTTCTAATGCAGAAGCACGTTGTAATTTTAAATTAGTAAAATAAAAGTGAAGCCATTGGTGGATTCAATTCTAAACGGTCTAGTCACCACTAGCATTACCATATTTGGTAATGGATTACGGAGCAAACTTCCGGGGGTTGAGTGGCTAGGCGCCAAAACGGCAAACTAGCTTCACTTTACATGAGACCTCCAGAAGATAAACTTAACTGAGATCCTTACAATTTGTTGAGCTCAGACTTTATTATACCAGTTCTAAATAATTTAAACCTCAATCCAAGCTATAAGAAACCCCATTAATTAACGGGGTTCTTCCAGTACCGGGTTTCCAACTCCAGGCTTCCTGTACCAGGCTTCCACTACCAGGCCCAGTACCTAACGAGGCTGATCCCCTGACTCCGGCCGTCCCCTGAACTCCTGCGCAGACCGCTGCCAAACTCCACGTCTCTACAGCGCCTAGCTGGGACAGCCTACCGGCGCGGCAGTGTTGGAGCTGAGCCACTGCACGGCAGACCTGCTGCTGAGCATTAACTCAGTTGCTAGCGGACCGGAGATAAGTTCTCAAACAAGGAAGCTCGCTATTGCCACACCTGTCTGTAATCCACGACCCTTTTTCTCTACCCAATATAATTCTAAATCTTTCCTTCTTGTTTTCTTTTATGCTCCCTTCTACCAACCGTAGGTAGGTAGGTGACATTGGCGCCCATACTAAATAGGATCAGACAGGTTGGTGTGGCAAACTTTCTTGGGTGTGGCTCTGCCACATATTTTCTGTACTCTCTAAACTGTATTTTATTGTGTTCTTCTTGTGTGTGTGTTAATTATAAGTTGGCAAACCCTGTGTAGGCTCGGGGTACTATTTAGAATAGGCCTGCTGCAGAGCTGCATGTCGTAAGAGGCGACTAATAGCCAACGGGTAACACCCTCTGGCGGCATAGAACCAGCCATATCGTCTTCAACGAGAAATTTTAAATATTTTTTTTTCTAAAATTAAATTTTAGTTTTTTTTTAATATATTTTATCTTACACATATCTCCTTCTAATTTAATAACTTGCACTTAATATAATTGAATCTGTAAAACAGCTTATAAATAGCACACATACCATATTTCTATGTACCCACATTTTTTTTCTGAAATATTTTGTACTTACTAACTAACCTTCATTGACCTTGTATGACACTGTTGTCATTGGGTATAGGACAAGTACATATTCACTCCAATAATCATGGGTCTGCACATTTACTTTCTATCTATGCAAAAAGCTGAATTTGCATATGAAGTGGCACTATCTTATAACTTGAAATTTTCTAAAAACTTGCAACGGAGAATACTATACTCAAATGTTCAACTGAACTGTAAATTTTGTAAATGTCGTTATAAATCTAAACTCTTACTTGCTGTCTCTGAACTTATTGATATACATAGATTATACTTATGACATATCAAAGTTTCTTAGTTAATACTTATCTCAGTATTTAACTTCTTTTATTTTAACGACTGACTAAATACAAAATTTTACTAAGTAATGTCTCAAATGCAATCTAAATTGACATAAATATATTGAATAAAACTACAGTCATACTATGACTTTCTATCACAGTTATATAGATAATAGCTATTCTAATAAATTTAACTAAATACAATGTGTTGCAAATAAAACTAAATTTTCTCTTTTTGTTTCTGAATTGACTGATATGCAAGACAATAAACTTAGGTTCTTGGCATATCAGGGATGATAATAAATACATATTCTAGTAATTACTTCACCTTACTTAACAATTATTATATGCAAATCTTTCTACTGAATAGATTGTTGATAACCTAAAATTTAAATAAATCTCAAATAAAACCAAATTCATACTTTGAATTAATTTAATAAAACTTTACACAACCTTACAACTAAAATACATATTCTGAATATCATAAATAACTAAATTATGGTAGGTAAATAAAACCAAACTCATAGAATATTTTTATAGAATAAGAAAAAACGTGCAGGCGTCTGACCTGATAGTAAGTGATCACCGTAGCCCACTTATAGAATAAACTGTTTTAATAAATTCTAATATAACCTTATCTTGATAGGAAAAATAAATCCTTATATAAAACTGATCAGGCGGCTCACCTGATAGTAAGTCATCACCTTAGCCCACTTATAGAATAAATTGTTTTAATAAATTCTAATATAACCTTAACTATATAGGATAAATAAATCCTTATATACTACTGATCTACTATGTAACAGTATCTTATATACTTCTGAAATTCAAATAACTTGTGATCTTTTCTTATATTGATCCTTGTTTATAGATATATCTTATATACAACTGTAATGGCATAAGATATATTATAACTTAACTCAAGTGCCTATAATGTACTACAAACTAAACATCTTAACTTATATACTGAATTAATTGTAACTTCCTTAACTTTCTTTGTCACTATCCAGTTTGAATGGAATAGTGTTGTAACATTGCTAAATTCATTCTTTCACATACCATATGGTAATTCTTCCATTGAGAGCGGTTGTTCAAACTCTTTAAATTAAGCCTTATTGTTCAGAGCGGTTGTTCAAACTCTTTAACTTAGCCTTATTGTCCTGAGCGGTACATAACTCAAAAAATAAGCCATTATGTATTTCCTTTTGATTAACTTCTATCTGTCATAATATTTTATTTAACTTAGGCAATCATGGAACCTATAATAAAATTAATTCCATGAATGCTTACTTTATGTACTTAAATTAACTATTGTTCTAGTGTGTTCTTTATACCTATAATGTAGCTAGGCTGTTTTTCAGCCCTACAATCTTCCATTTCTCCCAATATTGCTGTCAATAATCGTTTCTTGGGATGTCTGAATCCAAACGATGGGGAGGAATTCTAGGGAGTTCTTATATATGTATATGCACATCGCTATGGCGGCTAGACAATGTTAATACTTAAGACCATATGCTGGAGCTTCTATAGTGTATATATGTAACTCAAGTAATGTCTTAAGTGAGGTATTTTTCTTAGATCTGCTTGAGGCTAGTGAATTTTTTGTTTCTAGTAAAACAAAAAATTCTTCTCGCCGAAAGGGGATATGTCACCTTCCTGAACGGTGAACAAATATTACTTAATTTACTACTAGCGCCATCTAACCATGTATCTACCATTAGGAGCAGAATAGAATATCTATCCGTTCTCAAAGAGATCTCAATACAATTGTGAACGCCTTGCTTGCTGAAGTAGTACATCAATGATCCGAGAGAGGTCGCCTATTCTTAAACCAAAAAAATAATAAAATTATACCAGTTCTAAATAATTTAAACCTCAATCCAAGCTATAAGAAACCCCATTAATTAACGGGGTTCTTCCAGTACCGGGTTTCCAACTCCAGGCTTCCTGTACCAGGCTTCCACTACCAGGCCCAGTACCTAACGAGGCTGATCCCCTGACTCCGGCCGTCCCCTGAACTCCTGCGCAGACCGCTGCCAAACTCCACGTCTCTACAGCGCCTAGCTGGGACAGCCTACCGGCGCGGCAGTGTTGGAGCTGAGCCACTGCACGGCAGACCTGCTGCTGAGCATTAACTCAGTTGCTAGCGGACCGGAGATAAGTTCTCAAACAAGGAAGCTCGCTATTGCCACACCTGTCTGTAATCCACGACCCTTTTTCTCTACCCAATATAATTCTAAATCTTTCCTTCTTGTTTTCTTTTATGCTCCCTTCTACCAACCGTAGGTAGGTAGGTGACAGTCTGTTAAAAAAATTATAGTCAAGAACTTATTAATAAGTTTGGGTTAGGAATTATGGGCAGCCATCTGCTTACGTCAACCTTCTTTGAAAATTTTCATTGATAGTTTCTTCACAGTGCAGTTATATATAGTTTATGCACAGTATCTACTTCCGGGTTTCGGCTTTTTTGGTGATCCAATAGAAGTCGTAGTAGTTGAAGTGTATACATACATGGGTCACACTAAAAGTTTTGCAATTCTAGCTAAACGGAACTATTTGAATTTGCAATGTTATATTTTTTGAAACGACTTGCAACCTTTTTCGTAATAGAAAAATATCGGCGAGAAATTATTTGTCAATTGTTTTTTTCACACATCAAAGTTCTACGTACGCAAAGAAAATTAAATTAAGTTGAAAAGATTTTAGAGCGATGACTTTTTATGAGTTTAAAAGTTCTCTCTCTCCGCAAGACTGTGCCGCTGGTCTTCAAATGCTTTTGGGAGAGAACTCCAAAGAGACAGTGATGGCGTTAAATCAGCACGTAGAAAACATGTATTTAGATCTGTGGACCTCCTGTTTTAAAAAATGGTCCGATTGCTTGAAAAAATATTTATATAATCTCATTCGGTAATATTCTAATTATGAAATTAAATACAGACTTTTATTGGCATATTTTATGTACATACTTCTTTAAGAAAATTAAAAGGTTAAATTAAAGCATTTTTCTCCTAACAAAAAATCCTTTAAATAATTTTTTAATTATTAAAGTACAATGTGTCCCGACCAAGGAGGTTTCAATTCAATTTAAGTACACATTATCTATGGTGAGCGAGATGCGCGCGCAACGCGCTGCGCTGGTTCCGAGCCAACAGACCAATAACAGACTTTTTCATCCCACCACCTCGGAAAAAGTATTTTTAATCTTCAATATCTGAGTGGAAAAGCCGTTTTTATTCTCTAGAGGATAAAGTAAATTGAATTTAGAACACTGTGTGCACTAAGTTTGTGAATTAAAAAAAACATTAAACCTATTTACTGCTACCTCTATGGTGCCGAATATATCATACAACTTTTTTTTAATTAGTTAAAAACTCACACTCGGAACCTTCTTGGTGTTCTTTTTTCAATTTTTGCATTTAGTCATTTCCTCGCTGAGGTGGAATGAAAAGTAACGTGTTGCACTCGAGTGCAAAGATTTTTCACCTCGTGCTCTTTTGATTCCCTCGCTAACGCTCAGGATTCTAATTTTATAATCCTTCGCTTGCTCGGTCATCAAAATTGAACACGCGGTTAAAAAGCAACTTTGCACTCTTGTATAACAAATAACTATTTCCATTTTGGCGCTATTTCGTACATACGAATTTGAGTAATATTTTATTGGATAAAACTTTAGTAGAAAAAATGTCAAGCAACACCCACGAAACTGATGATTTAACTCCACCTGACATTCTAGAAACAGCTACGAAACTGACGAATAGTCTTTTGCCAGAAAAATCAAGAAAAGCGTATATAGCGCCACAGAGAGTTGAAATACAGGTAAAAAAAAATTATATAGCCATGAGATTAAATTAAGTAGTGTATGCAACTGCATATAATTAGGTATTAAAACACTCGTTTAATCTTATTTTGAAACTCGCCTGCGGCTCGTTTCAAAAAACTACACTCATGTTTTAATACCCTCTATTATATGACAGTTGCATAAACTACTATTAAAATGTAAAGAAGAGTATTTTGAAAAAGCAATAAATATAATATTTTGTTTATAACATGTCGTTTTTTTAAGTTACGCAATTTTTTTAGTGTGACCTACGTATACGTTTTTTGTTTGTTGTTTAGGGAGGACATAGATGCTGGCTACCGCCTGTGCGGTCGTCCAGCTCCACCGGGTTTTGGGCGAGGGCCTGGCCCTACAATAGCCCGGGAGGGAGAAGTGCCGAAGGCACTTCTCCCGAGACGGGCGTAGAAGGCGAAAAGCGCTTTCTACCTCCGTCTCCTGCGGACGCCGAAAACGTACCGCTATTATAGGAGGGGTTGACAGCGAGCTCAAGGGCACCACTGTGGTTCGGACCTCGGCTTGTCTCGCTGTCGAGAGACATGGGGGGGATCGGAGCAAAATGCCTCTGTGCAACTGCAGTGTTGCACAATTGGGCCCTACTGAATAATACTCTTTGACTATTTGGAGAGCAATTTATCGTGACCTTGTTTTTGCCTCGAGCTCGCCGGCGGGCTCGGTGTTTGATTGTGTGACCTCTAATTACCTCACACCTGGGGATTTTACCTCGACGACTTGCGGATAACGCTAAAGCTGCCAATGTAATGGCTGCGATGGGGTCATCCGGGTCGTCTAATACCTGCCGTGGTCGGCGACGGGGGGGTTTGAAAAATGGGATAGAAGAGGCAGTTGAGTAGTTCGATGCCTGGACAACCAATGGGTTCGGGTGGTGGGGCGCTCGATCAAAGTATCGGCGGGCGCAGTCCTTATTGAACTGCGCTAAAGAGGGAAGGTTTAAGTCGCAATGCAACTCGGTGTTCCGGATATACCACGGGGCGCCGGTTGCATTACGAAGAAAACGGTTTTGGATGACTTGAAGTTTATGAAGGTGGGCCTCACTAGCATGACTAAACACTACTGATGCGTAAGTCATGATGGGGCGGATGCAGGCAGTGTAAAGTGTCTTCTTATTACTAAGAGACATTTTACTCTCTTTGCGAAGTAGGGACCAAGGCGACCCATTACGAAGGCCGCTCTGTTACGGACGGTTGTTATGTGATCGTTAAAGGTGAGATGACGATCAAGGGTGACTCCGAGGTATTTTGTTCTAGGAACCCAGGGAATGGGTTCGTCGAACAAAATAAGCGGTTTCGGGTAAGGGGAGCGTGTCTTCTCAGTAAAGCACATAGCTGTGCTTTTAGCTGGGTTGACCGCGATGCGCCATTTTCGGAACCAGTCACCGATCTCGGTGACGGCCCGTTGAATGACGAAATAGGACTGTCTGTTGATATGCCACCCAGTGGTGTAAATGGCGGTATCGTCCGCATATTGGGCTAGGAATACTTTGGGCTGAGAGCGTGGGATGTCACTGGTATACAGTGCAAAGAGAATAGGTGATAGCACGGAGCCCTGAGGGACTCCGGCTCTGACTGGGTGGGGGGAGGAGAGGGTGCCTTCCACGCGATAGCGAAAGCTTCTGGCTTTAAGGAAGTCTTGTAGGATGAGCACAAGACGTTCTGGCACGCCAAATTGGTATAGCTTGTAGATCAAGCCATTGTGCCAGACTTTGTCAAAAGCTTTCGCTACGTCGAGGAAGACTGCTAGCGTAGTCTGGGGTTTGGGGTACTTATTGAAGCCCTCAATGATGTGCTCCGTGAGGCGGTGCACCTGTTGGACGCATGAGTGTCCGGGTCTGAAGCCAAACTGCTCATCTGGGATAAGGTGGTGTTCCTTAGCATGGGACTGGAGACGGTTTGCAAGTAACCGCTCGTAAAGTTTGCCTAAGGCACTGAGGAGGCTGATGGGGCGGTAGCTGGTGGGGTCAGATGAGCTTTTGCCTGGTTTGTGAATGCCAATGACATTTGCACATTTCCAGGTGTCTGGGAATAAGCAGTGGCTCATAGCAGCATTGAAGATGCTGACTAAGAGATGGATGAGAGGAGGAGAGAGGGTTTTAAGAACCCTGTTGGAGATGCCATCGGCACCGGGGGACTTGCGCGGTCGGAGGGCCTTGATCAGTCTCTCCACCTCAGCGTAAGTCGCTAAAGTGATTGGTGGGAGTTCAGAGGTGACCACAGAGCTTTTACGTTCGACTTCAGCATCCACCGAATCGAGGTGAGCTTGGTCAACGTGATCTACGTTAGGGGAACACTGAGCCTCTAGGCTATCAGCTAGGCACTCAGCTTTGTCTTCGTCAAAGAACGCTGGGACTAGTGGGACTGGTCTGTATAAGGGAGGCATGTCGTTATGGTTACTTCCTTTCAAACCTCGCGCCAAGTCCCAGTAAGCATGGTGGCTTGGCACGAGGTTTGAAAGTTTATCGCCCCATTGTTGATCACGCAACTCAGACATGCGACTTTGAACCATGCGTTCAAAGTGGCGTTTCTTAGTTTTGTTCTCTTTACTGGGGTAAGAGTCGTAATGTCGGGTCACTGCTTTACTCTCCGTCACCAATCGTCTCACATCCGCTGGAATGACAAGGCGCCGGTCGTCCGGCACTATGACCTCCTTTGCAGATGCACCTACTACGGTGGAGAGGTGATTGGTGAACGAATCGATCGCAAGGGTTACGTCATCTTTTGTCAGGATGTCGTCAGGGATCTTGTCAAGGTCCGGTGAGCTGATAGCCTTTAGGGCATCGCCTACTTGCTTCCAGTTCACTATCGTCTTAGTGGGGCGGGGGAGGTCAGTCGTTGGGTCGGGACCTAGTCGCAGTATAATGGGTCGGTGGTCAGAGTGAAGCTCGTGAACCACTTCTATGGAGCGTAACCGGAGTGTTACGCCTCTGAGTAGTGCCATGTCAAGCAAGTCAGATCGGTGGTCTTCCATATAAGGGTAGTGAGTGGGCTCAGTGGGCGCAATTATGTCAAAGTTAAGTTCTGCGATTAGGTTTTCAAGTCCTTTGGGATTGTTGACGTTACAATTCCATAGGGTGTGCTTACTGTTGAAGTCGCCAATCAGAAGGACGGCGCTTCCTAATGAGAATAAGGCTTCTAAGTCAGCTCGGACGATCGGCTTGGAGCAAGCTTGGTAACAGGACGCTATGACTATAGGTTGATGACCAGTCATAGCTAGGAGGCAACCAGATGCTTCCATATTAACAAGAGTCGGGGTAGGTAGGGGAATGCAGTGCAGGGACCTTTTGTAATAGATAAGAGTGCCTCCCCCACGGGAATTCACTCTATCATTACGTACCGTTTTGTAATTGGCAAACCTAGGGTTCGCCTTCCCCGGTTTTAGAAAGGTTTCCTGCACGCATATGATATCGATAAGGTGGGTACAACAAAAGTCGTGGACGAGGTCACGTTGTCTGAAGAGGCCGTCAGCGTTAAATGACGCTAACGAAACTGAGTACGGTTTCGTGCGTTCGGTTGTACTACCCATAGTGGTTGTACTGGGGAGGGGCCTGGGGGACGAAGCGCTTAAGGGCGCTTAGTAAGTTTGCGTGTTCCAATGTGTATTGGATCACGTCTGCTGGGGATTGAGCGTATTGCATCTTGTGGAATAGCTCTTGTACCTCATTGATGTCAACCGACATAGCCAGATCGCTGACTAGGTTGATTGCCTCTTGAAGAGGGGCAGCCATCAATGGCATAGGGGGAGCTTGTGGCCGGGAAGCGGCGCGGGGAGGGGCGCGAACGGTGTTGGCAGCGGGTGCCGGGAGCGCGGGGCGAGCCGGGGCCGGTGCGCGGGCAGGGGCCGCGGCGCGGGCGGGTGCGGGAGCAGGCGCGGGCGCGCGGGCCGGGGCGCGGGCGGTAGCGACGGTCTTAACCATACTGGGTGGTTTAGACCATGCGTTACGGGCTGGGAGCGGCGCGGGTATTACCTGTTAGGCAGCTACTACCGTTAGTTTAGGACTTACCCGTTGGTAACGGTCATAAGAGGGGCGGGTCGGCCTATGCCTTGCCACCCTGTGGTTCACTCGTGGTGCTTTAGGGCAACCACGGTAATTCACGGTATGCCCTTGAGCACCGCATAGAACACAACTGGGTGGGTCCGGCGAATCCCGGGTGCGAGTGCACGCTGCTGTCGCGTGATCGCCTAGGCACTTAACGCACCTAGCGCGAGCGAAGCAGAAACGGGAGGCGTGCCCGTATAGTTGGCAGTTATGGCACTGCGAGGGACTCCCATTCTTGTATGGGGCTTGGACATCGAGTCCTGAGAGGCCACAGACCTTTTTTAAATTAAAAATGGCCTTGCCTTCAGGTGTACGATCTAGTACTACGAGTACTAGATCGTAGGGACTGCGGTCCTTCCCGCTGTACATGCGGTGAACTGCATGTACGGGGAAGTCTTGTGCCTTCAGGTCGGCACATACCGAATCGGTATGTACCTCCTTGGGCACACCGCGGATGACAACTCGGAGGACTTTCTCCTCTTCGAGCGCATAAGTGTGAAAACTTATGCTCTCTTTACGGAGGAGCTTTGTTAGCACTCTGTGGTCGCTAATGGTGGACACTTGAACTTTAATGCCCTGCTGCGTGGAGCGGGCATTAGTGTAGTGGATCCCACGATCCGAAACTAAACGGGACAGCATGTCCCATTTGGTTTTGTCCTGAATGAACAGGGGCAGAGGCGGTTTTTCGCGGCGCGCGCTCGCGTCCTGAGGGGACGCGGCAGTGGTGGCCGGAGCGGAGGGAGGAGACGCGGGGCGCGGGGCGGGGGTCGGCTTCTTGCCGGAGGCGGGGGCCTTAGCGGGTGCCTTGGCGGGAGGGGCGGAAGTTGCGCAACTAGCGGCTTTAGGAGCACGCTTGCGTTTTCTATCTACAACGGTATAGCCGTCGTTATCGGAGTCCGAGTCAGTGCGTAAGGCGCGACTCGGATCTACATCCATCTCCGTTTCGGAGTCCGAAGTGGGCTCGACAACGGTGATGGAGGGACGGGTGCTCGCTGGCCTCCCGATCGGTGAGCGCGAGCGAGACCTCTCACGGGGAGGGGCTGCCACCGTGCGTCTGTTGTCAGGGCCCGGAGCGGGCGGAGTCGGGCTGTCCTCTGAGAAGGACCGGGTCAGAGGAGGGACGATGGCCTCCGGAATTGGAGTTCCGGAGGGAGCGATGAGTGTCCGTGAGGCGGGCACTCTCTGCATCGTTAAGCGATTGCTGATGGTCAGCGTAGAGTTCGGGGTAGCGGAGGGCGAAGGTCTGAAGGACCTCCACCTCACCGTTAGAGGGACGTTGCATCCTGAGGGGAATACTCAGGATGGCCTAACGGGTTCTGTCTCCCTCTCGCAACTCGTGAGCTCACTTGTGTGAGAGGGAGTGAGTACCTATGGTGTGCCCTAGTTGTGTACCCTCTCCAAGCTTTTTTCTTGGCGGAGAGGGGTGCTCCTAATGCTGCTCCGGGGTTGACTAGGGGCGACCCCAAGGCCAGTTGTCCCGGAGCCCAGCTTGCTTCGGCTGACCCGTGAAGCGGGAAAGGCCACGGTGCAAGGTTAAACCAAAAACAACAACAGTGGCCGTTGTCACCGTAGGGTGTCACACTGCGACCGCAGCAAATGGCGGATTTGATCGTTCAGACGGGTTTGGCTGACGCTACCCCACGCCTCAAGTCAAGTGTGTTGTTACGCGCACTGTTACAATATTGTGTCGAGTAGTAGAGTTGTGAAGTGCGCACCGAAAAGTGCGGTCAAAACAAGACCACCAGCCCGGTATGATGTTGTTCCGAAACAAGGGACTTGGGTAGGTGGTAATGCCTGACGTCTTAGAGCTCCTCTGCGCGCCGGCACGGCGAGCTCGTAGCTCACGTTGCACGGCGGTCGGCGACTGCTCAGCTTCTGCACACAAAACAAAAACTTCGTCAGGACTGCGTATTCCAAGGCACTGGTCTGCAACTAGCGTCGGAACGATGACCCGAGTGAGACGGCAATAGTGCGGGGACTATTGCGGTCTCACTGGGAGATACTGGCGGAGCTGTAGACAGGTGTGCACGGCGTGGCGGCACAGGTCGGAATGTGAGTGAGTGAGTGTGTGCCTACGTATACGAAGTAACAAATGAACTTTATAATATCGTTTGCCTACATAGAGCCATAGCTGGTAACGTAGCTAGTACTATATTCGAGCGCCCGATGCATGCCAACTTTATTGGTCAAAATTTACGATTCCACATAGGTAAAACGGTGATATTTCACAAAGCCAAAATGTTGTATGGCCGTCGTAAAGTGACATTGCTGACACAATTTTAATGAGGCATAAATAATTTTGTTGGACGTTTTGAATTTATGGTTGTTTTAGGGGTTTCAGTGTACATTATATTGGGGTCACTTAAAATTGTATAATGCAAAAGCCATCAAAAGTTGCTTAGTACAACTACAAGGTCTAAAAATCACAGCAATAGGAAAAAATTGAATATGCATGCAGTGCGTAACCTGAAATCATTTCAGCTAACATTTTTTTTATGGGATGGGAGGGCAAATAAGCAAGCGGCTCACCTGATGGTAAGTGATCACCGTTGTCCACAAACATCCGCAACACCAGAGGTATTAAGAGAATTACAAGTATTATAACACAGTTCTAAATTTTCTCTTAACTTTTTTTTTATAACATTTTCTATAAGTAGTCGTATGGAAACGGACCGTGTGATCTTAGTGTATTAAACCTAATCATACAAGGGTAGTTTTTAAGTTATTTTGACGGAACAAGCTCGAGGGCCACTTGATGTTGAGCGGACTAACCTCTGCCTATAACAGATGCATTTCACAAGTCACGAAGTGCACTGCACCCGTCACCTTGAGACATGTGCCTGTAATTTCACTGGCTCTCAAGGACTGCTGTCGGAACACACTGAATAAAAAGTAAGAATAAGTATGTTACTACTGGCAACATACTTACTACAACTTTCGTTCAATTTTATTTAATTTTCTATATTATTTGATCCCGCAAATGACCATGTTTTTCTTCATTTAAATCTGCTTTTATAATACATAAATTGATAAGATTTTATTTATAAATCTACACTCCACAGACTCCAGGCTCCAAAACTTTTTTTTTAACTAAGACATTTTTTATTTAAAACTAGAAATAGTATCCATGCAACATTCTAAGGGGGAACAGTGTTTAGAGAAAGTTTTTGTTAGTAATATCATAGAAGCTCTCGTAGTGTAGCATTATTAGACGTTCTTAAGCCATCAAGTAAGTTAAGTAGCGTCCGTTATGGTCAGAACTTGAACAGGTGACCGCTAGTGGCACAAAGCCCTTTCCGTGTATTGGGCACATTAAGCCGCCGGTCCCAGTTGTGGTCTTAGGATGGCAGTCGTTGAAGCATGGTAGTAGGGCATTTTGGGAATGCCTGCTAGCTATCAACCACCTTCAGATATAAAATTTGTCACCAAGCATATAACGGTGTGTACCGACAGCTGTAGTTGAGAGCCAATAATATTATGTTAGCCTGAACAACATGTTCGACCACCTCATCACTTACCATCAGGCGATATAGTGGGCCATGTGGTCTATCAACTTAAAATTAAGACATCTATTACATTTTCAAACAAGTTGCCTTAATAAATTCTAAGTAATATACTTTTACACAACATAAGCAGGCTAGTTAAGATGCCGAGCAATAACGGCATTCCTTACGTGCCTTCATCTCAAGCTCGCTAGCTGAGTGACTTCGTGATCGCTATGCCTTTGACTGACAAAGGGATTTAACTGAATGTCTATGTATGCAATCAAGATTGTTTCATGAATATAGGGTTTCACGCAACGATACACTCTGAATCCATTTAGATTTCAAAGTATGCAATTGGAGGGAAATCAAGAGATTGTGAAAAGAAGACGCATCAAGAGATTACCTAAATACTACGATCATCCCACTGATTGTTTTATGATGTTATTATTTTATTAATAGAATAGAATATCGTATAAAATTATAATTATTAAGATATTATTATATATATTGTGTATATCCATAATATTATTAATACTTAGGATTATTCAGATATTATTGTTTTATAGAGTGCACTCACCGTTGACACATATGAGAGTGGTTATTATCTTTATCTTATTTATTATAATAAGCCAGTACATATCTAATTTGTGTTAAGGTGTGTAACTTAACACATGTGAGATGTACTCAGTAGAGAAATGAATTCAATCAATTGAATAAATGTAATTTATTGCCTAAGTTATAAAGTCTAATTAAGAATAACTAAGCAGATAAAATTTGCTGTCCCGCATCTCCGAAAAACATGAATTAACTTTAATGAAACTTGGTACACACATTCCTTAATTATTTATTGTACTGTAGGATACAATTTATCATGATATATGTTCCTCCAATATGAGGCCGATATAACTAATTTCCTCGTTGAAAAAACATTTGTTATATTGTGTGATATGCTTTAATGCTATGTATGTTCTTCTGTACCAATTTGACTTACCAATGTTATATGAAATGTAACGAAAATGGTTAAATAAATAAATAAATAAAATAAATAAATAAAAATAAATTTGCAGAAACTAGTATAGTAGCATACTCGTTAAATGTTATACTTTTTTATTCATGATAGGTTCGAGTTTGACCACACCCTGCCTGAAACATCAATTTCATCATTTGCTTAACAAAGCATTGATGTGGTCTAAGAGGGAGCACGTTTACCTAGGAGAAACCTTAATACTCTCGATTTGAAGACACCCATGTTGTAATTGTTGTATCCATCGGGAAAAACTGACAACGGTAAGGAGTTCCACTCTTTCGCAGTACGCACGAGAAAAGTGGAAAAAATCTTCTATAAAATCAGTAGATTAATATGTTTACTGCATGATAATAGTATGTTTTTAAAACCCATTCGAATGAAACAAGAAACAAAATAATAAATTTTAGTACCAGAGAACTCTTTGTGCTAGTTCATCCGTGGAAGTTCTGCCACCAAATTACAGGAACATGAGACATAACAACTACGTCTCAAGGTGACGGGCGCAGTGCAATTCGTGACTTGTGACGAAATGCGTCTGTTATAGGCAGAGAATACCGCCTAACATCAGATGGGCCCATGTTTGTTCCGTCACGATAAATAAAATAAAAAAATAAAAAGACGTGTGGCACTCGGAGACTGCCGCGGTAAAGCGTCAAATCTAATTACATAGCATTTTTTATCAACTTATGTAATTATAAATCTCGACACGTTAGTTGTCTGTGTTCCGATTTGAAGGTTATGGGTGCCGGTGAAATTACAGATACAAGAAATAAGTCTCATCAAATAAGATCAAATAAAGTTCTAAAGATAACTTTCTGTCTCAGGATGATGATCGCAGTGCAGTTCAGCGATTGTGATAAACTGTGTTATAGGCAGAGGTTACTGCCCAAAATCAGGTGGGTCTCGTTCTTGTACTATCACGATAGAATCAGTACTAATATTATAAATACGAAAGTAACTCTGTCTGTCTGTCTGTCTGTTACGCTTTCACGCCAAAACTACTGGACCGATTTGAATTAAATTTGGTATGGAAATAGTTTGCGACCCGGGAAAAACCATTGGATAGATTTTATCTAACTGCGCAAAAAGAGGTTAATGTTTTTGCGCGACAACCGACATACGGGCACGCGGAGCCGCGCCCGGAAAGCTAGTATATAATAAAGAAATTCGCATATTTCAGAACAAACTTTTTCACTGAGTTCCAGGAACCAGTACCTTCATTATAACAGGGCTTTTTAGTAGTAATTAATGGACTGTAGCTAAACGGATTGGTATATAGATTAAATACTTTCATTTTGATATAACAATCCAAGAATTAAGGCTAGCATAGGCGAAAAATTTCGCTACGTTTTTAATGCCCCGAGTCAAACTAAACATAATAGAGAATGTACGTCAAAAGTCCAAACAGTTTGCACTAGTGTATTTATTCCGGTTTTATACCGAAAACCGCGACGTTCTAAAAGCGTTTTTCGCTCTATGCTGCGAAATCAAATCAAACAGCCCGTTCGACCAAACGACGCTTTTGTGGGTTGATTTGGTATGTTCCAGTAACTTGTCTTATAAGAAATATATAAATCATGAATAGAATGAGGGTCAATTTGACGAATAGTTCTAATAGCTTAATCTTTATTGTAAGGCTTTACTCTAAGCTGACAACTTTTTACTTTACACGGTTAAATTGTGATAGGCTTTCGCTGTCATAGAACGTAAAATCTAATGGCTCCTTTTGAATTTGTTGGATTTATGTCTTGAAAGTCACGGACATAGCTCTCAGAATCTGCAAGTTGAAGTGGCAATGGGCGGGCCACATTGCTCGTAGAACTGACAACCGTTGGGGAAGAAAGGTTCTCGAGTGGTTACACACTACACCGGAAGACGTAGAGTTGGTAGGCCCCCCACTAGGTGGACTGACGACATCGTGAAAGTCGCTGGTAGCAAATGGTTACAAGCGGCTAATAGCCGTTCTTTGTGGCGCTCTATGGGGGAGGCCTTTGTTCAACACGGACGTCTTCCGGCTGATGATGATGATGATGATGTTTTGAAAAAAGAAAAACTCATAGGTTTGACTTTTATGACACTGACCGTCGTTGTGGGCATAGAAATAATAATAATTATCAGCTGTAGTGTGGCCATATTCATTTTAAGAATATAAAACTGTACCGCCACATCCAAACCTTTTTTTTAATAAATTTTGGATCACATAATTTCCTTTGCTTGCCTCATGTGAGATTTCATAGAAGTCAATTTGTAATAAAAACAATTGTGTTTTTTTGTATATAGAGATTAAAGTTATCTGCGTACAGTTACCATTCCCTTACCCTTCTAAATTGTTGAAATTCATACAAATATAATATATATTGTCCATAGACTGCATATTTCATTCTTATACTTCTTGCAAAATTTTAATTGTGTGCACTTGGAAACTACCTACCTTATTTGATAATAATGATATTTAAATTGGATCAATTTGGAGGTATATTCTACCTAACAAAAAAATAACCAAGGTATACTAATCCAACAATTATACGCGTTGACTTGAGAAACTCTCTTTTTTTTAGAAGATAGTCAAAACAATAAATCCTTCCACGGGATAGAACTTAACGAAAATCAATCAGTATGATTTACATTCAAAGTCAGTGACGGTACAACTTGTATCTTCTTTGTTACCAATTTTAATTGCAATCCAGTGACTAGTTCAACGAGAAACAACATAAATGGAGAATAGTACGAGTGTACGAGTTAGAAGCGGCTCACAGAAGCATGGACGCACGCAAATTGGATTATATCGGTCGATTGAAAAAGACCAATGTCAGCAGTTGAATTCTCTGTGGCATGTTTAATAACAGTGTACACTCCAAAAACTTGGTACCAATAATGTCTTTAATACTATCCAGAATTTCTTATAATATTTGAAATTGTTATGCGGTACTCAGTGTATCAGTGATCCCAATGGCCAGTGATGGCAATGCCACGACACTGATGGGTAGGTATTCTGAAGGAACTTTCCAGTTGCCATCGCTGGTGAAAATCCGTAATAATTTTTCAAATTAGTGTACCTATTTTATTTGTTAGCTTTCGACGATACTTACCTATCAGAAACGAAGAATGGATGGAGTTTGCGTCACGTACTCTCAAAGACAGCTTCCGAACTAAAGTTGCGTGACGTGCACCTACTTTTTGTGATGATCATATGATAAGGTTTGTACGCACGTAGGGCTTTTTGTAAATGACCGCGCCTAGCTAGTACCCTAGAATAGAAAATCTGTTGCCAAGCATCTGATGATGTGTTCTATTAGATATCCTTGACAGCCAGTTCACTATCTAGGTTTTTTACTACTGAAAGGCTAGCCTTTGACCACTTGATTGTAAGTGATAATGCGGTCGAACATACTGTTTAAGCTAACCTGATATTACTGGCTCTGAAGGACAGCTACTGTTAGGAGCTCGGTAACTAATTTTCTACCTGAGAGTGATGAGTAGACCGGTTGGGATTCGTGAAACGCCCTGCCACCATACCTGCTATAACGACTGTCATCCTAAGCCATACTAAACACGGAAGCAGTTAGAAGGTAAAGCCACTGGTGGTCACCCATCTAAAAAAATACCGCAGAGGACGTTGCTTAACCCAGCAGATCGGGTAACATCGGCAAAGAAAGCTCCATAACGAGCGCTTATAGTATCTGTATATTTGGGGTTAAAAGCTATCCTGTCGACAAATAGAAAAGTATAAACATGAGGGTCCCGTGGGGTGCCGGGTTAGAATTGCATCTCCCGAGGGTGTCGTACGAGGCGACTAAGGGGAAAATACTGGAAGGTGGGCAGCAGCGCCTTCTAAAAAACTGCCAACTTACACCGCGATCCCCAAGACGCCTGCCAAGCGTGGGGATTATGGCAAATACCCCCTTAAGGGGAGGCTGTGTTCAGCAGTGGACGATCCGGCTGTTACAGTACAGTACAGTAAACATGAGGGTGGAATAATTAAATAAATATTACGCAAATGAGCGTGTCATAGCTTTATTTTACGGAGGCAATGCCATGAACAGAAACGAGCGTTCAACAAAATGAATATATGTCGCAGATTTGTACTAGAATTTTCCATAGAGAGCTCGCTATGAAATAATTTCCCAACGTCGGAAATTCCTTTTGTTTATCCGTAGTAGTTCTGTTGTCCACGTTAATATACTGTCTAGAGCAGAACACTCTATTATTTAGAGAGCTTGAGAACTAAACTTAAGTAAGTAGGCTACTCCAATTGGAACGGGTAAATGCGACTTTAAATATATACATTTAATCGCATTAAACTATACACGATAGCATGGTTTATTTTATTTCAGTATTTTTATAGTAAAGAAGAAAGAAAAGTGCATCAAGATTTTATTCAGTCATTACCCGTGGCCTATCTACATGGCTGTGTAATTTTTTTCCCGTGGTCAATCTATTTAGCTACCTGTTAAATTATAATTGCCCGTGGTTTACAGCACATACGATTTATGGTGCCTGTTGTATTTGTGCATCTGGTCTATTAAGTAAGTAATTTCGCATATTTTGTTCTTGACCAGTCATGCCAAATTCTGATGGAGGCCAGCCACTGATCGCAACAATTTTTTTTTTTTAATATATTTATGGTTGATTTTAAGGAACTGATTATAAGAAACTGGCCCAGAAACTTAATTTCGCTCGTAAAAACTTAATGTCATACTGTTTATTCAGGTTTTGGAAATAATTACTATCGACAAAGAAAGGTATGACAAAGTAACTTGAGTTTATTTGCCGTTGTTAGATGGTTTGATTGTGCAAAACCATAGAAAATTATCTGTGGATTAGTTTTTTTGGTGACTTATTGCATTAAGCAAGAATTATTTCATAATGTTTGCTTTTTCATGGCTTTGTATTATTTTCCTGAAAATATTCAATTGACAAGCAACACATATAATTCAGTATGTCTCAATATTTGTTTTAAGATAATAACTTTTTAATAAATATTATAAATCTGTGCGTCTGTATGTCACTGAACTTTGAAAGGACTGAACCTATTTTTTTAAATTGTTTATTAGATTGAGTTCCTTGATGGTTAAAATTGGACTCGTTAATACGCGTAGAAATAAAAAAAAAACAGTTGATCAACAGTTATAGGTTTTCAGGGGTATAGACCGTATAATTTTTGTAAATATTTTTTTATTACAGTATTGTAAAAACGGTCAACATGAGTCGAACTTGGTAAAATTATAGTCCAATATAAAAAAATTCAACTAAATATACTTAAAACCGACCAAGTGCAGGTTGGACCCCCGCTAAAGATTAGATCGAGATCCTATAAATAAATTATCTATTTTTAGTACACGCTGGGTTGGATACCGAACCCTCGGAGTGTCAACCAACTTGTAAGATAGCAGTCCACAGAAGGCGCTATTGCCACACGAATAAATGTGCTGCTGCCCACCTTTCAGTATTTGATCCTTAGTCGCATCTTACGACACTATAATATAAAGATGGGGGCTGATATTTTAACCCAGGACCCCACGGGTAACCAACCAACTTATACGACCAAAATTATCTAATAAACAAAATAGTTATTGTTATTTTACGTAACTCATTTTGAACGAACCACAACCCTTTACAGTTTAGAACTGACGCTGAAAGCATTATGTAAAAGCAATTTATCATACCTCCACTGTGAACAATTTCAGATAGCTAATCTACTGTGTTCCGGTCTTAAGTTATTTATAGTCAACTTCTAACAAAACCTTGACGTCCTTATTGAAATTAAACTGCACTGCATGGTTAAGTAAGTTTTTTAAACAATATCCAATAGCTTGGATGACTAAAGGATTGCATTTCTTGATAAAATTTGAAATCAAGTCAGGCACCCGATTTAGATGGCGACATGGAATACATAATTTATGCGACAGGTGTATAATTTATACACCAATATAAGGGGTCGTTCATTAATCAAGTGATGTTTTTTAAGCAAATTTTAACTCCCCTCGGTCATACGCGTTTGTACCTTCTCGGTACAAACGCGGTGAAGCAACTGAGCGCATGAGGCTACTTTTGTAATATCTGCAAATTGCGCTCACGTTGCATGAGTCCTTAAAACCCCATTCCAGCGAGGAAAACGCTAGATGCAAGAAGAACAGCATTAGCTGTTATAATAAAGTAAGAAATTCGCGTCATCAGTACTAATATTATAAATGCGAAAGTAACTCTGTCTGTCTGTCTGTCTGTCTGTTACGCTTTCACGCCAAAACTAATGGACCGATTTGAATGAAATTTGGTGTGGAGATAGTTTGAGACCCGGGAAAAAACATAGGATAGTTTTTATCCGACTGCGCAAAAAGAGGTTCATGTTTTCGCGCGATAACCGACATACGCGCGGGCGGAGCCGCGCCCGGAAAGCTAGTTTTGTAATAAAATAAAAATGTAAATTATGAAATTAGGTAATATTTCTAAATATGGTTACAAGCACTACCGCGCGCTAAGCGAAAATCATATTTTACAAATTATTGGAGTATAAAAGGTTTGTGCCCCGGGCGAGAATTGAACCTGCGTCCTCCGATTTCTCGCCGGATGCCTAAACCGCACATTTGGAGCACGAAATTTCGGCAGAAATAACCAACCCCCGGTGTCCGAGCGGTTTATACATCAAGCGCGAAATCGGAGGTCGTGGGTTCAATTCCCGCCCAGGGAGTGCTTGTAATAATATTTAGAAATATAGAAGGGTGGCGACATCATACCGAGAGTTAAGTGTTTGTAAAAACACTTCTTTCGATCAGACGAAGTCTAGTAGTCTGGTTGATGGTCGCGCATCGTACCCTATGACGGTTAAAGAAATAAAATTGAAGCACGAAATTTCGGCAGAAATAGCCGACCTCCCGGTAGCCGAGCGGTTTAGGCACCCGGCGCGAAATAGGAGAATGCCGGTTAATTCCCGCCTGGGGCAAAAACATTTTGTACTCCAATAATTTGTAAAATAAAATTAGGTAATATCTAAAGTAAACATTTTTTTTGGAACTTTTATAGAGCTTCGAATTTCAAAAACCTTTTCCACGCTAGGGAATAAAAAGGATATTTCCACGAAGATTGCTGATGTTAAATAACACATTTCCGAGCTTCTGAGATAAAAAAGCATTTATCATTTAGCTTAAATATCAATAAAGGGCTCTGTACTGAGTGAGTGACTGACAGACAATGTAGGTACAGCCGAAACACTGGACGTGGTCACTATATTTATGTGTATGTTTATAGAGGGGTGAAAAGTGAAAACGCAAACGCTTATGAAAATTTGCACTTCAAAAGGTTCATAAGGGCGTCAAAGTTATGACAACAGACAGACCTCCATTTGGTAACACCATTCTACTAGGCAGTCAAAATTATGAGTTAAGTCTTAACTCATAATTTTCGGAGTCATTATAAAAATTTTTAGGGCTTTTTTTAATTACACATATTTTAGGGCTTTCCTAAATTATCATTGCTTCCATTTATATGTAATTATTATTTGAAGCAATGATGGCCGAGTGGTATAGCTATGTACTACCACGCCGCAGGTCCACGGTTCGAAACCCACCGCCAGTTTGAGCTTCACCGCATCTTGGAAGGGCATTTTGCGAATGCCCGCCTGGCTAGTTACCACCTTAAGTAGAAAATCTGTCGCCAAGCATTTAACAGTGTGTTCCGGCAAATAGTCCTTGAGAGAGCCAGTAAAATCACAGGCACATAAGAGTTATTAACTCTATGTCTCAGGGTGGCGGGTGCAGTGCAATTCATCACTTGTGACGAAATTCATGTTATAGGCAGAGGTTAGTCCGCTTAACATCAGGTGGAGCTCATGCTTGGTCTGTCAAAATCACATTAAAAAATGTCGATTTTTGGGGATAAGTAATTTTCGTTACCGCTGGCCCTTACTGCGTTCAACGCATTACTTTGCGCTACATAGGATTGTGACGTATTTGTTAAGAATTGCAATGACGATTGAAGGTGAATTTTATTTTGAACAAGATTGATTGGCATACTTTTTATATAAGACATGAAGATTTATATTTATTTTAATTAGAAAAACGGATATTTTAATTGTCATATATTTTATATTATGACTCTATTTTATTTGGGCTTGTTACTTTTTATGTCTTTTTATTTTAATTTCATTATTATGTATTGATTCCACATCTTGTGTAAATATTATTTTAACTTTTTAATATAATATTGTTAGTTTAATTGGAGTAGATCCGTTCTAAATAAATAAATAAAAAATAAATCTTTTCTAAATCAACAAAGCGATCGAGAAACGTTTTACATTTTCCATCGCCCACACGGAACATGTAAAATTTGATCCACGTGGATCCATAAAAGCTCTTTTTATTTGTCCGTTTAAAAACATTACATCGCTCGGGCTGAGGTTCTGAGATTTTCAATTGAATTATAAATACTCATCCATTATTTGATCTTTCTCTATATTCACGTTTATATAGAGTGCCTCATTTATAGTACCGTTATGGGACAAGCACGAGCAACTTGGTGATAAGCAATTATATAATTGGCTATGGACTGCCGCGCAGCAGGTCGAAACCTGCCGCGGGCTTGAGCTTCACCGCATGGTGGAAGGACATTTTGCGTATGCCCGTCCGGCTAGCGACCACCCTCTAGTTGAAAATCTGTCGCCAAGCACCTAACGGTGTGCTCCGGCAGCAGTCCTTGAGAGCCAGTGAAATTACAGGCACATGAGACTTAACAACTATGTCTCAAGGTGACGGGCGCAATGCAATTCGTCACTTGTGTCGAAATGCATCTGTTATAGGCAGAGGTAGCCGCTTAACATCAAGTGGACCTAAAACTTGTTCCGCCGCAAAAAAAAACAGATGAATTCGTCTCAAGTGGCGAATAACAGATGGAAATCGTCTCAAGTAACGACCGTCACTACGTCCTGAGACATAAAGTTGTTAAGGCTCATGTGCTTGTAATATCACCGTCACCCATATTTACCCTTTAAACCAGGCATAGCAATAAAAACATCGTGGTGGTAGAAATTGTATTTCCCGGACGAACTCGAAAACTCGAAATAATTCAACTGAATGGTAATTAGATGCAGGCCTTAGATTCTATTGTAAAGTGTAGAAAAACAGAAAGTTATCGTTTATAGATTGATATCTATATATATATATATTATTACTATATTCATTATCGTAAGGTATTATATACCTTATTTTTCCGTTTTGCTTAAGGGAATCCCGGGCAAGACGCACATGTTAGTAAAATTACAACCAAATAATCTAAAAAAAAAATAAAAAAAATAAAAAAAATTATATTATATATGCTCAAACAATAAGTATAGATTATCTGTTTCGCCTGCATGGAGGGATCGAATAAAACGGATGCACCCTAAGGGAGAAAATAATATGTGTATCTATTTAGGATCAATATCACATCCGTCCCAAATTAAATAAAAATATTTATTTGATATATTTGTTTAAGAGTTATTCATTTAGTACATTTTGAAATTACTAACAAATTAAAATTTATGTTAAAAATCACCATTTATATTTTGCGTCTAAGTAAACATTTATGTGCTCAATAAATTTTACTTGAAAAACTCTTAAAAATTAGATATTTTAACAATTTTTGTGACTTAACTGAATATGATACTTTTTACCCTTGTTCGTTTTACCCAAAACACCGTTTTTAAGAAATTATTCAAGACATGGACGGTTTATAGAAGGTATTTAAAGAAAGACAGAGACACATTATACCTAACCAATCAAAAAATAATAAACTAAACGTATTCATAGGTAACTAAATGTTAATACAAAAGTTGGTATACAAACCTAAACAACAAACGTAATAAAGCGATAAAATTCTTTTTTTTCCGTTCCCACAACAAATGCACTATCGTATTTTTATGGTTAAAATGTCATGGGGTGAACGATAGCACATCTCATGACTTGAGAGAGTATTATAACGCCTACTGTTATAGATGTCTTGATAAATGTAATATTCTCTTTGCCCACACTATGCTTCTTGCCCGGGCTTTCTAGAAATGTCCGTTTACTGAACAGTAAATGGACATTTCTAGAAAGGGTCATATATAATTCAGTCAAAAAAATATCGATTTTGTAATAAAATGGCCATCAAAAGTCTCAAGAACAAGTTTACCATGTGACGACATTAACCAAAAGTTCCCGAACCGTATATTTTTAACCCAACCCTTAAACAGTCGTCAAAACGAGGGTTATGAAGCTTTTGACGAAATTATTATGCTAACAAGACATGCCCCTTCAAAATAATGGATAGCTCTTTGTAACCCGGGGTCCCGTATACCTGTCTTCTCAAAGTGGGGACATTGGAATTCCTGAGCATTAATAAGCTCTTTAGTCAGGAGAGGATTTCGAAATATTCACCACAGGAATTCATGACCGCGCTTAATCTCACAAACTTGAGCAGATATGAGGTTCTAAATGACATTGAATAATGTACTCAGTCTCACATATGGTAAAATTACTAGCTTTTTATATATAGCATCAATAAAATATACAATCATTTACCAAGAATAATACTGGAATCGGAGAGTGTAATTATATTTAAGAACAAATTGTTTAATTTTCTGATAATGAAGAGTTACTATACATTAAATGAATATTTAAATGATAAAATTTCAAACTTGACGGATGCTATGTTTTATTGTTATTGACATTATTTAAGTAATAAAATACTATGAACTATATACAACACTACAGCTACTACAATAAAATCATTTAGACACCTATAAGTCATAGCAGACTCGTAGGCAGTCCAAATGCTCCAGCCCACTCCCAGTTGGCAGCGTGCCCAGCATGCTGGCAGCATTGCCCCGTTGAATTGCAATGCTTATTCGATAAGTAAGAAATATAAAGTAATTAATTTATATAATTAATTACTTAATATTTAATATTAAGTAATTAATATTTTCTATGTAAACTTGACATTATAAAGTTAAAAATAATCTATTTTAATAATGTATCACTGACATTAATTTAAAATTTATATTAAAATTATCATTTACTACCTGCATAAAATATTGTATGTTCGCTATGATCAAAGCTGTTGATACTATTAATCATATTATAAGAACCCAATGTAACACAGTTTAACAATAAAGTAATCTGAATCTGAATCTGAATAAATCAAGTCCTTTATTTGCAATATACGGCAGTCGTAATTTGCTGCATTTTGAATTCTATGTATCGAGTTCGAACAAACGTTAGGTTTCTATTACCTATCTGTCTGTAACCACCTTGCAAAATAACCTCTAATATACGAGTACGATAATATATTATTTAAGCGGTTATATTTTCATAAATTTACTTATAAAATATTTATAGAACTTAGCTATATATATTTAATAAGTAAATTTATGTAAAAATTATATGTTTTTACTATACTATTGTTATCAAAAATATGATGTTGTATCTACGAATGTGTCATTACGAATTTAGGCACAGTCTGTGCATTTATCTAAAACTTGTAATTTGGGCGATAGTATAAAATCAAGTTGCTAGTCTTTTGATCACAATTTCACCTGATCTTTAAGGTGGAAACCATACTGAGATGGCCTAGTTTGGACTATATGTAAGTTAGTCATGTACTTGGCGACACATTTTGAAGCAGTCATAGCCGAGCGGTAATAGCTATGGAGTAGCGTGCCGCAGGTTCGATACCTAGGCGAAAGCCCATCTGGATACCTGCCATACTGAAGTAGAAAATCTATAGTCAAGCACTTAACAGTTTTTCTGGCATTAGTCATTGAGAGCCAGTAATTCTAGGTGTAGTCCATTTACCATCGTTCACGAACCAACTATATCCTTTGGTTGTGGATAAGCACAAAGTTACACTTTTAAACCGTATGTTACGTAGCTCTCAAACGAAAGCAATATTACCAATTTACAAATAGTTCAAGCCTGCACGTGGAACCTAGTGAAATATGACACGAAACTTAAAAAGAAAAAAATATTAAATTGAAACTTGCATAAAACATAACAACATGATTTATTTACCTTTTATATTTATTCTGACTACAGTATGTCAAAGTTCGACCGTATAAACGGTGACCCCGATGACAGGGACAAGCGAGGAGCCACCGTAATCCGCCTTTTGTTCATGGGACAAAGCGTCACACCACAGATTAAATCATATTTACTACGCTACCTCAATATTGATGATGTAGGGTTAGGTCCGATACATGTTGATTAATTACATTTACATGGAAGCGAGTGGTAGCTGAAGCTTTAGCCATCAGCTATGCCTTTTGAAGAGAGCATCGATCAAAATGTTCAATACAGATAATTATATTGAATGATAAAACATTTAAATATGACTGTACTTCGACGTCAATGGAACAATAATGGATGGTAAGGAACTATACAGAGAATTTTGTGCCAAAATCACAAACATAGATCGAGCCGAGATAGAACCAAGGCAACGTATCCACTAAAGATGTGGATGAAAGTATGAGGAAGCGTAGCGAAGCTGTGAAACGATGGGACTTGTTCCACCAAGTCAGCATTAAAAAAATGTTTTAAGCTCCATAATAACTTCGACTCCATCATCACTAACCAACAAGTTAGAAAATGGTCAAAGTTTACCTATCAGAAACAAAAAAATTACAATAAATAAACTGTATCGTATAAAAAGTACCTACAAAAGATAAATAGAAACAACCAGAAAAAGAGAAAGAAGTGTTCAAACAGCCAAATTTCGCCAATTATTTCTTAGTATCATCAACATTCCTTCGTTGAACAACGTTTGACAAAGGTCTTGCCCATTGGGGGGTTCCCACGCTTCGCAGGCATCTTGAGAATTGCGGTCTCGCGAAAATTTCTCAGAAGACGCTGCTGCCCACCTTCCTATATGGGATACTGCAATTTAAACCCGGCACCCCATGGAGAAATAACACTGAAATATAGAGTTGGTGTGTATCAAATTTTAGTATGTAAAATTAATAATTTTTAGCTATTTTTGTAGTATCACCCCTTATCATGCTTCCTGTTTTACAACAATAATGAGTAATTATCAGTTAAATATTCTACCAATACCTATTTATGCCGTAATATTTCATGATACATACTATTTAGTGCTTTGAAATTATTACTCAAGATGAATTTCTCACCCTTTTACTTCCAGGCAGTATTTTCAATTCAATGATTCACATTTAAAGACAATGGTTGAATGTAATGTTGTACATGCATTAGATGTTCTAGCAAAACTGTGGGTGGCTCTATTCTTCACGTATCTACATAATTGACACGTCATGGCTACAAGTTTACAAGTGGGTATTTTTTTTTGTTATTATATATTATAATTTAAAATACCTTTTAATTAATGAAGAATGAAATGATGGGAGGGATCCCAAAGAACTCATTGGAGCGAGTAACCGAGTATGCGTTCCAAACAAAATAATACGTGCTTGGCGACAGGTTTTCTACTTGAGGGTGGTAGCTAGCTAGGTGAGCATTCGCAGAATGCCCTACCACACTGCTGTAACGACTGCTATCCTAAAGCAACAACCGGGACCGACGGCTTAACGTGCTCTCCGAAGCACGGAAGCGCTCAGTAGTAATGTCACTAGTGGTCACCCATCCAACTCATGACTGCGGCGGACGTTGCTTAACTTTGCTGATCTAAGTAACTTCGTTACGAGCGCTTCAAAAAATCCTTTTTTCCAATTATCCAGAAAAGTAAGCGTAAGACGCTCCATGGCGTGATATAAAGCTCGAGGTCCACCAGATGTTAAATGGACTAATTTCTAATATATGATATATTTAATAAAAAATATATAGATTTATAGAATTTACACATTTTATAGAATTTATTTTCTTTATAGATATATCTAACCCAATCATTTACTATATAGTCTAGTTCAGAGTAGGTATAGCATTTAACTACGTACACTTTACCCCCAAATTATGAAGTTCAACAGTGATGTCAGTGCTTAAAAGAATGCTAAAAAGTGGGACCTGGCCTACCTGCGAGCGTTGATGGCATCAGCGACCCAAGCGAGATTGCTAAGTTGTTCAAAAAACATTTTTCTGTTAAGTCTCCGCTAGGACCTGTATGTGAGGCGCTCAATGCTGACATGAGCAGCACCACAGTCGAAACGACTTTCCTCGCGAAAGATGTAGGCGAAGTTATTCGGCATATGTCGCGAGGAAAGTCCCCGGGCCACGACGGACTCAGCATTGAGCACCTGCAATATGCTGGACCGCACATCTCTAGGGTATTGGCTATGTTTTACTCGTTATGCGTTAGCCATTCATACTTACACACGATATTATGAAAACCGTGGTGGTGCCTGTTGTTAAAAATAAAACTAGTGATCTCACTGACAAAAGTAAATACAGGCCCATATCTCTCGCTACGGTAACGGCTAAAGTATTTGACGGTCTGCTTAGCGCACAGTTGAATAAGCACATATTATTGCACGACAATCAGTTCGGGTTTCGTCCTAGGCTGTCGGCTGAAAGTGCCATTCTGTGCCTTAAGCACACCGTCAAATACTATACTGAACGTAAGACTCCCATTTATACATGCTTCCTCGATTTGTCTAAGGCGTTTGACTTGGTGTCGTACGACCTTCTTTGGAACAAGCTGAGGAGCACTGATTTGCTCCAGGATATCGTCAGCGTGTTCCAATATTGGTATGCACACCAGTCAAACAGTGTCCGATGGGCGGGGACAATGTCGGAACCATATAGGCTTGAATGTGGTGTCCGGCAGGGTGGATTGTCTTCCCCAACGCTATTTAATCTGTACATAAACGACCTCATCGTCGCGCTAAGCAGTCAACACGTTGGTTGTAATATAGATGGAACATGCGTTAACAACTTAAGCTACGCAGACGACATGGTGCTGCTTAGCGCTTCGGTCTGTGGCATAAGAAAGCTGGTACGGACCTGTGAGGAGTACGCAAGTGGCCATGGGTTAATATACAATGTCACTAAGAGCCAATACATGGTCTTTGAGACCAAAAAGGCGAGATGCCCCCAGAACGTTCCGCCAGTTCTTTTGAATGGTGTTCCCCTTGAAAGAGTCGAACAATTTAAATACTTGGGACACATAGTGACGAGTGAACTCAAGGACCACGCAGATATTGACCGGGAGCGGAGGGCCCTGTCCGTAAGAGCGAATATGATAGCCCGCAGGTTTGCACGATGCTCAAATGAGGTCAAGGTAACTCTTTTTAGAGCCTACTGTACATCGCTCTACACGTGCAGCCTGTGGGCTAATTACACTGAAAAAAGCTACGGTGCCCTCCGCGTCCAATATAATAATGCGTTCAGGGCGGTGTTGGGTTTGCCCCGGTACTGCAGTGCCTCAGGAATGTTTGCGGAGGCGCGAACGGATTGTTTTCATGCGACTATGCGCAAACGGGCGATTTCATTGGTACGTCGCGTGCGGGCCAGCTCCAACGCCGTCCTGGTGATGATTGCAGCCAGGTTCGATTGCCCTTTCCTTCGGCATTGCTGCAACCGACATGTTGCTGTAGCAATGCCGAAGCGAAGGTATTAAGCTGATCTATCTGTAGGGACAAGACTATTATATTATTTTTATATTGTGACATTTATACTGTATTTTATTATTATTTCATTTTATTTTATTATTATTTTGATAATGACATTTATACTGATGACATTGATTACTATTTAATTATTTATTTATTGTGCTGCATGTTGAATGAACTCATGGGTTAATTTACCTGAAATAAATGAATTTGAATTTGAATTTGAATGAGTCCCTCACTTAAGTTATTTTTTTCATGTGATATGAAGCAGTGATAGCTCAGTGGCTTTGACTATGGACTGCCACGCAGAAGGTCCATGGTTCGAATCCTGCCGCTGGCTTGAGCTTCACCGCATGGTGGAAGGGCATTTTTGCGAATGCCCGCCTGGCTAGCGACCACCCTCAAGTGGAAAATCTGTCGCCAAGCACTTAACGGTGTGTTCCGGCAGCTGTCCTTGAGAGCCAGTAATTCTAGGTTAAGCCTGTTTACACCTTCGACCACATCATCACTTACCATCAGGTGAGATTGTGGTCAAAGGCTTACCTATCAGCAATAAAAAAAAAAAAAAAAAATTTAGGCACAATGTGACTTGTATAAAAAAAAATTAAGACCCACTTGTTAACTTGTAACATTTTCGTGCTTAACTCTAGCCCTTTGCAATCAAACTTTAAACGTTTGTTTCGAAACATGTTTTGCAAACCCCTGTCAGAATGGTCACGTCACGAATAAGGTACGGTACAAATTGAATACGGAACGTTTTCAGGCATGCAAGTGTTGGAAAGTCTTTTTATTTATGCGCGAGCATTTCACAGGGCGTAATACAATGTGGCTTGTAAATGGAGTAATATATATATAATAAGAAATACAGACACAATATGATGTCTTTTTACAATATTACGCTCCGAGCTTGGCGACAGATTTTCTACTTGCAGATGGAGTCCGACAGGCGCTCGCAAAATGCCTTTTCATTATGCTTTAACAACTGCCATCCTAAGACAACAAGGAATTCTTGTCGCAAAATAGTTTTCAATACTGATATAGGAAAGAGGTATTAACTCTTACCTTATTGATTATTAGCGAATTTTATTTTAATATTTCCGTATAAAGTTTTGCCATGGGAAAAGTAAAGCATAATTACAAACAAATGGCTTTAAAATAATTTCTGGATAAACTAAAGTAAGGAAAACCAAAGTTTTTTTTTGATAGCACAATGTTACTTCTCTGCTCATATTTCCCATTTCCGTCGTTATAATAGTTCGTTACGAATTCGAAAAACATTTCCGACAAATAACGGTTAATTCCATTTTTTGCTGGATTCAAATATAAATCTCGCTATTTGTGGGTTAAAATTATTCACTATTTTAAAAACAGCAAACAGTTCGTCGATTGTCTCCGAGTCGACAGCGAAACGCCATTACAGCTTTTGTAGATGACACTTTAAATAAATGAAGCTAATTTTAAACTTTTCATTGTAGACTGCCGTAGCAGTCTCGAGATAAAAACATAAAGTTGTATTGGCATTGTGAAAATAGTTTTTGACTCGCTTTTGATAGCTTTCGGAACTGAGTCCGGTAGATGACATTACGCTCGCTAATTATAACATAAGACTTGAATTTACTTCTTTGCTTATGAATGAGAATATCCTGTATTGCAATCATGTAATTTTATTCGTCATAATGTTCTCGATTTCTGATTGAACTATTCTGACAACGCTAGTTAACAACCAAGCCTTTAAGGTAACGATAGATCAACCTAGGTTGGCGTACCGTTAACGTACTTTATTAGAAATAAAAGTGAACAAGATGTGGAATAAGTATATTAACAGAAGACTCTCGTTATATCTCAACTCTAAATTTTCATTACCTAAATTTAGTCACTTAAATTTCATGTCCTTATAAATAAGAGGATTAGGGGAAAATTACAAAGACTCACTCTGGATCTTGAGAGGGCGCTCGTTGCGTTATTTAGCCAGTAAGTCCAGGTCTAGCCGGCTGGAAGCAGTGTGAAGCCAGGAGCACCTCGCCAGGAACAGAGTGGAGGTGAGAAGAGCAGAGCAGAGGCAAAAGCGCCTCACCGCAGTAGAGTGGAGGCACGCACACCTCACCAGCACCAGAGTGGGGACAGGATCAGATTGTAAACTTGAATCGATTTATCGTGAGTATCGAGTACCGAGTCACATGGTTACATCACCAGTTACGTTGCGAAGACAAATGTCAAAACGGGCTTTTTATTTTGTGATAAGTTTAGTCGTGAGTTCAAACCGTTCCTTTAAGAAACTTTTCGTTAGTGATGTTACTGACTGAGGATGTTAAGGCTACCAATAACGAATAGTAGGGCAAATATATGGGTGTAATAGAATAGTTCATGGTATTCCATTGGTATACCTATAAAAAAAAAGTCCTTGATTTGTCAACATTACTTACCTTTAGTACGAGCTTACGAGTAACGATATATAGAAATATATCATTTATTTTCGTTTGAGCCTGCGACAAATGTTACTCAATGGAAAAATTATAATTGGTATTTAGTCGAGGTAGCCCGAAGAACCGTTTTAAAAGATGTTACAGGTAAGCCATATTTATAACTCACTTCATTATTTCACTATGGTTTACATTTTGAGCCTCAAATGTTACAAAAAAGATTAAAACACATTGTTTGTTATCGAACTCATCGTTTTATCACAGTCTTATTAATTAATGGATTCTACATTTACCTTGGGCTTTTATATTATATACTCACAACATTACGTATACAACATACTCACATGTGTGCATACTGTAGGAAAAACAGAAGTTTATAGAAGCTATGATCGTAAACAGTGGTAATACCTACATTGAAAAGTATCCTTACTATGAAACTATATGACGTGTGCGAAGTGGTTCCGAAGAAAGAGACGTGGTGGGAATAATATATTTAAATTTACTTAATAAATGTTATAAATTTAAATAAAACTTTTAAACCTGATAATTATTAACTTATACGATTACCATTTCTATTGTGATATGTTTATGGAGTAAAAATTTCATTAAGGAAAATCGAACGTCATGTTGAAAATAACTATATTGTATTCAACATGCATACATTGTATTCCAGAAATTTAATAAAATACGATTAAAGATATCCAAAAAATTTATACGTGTTTATATACCAACATAAATCATTGAAACATATATTTTTGGTTATGAGGTACTACGAGTTGATCTATTGGTACAACTAAGATGGATTGTAAGTTATCATAAGTCCTACACTTCAGGAATCCGTTCAGGATACCGACCAGGAATATAATCAGGGTTGTTAGGGTTGTACTCCCAGATGAGGTATTCTGGTTCGTTGAGGTACAAGGGCGGTATCTCTTCACTAGGCTCTCTCTCTTGTCCAAGCAGGCTTTTGTTCCTTGCCAGGAGCTCATTCACTTTGGCTTGAGTTTCTTCGGATATATCTGTTCACAAAGGAAAGGAAAATCAAAGAAAATATGTTACTCGTACCATTTCAACTTACTCGTATTTTATTGTCATATAGTTATTCTACTTAAGTCGATTTCAGTTGGTTGGTGCTGCATATTGGGTGCAAAACAGACCTTAACTCCGCAACAACCTGTTAATCAGAAAGTCAGCCAGCATACTACCAACGAGATAATTCACAAAGAGGTTTAGCATCAGACTGGCAGGTGACCATAAAATAATGACCTTAAACAAATCAACAGATTATAATAGAGGCGATAATAATTAATGACCTAAAATAAAAAATATATGTATTTAAATTATTCCTATGGAAGTAATAAGTACTACGTACAACAGGAATGAGCTCTATCTGTGCATCATGCAGCTAAAATATATAAAATAAAACCTTATAGTAAGGTCATAAATGTCTTGTTGCGCGCAAAATAAAAATGAAGCCGAGTGAGAAGGCTACTACTGAACCCTGTGTCTCGTTCTAACAGTGACCTAGAGTTGCCAGAGCTAAGTCGATTTCAATTCTTTCGTTGTTTGTCGAAAAATATGCGATTGATGTAATGTAATGAAGTAAAAACATTTACTTCTAAAATGTTTCTTTACATAGATAATAATTTTGTACCAACATGTTAAAGCAGTATTATTTATTGCTACGTGTAAAGCCATACTAACGCAAAAATTTTGCGATTGGCGTATAGGTTTCCTTTTATTTGTATGAAATACGGACACCTGACTTGACAACCCCACATGAAATTGCGGACTCGGACGTTAATAACGGAGTGTTTTTTGATTTCGTGATATTTTTGAAGAATTTTTGTAAAAATGGGGAGAATTTGTGTCGTGAATAGTTTAAACATAATTTGTTCATGAGGAATTACGGTGACCATGCATGACTATCCAATTCTAGTTCAAGGAACAAATAAATTAAATACCTTTGTATATTTTATTCTTTCTCTATTAAAATGACTTTATTTCAATTTCAGATTTCCTATAGATCCTAATGTTAGTTTAACTCATAATGCAAAACTAGAAACAATGAAACATATAAGGAATAACCTTGGTTTGCGGCAGAAACTTCAAAAGACTGTTTTATTTAACAATATCTGATTTAGAATTACACTTAAATGTAAACTTAACTGTTTTTTCTTACCTAATTAATGAAATATACCACAATAGGTAGTTTATCGTAATTATATCTCAGTCCAACTGCATGTCGTGTACCACAAGCACCAGTAGGTAAGTACCTACCTTCATGACGCGAATGTGAAAATCAAGCAAAAACAGGAAATCTACAGTGCCGCAAAGGGCAAGTTTATCATTAGCATCTTCCGATTAAAATCCATCTGAAGCAATGATCTGCTGACGTCAGATCACAAATCATTTTTTATAATAAAAGTATTGTCCTTAAATCATATTTCAATATTGTCACCATTGCCACAGAGGGATAAGAGGTACAGTTACTGAGCTCTCGTTCGGCTTTAATTTTGTGACAACTGCTCATTCCTGTTGTACGTAGTACTTATTACTTTCATGATGATTCCATCAGTTTTTTTTATCTCGGAATATCTGATGCCTGTAACAAACATAATTTTATGCTTGACAGATGGGTGTACATAAAATAAAGTGCTGTTTACAAGAATAACTTACTGGTTCTACGAAGGTCAATATTCAAGATGTTTCTATTCTGCTCAACGGCTTTTATAAGAGTTATTTCAGCTTTGCCAGACAAGTCATTGGCTGCAATATCTAGCCTGGTCAATCCTCGGTTCAGACTGAGAAGTCCAGCCATCTACATTAAAAAAGGAGAAGAGCAGGTAAGCAATGTGAGTTATTGTGTCCTATACCGAACTGTATCAGCTAGATGGTCCACTCCTCAACACAGCCTCCTCTATTAATGACGGGTTTGCCATTACCCCCACGCTTGGTGGCTTAGGGCCAGGGAGTTAATTTAGGGGCCGAAAGCCTCGGATCAGTCATAAAGTAAAAAAAAATTCGTAAGATATATTTTGAGTATAACATGATTAATAAACGTACGATAGATGTCAAGGACACGTGTATAAACTGGTGTGCGGGTGGGGAGGGATTGTCTCGTTCACCTCAGAAATCGACTGCAATCAGCTCGCACTTCTACTGTAGTTCCGATTATTAGCCTAGCTGGTCTTAGGGTTGACTTCTGCTAGTCCTAACAAAAATTTTGAGATGTATTCTCTTTGTTTTGAAAAAAAAAATGTTTTTTTTAAATACATTTTTTTGTATTTTTTTAAATATTTATTTGTCGGAATAAACACAACGACTGCCTGATGATAAAAGTCACTTGTGCCTGTAATGTATTATTTCATATATGTATTAATTTTCTCGACGTAAATATTCAAAACTCTATTCAAAGGTTGCAAGGCGCGGTCCAATGATGCCGCGAGGGCGCTTTTCACTCGGAGTACGCTTTAAAACAGAAAAAAAGATTTAAAAATATCAGTTTTTTTTTTCAAAACTAAAAATAAATCATCTCACAGTGTTTGTTAGGACCAGCAGAAGGCAACCCTAATAGGTTGTTAGCATTTTACCAATAACACTGTATACGTAATTCTTTATCGAACAAGAAATAGATGTGGGCGATGATAGAACATGCATACCTAATAGGCACCTGTTCACAGATAAGGACCTTATATTAGAAGATGGCGTGTTGTTCCAGTCTTTGGTTGTTAAAATTATGAACTAGATGTGAAATGCTGTGATGGTGATGCGCAAGGAGTGTCGACAATGAACGGATGCTGAGTTTACGTATACCGCGTTGCCTTTTTCGAAGATAGCTTCAGACAGATAATAGGTACTAATGAGTCTTGTAACTCGTCATTGAATGGAACCCAATCTTAGAGTTGGTTTTTAAGCCAATCCTCCCTAAAAATAGAAGCAGTATTTTATGCACAATCGGAGCTGACGTATTAACAACACAAATCTTACAATATCACCCGATACTCAAATTATTTGGCGTAGGTGGCTACGGACATTTCTGCCTTCCCATTTGGATACATTTGAGGGATGATGCGTGAAGTTTTTCTTGTATAGTTTCTGGCTAAATAATCTCGTAATAGTAAAAAGTGACTACAGGCATTATTGCCCAGTGAGCAGCATACAATCATTCGTGTCTAAGTGACTAGGTTGCTGCAGCACATTGCTTCGTACAACTTTGACGACCTCACGAACCAAATAGGTATGCTACTATAGAAAGCTTCCCAAAAAGGATTAGTATAAAGCAGGCGGCTGGTAATAAAAGCGCAGTTATCATTTTTTCAAATTAAATTAAATCAGTGCTTTATTTGCATTGTTTTATTTATAAAATTACGTCTTTGTGATCTCCTGCGCGTCGTAAAACTTTTAATGAATAAACTATTATTTTATTCTGATTTTACTTACGGATAACCTATTGTTTGATATTTATAATGGTGATGACTTACCTTTTCAGCCGAAGCGCCGTGGAAACCGCAGGAATTGACAATGAGTGTCTGTGGTTTTTCCTTGCAGCGGACGAATGCAGCAGCGAATGTGGTGGCACATTCGATTGACATTGGATTTAGACTGAAATCTGTAAAAAGTTTATATAAACATAATTCTCTAGGTATTAAAATCACAAAAATGCGATTGGAATTTGTCTCTCTGCTTTTATTTATTATTTTACGCTGTTTCAATAAACTTGACACAATAAGCGTAGACTTTTCCAGCTGAAGCACCACTGAAACTGCACTAATTTACAATGATACAATTCCTAGCGTATAATATTTTGTCTACATAGGTGAATATTAAAAACGTAAACAAGGATCAATTACTGATCAGGCAATAGCATGATTTCAAACGTGTTATATATAAAATTTGTCACCGGTATCTTGAAAGAAAGAAGCCATTCACTGCTACATTTTATACATATAATTAGATAGTATAATTATTATTATTACCCATGAGCTCAATTGGTGCAGCAGGTTTCATTTGCAGTGCATAAGCTACGCCTTGCACTCCAACCTCTTTAAATCTGTTGTTAGCTATCCGCACCCTCTTTACATTATTGTGAATAAATATAAATCCACCCAAAGCTTTCATTCCATAATCGCCTATCTTGCAATGATTAAAATCTAGTTCTTCAATGCTCTCTTTCTTTACCAAGTGTTGGAGAATAAGTTTTGTTTTGGAGCAATCCAAATTGCTGCGGTTTATGCGAAAAACTTTTAGATGATGCAAGTCTTCTAGACCTCGGCAAAGTGACTCGCAATCAGCAATAGAAAACTCAAAGTATCGCGTCAAATATTTGTCCTCTAAATTGTTCTTTCCAAACACTAACGATATTTCTTGCAGGTTGTAGAGCTTCATCAGCACTGGCTCCATTGGAATGTGGTCGAAGAGTTTAGTGACACTGTAAGCACATGTGTCTTCTACTTCATCATCACGTGGCAAAGATGGGCGAGGTTGTTGAACCATCTGCAATTCTTTAATGTTCAATTCGTAAATATATGGACTTACCTGTAACCAACATACTCGTATTATATCAATCATTATCACTGATCCATGTCAATGCTTATGCTTATAGTTTTGCGAAATTTTAGTAACTACTTGTTAGTTCAGTTAATGTTCCAAAGACGAAACATTGGGTACAACAAACTACCCTCTACACTGCTGCAAAATACCAGTTTTAACATTAGGAAATAAATTATAAAAGCAATCTGGTATTTGTGGTATCATTTTACAAGTACGACTGAGCTGTGGATTACGATTTCAGTAACTACGGGTTTTTTGGCTCGGATCCCATATTATTTTCAGTTTAATAATGCAACACCGATTTCCTGGAATATGGCAATACATGACAATATTTTTCCATGTGCAAAAAAGGGATACTCAATACACATATTAATAGTGCGGGTCCGTTTAGTAAATGGAATGTGTTATAAAGTAGGTATAGTAAACTGAGATACCAATTTAGCAAGTTCAACTGCGTCCTCTTCAATGAAAACTTCCGGTTTTACAGTTTCCAAGTAATCCTGAAGACATGTTGCTAAAAATGTTCCCTTCCAGAATTTTATTCCAATCTCTTTTCTGAGTGGGAATTTGTTTGCGTAGGATCTTTTCCAGTATTGTTCGTCCTAAAAGAAGACTACCAATAAACAAAGTTTATAATAATCAGTACTAATATTATAAATGCGAAAGTAACTCTGTCTGTCTGTCTGTTACGCTTTCACGCCAAAACTACTGCACCGATTTGAATGAAATTTGGTATGGAAATAGTTTGAGACCCGGGAAAAAACATAGGACAGTTTTTATCCAACTGCACAAAAAGAGGTTAATTTAATTTGCGCGATAACCGACATACGCGCGGGCGGACCCGCGCCCCGAAAGCTAGTATCAATATATATCGCAACATAAGTGGTATAAATCTAAAACTCTACTAACTGATGGCCAATGGAAAAAAAATAAATACCGGGTCGTGCGTCAAATTAATACACAGAATATGGTGTTACATTTTTCAAGAATAAGACCGTTATAAACTTGTGATTATGTTGCTAAGATGATGTGAAGAAGTGATGGCTCAGTAATGACTATGAAGTATAGGGTTCAAATCGCATTTTGGAGCTTCACCACATGATAATCGGGCTTGTTGATAAAATACTAGAAGAATGAGAATTCTAAGGGATTTTTTGGAATAACCGGTTGAAATTTGTACCTATTTTATTTTTAGCCTCATATTGGTTGGTTTACTTTGTAAATTTTTCATTTATAGGTAATAAAGCTAGTACATTACTACACAAACACATTGTAAATAATATAAATGTAGTTGTTTAATGAGCGCTACATGCTATTCTTCTTTATGTTTTCTTGGCACATACTACGCATAGAATGTATATATGAGCTATAAATTACTAAGGGCTAAGTATAAATAAGAAAATATGAAGCAAGACAGGTCAGTATGCTAGAATTGTTCCTAGTAGGCATCCGTGTTGACTACATTTGCTTAGGATGACGTCGTGTCTAATGTTGGTTGTATGTAAGAATTTAATACACCTTAAACTTTTTTCTACCTTTATTAAGGGTACGCTATATTTTAAGGGTATGTCTGCTGGGTACAGATCCATCAGCAAATCTCTATCTTTCTGCAAGATCTTGTTTAACGGATTCATTCTTTCGAAAATTCTTGAGAGCGCCTCCGCAGCGTAATACGTAAGAGGCGCAGGAGTGAAGCCCTCATCCCATTCAAAATCTTCAGCTCTTATCTTGCGGGAGTTCTCTGCACTGGAAGTCTGCATTACCTCAGGTGTTGCGTACGCTTCTCGCGTATTTAAATTAACTACGTACGGTATCTTCATGGTTATTTTTGAACCCGCTGTATTTCTGATGTAAATTCTAAAATTATGTTTCACTTTATCTTTGCTATTTACGAAAACAAGTTCTTGACAACTTTGGTGTATGACACACAAGACAGGTTTAAACGTCATTAGTACTGCGCAAAGGAAAACTCTTTTGCACGGTATCAATGAAGTTTGATCATAGAGAAAAGTTTGATAAATCCACCCGTGGAAGTAATAAGTACTGCGTACAAGTACTTATTACTTCCATGTGGTTTGGTAAGCGTAAAGAAATGTAATATAGATGACATACGATAATGACACTTTCCGTTGAATGCATTTATTTAATTTAATTTTAAAACAAATATGTGACTTGTCGTGTGTTTCTAAGTTATAAATTAACAGAAAATTTAATGAAACACAGTGACCGAAATTTTGAAAATATAAAAAAGTTTTTAAATCGATTAATATATATAATATATATTGTGAAACCACCGCTTCTGTTTAAAATTATCTTAAAAGTAAACACACAGAGGAATCATTCTCATATCTAATTATCCAGCTCAAAACTGTATCAAAAAATATTGAAGGTTGGTAAACATGAATTGTCTAATCAGAGAGCTTCATTTGCCCTATACAGTGATTGAAAGACAATTTTACGGATGTGCTCAATATTTTAAAATTTTGTAATTGTTTGAAAGGAATTTTTATACAGAATTACGACAAAAACACGCTCACAGTAGAGGTTAATGTAACTTCTGCTTCATCCTCATGACTCGCAAAAAAGATAAAGTGCCACAACATTGGATGCGCAAGAGTTGTGTAAAAGATTAAATATTTTAGTACCCTATAACTGAAGATTATTAATACTTTATTATTCTTCTATAGATTTTTATATACTTTTATCTAATTGCCTATTAAATATTAAAACAAACTAAGGTAGTAAAAATAAACTAATATGTATATATATATATTTATATAACACTATACCAGCTGAAAAATGGTATGATAAGATCAAAAACAGCATAATAATATGTGAAAAATTCTTGAAATATGCTAAATATAGAGCAGCGCATAAGCGTCCATATCACAGGTCATGGGATGTGCCGCAGTTGTAAATAAAAAAATATTTTCTAACAAAGTCCCTTGCTAAGTTTTGAAATGACAAAAGCTAAACGAGAAACATAGCTCACGGGATCCATGTGACATTCCAACGATTTGACAGTTTGAACCTCGTCTCGTCAACTCGCGTAGCCTTCCTCGTAGCACGAACGTTTGCGTTAGTTGTCTCTTGTCAAATTGGCACATAGCGACTGTTGAAGGTACATAAGGCAAGTTTTGAAATCGTTGACAGATTTTAATGAATGCGAACCGAATTGACTGCAGTAAATTAAAGTGAGCACTAAAATAGAAATGACGCCGGTCGTTTCCAATGGGGTTCAGTCTAATGGGGTTTATAACTAAAAAGTACGTCGCAATTGGCACTGTGTGTCTGTTACCTAACAGTAGTCTAGTTTACAAACTTAGATGTTTTCAGTACTTTACCAGTTTTTTGTTTTAAACAAGAATTTTCTAATTCCAGTTATGTAATCTATACTTATTTCTACTAAATGAGGAATAAAAAAAAAATAACGAGGTTCTTGAGGGAACAAAAGTTGATCTAGTCAAACGGTTACACTTTATTCATGGTTTTAATATTTTACCCAGTTTAACTAATTAAGACTTTTAATTATTGGCATTTGTACAGCATAAAATTTAGCCATACATTAAATTAAGTCAAACTTCATACTTATGTCTTTGGCAACTTACTAGGTGTAAATTTATTAAATTGCATATAAACGACTTCAACACATCAGACTCCAAAACGGCAATTTCTTCTGACATTGGAATCTCACTGTACCATAAGAAAAAAGTCCTTACAATTTCATAAAATAAAATTATTTTATATCCGTTTTAATTTAACTTTATACCCGCTTTCTCCTTTAGGAATACTCAAGAATTTGTTAGCACTTATTTCTCGACTTACAAGTGATACACAGCAACCCTTATTTTCATCAAATGTTATAAAACCTTCTCTATGTAACAAACACTTAGCGCCATGTGTGTGGAACTAATTTGACAGTGGGCTACTTTATTATAATTATTCGCGACACTTTGCCGATATTTTTATATGACAGTTATAGCTGTATATGTGTAGGTATAAGATAACATTATCAACATCCTCTACAAAATTTAACGATTGCTTTTAATTAAGGCACATGCACATAAATAAACCTAAATGTAGCAAGTACACCTGAATGCTTTTCATTGTTTATTTTTATTGCCTTGGACTGAATTCACGCCAAAATAAATGTGTAGTAAGCTCCGGAGTACGTTAATTAAGTTCTTGGCTGTTAGAAGTAAGCTTTTGCCGATGTAACCCGTAATTAGGATTAGAAGCTTAGGCAAAATGTAGTATCGAGCGTTAGGTTTCTATTAGAAATTGTTTGAGTACATTGATCTTGAATCGAAGAAATGAAAAGTGCGCTTTTTTATATTTATTAGCTTTATTATTTTGAAGCTTTTTTTTTTGACAGCTGTTAGTTTTTTCTGCAGGTGTGTCATGTGGACGCTCTCTTGTATTAGGAATTATAAAGAAATACTTAATGTATTAAGAATATTTATAAATATAAATGTATTTATACTGGCTTTGCGTAGTCACGTTTACCCTACTACAAGCTAGTGGTGGTGGGGAGCGTTCTGTTAACGCCAATAACAATTTACAGTCAGCCTTGCCTTGGAAGTTGATTCGAATCAATTTATGTGAATATTTTTATAATTTCAAGGGTTTTCTTTCACTTTGCACGTGCCTTTAAATTATTTTACGGAGATCTACCAACCTCTACGTAGATCGTACGTAGATGCGCCTATTATGTCGAGGGGCATGAGGATGGAGTATTTTGTAATAGAAATGACCGCTACTGCCTGCAACACACTTTGTGTTGCAGGCAGTGCCATTTTATGGACAGCTTCGTCGTTCAGGCCATAATGTATTTGTCAATATTATACAGGTTTATCTCTGCTGTTATGATAAGATCTCTAGGTTTATTTTATAATTTGTACAATTTACCTTAGATTATTAGTCAGAAACATCCCCAATTTTATTTTTTATAGCTGATAAGCTTAGCGTTTTGCCACTAATTAGGTAAGTAATGATAGTTTTAAATATGTTAATATTCAGGATTGTTCTCAAGGTGTCAAATTTAATATTAAATATAAATTTAAGTGACATTAACTGCAGCATTGTAGTAATGTTTTACTTCATAATACCTATGTTTATTTATCATATTAAGCTAAATTCCTATTTTATTTATTTTATTAAGTACTGGAGTAGATTGTGTGTCATCGTTGTAGATTCTTGTCTTGTGCCGAATTCATCAAAAACCTTAGTCATAGAACATATAATAATATTACCTAGTGCTTTTCGAATGGTTATTACTTAAATCTAATAATGTATTGTTTATATGGTAAGAAAAAAACTAGCCAAGCGAGCAAACGCTCCATGAAAGGCAAAAGTAATCATCAATTCAACAGCCTACGTTGGATAACGTTGAAGAAAACTCTCCTACACTGGGTTTACCATAATCCTTACGCTCGGCAGGCATCTTGGGGATAGTTTTCTGGTATTTTCCCCTGGTCACTTTCTTCGACTTCAATATTTAGATTGGGGGAGGGGACAATTCTGTCTCAGCGCCCCACGTTTGTCATAGCAGTGATGAAGAAAATATAATTTATAATATAGCTCTGACAGCCTTATTTTTATGAATGAAACATCTAAAATCCAAAAACTGCCAGAAACTATAAATCTTAACTGAAACTCGATTCAGTTATATATATTTCGCATGTCGGTAAGGTATTTAGCAAATGTTCAGCTTGTTAGCATCAATTAAAAATTAGTCTATAAACTCAACTGTGTTTTCTTTGGCTAGCCTGTCAGTAAATAGTAGCTGAAAAAAATATCATCTTTAAAGTAAAATCAGTTAAATATTATGAATATTACAAGACAAAGTTTTAAAGGTATTTATTAAAATATCTAAATTGCTTGATAAATATTTGCTAAAAGCTTTTTTGACTTTCTTACTATTTACTACTTTAATCGTAAGAACAAGTTAATGTTTATATTAAATATTGAATGAGATCAAAGAAGTTGTTTGGGGCAACTATAAAGTATTTGGTAAGACTTTATACCATACTTATTTAATATATTCTCATTAAAACTAACGAGAATTTTAAAGAAAAAATACATAATTTTACCTGCAACTGTCGGAAGAAGTTTACTGTTGAAAATGACCGATCATCCCTGATAAGGGAGGAGGAGGGATATTAATAATCCCTTATTTCATGCCATGAGTTCATTCCCTCTGTAGGTTTTACGGTAATTGAGGATCGCAGTGTCAGATTGCAGTTCTTTAGAAGTCGCTGCTGCTCACTGTCAGATTCAAGAGAGTGCTTTAAGTGCCTTTAAGGCACTAAATGCCATGCCTTTAAGCTGTGCTTTAAGTAGAAAATCTGTCGCAAATCACATAACGTTGTTACCGGCAGCTGGTAATTTTACAGGTTAGTCTAAACATCATCTTCAACCGTATCATCACTTACCATCAAAAGGATAGTTGACAGATGATAGCCTATCAGAGATTTTAACAAACGATAATATTATGAGTTACTTCTCTTAATAAAAAAAAAGTCTCAGTAACAGAACAATTGATGGAATACCCTTGCTCAAACGTCTAAAATAAAACTAACAAGTTCAACAGAATGAAAAAATAAATAAAGTAAATAAGTTTTTTTTTTATTGCTGATAGGTAAGCCTTTTAACTACAATCTCACCTGATGGTAAGTGATGATGTGGTCGAAGGTGTTAACAGGCATAACCTAGATCTACGGACAGCTGCCAGAACACACCGTTAGGTGCTTGGCGACAGATTTTCTACTTGAGGGTGTTCGCTAGCCAGGCGGGCATTTGCAAAATGCCCTATCACCATGTGGTGAACCTCAAGCCCGCGGCGGGATTCGAACCATGGATCTGCTGCGCGGCAATCTATGGCCAATGCCACTGCTTCAAGAAAAATCATAATATACATTCATATTATTCATATCATACAAGATTGAAACACAAATGCAACAATTGTAAGTAACAAATTCTAAGTGACAAGAGGAAATGTGCAAAATTACAAATACAAGTCACATTGTGCGTATAGCATGAGCTTAAATGTTGTTCTCAAAAAGAAGATTTTAATATACCTAATATGTAATTTCCATTACTATTCATTAGCTTCCAGCCACAGGTTTGCCAGTGCCAATATGCTTACGTCGCAAATTAAGTTTATGGTCAGGCGAGAAAGGTATGGATATAATTTATTGGTTATAAATAGGGTAAGGAATTTTTCTGGTTAAAGATAGTGTCTAGCAGGGTTTCAACTTGAAATCCTGGAATATCATTTCTTCGTATTACCGATTATGCTATAGAAGCGAGTTGATTTGTTTTCCTTCTTAATTTAACATATTTCTGATGTGTCGTGACAGTTACCCAATTAGTATGAAATTTTCTAAATATTTCTTGTTAACCAACTTTAAAAAAGAGGAGTATGTGTAACCTCATACTTATTTACAAGGTGTACTGATTTTGATGATATTTTCATATCCAAAAGCATGTGGACCCATTTAAATTTCAGAAAGATCTGACGAGGAATATTTGAGTTATCAATATTATTTAATTGTCATTGCCTACAATGATGACGTTCTCTATTCACTTCATTATTCATCATTATCATTTCAACTGCAACAGGTCTACTGCTGGATATAGGCCTCCCCCATAGATTTCCAAGTAGAACGGTTGGAAGTGACCTGCATCAAGCGTCTTCCTGCGGCCTTAATAACGTCGTCCGCCCACCTTGTAGGTGGTCTTCCGACGCTGTGCTTGCTTGTTTGTGGCCTCCATTCAAGAACTTTTCGGCCCCACCCATTTTCACTTGTCGATGTAATTAACAAAAAATAATTGTATACGATGGTTTGGCATATATACCTTTTAGTGCATATTTGTTTTAGAATGTATTCTGTACAAAGTCAGTTTTCTTCTGTTAAAATTTTAATATATCGATTATTATTTATTTAAAAGAATCGATTTAATTTTAACAGATTTCAAAAAGGGAGGAATTTCTCAATTAGACTGCATTTTTTTGTGTGTGTTACCTCACAATTCTTTACAGGGTATACTGATTTGATGTTTTTTTTATGACGGGTAATTTCGATAGCCTTATGTACTTTTCGAGGCATAAAAATGTTTCTATATGCTAGTACGGAGAATTTGTCAAATCGTAGAAAATATTACGTGTCCGAGAGATGTGCATGCTCCATGATTAGTGATTTAATTGTGCCCATATTCTTAATGCTTCTGATGTGTTCAGCAAGTCTAGTTGCGATACCACCTACATAGCTCTTGCTACAATCACATGGTATTTCGTAGACGCTCGGTACATTCCAATTGTCCCTGTATTTTGGCACGCGGCCACTGACGAAGTTGACTCGGGGGACAAAAAAATTACGGATATTATACATCCGTCATAAAAGATATCCTATTTTTTCTGTAACTTCGCTTACGAACGGTAGATATGCTACAGATCATTCTGCCCTCGTAGGTCTCCCTTTTTAATACAGCTGACCAACCAACTTCTCACCCACTGTCACCCATCTATTATAACCATTATCCTCTAGTACCACATCCGTTACGGTCATCGAGCTCCATCGCAACATACTGCCGGTCACATAGTCTCAAAGCTCTGTTAATGAGTGATCTGGGAACTGAGGTTAAATGGGCAGCATGGTGGTGGGAGTCCACCCTAAGGTCTGCTGTCTGTGTGGGTCAGTTTACGGGACTGTTTGCGCTAGGATGTCGTGGCGTCTTAGAATGACACGAACTTCCAAAAATTACCTAGATCGACAGCCTCGATCTATACTCGTGAATACAGCTGGTTGAGACAAAGCCAATATAAAAAAAAATATAGATAAAATATCCAGTTACCCTTCGTCCCACGTCTAATAAAGCTGACAAGTAAAACTGAAGAAAAGCAAAATTTCAAGTGGAAAAGGCAAATCATACAACAAATTCACAAAGGCAACGCTTGTAAGTGACAAGAGGAAATGTGCAAAATTACAATTACATCTGTAAAACATGTTTGAGCTCATAATATCGTTTTCGGAATTTAGTTGATAATAAAAAATTGTGTTTATTTTCATTTGCTTACACTCGGTGTCTGTGACAAAATGCTTAGACCGTGAATTAAATTAGTCATGGTCAGGCGGGGTCAGAAAAAAAGATATTATATTGGTTATGAATCGACAAGCAATTTTTTTATAGTTTAAATATGGTTGCCGGCATGACTTCAACCCACAATCCTATAATATCCTTCCTTCGCAGTACCAATTAGAAATACGAGTTGGTGGGTTGGTATATATATATACATATAAATATTATTATTTTAACGCATGGTGACTGTAATGAGAAATTGAGTATCTGCCACTGGCAGTCATCTATTTCCTTTTCGAAAATGTCTAGTTATTATTTGGAATTTATTATTAAAAATTATTTTACCGTAGGACATGGTTGCGATTTCACACATAAAATATAATAAGGCACGAAAAATAACCTTAAATATAATGTATTTGACTTTTTTGCGTACAAAGAAAATTCATGAGATTTAATGGTCGTGATTGTATCAGGTCGATTGTCCATTGTTAAACACATCCTTCCCCATTTTTGTAGGTTTGCCATAATCGCCTCGATCATGGGGATTATGGCAAACCCGTGAGATGTGTGCATTGTGAGATATCAGCTGCTCAGAAAGCGCTGCTGTCTAATCTCTGGTGTGTTACCCTTAGTCAACACCCACATGTAAAGATGAGGGGTGGGGGGAGGATACATTTCCTATTGGCCTGACAACATTCCACGGTATCAATCAATCTCCTGAGATTGTTTGTATTGATTGACATGGGTCATACTGCTTTTGATTGTTACCTACGCGGGGCTTATGCTCTATGCATAGAGGGGGAAGGGTACTTTCTGGCCAGTTGCTTCGTCATTCCTATTAAAATTAATAAACATTTATATTCTTTAGTTCTTTTTATATCACTGGCATTCATGCAATCTCGACTTATGAGGAAAATCTGCCATTTTCGATAGAAATCTAAAAGAAACAATTGCGCAACGCATAGCCATTCAAGCATTAACTATTTCAAAACATTACCAACATTTGTATCCAAGAACTTTATATATGTTCCATTAAAATAAATTAGTCCACAGTATGGCCCAAATACATTATATGCTGCGACCGCAAAGTGACACGCTCATTTCAATCCGGCACGGGGCGGCCGTTTGAATGGCGCTCAAAATCAACTATTGCCAAGCCACAGTGGAACGCTGCCTTTATTGTGTTGCCTGCCTGTGACAAACGATGCTGTGGAATATTATTTCCGGGATATTGAAATTGTGAACCATTTTAGGTCCTGGTTCTTTACTGGAATTGGAATAGATTTCTAAAGGTATATTTATTACTTTGTAATTGTACGTGTCTGTTTAAATAAATTTTTACAAATATTTTTTTTGTATTAGACCAGTTTCTGATCAGCGTTAGCTTATACTTTCTGGTAGAATTATATTCTTACTAGATAAGAATTGGAACCTCGTTGCCGCCTTACACCTTCCATTTCGCCCAATTTTTATTTTTCACTCTAGTCGTGCGCTAGCTGCCACCGTGAGATTTGGTCGATGATTAAGTTCCATAGCACTGTTACTTGGATGGTAAGGAACAATAAATTCTTTCATAATTACTACAGTTATGTATATGCACACTTATTTAGTTACATATGTGATAGTATTTTAGCGTGTCCAACATTTTGTTATTAATCGTGCTTAAAAATTAAGCACTAAGCTAAAATAATCACTATATGCAATGGCCCAGAGTTTAGAATACACTGACGCCGGGGCCCCCAGATCGGGTTGCGACAGAACTGTATGCTGCGATGAATAGCGGGCACCTCTTGCTTACCGGCTAGCGCATTGGCCACGCCCTTACCGGCCAGTTGCTTTCTTACTGCTGAACGGGCAGAATCGGTTGTGTGTAAAGCCAGTGATTTATGGCGTCCAGGTAACCTAATTCTCAATAAAATCGGCCCGAATCGAAAGTTTTTAGTTGTTAACTTAAAGTATGAAAATAGTACCGGTCATGTAAGAGAGCCCACCGAGGTTTCCGTACTAAAATAAATTTATAAAAATTTGTTAAAAAAAGTTTTTATTTCACACAGCTCGAGTTCCTTAGCGGGAACCCGACCTGTACTTGGCCGGTTTGTATTATTAGTTTTTATATGTTTAATATTGAACTTATATCATACCAATGAAATTCTCGCAGCGTCGCTTGCCTAGATGTTCCTAACCTATAAATTAAATTAAGCAACATCCGCTGATTAATTGATCGTACTACTAGGCACGACTGTTCAGTCAATCGATATTATACTGATGAAATATATAGACCAAGCCTTTAAAATCATCTAAATAATAATTTGTGTAGACCGACCCTCAATATAGCATACACAGTTCATAATAAATAAAATATTTTTGCATTGAAAGTTCATACGATTAAATAATTAAATAAAAACCGTTCCAGAATGTCATTGTTCGCCAAAATGGCCTGTTCATTTTGCGGTGTGGCGTACAAAACGTGAAATTATGCGATGTAATCATCACATTTATGCACGATGAAATCGTTGTGTTCGTTGACAGCTAACTATTACGTGCGCATGTGTGAAATCACACATATATATTTACTTTTACTGTGTATCGCAACGTAGTTATTTATTAACTTGTTTAACATATGTGTAGGTATGCTCATTTGTCTGTGGTCAAATAAAATAAATGCTAAATTTAAAATTCAACTTAATTATTGATATGAAATAACTTGTTAAATTCAGAATGATGTTTTGTTAATTCAAACGCTCTGAACTCACACAAAAATATGTTCGTGACTTCTTCAAATTCTTCTGTATTTTTCTACATAAAAATAAGATATAAAAACAATTGCTCGTTTAAGTGATGGATGCTGTGTGTAAGATTAGTCTATTATAATAGTTGCTATCGGCTTAAGATGATTTTATATAGTCACTTAGGTAATATTATATGAAAAATATAAAGTTTATATTAGCACATACTTTTTTCCCGTAATTTAAGAGTAATTAAAAAATTGCTGGACATAAATTTACAAATATTATGGATTACAAGTACTATGGCGTGTTAAGCGAAAATTACACTCACAAAATTTTAGAGTACAAAATGTCTTACGAATGGGAATCAAACCCACGTTGCTTTATTCTACTGTTATTATCAAGGTGCGAAAAATGTGGACATGCGTTCGATTCCAACGCAAGTTGAGAAATGGTGTGCTCTAAAAAAATGTATTTTTTTTCCTTATAAGTCATAAGGAAAAAACGATTGATTCAGTGAAAAATATCACAAAAAAATATATAAGCGCGCTTAACTCTTTTGTAACTTAGTAAAAAAACTGCAGTGATTATTTATTATGTACGAAGTAATTTAATTTCCTATGGTTTTAGAACTACAAATTATATTATAGGTAACAAGTAATTTAATATATGTATAAAAGGACCAGTATACTAGCAGTACCAACAATATATAGTTATGTTCTACATTAGCTTCTTTATCTTGCCTAGCATGTTTCTCGTTGAAATGAGGTGAAAAATTGTGTGTTGTACTTGGTAGCAAAGTTATTCGTCTCGTACCTTTAAAACCTTCTGTATGCTTAGGATTTTATATTTAAAACCACTTGCTCTGCTTGCTCCTCCGCTTCTCCATGCTTCAATAAAATTACTCACGCCTATATACATACATACAGCCTTGCATACCAGATAACTATTGTTTTGAATTTGGTAGCTTAACTTTTTATCAGAGTCATATTCTTAATAGATGATTGAAATACGGTGTCAGTAAAGGAAGAGGTGCAGAGGTGTTAAAATACTTCTCTAAATTATCTATTAGTAAACCTACCCGTCGCCGCCGGCCATCGGTAAGTCTTACCTTCAAGGTGCTGTATACCTTACCTGGATGAAATTTTCACATTAAATATGATAATATAGTAAATATTTAATAATCTCAAAATACATATATAGGGATGTACTTACACAAAAAAACGTTTATAGTTTTTTTATACATTATGAAAACATTAATACAAGTAAAAGGAAGTGTTGGAAGGGACGCCTAGCCTGTTTTTTCAAACCACTGGGGGATAGGGATTCTAGTTCCAGTTGGGACCCAGTAGTCTGGTTCTGCAGATCAAGATGGTATATGCTAATGCGACCCTATGTGGCCCTACTTTGGCGGAGGACTGCTCACGGGGGGTTTTTAGTGGATTTAAGTTTCCACAGATCCCTTTCCACCGCCCGTAACCGCGAACGTACTGAAATCACATAGAAGACGTTCTGAAAAAGCCAGGGCAGCAGTAAACCAACGTTTAAGGATTGATAAGTGTAGATGAAGCAAAAGAGGTATGTGAGGATCGTAACAAGTGGAAGTAGAGTGGTAGTCTCTTCCTACCCCTACGGGAAAAATTGTTTTAAGTTTTGAAACCACGCCGGTTTCAAAACTTAAAACATTAACAAGCGTCAAATTTAGGCCTATTATAGAGAAAGCAGTTGAGTAAAATACGCATCGAAGATCCTACTAAAAATTATGAAGATGTTAAGATAGTTTTTTGTTCATACATACATACATCACAAAATATAAATATTGTTTTTTGCCATGGAACTTTCGATGCCTAAGTTAGACTCACGCTTGCCTGGTTTTTCACATTTCATTGCGAAACCTTGACTAGCCATGAAAAAAGCTTTGCAATACTTTTCACTCGAAACACTCACCTGAGGCGAAATGATAAAAGTGTCCGGAACAATCATAGATAAATTACACCTTAAAAACGCAGCTGCGGATAAAACTCTGAAGCTTTGGAAAAGGACTGGAAATTCAACGAAATTTTCATAATAACAGTATTACAAGTTTGACCAATATAGACGATTAATACACACGTACACATAAATAATCAGACTTAAAAAAGTATCTGATATCGCACAAGATGCACTGCTAATAAGTAAGTATTAAATATTTGTCGGATGCAGAACGCCTATCGTCTAGATTATTGAATATCGTAGTCTTACATCGGACAATCCAAGCAGTAAGATTGACGAACGATGGGGTTTGGGTTCATTTGGGTTCACAGCTCTGTCAAATGACGCCATATTGCATGCACATCACTTGGCGCGACGATAGCAACTGAGATTATAACCACGTCGATCCGACATTTTTTTTTTTTTTTTTTTTTTTTTTTAGGGAGGACATAGATGCTGGCTACCGCCTGTGCGGTCGTCCAGCTCCACCGGGTTTTGGGCGAGGGCCTGGCCCTACAATAGCCCGGGAGGGAGAAGTGCCGAAGGCACTTCTCCCGAGACGGGCGTAGAAGGCGAAAAGCGCTTTCTACCTCCGTCTCCTGCGGACGCCGAAAACGTACCGCTACTATAGGAGGGGTTGACAGCGAGCTCAAGGGCACCACTGTGGTTCGGACCTCGGCTTGTCTCGCTGTCTAGAGACATGGGGGGGATCGGAGCAAAATGCCTCTGTGCAACTGCAGTGTTGCACAATTGGGCCCTACTGAATAATACTCTTTGACTATTTGGAGAGCAATTTATCGTGACCTTGTTTTTGCCTCGAGCTCGCCGGCGAGCTCGGTGTTTGATTGTGTGACCTCTGATTACCTCACACCTGGGGATTTTACCTCGACGACTTGCGGATAACGCTAAAGCTGCCAATGTAATGGCTGCGATGGGGTCATCCGGGTCGTCTAATACCTGCCGTGGTCGGCGACGGGGGGGTTTGAAAAATGGGATAGAAGAGGCAGTCGAGTAGTTCGATGCCTGGACAACCAATGGGTTCGGGTGGTGGAGCGCTCGATCAAAGTATCGGCGGGCGCAGTCCTTATTGAACTGCGCTAGAGAGGGAAGGTTTAAGTCGCAATGCAACTTGGTGTTCCGGATATACCACGGGGCGCCGGTTGCATTACGAAGAAAACGGTTTTGGATGACTTGAAGTTTATGAAGGTGGGCCTCACTAGCATGACTAAACACTACTGATGCGTAAGTCATGATGGGGCGGATGCAGGCAGTGTAAAGTGTCTTCTTATTACTAAGAGACATTTTACTCTCTTTGCGAAGTAGGGGACCAAGGCGACCCATTATGAAGGCCGCTCTGTTTCGGACGGTTGTTATGTGATCGTTAAAGGTGAGATGACGATCAAGGGTGACTCCGAGGTATTTTGTTCTAGGAACCCAGGGAATGGGTTCGTTGAACAAAATAAGCGGTTTCGGGTAAGGGGAGCGTGTCTTCTCAGTAAAGCACATAGCTGTGCTTTTAGCTGGGTTGACCGCGATGCGCCATTTTCGGAACCAGTCACCGATCTCGGTGATGGCCCGTTGCATGACGAAATAGGACTGTCTGTTGATATGCCACCCAGTGGTGTAAATGGCGGTATCATCCGCATATTGGGCTAGGAATATTTTGGGCTGAGAGCGTGGGATGTCACTGGTATACAGTGCAAAGAGAATAGGTGATAGCACGGAGCCCTGAGGGACTCCGGCTCTGACTGGGTGGGGGGAGGAGAGGGTGCCTTCCACGCGATAGCGAAAGCTTCTGGCTTTAAGGAAGTCTTGTAGGATGAGCACAAGACGTTCTGGCACGCCAAATTGGTATAGCTTGTAGATCAAGCCGTTGTGCCAGACTTTGTCAAAAGCTTTCGCTACGTCGAGGAAGACTGCTAGCGTAGTCTGGGGTTTGGGGTACTTATTGAAGCCCTCAATGATGTGCTCCGTGAGGCGGTGCACCTGTTGGACGCATGAGTGTCCGAGTCTGAAGCCAAACTGCTCATCTGGGATAAGGTGGTGTTCCTTAGCATGGGACTGGAGACGGTTTGCAAGTAACCGCTCGTAAAGTTTGCCTAAGGCACTGAGGAGGCTGATGGGGCGGTAACTGGTGGGGTCAGATGAGCTTTTGCCTGGTTTGTGAATGCCAATGACATTTGCACATTTCCAGGTGTCTGGGAATAAGCAGTGGCTCATAGCAGCATTGAAGATGCTGACTAAGAGATGGATGAGAGGAGGAGAGAGGGTTTTAAGAACCCTGTTGGAGATGCCATCGGCACCGGGGGATTTGCGCGGTCGGAGGGCCTTGATCAGTCTCTCCACCTCAGCGTAAGTCGCTAAGGTGATTGGTGGGAGTTCAGAGGTGACCACAGAGCTTTTACGTTCGACTTCAGCATCCACCGAATCGAGGTGAGCTTGGTCAACGTGATCTACGTTAGGGGAACACTGAGCCTCTAGGCTATCAGCTAGGCACTCAGCTTTGTCTTCGTCAAAGAACGCTGGGACAAGTGGGACTGGTCTGTATAAGGGAGGCATGTCGTTATGGTTACTTCCTTTCAAGCCTCGCGCCAAGTCCCAGTAAGCATGGTGGCTTGGCACGAGGTTTGAAAGTTTATCGCCCCATTGTTGATCACGCAACTCAGACATGCGACTTTGAACCATGCGTTCAAAGTGGCGTTTCTTAGTTTTGTTCTCTTTACTGGGGTAAGAGTCGTAATGTCGGGTCACTGCTTTACTCTCCGTCACCAATCGTCTCACATCCGCTGGAATGACAAGGCGCCGGTCGTCCGGCACTATGACCTCCTTTGCGGATGCACCTACTACGGTGGAGAGGTGATTGGTGAACGAATCGATCGCAAGGGTTACGTCATCTTTTGTCAGGATGTCGTCAGGGATCTTGTCTAGGTCCGGTGAACTGATAGCCTTTAGGGCATCGCCTACTTGCTTCCAGTTCACTATCGTCTTAGTGGGGCGGGGGAGGTCAGTCGTTGGGTCGGGACCTAGTCGCAGTATAATGGGTCGGTGGTCAGAGTGAAGCTCGTGAACCACTTCTATGGAGCGTAACCGGAGTGTTACGCCTCTGAATAGTGCCATGTCAAGCAAGTCAGATCGGTGGTCTGCCATATAAGGGTAGTGAGTGGGCTCAGTGGGCGCAATTATGTCAAAGTTAAGTTCTGCGATTAGGTTTTCAAGTGCAATACCTCTGGGATTGTTGACGTTACAATTCCATAGGATGTGCTTACTGTTGAAGTCGCCAATCAGAATGACGGCGCTTCCTAATGAGAATAGGGCTTCTAAGTCAGCTCGGACGATCGGCTTTGCGCAAGCTTGGTAACAGGATGCTATGACTATAGGTTGATGACCAGTCATAGCTAGGAGGCAACAAGATGCTTCCATATTAACAAGAGTCGGGGTAGGTAGGGGAATGCAGTGCAGGGACCTTTTGTAATAGATAAGAGTGCCTCCCCCACGGGAGTTCACTCTATCATCACGTACCGTTCTGTAATTGGCAAACCTAGGGTTCGCCTTCCCCGGTTTTAGAAAGGTTTCCTGCACGCATATGATATCGATAAGGTGGGTACAACAAAAGTCGTGGACGAGGTCACGTTGTCTGAAGAGGCCGTCAGCGTTAAATGACGCTAACGAAACTGAGTACGGTTTCGTGCGTTCGGTTGTACTACCCATAGTGGTTGTACTGGGGAGGGGCCTGGGGAACGAAGCGCTTAAGGGCGCTAAGTAAATTCGCGTGTTCCAATGTGTATTGGATCACGTCCGCTGGGGATTGAGCGTATTGCATCTTGTGGAATAGCTCTTGTACCTCATTGATGTCAACCGACATAGCCAGATCGCTGACTAGGTTGATTGCCTCTTGAAGAGGGGCAGCCATCAATGGCATAGGTGGAGCTTGTGGCCGGGAAGCGGCGCGGGGAGGCGCGCGAATGGTGTTGGCGACGGGTGCCGGGAGCGCGGGGCGAGCCGGGGCCGGTGCGCGGGCAGGGGCCGCGGCGCGGGCGGGTGCGGGTGCGGGCGCGGGTGCGGGCGCGCGGGCCGGGGCGCGGGCGGTAGCGACGGTCTTAACCATACTGGGTGGTTTAGACCATGCGTTACGGGCTGGGAGCGGCGCGGGTATTACCTGTGAGGCAGGTACTACCGTTAGTTTGGGGCTTACCCGTTGGTAACGGTCGTAAGAGGGACGGGTTGGCCTATGCCTTGCCACCCTGTGGTTCACTCGTGGTGCTTTAGGGCAACCACGGTAATTCGCGGTATGCCCTTGAGCGCCGCATAACACACAGCTGGGTGGGTCCGGCGAATCCCGGGTGCGAGTGCACGCTGCTGTCGCGTGATCGCCTAGGCACTTAACGCACCTAGCGCGAGCGAAGCAGAATCGGGAGGCGTGCCCGTATAGTTGGCAGTTGTGGCACTGCGAGGGACTCCCATTCTTGTATGGGGCTTGGACATCGAGTCCTGAGAGGCCACAGACCTTTTTTAAATTAAAAATGGCCTTGCCTTCAGGAGTACGATCTAGTACTACGAGTACTAGATCGTAGGGACTGCGGTCCTTCCCGCTGTACATGCGGTGAACTGCATGTACGGGGAAGTCTTGTGCCTTCAGGTCGGCACATACCGAATCGGTATGTACCTCCTTGGGCACACCGCGGATGACCACTCGGAGGACTTTCTCCTCTTCGAGCGCATAAGTGTGAAAACTTATGCTCTCGTTGCGGAGGAGTTTTGTTAGCGCTCTGTGGTCGCTAATGGAGGAGACTTGGACTTTAATGCCCTGCTGCGTGGAGCGGGCATTAGTATAATGGATCCCACGATCCGAAACTAAACGGGACAGCATGTCCCATTTGGTTTTGTCCTGAATGAACAGGGGCGGAGGCGGTTTTTCGCGGCGCGCGCTCGCGTCCTGAGGGGACGCGGCAGTGGTGGCCGGAGCGGAGGGAGGAGACGCGGGGCGCGGGGCGGGGGTCGGCTTCTTGCCGGAGGCGGGGGCCTTAGCGGGTGCCTTGGCGGGAGGGGCGGAAGTTGCGCAACTAGCGGCTTTAGGAGCACGCTTGCGCTTTCTATCTACGACGGTATAGCCGTCGTTATCTGAGTCCGAGTCAGTGCGTAAGGCGCGACTCGGATCTACCTCCATCTCCGCTTCGGAGTCCGAAGTGGGCTCTACAACGGCGATGGAGGGACGGGTGCTCGCTGGCCTCCCGATCGGTGAGCGCGAGCGAGACCTCTCACGGGGAGGGGCTGCCACCGTGCGTCTGTTGTCTGGGCCCGGAGCGGGCGAAAGCGGACTGTCCTCTGAGAAGGACCGGGTCAGAGGAGGGACGTTGGCCTCCGGGTTTGAAGTCCCGGAGGGAGCGATGAGAGTGTCCGTGAAGCGGGCATTCTCTTCCTCTTCTAGGAGTTGCATATGTGCAACGTATAGATCGGGGTGGCGGAGGGCGAAGGTCTGAAGGACCTGCACCTCACCGTTAGAGGGACGGGACTGCATCCTGAGGGGAATACTCAGGACGCCCTATCCAGGGTTTGAATTCCCTCACACACCTTGTGAGCTCACTGTGTGAGAGGGAGTGTGTACCTACGGTGTGCCCTAGTTGTGTACCCTCTCCGAGCTTTTTTCTCGGCGGAGAGGGGTGCTCCTAAGCGCTACTCCGGGTTTGACTAGGGGCGACCCCAAGGCCAGAATTCCGGAGCCCAGCTTGCTTCGGCTGACCCGTGAAGCGGGAAAGGCCACGGTGCAAGGTTAAACCAAAACAACAACAGTGGCCGTTGTCACCGTAGGGTGTCACACTGCGACCGCAGCAAATGGCGGATTTGATCGTTCAGACGGGTTTGGCTGACGCTACCCCACGCCTGAACGACGTCGCTTAACAGCACAAAGTGTGTTGTTACGCGACTGTTACTATGTTGTGTCGGATAGTAAAGTGGTGAGATGCGCACCGAAAAGTGCGGTCGAAGCAAGACCACCAGCCCGATATGATGTTGTTCGTCCGAAACAAGGGACTGGGTAGGTGGTAATGCCAGACGTCTTAGAGCGCCTCTGCGCGACGGCACGGCGAGCTCGTAGCTCGCGTTGCTCGGCGTTCGGTGGCTGCTCAGCTTCTGCACACAAAACAAAAACTTCGTCAGGACTGCGTATTCCAAGGCACTGGTCTGCAACTAGCGTCGGAACGATGACCCGAGTGAGACGGCAATAGTGCGGGGACTATTGCGGTCTCACTGGGAGATACTGGCGGAGCTGTAGACAGGTGTGCACGGCGTGGCGGCACAGGTCGGAATAATGACGATCCGACATAATGATTAATTTGTATTTGCATATCTCTGAGCTACTCGTAACTCGCAGGATGTCGGTGGTATTGGTGGCCTTACGGGAAGCCAACCTGCGAGTTCTGGATTTTAAGGCAGTGTTGGATTTTACTATGCAATTAGACTCCAAGCAATGGCTCATTCACGATTGCGAGCATCTCAATATACTCAGAACACACTATATTTTTGCATTTTATCTATGAATGAATATATAAAGAAATGTAAGGCAAGTTTAAAAATAGCAAATCGCAAACATTACGGCAGCGGGCGTGGCTTAAAAAATGTACTGTGCGGCGCAACAATATTACCTTCGATCGGATGCGATCATTTCTAAACATCAAATCAACGAACCAATCTAATTGAAATTGGAAGATAGGTATTTGAAGAATTTTTGAAAAGATAAACTTTTTTGCTAACGTGACCTTGGTGAGTCCAAAATCAAAACGGTAACTATATGAGACTTACGCCTGTTTCAGAATGTTCGAGTAAGTTCCGGTTTTACAACCCAGATCATATTTAATAAATAAAATACTATCTTTGCGTTTCACAGTCATAGATTTAGCCTATCCATCGGTTAAAGCTTGAAACGCGCTGCATGTCAACTGTCATTTTTATCATTCAGTTATTTTATGTGTTGCATAGCAACCCGAAACTTTATTAGGACATTCTGAAACGGGCCCTAATAACCCTTCTTTACATAATATTTATTTGTAGTATTTTACCAAGCTTTTAAGTAAAATTTGTAAGGTAGCTCACAACTTAATGACAATGCATTGTTAAGTCACTTTGTATTTTATCTGCCTGTCCTTCGATCCGGGTGGAATTTTGCACCTCAAATTTACCAAGCACTTCCCAATGAGTTTTATTAATTTACATCTACATATTAATTCTTGCTTCTTATTGACAAATTAATAAAGCACAAAATATTTTACTTCGAGCGAAAATCAAACCCTAGTCTCCCGGTTTTATAAAAGTGTGTATATGTGATATTCGCTTAGTCTGGGATAGTTCTTTAAATCGTATAGATTTATATTTATTTATTAGAAAAGTATTGCAGTAATGTCCAATATGGAACCAAAGCACATAAGTTGGATTAAAAATGACGTTGGATCAATCATAACATATATCTTTGAGCAGACATATGTGTTGGAACTCGGATTGTCTATGGAATTCTTCAATGGCAAGTGAAGACGATGATTTTGACGCTCATTTTGAAGGTAACAAAGTCGTTAAATTCATAAAGTAACTAACGCAGACAACTGGCACCTCGTCTTCTTCGCGCGGAGCGTTGTGTAAGTTGTGCTCCGCACGGACGCGTCTCCGTGTAAGAATACTAGCAATACTTGACGCCTGAGTTATATGCAAGAAGTCAATTCATTAATAGAACATACATTCCCTAATGTGCATAAGTGTCTAAGAAATTGAAGCTGCTTATCTTGTAGGAAATACATTTTTCTGTTTTATCCTAGACGATAGTACTAAATTCCAATTGGCTACATCACAAAGTAGCAACTTAATAGCTAATCAGTTGTCAATGAATATGAATTATTTTTAGGATTTATTTATAGGAATTAGGTTAGGTTTTATACTTTGAAATTAGGCACCTTATCACAAACTGGTCAAAAAAGTTGCCACAGCACTCGGTGCATAATCAAAATCATTTTGAAACGTATAAAATTTGTAGCAACAAGTTTTACTGTTAGTAAGTGCATACAGTGACTCTACCCACATTTATCATTAGGGTAACAATGCTTTTTGCGGGATTTCCTTCAAGAATCCGCGAGATTAATGAACGTGGCAATATCTTCGGGCTGCCCGATAAATAACAAAATAACGTACGCTTTTATTAACGACTTAGATTAATAAGATACATTACGGTAAAATCCGAGAAACATTTCCATTGTTATCGAATTAATCTTTGAAACAGGTTTACAGTCCCCAGCATTTTGATTTTGATTTAAAATAAAACCAAATTATTATATGTCCAAAATTTTTTGCCACTATGTCTTACTAAAAGATTTGCATATCTTATTTAAAATGTTTTGCAATTGAAGCTGGTAAAATATAATCATTTTATGCGTATCAATGCACCCGAATATCTTCAAAAGCCAGAAGATCCCAGAGCATACAAGTTTTATTTTATTTCCTGCCAAAACTATGTTGAATGGCTCGCGTAAGTATGAGTAAGCCTGACAGGCACAAATTTTCTATTAGTAGGGCTGATGAATTTTTCCCCTCAGAATATCACATTTAATGTGAATTCTCACGCTATCATCTGAACGACCTATGCAGTCTAACAGAACTTTTTTAAGCGCTTTTAGTTTAGTTTGCCATTTTTAAGCGATCGGTTAATTATAGCAATGTTCGCCGCGGTTACCCTTCCAACTCATGTGGATAGGTGACCGCTAGTGGCATTACAACTGAGCACTTCCGTTGCTAGGGTCCAGTCAGGCCCTCAAGTAGGAAATCTGCCGCTAAGCACCTATCGATGTGTACCGTATCATCTTCAAACACATCATCACTTGCCATCAGGTAAGATTTTGGTCAAAGGTTATCCTATAAAGAAAATAACGTTTCCTACCAATGTAATTTTGTACAAGTTACAGGTTTTAGCTGAAGTTACTATATTGTCATTTCGTATTAAGGCAAATGATTTTCAATCAATTTTTTTAACATTTGCAATCTCTAATCATTCTTACTTTGTCAGCGGAAAGAAACGGAAAGTAGTAAAATAAAATTCCCGAATAACCCTATTTCAAAGAGTTTGAAAAGAAAAGTGTTGTTCCACCTAAAGCCATGCAGCTGTTGTAAGTCATAAATCATCTAATGTAGGTGTACTTTTGATTGATTACGTTCGGACCCGCTAAGAAATATTACTATAATAAGCGTTTATTTTTAGTAATCTTGCTTATTTCAGTGACTTTTCTATCCAACTGTTACATAAGAAATAACTGTTATATAATGGTTTGGGATTTGCAACTATTTATTTGCAGTTTCGATCTGTTAAATGGTATTTTGTATCGAATATAAAATTGTAAACAATTATTGTAAACTTGCATTGGAGAAGGCACATAAAGCTAGATTGTTTTTGTCGCTATAAAATATAAAAATCGGCCATGTGTAAGTCGTGTCTCGATCTACTATGGTTACGCATCAAAACAACCCCCGAATAAAAATTTATAACGGTTTTGATCGCAGATCACAAGCATTTGCAGTATTTTATTGGTAAACAGGACATAATTTAAATACTAATTAATATAGGTTTAAGATTCCTAAATAGTTTCATTTTAGTGATAGACTCCGTAACACAACTAGTCTTAAGTGAAAGGACATTGTTAGAAAATTAAATAATATTTAATTACAAAAATAATGATGTATTTATAAAAAAATATTATTATATACTAGCTTTCCGGCCTATGTCCTATTTAAAAACTATTCTATGTTCTTTTCCGGGTCTCAAACAATTTCCATACCAAACTTCATCCAAATCGGTCCAGTTGTTTTTAAGTTTATTCGATGAATACAAATCTTTCCTTATTATAATAAATATGTAGATGCAGATAAAGATATATATAATATACGTCGGTATATAATATATACAAAAATAACTAGACCGGCACACACATGCACGCACGCGAAGGTTCCAATAACATTTCCATTTTTTCCCTGGATGTATAGAATCTTAATAATTAGAATAAAAGATACTAGTAAATCTATCAAGTTTTGGTTTCTCAACATTAAAGTAGTTTAGTTCAACTAAATATAGGTACTTTTGAATAATGAAAGATCATTTTTGAAACCAACAAACCTCTTCTATCTGCACAATTTATCTAAACATCATTAAACTAAACAAGTTCCAAATAGCTTCCTTTGCCGTGCATCAGTGTGCGGCCTCTCTTTACCGACGACTGACTTCGCTCCCGCCGATTCATGCATATTACACGCTTGATGCGCCCAGCTCGCTAGAATTTACCTTCTCAAAAGTCACTGGAATTTACTGGTTCGCTTGCTTTCGAGAAGGTTTGGAAAGATTGAGCTGCATAAAAAATCTTGGTAGATTGAGGCTGGGGAAGATATAAGTATGAAAAATTCGCGAAGTTTGAGTACAATTGACGCATAGTCAGTTTTACTCGTTTCATAGATTAGTGAAATAGTTTTTTAAATATGGAGTTTATACACTAATAATACATTTTGTGTACATACATTTTACTTCTGGGTATGTTTTCCAGCCCCTAGTGGCTTTAATTTACTTACAAATTAAAACTAAATATTGAAAAATGATTGCTTCAATATTTTAAATTTTGTGTTGACGATGCTAGTTATTAACAAAGTATATTCAACAATTTAACAATCATAGTAATTAAACAACTTTAAAAGGTTTATTTCGCGTATATTTATCATTATTTTAGTGGTCACTGGGTGACTGACCACGATCACAGCAAAGTGTTTGAAACATCGGGACAAAATCGACCGTTTAACCTTAAGGAAGGCTTCAGAATATAAAGACATGTTTTATATCGTCCTCTGGGTGCCTCAATTTGCCATTCCACTACTCATGTCTATTGCGGTGTTGTTGCATATTCGGCGCAAAACAAGGCACGGAGCGACATTGGTAGCCAAACTGAACTTCAAACAAGGCTAATTCTTCAATTAGGTTTGAACGCTTTATACGTTTAAACAAACGGGAACGATAGGATACATTCGAGCTAAGTCTCACTCACTACGATAGCTCAGTTGGCAGAACATGTCCCCGCTATAGGGACGGAAGGTCGCGGGTTCAAATCCCGCTCGTAGTTAATTTTTTTCCTTTCCTTGCAATTTTGCATATTAAAAAAAAATACTACAATATATATATACATACACAAACCATTAGAATACACTTGGTTTATTGTTTCATTCAAAGTTTATGGGGGGTTGACCCCCGAAATGGCCTCCGTCCACCCCCTATAGCAATTCCAGTCGCCTTGCAGAACAATCTCTTCAGTATTGGTTGCGGATATCACTAGTTAGGTTCATTATTGTGGTACTTCCACCACCACGATATCATCTTTAGGTATACTACTCCAGATGCTGCTGTCATCTTGCGTCGTTACCGATAATGGTTGATACCACGCAGTATGGTGCAACAACCACTGCAGAATCCATGAAATGAGACCATATTCCACTCTTCTAGACCTGTGCCAATATCTTCCAATCATAATATCACCATTTAGTAATAGGATCGCGCCGATGTAGACTGTTTAGTTCACACACCTCACTTTCAATGTAAACTGCCATTTCACTAGATAGGTGTTTTTTCTAGATATAAGTATATCTAGAAAATGGTTAAATCTAAAGAAACAGTAAATTAATTGGTTACAAAAATGTATGCTATAAGTTGTGAAAGCTTTGTACTAGTACTCATCCTTTTAACTAAATATGAAGAGGTTTTGAAATATAATTACAATCACTATCGCATGCTAAGCGAATCATATTTTACAAATTGTTGGAGCACAAAATGTCATGCCCTGGCGGGAAACTAACACGCGTCCTCCAATTTTGCGCCGGATGTGTATGAGGCATCTGGCGTAAAATCAGAGGACGCGGGTTCGATTCCCGTCCAGGACAGAACATTTTGTGCTCCAAGAATTAGTAAAAAATATTAAGAGATATTATTATTAATTGTGATGTCTATAAAAAGACATTGTTGAAGATGAAACAGCATATCTTTCAGTGAATATCATAGATATAAAGATATAGATATAAAAGTTTTATTGGCCCTTTAGTAATTTTTTTTACAGGCAAGTCCAAGGTACATTTAAACATATTTATACTACTAAAATATATTAAATTAAATTCTAATTACGTCTATGTAAATAATTGATTAAAATATAAAAAACATAATATTTTACACTTAATATAGTTAAATACAATTTGCAGTTATCACGTTTGCACTTGTCCTAAGAACAAAGATTCTATAAGCTGCATTGATTCTTTTAATGTGTAGAAGGGATTGTTTTCAAAAAGTGTTTAAGTTTTAGTTTGAACAAACTGTATCTTAAGGTAGTCAAGCTTTTTGGTAATTTATTATACATAAGTATTTTCGAATTAAGATCTTGTTTCTGGACTTTAGCCAATCTGTTTTTTGGTACAACCAGACTTTCATTATTTTTTATGATTCGATTTTCATTATTGCGCAGATTGTAAAGTAGAACTTTTTCCTGCTTTTCTGGAATATTCCTATCATCATGAATTTCTTAAAAAACAATTATAGATGTAAAGAGAAACAACTGTCATAATTTTGTCTTTCTTAAAGTGCTCCCTTGCCCCCGCAAGGGAGCACTTTCAGAACTACTACGCTTTTTCAGCCCATTAATTGTTCTTCATATAGGTAGGCAATAGTAGCTCTAGATACAAAAGCAAAAGTAAAACTTCCAAACTCATTGAAACGAACTTGAGTATACAACATTATTATTTCAGGGTGTATCCAAGTATTTTCTTTGCCTAAATTAACATTAATTTACCCGTTTCCCAAAGGTAGAAACTCATTTTGTGGTGGAACTTTCTAGAATCGATCTAAGCATGAATAAAGGATCAAACGGTTTAGAAAACTTTTCATTATCTTCCTATAACATAATATCTTTTATTTTGTGATTTCAAAAGGCATTGGTATTGTCGTTTTAGGAATTTCAATTTCTGTGAGAAGGAGGTCTATTTAAATAACTACTTGAATATAGATAACCTAGGTTTAGGCTTGCATTTACTGGAAATATTTATTGACAGTACTAATAAAACCACGACGGAAGTTTTTAGCGACATCATGTATTATGTAAAACTTGTATATACAGAGAATAAAAACTTTTTCTTTCATGTCCTTGAGAGCCAGTAGTTCTAGCTTAACCTAACAACATCTTCGACCACTTAATCACTTACCATCTGAGATAGTGGTCAAAGGCTAACCTATCAGGCATAAAAAAATGCTTATGAAATAAACAGATAATCTAGATATATAATAAGTAACTAAAGTAATAGATCATAATCTTCTTACCCTTGTTCCACTCCTAAAGGGATCTGTAATAATATTAATTGACAAAATTAGGACGCCATACAATACCATATTAAAGTAAACGAATTTTGTCTTCGGTTATTAGACAAGGTACTACTGTTCTAGGTACCTGACAGCGTATCTGATCTTTATATAATGTACTTACTACTTTTCGCTTATAAAAGAAGTTTCTTTACTCAGTTACGTACATTGTAATGTGCCTTAGGTTTAACAACACCCTATTCATCAGCGTATTTGTTTAATACGCTTCTCTTATCGAAGACGATATCAAAGGGACTTTGAAGACTCATATTTTAAAAGTGGAGCTGAATTTTAAATGATATATGAGAGACTAACGACTTCGTAAAGTCGCAAAGATCTAATAGTTGTAAATAATTAAACTTGTCAACTAGGTTGACAATTTGGATCACTACGTGTGAGTAACTGTAACAGCCGTATAGTCCACTGCTGAACACAGCCTCCTCTATTTAAGGGGTATTTGCCATAGCCCCCACGCTTGACAGGCGTCTTAGGGTACGCAGTTAACTTGGCAGTTTTTAGAAGGCGCTGCTACCCACCTTGCAGTATTTTTCCCTTAGTCGCCTCTTACGACACCCACGGGATGATATGGGTAGGTGCAATTCTAACCCGGCACCCCACGGGACTATGTTGAATGATGAAAGGCTATGCTGATGCTCTGTTGAATGATGAAAGGCTATCCTGATGCTGTGTTGAATACCATAATTAACTTTTAGCTATTATACTTAAATAAGAGACTGTACGACTGGTTTATTATCGACATTATCTACAATATGTCACAGTGCGTGTTTTGCAGTAATAAAATATAGCACAATCAGTATCTTAATTCCTGATAATATATTTGCGAAGCTTGTTAAGCTTGTTTTTTTAATATAATTACAACTACAGAAATATTTTAACAACGTTCTAGATTTGAACACGTGATCATCCATCCCTATAGATGGGATGTGCTCTGCCAATTGAGCTACCGTGGCGAGGGAGTCATAACTCAAATTTATCCTTTCGTTCCTATAGTCCTTTTATTTAACCTGTCACAAGGGGATGGAAGAAAGTTTTAAACTTATTCGCTTAGCAGGTGTTATTGCAATAATTACAACTTAGAATTTTAGAATTTGAATTTTCTTACGTTTAGAATTTTCTTTATTTTACTACAATTTAGTTTTCTTCTTTTCAGAATCATCAGTTGAACTTATCAAGACTTAGTTACAAACACAAGAACATATTATGAATAATATGTTTACGCTAACAACATTCAGGAACTCAAGAACGTATTACATGAAACTAAGACGGCCCCGTGGGGTGCCGGGTTAGAATTGCACCTCCCCATATCATTGTCGTAAGACGACTAAGGGAAAAATACTGGAAGGTAGGCAGCAGCGCCTTCTAAAGAACTGCAAACTTGCACTGCGATCCCCAAGACACCTGCCAAGCGTGGGGATTATGGCAAATACCCCCTTGATAGGGGAGGCTGTGTTCAGCAGTGGACGATCAGGCTGTTACAGTTAGACGGTATAAAGCTTTGATGTGCGTCTAATGCACGTCAAAGCTGCTCATTTGGCGCACTTTTTTCTAAGTCGCCTCTTACGACACCCACGGCAAGAAATAGGGAGGCGACATTCTAACCCGGCACACTAATGAATCACAATACATAAGAAAATTATATTATATAATTATATATAATAATAATGTTCCGAACGCAACTTTGCGATGGCGCTATCTACTTATTTTGATCTGTGGTTTTACTAACGTGTGTGAAAAATGACTTTTGGTTGAATTACTTGTACCTTACCTTTTTTCGATTTTTGTTTTTTACTCTGGATTGTTTACAATAACTTGATTTGAAGTTGTGTAGCTGGTGTTGCCTCATAATACCAATAAATTGAATTGAAGTGTTGTGCATAGACGTTATAGACGTTGAAGATTGATTGATATTTCTTGTGGAAATTGGTGTAGGGAACCCTGTGAAGGAAAATTTTCTCTCCCCAGCACGTACTTAAGTAATGCTATTTGCGTTCTATTTGCCAAATTTGCGTTCATAGGTAAGCGTGAAGGTAGTAATTATTAAAAGGACACGAAGAATTCAGTAAGTTGTATACCTTAGTTCTAGTTTTAACTCCGCGTATCGCGGATAGTTTAGTTTACCAACAGGTTGTCTAGGTAACAGAACTCTGCTATTTCATGCCTGCCTAGGTTATCTGGAATCTTAACATATAAAAGAATATAACCATGAGCAGAGTCAAATCCGTGATCTTAAGATACGAGCGTAACATACTCTTCCAATGTAAAAACTGAGGTTATTCTTTTTATTACAAATTTTCATTTTGTTCTTATTGTGAACTGTCTAATTATTGTCATACTAGCATTCCACCCGCGCGTATGTCGGTTATCGCGCAAAACCATTAACCTCTTTTGCAGCAACAGCAGTTGGATAAAAAGTATCGTATGTCCTACCTTCCCCGGGTCTCACAACTATTTCCGTACCAAATTTCATCCAAATCGGTCTAGTAGTTTTTAAGTTTATTCGTTGCATACAAAAATCCATAATACAAATCTTTCCTCTTTATAATAGTAGTTATAGCCATAAATATATACTTCTGACATGGCTAATGTTGCAAATTACATCAGCGAATACTTTTAACGTTGAAAATAATCCAAATAAGGCACAACAAGGAATATAAAACAATTAAATTTTTAGTCATAAAAAATAAGTAATTTTGTTTACGCGTGGTAGTGAAAAAAACTTACAAAATAACAACGAAAGCCCAATAAGTGGACTTAAATGAAATAATTACAATGTTAATATCAATAATGAAACTCAGCTGTAGCAAAATATTACAAAATATTCATTCACCAGGCAATATATACTTTAAAATTGATAAATCAAAAGTAAAACCAGCGTCAATATAAACTGGATTAGCTGCAAAAGGCAACACTTCGTACGCTGTAACCGTAAACAAAGGCATTCATAACCGTAACATTCTCCTTCGTACCGTAAAATTTGCGGTTTCTTAGGGGAAGGGAAATTAATATTAATAATATACGAGTACTGTTTTACAACTTCTCAGCAAGTCTTATCTTACATAATACAGATAGAAAATCACCGAATATATATGTTTTTAGTCATTTTAGTTGGGCTCTCTATTGTTAAATTAAAGTATCATTAAACAATTATATTATAAAGAATAAATTCATAAGTTTTAATATTTTTATGTTTGCAATAACGCATGCTCTGCGGATTACATTACAAAATTACAAATTAACGAGAGGAAAAACTTAAGTCATGTGCGGGATTCGAACCCGCGTCCATCCACCCCTTTAACCGGGGTATGCTGTAATCCTCGATATAAAAAAAATCCTTTCGTAATTTTGTAATTTTGCAAAATTCATAAGTATTTCTTAGCAAACTTTTCTATTTTAGTTTATATTTGGGCTGTTGCTGCTTCTAAAATAACCCTCATGTATCTAGGTGAAATATAAACTAATTAAAATAACTTATATATGACTCCCTGGGGACTCGTTATTTCATATGCGTAGTTTTCATAGATGAAATAAAATATTTTAAATGATTCATTATTATTTTCTTTATTAATCTAGTCAATATTAAAAAAAGAAACCGAAAAAAAATTGTTTTACTGACTATCTAAAGAAATTAGCTTTATCGCAATGAGAAAAAATATGGTTGAATTGATCATAACGCTGGTTCAAATAAGCAAATGTTCGTTAAGTATGAGCGAAAAAAGCCCTTTGTTACCGTAAACCACGTTAAATTATTTATTTTTACCGACTTTGTTGGTTGTTTTAATTGCTTTTCTATGTAGGCCAAACCTTCCATGGTGTTTATGATCATCCCACCATGTACATCTAACCAAACTTTCTGGTTATTGAAGCTGCACCCCTATGTAATTTAAATCAGGATTCGTGGTTATGTTTGTAGGCCTAACCAAGTTAGTGGTTATTTACAAAGATCTGTAACGAAATCTGACTTTGCTTTTATGATAAAATAACTAAACATGAGCGACGTTTCCTGGTTTCAGAAGAAACTAAAGAAGAAAAAAATTGATTTTTCCAACTTCTATCTATAGGTAATAAATAGTCTTAAAATTGGCAGCTGTATCAAGTTTCAACACATTCAAGACTGAGTCAATATTCATTATCTTAGATTCAATCATATTGATGCATATAATTAAAAATTTGATCAAAACGTGGATCAATAAATACTGTATAAGACGAGCGAGGGTGAGGGCATTAAATGTTAAGAACGTTGTTTGGCTAATAAACGCGTTTGGTTGCACTCAGTCAACTGCGCAAAAATAATTACTTGGTTGATATTTTTTTGTGAGTGTAGAGTCAAAAAATAATTCATTAATAACATAATTGAAGGACAATAAATATCCGCCTTAGACAATTTCACCTCTAAATATTGCCACAAGTGGTCAAATAGTACGGAGTGCTCCCCAACTCACCAATTGTTATAATTTAAAAAGTAATCTTAATGTTTAAGATTATGTATAAATTATCTAAGGTTATATGGAATGAAACATTTTTGTTTTCACTATCCGTCGTAAATTAAAACTAAAAATGTCACTAGTGGCTTAAGGGATAACCCGAAATGGACGGTTAAATGTTTGTTTGTTTAGGGAGGACATAGATGCTGGCTACCGCCTGTGCGGTCGTCCAGCTCCACCGGGTTTTGGGCGAGGGCCTGGCCCTACAATAGCCCGGGAGGGAGAAGTGCCGAAGGCACTTCTCCCGAGACGGGCGTAGAAGGCGAAAAGCGCTTTCTACCTCCGTCTCCTGCGGACGCCGAAAACGTACCGCTATTATAGGAGGGGTTGACAGCGAGCTCAAGGGCACCACTGTGGTTCGGACCTCGGCTTGTCTCGCTGTCGAGAGACATGGGGGGGATCGGAGCAAAATGCCTCTGTGCAACTGCAGTGTTGCACAATTGGGCCCTACTGAATAATACTCTTTGACTATTTGGAGAGCAATTTATCGTGACCTTGTTTTTGCCTCGAGCTCGCCGGCGAGCTCGGTGTTTGATTGTGTGACCTCTGATTACCTCACACCTGGGGATTTTACCTCGACGACTTGCGGATAACGCTAAAGCTGCCAATGTAATGGCTGCGATGGGGTCATCCGGGTCGTCTAATACCTGCCGTGGTCGGCGACGGGGGGGTTTGAAAAATGGGATAGAAGAGGCAGTCGAGTAGTTCGATGCCTGGACAACCAATGGGTTCGGGTGGTGGGGCGCTCGATCAAAGTATCGGCGGGCGCAGTCCTTATTGAACTGCGCTAGAGAGGGAAGGTTTAAGTCGCAATGCAACTCGGTGTTCCGGATATACCACGGGGCGCCGGTTGCATTACGAAGAAAACGGTTTTGGATGACTTGAAGTTTATGAAGGTGGGCCTCACTAGCATGACTAAACACTACTGATGCGTAAGTCATGATGGGGCGGATGCAGGCAGTGTAAAGTGTCTTCTTATTACTAAGAGACATTTTACTCTCTTTGCGAAGTAGGGGACCAAGGCGACCCATTACGAAGGCCGCTCTGTTGCGGACGGTTGTTATGTGATCGTTAAAGGTGAGATGACGATCAAGGGTGATTCCGAGGTATTTTGTTCTAGGAACCCAGGGAATGGGTTCGTCGAACAAAATAAGCGGTTTCGGGTAAGGGGAGCGTGTCTTCTCAGTAAAGCACATAGCTGTGCTTTTAGCTGGGTTGACCGCGATGCGCCATTTTCGGAACCAGTCACCGATCTCGGTGACGGCCCGTTGAATGACGAAATAGGACTGTCTGTTGATATGCCACCCAGTGGTGTAAATGGCGGTATCGTCCGCATATTGGGCTAGGAATACTTTGGGCTGAGAGCGTGGGATGTCACTGGTATACAGTGCAAAGAGAATAGGTGATAGCACGGAGCCCTGAGGGACTCCGGCTCTGACTGGGTGGGGGGAGGAGAGGGTGCCTTCCACGCGATAGCGAAAGCTTCTGGCTTTAAGGAAGTCTTGTAGGATGAGCACAAGACGTTCTGGCACGCCAAATTGGTATAGCTTGTAGATCAAGCCATTGTGCCAGACTTTGTCAAAAGCTTTCGCTACGTCGAGGAAGACTGCTAGCGTAGTCTGGGGTTTGGGGTACTTATTGAAGCCCTCAATGATGTGCTCCGTGAGGCGGTGCACCTGTTGGACGCATGAGTGTCCGGGTCTGAAGCCAAACTGCTCATCTGGGATAAGGTGGTGTTCCTTAGCATGGGACTGGAGACGGTTTGCAAGTAACCGCTCGTAAAGTTTGCCTAAGGCACTGAGGAGGCTGATGGGGCGGTAACTGGTGGGGTCAGATGAGCTTTTGCCTGGTTTGTGAATGCCAATGACATTTGCACATTTCCAGGTGTCTGGGAATAAGCAGTGGCTCATAGCAGCATTGAAGATGCTGACTAAGAGATGGATGAGAGGAGGAGAGAGGGTTTTAAGAACCCTGTTGGAGATGCCATCGGCACCGGGGGATTTGCGCGGTCGGAGGGCCTTGATCAGTCTCGCCACCTCAGCGTAAGTCGCTAAGGTGATTGGTGGGAGTTCAGAGGTGACCACAGAGCTTTTACGTTCGACTTCAGCATCCACCGAATCGAGGTGAGCTTGGTCAACGTGATCTACGTTAGGGGAACACTGAGCCTCTAGGCTATCAGCTAGGCACTCAGCTTTGTCTTCGTCAAAGAACGCTGGGACTAGTGGGACTGGTCTGTATAAGGGAGGCATGTCGTTGTAGTTACTTCCTTTCAAGCCTCGCGCCAAGTCCCAGTAAGCATGGTGGCTTGGCACGAGGTTTGAAAGTTTATCGCCCCATTGTTGATCACGCAACTCAGACATGCGACTTTGAACCATGCGTTCAAAGTGGCGTTTCTTAGTTTTGTTCTCTTTACTGGGGTAAGAGTCGTAATGTCGGGTCACTGCTTTACTCTCCGTCACCAATCGTCTCACATCCGCTGGAATGACAAGGCGCCGGTCGTCCGGCACTATGACCTCCTTTGCGGATGCACCTACTACGGTGGAGAGGTGATTGGTGAACGAATCGATCGCAAGGGTTACGTCATCTTTTGTCAGGATGTCGTCAGGGATCTTGTCAAGGTCCGGTGAACTGATAGCCTTTAGGGCATCGCCTACTTGCTTCCAGTTCACTATCGTCTTAGTGGGGCGGGGGAGGTCAGTCGTTGGGTCGGGACCTAGTCGCAGTATAATGGGTCGGTGGTCAGAGTGAAGCTCGTGAACCACTTCTATGGAGCGTAACCGGAGTGTTACGCCTCTGAGTAGTGCCATGTCAAGCAAGTCAGATCGATGGTCTTCCATATAAGGGTAGTGAGTGGGCTCAGTGGGCGCAATTATGTCAAAGTTAAGTTCTGCGATTAGGTTTTCAAGTGCAATACCTTTGGGATTGTTGACGTTACAATTCCATAGGATGTGCTTACTGTTGAAGTCGCCAATCAGAAGGACGGCGCTTCCTAATGAGAACAAGGCTTCTAAGTCAGCTCGGACGATCGGCTTGGAGCAAGCTTGGTAACAGGACGCTATGACTATAGGTTGATGACCAGTCATAGCTAGGAGGCAACAAGATGCTTCCATATTAACAAGAGTCGGGGTAGGTAGGGGAATGCAGTGCAGGGACCTTTTGTAATAGATAAGAGTGCCTCCCCCACGGGAGTTCACTCTATCATTACGTACCGTTCTGTAATTGGCAAACCTAAGGTTCGCCTTCCCCGGTTTTAGAAAGGTTTCCTGCACGCATAAGATATCGATAAGGTGGGTACAACAAAAGTCGTGGACGAGGTCACGTTGTTTGAAGAGGCCGTCAGCGTTAAATGACGCTACCGAAACTGAGTACGGTTTCGTGCGTTCGGTTGTACTACCCATAGTGGTTGTACTGGGGAGGGGCCTGGGGGACGAAGCGCTTAAGGGCGCTTAGTAAGTTTGCGTGTTCCAATGTGTATTGGATCACGTCCGCTGGGGATTGAGCGTATTGCATCTTGTGGAATAGCTCTTGTACCTCATTGATGTCAACCGACATAGCCAGATCGCTGACTAGGTTGATTGCCTCTTGAAGAGGGGCAGCCATCAATGGCATAGGGGGAGCTTGTGGCCGGGAAGCGGCGCGGGGAGGGGCGCGAACGGTGTTGGCAGCGGGTGCCGGGAGCGCGGGGCGAGCCGGGGCCGGTGCGCGGGCAGGGGCCGCGGCGCGGGCGGGTGCGGGAGCGGGCGCGGGCGCGCGGGCTGGGGCGCGGGCGGTAGCGACGGTCTTAACCATACTGGGTGGTTTAGACCATGCGTTACGGGCTGGGAGCGGCGCGGGTATTACCTGTGAGGCAGGTACTACCGTTAGTTTAGGGCTTACCCGTTGGTAGCGGTCATAAGAGGGACGGGTCGGCCTATGCCTTGCCACCCTGTGGTTCACTCGTGGTGCTTTAGGGCAACCTAATTCCTTAATTCGCGGTATGCCCTTGAGCACCGCATAGGACACAACTGGGTGGGTCCGGCGAGTCCCGGGTGCGAGTGCACGCTGCTGTCGCGTGATCGCCTAGGCACTTAACGCACCTAGCGCGAGCGAAGCAGAAACGGGAGGCGTGCCCGTATAGTTGGCAGTTATGGCACTGCGAGGGACTCCCGTTCTTGTATGGGGCTTGGACATCGAGTCCTGAGAGGCCACAGACCTTTTTTAAATTAAAAATGGCCTTGCCTTCAGGTGTACGATCTAGTACTACTCGTAGGGACTGCGGTCCTTCCCGCTGTACATGCGGTGAACTGCATGTACGGGGAAGTCTTGTGCCTTCAGGTCGGCACATACCGAATCGGTATGTACCTCCTTGGGCACCCCGCGGATGACAACGCGGAGGACTTTCTCCTCTTCGAGCGCATAAGTGTGAAAACTTATGCTCTCTTTACGGAGGAGCTTTGTTAGCGCTCTGTGGTCGCTAATGGTGGACACTTGGACTTTAATGCCCTGCTGCGTGGAGCGGGCATTAGTATAATGGATCCCACGATCCGAAACTAAACGGGACAGCATGTCCCATTTGGTTTTGTCCTGAATGAACAGGGGCGGAGGTGGTTTTTCGCGGCGCGCGCTCGCGTCCTGAGGGGACGCGGCAGTGGTGGCCGGAGCGGAGGGAGGAGACGCGGGGCGCGGGGCGGGGGTCGGCTTCTTGCCGGAGGCGGGGGCCTTAGCGGGTGCCTTGGCGGGAGGGGCGGAAGTTGCGCAACTAGCGGCTTTAGGAGCACGCTTGCGTTTCCTATCTACGACGGTATAGCCGTCGTTATCTGAGTCCGAGTCGGTGCGTAAGGCGCGACTCGGATCTACATCCATCTCCGTTTCGGAGTCCGAAGTGGGCTCGACAACGGCGATGGAGGGACGGGTGCTCGCTGGCCTCCCGATCGGTGAGCGCGAGCGAGACCTCTCACGGGGAGGGGCTGCCACCGTGCGTCTGTTGTCAGGGCCCGGAGCGGGCGAAGGACGGTTAAATGTACGACTGTTTTATATAAATATTCCACGGTCCGTAAAAATTACGTAGAACTAGTTTAACTATTTGATTTAGATGCTTAATGTAATGACCAATTATCATAAACCTTTAAATATATCACAATATAGTGATATACTGTGATATACCTCGCCCCGCTTTACTGATGGGGCGTTTGCCATTTGACAAGCGTCTTGGAATTTTCAGTGTAAAATAGCTGTCCACCTTCTGGTATTTTACACTTCGTCGCTTCGTATGAGTCCCACAAGAAAATAAGGGGTGGGAGCACTTTGAGGGTCCAATTCGGTATTACAGTATATACCGTGTTGCACCCAAAAATTGCACCAACTTCTATTAATTTGAATTACGCAAAAGGATCAATTTCAATGTAACCTAATGTTTCTGTCACTAATACGGTTGTAATTTTCTTTATTGGCACTACTAATTAAGCAAACACTGTTTTTATTATATCAAAATGACGGAATATATTTAAAAAAGTCTCATTTAAAGATCAAGCTGCCAGAATAAGGGTGACGAATTATATATAAGTATATACATCTATTGGATTTTTATTCTCAATCTGAATTCACATTTTTTTTGATAGTATAATTTTTTTTTTTTAAAACATATGGTTTCATAAATAAAAAAAATAAAAAAAAACAACTTCAAACATTACATACGCAGTATTAAGGATAACTCAAATACTTCTCGTCAGACCTCACACAAATTAAAATGAAACCACATAACAAGCATTTGAATATAAAGGAAAACATCAGAATATACACTCAAAACAAACAAAAAACAGATCGCCCTTCTTTTATTGAAGTCGGGCTCACTGTCAATAAAAAATACTGTCGGGCACACAGAGTCTCAAGGTATTATAAACGGGCTACAACGTCACAACAAAAAACAGGAACATTTTTTTCCGGGCGCCAAGAGAAAATACACGAATCAACAATATCGTATGGTTGAATAACTTTTACTTTCATGTAAATATAATCAATATTTGATTTACCCTTCAAATTCTAGAGTTAAAAGCCAAGTGTAAGTTATACATATATTTCGTTATTTGCCAATTATTATTTACTCGGCAAAAGTGAAACAATCTGAAGGAATTTCACTCAAGCATCCAAAGGTTTTGTTGCGGAAGAGATCAAAATTGGCTCTTTATTGCAAATATTTATCGTTCTGATTGCTTCTCAGTAAATATTTCGATCCTTAGGAATGTTATAAATGAAAATTGGTCTTACGTTAAACTTTACAACATTTTTAATCTGACCTATTTTTGGAATAGCGTTCTAGAAATTTTAATCAAAATAATTGATGACAAAATGAAAGTTAATATCATAAACATAATCTTCTTTTATGTCTATGCAATTTGTTTGCAATCTAACGGGGTAATGCTGCCAGCATCCTGGGCACGCTGTCAACTGGTAGTGATTTAAAGCATTTGGACTGCCTGTAGCCCTACATTGGCCGCTATGTTGCCTAAGCTCTTTTGTTGTTGTAACTGTAGTCTGATATTTATAGCATTTTGTGAATATAGACATACCAAAGCTGAACAAAATCTTGCATATATATATATTGTAAGCCATTTCTGATATTTCCTTTTGACGTACAGTTCCCTGATTAAGAATATTATTACTGTTCTACTCCTGTGAGATGCGATAAAAGGTGAGCAAAGGAAAAATGTGCGTCATGAACAGTATGTCACCACTCACAATGATGTAAATAAAGTGTTTTTGTTTTTTAGTACCCTTGACTTCAATATCGCTTGATGGTAAGTGATGTTGTGATCGAAGGTGGTATCAGGCTTTACCTAGAATGGGAACTGGTTCTGAAGATCAGTTGCCGGAAAAAACGGACAGGTGCTTTGAAACAGATTTTTCAGGGTATTGGGTAAATGCCCTCATGTTAAGTGTCGAAGCTTTCGAAAAAAGTCTCTTGGCCTCCTGTTTTTGACTTAGAATGGCAGTCACAGGTTAAACCGGAACCAACAGCTTAATAAGCCGGCCGGACCACAGTAGTAAATGCCACGACCGGTCACCCATCCAAGTAATGACCACAGTGAAAATCGTTGAACCTTCTAAGTTAACTTTTAATAGTTGATCGAATCGGAACGATTAGGCTGGTTAAGCTACAAGCGCTTTAATCACCAGTCTTAACATATGGGGCGCACTACAAGACTCCTTAAACTCCTAAATTTTACGCCTGATAACCCGAAAGGTAGCAAATATACTGCCAACGAGCATGGTAAAAGACCATAATGCCGAAGCAAACATTTTTTAGGGTTCCGAACTAGAAAACGGGATCCTTTTACTAAGGTTCAGCTGTGCGTCCTTCTGATGACCATTAAAGGGCTGTATCTTTGAAACCGTAATAGGTAACAGATTTAAATAATACAGAGTATGTGTTAGTAAATGCATTAGCCGCCATCGTCAGAAAGTTTATCCACATATTATAGACGCGTGGACATCACGTACTGTGCGATTTATCTTTTCTGCCTTCTACTTGCAGAATTTGGAAATCTGCTTAGTCTCACTGTATTTCCGAGCAGCTACAACACGGGGTTCTTCAAAAGGCGAGTCAACAGAGTTCATTGACAGATGCAGTTCGTCACTTGTGACAAACTGCATCTGTGATAGGCTATGGTCACAGCAAAACCTTAGGTGGGCCTCGTGCTTGTTTCAACACGACAGCATTAAAAAAGAACTGTGGTTCGTATGAGTAGCACAAGAGTATCTTTATATACATGATAGTTGCTTTATACCTATCCGATATCAAATGAGTATCCATAAAAGACTTTGTGTATGGCAAACAAAAACAATATTAAATCAATCAAACAATATCAATTCCTTTGCAATACAAAATATAGCTCTCAAAACAGAATCATATTGCAAAATAAAACCATAACAATGACAAACTGCGTACGTGAGCCAAGTTTCATTACTCATGCCACCGCAACGCTCAAAGTTTTCGATCCCAAAACATTTGGTATGCAAAACTTAAGCCAACTTATCTTTAACAAAGTAACGCAAGTAAACAGTATGAGAACTACCATTAATTACAAGTCAATCAAATTAGGTTAACTTACTCGAATAATACTGGACTGACTTTTTGGTCTTGAAGCATGAAGATTGAAATCCTAAATATATATTATTAGCATTTGGTTAAATAGAAAATTTCAATAGTATTTTGGAGTTAAAAACTGTCCCCGGTAGATGGAGCTTGGCATACCTTAACACGGCACTGAAATTGTGTCGTGGGTAACGTAGTTTTCCAGTATCACTAACCTACCCCTTTAAGAGAAAAAGATTTTTAAGAGATAAAGATGTTTATGTTTTAGTAGCTTACAGTTTCTAGCTTAAGAATATGACGATAATTTGATGAACGTTTCCAGGTCTCCCTGTTGGATGTCTCAAAAGGTAGCTAATATGTCACCATGTAAAGGAAGTTGTTGCATACACAAAATAGCTTATACTGTTTATCATCTGATAGCCATTATTAACCGCAGTGATACCTATAGTGATATAGCATGTAGTAACAAATAGAAGTTTCCCAAAGGAGGTATACGTCAAGGAGGCAGCCGGTCAAAGTCACAATTTTCTACAATATGTTTTATGGAAAGGCGACTCATGTTGTAAGAGAAACATATTTACCTGTCTTCACAAACGTTAGATGAAGGGTAGAAATAAGATAATGACCATTGGTTTATTATTTATTAAATTAATCATAATATGACCTATACCGTGATAATTATATTGATTTGAATGTTGGGCAACCGAAAGCGCGCTTATGTTTCATTATGTAATTCTGAAATATACTTTAATAAACAAGATATCAAGTCCTAACTTAAATTTCAAGTTATGTGCCGTGTCTCAGCAAGTTGTTATAATGAAGTACTGGATGACCTTCCTCTTATTACTTTAGTGAATTCCTTTAAAATAATTACTTGGAACCACCCTTAGGTCGACACCGCCATCAAGTGAAGAATCGTTAGATGAAGGGTAGAAATAAGATAATGACCATTGGTTTATTAGTACATTAAATTCATCATAATATGACCTATACCTTGATAATTATATTGATTTGAATGTTGGGCAACCGAAAGCGCGCTTATGTTTCATTATGTAATTCTGAAATATACTTTAATACACAAGATATCAAGTCCTAACTTAAATTTCAAGTTATGTGCCGTGTCGCAGCAAGTTGTTATAATGAAGTAATGGATGATCTTCCTCTTATAACTTTAGTTAATTCCTTTAAAACAATTATTTGGAACCACCCTTAGGTCGATACCGCTATCAAGTAAGGGACCACAAAAGTCCCTACTGTTATAATGTGATTTGTATTTTAGCAGGCATTTGTAATGTGAAGTATACTTATACTTACATTTACCAGTATACTTAATACGAGTAATTTAATGTATTTTAGGGTTTGGCAAGTATTGTCGGATACGTTAAATTTATTTCATTCCATTTCAAGGGCTCTTTACATCCAATGTAATACAGAAACCTTTTAATATTCGGATTAGTCTGACTAGTTTCAGTTTCATAAGAGTAGTGAAGTATTTCCGAACAGTTACGACTTAGGAACCTTCAAGAAGAGAGCATATTCCCTCCTTAAAGGCCGGCAACGCATCCTCGAGACCTCTGGTGTTGCGGATTTTTGTGGGCGACGGTGATCACTTACCATCAGGTGAGCCGCCTGCTCGTTTGCCCTCCTATGCCATAAAAAAAAAAAAAAGAGTACATCAGTTAGTTAGTAAATATACACTAGAAAATCATAGGCACATTTTTAAATGCATTGGGTGCCTTATACCACAAATTAATCGTGTGTAGAACACAGTCTGTATTTTATATACCACTCGTTTATCTGCTTCAAAATGTTTATGGTTATGAGGTTGTTGCAACACTATTATAACTACTATTATTTGTCACTATTTTTGAGCAAAAAGTGAACATTTGAGGGTTATTTAGGGCTAATTGCAAAGCTCTATTGGGCTTATCTTGCCACAATTTATCTTCATATTTTTTTCACAGATAAGGTATAAGAAAAACAGCCTGTATTCTATATATGAGTATTTTTTATTATTGCTGTTGGGTAATCCTTTGACCACAACTCACCTGATGGTAAGTGATGGTGTGGTCGAAGGTTTTAAACAGGCTTAACTTAACTTAACTCTCAAGGACAGTTGCCGGAAAACTTCGTTAGGTGCTTGATGATACATTTTCTACTTGAAGGTAGGCCCGCTTGCCAGGCGGGCCTAATCTCAAGGTACCCTCCAGGTGAAGCTCAAGCCCGCGGCGGGTTTTGAACCATGGTCCTTCTGCGCGGCATTCCATAGCCAATGCCACTGAGCCACCACTGCTTCACTTTGTGGTATACGGCACCCAATGCATTATAAAAATGTTAACACATTGTGCCTATGATTGTGTACTTCCTAACTGACTGATGTACTCTTATGAAACTGATATAAAAATATACAGTTTGCATACATAAACTTGTCAATCAAAATTTTTGGTTAGATCTGAATTGGATTCTAAAGTGATAAACTATATCTGGGTTGGATAAATTCGGTGACCTATTTTCGTTCCGTTTCAGCATAACTGTCCAGTGGATTTTTTATAGCAGATTTGATAGTGTTAAATCGTATTGTTATTTTATGTAGTATTTTATTGTTAACTACGGAGCTGCCCCAAGATAACATTAAATTGTGGCAAGGCCTTTTTAATTTTTTTATTATGTGGTACCTAATTTATGAAGTCACATTGGCTGAGCAGGAAAATTGGGCGCATTTGGTACTGGATTCATAAATTATATATCAAGTGTTTATTCTAAAATATTGATTGATTATTGTATAATTAAAATATGTGTTATTATTTAATATGGATTTCCGCAGAGTAACGCCTGAATTTATTTCTTATCAAAAATACCATTGATAGCTTAATATATCTAAGCTAAATATAGCTTCAATACGCATTATATTGCTGATAAACTACACATAAACTTGAATGCAGTTATGTAAGGGTTATGACTCTAGGTCAATTTAGACTATATATGCCTAAAAGGTCAACGCACTCCTATGATCTCGATACCTCATCAACGTCATTCTCACGACTACTCGCTATGCCGATACGACATTGATTAGTATATTTTGCTGTATGGTGTTATATACAAAGAATCTGAATGGTTTGGTTTCTTCTATGTGGTACGAAGCTAGGTCAATGAGTGAGCGCCAACCATAAGCTGACCTTTAACATTGGTTCGTATTATATTTATTTATAGACTTTAACATTGAATGAGTCCTGTTGTCTGACTCGCCACTGTGGTCAAAGTTCAGATTACATCTAGAATATGAAGTGGCTTTAAAGCTAGCCGCTGCAATAGACTCCAATATGCTTGGTGACATACTATAAACTTGAAGTTTAATAATGCTCTACCACCGTGCACCGTGCAACTCAAGCATTAGGCAAGTCAGAATCTGAACCAAGGACGTTCTGCTTGGCAGCCGTTTCAACATTGCTGTCTTTGCCACTTTTGTATGATTTCAATATGAAAGTTTCTTTGCTTTGAAAAACTTACGTATAGGGTTATTCCAAAAAACTCTAGTCAACTCTCATCAATCAATCAATCTCAAAATCCCCGATTTTCTCAAATAATTAATGTAACAAAATGGGTTACAATTATTATTTAATTAGTTAACAGATGGCGTTAAGAGTTTGTTACATAGGAGAAATCAATTGGAACTGCGATATATGATAGTTTTTGATTAAGTATACTACATTTTACTAAGGATATTTGTGTAGCACCGTAATCTCAAAAAAATTTACAAATTTTATGAGACAATTTCCCCGGGGAGTCTCACATTCACAGTCCAAGCGTGTGTTGTGAGGATCTCTGGACTTTTATTCTTAAAACACTTATCAATTTCCTCCGCTTGGCTACATTCTGTATAGTTATATCACTTTTGCTGCTTACATGCTCATCTGCATGCTTCACTCATACTCGTATCATAAACGACTGCGACAGCTTCAAGAGAAACTCCTAAACTCGTCAATTCAATTTCCTCTTAAGCACGTCACACAAGTTCTCCCAAACGCTCCATACTTCCAAAGAACCTGAATATCAATGCAATAAGATTCGAATTCGGAAGTTAGATTTCGTACGGTAACGGCTTCATCTTCCAGTTTATAAATAGACATGAATAATGCATTTCAATACAAGACTTTGATTTCCTAGTTGAAACTCAATGTTGGCTTGGAGTTTGCGGTTTGTTAGCTAGGAATGCTCATAGAATGTTTACGTTGGTAATTAAGAGGGTAGCGGAAGACTTAGTCGCGCAGTACCAAATTTATGCATTTATAGTATAGCATAAGTTATATAGCTACAAAATAGGCATTTATGCATTTATAGTATAGCATAATATAGATTTACGAAAGTGGCGGTTTATTGAGGTTCAAAGTGAGAATGTATTGGATAGCCCGTGGTTTGGTTATATCTAGTGCTAAGCTATAATCAGCTTCTAGCAAAAACGAGCTTTCAGCTTAGTCTTCGAAGGATATATAGTATAACATATAGTTGACATTCCTGCTACAAAGTGATTTGCGTCCAATTTTATAATACGTTTACAGCGAAGGAATAGAACACCCTCCGTTTGTTTTCCCAAGAGCTATAATTTGTAAGTTTTCAAGTCTTCAGTGAATAGGTATCTTCTAGGTAAGCATGTTTCACCTTCAACTGCGTCCTTGCATACCATCAGTTGAGACTGCGATCAAATGCTTGTCTATTCGGAATAAAATAATAAGAAGCTTGTCAAGCAAGATACAGGGCATTGTATACTTTTTGTACATATATTGTTTACCAGTAGCTCTGTGAGCTGAAGGTTTCGGTACTGATATATGTATTTTTTACGTTTACAACCCTCATATCTCGACCATTTTGAGATATTTCCGAAAACTGAATCGACTAAAAAATTCCATGTGATTATCGATCTCGCACAAAATTTTATGAGAATCGGTTGAAATATGCGACCTTTGCAGGAAAACAGCCAGACATCTTCCGGACAGGCATACGAAAGCATTTATGCCCAAACTGAAACGGAGACGCTTCATTCACGCTTCGCATACGCTCAGTGGTTCATTATTTTTTTGTTAGTTATTAGTGATGAGCAATCTCTCATGTTTAGATAAAACGAGTTTTCAGAGCGGAACTAATTAATCTACGTTTAGAAGAACGACATAATATGCACCATTAGCATTTAGATTAGTTAGACCTTCACCAAGAAATAGAGTGCAAACGAGCTCACCCGCACAAATGCAAATCAATAATTTAATAGGTCTGTACTATTGCACTTACTATCGTATACTTCTAAGAATATATTATGACACAAATTTTTATACTTTTATAGTACTGTAATAACCGGATCGCCCACTTCTGAACACAGCCTCCCCTATTAAGGGGTTTTTTTTTTTTTTTATGCTTGATAGGTTAGCCTTTAACCACTATCTCACCTGATGGTAAGTGATGATGTGGTCGAAGAAGTTGTTCAGGCAAACCTAGAATTACTGGCTCTCAAGGACAGCTGCCGGAACACACCGTTAGGTGCTTGGCGACAGATTTTCAACTTGAGGGTGGTAGCTAGCCAGGCGGGCATTTGGGCATTTGCAAAGTGCCCTACCACCATGCTGTAACGACTGCCATCCTAAGACAACAACCGGGACCGACGGCTTAACGTGCCCTCCGAAGCACGGAAGCGCTCAGTAGTAATGTCACCAGCGGTCACCCATCCAACTCATGACCGCGGCGGACGTTGCTTAACTTTGCTGATCGATTCAGAATGGTTAAGCAAACTTCGCTACGAGCGCTTCAAAATATTTATTTGCCATTATCCCCACGCTTGGCAGGCGTCTTGGGGATGGCAGTGTAAGTTGGCAGTTCTATAGAAGGCGCTGCTGCCCACCTTCCAGTATTTTTCCCTTAGTCGCCTCTTACGACACCCACGGGTTGATATGGGGAGTTGCAATTCTAACTCGGCACCCCACGGGCTCCTTATTCCTCATCAACAAACTTTTATAGTGCATCATTGTTTTATATCGTTACAAATTAAAGTGAAGCTTAAATAAAAAAGTTACCAGGCCAACATAAATTGGTCTATCTACCGAATAATTTGACAAACATTTTCATTTTTCTCACGTCACGAAAAAGCATTTTTTAGCACACCAACTTCAGCCCGAGGTTATTGCAAACCCCTCCAAAGGTCCGTTAAAGGCCCTGTTCACACAGTGATAAACCAATATGACATATTTAATGTTCGGCACGCAGATAAATTCCAGTTTGGCAGTATTTCCTTACGAGTAGCCTTATTTCATTGGAAAGATTCATGACAATCGCTTGGTATTTGTGATCATGGTTTGTTTTCTTTCTTGGGTAAACGTCGGAGGCGTTGGTGCCGCAAATCCTGTAAATTGTTTGTATTGTGCCTTTTTGAAAAACGCACGGCTTTTGATGTTTGTTATGAGCTGTGTTAAAAATCTCGTCGATAATACCAGTAAAAATATTGTTTTGGCTTTGTATTCAAGTTTATGCACTCATAAGATTATATGTTTTTGTTAGACAAAAACGTTTGGCCATTGTAGTTTTTGTAAGGATTAGGATAGTTAACAATGGCAGAACTATATGAAGTGTCATGAGATGAAAATTACATGAAACTTAATCATTTTATGAAATAATGTTTTGACCATTGCGTTAATTTTATCTTAATTTATATATTTTATTAAAAAAAAACGAGTATCTGTTGCGGCTTTTGCTGAGATTTTTAATGACTACGCGCGAGTATTGGTCTAAGTATTAGTACCTAAATGCATAGAAATGCCATGGTGGTTTTGGGTACGGCACGTGTAAAAGCAACGTTGACGCCATCATAGATTTAGCATCCATTTGCAACTTAGCTAGACTTATTCAAAAAAAATAGAATCTCTCCACATTACTTATACACATTTGTATGGATTCATATAGATTTTTTATTAGCACTGCGCATAAGCATTAGGACAGAAAGGAATCTTGGGCGACCATCATGAAACACCTAAAATAATGAAAACAACAGCAATACGCATGCTACGGTAGTCAGCGGGTATCACACTAATTGAAAAAAATTCTAGAGAGTACATTAGAGGGAGTTTTAAAGTTGTCCTCATTATCAATAAGACCTAAGAAAAGTGTTTTGCGATGGTACGGTCAAGTCCAAAGACGCTCAGACGATCACGTTGAAGATTTGTCCTAGACTAGGAGGACCATAAATTATATGAATTAATAATTGGTAATGCTGTAGGCCAAAACGGATATAATTTTATTGTAATAGATATAATATATATTTAGAAAAAATATGGTTTATGTGAGGCACTGATTGTTAGCTTGCTTAGCATAGCATTATCTGAGGCAGAACTGTAATCTTAAACTGCGACGCTCAAGCTGCTTGTAGGGATTGCATCCGGAAATACGGATCCGGTACTAATATACCGGATCTGGTGCTGGCAATTTTTAGCAAACTAATAAAAGCTATTGCATGAGTAGGTAATTAAAAATGCGTTGCACACGATGGTCATGCATAAATTCTCAAATACTTTGATAATTATTGTGATCTCATCGCAGTGAAATATGTAAGGTAAATTATATTAGATTTTATAAAGTTTCATTAAAATAATTTATCAATATGTGAAAGTATAATCTAGGAAGACTGAGCTACTTGTTACATCATTGAAATTTTACCAGTTACCAACACTACTAGATATAAATTGATGTTCGTTGTCTAATGTCGAAGCGCTCGTAGCGAAGTTTGAAGCGCTCGTAGCGAAGTTTGCTTAGCCATTCTGAACCGATCAGCAGAATTAAGCAACGTCCGCCGCGGTCATGAGTTGGATGGGTGACCGTTGGTGGCATTACTACTGAGCGCTTCCGTGCTTCAGAGGGCACGTTAAGCCGTCGGTCCCGGTTGTTGTCTTAGGATAGCAGTCGTTATAGAATGGTGGTAGGGCATTTTGCGAATGCCCGCCTGGCTAGCTACCACCCTCAAGTAGAAAATCTGTCGCCAAGCACCTAACGGTGTGTTCCGGCAGCTGTCCTTGAGAGCCAGTAATTCTAGGTTAGATGAACAACATCTCCGACCACATCATCACTTACCATCAGATGAGATAGTGGTCAAAGGCTAACCTATCAAGCATAAAAAAAATAAAAAAATCTTAGCATTGGATTGGAAATAAAGTTTATTTTATCTACAGTGTGAACTCTATGTAACGTCATTCGATTGAATGACAAACTCCTTAAAGCGACGAGATCACTTGTCTTTGGTTTGTTTAGCATTACACCCTCTCTCAATAATGACAACAATTAGAAAGCGGCCAGAAATAATAAATTGTATATTTGAAGGTGCCATAATTAGTAAAATCTGCTCATTTGTGTACGTTTCTTTATCCTAGCCGGTAATATTTTTGTATTCTTAAATAATACTAGAACAACTGTAAAATTAATATCTCTTGACCATGAAAGTATAAACAATTTTCAAACGAGGTCAGCACAGCTCCATTAACAAAGTTTCAAACTCGACGTGATTAAAAATTCCTACATATCGAATGTTCCATATTCGAATGTGTAAAACAATTTGAAAATTTGTTGATGTTTACAAAATGAGGTTCTATTATTCCTGTTATCAAAATGGATGGAAACAATAAACGTATTTTTTATCTCTATGGAAACAATAATAATCCCAATTTAATTATTTTCTGGCGCGATATCAAAAAGCGTACTTTAACGCATTTAGTGCTTTGTTTAATATCGTACAATTCAAAAAAAAATTTACTTAGCATTTTCATTCGAGAACGTGTTGTCAAAATCACAAATTAAAAAACATTTACACTAAAGCCAACGTTTCACTTACATAGGTATCCCCGATGTTAATAAGAAGCAGGCCAGACCTAGAAATAAATTACGTTACCTACTAAGAAAAGTCTCTTTCTTAAGATGCAAGTTGAAAGCATTATCTATAAGAAGGGACATCGTGATACGATTTGTTGGACCTAACTCAATAATGACGAGTTATCCTAACAATGTCAGATTGAATAGTGAGTGTTCTGCAAGGCGTGGATAGAATCGGCTATCGGAGGTCATTTCAGGGAGGACATATACGGAGGCCATATTCAGGGGTGCTCCTCCCATAATCTCTGAATTAAGAATAAACTAAGTGTGTGTAATGATTGTATTGGTTTTAACAAGAAGGTATCTTTTTTTTTTTGAGTGTGGGAAATGCTTTCGCAATACTGCGAAGGGCTGCCTGGCTCACCAAAGCCACCCCCCAAACGTGTGGGGCCATGCAAGCTGGTGGGGAATCCCCCAACCCTCCACCAGTGACCCCACTACGGAGAAGGGTGGAGGCGGGCGAATTGCCGCACCTCGCTCCCCTTCGTCTACGCCGGAGCGGGGCGGCATAGAAAACATCCTCCCTGATGCGTGCTATGTTTGACCTACCTCAAGTCAATAAATCCGTACAGTGTCAGATCGAGAAGTGAGTGATGTGAGCAAGGCGTGGATAGAAACGGCTATCGGGCATAGACGGAGGCAATTTCAGGGGTGATCTTTCCATAATCTCTGAATTAAGAATAAACTAAGTGTGTGTAATGATTGTATGGGTTTTAATCTGTACGATACTCATTTGAAGGCACCTTTGCCAACATAACATAACGAGAGCCTTTGCTTTAAACTTGATGTCAAAATGCTACCTAGTCTCCTCAGAAAGCTTGGTATAATATAAGCTGGTTCACGATGAGATTAAAGAAAAATAGCCCCAAAAACACTCACTGTTAATTCAGTCTAAAACTACGTGCAAACTGAAATAAATAATGCTTCGCCCGCCATGCCACCAATTTGCTTATGTAAATGGTGTACCATAGCTTTGAATAATCCAGCGGAAACACCTCCACGGAAAATCAACACTTCTTTGTGAATCATAAATGAAACGGCTGCCCTTCCGACTTTCACTTCGTTTGTACTTGTATATATACATATACTTAACAAGTACAAACGCCAACACTACTTACGTACATAAGTTTATTAATCGTATTACGTATATTGTTATTTATTAATCAAAGAATTTATAAAAATTTTAGTAACCAAATATCACTTGAGGCAAAAACTCGTTATTTTTTAATTTATGAAGCAGTGATAGCTCTGTGGCATTGGCTATGGACTGCCGCGCAGCAGGTCCATGGCTCGAATCCCGTCGCGGGCTTAAGCTTCACCGCACGGTGGAAAGGCATTTTGCGAGTGCTGCCTGGCTAGCGACCACCCTCAAGTATCTGTCACCAAGCACCTAACGGTGTGTTCCGGCAGCAGTCCTTGAGAGCCAGTGAAATTACAGGCACATGAGACGTAACAACTATGTCTCAAGGTGACGGGCGCTGTGCAATGCGTGACTTGTGACGAAATGCATCTGTTATAGGCAGAGGATACCGCTTAACATCAGGTGGACCTCGAGCTTGTTCAGTCACAATAACATAAAAAAAAATGTTTTTACAGTTAATGGCAACAAAAAATTTAAATACATCACCGTTACTGTGGCTATTTCGTTTGATTCATGCTTTCTGTATTTTTAACCAACTTCAAAACAAGTAGTATAAATTAATTTGAAAAAATACACAGACTGCAAATTATTTATTTCCGTTAAACGTTATAAGGTTCTATTGAAATTAAAACTGCAAGTAATATATATTTATGGAGTTGTTTTAAGAGCCCTTCATTTTGATACCCCACTCGAAGAGATCGGAAGAAAAAAAAATATTTATTGCCAATATTATGGCATCTTAAATCCTCCAATTGGTTTTTTATTTTAGTTTTTTTATGTACCTAGTATCACCCGCGCTATTAAGACAAATCTAACGATATCTCTTACGTTAAAATCGGGTAAGCCGTTTAAAAGTTATGTTGGAATAAAGAAACTCACAAACATACTATACAATATAATAACTATTCATTTTTATGTTTTGTTTTATGTTTATGTTTATACTTAAATGAACCATGAAAACATAACCCTCCTTTTTAGGGCAGTCGTGTAAAAAAGAATTCGTCTTTTTTGTGTATGAACCACTCATAACTTTTTTACAGGGTATACATATTTTGAAGATTTTTTTATATTCGATAATTAGTGCTTGCCAAGTGATCGCTTTTAAATTTCAGTGAGATCTTTTTTTTTATTCCTGATAGGTTAGCCTTTGACCACTATCTCTCCTGATGGTAAGTGATCATGTGGTCGAAGATGTTGTTCAGGCTAACCTAGAATTACTGGCTCTCAAGGACAGCTGCCGGAACACACCGATAGGTGCTTGGCGACAGATTTTCTACTTGAGCGTGGTGCTAGCCAGGCGGGCATTCGCAAAATGCCCTATCACCATGCTGTAACGACTGCCATTCAAAGACAACTACCGGGACCGACGGCTTAACGTGCCTGCGAAGCACGGAAGCGCTCAGTAGTAATGTCACCAGCGGTCACCCATCCAACTCCTGACCGAGGCGGACGTTGCTTAACTTTGCTGATCGGTTCAGAACGGCTAAGCAAACTTCGCTACGATCTGACGTAGTAGTATTGGAGTTGTCACTAATAATGCGTATTTAATTCGCTTCGACTACATTGATGATGTTGTCATTTTCAATTGTCGATGTAAAATGAACAAAAAAGACTATATACCTACGATGAATTGGTTTATTAATTTTTTAGCGCATTTTTATTTTAAAATATTTACTGTATGAAGTCAGTTTTTTTTTTGTGAAATGTTTATACTACATTAATTTGAGTATTCTTTTCTTTCATCGACTTTGGCAATGACTAACTCACTAGTCAGAATTTTACAGCCATAAAAATTTTAATTTTTAACGACAATCTTGTTTCTGAAAATACCTGTATTTATTTGAAATAGGTATTCGTTTGTTTCGTGGTAATATGAACATTGTGTTATCGATTATTCAAATAAATATTAGTTTTATGATTCAACACCAGAAGTTTTCTACGTAACGCAAACGTTTGGACAAATCCGTTGTTCCATAATTATTTTAGACTAGCTTTCCAGGCGCGGCTCCGCCCGTGCGTATGTCGGTTATCGCGCAAAAACATTAACCTCTTTTTGCGCAGTTGGACAAAAGCTATACTTTGTTTTTTTCCCGGGTCTCAAAATATTTCCATACCAAATTTCATTCAAATTGGTCCAGTAGTTTTGGCGTGAAAGCGTAACAGACAGACAGACAGACAGAGTTACTTTCGCATTTATAATATTAGTACTGATTATAAAAAAAAGTTTTAATGTTTTAACATATCAGCTGAAACTTTAACCTTTTTTCACCAGGTTGTTTGTAACATCAGTACTTCAGCACTATATCAGTACTAATCAGTACTAATATTATATATGCGAAAGTAACTCTGTCTGTCTGTCTGTCTGTTACGCTTTCACGCCAAAATTACTGGACCGATTTGAATGAAATTTGGTATGGAAATAGTTTGAGACCCGTACAAACTCAGTAAGACTCGGAACGATTAGGCTGGTTAAGCTACAAGCGCTTTAATCACCAGTCTTAACATATGGGGCGCACTACAAGACTCCTTAAACTCCTAAATCTTACGCCTGATAACCCGAAAGGTAGCAAATATACTGCCAACGAGCATGGTAAAAGACCATAATGCCGAAGCAAACATTTTTTAGGGTTCCGAACTAGAAAATGGGATCCTTTTACTAAGGTTCAGCTGTGCGTCCTTCTGATGACCATTAAAGGGCTGTATCTTTGAAACCGTAATAGGTAACAGATTTAAATAATACAGAGTATGTGTTAGTAAATGCATTAGCCGCCATCGTCAGAAAGTTTATCCACATATTATAGACGCGTGGACATCACGTACTGTGCGATTTATCTTTTCTGCCTTCTACTTGCAGAATTTGGAAATCTGCTTAGTCTCACTGTATTTCCGAGCAGCTACAACACGGGGTTCTTCAAAAGGCGAGTCAACAGAGTTCATTGACAGATGCAGTTCGTCACTTGTGACAAACTGCATCTGTGATAGGCTATGGTCACAGCAAAACCTTAGGTGGGCCTCGTGCTTGTTTCAACACGACAGCATTAAAAAAGAACTGTGGTTCGTATGAGTAGCACAAGAGTATCTTTATATACATGATAGTTGCTTTATACCTATCCGATATCAAATGAGTATCCATAAAAGACTTTGTGTATGGCAAACAAAAACAATATTAAATCAATCAAACAATATCAATTCCTTTGCAATACAAAATATAGCTCTCAAAACAGAATTATATTGCAAAATAAAACCATAACAATGACAAACTGCGTACGTGAGCCAAGTTTCATTACTCATGCCACCGCAACGCTCAAAGTTTTCGATCCCAAAACATTTGGTATGCAAAACTTAAGCCAACTTATCTTTAACAAAGTAACGCAAGTAAACAGTATGAGAACTACCATTAATTACAAGTCAATCAAATTAGGTTAACTTACTCGAATAATACTGGACTGACTTTTTGGTCTTGAAGCATGAAGATTGAAATCCTAAATATATATTATTAGCATTTGGTTAAATAGAAAATTTCAATAGTATTTTGGAGTTAAAAACTGTCCCCGGTAGATGGAGCTTGGCATACCTTAACACGGCACTGAAATTGTGTCGTGGGTAACGTAGTTTTCCAGTATCACTAACCTACCCCTTTAAGAGAAAAAGATTTTTAAGAGATAAAGATGTTTATGTTTTAGTAGCTTACAGTTTCTAGCTTAAGAATATGACGATAATTTGATGAACGTTTCCAGGTCTCCCTGTTGGAGGTCTCAAAAGGTAGCTAATATGTCACCATGTAAAGGAAGTTGTTGCATGCACAAAATAGCTTATACTGTTTATCATCTGATAGCCATTATTAACCGCAGTGATACCTATAGTGATATAGCATGTAGTAACAAATAGAAGTTTCCCAAAGGAGGTATACGTCAAGGAGGCAGCCGGTCAAAGTCACAATTTTCTACAATATGTATTTATGGAAATGCGACTCATGTTGTAAGAGAAACATATTTATTTACCTGTCTTCACAAACGTTAGATGACATAGAAATAAGATAATGACCATTGGTTTATTATTTATTAAATTAATCATAATATGACCTATACCGTGATAATTATATTGATTTGAATGTTGGGCAACCGAAAGCGCGCTTATGTTTCATTATGTAATTCTGAAATATAAATACCTACACAAGATATCAAGTCCTAACTTAAATTTCAAGTTATGTGCCGTGTCGCAGCAAGTTGTTATAATGAAGTAATGGATGATCTTCCTCTTATAACTTTAGTTAATTCCTTTAAAACAATTATTTGGAACCACCCTTAGGTCGATACCGCTATCAAGTAAGGGACCACAAAAGTCCCTACTGTTATAATGTGATTTGTATTTTAGCAGGCATTTGTAATGTGAAGTATACTTATACTTACATTTACCAGTATACTTAATACGAGTAATTTAATGTATTTTAGGGTTTGGCAAGTATTGTCGGATACGTTAAATTTATTTCATTCCATTTCAAGGGCTCTTTACATCCAATGTAATACAGAAACCTTTTAATATTCGGATTAGTCTGACTAGTTTCAGTTTCATAAGAGTAGTGAAGTATTTCCGAACAGTTACGACTTAGGAACCTTCAAGAAGAGAGCATATTCCCTCCTTAAAGGCCGGCAACGCATCCTCGAGACCTCTGGTGTTGCGGATTTTTGTGGGCGACGGTGATCACTTACCATCAGGTGAGCCGCCTGCTCGTTTGCCCTCCTATGCCATAAAAAAAAAAAAAAAAAAAAAAGAGTACATCAGTTAGTTAGTAAATATACACTAGAAAATCATAGACACATTTTTAAATGCATTGGGTGCCTTATACCACAAATTAATCGTGTGTAGAACACAGTCTGTATTTTATATACCACTCGTTTATCTGCTTCAAAATGTTTATGGTTATGAGGTTGTTGCAACACTATTATAACTACTATTATTTGTCACTATTTTTGAGCAAAAAGTGAACATTTGAGGGTTATTTAGGGCTAATTGCAAAGCTCTATTGGGCTTATCTTGCCACAATTTATCTTCATATTTTTTTCACAGATAAGGTATAAGAAAAACAGCCTGTATTCTATATATGAGTATTTTTTATTATTGCTGTTGGGTAATCCTTTGACCACAACTCACCTGATGGTAAGTGATGGTGTGGTCGAAGGTTTTAAACAGGCTTAACTTAACTTAACTCTCAAGGACAGTTGCCGGAAAACTTCGTTAGGTGCTTGATGATACATTTTCTACTTGAAGGTAGGCCCGCTTGCCAGGCGGGCCTAATCTCAAGGTACCCTCCAGGTGAAGCTCAAGCCCGCGGCGGGTTTTGAACCATGGTCCTTCTGCGCGGCATTCCATAGCCAATGCCACTGAGCCACCACTGCTTCACTTTGTGGTATACGGCACCCAATGCATTATAAAAATGTTAACACATTGTGCCTATGATTGTGTACTTCCTAACTGACTGATGTACTCTTATGAAACTGATATAAAAATATACAGTTTGCATACATAAACTTGTCAATCAAAATTTTTGGTTAGATCTGAATTGGATTCTAAAGTGATAAACTATATCTGGGTTGGATAAATTCGGTGACCTATTTTCGTTCCGTTTCAGCATAACTGTCCAGTGGATTTTTTATAGCAGATTTGATAGTGTTAAATCGTATTGTTATTTTATGTAGTATTTTATTGTTAACTACGGAGCTGCCCCAAGATAACATTAAATTGTGGCAAGGCCTTTTTAATTTTTTTATTATGTGGTACCTAATTTATGAAGTCACATTGGCTGAGCAGGAAAATTGGGCGCATTTGGTACTGGATTCATAAATTATATATCAAGTGTTTATTCTAAAATATTGATTGATTATTGTATAATTAAAATATGTGTTATTATTTAATATGGATTTCCGCAGAGTAACGCCTGAATTTATTTCTTATCAAAAATACCATTGATAGCTTAATATATCTAAGCTAAATATAGCTTCAATACGCATTATGTCGCTGATAAACTACACAGAAACTTGAATGCAGTTATGTAAGGGTTATGACTCTAGGTCAATTTAAACCATATATGCCTAACAGGTCAACGCACTCCTAAGATCTCGATACCTCATCAACGTCATTCTCACGACTACTCGCTATGCCGATACGACATTGATTAGTATATTTTGCTGTATGGTGTTAAGAATCTGAAAGGTTTGGTTTCTTCTATGTGGTACGAAGCTAGGTCAATGAGTGAGCGCCAACCATAAGCTGACCTATAACATTGGTTCGTATTATATTTATTTATAGACTTTAACATTGAATGAGTCCTGTTGTCTGACTTGCCACTGTGGTCAAAGTTCAGATTACATCTAGAATATGAAGTGGCTTTAAAGCTAGCCGCTGCAATAGACTCCAATATGCTTGGTGACATACTATAAACTTGAAGTTTAATAATGCTCTACCACCGTGCACCGTGCAACTCAAGCATTAGGCAAGTCAGAATCTGAACCAAGGACGTTCTGCTTGGCAGCCGTTTCAACATTGCTATCTTTGCCACTTTTGTATGATTTCAATATGAAAGTTTCTTTGCTTTGAAAAACTTACGTATAGGGTTATTCCAAAAAACTCTAGTCAACTCTCATCAATCAATCAATCTCAAAATCCCCGATTTTCTCAAATAATTAATGTAACAAAATGGGTTACAATTATTATTTAATTAGTTAACAGATGGCGTTAAGAGTTTGTTACATATGAGAAATCAATTGGAACTGCGATATATGATAGTTTTTGATTAAGTATACTACATTTTACTAAGGATATTTGTGTAGCACCGTAATCTCAAAAAACTTTACAAATTTTATGAGACAATTTCCCCGGGGAGTCTCACATTCACAGTCCAAGCGTGTGTTGTGAGGATCTCTGCACTTTTATTCTTAAAACACTTATCAATTTCCTCCGCTTGGCTACATTCTGTATAGTTATATCACTTTTGCTGCTTACATGCTCATCTGCATGCTTCACTCATACTCGTATCATAAACGACTGCGACAGCTTCAAGAGAAACTCCTAAACTCGTCAATTCAATTTCCTCTTAAGCACGTCACACAAGTTCTCCCAAACGCTCCATACTTCCAAAGAACCTGAATATCAATGCAATAAGATTCGAATTCGGAAGTTAGATTTCGTACGGTAACGGCTTCATCTTCCAGTTTATAAATAGACATGAATAATGCATTTCAATACAAGACTTTGATTTCCTAGTTGAAACTCAATGTTGGCTTGGAGTTTGCGGTTTGTTAGCTAGGAATGCTCATAGAATGTTTACGTTGGTAATTAAGAGGGTAGCGGAAGACTTAGTCGCGCAGTACCAAATTTATGCATTTATAGTATAGCATAAGTTATATAGCTACAAAATAGGCATTTATGCATTTATAGTATAGCATAATATAGATTTACGAAAGTGGCGGTTTATTGAGGTTCAAAGTGAGAATGTATTGGATAGCCCGTGGTTTGGTTATATCTAGTGCTAAGCTATAATCAGCTTCTAGCAAAAACGAGCTTTCAGCTTAGTCTTCGAAGGATATATAGTATAACATATAGTTGACATTCCTGCTACAAAGTGATTTGCGTCCAATTTTATAATACGTATACAGCGAAGGAATAGAACACCCTCCGTTTGTTTTCCCAAGAGCTATAATTTGTAAGTTTTCAAGTCTTCAGTTAATAGGTATCTTCTAGGTAAGCAATCTTCACCTTCAACTGCGTCCTTGCATACCATCAGTTGAGACTGCGATCAAATGCTTGTCTATTCGGAATAAAATAATAAGAAGCTTGTCAAGCAAGATACAGGGCATTGTATACTTTTTGTACATATATTGTTTACCAGTAGCTCTGTGAGCTGAAGGTTTCGGTACTGATATATGTATTTTTTACGTTTACAACCCTCATATCTCGACCATTTTGAGATATTTCCGAAAACTGAATCGACTAAAAAATTCCATGTGATTATCGATCTCGCACAAAATTTTATGAGAATCGGTTGAAATATGCGACCTTTGCAGGAAAACAGCCAGACATCTTCCGGACAGGCATACGAAAGCATTAATGCCCAAACTGAAACGGAGACGCTTCATTCACGCTTCGCATACGCTCAGTGGTTCATTATTTTTTTGTTAGTTATTAGTGATGAGCAATCTCTCATGTTTAGATAAAACGAGTTTTCAGAGCGGAACTAATTAATCTACGTTTAGAAGAACGACATAATATGCACCATTAGCATTTAGATTAGTTAGACCTTCACCAAGAAATAGAGTGCAAACGAGCTCACCCGCACAAATGCAAATCAATAATTTAATAGGTCTGTACTATTGCACTTACTATCGTATACTTCTAAGAATATAGTATGACACAAATTTTTATACTTTTATAGTACTGTAATAACCGGATCGCCCACTTCTGAACACAGCCTCCCCTATTAAGGGGGTATTTGCCATAATCCCCACGCTTGGCAGGCGTCTTGGGGATGGCAGTGTAAGTTGGCAGTTCTTTAGAAGGCGCTGCTGCCCACCTTCCAGTATTTTTCCCTTAGTCGCGTCTTACGACACACACGGGTTGTTTTGGGGAGTTGCAATTCTAACTTGGCACCCCACCCCACTTATTCCTCACTAACAAACTTTTATAGTGCATCATTTTTATATATCGTTACAAATTAAAGTGAAGCTTAAATAAAAAAGTTACCAGGCCAACATAAATTGGTCTATCTACCGAAAATTTTGACAAACATTTTCATTTTTCTCACGTCACGAAAAAAATGTTATTTAGCACACCAACTTCAGCCCGAGGTTATTGCAAACCCCTCCAAAGGTCCGTTAAAGGCCCTGTTCACACAGTGATAAACCAATATGACATATTTAATGTTCGGCACGCAGATAAATTCCAGTTTGGCAGTATTTCCTTACGAGTAGCCTTATTTCATTGGAAAGATTCATGACAATCGCTTGGTATTTGTGATCATGGTTTGTTTTCTTTTTTTGGTAAACGTCGAAGGCGTTGGTGCTGCAAATACGGTAAATTTTTTGTATTGTGCCTTTTTGAAAAACGCACGGCTTTTGATGTTTGTTATGAGCTGTGTTAAAAATCTCGTCGATAATACCAGTAAAAATATTGTTTTGGCTTTGTATTCAAGTTTATGCACTCATAAGATTATATGTTTTTCTTGGACAACAACGTTTGGCCATTGTAGTTTTTGTAAGGATTAGGATAGTTAACAATGGCAGAACTATGTGAATTGTCAATGAGATGAAAATTACATGAATAATATGCCAGGCGTCAGAGTAGGCAACTTAATCATTTTATGAAATAATGTGTTGACAATTGCATTAATTTTATCTTAAATTATATATTTTATTAAAAGATTTCTAATATCTGTTGCGGCTTTTCTTGAGTTTTTTCCTGATTCCGCGCGAGTATTTCGCATCCATTTGCAACTTAGCTAGCCTTCTTCAAAAAGATAGAATCTCACCACATTATTAATGCAAGTGGTGGATTCAAATAGACTTTTTATTAGCACTGCGCAAGCAATGGTCTACCATCAAGAAACGCCTAAAAACTGAACACAACAGAATTATGCATGCTACGTTAGTCAGCGGGTATCACACTAATTGACAACATTCGAAAAGAGTACATTAGAGGGAGTTTTATAGTTGCCCTCATTAACAATAATATCAAAGACAAGGGTTTACGATGGTACGGTCACATCCAAAGACAATCAGACGATCATATGGCGAAGCTTGCTTAACTTGGAGGACCATCTATGTATTATATATGAATTAATAATCGGTAATACTGTAAGGCAAAACGAATATTTTATTATCTTTATATATGCAAATTACGTGTCACGTTGTTTGTCCGTGATGGACTTCTAAACTACAGAACCAATTTTAAATTTAGTTTACACACCGTGTGCAATTTGATCCAAGTTGAAAGATAGGACAGCTTACATCTCAATGTATATTCGTAATTATCCGTGCGAAGCCTGGGCGGGCCGCTAGTAATATATATATTTTCAAAAAAGTTATGGTTTATGCGAGTCAGTTACGACTTATATTTGATAATAAGCGTTTTAGTCATCTTGAGATAAAGCAATTCTGTGTTCAAGAGGTTAACAATCATAGTAATTACTACTTAGTAGCAATTTTGCTACTTAGTAGCAATTTCAGTTATTTTACACAAGCATTATTTCCTTAAGCGTTTCGCTTCTAATACATTTTGTGTTTAAGATGTTTAGAACACTTGAACCAGTAACGTTTGTAATCAGCTTATCAGTCTGCCGGAGTTTTAATCGAATCTTATTATAATTCCCGTGGATTGCCGGGCTAGAATTTCACCCCTCCATAATATGTTCCTATGGGATTCGTAAGACGTAACGAAAGGAAATATACCAGTTAGTAGGCAGCAGTGCATACTGCAGAACTGTAATCTTAAACTGCGACGCTCAAGCCGCTTGTAGGGATTGCGTCCGGAAATACGGATCCGGTACTAATATACCGGATCTGGTGGTGGCAATTTTTAGCAAAATAATAAAAGCTGTTGCATGAGTAGCTAATTAAAAATGCGTTGCACACGATGGTCATGCATACATTCTCAAATACTTTGATAATTATTGTGATCTCATCGCAGTGAAATATGTAAGGTAAATTATATAAGATTTTATAAAGTTTCTTACTAAAATAATTTATCAATATGTGAAAGTAAAATCTAGGAAGACTGAGCTACTTGTTACATCATTGAAATTTTACCAGTTACCAACACTACTAGATATAAATTGATGTTCGTTGTCTAATAATCATTAACATTGGATTGGAAATAAAGTTTATTTTATCTACAGTGTGAACTCTATGTAACGTCATTCGATTGAATAACAAACTCCTTAAAGCGACGAGATCACTTGTCTTTGGTTGGTTTAGCATTACACCCTCTCTCAATAATGACAACAATTAAGAAATAATAAATTGTATATTTGAAGGTGCCATAATTAGTAAAATCTGCTCATTTGTGTACGTTTCTTTATCCTAGCCGGTAATATTTTTTGTACTCTTGAATAATACTGGAATAACTGTAAAATTAATATCTCTTGACCATGAAAGTATAAACAATTTTCAAACGAGGTCAGCACAGCTCCATTAACAAAGTTTCAAACTCGACGTGATTAAAAATTCCTACATATCGAATGTTCCATATTCGAATGTGTAAAACAATTTGAAAATTTGTTGATGTTTACAAAATGTGGTTCTATTATTCCCGTTATCAAAATGGATGGAAACAATAATAGTATTTTATATTTCTATGGAAACAATACATAATAATCGCAATTTAAATATTTTCTGGCGCGATATCAAAAAAGTTACTTTAACGCATTGAGTGCTTTGTTTAATATCGTACAATTCAAAGAAAAAATTTACTTAGCATTTTCATTCGAGAATGTGTTGTCAAAATCACAAATTAAAAAACATTTACACTAAAGCCAACGTTTCACTTATCTACATATCCCCGATGTTAATAAAAAGCAGGCCAGACCTAGAAATAAATTACGTTACCTACTAAGAAAAGTCTCTTTCTTAAGATGCAAGTTGAAAGCATTATCTATAAGAAGGGACATCGTGATACGATTTGTTGGACCTAACTCAATGATGACGAGTTATCCTAACAATGTCAGATTGAATAGTGAGTGTTCTGCAAGGCGTGGATAGAATCGGCTATCGGAGGTCATTTCAGGGAGGACATATACGGAGGCCATATTCAGGGGTGCTCCTCCCATAATCTCTGAATTAAGAATAAACTAAGTGTGTGTAATGACTAATGATTGTATAGGTTTTAACAAGAAGGTATCTTTTTTTTTTGAGTGTGGGAAATGCTTTCGCAATACTGCGAAGGGCTGCCTGGCTCACCAAAGCCACCCCCCAAACGTGTGGGGCCATGCAAGCTGGTGGGGAATCCCCCAACCCTCCACCAGTGACCCCACTACGGAGAAGGGTGGAGGCGGGCGAATTGCCGCACCTCGCTCCCCTTCGTCTACGCCGGAGCGGGGCGGCATAGAAAACATCCTCCCTGATGCGTGCTATGTTTGACCTACCTCAAGTCAATAAATCCGTACAGTGTCAGATCGAGAAGTGAGTGATGTGAGCAAGGCGTGGATAGAAACGGCTATCGGGCATAGACGGAGGCAATTTCAGGGGTGATCTTTCCATAATCTCTGAATTAAGAATAAACTAAGTGTGTGTAATGATTGTATGGGTTTTAATCTGTACGATACTCATTTGAAGGCACCTTTGCCAACATAACATAACGAGAGCCTTTGCTTTAAACTTGATGTCAAAATGCTACCTAGTCTCCTCAGAAAGCTTGGTATAATATAAGCTGGTTCACGATGAGATTAAAGAAAAATAGCCCCAAAAACACTCACTGTTAATTCAGTCTAAAACTACGTGCAAACTGAAATAAATAATGCTTCGCCCGCCATGCCACCAATTTGCTTATGTAAATGGTGTACCATAGCTTTGAATAATCCAGCGGAAACACCTCCACGGAAAATCAACACTTCTTTGTGAATCATAAATGAAACGGCTGCCCTTCCGACTTTCACTTCGTTTGTACTTGTATATATACATATACTTAACAAGTACAAACGCCAACACTACTTACGTACATAAGTTTATTAATCGTATTACGTATATTGTTATTTATTAATCAAAGAATTTATAAAAATTTTAGTAACCAAATATCACTTGAGGCAAAAACTCGTTATTTTTTAATTTATGAAGCAGTGATAGCTCTGTGGCATTGGCTATGGACTGCCGCGCAGCAGGTCCATGGCTCGAATCCCGTCGCGGGCTTAAGCTTCACCGCACGGTGGAAAGGCATTTTGCGAGTGCTGCCTGGCTAGCGACCACCCTCAAGTATCTGTCACCAAGCACCTAACGGTGTGTTCCGGCAGCAGTCCTTGAGAGCCAGTGAAATTACAGGCACATGAGACGTAACAACTATGTCTCAAGGTGACGGGCGCTGTGCAATGCGTGACTTGTGACGAAATGCATCTGTTATAGGCAGAGGATACCGCTTAACATCAGGTGGACCTCGAGCTTGTTCAGTCACAATAACATAAAAAAAAATGTTTTTACAGTTAATGGCAACAAAAAATTTAAATACATCACCGTTACTGTGGCTATTTCGTTTGATTCATGCTTTCTGTATTTTTAACCAACTTCAAAACAAGTAGTATAAATTAATTTGAAAAAATACACAGACTGCAAATTATTTATTTCCGTTAAACGTTATAAGGTTCTATTGAAATTAAAACTGCAAGTAATATATATTTATGGAGTTGTTTTAAGAGCCCTTCATTTTGATACCCCACTCGAAGAGATCGGAAGAAAAAAAAATATTTATTGCCAATATGGCATCTTAAATCCTCCAATTGGTTTTTTATTTTAGTTTTTTTATGTACCTAGTATCACCCGCGCTATTAAGACAAATCTAACGATATCTCTTACGTTAAAATCGGGTAAGCCGTTTAAAAGTTATGTTGGAATAAAGAAACTCACAAACATACTATACAATATAATAACTATTCATTTTTATGTTTTGTTTTATGTTTATGTTTATACTTAAATGAACCATGAAAACATAACCCTCCTTTTTAGGGCAGTCGTGTAAAAAAGAATTCGTCTTTTTTGTGTATGAACCACTCATAACTTTTTTACAGGGTATACATATTTTGAAGATTTTTTTATATTCGATAATTAGTGCTTGCCAAGTGATCGCTTTTAAATTTCAGTGAGATCTTTTTTTTTATTCCTGATAGGTTAGCCTTTGACCACTATCTCTCCTGATGGTAAGTGATCATGTGGTCGAAGATGTTGTTCAGGCTAACCTAGAATTACTGGCTCTCAAGGACAGCTGCCGGAACACACCGATAGGTGCTTGGCGACAGATTTTCTACTTGAGCGTGGTGCTAGCCAGGCGGGCATTCGCAAAATGCCCTATCACCATGCTGTAACGACTGCCATTCAAAGACAACTACCGGGACCGACGGCTTAACGTGCCTGCGAAGCACGGAAGCGCTCAGTAGTAATGTCACCAGCGGTCACCCATCCAACTCCTGACCGAGGCGGACGTTGCTTAACTTTGCTGATCGGTTCAGAACGGCTAAGCAAACTTCGCTACGATCTGACGTAGTAGTATTGGAGTTGTCACTAATAATGCGTATTTAATTCGCTTCGACTACATTGATGATGTTGTCATTTTCAATTGTCGATGTAAAATGAACAAAAAAGACTATATACCTACGATGAATTGGTTTATTAATTTTTTAGCGCATTTTATTTTAAAATATTTACTGTATGAAGTCAGTTTTTTTTTTGTGAAATGTTTATACTACATTAATTTGAGTATTCTTTTCTTTCATCGACTTTGGCAATGACTAACTCACTAGTCAGAATTTTACAGCCATAAAAATTTTAATTTTTAACGACAATCTTGTTTCTGAAAATACCTGTATTTATTTGAAATAGGTATTCGTTTGTTTCGTGGTAATATGAACATTGTGTTATCGATTATTCAAATAAATATTAGTTTTATGATTCAACACCAGAAGTTTTCTACGTAACGCAAACGTTTGGACAAATCCGTTGTTCCATAATTATTTTAGACTAGCTTTCCAGGCGCGGCTCCGCCCGTGCGTATGTCGGTTATCGCGCAAAAACATTAACCTCTTTTTGCGCAGTTGGACAAAAGCTATACTTTGTTTTTTTCCCGGGTCTCAAAATATTTCCATACCAAATTTCATTCAAATTGGTCCAGTAGTTTTGGCGTGAAAGCGTAACAGACAGACAGACAGACAGAGTTACTTTCGCATTTATAATATTAGTACTGATTATAAAAAAAAGTTTTAATGTTTTAACATATCAGCTGAAACTTTAACCTTTTTTCACCAGGTTGTTTGTAACATCAGTACTTCAGCACTATATCAGTACTAATCAGTACTAATATTATATATGCGAAAGTAACTCTGTCTGTCTGTCTGTCTGTTACGCTTTCACGCCAAAATTACTGGACCGATTTGAATGAAATTTGGTATGGAAATAGTTTGAGACCCGGGAAAAAACAAAGGATAGTTTTTATCCAACGGCGCAAAAAGAGGTTAATGTTTTGCGCGATAACCGACATACACGTCCGCGCCCGGAAAGTAACTTATAATATTTTTTAAATTTACGGGGATGAGTCACCCTCATCCATGGGGAGGTTACCTGAACGTTGCACTGCTGAGAATCGGTTGTGAATAAATTCACAAGATAACTACATACATTTGTATTTTTGTGATAGAGACCGATATGTTAGGGTTGATCTCAATACTCGGTCCGCGGGTGGTGCCAATCAGGCAACAAACCAGGTGGTAGGCTTCTTATGCAAGAGGCCGTCTTAGTTTGTACCACCGCAGAGTCAGATATTTAACCTACAAGCAGCAGTGAGCAAACACTGCTGGGTTTATATTTGAAGGGTACTGTAGCAAGTGAAATTCGAGACTTAAAAAGTAATGTCACGGAATGTCGAGCGCAGTGCATTGTCACACAATGGTGACACTGTAACTGTAATGGACAGGTGTGATGCTTACCATTACATTTTGAAGCAGTCATAGCTTAGTGGCATCGGCTATGGACTGCCGCACAGCAGGTCCATGGTTCGAATAGCGACCAACCTCAAGTAGAAAATCTATCAAAGCGCCTTATGGTGAGTTCTGTCAGCAGACCTTGAGAGCCAGTAATTCTAGGTTAACCATTTTTAACACTTTCAACCACATCGTCACTTACCAACAGGTTAAATTGTAGTCAAAGCCTTACCTATCAGAAATATATAAATAAAACTATCAAGGACGAGCTACTCCGTCTCGGCAATAATTAACGTAAAAAGTAATATAAAAAAAACACTTACATAAAAAAATCTTAATCTATACTAATATTAAGAAGAGGAAAGATTCATATATTTCAATGCAACAAATAAACATAAAACTACTGAACCGATTTGGATGAAATTTAGTACGGAAATAGTTTGAGGAAATAGGATAGTTTTTACTCAACTGCGCAAATATAGATTAATGGTTTAGCAAGATAACTGAAATACGCTGAAGCGCTCGTAGTGAAGTTTGCTTAGCCGTTCTAAAACGATCAGCAAAGTTAAGCAACATCCGCCTCGGTCATGAGTTGGATGGGTGACCGCTGGTGACATTATTGCTGAGCGCTTCCATGCTTCGGAGGGCACGTTAAGCCGTCGGTCCCGGTTGTTATTACATGGTGATAATTGCTCACGAAAAAAAAAAGTTGGTATGCCCGCCTGGCTAGCAACCACCCTCAATTAGAAACAAGCACCTAACGGTGTGTTCCGGCAACTGTCCTTGAGAGCCAGTAATTCTAGGTTAGCCTGTTCAACATCTGCAACCACATCATCACTTACCATCAGGTGAGATAGTGGTTAAAGGCTAACTATATCTATAAGGCATACAAAAAATACGCACGGGCGGAGCCGCGGCCGAATATCTAATAATATTATAGTTTGCTTTCGGCAGGTAAAACAAAGTTGGCGATCAAAACCACAAATATATTTTCCAAACCACTTATTTGAACATTTACTATTCAGATTCTCTATAAAGTCATTACTCAAGTTATGACGTGGTTGTACTGCCCAAGGAATAAGATTAACTCTTTCATGAATAATTTACCCCACTTTCATACTATCGAATAGAGGTTTAGCATGCGACTTCATGAAATAACTGAATTAAGTTTTAGTCAACGAGCTTTACAGGTATTAGTAGTGGAACTAAGGAGGTCACGGATGTGCTTTGATACTCGTATTAGGTATATTTAGTCGTAACGGCGTATTTATTATAATAGAACTTGAAGCAGTGACTAAATTTTGAAGCAGTGGCTCAGCGGCATTGGCTATGGATTGCCGCGCTGCAGGTCCATGGTTCGAATCTCACCACGGGCTTGAGCTTCACCGCATGGTGGAGGGGCATTTTGGGCATGCCCGCCTGGCTAGCGACCACCCTCAAGTAGAAAACCTGTCGCCAAGCACCTGTGTGTTTCGGCAGCAGTCCTTGAGAGCCAGTGAAATTGCAGACACATGAGACTTAACAGCTATGTCTCAAGGTGACGGGCGCAGTGCAAGTCGTGACTTGTGACGATATGCTTCTGTTATAGTTTTCAGAGGTTAATCCGCTTAACATCAAGTGGGCCTCGAGCTTGTTCCGTCACATTAAAATAAAAAAAGAACTAGTTACGGCCCGCGGTTCCAGCTGCGTGGTTATGGATGATGAAAAGTATCCCATGTGATAATCCAGCGCCTCATTTACCTCTATACCAAATTTCATAAAATTTGCCCGCGTTGTTTGAGCGGGAAGAAGTAACAAACATACAAACACACTCACAAATTTTCGGTACATAATATTAGTGTGAAGAGTGATAGTAATTCGTACAAAAATATAATTCTCTGTGAGTATAATAACGAAGATGAGACCTCCCTAAATGATGCACATTTTGTCATTCTTAAAATAAAATGTGTAGCTATTTTAATGTGTCTGTTTAGTGGTAGGTTAGCCCCTATGACCATTTTTTAAACTTTTGGTCAAAAACATCCAACAAGCCTTACCTAAATAGCAGGAACACCCCTGAAGTGCTTGGTGACAGTTTTTTTACTTCGGTAGTGGCTGGCGATCCGATTATTCACGGAAATAAAATATCTGCAAAATTCATAAAATATTGCCTTTTACTCTTCGGGTTCTTGATATTTATTAATTTATTTAGAGTATAAAAATGTATTTCACATTATTTTTTTATTTGCTTGATCGAACACGATTGTACCCAATACACAATTATTTTAGGCGTTAGAGTAGCATACAGTTATACTGAGCTCCGGTAGATGGCACATATTTCAATATTAGAATGAACAAAATTGCCAGGTTGGAAATAAGAAACACATGGAATATTATTTATGGATATTTTTTTTAGTACATATTTGCTGAATAAAATGAGGTTATGATACATAACAATGAATATACTGAAATTTTAGAAATTTTGTTTTGCGAAAGATAAAATTTGTCTAAACTTGAAATATGACAGTCCCTTAATTATTTATTTAAGAGTATGAAATGTAAACAACATAATAGAAAAACAAACTGGTGGATATAAGACCCATATCGTGAGGTAAAAAAAAAATTACTTCCAATCCTATCGAGTTGGGTATCAAAATGAAGAACTTTAAAAAACGATTCCATAAATATGTATAACTTGAAGTTTATTTTCAACAAAACGATAAATCGCTTAACGAAAATAAATAGTTTGCGTTCGGGTTGTTTACTTTTTAAAATAATATATACTTGTTAGTATTATCAACATAATTATAGTTCTAAACGATGACACACCATGCAGTGTTGAGTAGAGCTTAAATAAAATATTTTGGCCACTGTCTAACTGTATGGTATTTATGTAAATATGAACTATGACATAGAGCACTTCAAAACAATTAGATGACAATTTAATACGACGTTGATGATTTGAGATGAATAATATTTAGTTTAATATATATATATTGTATGTACGGGTAATACATATTGTTGTATATGCATTACCCGTGCGGGCAAAAATACCCGAAAATAGGCAGCAGCACCCCTCTTCCCCAAATAGGGAAATTTGTACTTCGATCAGTAGATAAAATATAATTAAAATTAAAACTTGTTTATTTATTCATGTACTCAATTTAGTCAAAGCGTGGCTTTGATATACTCGTCCGCCTCGACGTATTGTTACGGCGCAAGGGCTCGAACAATCTAGAAAAATCCAGCGTCAGTAAACAAGTCAAAGAAATCAAGAATGTACCTACTCTTCACACCAAAGGTTATAAAAAAAGGGTCGCCTTTGTTCGCAGGCAACTAGTAAACAACCACAGTATAAGTAGAAGTTAGACCGTGGAATTCCATTCAAAAGTTGTTTACGTTAAAAGGATCATTTATGGCCCTTATTGTTTGTCTATCTAGATAGACTATTAGTGAACATTCTGGAATATGTGAATTTTGAGTATAAATAGGGTCGGGTCCGGGCCGACCAGTCTATCACTCATTCCGACCTGTGCCGCCACGCCGTGCACACCTGTCTACAGCTCCGCCAGTATCTCCCAGTGAGACCGCAATAGTCCCCGCACTATTGCCGTCTCACTCGGGTCATCGTTCCGTTATAGTTCGTTATAGTCCTGACGAAGTTTTGTTTTGTGTGCAGAAGCTGAGCAGCCGCCGATCGCCGTGCAACGTGAGCTACGAGCTCGCCGTGCCGGCGCGCAGAGGCGCTCTAAGACGTCAGGCATTACCACCTACCCAAGTCCCTTGTTTCGTTATCATAACACTCCGGGCTGGTGGTCTTGTTCTGACCGCACTTTTCGGTGCGCACTTCACAACTTTACTACTCGACACAACATTGTACCAGTGCGCGTAACAACACACTTTGTGCTGTTAAGCGACGTCGTTCAGGCGTGGGGTAGCGTCAGCCAAACCCGTCTGAACGATCAAATCCGCCATTTGCTGCGGTCGCAGTGTGACACCCTACGGTGACAACGGCCACTGTTGTTGTTTTTGGTTTAACCTTGCACCGTGGCCTTTCCCGCTTCACGGGTCAGCCGAAGCAAGCTGGGCTCCGGGACAACTAGCCTTGGGGTCGCCCCTAGTCAACCCCGGAGCAGCATTAGGATCACCCCTCTCCGCCGAGAAAAAAGCTCGGAGAGGGTACACAACTAGGGCACACCATAGGTACTCACTCCCTCTCACACAAGTGAGCTCACTAGTTGCGAGAGGGAGACAGAACCCGTTAGGCCATCCTGAGTATTCCCCTCAGGATGCAACGTCCCTCTAACGGTGAGGTGGAGGTCCTTCAGACCTTCGCCCTCCGCTACCCCGAACTCTACGCTGATCATCAGCAATCGCTTAACGATGCAGAGAGTGCCCGCCTCACGGACACTCTCATCGCTCCCTCCGGAACTGCAATTCCGGAGGCCATCGTCCCTCCTCTGACCCGGTCCTTCTCAGAGGACAGCCCGACTTCGCCCACTCCGGGCCCTGACAACAGACGCACGGTGGCAGCCCCTCCCCGTGAGAGGTCTCGCTCGCGCTCACCGATCGGGAGGCCAGCGAGCACCCGTCCCTCCATCGCCGTTGTCGAGCCCACTTCAGACTCCGAAACGGAGATGGATGTTGATCAGAGTCGTGCCTTACGCACTGACTCGGACTCCGATAACGACGGCTATACCGTCGTAGATAGAAAACGCAAGCGTGCTCCTAAAGCCGCTAGTTGCGCAACTTCCGCCCCTCCCGCCAAGGCACCCGCTAAGGCCCCCGCCTCCGGCAAGAAGCCGACCCCCGCCCCGCGCCCCGCGTCTCCTCCCTCCGCTCCGGCCACCACTGCCGCGTCCCCTCAGGACGCGAGCGCGCGCCGCGAAAAACCGCCTCCGCCCCTGTTCATTCAGGACAAAACCAAATGGGACATGCTGTCCCGTTTAGTTTCGGATCGTGGGATCCACTACACTAATGCCCGCTCCACGCAGCAGGGCATTAAAGTACAAGTGTCCACCATTAGCGACCACAGAGCGCTAACAAAACTCCTCCGCAATGAGAGCATAAGCTTCCACACTTATGCGCTCGAAGAGGAGAAAGTCCTCCGAGTGGTCATCCGCGGAGTGCCCAAGGAGGTACATACCGATTCGGTATGTGCCGACCTGAAGGCATAAGACTTCCCCGTACATGCAGTTCACCGCATGTACAGCGGGAAGGACCGCAGTCCCTACGATCTAGTACTCGTAGTACTAGATCGTACACCTGAAGGCAAGGCCATTTTTAATTTAAAAAAGGTCTGTGGCCTCTCAGGACTCGATGTCCAAGCCCCATACAAAAATGGGAGTCCCTCGCAGTGCCATAACTGCCAACTATACGGGCACGCCTCCCGTTTCTGCTTCGCTCGCGCTAGGTGCGTTAAGTGCCTAGGCGATCACGCGACAGCAGCGTGCACTCGCACCCGGGATTCGCCGGTCCCACCCAGTTGTGTTCTATGCGGTGCTCAAGGGCATACCGCGAATTACCGTGGTTGCCCTAAAGCACCACGAGTGAACCACAGGGTGGCAAGGCATAGGCCGACCCGCCCCTCTTATGACCGTTACCAACGGGTAAGCCCTAAACTAACGGTAGTACCTGTCTCACAGGTAATACCCGCGCCGCTCCCAGCCCGTAACGCATGGTCTAAACCACCCAGTATGGTTAAGACCGTCGCTACCGCCCGCGCCCCGGCCCGCGCGCCCGCACCCGCGCCCGCACCCGCACCCGCCCGCGCCGCAGCCCCTGCCCGCGCACCGGCCCCGGCTCGCCCCGCGCTCCCGGCACCCGTTGCCAACACCATTCGCGCGCCTCCCCGCGCCGCTTCCCGGCCACAAGCTCCCCCTATGCCATTGATGGCTGCCCCTCTTCAAGAGGCAATCAACCTAGTCAGCGATCTGGCTATGTCGGTTGACATCAATGAGGTACAAGAGCTATTCCACAAGATGCAATACGCTCAATCCCCAGCGGACGTGATCCAATACACATTGGAACACGCGAACTTACTAAGCGCCCTTAAGCGCTTCGTTCCCCAGGCCCCTCCCCAGTACAACCACTATGGGTAGTACAACCGAACGCACGAAACCGTACTCAGTTTCGTTAGCGTCATTTAACGCTAACGGCCTTTTCAGACAACGTGACCTCGTCCACGACTTTTGTTGTACCCACCTTATCGATATCATATGCGTGCAGGAGACCCTTCTAAAACCGGGGAAGGCGAACCCTAGGTTTGCCAATTACAGAACGGTACGTGATGATAGAGTGAACTCCCGTGGGGAAGGCACTCTTATCTATTACAAAAGGTCCCTGCACTGCATTCCCCTACCTACCCTGACTCTTGTTAATATGGAAGCATCTTGTTGCCTCCTAGCTATGACTGGTCATCAACCTATAGTCATAGCGTCCTGTTACCAAGCTTGCTCCAAGCCGATCGTCCGAGCTGACTTAGAAGCATTGTTCTCATTAGGAAGCGCCGTCCTTCTGATTGGCGACTTCAACAGTAAGCACATCCTATGGAATTGTAACGTCAACAATCCCAAAGGTATTGCACTTGAAAATCTAATCGCAGAACTTAACTTTGACATAATTGCGCCCACTGAGCCCACTCACTACCCTTATATGGAAGACCATCGACCTGACTTGCTTGACATGGCACTACTCAGAGGCGTAACACTCCGGTTACGCTCCATAGAAGTGGTTCACGAGCTTCACTCTGACCACCGACCCATTATACTGCGACTAGGTCCCGACCCAACGACTGACCTCCCCCGCCCCACTAAGACGATAGTGAACTGGAAGCAAGTAGGCGATGCCCTAAAGGCTATCAGTTCACTAGACCTTGACAAGATCCCTGACGACATCCTGACAAAAGATGACGTAACCCTTGCGATCGATTCGTTCACCAATCACCTCTCCACCGTAGTAGGTGCATCCGCAAAGGAGGTCATAGTGCCGGACGACCGGCGCCTTGTCATTCCAGCGGATGTGAGACGATTGGTGACGGAGAGTAAAGCAGTGACCCGACATTACGACTCTTACCCCAGTAAAGAGAACAAAACTAAGAAACGCCACTTTGAACGCATGGTTCAAAGTCGCATGTCTGAGTTGCGTGATCAACAATGGGGCGATAAACTTTCAAACCTCGTGCCAAGCCACCATGCTTATTGGGACTTGGCGCGAGGTTTGAAAGGAAGTAACCATAACGACATGCCTCCCTTATACAGACCAGTCCCCCTAGTCCCAGCGTTCTTTGACGAAGACAAAGCTGAGTGCCTAGCTGATAGCCTAGAGGCTCAGTGCTCCCCTAACGTAGATCACGTTGACCAAGCTCACCTCGATTCGGTGGATGCTGAAGTCGAACGTAAAAGCTCTGTGGTCACCTCTGAACTCCCACCAATCACTTTAGCGACTTACGCTGAGGTGGCGAGACTGATCAAGGCCCTCCGACCGCGCAAATCCCCCGGTGCCGATGGCATCTCCAACAGGGTTCTTAAAACCCTCTCACCTCCTCTCATCCACCTCTTAGTCAGCATCTTCAATGCTGCTATGAGCCACTGCTTATTCCCAGACACCTGGAAATGTGCAAATGTCATTGGCATTCACAAACCAGGCAAAAGCTCATCTGACCCCACCAGCTACCGCCCCATCAGCCTCCTCAGTGCCTTAGGCAAACTTTACGAGCGGTTACTTGCAAACCGTCTCCAGTCCCATGCTAAGGAACACCACCTCATCCCAGATGAGCAGTTTGGCTTCAGACCCGGACACTCATGCGTCCAACAGGTGCACCGCCTCACGGAGCACATCATTGAGGGCTTCAATAAGTACCCCAAACCCCAGACTACGCTAGCAGTCTTCCTCGACGTAGCGAAAGCTTTTGACAAAGTCTGGCACAATGGCTTGATCTACAAGCTATACCAATTTGGCGTGCCAGAACGTCTTGTGCTCATCCTACAAGACTTCCTTAAAGCCAGAAGCTTTCGCTATCGCGTGGAAGGCACCCTCTCCTCCCCCCACCCAGTCAGAGCCGGAGTCCCTCAGGGCTCCGTGCTATCACCTATTCTCTTTGCACTGTATACCAGTGACATCCCACGCTCTCAGCCCAAAGTATTCCTAGCCCAATATGCGGACGATACCGCCATTTACACCACTGGGTGGCATATCAACAGACAGTCCTATTTCGTCATTCAACGGGCCGTCACCGAGATCGGTGACTGGTTCCGAAAATGGCGCATCGCGGTCAACCCAGCTAAAAGCACAGCTATGTGCTTTACTGAGAAGACACGCTCCCCTTACCCGAAACCGCTTATTTTGTTCGACGAACCCATTCCCTGGGTTCCTAGAACAAAATACCTCGGAGTCACCCTTGATCGTCATCTCACCTTTAACGATCACATAACAACCGTCCGTAACAGAGCGGCCTTCGTAATGGGTCGCCTTGGTCCCCTACTTCGCAAAGAGAGTAAAATGTCTCTTAGTAATAAGAAGACACTTTACACTGCCTGCATCCGCCCCATCATGACTTACGCATCAGTAGTGTTTAGTCATGCTAGTGAGGCCCACCTTCATAAACTCCAAGTCATCCAAAACCGTTTTCTTCGTAATGCAACCGGCGCCCCGTGGTATATCCGGAACACCGAGTTGCATTGCGACTTAAACCTTCCCTCTCTAGCGCAGTTCAATAAGGACTGCGCCCGCCGATACTTTGATCGAGCGCCCCACCACCCGAACCCATTGGTTGTCCAGGCATCGAACTACTCGACTGCCTCTTCTATCCCATTTTTCAAACCCCCCCGTCGCCGACCACGGCAGGTATTAGACGACCCGGATGACCCCATCGCAGCCATTACATTGGCAGCTTTAGCGTTATCCGTAAGTCGTCGAGGTAAAATCCCCAGGTGTGAGGTAATTAGAGGTCACACAATCAAACACCGAGCTCGCCGGCGAGCTCGAGGCAAAAACAAGGTCACGATAAATTGCTCTCCAAATAGTCAAAGAGTATTATTCAGTAGGGCCGCAGTTGCACAGAGGCATTTTGCTCCGATCCCCCCCATGTCTCTCGACAGCGAGACAAGCCGAGGTCCGAACCACAGTGGTGCCCTTGAGCTCGCTGTCAACCCCTCCTATAGTAGCGGCACGTTTTCGGCGTCCACAGGAGACGGAGGTAGAAAGCGCTTTTCGCCTTCTACGCCCGTCTCGGGAGAAGTGCCTTCGGCACTTCTCCCGAGCAACAGTTTAATACAGTGAAGTGTGTGAATAGTGTTCTGTGAAGTGCGAACAGTTCAGTGTTATAGTTTGTTGGAAGTGACTGTAGAACTGCCGAATAAAGGTGTCAGTGTGCCGAAAAAGTATTGCATTATTTATCCCGAACCCCCAGCTCGTAACAGTATGCTATATGTTCTTTCTTGAACGTTAGTATACAACGTGACTTCCTCGTTGGTCCTCAGCAGAAGCGCTTCGTCCTAACTGCATGGTATCGAGTTTGAACCTCGGGTCTGCCGAAGGCAGTTATTTGTGTAGAAGTGGCAGTTATTCCTAGAGAACATTGTCAGTAACAAATCCGAGCCGTGAGTCGGAAACTGTATCTACTTGACAGATCGCATCGTCATGTTTTTCAACGGATCTAAAACATTTATCAACATGAAGGGCTTATTGAATTCTGCTTACTTTTTGGGAAATAGGTACAAGCGTGTTGTAAATGTTTGTATTATTTTTCAAAATAATCTTAAAGTTAATAATGTTTATTTTAGTTGTAATATCACAATACCAATCTAGCAACACAAACTTGCTGGGCACCGGCCAGTAAATGATTCATCATTTCCCCTGCGAGGACCTCGGTCCCGCTGTAGTTAATTATTAACCCAGAATACAAACATAATTACGGTCCAAACATTTACCACTTAATTCAATTCGGTACGAACTTGCCACTGGTGGATTGGAACTTGGCTTTGTTTTAAAGTTTCACGAGCGATTTTCAGCTTTGGAATTCAAAGTTTCTACTATTTTCTGGTCTATTTTATCGAAATCTCTTTAACTTGCTAGTTTTGTTTCTTACTGTTATTTTTAATTAAATACCTAATATTTTTTTATTAGGATATGTGAGAGTGATGAAATAGGTTATGGGAGCAATTTAATGTGGAAGTAGGACGATGAAAATGTGAGCCCAGTGTTATTCCCACTTCCACATTTTATTTCAGACTTTCAGTTTTGAAAGGTAGGTGAATAAATTTCTAAGTTTACACTACACATTAAACTTTTGTTTTACTTACTCCAAAAAGGAGGAGGTTCTCAATTAGTTTTTTTGTTTGTTACCTCAGAACTATCTACTGAACAAAAATGTTTACCAAAATATGGAACCGACTATATGGAATGTGTGATTTTTATTTTTTTTAATCACGATAAGTTCGCGTTTTACCACACCCTGCCTGATGTTAAGCATTGGTGAGCTCTAAGATGGAGCACGCTTACCTAGAAGAAACCTATTTACTCTCGATTTGAAGGCACCCATGTTGTATACATCGGGAAAAACTGACAACGGTAAAGAGTTCCACTCTTTCGCAGTACGCACGAGAAAAGTGGAAGCGAAGCGCTTCGTACGAGTCCTGGGAATATCAACCATGTACGGATGGCGCCTCTCCGTCTGTCTGGACGCCCGATGGAAAAAGGGGGAGGGCGGAACAAGGTCGTGTAGTTCCTTTGCACATTCACCGAAATGTATCCGGTAAAAGACCGATAGGGAAGCAACTTTACGGCGGTGCTCGAGGCTTTGCAGCCGAGACTCCCTCAGAAAGTCGCTACCTATGAACCTCTTGGCGCGCCTCTCAATCGACTCTAGGGCCTCAAGCTGGTATTTGGCAGAACCGTCCCAGAGGTGAGAGCAGTACTCAACACAAGACCTTACTTGAGCTTTGTACAAAGTAAGCATCTGTTCCGGTGTAAAGTACCGTCTCACCTTTGAGAGGATGCCAAGTTTTTTAGCGGCTAACTGAGCCTTTGACTCGATATACGAGCCAAAATTTAGAGTCGAGGATAGAGTGATGCCAAGGAGGTCTAGGTAGTCTGTGACCGGCACGGATACATCTCGGAATGTAGGAGACAGTTGGAATGGTCTTCTTTTAGCAGAAAACAGACACGCCTGGGTCTTGTTGGCATTGAACTTGACCAGGTTGGCATCGCCCCAATCAGAGACTGCCTTAAGGGACAAGTTCAAGCGTTCAACCATAGCTTTTTTGAGTTTCTGGATTTCAGGCTCACTGGCTCGTGTGGTAGATGTGTAGCTCTCTACAACAGTGCTGTCGTCTGCATACCCAAAGGTTCCGGGCTTCAGCAGATCGTTGATATGCAGCAGGAAGAGCGTAGAAGAGAGCACTGACTCCTGGGGAACACCGGCATTGATACCCATTTGATCAGACGAGCAGCCGTCAACGACTACTCGTAATGAACGATCCCTCAGGAAGTCAGATATCCACGCACAAAAACCTGTAGGCAGGCCGTATGCGGGAAGCTTGCTGATTAGGCCGTCATGCCAAACCAAGTCGAAGGCCTTAGAGATGTCTAGGGAGACGGCAAGTGACTATGGAAAGTGTGAAATAACTTGTCAAAGTCAGTACCATGCGCACAATATAGTGATAATAGGTACTTTTGAACTATCATGGTACTTCAACAAGTTATTTCACACTTTTGAGTGTAGAAGTCGGTTACATTTTTTGGTAATACTTTTTTTTATCTTACTTATTCGTCCTTAACAGATCAACAAGGTAAAGCAACGTTCACTCCGGTAATTACTTGGATGGGTGAACGGTAGAGGCATTTACTTCTGAGCACAGTGCTTCGAAAGGCACGTTAAATCAACGACCCCGGTTGTTGACTTAAAATGGCGGTTACTATAAGCATAGTGGTAGTTCATTTTGTGAATGACGTCGTCAAATGCTTGACGGTGTGTTCCAGCAGCTGTCATTCGTAATATTAGGTTGTTCTGAATAACATATTCTATCGCATCATCACTTATCATCAGGTACGATAGTGGTCAAAGGATAGCCTATTAGCTAAACGTCAAAGTGAATACTAACTCCACATAATTGGATAAAAGTAGGAAATTTTTACTGTTGTTTGCAAAATTTAGTTTTAAGTTCTGTTAAAGAATAAACTATAAAATATTGTATTCTCCAGTGCAAGAACAATCTGAAACATGAAACGCTTGAAACAAAATGGTCTAGCGAAATTGACAACCCCCTTCATGCGAACAAAGCCCTCGCAGTGCAATTTTATTATACTACTAAAATGTTGCCTGAGCAGACCGTATAAAATACGAGTATTTTATTTAAGGGGTCCAATTTAGTGTAGATACCTGGTATTGGCCCCGTCTGGGGATATTACTGTGGCGCAAGCTACGATTTTATTTCACTTCAGCCCCTTGGCTCGTATCGGCCGTATTGCCGTATAACTGTTCCCCCTAAGGGTTCTTCTCTACGTGATGCCAATATTCAAAACGAATGATGTTGCGAATCTGTTTCGCCGCCAATTTAAACGGTTGCTTTCGCGGAAAGTTTGTGTGTAAAGCTTAATACAATATGTAAATTTCGCTTCCGGATTTCAATTTTGAACGGCTATTGTTTCCAGTAGAAATATGTATGTTTTTATTTATGATTACTCGTCAGACTTATTTCGGGCTTGACAGCTGCTGAATTAACGGCTCGCTGTCTGAAAGAATGAAATTGAAAAAAACTGTCGTTGAAATTAGGATTATTTCACTTCGACGTGGTTGTACGTTAATATTTTCGACCGAAATGTAATCACACAAAACATTACCTAACACAAAAACTACGGAATTTAAAATAACAGTATTCATAACAGTTTATATAATATTGTCTTAGGTTTTCGCTATTGTTGCACACGGTAATTAAACAACTTTGAACGGTTTAAATCGCGTATATTTATCATTATTTTGTCCCGACGTTTATATATTTTAGAATATCCTATATTTTAGTATAAGAATTGATTATTTGCATTTGTTGTTATCATGACATTGTGGGCTATATAGACAAAATAGACGTAAGATATTTAGTATAGTGATGTAGCTATTATAATATATTTCAGTTCAATTGTCATTAATCTCGATAAATTATTCAAAGAATGTTAATACCATTATTATTATTTAGGAACCAGCTAGGACTTGCGTAATATTTACCGGATATTGCTCCGACTAGTTTTTAAATTACGCGAGTCCTAGTCGGTTCCTAAATAATAATTATGGACAAAACTCGCGACAGTTTTTTAGCTTGAAATGTTAATATTATATTTCAGTATATTGAGTTGAAAATATTGATTTGGCAACTCTGAACTCTATTAATTTAAAAAAAGGAATAAGTTGGAACATTATGGTACGAGTGCGGAAAAGTAATTATTCCAATTTGTGAGTACGATATTCTTAGTTCGAGCCGTTGATACTCAAGACGCTTGCCTTGAGGATGTGTTCAACAGTGGAAAATCCGGCTGATACAGTTATGTTATTATTTGGCAATCCATTAGATGTTTTGTGAAAATTGTATTTGGCTGCATATTATGGTTCCAAAAATCCAAAAATGGTTCCAGCTCTTTGAAGAGCGAAGGATGCACGGATTACCAAGGCTTAGTAATAAGGCCCTAAAAAAATAAGAAGACTATAGTCTAAAGTAATTCATCGCACCGTATCGCCAAAAGCAAAGAGGAACTCCGAAGGTGAGATACTCCTTTGTTTTTATGAACGTGGAAACCTCCTTGGTGCCAATTGCTGACACATTAAAACTAAACTGAAAAAAAGTGTGCGGAAAGAAGCAGATTTCAATACAGTGTGTTCATAAAGTATTCGAAAATAAGCTTATACCTACTTGATGACATAACGGTTTGAAACTCTTTTCGAATGTTACAATCGATTTTGTAAGCAGTGTTCAACACTGGAGAATGACAGTAAAAAAGAGAGGTTAACTACTAGTTGGAGCCTTTGTTTTTCTTTCAGTTATGAAGGTGTGGAATGTGTCTTCAGTCTTGTCAGGGCCATGACACTACCCCATACGTGAGCGATCGCGATTTTTAACCAATTGTATGAATGTGCTAGTTTAAAACCATATCCCGTACGCTGTTTCGCGCACTACATAGTATATAACACAGTATTAAGAATTTTCAGACTTCAAGTGAATCGTTTGATAACTCAACATTTTTTTATATTTTTGCTACCATTATTAAGCTGTTAATAACATATTTTTCTCGTAATATCTGATCGTATAAAATCTTAACAAAATTACAACAAGAGGCAAAATTATAGTCATGTGCGGGAATCGAACCCGCGCCATCCATCCCTATGCTCGCCTATGCTGGGGTATGCTATGTCCGCTAGCCCAACATGACATATGACTCATAACTACAATTGGTCCTCTCATTCTTAACGATCGTATGGGGATGAATTATATCATTGCAAAAATAAATATATTAATATCAGAAAATCTCGCTAAACAGGTCCCCAGAGGTAATATTATCTATACAGTATTTTAACTCGGCTCTGTCCTTGAAATAACTACCTACAGCCGTGCTTTACATAAACGTGCAACTGCCCGCCTCTAGCATTTTAATGACATTTGCCTACTTTATGTTTCCATTTAGTTTTGTGATTGTAAATATACTTTTTTTTTATATAAACAAATAAAATACATTGTGAATTGTATGGGAAGTGTTCACTAAAAACGTGGTTTTTAACTAGTAGGTATATTTAATCAAATGATTATGTTTGAATAAAAAATTGGTCTTAAAAATTTGCGACTGAAAAATATTTGTGAGACGTACGAAATGCTTTATTATTAACTTTTAAAGTATTAAAAATCCGCATTCTAATAAAGCTTATAACTACGTTACTTTAATTTACAAAATTGAGTAGTACATAATTTTTCGTCCTGAAAATGAATCAAACTCGCGTGGCCTGTTTTTACACACCGTGAATGAGTCGAAATTTTGTGCTCTCAACATATTATTTTAACCATCATATGAGACGCCGCGGCGCGACGATCAACCAGACGTCTAGACTTCATCTGAACGAAATAAGTACTTTTTCCAACGCTAGCTTTTGAATGTAAATTAAAGTGATTTTTGCTTAGCAAGAGATAATACTTGTAATCATATTTAGAAATAAGTTACTCATTTCAATAACCTTATGTTAAGTACACACACAAAAGACAAGTTCCAAAATTAATTTAATTTAAATCTACGTTCATGCTTCAATATTTAACAAAAGATTAATGCGACATTAAACTTTAGGGTCCCGAATTATTAATTCAGGGGTCATCAAATTATTAACTGGCGACAAACAATTCCGAATTTCTAAATTCAAATTACAAGACAAACAAAAAAGCATTGAAAAGGTCGCAGTTTGCTCCCACACAGAGCTGCTTCTACATAAAGTAGGTATCTACAGTTCATGTTTTAGTGATTAATAAATGTATGATTATTTCAAAAATAATAATTTAAATGCTGTTTATTAACCATGCCATTCGAAGCGCTCGTAGCGAAGTTTGCTTAGCCATTCTTAACCGATCAGCAAAGTTAAGCAACGTCCGCTACGAGTTGGATAAGTGGCCGCTGGTGACATTACTACTAAACGCGTCCATGCTTCGAAGGGTACGTTAAGCCGTCCTTCTTCTTCTCTTCTCTTCTGGATCTTATAAAGTCATATCTGTCAGACAGGCTACAGAAGGTTAGAATAAATGGCAATACTTCTTCCGGGTCTTTGGTAAGAATAGGCGTACCGCAAGGATCAATTTTAGGACCTTTTCTGTTTCTAGCATATATAAATGATCTTCCTTGCATGGTTAAAAATTTCTGCAATATAGTTTTATTCGCAGATGATACCTCCCTAACTTTTAAAGTAGATAGGAAGAATAGTGAACTTATTGATGTAAATAATGTGTTATCTATGATCTCTAAGTGGTTCGCGGCTAATAATCTTCTCTTAAATTCAAAAAAGACCAAATATTTAAAGTTTTCTTTACCAAATGTTACTTATGTTGAACCAAACATTAAGCTTAGCCTAGAAAAACTCTCTTTTGACAATGCAACAGTCTTCCTGGGAATAAAAATGGATTCAACTTTACAGTGGAATCCACATATACATGATCTTTCTGGAAGACTTAGTTCTGCTGAATATGCAGTTCGTAAGATAAGACAGCTAACAGACGTAGCTACTGCTAGGCTCGTTTATTTCGCGTACTTCCACAGTATTATGTCTTATGGTATATTGCTATGGGGAGCTGCTGCTGAGATAGAGACAATCTCTATCTTACAAAAGCGTGCAATTCTAATGAATATGATGATAAATGGATCCTAGGGAATCCCTGAGAGATATTTTTAAAGAAATTGATATTTTAACTTTACCAAGTCTGTATATATTTGAAAATATTATGTATGTTCGTCAAAATTTGAGCAAATTTAAATCAAACAGTGACACTCACGATTATAACACTAGGAATAAAGATAAAATAGCGGTGCCAGGTTTTAGATTAGCAAAGACAAATAAAAGGTCCTTCTTAGGCAATTGTGTGCGGTTTTATAATAAATTTCCCAAACATATTACAACGCTCACAGAAAGAAAATTCAAGTTGCATGTGAAGAATATTTTGATAAAGAAATCTTACTACACAGTTTGTAATTACTTAAACGACAAAAATGCTTGGACTTGTTCGCCTCTGCCAAGCTAGCGCCTAACACCTACGTAATTCAAATTAAGTATTGTAATAATTTTACTATATAGTATGTACTTAACACATTGTTAAAAAACGTTTAAAAGAATGGCCCCGAGTTTCTTGCCCGTTCTTCTCGCAGTGGCTCTATAATTTTTGTTTGCTGAACGTGGCAGTACAATGTAGTATATTTCAATATTAAAATTTGTAATTGACCTTCATAAGAGCGTCGTAGACACCTAAATTGAATAAATGATTTTGACTTTGACTTTGACTTCCTGGTTGTTGTCTTATGATGGCAGTCGTTTTAGCACGGTGGTAGGGCATTTTGCGAATAGCTACCACCCTCAAGTAGAAATTTGTCGCCAAGCACCTATCGGTGTGTTCCGGGAGCTGTCCTTGAGAGCCAGGAATTCTAGGTAAACCTGAACAATATTTTCGACCACATTATCACTTACCATCATGAGAGATAATGGTCAAAGGCTAACCTATCAGGCATAAAAACAAATTCCCTTTGGTGTCACAGTGAGGCACAAAATAAGTGTAGAATTAAAGAATGACGCTTTTTCGGGATCCATACCAAAAGGGCAAAAGGTAGCCCAATTAATGAGACTCCAATGTCTTCCTGCCTATCCGTCCGTCCGTCTGAGCATCTCTTTCTTGTTAAGTGACCGATTGGCAAATTTTGAATGTGTGAAAAGTTGAAATTAAAATACAAAAAATTACTTTCCAGGTTATTTAAGAAGGTATCCGAGGGCAAAAATGTGACTTGTAATGCTACTATTTTGTGCCCCAGCATGCGGTTTATAATTGTCTATATCTCATTGAGTGGATTTAAAAAAAATATTTTTCATTTTTTTTAGTCTATACCAATAAATGCGGGCATGAATGAGTTCAATTTTAAATTATTTTTATTGCAAAAACTAAAGAGTAAAAAATTTGAAATTTTTGTATATTTTATCATCCTTTTTAAATATTATAAATAAAACCGGCAAAAAACACTCACGTTGGGGATCGAATACGTCGACCCGGGTTTCGAGCATATCAGATGCTCATCATCAGGGCGAGTGCACAGCTGCGTCGACGTATTCGATCCCCAACGTGAGTGTTTTTTGCCGGTTTTATTTATAATATTTAAATATGTGTGAAACTCACGAGAATTTCATTTCATTTTATCATCCCTTACATAACTCACACATACATATTCTCAAAAACTTAAACCCCTACTAATGCACACACACACACACACACACACACATACACCCTCACCCTTAAACACCCACATGCAAACACTGTGTAAATTTGGCAAAACGTGTTGGACGTATTTTATGCAAAACGCCTCCGTATTAATAAATAAATAAAAACCTATAATGAAAACAAATAGTTTGTAATATATCTAAGCTAACTTATAATAAATCATTGTTTTTTATTATTTTTAAAATATGCACGTGCCTAATCAGAAACAATTCAAATATTAATTCAATTTCTAGAATACCTAATATATCATTGTTTTTGCTCTCTATGACTTAAGCTTGGTAATATAAAATAAATCCGTCATTGGTTAATTTTGCTAAGATCTGTGCATTTTGTTTATTAAATAAATAAATCATATCCTCTTGCCTACGAATACAGAAAACATCGCTTTTAACTGTAGTTATGAAGGTTTCATCAAAATCAGTAAACAATTTTTCTTTAAAAGTGCACTTTGGCTGAATTCCTTTGCCATTAGTTCATCCTTATTGACCAACTCAAATGTTTTATATAACAAAAAATTTAAACAGTTTTCGCAGCTTTAATTCAGTTCCTTTCTTTATTCACGTGCCTTGAGGTTGTGTTGAAAGTTGACTTGGCTACTTTTTATGTATAATTCATAGTTTAAGTTATAAATTGGCATTAGTTTAATTAAACTTAATTAGGTGACGTTCAAACATCAGGGTCAAAACAATGTCATCACAACACGTTAGTACATTTAATTCTACCCCTCAACCCAAACTTTTATAATTTTGACTCCTTTATATTTGTGTAGATGATTTAGCCCCTCTTTCTGTTGATTTTGAAAACTGGGAGTCAAACGTTCGTCGGCCAATGAATTATTCAGGTCAGAGCGAAAACTGCGTATTTACATAAGCAAATTGGGTGCGACGACTGAACGGAGTCGCGACGACAACGTAGCGGCTACAGTGCGACACGTTTACAATACAACGAATCGAATTCTGTTTACCCTGTCCAGCTATTGATAAGCTAAAATCACTTTTTTGTTTGCACAAGGTTTTATTAAAGTAACTCGCTTTTTTGAAAGTGACTTTCTTCGAGTATATTACATACCTACTCGTCAGTGTGCTTTGATTTGCACTCACAACACATTTACTATTTTATATCTCTTCTGATATTCTATGTAGTTTATATAGCATTATCTATAATATGATTCTATGTAATATCTGAAATTTATTAATCAAATCTTGATTCACTGGGATATATTGCCGTTCTGACAAGCAAAATGGTCCAAATAGCATTTTGGGCTGACCTTGATCTTTCTATCAAATTACATTGATAGTTGTTATAAGCAGAGTAAAATGCTATCTTCGGCTCAATTTGTGTGCAATAAGACCCAACTATGTAATTTAATCTTTACCTATTCATTGAATTTGGTAATATCGCACTTCTTCTAGAAAAAGTTAGTAAAACAGGATTAAAATATTGACTCTTTTCTGTGACTAAAAATGTATACAATAATTAACAATAGAATGCGTAACAATCTTTTAGGGTAGAAGAAATAGGATTATTTGAACTGCCTGTAGGCATGTAACGGCCAAAAGATTGCTCAAAAGTGTTGGGATACAGTAGCCACCTAAGCAGGAAATTTTGACGGTTTCATCACTAAATGTTTTGAATTTTTAATTCAAATTCGAATACTGGCGTGAATACTTATTTATTTATTTAAATAAATAAGTGAATACGAGTCTTCTAGCCATGAATAGGTTCAACACACCAGTATAATCATGGCGACAGATTTTCCTATCAGTTTTAGCTAGAGGAGCGAGTATTCACATATGAAGTGCTACCTCCATGCGGTGATGCAAAGGCCTGCAGTTCAATTCGTACCATGGACCACCTGCACAGTAGTCTATAGTTATTGCCACCGGACCATCATTGCCTTCAAATTATAATGGTGTTAGGCCAATACCAGCTCCCTTTGAAAACATTCGACAAACACTTCCTAGTTTCGTCCTTTTCCATAAAATACTAGAAGGAAACTTAATACAGGATGGTACGTAAATTCCAATCCATCTTAAGCGGAAACATTGACCTTCTAACCGGCCCGAGTTTACCCAACAAAATGTTCTCGAAGCCTATCGATCTTCCCTGTAGGCCATTGCGTGACTACCCTTCACTAGTATCAACTCCTTAAAACTGTCACCGTTAATGTTACTGATAATAAACGATGGGGTAAGGAGAAACCCTTGTTTAATAGCCGTTTATTAATTCTCTAGGACGTTAACAACAAATTATCCACTTTAACAGATATTGGTGTCGCGATGAAGAGATAAAACCATGTCTTAGAATAGGTAATCACTCTCTGCTTGCTGTACATTAGATGTCGAATAAACTGATTCGCAGATGACTTTTAAAGTTTTATTTACGCAACATTTAACTCCTTCCATCTGATTCCTCGATTGACGACAAGGCATACAATATTTTTATTGAAAAACAGCGCTTTTTACTAACAAACACTAGCTTTGCTTTTACCAGCGCCAATGTTGCAGCTATTCTCGAACCGAATGGTCTGATGCGTGACGATGGTAAAAGACCTGACGGCATGTCTCTGGTTCCGTGGAAGTTAAGACGGCCCTTAGTGTGGGATGCTACTTGCGTAGACAATTTAGCGGCGTCACATCTTTCTGAAACCAACGTGAGGGCTGGCGCTGCGGTTACTTCGGTGGAGCAACTCAAGCGGCGCAAATATGCTAACCTTGGTCTGGGTTACATATTTGAGCTGTTTGGTGTAGAGATGTAGGGTCCGTGGGGACCGGGAGCTCATCGTATTTTCCAAACTTATCTGAGCGCTTGGTCGATGCAACGCGAGATCAAAATACTGGCACATATTAAGCTCAACGAATAAGCATTGCAATTCAACGGGGCAATGCTGACAGCATGCTGGGCACGCTGCCATCTGGTACTGGTCTCTGCTATGACTTATAGGTTGTCTTAATGCTTTTATTGTAGTAGCTGTAGTGTTGTATATATTTCGTAGTATTTTGTTTAGTACTAGCACCCCAAGTACAAAAAAAATTGTCGCCAAGCACCTAACAGTGTGTTCCAGCAGCTGCCCTTAATGTATCAGCCGGATAGTACAGTGCTGAACCCAGCCTCCCCTATAATGGGGGTTTGCCATAATCCCCACGCTTGGCTGCCGTCTTGGGGATCACAGTGTGCGATATCAGTTCCTCAGAAAGAGCCCACCTTTTGGTGTGTTACCTTTAGTCGTCTCTTACGACACCCACGGCTAGAGATGGGGGGGGGTATATTTAAGACCGGCAACCCACGGGCCTAGGGAGTCAGCTGTTATAATTTACCTGAACACACTCTTCATCTCTTACTTTCTTTGACACAACATCTCTTACTATCGGGTGAGAAAGAGGTAAAATTCTAGCTTATCAACTGTGAATAAAAAAAAGAAGTTTTGACTAAAATATTAATGAATAATATATTTTCTTTCGTTTTATATGTTTTTTCTGTGTAGCCCGCGACGACTGACAGATAGCAAACACAACTTTATAATGTTAGCTAATTTTGTATAAATTGTTTCATTTTATATTTATTCTACATACCTACCGCTTGGTAAATAGTATTTTCATGTGCGGTGTTTGAGTTATTTTGTAATGTAATTAGCAGAGCATGCGAATTACATTACAAAAAACATTATTATAAAAATAAAAACATTACTAAAATAATATTGTGTTGACTCAATATTATTTAAACAGAATTTATGTATTATAGTATACATAAATTCTGTTTAAATAATATTGAGTCAACACAATATTATTTAAACAGAATTTATGTATTATAGTATACATAAATTCTGTTTAAATAATATTGAGTCAACACAATATTATTTTAGTAATGTTTTTATTTTAAAGCATAGAAACTTTCTGGATGGTAAAAAAATACTTCCAGTGAGGCAGATACCGTCCTAACGCATTATTAATAATACTATGGAAGCGGGTTCTGTATAGTCGAATTTTCCCATTGGTTTCGAATGCAGGTCTCCCTGACGGTGGCGACATCTACCCAAACAATGTGAACTATTTAGACTGATAGGTTGATATTCGATCAACACTCAACACCAATTTGATAACTATGATCAGCGAAATAAATAACTATTTAGTGCTGTCAACAAAAAGCTAGTGTATCTCCTTATTACTGAATAAAGCATTATTATTTTTATTTTTAGAAACATTTAAATGGTAAAATGCAGAGTCATCCCGTTACCCCAGGATGCAATCCTGAATGACGTGCATTCGGAATTCGGATCAGATAGCAATAATCATTGAACCCAATGAGAGGAACGGCACCTATACCTCAAAGATGGCAATGTCAAATCAGGCGACGTCTCCTGATTGAATTTCAGTAGTGTGCGTATGTGCGTCTACTGCATGCTCGTATTCCTGTCTTTGTCATTGCTTATAACGTATCATATTGAACATGTACCTGTGTGCAATATATGCGAGTGTTAATGTTTCTGCACACTATTTTTAAGTGTACCGTATCTTCCTTTTTTTATTTAAATTGATGGCGACAATAAATTAATTTGAACCCTTAATAAGCAAAAAAAAATTATGTCGCTATTACGATTCTGTTATGAAACAAACCAAAGTACAAACCACTACAAGAAACGGATACGTATCCACTCACGACTAATGACGATGCCTGCTAGTAATGATACTCTTTTTCCTTTTTAGCTCGTTTATGTGCAGTCGGTAACAAAAGTATTAATAAATATATAAAAAAACAAATGGGCTCTCGAAGCAATAATTCACTTTTGTGCCAATGTATTTTATTTAAAGCTTCCTTTACGACCAGTCTCGTGCTGATCATATGATATATTTTCATCACACTTACTAATAAAGGCTCTATTTTTAGGTGTCACCTGTAGTAAATGTCGTTTCACGCTTCCAGTTTATTTTTATTAGCTGTCAGCAGATTGACACCAAGGTGGTATGTTAAAATTTATTTTCCTTATAAATACAAACCAAAAAGTTTCTTAATATAGGAACTTAAAATAAGAATCACGTCTTATTAGCCTCTTTACAATTAGCATTGTAATGTACGGTGCTATAAGTTACCGAAATCAATTCACATTTTGTAAAAAAGATAAAAGATCTTAATTTTTTTTAAAAGAAGGTGTATACTCCTTAGCTCAAACAGGAAGTAATATATTGAACAATTTACTCACAAGTATATTGGAAATAGCCGCATGACACTTGTGCTACGTTTATTATTTCAATCTCAGCTTGATCTATTATAGCATTTGCCTATGGCTTGGGCCTAAAAGCTTTGCAATTCCTCACCTACAGCTTGGGGTTACAATATTGTGGCTCCGATTGTAATAATTACGTTTCCCCACTAATATCACAACGTACTATATTTTAATAGCGTTGTATTTTGTACTATACCGTACATTTTAATCTCGGCTTGATCTGTTTTAGAATTAGCCTATGGCTTGGGCCTGAAAGCTTTGTCATACCTCACCTACAGCGCGGGCTTACAATATTGTGGCCCCGATTGTAATAATTAAAATTTCCGCACTGGTATCATAATGTACTATATTTTAATAACTTAGTATTTTTGTACTGTATTGTACCGTGTATGAGTAGGTATCAATCGGCTCATCAATCATTCATACACGACTGAAACAAATGACCATTCGTTTATTCAACCCATTTTAGTGGAAAACACAACGTGTTTATGTAAGTAATCATTTGATATATTACGTATGTTGTATATTTGTAAATAACGAAATGAAAGGCACAATTAGCAAAAGTGCTTTATCATTAGGAACTAAAAATAGGTAATTCTCAATGACTCTGCAAGCTCCGCATCGAGCGCATTTGATAGTATTAGCATATTGCCGATATTTAAAACTTAGGAGGTTAGGTTTTATTTTATGGTATTAAAAGTGGGTTTTGGTTCATATCGTTTAATTTTATTATTTTTATATTACTTATAGATCGCTTCTAGTATCCACGTATTAACATCAAACAAATTTGAGTACATTTGATAACCCCTAAAGCCTGTTTCATACAAAGCTAAAAAAATATTTTGAGAGATTGTTACGTACTCATTTAAAACGAGGCCCTCATACCGTAATGCTATTGGCGTAGTCACGTAACAAAGGCTTTTCAAGTGTTTGCGAGGCTTCCCCGAATCAATACCACGATACAAAACAAAGTCAAAGCCTTCTTTGCAAACAAAATGGACCGTAATATTGTTATTGAGGCGAACAACGGAAGGAGAATGAAATATTCAAATTTTTAACGCGGATGTGCTGATACGGGAAATGTGAGGTGGATTGAATTTCTTGTCGGGTTGGGAAGTTTTCAAATTGTTTTATGTTTTCCATACTGTTTGCATTGAACTCGAATGTCAAGTATGTAAATCTTTGCTACTGAAAAAGCTGTAATAATGTTTTATTTTTTAAAATCCTTTTGCGGTTCGCAAATTAAACAATGCAGATTATTCCTTTAAGTTTTTTTTAATGTGAATCAAACAACATATGCTTAAATCAACAACCACCTTGGTGGTACTTTAGGGATTTCTATCACACATCTTACTACTAAAATAAATCAAACTATATATTTTTTTATATTATCAAAAATACCACGTACCTAACCAAATGTCTTAGTTTTGACAACTGTAAAAGTGACAATTGATGTCGTGGTTTTAATTTGTATTTCACATTTGGGTAACCTCAAAACTACCTAGTAATCAGTTTCACACGCAACAGTTATCAAAGAAACAATGTCATATTATTTCACTTAAGTGACAGCTGTAAGAACTGAGACACATACTAAAGTACTATTTTTTATTGCTATTTTTAAAGAATATACATAAAAAGAAACGCTGTTTATTTCTTGGAAAGGGGACAATAACATGTAAAAACATAGCCAATATAAAAACCAGTTGTGCATTGGTACGGAAAGTAAACATGTTTATAATACCTATCAATATATTTTTCCATTGCAAGAAGTGCGTTATTAAGAACTTAGGAAAGTAGCGAAATTAAAATAAGATGGTATTGAACTGTGCATGCTCTCGAGCAATACCTTATCCTTGAGTTATTTAAATAAAGCCATAATTAAATTATTGTTTGACCTTAGATACTATTATTGCTAGCTATTCTAGTCTAAATAGCCTTCAGAACAGAGCAAAAACTAGGGTATTCATCATCATTATTCTACCCTTATTGTGGAGTTCATATAACAATAAATATCTTATATAACAACACAAAAATATAAATATCTATAATATAAAAAAGGACATAGTAATTGTGAGAGATTATTATATCCTTTTTTGGGTTCTAAGCAAGACGCTTTTCTGACGTCAGCGCTCCTTAGGATTGCTTCTTTTGGCAGTTTATCAGGTAAGGTGGTAAGGAACTTTAATGTGAGTCTAATGTGCAGCATCTCATTCCCATCTAGGTGTCTGGTGGCTTGCTAAACATTTGGGTCGTTCCTTCCGTTAATCGCCTTTTTTCACATCCGTTCTTACACTTTCAATGCTGTACAATAATGATAATGACTCTGCATGTGCAAATTTGTAGTGACCCAATGGTAAGAGACTTAAATTCTTAAAGAGTCTAGGGTAGACTTAAATTCTACCTTCTGGCTGCAAATGAGACCTGTGACTTCCAGTTTACTTTCATTGACCATCTCGTGGTGGAAATGACAGAGCGATTACTAGGGTGGAAGTGTTGAAGTGCATTAAACCGGGTTTAGCGTTAAGTGAAACTATTGCAGTACCTCTACGCCCATGCTATATATTAATATTTATTTGTGTTCACAAACTTTACCAATTATATCACCAATGCTGGTGGCCTTAATGGAGGCTATTTAGTAGACGGCAAGTCAACTTTATGCCTCAACGTTTTAAAATGAGACTAGCAGTAGGTGGTATCACATCACATGGCCGATGGACTACTTTATTCATCTCATGGTAGGTGTATCATAACACTGTGACGAGTTCATGTTGAGCACAGTGAAGAGATAATATATCAGTCACCCTGTGACCACGATCACTGCAAAGTGTTTGAAACGTCGGGACAAAAATAATGATAAGTATACGCGATTTAAGCCATTTACTGTAACAGCCGGATCGTCCACTGCTGAACACAGACTCCCCTATTAAGGGGGTATTGGTCACAATTCCCACGCTTGGCAGGCGTCTTGGGGATCGCAGTGTAAGTTGGCAGTTTTCTTAATTGTTGTTATAGCGGCAACCAAAATACATCATCTGTGAAAATTTTAACTGTCTAGCTATCACCGTTCTTGAGATAAAGCCTGGTGACAGACGGACGGACGGACGGACAGCGAAGTCTCAGTAATAGGGTCCCGTTTTTACCCTTTGGGTACGGAACTCTAAAAAGCCGCAAATATTGTATATTCAAAGTATCAAAATATTAATATTTTTAATGTGCACCCAATTATGTTTCGATATCAATTATAAACCTAGAAATGTCAAAAACCCTCAGCAATTGACCTCCAAAACCCACAAGCAAGCCTCTCAGTATAACAAGGCCATTTAATCAATACATAATCCCATCACTTCATCCCGTCGGAGTGCTTAAAGGTCGCGAAAGACCTTCGTTACTCTAATTCAACCATGGCCAACCTTCTGAATTCTCGGGTACAGATGACTTTAGTTTGCGAAAATCTTGTAGAATATTATTGTCATTGTAATCTTCAAATGGAGATCTTAACATAGATATCAAAAAGCAGTTGAATGAGTATAGAATTTGACATAACCTTGGCATTCAATGGGATTATGAAATACTGACTATGTTTTTTCTAAGATTAGTGCTCTATTTAGAAAGACTTACAATATTTTTCAACTAACGCGGGCAAAGCTGCGTTTAAGACCTAATATGTAACTACTAAATACTAGTGGAAAACATGATTTTGGCTTTCATTTGTGTAAAAAACGTTTTATAAGATGAGAAATATAAAAAACAATACATATAATGTATAAGCGTAGGTTTACAAGTAGGTAAATTACTTTCATGTAATCATTTTTCTTTTCAAATTTGAATGCGTCAGATCGCCTCAAAAACAAAGCGGGCCATGTCCTAAGCACCCTTTCTCTAGCTATATAATCCCAGCAAGGCAACTAAGGACCTTAATATGAAGGGACAGCCCTATTGAAGAAGGTGCTAGGTACATCACCCTTCGCAAGATTACGTGCCTGAGAGTTTAACATTAATTCAGGAATTTCAACCTAAAGTTAGTAGAGAATTTTGGTATGAGACGTCAATTTTGGAACATAATACGGCCTCTGCTTATGATAGATTGATGGATCGTGTGATTAAAAAGATTATGATACATTTTCAATCGTTATAATATATAGGTTTTGATTGAATATGCGATCGAATTTAATCAAGGGGGTAATTTTTAACAACCGTTTAAATTTGAACCGTAAATTGCGTTGCATCAATGGATTTTCGCAAATCAGGAAGTTGTGTGTTCTAAAAGCGGTAAAAATTCATAGTGAATATTCTATTCGATATTAATAACACTTGCTAAAGTAATATAAACCCAACTACATCAAAACGACTTTTAGTTTTCAATCGTTCGCAAGAGAAACATCAAAAGTATCTCCCTCGGTGACGTACGTTCGATATTTCATAGAAAAACTAATAAATCCATGGATATATTATTATGCGTTCTCAATACTGTATTTCAAGAATAGAAAACCTTTCTCCTAGTCATATTAATAAGATTTCTTTAAATTATAATTTATCCTTTAGTGCTAAAATTGCACCTCAATATCTGTTATGATGTTTTTGATCCTTTATTTTCAGGGTGTTTGTTCTTATAAAATCTATTATTTTTGTTGAGCATTTTCTCAGCCAAAACCCTGATTCAGAAATCAAGTATATGAATCGATAGGTAAATGTAAAAATATGTTGCAGATTTTATAGAATTTTATCATCTACAGGGATTGACTATTTTTTTTTTATGCCTGATAGGTTTGCCTTTGACCGCTATCTCACCTGATGGTAAGTGATGATGTGATCGAAGATGTTGTTCAGGTTAACCTAGAATTACTGACTCTCAAGGACATCTGTCGGAACACACCGTTAGGTGCTTGGCGACAGATTTTCTACTTGAGGGTGTGAGGGTGGTAGCTAGCCAGGCGGGCATTCGCAAAATGCCCTACCACCATGCTATAACGACTGCCATCCTAAGACAACAACCGGGACCGACGGCTTAACGTGCCCTCCGAAGCACGGAAGCGCTCAGTAGTAATGTCACCAGCGGTCACCCATCCAACTCCTGACCGAGGCGGTCGTTGCTTAACTTTGCTGATCGTTTCAGTATGGCTAAGCAAACTTCGCTACGAGCGCTTCAAAACCATCATATGAGTTATGGTATAGCTAAGCTAGCCTAGGTTGCCATGACTTCATCTAAATATGACTGTGAGAAACAAGTATAAACTAAATAAGGAACCAACGCTCAAAGATATTAAGAACATTTCTACGATGTATATATCAAAAATAAACTTTTGCTAATTTTCCTGACCCACCACTCTTCTTGTAATATTTCCAGCAAAATTGATGTAATCCAACACTTTCTAGAAACCCCAAAGGGGTCAGCCATCACCACCCTTTGAATTTATCGTGCGCTCTTTGTCAAGTGGGGTTTAAATGCAAAAAAAAATCCACGATAAATTCCGCGAGTCACCTTTAACTCGTTTGTCAAATAATGACGGACCACGACAACATTGCTACCAGATGATTCTTTTTACTTGATAATAAGACTTATTTTGCGGTGGTTTTATACGTTAGGTAAGTTGGTTCAACACGGGAGCCTTGTGTCACTGTGGCCTGAAAATACGACATTCAATGCATGCACGGAAATATAGTGTTTGGAATAATGTATGGTCGTGCCATTGCGATTTCTGCGCTGTCAGTGCTCCGATCTCCTGACAGTTTAATAGATGATAGTGTACTCCATAGCGGAAAGACTATTCCCATCAGGTCCAGAATTTCGTTTTATTTTAATATGGTTCATGTACGATGTAGTTTTACTACGTATTATTGTTTATAACTATATTTTAAATACAGATACGGCGTTGCTCTATATTTTAGAAAATAATGTATACGTTTCAAAGTTCACATGAATTTGATACTTTTACAGAAACAGATTTAGGTAGTTACTTGTCAAACTGTCGAGATTTCGAACTTTATATAAATTTTGTTAAATTATCATGTTGTTCTTCGTAAGTTCTTTATTTTTTTACGCAAAAAATAAGCATAAAATATATGTGGTTTGAGCCACCCTTTAATTTAGTTGCAAACTTATTATATTAAATGGAGGTGCTCTTTTTCATAAATAATAACTTAAGTCAGAAGTAACTTTCTATCAAGCGGAAACATGTGTTCGTATATTTAATAAATAGACAAGTAAGGTGTCAAAGTCCAGTTACACGGTACCTTTGTAATATATATCTGGTACAAATTAATATGATAACCCGTCCTGTGGGGTGCCGGGCTAGAATGTCTACCCGAGGGTGTGGTAGGAGGTGACTAAGAGTAACACACCAGAAGGTGGGCAGTGGCGCTTTCTGAGGAACTGAAATCTCACACTACGATCCCTAAGACGCCTGCAAAGCGTGGGGATTATGGCAAACCCCCTCATAATGGGGAAGGCTGTATTCAGCAGTGGACAATAAACGGGCTGATAAGTAAAGTAGTATGTTAACCTGTTCCAATACGTGTATTATGCTTTTATTAATTTCAATCACTGACGAGCTTTACAGTTTGTTTATTAAAGATTAAACAGTTTGAAAGTCGTTTGGTATGGTTCAGTATAGGTACCAGTAAGTTCAATCATAATGTTAGCAGTAGAACTTTTTTTGAACGACTTCGTCCGGGGTAGTCTTTCCATACCTATTTCTACTGCCGATTAGTTATGTCGCATATGCTATGTTCCGGTTTGAAAGTTATGGATGCCGCTGAAATTACTGCATTAACAATATTTTACATATTATTGATAACAAAATTGTATGCCCAAGGCGGGAATCGGTCCCTCGTCCTCCGATATTGCGTCCCCTATTGGTGACGCGAATCGGAAGATCAATGCGAATGGTGCGGGCGGTATATGTATAATAGAAATTAATGCTGTGTCACACAAGAGAAGAGAATACACACCAAAGTAGGGAATGAGCACTAACCTGGCGTTGCCAACTTGCTTTCCGTTTGGCCGGTTCAGGTTCATCAGCATCCAGGCAACGGAGGCACTCACTAGCACAAGCGTCAAGAATTGCTAAGCTACTTTAACTAGGCTACACACAGCGTGGCAAATGATTTAATCTCCAGAAAATGGTAAAGTTCAGATATAGCACAATAGAAAATAAAATGTCCATTAGTTTGCGCGGGAACAGGTATAAAAGTTGATGTGGAGGTGCGTAATCGTTGCGATCTCTTGATAGACTGACTGTCAATGTTAAGGTAGGGGTCACGGCACGGTGATTACCAGTGGTCACACCGTTGGGTTAGCGTCGTCGACTAAACCAGGTGCGCCCACCCCTAGATGGCGCATACCTCAACCTGAATAACACAGCGACGATAAACGGCGTAACCATACTCCCCGGCTTGAAAGACCGCAGGGTTTTCAAAAGAGTATGTGCGAGGTATCCAAAAAAAGATACAAAATTAAATGTGTTGAGGTTTACGTGTTGATATATAAACTATAAAGTGAAAAGTGAATATATAAATATGTATGAATGCGATTATAACTATATTTAGAAATTGCTAATTACTATTGCGATGGAAGGGGGCACAGTTTTACAACTGGACGTTTAAAAGTTCCAGAAGCAGTTCGGACTAACGCGGCACGAATGATCCCATCTTTACCAGGATACACTTGCTCAATAATGCCTGTTGGCCACCTAAGCGGTGATGTGTCGTCCTGGTGAATGAGTACCAGAGTGCCTGGTTGTAACTGAACATCAGGCTTGTTCCATTTTTGCCTCATTTGCAACGTGTGTAAATAGTCAACGTGCCACCGTTTCCAATAGCTTTGGACTAAGCTGTCTAGAAGCTTTTTTCTATTATATATAGGTTTAGTGACGTCAACTTCGTGAGCCGGTAGAGATTGCAATGGAGTAACATTAAGAAAATGGGCTGGTGTCAGAATAGTATGTGGTTGGTCAGACATTAGACACAGAGGACGTGAATTCAAAATACATTCGATTTGAGTAAGAACTGTCAATAGTTCTTCGTAGCACAAGAGTTGTTGACCAATGGTGCGATATAAATGCGATTTGACACACTTTATGTTGGCTTCCCAGGCTCCACCCCAATGAGGCGCCCTGGCAGGAATGGTTTTCCACGTGATTCTTCGGTTATTCAGTTCATTGCGGATAGCGGTTGACGTTTCTTGTGAAGCTAAGAACGTGTGTAGCTCATCTAAATGCCTTTTTGCGCCGATCAGGTTGGTACCATTGTCCGAGTACATGCACGAAACGGGTCCTCTTCTAGCCAAAAAACGTTTGAACGCATCTAGGAATGTTTCAGTAGTGAGATCCGATGCGATTTCAATATGCGTTGAACGGGTCGTTAAGCACGAAAAAAGAACAATGTAGGCGCGCTGGCTGCGTACACCACGTTTGCGAGTGAGGGTAATATTTATGTGTCCCGAAAAATCAACTCCAGTGTGCACAAATGGCTTGGCTTCTTGCACACGAGCCGTGGGCAGGTTTGCCATAAGGGGCGTCGGGTGAGACGGTGCAATCTTAAAGCAGAAGTTGCATTTTCTTATGCGTTGACGGATTATATTTCTGGCAGAAATGATCCAGTAGCGCTGCCTGAGCAAAGACATGACGAGATGAGAGCCAGTATGACAATTAGAGCGGTGACAGTCGTCAATAATCAGGTCCACTACGTGGTCGCGACGAGGTAACAATACTGGATGGCGATTTTCATATGGTATGTCAGCGTTCGATAATCTTCCACCAACTCTTAGTAGCCCTATGTCGTCAATGAAAGGACTGAGTTTCCTTAATGGAGGTGAGGGTAAGCTACCCTTTCTAATGCTCTTTATTTCATCCGCTAGGTATTTATTTTGCAGCTGCTGCAATAGCGTAGTTTCAGCGACTTCCAACTCAGAAACCTGAATTGATGACGCTCGCGGTAGTTTACGAGAAAAGCGTAATACATACACAATAATGCGTATCAGTTTTTTCCATGAGGATATTCGCAGAGCAAGTTCCAGAAGCGGAGGGTTTTCCAAATTCGAAATTGCCGTTAAAGTGACCGAGGACTTCGCTTCAGGTATAATACCCTCCGTGCGGGATGGATCAAATGTAATAATAGGCCATTCAACTATTGGGCAGCTTATCCATGATGGCCCGTGCCACCAGAGTGGATGTTTTATTAATTGTGACGGCAACAAGCCCCTTGACACGGCGTCACTCGGATTCAAAATCCCCTCTATATGAAAGAAACGCCCAGGATAGCATTTCGTGTATTTTAGTGACTCGGTTGGCTACAAAGGTTTGCCAGCGGTGCGGTGATGAGTGGATCCAGGACAGAGCAACCGTGGAATCTGAGAAAGCGAATATATCCTTGATAGGATAGCGGTTATCCAATGCGGTATGAACTTGTTTGACAAGTTTAGCAAGGAGAAGTGCAGCACACAGTTCAAGTCTCGCTAGCGATACAGTTTTAAGCGGGGCGACTTTAGATTTCGAGCAAACCAGCTCAACAGATATGTTGCCGTTTGGGTGCTCGACATGCATATATATGACGCATCCAAACGCTTTGATGCTAGCGTCCCCAAATGCAACCAAATTCACTACACAGCCTGCAACTACCCCTAGATGTCGAGGAATTTGCAGTTCAGATAGTAGAGGCAGTTCTTCTTTGAATTTTATAAAGCGATCTGTTAACTCCGAGGGAGGAACTTCATCCCATCCGATTTTGGTGGTCCACAGCTCTTGAAGGAGAATTTTTGCGTAGAGAATTACAGGCGCTGCGAACCCAAGCACATCGAACAAGCGAGCAATTGTGGAAAGAATGGCGCGTTTGGTATTGGTTACAGTAGAAGTGGATGTAGTGAAGGAGAACGTGTCAGCTGTAGGTACCCACTTTAAACCTAATATTTTTAAAGTGTCATTGTCATCGGTGAATTCGATCACTGCGCGGTGTGACTCTGGCAAGTGGGTAAGAAGCTCAGGTGAGTTTGTTGCCCACTTGACTAGTTTAAATCCACCAGCATCAAACAAGGCCAGCAATTCATCTGCTAAACGAGTGCCATCTTCGACCGTATGTACAGAAGTGCTGAGGTCGTCCATGTATAATTCTCTGCTAGCGACTTCAGCTGCGCAAGGGAATCGCTGACGTTCGTCATCCGCCAGCTTGCGGATCGTTTGCATGGCTAGGTACGGACTTGAACGAAGTCCGAAAGCCACAGAGTTGAACTGAAATATACGTAGTGGCTCATTGTCGTTGAAGCGGTACAATATTTTTTGATACTTGTGATCGTTCTCATTCAAATGAATTCTCAGATACATCTGCTGTATGTCCGCTGTAATGGCAACTTTAAGGTAGCGGAATTTTAAAAGAAGTGAGAACAGATCTGCTTGCAGGTTAGGACCGGTGTGCAGCAAGTCGTTTAGAGACACGCCCGTGTCCGTCTTGGCACTGGCATCCAGAACAACGCGAGTCTTAGTTGTGGACTTGTCTGGACGCACTACTGCGTGATGCGGTAAGAAATATCCCTCAGCGGTTGAGGAAGGTGTGTATGGCATCTCTGTGAGATAGCCTTTAGTGATGTAATCTATGATTACATCATTGTACGCCTGACGCAAAGCGGGAATGGCATGAAACTTACGTTCAAGCGACGCTAATCGGCGCTGAGCAGTGGTAAAAGAATTACCTAGCAGCTGTGGATCACCCTTAAACGGTAGCGAGACGACGTACTGACCAGAAGGTTTCCTGGTGACCGTCGACATATACAGTTGCTCACAGTCGTGATTTTCTGGACTTATGATATTTGCGGCAGGAACTTCCTCGAGTTCCCAGAACTTTTCTACACTGTTATCTAGCTCGTTTACTAAGGGACCGAAGGACCAGGACATAATATTATCACGGCTGTTGACGGTTTCGCCGGTGATAATATATCCAAGCGATGTCTGTAGGGCATATAAACCCAGCATGGCAAGATCCGGAAAATCAACAGGTATATCCTGTGCGGTGTGCGCTGACGGAGGTGATACTTTACCCCCGAGTAAGATGATCGCGAACATTTGGGTCCCCAGAATTGCATCCACAACTCCTGGCGAGCTCCAGTGCTCATCTGCAAGCGGTAGGTCTTTAAAGTGATCCAACATCGAGGTACTGATCACTCTAGTAGGTAATTTATCCGTAATACTATCTACAACTAAGAACGTAACGGAGTAATGAGCGTCTGACACGCGCGACTGTACTGTTAGTGTGACACAACCCTTAATGGGTGTTGACGACGACCCCACAGATTTAAGCGAAGCGTTGGCGAGCGGCTGAATATTTAAGTTCAGCAGCTTGCAACACTCCGATGCTATTATGTTGTTTTGTGATGCGCTATCTATCAGGCAGCGCAATGTGAAACGCTTTCCATCAACAGGCACGTTCACCTCAGCGGTAGGTAAAACAATTGTTTTGTCCAACTGGTTGCGGGTATTATTTTTATCATGCGAATGTAAAACAAGCGCACCATGCTCAGACGAAGTGATGCCCGTGTGCTCGATATGCGGGTGTGGCACTGCTGTATTGTTGTGTGTGTGCAAGCATACAGAGTGTGAATTTGCGGTATGGGAGTTGTTAGTAGTAGCGGCAGGGCTGCGGGTAACAGCTTCCGTGCCCATAGTTGCGGAGTTATGTGCACTACTTCTACACAATAATGAGTGGTGGCGCTTTGAGCAGATTTTGCATAGATTGCGGGACGCGCACTTCATAGTGTTGTGAGATGGGCTGAAGCAGTTAATGCACAAGCGGTTTTCTTTAGTGAAGTTAAAGCGATCAGTCACGGGAATTTTCTTAAACGCCACGCACTCGTACAAATGCCTGTGGTTTGACATTTTGCAGAAGACACAAGAGCGTTTATTCTCATCCTCTAGCACAGCGAACGTATGAGAAACTTTCGTCTGAACAGGGTTATGCGAACGAAGTTGTGCGTTATTGTTGTTACTCGCGGAACCTGCTGGCTTTAGACTACCTGCCGTCCGTTCTAGAATTTTTATACGGTGTCGCACAAAATCGACTAAGTCAGTGCTAGTAGGAATATCTTTATTGCGAATCGATAGTTCAAAGCTTTGCACTACCTTCGTATCTATCTTTTTTAACGCTATGTGTGTAAACATAAAATCAGCTAGGTTGTCAATGTCCAGCTGTTTCAAAGCGGCCCAAGAAGAGTGTACTCGTTCTATAAAATTATTTAATGGAGTGGCAGAATCAGCTGCAGGTCTAGCATCGAGTATTTCATTTAAATATGCCGAGCCTAACAATCGCTTATCTTGGTAACGAGCCACCAGTGAGTCCCATATAATCCGGTAGTTTTGCTCATTTGGGGTCACTCCTGCAAACGTATTCAATGCTGTACCACTTAGTTTCGAAATTAAATATTGAATACGCATACTATCATTCAGTTTTTCGTTATCATGCACATTTGTTTTAAAGCTCTGGTAAAACAATGGCCACGTAGTTACGTCTCCAGAGAAATCTCTGAGCTGTAAAGGTGGTAGACGGCACATATATTCAAAATCTTGACTACTTTTATCACTACTGGTCGAGGCGGTAGCCCCATGACTTCGAGCCAATAAACTCGAACGGGTGTGTTGTATCATAGAAAACAAAGTTTCGAAAGCAGTCCAATTACTAAAATCAAACTTGTGATCAGGGTCTTGTTCCAACGATAAAGTGTTATGTTGATCGCATAGCGTATTAAACGTCGCATATAATTTTTCAATATTTGATGAAGCGGCTAGAAACTCTTGTCTACTTCTAGTGTCTAAAGTACTATCAGACCTAGATATTTTCTTCGAGGAATCGTATAAGGTTGTGATATGGGCGAAAATAGCCTCCTTTTTTGCAACAACTAATTTAATTTTAGCTTCCAATGCCATTTTATAGCGTTTATTTAATATTTAAGACTACTTCCTGAATACCGGTTAAGAAAAGTTAACAATATTAAAATAAAAACAACGCGGAAATTATTCCGGTATTCAGTCCCTTAAACAAAGTGCAGTATGAAGTAAACATTAAGTCACAATTGACCAACCCTATTCCGTAAAATTCCCCTTATTCAGTTTAAAAGCAGACAAATCGAAACGAATACTAACAATGTCCTTTCCAGAATATGTCTGTTTAGACCTTATTTCCAGAATAAGTGTGTTTCCACAAGACAATACAACTATTCTATTTTGTAACACTACGATGTTATTATGAACGTTTATTCGTGCGATCAAAAGCGTTTGTTGTTAATCGGTGCGTTCGAAATAATATGCCTACCCGCGAAAGCACGAGCCTACTTAAAGTTTATTTCAATAAATAAGAGGCAAAATGCGATGTTATGATCGAAAATATGCAACACAGACGATTACTAAGCAAGTATTTCGTGGAATAAACGTTACAGAAAATATAGGTAACACTTAGTTTAGTAAAATAACTCAAGAATAAGGTAAGGAATGTGAAAAAATACTCACACCGTACTGCTTAGTAACTGCGTAATTAAGCACATAATATCAGAAATACAGTTATAAATGCAATTCAAATAGCGTTATATGCAATTGTATGAGACATATGCAAATACCAGGCGTAAACAATAAAAAATATGCGGTAAAAGTGTAATAATAGTATTGGAATGCGGTTATGTAAATGCGTAATTATGATCGAAAAATGCGTTTTATAATGTAATTCTTAGCAAAGTAAGCGGTAAGATTGATGAACTATGCGGTTTAATGCGGTGTAAATATATGATATAATGATAAATAATGCGGTGTTAATAGTTATGCGTTTATAGAAATATGTATGCGGTGTAAATAATAGGGTTAAAAAGGTGATATTAAACCAACGATAGCTACAGAAACCAGTTCATATCCGGCTCGAAGGACCAAAATTTATGGTGACGCGAATCGGAAGATCAATGCGAATGGTGCGGGCGGTATATGTATAATAGAAATTAATGCTGTGTCACACAAGAGAAGAGAATACACACCAAAGTAGGGAATGAGCACGAACCTGGCGTTGCCAACTTGCTTTCCGTTTGGCCGGTTCAGGTTCATCAGCATCCAGGCAACGGAGGCACTCACTAGCACAAGCGTCAAGAATTGCTAAGCTACTTTAACTAGGCTACACACAGCGTGGCAAATGATTTAATCTCCAGAAAATGGTAAAGTTCAGATATAGCACAATAGAAAATAAAATGTCCATTAGTTTGCGCGGGAACAGGTATAAAAGTTGATGTGGAGGTGCGTAATCGTTGCGATCTCTTGATAGACTGACTGTCAATGTCAAGGTAGGGGTCACGGCGCGGTGATTACCAGTGGTCACACCGTTGGGTTAGCGTCGTCGACTAAACCAGGTGCGCCCACCCCTAGATGGCGCATACCTCAACCTGAATAACACAGCGACGATAAACGGCGTAACCACCTATGATGGTTAAAGGAATACAATTGGGCGAAATTTCGGCTAGAAATGCCGTGTCCAGATGGCCGAGGAGGTTTAGGCGTCCGACGTAATGTTCAATTTCAATTCTAGCCCTGAATATGAAAAAAAATCTTGTCTAAGTCGGTACCATGCGCACAATATTGTGATAATAGTCACTTTTGAACTATCACCGACTATATCTACCGACTTCAAAAAGTTATTTCATATTTTTGGGTGTTGAATTCGGTTCAAATTTTTGGTAAAAATTCACACTTTTTAGTGACCTTTGATACTTATGGGATTGATTGTCATGCATCGTCAACGACTATATCATTAATGGTAAATAATGTTCAGTTATTGGAGTGTAACTCAAAAATGGCTTAACCAATTTTGATGAAATTTAAATGGGACCAAACGACAAGCATCAGCTTTCAAACAAATAGGAACTTTTAAAATCAGCTAACACAGTCCAGAGTACTTATAGGTAACAAACATAAAAAAAACAGACTAATTGAGAATCTCCTAATTTTTTTAAGGTCTCATGGAATACGGGCTAGCTTTTTCGTATTTACCGACCATTATAGGTTCCGACTCCAAAATTATATTACAAACAAACAATTTTTTTTTATTGACATACATTCATTACAGTACTTACAATGAACCCATAGGTTCCCGAACTAGTGTTTAACTGTGTTTCAGGAACCAGTGGCTCCTCCCATTTTTAACTTCAGGTCAATATACATTTTATCATATAAAGTAAGATAGTTAACACAAAATTGAAGAAATATTACTTGACAAATTCAATAATTAAAAAGGGTTATTGTGCTATGTGCTATTGTGCAGTTTAAATTGTAGTGAATGTATGTTTTGGGGTGTGAGTAGTGTTTGAATATTGAATAAATAAATAAATATTTAAATAGGATATTTTACATTAGGAATAGTGAAAAGTGTGAAGGCATATTCTCAATAGTTTCAAAATAGAAATTCTTCATGCTGAGTCACTATTGTCGCCTTAATTTCGTTATTAGACTTCTTTTTCAATTTGACCTTCTAATTTAGCTCATTATATAGATGTGGAACCATTACTTTACACTGCTTTTGTGCAAACCTACTAGATACACTGAGGATCGGACAGTTCAGCCTCTTTGAAACTGTTGGTAGTAAGGGTACGGTTTTTCTACGAACTAGTTTCCGCACGGATAGTACATTAGGTTTTTTACACACTTCAGTAGTAGTGTGCATGCGAGGATGATACATTAGCACTTTGAGAGCACCCCGTTGAGCTCGGTCCACAATAATAAGATGAGTTTTAGCTGCGCTTCCCCATGCTCATACGCTTATTAGGCACTCACGTAAAGCTTTGTATATGTCCACAGCCAGTTTGGGACACATACAAAGCGAGAAATCGCGACAGTTCTTAAAATTTTTAAAAATGTATATGAATTGCCTTACTCTATATTGCCAATAACTTTAATGTCTGAAAAGCCTAATGCAACTTGAGTTAGTCCCAGATTAGGCTCAGAAATGCAAAGTTTACAGAAATACTTATTGCGATATGCCACTTGACCAACGGGGCAGATATAGAGAAAATTCTTTCGAATAAATGCGATATTTGCGTCATTACAAATATAACATTTTTCTTGACTCTTTTTTACAGCCCGCAATATATATAGCGATAGCATTAACAGAGACAGATTGTGGATGTATAGCGTGCAACCTTGTGTTGTTCAGGATGAAAATGGATTCACCCTCGTAAAAAAGAAGAGCCGTCGACCTCAACAGAACCGCAATCAGCACAGAAAAGAATTTGAAAATTGTTATTACTAGCCTGATTGTCTTATTTAGTCCGATTTTTTTTTAAATGTATCGTTTATCGTTAACGCTATTTTGCAGCGCTCTAACCTCAAACTTATTCTACAACTTTGACTGCTAATAAGATAATTAATATAATTTGTAACATAATCCTTATTCAGACTTGGCTTCAAGCCTACATGAAAATTAAATTTCGCATAATCTGTAACTTTATAAGAAAATTTTACTTTTACCATTAGCGTATCAAAATTATAGAAATAGCACCAATATTTCTCTTCAACAATTAAAATACTTAATATCGAACCATTCCATGGTATGACATTGTTGACATTACCGTGCCCTCATTTTCATACGCTGCGAACGGCATGATCACATCGCTAGGCCTCTAAAATTACTCCAATGTTCGAATCCCTGATTCCAATTGTTTGATTTCTGCAAAATTAAGTAAAAGTGAATAAAACCAGAATATATTAATAAAGTTGAGAGGAAAATAAAGTTATTAACGGTTCTTGTGTGCGATGACTTCTGAATTTCAATGAAATTGGGACCCTACTATCACAACTTTTGAACTAGGATAACCAAATATGAAACTACCTATACGAGTACTATTGTTGATTGCAATAAAACAGCGATCTTGATACGCTAAAAAGAAAATTTAGAGCTCAAACGTCGGGTCACAGATGATTACATAAATAATACATACATCAATAGTAGATTTTTTTATATTAATACTAGCTTTTCGGGCGCGGATCCGCCCGCGCGTATGTCGGTTATCGCGCAAAAACATTAACCTTATTTTGCGCAGTTGGATATAAACTATCCTATGTTTTTTCCCGGGTCTCAAACTATTTCCATACCAAATTTCATTCCAATCGGTCCAGTAGTTTTGGCGCGAAAGCGTAACAGACAGACAGACAGACAATAAATATTATAAAACTAATATTATAAATGCAAAAGTAACTCACTTTCGCATATATAATATTAGTACTGATTTTTAATAGTTTTATTTATAAATATTATTTATACTTTTCGCTATTTGTACTACTTACTTCGATTACAGGACAGTTACAAGAATGCAGGCGCTGTGAAAGTGGGCCACGATATTTTGAGAGCTCTGAATTTATAAAAACGGGAGAAACGGCACCCGTAGCTCAAACACGGCAATGACAAATCAGGCGACGTCTCCTCATTGAGTCTCTGTAGTGTGCGTGTGCGCGTCTACTGCATGCTTGCCTTTATCATTCATTATAATTAATTATGTATTATATACAATGGAAGTGTAGCTGTTTGTATCATATGCTTGTGTCAAATTTTCAACGTATTAAATTATGCCTTCCTATTTTTTCTAAATCGATGTTCGATACCTACGTATCAACGTTTTTACGTATGCTGATTTTATACTTAAGTACCAAACATGCATTGTGGCACCATGTTATCAATGAGTTCAGGTCAGCCTGCAAAAGGTCATAAGCTTTTTGTTGGTATTCATGGGCTACCACAAGGCAGGCTTCATCCGCGAACTGGTAACATGTGCAGTGATTTATACATTTATTCATATCATTAAACACCTATAAATTTTAATGAAATTACAAATTTACGAGAAGAAAAATTATAGTCATATGCGGGATTGAAACCCACGTCATACATCCGTATAGCCGGGGTATGCTCTGACCGACTGAGCTAACATGACAATGAAACATAACTCTTATTTATCCTCTCATTCTCAATCCATCGTATAAGGATGGAGCTAGTTAAAATTACGTTGTACTACAAACAAGACTAATTTTGAAATTAGATTTAATCTTGTTCATGATGAAGCAACCCTATAATTTTAAATATAAAATAGCGGTATCAGGTTTTAGACTAGCAAAGACAAATAAAAGGTCCTTTTTAGGTAATTGTGTACGATTTTATAATAAAGATCCCAAACATATTACAACCCTCACAGAAGAAAATTCAAGTTGCATGTGAAAAACATTTTTATTAAGAAATCCTACTACAGTTTGAGATTATTTAAACGACAAAAATGCTTGAAAAATTCCGCCTCTGCCAAGCTATCACCTGCAACCTACGTAATTTAAACAAATATTGTAATAATCGTATTATATTGTATAATTATAACACATTGTGAAAAGACGTTTAAAGGAATGGCCCCAAGTTCCTTGCCCGTTCTTCTCGCAGTGGCTCTATATTTTTTTTTGCTGAACGTGGCAGTACAATGTAGTAGAATATTTCAATATTCAAATTTAAAATTGTCCTTCATAAGAGCGTCTAAATTGAATAAATCATTTTGAATTTGAATTTGAATTTAATATTTTTATTTTTGTAATAACGCTTGCTTTGCGGATTTCATTACAAAATTACAAATTTCCATCTCTACCCGTGAGTTTCGTAAGATTGGCCTCTTACGTAACGTAACGTCTGGCATCAGCGCTTTCTGAGGAACTGATATCTCACACTGCAATCCCAAAGACGCCTGCCAAGCGTAGGGATTATGGAAAAAACACCCATAGTGGGGGAGGCTGCGGGCAATCTAGCTGATACAGCCCAGTAGTACAGTACACTGAAACATATTACTTTACAAGTCCATTAAAATCAATTTTCAACCAAAACATAGTATGTATACATAATATAATCTACCTCTCTTGAAAACAGGCTTGATAAAAATATGTGGATGTATAAATATTTCCTAGGTACAACTCGCATTAGAACTCAGTAGCATAATGAGATTCACATCTTGCCAGACACGAAAAAACATTCTAAAAATGCCCGGTATAAAGAGAATTCCCATAAAGATTGCAGTAACATGAATTATTGCCAGTGACTTTTAAAAGTTGAGAGCACTGCGCGAGCAAATTTAAATCGGCCAGAGTTCACGTTTTATGAAGTGTTCCTCTTTTATTATGAGAGGTAAGATTGTTTTTTGATGATGCCGTTCGAGCTGGAAAGTGGATTTTTGTGGAGTGACTTTGAAATATTAAAATCTTTTTTAAAGCACTAACGACTGCTTACGTTCCTAGTAGCGTCCATCTTTAAAAAGTATGTCGAGCATATTGAATCACAGCCATTTACTATATAATGCATAAACTTATATATTTTCACTGTATTGGTAATAAAAAACTAAAAAAACTTATTACCTTACTAAAAAACTTATTGATAGAACAATTTTATTACACCGTAGGACAATACTTATGTGACAAATATATATAAAAAAAAAGAAATCGGGCCGCTCCACACAAGTTGCCATACCCAAACCTGGGTCATTATATAGTGATATGTGAATCGTTATTAAGATACCTACATAATATGCAATAAATGATTTGATTTGATAAAACGAGGCAGACATATTCGTTTATCGATTAAGGTCTAGAATGAGGAAATCTAAATCGAAATGTTATTATGATTGTAATATTAATTGTGGAGTAATGAGAATATTATATTAAATGTAAAATAGAACTTAAAGATCAGATCAATACAAAGCTGTGTACAAAAGCTAGTGTGTTAATACAATTGAAAAAGGGGTAGGTTTATACTTCAACGGATTACTTAACTCTAGGTTAGTCTGGACAACATCCTCGACCACATCATCACTTACCATCAGGTGAGATAGTGGTCAAAAGCTAACCTATCAGGCATAAAAAAAAAACTTACATTACCATACTTTGCAAAATTTAAATTTTGTACGGGTATTTTATATCGATGAGAAATTAAGACGGAAATACAAACAGGTAATGTGACAATCTAACATACTATTTTGAAGCAGTGATAGCTCAGTGGCTTTGGCTATGGACTGCCACGCAGCAGGTCCATGGTTAGAATCCCGCCGCGGGCTTGAGCTTCACTGCATGGTGGAAGGGCATTTTTGCGAGCGCCCGCCTGGCTAGCTACCACCATGAAGTTTCTACTTCTGTCGCCAAGCATCTAACGGTTTGTTCTGCAGCTGTCCTTGAGAGCCAGTAATTCTAAGTTAAGCCTGTTAACACCTTCGACCACATCATCACTTAGCATCATGTGAGTTTGTGGTCAAAGGCTTACCAAGCTATCAGCAATAAACAAAAAAAAACATCTTCAAGTCTTTATATCCTTGAGGGCGAAGCCAGAGAAAACTGAAACCGAAAAAACTAAACACCCACCGATAAGACTTGGTACCATGCTAGATACTGCTTATTCCCTGGTAATGGCAACAGGTTCCGTTCTAGACTTGGAATGGTGTCGGTTGGAAGAGCTACCAGCTGGATCCGAGGAACTGCTCATTGTCACGGAGGTACGGGATGATGTTGGATGATGCTGGAACATTACAAAGCAAGAATAAGATAAAAAAGGGACAGTAAAAATCAGGAACAACATGATAAAATGAAGTAAATTTCAATATTCATCATCATCCTCAACCGGAGACGTCTACTGTTAAACAAATGCCTCGCCCACAGAACGTCACAATGAATAGCTATTAGCCACTTGTAACCATTGGTTACTCGCGACCTTGACGATGTCGTCAGTCCATTTTGGCCTGCTAACCTATCGTCTTCTGGTGTAATGTGGTAACCACTCGAGAACTATTTTAGGGGTATTTCGAGCACATATATTTATTATTAATGCAAAAATTTGTGTGAAGGGATGAGACTGTGAATTTTTGTTACTCCATCACGCTGGAACGACTCAACAAAATTTTGATGAAACTTGGAATATAGCGTTCCTTTGCCGTGGTACCATTAGATAGTTCCTTTGATGGTACCACAGCAAATTAAATTTGCCGTGGTACCATTGACTCAATGGTAGATAGTTTATTACAAAATTATAACGAGAGGATAAAATTATAGTCATAATACGGCACTAACCGTTAAGCCAACACGACATATGATGTAGGACTCTAATTTATCCATTTGTTCCTTACCATCGTCTAGCTGGAGCGACTTCTATACTTCAATTTACGTTGTACTACAATTTGAATATCGCACATGACTATAATCTTTTAGTGTTATCAACGAAACATGGATCATTGCAAAAATATAAATACTTTAATAGATAGTTTATGTCATATCACAGTCACATTTCATTATTTACTACGCGGGTGAAACCGCGGGGCGCAGCTAGTTATGAAATATCTTATTGAAATCGAGGCCACAAAATTGCAAGCTGTGTTCGAATCAATGTATCTTTCATTGCTTTCAGTTCCAATCGCAAAGGCATTTAGGTATAATAATTATCATTATACCCAATGAAATAAGAATCATTTAGATCGACTGATTCAGTAAAAATTTATGCTGGGTCATCTACCATTATTTATTCGTTGTTGGTCATATACATTAAAAAAATCAATGAACTTGAAAACCTCTTCCATTCATCAGTACAATCTTTGAGGTCAGTTGCACCATCTGCGTTAAATGTTGAATTGCTAATCAAGTCATTTATTCCAATGGAATACGGTTGAATTTAGAACGATTATCATACATTCAACTTAACATTTCGTGCAATCCCTCCAAATGTTGTAGAAGTACGCTTCATCCGAGGGTGTATATAAGTATAGCAGTCCATTACGCTTCATTAATTTCAAAATATTGTGTAAAGACCTACTTTAATTTACCATTCAACCCTTTATTTCAGGAATGACAAGGCGTATCTTTAAAAATAAAAAAGCAGCGGACATTTTCGCATAAAACAGGTATGTACTCGGAATTCGTACTCATAAATTACCCCACCCTAAAGGTCGATGCATATACTGAATGTTGGGCGGTACATAAGCTTAACTACAATTTTTGTAACTGACAAGAGATTATGATTATGTTACTAACTCTATTTGAATTCGTAGGTTACTTAGGTTAGCAGGGTTGCAACAGTCAGTATTTTATATTTTTGTAGTTTTGCCGTTGACTTGGTTGAAGACAATAAGCCGTCTAAAACTAGAAAAAATTATAATTGGCTCTCTAGGACTGCTACCGTTACGCACCTTTATGCTGCTTAGTGACATATATTTATTTAAAAATGCAGCATTTTTTTTTTTTTTTTTTTTTTTTATTGCTGATAGGTAAGTCTTTGACCACAATCTCACCTGATGGTAAGTGACGATGTGGTCGAAGGCGTTAACAGGCTTAACCTAGAATTACTGGCTCTCAAGGACAGCTGCCGGAACACACCGTTAGGTGCTTGGCGACAGATTTTCCACTTGAGGGTGGTCGCTAGCCAGGCGGGCATCCGCAAAAATGCCCTTCCACCATGCGGTGAAGCTCAAGCCAGCGGCGGGATTCGAACCATGGACCTGCTGCGCGGCAGTCCATAGCCAAAGCCACTGAGCTATTACTGCTTCAAAAGCGCGATTATGCGAATAGTCTTAAATTACTATTGTTTTTTGGTAACAGACTGGATAAACAATCTCTCAGTGCTGAGAGGAATTGGCTACTTTGTTCTTCAGGTTTATTTTTGTACAGATTTACGTCGCCGTCATTGATTGCTCGCAACCTCTCTTTTGTTGCACACAATGTCAAAAGAAACACACACCAACGACTGTGACATTCAGAAACTATTTTCTTTGTGTGGTCTGGGAGACCGACATAGTATATATTAGTCGTATTTAAAATAAATTTTACTGTGTAATATGTAGTGTGTGTAAGTGGTGTATTCTGGTTAAATTAACTCAAAAAGTAGTAGCAGTAAACATCATGCGGTTAAGCTTAAGTTGCAGGATTCAAACACAGTACGGCATCTACAGTATTTCTTAATTTTGAAATGTTTGTAACATAATTTATCATCACTTTTGTATTCCTGAAGAAACAAACACTAAACAGATATGTCTATAATCATCCACGTTAAGCTAGATCCACATCAAAAGTGCCTAGGGATCAAGTACGTTTTCGAGTATTGTCGCAAGAAGACTGGCGGTGCGTGTGCTTTTCTGACGAGTCTCGTATCAGTATGTGGTCTGATACAAGATGTACTCGAGTTTGGAGGAGCTCTAAATGTCAAGAACGTTTAAAATTCTGTCAAGAAGTTCACACATATGGCCCCCTCCATATATGTGAACTTCTTGACAGAATTTTAAACGATGATGGTTTGGGCCGGTATTTGGATCGGTGGAAGAACTAATCTCATTTGGATCAGGGGCAACCTCAATGCTCAGATTTATGCGGATAGTATTGTTTTAGAAGTGATCATCCCTTTTCAAAGCAGTTTCGCTAATTCGTTCAGTCTAATGTACGATAATGCACGTCCACATACGGTTAAAGTAGTAACTCACACTCTTGCCGATGCTCGCATCAACGTTTTACCGTGGCCTGCTCAATCGCTAGACCTCAACCCCATTGAACATGGGATATGCTACAAAGAAGAGCTCTGCCAAGTATGGATGTCATGCATACCAGGCCATTCCTCAAAGTGATTTTGATGAACTGATTTTACGTATGCCAAATCACTGTGCTTGTGTAATTAGTGTAAATGGTAGAACACAGAGTAATGAATATAATTTTACAAAAAACATTTATGTTAATTGTAAAATTATATTAATTACTGTAGTCTGTTTTTTTTTAAAACGAGTACTGAGTATGTCTCTCGCACATTTTTCCGATATTGACAGAGTGAGATGTATCATTGTCATTGTCAATGCCTCTGTTCTTGTTTTGAAATTGTTTAGGCTCGTTCATATTGAATACTTCTTAAATTTACTGTAGAAAAGGTTACGTTAATATTTTATAATTTAAATTTGCATACTTAGTATATTCGTAACAAAATTTACTGTTCGCGGTTATGATGTAAAACAATATTGTAATAGTATATTTATTATGCAGTACAACATATAAATCAGATAATTCTAGTACAATTCTTGTTATCCTATAAATTATCGTCACCCTTCTGATGAATTTACTGCATATACGTAAATAATAATAGCTCTAGTAACTATGACTCCGTATATTTTTGTTTCAATTTTGGTTATCTCATGATTGGGACATGACCACTATTTGTATCTATCCACTTTAGCTACTCTTTGTAACAAAAGAGTACACACTTCAAAAATTTTATAACTTTTGTTATTTCCTGCCATAGCCCTTCCCTTGAGATCAAACGAATTCAATTGGGTTGAGCTCACAGTGATACGTCGGCAAACGTATGACGAGACGATTAGTTGACTTAGCTACAACATTTTTTCAAAATGATCTTTGTTTTGCTTACCTTAACTTAAAAGTTGCAACTTTAGTATTGATTCGTTACAAGTAAAATTTTTCGATGCGCAAGTATTCAAAGACATGTAAGTACAGATTTCGTGTGGAACGGACTTTATGTTGATTACGAGGGCCAATAGTAACGCAGTAAAATTTTTGGTACTCGTTTGTTAAAAAAAAAACGGACTTTAATCCTAATTATTTTCGTTTTCTGCCTTTTAATTGACGACATTAACTTAGGTTACTTTAATTACTTTAATTCTTAAAACTGCAAATATTAAAATATAATATTATAAAATAAATATAATATTAAAATATATAATTTTTTTTATTCATACGTAATATAGGAATTTGTGGTTAATTTAAACACAGAAGTTAAATTAAAAAACCAGTCTTGGTAATAAGATTCGGTTTATAGAATTTTTTATTTCTCAACAAGAAATTTACATTTCACTTATATGAGAAATTAATCTAAGGTTATATATATTATTATAAAGAAACACCTAATTCTTCTCGTTTATCACTTTATTTAACAACGATGTTACCAACTATTACGACTTTATATTAATTATTACTTAACAGAAATATGTCTTCTACAGTCAGTACAGTACAATAAGTTCTCCACGTCCGGAGCCAACAAGCGATCTTTTCAGAATGATCCACAGTACTCGGGTTCGTTCCACCCCTACCCCAGTAACTCGTAGTGGTGGGAACGAGAACGGAATGGGAGGGGAGCACGATACCAGTGTTGCCACTATTTTAAATGTTACCTGTAGTCATACGATTAAATAAATAAATAAACTATTTTAAATCGTCGAAGTTTTTAAATCATGACATTCGGCCATCCGGCATCGTGCTGCCCCCTGGCGCACGTATCTAGTTAGACTATCACTGTTACAATTTACACAATTATAATTTACATTATAACAATTTACACTATAACAATTTGCACTATAACAATTTATACTATTACAATTTACACTATAACAATCTATACTATTACAATTTACACTATTACAATTTACACTATAACAATATACACTATTACAATATACGCTATTACAATATACACTATTACAATTTACACTATTACATTTTACATTGGTACTGTTGACACAATTTTTAATTAAACTAGCTACAGTTGATTATTTTCATTTTAATTTATTAATATAATGATCATATATCTCATATATATCTACATAATTGGGTAAAGATACTTTTTATATATACTACTCTATTTAAATGATTAATTGCAAAACTAATTAAAATTACTGAATTAGATACTGTGTGTAGTTTTTAAATCATGAGATTCGGTGATTGCAGCTGTATATATATTTTGACTATACACATAAAATTCTTATTTGAAATAAGACTGAACAAATAATAATAATAAAAATCTTGTTCTCCAATTTTTTTTTATATATATATTACATATATAGGCGCTCACATTTCTAGTATAGCATTTGATGTGAAATCGATATGACGTAATTAATTATTGATGTTCTCTATTATTTATAAGATTTATTTTCAATCGTTATTATTTTAAAATTAGTTCACATATTTCTATGATAATTTTTAAATTATTCAGATAATTTTAGACTATGTTTTTATTTAAAGTCATGATTAAGGCATTGCGCCACCTCATTTGTAAATTTAATTATATATGTAAATTTATATGCATGGAAAATAATTCAATCCTTTTTATGATTTATGAAACACTATTTAAATTTAATTATGAGTCAAATATCACATTATGCTAATAATCTATGGAAGTAACGCCACATCCTGTTATCAAAATACAGATGTAACTATAAATTCAAATTATTTAAATATCATTTAAGGATTTATAAGCAACATGTTTGTAATTTAACAAATGAAAAGAACTATTCTAAAATTGCAGATGAAATATCACATCCGTTATGTAATAACAAATTACGTTATATACAATGGAGTAATGATTTAATATTAGCATTATATAATTTTAGGAGTTAATTAAGATGTTTTGTTGTAATATAGTATATCCATATACTACATATAAGGCGGAAGTCGTTTGGTATTTGAGTCAATGTAAAAATGGATAAATCTCACTTTAATCTCGACTATCGACTGGAATAGACCGTTAATTATGTGAATATATCTGATTTGAATAAGTATACTACGTTTTTATTTACGAAAATCCTCAACCTGGCGGCATACATTATGTAAATTAATTGGTTAATGTTTACAATTTGTAAGTAGTTAATGTACATTTCAACTTGTAGAGCCACACTCACTATATTTCTAAAATAATAATACAATATAATATGAACAATATCCAAATATGGCATAGGTCCCAAAGATGCATGTGATTAATAAACGTATTTATGGGGAAAACCGACAGAGTAACATTTGGTTTCGAATTTACATCGCTGTGTCGTAATGTTGTTACCATGTTCGAACTAGATTATGTAAGTTTGTTGATTCATTAATTTACTCATTTTGGTTGTCTTCTGTCATGACGTTTAATTTAAAATAACAGAATCCAACTCACAATTATTATCTCCTGAGCCAAGTAGAAAGTTAAAGTTATTTTGATTATTGTAATTATTATTGACAGAGTTCTAATGGGAAAAGAAATTTACTGTGTATTTTCGTTAAATAGGTTGAACTGTGTCAATGCCTACTATAATAAGATTATTTATACATTTTAGCGACACGTAAATATTGTTTTTTTTTTTTTTTTTTTATGGAATGTTTACCCATCAAGTGCCCAAATGTTCTTATTTATATACTAAAGCTAATTTTAATACTGATTTTAAGCGAAAATGTTCTCGTTACAACTAGACACAAAGTTACGATAATGTGTCGATATAATGTCAAAATGTTACTTAAAGTTGTCGCAAAGTGACTGGATTTATATAATGGTTCCTCATGTTATATTTTTATAGTATTTCTCAGTTTTGTTTTAATCAACAAAATGCAATTTGACATTGATATCACAAAACAAGGATTATCGATATTAATATCTCTTGTACCAAGTACTTGGGTTATGTACAGCATCTTTTTTTTTTTTGCCACGTTCAGTGAAAAACTATGATTTGGAGCTCTTCAGACGTAATGAACCCAGTCAACCAGTACAAAGTTGGAAAAATACTAAATGCAAAGTTACAAAGTCAACGTAAAAATTCACACAATTGCAGAAGGGCTTAAACTGGACGTCTATATTCCAACTATTGTGAATTATATTTTAATTGATTAATTTGATGTCAAATAATAAAATACTTTCTGGATATTGCAAACCATAAATAAAACTTTACATTTCACATCTTTAAAAATCTGCGAATAAAAAATGGCTATAGAGGACGAAACTGTTAGGTAAATTTGAATATGAGTATTATCAGGTATATTCAAGTCATTGGCACGGTTACATGTTTTGCCATAGTTTAAGAACGGCTGTTGTGGCTTTCGTGAACCAAGAAAGTTAAGTAGTTCCTCAGGCTCTGAATAATTTAGCGCCTGGGCTCCACTTCTTTCAAATAAAAACAACTATCGGAAGAGCCTCAAACCATTTATTTGCAAGACCAAAGAGTTCTTGTAGTGAAAAGTGAATTGTTTGCTTGTAATTCCACCCATAAATAATAGCCCAGCTCGTTTACCTTATGCAACCAACCCTCTATGGTTTGAGACCCTTTTGTTGGGTCAAATTCAGGAATAACATTATTTTTATCATTGTTATTTAATTTAGAATCCTTATTTGACTCTCCTTTCCATGATAACAACAAATTTAAAGCATCCTTAGACTTAACCGACTCACAACTTTTACGCTTCCTTCGTGGTGGGGCTTCAAGCTCGAAGTGTGCTTCGAGTGTATTAAGAAGATGAACTGCGACGTCGGGACTTCCTTTTCTGTCATCTTTTTTTTAAGGAGGCGTACCATGTGGAGTGCCTTCCCTTCTAAAAAGGATTCATAATGTTTATGATCAACTCCTTCGCTCGACTCTGAAACTATTAAATATAATCAGCGTAATAATCTGGTTCTACCCCATTTCAATAATTGGACTCTAAAGGGAATAGTTTGAATAACTGGTAACCTTTAAATAATTGATAGTTTAAATTATTACAAATTTATTGTTAAATGTACCATTCAACTTGAATTTCATCGAAGATAGCGTGCGTAAGTCTACTAAACCTTACACAAACCAAATAATATAGTAAGTACAACTGACCTTCATGGCAGGCACACATAACCTGCAGGCACACTTAACCTGCGAATCATCTAACAGGCTCACTTAACCTGTTTCTTGGTGTAATACTTGTAATAGGCACACTTAACCTATGAATATCTTACAGGCGCACTTAACCTGTTTCTTGGTGTAATACTTGTAATAGGCACACTTAACCTATGAATATCTTACAGGCGCACTTAACCTGTTTCTTGGTGTAATACTTGTAATAGGCACACTTAACCTATGTATATCTTACAGGCGCACTTAATCTGTTTGTTGATACTACACATTCGATCTCCTTTATACGTAAATTCTGAAAATTACTAACAATAGTTTATTAGTTATGATAGAATAACGTATTATGTCCACTGACCTCAAGCCACCCCATTATTGAAAAAGGATGTTATCGGAGAGTTGCCTTAATCTAATATCCAAATCTAATATCCAACGACTACAAAGTTTTAATAATTATTTTGCATCATTAGCACTACCGGGGGGTTGTCCCGGCCAAATTCCGGTTATAAAAATTTATAAACAACGTTACTAATGTGGAATGAAAATGAAAATGAAAAATATTTATTTACAGCATTATATGGAAAAGTTAGACACAATGATTGGCTTAAAAATAATTAAACATATCTCCCAAATAATGCCGAGATGGTTAATATATTTGTCACCTGCTATTTGCTATTGCTATTATGACCTTCACACTAGGCAAGCCTGTATCGTGAAGATCTTTGACGATTAACTAAATGACAATAATAATAATGACACCTAAGTCTTAAAGATAAGAAATATATAAAGTTTTATGAACTACGTGTGAAACTTAAGGGCATATTTTAGACGAACGCCCCCACACAAAACGCAGCCCCAATGTCACCCCAATAATAGCGAATAAAACTCAATGTTTTTTTTTTTTTTTACGTAATCACCACCCTAATATCTAGGCCTGTGGTGCACCAGATTTTCATTAAAATAGACAGTTTCCAAATTACACCAGCTCAAAAACCCGCAATTCTAGATAAAAGAAAGACCCAACCCTAAGCATCCCTTTCAAGAAAAATAAGCACGCCTTTAATACCTCCATTGCACCAAAAACATGGGGAACATAATGAACCCTCCACAACGGGAAGATTTTTATACATGTGTACCACACTTTTTAAATAAATCTGGAGCCACGAACAACTGGCTCAAACTCCTAAAAACGAGCGCTATATACCAAACGCTTTGTGAGTGTATCCCGCTTCTGAAGTATAAAGAAACACCTAATTCTTCTCGTTTATCACTTTATTTAACAACGATGTTACCAACTATTACGACTTTATATTAATTATTACTTAACAGAAATATGTCTTCTACAGTCTACACAATAAGTTCTCCACGTCCGGATTTGTTTGTTTAGGGAGGACATAGATGCTGGCTACCACCTGTGCGGTCGTCCAGCTCCACCGGGTTTTGGGCGAGGGCCTGGCCCTACAATAGCCCGGGAGGGAGAAGTGCCGAAGGCACTTCTCCCGAGACGGGCGTAGAAGGCGAAAAGCGCTTTCTACCTCCGTCTCCTGCGGACGCCGAAAACGTACCGCTACTATAGGAGGGGTTGACAGCGAGCTCAAGGGCACCACTGTGGTTTGGACCTCGGCTTGTCTCGCTGTCGAGAGACATGGGGGGGATCGGAGCAAAATGCCTCTGTGCAACTGCAGTGTTGCACAATTGGGCCCTACTGAATAATACTCTTTGACTATTTGGAGAGCAATTTATCGTGACCTTGTTTTTGCCTCGAGCTCGCCGGCGAGCTCGGTGTTTGATTGTGTGACCTCTGATTACCTCACACCTGGGGATTTTACCTCGACGACTTGCGGATAACGCTAAAGCTGCCAACGTAATGGCTGCGATGGGGTCATCCGGGTCGTCTAATACCTGCCGTGGTCGGCGACGGGGGGGTTTGAAAAATGGGATAGAAGAGGCAGTCGAGTAGTTCGATGCCTGGACAACCAATGGGTTCGGGTGGTGGGGCGCTCGATCAAAGTATCGGCGGGCGCAGTCCTTATTGAACTGCGCTAGAGAGGGAAGGTTTAAGTCGCAATGCAACTCGGTGTTCCGGATATACCACGGGGCGCCGGTTGCATTACGAAGAAAACGGTTTTGGATGACTTGAAGTTTATGAAGGTGGGCCTCACTAGCATGACTAAACACTACTGATGCGTAAGTCATGATGGGGCGGATGCAGGCAGTGTAAAGTGTCTTCTTATTACTAAGAGACATTTTACTCTCTTTGCGAAGTAGGGGACCAAGGCGACCCATTATGAAGGCCGCTCTGTTACGGACGGTTGTTATGTGATCGTTAAAGGTGAGATGACGATCAAGGGTGACTCCGAGGTATTTTGTTCTAGGAACCCAGGGAATGGGTTCGTCGAACAAAATAAGCGGTTTCGGGTAAGGGGAGCGTGTCTTCTCAGTAAAGCACATAGCTGTGCTTTTAGCTGGGTTGACCGCGATGCGCCATTTTCGGAACCAGTCACCGATCTCGGTGATGGCCCGTTGCATGACGAAATAGGACTGTCTGTTGATATGCCACCCAGTGGTGTAAATGGCGGTATCATCCGCATATTGGGCTAGGAATACTTTGGGCTGAGAGCGTGGGATGTCACTGGTATACAGTGCAAAGAGAATAGGTGATAGCACGGAGCCCTGAGGGACTCCGGCTCTGACTGGGTGGGGGGAGGAGAGGGTGCCTTCCACGCGATAGCGAAAGCTTCTGGCTTTAAGGAAGTCTTGTAGGATGAGCACAAGACGTTCTGGCACGCCAAATTGGTATAGCTTGTAGATCAAGCCGTTGTGCCAGACTTTGTCAAAAGCTTTCGCTACGTCGAGGAAGACTGCTAGCGTAGTCTGGGGTTTGGGGTACTTATTGAAGCCCTCAATGATGTGCTCCGTGAGGCGGTGCACCTGTTGGACGCATGAGTGTCCGGGTCTGAAGCCAAACTGCTCATCTGGGATAAGGTGGTGTTCCTTAGCATGGGACTGGAGACGGTTTGCAAGTAACCGCTCGTAAAGTTTGCCTAAGGCACTGAGGAGGCTGATGGGGCGGTAACTGGTGGGGTCAGATGAGCTTTTGCCTGGTTTGTGAATGCCAATGACATTTGCACATTTCCAGGTGTCTGGGAATAAGCAGTGGCTCATAGCAGCATTGAAGATGCTGACTAAGAGATGGATGAGAGGAGGAGAGAGGGTTTTAAGAACCCTGTTGGAGATGCCATCGGCACCGGGGGATTTGCGCGGTCGGAGGGCCTTGATCAGTCTCTCCACCTCAGCGTAAGTCGCTAAGGTGATTGGTGGGAGTTCAGAGGTGACCACAGAGCTTTTACGTTCGACTTCAGCATCCACCGAATCGAGGTGAGCTTGGTCAACGTGATCTACGTTAGGGGAACACTGAGCCTCTAGGCTATCAGCTAGGCACTCAGCTTTGTCTTCGTCAAAGAACGCTGGGACTAGTGGGACTGGTCTGTATAAGGGAGGCATGTCGTTATGGTTACTTCCTTTCAAGCCTCGCGCCAAGTCCCAGTAAGCATGGTGGCTTGGCACGAGGTTTGAAAGTTTATCGCCCCATTGTTGATCACGCAACTCAGACATGCGACTTTGAACCATGCGTTCAAAGTGGCGTTTCTTAGTTTTGTTCTCTTTACTGGGGTAAGAGTCGTAATGTCGGGTCACTGCTTTACTCTCCGTCACCAATCGTCTCACATCCGCTGGAATGACAAGGCGCCGGTCGTCCGGCACTATGACCTCCTTTGCGGATGCACCTACTACGGTGGAGAGGTGATTGGTGAACGAATCGATCGCAAGGGTTACGTCATCTTTTGTCAGGATGTCGTCAGGGATCTTGTCTAGGTCCGGTGAACTGATAGCCTTTAGGGCATCGCCTACTTGCTTCCAGTTCACTATCGTCTTAGTGGGGCGGGGGAGGTCAGTCGTTGGGTCGGGACCTAGTCGCAGTATAATGGGTCGGTGGTCAGAGTGAAGCTCGTGAACCACTTCTATGGAGCGTAACCGGAGTGTTACGCCTCTGAATAGTGCCATGTCAAGCAAGTCAGATCGGTGGTCTTCCATATAAGGGTAGTGAGTGGGCTCAGTGGGCGCAATTATGTCAAAGTTAAGTTCTGCGATTAGGTTTTCAAGTGCAATACCTCTGGGATTGTTGACGTTACAATTCCATAGGATGTGCTTACTGTTGAAGTCGCCAATCAGAATGACGGCGCTTCCTAATGAGAATAGGGCTTCTAAGTCAGCTCGGACGATCGGCTTTTTGCAAGCTTGGTAACAGGATGCTATGACTATAGGTTGATGACCAGTCATAGCTAGGAGGCAACAAGATGCTTCCATATTAACAAGAGTCGGGGTAGGTAGGGGAATGCAGTGCAGGGACCTTTTGTAATAGATAAGAGTGCCTCCCCCACGGGAGTTCACTCTATCATCACGTACCGTTCTGTAATTGGCAAACCTAGGGTTCGCCTTCCCCGGTTTTAGAAAGGTTTCCTGCACGCATATGATATCGATAAGGTGGGTACAACAAAAGTCGTGGACGAGGTCACGTTGTCTGAAGAGGCCGTCAGCGTTAAATGACGCTAACGAAACTGAGTACGGTTTCGTGCGTTCGGTTGTACTACCCATAGTGGTTGTACTGGGGAGGGGCCTGGGGAACGAAGCGCTTAAGGGCGCTAAGTAGATTCGCGTGTTCCAATGTGTATTGGATCACGTCCGCTGGGGATTGAGCGTATTGCATCTTGTGGAATAGCTCTTGTACCTCATTGATGTCAACCGACATAGCCAGATCGCTGACTAGGTTGATTGCCTCTTGAAGAGGGGCAGCCATCAATGGCATAGGTGGAGCTTGTGGCCGGGAAGCGGCGCGGGGAGGCGCGTGAATGGTGTTGGCGACGGGTGCCGGGAGCGCGGGGCGAGCCGGGGCCGGTGCGCGGGCAGGGGCCGCGGCGCGGGCGGGTGCGGGTGCGGGCGCGGGTGCGGGCGCGCGGGCCGGGGCGCGGGCGGTAGCGACGGTCTTAACCATACTGGGTGGTTTAGACCATGCGTTACGGGCTGGGAGCGGCGCGGGTATTACCTGTGAGGCAGGTACTACCGTTAGTTTAGGGCTTACCCGTTGGTAACGGTCGTAAGAGGGACGGGTCGGCCTATGCCTTGCCACCCTGTGGTTCACTCGTGGTGCTTTAGGGCAACCACGGTAATTCGCGGTATGCCCTTGAGCACCGCATAAAACACAGCTGGGTGGGTCCGGTGAATCCCGGGTGCGAGTGCACGCTGCTGTCGCGTGATCGCCTAGGCACTTAACGCACCTAGCGCGAGCGAAGCAGAAACGGGAGGCGTGCCCGTATAGTTGGCAGTTATGGCACTGCGAGGGACTCCCATTTTTGTATGGGGCTTGGACATCGAGTCCTGAGAGGCCACAGACCTTTTTTAAATTAAAAATGGCCTTGCCTTCAGGTGTACGATCTAGTACTACGAGTACTAGATCGTAGGGACTGCGGTCCTTCCCGCTGTACATGCGGTGAACTGCATGTACGGGGAAGTCTTGTGCCTTCAGGTCGGCACATACCGAATCGGTATGTACCTCCTTGGGCACACCGCGAATGACCACTCGGAGGACTTTCTCCTCTTCGAGCGCATAAGTGTGAAAACTTATGCTCTCTTTACGGAGGAGCTTTGTTAGCGCTCTGTGGTCGCTAATGGTGGACACTTGAACTTTAATGCCCTGCTGCGTGGAGCGGGCATTAGTGTAGTGGATCCCACGATCCGAAACTAAACGGGACAGCATGTCCCATTTGGTTTTGTCCTGAATGAACAGGGGCGGAGGCGGTTTTTCGCGGCGCGCGCTCGCGTCCTGAGGGGACGCGGCAGTGGTGGCCGGAGCGGAGGGAGGAGACGCGGGGCGCGGGGCGGGGGTCGGCTTCTTGCCGGAGGCGGGGGCCTTAGCGGGTGCCTTGGCGGGAGGGGCGGAAGTTGCGCAACTAGCGGCTTTAGGAGCACGCTTGCGTTTTCTGTCTACGACGGTATAGCCGTCGTTATCGGAGTCCGAGTCAGTGCGTAAGGCACGACTCGGATCTACATCCATCTCCGCTTCGGAGTCCGAAGTGGGCTCGACAACGGCGATGGAGGGACGGGTGCTCGCTGGCCTCCCGATCGGTGAGCGCGAGCGAGACCTCTCACGGGGAGGGGCTGCCACCGTGCGTCTGTTGTCAGGGCCCGGAGCGGGCGAAGTCGGGCTGTCCTCTGAGAAGGACCGGGTCAGAGGAGGGACGATGGCCTCCGGAATTGGAGTTCCGGAGGGAGCGATGAGAGTGTCCGTGAGGCGGGCACTCTCTGCATCGTTAAGTGATTGCTGATGATCAGCGTAGAGTTCGGGGTAGCGGAGGGCGAAGGTCTGAAGGACCTCCACCTCACCGTTAGAGGGACGTTGCATCCTGAGGGGAATACTCAGGATGGCCTAACGGGTTCTGTCTCCCTCTCGCAACTCGTGAGCTCACTTGTGTGAGAGGGAGTGAGTACCTATGGTGTGCCCTAGTTGTGTACCCTCTCCGAGCTTTTTTCTCGGCGGAGAGGGGTGCTCCTATTGCTGCTCCGGGGTTGACTAGGGGCGACCCCAAGGCCAGTTGTCCCGGAGCCCAGCTTGCTTCGGCTGACCCGTGAAGCGGGAAAGGCCACGGTGCAAGGTTAAACCAAAACAACAACAGTGGCCGTTGTCACCGTAGGGTGTCACACTGCGACCGCAGCAAATGGCGGATTTGATCGTTCAGACGGGTTTGGCTGACGCTACCCCACGCCTGAACGACGTCGCTTAACAGCACAAAGTGTGTTGTTACGCGACTGTTACTATGTTGTGTCGGGTAGTAAAGTGGTGAAATGCGCACCGAAAAGTGCGGTCAAAACAAGACCACCAGCCCGATATGATGTTGTTCGTCCGAAACAAGGGACTTGGGTAGGTGGTAATGCCTGACGTCTTAGAGCGCCTCTGCGCGCCGGCACGGCGAGCTCGTAGCTCACGTTGCACGGCGGTCGGTGGCTGCTCAGCTTCTGCACAGAAAACAAAACTTCGTCAGGACTGCGTATTCCAAGGCACTGGTCTGCAACTAGCGTCGGAACGATGACCCGAGTGAGACGGCAATAGTGCGGGGACTATTGCGGTCTCACTGGGAGATACTGGCGGAGCTGTAGACAGGTGTGCACGGCGTGGCGGCACAGGTCGGAATGCCACGTCCGGAGACAACAAGCGATCTTTTCAGAATGATCCACAGTACTCGGGTTCGTTCCACCCCTACCCCAGTAACTCGTAGTGGTGGGAACGAGAACGGAATGGGAGGGGAGCACGATACCAGTGTTGCCACTATTTTAAATGTTACCTGTAGTCATACGATTAAATAAATAAATAAACTATTTTAAATCGTCGAAGTTTTTAAATCATGACATTATGCTTCGACATTTGATGAATACTAGTCTAGTTTAAATTTAGTAGTGTAACACAATACTTGTAGTTTTACGGTGACTTAAAATGTGAAGAGGACAATTATTATTGATAATGTATGGACAAATTAGTGTAACAAGGTATACGGTAACTTAAAATGTGAAGAGGACAAATAATAATGTATGGACAAATAATATCTTTTACACCTTTTGAATTTAAATACAATTTGTAAATACGTAAGTGTTGTAAGGAGCGCTCGCCGCCACCTCGGGCCGCCGCGCCTCCGCGCCGCGCGGCTCGACTAGGCCGTGAGCGCTGCTGACAGATAAAACAATAGAACCGGTTGACAGCGAACGCATGTGAGCGCCACAGTGTAACTATAAACAGTCAGTTTAGTTCAGTATTTTATTGTTCTAGTAATGTAATGTCGTTTTGTATATGGACCTTCAATTTATTTTTAAATATACTGAACGAACCTGCATTTTTTACTTCCTTTGGCAGTTTGTTATAATTTTTACTCCCGCAAAAGTAATTGATCTTTGACCATGACCTGTGCGAGGTCGCGGTAGTATGATGTGATCTTTTCGTCGACTAGCTCGGTTGTGTATTTGATAAATCTTAGTGAAAGTGATATTCTGTATATGAATTGTTTTATTCAGGACTCTTCTAATAAATATGCAGGTGTAGTAGTGATATAGATGTTTAATATTCATGTATTTTGTTTCTTTGTAAATTTGGACTGTAGATGTCAGGTAGTCGTAACCAAACAACATTTTAATTAATTTATTTTGGGCAATTTTTGGTAAATATTAAATAAATATCTTTATTGTCAAAATATACATGATCCCTAGGCACTTTTTATGTGTGTATATTTCAGTGGAATGTGAAAAGGGCTTAACCGATTGCCATCCTCTGCGCACAACTACTAACTCTGGACTGATACTGTTATTTATTTTCTAAAAAAAACAAACCTAACCTGTGTGTGTAATCTGACAAACCATTGAGCAGTGATTGAACCCAATATCTGTAGATTTCAGAGTACGGTTTCGGTACTCCACCAAGAAGACAGTCTAAAATTTAGTATGATTATTAAATAAAGTGCAAGACACAATGTACTGTTTTTAAGTATACGAACACCACAATGTACCCTACATTTAAAAATCCATCACGGTAGTGGCAAGTCACCACCAGCTCATTTATATGACGTCAAGAAATGACAGTTACGTTATGCGAACTTAAAATAAAATTACTCACATGGATTATCATGTCACTGATTCGATTCATAATGGGTTATGAGTTTCACATCGAATGCTAAATCCAATAATTAATTTTAAATTGCACTTTTCCTTTGTATGTACTGGAATATATTTTAATATATACTGGTATATATTTTAATATATACCAGATTATATATTTCTGGTCCACTGGAAGTTAGGAAGTTTTTTAGTGTGGGAAGTTAAGTGCGTTGACACTTTAGCGCCATCACCGCCATCTTACTGAAGGAAACTGTAGCGACTCACACACAACAGTGGTTACATACTTAAGCCGTCCTGTTTATAGACATTGTGCCCAAGGGCTCTGGAAGCCCATCTTACTCAAATATATCAGATCGCTTGGCCGATGCGATACGTGATCAAAATCCTGCACTTACTTCAATAAATAGGCTTTGCCATCAAAAGGACCAATATGCTGCCAGAAAGCTGGCCACGCTGCCAATTGGTAATATTAGCTGGAGCATTTCAACTGCATGTAGACCTGCATACACATTTAAGGTGCCTAAATGCTTTCGTTGTATTAACTGTAGCGATTCGTGCGAAGAGAGTGCTCCAAATAGCAAGTGAGTGCGGCATGTAACAACTGTTGCATGAATGGGATACAGCGAGTGCGTCGTGTAACAGTTGTAACATAGTGAATGTCCAGCTTTATTTTCGATTTTTGGAATCCGGGTCCTTTTTTGAGGTTTGGAACGTTGCCCAATATGACAATAGACTAAAGCTAGTCGCCGTTTATCCATCCATTGCCCGTTCAAATGTGTCTGTGGAGTGAAGTTACGGAAAAAAAAGTTCCGTAATTACGCGAACATTTTGTTTATTTTTTTTTAATGTTTTTACATACAATCATTAAAATGACTTTATGTAATTTTTTGGTAGAAATGTGTATTATCTTCATGTTTAAAGTAAGCAACTGAAGGTTTTTCCTTAAAATTCAAGAATATTTACTATTTTCTTAAATATTTAGGTAGGTCGAGTTTGCCCGCCTCTATCATAATAATTTACTTTAACATATGTCGTAAATGTTTATGTTTCGTATTTCTTGTTTATTTAGCTACCTTGGACATAAATTTTGTCCCATAGAACGTGACACAAGAGTCACAAGAGCCGATTGTTTACATTACGGCACGCGGAACATATGGTGTGGGCGGCGCCTGCAATTGATCATGTAACTGTCAAATGCTTTGGCGCCAAGTGCCGAGTGCGGCGTGCAACAATAGTTACACGCCTGACACCAGTCGGTAGTGTTATATACTTTGTAATGTTTTGTTAATAAAGGCATATATAACACTGGTAAAAAATATTAAACTAATGAGAACTCCTTGCGATTCATCTGCAACTCGTATATTACCGTCAGTCAGATTAAATTTATTTTGTTAAATTGTTTTGGTCATAAGTTCGTCTGCCTAAAGCGTACAGTGATTGATGACTGCTAATTATTTTTTTTGTTAGTGTGTTATATATTGGTGTTATAGGTATTGATATTGATTGTTAAACAACGGTTAGTATATTGACAAAAGAAAATTTTTGAACGATACCAGTCGGAGATAGAAACATAAGTGTAATTGGTTAGTAGTAGCAATAGAATTATTTGTTCGAGTTCGTTCGGTCAAGTACTGCCATCGCACCTATTTCTGATGAAAAACAGTTATGTTGGCATTACAGTGTTCCGGTTTGCAGGTTATAGATGCTAGTGAAACATGAAGGCACATGAGACATAACATCTTTATGTCTCAGGGTGATGAGCGCAGTGCAGTTTGTCACTGTCTACATCTGTTATAAGCAGAGGTTGCCGCTTAACACTAGGCAGCTTATAATAGGAGTCTAAGACCTAATTTCACCAATATGGGATTTAATTAATACGCTGATAATATATCTATAACCCGTTAACGTATATTTCGAAGTATTTTGTTTTTAAATTCAACGGTTCATACCATGGCATACATAAAACACTGCAAGAGCATTAGATCACAAAATGGTGACATAAGTCTAACATATTTTTTTGTTACTGAGGTTAAAGTTATTCTTATATAGTTGAACCCTAGGTAGATGAAATGGGCCATAAGTATCGTAATCCTCTCGCTACCTCATCACAGGCGCTTTCACAGCTTCAGCTACGTAGACTTCTTTTCAAGGCTTCATCTATGATCGCGGAACCATATTACGAAACCTACACTGTTCCGATGTCCATCCATCATGTCATACCTTTAAAGAGCAATCTTTTGAATTACGAGAGTAACATGTGCCCAGTTAATATGTCCACGGAATACCTTTATGGATTGTTTAACAACTTTTGTTGCTCTATCGTAAACGGTAATTCATACAGGAGTCAAACACATGGCGTGATATAATACAAACTCAGAAATAAAGCAACTTACTCGTCAAGGGGTCTTTATATAAGTTATTAGCTAAGCAGGAACTATAAGATCTGCCATGAACCGCACCTTTGCCCGCATCGAATTGAGTCATTATATCTCGTGACCCACTAAAGGTGAGTAGGGTTGAAATATCTTACATGTCATGCCAGAAACTGAAGAGTTGCCATGTTTGACCCTGACAAGCTTGGAGCTCCAGGCACAGATAACTCAACAGAAAGGTTACAATTATCGTTATGCCATAGAATAAATGTCTTACAATGGGCTTAATATTGATTTCATAGTTATTAATAGTTACTTCAAAAGTTGTAGTATATATATATGTACACATATGTAGGTACATAACTACTATATTCATTCATATATCGCATTGTAGCTGAGAATCCTATAATTTTGGCTTTTATGAAGTAACGTTTTTGGAAGAGAAGGGAGTTTTTGTAGGGACGATATCAATTTAGTATTATATTTAGATACAAAACTTTCTAACACCATTAATTATAACTGAGCCAAACTTTAATTTCCTCTTTATAATTCTTGTTTAAACCTTCACTGTTTGATCTAAGTACTAATTGTTTTGAATAAATTATTTCACTTGACAAGTAATTAAGAAGTTTGTTTTGGATTTCGTTTATGTTAATTTCTTGGGAATTGTTTGGAGTATGTACGTGATCGAGGAAAAGTTTTAATACAATAATGTTCCGCTTGAATATGTATTATGTATGTATGTGATTTACGAGTGTGTTTGTGTATTCAAGTGGACGGTAATTTACGTGCTTATTTTGTTCGGTTGTTTATTTAATAGGTAGAAGTTTCGAGGGCTGAATTTATTTGGTAAGTACGGACGTTAAAACATTTTTCCGTTTTACGTGTTTTAATAACGAGTGTTTACAGGTAACGTGTGTTTATATATTTCTGTGTGAGTCGTAAGAGGCAAGAAGAGAAAAATAACAGAAGAAAGGCAGTAGAACTTTCTGAAGAACTGCCTATTACACTGTGACACTGTGATCCGGAGACGACGTGGGGATTTTGTCTAATCCGCCCAAAGGGGGGAGATTTTTGTTTCAACTTTAGACGTCAAGGCTGTTGATAATAGGTTATGAAAAAGGCCTTGTAAGTAGGTTTGGAATCATAATGTCATGGGTTTAATCCTTGGGTCGGACGTTTGGTGACTTTTTGACTTTAGTAGCAATCCAGTTTGCAATAGGTTTGCCTCTCAAAGGACCAAAACATGTATGATAAAACTTCAAAGTTAAGACACCTCTGGCTACCCATTCAGAAAATATTGTGGTAAAGATATGTTTTAGTTTTTCAGTAACGTACAACGATTGTATGTTAGGATATATCATATATTGTTTTAATCATCGATATGAACGTCGTAGATATCGCGAACAGAATACTTACTTTATTATTTACTAAAGTGTACTGATTTCCTTATACTTTACTTAATAGTACGTATGGAGTGATAGATACGGGAATTTGAATGAAAGTGTGAAGTTGGACGTAAATAACACGTAGATCCACAGTCCATTCACATATTCTGTCATCGAGGTATATACTTTTTTTTACAATTTAATGTGACTGATTTTGTCTAGTAATATTAAACAATGGGACAAGCAAGGAAGTATACTCTTCTCAACAAATTTTTAGAATCGACATATTTAATTGACTTGGAACTGTGAGATGCTTTATACTAGGTATGGTCGTATACAGAATAAATTATATTAAATTATATATAGGTATTCTATTACAAAGAACTTTCTACAGCCACCCTTCTAAGTAGTAAGTTCTATAATATTAAAATATACTAAAATGTTAACAAACTTCATTGTTAAAGTTTTTGCTTTCAAGAGTTTTTGCATCAGTGAAACACAAAAACTGCATCAAGACAAGATCTCAACTCCCAACTTTTTCAATACTGTAACGATAGCTACGAGAGCTAACATACATGAACATTGCCCGACAAATATGTTGGCCGCGAGTGGCAAGTGTTAAAAATACTGATAAATTAAAAAAGAACTGGATATTCGTCACATCGCATTTCATGGACAACTGGACATTCGTCACACGCGGCAGTAACATGATATGGCGGAAGATACATATTCTCATTGTGCAGTTTTTTTTCCTCCAAACCTATCATGTGCGGTTTTAAACTTAAGGGCTTTTAAAAAAACGATTCCATACATATATATATAACTTGAAGTTCTAATTTCAATAGAACGATAAAATGCTTAATGGAAATAAATAATTTGCTGTCGGTAGAGATAAATTACCACTGGGGTGCATGGGTATTCTGAAAAACTCCATCTTGTACTGCGATCTCCAAGACGCCTGCCAAGTTTGGGGGGTAAAGAGAAACCAACTAAAGACAAATCTTAATAAAGGGTGTATGGCTGTTGATGTGATAATTAAAGTATATACCTGCAATATCTTACAATAAGTCTCTTCTCAAAAGAACTGTACATATATACATTGTTGGGTACCACTAAAACAATTAGTTCAAGCGTTGAACTAGTGGGAGCTTTTTCCTATTAGTTCAACTGCTTATTTCAACAGCCTATTTTAAGAGTTAAACTAGTAGGAGTATTTTGACCCTATACTTCAACTCGTCTTCTCACTTTTGATTAAATTGCCCAATTAAAGTGTCTTAGTTTACATAGTAATACAAATATGTACAATTTTTTCTACAACTATAAATATGATTATGTGAAAAAGATAAAGATTCAATATATTTTTATTGCAAACCAATTCAAACAAAGGTAGTCCAATAAAATGACCGGTAGTTGTACAAGGAAACTGGGAGCGTGTATCGAAGCAAACTGGTGAACTAACGAGAAAACTTCCCTTATAAAATCTTCCATTGAATATTAACATGTTCTTTATTGCCCATAAAAAGCTGTTAAAGTATTATGGACGTAATAATCGAGTTTGAGAACTGTCCTCACTTTAGATGGAGTTATGGGCCCAAGGGTTTCTGCTTGATTAGCCAATGAACGGTGTTGTTAGGTTAACGGTGTGTGTTATGTTATGTTCAAGTTACCTTAGACTTGAGGAAACATTGGATTTAAGTACTTTTGTACGTTATAATAGGACTAGTTATGGTACGAGTATAACTTTAGGTGGTTTATCATTAAAAATAATCTTTCAGTGTTATTTATATCGAACGACGGGAACTATACTCAGTTAAGAGTATGAATAAGTAAGAATAATAATATACAGGCCTTATCTCACGTAGGCTCTCTCCATAAAGCTCTCCACTGCGTTGAGCGGGACCCGCGCGCGGACGAGCTCAACGTAAACTGGTAAGTCTTATATAATATATAGGCACCGACTAGCGAGACTAAAACTGTGCGTTGGCGTTTGCCGCGGGTAGGCGCATGATGTCAACTTACGCTGGGCGTTAGCCTAAGTTTGTAAAGCTACGAACGTAAACAGAGCTCGAACGCGCGCAGGTCCGGCTCTAAGCAGAGGTGTGCCTAAACTCTCCGCTCATGTAAGTAATTAATTTTTGAACTCTCGTTTTCCCTTAGAGCTATGACCCTGGGTCTTCCAAGTGGGGCGTGAAAAAGCATCTGTCTGGTCATCATATGGATGGAAATATACCGAGTTAATCACTCTTTGATTCAATCTTCGCTTGCCAGCAGGCGAGGATTAGTCACTTAGACAGACCAGTAAAAAAATCTATGTTTATACAATTCCTTTGTGTCATATTAAGGAACAAAGTATACGAATTAAACAAAGGCCAATCTCGACGCACGCTACGCGTGGCGGCTACGACTTTTTGTTTTGTCCAATAAGCACGAAAAATAGAGGAAATAATATTATTAAATGGCTTATGTTTAACTTACCACCAGATATGGTAACATATAACAGACCAAAATAGTAAATGATCACCAAAATTATATAACCCGCATTTTAATGTAAACTTTTAACCAACGTTTTAACATCTCGCTATCCTATTTAAACAAAATGATTCCAAATAAATCATTGCTAAGTAGTAAATAATCACCATAATTAAGACAGAAACTTATAGTAAAATTATGACCAAAGTTTTTACTTCTTGCTACAATTGCTCGCGCGTTGTTGTGGTCACAAGTAAACTAACGCTCCTCCTCGTTTCGCACCTAAACATGACTTCAGTGATTGTTTTCTACATTTGGTGTTCGATTAAAATTTTTGGTAAAAGAACTAAGGGATTTATTAAGGTTTTATTTACTTTGGCATAATTCATTATTGTAAAGAAGGGGTTCAAAACAATATTTAGAAACCAGCTGCATTACATTTTTTACCTATTAATCTATAAGTTAAGTAAAAAGCTTTTGAATGTGTTTTATGACCAAATAGTATAATAATTTTTCAGAACCGAACAACGATCCTCTGAAGAGAAGTTCACCTCCAAAGTGACCAAAATTAGGGAATCATCACCTCCTGAGATCAATCCATGTGTATAAAGTTATCGTGGGACAAACATAAAAATACAGACATATAGATATTCAAGCATCCAGCTTGCCACAGGGACTGCATACAAAAATAAAAACACTGCCACAGGGATAAAAGTAGAAGTGCAATCTGATATTGAAACAAACACTGTCATGTGTCATGCGTATGTCAGTCCACGACAGTACCACTACCACAGCATATTATACTCCGTAGAGCAATGTTGAAAATAACTCCATTTATAAATAAACCAGCCGTGTCAAAGTTATTTCATAGGCATGAAATGTTTCAACAAAAAGTTGCGCGAAAAAGCTTTTAAATAAAACAAACCATTTCAATGGAAAAAAGACTCATGGCAACAACGATGCTATTTTTTTGAGGCCATATCAGTGCGGATTGTACTAGCCGTTGCTAAGTCACTATTGCGTAAAAATAATGTTTATGAGTAGTAGAATTTTTTGTTCATTCGAATAATACTATACGATAAACAGCTTAAAGAATAAATATGTGTTATAAAGGGTTTTTCAACAAGAACTTTATTTTCTAAAACAAAATAAATCAAAAATTTTGTTGAAGATGATCAAAATTTTTTTGAATTACGTAGAAAAATGTTTGGCAATTATGAACGAAAAATGATATCTGGCAAATGTCCACCACAAACACGCTGACAGATGTCGATTCTTTCATCAAAGTTTTTAATCATATTTTAACTCAATCTTGGCCTATTATTAATGACGTGGATATCGCTGACACGTGGTTTCAACAGGACGGTGCAACATGTCACACAGCCAATGAAACGATCAATTTATTGCAAACGAAATTTCTCGATCGCATAATTTCACGAAATTCAGCGGTTAAGTGGCCAGCCAAATCGTGTGCTGTGAACACAAACACCGCTGAATTTTTTTTTGTGGGCTTAGGTTAAGTCCATACGGAGCCAATCGAATCGATTGCAGCCTTAAAACTTAAAATCTGCCATGTGATTAACGAAATAGACCCGCCATTTTGCCAAAAAGTGATTAAGAACATTGATGAATGAATCGACATCTGTCAGCTTGCTCGTGGTTGGACATTTGCCAGATATAATTTTTCATTCATAATTGCTAAACTTTTCTCTTTGTAATACAATAACAATTAGAATCATCTTCATCTAAATTATTTGTTTTAGAAAACAAAGTTCTTGTTGAAAACCCCTATATTAGAAGACAGCATTTCTTACTTATATGACTTTAATTACACATGAAGTTATCATAATAGTTTTAGATAAAAACGGTGTAATCTGAAGCAGATTATTGCTTCTTAATATGAAAAACCTACATCTAGTTTTTTTTTTTTTTTAGGGAGGACATAGATGCTGGCTACCGCCTGTGCGGTCGTCCAGCTCCACCGGGTTTTGGGCGAGGGCCTGGCCCTACAATAGCCCGGGAGGGAGAAGTGCCGAAGGCACTTCTCCCGAGACGGGCGTAGAAGGCGAAAAGCGCTTTCTACCTCCGTCTCCTGCGGACGCCGAAAACGTACCGCTATTATAGGAGGGGTTGACAGCGAGCTCAAGGGCACCACTGTGGTTCGGACCTCGGCTTGTCTCGCTGTCGAGAGACATGGGGGGGATCGGAGCAAAATGCCTCTGTGCAACTGCAGTGTTGCACAATTGGGCCCTACTGAATAATACTCTTTGACTATTTGGAGAGCAATTTATCGTGACCTTGTTTTTGCCTCGAGCTCGCCGGCGAGCTCGGTGTTTGATTGTGTGACCTCTAATTACCTCACACCTGGGGATTTTACCTCGACGACTTGCGGATAACGCTAAAGCTGCCAATGTAATGACTGCGATGGGGTCATCCGGGTCGTCTAATACCTGCCGTGGTCGGCGACGGGGGGGTTTGAAAAATGGGATAGAAGAGGCGGTCGAATAGTTCGATGCCTGGACAACCAAAGGGTTCGAGTGGTGGGGCGCTCGATCAAAGTATCGGCGGGCGCAGTCCTTATTGAACTGCGCTAAAGAGGGAAGGTTTAGGTCGCAATGCAACTCGGTGTTCCGGATATACCACGGAGCGCCGGTTGCACTACGAAGAAAACGGTTTTGAATGACTTGAAGCTTATGGAGATGGGCCTCACTAGCATGACTAAACACTACTGATGCGTAAGTCATGATGGGGCGGATGCAGGCAGTGTAAAGTGTCTTCTTATTTCTAGGAGACATTTTACTCTCTTTGCGAATCAGGGGACCAAGGCGACCCATTACAAAGGCCGCTCTGTTACGGACGGTTGTTATATGATCGCTAAAGGTGAGATTCCGATCAAGGGTGACTCCGAGATATTTTGTTTTACTAACCCAGGGGATGGGTTGGTCGAACAAAGTTATAGGTTGCGGGTAACGGGGGCGGCCCTTCTCAGTAAAGTACATAGCTGCACTTTTAACTGGGTTGACCGCGATGCGCCATTTACGGAACCAGTCACCGATCTCGGTGATGGCCCGTTGGAGGGCGGGAATGGACTTTCTACTGATATGCCACCCAGTGGTATAAATAGCGGTATCATCCGCGTATTGGGCTAATAGGACGTTAGGCTGAGAGCGTGGGATGTCGCTGGTATACAGCGCGAAAAGAATGGGTGATAGCACGGAGCCCTGAGGGACTCCGGCTCTGACTGGGTGGGGGGAGGAGAGGGTGCCTTCCACGCGATAGCGAAAGCTTCTGGCTTTAAGGAAGTCTTGTAGGATGAGCACAAGACGTTCTGGCACGCCAAATTGGTATAGCTTGTAAATCAAGCCATTGTGCCAGACTTTGTCAAAAGCTTTCGCTACGTCGAGGAAGACTGCTAGCGTTGTCTGGGGTTTGGGGTACTTGTTAAAGCCCTCAATGATGTGCTCCGTGAGGCGGTGCACCTGTTGGACGCATGAGTGTCCGGGTCTGAAGCCAAACTGCTCATCTGGGATAAGGTGGTGTTCCTTAGCATGGGACTGGAGACGGTTTGCAAGTAACCGCTCGTAAAGTTTGCCTAAGGCACTGAGGAGGCTGATGGGGCGGTAACTGGTGGGGTCAGATGAGCTTTTGCCTGGTTTGTGAATGCCAATGACATTTGCACATTTCCAGGTGTCTGGGAATAAGCAGTGGCTCATAGCAGCATTGAAGATGCTGACTAGGAGATGGATGAGAGGAGGAGAGAGGGTTTTAAGAACCCTGTTGGAGATGCCATCGGCACCGGGGGATTTGCGCGGTCGGAGGGCCTTGATCAGTCTCGCCACCTCAGCGTAAGTCGCTAAGGTGATTGGTGGGAGTTCAGAGGTGACCACAGAGCTTTTACGTTCGACTTCAGCATCCACCGAATCGAGGTGAGCTTGGTCAACGTGATCTACGTTAGGGGAACACTGAGCCTCTAGGCTATCAGCTAGGCACTCAGCTTTGTCTTCGTCAAAGAACGCTGGGACTAGTGGGACTGGTCTGTATAAGGGAGGCATGTCGTTGTAGTTACTTCCTTTCATACCTCGCGCCAAGTCCCAATAAGCCTGGTGGCTTGGCACGAGGTTTGAAAGTTTGTCACCCCATTGTTGATCACGCAACTCAGACATGCGACTTTGAACCATGCGTTCAAAGTGGCGTTTCTTAGTTTTGTTCTCTTTACTGGGGTAAGAGTCGTAATGTCGGGTCACTGCTTTACTTTCCGTCACTAATCGTCTCACATCCGCTGGAATGACAAGGCGCCGGTCGTCCGGCACCATGACCTCCTTTGCGGATGCACCTACTACGGTGGAGAGGTGATTAGTGAACGAATCGATCGCAAGGGTTACGTCATCTTTAGTCAGGATGTCGTCAGGGATCTTGTCAAGGTCCGGTGAACTGATAGCTTTTAGGGCAACGCCTAATTGCTTCCAGTTCACTATCGTCTTAGTGGGGCGGGGGAGGTCTGTTGTTGGGTCGGGACCTAGTCGCAGTATAATGGGTCGGTGGTCAGAGTGAAGCTCGTGAACCACTTCTATGGAGCGTAACTGGAGTGTTACGCCTCTGAGTAGTGCCATGTCAAGCAAGTCAGGTCGAAAGTCTTCCGTATGAGGGTAGTGAGTGGGCTCAGTGGGCGCAATTATGTCAAAATTAAGTTCTGCGACTAGTTTTTCAAGTGCAATGCCTCTGGGATTGTTGACGTTACAATTCCATAGGATGTGCTTACTATTGAAGTCGCCAATCAGAAGGACGGCGCTTCCTAATGAGAACAATGCTTCTAAGTCAGCTCGGACGATCGGCTTTTGACAAGCTTGGTAACAGGACGCTATGACTATAGGTTGATGACCAGTCATAGCTAGGAGGCAACAAGATGCTTCCATATTAACAAGAGTCGGGGTAGGTAGGGGGATGCAGTGCAGGGACCTTTTGTAATAGATAAGAGTGCCTCCCCCACGGGAGTTCACTCTATCATCACGTACCGTTCTGTAATTGGCAAACCTAGGGTTCGCCTTCCCCGGTTTTAGAAGGGTCTCCTGCACGCATATAATGTCGATAAGGTGGGTGCAGCAAAAGTCGTGGACAAGGTCACGTTGTCTAAAGAAACCGTTAGCGTTGAATGACGCTAACGAAACTGAGCGCGGTTTCGTGCGTGCGGTTGTACTACCCATAGTGGTTGTACTGGGGAGGGGCCTGGGGAACGAAGCGCTTAAGGGCGCTAAGTAAATTCGCGTGTTCCAATGTATATTGGATCACGTCCGCTGGGGATTGAGCGAAGTGCATCTTGTGCGCTAGCTCGCGGACTTCGTTGATGTCAATAGACATCGCCAGGTCGCTGACTAGTTTGATGTCCTCTTGAAGAGAGGCATCCATCAGCGGCATGGGTGGGGCTTGTGGCCGAGGAATGGCGCGGGGAGGAGGGGCGCGAACGGAGTTGGCAACGGGTGCCGGGAGCGCGGGGCGAGCCGGGGCCGGTGCGCGGGCAGGGGCCGGGGCGCGGGCGGGAGCGGGTGCGGGCGCGCGGGCCGGGGCGCGGGCGGGAGTGATGGTCTTTACCATACTGGGTGGTTTAGACCATGCGTTACGGGCGGGGAGCGGCGCGGGTATTACCTGTGAAGCAGGTATTACCGACAGCTTAGGGCTGACCCGTTGGTAACGGTCATGTGAGGGACGGGTCGGCCTATGCCTTGCCACCCTGTGGTTTATGCGTGGTGCTTTTGGGCAGCCGCGGTAATTCGCGGTATGTCCTTGAGCACCGCATAGAACGCAGCTGGGTGGGTCCGGCGAGTCCCGAGTGCGAGTGCACGCCGCTGTCGCGTGATCGCCTAGGCACTTGACGCACCTAGCGCGAGCGAAACAGAAGCGGGAGGCGTGACCGTACAATTGGCAGTTGTGACACTGCGAGGGACTTCCATTTTTAAATGGGGCTTGTACGTCTAACCCAGAGAGGCCGCAGACCTTTTTTAAATTAAAAATGGCCTTGCCCTCTGGTGTACGGTCTAGTACTACGAGTACTAGGTCATATGGACTGCGGTCCTTCCCGCTGTACATGCGGTGAACCGCATGCACTGGGAAGTCTTGTGCTTTAAGGTCGTCACATACCGCATCGGTATGTATCTCCTTAGGCACACCGCGAATCACAACGCGAAGGACTTTCTCCTCTTCGAGCGCATAAGTGTGAAAACTTATGCTCTCTTTACGGAGGAGCTTTGTTAGCGCTCTGTGGTCGCTACTAGTGGGCACTTGGACTTTAATGCCCTGCTGCGTGGAGCGGGCATTAGTATAATGGATCCCACGATCCGAAACTAAGCGGGACAGCATGTCCCATTTGCTTTTGTCCTGAATGAACAAAGGCGGAGGCGGTTTTTCGCGACGTGCGCTCGCGTCCTGAGGGGACGCGGCGGTTGAAACCGGAGCGGAGGGAGGAGACGCGGAGCGCGGGGCGGGGGTCGGTTTTTTGCCGGAGGCGGGGGCCTTTGCGGGTGCCTTGGCGGGAGGGGCGGAAGTGGCGCAACTAGCGGCTTTGGGCGCGCGCTTGCGTTTGCGATCTACGACGGTGTAACCGTCGTTATCGGAATCAGAGTCCGTGCGTGAGGCGCCGGCCTGATCTACCTCCATGTCCGTTTCGGATTCCGAAACGGTCTCGACAATGGCGAAGGAGGGACGGGTACTCGCTGACCTCCCGATCGGTGAGCGAGAGCGAGACCGTTCACGGGGAGGGGCTGCCACCGTGCGTCTATTGTCGGGCCCGGGAGCGGGCGAAGTAGGGCTATCCTCTGAATAGGATCGGGTCAAGGGAGGAACGCTGGCCTCCGGGTTTGAAATCCCGGAGGGAGCGATGAGAGTGTCCGTGAGGCGGGCATTATCTTCCTCTTCAAGCAGTTGCATATGTGCAACGTATAGATCGGGGTGGCGGAGGGCGAAGGTCTGAAGGACCTGCACCTCACCGTTAGAGGGACGGGACTGCATCCTGAGGGGAATACTCAGGACTCCCTATCAAGGGTTTGAATTCCCTCACACACCTTGTGAGCTCACTGTGTGAGAGGGAGTGTGTACCTAGGGTGTGCCCTAGTTGTGTACCCTCTCCGAGCTTTTTTCTCGGCGGAGAGGGGTGCTCCTAAGCGCTACTCCGGGGTTGACTAGGGGCGACCCCAAGGCCAGTAATCCCGGAGCCCAGCTTGCTTCGGCTGACCCGTGAAGCGGGAAAGGCCACGGTGCAAGGTTAAACCAAAACAACAACAGTGGCCGTTGTCACCGTAGGGTGTCACACTGCGACCGCAGCAAATGGCGGATTTGATCGTTCAGACGGGTTTGGCTGACGCTACCCCACGCCTGAACGACGTCGCTTAACAGCACAAAGTGTGTTGTTACGCGACTGTTACTATGTTGTGTCGGGTAGTAAAGTGGTGAAATGCGCACCGAAAAGTGCGGTCAAAACAAGACCACCAGCCCGATATGATGTTGTTCGTCCGAAACAAGGGACTTGGGTAGGTGGTAATGCCTGACGTCTTAGAGCGCCTCTGCGCGCCGGCACGGCGAGCTCGTAGCTCACGTTGCACGGCGGTCGGTGGCTGCTCAGCTTCTGCACAGAAAACAAAACTTCGTCAGGACTGCGTATTCCAAGGCACTGGTCTGCAACTAGCGTCGGAACGATGACCCGAGTGAGACGGCAATAGTGCGGGGACTATTGCGGTCTCACTGGGAGATACTGGCGGAGCTGTAGACAGGTGTGCACGGCGTGGCGGCACAGGTCGGAATCACCTACATCTAGGTAACTAATTCTCGGTTAGCATCGTCGACCACATCATCACCCATCAGGTGAGATAAGAGTCAAAGCCCAGCCTAACAAATACAATGTAGAATATTTAAATATTAAAAATTGTAATTGACCTTCATAAGAGCGTCGTAGAAGTCTTAATTGACTAAATGATTTTGACTTTGAGCACATTATATCTTTTTATTGCCAGTAGCTCATCGTAATCAAATATGCCTAAAAATTTATGTTATTGTGACTTAAACAATGAATGAATGAATTTTGGCTCAACCATTTTGCAAATAAGAACACAGAAGAATTTTGTGATCTTATTTGAAACAATACTATGTATTTGTTTATTCTTTATTATTTAAATAACGTTTATTTTAGTCCGTAAAAACGCATATCTCATAAGTAGAAGGATATACTCGTATATGTGTTCATTTAAAACACGACTGAGGGAGGTGTGATTGAGTTTCATTATTTATGCTGTTTAAGGTTTTTTTATGTCCTTGTGACGGGACAAGCCCGAGAAGCACCTGATGTTAAGCGGACTAACTTAATCTGCTTATAAGAGATGCATTTCGTCACAAGTCAAGAGTTGCACTGCGCCCGTCACCTTGAGACATAGTTGTTAAGTCTCATGTGCCTGTTATTTCACTGGCTCTCAAGGACTGCTGCCGAAACAAACCGTTAGGTGCTTGGTGACAGATTTTACACTTGAGGCTGGTCGGGAAGGGCATTTTGCGAATGCCCTTCCACCATGCGGTGAAGTTCAAGTCCATAGTAATTGCCACTGAGCCATCACTGCTTCAAAATTTTTATGAACTTTGCAAGTATAAATTTCCGGAAGATGGTGATTGATGGAACTATGACTCACCTTTAATGGTATATACTTTCATAATCCTGAACAAAGTATTTTCTTTATTATGGTCAATAAAATAAAAACTTTGTAGTCAAACAATCCAAGGAAAAATTTACTTTTAAATATCACAGCACGATTCTTTAGTAGAAAATCTTATAACTCACATTAACGACGTAATGAGACAATAAATAACTATTCACGACAACCTCATTATGTTTTAATTGAGCAAACGAGCACGCCCCAACTTTTGCAATGAATTAATTAACCCGAAACGTGGACATTGGCATAAATTTATACGAAGCAACTTTATTAAAATTTTCGTTACTTACGCAACTTCATCATGATCGGTTGTCGAAACGGCCGCAAATTTTCGGAAAATTTCTAATTTAGCTTGTCATTTTCCCTGATGTTGTCGTTATTGAGAACCTCAGAAAAGACAGTCCATCGAACTTATTGAAAAACTTCTGCCATAATGATGATAAACTTATTCCAATACCCGTTCCGTAAACAGAAAATGGTATAATTAGTAAAGTTATTTTTTATTGTTATTTTTGATTAGCAAATAATTTAAATACTACGCAATGCGGGTATGATAAAAACGACTACCGCGGTGTTCGAGTTGCTAAAGAAGTTTGTGATTTTGAAGTCCTGGATTCGATCCGCTCGTGTAGTTCTTACTTAGGGATTGAATTGGATGGATGGGTTTTTCTGACATAGATATTCCGAAGAGTTAAACTGTGTCCCGTGTATGGTAATAGTATTGTCCCTTTTTACATTAGACCAGAACTTCTTCGCAACTACAAGCCGCAATCATAAAAATTTCGGTGCTATTCTTGAGTGCCAGTTTCCATTCTAGGTTGTTACTTTAACAGAGCTAATTTGAAATAATTAACAGGATGATTGCATAATCATCCTGTTAATATTATTCTTATACCCTAACATGTATTATTTGATGATTGAATAATCATCCTGTTAGCACCTTCGATTACATCATCACTTACCATCAGGTGAGATTGTGGTCAGGAGTAAAGCTGTAAAAAAATTTCATTTTTATTTATTCACAATGAATTATACGTTTTTTTTATTTTTCGTTATTTCACTCTCGAAAAACTTCTTTATTCTTGCTCTTAAAGTGGAGAGTCACAATTGAACGAAACCAATCATAGATAACATAACATATCGGATATACCGCAATCTTATAGCGAAGCGACTCCATTTTATTAGTAAAAAAAAAAGTTATATTATTGACACCATTTCACACATAAAAACACGCTATGTGAATCAATTCATGTATAGCATTTACATGTACTGCTATAAAAAATGAGTTAATTTTAGTTAAATATCGAACACTGAAAACAAAAAGTCACCGCTCCCCTAGGCCAGATTATGGCATTGAATATTCAATTTCCTATGTTTACCCTACTCCTTAGGATCTTTGTGTTCCCGTCACTTGTGTGTATTGCAAAATGTGTTCTTGTTTGTGACATTTTACCTCCTGATGTGAGAAGTGAAATTGTGTATTTGGTACTTTGGCAAATTGCCCGCAAACAAGGTTTTTGTAATAGAAAAATGGGTACCGTAAAAGTGTAAGCGTGTGTTTCTTGGAGCAATAAGTGAAAAATAATACATGTTAGGGTATATATTTAGGAATAAGCACTTTTTTAATGTTCGCGCGGTTGATAGTGTATAGTGTTACGCCTGTCCATTATAGTTATTCATTTTTGATGCAGTGATGGCTCAGTGGCAATGGCTATGGACAGCTATGACAGGAGGTCCATGGTTTGAATCCTGCTGAGGGCTTGCGCTTCACCACATGATGGAAAGGCATTTTTCGAATGCCCGCCTGGCTAGCGACCACCCTCAAGTTGAAAATCTGACAATCTAACGGTGTGTTTGAGAGCTGTTCTTGAGAGCCAGTAATTCTATGTTAAGCCTAAGCGCCCATCGGTGTGTTCCGGCAGAGCTAATTCAAGGTTAGCCTGAACAACACCTTCGACCACATCATTACCATCAGGTGAGATAGTGGTCCAAGGGTAACCTAGCAGACATAAAAAAAAGATACCTACCATTTGATATAAACTACACACATTGTAAATTTTTGGTACTTATAACCTAAAATTAAATCAGGTATAACGAGGATATCAAATAAAAACTGTCTAGCGCAACACTATGAGTAGATGTTTAACTTGCCACTGGTGACGTATGTCTTGTGATCGGTAACCGGATGGTTTATATACATTGTTTATATAACACCGCCGTCGATCATAGCACGAGTCATAACAGAGATGTGGGCGCAAGTTTCGGAGTTTTGACAGCAACCCATAACATCAAAGTGATCGTAGTTTATTTCTGTTGATTATTTTCTGTATGATTGTATAACTTCGTTAGTAAAGTTTTTGCTTAATTCGACTAATTATTGACATTCATGATCGTCTTCAAGCGTTTTTAAGGGGGCTATTCACGCACATTACCTAACACAAATTAACATCATCGATATTAACTTATGAGTAAGTTATGAGTTTAATTCATGAAAGTTTAAAGAGCAGTACCTACTTTTCTAAGTGAAACATAGACTCCTTAGAATTTGCTTCGACCGTACATAATTGGACATAAATCATAATGTATTTAATACCATGGTTATGGTCATTCCTTTGTGCTAGGCCAGTTTTATGAGCGTGAATGGCAAAACATAAAAACAATCTATACTTGACACAAATACTAAGAATATCGAGCAGGTATTGTCTTTTTGATATTATTCTTTTGTTTTATTATAAAAAACTCACTTGGTTTTTACTCATTTTAGTAAATAATACGGTATAACTCACGTACCTAAGTAAGATCAGTCAGTCAACTCCGATTAATTTCAATCACATCCGGTGGTGTTTTTCAGGGTGAGCTTAGGACGCTCTCTCTTAGCACAAAACTGCAAGATTAAATTTGCTCAGTTTATATGTAAAATGAATACATGTTCGTGACAATGACAATTATTATTATTACCCATAACAATATATGGCTTATTAGATGTGTTTCTAAAATATAACTCTCCAACGCTGTGATTATAAAGAACTGTTACACAAGTCAAACTATGGGCAATATGTAAATTAATATTATTTAAAAAAGTTTTTATTCGTAAGTACTTCGTTATTACTGTGAGAGTAAGCTCACTGTAAAAACTGTTAATTTTGTCCAAAAACAATGGTTAATATAGTAGCAACGCATCGCGTTCTACACGTAAGACACCGGATTTGTGTATTCCGTGCTACAATATAATCTATCAACAACTATAACCCAATCAACAAGTCATAATCACATAAATCGTCGCCGCACTGACGCGAACAATAAACTTTATAGCGTATATTTTCTTCAAGGAACTTACAAAACGGCAGCACAGTATAAAAATATAATTATTGCTGTTTAAACAGAAGGCAATCTAACGCTGAACTAGTGCATTATGTTAATCGAACAAAATAAGTTGTCTTTTATATTATTTTTAAATCATTGAATTGAATATTATTGAGCCTAAAAAGAACAAGTTATGGTCATCGTTTTGACATTAACCGGCTAATGACAGAGAGACGTTAGTGGACTTCCAAAATGGTTTATGCTATTTTCTGTAATTATATACTTTTACACTAAAGCTTTTGGTCCCGGTTGTTACCTTTGGATGGCAGACATTATAGCATGGTGCAAGGGCATTTTTAGATTACCCGCTAGGAACACTACTAGAAACTACCACCTTCAGGTAGAAAATCTTTCACCAAGCTCCGAACAGTGTTTTTGGCAGCTGTATTTTAGAGCAATTAAAATGTGACCTCCTATTTGTTACCGTGGTTGACGTAAAAGGCGGCTAGGGATAAAATACCGGAAGGTGGAAAGCAGCGCCTTGTGAAGAACTGACCACTTCTAGCAACCTTCAAGACGCCTGTCAAGTGCGGGGGTTACTGCAAACTCAGAGGAGAATTTGTTAAACGGTGGACGTTTGAGTTGATGTACTAATGATGAATCCTTTAAAATCAACCGCATCATCACTTGAATAAGTCACTGAAAAACGTGTCAAAGTCTCAGAGGCTGTGAGAAAATTAATACTATTTCCAAATAAAATTATTCGCTTTAATTAGTGTTTTCCTTTGGTAAGCTCTAAGTAAAAAACTAAATCCGCATGTGACGAACAAGTGAAGGCCATAGAAAACGTTGGAAGGGTTTCGGGAGCCTTGTTGTCCTTAGTCTATGTATGGTATAATGGTACACAATGGGAACTCGTAGTTTCAAAAAAAAAATATAACATATTGAATAAATATTACCTTATATTATAAAATAGTTCGTCATAAAATTTAAGAAACATTGCCAACTGAGTTATATTTGCTATGCCATAAAGGTGAAACCCAGTAGTATCGTAAAGATTTCGTGCTTAGTTCTCTCGGAAACTTCGGGAAATGTGCTCCACGGGGGTATTAGTTTCTTTTAAAGTGAAGCCAGAAGTTGAGGAAAATTTTAGTTTAGTTTATAACTACTTTGACTGGTAGGTTTGCTTGGAGGAAAGAGTATCTGTAACTAAAAGTTTTTGTAAAAACTGTAATGAAATATAATTTCAAAATTCCATCAAGCCTTTAATCTATCCCTGAAGGAGAAGGCACACCAACATTTAACTTTATATAGTCTTTAGACGACAAAGTGACAAAAATCTTTACTCAAAGGAACACACCGTTAGGTGCTTCGCGACAGATTGTCTACTACATAGAGGTAGTTAGCCAGGCGGGCATTCGGAAAATGCCTTACCACCATGAAATAAAGTGGTTCTCTAAAGCGATACCTACATGAATTGTAAAGTACAGTCATGAATAATTTGATATAGTATTTATTATAGGTTTAATGTTTCCATCCTCAAAGAACTTCGTATACCTACCTTATATTCTCAAGTTACAGTACCTTATATAAAAAGGCTTTAAATTCTCAAGTTCTTTAGGCACATCTCCAGAAAGGAAGATTCCATGGAGAAAATTTTCGTACAAGGCTGGGTGGGAGGCAGAAAACCTCGATGTCGATCCCCCACGCGCAGCATTGACCTTATCACCAGTAACAATAAGCTACCGCAGTACAATGTGCTCACATTACAAATAGCCGTCTTCAATGGAGGAACATCGTTAGACGAGCGGCTGCCTTGGAAGCGGCGGCGTCGTCGACAAGATGCAGCCCTGTCCATCGACAGCCACAACCACTCTGCAAAGAGCACCCGACTAAAAAGAAGATTATATAACTATAAAAACTAAAATATTATACATAATATTATGTATAACATTTTAAACTGAATCTTAAACCAAACAAGACGTGTCCGTGACCACGTTTACCCGTAAAATTAACATACTATCTTCTACTAATACTCTTAAGAATCAAACCTTACACCGAACGTATTTAATCCATGATCATGTATAATTCAAAAACACTATTTGATGAACACATAACTTGTATAGTATCTAAAGCCTCAATCAAAAGCATTAGGGTTCTTATTGAGATTTTGTGTGAACTTTAAACAAGCCTAAACCTTAAACAATCTGTATTGCCAGGAATAAGCGTCCCAAGTATAGAACCCTCGCTATGATAAATACGTTACATTGATAGAGCGTGTCCAGATGAAATTTATATTTTTCTATGTTATAGACTTCACATTCCTTACAAATCTGAAAATTCTCTTTAGGTATGTGGAAAATTTCAGCTCTTAACTCTGACGCTAGGAAGATATATTTCTAATGTATCTTTCTTAGTAAAAATATTGTCAAACCAAGTTGACTGACCTGAACTAATTAGTTAAACTTTAAGTTGTGTAGGCTCAACCCACCACTACGATACTACGAGTACTCGTATTAGCACAAACTGATGTAGTAACTCATGTTTGCACTTTTTATCTCTTTTGCACACAGAATAACCAACGAGGTAGACGTGTTGTATAAAAAGAAAAAGTCTTTGAAATTGTTTTAAAAAAAACACTAAAAAAATATTAAATATATTATAGCAACAATTTCGCCTAATTTTCCTGTAAAGCCGATCTGTTATTTTTTTAATTATAATAATGATTTATTGCCAAAACTTGTTAAGCTATTACAATACATTGTCTTAACAATTTTAAATATCATGCGAAGGATTGATTATTGGACACAAGGATTGTATATAGAACCTGTGTCGCCTGAGCTAGTATTAAAACTCTCTTACAGGGGACAATTTATAAACGCTACGTAGCCTACGTAGCCCTAACGTAAGAACTTTCAACGCGTTTCGATACACGAAGCATCATCAAGAGGTCTTGTCTATTCGAGCGCACGATCAAGAATAAATTATAAAAAGTTAATAAAAGATAAATTTCAGGCTACCTCAGGCCACGTTTAAGTAGCTGAAGGCAATATTTTCTAGAATTTTCAGAAAACATGAAGAGCTGTTAGCAACATGTAGTCGAAAATATTTACCCTCGCTTACGTCAAAAACGACACACTCGGGTAGTGTTTACTTTGATATTTCATTACTTTATCTACAAACGAGAGCTGAATACGATGTTGTAAGTAATTGCACCAATACCAGGGAGTCATTCAATGTCAATTACATTCATTTAAATCATTTAAAGCAAGGAGCAAGTGTTACCACTTGCTCCTTGCTTTCCGACGGCGCACTCGCCTCCAAAAAATAACAATAACTACCAAAAAATAAAATGCCAGTCTTCACTGAAAATTGTTCGGAATTTTCATTTTTGAAAGAAAAGTTTATTTTGTAAGTGTAACGAGGAATTATTCCTCGTTAGATGAACAATTTTTCATCAACGCTGTTCATATTTTCTGTTTTTTTTTATTCAGATTCTTCATTGCACACAAACAGTACAGACTGAGTTAAATTGAAGTATAGAATGTGTACAAAGGCGAGCTTAACCCTAAAAGAGTTCTCTTCCAGCAAACCTTAGAGTAGAAAGAAATGTTCTTTGTTTATTTTATATTCATTATAATAAACTTACACAAAATACATACATTATACACATATAAAATATATTTATACTATCCAAATTAAATACAAAGATAGTACTCTTTCAATCTAGTTTTGAAAACATTCAAAGAGGGGCTAGCACGAATCGTAATTAATCAAAGTACTTTCTGCAAAATATATTTTTAAAACAAAAGAAAAACATTTTCTGCATTAAAATTTATAATCTTGTTTGCCATATTTTAATTTGAGACATTTGGACCGTTTCAGAATTATTTTGATTTAATTACTATTTATTATATTTAATGTATCAACCACATAAACATTAGGATATTTATTAGGTTTAGGGTTTCCCTTCAGTTTTTGCATAAATAAATCACCTGCTCAGGCCATAACAACTCTCTCATATCAAGTCTTAACTCATTGGAAGTATTCATTAACACTGGTTTGATTTTATAATTATTTTATAGGTGCAATCTTGGCACTTTAAGAATATTTTTATTGCCAATATATTCATTTACCTGCGTATTTCCCGAGCAGTAAATATTGTATCATAAAATATTTTTTCTCCTTGCATGGACGCTGAACGACTGAAGTAAGATGAACAGCGGGGGCAATGATCTTATATCTTCAGCTTCTGAGGAACAAGTGTGTGAAAACTATTCTTGATGTTTTTTAGGTATTTCAGGGGCACACTGACACCTTAAGCTGTTAAAAACTTAGGTCAAATCGAAAAGCAATAACTTAGCACATTTTTATTGCGTTTAGAGGGCTAATTACAAGAAATGATGTTTTTTTTTAATTATTTTTTTTGCCAGATAGCTTAGCCTTTGACCACTATCTCACCTGACGGTAAGTGATGATGTGGTCGAAGATGATGTTCAGGCTAACCTAGAATTACTGGCTCTCAAGGACAGCTGCCGGAACACACCGTTAGGTGCTTGGCGACAAATGTTCTATTACGACTGGCATCCTAAGACATAACAACCGGACCCGACGTCTTAACGTGCCCTCCGAAGCATGGAAGGGCTCAGTAGTAACGTCACCAGCGGTCACCCATCCAACTCATGACCGAGGCAGACATTGCATAACTTTGCTGATCGGTTCAGAACGGCTAAGCAAACTTCCCTACGAGCGCTTCAACTAATTGTTGTTAAATAATTATGAAAAATAACTGTTTTTGGCAAATTGTATTTTAAAACATTTGTTTTGCCAAAGTAGTATAAATGGGGAATCGGAACTAATGGATACAACGCCAGACTGCATAAGGAGTAAAAATATCTTAGATATAAATTTTTCAGCATCACAGATCACGACAACTAAATAAAATACTTCATAAAAGAACCAATCGCTCCTTCCGTGATGTGATAAGGCCCGTTGGATATTATAAATCTGTCAGAGTCCCTATTAAAATAATAATAAACAAGTTTTCAATTATTTTTACCATAAACAAGTGGATATATTTGTAAAATAAGACCTTATGATATTTATATATATAATTAATTAATTTATTGACTTTGTGTTTGTGTACTTCGTATATATTCTGTAAATGATGTAATAAGTCGTTTTGTGTTTAAATTGGTGGTAGATGTATGTATTATATTGTATTTGACATTTTGTATTTATTTTTAAAAATTTGTATTTTTTCATCATATTTATTAAGAATAAACCTTTTTTGCAGAAAAACAAATGCTTTCCCCTGGAACAAGTAATCTAACGCCCAAGATTGTAACGGTGCCGTACGTAATTCCTCAAGCAAGAATAATATGGCCTTGCTATGCGCAATCTAGCAGGCGTTTTCGACAATTTACATTCTTTTAGGTTACCAGACCGAGAGCAAACAGTTATTATCAATTTGCCGTCTAAGTATACAGATGTTGTAAATTTTTTTTCAAATAATCTTGACATATTATAATACCTTGTAAAACAGTTTTATTGGATTTAATAATTGTAATTATAAAGGTAAGGTTTATTGTGCAAAAACAGGTACATATATCAGAAAGAAAGTTGTCTTACATCAAACTGTCCCCCACACTAGGATTACCTGAGTTGTGTGTGGACTAGTATATCCCAAAGTACATTTATTTAGGTACAAGACATTTTTTTTTATTGGTGATAGGTAAGCCTTTGACCACAATCTCACGTGATGGTAAGTGATGATGTGGTCGAAGGTGTTAGCAGGCTTAACCTAGAATGACTGGCTCTCAAGGACAGCTGCCGGAACACACCGTTAGGGGCTTGGCGACAGATTTTCAACTTGAGGGTGGTTGCTAGTCAGGCGAGCATTCGCAAAAATTTCTTCCACCATGCAATGCCCTTCCACCATACATTAATTAGAAATTACAACAAAAACCTCTTTGGAATGTACCTAAAATAAAGATTGTAACGTAGCTGATCAAGGACCTATTTTCGGATATAAAATGGACATTATAGTATAAACGCATGAAAATAAGGATCAACTAAATCATATGTAAAAATATAACTGACTTACTTGGATTATAAAAAAAAGTTTGGAACATTCCCTTTTATAAGTACACGCACTCGTATCACACTTTTACATAGATAATGTGAATTTTTAGCTTACAAAAACTGGTCAATAATTTGCACGTAGATAACATAAAAACATTAAAAAAAATATTTCTAAGTTATTTCAACTTTTTTAATAAACATAAAGTATTACAAGTTCTTGACAAAAAGACAATGACTAAAATAAAAATGTATCATGGGGGTAGGTAGAATAAATTTCTAATTTGTGTTGTGCACTCCGAAACAATTTAGCCGCAGTGTTCTTGTATAGTTTATTGAGAATGGTGTGCGTTAGTTGTGTGTGTGAGTTGTGTGAAGCATAGATAAAAGCTATATACCTCTATCTGTGTGTAAGTAATTGGGACTGTTCAATACCTAAACGAACCAGACATCTATACATGTCCAATAGTCATAGATACACGCAAAACCGCTGAAATAGCGTAAAATATAATAAACATATCATTTAGCAGAGTATTACGTGAATTTGGCTCAACCCTGTGTAGTTGTTAGTCGAAACCTCACTTTTGGCAAATAGACTAATGAGGTGCTGACGCATAATGCAGCGTTAACTCCAATCAGCTTTGAAAATTTACTGCCAATGGTGGTTCAAATTGTTATTATTAGTTTTCATGTTATACTCTGTCGGAACATTCAATGTCCCACCTAATTATTGCTTTTACGTCCGGTGGCAATTGAGTAACATCCTATGGGGTTATGTTTGCCTGGTGCTACTTATTTATGTATTTTAAAAATAATATATTATTGTTATATGCAAACATTTTCCGGGGTAATGCTACCTTTTAAACCGATTTCAAAACTAGGAGTTGCGACTTTTATGTTTATTGCCCTGTGCTCCCATTTAAATTTCATCAAATTCGTTCAAGCCCTTTTTGTCAATTACATTGTTACTATTGAAATATTTTAAATTCCATTGCGGCGATCAGGTATAGAACAAATAAAAATACAAAAGTCCTACGTCGTTGTACAACTGAACAAATTTGTATGTGATTCTCGTGTTCCAGAATACGAGAAAATGGTAGAAAAATATATTAATTCTTTGCAATGTAAACCAACGTCCCGTCAATGTTTGGTCTGATGTGACAAATGGCGTACTTATGGCCGTTTACCGGACACATTGCCAGATTCCCATGGCTATTGTGTCATTTTGTTAGACTAGAGTTACTGAGAACCTTGCCGATAGCACATAATACAGAATACCAACCTGTCAAATTCGCTACCCGTGCAATTTTGATACATAGAAATTACTCAAAATTGGACTACTCAATTCGGAAGCCTGCCTGACTAGTTACCACTTTCTAGTAGAAATTCTGTCTCCAAGCACCTAATGGTGTGTTCTGGCAGCTTTCTTTTAACGACAGTCCCCATTTTAGGTATGCCTGCTTAGCTTCATTGCCCATCAGGTGAGATAGAGATGGCTTTATATTATTCATAGGCAAAGGCTAGCCTATGAATAAAATAAAAAGTATTGGGGTACAAAACTGATGTACTGTACGACACCGGCCAGGTTCGAACAACTTTTACCTATGATTGAGTCTATGGCGCACATAATAATGATAATAAAATAAAGGTCAGCTACTGGAACACAGCGTTAGGTGCTTAGCGACAGATTTTCTACTTGAGGGTGGTAGCTAGCCAGGCGGGCATTCGCAAAATGCCCTTCCACCATACCATTTGATCACCAGTTAGACTTTATTTGTTGCATTAAATGTACTTACCGTTTCAATTGTTATTATCATTTGATTTCTATATATTACTTAGTATTGCCAAAACCAGTGAAGCAATTTTATAAAATTGGGCAAAAAGAGTTACGTATCAACCCCCATTTGTAACACATTACAGTGATGGTAGGGCATTTTGCGATGCCCGCCTTAGTAGCTACCACCCTCAAGTAGACAATCTATTGACAAGTACCTAAAAATAAACCTAGTTTGATTTATCTAAAAACCATGTTGCTCATTTACCAATTTGCATAATTTTTTTTTTTATGCTAGATAGGTTTAGCCTTTGAAGACTATCTCACCTGAATGTAAGTGATGATGTGGTCGAAGGTGTTGTTCAGGCTAACCTAGAATTACTGGCTCTCAAGGACAGCTGCCGGAACACACCGTTAGGTGCTTGGCGACAGATTTTCAACTTGAGGGTGGTAGCTAGCCAGGCGGGCATTCGCAAAGTGCCCTACCACCATGCTGTAACGACTGCCATCCTAAGACAACAACCGGGACCGACGGCTTAACGTGCCCTCCGAAGCTCGGAAGCGCTCAGTAGTAATGTCACCAGCGGTCACCCATCCAACTCATGACCACGGCGGACGTTGCTTAACTTTGCTGATCGATTCAGAATGGTTAAGCAAACTTCGCTACGAGCGCTTAATGACATAAATCTATATGTAATTCATTATATTCGATCTTCAATGTAAAATGTTGTAGAGTAGATACTACAAATTTGGTTACATATTAAAATTATGGAAATAGAACAGCTCTTTTGTATTAAAACTTAATGTAATTCACCAATCACGCACTAACCAAAACGCTCCTATTAATGACATATTCCAATACATTATTTAACATAGTGGAAAATTAAGCTCGCAACGCAAAACATGAGTGAACCGTAGGTATTCCCTGTAATTGATTTAATTTATTCAGATAGTCTAATGTATCGACAAGTTATAAATTTTGTATTTATTATAATGTAGACTAGGAACAGACTATCTGTATTTGCTGCAGATAATTTCTTTGTCAGATAAACGTAGTAACTTTCCGACTCAGGGATCAAACCCAAAGTTTTCTAAACCAAAGCGACACTACGCTATTTTACCGCAGAGCCAGTCCTTTTTGAAGATTCTCATAATACACCGGAATTTCTTGTTATCGGGTTTGAACCACCCCCGTGCCGTGAGTAAGGTGCTGGTCTAGAATTGCACTCCGTCTATACCCGCCCCCTCCTGCCTCATATAAGTGGGTGTACCTAATAAGTGCCGACTCCGGGACAAATAATAGAAATTGGCCAGAACCTTCTCAAGAAATGCCAACTTAAACTGCAGTCTACAAACTTCTAGATTAAGACAAACCTCAAAAAATGAGAGGCCTATGTTCAACGGTTGAGATTATGGCGGTTGATGTGAAGTGTGATAAGAGCTAGTACATATTATACTATATGTTCCAGTCCGATCCCGTGAAGAGATACTTAAGGCACTTAACCATAAGGAAAATTGAACCCTAATTGGTGGTGCACCTGCAGCCGTTGCTCTCCGTACTCTACTCCATAAAATAAGAAACAAGGGTCTTCAAATGTGCCATTATTTTGTAAATATAGCTTACTCCAGTAAGGCTATGTTCGCAAAAATATAGCCTTGACGGAGTAAGGCTCCCAAATTCTTTCCTCATCAGAGTTAAATACTTAGAATGTGTATTATATATACCACTTGCGTGCTTCCAAATTTATTAGTTTTTACCAAGATCTTAGTGACCTACTTTAAATCTCCTTCCTCCGTTGAACTATTCCTCAACCATATGTACCGTCTATCGATTTATAAATGTATCGATTTACATGGTTTTAAAGGATGTCTTCAATATCTTTATAAAGAAATTTAATACTTGTATTTTGTCCTTCCTAACGAAACTTCAATGCACAAAAAAATATCGGCCTTTAGAATTTTTTCTTGCCACAGAGTCCATATTATTAGCATATTACTTTATTTATTATCTGCATACATTTTTTTGTGTGATTTTACTAATTTGATGTGAATTACGAATAAGGTGTAGGTACTTTAAATTTAGTGAAAGCATTTAACATTGAAGATAGTATTAACTTCTTCCTTAATTAGTTAATATTTAGTCCTATACGTTCGCTAAACAATTATCATTCATATAACTCACCAAACCTTTTTTATGTTAACTTCGTCCATGTCATTTCTGGGCAGGAACATATCGAAATGCAGTAAAAGATCTTACGATTTGTAATATTTTTTTACACTATGAATACTTGTATGAGAAAAAAATTGGAGTCAATTTGAGAACTCTAAGGGTCTTCAGCTAATGTAACACTTTTTGTGGAACGTAACTATTTACACCCTTTTCTATGTACAAGTCCAGTGGTTTTTACAACTATGCTTTGCTACATTTCCAACACAGAAACTGCAGATTGCACGCCGTGGTGACACTTGCCACTTTGTCAGCCTCGTACGAACGTACACGTGCTAATTAGTCCGTTTATGCACGAATAACGCAAACTGTTCCTTCGGAAACGCACATTCTAGTTGTGTACAATTGTATGGGATCGTGCTTTGCGAGTTTAAGTGAAAATGCAAAAGTAAGAACTGTTTTTGGTTCTTAAATTTTTTCCCGTTCTTTCGGTTTACATGGATAAAATTTATGTCTGGGCCTTGCGACCGTTTTTGCTCCTTTTCAAGTAAAAGAGAAACATCTGCGTAATAAGAACTAAAATGTGGATCTTTTGGCAAAAACTTTACATTTGCGGCAGCTGCGTCCTGTTTTCATAAATAAATAAACCGTTTATTTGGTAGCTAGACACTTTTATTACAAACTAAATAATTGTATATTTTAAGCGACTTTAAAACCGGAATTTGTTTTTAGTTTGAGAGTATGTTTTTTATGTGTTGATAACGAGATTAAACCGCCAATTGTGAGTTTATTTTGATGATTCTTCTTTTGTTTGGTTGATCACACTACAAAGGTGATCCGATTTGAATCATTATAATCGGTGAAACGAGTATTTACATACATACCATATGTTATACCTCGATGACATGGTAACTTCAAGTCTTGTCTTTGGAGACCAATATTGTGACTAGTGGGGTTTGTGAAACTTGATTTTTTATATAGTGCCTACATATTTATCACCATTACCACTGCATAACGATCATGACCGCTCTGTCAAGAGGGTACCGGATAAGAAAAAGAAGATAGTTAACCAAAAGAAATGGGTAAAATGAAGATTTTTAAATAAAGAATTGACTTTTTAAATTTATTTTGACTTGAACTGTGATGAACTGCTTTGCGCTTGTCACCCTGAGATTTACTAGGTGTTAACTCATATGTGCATGTAGTTTATTATTTTACTGGCTCTCAAGGAATGCAGATGAACACACTGTTAGGCGCTCGGCGACAGATTTTCTACTCATTATATTTAATACTTTTCAAATTTAGCTACATGGTGGTCCAATGATCATCGCGATAAAGTGATATATTTGGTGATTTTAGGGTCAAACATTTTTAGTAATAATTTAGTAGCATAAAAATCGGCCAAGTGCGAGTCGGACTCGCGCAGGAAGGGTTCCGTACCATTAGCTATACAACATTAGACTTCATATCTTAACCTTTTTTTCTTTTAACGTGCGCGAGTCCGTTTCGCACTAGGCAAACTTTTTGTATTTGTTGTTATAGCGGCAACAGAAATACATCATCATCAAAATTTCAACTGTCTAGCTATCACCGTTCTTGAGATACAGCCTGGTGACAGACGGACGGACAGATGGACGGACAGTGAATTCTCAGTAATAGGGTCCCGTTTTTACCCTTTGGGTACGGAACCCTAAAAAAGGAAATGACAGCAGCGTGTATATAACAGGCCTAGATTTAATGCAAAACAATATAGCTCTAGATACATACTTTCCCTTTGCTTTTTTAATGGCAATTGTATCACGACAAAGGTAATCGGTTTCCGTTTAAGTCATTTACTTTAGACTTACTAAATGTTTACATCATTATAAAGCAATTACGGCTGAGCGATAATGGCTATGGATTCTGGTGCCGCAGGTCATGGTTCGATCCCAACACCGGCTTGAGCTTCACCGCATGGTGGAAGGGCATTTCGCGAATGCTCGCCTGGCTAACTACCACCCTCAAGCAGTAAATCTGTCGCCAAGCACCTATCAGTGTGTTCCGGCAGCAGTCTTGTGAGCCAGAAAAATTACAGGCACATGAAACTTTAACAGCTGTATGTCTCGGTGTGACGGGCGCAGTGCAATTTTGTCACTTGTGACGACAAGCATCTGTTATAGGCAGATTTTAGTCCACTTAACATCAGGTGGACCACGTGCTAGTTCCATGACAATCACATTAAAAAGAAAGAAAAATCTATTGACCAAACTAAGAACTATATTGTACATAACATTTACATCTTTGAATTAATTCCCTAATTCCACGCTTGCTTCGATCAATAAAATAATCCTTAACGTAAACATAATTATTAATTAACAAAGCTAACGGCGTAACCACAACTGTAGCATTTGTGGTTGGTATTAAATTAGGGTAACAGTATTAATAGTTATAATATTAATAATTTGGAACTAGGTATATAGTTTAGTTTATATAAGGTGGATATTAATTCATCAACAATACTGCGGGGGATGGTGTAGAATCGATAACGGAATGTGTTCCACTCATGTTTAATTTTCACAAACAAAAAATCAGTATAACTATTTTCTAAGCGCGGCGCGTTGTCTTTTAGTATGATAGCGAGAACCGCGATTTACTCCATTCTCATACGTACGAACGCTACCCGATGTCAATTAGACGCTATCACTAGGGCAAAACAGCTGTTTTGCCCTAGATGAAACTGTTTCACGTACCTATTCTGACGAACGCGAAGGCTTTACCGCCCATCTAGCTAGACTGCCGAATGCTTTCTAGATTAAACTCTTCTAAATGATAAAAAACGCCTACATTCTTTTTAATTTCAAGCTTACGTAGGTGCGTACTGTTTTGTGTTGCAGCTACTTAGGTATGCCGTATTGTATTAAACCACTACCCAAGCCGCCTGCGAAGAGTGGGGATTATGGCAAATACCCCCTACATAGGGAAGGCTGGGCTCAGCAGTGGACGATCCGGCAGATACAGTACAGTACAGTATATTGTTTGGTACTAGCAATGCTATTTTACTTAATTTTACTTAACCTTCGAAACCTTTTTGTAATGGTTTAATATTGAAAGTATGAAATACTAAATCAAAATTATACAGCAACCGTTCGCCACCCAAATTTAACTTTACGCAAAACAATAGTTATACAATATTAAGCAAACATAAGGGTACCCAATATAGGTAGGTATACATAGTTCACACAACACTGTTGAAATTTAATAATTATAACTCAGCTTTAAGCCTTTAGCGTACTAAGCATGGAACATACACGTTCTATTCTTTCAATGGGTCTTTTCAAGCGAAAGACGAATGGAACGCATTTATCGTGAGATTAGAAATGCGTCTAACAACTGCGCCTCAAACTTTTGCTACCAGACAATTTTAAGGATACGTAAGCATGCACTATCTTCAACCAAATCATTAGGTTTTTGCCGTCATGTTATAGCAAGCGTGGTCAAGCTTGAATATGTTGGATAAAAAGTAGTATACAATATTTTAAACTTGCTAACGTACTGTTATACTGCTACTTAGTTAGCCTTAGTGCTGTCCTGGCAGCCCATCTAGCTTGCCATCTAGCTTAGTCTTCTTCCATCCTTCTCACAGAGCGGTTGCCTAAAGATACGTTTAAACATATATTTATTTCCCCAGAATTAAATATACTCATAAGTCGCGAGTGGAAAATAGATTTTTTTAAAACCGGAATCCTATTTTCTTTATACTCGTAACAGCACCTACACTGACTACATGGTTCTTTTATCCAAATCACAGCAATGCAAAGCAAAGACGTGTCACGGATCCAGATATCCGTTTCAAAAGAATGCCGCATGTTACAAAACTTAAACGCCAAGTCAAAGCCGTTTCAAAATGTTGTGTGCTGAAGGCTTAACTAAGTCTTATATACGAAACCTTGCACGCTTCGTGTAGTACACATTTTACATAGGCCATCTAACCCGAACGATTAAATATGATTTATAAGCCATGACGTCACGACTTGTAACTTCTCAACTCGAAGGGGTACTGTGAAATACTGGCGTTGAACGAAATATATAAAGATATGATGGAAGGGCGTATAGCTGCCTGCCGATATCAAGCTGAAAATCTGTCGCCAAAAAGGTGAGGTTGTAGTCAAATGCCATCTAGAATAGAAGCGCTCGTAGCGAAGTTTGCTTAGACATTCTGAATCGATCAGCAAAGTTAAGCAACGTCCGCCGCGGTCAGGAGTTGGATGGGTGACCGCTGGTGACATTACTACTGAGCGCTTCCGTGCTTCGGAGGGCACGTTAAGCCGTCGGTCCCGGTTGTTGTCTTAGGATGGCAGTCGTTATAGCATGGTGGTAGGGCACTTTGCGAATGCCCGCCTGGCTAGCTACCACCCTCAAGTTGAAAATCTGTCGCCAAGCACCTAACGGTGTGTCCCGGCAGCCATCCTTGAGAGCCAGTAATTCTAGGTTAGCCTGAACAAGATCTTCGACCACATCATCACTTACCATCAGGTGAGATAGTGGTCAAAGGCTAACCTATCAGGCATAAAAAAAAAAAAAATAGTAGAAAAAAAAAATTGTTATAGTTTATAATTTTAGTGCATAAGTTTTATTTCATTACCTGACAAAATTTACCCAAGTATTACAAGTACAACATTTACACATGTATTTGCGCATATTTTATTACGTTATACAGAAGTTCTTGTGTATATTTTGTTGTTTGTATTTTATGGGGGATTTTAGTCGCTGTGATCGCAAATGTTCGCTAATTAATGGTTCTGGATTCTTCGAGCGCACGATCGATAATATTCGTTCTCGTCAAGAATTCTCCCGGTTAGGCTGCGAGGCATTTATGAGGTCACGTTAGCTTAGGAAAATTTTGCAGAATTTTCACTAGGTAAACGATTATATTTCGTAAATGTATTTCTTAGATATTAGAATATTGTTTTTTTAATTTATTATTTATGGATTTCCGCAAAGTAATGCCTGAATCTATTAATTATAACTCATACCTTAATTTTTCATAACATAATTTATAAATAGCTTGAAAGAGATAACTTTTAGTGATATGGTGCACATTGTAACACTTTTATACTAATGAACATTTTCTTTTTGACGTGTATTTTTCTATTATCAAATGTTCCACTTATTATCTTTCAAAATAACAGATCTTACCGACCGAACGTGCTGTGTTTTTTATACATCAAATGTGGGCGTTTTAGCGGACTAAATCACACACACACATATAATATACTAGCTTTCCGGGCGCGGCTCCGCCCGCGCGCATGTCGGTTATCGCGCAAAAACATTAACCTCTTTTTGCGCAGTTGGATAAAAACTATCCTATGTTTTTTTCCCGGGTCTCAAACTATTTCCATACCAAATTTCATTCAAATCGGTCCAGTAGTTTTGGCGTGAAAGCGTAACAGACAGACAGACAGACAGACAGAGTTACTTTCGCATTTATAATATTAGTACTGATTAGTACTGAAGTACTGAAGTACTGAAGTACTGATGCACACAAAAATGTATATCATGTTGCATTACATATACTATAAGTATGTAATCATTTACATATATTACATTACATTTTTGTGTGCGTGATTGTGCGAGTGTTGGTCGCTTACCTCTGAAACGAATGACCAGATTCTGGGACTAGGTATATATATGGACTCGTCGTCTACCCACTCTTTTTCTCACTGATGGTATAAGGTGGACCCACTAGTGAATAAAATGGTAGGACAATGGACTCTTCACCATATATATGTATAGGTATATATATATATAGGTATAATTTATGACGCTGGCAAAACCGTCGGCGGTTGCCCGTAGATCATAATAATATATGTTTGCCCCAAATTATGGGAAGACAACTTTAAAAAAGATTTTAGGGACAATATAGCGTTATATATAGTCCCTAATTTTTTTAAGCATTTGAAATGAAATGTCTGAACGGTTATTTCATATTACCCCACCTAAGGCCATACGATGCCCCCTCTCTTCCCAAGGGGGTAACAAAGACCGTGAAATTAGTAATTAAAAGTCACGTGTGGCAGAACCGCGCTTACTTTGAATATCTTCAGTCTCAAGAGGGAGGTTTCGAAGAAAAATGGTAGCTTCTTGAGGAGGCAAGAGGAGGTTACGGTATGAGGAGGTAATTTGGATCCGCTGCTTTAATGGGATTATAACTTTTGGGATATGGTATGATATAACGTCACAATAGACACGTAGTCTTGTGGCCGCGAAAGGTTACAAGCGGCTAATAGCCGTTCTTTGTGGCGCTCCATTAAGCAGGCCTTTGTTCAATACAATGGGCGGCCTTATTGCTGAAAGCAATCTCTTCCAGGCAACCTTTGGATGGAGAGGATCTGTAAAACCGATTATAAAGGGGCATAGTATAAAACATAACTATAAAAAAAATAAAAAAAAATCAAAAAAATAAGTATAGTTTCTGAATTTAAAACATGTGCGATTATATGTATACAAATATACATGTAAAACTATAAAGATAGAGCAATAATATATTATAGTAGCTAGCATATCCATTCTAGGTCAAGAATTTGACAACGTCTTCCATAGCACACTTGAACAATAAAGTCTTCATATCTTACCTCGCCGCAGCTGGATTGGTTCAGTGCTTCTAGATCTCTTTTATCATGTAGATGACAAAGTAACGAAGTGTAGAATTGAACTGCGTCGAAATCTCTTCCGTTTTGGTTACGTGGCTTTATGACGTCGCGTTGGTTGAACGGGAAAATGGAGCGGAATTGTCAATATATATATTTTTGTATATATTAAATGTTTATCTAAAATATTAATTCAATGTTATCTTAAACTATGTCTTATTGAATACGGATTACCCCAAAGTAATGCCTGAATCTGTTCATTAAAAAATGTTCCTTTAGAAATATAATATTGGTCATACATGTTCGAAAAGGGTTAATCTTTGTTATCGAATAGCTGTAGCAAATTTTATATATGGGTATTAGATTCTCTCTTCTGATTGGTCCGCGTTCGTATTTATTTATTTATTTAGATGCACAATACTAATGACAATCATTACATCAACTAAATATACAATAAGTATATCATATAAATATATGTAAAGAAAATAATGTATTATTTCCTAAGATTTTTTTACCTGTAGATGAGTTGTATGCCCTCCATATCTACTAGACGAATTCAAGGTAATTACCTGAGTCACTACCAGTCTTGAACTACCGAGCGTCCGGTGAATACATCGGCGCTAATCGTGTTTTTAGGAATAATCTGTGGACAATATGCCTTCCTTATGTCTTTAGACTCTGCAGCAATTATACAGGCACTGTGAGAGATAAGAAAACTGTTTCATTTCACGCGTAATTATTGCTTTTATTGTTGAAATAGAAAATTTCGTAATTTTGTTTTATCTTAGGAACTAAACTCAATGAAATGGATGAGCGAGATATGTGTGTCGTTTGGTGTGAGAGAGTGAAAGAGATCGCAGCATAATGGTGATCGGAACGTCTCGTGGCGGTTCGGTGGTAACACGAATTGCTTATTTATCTCTTTCTAACAACAGATATGACGCATAATATTTGAACGTTCTTTCCTTGTCATTACAAACTGCATATACATGTGGTAGGTATGTATATAGGTAAATTCTAGTAAGCTTTTAGAGCAGTGGTGTGCGGATATAACATCTCTATGTATTTCACCTCTCTGATTATTTCTCTATTTTTAATTTAAATTTGCCGCGCTTAGCGCCGTCGGTAAAACAGTCGCACCGCCGTCGGTAAAACAATAGCGCCGTCGGTAAAGTGCACTGTATGACTGTGTCGGTAAAGCAATGTAAATTATGATGAAAAAAAACAATATGGAGTGTATGAAAAGAAACAATAAGGAATCGACTTATTAATAAACTTTAAATGTCGTTTCTTTGTTTACAGGTAGGATTTGTGGTTCATTGTATAATACCTATATGTAATGTTTTATGTGCTAGAAGTAATGAAATAAAATATTTGTTTACAGAGCAACATATCATGTTTATTTGATCTGTCGATACTTACGAGATAGATAAATAGTATCATATTATATATATTTAGTTTTGAACTGGATTGTAATTCAAACAGATGTGCATTCAGCAAAAACAAAAAGTATCGAACGGACACTTTTGTGATCCAATAAAATAAGAAGTAATCATAAATTTACATTATATATATATATTATATATATATATAGAGTTAATATAATGATGCTTATATGGGCACGAGTGCACAAGTAAGCAAACAAGCTAACCGATATGCTACAAACTATACGAGTAGACATATTTTTATTTTCTTTGTTAATAATTATTATAATTATCCACATAGATAGCTTATCAACATACCACAGTACATATAAGCTGTTTTACCTTGCATTTTCCTCGCAGAAGTGAGGTGAAAAGTTGTGTGTTGAGCTCGGCAGCAAAGTTATTAAGTTATCTCGATCATTTAAAAACTTTCGGTACACTCAGAATTCTATATTTCCTTCGTTTCTTCGGATTTCAATTGAAAAGGACTTGTGCCAAATAACAGTGTTGCATGCATAACAAAATAACTGTTTTATACCACCCGCTCAAATATGTCACATTCCGTTTCATGCAAACCATTAAGTAAGTCGTTATAGCTCTATGGGATGAGCGGGGTTATAATATTTTGGTAGATTTCATCATCAGGTATAGTATCATTAATGTGATTAGAAATGCGAGCGTCAAAATTTTATGATATCGGTCACCGCAGAAACCATACCTACAACATCTATTGGAAAATCTAGCTGGCCATTACCTCATAAACATAATCAACACCTTACTTTAACAGCCGGATCGTTCACTGCTGAACACAGCCTCTCCAACTAAGGGGGTATTTGCCATAATCCTAACGCTTGGCAGGCGTCTTCGAGTTCGCAGTGTAAGTCGGCAGTTCTTTAAAAGGCGCTGCTGCCCACCTTCCAGTATTTTCCCCTTAGTCGCCTCTTACGACATCCATGGATGATATGGGGAGGTGCAATTCTGACCCGGCACCCCACGGGGCAACACCTTACCTCTTTTTTATCAAGAACAGAACATAAACAACAGAAGTAAAAGAGCCGCGAATGAATGTGAACATCATCAAGAAGAATACAAAACAAGTATTATGAAAAACGCCTGTAATGTTTGCTTATTACATTTTTAACAGAATAAACTTTAATTTGAAAATAATTGGATATTAAAATAAAATGTCGATTGATATACACTTATATGTATAAACCGAAATTATATTAAAATAAATGAATTAATGTCAGAAGTCTTAGATATTGTATCCTGACATCTATTTTTAGAATCTAGAATGGAAAAATACCAACGTTATATGACAATTCACAGTAACCCGTTCAATTAAATTTCCAGAAATTATTTAATAATTTCTGGATTAAAAAATTATTTAATTTCCAGAAATGGCCATTTCTGGAAATTGTTAAATCGTATTTTTGGAAAGTTTTCAAAAATTACTAGGAGTGTCAAGTTTGTGCCTGATTGTTTTTTTTAAATTTTAGGTATATGTTGTATACAATTACTGGAATTTCAAAAGGAAAAAGTAGAAAGGTCTTGAAGTACAATTTTGATTTTCCCTGCAAATGTATCGTATATCTAAATTTCATTATCTATCTTCTTATTAAATAAAATATACATTTTAAATCAAATACCTTGTTCCTTGCTTTTTGCTTGCATTTTCTCGTGGAAGAGCGTAAAAGTATCTTAGGTGCACTTGAATCCCTCAATCCAATCAGGGTCCTAGTCTCGCTCCCTATTTTCAAGATACGCTTCGCAATTAATCCTTCCCTACGCTCAAAATTCAAAAAGAAATAAGACTGCCTTATAGATTCCATTTATGTAAAAATCTACTACTACGTATACATGTAAATTTAAGTATATATAGTTAATTATAGACCTCCCTAGCTCGTAAAGACCTATACCGAAGATTAATAAGGGACCAACAGAAAGTGAAGTGTTAACCCTCAGAATAATCAACGATACGCTGTAGGCAATTCCCGGTAGCAATTAATTTTAATTTATCTTTCCTTAATCTCCAAAGTTAAGCTATTAACAGTCAATTACAAATCTTTGATGGTGTGATACTACGCACATATTTCATTTGAAAGTTGTTTTTAAAGTCGGTTGTTTTTAAAAAGACTTAAATGTTCTATAAATATTGTTTATATAATCTGATTCGGTAATATTCTAATTATGAAATGAAATACAGACATAAAACCTATGTACACTCGTGTTTTAATACCCTCTATTATATGACAGTTGCATTAACTACTATTAAAATATTTTGCATCTAATGAGAACAGACAAAAATTAACATGACTTGGTATTTGTAGTTGGTAAGTTATACTCGGGGTGTGCTTGTGTGCGTGTCTGTCTATTGAGATCATATCGCTAAAATGGATGAACAAATGTAAACTTAATACGATATATTCTGAAGGAATGTCATAGGAAAGCATGCATTAATCAAAACAATCTGCGTTCACACTGTATGGTTGTAGTACCATATGTCAATGAGTATTAAGTTAAAAGTAGATAAAAAACCTTTTATTACTTTATTATATAATTACAAGTATTAGATAACAAGTTAAATTGATCAAGTACGAACCCATATAATAAATTACGGTAATTACCCATATAATTAATTACTACTAATGGTAGCGGAATATTGGATTAGTTTGTAGTAATTATAAGTTTTTATTTTAATTTTATTTTTTTAAGTTAAATATAGTATTAAATACGTTGTAATATAAATTACGTTGTTTAAATTATAATTATATCAACCTTCATATTCTTTTCTTTTATTTATCCTCTTGATGTCTTTAAGGAACCATATAATATAAACTCAAATTATAGAGACATGGATAGTCCATAACCCTAAATACGTTTGGCCTTTTTTTCATGAACAATATGTATACCATCCCTGTATGCTTAATTTCCGGTGACAGAAAAATATTCAATTATGTCACGAAACCTATAGTGTAAAGACGTTCTGCTTTAGCCATATTAAATTTCAATAAGATTTGATCTTTAGACAAGCCCTTCAATTTCTAACAGGCCTAAGAACCTTTAGTTTCCTTTTCTAGATATCGTGAACTTCACAATCAGTGCTATGATCCTTAGTGTAGGAGACTAAGATTTATGTGTTGACTGCATGTCTACCAAAAGCGATGGCACATATTTTTTTATAATAAAGAATTTAATGTCCAACTTCAAAAAAAAAGAATGAGGTTCTCAATTCGTCTGTATTTTTTTTGTTTGTAACCTCAGAACGTTTGACTGGGTTAATCAATTTTGATAATTCTTTTTTTATTTGAAAGCTGATACTCGCTGGTCACATGTCGTTTTGTCCCATTTAAATTGCATTAAAATCGGTCAAGGCATTTTTGAGTTACACTCCAATAACTGAAAAAAATATGTTTCTATCTTGGTAATATAGTCGTTGACAATGAATGACAATCAATCACACAAAAAAAATGTTAACCAAAAAATGGAACCGACTTCAACACTCAATAGTGTGAAATCCTTTGACCACTATCTCGTCTGATGGTAAGTGATGATGTGGTCGAGGATGTTGTTCAGGCTAACCTAGAGTTACTGGCTCTCAAGGACGGCTGCCGGAACACACCGTTAGGTGCTTGGTGACATATTTTCAACTTGAGGGTGGTAGCTAGCCAGGCGAGCATTAGCAAAGTGCCCTACCACCATGCTGTAACGACTGCTATCCTAAGACAACAACTGGGACCGACGACGGCTTAACGTGCCTTCCGAAGCGACGGAAGCGTGTGGCAGACGTTGCTTAACTTTGCTGATTGATTCAGAATGGCTAAGCAAACTTGGCTACAAGCGCTTCATTATATATATATATATATATATATATATATATATATATACACGAGTACATACTTACCTAGACAATATTGACGAGTTTGTCTCGTATTAATATAATGTTATCTTTATATATATATATTTACGAAATAAGATTCATTGTAAGTGCATATTTTATTAGTGTAAATAAAGTGATTATTATTAGTGTATTAAAAACGGAACTGAATACTATTTTCCTATCTTGATGATTTAGTCGTTGACAGTAAATGACAATCGAATGAATAGAAAGGGTAACTAAGAGGAGTGAATTTTTTTTAACCAAAAATGGAATTTCAACACTCAAAAGTACCTATTATCACAATATTGTGCGCATGGTACTGACTTCGACAAGTTATTTCACACTTTGTGTTGAAAACGGTCCCATTTTTTGGTTAAAAGATTATTCACTCCTTTTAGTATTAGCTATTTTTTTTTAATGTTGGTTATAACGTATTTTTTTCAAAGAAGGTGGGAGTTTTCAAGTTATTTAGTTACACGATTGAGAAAACTTCCACTTCATTGCAATAAAATGCACTTTAAACTCCGCTGTATACTCTCTTCCGCTTCACAACTCACTGCAAATGATTCGCGGAACTACAATTACGGCTCAAAAGCACCAATAAAAAGCTCAATATACAGCTGTTCCGAATGCAAACCTTCCATTAATCGGCCCCAATATTGAACAGCGTACGTCGGACATGCGTGATTCGGGATTAAAGTATATCACTTCACAAATTGGGGTTCAATTCTGCAAGCACGTAATCCGTCTTCGTAATTGGTTTTGCGGCATACAACTGCCAGTTGTAATTTGTATTATTGACACTTTCGTAGTGTATAGGAGTAGAAACGTTTTTACTGAAGTCATTTAGTGTTAAAAATTGTTTTAAAAATTATACGGAAAACCAAATAGTCTTGAAAACTGAATGTGAAAGTAATGTTAAAATGTGAGCTGAGCATATTTTTATTAATTTGTCTCGCATATTATTAGTTCGTGAGACCAAATGCGAAGTCAAAGTTCGCAGTTTGTCTAGTTGAACAAATAAGGGAACCTCTTTGGATAGGCGTATAACTATCATATCATCGTAGATACGTCCACGTTGAACAAAAGCCTACCCTATACCGCAATTTCAGATAGCAGTTCTTTAGAAGGCACTGCTTGCTGCCTTACTTCCGGTAATTGTATATATAAATGATTGTCAGACCAATTAGGAAAAAAATAATGTTGTCTGGCTAACGAATTAAAGTTTAGTTACTAATACATGCCTTACTAGCATTTGTCTCGTTTAATGACATTAAACCAGACAAAATGCTAAGTAAAAACAACACCTGACGAAGTGCACAAACCTGACAAAAAGATAACCGGACAAATCGAGAAGCAGCCCACTGTTTTTCCCTTGTAAGCGTCAGGCGAGCGGATTAAACTTAATATTATAAATTACTAGCAGCGACACGCGGTTACACCCACGAGGTGATGGATGGATAAAAATTATGATATGTGTTAATCCAGCGCCTTATCCCATGCCATACATTTTTGTATAAGATTTAGATTTAAATATGATCATGTCTTCGATTTTGGCAATAAGTTCAAGTACATATTAGTCATCGCCGCAATGCTCTATATCTTATCTCTCAATCCTTTATCTACGAGCTACCTCAAGGAACAATTAAAATTTCTTTATTCTACCCATTCTCTGTCGTTACGGTCATTAGAATACTTAACGCTACAACAACATGCAACTAAAACTACCTTCTACCACTATGCATTTGCCGCTCAAGTTGTCAGACTGTGGAATACTACTGCTAGAAATTAAATGTGCTCCTTCATTGTAATCTTTTCAGGATCAAGTCAAAAACTATTATCTCTTGCTCAAAATTTCTATAATAATGGACACTGTGTGGCACAAACATCGTTTTTAATTCAATTGTGTTTAACATGTATAAAATTATACGTGTATAGATAATACATGTGTACATGACGTATTTATGTATTTCTTTATTTTAATAATATTAGTATTTATATTATAATATATTTATATATAATTATGTGTATTCATTTATTAATGTAGTTTTTGGTTAATTATTTAATCATTTGGAAACATCGGTTATTTGTGTATAGAATTATTAAGACCAAAAGAAACCCACTAAGTATTTTGACCATATCTCGAATTAATCTGTTGTCTGGAAAAGATGGCTCTGAGCGATAAGACCGCCACGTGATAACTTGGTTTTTAGTTATGCTTTAGAATTAAGTTTATTGTTGTTATTATGATGTTTTCAATAAAGAGTTATCTATCTTTCTATGTATCATACCCAATTTCATCAAAATTGGTCCAGCCTTTGAGCAACCGTTCGCCTTTATAATGTAAGTTTGAAAAGGATAAATTTGTTACTACCGAATACGCATTAGAACTAAATTAAATTTTGTATAGGATATATGGTTCACTATTTTGGCGATAATAGCTTACACATAAAATATAGATATATGATGTGTCGGATTTTTTTGTAGGTAAATTTAAGATAAACATTTCCGTTATACATTATGTACATGTGAGACTTAAGGTTTTTGCAGTGCACGCCAGTATGTCTCGCAAATGGCTGATTTTTAACTTACTTGCTTGACACTTATCGTTATACTATCGACAATTCACACAATATCTTTACATATTATAGCTTATGTATTATTCTGATGTCTAAGCTATATTACTGTAAAGTTTCATTAAAATAAATTCAGTAGTTTTTGCGTGAAAGAGTAACAAACATCCATACATCCATACACACAAACTTTCGCATTTATAACATTAGTAGGATAGGATAGTTGGAAGTAGGATAGCTATATTGCATGGGTTGCTCATAGTTTTTAGATAACAACAACCACATAAATGTGTGCTATGGGTAAAAAAGATGATGATAATATAGTGTTGACAATGAAAATAGAGTGGCTATAAATGATTACATTAAAGATGTACATCAACTGTATGAAGAACAAAAATATTATGTATTTTAAAATTTTGTTATATAATAGGTTATGATCCAGCATTTGACCAGACTCATCTGTTGGAAATCTAAGACTCGGTCTCAAGTGGAACACGTTAACCTAAAATAAACCTATTCACTCTTACTTAGACCCCCAGACGAACAGAATGAGACGAGAGTACGGTATTGTATTCTTCAACCGTCCTCTAAATAAAGTTTGAATGAAAGCAATTCTTATCCGTTTATTATATTCGTCATATATATATATATATATATACACTAAAATACGTTTTATTTTAAAATGTTTTTATGAAATTTAATTATGTATTTGGACTACACCCGCCTCTATTGTTTTATTCGTTCAACTCCATCCTAAGGTTGCCTGGTAGAGATCACTTTTAGTGATAAGGTCGGCCATTGTAACACTATGTTATTATAATTTAATGTGTAAACTTTTATATTTCTAAAGTGGTGTAACAATAAAGAGTTTTCTATCTATCTATCTATCTATATATATTTTTTTACTTTTGTAATATTGACGATGTTCAGTTTTCATATCCTTGAGCGTAGGTACTGTTATCTGTTAAATGGATAGAGAAGAGGACATATCGTTGTGTAGAAAATCGCACATTCTCCGAAATGAAACCTGTAAAGATCAGCTGGAAACTCAAAGCTTTGAGAACTTCTTCAATAAGCTTCTATACTGTATTATCAATAGAGTCCAAAGCTTTGAGTCAGTATTTCGCCGAATCGTCGCAGAGATGGCTGTTGTATTTTTAATCAACTTTCATTAAAAAAAACGAGTTTAATATTACCTGGATGATTCAATGGTAATTACAACTCTTGTCCAAAGGGAACAGTATTATAGGTAAGTAATAATGATCTTGTAATAAGTAAATATTAAAAAAAAGAAATCTACAAACAATACATTATATATTCGAATAAAATATGTAGATACTAATAAAAGTGACACTGCATCTGTAAAGGACAGTGACGCTTAACATTATGTGGTTCGACTTTTTCATCTCAGTACTTCATCACATTCACGCCAAATATAAATGTAGTCTAAAATCTGTGATAAAAAGCAGTAATTTGTTTTGTTGCCAATGCAAAAACTTTGTGTCAATGCGTCATCCTAAAAGAATGAGGCCTGACACGAACTTTTGTGGGTAAATACCTCATTTAACGAAGGTTGCATATAATCCCCATGCTTGGCAAGCGCTTTGGGGACCGCAATAAAAGATGTCATTTCTTCAGAAGGCGCTGTTTTCTATTGTTATTCCATTCGTTGCATCTTAAGACTTCCACGGGAAGATATCGAGGAGTGCTATTGTAATCTAGCATCCCACTGGACCGGGCACTCCACTAGGAATACAGTTACACTCATTAAAAATAAAAAAACTGTCACAAACTGATACTGCATATTTTTTTATTGCTGGTAGGTAAGCCTTTGACCACAACCTCACTTGATGGTAAGTGATGATGTGGTCGAAGGTGTTAACAGGCTTAACCTAAAATAACTTGCTATTAATGACAAGCTGCCCTAACACACCGTTAGGAGCTTGGCGACAGATTTTATACTTGAGGGTGGTTGCTAGCAAGGCGTGCATTTACAAAATGCCCTTCCACCATGCAAAATATAGCCGATAGTGACCAATATTGTGATCTAATGACGTAGTACATCTAGTATGTGCTGTAAGTATCTCTGGTAAGATTGAAAAAAAGAAAAAACATCTAAATATATTTATATGTAAAATATACCTTCAAGTTTTGAACACAGTATTTTTTCTCTGCCGATGCACATCTTTCACTGAATATATACTTTTTGAATATTTCTTCATTGATTAATTAAATCCGATATTATTTATTGGAATGTAAGAAGTTGTAATATGTAGTGACCTTGTCTCGGCATGGCCATTTTATTGGGGAAAGGTTATACAATATAAAACTCAGATTCACAATGAGAGGGCAAATTACGTACCAATATTAGTTTTTTTTTGGCCCATGGGCCATTTTATTTTAATATATGTTATCGTACTTATACTACTGAGTTTGAAAAAAAATGTTTTTAGCCTAACATTTGCCAGGCTATCGAATTAAAAAAAAACGTGTTATCTCAAAATATACATATTATACATTCCTTGTAGAAATAGCATGGTCTTCTTTTAGAAAAAAATATTTTTCACAGATCAGCCTATTTAAATTAAAAATAGTATATTAATAGTACATGGAATTCAAGAGCAGTTTCCTATCATGAATCGGAACTGAAAATAATGGGTCTCTATTAAAATGACATTTTCGTCGAAATACAATAGGCACAAAAGCAGAGTACCCAGTAAGCAGAGTTAATCCAGCTCATCATCCACGTCATAAAAAGAAAATGAGCACGTAGCAAAACTTCTTAAACTGTTTAAAGTTCGAATGCTTGTAAATAGCGTATATGTAAGACGTCAAATTAAAACGCACTTTTGTAAATCGGGGCTACCCTCTTGCATGTAGAAAAATACAATCGATTTGAAAGTTCTTGTGAATATGTAATATTAATTGATTAATATTATTAGTTAATATTCTAAATAACTGGCTGTACTCATGCGTATTGGTCGCGATTGTCGAACTAGGTTTCAGGCATATCCGAGGCCCTTCATCAGGTGAGTTCACACCTCTAAATCGCAGCAACAACTCCGCGCATCATTTACACGCTTTTGTAAGTATAAGCGTGAGTACAACCGGTTATTTAAAACATAAGAACAATATATATAGCTGATCGGACTTATCGTGGTGTAAAGAAGAAGAGAATCCATTAAATAATAAACAAAGTCTAAAATTAACAACGCATCAGCAAACTGCAGCAACGTTCATTACCTCAATTTCATACTTAACCACAACGAAATAAAAATTGCAGTCATTGAGATCACGGTGACGTAAAAATACACTACAGTATCGAAGTCTGTACGAAATGTTGATCGACGTTAATAGTACGATGCAAAAGTATGTTTTCACATTTGCAATTTAAATTTAATTCAGTTGGAAAGGTTTAAATAAGCAGAAAGTAAAGGAAGGTTGACACACGGTCAGTATCAAAGTTAGGTAAGGTGCATTGGGGCTATTTCGAAAATGGGTATATTCCGAAAAAGCAAGAAATCTACCAAACGCAGCAATATGAGCGCTGCTGGCAACATTAGGCAAAGAGCCTCTTAGATTTACTTGTCGCTACAGAAGCCGCTAGTCGCTCGCGCTAACATTACACGAGTGTCGTTAAATTATTCAAGAGAAGTGATTTCGCGCCAAATTTCGGTGATTCGTAATAACCCCAAGTTAGTTTTCTTGAAATCCTGGTAAGTTATTTTAATGTTTGTTTGTTTTTATGATTGGTTTTTGTTTTGTGCTTAGTAATAATAGGAATATAGGGTTAAAACTGTGTTTTTTAATTTTTTTCTTATTTACCCCTCCGGGTTTATTGCGATGTGATTGTTTCGCAATAGCCCCACTTACCTTTTCGTACTGTGATTGTCAGTAGTTCTCAAAGTGTATCGTTTTTTTGACCCTCGAGGCAAAAATGACGGAATGTTATGTGGACGAATGGTGTGTGTGTGTGGTGTGTGTCTGTGGCATCGTAGCTGCCCAACGGATGAACCGATTTTGATTGTTTTCTTTGAAAAGTGAATTAGTTGGAAGTGTTCTTAGATATATTTGATGAAAGTTCGGTTGGGGTTAATAAAAATTTTTCGCTCTGTTTTGTACCATATTGTCGACTATGCTTGTTATTTTTTTGGGTTCAGTTTTAAAAAAATAAATGCCAATAACAGTTTTTAACAGCAATTACAACTGCAAATTGCATTTATTTGTTTAAATTATTTATTTTTTTACGAGTTTTCAAGCGCTATATTTAGCCTAACTTCAGACTCGCCAAGATCCGACGGCCGTACTGTACTTATTTACTTATTTTCATTAATATTACGTACATTTTGTTGTTATGAACATTTGTGTTTTTTTATTATTTTAGTAAGATTTAAGTTTTTATTTTAGTCATTTGATTCTGAATAGTAGCCAAAAATTATCAAAAAATCTGATGTGATTTAATAATTATGTTTAAGGATTGTTAATATAATTTGTTGATTCTTAAATAATTCTAATTGTTACAAAGTGAAGTACCTACATAATTACGTACTTACTTATAAAAATAAAAGTTGATCTCACTGAATTATTTTTTATTTTATTATTGACATTCTATCAAAGACATTAAGAAAATAAGTAAGTACCAGAAAATAACTTTGTTTATCCATCGTGCAGTTTTGAACTTCCTAAAATCTCAAATAGTATGTTGAGAACCACTGTCACTTATGTCTGAACGTCCAGGTTTTTCTGGGGTAATTCCGTAATAATAAGTTATAGGAATTCAAATTCACGGTTATTATTTAAAAAACTTACATTATCAAAATCTATGGGGTTATTAGGATGGAAAATGAAATGTAAACTCTGGCTGAAATGCAATAAAGGCGACTTTTGAGTTCTTCCGGAATTACCCCGCGATAGGTCGCAATTATCCCTATGACCCAAAAATATAGTTCTTCATTTAAAACACTTTCTTTAGCAAATCCAACGATATATTTATAAATATAATTTATGCTTTTCAAAGGCTTTTCCAATATCTATGCAGATCTAAAACAATTAGACTCGTAAAACAGAACATTCCCGAATAATCAAATGAAATGTTCACCTCTAGTCATCTCGCAGAAATTTCTATCGGAATTGCCCCAATGCACCTTACATGTATTTATTGATCACTCTAACTGCTGACCTACTCGTAATTCTAACAAGATAATATTTTTTACCAACATAAATATATACCTTGGACCATGCCTGAAAAAAAAAATAGAACAACGAATAAACTTAACTTTAATATTTATTCTTATATCTTTATACTAAAAATACAAAATTACTATAAAAGAAAAATAATTGAACCACGAGCGCGATTCGAACCCGCGATCATCCGTCCCTAGAACCAGGACATAGCCCAGATTTATCCTATCTTTCCTATTATTTAACGTTGTTACAGCGTAAGCAGGGTGCTAATGCAAAATTACATTCTGAATTGATCAGCAAAGTTAAGCAACGTCCGCCGCGGTCATGACTTGGATGGGTGACCGCTGGTGACACTACTACTGAGCGCTTTCGTGCTTCGGAGGGCACGTTAAGCCGTCGGTCCCGGTTGTTGTCTTAGGATGGCAGTCGTTACAGCATGGTGGTAGGGCACTTTGCAAATGCCCGCCTGGCTAGCTATCACCCTCAAGTTGAAAATCTGTCGCCAAGCACCTAACGGTGTGTTCCGGCAGCTGTCCTTGAGAGCCAGTAGTTCTAGGTTAGCCTGAACAACATCTTCGACCACATCATCACTTACCATCAGGTGAGATAGTGGTCAAAGGCTAACCTATAAGACATAAAAAAAATACAATGTATAAATTACAATGTTTAAATATGCAGGTTCATTTTTGCGCCATACTGTTAACTGCATCTGGAACTTCTGAAAGCGATTTGTGAGCAATTTAAGCGATGCTCCCATAAATAAAGCGAACTGTGTTATTATGAGAGCCTTAATCAAATGATAACATCGGTACATCGTCGGACGCAACTTAATCGAGCGCTTGTAACTACGAATTCACGAATGGTTTTCATTTTCAATTAAATATTTCAATAGCTATAACAACTTTTTTTAAAGTAATTAATCAACTTGAAACGGTTTAAATTGCTATACTTATCATTATTTTTTGCCGAAATTGCAAACACTTTGCAATGAGAGTGACTGCACTGTCACATGATAAAAATAATAATACATATACGCGAATTACTACTTACGACTTAAACTGTTTAAACTTGATTAAATACTATAACATATACACGATTTAAACTGTTTAAAGTTGATTAATTACTATAAAATATACGCAATATAAACCAAAATAAAAAATACGGAGTATACGCAATATAAAAAATTTAAATATATATGTTAAATTTTACTATATAAAATTCATAATATTTAAATGAAAAATATATATGCCTATTTATAATTAATTTTATGTGTGGTCAGTGGAAACCTACAATGAATATTTCTCTCTACGCTAAGGTTTGCTGGAAGAGAACTCTTTTCGGGTTAATTTCGCCTTTGTCATTTTATAATTATAATTATTTATTGTCTGTACTGTTTGTGTGCAATAAAAAATCTAAAGAAATATAAACCGTTTAAAACTGTTCAAGTACTATGTGTAATAACCGCGAAAACTATTACATCTTATTTTATTACTGATATTTATTTTTTTACTAAAATATCACTTGTTTGCAAGTGATGTTATGTTTTAAAATGATAACTAAAAATGCTGAAATTTCATTACTTTCCGTCTGCGTAGAAATTAAAGACAGGCAGCGATAATAAAAATGAGTAACTTTCAGGTTTTGGGCAAACCTAGGATAGCTTATTACTATTATAACAATGACGCATAGCTCCGTGGATTATATAATTATATTAAAAAATTACAACGAACAATTATAGTTATGTGCAGGATTTGATCCCGCGCCATCCACCCAGAGCCGGGGTATACTCTAACCAGTAAGCCATCCCACCCAGAGCCGGGGTATACTCTAACCAGTAAGCCATCATGAAATATGACGCATGACTCTTATTTAACTTTTCGTTCTTAACCATCGTATCGGAATGGAGCGATATCTATAGTTTAACTTACATGGTACTACAAACAAATCTATAATTGTTCCTCTCATTGTAATTTTTTGTGAAGCTTATATAAACCTTACGAAGGAGTGATAGCCGAAATGTAATAGTTATAGGACTACAGTACAATGCAGATCACCAATAGGTTTGTTCTTCATTTTTTGTACTTTATTATGAACCATAGTATTTTGGTACAGATATATATAAGGGTGATAAAGTTTAGTTAATTTTTTTGTTTAAGTTTAAATTAAATTCCTTAGAGTGTATGATAAGTAATTATCCGTGATCTTATCGGATATTCATGTATATAAAAAAATAAAGTCACATGGAATGAACATAATGGCCAAGTGGCATGCCATGTTAAAATACTATTATAATGGATATAACTTCCTTATAATTATAATGATCAATGATTCTTCAATTAAATTTCTAATTCTTGTTCAAAGAAAATATGAAATATATGCGATTTTAAAATCAATGGTAGCTGTCAGAAGCTTCCAGTACACGCTTCAGGCGAACATGATCTCAAAATTATCGGTAGTCCAATAAGTCACTTCAATAATACCCTTTGTTTGCTGAAATTGTTTAACAATGTATCTGTAAAAAAAATAATTTCTTAATTTGTATCCATGTAAAAAAATGCCTTTCATTTTCTTCTTTAAATTCGAACAGCCCCATTCAAAAAGAGAATTAGGGTGCTTCATCCCGCGGTGCGAACCACGCGTGTTGTGAATAGTCCCTATACCCCCTTTAATATTATCCTCACTACATGGTCAGTGATAATAAGGTGATAAAATGGCTGAAACGAGAATGGGAACTGACTCTCAAGGATATCTAACGGAACACATGGTTAGATCATAGATGCTTGCTAACAGATTTCTTGAGCTAGTTAAGAAGCCATTCGCAAAATGCCCTACTACCATACAAAACATCGGAGTTTTTAGGGCACTCGAAAGCCCCCTACAAAGCCTAACGACAAAGGAAAACGACTCATATGCCATTATAGACTCGGGACCGGCATAGAAAAGGAATAGGGAAGTAGGAAATAGTTACCTCCCAAATATTGAGTTAAATATGACCTGCTTTCTGTGCATGAATGATGACAAACTAATTGCATGTAATTACAATTATTTGAATAAATCATTCGATAATCACTTAACAGAGCCCTCACATTATAATTAATGAACATCGACGTGTTTATACTATTAATTTTGGACCGCAGGCCATCATTTACATGAAATTCGGTACGTCTGTCGGTCAATCATGACACGTAAGCGACCAATTAAAGGGGTATCCACAACGATAGTTCTAGTAGATAATTGATATTATTACCCAGTTTATAATGATCCGGGACGTTATTGGTTGAACATGGGTTACAATTTCATCTATGAAAAAAAATGCTGGTCATTATTTGGCTTAATAGTAAATACTTTGTTGTACCTCAAACTTGAATTTAGATATACCTACATAATTATTTCAAACTCTCTTTAAACGAGATAGAATTTGCGTATAACATATATTTTTAGCGTTATCTAAGCTACAACTACTCATCAACTATTTTTAAAACATTTTAGATAAGCAGAATGCAGAAGCACATGAAAATAGGTTTTATGAAATTAAAATGTTTTTAGGTGCAAGATACAACACCCATATTTTATCGTGGGCCTACATACGTCATACCATGGGCTTAAATTTCTAATTTTTTAGTATTTTTTTTCATATATTTAGCTTTTTATCACTTGCTTTTGACGCGTGCACTCTTAGTACCTACTGCTAAAATTTAGTCATCTCCATTATGTAGTTAATTCCAAGCTAACTTCATTCTACTTTTTAAAGTCAGCCAGTATTGTTACTGCGACGCTTTTTTTATGTAATAAGGTAATAGAACTTCCTCACTATCTGTCAATACATTTAACATTTTGTCAAGTCTTGGATGTAAGTCGAAAGGCTCAAGATAAACTTGATTCTAAATGCCCTCTTAACGTAGTTTTTGATAGTACTCATCTGCTTTGAAAATAGTAGATTTATCTTATTTTGTTATACCTTAGTTAATTAGTTATTTTATCTTACCAGTTTTAATTCATAGAATTATGGTGTTCAATATAATCAAAAACCTGATGAGAACAACTCATCTGCTACACATTTTAACAATGCTAGCAAGTTATTAACAATATTGTCAAGTAAAAATATCGAAAACAGAAACGTTTGCGGCAACAACCGTCAAATTATGAGTGATATGTAGTGCATGACATATTGGCCAGTGTTACCAATATTACGAAAAAAAAACACGAGGTTTTTTTGAGACCACAGTATAGGTTGGTTCCAGGTAAAATTGGTTTTTACGTACGATAAACAGTCTTATTAACGTGTCCAAGGAATCCAACCAGAGGCCCAACTCCCACCTTTTATAAACTATTATGGAAAGCAAACGTCATTGTTTCAAGTTTAAATTATTGATACTAAGGTTGGTACCGTGGCCGTCACGAAACAATAATGTTCATATAGTGCTACCTCTGTCGCACAAATGACTTGATTCAATGCATGCATCCCGCTCTCACGTTGAAGTTCTAATGTAAGTATACTATAGTGATATGTGGTGGTGCGAATTAAAATTGTTGATGTAATGTTAAAATAAGACTGAATTAAGAGATGGGAGTTGGCCCCCAGGACTGTTTTTGGCACTGACTGTCGTGACTATTCTATGACATGCCCAACGTGTTCAAGCACGTTCGAAAGGTGATAAAAATGAAATATTCCGATCTGTCACCCTGCTATGTTCTCATTTTAGTTACTGCATTGTTGGCAAATTTTAGGCGAACTGGACGCAAATGATTCATTTTTTTAAATTAAGTGTCTACTAGCTTTGCTTTGGCTATAGCAAATCGTCTAATTTTCCGTGTAAAAATTGTAATAGAACCTTTTTATTTGCTTTTTGTTGTACGTGATCACTTGAACATACCAACTGACAAAATATCCACTACCTGATGTAAACAAAAGCCTCATCCAGTAGGAGATGTATATCATAATCCCCATGGTTGGTAGGCGTCTTGGGGATCACATTATTGGTGGCCACGTAGATGCTTAGCATTGCCAATATGTTTAATACCTACTAGACCCAGTTCCAGCCTCAAATTTTTCGGATAGGTATTAAATTTTTACAGAAGATATTTTCGATCATATTTTTTTAAGCATTCAAAAGAAAACCGGTATCTCCTTTACTAACTAACGATTTAATTTCTTCATCCATTTGTAGCAGCCTGCCCATATTTTATATCATCATCTCTTCAGTAAGCACTAAGGCCATACAGATCAATTTGCGTATTCTCTTACAACGTAGTTCATTTACAGAGATAATAAAAGTAGCTCTAGTTTTTCTCGCCTGCATGACTCTTACATCATCATCAGCCGATAGACATTGTGAAAGAAAGAAAGAAGTTCTACATTCCACAGTTAGTATATTTTACATCTATTGGCTGCCCTCACCTCTCACGATGTTATATTCGATAGTACGATATGTATCGTCTAGTTTGTGGTAGCTACTCAAATGCCTTTCCTTCCCGTCGATTATCGTTGCGTTTAACAATACACGCTATCTTTATTGCGCCTTTAACCTGCGAATCCCTCAGGATATGCTGGTGTATTACCGCGGTCTCCATCACCCGTATCCCCATTAATAGGTAATGGGGAACGGAAATTAAATAAAAATATAAAATATATCATCTCGCTATTGGTGATCAAATTGTGATGACAAATTTCTTCTTAGCAAATATTATCTCGCAGAGCCTTGAAGAATTACTTCTATCCATGGCTCGTTGTGCATCTCTAAGCTTGTGCAAAAGAAGAACACATCTTACACATCACTAGTACATTTGTTGAAGATTATATTGGCTCCACGTCATAATTTACGAAAAATGATGAAACATTCCTTATAAGGCAGCACAGATCCTATAGCAGTCAGGAACCATGCCTATTATTGTGATCGGCTACAAAACCAAAATTTACTACTGCTGGTACCTATAACTAAGGAAGGTACTTTCAAAACGTTAATATAAATAAACATACATTTTTGCCAGCAGCCAGTACTATGGCTATAAAAAGTTACATTGACAAAGCACCGTCTGTTTTACAGTAAGGTAATCAAGGTTTACGAATTATTATTAAATTACTTTGAGAATATTTACCTTACTTTATCCATCACATTTTGCATACATGCAAGTCGCCTGGTAAATTTTTTTACTGTTGTACTCCAATCTCCTATTTGGTCAGATGCAGTCGCTGAGGTGATTTAAACATTTCATATTATTACCAAAGCTTTAATCTCCTCTCTTGCAAAATACATAATAACGTTATTAGTGATCAAGCCCTTACACAAGTTCACGAGTTGTTCCTTCTGTCTATATGTATAGAGTTGTATGTATTGACAGTGTAATTTCGTATGATTTATGATATCCAGCGCCATGTTTTCGATGGGATTGACCCAATTATTTAGAGGTCATTTTGGGCCACTACTCAAACATAATGGGTGCGAGATGAAATTGGGTAAGTAACGCTTGTACAACTGGTATGTAGTCTTATGCTTTGTGATTACATAATTTATCTCTTTTACTGCTCTTTATCACAAACAGTGATGGCTCAGTGGCCATAAGCTATGGACTACTGCGCAGCAAGACTATGGTTCGCGGGCTTGAGTTTCACCGCATGGTGAAAGTGCATTTTGCGGATGCCCATCTGGTTAGCGACTACCCTTGGGTACAAAATCTGCCGCCACCACTAACACCTAATGGTGTTCCGGCAGCTGGCTTTGAGAGCCAGTAATTCTAGATTAAGCCTGTTAACACCTTCGACCACATAATCACTTACCACCAGTTAAGATTGTGGTCAAAAGCTTACCGCAGCAATAAAAAATCAAATTACTGGTTAGTAACTTATAGTAGGTCTCAAGGTCTTATTGCATACAAAAACGCTCAGATGAAGAAATGATGGTAAGTGATGAATGGTCGAAGGTGTTGTTCAGGCTATACTAGAATTACTGGCTCTCAAGGACAGCTGCAGGAACATATTAAAATCGCGAAGTACTCTGCGGAAGTTGTCACCTAATATTGCATTGTTGTGAGCGTTGGTTGAGGCAGGAAATAGTCAGGACAAATCCAATTATTTATCGTAAGACCAGAATGATGTAATTATAAAATCGTCGGAACTATTTACAATTTCATGATACATAAATAATTGGAAGTGGGTGAAGTTCAACAAAAGCAGATGAAAGCGTACCTTTTTGAACCCCTAACGGAAAAAGAAAGTCGTTGTAAGTTTCAAGCCTTAACTGTAGCCATAGGTCTGAACCGTGGCATCGCTTAACCGATTTTGATATCGTTGGTTTTATAGAAAAGCAATAAGAGGTGATTGTACAGGCTTAAGCATATTTCGTGTCTCTTCTTATTACTGTAACAGTAATTTAATATTTTTATATTTTAGGCGAGTGTTAGGTGTTAGTTTAGGGTTCGATTCCCGCAGTGAAAAAAATGTGCACCAAGAATTTATAAAAATGAGATTTTCGCTTAGCACCCTATAGTGCTTATAATCCTTGATATCGGTACCCTTCTACATTTTCAAATATAGAAGGGTAGTGATATCATTGTGATCATGAGTCAAGTGTTTAAAAAAGCACTACTTTAGACAGTGGTCTGGTTCATGACCGCGCACCGTTCCCTATGATGATTAAAGAAATAGAATTGGAACCATTAAGTTTCTGATTGTAAGAGTATAGAGGAAGTGGGTTCAATGGTAAGTGAAAAAAACATTTTGTGCTCCAATAATTTGAAAAATATGATTACTTAGACACATTTTTTGGGTCTGCACTTATTGATTTGTCTTGATGAGTTAAGACCTCCGAAACAGCTTTGTTTATAATATGAGATTTAAAAAGTAAATACATATCATCTTGTTTCATAAAAACCTGTACGAATAAGACGTACAAAAGTAAGTTAAGGGTGTTTTCTGAAAAGGCAATAAAAATTGCTTCATGCGATATATGAATTCAAACAGAATCAGTTTGTATCCTCAAGAATTTAATAAAACGTGTGCCAAAGAAGCGAAGTTAAAGGAATTTCAGTCGTTCTATGCCGCCAGAGAGCCACTACGGAAGTAATAAAGCTACTACATTGCTCTACATTTTTGTCGGCAGTTCTTCAAACTGATGTAATGGCCCTTCGGAACGAGTTTTTTAATTTATTTAGGGCGTCCACTAATAACACGCTGCAGTATATCATAATAAGTGTAATCCTACAACGAGAAGTAATAATTTGTTTTGTAGTAAAAGAGCAGCGTTCTCATACGGTTTGACTTTGATTTGGCCGCTGAATGATACTTAGACAGCACTAGTTATGATTGACTACTATATTACTACTACTATATTGACTAATATATATATGATTGATTACTATATACGCATTTCAATAATACCAGCGGCCCGCCGCGGCTTCGCACGGGTAATTACGACTATATATTGAGATGTAAGCTATCCTATCTTTCAATTTAGTTCAAATTGCATACGGCTAATCAAATTTAAAATTGGTTCAGTAGTTTAGGAGTCCATCGCGGACAAACAACGTGACACGTAATTTTTATATATAAAGATAAGTTGTATTATATATTATTTAATATGTCAACTCTAATATTTTGAAAGTAGTGTAACAATAAGGAGTTACTATCTATTCTATCTATCTAAGGACGGCATACTAATTTAAATAGATAGGAAAGGAAATATTTGAATTTCGTAAGCCACACTTTTTCAATCATTACGTACAATTATCAGACTGATAAAATGTTAACTGATCAAATTTAAAACATATTAACTTATTTGCAACCGTAAATATTAAAAATCGGTAAGAAGCCGTTTTTACTAGTATACACCGTCGACATAACCTAAGGAAAGAACTTTTTATAGAAAATTCTTCAAGCGCATCGCCGCGTTGGACGCTGCTCCAGCAACAAATAATGATTGAATAATCGGGCCTTAATGTACTCAATTGACGTCATCCTAAAGAATGGAACATAACTTGTTGTAACATTAAATATAAACAGCTAATTACCAACATTCTGAACATGTTTATAGTCCCGACTTCCACAATAGATTTCACAGTTTTCAGCGTTCAAAGTCAGTTCCAAATCAGTTCAAGTCTATATTTATTACTCATTTCAGTGATTCAGTAAAAGATTATGTCATGAGTCAACACGTCATCAAATCCCGAATACATAGTTTTAATTAATAGCTCGCCGCAATATAAAATATAAGGTATCTTAGCAGACATTGAAATTCAAATTTAAGTATAATATACTTCTATATATGATAACAAGAACTATCGCTTGCTGAGCGAAAATCACATTTTGTTTTTAATTCGGATGGGAATAGAAACTTTGTGCTATAATTGTATTACTTTAACCGTCATAGGGGACGGTGCGTGGTCATCAACCAGACTACTAGACTTCATCTGCTGGAAAGAAGTGCTTTTTCAAACACGCAATGATGTCGCTAGCCTTCTATACTTTTAATATGTTTACAAGCACTATCGCATGCTGAGCGAAAATCATATTCACAAACTATTGAAGCACAAATGGAATAGGCATCTGGCGTGAAATCGGAGGACGCAGGTTTGATTCCCGTCCAAAGCAAAAAAATATGCTGCAATAAATTTGTAAATATATAATTAAATTGAAAGGAAACGCACTAGATATATGGATTCGCACTGTGCCAATGTAATTGATCAAACAAAATAAAAATCATTAAAGTTATGTACGCCTCCATATTGAATAACGTTGAGAAAAATTCTTCTAACATTATATTGTACTATACATTGGTAAAATTTTTAAAACCAATACAAAAACTAAAATATTCCACGTCAATCATATTTTTCCGGTGCAACGCCTTTATGTCGGCCCGCAAACAAAGCGGGTAGCCTGAAAACAAAATAAATATTTACTGAAATAATTATTCGATGTATAACCAATCACGCAGCGGGATTTATTACCCGTCAAAGTTTTTTCGGTATATTTGGCTTTCCAGCTTCGGGAAATTGGTTTGTTAACACATCACAAAAGTAATTCTGAGCGCTGATCATGTTAATATTCGTGCTTGCATCTTTAAAAATATATTCAGTGGCGTACATTTGTTCATATTTTTTTATTGCTGATAACTACTAGCCTTTGGCCACAATCTCAACTGATGGTAAGCGATGATGTGGTTGAAGATGTTCAGGCTAATTTAAAATTACTGGCCCTTAATTTTTTGGACAGTTGCCGGAACACACGGTTTTAGGTGCTTGGACAGATTATCTACTTGTAAGTGGTAGCTAGTTAGGCGGGTATTTGCAAAATGCCCTACCACCATGTTATATCGACTACCATCGTAAGACAGCAACCGGGACCGACGGCCAGATGTTATCACAAAAGCGGCCAGTAGTAGTCACTAGCGGTCACCCATCAAAGTCATGACAGTGACGCAAGTTGTTTAACTTAGCTGATCGGTTATGAACGTTGTTTCGATATACCCTTATATCGATAGTTATATATGTGAATAGAGTCCCTAAACAGGGACTCTATTCACATATATAACCCTAGCTTCTATAAAACTGCATTAAGGAGCATTTATTAGACATTAAATACATTACCCATCATTAGTTAGGAACATTGCAGTCTCACCGCCTATTACAGGCAAAGTGCTTCCGTTCTTGAATAATAGAAAGTGCATTAGAGACGAAGGCAGTACTCCTAATAGGCAGTGTTCCTAATATTATATTCTTACTCGTAGGTGCCCAAAATTACAGTTAAAATGTGTGAGAGATCGCAGCATACATCATCATCAACACATCGACCGGTTCACCGCTGAACAAGGTCTGCCCCATTGGCAGTATTGGCGATAATTCCCACGCTTGGCAGGCATCTTGGGGATCGTAATTTGTCAATTCTTCAGAAGGCGCTGTTTCTCCGACTATTAGCAAAGGAACAACCACGCTCTCCACCTAGTTGGACGGTTAATATATTTTACTAGCTTACCGGGCGCGGCTCCGCCCGCGCGTATGTCGGTTATCGCGCGAAAACATTAACCTCTTTTTGCGCAGTCGGATAAAAACTATCCTATGTTTTTTCCCGGGTCTCAAACTATCTCCATACCAAATTTCATTCAAATCGGTCCAGTAGTTTTGGCGTGAAAGCGTAACAGACAGACAGACAGACAGACAGACAGAGTTACTTTCGCATTTATAATATTATATATAGTACAGATTCTTAACCAACAACCTGATTTGTCGGTTGATATATTTTATGTCTGGTATTGTTCCCTTTTTTTCTCCGAGGGTAGTTGTGTTGTAAACATCTATTTGATTTAGCTCTGATAATTTATTACATTTATTAATAGTATTTTGCACTATATATACAATAACTTCATGAAATTGTAAAGTGTTGTTGACAATACCTGTCTGGAAGTGTTTTCTCCTCACAAAAACTTACTTGGAATTTTTTTTCACTACACTTAACCTCAACATGGAAGCTATTCAGGACACAATTGCACAAGTGGGAGCTAGCCTGCATCAACGAATGGACCAGTTTGAAAGTGAGCTGAAGAATTCATCAAATCCAACGACAGTAGCTACTTTAGCCTCTGATTTCACTGCATTTAAGGTCTTTGTTGCTTCTGCTTTGAGATCTCTACAGTTGCAGTCTGAGATGATTGCAAGTGCAGTTGATCAAATTGAAATGCGGAGCCGGCGGAAAATTCTGCTGTTACATGGTGTACCAGAATCCAATGAGGACACTGCATCAGTGGTTTGCAATACATTGGTCAGTAAATTGAAGCTCAGTGGTTTCAAAGTCAGTGACATAAACCGGTGTCATAGAATGGGTCGCTTGACTACTGCTGATAGACCGCGTCCAATATTGTTTAAACTTGGTGATATAGCACTGCGTAGCAAAATTTGGGGATCGAAATCATCTCTCAAGGGCACTGGCATCACCCTGTCTGAGTTCCTCACTAGGTCCCGTCATGAGCTGTTTCTAGCCGCTCGTGAGCGCTTCGGAGTGTCGAAGTGTTGGACCAAAGACGGGACCGTGTATGTTGTGAGTTCTGACGGCACCCGCCACAGAATCAGCAGTCTTCAGGACCTTGACCTCAAGCAGCCTGATAATTCAAAGCAGCCTCCTGCAGCTAAAGAATGTACAGCAGCCCCGGCGCTTAAACCTAGGCGCGCTGCATCTGTCGCCAGCAAGAAATAAACATTCATAGTTCATATTTTAGTGTCGGTTTTGTGTTCAGTACTTTTCTTTATAGAAGACTTTGTGCCTCACTGCTCAAACTTTGAGATTTAATCGACCTCCAAAAAACAACATTTATTCTTTCGTTAAATACCCACTTCAAGAATGATTTTATGTTCAAAACTTCAACTTTGATTTGTTATTGTCCGTAGCAATTTTCTTGTCATTTTGGATTTTGACACTGGAACTGACTGACAATGACATATATTGCTATTTTTACTTATTAATTGTTTTAAATTAGACTCGTATGATTTGTACTTTGCCATTCGTCATGTAAAAGAATTTTAGCAGCCAGAGTCATTAGTCAAGTCGTCATTTAAAAGTCGAGTCAGAAATAATTATTTAATATATATAACTGATCTGTTAATACATTAATTTGAGTGAAAATATGAATTAATATTATTTGCTTACATTGGAAGGGGTATAAGATAAGTATATTTTAATATAGTAGGTATGTAACGATACTGTTCTCTATGTAAGCAATCTCATTGTATAAGTGGCAGATTAATGTTAGTTTTTAAGTTTACAGCCAACCTTTTCTAGTGACACAACCGGCAGGTAAAGTCTATCAATACACTTTATACAAAATATTTATTAGTATAGTAGAATATCGTGTAGTATTCAAAATAATATAACTTTTTTTTTTTATATATATATATATATTATTTTCATTTTATTATAATTATTATTTTTATATAATTTACATATATATTTTATTATATACTTATAATGTCAAATATGTTTCATAATAGTGATAGTGATTCTGATGATTTTCTCTCTATTCCTTCATCTCACTCAGATGGTAGTAACTGCAGTTTTTCTAGCATTCCCTCTCTTTCTGATACCTTAGATTTCCATTTTTCTGATGTACCAAAGAACTTTAATGCTATTCATATCAATGCACAGAGTATTCCGGCTCATTTCTCCGATATGCTGGCGTCTTTTGATAACAAAAACATACATGCAATAGTAGTCTCTGAATCATGGCTAAAACCCTGTCTTCCATCTGTTTATTACGCTTTACCAGGTTTTATTCTAATACGTAACGACCGGACAGGTGCTCGTGGTGGTGGTGTAGCTATCTATCTCCGTGCCCATATTCCGTGTTCTATAATTAATATATCTACTCAACCACCTCCTGTTAACGCCGGTGAACATCTATTTATAGAAATACTTCTTTCTCATACTAAAATACTTCTCGGAGGCTACTATTCATCGTCTTCTAAGGTTAATTATTTCACTTCTTTTGAAAAGATCATGGAAGATCTAGTTCCTTCCTATAGTCATGCCATTATAATGGGTGACTTTAATACCTGTCTTCTTCAAAACGACTCTCGTGCGTCCTCCTTGCAGTCCATCGTTAAATCCAGTAACATGCATATCCTTCCTCTGAATGCAACTCATCATTTTCCCAATGCTACCCCTTCACTTCTTGATCTTCTTATAGTGTCATCACCTATACATGTTGCTAAGCACGGCCAGTGTGCGGCGGATGCTTTTTCGTACCATGATCTTATATTTTAATCCTATAAAGTACGACCTCCTAAAGCAAAGCCAACTATACTTCTGCAACGCAATTTTAGTTCCATTAATCCTGAGAGTTTATGTAGCGACGCTGATAAAATAGATTGGACTCCGGTCTTGACGGCTGATTCTGTTGATGACAAAATTTCCATTTTCAATTCGACCTTGATGCTCCTTTATGACACGCATGCACCAGTTCAACGCATTAAAATAAAACATGTACCAGCCCCGTGGCTCACGGAAGATATTAAAAAGCTAATGCATCATAAATCAGTTTCCAAGTCCAATTATAAATCTTCACCGAATGATCAAAATAGATCTAAATATAAACTTTCTCGGAATCTCTGCAATAAAGTGTGTAGGGATGCTCAAAGTCGCCACATTCACGAATCGGTAGAAAATGGAGATCCAGCAAAAGTCTGGAAATTTCTTAGAACTTTGGGAATTGGTAAATTACGTCAAGACTCAGTTTCGAACAATTTAGATATTAATTCACTAACTAAACACTTTTCAACTTTTTCAAGCATTGATGGTGATATCAAAGCTAAAACCTTACAATTTCTTTCAACTAAACCAACTCCCAACTCTTCGAATTTTTTCTTTAGCCCATTTACCTGTTGTGATGTTAAGACGAGCGTATTATCAATTCTATCTAATGCAGTTGGCAATGACGGCATAAGCCGTAATATGATCCTACCTATCCTTGATACCATTCTTCCTATTCTTTGCCATATTCTGAACCATTCCATCACCATGGGTAACTTTCCTTCCGTATGGAAGGAAGCGCTTATAATCCCTCTTCCAAAAAAACGTAATCCTAAATCTTTCTCTGACTATCGTCCCATATCCATTCTGCCATTCCTATCCAATGTTTTAGAACGCCTTGTCCACACTCAAATTTCATCATTTATAACCAAAAACAATCTCCTCAACCCCTTCCAATCCGGTTTTCGACCTGGCCACAGCACAGTTACAGCCTTAATTAAAATATCTGATGATATCCGCTTTGGTATGGAAAATGGCTTGCTAACTGTGCTGACTCTACTAGACTTTAGTAATGCGTTTAATGAAATCGATTTTGACATCTTATTGGGTATATTACGCTCTTTTAACATATCTCCAACAGTATGTGGCTGATTTCATAGCTATTTACATGGACGACGACAGCGGATTCGCCTTGAAGATAAATTTTCTTCTTGGTGTGATACGATGGCGGGAGTCCCTCAAGGTGGCGTACTGTCTCCGCTCCTTTTTGCAATATTTATAAATGCTATTTCTAATCAGTTATCTTCGTCCTACCACTTATATGCCGATGATCTCCAAATTTATTCACAATCTCCCCTGTTAGGAATATCTGATGCTATCTCAACAATCAACAGTGATTTACGTCATATAACAGAGTGGAGCACTAATTTTGGCTTAAGAGTGAACCCAGCAAAAACGCAAGTTATAATTATAGGTAGCTCACGTATGATATCGAAATTAGACTGGGCAACTCTGCCGCCTGTTATCCTAGATGGCATTACTGTTCCATATAGTAAAACTGTAAAAAATCTTGGCATTACGGTTGATCAGCAGTTGTCATGGAAACCTCAAATTGAAAACGTTAGTTGCAAGATGTTTGCTTCAGCAGGTTCCTTACGGCGACTACGTAACTTTTTGCCCACGGCAACTAAAATTGCGCTTGCACAATCTCTTCTCCTTCCGATCCTTGACTATGCTGACGCCTGCTATCTGGACCTCACCATGGACCAGTTAAACAAACTTGAGCGTCTTCAAAATTTCTGTATTAGGTTCATATTTGGCTTACGAAAATATGACCATGTTTCTTATTTTCGACACAAGCTCAAGTGGCTCCCTATTCGTCTTCGCCGGAATACTCATACTCTGTCTGTTCTTTATAGTATTTTGTTTAATCCCTCAGCCCCACGCTATCTTAAGGATCGTTTTAAATTCCTTAGCTGCTCTAATAACCTTAATCTGAGATCATCAGACAATTTTGTTTTGGAGTTACCTTTACACTCGAGTTCATTTTATGACAAGTCCTTTACCATTCAAGCTGCTCGTTTGTGGAACTCTTTACCAGAAGCAATAAGAAAAGCGCCATCGATTATCTCATTTAAAAATGATGTTAAAATGTATTACCTCTCCTCAATGGATCACGATTAAATATTTTGTTTTTACCAAGAATTATATTTGTGTATCTATATGTGTATATAATATGTATTATTTATTTATGTATGTATATATATATATATACCTATATATATATATATATATATATATATTTATGTATATATCTAATGTGTAATTATATTTTATACAGATATTAAAATATTTATAATAGGTACTTGTATATATATGTAAGTATGTAACTAGTTTACTAATCTCACTTAGTTTTACACTCTACCCCGATGTTAATCAAATTGATTTTTCTGCCTACGGTTGCCTGGAAGAGATTGCTGCCTAGCAATAAGGCCGCCAATTGTATCTTTTTTTTTTTATCTTAAGATGAAATATTTTGTTAGTATATTAATTGTAATAAGAAAGTACAATAAAGTGTTATCTATCTATCTATCTGTTCCCTGGGTTGCTTCTTACGACACCCACAGGAAGAAATGAGAAGAGGGGGGACATTCTAACCTGGCACTCCACGGGGTAGTCAACGCAGCATAATATAGAGTAGCACATTTTATTACAGTGCGACCCGGTATATCTTTATAACAGAATTTAAAGAACTAAATATATTGAAATAACATACTTTAATTACAAAATTACAATGACAGAAAAAAATATAGTCACGTTTTGGTCGTGCGCTCAGAGATTCAAGATTCTTCCTGATGATGCTTAATGTAGAGGTGTAACGCATTGAAAACTTTTTGGCTGGGCTATGGCATTGGCGTGTATAAAATTTTGTTGGCTTGGCAGGAATTTTAGGCGGAATTGAGTATATTTTTAGGTATTTTAGAATATTTGAATTTAATGTTTTATCATATTATTTGTTTTTTTAAGTTGCACTTGAATATATTAACTGAAGTAGTTAGGAACAGCCTGCCATAAATTCAAAATTGTTTTGATAAGTCATACATAATATTTATAATTTCAAAGAATCAATCGGATACCATATTTTTCAAGTTGCTTTGTATATTTGTTTGTAGTTTCATCGTCGATATGAAAAGTGTGTTTATTCCTTAAATTGTCGCGCATTTCGGACACGGAAATCGGCGTTACACTAGGTTTCAACGTAACCTTTTTTTTTTTTTTTTTTTTTTTGTTGACGCTGGGAAAAATGCATTACGCATGCCCCCCCATCGGGGGATGGAGGGGGTATGTGGGACTCCCCGGTAGAAGACCGGTATACCCACTAAACGACCCAGCGGCATTCCAGCATCGTCTGTTTGGAGAAGGACTGGGAGACTGGCAGAGCCTTTACGTCCAGTCCCTCGCCGACGACCGCCCACCTTTACAGCGGGGCCTGCATGCCCCTCCTGATAGGAGGGGCCCGGGAATGACCAGGAATGCTCGGCCATTCCCGCCTGATGGTGGTGGTGAGTACGTGCAATGCGAGAGAAGACGCCCCCGCATCTGTCTCTCGCTACTCACCACCGAGAGGGGGAGGGCGATTATTCAGTCGCCTTCTCCCACCCCTTTGACGTCTTCGCAGAGGCGCAGCCAGGGGGTCTTCCTCCCTTGCGCGCTCTGCCGCCTCCTTTTGAGAAATCACTTCTTCGCAAAAGGAGGCGACCGCTGCCCAGGCCCCCTCGCCCTCCAACATGACTTTGACTACTCTGGGAAGCGACAGGTCTGGCCCTACCACAGTGACCAAGCTGCGGCGCAGCTCGGACCACGACGGACACACCTCGAGAGTGTGCTGCGCCGTGTCTTCCACCGCAGGACAATGGTGGCACGTCGGTGCTTCCTCCCTTCCAATACGATGCAGGTACGATCCGAAGCATCCGTGCCCGGATAATACCTGCACCAGACGGAACGAAAGGAAGCCGTGGGATCGCCCGAGCCAGTCTTGTAGAACTGGCCCGAGAGCGTCCAACGTACGGCGACCAAAAGCGGCGGAGGCGAGGTCCTCCGTCCAATGCTGGACGACGGCATCCCTCGCCTCACGCTTAACCGCCATCCGCACCTCCGGGGTGAGGCGCTCCCCGAGCGCCTTACGCCCCGCCGTCCATTCATACACTCTAGCGAGCACCCCCGCCTCAAGCTCCCAAGGAGGGGTGCCCGCCAGGGCACACGCTGCCGCGAAGCTCACCGAGCGGTAGCCCCTCGCCACTCGTAGAGCAATGGCCCTTTGAGGCCTTCGGAGTGCAGTGGCATTCTCCCTCCTTTGGAGGGAGTCAGCCCAAATAGGGGCCCCGTAAAGGGCCATACTTTTTAAGATGCCGGCATACAAGCGCCGGCATCGTCCTCCGGGCCCCCCTATATTTGGGAGCAGCCAAGAGAGGGCGCCCGCGACCTTCAGCAGGCGCGTCGACAGCCCGCTGAAATGTGGGCCGAAGCGCCACCTGTTGTCTAGGACAAGGCCCAGATATTTCATCTGGGCCTTCAACTCAATCCTGACGCCGTCCACAACAATGTGGGCGTCAGGGGGAATGCGCTGCCGAGGCCCGTGGAAGAATACGGCCTCGGTTTTGTGCAGCGCCACCTTCAAGCCTAATCGGCGGATCCTTCCCGCAACCAGGGATCCGCCAGCCGATGCTAGACTCGCCGCCTCTCTAAGGTCCCTCCCCCGGGCGGTGAGAAGAGTGTCATCTGCATAACAGATAACACTCGTGCCACAGAGGAGAGTTCCTCGCAGTAGCCAGTCAAATCCGATGTTCCACAGGAGCGGTCCTAAGACTGACCCCTGTGGGACACCGGATCCCGCATCGTAGCGGCGAAGTCGTGCCGTGCGGTCCATGAGTAGGACAGCTCGGTCCCTCAGATAATCAGCCAGGAGACTCCGCAGGTACCACGGCACTCCGTGGTAGCGAAGTGCCTCTAATATTGTAGAGTGGGGGACCGTGTTGAAGGCATTGGCTATGTCAAATGACACAGCCAGAACCCCGTCCCCTGCCTCCACAGCCTCCCGCACCTGGCCTTTGAGTCGGGCCAACGCGTCCACAGTCGAACGCCCCCTCCGAAACCCGAATTGGGCGTCTGACAAGTCCGGCCCGACCTTCCGCATGTGGTCATTGAGCCGGTTGGCTACGATCCCCTCGAACATTTTACCGACCTCATCGAGCAGAACGATGGGCCGGTATGCCGAGGGGGAGTCCGCCGGGCGTCCCTCCTTCCGGAGGAGGCACAACTGCCCCTCCTTCCAAGGTTTCGGAAACCTCCCAGACGTGAAACACGCGCTGAATAGGTCCCGAAACCTCTCCCTCATTTGAAAGGCGGCGATGGCCACAACCCGTGCGGGGACGCCGTCCGGCCCAGGGGCAGTTTTCTTGGCACGGAGGCGAAGAACCTCCCCTTCAAATTCCGCCAGCGTGGCTGGAGGAACCTCCTCTTCCTCCGGTGCAGTTGCCCCTCGCGGGGGGTCCATCACTGGTGGGGTGAAATTGGACCCGGACGGAAATAGGGACCGAACCACCCCATCCAGCAATGTCGGGTCAAGGGTCTCCGTCAGCGGGGGACCAAAGGGGCGCAGTTTGTTACGTGCCGCCTTATATGGTCTCCCATACGGGTCCCTGTCGAGGCCCTCCAGCATTTCTGCCCTCGCCGCGTCATCGGCGGCGCCCATTTCTGACTTGAGGACCCTCTTCGCCTCAACGTAGCAAGCATATAGAAGGTCCTCGTTGGCCTCATCTCGTTCACTGCGCCGTCGACTCCGCGTGTAGGCCCTTCTTGCTGCCACACAGGCGGCCCGGAGCACCGCTAGTTCTTCCGTCCACCAATAGACGGCGCGACGGGGAGGTGGACGGCGAGACCGAGGCATGCTGGCTGTGCACACCTGGGTCAGGGACTCCCTAAGCTGGGCTGCTGCGGAGTCAACATCCAAGACTTGGACAGGAGGCGCGAGCCAGTCCTGGATGAACGCCGCCTCCATTGCTGCCTCTCGGTCCAGGCGGGTGAGAGCCCACCGTGGGAAGGGAGAACGGCCCGAGGGGGCCGTCCTCCGAGGGCTCCGAGTGGAGATATCGAAACGCACATATCGGTGGTCCGACAAGGTCTCCACCATCTCCACCCGCCAGTTCGTGACGCGGGCGGCTAGCACGGGGGTGGCGAACGAAACGTCGACCACTGACCCTCCCCGTTGCCGCACACATGTCTGGACAGCCCCTCTGTTGAGGAGGGACACTCCGGACGAGGCCGCCCAGTATTCAACTGCGGCTCCCCGTACGTTGCAAGAGGCAGCCGGGTTACCCCAAACCACCGATTTCGCGTTTAAGTCGCCCAAAACGGCGACCTGGCGCGGCGCCGCCCTACCGACAACGGCGGTGAGAATTTCGAGAAAATTCTCGAATTCTGATAGAGGGCGGTTTGGGGAGAAATAGACGCCCACGAAGGCTATATCCCCCCACGCGGCGGCCACGTATCCCGGTCCCTTCTCTAAGAGCGAGAGGGGGGGGGAGTCTGTGGAAGACCGCGACACCATTGCCACCAAGCCATCCCGATCACCCAGCCAACGGCTAGGTATCGAGTATGGCTCGGCAACCACCGCCACGTCCACCAACCACTCAGCTATGGACTGCATCAGTAGGTCCTGGGCTGCTTTACAGTGGTTGATGTTCGCCTGGAGGATGCGATTCTCAACCCTATCCATCAATTGGACATTACACCCCCATCATCAGCCGCCAGGATTCCCGTTTCAGGGACGGCGGTAGCCACGACAGGCCGGGTCGGCGCCTGAACTTTGCCCTTCTTAGGGGGAGGATTGCAATTCCTCCCCTTCATGACATGATCCGCTGGGCGGCCGCTGGCGGCACACACTGCGCAGCGCGGCATGGTGGCTGTGCAGGAGGCGGATTTGTGCCCCTCTTTGCCGCAGCGGTAGCAACTTCCAGCCCTATCTACCTCGGACGGGCAGAGGGCCCGGGTGTGCCCGATTCCGAAGCACTTGAAGCAGCGCAGAGGCTGATCATCAAGTGCTCGGACTCTGCAGGAGCTGAAACCCACCGACAGCCGTCCCTTGGCGAGGGCAGCCTTAGCCGCGGTGACTGGGCACTCGAGGCGGATGGTGCCCATGCCGCCGCGGCCAGCCCGGATATCTCGACCTTGCACCGCTGCGACATCGCAGCTCCCTATTGATGCGATCGCCGCCACTATCTCCTCTTTGGTGACCGAATCGTCCAGATCGATCACTTCTAAGGTCGCCGACTTTACAGGCCTGACCACCTTAGCCGCGTCCGAGATGACCTCTTTCAACTTACTTGCAAAGAGGTCTGCGTTAGGGCCGCCCTGAGCCCCCGGGAACTCAAAGATTCGAGCCCCGGCTTGGGTCCGTCGGCAGGTAACTGCTCCGATTCCCAGTTGAGTGGGGTCAGCGCCGGCACGGGCCCGCTTAAGGACGGACTCGTAAGTTTCTCCTCGCTCCGCAGCCTCCACGGTGAGCGTCACCACAACGGCTGCAGTCTTGGGGGGAACCAGGGACTTCGGATTCCTTCCACCGGCGAGGGCCCTTTTGGCTGCAGGAGCAGTGGTGGCGGGCTCCGGGGCAGTCTTCTTCCCTTTCCCTTTCCCTTTTCCCTTGCCAGTCACCTGGGACGGGCAGGGAAGGGGGTTCGCAGGGGTGGCAGGGGAGGCGGCCGCCTTTTTCTTGGCCTTGCCTTTCCCCCTCCTAACCACCTCCGTCCAAGGTTGGTTGGACGGGGTGGAGGAGGGTAGAAGTGTATCCTCTTTTTGGGAGGATGGCCCCGGCTTGTTCGCGCTCTTGTCCGCCGCGAGCGGCGGTCGAGTGCGTTTCTCCGGTAAAAGCCTGTCTTCGATACCAGCGAAGCAGGCTCTAGTGAAGGTCCTTTCCTCCATGACAACTTTGCGGATGATATCCTCAAAGTTGGAGGAGGTGGGACCTTCAGCCGCTGGTCTCGGGTCGGCCTGAATTGGCCGGACCGTGGTTTCAGCCAGCTTTTTCTGCAGCTGGCTGATCTCCGACTGCAGGCGGTCGACCTTCGCCTGCAGTTGCCGCGTTTCTTCGGTTGCGGTGCGTTGCGCCAGCTCCCGAATTATGCCGCGCATACTCGCGGCCCTGCACTTCAGGGACTTTTGGAAAGTCCCTTTTAAATTGGAGGACTTAGAGGCGATCTCCACTATCTCCTCCTCGTCCTCCTGTGCCATGCGCTCCAGCTCGACCAGGGAGTGGTCAGCGTAAAGCACGATGGACGCACCGTAACCGGACCTGGCTCGCGCGGTGCGCGCCTGCTTCTCCTTAGCGGCGACCTTCTCTTCAAGGTCCTGCTGGAGCTGTGCCCGCCGAGCTAGGTTTAGCTGGCGTTGAGCGTCAATGAAACCCACGTCATGGGTGTCTGTGATAACTGGCTGTTTAGCCTTGTTCTTTTTGGGCTTGCTCTTCGTGGAGTCTGAAGAGCAAGATTCAGCCCTCAAGAAGGTCCGCTTCTGCGCCTGCTTACGACCTTCCGCTTTCGCCAACGAAGCATTGGACCCCAACGTAACCGACTCGTTGTCGGAGTCAGAAAACTCGTCCACTCTTGCAGATACGCTAGCCACGGACGGTGCGCGACTAGCTTCCGACCCCGACGCGAACTCGTCGGCATGGCCCTGAGAAGGGCCTTTTAAGAAACGCCCGGAGGCGTCCCGCGCAGGTTTTTTACGCATGTTAGCCTCCGCCAGTGTCGTAGATAAACCGCAATGATATCTACGGCGCACAGTGCACTTTAGCCGAGCCCAGTCTGCCACTCCGTTACGGTGGTCAGAACTGGGTCGTTTCCAGGGGACACGACGAGGACGTAAGCACTGTGGGGGGTCCCCCAGGTTTCAACGTAACCTGATATGAACATAATTGCAAAAGTATTTTAATGTTGTCTTAGGTTTTCGCGATTGTTACACATAGTAATTAAACAACTTTAAACGGTTTAAATCGCGTATATTTTTCATTATTTTATCCCGACGTTTCAAACACTTTGCAGTGATCGTGGTCAGTCACCCCGTGACCACGATCACTGCAAAGTGTTTGAAACGTCGGGATAAAATAATGAAAAATATACGCGATTTAAACCGTTTAAAGTTGTTTAATTACTATGCAAAAGTATTTTGTTTAATTTTCGGATTCAATGGCAATGAACAGCTAAATTTTTCTACATTTCCAATTATATCGTTCCTTCTACTAATATATATTTAATAGGGAACCTACTGGAAATATATCTTGCCAATTTGTAGTAGGTAACTTGTTGTACGCAAAACGTTTTATATGTATCGTCAAGACTCAAAGTCTCTTTTGGTAGACTCTTTTGATCTAGTATTGAAAATACCATATACAAGTTTCTATAAATTAAGACGAACAACCGATTGAAGAATGTGAAAAAAATTCTTTTAAAACGGTTACGAATGCGGTAAAACTAAAAAATCTTATATTATGGTGAGTTAGTAGTCATATACTTTATTAGAATAAAAGTAAACAGTTCTTTGTGTGTAGGTACATATATATAGCACAATATAAAAACCGTTTTACGCATCACAAAAACATTATTTAAATGTACACGTAAGCTTAACGCTTTTATAATGTGAAAATTTATTCAAACGTAATGCTAGCCTCGTCCTATATAGAGAAAGAATTTATTCGCAACGAGTAGGACGATTTATTTTAAAGCATAATTAAACTTGGTTGTTATTCAACGTTAAATCATTTCATGTTGTTATTATGATGATTTCAATAAAGAATTATCTATCTATCTATGTATCATACCCAATTTCATCAAAATCGGTCCAGCCTTTGAGCAACCGTTCGCCTTTATAATGTAAGTTTGAAAAGGATAAATTTGTTACTACCGAATACGCATCAGAACTAAATTAAATTTTTTATAGGAAATATGGTTCACTATTTTGGCGATAATAGCTTACACATAAAATATAGACCTGCTGTGTCGGGTTTTTTTGTAAGTAAATTTAAGATAAACATTTCCGTTATACATTATGTACATGTGAGACTTAAGGTTTTTGCAGTGCACGCCAGTATGTCTCGCATATGGCTGATTTTTAACTTACTTGCTTGACACTTATCGTTATACTATCGACAATTCACACAATATCTTTACAAATTATAGCCTATATGTTATTCTGATGTCAAGCTATATTACTGTAAAGTTTCATTAAAATAAATTCAGTAATTTTTGCGTGAAAGAGTAACAAACATCCATACATCCATACACACAAACTTTCGCATTTATAACATTAGTAGGATAGGATAGTAGGAAGTAGGATAGCTATGCTTAGGTTGCTCATAGTTTTTAGATAACAACAACCACATAAATGTGTGCTATGGGTAAAAAAGATGATGATAATATATAGTGTTGACAATGAAAATAGAGTGGCTATAAATGATTACATTAAAGATGTACATCAACTGTATGAAGAACAATAATATTATGTATTTTAAAATTTTGTTATATAATAGGTTATGATCCAGCATTTGACCAGACTCATTTCATAAGATGAATAATTTCTTTTTTAGTTCTTAATACACGATTTAAACTGTTTAAAGTTGATTAATTACTATAAAATATACGCAATATAAACCAAAATAAAAAATACGGAGTATACGCAATATAAAAAATTTAAATATATATGTTAAATTTTACTATATAAAATTCATAATATTTAAATGAAAAATATATATGCCTATTTATAATTAATTTTATGTGTGGTCAGTGAAAATCTACAATGAATATTTCTCTCTACGCTAAGGTTTGCTGGAAGTGAACTCTTTTCGGGTTAATTTCGCCTTTGTACACATTTTATAATTATAATTATTTATTGTCTGTACTGTTTGTGTGCAATAAAAAATCTAAATAAATATAAACCGTTTAAAACTGTTCAAGTACTATGTGTAATAACCGCGAAAACCTATTACATCTTATTTTATTACTGATATTTATTTTTTTACTAAAATATCACTTGTTTGCAAGTGATGTTATGTTTTAAAATGATAACTAAAAATGCTGAAATTTCATTACTTTCCGTTTGCGTAGGAATAAAAGACAGGCAGCGATAATAAAAATGAGTAACTTTCAGTTTTTGGGCAAACCTAGGATAGCTTATTACTATTATAACAGAGACGCATAGCGCCGTGGATTATATAATTATATTAAAAAATTACAACGAACAATTATAGTTATGTGCATGCAGGATTTGATCCCGCGCCATCCACCCAGAGCCGGGGTATACTCTAACCAGTAAGCCATCATGAAATATGACGCATGACTCTTATTTAACTTTTCGTTCTTAACCATCGTATCGGAATGGAGCGATATCTATAGTTCAACTTACATGGTACCACAAACAAATCTATAATTGTTCATCTCATTGTAATTTTTTGTGAAGCTTATATAAACCTTACGAAGGAGTGATAGCCGAAATGTAATAGTTATAGGACTACAGTACAATGCAGATCACCAATAGGTTTGTTCTTCATTTTTTGTACTTTATTATGAACCATAGTATTTTGGTACAGATATATATAAGGGTGATAAAGTTTAGTTAATTTTTTTGTTTAAGTTTAAATTAAATTCCTTAGTGTGTATGATAAGTAATTATCCGTGATCTTATCGGATATTCATGTATATAAAAAAATAAAGTCACATGGAATGAACATAATGGCCAAGTGGCATGCCAAGTTAAAATACTATTATAATGGATATAACTACCTTATAATTATAGTGATCAATGATTCTTCAATTAAATTTCTAATTCTTGTTCAAAGAAAATATGAAATATATGCGATTTTAAAATCAATGGTAGCTGTCAGAAGCTTCCAGTACACGCTTCAGGCGAACATGATCTCAAAATTATCGGTAGTCCAATAAGTCACTTCAATAATACCCTTTGTTTGCTGAAATTGTTTAACAATGTATCTGTAAAAAAAATAATTTCTTAATTTGTATCCATGTAAAAAAATGCCTTTCATTTTCTTCTTTAAATTCGAACAGCCCCATTCAAAAAGAGAATTAGGGTGCTTCATCCCGCGGTGCGAACCACGCGTGTTGTGAAAAGTCCCTATACCCCCTTTAATATTATCCTCACTACATGGTCAGTGATAATAAGGTGATAAAATGGCTGAAACGAGAATGGGAACTGACTCTCAAGGATATCTAACGGAACACATGGTTAGATCATAGATGCTTGCTAACAGATTTCTTGAGCTAGTTAAGAAGCCATTTGCAAAATGCCCTACTACCATACAAAACATCGGAGTTTTTAGGGCACTCGAAAGCCCCCTACAAAGCCTAACGACAAAGGAAAACGACTCATAAGCCATTATAGACTCGGGACCGGCATAGAAAAGGAATAGGGAAGTAGGAAATAGTTACCTCCCAAATATTGAGTTAAATATGACCTGCTTTCTGTGCATGAATGATGACAAACTAATTGCATGTAATTACAATTATTTGAATAAATCATTCGATAATCACTTAACAGAGCCCTCACATTATAATTAATGAACATCGACGTGTTTATACTATTAATTTTGGACCGCAGGCCATCATTTACATGAAATTCGGTACGTCTGTCGGTCAATCATGACACGTAAGCGACCAATTAAAGGGGTATCCACAACGATAGTTCTAGTAGATAATTGATATTATTACCCAGTTTATAATGATCCGGGACGTTATTGGTTGAACATGGGTTACAATTTCATCTATGAAAAAAAATGCTGGTCATTATTTGGCTTAATAGTAAATACTTTGTTGTACCTCAAACTTGAATTTAGATATACCTACATAATTATTTCAAACTCTCTTTAAACGAGATAGAATTTGCGTATAACATATATTTTTAGCGTTATCTAAGCTACAACTACTCATCAACTATTTTTAAAACATTTTAGATAAGCAGCATGCAGAAGCACATGAATATAGGTTTTATGAAATTAAAATGTTTTTAGGTGCAAGATACAACACCCATATTTTATCGTGGGCCTACATACGTCATACCATGGGCTTAAATTTCTAATTTTTTAGTATTTTTTTTCATATATTTAGCTTTTTATCACTTGCTTTTGACGCGTTCACTCTTAGTACCTACTGCTAAAATTTAGTCATCTCCATTATGTAGTTAATTCCAAGCTAACTTCATTCTACTTTTTAAAGTCAGCCAGTATTGTTACTGCGACGCTTTTTTTATGTAATAAGGTAATAGAACTTCCTCACTATCTGTCAATACATTTAACATTTTGTCAAGTCTTGGATGTAAGTCGAAAGGCTCAAGATAAACTTGATTCTAAATGCCCTCTTAACGTAGTTTTTGATAGTACTCATCTGCTTTGAAAATAGTAGATTTATCTTATTTTGTTATACCTTAGTTAATTAGTTATTTTATCTTACCAGTTTTAATTCATAGAATTATGGTGTTCAATATAATCAAAAACCTGATGAGAACAACTCATCTGCTACACATTTTAACAATGCTAGCAAGTTATTAACAATATTGTCAAGTAAAAATATCGAAAACAGAAACGTTTGCGGCAACAACCGTCAAACAAAGTTATGAGTGATATGTAGTGCATGACATATTGGCCAGTGTTACCAATATTACGAAAAAAAAACACGAGGTTTTTTTGAGACCACAGTATAGGTTGGTTCCAGGTAAAATTGGTTTTTACGTACGATAAACAGTCTTATTAACGTGTCCAAGGAATCCAACGACTGTTTTTGGCACTGACTGTCGTGACTATTCTATGACATGCCCAACGTGTTCAAGCACGTTCGAAAGGTGATAAAAATGAAATATTCCGATCTGTCACCCTGCTATGTTCTCATTGTAGTTACTGCATTGTTGGCAAATTTTAGGCGAACTGGACGCAAATGATTCATTTTTTTAAATTAAGTGTCTACTAGCTTTGCTTTGGCTATAGCAAATCGTCAAATTTTCCGTGTAAAAATGGGATAAGTTGTAATAGAACCTTTTTATTTGCTTTTTGTTGTACGTGATCACTTGAACATACCAACTGACAAAATATCCACTACCTGATGTAAACAAAAGCCTCATCCAGTAGGAGATGTATATCATAATCCCCATGGTTGGTAGGCGTCTTGGGGATCACATTATTGGTGGCCACGTAGATGCTTAGCATTGCCAATATGTTTAATACCTACTAGACCCAGTTCCAGCCTCAAATTTTTCGGATAGGTATTAAATTTTTACAGAAGATATTTTCGATCATATTTTTTTAAGCATTCAAAAGAAAACCGGTATCTCCTTTACTAACTAACGATTTAATTTCTTCATCCATTTGTAGCAGCCTGCCCATATTTTATATCATCATCTCTTCAGTAAGCACTAAGGCCATACAGATCAATTTGCGTATTCTCTTACAACGTAGTTCATTTACAGAGATAATAAAAGTAGCTCTAGTTTTTCTCGCCTGCATGACTCTTACATCATCATCAGCCGATAGACATTGTGAAAGAAAGAAAGAAGTTCTACATTCAACAGTTAGTATATTTTACATCTATTGGCTGCCCTCACCTCTCACGATGTTATATTCGATAGTACGATATGTATCGTCCAGTTTGTGGTAGCTACTCAAATGCCTTTCCTTCCCGTCGATTATCGTTGCGTTTAACAATACACGCTATCTTTATTGCGCCTTTAACCTGCGAATCCCTCAGGATATGCTGGTGTATTACCGCGGTCTCCATCACCCGTATCCCCATTAATAGGTAATGGGGAACGGAAATTAAATAAAAATATAAAATATATCATCTCGCTATTGGTGATCAAATTGTGATGACAAATTTCTTCTTAGCAAATATTATCTCGCAGAGCCTTGAAGAATTACTTCTATACATGGCTCGTTGTGCATCTCTAAGCTTGTTCAAAAGAAGAACACATCTTACACATCACTAGTACATTTGTTGAAGATTATATTGGCTCCACGCCATAATTTACGAAAAATGATAAAACATTCCTTATAAGGCAGCACAGATCCTATAGCAGTCAGGAACCTTGCCTATTATTGTGATCGGCTACAAAACCAAAATTTACTACTGCTGGTACCTATAACTAAGGAAGGTACTTTCAAAACGTTAATATTAATAAACATACATTTTTGTTAGTAGCCAGTACTATGGCAATAAAAAATTACATTGATAAAGCACCGTCTGTCTCACAGTAAAGTAATTAAGGTTTACCAAATTACTTAACGTTTATTAAATTATCTTGAGAATATTAACCTTACTTTATCCATCACATTTTGCATACATGCAAGTCGCCTGGTAATTTTTTTTACTGTTGTACTCCAATCTCCTATTTGGTCAGATGCAGTCGCTGAGGTGATTTAAACATTTCATATTATTATCAATGCTTTAATCTCCTCTCTTGCAAAATACATAATAACGTTATTAGTGATCAAGCCCTTACACAAGTTCACTAGTTGTTCCTTCTGTCTATATGTATAGAGTTGTATGTATTGACAGTGTAATTTCGTATGATTTATGATATCCAGCGCCATGTTTTCGATGGGATTGACCCAATTATTTAGAGGTCATTTTGGGCCACTACTCAAATATAATGGGTGCGAGATGAAATTGGGTAAGTAACGCTTGTACAACTGGTATGTAGTCTTATGCTTTGTGATTACATAATTTATCTCTTTTACTGTTCTTTATCACAAACAGTGATGGCTCAGTGGCCATAAGCTATGGACTACTGCGCAGCAAGACTATGGTTCGCGGGCTTGAGTTTCACCGCATGGTGAAAGTGCATTTTGCGGATGCCCATCTGGCTAGCGACTACCCTTGGGTACAAAATCTGCCGCCACCACTAACACCTAATGGTGTTCCGGCAGCTGGCTTTGAGAGCCAGTAATTCTAGATTAAGCCTGTTAACACCTTCGACCACATAATCACTTACCACCAGTTAAGATTGTGGTCAAAAGCTTACCGCAGCAATAAAAAATCAAATTACTGGTTAGTAACTTATAGTAGGTCTCAAGGTCTTATTGCATACAAAAACGCTCTGTTTTTATGATGAAGAAATTATGGTAAGTGATGAATGGTCGAAGGTGTTGTTCAGGCTATACTAGAATTACTGGCTCTCAAGGACAGCTGCCGGAACATATTAAAATCGCGAAGCACTCTGCGGAAGTTGTCACCTAATATTACATTGTTGAGCGTTGGTTGAGGCAGGAAATAGTCAGGACAAATCCAATAGGCTAAGTATGTTGCGTTATCCATTCTCGGATTATTCATCGTAAGACCAGAATGATGTAATTATAAAATCATCAGAACTATTTACAATTTTCACGTTCAACAAAAGCAGATGAAAGCGTAGCTTTTTGAACCCCTAACGGAAAAAGAAAGTCGTTGTAAGTTTCAAGCCTTAACTGTAGCCATAGGTCTGAACCGTGGCATCGCTTAACCGATAGACAAAATAGCTTAACCGATTTTGATATCGTTGGTTTTATAGAAAAGCAATAAGAGGTGATTGTACAGGCTTAAGCATATTTCGTGTCTCTTCTTATTACTGTAACAGTAATTTTATATTTTTATATATTAGGCGAGTGTTAGGTGTTAGTTTAGGGTTCGATTCCCGCAGTGAAAAAAATGTGCACCAAGAATTTATAAAAATGAGATTTACGCTTAGCACCCTATAGTGCTTATAATCCTTGATATCGGTACCCTTCTACATTTTCAAATATAGAAGGGTAGTGATATCATTGTGATCATGAGTCAAGTGTTTAAAAAAGCACTACTTTAGACAGTGGTCTGGTTCATGACCGCGCACCGTTCCCTATGATGATTAAAGAAATAGAATTGGAACCATTAAGTTTCTGATTGTCAGAGTATAGAGGAAGTGGGTTCAATTCCAGGCTGGAAAAAAACATTTTGTGCTCCAATAATTTGAAAAATATGATTACTTAGACACATTTTTTGGGTCTGCACTTATTGATTTGTCTTGATGAGTTAAGACCTCCGAAACAGCTTTGTTTATAATATGAGATTTAAAAAGTAAATACATATCATCTTGTTTCATAAAAACCTGTACGAATAAGACGTACAAAAGTAAGTTAAGGGTTTTTTCTGAAAAGGCAATAAAAATTGCTTCATGCGATATATGAATTCAAACAGAATCAGTTTGTAGCCTCAAGAATTTAATAAAACGTGTGCCAAAGAAGCGAAGTTAAAGGAATTTCAGTCGTTCTATGCCGCCAGAGAGCCACTACGGAAGTAATAAAGCTACTACATTGCTCTACATATTTGTCGGCAGTTCTTCAAACCGATGTAATGGCCCTTCGGAACGAGTTTTTTAATTTATTTAGGGCGTCCACTAATAACACGCTGCAGTATATCATAATAAGTGTAATCCTACAACGAGAAGTAATAATTTGTTTTGTAGTAAAAGAGCAGCGTTCTCATACGGTTTGACTTTGATTTGGCCGCTTGATGATACTTAGACAGCACTAGTTTTGACTGACATATATATACGCATTTCAGTAATACCAGCGGCCCGCCGCGGCTTCGCACGGGTAATTACGACTATATATTGAGATGTAAGCTATCCTATCTTTCAATTTAGTTCAAATTGCATACGGCTAATCAAATTTAAAATTGGTTCAGTAGTTTAGGAGTCCATCGCGGACAAACAACGTGACACGTAATTTTTATATATAAAGATGTGTTGTATTATATATTATTTAATATATCAACTCTAATATTTTGAAAGTAGTGTAACAATAAGGAGTTACTATCTATTATATCTATCTAAGGACGGCATACTAATTTAAATAGATAGGAAAGGAAATATTTGAATTTCGTAAGCCACACTTTTTCAATCATTACGTAAAATTATCAGATTTATAAAATGTTAACTGATCAAATTTAAAACATATTAACTTATTTGCAACCGTAAATATTAAAATCAGTAAGAAGAAGCCGTTTTTACTAGTAAACACCGTCGACATAACCTAAGGAAAGAACTTTTTCTAGAAAATTCTTCAAGCGCATCGCCGCGTTGGACGCTGCTCCAGCAGCAAATAATGATTGAATAACCGGGCCTTAATTTACTCAATTGACGCCATCCTAAAGAATAGAACATAACTTGTTGTAACATTAAATATAAACAGCTAATCACCAACATTCTGAACATGTTTATGGTCCCGACTTCCACAATAGATTTCACAGTTTTCAGCGTTCAAAGTCAGTTCCAAATCAGTTCAAGTCTATATTTATTACTCATTTCAGTGATTCAGTAAAAGATTATGTCATGAGTCAACACGTCATCAAATCCCGAATACATAGTTTTAATTAATAGCTCGCCGCAATATAAAATATAAGGTATCTTAAAATTCAAATTTAAGTATAATAAACTTCTTTATATGATAACAAGAACTATCGCTTGCTGAGCGAAAATCACATTTTGTTTTTAATTCGGATGGGAATAGAAACTGTGTACTCCGATTTCGCCCTGGATGCTAGTTCCATTCGGCCACTGGAACCTTACTCTTTCAAGCCGAAACTTTGTGCTATAATTGTATTACTTTAACCGTCATAGGGGACGGTGCGAGGTCATCAACCAGACTACTAGACTTCATCTGCTGGAAAGAAGTGCTTTTTCAAACACTTAACTCTCGCAATGATGTCGCTAGCCTTCTATACTTTTAATATGATTACAAGCGCTATCGCGTGCTGAGCGAAAATCATATTCACAAACTATTGAAGCACAAATGGAATAGGCATCTGGCGTGAAATCGGAGGACGCAGGTTTGATTCCCGTCGAAAGCAAAAAATTGTGCTCCAATAAATTTGTAAATATATAATTAAATTAAAAGGAAACGCACTAGATATATGGATTTGTACTGTGCCAATGTAATTGATCAAACAAAATAAAAATCATTAAAGTTATGTACGCCTCCATATTGAATAACGTTGAGAAAAAATCTTCTAACATTATATTGTACTATACATTGGTAAAATTTTTAAAACCAGTACAAAAGCTAAAATATTCCACGTCAATCATATTTTTCCGGTGCAACGCCTTTATGTCGGCCCGCAAACAAAGCGGGTAGCCTGAAAACAAAATAAATATTTACTGAAATAATTATTCGATGTATAACCAATCACGCAGCGGGATTTATTACCCGTCAAAGTTTTTTCGGTATATTTGGCTTTCCAGCTTCGGGAAATTGGTTTGTTAACACAACACAAAAGTAATTCTGAGCGCAGAAGAATCATGTTAATATCTTGCATATTCGTAGTATTATCTTTGAAAAATATATACAGTGGCGTACACTTGTTCGTATTTTTTTATTGCTGATAACTATACTACTAGCCTTTGGCCACAATCTCAACTGATGGTAAGCGATGATGTGGTCGAAGATGTTCAGGCTAATTTAAAATTACTGGCCCTTAAGGACAGTTGCCGGAACACACGGTTTTAGGTGTTTGGTGACAGATTATCTACTTATAAGTGGTAGCTAGTTAGGCGGGCATTTGCAAAATGCCCTACCACCATGTTATATCGACTACCATCGTAAGACAGCAACCGGGACCGACGGCCAGATGTTATCACAAAAGCGGCCAGTAGTAGTTACCCATCAAAGTCATGACAGTGACGCAAGTTGTTTAACTTAGCTGATCGGTTATGAACGTTGTTTCGATATACCTTCAAATGCACATAAAAATTGTAACAATAAATACAATAAATCCCTACACAGGGACTCTATTCACATATATAACCCTAGCTTCTATAAAACTGCATTAAGGAGCAGTTATTAGACATTAAATACATTACCCATCATTAGTTAGGAACATTGCAGTCTCAGCGCCTATTACAGGCAAAGTGCTTCCGTTCTTGAATAATAGAAAGTGCATTAGAGACGAAGGCAGTACTCCTAATAGGCAGTGTTCCTAATATTATATTCTTACTCGTAGGTGCCCAAAATTACAGTCAAAATGTGTTAGAGATCGCAGCATACATCATCATCAACATATAAACCGGTTCACCGCTGAACAAGGTCTGCCCCATTGGCAGTATTGGCGATAATTCCTACGCTTGGCAGATCCCCAAGATGATCGTAGTAGAATTTGTCAATTCTTCAGAAGGCGCTGTTTCTCCGACTATTAGCAAAGGAACAACCACGCTCTCCACCTAGTTGGACGGTTAATATATTTTATTCTTAACCAACAACCTGATTTGTCGGTTGATATATTTTATTCTTAACCACCGTCTGGTATTGTTCCCTGGGTTGCTTCTTACGACACCCACAGGAAGAAATGAGAGGAGGGGGGACATTCTAACCTGGCACTCCACGGGGTAGTCAACGCAGCATAATATAGAGTAGCACATTTTATTACAGTGCGACCCGGTATATCTTTATAACAGAATTTAAAGAACTAAATATATTGAAATAACATACTTTAATTACAAAATTACAATGAGAGAAAAAAATATAGTCACGTTTTGGTCGTGCGCTCAGAGATTCAAGATCCTTCCTGATGATGCTTAATGTAGAGGTGAAACGCATTGAAAACTTTTTGGCTGGGCTATGGCATTGGCGTGTATAAATTTTTGTTGGCTTGGCAGGAATTTTAGGCGGAATTGAGTATATTTTTAGGTATTTTAGAATATTTGAATGTAATGTATTATCATATTATTTGTTTTTTTTTTTTTAAGTTACACTTGAATCCATTAACGAAACTAGTTAAGAACAGCCTGCCACATAATTTTTAAAATTGTCTCGAAAAGTCATACAGAATATAATTTTAAAGAATCAATCGGATACCATATTCTTCAAGTTGCTTTAGTAAATTTGTTTGTAGTTTCATCGTCGATATGAAAAGTGTGTTTATTCCTTAAATTTTCGCGCATTTCGGACACGGAAATTGGCGTTACCACTAGGTTTCAACGTAACCTGATATGAACATTGTTGCAAAAGTATTTTGTTTGATTTTCGGATTCAATGGCAATGAACAGCTAAGTTTTCCTATATTTCCAATTATATCGTTCCTTCTACTAATATATATTTAATAGGGAACCTACTGGAAATATATCTTGCCAATTTGTAGTAGGTAACTTGTTGTACGCAAAACGTTTTATATGTATCGTCAAGACTCAGTCTCTTTTGGTAGACTCTTTTGATCTAGTATTGAAAATACCATATACATGTTTATATAAATTAAGACGAACAACCGATTGAAGAATGTGAAAAAAAATCTTTTAAAGCGGTTACGAATGCGGTAAAACTAAAAAATCTTATATTATGGTGAGTTAGTAGTCATATACTTTATTAGAATAAAAGTAAACAGTTCTTTGTGTGTAGGTACATATATATAGCACAATATAAAAACCGTTTTACGCGTCACAAAAACATTATTTAAATGTACACGTAAGCTTAACGCTTTTATAATGTGAAAATTTATTCAAACGAAATGCTAGCCTCGTCCTATATAGAGAAAGAATTTATTCGCAACGAGTAGGACGATTTATTTTAAAGCATAATTAAACTTGGTTGTTATTCAACGTTAAATCATTGCAATAGTAAAGTTTTATTATGTGATTACAGCACTACTTGCAGTTCAGTAACAAATTTAATTACTGTGATAATTTTATGTCACCTCACGTTTTAGCTGACGCGGGAGGTTAAATTTGCATATTTAGTTTAAACATCGTTAAGTTAGGACTTAGGTTGGTGTTAGTTTTAGCATCGAATAAAATATATACTAACCTACTTGAATAATATTTCGCCGTCAGCATGTTTTATAGTTCAGAATTGCCTAGGATGTTGTTGGTTGCTAATAACCTATTCAACTCCACTGGATTTTGGATGCGGGAACATTTTCTATCACATAATCCTAGGGAATAAGAGCTGAAGGCACTTTTTATGTTATTGTTGCGGAACAAACTCGAGGCCCAGGTGATGTTAAGCGGTTACCTTTGCCTATAACAGATGCATTTCGTCACAAGTGACGAATTGCACTGCGCCCGTCACCTTGAGACATAGTTTTTAAGTTTCATGTGCCTGAATTTTCACTGGCTCTCAAGGACTGCTGCCGGAACACACCGTTGGGTGCTTGGTGACAGATTTTCAACTTGAGGGTGGTCGCTAACCAGGCGGGGATTCGCAAAAAGCCCTTCCACCATGCGGTGAAGCTCAAGCCCGCGCCGGGATTCGAACCATGGACCTGCTGCGCGGCAGTCCATAGCCAATGCCACTGAGCCATCACTGCTTTAGATCACTATACCCAAGATAGGTGCAGAAGGCGACATAGGCCTGCTACTAGTAACTCTGTCATTGACCGGTGCTGTAAATCCACCGCTACTAATAGAGGAGTTGATGACGGGCTCAAGGGCTTTACGCGCTGTGGTAAAGACCTTGGCCTGAACCATTGCCAGAATTATTTTAGAACTAGTAAGAAACCCCAGTAGAATAGAGTTGGTTAGTGGCTCAGAGCTCAAACACTGAACTCACCGGCATTGACTGAGCTCGGCGTTTGAGCTTTGAGCTATAACCAAGGATACCTTTACCTATACCGGAACGACTGCAAGATGATGTTAATCAAATAGATATTAAATCGATCTTATCCAGGGAATAGGTGTATATAATAGAGCGGTGAGATTAGAAATCTGCAGTCTTTGGCCTACACTAAACTGGTAGGTAGTAGTTTGAGTAGGTACATATTATCAGGTGGTGCTTACTATCTTAATCACACTAGCCCCCACACTAGGATTTCCTGTGTTGTAGGTGGCTAGTCTCTTCCGGGTGCATATTACATATTTGTTAATAAGTTTTGTCATAAAAGTCCTTTAATATATAAAAGAAACATTAATAAATTTTATTACGGTACTACTGACTTTAAAATAAAAAAAAGATTAATTTGTCATCAAATATAATTGATAAATAATGTGAAATTTATACTTTATTGTTCAATAATGTAACTATGATATATATGGCATAATGTTTTATATTAAGTACTGTAAATTCTAACCAGATATTTGTACGCCAAATAAGGCAAGGACATGGTTGTACTAACAAAATTTATTTATATCATCCTAAATGCTTTTGTAATTATATGTACACAATGTCTTATAAATAAGTTATTATATTCAAAATGTGAAAGTTGATGTAAGTGCCTACTAAGGTGAACAAGCACTGACTTTATGAAGTGATATTGGAAAATAATCGAAAGGTGTGTATTGATTTAGTGCCTATTTCAGAATGTTCGATTAAGTTCCGTTTATACTACCCAGAACATATTTATTAAACAAAACACTATCTTCGCGTTTCACAGTCATCCATTTAGCCTATCCATCGGTTAAAGCTTGAAACGCGCTGCATGTTAACTGTCACTTTTATCATTCAGTTATTTTATGTGAAGGTTAGAAACCCGAAACTTTATTAGTACATTCTGAAACGGGACCTTACATACCTGGAGGATAATCAGCAAATTATATTAATGTCGCTTAAATGAAAAGGAACTTACAAAACGAGCATATCCAACTCCATACCAGCGATAACAATTGCACTTTTAACATTGTCGTAGGTTCAAACATCAAAATTGTAGGATTTTTTTTTATGCCTGATAGGTTAGCCTTTGACCACAATCTCACCTGCTGGTAAGTGATGATGTGGTCGAGGATCTAGTTCAGACTAACCTAGAGTTACTGGCTCTCAAGGACAGCTGCCGGAACACACCGTTAGGTGCTTGGCGACAGATTTTCAACTTGAGGGTGGTAGCTAGCCAGGCGGGCATTTGCAAAGTGCCCTACCACCATGCTGTAACGACTGCTATCCTATGACAACAACCGGGACCGACGGCTTAACGTGCCCTCCGAAGCACGGAAGCGCTCAGTAGTAATGTCACCAGCGGTCACCCATCCAAGTCATGACCGCGGCGGACGTTGCTTAACTTTGCTGATCGATTCAGAATGGCTAAGCAAACTTGGCTACGAGCGCTTCAAAAGGTTGCTCATGAAACATTACTTACAACAGTTCCAATACACAATACCGTATTGTGGGAACATAATCATCAAAGCACTTTAACATTGACTAGTTCTCCTAATTGTTTATTTATAGAACACTAGCTTTATTATATTTATTACTAGCTTTCCGGGCGCGGCTCCGCCCGCGAGTATGTCGGTTATCGCGCAAAAACATTTACCTCTTTTTGCGCAGTCGGATAAAATCTATCCTATGTTTTTCCCGGGTCTCAAACTATCTCCATACCAAATTTCATTCAAATCGGTCCAGTAGTTTTAGCGTGAAAACGTAACAGACAGACAGACAGACAGAGTTACTTTCGCATTTATAATATTAGTACTGAGTACTGATAGTACTGATAACTGTAGATTCATTATTCGTGTGTGACACCATCAATCAATTTATATGCACTTTTTTAGAATGGGGGTAGGGTGAAAAGAGAATATTAGTCCGAGATCTTGTTATGGATGTGTGGAATTGTGGCTATTGAATTATGCTGTGTGAGTTGCGAAGGTATATTGTAATGTTGTCGTCTCATTGCATGTGTGAGTAAGACTTGTGAAACGATTTTGAGTGGTATGAATGCAAGAGTGTACCAGGTCTGTTCAATTGGATGAGTGGTTCATGTTTGTGTGTGTATGTGTACAGTAGTATGTACCGATATCGAAAGGCATACCAGATAAGCGTTGAGTGAGATTACCCGCGCGTAAAGGAGATATAAGAATGTAAGGCTGAGGTGGTCAGCGATTTGCTATTTTACGGAACCATTCACCTATATAACTCGTTGATGGGCCGTTTTAATAAAAGTAGCTTTGACTCTTACCTTGCGTCAGCCAGAGGTATCAAGTTTACTATCTGTATTTTTTGAAGCACTGATAGCCAAGTGGTTATTGCTACGGACTTTGGTGCTGCAGATCCATAGTTCGATCTCATCCGCCAGTTTGAGTTTCACAGCATGGTGGGAGGGAATTTTGCGAATGCTCGCAAATGCTTGCTATCACCTAGAGGGTCAGTAAAATTACACACATGAGACCCAACAATTTTATGTCTCAGGATCAGGCGCAGTGCAGTTTGTCAATTGTGGCGAAATGCATTTTTTATAGGCAGAGGTTACCGCTTAACATAAATTGGGCCTCTTGATTGTTCCGTCACAACCACATAAAAAACCGTCACTGGCATACAAGGAAAAAAAAGTGGGCAGCACGGTGTCCTGAACACTCCGGCCTGGATTGTTCGCGGAGAGGAACTCAACCGACGCTGTAGCAGAACCAAAGGAAGTTACCTACGGAAGTTATTTATGGTGACAACAAGACGGTCTGAGTGGGTTAACTTGAAAACAAAATCGTTGTGTCAGAATTTGTCAAATCAGCGTGTATTTAATAACAACATTAATACTATGCGTTCAAGCTTTATATTTAACCCTAACGTAAATTAGTTTGAGCAAATGTGCCTTGCTCAAATTGAGCAAATAAAAATGTATATATTTTAAAAGAGTTAGCCGCCTGGTGTTCGCTTTTGTCCATCCATAAAAAAACCCGTACGTTGTCCGATATCTTGGGCACAAGCAAAGCTACAGTACTTCCATTGCCGCCCTTACAGTGTATCATCTTGTTTTTTGTTGACATTTTTATAAGAACAACTTTACATATTGTTTACATACGTGAAACATATCTAGTTATTAAAGCTGAGAGAAAAGGTTCTTTAAAAAGTTCCCATAATGTAAACGTCCAGGAGACAAACGATGCGCGTGTAATGCTTTGCAAGCTTGCATAATAATTTGTGGGCACACATGCTCTGAGTATTCATGAGCTTGGTTGCATTCATTTTGTTCGCAATGCTGCCGTGCTAAATAGAAAATTTGAGGTTGTTCCAGCTATTGTTCAACTATATTTACTTTTTACTTCACCATTTATTTTTAGATAATTCAAACTGATAACAGATAATTCAAACGAAAAATTGTTTTATTTCACAACTTGTCAATATAAGGATTAAATCAATTATATTAATAAAATATTATATAATATTGAACTCATACTGGATCAGCCGGATTGTCAACTGTTGAACACTGTCTTCCACTAAGAGCCGTAATCCCTTTCCTTGGCAGGCTTCTTGAAGACCGCAGTATAGGCTAGCAATTCCTCAGAAGGCGTCGCTGCCCACAAACCAGTATTTTACATTTAGTCACCTATTACGACACTCATGGGAAGAGAAATAACATATTGTTAAATCAATATCAATTATACATTTAAAATATAAGTAAACCTTGCAATACACACCATGAACTTCCGACAAAAACATTAACCTCTTTTTGAGCAGTTGGATAAAAACTATTCTTTGTTTTTTCCCGGGTCTCAAAATATTTCCATACCAAATTTAATTCAAATCGGTCCAGTAGTTTTGGCTTGAAAGCGTAACCATGAACTTCCGACAAAAACATTAACCTCTTTTTGAGCAGTTGGATAAAAACTATTCTATGTTTTTTCCCGGGTCTCAAAATATTTCCATACCAAATTTCATTCAAATCGGTCCAGTAGTTTTGGCTTGAAAGCGTAACAGACAGACAGACAGAGTTACTTTCGCATTTATAATATTATATATAGTACTGATTAATATCTTAAATCAGTCATTCGTTAATCATGGTTCATAACCGTGGCGTAAACCTGCCTAGGAATAAAACAATATCGTAATTTTCAGCTAAGCCGCTTGGGAGCTACGACTTCGAGACAGAACGACATACACAAACCCATCTTGAGATCTACATATAACAGCCAGCCTTCTGCCGTTGTGGGTAAAAATAACAAAAAAATATGCTGAATTATGAGACTTTACTCAAAATGATACCGGATAATAACGAAGAAGCTACGGTACAGATCAGAAGCCACACAAAAGTACCTGCGGGTATTTGATAATAAATTTAATCATAATCTCTGCTTTACGACGGAACACTATCCAAGAATAAACCTAGAAGCGAATCATAAACCCATAAGAGATTAAAAACATAAATATTTCTACAGGACCAGCAAATATGCAGTCATAAAGAGAAAGAATACATCGACCACGTTAGTTGACGATCAAATAATCCAATAATCCACAATTTGTACTCGAGGCACAAATCAGCGATTAAATATGACATGATGATGCATTTTACATACAGCATTACAATCGAGTCAAAGCGTAAAATTGTCGATTAAAATGTGCTGGAGAGATGGGATGGACACATTCGGCAACAATAATTTATCCGGTTAATGTAAATCGAATTATAATAAATTTTTGTTCTTCTGCGCAAGAATTGACGCTTTATTTTAATTATATAAATAGTGCTTTGCGTTTGACATGCAATCATCGCTAAATGCTATAAATTATTTACTCTTGCGATTTCAACGTTTTACGAAAAAAATATTTTTACATTAAAATACATACCTAAAATAAATACGTAACACGTAAAGACTTTGTCCATCATCTTTTCACGTCAGGGGCACATATAGCAAGCATTTGCTACAGTTTTTTTTAATGCCTGATTTGTTAGCCTTTGACCAATATCTCACCTGATGGTAAGTGATGATGCGGTCGAAGATGTTGTTCAGGCTAACCTAGAATTACTGGCTCTCAAAGACAGCTGTCGAAACACACTATTAGGTGGTTGGCGACAGATTTTCTACTTGAGGGTGGTAGTTAGCCAGGCGGGCATTGGCGGAATGCCCTACCACCATGCTATCACGACTGCCATCCTAAGACAACAACCGGGACCGACGGCTTAACGTGCCCTCCGAAGCACGGAAGCGCTCAGTATTAATGTCACCAGCGGTCACCCATCCAGCTCCTGACCGAGGTGGACTTTGCTTAACTTTGCTGATAGTTTCAGAATGGCTAAGCAAACTTCGCTACGAGCGCTTCAAATCATTTTAACAAAAACAGTAATTCTAGGCTCGGAGATCTAAAGCTTTGTATCAGATGAAAGTAATTAAGAATGTGCCTTTATTGCTTTTATCTGATTTAAGCATGGGTTTGTAAGAATTTAATTCTGTTATTTCTCTTGGGACACAAGAATATAATATGATTTTTCAACCATACTTCATATTACATCTCACAATGCGCGGCGGCAACGTTTCACTAAAACAATTTGTACGGGGCTTTAACCCCGGAAATGTAATTGAAATCTTAACGATAATATAATAATCCTTTTTATTTCATTTCCGGTTCATAGTTAATGCACATTCTTTTTAGATTTTGAAATTATAAGTATCCGGCATTCGGTTAAACTATAATGCGTTAGTCTCTAACCGAAACTAAAGCGTAAAACGGACGATTAAATCTATCATCCCACCCCTCGCGTACTAATTTCATTGTTCTTTGCCCAACATTAAACCATGAAAGCGCATTGAATATGGAGGTGGCATTACATGCATTGTTTTGCACAATAAATCCGAGTTCAAATTGCAAATGCGGTGACGAATGTAATGTTTTATTGAAGAGGTTACCTATATTTTTGAAATGCAGCTGTGCAGTGACGTAAGTGTTTTTGTACATGCACATGTATTAACGGTACGAATAGCGATGAGAAAATATTTGTTCGCTATCAGAATATTCGCTAAGGTGCTGTTTCTTTCAATTATGATACGTTAAAATGTATACGGGAATATCCTAACACGCGTAGAGACAATGTTGTTTGTTAATAATTATGTTTTGATAATTTTTACAAAAAAAAACAAAACTAAAATACTCGCGTTAATGCTGAATATCATTTATTTTCATGTATCAGCATCACAATTACAGATAATTGTTAAGTTTTTACGATACTTACAAGTAGGTCGGTTCCAAATATCACACATTATGTAGATTGTACGATACGATCTCACTAAAATGTGTTAAGGAAATTAAATCGCTTCTGAAGGCTTATGCCCTGGAAGCGCCAATTTGCGATTTTACAAAATTTTTGATGGCTCAGTTTTTAGTCACCTATTGCGTAAGTAAATCAATTAATCAAAGCGGATGTAATTGAACATCTATTTAACATAGTTACAAGACAAAAATTGTTAATGGAATTTTATTCCCGAACAGTTACTCCACGTGTGTTTTTAAGATCTCTTAAAATTTGTCTTTTTTGTCGATTAATAAGTACTTAAGTATTTAATATATAATTTTACAGAAATATCATAACCAGTTATGATTTGAGATGTTTTCAGCTGTGGAAACACAGTGAGCTTAGACAACTTAGTATAATATAATATGTAAGATTCGTATTTGAATATTGAGTTGGATGATAGGACTTGGTTGCCCTTTGAGGATGGAAAGCATAGGGATACGCAAAATTTCTAGTATGGCATTACCTACCAGCTTTTTTGTTTACCGTGCAAATACAAATTATTGGAAAAATTCTCGCACGATTTTAGGCACATTTAATGTAGCATATCTGGCAGACGCCAAAAAGACATGGGGATAGGTTTATCCAAATACTGAATTCCTTAAGGTTTTGTCTTCACTCAGAGACGGATAGACTTGTGGTACAGCAGTTGATCAACGCGGTCACCATAGCTTCTCTTGCTCTCAAAGTACTGGTCGAAGTTCCCGCCCCGTCAGCCATAACGATATCATCCTCCGGGGTTTTACCGACGCCAATATTGCAGCTATTCTCGAACCGAATGGTCTAATTGCGTGACGATGATAAAATACCTGATGGTAAGGTTCAGGTTCCCGGAAACAGCTGAACATCGTGTTAAAAAAATACATTTGTATTAGTAACTATTATCGTTTTTACGACACATTAAAAACGAAAAAATACAAGTTTCTTGTATGTGGACCCTCTTTTATTTAATATCATTATTTAATTGTTAGGCTATCCGTTATTTTAGCACATATTATGTGAAAATTTCAATTGGCGGCTACCTATTACAGTTCAAAAATACAGATATTTGAAAGTTGGACACAGAGACGGATGGACAGGCGTAGGCTCCCATTTTAGTAAGGACACCTTAAAACGATACTTACAAAGGTCAAGGATAAGGGTAAGCGATTAAAAAAAAGATAGAATTAACTACACGTAGATATGTAATAGCAGAGAGATTTAGAAAAAAAAATATTTTACTTAATTCTGCTGATTAAAAAACACTCTGAGATCACATTTCACACTTTTCAGAGATAAAGGCATTTTGAGTTTTAAAAAAATCACCCATTTTAGGGTTCCTTAGTCCTGACAAGGACCCTTATTAGTGATACCAGCCAGTAGGTTAAACGATCCATTTTTACTCACCTGCAATACTGGTCACCACCACCATTAACAAAACTTGCAACTACCAAGCCATCAAGTACTTTTCAGTAAGTTGAGTGTAACTTAAAGAGTACTTAACCGATTTTCATAAAAAATTATATGGATACCGTTCGGAGGTCCCAAAAAAACCCCTAAAAAAATAATTATCGAAATCAAAATACTCTGTAAATTTAATGCGTGGTTATACATAAAAAAAAATATATACGTGTCGAATTGAATACCCTCACCTTGTTTGAAAGTTGTTAAAAAATATATAGCAGAAAACTTTGTATTGTAAACTCACTTGTATTTAACTTTCATGGAAATTGAAGAGGTTGGATTCATTTGGATTACAAACGAGTTTTATTCAAACAAACCATACACGATATGGCCAATATTATAGATCTCACGTGATACGTAGCTCGTCTAGTGCAATATCCTTCCTCTGCCCAGTTTGTATATTAGAGATGTTTGTGTTTTTATTAAATTCCACCCGGAGTATTTTAAGAAGCGCAGTGATGTAATGCATAAACAAAAAAGAGAAAAAATTGCTAACCTGATTTATCAACCTCTTATAAATATCCTTACTACAAAGTAAGGATATTTATAAAAGAAACGCGTATAATATGTGTATATTATTGTATAATAAACTTCCAAAAGAGTTGTTATTATTAGAAGGACATAAATTTAAGAAAATAATAAGTGACTGGCTCTTGCTCAATTGTTTTTATGATATAAAGGAATTTGTTAATTATGGTGACAAATTTGTATAAATATTTGCACGTCTGCATGCAGACTGATTACAATGACTGATGTACTCTATAAGACCATTCAACGAATATTTGTACCACTGTGTAATGTAATCTTGCAAATATTTTTTTCTTATTCTTATTCTAGGATTGTCTAGTATCTATTTTAAATTTCTCCATATATTTTGTCATCCGATATTAGACATTTTCTTACATTCAACATTCAACCTACTCGGTCACGCTTGAAGTAATCAATCACGTCATTTTTAACGCATTAATGTTGTCACGCCCGTCCTGTGATCAATTTACTATCGTGGTCCTTTATTACAGCTATTTAGTATTCTATGTCATACAAAAATATGTATACATTACCATAATAGTATAATTAATCTGACTGCAATTGAAATAAATAAGTTAAGAATGAAGTTGTTGCGACATTTTCGCATTTTTAATGATAAATCTATAAATTTATCATAATTGGTAGTATTATTATATGTTCTATGACAGTGATTTGAAATATATAGATTAGTTATATCCGAACACCACTGCTCTAGAAGCTTACTAGAATTTACCTATATACATACCTACACTACGCACATGTATATGCAGTTAGTAATGACAAGGAAAGAACGTTCAAATATTATGCGTCATATCTGTTGTTAGAAAGAGATAAATAAGCAATTCGTGTTACCACCGAACCGCCACGAGACGTTCCGATCACCATTATGCTGCGATCTCTTTCACTCTCTCACACCAAACGATACACATATCTCGCTCCTCCATTTCATTGAGATTAGTTCCTAAGATAAAACAATATGACGATATTTTCTATTTCATCAATAAAAGCAATAATTACGCGTGAAATGAAATAGTTTTCTTATCTCTCACAGTGCCTGTATAATTGGTGCAGAGTCTAAAGACACAAGAAAGGCATATTGTCCACAGATTATTCCTAAAAAACACGATTAGCGGCGATGTATTCACCGGACGCTTGGAAGTGCAAGACTGGTAGTGACTCAGGTGATTACCCTGAATTCGTCTAGTAAATATGGAGGCCATACAACACATCTACAGGTAAAAAAATTTTAGTTCTATGATAATAGTTTCTTGCACTGTATACCTACTAAATCAATAATATATTATTTTAATTATACCTACCTGCTTGTCCTGGCAAGCCTGTCTGATAAAACACAACGTTAATTGTTTTTTAAGGGACAGGAGGGCAAATGAGCAGGCGGCTTACCTGGTGGTAAGTGATCATTGTCACCCACAAACATCCGCAACACCAGAGTTCTCGAGGACGCGTTGCCGGCCTTTGAGGAGAGAACATGCTCTCTTCTTGCAGGATCCTAAGTCGACTGTTATGTTGTTATATCTGCTGTACAGACTGTCTACTTGCCAACCTCGTAGACAGTTAACAGTCTCAAGTAGTTCTTTTTTATGCCTGATAGGTTAGCCTTTGACCACTATCTCACCTGATGGTAGTTGATGATGTGGTCGAAGATGTTGTTCAGGCTAACCTATAATTACTGGCTCTTTGCGTATAACCATCTGGTTATCACGAAGCACTCCCTGGAAGCGCTCAGCTACTCACTAGCGGTCACCCATCCTAGTAGTACTGTACTGTACTCTAACAGCCGGAACGTCCACTGCTGAACACAGCCTCCCTTATCAAGGGGGTATTTGCCATAATCCTCACGCTTGGCGTCTTGGGGATCGCGGTGTAAGTTGGCAGTTCTTTAGAAGGCGCTACTGCCCACCTTCCAGTATTTTTCCCTTAGTCGGCTCTTACAACACCCACGGGATGATATGGTTAGGTGCAATTCTAACCCGGCACCCCACGGGATCAAAGTAGTAACCACAGTTAAAGTACGTCCAGTTTTGTAGTAAGTTACATGCTCGGAAGCCCATTTAAGATCCATAGTACCTATAAATTACGAAATAATTCCTTATTAATTTAACTGTTACTGACAAAAGCCACTCGGTCGCAATTTGGGATGAGCCCAATGTTTAATGATGGGCCAACCGCTATCGATACAACGATATCCACGGATCGCCGCATTAGTTTCGTTCTAATTACTCGATGTTGCGTCGCCGTTTATTTACCGACTGTGCCAGTGGTTACGAGTTGTGGTCACAATTATCGATGGTTAATTGCAATCGAGATAGCAAAGGGATGATTTAGAACTGTACGAATAACACAAGGAGTGTTGTTTAACATTTTCAAGCGCTCTTAGCGAAGTTTGCTTAGCAGTTCTTAATCGAAAAGCTAAGTTAAGCAACGTCCACCGTGGTCAGGAGTTAGATGGGTGACCGCTAGTGACATTACTACTGAGCACTTCCGTGATTCGGAGGGCACGTCAAGCCGTCGGTCCCGGTTGTTGTCTTACTATGGCAATCGTTACAGCATAGTGGTAGGGCATTTTGCAAATGCCTGGCTAGCTACCACCCTCAAATACCAAGTGTTCAAACTCGGTGAATTTTTTAAATCACTTAGCCTAATATCGATGCTTCTAATTTGCCAGATTTTCGATTTATTATTTATTTTATCCCTAAATGTCAAAATATCGATTCCCATACAAAACGATCTTCCGAAATATTTTTGAAAATATTTAATTTTACGGAAATCTGGCAAACAGGAAGTTTAGATATTAGGCTTAAGGACATACAGCCAACATTTTACCGTGTTTGAACACTAGTATTTAAAATATGACGAAACTGCGTTTGTATAGATAGCACCACGAGCACGTTAGCCTTAAACTAGAATACCCACTTATAAATAATTATGCTGTAGTCATTTCTTTTATTGTATCGCAGAAGGTAAAAAGTAGGTATATACCACGGGGATAAAGCTGCCTTTGTCGCGGGAAGTAGAATCTGCTGCACTCATGATTTAGTCTTAAGATTCGAGCAGTCCGGAGTCTGGAACTGAGCCTTGTAGATGGCAATAGGCGTGTATCATCCTTTTGCATGTTTTTATATATACAAGCAACTATTTAGCCAAATTCTCAAATATATCTGGCGATAAGTAAAAGTCTACCTTTTCTGACTGATTGTACATAATAATAAGAGGTTTCGAAGGATTCTGTACCCAAAAGACAAAAAGGGAACGCTATATACGTAACTCTGCTGTATGTCTGATTGTTGGTCCGTCTGGCACAATTCTGTGCCTCGTAAGCGGAATTAGTTACTCACCTGAAATTTTATTAAATTATTTCTCACGGAGAATTCATTGAATGTAAGTTAGCCGAAACTATATATTTTTTGCGCCCCAGTATTTGGGGTGTCATCATCAGCTCAATGAGAAAAAAATTTATTAATATATATGAGTACAAAATATTTGAAAAAAAAAACCATTTGAATCCTATTAATTAATATTAAACTTGTTAGGTATTACAAATTTCGGTATAATGTGTACAAACACCACCTGTATAAACTACAAAAAAGTTGGTTTAAAAATAAAAAAATACATTTGATATTAGAACAGGGCTTGCGTTATGAATAGCTTTAGGGTGTGATCTAATACCACAAACATTTTCTTTTACAAACTATTGCAATGCAAAACCTTGGAGTGACGCCCAACTTTTAAGAATACTGCACTTATCAAGTATAAACAACAACTGACCATCATTATATCACTAATGCATCCAATAATCTACCACATCGAACTATAATATAAGTCAGTAAAACATCTGAATGAGTAATGAAAAGATCATCTCAATTTCAGTTCTTCTCAATTTACATGCCTAAAGATATATTCATAACAAGAATCCCAGAAATAGCCGCGTTCTGCCAACAATACCTTGCCAGGTAATATCCTGCATCATTTATTACCTCATATGACAGACTGTAAGAACGGTACGTACGATTCGAATGATTTATAGCAGTTCACTTTTGTACTGAGCATTGTGAGCTCTGGAGTAAGCATTATAAAATATTGAGAAAGATGAATTTCTGGATTTCAATTTCAAGTTATTTTAAGGTTTGAAAGAGTAATCGGCTCACTTAAAAAATGTGTTATATATAGTATTAGCATTGAAACAGATTTCCAGATTTATCTTTTTAATATTTAGAACAAGTTAAAAATGTATTTCATGAATGAAACCTTGTATGAGCGCTGGTAGTATAACTATGTAAGTACATAATCTAGTTTATAAGCAAGGCTTGGGCCTATACTTTTGCATGCTAAATATGGTGGAATGTGAAGATCTGTTTACAGTTAATAAATAACTTTCCGGTATTTTAAAATACTTAATCACCTAAATTTTAATTTGAAAGTTTTTTTCTTGGAAGGGCACTTATGATGCTTGTCTACCATTTTTAAAAAGAGGATCAGTCGCCAAGCATCTAAATGTGTTTTGGCAGCAGTCCTTATGAGACAGTAAGTACTTAATTATGAATAACAGGCACATGAGACATAACAATAGTATGTCTGAGGGTGATGGAGGCAAGCTTAACATCTATTGCGTATTCCGCCACAATCCTAGAAAAAAAAAAACAAAGACTGATATATTTTTTGATAATAATTATGTGTACCCTTTGCACCAGACTTGAAGCATACCTTACTGCACAACAGTAGTGTGCAATACAAAATAACTTATATTTTGTTAAGCAACGATCATAAGGAAAGCAGTTTATTATAATTATAACCGTATCTTACAATTATATAAGTTATAATAATAACAAATACTTTTAAAAGTATCCTAAAAAATATTAAATATTATATTTAACAACGTTAATATTTTAAATATTATTTAATATTTTTTAGGATACTTTTAAAAGTATTTGTTATTATTAAATATGGATTTCCGCAAAGTAACGCCTGAATCTATCCATTATATAAGTTATAACGAATCGTATGCACATTCATACGAAACAGCAAATATCATAATTTACAAGATAGATTTGACAATGTGCGATTTGTGTGATGCATTGTATGGATTAGGGACACATTAAATTGCTTTAACTGGTAACGGTCGGGCGTACTTAAGCATGGTAAAGCATACATATTGACAATACGTAGTGAACATTACTACGAGTGCCTGTCAAAGACGTGCTTTGTGAACAAACAACTTTATGTATTTGCATAATTTCTCACTTTAATCATTTACATTTTCAAAAGACTCCACTTGTATGTTCAATAAGTAACTCGAAATATGGCGTTGCAATAATGACACAATGTGTAATTAAAATTAAATCTGGGGTCATCAAGTACGCAATCCTTAGAATAGCTTGTTGCAAATGCTCTTGACAATTACAAAATCGGGACTATATACTAAACATCGGCTATCCTTCCATCCATTTGATCTTCAAAGGACTGTATGTATTCTTCGGCCAGTTGAAATTATTAGTTTTCTCAACATATATCAAAAATAAATAAACGTGAAAAAAGGGGGCTTCAACACAATTCATACAATCATCCAACATGCCCCGATTATTTAAATTACCATGATCATGATCATAAAAAATATAAGGTAATTTTGTGTGGTTTTATAATAAAATTATAAATATAATTACAACGCTCACATAAGGAAAAATTGCACGGGCAAAACATTTTGATTAAGAAATTTTCCTACTCAGTTTGTGATTACTTAAACGACACAAATACTTGGACAAATCCGCCTCTGCCAAGCTGTCGCTTGTCACCTACATAATTCAATCAAATTTTGTAATAATTGTATAATATAGCTTGTAACACATTGTTACAAGACGTTTAAACAGAATGGCCCCAAATTTCTTGCCGATTCTTCTTGCAGTGGGTCTATACATTCTTATTTGCTGAACGTGGCAGTACAATATAGAATATTTTTACATTAATATTTGCAATCGACCTTCTAAATTTTTTAATTATTGAACTTTAAGAGAGCGTCGTAGGCTTCTACACTGAATAAATAATTTTGACTTTGACTTTGACATGTAGAAAGGTTGTCAAACCTAGTTACGAGTGATTTTGAATGTTCCGCCACAAACATGAGTTCCGACTGGTATACTACCAACAAAACGTTCTCAAGGAGGTTTGTTCATATTTTTTGGTCAGATGGTTCACCATAGAAGCGAATTCAAATATTTAATTCTTGTCTTTGGTGTTATTAGAGATTATAACATCATATGTTCTTGTATTGCGCCCTTGTGTTGGTAAAGAAAACATAATAAATTATTGTATTGACCTTACAAAGGATGAGACGAGAGAAGGAAGAAGGTGATGACTTAGTTGCAGTTTTATATCATATCATGAGCCGTAAATAAATATTTCATCCATTGCATTGTGGAACTTCGCCGACAGTTTTATGAGAAACGTTGTGATAGCACATTACAATATCCGGTGATTCCTATTATTTTATTGCCTTTGACAAAGTGCGATGTCTTAAGCAACATTGCAAATAATAATTTATGTATCCATTGTACTCCCTCAGTATTTTTACTACGTCCTCTCGCATCTCTAGCTTCTGTCTTCTATTCGACGGTTTGTTGACTTTTTGCAGCAGTATTATTTGTTTCTTTAACCGACTTCAAAAAAAAGGAGGTACTCAATTTGTCTGTATTTTTTTATATTTTAACCTCAGAACTTTTGACTGGTTGAACCGATTGTGATAATATTTTTTTATTTAAAAGCTGATGCTTGTCGTTCAGTTCCATTTAAAATTCATCAAAATCGTCCAAGCCCGTTTTTGAGTTACACTCCAATATTTTCCCATTCAAAATATGGTCGTTGATAGGAAATTACATCGATCCCTTAAGTAGCAAGGGTCACTAAAAAGAGGGAAAATAATATTATTAACCAAAAAATGAAACTGACTTCAACACTCAAAAGTATCAAATAACTGGTCGAAGTCGGTACCATGCGCAATATTGTGATAGTAGATACCTTTGAACTATCATGGTACCGACTTCAAGAAGTTTGAGTTTTGAAGTTGGTTCCATTTTATGGTTAATTACTTATTTAAGGACAAGACCGTAGGCAAAATAATTTCGGGTCAAGCTAGCGAAAAGGGCGTTAACAATACAATAACTCTTTATTGCAAACCAAACACACTTTACAAATTTTACATATATTAAATATAAACAATAAAAACCCCTACAAAATGGTATTACAATGGGCGGTCTCATCGCTATAAAAGCAATATCTTTCAGACAACCTTTGGATGGACAGAAACAGAAAAAGGGAAAAGGCGGTTGGCGCAACTTGAAATAATATATAACACGTTTAAAAGTACTTCAAATATACATTTCAATACATAAATATCAATAAAAATACACTATTAAATACATATATACAAAATACTTATCAACAAATACACACACACACACATAATATAAAATATTAAATAGACCAAGCGAAGCGAAGTTTCAGTGTCAAGTTAGAAGTCTGACCCATTATATATTTTGTCCGACTATAATAATAGTATATTATTAGTATAGTATGGAGAATTATGTATATTTATGTATTGTATAAGCTATAATTTAGTAAATTCTATCTGTTCTATCTGTCATATCAGTAGTGTTTTCAAATTAAGCATTCGATATATGTAAGTAGATATATTTTTTCTACCGTCTTGTCTTTAACCGCTCGGCTAATGAGACCGAGTGGACAGACGAAAATTTTATTCTCTAATACATCTCTGAAGCAGTTATAACCGAGCGGTTATAGCTATGGACTGCCATGCCGCAGGTCCATGGTTCAAGCCTTGACGCTGGCTTGAGCCTCAGCGCATGGTGGAAGGGCATTTTCCAAATACGCGCCTGGCTAGCTGCCACCTTCAAGTAGAAAATCTGTCACTAAGCACTTTACAGTGTCTTCCGACAGAAGACAAGTTTTAACCGATGGATAGGCTAAATCAATGACTGTGAAACGCAAAGATAGTGTTTTCTTTAATAAATATGTTCTGGGTAGTAAAACCGGAACTTACTCGAACATTCTGAAACAGGCCTAAGCAAAGTAATAATTTTTCAACATTTTACCTGTAGATTTTGGAGGATATTCTTTTTCAAAATGAACAAAGATAATTTTTATTTAAGATATTATGGTTCAACCAGTTGACCTGATTTCTTTACTCAATAGTCCGTATCTTGTTAATGGTCCAGTCTACATTTTACGAGCAGAATTAATCCGTTGGCGCGACGTCCGCCATCTGTAATTGTGTCACCATTTAGTTCTCATATTAATTGATAGTTTTGTCACAAAGCTTTGCTGAACTCAGTTAAATGCAGCAATACATTTTTTATGGGAAGTTTATTTTTGCCAAATAACAGATACAGGAATGCTAAGTACTGCCCAGTGCCTAATAGCTACTACATTATTATAAATTTGCGGAAAAATCGATATTTACATTCGAATAAAATTCTGCATATGACAAACAAACTTAAAGGTTTCTATATACATGTATACTATGACCACATAACAAAAAAAGCCAAAATGATCACTCTGCAAAGCCATTCCAATAAATAAGCGACTCTAGCTATGACGCAATAAAGTGCACTTCAGCTCGGAAAGCACGGAGTACCTAAAATAAATATTTACCTATAACCTCTCTTTCTATCGCATAGCCGTGCATAGCTCTGATCTCTTCTGACGCGGCACACACCGTAGAATAATCAAACCACAGCTTTGTACCTAAAATATAATATAAGTCTCGAAAAAAAAATTGTCTCGACACATGTAATGCTGTGTATGCTAGGAACTCTCCACTCTATTGGATGTCTTCGGCTTATTACAAATTATGTCACGATTTGGATATTTTCGATTCATCAACAAAAAAATTTAAAAGATTTTTCTATCCTAATTTGTAATCAACGTAAAATATTGTAGGTAAAAATCTTGAATAGATATATTGTTAAGTATCGTAAGTGTATAAAGCATGTAGTGTTCATCTCGAGAAGGACGTACTTTTAACAACATGTGCATATTGTTATTTTCTTCTTAGTTTGTTAAGTAAGTTTGATGAATCAATAAAAAAAAGTTCGGAGTGAACCAGGCCTGCTATGACTTTATGATGTCCTGACAAGTTCTCGTAATTAAAATTTGCCCAAGTGCGAATTGGACTCACACACCGAAGCAAACTTTATTTGTTGTTCGAATTTACAAATAAATATATATTTTTCTATGGTCTTGCTCGTGAAATCTCTATTAGGCGGCGTTACGCGTGTCAAAATGTATTCTTTTCGCACGCCAGCATTATACATTTCAGTTTTCATTCTAATAAGTTACCAGCAGAATGTTACCAAGAAGATTGTAGAGTTTTCTTTATTTTCAACCGAAAAACTAACTGCATTATTTCACTTTTGGAGTGAGGCATAAAAACCACATAAAAACCTTTGCTATTTATTGGTGCTAATGTGCGTTCAGTAACTGACTCTCAAAAAAAAGAAAAACAATGCCACTTTTGGCATTCTTTTTCTTTTTTTTTTGTATATACTGCGCGCACGCGATGTATTAAAAGAGTTATTGAAAATATAGAAAATGTTAATTGCAAGTGCATTTCAACACGCAGTAGTCGTATGACACTCATGCTACGTGATTAATTCCATCTTGGCGTTATCAATTATATCCCTCGCCTGCGTCTCGGTCATGTTTATATCGACAGCAATTGGAATTATATACTTTCCGCACTCGTGTTATATCTTACTGTTTTCATATCATTCGGAGTTCTTATCAAGAATCCGACATTGTTTGTTCTTGTATATTCAATATTCACACCAAGATGGTCACTTATATATTCGACCATTTTTATTACAGAGCAAACACAAAAATATTAGATTGTACAGTGTGTGCATAAAACAAATCATTTTAGCCGAGACGTTTATCAGACCGAGCCAAAAACAAGGGCTGGTATTTAGGTCGAGGCTTTATGCACAACTTTTACACCCGGATTTTCACTACAATTGCGAGGAAATTAATCAATGTCATTGTTAGTAATACATATTTTTCTAAATATTTGAACAATGTTCTATTTTAAGTATTACTGTTTCGAAAAAACATATCTCGGTCTTTCATAATACTCCTGATCTATGAGTATTATTAAAGACCCAAGCAAACTTCTTACTTGTACATTACACTAAACCTCTTTGAACAATTCAAAAAGCTATAATTATTATTATAATTTACGTTGTATGCTTAAAACAGGCTTTTGTGCACTAGAGCATAAATGCCGTCATAGTCCGTGTACACTGGCTTAAATATTAATTTTACGGGCATAAGAAGTGAAAAATTTATTTATCATAACACCAGCTGGGAACCTCCTCTTATTTTTTAAACTTATCATATGATTTGATAGACAATCCACCATCATAAGCTCGATGTGACAAACATAATATGTTAAATTCACAGCGAGCTACCTACAACTATGTCAATGATACAGTTAATTAAATTTGAGTTATAAATAATGACAATGCCACGTATAAGGGATGTCCATGGTTTCGATAACTGCTGTCATCGTTAATATACGTCTTCCCCCCACTAAAACGACGTTATATATATCAGTTAGCGAAACTACATAGGGAACATCCCTCAAAGAAAACTTTTCATTATATAAAACTAAAATTTAAATAGCTGCATACTTAACAAGAACACATACTTCATTATTTCACTTTCATAAATTCACACTATGCCGCTCGCAAATCTTAAAACTAATTAAAAGACAAAAGGCGCTCACGTGGCGTAGTGCCAAAGTATAGTGTACATTTTGCGAGCTTTTGCATCGCCTGTGCACTGAACACTTTGTATTATTATCTACGTAGACAACGGAAGTAAATTTCGCTTTGAGGGAATTTTCCACGACACTTTGAGTCTAAAGTTCATCACGTCTCTGTTTTCTGCTCAGTGAACAAGAGAATTTATTTGTTGAAGTGTGATTTTGTTATGCTCGGTTGCATTCAATTTAACTGTTTTAATGATTCATATTTTTACTTAAGCTACAGTTTAATATGCGCACTATTTATAATCAAAATGTAATTTATATCGATAAATAATAAACCTCGATGTTTTGATTGAGTTGCATCGACCATGGTCACGAGGGTTTTTCATATAGTGCGCGAATAGACTCGTTATGTAGATAAAATATAACACCTATTCATGAATGTTTTAAAAACTGTTTTAATGATGCATAAGAAATGCAGCGTTTATATAACAATATATGTCTATATCTTTGAGTAAAGCTGGAGTTACTCATAAATATTTTGATTTCGAGTGAAGTACAAGTGGTGCGTATCGTTTTTTACCCCCAATATGATGGCAAAAGAGGGTACATATACGTTTTAATTTGTTTTTGACTGTTAATGTAACTAGATTTAAAAATAAAATATCCCATTTAGTTTTTCAATAATTTTCTTTCTATAAAAATATAAAATACTTAGATCCCGTTTCAGAATGTCCTAATAAAGTTTCGGGTTGCTATGCAACACATAAAATAACTGAATGATAAATATGACAGTTAACATGCAGCGCGTTTCAAGCTTTAACCGATGGATAGGCTAAATCGATGACTGTGAAACGCAAAGATAGTGTTTTGTTTATTAAATATGTTCTGGGTAGTAAAACCGGAACTTACTCAAACATTCTGAAACAGGCCCTTAGTATATTATTTTCCTTCTAAGCCGACATGACGTCATGAACGCTACAAGGCTATGTAGCCTTACCAGAAGAGTTTTCGATTCGTTTCGACTCTACACGGAGTACCGGAAGGTCTTCACCATTCGAGTATACGATTTAGAATTAGCAGGAAAGGCGGAGTCTCTATTTTAATTACTGAAGCATTTTTCTAAAATAGGTTTTATTTTTATGTTTTCTTAAAAAATAATTATGATATTTGGATCGTTATGTATGGATTTCCGCAAAGTTGAATAATTCCTTCTTTCTGAACCTATGAATAAATCCTTCTTTATCGTTCTTTACAATAATAACGTAACGTATATAAATAACGTGGTTGTTAAATAATTGTATAAGATCTATGTACTTTTCTTTTTATATGTATATACGTCAAGCACGGATTCGAAACGTCGTCGATGACAGATATAAAATGTAGCTTATTTGAATTTATGCTTGGATATTATTATGATTTTAGAAAAATAAAGACGACTGATACTTTTTCAATCATCTTTTTGAAAAAACTTTTAATACGAGTATCTCATTAAATTGAAGTTTCATGTTATACATTTTACTGTATTAAAAAAACATAAAAATTACTATTAAAACAACTCAGCTGCAAAACCTTTGGATGGTAATAAGATTAAAACCTATAAATATATTTTATCCGCAAATTATTTTAGCTTGCATGTGTTGTTGTTTAGGGAGGACATAGATGCTGGCTACCGCCTGTGCGGTCGTCCAGCTCCACCGGGTTTTGGGCGAGGGCCTGGCCCTACAATAGCCCGGGAGGGAGAAGTGCCGAAGGCACTTCTCCCGAGACGGGCGTAGAAGGCGAAAAGCGCTTTCTACCTCCGTCTCCTGCGGACGCCGAAAACGTACCGCTACTATAGGAGGGGTTGACAGCGAGCTCAAGGGCACCACTGTGGTTCGGACCTCGGCTTGTCTCGCTGTCGAGAGACATGGGGGGGATCGGAGCAAAATGCCTCTGTGCAACTGCAGTGTTGCACAATTGGGCCCTACTGAATAATACTCTTTGACTATTTGGAGAGCAATTTATCGTGACCTTGTTTTTGCCTCGAGCTCGCCGGCGAGCTCGGTGTTTGATTGTGTGACCTCTGATTACCTCACACCTGGGGATTTTACCTCGACGACTTGCGGATAACGCTAAAGCTGCCAACGTAATGGCTGCGATGGGGTCATCCGGGTCGTCTAATACCTGCCGTGGTCGGCGACGGGGGGGTTTGAAAAATGGGATAGAAGAGGCAGTCGAGTAGTTCGATGCCTGGACAACCAATGGGTTCGGGTGGTGGGGCGCTCGATCAAAGTATCGGCGGGCGCAGTCCTTATTGAACTGCGCTAGAGAGGGAAGGTTTAAGTCGCAATGCAACTCGGTGTTCCGGATATACCACGGGGCGCCGGTTGCATTACGAAGAAAACGGTTTTGGATGACTTGAAGTTTATGAAGGTGGGCCTCACTAGCATGACTAAACACTACTGATGCGTAAGTCATGATGGGGCGGATGCAGGCAGTGTAAAGTGTCTTCTTATTACTAAGAGACATTTTACTCTCTTTGCGAAGTAGGGGACCAAGGCGACCCATTATGAAGGCCGCTCTGTTACGGACGGTTGTTATGTGATCGTTAAAGGTGAGATGACGATCAAGGGTGACTCCGAGGTATTTTGTTCTAGGAACCCAGGGAATGGGTTCGCCGAACAAAATAAGCGGTTTCGGGTAAGGGGAGCGTGTCTTCTCAGTAAAGCACATAGCTGTGCTTTTAGCTGGGTTGACCGCGATGCGCCATTTTCGGAACCAGTCACCGATCTCGGTGATGGCCCGTTGCATGACGAAATAGGACTGTCTGTTGATATGCCACCCAGTGGTGTAAATGGCGGTATCATCCGCATATTGGGCTAGGAATACTTTGGGCTGAGAGCGTGGGATGTCACTGGTATACAGTGCAAAGAGAATAGGTGATAGCACGGAGCCCTGAGGGACTCCGGCTCTGACTGGGTGGGGGGAGGAGAGGGTGCCTTCCACGCGATAGCGAAAGCTTCTGGCTTTAAGGAAGTCTTGTAGGATGAGCACAAGACGTTCTGGCACGCCAAATTGGTATAGCTTGTAGATCAAGCCGTTGTGCCAGACTTTGTCAAAAGCTTTCGCTACGTCGAGGAAGACTGCTAGCGTAGTCTGGGGTTTGGGGTACTTATTGAAGCCCTCAATGATGTGCTCCGTGAGGCGGTGCACCTGTTGGACGCATGAGTGTCCGGGTCTGAAGCCAAACTGCTCATCTGGGATAAGGTGGTGTTCCTTAGCATGGGACTGGAGACGGTTTGCAAGTAACCGCTCGTAAAGTTTGCCTAAGGCACTGAGGAGGCTGATGGGGCGGTAACTGGTGGGGTCAGATGAGCTTTTGCCTGGTTTGTGAATGCCAATGACATTTGCACATTTCCAGGTGTCTGGGAATAAGCAGTGGCTCATAGCAGCATTGAAGATGCTGACTAAGAGATGGATGAGAGGAGGAGAGAGGGTTTTAAGAACCCTGTTGGTGATGCCATCGGCACCGGGGGATTTGCGCGGTCGGAGGGCCTTGATCAGTCTCTCCACCTCAGCGTAAGTCGCTAAGGTGATTGGTGGGAGTTCAGAGGTGACCACAGAGCTTTTACGTTCGACTTCAGCATCCACCGAATCGAGGTGAGCTTGGTCAACGTGATCTACGTTAGGGGAACACTGAGCCTCTAGGCTATCAGCTCGGCACTCAGCTTTGTCTTCGTCAAAGAACGCTGGGACAAGTGGGACTGGTCTGTATAAGGGAGGCATGTCGTTATGGTTACTTCCTTTCAAGCCTCGCGCCAAGTCCCAGTAAGCATGGTGGCTTGGCACGAGGTTTGAAAGTTTATCGCCCCATTGTTGATCACGCAACTCAGACATGCGACTTTGAACCATGCGTTCAAAGTGGCGTTTCTTAGTTTTGTTCTCTTTACTGGGGTAAGAGTCGTAATGTCGGGTCACTGCTTTACTCTCCGTCACCAATCGTCTCACATCCGCTGGAATGACAAGGCGCCGGTCATCCGGCACTATGACCTCCTTTGCGGATGCATCTACTACGGTGGAGAGGTGATTGGTGAACGAATCGATCGCAAGGGTTATGTCATCTTTTGTCAGGATATCGTCAGGGATCTTGTCTAGGTCCGGTGAACTGATAGCCTTTAGGGCATCGCCTACTTGCTTCCAGTTCACTATCGTCTTAGTGGGGCGGGGGAGGTCAGTCGTTGGGTCGGGACCTAGTCGCAGTATAATGGGTCGGTGGTCAGAGTGAAGCTCGTGAACCACTTCTATGGAGCGTAACCGGAGTGTTACGCCTCTGAATAGTGCCATGTCAAGCAAGTCAGATCGGTGGTCTTCCATATAAGGGTAGTGAGTGGGCTCAGTGGGCGCAATTATGTCAAAGTTAAGTTCTGCGATTAGGTTTTCAAGTGCAATACCTCTGGGATTGTTGACGTTACAATTCCATAGGATGTGCTTACTGTTGAAGTCGCCAATCAGAATGACGGCGCTTCCTAATGAGAATAGGGCTTCTAAGTCAGCTCGGACGATCGGCTTTTTGCAAGCTTGGTAACAGGATGCTATGACTATAGGTTGATGACCAGTCATAGCTAGGAGGCAACAAGATGCTTCCATATTAACAAGAGTCGGGGTAGGTAGGGGAATGCAGTGCAGGGACCTTTTGTAATAGATAAGAGTGCCTCCCCCACGGGAGTTCACTCTATCATCACGTACCGTTCTGTAGTTGGCAAACCTAGGGTTCGCCTTCCCCGGTTTTAGAAAGGTTTCCTGCACGCATATGATATCGATAAGGTGGGTACAACAAAAGTCGTGGACGAGGTCACGTTGTTTGAAGAGGCCGTCAGCGTTAAATGACGCTAACGAAACTGAGTACGGTTTCGTGCGTTCGGTTGTACTACCCATAGTGGTTGTACTGGGGAGGGGCCTGGGGAACGAAGCGCTTAAGGGCGCTAAGTAAATTCGCGTGTTCCAATGTGTATTGGATCACGTCCGCTGGGGATTGAGCGTATTGCATCTTGTGGAATAGCTCTTGTACCTCATTGATGTCAACCGACATAGCCAGATCGCTGACTAGGTTGATTGCCTCTTGAAGAGGGGCAGCCATCAATGGCATAGGTGGAGCTTGTGGCCGGGAAGCGGCGCGGGGAGGCGCGCGAATGGTGTTGGCGACGGGTGCCGGGAGTGCGGGGCGAGCCCGGGCCGGTGCGCGGGCAGGGGCCGCGGCGCGGGCGGGTGCGGGTGCGGGCGCGGGTGCGGGCGCGCGGGCCGGGGCGCGGGCGGTAGCGACGGTCTTAACCATACTGGGTGGTTTAGACCATGCGTTACGGGCTGGGAGCGGCGCGGGTATTACCTGTGAGGCAGGTACTACCGTTAGTTTAGGGCTTACCCGTTGGTAACGGTCGTAAGAGGGACGGGTCGGCCTATGCCTTGCCACCCTGTGGTTCACTCGTGGTGCTTTAGGGCAACCACGGTAATTCGCGGTATGCCCTTGAGCACCGCATAAAACACAGCTGGGTCGGTCCGGTGAATCCCGGGTGCGAGTGCACGCTGCTGTCGCGTGATCGCCTAGGCACTTAACGCACCTAGCGCGAGCGAAGCAGAAACGGGAGGCGTGCCCGTATAGTTGGCAGTTATGGCACTGCGAGGGACTCCCATTTTTGTATGGGGCTTGGACATCGAGTCCTGAGAGGCCACAGACCTTTTTTAAATTAAAAATGGCCTTGCCTTCAGGTGTACGATCTAGTACTACGAGTACTAGATCGTAGGGACTGCGGTCCTTCCCGCTGTACATGCGGTGAACTGCATGTACGGGGAAGTCTTGTGCCTTCAGGTCGGCACATACCGAATCGGTATGTACCTCCTTGGGCACACCGCGGATGACCACTCGGAGGACTTTCTCCTCTTCGAGCGCATAAGTGTGAAAACTTATGCTCTCTTTACGGAGGAGCTTTGTTAGCGCTCTGTGGTCGCTAATGGTGGACACTTGAACTTTAATGCCCTGCTGCGTGGAGCGGGCATTAGTGTAGTGGATCCCACGATCCGAAACTAAACGGGACAGCATGTCCCATTTGGTTTTGTCCTGAATGAACAGGGGCGGAGGCGGTTTTTCGCGGCGCGCGCTCGCGTCCTGAGGGGACGCGGCAGTGGTGGCCGGAGCGGAGGGAGGAGACGCGGGGCGCGGGGCGGGGGTCGGCTTCTTGCCGGAGGCGGGGGCCTTAGCGGGTGCCTTGGCGGGAGGGGCGGAAGTTGCGCAACTAGCGGCTTTAGGAGCACGCTTGCGTTTTCTGTCTACGACGGTATAGCCGTCGTTATCGGAGTCCGAGTCAGTGCGTAAGGCACGACTCGGATCTACATCCATCTCCGCTTCGGAGTCCGAAGTGGGCTCGACAACGGCGATGGAGGGACGGGTGCTCGCTGGCCTCCCGATCGGTGAGCGCGAGCGAGACCTCTCACGGGGAGGGGCTGCCACCGTGCGTCTGTTGTCAGGGCCCGGAGCGGGCGAAGTCGGGCTGTCCTCTGAGAAGGACCGGGTCAGAGGAGGGACGATGGCCTCCGGAATTGGAGTTCCGGAGGGAGCGATGAGAGTGTCCGTGAGGCGGGCACTCTCTGCATCGTTAAGTGATTGCTGATGATCAGCGTAGAGTTCGGGGTAGCGGAGGGCGAAGGTCTGAAGGACCTCCACCTCACCGTTAGAGGGACGTTGCATCCTGAGGGGAATACTCAGGATGGCCTAACGGGTTCTGTCTCCCTCTCGCAACTCGTGAGCTCACTTGTGTGAGAGGGAGTGAGTACCTATGGTGTGCCCTAGTTGTGTACCCTCTCCGAGCTTTTTTCTCGGCGGAGAGGGGTGCTCCTAAGCGCTACTCCGGGGTTGACTAGGGGTGACCCCAAGGCCATTAATCCCGGAGCCCAGCTTGCTTCGGCTGACCCGTGAAGCGGGAAAGGCCACGGTGCAAGGTTAAACCAAAACAACAACAGTGGCCGTTGTCACCGTAGGGTGTCACACTGCGACCGCAGCAAATGGCGGATTTGATCGTTCAGACGGGTTTGGCTGACGCTACCCCACGCCTGAACGACGTCGCTTAACAGCACAAAGTGTGTTGTTACGCGACTGTTACTATGTTGTGTCGGGTAGTAAAGTGGTGAAATGCGCACCGAAAAGTGCGGTCAAAACAAGACCACCAGCCCGATATGATGTTGTTCGTCCGAAACAAGGGACTTGGGTAGGTGGTAATGCCTGACGTCTTAGAGCGCCTCTGCGCGACGGCACGGCGAGCTCGTAGCTCGCGTTGCTCGGCGTTCGGCGGCTGCTCAGCTTCTGCACACAAAACAAAAACTTCGTCAGGACTGCGTATTCCAAGGCACTGGTCTGCAACTAGCGTCGGAACGATGACCCGAGTGAGACGGCAATAGTGCGGGGACTATTGCGGTCTCACTGGGAGATACTGGCGGAGCTGTAGACAGGTGTGCACGGCGTGGCGGCACAGGTCGGAATGTGTGCTTGCATGTGTACTTTTACGGCATTAATTAATACTTCTGAATGTCGCTCAAACTGACATTGCGATAGACGAGATCGCATGCGGAGTAAAAATCGTATTCACTGACGTGCACAAAACTGACAATTCATTTTTTTCGCTCATTACTCGACGTCATAATAGACAAAGTTAGTTAAATTGAGGACCAAATAACAGACTACTCTCAAGTTGAGTCATGTCAGTAAGATCTTAGGTTAGATATATATGTAGGAAATCCCCAATTAATTCTAATGTACCTACTTTTTTAAAAAGGTGTCGCCCAAGTTTTCGCAAATTATATATACCCATCACCAATTGGTAATTGTTTGTTTTATAATTTTTTAATTATTATTACTTCATTTAACTTTACGCACCTTAGTAATTCAACAACTTTTAACGTCAAGACAAAAAAAGGTAAATATATAATATAAACATCAATAAAAACTTACTTCAGGCCGCATAAGAAGACCAATTTTTAAGACCTGTCAAGAGCAATATTCACCTACAAGATGCAGGTATTTACAAGCTTCATTGTTAATGCGGGTTCTCATACATGGGGCAAACAAAGAGGAGCGTTGGTATCCGGTAAAATAACATATTGCTGACATGAAGAACAAACGTTTGACCAAGTCTGCGGTTTGTGAACATGCTCAGGAGAAACCTTACCACTACATTTGGTTCAACAATCCACAAATCTTCGCCAGAGAGACACAGTTTATGCCAAGAATGTTACGCGAGGCTATTGAAATAAAAAAGTACCCAAATTTCAATAGAGATGATAGATAATCGTCATAATGTACCACCTGCTTAGGATCCTGCTATCAAATTAATTAAAATTACATGGCTACACAAATCTGCAAGGCCTCTGGACACTGTAAGCGAATACTACGTGAATAAGGAACGTTTTGACATAGAACATATATAAAAATATGGTTATGATGAAAAAAAAAATTCTGACGGTAGTATATAATAATTCCTTAATAACTCAAGTGACATATAAAACCAATTAGCCACCCCGTGACCACGATTATTGCAAAGTGTTTGAAACGTCGGGACAAAAATAATTATAAATATGAGCGATTTAAACAGTTCAAAGTTGATTTATTACTATGTGTAATAATCGCAAAAAATCTAAGACAACTTTACGCATTTTCTTAATTATTATTTTAAGGTTGCAAACAGAAAATATATGAAGAATTCCCGGTAAAAACTCTCAGTTTTTTAATAATTTATATCAAGATACCTTTTGGTGGCGCATCTTGTAAATTTTGATATGAAGTATCCCATGAATCTATGAATATGGCCAGTCGTAACTAAAAATTATACTTCTGGTATTTTAATAGCAAACAAAGTCGCCCTTTTATTGGGTGGTTCAAATTGCCTTTCACGTTGTGTGCTCGATACATTGTTTGGAACGAAATTAAAGTTTACAAGCATAATATTATGCATAAACGCAATTTTTAAATTTGGTGTCGTAAATAAACGTAATAAAGAGTAAGCTTGATCAAACCCCCTATTATACTCCGTATTTGAGGACATCAACTTCCGAAACACATACCTTAGACCATAGAACATAATACTACGCCTATATGTCGTTTACGAACCGATTTTGCGCGATCAAAAATCAGCCGATACAATGTTCGGCACCATTAACAGGGTATCGTGTGAAATATACAAAAACTGTGTTAAAATATCTAATTGTTTCATTAAATGGTAAACGTCTTCGCCGTAATATTCACATATTTTCTCTTCTCTACAAAATTTTGTTCCTGCGCCATCTCAAAGGACGCTTTAGCGTCCTACACAATAACCATTCCCTCATTCTCAGGTCATCAGAAAAACGAACTTTTAATGCTCCAGCAACACTATCTTCAACGACCGTTCGTAAATTTCTAAATATATGGGGATAAGTTCACCTTAAGTGAATTTTAGTGTTTGAAAAGTTTAGTTTTTTTATATAATAAGATAGGTAAGCCTTTGACCACAATCTCACCTGATGGTAAGTGAAGTGGTTGAAGGTGTGTGACACCTTCAATCACAGGCTTAACCTGGAATTACTGGTTCTCAAGTACAGCTGCTGGAATACACCGTTAGGTGCTTGGCGACAGATTTTCTACTTTAGGGTGGTCGCTAACTAGGCTGGCATTTGCAAAATGCCCTACCACCATGCGGCGAAGCTCAAGCCCGCGGTAGGACTCGAATCATGTACCTGCTACGCGGATAGTCCATAACCAAAAAAATATGACAACGTGCAAACAACGCGCTCAAACAGTCGGGAAACTATCGGGATCGCCGTCCGCGTGGTACTAAATTTTTTTAACATTTTCCCAAGTGTCAGTACAATATATTTTTTCAAACAACATAAAAGACAGCACAAAATATTTTTTTAAATATGTCACTATACTTACAGTACACAAAAACAGAAAATTTCATTAAATTAGCTTTTTAGCCGTTCAAACGCTTTTAACTTATATTTTCCCAATTCCAATAACTTCAAAATAAACTGATTTTTGCGAAGAAAATACAATAAAGAGGTTAACGTTAAAAAAGACTATATAGATATAAATACGTATCTTGACAGTACACAAGATTAGTGGAATAAGTACCTAATAATCTCCTATCCTTTTTTGTGGTGAGAAAGTTCTTACCGAGGTCAAATTCTCGAGAAGAATTAGGACCTTACGTAAGATGTTACGCGTTTATTGTGGTTTTTGCGGAAAAGAAAGCAATTTTGGCTAACCAGCTGCTGAATTTAGCTGACGATAAAATGTAGGGTAATTTATTAATATGTTTTATTTACAGCATATAGAATGCCATTAAAACACAATTTCTTAAATCAGTTCTTTTACCGTTAAAAGTTGTGAGATCCATGTAATACCGAGTTGGTTAATTTATTCAGTCCTAACCTAACAATATCTTATAGTGACCATATCAATATAAAAAATGTTTTTTTTTTTTTTACCGGCGGTATGCCTTTATTAAACAAAATACTATGAACTATATACAACACTACAGCTACTACAATAAAAGCATTTAGACACCTATAAGTCATAGCAGAAAGAAAAAAAATATAACGAATAAGCATTGCAATTCAACGGGGCAATGCTGCCAGCATGCTGGGCACGCTGCCAACTGGGAGTGGGCTGGAGCATTTGGACTGCCTATGAGTCTGCTATGACTTATAGGTGTCTAAATGCTTTTAATATAAAAAATGTTTTGTTTTAAATAAAATAGATTTACTTGGGCTTCTCATGAAAACACAATGTATCACACAAGTAATACTTCAGTACTTCAGTACTTAATAATATAGATGCGAAAGTAACTCTATCTGTCTGTCTGTCTATCTGTCTGTCTGTCTGTTACGCTTTCACGCCAAAACTACTTGACTGATTTGAATGAAATTTGGTATGGAGATAGTTTGAGACCCGGGAAAAAACATAGGATAGTTTTTATCCGACTGCGCAAAAAGAGATTAATGTTTTCGCGCGATAACCGACATACGCGCGGGCGGAGTCGCGCCCGAAAAGCTAGTATTATATAAAATAAGATTATTTAGTGCGATTGCCAAATCAATCTATTTAAAGCCAACCAAAAAAGATGATTGGTCAGTTAAACAGTGAGTGACAACATTTATTTATTTATTCATTCATTACCACTATTTTCAAAGGCTTAACCCTAATACAATAGTGTTGTCAAAAAACTATGGGTAACTAGTAATATTAGATTTCATTATTAAATTATTCTACGTCATTATTATTAAATAAAATTAATCAATTGACAATTAAATTAAATTAAATGATTCATTAGTGTCAGATTAAATAAAATTATCATTATTGTAAAAATTAAGATACTTTGACTAGTAACTTATAATTCTTAAGCATGTATCGAAACCCGGTACACATTTTTTTTTTCAAGCATGATAGGTTAGCCTTTGACCACTATCTCACCTGATAGTGCTGATTTGGTCGAAGATGGTGCTCAGCCTAACCTAGAATTACTGGCTCTCAAGGACAGCCGCCGGAACACACCGTTAGGTGCTTGGCGACAGATTTTCTACTTGAGGGTGGTAACTAGCCAGGCGGGCATTTGAAAAATGCCCTACCACCATGCCATAACGACTGCCATCCTAAGACTACAACCGGGACCGACGGCTTAACGTAACCTCCGAAGCACGGAAGCGCTCAGTAGTTAATGTCACCAGCGGTCACCCATCCAACTCATGACCGAGGCGGACGTTGCTTAGCTTTGCTGATCGGTTCAGAATGACCAAGCAAACTTCGCTACGAGCGCTTCAAAACACATAGTATGAACCAAGTTACCTAAAATAAATATCTAGATGCATTTGAAGAACTTCATATGCGCTGGTATAGTTTAACTTTATTGTTTTAAGCGTAAAATCGACCACGTGTTTACTGACGATGCGGTCACATAGCCGGCCGTAAAGCTTCGCTTCCTTAGCACAGGCTACAAACTTAACCACTTTACTCAGACACGGTTTTGGCAACAGCTTCTGCTTGTTCCTGTTAAGTACTAAAAGGCAGCAAAAGACAACGCAGTTCAATTTATGCTGGACATGTAGCTTGTAACGTTCGGTAACAGCGTGTGGAATAAACTACGATAACCATGGTATGTAGTCGGGATGAGGTAGTTGTTGGTTATGCCGGATTGCTCTATATTTATTAGTTCTTATTTTGAAAAGACGTCTTATAAAATAAGAACAATGGTATTATAAAAACGTTAGACAACTCAAAAGATCTTAAAAGAAATTTGCTCACTCATACTGGTGAATTTAAAATTCCAAATAACTGTCTGAAAATACTGTTTACAACTCATGATATAAATACCGTAGCCTGATAAAAGAAAACGTATGAAGCAACACTCAGAAAAATCTTTCCAGAATGCTTTATATATCACCAGATGTAAAAGCCAATACTTTTACGACTTACCACTAACCAGTTCACGCAGTTGTCAATGCCAGGGCTCACTCCGCACTTTAGGTACATAGCTACAGGTACATCGGCGTGCCCGTCCGGACGGGATTATTGTACGGTTCGTGCCGCATCAGAAGAGATCGAAGCTATGCGATAGAAAGAGAGGGGCCTTGTAGGTGAATATGTGGTGAATTTGAAGCGCTCGTAGCCAAGTTTGCTTAGACATTCTGAATCGATCAGCAAAGTTAAGCAACGTCCGCCGCGGTCATGACTTGGATGGGTGACCGCTGGTGACATTACTACTGAGCGCTTCCGTGCTTCGGAGGGCACGTTAAGCCGTCGGTCCCGGTTGTTGTCTTAGGATAGCAGTCGTTACAGCATGGTGGTAGGGCACTTTGCAAATGCCCGCCTGGCTAGCTACCACCCTCAAGTTGAAAATCTGTCTCCAAGCACCTAATGGTGTGTTCCGGCAGCTGTCCTTGAGAGCCAGTAACTCTAGGTTAGTCTGAACAACATCCTCGACCACATCATCACTTACTATCAGGTGAGATAGTGGTCAAAGGTTAACCTATCAAACATAAAAAAAAAAAAAAAAAAAAAAAAAAAAAAAAAAAAAAAAAGGATTGCAGTCGTTACAGCATGGTGGTAGGGCACTTTGCAAATGCCCGCCTGGCTAGCTACCACCCTCAAGTTGAAAATCTGTCGCCAAGCACCTAACGGTGTGTTCCAGCAGCTGTCCTTGAGAGCCAGTAACTCTAGGTTAGTCTGAACAACATCCTCGACCACATCATCACTTACCATCAGGTGAGATAGTGCTCAAAGACTAACCTATCAGGCATAAAAAAAATTATTGCTTCGTAGCTATATAGAGTCGCTAATATCCGAAGTTATGACATTGGTGTCATGATTGATATTTGTATTTGTAAAACTATACAGAACTTCACCGGGAGAGCGACCTGCACGCCAGTGCATGTATAAAGTCACGTGTGTGAAAGAGATAACATTAAGTGCACATTTTATTATCTATGACGGACAGGATACGCGATTCACAGTAAGAAGTTTTTAGGCTTAAAGTAACGACATTTGTTTTCCATAATAGTTTTATAGGTGGGAGTTGGACCATTGTAAATTTTGGTGTGTTTTCTTTCAAAACTAGGTCAATTCTAAAAATAGGCCGAATAACATTGTTATTTTCCTCATCTCTAAATGTTTGGCGTTAAACATCTACACCCTCGCCGGTGTGTTGGAATTTTAAAGTGCCATGAACAAGGTTAAATGGCTTCTAATAATTATTATGGCACTAGAGAATTTGTCCATACCGAGATGGTATTTTTAAGCGGGTTTTTATGGAGTGACGGTTTCTTCTGCAAGTAAAATTATTCAGTATAATGGGGGAAAAGTAGGTACAAGTAGTTCGTGCAGTTAACTTTATCAAATTCATTATTACGATTGTTTGTAATAGAAAGTTCGAAATAAAATATTAGTTATAAATACAATGAGTACATAATTAGTATTAGTATTTGTTAAACGTTGCAGTACTTAGATATTTTTTCAGTGGTTGTCCTTTAATTTACCACTTAAGTAATCTGAGAGGCACTTGCAATTATGAATATATATATAACACTTCCTTAATATACATTTATATATTTTTAAGGTACACAATTTCTTTCATTGAACGGGAATCGAACCCACGTTCCCTGTTTCTACACAACGGGTGTCTTAACCAAGGGCTATTGAGGATCACCCGACTAAACTGAAATGTTGTGCTCTAGTTTTATTTTACTTTAACCGTCATATAGGACGATGCGCTGCCACCAACCAGACTTCATCAGATCGAAATAAATATAATTAGAAGACAACATTTCGGCTCAGCTTAGCGTTCCTCGATAGTCCAGTTGTTAAGGTATCCGGTGCGTAAAACCTGGGGTCCTGGATTTGATTCGTACTCGAGGTGATAAATGTTGTACTCTAAATTGAAGCAATGATGGCCGAGCAGTAATAGCTAAGGTGACTGCCATGCCGCAGGTCCACGGTTCGATCCCACCGCCGGCTTGAGCACCACATGGGGCATTTTGCGAATGCTCGCCTGGCTAGCAACCACCCTCAAGTTGAAAATCTTGCGCCAAGCACCTAACAGTGTGTTCCGGCAGCAGTCTTTGAGAGCCAGTAAAATTACGGGCACATGAAACTTAACAACTGTATGTCTCAGTATGACAGGCGCAGTGCAATTTGTCAATTATGACGAAATGAATCTTTTGTAGGCAGAGGTTAGTCCACTTAACATCAGGTGGGCCTCGCGTATGTTTGGTCACGATTACATCAATACGAGAATCAAGTGTTTTCAAAGCACTTTAGGTAACCTCACAACCACTGATCACTAACTCATGTATCATCATGCAATCTACAATTTTCCAATAGCTTTTAACTGTCATATATTTTTCTACGATACAAGCTGATCTATATCGTTGATATTTCGCTAGCTCACTCCACAAAGGGTTTTTAACGGAAGAAATTTCTCATAAAATAAGAGTCACAGCAGCTGTTCCTTGATAAAACGATGTGTTACATAAAAAAGTGACGGAAAATTGCGTTGTTTCGCAAAGAAACTTATGTACGGGCGAGTGCTTCAGACTCTCACTCTTGTGTTGTCGCAAGGGTTTCGGAGCTGGCTTAAAACAAGAGAAACCAGCGAGGTAAAAACTCTTGTAATTTTTTTTAGTAGTTTTATTTTACCGCATCCAGCCTGGATTACATTGCTAAATTGCACATCCCGCACATGGCTTTAATTTTTCTTTTCCTTTCTTATTGGCAATTACGACCAGTGCATAGCTATTACCGCTCGGCTATCACTGCTTTTTTGATATGCGCAAGTGAGTCAAGCATTTTTTTATATTTTATTAGCATAATTTTACTAGCGTAAAACATGTTTTACGCTTGCAACGTATCGCGAGAAAAATCACGGTAAGAACACATTTTTAATAACGCTATTCAAGATGGTACAAGGATGAAGCTATCTGAGGAGGTTTTGGCATTGGCCAAAACCTCATTTTGGCATTGGCCAAAGCATGCGTGTCCAATAAAACACCGTGTTACGGATCCTGTTGGATTGCGCAATTAGCTCCCAATAAGGTTAAAGCGTGATACCTACTGTGCTCATCCCCGGTAAAAAATAGACGTTTGATTTTGATTTTTATCTAATACCTAACGTATCGATTAATGTTGCCTTAAAGAAAAATAATTTCTATAACCTATTTTGGGAAATATCACTTTGGTGGTTGTTAACTATCGAATTTTTGAGATGCAAGTTCAAGCATGATTAATTCAAACCTTCCATCACGATTGCATATTGTAATGTACACTGTTTTGTAATATAATTAATTATATAATAAAATAATTTATATAATTAATTATACTAATTGAATACTTTTAGACTGCGGAAGAATAATTTTTCTATCTATAATTATTGTGCTCTCTAATTTTAATAAAAAATTACGTAATTTCACTATGGCAAAATGTACACCTTTATTACTTGCTTTTATTATATTTTTTTAGTTTCCCTGTCCCGATGTTTGTCATCAAATTTTTCCAATTAAATTTAATCCATTTCCCGGTTACCGATTGAGCTGAAATTTTGCATACATTTGTAAATTGCGTGACAATGCAATATTACGATGGCATAGTGCTGATCTGATGATGGAGCTGGAAGGTGGCCAAAGGAACTTCACAATGAAACAACGCAACCCCATCGAGTTTCAGCTCGTTTGATTCGTCTTAGTGAGTACTTTATCTTAGATGGTTACCAAGGTCTGATCTGATGATGGAGCCTATGACCACCTTGGTCATAGGAACTCAGTAAAAAAAAAGACGAAACCACATTGATTTTTAAATTTTTAGTTCTTTTTATTGTCAACAAGAACATAATAAAAAAGTATTTTTTCTCGATTCTTGTTTTGTACCACACGTCAATTCTACGCGTTGTTTCCATTACGCTGCGATGTACCACTTCAGATGCGTCTGTATAATAAAAATAAAATCTCGGTGAAGTGGCAATTTGTCGGCACTTTGTTACGAAAATGCTTAGGTCCGTTTATAGACTTGGCTTAACAACCTACTCAAAAAGAAAATATTCTGTTATTTTATTGCTTCAAATCAACTTGATTTCTAGATCAAAAATAAACAGCAATATCTTTTTTAACATTACCGCTGGTATAAAGCGGCTGGATAGCCCTTAGATCTTGGATTACAGGTTTCTTCTCATCCCGATAATATAAATTCCCAAAAAAACATCAATCAGGCAAAATATTGAAAGATGTTAACAAAATAATGAGGATAATGCTTAAAATACCAGTTTTAATTATAAATGATATTCAACATGGGTATAAAAAAGCTTAACTCGAAAATAGCCTTAAAGCTCCATGTAGGCAGATAAGCTTATCAAAGCGATGAAACAAATACACAAAACAAACATACCAGAGATACAAACTAAAAAGCTTACGTATGTCTTTAAAGTTCAGTCTTATTTAAAGAACCACTCAATGATAAGTCTCAGCTTAACGTTTTAACGTAGATAAGAATAGACATACGGGCGTACAGTTTTTGAATTTAGAATCAGTATTATTTCATTTCCTACCAATCAGATATCGCAAAATCTGACAATGCAGTATGCAATTAATAATGAAGCCGTTATGAGTCTTCACTGTTTCTGCACGCGAAATGGCTCGTTACCGCCTTTCAATTCAATTAATTTATTCCTTGCTTAGATAGCTACAAATTGTAGGTATAATATTAATAATAATGAAGGTAGTGTTTTATAAATATAAGAACAGATTAAGCTCCTGTAAACAAATGCATCTAGAAAATGAGATGGATCTTAAGATGCTGTTTTGACAGATGTTTCAGACATAAAAGTCAATTAGAAGTAAAAAGTGTTGATACTAGCCTTACTTTTTGGGCAAAATCATCAACATCACACGACACTACACTACACTCCGACCTGTGCCGCCACGCCGTGCACACCTGTCTACAGCTCCGCCAGTATCTCCCAGTGAGACCGCAATAGTCCCCGCACTATTGCCGTCTCACTCGGGTCATCGTTCCGACGCTAGTTGCAGACCAGTGCCTTGGAATACGCAGTCCTGACGAAGTTTTTGTTTTGTGTGCAGAAGCTGAGCAGCCGCCGAACGCCGAGCAACGCGAGCTACGAGCTCGCCGTGCCGTCGCGCAGAGGCGCTCTAAGACGTCTGGCACTACCACCTACCCAGTCCCTTGTTTCGGACGAACAACATCATATCGGGCTGGTGGTCTTGCTTCGACCGCACTTTTCGGTGCGCATTTCACCACTTTACTATCCGACACAACATAGTAACAGTCGCGTAACAACACACTTTGTGCTGTTAAGCGACGTCGTTCAGGCGTGGGGTAGCGTCAGCCAAACCCGTCTGAACGATCAAATCCGCCATTTGCTGCGGTCGCAGTGTGACACCCTACGGTGACAACGGCCACTGTTGTTGTTTTGGTTTAACCTTGCACCGTGGCCTTTCCCGCTTCACGGGTCAGCCGAAGCAAGCTGGGCTCCGGAATTCTGGCCTTGGGGTCGCCCCTAGTCAAACCCGGAGTAGCGCTTAGGAGCACCCCTCTCCGCCGAGAAAAAAGCTCGGAGAGGGTACACAACTAGGGCACACCGTAGGTACACACTCCCTCTCACACAGTGAGCTCACAAGGTGTGTGAGGGAATTCAAACCCTGGATAGGGCGTCCTGAGTATTCCCCTCAGGATGCAGTCCCGTCCCTCTAACGGTGAGGTGCAGGTCCTTCAGACCTTCGCCCTCCGCCACCCCGATCTATACGTTGCACATATGCAACTCCTAGAAGAGGAAGAGAATGCCCGCTTCACGGACACTCTCATCGCTCCCTCCGGGACTTCAAACCCGGAGGCCAACGTCCCTCCTCTGACCCGGTCCTTCTCAGAGGACAGTCCGCTTTCGCCCGCTCCGGGCCCAGACAACAGACGCACGGTGGCAGCCCCTCCCCGTGAGAGGTCTCGCTCGCGCTCACCGATCGGGAGGCCAGCGAGCACCCGTCCCTCCATCGCCGTTGTAGAGCCCACTTCGGACTCCGAAGCGGAGATGGAGGTAGATCCGAGTCGCGTCTTACGCACTGACTCGGACTCAGATAACGACGGCTATACCGTCGTAGATAGAAAGCGCAAGCGTGCTCCTAAAGCCGCTAGTTGCGCAACTTCCGCCCCTCCCGCCAAGGCACCCGCTAAGGCCCCCGCCTCCGGCAAGAAGCCGACCCCCGCCCCGCGCCCCGCGTCTCCTCCCTCCGCTCCGGCCACCACTGCCGCGTCCCCTCAGGACGCGAGCGCGCGCCGCGAAAAACCGCCTCCGCCCCTGTTCATTCAGGACAAAACCAAATGGGACATGCTGTCCCGTTTAGTTTCGGATCGTGGGATCCATTATACTAATGCCCGCTCCACGCAGCAGGGCATTAAAGTCCAAGTCTCCTCCATTAGCGACCACAGAGCGCTAACAAAACTCCTCCGCAACGAGAGCATAAGTTTTCACACTTATGCGCTCGAAGAGGAGAAAGTCCTCCGAGTGGTCATCCGCGGTGTGCCCAAGGAGGTACATACCGATTCGGTATGTGCCGACCTGAAGGCACAAGACTTCCCCGTACATGCAGTTCACCGCATGTACAGCGGGAAGGACCGCAGTCCCTACGATCTAGTACTCGTAGTACTAGATCGTACTCCTGAAGGCAAGGCCATTTTTAATTTAAAAAAGGTCTGTGGCCTCTCAGGACTCGATGTCCAAGCCCCATACAAGAATGGGAGTCCCTCGCAGTGCCACAACTGCCAACTATACGGGCACGCCTCCCGATTCTGCTTCGCTCGCGCTAGGTGCGTTAAGTGCCTAGGCGATCACGCGACAGCAGCGTGCACTCGCACCCGGGATTCGCCGGACCCACCCAGCTGTGTGTTATGCGGCGCTCAAGGGCATACCGCGAATTACCGTGGTTGCCCTAAAGCACCACGAGTGAACCACAGGGTGGCAAGGCATAGGCCAACCCGTCCCTCTTACGACCGTTACCAACGGGTAAGCCCCAAACTAACGGTAGTACCTGCCTCACAGGTAATACCCGCGCCGCTCCCAGCCCGTAACGCATGGTCTAAACCACCCAGTATGGTTAAGACCGTCGCTACCGCCCGCGCCCCGGCCCGCGCGCCCGCACCCGCGCCCGCACCCGCACCCGCCCGCGCCGCGGCCCCTGCCCGCGCACCGGCCCCGGCGCGCCCCGCGCTCCCGGCACCCGTCGCCAACACCATTCGCGCGCCTCCCCGCGCCGCTTCCCGGCCTCAAGCTCCACCTATGCCATTGATGGCTGCCCCTCTTCAAGAGGCAATCAACCTAGTCAGCGATCTGGCTATGTCGGTTGACATCAATGAGGTACAAGAGCTATTCCACAAGATGCAATACGCTCAATCCCCAGCGGACGTGATCCAATACACATTGGAACACGCGAACTTACTAAGCGCCCTTAAGCGCTTCGTTCCCCAGGCCCCTCCCCAGTACAACCACTATGGGTAGTACAACCGCACGCACGAAACCGCGCTCAGTTTCGTTAGCGTCATTCAACGCTAACGGTTTCTTTAGACAACGTGACCTTGTCCACGACTTTTGTTGCACCCACCTTATCGACATTATATGCGTGCAGGAAACCCTTCTAAAACCGGGGAAGGCGAACCCTAGGTTTGCCAATTACAGAACGGTACGTGATGATAGAGTGAACTCCCGTGGGGGAGGCACTCTTATCTATTACAAAAGGTCCCTGCACTGCATCCCCTTACCTACCCCGACTCTTGTTAATATGGAAGCATCTTGTTGCCTTCTAGCTATGACTGGTCATCAACCTATAGTCATAGCGTCCTGTTACCAAGCTTGTCAAAAGCCGATCGTCCGAGCTGACTTAGAAGCATTGTTCTCATTAGGAAGCGCCGTCCTTCTGATTGGCGACTTCAATAGTAAGCATATCCTATGGAATTGTAACGTCAACAATCCCAGAGGCATTGCACTTGAAAAACTAGTCGCAGAACTTAATTTTGACATAATTGCGCCCACTGAGCCCACTCACTACCCTCACACGGAAGACTTTCGACCTGACTTGCTTGACATGGCACTACTCAGAGGCGTAACACTCCAGTTACGCTCCATAGAAGTGGTTCACGAGCTTCACTCTGATCACCGACCCATTATACTGCGACTAGGTCCCGACCCAACAACAGACCTCCCCCGCCCCACTAAGACGATAGTGAACTGGAAGCAATTAGGCGTTGCCCTAAAGGCTATCAGTTCACCGGACCTTGACAAGATCCCTGACGACATCCTGACTAAAGATGACGTAACCCTTGCGATCGATTCGTTCACTAATCACCTCTCCACCGTAGTAGGTGCATCCGCAAAGGAGGTCATGGTGCCGGACGACCGGCGCCTTGTCATTCCAGCGGATGTGAGACGATTAGTGACGGAAAGTAAAGCAGTGACCCGACATTACGACTCTTACCCCAGTAAAGAGAACAAAACTAAGAAACGCCACTTTGAACGCATGGTTCAAAGTCGCATGTCTGAGTTGCGTGATCAACAATGGGGTGACAAACTTTCAAACCTCGTGCCAAGCCACCAGGCTTATTGGGACTTGGCGCGAGGTATGAAAGGAAGTAACTACAACGACATGCCTCCCTTATACAGACCAGTCCCACTAGTCCCAGCGTTCTTTGACGAAGACAAAGCTGAGTGCCTAGCTGATAGCCTAGAGGCTCAGTGTTCCCCTAACGTAGATCACGTTGACCAAGCTCACCTCGATTCGGTGGATGCTGAAGTCGAACGTAAAAGCTCTGTGGTCACCTCTGAACTCCCACCAATCACCTTAGCGACTTACGCTGAGGTGGCGAGACTGATCAAGGCCCTCCGACCGCGCAAATCCCCCGGTGCCGATGGCATCTCCAACAGGGTTCTTAAAACCCTCTCTCCTCCTCTCATCCATCTCCTAGTCAGCATCTTCAATGCTGCTATGAGCCACTGCTTATTCCCAGACACCTGGAAATGTGCAAATGTCATTGGCATTCACAAACCAGGCAAAAGCTCATCTGACCCCACCAGTTACCGCCCCATCAGCCTCCTCAGTGCCTTAGGCAAACTTTACGAGCGGTTACTTGCAAACCGTCTCCAGTCCCATGCTAAGGAACACCACCTTATCCCAGATGAGCAGTTTGGCTTCAGACCCGGACACTCATGCGTCCAACAGGTGCACCGCCTCACGGAGCACATCATTGAGGGCTTTAACAAGTACCCCAAACCCCAGACAACGCTAGCAGTCTTCCTCGACGTAGCGAAAGCTTTTGACAAAGTCTGGCACAATGGCTTGATTTACAAGCTATACCAATTTGGCGTGCCAGAACGTCTTGTGCTCATCCTACAAGACTTCCTTAAAGCCAGAAGCTTTCGCTATCGCGTGGAAGGCACCCTCTCCTCCCCCCACCCAGTCAGAGCCGGAGTCCCTCAGGGCTCCGTGCTATCACCCATTCTTTTCGCGCTGTATACCAGCGACATCCCACGCTCTCAGCCTAACGTCCTATTAGCCCAATACGCGGATGATACCGCTATTTATACCACTGGGTGGCATATCAGTAGAAAGTCCATTCCCGCCCTCCAACGGGCCATCACCGAGATCGGTGACTGGTTCCGTAAATGGCGCATCGCGGTCAACCCAGTTAAAAGTGCAGCTATGTACTTTACTGAGAAGGGCCGCCCCCGTTACCCGCAACCTATAACTTTGTTCGACCAACCCATCCCCTGGGTTAGTAAAACAAAATATCTCGGAGTCACCCTTGATCGGAATCTCACCTTTAGCGATCATATAACAACCGTCCGTAACAGAGCGGCCTTTGTAATGGGTCGCCTTGGTCCCCTACTTCGCAAAGAGAGTAAAATGTCTCTTAGTAATAAGAAGACACTTTACACTGCCTGCATCCGCCCCATCATGACTTACGCATCAGTAGTGTTTAGTCATGCTAGTGAGGCCCACCTTCATAAACTTCAAGTCATCCAAAACCGTTTTCTTCGTAATGCAACCGGCGCCCCGTGGTATATCCGGAACACCGAGTTGCATTGCGACTTAAACCTTCCCTCTTTAGCGCAGTTCAATAAGGACTGCGCCCGCCGATACTTTGATCGAGCGCCCCACCACCCGAACCCATTGGTTGTCCAGGCATCGAACTACTCGACTGCCTCTTCTATCCCATTTTTCAAACCCCCCCGTCGCCGACCACGGCAGGTATTAGACGACCCGGATGACCCCATCGCAGCCATTACATTGGCAGCTTTAGCGTTATCCGCAAGTCGTCGAGGTAAAATCCCCAGGTGTGAGGTAATCAGAGGTCACACAATCAAACACCGAGCTCGCCGGCGAGCTCGAGGCAAAAACAAGGTCACGATAAATTGCTCTCCAAATAGTCAAAGAGTATTATTCAGTAGGGCCCAATTGTGCAACACTGCAGTTGCACAGAGGCATTTTGCTCCGATCCCCCCCATGTCTCTCGACAGCGAGACAAGCCGAGGTCCGAACCACAGTGGTGCCCTTGAGCTCGCTGTCAACCCCTCCTATAGTAGCGGTACGTTTTCGGCGTCCGCAGGAGACGGAGGTAGAAAGCGCTTTTCGCCTTCTACGCCCGTCTCGGGAGAAGTGCCTTCGGCACTTCTCCCTCCCGGGCTATTGTAGGGCCAGGCCCTCGCCCAAAACCCGGTGGAGCTGGACGACCGCACAGGCGGTAGCCAGCATCTATGTCCTCCCTAAAAAAAAAAAAAAAATACTAGCCTTAGTATGCAGCATTTTGGTATGCAAGTAAGAAATTAAAATTAAGGACACAAACTGTTTAAATACAATACCTACATAAAATGAGAATTTAAATGTTAAATTTTATCATTAAAATATTTATTAATTGGGTTGTAAAAATATTTTTTTTTTGTATTATAATTATATTTTAATGTTACGATGAAAATTTTTTTTTTTTTTTTTTTTTTTTTTTATTGACAGTGAATTCTTTTTTACCGGCGGTATGCCTTTATTAAACAAAATACTATGAACTATATACAACACTACAGCTACTACAATAAAAGCATTTAGACACCTATAAGTCATAGCAGACTCATAGGCAGTCCAAATGCTCCAGCCCACTCCCAGTTGGCAGCGTGCCCAGCATGCTGGCAGCATTGCCCCGTTGAATTGCAATGCTTATTCGTTGAGCCAAATATGTGCCAGCATTTTGATCACGCGTCGCATCGACCAAGCGCTCAGATAGGTTTTGGAAAATACGATGAGCTCCCGGTCCCCACGGACCCAACGTCTCCACACCAAACGGCTCAAATATGTAACCCATACCGAGGTTAGCATATTTGCGCCGCTTGAGTTGCTCCGCCGAAGTAGCCGCAGCGCCAGCCCTCACGTTGGTTTCAGAAAGATGTGACGGCGCTAAAGTGTCCACGCACGTAGCGTCCCACACTAAGGGCCGTCCTAACTTCCACGGAACCAGAGTCATGCCGTCAGGTCTTTTACCATCGTCACGCATCAGACCATTCGGTTCGAGAATAGCTGGAACATTGGCGCTGGTAAAAGCCCGGCGAATGATATCGTTAAGGCTGGCGTGGCGGGAAATTCGACCAGCACTTCGAGAGCAGGAGAGGCCAATAATATGATAGAAAAAAATAGAAAAAAATAGAAAATACTATATACGATGAAAATAATAGAAAATACCTATTTTAATTCTGTAAAGTTTTGGTTATCAAAACCTTACGCTAATTTTGTTAGAGCAATATCAAAAATGCTGAAATTTTTAATTTTCCGCCATATTTACCAGAAATATATATACCGTTTTACTTCGTGCTTAACAGCTAGAAATATGCATAATTCATAATTTTAAGATGTTTTCAGTTTTCTATTATTATGGGACGATTGCCCGGTTTCAGATTATTTCAAAGGATAATTTCTTGGTTTCACTCATTTTATTTTTTCATTTTTAAATAGTATTCACTAACCGGCAAAAATACTTACGTTGGGGATCGAATAACTCGACCCGGGTTCGAGATTGTCATGGCATATTCGATCCTCAACGTGAGTTTTTTGCCGGTTAGTGTATACTGTACTGTAACAGCCGGATCATCCACTGCTGAACACAGCCTCCCCTATTAAGAGGGTATTTGCCTTAATCCCCACGCTTGGCAGGCGTCTTGGGCATCGCAGTTCAGATGGAAGTTCTTTAGGCGCTGCTGCCCACCTTCCAGTATTTTTCTCTTAGACGCCTCTTACGACACCCTCGGGATGATAGGGGGACGTGCAATTCTAACCCGGCACCTACGGGGCCTAGCTTAGCACCCGACGGGGGTGTATAATATTTAATAATTTTATTACCTCTGTTAGTTTGCACATCAACTAATGCTACAAATGAATATTGAATAATAAACTTGCTACACGATATTTTTAGAACATAGACTGCAAGTACGTATACTATCTCATACTGTCAGTGTGTCTCCATTAAATAGCTTTGAAAATAACAATCTAAGAATTAACATTGCCTAATTACAATACTAGAATGAACTAAATTATATCGACTTCGAAAAAAAAGAAGCGCTCGTAGCTAAGTTTGCTTGGCCATTCTGAACCGATCAGCGAAGCTAAGCAACGTCCACCGCGGTCATGAGTTGGATGGGTGACCGCTGGTGACATTACTACTGAGCGCTTCTGTGCTTCGGAGGGCACGTTAAGCCGTCGGTCCCGGTTGTTGTCTTCGGATGGCAGTCGTTATAGCATGATAGTAGGGCATTTTGCGAATGCCCGCCTGGCTAGCTACCACCCTCAAGTAGAAAATCTGTCGCCAAGCACCTAACGGTGTGTTCCAGCAGCTGTCCTTAAGAGCCAGTAATTCTCTAGGTTAGCCTGAACAACATCTTCGACCACATCATCACTTACCATCAGGTGAGATAGTGGTCAAAGGCTAACCTATCATGCATAAAAAAAAAGGTTCGCGATTGAACTGCTTTTTTGTGTTTGTTACCTTATAACTGACAATGAAGTTTTACACGGTGTACCGATTTCTAAGTTTTTTTTCTTATATTCGAAAGCTGGTGTTTGTCTTTTTGTCCCATTAAATTTGAGTTAGATCTGTATGTCAGTAATCCCTAATAATGCGTATTTAATCATTGAAGTCGTTTTTTTTGATAAAATGTTATGATAGATTTTAATAGCGTCGTAAAATTCATGAATACTTCTGATGCAGACGACATATTTTTTTATTATACTAGTAAATTAATTGAACTTGATTTGATGCAGGGTACATAATAACATATATTTTAATTGTGTTCTTATGTGCCCTGCTAATAAGTAAGCAGCAATTATTTATATTAATGCTAATAATATTGAATAAAAATTACATACTTTTAATATTGAATCATGCTTTTCAAACCATTTTCTGATTAACTACGAGTATAAAAATCTTTTCGTAGCTAATATTAGAAGTAAATACTTAATGTTTTTACATTTGATAGATTAACCGTTGTTTTTTTTTACTTTATGGTGAGTGAAGATGTGGTCGAGGATGGTTAACTGGCTTAACATAGATCGGAAACTGGCTCTCAAGAACTGCTGCCTGAACACACCGCAAGGTGCTTGGTGACACATTTTCTTCTTGCTATTTAGAATAATATATTCTAAATGCCCTGTATAATCATGTGCCACGTGCAAAAACATGTCAACATGCTTTTATTTAAAATATAATGTTGTCAGTTTAAATGTCTACATCAAATGTGAAATGGCTTTCCTGACTGAAAGATTACGACTTCATCATCAGACTTCAACATCGACTTCATCAGAGTAATGTGAAGTGTTACTTTAGAAGTTTGACGCCCTAGTTTTGATCACCGGGTAAAACGATTATTTCATTCTTCTAACTAAGAAAGTACAGTAGTAGTCCGGACTCTGGCACTGTGTCCGGTGGATAGCAAAAGACTCGCCTTTTTACATTGGCTAAATCTAAAAACTATCGGGCAAAAATGGTTGCAACCATATTTTTTTCGGATTAAAAATGCAGGGTGACACGACTTTTTACATAAAAATAAGAGTAATAATAATATTGATTTCTTAAAATTTGACGATTGCAAATCAAGTAATGAATAAATTGAATATTATTTATTCATATCCCAAGTTACGAATATGTATCATTTACAGCGAATAATTAAGACTACCTATATAATGTTTTACTATGTATATATTTATATAGTGAAGGTATGTTAGTATATATGTATATGTATGTATTTATTTAGTGTTTGTATGAACGCTTATTTAGATAATATTTAATGGAGGCAAGTTTGTATAATGTATTTATTTAAATAGGTGTAAAAGTGTAAATACTCCGTTAGGTAACTATTATATAAGTTTGTTTAATTTGTTAATTGCCAACCTGGCAAATTTTTGCGAGTTTATTTTTCTCACATCGGTTGTCTGTAAGAAATTTCTTTGAGCAATAAGACCGCCCTTTGTATACGTTTATTTGTAATGGAATACCTGTATCTGTGAGGAATATAAAAGAATGCGCGCAATGGACGCGGGTTTGAATCCCGCACATGACTTAATTTTTTCCTCTCGTAAATGTAATTTTGTTACATAAATGAAGTTATGGTCAATTCACTTTGAACAGATAATGTGTATGTCAATCTCTTTGTTAAGTATAACGGTAATATATACTTATGTTTTTAGGATTGCACTGGTGCTGTGACGTCACAGTTCGTTAACGACTGCATCCATCGACATCTCATAAACATTGGAGATTGCGGTGGTATTCTCTATTGTACCATGCAGTACCATAAATCAAGTAAGTCCTCTTAAAATCTTTATGATACTTGTTTCCACCCGCATATTTTCCAGAGACGAAATTGGTTATATGGCGCTCCTTCGGACTTTACTCAGTTAAATATGATGAAAGTAATCTAAGTACTATTTCAAGGTTCATCATAATCCACATAACTCCTTACATAAACTCACACACACATACACACACACTCACGCACACACACCCTCACACACACACACACCCTCCCTCACACGCACACACACACACACACACACGCACACGCGCGCGCGCACAGACACCTTGATTTTAATTCATATTTTTTATTGTAGAACATTGCATTTTTTTTTAAGATTATCTAAAACGTGTGTGCTATCAATACAATTAAAAAAGTACAAAATAACTTTAAAGGCTTTAGTGTCAAAGAAGTCGTATTACCATATAATTTCAACGTTCACCGATCGATAATCCAAAGCTGAACTCTTGAAATGAACTCAAACTTGAAATGAACTTTGAAGCAATGATGTCGCCTTTGCATCTGTGTCACCTGGACCTTGCACTTTACAGCAGCGTAAGGATTCATCTCAGAAGGACTTCTTCGTCAGCATACTGTTTCAACTCATAGGTAACACAAGATTGCGAGTGAATTTGATTAAGAAAATTATAGGAAGATAGAGCACTGTTTCGTGCGGTTAAATTGCGGTAGGTACAATTCCTAGTACGGGCATTGCACGGGTTTAATGAATCAATAAAATTTAATTGCAATCTTAAGAAACAGGGATTCATCGTTTCCTTGCGTTTCACTACCAATATTCGATCGTAAAAATGTTTACAGTCGTTGCGAAAGATGATTTTTTTTGCAGTCGTAAAGTCTAACATGAAAATAAATAGAGGAGCATGTTTTAAAATCCCTGAAGAGGGCTTTATTTTTTTCTGGACGCCTGAATTTATGTTTTATACTACATTTGTATCTATACTTTCGTATTACAACTGTTATTTTGGTAGTAGTCCTTATATGAATATATATTAAGGGCCTGTTTCAGAATGTTCGAGTAAGTTCCGGTTATACTACCCAGATCATATTTATTAGACAAAACGCTATCTTTTCGTTTCACAGTCATCGATTTAGCCTATCCATCGGTTAAAGCTTGAAACGCGCTGCATGGTAACTGTCATTTTTATGATTAAGTTATTTAATATGTTGGTTAGCAACCCGAAACTTTATTAGGATATTCTGGAACGGACCCTTAGACTAATTTTATATTCGAGCTTCTTACTCATGCAAAATGTAAATAAAACCAGATTGGTTACGGCGAGAAAATCATAGAGGTGTTCGTATGTATTGATGTGACAAAAATGAATTATCATTAAAAATGGTCATTTTAGTTTAGGGTTTGCAAGAGTTTAGTTGACATAAATCATTTATTGCAAGAAATAAGGTAGCAAGGAAGAAGTTACGTTTCTTTTCTCGCATTTCATTTCACACTGGGGTGTTATAATTACTTACATAGTTTCTTGTCCACTATGTGCCTATAACATGATTTAGACACGATTGCGACTAATTGATAGGATTTTAGCTTCTATAAATATCTAGAAAATATTATGTGTGAAATGATATATGATGAATGTCAAATGTAAAAATGGCACGAGATCAATGTAAAAGTAACTGTTATAAACAGAACAGCCCTTCGACTCATATGTTTCCAGCCTGGTGGTCGTCTCAAGAATGCCTCGCCCTTCACTTCGTGACAACAATCACCACTCGTTTTAGCGGGCAATCACCCAGCCAATCACAGAGTGTGTCGTATGTTTAATACCGTCAAAAATGGTGGTGCCACTGACGGCTCGGTGTTGCCATTACCACATCCGCTAACTGACTAGTATTAAATAGTTATTTGTCCAATAATACCATAATACCTAATGAAAACATAACATAACAAATATTTAGTTTGTTTATAATTACTCATCAAAGAATTTTGGAATATTCGCACGTAATTTTACTAAAATCACCAATAACAACTGATTCAGTATTATCGATACGGGTATAAAATATAAAACTGAGTTTTTATTGCCAGATAGCATCGGACAACAAAACCCACCTTATTAAGATTACCACTTCTGAATTTATCATTGACTCACCTCACTTTAATCGTCGACTACCTCACTTTAAAAGCGCGTAATTGCTGCAAAATCATTCCACTTCTTTTCAGAACTCCTATCAGCTTCAAGGATCTTTGTAATTTGATCGCCGTTTTAAACTCGGAAGTTTTAATAAAAATTTAAAGGACTGGACTTTATTCATAGCATTTTAATACTTTGGTAACATGAATAAAAGCTTTGTTCGGACGGAAAAAACAGGAAGTCTTGGAGTGTTATGAAATTTGAAGCTCATTTGTGTAAGAATTCGGGATAAATGTAATTAAATTTTAGATTAGAGCTATGAGCTCAGGATTAATAAAGTAAAGAATAATAAAAGCAAATAAATTTAACATAAAATACTTTACTTAAAAATCTAACTAACTACTATTCAGGTACAGCTCATAAGTGTGCCTAGAACAAAATTAACGAGCAAAAATATCTTTACAAATGTTTCGCTTGCCATGTTTCGGTCACATATAATAAGTAACAAAGTTATTACAAGTTCCAAGCACCGGAATGCTACTCAGATTTTTTTGGAGCAAAAACCCAATAACTCCTCTCCGATATGAACTGAGGGTCTCTCGATTCTGAACCAACGCTTTACGGCAAACGATGTAATTAGACATAGAAATAGTACTTTTCATACTTATTTAACTACTAGTATATTTTTATATAACCAAATACTAATCGGACAAACTCACGGGTCAACGTGTCTTTTTTTTTGTATTTTATTGTGACGGAACAAGCTCGAGCCCCACCTGATGTTAAGCGGACTAACCTCTGCTTATAACAGATGCATTTCGTCACAAGTCACGAATTGCACTACGCCCGTCACATTGAGACATAGTTGTCAAGTATCATGTGCCTGTAATTTCACTGACTCTCAAGGACTGCTGCCAGGATACACGGTTATGTGCTTGGCGACAGATTTTCTACTTGAGGGTGGTGGCTAGCCAGATGGGCATTCGCAAAATACTCTTCCACCATGCGGTAAAGGTCAAGCCCACGGCAGGATTCGAACCATGGACCTGCTGCGCGGCAGTCCATACCCAATGCCACTGAGCCATCACTGCTTCACAACTTTGTGGAAGTCGGACCGTGATAAGGTTAGGTCAGTACATCACCGGTTCCGACTTAAATAAGTTTTCATTTAAAATATTATTTTATACACACCTACAAATATTTTAATGGTAAATACTGTAGCATCTAACCAATTTCCACGTAACAGTCTCTGAACATATCACACATTGGGACGTTTAATTTGCTGTTCCACTGACTGCTAATTACAAGTTCGATTTATACCACATACGGGTCCGTTTTCGCAAATTAGCGAATTTATTGGATGTGCTGGTTCTGTGATTTTCGTTTGGGGATAGGCTTTTGTGACTGGCAAATAGGTAGAGGTAGGATTTACGTACATTCTCCGCATATTGCGGTAGTCGCTTTGAGAGATCAGCGAAATTAGTGATCTGTTTTTGACGGTAGCGTGATCGTTCTTAACCGTTGATGTTTTCTGCGGACATATATGTAACTGCTATTGGCATTTTACTACCGTTTCCGTGCTTCTCAGACTATCGCCAATCCTTGGTGGCATCTTAGAGTAGCAGTCTGTCACCTATGTCAGAGGCCTTCAATGACCAGGATACTCCGGCACTTACAAATAATAGAGTAAGTGACTTCCATATTTAAATATCTATTAATATTTAGGGATGAACCTTTATGACCATACTGCAAAAGATGTAGCAGAGGTGCTAATATACCAATACATGTGTGGTGTATCTAGCACGAAAAAGAATAGCAATGAGTATGTACATTAGAGGCAGCCATTATTAGTAGTTACGGAATAAAATAATCATTGATTGCCATTGACGTGTCCTTAAGCTATAAGAAGGAATAAACATTATATTATTTAACGAAGAGAATTGATCAAGTTGGTGTTTGTTTTTTTATTGTTTGAAAATAGAAGCAGATTAAGGGCAAAGAAGATACTAAATGCAGTGGCAGAAGGCGACATGTTGTGCCATAGCGGAATAGGTACACAACGAAAAACTAATAAGAATTTCAAATAAGGTGTTCTATTAAAAATTTGTTACTGTTTACATAAATTACTAAAGAGTATGTGGCCTAATACAGACAACACATATATTTGTTTTGAATCGTAAATAATACCTAACATATTCGCCAATTTTCTAACATTCACAGTCGTGTCTTCCATTGGTTGTTAAACTCTCATACTGGGATTTATGTTTAGGAAGCCGTGAGGGTGGATACCATTGTCTATAAATTAACTATTAATTATTATAATTATTATAACCATTGTCTATAAATTCAGTAAATTGCCAATCAGCCGTGTTTATGCAGCTTTGTTCGAGAATGAAGGAAACTAGTAATTTGACAACGAATATCTCGGTTGGTGAGCGATACGCAATATAACAATACGCAAAGAACTGTACTATTCTCGACGGTTTGTAAGTATTTGTTGTTTGTAGGGTCTGAAGCTAAGGGACGAAACAAGTGGGTCATACTCTCCTGTCGCTCCTTTATTATCAGCATCATAATCAGCCTGAATTAGTCCACTGTCTGTGATTTGTGGATGTCACTCCTAATGCACCCCACTGTGCCCAAATGGTTTCTCAAAGTTTTTTTATCTATCTACTGTTATGTTTTCACTCAGTATTATGGTATTATTGGACAGCAATAAATATTTAATACTAGTCAGTTAGCGGATGTGGTAATGGCAACACTGATCCGATAGTAGCGCCACCATTTTGACGGAATTAAACATACGAGATGCTCTGTGATTGGCTGGGTGATTTTCCACTTAAACGAGTGTTGACACGAAGTGAAGAGCGGGGCATTCTTGAGACGACTACCAGGCTGGAAACATATGAGTTGAAGGGCTGTTCTGTTCTTTACTACACTACTTAAGGGTATATTTTAGACGAACGCCCCCATATGAAACCCAGCTCCAATCTCATATTAATAATAGCGAATAAAACTCAATGATTTTTACCTACGTAATCACTACCCTAATATCTAGGTTTGTGGTGCATCAGATTTTCATTAAATTATACAGTTTTAAAATTACACTAGCTCAAAAACTCGTAATTTTAGATAAAAGAAAGACTCAACTTTAAGCATATCTTTCAAGAAAAATAAGCATGTTTTTAATATTTCTATTGCACCACAAACATGGGGAATATAATGAACTTTCTATAATGGGAAGTTATTTATACATGTGGACTATACTTTTGAAATAAATCTGGAGCTACGAATAACTGGCTCAAACTCCTAAAAACAGTGCTTTATACTAAACGCTATATAATAAAAATTTTAATTATTAGTCCAAAAGAAAAAGGATTGAAGCCAGAAACGATAGGTCTAATAATACACTATATTTACATGCTAGTTTTTTTGAATAACATGTTGAGTTTATATAAGAGTGAAGTTGAGTTCACGCTTTGGCTGGCGGGTATATGTCCTTAAATTTAACTTATTTAGGGTCACTACAATACTATGTGTTTACTAGCAACACAAAAACCGGCACAAGAACATATAAAAATAATGTTTTCGCTATATGTTCAGTTTTGCTTCCAGCCCCTTCCTGTCGTCGGTAGACCCTTACTGGAAATGCTCTCGCGTAGGCCTTAAGTGAAAAAAAAGTATGTAACAGATAACATAAAAATGTTTGATGTGCATTTGTTAAAACTTTTTTCATATATCTCCAGTTTCTTTGAATTTGAAACCCATTTATATAGTAACTTTATTATTTGCTATACTTAGTAACAATTTTTTTTAGTATTTTTTTTTATGTTAAGTATTGTGACCGAACCATCTCGAGGCCTACCTGATGTTAGGCGGTATCCTCTGCCTATAACAGATGCATTTCGTCATAAGTCACGAATTACACTGCGCCCGTCACCTTGAGACATAGTTGTTAAGTCTCATGTGCCTATAATTTCACTGGCTCTCAAGGACTGCTGCCGGAACACACCGTTAGGTGCTTGGTGACAGATATCTTGAGGGTGATGAGACTTGAGGGTGGTCGCCAGGCAGGCGGGCACTCGCAAAATGCCCTTCCACCATTTGGTGAAGCTCAAGCTCGCGGCGGGATTCGAACCATGGACCTGCTGCGTGGCAGTCCATAGCCAATGCCACTGAGCCATCACTGCTTCAAATTGTACATAACAGTTTTAACTCACAGGCAACAAACATCTTCATAATGAAGTGACTTATAACAATATGATTAAACTTCACTTCGTGTGATCATATCATATTATATGCGAACATTTACATAAAATACGAGTATGTAATTCCACTTGAGTTACATTGTGTTTTTACCCCGTGTGGTGCTGGGTTAGTATGTAACTTTTCCCCAGAAATGGGCTGTCACATTCTCATTGGTGTTGTAAGAGGCGACTAAGGGAAAAATAGGAGTTACTGACTACTTTCACTGCGATCTCCAAGACGCCTGCCAAGTGCGCGGATCAAGGCAAGTCCCCCCATATGGGGGAGACTTTGTTCAACGGTGGATATTCCGGTTGGTTTGTGGTGGTGGTGTTTTTGATGTCATTGTACTTAGGACGACAGCAATCTAAAATATTACAATAAATATGTAACGGGCTTCAATCGCTCTAAATCTGAGGCGACTGAATCTGTACTACATAATATTTAATGTATTTTAGCAATCTGCATAATGTCTGATACGATGTTATCATATGGATTTTAATTTTCTCTAGGCGACGAGATAAAGTAAACTCATTATATCGCTACCTTGGGGTAGAAAGGTCGTAAAAACCAAAACCTTACTTTACAGGACGAGCAAAAATCAAAATTTTAGTAACTATTTCGATACTAACTTTTTTTTCTTCTAGGTATATTGACCCTATTAAGTGAGATTTGTTAATTTTGTATGTTCTTTGCAAAAGTTTGTAGTTTAGAAGTTAGCGTGGATTTACGACCAATTTTTTTTATTACACGGTTTATACACCCCATATTTATTTGAGTTATTACATTGTAATGAGTCGTAACTAGGTGTAAGTCGTTGGTATTGAGCTTAAAAACCACTAACATAAAATAAAGAGTCGTAAAATCAATACCTTTCAAATGTAAAGAGTAGAATGTTGAACTAAGGCCTCCCCCATAGAACGCCACAAGGAAGGCTATTAAGCCTGCACCGAGGCAGCGATACGTAATTGTGGTTCGTTTGTTCCCTTGCTGTATCTTTATTTCTTAATTTTGAGTTATGTAATTAATACATATTAAATTTAAGGATTATTTCTATAAATCATACACTTTAGAAACACGATAACTTAAAATTTTCTAGATGGAAAAATATCTAAAGTTACATCTAAAAACAAAGTCAACCCTTGTACGGCGTAAATACTTAACAGAGAGTCATCCGTATTTGAAAAATAAAAAAAAATATATGTTTTCTATAACGTATACAGATTACATTTTTCAAATAGGTATTTGTTTTTACTATACGAACGAAATACTCAAATTCCCGATGTTCCGCCCATTTTAGACAGAGCCGCGATGCTTTGTCCCTATCCGCTTTAGTAATTCTTTAGCCGTCGGATGGGGACGATGCTTTGGCGTGCCTTACTTACGCACACATACGCGGCGCGCCTAAAAAGCTCGGTGCGCCCTTAACCACTTGCAACCATTGGATACCTGTGACTATTACGATGTCGTCAGTCCACCTTGTAGGAGCCTACCAACTCAACGTCTTCTGGTGTAATGTGGTAACCACTCTAGAACCTTTCTTTCCCATCGGTTATCCGTTCGTCGAGCAATGTGATCCGCTCATTGCTACTTCAACTTGCAAATTCGGAAAGCTATGTCGGCGCACAGAGACTCCGAGCATAGCTCTGTCATGTGTATGTCTCCAGCTTACTCAATTGAAATTTCTTAATTCTGAATATGCCAATATTTAGAGCCGATTTAGTGCAATTATGAATACCAACTCAAAATTTAGGTGCCAAATAAACTTCGATGCTACACGTGATTATTAGTGTGTTAGCTGGCGTTATGGTCTCCAGCTGACACATGCTGTATATACGAAACGGCTGAAGATGTGATTATATACTATAGCCAGAGATTTAGCGCATAATTTGTGCCAGTGGCACAAAAAAATTTAAACGCCCTACTTGAAAACTGTAGTAGTAATGACCCGATTACAACGTGTAAGCTGGAGACCACGTGTCTACAGCTGCTCATCTGTATCTTCTGAACGAATGGGCCTACGACTTTGTTTAATAAGTCAAAATTTAGCGCCAAATTTGTGCCATCGGCACTAAAATTTTCAAGTCTGTGGCTATTAAGGTTTTGGAGCTACAAGCTCAAATAAACGTGTAAGCTGGAGACACATGTCCCCAGCTAGCACATGCTGCACAGCTCAAACGGGAAAGGCTAGACTACTGTTTAATAGCTAAAAATGTTGGGTAGAATTTGTGCCATCGGCACCAAAATTTTCAAAACAATGGGCCTCATAGTTTTTGCGTAATAAGCAAAAACATTTCTTCCCGCCTAAATATTTAAATATTTCGTTGAAAACGTTACTGAACGCGGCGTTGCCGTCCCGTTCGCTGTAACTGCAATCTGTTTTGAACCTTATTTCTATAGCGTTAGAACTTACTTTTTGCTTTTTTCGCAAAATGACGCGTACGCGTAGACAATCGCGACGCCAATACGACTTCGACGATGCCGTCGATCAGCCGGAACCTCAAGCCGCAGCAAATAACTTCTCCCGTGACGACATTGCCGCCATGATGGCGACACTCCAGCGCTCGCAAACGGAGACTTTACAACAACTGTTCGATCACGTTATGCAGCGCCAAAACTCTCCATCTCCATCGTTGTCAGCACCCGTGCAACCAACGTCTGGCAACTTCACCGCGTGCACGGCACGGTTCAGCGGAACTCCTCACGACTCGCTCGACTCATTCCTGGATGCCGTCGAAGCGTACAAGGAGTGTGCCGACGTTAACGAAGCAAACGCCCCTCGCGGTCTTTCTATGTTGCTCGTAAGTGATGCCGCGACCTGGTGGCAGGGAGTGAAGGCAACAATAACGACGTGGACTGCCGCAGTTCAAAGCTTACGCAGCGCCTTCGGTGACACTCGCCCGCCGCATCGCATATACCGGGAGTTATTCAGTCGATCACAGGAAAATGAAAAAACGGAATTGTTCATAGCAAAAGCACGATCGTTACTATCAAGGTTACCTAGTGGAGATTTATCTGAAAAAGTGGAATTGGATATGGTTTACGGCTTGCTTCATCAAAGAATCCGAAAACGTCTACGGCGAGATGAATCTCATACATTTAACGTCCTTCAACGTAAAGTACGAGAAATTGAGGACGCCGCCGCCGAAGATTTTCATGATGAGCGCCCTACTACACGCTTTCGACATGCAGACGCAGCGCCCTCACACGGAGCTGCAGTACCCGCCCTAGCGTCATCTTCGCGTTCGCCTCCGGCGCCACGCCCGCCCGCGCTTCGCCGTCCAGGGCCGCGCTCGATGGCCGCGCTCGATGGCCGCGCCGCGCCGGGCCGCGCCGAGGACGTCTGTGCCATCGACATCCGTCGACGGGTACCCAGCTGCTAGTCGATCTACGCGAATTAACTCGGAGCCTACGCCACAACCCTCGAGTTCATCATCATTCTGCGTCTACTGCAAAAGTAGAGGTCATAAGCGAGAACAATGTCAAAAGCTAGCCGCGAAAACAAACAATAACAATGTCAGTGCAAGTGTAGTGCCTAGTTGCTATGAATGTGGTGAAAAAGGAGTTACTCGATCTCAATGTTCTAAGTGTAATTCGCGATATTACGCCATAGATTACGTTGACGGCCACGAAGTTCCATTGGTTGGATCGAGTTCAATGACCCCTTACCTACACCGCACTCGTAATTCATATCCCGGTAAGACAGAAACTCAGGTGAGTACTTTTAACAGTAATAACTTTCATTCTGTCGTTACTAGCGGGCCTACAGATTCTCTTTCCATCGGAGAGCCTACTATACCTATAAAAGCTCAATATCAAAAATGTAAACAAACAATAAATCCGTTGAGAGAATCTAAAAATAGAACTTACCTACCTACCGACTTTAAGGCCGCAATACCACAGCTGTTTTGTGCATGGCAGTATAGTAGACATATAAGTATGTATTATCCTGCTGATTTTAAAGCTGTTATGCCGAAATCGTATTTTGGTTTTAGTAAACGCGCGTCTGTGTCTCGTAGGTTACCTGAATAACCTAACTCATGCGATTTAGATAAAAATGCTTTTTATTTTATGCCGTGTGATTTTATCAATGTTTTACCAAAAGATTTTATGTCTGATCTGTGTGTTTTAACCAAGGGCAAATCATCTCAATGTTGTGGTTCTGATAAGAATAGTAGGGTGACCATGATGTCGAACGGACATGCACCTCTTGTTGCGGATAACTGTTTATTTCGCAATTATGCCGCCACAGGTGATCGTTCCGAAGGCATACATGATGGTAGGGTGACCATAATGTCGAACGGACATGCACCTCTTGTAGCGGATAACTGTTTATTTCGCAATTATGCCGCCACAGGTGATCGTTCCGAAGGCACACTTGATAGTAGGGTAACCATGAAATTGGGCGGACATGCACCTGTTGTTGCGGAAAGTTGTTTCAACCGCCAACATGCATTTACAGGGGATCGTACCGAAGACCTACTTCATAATGGGGTGACCATGACCACTCTTGGGGACAAATTTTGTGACTCGTCTTTTTCTAGGTTTGAGTCAAAATGTTCAGTTGCACCAGCCTTCGATGCCGCTGGGATGAGAAGTGTGTCCATGACTTCAGTGGAAGGCATCCTTGACTCTTCTTCATCTCCACTTTGTGAGTTTCCTGTCGGTGATCCAGGTAAGTGCACACCTTTTGTCAACAACACTAGGGTGACCATGAATCTTGAAAATTATGATTTTAATGATATTAATATTGGTAACTATCCACCTTCGTTACCTACTAGTATGAGTAGGGTGACCAAGTCACCGACTTTCTCTTTATCTACGTTAGGGGCATCAAATGATATTTGTCTTCAAGATAGTAAAAATCATGACAATCGAAGGCCTATATTAGGTATAGAAATTTTAGGAACCAGAAGTATAGCTTTGTTAGATACTGGTGCGCGCGGCTGTGTGGCCGGCTCGTCACTTCATAGCCTTCTTATTGAGAAAAATCATCCTTGCCATGAAGTGACTAAAATAATAAATTTAGCTGATGGTTCAACGCAAAGTCGCCAGGTTCGTGTTGCTAACCTCCAAGTCTTATTAAAGGAAAATAAATCTTTTATGGCGGAATTTATTATATTTCCTGACGCCACAGGAAATGAAACTCTTCTTGGCGTTGACTTTATTAACGCTGCGGGTCTTATGATTGACTTTGCTGCTTCCAAATGGAGCTTCTCGGGTGGTAGGCATGTTTACCCATTAGAGTATGAAGCTCGAAAGTCATGCACGATGGTCTCCACTGCTGATTTCTTGAGAGTAGATGAAGGTTTGATGCTAAGTCCTGAACAACGATTGCAACTTTCTGATCTTCTTCAGGAAAATGAGGATATCTTCCAAGCAGGGGGAGCCCCGACACCTTTCACAGAACATCGTATTGGCGGCACAGTGAGCAGACCTCATTGTGATGATGTTGCTGCTTGCAATCTCTGTTCCGTCTCGCTTGATCTTCCTCAGGTCTCTGCAACGGATCTACGAGCGGCACAGCTAGAAGATCCTGAAGTGCTGAAAATCATACAGGACCTGGAAGATGCTGACGAACTTACCTCTACACGATGGCTGGAACGTGGGTATGTCGTGTCACAGGGTGTTTTGTACCGGTACGACCCTGATGCTGACTGTGAAGAAGCTCAACTTGTCGTTCCAAACTCTAAAAGAGAAGAAATTCTCAAAGAACTGCACGATTCGCCTACAGCTGGTCATCAAGGAATAGAGAGGACTTTACACCGACTTCGTGAAAGGTATTTCTTTCCAGGAATGAGTAGGTACGTTACAGAGTACTTGAAAAATTGTATTGACTGCCAACGTTACAAAGCTTCCAATCAGAAGCCCGCTGGGCTATTGCAAACTCCGATTTTACAACAAAGATCTGAGGTTCTTGCTGTAGATCTTTTTTGTCCATTGCCTGAAGGAGACTTTTAGTGGACGATGTAGCTACTAGGTGGGTCGAATTATTCGCCTTAAAGGACGCCACCGCTGAGAACTGCTCCCGTGTCCTCATCGAGGAATATTTCCTTCGATATGGTTTACCGCGACGGGTGATCTCAGACAATGGACCTCAGTTCATCTCGGCTGTGATGCAGCAATGTATGTTTGCTCTTGATGTCAAACAGGAACTGATTCCTGTGTACCACCCTGAAGCCAATCCTGCTGAGCGCAAGAATAGGGATTTGAAGGTTCAGCTGTCCATGCTAGTCAAATCAGAGCATAATAATTGGCCTAAATATTTGGCTCATGTCCGATTTTCTATGAATAGTGCTGTTTGTAGCACAACTGGTAAAACTCCTGCTTATCTGACCTTTGCTAGGGAAATGCACCTTTTGACGTCCGCCATGATATACGTGGTATTATGGATAAAGAAAATTTTGTGCCACAAGCGACACCTTACTTGAGGTCGTTTGTTAATAGCATGCATGACATTCGTGAACGCGTTGAAAAGTGTCAAGACCAACGAAAGGAGACGGCCGATACTGCACGTCGCCCCGCTCCGACTTATAAGGTAGGTGATTTGGTCTTGGGTAAAACACACGATCTAAGCAACGCTTCTAAAGGTGTAACTCGAAAGTTTATGCCTAAACGTGACGGACCCTACAGTATCAAGCGAATTGTTAGCCCAACAACATTTATTCTGGTAGATTCCGCGAATACTATTATAGGGAAATATCACTCTACAGACTTAACGCCTTTGACAACTGCAACATCTCATCACGATATTATACATGTCATGCCCAAAAGAGTTCGTGGCAGGCCGCGTCAACCAGGTCCTTCTACAGATAATTTGAATCCCAGGTCCGAAACGGGACGTTCTTCCGACCTGGAGGGGGAGTCTGTAGCGCCATCTTATTTAAACGGGCTTATCACATCTCGTAACACTCTTTCCCGCGGCTATTCCAACCAATGGGACTCAACCGCCAACGCCGCCGTTCGCTCCCGCGCGGATTTCGAAACGAACAGCGCCCTCTCGAAAAACAACACACGGCGTTGCCACGCACAGTAACTATTCCGGCGCGCTACTGCGACTAAGCACATAACTGCATATTTGTTATTGTTATTTTTTTTGTAAACGCCTAAATGTCTGTATATGTTACCTTCCTATAACATTAAACAAGTGCGTTTTACTATAGACTTGTGTTCTCAGTTATATATCCGTAAAAAGGTACCTAGCCATTGTAAGGCGCAATCGATAAGTAACACCACAGATGAAAAAAGAACTCCAGAAATGAAACCAAATACAAAACGTCAAAGATTATCATTTAAAAGGTACTTTGATAGCCGTACAATTGACACCGTATCGTAAATTTGTGTTACTTCTTTGATAAATAACAAGGCGATAGCGTAACTCACCAATAGTTGCAATGGAACACAGCGTGAATTCATTACAAGCAAGAAGAAGAATATTTCAATCACCGCTTAAACTACGAAATTGAACGCCTAAAATGTAAGCTTTTAGCTTCCTTGGTACTTTTCAATAATAAGTATAATTATAAAGTACCGATGTGCTATTCAGTATTACTAACTTATCTTTTCCGGTGACATTACTGTTGAACTTAGTGGTTAGTATAAAATGACACTTAATTCCAATTATAACCACCATCGCAGGGCTAAAAAAGTTTTTGACGCTTCAGATAATAATTATACATTAGTTACCTATAGTTCTTAGCAATATAATAATAGCGTAATAATAGCACCAGTCTAATAGTACTAGTATGCCTAAGTACAATATTTAAGTCGGTTATTTATATAAATAATGAAAATAAGTATCCAGATAACCGTGGTGGTAACGAATACCGGCCGAGATACGTGGTTTATACACCCCTTTTGCTTTAATTATTTTTTTATTATGACGGTATTTATGATTTATACGTAGCACTTTACTGTTTCTCAAGGATTTTACTTCCTATTCAGTTTTTTCTGCCGAAAGAAAAGTATCTTCAATAATAAATGATATCTTATTTTCTAATTTTCAGATGAATAAAAGGATATAATTTAGTAAGCACCTAACGGTATCGTCACTGGGATTCTCCTACTCTGATTCCCACCCCACTGACTCCTGTTAGACAGGATCTACAGTTGATACCATGAATAACGAAAACCCAGTCAATTATCATAATGTGAACACGCAGTTGACTATTATTAAGATTAGGTATATTGGATATAGCTAATCCTAATAATAGTCATTAATATAATAAAGCACTCATAGCGAAGTTTGCTTAGCCTCAATGACCCGATCATTAAAGCAACGTCCGCCGCGGTCATGAGTTGGATGGGTGAACGCAAGTGACATTACTACTAAGCGCTTCCGTGCTTTTGAGGGAGATAGTGGTCAGGACAAAAAAAAACTACAAACTGAATCACAATCAACAAGGTGAGATAGGCAGATACAAAGTAAAGCAAGCATCTTACACTAATGTACGTAATTTATAGGAACTAGAAATAGAAACCCGTTACCATTATAAAATGACCCTTATCATAGCAATCATAACGTCTTAAATGACTTTAATTACCGAATTTCTGCTACCATCGGTGGCTTCGGCGCGACGTTTGCTTTCAAACGTATTTTTTGGAGTAATTATTCTAATAATATATGTACTCCATACTCAAATTATTTGTAAATATGTAATTGTTTAAGGATGCAAAAGCCACTTTGCACTTCCCGAATGTTTTCTGTATGGGTGTAAATACTTTACTGTCAGCTAATCTGCTTTTGAGCTCAGGGTGTAAAAACTAAATTGTACTAAACGTATAGAAGTAAATGGCTGTATATCAAAATCATACTAAACTTTGGTTTATACAACCAAGCGGAATTTGTTGCTTTGGTAGTACATCATACTCGGTTCAAATCTACTGTCTTTTACAAGCTGAACTTGTAAAAAAATATGGCATTACACCTACTGATCATAGCAATATTTTTTGTTTTGGTACTTACATCATCAATTCCAATAAAAACTCTGTTTAGACGTTAAGTCATCTTATAAAAAACCATATTTTTTTTTCAAATTGGCAAAAAATAAAAACCATTTTTTTTTACCAATTTGAAAGCTTCACATGGAGCAATCAATAGAGCGAAAAATTCTTAATAAGACTGCATTCATAACTCATTTTGGGTAAAATAGTTTATACGAACTTTCTACCCCAAGGTGTCGATATAGTCAAATACAAATACAACGAAAATAAAACACATTGTCATTTAATTTAACATACGTTTCAGCGCCGCTTGAATGGAACAGAGCCGTAATTAGAAGCGAGTGAAACAGCAAATTAAACGTACTTCCTGTGACGACTCAAATGATTTCCGTTTAAAACTATATTTCGTTCACTGGAATAGACCTCATATAAATTATATCGTTGACTGATCGTCTGTATTGGAATAAATGCTCAGTATTTTTGCCCAATAATGGGTTGTATAAAAATTCGTCGGTCACAGATTAAAATTTTAATTAAATAATATTATCTTGAAATACCAGGACGTGTATTGGATATAATAGTGTTATAATACGTTAGCAATGGATCTCAAGCGTTTCTCAATAAAGACAGACCGCTGAAATGTTTTATATATATGTATATTAAAATAGGTAGCCATGCTTACTTTCTTGATTGAAAACATATTTTATTCTATATGACATTGATTTAGACTGAATTTTATATTGGGATATTAAGTTCCTCGAAAAAGATCTTAAGAAGTAGAAGAAGCGCTCGTAGCGAAGTTTAGTTAGCTGTTCTTAAGCGATCAGCAAAGTTAAGCAACGTCCGCCGCGGTCACGATTTGGATGGATGACCACTAGTGACTGGGCGCTTCCGTGCTTCGGAGAGCAAGTTAAGCCGTCGGTCCTGGTTGTTGCCGGCGAATGCCCGCCTAGCTAGTTACCACCCTCAAGTAGAAAATCTGTCGCCGAGTACCTAACGGTGTGTTCGGCAGCTGTCGTTGAGAGCAAGTAATTCTAGATTAGCCTGAACAACATCTTCGACCTCATCATCACTTACCATCAGGTGAGATAGTGGTCAAAGGCTAACTTAAACGGCATGAAAAAAAGATCTCGTTTTCGAAACTGAGTATAAAAAAACTCTGTTCAAAAAAGGAACCAATACTTAAAAATTTTTCTTTTTATCCCGTTAATTCTACTGTTATTCGTCTGTTTAAACTACTAAAACGAAAATAGTAAGTGCCGCTTGCAACTGTGGTTCTTATATATATATATATATTACTAGCTTTACGGGCGCGGCTCCGCCCGCGCGTATGTCGGTTATCGCGCGAAAACATTAACCTCTTTTTGCGCAGTCGGATAAAAACTATCCTATATTTTTTCCCGGGTCTCAAACTATTTCCATGCTAATTCAATTTCATCCATAACGGTTTCATAATACAAGGAACCAATTATACGTCTAAGAATGGTAGATGGCCATACAAATAGCTAAGGTCTCTGAAGATCGGCCTGGTTTACCTAGTTACCTGCATATTAAGTGCAATGTTTAGATATGTGAAAATTCAAATTTAATTTTAGAACACTGAGCATTTCTTTTGCAGTATTATTTTTATTTATATACACTAACATATTCTCTGAAGTCTTGGCTGTCAGACTGACAAGTGAAGGTTTAAGCGTGTGTATGAGTGACTCACACCGTAACAGCTGAAAGGATTTGAATGAAATTAGGTTTAATATAATTTAATCCCAGACAGCTTACATTAAAATCTCGTCTGTACAGAAATAGTTATGGTAATAACTCTATACAGTTTTGTAGTTAGTTTTAATCATTGCGTTACCTACACTTAAAACATCTAAGTAAATAATTTCACCCACATTCATAATCATACTGATCATAATTATTATACGAATGACGTACTTAGTTACCTATTCATAAGTACTTTATCAGTACTCAGTACTAATATTATAAATGCGAAAGTAACTCTGTCTGTCTGTCTGTCTGTCTGTTACGCTTTCACGCCAAAACTACTGGAACGATTTGAATGAAATTTGGTATGGAGATAGTTTGAGACCCGGGAAAAAACATAGGACAGTTTTTATCCGACTGCGTAAAAAGAGGTCAATGTTTTTGTGCGATAACCGACATACGCGCGGGCGGAGCCGCGCCCGGAAAGCTAGTTTTATATAATTCCTAGCTTTCCGGACGCGGCTCCGCCCGCGCGTATGTAGGTTATCGCGCAAAAACATTAACCTCTTTTTTAGCAGTTGGATAAAAACTATCCTATGGTTTTTCTCGGGTCTCAAACTATTTCCATACCAAATTACATTCAAAGCGGTCCAGTAGTTTTGGCTCACGCCATAAAAAAAATACGTAACAGACAGACAGACAGACAGACTTACTGTCGCATTTATAATATTAGTACTGATATAAAATATAATAATATGATATAGTACTGATGATTTTTGACTCAATGAAGCGCCTTAATTAGGCAATAACTACTTATTAATTGTATAATCAGTACTATAATATTATAAATGCGAAAGTAACTCTGTCTGTCTGTCTGTCTGTCTGTTACGCTTTCACGCCAAAACTACTGGACCGATTTGAATGAAATTTGGTATGGAGATAGTTTGAGACTCGGGAAAAAACATAGGATAGTTTTTATCCGACTGCGCAAAAAGAGGTTAATGTTTTCGCGCGATAACCGACATACGCGCGGGCGGAGCCGCGCCCGGAAAGCTAGTTTTAATATATATAATGATGTCGTTGGATTTTACGTTATATTTGATGAATGTAATTGTTGTGCAAGATTGTTTATTTTTTGTTTCATTATTTTACCTATATTGCTAATTTGATCCTCAATTTCTATTACAATGTTTGGGTGATATTGTATTAAATATAGTTAGAATTAAAAAAATTCTTCATGTGCGTAAACTAAATGCTGGGCGACAGATTTTATACTTCAGAGCAGTTAACGCCCTACCACTTACAACCTATAATGACTGCCATCCTAAGACAACAACCGGGATTGACGGCTTAACGTGTCCTCAGAAGCCCGGAAGCGCTCAATAGTAATGCCATGAGCGGTCACCCATCCAAGTCATGATCCGCAGCGGACGTTGCTTAAAATAGGTGATCGGTCAAGAACGACTGAGCAATACGATTGCTTCGTATACTGTTAAAATATAGTAGATAACTTACAAAATTTACGTAGTATGATAACCACAAACCAAGTTTTTTTTTGGTTATGTTTTTGTTCCACGTTACCCTAATCCTATATCGTTCGTTATTATAACATAATCCATGTAAATAAGGCTTGCTTCACATTCTCCTATTGGGTGATTGTGAAATGTCACTAGGAGAAAATAATGTGTCAAATGAACAGCACGATAGAAATCATGTTTACTTTTTTAAGGAATGCTACGTAGAACAGTGATTTTTTTCATTTTCTTGCCTTCTAGCTTTCCGGGCGCGGCTCCGCCCGCGCGTTTGTCGGTTATCGCGCAAAAACATTAAGCTCTTTTTGCGCAGTTGGATAAAAACTATCCTCTGTTTTATCCCGGGTCCCAAACTATATCCATACCAAATTTTATTCAAATCGGTCCAGTAGTTTGGCGTGACAGCATAACAGACAGTTACTTTCGCATTTATAATATTAGTAGGTACTGATAGTACTGATTTTAGCCAAAAGAGGACTGGAATAATACTGCCAAAGATTCTAAACATTTCCAATTTTTATTTTTATTTTTTGTACTGCTGATATGTAAACCTTTGACCACAATCTCATCTGATGGTAAGTGATGATGTGGTCGAAAGTGTTAACAGACTTAACCTAGAATTACTCTCTCTCAATTTGTCTGGTAGGAGGGTTTGCGAAAACCTGTTATCACCTTCAAGTAGAAAGAATCTATTGCACCTAACGGTGTGCTGCTGCAGCTGTCCTGCTAGAGTTCAGATTATCATTTTGACTGATATAATAATAATAAATTTATTTGGAACCATAATAATCTGGAGCAGTCGTATTCATATTATTTTATTCCATAAAACATAGGTAAACAATGATGACAATTAGGAGAAGTAATGTCATGTATTGCCTTACCAACATATGAAATTGACTTAATTATCACATTAAATATAAATAGTAATAAAATTAAAATAAATAGATACTTCCCTCAATATGTTCTTTTGTGGTACTTTTTGCTATTAGTTACGAGTAACACATATATCTACTAACAACTCCGCATTAGTGAAATGAGGGTAAGATGTCGACTTCCAAGCTACATTTCAACTTGTCCTTGTCTAAGCAAATTATTTTGTTTCACGCGAGAACCCGCAATGCGGTGGAGAGCCAATTTGAAATCAAGAGCCAAAATTTCCAATCAGACTCCTATCCCACAGCTATAGTTTGGTTTTGAGTTTTGTTCCGTGATCGGTAATTTCACAGTAAATTGAACTCCGGTCATGAATTGAACAGCGATTTTAGCCGTTTTAGAGTAATTAGTGCAGTGATTGCTTGATTACCGATGCAATTGACTTTGATGTGATTGGTTGCGATTTTCGTGTTATTATCGCTGTTTTAGAATGCCTAATGCATTTTTTCTTCTTCATACCTGATAGCCACGTGTACTAATTTTTTGTGTTCTAATTATGTATTTGGCGATGGTAAGAAAGTAAGTCCTAGTATTTTTTTAAGTTAATTGTGACGGAATTAGCGCGAGTCTCGCCTGACGTTAAGTGGACTAACCTCTGCCTATAACAGATGCACATTTGGAGTGTCTAAGCACTGCGCCCGTCACACCGAGACATACATTTGCTTAATCTCATGTGCCTGTAATTATACTGGCTCACAAGGACTGCTGCCAGAACACAATGGAGCTTTGTGACAGATTTTCTACTTGAGGGTGGTAGATAGCCACTAGCCAGGTTTTTTAAGCTAGCTATCTTTCCATATTCTATTACTAAATAATGGAAACTGGCTCTCAAAGACAGCTATCGGTATGACTAGTAATAGATACTTGACTTCAGGCCATTTAGCACGTTTAAATCTACTGGTATTTTGCTCTTGAAGTCCTTGAACCTCAATCGAAGTTATACTCTCTCGAAGAACTTTTTCCTTCTATCACCACATGGAAATCACATAGAAATATTTATAAAAAAATATGTTGCTTGTAACTCATAAAGTATGTTGAGAAGGGATTTCATATTGAGATGTATATAGTGTATGTTATTCCGGATCTCTGGAAACTGGACAATAAGATCATGTAAAAGGAAAACACGATTAGATACAATTTTGTCCATCGAATAAACTGACGTAAAACTCATTACAGTTAAACTTCTCATCGTGAGTACTATTTGTATTACTTTTTATAATATACTAGCTTTCCGGCCGCGGCTCCACCCACGCGTATGTGTCGGTTATCGCACAAAGAACATTAACATCCTTTTGCGCAGTTGGATCAAAACTACCCAATTTCATCCAAATTAGTCCAGTAGTTTTGGCTTGAAAGCGAGAGAGACAGATAGAGTTACTTTCGTCTTATTAGTATGGATGTTAATTATTTATTGTAAGATACTTCAACCATATAATTGAAATATACATTTTTTATTGATTTTGCTTCAAAACGCGGTGGGGTAATTGGATCCAGATAAGCGGCAACAATAACCAACAGACATAAGTCCCCGATGATGACAATTTTTAACACAAACTCCATCTCGGCCCGATATTGAGAATAAAACCAAGTAAATGCTGCCATGCTCTGTGTCTGGGTACACGGAATACCAATTGACCTCTTACGATCTCTTGATAGCAGGAGAAGCTAAGCCATATAATTTTTTTGGTAAAAAGATTGATTACTAAGGTCGCACACTACACGTAGTTGTCAATAGCTTTCTAGAAAACCTTAATAAGAGAGACCAAATACTTTAAAATAAATTCTAGTTACCACTGATCTCTTTAAAATAATACAAGTGAAGTCAATAAATCGCTTCATCGATTTGGTTATTTGTGTTGTTCGTATATCAACTTACCAGCCTAGGTAAATAGTCTTCTGCTATTAAGGTAGATGTCACTAACACCAAAAATATGAAACGAAAACAAAAGAAAGACCCGCTTCCATAGCATGATTGAAAATTTACCAGGTCGGTATTCTGGGGTTGCGGGTTCAAGTTCCGCTGGAAGTTATATATTCCATCAGAAATAATTTCTTTATTTTCGCTTAGAATGCGTCAATTCTCTTCATATTAATTCCAGTCAGAGGCCAGCGCTTTGAGGGAAAATTCAAATGTTGTTGCTAAATCTTCTAACTATTGTACTCGTTCACGTAAAATGCGAGTTTTCGAAAATTTTTCACAATAGCGAGTAATAGTCTTATATACTTACCAATTTGATTTTACATTATCGGTTACAAAACTTATCTACGAGCGTGAAAAATCTGTTCAAATTTTGTATTTCGCCGCAAACGTGTTTGACGTCAAATTAATATTACCTATGTAAATTTAAAAGATTATGCGCAAACCTTATCTAGGACTAAAATTGCATTGCAATTAGCATTGCAGACACTCAGCGATTATCCTATTAGTCGAAAGTGCCAGAATAACTTTACTTACTACGCGTTGACAGGGTAAATACAGGAAGTGACTCAAGTAAAGTGGCAGGTATGCATTGACACCTCAATAAATCATTATGAAATTGATACTTGTTAAGCTATTGGAAACATAGCCAGAGGCAAATACAGCACCAATCTTGAAATATACTAAAATCTGTAAATCAAACTATGATTGAAATCAGAAACTCTTTTATGGCAATCATGGACGATTTATTTTTTAAGATGCTCTCAGTGCGTAGTAGTTTAACAATATAACGCTTCATAAATTTGACAAGGTAAGTACTTTAATAATAATAGTTAAATATATTTTGAAAGCAGTGATGGCTCAGTGGCATTGGCTATGGACTGCAGCGCAGCAGGTCCATGGTTCGAATCTCGACGCGGGCTTTAGCTTCACCGCATGGTGGAAGGGCATTTTGCGAGTGCCCGCCCGGCTAGCGACCACCCTCAAGTAGAAAATCTGTCGCCAAGCACCTAACGGTATGTTCCGGCAGCAGTCCTTGAGAGCCAGTGAAATCACCAGGCACATAATATGAGACTTTACAACTATGTCTCAAGGTGACGGGCGCAGTGCAATTCGTGACTTGTGACGAAATGCATCTGTTATAGGCAGAGGATACCGCTTAACATCAGGTGGGCCTCGAGCTTGTTCCGTCACAATAACATAAACAAAAATGTACCTGTTACATAGTGCATCATCATTTGAGTGCGAAATTTTTAATATTGCGATTAAGGCGCCGTAGATAAGAACTATTATAATAGATCACGAGGAGATTGGAAAATTTAACATAGATTATAAGACTCTCATATGACTATTATCAATAATTAAATCAACTTGTTTGTAAAATTGCAGGCTTACAGGACTGCCTGTGAGTCTGCAATGGCTTGTAGGTTGTCTAAATGCTTTCAATATAGTACCTGTAGTTTTGTATATAGTTAGTAGTAGTTTGTTAATAAAACATACCGCCGGTAATAACATAATTTTCTTCTACCATGCAATGTAACATTTAATATATCAAGATATAATAATAAATATGAAGCGCTCGTAGCGAAGTTTGCTTAGCCGTTCTGAACCGATCAGCAACGTTAACCAACGTCCGCCGCGGCCATGAGTTGGATGGGTGACCGCTGGTGACATCACTACTGAGCGCTTCCGTGCTTCGTAGGGCACGTTAAGCCGTCGGTCCTGGTTGTTGTCTTAGGATGGCAGTCGTTATAGCATGGTGGTAGGGCATTTTACGACACTCGTGGTCGGCCGCATACGTGCCCTGGGGCTGGAGGTCGCCCTCTCCAAGACCGAGGCCCTAATGTTCCATGGGCCTCGGGGGGGGACCCCCTCCAGGAACGCGGATAGACCTGGATGGGGTCCTGGTCCGGGTTGGGACCCAGATGAGGTACCTGGGTCTCATCCTGGACGGGCGGTGGACTTTTGGGGCCCACTTCACACAACTGGCCCCAAAAGTCATAGGCGCCGCAGCCGCCCTTGGGAGGCTGCTGCCCAACGTGGGCGGCCCAAACGCCACATGTCGTCGCCTGTACTCCGGAGTGATCCGGAGTATGGCCTTGTACGGGGCACCTGTCTGGGTGGACGCCCTCGGTCGCGCCAATAAGGCCCTGCTGCAACGTCCGCAGCGGGTCATCGCGACGAGGGCGATACGCGGGTACCGGACGGTGTCCTGGACGGCGGGATGCGTGTTGGCCGGTGATCCCCCCTGGGAGCTCCAAGCGGAGATCCTCGCCGAAGTGTACCACTTCGTGGCGGCGAGGAGATCCCGCGGGGAGCCTCCAGCGTGGGAGGAGGTCACGCGCATGCGACGGCGGGCGCGGGCCGCCCTGTTGAGGCGGTGGACGGAGGACCTGGCTCCACCGGTCCCTGGACAGAGGACGGTGGATGCCATTCGCCCGGTCCTCCGGAGGTGGGTAGGGCGGCGATTCGGGTCGCTGACCTTCCGATTGGTGCAGGTGCTTTCCGGACACGGATGTTTCGGAAGGTACCTGCATCACATCGCGAGACGGGAGGCGACCCCCGCCTGTCACGAGTGTGGAGCGCCAGAAGACACGGCGCTCCACACGCTGGAGGAGTGCGCCGCGTGGAGTCCCATGCGGCACACCCTCACAGCGGTCATAGGCGCAGATCTGTCGCTGCCGAGCGTGGTTAACGCTATGCTCGGCAGCGACGGATCGTGGCAGGCGGTGGTCTCTTTCTGCGAAGCGGTGATGGCGCAGAAAGAGGCCGCGGAGCGGGCGAGGGAGGACGACGTCCTCGCGGACCCGCTCCGGCGTAGACGAACTGGGGGGAGGAGAAGGCGGTTCGGGCGCCTTCTCGCTCTTTCCTAGTGCTGTGCGGATCATCGGTGGAGAGTCGGGGGATTCTCCACTGGCTTGCACGATCCCACACGTCTGGGGGATGGCCCCAATGAGCCGGGTCATCCCTCCATTGGCCGGGGCCCGTCATCGGTGACGGGCCGGCCGCTGGGGCGAGATGGTGACTGCTAACGCTACCCCATTTCGCCCTACTAGGCGGCAGACTGCTCATCCCGGGTTTTTAGTGGGTAACCTCACTTACTACCCCCCCGAGGGGGTAGTAAGGCCCTTCAGGCGAGGACTCCCACATAACCACTCCGCTCCCCCCGGGGCGGGTGGTATCCATAAAGGATTTTCCCGGGTCAAAAAAAAAAAAAAAAAAAAAAAAATGGTGGTAGGGCATTTTGTGAATGCCCACCTCGCTAGCTATCACCCTCTAAGTAGAAAATCTGTCACCAAGTATCTAACGGTGTGTTCCGGCAGCTGTAGCAGCTGAGCCAGTAATTCTAGGTTAGCCTGAACAACATCTTCCACCACATCATCGCTTACCACCAGGTGAGATAGTGGCCAAAGGCTAACCTATCAAGCGTAAAAAAAAACAAAAAATTATATCATGCAATGACACATTCTGGAAAAAATTACATGTATTGATTATCCAATGACAGAGCCAGCAAAGGTCACACCTTATAGAATAAAAGCATTTAGGCGTCTTACGAATCCATGACCTTTTGCAATGAGTACTTTTTAATGCATGAATGGCATAAATTACCTTTTCAACTCTTAAGAAAATGTCATTCTGTCTAGAGTCTGTGTTGTCAATACAAACATAATATAATGATTTCAACAATTGATTTCATTACAATAAAATATAATATTAGTAAATAAAGTTATCGATTATGCAGAAAACCATTATTATGACTTATATTATAGTAACCTATTGCGAAACGCCATGGACGCGAGTAGCATTTATCGTAAAGACTATCGGACAAAGGACTTCATAATATTACAAAATTACAAATTTACGAAAGGAAACATTTTATTCATGTGCGGGATTCGAATTCGCATCCATTCCACCCCTTTAGCCGGGGTATGCTCTAATCCAATTGAGCTAACATGACAATGAGTTCATAACTCAATTTTTTCCTATCGTTCTTTTTAACCATCTTATTGGGATGGAGCGACATCGAATAATTTTGCAATTAGCTTTAAACTTGTGAATGATGACGCAACTCTATAAATTTAATAATTTTATTTTTGCAATAACGCATGCTCTGCGGATTTCGCGGTCGCGGGTTCGAATTCCGCTCATGACTTAAATTTTTACTCGCGTAAATTTGTAATGTAATCCGCAGAGCATGCGTTATTGCTAACATAAAAATATTAAAAGATTTCAAAATAGTCTGAAACTGGTCTGATCTTACCGGTAAATATAACGCACGGACTATAAAACTCGCGATAGTTTTCAATGTGAGAATGACAATTTTGACTTGGATTACAAAAGCGTATTAAAAAATTATGCATTAACACAATGAATTTCAAAACGTTACGTTTCCATATATCTCCATAAATGGCTTTTAGTTTTCAATGTGAGAATGACAATTTTGACTTGGATTACAAAAGCGTATTAAAAAATTATGCATTAACACAATGAATTTCAAAACGTTACGTTTCCATATATCTCCATAAATGAAGTAGCCATTTATGGATATGTAAAAGTTTACATCACTACTGCTTATTTATTGGCGAGTTTACGTGCCTGATGTATATCAAAGTGAAAAAATACGATCGAAATCGCAGGAAGCTTAGGTAGTATGCATTATCGGGACAGAAATGACCCCTATTGTCGCGTACCCAATACTATCAGTACGACAATCATAATGCTTGGCTTACTGACCTCGGGGTCGATCGTTTATATACGCAGCTAAGACTAGAGTACTTACCTTGCTAGACATCGTATGGACGAATTGATAAAACTTGATATTATGTTACAAAACAACGCATAGCTAAATATATATAAATCAACGGTTGTCAAAGGTGCTTATTGTTTAAGAATATTTTGTACTGTAACAGCCGGATCGTCCACTGCTGAACACAGCCTCCTCTACTAAGGGGGTATTTGCCATAATAGGGGAGGAAAATCTCCACGCTTGGCAGGCGTCTTAGGGATCGCAGTGTATTGGCAATTCTTTAGAAGGCGCCGCTGCCCACCTTCCAGTAGTTTTCCCTTAATCGCCTCTTACGACACCCACGGGATGATAAGGGGAGGTGCAATTCTAACCCGGCACCCCACGGGGATGTGCATTAGACATCTCCTGCTGCCGAATCCGCTAATTTATTTGGACAATACAAAATCAAATACTAGTCTGTATACTGTGCAAGTATATTAGAGTTCTTATGTAGGAAACTGGCTTTAAATTTTCTTACATCCAAACGTGCTTAAAAATAATAATTTAATCATAAAATGTTTTTCATAGATACAGTTTTTTTGATGAAGAACATCATGAAATAGGAAGTGAAGTACATCATTTCACTTATATAGATTTTTTCTGATTTTTCAGGAGTAAATTACTCAAAACATAAAAAATGTTGCTGCTGACTTTTTCTTAAATCTTTTATTTAACTGGCAGCGGTATGTCTTTATGAACAAAACACTATACGAACTATATACAACACTACACCTACAAAAATGAAAGCATTTAGACTTTTATAAAAAATGTACCGTACCATAATTTCCATTTTGGCATTGTATTTTCAGAATATTGTCATTGACCACCTTACACCTTACCCCAAGTGTATTTCTTTGTTGTTTTTGATAGTCAAGATCACCACCATGCTGATAGTAGGTTCACTCCGTTGTCAAAGATGGTAAGCGGCCCTTTGGCATCCGCGTGGACGCTATGGTCCATTTATGATTGAAATTCTATTGTTCTCATTATTAAGGATGCGCATGAATTGACCTATTAAGGGAACTGGCACACAAGGACAGCTGAAGAAACTCACTGTTAGGTGCTTAGTGACAGATTTTATACTGGCCAAGCAGGCATCGTAGTGCCTTAAATCATGCGGTATTGTTTAAGTCGTCAAATTATATTATGACTTATCCGGCAAAGAACTACAACCACAGAACATAATTATACTCAAATAAACTACAACTAATATACATAGGTTATACATTTTCTAGTAGCGTTTAGAGATGACATAAAATATCGATCAAACAAACATTATTAAAAATGTGTTAGAAATTAACGATTGTTAAATGAATTTACGAGTTCCCTAAACTGGTACGGATTTGTAAAGATATTCGTATCTTTGTTTCATATACATTCCGGTAACAAATAAATAAACTTACAGATAACAGACTCATAATATAATATAACTTACATCGGGTGTCTATTGATGTTGTCTAGTTTATGCTCGTTAACGTATGCGTGTATCCAATACCATTCACACCTAACGCGTTACGTCAATATTTACCTTAACTTTTCAATGCATAGAACGAATGAAAGCGAAAAGAAACAATAAATAAAATTCCTACGAACCGCATTTCACAGTCACTATTGTCTAGAGCACTTATTTTTATATGACTGCCCCAAAAGGAGTAAAATGTTTTTATATAATATTATGGATATGAGTTTCATTATTACTCAATAACTTTTGAATGCCTCAACAGATTGGAAGTACCGTTATATATACACTGGTTCTCTCCAGAAGCTTCTGGGCATCTGCCCTCCTGATTTGGCGCGTCTTCCTCCATTACTATGGGGCAGTCTTCGGGTTGGTGTTACATCTACCCGGCCCTACCGCTCATTGAGCAATCAAGCATCAAGCTGCGCCAGGTTGATCCTGCTGGTGGCAAGCACAGCGGACCGACCGGCGACTACGGCGTTGCCCACTGGGATATCGCCGCATCCCCCGAAGTATCTCTTGAGTTCCCGTTAGAATCCTTGCATAATCCCTAGTGACGCTGGCAATAATTTGTTACTAGGGCAGTCGTGTTTTATTTCTCGTTCATTGTAATATTTTTTTATTGCTGCATTAATCAAAAATATTTTGACCGTGTTCGGCTTAAACAAAGACAAAAACATCACGTCTGTATATACCATTGAGTGGTAGTTCGAGATGTTAATCTAACGGTTATCCAGATATGTTTAGTCCCACGTTAAAGGGGGCAATTAACTTCAGACTTTTATCAAAAAAGAAAGAAAGCCTCGAGATTCTAAACCAATACTATGCCACTGCACCAGCAATGCAGTCAAGAGCTTCACACAATACTTGATTTCAAAAGCTAAATGCCTGATTGCAAGCGAGGTCTTTCTCATAAAGGTATGTCTATCTATTATAAGAATCAGTTGATGTCGCCATTTGTTATTATTGGCATAATCAAGATCAACGACGAGATACAAATAAAGGCTTTTCATAACATTCCTGAGTTATCCAGGAATCATCTCCTTGACCTCGTTCTACATTAGGATGACAACAAAGAACAAACCATAAAATATTTTTTTAACATGCCTAGTTTTTTTAGTGAAATTTTGACCGAACAAGCGCGATTCCAACCTGCTGTTAAGTGGAGTAACCTCTACCTATTACAGATACGAGTACATTTCATTACAAGTGACAAATTGCACTGCGCCCATCGCACTGAGACATACAGTTGTTAAGTGTCATGTGCCTGTAATTTTGCTGGCTCTCAAGAACTCAACACTGTGTTAGGTGCTTGGCGACAGAATTTCTACTTGAGGGAGGTTACTAGCCAGGCGAGCGTTCTCAAAATGCCATTCACGCAGAAATTAAGCTCAAACCGGCGTTGGGGATTGAACTATGGCCCTTCAGCATGGCAGTCAATAGTTATTACCACCTGGTTATCGTATATATTATTGTTTACAACTTTTTGTTCGTAGATACATTGGTAGATAGTAACTGACTCATTTGTAAGTACTATGTTTTCAGTGGTGTTCCAGGTTAAACTTCAGCTAGTTTTAGCTTCACAGAATTCTAGTAGTTATTCTGAAAATGCTGGATACATCTAGTAGAAAATCTGTCGCCAAGCACCTAACATTATATACTGAAAAAGAATGGAACGAAGCTCTCGAGGACGGTTCTTCAAGAGCTTCGTTCTATTCTTTTTAAGATTTGCTTATTTAATATTGACCACATCATAAGGTACTTTTCATGATAAGATGGGCATATCAGCAGTAAAAAAAAATCTTCATTGTATTATTTATCATCAAACAATCGGTTGAATCTCACAAGCCTACCGATAAACAAACTACGATAAAATATCAGTCCTGTCACTCAATCCCAAACAAAAGGGAAAAAGATTAAACTTACTACCCACAAGTTTCGTGTAATCCTTTGAAAACAAAACAAAAAGAAGCCATCTCATTACACCGACTAGAACTTTTTCAATATCCCAACCGACAACAATGGCCGGCGCTTCTTTTTTTACACGCACAGCGAAATAAATCCCGCCTCAAATTCCTCCCAGGATAGCCGTACCGTAACGATTTATCTCCCTGCTTATATTACAATAGCACGACCGTCGGCCACACTCTCAACGGAATGATAACAAAATGCACTTTTCGTTTTCACAGTACGCATTATACGCATACTGTTAACGATAGTACGGAAATACTCTATGAAGCGTTCCATATTCGAGCTCATCTCGTTGATTTTGGGCGAAATGGTGTCGTCGAGCGCTAGGGCGAAAGTCGATATTCGTAGTGTGTGGACGTCGCTTTAGAAGGGCGGCCGTTTGGGTAAGCTACCGCCACGTGCACCTCGACAACTTGCGCTTAGTTCTTCACCAACTGTGTGGGAGGTTAGTCCGCTACATGCGTATAATGCTCCTTCAATGTCATGCGCTGAACGTCCGCGAAAAAGCACGCTTACGCCCAGTGGTGCGTGTGTGAGTGAGAAACTTCCACGTGATTTTGACAGTACGAAAAGCCGGCTCGTGTTTTTCAAGTGTTTTGCCGGGTTCACATGAATGAAAAGTATATTGGTTATGTTTTAACTTCAAAGGCGACACCAAGGATGATTCTAAAATATAACTTGGCGCAATTCCCGGGGGCGATGGAGTGTTTTCGGTGAGTAATGAGATTTTTGATTGAGAATCGGAAATGTTTAATTAATTTAATTACTGTCTCTGGAACTTCGACGTGTTTGTAAACATTTGTTTCTAGGGAGCTGTTTTAATCAAAATTAATTGCGATGTTTCTCAAGAGGATAAATAATACAATTTGCATCGGTTTCAATTACGCGATAATTCAGATCATTGACCTGTTATGCAAGCACCTACCTACTTTAATTTAATTTCAAAATATATAGCAATTCAGGATTTTAGAAATATCAAACGAAGGAATTGAATACGTTACGTAAAAAGTAAGTGAAATTTCTCGCAAGAAGAAACATTTCTGCTATTTGTCTAGTTTCTGTGACAATTTATTGGCTTCTTGATATTAAATAAGGCTCCGGGCTGTCTAGCTAGATACATTACTTACCCAAATTCATTGTTTATGTATGGGCAGACCGCTTTGCGCATGACCGTTGCCATGACAACAAGGCTTATACGTATATAAACTTCTGTATGTGTGACGTTTAAGTAAATAAGTGTGGGTTTTGTTTAGGGTTGTGTGGGTATGGAGATTGTGAATTTTAATGTATGTGAAGAACAGAGCCAAGAATAATAGTTCAATGAAACTATAAAATGAGAAACGAGTTGTATGTATAGAAGTTATTAACAGCAGAGTTATAAGAAAAACATGATGGTTCGATAGAATTATGAGCAATAATTTGAGTTGGTAAATTTTATTGGGTTGTTTACGAAGCTCTCTTGAATACGCATAATATTTGAAGCGCTCGTAGCGAAGTTTGCTTAACCGTTCTGAATCGATCAGCAAAGTTAAGCAACGTCCGCCGCGGTCATGAGTTGGATGGGTGACCGCTCGTGACATTACTACTGAGCGCTTCCGTGCTTCGGAGGGCACGTTAAGCCGTCGGTCCCGGTTGTTGTCTTAGGATGGCAGTCGTTACAGCATGGTGGTAGGGCACTTTGCGAATGCCCGCCTGGCTAGCTACCACCCTCAAGTTGAAAATCTGTCGCCAAGCACCTAACGGTGTGTTCCGGCAGCTGTCCTTGAGAGCCAGTAATTCTATGTTAGCCTGAACAACATCTTCGACCACATCATCACTTACCATCAGGTGAGATAGTGGTCAAAGGCTAACCTATCAAGCATAAAAAAAAAAAAAAAAAAAAAAAAAAAAAATACAAGCGTTCGATATATTTGAAATTATTTCATAGTTTACTGTTTTTGTCAGACACGTGACTTCCTATATATTTCTCAGTAGAACCTACATCTAGGTATAAGAAATATATATTGTTACATCTGGTGTGTGCGCCAGGATACCATACTACGCGAAGACCCATAATAGGATTTTGTTGCTTGATTTTCGGCAAAATTATATGAACATATATTATAATTTATCTAGTCTTGGATATAAATTTTGCCGTTTTAGGCTTGTACCATTCAGGATAGAGATAGGCCTTCAATCAATATTTTCTGGGGTTAAGATAGAACATACATGTCGAGGCCTACCGGTGTTAGCGGTTAACTCTGCCTATAACAGTTACATATAAATACATGAGACGACCTGCACTGCGCCCATCACACTGAGATATAAAGTTGTTAAGTCTCATGTGCCTGTTATTTTGCCAGTACCTATACCCTTCTGGAATACAGTAATGCAAGCAATGGCGAAAGAAATAGTTATAGTGGCAGTAGGTACTTCCCCGGACGGACTCGTTCATAAAGAGTTCTAGAGCTTCTAAAGCCCATTATGAAACAAGCAGACGGCCCATTCCCAGAAGATGTTCTTAAGAGCTTATTTCCATTCTAGCTTGAGCCTGTTTACTTTCTTTGACCATAATTACAACTTACTATCAGACAAGATTTGTTGCGGTGGATTTTGCTAGGCAAAACCTTGCCAGCTACCGGCCTGAAGTATGAATTCTGTTGCCAAACACCTAACGGTATACTCCAACAGCTGTCCTTGAGAGCCAGTAGTCAGTGCAGGTTTTAGCTGGTTTAATATCTGACTACATTATCACAGACCATTAGACGAGATTGAAGTTAAAAGTTAACAAAACAAAGGAACCTATAAAAATATACCTACCTTCGGGTGATGGACGCCAATCTGTGGAGTAAAGGACAAGGCCGCTTATTCATATGAAATAAAAGATCTGGTGTGTTGCAATTCCCAAGCCGCCTGATATGCTTTGGTATTTAACGATACCTTTCCCTCCTCTTTCTTTCGGACCAACGAGAGAGAGTTATTTTCTCGATGTTTCGGACAAACATACATGCAATTCTGTATCTTCTAACTGAACCTACACTGTTATGTTGATCTTGAGTCCTTTCAAGGCAGGAATTGGACGACGAAGAAGTAGATGGGTTGAGAAAAACGTAAGAAGTTGACTGCCCCATTTCGTTTTTATTTTGTGAGGTTCCATAAAAACGATGAGAAAATAAAGCCTAAGAAATCGATGTTATATATTTAATCGTAGGTTCGTATCCCTCTCACAACGAAATATTATATAGCTGCGCTCAATGGTCACATTCGCCTGGTGATAGATGATGATGATGAAATGTATCCTACGTGTTAATCCAGCGCCTCATCTACCTCTATACCAAAATTAATCTAAATTGGTCTAGCCGTTTGAGCGTGAAAATGTAACAAACATACACAATCACAAACTTTCATTTTTAGAATATTAGTGTGATAGTGTAATATAAGTTTTTAGTCGTAACAATATAACATAATATTTGGTAACTGTGACAGATTTATTAAAAAAATTATGTCCCAAATTTTCTGTTAATTTTTTTCTCGACGTATTAATAAGGGTTGATAAACCCTATTTCGAGCTGTTTTCTACACGACACACCTAAATGAGTTCGAGGATCATTAGTAGCGTCCCACGTGTAACGTTCCCACGTACGCTATTTGTTCCTTGTCATGATACAAGTAGCTGCAAAAATAATGAAGCGCTTTATTTACCTTTTCTGTTGTGTAAAAGCTCTTTTTGTGTTTGCTGTAACTTGTGCAATATGAACTTAAAATTGGGGTCAAGTAAGTACAGTCGTGAAGCTTTACCGTAGCAGATAGCTGAATGAACTTTGTCTCTTGTTAGACTTCTATAAACAAAAGGTAAAATGGATGCCTATTAATAAAAATCCGCTCTTTGTCTGCCTGTCTGTCTGTCCCTCCACCAATCCGTTCGTATATCAGGAGTCTCTAGATTGTAAACGGAATGAGTTACAAAACTAAAATTATGATGTTTTGTGTAGAACGTTGACACTAAGACAAATTAAATACTGTATCATTGGGATTGTCCACTGCTGAACACGGTCTTCACTATTTAGGAGGGGCTTTCCATAATCCCCGCGCTTGGCAGGCGTCTTGGGGATCGCAGTTTAAGATATCAGTTCTTGAATAGATACTGAAATTTTATTATTGTTCCCATATACGAGTATGTAATTTTGAACAAAGTATGTAACGCGGTCTATCCCAAAAACTAAACTAGGAAGTTAGATATCAGAGTTAGAATGAAATGTTGGTACGATAAACACAATAATAATATCTTATGGTTAATTAACAAATAAAGGCGATTAATAGCGTTATTTCGAAACAAGCAACAACCAAAGTTAAAATTAACAAAAAACAAATATTACAGACGTAATATTTGTTGTAATGCGGAGTGCTAAAAGAACGACGCCTGATTCGCACTTGCCAAGTTTCAAGCCATCAAGATTTATTGCAGAGTTAAATACACTCGAGAGCAATGAATCCGGGTCACTTAAAGAATCCTAAAAATCTCGGAAACTAAAAATGCTAGGTTAATGCAATAAATTGTATTTAATAGACAATGTAATACTCCTTAAATGAAGGTATTAAAACTTCTTAGTTATTGTAAAGTTATATCATAAAAAAATCAAATTTGAAAAAGGGCCACTTTCGAAGATGGAACTACGAAATTACAGCATTTGGTTTTGCTTTTGTTTGTAATCTGTCATTTATGTGGGTACATAAACCATGTTGATAGTGCTCTATATTCATTATTCAAGCTGAAATTATGTCACTTACGCCTGAAGAATGCACCAGAATACTTACAATGCTGGAAACCGGCCGGAGTCAGCGCGATACAGCCAGGACTGTCGGTGTGTCGCTGTCAACAGTACAAAGAGTTCTCCGACGTTACGAAGAAACTGGTTCTAACCTACGCAGACCAGGAACGGGCAGAACCAGGTGTACCACAGCACGAGAAGACCGATACTTGGTGAACACCATGCTTCGAAATCGCTTTCTCACAGGAACTGAACTCACCAATCAGTTTCGACGCCTCGGAGGAAGTAACCCAAGTGCATGGACAGTAAGACGTCGGCTTGCTGAATCTAACTTAAAACCCCTTAGACCTGCAAACGGCCCTAAACTGGAGCGTGGGCATCGTATTTCGAGACTAAGATATGCTCAGAGCCACGTAAATTGGAGTATTGAAGATTGGTCAAAAGTTATGTTCTCCGACGAATCAAAATTTATGCTCTACAAGCACGATGGAAGACACAGAGTGTATCGAAGACCAGGGGAAAGATTCAAGCAAGCATGCATCGAAGAAAAAGTAGCCTACGGTGGTGGGTCTGTACTTGTGTGGGCTGGAATTTCTTCTGAAAGTCGCACAGAGTTGGTGATCATAGAAAACGGCTCTTTAACTAGCGTAAGATATGTGGAAGAAATCCTCAATGATCACGTTGGTCCATTTATGGTCAATTTAGGTGAGGATGCTATATTTATGCATGACAATGCCCGACCTCATACAGGTAGGATTGTGAATGACTACCTTCAAGAGATGAACATTACTCGTATGGAGTGGCCAGCGCGCAGCCCGGATATCAACCCGATCGAGCATGCTTGGGACGAGCTAGGCAGATGCGTAAAACAACGAAACCCTCCCCCAATCACGCTTCGTGAGCTCAAAATTGCTCTCACAGAGGAATGGGAGAATATTCCCCAAAATCGTATAAGGAACTTGGTGTACAGCATGCCAAACCGCGTAAACGCAGTAATGGAAGCACGAGGAGGCAATACGAAGTATTAAAATTCAAGAAAATCGTAATAAAGTTCAAAAATTTCATGTTTCCTATTTTTGTTTTAAGGAGAGATCAGCAGTTTTTTTCTTTATGTAATTTTGTGTTAATAAAATGTATGGTGACTCATATTTTTTTTACTTTCATTTAAGGAGTATTACATTGTCTATTAAATACAATTTATTGCATTAACCTATCATTTTTAGTTTCCGAGATTTTTAACATTCTTTAAGTGACCCGGATTCATTGTTCTCGAGTGTATTTTTAAGTTAATACTGAATATCATAATGGCTGTCGTTTCACTCTTTAACTTGATTTGAAGTTATTGCATTAATTGTTTTATGCATAACTTTATTGTTATTTGCCCTTGTGTAGATAATTGAGAAAAAAACAGTTCAGTTGTGCATACCATGTCATTTTAGAAATAATTAGGCACAAATTATTTGTACAGAAAGCTATAACTATCTAAAACCTAAAATTGGGAAATTTTATTTTTGATTTAAGTAGGTACTACTACAAACTGGCACGCTCGTCGGTAATTTTTTATACAATTTGAATATGTATAGCATTAACTATTTGCCAAGTGTTTATTTTGTCTATTATTACATTTATTACAGTGGCCAATAAATATTCCTGATCCTAATTCTGATAGTGGCAAGACAACAATACTTGGGATCCAAGGTTTATATTACAATTGATATGGTTGAAAACTGTCAATTCGTACTTTGCTGGAGGATTTGGACTGCCCAAAGGCCTGTAGCAGCTGTTAGGTTACTTTCGTTTTTGGTAGCTGTAAAATGCTTTCTTAAGTAATAGGCGTATAGTACAGCATACTTGTTTGTAGTGTTTTTTAAATAAATTCAAATGACTTACGACTTTTTTATAGTAATTGTATGAACTAACGAACTATATAGGAGGAAAAATTTGATTGTTTGTTTTTATGCATTGCGGCTCTGAAACTGCTGGACCGATTTGATACATTCTTTCACCATGAAAATCCAACATTATCCCTGATTAACATAGGTTATAGAAGATCCGTATGAAAACTTCGATAATGTAACCCAAAGTGCGAAAAAACTCGTTATATTACGTACGCTGCAGAAATTATTGAAAATAGAGCAAAGTAATGTACTATAGTTTTATAGAAGACATCAATATTTATAAAAAAGTGTGTAATATTATTAGTCTAACTTTTACAGTTATATATATCACAAAAACTACTTTTTTATGTGTATATATTTGTAATTATTGTATATATTTAATTATTTTAAAAACATATAATTAATTTATTTTTGTACTATTGTATAAGAAATAACATTAAAATTTGTTTTTATTTTAAAATATTTTATGACATTTAAGTATGTACTTTTTTCATTATAAATTTTTGGACTACACCCGCCCCAATTGTTTTGCTCGTTTAACTCCATCCTAAGGTTGCCTGGTAGAGATCACTTTAAGTGATAAGGCCGCCCATTGTAACACTATGTTATTATTATTTAATTTGTAAACTTTTATATTTCAAAGTGGTGTAACAATAAAGAGTTTTCTATCTATCTATCTATCTATTTATAATATTTGAAATTTTTGTGAAATACCCGTGCGAAGCCAGGGCGGACCTCTAGTAGTTACATACTAGCAAACAAGAGACAATATTACTTAATATGTGAAGAACGACACCGTACATGTTTTTGTTGACCTAACCGCGTAAAACAGATAATTTGTTTCACTGTCGAATTAATTATGATAATAGGTCAGTCACCTAATTAACATGTGAATAATACTATCCAGTTGATTTATATTTAGCTAATGTGTTTTAATTAACTGATAAGTACTTTGATTCTGAGTTAAATGTTTGTGTTTTGAATGTACCCGTATTTTCCTGTTTGTATAGAGTTAGGTATCTGTTAATTTAGTTAATCCACAGGTTGAACTCAAAAATTGGTATAAAAATGAAAATATCACACCAATATCGAAAATGCAATAGTGTGTGAGGGTGTGTGTATGTGTGTACATGGTCAGTAACACCCATGTACCACGAAAGAACGGATTTTAATGAAACATTGTTGTTATTTGAAAGAGCGCGGTGTATCAATTTTCACGAGGGCCAAGCCACGGCTGAAAAAATGTTTAAATTGTTTTACTATATTTACTCGTTTATAGAAACTGGAAAATTGAAAATTTCACGGTTTCAAGTGTTTTTAAGTATTCGTATATTCAAATAAATAAATGTCAATAGGTATTTGTTGCTACACAGTTTAAGTCGTTTACAATTAACTGCTGAGGACCGATTGTGAATATATTACATAAGATAACAATAAATGTATATTGTTCTAAACTAGATACCGATATACAAGGGTTAAACATATGAAGATGCAAGCCATGTGGGATTGATTCAAACATTATGTGGGCAAAAGTACTGAATATGGCTGTAACTAACAACCCTACTTCTATGCGCGAATAAATTCCGTCATAGTTCTTTAAGAAGGTACCTAAACTATAATAATATGTATTTGCGATGAATACGTCTTATAAAGGTAAAAAACTCCCTCATATTAGGTATATACTAAAATTTTACAGTTGAATGAGAAGACTGAGAAGAAATTTCCTTGACGACGAGCTCATCTCTGGTCTAAAAATATACACATATCAAGCTGTTTGTCCGGAAGGACGGCAGAAAACATGAATTTTCACTTCCTACGTTCCAGTCACAATAAATAACACAATATCGTAAATTCACTCCATATAGTATCGTAAAAAAAATAGCAGGAAATCAAAACCAAAAGAACACAAACGAATATTATGAAAAATACACGTTTTTTCTCCACAAAACCAAACCAATAACTTACGTGTAGTCTGTAAGTAAATATCAATATACTTATAATTAGTAAAATATATAGTTTAAGTATCCCTCTCTCTGCTAAATTTCATAAAGATCATAAAATGTTTTAGTTGTAAAAGTTATCAATTCTAAAATTTCTACTTGCCAAAGATCAGCCACAGTCAACGCTCATCAACTACAACGCTAACAAAGCAATTAGCAGTCTTTTCGAAAACGATAATGAACCTTGACACGTTGCACTCAAAATTGGAATTAGAACACGTGTTTTCCGCAGCGGGGAACATTATTAAGCATTGCATCACTGGCCTAGGAAGCGAGACACACATTTTCATGTTACTGTGTAGGATAATAGCAGTAGCTCAACTCTCACGGACGGAAGGAATCTTCGCGCACATTATGCAGTGCTCAAGTAAAACTTTGCAAAATGAATCCGTTTGAAAACGATGTCTTGACGTTCTTAATCGAAATTAGAAACATATATTTTCCATATTTATGAAAATTATTAAACATTGCATTACTGACCTTAAAAACGGAATACAACTGTGTAGGATATAATAAGCAGTAACTCAACTTCAAATTAGAAAGAAACTTTGCAACCGTAATTCTGTGCTCAATATATAAGGTGGATATATTGAAGCGCTCGTAGCCAAGTTTGCTTAGCCATTCTGAATCGATCAGCAAAGTTAAGCAACGTCCGCCGCGGTCATGACTTGGATGGGTGACCGCTGGTGACATTACTACTGAGCGCTTCCGTGCTTCGGAGGGCACGTTAAGCCGTCGGTCCCGGTTGATGTCTTAGGATAGCAGTCGTTACAGCATGGTGGTAGGGCACTTTGCGAATGCCCGCCTGGCTAGCTACCACCCACAAGTTGAAAATCTGTCGCCAAGCACCTAACGGTGTGTTCCGGCAGCTGTCCTTGAGAGCCAGTAACTCTAGGTTAGCCTGAACAACATCCTTGACCACATCATCACTTACTATCAGGTGAGATGGTAATCAAAGGCTAACCTATCAGGCATAAAAAAAATAAAAAAAAAAATATTAATTCATGAACAATACTGCGGCCTGCGGGGGATGGTGTAGAATCGATGACGGAATTCTACTCGTGTTTTCCACAAGAGAGAAATTTCAAATATTCCACCCCATGCCTAGGTAACAACACATTTTTATCCATTGCTCAGAAAACAGTGAGTAGTTTTCTCTCACAATAATTATGAGAACAGTAAATATTACTGTTCTCCAATTATGAATTTTGCCTTTAAGGTAGTTTTATTACGGCCCCACCTTGTATGTTATTATGATTTAATAAACTGCCTCACTGGATGAGTGGAGTAAGTTTAGCATTGGTTACTCGATGCCCCAGGTTCGCTAGGTCGTATAATTATTGGGTTTTTCCGGTTTATCCGTGGAACATTTCGTGAATAATTTTAGGGAATACCTAAATTTGATTACAAGATGATCCACCTTCCAAAAAGTGAACTGCTATCTGGAGTCCAGAACTGTGCCTGGCAGATGATCTTATCCTCCGATCACATTCCTATCCTTATTCTTAGTATGAATTTCAGAATATCAAGCCTTTAGACATATACTTATCATTCTTTCTCATACATGACTATACAATAGCATTGTATTATACTCTTTCACATTTTCGTAATAAGTGGAACTTTCAAGATACCTTACCTACTCATTTCTAATCTGGCCTATTTTATTTAATAATAACTTAACAATTCTATATGCTTAGTCAAGCATCTACTGTTACTTTCATTTCGTTGCCACATGCACTATTCTTTCAATTCCTTCTCTCGTGGCCCAAAATTCAGATACAAACCCTTAAGTCATGTCTCATAATAGTATATTTTTTATTTAAGCTTCTTAAGTCTCATCATATTCAACCTCTACCTATCCCCCTTGGCTATTGCAAAGTTACATATTGTATGGTTCGGTTAAATATGCTTAGTTTAAAAGTTGTTTCAATTAAAAATAATTCTTAACGGTAATAGTCTATTTTGCAAATTTAACTTAAACATTGTAAAATGTTGCATCATTAGTAAGACACATTTTATATTACAACTAGTGGCCCGCTCTCCGACTATAAATTGAAATGTAAGCTATCCTATCTTTCAATTTGGATCAAATTGCGAATGGTGTGCAAATCAAATTTAAAATAGATTCAGTAGTTTAGGAGTCCATCGAGGACAAACAACGTGACACGTAATTTAAAAGAAAATATAAATATTTTACAAGCAAAAACCCCATATGCTGGAAAGGAATGAGTACTTTGTATGTCTATCAACATTTTTATTTTCATACAATTCTCAATTTTATACCTTAAATTTAATGGTTTTGCGTTTTGGGATTTACCATAAATAGGGCACATTAGAGTTGCATCACAGTGCTGGAAGGAGATACTAGCAGTAACTAAGCTTTTGCGGTGGTAATAAGATTAAAGAGTATTCAATACAAATCAACATATATTTTACAAGAATAGACTAAAATAGCACAGTAATACAGGCAGACTGTTACCCAAAAGTGGGTATTCCAGGATATAGATAATATATATTATGTCCTTTAAATCAGACATTGATGCATGGTGGCTCACTCAGCCTTGATACTATTGACATGCTGTTTTTTTCACAGTTAGTAAAGAACTGTAAATTGTATATTAATAAATTATTTCTATATTATATTAATAGATAAATATTGGCCCTTACGTGGTGGTTGCTATGATGTGTTACTAATGAGATTCATAACATCATCTTAAAATCAAATTTTGACAGGAGCGACAGCTATAAATAATAAAAATAAAACAACGTGCAACATCCTTACAAGACTTATAACATATAACTTATATTACAAATAAAATAATCGTTACAACAGCATTTAACTTCAAAATATGAGTAATAGCATATCAATAAATTCAAAGATTGTATACTGTTTACACAGTAGAAGCTCAACACACATTTCACGGGATAACGCGACCGATTAGACACGGCAGTAGATTTAATAACCGAGGTATTGGTGTCCCGTCGTGTAACTGCGCGTAACGCAGAGTATGGCCCGTAAAATGGACTGTGACTTTCCTCACAGTAATCTGTTACAACATTACATCATAACTCGAGCATTATTTGGGTCTTTATGACACTTTGTGAGCTGTCGATACGGTGGCCGTAGATTTGAACCCTACCGCAGCGCCGCTCCGGCTTGAGCTTCAAAGTATGGTAATTTTTCTCGCCCGCCTAAATTGCTAAAACCTACAATAAAATAACAACGTAACCGAACACTACAAAAAAATAATTTCTCTATTTTCAGTGATGCATGTTAAGTATAAGATCTATTGTGACATTCAGCCACAGTAAAATTATGGTCGCCATCGACAACATCCACAATTATATCAAGGTCATTGAAATATAGGCATTTTGGCAAATACTTTCATCAGTTAATTAAGTAAGAGACTATTTTCAAAAGTTGATGAAATTTAAATAGAATCAACTCAGTAGGTAACTTAAAAGAGCCATCATGGTAGAATGACCCGGTAAACAATTAAGGCTGGTTAAATATTAAAACAATAAAACGTTCCATTTTATCCGCTAAAAACTGACCATCGTCATATCTGTAACCCTAAGGAAATTCAAGTTGCACGTGAAAAACATAATTGATTAAGAAATCCTACTACACAGTTTGTATTATTTACTTAAACGACAAAAATGCCTGGACTATTGCGCCTCTGCCATGCTATCACCTACGTAATTTAAACAAATATTGTTATAATATTATTATATAGGTTAGATCATCAGGTAAGGTATATAACACTTTGTTAAAAGACGTTTAAAAGAATGGCCCCGGGTTTCTTGCCCGTTCTGCTCGCAGTGGCTCTATACAATTTTCGTATGCTGAACGTGGCAGTACAATGTAGAACATTTCAATATCGCTTCGTTATTTCAGCCTCACTTTCCAACAGGTAACTTTGAAGATCTATTCATCGATCCAATATCTCACCTATTGGCATCCGCGTATTGGATATTGTCCATTTATTAATGAAATTATATTGTTCTCATTATGTAAGTAAAAAAACGAATGAAACCAAAACGTGTCATATAGCAATATTTTTTGCAAACAGAATTATTATTTTAAGAGAATATACTTACAGCATATTTAATATATAAATTGTGACTTTCCTCATAATAATCAGTTGAAAGGTTACACATAACTCATTATCAAGTATTATTAGTTTGTCCGTAAAATGGACTTTGATTTCTCAAGTGAAGAAAGTAGAGCTATATATTAGTATTTACATAGCGACGATATGAAAATAAAGAGCTTTATATATTTCTTTTTCCTTTTCTTTTATGCAACTGTATATTTTATAATAGTATTTTTTGGTAAAAATAAATCTCGTTTAATTTGTATTGAATGTTTTCTGAAAACAAAAATCATTAAACAATAATTAATTGACTTCGGTATCATACTTATTCAATTACAAAATAAAGCCACCTAGTATACATGTTTAGCTTTTACTTGGATTGGAGGGAACTTCCCGCCAAGGTTTTCCCACTGCGCTACGATATGGTGTTGTTTAAAAAGGGGGTCATTAAATTTCTTAAAGGTCGGCAGCGCGTTGGTAACGCCCCTGGTGTTGCAAACGTCCATAGGCGACGGTAACCACTTCCCATTAGGTGGGTCGCCTGCCTGTCTGCCTACTTAAAGGCAATAAAAAAAAACTGTATTGAGCTGTATACGGAAAAGCTAAAAAATGACAGTATTATTGCAAACCATTTTATTAATTCGAAATTACATCAATAACATTTTAGAACATAATTTATGAAATACTTTGGAAATTAAGCCTCTTATAATATTCACCATGAAAATCATGTCTTGAAAAACAAAGCAGACTCATAATCTATTCAGAGCCAATCACCATTTCATTTCCTGGCAAAAGTTTTTATTACCGGCTATTGAAACTCAATTTTAAGCCCAGTCTGATTTTCAGTTGAACTTAACCTCTAAACGAAGCATGATTCGTAGGCATACAACGTTTTGAACTCTGCATGTCATCAATTTATTAAGATTGACGTAGAATGATATGCCTCATGTATGTAGCAATAATGTATCAGTCTTATGACGAACCTTAAATGAAACTTAACTATGGACTCGACATTCCTGGAAATTTATGTTGATACGAATACAACATTGTACCTAGGCTGTAGCTATATAGTTCCTATTCATATTAGTTTGTTATTTTATATTATTATTCCGTTTATTTGTTGGGCTTTTCTAGTGCCTTCGTATCTATTGTCATATTAACCAATTTCCAAAAGAGGTCTTTCCAGGAGGAGGTTCTCAATTCGTCTGTTTTTATTTATGTTTGTTACCTCAGAACTCTTGTCTGGGTGGACCGATGTTGAAAATTCTTTTATTTTTGAAAGGCGATGCTTGTCGTTTGGTACTATGTAAGTTTCATCAAAATCGGTCGAGCTGTTTTTGAGTTACACTAAAATAACTGAAAACTTTTTACCTATCTTGATGGTATATTCGTTAACAATGAATGATAATCGATCACGTAAGTAGTAAGGGTCACTAAAAAGTGTGATTCTTACAATTTTGAACTATCACGGTACCGACTTCAACAAGTTATTTCACACGTTTGGGTGTTGAAGTCGGTTTCATTACTTGGTAAAAAAAAATTTCCTGAGGTGTATATGCACATTTACTTTACGATTATCCAATGTGGAGGTATGGAACAGTCATGATCCTTAAGGATAGTGTCTCTAAAAAGCTCTTTCTATACAAATGTAGTTTCGTAATTTTTTTTATGCATGATAGATTAGCCTTTGACCACTATCTCACCTGATGGTAAGTGATGATGTGGTCGAGGATGTTGTTCAAACTAACCTAGAATTACTGGCTCTCAAGGACAGCTGCCGGAACACACCGTTAGGTGCTTGGCGACAGATTTTCAACTTGAGGGTGGTAGCTAGCCAGGCGGGCATTTGCAAAGTGCCCTACCACCATGCTGTAACGACTGCTATCCTAAGACAACAACTGGGTCCGACGGCTTAACGTGCCCTGCGAAGCACGGAAGCGCTCAATAGTAATGCCACTATCGGTCACCCATCCAAGTCAAGACCGCAACGGATGCTGCTTAATGTAGCTGATCGGATGAGAACGGCTAAGCATACTTCGAGTACTTCTAAAATATATGAAATAATTTTGTGCATTATAATCCATTGAACAACGGGATTACTCAAGAACATGTTGTATTAAATGGCATGTGGTATTAAATCAGTTTTTATGTTTACTCAAATACATGCTTTTGTGTTATTCTTTGTGTGTTATAAAACATAAGTTATGCTGACACGGACTGAAGGGTGGTTAGTCCGTATATGCTGACTTCACATATGGTATGCTATGTAAGTATGGTATAAAAAGGTAGACAATTGATGCCATATTTATGTTGTCATATTTAAGTAATTAATTGAATAAAGTCATTTATTCATCGAAACTTCAAATTCGTATCGCGGTGCGATACAATATCTCCGTGGAAAGATCATGAAATGGTACGTGAGTAAAAAAATTGCGTATTTAAGACTATCAAAATAAAATAAACTTCTTCATAATATAGTATAATATGCTTCCTATGGCTTCTGTGGAGTAAACGTTAGTAGTCAAAAGTTCTTCTACGATGAACTTTACACGTTCAAAATTTAGCACGAAATGTTCAAGTTCGATAAAAAGACTTAAATGTATAAAACGTTACTCGCGAAAACATGAAATAAAATAATTACCCATTGACAACTTACATTGTGTCATTCAGAATACCGTTTGGAGTTTTTTTGTCCATACAGCGCATTATTAAACGCGGCAACATTTCCAACCGGGAGATCAAACTCAAGGCCACGTGTTCAAAAAGTGGCGTGTTTACATGTTTTCAGGCAGTCAAAGAAATTGAATATTTTAGATGAATTCAAACATAACTGTGTGTTTTTATTTAATATTTTTATTTATGCAATTACGCATGATCCGCGGATTATATTACAAGAGGAAAAAAAATATAGTCATGAGCGGAATTTAGTAAAAAAAATTACTTGGAATTGAATAAATTAATGTAGATTTATTTTATGTTTGAATGATGCAATGTCGTTTTACATAATAAGTAAGTTATATGTAATTTCCTACCCATTTCACCGATTAGGTACTGTAACGTCTAAAGCAATTACTCCAACTCCGAGTACTGAAAATACAAATTTAATGCACAGATGACCCAGTTCCAAGTACTATAGACATCCAAGCAAGGAATCATCCAAGCATTCAAGGTTTCTATTTTTTAAATCATGCCGTGACCTTAAACTTGACTGCGTTAGGGCATTGTACGGTCGTAAAACTTCCTATGAATTTACGGAAGACCGCTTGGCTAGCTAAGCTCCATTAAACAATCTGTCGGCAAACGCCAACAGTGTATTGAGAGTCATTTCTCATTCTAATATTCTAGTGTTTATCCTTGACTTATCGTCACTTACTAATGATAAAGATGAGATAGTGGTTAATTACTAACCTGTCAGTATCAAAAATAAAAACGATACATAGATTTCCGATCAAGTAACCGAAAAACTGCAAACAGTATGAAGTACTAGTAATCAGGCGGGAAAAGACAGACTTTCTTTCCTGATTTGACATTATATTCTTAGGACTTATACAGAGTCTTTAATTCTGTTCACCTGTAATGTAACATAAGCCCCAAATTATGAAGTTACCTTTTAAAAATAACAGAAAAACCTGAAGCATATCTGAGCACCGAGAGATTTCAATGAACGAAACATGGGACTCTGAACAAATAACAGAGAAATTGCAAAAGCGTTCTCAGTGGAAAGCGTTCCTTTCTCGCCTAATTTGGCGTGGGGCTCGAAGTAAATCCCAGCTCGTCTAATGAGCCCTTTTCCCATCGTCCGTTTGTTTAGGATCATCTATGTCACATCTAAGTCACTGTAGCAGTAGAAAGTCTTGCGGCCCAATTTTATGCACACGCGCGTGGTTCATTACTGGTTAAGGATCTTGGTTCACCGGCTTAATGATTTTATTTATCAGTGATATTTTACCGTTTGTATGAATTTGCATATAAAATTACAAGACGTAATTAAACTAACTACATTAACATTCCTCAGACATTCTCATCAACTTTTAATTTCATAATGTTAGTTTTATGGGAACAAGTCCCATTGCTGTTTTTATTATCTGATTTCCCAAAAAGGAGGAGGTCCTCAATTCGACTGTATGCTTTTTTTATGTATGTTACGCGATTACTCTGCAAATTATGATTTTGATGATTTTGACCATGCTGACATAAATTCTAGTACAAAACCTATGTATGGTATATGAATAATAAATAATTAATGTATGCCACATTTGATTGTGATTACAAACGAAAAGATGGATAGTATATGCCTAAGCGATGATATTTTAGCTCGAAAAAAAATGCATTATTTTTAAAAAAGAAGTGAATGCTCTGTGAATCTTTAAGTTTGAACGCAGCGTCATTAGCGTCATCTTATTATAGCTTATTGTTAAAAAAGACTGGACTCTTGCTGTGAACATAAGCAGATTACAGAGGTATATGTATATAATCCTTTAGTTAGTAAAACTGCTCAAAACAGTACCAAGTAAAGAAATGATAAAGTTTCTGGTCCTGAAAATTTCAAAAACATAGACAGAATACGGCTAGAAAAAAATACAATTAAAATCAATAAATAATATAATAATAAACAAGCAATATGAAAATCACTATTGTGTTAGATATACCCCTATCCATATCACGAAACTTTTTTTCGGTATTTATCTATAGTAACAAGACAATCGACTGTTTGTTAAAGATGCCTAATACAATCGGTATGTAATTTAAATAGGATTTTCGTGTATCAGTCTTCTGATACTAACGATAAGCATATCAATATTATTGATCTAGCGTGGCATATCAATCACCCAGCCGGATAACATACGAGTACAAGTACAAACTTGTAGGAGCATGGAGAAAAGTAATTTTTCTGGAAACGTGAGCATTATTTTGACAACCTTCTTCGAGATAAATCGAAATTGCTGTACTGGCCAAATACATGCGCGCAGCGGCCGGCAAAAAAATTATGAAAATCTATATCTGTCGTGTCTAGCGGCCAAATAAATTGCATAGTAAACTCATATCTGTCGGGTAATTTAAAAATGGAACGATCTTTTACTTCGAAGCATGGCAACCAAGGAGGTAATTTATCAAAGGTTTTATTTAAATTTCGATCTGGCTTGCAAATAGAACGCTGTTTATTGAAAAAAAAACAAATGAACATTTTAACGCGGGCATTTTATTGTTGTTTGTGTCCTTTGATTTTGAAAAGTAATTGTTTCGACAAAAGGAGTTCAAGTGAAGACAATGAGTGTGATGAACTTAATTCAACGCCACCTGAAATTCTTCACCTCTATTTTCACCTCTTTAGAATCATCCCAAACCAACATAATCCCCGGAAAGTCCACTTTAAAATTCATAAATTGTACATTTAACAACTGTATCTTCAAATAAAAAATTCTGCCTGGGTACTACCTACTTTGTTTTATTTTCCGCGCATTATTTGAGAAAAGCACAATACAAGCTTTGGCCACAACTAGGCAATGATGGACTTACGTATGTGTGCCTCGGCTTCGCCTCGGCCCACATCTATACGTTCGTCCATCAATGCCTCCTTTGCTGGCTGCTGCAGTAATGTACTATTAGTTGTATGATAAAGTCAAAGTACAAATCATTTATTCAATTAAGGAGTCAACGTCGCTCTTATGATGGTAAATTACAAATTTTAATATTGCAATATTCTACATTGTACGGTCACTTTCCGCAAATAAAATGTATATAACCTCTGTGAGAAAATCGGGTAAGAAACTCGGGGTCATCCTTTTTCAACGTCTTTAGCTCACTTTATTATAAAATTGAAATTTTTTTTTAAATGACGTGATGTGATATCTTGGCAGAAGCGGACTTGTTCAAGCTTTATTATCGTTTAAGTAATCACAAACGGCGTCATAGGTTTTTTCATCAAAATGTATTTCACGTGTGGCTTGAATTATCCTTCTGTGAGCGTTATAATATCTTTGGAAACTATTATAAAACCGCACACAATTATCTAAGCAGGGCCTTTTCTTTGTTTTTGCTAATCTAAAACCTGGCACCGCTGTTTGATCTTTATTCCTAGTGTTTGCTTGTGATAAAATACTCAACAAAGAACGTTATAATTCCAGTATAAACTGTTATATAATTACATCGATATAAGGTCCGTAATCACTGAAGGGCAATCTTTTTCGGGAACAGATCGTAATTATTGCATATCGATTTTCCATTACTGTACTGGATGGTGGCATAATATTATATCCAATTCACAAAACATTTGCAAAGCAAATTGATTTGGAAGTATTTATGGATTTTATGGATCATTTTAATGTCCTAGTTTTAGAGTTATAGTTTTGTTTTACTATAAGATTATATAATTCTTAAAAGTGGCTTAAATAGATAATTTTGAGAATTTCTAAATCTTTTGATACTTGCTCGTAGTATTTTTTTATCAACATTCTTATATTTTTTAAACGTGATTTCCAGTACTATCACATGCTCAACAAAGTTTTTTTTATTAAAATGCTATTCCTATATGTATAAATCTTAAAGTGCTTAGCGACAAAGCTTTGAATTTTTTTTTGACGTTTAGAGGGGCCCAATATATTAGTGGTTTAGTGTTGGATACAGCTTTTCTTTTGGTAAGATGAATTCAATTATCAATCTGGTTGTTTCAAAAAGTTTGCATCTCCATCCATCAACAGAAGGTTATGGCCATGGAGAAAAGTAATACACCGGAAAGTTATGGTGCTCGATTCGCCAAAGACATGCAGATTCGACTACCGAACTAGGTGAAAGTTTTGATCGCTCAAATGTTTGAAAATTTGAATTATTCTAAAGATTTATGAATAATGCTGTGACTGAAAAATATTTATATACAAAATACAATTTTAAGTGTGATTTACTCTACTTTAGACGTTGCTTCTCTTTAGGTTTATTTCAAATACAAAGCCAATTAGCAGCCAACTTGAGAATTGTTGCTACATAGTGATTGTATAAAATATTCACAGTCACAAAGTTAGAAAACTGAGCCTGGCAAAGTCTTCAAGCAGTTGGGTAAGTCTCGACTGAGAAATTGTTTCCAACATTGATATTTGTAAACAAAATTTTTGCTGACAATAATTTACTATTTATTCTACTTAATATTTCGGCAACACCCTACTGCGTAGTTATTTTACGGTTCCCATGGGGTGATATTTTTTGTGTATTGCTGATAAGCTAGCCTTTGACGATAGCTGGTTACGGTTACGCTGAACAACATCTTAGACCAGATCATCACATACCAGTGATGATCTGGTCTAAGATGTTGTTCAGCGTAAAATTTAATGGTGCATGAACAACATCTTAGACCAGATCATTACATACCAGTGATGATCTGGTCTAAGATGTTGTTCAGCGTAACCTAGAATTGCTGGCACAGCACATTTTACAGCTGCCAAAACACACCGTTGATGCTTGGCGATATATTATCTACTTACGAAATCGCTCAGTAGTAATGTCACCACCGGTCACCCAAAGTCATGAACTGGGTGGACGTCGCTTAACTTAGCAGATCAATTAAGAACGGCTAAGCAAACTTCGCAACGAGCGAAAATTATAGATAAAAGCTAGTTGTGCATTGCATATTTTCAACAGATTTTCACGCGCTAACTAAAACAGGCTAATGGTGCATGAACAATATGGTGCCGTGGCTCTTGTACACATGTGAGCGGAATGGTATTAAAACAACTAATTAATATTTGTACTGAACTAACATGCTTTAATGACAGTTATAAATGGTAAAAGGGTTCAATAGGGCCAGTAGGACAAAGCCATGAGCAATGGATAAACATGTGTAGGGAAATCATTTATCACAGATGAAATAAACAATCATTTGAATTAAATAGTTTTCTGTGTTAAAAATGGGGATCACAGTCAGAACGTGTTAGGTTTGGAGGATACTATTGCCGATCCATACAGAGAACAATAAATATATGGAGTCAGATGAATACCAAAAAAATAATATAAGCGAAGCAGACGTACGTTCCTTACCACTACACAATGCGGAATTGCAATTATTTTTCATAGACTTTCTTACTCTAACTAAATCAAATAAATCAACTACGTAAACATTAATTATTTCACAAAAACAAATAAAATTTGTTTTGCTGACACATATAGTTGTCTCACGTTCTTGTAATTTTACTTGTCTCAAGGGCTGCTGCCGGAACAAACTGTTAGGTGCTTGGCGTAAGGTATTCTACTTGATTGTGGTCGCTAGGCAGACGGGCATTCACAAAATGCCCTTCCACCATGCGGTGAAGCTCAAGCCGGCTGTGGGGATCGAACTATGGACCTGCGGCACGGCAGTCCATAGTTCGATATTATTGCTGGGCTATCATTGCTTCTGCTATATTCAAATTAAAAAAAAAAACTATTTAAGTCAAATCAATCAATCAATGATCTACAACGCTCTTATGAAGGTCAATTACAAATTTTAATATTGAAATATTCTACATCGCACTGCCACGTTCAGCAAAAAAATTTATAAAGTCAGTGTGAGAAGAACGGGCAAGTTACTCGGGGCCATTCTTTTAAAGGTATTTTAACTATGTGTTACAATATAATATAATTATTACAATATTTGTTTAAATGACGTAGGTGACAGGTGATAGCTTGGCAGAGGCGGGATTTTCCAAGCATTTTTGCCGTTTAAGTGTGTAGTAGGATTTGTTACTCAAAATGTTTTTCACATGCAACTTGCATTTTCCCTCTCTGAGGATTGTAATATGTTTGGGACCTTTATTATAAAACCGCACACAATTACCTAAAAAAGAGCTTTTATGTGTCTTTGCTAGTCTAAAACCTTGGCACCGCTACTTTATCTAATTCCTAGTGCTGTATTTCTGGTTGACACTGTTAAATTTACCCAATTTTTTCCAAACATAAATAATATTTTTTCAAATATATAATGCTCGGTAAAGTTAAAATATCAATTTCCTTAAAAAGAATCCTTTGAGGTTCCCTAGGATCCATTTCATATATGGCTCGAATTGCACGCTTTTGTAAGATAAAGATTGTCTCGGTCTCAGCAGCAGCTCCCCACAGAAATACACCATACGACAAAATACTATTAGTTGTATTAGCTGGATTGCCCACTACTGAACACAGCCTCCCCCATTAAGAGGAGATTACCATAATATCCACGCTTGGTAGACGCCTTGGGATGGCAGTTCGTTTAAGTCATCAGTTCCTGAGAAGGCGCTGCTGCCCACCTTCCGGTACTTTACCTTTATAGTTACCTCTTACGACACCCACAAGTGCAATGGGGGGTGATATTCTACTTTAGATACTTGGCACACCATGGATAAACAATTGTACCTACCTTAATACTCATGGACATTTTGGCAAAATTATACTTACTCTAAATTCAATTTGGTTATTTCTACAATTATATTTGACCACATTCATTTGATTAACAATCTGTGCACTGTAGGTCCTGCTTGTGGTAATTACATCAATTACGAGTATATCGCGTTTATTTTAACCTCATTGTGCATGCAATTAGTCATTTTCATTGTTGTCTGGCCCAGCCTAAGTATAGGTGAAGTTATAAATCAATACATAAGTAGTAATTTTTATATTAGAGCTTGATTTTAAGTGAATTCTAGGTTAAGCCTGTTAACACCTTCGACCACATCATCACTTACCATCACGTGAGATTGTGGTCAAAGGCTTACCTATCAGCAATAAAAAAAAGAAAAAAAAAAAAGAATAACTTTTCCTTACCTTACAGTGAAAGGGAAAATCATACCCTTATAAAACGATTAAACAGAACGGATGGATCAATTTGGGGTATTTGGACTAGGTACCTGTAGGGCTGTAATGCCTTTGGGTGGCCTAAATGCTTTCGTGAAGTAGCTGTAGTGTTGTATATAGTATGTAGTGTTTTGATCGTCGATAAAAAAGATGAATATACGTCCATATATATATAAAAACAAATATATTAGATACAGTTTTTTTTATTAGAGTTATTTCTACTAAGCTATGATTACAACAGTAAATATTTTTTTTTCATGCATTTGATCGGGGTAACAAGTTTCCGGATATATATTATTATTCAAATGCGCTTGATTTCTACACGATGCGATGTATGAGCTCGGGCATTTTTGGAATTTATGAATAGGTCCTCTAGATTCAAGTCTATATTGCTTCTATTTTTAAATGTGCTTAACGTTTTATGTTTTACACTCAGCATTTTAGTTTCATTGGGTAGCTAAGATACTAGCCTAGCTTATTTACTGTTATACCATAAATATACGTTAATTGCTCTAGCTATTGTCAATAATATGATAGCTTACAGGGTTATTGGTAATATGCTAACAACCTCTTAGGGTTGACATCTGCTAGTCTTTACAAACATTTTGAGATTTTAAAATTTAGAAAAAAAAATTTTTTTTCGTTTTTTTTATGTGATTTTGGCGGAATAAGTAAGAGTCCCATTTCATGTCAAAAGTCTCTTGTGCCTGTGATGTATTATTTCATAGTTTTTATTACTTTGCACGACGTAAATATTCAAAACTATTCAAAGTGAGCACGGCGCGGTACAGTGTTGCCACGGTGAACGCTCTTGGATCGGAGTAGGCAGTAATTACAAAAAAATAAAACTTTTTTTTTTCGAAGCAAAAGAAAATATCTCAAAATGTTTGTTAGGACTAACAGATGTCAACCCTAAGAGGTTGTGAGCATATTACCAATAACCCTATAAGTAGTCGCATCGGCATTCGATAACGACAATCTATTTTTAGACCTCACACTTTTCGAGAGAAATGGGCAACACGTGGAACAAGGATGCATTTAATCTTCATATTAACTCACCTAAAATACGAGTATACGAACATTTTTGCGTTGATTCAACTACTGCGTAAATTATTGTTTAGGCATAGATTAATCTTCTACTAGTTGTTTATGATTAGGGTAATGATATCTACTGAAATCTAAAAAAAAAAATTAAATTTAAATATCTTTATGAAAATATCTCCCTATTTTCAGGATTATACTTGAGCCAAAAACAGCCCAAAGCTCATAACTGTAAAAACTTTTTCTTAGTTCCCAGTGTAGGTATAATAAAACCCGACAACCAATGTGACAGCAACATTCCTTTATAAGCCGTGACTACGTTATCTTGGTAGACGATTCCTTTATTTCAAACTGGGTCGCGCCAGAGCAAATCCATGTTCCACATTTTTATTTAGCCATGATTGGGCAGACGCCTGGCAAATAGTAATGAAGCCGACGCGTATACTACTTCATTTTGGAGAAAATGTCGTTGTAAGAATTCAAATTTATCGTACGTCAGGCTCCGGATGAGTCAGTCGGTTTGCTTGGAACGTGACCAGAATACCTGAGGATTCTTCCCGTTCGACGGCAGGGAGCTATGTTTCAAGATAAATTCTGTAGCTGTTTAGTTAGAAGGATAACGTTAGGAAGTATCACGTAATTGATAGTAATGAAAATAAATGCTATATTATCTCTTTTTAAACGATTTTTTGTTTTTCTTGCAATAGCATTTAAGATCACATATTTTTTTCGAAGCAGTGATAACTCAGTGGCTTTGGCTATGGACTACCGCGCAGCAGGTCAGATTTTCTTCTTGAGGGTGGTGGCTAGCAACCACCCTAAAAAATCTGTCGCCAAGCACCTAATGATGTATTCTGGCAGCTGTCCTTAAGAGCCAGTAATTCTAGGTTAAGCCTGTTTAACACCTTCGACCACATCATCACTTACCATCAGGTGAGATTATGGTAAAAGGCTTACCTATCAGCAATAAAAAATAAAATAGGCAACCTATAGACCCTCACAGGACCGAAATGCAGTCCAAATGCTCCAGCCCATTTTATATAGGTACTAATAAAACTTAGTTATAGTGTACAACCATGCGTATCCAATAGATTAGTTAGAGTAGGCATTAGATTATGCTACGGCCTTCTATCCGGTCATAATTAGTCTGGTTTAATCTTTGGCGTATGTGAGAGACAGATAGCACTCTATCTGTCTATCACATAGGTACACTAACTTTTATAAGTACAAAAAAATCCTTTCTACATGGTATAGTGATACTTTTATGTAAATTTATTTATTTACCGAAGTAAAGTAAGTATTGCTATAATATTGTGAAAAAGAACTGAGGTGAAAAATTTTTTTAATACGGATTCCTCTACCACATGATAGGAACTTGAACGGTTTAAATTTGTTCACCTACGCGGGCGATGCTTTACTTTGAAGTAAATAAATAAGTTTTTGAGTTGGTTATGTTATTATATTTATGTTTAATAATATGTATATATTGTGTAAATGTATTTTATGTTTATTATATTTGATATGTACAATACATATTTATTATCTATTATTTTTTATTTTTGATTTCTTTGTTGCACACTACCGTTCACATCCAAAGGTTGTCTGTTAGAGATTGCTTTAGCGATACGACCGCCGATTGTATTGCCAATTCACATATTTAATTAGATATATTTGTAAAACACTTTTATAAGTTATTCATTGTGTTTGTAAATGTACTTTTTATAACTTTTATTGGTATGTAATAAAGAGTATTCGTATCATGTCGTATCGTATAAAGTTACACTTTTTTCTCAAAATTGGTTTCCATTTGATCCCTGTCTCGCATAATGTGACAATACAGCTTACGCTGGCTGGTTTATGCTCTAGTAGAGGATGTCTATTCACCAACATCGAAGTAAAATGATGCAGTAGAGAAAAAAGTGTTATTATTATTCATTTAAATGCATTTAAGAATCTCATCAAGTTAAGTGACGATGCCGTCAAAAATGGGACACGGTGGCATAGAAGATGCAGTATCTGGTGCCTTCGCGATACCCAGGTTATATTATACCACGTCCCTCAAAGTTTACACAGGCAATGAATTCCACCCTTAGGTCGCCATAGTGGAGAGTGTACGTCAATGTGACACCTAGAGCTTCAAGGCCATTCGTCATTGGCTCGAAAACTTTCGGCAACTGAGAACTAAATGAATTAAATTAATTTCATAGAAAAGAGACACCAGGCTTAACCCTTTTCCAGTATTCTCGTAGCATTTAACTTAACGTAGTTCGCATTACACCCCTCAGAGAATGCTTTTAAGGAAAACTTTATGCGCTCAACCCTAGCATTTCTATGCAAGGATATTTGAGATTCTCTGATTTGTGTAATGACAAAGCTGCGCGATTACAAAAAATTAAATATTTCTTTGTAGTACATATTATCTCCATTTAATGTAAAAATGAACATATTAAATAACTTGAAGTCAAAGAATGATTTGTACATCTTCAAGTTAAAATGCGAGGCTCAAGGATGTTTTAAACTTATTCAAAATGCAACATGGCATGCATAATTCATTACTACATTTCATGGTTGGCAGTTTGTATTGATAATTTTTTTGACGTTTGATTTTAGTTTGCAATGTAGGAAAATCTGTTTTTTTTTTAATACTGTTTTACGTAGAAGAGATTCTAACTAACCATACACATTGCCAAAAATTTATAGCAGACAGCTTTTTAAATTGTTACCGTGTACGTATACACCTTAATATCTAATTACTAAGCACAAAATAATGATAAATATATGCGATTTAAACCGTTTAAAGTTGTTTAATTACTATGTGTAACAATCGCGAAAACCTAAGACAATATTATTTCCCACAATTTTATTGGCTAGTATAATGACATTGTGCTTATGCTCGTAAGGTTAGCTACCTCACGGCAGTAGAACATCTGTCGCCAAGCACCTACCGATGAGTACTTATGATTATAATGCAAAAAAAATGCCGTCTTTGTATTGATATGTTTCCTTCATTTTTAAATTAGGTACTATATAAACCTTATTTTCAAAAAAATTACGGTTACCTACAAAAACACAAGATTTTGAGCCGCACCAAGTAATTCCTTTGTATTATAAAAAACAAAACGTTTCATGCTTGTTGAACCTGTCTTATCTTATGTGCCGAAGAGAATAGATACAATATCATTTATTATCAATAAACTGTTGTCAATAAAATCAATTTCAATACTAATAAACGAGAGACAAATTCTTTGAATTCACAATTACGGTCCGGACGCTCAGTCTACGTCAAGCGCACCTTATGCTTGATTACACGCAATCTTCACGATAATAACTCACTCTGATATTCATATCAAGTAGTATTCATCCCTTATAGGCGGAGAGACGTACAAAAACAACATATTTTTTTTGTTATCATGATTTGTTACTGTAGTGTTTTATACGAGTTCCTTCCTGACATAAGGCTAGCCTGTTAGCAAATGAATATCTCAATTACAAATTTACGAGATGAAAAATTAAAGTCATGTGCAGGATTCGAACTCGAATTAACCGGGTTATGCTCTGACCGACTGAGCTAACACGACAATGAGTAATAACTCATATTTTCTATCGTTCTTAAACCATCGTATTGTGATGGAGCGAGAACTTACGTTGTACCTACTAAAAACAAGACTAATTTTGCAATTAGCTATAAACTTGTTAATGATGTCGCAACCCTATAATTTTAATATTTTTACTATTGCAAAATCTCTGCGGATTACGTTACAAAATTACAAATTTTTCATCGCGTGAATTTGTAATGATATAATGTATTGCAAAAAAAATATTAGAATTTCTAAATATTAACTCTGATAGGAATATGAAGTAGTAGATATTCATGCCCTTTATATGGCAAAAAGTCGGTACTAAACATTAAAATTTTGCATTCATGACAAAATTAGTCAAGAAGACCTTTCAAAAGTATGTGCAGTGGCCAACCACTGTGCCATATTTGCATTGAATTTGGATTGCGTTGTTGCAAATATATTATTTTCAGAAGCATTTTGTATCAAGCAATGTTAGTGAACATCACGTCGAAATCTTGAGAGTTAATACTTTTAAGTAGGTAATTGATAATAAAGAGAAGAAAAAACGAAATTAAGAAAATGTGTACAAAAATCAGGTGTATGTGCCTGCATACAAGCCATCAATTTCATTAAACACTACTATCATGAGGTAAAGTGCTAACCTACTGAAGGATTCAAACCTTGTGCTATATTGCTTTACTAAATGATTTAAAGCTGCATTAATTTATATATTAATATGTTTAAAGCTGCCTTAGTAAGAGTGATTACATTAACCTGTTGTTGAAATAAATGTAATACTTGCGGAGTTAAAACAAAGAACTTTATAAAAACCGTTGTTTTGAATGTTGCTGTCTGTATTAATTAATCCTTATAAGTTTGATCAATATACTACTAAACAATATACACTAAATACATAATCTAGAAACTAAAGTCTATAAGCACTTAAAGCCTCATTTCTGCTCGATGTCAAATCAACTTAAGTTACTCAAACATAAGCTCTTTGTCTATAAGTGATTCTATTTGAGTTAATTTAAATTCCGTGCACCCCTGAGACGCATAAAGTTATAACAAGCAAAGTTAACGAGGCGTAACGTCTTGTCAACGTGTGCTCGGATGAGACTTAGGCTTCTTCTTGATGGGAAGTAATGGGATTAATAAAGGCATTTAAATGGTGTCAGTGCAGTTTATTTTACTAGATTTAAATTGACGCGATAACTAGTGGAGATTTTTATTTCGTCCCCATTCGTTTAATGTGCGTTTAGTTGCTGCTAGATGAACTTCCCTACTTGTACCTACTATTCTTCTAGTGTATACACACAATTGGATCAGTACAATATGTATATTTGAGCTGACGAGCAACATAATACAGTGGAATATTCTGTTGCTCTTCAGCTCATCTAAGTACACCTCTCGCACATATATCTTTCTTTACCTTTAACATCCATATTTTATTTGACCTTCATTTACTTCTATATCAGTCTACAACAATAATTAATAGTAATTTTTGTATCTCTTCAACTTTTCTGTCACTACCTTCAAACTTCCTCTGTTACACTCATTTTTGTCTATTCTAATAACACCACACATCTATCTTAGCATTTACTTCTCTATCTATTTTTTGAAAAATATTCAGATCGATATATATTTCAGTGTGTTTAGTAAAATTTACTAATAGTTTTAATTTTAGCTTACCTACGTGCACTTTTTATATAAAGTGAAACACTATAAGGGCCAAGTCTTTCAGTGCAAAATACAAAATCACGCTCTGTGCGATGCCACAGAATAGGTATTAGTGCTCTATGTATAAGCGTCCTCGTCATGGAGATTCATTCTCCCCAATCATCTAACAAGAGATGAGCGGAATAAGAAGTTGCTCTAGTTTTAAATTTATTTATCGTACTGATATTTGTTATTGTATAATGACGGCAACAAATTGCCAATAAAGAAAATTATTTAGCTAAAAATAAATAGGCGTGGATGCTTTTATTTTATATTTATATATAAAACATGTTAGTGTTCTAGACAGAAAAAAAAATCATACTCATTGTGATGAAGTTATCCTCTTTTACCACATCAACACCTTATTTCATAATTAACACATTCATATTTAATACACTGGTTCTTAATTCAACCTCAAAACATTCGCAACTCGCACTTACCTAGTTTGATGCATTCCTACCTGAGCTCTCATTGCGAGCAGTACTCATTACTTACTTATAATATAATATTTTAACCTACTTATCTCCTTAAATTATAAAATAAAGTCAAGCTTATATGTAAAAATGTTCATTTGTCTGTAAAAACAACATAGGTATTAAGGTTAACTTCATTGTAACATCGTGTCCTGATTTTTACTGTTGCTGGTAAACTTTGTTCCGGGTTTGTACTATTCCTGCATCATGTAACACTATCCCGTACCATCTGTGACAACGAGCAGCCCTCGGGGAACCCCAGGCATTTAGCCCTTCCTAAATCTGTGGAGAACAGACACCGTTGCAACTTTTCTAGATATTTTTTTTTATGAAATAGGAGGGCAAACGATCATGTGGTTCACCTGGTGGTAAATGATCAACGTCACCCACGAACATCTAAAATACCAGAAGTTGCGAAGATGCGTTCCCAAGGAATTCTCAAACTTCCATACATGTTTCCTTTGCTTTATAGCTCGTACTATGTACCTGCGTAACTTCATGATTTTGAAATATATTAGAAGTTTCCTGGATTGAATAGGAATATGTGTATCTTTAGTAACAGCTCTCAATTTGTTACAAAGATTTCGAAGTAGATGGTTTCTACATTCGGTCTTTTGGACCTTGCAGTGTTTTTACGGATTACTCTCTAATATTTTTTTGTTAGTACTAGAGTCACCGTCTGAAATAAGCCTAGCATAAATAACACCGTGAGTTTTAAGGGAGCAATTAAATCCTTCAACAAGAGATGTTGACTCCATACTGGAAGAGCTACCAGAAAAGTTCTTGTAGCATGTGTGGTTTAGATTTTTTTTTCAGTTTTTGTGCATACAATACAATATTTATTTTTCACACCACCAGATACAGAATTTTACCAGTATGTGCACCGATGATTGCTGCTGCACCAGATGACGCTGAGTAATTATTTCGGAAAGATCTTTTGGACCAAAATCCGTCAACATCAATCATGGGTGTTCCTTCACTATCTACGCTCCCTATTTCAACAGCATGTTTTGCTTCTTCAACGCCAGCCTTAGCCATCTCTTCTAATGCAGTTTCATGGAAGCATTTATACACTTTTGGGCTTGTTTGATTGTATAAACTTTTAGACATTCCAGGTATGTCTGTTAATTCATTTAAATTTGATAAACCACAATACTGATAGTACCTGCAACTATGCCTTTATTAACATCACAAGTATGACAAAGATCTTCAGTGCTTATGTCAAACTCGGAGTCACAGAGTTCACACTTGAAACGTAATTTTGATATGAAGCCTGTACGTCACTCGCCGATACATTTCAAATTTGTATATCTGCACCCGAAAGATTTTACATTGTGATCCGCAATTTTGCCTAAGATTTCCAAAAAATATTTGATTGAAACGATTCTACGGCCTTCCAGACTAAACCGCTCATCAGCAATCGTTTTTTTTATTTCGGTTTCAATTTGTAGCTGGTCGAGTAGTTTGTCGTTGCGTTTTCTTACTGGAATTCGGCGAAAAGGAAAAGCCTCCTCAAATAACCGTTTCCGCTTGTTTTTCTTACATGGATGTGTATTTTCAGTAGTTTCAGTGTCATTACCAACTTCGAATGTAGAAGACGTAGGTGTTTTTTGGTCTGACATATTTATAGAACACATATTTTATACATTCAGTCTGTTGAAATAAGTGCATTAAAAAGTAGTGTATAGAAACTAAGGGATGACCCATGCTTACATTACGGCTCTTTGTATTTTTTCAATTTTAGCTTCTATTGTAGAAGAGGTGGAAATAGTTTGCCCTTCTGTCAGATTGCTATTAATATCTGACAGTCAACAAGAACCAACTGCAGGACTGCAAAAATATAATAAGTTTTTTTGAAATTGCAAACGACACTTGAAATATTTGTATAATTATAATAGACTAAGACACGTTAAGTCTTCGGTCCCGGTTATTGTATTAGGATGGCAGTGGTTATAAACATGGTGGTAAGGCATTTTGCAAATGCCCGCCTGGCTAGCTACCACCCTCAAGTAGGAAGTCTGTCACCAAGCACCAAACGTTGTGTTTCGGCAGCTGTCCTTGAGAGCCAGTAATTCTAGGTTAGCCCGAACAACATCTTCAACCACATCATTACTTACCATCAGGTGAGATAGTGGTCAAAGGCTAACCTATCAGACATAAAAAAAAGATTAGCCAATAACATTAACAATGCGCCCACTGAATGTTAAAATTTATCAAGAAAACATTTTTCTTGTGTATCACTTACTTATGAATTCTATTTTTCTTCATCACGTTTGACTTCAATTTATATTTTCTTGTACACGCATATTTTTTGCGTTTACGGTCCATATTCTAATCAAATATCTATTAACAAAATGACTGAAAATTACAATCCCAATTTTTTTTTGTGAAGTAGAGCAGCTTTTGATGTGTATCAGTGCACGAACAAGGTTAGAGCGAGAGCAATGTAAGAGCGAGAGGTACGCGCAAAATTTTTCGTGGCCCAGACGTCTGAACTCTGAGACGGCTCGGCCGTCACTGAGGTTTTTACAACGGGATTCTAGTATATAAACTAATTTTTCTTAGTTTTCTTTATGAAATTATTTTAACTTCAGTTATTTACTTGAAATGCTTATTTATATATTTTTCCATTAATTTAACAACAGCCATTGTAAAAAAATAATTACTACTTAAATACGCTCCGATATTAATATGAAGACACCAGTTTAATCAGCACTAAAATAAAATAAATTTGACGAAATTCCGACGTAATGTTTAAGATAACGATAGATATTTAGAAAAAAATAACCACCGCATTTTAGAGACAAAGATGAGATCCTATTTCTGTGCTGAGCAGTTTTCCTGTTTTCTTTTATGTTGCTACGAAAAAAAGTACCCAAATCTAACCCAAAATGTGTCTGGGCACGACAGAGCCGTGTTTATCGTTTGATTTGTAAACCACAATCCTTCTTTTTGAACCTTAAAAAAATATGTAGCGATAGCTTATATGAAGCATATTTATGTGATACAAGTATTTTATTATGTTACTTAAATAAAATTGGGTTTAAAAATACAACAAAAATGCGCAAATTCGATACCCCGTGTCGACTTTGCAAGACTGTAGCCATAAGTGCAAATATACTGTTCTGAATTTCTACAGTATCTTATGCGATCTTCAAGGAGAACGGTTTGCCGTCATCCTCACGCTTTTCAGATGGCTTCGAGATCACAGTTAATTGTTGCTAACAGTTCTGCTGTAAACATTTTTAATTAGTTAAAACTCTATTCACAGGAAGAAAAGAAATGTAAAATTCTAGCTTAACATCTCAAGGGAGTTCTCAGTTACACTGGGAAAATATATAAATTTTGTACATAATTTTATTTCATGTTGAGCTAATAATATCTAATATTGAAAATTTTATAACAAATTTAAATAACAAATATAAAAGATTTAATAAATCATTGAAACAATATTAATATATCTAGTGACAATTTCACCAAATTTTCTTATTAAACCGGCGTGACGTCACAAACGCCACGCAGCTAAACGGGAAGAATTTTTGACGCGTTTCGCACAATCGAGAATATTCTATCGTGTGCTCATAGAGTCAAGACTTCCCGAGGATGCTTCGTTTAGAAGCGACATTTGTCGAAAATTCTTCCAGTTTGGCTGCGTGGCGTTTGTAACGTCACGTCCACTTAGCAAAAAAATTAGGCAAAATTATCACTAGACATATTGTTTAAATATGGATTACTGCAAAGTAACGCCTCAGTCTATTCATTATTTTATAGGAGATTCAAATAACCTGCTAAGCAGGAATATTTTATGATGGATAATTTTGTTTGGTGGTATACACGCTAATCTTGTAAAAGCTAGTGAACCGATTGTTATGAAATTGCTCCAAAAGATATGCGGTGATATAAGGCATAAATTAGTTTTTTCATCACATTTTATTGAAACACTTTAGATCATAGCATCTTGTACCTGGAATTTAAAACATTAAACACTATAAAAAAACTGATAGATGTACATTATCTTATCTGTTATAAAATTACCTATTTCTGAACATAACACTATCAAAAACGTTTATCAGGAATATATTACATAAACTACGCCCACTAACATTAAAAGCTTGCTTTGACAAGTTATAACGACGAGTTTTCTAGAAAATTGCATTAAAATAATAACTTTCGATAAAATAAAACACACCTAACAGCTATTAGTCAGAAACTATTAAAACTTACAAGGTGTTAAATGAGCTATTTTCTATTCATATAATGGTTATTACTTTTATAGGTTTTATGGCGAAAGAAAGCTATTAAAGTGTCAAATGTGAATTAATTTTATGCATTGAGACATCGTGAGTATGCATTTCTTTAAGAAAATGGTATCTTAACTCTGCCGAAGCGTCTCAATATTGACTTTAAGAGTTTTATGGCTTTTCTAGACATTAATAAGACCTAAAAGTGTCTATATTCTATTTCATTTTTGAAATTAGTTCAAGTGTTGTTCTATAAAGCCTAATTTAACTGTACTGTATTGTATCAGCCACGTCGTCCACTGCTGAACACAGTCTCGTTTGCCATAATCTTTATTCGCTTGGCAGGCGTCTTGGGGCTTGCAATATAAGATATCAGTTCCTAAGAAAGCGCTGCCGCCCACCTTCTGGTCCCTTAGTCGCCGCTTATGACACCCACGGGGGTGACATTCTGGCCCAGCACCCCATGGGCTAATACCAGCTCTAATTTCTATCAATACGTGAAGTGGCCATATTTCAACCACGTGACGACACGTAAGCATACGTATTTATTCTCTATAGCGGCTAGTGATGCCATGTCCGCCACGCATAGATTATGTCGTAGATTTTGTATCCTGCATATTCTAATATTAATTTGTGTGGTCGTAATACAAAATATATATATACTTAAACTTATCAACTTGGGACACAGCTTGGACTTGGCTCATTTAATTTAATTTAACATATTAAGAAAATTTAGTAGATAAACATTATAGTTAACCACTTAAAAATACAAGAATGTGCATATATTCACCTTGTTTACGTGATGGATATAATAAAAAGCAATTAGGGGAAAACGCGCTAAACGGGCGGAATGCCTCTACTCGTCTCAACGTAAGTAAGGTATTGCTGTATACTAACAGCTTTATTAAAGAAAAGCTTTACTTACTTTTTAAACCCTTCTCACGCGTGGATGACTTAATCTTCCAGTAACTCTGTTAAAACGTAGTTTCAGAAATGGAATTATTAAACATGGATTATTAACGAAGTCACTGTGCCTAATATACTTCTCCAATTAACGCTTTAAACGGCTGTCTAGTCTATAGTACCAACATAGTAATATTAAGTAGTGATTTTACGTATCTGTGGTGACTTATGGCATTTATCTATTTCAACTGTTTTGAAAATTTTCAAATCTTCTATGCCCAGTTTGAGAAAAAGTTTTTGTATAGGCTTGAATTAAATTAAACTAATACCTAATAATCTAATAAAATAATGCCTAAATTAACTAACTCTAAGAAACTTGGCGTTCTCGGAAAGACTAGACGGCTCTTCACGTCCGCCTACCGCATGCAACTTTGTAAGGTCTCACGTGGAGTACTGCTCTCACCTTTGGGCGGGAGTTCCCCAGTGCCTGCTTCTTCAGTTTGACCACGTTCAACTTAGATTGACTCGAGGCGTCGTCAATCAAGATCTCACCAATTAAACAAAAAAATGACCCTTTAGCACTGCGTAGAGATGTGGAATCGCCTGCATTTTTTACCGTGTCTTTCACGGGGAGCGTTGTGAGGAACTGATTGATTTAATCTGCTACTGAATCAGACTCCATGATAAGGCAGGATGTTTCTTAAATTTCGTGTCGATAAGTGCACAATTTTCTATACTTACGGCATTTTCTGCCTCACATTGTCACAATGTGGAACCAGCTGCCATTTGAAGTATTTCCGAACCAATACGACTTAGGATCCTTCAAATAGGGAGGCTTCAAAGGCCGGCAACGCATAATCGATATATCTGGTCTTGCGGATGTCCGTGACCAACGGTGATCACTAGGTGAGCCGCTGCTCATTTGCCCTCCAAACCCATAAAAAAAGTATTGACTACATTTTATAGATTCTCACGTTAGCTAAAACACTTGTTTACAATTCAACAATTTAAGCCGTTTAAAGTTGTTTAATTACTATGTGTAACAATCGCGAAAACCTAAGACAACAACTTGTTTACAAGTTGGTACCTAAGTGATGATATGATAAAAATGGTAAAAGGCTGAATCTAGAATGGGCCCCCAGCAGAACCATTGCTAAATCTTACCGTTAGGTGGTTGTTGACCGTTTTTCTAGCTAGTGTGGTAGCTAGTCAAACGGCATGCTCTACTATATTGCAGTCTTTTTTTTCTCATTTATTGCTAGTAGTTAAGGCTTTAACTATAATGTTACCTATTGGTAAGTTATGATATTGTTGAAGATGTTAATAAACGTAACAGACAAGACTATTCCCTGATTCAATGATTTTCATAAATAATTATTGAATTTTTTGTTTTGCGACTAGGTATATGTTATTTTAATCCCATTGCAAACTTACCTGATCAAATGATTTAATTTAACTCTTAGGAGGAGTTAAATTAAATAATTTTATCAGGCCATTCCTTATTCATGCCTGGTTTATAATTATGACATTTTCCTCATATCAGGATCATCTTCGAGGCAAAATTACGCACAGGTTACTCTGCGTTTATAAATAAGGCAGTAGGTGCATAAGATGGCATCAACTAGGAGGGTGTGCGATAGATAAGCAATTGTACACAAAACTGAAGCCCAAAACTCCAACATGCTATATTCTGATGTCATTTAATACGATGTTACTAAGATCATATAGAACCTTCATACGTTGTATAAGGGAAAATAGATAATAGAAAGATGATAATCAGTACCTACTAATATTATAAATATGAAAGTAACTCTGTCTGTCTGTTACGCTTTCACGCCAAAACTTCTAGACCGATTTGAATGAAATTTTGTATGGAAATAGTTTGAGACCCGGGAAAAACATAGGATAGTTTTTATCCAACTGCGCAAAAAGAGGTTAATGGTTTTGCGCGATAACCGTACTAAGCGCGGGCGGAGCCGCGCCCTGAAAGCTAGTTATTATATAGAAACTTAGTTAACAAGAAACTAAGTTATACAATATACGTATAAATGTCTGTTTGTATCATATTTAACGAGGTGTGACTATGAATAAGGTAATCTTTCAAATGTAATATGAAATGAACATCAAAGTTGAATCAGAATGAGTTGTTAGTCAAAGAGATAGTCAACAAGGAAATGAACTCAGTTATATAGTCAGCTAATTTTAAAGACTAGTCATAACTGTGGCCGGTGTTAAAATAGCGAAAATTAACTAGTTCTTAGAAACTGTTGGGATTATTTTGAAATCTAGTTAATAGAGTTAAACTTATATTATGTCAAAGGAAAGTGATCAAATTGCATTTGTGATCATTATTTATTCTGAATAGCGCAGTTATGGAGAGATATTTCGGCTTATGATCAAGCTTGTAGCCTGATTGTTATTTATGCAGAGTTCAATTGTAATCAAAGTTAATGCTGTGAATACGCGTATATTGCTAATAATTGCGTCGTCACTTAAAATCAGCTACGGTCAAAAAATCAAAGTAAGCTAAGTTATTCTCAGTTTGGTGTGCTATAATATATTTCGTCCTAATTACTTTAGATTAAGTGTCAAAGGCTAACTTATCAAAACTCTAAAGAATAATGAATAGACAACTATGATCCTCTTACCGTATATACCAAATTGAAACATATATTTGATTCACAAAGGTTAGCTTTGATTTCGTCCAGATAGCTCTTTTAAACAAAACCTAATGTTGTAACAGACAAAACGCCTATCAATAATATTATAGAGAACAATAATAATTATTTGAAATCGTAAAATTCCAGTTATGTTACAACAGTATAAATTGCTTATATACCAGTAAACTATGTAGTTGATTAATAATTGAATGTAGCTAACATTTGCTTATAACTATAAAATCACTTACAAAAAAAAGTAAAATATGAACATGGACAAGGTATCAGTAATCAAAAATACATATCACATAAAAGTTTGAAATTACCGAAGGCGCAGCCTTGGTTTTTTTTTTTTGCGTGATTTGTTAGCCTTTGACCACAAATATTATATACAACGGCATTTTACAACCTACAACTAGATCTTGCTAACAATTGAAACGCTTTCGTAGCGTAGCAAAGTCGTTTTAAGTTAGGCAACGTCAGCTGCGGACTTGGATGGGTGACCGCTAGTGGCATTACCACTGCGCGTTTCCGTGCTTTGGAGGGCACGTAAAGCCGTTGGTTCCCGTTGTTGTCTTAGCATGCGTTATAACGTGGCAGTAGGACATTTTGCAAATGCTCGCCAACCAACAATTCAGCAACCACCCTCAAGTAAAAACCTGTCGCCAAACACCTAACGGTGTGTTGCAGCATCTGCCCTAAAGGCCAGTAGTTTTAGTTGCCTGATTAACATCTTCGCGCACATTATCCCTTACCGTCAGGTAAAATGGTGGTCAAACGCTAGCCCATTAGATATTAATAAAAAAAACAATTGCCTTGACATACGCATTCGAGCCCAGTAAAAATAAACGACCGTTCATTTATTTTCAGTATTTTTTCCATGAGCAATTTTAGCAAATAGTTTTATAGCTGGCTATCAAAAATCGACCGCATACCTGTGACGCACAGTTTGATGACTTTTTAATTACTGGATACAGGCCAATGCTCCAGAGCTAGATCTGTTTTGAACTATTGAGTCATTGCAATTTGATATATCAGCTACATCAGCAACGGTTTTAACTTTGTACTAATTTGTGTGGTGAACCGCGTATGAGTAAGTGTTGTCTTTTTGTTTTGCTAGACGTAATATATGTTGAACATCATCTTTAGCTGTGAACGTCAAATGAGTAATATGTTATCCGCGTCGGCCTTTGTTCTTATTCATATATAGAATATATGTGCTAGATACTCTCATGACTGACTTTGGCAATCAGTATTTTAAATTTTGAGCCTTTATTTATGATCTTTTACAGTTGTAGCGCAGTTGTACTATATTTTTAGTATTGACAAAATTATTTTTATATTAGTGCTTGAAGTATCACACACATAAACTTTTGTGTTTTTAAAATTAACTACTTGTAGTTTTAAATGTTCCTAGTAAAGCTGTTTTATTACTGTAGTGGCAATTTCTTTGTTCAGTGTGCTTTGTTTGGACTTCAAAAGTGGATTGTGGATACCGCTGATACAGTACAGTACATATCAGTATAATTCTGCAGCTTATTGTATTGCAGAGGAGAATCAATTTACATGCTCTTACCTAAGGCTTAAGGTTTATTATCTGGGATACTGAAAACGACAAGGAATATGGTCTTATTCAAGTAGGCACCGACGACTTTAGTATATATCAATGTCAGTTTTTTATCTTATAATACAATTTAGATTACCGAGTTCGAATTTAGATGAAGCAGCCAAATTATATGCTACGTATTTGTTTGAGCCTTTGGCTCAACTTCCGCTGGCGAGTCGAAAGAAAACGTTGCGACATTATAATATGCTTGCACTTAAATAATATATTGAAAGGTTTTGGTTTCCAACCTGGGATTCCAATTCAGATTGGATAGCTATTGGTTATTCCTGACAAAGAAATTCTCAATAGTAGTCTAGAACTGTGTCTGGTTGATAACAATACGACTCGTCCCCAATTTATTGGCGTCAAAACATTTCCAGCAAAATGTAGGACACTGCAAACTGTCTTTCCTTTAAGAAAATATAGTCATGATGATAATACTATGTATTCTTATATGTATGATAACGTAAAAACCAAATATATACTATTAGAATGGACTACTAGTTTATTCCAATAACATATTTCTGGTCGAACAACGATTTATTAGAGGTTCTATATTTAAAGGATCTAATTATAGAACATCTAACATGTTGATACCAATATGGCAGAATTCTTGTCGGTTCGGCATAAAGTTATTTAATCAACGGCTGGGTTCATTCAAAGCCTGATTTCAAGTCTCGCAAAGCGTTATGAAATTAGAAATTATTGGGTATCCCACGCACCTTATCATTTTATGTCAAATATGATTTCGAAAAGTATACTATTAATGATCACTGGCATTCAACCCGTTCGATGTCTCGTGTGGGCGAGATCAAAGACACGATTTCTTTGTTAAGGTTTTTAAGTATGAATTGATTTCACTGAGCCTAATATTGTATATTAATGGCTGTTTCTTTTTAAGTTTTATGATGTTGGATATTACAACTTTTTAACATTCATACGTTCGTTACCACTGTTTCCCGAAGAGATAGTAATAGACCACAGATTTTCACTCATCATGGTTCTGACATATACAGAGAATAATATTAGCATGAGTGCTATCTTAAATTTTTTTCATCCATCCTTTATATATGTATCCATCCTTTATTCACTGTATGTCTCAGTGTGACGGGTGCAGTGCAAATTCGTCACATGACTAAATGCATCTGTTTTAGGCAGAGGTTAATCCGCTTAACATCAGGTGGGCTTCGTGCTTATTCCGTCAAAATAACATTTAAAAAAATTTACATAACAAGAATCTCAGAATACCTTTTTATACTAACATTACCATATCTTCATTAACTTAAGTTAATTAAGTACACAACATTAACGTAGATATAAATATTTAATTCCGTAACATTTCGATATTAATAGTATAGCGATAAGTAAGGATTGCCTATTCATCAATAAGGCAACTATTTCACTAACCCACGCACACAAGAAGCATACTAACTAGTTTTTTCTTTGAGTAATAAAGCGTTCTTGATGATATTTAGTGCAGCAAAAACCGGAAGCACGCACATTGTTTGTTGAAAAAAACTAGTGGATTCTAGTTATCTATGTGTATTAGGTACTTTATGGTGATAGATAAATTTGTGTTTTTTGCTAGTAGGTTATGTTATGACACATTCAAATCTGATTATATGGTATAAAAAACATATATAATTGCCAAAAATCTTCTGCCATAAAGTACGAATTAAAAGTACTAGAATTGGTAATATTGAAAATAATGTGCCCGTCGGGAGCTCGCAGACGCAGCTGTGCACTCGCCCTGATGATGAGCATCTGATATGCTCGAAACCCGGGTCGACGTATTCGATCCCCAACGTGAGTGTTTTTTGCCGGTTTTATTTAATATATTTAAATATTGAAAATAAATTTATTGTTCGTGAACTTTGCAAAGGTTAAAATTTTGTATATCTTTTCCACCCTAGCGGATAAAAAGCAATTTTCCACGCAGAATTATATAACACCTTTCCGAGGTTATGAGGTGAAAAAGTACGGCACCAGTTACCTCAATAATATTTAAATGTAGCAAAAGCAAGCAAGATTCCCATCGCATGCTTGCTATCTTAATTAGCGTATGTCAGTGAAAGTGTTCGAGATAGAAGAATTTATGGCAATTGCAGGTGACACAGTATCTAAAAACTAGTGGTATAACTCATTAGATAGGCAACGTTAAAAGAGCTTTTAAAGGGAGATTGATGAGGTTGAGAATTTTCACTTTCGCTTTTTGAGTAATTTGTCTTCGTCAGTTAATCGACAATCGGACGTGGTATGGCGTGGAAGTATTTTTATTTCTGTTTATGCAATGTTTCAAGTTACGACATCAAGGAAGCCGAATTAAAATAATCTATTATTAGGTAAACTTACCAGTACCTAAATATCTGTAATGATAGAGTGCTCTGATACACGTATGATTATTTACAGCATTAGAGAAAAAACATTTAATAACAGAAATAATAATTTAAAGTTTGATTAAAATTTTACTTATAATTAAATTTAGCATTAAATCAGTCGCGTTCATCATTCACACTATTGGGAATAACTCAGAGCTCTTAATTTAAATGGCACCACATAACAAGCAACAGATTTTCAATAAAAATAAACACCAAAATCGGCACACCCTGTAAAACTTTATGTGCAACATACACAAAATATACAGTTACATATAAATAATGATTTTAGTATTCAATAAAAATGTCTATTTTTAAAGATATTATCAGTAACTAATGACAATTCCATAGATACGCGTTGTAGCGTAATTTGATCCGGCAAAACCGTGCAAATTAATATCTCATCATTAAAATCCTAACATGGCAACACTGTTCCCTAAACGGCGTCGGAACTTGCAAATTGTTCACTAAACCAAACACAAAAACCGCATCGCGCAGCGTAACGAGCGAACTACATTTCAACATCTAATTTACATAGAACTCATTTGCGCTGGCTGTTTTATATCGCTAATATCCTTTATTATTTTAAGTTTAAACTAATGTTTAACTAGAGCGTTAATAGTAACTACCTCGTTGTTGGAGGGGAGAAAGGTTCCCCTTGGAAACTCAAGGCACTAGGTATGCCCCCCGGGGTACGTTCCTGCAATGCCTTGGGCAAATATTGATCGAACTTGATTTGCTCGGTGGTCCTGGAACAGCCTTTATAGCTACTGTATGAGTTCGATAGCAAAGTTATCAGTTGGTCAGGTGTTTTCTGCGCGTTATGGATTTCGTGTTCATTACATAGTTAAAAAATAGTAATTTAGTTATCACAAATCTTTAGCTTAGCTTGTAAAATTTTGTAATTATATTATAAAATCTGTCGCATTAGATAGCTAGCCAAGACTTGCCCTATTTAAAAAGGTTGTCTGCCTAGTCATAGTTATCTACGACGGGTCGCACGGAAGGGGTATGATCAAATCTTGTCAGGATCAAATTAAGATCGATTGGAGTGCTGGAACGGCATACATCGGCGGTTAGCGCACAATGTGCCATGGCTGAACGAATGCAGAAACCTACCCTTGGTCTTTTAAAGATTGGGTTTCCCTGATTTAAGAATTGTCCGTGACAATTCGAGTGGCTTTCCACCCTATAACGATGGGCCAATAAATGTATTCTTGCCTCCTTTATGAGTAATGCTGTGACGATATGTCAACGAAATTGAAGATTATCAGCCAATTGAAAATATCGTACCCTTATAAAACAACAGGTGTTTTCACGAACGGTCTCACTGAACAAATAAAATGACCCTAAACGCGATGGTCTTTATGTTAGCAATTGATTTGTGCCTATCGCAACATCCCATCGTCGTCGTAATACCAGTTGAATAGAATTTTGATAGGTACTCTGACCCGCCATGACAATTAAACGTGTTAGTATTGGTAATAGGACTTATAATCAATGATTTTGGAGGAAAGTTCTATTTGTGTGACTCTAAATAATAAAAATGTAATGAACTAAGTATATAATTATGTCGAAGATTATAAAAGGCTTCTCGACATCATCAGGTTTAATGGCAGAGCTTTCATAACGTGCGCGTATATGTGGGTAACGTGCAAATGCGAAGACACATATCACTATTATAACTAGGTGCTTGGCGACAGATTTTCTACTTGAGGGTGGTACATAGCCAGGCGAGCATTTACAAAATGCCTTACGACCGTGCTCTAACAATTGCCATCCTACCGGGTCCAACGGCTTAACGAACCCTCTGAAGCACGGAATCGCTCAGTAGTATTGTTACTAGCGGTCACCCATCAAAGTCATGGCCGTGGTAGACCTTACTTAACTTAACTGATCGTATAAAGACGGCTAAGCAAACTTCGCTACGAGTAGGTTAAAATGCTGCGAATTTAAATGTGGTGACATTTAAACTCGCAGCATTTTAACCTATAAAGCAGCTTCGAATAATCGGTTTTGGATATATTTAGAGGTATGCTATTAAAAATAACAACATTTAAAACATAATTTTGGTAAATGCACTGCTAAACTAAACGCAGTGTTATATTAGACATATTAAACAGCAGCATGCAACGCGTCTCTGTCAACGCGCCAAACGGTCTTTTGTTTGATTTAATACCAAACTATTTTAAGGAAAAGAAAGTTTAACGCCTTCAGATTTTGTGCGCGTAATCATTCATTTTACTAGACGTTTCATTGAACTTTTTGAAGAATAATGTGGCACATTGTTCGGAACGCGTTGAACCAGGTTTTGATGTTTTATCATTGCTGTAATAAATCAACCGTAGGCACCGTTTATGAAGAATTATTATCTGCTTTGGCAGAATATTTCCTAAATTCCAACATAACGATCTTTGTCAATATACAATTTTGATAATTTAAAAAAGCACTTAGTATTAAATATTTGTTATCACTAGAAATTTCCCACATTTTGAAAACGTTTTGAAAAAAAGGCCAGATCAGGTGTATTTTTATTTTTTTTTATTTAGGGAGGACATAGATGCTGGCTACCGCCTGTGCGGTCGTCCAGCTCCACCGGGTTTTGGGCGAGGGCCTGGCCCTACAATAGCCCGGGAGGGAGAAGTGCCGAAGGCACTTCTCCCGAGACGGGCGTAGAAGGCGAAAAGCGCTTTCTACCTCCGTCTCCTGCGGACGCCGAAAACGTACCGCTACTATAGGAGGGGTTGACAGCGAGCTCAAGGGCACCACTGTGGTTCGGACCTCGGCTTGTCTCGCTGTCGAGAGACATGGGGGGGATCGGAGCAAAATGCCTCTGTGCAACTGCAGTGTTGCACAATTGGGCCCTACTGAATAATACTCTTTGACTATTTGGAGAGCAATTTATCGTGACCTTGTTTTTGCCTCGAGCTCGCCGGCGAGCTCGGTGTTTGATTGTGTGACCTCTGATTACCTCACACCTGGGGATTTTACCTCGACGACTTGCGGATAACGCTAAAGCTGCCAACGTAATGGCTGCGATGGGGTCATCCGGGTCGTCTAATACCTGCCGTGGTCGGCGACGGGGGGGTTTGAAAAATGGGATAGAAGAGGCAGTCGAGTAGTTCGATGCCTGGACAACCAATGGGTTCGGGTGGTGGGGCGCTCGATCAAAGTATCGGCGGGCGCAGTCCTTATTGAACTGCGCTAGAGAGGGAAGGTTTAAGTCGCAATGCAACTCGGTGTTCCGGATATACCACGGGGCGCCGGTTGCATTACGAAGAAAACGGTTTTGGATGACTTGAAGTTTATGAAGGTGGGCCTCACTAGCATGACTAAACACTACTGATGCGTAAGTCATGATGGGGCGGATGCAGGCAGTGTAAAGTGTCTTCTTATTACTAAGAGACATTTTACTCTCTTTGCGAAGTAGGGGACCAAGGCGACCCATTATGAAGGCCGCTCTGTTACGGACGGTTGTTATGTGATCGTTGAAGGTGAGATGACGATCAAGGGTGACTCCGAGGTATTTTGTTCTAGGAACCCAGGGAATGGGTTCGTCGAACAAAATAAGCGGTTTCGGGTAAGGGGAGCGTGTCTTCTCAGTAAAGCACATAGCTGTGCTTTTAGCTGGGTTGACCGCGATGCGCCATTTTCGGAACCAGTCACCGATCTCGGTGATGGCCCGTTGCATGACGAAATAGGACTGTCTGTTGATATGCCACCCAGTGGTGTAAATGGCGGTATCATCCGCATATTGGGCTAGGAATACTTTGGGCTGAGATCGTGGGATGTCACTGGTATACAGTGCAAAGAGAATAGGTGATAGCACGGAGCCCTGAGGGACTCCGGCTCTGACTGGGTGGGGGGAGGAGAGGGTGCCTTCCACGCGATAGCGAAAGCTTCTGGCTTTAAGGAAGTCTTGTAGGATGAGCACAAGACGTTCTGGCACGCCAAATTGGTATAGCTTGTAGATCAAGCCGTTGTGCCAGACTTTGTCAAAAGCTTTCGCTACGTCGAGGAAGACTGCTAGCGTAGTCTGGGGTTTGGGGTACTTATTGAAGCCCTCAATGATGTGCTCCGTGAGGCGGTGCACCTGTTGGACGCATGAGTGTCCGGGTCTGAAGCCAAACTGCTCATCTGGGATAAGGTGGTGTTCCTTAGCATGGGACTGGAGACGGTTTGCAAGTAACCGCTCGTAAAGTTTGCCTAAAGCACTGAGGAGGCTGATGGGGCGGTAACTGGTGGGGTCAGATGAGCTTTTGCCTGGTTTGTGAATGCCAATGACATTTGCACATTTCCAGGTGTCTGGGAATAAGCAGTGGCTCATAGCAGCATTGAAGATGCTGACTAAGAGATGGATGAGAGGAGGAGAGAGGGTTTTAAGAACCCTGTTGGAGATGCCATCGGCACCGGGGGATTTGCGCGGTCGGAGGGCCTTGATCAGTCTCTCCACCTCAGCGTAAGTCGCTAAGGTGATTGGTGGGAGTTCAGAGGTGACCACAGAGCTTTTACGTTCGACTTCAGCATCCACCGAATCGAGGTGAGCTTGGTCAACGTGATCTACGTTAGGGGAACACTGAGCCTCTAGGCTATCAGCTAGGCACTCAGCTTTGTCTTCGTCAAAGAACGCTGGGACTAGTGGGACTGGTCTGTATAAGGGAGGCATGTCGTTATGGTTACTTCCTTTCAAGCCTCGCGCCAAGTCCCAGTAAGCATGGTGGCTTGGCACGAGGTTTGAAAGTTTATCGCCCCATTGTTGATCACGCAACTCAGACATGCGACTTTGAACCATGCGTTCAAAGTGGCGTTTCTTAGTCTTGTTCTCTTTACTGGGGTAAGAGTCGTAATGTCGGGTCACTGCTTTACTCTCCGTCACCAATCGTCTCACATCCGCTGGAATGACAAGGCGCCGGTCGTCCGGCACTATGACCTCCTTTGCGGATGCACCTACTACGGTGGAGAGGTGATTGGTGAACGAATCGATCGCAAGGGTTATGTCATCTTTTGTCAGGATGTCGTCAGGGATCTTGTCTAGGTCCGGTGAACTGATAGCCTTTAGGGCATCGCCTACTTGCTTCCAGTTCACTATCGTCTTAGTGGGGCGGGGGAGGTCAGTCGTTGGGTCGGGACCTAGTCGCAGTATAATGGGTCGGTGGTCAGAGTGAAGCTCGTGAACCACTTCTATGGAGCGTACCCGGAGTGTTACGCCTCTGAATAGTGCCATGTCAAGCAAGTCAGATCGGTGGTCTTCCATATAAGGGTAGTGAGTGGGCTCAGTGGGCGCAATTATGTCAAAGTTAAGTTCTGCGATTAGGTTTTCAAGTGCAATACCTCTGGGATTGTTGACGTTACAATTCCATAGGATGTGCTTACTGTTGAAGTCGCCAATCAGAATGACGGCGCTTCCTAATGAGAATAGGGCTTCTAAGTCAGCTCGGACGATCGGCTTTTTGCAAGCTTGGTAACAGGATGCTATGACTATAGGTTGATGACCAGTCATAGCTAGGAGGCAACAAGATGCTTCCATATTAACAAGAGTCGGGGTAGGTAGGGGAATGCAGTGCAGGGACCTTTTGTAATAGATAAGAGTGCCTCCCCCACGGGAGTTCACTCTATCATCACGTACCGTTCTGTAATTGGCAAACCTAGGATTCGCCTTCCCCGGTTTTAGAAAGGTTTCCTGCACGCATATGATATCGATAAGGTGGGTACAACAAAAGTCGTGGACGAGGTCACGTTGTCTGAAGAGGCCGTCAGCGTTAAATGACGCTAACGAAACTGAGTACGGTTTCGTGCGTTCGGTTGTACTACCCATAGTGGTTGTACTGGGGAGGGGCCTGGGGAACGAAGCGCTTAAGGGCGCTAAGTAAATTCGCGTGTTCCAATGTGTATTGGATCACGTCCGCTGGGGATTGAGCGTATTGCATCTTGTGGAATAGCTCTTGTACCTCATTGATGTCAACCGACATAGCCAGATCGCTGACTAGGTTGATTGCCTCTTGAAGAGGGGCAGCCATCAATGGCATAGGTGGAGCATGTGGCCGGGAAGCGGCGCGGGGAGGCGCGCGAATGCTGTTGGCGACGGGTGTCGGGAGCGCGGGGCGAGCCGGGGCCGGTGCGCGGGCAGGGGCCGCGGCGCGGGCGGGTGCGGGTGCGGGCGCGGGTGCGGGCGCGCGGGCCGGGGCGCGGGCGGTAGCGACGGTCTTAACCATACTGGGTGGTTTAGACCATGCGTTACGGGCTGGGAGCGGCGCGGGTATTACCTGTGAGGCAGGTACTACCGTTAGTTTAGGGCTTACCCGTTGGTAACGGTCGTAAGAGGGACGGGTCGGCCTATGCCTTGCCACCCTGTGGTTCACTCGTGGTGCTTTAGGGCAACCACGGTAATTCGCGGTATGCCCTTGAGCACCGCATAGAACACAACTGGGTGGGTCCGGCGAATCCCGGGTGCGAGTGCACGCTGCTGTCGCGTGATCGCCTAGGCACTTAACGCACCTAGCGCGAGCGAAGCAGAAACGGGAGGCGTGGCCGTATAGTTGGCAGTTATGGCACTGCGAGGGACTTCCATTTTTGTATGGGGCTTGGACATCGAGTCCTGAGAGGCCACAGACCTTTTTTAAATTAAAAATGGCCTTGCCCTCTGGTGTACGGTCTAGTACTACGAGTACTAGGTCATATGGACTGCGGTCCTTCCCGCTGTACATGCGGTGAACCGCATGCACAGGGAAGTCTTGTGCTTTAAGGTCGTCACATACCGCATCGGTATGTATCTCCTTAGGCACACCGCGAATCACCACGCGAAGGACTTTCTCCTCTTCGAGCGCATAAGTATGAAAACTTATGCTCTCTTTACGGAGGAGCTTTGTTAGCGCTCTGTGGTCGCTACTGGTGGGCACTTGGACTTTAATGCCCTGCTGCGTGGAGCGGGCATTAGTGTAATGGATCCCACGATCCGAAACTAAACGGGACAGCATGTCCCATTTGGTTTTGTCCTGAATGAACAGGGGTGGAGGCGGTTTTTCGCGGCGCGCGCTCGCGTCCTGAGGGGACGCGGCAGTAGTGGTCGGAGCGGAGGGAGGAGACGCGGGGCGCGGGGCGGGGGTCGGCTTCTTGCCGGAGGCGGGGGCCTTAGCGGGTGCCTTGGCGGGAGGGGCGGAAGTTGCGCAACTAGCGGCTTTAGGAGCACGCTTGCGTTTGCGGTCAACGACGGTATAGCCGTCGTTGTCGGAGTCCGAGTCAGTGCGTAAGGCGCGACTCGGATCTACTTCCATCTCCGTTTCGGAGTCCGAAGTGGGCTCGACAACGGCGATGGAGGGACGGGTGCTCGCTGGCCTCCCGATCGGTGAGCGCGAGCGAGACCTCTCACGGGGAGGGGCTGCCACCGTGCGTCTATTGTCCGGGCCCGGGGCGGGCGAAAGCGGGCTGTCCTCTGAGAAGGACCGGGTCAGAGGAGGGACGTTGGCCTCCGGGATTGAAGTCCCGGAGGGAGCAATAAGAGTGTCCGTGAGGCGGGCACTCGCTTCCTCTTCTAGGAGTTGCATATGAGCAACATACAGATCGGGGTGGCGGAGGGCGAAGGTCTGAAGGACCTGCACCTCACCGTTAGAGGGACGGGACTGCATCCTGAGGGGAATACTCAGGACGCCCTATCAAGGGTTTGAATTCCCTCACACACCTTGTGAGCTCACTGTGTGAGAGGGAGTGTGTACCTAGGGTGTGCCCTAGTTGTGTACCCTCTCCGAGCTTTTTTCTCGGCGGAGAGGGGTGCTCCTAAGCGCTACTCCGGGGTTGACTAGGGGCGACCCCAAGGCCAGTAATCCCGGAGCCCAGCTTGCTTCGGCTGACCCGTGAAGCGGGAAAGGCCACGGTGCAAGGTTAAACCAAAACAACAACAGTGGCCGTTGTCACCGTAGGGTGTCACACTGCGACCGCAGCAAATGGCGGATTTGATCGTTCAGACGGGTTTGGCTGACGCTACCCCACGCCTGAACGACGTCGCTTAACAGCACAAAGTGTGTTGATACGCGACTGTTACTATGTTGTGTCGGGTAGTAAAGTGGTGAAATGCGCACCGAAAAGTGCGGTCAAAACAAGACCACCAGCCCGATATGATGTTGTTCGTCCGAAACAAGGGACTTGGGTAGGTGGTAATGCCTGACGTCTTAGAGCGCCTCTGTGCGACGGCACGGCGAGCTCGTAGCTCGCGTTGCTCGGCGTTCGGCGGCTGCTCAGCTTCTGCACACAAAACAAAAACTTCGTCAGGACTGCGTATTCCAAGGCACTGGTCTGCAACTAGCGTCGGAACGATGACCCGAGTGAGACGGCAATAGTGCGGGGACTATTGCGGTCTCACTGGGAGATACTGGCGGAGCTGTAGACAGGTGTGCACGGCGTGGCGGCACAGGTCGGAATAGATCAGGTGTAGCCTGAACCAACGCTTATGTATGAATGGATTGATGAAGCGTAAGTGGATGTAAGGATCGTAGTATATGAAATCTGTGATACATAAAACACATCTCTTTCCTGTAGAGGTAAGCAAACTCTACAGAAGAGAGACGTGCTTTTATGTATGTTAATATAAAATAAACTATTATTGAAAAATAGTTAATTTTTTACACTTCGTCAACAGTGAATGTACTGTGGTGTCATGTTAAATATTGAAGAAAAAAGTTTTTCTTTTTAAATATGATTTCAAGCACAAGCGCATGCTAAGCGAATATTATTTATAAAAGCGGCTTTAGTAAATATGTAGTTTGCTATAGTGGAAGCTCTTCTTTCGGTCAGATGAAGTCTAGTAGATGGTTGACGGCCGCGCCGTCCTCTAGGAAGGAAATAAAAATAACGTTAGAGTACAAAAGTCGTATTTGCCAGTCAGTGCCGATAGTCGAGTGGAGTCAAATGGAAAATTTATTTGTAAATTTGATATTGTATGTTTCTGACAGAGATATATGCACTGTGCTCGTCAATCTGAGACGTTAGTCCTTGTCTCGTTCTGAAGAAACCTACCACCTGTTATTTAAACATGTGGGTATGTATATTGAAACCATATCGACATAATGTGAATATGTGAATACAAATCCTGTATTGCACCTAATAAAACTAATGTTAAATTTTTATTATCATTCCAAATTCAACCTTATTCCAACATAAACAACTTAGTGACACAAACAACGATTAGAACTTAACCAGAGATGGTGCAAACCAGCCTTCCAATTCAAAATATGCAAGTGCAATGATTATAATATATATGACGCTTTTATTAAAGTATAATAAAGCTGGATTTGCCCGTCCACAGCTATGTAATATCTGGAATATGTTAATAAGAAAAGTTTCTAAAATCGCGTCTGTTTCCCAAGGGTTGACAATTTGAAGAAATTACCCTTAAACTCATAATCTTCTGTAGTGTCCTCTTATACCCAGTAAACAGCGGTTTAATTACAAATTCAAATTAGTTCTCCAAGCTGATGACTCGGATGACAAGACAAATCGTCTGTCTGCCCGCTGAGTGATTCTAAATGAAATTTTGCTTCAGTTCTAATTCTAGACACGTATTGTATTGCTGAATTGCTAATAATGTTAAAGACTGTTTCTATACAGGTAGGTGGTTAAACGGTTTTGAATAAATGTACATAAAAGTACATAAATTAATAAAACATCGTTTCTGCTTGAGTCAAATAATATATTAAATAGCTTCCCAAAATATATGTACGTATAATCAAGGAATTTTAATGTAACAAAAAAAATTACGTACATATTTATGGTAAAATAAAACTGACCAAGCGCGAGTTCGACTCGCACAATAAGGGTTCCGTACGAATACAGAATGTATTAATAATACATTACTGCAAGGGCCGTGAAACAGGCAATTATAGGTCGAGTTTCATTTCTTTATTATACGAGACAGGCAATTGCAAATTCCCCCGAGGCATATACAGTGCTTTTCCGGACGTAATGCAGATGAATAGGACACACATTTTTCTCGTTTTTCCAAATCATAAAATTGTCATATACTTACATGTATTTTTCTTTAGATTTCCTTGGAAGGAGGTTTTCCATTACGAATAAGAAGAATTTTCAGCTTTGCCGCTAATTTTCTATGTATCACCTGTGCCGAAACTCAAACGCTTTGTGGCTTTACAGTCACGTGAACGCAATTTGCACTAAGCAAAGAGACTTTGGTATGCCAAGAATGATAAAAAAGATCCAATCAAAGAGTATTTAATAACTCCAGCAAGCCGTTTCATACAGCATTACTGGAGCGTTGTAATGTTCCACATTCAAAAAACGCTCCTGCAATGGATTTGGTTTTCTTTGTCCATAACTTCGATACTTCGCGTGTTCTTTTTTCGAAAATAATGTCAATATTTCAATGCATGTTTGAGAAGAGAACTTTAGAGCTCGTATTGTAGTTTGTTTAGCCGTTCTTATACTACCAGCTAAGGTATGCAACGTCTGTCGCGGTTATGACTTGGATGGGTGACCGCTAGTGACATTACTACTGAGCGTTTCCGTGCTTCGGAAGGCATGTTAAGCCGTCGGCCCCGGTTGTTGTCTTACGATGGCAGTCATTACAGCATGGTGGGAGGGTATTTTGCGAATGCCCGACTGGCTAGCTACCACCCTCAAGTTGAATGTCTGTCGCCAAGCACTTAACGGTGTGTTCCAGCAGCTGTCCTTGATATCAGTAAGCTTAGGTTAGCCTGAACAACATCTTCGACCACATCATCACTTTACATCAGGGAGGTAGTGGTGAAAGACTTGTCTATCAGGTTATAAAAAAAACATATCCTTCAATACTGTCTGTATAATATTTATTAGGAAATTTAAATTGTAATTTTTCCGTATATTCTAGCAATATGTAAGTCAAATTACCTACTAAACTAATATCACCGATTCGTTACTTATTTGATGTAATGAATGTTATTCTGTATGATAGTTATTCCAAATGCCTGTCTCAGAGACCAGCAAACATAATATTGCATGCCCAATGTGTATGTGGAAGAGAACAATTTAATTAGTTTAGCAATAAGATCAGCCACACCACCTGTAACACAGCAAGCAACGATATTTTGATCTTGTTTTAATTTTTCTACCTATTTCTGCAAGACTGACTAAAATATAGAAGTAATTCAATAATTTCAAAGTCGAGAGAACCAGCAGGGCGATCATATATCTCTGTAGCTATCAGACAGTTGATGCTATCAAAGTTTTGTAGCAATCGATATTTTGCGATCACGTATCTTGTAGCATTCAAATATCAATTTGTATCTATCAATAAATTGCAGTGAAGTCGATGCGAATCATTGGCTCTTTGACTAATTTAAATGGCACCATCTAATATAAATGTCAAAATAACCAAGTCACAACTTTATTCAATACGTATATTTATAAGTTCAATTTTACGTGATCACTATTTCATACAAAACAGTTTCTATCGATAGAAACAAGATACGTCAAACGTGGTTCTGTAGCTGTCAATGATTTCATAGCTACCAAATCTGTCATAAGTGTCATTTTTGATTGTTGCAATCAGAATTCATTGCTACAGAAGATACGTGATCGCCCTGCTTGTAAATAGAATTTAACTTACATAAAATTATGTAACAACAATATAGTCTAAACAAGCCATTAAAAATAACAGTCTCCATTCTAGCTCTTATTTACATGAATAGCGGACCAGTCTTTGTCTTTGAAGTTACTATTAATTATTCCAGTTTATGCAAAGCAAGCCGCGGGCGCGTCAGGGTCCGAACTCCCTCGCCTTTTTGCGGAAAACACGTCCAGGGTAAAACTTAATATTTTATGCTAAGTGCTGGTAAATAAACATTGCCTAAGTATATTACGTGGGTGTGGAAGACATTATTTCTTTACCAAGTGATTTTTATCTTATCTTAATTTGAATTAAATTTTTTGATGTTTGACCTTTTGGGGTTTTACCTTAAGATTAGTCACCGATTTTGGTTTAAGTTTCTGAGTCATATCGATTTTGTAATTTTTTTGTTAAATTATAAAATTTATGTTTAGTTTTAATCTGTCTTAAGACTTTTACATGAGTAAAGGATAAATTTATATACTGCGAACTATTTGTTGCGAACGCAGTTGCTCTGCTGAAGTAGCCGCTGTGCCAGCCCTCACGTTGTTTTCAGAAAGATATGATAATACGGTAGTCATAATGTCAATTTAGATTAAATTAGGACGCGCACAGAAAATATTTTCAATACAGAAATAATTTATTAAATTTTTTACCTAGGACGAAAGTTTTCACTTCGATATATGTATGCTTGTTTTATGTATTTGCATACATTTTTACTAGCTCATCTAATTGTAATGATTATATTTTTATTAGGTAACTCGTCATTATTTTTATTTGAATTGTCATCAACGACCGTTGAGCACTTTTGAAAAAAGTATTTGTCTACCGGTCCCTCGAAGACATGGTATGTAATTGCAAGTCTTGGCGATGGTGAATAGTATCGTGGATGAGTTAAAATCGATTTAATAAGCAGTGTGTATCAATAAAAGAAAACGGTATTTTTTATATATAAGACAGATCCGACTTCTATCACTGAAAAGTATGCAATATCTTTTGGAAGTCGAACCATGAAAATGGAGTTTTGCTTGATCTGAATAAGCAGCATGGTACTGACTTCCTCAAATTACAACATTCTTTTTGTCTAGCGGTTCCGTTTTTATTCAACAAGGAGTTCTAGATAGTTGAAAAATCGAAGAAATGTTAAGTAGGTTAATATTATTGCTGATACAAGAGTCAGTATCCTATCGATCCATGCCCCTGGCATAATACGAAGGCCATTGACTTGATATTCAATCGATAACCTCCTCGACAAACACAACCAAATTATGGCCCTACTTATTAGCCAATACTGATATGAGAAGTAATCACAGCTGACGCGATTACCACCAATTGTAACAAATCGATAAAGCATATCGATGCAGTAATGAATTATTCATCGAGTGATTAAATCGATAAATCAAGATACTGACGTTTATAATAGCGTTTAATGGATGGTTACAAACTTCATTATATTATTTTGTTATTTGATTATATTATTAACAACAGTGTGATATAGGTAGGTACATATCTATCAGATTCAATGTTTTTTACCGTTATTGTTGTTCACTTATAAAATTTTCAAAAAATCTTAATGAAATATGTAAAATATTAATAACAATAGGAGTTTTTAAACCGCTCGTAGCGAAGCATGTGTTTTCGATTTTACCGACCAACTAGGTTAAACAACAATTTTCGCTGCAGTCATTACTTGGATGGGTGACCGCTGGTGTCTTTACTATTAAGCGCTTCCATACTGTCGGTGCTGGTTATTGACTTAGGATCGCAGCTATAGTTTCATTTTATGAACCACGTATGTATCTCTAAAAACACGGATCATTCTTAAAATAAATACACAATACTCTGATCCTATCACTACTTAGAAACCCTAAGTTAACTCTTAAAATATAACTGGCTAGCCAATAAATTACGTATCCAGGAAAAAATATCGGAATCATGCTAAATGTTGTTTAAAAGACATAAAGTAGACCACCCAAGTGATTCCAGCGAAGTCATAATAAAAACAACAGACAAGAGTGGCACTGAAGTGTGTCATTGGTATCACCGATCTATTTCCGTATGGAGGAACTCTAGCATAACGTGGTAACAGTGATTAAGCTCTATCTATTATAGGTAAGCCTTTGAGAGCTTTTAGATATATATCTTGACGGAATTTAGCTTGGATATTGCTATTTTTATGGTTTGTTCTTGTTATTGTTTAAGCCTTCTGAAGCAGTTACAATAGCTATAGACTTTTATATGCTTTGGTTCTCCAGCCGCGGGTTTGAGTTTTGAGGTAGAGTAGTTAGATTTTTTGATAGTTCACATTGCTCTCTACCACCGTTAAGTTAATAATCCGTCGCGAAGCACTGAAAGTTATATGCCATGCGCTAGGCTTGTGAGCTTGTTCGCAAAGTATCTAACTAGTAATTAATGAATTCTAAGCTCGTAGCTGGATTCGAACTATATAGGACCCTACAAATTCGAACGAATATGTAGGGTCATATATAGAACGAATTTCTACGGTAATTTGCTCTAATAAGAAAAAAATATTTTATGAATATGTAACTGTAACAGAGTAACCTTTGATACTGTACATATTAATTACTCAATGACTCCAGTGCAGTATTCGATAATGTTATTTTTGGAGCAGTTAGTCGACGGATCATCCTCGATCAGAGTTTACTGCTCGCTCAAGATGGGCTCGCTACACAAATAAATTTGAAAGCCAAACAAACGTTACTTACAACACTTTAAAGTTTGTTGCACATAACTTCAATGAACACCAAATTGAGGAATGCGATCTTGCTTGCATCTTAATTGTAATTGGTCTTTGATTATCGACACTTTATAAAGAACGATAGTAAAATCAAAACAAAAATGGTTACGAGTCAACAAAGAAAGGCGTATAAGTATACATGAATAAAAAGCTTGGGAAACGACTATGGAGTACATGTATAAAATGGTTGGGAAACAAACGACTACGAAACAAAACTAATGTGGCTATTTGTATATCGATGTTTTATGGGATTAATGTCACCTCACCTTAGTAGAAGCTCCATTAGCGCCGCAATCCTCATTCGCATCCAAATGTGAATGTTTACTAAATTTAGCACGTGGGAGTTCCATAGACCCTCTGTCCAAAGATAAGAAAATTTTAGGTGTATATTTGCGCGTTCATAAGCATCAAGTTTTATCACACCCGTTTGTGGCGTCCAAGGAATTTGGAAAGTTCCGGGTGGGCAAACCATAAACAATAAAGCTCTAGCAATTACTGGTCCCGAGATGGTAGCGCTTAAAGTAAAATTCTTTTAACAGCAATCCTGCCTTGTGGTAGTGCAGCAAAAAGCTGGCGCGACGCCAACAGGTTCTTTCTTTGAATGGACGTGAAGACGTACGGTTGACTTGAAGTTATTTATTTAGGTTAGCATAGTGACATAGTAAACGGTTCGCTTGTACTTGTATAAATGGTGGTCTGCATTACATTGCCTTTTATGGAGGTGCATCATGAAGATAGTCGAAGTCGTCCATCAATGGTTTGACAGCGGTAACCTTATCGGTAGCTACTGCATGCCCTCTTATCTGTCTGTCTCGTCGTTTAAAGCTTTTAATATCCGTTTCTCTACGATTGGAGCGTTGAGTTACTTATTGCAATTTCTACTGGCTTTTGTGTTGGTATTATTTTTAAGTAAATGCGTAAAATATTTTTGTTTTTTGTTATTTTCACCATTGAAAATTGTAACATACTCTGTTATACATATTATATATATACGACAACATAATATGTATAATATGTAATACGTATACACGTATTAATAAGAACAACATAATATGTATAATAGTAATGTTGATAAGAAAGAAAATTGCGAAATATAAAAAAATACTAACCAAGAGATTTTCTAGGACTGTTGTACTCTACGAGCAACTGGCTCGATAATTGAACTGTAATCTCTGTAAAAAAAATAAGACGTACGTCGACTCTATTGACGAAGTCAAATCAACCTAGTTTATTTTTTTATTAAAATTTTATGTTTGACACCGCATAGCTGTTTACTGGATTTTCATGTTAGTTTTTTTATTGAGTTGAGTATACTTCCATATTGGTCACATTTTAATTTCGTTAACAACGATGGAGTAGTTTTAAGTACAACTCAATTAGCTGAAAAAGGTACTTGCCAATATGCCTATACTTGGATAACTTAATAGGAATTGCAACTCTTGTCGATGGTGACCAGAATTTTAAGCAAGTGACAATCGATCTTATAAAAATATCATGCTACATTGAAATGAGTAAAAAGGTAAAAAAAATAGAACCGATTTCCTACATTGAAAAGTTTAAAATAAGTTGTGGAAGTAGAAACATAAAAATCAGAGCTCAGAATGCTGGTTAAGCATATAACTTTCAACTAAGTATTTAATTCATTTCAGTGTTGGAAGACAGTTCTTTTCTTTTCCAACATAAAAATGAAGTTAGTACATGAGTTGAGCTAATTATTAGCAGATACCTAGTCCAAAAATAAATATAAATTTCTACCATCAATCTTTTCTGTGAATGTACACTAAACCAAATTTTAAGTTAGACTGAAGTAGACTAAATCACTGATTAAACTCTTGAAATTGAAATCAGCGATTTCCTTTTTTCCGCACGTCGTCGGTCGATTCTTCCGCACATTTTCATTATTCCGTACTTAGTCAGTAAAGCGTGCACAAAGGCTTTGTTCGGCAAAGTCTTCCCGCGTTACGGATAGAGCCTTTCTCATCCTAATTTACATGAATAGTGCACGATTACAGAGCGTTGCAGTAACTCAACTTCCTTCTTTATAATTACTCAAATATAAAAATTATATGATGTACATTGACGAGACGACCGAAATGTAACTCAGTAACCATTTTTGACGTATTACTTTTGTACAAAGCATCGTCCAAAGTTGATCCCGTACGATCGTATAATCAAGTAAAGTTTTATTTCTGAAGCAGTGATAGCCGCGGGCTTGAGCTTCACCGCATGGTGGAAGGGCGTTTTGCGAATGCCGGTCTGGATACCGACCACCCTCAAGTAGAAAATCTGTCGCCAAGCACCTAACGGTGTGTTCCGGCAGCTGTCTTTGAGAGCCCGTAATTCTAGGTTAAGCCTGTTAACACCTACGACCACATCATCACTTACCATCAGGTGAAATAATGGTCAGGAGCTTACCTATCAGCAATAAAAAAAAGAGAAAATAAAACGAGAAGAGAACTCGATTTTTATCAATAAATATGGATGTACATATTACTATAGTTCGTAGTACACCATAATAGATATGGAACATTATTTGCCAATAAATAAAGAAAAAAGTTTCTTACATAGAAAAGAAAATTGTGTGAACAAAATGATACAAAGAGCAAGATTTGGAATAAGATTCATCCTATATTTTAAAGCGTATAATTATTAGCGTATCGTTATACCTGCGTAGCTCTGTGAATAGTGAGTTTTGGTTGTCATCAATATAGCCACTTCAAAAGAATCCTAGAAGAACATAATATATGTTAATTTTTATTTGGGTCCGTGGGGACCGGTAGCTCATCATATTTTCCAAATCTTGTCTGAGCGCTTGGTCGATGCGACGCGTGATCAATATGCTGGCACATATTTGGCTCAACGAATAAGCATTGCAATTCAACGGGGCAATGCTGCCAGCATGCTGGGCACGCTGCCAACTGGGAGTGGGCTGGAGCATTTGGACTGCCTATGAGTCAGCTATGACTTATAGGTTGTCTAAATGCTTTTATTATTATTTCTTCCTACATGTTATATTGGTAGCACAAATAGTAGAACAGATTGTAACAACCCAATCACGGGTTAACCTTGAAAGTTAAAGGAACATTTCGCGAATGAATTTCAAAGCACTAATGGTCCAGTGGCAATGGCTATGGACTGCCGCGCAACAGGTTCATGGTTCGAATTCCACCATGGATTTGAAATTCACGAACAGAGTATTTTTGTTAAGTTATGGCAAAACGAAATTTAAGAATGCTCGTCTAGCCTAGTACCAACCTCAAGTAGAAATTCTATCGCCTAGCAAACTAACGTTGTGCTCCGGCCGTTGTCTTTGAGAGCCAGTGTTTCTTGGATACGCCTCTTAACATCGTCGGTCAAAGCGAGTTCCTTATCTTGCGGAGATAAGTTAAGCTACACTCTACAAATGATCGGTTAATCTAATGTATTATATCGAAACATGCTGGTTAGTGAGATTGATTATGGCGTTCAGGGTTAGTAACTAGAATCCTTGATAGGTATAGTATGTTAGAAGCACTCTTCTGTTTGAGGAGATGTTTACGTATTATCTTTATTTAAGAGCTCGATATGGTATGCCGAATCATCGTTCGCCGAACGATATGCTTCATCGAAAGCACTTTCAAACCCATGCAGTACGCAGTTACTATGGATAGCTAAATGTATTTTTATAATAGAATCAGAGCGAATTTGTTCGTGTTTCCTTTTGAACATGCTCACACTGAATACAGAATTAGAGATTATTATTGGTTACAACATAATTAATTCTAAATACTTACCCAATTATTGATGCCAATATCATAGTTTCTTTTGTTGATGCCTTTGACCTCAACATGCCATTGGTTAAATGCCGACTGATTTTCTACTTGGGGCTGGTAGCTGCCTTACAACAAAGCGATAAAGGTCAAGCTATCACCAAGATTCAAACCGTGAACATTATTTTATACTAGGTAATCATAATATTTTGTCCGTTTTGCATATTATAAATTTAGAAACAATATTTGCTGATAAAATACTATTGTATAGCTTAAGTTAGTTTCCACACAGACAAGCTCAAAAAAAGGCAGATATTGAACACAGAAAATGTGCAGCAAACCTTGTATACTCACGTCGACAGTAGTAGTCATATGCTGCATTTGGCACATCATTTCCGTTAAGCACCTTTAACATTATCCAACTGCACATAAGACGAGTCGATATTGTTATGCCGGGAACTCTTTAGTAATTTAGAGTACCTATCTAATTTCAACAAAAATATACCTCAAATAGACGGTATACATTTTGGTAATAGGCTTTTAATTATTTTCGACTATCAATGTATGTCAGTTATGTGAAATAACAGACAAATTGTATACCACGGCTCATAGAAATGGAATCTAATAATTAAAAACCCTTTGTTAATTATCTAAAAATACCAGAATGATAGGTATGATTTCTAATTGGAACTAATAAGCAAATAAATAGAAAAACTCCACCGGCCGTGGTCACACACGATATCACACCTCGTTCCTTTACAAAATAATATTTATTTGTAGTCAAATTAACATAGACAACTATAATATTTTTTTTAAATATGCCCGAAATTTTACCTATACACACGTGTAAATAGGTAGGTATACATAATAAGCAGAAGCGCTCGTAGCGAAGTTTGCTTAGCCATTCTGAATCGATCAGCAAAGTTAAGCAACGTACGCCGCGCTCAGGAGTTGGATGGGTGACCGCTGGTGACATTACTACTGAGCGCTTCCGTGCTTCGGAGGGCAAGTTAAGCCGTCGGTCCCGGTTGTCTTAGGATGGCAGTCGTTATAGCATGGTGGTAGGGCACTTTGCGAATGCCCGCCTGGCTAGCTACCACCCTCAAGTTGAAAAAGTCGCCAAGCACCTAACGGTGTGTTCCGGCAGCCATCCTCGAGAGCCAGTAATTCTAGGTTAGCCTGAACAACATCTTCGACCACATCATCACTTACCATCAGGTGAGATAGTGGTCAAAGGCTAATCTATCAGGCATAAAAAAAAAAAAAAATAAGATCTATGCAGACATCTCAAAAAAGAACCTTCCTTATTCTTAATTCGACGGACGTGTAACATACACGTTGAAATAATATTTACAATTGCCTTACAATTGTTCGTATTTAAATTTTAATAACTTCGTGTCAGCTATATTTTTAGTTACACAAAATCAGTTAAATAAATCTATTTGCCTATATGCATATAACCCTGGCAGCTGAAAATATGCCGATGGTGACCAAAATTGTGGTTGAATGATACAATTTTATTCCCTACCCTACATGAATTCCTAAAAAAAGTCATAAAAGAAAATATGGGACAAATATACAAAACTGAAAAACATGACATAACTTGTGAATGTCGGAACCATGAATATATGATCTCAAAGTATTTTAATCAGCATAATACCACGAAATATTTCACGTTTTAGATTTATTTCATTGTTTTAAGCACGTAGTAAAGAAGGATTTATATCCATTTTCTCTTAATTTATTAGCTAAAAGCCAGGAACGCATCCTTGATAACTCTGGGTGTTACGGGTCCGTGGACGACGGCTTACTACCAGGTGAATCATCAGCTCACTTGCCATCTTATAAGGTTTTCCAAGCGGACTACAATGACAACAAAAATTCTAGCCAAATTTTTCCGGGCCACAACGAATTCTTCTCCGAATACGGAATAATAGCCAAAATTATGTGTTACGTTAAAATAATGTTAATTATTATTAAATTTAAGATTGTATTGCGCATTTTAATTTAAACTATACCCCCGTGCATATGAGTGCAAATAAACAAATGATATATCTACCCTCTTGTGTGCTATATGATGTTCTTTTAGTGAAATACCAGAAACATTTTGGTATTTAGTAAAATTCTAATAAAATAGGTATTTCACGAAGTAAGTATCTTCCATTTTGCGGTCTCGTAGGGAATACGTAGAAAATAGATATACATTATTTCAGAACCTGTGTAATACGCCTAGGTGAATGGCAACATGTAATCACAAAAACCTTATGCTTTTAAAATATTAGTAGGATATACATTTTTAAAAACCGAACCGATTGGTTTAGTATAAAACGTATTCATCGTTATGGGCTATATATATAATTCTCTTCATGAGTTAATTAGTCAACCACAGAAATGATTTGTGGACCGGCGGTAATTTATAATCGTTGCGTGTCATGAACCCGCGTGGAAATAATATTTTCTGATGCATTTTCTATTTTGAAATCATAGTCTATGATTTATGACTTTTTGAGCAGATTCATTGTGAATGATAATTTATTGCTAGAGATTAAAATTATTCTAATGTTATCTTAAAGGTACAAAAGTGTGAATGTTGAAAAAAAATATAGGAACTTTCTTTTTGGCACCATTGTTACATTTTCATTGAAGGTTCTTTTTTAATTATCTTTTACTACTTACACATATATTGCGAGTGATAATGTAGAATATAGATCAATATATACATATATATGAGTAATCCTACTCAAGATGAAGTCTCTTCTCAATGCAAAAACATCTGATATTTACTTATATCAAACATGATTTATTTTGGCTTTTTTACTGTAGCTCTTATCAAAGGGCTAGAATGTCACCCCTATCTCTACCCGTGGATGTCGTAAGAGACGACTAAGGTTAACACACCTGAAGGTGGAGAGCAGCACTTTCTGAGGAACCGATATCTCACTCTCTGCAATCCCCAAGCCGCCCGCCAAGCGTGGGGATTACGTTACATTCTATTTTGCTGAACGTGGCACTATAATGTTGAATATTTTAATATTAAAATTTGTGATTGACCTTCATAAAAGCATCGTAGACGCCTCAATTGAATAAGTAATTTTGATTTTGGCAAACCTGCCCATATTGGGGAGGCTGTGTTCAGCAGTGGACTATCCGTCTGATACAGTACAGTATTTATCAAACTACTTCGGTAAAAAACTAGGTGATGCTTCTTGATATTAGTCCAGTTGTATTGTAGGTAATCCTGAAACTATGGAACCATTCATATTTCATAGCGCTTTATCGTGATATAAAACGGTTTACTTAACGCTTCAATTCTATTGTGAGCAGAGACTGTCTGTATGTAAGGCCGATCATGTAATAATTATTTCATATCCAGTAATTACACGACTGCCCAAAAAAAGGAGAGTTATGTCTTCAGGGTTCATGTATATATGTATGTTTGTGAGTTTCTTTAGTCCACCATAACTTCTCAACGGCTCAATTGGTTTTAATGTAAGAGCTATCGTTAGATTTGTCTTGATCACGCAAGTGATAGGTACAAAAAAATATTTGAGCTTAAAAAACTGTCGCGAGTTTTGTCCATAATTATTATTTAGTAACCGGCTAGGACTCGCGTAATATTTACCGGATATTGCTCCGACCAGTTTCGAACTTATTTGAGGTTCTTCGTCTGGGAGTCACGATTGTGCACAGCGCCGAGCGCGGGCCTCAGCACGTAACTGGCGTTGAGACGGTTGCGCCGCAGCTGTCAAAGTCAGTATTCCTCCGTCCGAACTGTCACTTCTGTCACTATCACTTTGATTGTCACTGTCGTTTTGGTAGGTAAGGGAATGTTGACACACTACACTTTTACTATCCTCTTCGCGGTTCCACCCCGATAAATATTACGCGAGTCCTAGCCGGTTACTAAATAATAACAAAAAAATATATTTAAAAACTGACTGGCGGAGTTTAGGAGTCATATTGTGGGATAAAAAAAGATTCAAACCCATCGACTAGGGTATCAAGATGTAGGATTTTAAAAAACAATTCCTTAAATATATATGACTTGCAGTTTTAATTTCTTTGGAGCGATTAAACGTTTAACGAAAATAAATAGTTTGCGGTAGGGTTATTTACTGTTTTAATTAATTTAAACACGTTTCAGACCTTTATAAATAAGTACTTAATACCAATATATTATCTTAAGATTATTTACTGTAAGTACTGAAAGTGTAACAATAAATATTTCTGACTAAAATTAACATATCTAACTAAAAAACTTAAAATTACTATAAACTAATCCAATATTCCCCTACCATTAGGCAGTGTTCCCAAAATGCTGGCCGCATTGCCACGTTGTATGGCAAATCCTCTGTCCAAAGTATATGCCAGCATTTTGGTAAAGTCAAAGTCAAAATCATTTATTTAATTTAGGCGTCTACGACGCTCTTATGAAGGTCAATTACAAATTTTAATATTGAAATATACTACATTGTACTGCCACGTTCAGCAAACAAAAAATATAGAGCCACTGCGAGAAGAACGGGCAAGAAACTCGGGGCCATTCTTTTAAACGTTTTTTAAAAATGTGTTAAGTACATACTATATAGTAAAATTATTACAATACTTAATTTACATTACGTAGGTGTTAGGCGCTAGCTTGGCAGAGGCGAACCAGTCCAAGCATTTTTGTCGTTTAAGTAATCACAAACTGTGTAGTAAGATTTCTTTATCAAAATATTCTTCACATGCAACTTGAATTTTCTTTCTGTGAGCGTTGTAATATGTTTGGGCAATTTATTATAAAACCGCACACCATTTCCTAAGAAGGACCTTTTATTTGTCTTTGCTAATCTAAAACCTGGCACCGCTATTTTATCTTTATTCCTAGTGTTATAATCGTGAGTGTCACTGTTTGATTTAAATTTGCTCAAATTTTTACGAACATCAGTACTAATATTATAAATGCGAAAGTAACTCTGTCTGTCTGTCTGTCTGTTACGCTTTCACGCCAAAACTACTGGACCGATTTGAATGAAATTTGGTATGGAGATAGTTTGAGACCCGGGAAAAAACATAGGATAGTTTTTATCCGACTGCGCAAAAAGAGGTTAATGTTTTCAAGCGATAACGAACATACGCGCGGGCGGAGCCGCGCCCGGAAAGCTAGTACATAATATTTTCAAATATATACTGACTTGGTAAAGTTAAAATATCAATTTCTTAATTTAAGCAGTTAATATGCTCATTCTGACTTTTAGTTAGTGCATCTGAGTAAGGAAAAGCACATAACATAATTTTAAATGCATTAAGGCTTAACAATGAGGTTACATTTGCTATAACCTGTTTCCTGTCTATACCTAAACTTTGGCCTAAATAGACAATGACTATAGTATTGCTATCAATTGCGGCAGACATAATTTTTTTCTCAATTTGAGCATAAGAAGCACCAGGCATGCAGTAATTTTCAACAGAGCAGTCTAGTGAATTACAAAGCACAGAACCAAAATTTCTGCCTATTGCGTCTGAAAAAACTAATACTTTGGTAACCATATCCTGGTTTGAGGTGATACCTTGATTCTCCCTCCGTACTGCTTCAGTGCATGTTTTATTCAATGGCTGAACTGTATGACAAATTGTCGGTATTGAATCTCTAGTTGGTTGCTGATTATGAGACTTTGAGCATGCACACTCAGTAGTTCTCACACTCTCCATATTGGTGGTCACAAGATCCATTAAACTTATAGCTTCATTGTAGTGCTCACTAAGATGGTTTTGAGCTGATAAGTAGCTAGAGAAAATATTTTGTAATAATTTTTCTTTATCTAGCAGCTCAGAGCGAAGACTCAAAGTATCATCATCATACAATTGCTTAGTAATTTCTACTTCATCCAAACAATTTTGAAGTTTTTCCTATTAAGAGATAAGCTAGTTTTACACTAGCTTATCTTTCACCAAATTCATATTTTTCTTGAAATATTTGCGGTTTTTAAGTTGTTTTTCGCACTTACGCACCAGTTTCTTAAGTTTAAAGTACTTTTTGATTTTCTTATGGCTCTGAAAGACTGGAAATTGACTACATATAGTGTTCTCATCAGTCAAGTCAATAGTTTCAATAGGCTGCAGGGAGCTTGCTGATTCCATGCCACTACCGACCAGCTCATGGTATAAATTTAAGGTGTCAGCGGTCTGTTCATTAAACTTTGTTGATTTTAACGACAAGATTTCATGTTGTGCCTTGCTTAATTCAAACTCTAGTTCTGTTATACGACTCAAGGCCTGTTCATGTGTCTCACTACATTCTTTAAATGATAGTACAATGTTTTGTAGTTGTTCATTTTGATGGAGCGCTTCTGAGTAATTTGTGTATAGACCGGCAAGTTCATTCTTGAGGTCAGTGTTTTTTGACACAATTTTGTTCACCTCAACCTCACTGTCATCTCTTTCTTGTAGGAGCTGATCAGAGAGGTCTTTATACTTTTTAAGGTCCTGAAGAGCAACTCTGAGTTTCTCTTCCAGCTCTCTTGCCAAGGTTTTCCTAGTAGTTACAGGCATATTTGGATACCAACAACTCTGCACAATATCTGGAAAACAGATAAAAGTAGCTAAGTTACTGTTTCAAGAAGTATTTTAAGTGTGAGGTATGTATTTATCACAATTCAAACTCAAAGTTACAACTATTTTCTATATAAATTACAATAATGGTGCATACCTAATTCTATAAACAAAATAAACAATCAAGTCTGAGAACAGTAATTAATACACAAATATCTATTATTTGTTTACATTTAAATACCTATGCTATATGCAGATAAAAGGGAAAAAGGAAAGAGGAAATTTGTTAAGCAGTAGAAACACAGATAAATTAGTTCACAGATGATGGTTAGAAACAGATTGGAGAGAAAAAAGTATGAAACTTTTATCTGATAACAAAAGTGACAAATGATTGATGGTAATAGGTACCTTATCATATGTTTTAATAGGTAATTTTTGTAGACCTGACTACCTACTACAAATTTGTATAAATCTACACTCCACAGTCATTAGCACTAGAATCCAGAGAAGACCTGTGTCCTCTAGCAGCACCCGTTCACGAGTTGATGCATGTGCCAGCCATCGCCTTCCTCAACCATATTTGAGGGAAGATGGCGACCCGACACACAACACCGCCACTAGACAACACCTTTCTGTGAGCACGACCACTTTGGATACCAGTGCCTACGGATACTACTACAAATATAAAACTTTGAGATTGAGTTGCAGCTAGGATTAGGAGTCAAATAGTGTTGAAATGTCTGAGGCAAAAATCATTAACTTTGCTTCCACTATTTTGTCAAGGAAAGAGAGTCAGTACACTTCCAGTGTGAGATTATTAACGTAGCTAATCAAGTGAGTTACAGTGAAAATGTGGTAAATGTGTACTTAAAGTTAGATATTAGACATTATACTCCCCAGTAAAATCCAAGATGTTTGAAATCTCAACCGCTGCTGCAGGATGACGTACTATTATATTTAGTCACTGTTTAATGAATATGTCACGATATAAATTTAATCACACTATAAAGCTACTTTTAATTAACGTTAATTAAACAGTAACACTATAATTTAGCCTTATTTACTATTTAAAACTATTATTAAAATACGGAGCAATCATTATGACATGTTCAAAATAGTGTTGCCACAGGGCAAAAAACCAATAGTAATAGTTTGGTGCTCGGTCCCCACGGACATAGCGTTTCGACCCCAAAAGGCACAAACATGTAACAACTACTGAGATTACTATATTTGCGTCTTTTGAGGCCTTCTGCTAGTTCAGCCGCCGCACCGGCTACTTTTTGGATTGCAGGAAGATGAGAAGGTGCTAAGGTATCGACACAGGTAGCGTCCCATACCAGAGGCCTTCCCATCCTCCATGTTTTAGACTAACTTTTAACATAGAATACAAGTGATCTATACTATATTGTGCCATACGTCTTATATCTGTAGTTATAGTAAACTTTGTGAAAGCAGACTCATTTTATAGAACTTATAACGTATTCAATAGTTACTTACTATGATTGAAACCACCGGATATTGTGGTTTTGAGTTGAAGCCATTGATGTTAAAGGGAAAGCTTGGAATAACACTTGAGAGCGCATTTGTAAGACTTCCGATTTCAAGGTTCTCTCTTAATCTGCACATAACGTTATTTATTGCTGCAAGTTCTTAATATATCTTTCAAGTGCTTGAATATAATTTATTTAGGATCATTTATGCTCTGCATTGGCATCTGCGTAGATTTTAAAATAGAGTTCTGAAATTTCATTAACTGCCATTATTTTTTCATTCTTATCTCTCACGGGTCATTGCATTTATGTCTTGAAAATGTTTATTTTGGCAAGTTTTTTTTTTTTTTTTTTTTTTTTTTCTGATAGGTAAGCCTTTGACCACAATCTCACCTGATGGTAAGTGACGATGTGGTCGAAGGTGTTAGCAGGCTTAACCTAGAATAGTTCGTTCAAAAAGGCAAGTTGTTGTCATCCAGGCAAATAATAATTATATTCTGAATACTAAATAAATGTCATCTATTTAAGTAAATTATTAAACAATTCGGTATATTCTAATCATTTATTTTAAAATAGCTCGTAGCATAGCTTGACTAGTCATTCTTAAACAATGCAGTTATGACTTCGGTTATGACTTGGATGGGTGACCGCTAGAAGAATCACTATTGAAAGCTTCCGTGTTTCGGAGGCCACGGCTGCCAATACCGTTGTTGTCTAAGGATGGCAGTGATCATTATAATATGGTAGTATGCCAATTGACGATTGCCCACTCGACTAGCTACCACCCTTTATTAGAATATTTCCCGCCAAGCTCCTATCGGTTTGATCCGGCAGCTCTCCATGAAATAGCTGTAATGTTCACATTACTGTGTTTCGGTTTGTAGGAATAACTTTATATCTCAGGTAATAGGCGCAGCGCAGTTAGTACCGCACTTGTACTAGGCAGAGGTTACCGTTTAACACCAGGTGGACCTAGTGCTTATGTACTACGTGCGCTGTGGGGTGCCGGGCTACAATATCACTCTCCCCATTGCTACCTGTGGGTGTCTTAGGTGGCGACTAAAGGTAAAATACCGGAAGGTGTGCAGCAGTGCCTTCTGAAGAACTGATATCTTAAACTGCGATCTCCAAGACGGCTGCCAAGCGTGAGGATTATGCCAAGCCCTCCTCTTAATGGGATAGGCCCTGTCCAGCAGTTGACAATCCGGCTGATAAAGTACGGTACAGGTAAAACATTGAAATCAAAATTACAAGGTTTTGTTTGTGTTTGCCATCAATCTATAAAAATATTTTCTTTTAATAATAATTATTTATTCGAAACATATGTTGATACTCTGATACAGAAACTATATAACCGTACACGTAGACCAATGCACAAGTAGGTATAGTTTCAGCGCAGTTTTATATTGTAATAATTATATACCACTTCTTGTACACAAAATTATACGACGTGTCCAAGTCGGTACAGTTTAATAAGTATATTGAGGACGGTCAGTAGGTGCGTGGCGCTAAAATACTCCAGCGAAGTGCAAACAAAAGTGTCAAACAGAAGCAAACGTCAAAATCGACAGTTAAACATGACACAAATTATACAGGAAATGAGAGATGTGCTAAGATCGAAAGTAATTGGATGTTTCCGTCAGTTAATTATTTGCTTGTAAAATTGTAACAGAGGATGTTGGCTAATAAATACATTGTGTAGGCATATATATTAAGTATGATGATTCGGTTTGTATCGGTTCTTTTTTTAAATGTTACCTTTGATGAAGTGATTAGTGGGCGCGCTTTATTAGTGTTTTTTTACTTGTTTTAAATGGGTCGTTAAAATGATTAATTGATTTTGACTACGCATCTAATAACTGTAGCACGCATTGTGTTAGGTATATAATACTTTGTAAGGACACAGTCGGTGTCAAAACAGCGGAGTGACACCGACGCGGGCACAGTCTGCGATGCAAGTTCGATGTGATCACTTGTGCACAAAATACCAAACTGTGTGGTGAAGGGCTGCAGGAACATTTTAAAAAGCAATTAAATTTATTTACATATAAACCATATTTTGCTTGATTATTTAGTGGCAAATCCCCCCAATAATGGTGGAGACCTTGTTCAACGGTGGAAGTTCTGGTGGATGGTGATGAATCAAAGGTGTACTCGTACCGTAACAAAATGAAATAATAGTTACTTGTTAAATCGTCTGATTTCTTTTATACTGATCGAGTTACTGATTGTGAACGTAGTGACCATGAAATTCAAGAGATGGCGATAACTTGGCAAAAGGAGAACTTTCCTTAAAATTTATTGGCTTAGGCATATCTTTTCATTGAATTCATCGGTTTCAAGACGACAGGTGCAAAGCTATGGATTTTAAAATGTTGAAGAAAGTTCATCTTAATTTTTGTGTTATATCTTGTTGGAAACTTTTAACTTTGTTCTGTGAGTTAGGAAACAATTTTAGGATGGTAATTAATTTTTTCTTGAAATGGATGAAGCTTTTGGATTTTCCGTCATACTTAGGTATACTTAGCTTACCTAAGTATGACAGAAAATTCAAATCCTACTTAGGTATAACTAGATATGAACAGCATTTTTTTACTGCTGATAACCTATGAATACAATCTCACGTTATCGAAGAGGATAATGCGGCTAAAATGGGATTAGAATAGAAACTGGCTGTCAAGGGCGCCTGCTGAAACTCACCGTTAGGTGCTTGACGACGGCTTTTATATATATGGGAGGTAGCTTGTCTGGCAGGCATTCACTAAATACCTAAATACCCTGCTATAACGACTTTTTAATGGGAATGTGGCTGAACAAGCACTTGATGGCAAGCGGTAACCGCTGCCTAGAACAGATGCATTTCGTCACAAGAGAGATATTAACAAACTCGTGGAGAAGTATCTTTGTAGCGTTCCATACGAACTTACATAGTTTCGTCACGTTTTTATTACCAATATTATGTATAAAAAAATATAACTCAACTATGTTTATATAGAAAGCACTACGAAGAGATCAACCTTATATTTATGATTTTTTTGGAAGTGATGGACATTTCTTTTGGCCGTCAACCGAAATGTAGACCTTTATTTTATTACACTTCAGAGATAAGTTTGGCCCACAGTTCAACTTACATTTTGGATAGAGCAATGTTTGGCGCATAAGATATAGGTATACATTTTAGTTGTAATTATACAGAATTATAGATAATGTATAGTTATTGATAGATACTTGGTTTTCTTTTTATTTTAGCAATATATGTGTCTAAATAACTTAGTCTAATCCTTAAAATAATCTGCGTAATCTTCTTAAACCCATAATTAGTACAATAAATTATGTTGTGTTGTGTGCCTAACAGATAAGATTTATTTCTTATAGGCAACTATGGTCATTAATCTAAAAAATAAAGTCGCTTTGGTTAAGGGAATCACCCCCTAAAATAGTTGGTAATATTATATAGCAAATAAGTACTTTGTTATGCTTAAAGCAACAAAATCGTATCTTTTGTTGGCGTAAGCAGTGGCATACTGCTTATTCAGCAGGTTATTGTCGTCTTTTACTACATCCACAGAAGAAGGAATAATCCTTAATTTTTACGCGGGAAGTATACGGCATCTTATCTGAAATAAAACAAACACATTTAACAATATCATGTTACAACTTATATATTTATTGCATAATATATAGTCGCACACATCCTGAACTGGAATACAAGAACTGTTGAAGTGTGTCTAATGAGCAGCATGCCACTTACCACGTTGGTATGAATGAACTGTAATTTGGGCAAACGACAAGTGTCCTGTTCTATCTTACTGCCACGATTTCCCTGAAATTATAACACGTGTGCAAGTGCATTCCCGATGAGATTGATGAGGCATTAGGAAATTAGCTGAACCTAATACTAAGCCAAAATCTTTTTCTTTTGAAGATAAAATATTTAATGTTACATTGTACTGAACCACAAGGAGTGGCAAAATAATGGTGCTTTCTGTTTGATTATCTGGAATAAATTGCTTTAAGTAATAAGACCGCCTATTTTAATTATTATTCCATACATTTTTTGTTTGCAAATAAAGTGTTGATATCTATCTATTTATTTCCTATATCAGCCGGATCGTCGACTGCTGAACACAGCCTCCCCCATTAAGGGGGATTGCCATAATCCCCACGCTTGGCAGGGGGGAATCGCTCTTTGAGATATCATTTCCTCAGAAAGCGCTGCTGCCCACCTTCTGATGTGTTAACCTTAGTAAGAGGCCACTAAGGCCGGTAGAGATGGGGGTAAAATTCTAGTCCGGCACCCACTGTCTATTTACAAGGGTAGAAATATGATGAAGATTACAGAAGCATAAATAAAATGAATCAAGTTGGCAATTGCCATGAAATATAACCCGATAAATTTCTGTAATAGCGGAAACTTATATGATCTAATTGGCATATCCCGATGATTCACGAACCGAATCCGATCTAATTCGGTTTAAGTGTGGACTAGATACGTTTTCCGTAAATTTTCCACGTTCATTAGTTATGATGCTAAAACCAGGACCCGGGAGAATCATGCGGTAAATAGATATTAATCATGGTTCAAAGGAGTGGTTTAATAAGATGCCGTAGAATAGGTGAAGCTATAATCTATATTTTAACGAAGAAAGCAAACACGTCGAAGAGTTATTGACATTTTATGACAAAGAAATCTTAGTAGCATTTTGAAGAACCAGGCACGGTCCGCCTGCTATATGACAATAGTCTAGCATATTACTACGTGGGACAAAAACATGTATGGCAAAACGTGAGTGTTTGAAAACACTTTTATGATATTTGTTACCACTTTTTAAAGTATACACCGAAATTTGGTTGGTAGGTGTGAAATGAAATATGTATGTACATTTATCAACATCACAGAATAATCAATGCCTCCTTTATATAAATAAAATAAAAAACGGCTTTTGCCTTTGCCGATCGGACAATCCAATAAAACTTATCAAAGAACGAGGAAGTGAAAAGGTCTACAAAGCAAAATAAAATAAACGTTTCTTAAGTATTTTACAAGGAGGAAATAAAATGCCCCGGGGATTCTGACTCCTTATAACTTCTCGCCGACTTTTCCAACAAAAAAGGCAAGTTCAAATCGTAAATAAAGTTCAAACATTATTATACATTGAATGTACGAATAATTAGAATGCAATCGATCGTTTTGTACGCATATATATACATTTTATAATATATTTGTCACCAAGCAGTATGACACTGATTTTTAAAAGCAAGTTCTCCTACTATGCCAAGTCTGCTAACCCTTGGCTTTTTTGATTTTTTGACTTCACCTGATGGGAAGTGATGATGTGGTAGGAGGTGTTAACGGGCTTAACCTAGAAATACTGGCTCTCAAGGACAGCTGCCGGAACACACCGTTAAGTGCTTGGCGACAGATTTTCTCTACTTGAGGGTGGTCGCTAGCCAGGCGGGTATTCGCAAAAATGCCCTTCCACCATGCAAAGTCGTTTAAGTAATCACAATCTGTAGTAAGATTTCTTCATCAAAATGTTCTTCAAATGCAATTTGTCTTTTCCTTTTGTGAGCGTTGTAATATGTTTGGGAACTTAATTATAAAACCGCACACAAATGCCTTAGAAGGACCTTTTATTTCCATTCAAAATTATATTTGCTCAATCCTTTGAAACGAAATATGCACCTTATTTCAGTAACTGGGTAAGTTACTATCAGCTGATAATAAAAAGGAAAACTAATAAACCCTAACAAAAGTAAAGAAAATAAGAGCCATAAAATCAGACTCAAATGTTATAAACCTTGTTTTCTCAGCTCTCAGTAAACAGAGCAAATAAAATAAAACAACCGTTTTAACATGATACACAGTGCAGTATGGTCCATATATCTTAGGACCTTATTATTAAGACCCGTAGTATCATTTTCGAATGATAATAGTTACGCCACGAGTTGTATGTAAAATGATGGAAGTAAATTTTTTATAGCCCGTTAAATGTGACAGTAAACGCTTTTAATTAGGATGTGAACTTGCTTTTGTAGGGGAATATCAGTTTTGGGAAAGTAGGAGCCGTTTTAGTGCAATTGATATTTTTTTTCTATGTTTATGTCAATCTCATTATAATATTCAGCAGGAGTTTTCCCCTATATGGCGTTAAAAATAGAATGGTAAATTAATAAAAAAAAATAAGGTAAAGTCAATAAGGGGAAATTCATGTTTCTTTTTTTGTTTTGTTGATACCTTTTTTAACTAATGACTTTGATCACGTATAACTTGAGGTTCTGAGAATAATAGTTACAATATGTTATATATTTTATTGAATTGTTTACATGTGTTAGTACAGTTAAACGTAATTTAAAATGGTTTTTGACTTTTCCAGCGTAATTTATAGAATCGTGTCCATTGGTGTTCAATTACTTTATAAACATATGAGCATTATTATTTTAAACTCGCGAATACCTCTATCCCGGTAACAGATAAAACTGTTTAATTATTAAGTTTTTCGCCACAGGCTTTTGTTGTACATTAAGTACATCCTACTCACTACAGTGAATGTGTCGTTCCGATACTTTTTAGTCCGACATATTTTCCAAGTTTTGAGGATACGTTAAAAAAAATTCTAATATGAGCTAGAAAATATTACACAGCAACAGCGAACTCCATTGGTCATTTCACAATTTGGATAATAGCGAAGACTACGCGTCATCGTTGCTATTAACGTTCAGATTAGCCACATTATTCTTTAAACTTAGCCCCGTGGGGTGCCGGGTTAGAATGTTACTCCTTTGTTTCTACCCGTGGGTGTCGTAACGCAACTAAAGGAAAAATACCGAAAGGTGGGAAGCAGTGCCTTCTGAAGAACTGACTACTTCTAGTTTGATCCCCGAGACGCTTGCCAAGCGTGGGGATTATGACTAATCCCCCAATGTAAGATGACAAGATATATTTTTTTTGAAGCGCTCGTAGCGAAGTTTTCTTAGCCATTCTGAACCGATCAGCAAAGCTAAGCAACGTACGCCGCGGTCATGAGTTGGATGGGTGACCGCTAGTGACATTACTACTGAGCGCTTCCGTGCTTCGGAGGGCACGTTAAGCCGTCGGTCCTGGTTGTTGTCTTAGGGTGGGCAGTCGTTATAGCATGATGGTAGGGCATATTTTGCGAATGCCCGCCTGGCTAGCTACAACTCTCAAGTTGAACATTTGTCGCCAAGCATCTAAATGTGTGTTCCGGCAGCTGTCCTTGAGAGCCAGTAATTCTAGGTTAGTCTGAACAACATCTTTGACCACATGATCACTTACCATCAGGTGAGATAGTGGTCAAAAGCTAACGAAACAGGCATAAAAAGAAAATAAAAAAAATACAAGACTTTGTACAACTGTGGACAATGATATGATGATAAAATTATGTTACTGCACAAACGTAACTCTATCTAGCACTGAACTTACTAAAAATGTAATAGGTAAGTAACTATAACATCCTATAACCTCAAAAAGTACTCCTTTATTGTTTGTTATGATTCCAAACACCCGTCGGCGTTCGTTCACATCCATGACATACCGACGCGATAACCCGAATAGCTCGGTCTAAACATGAAACTACTAGATTGTAATCTGTGCCTGAAGATTCATAACAGCGAAAAATAGTATAAAACAGTACACAAGATTGAATAATTTATTTATGGGGTTTTAGAATGTATTAAGGGCTTTGCTTTCGTTGAAAACTATTCCTAATAATAAAACTTTCGAATAGCACCAGCGAGTTTAAAAATTATAGAATCACAAGTTTGAAACAAACAAATAATTTATTTAAACATTTCAAATTGGTGCTAAAACAAATGTTTATAAAAGCTGTTTCGTCACGTTACTATCACTGTTATTTATAATTCAAGTAAGTATTTTTTTTTCAAAATGGTTTGCAGTGAACATTTTCATTGTAATAGTAATTTTCAAACTTACTCCCCACTGTTTATTTCTCAGTCAGAATAATGTAATTTCCGGTATAAGAAGTTTTAATATGTACGTCAGATCTCAACAAGATTAAAATCTGACGTACATATTAAATACTTCTTTCTTTTCATTATTTATTATATAGATGCAAGGTATGAAATCAATTTAAGGAAATATTGAGTTATTTCATCTACACTGTAGAGTTATTACATCTACACAGTGGCGTTATTTAATCTGCACTGTATATCAAATAGCTAATTCATACATCACTCAATGACTGCGAGAGTGTAGATTCCACAGCCTAGCATAGTCACGTAACTTAGCAATTAAGTTTCTCCCAGTATCAACCGCCCTATTTGGTATTTTATAACTTTGTTTATTACATAGTGATACAATAATAGGGTGGCACAAGTTGTATAACAAGTTCTTTTTCTTCTGTAAAAAACAACATAAAAATTCACAAATGGATTTAACCAGGAATTCTTTATTTTACCTTTTTCACTGTTCACACCGTATATTGTTCTTCACTAGAATTTATAGCATCTTGTAATTAGTTATGACGAAATATTTGACGGCGAAAGTGGTTACGCTGTGGAATCTCAAAAGCTTTTGTGTTTAAAATCTCGATCCGTCGTACTTATCGAAAATGAAATCACGTGTAATTTGTACAAGTCATAACTAATTATGATGATTCTATGTTGTAATACCACAGATTACAGAGGGAATAGTAGTAATGATACAAATCGTACTGAGGTTATTAACAAAGGAAACCCAATTTTATTGTAAAGCTCTAAGTATGGTTTTTAAGTGGCTTTCATTTGTCTTTGTAGCTCGTAGCAAAGTTTGCACCTTCCGTTGTGTTCATTAATATGGATGGGTAATCGCTTGTGGCATAACTATTGAGCACTTTCCTCCTTCATTAGACAATTCAAGCCGTTGGTTTCGGTTGTTGTCTTTGAATGAAGTAGCAAAAGTATAGTGGTAGGGCATTTTGCGAATGCCCGCCAGCTACCACCCTAATATATAAAATCTGTCGCCAAGCACCAAACGATGTGCTTTGGCTTGTGTCCTTGAGAGCCAGTAATTCTAAGTTAGCCTGAACAACATCTTTGACCACATTATCACTTACAATCCGATGAGATAGTGTAGGCTAGCCTATCATCTATTATATCAGCCTATCAGTAAGTTTTTTTTTTATAGCTGATAGGCTAGACTTTGGCTACTATCTCACCTCTGTTCAGGCTAGCCTAGTATTACTGGCTCTCAAGGACAGCTGCCGGAACACACCGTAAGGTGCTTGGTGACAGATTTTTCTACTCGAGGGTGGTAGCTAGCCAGGCGGGCATTCGCAAAATACCCTACCACCATTATGTAACGAATAATAACAACCGGTATTGACGGCTTAACGTACCCTCCGAACCACGGAAGCGCTTAGTAGTAATCACTAGCGGTCACCCATCCAACTCCTGACCGCGGCGGACGTTGCTTAACTTAGCTGATCGATTAAGAACGGCTCAGCAAACTTTGCTACGAGCGCTTCAAAAACGAAAACAAAAGTCTACATTTCGTAAACGATGTTTTACCTGTAATACTTATGCGTGATTTTATCTGTGAAATTACAAAATCTGAATAAAGTAATTTGCCACGTTTTACTCACAATATCATTCCATTACACAATAAAGTAAGTCTAAAAATAAAAAGCTACATTTCCTCCTTCAGTACACCAATTCCATACCTAAACTACTACAATACAAGCAGTTTCCGACTCAAAACAACTATATAGAAAGTATTTTCGTCTATTTCACAAAGTAAATGTGAGAAAGTGAACTAGGTAAAGGGTGAGTGAAAAGGCCATCTGCCCGGTTTCGCTTGAAGTAGTCTCGGCACATGGTTAAACGAGCCAAATATTTGTTTTGTCGCCCGAACAAACGGTTGAAAGTAGGTATTGCCAGGGATACCATATTCACGGATATACATGGATTTATACGAATAAGATAGTTAAATTATTCAAAGCAAAAGGTACTTCCGTAGTTAGTTTGCTAATGACATTAAAAGGAATGAAAAAACTAACACCTTCGTGGCTATTAATTTTTTCATTTCTCTAGAAGGTCTCAGCGATACTATATTATTATTTTTTTTATACTTATTGTGTGTATATATATATATATATATATATTTGTATAAGAGTATTAATGTAATAACCTTGGGAGACGGATTCTATGGGAGACCGCAGGATGCTATAAATCAGGTTTTTGAATGCGATGAATTTTAAAAATTTATGTGAATAAAAAATATATTATTTTAAAAAATCGACAAATACAAATTATGGATGCATGCTTTGGCCTTTTAGTGGAAGTCGAAGCATATGCATGTTTGCGACTGCGTAAAGTAAATGTGCTTTTATAATTTGATTTCTGTTTATTCTATAATAAAAATAAAAGTATTAGTAAAGAAGCAAATTACTTCATATCCTGTAGATGTAAATCAAGTAGTAAACAATACATAATCTTTTTGGATATATAAAATGTTATTTAATATAAAATTAATATACACAATATCATATTTTAAATTGATAACCTTATAAAATCCTGCAATTTCTTTGTATTATAAATATGTTTTTATATGGTATGCACAGATCAGGTACTATTTTGTCAATAAATTTGGAACTGTATGGTAAGAGAATATTTCAAGGTTAGCTTGAACAACACCTGCGATCACTTCATCACTTACCATCAGGTGATATAGTGGTCAAAGGCTAAGCAATCAGGCATAAAAAAGGTGGAAGGAATTTAACCAAAAGGATTTTAGGAGGAAAAAGGATTTTAACCAATAATTTCAGTGAACTTTACAAAAACTATAGCCTCCAGTTCTTTCCTTTGCCATAAAATCAACGTAGGTATCCTGATATTTGTAGCAAAATTTTGGGCACCACAGTAAGCCTTACCTCCGGACCTAATCAGTAGTTATAGTGTTTGAGAAAACTTTTTGCTAACCCTTTTTGTTTTTTATCGAAATAGGGACAGTATAGTATTGGCATATTGGCATCCAAATTGTTATATTATACTTATTTCAAAATATATCACGCATGGAATAATTTTCAATTTACAGTTCCCGGCTTAAGTGTACTAGGAATGTTCTATAAACTCTCAATATAATCCAGTTGGATGTCTCAAATGGTGACTTAGAGAAATAATGTGCCAGAGGGGAAGCACTCACCTCAATGTGAGTAGGGTGTTGTTGCACATTCAGCGAACTTCGGTGCTGCTTACCCACGTGACGCCCTTATTACCCGAGTAGAGAGTAAACTTCCAACAAGAGCTTTCCCAAGGAAGATAGGCCTCAGTTAGGTTGCCGGCTATAAAAACATATTGAATATCTTTATAATTACTTCATTTTGTATATGTTCTTTCATTGTTATTTATGATGTTAAAAACATATTGTATAGAACCTCTTGACCTGGATAAGAATTGTAGAAGATTATAATATCTTTTCTATGCAATCTATTAGATTGAGCAGTTCATTGAATATTTAAATATATAGTATGAATAAATCTTATATATGTAGTATATTGAGCAATTTTCCAACACAATAATCTTATGCATAATTATCACATAGTTACTTAAATTTTCTTGATTGACTATGATAAACTAAGTGCGAAAAGATATATCGCAAATTTAATTTACACTTTAAAATAATTTAAGTATATCAATTAATATCTTAATGTTGTCTTAGGTTTTCGCAATTACTACACATATTTATTATTTAAGTCGCGTATTTGTTTTTTTAATCCGACCTTTCAAACACTTCAATGATAGTGGTCACGGTCACCCCGCACATTAATATACGCGACTTAACCCGTTTAAAAATGTTAAATAATATAAACTATATAGTATTCATATGAACTAAAACTGTTTTATTTAATTAAATTTTGTTTTTAATAACTTATAATATCCAAATCTTGCAATTTGTATATAAGAATTTGCAGACGGCAGATAAAACTACCAATATATTATAGTCGTGCATCTATTTGCTTTTGATCTCAATGGTAGTTGTCCCTTATTACATAAAAATAAAACATAACTGTTAAACGTAGATATTTAGAGATTACTGTTTTTCTGAGAAATAGCATAGAGGCCAACGCGCAATTATATGCTTATAAAGAAATATATATAAAATACATATAATTATAAGATATTTATTACGAGAAACACTACGCGTGATAATATCGTCTACCTAATATAGAATACCCTACCTAAAATGAGGTTAATCGAGGAATCCAACTTGAATGAGTAGCGTTTGGAAATTATAAAAATCTTCAACCAGTGTGTGTTGACAGTGATGACTTATGACACTGAGATGTGGCCATAAATTGTAGACCTTATGGACGTGGAGCTACTGCCTATGCTCGCAGTTTTTTTAGTTCAAATAGTCTATCGACAAAATTTGCCGCAGAATTAAGGTCCACATAGCTTTCCGAATTTGCAAGTAAAAGTGGCAATGGGCCGGCCACAACGAACCGATAACCGATGGAAAATAAAGGATCTCGAGTGGTTACCACATTATACCGAAAGACATAGAGTTGGCTGATTGGTATATTTAATAATTACATACCCTCGAAGGAATAAAGAACAGTACCTAGAAACTGTTCTCTATGTTTCACCTAATATGTTTTATTTCTGCGTAAGATTATAGCCATCTACCACACAATTCTAGACTTTAGACTGCTATTGAAAATGTCAATGTCAAAATAAACAAACTACTCTCTTATTTAGGTCATAAGTAGCCTACTTACTTAACTAGCCTATTTATCTAAATCTAAATTACAAAACAAGTCTTCACACCATAGAGATATAAAATACTATTTTCTCTTTTCTGTGCTTCACACCAATCGACCAACGAAGCGCCTTAAAAATATGCAACTTTGTACACCGCCTTCAATAATACTTAGTTTGCAAACTCTTTAAAGCGGAAGCGGATACACGTGGCAATCTTTTATCCCGACTCGGGTCTGGGAATATATTTTTATTTCTATGAGATAAGAGAAGCAATCTCCTGGATGTCAAGACACTGCAGGGCAGCGTTCTTGAGCTGGGAAATGTGAAAACTATTTGAACAAAATTGTAACATGAAAAAACTTAACTCACTTAAAAAATTCAACTTAATATTTAATCTACGACATGACGAACTCTTTGAGTGTGAGAGGATTTAGTTACTAACCATTCTTATATTGGTCATATCTACATATTTGTAATACTTTTGGGTTTATGCGCATCGCTCCCGCGCACAAGCTTTAACGTCAAATCGGTTTTGATACCATGTACTTTATATACTAAAATGCTTGGGGACCAGTTTTATACTTTTGTTTGAGTACGCACGGATGCTCAAGCTATTTAACTAGCTCTACATGGGGCGTATAACAAAGTGTCCAAAATAAATATTTTTTGTATATTCGTTTTAGAAAACCAATATTTTACATTTTTGTAAATTCTATTCATTACTGTCGAAGTACTGGGAGCATTGCTTGCTCAGGCGTAGCAACGTCTGCTGTGGCCATGACTTGGATTGGTGACCGCTAGTGGCATTAGTACTGAGCACTTCCGTGCTTCGGCTCGGTCCCGGTTGTTGCCTTAGGATAGCAGTCGTTAAAGCATGGTGGTGGGGCATTTTGCGATTGCCCACCTAACTAGCTACCGCCTTCAAGTAGGATATCTGTTTCCAAGCAGTGTATGTTCCGGCAGCTGTCCTTGAGAGCCAGTAATTTTAGATTAACCTAAACTACTTCTTCAATCGCATCATCACTTACCATCAGGTGAGACCACATCATTACTTACTATCTGGTCAGGCAGTGGTAAAGGTTAGCCTATCAGCTATAAATACATACTTAAAAAAGAATCGGCCAAGACACGTGTAACATGAATTTTGCTTGCGTTAACTCTACATAGTTATTTAACATAACTCTTTATTTTTTAATTTAGTAAAACAACATACGTGTGAAAATTTTATTGTTGTTTTCAGTTACTTGGAGCTCGTGAGAAAAGTTTTACAATAACAATTGCGATGCGAAACAAACAACTAAATTGCACGAACAAAATACAATCGAGTGAGGGTGACAATTTACAAGAAATAAACATTTCACAAAGCTCTTGTGACATTAAAGTATTAAAATTGCTTTTTCAACGCAGTTTTAAATAGAATGTGTAACTAATAATTAAAGTTGACAAAATATTAAGAAATAACAAGGACATCTGAGCGTATTAATAATTAATGCAAAATTTTTCGGGGAAGACACGTCTGCCCTGCTGCAACACAGTAATTATACTAAAGCAGCAGGCAGGGCTTCAAAATTAGTAAGTAAGCTATATGTATTGAACAAGAACATGGCGAACGAAGCATTACTAACAATAACATCTGTAATTAAATTTTTCCCATGTTTAATTAAATAAAGAATTTGAATTTAAAAGATCACAGGAAATTAATGTAAGAACAATCCAATGAGCCGAAATTGGGTAGGTTTGTGGTCGGATTACAACAAGGGTTGATATGGTTTTTTTACTGGTTTTGGACAAAGAATTGGTTTTACTAGCAGAAAAGCCATACGAGAAAATTAAAATACGTACGCGAATTCTTAACCTGAAAGGGTAATGAACCCTGTTTAAGAGTTCAGGACTATCCTATATCATCCCAAGGTGACTAAGGAAAAATATCGAAACAAATGTATGGTATGAAGCGTTCATTTGCATTGACTAAAACAAGCAATATATGTAAGGTGTGTTACTTAATATCTGGACCAGAATACTCTGTTTATATTACTTTCTCTGGTAGCGAGACAAAACCCACCTAAACTTTTATATATGCGGATATATTTGTTTTAGTGGAATACATCAATACATATCGATATATCTTACCTTATTATTAGGAATAAGTAGGACTAGAGTAGGAATGTACTGATTGAGTTTTGTTGAACTTGTCTTTACAATATTTCTTGGTCTTTGACGATGGCAGTTTAAGACGGCAAATAAAGATTTAGGTGCTCATTTTAGCTCTGTTATCTAATGGTGGTGAGAAATTGATACTTAAATTGAGATCCTCACGTAGCCTGCCAAGCTCGAAGATTATAATAAAATCCCTCTACGATATGGAGGAGGCCTTTGTTCTACAGTGAACGTCTTCCTGTTGATGAAGATATCTTGTGGGAGTTGTCGTAATAGGCAACAAAGGAAAAAATACCAGAAGGAAGGTAGCACGCCTAACACCTAACACTGCGATCCTTAATACGCCCGCATACCTTACCCTCCCTTCCTCCCTTCTATGTAGGACTTTATTCAATAGTGGACGTTATTGTTGATGTATGTTTTTATGCCATCTATCGGCCATAGTTTCGAACTTTGCGAGAAGCTAATCCAACTCGGGGATACTTATAACTTATAACTATAATTTCCAAAGCAACGCAATAACACACCAACGAGGAAGTCGAATCACATTTGAAATCCGAAAACCAATACACTTTATGTAGTTCTCTATTTATAGTTATATTCGCTGAGCTGGCTTGAATACAAGCTTTAGATCACAGTTCAGTCTGACCGCTCTTCCTGTCCGGGATTTCTCAAAGCTTTTAAAAGAGCTCAACAAGAAGTCTCTCGGAATACTTTCAACTTCACTCTATAGGAGCACTGTAATAACTTAGATTTACCATTGTACTGTTGTTTCTTATGATATACCTATATATTCTGCAATAATATCTGAAGTAAATAAATAACGAAAGGTCAGCCTGGATATTTAATACTGTTTTTTAAATGGTTGCATAGAACATATAATAATACATGGTTGTGAAACACTTAACGATTGAAGCTCAATTGTGCTGTGGAGTTCTACATATATAAATATATATACTTTATATCCGTGAAAAAGTAAGCAGATACTGTAATTCGTCCATGTTTCGAATTTCGGGTCCAAAATAAAGATATTCGCATAAAATTTTTTGGCTTACGTTTAACTTCGTTTGTTTGTACCATAGAGTAGAAAGCATTTGCCTGTATAGATTCTGAATAACATTTTTAATCGGATTTGTATGGTTTGTACATTTTTCAAATATGATATAATAATTTTATACGTTTGCTTTTATGAAGTCAAACTTCAAAGTCGAGTTCTAAATATGCGGAAATAAAATAAATAAGTCAATGTCATTATTCATTGCTATGGCTACATTACTAAATCTTGATAGGACACGAGGAATATGGTACAAATATGCTTGATTAAGATGCAAAGTTTTTTTTTATTGCTGATAGGCTAGCCTTTGACCACTATCTCAGCTGATGGTAAGTGATGATGTGGTCGAAGATGTTGTTCAGGCTAGCCTAGAATTACTGGCTCTCAATGACAGCTGCCGGAACACACGGTTAGGTGCTTTGCTACAGATTTTCTTTTTGAGGGTGGTAGCTAGCCAGGCGGGCATTCGCAAAATGCCCTACCACTATGCTGTAACGACTGTTATCGTGAGACAACAACCGGGAACGACGTCTTAACACCCTCCGAAGCACGGAAGAGCTCAGTAGTTATGTCACTAGCGGTCACCTATCGAAGTCATGACCGTGGCGGACGTTGCTTAACTTAGCTGATCGATTAAGAACGGCTAAGCAAATTTCGCTACGAGCGCTTCAGAATTCGCTTTTATAGCAATACTGATGATATGATTGCCTAAACATTACACTGTTGATATACGAGTAAATAAAAAAGAATTGCTATGTATATTGAGCTGTTGCAAGACACATTTATACTGTGATTATACATAGACTGATGATGATGAACGATACGGTCCGACCATAGACTATATCATACAACGAACTTCGAACCACAAATTCTATTTTCGTTATCTTAAGTGTCGCTCTAAACACGAAAAACGACATTTTGGTGAATTATAGTAGCGGTGCAGAGATATCTAATCACTTGTGTATCAATGAGTATGTTTTGAACCTATGTAATAGCGGGCGACCTTATTGTAATCTACTGAATTAAGTGCCAACCTCTGGATAGTTTTAAAATTGTTATTAAATTGAAATTTTTTAATCAATGATACCCAAACGATAATGCCGTGCCGTTGGTTGATCCCCACTGCTGGTGTGAGCTTCATCCTCTGTGGCTTCACCTCATGGTGGATGGGCTTTTTGTGAATATTTTCCTGCCTAGCTACAACTCTCCAGGAGAAAAAATCTGGTCAGGAAAACAACTGTCGCCAAGCACCTTATAGTGTGTACTGGCAGCCTTAAGTTTTTGAGAGCCAATACAATTACAGGGGACATGGGACTTAACAACCGTATGGCTCAGACTGACGAGCGAAGTTTTTTTATGCATTTCGTCACTAGTAACGAAAAAACTGCACAGTCACTTGTGGCGAAATGCATTTGTTATGGGCAGGGATTACCGCTTAACATCACCTGACTATTACCACAGCCAAAATTTCTTACAAATACAAAAAACTAGGTAGGTAGAATATAATTAATAATAATTTTAATTAAAAAACACATTGTTTATTTATATATCTATGCATATGCTAAACTTACATTTTCAGTAGCTGCATTACAAAATAAAAATAACAATCATTATCTATGGTTCATGAATTCTTGGTGCATGTGGTCTTTATGTTTCTACGTCTAAAGACTAATTAATATAAACTACATTCTTAATATTATGATTACAAGCACTACCGCGTACTAAGCGAAAATCATAAATTTACAATATATTGGAGTACAAATCGCAAGGACGCGAGTTGAATTCCCGCCCGGGGCAAAACATTTTGTCCTTAATAAATTATAAATTTATAATATAAACCACGTCTGAGTTTAGAATATTTACGCGTCTTTAGGTTCTTGGGCAAATTAGCTGTAGCGCTAGCTCTTAACTGCCTTGACTGGTGTATTTTATTGTAACTTAGAAGGTGTGACAGCGCCAGAGTATCGGCACAAGTGGCGTTGCACGCACTAAAATACCATCGCTTATACATAAGAAAGTAGTGTCGTACCGTCATGGCATTTTACAATCTCCACACATCATATTTGGTCTAAAAATAGCTGTAACATTATAAATATCTTACAATTTCGGAAATTCTAAAATACTTAATTTGAAATCAGTAAGTTAAGATAGGTCTTAAGGAAACATTTTGTGAAACAGCAAACAGACTCAATCTTTACGCAAGGGACTCGTAAAAACTTTCAACACTTTAACGACCTATTGAAACAAAATGGCGGATGACGTTTAAGAAACAGTAGTCGTAAATGATTTAAGCAAGTCCTTATTCAAGTTAAATAAAACTGTGCTGGGTTCTAAGGAAGCTTTTACATTTTGTACTTGTGCGATGTTATGTTTCAGGATGGCCAGAGGCGTTTTTGTATGAATATTCATACCGCAGCTTTTTTTATGAGTCTTCTTTTGGGTATAGCAGTATAAAATAAAATGATGTGTATTTAGCTACATTGCATATTAAAACCACAATTTCAACTTTTATTGCCTATATAACTACAAAAACATGCCGATTCAGTAAGATCTTTTTTTTAATTTTCCTTGTAGATCGCACATACGCAATTAATTGTTAGGTGTATGTTGTGGTCAGATTATTTTCTTTTAATAATAAAATTTCTCTGTACTTGCGACTCCGTTTTATAGAAGTTAAGAAAGGATTAATGGCGAAATCTTAACATTTTTTTTTAAATAAAATGTACAAAAACATGATGTAATAAAACATCAAATCAAATTTATAATTTTGACAAAGTGGAGGACTTTTCGTAGTCGATGTGCCACTGAACGCAATTTAAGTAATACTAGGGTCACATTAATGTTATTTTTTTGTATAATTGATGTGTTAAGTAACAATGTATGTAATGTAATATATATTTATAATACATAATATTTATAAGACACAAATTTTGCATCGCCTAGAAAGCAAATTAAAAAATATATATTTCAAAACAACATAACCAATAAATCTTTACAAAATTCAGAAGGCCTAAAATATATTCTATCAAAACATGAAACAACTTTTACTATTTATATATCCAATCCAAAATTATACCTACGTGATTATATAATAAGAAAACATTTTATTGGTAGATGTTTATATGTAATCTTTTAATATATAAAAGAACAGAAAAGTGTAATTCAGATTGACACACAAATACAAGTCTCAACTTCAGAAACTTCGCAAATAACAACATCGAAATTGAATCTTTTTGCCCGAAAACAACTCATCTTGTCACTCCGCAATATTAAAAAAAAAGTCTTTTGTTAATAATAACAAATACTTTTAAAAGTATCCTAAAAAACATTAAATAATATTTAAATAAAACACTTAAAAAAGCATAAAATTATATATCTAGTGACAATTCCGCCTAATTTTCCTGTTATCTACGTGACGTCATAAACATCACGCAGCCTAACCGGAAGAATACCCGACTAGTTTCGCTTCTAAACGAAGCATCTTCAGGAGGTCTTGACTTACCGAGCGCACGATCGAGACTAAACGGCCAGCTTTTTTTTTTTTTAGGGAGGACATAGATGCTGGCTACCGCCTGTGCGGTCGTCCAGCTCCACCGGGTTTTGGGCGAGGGCCTGGCCCTACAATAGCCCGGGAGGGAGAAGTGCCGAAGGCACTTCTCCCGAGACGGGCGTAGAAGGCGAAAAGCGCTTTCTACCTCCGTCTCCTGCGGACGCCGAAAACGTACCGCTACTATAGGAGGGGTTGACAGCGAGCTCAAGGGCACCACTGTGGTTCGGACCTCGGCTTGTCTCGCTGTCGAGAGACATGGGGGGGATCGGAGCAAAATGCCTCTGTGCAACTGCAGTGTTGCACAATTGGGCCCTACTGAATAATACTCTTTGACTATTTGGAGAGCAATTTATCGTGACCTTGTTTTTGCCTCGAGCTCGCCGGCGAGCTCGGTGTTTGATTGTGTGACCTCTGATTACCTCACACCTGGGGATTTTACCTCGACGACTTGCGGATAACGCTAAAGCTGCCAACGTAATGGCTGCGATGGGGTCATCCGGGTCGTCTAATACCTGCCGTGGTCGGCGACGGGGGGGTTTGAAAAATGGGATAGAAGAGGCAGTCGAGTAGTTCGATGCCTGGACAACCAATGGGTTCGGGTGGTGGGGCGCTCGATCAAAGTATCGGCGGGCGCAGTCCTTATTGAACTGCGCTAGAGAGGGAAGGTTTAAGTCGCAATGCAACTCGGTGTTCCGGATATACCACGGGGCGCCGGTTGCATTACGAAGAAAACGGTTTTGGATGACTTGAAGTTTATGAAGGTGGGCCTCACTAGCATGACTAAACACTACTGATGCGTAAGTCATGATGGGGCGGATGCAGGCAGTGTAAAGTGTCTTCTTATTACTAAGAGACATTTTACTCTCTTTGCGAAGTAGGGGACCAAGGCGACCCATTATGAAGGCCGCTCTGTTACGGACGGTTGTTATGTGATCGTTAAAGGTGAGATGACGATCAAGGGTGACTCCGAGGTATTTTGTTCTAGGAACCCAGGGAATGGGTTCGTCGAACAAAATAAGCGGTTTCGGGTAAGGGGAGCGTGTCTTCTCAGTAAAGCACATAGCTGTGCTTTTAGCTGGGTTGACCGCGATGCGCCATTTTCGGAACCAGTCACCGATCTCGGTGATGGCCCGTTGCATGACGAAATAGGACTGTCTGTTGATATGCCACCCAGTGGTGTAAATGGCGGTATCATCCGCATATTGGGCTAGGAATACTTTGGGCTGAGAGCGTGGGATGTCACTGGTATACAGTGCAAAGAGAATAGGTGATAGCACGGAGCCCTGAGGGACTCCGGCTCTGACTGGGTGGAGGGAGGAGAGGGTGCCTTCCACGCGATAGCGAAAGCTTCTGGCTTTAAGGAAGTCTTGTAGGATGAGCACAAGACGTTCTGGCACGCCAAATTGGTATAGCTTGTAGATCAAGCCGTTGTGCCAGACTTTGTCAAAAGCTTTCGCTACGTCGAGGAAGACTGCTAGCGTAGTCTGGGGTTTGGGGTACTTATTGAAGCCCTCAATGATGTGCTCCGTGAGGCGGTGCACCTGTTGGACGCATGAGTGTCCGGGTCTGAAGCCAAACTGCTCATCTGGGATAAGGTGGTGTTCCTTAGCATGGGACTGGAGACGGTTTGCAAGTAACCGCTCGTAAAGTTTGCCTAAGGCACTGAGGAGGCTGATGGGGCGGTAACTGGTGGGGTCAGATGAGCTTTTGCCTGGTTTGTGAATGCCAATGACATTTGCACATTTCCAGGTGTCTGGGAATAAGCAGTGGCTCATAGCAGCATTGAAGATGCTGACTAAGAGATGGATGAGAGGGGGAGAGAGGGTTTTAAGAACCCTGTTGGAGATGCCATCGGCACCGGGGGATTTGCGCGGTCGGAGGGCCTTGATCAGTCTCTCCACCTCAGCGTAAGTCGCTAAGGTGATTGGTGGGAGTTCAGAGGTGACCACAGAGCTTTTACGTTCGACTTCAGCATCCACCGAATCGAGGTGAGCTTGGTCAACGTGATCTACGTTAGGGGAACACTGAGCCTCTAGGCTATCAGCTAGGCACTCAGCTTTGTCTTCGTCAAAGAACGCTGGGACTAGTGGGACTGGTCTGTATAAGGGAGGCATGTCGTTATGGTTACTTCCTTTCAAGCCTCGCGCCAAGTCCCAGTAAGCATGGTGGCTTGGCACGAGGTTTGAAAGTTTATCGCCCCATTGTTGATCACGCAACTCAGACATGCGACTTTGAACCATGCGTTCAAAGTGGCGTTTCTTAGTTTTGTTCTCTTTACTGGGGTAAGAGTCGTAATGTCGGGTCACTGCTTTACTCTCCGTCACCAATCGTCTCACATCCGCTGGAATGACAAGGCGCCGGTCGTCCGGCACTATGACCTCCTTTGCGGATGCACCTACTACGGTGGAGAGGTGATTGGTGAACGAATCGATCGCAAGGGTTACTTCATCTTTTGTCAGGATGTCGTCAGGGATCTTGTCTAGGTCCGGTGAACTGATAGCCTTTAGGGCATCGCCTACTTGCTTCCAGTTCACTATCGTCTTAGTGGGGCGGGGGAGGTCAGTCGTTGGGTCGGGACCTAGTCGCAGTATAATGGGTCGGTGGTCAGAGTGAAGCTCGTGAACCACTTCTATGGAGCGTAACCGGAGTGTTACGCCTCTGAATAGTGCCATGTCAAGCAAGTCAGCTCGGTGGTTTTCCATATAAGGGTAGTGAGTGGGCTCAGTGGGCGCAATTATGTCAAAGTTAAGTTCTGCGATTAGGTTTTCAAGTGCAATACCTCTGGGATTGTTGACGTTACAATTCCATAGGATGTGCTTACTGTTGAAGTCGCCAATCAGAATGACGGCGCTTCCTAATGAGAATAGGGCTTCTAAGTCAGCTCGGACGATCGGCTTTGCGCAAGCTTGGTAACAGGATGCTATGACTATAGGTTGATGACCAGTCATAGCTAGGAGGCAACAAGATGCTTCCATATTAACAAGAGTCGGGGTAGGTAGGGGAATGCAGTGCAGGGACCTTTTGTAATAGATAAGAGTGCCTCCCCCACGGGAGTTCACTCTATCATCACGTACCGTTCTGTAATTGGCAAACCTAGGGTTCGCCTTCCCCGGTTTTAGAAAGGTTTCCTGCACGCATATGATATCGATAAGGTGGGTACAACAAAAGTCATGGACGAGGTCACGTTGTCTGAAGAGGCCGTCAGCGTTAAATGACGCTAACGAAACTGAGTACGGTTTCGTGCGTTCGGTTGTACTACCCATAGTGGTTGTACTGGGGAGGGGCCTGGGGAACGAAGCGCTTAAGGGCGCTAAGTAAATTCGCGTGTTCCAATGTGTATTGGATCACGTCCGCTGGGGATTGAGCGTATTGCATCTTGTGGAATAGCTCTTGTACCTCATTGATGTCAACCGACATAGCCAGATCGCTGACTAGGTTGATTGCCTCTTGAAGAGGGGCAGCCATCAATGGCATAGGTGGAGCTTGTGGCCGGGAAGCGGCGCGGGGAGGCGCGCGAATGGTGTTGGCGACGGGTGCCGGGAGCGCGGGGCGAGCCGGGGCCGGTGCGCGGGCAGGGGCCGCGGCGCGGGCGGGTGCGGGTGCGGGCGCGGGTGCGGGCGCGCGGGCCGGGGCGCGGGCGGTAGCGACGGTCTTAACCATACTGGGTGGTTTAGACCATGCGTTACGGGCTGGGAGCGGCGCGGGTATTACCTGTGAGGCAGGTACTACCGTTAGTTTAGGGCTTACCCGTTGGTAACGGTCGTAAGAGGGACGGGTCGGCCTATGCCTTGCCACCCTGTGGTTCACTCGTGGTGCTTTAGGGCAACCACGGTAATTCGCGGTATGCCCTTGAGCACCGCATAGAACACAGCTGGGTGGGTCCGGTGAATCCCGGGTGCGAGTGCACGCTGCTGTCGCGTGATCGCCTAGGCACTTAACGCACCTAGCGCGAGCGAAGCAGAAACGGGAGGCGTGCCCGTATAGTTGGCAGTTATGGCACTGCGAGGGACTCCCATTTTTGTATGGGGCTTGGACATCGAGTCCTGAGAGGCCACAGACCTTTTTTAAATTAAAAATGGCCTTGCCTTCAGGTGTACGATCTAGTACTACGAGTACTAGATCGTAGGGGCTGCGGTCCTTCCCGCTGTACATGCGGTGAACTGCATGTACGGGGAAGTCTTGTGCCTTCAGGTCGGCACATACCGAATCGGTATGTACCTCCTTGGGCACACCGCGGATGACCACACGGAGGACTTTCTCCTCTTCGAGCGCATAAGTGTGAAAACTTATGCTCTCTTTACGGAGGAGCTTTGTTAGCGCTCTGTGGTCGCTAATGGTGGACACTTGAACTTTAATGCCCTGCTGCGTGGAGCGGGCATTAGTGTAGTGGATCCCACGATCCGAAACTAAACGGGACAGCATGTCCCATTTGGTTTTGTCCTGAATGAACAGGGGCGGAGGCGGTTTTTCGCGGCGCGCGCTCGCGTCCTGAGGGGACGCGGCAGTGGTGGCCGGAGCGGAGGGAGGGGACGCGGGGCGCGGGGCGGGGGTCGGCTTCTTGCCGGAGGCGGGGGCCTTAGCGGGTGCCTTGGCGGGAGGGGCGGAAGTTGCGCAACTAGCGGCTTTAGGAGCACGCTTGCGTTTTCTGTCTACGACGGTATAGCCGTCGTTATCGGAGTCCGAGTCAGTGCGTAAGGCGCGACTCGGATCTACTTCCATCTCCGTTTCGGAGTCCGAAGTGGGCTCGACAACGGCGATGGAGGGACGGGTGCTCGCTGGCCTCCCGATCGGTGAGCGCGAGCGAGACCTCTCACGGGGAGGGGCTGCCACCGTGCGTCTGTTGTCAGGGCCCGGAGCGGGCGAAGTCGGGCTGTCCTCTGAGAAGGACCGGGTCAGCGGAGGGACGATGGCCTCCGGAATTGGAGTTCCGGAGGGAGCGATGAGAGTGTCCGTGAGGCGGGCACTCTCTGCATCGTTAAGTGATTGCTGATGATCAGCGTAGAGTTCGGGGTAGCGGAGGGCGAAGGTCTGAAGGACCTCCACCTCACCGTTAGAGGGACGTTGCATCCTGAGGGGAATACTCAGGATGGCCTAACGGGTTCTGTCTCCCTCTCGCAACTCGTGAGCTCACTTGTGTGAGAGGGAGTGAGTACCTATGGTGTGCCCTAGTTGTGTACCCTCTCCGAGCTTTTTTCTCGGCGGAGAGGGGTGCTCCTAAGCGCTACTCCGGGGTTGACTAGGGGTGACCCCAAGGCCAGTAATCCCGGAGCCCAGCTTGCTTCGGCTGACCCGTGAAGCGGGAAAGGCCACGGTGCAAGGTTAAACCAAAACAACAACAGTGGCCGTTGTCACCGTAGGGTGTCACACTGCGACCGCAGCAAATGGCGGATTTGATCGTTCAGACGGGTTTGGCTGACGCTACCCCACGCCTGAACGACGTCGCTTAACAGCACAAAGTGTGTTGTTACGCGACTGTTACTATGTTGTGTCGGGTAGTAAAGTGGTGAAATGCGCACCGAAAAGTGCGGTCAAAACAAGACCACCAGCCCGATATGATGTTGTTCGTCCGAAACAAGGGACTTGGGTAGGTGGTAATGCCTGACGTCTTAGAGCGCCTCTGCGCGACGGCACGGCGAGCTCGTAGCTCGCGTTGCTCGGCGTTCGGCGGCTGCTCAGCTTCTGCACACAAAACAAAAACTTCGTCAGGACTGCGTATTCCAAGGCACTGGTCTGCAACTAGCGTCGGAACGATGACCCGAGTGAGACGGCAATAGTGCGGGGACTATTGCGGTCTCACTGGGAGATACTGGCGGAGCTGTAGACAGGTGTGCACGGCGTGGCGGCACAGGTCGGAATGAGTGAGTGTCCTAAACGGCCAGCGGCTAAACACGCCTTTATATAGGCCCGATCGTGACTCACTGTTCTTTGTTGTAGCTTACAATTGGTAAAGATATACGTGTTCGGCCAGCAGGCGAACCGAGCTACCCGCCGAACCAGTGTTGACGTCACTCTGCGACCCTTTCATAATTTTAAGTTAAAACTAGTTTCCTAATATTGTTTACTATATTATTCAATATTTCTCATATTTGTAAACACTAAACATACCATATATAATTTAAAAATATTCTGTTAGCAATTCAATAACATTGTTATATAATTATCACTATAAACACGTATATCTTTACCAATTGTAAGCTACAACAAAGAACAGTGAGTCACGATCGGGCCTATATAAAGGCGTGTTTAGCCGCTGGCCGTTTAGTCTCGATCGTGCGCTCGGTAAGTCAAGACCTCCTGAAGATGCTTCGTTTAGAAGCGAAACTAGTCGGGTATTCTTCCGGTTAGGCTGCGTGATGTTTATGACGTCACGTAGATAACAGGAAAATTAGGCGGAATTGTCACTAGATATATAATTTTATGCTTTTTTAAGTGTTTTATTTAAATATTATTTAATGTTTTTTAGGATACTTTTAAAAGTATTTGTTATTATTAAATATGGATTTCCGCAAAGTAACGCCTGAATCTATTCATTATCTTTTGTTAATATTGCGGTTGTCTTATGTCTTTTATACAGATAGAGCTCATGACGCATCTGATCCACAGACCCTGGACCGAGCTCTTTTTATTTCTGATTCTTTTATTAACCAAAAAACAAAGAATTGAAAGGTGGACTTTAGTTTGCGGGGCCAGAAAAGCAATCTTTGAGGTTTTCTTATTTCAATAAAACCTTAGAAAACGTGCAACCAAATTCTATTTTCATAGAATATTTTGATCGAATGACAGAAATATTTGAAATTATTCAAAATATTTAAAATACCAAAATTTACCATTTATATAATAGATAGTTTTTTTTGCTGTCTACGCAAAACTTAAAGTATGTCCCACGGTCTAAAACTAAACGGATGCAAAAGATTTATACGCAAAAAAATTGAAGCGTCAAAAGCAGCAGGAACGGCTAGTACAGTCCAAAGAAGGTGAGCCGAATGTAAATCCTTTTCTATATAATACTGTTATTTTCTATATAATACTGTTTTTCTATATAGTACTGTTGTTATAATACTGTTGGGGGACTATACTGCTCGCGTCCGTAGGATTTAGCCCTCGATGTCCTACACGTGTCCCCTGGGTGGCGCCAAACGAGCAGTACTTTTCAGGTGGTAGGCTTATGCCGCGGCGTGTTACCACCCACCAGACAAAGCCATGCCGTCAAGCGGCGTCGCGTGTGCCGTCGCGTTTCGGCATGATGTTTGGTGAAGCCATTATGGGGAACGGGTCGGAAACAGTTGCGCTTATTGCTATAGCTAGTCGTGATACATCGAAGGTCAATTTACCTGGCAGCCAATCTTGGAGAGCAGCGGGATCCGAGGCACGGTTTTCCGCTGGCCGACCGCAGATAGTTGGGGGCCCAAGTAGTGAGCCAGCCACTCATGAAAGGCTGCCCCGCCATCTCGTGAAAAATCCCGGAGGTGCGCCATCGTGCTGGTTGGCGACCAGATGAGAGGACCCGATGGACACCTCTGGGGGGGCTCGGGCGTCCCCGCGGTCTCCAGGATTGGTTCCCATAGGGTGAAAAGGCTTAATTTGTGTCACGGGTTGGTAGTATGCGCCTCGTTTCCACTTCCGTTTCCCTTTACCTATTTTCACTCCCCGAAAAAATGAAAGGAAAAAACAGAATTGAGGTTCAACAGCGGAAGCACGTCCTCTCCCTCCTAGTGCACCTCTCAAACATTCGAGGCTTGCACTCAAATATCAACTCGGTCCACCACCATCTCGAGACCGCTAAACCGCATATTCTGTTCCTCACAGAGACGCAGATCAAATGTCCAGCTGACGCGGCATACCTTGCCTACCCTGGTTATATGCTAGAACATAGCTTCAAAGCCAGGGCGGGAGTTTGTATGTATGCCCGCGATGACATTTGCTATCGGCGTCTCCGCAACCTTGAAGACCCCAAATTTTCAGTCATGTGGGTTCTGGTGGACATTGGCATGGAGAAAATTCTTTATGCTAGTGTCTACCGATCACACAGCGGAGATGAGGAGATGACCAGGCTCACAAATTACCTCAGCGAGGCGGCGGATGTGGCCCAACAGAGATATCCTTCTGCTCAATTAGTGCTTCTGGGGGATTTCAACGCCCACCATCAAGACTGGCTATACCCATACTAGAGCACAGACCACGCTGGTCGAGAGATGCGCAAGCTTGCCTTGACGCTAGACCTCACACAGCTGGTCCAAGGAGCTACAAGGATACCGGACGTTGATGGCCACACAGCCAATTGCTTGGACCTTCTGCTGACAACAGATCCAGACCGCTACTCAGTGTCGGTTTCATCACCTTTAGGTAGTTCCGACCACTGTCTGGTGAAGTCTGTATCAGTCTACTTCCCGCCCGATCCCAGCCCAAAAGGCACGCGGCGAGTATGGCGATACAGGTCAGCAGATTGGGATGAGATGCGTTGTTTTTTCGCGTCTTACCCTTGGAGCCGGGTTTGTTTTTCTTCTAGCGATCCCTCAATTTGCGCGGATGCTGTGACAGAAGTATTACGTCAAGGTATGGAATATTTCATACCATTTTCTGACGTCCTGCTGTCCAGCAAAGCTCGCCCATGGTTTAATGCTAAATGTGAAGATGCAGAAGCGTTAAAGCATGAGGCCTACTTAGCCTGGGCTGATGCTCGAACCCGCAAATCTAGAGATGTACGTGAAAAGAAGAAAGCATTTTACCTGGCTGCCAAGTCCTGCAAAAAAGCCCTTAAGAAGGCTCGCTTCGATCATATACGCCGAACAGGGAACAAACTTGCTTCTTACCCCTCGGGTAGCAAAGCGTTTTGGTCCCTGGCGAAATCGATCGAAGAGAACTTCTGCCGTCCCTCGCTGCCTCCACTGCTGAAACCCAACGGCTCCCTAGCGCACACTGCTGAAGAGAAAGCAAATTTGTTTGCCTCTCTGTTTGCAGAATCTTCACGTTTAGATGCTGGCAATGCTGTACCTTCAAGTCTGCCAAACTGCGGGACGTTAATGTCAGAAATCCGCATTCGACAATCTGAAGTACGCAAAGCGTTGCGCAATCTGGACGTGAACAAAGCTGGTGGTCCAGACGGTATACCAGCTGTAGTCTTGAGGATGTGTGCGCCTGAGTTGACTCCAACATTGACTCGCCTCTTTCGCTTGTCTATGACGACTGGTCAAGTGCCTAAGTCCTGGAAGCTTGCAAACGTGCAGCCCGTGCCCAAAAAGGGTAGTCGCGCAGACCCTGCCAATTACAGGCCTATTTCAGTCACTTCCATATTGTGTAAAACGATGGAACGTGTACTGAACCACAGACTCCTGGCATACCTAGAAGTTAATGATCTCCTCAGTGACCGACAATACGGGTTTCGCCGAAACCGGTCTACTGGGGATCTTCTTGTGTATGCCACTCACATCTGGAGCGAAGCCATCGAGAACCACGGAGAGGCGCTTGCTGTTTCTCTCGATATCTCGAAGGCTTTTGACAGGGTTGGCCACGATAGCCTTATTAGCAAGCTTCCTTCATACGGCCTTCCCACTGGTTTATGTGTTTGGATTTCAGATTTCTTGAGGGATCGGTCGATTCGAGTAGTCATCGATGGCTGTTCTTCTGACCAATTGGCTATTAATGCCGGAGTCCCTCAAGGATCAGTACTCTCCGCAACGCTTTTTCTGCTGCATATTAATGATCTGCTTAAGCCCGGTATTTTTGGGTACGCAGACGACAGCACCGTTGTGGAGAGTTATACATCTAACGCACGAACCAGTGCATTACAAATCCAGTCTCATAGAGAAGCGATGGTCCAGCGCTTGAACTTTACTCTGAAGGCAGTCTCCGATTGGGGCGATGCCAACCTGGTTAAGTTCAATGCTGCTAAAACCCAGGCGTGTCTTTTCTCCGCCAAACGGAGCCCTTTTCAGCTGGCTCCTACTTTCAGAGATGTGTCCGTGCCGATAAGTAACCATCTCGAGCTTCTTGGCATCTCATTAACACCGACTCTCAATTTCGGCTCCTATATTGAGTCTAAAGCCCAGGTAGCCTCAAAAAAGCTTGGTGTTTTGGCGAAGGTGAGACAATACTTCACACCGGGACAGCTGCTCAATCTTTATCAAGCGCAAGTCCGGTCGTGTATGGAGTACTGTTCTCACCTTTGGGATGGTTCTGCCAAATACCAGCTGGAGACACTGGAAGCTATTGAGAGGAGAGCCAAGAGACTCATAAACGACGACCAACTTGTAAGCAAGAGACTCCAAAGTCTCGAGCATCGCCGCAAAGTCGCTTGCTTATCGGTTTTTTATCGGATACATTTCGGGGAGTGTGCCACAGAACTACATGATCTGATTCCGCCATCCCCATTCTATAACCGGACATCCAGGGATACTCAGAAGCGCCACCGCTATATGGTGGATATTCCATTTACCCGAACAAAGCGATTTGCATCTTCTTTTATCATGCGAACCGCCAGGGTATGGAATACTCTGCCTGAGGCTGTGTTTCCGGTTAAGTACAATATGGGGGTCTTCAAGAAGCGAGTGAATAGGTATCTCCTGGGTAAGCGCGCTCCATCATCGATCGCATCATCACTTAACATCAGGTGAGATAGTGGTCAAGTGCTACCAAGTTTGGAGTAAAAAAAAAAAAAAAAAAAAAAAATATCGCAACATAGTCTAAAGCCATCTTATATTGCTTGCATAGCTCTCGGGACCAGTTGAAACTTTCGTTTTGTAAACATTTTCTCTGTCTGCCGGTATTATTGGAGTTTCGAAGTCGATTTCCAACGTAAGTAAGGGAAATTCAAAAACTGCTATTATTTTATATTTTCCTCATCCGCTAGGCGGCTTGCAAGTCCTTATATTATTTATTTAAAGGTTATTTAAGACAGTATTCCTTATACCTATTTCAGAGAACGTTTTACATTGTTTTCGTTTTATTGAGAACTTTATGTACCACAATGCAAATGCAAGTGTTATGAAGAAAATTATGTCCTTGTACAAAATTTTTAGGGTTGCGCACTAATAAACGGGACCTTATAGACCTTATATTATATATATATATTGTCTGTCTGTCCGTCCGCCTATATTTTAGGCTGTATCTTTGGAACAGAAATACGTCGCCGCTTCAAGTTTTTATATAAGATTTTTAATTGTATGATATAAATCTTTAACATTTTAAATTAATATGTAGTTGATTGAATTCTAATTGATTTGTATTTACTACCTCTAGTTGCTGTTTAATAACACAAAATAAAATTCAATTCCATTCAAGTCCTGGGCTCAAATCCTTAATTAAACATAATTTTGTATTTTTTGTTTGAAAACAATGCCCACTGTGGAGAACAAATTTTAATAAGAAGATCATTACCACTCAAGTAAAGAAATTAAGAACCGAGGTCGTATAAAAGTCGTGTCAAATTAAAGTCATTTCGAACTTCGAAGTCATCAAAGTCAACCTGCGATTAATATATTTAATTTAAGCCCTGCGGCGTTTAAATATTTTATCAGTTTGATATGTTTCATAATTAAGATGATTGAAAAACTATGCCTTTGGAATTTACAACGCTCTTAGAAGTTCAAGTTATTAATTCACAATTATTTATTTCATAGACGTCATTTGAAAAAACACATTTATATAAGTCATACAATACTAATACATTGCATATGCGAGTTTCACACCAAGACTTGTGCCTAATCTTTACGAGTCTAATAATTTAATTATGAGATTACCATAATAAACTATTTCAGAGTAGATACATTGTAGCGACTAATACTTAATATAATTTCCAAGGATTCCTTGGTATTCTGCATCAATAAATTCCACACTGTATGGTCTGTGTAAAATTAATAAACAAAAACACACCGCGATTTATTTTCACTTCCTGAACATTTAATACGCGATGAAGCATTTATAATGTATTTACGTTAAACTAAAATAGATGGCACGATTTTAAGTTTCTATTGTTACAGAAGTGAAATGCGATGCTGTGACAGACACTACTGTTTTCTTTGATTTCGTAAGAAATAAAAGTCGGTAGTTATCAGAGACATGTCGTCTCAAATTAAAGAGGAATGCTTACGAATGATGTTTCTTTTCACGGGTTTTTATTTCGGATAACTGAGCAGAACAGATAGTCAAACAAAAGTTAATAACAAACCTTAAATCAATAAATATCTAGTCTTGGGACGTATGTACAGTATTTTCTTAAAGTAATATACACGGAGCTTATATCTTTCGGCACGTCAACGGATTAAGTTACGAACTTCAAATAATTTTCTTAGTCCATCATCAACTGGAATCTAATTTTTCGATTTAGAAATTTAATCTTATTATTTTAGTATATTATTATTATTATTACTAGTTAAGATATATTAGATAGCAGAGAATTAAGTCTCACGTTAGTGAGAAGACGAAATTGAACAGTTATAACTATTGTCACATATCATAGAAATTGGCGTACAAATAGTGACGTTCTCAATATATTTCTATACCCCGCGAAAATGGGTCAGCTTATGTCTTTCTCTAAGAAAACCTCACGTTCATAAGTTACCGATTTTATAGTTTGGACTGCCAAAATAAGTAATATATTTACAAAAAATCTTGGTACAAATAAAATCTCTTACATCAAAACATACTATCGGTTAAAAACATAATTAAATTATTTAAATATCTTTTTACCGGCGGTATACTTTTATTAACAAAATACTACGAACTATACAACACAACATCTTCTACAGGAAAAGTATTTAGAAAACCTATTAGTCATTGCCGACTCAAAGGCAGTCCAACTGCTCCAGCCCACTACCAGTTGGCAGCGTGTATCTTACATTAATATCAATATCCATATTTAAAAAAGTCGAATAACTCTAATAAATGTCATGTGTACCTATGTATTTTCAGATTCACCTATACTATACCTCTATACAGGTACCATAATACTTCACTCATTAAGAATTCTAATTAGCGATAGACTATAATTTCAAAGATAAATTGGATAGCTTAACTAATTCTAATTCACAAATTCCTATGCCCACATGATTGAAATCATCTATTCCCAATCTTCTTATACGTAATTTGTCAATCATTAGTTTTATTACAACTTAATACTCCACGATGTATCAAACTTCTTACGACACCAAAGGCTGAGCTACACTGGTGTAGCCAGGGAATAAATTTACAAATAGTCTTTACTGGACACTGCACTTAAATAATATTGTTAAAACATTTTGAATGGAAGGAATTCATGAGTCATCAAACAATTTTGCAAGAATAATAAAGCATAAAAGTATGATTAGAGTTTGTAAGGACTGAAAATGTGGTATATTTGTTTATGTACATAATACTCAAAAAATATGTTTTTCTAGAATCTACTCATACAATGAAAATAATTATTTTTATAAAGATACATTCAAACTTTTAAACTTCATAAACAAAAAATATCATAGTTTTACTAAGGCGAAAAACAAACATGGCGACAAAAGGCAACATTTGTAATGTTGTGACGTAAGAAGTGTACAGCGTAAGCGTGTCGGGGATATAGTTACATGTCAGGACCGGTTCAATAAGCTCGCTCCCTATTACATAGGACCGAAAAATATCAGTTAAACGTGGGTGCTTACACACTTTTGCCTACCCTTTCGGTTATACATAATTATTTAAAATAATTATTGAAGCGCTCGCTCGCGACTTAGTTATTTAATCGTTCTTGACTGATCAATTAAGTTACCTAAGGTTCGCTGCGGATATGACTTCAATGGGTGACGGTTAGTGACATTTAATACTGAGCGCTTCCATGACTCAGAGGGCATGGTCTCGGTTGTTGTCTTAGAATGGCAGTCGTTACAATATGGTGGTAGGGCATTTTGAGAATGACCGCCTGGCTAGCTACCGAACTCTAGTAGAAAAATGTTGCAAAGCACCTAACGGTATGTTCCGTCGGCTGTCTTTCAGATACAGTAATCCTAGGTTAGCCTTATTTGCCATAATCCCCACGCTTGGCAGGCGTCTTGGGGATCGCAGTGTAAGTTGGCAGTTCTTTGGAAGGCGCTGCTGCCCACCTATATATAGTATAGTATATATAATTATAGCATTTTCCCTTAGTCGCCTCTTACGACACCCACGGGATGATATGGGGAGGTGCAATTCTAAACCCGGCACCCCACGGGGAATATTTACATCTTCACTAATTTATCACTTACCATCAAGTCAGATAGTGGTCAAAGGCGTGTACCATCAACTAAAAACCATAGCTACACGTGATGTCTATTTTTTACTTTTAATACCAATCTGCTTTAACCTTAAGGTAATTCTAATACAGAGGGCTTCATTTGATTAATCGATTCTATAAATTGTGTAATCTATACCTTCGTTGAATCGATAATGAAGTAGAAGACCCTAAATAAATAAAGATGCGATAAAGAACTGACATTTGGATTTGAATAAAGGTTGTGGGTGTTTTTATCGGACTGCAGAAGAATGGTTATGATTTTTAGATTTCATCATCATTATCATCATCAGCCGGAAGGCGTCTACTGTTGAACTAATGCCTTTCCTAAACGCCACAATGAACTCGCCATTTATTTGTGACTTATATCAGATTTTGTTATAACTGGCCAGCAGAGCCGTTGTATAGATCGTCTTCAATATGATCAAAATATGTTATTTAGGTCTTTCCTTTGTCTTCCATCTTTCCATCTTATACCTTCATACACTCTACATTGCTTTTTAATCACACTGTCTGATAAAGTATTTGTAGTGTATGTGCACTATAAAGCACTCATCTCAACTGAATTTATTCGACTTTGATCTTTCTTCTGGTATACCCAGCTTTCACTACCATATTGTAATGCTGGTAACTACATCTCATTTGTTTTCACTGCCAGTTGCGTCTTTATGGACATTTTGAAATACTAGTATTTCAGTGTGAATGTTGTGTTTTCAATTTATTTTATTTTCAAACAATAAAAACAAATTTATATTTTTGTTGCAGGTAAGAACGCTTTACAAACAAGTTGGTAATTATGAAACGAGCTTGGAGTCACCCGCCTTAGCGAAGAAAGGTATTTATAAGCTTATATAGTAGCATGAAATTTATATAAAACCGGTCACTTAAGGAAACGAAACGTTTTTGACATCAGGTTGGCTTAGTTGGACAGAATCATCAGTACATTTTTTATGTTCGTTACTAAGTTTTGAATATTGATTTCGGTAAAGTAACACCTGAATCTATTAACGCCTAGTAGTCTTCGCTGCTTCAAGTTTCAATATTAGATCTCGCGCCAAAAACAACTTAGCAGCAGCCTTGCATTCAAATAACTAATTTTTATTTCTTCCAAGAGTAGTTCTAACTTAGATTTGTCTGACGGTTCAGATAATCAAACGCAATAAGCGGTAAGTGCAGTAATCGTTCTGGTACAAAATATTTCTTGATTTGACTATAAGCTGTTTATCGGCAAGATTTATATATCCCTCTCAATATACAGGGCTGGAAATAAGCTTCCAGTAATCAAAGACGATGTTTACGACTCCACCAAACGTAGACGTCATAAAAATGCTTGGCAGTAAATTAATCAACTTATACCGTTAAGGGCTTACCACATAGTCTGTGGCTATGCGTCCGGTGTAACGTTTTCATAGCACGTGATATGGGTGAATATATAAAAATGCTGCAGTTCTATATTTTTTGGCTATAAGAATCCAATTGAATTGAACCTTCTCTTTACCTTCAATTATAATAAAAAGGCACGTTCGGACTTCAATATTTTATTTTGCAGTGATTGTGGCCGTGATTATAGTAGATACGGTTTGTTAGTCATGATATCCATTTTAAAATCGGGAATAGTAAACAAAATAATTTAAAATTTTTAGGACAGTATATGTATATGGTTTTACATAATAAAATAATAATAATAAATTCTCCTAGAGCTTCGAAATTCGTACAGCGCGAGGTTCGTGACGTTAGAACTTTATGAAAGGTGTTTTCTGTTATTTATTTTCAAACTATGTTTAGCATGCCTTTGAATTGAACTTTATTTTAGTGAACATACCTATTAACAATCGGTGATGTAAAGACAATAAAAAAAAATTAGAAATCTGTATAAAATAAAAAATATATGATTGTAATTTTGCACGGCTGCTCAAAAAAGGAGTGTTGTATTTCCAGGATCCATGTATGTATGTATGTTTGTGAGTTTCTTTATTTCACCATAACTTCTAAACGACGTAACCGAATTTAATTATTGAGATTTTGTTGAATGTCAATACAAGTGACACTAGGTGCATAAAATAAACAAACTGGTGGATTTGAGACTCCATATTGTGAGAGAATGTTATTTTCTTTCAAACCCATCGAGAGGAGTCTTAAAATGAAAGGCTTTGAAAACGATTCCTCGCAGTTTATATTTCAATGTAACGATAAAATGTTTAGCGAAAATTAATAATTTGCAATCGGGTATCAAACTTAAGCATTTATAATAAAATTATTGTATCGTTGCGCAATTGAGTCTTGGAACCTTTGATTCCCTAACTGACCTAACTAAGCAAGCATGTCAAAGGTTATGTTTACCATACCCAATACTACTCTCATGTAAATCCGAAACCACGAATAGTCGACACAATCCAGCCGCAGTATATTATTAATCCTAAACCCATGTGTATACGCAAACCAGCACAATTTCCGACTTGTATTTATACAGGTACATTTGCAGATAGTACAACCGTGATGAGTTATATTAGAAGTTTATTATTTCGTTTATTTTTGAAGATTATATTACTGTACTGTAGCTGTCGGATTATCCACTGCTGACGAAGTTATTTGGAAAAATAAGTTTACACGGAATCCTTATTTTCATATTTAGAGATAAAATAAATGAACAACTGGCAAACAAAACCATAGATTTCAGGCTGAAGGACATGCTTGCAAAATTTCAACGAGTTTGAACATTTGGTATTTAAAATATAATGAAAAAAAAATTGTATGGAAAGGGCTACAAAGAGCCTTAACGTACCAAAAAGTATCATGTTTCAGTTATTATCACTTACCCGTAATAAGTTACATCATGTATAAATATATCATATATATAAATATATATAATTTTTGAATCTACAGTTATAAAAGACAATGCAAAAACATGTGTTTAGTTTGATTTTTTTCATTAAGACGTTAGTTAATATATAGCGTATGAGTAATAAATGTCAACGTGTTCAAACTGTATGCCGGCTTGTATAGGATTTATTAATTAATTCATGTTCTAAATCAGAGAGGACCGGGGCGCTGAGTGACGAGTTATAATTACTTTGGTTCCGACGGTCGACAGGATAACTGGTTTGAGAGTCAGGAGGTCTCCTGATGTCCTATTTTAGGAAAAGTGAATTTATATCGCTTTCTATAGAAATATATATAGTTTCGTAATATTTTGAATATCAAGTGTTTAGACTCGGTGAAATATGCTTAATACCTATATTGTAGTTTGTCAATATTTCAAAATTTAGTGTTTTCAAAATTATTTGAAAAAGAAATTTCCTATGAAAATAATCCAGAAGTATAGATATGAGACTCAAGGATATACATCAAAATTTTTCTGAGGTTAAACACTTGGAATTCACTTTCCTTATACAACCAATTCATACAATAACAACCCAAATAACAAAATATAATAAAACTAAAATTTCAAGACCGTGTTTTTTTTTTTTCAAAATAAGGACATGTACTTTTAAATTCCCCAATTATAATTTTACCGGTGGTATTCCTTTATTAACAAAACACTACGAACATTATGTTATATAACATATCGGTTCAAAATATATTTAATTATTTAAAAAATAAAATTATATTCATATTCTATACATTATCTTCATATACTTCACTGAATACAGTTTTGTTTAAAAAATATTTCATTTCCGATTTTCGTTTCTTTTTCAAAGTAGTAATTAGGTATTAACAATGTTTGCCGTGCCGCAGATCAAAGTTGTCGAACCTTGGGCCAGAGTGCGTCCAACAGCCGGCTTTACCGCATAGTCGACAGGTAAGTATTTGCGAAATCTACCACACTCATGTAGAAAATCTGTTCCCAAGCAACTAACATTGTGTTCCGGCAGCACTCTTTGAGAGCCAGTAAAATTGCAGGCACATAAGACTATTAACAATTGTATATCTCAGAGTGAAGGCCGCAGTGCAGTTCGTAACTTGCATCTAAATGTATATGTTCGAGGCAGAAGTTGCTGCTTAACATCAAGTGGGCCTCGTACTGCGTCCCTCACAATAACAATAAAAAAAGCGTAATAGGAACTAACTAAAACAAATATGTGGTTCATTTTGTAAGCCATTTGAGTAAAACCGCAGGTGGGTTCACTGGTATCATATAAACAAATTGCTGTAATATGGTTTCTACCAAAGCTATGCATACAATGCTAATAACAATCAATACACACGTGACTGGCTTACCAATGAGTCGCCTCAATCAGGTGAATGCTATAAATATAAAAAAGTAATAAAACCATTTAAATCGAGCAATACAGATTCACGACAAATGACAGGAAACCAGTTATTTTTACGACTATTGACTATTATGTTACAATGTCTTTCAATTTCTGTGAACAGACAGTCGATAACATAAGTGATAAAGATAAATTTAAGAGAATTCGCCATTTACAATTGTTTTTGTTTAAACTTTTCGACGATTGCATTGTGGGAAATACTTGATGTAAATTTAAAACCAGTATGTATTTTGAGTATAAAATGGTGTCGATCAGAGATTAGGCAGCAGGGCAAACACTGTTATGAAAATCCTTCACGTATACCTAAGTCTTCCAATCCTTACTTATATTATGTTAGAAGTTCTGCTTGTAATTACACGGACAAAAGCACATAGAAGAGACTATCAAAACGTACTTCAATGATTGAGCTCTAATCTTAAGAACATCGCATATAAAAAATAATTGAACTAGTCTCTACACTTTTTTCTCTGATTGTACATTACTCTCATTAATAAAATATCGATGGAATAGTAACCTTTCCCTACGAGTTTAGAGTCTTTAGGTAAAATCGGTGTATTTAACTTCAAATAAAAGTTTGTTTAGGATCAACCCACGCTGATATTCATTAGTCTATTATCATAAAAAAAGAATGAATAGAATTATCGACTTTTAAGAACATGTATTATTCGAAGAAATCGATTATGTTACGTGTAACGAAATTGATAGCTTGGAATACGGTCGAGAAGTTTTGTAACCACAATAAAAAAAAAAACATTACTGCTCTTCAAGGTTTTGCATTCAAAGGGGAAAATGGTTGCCATCTCTAGCTTATTAACGTAATGAGATTTAAAGCTGAAATCTTAATGTTTTGTGTGGAATATTAAATAAATTACTATTGAACCAAATATTTTAAGGGGGCTCTAATACCTGAGAAGAAAGCAGAAAAAAACCTATTTCGTATAGGTAATAATTATCGTCTAGAACTCATTGAGTGCTTTCAATGCTTTTTTAATATGTTTATGTATTAAAAGAACAAAAACGGAAACCGCTGAGTTATGAAGTAGCTTTGAAACTATGATGAAAACGAAAACTATTTATTTTACTACCCGTAGAAATCCGAATTATTAATTGACAGTGGAGGAGCTCGCATTCGTGAGTGAACACGTCTATACTAACTCTCTATAACAGCGTTTCCTAAGTGGGGTCCATTTTTTTTTATTGGCATGAGGAAAATGCCTTTACGCGTACACACCCGCTGGGGAGCAGGTGGTTATGTCGTACTCAGGGTCAATATTCGGTAGTGGGGTCCCCCCCCGCTAGAACGGGCCCAGCCTCTGGGAATAAATCCCCCCCAATGCCGCTTCGTGGGATGCCCCTGAACACGAGGGCATCCACACCTCATGAGGACTTAACCCTAATGGGGAGTGCCGGCTGTCCCCACGGCTAACATCCCAGGCCCACTTGGACCAAGCTCAGTTAACCCTTAGCATATGTATATTAGGAAACTGCAGTACATTCACGGGTCGTTTGTTTGAACACTCGAAGACAGTTCCACAATTTAATGTACTCACCGAGTCGGCAACAGCATCCTTCTCGTTAAATGAGTTGGAATTTAATTTAATTTAATTATGTAAAAAAATTAAGTTAAGTACTTATAAAGGTGATTAATTAATTGTAGGCTTTGTTTTCTCTTAATACAATATTCATCGAGAGGGTTCAGTGAAAATTTCGAAATTCTGGAAGTGGTCCGTTTCTACAAAAACTTTAAGAAGCACTGTTCTATAAGAAAGCTTTTTTTAAATCTTAATACTTAATATCCTAAATTTTATTCTATTTTATTTAATAGTTCAAAGAACACAAAGTTTTAATAATTAAAATATTATGCCTTGACTGCATTCAAAAAAGAATGATTACCCGTCCAAAATGTTTCCTTTACTACGATTTATCTAAGCGAATTACTTTCCAAGATACAGTCACTCATAGCTGTCTCATACCTGGTGGTCTCATCAGATGAGCCTAACAACTTCTGTCCAGCTAAATCTAGACATTATCTTGCTCAGTATTAATATACAAATACTCTACTACGTCAGTAATTTGCAGAAACGATAAAAGATCTGAGATTACCAGGAAGCGAAACATGTCATTACTATTTGCTCAAGTTCTAGTTGATAACATAATATTGATTTACCTATCGCAAAGTAACTGTACGTATGTTAGTACATTTATTCCATGGCAATACTCCGGTTTTTTATTCATGTGACAATACTACGCAAGCATTAACTCTTCTTAACGTTCATCAATATCCATTTAAAATTTATAATTAATGTAATAAAATAATTTATCTATACTAATATTATAAGGAGGAAAGATTTGTATTTTTTGTATGTAACGAATAAACTTAAAATCTACACGACCGATTTGAATGAAATTTGGTATAGCAATAGATTCGCCTTCTAACTTATATAAAAAAAAAACATATTCGCACAATGAAATAAAAATCATAAGATTTTTTTATTAAACAAATACATGATACACCATTAGAAGTCTAAGTATGCCTACTTTGAAACAGATGATCGCCCATTACAATTGCATTCATCCAAATTCTATAAGTAATAAGTAATTCTAGGTTAGCCTGAACAACAACTTCGACCACATCATCACTTACCATCAGGTGAGATATTGATCAAAGGCTAACCTAACAGGCATAAAAAAAATTACATTAATAAAAATATCGGGAATTGCTTTCAGTTTCAATCGAGCACTCAGAGAGTCAACATATCCATGATGCTGCAAAAAAACGACATTCTTCATAGAAATTGCGACTGTATTATATAATATTAACGATGTTGCATCGATTTACATTTTACCAAAATCGTTACTAAATCTTAATACTTTCATTAATTTAATTCGTATTTTGCGATGCTTTTATCAATTCCATTGGCACATACTCAAAACTTCCTTTAAGACCTGCTTAAAAGACATTTCTTCGATTCAAACATCATTGACTTGATGACTCAACGATGACAAACATTCTCTTTCACACAGAACCAAATCGTGAGTAATAGCTTAACATCCCATAATCGAAAATAAAGTGTTCATTATAACCCATGACAGCGGCAAGTGTTATCAAGTCAATTATAGTAGTAGCCGGCTAGATGACAGCAAAAACCCATCAATCATACATTGCGGTTAGATACTATAAGTTGTCCAGTCTAAACGCATCACTGCACTGCGCTGAGGCTATTTATTCTGTGGCAGAGCGATTGGTATAAGTTTGATGGTGCTTTTGAAGTAGTGAAAGTTGTTTTGAAGAGTATTTAAAATAAGTTATGAGGGGATTTGATATCACTACGTTCTGATATTAGCCACGACATGTTTAAATCTGAGAAATCTTCATGAATACACCATTACTAAATTATTTAATATGAAACGAATCATTTAACCTTTTCATACTTACATTTAGGAAAACAAGATGTTGCGAGCAATTTCTCACATAATATGATGCTCCCTCGAGAACATCTTTGTAATCGGGGCATATATAAAAATAAATACATAGGTAGCTTATATATTATCACAGTTTGAATTTATAATAAGCGTAAAGATGTGCAAATGTTACAATAAAGCGATGAATTATGTCATGAATAAATATATATAACTAGGTTGACATAGTTTCATATCAAGTTTTGAATCGGGTTCACGAGATAGATTTTAAAAGTTTGTAAGGTCACATGCCTCTATTCAATACGCTGCAATAATTACAGAGTATAACAAATTTTACTTCTAAAGCATTTGCAAATCGTTATTGATTAAAGAACACTAATTTGCTGTCAGCAGGAACTTGGAATATTGTTCAACATATACTTAAATTAATTAGTCACCCATTTTAGGTCAATAACAACCTTTCAAGCTGGCCACGAATAAAATTGTAATCTTTAGCCCATGTACACAATAAAACAATTGAATGTCGCGGTTTATTACGATTCCGTTGTTCAGTTGTCTGCTATTAATTCGCGCGATCGTGACAAAGTTGTCACTTTATATAAACGTTTGTCGCACATTTATCTTTCGTTGACAACGCAACCAATGTTGGCAGCCAAGCACAAGTATTAAAACTAAGCTTGCAATGCGCTATTAACTTCAATTAAGCCAGCAAATACCAACCTTAACTCTTTGAGATAAAGATCAAATGTTTTGCTACTAAGTGTGTACAATTTATAAGAGACATAAATCTCAGTGAATGTCTTAAGTGGTGTAGTGGAACCTTATTTGTTGCTACATCGGTGTATGGATAAATCTGAATAGTGAGCTCCCCATACGGGGTTGCTGCAATTTAATTAATAGAATGCTAGAGGTTTTGTGCTGACATTTAAACTAACATGCTAACGGTACTTATAAACAGTTGTATACGATAGTTAGATTATATCATTTGTAAGGCGAAAGGCTTTTAAGTACTCGTTATTTAATGTCGTATAAGCGAATGTGGAACTACAATCCAAAATTTTCCATAATGCACAAATTTTTATAAAATAACTTATTTCATTTTCATGACCATATAAATCAACACACGATGTATGAAAATATTTATAAAAATATCTATGTTCTTCATAGGATAGTAACGCCGTTTAAAGCTTTCTGTCATTACAAAACTGCATAAAAGATGACACCAACAATGACGATTCTAAAATAAATAATTAAAAATTAAAAACCCGACTTATTCGATAGGTTTCGTTATTGTTTTTAGTACCTGTCGAAATCAATTCAGCGTTTATACGATAACTTTATATAAGATACAAGGTAATTAAGAAATTGACTATCAAACATAATTAGATACGAGATACGCGCGAAGAACATAGCATTGCAGTCGGGTAATTATATACATAATATTAATTTTAAAAGACTTGAGATAAAACATATCATATGAAAAATATTATTAACCAAAAATGTATGCCACCAAAATTAGTAATGCTAAATCTGTCTGTGTTTTTATCAATTAATATTGTAACTGTTGAATGGATATTGTTAACATTATTTTTTATAAATAAAGAAATATGCCCCCCCCCCATTTATGCTGAATTATCATCAGTACTAATATTATAAATGCGAAAGTAACTCTGTCTGTCTGTTACGCTTTCACGCCAAAACTACTGGACTGATTTGAATGAAATTTGGTATGGTAATAGTTTAAGACCCGGGAAAAAACATAGGATTGTTTTTATCCAACTGCGCAAAAAGAGGTTAATGTTTTTGCGCGATAAACGACATACGCGCGGGCGGAGCCGCGCCCGGAAAGCTAGTTTTGGATATAACTAAAATTGTATAACTTATTGCACGTAAAACTGTTTTTACCTAAAATGACTTTTATATTTTGTAAAGTGTATATATCCAGCCCAAGCTGCTAAAAAAAGTCTGAATTTAGTGTCAAATTCACCATATTCTTCTAAATATCTTCAATTCCAGAAACTTCTTATTGTTTTTGCTATAACACTGGGGAGATACCACAGGCAGTTAGCTTAAAGCCAAACTGCCCTGCCGTTTAGGACGGCAACTTAATTAGCTTAACTGCTTATTTGTTGCAATAGCTTTATTAGCTTGGAATGGTCTTTATGATCCTTCCGCAGTCTTAACGAAATAGGTATCTTTAGTAAGAAGATGAAGCTTACTATATTGCATTAACTCACCATTATAAATTATGCTCAGAAACAACTTCTGTGTTGCAACTGGGAGATTAATATATATTATATTGTAGAGCGCTACGATATACTCATATATTTGTCACACAATATTATGTTAACAACTTCGTAACAAATAATTTAAATTCCTTGCCAGATTTAATTTCCCTACCTTGCAATATTTAGTCTAGCCTTCTTCGGTATATAAAAAAAACTAGTCAATAAACGGCGGCAACAGTAAAAAAAATCATAGTCATTTGCTGACTTTTTTCTATATATATATATATATATATACACTGACCTAAAATGAAACCGAAAATTTACACTGACCTAAAATGGGTGACTAATAAATTTAAGTATATGTTGAATAATATTCCAAGTTCCTACTGATAGCAAATTAGTGTCTTTAACAAACCTAAAATAGACATTTTTAGGGATAACTCGAATACTACTCGTCAGATCTCACTCAAATTTAAATGGGACCACATAAAAAACACTAGCATTCCATAAAAAAAAAACTAAATCGGTACACCGTGTTAAGAGTTATGAGGTAACATACACAAAAACTACAATCGAATTGAAACATTCTCCCTTTATTGAACTTGGTTAAAATCATACAGTCGAATATGAGAACCTCGAATCCCCCCTTTTTGATATTCGGCTAAAAATAATTGATTCAAAGCTGCGAAAACGACGCCTTGTAGCGCGGTGGAAGTTTAAACTCATGTTTTAAACATATTATGTATTAAGTCAAGGAAAAGAGATATATTTTTCATAGGTACATATTATGTTAAGAATATTCTATTTCTGAATTAATAATAAAACATGAAGGCATAGGTATATTAATACTGGGTTGTAGTACTTACACATACTGTACTGTACTGTAACAGCCGGATCGTCCACTGCTGAACACAGCCAACCCTATTAAGGGGGTATTTGCCATAATCCCCGCGCTTGGCAGACGTCTTGGGGATTGCAGTGTAAGTAGGCAGTTCTTTAGAAATCGCTGTTGCCCACCTTCCAGTATTTTTCCCTTAGTCGCCTCTTACGACACCCACAGGATGATATGGGGAGGTGCAATTCTAACCCGGCACCCCACGGGGTACTTACACATAGGAACTTTGAATTTGTAAGATATAAAAGATTTTTGATGTTCCCAGTCACTGGTCAAAAACTTTTCCAAATATACTCGTGTTGATAAAGATAAAGTGACATTAAGATATCTTTACAAACGCATTTTATGTAAACGAGAAACAAACAAAACCAAATCATGAACAGTATGAGAATTTATTTGACTCTTGAATGGTTTGATTAATTCTTCCCATTACCTAGTTTGATTTGAAATGGACAGGACTGCAGTGCGGATGCAATAGGGAAGCGTTTGCAGAACAGTCGGTGTGGAAACAATGCCAAGATATTCCAGGAGCCAGATGTTTTTGATTCAACCAAGTCTAAGTAAATACACCAACGTTGCTTCAGAGTGTATAAAACAAGCCAGAGTAGCAGAAGGTTCATCGTTTCATGACCAAAGCTATGTAGGTACTTATATATCTCACTCAATTAGCTTTATCTGTCGTTCGCTTAACAGCTTAGCTTATACAGGGTTTGGTAAATGGCCAACAACCTCTTAGCGTTATTTTCTGCTATTCCTAACAAACATTTTGAAACCTTTTTTTTTTTTGTGTTTTTGACAGAATAAGCTGAGAACCACCCGATGTTGAAAGTCTCTTGTGCCTGTAATGTATTATTTCCTATTTTTTATTATTTGCACAGGACATTTCAATAGAGTTTTGAATATTTACATTGAGCAAAGTAATAAAAAATATGAAATAATAACATTACAGGCACAAGATACTTTTAACATGAGGTGGTCCTCGTGCGTATTCCGTCAAAAACATATAATAAATGACAAAAAAATAGTTATCTCAAAATGTCTGTAAAGACTAGCAGAAGTCAACCCTAAGAGGTTGTTAGAATAAAATTTAGACATTTAATCAAACAGCTAGGGTAATGACTTGATTCGATAGTGTTTAACAACCTGCTTAGCCTAGTCATATAATTGAAATGCTAATTATTTGCCTAGCCTACTCCTTCCGTTTGAATTACTCTGTCTGGCGCTTTACCTGCCACTACCGCCGCACGCTTGCTTCGCTCGCTCGATTCGCGTGTTGTTGTGGTCACTAGTAACCTAATACGGTCCTGCTCGCTTCGCTCGTCACCATACCTATGGATGACTTTGCCCTAGTCTAATTATTTTATGAATGGCCTACGCCAGCCAGTTCATTAAATGTTGTATGCAACGTTCGGAGCCTGGATTTCGTTTAGGCTGCTAGTAAAACGGCGCAAGCTAAATTGATTTGCTGTTTATAGAACGGCTGATTACGCAAGTTGATTACAAGTTATGAAAATTTAAGTAATTTTGTGAACTACTCATCAGCATACTTAAATAAAAGGGTCAAGGAAACATTGTTTTTAAATTAAGAGATAAATATTTTTTATTAAAATTAATAGAATATTGTTCGACCTCCTTATTTTTTATGTTTATAAAACTGCGTTGTTCATTTTTTGGACACTAAAATGAACACATTTTAGGCAGGCGCAAAGTAACATTTAAATAACTGCAAAGTTTCGGTCAAGTTGTAATGATCTTGGTCACGAGGTTACGATCAATATTTAACGATAACCAACCGTAAAGTAAAGCTGAGACAAAAATTAAGTACATTTTAATTTGAGTCAGAATAGATCTGTTTTTGCTTTATAAACATATATTTACAAACAGTTAACTACAATAGCTATGCTAGGAGTGGTGCTCTAAAACCAACGAATAAAGTTTTTTCCAGTGAAGCTCGCTCAGTATTTCGATAAACTAAATTTATGATTTGCCCCAAGGCCCTCAAGAACCTAGTAATATTTTGGTTTAAAGAAAAATAGCTGTTTGTGCAAAGTGCTTTAGTTATTAATAAACTTGAATACGTAATGGCGACACTGCCATTTCATAGAATCAAAACTTGATTAGGTTATTTGGGGAAACACAGAACCAAACAACATACCTAACTATGATTATGTTTGTTCCCTCATAATCATATTATTATTAATTCTGTTTTTTACACTCCTTGCACTTTAGACTTTCTTTCTTGATCACACACAATTTACCTCAAACCAAACTCAAGAACTCAGCTAAGTTACGTAACTCGCTTCTGAAGCTTCTACGGAGTGTCGTTACAACTGCATTGTTCGTAAAAAGTTGCACAAAACTTGCCAAGAGAATTTGTCGTTCTGTTTGTCTCGACGAGTTTTTAATTACAGTGATATTTGCGGGTAGTCTTCAACTTTTTGCTCCGTTAAATTCTTGCAATTTCGCAAATTACGCGAGAAGATGAGTCTTGAAATTGGTGAGTTTTTGCTTTTGTTTGTTGAGCAATGAGTAGGAAAGGATTATTTAATATTCTTGTAACCTTTATTTTGATTCAATAACTATTTATAAGTTTATTTTTTATGGGATTATGACGAAAAAAGCACGATGCTCACCTGATATTAAGTGACAACCTCTGACTATAACAGATAAATTTCGTCAATAGTATGAAGAATTGCACTGCGCCCGTCACCATGAGACATAGGTACAATTGTAAAACAAATGTAATTTATTGAGTCTCAAGGACTGCTGAACACTGTTAGCTGCTTGGTGATAGATTTTCTACTTGAGGGTGGTAGCTAGCCAGGCGTACATTCGCAAAATGCCGTTCCGCCATGCAGGTAAAATTCAAGCCAGCGTTTGGGGATCGAACCATGAACTGGTGGCACGGCTGTCCATAACTTTTATCGCTCGGCTATCGTTGTTTTGTGGATCAAAATTGACCTAAAATTAGTCAGGAGTTTACCTATGCAAAACAAAACAGCAGAAAGATCAAATCAGATGCTTTTGAACTGCCATAACTCCAACGTCTAGAGGTGGCTAATAACGCAGCATACACCCTTATTGCACTCATATTTGCTTTATACAATATTTGTTCTATAAAGAACAAATTAAATAATATGTTTCCGCTAACGACACAAATTCGAAAATATAAATATGTTTTTTTAATTGATGATAGGCTCGCTTTTGAACACTATCTCGCTTGATGGCTAGAGATGTGATTGAAGATGTTGTTCAGGATAACCTAGAGATGGCGACATATTTTCTTTTTCAAAAGATTTAGATCACTTTAATCTTCAGCCGCTGTCATATTATGAAGGAGCTGGAAAATCTTAACAATTACGTGGTGGTGAAGTGTTCAGCTTAACACAAGTACTTATAAATTAATTAATGAAGTAAAACCCTACTGCAAATTCTTCTACTTCTTCGTCGTAGTCTTCATGTCTGAAGGTCGTGCCCGTCTTGAAATGTCTCAACAGAGACGTTTACCAGCTGCTTCCACACCATTCTGTCCTCGGCTAGCCTCAGGGCGTTAGGCAGGGTGAGTTCCGTTATGGCCCTAATGTGGTCGGACCAGCGGGTAGGTCAGCGACCCCGTGGCCTTTTCCCCTCTATTTTTCCTACTATAACCGCATTTCCAAATTATCTGGTTGTGTCCGAGCGATATGACCTAAGTATCTTAATACTCGTTGGTAGCAGATTGTAGATAATCTGGTTTCGATCTTAAGTTGGTCCAGAATAGACCTGTTTGAACTGCAAATTGATGATGATGAAAAACTAATTATCATACAATACGGCCGCGGCGTCTAAAATCCGCATGTTTGTATTTTTTTTATGTACTTAGTGTCACATACGCTATCAATACAAATCTAACAATATTTCATACATTAAAAATGGTTAAGCCTTTTAGAAGTTATGGTGGCATAAATAAACTCACACACATACATAATTATACATACATGAACCCTGAACAGTTAATCACGAAAAGTTATGGGATGCAGAAATCAAAAACAAAAACAAATGCGCATGCAGACTTGCGTTCGGAAATAACTGGATGATGTAAAAGTTACCCGAGTGCTGACCGGAAATCACCTCGGTGACTTTTTACATTCGCTCAAGGCCGTTCGAAAAACAAGTTTAGTAAAAGTTCAGTTGACAGTTGAATATGTTACCCGATGCATGCTGACGTCATATGAATGGTAATCAGTTGTCATTTGAGGGTTCTTATAACGCATAGTTTTTGAGAAAAAAGAAATCTCTACTAATTTATTTAAATTACGAAATATGTACCTTATTTGCTTATATATAATATAATTTCTAAGTTTATAGTCAGAATATTTTATCAGTGAGAAATATATGCATAAGGTCGGGATATAATTATGACTGCTAGTTACTCGATGTTCGTTCGGAAACGACAAAGGTAACACAATACATGACGTTTAATCTTGATCAACTGATAAGTGTTATACTGGTGAGAAATCCCTCCTTTCCCAACTCAGCCCCAAATGAATGGATAAAGAGTACCTGTCAAAGAGTCTATTAAAAAAAAACCGGCCAAGTGCGAGTGGGACTCGCGAACGAAGGGTTCCGTACCATTATATGTAGCCTAATAAACGGCGAAAACCTGTTCTATTGTATGGGAGCCCCCTTAATTTTTTTATTTTATTTTAATTAATAATATTTAAAGAGAACAAAAAACATAATTTTCTGTGAATAGTTAAAGCGTTTTTATTAGAATCGAGCAAGAAACGGTAAAAAAATCAAGTTTGTTGTATGGGAGCCCCCTTAAGTATTTATTTTATTTTATTTTTAGTATTCTTTGTTATAGCGGCAGTAGAAATACATCACCTGTGAAAATTTCAACTGTCTAGCTATCACCGTTCTTGAGATACAGACGTACGGACGGACGGACGGACGGACAGCGAAGTCTCAGTAATAGGGTCCCGTTTTTACCCTTTTGGTACGGAACCCTAAAGATGACCTTCGTGATTTTATGTTAATAAATAAAAGAAAAATAAATCGTCTCCATGTAATTATCGTCTTATCGATCTCCTTGCACATAAAATATACATCTTTTTAGTGAGACAAACGTAGTCAAACTTAAATTTTAAAAATTACAAATGAACACATACTAGCCTATTTTATTTTGTATCATCGCACGGTTTCATATATATCCTTGATATATATCCTTTATATGTGTAAAAAACATATAAATTATACTTTCAAGCAATATAAAAGTAGTAAGTACTTTCAAGAAAAACGTATGAGTTAAGCATTCACTTGCTAACCCTACTTTTAGCTGTTGTCTAGTCAGCTCTGTTTTGCGATAGTTACGTTGTCACTTCAAAGTCAGTTGTTTCTTAATTATATCGCGATAGTATATCGAATCATTTAACTACGATGGTAAACTTTACATTCATATAGAGACAAACAAGTTGTTCTTTAACAATGAACCCTTCATATACTGGCTTCTTTGAGACAATTACTGATAAGGAAAGTAGCGTAACAACAGACCCTTCTGTTGCCAGTTGCCTTAATTAAATCTAGACCTTATTGCTAATATCAGAATGCAAATTCATGTCACTTCTTATCTTTTGTTGTTTGTTGTGACTATTTCATGGAATAATTTAGATTTAATTATGCATAAATCTATATTAGTATTATTTCCAATTATTGGAGTGCGTAGCATGGTGCTGGTTTGGTTTGTAAAAGGTTTGTATAGTGCAAATATAGATGAAACAATATCTGGAAGGATTAATTTTGTGAAATTTTATAGCGACCTTTCTGGGCCAAAATAATATTGATAATATACAGATTATGTCATTCTTAAATGTGTGGTGTTTTAAAGTATGTATGTATACACTAACGTATGAAAACTTACTTTGTAAATATTGACCGATTCATTTCCATTTGACTAGATAAGAACTGCCATATTAGAGATAGTTCTTTGGGTTTTTGTCTTAGGGTAAGTACTAATAGTGAACAAGAATATTCAAGGATAGCGTGTACCAACATTTACTACAACGTAAGGTGAGGCAGGAAACAACCAAAAGCCAGCTTTGTTCAGCAGAAAATATTACACAACAAAAATACACCATTAATAAACCATCACAGTTATTTAGCTGTAAATTAACATAGCGAATCGATTTTGTTTATTTCTGGACTTAAAGAAAATGGGACACGATCTCAAGTCCAAATATGCCACGTCCTCAATTTTCTAATATACGATTTCTCCACCTGATTTTCCACACCTACACCTAAAAATCCTGTAAACTAGGTCAAATCCTCATACAATAAAACAGTCTTGAGGAGATGTAGGTACTTGTTAGTATTGGTAAGGTGTATGTGTATATCAACACATTATTTGCATACCTATTAGTGGCACCACTCGTATTCAAAGTTATGTGTCTACATCATAGAATAGTAGAAACAGAGAACAGTTCCAAGTCGTAACAATGCAAATTCTGAGCAGTATCGGAATAGTTAGCAACTACTACCTATTAAATGGATCAGCTAGTTTCAAACTGTGTATCACATTATGAAATCTTGTTTGAAAGCTTAATTGTTGCTTCTTAAAGAGAATTAAACTTAGATATCACGTCTGGCGAAGTGAAATGAAATTAAAGTTAAACAATGTAAATTTTACTAATGATGAAAAGTCGAAGTGACGCCTATTGGGCAGAGGTTTAGAAATCATGCATTCAACATTTCGATATATTGTTCTAGGGGAAAACTTTGTGGTGTCCGATTAAATAGGTGTTTTGTATGTGAGAAGAATGCTGACAATTTGATGGAATAACTGGGTTGATTACGCAAAAAAAGAATTCAATCCATAATCAAAATAATTGCTTACTACTTTTAAGGGTTCCGTATCCAAAGGGTAAAAACGGGACCCTATTACTGAGACTTCGCTGTCCGTCCGTCCGTCCATCTGTCACCAGGATGTATCTCAAGAACGGTGATAGCTAGACAGTTGAAATTTTCACAGATGATGTATTTCTGTTGCCGCTATAACAACAAATACAAAAAGTTGGCTAATCGTGAGGCGGACTCGCGCACGATAAAACAAAAAAAGGTTAAAATATGAAGTCTAATTTTGTATAGCTAATGGTATAGAACCCTTCGTGCGCGAGACCGACTCGCATTTGTCCGATTTTTTTATATGCTTTCGTGATACTTATAATTATAAATATTGTACGGGGCCCACTTGGTGTTAAGTGTTAACCTCCGCCTGTAACAGATGCAGTTCAAAAAGTGGAAAATTTGAATTTCATGTGGGACTAGACCCTATAAAAGTTGTCGTATATGTTCAACTGATTTAACTGAAAGATGATAATATTGGAGTATATGGTTGGTCCGTCGGGTCAGGTCATATCCATTTATCAAGTTTACGTCACACAATAGCTTTTCGTTCTTAAAGCCGGGTCATTTCAAATAATATTCATACACCACAACGTCTTTATGGACGATGTGTGCATAGCGCTTTCCATACGTATAGTTTCTTCATATTATGATGAACAAGTTTATCTTCCCTGAGACTTATTTGCTCTTTACCGTTCGCGCGTGCGTTGCCAAAACGCACCCCGCGTTAGATACATGTGTCCGAATCCAAGCGGACGAAAAAAACGATACCTTGTCAACTTTTAGCCTTTTTTTGTATTGCCAAACGGGCTTGATTGACGGCTTAACGTGCCCTCTGAAGCGCAGAAGTGCTCAGTTCTACTCAGTAGTAATGACCACTAGCGCTCACCCATCCAAGACCCATATCAGATAATTCAGGCCTCGCCAAAGTTATGTTTTACCAAGCAAAAGTAGTGGCAGCCAGTACCTTTAATTGTTTTTCCTTTCTTTAGAAAACTTAGTATTTTGTTTTGTATTTTTAACAGGCCTTATGTCATTATTAATAAAACACTATATACTATATTACAACACAACCGCTACTACAATGAAAGCATCATATATATACATGAAAACTTACTCTCATATTTATATCTTATTATTGTTAAAACACGGGTATTAAGACGTAGAAAACTTACTAGAAGTCAATTTCAGTATCAACAATCGTGTGAAACGTACGCGGCGGACGTACTACAATCAAGGTCCTGAAGAAGTCGAAACTATTGTCGATCGTGATGTAAATTGTTTACGCCTTAATAGCCGTGTTTTACCATAATTTAATACAACGAAATCATTTGAACTATCTTAAGGCTATCGCAGCCCTAAAGGCAGTCAAAATGCTCTAGCTCGAAATGAAGTTGATTATATACTATTTATTGATTATATATATTAGACTCTTCGAAAATATATTTTCTCAACAGATTTTGAACGAATCTAACGTAACCAATACATTTTCTAATATGTATATTTTATTTACGTTTATAGTTTAGTTACCCAATAGCACAGCGATGACGATTATAACGGGAACTCGAATAATAGCTCCAAAACCCGACATAATTTTAAACTCGCTCTATTTGCTGTGAAATTAGGCGGAAACTCTATTCAGGAGTTGAAAACTTTTGGAATGTTGCAGCTAATGGACTAAGGGGTCGCAACCTGGGACAAAAGATCCATTGTTGGCAATCCCTGAAACAATCGGGTCGACTTATATTGGGGGTGTTAAATCGAACTTAATTGGCTTACAACTGTGTGATATGCGATCTTCATCTGGATGAAAATAATTGTAACAATTTTACTAAGTGAGATAATGATATTTAAAATCAACATTTAACTATTATAGCCATGACGTCCATCTTGAACAAAGGCCTATTAGGCGGGTATTACCATAATCTCTACGCTTGAGGCGTAGGCGTCTTAGGGATCTTGAGATGCTAGTTCTTCAGATTGCTGCCATCCTTCTGGCATTTTACCCTTCTTCGCAGGTCAATAGCAAGGCTCATATATTTCTGTGATAGCCCAAAGAAAAATAAGGAGAGGGTGCATTTATAGCGCGGCTCCCCAGTTTTTTTTTGTTATTGCTGATAGGTAAGCCTTTGACCACAATCTCACCTGTTGGTAAGTGATGATGTGGTCGAAGTTGTTAACATGCTTAACCTAGAAATACTGGATCTCAAGGACAGCTGCCGGAACACACCGTTAGGTGCTTGGTTAACATTTAGATAGTAAATAAATAATATTAAGGTTAAAAAATTAAATTATTCAATTCATATTTCATGAAACTGTTCTTAATACTGTCAGTTTGGTACGTTTTTAATAAAAGCCGCACTAAACATAAAGCCCGTTGTTCCAAGATGCACCATAAATCACCGATGCTAAGTTTGAACTTGTAATGAATTTATGTTCATTACAAGTTCAAATTTTTTTTATGTTATTGTGACGGAACAAGCTCGAAGCCCACCTGATGTTACGCGGAGTAACCTCTGCCCATAACAAATTTCGTCACAAGTCACGAATTCCACTGCGCCCGTCTCCTTGAGACAGTTGTTAAGTCTCATGTGCCTGTAATTTCACTGGCTCTCAAGGACTGCTGCTCGAACACACCGTTAGATGCTAGGCGGAATATTTTCTACTTAGGGTGGTCAGGCCCAAAATGCTCTTCAACCATGCGGTGAAGCTTAAGCCCGTGGCGGGATTCGAACCATGGACCTGCTGCGCGGCAATCCATATGATGTCCAATCCAATGCCACTGAGCCATCACTGCTTCAAAATAACTCTAAAAATGCAATGCAGATTACCTTCATTCATTTTTACTCTATAAGAGTTATCATACATATTTTACTGTTACTTTCATCTGATTATTGAAGCGCTCGTAGCGAAGTTTGCTTAACCATTCTGAATCCATCAGCAAAGTTAAGCAACGTCCGCCGCGGTCATGACTTGGATGGGTGACTGCTGGTGACATTACTACTGAGCACTTCCGTGCTTCGGAGGGCACGTGGTCCCGGTTGTTGTCTTAGGATGGCAGTCGTTACAGCATGGTGGTAGGGCACTTTACGAATGCCTGCCTGGCTAGGTACCACCCTCAAGTTGAAAATCTGTCGCCAAGCACCTAACGGTGTGTTCCGGCAGCTGTAGAGCCAGTAATTCTAGGTTAGCCTGAACAACATCTTCGAACACATCATCACTTACCATCAGGTGAGATAGTGGTCAAAGGCTTACCTATCAAGCATAAAAAAAAAAACCCAAACGGACTGTGTTATTTAAAAACATGGAGCAGCCACAGAAACCAGTTGAAATTCTTTATTCGAGTGGTTGCTAATTAAATTGCAAAGTTCATTAACAGCAGGTGCAGACGTCTAGTCTGCTAGTGCGCGTCTTTAATTAGTCTGATAGAATTAGCTGCAAATAAAACTTTATTCAGGTCACATTGTACTATTACAAAGCACCTACATCTGTGTCTTACGAAATAAATATCGATGTGACCGTATACTCATAAATGCCTACCGTTATTTTATTATAACTATTTATCTATAGCTATGAAAGGAAGATTTACTAGTACAGCCTACTAGAAGCAGTGATGGCTCAGTGGCATTGACTATGGACTGCCGCGCAGCAGGTCCATGGTTCGAATCCCGCCGCGGGCTTGTGCTTCAACGCATGGTGGAAGGGCATTTTGCGAATGCCCACCTGGCTAGAGACTACTCTCAAGAAGAAAATCTGTCGCCAAGCACCTAACTGTGTGTTCCGGCAGCAATCCATGAGAGCCAGTGATATTACAGGCACATGAAACGTAACAACTATGTCTAAAGGTGAGTGGCGCACTGCAATTCGTTACTTGTGACGACATGCATCTGTTATAGGCAGAGGTTAGTCCTCTTAACATCAGGTGGGCCTCGAGCTTGATCCATCACAATAATATAAAAAAAAATTCAATCAATTATCATTTTTATTAAGTCATGTAAGTTTATAATCTTCTAATGGCTTTACGTAAAATTGACAACAACCTTTTATATACTCGTACATGGTTGTCCCCCCAATCTCTAGCCGTGTGTGTCGTAAGAGGCGACTAAGGATCACACACTAGAAGGTCAGCAGCACCTTCTGAGAAATATTTCTGATATCTAAAACTGCGATCCCCAGAATGACTGCCAAGCGTGAGGATTATGTCAAACCCCACATCATGGGGGAGGCTGTGTTCTGTCTACTTTACTGTAACAGCCGGATCGTCCACTGCTGAACACAGCCTCCCTTTTTAGGGGGTATTTGCCACTATCCCCACGCTTGGCAGGCATCTTAGGGATCGCAGTGTAAGTTGGCAGTTCTTTAGAAGGCGCTGCTGCCCACCTTCCAGTATTTTCCCTTAGTCGTCTCTTATGACACCCACGGGATGATATAGGGAGGTGCAATTCTAACCCGGCATCCCACGGAGTGCTGTGTTCAGCAGTGGACAATCCGGCTGATACAATATTTAAATCCAATTAGTCTACAAATTAGTACAAGTGTTATGCAAAGACGTTACCGAAAATTAAATATTTTTTTACTTGTTCACAACTAATTGTGACGAACTGCATCTGTTAAAGGTAGAGGTTACCTCTTAATATCAGGTGGACCTCATACCAGTTCTGTCGTAATCCCAAAAGAAGAAAATATCTTATTGCCCCTTGTTCCTTACATGATCGAAATACCAGCCAAAATTATTTCTGTTTCCTGATTGGTATAATTTAACAGTTTTCAAGTATCCATACAGTGAATAAGATTCTCGTATAGAAACAGTTCAGATTTCTAAATATAATTAAAAACACTATATATCGCGTGCTAAATGAAAATCATATTTTACAAATTAATGGAGTACAAAAATTTATGCCCAAGGCGGGAATCGAACCCGCGTCCTCGGATATCGCGTCGGATGCCTAAACCACCTCGGCCACCTGGACTTGGCATATCTAGCCGAAATTTTGTGCTCCAATTGTATTACTTTAACCGTCAAAGGAATCGATAAAGTCTAGTAGTCTGGTTGATGGCCGCGCACCGTCTCCTATGATGCTTAAAGTAATACAATTGGAGCACGAAATTTCGGCTAGATATGCCAAGTCCAGGTGGCCGAGGCGGTTTAGGCATCCGACGCGACATCGGAGGACGCGAGTTCGATTCCCGCCTTGGGGCATACAATTTGTACTCCAATAATTTGTAAAATAAAACAATTTAAAATTTAGATTTTTGAAGTTATAAGAGTAAAAATAGCCCTAAACAAAACGTATCTAATTAAATAAGATACCCACATAGATACGAGTGCGTTTTCTAAGAAGACAATAACGAGTGAATATAAGATCGCGATTTGGATCACTGATTGAACACAATGGGCCCTTATCCATGTCTCATCGCTGGCGTCAATGCATTACAAATTACATAGTTCTTTGTAACTGTATAACGTCGGCATTTATTGACAGTACTTAATAATGCTATTTGTAGTAGGTTGGAGTATTCATAAAGAAATTGAAGGAAATTCATGTAACTAAGAAAGTACATAATTAATTTTGCCTTGTCGAATGAGTATTCGGGCTTATTTCTATTGTCGAGTCTAGATTCTATAAAAGAGCGCGTATATAATAATTATATCATCAGCCATAACGTCAACCGTTGTTTCTTTTTTTTTATTTTATTTGTAATAAGTTAGCCTTTGACCACTATCTCACCTGGTGGTAAGTGATGATGTGGTCGAGGATGTTGTTCAGGCTCACCTAGAATTACTGGCTCTAAATGACCTGCCGAAACACACCGTCAAGTTCTTGGCGACAGATTTTCTAGTTGAGGGTGGTAGCTAACAAAGCGGATATTCGCAAACCGCCCTACCGCTGTGCTGTAACGACTGCTACCGTAAGACAATAAACGGGACCGACAGCTTAACGTGCCCTCCAAAGCACGGAAGCGCTCAGTAGTAATGTCACCAGCGGTCACCCATCCAACTCCTGACCGCGGCGGACGTTGCTTAACTTAGCTGATCGATTAAGAACGGCTAAGCAAACTTCGCTACGAGCGCTTCAAAATGTTGAACAAGGATCTTCGCCATTAGGGGGCTTTTACTATAAGCCCCTAATGGCGCCCACGCTTGGCAGGCGTCATGATGATCTTATTATAAGGTTCTAGTTCGTTAGAAAGCGCTGCCATCACATTCTGGCATTTTACCTTTCCTCGCCTCTTACGACTACGGTAGGACGAGGGAGGGTGCAATGTAAAAAGCACAAAAAAAAGAAAAATGACAACGAATTACGGGATTCGGACCTACGACTGTTTCATCCTTTGGAGCCAGACATGATGTTTACAATACTTTTTAAAAGCTACAATACAAATTATAATTGTTGCTTTCACTCCCTCCATGACTAAATGAAATAATAATTTTAATATTTTCTAGGTGGCGCATTAAACATTTATTATAGATAATACTTATGATTGTACTAATAACTTCACTAGAAACTAATATACTTTTTAAAAACTTTTTTTTAGTAAATACGTTTGTTTAGGATTTGTTTAGATTGTTAACTTAAGTAAATGTTGCAGCTTTGAAAATTTTACATTATAATACTTAGTGAATTTGAATTAAATATATAAATAATATAGTCAAAAGAAGGCCAGAGATGACTTCTTCAAACCTTTTTTTTTCAAAGGCCACCAATCAGTGAGTTGTACGCATTTTACCTATAAGCTTCCACCAGGCCAGAATATCACCCCCTCGCCCCCCCCTCCCCTATCTCTTCCCGTAGGTGTCATCAGAGGCGACTAAGCAAAAAAAAAATACCGGAAGGTGGGCAGCAGCATCTTCTGAGTAACTGCTATCTTACAATACTATCCCCAAGACGCCTGCCAAGCGTGGGAATTACTTTGGGGGTACTTGTGTTCTAATGCACCAGGCATGTTTCAGTCCACCTAGTGAAGGAGCTACAATGAACCAAAATATATTTGTTTTTACTCAGACAGATTATAAAATGAAATAAATAATAAAACTCGTTCGCCATTCCTATTACGATTCCGCCTTAAAACAGCAACTAAAAATAGTTTTATTAATATTGCCAGTGGCAATTAGAGTGAGCATTAAAGTTCTGATCTAATCAGAGTGCAACGTAAAGCTGCGCGTGCGCAAACGATTTATCGTTTTTTAATTGATAAGCAATCTTTGAATGCAAATGGAAGCCAGAGATTCAAAGGATGTAAAAGTAAACTGTAATGTGAAGATATAAAATAATTTATCTGCATCCGTTTAATCTGAGCATCTGCAGTCTTGATCTTAGCATAGCTCTTGTATGTTCAGTTAGAAAAAAGCAAAAAATGTATACCTCATTCATTTGTGAATGTGATTTTCACTTAGCACGCGATGTGCTTGTTATCATTTTAGAAACTTTAGATTGTATTAACACAACTACGGTTTAAATCGCGTATATTTATCATTTATCACTATCACTGAAAAATAATGATTAATATTGGGAATTTAAACCGTTGAAACTTGTTTAATTTCACTGTCAACTGTTATCCGGGGATCATACGAATTCAAGTACGTTTTGTATAATTTTTCTGATTATAATTTCATCATTCCCTAACCAGATGTTTATAATGAAGATATGTCTATTATTTAGAAGCAACAAAGCAGTGATAGTAATATAGCAATTGTGAAAAATATTAATCTCCTTTAAAATTCTTGGTTGATTTATCAAATCAATTAGAGATTGTCTTGAACTTAGGGCTCACAAAATAGTTTAGTCTTTTTTTCATCGGCGTACGGCGATGTGACGTCATATCGCCAGAGGCAAGTTAATAATGTAGTAATCAGTATTACCTTATCTTTGCCTGCATTCGCGTCAAAGAAAAGAGAAAAAACAAGTCACAACCTGCAGTTTTACAGATATTGGGATGATTCCCTCAGTAGCACCTACTCTCGTATAATTTTTGTATAGATTTATCTAATCGTATTTAATAAATATTCTCATTTGCTTCTGTTTTGATACAGATTAAGAATTATATGACAATTATTCTGCTAAAAATATTATATATAATAAAATATCATAAGGCGCGGACGATGAGTAAAGTGAGATATAACTATTAATATCTACGTCTAATTTTGTTATTATGCTTGATTAGTAAATAAATACTTGTTATCAGCTTATATTATTTAGTTTAACCAATCCCGATGTTTATCATCAAATCTTACAATTTAATTTTAATATTTTTATGTTTGGAATAACGCATGATCTGCGGAGTACATTAAAAAATTACAAATTTACAAGAGAAAAAATTAAAGTCAGTGCGGGATTTTTACAAATTAAATTGACACACAGACATGGTGCTGATCTGATGGTAGAGCTGGAAGTTGGCCAAAGGAACTCCGCAATGAAACGACACAACCTCATCGAGTTTGGGCTTATTTTAATCGTCTTGATGAGTAGGTTTTTAAAGTGTTAGTTCTTAATAATAACAAGAGCATAATAAAAGCTTGTTTTTAAAAGTTTTTTTTTTATAAAGAAAAGCATCAGCAATTACAGCAAGCCATTTATACTATAACGCAATATTATACAACACATACAATACATTTGTGTACCGTTCTTCTTATGTTGATTATATCAGCAAACTGCATCAACATAGTTATAATATACATACCTAATACTTTTGCCAAAATTATGCGATTTTTCTTTTACAGGTTCCGGTAGTTATAGCAATGGAAATATCTAAATAGTTTTACTTATTTTGTGAAAAAGAACATACATGGGAGCTAAATCCAACGTGTTTTAAGTAAAGATGTTAATTTTGCGTGCATTTCAACAGACGATTTGACTTGACAAATAGCCGTAAACAGATTACAAATACTGGGGGCGCGTTGAGATAAATCTGTGTCAGATGCGTGTGCGCATGTGTAAATGTATGCTTGCAGTAACTCATGTTTTGGCCGCAAAAACGATTGTTTCGTTGGGTTCCTTAACCAAAGGGAAAAAAATTTAATGGCAAACCGCTGTGTTTTTTTCTAGCTCGTTAAGGGAATGAGTTACTCCTGAAATATACATACTATGTATATAGACTGTAAATCCTAAAGAGAAGATTGAACTAGAAATTTATATATTTTCTGGGTGGAAATAATATGAGATGATATTGTATACATATAGTTGAAAGCAATAACTACATAAGAAAAATATTTATTTATCTGAACTAATACTGTAATATTACCAATTCCTTAATTATTGAAATAGTATATACAATATCAGTAAATATTCACAAGTTATATAGTTGACAGTTCTAGGAAACTAATTGGTTTTCTTCATACTGATGTTTTAGTTACATATTAACAATTTTTGTGTCATTGTTTAAATTATGTAAAAATATATTTGGTATCTCATCAGATTAAAATTGTTTTTTTGCCGCTGTAGAGAAAGTCGGGTAAAGCCCTGTGTGGACATGATATATTTTTTTAAAAACATACTTTTGAGCATGCTCTCTTGTTATATATTTTTTTTAAGAACATATGTTTGGTCATGCTCTCTTGTTAATAAGTGGTAAAGAGGTCATAGATGATTAAAATAAGAAGCAATATAAAAGGCGTTCTTGTTTTTTTGTACGAAAAGTTTTTTTTTAATGCTATTTTGACGGGACAAGCCCGAGGCCCACCTGATGTAAAGCGGACTATCCTCTTATAACAGATGCATGTCGTCACAATTCACGAATTGCACTGCGCCCGTCACCTTAAGACATAGTTGTTAAGTATCTTGTGCTTGTAATTTCACTAGCTCTCAAGGAGTGCTGCCGGAACACACCGTTAGGTGCTTGGCGACAGATTTTCTACTTGAGACTTGAGGGTGGTCGCTAGCCAGGCGGGCAGTCGCAAAATGCCCTTCCACCATGCGGTGAACCTCAAGCCCGCGGCGGGATTCGAACCATGGACCTGCTGCGTGGCAGTCGTTAGCCAATGCCACTGAGCCATCACTGCTTCAAAATATTTCAAATCCAACATCACAAATTTGATAACACTGATTCGTGACATATATTGTTCATTACAACATTCACGGCTATCTTTTACAGTGAGGACGCGCAATCTAACAAAGCTAAGCTGGTCTATCGTCATATTACCGATATAGAAAAATGGTCCGCTTTACTAAACGTTTGCTACTAAAATGCCGTACCCAATTCAATCTGTCGGAATTGTCCACTGCTGAACACAGTCTTCTCCATAGTAATTAAACAACTTTAAACGGTTTAAATCGCGTATATTTGTCATTATTTTTGTCCCGACGTTTCAAACACTTTGCAGTGATCGTGGTCACGGGGTGACTAATTGGTTTTATTTGTCACATGAGTTATTAAGAAATTATTTGGTCTACCGTCAGAAATTTTTATATTAATCGTAACGTTCCCTATTCACGCAGTATTCGCTCACGGTGTCCAGAGGTCTTGCAGATTTGTGTCGGCCATGAGATTTAATTAATTTAATAACAGGATCCCAAGCAGGTGGTACTTGCCAACCATCAAATCCAATCGTTTAAAGTTGTTTAATTACTATGTGTAACAATCGCGAAAACCTAAGACAACACAGTCTTCTCCATTAAGCGGGGGTCTGACAAAATCCCCATGCTTGGCAGGTGTCTAGGGATCGCAGTGTGATATATCAGAACCTCAGAATTTTCGTTTAGTGAAATATCTTACCATTTTCAAATAACCGTACAGCTGAAGTAACATTTAAGCTGAAGATACGATTCAATTTCACACATATGGCAGATGACACAAATCTCACTTTTGGCTGGCAATTTGGGAATCTCAATATAAGATGTTGGTTCTTCAGAAGGCGCTGCTAATAGACAGTGTAAGCATCATTTTATCATCATAAAGAAATAAAAAGAACCGAAAATAATAATTCAAAACCGATTCAAACATACAATAAACATACGAGTAAAATAGCTTTCCGGGCGCGGCTCTTTTCGCGCGTATGTCGGTTATCGCGCAGTTGGATAAAAACTATCCTTTGTTTTTTCCCGGGTCTCAAACTATTTCAATACCAAATTTCATTCAAATTGGTCCAGTAGTTTTAGCGTGAAAGCGTAACAGACAGACAGACAGAGTTCCTTTCGCATTTATAATATTAGTACTGATTAGAGATAACTCAAATGTTACTCTTCAGATATAACAAGCACCAGCTTTGGAATATAAAAAAATCATCAAATCAGTACAGAATTATGAGGTAACCCAAACAAAGAATAAACAGGTGTACATTGTGAGTTGAATTATAGGAATGCCCATATAATGGTTAAAGAACAAGAAAAAAATTAGAGTTTTATGCCTTTGTCATGTTAGCTCAGTCAGTCAGAGCATGCCACGGCTATAGGGGTGGATGATCAAATAACGCACATGACTATAATTTTCACTCTCGTAAATTTGTAATTTGAAAACCTTTATCTCTTTGAAGTCATATAAAAGAAAATTTCATTAAATAAAGCTTAGATTCTCAATTTTAAGTAATCTTAGTGGAGTACTTGAAAATTTACGTTGTGATTTTCTGAGCTTATCCGCTTACCTGGCGTTATGTTAAGCAAAATTACAGTAACGTAATCTTTAACAGGTTGAGTACGTAGGTGCGCCAATCGAAATAGACTCAAACATAAAAATAATCAACCGATTCAGCCAGAAAATAGTCATTTGGGATTAGTTGATAAATTTATTTTGTGCTGATAGGTTAGCCTTTGACCGCTACTACTACTGGCTCTCAGGATAGCTGCCGGAACACACTGATTTATTTAAAAAAACTTAAACTACTGCGAATAATGTCGGTCTAGCGCGAACGTAAGTAATGCCTGGCCTTTGACTTCTATTACACCTGATGGTAAATGATGATTTGGTCAAAGATGTTGTTTAATCTAACCTAGAATTAGGCCGCAACACACCGTTAGGTGCTTGGAGACATTTTTTCTACTTGAGGGTGGTATTTAGAAAGTTGCCATTCGCAAAATACCCTACCACCACGTTATTACGACTGCTACCTTAAGATAACAACCCGCACCGTGCTCTCCATAGCAAGGAAGCACTCAGTAATGTCACTAGCTGTCACCCGTCCAAGTCATGACTGCGGCAGTCTTTGCTTAACGAAGCTGATCGGTTCAGAATGGCTGAGAAAACTTCGCTATGAGCGCTTTAAAAATAAATAGCAAATAATGCCTTTCTTCTAAAACAATGTTCATATTACTCAGTGTAAATTATAAGGAGGAAAAATAACATATATCTACTGGGGACTATATCATTTCTGCGAAACATCGGAACTCTGATAAAAAAGATTTAACAATAACACTCCAACATATTAAAAACATTTTTTTTTAAATAAAATTTGTTATACTTTTATTCGAAGTGTGGGGGGGTTATGTCTTTGTATTATAAAACACAAAATGCTATTCTAAGTTAATATAAACTCACTGTGTACAAACTTGATTCGGCTTGTGATTTTTTTTATAGTATGGTCTTGTTATAACTATCTTGAAGAGTAGGTACAGAAGTTGTTGTTAACTGTCTCGCCTAACTTGAAGTATAAGATATGTTTGCAAATAGATATAACCGTTCAAATAAAAACGAAGTGACTTTTACTTCTGTCAAACTAAATCATGTCAAGATTCAAGACTGTGACCAAATAAGGCAAGTAAATACAACTAGAAAGTTGGGATACAAGATTTTCTATTTACAGAATGAAACTTACTTTCATCTTGACAGGCCTTCTAAAATAGTTAATTGGTATCCACAACCATTGGTTTTAATAAGGTTGATTTATATCTCTGTGACTCAACCACTGCTGATTCACGCACTCACGCACTATCGACTCTACAATAAAACGGATGCCAGAGTGCTAAGAATTTAACTTTGAAAATGTAGGGATGTCGAAAATTATGAGAGCCAACCACAAAATTCCGAGAGACTGCTATCAGGAAGGATCAATAACATAATGATGTAACTTCAAGACTAGAAATCACTGCAAAATAATCATTCGCAGCTAAACCATAGGCTCTGTTTGTGTTTACGAAAAAATCTCACCCTGACTCCAGTCACTTTGACAGAACAATATTAAGAAGAATTTTACGTAAATTTGAAACAATACACCAAAGAAAAATGTGATCTACGAACATTTATACTCGCTTCTATTATCTTATGCAATTGTGTTGAAAATCGACACGTTGAATTTGTGAAATATAACGTCCTGTAATTTTGCTGACTCTGGTTTTTAATCTGTAGAAAAATAACGAAAACGTTAACGCTAGTTGATAGTTGAATTAATCAACAAATCAGTGGTGCATATACAGCTTAAAAAATCTATCTAACCATGTCACAAATTGATGACATGCTCGTATCGATTCGATGGATCAAAGTCAATAACTTTTTGTCATTTTCTATGCGCTAACCGGCTAAAACTGGTCAGAGCTGAAAAGTTAGTAGATTCAAGTTTGACAGCCCTGGACCGCAGACTGAACTCTGACTGAAATCTGTTAGCGTTTGAGGTCGGGTCGCAACAAATCAATGTCGTCGTTCGAACTTTGCCATCGATAGTACATAGAATGAATAAATATCAACGATACTTTAAGTGGTGTTTTGAGCACATATTTGAGATAAATGATCACATAAATAACTCTTTTCTAGGTGGAGGTATAAGTGAACATTTTTAAAACTGTTTTGAAAATGCTATCGCTCAAGTACTGGGGTTCAAAGTAGAACTTATTATATTAGAGTGATTGATGCGAAGTGTGAACACCACAGTTACGCTGTCACTTATTCGGCTCAACGAATCATCTTTGTCATTCAATTAAAATTGAATTCTGTGGACGCTATCAACTTGCAAAGGACTGAAACAAAGAGCTATCTTGAGGCAAGTTAGCCGTGGGGTTATTCAACTGTATTTGATACATTATTGTTAAGAGCGTATGCCTTAGTATAGCGTATTTTTTTTAGAGATTCATACACTTTATACGTCTTCTTGGAAGCTTAAATATCAGTAAGCATCTAAACGTACCACAATACATATATAATTGGCAATCATAGCACCTTTTTCAAGCTAAATTCTCAAGAGAGCTTACATACTTGGTACGTAGAGTTTCTCCATTTGAATGTCATTCAAAGTAATTTAGATTGCTTCCACTACAAACGACCTCATTTCATTCCATCATCGTTTGATGCAGATTCGATAACTGAGTATTGAGACTGATGGAATAAATTAAAACCCTAGACTCCCCTACTAGAATGCTACAATGATAACTTTAAACAAGAGAATATTTTGTGTTACTGATAGAATAACTTTGAAGAAATGTATACATATTTATGTAGTACTGGTAGCTTTTGATACAGATCAAAGGCTATCAGCATTACGTACTACTAAATGCCAGGTGAGATACTTCTCACCAATCAGGTAGGGAGTAAGGAACAGGCTTTTAACGACAACTTCTTGAATACACTTTTTAGAGCTTGGTGACATAATTAGTTAAGGTTGGTTATTTAGCTAGCCAGGTACTCATAAAATTACCTAGGAGTGATAATTTCAAAATCAAGAAGATCAAGCTCACGGTTGGATTTAAACCAAGTTACTTCCATAGCGATTTAATGGGCAGACTTATGGCAGCTATTATGCATAGTAACTACCAATAAGCCATTATTATACGCCTACTACTGCAAACTCGCATTTCTCGCCAATCATTCACTCATGTTGGCACTCATCTTATCCTTCCTTACTAATATTATAAACGCGAAAGTTTGTTACTATGGATCTATGGATGGACGTTTGTTACCTTATCACCCAAAAACTAGAGAATGGATTTAAATAAAACTACAATAATATAGACAGCACTTCAGAATAATATATAGGATATAATGTATAAAGATATTGTGTGAATTATCCATATAACGATAAGTGTCAAGCAAGTACGAATAAAATATGACATATGCGACTTATTTTGGCGTGCGCTGCAAAACCTTTAGTATCAAACGTACATAATGTATAACAGAAATGTTAACCTTTAATTGTCTTACGACAAAACCCGCGACAGCATATATCTATCTTTTATGTGCCAAGTTTCGAAGCGCTCGTAGCCAAGTTTGCTTAGCCATTCTGAATCGATCAGCAAAGTTAAGCAACGGCCGCCGCGGTCATGAAATGGATGGGTGACCGCTGGTGACATTACTACTGAGCGCTTCCGTGCTTCGGAGGGCACGTTAGGCCGTTGGTCCCGGTTGTTGTCTTAGGAAAGCAGTTGTTACAGCATAGTGGTAGGGCACTTAGCGAATGCCCGCCTGCAGCGCAAGTACCGAACTTACCGATCGCTAAATTTGACATTACAATCGTCTAAATTCGATAAAACAACATCGATATAACCCGTTTTATCGAATTTAGACGATTGTAATGTCAAATTTAGCGATCGGTAAGTTCGGTCCTTGCGCTGCTGGCTAGCTACCACCCTCAAGTTGGAAATCTGTCGCCAAGCACCTAACGGTGTGTTCCGGCAGCTGTACTTGAGAGCAAGTAACTCTAGGTTTGCTTGAACAACATCCTCGACCACATAATCACTTACCATCAGGTGAGATAGTAGTCAAGGGCTAACCTATCAAAAAAAAAAGAAAGTAAGCCATTATCGCCAAAATAGTGAATCATAAATACTATTTTTTTTTAAATTTATTTCTAATGTATATTTGGTAGTAACAAATTGATCCTTATCAAACTAATACATATTATAAAGGCGAACGTTTGTCAGCGTGTTAGTTCTTAATGCTAAAACTTTGAAACAACAAACTTGCAAATTTTGATGAAATTTGGTACGGAGGTAGCCAGGCGCTGAATTTACACATAGGATACTTTATATCATCATCATCCATCACCACGCGAGTGTAACCGCGGGGCGCAACTAGTTGTATATAAATAAACAAAATGTAAAGTAAATATTATGCAATGTTTTTTATTGCTTGTTTTTTTTTTAAATCTAGAGCTTACGTTATTATGAGCTATCTTAGTTATTAATTAATCTAATGATATTCCAGTTGTTAAATCTAAAATAAAAAACAAATAAATATCTTCCTAAAGACGTGTATAAAATTAAAAACAGCCATAGACATCAAGTGTCTTACACGATTTTAATGTGGGTTAAAATATCAAAGTTGTAGACTGCTAGACTAAAAGTGAATTTAACATATATATATATACCTATATGTAAAAAACATTGTTATTACAAAGTGTACCTATACATATTTTGGTCACCAAAAACAGTTAGTTTAATCAATCCAAAACAGTTAGTCACCCCGTGACCACAATCACTGCAAAGTGTTTGAAACGTCGGGATAAAATAATGAAAAATATACGCGATTTAAACCGTTTAAAGTTGTTTAATTACTATGCAAAACAGTTAGGTTAATTCAACATTAAAAAAAAAAATCGATTCTTACACGTTGAGATTTATAATTTTAAGAACTTACAGAAATAAATAAAACTTATCAAAGACATTTGTAGTTTTTTTGTCGTTTTTATGTAATTATTTTCATGAGAGGCGAAACAGCCAGCTTAGGAAAATAAGCTTTGTTCCATATCCTATTAATTAGGCATTACAAGCGACTAAGAAAAAATGCAATGAGCAGCCTGCCACCTCTTACGTGAAGTGGTAGGTAGGGTATTGCTGACATTAGGCGCATTTTCTCAACTTCTCAAGCTCTGATTACATGTAAGGTAGCGGAGATACTACTATTAGAAGCCATATCTTATACCAGTACGAAGTAGATACTTCGGAGAGATAGGGCCACAAAGCCGAAGCTTACATATTCGTGTTGCGCTATGTGTTGTTAGTAAAACTTATTAATATGCTTAGCGACCCTGCATGAGTGAATTAAGTGTAAGAAACTGATGATGAGAGCAGTTAAAGTAAAAGATAAATTCTTAAACAATAACTGATATAACATCTCAATTAAAACAATTATCCTCAACCCAAACGCCACTACTAAACATTAAGTGCTGTGGACTCTACGAGAATATCATTGTCACTCGTGTGATACAGCTCCCGCCTAATGGACTGTCACATACACGTCTCTATTGTTTTCAGAATAATGGCGACACTGAAATTACCTGTCTTTCGTGACAACTCTGACGTATTATAAATTAAGCTTTAACAATAGCGGGATATGATGTGTGATGCTGGCTGGATTCAAATAATCAATGTCATTTTAAATTTACTTACAAACGTTAGAGATAAAGGCAAAAGTGTAGGGTTTTTCTATAACACAAATTTTCAGAATTCTTGGCTCTGGAACCTCTAAAATACTCTAGATGGCAACGCGCCTTTTGGGCTAAACATATCTGGGGTAAGGTAAATATTTAGGCACCTCTGCATGCCCCTTAGTGCGTCACGTTATATATTTTTTGCCATTCAAATTTATATTCTTAATTGTCGTATTTATATCCTCAAAAACAAGTTCAATAAAATTCACAGGATACTTTCCATTGACCCAGAGGGAAAATTTGACAAGAAGGATAATCTCAAACACATGTGGGTATAAAACTCGCCAAGTTTACCATTATCTATACAAGATTAAACACACTATATTATACATTTTTAGACTCGCACTTAGCCTATTTTTTAGTATATTTTGTTGTTATAGCGGCAACAGAAATACATCATCAGTGAAAATTTAAACTATCTAGCTATCACGGTTCATGAGATACAGCCTGGTGACAGACAGACAGCCGGACAATGGAATCTTAGTAATCGCGTCCCATTTTTACCCTTTGGGTACAGAATAAAAAATTTTTGGATATTATCCAAAAACATAAATATGTAGTCATTATATTACCTTTCCGCTAAATGCGGTTAAATTTAGCTCCAAAATATTGGCACGAACTTCGATGGCGTTATATCCATAGATGCGTCAGGTCCTGCATTAGTACATACGAAATTTTAAATCCTGGCTAACAAAGTAGTTTACGATTTCCTTATGGGTAAAAGCCACGGTTTTATTCCTGTTTACTTATAAACTATCTTCATCTTCTTAGTCAACGAATTTAAACATTCATGGTTTATGGGCAAGAATAACTTTTGGGATTTAAAAAGCTGTTCAATGTGACTGAAATATATACATTTTCATTATAACAAGCAGACTAGAAAGTAGTACTACCTATAGAGAGTAACTAATCTTGTGTGAAGGAACAAGAGTCTACGGTATCATTTGATTGCTTTGTATAGCCTTAAATAAGTAAACACAAATAACATCACCTTGAACAAGTCGTATCTATCCCAGTGACAAAAGACCCGCCCGCCTTGCTCAATGAAAGCCTTTTCCTTCAATTTGACTAACAATGAATCCGAGCAGAGACACGAGGAATCCCACACGCTAGATCCAATCCGAGGTGTCTGCGTTATAGCTACGTTACAATGGAGATATTGGAAAAGGCAGGTTGATTTACATTGTTTTCCTTCTGACAGGCATGGACTAAGAATGAAAATGATAGTTGTTGATTACGTCGAAGTTCTCTCATATCAAAGTTGTTTTATGAATATGATGTGTTTTATTTTAAGTCCATCTAGTCACTCGTATATCACTTCACACGCTTTATTGCACTTCGTACTAGTCATTTTACAAATATTGATACTGGTTTTAAGGTGGTAGTTTACTAACGTTATAAAGCACGGAGAAATGTCATACGTGCATATGGATTCCAACAAAAGGAACACTTTATAGAAAATATTTAAAGCTTATTTTAGAATTCAATGCAGGACTCAAAAATAAAATCTGTTTTATTAATTATAAATGCGAAAATAAGTTCGTACGTGTGCTCGTTGCCCATTAACTTCCTTAAATGCTAAACAGATTTGATGAAATACCACAGCCTATCATCGTAATGGCACTGGCAGGTGAGTATTTTTTAGGGACGAAAGATACATATAAAAATAAACTTTTATTGATTTCTCCAAGCTACAGGCTCTTTTAGTAGCATATTTACTAAGAAAAGGTATATAATTTGAATAAATATGAAAAAATAAAACGCAAACAGGTATTGAATTATCAGAGGTTATAATTTCGGGTTGTCCATGCCCCGCCTACATTTCCTACCTAGATACGTCCCTGCCAACGCTCTTTCTAGGAAATTTGCGTATGTTCCATGCCAACTTTGTTGGGCGTCTCTTTAGCGGTACATAAAGGGTGCACTGCTTCTTTGAACTCATGAGTTTAGGTGAATTTATTGATGCTTTAGGAATATATCTCTTTGATCGAAATAGTGTGTTGCTGTTGAATGTGCCCAGAAATACACCCCGATCATAAGCTTCCCTATCGTATTGTTTTGATTTCAACTGGCCGCGAATAATATGGATGTATTTAAGGTATTATCTGTACAATAGCAAAAACAACTTTTTATGAGGGTTTTTTAAGAAAAGCTTTACTTTTACACATTGTACAAATATTTTTATTGTAAAACTTCAGTTAAGTATATTACAATTTTAATTAGTTTTCTGTTTTATGTTATAATTATTAAACTATATTACAAAAGGCAACGTCTTTCCAATGTTTGCATATTGTTCTACAGGGTTTTTAATATATTTGAAAAAGGTTGTACATATTTGTTTTAAACTTCTACACTATTAATTATTAATAATTTTTAAACTTTTTAACTATAAATTTAATGAGAGAATAAAATATGTGATGTGTATATGTGTGGGTGTATATGAGAGTATGTGTGTGTTTATATGCGGATGTGTGCGTGTGGTGCGTGTACAAACAAGTTACCTATATTCGTGAAGAAAGTTAATGTTCCGTTTGTATTTTCAAAATCTCATTGTTGTTTTAATAATAATACATTCAGTTCATTGTAGTCCAATTAATTGCACCTTGATTTAGCTCTGTTCGTGATCACCAGAAGTTTCTCATAGGCAATTTTTTTTTAGGCTTTCGTAGTGCGCTTTGAGATTGTTTCTGTATTCGCCGCAATTATAACACCTAGGTTTTTGATGGTCAAAGAATATATAGCTAAGAACATATAACCGGACTGTCACAATTTGTATATAGGGGACCACGGTCACAAAGATATGTACGAGCATAAATATTTTGGAAAGCATAGCGCTCGAGACACTATATGATACGGTTTTATTTGACATAATGATTAATACTAAGTTATCTTCTAGTCGTGCGATGGGTTTAAGTGGATTTTGCTATAAGTTTTGCTTTTTTGACATTTTTTGCTTTAGGATTAGTATATTCAGATTTTAAAGATAATAATATATGAAGTAGAAGCATAAATTACTAGTCGTAATGCTTAAAATAGAAGAATTTGAAATAATTATTATTATCGTCTCAGCTTTTGACGTAATAATGAATAGTAAATTATCTCCTAGCCGTGCGATGGTTTTAAATGGATTTGTCGTTTTTTGCTTTAGGATGAGTATATTCAGATTTTAAAGATATATGTTGGGGCCCGGTAAAATTTGTCCCACATTCTTATTTGTATTCGATGAATAAAATGAATGAACTGCGATGAGTAAATACATAAAACAAAGTGAGAAAACAATATTTGTGCTAACACCACTTAGCGTAAGGTAAGTGCATGAAGAAGAAGAAAGTTTCAAAAGAGTCGAAGTCTTATCAATTACTTAAAAAGAACCATGTTACCAGGTACATCAGTGCTTACAAATTGCACCGCTAAAGAATTGCTTCATAATTCTGTGATTTTTGCCCTCTGAAGGGGATTTCACAGAGAACGTAATATTAAGAATTCTGGAGGTGTACCGAGCACCGCACCGACGTGTAAACTGCAGCGTATGAGATAGCCTCGAGTCCAGATAAGTGGATAAGCTTTTCAAAGACGGTGCGGAATATGCTGGAAAAATCAGGAGTTATGACCCCAGTTGAAGAATTTGAAAAGTTTTCTGGAGAGCATTGTTTGCTTTTCAAGCTATAAAATGTGCCTTGATAAAATCTTTGTCTTTTCTAGATTTATGGATTTTCATCAATATTGCGAAAAAAAACCTAGGTACAAATAAATATATTGTTTTCTTGAAAATGCACATGGTGAGACTGGGCACATTATGTGAGGAATGTGAGCAAAATTACATTCATCATAACGATATATCTCGAGGATACGTCTACTAAATGAAAATAATATTTTACCAAAAACTAATTATATATATTTAATATATTACGCTGATGAAAACCGAGTACATATAAAACAAAGAAACTTTTTTTTCAACCACTAATATTCTTTCTTTTTAAATTTTTTGTGTTATATTCTGTATATAGTTCATATATTAACTATCTGATAATAGATAAAAACGTCTCTTTTTATATATCAGCGGAACTTCTCAATTTATTTCTTAATGGATATCAACAGTAAATTTATTTTTGAATCAGTTGTTACTTCTTCACATTCAACATCTTGATCTCATTATCTTCCTTCTTTAGTAAGAAAAAAGATAACCATTACATCTCTATGAAACTGCATACTTATTTATTATGGCTTATAACTAGTACACTGCACTAGAAGTCATGTGGTGTAAAAATTAAGGGAAATATCTTTTAAATTTGACATTTAGAGTTTCAATGAATATAAGTATTTGTTTATTCCTGTTTAAAATCGTCAGCAGCCGGAAGACAAATAACGGCTATTAGCCACTTTTAACCATTGGCAACCCGCGACTTTAAGGATGTCGTCAGTCTACCCGGTGAGGGACTATCAACTTAACTAGAGTGAAAAAAAAACTTTGAAATCCCTTGCAAGTAAAAAAATTCAGTAGTCAAAAGACTATCTATTACCACGCGTTCTCCATTTAGCTGCATACGTTTATAAACGTCTGGGTTGTGCACATATAAATCTAAATGTGCACTCGGCAATCAGCGTCCGCAGCTGACTTTAATTTGTCTGAACACTTCACACTGTTCTGTAGAGTGGTCTTAAAAAGGCTTGCACATAAGATTAAAAACGCGATGGATGCATCAAATTACGTTATTCAACAGCAATAGAAGTGCCTCTGTTGTAACTGCGAAGCCTAGTTATTTTTACCAAAAAGTTTGGTGAGTTAACTGTATGAACTGGAATACTTTTCTTTAAACTGTCGTGAACTAAACTCATGTTTCTAAATTACTGACGGGTCTATCCATGCACGAATTAACATCAAAATAATATTTTGACTAACCTCGACGTTTCGATCAAGTTGCATTGACCGTGGTCACGAGTAGACTTAAGAAGCGGGTGTCATTGTCTTGAGGAGCGGCGGGAGCGATTTAAATCTACCCCCGCTTGGTTTTTGTTATTGTCTTTATAACTGTCACCTCGACACACTACACTAACAGTATCGGAACTTGCACGCGGCGGCAAATTACGAATTGAGCACTTTTTAATTACATGATTCCACGATGTAGACAATTGAAATCCATCCTCCCGATTGAAATTTTTGTATTTTTAAATTTCAAAGGTTAGTGTAAATATTATTTTGATGTTAATTCGTGCGTGTATAGACCCGTCAGTTATTTAGAAACATGAACTGGAATGTCTGAGGATAAACGTTGGGCCTCACTATATCAACATGGTATGATGTCTTTAGCTATATACTACCCTACTTGGAATATAATTTTATTCATAGTATGGTAAACCATCTTATAAAGAGCAGATATTTAAAAATAATGTTGTTAAAATCAAATAACGTGGTCATCGTATAATTTAAAGTCTGTCTATGTGGATCTTTATTGTGAACAATCATTATTAGCTAGGTATAAATGTAATTGATAGTAGAACAATGAAATTGCTTGCTGTGGAAATTATAAACAATAAAATAGGTTTTCAATAATAAAGCAATTAAGAACTTATCTATTAGTATATTAGTAAATGTGTGTACAGATGCTTCATATAAGACTGTTTGATAAGTTGCGTTTCTCTTGACGATGTACAAGCTCCTTTACACTTGATCTTTTCTCACAGTGCATTTGTTCGTTTTGCTAATCAACAAGTGTGGATTGTTCTGTCAGTATATTTTTCACTCAGTAACCATTTAACCAAGAGTTATTTGATCCTTTGTAATTATAAATACGTAGCTAAGTGAAGCCTAGATTAGAGCTGTCTGGCTTCATTTGAATCATGCCAACATAAATTCTAAGCTGTTGTAGCTTTGTTGTTCAAAGGAAAGTGGTGAGTAGACGTGATATGATAGTGCCCATGTATCATATACCAACATAGACAAAACTTATTTATTCCTTCAGTTTTTAAGTGAAAGTGTGATAATTACTAAGTACAACGTTTAATAATTGCGTTGTTGTACGTTGAAATATTATAATATTAATATTTGGCGGATGTATTTCTCCTATCAGTTTCGACCTTATTTGAGGTTCGTCTAGGAGTCACATATCTAGTGTTGAGACTGTTTCGCTGTAGCTGTCAAAGTCAAATTTCTTCCGTCTGAACAGTCACTCTTGTCACTATCACTATGTTTGTTACTGTCACTATCATTTTGATAGGTACAGGACTGTTGACATACCACACTAGTAATATAATCCACATATTGTAATCTCCGCGGTTCCACAGCTCCGATTCCGTATCACAAATATTGAGGATTGGTATCTAGGCTAACGGAATGTTGAAATATTTTTCAGTTAATTATTATTTACAAACATTTTATGCTTAGAACTATTGATTTACAAATGTACTGTATCAGCCGGATTGCCCACTGCTGAACACACCCGGATTACCCACTGCTGAACACACCCTCACCCATTAAAGGGGGGTTTGCCATAATCTCCATGCTTGGCAGGTGTCTTCGGGATCACACTTGGGGATACAAGATAACAAATGTATGTGTTTTTGAAAGTTAACAATTTCATTATGCTTGTATCGAAATAGCATGCTTTGTTTATTTACGCCGCATAATCTAAATTGGATCAGTAAAAAACTATAAAAACAAAACAATTTAGTAGAAATAATAATATATGATCGTAAAAAAAATATTTTAATAAAATGTAGGGAGTAAAATTGGGGGCCCAAAATTTTAAGCGAAAATAATCTTGAGCGAAGGAGTTAATATACTGGATGTAACATACTAACAAAAAACCAGACAATAGATTTTAAGTTTCTTTTAATGCATGTATACCTACCCTTATATTGACATAATTATTAAAATTGCATATAGCTGGTGTATGCATACGAGATACCTGGTATGTAGTTGGAATATTAGGCTCATTTTGAATCGATTGTGTGATAAGTTACGAGTGTAACCTATGGTCTGTTAATTAATAAATGAGAGTTAATGAGCACTAAATACTATAACTTAAATTGTGCATTGTGTTGTTTCACAATTTAATATTACTCGTATATGTTTATTCTTGACATAGGTTTTCTTAATTTAGGTAAAAGTTTGTCGTAACATTTGACACTGACTTGATCATTTGACATGGGGATTATAAGATTAAATAAAAATATTTAATAACCCTCATAATATTAATAAACCTCATTAATAAACCTACCCTGATCAGGTTTATGTTGAGAGTTAACATCACAACATACAACAGAACGATCTATGTAAAACCTAGCTATAATCTAACCTTGCTGTAAGTTGCTGAATAGTTAGGTGTCCTGCAAAATCCTGGTGATGCTGCCGTATCAGATCAAAACTACCATGTTATTGCAATTATATTGAAGTAACCATATCGAATCGATTAGACCTGTGGCAACTGCTCATATCCCTTCATCCCTTATTTGCATATCTACATGATTATATGGTACTAGCTCTACGGGCGCGGCTCCGCCCGCGCGTATGTCGGTTATCGCGCGAAAACATGAACCTCTTTTTGCGCAGTCGGATAAAAACTATCCTATGTTTTTTTCCGGGTCTCAAACTATCTCCATACCAAATTTCATTCAAATCGGTCCAGTAGTTTTGGCGTGAAAGCGTAACAGACAGACAGACAGACAGACAGACAGAGTTACTTTCGCATTTACTGATGACAGATGGTAACCAGTATTTTAGGCAAGTACAATGATATTTTAAACAGCTTCTATGTAACAATAAAATTATTTTTAATGGAACTGGCTTTCTACCTTGAAAGTATGAAAAAACTTGTGAAAGTCATTATAATGTGAGGTCGTATTTTGAATCAATCAGCACTTCCACAAGTTATTTCATACTTTTCAGTGAAGGGAGTTAGTTCCTTTAAGAATAAAAAATACTTTTTTATTGATGCATACTGCTAAAAATATCATTGGCACTAGCCTGAAATAGTGTTCACCATCGGTCATACCATAATATAATCATCTTTTGAAAGAATTTGTTGATTTTCTTAAAAAAAATATTTTTGGGTTATCGTTTCACTGCAACTTATTTATTACAACGGTAAAGCAGTTGAACTTAACTCATTCATATACATATTAAATGACATTTGTCGTTCACTGGCTCAGAAGTGGAAGGGAGACTTCTCCAAGATTCGCACAACTATATTTTTTTTTGTAAAAATGACTAACCCGCTACGAATAATTCATTCACAGCGAACTGTATAATAAACATTAAGAAACTTTACAATTTCGTTTTAACGAAAACAATTTTAAATGCACCTATTGAATTGTTAACTTACTGTTAACTTCGTTACAACGACAATTATCGCTAATTACCCTGGTTTTCTTCACTAAATGTCTCGAACGTGCTTCGAAGCCAGCTCTCTATATTATTCTAATAGTAGTTACATAGTTTAGTAAACAAAGTTATTCTTGCAAACGCGTCGTGAAGTTAAGTTTGAAATTAATTACATTAGATAACTGATAATGCTTGGAATTCTTTTTGTTGTGTTTGCATGTACGTTCATTTTAATAGATACCTAATATGTATGCCTCAAAACAGGATGTCTTGCTGGACGATAAAGCTTGATATTTAAATACATTTTTAAAACAAATGAGCAAGTGGAAGATACGCTTGTGGAGACGCTTTTCTGGTTGTTCTTAACCAATCAACTAGGTTGAGCAGTGTTCGTTGTGATAATTACTTGGATGGGTGACCGTTAGTGCCATCTACCTACCACTATGCGAACTCCAACCCATTGCTTGGTGGTAGGGCATTTTAAAAATGCCCGCCTGACTAGCTTTCACCCTCAAGTAAAAATTCTGACCCTTACAAGAGGTGCTTACCTAACAGCGTGTTCCGACAGCAGTCCTTGAGAGCCAGTCCTTATTCCTAGCCATAATCGGTGGGGTAAAGGCTACCCTTGCCCAGCCTGGCCCATGAATTTTTATAGATATCGCGCTCAGTGATTTATGCACCACATATTTTATATTATGATGGACATAAAATTGTATGCAATATGCACCTCGTAAATTATTTGATATACAGTAGTGAACTAAAATACGATGTCGAAAAATTACACTAAACTTAAACATAAATAAAATGACCTACCCATTATTACAGCAAATAATATTTAAGAGATTAAGGTAATGAATAGATTCAGGCGTTACTTTGCGGAAATCCATATTTAATAATAACAAATACTTTTAAAAGTATCCTAAAAAACATTAAATAATATTTAAATAAAACACTTAAAAGAGCATAAAATTATATATCTAGTGACAATTCCGCCTAATTTTCCTGTTATCTACGTGACGTCATAAACATCACGCAGCCTAACCGGAAGAATACCCGACTAGTTTCTTCCGGTTAGGCTGCGTGATGTTTATGACGTCACGTAGATAACAGGAAAATTAGGCGGAATTGTCACTAGATATATAATTTTATGCTCTTTTAAGTGTTTTATTTAAATATTATATTGTTGGACAACTAAAACTACTTAATTCCAAATTTAAAATCCAAGCCATATAATCGACCCTCTAAAAATTTACCGTTCTGCCATCGTCGTCCCTAAACATATAAGAGATATCTTAGTACCATAATATGTAGCTAATCGAAGCCTATATTAAAAGCTATCTTGCTTCACTGCTGCGTAAAAATGCCCTTTAACGATCTAATACCTGCCGGTAGATATTATCTTTGAATGGAAGAGTAAAAAATATCAACATCAACAATACATCAACGACAAATAGACAATACTGTTATGCAAAGTTCTTTGCCTAATTTACTTATCAGGCCCTTTGATCAGAATAATAAAACGATTTCACCTTCAACTAGAAGGTCACATTCGAAATTGGTTTAGTGGACCATTTGGACATGACCCATTCAGAATGTATCCATTGCGCATCAATATAAATGGTATAAAATAAATAAGTTATATGAATGGCTGATTAAAACTACAAGACCACAAACCTGACGATAGGATGACTAAAAATATAGATAAAACAGCCATGCCTGGTTGAACCAAAGACAATTATAGAGCTGTTCAGAATTTAAAGTGATTACGTTATAAATATACTTAAGATATCAAAGTAGAAAGCACTTTTGCTGATAGGTAAGCCTTTGACTACAATTTCACCTGATGGTAAGTGATGATGTGATCGAAGGTGTTACCAGGCTTAACCTAGAATTACTGGCTCTCAAGGACAGCTGCCGGAACACACCGTTAGGTGCTTGGCGACAGATTTTCTACTTGAGGGTGGTCGCTAGCCAGGCGGGCATTCGCAAAAATGCCCTTCCACCATGCGGTAAAGCTCAAGCCCGCGGCGGGATTCGAACCATGGACCTGCTGCGCGGCAGTCCATTGCCAAAGCCACTGAGCTATCATTGCTTCACACTTAATTCATAGATTGATTGATTTTTGAGACGACAAAGACACTTGTATAAGTATTAAAATTCACTGTGATAAGATAGGTTTGAGGGATTTGAAAGATTTTATAATTTTATAGGTAGTTATGAAGGTTTTTGTAGTTTCTATTTAAAGTTCAGTAAATATGAGTAATATCCTCGCTTCCATGGGATCTGAGATATATATGATATATATATAGAATATATATATTTATATAGAATATATATATATATAGATAGAAATCTTTATATCTATTCAACTAGTTAAAGACCACAGAGATTGATAAAGAGAGTACTAGGACAACTAAATTGTTGGTATGATATATTTAAAAGAGAGCCGGGGCTAATTTTCAGTCTACACTGACATGAAGTTAGGTTTAGCCAATCAGATCACTGATTAGTAACCGATCACTGACGACTTATATTGAAGTAAAATACCTAATCAGATTCAAAAATAATTTCTTTAATTTTAACCATAACCAAATAATTTCAGTAACTGTTTAATGAGTCAAACTCGTGACAAGAAATAAAAAATATAAAAAGAACAATTTTACATTTAATATAATTAAGACCAAAATACCTTACTTACACGTTTTAAAAAATATTTTTAAACATGCAGAGGAGGTTTTTTAAGTAACAGTGTCTATTTGTATTTGCCGAATATATCACTAATTAGCTTCTTAGCATTGAAGCAAGACAGTTTTTAACAGCAGCCATTCAAGTAAATAATATTTTTAATTTGAACAAACTTATGTGAATTTTCAAACATAAAATAATTCAAACAAAAAATAATATTTATACAAATTTATATAACAATGTAATCCAGACCAAAAGACCCCACACATTTCTAAAATATTTTAAAACATGCAGTGGCAGTTTGTAAGTAAAATACCAAACAGTACCCACCACATCGTCAATTAGAGTATGTGTTTTCGGCACCCAAGTAAACCAAACAATTTGTATTCAAAACTTTTGTTATGAGAAAACACCACTTTGTAAGCAGATCGTCGACCAAGAAACCGAGCTCTCGCTGCACTAAATATCCAGTAAGAGCACTTTCACTTTATGAAACTGGATGTGTAGAATTTGTCTACAAATATTTTCATGATAAGTTTACGTTTCTTGGCATTACCAAGCCAATTATTTTTAAGAACGAACTCATGTACACTTTTTTGTGAATAAAGATTATTATTATTATTATTATTATTACCAAATGCTTTGAATGTGATCAAATCATTTCATCACGCCTGTGCCCTCAGAACTACTTCTTAGGGCATGCTTATGCTGAGGCGTTTAAACTCTCAATTTTTGTAGAGCTTAAATTTGGTACTGTGTCATTCAAGGCGATCTTTATGCAATCTTCCAGTATCTATCTGACACCCAAAAATCGAATCCACGATCTCTAGATTCCAAAGTGACTCAAACAACGAAACAGAATGTGGTTATATATAGATATGTGATTATACATATATAAACCGCAGGGTCATCATATGATAACCTAGGACCATTACCTACTCATTGAGCTTTGATTTGCTATTTACTATTTTTTTCTGCAGCAATACATTTTCTTATTTAACTCACAATTCTCTGGATATAACGGGTTAGTTCCGATATGCTATAGAAATACTATGCTCAACTCAAAAAATACAAAACAACTCCTAATCCCTAAGCTACATAACGTTAAGAAACCACTATTTCTTTTTAACCTTACTGATTATATCGTAGTACGTCATTTGAAACAATAGGGTCCCAGGCTTTTTTCTCTCTTTTTACAATTTGTATGCAAGTGTCGCGCGCATAAAAAATGAGTTATTATTACGAAAACATTTTTCAATCGAAATGTTTCAATGTTGCTGTTGCCACGCACGGCATGCGGCATTTTAACGTTTACAGAATGCATTGCCTTAACCCTAGCAGTGCATTGACTGCACGTTGATTGACTCATTAAATTTGTCGTATATTGTTTTATACAAACATTAACATAAATGTCAACCACATTCGCTTACATGTTAGACAACAAATACAGTCTTTGAACAAAATTTTAATCCGCTTTGAGTACATATTGCATTTTTTTTCCAAAATGATAGTTGAAATCAACAGTATAATTTTTAAACATCGACCAATACAAGAAAGAGTATAATAAGAATATTAATACTTTTTCAATCGCGCTTGCTTTTGTTTTCTTCGCCTTTTCTGATCTTTTATTTAAAACATTGTAATATTCAAAGAATCAGCACAAACGAAAAAAAAAATAGATTAGCGTTTAACCGCTGTCTCACGTGATGATGAGATCTATGGTGTTGTTCAGCGTCACACTAGAATGACAACTGGCGCACAAGAGCAGCAAACGGAATACATCGTTTGGTACTTGGCGACAGATTCATGAGAATTGTAGATGGCCAGCTGGTGAGCATTCGTAAAAAGCCTTAACACTAACAACATGCGGGGAAACACAATGCAGTGGAAATCCAGCCATGGAACCTCGCGCAGCAGTTCATTGTCATTGAACTATGCAACCAATGCTAAAAGTCAGTCCAACAGTGCCTTGATCAAATGATGATGATTTTGAGATGCAAGAACTTATTTCTCAGACAAATGACTCTATGCAGAACAATGACGTCTATAGAACATTAAGGTATCATCGGTAGATCACGTAGAAAAAGAGAGAGAGGAGATGTGGTTCTCATATTATCCCTTGACAAAACGTGTCACTGTTTTGCGAGGCGAGGGAGGGTGGAATGTTTGCCTGTTCCCGTCTCATTACTAAAACTATTTGACGGTGAATAGCAAAAGCTGGATATTCAAAAGATATTCCTATTCGTGAGGTAGATACAGTACTTAGCGTAACATCAAACGGGTAACTAACTCGTTTCCTCACACATAATTTTGGATATTGTTGCATGTTATTAATACAGAAAATGTTGCTGCGTATAAATTTGATTTCGCCCAGCTCCACATTAGTATTTCTCTGTGAGAATTTAACTCAGAAAGCGCTTTAAATTTTTTTCACAATGTACGTGTTCATTCCCTACAAAATAGCGGACCGACGAAATGCAATTGAATTAAGCGCCTCCCGAAAATTAACAAGGTGCAGTACATTTGGAATCAACAGAAGTATTCAATCAGTGCGACAATGTTCCGGAATTTTACTTAATTGACGCGAGAATCCCGGAATTATATAAAGCTCATTGTGAGACCGGCCATGCGGTGAAGGATTGAAGCTCATGACAAGACATTCGGAGCAGTATCTAAGCTTACACGAATTTAACATTTTTCTTGATTTATAATAGTTAGTGACTTTATGTATAAATGGTCTATAAATATTAACGATAGTATGCAGCACGCAAAAATACTATCATCACCAGCCGAAAAAACTCCACTGTTAACAAAGTTCTCGATAATAGGGCGTCACTAAGTACGGTTATTAGCAACTTGTTACAATTACGAGTACTACTTACTGACGCAAAAATAAGATGAACATTTTATAAAAATAAAACAGCTTCCACTCGCATAATATGTTCGAATGCAAATCAGTTATATGCGCATATATAGGCTCCAAAGGAACTGTATATAGGCTCGAGCCCACATTTTCTTAGTTCTTTAATATTAATCATACATCAGGGTATTGTTAAAGACCCAGACATAATGTTTGCCGAAACAACCACACTCTAATGTTCAAATATAAGTTTCAATTATTTCAATAGGGTTATTACTTAAAAAATCAGTTTCATTGCCTCCCAATTAAAGTGAAAAGCCCAGTGTATAACTAAGGCAAAAAAAAACATTTTACCTAATATAATAGCCTATTGTTAGCCTATAGTGTTCGCACATATTGTCAAACGTCTCGGCTAAAATGGATTATTTTATGCAGTAGGCATCATCAACTTTTATTTTATTCATAATCAGCAATAGGCTGATATATTAGGTATTTTTTATTCTTCATGTAAAATCTAAAATTTTTGAGGATTCCATGTGTCAAAAACGAACCTGACCCATCCTTCCTTCCGTTAGTCCTACTTAAAAAACTTGGTGCTGCATGTTGGGTGCACAGAAAAGGCAGTTTAAAATCTTAACCGAAATTTATGGGTTGTACCTTTATTTACTCATGTGATACGAGTATAATCAAGAGTGTGGTGGTTAAACCAAAGCCGATTTTTATTGAAAACATACTTTGCCAACCCTTAATAACCGGGACAATGTTATGTAGAAGTCATTGGTTGGATTGACTTCAGTCACTGTCTTGCATTAAATGATATGCTTCCGGTAAATTTTCATTTCCCGTTAAATTATTCGTTGCTCGGCGCTACAGGCAATTATGCATGAGAACTTTTATCAAAAAGTGTATTTTTGTGTTCTGTTTTTTTTTCGAACCTCGTAGTTAATAGTCAAGAAACTCGCTTGGTAAATAGACAGAAGCAATGATAGCCGAGTGGTAATAGTTATGGACTATGTGCCGCATGTCCATAGCTTGATCTCAACTACCGGCTTGGGCTTCATCGCATGGTGGAAGGGCATTTAGCGAGTGTTCGCCTGGCAAGCTAGAAAATCTGTCAACAACTGAGGAATCAGTCCCCCTCACCTTAATCGCAGGCTAACAAGACGGCGTGGCTCCCTCTCATTTATAATGGTGCAGGTGCTGCCCATGCACGGAACCTTCGGCCAGAACCTGCACCGGATTGCTTACCATTGCATGTACTCCCACAGGTAGATATTGACAGGTGTAAATCTAGCCTGGGGCACCCCACGAGTTTTTTTAATTTTTTACTGGCTCTCAAGGACAGCTGCTGGAAGTGCTGGAACTCACCGTTAGATGCTTGGCGACAGATTTTCTAATTGAGGGTGGTAGCTAGCCAGGCGGGCATTCGCAAAATGTCCTACCACCATGCTATAACGACTGCCATCCTAAGACAACAACCGGGACCGACGATGGCTTAACGTGCCGTCCGAAGCACGGAAGCGCTTAGTAGTAATGTCACTAGCGGTCACCCATGCAACTCATGACCGTGACGGACGTTGCTTAACTTTTCTGATCGGTAAAGAACGGCTAAGCAGACTTCACTACGAGCGCTTCAAAAGTCAGTGATGGATAAGTAATATTTTGCGTAGCCATTTTAATTGTTTATCCATATCTTCAAATAACATCTATTTTAATATAATATTGGACCGTTATTTTATTGCGTCGTAGTACACGCCTGTGAACTGTCATATTTTTTCCCTCATGGGAAATGTCGTTTGAATAATTCATGAAGACAACGATTGGTGGCACGTTAAGGGTTGTTCAGGGAAGTGAAGACATTGATTTTTTTTCTTACGTGATTCGTTTGAAGTTTTAGATTTCTATGGTTATGTTGATTATCAAAACAGTCTTGCTGTCGTACCTATAGTATATGCAATTCGTATTTTTTTAAACAAATTTAGTATTGTGTTTTGGAGTAGGTAGAGTTTTATATATTCACAATTTTAATCCTAACTTATAATAAAAAGATAATTTGCTCCCTTTATTAAGTTTTGATTAGAATAATTGGTTACATTAGAATTAATACCATAATTGGTTACATTTATATTATTCAAATTATGTCCTTAATTACCATAATTTATTGGAACTAAGTAATAGCTGTGCATCTTCTTCTCTATTTCTCTTAACACTAACCAAAATCGTGAATACTACAGTTAATTAAAAAAAAACGTGTTTTTATTATTTATTTAAACAATACGTCATTAATACATCGAAAATAGTCCATTAACTTAACTAGTTTCGTTTTTGAGTTATATTCAGTAAAATTGTTCTAAAATTAACGACATTTTTTTAAAAACATTTTGAACGTAGAAAATGTAATCGTATTCTACTAAATGAGTTTAAGGTGAAAATATTGAACATATGAGAGTAAGAAATTACTAATTTTTAATCCACTTTCTACAAATAATATCTAAATTTCAGTTTGGTACTATTCTTAAAGCTACTCGTAATTAACAAAATATTAATAACATATATTATCTCCTATAAATCTTAGTCGTTTACCAGTTTAATATAATTCAATTAAGCCAGTAACTTTATTAAAATTAATTCCAATCGGTAATAAACATCGCTGTTAACAACTACCATTAAAGGAGCCGATTTATTCTTTGACAACTCAATGCACAGGTAAATTACTAATAAATATTTAGGTCATAATGATGAAACGCTTAGATTATTAGATAAGTTAAATTGACGCATATAAGAACCAATTTATTGTATAATCACAGTGTTCCGCTTATGAAGAATTTTTTGTAGGCTAAGCCTTTTTTATGATATTGTGGCGGATCAAGCTCGATGCCTACCTCATCTTAAGCGGACTAACTTTTGCCTATAACAGATGCATTTCTTCACAAGTTACGAATTGCACTGCGCCCGCCCGTCTCCTTGAGACAGTTGTTAAGTCTCATGTGCCTGTAATTTCACTGGCTCTCAAGGACTGCTGCCGGAACACACCATTAGGTACTTGGCGACTTTTATGGATACCAGCGAGTTAAGCATGGACTCTTGATTTTATTCACTTTTCAAAGACAAAGTTACCTACAGAGGAAAGTTAAATTATCTTCTTTTGACATTTTCGTGGGATAAAATATATCGACTGACTTACCAGGTTGTTGTTTAAGAATAAAATATATCGACTGACTTACCAGGTTGTTGGTTAAGAATACAATATATTGACTGACAAACCAGGTTGTTGGTTAAGAAAAATATATACTAACCGTCCAACTAGGTAGACAGCATGGTTAGTCGGTTGGTAGAAGGAAATATGTCACGTTTATATTGAGAAAGTACGTGGCATAGGCGAGCGTGCGTTAGTGTGTAGTAGATAAAGGAATAGAACAATGAGTTAAGTTGTTTTAAAATTTATTCGTAGTTTTTATGTCTAAGATCTTAATTAGAAGCCTGTATTAATATTAAAATATAAGCCATCGTTTAAGAGTAGATTAATACAAACTTATATACAAACGTAGTTTCGTAATATTTTTAATACCAAGTGTCCAAACCCGGTGACATTTTGTATGCGTAGTGCTGAGCCTAATATACCTAATATATCTATGCTTCTGGTTCACCAGTTTTTCGATTTATTATTTATTTTATCCCTAAATTTTAAAATGACAATTCCCATACAAAACGTTATTCCGAATTATTTTTGAAAATACTTAATTTTATGGAAATCTGGCAAACCAGAAGCATAGATATATTAGGTTTAAGTACATATATATGCAAAGTTTCAACGATTTTGAACACATAGTATTTAAAATATGACACTAGAACTATATTTGTATGGAGAGCGCCACGAGCACTCTAGCCTTAACATCTCAAAGGTTATCTCAACTATTAATTGGTAATTTTGAAATGATTTTATATCTAGTACTGTCTGAGTAGTTTCTCTTTAGCAACTAACGTCCACGTACAAATCAAACTGTCATTCATAAATACTTCAGCCACCGACTTGACATAAATTCAATTGAACGAGACGTTTCAACATTCAATGTATATTAGAAAAATGAATTCGTAATGAACGCTATTCAATGATCGAGTCTATTCGTACATTTAAATTTGAGGCTACCAAATATTAAATATAGGTAACGAAACGACATTACGCAAATCATGTTTAATTACGACCTTTAATACAAATCTAATATTGATCCTACTTATTGAGATTTATGTTGGAATAATGTGTAGTAAATGTATGTAGGTACGTACTAATATCATGTTCAGCGGATATAGATTAGAGATATATAATGAAGGGTCAAGGCACGTGAAGATTGTAATATTTTTAAATGTGATTTGTCATTACTAAAATCTAGTTTTTTTCACCAAGTTTCACATCCATCCAACTGTTTTGTATGCAGTGGCAACAAATGCTTCGTTCACATGTGGTGTTGTAATGAAAACGCAATAGCAATTGTTAATCTTTTTGACCACCTTTCTATAATTCTAAAACCAAAAGTTATACCAAAACCAAAATATTTTTACACGACTGCCCAAAAAAAGGAGAGAAGAAGATGTTCTCTGGGTTCATGTATGTATCGGCTTTACCGATTTTAATGTATGAGATATCGTTAGATTCGTCCTGATAGCGCAAGTGATACTATACATAATAATAAATAATAAATAAACTGGTGGATATTAGACGCCATATTGGGAGGTAATTTTTTTCTTCCAATCTCATCGTGTGTGGTATCAAAATGATGGGCTTCAAAAAACAATTCCATAAATATATATAACTTGCAGTTTTAATTTCAATGGAACGATGAAACGTTACATAAATAATTAGCAGTCGAGTTTCATATTTTTTTATATTAATTTAGGTATACTTGTTTACTGAATGTATGCAGCATCGGAGATACCATAGAAGGAAAAACGCAGAGGTGCTAAATAAAGTACGAAATATATTGAAGCAGGTGAAGATTCATCAAGTACACTGAATTGTATATGGATTAATTTTTTTAATCATAAAAAGTGTTGAATAAAGAAGTTTGCTTGGCCATTCTGAACCGGTCAGCAAAGCTAAGGAACGTCCGCCGCGGTCATGAGTGGATGGGTGACCGCTGGTGACATTACTACTGAGCGCTTCCGTGCTGCTTCGGAGGGCACGTTAAGCCATCGCGGCGGTCCCGGTTGTTGTCTTAGGATGGCAGTCGTTATAGCATGGTGGTAGGGCATTTTGCGATGTTGCAATGCCTGCCTGGCTAGCTACCACCCTCAAGTGGAATCTGTCGCCAAGTTCCTAACGGTGTGTTCCTGCAGCTGTCCTTGAGAGCCTTCTAGATTAGCCTGAAGAACATCTTCACACTTATCAACATCTGACCACACCATCACTTACCATCAGGCTTAAAGGCTAATTTATCAGGCATTACATTGTGTAGAAATAACAAATCAAGACGAATTTTCAGTTTTGCCGCCAATTTTTTATTTATGATCTGTGCCGAAAGGCAAACGCATTTATGGCTATACAGCCATAACTTATTCCGTTATGCCAAGAATAATTAAAGAGATCCAATCATAGAGTATATAATAACCGATCCTCGATGGTGCGCTCGTAGAGTTAAGTAGAAGGGAAACTCGTCGGAAATTCTTCTGGTTTGGCTTTTGACGTCACGTCGGCTTTTCACATTGTCACAGGATATTTGTTTTTAAATTAGATTTTAAAATACATATTGATTTTTTCTTAAAATATTTATGAAATATTTGTTATTATTATTTAATAACCCCTGCACGCCGTTTCATACAACATTGATGGAGCGTCTAATGTTCCAAATTCAAAAACGCTCCTGCAATGGATTTGTTTTTTTGTGTCCGTAAATATAATTTGTATTTTTGAATAATTAACACATGATATTTAATTATATACTTTTTTATTTTTTTAATACAAAATATACTTACACAATTCATTTTGTATATAATATAATACATAACATTGAACTGTATAAGTATTTTTTTGTTAACAGCACATATGCTTCGCGTGTTCTTTTTTCTAAAATAATCAAAATATTTCCATGCATGTTTGAGTTTCCTCAAGATATTTAGCGTCTCATACTTTTGGAACTTTCGTTACCCTCTTGATTATATATATGTTATCATATATTTCTCTCTAGTCCTACGTTTTCTCAAGTTTCAATTGCATAACAAATAACTAGTATTTAGGGCGGCTCCCTATACTCGCATAAAATCGGTTTTCATAAAAGGTAGACTATGTCAAGAGCCTGTCAAGAGTCTGATCTCATAAGTTCTCTAACTTCATAACGCCAACGATCAATCTTTCATAATTGGCACCAATCTAAAGTACTTCTAACCTGTAAACAAGTATTTTATAAATTAAATATACCGGCTAGCACTCACGGTGTTTAGTCGAAATCTCCGACCGGTGTTCGAACAGTAAAGATGTTCATTCTCAAGGAATGCGGGCAGCCTCGAGGGCTGCTTGACGCGCACTGCGGGCGGCTGCTCGCAACGCCCTCTCCGAAACTTGAGGAACGGCGGGCAGCAATGGAGTCGCAGGCAGGGTAGGCTAAACCGTTTACCCGCGAATCGGACGTGGTTGCAATAGTGTGCGAAGACCCTACACATACTTTTGACGAGTGCAGTGAAGACAGTGACAGTGACGCACGCGCCCCTACCCTGCCTGCGACTTCATTGCTGCCCGCCGTTCCTCAAGTTTCGGAGAGGGCGTTGCGAGCAGCCGCCCGCAGTGCGCGTCAAGCAGCTCTCGAGGCTGCCCGCATTCCTTGAGAATGAACATCTTTACTGTTCGAACACCGGTCGGAGATTTCGACTAAACACCGTGAGTGCTAGCCGGTATATTTAATTAATAATCATGACAACTCACGTAAGTTTTTATGACAAGTATTTTATAACTATTCAACTAGTGTATTATTAGTTATTACCATATAAGATATACTATCACTCTAGTACCTATTATAGAGTTGACACAAGCAGTAAACATGACGCACCCACGCAATTACCAATAGCATTTCAATAGACGCAGGTGTGGTGATTGGTTGCTTTATCGGTATTAGTCATCATAGCTAGTATAACGGGTATCAATACTGACTTTTATAATATAGTATTTTGTATAGGAATTTCACCATCTATGTCGAGCTTATCGACACCGCCCTAAGCACCCTCCGGGACGTGCTTCAGGCACTCAGGGAGGGAGCCGAACCTATCCCGATAGTACTATCGGGGGTGGGCAAGCTCCTTTCCTGCCGTTAGAAAGCACCAACCAAAAACCAACATGCTGCCGCGTCGCCCAGGCTCCGAAGGGCCGGCCAGGCTCAGATCCGGTCTCCCGAACGACTCGCTCACTGGGACCCCCCGGTGAGCTGAGGTTGACTAGGGAGACTGAAGAAAACCGGACAAGACCACACACCCCCTACCAAGGAGAGGATGCCAGTACAACTGGCATACCAACCCCATGACACGACTGCTAGGATAGCAGACGGCGAAGGAATGCCCCGTAAAGGGGCTCCCAATACCCGAAGACGCGTCCGTGTGGCGCACTCGTGCAGCGCGCAGGTTACAGTGACGATTTCACAATCTCCTCATCCTTATCTCAATAATACGGGGTCGGCCGACTAACGACACAAAAAACAATCATCATCATCAGCTGTTAGACGTCCAGTGTCGAACAAAGGCCTCCCCCATAGAACGCCACAAAAAACGGCTATTAACCGCTTATAACCATAGAGATATAAAATACTTCTCTTTTCTGTGCTCATAACTATTGGCTACCCGCGACTTTAACGATGTCGTGAGTGGTGAGGCCTACCAACTCTACGTCTTCCGGTGTAGTGTGGTAACCACTCGAGAATCTTTCTTCCCCAATAAAAAAACAATACATGATCATAATTATATGTAAAAATCAAATTTTTTTTTTGTACGTTTGTTCTTTATCGCTGTCCCAAATATTTATATTAAGTTTTTTTACTTATTCAGCCTCTCATAAAACTGAATCCAAAAAATTGACCATAAATGGGCCTGTGTTTTATTAAACAAGATATATTTTCATACCCCACAAGAGCAGGGAATGGGTAGTGAAATTACGTGTTTTGAAATCAACGCGTACAGAGTTATTCCGCACAGTTTCCACCATGGAGCAGGTGCCCACTGTCCAAAGTTTCAGAGCGCATTCGAACAAAACTTCTGCGTAGTGTGCACGTGTTCATCATATTAAGCACATATTGTATGCTTTATACCTAGCTTACATTTAGAATGACACTCGCATAAACACTGGATTTCAAAGTTTCACAGAACAGACCTGTTCACCTACAAAGGTGCTTCTCTACAGTTTATTATTAATGCGCAAGTATGGGTAAGCTTCTTTTGTACACTTCTGTTTACTATGGATGTAAATTCTAATCAGTACTATAATATTATAAATGCGAAAGTAACTCTGTCTGTCTGTTACGCTTTCACGCCAAAACTACTGGACCGATTTGAATGAAATTTGGTATGAAAATAGTTTGAGACCCGGGAAAAAACATAGGATAGTTTTTATCCAACTGCGCAAAAAGAGGTTAATGTTTATGCGCGATAACCGACATACGCGTGGGCGGAGCCGCGCCCGGAAAGCTAGTAGTATATATTCAGTAAAACAATAAAATGTCAAATATGATCGCTTGACTTGTAAGCAGTAAGAGAGACGCGCCTTTGTGAGTGGAAAGGTTACATGATGTTATTTTGAAACGCCGTAGCGAAGTTTGCTTTGCTTATCTTAAACGATCCGCTGTGAAGCAACGTCCGCCGCGGTCGTGACTTGGATGGGTGACCGCTAGTAGCATTACAACTGAGCATTTCCGTGCTTCGGATGGCACGTTAATCTGTCGGTCCTAGTTGTTATCTTAGGATGGCAGTCATTATAGCATTGTCATAGGTCATTTTGCAAATGCTCGCGTGGCGAACTATCACCCTCAAGTAAAAAAATCTGTCGCCAAGCACATCGGTGTATTCCGGCAGCTGACCTTGACAGAAAATAATTCCAGGTTAGCCCTAAAAATATCTTCGACCACATCATCACTTACCATCATGTGAGATATTGGCCAAAGGGTAGCCTACCAGACATTAAAAAAATATATAAATTCCAAACAACGATGGTTATATGGCAATGATTAAGGGCTGGCAGGCTGGAGGTCCAAGAATCCATGACTATAAGCATCTATCAGTGCGATCTAGCAGCTGCACTTGACAGGCTTCTTCTAGGTTAAATCTATTAACATCTCTGACTACATCTATTACCAAGAGGTGAGATCGTGGACAGTTATTTTACTACCCAGTATATATACTGGGTAATTTTATCTTTTTTTATTCCATTCAAAGATCTAACGATACTAAATGTTACCATACGCCGTAATGACGCACGCGCCCCTACCCTGCCTGCGACTTCATTGCTGCCCGCCGTTCCTCAAGTTTCGGAGAGGGCGTTGCGAGCAGCCGCCCGCAGTGCGCGTCAAGCAGCTCTCGAGGCTGCCCGCATTCCTTGAGAATGAACATCTTTACTGTTCGAACACCGGTCGGAGATTTCGACTAAACACCGTGAGTGCTAGCCGGTATATTTAATTAATAATCATGACAACTCACGTAAGTTTTTATGACAAGTATTTTATAACTATTCAACTAGTGTATTATTAGTTATTACCATATAAGATATACTATCACTCTAGTACCTATTATAGAGTTGACACAAGCAGTAAACATGACGCACCCACGCAATTACCAATAGCATTTCAATAGACGCAGGTGTGGTGATTGGTTGCTTTATCGGTATTAGTCATCATAGCTAGTATAACGGGTATCAATACTGACTTTTATAATATAGTATTTTGTATAGGAATTTCACCATCTATGTCGAGCTTATCGACACCGCCCTAAGCACCCTCCGGGACGTGCTTCAGGCACTCAGGGAGGGAGCCGAACCTATCCCGATAGTACTATCGGGGGTGGGCAAGCTCCTTTCCTGCCGTTAGAAAGCACCAACCAAAAACCAACATGCTGCCGCGTCGCCCAGGCTCCGAAGGGCCGGCCAGGCTCAGATCCGGTCTCCCGAACGACTCGCTCACTGGGACCCCCCGGTGAGCTGAGGTTGACTAGGGAGACTGAAGAAAACCGGACAAGACCACACACCCCCTACCAAGGAGAGGATGCCAGTACAACTGGCATACCAACCCCATGACACGACTGCTAGGATAGCAGACGGCGAAGGAATGCCCCGTAAAGGGGCTCCCAATACCCGAAGACGCGTCCGTGTGGCGCACTCGTGCAGCGCGCAGGTTACAGTGACGATTTCACAATCTCCTCATCCTTATCTCAATAATACGGGGTCGGCCGACTAACGACACAAAAAACAATCATCATCATCAGCTGTTAGACGTCCAGTGTCGAACAAAGGCCTCCCCCATAGAACGCCACAAAAAACGGCTATTAACCGCTTATAACCATAGAGATATAAAATACTTCTCTTTTCTGTGCTCATAACTATTGGCTACCCGCGACTTTAACGATGTCGTGAGTGGTGAGGCCTACCAACTCTACGTCTTCCGGTGTAGTGTGGTAACCACTCGAGAATCTTTCTTCCCCAATAAAAAAACAATACATGATCATAATTATATGTAAAAATCAAATTTTTTTTTTGTACGTTTGTTCTTTATCGCTGTCCCAAATATTTATATTAAGTTTTTTTACTTATTCAGCCTCTCATAAAACTGAATCCAAAAAATTGACCATAAATGGGCCTGTGTTTTATTAAACAAGATATATTTTCATACCCCACAAGAGCAGGGAATGGGTAGTGAAATTACGTGTTTTGAAATCAACGCGTACAGAGTTATTCCGCACAGTTTCCACCATGGAGCAGGTGCCCACTGTCCAAAGTTTCAGAGCGCATTCGAACAAAACTTCTGCGTAGTGTGCACGTGTTCATCATATTAAGCACATATTGTATGCTTTATACCTAGCTTACATTTAGAATGACACTCGCATAAACACTGGATTTCAAAGTTTCACAGAACAGACCTGTTCACCTACAAAGGTGCTTCTCTACAGTTTATTATTAATGCGCAAGTATGGGTAAGCTTCTTTTGTACACTTCTGTTTACTATGGATGTAAATTCTAATCAGTACTATAATATTATAAATGCGAAAGTAACTCTGTCTGTCTGTTACGCTTTCACGCCAAAACTACTGGACCGATTTGAATGAAATTTGGTATGAAAATAGTTTGAGACCCGGGAAAAAACATAGGATAGTTTTTATCCAACTGCGCAAAAAGAGGTTAATGTTTATGCGCGATAACCGACATACGCGTGGGCGGAGCCGCGCCCGGAAAGCTAGTAGTATATATTCAGTAAAACAATAAAATGTCAAATATGATCGCTTGACTTGTAAGCAGTAAGAGAGACGCGCCTTTGTGAGTGGAAAGGTTACATGATGTTATTTTGAAACGCCGTAGCGAAGTTTGCTTTGCTTATCTTAAACGATCCGCTGTGAAGCAACGTCCGCCGCGGTCGTGACTTGGATGGGTGACCGCTAGTAGCATTACAACTGAGCATTTCCGTGCTTCGGATGGCACGTTAATCTGTCGGTCCTAGTTGTTATCTTAGGATGGCAGTCATTATAGCATTGTCATAGGTCATTTTGCAAATGCTCGCGTGGCGAACTATCACCCTCAAGTAAAAAATCTGTCGCCAAGCACATCGGTGTATTCCGGCAGCTGACCTTGACAGAAAATAATTCCAGGTTAGCCCTAAAAATATCTTCGACCACATCATCACTTACCATCATGTGAGATATTGGCCAAAGGGTAGCCTACCAGACATTAAAAAAATATATAAATTCCAAACAACGATGGTTATATGGCAATGATTAAGGGCTGGCAGGCTGGAGGTCCAAGAATCCATGACTATAAGCATCTATCAGTGCGATCTAGCAGCTGCACTTGACAGGCTTCTTCTAGGTTAAATCTATTAACATCTCTGACTACATCTATTACCAAGAGGTGAGATCGTGGACAGTTATTTTACTACCCAGTATATATACTGGGTAATTTTATCTTTTTTTATTCCATTCAAAGATCTAACGATACTAAATGTTACCATACGCCGTAATGACGCACGCGCCCCTACCCTGCCTGCGACTTCATTGCTGCCCGCCGTTCCTCAAGTTTCGGAGAGGGCGTTGCGAGCAGCCGCCCGCAGTGCGCGTCAAGCAGCTCTCGAGGCTGCCCGCATTCCTTGAGAATGAACATCTTTACTGTTCGAACACCGGTCGGAGATTTCGACTAAACACCGTGAGTGCTAGCCGGTATATTTAATTAATAATCATGACAACTCACGTAAGTTTTTATGACAAGTATTTTATAACTATTCAACTAGTGTATTATTAGTTATTACCATATAAGATATACTATCACTCTAGTACCTATTATAGAGTTGACACAAGCAGTAAACATGACGCACCCACGCAATTACCAATAGCATTTCAATAGACGCAGGTGTGGTGATTGGTTGCTTTATCGGTATTAGTCATCATAGCTAGTATAACGGGTATCAATACTGACTTTTATAATATAGTATTTTGTATAGGAATTTCACCATCTATGTCGAGCTTATCGACACCGCCCTAAGCACCCTCCGGGACGTGCTTCAGGCACTCAGGGAGGGAGCCGAACCTATCCCGATAGTACTATCGGGGGTGGGCAAGCTCCTTTCCTGCCGTTAGAAAGCACCAACCAAAAACCAACATGCTGCCGCGTCGCCCAGGCTCCGAAGGGCCGGCCAGGCTCAGATCCGGTCTCCCGAACGACTCGCTCACTGGGACCCCCCGGTGAGCTGAGGTTGACTAGGGAGACTGAAGAAAACCGGACAAGACCACACACCCCCTACCAAGGAGAGGATGCCAGTACAACTGGCATACCAACCCCATGACACGACTGCTAGGATAGCAGACGGCGAAGGAATGCCCCGTAAAGGGGCTCCCAATACCCGAAGACGCGTCCGTGTGGCGCACTCGTGCAGCGCGCAGGTTACAGTGACGATTTCACAATCTCCTCATCCTTATCTCAATAATACGGGGTCGGCCGACTAACGACACAAAAAACAATCATCATCATCAGCTGTTAGACGTCCAGTGTCGAACAAAGGCCTCCCCCATAGAACGCCACAAAAAACGGCTATTAACCGCTTATAACCATAGAGATATAAAATACTTCTCTTTTCTGTGCTCATAACTATTGGCTACCCGCGACTTTAACGATGTCGTGAGTGGTGAGGCCTACCAACTCTACGTCTTCCGGTGTAGTGTGGTAACCACTCGAGAATCTTTCTTCCCCAATAAAAAAACAATACATGATCATAATTATATGTAAAAATCAAATTTTTTTTTTGTACGTTTGTTCTTTATCGCTGTCCCAAATATTTATATTAAGTTTTTTTACTTATTCAGCCTCTCATAAAACTGAATCCAAAAAATTGACCATAAATGGGCCTGTGTTTTATTAAACAAGATATATTTTCATACCCCACAAGAGCAGGGAATGGGTAGTGAAATTACGTGTTTTGAAATCAACGCGTACAGAGTTATTCCGCACAGTTTCCACCATGGAGCAGGTGCCCACTGTCCAAAGTTTCAGAGCGCATTCGAACAAAACTTCTGCGTAGTGTGCACGTGTTCATCATATTAAGCACATATTGTATGCTTTATACCTAGCTTACATTTAGAATGACACTCGCATAAACACTGGATTTCAAAGTTTCACAGAACAGACCTGTTCACCTACAAAGGTGCTTCTCTACAGTTTATTATTAATGCGCAAGTATGGGTAAGCTTCTTTTGTACACTTCTGTTTACTATGGATGTAAATTCTAATCAGTACTATAATATTATAAATGCGAAAGTAACTCTGTCTGTCTGTTACGCTTTCACGCCAAAACTACTGGACCGATTTGAATGAAATTTGGTATGAAAATAGTTTGAGACCCGGGAAAAAACATAGGATAGTTTTTATCCAACTGCGCAAAAAGAGGTTAATGTTTATGCGCGATAACCGACATACGCGTGGGCGGAGCCGCGCCCGGAAAGCTAGTAGTATATATTCAGTAAAACAATAAAATGTCAAATATGATCGCTTGACTTGTAAGCAGTAAGAGAGACGCGCCTTTGTGAGTGGAAAGGTTACATGATGTTATTTTGAAACGCCGTAGCGAAGTTTGCTTTGCTTATCTTAAACGATCCGCTGTGAAGCAACGTCCGCCGCGGTCGTGACTTGGATGGGTGACCGCTAGTAGCATTACAACTGAGCATTTCCGTGCTTCGGATGGCACGTTAATCTGTCGGTCCTAGTTGTTATCTTAGGATGGCAGTCATTATAGCATTGTCATAGGTCATTTTGCAAATGCTCGCGTGGCGAACTATCACCCTCAAGTAAAAAATCTGTCGCCAAGCACATCGGTGTATTCCGGCAGCTGACCTTGACAGAAAATAATTCCAGGTTAGCCCTAAAAATATCTTCGACCACATCATCACTTACCATCATGTGAGATATTGGCCAAAGGGTAGCCTACCAGACATTAAAAAAATATATAAATTCCAAACAACGATGGTTATATGGCAATGATTAAGGGCTGGCAGGCTGGAGGTCCAAGAATCCATGACTATAAGCATCTATCAGTGCGATCTAGCAGCTGCACTTGACAGGCTTCTTCTAGGTTAAATCTATTAACATCTCTGACTACATCTATTACCAAGAGGTGAGATCGTGGACAGTTATTTTACTACCCAGTATATATACTGGGTAATTTTATCTTTTTTTATTCCATTCAAAGATCTAACGATACTAAATGTTACCATACTGAATCGGACTATCTATCAGCTTAGCACAAAAAAAAATCTAGCATCTACCGCCATAATTTAAGTCACCATAAATAAAAACCTCAACAGTACTCGGAAAATTAAAAAAAATTTCATAACTCCGAAAATACGAAAAATCGCGGAAAATACATAGGGGTGATTCAGATAGCCATCTAGGTCCTCTAACTCCCAGCTTCAGTATATCACTACTTCTTGGGACACCCTGTATAGTAGGTAGTAGCTACCAAGCAGGAATTTACGAAATATCCTACCACGACGGAGCGTTAGAGTTTTATGTCACCTGAATAACTCAGACATGGCATAAAGACCGTGATCGACAACTTAACGACCCTCCGAAGCACGGAAGCACTCAGCAGTTAATGCCAATAACGACCGCTATTGGCATTTACTGGATGGGTGTCCATCCAAGTAGCGACCACAAAGTCCGTTTTACAAGCCTTGATCTGTTAAGAATGAAGAAGTTTCTAATTTTAATATTTTTATTTTTAGGTACTCAATAAACTCGTGGCCCGTGGGGTGCCGGGTTATTATTGCACCTCCCCTTATCAACCCGTGAGTGTCGTAAGCAGCGACTAAGGGAAAAATACTGAAAGGTGGGCAGCAGCGCCTTCTAAAGAACTGCCAGCTTACACTGCGATCCCCAAGACACCTGCCAAGCGTAGGGATTATGGCAATTACCCCTTGATAGGGGAGGCTGTGTTCAGCAGTGGACGATCCAGCTGTTGCAGTACTCAATACAACCACGACATTTCATTTATAAATAAAAATCCACCGCTTACTGCAGTTTTAGCCCGTGAATAGAAAAGCTTTTGCAAATACAACGCCGTATCATGAAATCCGCCTACCGTCTGTTTCGGTCGTGATCGGAATAAAAAGCTTTTAGTTAAGACAATGTGAGACAGTAATTGTTATATTTTTAACCCTCAATTTTTGTATAGACTGCATGGTGGCATGGTGGTTGGGCACTTGGCACCAGCTCGTCTAAATCTAAAAATAAATTAAAACCTCAATGGCCTTCTTGCTGAAAAAGCATACTATGACATAAGCTATTTTTTTTAATGAAAAGAAAGCGCAACAATGATATAATTTTATATAATAAATTTATTATGAATAATCTTATATTTTCTTTTGTGATCTATTGATATTAGGTACTCGTATCAATTCTTAATTATATTACTGTATAATTTTTGTAATTCATAACCAAATTATTAAATTTTTATATTTTAATTTTATCATTATTTTTATTTATTGTCAATTTTGTTGTGGAATTTTCATAATTATACTGATAAGGCGAAACATGGCTGTACTTCACCTAATTTACATCATTGCTAACCTATGTTTTATGATATAAATGAATATGAATTCATTTATTTCAAATACAATTCCGTTCCATATCTGGTTCTGTAGTATCTATACCTAGTATCTATTAGACACTAGGTATATTACAATCTTTCTTTTAAGTTTTCACGACAGGTTTGGCCGATTTTTTGTATATGTTGTTATATAGCGGCAATAGAAATACATCATCTGTAAAAGTTTCAAATGTCTAGCTGTCACGGTTCATCAGATGTCAGATACAGACAGTGGAGTTAATAATAGGGTCCCGTTTTTATCTTTTGGGTACAGAACCCTAAAACACTTTCCAATAACACATCCGCAAATTAATGGATGTTATAAAATGAAAGAAAGATTATAAAACGTTTGACGCGCAACTACCGTATCTATTGCACTTTCAAATTTATTTATTTAATATTTGCTAAAAGCATGAAGCACCAACCCTACCTGTCGTGGAATAAGGGCAGGAAGAAATTATACATTCCACGTTCTATTGTTGTCTCATAACTCATAGCAGTCAGAATTCCATGCAGATATTCCTGTAACGTCACGTGACACCGGATGAATGGAACATCGAATGTCACGCGTAAATTAATTGTGAGATGAACAAAAGTCCTCGTCGACCAATCCATCAAAGTGTACGTTGAAGGAGGTTGGACAACGGTCCGGCTCCGTCACTCCGGCATTTCCTATTAGGATCGCGTTGGGTATTAATTGTTGCTGTTGTTAACATGGTATTTGAGATATTGGGTGTGAGAAGTTTGAAGTATGGGTAGATGTGACTATTCCAATTAAGACTGGATATTAATATACAAAACTGGAAGAGAAGATAAGGCTAACGTCTTAACAAGTGTTTTGATATGAATTCGAGACCATGCTGATCTTCATGTTCCAACTTCCACAAGTAAAATCATAAATTTAACGGACTCCAAAAGTGCTTTTTCACCATTTTTTGTCATGTTTTTTACCTCGACATTTTCGACTGGGTGAATCGATTCTGATAATTTTTTTTTTTATTTGAATGCTGGTGCTTCCCGTGGTGAAGCTGTTTTTGAATTACACTTCAGTAACTGAAAACTGTTTTTCTATCTATATGTATAGTCATTGACAGTGAATGACAATTTATTAACTATAGCAAGGGTCACTAAAGGAGAAAATATAATTTGCTGACCCGCGCTTACGTGGAATATGAGCAGGAAGATGATGACAGAGAGTTTAATTTAATTAAACAGATGCTTACGAAACCACATGTCCTAATTAAACCCACTAATAAATGTAATACTGGCAACATAGACCATCGCACTTTTTAGAACAATTCTTCGAATTCCGAACAGTGGTATTTCAATCAACGGTGATATATCAATGTTGTTGAGGAAGAAAGCGGGAACGGAACCATTAAATCGAATTAGAGAATTTACAACGAACGAAATGTATCGACGGTACAATTTATTGCATTCATTGGTATAAACTTGTTAATATATCATGCAGATAAGGGCAGTTTAATTAATTTATTGATATGTAGAGGTCTAAGGTCCATCGGAAACGTATTTATATGAGAGCATTGATACAGACTCGATAGCATCGAATTGTCAACACGATTTCTTTAATTTGGGTCAAATAGAAAACAGTGCGATATATGTTCGACACGTACTCTGTAGCAATGAGAAAGAAACCGTTTTTAAACAGTTCTTAAAATGCAAAGGTTTCGTATCTCCAGTGGAAATAGAAGTGGAACTAGGATAGTTGGAAATTTAAAATTGGAATTGAAATAATTAGTGCGAGCGTAAAAGCAAACTGTTTCTCAGTTATTAGAGTGTCTTTCCACTGAAACTGTGAGTCATTAAAGTAATAGATATCTATGGACTTAAAGAAAAGAAGAGAAACGTGTTATTTTCTTAAGCTTAACAAATGAAAATCGGAGTTTCGGCGGGAAAATTGGAATTGTGACATCATTGATATAGAGTTATTATTTATTATCCAATATTTATGTTATTCTCACCGTCGTCACTCAGATTTTCACACTTGAGCTCTGAAATGTTTCTACAACAATGATGAAGTGCAGTATACAGGGTTATATGCTCTTAAGGTTGACATCTGCTAGTCGTAACATTTTTTTTATTTTTTGTTAAAATTTTTGTTTTTCAAAACAAAATAAATATATCCCAAAATGTTTCTAAGAGGTTGTTAGCATATTACCAACCCTGTATTTGGTACATAACACAGCAAAAAATATGTATAATGTTTTTTTTGCAACTCTTAACCTATTAAGCCGGTCATGTGCGAATTACATAGAGGGATTAACACCTGTACTTAGCTGGTTATTATTATTTGTTGCTATATTGTAGATATTGGACTATTACCATACCAAGTTTGTCGCTTGTACGTATTTACGTTTTATAATACAACAAATACAGAGAATGAAAAACTTTTCTTGTAACATCTCATATTTAAATTTTCACCTTGTTTGTTAGGTAATCCAAGAAAATCTCCGGGCGGATCCGAGTTGCTATATAGCCATAATAATACAATACATATTCTGTATGTATCTAGATACAGCCCTTTAAGGGGGTAATTCTTTGATTTTGGTTACTTTGAAGGTGAACTCCTCAAAGGATTATTTGTTGGATTAAGGGCCCGTTTCAGAATGTCATGGTAAAGTTTCGGGTTGCTATGCAACACATAAAATAACTGAATGATAAAAATGACAGTTAATATACAGCGCGTTTCAAGCTTTAACCGATGGATAGGCTAATTCGATGTCTGTGAAACGCAAAGATAGTGTTTTGTTTAGTAAATATGTTCTGGGTAGTAAAACTGGAACTTACTCGAATATTCTGAAACAGGCCCTTAGAATATATATATACTATGTACGAACATTTTGGCAACGAATCCGTGCTGAAGGTTTTTTAATAAACACACTTACAGCAATTATATATTGGATCGCTATAATGTGATCATGTAAATGGTATATAATGTACATATTGTATACGTATATTTAATGTACCATTACATGGTCACATTATGTAACCATGTAAATGGTCACATTATATTCATAACAAATCTGTACTGACATTTTTCAAATCGGACAACCACGTCTTTTGATATGTATCGTTTCCGCGCTTTCCAGACAAACAAAAAAAAAATAGATAGAATTTTGTTTTATTTTCCTTTATAAGCTCCTAATAGATCTGCATCCCCTTAAGGCACCGCGGGATGGACGGACTGACCGACAGATGGACGGCCGAGGCTTATAAGCAGGGTGCTACTTAAAATCAATTTCCACAAATATTACGGTGTTTCAAGCAGTGTACGAGAACTAGTTTGAATTTGAGTAACAGCCTGTTAAACATCTTCGACCACATCTTCACTCGCTAAGAGGTCTGGAGTTCTCGGGGGAACATGATATTAACCAATTTCCATTTGAGCAGAGCTTTGGAGAACCAAGCACATAATGTATTAAATGAAACCTGGATTATATAACATTTCATGTAGATTTGATTGTTAATTATTATTGGAAAATTCTTGAAGCACTATCAATAGGTCGATTAATGTATTAAGACGTATTATTCAATAAATCAAAGTAATAATACGTAATAACCTAATAAGGTAATACGTCTTAAGAGTGCGCCCAGTGCCTCGAAAAAAGCATGTTTCAGTTGATGATTGAAGTTAAGGGTACAGTTTTTAGTGATGTTTTATGTAATTGTTTCAAATATAAACATGTTATAAAATAATTAACCGATTATTCGAGTCAAACATTAGTCTAGCTATTATTTTCATAAAAAATAAAGTGGGTTGTCGCTGATAATTCTGAGCATTCGAATTAAAACAGATTTTTTTAGCGCAGTTTCTGTTACATTTTTTGACTATGCTATGAAGTTTTTTTTAAACTTCTATTCGATTACTGTACTTCTACAAGATTATCAAAAAGTGTTTTTGAAAATACTTCTTTTGCGTAATTTTAGCATTGGGCCCACCCTTAAACACTTAACCGACCTGTTTGAAGCAGTGATAGCCGTTTGGTAATAGTTACGGACTGCCGTGCCGCAGGACCATGGTTCGATCCTTTCTGCTGGCTTGAGCGTCACTACATGGTGGAAGAGCATTTCGCTAATGCTCGTCTGTAAGCTATCACCTTAAGTAGAAAATATGTCATCAAGCAGCTAACAGTGTGCTACCTAATGTTGTCTTAGGTTTTCGTGATTGTTACACATAGTAATTAAACAACTTTAAACGGTTTAAATCGTGTATATTTTTCATTATTTTGTCCGGTAGACCAAATAATTTCTTAATAACTCACGTGACAAATAAAACCAATTCACGTAATGACCATGATCACGATCACTGCAAAGTGTTTGAAACGTCAGGACAAAATAATAAAAAATATACGCGATTTAAACCGTTTAAAGTTGTTTAATTACTAAGTGTGCTACCTATTAATAAACTAGTAATTAAAAAGGGCTTAAACTTCACCTTAACATTAAAGGGTATTTTGTGTGTAGCCTGGTTTTAGATATCACCCTAAATTAGAACCTGTTGCATATTACCAGTGTGTTCCATTTTGAGAGCCAGAATTACAAATTATAAAAAAATATATATTAGCTTGAAAAACGTAGTCTTTGATCGCAGAAATACTTATCAAGTGAGATAATGGTGAAAGACTGGCCTATCAGCAAAAAAAAAATCGGCGAAGTGCGAGTCGGACTCGCGCATGAAGGGTTCCATACCATTAGCTACACAACGTTAGACTTCATATTTTAACCCCCCTAATTGTGGCTCCTGTGGAGTGTTAGAGGACGTACATCACGTCCTTGTGGAATGTGTGCAGAGCCAATCTGTGAGAGCGCATATGCTAAGTGAATACGGATCCAATCTTCTTGAGGTAGGAGCTATTCAAGTTATCCTGTCCGCGCCATTAAGTGACGCGGCGAAGTCTCTGTTGGTTTTAATGTATACGATTTTAAAGTAGACTTGAAATGAATGTACATAATGGAGCTGGCATAGTCGTACCACGACTAAAGCTCCAAAAAAAATTAAAATTAAAAAAAAAAAAACTTAACCTTTTTTTGTTTTAACGTGCGCGAGTTCTACTTGCACTTGGCCAACTTTTTGTATTTGTTGTTGTAGTGGCAACAGAAATAGGTACTGTGAAAATGTCAACTGTCTAGCTATCACCGTTCTTGAGATACAGCCTGGTGACAGACGGACGGACAGCGAAGTCTCAGTAATAGGGTGCCGTTTTTACTCTTTGGGTACGGAACCCTAAAAGTAGGTATTTTAACAAAAATTTTGTTTACTTATAATACCAACATATAAAAATTATTAAACAAAAACTAAACTTAGGAGTTCATATTTCTAGGAGTAATGTCTTCTATAGTAGGTAAATTAAAAATTTATAAATTATATTGGATGTGAAACAGACGACTCTTTTTTGGTATAAGCTTTTTCAATTATAATTTACATGAGACATCAATCTTAATGTGAGTTTGGGATATGACAGCTGTCAAAGTTAGTTATCGACAGCTATCAGATAATTAAGTCTATCGGATACAGATTTATTTATTTATTACATATGAACGGCAATGCCAGTTATACTATAGTAAATAGAGTGGAGTGAACCACTGATTAAATTATTGTAAACATTGATGAAGCATTAATTTAAAAAATCGGTATATATTATATATTGATCTATCGCCATACATACTATTAACCCGTTTTCAGGCATAGAAGTGCTTTTAGTTTTGAAGTAGTTATATCAACCTAATCACAAGTGGATGTTAAAGATTTTACATAGTTGTAGTAAGTAGGTACAGTAGAACCATAATAATTTGTGAAAATAAGTCAAAGTCAGTCAAAGTCAGAATATTATTTAAATTTTTGAAGGTTTATTATAAATTTTAATAATAAAATATTCTACATAGGACTGCCACGTTCAGTAAAAAAAAAATACGTGAAAAGAACGGGCAAGAAACTTGTGGTCATTCGTTTCAAAATAGTAAAATTAAGATTGTGATAAAATTTCAGATAAAACAAACTTATTGACAGATTCTAATGCTAGAGAAAAGTTTTAAGCTAACCTTTATTAATATGTTATCAATAAGGTCCATACATTTTATTAATATTTTACAGCTAATGATCATCACTTAAATAATTTAGAAGCACATGGCATTAATTCAAATTAATGTTACAGTAAAAATGTTATTCTTCTCAAACTTTCCATTATAAACCGATAAATTTAGCATATTTAAAATATTTAACATGTAATCATAACTCTCGGATTCGAAACAATGCCATAACGACAACCCACGCATGCTGAGATATGAATGCTAATAGAGAAATGCCATTAGTTACAAATTTCTTCAAACATTTCGCCATCAGTTCTCGTCTTAAGAATATAAGTGTTGCTTATCTTATTGTTAAATGTCGTGGAATCCTTAGGTTAAAAAGAAATAAAAATAAAGATAAAAATATAATCATAAACCATGTTTTTTTGCGCCTTAAAATAAATAAGGAAAATATATATCTGAAATAGAATTAGGGCATGTGTAGTATAAAAGTCGGTTTAGTAAAAGCTAAAAAAAGTTAACAGATACACGGCCGACAAGACATAGACCCAGCTAACGTCTAAAGCAAAAAGCGACAGATACCTCTCAACGGGATAGCTTTTTAACGTGCGTTAAACTTAAATCCAGTCTTGTGTGGAATACTGCACTCATCTCTGCGACGGCTCGGTTTAATACAAGCTCGAAACCTTGAACTCGGTTTGATTATCGAACAAAGAACCTTATGGGCGTGGATGCGTTACTGTTTTTCTTATGTTATTGTGATGGGCTTTGAGCTTGCTCCGTCACGATACTGATGTTAAGCGATAGCCTCTGCCTATAACTGATGCATTTCGTCACAAGTGACGAACTGCACTATGCCCGTCACGCTTCACAGTCGTTGAGACTCGTGTGCCTTTAATTGTACTGGCTCTCAAGGACCACTGTCGGAAAACACTCTTTTAACTTGGTGACAGATTTATTACTTGAGGTACCTAGTGATGATTCGATGTCTGCCAAGCGTGGTGTGAGTAACCCCCCTTTATACCTCCTGATAACCTATTATTAGATGTGAGAAATTGAATTGATGAATTAAAATTATCAGACTCAATTTATTTTGTATAAAGTTTTAGTTCAAAATAAATGAATCCTACAATTTAATGCTACTGTTTTTTTTTCTTGTGATCGTCTAGCGTTATTGTACTATTATTTGAATTTAACATTTTAAAATTATACCTATTTTATTTAATCACTATTATAAGACATAAATCCTCGGATCGTTAAAACGTAATACCTAAATTTACTTTTCCTGATGTAATAGCGAATGTAAAAATTATTTTACGTAATGTAAACTTTTACACAATGCTGCAAGAAAACAACAAACAAATACATACATGAAATAGAATCCATAAAATATTCAAAGTAAAGAACCTAGAACTAGTTTAGGCATCACACATACGGCTGGCTGAACATGCATCAAACCTTTCTGTATTTCAGGTAATTCAGGAATCCCTGCTTTCCCTATGGTCGGACTGGATTGAAGAGTCCTGTAGAGAGAAAAATAAATTCTAACGTGTTCAAATGAAGTTCCTAACTACCTAAAACTTTTGTAATAAAATTGTACAAATACACTATCCTTCAATTACGTTAAGATTAAATTATAGTTTCACATAATTAAGTAAATACGTTAGTTTTGTAAAAAAGAATAATGTCTCGTCATGTATGGTCAATATGTCATACTTAAAAGTTATGAAAATGGTTCCACCACAACAAAAGTAAATGTGAATTCATCATATGTGTTTTGTTTCATAAAACCCTTTGTATTACGCTTCGCTAATACTATTTTACGCTTTTGTAATTTCTTATGTACGCAGTGCCTTAATTAACTAAGTTCTATTAAGCATATAAATGTGCTACAACTTCGTGCAGAGAAGCTTGAAAGCATTCATGACATATTATTTGCTGTGTATGTGTTTATATGTGTCAAATTTGTTTCTAATGTTTGGAACTGCCAGTATGCATGGCTTTCTCTATCTGGACAAAGTGTATACCCTGAGTGTAGATCCCACGAAGCAGCGTTACTTGGCTATCACGCTGAAAACTCCTTGATGAGCGAATATCGCTAAAGAATGGCCATAAAGGACTTATATTCTTTTCATATAATATAAAAGTGTTAGGGTATATTTTGACCAGGTCTCCGATCGGCCGATACTGATCTGCCCAAATGTTCCCTGATAAACAAAGTCAAGTGATAAAATTACAATATAAAGTTTACCCTTCAGAATTATTTATAGAATACCTTTAGGGTACGAGCTCGTGTATTGTCATTGTTACTTTGAGCTCAAGCCGTCACTTTTACACGTGCGGCTTTGTTCCATGATATCGAGTCGGGCCTTTTTGTTTTAAGCTCCGTATTTAATTTATCTTCATTAGAGCTAGATCAAATTTAGTAATTTGATCTTTAACTAAAAAGATATATCAATTGATAATGAAACATAAGAACACTCTCTTTGTTCCCTGTCTAGATTACCAATCGATATTTTATACTTAGATACAGATAAATTCTCCTTTTTGAGTGAGTGACAACAATGAATGCACCATTTTGACATAAAATTAAGAAATTTATAGCCATCCTAACCTTTTGGTGATCTCAAAGTGCCTGACTCGAAAAGGGAAGCATACATATAATATATAGGTGTGTTACGTATGGCGCAATTAGAGCCAACTCGATCAATTGAATATCTTTGTATGCCTAGTGGCAAGTGTGTTATTGAAAGTTAAAGTCCGTGCAAAATATTAAATTTACGCATTTGCTCGCCAAATATTTGCAACAAAAGTTCTTATGAAACAAAACCATAATTTTGTGTTTTAAAAGAACAAATAATTATACTCTCATGTTCGTAATGTCATTTTCATCTTGATCAGTCAAATAAAGTATGCTTAGACAAAATTTATTGTCTAATTTTCCTTTACCTCTGCAATGCTATTCACGCTTAAATAAAGATCTTTATTTATTTAATTTAAATTTCAATCATACAGATGAAGCCAATGTAAAATCAACCTAAAAGTCACACAAAAAAAATAACACATTCATATAAAACATGAAACAATTAGATAACAGTTAATCTCTGCAATATATTCTATCCCTGACGGAAATCCAACCTGTATTTTTCAATCTTGCTAAATATCTAACCGCTCATCATCAATTAATCATTTAATATTTTAAATCAATTAAATCCCTTTCAAAAGAATTAGTAAATAAATGTCAATTACAATTCAGTTAACGTTCTAAAATTTATACTTCATAAATTATTATCAATTATTTAATTAATAATAAAGTATGTGAATATTTACTGAAATAAAATGTAGTTCAAGAAATAATAACTAAACATATTGTTATCGTTCAAGTTGAATTTAATATTCTCAGAATGTACATAAATTATCAATAAAATTATAGTTAGAATATTTAATTAAAATTGTGTACTTGATATAAATAATCAAAAGCGTTTAAACTACCAGATATATTAAAGAATTAAAGATGTAACTTGTAGATTTAATTATTTGAGACATCTCTACTAGTTTAATGAAAAATTTAATAGTTATTGTTCCTTTTTAAATCAAATAATGAATTTATGTAAATGAACTTCTTATGTTACGTTAGTTAAGTCCTAAGTACTTAGCTTTTATTCGGCGACAGGAACCAGCTTGAGATGAACACACGCGCGGGTGACTTTTTGCCAAGAAAACAATAATTCTACACACTACTTGGCCAGTCAAACGTTCGCGAACCACTGAACAAACCTTTAAACATAGTCTAGTTCCTTTGAGCAGGTACCGCTGTATTCCCTCTCTTTCTTAACATATTTGTCTCCCTCACTCTTACTAAGCATTCGTTTCTCACTTCAACGCGACAAAAAATTAAACCCAATGTATGTTCACGTGTTGAAAGGACCACTTGTTTATGAGGACAAAAGTACCCTTGACTCCTAAGAATTTCAGCCCCTTATCTCTAACGATTCAAAATTTTACGATCTTGAAACAATAACGTCCCAACAGTTTCTTTATCTTACCAAATGTCCCAAGCACTTAACTCAAATTCTTCGAACGTTCCCAAAATTTCAATGGCACAAAAAAAATACACGTCTTTGGTATTAATTTATTTGGAAAAAAAAATTGTAACGTGACCACTTAGAGAAATTTATTACTTGCATGTGTGTTAAGAATTTTTTTTAGATATTAGTCGCGTTAACCTTTTTTATGGTAGGTAGGGTCTAGACGGTTACAGTGGGCAATTTCCCCTATAATGGGGGAGGTTCTGTTCAGCGGTGGATCAATCCGCTGATACAGCACTGTACAGTACAGTAGGTCTTTTCAGCAAGAAGCAGTCTTCGTGAGTAACACCGCAGTGTCAGATATCTTGAAGCACTAAAAATCATTGTAGCAATTGAAACTACTGAGTAAACAAGACTATGAACTCGTATCTCAGAGTCCTTAACATAGTACAGTGACGAGGATGGTGACACAATGTAATGAACATGCGTGATCTTAGCAAGCTTGAGGCTATGGACTGCCGCGCAGCTGGTCCATGGTTTGAATCCCGCCGCGGGCTTGAGCTTCATCGCATGGTGGAAGGGCATTTTGCGAACGCCCGCCTAGCTAGCTATCACTCTCAAGTTGAAAATCTGTCTCCAAGCACCTAACCGTATGTTCCTGTAGCTGTCCTTGAGAGCCAGTAATTCAAGGTTAACCCTGTTGACACCTTCGACCATATTATCACTTACCATCAGGTGAGATTGTGGTCAAAGGCTTAGCTATCAGCAATAAAAAAAACATCGAGTACAGAAAGATATCGTATCATTGAGGCAAGCTCAGTCGACAACGGTACAAGTAATGCAACTTCATAAAATTTGAATATAAAATTGGTGATAATTTATTTTATCACTTCATAACTAACTATTATCCTAAACTTTACGACGCGTATTTAAATTTTAACATTAATCAGTCACAAGCATGATTTATTGATACGTGTTTAATATTGTAAGAGATTTTAAATTTGTATTTAGAAATAATTAGCATTAATTATTAGGAGAGTCATGTAACGAAATTGAGAGATGTTTACTACCGTTTTACATACATATGTAGTTTCGTCAAAGTTTTTTAAGGGTGTGGAAATCACTGGGTGAATTTTATTTAAAGGTTACCCGAGTGCTGTCCTAAAATCACCTCTGTCAATTTTACATTCACTCGAGGCCGTTCGAAAAACAAGTAAAACTTTACATGACAGTTGAATTTGTTACCCGATGAAAAACAGGGTGAGGATTTTGACCTGTCAAGTGAATGGTAGTCAGTTGTAATTTGAGAGTCAGTGAATTTGCTTTTTTCCTTGTAAAATATACATTTTATATAAAGTATTTGTTAACATATAGAACGTTAACCTATTTTGCATAGTATATATAATACTAGCTGAACCAGCAAACGTAGTTTTGCCATACCTATTTGAAAAATTATTTACGTCCTATCAGACCTACTGAATATATACACAAAATTTCATAGGAAACGGTCAAGCCGTTTCAAAAGAGTTTTGTTACAAACACTGTGACCCGAGATTTTTATATATTAGAAGAAGATTTTACAAGTTACATTTTTTCCCATAATTTCCGCCATTGAAAAATTTATGTAAGGTGTTGGAAATTTATTAAAAATACTTGTTGAGTTACTACCGAGTAAGCTCGTTCAGAAATAACTAGTTAACATACATGACGGTGCACCTTGATTAACTGACAAGTGTACATTCGTAAGAAATCGCTCGTTTCCGAACGCAGCCTATGTGACCAAACTCGGTTAAATTTTGTCGACATATTTTCAACATCCTGATACCTACATAATTGTATCTGGTTGGTATTTGAAATATGACAAAGGTACGTTTGTATATTGAAAGCGCTTTGAGTACCCTAATATAATTTCTAAAAAAACATGACCTCCACAAGTATTTAATTTGGTTTTGTTTACTTGGATGATAAGTATTTTTTCGGATATTTTCACAAAACTACATAAGCCATATTGATAAAATTTATACGTGACGACCTCTGAAGTATTACCTACCAAATAGAAAAGAATCATCAAATCAATTTGTAATTGACATCCTAATCGTCTCAAAAACAGACAAAAAACCTACACGCGAATTGAGAACCTCTTCTTTTTTCGGTTATTTTACTTTAGTCTGAGAAAACGTATATAGTTTTCATTGAAAATGTATTCAATGATATATTTTATAACAATAAGTTTAATTACAATTATGATTGTATTTTGTTTTTTTTTACTGCGTTTTATTGATTCAATATTTATATATAAATAAACTTAAAGTAGCCACGTCTGTTGCCGGGCTAGAGATGCACCCCAATAACTTCTTCTATAAGTGGTAAGAGGTGACTAAGAGAAAATACAGGAGGATGGGCAACAGAGCCTTCTGAAGAACAGCCAACTAACACAATACATATACTACTATATCTACACTACTTAATACTACACTATTATCCCCAAGACGTATGCTAAGCGTAATAATAAAAGCAAACTCGCTATAAGGGGAGGCAACTGTTCATCGTTGGATACCATGGATATTAGTATTATGTGTCTACTGTGAAGTAGGTATCAATGCTATGCAAGAGCTGAAGAAGTGTTACAATAGAATATGGTTAGTTTGGCATGTCAAAATTTAAATAGTGGTGTGAGTGACAGTGACAATAATAGCATCGCCCTACGAAAAAAAGGGACAAGAAAGAAGGTAGACCGGGTCGTCTGCTCTTAGTGTCGACCATCCACTCGCATAAACTTCAGTTCACTTGTGATTATTGCGCTTGCAACAGTGAAGAAATCTCGATAGTTCAATAACACGGTGAATATCCCGTTTCCAATATTAACTGTATGTATCAAAATCTTATCACATTATAAAAAAACACAATTTTACTTATGAAACAGTTATAGAAACTATTTAAAAGACTATATCAATGCTAATTATCATTATAATCATGACAGCCACCGCCTTAAACAAATTATGAAATTTGCCTACGCATATTATGAACTAGACATCCACGTTCTCTAAACGTTCACACGTTCCTAATAATGGTTATTACAGTAATCAATTAAATAATCCACCTCCCACACACAAATCCGTGTTATTACAATATTGTTTGGAACAGCGATATTATTTTAGATAATTTAACCTTTAAGACGTTGAATAATGAGCGTCTCTGTGTTTCAGAATAGTTCTGATAATTATTAGGTTCATACATGCGCGTTCCGCTAGGTATATGCATATGCTGAAAAAATGTGGTGGGTAATAATGCTGTGTGCAGATTCAAAGCAGTGACAGCCGACAGGAAATAGCTATGGACTGTCAAGCAACAGGTCCATGGATATATATACCCACCGCCAGCTTGATTGTCATTGCATATTGGAAGGAAAATTTGCGAATGCCCTATGTAGAAATTCACCAAGTCACCAAGCACTTAACAGTATGTTCCGGCAGCAGTCCTTAAGAGCCAGTAATTCTAGGCCTAGTTACATTCCTGATTACCTCATCACTTATCAAAAGGTGAGATAGAGGTCACAGACTAGCCTATCCGCAAATATAAAAAAATAAAATCGATCGCATATTCTCCGCAATAGCCTGTAATATACTGTGAGGCTTGTAACTTTGCGTCTATAGCTTTAGAGTATATCTTCCACGCAGGAACCCATCCACGCCAATGAGCTTTTTTGATAGATCATCAACCGAGTCAAAGGTTTCAAGATTTTCGTAAGCATCTGTCCCAAAGATGAATGAAGTACTTACAGTTCCAGGCTTTATAATACAAGGACCTCCTCTCGGATATCGTTTATGGGATGAAAATAACGAATGAGCAGCACTAACTCCGAAGTGAGTGAGGTGTTCCTGCGCATTTGACGCAGACCAGGCCTGATCTTTACCGTATTTACGACCTTTAACTGAAAAGTAGCAGATTTTCTACTAACAAGGGCATTTTTAAATCGGGTAGGCGTCAAGAAGGCAACCAATAATTATATTTATTTCTATAATAATAATCAGTTGAAAACGACTAAGAATTTCTGTTACGGACGCTTCACAAAAGTAGATAGATAGAGCTTCAATTCTGCTTTGAATCAAAATAAACCCAGTTCTTTATAAACTAATATTTGTCTAAAGTCCTCGTTAACGCTTCTCATCCAGGAGCAACTGAATTTCCAATTAGATCCATTTAAACGGATGTATGGACGAAAAGAAAAAGTACCAATTTGCAATTCAGATCGTGTTTGAAACGGTTCGACTGAAGAGCGCCTTAATTGATACGAATATTGGCGTCCGGAATCGGGAAACACAGTTATCACTGAAATATTACGAAATACGCAACGATTTTGTGTTTTTTGATCTCTTTATTTGCAAAAGCTAAAAACTATATACATTACAGCTACAAAAAGGAAAGTAGGTAGGAAGGTAATCTAAAGGCCATTGCAGGGCGCAGGCGGTGCACGCTGCCAATTAGAAAATGCCACTGCATAGCATGTCGGCTGCATTGCGCCGTTGGATTGATTACATACATTGCTTATTCGTTGACTCAAATAAGTTCCAGTACGACCAAGCACTCTAAGTTTTGGAAACGATGATAAGGACACTTCTTAGTTTTCATCGGATCATTCAATTTCAATTCAATGGGATAAGCTATTTTAGTCTGAAGTAGTAGATAATAAACATATACACTTACATCCTCGCATCCTTTCTACTTACAAAATACTAGTACCTACTGCGATTTTTGTCACAGTTTTACACCATAGGAATAGTTACAAAAAAAAGGTGTAGGGAGAAGTCTATTCCATTGCCTATATCGGCTGTTGTTTCTGTGCATGAACCGCAGAAGAACTTCAGTGTAAGTAAGCAATCTGTGCTGTGCTGTAATTTGTATTATAAAACCGTGCCTGCAGCGCACTTTACAGTCACTCGCCAATGGCGATTTTGTCCTATTTCGAATACCACAACTGAATTTTTGCATGGCTGTCCTTGAGCCCAATATCTATGTATGCTCGTTTGCAATTTTCCCGTTTTTTTTTTTTATTTATTTAAGGTATTTGTAAATGTTTAAGTAAGAATTTCTATACAAATGTTTTCACTTTATTTTGAGTATACCAAAACTGGATAACCAGATGCCTAGATATTAGTCAGGTAAGTAAATTGCCAAAATTTCACCGCGTTTGACACTTGGTTTATTAAATACTAGCTTACCGGGTGCGGCTCCGCCCGCGTTTATGTCGGTTATCGCGCTAAAACATTAACCTCTTTTTGCGCAGTTGGATAAAAACTATCCTATGTTTTTTTCCCAGGTCTCAAACTATTTCCATACCAAATTTCATTCAAATCGGTCCAGTAGTTTTGGCGAGAAAGCGTAATAGACAGACAGACAGACCGAGTTACTTTCGCATTTATAATATTAAGAACTGATAAGTTCTGATGATGAAATGAAATTACTATTGGGTGCATAATTTTTATACGTGCCACGCATACACTGTCCATACGACTGATTCATTATACAATTTTTTTTCAAAAACTATTAGTTTTTATTGACTCAACTTACATAGGTACAAAGTAAATATGAATTCATAGGTTACAACTTTTGACAACATAATTATCTGAATGGCAGTATGAATGATCAGTGATCGCAGACAAAATAAATTATATCTAGGTACATAAAATATTACATTATACTATACCTTTGAGTCATTTAAATACCATCAATTATTTAAAGTGTAATACGGGCCTGGCTGTAAGAGTCGTCAAATTAGCATCTCGTTGCTAACGACTACGAAAATCAAACAACTAATTACCTTTGAAATCTGCAACCTACATTCAGTACGCAATAAATGTCTTTTTACACGAATACCTACTACATAATATTGTGATACAGAATCGCTTTGTTAGTTTCGTTTGTCGAGTGTCTAATAAGTTTGGCATTTTATCTCTCCTAGTGGAATTTGTCGAGAATGTTCTCAAAGCTTAACTTGCTCGTATTTTATCATAAGGAGCTGAGTTTGCGAGTGAAATGTTTGAGCTCTTCAGCGAGCGTTTAATAGAAAACAATGAGCATACAATTTAAATTCAATATTGAAGATGTTACGATACATTTTCTACTCGATGGTTTACTAGAATAAAAGCAATAAACTTCAAGCAAACTATACACATACTATTAGAGCGCTATTAAACAATCTTTTATGCTATTTGAAAGAAATGCCTATTTGAACTTTGAAGAACAACACATTGCCAGAGTGTCTGCAAGCTGGCAGTGTTTCCCCGTAAAACTTATTTACGCGTAAATGAATTATTTCATCATTATTAATTACTAGGTATATAAATAATTAAATGGAAAAGCTGATTCGTTGAACCAGATAAGTGTCAATATTTAGCTATTATTTTACGCATCGCATCGATCATACATTCAAATTTTATCCTTTTTTCCTATAGTATACTATATTCTGAGATCTAATATTGTTACCAATAAGTGGCGATAGGTTTGCTCCTTTTAACGTAGGACTTAATCCTATATGGTGAAATGTAGGTAAGATTTATTCGTAAGATAAACTGTACTGTACTGTACTTATAAGCCGGTTCATCCACTGCTGAACACAGCCATTTAGAAAGGGTTTTGTTATAATACCCACTATTGGCAGGCGACTTTGGGATCTACAATGCGATTCCAAAGCCAACTTCTTAAGATGGCATTTCTTCAGAAGGTGCTGTTGTCAACCTTCTGTTTCTTTTTATCGCTTTTTCGACTCCCAAAAGAAGTTATAAGGGAACGCAATTCTAGCCCAGCACCCCGCGTGTAAGGGAAACAAAAAGTGTTACAGAAATTATAACATTTGAAAAATCTGCGCTTTCATATCTCATACCTTTTTTTTTTTTTGACGCTGGCAAAAATGCATTACGCATGCCCCCCATCGGGGGATGGAGGTGGTATGTGGGACTCCCCGGTAGAAGACCGGTATACCCACTAAACAACCTAGCGGCATTCCGGCATCGTCTGTTTGGAGAAGGACTGGGAGACTGGCAGAGCCTTTACGTCCAGTCCCTCGCCGACGACCGCCCGCCTTCACAGCGGAGCCTGCACGCCCCTCCCAACGGGAGGGTCCCGGGAATATCTCATCATATCTCATACCCTGCCAATGTTAGGCCAACTCAAAAAAACTTATATCTAGCCCCCCTCATAAACATAATCATCAAGCTTCTTTATAATTTTATTATTGACTAAACACTCGTAAACGTTCCAAAATCATTCTTCTTTATACATAAGTTACTATAATAATTTATTGGGAAACTCCTGATATATAACAATTAAAATAATATTTAGAGCTTTATAATCCCCAATTCTATTATAAACCTCCTATGTATAGGTACATATAAGGAGCTAATGAAAAACGTTCAGACACACGCTTCCTCATTCCTTACCAATCCTTAACAATATAATTTATCCATTAGCGGCAATACTACAGGAATAACCTGAAATATGCTATGTTTGCTGGTTACTAACATTATCGAGACTTTCATTTTATGTAAGCAATAAATAGGTTGTTTGTTAAAATTTATATATCTGCGGCTACATAATATCCGAGTTTATTAACATTGGTCCTTTTGACCGGCGCCGGGTCAAACGGGCTCATTGGTCGGGAACTATATCCGGTGGATTCGGATCTCTGAATATTCAATGGCATGTCCACTGGCTGAAACGTATTTCCTGTTTCGGTGGGCGAGTATTTATAATTTGACGTTATGTTTGGAGTTATGAAATTTTGGCCATTGGGTCGTATATGTAAACTGCGTACCTAGCCAAAATAGGAAATCAAATATTGTAAATATGATGTATAATATTACATTTTAAAAGTTCCATTTACATATTTCAAGTATAGTACGTATTTTATAATATTATTGCTAGTATATCAAACTCCCTTTCAGGCCGCGCGTATTTCGGTTATCGCGCAAAATTATTAACCTCTTATTGCGCAGTTGGTTAAAGAGTATCCTATTTCTTTCCCTAGTTCTCAAACTATTCCCATACCAAATTTCATCGCAATCGGTCGAGTAGTTTTTAATTTTATTCGTTACATTAAAAAGTACAAATCTTTCCTCTTGATATTAATGTTGTAGATGTAAATAATTAAGTGTATGCATGGTCGTAGGGCATTTTATTTTATGCCCGCTTGGCTAGCCATCACCCTCAAGTAGAAAATCTGTCGCCAAGCACCTAACGGTGTGTTCCGGCAGCTGTCCTTGAGAGCCAGTAATTCTATAGGTTAGCCTGAACAACATCTTCGACCACATCATCATTTACCGTCAGGTGAGATAGTGGTCAAAGGCTAACACCTATCAGGCATAAAAAAAAATAAGTGCATCTGAAACCGATGTTGACTACATTAAAATAGACATAACTTGCAAGTATGAGTATAATTGCAAGTATGTTCATTTACCGAACAAAGAAATAACTATTAAGATTAAATAATCTAGTAAAAAGTTATGTGTGGTCACACAGATAAATATATGAGTAAAATATCGGAAGGAGGGCAGCAGCGACTTCTGAGGAACTGTAATCTTACACTGTGATGCTCAAGACGCCTGCCAAGCCTGGGGATTATGGCATATCCTTTCTTAATGGGAGAGGCTGTTTTCAGCAGTAGACAATTCAGTTGATACAGCTACTAACGGCGGATTTGAGAACCTTCTTCCATTTCTTTGGAAGTTAATTAAAAAATGTTTTGTGGTTTATGTCTGAAGTAGGAATAAACAGACCGTCACTGACACTCTTTGAAAGTGATAGTGATTAGTACAGGTATGTAGTATACAAGGCACCAACATTTTCACTCGTATATATAGTTGCTACTAATCAAGCTTGCAAGTTGTAGTTGTTGCACTACAAATCTATTTGTTTTATTTTTCAGATTACGTTGGACGCTTATCTGGCTGCTGTCTTTTACGGCGACGTGCTTCGCAAACGATGGACTCTTCGGTACGTCGAAGTATCAAACTGGCAAGTACCATTGTGTTGATTGTTCTAACAAAGCTAACTCTTAGAATGTTTTTGGGAATAAGGTGATTTCCTGCGGGGATAGATCCCAAAATCCCTATATGCTTACCTAACCAATAATGCATTAATACTCATGTTTCAAAACCACTAACGGAACATGGTCACCATTAGATTTTTTTCATTCGACAAATTTTGAGGCAATGTTGGCCGATCGGTAATATACTAGGACTGCTATGCCGCAGGTCCTTGGTTCGATCTCCACCGCAACGGCCGGTCTGAGCTTCATCGCTTTGTGGAAGGGCATTTTAAGAACGCTCGCTTGGCTAGCTACCACCTTCAAGTAGAAAATCTGTTGCCAAGCACCAAATAGTATGTTCCGACAGCAGTCCTTGGGAGCAAGTTAAATTTTTAGGCAAATGAGAATCAAGAACTGTATGTCTCAGTGTGATGGACGCAGTGCAATTTGTCATGTGACGAATTGCATCTGTTATAGGCAGGGGATAGTCTTAACATTAGATGGGCCCGTGTTTGTTCAGTTACGATATAAAAATACGGGCATTGAGATAAAATATTATTATGAGTTAATTTATGCGTGAATTAACTGTTATTAATATTGAACGTTATTTTAGTTAACGTACAAATATAGTTGTACTTCAATACTCTTTAAAAGCAATATACTTTATAGTCTTAATATCAACCACCTTAGCTATCGTGTCTTTGTCGTTTATATTGCGGCAATTTTAAAGCAATTACGAATTACTCAACATACAACTCTTACTCGGAATCAGAAATATATACTCGTAATTATTGGATCATATTTCGTATATCGGAAATCATAAAAATGTCACCTGCTAAGTAAGATTGTTTAAACAATTGTTATAGTGAATTGCCAGAGCAGTGAAATTACAGTTGACAAAAATACTAAACGGCAGAATTCAACGTGCTCTAATTCTGCGGAAGTGAGGGCAATCGCACAATAATAAAAGGATAAATTTTAGCACCGTGTTAGTTTAAAGATGTAACAGTAAGCCAAGTAAGTTATCTAGCTATCGCATCGTTAAGTTGTAAAAATAATTGAGGCTATCACGATTTCGATAAAGTTTTATAGCAAGGCAGCTGTTTTAGAGTCGGAAATATCGATCTAGCTACGTCTAATCTCAGGTTACTTCAAAACTCATTTTAATATCGGTGCTGAGATCGCTCAGGTACATAAATTATATACGATAAGGTCAGCTTAGACCAAGTTTGAGGAGTAATAACACAGTAGCAATTACTATGGATTCTCAAGGTACATAGTTACATATACATACCCCCAGCGGGCTTGACCTTCTCCGTTACAGCGGCTTTTCACGAATATACCCACCCGGCTTGCTACCAGTTTTGAGTAGTAAATCTGTCACCAAACATTTAACGGTGTAAAGCTGCAGATATTCTCGTTTTCTATTCTAGTTATCATCAGGAGAGGTTGTAGATAAAGGTTTACCCATCGATATTCATACAAATCGGTCATAGTAACGTAATTCATCATTGGACAATAAAATGAGACGTACACATTTAGCCAAGTGTCTTAGGTGAGCCCCGCCCGTAAGATGGCTATTGTCCATTACAAAATTATAAATTTACGAGAGTAAAAATAAAGTGGTGGATGAACGAGTTCGAATCCCGCACATGAAGCAGTGATAGCTCAGTGGCTTTGGCTATGGACTGCCGCGCAGCAGGTACATGGTTCGAATCACGCCGCGGGCTTGAGCTTCACCGTATGGTAGAAGGGCATTTGTGAATGCCCGCCTGGCTAGCGACCACCCTCAAGTAGAAAATCTGTCGCCAAGCACCTAACGGTGTGTTCCGGCAGCTGTCCTTAAGAGCCAGAGTAATTCTAGGTTAAGCCTGTTAACACCTTCGACCACATCATCACTTACCATCACGTGAGATTGTGGTCAAAGGGTTTCATATCAGCAATAAAAAAAAAAAAACTTTTATTTTTCCTCCCGTAAATTTGTAATTTTGTAATGTAACCCGCAGAGCATGCGTTATTTAAAAATTGAAAATATTAAAAAAGGACTGATATCCATCATCTAGTACTTTCCTTTCTTCGACTCTTGAATTGTGATATTCTAGCCCGGGACTTCATAGGTATTTTATGGTCACAATTATATATTCCCTCAGGAAAACAAAGTCATTACAATACATTCAAACAAATGTATACTAACATAATAGTACTTACTTACATAACATAGAATGAATTGAAATTTCACACAATTCACAAGTAGATAAAATAAACTAGGTTTATTTAATGTGAAGTAGAGTTCCGACGAGATTTATAAATGTTCCAAGGAATGCCAACATTGTTTAAATTATACGCAGTGCGCATAACGCTCCCGATCTGCGATTGCAGTGTGTTTACCTTTATGAATGTAGTTTTTTAATTTGTATTTATGCTAGTTGTTAATTTTTGATTCATTCATATCACGGGTAATTAAGTAACGTTAAAAACTAAATTACCGTAAGCAATTTTATATACTTGCCTCGACATACATCACCTTTAAAAGTATCCCGACTTTTTGTTCATATTCTAATTTTAATATCTTTGTTTTTTTTTAATTTTGATTAAAAAGTGGTCAAGGCTGTGGCACATGGAATGTCTGCTCTAGTAAGTTTTATTGAGCGCTTCCAGGATACTACAAAGTAATAAGAAGAAGTCTTTCTTACAGATTCATCTTTTTAAAATTTCTCCTTTTACAATATTATACTTGATGGTTGATTAATATCAACGAACCTTGCAGAAAACTTGTTTATGTTTTCTCGTACTGTAAGGAGCTTCCTTTGAGCAGTTTATAGAAAACTAGCTTTCCGGGCGCGGCTCCGCCCGCGCGTATGTCGGTTATCGCGCAAAAACATTAACCTCTTTTTGTGCAGTCGGATGAAAACTATCCTATGTTTTTCCGGGTCTCAAACTATCTCCATACCAAATTTCATTCAAATCGGTCCAGTAGTTTTGGCGTGAAAGCGTAACAGACAGACAGACAGACAGAGTTACTTTCACATTTATAATATTAGTACTGATTACTCCATGTTTCTTTTCAAACGAAAATTTTATGTTTTATAAAAGAAAGTGTTGTTTTTCTTCTTGCTAGCAAAAGCACTTGAAGGATAATAACACAAGACCTAAGTGGCCTCTCGGGGTACATCCTTTGCACTCTTACACCCAGACCGACGTGTCGGCGAGGGAAGCAAAAGAGCTAGTTCAGATCACATTGAAATCCATGTTTTCATCTTATCCCACCGGGAAACAGCGTGATATTATGTATGCATAATAATACTTATCACAACAAAAAAAAAGGGAATACGTAGAAGTACCCTGATGTAAAGCCATTTTTGGAACTCTTATACAGCAGTAACCGTCTTTCAAATAGTATTAGTAGAAATATGCTACAATCAATCAATGTACTAAAAATTATTTGTGTTTACTTTTCAGACATTCCCGAGTACGACCTTCTGCACGCCATTGGAGTTCCCTTCAGCAACCCAAAGACCCAATACTTTGACGAAGGCCTCGACGGCTTCCCAGCCTATGGCCTAATGCCAGGCTCTGACATCAAGTCACCATACCGACTCTTCATGCCCGAGAAACTATACGACGATTTCTCAATAACTGCAACTGTTCGTCCTGCAAACAAAGAAGGAGGCTTCCTCTTTTCAGTTGTAAACCCTTTAGAGACGGTAGTACAACTTGGCGTGCAGTTAATACCCTCTGGACCTGGATTGATGAACATATCGCTGTTATATACCGATCCGAACGTATACGCTCTTTCGCAAACCATTGCGTCATTTGTAGTGCCGTCGTTTGCGAAGAAATGGAGTAGGTTTGCATTGAGAGTGACACCTGAGAATGTCACGCTGTTCTTGAACTGCCATGAATTCGACACGGTCGTGGTGAAGAGGAATCCACTGGAGTTGGTATTCGATTCGGCTTCGACATTGTACGTGGGACAAGCTGGTCCTCTGATAAGAGGCGCTTTTCATGTAAGTAATTTTTTAAGTTTAGATTCTGTTTCATTGTATTCTGTATTTTTATGATATCGACTGTCAAATTTTCGACCGTTCACATCGATTACAGTATAGATTAAGTATATCTTCTTAGGATCTTAAATGTCTATTTCGTGCATAGACTTAGGATTTTTTCGCTACGCTCAATAAGCCTTTGATTTCGTGTATATGAGCATCAATCTTACTTTATGGTCAATGTTAATCGCAGTATACCTTACATTTTTAAGGACCAGAGTGTATCACAAGATGAATGCAACAAACTCAAAGACGATTAGAATAGTAGTTTTGTTTTTGAGTTTCAGTATTTACCTCATGTTTCAGGTCATTAGGTTGGTACCGATATTATTGTTTTATCATCAGAACTATGATGTATTGTTGCCAACTGTAATGATTTTCCTAGTCAGATCAGTACAAAATGATTTCCTAGATTCCTTTACACAATTGTATATACAAAAAAAAAGTACACCTACTACAAACATTAAAGAACTTGTAATTAAACGTCCACAAAATAAAATACTCACACACCAAAGTTTACGGTTTGAAACGAATTATTCGTATCACAAATCAACAGACAAAACGTCTACGTGACGGCATTAATCGTACACCCACTATATGTTGTGTAGTAATTAATAGAATACATTTCTTTATCACACTATACCTGTTTTAATTGAGTGCCCAATATCTAACAAGAGTTTATACAGGGTTATTGGAATAATGCTGAAAACCTCTTAGGGTTGACTTCTGCTAGCCCTTAGAAACATTTTGAGATAAATTATTTTTGTTAGAAAAAAAATCTTTTATTATCATTTTTTTCTTAGTTTTATGGTTTTTTGACTGAATTAGTACGAGGACCTCCTGATGTTAAAAGGCTCTTGTGCCTGTAATGTATTATTTCATATTTTTATTACTTTGTTCGATATAAATATTCAAAACTTTATTCAAAGGGAGCACGGCGCGGTTCAGTGTTGCCGCGGCGGCCGCTCTTGGCTCGGAGTAGGCATTAAAACACAATTTTTTTTAGAAACCAAAATAAATATCTCAATATGTTTGTTAGAACCAGCAGAAGTCAACCCTAAGAAGTTAAGTTTAAGAAGAAGCATTTTACCAATAACCCTGTAATCCAAAATATAGGTATTTGTATTCTTTTGCTTACAACTACTAATAAAGTAATCTAACTTATAAGTTACGAACTGACTACACAAACTTGGATGGTATCCTTCTTGTCGGGTAGTTACAACTTATTTAGGAAATTAACAAGTAACCGGAAAAGGAAGGAGGAAGCCCTACAACAAACTTACAGCCATGTTGTTTAATGGTATAGTTTAGGTGTTTATTTAACTTTGGTTTTATTTCCGTCTACCTTATTTTGTGTGATTTAATATTTGCATAATAAATACATTAAAAGAGTTTTCCAATTCAGATTTTCTGCCATTTAGCTGGACTATCCAAAGCTAATAATTCTGTTTTATTTTGGGTAAACATTCCAAATCAAATCGATCACATTCAATTTCATTAACATCGTAACCGCCAGGCGGGTCTTCACAAACAATCAACTTCAGTAGGTAGGACGGTTGGCTTCAAAAAGAAAGCATATTTCTTCCTCAAAAGACGGTAACGCATCCTTGAGTCCTCTGGTTTGCGGACATTCCCGGATGACGTTGAACACTTATCCCATAAAAAAATCTACCGTCATGAAATGGAAATCTTATTTCAAGCAGCGTTCCGGTAGTTCATATTCCGAATCATAGCCATCTCATCCTTATCCATTATCAACACAGCAACGGTTAACATACAAATATATATAATACAAAATATGGTCAAAGAAATATTTTTTCAGAATAATACAGAAAACAATGTGGTGTTTTTTTTTTCCTTTGAATATGGGTTTAAGCGTCATTATTCATTTACCTTTATGAATATTATGAATGAATATGTAACGATATCAAACGATTTCATCGACTTCAATAGTTTCATATACTGATATCATATAATGTACATTTTAAAACGTATAGAGCAAAAACAATTAATTTTAACAGCAATGCGGGCCAAATAATTGGGATAGTAACTAGTGAGACAATTTATTACGCTCGTAAAATATTTGCGTGCTTCAAATATTTTAAAGGGTACACATGCTTTGTGTTTCGGTTTGTGATTTAGTTCAGGAAAGGGTTAGAATTTTGGCTTATAATAGTCTGATACAAACAAAATGTTGTGATACTAGCTCTTTATCCCATGTTTGGCTGGCTATAACCATTTTTTAAATGGTTATAGTTAAAAAAAGAAACAAAGGCAACTTTTAAAAAAAAATATTCAACATTATCCTACCTATCATGTTAATATTATTTATTTACACTCATGTTTGTATTTTTTGAAGAATAAAGATCAAGTGTTTATCATCAGAACTATGATGTATTGTTGCCAACTGTAATGATTTTCCTAGTCAGATCAGTACAAAATGATTTCCTAGATTCCTTTACACAATTGTATATACAAAAAAAAAGTACACCTACTACAAACATTAAAGAACTTGTAATTAAACGTCCACAAAATAAAATACTCACACACCAAAGTTTACGGTTTGAAACGAATTATTCGTATCACAAATCAACAGACAAAACGTCTACGTGACGGCATTAATCGTACACCCACTATATGTTGTGTAGTAATTAATAGAATACATTTCTTTATCACACTATACCTGTTTTAATTGAGTGCCCAATATCTAACAAGAGTTTATACAGGGTTATTGGAATAATGCTGAAAACCTCTTAGGGTTGACTTCTGCTAGCCCTTAGAAACATTTTGAGATAAATTATTTTTGTTAGAAAAAAAATCTTTTATTATCATTTTTTTCTTAGTTTTATGGTTTTTTGACTGAATTAGTACGAGGACCTCCTGATGTTAAAAGGCTCTTGTGCCTGTAATGTATTATTTCATATTTTTATTACTTTGTTCGATATAAATATTCAAAACTTTATTCAAAGGGAGCACGGCGCGGTTCAGTGTTGCCGCGGCGGCCGCTCTTGGCTCGGAGTAGGCATTAAAACACAATTTTTTTTAGAAACCAAAATAAATATCTCAATATGTTTGTTAGAACCAGCAGAAGTCAACCCTAAGAAGTTAAGTTTAAGAAGAAGCATTTTACCAATAACCCTGTAATCCAAAATATAGGTATTTGTATTCTTTTGCTTACAACTACTAATAAAGTAATCTAACTTATAAGTTACGAACTGACTACACAAACTTGGATGGTATCCTTCTTGTCGGGTAGTTACAACTTATTTAGGAAATTAACAAGTAACCGGAAAAGGAAGGAGGAAGCCCTACAACAAACTTACAGCCATGTTGTTTAATGGTATAGTTTAGGTGTTTATTTAACTTTGGTTTTATTTCCGTCTACCTTATTTTGTGTGATTTAATATTTGCATAATAAATACATTAAAAGAGTTTTCCAATTCAGATTTTCTGCCATTTAGCTGGACTATCCAAAGCTAATAATTCTGTTTTATTTTGGGTAAACATTCCAAATCAAATCGATCACATTCAATTTCATTAACATCGTAACCGCCAGGCGGGTCTTCACAAACAATCAACTTCAGTAGGTAGGACGGTTGGCTTCAAAAAGAAAGCATATTTCTTCCTCAAAAGACGGTAACGCATCCTTGAGTCCTCTGGTTTGCGGACATTCCCGGATGACGTTGAACACTTATCCCATAAAAAAATCTACCGTCATGAAATGGAAATCTTATTTCAAGCAGCGTTCCGGTAGTTCATATTCCGAATCATAGCCATCTCATCCTTATCCATTATCAACACAGCAACGGTTAACATACAAATATATATAATACAAAATATGGTCAAAGAAATATTTTTTCAGAATAATACAGAAAACAATGTGGTGTTTTTTTTTTCCTTTGAATATGGGTTTAAGCGTCATTATTCATTTACCTTTATGAATATTATGAATGAATATGTAACGATATCAAACGATTTCATCGACTTCAATAGTTTCATATACTGATATCATATAATGTACATTTTAAAACGTATAGAGCAAAAACAATTAATTTTAACAGCAATGCGGGCCAAATAATTGGGATAGTAACTAGTGAGACAATTTATTACGCTCGTAAAATATTTGCGTGCTTCAAATATTTTAAAGGGTACACATGCTTTGTGTTTCGGTTTGTGATTTAGTTCAGGAAAGGGTTAGAATTTTGGCTTATAATAGTCTGATACAAACAAAATGTTGTGATACTAGCTCTTTATCCCATGTTTGGCTGGCTATAACCATTTTTTAAATGGTTATAGTTAAAAAAAGAAACAAAGGCAACTTTTAAAAAAAAATATTCAACATTATCCTACCTATCATGTTAATATTATTTATTTACACTCATGTTTGTATTTTTTGAAGAATAAAGATCAAGTGTTTATCATCAGAACTATGATGTATTGTTGCCAACTGTAATGATTTTCCTAGTCAGATCAGTACAAAATGATTTCCTAGATTCCTTTACACAATTGTATATACAAAAAAAAAGTACACCTACTACAAACATTAAAGAACTTGTAATTAAACGTCCACAAAATAAAATACTCACACACCAAAGTTTACGGTTTGAAACGAATTATTCGTATCACAAATCAACAGACAAAACGTCTACGTGACGGCATTAATCGTACACCCACTATATGTTGTGTAGTAATTAATAGAATACATTTCTTTATCACACTATACCTGTTTTAATTGAGTGCCCAATATCTAACAAGAGTTTATACAGGGTTATTGGAATAATGCTGAAAACCTCTTAGGGTTGACTTCTGCTAGCCCTTAGAAACATTTTGAGATAAATTATTTTTGTTAGAAAAAAAATCTTTTATTATCATTTTTTTCTTAGTTTTATGGTTTTTTGACTGAATTAGTACGAGGACCTCCTGATGTTAAAAGGCTCTTGTGCCTGTAATGTATTATTTCATATTTTTATTACTTTGTTCGATATAAATATTCAAAACTTTATTCAAAGGGAGCACGGCGCGGTTCAGTGTTGCCGCGGCGGCCGCTCTTGGCTCGGAGTAGGCATTAAAACACAATTTTTTTTAGAAACCAAAATAAATATCTCAATATGTTTGTTAGAACCAGCAGAAGTCAACCCTAAGAAGTTAAGTTTAAGAAGAAGCATTTTACCAATAACCCTGTAATCCAAAATATAGGTATTTGTATTCTTTTGCTTACAACTACTAATAAAGTAATCTAACTTATAAGTTACGAACTGACTACACAAACTTGGATGGTATCCTTCTTGTCGGGTAGTTACAACTTATTTAGGAAATTAACAAGTAACCGGAAAAGGAAGGAGGAAGCCCTACAACAAACTTACAGCCATGTTGTTTAATGGTATAGTTTAGGTGTTTATTTAACTTTGGTTTTATTTCCGTCTACCTTATTTTGTGTGATTTAATATTTGCATAATAAATACATTAAAAGAGTTTTCCAATTCAGATTTTCTGCCATTTAGCTGGACTATCCAAAGCTAATAATTCTGTTTTATTTTGGGTAAACATTCCAAATCAAATCGATCACATTCAATTTCATTAACATCGTAACCGCCAGGCGGGTCTTCACAAACAATCAACTTCAGTAGGTAGGACGGTTGGCTTCAAAAAGAAAGCATATTTCTTCCTCAAAAGACGGTAACGCATCCTTGAGTCCTCTGGTTTGCGGACATTCCCGGATGACGTTGAACACTTATCCCATAAAAAAATCTACCGTCATGAAATGGAAATCTTATTTCAAGCAGCGTTCCGGTAGTTCATATTCCGAATCATAGCCATCTCATCCTTATCCATTATCAACACAGCAACGGTTAACATACAAATATATATAATACAAAATATGGTCAAAGAAATATTTTTTCAGAATAATACAGAAAACAATGTGGTGTTTTTTTTTTCCTTTGAATATGGGTTTAAGCGTCATTATTCATTTACCTTTATGAATATTATGAATGAATATGTAACGATATCAAACGATTTCATCGACTTCAATAGTTTCATATACTGATATCATATAATGTACATTTTAAAACGTATAGAGCAAAAACAATTAATTTTAACAGCAATGCGGGCCAAATAATTGGGATAGTAACTAGTGAGACAATTTATTACGCTCGTAAAATATTTGCGTGCTTCAAATATTTTAAAGGGTACACATGCTTTGTGTTTCGGTTTGTGATTTAGTTCAGGAAAGGGTTAGAATTTTGGCTTATAATAGTCTGATACAAACAAAATGTTGTGATACTAGCTCTTTATCCCATGTTTGGCTGGCTATAACCATTTTTTAAATGGTTATAGTTAAAAAAAGAAACAAAGGCAACTTTTAAAAAAAAATATTCAACATTATCCTACCTATCATGTTAATATTATTTATTTACACTCATGTTTGTATTTTTTGAAGAATAAAGATCAAGTGTTTATCATCAGAACTATGATGTATTGTTGCCAACTGTAATGATTTTCCTAGTCAGATCAGTACAAAATGATTTCCTAGATTCCTTTACACAATTGTATATACAAAAAAAAAGTACACCTACTACAAACATTAAAGAACTTGTAATTAAACGTCCACAAAATAAAATACTCACACACCAAAGTTTACGGTTTGAAACGAATTATTCGTATCACAAATCAACAGACAAAACGTCTACGTGACGGCATTAATCGTACACCCACTATATGTTGTGTAGTAATTAATAGAATACATTTCTTTATCACACTATACCTGTTTTAATTGAGTGCCCAATATCTAACAAGAGTTTATACAGGGTTATTGGAATAATGCTGAAAACCTCTTAGGGTTGACTTCTGCTAGCCCTTAGAAACATTTTGAGATAAATTATTTTTGTTAGAAAAAAAATCTTTTATTATCATTTTTTTCTTAGTTTTATGGTTTTTTGACTGAATTAGTACGAGGACCTCCTGATGTTAAAAGGCTCTTGTGCCTGTAATGTATTATTTCATATTTTTATTACTTTGTTCGATATAAATATTCAAAACTTTATTCAAAGGGAGCACGGCGCGGTTCAGTGTTGCCGCGGCGGCCGCTCTTGGCTCGGAGTAGGCATTAAAACACAATTTTTTTTAGAAACCAAAATAAATATCTCAATATGTTTGTTAGAACCAGCAGAAGTCAACCCTAAGAAGTTAAGTTTAAGAAGAAGCATTTTACCAATAACCCTGTAATCCAAAATATAGGTATTTGTATTCTTTTGCTTACAACTACTAATAAAGTAATCTAACTTATAAGTTACGAACTGACTACACAAACTTGGATGGTATCCTTCTTGTCGGGTAGTTACAACTTATTTAGGAAATTAACAAGTAACCGGAAAAGGAAGGAGGAAGCCCTACAACAAACTTACAGCCATGTTGTTTAATGGTATAGTTTAGGTGTTTATTTAACTTTGGTTTTATTTCCGTCTACCTTATTTTGTGTGATTTAATATTTGCATAATAAATACATTAAAAGAGTTTTCCAATTCAGATTTTCTGCCATTTAGCTGGACTATCCAAAGCTAATAATTCTGTTTTATTTTGGGTAAACATTCCAAATCAAATCGATCACATTCAATTTCATTAACATCGTAACCGCCAGGCGGGTCTTCACAAACAATCAACTTCAGTAGGTAGGACGGTTGGCTTCAAAAAGAAAGCATATTTCTTCCTCAAAAGACGGTAACGCATCCTTGAGTCCTCTGGTTTGCGGACATTCCCGGATGACGTTGAACACTTATCCCATAAAAAAATCTACCGTCATGAAATGGAAATCTTATTTCAAGCAGCGTTCCGGTAGTTCATATTCCGAATCATAGCCATCTCATCCTTATCCATTATCAACACAGCAACGGTTAACATACAAATATATATAATACAAAATATGGTCAAAGAAATATTTTTTCAGAATAATACAGAAAACAATGTGGTGTTTTTTTTTTCCTTTGAATATGGGTTTAAGCGTCATTATTCATTTACCTTTATGAATATTATGAATGAATATGTAACGATATCAAACGATTTCATCGACTTCAATAGTTTCATATACTGATATCATATAATGTACATTTTAAAACGTATAGAGCAAAAACAATTAATTTTAACAGCAATGCGGGCCAAATAATTGGGATAGTAACTAGTGAGACAATTTATTACGCTCGTAAAATATTTGCGTGCTTCAAATATTTTAAAGGGTACACATGCTTTGTGTTTCGGTTTGTGATTTAGTTCAGGAAAGGGTTAGAATTTTGGCTTATAATAGTCTGATACAAACAAAATGTTGTGATACTAGCTCTTTATCCCATGTTTGGCTGGCTATAACCATTTTTTAAATGGTTATAGTTAAAAAAAGAAACAAAGGCAACTTTTAAAAAAAAATATTCAACATTATCCTACCTATCATGTTAATATTATTTATTTACACTCATGTTTGTATTTTTTGAAGAATAAAGATCAAGTGTAAGTCTTTTAGGATATCGTGTTGCAACTTTCTTGTTTTGATCACTGGTTCTAATTTTTTGGAAGCCATGATGGCTGTGCGGTAACTGCTTTGGACTTCCACGGTTTGATCCCCGCTGCCGGCTTGAGCTGAGTTGAGCTGCTTGCCTGACAAGCTACTTATCAAGTAGAAAATGTGTCGCCTAGTGCCTAACAGTGTGTACTGGCAGCAGTCCTTGAGAGATACTAAAATTACGGATACTTGATTCTTAATAACTATTTGCATCTGACGGGTGCAATGCAATTTGTCACTTGTGATGAAATGCTTCTGTTATGGACATACCTTAACATCAGGTGGGACAATGACATAAAAAAGTAGTATTATTATATTAATTAATAGACCCAGTTTATTTTTTCTTGTAATAATTACACTTAAACTAAACATTGTCCAAATGTCAGTTTCAATTTTAATTAAAGATTTACTAACATTATCGTTGTTTAACTTCCTCGCAATCGAAGTGAAAACCGGAGTGTAAAATCGTGCAAAACTTAAATGCCAATTGCCAGCCCTTTTCTTTGGTTTGGGTTATTAAATCTGGGCTGAAATGACTTGTTTTATGCACTCATCATACAATCTGATATTTATACGAAAGCCTGATTTTGTAATCAACTGATAAAAATATCAGCCTGATCAAATATTAACCCACCAAATTTAAAACAAATGAATATGCCTCAAACAACCAATATTACGTATTATAGTTTTACTACAAAATTATAAATTTACGAGAGGAAAATTAAAGTCATCTGCGGGATTCGAACCCACGTCATCCACCCTTTTAGTCGGGTTATGCTCTGACCGACTGAGCTAACATGACAATGAGCCATGTCATAACTCCTTATAATTTTATTTATGTAGACATTTATTCTTAAGAATAAGGACCAAGTGTGTCAATTTTCAGCTTGTTTCTGAATATAATTATTGTGACACACAGATGGAGTTTCAAGCTTAAGTTTCCCTGTGTGAGTACCGAACCGTTAAAATATTAATGTCTGATTTTCTAATGTACCAACCTGCCATATTTTCAGAACAATATGCCAATGCCAATAAAAATATGTATATAGGTATCCACGTTTGTATATTTCGCTCCCTTTTATTTGAGTGCTCCTTACTGAGGGCGACGGGCCGTACGTCCCGTTTTATCACATGCCTTTGTAAACAAAGCCTTTACGACAGATAAACAACATTTTGTCGTACTATGTCGTACGCTTGGGATAACACTACGTGATATAGCAGCTAGGGGCTAGTTCAAGCCATTTTTTATATTTATGAACGAGGTCTGTAGTATGTATGTATTTACTGTGAAAATATTGTTGAATGATAACTCGTAGTCAATAACAGAACTGACCAACAAGAAAATTACGTAGGTAGTTTAAGTCCAAGTCTGTGTATATTTGAAATTGCAACGTCAGTTCGTAAAAAAATAGTAAATATAAATTAAACAGTGACAATCACGATTACAACACTAGAAACAAAGATAAGGTAGCGGTGCCAAGCTTTAGATTAGCAAAGACAAATAGAAGGACCTTCTTAGGTAAATGTGTACGGTTTTATAATAAAATTCAAAAACAAATTATAACGCTTACAAAAGGGAAATTCAAGTTGCACGAGAAAAACATTTAAAAAAATCTTACTGCACAGTTTGTGATTACTTATACTACAAAATTGCTTGGACAATTCCGCTTCTGTCAAGCTATCGCCTGTCACCGACGTAATTTAAACAAATATTATAATAATTTTATTATACATATAATAAGTATGTTACACATTGTTAAAGGAGGTTTAAAAGAATGCATTCTGCTCACAGTGGCTCTATACATTTTTTTGCTGAATGTGGCAGTATAATGTAAAATATTTCAATATTAAAATTTGTAATTGATCTTAATAAGAGCTTCGTAGACGTCTAAATCAAATAAATGATATTGACTTTGACTTTGAGCTCGAGTTGTGGTTAAAATTCCTTAGAGCATCATTGTGACGATGTGGTTTTTGAAAAATACCAGACTGCTAGCGTAGGAAAGAGAGACCTTGTTTCACATACGAGTGAGCGAAACAGAACTACGCAATATTTAAAAAGGGGGAGCGATTTTTGAAAAATCAATTCATATATAGATGAGCTTTATAAACACGGAAAAGATCTAGCTGTTTATCACATGGTTGCTACGTAATAATTAGATATAAAATTTGTATTGATACTACCAATATAAACACAAAACTTTATTAATAAAATATTGTTTTTTTTTCTATTGAAAGAAATATATTAAATCATATTTTCGTATAGAGTACATCTTCTAGAATATTATATATTTTATTTATATCTGCAAGAAGTAAAAACATATTCTAAAAACATATTCTTAATTTCCCTTTTGAGACTTACATATTTATTGTTGACTTTGACTCTTACACCATTAATTTAAAATTTTCATTTTATCTCTCCATGGCACTTTATTCATTCGACTTATTAACCTTATATCATGCCAGTGGACTCGAAACAATATGTTTTTTCTAAAACATATACAAAAAAGTTTTTCCTCCAAAAGACTAAAGGACATATTTTGTAAAAATCGAAAGTAAGTACATAAATTGTTAATGAAACTTTATCAGTTTTATAGCCCACCCGACTGACCTCCTTGGAAAAGCTGCCTTATATAATACATCTGCTACCCATCAAGTAAAGGGGACGTTGAGATGGCGTATAGCCCTGTTTTCTTGTCCTGCCCAATGTGCAGCACCACATGTCGATGTGAGTTTGTGTCTGCCTATAAGTAGGCGAATTTTAATTTTAGCCGCCTTAGACGATATTAAACAGAAGAATATGGAACAGAGGCCAATATATAAATAACTAACTTAATTCCAAATATTATTAAAACAAAAACTATACTACGTCATAAACCATATTTTATTAAAATTTAGTTAAAGTTTCGAAACAAACACAGTTAAAACTTTTAACATCAAACATATGACAAACTGAAACTCTTCGGACAAATTTAATATAAACATAAATTTTTCTGCGCTTGTGTGTCTGCAAAAACATGGTCATAACCACTAGATATGTGCATAAAAAGCCGTATACACCGAGCATAAAAAAAATACAAGCAAGGGAATTAAAAAATACACTTGTAATCTACGAATAAATATATATTGGTATTCGTAGTTTGCAATGTTTTTGCGTAAGTGTTACTTGTATTAGAATGTACTTAGTTTCACAAAAGCGCTTTTCACTTCCCGTTTAATAAGCTGCCAGCTGATTGACACCGAAGAATTTGTTGTGCCCTATTTATTTTGTGAGAAATACAACCGAAGGATTTTCTCACCTTCAACTTTATAACCACTTTGCTGTCGGCATAATATATTTATAACTGAAATGAACAAGCTGTAAACCAAGCACAAACAACTTATTTCTAATGTTAAAATAATAAGCTACTGCTGCAAAATTAATAATATGATTTAATATATTTTTATAATGACGCATGCTCCGCGGATTAATTACAAAATTACAACGATTCGAACCGGGTTCGAATCCCACACACTATAGGATACTTAGGTAGTAGGAGCGTGATATTACCAATTGCCATGCCGACAAAATCTCGGCCGGATGCTATGATACGATTTATTATGAAGCTAGTGATTTATTAATGCCCGAAATAAATTACTTTATATTTGAATTATATCACTCTTTTTACTTAGCTATTGCCGTTTTAACTTGAACCCGGTACGAATTCCGCACATAACTATAATTTTTATTCTCGTTGTATTTTTGTAATGGAATCCGTGGAGCTTGCGTCATTACAAATAAAAGCATTAAACTATACGATTGCGTCAATGTTAACAAGTTAAAAGCTAATTGCAAAAAATAGTCTTGTTTAGTACAACGTAAGTTGAATTATAGATGTCGCTCCATCCCCATACTTTGGTAAAGAACGAAAGGACAAATTAGAGTCATGCGTCTCATGTGGTTAGAGCATACCCTCGCTATACGGATAGATAGCGCGGGTTCAAATTGCGCACATTAATATAACGTTTCCTCTCGTGGTAATATTTTAGTAACTTGTTTACCTACTGCTTTAAAATTATCATTTACTTTAAAAACTGTTTATGTAAAGCTGTTTAGTTGTAATCAGCTCTTTAAACTTGACGACTTATACCCATAAAACTTGACAGAAAAGCGTCAAAAGTCTACGATCCGACATCAACCTTTCAACTTCCATCCACACTTTACTTTTAACCCAAACAAAAACAAACTTTTAAAGTCGAATCATGTTACCCGCTTCGTCTGTATTCGTCTTGACCTCGTCCCGTTGTTTTCCAAGAAAATCCAGGTAAAGTTTAGGGTAAACTCGGTAGCTATGCGGGTCAAGCTTGCATATCAAAACCGTGCAGTTTTAGTACAGGGTTGCTTCAAGTTTTAGTTTTGTTACGCGTAAGTTTTCTTACTTTGAGACTTGTAATGTGACTGTAAGGTTATGGAGATTAGGTTTGCACCAGTTTGTTTCAGAGTAATCAAATACCACTAAGTATTTGATTACTCTGCAACATGTTTAGTTATTTTTTTTATTTTATTTTGTTATTACGTATAGGTTAGCCTTTGAACACTATTTCACCTGATGGTAAGTGATGGTGTGGTCGCAGATGTTGTGCAGGCTAACCTAGAATTACTGGCTCTCAAGGACAGTTGCCGGAACACACTGTCAGGTGCTTGGCGACAGATTTTCTTCTTGAGGCTGGTAGCTAGCCAGGCAAGCATTCGCAAAATGCCCCACCACCATGCTTATAACGACGGCCATCCTAAGTCATCAACCGGGACCCACGGCTTAACGTACCCTCCGAAGCACGGAAGCGCTCAGTAGTAATGTCACCAGCGGTCACCCATCCAAGTCATGACCGAGGCGAACGTTGCTAAACTTTGTTGATCGGTTCAGACCGTTTTACTTTCTAAATCTACATCGCATGGCAATAAAAAATAATTAATAACTCATGTTTGAAAATATTGTGATCCAAAATATTTGTGGAAGTATAATTTTGTATAACATTCGGTGCTCAAAGGAGAGTTTAAGTACTTGTGAATGTCAACAACTTTGCTACAGTCACATTTAAATGAATGGCAATTCCAGCTCCTCGAGGTATAAAGCGCTTTTCGCCTTCTTCGCCTGTCTTGAGAGAAGTGCCTTGGGTACTTCTCCACCGGGCTATAAGAGGGCCTTCTCTCGCCCAAAGTCCGGTGGATTTGAACAGCTGACAGCTTCGGCAAAACCTAAGTCTTTCCTAAACAAAACAAAACTTCTAGTATGAAAAGCGTGGCTATAAAAGAAAACATCGTCTTGGAGTGACGTGTGCAGTTCAGTGTCAAGTAAACCGAGAATTGTTACACTAAAACTGACATGAACAGTATTGGATAATCGTTAAGCTCACCTTCAGGCTGACGAATTATCCGTCTCATGTCATCACTACAAAATAAAAAATAAAAAAATTATAACGGACTTCAAAATAGGAGGAGGTTCTCATTTCGACACTATTTTTTTGTGTGTGTGTTACCTCATAACTCTTTATAGGGTGTACCGATTTTGTTGTTTTTTTAAGAAAGCTGGTGCTTGTCATTTGGTTCTGAATTTATTAGAGTTACCCCTAATAATGCGCATTTTAAATTTGAAAACAGTTTTTATTATTTTGTATGCGTCATTGCTTGTATAAAACAATATTGAACATAAGCCATTTTAAACTACATACTTTCACACTAACCAGTTAGTTTTAACTTTTTCATCACAAAACTTGAGACATATATTATATAAAATATTTAAATATCCCGTAGGTTCACATATAAAACATTCGTTCAATTTAATATTCCCTACTAGCATTTCCATCTATTTCAATTGAGTTTTTATAAAATTTCCAAGCAAATGTGATTGAATAATGCATTATACTCAAATGAACAATTTGCAGCGCTCCAAAGCGCGTTCAAAACAAATACGTAGGTAATACACACCTAAAATATTCCATCGCAAGAGCATTGTTCAGAAACTCCAAATTTATTCAATAGTTTTTCGTTATGTAAATATGTGAAATTTTCAAATTCAGAATACCAAAGCACTTTGTGTTTACATTTGATTCTAGTATTTGTTTGAACAGACTAATAGATGGAATGTTAGGCTTCTTGTCACTTATGGTCCCGTATGTTTTTTGCTTAGAAAATATTGGTTTTGTATTTTTCTTGTGTATTTTAAGAACCGCAGTGTATTTTAAGACGTAATTATGGCGACCACAATCTCACCTTTCGGTAAGTAAGGATAATATTATCAAAGGCTAAAAAAGGTACCTATGAATACTTAATAATAACAAATATGTTTAAAGTATAGAAAACATCAATTTGTTACCTTAATAAAACATTTAAAAAATAAAAAGTTTAAAAATGTATCTCTAGGACAATTTCGCCTAATTTTTCTGTTAAGCCAACGTGACGTCACAAACGCCACGCATTCAAACCGGAAGAATATTCGACACGTTTCGATTCTACTTTAAGCATCCTCTGAAGGACTTGACTCTACCATAGAACATATAATAAAATGACTCTACGAACGCACTATCGAGAAATGTCGCGATCGATATATTTTTAAGTGTTTTGTTAAAGTATTAATTAGATAGTAATTAAACAACTTTAAACGGTGATATTTTTCATTATTTTGTCCCGACGTTTCAAACACTTTGCAGTGATCATGGTCACGGGGTGACTAATTGGTTTTATTTGTCACGTGAGTTATTGAGAAATTATTTGGTCTATCGTCAGAAATTTTATATATCATAACGTTCCCTATTCACGCAGTATTCGCTCACAGTGTCCAGAGGTCTTGCAGATTTGTGTCGGCTAGGTGATTCAATTAATTTTATATTAGGATCCCAAGCAGGTGGTGCTTGCCAACCATCATCTCAATTGAATTTTGAGTACTATTTCAATCGCGTCGCGTAACATTCTTGGCATAGACCAGGTCTCTCTGGCGAGGTTTGTTTTTGCAAGTTATGTCAGGAGCAATTCAGCCCGTGACGTACAAGACTTGAATTTCAACCCCCATAATCTTTCTGTGGGATGTGGGAGTCGTAAGAAGTGACGAAGGGTAAATACGTGAAGGTGGGCAGCAGCGAATTCTGAATTGCATATTCAGAATACATAGGGTTCAGAATACGGTAATAACCAAGCGTGGGAATAAGGCAACCACCCTCCACACCCCCTGACCAGGGTGATGAGGAAGACAATTTGAACGTTGATTTGATGTGAAATTAATATTATTGGTCGTAGCTTTACAAATTCTAGTTAATCGGTATTATGGAAATATCACTAAATTTTCTTCTGCATTATGAGTACATACTGCTCGACCACCACACCATAGAATTTGTTTTATCAGTCTTCAGTCTAACCACTATACTGAATCAAGTTTCTTTTTTTAATGGGATTGTGATATAAATACAAGGCGCACTTGATGCGTTAAGCGGTAACCTCTGCCTATAACAAATGCATTTCTACACGAGTGACGAACTTCACTGCGCCCTTTACCTTGAAAAAAAACAGTTGTTAGTAGTCTCATGTGCCTATAATTTGGCTTGCTCTCAAGGACTGCTGCTGGGATACACTTTTAGGTGCTTGTCCATAGATTTTGTATTTCGTAGCTAGCCATTCTAGCACTTGCAAAATGACCTACCATTATGCGGTAAAAGTCCATCCGGCGGTGGGGATCGATCCATGGATCTGCGGCTCGTCAGTCCATAGCTATCGCTTGGCTATCACTGCTTCAAAATATTCTCACGATTTCATCTATTCTTTGAAGCGGTGATGGCTCAGTGGCATTGGCTAAGGACTGCCGCGCAGCAGTCCATGGTTCGAATCCCGCCGCGGGCTTGATCTTCACCGAATGGTGGAAGGGCATTTTGCGATTGCCCGCCTGGCTAGCGACCACCCTCAAGTAGAAAATCTGTCGCCGAGCACCTAACTATCTGTTCCGGCGGCACTCCTTGAGAGCCAGTGAAATTACAGGCACATGAGACTTAACTATGACTCAAGGTGACGGGCACAGTGCAATTCGTGAATTGTTACGAAATGCATCTGTTATAGGCAGAGGTTAGTCCGCTTAATATGGTGGGACTCGAGCTTGGCCCGTCATAATAACAAATAAAAAAGCTTGCCATGAGCTGGTCTTGTTATTTCACTACCTGTACGATTACGATCTCAGCTGAAGTAGTTCTCCAAAATCTTTTCAGAGATTATTTCAATGCACATAGAGCCCCTTTCAATGTTCATAAAGCTGAACAAAATACATTAATCATTTGTAATGACCCTTATTGCGCAGTAATAAGGTCGAGTATACAATACTGGTAAGTCAGTTGGCTGACTTTTAAAGCACACCAGTGCTGCTTTTATTTCGAATGAATGAACTGGCGAAGTGTTTTGAAAGGTTTCTTTTAATACTAACTTATATTTTCGGAAAAATAACTTCTTCGTTTTAACAGAGGTATTTTATTACCTGCATGTCAGTCATGAAAATGAGTGCTTTTCGGTAATTTAATATATTATAATATTTCAGTTGCATAGAGAAAATAGTAATCATTTTGGGTAGGTCAATTTAGATCCCCTAAATATAATATGAAAGTATTATACTTCAAAACTCCTTACATATATTATGTTAACCCATTTAACCATTTTTTGACAATAATAATACCGACGATTGAAAAGCGATAATTGTCAATACTTTTCCACGTAAGTAAGTACATGAGATCTAGCGATTTGCTGAATTTTGAACATTTCAGAATTTTCAGTATATTTATGTATATTGAACTAAAAATCTGTTAAAATATCAAAAAATCAGTATATTGAACAAAAAATAAGTATATTAAAAAAAACAGTATTTTTAGCAAAATAGATTGTCTGCCTCCAAGCATTGCATTGCATTTGTGGATTGCAAACACTACTATAATTTAATAGCAAATCTAATTACTGTGCGAACGAGATATAAGTTCTAACATATCGGAGTGCCGAGTGCAGTGTAGTGTCAAGCAGTATGAGAATGTCTACACTGCCAATGTAATGGATAGGCGTAGTGCTTACCACCAGATGGGCCAATTATCCGTCCCGCGGCTCTATGACTTAAATTAAAATAAATCATTTAGAGATACATTTTTAATCTAATTTTCAATAAAGGTTATTTCATAAATCACCGTAAAAAACCATTAACAACCAAAACTGTTGGATATGGCATATATACAAATTATTGGATACGTTTTAGTAGTTGAACTCCTAGTACGAGTTTATCCGGGGAATTACTGCCACATTGGTATTTCTACTGCCAAACAATAATGTTCACGTGTTGCCGGTGAAAATACAGGCACATGAGACTTAACAACTATATGTTTCAGTGTGAGGGGCGCAGTGCAGTTCGCCACTTGTGACGAACTGCATTTGCTATAGGAAGAGGTTACCACTTAACACCGGATGAAGCTCGCGCTTGTTCCATCAGGATAGCATAAAAAATATGTATTTTAACATCACCAAATATATACATCAAAATGTATAAAATTAATAAAAAGGACTCGTCTTGCCACATTTCAGTCCCATGGAGTGTCCAAAGGAGGCGAGTCTATGGCCACCAAGCGAGCACAGCAGTACCGTCATAGCTTAAATGTACCGAATAGAGTTTCAAAGCCAAAGTCAAAATCATTAATTCAATTTAGGCTTCTACGACGCTCTTATGAAGGTCAATTACTAATTTTAATATTGAAATATTCTAGTTCAGCAACCAAAAATTGTATATAGCCACTGCGAGAAGAACGGGCAAGTAACTCGGGGCAATTCTTTTAATCGTCTATTAACAATGTGTTACATACTCGTACTTATTATATAAAATCATTACAAATTTGTTTAAATTACGTGGGTGACTGGCGATAGCTTGGCAGAGGCGGAATCGTCCAGGCATTTTTATCATATTTTAATTATATTAAGAAATCCTACTACACAGTTTGTGATTACTTTCACAAACTGTGTAGTAGGGTTTCTTAATCAATATATCTTTCACGTGCAACATGAATTTCCCTTCTGTGACTTGTAATATGTTTGGGAACTTTATTATAAAACCGTACACAATTACCTAAGAAGAACCTTTTACTTGTCTTTAAAGTCTCCATTTTATAAATACACTAATGGAGCCTATTTTGAACGAATAAATAAAGCTGTTTACCTGTCAATAAGGTAAGTGGTTGGAAACCGCAGGCAACAAGACCCTGAGTCGCTATAATAAGGTCTGAAAGGCTCTGAAAAGCTTTATAAAAGCTAGACTTTTTAAAATCAAAGGTAGAAGAAACGCGACACGAACATACCTTTATATAATCTCATTCGGTATTATTCTAATTATGAAATGAAGTACAGACTTTTATAGGCATATTTTATTTGCATACTTCTTTAAGAAAATTAAAAAATTAAATTAAGACATCATTCTCCTCACAAAACAATGCTTTAAAACATTATTTAATTATTAAAGTACAATGTGTCCCGACCAAGAAGGTTTCAATTCAAGTAAGTACACATTATCTGTGGTGAGCGCTGGTTCCGAGCCAATAGAACAATAACAGACTCTTTTGGCCAGAAAAATCAAGAAAAGCGTATAGCCATGAGATTAAATAAAGTAGTGTATGCAACTGCATATAATTAAGTATTAAAACACTCGTGTAATCTTATTTTGAAACTCGCCTGTGGCTCGATTCAAAAAACTACACTCATGTTTTATTACCCTATGTTATATGATAGTTGCATAAACTACTATGATCACATCTTTTTATTCTTTATTTAAGCTCCTAGGTGTGTGACTAAAGCGGATAATCGTAAAATAGTTACGCTACTTAGCTTAAGATGGTAAGGCATACTATAAGATTTGTATGCAAGTAACTTTTCAAACAAACGTATATTTTCCTCATGTTTTATATAGGTATCGCGTGTTAAGAGTTGTTTAAATTTTGCAGCAGCCAGAAAAAATACAGGCACATGAAATTCAACAACTGTGTTTTTCAGCGTGATCTGTTCAGTGTGTCAAAGGCATCTGTTATAGGCAGAGGTTAATCCGCTTAACATCAGGTAGGCATCGTGGTTGTTCCATCACAATCACATACAAAAAACAAAATATATCATTATAGTATAAGAGATATACCTCAATTGTATTCACAGGATGCATAACTCAAATGACGTAGCATATTCGAAAAAAATAAAACAAATATTTAGCACTCAACATCCATAAAACCGTCTTAAAATACAATAAACCACCCGAAATACTTTGCTTCTGCTAAATATCCAAGCCCGCAAAAACCGGAAACCTTTTTGCAATTAGACGTATTCTAACCGTTCGTATTCGAACACCTACTTCCCCGCACTTGATTCTAAAAATCTGCCCCACATTTTCTCGGACAAAGGTGCTTGGGGACCTTTTTAACACCACCTCAAAGTGGTTTCGAGCTTCGGTAAGTATATATTATTCCAGGCGCAATCCATTTATACTTTATGTGGACTCGTTTTCAATTAAGTATACAGTGCTATACAGTTGACTGATTGAGACTCGTATTAATAAATACATCTCAAAGTTTAGATCGATTTTAAGATTTTAAGACCACCGCCAAGTAGAAAATCTGTTACCAAATACCAGGCGGTCTTCCGGCAGCTGTCCTTGAGAGCCAGTTATTCTACGTTAAGCCTGTTAACACCTTCGATCACATCATCACTTACCATCAGGTGAGATTTTGGTCAAAAGCTTACCTAACAGGAATAAAAATAAACTAAAATAGCTGCATCATATAATCGATCTCAACTTTAACATGCATTTATTAATACGATCCTTAGAGTCTAATTCAGTTAGAATTGATTGATTTTTCGCTTCATTAGAAAGCCATACCTACTTAAAAAAACATTTATGGAAGTAATTATGTACTTTATATTCGATTGTTAAATAAGAGCCTTTTTTATAGCTGTAAGGCTAACCTTTGACCACTATCTCACCTGGTGGTAAGTGATGATGTGATCAAAGATGTTGTTCAGGCTTGCCTAGAAATACTAGCTCTCAAGGAAAGCTGCCGGAACACACAATTAGGTGCTTGGCGACAGATTTTCTTCTTGAGGGTGGTAGCTAGCCAGGCGGGAATTCGCAAAATGCCCTATCACCATGCTGTAACGACAGACATCCTAAGACAACAACTGGGACCGATGGCTTAACGTGCCCTCAGAAGCATGGAAGCGCTCAGTAGCAATACAACTCCTGACCGCGGCGGACGTGGCTTAAAATACACTCGAGAGCAATGAATCCGGGTCACTTAAAGAATGTTAAAAATCTCGGAAACTAAAAATGATAGGTTAATGCAATAAATTGTATTTAATAGACAATGTAATACTCCTTAAATGAAAGTAAAAAAAATATGAGTCACCATACATTTTATTAACACAAAATTACATAAAGAAAAAACTGCTGATCTCTCCTTAAAACAAAAATAGGAAACATGAAATTTTTGAACTTTATTACGATTTTCTTGAATTTTAATACTTCGTATTGCCTCCTCGTGCTTCCATTACTGCGTTAACGCGGTTTGGCATGCTGTACACCAAGTTCCTTACACGATTTTGGGGAATATTCTCCCATTCCTCTGTGAGAGCAATTTTGAGCTCAAGAAGCGTGATTGGGGGAGGGTTTCGTTGTTTTACGCATCTGCCTAGCTCGTCCCAAGCATGCTCGATCGGGTTGATATCCGGGCTGCGCGCTGGCCACTCCATACGAGTAATGTTCATCTCTTGAAGGTAGTCATTCACAATCCTACCTGTATGACGTCGGGCATTGTCATGCATAAATATAGCATCCTCACCTAAATTGACCATAAATGGACCAACGTGATCATTGAGGATTTCTTCCACATATCTTACGCTAGTTAAAGAGCCGTTTTCTATGATCACCAGCTCTGTGCGACTTTCAGAAGAAATTCCGGCCCACACAAGTACAGACCCACCACCGTAGGCTACTTTTTCTTCGATGCATGCTTGCTTGAATCTTTCCCCTGGTCTTCGATACACTCTGTGTCTTCCATCGTGCTTGTAGAGCATAAATTTTGATTCGTCGGAGAACATAACTTTTGACCAATCTTCAATACTCCAATTTACGTGGCTCTGGGCATATCTTAGTCTCGAAATACGATGCCCACGCTCCAGTTTAGGGCCGTTTGCAGGTCTAAGGGGTTTTAAGTTAGATTCAGCAAGCCGACGTCTTACTGTCCATGCACTTGGGTTACTTCCTCCGAGGCGTCGAAACTGATTGGTGAGTTCAGTTCCTGTGAGAAAGCGATTTCGAAGCATGGTGTTCACCAAGTATCGGTCTTCTCGTGCTGTGGTACACCTGGTTCTGCCCGTTCCTGGTCTGCGTAGGTTAGAACCAGTTTCTTCGTAACGTCGGAGAACTCTTTGTACTGTTGACAGCGACACACCGACAGTCCTGGCTGTATCGCGCTGGCTCCGGCCGGTTTCCAGCATTGTAAGTATTCTGGTGCATTCTTCAGGCGTAAGCGACATAATTTCAGCTTGAATAATGAATATAGAGCACTATCAACATGGTTTATGTACCCACATAAATGACAGATTACAAACAAAAGCAAAACCAAATGCTGTAATTTCGTAGTTCCATCTTCGAAAGTGGCCCTTTTTCAAATTTGATTTTTTTATGATATAACTTTACAATAACTAAGAAGTTTTAATACCTTCATTTAAGGAGTATTACATTGTCTATTAAATACAATTTATTGCATTAACCTAGCATTTTTAGTTTCCGAGATTTTTAGGATTCTTTAAGTGACCCGGATTCATTGCTCTCGAGTGTAGTTGATCGATTAAGAATGGCTAAGCAAACTTCGCTACCGGCGCTCCAAAATGTTATCAATTATGTACTGTATCAGCCGGATTGTCCAATGCTGAACATATCCTCCCTTATAATGGGGGGGTTTGCCATGATTCCCACGCTTCAGGCGTCTTGGGGATTGCAATGTGAGATGCCAGTTCCTCAGAAAGCGCTGCTACCCACCTTCTGGTGTGTTACCTTAAGTCACCTCTTACGAAACCCACGGGTAGAGATAGGGGAGTGACATTTTAGCCCGACTCCCCTCGGGACGTCAATTACGTAACCCTGGTAACACTCGAGCTAGTGTAGCGAGAAAACAGACGCATATAGTTGTATTTAGTTGAACACTCTACTTTCAATAACGACTTCAAGAAAATAACTCTAGAATTCTATAAAGTTTTCAACTTAAATTGAAAACGTTGGATTTCACTAAGAAAATATAGTGCCTGAAACTTTTACTCCATTTATGCGATCATCGTCATGACATTCGATAGGTTTGAAGAAAAGCACTGCATAAATTCCAAAGGTTGTCTGTAAGAGATTGCTTTAGCGATAAGACCGCCGATTGTATTGCCATTGTACATATTCAATTAGGTAATATATTTGTAGATGAACAGATACATTTAACTTCTATTGCTTTATATGTTAATCATTGTTTTGTAAATGTATTGTCCTCATTATTCTTTTGTTGGCATGACATAAAGAGTTATCGTATCGTATAGTATATTACCACCCAAAAGTTGGGTCTCCATTTTGACGAAGAAGAAAAATTTAAATCATATTATGTTTATTATATAGTATTTTTCAATTACTTTTTGCTATCTCTTTATTGTTTTTTATTGTTACTAAACGCGACTGTATCTTTTCGGATCTGAGCATATAAACATAATATAAAAGCCACTGAAAATGCAAAATAAATTCATAATTGTAAATGACAACTGGTTCAATCAAAATATCATATAAAAATGCATCTGACAGTACGGATTCATAAAAATTAGGTTGTCTAAATGATATTATTGTAGAAGCTGTAGTATTGTATATAGGTCGCAGTATTTTGTTAATAAAGGCATTTCGCCGATAAAATAAATATAAATTAGTCTCTAGATAATGTCTTCAAAAGTTCACCATTTAATTATATAAAATTCAAATAGAGTTATAAAATACGCATGTATAACACTAAATTTCCTATATCGTTTTAATTCAGAACCCGGTCTTACATTTCAAACATACTCAGACGCACTTTATACTCCACATTATCGCAATACACAAAACACACGCCTCTGTCTGTACACTTTCAAAAAGATTTTCATCCATATTGCTTGCAGTTAAGAGTGTTTGTTTGGTTAGCGAGAGTACATTGTATGTTTGTTTTTACGCAAAGAGCTGTTGAGGTGATGAGTGTGGCGTTGAAACTTGTCTGTATTCACGAGGGCTGGTGCGATATTTGTTTTGTGTTTTCAATCGGTGCTAACCTCTGTATCATTGTATAACAAATGCGCTTGTGTTCGTATTGAGATTTTTTAAACGTTCCTAGCGAAGTTTTCCTAGCCGTTCTTTAACGATCAGTTAAGTTAAGCAACGTCCGCCTCGGTCATGACTTGGATGGGTGACCGCTAGTGACATTACTACATATCGCTTCCGTGCTTCGAAGGGCACGTTAAGCCGTCGGTTTTGATTGTTGTCTTAGGATAGTCGTTATAGCATGGTGGTAGGGCATTTTGCGAATGCCTGGCCACCCTCAAGTGGAAAATCTGTCGCTAAACACCTCTCGGTGTGTTCTAGCAGCTGTCCTTGTGAGACAGGAATTCTGGGTAAGCCTGGACAACACCTTCGACCACATCATTACTTACCATCAGGTGAGATAGTGGTCAAAGGCTAAACTACCAAGTATAAAAAAATATTATATTTCTGAGATTTGTTGACACACTTAGGTTAGTACTTTTTCACTAACCTTAAGTACTTTATTAGTTAGTTCTTAATCTTGTAGATTAGAATTGTACTTATATAGTACACAGCACACAATTGGTACTTAAGCACTTAGAAGTTAGGTATTGTAGAAAAGGAAGAATTTACAAAGAAAATATTATTATTATGATATTTTCTTTATGGTACAATAATACACAATACAATATGAAGAAAATTTAAATAACAAGCCCTTATTGTTAACACAAGAACTGCTGTTGATATAATGTTATTTACTATACATACACATAACGTAATTTTTCACGATCCACCACACGTGTTAAGCGGTAACCAGTAACAGTTCGTTACACGTGGCGAATTGCACTGCGCCCATCAAACCTGAGACAAGTTTTTAAGTCTCATGTGCCTATAATTTCGCCAGCACCAATACTTTTCAAACCGCAACACAGTAATGCGAACATTACTGCTTGGCGGTAGATATAGATTTGGCAGCAGTACTTCCCCGGTCAAAATCGTACAAAGAGATCTACCACCACTAAAACATGCCAGGACCTCGTCATCGTCCATTTCCTAGGAGTTTCCTAGGAGCATTCTTCGTCATATCCGTCTGTTAAAAGTACTACGACCACCCAGAGCTAACTACGGTAAAATAAATCTAAGAAACGGTAAAAGAAGTGTCCAGGTGGCCGAGGAGGTTTAGGCATCTAATGCGGGTTCGCTTCCCGCCCGGGGCATACAATTTCGTGCTCCAATAATTTGTAAGAAAAAGAAGTCTAGTTTATGAAGGTGCTAAAATGTATAACTAGTTGCCTAAGGAAATAAACTCCCTAAATTAAAAAAAAATACTCAAAGCCAACGATTTTAAAGGAAAGGTAAAATTAAAGAATTTAACTGCATGTTTCATATAATTATAATCCCATGATGAAATGTTTGCAGCACTGAGTACTAACCGGGCTATTGCATGCAACAGTCGCACAGTAGACAAATTTACGACTACCTTCAATATTACTTATACATTATTGTTTACCTAATGACATGTATGCTTACCACGTACAATATTATGTATTTCTCTGTAAGGCAATTTTTAATTCTTTTGAGAAATAAATTATTTAAACCGTATAACTTAACATTCAAAATTGTATACGTCTGACGATCTACTTTGCTACTCATCACCACCCAGTGCAGTTACTATTATATCATATTCATGATAGCGCGTTGTGATATTCACACATAGACATACCGGCACCAACGAGACCAAGTGTTGACCCTTGCTGTCAAGACCTCGCGTCGTCACCCATCCCACTTGCTAATCTGAACTCATCCCATTAAAGGTACATAAGTCATAGTCTGCGCCAAAGAGATCTTGCCAACGTAGAAAGTATAGTTTAGATCTGCCAGCGCGTAATGTCCAGCACTCGTTCATACTGTCAGCACTTTGCATGGAGACACTGAAGGCATAATATCTACTAGCTGAGAGAGTTTTCTATAGCTGTGCCATTGCGGCTGACGGCGACAAATCTCTGTGGCTCCGTGAATTATCTTTGTATCTACAATCGCTCTAACCGCAGAAACGTTTAAGCGACGCATGGATATTTACCACACAAACATTGCCAGACGGTCATAGGTACGCACACATGCACATATAAAACACGAGAATATCGGTCCATGCCTCCGTTCTGGTCTATTGGTACGCTACTGTTAAGTAGCGTTACTGTTAAGGCCCTTGGGTACGTCAAATTCGTACTTTCTAAAGCGAACTCCTCCGTAACCGCTGAAGTTGAAGACTTGAAAAATATATATTTTATAGATGAATTCAAGTACAACATTTGCAACATATGATTTTACGGTATTACTATTACTTTTGCCTTAAAAAAAATTCAAACTACATACTATTTCTTGACTTATATGGCGAACTCCTTCTAAACGGCTACGATTTTTGAAAAATAAATTGTACCATTAAATTTCTAGATTGTTATACTACAATTATAACATAGCTTTTGTAAATCCATTGATATTTTCCTAAGAAAATGTCGAATTATTCAGATTCAGAACGCTTGCGGTTCCGAGGTGCTCTGCGCGGACGCGGGCGGCAGTGTTGCGCAAGCGTTGGCACGGGGAGGCTGTGTCGCTCGTAGCTCCGCTCGCGCTTTCGACTGATAACGATCTTGTCTTTGTATTAGTGCATTGACACGCGAGATTCGTAGCTGTGTGCGTGCAATGATTCGCTCGCTGCAGAGGGCCAACTTGATTGCGACGTGAAGTATGCGCGGTGACGCTTTATTATTGGTATTTTGTAGACAAATTTTATTCGAATTGTCTCACATATGAAAAGAATCAAAACTTGAAATTGACAATGTTGTGGGTAAATTACAATGGGCGGCCTTATCAATAAGATCAATGAAAAGTTTTATAATATAATGTACAAAATAAATTAGTAATGTCTATAACGCTCTCATGTTATAACTGGTTAACTAAAGATAATATATTTTTTTATATTATGGTAAATAGTTTCCGGCTTTAGTAGTTTGTAGGGTACAAAATGGTTCTCTACTACATTTAGAGTTTGTATGGGGCTACATACATCTTTTGGAGTTCTAAGCTTTTCTTGATAATTGTATTAGGTGTTTTGATATAGGTTAATTGAAGCCAAGTGAAGATGGATAACGTATCTCGAAAATAGTGAGAGATAGGTAAGGGAGATTAGCACCGTGGGGTGCCGGGTTAGAATTGCACCTCCCCATATAATCCCGTGGGTGTCGTAAGAGGCGATTAAGGGAAAACTACTGGAAGGTGGGCAGCCACGTGGGGTGCCGGGTTAGAATTGCACCTCCCCATATCATCCCGTGGGTGTCGTCAGAAGCGTCTAAGGGAAAACTACTTAAAGGGGGGCAGCAGCGCCTTCTAAAGAACTGCCAACTTACATTGCGATCCCCAAGACGCCTGCCAAGTGTGGGGATTATGGCAAATACCCCCTTAAAAAGTGAGGCTGTGTTCAGCAGGGGACGAACTGACTGTTACAGTTACAGTACTGAAAATCGATATATAGGTTTTTCTGGACGTCCTTATTCCAAATTTGGAATTTATTTTTCGATGACGTCTGCCAAGTGAAAAAAGTTAGTCCGATATGGCTGAAAATCGATATCTAGGTTGTGCTGTGCGTCATTATTCCGAATTTGGAATGTATGTTCCGATGACATCTGCCAAGTGAAAAAAGTTACCTAGATTTGGCTGAAATTCAAAATCTAGGTAGTTCTAGACGTCTTTATTCCGAATTTGGAATTTATTTTTCTATGACGTCTGCCAAGTGAAGAAAGTTACTCCGATTTGGCTGAAATTCAAAATCTAGGTAGTTCTAGACGTCTTTATTCTGAATTTGGTATTTATTTTTCGATGACGTCTGCCAATTGAAGAAAGTTACTCCGATTTGGCTGAAATTCAAAATCTATGTAGTTCTAGACGTCTTTATTCCGAATTTGGTATTTATTTTTCAATGACGTCTGCCAAGTGAAGAAAGTTACTCCGATTTGGCTGAAATTCAAACTCTAAGTAGTTCTGGACGTCTTTATTCCGAATTTTGAACGAATTTTTCTATGACGTCTGCCAAGTGTGGAAAGTTACTCCAATTTGGATGAAATTCAAAATCTAGGTAGTTCTGGACGTCTTTATTCCGAATTTGGAATGTATTTTACGATGACGTCTGCCAAGTAAAAAAAGTTGCTCCGATTTGGCTAATAATCGAAATCAAGGTTTTTCTGGACGTCTTTTTTCCAAATTTGAAATTATTTTTTCGACGACATCTGCCAAGTGAAGAAAGTAACTCTGATTTAGCTGAAATTGAAAATCTAGGTTGTTCTGGACATCGTCATTCTGAATTAAGAATTAATTTTTTGAAGACGTCTGCCAGGTGAAAAAGTTACTCCTATTTGGCTGAAAATCGATATCTAGGTTTTTCTGGACATTTTTGTTCAATATTTGGCATACATTTTTCGACATCTGCTAGGTGAGGAAAGACACTCCAATTTGGCTAACATTCAAAATCTAGGTAGTTCTGGACGTTTTTATTCCGAATTTGGAATTTATTTTTCGATGACGTCTGTCATGGGAAGTAAGTTACTCTGAATTGGCTGAAAATCAATATCTAAGTTTTTCTGGACGTCCTTATTCCAAATTAGGAATTTATATTCCGATGACGTCTGCCAAGTGAAAAAGTTCCTCCGATTTTGCTGAAAATCGATATCTAGGTTGTGCTGTGCGTCATTATTCTGAATCAGTACTAATATTATAAATGCGAAAGTAACTCTGTCTGTCTGTCTGTCTGTCTGTCTGTTACGCTTTCACGCCAAAACTACTGGACCGATTTGAATGAAATTTGGTATGGAGATAGTTTGACACCCGGGAAAAAACATAGGATAGTTTTTATCCGACTGCGCAAAAATCAGTACTAATATTATAAATGCGAAAGTAACTCTGTCTGTCTGTCTGTCTGTCTGTTACGCTTTCACGCCAAAACTACTGGACCGATTTGAATGAAATTTGGTATGGAGATAGTTTGACACCCGGGAAAAAACATAGGATAGTTTTTATCCGACTGCGCAAAAAGAGGTTAACGTTTTTGCGCGATAACCGACATACGCGCGGGCGGAGCCGCGCCCGGAAAGCTAGTTTGGAATAATTTTATCTATGTCGTCTGCCAAGTGAAGAAAAATACTCAGAATTGACTAAAAATGGATATCTAGGTTGTTTTAAACGTTATTATTCCAAGTTTAGAATTTGTTTACGATGACGTATGCCCAGTAGATAAAGTAACTTCGATTTAGCTGAAAAGATCGATCGTCTAGAACAACCTAGATATCGATCTAGGTTGTTCTAGACGTCTTAATTCCAAATCTAGAATTTATTTAACAATGACGTCGGCCAAGTGGAAAAAGTTACTTTGATTTGGCTACAAATCGATACTTATCTTGGTTTTCCTGGACGCTTTTCTATTCGTACTATCGATCTTAATTGTTATTAACTTGTTGTGAAGTGCGTGAATCCCTCTAGGGTGAGTTCCTTATTTATTATTGTTATTTCATAGTGCTGACTAAAACCTTTGTAACGTAAACAGCTGTGCTGCCCTACCGCGCTAGACTGTGAGTTTTAAAATGTGAGTCGCTGGTAACAGTACCACGATCGTGTCAGTGCGGCTTGGCAACAGTTGGCTAAGGAATATCAGCTACTAAGCCGGTGTCTTCCTTCCAGGATTCCACTTCACTGATTTAATCCGAGGACGGGTGTTTCAAGCACTCACTACCGAGATCCAGAACTATCAGCTGACGCCAAGACCGCCACATCTGGGACCTGGATCACGTGTACTATCAGGCCAGTGTCTCCCTCCGGTCTATGTAACTTCAGTAGAACTGTGTATGTGCAACCTGATAAGGCTTGGCCTAATAAACTTTTCAAACCTACTCCTTGAGTTTACCTACCTACCTGCTGGCCGTGGGATGATTAGCAGTTCCCTATCGCCGCAGTACGATAAGAGTAGGAAAATTATGATTACTTATCAAAGACGCACGAATTAACATTTAAATAATATGTTGACTAACCTCGACGTTTCGATCAAGTTGCATTGACCGTGGTCACGAGTAGACTGAAGAAGCGGGTGTCATCGTCTTGAGGAGCGGTGGGAGCGATTTAAATCTACCCCGCTTGGTTTTCGTTATTGTAATTTAGAAACATGAGTTTAGTTCACGAAAGTTTAAAGAAAAGTACTTATAAATCATTTATTCAAATCTCCTAATAACTGAGAAAGTATATCGGTTACCTTTTCACGATGGAACCAATCTTTACAATATAGCTGTAGATAAATTGCCCATATTATTATTTCCTAGACAAGAAATTATTCATCTCATATCTCGTACCCGGAAAGTAGTGTTTGTTTGATGCGAGTAGCGGGTGGAAGATGCTTCCCACCTATGGGCGGGAAAATCTAAAGGTAAATACTTCCTTCCCAAGGGCCGACATGTCCAATAGCACAAACGTTGGCCATTTTGTATTTTTGCGTACGACACAGTCGTCCCTATTCTTATTTTTCAATGTATTTTCGCCATTATACAAATCTTCCTTTTATATCGTCGTTTTTAAACGAGTAAACCCGCGTCGGCTATAATCTCATTTATAAGGAGATTTGAATAAACGATTGATTATTATAATTTTCTTACTCTTATCCGATATATCTTAGCGTTTTAAAGATACGTCATCTATCTTTACTTAGCAAACGTCATTGAAAAATTAAATCCAAATGTAGAATAATGACGCCCAGCACAACCTAGATATCGGAGTAACTTTCTTCCCTTGACAGACGTCATTAAAAAAATAAATCTTAATTCGGAATAATGACGCCCAGCACAACCTAGATATCGATTTTCAGCCAAATTGAAGTAGTTTTTCACTTGGCAGACGTCATCGGAAAGTAAATTCCAAATTTGGAATAAGGACGCCCCGAAAAACCTAGATATTGATTTTCCAGAAGACGTCCAGAACAACCTAGGTAGGTACACTATACATTTTCATTTGACGACTGATCTCAGTCGCAGTTGCAATTGCGGATACTCACTAGAATCGTACGGTAGGAATATAAAGTGCCATGTTACCGGAGCGCATCGCGCATCTGCATATTCTTTGACCGTTATATTTGTGCAGCGAGCGCGGAACGTATGCGGCGATACGCGAGTAAAGTAAGCTCGATTAGGTCCAGATGCTCAAGGCCATTGGCGACTCTAATCGCCTTAATACGTACATAGAGAATATTGGGTATTATATTTTTCGTCTTTACCTTGTTAATGAACGCTACGTAAGATGTATATAGAAAGGAATGGACACTGCTACAGAATTAATATGATATTTGCGTGTACCATTATAAAGTGGAACATTGTTATGTACATATTTGTTCACTCACAAAGGCGCATTTGTACCTACGGGTAAGTCTCGCTTGTACACTACATCTTTGTGTGGGTGGAAATGCTAATAATACATAAAGTAAATCAATAATATGTTAAATATTATTGCTTGGGTAAGAAGCTGTATTAATCGTATGTAAGTGCGAGTCGGACTCGCGCACGATGGGTTCCGTATCATTAGCTATATAGACTATTAGAATAGCGGCAACAGAAATACATCATCTATGAAAATTTCAACTGTCTAGCTATCACCGTTCTTGAGATACAGCCTGGTGACAGACGGACGGACGGACAGCGAATCTCAGTAATAGGATCCCGTTTTTACCCTTTGGGTACGGAACCCTAATATGTGAAAAGAGTTGTACCCAAATTTTTAAGATTTACATTGCTTCAGTAATGTGTAACAGTAGTTACTATTAGAAGACATCGTTTTTGGCTTTTCTTTAACTACAACATTTTTACGCGCAATAGGGCTACACTGATAAGGCTTTTCGAATTCTTTAGGGGTATTCGAAACACAATCCATATTGCGGAACCCACATTGTAATATCTTTTTTATTATATGAATTATGCATTACAAACAGATAAGCATATTCGAAACGGATAAATATTTTAAACTAGTAAATTGAATATACGTACTTAAGTAATTTATACAGTAAATTAATACCAAAACATGGCTGTTATTACACCAAGCCAGGAATAGTATGTAATATGCACTTCTATCTACGCAATGCTTCTACTCTAAGGTATTATTGAAATAAAACTCTGATATTCTTCTTATAATAAAAACCTACTCACAAACAGAATTATTTAAACCTACTGTACCAATCTTGGACAAATAAATTGTATTTCGTTTTTGGACATTTTATTGGTAAACCGAATTGGGTATTATATTTTATCCTACGACGCGAAGTCTGTAACCTAAAGGACATAAGGCCCAAGATTGTAGTCTGTTCACATAGAAATTATTATTATAATATAAAATTCATAGCATGTTTATTCAAAATAGGGATATAAATTCTATATTCTTGAATACCTTATTCGATGTTCGATAGTGTATGAGGTCGAAAAAGCGGGTACGATCCCTGTCAAAGGCTGAAATTTTGTGCTCTTAAAATGTGTAGCTGTGGTTAGTTAATCATGTGAAAGTGCTTGAAAACTTTTTTTTTATTTAGAAATATAAAAATAACACTATGTAACGAAATAAATATACAGGCTTTTTTTTTGTTTTATTCCCTTCTACAACAACCTCAACTGATATATTTGAAGATATATATAGAAATCTGGCTTAAACTAGAATGGGAGCTAGCTGTCAAGGACTGCTACCAGAATACGTTATTACATGCTTGGCGACCGATTTTTTATTTGAGCAACTACCCAAGTGAGCTTACACAAAATTTAGCTAACTGCCACCTTCAGATAGATAATCTTCCTGAAGGCAGAAGTTATCTATACGGGCATTCACCTTACTATCATGCATAAGGCGGAAACTTACTTCATAGGTCCCATAACTAGCATACTTTCGTCAGCAGTACGTCAGCACTTTGAAATCCATCACCAGTTTGCATCTACGTACACGTGTTGTGTTTACTTTAATCATTCTAGCACCATTCTCGTTGTATATTCAATTCCGTTTGACGGTACGCTTCTGTAGTAAATTGGTTTACGTATTCACGCCACTAGACTGTCAATCCATCACGATATTGGTCTATATTGACGGAATTTTAAGGCTTATACTAACATTATTATTTCGTTTTTAGTTGAAATAGACATCAGCCTTCTGAAAACTTGCCAAAAATGAAAATTTTTATTCATCTTAGGTATAACATTTGAAATTATTGGAGAATATTACAATTTAATTCCAAATACTTCAAAGACTTGTTTTTTTTTTGATTCAGATTACACTAATACGGGGCCTTTCTGAGAAAAGTTTGTATAATACAAATAAGTTTAGAATTATTATAAATTATGAACATTTTAATAAGTAGCTTTAAGATGATATTCATTTTAATATCTTTTTATTTTCTTTTATATATAGACACACATGTATGTGTGTCTATATATTTTATTTTTAACATTTTATCTCCTACTTTTTTTTCACGTTTTAAGGAAAAGTGTATAATTTACTTTTTATTTCTACGTAAGCTTTATGAATTAATAAATTTAGGTATATGAAAATTAAATTTAAAAATAAATCGTTCAAGTGCGTGTTATAATCTCCCACTGAGATATCCGTACCAATAAAGAATATATTTCAAACACTGTTATTTTTCCTACAGTTCGAGATCCTTAGCTGGAGTCCGACCTGCACTTGGCAGGTCTTTATTATAATTTTATACGGTTATTATTGGACTCTAATCGTAGAAGGAATAGTGCTTATACCAATTATCATTTATACGATAGAGCATCAACAAAAAATCGTTAATATATAAATATTAAAATTAAAATCAAAATTTAAGTAGGTACACGTTTCTTGTAACGGGTAGCAAGTTTATTCTCAGCGTTTTGTTATTATTATTTTTTATTAGACAATGTGCCTTACCAATTCATTATGTGTGAAAATTACAATTTTTATGCCTGATTAGCCTTTGACCACTACCTCATCTGATGTTTAGTGATGATCTGGTCGAAGATGTTGTTCAGGCTATAGATTTACTGGCTCTCTATTATAGCTGCCGGAATACACCGTTAGTTGACAGATTTTCTACTTGAGAGTGGTAGCTAGCGAGGTGGGCATTCGCAAAATGCCCTAACACCATGCTATAACGACTGCCATCCTAAGACAACAACCGGACCAACGGCTTAACGTGTCCTCCGAAGCGCGGAAGTGCTCAGTAGTAATGTGAGTGACGGTCACTCAACCAAATCATGACCGCCGCTTAACTTCACTACAAGCGCTTTAATCGGCTACCTATCACGGTTAAAAGAAACCGACGTACTGACGGACCGAAAGACGAGGTTTAGTAATAGGTTCCTAATGTTTTGCAAAAACCCTTGAAATAAACCAACGATCCCACGTTTTTTTTTATCGAAGCCGTTACAATATCCTATTTAATTTCCTAATCAGTTATTGATATCGTAAAATGTTTTGAATGAGTTTGTGCAGGGTCATTGAATATAAGCTCACAACCTCTGAAATGCTAAAGCTGTATTGTATGACCAATTTATTCTTATACAACTTTACTCAAAACAAAATAATATATTTCTTGAGAAGATAGTTTATTTTCTTTAGCCATTCCCAAATGGGGAAGCGGGATTTCACAGAAACTAACCTTGTAGCGCAATCTTGTTATAATGGACGTGACATGTTCAGAAGAAACTTCATCTGTCACACGTGTCGCCTCGTAACGTATCAATGTTGCCTTGCTGTTTACTCACATGCTTCTAGCGAGCTTGTCCCAAGTCGAGGCGACACGGCGTCAATTAATGGGCGTTACAGTATGGGGTTCCATCCATTCAATGAATACTGGATGGCTTTGGTTTTACACGACTGCCTAAAAAAAGGAGTGTTGTATTTTCAGAGTTCATGTATGTTTGTGACTTTTTTATGCCACCAATTTTTCTAAACGACTGAACCGATTTTAATGTACGAGATATCGTTAGAGTCGTCTTGATAGAGCAAGTGACAGTAATTTAAAAAAACGGATTTCAGACGCCATATTGTGAGATAAAAAAAAAATGTTTTCTTCCAAACCCATCGAGTGAGTTATCAAAATGTAGGGCTTTGAAAAACGATTCCATCAGTACTAATATTATAAATGCGAAAGTAACTCAGTCTGTCTGTCTGCGCTTTCACGCCAACAGACCGATTTGAATTATTTTTTTTACCGGCGGTATGCCTTTATTTAACAAAATACTATGAACTATGCACAACACTACAGCAACTACTACAATAAAAGCATTTAGACAACCTATAAGTCATAGCAGACTCATAGGCAGTCCAAATGGTCCAGCCCACTCCCAGTTGGCAGCGTGCCATGCTGGATACCGATTTGAATGAAATTTGTTGTGGAAATTGTTTGATACCCGGGAAAAAACATAGGAAAGTTTTTATCCAACTGCGCAAAAAGAGGTTAATGTATTTGCGCGATAACCGACATACGCGCAGGCGGAGCCGCGCTCGGAAAGCTAGTAAATATATATAACATGCAATTTTAATTTAAATGGCACGATAAAACTTTTAACGAAAATAAATAAATACATTCGGGTTTTAACTTTTTAAATTAATGTATACCTATTTGTTGGAGTTGAGGATATGTCGATACTACGTTGGGTGAATCAGCGCTTTACTTTTTGTGAGTACTGGGGAATGACTTATGGTAAAATACTGGAATGTGGGTAGGAGTGCAGTCTGAGGAAGTATTCAGCAGTGGATTATTCTGTGGCAGTGGACATTCCGGCTGATGACTGTATCCTACAAATTTTGTACTTTAATAATAATCATTAAAATGAAAATCTTTTTACGACTAAGAATTTTTAATTTCCAACATTTAGACTAATTCTATAAGATAGAAGATAGAAGATATTTGACTTCTATGGCCATATCGCCCGCAAACCTGGTGACAACCTACTTAAAGTGATCATAACTGGAAAAGTCGAGGGAAAACGACCCAGAGGTAGAAGCCCCATGCGCTGGGCGGACCAAATCCGAAGTTCCCTGGACATTAAAGCCTCAGAAGCCGTGCATGTCGCTGAGAGTAGGAGCAAGTGGCAGAAAATGATAAAAGAGAAGGTTTTGAAACCATGATGTGGTCACGACCCCCAGCATTGGGGAAACGACGCAAGGAGGAGGAGGAGGAGACTAATTCTAACCTCTTTTTTTTTCTAATTTAGAATGGTTTAAATAACCATTGAAATTATTTCATAAGATTTCTTCCAGCGTGACTTGAAACCCCGAACCCGCAACCTCAGGATACCATCTAGATGTTTTTCCAATTACGCTATAGGAGTGGGTGCTGGACAGTCGAATTTTGTCCATCATGCTCGTCGTTACGACGTGGCTCCCGCTGAAAGTATTTTTTTCCATACGAAATAATTTCTATGTTTTCGTTTAGCATGCGTCAGTGCTTTTTAAAATAATACTACTAATTATTTTTGTGAAAGTGCTTTGTTTAGTAACTCACATAATCCTACTAATATTATAAACGCGAAAGTTTGTAAGGATGTATGGATGTTTGTTACTCAATCACGCAATAACCACTGAACGGATTTTAATGAAACTTTACAGTAATATAGCTTAGACATCAGAATAACACATAGGCTATAATTTATAAAGATATTATGTAAATTGTCGAAAATATAATGATAAATGTCAAGTAAGTAAGAAAAAACCAGCTATATGCGACCTTTTCTGGCTTGCGCTGCAAAAACCTTAAGTGTCACACGCACATAATGTATAACGAAAATGTTTATCTTAAATTTACCTACAAAAAATCTCGCGACAGTATATATCTATATTTTATGTGTAAGCCATTATCACCAAAATAGTGAACCATATATATACTATAAATATTATAATTTATTTCTAATGCATATTCGGTAGTTACAAATTGATCCTTTTCAAACTAATATTATAAAGCCAAACCTATGTGAGTGTGTTTGTATGTACATTACTTCTTCACCCTCTAACCGATTTTGATCAAATGGGGTATAATAAATAGCGAGATATATAATTCTTTATTGAAAACACCATAATAACAACAATAAACTTATTACTAAAATTTAGATTAAAACCGAGTGTATCAATGGGTGGTTTAATCACTCCGATCGATCTCTTCCAGACAATCCATAAACAATAGATATTGTCAAAATGTAGGGCGGGGTTTCTTATGGTCTTAATAATTGTATACGTAAATAACTGCTGTATAGCGTTAAGTTTTCTAAAGACAGTAACGACAGAGAATGGGTAGAATGAAGAAATGTGAAGTGTTCCTTGAGGTAGCGCGGGGATAAAGGATTAAAGAGAATACTGTAAATGAGAGATAATATATGAGCATTCCGGCGACGACGAATAGGGAGCCACTTGAGCTTATTATGAAAATCGGAGACATGATCATATTTGTGTAAGCCATAATATAAATCTTATAAAAAATTGTATGGTATGGAGGTAGATAAGGCGCTGGATTAACACATATCATACATTTTATCAACATTATCCATCACCACGCCGGTGTAACCGCGGGGCGCAGCTTGTATAACATAATGAGTTTGATAATGTATTCAATGAGTTACAGTATAATAACAAAGTATCATGTTTACTTTGGTAATTTAGAATACTAAAATGGTTTTCTTAATTACCTTCAGTAGAATTAGACCAATTTTAGAGAATTACTATCTAGGGTACTGTAAAATTTTAAGCCTTACATTTTCTTAGAAAACATTGTCTTTGTGATATTTTATAAAGTTAAGTAAGTTAGAAAACTTACCGCAGTGAATATCGTTAAAAATATACAATAAAGTAAATTCATCACATTATTTCACGAATAAATATTTCAAGAAATGTAAGTAAAGCAGAAATAGCGAAAAGCACACTTGATGAGTCCGAAATGAAAGCGGTAACTGCATGAGAGGTTACACTATGTATAAACACCTTCTACAAGCTTTGTAGCTTAGTTACGAATACTTTCCGTAGAAACACGTAGCCTACTACAGCTTCCGGACCGAGCAAACCTCAACATAACGATGAAATATCTTATGTTATAGAATGGCAACACTTCTATAGTCTATGAAATTTTGGTAGTGTCATGCACAGATAAAGTATTTGCACTTTTCATTAGAAAATGTCTGCATTAGAAATCTCGCCTACAATTGTTATTGTTAAACATAAATGATTAGAACCAGGATAGAAAATAAACCGTATCTACAAACTAACAGTATTATTTAACTACATCTTGGTATCGAAGCCCAATTACTAATATATAATATTATGTTTAGAATTAAAATAAGTCTTATAACTGCCAATAAGGCAGTTGTCATAATTATGGCCGATTTACGGGTAAATTAAACGGATATAAAGTCGTAGAAAAAAAAATCAGATCTACAAAGTCTACACTGCTCACTAGTTTACTGGTTTAATAGCCGTCATATTGTAACGAATTCAAAATTTATCTGTACCCTTTAATTTTACTTTAATGTGTCAATTGGCTCGCTCATTATTTCATTGGACCTAACAACATCTAGCAAAACGAGGGTGTTTGTTCACCGCTGTCTATGATTTCGTTATGATTATATTTTTGTTAAATCTACATAGAGGGCACATTTGGGTGACATAATAGTATGACTACTGTTTCAATTTTACTATGATCGAGAGGTCCTCCTTTTTGTCTGTTTTCATTGGATATCATAAATTATTTCCCCTTAGCACGTTCTTTGTATCAAGCTTGCAATTTTTCACCCAGTTATCCATAGGTTTTTTATTATATTAAGTAACGAGACGAACAAGTCACCCGCCTTAAAATTTCAGTGTCACGTTTTGCGTGTCTTGCTAAAATGTCCTTTACACTTAAAAATAGTAGTATTTGCCCAATAAGGTTTTGAGGCAGAATATCTAGTCATTAAGTGTTTGATCTAACTCTTGCTATAGAAGCCTATCATCTAGTAAAATGAAGTGGAATACTTTGATCTATCATTCATATATTAAATTTAAAGAAATTATAGGCAAATGAGACTTAACAACCATGTCTCAAGGTGACGGGCGCAGTGCACTTCGTGACTTGTGACGAAATGCGTCTGTTATAGGCAGAGGTTAGTCTACTTACCATCAGGTGAGCCTCGAGCTAGTTCAGTCACAATATCATAAAAAAAAACTTTAAAAATATCTCATGTGTACGAATCATCAAAGTATTCAACTTTTTTAATATTTAATTCTATAATACTTTGATTACCTGTGGGGTGCCGGGTTGTAATTGCACCTCCTCATTTCTTCCAGTGTGGGTGTCATAATTTTTTTTTTACCATAAAATGGAACCGACTTCAACACTCAAAAGTGTGTGTCGGTACCATGTGGTATCGACTTCGACAAGTTATTTCACACTTTTGGGTGTTGAAGTCAGTTCCATTTTTTGCAAAAAAAAAATTTTTCACTCTTTTTAGTGACCCTTGCTACTTACGGGTTCGATTCTCATTCATTGTCAACGACTATGTCATCAAGATAAGTGAATATTTTTCAGTTCTTGGAGCGTAACTCAAAACGGCTTGACCGATTTTGATGAAACTTAAATTGGGACCAAACGACAAGCATCAGCTTTCAAACAAAAAAAGGAATTTTCAAAATTGGTTCTCCCAGTTAAAAGTTCTGAGGTAACAAACAAAAAAAATATACAGACGAATTGAGAGCCTCCTCCTTTTTTGGAAGTCAGTTAAAAAGTCGACTAAGGGAAAAAAATACTAGAAGGTGGGCAGCAGCTCCTTCTTAAGAACTATGCCATCTGCACTGTGATCCCCAAGCCGCCTGCCAAGCGTGAGGATTATGGCAAATACCTCCTACATAGGGGAGGCTGCGTTCAGCTGTGGACAATCCGGCTACTACAGTAAATACTTTGATGATTTTGATGATCATTACTTCTTTTGTACAATGATGAACTCCTCATCTGAATCCTTCGATTTAATAACACACAAGAAATGGGTTAAAGGTTAATTTGCCAATTAAAAATAAAATGACATACCGTCTACTTCATCTTGAGCTTATATGAAACTATGCCACATGGCACATTGTATTTTGCAACTCTCGATACAAATAGTAAAAATCATGTGACGTATGCCAATAAATATGCAACACATCTTCTTCCCATTCTTATCTTGTATATGTAAATGGGGTGGGTGCATATTAGGTAGGTATGTATTACTCTTCCACACTCTCTTTCTAATTGTCAACACAGTTATCACCTAACTGCGTGAAGGAAGATGTGTTTAAACATATTATACGTATATACAAATAAATATGCACGTGTCGCCAACATGTGCTCAAACTGACACTGTATTCGAGTGGCAGCTATGCGGTCCGCTTCGTTGTATAACAGACACCGAGTACGTTACGTATTTCAAATTCATTAATAATATACGTTTTAGTTCAATGGAAATCAGAAATGAGTAATGCCACAAGGAAACTTAAGACAAGGGCTTTTGAAATTGGTTAACATTTTGATTAGGTGTCGAAAAAAAGGCGAAACTGGAACACGTTAACTGACATTGCAATACTTAGTGAATAATTGGTGACGGTGGCGTAGCTCTTGGATAACCCCTCGGTTAAACCTCCTCATGACATTTGACAATTTTTTTGCTCTGATTTTGCTTTCTAGCTTCATCTGATATTATAAAATTCCTTATATTTTTCACTCTTGTCATTATTAAACTGACTTAACATTCGCATATCTGTCACACACACACACACTCTTTTTTATGTTCTTTTTATCATCACGACGTTTCTTATGATGGTCTCTCACATTATTTTCTAAAGCTTTTCAAACACTAACGGTAACAAGATAACAGATGGTTGTAAGAAATTATTTAGGATGGAAAAAGATAAATTCCAGCGGGACTTGAACCCGCAACCCCCAGAATACCATCCTGGTGCATTACCAATTACGCTATGGAAGCGGGGCGCTGGACAGTCCAAATTTCTCCATCCGTTTCAAAGAACGTCTTTTTGACGTTGGTTATTCTGGGGGTTGCGGGTTCAAGTCCCGCTGGAAATTATCTTTTTCCATCCGAAATAATTTCTGATTTCGCTTAGCATGCGTCAATGCTGTAAAATAATACTAATTAAAGATGGTTGTAAGTCAAGAAATTACTGACCAAACGGTCGTGTCACAAATGCAAACGTGACTGCAGAAAAAAATACATATATACATAAGTACGAGTATAACGAGAACGATTTATGATACTAGGATAACATGACACTCAAAATGTCGACCATAACATTATATCAAAAGTAGGTAGGTGATTATAACAAATTTACAATTTCAGTTAAACTCCTTAGGCAAGTAACTCCTTACTTCTCTTTTTTATTAACTCCCAAAGTTATAATTAGATCATATTTTTCTTCAACACGACAAATTGCTATTTCGCAAGAAACCTTTTAAGATTATTTCTGCCAGCGAAAGTTTTGAGGTGGCTATTTTTAAGACGTTACATGACAAGAACATTTCGAATTCGTTAAAGTACCTTTCTAAGCCTTGGCCTTCATTCTTAGAGCCGTCCGAACTCTTAATCTAATATACCTTGTTTGTGATACAATGGTGTTTTTATCCGCGTAGAATATTTTGGCCAAGTGTGGAGTGGACTACTACATCTCAGTCTAGATCGGCCAGTTGCGGGAGCCGCACGTCATAGCTATAAATAGTATATAGTGTAGTGACGTAGGACGTATTGCCTCGTGATGACATTGACAGTGAGTGACATAGTGATGTGACGTTGGGAACCGTTCGGTGTAGAACCATAACGACGCTACGCGCTACGCAGCTACGGTTATGTTGCTTATGATTGTGATTTTGTAACGCGGAAACTTAGGGTTGTTAGTTTTGATACACAATGCATTTTCTTTTTACGTAATCTGTGGTGTTGTGTTTACTTTTAGTGGCAGTCGTGACCGTAAATACCTGTTTTGAAAGTGAAATTTAAATATAAAAAATAGTAAAGACATAAAATAATAGACATAAATGCAATATTACAAAACATGAATTCAGAGTCCTGATTTAGTTTTCAAAGGTGCTCTAAATTTCCAATGCCGTATGTTGATAGCAATAAGGATTAATTTCGTGTCCGCATCAGTATGTTTACTAATAGTTGGCGGGTAGGTGCTAAATATTGTCAGTATTACTAATATGGATATTATTTACGTTATGGGCGTATGGATAATTTGTTACACGTGCCCTTATTTTATACCTAAGAATAAATTTAGTATCGGAAAGCTGAGAAAATTGGCAATTTATTTCATCCATTGGTACAAGCAAATCCCTTCAAAGGTGGTATTTGGTATCGCAATCGTCGAGTCCTTTGAAGGCTTATGTTCGAATCATTTTTCCCTTATATATTTGTGCCAATCAAATGAAACCAAAGATATTTCCGGTTCAATTGTTAATTTATCATGTTGTTATATAGTAAGATCAAGTTATAGTGACATGTATATCTACTCAGACAGATATAAAACAGACTTCTTAGAAGTTGTATATATATAATTAAACATTTTTAGAGCACAACATTTTTGGGATCGATTCCCAACCCGCCTCCGTTTTTACATATCGGGTGCTTTCATTTTGACAGCTGTTTTTGTTGTATTCGGGGATGCGGGTTCGATTCCCGCTTTAAGTGGAAGCTTTAGAGTTGTAAAAGTTTTTACAAGTCATAAACTCTTAGCACGCGATTATATATAGAAAAAAAATTGTACACAAATTCTTTTAAAACAATTCCAAACTCATAAGATATTCACGACGTGACAGTCTTTTGCTGAGTTCAATACGTAATTTAAGTAGCGTGACTTTCACATTACGTTCAACACACACTATTAGGTAGTTTAGTAGGATTCTTTATGGAAAACGTTTAATGAGGCTTTGAATATATTACTAAGATATTAAGCATGAACTTTCTGCAACTTTGGTGCTTTGGTTAAAGCACAGCCAATACAATTGCGTATTGGCTGAAATTTGGAAATTTCTTCGTATTTTTACTGCACAAAAAAGGAGTGTGAGTTTTTGGGTTTATGTATGTATGTATCTTTGTGAGTTTTTTATCCCGCCTTCTTAACAGCTTAATCGATTTTAATTTTTGAGATTTGTCTTGATAATCCAAGTGACACTAGAAACCAAATTGGCTAATTTTAGACGCCACATTGGAGAAGAAGAATTTTTTTTTCTTCTAAACCCATGGAGTGGTATATCAAAATGAAGGGCTTTAAAAAACGATTTCATAAATGTATAACTTGCAGTTTTAACGAAAATAAATAAACTGCCATTATACACTACGATACCCAAGATGCTTGCCAAGCGTGTCATTATGGCAAACACCGCAATGGGGGAGGCATTTATTTAATTTTGGACTTTATGCAAGTTGATGAGATGGGTGTATGTAATGTGGTCAAAATACTTTCAGGCTGAACCTAAAACGGGAACGAACCTTTCAAAACAGCTACCTAAATACATCGTAAGGTTCTTGGTGGCAGTAACATAGAGTATTCACAAAATCCCCACCCACAATCCGTTGAGATACTAAAACCCTCTTGTTATCTCGTTGGCATTTCAACATTTATGGACAAGTGCAAAGTTAACAAGTCATGTTACCGTTAACTGCCCGACCGGTAAATATCCCTGCTCGTATTAATTTGACTGCACGAATACAATTAACGGGTTTAAAAACACCTAAGAAAGGATGGCCGGTTTAACGGCCTCATAACTCAACAGCTTCCAGGGTAAGCTGATTCAATTATTCATTCAAATAGATTTCACACTCGCACATGCTAAGGACGTTTATTTGGGGTAGCGTAATTTTGTGTTTTGATTTAGTTTTGACTGAGAACGTTTAAGTATAACCTCAGGGCTAATATCTGAAAAAATATCACTTTACCATAATGTTATAAGTGCTTAATAATTTTCGTTTTTTCTGTGCATGACTATTATATACAGTATAGTGTGAGCCCACGATTTCTTCTTTCATTGCTATCCATAGTAAGGGACTAGATTTATTATCGTAGATTTTATTGTGTACACGAGTAGGTCGCCCAAAGTTTGAAGATCTTATCAAGGTACTTTGTTTTATATTTTAATGACACACAATATCAAATGACATTAAAAACCAGGTAACAAACCCAATCTTATGTACAGAGTTCATTTGTAAACAGTTTTGACAAAAATGCTACGCAAAACGCTACGCAATTCTATTGCGCAGCTTTAAATAAACTCTACACGATTTACAACTGTTACAAATTAAATCCAATTCTCAGCTAATTCCGTACGCGATAAAAAAGCGAATCGCTGCTTGAAAACTTTTAATTCCAAGTAGATAAATAAGCCCTAATATTTTTATAGAGAGGAGATATCTACCATTTTTAGTTAAGATGTTTTTACTAAGTAGTAGAGTAAAAATCTCCCATTTATCTCTACTACGTAGTGATAATCAGTTGACCCATTGTGTGACCGAAGAAAGATATATTGTGGACGACGCATTTTTTTGTGGAAGCTAGAAATAAGTAGAACAAGGTGAAAATATTCGTGTGAATCACCATAGAATAAAATCAAGTATGTAATATGTTGGGCTTAGAAAATATATAACATATTATTACAGAGAGTATCCGGCGAGGTGATTTTTAATTAATATTATCAAAAATCAATGAAATTACACTATTTCTGATAGTTTTAAAACAATATTCTAAATAGGCCTGCACACATACGAAACATTATGGTTTAAAAAAATCGAATGTTATATCTAAATAATTTCTTACGGGATGCATATATATTTGATATTATTTATGTGATAAATAAAACAATTACTCACCCCGTGACCACGATTTCTGCAAAGTGTTTGAAACGTTGGAATAAAACAACAATTTTAAATAAACTATATAAAACTATTTAAAAGTCGTGTACTTTTATTTATAGTTTAATATCAGGAAATTCTGCTATTTTTTCTTCATTTCATATAATAATGATTAAAATTTGCAATCAAAACATTCTCAAACGTTATTAATTACATAATGTCACGCCTATTTCCCGGAAGCAGAGACGACGGATTTTTACTTGGTACCTTCAGTCTCATTTTACCCCTTACTCGACCCATAGTCTTTTTACAAAATGTGTTGAATCTGGTTAGAATACATTCACTATATGTGAATTCATTGACTGAAAAATTCCCACAGAACATCTCATTCATAGTACGTGATAGCTCTTCATTCGGAAATGTAAAAATGCTATGGAGCCAAGGCACTGCGGCAGAGATAACGAGGTCAGCTTCGCAGACTGGGCGACGCCAACTGTATAGTGCTACGGTGAAACAGAACCATAGGTCTGTTTCACCGTAGGTTTTCAGGAACATGAGATTTGTTTTTTTTTTATGTTTCTGAAGGAAAGCAATGGAATATCTCTTCAATAGTTTGGTATTACGTTTTTACTTTTATTTTCATATTGTAACCACTATCTTACCTGATAGTAACGAATGATGTGCTCGTTGACCGTTAACAGAAATATCATAAAATGGGATTTTGCTCTCAAATACAGCTTTGGTGACAGATTTTCTACTTGGGCGTGGTAGCTAGCCAGATGGTAGGGTGGTAGCTATCTAGACGTAATCGCAAAATGCCCTATCACCATTCAAAGGATTCAAGATGCCAAAGTGTTTTTGGACCAAGAAGTCAGTCGTTTCTTTTATAGCTTAGTCACTGTCTTACATGTGATTTATGACATTAATTTGCTAGCGGTGCAGACTGTATGGTGCCGGAACAGCTAACCTATTTTTATTTACAATTGTTTGACGTATAAAATAGACTTTATGAAAAATAAAATATTATGTTATTATCATATAGTTATCTGATAAACCTTTTTATTTCCATCCTTACCGCACGTTTTTTGGGTTCCTACAGCATGTTTTTTTTTCCACCTTGCTTATTACCCACAGTTTCTTTTGTACTCACAGTTTTTGCTCTCTTACTTACTCCTTTCTTATCGTCGAAATTTAAACCCAACAATCTTCTCATCAATTTTCAATTTTCTATCCTTCTTCTTATTTAATTATTCTTTATCTTGTCCATACGACATACAAATACATAATAAGTAAGAAAATAATAATAGGTAAGTAATAGGTAGTAATAATGAGTAAAAAAATATAAGAATCGCATTTCTGCTGCATGCACTCTTCCTATATCTGCCACTTTTGATACTCAAAATATACATCCGTACATTTCTTTAGTTTCGGAAGCAGATTTTTTATGTTATTTATTATCCATATAAATCCGGTAGGAGTGACTAGCTAGATATGTGACCAAATTTAAATTAAATTCAGTATTATATTCACAACCTTTGTGCCGGTGGGCATAGATGTATCTAAGCACCCACGTATTTGCAAGTATATATTTTAGGTCAGGTAATAGGAGGCGAGCCTAGTGTTATCTGCCGGGCATAGTGCCAAAACTCCAGTTATTAAAGAAGAATATTTTTTTCAGAAAAATCCAGGCCTGAGACGTCAGGATTTTAATGTGACGCTTAACGCCACTCGTTCAACAATGTGTCATATACTCGTTCTTATTGTTTCATGATTGTTCCATATTTTTTGCATACCAAACAAATCAGCCTTAATTATTCGTAAATTGAATATCTACACCACCTGCATCTCTATTTGGAATTAATCTCGTCTTTTGCTCACTGAATGGGCGATGTTTGCATGCCCTCCTATGGGATTGTGCTAACATGAATAATTTACCCTTTGTTTGGGCAGAGATGTCTCTGCAAATATAGACAGACAAATGAAACATCTCTGCTCCTGTGGACAAAGTAAATGAAATTATTAAAGGTTACCTTCAGCTTAAGACTTTACTGCTGTACCTGTTAATTGAGATATTTTTAAGGTTCCGTTTTCTTGTATGGAACTCTATAAAAATCGCCTAATTATCAGGCATTACTAAGTCTACACTCTCTCCGTCCACCTTACCCATATAAGACGAAATATATATTTAACCTGTAATAGGTACAAGGTTCACATTTTATATTAACAGAATTTATTGCCTAACAAATATTAATACATAAAAAAAAGAAATTAAAGGATCTCCAGACTAATTTCAGATTTATGTGCTTTTGTGTGTCTTAATAAAGATAATTAGTACGAATGATCAAACTTGTTTTAATAGTAGTATAAATTCAAAACTTGGGTTTCAGAAAATGAAAATAATTTATATAATTAACAATGTTAGTTCAATAGTGGCCACTTTGTCATTTAACGATACTACTTTGCGCCTGATTTAATTGACAAGGAAGCACCTTCTGCATCAGTAATCAATCTGTAGTTATAAGGGCTTGACATATCAAGGCGGTATTATTTTATTAAAATCAAATTATACTTGACACTTTCAATTAATAAAAAAAGGAACTGGATTGAAATACACTTAAGAGTTGGGAAAATAGATTTTTTTTATTATATAACATTATCATATGTTCTTACTTGAAATTTTTATTATGTGAATATAACAACCTGTGTGGTCCAACAGCGTTTTTCGTGAGCCAGTTCCAGTGTATCTTAAGCCAGCTATAATATCCTCGACCACATTATAACCACCAAGTGATGATATTAGTAATAAAACATCAGTACACAATTGTTTTTTAAAGTGAGAAAATCTATACATGTAACACTCAAAGGTTTACAACCTCTTCCGTGGATCAACCGATTGATTACATCAAGCTATCGTGACACCCAATCAAGTTCTATGTCTCACTTGTTCATCCCTTATTTTCCCCATACTATCGACCCATCTCCCGTTTCCCCTAAAGTAGGATTGTAGACAACGGGGTCAGACCCGGAGACTAGCCGTCGCCAGAGATATCGACTGAGCTGAACAGCTGATGGCCCAAGATTTTAGTTGCCTTCGAGAGAGCAAAGCGTGTAGTGGAACGCGCCATTTTTATTTATACCCGCGAAACGAAGTGACAGTGACGTGTTTTTTATCTGTGGTAGGAGTTGCAGGTGTGTGCACTCTTAAAATACAACCTCTTTGCCGTTTTCATGCCAAGATTAATATTTCGTTTTTTGATTTAAAGTTTTATATATAAACACGTTTACAATATTTCTGAACTAACTGTATATTAAAATTCTATCTGTATTATAACTCCTGTTCTTGAATTTAAAGACTCGTTTAATTATACCTTCTGGAAATATTTGAAATCATAAAAAACAATGTGGGTATGTATTATGTAACGTAAACAAGTAGGTACAAAGGTATGATAAAATGTGCTCTGTTTAATGCCGTATTCTAGGAATAAAGACTGGCCTTTCTCCCCTAGAAAATCAGGGTCTTTTTATCTATTGTAATCCACTTTGTTCTAGACCAATTCATTACAACCGGTGCTTTACTACTTCCAATTCTAATTAATCCATTAAAATTAACCAAAACATTATTAAAATTGCGCAAAATTATGCACATATTGCTAGAGATAACATATTTACACATTATTTATAGGATTCTATTGTTTTTCTAGGTTTAAATTTATTATTGATCTTTAGCGGGTAAAATATGTTTTTTAATTCTTCAAGCTAATACTTCGCCGTAATGAATCCGTCATTGAATACTAAATGCTAAATTAGTTTTGTAATTTTTACTTATATATAAAAATACGAGGAGGTATAAAACTTATATATTATAAAAGCAGTTTCGCTTGAACTAGGGTAGCAGATTGCGTATCAATCACTACGTAACCAGTACTAGAAAATGGATCTAAAATATGTTTTAAACGCCAATCTGATTTTTCTCTATATGATAGACGGCACATTTCATCGGACGATCGGAATCGAATCCCACCAAAATCCAATCATGACAAAGGAACAGTGTAGCAATACCAGTAGGATAAATCGAGTTGAAAAAAAGCTTGCAGAAAAACTTGGTAACTTTAGTACAAAAAACGTTTCACATCTTACAAAAACCTTCTGTTTATTATATGATGCCATTGCCAATCCCGTAGCGTAAGAGTATAAGTCCTAATAAGTCATGAAATTTAACTAAAAAAACATGGGCTTTGCTGTTTTCACTGTACGTTATAAGATATTCATCAAAGTAATTTTGGTAAATGTCAAAAAAAAGCTAGATAGTAGAAACAATCTTTATTGTACTTAAAGATACCTTTTTTTATTTACAAAGATGTTTTTTGCCACAAGAACAATACACCACTACATCGGACTTTTTAAAATTACCCATAGAACAATATATAATATTGTGTCGCTTAGCAGCAGTTTCAATGCCCTCATACCGGAGCTTGCGTATTCCTTCTTAGATCCAGTTTTGCCAATCTAAGCTTTAAATAATTTGCGGATAACCTTATACTGTAGGTAAACAATTCAATTATGATAGGCTTTCGAATAGACCGTCACTCTTATCTGCTACAGCCGTCTGCCTGATTTATCCTTATTATGTAAACCGATTTACATTATTTAGCAAAATTTCGTAAGAGTCTATACCATGGCAAATTAAAATTATTTCAACACCATTTGACGTCTATGGTGACAAAGATATCCATCATATTTTGCGGGTTGCAAAGATTGAAGTTATTGTGATCAAAAGCTAGCCTTCTAGCAAAATAATAAAAATACAGTACTTGAAGGTAGTATAATATGATCATGATTATCTTAATACCCATTCGAATATATATGGATCGTTATATACTATGATACTTTTTCATACTAGAGATTTTTAGTGACGATTTCATGCACGTAGATTTCGGTTACAACGCCATCTAGTGTCTTAAGCGGATTCGTGCAGGCATTCGGAACAGTCGTGGCTCACGAAAACGTGTTGGCAAGCGGTGGCATCGAGTGTCATGTCGCCCTCTTCCCTCAAAAATGGTTGAGGAGGACGATGGCTGGCACGCGAGTCAACTCGTGAACGAGTGCTGCTTGAGCACTGGTCCGTTCGGAATGCCAGCGCAAATCGGTTTGCAACTGTTTAGTAATAGTGAATTCCTTAAAATTGTGTGCCCCTAGTATGTAAGAATGCTCCCCGTATTAATGGAATAACTCAATAAATTCGCAGTTAACTTCAAAAATGGCACGGACCCCGGAGTCTGTGGAAAATGAATAAAATCAAATAAAAAAAGCCCCTTTCCGAGCAGCTATATAACACAACAAAAAGATTTTGTAGTCAGTTTGGATTGTTTTAGTAGCAGTAGGTACACATTTTTACCTGAGTTCGTCCGGGGAACTACTGTCACTATAATTATTTCTACTTACTTCTTACCAAGCACTAATGTCTACATTACTGTGTACCGGTTTGAAGGGTAAAATTACAGGCGCAGTGGAGTTCGCCGCTGAACTGCTGTTATAGGCAGAGTTTACTGCTTAAAACTAAGGCCTCGTGGTTGTTCCATCACAATAGCATTAAAAAAAGTTTAGACGTCAAAATTAGCGAACAAAGAGACAAACACAAAGTAACTTTTGTATACTACTGTTATTAAATGCACTGTGACTGTGGTATCAAACTGGATAAAATGTGCAATATCTGGGGCTTAAATGTTAAAAACCGACATTTTATATGCAGGTGGCTATGCAAATCGATGTGTTTTCGATTAAACTGACCAAACTGAAATTCAGAGAAATACGTCAGGTCCATACATATTTCTGATATGATTTAGAGAGAGATTAAAATACCTGGAGATTAGTTGATAAAGTTATATGAGGGCCTATTTTCAATAAATTTTTTGTAGTGTTTTAGTTTTTGTATACCAATAATATAATTGATGAACGTGCAATTCCATATGTTAATATTTTTTACTGTTTGCACACTATGTTATGTTACTACATATTATTTTAGATAAAATAGACAAGTTCAATGAAAATGAAGTATCGTTAATAGATTCAGGCGTTACTTTGCGGAAATCCATAATTTTTTAACTGTTCATTCTCGATCATGCGCCACCAAACAAGAACACCCGATGATTCTCTGCGTAGAATCGAAACGCGTCGATAATTCTCCCGGTTAGGCGAAGGCGTTCATGACTTCACATCGGTCGGAAAATTAGGTGGAATGTCTTAATATGTAATACCAATATCTATTATTTCATATATATTATTGAAGGAGGCCACTAAAGAAAGTGGGCAGCAGCGCCTTCACAGGAACAGATATTTAAAAAAATTAAACGGTGATCCCCAAGACGCATGCCTGATTGGGGCAAAAATTGATATGTGAGCACTTACGAGTACTTAGAAAACACATTGAAATTTCAAACTAAAAATACAAGTCTACAGATTCAACGAAGTTTTAATGAAATTAATTCTGACTTGACACAAAGAAAGCAAGACTGGAGAAACATCTCGAAAAAAAACTCGAATAGTCGAGATGGCGTAAATCGATTTCGAGTTAATCCATCAGGAGCCGCGTCATTTCGTGTTGACTCCTTTGTGATTCCCATCGCTAACACCCGAAGAATTGGGAATAAGGCTCGCGGAATGACAATAATTCCGACAAAGTAGGGAATAACCTTCGCAAAAATGGAGCTAAAACTCTCAATCTCCTGGGAAATTTGTCAGTAAAGTAAAATAAAAGTACCATATAATAATGGTTTCCTTCATTCTTTTAAAATTGTATTATTATTGCGAGTTGCACACTAAGTAAAAATATCACAATGACGGTGTATTAATTTGGTGGTCCTTGAATAATGACGGTCTAAGGGCGGGTCGGTCCGATCTACCTGATTTTGCATGCATATGAGTGAAATAGAACTAAGTACGCAATATTGAAATAGTGAACGAATATTAAAAAATAAAAGTGAGCATATAAAAACGGATTACAATTACTTTCTCGCATGGTCGCTATACAATAATCTCTATCTCTGTCTATATATATATATATATAATCTATGTTTTTCATATTCGTAGAAAACTATGAATATAAAAAAATAGATATATGAACAAAGTAATTTTTACTTTTCCTTGAATTTTCGTAAACAAAACTCATGTTTATAAAGCACTTAAGTGTCTATCTATTCACGTACACAACATCCGAGTAATATTTTGACAAACCGCGACGTCTCAATGAAGTTACAAAAAAATCACCATCTAGAATATCTGTTGAAAACTATTATTTCGAAACCTCGAGGATAGTCTAAGTATTATCTTGATGTTAATTTGCGGAGAAATAAACCTGTTAGTGATTTTTGAACAAAATGCATTCTCCAGCTGCTCCATATGGCCATTTAGTTTCAAATTATGGATAGACTGCTCTATCCAGAGTTTAGGACTGTGCCCAGTAAATCGCAATAAACTTATCTCTTCTTACACGAGACCAAACATGCCTTTTGCCGTAATATGCCTCTGCTTCCCTCTAAGTGCGAAGTTTTTAATAACAGCACCATGTGAATCTTATCAATAACTAATATCTATACATGATAGCTCATTTTCATACCCCAGGAAAATAAATAATTTATTTTCCTGCAGTAAAAATATACCTACTAATACAGCCCTGACGTCCACATTTTATAAAAAACGCCTTATATATTAATATTGCAATATACCTACGCTTAATGCCCGTACAAAATTTCAGGCGTTATATAACTAAAACTGCTCAACCTATTATATCAAAACGTAATAGAAACTGCTTTTAATCTGTATGAATGTATGTATATATGTATAGCTATAGTGCTTATATTATGCTTCGTTCAATGATCTTTGTCGTGCAAGAACTAGTAATTCGACCGTTTTATTCTTTTGTTGTAAACTTGTCGACAACTAATGAATAGTGTCTCTGTGAAGGACAGCGAAGTATCGAGCTTTGTTGACTTCAACTTATTATAGCGTATTTTGGGCAAGGAAAAGAAAGCACTAATTAACTCTAGATAGACGTCATTTTTGTTTTTTCTGCTTTGAGGGAATTTCGAATGGAACACATAAAAAAATCAATTGTATATTATTAAAATGTAAAAAATTACTACCAAGCTAAAAACGGGCTTCCATGGAGGAGGGTTCCACAATATGAAGTTTATATTATGATAATGCTTCTATAATTAGTAACATTTCTGCCATATTCCTAATTTTGCAGTGATAGCTAATTTATGTGTAATCGCAAGCGCGTCGGGAGCGCAAAAAGTTTATTATATTATGCGGTCTATTCATTAAAGTTGGTAATACTCTTTTATTGCTTAGTCCTTGTTTTATTTTTATTGTATTTTATTTGGAAAACAAACAGTATATACAACCAAGAAATAATAACATTAAACACTAATTACCATTTAAATGTTTTCGCATATATGAATTCTAATATAGCAACTTGTCTTAATTAATTATAAATAAAAAATAATTAATAGATTCAGGCGTTACTTTGCGGAAATCCATATTTAATAATAGCAAATACTTTTAAAAGTATCCTAAAAAACATTAAATAATATTTAAATAAAACACTTAAAAAAGCATAAAATTATATATCTAGTGACAATTCCGCCTAATTTTCCTGTTATCTACGTGACGTCATAAACATCACGCAGCCTAACCGGATGAATACCCGACTAGTTTCGCTTCTAAACGAAGCATCTTCAGGAGGTCTTGACTTACCGAGCGCACGATCGAGACATCGAGAAAATTAGGCGGAATTGTCACTAGATATATAATTTTATGCTTTTTTAAGTGTTTTATTTAAATATTATTTAATGTTTTTTAGGATACTTTTAAAAGTATTTGCTATTATTAAAAAATAATTATTACAAACTATGTAGGATTTTTTAAATACAATACTAACTAACATATAATAATGGATAAATATTATAGTAATTGACCCTCAAACCAGAAGTTATAAAGAAAGCGCTTAAACACTTCAGTTTTGAGTTGAATAAGTCTTTTTCAGGAAAGTCAACCAGTTCTTTGTTGTAGCTCATTACTAATCTAATGTAAAAAAAGAATTGTGACTATATTTGGAGGAGCTAAATGGGTGATGAAGTGAAAAGAAAAGTATTCTAACCGATCTGTTCGGGACACTAGATACCCCTAATGGTAAATGCTGATAAGGTCGACAATAGTAAACAAACATAACCTAGAACGGTAATTGACTCGCAAGGTGCTTGAGACAGACATTTTTTTATCTAGGCGGACATACACAAAAATCACAAAAACACTAACTTCATACAGTGAATATCAAGCGCGCAGAACCAGGGATATATATCTATAGTCATTGAAATAGATAACGTCTGTTTCTCCAAGTGAATGGAAACAAAGCATGCCACTTTTTTGTACCAACGAAAAACGAAAAGTTTGCATTACCTCGCAATCTTCTTCTTGAAGTCTGGTGCTGAGCACAATGAAGCGTAACTAAATAAAATTAAAATTTTAAGAAGAAAATACTGACTTAGAACATTGAATAGGCATTATTAGAGATGACTCTAGTACTACTCGTCAGATCCCAATCAAATTATAAATATGACCACATGATAAGCACCAGCTTTTGAATGTAAAAAAATCATCAAAATCGTTACATCCTATACAAAGTTATAAGAGTCACATACAAAAAACAGTCAAAATGAGAACCTCCACTTTTTTAAGTGGGTTAAAAAGAAGATAATTGGTTTTTCACGTGTTTTGGCATGCAAAGTACATACACTCGCTCCATCTATACTATAATTATATATAAGTCTGTGCATGGTAATATAATTTTTAAATCTACCTTAAGATGCCTCTATCTATTTATTATTTAGTAACCGGCTAGGACTCGCGTAATATTTACCGGATATTCCGCCGGCCTGGATACCAGTCCTTAATATTTGTGATACGGCTTCGGGGTGGAACCGCGAAGAGGATAGTACAAGTGTAGTGTGTCAACATTCCCTTACCTACCAAAACGACAGTGACAATCACAGTGATAGTGACAGAAGTGACAGTTCAGACGGAGGAATTCTGACTTTGACAGCTGCGGCGCAACCGTCTCAACGCCAGTTACGTGCTGAGGCCCGCGTTCGACGCTGTGCACAATCGTGACTCCCAGACGAAGAACTTCAAATAAGTTCGAAACTGGTCGGAGCAATATAACGCGAGTCCTAGTCGGTTACTAAATAATAATTATGGACAAAACTCGCGACAGTTTTTTAGCTCAAATTGCCTCTATCTAGAACTAAATATTTCGTACGTTACTACGCTTTAACTACGTCCAACGTGATCTTTATCGCTCTAGGACTAGTTTCCCGACTGCTATCTCAGGTTGTTCTCGACATCAGATGAACAGATAGATGTCTTTGTAAGGGACTGTGCAATATTGTGTTTTGTATAAATAGAACGAGCGATGAGATGTTATGAAAAAAGCCTTTTTTATCATTATTGTGTTTTAAACTTGAGATAACTTAGCAGCCCGTGGTGTACTGGGCTAGAATGTTACCCCCCCATTGCTACCTGTAGGTGTCGTAAGAAGCGACTAAAGTTAAAATACCCGAAGGTGGGCAGCAGCGCCTTCTGAGGAATTGATATCTTAAACTGCGATTCCCAAAAAACCTACTAAGCGTGTGGATTATGGCAAAACCCACCTTAATGTGGGACGCTGTGTTCAGCAGTGGATAATCCGGCTGAAACAGTAAGCTAAGCTTCCTTTCACATGATGTTTTATAAAAATTTTAGTCTTTTGTAGGTTTTTAGAACTTACCAAGATTGTGTTGAGGCATGCCAAAGACGGAAAAAAACTGCGGCTGAATGAAAAAAAATTGAATGAAAATATTATAAAGGAAGCAGGAATCCTCCTAATTGTTTATGCATTTTGAAACAAAAAGCCAACGCGTCCTATACCCCTGTATAAGACGCGTTGGCTTTTTTGTACTGTCGTATAACACTGACGAATACGTCAGCACGGCCTTTTATCACGAACAAATCTGTTTTCCAGATTTACAGGTAAAAAAAGCCTCATTGCTAGTTATGTAAAGGTATGACCGTTACCGGTCATGTATAATCCGCACTTGCAGAACTCAAGCTAAAAAAACAGTCTGGTATACAATATCCCATCGTTAGTAAGCAATTAAAAACAATAGGTACATAATTATATAAACAACTAGCTTTCCGGGCGCGGCTCCGCCCGCGCGTATGTCGGTTATCGCGTGAAAACATTAACCTCTTTTTGCGCAGTCGGATAAAAACTATCCTATGTTTTTTCCCGGGTCTCAAACTATCTCCATACCAAATTTCATTCAAATCGGTCCAGTAGTTTTGGCGTGAAAGCGTAACAGACAGACAGACAGACAGAGTTACTTTCGCATTTATAATATTATATTAGTATAAAGTATAAATAGTATAAACAATATAGTACAACAAAATAACAATAGTATGTTATGCATGACGAAGACATAATGTTATATGTCTTTGTCATTTGAGACCACAAAATAAAAAAATGAACCAAAATCTTATTAATTTCATTAATGCCTATTTTCTATTTATAATCATAGTACCAAAATATCCTCCGAAGAATATAGATTCTTCAGTAAAGTCTTATTAAAGGGATTTCTCGTAATCGGTGCGTTTGACCAGTGAATTGGAGATCGCTAACTGATATTTGCACTCAGAAAAGCAATGCTGCATATATTAGAACTCTTACAGCCGCATTTCACACCACTCTTAGAAAGTGAAGATGAGATGTCATTATTGCCAAAACAATCAAAGCAATAAAATAGATCAAACAACAAAATAACAGAATAGCTCCCTGTTCTTTACCAAGCTGCTGTCGAATGGAAATAAAGCACATTCCATAAAGTTAAACCAGAATCGATAACACCTGCAATGGGCAGCTTTCTTCGTTTGATAAAAACTCTCGTACATCTTCCTGCAGCATTACTGCATTTAAGTGGTAAATCGTTCTTTATTTTTAATAAATTTGAAGGTTAAAATTTTTTTTTACAAAATATGGAACCGACTTCAACACCCAAAAGTGTGAAATAACTTGTTGAAGTATACCATGATGGTTCAAAAGTACCTATTATCACAATATTGTGCGCATGGTACAGACTTCGACAAGTTATTTTACACTTTGGGTGTTGAAGTCGGTTCCATTTTTTGTAAAAAAAAAATTTTCAATCTTTTTAGTGTAACTCAAAAACGTCTTGACCGATTATGATGTAATTTAAAATGGGACCAAACGACAAGCATCAGCTTTCAAACAAAAAAAGAATTTTCAAAATCGGTTCACCTTGTCAAGAGATCTGAGGTACCAAACAATAAAAAAAAAACAGACGAATTGAGAACCTCCTCCTTTTTTGGACGTCGGTTAAAAAAGGCATTTTTTCGTCGTGTGCTCGAATAGTAAAGATTTCCTAAAGAAACTTCGTAGAATCGAAACGCATCAAAATCTATTCCTCCGTGGCCTTTCCGACTTCACAGCTGGAAATTTAGGTGGGACTATCACTAGATTATTTTGTATTCTTTTATACAAAATATACAAATAATATTTATAATATTAATAAATATATATATATAATAAATGTTTTTATAAAATATTAATGTTGTGTCAATTTGGTTATTATTAATTATGGGTTTCCGCATTGTAACGCCGAAATCTACTCTTATTAACACCGTAGAGGGTAAAATGTAGCCCTATTCATTTAGCTCCTCTGTCTGACTGTAAGTTCGTCGGTCCTTTCGTATTCCAGGACTTTCAGGTATCTAACTTTTTAAACGAAATGAGTTACAAACTTGATAATAAGATGTTACGTATAGAATAACTATCGTTGTCATTAACACATTGAGCAGTTTATTTTTATTTAATATATATTTTATTTAAACCTGTCCAAAATCAATCAAGAATTAATAATACCTACTTTTTACATGGACGCTGTTTATCGATTTCAAAATCGTGTGTACAGATTAATATTTATCTATCGATTGACATGGTTTTGAGTAATCGGCATGTCGTTTAAGAGAAGATACGAATATCATTTCATAACTTATAAAAGGAAAAATGTTTAACTCGTAAAGTTTTGACACCACATTGAAAAATATTCAAGGATTAGCCAATTTGGAATATATATTATTATTTTATTTAACATTCTATGAAAGTAGAATGTGTACTTTTAAAGTCGGACCTAATCGACTTTGGAACTTGTATCCTTTACTACATGCACCTACAAAAACCTAAACAAAATTCTTAAAAGCACCGAATTCAAAGCGACTTAACTCCTACTTCTGGAAATAGACTAACATTGAACTAAAGAGTAACGCATAAACTGTAACAAGACTACTAAAAATAAGTGCACAGTGAATCAATCTCGAACGGAAACCGCAAGTGATACGTTCAAGATGGCGATGGTGGTGTCGAGGAAGTCGAAAATGTGTGTTTGTTCGTTGCTGATGCTTGTGCTGCTTGGCATAACACTTGCCGTGCTGTCCACGTTGGGGTTCTTCGATGTTTACGAACGTCATTCAGTGGGGACTGCAGAGAAGTACACACATAGTCAGTTGAAGTCATCGCCTCAGGTAGTTCACGTAAGTGCTATAACTAGTAAGGAAAGATTTATTATCCTTATAATTTAATAATCCAACATTTTCTTGGGCGATGTTTTATAATATACATAATGCAGGTTACTTAATTTGACTTTATATATTTTCTCTTTAATTAAATATATACAAATAGTTGGAAACGAACTCGGCTTATTTCTGATGTACCTACAGCGTTAGATGGCTATGTTTATGTTTAATGCCTTATTCGTTTTGTATCCAAAAATGTATATCACAGGTTCATGTTATAAATGTTTTAATACCTATGTTATGATTTTCTGCAATATGTCGGATACCACTGAAAAAAATCCAAATCTCTTTAAAAATGTTATATCATCGACAATAACTAATGTATGTTCAACAAAAAAAATATATGTTGAAGAAAAAGGTATAAATAAAAACGGCGATGAGAATTACGTGCACAATAATAGATCAAACTTGTTAGGTTCGTATCAATTCTGTACATGTTTTTGTGTTCCCGGCAAAATGTGTAAAATGATTAATTCTTTTTAGTAGTGCAATATATTCAGTGAAGCATATATAACATTAAGAACTAAATACAGCTTGCTATGTTTATACGTAACATGTTAGAGACAAAAGATAAGTTACAATGGGTTAAATCATCTAGAAATTATTTCAGCTAAACATTTTTTCATAGACTTGATGCTACTGAGATTTATCTCTTATTATCACGTGTCTTCGAATGATATTATAATGGCTGATGAGTGACGTTGATTATTCTACTTTATTCTGATTTAAGTTCATTGGTAATTCTAAGCCAGCGTACTTCTTACATCGCAACTCGGATATCTGTGCTCGCAGCGTTCGTTGCACTCGCTTGGTGGCTTAGAATTCCCAATAATTTTATAGGATTTCATCAACGATCCTCGATCTATAAGCCACTTCATGATTTTGAACTCCCAACTGCTTCTAAGGATTTATATTGTATAGATTTAAACATAGTTCTTGTAATTCGCTGATACATCACCCTAAGGCATGCTGTAAACCGAACCTCCATTGTGAAATGTGGATTTAAATACAAATATTTATCTATACAACTTAATTTACTATGGTTTTTAAGTGTTAATATTGTAGTCCGAAAAATAAGTTTATTAAAAAACATTATCATAATAAAAAAAGTGTTTGTGGAGATAGGTGACAGATTCCATAGCTTCTAGATTATTCTTTCACTGGTACGATTACTCTACATATTTATCTATATCTATTTTATCACAATATTATAATAACATGGGAAGTGTTAGTTTACGATAGGTTACTCAACAACTTATCATAATTAGATCTGGAGATTAATATGTTTAATTACATCAACATTTCACGAATAAAGTTTCAGATTACAGCCACCACACGTAAGCATGTGGTATCTATGTTATTATGAAAGTAATATTTAAATATTGAAAGTAGAAATAAAATTCTCAGAAGTTATTGGCGATTTAAAGCCATTAAGTGGCTTACAGATAGAATTCTAAATCGAAAGCTCAAAGTTACTGAGAATTCTAAGTCACCGAACGAGTAGAATGAACGTTGTCAGGTAAAGGACATGATTGTTTTTGAGGTTCTATTCTGAGTGACGCCGCCAATTGTCAACTATCGGCGTAGCGGCACTATTGGTTTGTATGGATTTCTATTAAAATGCGGTCTCAATGCGCGTGGCAATTATCGTGCCGCGGCGTTCAGAGGTACTTTCATAGAATTTCATACGTACCGGTAGTGCCACTGACTGATACAGCCGCGTCACTTGCAGCCTTCTATAGGCAATGTCGCTCGGTATAGAACCTTTAGAATTCTCAATAAACAAATATTATAATTATTACTATTCCCCGTAAGGTGCCGAGTTGGAATATCACCAACCCCCCATTTCTACCTATGGGTGCAACATTAACATCATCTAAACTCAAGCCGTTTAATACCCTTGTATGAAACTATACAAAGAAGTTACGCACATTAATCAACGTCGTATTGGCATCGCCTCGACTCGAGTATTTGAGAATATGTTCTGTGACTCGGGTCAAGCTTGCAAGTAGTAGTGACAATGGTCAGTTTAATGCGGTGGTGAGACGATACGTGTGCATAAACCTTAAGTTATATTTTAATTAGTAGTTAATATATTGTCTTAAAATCATGCGTTACTCATATTAATGTGGTAATTATTATACATTCTACAAATGCGTGTAAAATTCGGTGAAGTTACAGTAAAAAGCTGTCACTCGCTCGTGATAATGGCGTATATGGTAAGCAACATCCATTAACAGGCCATGAAGGATCAGGTAAAAACTATCCATAAAACCTAACTATCCAAAGACGTCTACAAAAGTAAAACGGTAGTTTTCCCTCTGAAACGACCAACCTTAAAAGTTACTGTCTTATTACCCCTTACCAAACAACACTGACCTTTTTACCGACTGTCCGTTGAAAGAAAAATGTCTCCATTTATATTGGTTTCTTGTGGAGTCTATGTGACCTATAAAATTATAATGGCATTCTCATGTCTTTGGAACATGTTCAAAGTTTACTACTTCTGTCTAGAACTGGGACTAACTCGAAAGTTCATTGATTTGTTTTATTAGATAAGATACCCGTACATCGATACTTTCAGTTTTTTAGCACTTTCACCTACGCGTCCAGCACCAAAATATACTCCAAGTTTAGTTCGCAAAATCTACCTAATATATAATAAATCTACCTACAAGTTTATCAAGTATTGAAATGTTTATAATAAAGTATATGCCCAGATATAATTTTTTTATTTCCTCTTACCTACATTTTAAGTTTTGCATTAACGCCTATTTAGCTACGATCGCCATAAGCATACAATTTTTTTTTACTGTTTGTTATCTTGGAGGCCTTTTTATTTGATACCATGACCAAGTTTTTCGTCCCTTTGCCATATTTTTGTAACACATTGGTGAAATTTTGTAAAGATTAAATTTTATATGTACAATAATATAACGATCAAAATGATTTCATCTCATCGCATATAAGATTATTGTTTACTTTACTAAAACAACTATGTACAAGATAGTTAAGTTGCAGCATGAATCACGAAATCGAGTAATAGAATTAATTTCTTTTTATCCAATTTTTTGTCCGAAACACGAAAACTCGCAGATTGTAACCTCAAACTACGAGATCGGGTCCTGTAGGGCCTTGGGGAGTCCTAAAATACTCTCAACGAGCAGCTATTCGGTTAACAGTATTGTTGTTCACGCCAAAGTCCCTCTTATGTGCCCTCCACTTTTCGGTAAATTGTTATTGCTGTAGTTGTAGTGTTTGGGGGTTATAATAACAGTTAGTCGTTGAGAAGAGAAAATTTGGAAAATATTCATAGGTATAAAACATATATATTAACGTTGAGGTATTTTCAATATTTTAACGTGAGTCCGCAGCTAAAGACGTTTTATTCGATAGTGTTTAGGACATCCCTAATCTACTCCTTGAAAAATGTGGTTTTGTAACCACGTGAGTCTTTTAATATGGAGTAATTTTAAAGCAACATGTACATTGATTTGATCGTTGTTTTTTTTTATACCGGCATAATGCCTTCGTTAACACAAAACTACGAACTAGGTATATAAAAAAACTACAGCTACTATAACGAAAGCATTTAGACAACCTACAAGTCATTGCAGACTCACAGGCAGTCCAAATGCTCCAGCCATTTGATCTTGTTGTATTTCTGTGAGATATATCATAATATATGATCAATTGAATATATACAATTTCCCTAATAGATATAGAGATAACTTCATTGATACAGGTGAAAAATTATTGACATTTTAAAGGAAAAAAACAGCTTTTAAACACTTCGTAGTCTTGTGTAGTCTGATCTTCGTTTGATAACTTTTATCGAACCTAATGAAATTGTTGAACAATACGCTAAATGGGATACTATAATATTGAAACTCGTTATATACAATTTTTTAACAGACAATAAGGTATAAAAATAACTCTTCCTAATATTACTCGTCGTAAGTAATATTTTATGGAATCTACAGAAATACAGAGTATGTGCTACTATTTTTGTAACGAAATGCTACAATTTTAAAATGCCACCTAAATCATATTCAAGCTCAAAAATCCGAGCCATCAATTCTATTTACACGCCATCCCCTTTGTGATGACTTTATCCTTCGTCCAAAAATTTGAAATCCGCTCATCCCGGTATAAATCATCTGCAGAAAAATTAGCTTTATTTTGCCAGTTTGCTTTTAGGACGCTACTGGGGTCACTTGTCATTACGCTTTCTATATATCGTATGCCTCAGCGACCACGCCCTACCTCGTTTTTCATTAAGGCCCAAACGCCACGGAAAAATGGGCTTACACATTTTGGACGTTTTTAATTTTGGTGAAGGTAAACCGGTTTACGATATTTCAGGTAAACGATCTTCCACAGAAAAGAGCTAAAATAAACAATTCAAAGGTATACTTAATTTATTTTGAAGCTTTTGTTTTTGTGGTTTTCCGTTTTAAACATTTTATGGCGAATCAATTATTGGTAGTACTTGTAAAAAAAATACTAAAATAATAAGATAATAAACGCAACCACGTGCCTTGAATGCTGAGCACAAAAATAACCGACATCAAACAATTTTAATATATACAAGCATTATTTGGTTGTCTGGAAGAAATTGCTATAAGCGATAAGGCCGCCATTTTTCACCAGTGTATTTCTGTATAAGTTTTTATTGTAATGTTATTTTTTAAGTTCTTGTGCAAATAAAGTGTTTATTATCTATTTGTATCTTTATTAGAGATAACTCAAATACTACACAACTGGTGACAAGCACACGTAAAAAAAAAAAAATCGGCACATCATATATAGAGCTATGACGTAACACACAAAAAAAGAACCTCCTACCTCTTTTTGAAGTAGGTTAAAAATTATGTGTATTATAAAATATGTTGTGTTCTTCCATTTACTTCAATATTCTTATTGCAAGTCGGACAGACCCTTTGCCTTAACATAATATCTTCCTCTATAACACTTACATAATATTCTATTAAAATTATGTACCGGGTAACTTAAGGTTCCAATAGACAAACGCAGACAGACAGTAGTGTAGGTCCAGTAAGAAAATAAAATGATTAATCTGTCATCATGTTATCCTGTAGATGTTTGGTGCCCGTTTTGACTGTTCCATCCACCACAAATGGATGTCTTTGCTCATGGGACAAAAGTTCTTACTATGTAAAATCTGTCCATAGCTGTGTTTTTGAAACTTTGTGCGTTTGTCTTAACTAATTTCATTCTATAATATATGAAGTATCTTTGACAACAATTAATCAAGTATTTTGTATTATGGATTCACGCGATCTGAATCAAATGACATTACTACTTAAAATTTAAATAAAGTAATGAGTTTATTTTAATTACGTTTACAAGGTAGGTCACTTTAGCAACAGTACCTCTTCGGTGGTACCAGTTCAGCATCAGATATTCTGCCTCGAAATCTTGGCAGTCATCTCGTGACTACTACTGGTGCTAAATCTACTGTCTTGAGACGTGAATGGCACTATGTATAGCAAGTGAAATTACTGAATGAACGAGATTTAAGAACCAATGTCTTGGAGTGACAACCACAGTGCAGTGTCAAGCAGAACAAGGACGGTGACACTGCACCTATAAAGGTCAGTCGCGATGCTTACCATCAGGCATGCGACCTGTTTCTCTCATCACTTCATAACATTCAAAAACATTAATGATCAGCTAAAGTAAATTTTTAATAAACTTCTAAAAAGATAATACCTGGTGGTATTATCTTTTCTCAAGTAGAAAATGTGGCCAAGCACATACGGTGTGTTCTGGCAGCTGTCCTTGAGAGCCAGTAATTCTAGGTTAAGCTTGTTAACACCTTCGATCACATCATCAAAAGTCAAAAGCTTACCTTTCAGCAATAATATATTTATATATATACTACAGTAAATGGTTCCTTGTATAATATGACTGTATACCACGCGGGCGAAACTGCAGTATTTATAATTATTTAATATCGAATGCTCGCCTATTCAGGTAGGTACTACACTATAGAGCTAAACGAAGTTCCTAGAAGATCGAGATCGAGCTCGTTCCCATGAAGATTAATTGAATATCTACCTCACCCAGGAGCATTAATTAACTTTTAACTGAAATTCAATAGTTCTTTTTGTACTGTTTTCACCTGTATTTCATGCTTATTAGTGTTAGGTAATTGGCCTCTCTGAATAAAGCAATAAGACTTTATACTGAAGAAATTGTTATTCATTATCAGAGAACAATAATTATTTACCGTGAATTCCATATCATTACAACTAAAAAAATCCATCACATTTTTTCAACTAACCAGCCATTTTCTGTTTCTTTCATTAACTATCAGCAGCTCAGAATGATAATATGCCAGATACATAAAATAATTCCTCAATATCTACTGTATAATAAGTAGTTTGAGATTAACATTAATGACCAAAATTAATTTATTAACAGAACGAGTGCGTGCCCTGTAGGGATGAAGCAAATACCTAATATTAAAGCTTTAAAATAATAATTGTTATTTAGATATTAGAGTAATTTTATTTGTCATCATAAATTTCTTTAGTATTTCAAAAAAATTAAAAAAGATTGTAAATAATCTTCGTTTTATTTCGGTATGGTCGAAGTAGCTACGAAAACGATTAAATCAATTTTCTTAGCCTTGTGTGTGAAAACCGATTGTAATCTCATAAAAAAACACTGCCCCTGGCAATGTTTTTACCTTATTATTAATATTAATATTAACACGCAATAACACTGGACATCTTTCCCCTCTTCAAAGATTGTAATGTTTTAAACCTCTACTTTTCCGAGTATAAAATCCGCAAAGTATCCATAAAGACCGTCGAGATACAGATCGCATCGCATAACCTTTATAGCGAACGAGAAACCGATGGCGGACGACAAATGCCAGGAAGTTTCCCGCTAAGCTTCCGTAAAACAGAATTGACGAGAACCAACCCAGTTACTGAATAGAGGTCGGTTGCACGTTCATGTCACCACCATTTCAGATTATGGGAATGGATTTGTTTTAAAAGAGAAATGACAACAATTAATTTGGCCACGTATTTGTTTAGAAAGAGACTCAGAAAGGGAGTGGACTCGGGATTTGACTTTGGGACTATGCTACATTGATATTTATAATAAATGATTTACATACATAAATTATTGATATACTGATAGTTGATACATGACAATGATAATGCGAAATTAGCTATAGTTATAGATTACTAGCTTTCCGGGCGCGTATGTCTGTTATCGCGCAAAATATTAACCTATTTTTGCACAGTTGGATAAAAACTATCCTGTTTTTTCCCGGGTCTCAAATTATTTTCAAACCAAATTTCATTCAAATCGGCCCAGTAGTTTTGGCGTGACAGCGTGACAAACATACAGACAGACAGAGTTACTTTCGCATTTATAATATTAGTACTGATTTTATAATATTGTATATATATTTAAGTACATTATATTTCTTAACATACTGTACCTACAAAAATGTCAGGGAATAAATTTCATACAAAAGAGACTAATGTAATTTTGAACGCTCTTCTTAAATATTGCTTTGAACAAAGCGTTCATTTTTCCTGGTGACAGCTGCAGTGCGCCTAGGTTATTGTGCCCCCAGGTTAAGATTATACAGCAGTCTGCACAATCTTTAGCAGTAGACTGAAAAGGATTTTGGTTTGATTGGTCCTAAGATGGAAAATATTTTCAATGAATGCTTTCTTGTCCAAAAACTATGGTGTCTCTACATGTACCAGAAAGTAAAATGGCCGCACTCGCGGAATTACTTTTAGCCCTGGCTTTCAGTATCATGAAAATCGAGGTGGGACTCAACAAACTCAGTTTACTCGGCCGTATTTTTAATTAAAAAACATTTTGGAGAATCGAAATTCTGTGGGCCCTTTATCGCATCGCATGGCTGGAGCGTTGAAACGCTTTTGTGCCGAGCTGTTTGCTGAAACAGCATTATAATAGGTGATTTTGTGTAAAGCTGACATTTTCAATCCTTATTTTGTTTTAGGAAGGTTGATAATGGCTTTGGTGCTAAATGTGTTGTCAAAAGTATATAAAGAGCTGTTGTTTAGTCTGCTTCGGTAATTTTAAGAAGAGTATGTTGAAACTTTGTTTTTAATTATAAATTTTCGTACCATATAGTAGACCTTCCTTATTTTAATCTGTAAGAATAATACCTGCCCAAATATTAATATAACTCCTTGCTCTACCTTGTGCATAGTTATATATAATAACTATACACAATGTAGGGTATTCTACATAAGTGGAGTAAATGCTATAAAAATGAACCTTTTTTACATCTAAATTAAAAAGAACGTTTTATTCAAACTATAGAATATTTAGATGTAACCCTTATCACTTCATAAATTGTTAAATGTATCTGAAAATAACATATGTAAGTTGATGCTAGACAGTCATGTTTAATAACTTCATTGCAGCCTTCAAGCGACATCAGTTGGTATGGTACCTACAATAACCAATTTAATTAGACCTGCTTTGTCCAACAAATATGGAATACTCAAATGTCCACTGATTCTGGTCAGGTATTCAATCCTGGCTTCATATTTTAGTGCAACTCGGCGCTTCCGCGAATCGAGACGAGCGCTGCGCGTACGCATGCGTCTTCGAACACTATTTTGATGTTTATTTTATTGCCTCATGATGGCTATATGGGATTATTGAGTGAAATTAGTGGAGTGAATCTTTGTTTGTGATTACAGTAGTAGATTTTAACAATATCTTTACATATTGTAAATATCATGTGTGTTCTGAATTCAACAAGTTTTTCTTTTATTAAGGCCATATCACTTCAAAATACGTGAATAAGAGCTATTTGTTACATTATTCCATTAGTTGGATTGGATGGACATTATAACATATAGCTGAAATAATTATTGACGCTCTAAATCAGTGATGAGGAAAGTGCGACCGTCCCTCGCACCGATTGATTAGTGCTGCCAATATCTTTTAACCTATAGCTGCAGTCTTGTATAAACAAAAATGCTCATAACATAATTGCTTATCATGTTCTCGTACCTACATAATGCTTATCAAATTAGTTATAGGTAAAATATAATTATGCTTTTGTAACTTTATTTCGTTACTTATTACATTAAGTCAGTGGTCAAATAATGTGTTAATTTTAAGCATGTCAGCCGTTGGAGACAAACAAAATGAATGTGTTGGTCAGTAATCGAGATAAGTAAAAACGGTCGAAAATTTGACAGTCGATATGAAAGCCTCGATTCAATTGTTAATAATAATTGTGATACAGGGCGCTTTTCAAGAACTGAAGCTCTATGGATCGTCTTCACAAGCAGAAATGCAATGCGTCAACACTTTTGAGGTAAGAATTTTTAAATTATAATGTTTATATAATTAGAAATTAAAGCTTCTTACATGGTACTAAGCAAAAATATAGCTACATCGTTAAAACGTATTGCCCACAAAGAGAAAAATCAGTTTCATTTCACTGTTTATTCACTCGAATAAAACCCTTTCCGACTGCCAGTTTCCTTAATTATGTCGGATCCTTGTCACATTGTTCAGCTTTTATATCTTGTTAAAAAAAACAAGGTAATTGGTAAAAACAAGAGTCTTGTCAAGAGTTTTTCTTCCATTCTGTTGTTGAAATGAAGACGGAACACTTTGTATCAAAATCACTTTGAATACCTTACAGATAAATTAAATTTGAATGCCTCTTTACGACATTTAAATGTTTCGTTTCAGGTCATTCTAATTTTCATAACTCAATTTCCTTCTCGCAATATTAAATACACGAGGTTCTTTTATACAAGTCTTTATCAAAGTGTATAAAAAGCTGGGCAATTGCGTATTTCGAAGTAGATAATAGAATTTCTTAATAGACTTTACGTTACAAAAGTTATAATGCTCCATAAACTTATCAAATTATTTTTCTTTCTCATTTCTCATCAATGTTTATGCAAACTTAGAGAAAACAATACACATGACTAACAGAATGGATTCTGTCAGTTTGTTCTGTAATCTATCATTTGAACTGTCATAAAAAATTGGAAAACTGGCCCTATAGCTATTTGCATAAAGAACGACCACTAAACTGCTGGTTTTTTATACCTTTTGTTTGGTAAAAGACAATGGACTGAATCAGAAAACATCTGTTCCACAGAAATATACAATTTTCAACGTTTTGACAGGAAATTGGTAAAGGCAGCAGCGGGGACGAGATTGACATTGACAATTTCTTGGTGATTACACTGTCATTTTTTATTTATGTTCGCTTATCACTGACAACCCTTTTCTTTGGTGGTAGCATTGGTACATTCAGTTTAAATATTGGTACTCAAAACAAAAAGAAAAAATTAGAAATAGATAAAATATTTACTTATTAAGAAGGGTCAATATTTTAATGAAGAATGTGCCCAAATAATGAGTTAAAAATTGTTTTGTTACAAAAGAGGTATGAATTTTATAAAATAGGCACAATTTAAGCCCGACAGACATGTATGAGAGTATGTAACAGGGTGTACAATTATAAAAAGAAAATATAAGAAATTTAGCGGATTTTAAAGGAGTTGTTAGAAACTGTATTTGCTGTATCATTTTTATCATTGGAACCGCCAAAAAAAAGGTCGTGCTCTCACTAACAATAAACATTTAAATTACACACAATTTCACCATAAAAAAACTAATTCATAACAAACTTTATACACAGGTATAGATTTAACTCACATTGTGATGTCGCTTCTCACAATAATTAATTAACTGCATTTTGTGAATGTCCTTACAATTAAGAAATGTACATTAACTGTTATGGTGGTCTTACTAATAAATTAAATAATTTTCCTATTATATTGTATTACAAGAGTCTACTATCCGACCAATTTACGTGGTGATATCAGGTTTGATAGATGCATGTTAAGTCAAACGTTATTTCAATAGCAATCAATGTTTGTTGGCAGCAAAAGCTAACAGAACGCGATTACATAATCTGAAAACTTTATTTTCTTTATTATTTACTGTATCAATCACAAATTGATAGCTACAAAGTTAAATTAAAATAATATGACGCATATAAAAGGCTTAAAAAGGTTAGCTAAATTATGATTATTTCGCAAAAACGAATTAAAATTTACGCAGATCTCACTCTGCCTGTATAAGTCATTCAGCAATTAAGAGGTCTTGCCTACATAGGACGAAATGGGCTTAATTACGAATGACTTTTGTAAAATTGATTTTTTTTTGACATTTCATTTACACAGAGGGTCCTGGTAACTGGAAGGTACTGTCCATACTGTGAAAGTAACTTAAAAGTGTTTTCAAAAAAGATAATAAAGGGAAATTAACAAAAAAAGACTGGAATAAAGTTTATCGGAATGGTACTTGTAAATAACCTATAAAATCTATAAATTGCGTATAAACATATACGCAATTTATAGGTCTAAATAAGTATCGAAACAAATATAATGACTAAAATGACTACATTCTCGTAGTCCTTTCATTAACATAGCGTTGATTTATTTCGATATTTGAATTTTGATAAATACCTGTTTTCATTGTAAATTTCATATATATTCTTAAAATATTACGAGAACATACCAAAAATGCAAAAGGACAATATGTAGTATCTAAGTACGCTTTGGTAGCTGCAAGTACACTCGTATTTCTATATTGAAACGTTCACTTAGGTGCTAGATATGTACACAATTATCTCACTCTCAGATCCTTAGTGTGCTGTCACTTGCATTCCCATTGTGTGCTCAATATAATAGGGTGCGATAAGGATAACAGACATAAACTTAACTCTACAGCAGCCATATTATGAGATATTATGAATACAGTTCCCAAAACTAACGAGATAAATATAAATATCTTCAGAATTCTGATTACCTCTTTGAGTACAAGACTGCTGGTTATTTTTTTTATAATTTTGTGACGGAACAAGCTCGCGGCCCACCTGATGCTTAGCGGACTAACCTCTGCCCATAACAGATGCATTTCGTCACAAGTCATGAATTGCACTGCGCCCGTCACCTTGAGACATACTCGTAGTTCTTGAGTCTCATGTGCCTGTAATTTTACTGGCTCTCAAGGACTGCTGCCGGAACACACCTTTAGGTGCTTGGCGACAGATTTTCAACTTAAGTGTAGTCGCTAGCCAGGCGGGCATTCTCAAAATGCCCTTCACCATGTGGTGAAGCTCAAGCCCGCGGCGGGATACGAACCAAGGACCTGCGCGGCAGTCCATAGACAATGCCGCTGAGCCATCACTGTTTCAATAATATACATGTAATAAAACAAATTTTAAATAAGCGCATAAAACCTGGCCATAAAGAATCCCTAATAGAAACACTCGTAGCTGAGCTATACCATATTGTTTGTCGAAGGCCTTTGGGCTGCCTGGAAACTCAAGACACTGCGTGGTGCTAGGGTCTTTTGCGAACGTCGAAAATTAGATACCAAGCACCTGATCGTGTCTTCTGGCAGGTACTTATCTTGAGATCAAATTCCCACTAAAGGTAATCTGTCGCCAAGCACCTAACGGTGTGTTCCGACAGCTGTCCTTGAGAGCCAGTAATTCAAGTTAGTCTGAACAACATCTTCGACCACATCATCACTTACCATCAGGTGAGATAGTGGTCAAAGGCTAACCTATCAGGGTAGAATACTGACAATAAAACATTGAAAAATCCTTCTTTTGGTCAATAAAAAGCCGAGAATGCTATTCAAGATAACGCACATTGTCAATCTTCAAGTAATTCTTCAAGCCATCGGCACAACGACAGTAATCTTTATTACAAAAGACGAAGCCAAAGACCTCATCAAGATTACAATGCCCATAGCAATAAAACTCTGCAGAAATAAAAGAAGTTCGTTAGCTTTAATTGGTGGAATGAAATTGGCAGTTTTATTTTCATGTTTTAAAAGCCCTTGGAAGAGACTCTAAGGTCGTCTTACTTTGCTTTGTCTTGGTCTTAAAATCTCAGAAATCAGACGTATGTTCTATAAAAAATACCATCAGTTTTTATTTTCACTTACTCCATTTCTTATCAATGTGATTTTAAAAAACTATATGAAAAGTTAGTTATTTACAAAATGTAATTACAAACAAAAGATAGAGCCTACACATACATATAAAACAAAACGTTTTTTGTATTGAAATATTTATGAAAGTAATAAGTTGCAAAATAAAATTGCATATCGGGACCTTTTTTATGGGCTGGTTAGTTATATTTCAAAATCTATTAACAACTTATCTGTTAGGTAATTGTAGGGTATTAAATATTTATATTTTGAGGAGATACCTGACCATTAAATGGTCTGCAATGCTAACACCATCTTCATTACCATAGCTGAATAAATTATTTATTTTTGGCATTACCAACTATCTCCTATCAAAACAAAGCGTCCTTCTTGTGATCTGCATTTAGACCGTTCCGCCTGTTTAAAAATTTATCGAAGCTTGTATTCCGTCGTTCACAAGTGCAAAGTATTCTGGATCACAGAACAAAATTTTGTAGTATTCTTTAGCATAATTCATGTCAACCGGGTCTTCGACTAGGGGTTGCTTTGGATGCAGCTGCCATATTTGCATTATTTAGGAAATGTATGCTAAGCTTGAATGTTTGTAGTGAACCTCATATGGTAAAATTTGGAGAAGTTTCTGTACTACGTGATCATATCAGAAATTTTTGGGTTTTATTTTTGGAACCTTATACTCGAAGTAAAATAATAGTCAAACTGTATATTTAGATTGCATTATCATATATTCACATTTAGTCCATTGAAAAGTTACATGAGCTTTGCATTTTTTAGAGGACGCAATTTTATTTTTGGGACATGTGTGGGGGGTCAATAGAAGGTTACCCTAAGTTTTTTTGGACCGCCACCCTTGTCCCCCGGCCGCCATCTTGGAAAATAGGATGAAAACACGGTATTTCGCCATATCTCAAAAACTATGCGTTTTACAAAAAAAATGTGAGGACATTATTTGTAGCAAATTGTTTTGCCTACAAATATGTTTATATAATTTTTTACCCTAAATCAAATATTAAAAAGTTATGAGGTAATATTTATTTTTTGCTCTATAACTTTTTTTATACATTTTACAAAAAATCTTTTTTTTTAGCAGAACTAAGAGAATAAAATGAGGTAGAAGAAATAGCTAAGCCTACGTATAATAATAATAGTCGTAGCAGGCAGATGTTCCTTTGTCCCCAAACGGTAACTCGGACCTTTTCTACCTGCTTAACCTTCGGTAAGTTCTATGGTAAGGAAAACAGTTAGGAATGAATAAGTAAAGTTGTACGAATTCAACTAAAATTTTTTTAAGACCATATTTACAATAGATAAATATATAATAAGTTAAACATATCTCTTTGACCGGATTCTCATGAGCATTGACGAACCTGGTCAACGCTGTAACAGTGTTATAAATGTATTGAATTAAAAATAATTTAAAAATTTCCTCAAAAGATAATCAACCAGATTGGTCTGAGGTATTTTTTTTTTGTAAAATGAGAAAATAATTTATAGAGGAAAAAAATTTCATAAAAATGACACATTTTGCTTTGCTTATTACTTCTTAAATTTATAATTTAGGGAAAAAAGTTATATACGCATATTTGTAGGCAAAATAATTTGCTACAAATTATGTGCAGGAGTATTTTTTGTAAGACGCATAGTTTACGAGATATCGCGAAATAAGAGTTTTCACCCCTTTTTCCAAGATGGTGGCCGAGGGACAAGGTTGGCGACCCCACAAACTTGAGGTTAAGGTTCTATAGACAACCCACACATGTCTCAAAAATAAAATTGCGTCCTCTAAGAAATGCAATATTCGGCCCTAACATTGTAACATTTCAATGGACTAATTGTTCAATACGATTAGTACATATATTTGTGTCTTATACTGAGATTCAAACTATGAATTCGTTACTATCTTTCGCTACCTATCATAGTTAAGCTAATACAATTAAAATTAGAATGGTCATCTTCAAATATTGTGATACCTTTTTTAATAGATGTTAGGCGCTAACGCAGGTAGTTATAGCCATAGCATTAGTTAGGTTTGGTCTAAAGAATTATTAAAAGCCCTGGTTATTCAATGTATTCATCATAGATATCTCACCTGAAGTCCAATAATAAAAAAAAAATACGCTCTGTGTTTGATCTTGTTAAGTCTTGGAAAAAGGATCATGTCCTATTTAAAGTGGTTGATATATTTGTTGTTTTTAATAAAAATGTGTAATTTAGGAACAGATAAAACAGAGAACTGTCTCATTTTGTATACCTCTCTCAGACAAACAAGTGCGTTATACATGCGTTGTTCGTCTAAAATATAAACTCATATGATTTAAAAGCTTATTACTAATATTTAATGTTACCAGTAAATATAGACTGATTTCCTGAGTCCCAAAAGCCCTCCGCTGAAATGTTTATCCGCACGTTGACATTCAAAACACAAACAGACAGGTCTCTGCTACTGTCAATAAACTTTGTAGCGCAACATCGGATTGCAATCTCATACTGTGTGGTCCACGGCAAAAACTTAAACAGGTTTTGTAACCAAAGTTTATATTAGCAAATGTTTTAATGATTGTAACGGAACATGCACAATGCCCAGCTGATGTTAAAAGGACTAAAATAAGCATTATGAGTTTTTAAACTGTCACGGTCATTAACATTATAATTATTATAACCAACGGGATATTTATCGTGTTTTTGGTTAGTTTTGAGCTCCCGATATTTCGGCACTGTTGCAAGCGCTATGAAAAAGCGCAAAGAAAAAACGTAGTAGAAAGAGAGAAAAAACGTACTAGAATGTAGACCGGTTCGTCTGCTCTTAGTGGCTACCATCCACTCGCACAGACTTTAGTTGTCACACACAGACAGTCAGTAGTGATCATGGCGCTTGCAACAGTGCCGAAATATCGGGAGCTCAAAACTAACCAAAAATATGGTAAATATCCCGTTGGTAATAATAACATAAGCATTCCGTCACAAGTGATGAATTGCACAGCGCCCCTCACTCTGAGACGTACAGTTGTTAAATCTCATTGTCATACGGTTAAATGCTTGGTGGCAGATTTTCCACTTGAGGGTGGTAGCTAGCCAGGCGAACATTTGTAAAATGCCCAAGCATCATGCGGTGAAGCTCAAACGGCATTGGAGATGGAACCATGGACCTGCAGCACTGTTTCATAGCTATAACCGCTCGGAATCATTACTTTAATTCCTATAATACAAGGCAAATTTTTATAGTGCGCTTTAAGTGCAGAAGATTTTGAAATAATAAGGTTCTAAGATATAAACCAGCCCAGCTAGCATGCACGCCGCGAGTAAATTTTGTCTACCCTTTATCTCGTGTAAAATAGACATATTGACATATGACTACGAATGCTAACATGGCAGAACAAAGAACTCGTCCGTGTTTACGTACATTTTGTGCTACCTGTGGCACTTGTCGACCAACACTAACATGCGCGCCCTACGTTTAATCGATTTTTGACACTTATCTGCGAGTATTTACGTGTATTTTCTCTACCTTAGTTTTGAGGACGAGATAAATCGAGTGTTTCTCGCGCGCCTAAGTATAATGGGGGCGATCGACGATTAAGTACAAATTTACTTTCCGTCCAGTATTAGCAGACCCTTGATATATGTGTGTGTAATGTGTAATCTATACAATAACGTAATTTGAACACAACTCACGTAATTTGAACTCACTCACTTGCTGTAGGTAGATTTTGAGTTTTTTCAACTATTTTTAATGTAATTACATTATAGGTACTTAGCTGATAACTCAAAAAAACTATACTAGTTATATCTAAATAAATGTGTACGTATTAAAAACATATTTAATTTTTTTATGAAATCGCAACAGTAAATATTTAAAGTAATCTAAATGAATAAGTTCCGTTTAGGGTCCCGTACTCAATACATTGCTATATAATACTATTATATTGTTTAATAAATACAAACATAAATGGGGCACTGAAAACTAGTTATGTACCTAGCTGATCTTTGCCTAGCTGTGATATAAACTTTTTTCAGTACTTAGCATTCATCAACAAAAAAGAAATAGATAAGCAACCATCGTCAAAAGAGATAAATATGAAATACTTACTTTATGCAGAAAAAACGCCAATTCTATTTACACTTTTATCATTCGTTTGAAAATTACATCAACGGGAACAGTTTTTAATCATAAAACCATCATAATTCGTAATGAAATGTCAAGAACGATAAAAATGTTTAATCGTTTATAAATGTATGGTATTTTATTAATTAGTACAAAGCCCATAACTGCTTATTTCCTAAAACTGTTCGCAATTCAACCAACAAATAGCGCAATGGAGAATCGTCCATAGATAATCTCAATTAAAGAATCTTAGCGTGGTGCGGCCGCTGCTATCGTCCACCACTCTCTCTACGCGCGAGAAAAATACTCTTCTCGTGTCATGCGTGACATATGTCTTATTTGCGCATGCTAGCCAGACAGACAATAATTATAAAGCTTCGATGCCTCCAATTTTCATTTAGGTTGAAACTGTAGAATAACGTTATTTTCTTCCAAGTAACATTTCTGTTCTGTATCTTATGCACTTCAACATTATTTTGTTTAGCGAATCGCAATCAGCGACATCAGTACTCTGTATATGTGGACGATGTTCAAAATTGCTTATGTGCGACATAATATCAAATTGATTTAAAAATAGGATTCGATTATTCAAACCGCTACTTTCTCTGTCTTAGACCTTCTTATCGATGTCAGGTCGTCAAGTGGTCCTCGAGTCCGGACATGATATTTGCATCTAGTACATATCAATTTTCAGTATAACATGATTTATAAAATCTGTTTCAATTACTATTAATTGAAAACTAATGTCAAATTTGAAATTGGGGCTTATTAGTAATTCATTACATGGACCTAATTCTCGTTCGTTCGTAAGCACTTCATTGACTGATATATAACATTTTTCAGTATATGTGTATATATATATATTTAGTATGGGATAGGTGATCAGATTAGTATTGAAGTAAATCAACAATCATCTTCTTACCCTTTTCATATGTATATGTTAGGTCGGCACAATATATTCGCTTTAAAAAATTAGAGTTATTCGCTTTAAAATATTAGTTCCTTGTTAGAGCCCAAATACATAAATATAATCAACGTCAGTTCTGACAGCTTTCTGGTCAACTTTCCGAACGTCTACCTTTCATTGGAATACTATTAAAATATTGTTGTAAGTAGGTATACTCGATATCTAAAGAGCCCTTTTGTTTGTTTAATGTGCAGCATCGCCCTACTCGTGTAGGAGTGTGTACTGACGTGCTGCTTATTCGGCTCATTCTCAGTGCAGTGTCAAGCAGAAAGAGGACGGTGATAGTGCTACGGTGTAGTGTCTAACGATTTCATTAATAACGATTTTCTAAGACCACGTCTGAATTGCTCTCTGACCACATCATAACATACGAACTGTTGAGATAGTAAATGAAATTAAATTAAATTTGTTTATTTGCAAGAAACATGGTACAATGAAGTTGTTAGATAATAAGTCACATAGGTTCAGCATGTTTTACCAATAATTGGCATACAAAAATTTATTATAATAATAGGAATATTTATTAAAGTTACAGTTGCAAACAGAAAAATTAAATATCAATGAACTGAATTCAATTGAATTAAATTAAATAATATAAATGTCAAGTAATTATAAAATAAAATATGATCTCGGGACCATCATATTTTAGTCACTATTAGTCAAATAAAAAGTGTTCCAAGGCAAACCTTATCATAAGTTTAATTTTAAGTTGGTTACGTGTCGATGGCTTGAATATTTCTAGAAATAATTCATAAGTATGGACATGTCATTATTTAATAAAAAATATTAAACAAACTCCGATACAAAACACCCAAAGCTATTGCAGAGATCTCATCAAGACAAATGAATCGAGACCCAATTCAAAACATTTCTACAATCTAGCTGTAATGTTTTCTGAGAACCTCACACGGGCTGGTTTAGTCGAGTCGGAGTATCTTAAAAACAGCATATCAAATGTCAGTTTAACATGTTTTAAAACAGTTGCAGTACCTAATGTCTAATTTTAAAGAAAATTAGCAACACAAACACATACTTAATGATGTAAGGTATTTACCCAATTATATACACAGATCAAACTACATAATTATTTATATTATAATACCTCTTTATTCGGATTATAAATGGTTTTCAATTCTAATCACTAACGTTCTGGAAAGTGATCAAAATGAAGATGTCATTTAAATTTTTATAATATGCTTAGTTTACAAAAAGTAATTCAATAAGAATAAATATATTTAGATTAGATAAACACAAAGCACGGTGCACGGCATTATGCGCGGGCTATACTACATGCGCGGGGCTCTGCTGTTCCCCACTGGTCTGCCACAGGATTACATATTTCCATGTTATGTCCAAAATCTTGCACCCAGAGTGCCATATCCTTCAAAAGCTATTTCTAATATTATATATGTATATATATGTCAGTGTCACAGCAACGTCACCATCGCCCGGGTTTGTTTTTTATCAACAGTCCACTCGTACTGAGACAGCCCTGTGCCTACACTTTGTATGAAAAAAAACGATAATTAAAGAAAAACTTATTTAATTTGTATATATATTTTTTTATTTTCAGACTGAGAAACTACTTGTTTTGTTGCAGTTTTGTGCATAAATAAACGTTACGTTTGAATGTAGCATTAGTTTTTTTATCAATAATTTTGTTGTCGTTTGAAAATGAAGCTCTGTGCTCCGCGCGTAAATCCATGTGTAAACAGGGGTGAGTATAATGAGGAGTTAAATCTGAATATTGGAAACGATATCAAACTCTTATAGAATATGGCTAAGAACCATTTTATTAAACCCCCAATATGGGTTCTGAATATACAGAAAAGCTATTAATTCCTACGGTATCAATTATGAAATTTCGGATCTGTAGACTCTAATGCTTGCTTTCGATTTAAAAAGCAGCATCGTAATCATATCCGCTGATTTGGAGCAACGACGCCTTGATAAGACAGTCATACACACACACTGAGAGACGGAATATATAAATTGGCATTTATAATAAAAAACATGGTGGTAGGACATTATGCGAATGCCCGCCTGGCTAGCTAGTGTTCCAGCAGCTGTCCTTGAGAGCCAGTAATTCTAGGTTAGCCTGAACAACATCTTCGACCACATCATCACTTACCATCAGGCGAGATGGTGGTCAAAAGCTAACCTATAAAGCATTAAAAAAATATATATTGCCGTTGGAGATTTAAAAAAAATACGAGATTTTCGAGCCACTCTACTTTACACCCCAGATAGCAAAAGATGTATTTTTGTAATTGGTACCATTGAATCTTTGAAAGAAAAGAATCTGTAATAAATAATTACGTTATTTTATTATCATATCCTACTAATACAGTGACTAATAAAGGACAACATGGGTTTACAATACTAACTTTAGTCCATAACACTGAAACTCAGTCATCGCTCCAATACAAATTGAAACAGAAGCTCAATACACAAAGTAATAGGAATTGCTATTAATTATGAATCGCTTTGACCCGCATGAGCGTAACAAATTATGTTGTTTCTTAAGCTACATAATATGACTAAAAAGACTTAGGGCCCGTTTCAGAATGTCCTAATAAAGTTTCGGGTTGCTATGCAACCCATAAAATAACTGAATGATAAAAATGACAGTTGACATGCAGCGCGTTTCAAACTTTAACCGATGGACAGGCTAAATCGATGACTGTGAAACGCAATGATAGTGTTTTATTTATTAAATATGTTCTGGGTAGTAAAACCGGAACTTACTCGAACATTCTGAAACAGGCCCTTAGTCATCATTCTTGGGTATTTGAAAATACAGTGATTATACTACAGAATTAGATACATCATGAAGCTCCTTTTTAAATATAACTGTAACAGATTAGTTGTAATAATTAATTAAAATTTTGCGAGCGTCACTCCAAAAATAAACGTGCCAAAATGTATCTATTCAAATCTTCTCCTGGTAAATGTACAAAGCATCGACAAATATATCAAGATTTTTCATATAACAAGCAAAGGCTTATCAAAGTTTACAATTCTCAGTTAAGTAAGGAAGACCTCATCAGGATGAGTCTTCTTTTTGGCTTCCAACTTAGGACAGTCATCTGCATCTATGCTAACACAATAATTGTGTTTAGGTTTTAAAAGCACTGTATGAAATAAAGTCACAAAAATAAGAACTAATGGCTCGTTGTGACGAAACCAGTGGAAAGCTAGTTTAAACATTTCAGAGAAGCGCCTTCTTGGAGCTCTACATGAAGTCGTAACATCATCATTTTTTTTTTATACAAAGTGTTCAAACTCGGTGAATTTTGCATGTATGTCCTTGATCCTAATATTTATTATACTTCTGGTGCGCCAGTTTCTAGTAAAATTATGTATTTTTATAATTATTAGGATAACTTGTTTTGTATGAGAATACTTATTTTTATATTTAGAGAGAAAATAAATAATAAAACGAAAAATCAGCAAACCACAGGCACGACATGCATGCAAAATTTTACCGTGTCCATAAATCAACATTCGGAATACGACTAAAGTTTACTCATAATATACAACTGACATATTTTTATCTAACAAGATACTGAGTTATCTCCTTTTCCTGCATTTTGTGTTACTTGAGCTACTGTTGAAATTTTGAACCGTCAACCAACTGCATCAGGGGCCAAGTTCCGAGTTCACAAGTGGACTGCAATGCCATACAAGCCAAATAACATTGTGTAAGTTCAACTGTAGTATCAACACAAAGTGTTTGGGAAACTGCTACTAACTTTGCTTTATATGTTTGTTGCACAAGTAATATTAAGGAATTATATTATTATTTCATAGAGGTTTTATGTTAGTATTATATATTTACATAGATCATATTCCCTTTTCGTATCATGAGTGCATTAATTATAATGAATTGAGACGTAACAGCCGTGTTTTTAAAGTTCAAAATGTATTTAATGGCGATACGAGAAGCTGTGTCGAACTTTGACCACGATTATTAAAAAAAACAATATTTTATATCCCTTAAATAATATTAAAAATAAGTTTCTTTTTTTCTTTTTTTTATTGTTTCGTTGCAGAAACTCATTTATTGCTGGACGAACGTTCTCGAAAATATAGTACTTGTTCGTAAATCTCAAAAACGTTTATCTATTTAATAATATTTTTATGAGATTCTGATGGGATTATGGGATGAAGCCCACTTGATGTTAAGCGGTAACATCTGCCTATAACAGATGCAATTCGTACAAGTGACGAGCTGCACTGCGGCCGTCATCCCGAGACAAACAGTTGTCAAGTCACATGTGCTTGTATTTTACTGGTTCTCAAGGATTGCTGTCGGAACAGACTTTTAGGTCCTTGGGGACAGATTTTATATTGTACGTTACTAGCTAGCCTTGAGAACAATCTTAAAATGCCCTTCCGCGGCAGTGAAGCCCAAGCCTTTTTTTTTTATGCCTGGTAGCTTAGCCTTTGACCACTATCTCACCTGATGGTAAGTGATGATGTGGTCGAGAATGTTGTTCAGGCTAACCTAGAGTTATTAAGTCATCAGTAGGGATCGAACCATGGATCTGCAGCACGGCACTCCATAGCTATTACCGCTTGGCTGACATTGCTTTAAAATATCCCTTTCAATGGGTACTAATTCTTAAATCTGTGAGACAAATCCTTTGTGAAAGTACCTCTATTGGTTAATAAATTACACAGTGGTACTAACATAAGAGATGGTAAGGGCAAATCCCTGCATTTTATACAGTGAAGGTATCACTTCAAAATGACGTAACACTGAGTGTTTAGCAGATCCAGTGTAATCCAGTATAATTCAAAAGACAAATCCGTATCATGTTTGTTCGCTGCCACCGGCGCTAATTGCAGGGTGCGTGGAAATTATAAGGGTTGTTGTTCACTGTGGTATACGACACAAAGGGATCATTATTTTATATCTCTTTGACATAATTGAAAGTCAAATGTAGTTGGAATATTATTAACTTAATTTGTTTTTTTTTAAGGAAATTTTCCGTAGTAACAATGCCGGTTCTCATTTTTCTTTCAATTTTGTACTATTGCGTTCAAAACAAAATAGTACAGACGAATTGAGAAGCACCTTCTTTTTTTGGAAGTCGCTTAAAAAGGCTCATTGGTAAATTAACATTCGCTTCAAGAATATAGTTCTAAAAATACCTATTCATTTCATCAATCATATGTATTCATTCACCTTAATTCCTGCAATTTTTACAACGATTCACGGTCACTTCCAGCATTAGCTTTGGATGCCTCCTAAAAATTTCTCCTTAACTCAATTCAGTTAATTTTACTATATCCACATTCCACGCTTTCATCACGGATATATCGCTGCTTGAATCAGTGAACAGCAACCCTTAAGGGCTCGTGTGAATATTTCACCGTGTTTAGGGTTCCCTCTGTATAATTAATTGTTAAACACAGGTGGACCAGGAAGAGGGGGACGGAGAGGGGTCCGGGAGGTATGGAACCATTCCACCGTTCCCGCCACCACCGCCAGGATTAGACGGTATATTAATGTTAATTTATGGTTAATATAATTTTGTGCATGTGAAAATTAACGGCCCTAAATTTAAGGGCTGTTTGGGGCCGTCTGGAGGAAGCTTTTGACCTTTAAGCTTTTGGTTATTAGATACTTACGTAGAGACCCAATGAATAGGGTCAGCTCCAAATTAGAATTAATAGCGGAATGAAAAGGCGGTGTGTTCAAAGCATTGTTGAAAAAAAGATGTTTTGCTAAAGAAGAATATGAACGATAAATATGTACATTGTTTTTAATTAAAATAAAGCTTGTTTTATGTTGGTTCTAAATAGAATTTTAAATCATGTACGGATTCTTCAGTATCAACCGATTCCTTTTAATGGTTTAGAAATTAAATTCTGCGCTTATAACTAGACACGTAACGCTGGTTTTGTTTTTAATTGTAAACAACATTGTAAGTAGCCCCATTAAAATTCCCCATTATAGCCCCATTATGACTCTTGTTAATATGTTAACATTAGCATAGAAATAGGTGATTGCAGTTTTATTAGCTTTCCATAATTATTGTACCATTAAAATGCGCTGAAACAAAAAGCATATCACCTGCATACGCACAAAAAAATGAGGAAAATTTGATAAAAAGTTATCAGCTTAGCTCAAGTAGCAGCGTAGATTTAGTTTGTTTGTATGCTCGTAGTAAACAAATTACTCAATTAATATTTTTAGATATTTGTGCAGCTTTTTCTTTTTTTCCCAAGAAGGAACATCTTTGTCATTCTACGACTTAATACATGTATAGTAACTTTTTTATTTATTTTTTTTATTTCAGGGTATCCACTGCGACTGCGAGGCGAAAAAGGAGAACGAGGGCCCAGGGCAAGATTTCATTATATTTTAAAATAATTTCAAATATACAAAATAAAATATCTAATAAATATAAAATTAGCCCTACGAGTATTCCCTAGTAACTTTATTTTTCAGTGAGTCAAAATGATAATATGTATTATGAAATATAAATTCAAAAATGTTTAATTAAATTTGATGATATTAAAAAATTTGATAGTTATAAATCATGGTTTTATACCGTGATTTATTAATATTATTAGGAACTGGTCGCATAGCATTGAACCTTTTTCTTGAGTATCCTAATAGTATAATAGTAGTACAGTATCTTCATAATATTTTGCTTTAAGAAAAAAATCTTTACCTTCCAAAAAAGTGAGCAGTCTCAAAGCATAATTTTACTATGCCCACTTATTCTATTACTTATATTTAATATCTCTCTTTTTTATCAATACACATGAAACTATGTCTCACTACATATTATGTTAAATTTTTAACGTATCCAAAACTGTTAGCTATCTACAAAATTAAACATAATATCGTCAGAAGTGTCGTTAACACGCTGTATTTCGGGGCAAAACAATACTACAAAAGTGGTAAATTGCAGCTCGCAGTTTCCAATACAAAGAACGATCAGGCATGACTGTGTGGGCATTGTTTTATCATTCGATTTATTGGCTGACCATTACTAACAGCACACACACATTGAAACAAGTAGCACGTGAAAAAATCATTTTGCGCGGGGAATAAGGATTGTAAGGCATTGAATTAAATAATAAAAGATGATACCCTATCATCTTTTATTATTCAAACGCTCTAATATCAAGACCATATAATATGGACAACCATATAATGCACACAGATAGACTTCCATTGTATATGATACGTTTTAAAAAATGACGAAGACAATCATGCAGCAGACACCAATACGCAGACTATTGAGAATCAATCGGGATACGTCGCCTGATTTGACATTGTCATGTTCGATATAAGGGTGCCGATTTTCCCGTTTTTTTTTAGTTCAATATTGTAAGTAGTTACATTTCTAGAGAATTGTATTCATAAACGTTTCCCCGTTTGTACTCGTATGTTTTGCTAACACGTACGAAAAACTTTTCTTAAAATATTTAGAGATAAATATTTTAGAATACATTTCGTGGTTGTTAATTAAGTATGTAGTATGCTTTACGTGCAAGAGCTGGAGAAGACTACAGCAATACTTTTTTTATGCCTGATAGGTTAGCCTTTGACCACTATCTCTCCTGATGGTAAGTGATGATGTGGTCGAAGATGTTGTTCAGGCTAACCTAGAATTACTGGCTCTCAAGGACAGCTGCCGGAACACACCGCTAGGTGCTTGGCGACATATTTTCTTCTTGAGGGCCGTAGCTAGAGGCAGGCGGGCATTCGCAAAATGCCCAAACTTTAAAACAGAATAACTCTTGATTAAAACACTTTGAGACGTTGTTTTACTTTTTCATCGTTGCCAAAGTAGTTGCCAGAGTACCAAGTATAATTGTATACTATGTTTCATACCATATTTACGATAACGTTGTTAGCACATTCCTGCTGAAAGAGAATAATTACTGGAAGTGAAAACATGTTTTGACGGCATTTTTTAAAAAATATTGACGAATGATCAGCATAACACGAATACACCGTGAATATCCATCGAGTGATGTTAAATTGAATAATTTTTTTTTATCACAATAATTATTTTAAAAATATCTTAACACCACATTAAAATAATAGTTTAGAAAAACAACTAATAGTTTAAAATTTACAATTCTGCCTAATTATCCTGTTAAAAAATGTAGATGGGTTTCGCAGGATTAATTTCTGATTCGCGCAAAATCTACATACGTCGTCTTAACAGGAAAATTAGGCAGAATAGGCACTAGATATATTATATGTATACCTTTTAAGTGTTTTTCGAAAATATTAATTTCATGTTTTCTTAGAATATTTTTTTATTTTTTGTTACTATAAAATATACCAAGTTTTTCGCAAAGTAACTCCTGATTTTATTGATAAATGTATTTTTCTAAAAAGCAACATAATTTATAATTTTGATTTAATCAATTAACTAAACAATTTTGATGAATTAACATTGTTAGTACACTCTAACGCATATTGGAAAACTTTTTCAGAAAAACAAGACATTAACAAATGACTGAAACGTTTTTATATTAAATAATTTCTTCTTTTTCGTTCAACATAAAAGCTTAAAACAATCAGTGCAAGTTTAATTGAGTATTGCACAAATTTTTAAGTTCCATACTCTAACACTATTGTTCCTCTACAAGAACTCTCTCTCACTATAATATAGAGCCATTATATTGTACTTAACGCCATGTTAGCTGCTCGTTGGCGACCTCATACAGATTAAACACTAGTTAACTCATAAACACTACATACTTGTTACATGACAGGAATGTTAGAGCTATGTTCTTGACCTGACTCTCTTGAAAGTTTGGGTTGAGCCATAGGGAATGTAAACTGTGATGCTGGTAAACGAAGTTTGCATTTTATTATTCACATATTTATTACTACAATATTTTCGCGAGTATTTTGCATTTACATTAATAGTATAATAAAAAAATCCTTTATTTTATGAAATTTACAAAAATTATCACGTCATGTTCATGTTTTTTGCATAAACGAAATTTCAAAAAATTTTTGGTGCTGCGAACATGTGGGAACATTTTTATCATGTGATTAAAAAGTTTCGGAAAATATACTGCGAGTCATTTGTATGTGCTTTACACATTTCGTACATACATACTTAAGTAGAACATAGGTTACATGTAAGGGATTACATGGGTAATCACCGAATCACAAAAAAACCTATTCAGTACAAAATCACAAAATTTACGAAAGCAAAGATTATAGTCATTTGCGGGATTCGAACCCGTGCGATCCTCCCCCATAGCCGCGGTATGCTCTGACCCATTTTTTTTTTGTTGTTACGGGAGGGAAATATTACCCGGGTGCTATTGGGGGACAATCCAGGTTATATGGGGCTTTCATCCACTAAAACCCCCTCGGTGGCCTTCCTCTGTGATTTGGGAGGGCCCCGGGTTCTCCTGAGGACCACACCGAGAACCATCCTATCACATTGCCAATAGGCTCATCTCTTAAGTTATTACTTTGCCTTCTGGAGCTATATAGAATGGCATAATGTCACTTGCCACATAGTGACGCTGTCCTCTTCGAGCTCGTTGGAGGGATAATAAAAGCCCCATCTCCTACCATCCCCGAACTCTAATTCCCCTTTTAGTCGGCTCTAACGACAGGCAGGGGTGACCGTAGCCGTATTCTTTGTAACTCGGGCCTACAGGGTTGATGATCTGACCCCTAAGCTAACATGACATATGACTCATAACTCAATTTTTTCGTGTGGGGATGGATTCTCCTTTCGTAATTTTGTAATGTAATCCGCGAAGCATGCGTTATTACAAAAATAAAAAATTTAAAACCTATTGATTTCAAAAATTTCTCTACTTTTTTGCCATGAGAGTCTGTCTATACATTTCAGTATAGATTGCTTGGCCGTGTTTGTACATACGAGATAAATACATAGATGAAAATGTATATCTCAACTTGTTTTACTTTTTTTTATTCGAAAAGCATACAGTCTTAACAAAAAAGGAGGAGGTTCTCAATTCGTCTGTTTTTTTTTATGTTTGTTTTCTGAGGTATTAGAGCTCTGGACTGGTTGAACTGATTTTGAAAATTCTTTTTTTGTTTGAAAGCTGATGCTTGTCGTTTGGTCCCATTTTAAATGACATCAAAATCGATCAAGCCGTTTTTGAGTTACGTTCCAATAACTTAAAAATATTCACCTATCTTCATGATATAGTCGTTGACAATGAATGAGAATCGATCCCGTAAGTAGCAAGGGTCACTAAAAAGAGTGAAATTTTTTTTTTTACAAAAAATGGTACCGACTTTAACACCCAAAAGTGTGAAATAACTTGTCGAAGTCGGTACCATTTTGTGATAATAGGTACTTTTGAACTATCATGGTACCGACTTCCACAAGTTATTTCACACTTTTGGGGTGTTGAAGTCAGTTCCATTTTTTAGTAAAAAAAATTTTTACTTAAAGAAGAAAATATTTTAACACCGTTTGAAAACATTTACGCATGTTATAAACTGTAATTTAAACTTGCTTGATTTGCATTACCTATTTTATAGAAGAATCAAAAAGTCTACAAGATATTATTAGTCAAGAGAGTAATCTAAATAAAGCTAATTGGTTTTAAGGTACTTTAAAATATGCGCCGTTTTATAAAGATGTTTTGTCTCAAACATCAACACATTTAATTTAAGCAAGGTCTTTGTGAAAATACCTAATTTGCATTTATATACCTTTTTCTTCAACTGCTACAATAGCAACTCTCAAGTTACTAAGTGGGTCATGAATTTATACATCGAATAAGTACGTATTATAAACGTTTGCCCTAAGCTTAAGAACTTTTTTTTCATTATTGCATAATATAAATATTGTATCACTGCTAAATTTTAATAAAACTTACATTAAAAAGAATATAGATCAACTAAAATGTTGATCTGATAATTAGAGGCAAGATTTAAAGGATATTATTAGAGTAAAACAAAACATAAGATACCTAGAGTGTGTTTAGGAAGAGAGATGATTTCGGATTTGACTCTGGAACTGCTACATTAAAAGTTTTGCTTAAATTTCGTATTTACATTAATTATACTCGTATATTAATATATGACAAAGATGACGGAAAATATTACAAATTTTCCGGCTTAGTCAAATTTTAGTTGCAAATAAGACCACTCTCTTTCTGAACATTCTCTGCCTATTATTATTGATTAATACATTGGGCAAGCAGCTTGTAAAGTAAGAGAAGATTCGTGGCAGAAACAAGGACTTAGATTTCTGTGCACTTTCGTGAACTAAACTCATGTTACTAAATTACTGACGGTTCTATCCACGCACGAATTAACATCAAAATTATATTTTGACTTACCTCGACGTTTCGATCAAGTTGCATTGAGACTTACTTGTTTCTACCACGGCAAGGAACTTCATACTGAGCTCAGCTTTAAGGTGCTACCTTGGACAAAACCATGTTCTTTTTGCTCTCTCTACTCTATTATATAGGTAATTGTATTTTAAATCTCATTAAACTATACACTTTTTTGCTCAACCTTAGATTATTTTTCTCACGAACTCGAATTAATTTGAATAAGTTAAATCTTACGTATAACTCTATGAATACAGGGTCCACCAGGAGAGTCCATCAGAGGCCCACCAGGCCCCCCAGGGCCTCCAGGGCAACCCGGTACACCTGGACCAGGAAGCACGACTGAAATATCAGGATCTGGAGATGATGTGAGTGTTCGTAATTAATTAAATTTTAAAGATTTTTGTTTTTGTGTACCTACTGGACAATATTTTAGATGATGATTAAATATTCTAATATTGTTGTACTATTATGTTATGTTTAATGATTCTAAAACATTGTTTTTTGGTACATATGACGGGTTACCTACGTAAATGCGAATAAACAGGGTTATTGGTAATATGCTAACAACCTCTTAGAATTGACATCTGCTAGTCCTAACAAACATTTTGAGATAATTTTTTTACGCTTAGAAAAAAAAAAAAAAATGTGTTTTTTTATGTGTTTTTGGCGGAATAAGTACGAGGCCCATCTAGGGTTAAAAGTCTCTTGTGCCTGTAATGTATTATTTCATATTATTCATTATTATGCTCGACGTAAATATTCAAAGGGAGCAAGGCGCGGTCCAGTGTTACCGCGTTGAACGCTCTTGGCTTAGAGTAGGCTGAAAAACACAAAAACAAATTTAAAAAAATCATTTAAAAAAATATCTCAAAATGTTTGTTAGGACTAGCAGATGTCAACCCTAAGAGGTTGTTAGCATATTACCAATAACCCTGTATACGCATAACTATACGTGCTAAGAATATTAATAGATTATGCTTTCTGTATATTTTTATAGTAATATTTTATCACAAGTAAAGCCTAAGTATAAAGTTTTGATTACAATTAGATATATCATACCGGTTCAATAGTGCAAACAAAATAACAAAAGGAATATCTCAATACCGGTAGGTACAATACGAGTACAAATAGCACATAACAAACCTATACGTGCGTTTAGCAAAGTCTAGACCACAAGGTTCTCATTTAACCTGCGGGCTTCTGCTGCCTCTCTGGTAAACAAACACACCTTTATTTTGTTCCAAAGTATAAGAGAGAGGCAAGGAAGAATTTTAAAAGCGATAATAATGATAATTACATTCAACTAATGTGAGTACTTGTGTCATTGCTTTGGGTATCTCCAGGATTTTGCCGTCGATATTTATGCCTTGCTCTTTAAATAACTTATGCTAAATTCTTACGAAACTTACGACTTAAAGTCATTAAAAAAAATACCGCCATATTGGCTTTGGTTGCATTTGATCGGTTGTAGTGTACATGTAAAAATTTAATATTCACTTTTAAAATAATTGCCAGTTGTTTATGGGATTTTGAAGGAAATTGAGTAAGTTTGTAAAATAAAAGAGAAATTGACATGGTTTTATTGATCGATATAAAGCTACTGAAAAAAGTAAGTGTCAACATTTTATTATTCATGGTCAAATAACACTTTTAATCAAAAACCAGAAACTATCCTAGAAGTGATCTTCCTGCAAGAGTGGCAGAACAGAAAGCCCTTTAGCACTTCCAACACTTCAGGACAAGAAGTCCACTGTCAAGTCTCCAGTACCAGGCGGCATGAGCGCCTTTCTTGCTGAGCTGAAATGATTGTCTCTTCATGTCGCCGTACTTTTAGGACTTAACGAGGTCATCCAAAGCATAAAAGCTGAGCTTACATCACTTAAAAGTATAAAACCTGAACTCAGTGAAATAAAAAAGTTATTGAATTCGTAGACAGCAATATAGGTACTTTCTCTGATAAGATAAAGATGACTGGATGTCCTTTTCATTTCCTTTTGGAACAGAAGGACATCCAATCATTAAATAAGACGAAAAATGATGTTGAAAATCTGCAACTGCGTATACAAAATCTGGAAAGTCAGCTACGAGATAATGAGCAGAGATTACATCTTAATAACATAAAAATAAAATGTGTTCCAATGTTGAATAATTAGAATCTCTTCGAAGTCTTCTACAAAATCGGATCACACGTGAAGTGCCCAACACCTAAAGATCAAATTAATGATATTGCAATACCTATGCGCTATTCCAAGGAGAATACAACAATTGATGTTAATGTTCATAGTACAATTTTATAGCTGCAGCGAAAAAAAAAACCATGACCCCGGTGGACTTAGTACTTCTAGAGGAAAATAAAATTAATTGTTTCTATACTTCTCTTTGTGTTTTTGATGTTCTAACCAGAATAAAAAATATTTTATTTGCGATAATCGATTCTAAGCTCAGTACCTACCTAAAATAAAATATTCCACTACTGCACGCCGCTGTTGAATCGGATATGAACCTATGATGCGAATTAATTGAGAAGCGGACCTTGACCTATTGTCTGTTTATAGTCCAAATATTATCTGAAGATACAGTATTATTGTTGAAATTTGACGATGTATCGAAGTCACGATAGTTTAACGACGTAATAAGATTGACAAGAACTTTAAACAAATTTCAATGTTATAGATATTTGCTTTGCATTGCTATCGCACCAGAGCGACTAAGATTAAAAAAATATTCAAGATTCAAAAGTGTGACCCTAAAATTAGCGATAATTTCATAGGTAAATTTGCTGCTACGTAAACCCAACTTTTCACCTTACTATAGAAAAAAAAACAACAAAAGAAAGAAAAATATTGAAATATTGAAAAATAAAAGAAAGTTTGCTCAAATTAACAGTAAAAATAATTTTAAAAACTTTTGTCAAATCAGCGCCTAAGCAAGTTTGGAAGCAAATTTCGAAAGATAAACAACACCTTTTCTGTTAAGCTAGTTAGCTATGCAATATCGCTTTCTCTCATACATTAAACCCTACATAACCGCCATAATAGCACTATCTCTGCTTACGCCGTTGGCCACAACGTACACTTGTATCATATACCTACTTGAATAGATGGTCCATTGAAACACAACTTTTTGCGTCGTGTGCGGTCATTTGATATGTACGATAGACGGATTTCAAAGCAAAAACGGCTGTTGTTTCAATGAAAATGTTTTTAAACACTGAAGTGCGAGTTAGTGTGAGTTTGTTCGGGGAAGTACTGCCACTATACCTATTTCTACCGCCAAGCAGTAATGTTCATGTTACTGATTCCGGTTTGGTGTAGGTGCCGGTGAAAATTTAGGCACTTAACTTTATATCTCAGGGTGATGGGCGCAGTGCAGTTCGCTACTTTTAACGAACTGCATCTGTTATACGTTTACAAACAAATAAATGATTTGATTTGATTTAGAGGTTGCCACTTAACACCAGATGGGGTTCGTCCATGTTCCAACAAGTTTTTTTTTTTATTTTTTTATTGCTGATAGGTAAGCCTTTGACCACAATCTCACCTGATGGTAAGTGATGATGTGGTCGAAGGTGTTAACAGGCTTAACCTAGATTTTGTTTTATGCCTTATAGGTTAGCCTCTGACCACAATCTCACCTGATGGTAAGTGATGATGTGGTCGAAGATCTTGTTCAGACTAACCTAGAATTAAGATTTATAGAAATATCACTTAGAAAACAAAAACCGTGTTAATGACAGATTTTTATATGAAAATAGGTTTTGATACCATTTGTTGCTAAGTGAAAATATATGTTTATTTAGTGTTTATTTTTACACTTTAGTAATTAACCTACAGAACAACCCAACTAACACACTGGTAGACCGAAAGTTTTGATTGGTTGAGCTTAAATTGCTAAGTTAGTACTCTAAGGGTAGTAGCGGTACCATAATAGAGTTAAAATTCGTTTTGAGTTCTAAACCAGAGTAAATGGGAAATTTAACTTCGCAAGAAGCTTTAACATATTTAGTGGCACGTTATAGCTCTAACAATTGCTCAATAATTATATTTTTATTTTAATTACCGGCCTTTATTGTTTAATTTTTCAAATTGTATCTTTTACGCCACTCCGGGTTCAGTCATGCCTAATGTGTTGAATTTTGTCACTCAAGGCCGTGATGGATAGAAAACTAGAACCTACTTATATAATATTCGAGCATTTGTCACTCTTTTACAGTTTTTATGCATCATAGATACTAGTAGGTAAAAATATAAGTTTGACTTACCAAATTCCGCGTTGTAGATGTACTGTTGGCACTACAGTGGTTGTAGTAACTTTAAGACTTTCGCAACTTGAACACATAGTTATAAGTATTTAACGGGACTTAATCGCAAACTGAAACGTCGAGGTAAATATATATTTTTTTTTTATGCTTGCTAGGTTAGCCTTTCACCACTATCTCACCTGATGGTAAGTGATGATGTGGTCGAAGATGTTGTTCAGGATAACCTAGAATTACTGGCTCTCAAGGACAGCTGCCGGAACACACCGTTAGGTGCTTGGCGACAGATTTTAAACTTGAGTGTGGTAGCTAGCCAGGCGGGCATTCGCAAAGTGCCCTACCACCATGCTGTAACGACTGCCATCCTAAGACAACAACCGGGACCGACGGCTTAACGTGCCCTCCGAAGCACGGAAGCGCTCAGTAGTAGGAAATGTCACCAGCGGTCACCCATCCAACTCATGACCGCGGCGGACGTTGCTTAACTTTGCTGATCGATTCAGAATGGTTAAGCAAACTTCGCTACGAGCGCTTCAAAAATAAATAAAAATTACATGTTTTATCGCGATTAAGTCCCGTTAAATACTCATCACTACTACAGTGGTTAATTATTACTTTTTGTGCCATGTTCGATTAGTTCTATTCAGTGAAAATATTCAGTCAACTTAGTAATTAAACAATTTTCAACAGTTTAAATCGCGTATTTTTTATTATTTTTGTCTCACGTTTCAAACACTTTGCTGTGATCGTGGTCACGGGGTGACTAATTGGTTTCATTTGTCACATGATATAAATATACGCGAGTTTAACCGTTTAACGTTGTTTAATTACTGTGTAACAATCGCGAAAACCTAAGACAACATTATTCAGTCAACTGTTGCAAAATATTACAATACGTATTAAAAACATAATAATATCTATGGAAATAAACAGAAACTTTTTAATATTATCTCTTATTATTATTTTCTATTATAGGTACCATGATTTTAAATAAGATAATATTATAGAAGTCGGTTATATCAGTTTTTGTTTCCACAACAAACAATACGCTTCATAATATAATTTCAGACTGTAATGAAACTGGATATGTACGTGGAATTATAAAGGATGGTATAGGTTTTAATTTGTTGAACAGAACCCTTATATGTTGAACGTTCAACTTATATCATATTAGATAGGCAGGTCACTGATTCAAATCTAATAGAAATTTCCTGAAGACATTGTATGTACATCAGTAATAATTACTCCTAGTTTTGATGAAGTTATATTGCTTTGAGAGTACGAGTAAAAAGGCGGAATGCCATTTTAGGAAATAATTTTGCATTGTTATTGTTAGTTTTTTACTAATTTAAATACACTCTTTGATTAGGGCTTACTAATGTGTTATTTATTAGACGTAAACTATATTAATAAACATATTTTCTAATGTTACACTATATATTGAATAAATTGTCAGTGCAATATTTTTTTCCCAAAAGGACCGCACAAATTTAACTACAAATTTAATCTGCAACAGTTTTTCATATGAATTATATGACATTTCAACTTAAAATGCTACAATTATGTTCCATTATTTTCTTTACTCATTGTATTTTCTTTGCCATCATTAAAGTTCATCCATAAAATCGAGATTAAATTATTTAATATTCCATAAAATCTAGATTAAAAAATTTAATATTCGATTATTCCCGACGAGTCACTTAATTGTCTAATGGTGCTTAATTGCACACGCACAATAACAAAATGCTGTGCGTGAATGAATTTCCTCTCGAAATTTGTATTTTTTTAATATCTTATTTAGTAAATGCTATGTAATCATATTAAATTGTCAAAATTCTGAAGTCAGTTCAAATATTGGAACTTTCCTTTTTTAATTCATTATTTTTCACCTTCACCTGCGCGGAATTTCATAGCTTACCACTGACCTAAAAGTAATTTAAAATATTATAGGCGTTTGTTATCTATACAACTTTGAAGATCGTACTAATTTTGTTGATAAAGCAAAATAAGTAATCAAACTCACTCTAAATACACAAAAGTTTTAATGAAGTTTATTCTCAAATAAGACATATAGTCACTTACACGAGAACATGTTTTTCAGCAATTGTATAAATAAGCTATTAAAACTAACTACAGAGGCCCAAACGAGCCCCACAAACATTACCTCGCAAAATTCCACTAGGAAGAATGCGGTTGATGGGCAGAAAATGCCTATCTACTATCTGAAAATAAAATTAATTATTTTTGAAAATAAATCTGAAGTTTACTGACCTGTCACATTGATTGATCATTGACTTTTTTTCATGAACTGTTGTTTAGAATATGGTCAGACTCAAAAAAAAAGTACCAATATTTCAAGTTCAATCTTAAATCACGTGTCCCTATACCCGCTATCAACACTGGAATGTACCTACCTACATTGAAATGCATATCACTGTCGAATACCATAAATATAAAATTCGTTTCAAGCAAAATAACTAGGCTAAGTTCAAAATGAACCATTTATTCGACAAAACACTTTCAAGATTGCCTTGTAAATAACGTATTTCAATTCTAGAAATACCATCCTCGAGTCTTGTAAGGGTCTCTCTACCCGCCAATAACATTTGAGTGGCAAAGTCAACACCGACCAATACCGTCTGTAACAAAGTTTATTACGCCATCGCTCGCCCTACATTCGATTCCGCGGTATCGATTCAATTGATTCGCTCTAGGGAAGGTTTTTGAGTAGAATCGTCGACGTAACGACGCTGAGTAATCTAATTCTGCTGATTCAACTATATTTCCCGTCGCTTTTTGTTTCCTCTTATCCAGTTTTGTGATAAAGACGGTCGCTGAAATTGGATTTGCAGTCTACAAGCTTTTCGATGGCCTGTTGGAAATTCAATTGATTAGTCACCTCTTACCTTTTTCACGGTTCGTGGAGTAACTAGCTGGATTGCTCACAGATTCAATTGAAGGATAATTTGACAGTAAAAGTATCTACGATTTCGTATTTAGGTACTATTATAATATAGTTACACACAAAGTGGTATGTATCATTAATCAATACCCTGAAATCACATGATATTAAAATGATTTGATGATAATCAATAATTATATTTAAACATCCCCAAAATCAGCACGTACCAGATACATACAAAAGTACCTGGTGTTAAGTTGTGTTAGTTATCTCGAACAGGGTATTCGTCTGACTCTAGTAGTGAAGGTAATTTTTTTGTCAAAAGTTTAGGTTAGTGTGAATACAGCAACATCCATATAAACATAATGTCGTCACATATTATTTTAGGTTAGGTTACGCTTTAAATAAAGATGTGTTGAAAAAAACTTTATTTATTTATTTTTTATTATATATGAAGACACGGGTGTTTGAGCGTGAACTTACTATGAGTCGAACCCGTTACTACCCGTGAACCCCATCAAACACCCGTGTCTTCATATATAATATATAAATATGAGCGTAAGTTTGTATATTACTTATTTTTGTTGAAGAAAATTGATAATATAACTGCAAAGTCACTTACAGGTTAGATCTAATTTTTAATATATAAATTGTGAATAAATCTTAACACTTGTTTTTTTTTGCTGCTGGATTGCTAAAGAAGTATGCAGTCAAGGTTAGTATACAAATTTTAAACCCAGTACAAAGTAAAAGCAGAGCGTCTCATTTCGTTAGGGTTATTATAGTGTTACGTTACCCTAAGCCTGGAGAATATTATAATTCATATTATTTAAACTCGTGTAAAGATCTTAAATTTGTAGAATAATTGTATTAACATGATACCTATAAAAGCTTATGTAAAAGCTTATCATATAATAATTGTATTATATGGTAAGCTTTTAGATGGGTTACGAAATAAGGTATTGACATGAGCGTGGGCAGGTGAATGTAAAAATGTTAACTTTTTAATGATGTATATAAGGCCGATAAGCTATCTTTTCAAAAATTTCTCACCTGATGGTAAGTAATATGGTCGATGGTGATGTTCAGGCCTACCCAGAATTACTGGCTCTCAAGTCAAGGGTGGTAACTAGCGAGGTGGGCATTAACTAAATTCCGTGCTACCATATTATAATGACTGCCATCCTAAGACAACAACCGGGACCAATGGCTTAACCTACCCACCGAAAAACGTAAACACTCAATAGGAACATGTAGTAATGTCACTGGCGGTCACCCAACTAAGTCATGACCGCAGTGGACGTTGCTTTACTTAGTTGATTGGTGAAAAATGACTAAGCAAGCAACGCTATGAAGACGTCCACTAAAATAGGCAGACCACTAGACAAATTCATCTTACATTCTATGACATTCTTACTTGCTTTATACTTCAGGAATATATAATATATATTCTATAAAAAAAATGTGAATATTATCAAAATTCAAAACTGTTTCGGGACTGCCTTTTTTTGGCTCCGTAAAACTGACCTGGTTACGGCATGTAACAAGTTGATGCAAATAATTTATTACTCCTTAGGGTTTAAATTCCCATGGAACAGGAGACGAGTCTATTGGCATCTGCTTTGAATATTATACTATCAACATATCGTCCACGTTGAACAAACCCCTCCTCCAACACGTTTTGCGTTTGGCAGGCGTTTTGGGGACCGCAAGGTAAGATGGCTGTTCTTCAGAAGCCGCTGATGCCTTCTCTCTGGTATTTTTCCTTCCGTCGCCTCTTAAGACTCCCACAGCAAGATATTATGGGGCGCTGTATTTCTACCCCACAGCATCCCAAGGGAAACACCTCTTGGATGTTGTTAATATGAACAACTGACACAATTTCTTTCATCGCAATAATATTTTGCTACAACTATAATGACGCCATTTGGATAATGCTGGTAGACTATAGCTACACAGATTTACTACGATCGGGTTTCGAACCCGCGTCCATCTGTCCCAACTCCCACGGGCCGGGACATGCTCTGCCTTGGGCGGATGGTCGCGCGTTTAATTGCCGCTCTCAGTTAAAATCTCGCCATAATTACATTACACACACACACTAGTATACTCACTGTCTACTACTAGCCGCTTCCAATATTATATATTAAGTAAACGTTAGTTTGTGCGGGTGTGTATAGTTGTTGCTACTCAACTCTAATGGAACTAATGAATTTAAATAAAATGATAAGGCCAACTCTTATGAAGTCTCTATCTTTACATTTTTATTGATTTTCGCAGCAAATCTACGGCGAGAACTACGCATCTCTAGGGCATTGTGGGTGCAATACCACCACCATAATGGCGTTACTACAGACCGCTCCAGAATTGAGAGGCCCACCTGGACCTTCAGGATTAACAGGCGCTGATGGAAGAACTGGTGCTCCGGGTATGGTGGTAAGTTTGGTATAATATTTTGAAGTGACGATCTGAACGATACTTATAGATATATAGATAGATAGATAACTCTTTATTGACAACACCGTAATAACAAGAATAAACTTATTGTATAGTTTAAGGACTAAATGAAATCTACTCATTGGTAAAGACTGTAAAGACAGTTAAATTTTAGTAAATCCTACATTAGCAACACACTGCTCTTAACTGCCTGAGCTAACATAGTTGACTAACATTTATTTATTTTATTTAAAGTTGATAGGCTAGCCTTTGACCACTATCCTACCTGATGGTAAGTAATGATGTCGTCGAAGATATTATTCAGACTAACCAAGAACAACTGGCTTTGAAGGACAACTGCCGGAACAGACATTAGGTACTTGATGACAGCTTTTCTACTTGAGGGTGGTAGCCAGCCCGGCGGGTATTCGCAAAATGACCTTCTACCACGCTGTAACGACTGCCATCCTATGCTCATCCTACCGCGGGACTAAAGCTTTGAGTAATATCACGATTGGTCACCCATCCAAGTCATGACTGCGGTGAACGTTCATAACTTAGCTGATCGGTTAAGAAATAACTGTTTTGCTCAAAATTATCTTCTATTGTATCTATAGTCGAGTTATTTAAATTATTTTATTACATTTCAACCTTTTGTATTTGATGTCATGTGGTAAAAATACATTCTTACTTTTTTATTGAGGGTTGTGGAGAGCCTTTAGATGCAAATATTTATCAAAATGTAATTGTGGCCTGCAATCAAGCAATAGTAAAACTAAAAGAATTTCACCACTATGCTGTTCTGACATTTACAGGGTCAACCAGGTATTCCAGGTGATCGGGGGCCAGTTGGACCTCGAGGAGAGAAAGGTGATCGAGGTGATACCGGCCCCAGAGGATTCGAAGGTCTACCAGGTCCTAAAGGTGAAGCAGGAGTCGACGGTCGCCCTGGTAATACTGGTCTTCCTGGCCCACCTGGACCTCCAGGAACGTCTGATTACAGCAACTTTGATGTAAGTATTCATCTGTTGTAAAAAATGCTTTTGTCGTAAATTTATTAATCATAGTGAATATAAGTAGTAGCATTATGTAATGTACCTCAGGAAACTAGATGCACATGCATATCAAACAAGTAGGTACAGATTAAACTTAATATTTAAAAATACTGGACAGAAATTAATTTATTACAGAAGATATTTCACAGATTTACAATGTCAGATGAGGCCATATTCAAAACTTGTAGCTATAAAATTTACCTAGATTCATACGAGCTTTGGTAAAACCCAAATTTCTTAGAAGCGCCTGATCAGATTTTTGTCGAACGCGCCTAAAAATCTCACATTGCTAATAAAATTGCTTTAAAAGGCTACCAACATTGTTATCATTTAAGGCGTTTTTATTAGGAATTATACAATTTTGAAATATAGACATAGCAACAAAATACGATGTAAAAGCGAGACAACACTTCTTCAGTAACTGTTTAGAGAAAACTACAACCTGACATACGAGGGGTCTTTGAAATTATCCCATGTATGTCGTCTTTCAGACCGTATGTTTAATTTAAAATATAAATTAGTTCAGTAGTAACTTATAAATCAATAATTATTTTTATGGGTACCATAGCCAAAATATATACAGAGGTAAAAACGATGTTTTCAATATACACAAAAATGTGTAAGCGTCCAGGTGAAGATAACATAAATTCTATATTAATAAGTAACTGCTTCTATATTAGAACCCTGCAGTAAATTATACTTTGTTGTAGGTAGAGTGTTATTTAAAATTTATATTGGCGGTAAATAAGGTTATTAGTGTCGTTAAGTAAATTGACCAGCCATAATAAAGTAGAAATTTGTGGCTTTTGTTTTAATAAGTAAAGCTTCGAAAGGAGGCAAAATAAGCACGAAGAGCGACGGACAGTAGTAAACTAAATTGAATGGCACTTGAGTCAACCTAAAATAGTATATTGACTTCACGTACAAAAGGGATTACGTAGCTTAAAGGCTAGGCTGGGCTTTGGCTGTGATTCTAAAGGACTGCCGTAGGAACATATCATGCCAAAAATCAACGGACGATTACAACTTTGTGTAAGACACATGAAACCAAGTTATAATCGTCCTTTTTGGCATTGGTTTAACAGCAATCATATCCCTGGCGGGTTGAATTGAAATCGTTACTTTATGTTCGCGAAAATGTCCGCTGCTCTCCACGCTTTTAGTGTGCTATTATGTAATTTGGTATCATTTCATGACATTCATTTCTTTTCATTTAGTCAAACTGGAAACCTAGACAGATTTATAAGGTAAGAATAACTTGGCCTACAGCTGATAAGGCGGACGTCATTTCAAATCTATGTTGATATTAATATTTATCAGGTTGATTATGTTTCAAAAGATCAGTGTAGTAATATACAAGATTAAGAATAATTACATATTAAAATTGTAGACTTTCGTAATACTAATAAGAGTCATAAGTTTAAAATTTCAATATGCTTTACCACAAACATATTTCAAAGACAATCAATCAACCTATAGTGTTGAAATGAGATCTGCCTTTGTAAACATTGCAAAGCATTCACTCACACATACACAGCTACCTAAAGTTCTTTGACAAAAGCTTCAAAGTACGGCAACAGAGCCATTATTTAAAGTGTCTATAGCTGAATTCCAGTGAAGAATCGATCTGTTCTCGATTACCTTTTCATTGTCAAGTCACTTTGTTTGTGACTAAAACGAATAGCCTTTTCGAGGCAACTGCGCCCGTTTGCAAACAAACCGCTTTGGGAACTTCTGAAAAAGTACAATACACAAGCAAAACAGTAGTTTAGTTTTATACAGAAATATTTGCTTAAAATTTTCATCTGCTTGATAGACTACTTACTGTTTTCTATTACTGTCTGTATCAGGTCAAAACAACATATTTTTGAAGTAATGATAGCCGGCAATATAGTACAGGATCCGTCTCTGATATGAGATTTAATGTAAAATGTAGGGCTTTATACGAATGTTTGCCTGGCAACATATAATCCATGAAAAATCCAGCTAAGCTAATAACTTTCAGAAAAATTTTTGTATATATTACATTTTAATTTTCACATCTACAGCAGTAAACGGTCAACAGATTATTGCGACAGATTGTCAATTTGAAGTTAGTTATTACCTACTAAATCTTTGTTAAAACATGATATAGTTCACTCCTTTATGTGTCCATGATCCATTTGGCAGATTTGTCTGAATGCTTTAAAGTGTTATTTGAACGTAATTACTCTATCTAAATCTATTATTCTAATCTTATAATCAAGTAACTCAGGATGTTTACATTGGCAGCCATTGTGTTCCCCAGATCTACGTTAAGGTAATCCTAACCTATAGTATAGATCCGATTCATAAATGCGGTACTTAAAATATCAAATACATAAAAATGTGTGTTCGTTTCGATCTTGTTTCTAAAACTTTATTAAGATAAATAGGATTTATGAGTATTTTTTTGGATATACCTATACGATTTTTACCGGCATTATACTTTTATACAAAAAACATTAAAATTCAATACAATAGCAACTACAAAGAACGCATTTGGTTATAAGAAGCGTTTGTAATGGTCCATAATTCACATTATCGATTCCTAACTAGTTTAGTTTGTTGAGATAGTATCATTGACTTATAAAGTATAAAACTGGCAACTTTGGCGGATCGGATCCAAATTTATGTCCTTTTCTGTATAAAAATGAAAAAAAAATGAATCAACGAGCTCTATACCTTACGTGCAAGAACGTGTGAGCTTAGAGTCTTTGATTCTCTCTTCGTACCAAAGTTATTGTATATTTTGCATTGTTTGCAGTCGTTTTGTTCTCTATTTTATTAATTACCCCATACGCCTTCTGTAGTATAAAAATACCACTAGCTTTTAAAGTCCGAAGCCAATGTACTGATAACTGCTGTACATAGTACGACAAAAGTGTGAAAGTGGCCCGTTCAACACTGATTTATATCGATGACACAGCCAGATAAGAGGATTCCTTCCAAGCGTCTTCAAAAGTTCCTCTCTTGTGTATTGTACTTTAAAAACGCAAGTTTATGATAAATATGAGAATAATATTTTTTTCGTTTGTTTGTAAACTGCTAGATACATGTTAAACAAACATCACCGCACCAGTTTTCCTCGAATGGTTTAGCACATTTAACAATTAAATCAAGATAACTAAGCAAGATTTCAACATTATTATATCAGAATGATATTATACTATTAGTTTTTCCTTATCTACTAGGAAAGGACTAATGATAAGTATATCATTTTACTGCTACCTACATCTACACTAATATATTATTATGAAGGGGAAAGATTTGTAATTTTGTATGAAACGAATAACCTAAAAACTACGAGACCGATTTGAAAAAAATCTTTTACCATTAGAATTCTATATGAACATAGGCTATAGAATATTTTCAAAAACTGTTGGAATTGTTGTTAAATACCCGTGCGAAGCTAGGGCGGGCCATTAGTGTTCTATAATGATTTTGTCATACGATTATACTTATATAATCTATATTTACTAGGGAAGGACTAATAAGTAGTATTTTTTATGTAGCTTATTAGGCTAGCCGCCTAAGACCACTATCTCACCTGATGGTAAGTGATGATGTGGTCGAAAATGGGGTTCAGGCTTAGCTAGAATTACTAGCTCTTAAGGCCAGCTGCCGCTGCTTAGGAGATTGGTGACATATTTTCTTCTTGAGGGTGGTAGCTAGCCAGGCGGGCTAGCGTCCCATCCAAGTCATGACCGTGGCGGACGTTGTGATCGGTTAAGAACGGCTAAGCAAACTATGCTACGAGCGCCTTTACATTTTCGTATTTTTTTTAGGTAGGTACATAAACATCCTACAAAATATTAAAATGAAAGATATAAACTATTATTTATACCCTGCAGCACCGTATGTTATCAAGATAATATATATTAATAATATTATCCTGTATTATTTTATTTATTTTGTATGATTTAATTTGCATAATTTTAATGCATTAAATATTTTAAATGTTCTGTATTTTTAAATTGTTTGAAACATTACAATTATGCAAATAAAAATATATTCAAATAAAATAGCAATTACTTTGTTTTTACATGGAAACAATTTGCGCTCAAATATTTTTTTACGTAATTAGGAATCTCTTCTTGGTTCATACGGAGGGGCCATCGGAAGGCCTGGGGCTCCGGGACCTAAAGGGGATGTTGGACAACCTGGACCAGTCGGACCTCAAGGAGAAAGGGGCTTTCCAGGGCCAAAGGGCGAGCGAGGGCAAGCTGGTCAAATTGGAATCAAAGGAGATCGTGTAAGTATTGTCAACTCAACGCGATAAGATACATATACTCGTACATACATCCGCGAATATAATTATCATACATATGCTTATGATATTGCCACATTTGCTACTGTTATCGGTAATATACATATATACATACATATAATTACGCCCGTATTCCCCAAAGGGATACACAGAGGTGTCTAACACCCACGTTTCTCTAAGGCCCATGTAATAGGGGGCGACCCTATTGCCATTTACGAGCCACAATTTCAGGGTCATAACAAAATATGTTTTCTCTAGCATACTGGATATACATACATAACATATACGTACACAAGAACATATTACGACTAATATGTTTACGCTAACAACATATATAAGAGACTTTGACTTTGGAACACAAGAACATACTCTATGAAACCCTGGCAGAATAATAAGATAGTATATAGCCCTATTTTATCATCCCCGTGATAAGTGCCCATTTGTATATATAAAAAATATTGTCTTCAATATTATTTCCGGTCATGCTCCGTATCACGCATTATGGAATGTAATCCTAGGTAACTCTTTTAAAACTTAGGCCTAATTTCACCATACTCTGTTATTTATTTGACGCCTTGTTAATCCTTTTAACGGACTGTTAACTGAACCGAGTGTCCCACCAACTGTTAATGGATGATTAATTCAGTTAACTTCATAGAACGTAGACTGATTTAACAGCTCTGTTATTTTTAAAGACCCATTAGCTAATGCCTGATTTAGCGTAAACAAACATGGTATGGTGAAATTAGGCCTAAATCTTATATCTAATATCAACTTATGGCCCTTGGGTACGTCAAATTCGTACTTTCTAAAGCGAACTCCTCCGTAACCGCTGAAGTTGAAGACTTGAAAAAAATATATTTTATAGATGAATTCAAGTACAACATTTGCAACATATGATTTTACGGTATTACCATTACTTTTGCCTTAAAAAAAATTCAAACTACATACTATTTCTTGACTTATATGGCGAACTCCTTCTAAACGGCTACGATTTTTGAAAAATAAATTGTACCATTTAATTTCTAGATTGTTATACTACAATTATAACATAGCATTTGTAAATCCATTGATATTTTCCTAAGAAAATGTCGAATTATTCAGATTCAGAACGCTTGCGGTTCCGAGGTGCTCTGCGCGGACGCGGGCGGCAGTGGTGCGCAAGCGTTGGCACGGGGAGGCTGTGTCGCTCGTAGCTCCGCTCACGCGTTCGACTGACAACGATCTTGTCTTTGTATTAGTGTATTGACACGCGAGATTCGTAGCTGTGTGCGTGCAATGATTCGCTCGCTGCAGAGGGCCAACTTGATTGCGACATGAAGTATGCGCGGTGACGCTTTATTATTGGTATTTTGTAGACAATTTTTATTCGAATTGTCTCACATATGAAAAGAATCAAAACTTGAAATTGACAATGTTGTGGGTAAATTACAATGGGCGGCCTTATCAATAAGATCAATGAAAAGTTTTATAATATATGTACAAAATTAATTAGTAATGTCTATAACGCTCTCATGTTATAACTGGTTAACTAAAGATAATATATTTTTCATCCCACCACCTCGGAAAGAGTATTTTTAATCTTCAATATCTGAGTGGAAAAGCCGTTTTTATTCTCTAGAGGATAAAGTAAATTGAATTTAGAACATCGTGTGCACTAAGTTTGTGAATTAAAAAAAACATTAAACCTATTTACTGCTACCTCTATGGTGACGAATATATCATACAACTTTTTTTTAATTTGTTAAAAACTCAGACCCGGAACCTTCTTGGTGTTCTTTTTTCAATTTGCTTTGTACGCGGTTCTTTACGCGGAATTTTTTCACGTCATTGTTAAACCTTATAATTAAAAACAAGAAACTTGAAAACAAGTGAAAAAACTAAAATGAGTGATTCTAGCGACGAGGAAGTTTGTTTGACGCCAACAGAATTGAGTGAAACTGTTAATAATGCGCAAATGAGCTTTCTCCCTCAACAATCAGCATTTAGTCATTTCCTCGCTGAGGTGGAATGAAAAGTTACGTGTTGCACTCGAGTGCAAAGATTTTTCACCTCGTGCTCTTTTGATTCCCTCGCTAACGCTCAGGATTCTAATTTTGAATCACTCGCTGCACTCGTGATCCTTCGCTTGCTCGGTCATCAAAATTGAACACGCGGTTAAAAAGCAACTTTGCACTCTTGTATAACAAATAACTATTTTTATATTATGGTAAATAGTTTCCGGATTTAGTAGTTTGTAGGGTACAAAATGGTTCTCTACTACATTTAGAGTTTGTATGGGGCTACATACATCTTTTGGAGTTCTAAGCATTTCTTGATAATTGTATTAGGTGTTTTGATATAGGTTAATTAATACTACATAAAGATAACGTCTGCCAAGTGAAGATGGATAACGTATCTCGAAAATAGAGAGAGATAGGTAAGGGAGATTAGCACCGTGGGGTGCCGGGTTAGAATTGCACCTCCCCATATAATCCCGTGGGTGTCGTAAGAGGCGATTAAGGGAAAACTACTGGAAGGTGGGCAGCCACGTGGGGTGCCGGGTTAGAATTGCACCTCCCCATATCATCCCGTGGGTGTCGTCAGAAGCGTCTAAGGGAAAACTACTTAAAGGGGGCAGCAGCGCCTTCTAAAGAACTGCCAACTTACATTGCGATCCCCAAGACAGCTGCCAAGTGTGGGGATTATGGCAAATACCCCCTTAAAAAGTGAGGCTGTGATCAGCAGTGGACGAACTGACTGTTACAGTTACAGTACTGAAAATCGATATATGGGTTTTTCTGGACGTCCTTATTCCAAATTTGGAATTTATTTATCGATGACGTCTGCCAAGTGAAAAAAGTTAGTCCGATATGGCTGAAAATCGATATCTAGGTTGTGCTGTGCGTCATTATTCCGAATTTGGAATGTATATTCCGATGACGTCTGCCAAGTGCAAAAGTTACCTAGATTTGGCTGAAATTCAAAATCTAGGTAGTTCTAGACGTCTTTATTCCGAATTTGGAATTTATTTTTCTATGACGTCTACCAAGTGAAGAAAGTTACTCCGATTTGGCTGACATTCAAAATCTAGGTAGTTCTAGACGTCTTTATTCCGAATTTGGTATTTATTTTTTGATGACGTCTGCCAATTGAAGAAAGTTACTCCGATTTGGCTGAAATTCAAAATCTAGGTAGTTCTAGACGTCTTTATTCCGAATTTGGTATTTATTTTTCAATGACGTCTGCCAAGTGAAGAAAGTTACTCCGATTTGGCTGAAATTCAAACTCTAAGTAGTTCTGGACGTCTTTATTCCGAATTTTGAACGTATTTTTCTATGACGTCTGCCAAGTGTGGAAAGTTACTCCAATTTGGATGAAATTCAAAATCTAGGTAGTTCTGGACGTCTTTATTCCGAATTTGGAATGTATTTTACGATGACGTCTGCCAAGTAGAAAAAGTTGCTCCGATTTGGCTAATAATCGAAATCAAGGTTTTTCTGGACGTCTTTTTTCCAAATTTGAAATTATTTTTTCGACGACATCGGCCAAGTGAAGAAAGTAACTCTGATTTAGCTGAAATTGAAAATCTAGGTTGTTCTGGACATCGTCATTCTGAATTAAGAATTGATTTTTTGAAGACGTCTGCCAGGTGAAAAAAGTTACTCCTATTTGGCTGAAAATCGATATCTAGGTTTTTCTGGACGTTTTTGTTCAATATTTGGCATACATTTTTCGACATCTGCTAGGTGAGGAAAGTCACTCTAATTTGGCTAACATTCAAAATCTAGGTAGTTCTGGACGTTTTTATTCCGAATTTGGAATTTGTTTTTCGATGACGTCTGCCATGGGAAGTAAGTTACTCTGAATTGGCTGAAAATCAATATCTAAGTTTTTCTGGACGTCCTTATTCCAAATTAGGAATTTATATTCCGATGACGTCTGCCAAGTGAAAAAGTTCCTCCGATTTTGCTGAAAATCGATATCTAGGTTGTGCTGTGCGTCATTATTCCGAATTTGGAATAATTTTATCTATGTCGTCTGCCAAGTGAAGAAAAATACTCAGAATTGACTAAAAATGGATATCTAGGTTGTTTTAGACGTTATTATTTCAAATTTAGAATTTGTTTACGATGACGTATGCCCAGTAGATAAAGTAACTTCGATTTAGCTGAAAAGATCGATCGTCTAGAACAACCTAGATATCGATCTAGGTTGTTCTAGACGTCTTTATTCCAAATCTAGAATTTATTTAACAATGACGTCGGCCAAGTGGAAAAAGTTACTTTGATTTGCCTACAAATCGATACTTATCTTGGTTTTCCTGGACGCTTTTCTATTCTTACTATCGATCTTAATTGTTATTAACTTGTTGTGAAGTGCGTGAATCCCTCTAGGGTGAGTTCCTTATTTATTATTGTTATTTCATAGTGCTGACTAAAACCTATGTAACGTAAACAGCTGTGCTGCCCTACCGCGCTAGACTGTGAGTTTTAAAATGTGAGTCGCTGGTAACAGTACCACGATCGTGTCGGCGCGGCTTTGCAACAGTTGGCTGAGGAATATCAGCTACTAAGCCGGTGTCTTCCTTCCAGGATTCCACTTCACTGATTTAATCCGAGGACGGGTGTTTCGAGCACTCACTACCGAGATCCAGAACTATCAGCTGACGCCAAGACCGCCACATCTGGGACCTGGATCACGTGTACTATCAGGCCAGTGTCTCCCTCCGGTCTATGTAACTTCAGTAGAACTGTGCGGCTGTGCAACCTGATAAGGCTTGGCCTAATAAACTTTTCAAACCTACTCCCTGAGTTTACCTACCTACCTGCTGGCCGTGGGATGATTAGCAGTTCCCTATCGCCGCAGTACGATAAGAGTAGGAAAATTATGATTACTTATCAAAGACGCACGAATTAACATCAAAATAATATTTTGACTAACCTCGACGTTTCGATCAAGTTGCATTGACCGTGGTCACGAGTAGACTGAAGAAGCGGGTGTCATCGTCTTGAGGAGCGGCGGGAGCGATTTAAATCTACCCCGCTTGGTTTTCGTTAATGTAATTTAGAAACATGAGTTTAGTTCACGAAAGTTTAAAGAAAAGTACTTATAAATCAATTATTCAAATCTCCTAATTAATGAGAAAGTATATCGGTTACCTTTTCATGATGGAACCAATCTTTACAATATAGCTGTAGATAAATTGCCCATATTATTATTTCCTAGACAAGAAATTATTCATCTCATATCTCGTACCCGGAAAGTAGTGTTTGTTTGATGCGAGTAGCGGGTGGAAGACTGCTTCCCACCTATGGGCGGGAAAATCTAAAGGTAAATACTTCCTTCTCAAGGGCCGACATGTCCAATAGCACAAACGTTGGCCATTTTGTATTTTTGCGTACGACACAGTCGTCCCTATTCTCATTTTTCAATGTATTTTCGCCATTATACAAATCTTCCTTTTATATCGTCGTTTTTAAACGACTAAACCCGCGTCGGCTATAATCTCATTTATAAGGAGATTTGCATAAACGATTGATTATTATAATTTTCTTACTATTATCCGATATATCTTAGCGTTTTAAAGATACGTCATCTATATTTACTTAGCAAACGTCATTGAAAAATTAAATCCATATGTAGAATAATGACGCCCAGCACAACCTAGATATCGGAGTAACTTTCTTCCCTTGACAGACGCCATTAAAAAAATAAATCTTAATTCGGAATAATGACGCCCAGCACAACCTAGATATCGATTTTCAGCCAAATTGAAGTAGTTTTTCACTTGGCAGATGTCATCGGAAAGTAAATTCCAAATTTGGAATAAGGACGTCCCGAAAAACCTAGATATCGATTTTTAGCCAAATCTTAGTAACTTTTCTCACTAGGCAGACGTCATCGAAAAATAAATTCCAAATTTGGAATAAAAACGTCCAGAATAATAATAATAATATAAACAATAATATAAATCTTTATTTAAGCCAATAACACTTTTTCCAAATCTTGTATTGCTGGTGGTCTTCACACTTCGACGTTGAAGTTTGTATCGTTAAGACCTTAATTGATAGCTGTACAGTGCACAGTTGACTTCAGTACAATTTTTCACGAAAAATAGTTATAAACATAAATTTAACTTACAAATTATCCATAAAATAACATCTTGTTCAGTTTCATACATTTTTTTTTATAAATTATCCACACAGGTGGTATTTATATTTTAACTAAATTTGTGTTATTTACGTGTTTGTATGTATGATGCTATATGGTGATATATAAACTGAAAAATTCAGGACTTGATTATATAAATATGTTTTAATAAAAGGGCTAAATCTTCTTGCAAAAGTTGTACGAATGACAGGTTATTTTAATTAGAAAACTCGTTTATGTAGCATATTACTAAAATTTGCAGATTTTTTAAAGAGTCTGTGTGCGAACTGAAATCAACCTAGATATCGATTTTCAGCCAAATCGAAGTACATTTTTCACTTGGCAGACGTCAACGTAAAACAAATTCTTAACATGGAATAATAACGTCTACAACAACCTAGATATCAATTTTCAGTCAAACCGTAGCATTTTTCTTCACTTGGCAGATGACATTGAAAAAATAATTCCAAATTCGGAATAATGACTCTCAGCACTGCCTAAATATCGAGTATCAGACAAATCTGAGTAACTTTCTTCACTCGGCAGATGACATTGAAAAATAAAGAAAAGGAATAAAGACGTCCAGAACAACCTAGGTAGGTACACTATACATTTTCATTTGACGACTGATCTCAGTCGCAGTTGCAATTGCGGATACTCACTAGAATCGTACGGTAGGAATATAAAGTGCCATGTTACCGGAGCGCATCGCACATCTGCATATTCTTTGACCGTTATATTTGTGCAGCGAGCGCGGAACGTATGCGGCGATGCGCGAGTAAAGTAAGCTCGATTAGGTCCAGATGCTCAAGGCCATTGGCGACTCTAATCGCCTTATGATAATTTCGTTATGAATGTTTATCAGATTTAAAAGGTTTAGTAACTCCAAGATAAGACAACAGATAAATGTGCTACCTACGTTCATAATAAATGATTACCCTCGATTATCATTATAAAATCCGGGTTGATAATGAGTTCATAAGTATTTCCAAATACATTTTCTACTGGTTTTCTTTACAAGCGGTATGCCTTTATTAACAAAATACAAAGAACTACAGCTACTGTAATAAAAGCATTTAGACGATCTACAAGTCTTTGCACATTCACAGGCAGTCCAAGGTCTAGCCCGCTACCAGTTGGCAGCAATCCCCATTTGAATTGCAATGCTTATTCGCTGAGCCAAATAGATGCCCGCATTTAGATCACACGTCGAATCGATCAAGCACTCTGATAAGTTTGGAAATACGATGAGCTCCCGGTCCCCATAATTCCAACGTCTCTACACCAAACGTAACAAATATGTTACCACTATCGAAGTTAGCATATGTACTTGTGCCGCTTGAGTTGCTCCGCCGAAGTAGCCGCGGCGCCAGCCTTCGCGTTGGTTTCACTATAATTAATATAATAATATAGGTAATTGTTAATATAGAATATCAACACTACCTTACTTTACATACCACCAATGTAGTTACGTTCCTTTTAAAAAAGAAAAGACTTGACCAATGATCTATCATGAGAGTCGTGATGCCATCAGTCGGCTAACAGGCACCACTTTCACGTAGACAATGATAAAATTTATAAAATTACTACGTAATATTTTATAATTAAGAATATAAATTGATTATAACTATTGTAATTTTTTTCTTAATTAATTATGAATGTGTACTTTTTAATTTGTAGCTGTGATAGGATAGCCTTTGACTACTATCTCACCTGCTGGTAAGTGATGACGTGGTCGAAGTTATTGATCAGGCTAACATAGAATTACTGGCTCTCAATGACAGCTTCCGGAACACACCGTTAGGTTGGCGACAGATTTGATGGTGGTAGTAGCAAGGATGGCATTAATTAAATGCTCTACTTTCACCATGCTTTAACGACTGCCATCGTAAATAACAACCAGGACCGATAGCTTAACATGCCCTGTGAAATACGGAAGTGTTCTGCAGTAATGCCACTAGCGGTCACCCATCCAAGTCATGAACGTAGCAGACGTTGCTCATCTTGGTTAATTCGTTAAGAATTAGTAAATAAGCTACGCAATGAGCGCTTCAGAGCATTCATGTCTTATTATGTCTTTTTAGGGACATGCTGGACCACAAGGCGATCGAGGAATGAAAGGTGATCGAGGAACTCCTGGTAACGATGGCAGACCTGGCCTGCCTGGTGCTAATGGTAGACCATCAGAGAAAGGCGAAAAAGGTGAAAGTTGCCTTTTTTCATTTAGTCTATATGAGGTCATAATTTGTCTTTTATAGTGTAAACTTTAGTTGATACGACTCCTGTACCTGTTCGTGATTCTGTATGCCAAAGATCGCGTAGTTTCCTGCTGATTGTTCGAAAAAATATAATACGAGTAGTGCTAACTTTTCAAAACCGGTTTGCGCAAGGTCTACCAATTCAAGCGGACTGCCAAAAAACAACAGACATTTTAGTAAACGGTTTAATAAGTGGTCTTACTGTACAGCTCTGCATTGCCTTTAAGACTTGTTTATTTCTGATGGCGATAATAGTTTACTAACTTCTATACTATATTGGCTCCGATGTTATTCAGAGCCGATGAAGCCAATTGTTTCTCATTATTGTAATGAGCAACAAACTGTATAAGTATTATATAATTTTATTTTGTGGTTTGCAAAAAGAGTTTACAAATCAAATACAGGTAGGTAAGATTTAATACCACAACTCTTGTTGGAGATCTCATAATGCTTTGCTAGGCGGAATATTGTTCGTCGTTTACGGTAACCCGTACCACTCGATTACGTACGTTGAAAAGCGACGATTATTAGTACCAATTAACAACAAAATCAAATGATTCTATTACAAAATTACAACGGGAGGAAAAACTATAGTCGTGTGCGAGATTCGAACCCGCGCCATTCACCTCTATAGCCGGGGTATGCTCTAACCGCTAAGCTTACATGACGTATGACGCATGACTTTAATTTGTTCTTTCGTTCTTAACTATCGTAAGGGAATGGACCGACATATTACGTTACGGATCATTTACGTTGTACTACAAACAAGACTTCTTTTTGCAATTAGCTTTAAACTTTTTAACGATGACGCAACCCTATAGTTTTAATCTATTATTTTTTCGGGAAGAATTATAGTCATGTGCAGGATTTGAATCCGCCCCTTGCGGGGTGCAGCCGGGGTAAGTTCTAACCGCTAAGATTGTCATATGACTGTGTCAAGTAATCCACGGAGCATGTGAGATTGGACAAATAAAAATATTATAATCAAACGATTCTAATAAGAACAAATATTTTAAGAAAACAATAAAAAATATTAAAATATATCTAGTGACCATCAGAGCGCCTAATTTTTCTGTTACGCCGGCTTGACGTGACAAACACCACGCAGCCAAACCAAAAGTATTTTCGACGCGTTTGATTCTACACGAAGCATCCTCAGGCGGTGATGACTCTACGAGTGCACGATCAAGAAACGATTCTACTTTCTTATGTACAATAAAATTAAACTATTTCATATTGTAGGTGAACAAGGCAATCCTGGACCACCGGGTCCTCCAGGAACCGGTGTTGTCAATCCAGAAAATCCTGAGTTTGCTGCTTCAGGTATTTACTACGTCCTATACTTACGTGTTTCTCATTGGATAGCACGAAAATGAACTGCGAATTTAAATTACTTAGTTTCTTTACTGTATTCTTTATTTTAATATATATATAATACGATATTCGTGGCCTGAAGAGCATTTCAGCAGTTCTTCTTGACTTGCACAATGGTATAGGTTGAGTCCTTTGAGTATACATTCAATCTTAGGAATGTTTACTCAAAGATTGAGTCTGTAATACTTACTGTTAAATATTTAAGTGTTTTTAAACTCAAATAATAAGATGGAGTTTACTAGACCCTTAATTATTATTATTATCCTTTTCTTATTGAATGTTCCTGTGAATAATGTTTGTTTAAAAACATATTGAAGTTTGAAAACAAAATGAGGTTACTTGTTTAAACTTAATTACATATGTAACGAATGATTCTTCACCATGAACAATATTTTACGATTTAATTATACCTGAAGAATATGGAATAATTACTTCATATCCGCTTCTACTAGCGTACCTATGTATTTAATTGTATCATATTGATATCACAAATAATATGATAAAATTACATGAACACTATGCTACACATGCATAGGTTATATACAGGGCATCCCACGGATATGCCACATGGAGGGAAAGTACCTTGAATATTGTAGATGGAACATTTTACTTAAAGAAGACATTATTTTAATTTAAAAACTAATTAAACTGCATTAAAAGATATTCAAACAAATACGTGGTTGAACCGGGAATAGAACCCGTTACACGAGAAAAATAATCACCTGAAGCTTTATCATACCGATCGAAAGGCTTCATCATAAGGGTTATTTTTGTCTAAATAACATAGTGTCAGAAATAAAAGAATATTCCATCATAACTTCTAAACGGCTAAACCTATTTTTATGTATGAGATACTGTTAGATTATTCTTTATAGTGCAAGTGAAACTAGTTGCATAAATAAATAGAAAAATAATCTTACTTTACAGGCCATTTTGTGAAAAAAAAAATTTTTTTCATGTAATTCTATCGAGTGGGTAATCAAAATCAAGGTCTTTAGAAAAAACGATTTCTTTAATGTATATAACTTGCAGTTTTAATTTCAAAGGAAAAATAAAACGCTTAACGAAAATAAATTATTTGCAGTTGGGTTTTTACTTTTTTAATTCGATCATACTTGTATCATTGTCATTTATATCGCATTAATAAAATAATGAAACTAAAAAAAAAGAATAAAAAGTAGTTATTAAAGTATTCGACTTAGCTATCAAAGCTTGAGATATTCTGATATTAAAGTACATTATTGTTTTGCACAGGCCAAGTCCCAGTCAGTGGTTCTAAAGGAGATAAAGGTGAAAAGGTAAATGATTCTTTATTTAGTCTCTCATTATTCGCTTTGTTTTGTATGCTCTGTTACGTTTTCATGTGCTATGCACACCCTATTTGATTTCTTGAGAGTATTGTCAGATTTTAGTGGGCAGGTTATATAGCGTTTGGTGCATAGACCTTATAAGATCCATCATATATACGATATGTGTGGTGGTAAGGTATTTTGCGAATTATCCCAAGGCCAGCTACCTACTTCAAATAAAAAATCTGCGGCCAAAGACCTAACGGTGTGTTTCGGTAGCTGTCCTTGAGAGCCAGTAATTCTAGGCTAGCCTAAGAGAGATAGTGCTCAAAGGATAGCCAATCAGCATGTAATAAAAAAAAAGATTCATCATTAAAATTCTACCTTAGTATACTAAAGTTCAAAGTTGTTTATTACTTAAGGAGTATGTATACAATATATATGATGGATACAATATATTCAGAACAAACATGAAACCCATAATTTTAAAGGGCATATCATCATTTTATAAAAAAACAAATACATTCAATATTACATATAAAGTACTTTTAACCAACGTAGACAGGACCTATATTTGGTATTAAACTTTGTCAATCGTTTAGTTGACAATTTTTATCACGGTAATTTGATGATATTTTTTGTTTATATAGAGAGTTATATTATTTTCTATGTGTGTATTTTGTGCAATTATAGAAAATGTGTCAATTGTCAGGAAAAAAATAATAAAATTATGTAAATTTATCGTTATAATATTCTTTTCTATTGTAATAGCATTTTTCTATTAGTTATGTTTTGATTTCATTTGTAAATTTGATCGTATCTGGTTCAACTCTGATGTCACTAGGTTAACTTTAACTGCGTTAAATAAGGACTGTTCTTGTACATATCGATGCGGCTATGAGGTTGGGCCAATTGTTTGTTTTGGTTCGTTCGAGGACCATTTAATCGATTCGGTGGCATCATTATATATTACATAAAATTATTGAAACCAAACATCCAACTGATAATAGAGTTTGTGGAATTCTGAGTACTTAATATTAGGAGATATTAATTACCTTTCTGGCAGCACCTGAACAACTGTCTATAGCTATACTTTTCTCAAAACACTTAGATGCACTGAACGGATTACTGTATTTGTCACCTGAGGTATTTATAGGTAGATTCTAATGAACGATTTTATATTCAGGGTGAAAAAGGTAGCCGTGGGGCGGATGGGTCACCTGGATTTCCAGGTAAAGACGGGAAAGGAGGTGAACGAGGAGATATCGGGCCCTCTGGGATGCCGGGAATGGCTGGACCTCCAGGATCTCCAGGCCTGAAAGGAGAACGAGGAGAGAGGGGACCTCCAGGTCCTATCAGTATCACATCACCTGGTTCAGACATCATTACTATAAAGGTATTTATTCAACCTAAACACATACGCTATATGTATTTATATATAATTATACATATCTATTTTCTTTACGCCTTAAAACTGTAGATTTGTCTACAATTTTAAGGCGTAAGAGCTCTAAGAAGTTTTTAATATTATAATTACTTATACTCTATATTAATACCAACATAAGCGATATATAAAGACTCTACATCTTAAATAAACGCTATTAATTATATATTTACGAACGAAATCTGATGTTTAACTCATACCAATATCAAAAACTTCAAACAATATGTTGTAATAAATAGGAATACCATATACCTACATGTTGATATACACCTATAAATCAGCGAAAACTAGTTCCAACTTCCTTGTGACATGGAAGATCGAAGAATGGATAATCATTTAGGGGAAGGTCGGGCATAACGGGCCCCTTAAGGTTAATCAATAAAAAACACATAAATCTTTAGAAATGTAATAATCAGCATTAACATTAATTAACATACCACTTTGGCTATAATTATTTAAAACAAATCACTTAATAAACTAACAACATATCTTAGAAAAAATGTTTTTTTTTTAATTTGGAAATTACCCGTTTTGCCCATAGGGGGTGGGTAAAGAGGGTACCCTAGGCGGGCAAAAAGAACACTATATTCTAGTCGTTACAAAAATCACAAAAATAGGACCCATGTCCACTGTAGGAAGTGTGCATGATTCATGTGCCCATTCCACACATTGTGAGCACATAATCCAGTCCTCTGCCGGGGGATGTTCATATAATGCCTTACATACCAAACAATAAAAGTCTGTTTTATTATTTTTTGTTGATGTTTTTTTCTTATTCTTTGTCAGTCCTGATGATGAAGGTGTTGCCTTTTTGCTATTCTCTTTTCCAGATAAGGCCTTAGGTGGTTTTACTTTCTTTGCATGTAATTTTTCAAATTTTTCTTTTTGTAGTGTTTTGATTGGAGTACTTGTTAATATTTCAGACTTTTGTGTTTTTATACGTCTATTTGTATTATTTTCAACAGCCTGAGGTAATGGATGTATTTCCTCAAGGATATTGGTGTTCTGAGGGCTGTCATTTGGTGGTGTAGTTGATCCATAAATGAGTTCAGCATCTGGAATATTCAGCTCAAACAATCTATGTTCTTCGGCAGGAAAATTTCCATTTGGGGGATCGGCTACCTCCATTGGTTCTAAAATATTTTCTGATGGCAGTTGTACACTATCAGGTCTGAGATTTGGTGTAAATGCTAAAAACTCTATTGGTTCAGAAACTGGAATATTTTCATGCTCCCGTGGTATACTTTCAGGTGTTAAAATTGGAGGAGAAGCTGTGATCTCCGTTACTTCTGCAACACGGATATTTTCAGCCTGATCGTGATTACCTACTTGTGCTTCCTGCTCACGATTGTAAACAGCAGATGGCGCAAAATATTCATCCCCAATGGCATTTCGATCAAATGGTTGGATACCTGCTGCTCTGAAGCCACTTAAAGCATTTTGCGGCGTAGCTGCTTTTAGATAGGCTTGGGTCACTAATCTTGCTATGTCGTACTGACCGAGGACTCTTCCGGGATGTTCTTTTTGAAATTTGTTAATTTCAATTTCGAAAAAAGTTTTGAATGGCGAATATACAGACACATCAAGGGGCTGTAATTTGTGAGAAGTATGTGGCGGGATTGTCAAAAATATGACATTGTTTTCAGAAGCATATTCTAAAGCAGGGTAATATTTATGTGATTCATGGTTATCCAAAAGCAAGAGAGCCTTGCAATCTTGGGTTGGTCTGACACGGCTGACAAAAACTCGGAGCCACTCCAAAAATATTTCACCACTAATCCACCCACTATCTGAAACAGAAGCTTCACAACCTGGCATGGCACCATCAAGCAATCGAGCTTGGAATCTTTTTCGTTTGAAAATAAAGAACGGAGGTGGTGCAAAATTTCCAGAAGCACTGCAGCAGCAGACAACTGTTGTTAGTGTACCTTTTTCTAGGCTACTAACCATCCCCACTTGTTTCTTTCCATAAACAGATAATACTTTAGGTGGTTTCGTGGATGATGTTCTAACACCGGTTTCGTCCATATTGTAGATCATGTCTGGACGAATATGTTCTTTATCCACGATACTTTCTAGTAAATCGTAGAATTTGCTAACAGCTGGTTTATTAAATTCTTGTAACCTAGCTATGGATGTTGATTCAGGGGTCCTTAATACAATTTCTGGGTGACGTTTTTTAAAGTTCCTGTACCATTGTTTGCCGGCAACACCATTGTTAAATGGTGTGTCCTTATTTTTTCGTTTAGCAAACTCCCCTACTAATTTCAAAAATTCTCTTTTCGTTAGTCCGTAAAATAGTGCATCTAGGTTCTTTAAATGCTTTACTAGTTCAAGTTCTTCGTTTTCTGTAAAAATAGGGGTATACCTTCCAAGTTTCTTCTTAAAAGATCCTGTTTTTCTCGGCGCTGCAAAGTACTGTATGGTATACCATATTTTAAGGCAGCATTTTTAATGCTGCTTTTTTTGGCTTCATTGATGGCTTCTTTTAGCGTACGCTCTGACCAAGAAGCTCTGTCAGATTTTCTTATGTAATTAAATACCATCTGTAATGAACAAAGAAAGAAAATAATGCATATCTGCATAGCAAATAATAGGCGGGCAAAAAGAGCACTACCCGTTTTGCCCGCACCCGTTATGCCCGACACCCCCCCAGCTAGGCCCACGGACAAAATGTTATAAACTCAATAACCTATTCGGCTGAATGCATTCGTATTAGTTGTCACAAATACCAAGCTTGATCGTAGAAAACATAGTTTTAAAATAACCTTTACAAAAACCATAATATATGTGAGTATTTACCTTGAAAATATTTTTATTTTTGCGCGCGAAAATGAATACGGTCCCTTATGTCCACAACTGTAACGCGCGGCTGGACGCGGCTCACTGATTTACCTTCGGAAGTATTGTGCTTGCGCTAGAATTAATTGTTTTGTCTCTTTCTTGCGGGAACAGTGATATTAGAGCAATACCCGTCTTACCCACCATGTTCTTCTTGCCCGACCGTCCCCTAGGTATATAATGAGGAACATCTTTTTTATAGGATATTTGTAATTTCATAAATAAGATCATATATAACATGAACAGATAAGACGTCGTAAACACATTTATTCTCAAACGGCTCAAAATATATTATCTTAACGAATAGAACAACTGTAAAACTAACAGTTGCGTTAATAAGGCATGTTTTTATTATTCCATTATGATAATATTGCTATCACATTGCTTCGTAACAGATGTTTTGAAGCGCTCGTTGCCAAGTTTGCTAAGACGTTCTTAACCGATCAGTTAAGTTAAGCAACGTCCGCCGCAGTCATGTCTTGGATGTGTGACCGCTAGTGACTTTACTACTGAGCGATGCCGTGCTTCGGAGGGCACGTTAAGCCGTCGGTCCCGGTTGTGGAAGGGCATATTGCGAATTCCCGCCTGTCTAGGTACCACCCTCAAGTAGAAAATCTGTAGACAAGCACCTAACGGTGTGTTCCGGCAGCTGTTTTTGAGAGCCGGTAATTCTAAGTTGGCCTGAACATCATCCACATTACACTTGCTATCAGGTGAGGTATTGGTCAAAGGCTAGCTTATCAGCCATAATTAAAATAAAGATATATTTCGATCCAACGTCATACTTGGATGGCATCCAAGACCACGAGAATTAAAAGCAACAATTTAGATTCACTGCTGGAATTAACGAGAAAAATGAATGTAGTCAAAAACAAATGCAGTCAATTCTTTGCACTTGATGTAAGTAGTACATGTAAACAGTATAGATTTTAAGAGATAAAACGGCTGTGAAAATATTTTAATGACAGCTAGACGAGTGCCGGTTGGTTTCAATGTCAAAATAATTATTAAACAACCAGTACTGTAATTCCCTACATGTTATTATTTAAATAGACAATCATCATACGGGACTGTTCCAACAGAAAATGTATCACGCAGCAACTTATTATACTTTATGATGTACATTGTTTATGTTTAAAATCTGTATAACATACGTTATTTTGAAGACCTAAGCTAACTTCCATTAAAATAACCACATGTCAAAAAATCGGGTAAGTTTAATTTTTATACTGTCGTATCGTTACAAAACGGAGCCTACCTAGTCTTTCTTCAACATCAGATATGTCAAACAACGTCCGCAAAGGCCATTATTTGTATGAGTGACCGCTTTGTATGAGCGTTCGCTAAAGTTGATGAGACATATTTACTAATTCTATGCCCAAACGGCTGTCACATGTCATAAAATTCCAAAGCAAGGAGTACTTATTCATTTTACCTCGACAATAATCCAACAAAATATAAAATCTGCTACTACGTTTGACGTTATATGACAACAAAGGCTTATCACAAATTAATGGTTTATTTAAAGTATACATAGCTATCCACGTATTATTTAAACCATAGATTAGTGAAATTGGGCCTAAGGCATTTAAAAAGTTAAAAATGGGTTAAATTATCTCAATCGATATACTTACGTATTATAAAATCTGTACAATAAGGTCATATCTGTACATAAAAGATAATGAAGTAAAAACGTTTTTTTACTGATGTAGCTTTAATATACATACATAGGTTTATTATCTGTTTTGTCGACTCTTTTGTAAGCGTATCACACAAAAATAGTCGATGTATTTTTAAATACTTACGATATTGTACCTATTACATATTAGTGGTTAAAGTATGAAATTGGCGATTTGTACTGAAAAATTGAAATTAGTTTTTTTTATGGTAACATTTTTATATAATCAAAATTTTTACCAGTATTATCTATACATTGCTGCCATGTAATAGGAAGGTCATTTATGCCTGCGCGATAGAACTCTGGTGATCTCGATGCTACAAGCTTTTTGTACTGCCTCCTGGGAAGAAAACTTTTTATCACGTAGAAAACTATCCAAATCACGAAAAAATAGTAGCCCGTTGGAGCGAGGTCTGGCGAATACGGAGGGTGACGAATTCTAATTGCAGTTCCTGTAGAGTTAAGTTTTCTCGTGCTGTATGAGATCTCGCGTTATCATGGGCCAATAATGGTGAAGATCGATCCATGAGTCGGGGCTGTTTCACTGCTAGTTTTGCTATCATTGTTCGGAGTTTGGTACCTACACTAGACATCTGCCATTATTGCTTCGGAATACACTCTTTCTAAAAAACATGTTCATAATTTAGCCTTTGGACGCCTCAATTTATATAATTATAATATATAATGGAACAATACCAACAATGGCTAAATTGTAATTGAACAGCAATATTTTGCTGTTCAGATATTCGTTTGGAGAGGGGACTGCTAATGAACGCACCGTGCGATTTTGGTTTAAACGCTTTCGTGATGGAAACTTTGATTTGAAGAACGAACCACGTGGAAGACCGCCCACACAGGTGAATAACCATGAATTGAAAGAGATGGTAGAAGGCGATCCGAGCCATACTACCATATTAACTCATTTGCGTCAAATCAATAAAATAAAAAAAATATGAAAAATGGGTGCCTCATGATTTGACTGATCTGCAGAAAGAAACGCGTGTTTAAACTTGTGTTGCCTTGTTAAATTGATAAAGAAACGAAGGAATATTGGATCGAGTTGTGACATGTTATGAAAAGTAGATTATTTACGATAACCGTAAGCAAAAAATGCAATGGCTGTTTCCAGGTCACACGCCGCAACAGTGTCCTAAACAAAGCTTACCAATAAAAAGGTAATGGTAACTGATTGGTGGTCTCAGCATGCTGTTATTCATTATAACTTCCTCCATTCTGGTCAAGCAATAATGGCAGATGTCTACTGTGCCATTCCAAGCTGCAAACATTGAAAATATTCAATGTTTGCAGCTTTATATTGTTACTGGCTGCGTCCCGCGGTTTCCACTCGTAGACAATAAAAGAAAATAATAATAATGATATCTGATGTGTTAATCTAGGACCTAACCCATTCACATTCTAACTCACACACAATGAATGTATGATGTCATTGTGATATTTGGCTCTTGTTTTATAGCTGACCAATTTCTTGACTGCCACCCTCCTTGGTAACGCTCTCATTGATATTATACCCACTACAATCTTGTACCACCCAAAAGGTACGGGTGCTAATCAGGAGGTTCAAATAGTTTGAAACACATTAATTGTGCAAGTAGTGATATGCTGCGCATTTTCTTCTTTTGCCTTTAACTGCATCCACCGGGAGGATTGTTACTATTTTTAAGGTGAAGTGAGCGAGCAAAACTGTAATTTTGAAGTGGTCCTTTATAAAAACCGCAGACGTTATAGATATAAAATAAATATATATTATTCTACAGGATACAACTTATAACTTGGCTGTTTTGAAAACACGATTGTAAATATTTTACCCCGATACAAAAAAATCGTGAAAAAGGCTCTGAAATTTTCTTTAATTACGTTTTGTGCCAATAAAGTAAGTCCAATCAATTAATAAATCATATGTAATTAATATTTCGTACCGTTATAATAAAATGCCTGTTTGTTTTTTTGCGTTTTAACAAACCTTATTTTAATATAAATTTATTTACTCTTTGTCGCTTACGTTATTCCATTATAAGCAACTTGCGTTGTTCTATTTCATTCGCTCGCATGCGATACGAGATCTCTTCGTCCTACGCGCTCAGTCCGGGGGAGAGCGTGATGCTGGGTGGACCTGTGTTGCTTTCATCGGCTAAGATATTGAACTTCCGCGAGTGGATAGTATTTTTTTGAAATGGATAACAAATGTTTATAACGTACTGTGATGTACCGGAGAATGAGTCTGCACATGATTCAAGTTCTTAGATAAGAGAGTGCTACTATTACGTTAGGTAGTTATTTGTATTTAGTATATACATACCTACCTACGCTAGTCCTACTATCACGCTACGCTAAAAAAATATGTAGGTAGGTACTTAGCTATCTGTACTTAATATTATGTTACAAAATGCGATTGCGAATATATTTGCTACAAAAAATTTACATAAGTACTTATAAATTATTTTTCCGCTTGTAATAGAGTACCTACCAAGATAGAAAGTATCTATAGGTAAGATATATTTTAAGGTACCGTAACCAAAGGTTAAAAACGGGCCTCTTTTACTTAGACTTTATTGTCCGTCTGTCTGTCACTAGGCTGTATCTCATGAACCGTAACAGCTTGCTAAAATTTTCACAGGTGCTGTTTTTCTGTTGCCGCTATAATAACAAATACAAAGAAATTAAATAATAAATACAATACAAGAATTTACCAAGTGTGTATTTTCCACATCCCCGACTGGTCTCCATGGTAACTGCCCACGATAACCAAAGCACTTGGGAATGGAGTTCCTATACCAAAGTGGATTAGAACCTTGGTACGATTCTGACCGTACCACTTTTTTATGACAGTAGGGTGAATCTGATTTAGCGACTTCAGTATGGTTCTCTGTTTGTATGGGACATTGTACATCTTTTGGAGTTTTGATTTTTTTGTGATAAATGTATTAGGTGTTTTGATATAGGTAAATACTGCGTAACGATGCCATCTGCCAATTGAAGAAAGTTGCTCCGATTTGTCTAAAGTCAAATATAGGTTGTTCTGGACGTCCTTATACCAGATTTGTTTTTTTTTCGATGACGTTTGCCAAGTGGAGAAAGTTACACCGGTTTGGCTGAAAATCGATATCTAGGTGGTTCTCGACGTCGCTATTGCGAAATATGAATTTATTTTTTGATGACGTCTGCCAAGTGAAAAAAATATTCCAATTTGGATGAAGATAGATATCTAGGTTGTTCTGGACGTCCTTAATCTGAATTTGGAATTAATTTTTTCCATGACGTCTGCCAAGTGGATAAAGTTACTCTGATTTGGCTGAAAATCGATATCTAGATTGTTCCCGACGTCGTTATTCCAAATTTGGAATTTATTATTCGACGACGTCTGCCAAGTGAAAAAAATAACTCCGATCTGGAGGAAATTTAGGTTGTTCTGGACGTCCTTATTCCGAAATAGCTATCTGCACACTACCTGAAATACTAGCATTTGTCCGATTTTTTTTAAATAGTACAGAGCTCGCAAAATTCCTTTATAAGGTGGGCGTAGTCATGAACCGGTCACCCATAGCTGATCACTTGCGTCAATATTGTAAGAGTTATCAAATTGAATCTGGTTTATCATACCTAAATAGTATATTCAAATAATAAAAAATAAAAAAAATTTAGATTGTCTTGCCACATTTCTTCCTTATTGTCTTTTATAGTTGGCTATCATTTTACTATTACGAATGCTAATGACAGGTGAAGTTCAATCCATACACCTATTTGATGATGTACTTAGTTCTTTTGAAGTAAATTTTACGTATTTTTTAAATTTACCGAGTATAATTTAGAATTATAGAATAGAATAAAATAATTATTTATTGCTACAAATAAAGAAAACAAATTACATACAACTTCTTACAAACTATAGCAATAGGAATACACTCAGTTTGAGTCACGGCCACACTTTAGTAGCTTGACGGCAATAAGTTTGTGAAAAACTTGGCTACCGCGTTTACTACTGGGACGCATTAGGTGCCGGCTAGGACACGCGTGATATTTGCTAGAAAGATGCTTATTTCCATTATTTCCTTTAAACGCACTTTAAATTTACACTGACTACATGGTCAACTATTGGCACACAATGCCATAGATTAGCTACTAACAATGTCCCAATAGTAATCGAATCTGAAGGCTGTCACTACGACAGCCTATATAAGTTTGAACCAATCTTAGCTTCAGATTCGTTTACTATTGGGACATTGTTAGTAGCTAATCTATGGCATTGTGTGCCTATAGTTGACCATGTAGTTAGTTACTTAGTAACTCATAACCATGTAAAATTCACGTGACTGAAAATATTCTTATTACACAACTGCCAAAAAAAACGAGTGGTATGTTTTGAGGGCTCATGGTATGTATGCATGTTTGTAAGTTTCTCTATTCCACCATAACTTCCAAACTGCTTAACGGATTGTGATGAATAAGATATGGTTAGATTAAAAAAAGAAGAGAGTTATATTTTCAGAGTTCATATATGTATATATGTTTGTGAGTTTCTTTATTCCACCATTACTTCTAAACGGTCTAACCGATTTCAATGTAAGGTGTAACGTAAGATTTTTATTGACAGCGCAAGTAAAACTAAGCTGTATCTCATGAACGAAGCACATAAAAATAAGTGACAAATTAACTGGTGGATTTTAGTCGCCGTATTATGGGATATTTTTTTTCTTCCTAACCTGTCGAGTGCCGTATCAAAATGAAGGGCTTTGAAACACGATTTCATAAGTACATATAAATTGCAGTTTTATATTCAATGTAACTACTAAAACATTTAACGAAAAATAATAATTTGAAGTCGGGGTTTTTACTTGTTTAATTTATACTTGATTTTACTATTTTCTCCAAATGCACGTTGCTCAAAACAAATTGAACATTTATATTAATATTTCCAGTAGTTGACCAGTGGTTTAGGATAGGTTCTTGGTATTGACTATATGATATAATATACAACTAGATACTTATGTTTTAGACATCTAACTACAGATTATTTTTAGGTTATTCAGACCTGTATCCTCTAGCTGGTATTTACGCTTTCACACGTATTCACTCGTTATTCCACTTTGGTCTATTACCATATATCAGTACTAAACATAAAACTAAAATACATAATAAACTATGAATGAAACTCTGTATAGGTTTTGTTTAGTATGAATCCTATGTAGCCAAAATATCCCAACCCAACACCGACCGTGAATATATTATATATAATGAAGTAATAATATATCAATAATACTGTGGGGAGTGGTGTAGAATCTATAACTGAATATGTTTCACTCATGTTTCGAACTTACACTTCATGGTGGCGCGGGAGTGGACTGTATATTTTGAGCGGGTGATTGCGAATATGATGATGAGATTGAGACCTAAGCTATTGGCACTTCCTGAAAGGAATTCAGGCTGCTGCGGAGAAGAACGAGAGAATACAGCCTGATTAAGGATAGATATGCACTGACCTGTTCTGTTCTTCTTAGTAGCACGCCACGTGCTTGCCATAAACCCGTGGTTCTGGCGCCGATGACGATTCTGCTCGGAGGAAACATTCAGTATCCAAATCCTTAAATCTCTTCAGGGCTAAGGTCCAATAATCACTGTTTTAAAGATGACACAACAACGTTATGTTAATTTATAGAAGCGCACGCACGATTTTTGCTTTTTTCGTGTTCTTAGCGGAACTACAGTACTACAACAACTGGACGAGCACGCGCCGATTTGTGAGTGCAGCGTCGTTCGGTAAATGTTGTCTGCCTCGCTTGTACTCGCGAGCCAGGTAGTGCGTGGGAAAGGGAAGGGGAATAGGAACTATGCCGAAGTGCCAATAGAATAGATAACAATCTTCCATTGACTGTCAAAACAAATGCAATGAAACTGCGCGCTAAATTCAAAAGCTAGTATAAACGTTTTGGACTATTGATTGGCGCAACCATTCCCCCCAGTTTGAAGGGTTACCTTCAAGAAGCTAAACTAAAATAAATAACTAACTATTGCTGTAGGCGAGTACGGCGAACGTCGCTCAAATTCCGCATTGTTCTCTATCTATAGACATAGGTATATATAGATATAGTATGTTGATTTGTATAGCGCATAATAACAATAAGATTTCATTGTTTCAATAAAGCTTAGTTTAAGTCCCTTTTTTAGTAATAATAAGTTACATAGGATAGGTAAATGTACTCAGTTATAAGCGTAGATTAAGTAAATAAATAAAGATAAGTGAAATAAGATGATTAGGTTAGATATAAGGCTTTAACACATATTTTATGTCAGACTTTGTACTAGAAATCAATGTTTACGGACGATAAATGTAAGATTATAAACATTTAGGGATCATATACCTCCATCAGAGGTATATATTAGGTAAAGGTTAACCCCTGGAACAGTATATACATTAGATTACCGGCCATAAGCCAGAACTTTGGTAGTTAGGGGGCAAAATGTATGATATCGATAGAGAAAATGAATGATGTCAAAGTTCACTTTAGAAAATAGGGCGTCCAATCACAGCGCCGCTTTAGGTCAGGCGGCCGATTAATTATAGCCAATTAATCAAATGGTGCGAGTGCAATTGACCTTGAACGTGAGATAGAGACGGGTAGTACGGTGTTCTAATTGGGTCAAATGATGTAATTAGCAAAGCAGTGTGTAAGTTATATGCATAGTTGATAATTGTAATATAAGAAAGAACTATTTTCATTGAATTTATGTGGTCCAGTAATACAACAAGTAAAATAACAACTAGAAAATAAGAAGAAATAAATCCGCCTTTGAAACTGAAACCCCGGAATTTTCCTGCACCTAAATTGAACCCTGCGACCGGCATTCACGTAGACGCAAGAAAATATACAGTCCACTGAGACCGTGTGTGTGTGCATGCATTGCCACATCTGTGTGCACAGCCACGGTGAACCCCTGCAGAACGCGAAGTCGTCTACAACGTGGTCCTTGCGAGCCGAATATAAGGAAAATTCAAGAAAATGAGTGAACACTCGGCAGTTACGACGCGCGGCCAGCTCCGACAGCTGGCTGCGGAACAGGAGAAGCGTCGGGCCGCCGAGGAAAAGGCGGACTCCGGACTACCGTCCGACCGTGCTATTGATAGTGCGTCAATGGCACCAACGGCGACGTCGTCCCTCACACCGGTTATACCGGCGGCGGGTGGTCGTGTGATCGACCACCGGATTATTGGGCCGCCGCCGGCACCAACGTCGGGACGGAGGAATCGACCCGGTTCCCTCTCCAGCGGCGCGTCTTCAGTAGGAAGCCGTAGAAGCACGGACTTCCGCAAGAAGCGCGCGGAATATGAAGCTGAGAGGGAATTAGTGCGCATACGTGAAAGTTTAGTGCGAAAGAAATTGGAAGTGGATCTCGCAGAGATCGAAGCAACAATAACTGACGATGAAGAGGACACACTACGACGTGTCGAAGACTGGGTGGAGACCACACCGCGAGACGTCCAGCGCGAGGAAGACGCGCCTGCGGCGGTCCGCGGGGAACAGGAAGTGCGGCCCTTACCCAGGAAGTCGGTAACAATTATGGCGGGTGAGTCACCCTTCTCACCCAACCCAGGGACAACGCGGAATGCTCACGTGTCACGCATACGGCAAGCGCGCGGAGAAACGGCGGCACCCACGCCCAATGCGCAGCACGCCGACCACGTGACACAGGCGTTCCCGCACGAAGAAAAACAAGAAAGACTGAGGCGAACACACAGTACAGACAGAAGAGACCGAGGCATCGATCAGCTAGCGGACGCAATCACAAAGCTGGCGAGACCACGACCGGTGCCTAGGCAAGCATACGAGTTGCCCTACTTCAATGGGAACTCATCTGACTGGATTACATATAAACATATGTACTACGAAACATCGCAGCTATACGAGTTTCAACCGCACGAGAACCTAGCCCGGATAAGAACATCATTACAGGGCGAAGCAAAGGCCGCAGTGGAAGATTTGTTACGTTCATCTACTAACCCGAAACAAATCATGGACGCCTTGGATATGATGTTCGGGCACCCAGTGTTAATATTGGAATGTGCTATTAAGAAAATTAAGGCGTTACCTAAAGTGTCGGCAAGTGGTAGAGAACTACCGAAATTCGCGGCCGCAGTGAGAAATTGTGTGTCATTGCTGCGTAATATCCGAGCAGACGGATATTTGAACAACCCTCAACTCATCAACGAACTCCTGGGCAAGCTCACACAAAGCCAACGAGAGAAGTATGGAGACTTTGCGATGGGTATGGACCAAGGCAGAGGCGTGGATCTCCGAGTATCACCAAACTTAGAGATGTTGTCGGAGTTCCTAGATCACCTATCGCACGCCGCATCTTATTACACGCAAATGGAGTTCAATGTCCCTGACGGAACATTGACGGCAACCGCTCGGCAACCATTGCGCAACACAATCGCGCAGACGCACAGGTTTGTGCCGCGCGCTCAAGTGCAACAAGTTCACGTACAAAGTGACCTACCAACTACATCCACACAGTGCAAAAACAATGAACAAAAAGTGAAGTGCTTAGTGTGTGACGCGGAACACTCTATAGTTAAGTGCCCGCGATTCTTGGACATGTGCACAAACGATAGGTGGTTGGTTGCGAAAAACAATAAACTGTGCTTCAAGTGCTTAGTGAAACGCCACTCGCGGGACTTATGTAAAGCAAAGCGATGTGAGACGTGTAATTATTCACATCACGTACTATTGCACGCGGACAAACCAGCCACCGAAACAGTGACAAACGTAGGTGAAGTGCGCGCTAAAGCTCTATTAAAAGTGTTGCCTGTGTCGATATCGCACGTGAACGGACTACAAAAGGATTTGCAGTGTTACGCATTATTGGATGATGGGGCAACCGTGTCACTTATTGACAGTGAACTAGTGAAAGACGCTACGGGACCGGTAGTACCCCTAGTGATAAGAAGTGCGCGTGGACACGAAGTGTCAGACAATACATCGCGTGTGCTCGACATTACTCTGAGTGGACCCAATGGGCGTAGCCATAAGGTTCAATGTCGCTCGCTGGTCCGAATGGACTTGCCGGCGCAATCAGTGGCAGCGGCCACTATTGACGACTGCGCTCACCTGCGTGGCTTGGGCTGTGAGGAAATGAGGGACGCCAAGCCGTTGCTTCTGCTGGGTCAAGACAACTGGGAGCTACTCGTCAGCCAGGACATCCGACAAGGAAAATCCGGTAAGCCAGTTGCCTCTCTGACTAATCTAGGTTGGGTACTACACGGGCCGGTAGGCGGCGCGCGGGGTCAACAAGCGGTAAACTGCATGGCGGCCTCCCTCACCGATCTCCACGAGGTGGTAAGAGCTCAGTTTGAATTAGAGTCAATAGGTATAGCGGAAGACACCCGTAAACACCGCGACATAGAACGTGCAGTCGAGATACTCGACAACACAAGTCGGCGCACGGCGGACGGCTCGCGGTGGGAAACGGGGTTGCTATGGAAACGGGACGAGATAGACCTACCGGACAATCGCAGGTATGCTCAGCAGCGACTCGACAATCTTGAGAAAAAGATGGAACGAAATGCAGAGTTCGCGGCCACATATACTGCACAAGTAGAGAGGTTAGTACACGAGGGGTACGCGCGGGAAGTGACGGGCGGGTTAGACGTCAGTCCGGTATGGTATTTACCGCACTTCGGTGTTGTAAATCCCAACAAGCCGGGGAAATTGAGATTAGTATTTGACGCCGCCGCCACTTTCCGCGGGATCTGTCTAAACGACAACCTGCTTGTCGGCCCCGACTTACTTAATTCACTCTTAGGCATTCTACTTAAATTTAGGCTATGTCCGGTAGCATTCTCAGGGGACATAAAAGACATGTTCCTTCGTATAAACATTAGAAAACAGGATCGCGGTGCTCAGCTGTTTTTATGGCGCGGAGAGGACAAGAGCACGGAGCCGAAAACATATGCAATGAATGCTATGATTTTCGGCGCCGTCTCCTCACCTACAACAGCGAGCTACATATTGAAGAAAAATGCCGGTGAGTATGAGAACAAGTATCCACAGGCAGTCGAAGCGATACGGTCCAAGCACTACATGGACGATTATTTAGATAGTGCGTGGACCGTAGAGCAAGCGAGTCAACTTATCAGCGAGGTCACGCGGGTTCACGCCGCGGGCGGATTCGAGATTCGCGGCTGGGTAACTAACTCGCCAGCCTTGCGTCAACAGTTGAAGGTAAGTATGCCGGAACGCGTGTCACTAGAAAAAGGTGATAACGCCGTCGAACGCACTTTAGGTATGATCTGGTCGCCGGAGGCGGATCTGTTAACTTTTGACCTATCATTCAAAAGGCTTCCCGACGACATAGTGTCAGGAACGAAAATACCTACTAAACGTGAGTTTTTGCGATTTATTATGTCTATTTTTGACCCGTTAGGTTTTGTATATCCGTGTATAATTCAATCGCGCATTATAATGCAGCAAATTTGGAAATCAGGAATAGGCTGGGATGAGCCGCTGCGCGCTAACGAGGCAAAAAGCTGGTTTGGGTGGCTAGCTAGTCTCGTAGCGCTACGGGAAATAAACGTACCAAGGTTCTACAGCATAGACATCTACGCCGCCGACGTAGAATTACATGTGTTCGGCGACATTGGTTATTTGCTGGGTACGAATCCTAGCGGAGTGAGGGAGACCGCCATTGTAATGGGAAAGGCGCGCGTAGCGCCTCAAAAGGTAATTTCAATCCCGCGATTGGAATTGCAAGCGGCGGTACTTACGTGCAGACTGGCTCGCACAATCAAAAACGAGTTAGCCTTGCACAACGTAAAAACGTACTTATGGACCGATAGTAAAACGGTATTGAAATGGATAAACTCAGACGCGCATGAGTTTCAACGGTTCGTTTCGCATAGGCTGTCTGAGATAGATAAACATAGTCGGAGAGAGGACTGGCACTGGGTACCTACGTCGAAGAATCCTGCTGACAAGGCTACTCGGTGGGATTGGCCCAGTAATTGCAAAGAATGGTTTTCTGGCCCCTCTTTTCTTACATGTTCACAGCGCACCTGGCCAGCGAGCGACGGGAACGAAGTCGCAGAAGTGGACCTCGAGCGAGCGCACCGCGTCCACGTGACGGCGGCAGCGCCTGACGCCGCGATCATTCAATACGAGCGGCACTCTACGTGGACGCGAGCGGTGCGCGTAGTAGCGCGCGCGCTCGCCTTCGTCGAGCGGTGTCGGCGGCGTCGAGCGTCGGCCGCACTGACCGCCGACGACTTACACAATGCAGAACAATATTTGTTCCGCACGGCGCAGCGAGAGAGCTTCGCACCGGAGGCGGCGGCGCTGCAGAGTGGGCTACCGTTACCCAAAAGTAGCAAGATACGCAACCTGGACCCCATGCAGTATGAAGACGGCCTATTGCGAGTGCGTGGGAGACTGAAGGCAACTCTGAACGAGCGAGCCCCGCGTGAGGAGGTATTGCACACCCTCCTCGCAGAAGCGGAGCTAATTGTAAACAGCCGACCTCTGACGTATGTGACAAGCGACAGCGAGCAGCCGGTAGTACTCACCCCAAACCACCTACTGTTGGGGACCGCATCAGGCAGTACTACATTCACACGCCGCAATGATGACGACGTAAGCGCCAAACAACAATGGCGAAAAGTCAACGCCCTCGCCGATCTCTTCTGGAGGCGGTGGCGACGCGAATACCTTCCCACGCTTCAGCAGCGGCAGAAGTGGATCGACGGGGCTCCCAACGTGAAAGAAGGCGACGTGGTGATCATCATAGAAGATAACAAGCCACGCAATCAATGGTCGAAGGGCGTCATCGCGGCGGTACATCAAGGCAAAGATGCCGTAGTCCGAATCGTAGACATTAGGACCGAACGCGGTATTGTAAGAAGGCCAGTAGTGAAGATCGCCGTACTACCTACTGAACAAAGTGATGTAATCGGTTGAAGCCTCTTACAGGAGGCGGAAATTGTAGGCGAGTACGGCGAACGTCGCTCAAATTCCGCATTGTTCTCTATCTATAGACATAGGTATATATAGATATAGTATGTTGATTTGTATAGCGCATAATAACAATAAGATTTCATTGTTTCAATAAAGCTTAGTTTAAGTCCCTTTTTTAGTAATAATAAGTTACATAGGATAGGTAAATGTACTCAGTTATAAGCGTAGATTAAGTAAATAAATAAAGATAAGTGAAATAAGATGATTAGGTTAGATATAAGGCTTTAACACATATTTTATGTCAGACTTTGTACTAGAAATCAATGTTTACGGACGATAAATGTAAGATTATAAACATTTAGGGATCATATACCTCCATCAGAGGTATATATTAGGTAAAGGTTAACCCCTGGAACAGTATATACATTAGATTACCGGCCATAAGCCAGAACTTTGGTAGTTAGGGGGCAAAATGTATGATATCGATAGAGAAAATGAATGATGTCAAAGTTCACTTTAGAAAATAGGGCGTCCAATCACAGCGCCGCTTTAGGTCAGGCGGCCGATTAATTATAGCCAATTAATCAAATGGTGCGAGTGCAATTGACCTTGAACGTGAGATAGAGACGGGTAGTACGGTGTTCTAATTGGGTCAAATGATGTAATTAGCAAAGCAGTGTGTAAGTTATATGCATAGTTGATAATTGTAATATAAGAAAGAACTATTTTCATTGAATTTATGTGGTCCAGTAATACAACAAGTAAAATAACAACTAGAAAATAAGAAGAAATAAATCCGTCTTTGAAACTGAAACCCCGGAATTTTCCTGCACCTAAATTGAACCCTGCGACCGGCATTCACGTAGACGCAAGAAAATATACAGTCCACTGAGACCGTGTGTGTGTGCATGCATTGCCACATCTGTGTGCACAGCCACGGTGAACCCCTGCAGAACGCGAAGTCGTCTACAATTGCGATAGATAAACTAAACTATGCGTGTATGCTAGAACTAACTAATGATAAAGAATCTATGTTATTGCTGGTTAGGCAAAGGGCAGAGGCGAATAACCGGGCGTAGATATGATCCGGTTGCGGTTTTAACGCGTACGATTCTGGTTACCCCGTTTGAACCAGGATAAATTTCCTCAACGACACCTAAAGGCCAGTGTAGAGGGGGCGCGTTATCGGTGATAAGAATGACAACCGTACCGACACTAATAGGGTTCGATGGAGTATTCCATTTTTGACGCGACTGCAGCGTGTGTAGGTATTCGGTTCTCCAGCGCTTCCAGAACGATTGAACAAGTTTGTCTAAAAGCGCGTGACGCGAAAGAACGTGTAGCCTGTCTTCATCAATATCCATTGCGGGTAGGTATTTAAGCGGGGTCATACAAAGGAAGTGAGCTGGGGTCAATGCTAAAGGCTCCGAAGGGTCACTAGAAAGAGTTCTACATAGGGGGCGTGTGTTCATCACAGCCTCAATTTGAGTAAGTACCGTACTCATCTCTTCGAAAGAGAGAATCTGTGATCCCACGACGCGATACAAATGCGATTTCAAGCTCTTAATATTCGCCTCCCAGTTACCTCCAAAGTGACTTGCGGTGGGTGCGTTGAAAATCCAATCTATACGATTTTCAGCCAAAACTTGAGCAAATTCAGTTTGATAGTACTTAGATCGTAGGAAAGCATCTAACTCCGACATATGGCGTTTTGCTCCTATATAATTTGTACCGCTGTCCGAATACATTCGACTTACTGGACCACGACGCGACAAAAATCTTTTAAATGCGGCCATGAAGCTTGGGGTGCTCAAATCACCCGCTAATTCGATATGGGTACTGCGAATTGTCATACAGACGAACAAGCATACGTATGCCTTCGTTGAGCGAATGCCACGACCACGTGAAATAGTGATATTGAACGGCCCACAAAAATCAGTACCTGTATGAACAAATGGTTTAGCAGTTTGTACCACACGGCAAGACCGATGACCAGCCATTTCAGGTGCATTCGTCGAACGCGGACGTAGTTTAAAACAGGACACACACTTGTGTACTCTGCTGCGAATCAAATTACGTGCGGAAAGAATCCAGTATTTTTGTCTAAGAATAGACATTAACAAGTCGGGACCAGTGTGACTATGGACTTTATGGTAGTAATCGACCAATAAATCTAAGACGTGGTCTTTTCGCGGGAGAACTATAGGATGCCTTTGTTCGAATCCTAATTTCGACTGATTTAAGCGCCCACCGACTTTAATTAGGGCATCATGCAAGAAAGGTTTAAAGTGTTGAAATGTTTTGTTACAAGGTTTATTCGATTCTAAGCATTTAAATTCAGAATGGAAATATTTACGCTGTAACTCACGGAGTACAATTAACTCCGCTTTGTCGAGATCAGCAGTGACTATATGCTTACGTTGGGGTAATATTTTTACGAATCTGCGAACATATACCACGCAGCGTAGTAATTTCGACCATGACGAAAGGCGACTAGCTAACTGCAATACAGCAGACTCTTCACACGGCGCAGAAGATAAGAGAGCGTGTCTTTTCTCTTCTGGTGGTTCTGCGACTGTTGCTGGGTTGAAATGCTTCACCGGCCATTCATGCGACGCGTTTTGGATCCACGGTGGACCAGAAAACCACAGCGGATGGTCTAATATTTGAGATGGGGTTAAACCACGAGAAAGACAATCGGCGGGATTATCTGTCCCGGCGACATGATATAAGTTTTGAGGTGACAACTCGAATTGAATTTTCGTGACCCTATTTGCAACGAATGTGTCCCACCGATGGGGAGATGAATAGGCCCAACACAGCGCGACGGTTGAGTCTGAGAATGCGAAAATTCTATCAAGTACAATGCGGTGTCTACAAGCTTTGACTACAGCGCCAATAAGTTGCGCTAATAGGAGAAGCGCGCAAAGCTCAAGACGAGCTAGAGAAACTACTTGGTGGGGGCTACCTTAGATTTTGCACTGATGAGGTTAATAGTTATACTGCTTCCATTTTGCACATGGAAGTACACAACTGCTCCGTATGCCTTCTGGCTGGCATCTGCGAATCCGACCACAGTTATAACACTGTTTTATTATAAAAACTAACGTGGTTTTCACTCATTTTAGTAAATAATACGGGATAACTCACGTGAATCAGTCAGATAGCTCCGACTATAGTTTCAACCACATTCGGTGGTCTTTTTCAAGGAGAGCTCGGGACGCCCGCGTTGACGTCTCGCTTAGCACTCACACGTGTGGTTGAAACTATAGTCGGAGCTATCTGACTGATTCACGTTATAACACTGTCTTGTGAAATACCAACATGGCGCGGAATTTGAATTTGCTCGAGCATAGGAAGCTCTTCCCTAAATTGAGCCCACAGTCTAGCAACGTTATCAGGCACGGTGTCATCCCAGTCGCAGTTACAAATCCAAAGTTCTTTGATGAGGAGTTTTGCATATAAGACTACAGGTGCTACGAAACCCATAACGTCCCATATCCTTGCTATGCACGACAAAATTATACGTTTTGTACAAGTTTGAGGGGTCGAACTAACCTTGAGGCTAAACACATCCGATTCGGGTGACCAGCTCAAACCAAGAACCTTATGCGTATCATTGTCATCGAAAGTTTTGACAGTCGATAAACGATGCGACGGTGGAATAGAATCTAAAACGCGTTGCGAGTTGCTTGTCCACTTGACAAGGTCAAATTGACCAGCTTTCATAAGTTTTATAATTTGAGCGGAAGTTTCGATGGCTTCATCCTCGCTATCTACACTAAAAACGCAGTCATCCATGTACAGACTAGTGTCGATGATATCCTTTGCTTTAGGATAGGAGTCACCCTCATCAATAGCTAATTGTTTAACAGTGCGGAGCGCATGAAAAGGACTTGATTTAAGCCCAAAACATACGCGTTGAAACTCGTACACCTTCAAAGGTTCTTGCGGTGAGAATCTATACAAAAATTGTTGAAATCTGCGGTCACAATTTCTGACCCTAATACAAAGAAACATTTGCCTTATGTCCGCGGAGAGGGCAACGGCAAATAATCGAAAATTGACGATAATGTCGAACAGATTTCCTTGCAGATTTTGACCACAATGCAAAATATCATTAAGGGAAACGGAAGTGCTAGTCTTAGCACTGCCATCTAAAACGACACGCAATTTTGTGGTGACTTTGTCATCCCTAATAACCCCATGGTGCGGGATAACGTAAGAAGGAAAATTCTGTGTCTCTTCAGTTTCGACGGGTGCGAGTGAGATGAAGCCTTTATCCAGATATTCATTCACCACATCATCGTACGCCTGTTTCAACTTCGGAAAAGACATCATCTTGCGTTCCAAACAAAGAAAGCGTTTTTCCGCCATTTGGCGCGAATCGCCAAGAGATAAAACATCACCCTTAAAGGGGAGCGCGACAACATAACGACCATTTTCATTGCGGGTGGTCGTGCAACTATAAATTTCCTCAGCCATTTTATCATCAGGACTGAGGATCGGTGGGATATTGACCTCTTCAATTTCCCAAAAGCGGCGGATGGTAGTCTCCAACGGCGGTACGACGGCGCAACAATATGACACAGTCGAGTAACTACCTACGAGAGCGGGTGCGGATCCAACTATAACAAAACCAAGAACTGTTTCCAGTGCGTGCGGTGTGGGGTGCACCGAGTGACCTTGAACCTTACGCGTCAGCAGGAGGTGCGGGAATATCGAAGCGCCAATCAAAATATCGACGGCTCCTGGGACGGCATAAGTATCATCGGCCAAAGGCAAGTCAACAAAATTTACTAGCAACGAGGTATCTACCGAGACAGTAGGCAGCTGTTCGGTGACTTTGTCTACGACCAACGAATCCATTTCGAAAGAAACTTTGGAACTAAAACGCGATTCGAATCTAATGTTTACGGAGCCTTGGATGGCTTTAGTTGATCCTCCAATTCCTTTCACTACGGAACACGAAGGGCGATTGCTATAATTTAATCCTAAGCGTTGACAACAATCTCGAGTTATAAAATTACTCTGCGAAGCACTATCTAAAAGTGCACGAACTATGTGTGATTTACCATTCGCATCCTACATTTTGACGCGAGCGGTCGCAAGTAAAACAGTTGCAGGCGCCCGAGTTGACGATAATGAACACAACGTGACGTCATTCGCGGCACAGTCTGGGCGGGCGGCCGCTGCAGGGCGGGCAGCCGCTACCGCATGCGCGGTGCCGTCGAGCTGAGCGCGACGTGCGGCCGGCACAGTACCTGGGCCCCGAGCGCAATCAGGCGCGGGCGCCGAGTTTACTACAAGCGACGTGTTACCGCGGAACGATGAATCAACTGTGCTCACTTTGGATGCGGCAATACTGTAACTATCAAAATGGAGCAAAGTATGATGCTTTGATGTACATTTGCGACAACTATGTGTACTGTTACATGACGAAGCGTGGTGCTTGTCGCTGAGGCAATTTAAACACAAGTTATTAGCGCGAACATACGTATATCGTTCATTAGGAGACAGTTTCATAAAACCTGCGCATTTATACAACTGCGTATGAGAAGAGTTGCATAAAGAGCAAATCAATTGCGAAGAAGTAGATCCGGTGTTTACGTAACAATTGTTAGAAGTAGGCTTCGATGACCTAGATACCACATCCGTGCGGGCGCGGTCGGCAACTTTCTTAGCTTCATGTTTAGACGAAGTGCGTTGCAATATTTTTATGTGGTTCCGTACGAATGATTCCAAGTCGTCGAATTGCGGAAATTTGTTATCGTGACCACCCTGATTGGTTTCAAATAAGCGAACGGTTTCAAAATCCAACTTTTTTAAACCGATGTATAAAAACAAAAAGTCACATAAATCGTCAACTTTAAGATTATTTAAAGCACGAACAGATGATGCAAAAACGTCCAAGAATTTTTCTAAGTTCTGTTCGTTGCAAGCGGTGATGGTTTTCAAATCGAACAATTGGTCTAAATATGCGGTGGCTACTAATCTTTGATCTTCATATTTAACCTTTAATGTATCCAAAATCAAATTATAATTTTCGGAACAATGTGTAATGCCTGCGCAAGCCGTTTTGGCTTTGCCGGTGAGTTTTTCAACAAGATAATATAATTTTTCGTGATCGCTTAAATTATCATTTTTTAGGTATAGTGTTCTCAAAACTATTTATAAATAATCTCCAATTCCGAATATCCCCGTTAAATTCTGGAATTTGAATTGGCGGTAATTTAGGTCTATCGCGATTGAGTTTGTGTACTACATGCGAGTTAGATACACTAGGCGGTGGTTCTAACGATTTAGCCACACGCTTTATGCGACAATAAAGATCATCAAATGAAGATAGCGCTGAATAATTGATTGCATAGTCAGGATCTAATTCTAATTCTAATGCATTGATACTGTGAACAATGTGTTCAAAATCCGAGCGCATGGTATCAATGTTTTCAATTGAACAAAGAAACGAATCTCTTATAGCCAAGTCCGATATCTTAAATGCGTTATCGTGTATAGTTTGAAGGCGTGAATAAATCATATCCCGCTTAGCGTGTAAGAGCTTCAATTCGTTATCAGATTTACTAACTTTAGGAGGCATCGTAAATAACTAACTAATTAAATATGCAAGTAAACAAACGAAACAATAATCGCAAGAAGCGTTGGAGAATAGCTACGTATACGAGTACCTACATATACATTGACACAGATTACTAACAATTAACTATGAGCTACGGATAGCGCGAAATGTATATCTTCTTTTACTTCGTATTTAAAAGTATGTATGCAAACAAAACAACAAACAATTTTGTTGCAATTAAAAACACAAACCAAATAATATCAAACTAGCTAGGTTACTTCTCTGCCTTTATTGAACAAGAAGAATAAATATGCACATTAAATATGTACGTAATTATATGCAAGTGCCTATGAACCAGCAATCAACCAGTAGTTTTCGATCAGCAAACAAACAAGTGCGAATATTATATGTAATATGTGGGTAGCTTTAAAATTGAATACAAGAAATTAAATTTATTAGCTAACCTATGCGATGCGTTTATTGAACACGAAATCAATAGAATGCAGCGTGAAAATAATGATTAAGCGGTTAGGTTTCCTGTGCCTATACACTAGGATACCTACGATTACCTAAATACCTAAGTGCAGATTTTCTAAGAGAAATAACTACATATTTAAGTGCGATGCGTTCATTCCATATGGAATAAAATACTAATGCAAAACAATTACAAATAATTCGAAATTCGGTTCGAAACGGACCAAAAAAAATGGTGGTGCGGGAGTGGACTGTATATTTTGAGCGCGTGATTGCGAATATGATGATGAGATTGAGACCTAAGCTATTGGCACTTCCTGAAAGGAATTCAGGCTGCTGCGGAGAAGAACGAGAGAATACAGCCTGATTAAGGATAGATATGCACTGACCTGTTCTGTTCTTCTTAGTAGCACGCCACGTGCTTGCCATAAACCCGTGGTTCTGGCGCCGATGACGATTCTGCTCGGAGGAAACATTCAGTATCCAAATCCTTAAATCTCTTCAGGGCTAAGGTCCAATAATCACTGTTTTAAAGATGACACAACAACGTTATGTTAATTTATAGAAGCGCACGCACGATTTTTGCTTTTTTCGTGTTCTTAGCGGAACTGCAGTACTACAACAACTGGACGAGCACGCGCCGATTTGTGAGTGCAGCGTCGTTCGGTAAATGTTGTCTGCCTCGCTTGTACTCGCGAGCCAGGTAGTGCGTGGGAAAGGGAAGGGGAATAGGAACTATGCCGAAGTGCCAATAGAATAGATAACAATCTTCCATTGACTGTCAAAACAAATGCAATGAAACTGCGCGCTAAATTCAAAAGCTAGTATAAACGTTTTGGACTATTGATTGGCGCAACCACTTCATGTTCGAACCATGGACCATGGATGGATAATGCAAAATTTCAGTATTAAGAATTTAAAAACGGGAACTTTTAGTATATATCTCAGAGTATTAATTTTTAACACCTATAAACAAAATATATTTTAAAATGATATGAAATCTTAGTGAGGGCCTTCTAGCCTCTGCTCCAACCAGGGCGATCCCAAGCCGCGCCAGGTGGATCCCCCGTCTACACAGGGAAAGCCCAGCGGACCGATCGGCAGACACTGGCAGCGGCAGCCGGTAGTTCCCTCACTATCATTTTATGTTTTTAAGTTCTAAGTTTGTAAATTTGTAATGTGTCAATAAAGTGTTATCTATCTATCTATCACTCTCTCTCTTTCTCTTTGTTATGTAGTTGAGGCTTCTTTTAATCTTGTGAGTTCGTAGTATTCGCTCGCCCATTGTGGTGTCTTTCTTGTGTGTTCAGAGGCTTCATTTTGGGTCGTACGCCATTTCATTGTGTCGAGGGATCAAAGGGTGCGGACCTAGGCCCGGCCTCCGCTCCGACCAGGGCAATCCAAAGCCGTGCCGGGTGGATCCTCCGCCTACACGGTGAAAGCCTAGTGGACCGATTGGCGTCACTGGCAACGGCAGCCGGCGGCTCCCGCACTATCGATGGATACTTTTCGATAGGATCGATGTGTGTTTTGAATGAGAGGCATCTATCTATGATCACACCCAGGTATGTGACGCTTGGTTTCCAGGGAATGTCAGTTCCAAGTAGGTGTGGGGGTTCTTACAGCTTCGTTCTTCCTGTCAACATGGCCTAGGTTTTTTGCATGTTGATAGATAGACGCCATTTATCCAACCATTCTGGCAGGGCTTCTAAGGTGGGCTGTAGGCGTTTTACGTCGAAGGCGGGTTTATAGGAGAAATCGTTGTATGTTGCATTATCTGCGTATAGTGTAAGCTGCACCTACCCGATGACTGGTATGTCATTAGTATACCAGGTGTAGCATATCGGAGAGATGCAGCTGCCTTGTGAGACTCCCGCTTTGACTGGCTTCTTTGATGACAGGACGTTTTCTACCGCCACCGTAATTGTTCTGTCTCGAAGAAAAGACGCGATGACTTCTACTGTCTTCTTTTGGACCGACAGTTTGTTTAGCAGCCGCTCATGCCATATCCTGTAGAAAACCTTCTCCATATCTAACAGGATCACCGCTTCGACTTCTTTTTTGTTGTGGGTCATGGACATCTCGTTTACCACCCTCGTGACCTGCAGCATCGTGGACTGTTGGTTTATGCAGGGATTCGGCTGGAACTGTATTTTCAAATGCTCTGCGAATATCCCTGCTAAGGACAGCCTTAGCTTCAAACTTGAGAAGACCATCACTGCCTATAAGCGGTCTAATTGGTTGAGGGGCTTTAAATAGCTTTCTGCATAGGCGGTGAACAGAGGGCATGTGTACGCTAGCGGCTTCAACAATTCCTTCCCAGGACTCTCCCACCTGATCCTGTAGGGCTTGTCTGCTCAATCGGTGACTTTAGCTTCTTTTTAAGCACCGGGCATCTGGTATCTTGCCATAGCTTTCTTGTTTCCCTTTTTTCACATATCATGTCCCTGATCCACGCCGGGAGGGGGTCGAAAAGCGCTCTAGGCGCGGTTGTGTGTGAAGAGGCCTCCAGGGAAACTTGAATCGGTGCGGTGAGGTTCGCACATTCTCTTTCAACGTCGGTAGCCGTCATGATTGGGCCAGTCGTGGTGTTTTTCTGCGCTTCTTTCATGAAGGGCTCCCAACAGATTTTCCGCCTCTCCATGTTGGCAGCTACTCTACTAGGGAGTTCTTCCAGCGTCAGTAAAATGGGCCTGTGGTCCGACGGTGAGATCCATGAGCTTTGTTTGTGCAGGCATCGTTCTAAATTTAACTTTTGCTACTAGGTTTGAAGTTCTATAATTGCAAAGACCGATCACCATGTAATTATATATAATATTAAATGACAGATTGGTGAAATTCAGCCATAGGTTAGTATACTAAAACAAAATTATTCCCTATAAAACATAAACAGGTAAGTAATATATGAAAAACACGGGTGTTTGAGCGTGAACTTACTATAAGTCGATATCGCTATCGACAATGTTTCGGCTTCTACCGGAAGCCTTCCTCAGGATTTTGAGTGTGGTACGCCCGCCGCGGTCGCGTCACGCTTCATGCCTAAAAAGTGTACATCGATTCACGGCATTGAGAACAAAACGTAATAAACTCGAGTGCGGTTTAGAGTTCGTGAAAAAGTGCCGTTTAAACAGTGTAGTGCCTAAATTCATGCATGTTAAACCGGTGAATTGTATTCGAGATTACGAAAAGTTTTTCAGTGAAGTGAATAATAAGTTAATGTTGCGGGTAGTCAGAGAATATCATCGAAAAATCTCGCTTGTTACAATGGAATTATTGCAACTTCATCTACAGCTGTCCAGTTTATTGCGAGCAGATTTGTGGGATACCTTGGATGCTATGACCTTCAATAGAACACAGACTATGGTAAACAAAATTATAAGTAAACATGACTCGAAACTTAACCGCCTGGTAAATAACTGTGTACAAAAAAGTGAAGTGAAATGTTCTCTAGACAATGATAAGCTTGTGGTCAATTTATCATCTCAAAAGATATCGGTTAGCGAGGAATTGATACTATCGAAAGGGCTCAACTTCGCACCCACACCACGAAAATTACCCGTCGAAGAAATCGTTACAGGTATCGAAGAAACAATTTCACGTAATTACATCCCGAGTCATGATGCGGAATGTTTACGACAGGAACTTGCATCCATGGTACGAAAAGCTAAAATGCCAAAGCCGAACTTGACTAGCCAGGAAATGGATGCCCTCAAGAGTTTACGCAGTAACGAAGATCTTTTGGTGTTGCCCGCGGACAAAGGAAATGCGACTGTGGTAGTAGACACCAGTGAGTACGAAAATAAAATAGATACGTTACTTAGTGATGGTAGTATCTACAGAAAAGTCACGTATAATCCTACCGCTCGTGTTACGGAGTGCCTAAAAAAGTTACTGCGCGAGCTGAGTGACGATTTATATGCAAGTCTGCGTCCCCTAAATCCTACATCACCTAGAATATATGGGCTACCTAAAATACACAAAGAATCGTGGCCCTTAAGACCTATTGTTAGTCAAATTGACTCGCCCACCTATAGGACCGCTCGTTTTATGGCTGATATACTACTTCCGTTAACAGGCAACACCACGAGTTTCGTCAAGGACTCTGTGCATTTTGTTAATATGTTAGAGGAAGTGGTGCTCAGCTCGGACGAACTTATGGTGAGTTTTGATGTGACGTCATTATTTACTAACATACCGATAGCTGACACCATTAAGATAATTGAGAATTTATTCCATACTGCTCTTATACCTATCGAGTATTTGAAAGTAATAGAGGTCACACTAACAAGTGGATACTTTTTATGGCGGGGTGACTACTACTTACAGACAGAGGGTGTTGCCATGGGCTCACCTATAGCTCCAGTGATAGCCAACATCTTCATGGAGTGGTTTGAGCACACGGCATTGAGCGGCATATCTTTCAAACCAAGATACTGGTGGCGGTATGTGGACGACGTGTTTGCCATTCTACATAAGGATGACTTGATACCCTTATTAGAACACCTGAATAAAAAACATCCAAAAATAGCTTTCACGGTGGAAAAAGAGAAAAATGGTACGTTGCCTTTTCTGGATGTGTTGGTAAAACGAAAACAGAACGGTCGAATTTCACACACCGTGTACCGTAAACCAACACATACCGATAGTTACCTAAAAGCGGATTCACATCATCACCCGTCCCACCTAGCTTCCGTGCCTAGGTCACTCATTAACAGAGCGCTAAGATTGTGTGATCCTCAACATGTGGATATGGAACTTGCGCATGTACGTTCAGTACTAGAGTCCAATGGGTATAGCTGGAAGCAAAGCAATAGGATTGCAAACACGTCTGCACGGAACCGGACAACAACAGCAGAGAGGGCAGTAGCATACCTACCATTTATCAAGGGGGTGACGGATAAAATCGGAAACTTGCTACGGCGTAAATTTTCTATCAAGACGATATTCCGCCCCCCCTCACAAATTAGGCAATTACTGCGATCTCCGAAAGATAAGGACTCACTGGGAACCCCCGGAGTCTACATGATTCCATGCGATTGTGGTGAATGCTATATAGGTGAAACAAAAAGGAACGTGTCCACAAGGCTCGGAGAACACATTCGCTCCATGAGAAACGCGGACAGCCATCAGTCTGCTGTGGCAGAGCACGCCCTGACATCTGGGACGACGCACTACATCCGTTTCGACAAAGCCCGGGTTTTAGCTAAGGAGAAGTTTTACGTACCGCGCAAAATCCGCGAGGCTATAGAAATTAGTCGTCGTCCTAATTTTAACAGAGATAGAGGGTGGGCGCTGTCACAAAGCTGGAGAACTTGTCTTCATGGAGGTTTGAAAAATGTGAAGCAGGAGATGGTGGACACAGTTAGTTTTGCTTGTCGGACTGCGATGGTGTCATCTGAAGAAAGCAGTAGCGACGAAGATGGTGCATCGCATCCTTTACCGAAAACGCAGCGTTCGCCACAACACTCCCCGCAGCGACCCCCGCCGCCAGCGCCGTCGGCTCGAGCACAGCGAGCTGCCGCCCGCAGTGTGAAGCGTGACGCGACCGCGGCGGACGTACCACACTCAAAATCCTGAGGAAGGCTTCCGGTAGAAGCCGAAACATTGTCGATAGCGATATCGACTCATAGTAAGTTCACGCTCAAACACCCGTGTTTTTCATATATTAGATATAAATATGAGCGTAAGTTTTTATAATATGATAAACAGGTAAGGTTTAGCAACCCTGTAGTTATATTAAACAACCATTATCAAGTCAATTGTAGTCCATTTTAAATAAACAACTGCTCAACTCCACGAACGTGAATGAATGTACTTATCCGTATATATTATATGTATATATTAATATATGCATATATGTATATTATATTAATAAAATAAAGAAATAACCAGTACTTGACAATACAGTCAACTATAGGCACTCAACATTACAAGCGTTCCAGTAGTAGACGAGTCGCTAATATATATTCAAAAAGTTTTGTTCAATTTAGGTACATAATAATGTCTGTCTCATTAGTCATTACACTGCTACACTATACACATAAACTAAACTAACCCGCCTGGCTAGCGTGGTCCCCCAAATAGAAAATCTGTCGCCAAGCACCTTTCGGTGTGTTTCGGCAGCTGTCCTTGAGGGCCAGTAATTCTAGGTTAAGATTGTAAACACCTTCGACTACATCATCACTAACCACCAGGTGTGAGTGTAATCAAATACATACCTATCAGCATTAAAAAAAAAGTACTGCTGAACTATTGACCTGTTGACTGTCTGTTGGTTTGAGATTTGGTTGGGACGTCCACCCTATATAGTATAGGTATGTATTGTCGAAGTAGATTATGGTACGCAACGCGTCGTTCGTACCTTGTAGCGTGCCGTGTATCGAAAGGGCAATGCCCCCACATGCCGCCGCCGCCGCGCCGGCCGCGCTGCGGGGAGCGCAGAATGTTTCCCCGCGACCGCGCACCTTTGCTCGGGACGAGGTAGCAAAACTCATGGCGTTTTTCAGTAATGACTTCCTCTTAACCAACTTCAAATAAAGAGAACGCTTCATTTCGACTGTTTTTTTTAGTGTATTAGCTAATATCTCTTTATATAGTGTACGATATTGATGATTTTTTTAAATATTTTTGTTACTTGTCATGGTCCCATTTAAATTTGAATGAGATCTGACGAGTATATAGTATTAGATTTATCCCTAATAAAGCGTATTTTATGTTTGAAATCAGTTGTTTTTTGTAATAAAAATATGTTACACTTAATAAGGTCTGCATGTATATATACAGTATTATTATTTTTTAACAGGGTGACAAAGGTGATCCTGGACTTAGAGGGAGACGGGGCAGACCTGGACCACAAGGGCCTAGAGGTCTCCAAGGTATTCAGGGGATACCTGGACCTCCAGGCAAGGGGGACATTGGCTTACCAGGTTGGATGGTAAGTGGTTACATATTATGGGATGTGAGAATAATTTGCATATACGCAAATGCAAATTATTCTCACATGAGCTGAACAAAGAATATTATTTTTTATTGCAGATTTATTAGCCTTTGACCACAATCAGCAAAAAAATATAGAGCCACTGCGAGTATAACGATAGTATCTAATGGAGATGAACTTCATTTTGATAATTGAACTCCAGAATAGAAATCACTTTCCGAATAATTGTGTACTTAACAATTTACTGGGTATAGGCTCGAAAAATGAAATAATGTATATAAACTCTAAACTAACGAATGCATGTGTGCTCAAAATGCTGGTACCATAAAATAATATGTGTTTAGATAAAGTCTACGCATATTAGGAATAAAATGAATCAATAAAAATGGCCTTTATCTCTATATCCCTCCTATTTACGTAATTAATCCAATCTTTTACTCATATGTTTTTTTTATAATGTATAATAGATTTCTGACATCAAAACATGTATTAAAATTTCTGAAGTCAAGTAGTAAAAAAGTGAACTGAAACTGGTTGGGCAAAACCTGTTCCTTGAACTTTTATACCAGCAACGCTTACAAATTTGATTAATTTTTCTCTTTCTTTTATTGCACACTGATCAGAACAACAAGGTAAATAGTTCTTAAGCTTTTTCATCACCATCATCCATCTACCCGTATCCCACTCCTATGGGGTAGGTAGATAGGTACAACATGTCTTTTCTAATAACACAAAGACAACAAGGACATGATTGGTAATATGTCCATAGCTTAAGTAGCGTATTTGCCAACTCGTCTTTTACGACAATCCAATGGGAAGTTAAGGATCCTAAAATGGTTATATACCTATAAATTTAATAATGTTTAATATATTTATACATTTTCACCGATTTCTTTTAGCAACGAGTTAATAGAAAATAATAATAATAATAATAAAAAAAAAAATAATAAAATAGCTTTATTTAATTCCACAATAATAAGATAAAAAAAAATAATTAATTAATATGATATTTGATAATTATAATTATATTACTATTATTATAATACTGAATTTCCTTCTAATGTGGACCCCCTCAGGGTAAAAGCCTCCTCCAAAGAATTCCATTTTTCCCTATCTTTAGCAGTAGTCATCCAGTCTCTTCCTGCTTTGGATACAATCTCGTCCTGCCACCGGGCGCCTGGGCGACCTCTACTTCTCACGCCATGCGGTCCTTTCCATTTTGTGATGTTAATTGTCCATCGATTGTCACCGTATCTCCCAACATGGCCAGCCCATCTCCATTTGAGACTTTGAGAGAAGTGTAAAGCATCCTTAATCTTAGTTATATTCCGAATTTTTATGTTTCTTACTCTATCTCTCAGTTTTATATTTAAACAGCTCCTTTCCATTGCCCTTTGAGTTGTCTGTATTTTGTGTCTTGCCTTGTGATCATAAATCCATGTTTGGCAGCCATAGGTTAGACAGGGTAAAATTGTTGTATCTAAAATTATCCTTTTCAATTTAATTGGTAGTTGCGATTTGAGAATCTCCTTTTGTGCCCAGTACTTTCTCCATGTAATAGCTACTCTCCTGTCTATTTCCTCTATGTTTCTGTCTTTACTAAATGAAATTTGTTTTCCAAGGTAAGTGTAGCTCTCTACATACTCGAGTGGCACTTCATTAACCAGTACTGGTGTCATCTCGCTGTTAGTCATGATCTTTGTTTTTTCTAAGTTCATTTCCAGGCCTGCATGAACACTAGCAGTCTGAAGTTCGTTGGTCATTGTGTTGAGCTTATATGGACAGTCAGAGAACACGACGATATCGTCTGCGAAGCGTAGGTGGCTTAGATATTTCCCATTTACATTAATTCCTTGCTTTGACCACGGTAAGTATTCCATGACATTTTGTAGGACAGCTATAAATAATTTCGGTGATATAGGGTCGCCTTGTCTGACACCTCGGTTAATACTGATCCTGGTGCCTACTCTATCTAGCTTGACTCTACTAGTACAATTAACATATATGTTTTTGATAATATTTATATACTTAGCGTTTGTATTTTGTTTGTTTAATGCTTCCCAGATGCTATTATGAGAGATAGAGTCAAAAGCTTTCTTATAGTCAATGAAAGCTATGTAGAGCGGTTTTCTATATTCTAAATACTTTTCTATGACCTGGTCTACAGTGTGGATATGATCTGTTGTGCTAAATCCACTTCTGAATCCCGCTTGTTCAATGGGTTGGCATGAGTCTATTTGTGGGGACATTCTGTGAAGTAAACAGGATGCAAAGAGTTTGTACAAGCAAGACATTAAACTTATCGGACGGTAATTTTCTATATCTTTAGGATCGCCTTTTTTATATATTAAGATGATTTCGGATTCTGTCCATTGCTCTGGCACAATTTCTTGTTCCAATATTTTATTGAAAAGTATTGTAAGAGGTGTTAATAAAAGTGTTCTACCGACCTTGATGCACTCATTACTCAAACTGTCAGGTCCTGGGCTCTTATCTGGTTTTAACTTATTTAATTGTTTTAGGATTTCAGTTTATTAAATAGAAAATAGTCATTAATAATTAAGCACAACACAAAATATGAATATTTTTTTTTTACTATTTCTACAGGGACGTCCTGGAACACTGGGCCCCCCTGGTACCCCTGGTCTGTCAGGCCCCAAAGGCGAAAAGGGGGAACCGGGTGTCAATATTTTGGACATATCAATGGTGAGTTAACCTCTTTTTTTATATATGCCTTTGTCTTTTTATATATATCTTCGTCTTATCATTTTCTTCTAACCCACTGTCTTAGTCCCTAGGTTTAAAAAAATGTTGTTTTTAGAAACACAAAGGACACCACAAAACCTTATTGCTTTGGTAATATATATATTTTTTTAAATAAACCTTTTAAAAAATATGAAAATATATCTAGTGACTTTCTTTAAATATTTGTTACTAGCTTTCCGGGCGCGGCTCCGCCCGCGCGTATGGCAGTTATCGCGCAAAAACATTAACCTCTTTTTGCGCAGTTAGATAAAAACTACCCTATGTTTTTTCCCGGGCCTCAAACTATTTCCATACCAAATTTCATTCAAATCGGTCCAGTAGTTTTGGCGTGAAAGCGTAACAGACAGACAGAAAGAGTTACTTTCGCATTTATAATATTAGTACTGATTATTAAATACTAGCTTTCCGGGCGTGGCTCCGCCCGCGCGTATGTCGGTTATCGCGCGAAAACATTAACCTCTTATTGCGCAGTCGGATAAAAACTATCCTATGTTTTTTCCCGGGTCTCAAACTATCTCCATACAAAATTTCATTCAAATCGGTCCAGTACTTTTGGCGTGAAAGCGTAACAGACAGACAGACAGACATACAGACAGATAGAGTTACTTTCACATTTATAATATTAGTACTGATGGATTTCCGCAAAGTAACTCCTGGATCTATTCATATGCTTTGTTTCCGTGATATTACTTAATTTTTTAATTACTTGATATAATACCTGAGAATACTCGTTGGTCTAATAGATGGCATATTAAAATTTTGTACCAAAAGTGATCTGTCCGTCTATGGTTCAGCTTTCACGTTTCGCTTGATATATAGATTATAAGTATATATTATCTATAGATAGACGACTGGAATTATGGACTTAATTTATGGTCCGTTATATTACTTGATATAACACCTGGGAATACTCGTTGGTCTAATAGATGGCATATCAAAAATTTGTACCAAAAGTGGTCTGACCATCTATGGTTCAGGTTTCACGTTTCGCTTGATATATAGATTATAAGTATATTGTCTATAGATAGACGAATATAATTATGGACTCTTAAGTTTTTATTTTGTAACATTCACAACAAGTTGTTTTACCGGTTGCATCAGTACTTTCTAAAAGACATTGTGAACCGAATTAAACTTACGGTATTTATACGTCGAGAAGGCGTCAATTCTTCACAATGTCTTTTAGTATGTGTCAAACTTACGTTAGTTTTTTTTGCATCAGTACTTATCATTTATGTTTTTGAATTACCTGCACCTGGTTGATCTGTTATTTTGTATTGTTAAAAGCTATGAGTAAATATATATATAAAATGTACTTATCGGGAATAAAACATTACATTTTCATTAAATAATCAATATTTATAGTTAGACACTTTTAGTTACACACTTAGGATAAGACAATTTTTTTTTCTTTTTTTGAAGAATTTTTATAGGTGCTCTCAGAAATATATAATTAATCATCACAGTCCTTATATCATTTCAGTATGTAGGTATTTGCTGTCAGTATTGTGTTGAAATCGATCACAAATATTAGGCTGAGAATTCTAGTTATTGGATTTTTTGCATTCTAAATATTAAATTCAAAATTGAGTGTTGCGAATTGTAAACACGTCGTGGGTTTAAAAATGTATGATATAATTTATTCTTATGTTTATTTCAAACAATAATACCAATACTAGGCCAATTAACTCGTGACCACAAATGTGTACTGCAATCGAGCAAATAGAGGCACAGTACCAAAAACCTAATCTATATTCTACATTTGCAAATTGACTCTTCACGTTTTTACTTCCCTCTTCCTTATTCTAAGTGGAAGACCTCCGACGAATCCTTCAGAAACGATTCCTGTGGGCTCGGGCAGCGGGTTCCGAAGACTGCAAGCAGCAGGTTCAACGGTATACTTTTGTAATACTGCAGCCAGACCAGCCATACTCTGCATCTGACCTAAACGTTCACCTGAAAATAAATGGACTTCGTTTACATCATACCCATGAATATTTGGCATTAATTTATATACCACTGACTAAAATCTTTCCCGAAACGTACGTAGCCTATTGCCATCTATCGGGCAAAGTTAGAGACTCCGGACCGTTACTGAAAATTTCAGAATAACCATGATTCGTCCGACCCAAAGATTGAACCTAGAAAGTTGAGATTCCAAAGCAAGTTTGATGCTAATCCACTAAATCTTCAAGAATTTATAAAACAGATAAGTTACAAGTCAATTAGTTACAGGTCTAGGTTCAATAGTGGACGTTTTCTGGCTGATCATGATGATGAGATCAGAACCTTCTTATTAATTGATTACATGATCATATGTCTGTGTCCTTATCAAAAATGGAATATATGAAAGATCAACGCAGTAGCAGGGGTTATTTATATCGTGGCCTTAAAAGTATTATTTCCTGTTTACTTTATGGCCATAAGAGTTCAGCCAAATCGTATAATATCCAAATAAAGTAAAAACTGTAATATTTACAATATTGCTGTGTTCACCTAAGATATACATTTTTCTGTATTTTTTTTGTATGTGATGATGTGGTCGAAGATGTTCTTCAGGCTAACCTAGAATTTACAACTGCTATTAGAGTGGGTACCTCAGAGTCTTACATAAAAGGCTTGGCAGCTGAACTAACAGAAATGGCAATTCCACATAGACAACTTATGAAAATTGTATCATGAAAATTAAATTTCATTATGAAAATTACAGTTGTGACAGTTTCATTTTATCTGGAGTAAAGTGAAGAAACTTGTTTTTTTAATGGCACAAAATATATAATCTACTTTTTTTAAAACACGTCTATCTCTACTCTTCTAAAGTGGATTCAGAATAATATATGTTCAACAAAAACAAACATAAATATCAATCAATTTTAAATTCCTCACTCACACGCATTTAAAAACATGTATTTTCAAGGTCAAATTGTGGTAGTCATTTAAATTTTCTACGTTCATACACACATGTCCAACTACATAATTGTGTGTGTATTTTGACTGTCTGTCTATTTGAGACTTTATGGTATCTTAACTGAAACTAATTAAAATGTATCTTGAGTTAACTTGTTTTGATTTACGTAGAACAGATTCCCGAGTAGGTGATGCTACTAAATTATAAGCAGGAATTCATCATTCAGGCACCAGAAGGCAAATTAATCGAAAATATAACCTTCAGATATTCAAGGAGTAACATTTTTTGCAACATTTTAACATATTTTAAATATACCTATATCTCAAAATTAATTATATAAAATTTGTAACAAAAAAAATACTGACTTCAAACAAGAACTATTCTAAAGCAAAAACGTATAGGTAATTTTTTTTTAAATCGACATGTGAACATCATCAATGTAGTCGAAGCAAATTAAGTACGCATTATTAAAGATAAATCAAATACGTCAGATCTCACTCTAATTTAAATAGACCACATGACAAACACGAGCTTTAGATAACAAAATAATCATGAAAATCGGTACATCCTACGGCACATGAGACTCAACAACAATATGTCTGAGGGTGACGAGCGCAGTGCAGTTTGTCTATGTGACGAAATATATCTGTTGTAGGCAGAGGTTACCGCTTAATATCAGGTGAACCTCGTGCTTGTTCCGTCACATTCACATAAAAAAATATCCTGTAAAAAGTTATGAGGAAACAAACAAAACAGTCGAATTGAGAACATCCTTTTTTTGAACTCAGTTCAAAAAGTAATGTATTGATGTGATTATCACTTATTTATGAAAAATCTGTGGTTTATTGAGTTAAGATTCGTTGAAATGTTTTCCGTTTAGTAACTGACTAGGTAGGTAGGTACACGACACCTAAAAAATTTGAACTCAAGGCCGTCAAGCCAATAGTGAGCTATTTATATAATACATGCTTACTCATCGCATACTTTACCGTTAGCTAAAGCGCAGTTTTGGATATCTTGGTAAAGATCTCAATAGTTTCGATGAATAGTTTTATAATTTTGTAGTTTTTTCTAATAACTTCAGCCACGCGAAACTACGAGTGAGTACTTAGTAGTTTGAAATAAAAATCCTGTGTTGTTCCTGTACAAATCAAATTCTAATCTAACTTTATCTAAATTCTTTTTACCTTTTCTCGCATTATATAACACATAACGCCTTTTGTGTTAATGTTAGAAGTTATTATGTTGAAGTTAATATTCATAATGGATTTCTTTTTATATTTTATAGGTCTATTTTAAATGTATATTTATAAATAAAATTATTAATGATATATTGATGTTTTGGAACACTTCTGTAAGCCACAATGTTTAATATATAATAAATAAATAATGATCCCTTTACTCTTATATGACAATATTTGTTATAAGAGAAATCTATATCTAAAACTACAACAACACAATATACAAATATTGTAAGAGTCGGCTTCGCTTTTGTGATCTTTAATGATTGAGATTTCAACTTCAAACGATTAAAATTCCAAACTTTGCCTCTTGATAAAAAAATATGTGCTTATTGTAATAGTAATGATGATTACCATAGTAAGAATTGAGACAGTAATATATATATAATTGATGGTTAATTACAGTTTATTTTTATGACGAACAAAGGAACATACCTGTTTTAACTATTCCCTTGCCTATGCTATAACCAGCATAGACTGGTCAAAACTACTAAGTACTATGTTTACTACATATTTTAATCACCAATATATAAAATCTTTTATGAAAAATATAAGAGAAAATGGTATTATTTTTAGTCACCTTTCACAAAGCCAAGGTAAGGATTTAAAATGTGTTGTTACAAAGATAATTAATATATTGCAAATTTCAATATTAACCTGGCGTTATACAGTAATTTTGAAAGTATTTATAACACTCATAATAAAAATATTTTTTTAAAGATAGACAGACTGTCGGCCTTTGAAAAATCATCTGTAATATAATTGTCAAAAAATTCATTAAACAGTTTTATAAATATTTTTTTAAATCAAATTTATACTATGTCTCCCCATAAGGTCATAACTATTAACAATTATAGTGATGAAAAATGACTATGTAAATATGACTATTGTATTGTATTTTTTACTTACCAACACACGCCCTAGGTCCTTGTCCAAAAGGTAGGAACACAAATTTTTTGATAAACTCCTTCGCAGCACCATCACTAAATCTCTCAGGGTCAAACTTCTCAGGCTCTCTAAAATATTTGGGATCTCTATGAATCGCTTGAATGGGTAGCATAACCTTCACTCCTTCATTAATCGTCAGATTTATCTCTGGTATTGTATATTCTGGTACCGTACACATTCTTAATAAATATCCAACTGAGGGATACATTCTCATTGATTCATAGAAAGCCATCTCCAAATAGTTCATCTCTCTCACTGCATCATAAGTAAGCTTTCCGTTGTGGCGGGCTAAAACTTCATCAATTTCCTTTTGTACTTTTTCTTGACACTCAGGATTAAACGCCAGTTGATGTAGCGTATAACTTGATGCTGTAGATGACGTTTCAAATCCAGCTCCAAAAAACACGAACACTTGAGCAGTCATTATCATCTCGCTTAGTTCCATTTCAACAATCTTAGGTGTGCCATTAGCGTTTTTCTCCTCGATTGATTCACCTACAATTTTTCCTTTTTGTTTCAGTTCTAATAACAAGTCTATGAAATCATTTCTTCCTGAAGGCTTGTTATTTCTGTCCTTGATTACTTTTTGTACCAATTGATGCATAGTTGATTCCAGTTCTGGAGTTAGGAAAGTCAAGTTTTTGCATAATTCCGGGAATATAAACTTCAGGGCACCGGAAATGGCATCTCTAAAATTTCTTTCGAATATTCTTTTCCCTAGTTTCCTGAACTCTGAATTTTCGTCGTTCAAAGAGTCCATGTTAATGCCAAAGCCGCATGCTCCGATAAAATCAGTCGTATACCTTGCCATCAGTTCTCGAACATCATAAAATTCTCGATGACTTACTTCTTCTGTTATAATTTGCAGTTTTTCAGCTCGTTCCGTAATGATAGGAAACATAGCTTTCAATTTGCCAGTGCTAAACGCCGGCGTAAACCTTTGACGGATAAGCCTCCATAAATCTCCATCCGCGAAAAACAAATTTTTCAGCAAAGGCTCTATTACAGTTTTGTGTGGATTAAATCCCCTCGCATAGAAATATTGGAAGTCCGTGACGAGAATCCTCTTTATTATATCCGGGTCTCTAATAACCAATTCCGGGCTGGTGCCTCTGTAAAAGCCGACAACCTTTTCGTTTTGGTATTTTTCGTACATTTCTGTGGCCATCATACACATGCTGGCTTTTTGAAGGAATTGTTTGATGTTATTGCCAACGTATGGAAGTGGTTCGTCATGTTTAACGCCTTTCTTTTTCCAATAACTGAAAGTCCTTATTCCGTACCAGTAGAAGAGCGCGATAGCGACGATTACTAAGTATATATACATTTTGCACTCACTATCACACACGAGTTGTCGCGACGATGTTTTGCGTCGAACTACTGGACTGGAAACTATGTTTGTGTACTTATTTCGTGCGCGAATATCTGTATATGGTGATAAGTGGTTTATTTATCAGTGTGTTTTTATATAATTCTTTAGATAAAATTAGCATTGAATGTGTTTTACATAATGAAGTTTCTATAACACAATACTATTTGTAATTTAGAAATGGTAGTAAAGTCTCGTATTTAATAATGTTTTTCTTCGGTGTAATTGTAAAACAATCGATATAATTCATATACTAATCTAAAGACTTATATGTCCCATTCTTGATAAGTTGTGGGAGTGGCAGAAACAAAAAACAAACATCATCTTTATTATACCATTTGTCCAACCTATATGGGGTCGGAACAATTCATACTTGATCATACATCTCTCAGGTCCCTTGCATTTAAATCAATAAACATCTAATAATAGCAAATACTTTTAAAAGTATCCTAAAAAACATTAAATAATATTTAAATAAAACACTTAAAAAAGCATAAAATTATATATCTAGTGACAATTCAGCCTAATTTTCCTGTTATCTACGTGACGTCATAAACATCACGCAGCCTAACCGGATGAATACCCGACTAGTTTCGCTTCTAAACGAAGCATCTTCAGGAGGTCTTGACTTACCGAGCGCACGATGTTTTATTTAAATATTATTTAATGTTTTTTAGGATACTTTTAAAAGTATTTGCTATTATTAAATATGGATTTCCGCAAAGTAACGCCTGAATCTATTCATTATTTCAATAAACATCCTATGGTCTTATGTTCGCCTGGTACTTTACAGTTGAAAAACATTATTTAAATTTATTATGCAATCTAGTTTATCTAAAAGAGTACTTTCAGTGACGCGTGCTTTATACAGGAGTTACATTTTTGTCTCATTAAATTAGTAGGAAGAATAGGAGATGGTCTCCCTCGTGGTTCTTACTAGTTGGACAAATTAGAGGATCACGAGAAAACGGCTATTTTCTCGTCATAGATGATAACACAAGAAAATTCCCATTGATTTAAAAATATTAGCCGTCGTCTGATATTAGCCCTACTAAGTTAATAATGTAATAATATATTTATTGGTTATATAATACTCGCTGACTTTCGGCTAAAAACACTTTTTTTTTTTTTTTTTTGAATTTATTTAAGGATCAACAAACAGTTTCACAATATTTCTTAATTAAAGGTAATCTTATTTATAATAATAATTGTGAGACCAACATCGTTACTTTAGTTCGTCTAATGGTGGGGTGTGTTTGCAAACACATTCTTGTTAGTACAGAACAGTATTTTCCCTTAGTTGCCTTATTCAGCAGGAGGATACGAGTACATTTAGAAATTGTTAAAGCACATAGTTTTCATCTAGAGCGGGAATCATTTTTTCGCCAACAACTGCTGCGAGGCAGGATTTCTGGTACTGCGACGATAACCACCAAATCAGCCTTTTTTTATTGGTGATAGGTTAGCCTTTGACCACTATCTCACCTGATAGTAACTGATGATGGGGACGAATATGTTGTTCAGGCTAACCTAGAATGACTGGCTCTCAAGGATAGCTGCCGGAACACAATGTTAGGTACTTTGCGACGGATGTTCTACTTGTGGGTGATAGCTAGCCAGGTGGACATTCACTGCCACCATGCAAAAACCACGAAATATCATTACCAATACCATCATGAAAATAAAGACTACGTGAAAAGACTTAAGCCTTGGTAAAAGAGTATGAACAGTCATGAAAATAATTAAATATAATGACTAATTTAACATAATAGACACATGAAATAAAGATAATGCAGGTAATTAATTCATTATTATCATAATAATAATATTAAATTTTATTACCTACTAGATAAATAATGTTATACCTATACAAGCAACCCACTATTACTGTGCCTACTTAACTTTCAACTTTAAACCTTGTCGCAAGTAAAGGGTAAAGTAGTTTCTAACACTTTAACCCTTAAGATCCAGGGTTTTTATAGCGGGATATTCCAAAGGGACTCCTTTCATAAAACAAACTTTCTTGTGCCTGTGATGCCATAAAGTTTGAGCATTCACAAATCACGCTTGTACTACCCTTTGCTGGTTTGTGGCGTAATATAATTTTGAAGAGGAGTTTAACAGCACTTGAAAAGGAGTTCGACAGACATATTACTTTATAAGCTTAACTTTCATTTAAGTTAAATAATAATACATCGTTTTTAAATAGTCTTTTTTTTGGAATAAACAATCTATTTTGTTATGATATATAAAAATAAAAGAAACACAAAAATAATTAAATAATGTAACTATACCTATAAACTAAAAATATGATACATAAAATTTGTGAGCTCTGTTTCCTATCAGGAGGCAATCATACGTAGAAAACAGAGCTGAGGTCACTGTCCACTGGTAGAGTACCCAAAAGGCTGGCAGTATAACACCGTTGAATGGCAATATCTAACGTTTATGAATTAACTTTATTCATGCATACTATTCTATACGTACTTATTATTGATTTATTGCGTTATATAGAACTAAGGCGAAAATAATCCACTAAATGAACCGTTGCAACAATCTACTTACGAGTATATTGAAGTATTGCATACTTGGGTTGATGCTGCGCAGTAATTCAGATATTTATTTCGTATCATCGCATTGAGGTAGTATAAACATTGAAAAATTATGTCTATGATAAGGTTACCGCTTACAAAATAACAAAAAAGAAACACAAAATGATTCTGCGGAGATAAGGATTTTAGTTTTCATCATTGAAACACTCATAGCGTAGCTTGCTTAGTCGTTCTTAAACGGAACGTTCGCAGCTGTTGTGACTTGGACGGGTGACCGCTAATGGTATTACTGACCGCATCGTGCTTCGGAGGGCACGTTTAGTTACCGACGGTCTCGATTGTTGTCTTAGGACAGAAGACGTTATAGCATGGTGGTAGGGTTGAGACGGCCCGCCTGGCTAGCTACCACCATCTAGAAGAAAATCTGTCCATAAGCACCTGACGGTGTGTTCCGGCTGCTGTCTTTAAGAGCTATTCATTCTAGGATGTCCTGAACAACAACTTCGAAAACTTCATCACTTACCACCAGGTGAGATAGTAATTATAAGTTATCACCTGTAAATAAATAAAAATAGTTTATTTTTAGGTTAGCCTTAATTTGATTTTCTCTCTTGACTCACAAAGATACTGGCCGGAACACACAGCTAGGTTCTTGGCGGTGTTTTCTACTCGAGGTAGGTAGTTAGAGTAGCTGTTAGATATTAAACAATATTCTTTCTTTTAGTTCAAAGGTGACAAAGGTGACAGGGGATTCGACGGGACTCCCGGCTTGCCAGGGCCTCAAGGACCAGCAGGCCCTCCTGGTCCAGCAGGCGCAGTCTCTGATGTCACGCAATACCTACCCGGACCTCCTGGTCCTCCTGGACCACCAGGACCTCCCGGTGTTTCCGTTGTAGGACCGAAGGGTGAACCAGGAGTGAGCTTCTACGAGGAGCACTCCGTCCATGGCAGTCCTAAACTTAGGCCAGGAAGACCAGGTATTATTTTCCGCATGCTGATTTGGTAGTTACTAAGTACTACAGGTTTCCGAATATGACGCACACTTTCACATCCATATACTAGGCATAGCCATATAGGTATATACGTCAAGCAAATTTACTTTGAAAGCTATCGTGAGCTATACAAATGAACGTATTAAAAACCGGCTAGGAATATAGAACCGCGTAAATGAACGCACTGAAGCCCGTGTTTGACCATCGTGACTCCCAGATAAACGAATTCAAAACTGTCTGATACTAGACAGGATCTTTCTGGTCCACGCCAGTCCTAGCCGGTTCGTAATAAGGTTGTATTTTGTAAAACAGTGCACCCATACATTGTTTGGTCTTTCTCTACCCCTACTGCTTACATTCGTACTCAACGCCCTTGTTCTAATACTCTCTAGGCCAATACTAAGCCACTCTATTATTCTTTAACTTTTCTGCCAAGAGTGCTTCTTTTATACGAACGTATTGTTGTATCTATTCTTAACATCAAATATCCTGCAACCCATAATAGCTCTTATGGTTCTATGCTAGAAATGAACTGATGACAGTCATTGGCTGAACCACACAACCCCAAGGCAATGGCGTTACGAAGTCGAGTGTTATGACCAAAGCCCATGCGTATTTCAACGCTCTTGCAGGGAAAGAAAACAATTGAATTTGATTAACTTTTCTGAGATTTCAAACAAAGTGTAAAGAAAAAAAATACGTGTGTCCTATAAGTTGCATTATGATCCTAAACGTGATGAAATAAGAGCCACTTTACCAAATAATATGTTAACGAACACTAAAAATAATTTACAAATGACTGAGGAATTATTTTTCTATCAAAGCAGTTTTTAGTAAGTGATAGTTACTATCCATTTTCATCACTAAGGTAAAGCGACCACGCCGTCATCATTATTTGATTTTGATGATGTAATAAACATAATTATGATAAAAATGTTATCAAAATTGTTTTGTAGTTTGGTCTATACCGTAAAATTACTGAAAAAAATAACTGTCATCCAAGTAAATGATACCAAATCGCTTACTTTTCAGATGTGGAGCTCTTTTTTTACAGTAATTATTGTCTCTTATGGCTTAATCTCTAGGATTAAACCCATTTAGCGTTTTTTTTAATGTTATTGTGACATACTTGTGAAGTACAAGCGCTAGGCCCACAGGCAGTTGTAGATAGAGGTTAGTCCACTTTTCATCATAACATACTGTTAGTTGCTTGGCGACAGATTTTCTACTTGAGGGTTATCACCCTAAAGATAGTTAGCGAGGCGTGCTTTCGCAAAATGCCCTTCCACCATGCAGCGAAGTTTATGTACAAGTACACGGCAGTCTATTGGTATAACCGCCACCATTGCTTCTTCTTTGAATTATTTTGGTCAAAAGTAAAAGTTATTTAAAGAGCTAAAGACCTGGTTGTAGATCGAAATAGTAGACATAAAAACATGATTTTATTATATACCCAAAAACATTACCCTTCTTCTTTGTCAGTCGGATAAAATACGTGTTAATTACAGTGCAATAGAAAAGTAATTTGACATTGGCTGCCATTTTTTTTTCGCTAATTTAAGACATCTTTTGCTTATATTATCTATATTCTCATGGTTAAGTTAAAATCGAACTGAAGTTTAAAAATGTCAAGCCTGATTTCTTTAAATAGTGCAAATAGAACCTAAATTTACTAACATTTGAGAGTGCATTGTATTTCATGGTAAGTACAGTAATATGTGAACGTAAGTATGGTCACGTTTCTTAAAAACTCTCCAACATCCGAGGGCCAATCTGCATCATGCAACATTTCTGTAATGCTACTACATCATTACCACTAAAAGGTTGTTTGTAATTTTCTGTACTTTTTTCACGCTGCTGAATGACAGTCGCAAAAAGCCCTCTCGACGAGCTCAAAGCTCTGAGGGAGCTAAAAGATCTTAGAGACAGGGACCGAGAAAGGCACGGTAAGATGCTAAAGGAATTCACATTTTTATATTTCACACACAACCATAATGTAGCCGCTAAAATCATTGATGTCAATTTCTAGAGTGCAATTATTAAATCTAAAATTCTCGAAATCAAAGTTAGTTCTGTTAAACTCTTTATTGTTATAATGTGATTCAACATAAAATAGTTTAAGAAATAATAGATACGCTATTTGGAAAAGCGCGTCTTAAATTTATGATAAATTTCGATGTGTACATTTTTTTACAAATATCTACATTTATGTATAGAAATTTGGTATGAAAATTAGATAAGTGTAGAAGTCGCTCTGCGCACCTAAGTGCCAAATGCTGTTTGACACTAATCAGAATTTGATTGACACCATTGTATGTGTATAACAAAAATATTTAAGATGAAATACTCGTGCTCGACTTTTCTCGTTGAGAAAGTCGCTGTACAAGAAAATCATATAATATTCAGAGGTTACGTGTCACATACACAGGGTTATTAGTAAAATGCTAACAACCTCTTAGGGTTGACTTCTGCTAGTCCTAACAAAAATTATGTATGTTTTTTGTTTTTAAAAAAAATATTTCTTTTTATATATTTTTGTGTGTTTTCATGCCTACTGCGAGCTAAGAGCGCCCGCCGCGCCGTGGCAACACTGGATCGCACCGCGCTCCCTTTGAATCGAGTTTTGAATATTTATATCGAGCAAAGTAATAAAAAATATGAAATAATACATTACAGGCACAAGAGACTTTTAACATCAGGTGGTCCTCGTACTTATTCCGTCAAAAACACCGAAAAAATACCCAAAAAAATAAAAATAAAAGCATTTTTTTTCATAACAAAATAAAAACATCTCAAAATGTTTGTTAGGGCTAGCAGAAGTCAACCCGAAGAGGTAGCTAGCATTTTACCAATAACCCTGTATATCTACATATAATATTACCTAGCTTTTATCAATATTGACAGTTTAGTTTTGCTCATTCAGCTAACCCTTTACCGCAATGGCACACAGTAAGCGATGAATTAATCCAATGTGTTACACAGTAAGCCTTTACTTTTAGTGCTAATTACGATACCACCCACCTTCTAGGAACGAGGATAACTTCTCTCTTTCTTATGTCAGGTGACGACTATTTTATTCAGGTTCTATGTCAATTCTTTATAAAGAAGACATATTTCTACCGAAATGAATAGGAACGCTACTTTACGGTACTTTATTAAGTTTCATTGTATGTTGTTCGGGTTATAAATAAGTTTTGGAGTTAATCTTTTTATTAAATAGTTATAGTGTAGGGTAATATTTTTATTTAATGTTATTTTATTGTTTGTTTGTATTATATGTTTGTTTGTAGCCGATTTCCATTAATTGTGACATACGTAATAGTAAACATTAAAATTAATAGTCTTGGAGAGAAAAGGTTTTTGTAGTATGTTTTAAATTTTGTTTAAAATCTCGTTATTGTACTAACGGGCCGATTTGTCAAAATATATATTTTCATCATTAATATTTTTTTTTGATTGTATAACTTAAACACATATGTTTTTATAGTACCACCTCCACCGTCCTACGCACATCACTCCGAAGAATCCAGCGCGGGAAGATCTACCGTCCCTGGTGCTGCGGTTTTCCAAACTACGGAAGAAATGATGAAGGTGAGGAATTAACGTTGTTCTTAAAGCGAAGCGAAGGTCCTTGTGGTAAACCTTTAAAGAAATGTTGGCCTAGTAGCAACAGCGCAGGTTCATGGTTGATTAGGTTATTATTATTATTATATATAATAACAATTTTTTTTTCGTCGAGACATATAATCACATTTCGCATCTCTAATAGCAATATCGTCCTTACAAAAATGCATATTCCTTAAAGGTGTTCAAACAAACTTATAAGCAAATGCCACCATATTAAAAACTAATACGAGTTTATATATTATGTTTTAAAACTTCAAAGCTTATTAATATAGTAGATTAAATAACGACGAGTACATAAAATAAGTAATTTTAACCGAGACGTTTAATGTATTTTAATGTTGAGGCTAAATTAGATTTTAAGCACTCAGATTTTCACTGAAATTACAAGAAAATAAAAAAATATATTGTTAGTGAAGCACACGTTTTATTATTACTATTGAAACTGTTAAAAGAATAATGTTCTGTTTTGAGTGAAAAAAATATATGGGTTCCGATACCCTAGTTCTATGGGTATTATTAAAGACTCCGGCAAACTTCTTGCAGAAAATAACAAAATAAACCTCTTTGAAATAATGAAAAGAATAAATAAATAAATAATAATATTTTTTATGCACTTGTGCTTCAAAAACCAGCTTTTATTCACTAGTGCATAAAATGTTGTTTTAGTTCGCTTACGCCGGGCATAAACAAGAACTTTTCGAGCATTGAAATGAAAAATTTAATATGTATATCAGTCGAGCGTTTAAAAACTGTTGTATATTGACTGTTTTTACTTAAATAAATGTTTTCGTTTTGTATATGTTTATGTCAATTTATATTTGTAAATGTGATTTTTGCTCAACACGCGATAGTGGTTGTAATTATATTAAGTTTTATGTGTGTAATTTTGTGTGACATCGTATTTACTTCTTTCGGGAATTAAAGTCTTGGTATTTATAACATACTATGACATATCAAATCTTAAAAAGACAGGCTGTTATAATGTTACCCGACCAATTTTAAAACCACAGAATATTTCTTTTAAACAAACAACATTCGTTATTTTGGTTAGTTGCGTATACTTTCATTATTATGAAAAATAATCTGATGATTGAAAAATTGGGTCTTGTCCCATTAAAAATATATGTCGTTACCTGATTATTGCACAACCATTGAGAGTAAAATAGTAGACATCATGTATTATATAAGTAAACTACGTATATATAATATGCAAGGAAATTATATAATTTGAATTCATTGATATGACATTGAAAAATAATTAAGAATATTGTTTGTTCTACAGTTGGCATCGGCAAGCCCGGTGGGTGCTCTAGCTTATGTCGTGGAAGAACAGGCTCTATTTGTCAAAGTCAACTCTGGCTGGCAGTATGTATTGGTAAGTATGTGTACTTTTCAGTCGTTATAAGTATAGATTCAGTTCTAAGTACAAACTACGTAAATACCTATATTATGAGTAATTACTTAACAGCTTTGGCAAATCGTAATGGTGACGACGCGGCGACGCGACGGCGCGTTTGGAATGTGTATACCATTGTCTTTTTTTCTTTTAATGAATATTACTATATATTTACTGACAGTATATGGTTAAAAGTCTATAAAAAATATATTACCAATTGCAATTAGTGCAATGTATTCAAATCAACTTCTAAAAAATTTACAAAATTACAAATTTACTAGAGAAAAAATATAACATATTTCTTAAAATATGTTATCATTTTGTTCAGCTTGGATCTCTGGTCACCCAGTCAGTGCCAGCACCAACGCCACCTCCAGCAACGTTGCCGATGCCAGCTTCAAGTCTGGTCCATGTTCCGCCTATATCTAATCTAGTTGAGAATTCTCCACCTGTGAATGCAGGGCCAAGTGTAAGTATGGTTTTCTCTGGCAAATGATGTTGATACAAATAAATTTTATCTTATTTAAAATTTTCAATAACCACAGGTGATCTATGAAATCCTGCATGGTCATACAATTATTAAGACTTTTAAATTTTCTAACTTTAAGTGTGAATAAAGAAATTTGAAGCAGTGATAGCTCAGTGGCTTTGGCTATGGACTGCCGCGCAGCAGGTCCATGGTTCGAATCCCGCCGCGGGCTTGAGCTTCACCGCATGGTGGAAGTGCATTTTGCGAATGCCCGCCTGGCTAGCGACCACCCTCAAGTAGAAATTCTGTCGCCAAGCACCTAACGGTGTGTTCCGGCAGCTGTCCTTGAGAGCCAGAGTAATTCTAGGTTCAGCCTGTTAACACCTTCGACCACATCATTACTCACCATCACGTGAGATTGTAGTCAAAGGCTTACCTATCAGCAATAAAAAAAAAAAAAAAGAATAAAGATTGGAAATATTCTTTAAAGTGTGTCATCTTTGATATAAGAATCATATTATAGTGATACTGAATTTTCTTGATTTTTTTCTCATACTTTGGAATATCCATTTATACATTGTGCTCTCCTGGAAAGAGAACAACGTTTGCTTATTTTTAAAATTTTATTTTAAATAAGAATCAGGTTTCAACTTGGACTTTAGACCTGATTTCTTTATTTCAACCTGATCCTGATTTTAAGTAAAAACTTTCAAAATTTAGTGATATTAATAATATCAAGCAAAAGCTATATATGTAATCCGTTCAAGTCAATTTCTATTTGCAATAACTATGTATACTTCAGAAATCAACAGATTTATCTTCTGTTATTGCTCTTTACAGCTTCGGCTCGCCGCTCTAAACGAGCCACTATCAGGCAATATGCATGGAGTTCGTAGGGCAGATTACGCCTGTTACAGACAAGCAAGACGGTCTGGCCTCAGGGGAACGTTTAGAGCTTTGCTGACTAGTCGGTAAGTTAATACCACCGCAGATAAACAGCGTTGTTTGGAGGTTCTGTTTGTCTCTTGTTTATATTACATTATTTGTGTTGATTTATTGATTGAACTACAAAAGAAAATCAAACAAGTTTTATTAAAAGAGTTTTCTTGAAAATCATTTCACATGCTATTAATTTTCTTCAAACACAACAATACCATTCGGTATCATAGACATATATACAAAATTACTCAACCTTATATCTTATTTTATAATCAATTTTAAATAAACCATTTACACTATATAATAAATAGCATGATTCATGATTTGAATATAACGATTATAGTTTGACTAGTTGGATTGAATATAACGATTATAGTTACTTAAAAAAGGCTGCAAAAATGTGAAATAGCAGAGAATATTGTAATAAACATACACATTGTGTATTTTTTTTTTTGGTTTTATTAATAATAAGTAAATTAGCTGTTATTAAAATGGATAAGGTAACGATAAAAGTTTGGTTTGTTTTGAGAACGAAAGAAAATCATATTACCCAAAGAATGTAGGATATAAAGTAGATTGATGTATGTAAAAAGTGTGATTTTTTTTTTTTTTTTATGCCTGCTAGGTTAACCTTTGACCACTATCTCACCTGATGGTAAGTGATGATGTGGTCGAAGATGTTGTACAGGCTAACCTAGAATTACTGGCTCTCAAGGGCAGCTGCCGGAACACACCGTTAGTTGCTTGGCGACAGATTTTCAACTTGAGGGTGGTAGCTAGCCAGGCGGGCATTCGCAAAGTGCCCTACCACCATGCTGTAACGACTGCCATCCTAAGACAACAACCGGGACCGACGGCTTAACGTGCCCTCCGAAGCACGGAAGCGTTCAGTAGTAATGTCACCAGCGGTCACCCATCCAACTCCTGACCGCGGCGGCGGTTGCTTAACTTTGCTGATCGATTCAGAATGGCCAAGCAAACTTCGCTACGAGCGCTTCAAAATGATATGACAAGAAATATAATAAAGTAAAAATATTGGTCACTTAATCAAGAGTAGGACTTCTTCCATTACTAGTTAATTAAACAAGTTCGCTTGATATATCGACTCTTCTAAATTGCCGCCATGAATATGTCTCTTTCAGAATACAAAATCTAGACTCGACAGTGCGCTATGCTGATCGTCATTTACCGGTTGTAAATCTACAGGGAGATGTTTTATTCAAGGCGTTCTCTGATATATTTGATGGCAGTGGTGGAGTTTTGCCTGGAACCCCGAGGATTTACAGTTTTAATGGAAAAAATATTATCACTGATTCACATTGGTAAGCTCGTACACGACATACTCGTATTAACTCACAACATTTTGTATACTAACTTTGCAATTTAAACATTAACACTCATTCATGATGAGCTGGTAACCATTGGCCTATTATGTTACTCCATTGAACACCGCATGAACAACTTTCAGTAACCATTTGCACCTATTTCATAGAATTCGTCTTTTTATCTTCATCGAGTTTTGGATACGAATTAATATTTACAATAAAACCTCTTACGACGCCACTGTATGCAGAACTGAAAACAGTGCAAAGTAAATGCATCCCTTCCAATGTGTATGCTAGTGCTGAGATTTTGGTAAAGTTAATAAAAAATAAAGATGTTTATAATTGAAAATTTGTAATTTCTTCTAGGCCACAAAAAATGATTTGGCATGGCTCACACGCGAGTGGTGAAAGAGCTTTAGACACATTCTGTGACGAATGGCAGAATAACGATCCAAATAGAAGAGGAATGGCTGCATCCCTTTTTTCGCACAAACTTCTTTCGCAAGAAAGGTAAATAAATTTGTCAATGTCTCCCCTAATAATAATAAAATAATAAAATGACCATGCTTAACGAGTATAATTAAATGATCTCAGATTTTTATTGTATCAAAATGTTAAGTTAACGGTTATGTACATTTAAAATTATTTATTTGCCAGATATTCCTGTAACAATCATTTTGGAGTGTTATGTATAGAAGCAACTTCGAATGTAAGCGTTCGCAGGAAAAGGAATGCCCCAAGGTAGTCACTTCAGACCACTTTATTAAATCTATTTAGAAGCTAATCTTTTTTCATACTTAAGTTACTACTGTTATTTTTCAGATATAATGCAACGAGTTTATTAGACGACGAAGATTATTTATACAATGCCGAGGAGTATCAACAATTGCTGAACGAAATATTTGCTCAACCATTTAGAGAAAATTAAATAAAAATATTGGACATTTATTCATAGCTTTTGTAGATAAAGTAAAAATAACATTTGCTATAAAATATTAAAATGAAGCAAAATGTAACGTACGAGAAAGTTTATAATATTATTGAGATTATACATGTTACTAAGCTTGGTGTCGAGATTCCTATTATAATAAGCATGTAAGCTTAAGCCACCGAGAGTTACTACTTGACTTACCTAAAAAATTGTTTAGTAAATTATATTACGCGCTTTATATTGCGCTGTTTGATTTGTAAATATACACAATATTTGTATCGATCTTTAAGAACCAATGTCGAATTATTTAATGGCACCACGAACTTTGCTCACGTTTTTTCTATCGAGTCAATATGCACTGACGTTTTTAGAAATTCGTTCAAAATCAAGAAATAATTTAATAAAAAATACGAGAGGAATCATAGATAATTCATTAACAACTTCAGTATGCTTCGACCGTGACCACAAGGGAACCAAAATCGTATTGTTATGCATCTATATCGTATTTTGGTATCGTATTTTCCAGGTACTATATGCACTGACGTTTTTAGAAATTCGTTCAAGATCAAGAAATAATTTAATAAAAAATACGAGAGGAAGCACAGATAAGTCATTGACAACTTCAGTATCCTTCGCCCATGACCACAAGGGAACCAAAATCGTATTGTTATGCATCTATATCGTATTTTGGTATAGTATTTTCCAGGTACTATATGCACTGACGTTTTTAGAAATTCGTTCAAAATCAAGAAATAATTTAATAAAAAATACGAGAGGAATCACAGATAATTCATTAACAACTTCATTATGCTTCGACCATGACCACAAGGGAACCAAAATCGTATTGTTATGCATCTATATCGTATTTTGGTATCGTATTTTCCAGGTACTATATGCACTGACGTTTTTAGAAATTCGTTCAAGATCAAGAAATAATTTAATAAAAAATACGAGAGGAAGCACAGATAAGTCATTGACAACTTCAGTATCTTTCGCCCATGACCACAAGGGAACCAAAATCGTATTGTTATGCACCTATATCGTATTTTGGTATAGTATTTTCCAGGTACTTTAGAATAATAATAACACAATACAGTCGGCCATACACAACACAATATATATTTAGATATAATGAATACCTAAAATATAACCATCAAATGATCAATATTCATGCCTAACTTCCCAGAACTCTACGACAAAGGATTGATGGCTGTTTCCATCCACCCCGGCGTCAATTCTCCACAATTTTTACTAAGTTCCACCTCCAAGCAGTCCCGAAAATTCTACTAGTTGAATTATGAAATTTTCATTGCGACTTAATAATAAATCGATTCTAACAAGTAACATTATTAGGGGCGTGTGATTCCTATTATATTAAGCTTTTATGTTTTCTTTACGTTGTATAAGATATTAAATTATTTTGAATAAACATAATTTTAATTGTTCACAGCAAACAAATAATTAATACGTATCTTTAGATATGGCTTTTACAAATGTCACCCGAGCAAAGTTCATGCGACAGTTTAACTAATGTGATTCAATTTAAATATTGTAATTATTTGAGACTGTAAATATTATAATTAAAGAAGCATTTGAATATAAATATTTATTTAGGTTTATTGATTGCGAAGTATTTATATTTTAGAGAGGTTATTGGTAATTTTAAGGTTTTACAGTTATGTATAATTTGACAATAATTCTTTATCATTTACGTAGATTGTGTTCATGTAATGAAATAAGTATTTTACTATATTAAATTTCAGTAGCTTTTCTAAATCAGAACCTACGTGCCATTAGATTGATTGATGTACCTATTTTATTAGATATTATATTAACTTTCTATAAGTCTGATTTTTCTATTGAATCATTCAATTAAGTTATTATCATAATTACCTAAGCTTATTTTAATAAAATATTAATCTACCATTAGTTAAGTGCACTAGTCGTGATTTCGATTATTTTATAACATAACTTTAATATCATTGTAAATATTTACCGAATCATTTAATTGCAATTTTCTCATTTTTTGTTTGTAAGCTGAAATGATTGTATGTATTACCCTATAGATCCATACCATATTATGTATTTCTTAGAATATTGTAGTTCTTTAAAATGTTTCGGCTAATTTAATGCTCTGAATGAATTATCTTTTATGATCAAATTATTCACTAAAACTAAACCAGTGCACTATTTCATATACTCCAAGCTTATTTAATTTGCAAAGACTATCGCATAGCTATCTTACTTATAAAAAATATGTTAATATACATATAAATTTCGGGAAATACTATAATAAAATCCACTTGAAATAATCACAAGAAACAATTTAGAATAATTGTATAAAATTACTATTGTGTTTCACCATTAGAAACATAAGTTAAAAAAACTTGACTCACTTCGAAAGACTAAATTCGATAAGACATATAAAAAATAAACTAACTGCATAAGTTTAAACATTGAAAATTTATTCTTAGTTTTAATAATGACTGTATGTTATATATACCATTCTAGTAAATAAACATTGAAATGATTTCACATTAAGACAATTATTTTATTTTACACCTGCTTTAAATTAAAATTAGAAATGTGAAGGTTTTACATGTAATTGGTGTATTCAGATCTGATTATCTATCACCATCATTTCCCATTCGCCCCGCTCTTATTCATAGTTTTAATACCCTGGACTAAGTAATAGTTACTGTCAAACGATTGTGGCAAAATGATGCCACTGACAAGATTATTCATAAATTTCGATTTCTGTGCATCAGTTTCAATGTAACTGTTGCAAGTTACCGTTTACATAATGAATAGATTCAGGCGTTACTTTGCGAAAATCCATATTTAATAAATAAATACTTTTAAAAGTATCCTAAAAAACATTAAATAATATTTAAATAAAACACTTAAAAAAGCATAAAATTATATATCTAGTGCCAATTCCGCCTAATTTTCGCGGACTCACCGAGCGCACGATCGAAAATTCTCGATCGTGCGCTCGGTGAGTCAAGACCTGAAGATGCTTCGTTTAGAAGCGAAACTAGTCTGGTATTCTTCCGGTTAGGCTGCGTGATGTTTGTGACGTCACGTAGATGACAGGAAAATTAGGCGGAATTGTCACTAGATATATAATATTATGCTTTTTAAGTGTTTTATTTAAATATTATTTAATGTTTTTTAGGATACTTTTAAAAGTATTTATTTATTACCGTTTACATGTTTAGAGTTCCGTACCCAAAGGGTAAAAACGGGACCCTATTACTGAGACTTCGCTGTCCGTCCGTCCGTCTGTCACCAGGCTGTATCTCAAGAATGATGATAGCTAGACAGTTGAAATTTGCACAGATGATGTATTTCTGTAGCCGCTATAAGAACAAGTACAAAAAGTTGGCCAAGTGCGAGTCGGACTCGCGCACGTTAAAACAAAAAAAGGTTAAAATATGAAGTCAAATGTTGTATGGCTAATGGTATGGAACCCTTAGTGCGAGGGTCCGACTCGCACTTGGCCGATTATTTATTATTCAGTTACTTCCTTATTCGGTCTTTCCTTTTAACTATGACATGGGGTATTTTAAAAAGGGGATTAACAGAGCCCTTAAGCTTCGACAAAGTATTAACAGTACTAATGGTGTTGCAGATGTCTATAGGCGACGGTAGCCGCTTACCATCAGACGGGACATATGATTATTTAGCGCACATCACATAAAAAAACGTACTTACCTCAAACAAATAGCAATATTCCACTACCTTATATATAGCTACAGAGTAAATATGAATCCTTAGGTTCCTGAAAGAACGTTAGCTTTGTTTCAAGAACAGGCTTCTCCCATAATAGTTATGATTCTGACACTTACGTCTAATATTAACTACTTATCCGGTGCTTGCAATAAATACTTAGCGCTTAAGACTCTGTCAAATGCTAAAATTTTATCATAATCATTATTTGGACTGCGTAGGTGCAAAAGAGAGGCAGCGATGGTAAAATCGCGATCAGTTTATGTAAATCTGAAAGTAAGCAAAAACTAGAAACGTAAATCGAAAATGTAACTTTGTAAAAGTATATTTTCATATATATTCATACGTAATTAATTAAGATATTACGTGATCAGCGTAATTTTTAGTCAAGTTTACAATTTAATTTTATTTATTTAAAAAAAAACTGTTTCGGTATTTCCTTGGCCTTAGATAATATGATCAATAATTGATTAAAACTCGCGTCAGTTTGACACATATTAAATGATTATTTTGAGCCGATTTCACTTATGATTGTACGTGCATGCGCGGGCGCGGTCGTGAGCGCAGGCACTCCGTGATGAAGTGACTCTGAAGGTCGCGAAACCGGTCGAGACGCATTCTCGACGTAACACAACCGATGATCAATATTACATATAATTTTCTTACTGCTACAAACTCAATACATTTTTCTAAAAATCTGTTGAAGTACAGCTATTTAGCACGTGTCAACGTCGTTAGGAATGTATAGTGTGTAAGTGTACAGTGTACGTAAAATTATACACTTACGTATAAGAGTAAGTGTATAATTTTACGTACACTGTTACATGCGTAAACCGTATAAGTGTAAGTGAGTTTGTAGTGTATGTTGTGTGTTTGCAATTGTTATTATTGTTCAACAAATCTATTAATTCTAAAAATACTAAAGAATCGAATGAAGGGAAAGAGATGATCTTTCTCCCCTTATTCTAACATCATCATTCTATTCAATCATCGGTACAATATGTACTATTTATCATCTAAGAACAAAACACATGCACAAATTGCAAAGTCAGCACTACCCTAAAGCCCACTTTAAGTACCTTAAGAAATTCCATTACTAAAGACATCACATGGAACTGTACAGCTCTAAGGCTAATATATAAAATAACCTATAGACGGCCAATCTACGAAAATTTAAAGAGCTTTCCTATTTCGCCTCTCCGTATTTCGCAGCTATAACGCCCGACTCACCTGACTGACTGCCTCCGAGTGGAAATCAATTAGACTGCCAATCGCAGCTTTCCTCTGTGAAGGTACCGGTATAGTCAGAAACGACGTACGTTACGGTACGTATTAATTAAATAATACATAAAGGAAACATGACAGAGCAGATAAATGCGTTTGTGATGTGCGACATGTTGAGTATTTGACGGACTCTACGTAGAATTGGAGTATAATGAACAGTAAGTTAGCTTTGAATTCATCGATCGAAAAATACTTGATATTAGTACTTTGCCAATAATATTGTATTTTCTAATTTTTTTCCTTCTTCAGAAACGCAGCTGTGTAAACATCGCTGCTTTGGAGTTGAATTAAAGTTTAAGGTGGTGATCCTTTTCCACAGGTTTTAATCACTAGGATTTACCCTTTTTCATGCAGTGTCTTACTGCATATTTGATAAAAAAATACTTATGGTGCCAGGGTTATTTTTTTCTGCGAGCGCTGAATTTGATACCCGAGTAAGCGAAGGATAATCAAATAACTAAACCATGAGGGTATCAAGGGATCAAATCACGATAAGTAAAAAACCTTTGGTTTCGTGCTCATACAACTAACCTAAGCAGTTGTTTTATGAATAATGATGGAAACCTTACCCTTCATCGGACCTAAAGATCAGCAGAAAATATCGCACCTGTAGTTGTCAGTGTAGAACGACCAAACACAAAAACAACCAACATCGTTATCAAGAACCTCCATAGTAGCACTCTTCAACAAAGAATGATGGCTACTACTGACCCAAACAAAACCAGAATGCGTTCATGAATGTTATAATTGCCAGTCCATTTAACATTATTTCAAAGTATGTGTAAATTTTTAAAAGTAGGGAGGGTATCTTAAGTTAAATTCAAATTTATTTTGTACATAGATTTGGTTTAACACGCAAAATATTTCTAAGCCAACGAACCAAACAAACGAAAAAAAATGACATTGTCATTTCTTGTTAGTGTCGTACTGATGACATTGACATTTTCTATAGTCTCTTGGTGCGGTCCGAGTTACACTATTTATACGTATAGCACTCGCACAGCTAATCCGAATTTTACTAAGGATAAAAGGTTTGCACAGCTGAATAGTGTGATGTCCTCGATGACATCACTACACAGGGCAACGCTTTTATAAAATAATTTAAATCCATTACTATTTTTAGCACGTAAGATAATAATTTATTTTGATATGGATGGATAATGTCATAAGCACGCTTTCACGTGGTCCGAATTGTAGTAATGCAAAAAGACATGCCCTTACTTATCAAGTGGTGCATTTATTAGTACTCTTAGCAGTGAGCACCTTTAGTACTATTAGCGTAATTCGGACCACACCCTTACTGATCTATGATAAAAATGGAACAACCCAGTTTGTGTGTCTATCAACTTCATGCCGATAAGGGTGCGGTGTAATCATTACGTCTTAGACGCTTGTTTGGCCTGACAATTAATATATATTGTAATAAAGCATTAACACAGCCTTAAAATCCATAAAAACTATGACGATAGGTATCAATTACTTCCTGTCAGACCCGTCTATTCAATAACAGTTAATATAGGAAGGTACAAAACCTCTATTATTTTCCCTCGACTCCTAGGTACTGAATTCAATTCACATTTTCTAGCTTATAACTTGAATTATCAGTAACAAAATGTATCACGACTAAAGGCCACATGCTGTTTACAAAAATGTTGGACCTCAAGTTGTATGGAACGTCGCCATCCTTCTTTTGATATAAGATATGACTACTACAGAGCTGCAATTTAATAACACTACCACCCAGGGACAACAGCGGGGTCTCAAAGACGAAACACAATGCCAAATTGTTGAAGTCCAGCAGCCCTGGCTACAACATGCATTACAAAATTTTGTCAAATGAGTGCGCTCCTGTAACAAAGCAACGGTGGGCGTCTAATCGATATTGTGTGTCATGTGTAAATGTCATTACTACCTTAATATCTAGAATATTAAGAAAACAACGTATGTATAAATTCGTACGCAATTATCCAAATTTCTTCACAAAACGAGATTCCTGCAAATCGCCCGATAGGGGAACCCTAACCGTTTGATGCAACCATTTTCTCACCTAAAGTTATACAAGTCAGGTCCCTTGGTAATGTCAATAAAAATATACAATAAGCTGCCACCACAAATAAAAAAACCTTAATTATGACATACATTTCATACAAAAGTTAAAACAATTATTAATTAAGAAATCTTATTACACAGTAGAGGAATATTTCAACGATAAAAATATTTAAATAATAAATATGTAGGTATAAATACTTTTATACCTACATTTAACTTGACATTCTTGACAATACTTAAAATTATAGGTACATGTAAAGCTAACTATTAATTATTGCATGTTATTTTTTATTATGTATTATATCGTTACTTATTTATTTTAATTTGAAAAGTGGTGGAATGATCACCTTTAAATAAACGTAATATTATTTTTTCTTTCGCATAATAAAATAATTAATAACAATTTAACAATGATTATATTTGGACATAAAAATCGATGAATTTTTCGAACCAATTGGAATAATAGTGTAAATAATCTTCCTCTCTCTTAATTGTGTGCCCAACAGGTTCTGTAATGAACTTTTACTTATTTTGACCATCTTTGTCTACACTACAGAAAAAAATTAAGTATTAAATATTGAGCACAAACAAAAAATTTTAAAGTTTATACAAAATTTTATTATTTTCTTACAAACCTACCTCATACCTACTTCAGTTTTTGGGATGGACTATATAAGAAAAGATATCTAAAAGTGACAACAGTGCAGGGTAACATTTTTTTAGTTTTTAATAATAACATTTTATACTCATACATTTGTACTACTTTGATCAAGTGCTAAACGATGCCTTCCCATGTGATAAGGTCCTGTATCTCTATATGTATTTCACCCACTTGAAAATAAATTAATTAATACATATTATGTTTTAAGCTGTTATGATATTACGCTACTATTGAGCTGTCATGATGCCATTGTACTGCTTGAAAATATAGAAAATTGGGTCAAATCCTAGCGAGCTTCGCTTTTTTTAAAGAACCTCATACATATCGCAACAACCGGTAAAAGACTTTTTCACTACTTTTTGTTGAAATAAAGTGCTAGGTTCCTAACTAGTAAAGTTTTGGAGAGGGATCTATACCTCACCAAAAAATTATCATTTTACAGCCCCTTAAATTCTTATCTTTTCCCCGTGGGGTGCTTGGTTAGAATTGTACATCCACATATCTTCCCATGAATATACCCAGAAGAATGCTGGAAGGTGGGCAGCAGCGCCTTCTAAAGAACTTACCCCTAAGCCGCCTGCCAAGCGTGAGGATTATGGCGAATACCCCTCAATTGGGGAGGCAGTGTTCAGCAGTGGACAATCTGGCTGATACAGTCAATTCTTATCCGTAAAGATTATAATATTAAATAGGTACTTACATTTATTTATGATATATTTGTGTGTTGAAATGTGTGAAATTGATGAAAATTTTATTCCAAAATAGTTTACAATGTTTATCCACTCAACTCAATGAGTTTTAGGCAACCTCATACATGCATATTTTTTTATTCCGTGAACCTTTATCCATCGGGCCTTAGGTACTGAAGAAATAATTATTTTACACACAACTTAACGTTACACGCTATATGACCTGAAACAATATTATATACAGTCTGGAGAAAGAAAATGCAATTACTCCGTGAGCACAGCTGCTATCGTCGAGAAACTAACCCCGAGAGTGGAATTGGCTATCCGGTAAGTAACTTATGAGTGATTTCGCACTCTTTCGAAATTTTAAATATTATTTTTCCTAGTGTTATCCTTACATAGTGTTATGTATCGGTATAAATATAATGTATCGTTTTTTTTTAATTGCTGATATCCAATCTTACCTAATGGTAAGTGATGAGGTAGCACAAAGTGTTATTACGCTTAACCTAGATTTACTGGCTTCCCTACGCTAATTTAGATTTTCAACGACAGCTGCTAGAACACACCGTTAGGTACTGGGTGATAGATTTTCAAAGTAAGTAAAATACCTTTTCTGTACTGTATCAGCCGACTTGTACATACACTGCTGAACACAGTCTCCCCCATAATGGGGGGGGGGGGGGGGGGGGTCACCATAGTTCCTATGCCTGGCAGGCGTCTTGGGGATTGCAGTGTGAGATATCAGTTCCTCAGAAAGCGCTGCTATCCACCTTCTGGTGTGTTACCTTGAGTAGCCTCTTACGACAACTATGGGTAAAGATGGGGGGTAACATTCTAGCCACGTAGGTATAATAAATACCCATACCATAACTATAGATATTTAAGCTATTATTAAATAAATTATATGTACTCTTAACATAAGTATGATTTATAAACAAGCCTAGATATTTATTTTATACCTAAATATGTATTGTAAATATTTCTAAATACATATAAATTCTAAATATATATGTATTTACATTTGAAGGGGGCTTTATATATTATAAATGTAATCTCATTAGTAGGGGTTAGGTATACCTATTTGAATTGCGTTCTATCTATTTTCTTAGTACTCGACATATGTCATTACGTACTTTCAGGTTTTATTTAATTACTAAGTTTTTCATGCTTTATAAAAAGTTGAATAATAATTTACTTACTCTAATTATACCTATTTTCAACTTAAGGTGAAGTTAGTCTCATAAAAGCAAATTTTGTTAAAGGTTACGCCCTACTGATAAGAATAAATTATATAATACTAACGTACTAGCGGTCCTCCCCGGCTTCGCACGGGTATTTACGACTGTACATTGATATTTAAGCTATTCTATCTTTCAATTTGGATCAAATTGCACATGGTGTGCAAATCAAATTTAAAATTGGTTCTGTAGTTTAGGCGTCCATCGCGGACAAACAACCTGACGCGTAATTTTTATATATAAAGATTATTGAAGATGTGACCAATAATATTCCTGATCCGAAAACAAGATAACATCATGTTATCTTCATCTGTTCTCGTTCTATGGAAAAAGTCATGAATACAGCTTTTAAATTTCGCGTAAGCAAGTTTTGTGTCTCATCAATACAGATTTTATTTCTAATTATCATACAGCAATCATGTGATAAAGCACCTGAAAAAAAATTTCGTGTCTTAAAAGCTCAGTTTTATTTAAATTAATTTACTAAAAATCACTCACGCTGTTTATATATTGCGTAGATCTATTTCGCTTACTTGCATGCGAAACGAGGTCTTTCTATCTTATTCCCTCAGCCACATCTTGCAAAGACCACTTCCTTTTAAAGTTTCAAAAACGAAATTAGTCAAGAACTTATTCAACATATAAGTTTTTTAATATTATTTCGGTGTTTTAATATGCTATAATTAATTATATCTTGCAACACTAACTTATCCTATGTATTAAAACTAAAATGTTAAGTTACATTATGTGGAGTCACTTAAACTGATCTAATTTATAACAGACTAAAAACGATGAATGGCTCATGCTTATTTAATAGTGTCATCGGAATACCAAAGTTAAGTTTATAATGTAAATGGTAAATTCTGAAAATACTCATTAATGAATCGACAGTATTACATAGAATTTGCATATATATGATTCCCCACTCCAGCTTGTGATAATAAACTCATTGTGATGTTGTAATTAGCGAGTAGTCGATATAGTTATGTAGCTTTGTGAATGTCTTAAGATGTAAACACATCATGTTGCACATACAAAGAAGTTTCCACTGTCTAGCTATACTTACAGCCAAGCATAAATAGTCTTCACACTCAACGCCCAAGATGTTTATTATTATATTACCACGTTATTGTATTCAACAAAATATCGACATCGATTGACTTTGCGCGTTAATAACGTCCCATCACTATAAACCACGCGGCGGTTGCTTACCAATTTAGGACGCGTTTGGATAAGAAAACCATTGGCTGAATTAATTTTGTACCAATCAAATAGAATTGCTTCTCCTGTGGTTAGTTTCTCGATGGCTGCTGATGACGAGTATATACACGTAGTACATGAATAAATAATGTTCTTTATTCTTGTGCCCGTAGCATAGAACATATAAATAATACTACGTAGCCATAGTATATACTGCTAGAATAATATTCTTACAATTTAGGGTTAAGTATGAAAAAACTGGAACTCATTACTACAACCATTCGTTTCAAGAACCGAAATATAGTCGGAAAATTTTCTGAATATCGTGTACCTAATTACTGCTTATTGCCTTTTAAACAATAACAAAATCAATAAGTAAACAATTCAGGGATAACAAATGTATTAATTTTAACGTCTGTTTTTGAATCATATTTTGTAAAAACAGGCGGCTATATTAGAAACAATAATACCCCACATCATAAAATTCAGCTTAGTTAAATTCTAACACTGACGCTCGTGTTGAATAACTTACATATTAGTTTGATGATCTTCTTTGTCTCATTACTTCCTCTGATGATTTACTAAATTTCACTAACACCATCTTTTGTTACACCACAAATACTTCTTAATCACGTAGCTCTTCCTTGTGTCTCTCGTCTCTCACGACGAAATAATTTTAATCTAGTGAATACAAAATCCGACCTGAGCAACTTCGGTTTCAACGGCACTGTTACTTAATATATTAGAATCACTTAACTCTTTACATATCAACCTATATATATATATATGTATATATATATATATATATTCATTTCAGAGCGCAGGTGGCTGCGGGGCAAGTAATTTTTTTCCCGTTGACGAACTTCGTCAATCGAACAAAAGTTTTCTTATTAAAGTCGAAACGAGGCCAGAGGACATTCCATCTCGCAGTCCTATTAATGTTGCATCTGCTGACGACGTTTTCCTTTCGGTTTTTCTATTTGTTAAGGAAAATGAATAATATTATTATTTGAGTTCAATTTGAAAGGATTCTTGAAGAGGAACATATTTTTACAGATACTTTTTAGGTACCTCCTAAATGTATGATAAGTGGATATGTGGTCGAGGTTGGTAAAAAAGTCTAATTAACCTATTGTACAAACTGGATCTTTAAGACATCAACCAGAACAGACCGTTACGAGCTGGCAACTGATATTCTCGTGCTGGTGGTAGACAGGCAGGCATTCGTGAAATATTTTATCATCGTGCAGTGTCGGAGTTTTCAAGACCCCCGAATGTCTCCAAAATAGCCTAAAGTCTGATTGATGACTCAAGATGACATTGGTAAGACCATAGTGATATAAAATCTCTTTTCTGTGGGTAAGACTACAGTGACCGACGACGCCTATTTTCTTTTCGGCATGGTAGATGGCATTTACGTATCTGTTTCTCTTGAAAATAACGAGTGTGATGTTTTTACAGGAAATCCTATTGCTTTAATATGATGTTGGACATAATATTAAACTTATGACAGAACTAGCTACGTCAAAAAAATAACAATATGAATATGACCTCTCGTATTAGGGACCGCTCGTGATAATAAGTACATCTTAATCGTTGGCGTTCAGTCGCCAAGCATATTACCTTGCTCACTTTCTATTTAAATTGGGTAATGGCTATTCACTTTAACAAATAAAAATTTAAAAAAAACCGTTCTGACTTCCAAAACTGAAAAGTGTGAAGTAACATTAGCATGGTACCGACTTGTTAAAGTCGCTGATATAGATTATTTTGTTTATCTATTAATTATAATTTTATAATTATTGTATTGCTATTATAGATAAAATGCTGATTCAAAACACTGACATGACTAAATGAAGTTGTTTCATATTTTTTTAATGCTCGAAGACGGTTCCGCTCTTTTAAAAACTTTTTTACTTATTTTAGTTATGCATAGGTACTGTTTACCAGGACATTTCACTGGCCTCAAATACCATATATCATCATACCATCGATAAGAATAATTGCAAATACCATTAAGCCATCCAGATATGCTTATCTTTCAGTTAATTGAATACAGCTTCAACACTACTCAACCGCTTTTTTTTACTCCTGATAGCCTTTGACTCACCTGATGGTAAGTGATGATGTGGTCGTAGATGCTGTTCAGGCTAACCTAGAATTACTGGCTCTCAAGGACAGCTGCCGGAACACACCGTTAGGTGCTTGGTGACAGATTTGCTACTTGAGGATGGTAGCTAGCCATCCGGGCATTCGCAAAATGCCCTACCACCATGCAACATTTTAATGGAACAACTTACTCTAACGAACCAAATGAGTTTACAAAACAAAAACACACAGACGAATTGAGTACCTTTTTTGGATGTCAGAAAAAAGTATTCATGCCAAGGTGAAAGTGACGGTGCAGTACCTGCCGCACAGAATTCTTACAAATACTTACATATTTAATACACATATTTTAGTTACTAGTTCCTCACAACATTTACTCTAAATATACTAAGTATAACTCTCATACCTCTTTGATTTCGGACTCATCAAGTTCACAATGAACGAGACTCCTGCGCGTGTTGTGTGATTTTCCAAATTCAATTGGATTAGTTAATTGGTTTGTCGCTTAGAAATGGTTGCATCCGATTGGTTGCGTCAACCTTATTATATCATCTTCTACGCCCTTTAATTTATCAACGGCGAGTTATAATGAGTATAATACGAATAAACAGATGCCAAGTACAGATAAAACTTTTGGAAATATGTAAAGTAAGATCAGGTTATGAAGCAGTAATGAACTAGATAAGCTTTGAAATTCCGCTTAAGGTCCACTGTTCGAATCAGTACGAAGCTTCACCGCAACGTTGTTGTGCATTTTATGAATATAAGCTTGGGACCTACTACCAGAGAAAATCACCAAATACAGAAGAAAATCACCGAATACCGGAGAAAATCATCGAATACCGGAGAAAATCACCAAATACCTCACCGCATGCTCCGGTTGCTGCGCGCTGGAGCCAGTTCTTATTCTAGCTTATGCCTGTTGACCATCCTCAACAATATATAGTAACTATCGACAAGCGGGACTTTGGTCAAAGTATAATTGATCAGTCATAAAAAAGTTGTCAAGCATGTGATTTATTTATAGCTCTAAGAAAAAACAAAGTAGATACCTACCTTCAACATATACAACGATATAACGTAAAATACTACAAATTTATTCTAACTTATTGAATAACTTTTAACATTTAAGTCTCAGAATAAAACCGTACTAAAGTTTCATAAAGCTTTTCTATTTTGCATCTACAGTCACAGGTTTCAAATAATTTCCGATGTCAAACATCCGGCTAAAATATCCGGTTAGATAACTAAATATCATCAGCAGCCGAGACGTTTGGCAGGCGTCTTGGGGATCGCAGTAGCAGTCCTTCAGTAGGCGCTGCTGCCTACTTTCTGGTATTACGTTCGTCATCTACTAGTTATTTTCAGATAGATTGTGTATCGAATGTACTGCTTTTGAGAAGCATTGGTATGAATCGTTCTCGTTTTCAATGTACCGCTCTGTGAAAGAAATTATAAGCATTTTAAGGGCGCCCCGGGCCAGCCTGACGTTTTAGCTCTGCTCAAATACCTAAGCTACCGATACTGAGCTACTATCAAAGATATGTACCACATTAGACACAACATGGCATTTAACAATTATTTAACAAAACTGATATAATATTGACGTTTTAAAGTGCTGATACTCAATATGCTTCAACAATATTACTGTTATGAAAATGATAAAAGCTGGAGATTCAAAATGCTCTAAAGGATTACGTACCGCCTATATAAGTACATTATTATATGTAGGTAACGCCTTGGTTTTTACAGAAAAGTCACCAAATTTTGTGTTATATTATGGAGACACAACGTAGTAGGTCATTACACTGATGATCAAATATTGTTTGTTTTAGACCTTTCATTTCATTACGCACAAAAAAGTTGTTCGGGTTATTCCAAGTAGCCAGAACAGCTAGCAACAAGAATTTTCTTTTAAATATTCAGTCGCCATCCGTGATCCAAGCCTACAATAGTTTATATGAGTGTTGCATACTGCCAACGAGAAGGATGTGGAGTGTGTTTCGAAAAGATTGAAATGTGCGCTAACACTATCATACATTTGATGATTAGCATTTTTATTTATTTTTTTGAATAGAGTTAGATAAAAACTCACAAACATACATACATACATGAACCCTAAAAACATGACTCTCAGTCGTGTAAAAATACCCTCCGATTCATTAAATATTCACCTATTTATTTAACAAATAAACATAGCAGTTAGATCCGCAGCATGAATGTTTATTCTGTAATAGTGTTTGCGCATAAAAAATATAATAAATGTATGTATCCAACTATTTAATGTATCAAATTATTTTGTTTTAATATATCTTAAAAGTTAAAATAATAATATCGCTCTCATCTTCATTTCTTATAATAGTTATAGTGAGACATGCATACCAAAACTATAATGTGATATGCTTTGACGGAACCCTCGGTATGCTAGGGAGATGAGAGTTTATACGTGTTATAGCCCGACATCCCATTATAGATAAATTATTGTTTTACAACCTTAACCGGCATCAATAGTCTTAATAATTTAAGAAGATATACTTTGACGGAACCTGCGGTATGCTAGGGAGATGAGAGGTTATACGTGTTATAGCCCGACATCCCATTCTAGATAAATATTTGTTTTACAGCTTTAACCGGCATAAATAGTCGTATTAATTTAAGAATATTTCGAAAATCGCATCTCTAAAACCCCATACAACAATGGCGAACTCGGTACGCTTCTGTCAGAAAATCCTCTTACAACTTCGGCTGGTTGAAATTAAATCGCTTTTCCCGTCCAATCCTCGAATCTGTTATAAAGTCCGTCAACAAGTCTAGTCGACGCCGTACTGACCACTTCAAAGCACTTTGTAGGAGACACGGTGACGTCGAAGTTGGCTGATAATTGGAGATTCATTTTGCAACGCGGAACTAAAACTGCAGCTCTTTATAATAGGATGGCTATGTTGTTATAAAGTGTCGGGTTTGCGTTTAGACTGAATTCAAAATAATACGAAACTTTTTAGGGTTCTGATATACTCGTAGATAGATAGATAACGGGACCCAATTACTAAGCCGCGTAGGCTTGTATTGGGCATCTAGGCCAACCTCCGACTATGGAGTGTTTTCCACATCCCCGATTGGTCTCCATCGTAACTGACGGCAATAACTGAAGCACATCCTTAACCAAAGTAGCTCAGAATCTTAGTATGATTCTGCCCGAATCTATTTTTATGGCTGGTTAAAAATTTTATTCCCGTGAGGTGCCGGGTTAGAATTGCACCTCCCCATATCATCCCACGGGTGTCGTAAGAGGCGACTAAGGGACAAATACTGGAAGGTGGGCAGCAACGCCTTCTAAAGTACTGCTACCTTACACTGTGATCCCCAAGACGCCTGCCAAGCGTGGGGATTATGGCAAGTACAGAGGGTATAATATAATAATAGGGGAGGTTGTGTTCATCAGTCGACGATCCGGCTGCTACAGTGACAGAAAAAAAATAATTTGGTGGCTTAAAGTACTGTACCTACTAAGGTAAGAGTTTGTATGGAAAGTCATACTTCGTATGGAGCCTTGTACATATTGTTTAAGCTGTTGTTATAGTTTAATACAGCGATAAATGCGGTCCGCTTATGGCACTGCTCAATATATTAGTCAATGATAGCTAAATGTCAACGTGGCCGTGGTGAATAGATGGTGGCAGGTTAAATCAACAGCTGTTACTGAACCAAGTGAAGTTGCCGAGCGAGACTCACTTGAATGTTAGGCGCCTGACTTTAGATTTTCTACTTGCGAATGAAAGCCAAGCAAATATGCAAAATTCCCTAGGAATGCTTGAAAAATTTAAGCAAAAGCTTGAGCCTGCGGTATAGAATGAAACAATGTTTTATTCTATGTATTTTGAAGCGCTCGTAGCGAAGTTTGCTTAGCCGTTCTGAACCGATCAGCAAAGTTAAGCAACGTCCGCCTCGGTCAGGAGTTGGATGGGTGACCGCTAGTGACATTACTACTGATCGCTTCCGTGCTTCGGAGGGCACGTTAAGCCGTCGGTCCCGGTTGTTGTCTTAGGATGGCAGTCGTTATAGCACGGTGGTAGGGCATTTTCCAAATGCCCGCCTGGCTAGCTACCACCCTCAAGTAGAAAACCTGTCGCCAAGCACCTAACGGTGTGTTCTGGCAGCTGTCCTTGAGAGCCAGTAATTCTAGGTTCGCTTGAACAACATCTTCGACCACCTCATCACTTACCATCAGGTGAGATAGTGGTCAAAGGCTAACCTATCAGGAATAAAAAAAAATGTACAAACGTACTAAATCTACAAATCCCCGACAGCGTACAAAGATATTCGTGTTTTTATGTATTCACGCACACCGAACCGCGCATCGTGTTGCGACCGGTGCTCTGTGAATATTGTAGAATAGGTTTGAATTTGAGCTGAAATGTTTGTTAGTCCACGGGAATGCAGGGTTAAAATTTAAATAAAAACACATTTTTTATGAAATATTTCAAGTGTCAGTTCCAAAGATCCCTTTTTGAAGATCGGAAAGTTTTTAGCGCGGTGTTAAACAAAACTAGAAACATTGAAAAAAAAATGATAAGTAATTAAATATTATTTTTAGCACTAAGAATACCTACTGTATTTTTATCATAACCAAATATATGTATTTTGAAGTTCAAAGCCAGCAAATCAATGATTCATTGTCACTTAGCGTTTAAAAATAAATCATCATCAAATCAAAGAATAAGTACTCATTTAAACTGGCTGTACCAGGCTAGACTATCGACATCTCTTCTCATGAGTATCGTTAGAGGCGACTAAGGGTCCGGTTTAGAATGTCCTAATGAAGTTTCGGGTTGCTATGCAACTCATAAAATAAGAGAATGATAAAAATGACAGTTTATATGCAGCGCGTTTTAAGCCTTAACCGTGACTGTGAAACGCAAAGATAGTGTTTTATTTATTAAATATGTTCTGAGTAGTAAAACCGGAACTTACTCGAACATTCTGAAACAGGCCCTAAGTATACTGGAAGGTAGGTAGCAGTGCCTTCTGAGAAACTGCTATCCTACACTACGATCCCCAATACGCCTGGGGATTATGGCAAACCGCCTCTTAGTAGGGGATGCTGTGTTCAACAATACGGCTTATTGGCTATAGTCTGATACTGATACTCTTTTATTACTGAGTGTTAAATCTTTACAAGAATAATTTATTTGAATTTATCTGATCTTAAGCAAAATCTATATTCTTCGAAAAATAACATACAATTGACCACATTCAAACCTATTATCATACATAAAGTAATAGGGAATCAATTATTTTTTTAACTCAATATAATTTTAAACGAAACAATCTTAAACTACAACAGATAAACTAGATACATATCATGCCAAAATCAAGTTGAGTGAACGTATTTTTCAGGTCTACGAGGCCCGGAATTATGACAAAAACTCCTCAATTACTTAATGTAATGTTGCCAACCGTCCTGTTTTCTAAGGACATGTCTTGCTTTTTGAGTTATTCTGGGCTGTCTTGGATAGTTTTTAAATAGTGTCCTGGGGTATTCAAGGGTCCTTTGACAGAACTGTGTATCAAAACTCTCGCTACTGTCTTCAATCGGTTTGTCGCTGCACGTGCCCTGTGTGTTCAGGTCGTTTACATTTTTTTAAACACAATATCAACGTCCACTCTGCATGACAATATAACAATTTTAAGGAAATTGAGAGAAGACTGAAAGGACACGCAAGATTTTTTTACGAAACTAAAGTCTTTTTGATAAATTCGATGACTATTAAAATTGCGAATGGTGGCATTCAAGGAACCAAAAGTTTTCGATTGGATTGATCTTTCAGGATCTGATTGAAATTAATGGAGCAGTGGAAAGTCTTATTATATTTAAGAATCAATTCATTGAAATAAATAATGATAGATTATTTGACGAATGGGATCTTTTGTAAAACTTTAGTCAAAACTTAGATACTACGCAAAAGACAACAACTTTAACTCCTTGTGACTTCAATATTTCAATCAGTGCATACCCGAATAATATTACACAGAATAACGTTAGGTGGCTGAATATATGCTATGTATTTCGGGAAATAACCTGCTAACGTAGAGAAAAATTTTTCACTTATACAACACACACACCAGATAATATCATAATCAAAACTACTTATAACAAAGAACTCTGATAATTTTATTATAATGTGTTGCCTCAATTACAAAAAAAAAACAAAATAAAGTTTTATAGCATAATAATTCGTCCCATTAAATTACCTACAGATAGTGATTATATTATTCCTGCTTCTGATTCCTTATCTAATTTAGTTCATCACATTAGTAAAAATGTAAATGCTTTCGGTGCATATTACAATTAAGTACTGCTCTTTGTGCACCCTAGTTTTAAAATAAAATGTTTTGGTATTTCTACCTTCAAATCCTGGATTTCTTAATTTAGAGATGGCAACCTTAACTTAATGCAGTGTAAAGTGGTTGACTTTCGCAAAGTTTATCCTCGTCTGCATTATCTTAATGAAAACCGTGCTACAATACTTAACAGAAATTATTTATTACTCGAGTTTGAAGAATATTCTCTCAAGGGAAATCAAACCCTGGAAATAGATAAAATTATTTTGACATTGTAAGTAATCGATGTGCTAGAATACAATTCAATGGAGACCTTTTTTAGGATTCCGTACCCAAAGGGAAAAACAAAGTCTTAATAATGAGAATATTCAGTATGTCTGTCCGGCCATCTGTTCGTATGTCAAGGCTCGTGATGATGGCGGAATGAGTTAAATATATTATTTTTCAACACACTCGCTCGTAACGGGCCTATGCACCGATTTTAGTGTCATAATATAGTCTATTACGCAACCGTGCTTTTTTTTTACTTTACCGCACTAGTGTTTTAAATAAAAAGAAATTTAAAAAAAACGACGTTTCCAGTTTCCACACTTCTCGCCAAGGAGATTGTAGTTTGTTTCGTTCGTGTTCGATTTATTATTATTGCTATCGAAAAGATCAAGAAAATATTTTCGTATCGAAATTTTCGTATTCGTTCCTCGCAAGTGTTTTGAAAAACGTCTTATGAAACCCGCGAAGCGCGCAAAGTTTTTAATTACAATCCTACTCCTTTCACCTTGCCTTCGATCTTTGATCTCAGCCTTAAAACCCGTCTCGACTGTAATAAACAACTTCGCGCACTTGTTGCATAATGTACTATAAATATTTTGTACAGTAATATGTTGACCAAAAATATGTATGGGGGTAAAAATTAAATTAGAGTAAATTATTTTAGGGGGCCCAGATCACATGTGAAAGTAGCCATACAAAAACAACTTTTATGCACCTTAGCATACGGAGTGTTATCGTCTAGATATCATTGGGTAGAACTACAAAAAATATATTTCCTTTGTATTGAAACTAAAATCTTTTTATTCTGTGCTAAAAGGCACAAGGCACTATTTACATTGTCTAAATTGATTTTTTACACCATTTTTGTAACAGTGTCTATATCAAAAATTTATGAATACTTAGTAATCCCAAAGAGTTATATATAATATACCATTATTCAGCCAACATATATTGAAAACTCGGATCTATATAGTTTCAAAGTTGTAGTGGAACTAATCGACACCAAGAAACGTTTCGTTCACGGGCTTTTCACTGCGGATCACAAAACATACACTTAAATGAGCGAGGTCCGACTTGCACTTGGCCAGTTTTTGTTTCACCTATCATTCAAATCTTGTGTCTGATTAGTGTAAATAATTCTGTTGTCTGATAAAAACGCCTTGTCTCTTTTTTATTCTGACGAGAAAGCGCTGTTAAGTTCATTGCTATAATAGTATGGAAGAACGCAGTTGTCATGGAAATAAAGATGATATTAACATGAGATATGAATTGATTCACAGTAAGTTAGCTTGTCCTATTAGGCAGCAAAGGAAAAAAATACTACTCGGGTTGACTTACAAGCCGAAAGTATTGCAAACGAGAAAATTTCAAAGGAAGGTGTTTATCGGGTAGGCGGCCGGTGACAAAACATATGTGAAGGACAAATGCAAGGAGAAATAAGATCTAGGGGATCTCTACATTCGATCGATTTTTGGTTTTAGCCTACTTCAAAAAAGGCGGTTCTTAATTCGGTATACAGATATTAAAATTATGGAGTTGCGTCATCGTTAATAAGTTTAAAACTAATTGCAAAAATTAGTCTCGTATGTAGTGCAACGTAGGTTGATATATAGATGTTCCTCCATCCCCATACGATGGTTAAGAATAAAACGACAAATAAGAGCAATATATCAAGTTGGCGTAGTGCTTAGGTAAGAGCATACCCCGGCTATAGGGGTGAATGGCGTGGGATCGAATTGAGGCGTAATACGCGGAGCATGCGTCATTGCAAATATAAAAATATTAAAGCTCGTTTTTATTTCATAGGATATGCGTTTAGATTTCTTCCATCATCAAAATCGCTGTAGTAGTTGGTATTTAAATGAAAATAACTGGAAAAAGTAATTAGGTACTTATGTTGTACTCCACTCAATCAGCAAAATAATTTGATTAGGTAAATTTCAAATCAGTTGCTGCGCTGCAGAACTCCAGACCAAGGTCGGACGAGAGCGACGGTGTAGTGCCTATTATAATAACTAGTGGCTCTCCGAGCTGTAAACCTCGGGAGTCTGTCCTTACAGAGCTTACAATTGAACACAATTTAACTCTATATTTAAATAAAAGTATTTTACAATAATAATGACTGCACATAGACGAGAGAAAAAGCCTATTTATAGGCAACTGACGTGGGTATCATGGACACTGTCATTAAATTTAGCGTAGGCGTCTATACTATCAATACTATATTATGTATATCATATCATAACTCCGTCATTTAGAAAAATTCCAAAAATTTTATCGAATATAAAATAAATATTTAATATTTTACCGAACTTTTAGCAATCCTGCTAAAAAAATTTCGTGACAATTGGTTGATAAAATGCGATCTGTAGATAAGAACAAACGGACATACGAAAGCATTTTGTGTAAGTTAAGACGACGAATTAAAAAAAATGGCGTCAGAGATCTCAATTTTTCGCAGCAATTACTAAACATTCGGAAATTATTTTTATGTATTTTGTTTACCATGTTATTGATAATAGCTTCACATGATTGGTTAACTTTCATAACAGAGAATAGCTATTAAAAACTGCTCTTAAAAAACAGAGATTTGCTTTTTACAGGAAGCCTAGATCGATTTAAGACTCCTAAATATCTGTATAGATTAGTACACACACTACAATGTGGTAATTTCTAGGTTAGCCTGAACAACATCTTCGACCACATCATTACTTAACATCAGGTGAGATATTGGTCAAAGGCTAAACTATACTAATAAAAAAAAAAAAAAAAAATTTGGTTTTTGAAAACTTGCTATAGTTTTTATTTTAAACTATAATTAATGTTTAGGCACATACGGCCTTTTAGCACAAGCTATGTCACGTGCGAATTACTACGTGATTTTTCCTCCCCAGCGTGAATAGTACGTGGGGCGGTACCCGATTTGAGATTAATTGTTTATCACTAAGTCGTCTTAAAGCAAAGACGCTTCGCTTGAACTTCGTTCTCCGCTCGGTCTATTATTCCTACAACAAGTAGGTATACTTACAAACTTATTGGAATCCAAAAAGCATTGTTTCTATTTTTTTCTATGTAGTAAAAGAATCCCAACAGATTTACTGAAGGTATCTATTTCTATTCATTAAAATACGTAACTTTAACGTTTACAGCTACAAAGATCTCACCTTCCTCTCCCTAGCCGGGATTCTGATAAAACAAAAAATCAACGACGTTCTTAAGGAATCTTGGACAGACGAGAACTAAAGCCGGATTCCTGTGATGACACGCTTTTAGTAGAGATCTATTTCCAGTAACGTTTGTTCAGATATTTTTAGCAAACATCTTAGTTTGTATTAAAAGATAGCGTAATAAAATATTTTTTTCTATTAAGATTCTTGAAAGGAAAATAGGTTTGAAAAGAATAAACAGGTGGCACTGATTATAAAATAAGTTTCTTACTGCGAACAACGAAGATAAATATTTAAGCATAATAATTCTTTATTAAGATATTTTTAACGAACATCTAATTTGTTTAAAAAGATAGTATTATAAAATACCTTTTCTTTAAAGCTTCTTGAGAAAAAAAAGGTTTGAAAAGAGAAGACAGTGGCATTGATTATTAGGAAAAAGTTACTTACTGTAAGCTACGAAGATAAAATATTTAAGAACAATAATTGTACCTAATTTGTGGCCAATACTATATCACATTAATTCTAGGTTAGCCTGAACAACATCTTCGACCATATCATCACTTACCATCAGGTGAGATAGTGGTCAAAGGCTAAACTATAAGCCATAGAAAAAAAAAGACATCAACAGACATAACATCCACTGTTGAAAAAACTTTCCTCCATTATGGTTCCTCTATTAAGTTATTAGGGTTCCGTACCCAAAGAGCCTATTACTGAGACTTCGCTGTCCGTCCGTGCGTCTGTCACCAGGCTGTATCTCAAGAACGGTGATAGCTACACAGTTGATATTTTTTACAAATGATGTAATTCTATTGCCGCTATGACAAAACATACTAAAAATAAAATTAAACAAATATTTAAGAGGGGTTCCCATACAACAAACTTGTTTTTTTTTACCGTTTCTTGCTCGATACTAATAACGGTGACAGGTAGACGCTTTAACTATTCACAGACTATATCGTTTTATGTTCTCTTTAAATATAATTATTTATTAAAATAAAATAAATAATTAAGGGGGCTCCCATACAATAAAATAGGTTTTCGTCGTTTGTTTGATAAAAATAATAATAATGAAAACAGGTAGAAACTTGAAATATTTACCGAATATTTAGTTGTATATTTTCTTTAAAAATAAACAATTAGGGAGTATCACTATTTAGGGTTCGTACCTACCTACGATAGGAACGTACCTACCCAGCTCAATCGGACACTGCGAAAAGTGTCTGTAACTTGCAAGATTAGGTTACAGATACGGTACGGAACAATTCGTGCGCGAGTCCCACTCGCACTTGACCGGTTTTTCTATAATCCCCATGCTTGGCAGGCGTCTGGGCATCGCAGTATAAGATGGCAGTTCTTCAGAAGGCGCTGCTTACCACCTTCTGGTATTTTCCATTTCCTGGCCCCTTGCATCTCCCACAGGAATATATTAGGGGTTGGGGTGACATAAAATATCTAGCCCGTCACCCCACGGAGAAAATCCTATATACTACCCAAAACTTACACTACTAATCGATGTACGTTTTTGACAAGAAAAAAAAACGCTTATAGTTGTAATACAAGTCTTCATCACAATTAAATTAAAAACTTAAAATTTTATTATTACACTAGCGGTCTTCGGGTATTTAACAAAAACATCAACAAATATAAATTTAATTTTTTTTTTAATTTGGAGCTCATCGTATTTTCCAAAACCTATCTGAGCGCTTGGTCGATGCGACGCGTGATCAAAATGCTGGCACATATTTGGCTCAACGAATAAGCATTGCAATTCAACGGGGCTGCCAGCATGCTGGGCACGCTGCCAACTGGGAGTGGGCTGGAGCATTTGGACTGCCTATGAGTCTGCTATGACTTATAGGTGTCTAAATGCTTTTATTGTAGTAGCTGTAGTGTTGTATATACACTCGAGAGCAATGAATCCGGGTCACTTAAAGAATGTTAAAAATCTCGGAAACTAAAAATGATAGGTTAATGCAATAAATTGTATTTAATAGACAATGTAATACTCCTTAAATGAAAGTAAAAAAAATATGAGTCACCATACATTTTAGTAACACAAAATTACATAAAGAAAAAAACTGCTGATCTCTCCTTAAAACAAAAATTGGAAACATGAAATTTTTGAACTTTATTACGATTTTTTTGAATTTTAATACTTCGTATTGCCTCCTCGTGCTTCCATTACTGCGTTTACGCGGTTTGGCATGCTGTACACCAAGTTCCTTATACGATTTTGGGGAATATTCCCCCATTCCTCTGTGAGAGCAATTTTGAGCTCACGAAGCGTGATTGGGGGAGGGTTTCGTTGTTTTACGCATCTGCCTAGCTCGTCCCAAGCATGCTCGATCGGGTTGATATCCGGGCTGCGCGCTGGCCACTCAATACGAGTAATGTTCATCTCTTGAAGGTAGTCATTCACAATCCTACCTGTATGAGGTCGGGCATTGTCATGCATAAATATAGCATCCTCACCTAAATTGACCATAAATGGACCAACGTGATCATTGAGGATTTCTTCCACATATCTTACGCTAGTTAAAGAGCCGTTTTCTATGATCACCAGCTCTGTGCGACTTTCAGAAGAAATTCCGGCCCACACAAGTACAGACCCACCACCGTAGGCTACTTTTTCTTCGATGCATGCTTGCTTGAATCTTTCCCCTGGTCTTCGATACACTCTGTGTCTTCCATCGTGCTTGTAGAGCATAAATTTTGATTCGTCGGATAACTTTTGACCAATCTTCAATACTCCAATTTACGTGGCTCTGGGCATATCTTAGTCTCGAAATACGATGCCCACGCTCCAGTTTAGGGCCGTTTGCAGGTCTAAGGGGTTTTAAGTTAGATTCAGCAAGCCGACGTCTTACTGTCCATGCACTTGGGTTACTTCCTCCGAGGCGTCGAAACTGATTGGTGAGTTCAGTTCCTGTGAGAAAGCGATTTCGAAGCATGGTGTTCACCAAGTATCGGTCTTCTCGTGCTGTGGTACACCTGGTTCTGCCCGTTCCTGGTCTGCGTAGGTTAGAACCAGTTTCTTCGTAACGTCGGAGAACTCTTTGTACTGTTGACAGCGACACACCGACAGTCCTGGCTGTATCGCGCTGACTCCGGCCGGTTTCCAGCATTGTAAGTATTCTGGTGCATTCTTCAGGCGTAAGCGACATAATTTCAGCTTGAATAATGAATATAGAGCACTATCAACATGGTTTATGTACCCACATAAATGACAGATTACAAACAAAAGCAAAACCAAATGCTGTAATTTCGTAGTTCCATCTTCGAAAGTGGCCCTTTTTCAAATTTGATTTTTTTATGATATAACTTAACAATAACTAAGAAGTTTTAATACCTTCATTTAAGGAGTATTACATTGTCTATTAAATACAATTTATTGCATTAACCTAGCATTTTTAGTTTCCGAGATTTTTAGGATTCATTAAGTGACCCGGATTCATTGCTCCCGAGTGTAGTTCATAGTATTTTATTTGTGACATAACTTTGTTTGTTATTGTGACATAACTGTAATAGTTAGACTTACAGTGTTATGGACTTTTTTATAGATATTGATGTCTTCTATAAAATTGTAGTACATACCTTTGCTCTATTTCCAATAATTTTCAGAGCGTACGCGATATAACGATTTTTTTGGTATTTTTTCGCCATTTTTTTATATTATCAAAGTTTTCAGTTTACCAGGGATAATGTTGGATTCTCATCGTGAAAGAATTTTTCAAAACGGTCTAGTAGTTTCAGAGCCTATTCAATGCAAAAAAAACAATCAAATCTTTCCTCGTTATTATATTAGTTTAGATATATTACAGTTGTGAGTTCTGCTAAAACCCCCTTATTTATATACATCTAGCTTTTATAGTACAATACTTAAGTTAGTATCAGTTTATACGATTTGAAAAGCTCGCAGCGTTGCTTGCTTAGGACGTTCTTAACAGAATATTACCTATAAGCAATGCAGCGTCCGCTGCGGTCATGACTTGGAGGGATGCGTCGGAGTGATCGAAGAGACTTAAAAAGTCATACTGAGTGCATTCGCATACAAGTGAGCGAAACAGAACTAAGCAATATTAAAAATAGTGTGAGCGATTTTTTTAAAACAAATTCGTATAAATTGAGGTTATATAAAACAAAAAAAATTACCAAAAAATGGAACCGACTCCAAAGTATGAAATAACGTTTTGAAGTACAAAAGTACCTATTATTACAAATCACAATATTGTGCGCATAGTACCGACTTAGAAAAGCTATTTCACACTTTCGAGTGTTGAAGATGGTTCAATTTTTTTGTTTAAAAAATAACACTATATTAGTGGCCCTTACCACTAACGGGATCGATTGCCAATGACTATTATCACCAAGATAGGAAAATATACACCGAAATTTTAGAGCTGCATTCATAATTTTTTTATCGCTGGTATTTAAAAAAATATCTATTTCTGTTTCTGCTGACACCGATAATAGTCTTCCGCGCTTCATTTTGGTGAAAACATGAGGGTAGTCAAAAAAATTGAGATATAAAAAATGAGAATGCAAAAGATGAAGTACTTACATACATACATGAATAAAATCATGATCCGCTTCTACGAGTTCAAGGTTATTGAATCTACTTTTTTAAAAATGTAATCATTTTAAATCGAGTCGTATTTTTACTTTGATATTTTTAGGAGAAAGTAAGTAGGTGTTTATACAATCATCTTGGTACATACTTGGTAGACAATTATAATCAAAAACTTGTTAGATTTACGGTTATAAAATGTTAATATTGTAATTTTCTTTTGTGGCAATAAAGATTTATGTTTGTATGTATGTTTGTTTGTAGATATTGTCTTGGTATGCTATTGTACAAGTAGCAGGCGCTTCGTGTTAAATTGTGAGATGATGTCAGTGAATAAGATGTCGTCAATCAAGTGAAAGCGTAGGTACCTATTATAGTAGTTTTACTTCAATGACCTCACTAATATTATAAACGCGAAAGTGTGTTTGTGTGTATGCCATTCGGAAACAGCTTCATTATAATAATACTATTTATTTGCTCAAATATATGCACTACAAAATACATCTATTACACTATGTATGCTATAGGAAAATGTAATATCATTGAGTCTGTCGTTTTAGTTCGTTTTCACTCTAGGCGGGTATGTACATCTGTACATTATTAACTTAGCGATTAGAGGTAATCCCTTGTAGAATACCCTGAGTTTGTGAGGACTAGTTCACTTCCAGGGTGCTAGTAACATAACGTTAGTTCGTGAGCGTTTTGGTTACACACTTTTACCTGTGGCTAAATATGCCTTAGTCATCACTCAATAGGGTCCGAAGTGAGTTGAAGCCTGTTAAATCAAGCACTATGGGTGTGGGAGGTTCTAAGTAATTGTTGAAACGAGAAATTTTCAAGCAAAACTATGGTACCTTTTGTATAAGAATACACTTTGCCAAAATGCAAAGTAAAATAGTAAAAGAGCCTTTTATTCAACTACACATTTACAATCTATTTTACAAATCTTTCTAATCATTAACATTGCATTAATTATTTTCTTGATATTCATGATACAAATATACGGTCATGTGCGGAATTAAAGTAATTTTATCAATCGTAAATTTGTAATATTATATGTACTCCGCAGAGCATGCGTTATTGCAAATATAAACATATTAAAATTCATGATATAAACTATTAATTTATTAATGTATTTTATTCAATAGTTTACATATATATCCAATTATATAAAATATTGTGTTTATTATAATTATTGGGTTCTAGGTTTTATTATTTATGTATAGATGTCACCTCATTGACGTAGGCCTCCCCCAGTTGCCAAAATGTATTGATCACTAAATATGATGAAATAATGCCTAACTAATAAATGAAAAATGTCTAACGCCTGTAAAAGACAAAGGTGATCTAGTCTGAAAGTCCAAGTATAAAAAATTGTAGATTGTTCTATGTGCATGGCGTGATGGCTTGTGAGAATTGTGTCACCAGTGTGTGGTTTAAGGAGTATAAAAATAAAACAAAGGTAAAATTCAAATTTGGAAACCTGCAATATTGCTTTTCCAGGAACCGGAAAACAAGAAATTTAATTTACCCTAATGTACTTTCCAAATAAGCACAGCTCAAAAGGACCTTATTCAATGTCGTTTCCGCACTTTGTAAAAGGTCACAGGACGTAGAAGGGTAAATATACATACATATACTTATACTTACATTATTAGGGTATCCAAAATTTGGGCTTATGTAAATTTGTTGAACTCTGGTATTTTGAGATTTTGTTTAAAAAAAATGATGAGAGTAAATTTGATTTCACCAGCGTCTGTGACCTGTGCCAGTGTGAAATGTTGTGTCTCTGTAAAACTGAGTGTTAATCAAATAATGACAATATGTTGCCCGTCTTCAGTCTAATTATTGTAGATGTGGAGATTGTATAATTTGGCAACATACTTGTACTTGTATGTTACCTATGGTGGATTTACATTATGCAGAGCCCATTAAAACCTCGACTTTTTCAAGTTCCACACAAAAGTTTGGTGGCCCTACTGTATGCTTTGGCAGATATACAATTATTATAATGAGGTGGTTTTACCGTTCAGTACAAAGTGCAAACATGTTATAGGTAGTATCGTACATTTTTACGCTCCAGATATCATTTATAATGACCCTTCTTTTTGTGAAAGGAATGGAATTTAAGTGACAATTAATACCTGCGTCAAGTTTCCAATGGGATTCTTTTTTTAGCAGATGGTAGAATAATTGATCATGAAGATGTTTGAATGCGTATTATCTCTGTATCAACCATTTGGGCACTAATCATCGCGTTATATTATTGAGATGAACTTTAAAATATTCATTAAAAGTACTTCTTAATTATTAGTCACAAAATGACGGCTGTGCACCAAATTCGAAACCTTACTATTGTTTTATTTTAAAGGAAGTGTAAAAATGTTAGTTTCAATAATTGCAATTGTGGCCGCTTACGACCATTATTGTGGCCTAATGATAATCGATTCTGTAGACAGCATGATATACTCAAAGGAGTATCTGGTTTTTATAAAATTATTAAGCAACTTGTGGAAGATCAGAGCTAAGCGAGACGTCAACGCGGGCGTCCCGAGCTCTCCTTGAAAAAGACCACCGAATGTGGTTGAAACTATAGTCGGAGCTATCTGACTGATCCACGTGAGTTTATCCCGTATTATTTACTAAAATTGTGGAAGATAGACCATGAAAATATGAACACAGAGTGTTTGATTCAGCACGGCAATTTCATATTGTTACAAAGTTGGAAGTCAACGAAAAAAAAATATGTACAGAAGTGTACTGTAATATTTTAACCGCTTTTGTTTCGGACTCATCGAGTTCACAATTAACAAAACATGGACAATCTTCCAAATTCAAATGGATTGGTCAATTGATTTCCCGCTTATTAATGATCGCATCCGGTTGATCGTGGCAAGATAATTACCTTGCGTCGCACGGTACACTTTTTAAACCACGCCCGCTAAGATTTTGCGTTCGTACGTGCATACATTTCTTTACATATTTAATCGTAATAAGTTTTTGTTTTTTATAACGACAGCCTTGTACTCAATAACTAAAGTTCAACCAAGAACTTCATCGTGAAGCTAACTTTGGTTCCTATTGCATTATAGCCAGCACGATAGATTGTTACTGCTAATACCCAAGTTTAGATAAAGTTACTCCATTCCATTAATTAGTTTCGATTGCCAATATTGCGAACACGTTATAAGGATAAGCTATACCTAACACGATAACTTTTAACTAAAACGTGAGAAATTGATATTTGGAGTCTAGAAAGTACCTTAAAGGTATAGTAATATAGGAAAGTGCAACCCTACTACCCATTTTTATTTCATTTTAAATGTGACGCAACAAAACGAGGCCCACTTGATGTTAAGCGGACCAACTTCTGCCAATAATAGATGCATTTTCGTCACAGGTGACGAATTTTGAAGCGCTCGTAGCTAAGTTTGCTTAGCCATTCTGAATCGATCAGCAAGTTAAGCAACGTCCGCCTCGGTCATGACTTGGGTGGGTGACCGCTGGTTACATACTACTGAGCGCTTCCGTGCTTCGGAGAGCACGTTAAGCCGTCGATCCCGGTTGTTGTCTTAGGATGGCAGTCGTTATAGCATGGTGGTAGGGCATTTTGCGAATGCCTGCGTGGCTATAACTACCCTCAAGTAGAAAATCTGTCGCCAAGCACCTATCAGTGTGTTCCGTCCAGCTGTCCTTGAGAGCCAGTAATTCAAGGTTAGTCTGAACAACATCTTCGACCACAACATCACTTACCATCAGGTGAGATAGTGGTCAAAGGCTAACCAATGGAAAATACAAAAAAAAAAAAATTATAACAGTCACGTCTAAAATTGGATCTTTCTTTGTATATAACATATTTTTTTTTTATGTAAGTATTCTATAATGTAAGTCATATTCTTTTAATCATACTTTTTTATATTATATTTTAGTACGTTCTATGTTCATCGCGTAGATTTAAGTGCTGGGCGGTCCAGAAGTAGGAATCGTAGTAACTGTAACAAAGGGAATCCTAGCACAGCTACTAACGACCCTCCTAGTGTTATGTATTGTAATTTTAGTAAATATTTTGGCATTATATATTATTATATTAACACTAAGGATGTAACATTTTTGATTGAAATGAAGAAATTTTATTATTATCATTATTTATTTATTAACATAATTTTAATTTTTTCACAATATTAATGTAAAAACTAATTAATATACTAATAATGAATAAAAAAGTAATTAATACTACTATTAATGTAACAAATGCTATAAAAAACTTAAAACTAGGATGCCGCCGGCAGCGGGGCAGGGCCCAAGCTAGCGGCGGTTAGGGCTGCAGAGAGAAGAACATCCGAACAATGCGTGTTGTGTCGAGTATCACTGCCTTCATAATATAATTATTTTCCTGTTTTCGCACTTTCAGTTCACTTCATTCGCTTTTAGACAGAGGGTCATAAAAACGACACAAAAAACACTGCTTTTAATTATTAACTTTTTTTAGTTATAAGCTTACAAAATCGCAAAAAAGGGAATAAAAAACACGATCTACCCTACAAGCTTGTTACAATACAATGAATCAGGGGAACAATTAAGCTAAAACTGGTGGAGTGTCACTCCACCAGTGTGTCCACCAAATAAAAGGGTCTAGGGGGCGACCTTGGTGAGCAAGTTTGCACCTCCACAGGACAGAGGCCCGGTTGGGTTCGCGCCTACCGTTGGGGTGAGATGTTAACTGCAGAAGTGACTCCATCTTTCCCCTTCCTCGGCGGAGGGTTGCTTACGGGGGGTTTGAGTGACTAACACACACTTTCACCATTATTTTTATTTTATTTATTCCGACAGGCTAGTTTTTGACCATTCTTTGACCACTATCTCACCTGATGATGTGGTCGAATATGTTGCTCAATCCCGAGAATAACTGGCCCTCAACTTTCTTGGCGACATATTTTCTACTCAAGGGTGGTAGCTAGCCAGGCGGCCCTAACACCATACTTTATCGACTGCTATCGTAAGACAACTACCGGGACCGGCGGCTTAACGTGCCCTCAGAAGCACGGAAGCGCTCAGTAGTTATGTTACTGCGATCACCCATATAAGTTACGACCGCGATCGACTTTGCTTTACTTAGCTGATCGATTAAGAACGGCTAAGCAAACTTCGCTACGAGCGCTTCACATATATAAATAAACAAGAAGCGCTCGGGTTAAAAAAACTTTAAAAATAAAAAATGGAACCGACTTCATCACCCAAAAGTGTGAAATAACTTGTTAAAGTCGGTACCATGATAGTTTAAAAGTAGCTATTATCACATTTCGAAGCCGGTTGTCAAAGTCATAACATTGTTTGTAGTGTGCTCCCGATTTTATTTTAAAAAAATGTGAAATTTGTGATATTTGGTGATATATGTTGCACTTCAGAGACCAAAAACAACCTGGATTTACCATATTTACTGCAAAACTAGGAAACAAAGTGTATATAAAGGTTAGAAAATTCTCGATATTATTCTCAAAACAACAACGAATATATCTGCAATTGAACAGATTCCAAGGCTGCCAACTAGCGAAATCAACCGTCTGAAGCTAACCGCATTTGAAAAGATACCATCCCTCCAATAACACAAACGAGTGAAGTTAGCCTTGTTTGACAACTTCCAATACTGCCAACTGACCTCCGATTACGTTCCGATCCACGCATAAATTTAACTACTAAACTATGAACACCGAAGGCATGTCGAAAGAATGAACAAAGCTTTTTCAAATGATGAAAATGGAATTGGATAAGCAAACCGCTACAATAACATAAAATGTATCTGCTACAATACTGCAACATGTGGACGATAAAATAAAACCAATAATAGAGAAAAATAAACGTCTCGAAATTGCAATGGAAATATCGAATAATAGAGTGAAGAAATTAGAAGATATGCACAGAAAAAATAATATACTACTACATGGTGTAACAGAAACAGAAAACAATTGCCAAGACCTATACACATTAATAAAAAATGGGTTGAAAAATATAGATGTTAACATCGAAAACTACGAACTAAATAATTACTACAGATTGGGAAAAAAACAAGATGAAAGAAAAGTAAGACCTATACTTATAACGTTAGTGTCATATTGGAAGAAAATAGAAATAATAAAAAAAAAAAAAACAAAATGCCACAACCAATATACGAGTACATTACAGAGGATTTCTCGAAAGAAACGCTGGAATTGCGTAAAGATTTACAGCAAAAGCTCAACCTTGAGAAAGAAAAAGGAAATGAAGCATACATAAAGAACAACAAACTTGTCATAAGAGAACAACCGGAAATAGAAAAGAGAAAAAGGCAATTATTTACATCTCCTATAAATATACATACACCACCGCAGTCATCAGTGGGCAAAAATATTATAGCTCCAGTCAAACTGCACAAAACAGATGCGTTGGCACATATGAGAGCTAGATCATTGTCTTTGTCAGACAAAAATTCCCAAAAAAAAGCATAGGAAATAGCAGGCACCGGTAAAATAAAAACAATATACAATACAGATAATACATTACATTTAAAAAACAAAAAATACCCCAATACGGATGGTCACCGCGGGGTAAAAGACCACACACCTCAAGAGCTTTCATCATGCAGGTTATATTCAAATGAGTCAAACAAACCCTTAGATAACCATAATGAGATTAATATACCAAAACAAAAGAAAAGAATACACATAGCGACGCTTAATACCAGAACACTCGGAACTCATGAATGCTTAATTGAACTGGAACATGCTTTACAAAACATTAATTGGGAAATTATAGGCCTATGTGAAGTAAGACGATCAGAGGACAAAATAGAGCAATATGAAGAATATATTTTATACTATAAAAACGAAATTCCTGGACTCTATGGAGTAGGATTTTTGGTGAAAAAGTACCTAAAAAGTAGAATTATAGAGTTTAAAGGAGTCCGATAGAATCGCCGTCCTAAACATAAAACTTCCTGGGCATAAGCATCCTACATCTATAGTTCAAGTATATGCTCCTACCGAAAATGCGAAAAGCGACAAGAAAAACACATTTTATGAACAGCTCAACACAACCATGCAAAACTTGTTTAAGACCGTTATTGTAATTGGAGACTTTAACGCTCAAATTGGAAAGAGGAGAAATAATGAAAATAAAATACTCGGACAATACACTACTGGAAAAAGGAATGACAACGGCCAGAGACTAATAGACTTTGTACTTCAAAACAACTTAAATATTATGAACAGCTATTATAAGAGGAAATTTAACAGAAAATGGACATGGCAGTCTCCAAATGGTTTAATAAGAAATGAAATTGAGTACATTATCACTAATAAGCCAAAACTATTTATTAATGTCGAAGTTGTAAACCAATTTAATTACAATACTGATCACAGATTACTTCGAGCTCAATTGTATCCAGTTGAACTAAAAATATCAAGGAAAAATATGTACAATAATACACAACCAATACATTTACCACTTCCAAGTAACACTTTAAAATCTTTAAAAATTAGATTAGAAATAATAAAAGACCTTCAAGGGGTTCAAGAATTCTCTTCTGGAAAAAGAATTGAAAGATATTGAATCCAATGCGATACATAATGTAAACAAAAATGACAGAGTGGGATCAGAGGCAAGAGATTTAATCAAACAACGAGCATCTTTACTTAAAGACCGGAAAAATAATAAACAAGATATAGTCAAAATAAGCAAGAAAATTAATGTATGCATTAGGAAACAAAGACAAATATTGAGAAATGATACAATCACATGGACAAATCTGGAGGGGTCAAAAGAGCATGAAAAGAGTTCTAATTGGATCAAGAATATGATTCATCATAGACACAAGAGAAAAATAACGAAAAGAAGAGAAATACTAGAAATAGCGACTGATTTCTACCGTGAACTATATAGCGATGAAGGTTCAAGGTTGTCACTGAGATTAGAGAGAGGTGATAAAGAAAATGAAGTAGCTGTCATAACGAAAGAAGTAGTTGTCAAGGCCATACCAACGCAGAAAAAAAGAAAATCACCAGGAGAAGATGGAATCTCTAACGAAGTTCTCATTGGAACATGTCAAACAATACTGAATACAGTTACAAATATTTTTAATGAAATTCTATTTACTGAGTATATACCGTAACAATGGGCTACTTCAACTACGAGTATAATACTTCTACATAAAAAAGGAAAAACAGATGACATTGCTAATTATAGACCAATCAGTCTTATGTCAAATATGTACAAAATATTTTCAAAGATACTGCTAAACCGCATAACTAAAGTTTTGGATGAAAACCAACCTATGGAACAAGCTGGATTTCGCAGTGACTTCTCAACAATAGACCACATTCACACTATTAAACAGATAATTCAGAAATGTAACGAATATGGAATAGCATACTACTTAACCTTTGTGGACATTTGATTCATTAAGACATGAACAATTATGGGAGGCCTTAGTCGCTCAAGGAGTAAATAAGAAATATATAAGTCTAATTAGCAATATTTATAAGGACATGACGGCAAAAATAAAAACAGAAAATGTGGGAGAATCGTTTCCTATTAAGAGAGGAGTAAGGCAACTGTAACTGTAACTGTCGCCTAAACTTTTTTCGGCAGCTCTTGAACACATATGTAGAAATCTCGACTGGAGAAACTATGGCATAAAAATAAATGGAGTCATGCTGAACCACCTTAGATTCGCAGACGATTTGATATTAATTTGTGAAGATCCAAAAAGCTTACAAGAGATGATTACAAAACTTGTGTTTGAGAGCGATAGAGTTGGCTAGTCTATAAATATGGGTAAAACAAAAGTTATGACAAATCGTAGTAAGATCCCAATCACATCAAAAAACATAAAAATACAATATGTTGATGAATATACAAGTCTCGGACAGATCATCTCTCCCATTGATCTCATAACAAAAGAAATTTATAATAGAATAAATATTGGATGGAAGAGACATTGGTCCTTTAAAGAGATTATGAAAAATCCTGGGATACCACTCAACGCTAAGAGAAAAGTATTCAATACTTGTATCCTACTGAGCATGACCTATGGGTGTCAGACATGGATTCTGACAAAGCAGAACATACAAAGGTTAGAAACCTGCCAACATGCAATGGAGCGAAGTATGCTAAACATCAGAAGAAAAGATAAGGTTAAAATAAAAACAATTCGAAAACAAACAAAACTTACTGACGTAACATATTGTATTAAAAAGCTCAAATGGAGATGGGCTGGCATTTGATAAGATGCAAAAAAAGGAAATGGGCCATGGAAGTCACAGAGTGGTGTCCTAGATATAATAAAAGAAGAAAAGGCAGACAACGACAAAGATGGGAGGATGACATAAAAAGAGTAGCGGGAATAACGTGGAAAAGGGAGGCGCTAGATCGTACAGCATGGAAAGCTCTGGAGGATGCCTATGCTGGAAAGCAAGACAATCATCAATAAGTGTAATTTACTGGTGTCAAGAAATCTATTGAAATTAACGAATTCTTATATTTTATAGTTTATAATTGTGTAAATTAAGTAAGGTTGTACATAAAGGCTATTATTGTTATTATTATTATCATAATATTGTGCGCATGGTACCGACTTCGACAAGTTATGTCAGACTTTTGGGTGTTAAAGTCAGTTCCATTATTTGGTTTAACAATTTTTTTCATTCATTTTAGTGAACCTTGCTACCTACGACATCGATTGTCACTCATTGTCAACGACTATATCATCAGGATAGGTGCATATTTTTCAGTTATTGGAGTGTAACTAATAAAATTTAAATGGAACCAAACGAAAACCATCAGCTATCCAACAAAAACAGGAATTTTCAAAATCAGTTCACCCAGTCAAAAGTTCTGAGGTAATAAACATGAAAATAGAAACAGACGAATTGAGGACTTCCTCCTTTTTTGGAAGTCGGTTAAACATAAGTGTGCCTGAGTATGTGTTTGGATGTCTTTGATGTGATGTGAACGGATTTTAATAAAGTAATGTCTGCCATGCCAACTATAGTGAGTAGTATTTAGCAGAGTCAACCCACTGTGAGTTAAAATATTGTCGTATCAAAAAGGTATATATATAACCTTTAACAAATGCACAGAAGCATCGTCGCAAATGAAGATTTCATCTTCAAATACAACATCAACAACTACTACAATTAAATTTCCCTGTTCTAATCTACTTCAAAGGCGCTGTCAGTGGGTAGTCAGACATTGCAGTGAAGCCAACAGATTTTCATTTCAATAAGCTTCGGATCGTCTTTGGCTTAAGGATAGAATGTCCCCTTGGGTCCTCAGTTTAAAAGGCTGGGTAATGTAATAAGAGTTAATGAGAAAATATCACAATTATTACAGGCTGATAAATTTGATTAATAGCATTTTTATTACTACTAAAGGCAGCTCAACTAGTTTTGTTTGCCAAGAAATTAGATTTATAACCGACTTTCAAAAAAGGAGGAGGTTCTCAATTCGTCTGTATTTTTTTTGTTACCTCAAAATTTTTGACTGTGTGAACTGATTTTGAAAAATATTTTTTTGTATTATAGCTGATGCTTGTCGTTTGGTTTCAATTCAATTTCGATAAAATCAGTCAAGCCGTTTTTGAGTTGCATTCCAATAACTGAAAAGTATTTACCCATCTTGATGATATAAGCATTGACAATGAATGACAATCGATTCGGTTAGTAGCAACACTTAACGAATCGATTTTCATTCATTGTCAACTAAAATGGGGGATATTTTTTATCCTAAAAATGGAACTTTTATGGTTTTTTTTGGAGCTAAACACAACATATTTGATTAGCTGACTATTTAAATGATAGCCATATTAAAATATCGAATGACAAGAGTGACCTAAATCATTAGAAGATATACCTCCGTAATGTTCCGTAAAAGATCAAGCATGCTTGTCAATATGTTTGATATTTACGTATTTCTCAAATTTTTTGAACGTCTACGGCCCTGTTTGACACTTTTGTCAAACAGTAAGTATGCATGTTTGACAAAAGTGTTAAAGTGTGTGTCATTTTGTTTGATGAAAATATACACGTTTGTCATCAAACATGTTTGAAGGCGTGTTTGACGCGTTCGGCCAAAGATGTCGAATTCGGTCCAAAACGGCTGATTGTCAAATATATTTGAAAGTGCGCGGCGGTTTGTGAAACAAATTTGTCAAATTTGCTTGATGTCTTGTTTAACGTTTGCTGAATAAGTGTCTTTTGATAAGCCTTTTTCCTGCTTTCGTCATATACAAAAACCACAGCATATGGTGCATCTACCAATGTTAGGCTCAACAATATGCATCATAATATCCGTGCTTGATTTTATTAACAATAACTTCAATTAGTCAAGTTATGCTTTTGGGGTGCCGGGATAGAATGTCACCCCCACTGCTACCTGTGAGTGCCGTAAGAGGCGACTAAAGGTAAAATACCGGAAGGTGGGCAGCAGCGCCCTCTGAGGAACTGATATTTTAAACTGCGATCTCCAAGACGCCTGCCAAGCGTGGGGATTATGGCAAATCCATGAAATGTAATGTATTTTGTGTTTTGTAAGATATAACCTCGTCAATGACGATGCAACGAACAAAACTAAATGCTGATAGTGAACTTAATTGAATGATATCCACTCCAATTTCACTTTCCTCTCTGGTCTAATTTACTTCAAACTCGCAGCCTAGTGGGTGGTGAGAGACCGAGCTGAAGCCAAGGAAGATTCAATTAACTTTGGATCGGCTGTGGCTTAAAGATTACAATGTATCCCGTTCGTTTCTCATAGGAGCAATCGCTTAGGAAACCTTGTAATTAGATGACCCAATACGGTCTAGCCTAGACTTAGAACTGCTCACGGTTAGTGCCTCTGATATTTTCTCTCTGGTTATTTAGTTCAGTCGATTGAATAACGTTTTTAATACTAATGAATCATATTTTACATGTTATGCTAGTTAGTCTATATCCGTGATGATTCTTAATTTTATGTCAGCCGAATAGATATTTAGTTAACATCATTGACCAAAATGTACCAATTCGTCTTAGCATCCAATACTTAGCTAAAAAATTAATGATAATTACTTAGCATCGTGAAAATAAGTTCATTCTGATCCCAAGAGACCTCATTACTTTCAGTCCAAGGTATATAATATATGGTAGTGGTATGTGATGCTGTATGTATGATGTGAATGCTGTGTGTACAGTACACCGCATAGTAAAATGAGTTTTTTATTGAAAAGTGAACTCTAGGCAGCATTTTCTTCCTTACTTCATATGCGAGTCTGGACACACATGTATTCTTCTATCCTGAAGTAAGAATTGTAAACGAGAACAGCTTAATATTATTTGAGGTGTGACTAGAAAAATAAAGTGGAAAGACAGAAAAATCAATTATCAGTAAAAGGTGGGTAAAGTACCCCACTTTACCCGCCTTTTACTAATAATATTAAGCTGTTCTCGTTTACAATTCTTACTTCAGGATAGAAGAATACATGTGTGTCCAGACTCGCATATGAAGTAAGGAAGAAAATGCTGCATACGTACATATTGAGAAGCAATTTTATCAGTTAAATTAAGATGTTTTCACAAACAAATTAGAAGTTGAGATGTGAAACATATAATACGTGCTTTTTATTTCACCAATTTGATGGAAATGAGTGAATCTGGGTAAACGTAAAAAAACAAACGAGGCCCAGCTCATATTTTAGGTAACATTAGGTACCTAAAATATTGGTCTATGTTAGCTAATCTAGTATTTCTAGGAAAAAAAATAAGGTTGATAAGTAGCGTGGTCGTTATTTTTTCATAATTGTGTTAGTGTTAGTTATAAGTAACACTTACGCGAATCATTTAATTTAAAAATCGACTTCCATCACTAATATTAATTACTTAGTGTCTTCCTCGTAGTTCATTATTCGGATCAGTCTCTACTTTAAAACCAAAAAACGCACAATGTGTACATGTAAAAATTAATTTAAAAAATAATCGGCCATGTGCGATTCGGACTCGCGCACGAAGGGTTCCGTGCCATTAGCTATCCAACATTAGGCTTCATATTTAATCCTTTTTTTGTTTTAACGTGCGCGAGTACTACTCAACTTTTTGTAGGTATTTATTGTTATAGCGGCAACAAAAATACATCATCTGTGAAAATGTCAACTGTCTAGCTATCACCGTTCTTGAGATACAGCCTAGTGACAAACGGACGGACGGACGGACATCGAAGTCTCAGTAATAGGGTCCCGTTTTTACCCTTTGGGTAAGGAACCCTCAAAGTAAAAACCCGACTGCAAACGGTTTATTTTCGTTAAACGTTTTGTCGTTCCATGCTGCGGCTTACAAACTTTTGGTATGTTTGACGACGAGATTATCATTAATTTTAATGGGGAAGTCTAGCATCTTATATATACAGATGGCGCTAAGTGTTTGTTACATGAGGAACCATAAAACTATGCGTCTCTTTAGATAAACATGTAAATAGACGCATAGACGCACCAACCAAACAAAAATTAATGCTGCCATCTTTCTTTTCCATGGACTGCGCGGTTTATAAAAGAAAAGTCCATGCCTAAACAAGGTTTGTCCAATCATTTTATACGAGTAAAAGTGGAACCGAAACAAAACGTGTTCTGTCTTACGTCAGTTTACTGTCACAAAATGTTTGCCCAAATAACCAATTCATAGACTAGAGGAGGCTAACAAAATACATTTTGAATGAACATTGTGTTCACATAGAAGTTCTTTTCAATACAACAGCGAAACGAAGGAATAATTGATGATAGTGAGAACGACTGTGACGAAGAAAATTTCCTGAGAAATAGAGTGGAACTGTGGATACCGATTATTTAACTTAAGAAAATTGACTGAGAATTAAAGCAGTATTAAGTGTTGGCAAAATATTTTGTATTGTTGTGTTATTTTTTTATTTATACTCGTATCAGACTCATAACGTCAAATAATCAATGGCCAAAAATATACTAATTTATGAATTTCGTGTTTTGACAAGGATGTAGTGCTGTTGCGTTTTCAGTTTAAAACTTTTTTTGTCTATGTAGTTCGTTAGGTATACATGTATTTTGTCGATTAATAATAAAAAATATATAAATTAACAGTTATAATTTATCTAAAAAATCATGGTACTCCAACCACCTTCATCATTTAACTAAGAACTCTAAAAAAATCTCTGTATGTTATTTTTATTTCATAGATTTTAAAATTTTGTCTCATTTTTTAAAGTAAGGTTGCTGTGTAACACCTGAAGGACGAGAAATGGGAGCTTACCAATTCCTGAAGAATCCTAAAATAGTAAGAGGATTATATATGCATATTGAGGTATTAGATGCATGTGCATCAGTTGTGCGAATTTGCACGGCCGATCTACAGCGTTTAATATTTACAAATAGATTTTTTAATGAAGCAAATGCAATAGTGGGAATTTCTTAACATTAACAAACACAATCGCATGCTAAGTGGAAATTACATTAACATATTTTTACAACACAAAATTTCTCAGCTTGAGCGGGAATAGAACCTGCGTCTATTCCTCCTGTCTCCTGCCCCCGGTTTTACCCACCGGGTAAGTAAAAAAAAGTGTGCTCTAAATGTGTTTAAATGAAATTGTGGGTATTTTTGTTTATAGTATAAGATTCAAATATACAAAGCAAAAGTCGTTTTAGAGTGACCTGTTGAGGTCATATATATCCAACTTATCTAATAAGTACCTAGGTAGGTTGGCTAAGACGTAAGTTTGACCAAACTTGTTACTTTCAACTTAAGCAAATTAATTTCACAATTAGATTTATTAAAACTGAGTTAAATAGTATATCTATGTTTAAATTGTAGCCTTCCAACTGCATCCGCTTTCCTGCCCAGAACTTTGTCTTTTTTCTCTACGAATAGTCTACATCTCTGGAGTCTCAAAGACACTTGTTTTAGTCTTCTTAACACAGTATTTAATAATAGATACAAGAGATACAAGAGTGTTCAGTTCAAAAACGTTAAATATCTTCCAACTAAGTATAAAAATAAGTAATAATTTTAGAATTCCTCTAGAAATAAATAATGTAAGAAAAAGTGCTGAATTCTTCCTTTCCAAAATCTTGTACGTCCCTGGATAGCGATACACAAAATCAAGAGATGCCTGCTCGGAAAGATAACGTCACATCAGCATAGTTATCTTAACAAACAATGCTACACTTACCAAAAGCATACATCATGAGCATAAATATACATACAAATAAGCAGTAACTCAATTAACCTCAGTTTTTGTTCAACCCCGGCGGTGAGTTACTCGTATAAAACAACATCAATTTTTCTCATATTGTTATCGCGGGATTTTAAATATAAAACAAACTATTCCGTAGGGCATTTCTGGTGTCATTGCATTTTACAACCGACGTTATATTTTATTGTCCAGTCCAGTAACACTATAGAAAAGAGTTGCCGTTTGTTAACTTTGTTAAAAAATATTCATTGCCCTAACATAATTACTTTGAAGTAGGGTATAAATAGGTTTTTTTTCCAACGAGAGGATTTCCATGTGGGAATTATGTCAGGCAGGTAGCCGAACATATAAACTAAATATTATTTATTATTATACCCTTGTTTGATTTTTTATGTTGTATAGAAAAGATTTCTTAAATCATATAGAAACAACATTTTAACTTTTTAAAATCAAAATAATAACTATTTACGCATCTACGACGCTCTTATGAAGGTCAATTACAAGTATTAATATTGAAATATTCTACATTGTACTGCCACGTTCAGCAAAAAAATGTATAGAGCCACTGCGAGCGGAACGGACAAGAAACTCGGGGCATACTTTTATACGTATTTTAATAATGAACTACATACTAAATAATATAATTATTAAGTACAATATTCGTTTACATTACGTAGGTGACAGGCGATAGCTTGACAGAGGCGAAACATTTTCTTTCACAAAGCATCATAGATGTAGGGTCTAGCACTGACATAAGACAATGAGCAAAACAAAGTTTTGTTTATGTCACCATCTGTCTCCATGCCCGTCAGTATGTATCGGGTCTCTAGTTTAAATCGCAGACCCGGAAAGAGTTACACTTCTAAAATGTTTACCAATACTAAACTCGAAACCAAATATGGAATAAATAACTAAATAGTCTTTTACGGAGTTGACTGTACTATAGGGAGTCCACAACATGATATAGGTTAAAAAAGTCTTGTTCCTGCAAGTGGGGATATCGTAGTCATTGAGTAGAGTACATACACAAAGTAACTAAAAATTAAACTTGTAAGACATCTACTTGTGTATAACACAATTTGAAGCAGTGATGGCTCAGTGACATTGGCTATGGACTGCCACGCAGCAGGTCCATGGTTTGAATCCCGCCGCGGGCTTGAGCTTCACCGCTTGGTGGAAGGACATTTTGCGAATGCCCGCCGAAGCTCCATGGCAACTACCCTCAAGTAGAAAATCTGTCGCTAAGCACCTAACGGTGTGTTCCGGCAGCAGTCCTTGAGAGCCAGTGAAATTACAGTCACAATAGGCTTAACAACTATGTCTCAAGGTGAAGGGCGCAGTGCAATTCGTGACTTGTGACGAAACGCATCTGTTATAGGCAGAGTCCGCTTAACATCAGGTAGGCCTCGAGATTGTTCGGTCATAATCACATAAAGAAAAACTGAAAACTCCTTTATACGATTATTATTAATATTGTAAGCAAACAAACAGTTTTTTGAATAAGCTATAAAACTTGTCAATAATTTAACGTCACGAATAAACTTGATTTATATTTGGATGATAGGATTTCCATGTAGATAACTCGTGTTTGCTCAGAATCATAGTCATATACGGTACTTCTGATTCACTATTTTTTCCTACGAATATTGTTCCACCATGATTGATTCGATTTACTGCCTCCATTTTATACACTGCCACCATGTTCCCGTCTCTATTACCTACCTTGTCATACAGCCTCGCGTTGTTTTCCTTTGCGCTGTTTCATTTTGAGTCTGCGAAATTTCCCAGCAGAACTATTAAATTGCTAGGTTTTTTCTTTGTTTGCTAAATCGTTCCCGAATTTGTTCGTGTTCGTAAAGTGTTTTGTCGATATTGTAACATCGTTAAAATCCTGTTGCCATTCCACTAGCTGCAACCTTTTTTGTATTTTCATGAAACTAAAGCACGGGAGACGAGTTTGCTTTGATTAAATGTTTTTAAAAACCGCATTTTGTTTGCAGTTTTCTACGAACACTAACGGGATGGGATAATATTGATTTCTAAAATGTGTTATAACTCACGGCTATTATATTCACATAATGAACTAATCTGTCATTACTTTGAGAAAATGCATAGCTATTTATAAATTAGTTATTTAATTATACATTACTTGAAAAAAAAGTTCAAAATATCCAACTCAAATAGGTACCTAAGATTAGACTTTAGTTGACATAGTCGGAACAGCACACAAGTGAATACCTTGTAAAACGCCCTGAGATTTAAAATACCTCATGACCAAGCTTCAAAAGGAAATATCTTTTAGATACTGGTCGCAGCTCGTGCTCGTAACACGCCCACACAGTTCTACGCAAATTTTGAGAACTGATGCAAAATTGCCTACAATTAGAACAGAATAATCCTATTTTTAGTCTGGCCATTTTAGGTGTTACATGAATGTGGGTTTATTGATTAAAAGAACATAATATACTTTAGTATAGATAATATTAACTTCAGAGAATTTGTGGAGCCTAAGCATTTTTGTAACGCTTGATGATATTTTCATATAATGCATGCCACCTCACCACTTAGGTAAATAGTAGGGACCTGACTTCTTACGGGTACGCATCACGCCTGCCCTCATTAACAGTCGCTAATGTACTGCCTGTCGACCAAGACGCATTCTAGTCATGTCTCTTTGCTACCACTTAGTAAATACTTTCTTCAAATGATTTTTTTTTTAATAATGAAAAATGCTTAATTTTAAAAATGAAAATTTTTGAAAGCAATCTGCTCATATTTTTGTCTAATACCTCTAGCTCTTCAATATCTTGTCTAATATAAATACCATATAAAAATGGTTAGATAAGTAACTTAGCACACAAAACGCGTATTTGAAATGAAAGTGAGTTTGAAAAACGCTAGGTGTTCCCCGCGAGCTTAATTTATATAATCCTGAGTATTTTCACCCCAAAAATTAAACTTCATTGCTTTAACTTAATACCTCAAGAAAGGAAACTCGAGACGTTTCAATTTAGGCCCAAATCCTTCGTATTAAAAGAGAATCCTCTATTTGGACTAAATTACCTCGTGGCAACACCAAAATATGATACTCAACTGTTATTGAAGTTATTTGAAAGGAAATTTGATATTTGTCTGGGGTAGATTTGGCTAAACAGAATAATATTGCTTTGTTTTTTGTACGATTCATACGAGTATTTATTATATAGTGCAAAATGGAACAGCTACTACATTCTAAACAACTACATTCTGCAATGTTTCTATTCTAATGATATTTTTATAGATTGTTTTTTTTTATCTGTCGCTATTGGTATAAAAGTGACATTGAAACACCACACCTTTTTTATGTGACTGGAACAAGCAGGAGGCTCACTTGACGTTAAATGGACTAACCTCTGACTATAAAAGATGCATTTCCTCACAAGTGACGAATTGTGCCTATTGTGACAAATATGTCCGTCACCATGAGACTTAACTGTGTGATTCAGTGCTTGTTACTCGTATTTTACTGGCTCTTAATGACTGCTGCTGAAATAAACTGTTAGGTGCTTGGCGAAAGATTTTCTACTTGAAAGTGGTAGCCAGCGAGGCGAGTATTCGCAAAACCACTCCAACATGCGGTGAAGCTCACGCTGGTGGTTGAGATCACACCATGGTCCTGTGCAACGCCGTTGTTATTAAGTACCCCTCTGACCATTATTGCTTCAAAACCTGTATCATAGAACATATAATGATACTACGTCCCAATAAATTTTATCATAAAATTATGTTAGTAGCAATGTCCAATAACAATAATTTATTTGGCATAAAAATGTTAGGTTTATCACTTGTTGAATCTATAGCCCCCGAATTAGTTAATAAAAACTGTGTTTCGAGTGCCAGTGGCTTCTTCCATCTATTTGAAATAGATTGAATTTTTACTAAATAGACACCCGACTGGGACTCACGTTATACACCGGATAGATTCCGACCAGTTTCGGGCTATATTGTAGCCCTTCGTCTGGAAGTCGCGAAGTACGGTTGCGCGAAGCAGCGAGCAAGGGCCTCGTAACGATTGGCGCTGTCTGTCCTGGCTCAGCTGCACTTGTCAAATTGTACGATATGTCACAAGCTTCACTGTCATTGTCACTTTCGCCGTTATGTGCCGTGTAAGGCTGTAGACACCACATTAATCGTGTCAATTTCTTTGTCCACATGTACCGTATCCACGCAATTGGTGTCACCTATCTTTAAAGCTGTTTTCCATGCCTGCGGTATATTCCACCCACAATCCCGATTGAAGTATCTTACGAAGAACGAAAAACTTATCTTTCGCAAGCACGGATGCTTTATCGAAGCGCACAAAACGACTGGACCTTGGGAGCGTGAGCGTGCTCCGCTACGCGTGCCTATTTATTTATAATGGACCAAACTCGCAATAGTATTTTAAGTGAAGATTGAATTTTGTCATCATTTTGACAATCCTCGTCCGCAACAAAACAATGGAAACATTGACTTCGCTTAAGCTCGTGCACCGGACATGGTTGAAGCCTGACATTGAAGGTAGAATTTTTCGACCTACGTCGACCTGACCAAATTTATCATTATAACATCACCTTAGCTTACGAACTGACAGATGTATAGATGGTTCTTTATATAATATTGCCCTAAACAAGCCTTCAGGAATAATAATAATTTAACAATTTACCAGATTGATGTTGACTGTAAACAATTGCTACCTTGTTCAATTATAAAAATATGATTTTTTCAAATGATGTTTTAATATGTGAACAGACTGAAATTATTTTGAAATCGATCGATTCTTTTGAAAACTTGCGTCACTTAGTATGAATATTGTAAATCTTTTAAACCTTATTTCAAGTGATGATATTTTATAGTTTTTTCTTTAGCTTTGGCATGTTATATCAAACTTTTTATTTCCAATTTATTGTGATTGAATTATTTTACAAGTGTAAACATTGCAATTTATATATTTTAAAGGTACGAGTTATATATTATCATTATTTAATTGGTTTCTTATATTTTACAATTCAGTATATTCACATGTCAAGTTTTCGGAAACTTTAATTGATTTTTATGAAACATTAATTGATGATTATAATTGTTATCAATGTATGTATATACGCGGGGATTATGGCAATCCCCCTTAATGGCGAGGCTGTGTTCAACAGTACACAACCTGGCTGATAAAATATAGAATTATAATTATTATTGACATGAATACGATGGGAATATTATAGCAAGGAAAGTATATTAACGACGCAGTGAAAATTATTCACTGTAGGTATTTTGGGTAAAATAAATTATTTGTCTTACTAGCATCGGCGGAGCGTCAAACATACAAACCCAGATCACGAGAGATGCATAATTATGCCATCCACAATAATTCTGCTACAGCAACATGAAAGATACTATAAAACAGCTCGTTTTATCCTTCTATCTACGACCGTATGTTAAAAAAGCATGAAAAAAATAAAGCCATGCACGGTAATAAGATAATATTATCGTGGCCATGCTTATACTGGAAGTCTACCGTCAAGAACAATGCCGGTGGATGCCATCGGGGTTTATAAAGATTAATTTCAGACGACACTTGATTGCTCAATCAGAGGAAATTAAATTGAGGATTATTGTGAGATCAGAGTTATGTCTTTATTTTGCTTATTCGCTTCGTTGCTACTCTAAATATTATGTAACCTTCAATGCTTTTCATTTGATGACATCTTATTAAGAGTTATATTTGGTTTGTTGTGAACTGACGAACCTATTATAAATTGTAACAAAATCATAATACTGACTGCTAATAACTGAGTAATTAGAGTACTGATTATATACACATCATGCCCTCCTTTGCTTTTTGGCTTCCATACCCAAATGGCAAACAGAGTGAAATGTCAAATGAGATTCCGCTATCTGTCTTAACAGTAGGGACGTAAGCGCTGGGTACTTAAATAAAATATATTAAACTTTACTTTTGTATAACATTTGTTTTTCTGAAATGTGTGAAAGCGATATTAAAAATATACATAAACATAACTTCGCACGGGTATTTACACTATAAATTGAGAAGTAAGCTATTCTATCTTTCAATCTGAATCAAATATAGTATACGGTGTGGATCACATTTAAAATTGGTTCTGTAGTTAGGAGTCCATCGCGGACAAACAACGTGACACGTAATTTTTATATAGAAAGATATAAACGTTGTACCTAATTTTATTATGGGTCGTATCGTATACCTGGCAAATACAACCTATTATTTTCTTTCCACCTATAATTTGATCGAATATAGAAAAGTTATAACAGGAAAGTTCAATAATAGGTACGTATGAAGAGATAACTCTCATGATGATTACCCGTGACACGACGCTATCAAATCAAAACCAACTAATTTTTATCCCAAGAAGCGGTGTTTGATGTGACTTTTCTTTGATATCGAAAGCATCGCCTGATATGAAAGTAAACCACGTTTCTTAATCGAATATCCTGAGCCGAGCCGATGTGTAATCAAAAAGCAATCGTCGGAGGAGACATTTTACCTGCTCACCCCCGCCCTCGGGAAAATCTTTCCGCTTTATTATATGAGCGTTTTAGACATAATGTTGCTATCGATTAGTGATAAACATAAATGGGTTTTTGTATATTCGTATATCTACGGATAAACATATGAAAGGAAGGTAGAAAATACATGTATTATACTTGACAACAGTAATTTGAATCCAAGATACCATTAGCTTATTTTATTCAAACAAGTGATGTGTTTATTAAATTTATAAAAAGTAACAATATTATCCCAGACGGACATTGATCTGGCAATGGGCTTTCGGATAGAGCAAATAATTTAACGATTTTTTTATGTAGATAACCTTACTTTTGATTTGCTTCATAAGGGAAGGATTTAAACTAGGTTCATTTTTATAATTTTATTAAGTACATAGGAAATGAATTGCTTTTAACGTTTGGTATAATTTAAATACATGCTTATTACTCCTGGCCTATTATACTTATTTGTGTCATTTCTTAAGTGATATGTTAGCCTTTGACCACTATCTCACCTGATGGTAAGTGATGATGTGGTCGAAGATGTTGTACAGGCTAACCTAGAATTACTGGCTCTCAAGGACAGCTGCCGGAACAAACCGTTAGGTGCTTGGCGACAGATTTTCAACTTGAGGGTGGTAGCTAGCCAGGCGGGCATTCGCAAAGTGCCCTACCACCATGCTGTAACGACTGCCATCCTAAGAGAACAACCGGGACCGACGACTTAACGTGCCCTCCGAAGCACGGAAGCGCTCAGTAGTAATGTCACCAGCGGTCACCCATCCAACTCCTGACCGCGGCGGACGTTGCTTAACTTTGCTGATCGATTCAGAATGGCTAAGCAAACTTCGCTACGAGCGCTTCAAAAATATATAATTCGATAGCAAAACTGTTGTTACAATTTTATGGATTGGATGGAATTGGTGGATAGGATAGGATAAAGTGTTACTCGTGATATACTCTTAGTAATTGCCTCTGTACGCTATATAATAATAAATGTAGAAGCCAGAGACCTAGCAGTCTGGTTAGGCTCACAGATTAAACTATGTATTACCACTGTACAGACTTCTTTATATAATTTTTTATAATATAGTGTTGAAAATATGTAACGACTTAAATTTGAATAAACAAATAAATTTATACATGCATATATCTCAGTATAACAATTGGAACGTAAAAATATTTGCACCCACTTCCATAGCATAATTGTAGGTATATACACCAGGGCGGTATTTTGGGATTTTGTTTGTAATCAACTTCGCTGAAAGTTATCTTTTTCCAACCATAAAAACCTTTATTTGAATATAACAATTGGAATATATATAATGATTCGTATTTACAATAAAATGTCTTCTTTATTGGCTGCCATTTTGTTTATGCAGTGCTTACATACAATTCAACATACTGAGAAGAGGGTCTAGAAATATATGTCAGAAGTAGATAGAGCGTACCACGTCAAAAACTGTCTCCTACTCCAAAGGGCACATCTTGTCAGAGAAAAGGTAATTGTTAAGTTCACGAGAACGAAATTGTTAAAGTTTACTCTTAATTCCAGAATGCATTATCAGCTCTTGGATAAGAAATAGAACCATAATGAAATATTGTGTGCAACGTTCTCGTATATAAATCATTGAAACAATCATAACGTAATCTAATTACAGCGGTCATAACTACATCCATATTATGGCATATACCAATGAGCGCTATGGAGGGCACGCTAAACCTTCGGTTCCGATTGTTGCGATGGTCGTCGTCATTGCTTACTGGTTAGGTTAAGTACACCTATTACTAATTGTATGCCTATTACCATATCTAGAACCTTCGGCAAAATCCTCGCTTATTATTAGTGAGATTGTGACCATATGTATCTGGTAATAAAGCTAACAACCTATCAGCCTAAGAAACAAAAACAAGTGACGATTTATACAAATTAGGAGTAACAATAGATTACATGTATAATGGGAGCTTTAGCTATATATTCCTATTGTACGTATCAAGCTACTAAGGTACTAAGACATCTTCTTGTTGATATGTACTTATATATAAAGTAAACAAACATGATAAAAGACCCATAAAGGACTATGCAAAGCAGCGACCATAACACCTTATCTAGTTCAATCGATTGCATATCCTTAAATTTTATCACGAATGAACTTACTTACCGTTTACGGATTTAAAAATATATATATCAGAGGGACATCTGTACTCTTTCGTCCAATCCGTAATAAAAGTAGATAGGGATCGTAAATTTTGGGGTGCGTACGAAAGTCTCGACTTTGAGTCGAAGCCACAGTAAAAATCGTTGTTTCTTAAATTTTAAGAACACTTTTTTCTTGAATCTTTAAAGTTCTTTACGTTTATTATACACAATCTGAAACCGGCATGCTGGTAATTTGGAGAATATTCTTTCTATATATATACTTTGTAGTAATATTGACCCAGTGGCAATGACTTGAATTAATGGATGGGAGATCAGTATTTCTCCAGTCTAACTGCATCACACTATGGTAGACCATTTTGATAAAGCTAAATCGATACGCATCATAGATAATTATAACAATTAAATTTCATTCATGACTGGACAGGGACCTTTACGTAACTAGGTAACCCGTTATGGCTTGCTCACACTGCCAAGTAAAAAGCCAAGTCTTGGACGATGTTTTCTGGGAGCTACTCTTGAGAGCATGTAGGTAAGAATAATTCTTGGAACGTTCAAAATGTTATATATAAAGCCATATTTGTTAGAGCGGCTACAGAAGCTTGGAATAAATGGCGTAACATTTCTTGGGTGTTTAGTTAAAACGAAAGTTCCGCAAGGAACAATATTAAGACCTGTTATGTTTTGTAGGGTATATTCACAGCTTTTTTTTGTGGGAGAGAAATGTGTTTTTTAGTTTTGCTTAAAAGTTTGTAACTCATCATCTGAATTCCTTCTGGTGTAACTGTGTCATAGGGCTCAAGAAACCTTCGCAATCAAATTGTGATCAGTACTCCGCGAGAAGAATTTTTATGAGGGCCCCACAAAGCCTGTCCAGATAAATGGAAGGACCCAAAAGAGTTATTTGTATTGATTGAATTAGAGATACCATATTTTATTGGCGTTTTTATGGCTCATATTTACGAGAAATGGGTGCACCTGTGTACACATATGTAGCTAATTTTTGTAGCGTCGTAAAGGCGTAGCGTAGTTTTGAATTCCTAGAATGCGACGACCGCTAGTTTTGACCCAGATTGTGAATTTCCGATACAGGTTCTCATTTCTCAAACTGCTTTTGTAGTGTTCACGCTTGTCTGTAATACGTTTTTACGATAAATTACAAATAAGTAACGTTAAAAACACATTTCTTGTATGGCGACTCTCTTTTATTTTTAACCCTTTCTCAATATTATTAAGAAAACAACAAACTATGTAAATACATTTACTATTTCTGTAGCATAATTTACTCTTATATGTGTCTGACGGACGGACGAGCGAAGAGATGTATTATATATAATAGCAGCATAGGTTAAGTAATAGTGTCTCATTTGGAATCCTAGCCTTGATGACCTATGATGACTTTCATTATAGTGACAGTACAGATCAGATATAAATAAAAGAAACATTATGAGATATTTTGTAATAAAAATAAAGAAAAGTGAAACTTACATATACATCATATTTATACTTCTTAAATATTTGAAATTCTAATTATATATAAGTAAATTAATTAATAAAAAAGAATTATGATGGTATTGAAACTTAAAGCAGTTATAAATAATGTACCTGTAGTTATCTCGTTTGCACTTTACCTAAGAACAAAGATTCTTGCATGCTGCATTGACATAATATATTATTTTTCAACAGACCTGCTCATAAAGTGGCTCTAATTTCAACGCAATAAGGCATATAATGGCACCTGTAATCAAACTGTGACTTTTTAATTGCTATTATTCACAAGTGAGTAATAGTGTATTTTTTTCATGGAAGTAATAAGTACTACGTACAACAGGAATGGGCTCTATCTGTGCATCATGCAGCTAAAATAAAGAAAATAAAACCTTATGCTAAGGTCGTAAGAGTCTTGTTGCGCGCAAAATAAAAATGAAGCCGAGTGAAAAGGCTACCACTGAACCCTGTGTCCCGTTCTAACAGTGACTTAGAGTTGCCAGAGTTCAGTTGATTTCAATCCTTTCGTTGTTTGTAGAAAAAATTGCGATTAATGTATTGTAATGAAGTAAAAACATTTACTTCTAAAATGTTTCTGAATATAAATAATAATTTATTACCGACAAGCAATATTATTTCTTGCTACGTGTAAAGCCTTACTAACGCAAACATTTTGCGATTGGCGTATAGGTTTTCTTTTATTTGTATGAAATACGGACACCTGACCTAACAACCCCACATGGAATCGTCGACGTGTGTTTTTTGATTACGTGATATATTTGAAGAATTTTAATAAAAATGGGTAGAATATGTGTCGTGGAGGTTTGCGGATGCGAGTATTATCCTGATTATGGTTTATCTTTTCACAGGTAATAGTTTTAAACATAATTTGTTAGTGAAGAATTACGGTGACCATGCATGACTATCTAATCCTCTTTTTTTATTTTATTGTCACGAGGAAAATGCATTTACGCATACACACCCGCCAGGGAGCAGGTGGTTATGTTGGACTCAGGATCAATAGGCTATCCCACTATCGACTAAAAACCTCATGGTGTTCCGTCGTCATCGACTGGCGGCAGGGGCCACGGAGTCACTCGCACTCTCATCCGCAGCCCACATCGACGTCGCTGCCCGCTTAAACGGGCCCAGCCTCTGGGAATAACTCCCCCCCAATATGCCGCTTTGTGGGATGCCTACGAGGGCATCCTCACCTCATGAGGACCTAACCCTGATGGGGGGGTACCGGCTGTCCCCACGGCCGACACCCCAGGTCCTCTGAGCGGCGACGGAGTGCGAGTATGATCGGCTCGCCTCCGTGTCCGCGTTCTGCGGAGCGGGACAGAGAGAGGTTCTCTCTCCCTTTCCCGCTCCTCCGCCTCCCTCTGTGAGACGATTGTCTCAAAAAACGAGGCCACCGCCTCCCACGACCTCTCGTCACTGACCATCTTTACGATGATGGCCGTCACAGAGAAGTCGGATCACTATCCAATCCTAGTTCAAGAACAAATAACTTAAATACCTATGCATTTTTTATTCCTTTCTCTATTAAAATAACTTTGTTTCAATTTCGGATTTCCTAAAGATAGCTTAACTCATAATACTAAATAAAGAGCGTGCCATGGTCCCGAACCATGGTTTCGAACTGTGGAGATGATGGTTTGCGACCAAATTACGTTTGACTTTCCAACGCCCTTGGATTGCGAGCATGCGTTGTCGACCGTTGTTCGGGACCACTATTTCCCACTGTGTAGATCGCAAACCACGCGAGGGCAGTATGCCGCTGCCGCCGACGAGAGCGCACGCATACAGTTATGAGTCATTGTGTCATGTTAGCTCAATTGGTTAGAGCATACCCCGGCTAAAGGGGTGGATGGACGCGGGTTCGAATCCCGCACATGACTATAATTTTTTCTCTCGTAAATTTGTAATTTTAAGGAGGTCAAGCTTTACGTTATAATATAAAATAAATTATATAAAAATTTGAAATAAGAGTTATACCCTCCTAATAAACAGATTAGGTAGTTGAAGTCCAAGGATAAGATCGACAATTGATAATATCAGTATTATCAAATGACGATCTTATCCTTGAAAAAATGTGAAATAAGAGTTATACCCTAATAAACAGATTAGGTAGTAGAAGTCCAAGGATTTAATATTATAACGTAGATGTTCATATGCTCCTGAATTCATTAAGTGTCATTTCATCATAGCCCAGGACAGACATAACAGTTTGTTTGAAATTCATGAACATAGGGAAATCCCGGAAAAGCAGTAATTTTGACTCAGTGATAGCTCAGTGGCATTGGCTATGGACTGCCGCGCAGCATGTACACGAATCCCACCACGGGCTTGAGCTTCCGCCTTGAATGCCCGCATGGCTAGCGACCACCTTAAGTAGAAAATCTGTCACCAAAAACCTAACAGTGAGTTCCGGCAGCAGTCCTGGAGAGCCAGTGAAATTACAGCAACGTGAGACTTAACAACTATGTCTCAAAAGTGACGGGCGCTATGCAATTCGTGGGTAATAAGAAAATATGTAGTTGATGTTAAACTGACTGCTAGCAATAAAACCACAGTTAATACTTTTACAGTAATCACGTATTACTTTGTTGTTTTTTTATGTTTAGAGTAGGACCAAACGACCTACGAAAACGATATGAAAAGCTGTATATTGTAATTTTAATATAAATTAATTTCATTTAATCTTAATTTAAATCTGAACTGTTGTTTAACTCATAATCATAGGACCAAGTTAAGATGCCCTACAAAGTCACGGTAATACATACTCCGACTCATTTCACAACCAAAGCCCATCCTAAATCCAAGGGGACTGTCATTTTAAAATTATATTCACAGCGTAAGTTCCAGCAAAGTTGTTCGGATCTGCGAATGGCTAAGTTCGATGAAACTTTACTCTCAGAAGTTCGCGCACCGACGAAACCGCATCGGGTTGAAATATTCCTACTTATATGTTGAATTTCATTGGGAGTGTTTGTTTGTTTAACTAAATATTAACGTTATTTAAACTTTAAATTGAAGGGTTTGGTAGTTTGGGATGCATATGCTTTATTTAATACCTCATCTTTCAAATTGGAACACAGCTCATTAACTACTAGATTCAAATGAAAAATCCGTCTGATTTCATAGTCTGAACGAACGTGTGACGTCATTAGTTTGTTATATCAAATAATATAATAATAATTAATCATTTATTCCCACAAAATCATAATAAACACATTTTCTAAAAAGTTGAAAAACTTATACAAAAGATTAGGAAAATAATAACGAAAGTATTGATCACATGCATGACTATAATTGTTTCTGTCGTAAATTTGTAATTTTGAAACAATATTGAACTTTCCTGGGCGATTAGGGCGTCTACTGAAAGCTCTGAAGGCCGATTCAGTTGTGATGGCAGGAATGGAACGGCCAGTTTTCTGAAACGATAAACAAACGAGTTATATCGATTTTGTTCAAAATCGATTACGTCTCGATTCAACGAAGGTTATCTGTCCAGGGTTAAGAACGTATTTAATCACTTCTCTCTAATATAAAAAACTTTCAAGTGATGTCTATTGATTGATACAACCGTTTATTGAGAGAAACTTAGGTGCTATTCGAGAATTTTCACTAATATATAATTAGCATGGCCATAACGACCCGTATACTATTTCGAGTTTTTATCGACGGTATAAGATATACGGCCCTTTGTCGTATTGACATACGATAACGTATGCTGTATACACAAAGCTTGCACTAAAATAATAAAACCATTCTATAACCAAAATGCATTTGAACTAATTTATATTTGAATTCTGACCTCAGCATAACTTATGATACATCGTGGGTTGCGAAAGACAAAAATAGAGTCGGCGCATTTTTTTAACACTCGACAATATAACGACAACAGAAATTGAACAATTTTTTTCGATACGTTAAGCAATTAAAAAATATTTGTATATAACTGAAATACTACTTGACATAAGCTGATAATGTTTAAATATTACCTACTGACTCAAATGTTTGGTCTATCCAACATGAAAACCATGACAAACAGACGATATATAAAATAGACAAATAAATTTGAGAAAAATCCCTTACTTTGGAAGGTCAATTATTTGTTAAAAATGTCGAAGTTATATATATAAAATCGATACACAGCTCCTAATATTATGAGCACAGCACAAGGAAAACCGTGTTCTGAAAAAGTTGACCAAGCATAACGGCAGGAAAACACGAGTCCATAAATAAATATTAAATGATTATAATTCGCAATTCATCCGGATTTGGAACGAAACATGTTGTTTGCGAAAAGGAAAGTTTTAATGCTGCTGGTGTTGTGTGTTTTGTTTTACTCGTTACGTAGGCGAAATTTTAATCCCTAACGAGCAGCTGATTTATGTTTAACATTAAATATTCTACCAAGAGATTGATACCAAATAAAAACATAATACGAATATATGATCATAGACATTTTAGGAGTATCATCGTATTACAGTAGAATGCCGATTATCCGAATTAATTGGGACCGGGGTCGATTCGGATAGTCGAAAATTCGGATAATCAGACATAGACTGGTAAAAAAGCTAAACGAACTGTCACACATAGAATAAACTTTATTAAGTTTAACAAACACAATTCTACAATAACGCTCACTTGGACATCTCGATCAGAAGTTGCAACTTCATCAGGCCTTAAAAAATACAAAGAATAAAAATTCACAAAAATAATAGAGGATAATTATATTACGCTTAGGACCGATTCGGAAAATTGTGGATTCGATTAATCGGCGTTCGGATAATCGGTGTTCTACTGTTTAGTATAAATTCGTAATGAGTATTTATATCCTTGTTAATGACCATAACAACGCTAGTTGAGGTTGGCATATCATGAATTCTCCTTCCACTCTATTCTATTATTTATCGTGAAGACTTTCACATAGGTATCCATCCTAACACTCTTCGAGAAATGTTTAATGTCCATTTTAAAAAACAGTGGCGACAATAAATGATTAGATGATCTTAGTGATATTTTATCAAAGTATATTCACGCAGTGGAAGCGTGCTGGGCCCATAACCTGATATTTTATCAAAGTATTTATGAAAAAAAAGTAATAAAATTAAATACGCAAAACTGAGCTAAAATCTTATATTTTCTGTAGTGTCTTAACCACAGATTTGTAGAGTTTCAGTGTAGCAATTAATTAAATTTAACACTTAGAATCAAAGAATAGATAGTAGGTACCTGTGTTATATTATATCTTGAAGTATGTCATCAACATCATGTATCTTATTTTATTCAAATCTTTATCACGTATACAAATTTGCAAATACATAAGTAGGTTCGTAGTATTGCAGTAGATAAAACATTAAAGAAAGATGGTGTTGATGCTTGCTATTTATTTCTATGTGCTAGCATTTGGTCACTAAAGACCTGACAATCAAAGTACGACAACCTTTACATAGTTAATAATAAGTTTGTTCTTTATTATTTTTGTACATATTATAGTTTGCAAATAAAGAGTTTGCTTTTGAAATCTAGATCATTATTTATAGCGCATTTCTTGGGTTTTGTTCTCATGTCAACGGCCGCTATGCGGGTACCACATCCGCATATGATTGTCCTATATACCGCACTTTCTAAAAGGATTTTCGTATCATTTTACTGAACTTAATTGTTTGTTTAAGCATATAGGCTAGCCTTTGACCACTATCCCACCAGATGCTGATTGTTGATGTGGTTGAAGCGAAGGTGTTGTTCTGGCCGGGTTTAAACCGTGTTATGTAGTACCTATATGTATTTAGTATATTTAATTCTATTCGAAACAGAACCAGGGCCGATGCTACAATTCACCAAAGTTTCGTTTTCCGTGTTTCGATTCGAGGGACACCTAAGACAACGAAAATTTAATTGCGGTATTTCGTTGCTTCATATAGTCTATGGTCGGACCGCAGCGTTCGTCAGTCATAAAGAGTATAAAAATGAATCTGGCAACAATTTAATATGGATTACAATCTAAGATTTTTTTACCTGTAGATGTGTTGTATGCCCTCCATATTTACTAGACGAATTCAGGGTAATTACCTGAGTAATTACCCTGAATTCGTCTAGCACTTCCACTTTCCACTACCAGTCTAGCACTTCCGAGCGTCCGGTGAATACATCGCCACTAATCGTATTTTTTAGAAATAATCTGTGGACAATATGCCTTCCTTGTGTCTTTAGACTCTGCAGCAATTATACAGGCACTGTGAGAGATAAGAAAACTGTTTTATTTCACACGTAATTATTGCTTTTATTGATGTAATAAAAAATATTATCGTCATTTTGTTTTATCTTAGGAACTAATATCAATGAAATGGATGAGCGAGATACGTGTATCGTTTGGTGTGAGAGAGTGAATGAGATCGCAGCATAATGGTGATCGGAACGTCTCGTGTCGGTTCGGTGGTGACACGAGTTGTTTATTTATCTCTTTCTAACAACAGATATGACGCATAAAATTTGAACGTTCTCTCCATGTCATTACAAACTGCATATACATGTGCGTAGGTATGTATATAGGTAAATTCTAGTAAGCTTTTAGAGCAGTGGTGTTCGGATATAACTACTCTAATATTTCAACTCTCTGATTACAATTCTTTTTTCTCCATGTCAATCCGTACACAGTGTGGTGTTTAGGCAATTATATTATTTTTCATGCTATAAGTACTTTTCATCTTGATCCAAGAATGTATACCTATTTGTACCATGCTTTTCGTGTTCTCGCCTAAACTCTCTATCAAGATTTAATTATGTAGCGATAGGACTAAATAACTAATTTAAAAACCATTATCACTAAATAATGTCTTTGACACGACTATGATTTATTTATTTTATATCTGCATATTTAGCACTCGAATTTTAAGTTTGACTACATAAAAGCAATCGAATAAAATTATCATGTCATATTTGGTAAATGTACAAACCATACGAATCCGATAAAAAAATATTCAGAATCTATACAGGCAAATGCTTGCTAGTCTATGCTATGAACGAAGTAAAACAAAAGTAAGCCACAACGTATTTTGCGGATATCTTCCTTTCATACCTGAAGTTCAATACATCGACTAATTTAGAGTAGGGTCTGCACTCCTACACACCACGTGTATACAACTTTCATTGTGACGTTTATTTTATCTCAAGGTCATTCTATACTTTTGTTGTTTTATCTGATAATTGTTATAGGTACTCTAATTGGTTCTTGCAACAATAGTATGTCGATCACAGCAATTAGATATTATCATGTCTAACGAAATATTTTTTTTTATATTATTTGTTGTCATTATATTATCAAATTTATCACACTTCTTTGACTGATAACAGTATTCACATTTGACTCCTACCGTCTTATCTGCACTCATTCTACCTATTCCTTATGAAGGAAATTCGTCCGTGAAACAGGTACTGTTGGACTGTTACAGTCACAGACAGTTGGGTTAAAGGAGGAAAAACGGCAATAGGGGACCTCGGGCGTCAGAAGCGGGGTTGTCTGACGCCCATTTGCGGGCTTGGTCCCCGGGTGGTAGCGGCGTGCTATGTGTTCTGGTGCGTCGTGAGGGGTAGGACCCCAGGAGGGGTCCGGAAACGGACAACCGTGGCGGGTTCGTGGTCGAGAGCTAAAGCATCCCTGCGGCCCGCCGAAAAGCAGTAAAGTTGGAACACCGTGTTTTATTTAGTCGGTACTTGCTGCTGTGGGAGTAGTTGGTGTCGAGCCCGACATATCCCGGCTAATTTCCACAAGGTAGACGGGAATGCGTAAATGCATTTTTCACACGTAAATAAAAAAAAGGGAAAACAGCAATGTGATCTCAGTTGTTTCGTCGAGTGTTCATTATTTATGCATATACTTATTTTAACTATTTTATACGGATTTATGTGTAAAACGTGTTTATCTGATTCAAATATCGATTTAATGCCTGATTTCATTAGAGAGAAGCCTAATACAATGGTGGAAAACCTCTTACCGCCAACATCAATAGAAATATAATTAAAATCTTACGACAAAAATAACTGTACTCACTTGTTAAAGAAATAAATATATTTATTTGGATAAAATTTCCTTGGTTGAAACTAGGTTTAAAAGAAACATACCTTACTGATTTTTTCTCGCAGAAACACTGTTTTTCTAGATTATTTATTATTCCCATTATATCACCTGTGATGGTTGCTCGATGAAGATAGTGATTGGACTCTCATTATGACAGCTTCTGTTAAGTGTTCGGTGAATCATTTTCTATTTGATAAAACTCCCTTCCAACATAATGTTCCTATTACTTAATGAAAAACAATAGAGTCCTGCATGAAAAATGAGATGGACCTCTCTTCTGTTAAAAATCTAAAATTGACTTGATTTGGTAGACACATGAATTAGGGCATCTTATTGCGTTCGTCTTGAAAGAAAATCTTCAACATTCTTTTTTCAGTCTTAATCCTACTAATGATATGAAATTCGTTCAGAAACTCCTACTGCTGACCTATTCACGTTCCTATCCTTATAGCGCATATGTGATTTCGGAATCAGAATACCTATACTAAAGCTGTAGACCTCGCGAGTCTGGCCTTGCATAATTGAATATAGGTTCACTGCGTATGCCAACTGACGTGCGAATCAGGACATTGCCATTAAATTAAGCGCAGACGTTGATACTTTCAACATCATAAATGTAGTATATCTCCGTCATTTTGAAATATGTCCAAAAACTGGAAAAAATATGGACTTACCAAACGTGCTCACAAAATTTAATGAGAATGTGGCCTAGATGAGAACAACCGAACATTCGAAAGCATTTTTGTGTAGTTAAAGCAGAGACTCTTTGCAATATTTCGTATTATGTGTAAAGGCAGTGATGAACCTAATCGTGGATATTCCCATTATTTTATATAATATAGAAGCATAGAATATTCTATAGGTACTTTTTTGTGACTTTGGTACGTTATTTTTATTTTATTTATTTATTAAACAAAATTTAAGTTATAAACGTCTAAGAGACTACAAATAAAGTGCCTGGAAGTGACAAAGTAAGTATATTTTTAATCCCTAAGAACGCCATACGAGCCATACTCGTAAATGTAGATATTTACCTAAGCTTTCTTTTTATGCCAATGAAGTCGCGAGCGCAAACTAGTGGTAAATGTACATATGTACAGCACAGACGATCCTCAGAGATTATACAAACAACTTCAGGTATAACTTCCTCTAAGAAAAATTACATATATTGATAATAATATAATAAAAAAGTATAGTGATAAGTTAACGATAAGTTTACTGAAGTCAAACATGATAAGATTTATTTGCAATAAATTAAATATAGTTATAATCAAAACCGGATAACACACTAACCAAATGAATATCGTTCTATACTTTTGAGGAAACCCGCGCTAAAAGCAAACCAGATAGGTAATAGATTAGTTTAAATAATCAATAAGTGCAGATATCTTTATCATAGCAGATATGCGAACAATGATTTTCAGTGTTACCTTATCTCTCGGACAGTCAACGTATCGCAAATTGTGGTGTAAAATATGATGCAAGAAAACAAAAAGGTTGTTGATTTTAAAAAGAAACACTTTTTCAAACTACACGAAAGAATTCAACATAAATATGAGATAATGCAACAAAAACTGGCAAAGTCTAAATCCGTCGATGCGTTATCAAATTTAAGTGAAGATTTTGACTACAAAGCACCTCAACATGGAAGTACACTGGATCTCAGAGAATCAGATGAAAGTGATAGACAATCTTTAACACAATCAATTATAATTGAAGAAATAACTACAGGAAATGCAAGCTATCAAGATTTAAGAAGAGAAGCAAGGATTTCTGAATTAACGGAAGATTATGCTATAATTGAGAGAGATGAAATAGAGAATGAAGACAATTTTTTCGGCAATGATTTTTCACGGATTAGTTTCGAATCGTAAGTTACTTATCATTTACGTATTTTTATATTTATATATCTGTTCGACAGACAGACATTTTCACGAGCCGTTTGCATATCGTTAATCGTTATGAGGTTAGACTTTTATATTTTGAAGGTTTTATGGCAATTGTAGGTAGTATTATTTGCAATCAAAAGAATCCTAGTGAAATTTTTCTTTTTTTCCATTCATTGTACAGTAGGCCTCAGTACAGCATATAGTCTCCGGCTGCACTTGCGAGTAATTTTTAGATTGGTTGTATCTTATCTTTTACGAATGGGTCTTTTTTTTTATAACAACTAATGTGGTTTTCACTCATTTTAGTAAATAATACGGTATAACTCACGTGAATCAGTCAGTTAGCTCCGACTATAGTTTGAACCACATTCGGTGGTCTTTTTCAAGGATAGTTCGGGACGCCCGCATTGACGTCTCGCTTAGCACTAAGTGTGAGCTCTCCTTGAACAAGACCACCGAATGAGTTTGAAACTATAGTCGGAGCTCTCTGACTGATTCACGTGAGTTATCCCGTATTATTTACTAACATGAGTGAAAACAGTGCACTGATAATGAAAAGTGGGCCTGTTTCTGGGAGTGTTTATGTTCGATATGAGTAGTTCCCTGTTATCAGTGACGTAAGAATAATAAGTACCTGAGCAAGTGTATGAGTCAAGTGGCGTCTGTACTCTGTACGTCACTTTTGAATCACGCTGTACTGGTTTCGATTTTTAGGTGGGATAGTTTCATTGAGTTTCCCTGAAGACTCACTAGCAATGTCTTTTTATATTCTGTGGAAATGTGCAGAATGTGATCTGGAGGCGCTACCTATTGATAGATGAGACGTAAAAACTTAAGTAACTGGCATTAAATAAATGCGTTAAACCCTTTCAAAGTCATTTGCAGTATGCTGGGAGTCACATTTTTTTTAACGTAAGCACTCATTTCTCTTTACAGAGAAGCGTACTACAAATTTTGTGGAAAAAATTTGTTGTTGCTTTGTTACCAATCAATCAACGCACGTTCAATATATCAGTATTTTCCATGAGCGCTGTAAATGTTTACACTGGAAGTGATCTAAGCTATCATTCTTCACTATCAGAGTCCAGTCAAGTTCGATAGATGGCAACAGGCACTCTTTTTTTTAAAGAGTCCTACAAACATTCGTTTACATTTTATTATACCTATATTTTATATTTCTGCAAAAGTAAGCCTTTTGGATCGAATGAATCGGGTATGTAGGCCTGATATTAATGTATATTTGATTTTATGTAATTACGAAAGTATATTGCTTCAGTTTTATAATTTTCTAGAAATTACACTGTTTTTTTCTGTAAAATCATATTTTTTTATTTTATATAATATTTCTTATAAGAAATAAGTAAATCTCCGTTATTTTTATATCTTGGAAATATAACAAACCATACAATGCTTTGAATTAGTTAAATGCAGCAAGCATATGGTCCATTTGTTTGAAATCATAAGGTGACAGTGAACCACGCTACCTGCTTATATAAATGTAGCCGTTGGAACCCCAATATATACAAGGCACATGACAAGGCTCAATAAGGTTGTAAGTTTTACAGTATACGATTTAGACCCAGTTAAATCTCTGAGTAGTGATTAGTCTGACGAATAAAACATAGCCCCCGCTAAATTCTAAATGCATATCAATTGTCATTTTGACGACCACGTGTTGTTAACTTCAGTTTGTCTACAATATACTTCCCTATTTTGTGAAGACGTTTTGAAGCGCTCGTAGCGAAGTTTGCTTAGCCATTCTGAACCGATCAGCAAAGCTAAGCAACGTCCGTCTCGGTCATGAGTTGGATGGGTGACCGCTGGTGACATTACTACTGAGCGCTTCCGCGCTTCGGTGGGCACGTTAAGCCGTCCGTCCCGGTTGTTGTCTAAGGATGGCAGACATTATAGCATAGGTAGGGCATTTTACGAATGCCCGCGTGGCTAGCTACCACTCTCAAGTAGAAAATCTGTCGCCAAGCACCTAACAGTGTGTTCCGGCAGCTGTCCTTGAGATCCAGTCATTCTAGGTTAGCCTCAACAACATCTTCGACCACATCATCACTTACCATCACGTGAGATAGTGGTCAAAGGCTAACCTATCATGCAGAAAAAAAAAGAAAAAATAGAAGTTAGATACTGTCTGGTAATATAAAAATCCGTATATTCAGTAAGTAGTATCCGTATATTAAGTAAGTAGTCCGTATATTAAGTACGTAATTTGGTAAGTATCTTTAAATGTTTGTATCAATATTGATTATACTTATAGACTTAATGGCATTGGTGCTGACAGCGACGAATCAGAATCTATTGCTCCGTCTACGCCACCGGTAAAAATATCTATCCGGGACAGAATCAGTTCTCGATTGTCAGCCGCCAGAGAAAAACGAAAGGAAGCACAAAAAGAAAAGGAAAATCTGAGAGAAAAGAAGAAAGAGGCCCGTGAAAAAGTTGAAAAGGTACTTTGTATAGAGCCACTTTCATAAGTCCGAATCCCTAAAGCTCTTTTTAAATGTTTACGTAAGTGATTTCCTCTTGGAATATTTTCCTTGTTCCTGCAAAAGTGTTGTTCACTGATGAATTTTAAGTAAAAATTCACCAATTACAGCAAACGATTTGTTCCCTAATTTAATTGAGAGTTAAATTGAGGAGATAAATGTTGTCTCATTGGTCGAGTGGCATGCGTCGATCTGCAATCACGAGGCACCGGCATCGCTACGAGTCAGTCTGTTGTCAAATAAAGTTTCATTATCAGTCTGGACCTGTAATCGGTGCATTTTTTATGGGATTGTGATGGAACCCTCACGAGGCCCACCTGATGTTAAGCGGTAACCTCTGCCAACAGACGTACTTCGTCATTAGTGACAAACTGCACTACGCCTATCATCCTTAGACTTACAGTTGTTAAGTCTCATGTGCATGTAATTTCATAATTACTAACTCTTAAGGACTACTGCCGGAATACACTGTTACGTACTTGACGACAGATTATCAAATTGGAATCTATTAGCTAACCAGGTATCCACCATACGGTGAAACTAAAGCCATCGGTGAGAATCGAACCATGGTCCTACAGCACGGCAGTACTGTAATGGCATAGCCATTACCATTTAGCTATCATTGCTCCACGATATGGCAATATATTTACAGACTAGCTTTCCGGGCGTGGCTCTGCCCGCGCGTATGTCGGTTATCGCGCAAAAACATTAACCTCTTTTTGCGCAGTTGGATAAAAACTATCCTATGCTTTTTCCCGGGTCTCAAACTATTTCCATACCTACCAAATTTCATTCAAATCGGTCCAGTAGTTTTGGCGTGAAAGCGTAACAGACAGACAGACAGAGTTACTTTCGCATTTATAATATTAGTACTGATATGTTTTGATCCCATGTATTAGGGATTACTGTAACAGCCGAATCGTCCACTGCTGAAAGGCTGTGTTCAGCAGTGGACGATTCGGCTGTTACAGTAATCCCCCTATTAAGGAGGTATTTACCATAATCCCCACGCTTGGCAGGCGTCTTGGAGATCGCAGTGTTAACTGGCAGTTCTTTAGAAGGCGCTGCTGCCCACCTTCGAGTATTTTGTCCCTTAGTCGCCTCTTACGACACCCATGGCATGATATGGGGAGGTGCAATTCTGACCCGGCACCCCACGGGGCTACATGGGATTACATGGGATCAAAACATATATGTTTAAGCACCTTTGCCTATTTCTTCGGGGATGTGAGGAACCGATAATAATACCTATATTTATAAAAATATTAAAATGTATATAAATATATTTTTTGGAAGTTATCAGACGGACTAATCTCCTGCCTGATGGTAAGCGTCACGACTGTCCATGACATTTACGTGTTACTTTCTCGTTCTGCTCGACATTGCACTGCACTCGTCACTCCTCAAATTTAGTTTTGGTTTAGTCTCGTTCACGCAAAAGGGACTATTGCTTTTTTTTATAGCTTATAGTCTAACCTTTGACCACTATCACACCTGATGGTAAGTGATGATGTGGTCGAAGATGTTGTTCAGGCTAAGTAAAAATTACTGGCTCTCAAGGACAGCTGCCGGAACACACCGTTAGGTGTTTGGTGACAGATTTTCTACTTGAGGGTAGTAGCTAGCCAGGCGGGCATTTGCAAAATGCCCTACTGGCATGCTGTCACCACTGCCATCGTAAGACAACAACCGGGACGACGGTTTAACGTGCCCTCCGAAGCACGGAAGCGCTCAGTAGTAATATCACTAGCGTTCACCCATCCAACTCTTGACCGTGGCGGACGTCGCTAAAACTTAGCTCATCGACTTGTAAACTTCGCTACGAGTGCTTCAGAAAGCTTGATATAGAGACGTAGCCGTCATATATGCTATAAAGTCTTTTTTTTAATTTCAGTTTATTTTGAGTAATACAACAAAACAGGAGGTGTGGAGAATTCACAAACGGACTAAAGTGGCGACAGTGACCATCGCGCTTATTGAAGCCACTGGTTTGGAAATCGACATTTCTGAAGACAAGCCGCGCTTCTTGTTTTGTCGTTTTAGGTAACTTTGCAACTCTTGATTTTTACATTTACAAATTTTACAGCAAACATTTTTCATGTCATTGTCATGCTTTATATAAATAAAACAAAGATTTTTATTGTGTTAAATAATAATTAATTGATTAACTGGATTGCAAGGAAATTATGTAGTTAAATACCTCAATTGTTGTGCGATGTAGACTGGTAACCTAACGGCAAACGGCATCCAGTACATTTAACTTATTTAATTTATAATATGTTTTCTGAAACTACTAGTTCGTGATAGCTGTCAAATAATATCCCAGCAGCAAGAAATATTTTTCTGTCTGTCAAATAAGTTTTGAGGGTAGTCAGAATTTGACCCTTCTGTAATAATAATTGAATATACATTATTCTTACAGGATTTTTTTTGTTCAAGTTTAAAAGATTTAGATTGCATCCTATTAAGAAAAGAAAACTGTTTGTTTATCCTGCTTAACATGACGTTTTGAACATATGCTGTTTCAGATTGGGCGGTGAAAAATATAAATCTAAATTGGCGAAAAGCAAGGCGACGTCTGTGAAATGGCAAGAATTATTTAATTTGAATCTATATGACGAACATATGTTAGAAATGACGCTTTGGGATAAGGATTCTTTCATCGGCAGGTATATTTGCACATTTTTACTCGCATATTTATACGAAGGTAGTAAGAAAATTGCGTTCAGTTAAATGTTTGGGAGCCATGCTTATTTTTCCTCTTTGTACGATGGCATTCATTAAAAGATAGCAAATGGAAGATGCCTTTACGTGGTACGAGTACGCCAACAAAAGTATGTTATTTAAATAAAGTTTACCCATTTATATTGTATATTTTTAAGCATATGGGTTAAGCTTTGGCCATTATCTCACTTAATGGTACAGTCGATGATGTTAGTTCAGTGTAACCTAGAATTACAGCTTATCAAGGAAAGGTAATGGAACACACGATTAGGTGCTTGGCAACACATATTTAATTTGAGGCAGGCTTGCATTTTAAAAATGGCCTTTTATCATTAATTCAAAAAATCGCTTAATAGCAAACTTCACTAATTGAAAACCTTCCAGTCAGTGAGTGACTACAGAAGCTCCACTATGAAAGCACTTTAAAATATTGACGTATTAAGGCTACCTTTATCTTAAAAATATTATTAATAGTAAGTCATGATGTGGCCATAGATCTAACAGCTATTGATAGAGCAGCATAGCTAAGCATAGACTTGTCCCGTGGAGTGCTGGGCTAGAATTGCACACCCACTTATATCTCCCTGTTGGTGTCGTAAGAGGTGATAAACAGAAATATTCTTGGAGGTGGGCAGCACTGCATTCTGAATAACTGCCCTTCTTACACTGTCATCACCAAAATGGCAGCCAAACGTGGGGATTGATGCTTTATCAACTAGTATTGAAAAACTACGAGTTAATTTGGAAATACTTAATACTTTTAAAAGTATTACATAAGACAACTTTTTTGTCGCCACTTACGAGTAACGCAGAAAGATATGGAAGGGGGTTCAATTTTATACAGGCAACCCGCGGGAGACTTGGGGTCATACAGTCGTGATATTGTCAGTCATTGACTTTATTGATTTACGAAGGGTCAGACTAGGTTTAGCATAATAAACCTTTCTACCAACCAATTGCTTACCAACAGGGGAAATCGTGGCCAGAGGCTAACGAATCTACTGCTATATACATAGCTTATTCATAGATGACTTATGAACATCTTACTTACATCATAATCATTATCATCGGGGGGAAGACGTTATCTGTTGAACAAATTTGAGAGCTACTAGAACCTTCTGTTCAAAGGCTAAGACCTAACCTATCTGTTGTGTAAAATGATGGGGGATATTTCTAAATATGATAACAAGCACTACCGCGTGATAAGCGAAAATTATTGTAGTACAAAATGTTTTGCCCCGGGTGGGAATTGAACCCGCGTCCTCAGATTTCGCGCCGGATGCCTAAACCGCCACTGTCACCGGTTGGCTATTTCTGTAGAAATTTCGTGCTCCAATTGTATTTCTTTAACACTCATAGGGGCCGGTGCGCGGCCATCAACCAGACTACTAGACTTCATCTCGAAAGAATTGCTTTTACAAACACTTAACTCCCGGTAAAAAAAATCGGTTCATAACATTTTTTTCCTTCGGTGTTTTGTTTTTTTTTTTTAATTTGTGCTAGGTTAGCCTTTGACCACTATCTCACCTGATGGTAAGTGATGATGTGGTCGAAGATGTTGTTCAGGCTAACCTAGGATTACTGGCTCTCAAGGACAGCTGCCGGAACACATCGTTAGGTGCTTGGCGACAGATTTTCTACTTGAGGGTGGTGCCTTACCACCATGCTATAACGACTGCCATTCTAAGACAACAACCGGGACCGACGGCTTAACGTGCCCTCCGAAGCACGGAAGCGCTCAGTAGTAATGTCACCAGCGGTCACCCATCCAAGTCATGACCGCGGCGGACGTTGCTTAACTTTGCTGATCGATTCAGAATGGCTAAACAAACTTTGCTACGAGCGCTTCAAATTTTTATTTTAATAAGAAATTTTCTTTCGTACTCCATTTAAATTACTAGCGATTGTCAGTAGCAAGTTCCTGGTGCATTATGGTATTACTTTTCTTTTTAGGTGAATCGAACTATGGAATGGTATCTTAAATTTTTTTACAAATTAATAAAAAAATAACTAGATAAATAAATAGCAATAACTGAAATAACCATAAGTTGTGAAATGTGAATTTTAAATCCTATTCCTCTTTATTTTCCTAGACTCAAAGCGCATTATTTTATATGTTTAAATTACAGGAGTATATTAGATTTATCAGAACTGGAGAAAGAGAAGACCCACAAGTTAAAGATCAACATGGAATGTGACGTAGGAAAAGCTGAAGCATTTATTTTGCTGACTGTGACCGGTACATCTCATGGCAATAGTCTGGTTGATCTTGACGATTACCAAGAGACAGAGCAGCAACTTGCTAATTTAAAGAAAAAATACGTGAGTAGAAAGTTGATCAATTCAGGCATTACTGCATATCATATCTATTTAGACGTACATTATCAAGACAAAGCTTTCCTTTTTATTTCATGCACTTTAATTATATTTACTCTTTCAATTGTCAAAAATATCTAAAAAAGTTTGAATATTGTTGACTTCGTAGGTAGCATAGTTGTTTGGCTCTATTTACTAAGAACCAGGAAGTTCCAGATTTATATATTCACATAAACATTTATTTTGGAGATGATCATGAACATATTTTGTCAGATTTTAGGTATTTGCAATGCATTTATATGGGTTCTTACTTTTCAAGATCCCCATTAAGGACTGATGACTACAAATACAATATAAAAAAGACTATAATTGTCTCGTCATATTTGTTTCACCCAGCCTGCCTATTAATATTATTTACAAATGTTTTAACACTTCTGCCTCTCTCTTTGGGATATACTTTTTTATTTAAGCCTTTATATTTTTAGGCCTGGTATCACGTCCAAAACGATACGGGTGACGTTGGCTGGTTATCTGTTATTGTTTATGGAGCAAAAGGTTTAGGATGTAATGAAAGCTGCTGTATACTTGAACTAGAAAACGAAAGATTACAAACACAAACAGAGTCCAAAACCAGCGATCCTAATTGGATGAAGATATTTACATTGTGAGTATGCATATTTAAGATCAAAGGTGTAGTGAGATACTCTAGATACCTTGTAAAACAATGATAGCAATATCCCTTTTGCAGACTTGTGAAATGTGTCAATATTACTTGCACTATTTAAGTATAAAAAGTTAGATTTTTTGACTTGGGATTTTGAGACCGAAGTACTGAAAGTTTCTAGGTTAGCATGAACAACATCTTCGACGACGACTTCCATTACTGAAAATAAAGAAATAACTTGTGGAAGTCAGACCATGGGCATGTGAGGTCAGGGTATTTTAAATCATACAGAAGGCGGTACGGAAATATTTAAAAAACCGGAAACTTATTTTTCTAACTACCCATCTTAGCCTTAATCTTTACCTGAAATTTTTAAAAAGAAAATATTTGATACTGCATACAAAGTAAGATGTCTTATAGAAATCGAAGTATTTTATCTTTGTTTCTTCATATCTATAAATATCATATATTTTTGATGGCAGCTTAAAATTAATCTAAGTAATTTTAATCTTACTGGGATTATATATTCTTGTAACGTTATTAATTTCAGTACAGTCAACGATATAACTTCAATCTTACAAGTGATTATTCACGACGATAAACGTTCGGAAGACGTAGGCAAAATATCTATACCCCTTTTAGACATAAAGAACGGTGTAAAGAAATGGTACGCCATTAAAGATGTAATGCAACGAGACCGAGCAAAAGGAAATAATCCAAGGATTCTTTTGGAAATGAGAGTTACTTGGAATATTGTAAGTACAAATTAAATATATACTATCGTTGGTGATGCCTGTCTTATTGATCAACCATTAAAACGGTCTTCGGAAAAATAAGCACTGAAAATATCAAACGTAAAATTCGAGAGGGTTACTTTTTGTCAAATTTGAGACTGTTGTGATTAAAACTACGAATTGATGTTTTGAATAAGTTACCTGATGCAATTTGAAATCATACTGATCAGGGTAAGGTATACTCGTTCATTTACGTAATATCTATAGTAGATGTACTGGACACTGGCTGTGTAATTCTCATAAAAGAATAAAGTTTTCTTGTCTTTTGAATCTGATCTGATCCTATATTATAAAAGGTTTGGTGCAAATTAATGGCTTTCTAAGACCTCTGAAACGTCCAATAGCAGTTTTTAATTTTCTTAGAACTTATATCCAAGGTGGCATTAGCAGAATCTTACCTAATTTGGCTAGGCAGGGGAGGAGGCTCGAGTAATGGAGGAGAGCATAGATGGCATCGTATAGGGGCCCCTTAACCCTACTCCCTGGGTTGCAAGTCCAAGGCCTTTCTAGCTTCTTCCTCCGGAATGCTATTGACCCAGCACCCACACGGTGAATCCACGGAATGCTAAGTGATTCATCTCTCTCTTTTGAATAAGCTAAAACACACAGTCTTGTCACATTAAACGTGATTACGAGTACACTTCCTGCTCATGACCTAGTTAATTAGCGTAATATTGCTGGTGAAACTAATATCATATAAGGTTATGTCTCATTTCAGCTGCGAGCTTCAATACGTGTTATAAATCCGAAAGAAGTTAAATACCTAAAGGTGAAAGACAAACTACATAGGCACATATTTGCGCGCAACTTGTCCCGGGCCAGAGCTGTGATCAATTGGATAATGAATGCCTTTCGAATAGTTAAGTACGTTGATGGATTTTTGCTCCTTATGTATGGAGCAGGCTAATTTTTGAATTCTACCTCACCTATTGGTAAGAAATGATGTGGTAGGAGAAATATCTTAGTAGCAGGCTAGACCAAGAACTGAAACTGACACTAAATAACATTGCAGCTGTCGCAATAAAGCATGAACTTTGAAGAACACATAGCGGAGCTTGTCTACTTTTTATTTATTTATTTAAAGCTGACAGACTAACCTTTGACCACTATCTCACTTGATTGTAGGTGATCATGTGCTTGAAGATGTGGTTCTGGCTAACCTAGAGTTACTGGCTCTGCTCTGCTGACCATATGGTGGGTTCCGGCAGCATTGTTTGAGAACCAGTGATTCCAAGTGAGCTTGTACATCTTCTAGTGCATGATGATGCACTTTCAAAGGCCTATCAAATATAAAAAAAGTAATATTGCTTGGATTTGATGTGGAGTTGTATTGACATTGACATTTGACGCTAACCTGTACTAGAGGTACCTATTAAGCAATCCTTTGTATGCTTCGTCTATGACTGACTATGAGGTTTACCTCTATTTTATATAATGTACATATTTCAGGACTCTCTTTGAATGGGAATCCAGGAAATTGAATCTAATTGCGCTAACGTTGTGGTTACTCTTCTGCTGGTTTTTTAAAACGTGGATGTTACCGCTTCTTTTTCTGGTACCATTTATTTGGTACAGGCCAAAGAAGTACGTCTTTATTAATTGTAAGTATAAAAATAGCACAGTTATGGACTTTAACATATCTTCTATTAATCACTCCATGTATTAAAAACTGAATTCAAACATAATCATATTATATACAGCCATTTAATTTTACAATTAACATTACCCAAAAAGACTACCTCATGTTCAATGAATAAGGAGTTAACGGAGTATTAAATTAGAACACTGCTTTTATACTTATTATATTTAAATACTTTTTGACCTTATTTACAAACTAGACTTGAAAGTGAGAGAACTGCGTCATCTGTTGTACATCTGTATTTTAATTTATTTGCTTTCTTATTTGATTTCTCCAAAAAAATCATAAGTTATTTGATTGTTATTTTTTTTAGTATTTTGGACAGGTATAATTGGAGAGAAGGCTTTTGTTGCCTGATTTGTAGATTGGTGTTACGACTACTTTCTTGAATTTGGAAATACTTCTGAAATTAAACTCAAGTTCCATAGATGTATTTTAGATTCTGCTGAGTAGGTTTTAATAACATCAGTTGATAATGATTCTTTAAATTAGGTATTACAAATCTTAAAACATCTTTAACATTTGTAAAGAAAAACACACCCAATTGAACTTTCTAGACATGAGACTGCTAAAGCTAAATTTAAGCACTTTCTGTATAGTGTATTATTAGCAAGCTCCATTCCTACGGAAGTAAAGTAAATGTTTTCCTTATTCAATTTGTTATTGGTACCGACTTTAACATTTATAAACTACCTAGGTGAAACACGTAATTTTAGTATATTTGGAAAGGTCTTCAACGATTTTCCAAGGGCTTTTTTTATATTTCCTAACAAACTTCCTTTTGTTATATGTTTGTTTTCGAGATCAAATGATTTAGTTACAGACTGATTTAGTTACTATTTCATCAAATTTTCATTACGTTCTACATAATCTGGTTTGCATTTTGTTGCTCTTTTGAATGCATTTTACGAGACCACTAATTCTATGGTTTGAACTGTATTGTATTAGCCGGATCATCCACTGCTGAACACAGCTTCTCCCACTAAAGGCAGGTTTTCCATAATCCCTACGCTTGGTTGGCAGCTTGCGGATCGCAGTGTAAGGTCAGTTCTTTAGAAGGCACTGCTTCTCACTTTATTGTATTTTTTTCTTTAGTCGCCTCTAAAAATATGGGGTCGGAAAATATGGGGTGGGGTCCCATGAGGACCTTCGAGAGTGATGTTTTATCGTTAGCTATAGCATTTAATTTATTAATGAAGTAGTAGCTTTGTTAATATAGAGTGTTACCTTTTAATTATATTTGTTTCATGACAGTTGAGCTAATTACTCTTACTTAAAATATATTTTTTAATGCTCAGAGGATTATATAATTAATTTGTTAGCTAGCTTAACCATAAAATGGTCCAGATAGGTAGCAAGTCAAGATGTCATGTTTGTACAAGACCTAACATAAAATACTTTTACCATAATATTTATGATTAATTTTGAGTACCAGACAGTGTTTTTTGTTATCATTGGTCCGTATGGTGTCGACATAGGTTTGAACCCCCCTATAGTTTTCTGGAGGTAGTCGTAAGTAGCTACAAAGAGAAAATACTAAAACGTGGGCCGCAGTGCCTCCTGATGAACTAACCCCTTCCACCGGCAAACCCCTTCCACAGGCACTATTTGATAAATTTAGTCTACGTTTACTTCCTTACAGTGTCAGGTTGATATTTTTTGGTTGGTTTTCACAAGTTTCTCATTTAAATAAATGAGCAATATTTTTTTGATTTCAGGGAAGAAATACGTTCATGAAGAGTTAGCAGTAGAAATTTACGAAGATCCAAAAAAAGAAAAGGTAAGAAATAGGTTTACCTGAGATATTTCTCAAGGATATCTTAAATATTTGACCACAAGTTAACCAGTAGGTTCCTCAATCGGAAAATATCGAAGCAGAACCCAATCTGCAGAATTCCTAAGCTTAACTGAAAAACAGATTATTTTTCTAACGCATGGGTATATGAATTTTTTTTTATAAATGTGTAAAACAGATAAAATTTCTATATTCAATATTTATAAATTCATAAATTTTAATGTATTTGAAAAATTTGGTTCTTAAATTGATAGTTAGTCTTTTAGTTTAAAAGAGAGGGTAACACATGTTTCAAAATTTCAATATTTTTATGATTACAATAACGCATGCTCTGCGGATTACATTACAAATTTACGATGCATCCCGCAAATGACTAAAATGTTACCTCTCTAAATTTGTAATTTTGTAATGTTATCCAGATGTAAAGTCTAGTATCACAGGTACAATATAGCAAATAAAAGTATTATTTTTAGGAAGAGAAAACTTCACTAAGGCAGAAGTTAAACAGTGTGACAGATATGGTTCAAGCAGTTCAAAATTTAATTGGACAATTGGCGAGTTACGGAGAGAGTATTAAAAAGTAAGTATTAATTCCCTATGCGTTGGAACGAACAAATGACAGTTTAGAACAAAAAATCTAGGTGTTGACAGTTTGACTGACGCCACGTTTAAAAAATGAAACATTTTAGTGATGAATATTTTATTTTTTAACGAATTCAAAAAATGAGGTGGATCAAAATTCTGTCAATTTTTTTATATAAAATATTAAAAGTTGGAAATACCAATTTTGAAATTATTTTATTATTGGGAAGGAAATTTATATTTGTGCTAAATTTATGCGTCCCATCCTAAACAAAAATCATTTAAATCGGTTCAAAATCATCATCCAAGGTAGTATTATTATATGTTCTATGATCCAAGTAAATAAAATTGCGTATTTCTTCCTTATCCACACTAATGCGGGGCTGGAACAACATTTCTTTTTAACAACCCAAAGAACAATATGTGTACATAATATTACAAATATGTTTGCCCTAGCAACATCTGTAACAGCCGGATCGTCCACTGCTGAACACAGCCTCATTAAAGGGGAATTCGCCATAATCCCCACGCTTGGCAGGCGTCTTGGGGATCGCAGTGTAAGTTGGCAGTTCTTTAGAAGGCGCTGCTGCCCAGCTTCCAATTTTTTCCCTTAGTCGCCTCTTACGACACCCACGAGATGATATGGGGAGTTGCAATTCTAACCCGGCACCCCACGGGGCAACTAGCAACATCACAAGGGCATATTTTCAAAAAGTTTAGGCAACATTTGTATGTACAACTGACATCCTGACAGACGTCAATCCTATACTTAGGAATGCTCCCATCGTCGATAGCGTAGCCCCTACCTTGATAAGATAGTAGGGAGACCTGTTATGCACTCTGTGTGCAGCAACACGGTACTCGCATCGACGTGAGTGGTAGCATGCTATTCAACAGGCCCTTAGTCGCTTGGCAAACCACCCATACTTTCATTCTGAAACTGAAAACTGTAGAGCATGCTATGATAATCATATTATAAAGAATGGACATATAGTATAATTGAATATATTGAAATTGTTGTCAATATCAATAAAATTGTCAATGTAAAATTATTAAAATAAAAAGAATGCATTAGTATTTGGATCATTTCGAATTTGTTTTTTTTTTTCATGTTTGTAATTTTGTTTCTTTGAATATGAATTTTATTGTTATAATTTTAATTATTTGTTTCTAGACAAATAAGAATGTGCATGCATTTGTATTTCTATTTTTTGATTGATAAAATGTGTATTCCAGTAATTATGAAGCACGATGAACTTATTTTAAATAGAAACTTTATAATGTGTAATATAATTAATTCAATCCAATCCGATTTCGTTCGACTCGACTCGACTAAACATAATTCAATTTCAATTCTTTATGGACGTGATTGACTCCAAGTATTTTGTAGGTAATATTATGTACCTAGTTATTATTTTTATAATGACCAATGTATTTTTTTGTTTCAGCCTTTTTAACTTTACCGTACCATTTATAAGCTGCTTGGCGATAATAATAATCTCAGTGATAGCTTTCGTCATGTTCTTGATACCTACCAAATATATTTTTATGATTTGGGGTGAGTTCGTGCATACACGTATTTTTAGAACAAAAATAATTAATTCTCATAATAATTTGTATTTATACCAATGCTTGTATGTTTTTAACCGAATGACTTATATTTCATGCAATTTTCTTAGTGAACAACCTATTGTTATGTAGGTATTATTATTAATATGTAGGTAATTATATGTTGAAGTAAAATTTTCAGGTATTCACAAATTTACAAGAAAAATATTGCGACCAAACAGAGTTCCAAACAATGAAATTTTGGATCTGCTATCCAGAGTACCTGATGATGAAATCTTAGTAAGTTGTTTTTATATTGGTTTACTCAGAAATCAGTAAGGGTTGAAGTTCTAGAAAGTGCTGTCTACTCTCAGTTAAATTATTTTCTGTATGCGAAGGTGTAGGTATCTTAATGCATTCTCCCTTTGTTCAATTGCTAAACAAATTTTTACTATTTGTAAAAGATCTAGTTTCATAATTTTATAACTTAATTGCATGGTAGGGAATTTCGGTCGCCGAAACCACCCGCCTTTGGGTAGCTTGATAGCTAGCCATGCGAGCATTTTCTGAACTTCTCTGAACTTCTACTTGAGGGTGGTCCCTCAAGCAATTGTTCGCTACGAGCGCTCCGAAAAGTTGTCCATAACAGCAAGTAATTAATATTTCAAGATAACTATGTCCTCAATCGAGTACGTTATGCCACGCTAATCTATGAGTAATCCATTAGCATCTGCTGGTAGAGATGCATTATCTACTTTGATTTATTGCTGAACATCGTGTTGCACTGAATTATAAATTGAGACATCACTCGTGTACTCGACATTCGACGCTGGTCGTATGTCTGTTTAAAGCCGACATTAGGGTTCTTATAATATGTACATATTCTAAAATATCCGAACTAGAATCTCTAGATCAGTAGAGACGACACTTTTGAGCCGTTTTTTGTAGATTGGAATACCGATTTACTTTTTGTATAGCTGTTAAGTTTCCCTGTGACCTTCCCATCTGATGGTATGTGATGATGTGAACGTGGTTGGCAAACAGACTTAAACTAGAATTATTGGGTCTTAAAAATAACTTTGGTGCTTTGTGACAGATTTTCTACTCGTAGGTTAGATATCCAGGCGATCAATGGATAAAATTAGTCATAAATGCCCTCCTATTACGCATACCTAGTACTCATTTCAACAGTGGACAATATGTTGATCAACGATTAAATACTTTGTACCATAGATTTTGGGTCAACAATCTTAAAGCGGCCATAAAAATAAGAGCACTCTAACTCATATTTGAAATGAGATGACTTAATATTTTGTATTAAACTAGCGGCCCGCCCAGGCTTTGCACTGGTATTTCAACGTTTTTGAAAATAATCTATAGCCTGTGTTTATCAGAGATAATGTAGGATTCTAGGGTTAGTGGCATACGCACCCAATGTCAACTCCCCCCGTGTCAGTTGCCCACGATCTCAGTTCCCCCCGATAAATTTGATTGAAAGAAATAATTACCATATATTAAATGTACCGTTAGCAAAAAAGAGTTTCTCTTGATACTTATATATATTTATTTCAATATCATACTTTTTACTTACATTTAGTCAATTGTTTCGAATGGTTTTTATATCTTGCGTATTAATAACACATACAATTGTGTTATTAAAATGCAAGATTCAAAATTCAAAATGTATGCATACTAGCTAGGTATTATATCGGGGAAACGGGACTGCCGGTACTATGAATGAAATTCTATTGTTCTCGTAATCTTTCAATTCTGACGAGTTTAACTATAAATCACCATTCAGTCCAGCGCATTTCTTACAAATTATAAAATTTGGGTTACTGATAACAATAGTCGGCACCCAGACACACAGATGAAAGTGAAAACAGAGTTATGCAAAAACTATATAGCAGTGCAAATAATTTTTGAAAGGCGTATTTTGAAATTTTTCAAAATTAAAATATAATTGTTGTACTTTGGACATTCTAGCATTCAGAAGGGTGAAAAACACATTATGTAGAAAGCATAGCAAAGATTTAAAAGTTCCAATAACAAATTTCAAGGAACCACTTCATATATTAATCCCCGCAAAATGTAAGCCCCTTGTATTGTTTGATTACATCAAAGATGAATACAGAATTATCGCATTAACCTTATTGTAAGAGAAATAAAAAATATAACCGCAACAGTGACCTAAAGCAAAGCTTACCAAGGCAATGGTTACTGTTTTGTGGTCTCAGCATGGTGTTATTCACTATAGCTTTCTCCGATCTGGTCAAGCAATAACGGCAGATGTCTACCGTACCGAACTCCGAACAATGATTGCAAAACTAGTAATGAAACATCCCCGACTCATGAATCGATCTTCACCATTATTGCTTCATGATAACGCGAGACCTCATACGGCACGAGAAACCGTTTTAACTCTACAGGAATTGCGACTAGAAACCATTCGTCACCCTCCGTATTTTTTCGTGATTCGGTCAATTTTCTATGTGATAAAAAGTTTTCTTCCCAGGAGGCAGTACAAAATGTTTTCACACAGTTTGTCGAATCTAAATCACCAGAGTTCAATCGCAAAGGCATTGATGACATTCTTATTAGATGGCAGCAATTTATAGATACTGATGGTATGTGGTATTTTAATTAAATAAAAATGTTTAATTAAAAAAAAACAATTTCAATTTTTCAGTACAAAACGTCAATTTCATACTTAACCCCTTATAGTATCTAACTTTTAGTTTTTTCTTTTAGTAATTTTAAATGTTTTATGATTGTTGATTTCCTTTTATTGAGTGTTTAATATTGTTTATTTTATATACTTTGTACAATTTTAAGTGATTTATAATGCTTTAATGTTAATATTGTTGTTGATTTTTACAATGAAACTTTCAAATTAATAAATGATCGTTGAAAATCAGTCTTTCCTTTATTTTTCTTATAATCCTTTATTTATTCTTATACTTGCATAATATATACGGTAAGTTCTTATTATGAATTTTACAAAGTAAGCTTATCTATGACAATAATCTCTTCCAACCAACCTAAACTTGTGTGCCCTCATTTTTTTTTAAATAACTTTAAATACACTTTCGCTGCTGACAGTACAAATCACAAAAAAATATTCGCTCAAAATTTATCGGGGGGAACTGAGATCGTGGGCAACTGACACGGGGGGAGTTGACATTGGGTGCGTATGCCACTAACCCGGATTCTAATGGTGAAAGAATTTTTCAATTCGGTCCAGTAGTTTTTAAGTTTATCGTTACATACAAATCTCTCCTCTTTATATTATTAGTGTAGATGTAGATAAATTAGATAGGAAGGTATAAATACGTTACTAATGGTATTATGCTGACACAAGGGCTTTAATGTCATAGCATGGTGGTAAGGCATTTTGCGTATGCCTGCCTGGCTAGCTACCACCCACAAGTAAAAAATCTGTCGCCAAGCACCTGACGGTGTGTTCCGGTAGCTGTCCGTGAGAGGCAGTAATTCCAGGCTACCCTGAACAACACCTTAGACCACATAGTCATTTGCCATCTGGTGAGATAGTGGACATAGGCCTACCAGAAATAAAAAAATATAATAACGTGTATTCCAGTATGGACTTTTTGATCTTGACCTAAACTATTGTGATACCATAGCTACATCTTTTGGTCAGCATTTTGTGTTTTAAAATGCCGTAGTTTACAATATTTTAGCACTACAGCACTTACAAGTTCTATCAACTAATACCTCTAATAAAATATGTATATTTCAGCTCAATATTCAAGAATTGCCGCTTGAAGACGTACCTGAAGAAGATGTGATAATATGATCTGAAATTGTATTAGTAAGCGATAAATCAATGAATTATTTATAAGCAAATGCTAAACTACTCTTATAATATATATATTTTAACAGTAGTAAGTAAGTTGCCTACATAAGTAATAGTGATAGAGAGAATCCAATGCGAATATAATTCAATTGAAATATACTTGAGAATGGAAACAAAGTTTTCGTTTGTAAAGAAAACTATACAAAGTCTGAAAAATAGAACGCAAGACCTGAGAAGCGTTTTACGTTTTACCTGTGAAGGATTATTGTAAGCATCTGCAGCTGGATTGAACACTGCCGAACACATGCTATGGGGTTTTGCCGTAGCCCCCACGCTCGGCAGGTGTCTTGAGGATCGCAGTGTATGATAGCAATTACTCAGAAAGCGTTGCTACTGGTATTTTACCTTTAGCGATCGCCTCTTGACACCCAAGAGAATAGATGGGGGTGACAACCCACGGACTGTAGCATAAAACTGAAGCATACAATCCAACTGGAGGTATCAGTTGGATTGTATGCTTCAGTTGGATGAAGTCCACTGTGGAACAAAGAATAGCTAATAGATATTTTCATACATCGGCTACAGCAACTCTCCTCTCATGATATCTTCGCCTGCACTCAATTCCTATCTTCTCTACATACTTATACTTCAACTTGCTATTAATATTGAGGGATGATATTCAAACGATAGTATCAAAAATGACGAGAATTAAAGAAATAGTACTTTTCTCACGAACGCGTTGAATCTCTAAAACTTTCATTATACCGACTAAAAACTTAATCAGACTTTTTTGAAACTTTATTTTTATTAAAACCGAAACGTTTTGGCGCCTAAGCATATGTAAATTTAAGTAATAATTAAATTTTGGGGATTTCACTATCCTAGATATACGAGTATATTTTTAAATTTTTGAGCAGGTACTTTATTTGAAATTATAGAAATAAATAAAATAAAAAAAAATAAAAAAGCCTTTTATTTCTTGCATTTTATACATGATATCTTACTTAAATAAAATGTTTTCTATTGTTATTACTTAAAAGTATTTTTGAAATTCTGCTAATTGCAAGAACCCCTCTTCAGGTGAAGGCCTCCTCCAAAGAATTCCATTCCGTTCTGTCTTGTGCTTTCTGCATCCAATGTGGGCCAGCTGCTTCTCTTATATCGTCATCCCATCTTGTGTGCGGTCGACCTTTTAGGCGTTTCCCTTCTGGGCCATTCCACGATGTGACTCTTATGGTCCATCTGTCATCTCTTAGTCTCGCTACGTGTCTCGCCCATTTCCATTTGAGCTTTTTTGCATAATTTAGAGCATCCGTCACTTTTGTTATGCTTCTGATTTTTGTGTGTCGATTTTTTTTGAATTTTTCTAATATTTAGCATACTGCGCTCTAGTCCACGTTGGCATGTGTTAATTTTATTTTTTGTTTTGGAAGTATATCTCCAGGTTTGACACGCATACGTAAGGCACGGCAGCAGACAGGAATTCATGACTCTACTTTTAATTTTTGTTGACATATTGCTTTTAAAGATCTCCTTGAGGCTACAATATTTGTTCCAGGTGACTTGTATTCGCCTTTCAATTTCCAGTTCATTACTTTTTCTATCCAAGCTAATCTGTTTACCTAGATAAATGTAATTTTCTGTATACTTAAGTTTTTCGTTATCAACTGTTATAGTTTTTTTTGTGTTGTTTGTCATTAACATTGTTTTCGCCAGGTTCATCTCTAAACCTACTTCTCTACTAGCCATATTCAGTGATTGAATCATTAGTTGGAGTTCTGTGCTCGATTCAGAAAGGAGTACCAAATCGTCAGCAAAACGGAGATGGCTCAGGTGTTTTCCACCAATGTTCAGGCCCACACCCTTCCAATTTAGTTTCCTTATTGTTGACTCCAGTATAGCGATGAATAGTGTAGGTGAAGTTGGATCACCTTGCCTGACTCCCCTTTTGATGGGAAAACTAGGGCCAGTTTTTTCTAGCTTAACTCTTCCTGTGTTATTTGTATATATACTTTTGATTACTTCTATGTATTCGCTTTTCACTCCTTGTTCTTTTAGTGTATACCATATACTCTCATGCGATATTGTATCGAAGGCTTTTTTGTAGTCTATGTATGCAATATATAGAGGTCTGTGTTTTTCTGAGTATTTTTCAATAACAAGTTCTAGTGTGTGAATATGGTCTATCGTGGAAAAACTCTTTCTAAATCCCGCCTGTTCTATGGGCTGTTTAGCCTCCAGTGTAATGCTTATTCTTCGGTTTATAATAGAAGAAAATAACTTGTACAAACAGGGTAGTATGCTTATTGGTCTGTAGTTTGCAATGTCACACGGGTCTCCTTTTTTGTAAATTAGTATTATTTTTGATTCTGACCATTGTGTCGGTGTCTTATATGACTCTAATATATGGTTGAATAATTGTGTCAGTGGACTGGCTAGTAAGGTATGAGCTGTTTTTATGGCTTCATTAGTAATACAGTCTGAACCTGGGCTTTTGTCATCTTTCAATCTCATTATTGCATCAATAACCTCTTTGACTTCTAATGGTTCTCTGCAGCCCTTTGTGTTCGCATCCGTGGCAGTTGTGCTCTCGTGGTTCTGTGAGCTAAACAGGGTTTTATAGAAGTCTGTGGCTACATTTATAATGTCTGTTCGATTGTACAATCTTTTCCCATCATTCTTTAGTGAGTCTATCCATATCTTATTAGTTCGTAATTCCTTGAATGTTTTTTGGTGCTACCCGTTTGCAGTAGATGTTTTTCTATAGTATTCTCTCTATATCTTGAGTAGTCATGCTTTATCCGCTTACTAATTAATTTATATAGTGCTGAAGTTTCGTTTTTCATTGACCTAGATTTGGGCTTGGTTTTTTGTAGTTCTTGTCTTCTCTTAATAAGTTTAAGTGTATTATCAGATAAGATCTTATGGCTTCCCTTTGTTCTTATTTAATAATTGAGCATATTGAAGACTTTGAGTGATAGCTTTTATTATTTTATCATGACATATTTGTACTGAACTCACCTCTTGTAAGTCTATATCTGGTAAATGGGATAGAATGCCCTCTTTGTATAGTGTTTTTTCTTTTTCACTCTTCAGCAAGGAGTTTTGGTAGGTTTTGTATTTAATTCGGCTATTTGAAATTATATTGGTCTTAAATTTTTTGAAGCATAGCCAAGTTGTAATACATGTGCATTGCTGGGCCTCAAATCCATTGTTCGACGGCGGTGGGAAAGCTCAAACCGGCGCGCCGGCTTAGCTGGCTAGTTACCTGTCATGTATAAAATCTGTTATCAAGCACCTAACAGTGTATTCCGGCAGCTGTCGTTAAAAGCCAGTAAGTAAGCCAGTAAATTTAGTATGAATTTACATAGAAATTATTTCAGATCGAAAAGATCACTTCCAGCGAGACATGTACCTACCCGCAAAGAGAAGCCCAAATATAGTTTTATTATTTTTTTCCATCTGTTTGAATGCGTCTTTTCGACGTTGGCGACATCTTCCATCGACATCATAATTCTTAGCACGCGTCAATGCCCTTAAAAATAATACTACTTAGTTGAATTAAATAACAGTCCATGAGACTTAACAAACTGTATGTCTCAGGGTGATGAGCGCAGTGTAGTTCGTAAATTTTGACGCATCTGTACTAGTCAGAGGTTACCGCGTAACTTCAGGCGTAACTTCATTCCATGATGCGTCAAATCACAGTCTACGTGCAGCCTACGTTAGATAAATAAATCGTTTAAGACTGCTACGGTGACGAGAACAGATATCCCCTATGACACAAAGTCACAAACCATGTTTGTAGCCCTGGTAGGTGAAGAAGGAAGTGTCTCTCAGGGAACATATCTGTGTTTCGGTCAGGTTGGGCAAGGCCGGCTTAGCAGTCTCCAGGTACTAATGGATAACGTTCAGTTCAGAACCAAAACACCGTATGTTATAAAAGTCCATGGCAAGCGAGTTGGCGGTCGACTTAAACCTCTTGCTTCGTTTGGACCGAGCAGCTGGCAGAGAATTTACACTAGTTAAGGGAATTTCTGGCGCTTACACAGTACTCTCATGGAAAAATATCTCTTGAATCTGTACTGTGATAGCATCAGCACCTTTCCGGGAAACAGTAGTAGCTTTGTGTGATCGAACGTATGTATCTACATATTAAATATGCTATGCGCAAAAGTAGAACCCGTCCCGGAAGCGCACTCAAGTTGTTTTAATCTTTTTTGGTCGGAAGCACTTTTAAGGCAGGATTTACACAAAACATTTTGTTTGAGTGATTGAATATAAATACATTAATGCGAAGTAGGTAACGCCAGAAGGTTTTTGAAGATAAGTTCAATGTATATGACCAATAGCTCTAATAACATTTAAAATCCCAAAAATGGGTTTGTGTATACTTGACAAACTATTTGAAGGAAGTATGGAAAAGCTTTTTTCACATTTGAAAGGTTAGCCTTTTACCATTGTCTCACCTGTTGGTAAGTAATGATGTGGCCAAAGATGGTAAACAGGCATAGAATATAAGACCTAGAATTCCTGGCACTGAAACACAGCTGGAACACTGCCGGAATATACCGTAAGGAACTTTGCAACAGATTTTCTACTTGAAGGCCGTGCTAACATTCACAAAATTACCTTTCCACCATGCGGTGAAGCTGAAACATGCGGTACGATTTTAACCATGGCGCCCTACACGGCGGCAGTTTATAGTTATTGCCTCTGATCCATCACTACTCTAAAGGTTTCCTTTTCTATGAATTTATACAAGAGGACGCATTTCAATGATAAGAGAAAGGAGATGCGGAATCAAGGTTGGTAAATACGGCTTTGGATTCTAGCCTCCACAAATACATCGTCCACTATAAGCGTGCATCAAGGACAGGCACAATTAAGTTCTAAAATTTTACTGCATTCTGTTAGCGTTCAAATGAATTGCATTGCACGCCATTGTTTCAATTATGAAAAGAGCTGATGATGATGAAATATATTCTGTGCTAATCCCGAATCTAATCTATCCTTATTGAAAGTTTCATCCTAATCGGTTCAGTCGTTTCAGCGTGAAGTAGTAACAAACATACTAACTTATACTTTTCTTTAAACTCATATTTCATAGTCGTTACCGGGGTTGGTCAAAATATTTTTATTTTGATATTAATTCGTGCGTGAATAGACCCGAGGTAACCATTAAGAAATACTAACTTATATTTAGATTATACTAGTTATGCCCTGATTAATGATGATGCTGATTAAAAGTATCCTATTTGTTAATCCAGTGCCTCATCTACCTCCATCAAATTTCATCAAAATTGGTCCAGCCATTTGAGCGTGAGAATTTAACAAACACACTCATAAACTTTCGCCTTTATAATATTAGTGTGATAAATTGTTTTAATTTCAATGTGTGACTCCAGGTTGGTGACTGGCCATAATACGTAAGCCAAAACGGTTTTGCCCTTTGTGTCATTATCATTAGTAAAATCAACACAAAGACACCCACATCGACCAAGCACCTAATGGTGTTTTCCGGCAGCTGTCCTTTAGAGTTAGTAATTCTAGGTCAGTCTGACCACCTTCGAGGAAATCATCATTTATACCATCAGGTATAAATGATGATTAAGATTAATTACTATTAATATTTATTAATATTATTATTATAATATTAATATTATTTTATTATTTTTTCTATTATTTTTATTATTATTAATTATTATTATTTACCTACCTAAGATAGTAAAAAGGAGCAAAGGCTAACGGATAAGCTAAGTAAAAAAATATTATCACTAAAGTAAAACACAAACTGCAGTAGTAGTACCTAAATTGATTTGTTTACTGCAGCTAATAACCAGTATAAGTAAATATTAATTTAAATGTCAGTATATCACCCATATTAGAGGCAGTTAATGTGATAAACGATATGTGATCCGATATATTAATGCACTTGTGGCTCATTGGGGCCAGTTTGCGGAAGCTGGGGGACTCATCTATCAGCTGATAAGCCATTATATTCGCATATAAACTACATTTTCATAATACTATAATATCTTGTGTCATCAAATGGAATTAAATTAAACAAAGGAACGATGCTTATTAAGTATCTCACTTCAACATTGTTAGACGTTCATTGGTGAATAAACCATTGAGGGGGGCCATATCACATGATTGGCAGGCGTCTTGGAGATGGCAGTGTAGATGGTAGTTCGTCGGAAAGCGCCTTGTATTTTTCCTTTAGTTGCCTTCTCCAACTCCCACAGGAAGATTGGGGAGGCTGCAGTGTCCGGCACCCCACGAGGAATTTAGTATTTGATATTGTTATAAACTTTGGATGGTGGTAGAAAATTTAGCGAATACAAAATCTATCACTAAGCACCTAATGACGTTTTCTGGGTACTGTCCTTGGGAACCAGTAGAACTAATCTAGTTCCCATTCAGTTCTAATTCTTATTCTGCTTACCATTAAATCCAAAAAAATCATATATCATCACTTACCATCTGGTGAGATTGTGATCAAAAGGCAGCAATAAAAAGTATTAGTAACAAAAAACACTCTTAGCTGCGTTCTTTTTCGTAGGATTTTGTCCGCAGCTAGCTAAAGATTGACACTTATATGCACGAAGTTTTAAAAAAATAGTTAGGTATATACCAATATAAAAAGTGCGCACTGAAATCATTAGAATTTAAAAGCAAATAAATAAAACTAGCCTTTGACATTTTACAATTTCTTAAATCTTCAAGATAAAATCACAATCACATCATTCAATCAATCACAATTACAGACATCGTACATTGGTGTTCGGGGAAATTATTATCTGACCTCTGATTCAGGCGCTACTTTACAAAAATCTCCTTAATACTATAGTCCGGTCAATTTAGACATTCGAAGTTACATAAAGTCCCAACAAGCTGAATTTCTGTGAAGTTGTTCAAAACATAATTACAAACAATGTCTAGAAGTTCCCCATCATTCCCCTGTAAGGAAAAAAATTAATTCAAGGTCACAGGTCAAAAAAATAGATATTCGCGATTTTTAGCAAAACGGTAAGTTTTATCATAAAAGTACCTCAGACAAAAATTATAGATCATATAATTATCTATAAAAAATGTATCAATACTTTTTTTCTTACGAGCCACTGTTTCTGAGATATAACGATTCTAAAAGTTATAAAAGTTGTTATCGTTATAATATGCACACGTTTCCACGCCACCTATGAGGTAGTGTACTTAGCGCGTTTTTTTTAACGTGGTTTCCCCAGTAGGCCCACTCCACGGGTCAGTTGTGATCCTGTTTAATGTAAAACTATTGCAAAATAACGGAAATTTTCAAAGATTGGGAAAGATAAAAGCGATGTAAATGAAAAAAAAGTGTTGAAGTTTATTCGTCTTATTCGTAAGTTTCAAATTCGTGTTCTTCTTCTCCTGCTTCTTCTTCATCTTCATTTTGGATGCAAGTCAATTGCGTCAATAGCGATGTATCGCATGATACTTCGTCGGAGTCAAACGAATCCTCCATTGTTTGTGATTCAATATTAGAGCACGACCGGCCTTGACAATTTGTGCATGCCAAAGAACAAGACAGTCCGACTTTTTTGCAACCACATTTAGCACTGCATCCCTTTTTGCAGTTGCAAAAAATGGTGTTCAGCAGTTTTTCCGGCGCAGGTGGAAGTAAAGTTTGAACTGGCTCTAATATATTGTTGACAAACTTCCAACCCCAGTCTGTAGGGTCTAGCTGATAACCAAGCCACACTTGAACTTGGTAATATACTCAAAAAAGATGTTGGTGAGCAGCATATGAGGTTGGAGGAAGACAAGCTAATTGAACTTGTTTTTTATTTTTAGTATTTTTAACGAAACATGCATATCGATGCTTATCTAAACAGGTAGTTTTTTTATTAGCTCCGTACATAGAGAGAAGAAAGCGGATGCCGTTGGTAATAACTTCTTGTTGAGTTGAATCACTTTTTTTAAAAACTTCAGCACATTGAATTAAATCTTGTTTTTCAAATATTTTGAACATCTTTTTCGAGTATATTACCAAGTTCAAGTGTGGCTTGGTTATCAGCTAGACCCTACAGACTGGGGTTGGTTACAGAAGTTTGTCAACAATATATTGGAGCCAGTTCAAACTTTACTTCCACCTGCGCCGGAAAAACTGCTGAACACTATTTTTTGCAACTGCAAAAAGGGATGCAGTGCTAAATGTGGTTGCAAAAAAGTCGGACTGTCTTGTTCTTTGGCATGCACAAATTGTCAAGGCCGGTCGTGCTCTAATATTGAATCACAAACAATGGAGGATTCGTTTGACTCCGACGAAGTATCATGCGATACATCGCTATTGACGCAATTTACTTGCATCCAAAATGAAGATGAAGAAGAAGCAGGAGAAGAAGAACAAGAAGAAGAACAAGAATTTGAAACTTACGAATAAGACGAATAAACTTCAACACTTTTCATTTACATCGCTTTTATCTTTCCCAATCTTTGAAAATTTCCGTTATTTTGCAATAGTTTTACATTAATCAGGATCACAACTGACCCGTGGAGTGGGCCTACTGGGGAAACCACGTTAAAAAAAACGCGCTGAGTACACTACCTCATAGGTGGCGTGGAAACGTGTGCATATTATAACGATAACAACTTTTATAACTTTTAGAATCGTTATATCTCAGAAACGGTGGCTCGTAAGAAAAAAGTATTGATACATTTTTTATAGATAATTTTATGATCTACAATTTTTGTCAAAGGTACTATTATGATAAAACTTACCGTTTTGCTGAAAGTCGCGAATAACTCATATTTTTGACTTTTGACCTTGAATTAAATTTTTTCCTTACAGGGGAATGATGGGGAACTTCTAGACATTGTTTGTAATTATGTTTTGAACAACTACACAAAAATTCAGCTTGTTGGGACTTTATGTAACTTCACTCTCATTTTTTGGTCTAAATTGACTGGACTACTAACAAATATTATAATATATTTTCAGAAAACATCAATGAAATATTTTATTGAAACATTTATACAATAATTACACTAGTAGCCCCGTGGGGTGCCAGAAAAAATACTAGAAGGGCAGTTCTTCTGAAGAACTGCCAGTTTACACTTCCATCCCCCAGCCATCTGCCAAGCGTGGGGATTATTTCAAACCTATTTATATGGCAACATAGGAAGAGGAGGCTATGTTCAGCAGTCGACGATCTACGATCTAGTGTTTTTATAAAATATCAACATGATTATTTCTGAAAATTTATTCTCAAATATTTGTTAGTAATAATATGATCTGACTTAAAATTCTTGCACATAAGCTCTGGAGTAACACAACTCTTGAATGGACACGCAGTTCACTTCGATAAAACTTCGTATACGCACAAACAGACTCAGATGATAGCCTTGATAAACAATAAAAACACGATTTAAAAGCTAACATATTTACTTTCCCTTACAATATATTCAATTAACTCAATAAAATTACACTGAGAATAAAATATTTTAAATATAATCACAGGTTGTTTATGATGCAATATTTTGTACAAGGTATTGTGCTGCATACATTAATTACATTCACTACCGGTTTCACAATCTCTTGACAAGAATTGACTGAAGGAAAAATTTTATCTTAAATAATTTTATCCATCAGAGTTGAAGAGTTCCAATAAGTGTAATAAATATTAACGAAACTACTGAATTATCACAGTTATTAAACACGGCGAAGCAGCAGAAACATTATACCCTAAATTACCATATCAAATTTCAATCGAGTAGATTATAAAACCTCCCGTTTGGTTTTATATCGTGTCTTTGGTTAAATTTCATACATGTCTAATTATAACTGTCAGTTAAGTCTTACCTTGAGACAGTGAAACCAGAACTCATACAATAATGTCCCTACCAAGTCGATCAAACTCGTTGGCAAAGTAAACCATATCCTTGTGATCTAAAGCCGAGTTTTGGAAAACGATACGGAAGAAATTGGCGAGGTCGCCTTGCGGCTGATACGTGACCATCATGCTTCCTTCTTTTATCATGCGCTCTTTTATTTTCGGTGCAACCTTGTTCAACCTATCTTTGAAATCTGGTTCGTTCTCGCATCCGCGCAAGCATTTTGGTATATACCAAAACATGATGTTTGTACATTCCGGTTCGTCGACAACAAGACGGAAACCGTCTCTATTTTGGATGAGATTAGTGAAGTATTTGGCGTTATCGAAAAGTGTGTCGATGTGTTTTTCAAATCCTTCGCTGCCTTTAGCTTTCCACATAAACCAGAATTTGAGAACGTCCGCTCGGCGCCCGCATTGTATATGTTTGTCTCCTGTGTCATAAGAGGTGTCGTAAAATTTATCCTTTTGGAAGAGGTACGTGGCGTTGGAGGAGTGAGCTTCGCTGAGGATGTTCTTGTGCCTAATTAGGAATGTAGAGCATTGCTGCGGTGCCGCCAACAGCTTGTGAGGGTTCCACGTCACGGAATCGGCCCTGGAAATAGACACTTGTCAAAATATTTTTCATAAAATACAATATAACAGTTAAAAACACAGTATATCTAAAGAGTATATCGATCCGCGACCATTTTGATTATTTTACGAAGTTTCCGCGCATGGTTAAAGTTGTAGGTAGGAAATTGAGTCGAGGACATTTATAAAAACAAAACATGTTTCATAACTGATACCGTAAACTGACGTTTCCGATATATTTCGAGGTAAAGTTCTCCATTTAAGAATAATGAAAATCATTACAAATGCATTAAAAGACGTGTGTTGATGCATTCCATACTAAATTGCAACACATTTCTTATAACTTTTATCAACTGCACTTGTATGCGCAAATAAAAATTAAAAGTTGGAGATAAAAGTTGTAAATTACAAAAAACTCTTCATACAAACGTAGTTTTTTCACATTAAAGTATTAACTTTAAGTATTAGAAACGCTACGAAAATACATTCTACATCGAAAATCGAGCCCTAAGAATTTTGTGATTTAAAGTCGATAACAACTTTTTTCTATATCTTACATTCTAAATCTTTGGTGAGAAAAGTCGAGTTACATTACCTTCTTTTATGCGATAATGATGATTGCTTTCTAATAAATATTTAAATCGATCAATGAACTATTACTTTCACAATAAAATGTGTAAACATACTTAGATAATATTTTTTATAATTTTCACTGTTCTAATTTGACAATCTTTAACTGCAAATATATTGGACACGTGTCTTTAAGGATATGATACCCTATTTATCTACTATTTTTTTGTTTGATACAATTTAAATTTTTTGTACAAAAATCATGAATATACATTTTTCAGTTGGCGGAAACTTAAAAAAAAATATCAAAATGGCGGCATGTGGATATGCCAGCTTCCATAAAATAATGTTCAAGGTCCTCTAATTAGTAGGTATACGATATTTATATTGGGTTATTGATAAAATGCTAACAACCTTATAGGGTTCACTTCTGCTAGTCCTAACAAACATGATATATTTTACTTTTATTTTAATTTAAAAAAATTGATTTTTATGTTTTTTTGACGGAATAAGCACGAAGACCACCTGATGTTAAAAGTATCTTGTGCCGATAATGTACCATTTCATATGTTTTATTACTTTGTTCGATGTAAATATTTAAAACTCTTTTCAAAAGGAGCTGAGTTTTAACATGAAGGGCACTTTGGGCAGCAAATTTCTGCGCGAACGAGACATAAGAACCAATGTCTCGGAGGGACAGTGCAATCAAGCAGCACGAAGTTGGTGACATTAGTACTATATTGGTCAGTTTTATTATTTAATCACAAGCAGGCGACTTGTTCCTTTCATCATTTTATGATATAAAGAAACATAAGTAGAATAGAAGTAGGAAATCATGACTATAAAGTTTATATTAAAATCTGTGTACACAATATTCCTACCAAACCCTCTTCTAACCATGAAAGACCTCGCAAATCATAATTACATTCGTTACAACCAATCCAATTACAATTACAGCTCCCCTCGCAAATCAAACTAATTGGTCTGAACCGAAAAGAGGAAAAATAACAAGTCACAAGTCTGATACTCACATTTCGATGCCACTCAAGAGGTGCTTATGTTTCTTTGACATCAAAGCTCCGCCTCCCCACGCCGCGTCAACATGCATCCAAAGATTGTACTTCTTACATAAAGCAGATATGGGCACAAGAGGATCAAAAGCCCCGTAAACAGTAGTCCCAGCTGTAGCTGTCACCAAAAATGGCGATGCTCCGTCATCAAGAGCTTTATTTATCTTATATTCTAGATCTTGTACGTCCATTTTGCCAAATTTATCTGATTTCACTAATATACAGTTGTCTGAGCCAATGCCCATGAATGTGGCCATCTTTTTGGTTGAGTAGTGTGCTAGCTCTGATGTGAATAGAACAAGCTTGGGAACAGCGTATACGCCTTTGGTCTGTAAAACAATGTGTAAATACATTATCGAAATTCGAGGTCAAGTTTCGAGAAAAGAAGTCCTAGTATCGACTCCCCAGGGATTTTATTTTATAGCAAGCATTTCACCAATTTCTCACATGGTGGTAAATAATGATGTGGCCGAAGATGTTTTTCAGGCTAACCTAGAATAGATCCCTAGCTCTCAAGGACCAGCTAGAACATAACGTTAGGTGCTTGACGTTACTTGAGGGTGGTAGATAGCCCGGTAGGCATTTGCAAAATGCTTTATCAAAATGCAAATTGCTATAATGACTGTCATCTTAAGACAAGAACCGGTACCAACAACATGCAGCCCTCCGAGGGAAGATAGTGCTCAGTAGTAATGCCGTTAACGATCACCCATCCAAATAATAACGGCAGAGAAGACGTTGCATTACTAAGTGAATAGGTTAAGAACGCCTAAGTTAGCAACGCTACGAGCGCTTTAAATTTATTTTGTTTTTTTTTGGAAATACTTATAGTCCGGATTTTGAAAATATGCCTAATAGGTCAGTCTCGATCGTGCGCTCGGTGAGTCAAGACCTCCTGAAGATGCTTCGTTTAGAAGCGAAACTAGTCGGATATTCTTCCGGTTAGGCTGCGTGATGTTTGTGACATCACGTGGAAAATTAGGCGGAATTGTCACTAGATATATATTTTTATATTTTTGAAGTGTTTTATTAAAATATTATTTAATGTTTTCTTAAGATAGTTTTAAAAATATTTGTTATTATTAAATATGGATTTCCGCAAAGTAACGCCTGAATCTATTCATGCTCCTATATAACGGACCTTAAAAAATCTGGATTATAAGAGTGTAAAAACATCATGCTTACACTTGCAGCATAGATTATACTACATCTCAACTTCAAGGACATAAATAATACAAGATATAAGGTAGAACTTTCAATTAGATTTGCATAATCCTTTAGATGGATGATTGATTGCTATAATATGTACATATAAATGCCCCTATCAATATGACTTAATGAGATGGGTTTAGTATTCCTGTATGTTTGATTTTATAACCTCTCATTAATCAGCGTCTGCTTTTGCCCTAGAACTCATAATTGTCGATCAACCACTAAGAATGACAGATCGCCTATAGTCACATACGTACCACCTCCACCATTATTCACACACTGATCGACTCACTATTGTCACATTGCAACCACCCACATTTAGTCAATCCTACATTTAGCCTAATTGCCGGATTTGTTTGTTTTTCTTTCTATATTTAATCTTTTGTTTATATAAATAATTTATACAATATTCACAAGTATATATATATTAATAAAAAATCTTAGGTACAAAAGGTGACATTATAGGTAACAAATACTTTTCCTTTGACAGATTTTATGGTTAATATTGTTAGATATTTGGAAACTAGATTGTCAGTTTACGTGGGTTCTTATAGGCTTAGATGTATGATAACTGCCCTAATGTATTATGCTATGGAAATGTGAGTACAGTTTCGCGCAATACACTAACTGCTTAAATGTAAAGTATAAATAAGGGTACCCAAGACACAGGCTCTGCCTAGTTTGGGACCCATAGATATTCTCACTAATCTCAACATGAAACTCTTTAAATGTTATTTAGTATGTACTGTATAAGTCTATTGTTTGGAAATAAATTATTATTATTATTAATATATTTTATCTGATAAAAATATATTCGATATAACCTTTAAGTATATTACATATAATTTGGGAAGATAAGAGTGCTTAGAACTCGCCCTGCCCTATCTGAGATACTATTCGGTCATATTTTAAACGACTTCAGAGAAAGGAGGGTGTTCTCAATTTGGTTATGTTTTCAGTTATTTGTTACCTATGAACTTCGTCATTGATGAGCTGTTTCTTTTATTTGTAAGCATATACTTTAAGATCGGTCCCTTAGAAATTACATTTAAATTGGTCTAGTAATGTGTTTTAAGCAAAATAACGAGAGTAAATATGTCATCCACTTACAACTTAGGGTCCTAACCACTAGACGATCACGGCCCAAAGATCAAACCCAAAGATAGGCTTGCTCTTTGATCAGTGGCTGTATAAAATCAACACCATCAGCTGCTCTTGATGTCATCCTGGGCCTGACGCCACTGCATCATCATATACAGCAAGAAGCAATGGCGGCGGCACTAAGGATAAAGTCAACAAACCAGTGGATAGGCACGGGACAAATCACAAACCATTGTCGAATACTAGACAAGGCCACTAAAATAATCCCCGATTCAAAGCAAGGAACTGACAAAGTGACCCACCTTGACAATAAGAAGTACAATCTAGCTACTGAAAACAGTGCTCTGGCAGATCTAGTGCCGGCATACAATATCTATACAGATGGCGCAAAAAACAAGACTGGTGCAGTTTGTGGTTACTACTCACTGGAATTTGGAATATCAGATTCAAAAGGGCTGAATAAAACTACCACAGTAATGCAAGCAGAGGCAATGGGATTACTGCTAGCTGTGAGGGCAATATCACATCTAGACATAACACCCAGTTTAGAAAGTGAGCGTGAGGGCAAGCTCTTTATTTTTTACTACAGACAGTGCGGCTGTAATATATGCACTCAGATAACCAGTAACCAGATCTAGAGTCATAACTGAGTGTCATGCTGCCTTACAAAGGCTGTCGAAAAACTACAGAGTAACGATAACATGGAAAAATGGACATAGTGCATGTCCGGGCAACATAATGGCAGATACTCTGGCAAAGAAACAGGTATGTGATGACGTAAAGAACCTTTGCAAGCCATCAGCAATGGAAGTACGGGAACTACTACGTCATCACACCGAGAGAGAACAACAAAACCTGTGGAATAAGACAGAGAAATGTAAACAAACAAAGTCAATGTTCTCAACTCTAAACAAGAAGCTGACAAACAACCTGCTGAAACTAAAGCGAGGAACCACGCATTGTAGCAGGCCTTATTACAGGTCATTGTAACCTGAATTACTTTCTGCACAAAACTGGACCAACAGAAGTCCTCTTTGTAGAGGCTCTATGCAAAAAGATGAGACCGTGGAGCATGAACTAGTGTGTATGCACTGCGAAGCCACGGAACAAATACGAATTATAACCGGACTACAAGAGTCAATCTCATCGACGACATCCTCACCACCATCACACACGTCACTGGAGCAGCTATGTCAGCGACCCAAAGTCCTTCTCCGCTATATCTTGATATAGCACCAGCGCCAGCTTCTACACAAGTCATCCCAACTCCTTGGAGTTGGGATGACTTGGGTAGAAGCTGGCGGGGGAAATGCACAAAACACCCAAAGCGGGACGTCAGTGCAGGACATATCGCCCCCAAATAGAATAAGAAGATGTCATCCACTTAGACGAAATAGGGGTGAGAGTTATATTTTACAGATTTACACTCTGAAAGGCACTCCCCTCCATATTTTGAGAGTAGTTGCAACTATTACTTCCTACACAAAGAATCATATTTCACATATTATTGTTTCACTGTGACTGACGCCATTGAAAATTTACTGTTGAGGGTCGCACCTTCGTGAGAGAATATAGCACTTATTTAACAATAATAGCTAATAGTTTGAAGTTGTAACTCCTATGAATTTCTGCTCTCCTGGTTCTTTGAGTTGAATAAATAAATCATAAAATGGTTTAAGAATTCGTATATATATATATATAAGTATTTTTACGCCAAAATTTCGTGAATCTCTTCATATTGTAAACCAGACCGGAATTTTGGTTGGAATAAATAAAAAGTGAGGGATCCGATTATGGTATCTTTACACAAGAAAACACCGTTACAAAATAGTTTAGTTAGTTAAGGTCTAATAAACCACACCAACTACAACTTTAATAATAACATAATAATGACAAAATATCTTTTACGAATACATGTATATAGATATGTTGGTAATCTCGGGTTAATAGAATGTCAATCAATTTAATGAATACGCCATAGCTGCCTTAGCATTCTTGACATTTCATATTAACTTTGGCTTAATGTCAATTTGTATATATTATAATAGGCCTGTCTACTGTCTAGGTCATGCATACATACTCATGTATACCAAGTGAATTCCGATAGCTGACATAGTAACTTGATTTCAAGGGCTAATGTTTAAACTAGTAAAGACTCGATGTACATAATCATACCACTCAGCTAGGTTCTTTCTAAGACTGGTAAAAACAGTGAAGTCGAAACTGTCTGTTCCGGCAGCTGTCTTGGAGAGTCAGTAATTCTAGGTAAAGTCTGTTGACACCTTCGACCATATCATCAGATACCATCGGTTTACATATTCAGCAATTTGAAAAAACTTAAAATATAGATATAGTTTAGTTCCTGTAATAATATAAAAATACTTTTCAACATGACTATTACTTTTTTTCATTGTATAATGCGGGTGAAACTTTTACGGTAAATCGGTTATATTATAAAATAATTTAAAAAAATAAAACGGTTTCCCACACTGAAAAGTATGAAATAACTTGTTTGAAGTCGGTAACTAGCTGATTTGAAACATCTCACATTATCATGGTCCGACTTTCATAAGTTATTTCAAATAGGTACTTTTAGAAGTGAAAGTTGGTACTATATGAAAAAAAAACAATAATTGTAGTGATGCATACGGCTTTTAAAACATCATTCAATCGCTTAAAATTCTGTTTACCGTCGACAAGTAACAATTACCATTAAATCATCCAGATAAGCAAATACATATATCAGTTAATTGACTATAACTTAAAAACTAGTCACGCAATTTTAATGAAATTTAAATTGGCCACATTGGAACTATACTCTATCCAGTAAAAAAGAATCATCAAAATCAGTTAAGAACCAACATCACTAATTCAGTCCTGAAGAGCGCCACTCCCTTTTTACCAACTTCCACTCCCTTTTTACCAACCACGTTGAACACTCGAAAGTAATATTTGTAATTGTGATTATCAAAAATTACGTTTACATTCGCGTTATTGCGATAATTATGCCATTTACTATTTAAATTCGATGACAAAATAACGATTGCTGCTACCAGCGATAGTCAATAAAGAGCATAAAAGCGTCATCTACGCTGCCTTTTTTCAACCACGTTGAACTCACCAAACTACTCTAAGTAATATAATAATAGTAATTTCTAGTGATCATGAAAGTATACGGTTGTATTCGCGTTGTAGCAAGAATTATACCATTCACTATTTACATTAAATAGCAAAATAACTATTGTTGCTACCAGCGATAGTCAATTAAAAATATAAGAGCGTCATCGCCACTCTCTTTTTCTTGAGAGGGTAAATGCCATCTCATTACCCATGGGGGCGGTGGAAGGGGATATGTGGGACTTGAAACCACTAAAACCCCCTCGTGAGCAGTTCTCCGCCGAGGTGGGGTAAGATAAGGTCGCGTTAGCAGTCCCCTTGCCCCGGCGGTAGGCCCGAACTCAATCGGGCCTCTGCACCTGTGGAGGGGCGACCCGTCTCACCAAGGGCACCTCCCAAACATGTAGGGCCGTGCAAGCTGGTGGAGAGTCCCCCAACTCTCCACTAGTGACCCCACCACGGAGAAGGATGGACATCTTCCTCCCTGACCCACACCGCGGTCTCCTTCTGCATCATTTTAACCACGTTATAGCCACAAAAGTTAAGGTTGTATTTGTAATCATCGGAGATTACGGATTTATTCGTGCTATAGCGATAATTATGCCATTCACTATTTAAAATCCAATGGCAAAATAACGATTGTTGCTTCCAGCGATTGTCAATAAAAAGTTTGAGGGTCAACGTTTTCAATTAGCGTTACAATTGTAAAGTGAATTATTTCGCTTGAAAACCTACTTGTTCTGTTATTATAATTATATTCACCGTACTATATAACCTTAGAGTTTTATTACTGAAATTAACTGATTGTTACAAAGGCCATCCACTTTTAAGTGCATAACAGTACCTACTATAGTTTATTTTGGCACAGATTCAGCTGTTCGTATATTACATTATGATACTATCGTTAAGAATTTAAGCAATTCATCAATATATTCCTGATTTTAGAGTTACTAAATGTAACCACACTTTACGAGGAATCGGGAACAGTGTTTCAAAATTAATAAGAGGTACTATCAGTAGGTATACTGACTATCGTAATACGCTTATACCTAACGTAATATATTTAGAAACAAAACCAAGAAGAAAATATAGGTGCCATGGCCCATATTTCAAACTTTGTTTTTCTTTTTTCCTTTTTATAATTATATTAATGGCAAAAACAACCTACTTATTGGGTAGATTTTTATGTTCTACTTCCGAATGGCTTCTTCCGCATGAAAATTATATGTACTCATTAGATTTATATGAAAATAATATTTTTTTATAATTATATAATCCAAGACTGACGAAATATATATACCAAATTTGTTTAGCCGTTTTGGAGAGAGTGGTAATAAAAAACATAAACGCACCCACTCACAAACTTTCGCGTTTATACTATAAAAACGATAAATTGAAGTATTTAGAGAATAAATATATTAAATCATGTCATAATGATATTCAATCATTATTCTTATTACACTTTGAATTACCGTTTTAGATAACTAAGTACTATCAATAAAGCTATGATGTACGCAATTTCGATAACTAATTTTAGTGAGTTAATTTAAAGTATAATTTTATCATTTACCTTTGAAAATTATTAACATTATTTTGTTCGCATTTCAAAACGATGATCATTTCCACTGCGATTGAATTAGAACAAGGCCTTTTTTGTTGAAACTTCTTTGGAACTTATCTAAGTGTATATCCTTTTTATTAAAACAATAATTTTACAAATAGGTTGATGCGTAACGAAGTTCGGAGGTTATAAAAAAAAACAACGGATTACATTTTCTCCTCCCTCGTCGATGGTTAAATTTTTTTGCAAAAAAAACATCTCCATTTGTTAATATTCCAAAACAAAAATTGAACTAAAAGAATAATAAACTTTTCGCATTGTAATTTGTAACTCAAATACTACTCGTCAGGTCTCAATCGAATTAAAATAGGAACACATGACAAGCACCACCTTTAGAATAAAAAAAAATAAACATCAAAATCTGTTAGTTAACCCAGTAAAAAGTTATGAGGTTATAACCCAAAAAAATACTCGACTTGAGAAGGTCCTCCTTTTTGAAGGTTAGAAATATGTTTCCATCATATCAATCCGTTATTTTTTAATCCATTTCATGTTTCTCGTATAATAAGAATATTTTTTGCACATTTAATTTGTATCAGGATTATATGGTAATTATATTTTTTTGCAATATTAGTATCTAGGTCAAGGTCATTACGGAAGTTTTATTAATGTACCATAGAACTAACGTCACATTTAGAATCATTCATTATTATAAATACTATATTACCTTATTCCTGTTTCCGTTACTTTTAATATAACATTACAATTTACAGCATAACTTATCTATAGAATGATATATTTTTTTCTTTCTAAAAAACACCAATTTTTTTTTTTATAGTATCCTAATTAGAACCTCGTTCTATTGTATTAATAACCGACGGAAAAAGTAGGAGGTTTTCAATACGACTACATTTTTTTATTGTGTGTGTGTTACTTCATAACTCTTTGCAGGGTGTATGTTGTCGACGGACCTCTTTTAGTACCGGCTGTTTTTCTACCTCTTTTGAGTCTGGCTGTTTTTCTATAATTTGACATAAGAAAAAGAACTTTTTTGAGTAGTATGTAGCAGTGTTTTATTTGAGTGATGTTGTAAAATAATATTTTTCATGTAATAAAATTTATATTGTGCTTTTTCCTTTAGTTATCATTTTGTAGATCTGTTTTCCGCATCGGTTTCATGGTGGCAGAAGTGGGATATATCAATAATATATATATCAGTGTACTTATTTTGATTGGTTTTATACATTTAAAGATGTTGCATGTCAGTCCAATTTACCATGATACCATTTTAATTTGAGTGGGGTCTAACGAGTAGTATTTGACCTATCCCTAATAATGCGTATTTAAGGCTGAAATCGTTTTTATCACTTAAAATTTTCAAGTAAACAAATTGCAATTGCTTAAATTGCGAATATTTACGAGTTTTACGCATTAACCTGCATATATAGGTCAATGGCTTTACGAGTTTATGCCGACCAGAATTTTCAAATAAGTGATCGTGGTCACGGGGTGGTCGTTCCACCTTGATTTTTACGTATAATCCAGAAGACAATTAGTATAAATTTAAACCAATTTTAAGTTTGATGGAGATGAAACGAAAATAGTGGTCACGACCAACCTTGACTGCGATCACGTATTTGAAAAGTCTGATCGGGATAAAATAATATATCTCGTATATATACGTAATTTAATCCATTGCAATTGACCAGTGCTATTTGAATTATGTTTACTACATTTAACATAATTTGTTGTGTGTTTAACAGTGTCAGATATTGTACCCCAAAGCAGTAGTGTGCAAACATTAACTATATTGAGGTGTGAAAGGCACTGTTATAAGGGAATTCAATGGACAAATGAAGCATAAGATTTAACATCTTGGAGAGATTGACAACGCATTCTCGAGACCTCTGGTGTTGCGGTTGTTTGTGGGCGACGGTGATCACTAACCATCAGGTGAGCCGCCTATTCGATTGCCATCCTATCCTATAAAAAAAATTTACAAGGTGATTGACAGTTATGGTCAGGCGAGACCACATACCATCAGGCGAGCGCCTTATTCATCTCGTAGTGACGAGATAAATAAGGCGCTATTTGAAGTGTCAAATAGATACAAAATTTTAAGTTGAAGATACCTATTTTATGTCATGTTAGGCAATGCTGCCAGAATGCCGGGCACGCTGCTAAGTGGTAGTAGGAGCGAGCATTTTGACTTTCTGTAGGCCTCCAATAGCCTTTGGGTTACCTAAATAATTGCCGTGGCTAGTAGCTGTAGGTATTCAAATTCAAATTCAAATTCAAAATCATTTATTCAATTTAGGCGTCTACGACGCTCTTATGAAGGTCAATTACAAACTTTAATATTGAAATATTCTACATAGTACTGCCACGTTCAGCAAAAAAAGCCACTGCGAGAAGAACGGGCAAGAAACTCGGGGCCATTCTTTTAAACGTCTGTTTACAATTTGTTATAAACAATATAATACAATTATTACAATATTTGTTTAAATTACGTAGGAGACAGGTGATGGCTTGGCAGAGGTGGAATTTTCCAAGCATTTTTGTCGTTTAAGTAATCACAAACTGTGTAGTAGGATTTCTTAAACAAAATGTTTTTCACGTGTAATTTGAATTTTCCTTCTGTGAGCATTGTAATATGTTCGGGAATTTTATTATAAAACCGCACACAATTACCTAAAAAGGACCTTTTATTTGTCTTTGCTAATCTTAAACACGGTACCGTTAATTTATATTTGTTCCTAGTGTTGTAATTGTGGTTGTCACTGTTTAATTTAAATTTACTCAAATTTTTCCTAACATACATAATATTTTCAAATATATACAGACTCGGTAAAGTTAATATATCAATTTCTTTAAAAAGATCCCTTAGAGATTCCATAGGATCCATTTCATATATGGCTCGAATTGCACGCTTTTGTAAGATAAAGATTGTTTCCATCTCAGCAGCAGCTCCCCACAGCAATACACCATACGACATAATACTGTGGAAGTACGCGAAATAAACTAGCCGTGCAGTAGCTACGTCTGTTAACTGTCTTATCTTACAAACTGCATATGCAGCAGAACTAAGTCTTCCGGCTAGATCATGTATATGTGGATCCCACTGTAAAGTTGAGTCCACTTTGATTCCCAGAAAGACTGTCGCTTTGTCAATAGAGAGTTTATCTAAGCCAAGCTTAATGTTTGGTTCAACATAAGGAACATTTGGTAAAGAAAACTTTAAACATTTGGTCTTTTTTGAATTTAAGAGAAGATTATTAGCGGCGAACCATTCAGAGATCATAGATAACACATTATTTACATGAATGAGTTCACTATCTTTCCTATCTACTTTAAAAATCAGAGAGGTATCATCGGCGAATAAAACAATATTGCAGAAATCTTTGACCATGCAAGGCAGATCATTAATATACGCTAGGAACAGAAAAGGTCCCAAAATTGATCCCTGCGGTACACCTATTTTTACCAAAGACCCGGTAAGTATATACGAAAAGTATAATGTTAAACTTCGCGAACAACCAACCTTCTATTAAATAAATGTATAATATACAATGCAAGGTTTAGCGTCGGCCTAAACCATTTAAGTACAATTTGCAACACGCAATTATTATCAGAAAATCGGGGTGAAGGCGAACCGACAATGTCTTCCTACAAAACCGGCAATTTTACTTAATAACTAGATTTACTAAGATAAACTAGGCACAGTTTTATATACCCTAGGTATCTACGTAATATTATAATTGGAGCGTAGAAGTAACAAGGCGTGAAATTGTTAGTATTATACCGTATGTGTGGCTTAAAGTTTTACTCTTTAAAGCTGGATTTTGGTCCCTGGTTCGATTTTCGGAACGCATTTATTGGATTTTCAGTAGTTCAGAGTCTCTATCTATGCTCGGTAAAATGAAATAGGCTTGCGCTATGACGGTGCTAAAACATATCTGATAAAACGTGAGTAGACACATAATTATTATATGAAATGGAAAAAAAAATAAAAGTAAAATAAAATAAATATATGATGTTATTACTAGGAGTATATTTTCATTTTATCCCCATTTGAAACCCCATTTTTTTTAATTCATTGAAATTCACAATTATATAACAGCTATTTTAATAAATTATGATTCTTAAAATATCATTCAGAAATAACCAAATGAAATTTTCGTATAAAAAAATCTATGAGTCAACTAATTAATTAAACGCTTCATTGTTCAAACAATAATGATTTTATTGAATAGGGTGTATAAAGCTTAGGGTGTATTAAGCCATCCAAAATAAGAAACAAATAATATACGATTTAAGCCACACGACTATAATTTTTCCTGTCGTAAATTTGTAATTTTGTAAGGCAACAAATAGTTAATTAGGGATATAACCATATTATCAGCTAGGTTTTTTTCTCCTTCCTTTCTATATTGAGATACAGCCTGGTGACAGACGGACGGACGGACGGACAGACGGATGGACAGCAAAGTATCAGTAATAAGGTCCCGATTTTACCCTTTGGGTACGGAACCCTAAAAATAATATAAGTCGAAATGTAATTTAGACTTGCACTAAGTACTCGTATCTCTATACGTGTAAAATATGTATAGGTAACATTGTTATGTTTGGTGGTAGTACGGAACCTTCTGTGTGCGATTTTACCTCGTTCTTAATAAGACGTACGTATTTCCCCGTGGACGGCTTGAATTGCACCCACTCGTATCTTCCTGTGGGTGTCGAAGAGGCAACGAAGATAAAATTATCGGAAGACGGAATATCTGCTATCTTACACTGCGGTTTCCATGGCAACTGACAAGGGTGGGTGTAATGGTTAAACTACCGATATCATTGAAGTTATGGCTGATGACGAAGAACATTATTACTGAACCCATCCTAGTAAAATGTACGTGGACTAGGATTAAAAGTCTATCCCCATGCGATGGTTCAGAACGAGCAGACAAATTTGAGTTAGTCATGTAAGCTTAGTGGTCAAAGCAAACCCCAACTATAGTGGATGACGCGAGTTCGAATCCCCAATGCACATGAATATATTTTTTCCCTCTCATCATAATTTTGTATTGTAATATAAGATACCTGCTAACTGTGGAGATACGGAAAAAATTATCAGGCGAATAGGTGGCTAAAGTATCGAAAGCATTACAAAATTACAAATTTACGAGGGGAAAAATTTAAGTCATGTGCGGGATTCTAACCCGCACCCATCCACCCCTTTAGCCGGGATATGCTCTGACCGATTGAGCTAACATGATAATGAATCAAAACTCATTTTTTCTTATCGTTCTTTAATCATGGTATTGGGATGGAGCGATATCTAAAGTTTAACTTACGTTGTACTACATTTTAAACATTAATTAATAAAACGTATCCGTAGACGGAGAAGTCAAGTGGTTGAACTGTTGATATACCCAACTGTGTAAACATGATCTAATAAGGTAAAGACCGTACTGATGAATGATGCATAAGTATAAAATTCTAATGAAACATAAGAGGATAAATTATTAGGTATATCCCCTTCCTTTCATCCGTGATAAGTTCCATTATTTCTTTATGGTAACTACATGTAGCTAAACAAACGAGTTTTAGAAAGATGTTATCGCTCTCTGGTAAATATTTCATTTTTTTAATCCTACTTTTTCAATGCAAACACTTGATTTGAAACGATCATATAAGTAGTTTGTTATAACTCAAGTAAGGACCTGTAAAACTACTCGTGATCGTTTTAAATAAAGTTTATGAATTGTTTTTTTAGGCCTGATAAGTTAGCCTTTGACTACCATCCACCTGATTGTGAGTGATAATGTGGTCGAAGATGTTGTTCAGGCTAACCTAGAATTACTGGCTCTGAAGGACAGCTGCCGGAATACACCGTTAGGTGCTTGGCGACAGATTTTCTACTTGAGGGTGGTATTTAGCCAGTCGGGCATTCGCAAAATGCCCTACCACCATGCGAATATAACATGATACAGTAAGAACAAAAAATAAAAAGACGGGGATAAAATCTTTGCAAAAGTACGTTGAGGACACCTTACACATTGTACGCCTGTGTTTAACACTTCCTAAGTTTTTCTAATAATAAAAATACTACGAGGTTTGGTCTAAAATAAAGAAGCTTAAATATCGAGCTTGTAACGTACAAAGCATGAATTAAATAAAGTTCAATCTCAATGTTCACGTACTTTTCTTTATCCGAATACGCGAAAAGGAAAGAAAATAATATACCATTCCCATGGATACGATTGTCTGATTTTCAAATTTTCAACACAAACTTGTAACAAAAATAAATTGGGCATTTCCGGAAAGTTAGATGTGCAATTCGTTATCGTTTAAGAGCTCTAAAGAATAACTTAAAAACCACTGCATTACAGATTTTTTCACCTAGTAATGATGAAAAAAACATACAGTATGGATTTGTTATCAAAACGTCCGTCCATAATATTCTTTTTCTGAATTCAAATATGTAATGAAAAATACAAAAAACAATACTCTAGGGTTTATTGGCCAAAGCGAGTTCCTAGTATAACTAGTCATAATAGTATGAGTGACGATTACTTTCGACCGGATCTGCTCCATATTTGGCAAATTTAAAATCAGAACTAAAGATTATCTTAAGGTTATGTAGCTTTTTAAAATACGGTCTAGAAAATCCCGGAACCAATTTATTCGGTATGTGTCATATTCGGTAAATCGGAAGTTCACGGTTAGTATAACAACTTGTTTAAAAGTGTCGTTGTACGTGTTGGTCAGTATCAAGTTATGTAAAATTGCCCGATTTTAATTAATTTAGGTACTTAAAGGTACAATTCCAAGCATACTTCCGCACGTAAGCCGTCCATGTGCGGAAGTATGATTTAATTTGTTAACGAATCAGGAAATATCTCAAATTGTTTCGTTTTAATTAGTTAAACTTATTATACACAGTGTTTATTTTTTTATTATGTTCAGTTGTTAAACTGTCGTAGTAAATCGTTTGTGGATATATGATTATATTCTTTTGTAAGTTTCTTCAATTTTATAGAAAAATAACAATTATATTTAATTGTATAATTAATTAAAATATAGATTTTTGTAACTTTGATAGCAAAGTAAACAATATCAATATTCTCAGAAGCATTCCCGTTTATATATACAAGTTACGATGATAAAGTAATATTTCTAACCCAAGTGAGATGAAATTCGTGACGCAAAATACTCAAATCCCGAAATAACCCATATAAATCGGTATATCTATTCTTGTCTTGTCACATCAGCAGATCCTCGGGGGTATATTTATATTTTATAAGCTATCATACTAAGAGAATTATCATTATAATACCTTTATATCCGGGTAGAAGTAGAATCTGGAGCAACTGATGGCGTATCCATTAGCAATAGATCCTCCGGGGCAGAAGATACCATCTCCTTCTCCATTCGGCCATCCAACTATTGCTCTCATTTCCCTCAGTACCTCCTCTTCCATAAGTGTAAAGACTGGAGCAACTTCGAATGTGTAAACGCTAGGATTGAGAGCATCTGTCAGCCATTGGCCCACTAGTCCGTATGGGTCCACTGATGAGAAGAGTTGGTTCACGAAGTACGGGTGTGCCGTGTTGACTGAATATCTAGCTACCTGTTGAAATCATATTGAGGTGAGTTGATGCACATTTTTTTGATTGTAATAAAGGATTGATTGTTATAAAGCATATATGATGTCTTTATAGTTAGTACCTTGCCAAGGAGTTCCTCTAAACGTAAGAAAAAGAAAAAGTAATTTGTTTGTTAATGGCGTAATGTCCCGTTTTATGGAAATTATATTACTTATTATTGAATATGTTTGCCTTACAATATACAAATACCTATGTTTAATAAAATAGAATGAAATAACCACATTGTGAAATAACTTTTTAAATCGGTGCCGTGTCAGTTAAAAATACTTTGAGCTCAAATTTTCATGGTCAGACTTCCATAATTTTTTTCATAGAATTCAATGTTGGAAGTCATTTCGTTTTTTATCCTTTACGCAGCCTGTCGATATGCCACTGGCCCCCAATACTGTACACCGTCAGCAAGGGTCGCAATTATGAAACCATCCAGGTATAGGCGTAGAAGAATATATAAATACTATTATCAGTTCGGACGCAATCCCATTAAAAGAGAAAGTTAATTGAGTTTAACTTAAAAACAACTGAATCGAAGTCGATGAAAATTAATTATACCAACTTACACGTATAATAAAAAAAAAGGTAATAATCATGATTGGACTATCTTGTAAACATGTTCCGCGCTGTCCTATAAAAAATATTCGCGTCGACTTACTTTTTTAAAAATCGGCTAAATATATTCTATGATTGATAGAAAATGCAAATTTGGTTTAGTTAAAATGATAAAAAATAGCTAAAAATATTTAAATTATATGCAAATGGATGTACTCATGATATTTCGATTTGTTTATGAAAAACTTACATCTGCCATAAGTCCTAAAAGTTGATCATGGGAAACAGGCCCTTCCCGAAGTTTCAAGTCCACAGCTTTCTTGATATCTTCAGGAGCTGCCCATTCCACTACCTTCGATGTTCTCTGCGACCTTCCAAAAACCACTCGATCGACCAACAAATCCACAGCTCTCCTCAAGAAGTCCTCATGTTTCGATCTATCCGGAAGACTTTTGAAAAGGGTCTTATCCACCCCTATGTCCTCGCCTCCCGGCAATATAAGATCGGAATCAGCAGGCATTTCTGTTCACTTTTAATCAAATAAAATATATGAATTTATTGTATTTATTTTAGTAGGAGGCAACTGCGGCCGGCCGCGAGCTTAGGTCCGAGGTTTTGCCTTGCCTTTCGATGTGCAGCGTTCTTAAATACTCTCGCTGACTACTCACTACATAAGGTTATGTTTTAGATATAATATAGTACTTACTGCAGAGATAAAATAAATATTTCGTGCAAGGATATAACTGTATTTAAGTTCTAGGTTTTTTAGCCATGTAAATATATGGTGTAGTCGAATTTATCATCCAGAAGATAAGTAATGGTAATTTTAGTTTTTATAATTAGACTAGATGTCCGGGCGCGGCTCCGCCCGCGCGTGTGTCGGTTATCGCGCAAAAACATTAACCTCTTTTTGCACAGTTGGGTAAAAACTATCCTATGTTTTTTCCCGGGTCTCAAACTATTTCCATACCAAATTTCATTCAAATCGGTATAGTAGTTTTGGCGTGAAAGCGTAACAGACAGACAGGGTTATTTTCGCATTTATAATATTAAGTACTGATTATTGCCAAATATGGTGTGATATTTTTTACCGTTTAATAAAACCACAAAAAAGTTTAATAATATTGTGTAATATTTTATGCTGATCATGAAACATAATAATGCAAAGTTTAATCTTAGAATTGGTGCGACTTTATAAAATATAATTTATATAAAAGATAAATTACTTGTCGATTTATTATCAGATTTTTTTATGATCTAGATCAAACAAATACTGTTTTTTTTTTGTCACGTCAGGCATGCAATAAAATTAAAGCCAAAAATTTTCTACAAGCCCTCTATAACATTGAATACATTCAGGCGTTACTTTGCGAAAATCTATATTAAATAATATTAAATATTTTTGGAATACTTTTAATTAGTATTTTAGAAAAACAATTCAACATTAATTAAATATATTTTGTGTCCTTGAAGTGCGGCTTAAAGTGGCCAAGCACGGAGTTCTCTTTTATCAGTTCTATCATTTTTAGTTAGTTTTCTTGTGTAATATAATCATTTGATATTCTCCAATCTTTATATTATCTACAGAATGTTTCTCGTACGTTCGAGCAAGCGCACAACGCAAGTTAAGGGAAAAACTAAAATCACATATAAGAAGTCTAAAACTTCCCGAATATATAAAAGTACTCTGTGGTCTAAATCTATTATAAGTAAGTAAACGCTGTTATTAGTTATTCAAATGATATGATTTGTCCCTTGCCACTTTGGATAAATTATGAGAGTAGGTACGCGGTATGAGTTAAGTACCACGATACAGATTTTTTCGCAAAAATTAACTCGAAGCTTGATTTCGTGGGTTTTTTGTTCTCCGTCTGATATGATCTGTCTTTTCCCAGTTCTAATCGAATTCTGAAAGCTTTATACAAAAATGCTTAAAAATTTTCGCCTGTATGCCCTAAAGAATATTGGACATGTAGTTACCACCGGTTTTTTCCGCACCATGCAACTTACTGTTACACCTAATATATTGCTGACCTAGGCCCAAATCCCTCACATACCTATTTACGCGTTGTCAGCAGTATTTTTCTCTATATAAACGGTGGCTTCCAAAATTAAGTGCTCTGATTTATTGTGATAACTCCATGAGTCACCAGACTCAGTACCAGTATACCCTTCAGGTGGAACCTCTGCCCAAATTAGTACTTTTTTTAAGTCAAGTGTAAATTAATAATTTTATTTTTCAAATAAAATAAATGTGTGTGTGTCCATAAGTTGTTTTTTTTTTGTAAGACAACTGAATAGGTCCACACAACACACACGTATATCGTAGGAGCTAAATGGACAGGCAGTTTTGTGATATTTCCAAGGCATTTCAGTGCGGAGAGTACCGCACTCTGAATTGTAAGCTTTCACAATACAGTGTTCGCGGAAATGCTCTGAATCTTATAGAACCATATCTGTCAGACTGGCTACAGCAGGTTGGAATACGTCTAGCGGATCTTTAGTAGAAATAGGAGCACCACAAGGATCAATTTTAGGACCTTTTCTATCTGTATGTTAATTATTTGTATGGTCAAAAATCTAAGATTATGTTTTATTTGCAGATGTTATCTATCTGATTTTTAAATTAGGCAGAAAAAATAGCGAACTAAATCAGGTAAATAATGTGTTATCTATGATCTTCAAATCGTTTATCGCTTGTAATCTTCTCTTAAATTCAAAAAAGACTATAGTTATCATTGTACACATTTGTAAAGTTTTCTTTGCCAAATGTTAGTACTTATTTTGAACCAAGCATTAAGTTTGTACTAGATATACTATCGATTGACAATGCGACAGTTTTCCTGGGAATCAAAGTGAATTCAACTTTAGTTTGGCATTCTCATATGCATGATGTATACGAAAGCGGATGTAGCTACGACTAGACTAGTATATTTTCCGTATTTTCAGAGTATTATGTCATATCATATGGTGTATTGCTGTGGTGAGCTGCTACTGAGACAGAGGTAATCTTTATTTTACAAGAGCGTGTCATTTGAGCCATATGCAAAATGAATCTTGGCAAATCTCTGATGGGTTTTTTTCTTCATATATTTTAACATTGAATATATTTCAAACTATTATGCATGTTTGCATAAATTAGAATTTACATTATAATAATTCATATCATACAATAAAAATCATGATTATAGGAATAAAGATGAAATAGCGCCAGGTTTTAGATTAGCATAGCCTAATAAAAAAGGTCCTTCTTAGAGAATTATGTTTATTTCGATAAAAACAATCCCAAAGATACTTCAATACCCATAAAAGGAAAATTGAAGTACTGTACCAGCCGGATTGTCCACTGCTGAACACAGCCTCCTCCATTATAATGGTTTGCCATTATCCCCACGCTTGGCAGGCATCTTGGGGATCGAAGTGTGAGATACTAAGGGTAACTAACACATCTTATGGTGTGTTATCCATAGTCGCCTCTTACGAAACCCACGGGCACAGATGGGAGGGTTGTCACCCTCTCATCTAGCCCCACAATCAAAATTTAAGTAGCACGTGAAAAAAAAATGATTATGAAAGCTGACTATTTGATTTGTAATTGTTTACGCGACAAAAATGCTCGGACAATTCTGCCTCTGTCGGTCATTTACGTAATTTAAAAAGTATTGTAATAATTTTATATTATACTTTGTAACACACTGTTAAAAGACGTTAAAAAAGAACGGCATGAAGTTTCATCCCCATTGATTTTGCAGTGTTCTACAACACTTTTTTATTGCTTGGCAGCAGAATATAGATTTTGACCTTGAATATTATATGATTTTAACTTTGATTTTGAGTCAGTCTGAAGGAGAAGTAATTGTAGGCAACATCGAGAGTACTGTTGGTATTGTACCTAACAACGAATGGTACGGGTTTAGAATATATGTACACTGATACTGATAGAAAATGAAATGGAACGTTTTTTTTACTGTTAATAGTTCTACGTTTGTCTACCAACTCAATGGTAAGCGACGGTGAGGCCGAGATTCGAGCACGTAGACTCAGAAGATATCTAACCTTGAACATAAATACTTAATAAGATATGATCGATGTACATTAACTCTTTACTTTAATTTATTTAAGAATTTGAAAAAAATATCAATGACAACAGTTGGTTGTGAAACTGGGTTAAACATTGATAAGTAGCATCAATAAGTGTATATGCCTGTTTATCTAACAAGTTTTATCTTAACAGTCCGTATTTTCTCATAGAAACATACAATTGTGTAGGTTTCTATGAGAAAATACGGCAGGCCAAATTCAGTCAACATTTTTGAAGCCAAGTAATTAAAAATATCGTTAGTCTAATATCTATCTAAAATTAGTCTATTTGCGTTTAGCGGACACAATTCTGTTCTCCGGCCTGCTGCTGGTGCTATTTTGACTATAACAGTATTTCATTAGATGGGATTTAGTGCTGAAATAATGGGTTACTGGGAAAGTTTTATTATGATGCATGGTGGTAGGGCGTTTTGCAAACGCTTACCTGGTTAGCTACCACCATCAAGTAGAAAATCTGTCACTATAAATATCTAAGTGATCACTGTCGTCCACGAACATCCGCAACACCAGAGGTCTTGAGGGTACGTTTCCGGCCTTATATGGCCGGTTTGTTATATGTTATAATGACTAGCTTTCCGGGCGCGGCTCCGCCCGCGCATATGTCGGTTATCGCGCAAAAACATTAACCTCTTTTTTCGCAGTTGGATAAAAACTATCCTCTGTTTTTTCCCGGGTCTCAAACTATTTCCATACCAAATTTCATTCAAATCGGTCCAGTAGTTTTGGCGTGAAAGCGTAACAGACAGACAGAGTTACTTTCGCATTTATAATATTATAGTAAGTATATATAGTATATAGTACTGACTAGTACTCATGTGGACTTAGCTTTAATTTTTAAGGTCTAGGTACAACTGAATAAACGAGTTAATTTTTTACATTTCAAATCCGCAATAATTTCACTGACATTTCCTTTTTTTATTTGCCTTGACTGTTACTTTTTGTGTCACTAATTAACGAGTTAATGGAGGTCGCCGGCATAATACCGACCTTTGTTACTTGGCTAATCAACTGAGAAATGCATACAAAAAGTTAATATTATGATAAATTACGATAGCTAACTGAGACAAGAACAAGGCCCTTACTATCTAACTAAATCTAATCACGTTCCCTTCCAATAAATACAATATTACCATGATTAATAAAACATTTTAAATTCTATTATTTTTTAACTACCTACTTACATATCTTAAAGAGCGATTTATACACTCGCGTTCCGAAGATACGAAAGAATATAAAAAAGTTTCTGCGTGTAAACAAACCCACGTGGAAGGAAGACAATCACCTCGCCAATCTTGTCATGCGCCATTGAACTCACTCTTGCTTTCAAGGGCGCGTTCCGGTACGCTTTGAACTGCATAAGGCTCCGCGCCCGATACGAACCGCGCTCAAACTACGGTACTTTTAGCGCGGCTGCGGCTTCTTCTGAACGGAGCCGAGTTATCAAAATCGTTGCAAGATACACAGCTACTAACAAAACCCATGCGGCGTCATCCATGACAGAAATTCTGTTGCCAAACACCTAACAGTGTGTTCGAGGCAGCAGTTCCTGAGAGCCAGAATAAAAATATAGACATATGAGACTTAACAACTGTATGTCCCAGAGTGAGTGACGGGTGCAGTGCTGTTCGTCATTTGTGACGAAATGCATCTGTTATAGGCAGAGGCTACCGCTTAACGTCAAGTGGGCCTCGTGCTATATATCGGCCATATTAAACCACTTGTCAAATATCACCTTTTGATAAGTGTTGCACTGTTTGTAGTTCTGCACAGTAGACATCTGCTGTTATTACTTGAAAGGTAATGCTGTGTGACACCCAACAATCCATCACTTGTCTGTGGGAAGGCTACGCTTTAGGGTTATTTGACATAGTAGTGGCGTTTCACCTGCGGTGTGTGTTAGCATTGTTCGCTTGCGATTATATACAAGATCCTTTTTTTCACAATATGACACAATTCATTTCAAAATCCCTTAATTTCTGTATCAGTTCAACAAGGTAAGGCAAGCTTCAACGCGCGCTGTTCTCTGGAAATCAGCCTGAAATGGAGGCATCCATTTATCACAATAACATTTTCAGGCATCATAAGGGCCTGACATAACATTTTCAGGCATCTTATGGTATTGCAATGCGTCTGAAATATTCACTGTAGCCAGTGTAGACTCATTCAACGCTATACACCTTCAAATATGAACCCCTATTATTTTGAAGTTACAAGGATCAATGAGGTACAACACCATGCCCATTCGATTAATTAATCAGTCACGTGACAAAACCACATGAGTAATGAATCCTTCCAATATACTTTTACCGTTTGTTTTCATCATTCACGACACGCATTAGCCGTCTTACGTCTTTAGTAAACACCGATTCAGAAATTACCCAACACGTCAGAATAAGTATGATTACATTAATAGTCATTTCATTACTTTTCAAAAATACGTATCGACTAGACTGGTTTTATCAGTGCTGACTTTTTATCCGAATTAAACTGGTTATTACTCGTATATCTGTGCGTTAGACTTTCTACTCAAGGATGGTAGATAGCAAGAAGAGCGCTTTCGAGGGATTACTGCCTGCAATTCTCCATACTGTATTACCCTAGTGTCTTCCTGGTTAATGACTCAAGAGCTTGATTTTATTACAGAACTTTTCAATAAAAGGAGTGTTATGTTTTCAGGGTTCATTTATGTATGTATGTTTGTGAGTTTCTTTATTCCATTCCATAACTTCTATGCGGCTTAACCGGTTTTATTGTTTGAGATATCGTTAGATATGTCTTGATAGTGCAAGTGACATTAGGTACAGAGCAAAATGAACTGGCGGATTTAAGACGCCACATTGTGAAAAAATGTTTTTTTATCTAAAAACGATTAATTTTTTTTTATGCCTGATAGGTTAGCCTTTGACCACTATCTCACCTGATGGTTAGTGATGATGTGGTCGAAGATGTTGTGTGTTCAGGCTAACCTAGAATTATATAGTTATAATTTATATTATATAAAAAATATAATTATATACTCGTAAATATAAATTGTAGATTTAATTTCAATAGAACGATAAAATATTATTTGTAGTCGGGTTTTTACTTTTTTATTTAATTTCTAATTGTACATAAATCTGAGTCTATGGGTAACTGTCATTTTTTCAGAAACTTATGTAAATATTCATGACCTTGACAATCACTACAATGTCCCGCTTTAACTGCATTGATCAGAGGACCACCAGAAAAAAATAAAAAAGGTTTGAACATATACTATACGAAAAAGAAAATAATAGGAACTGCTAAGTATTTAGTATACTACACCAATAACGGTTTTATACTTTATTTGTTGTATCCTTGGACGACCTAGATATGACAAACGAGATACACTACCTATTTATTTAGCGTTAAAAGTGTTAAAACTGATAATATATTATCAACTTTGCACAGACACCATATTATTTTTTACAAATAATATATACAAAAAATTCAAATGAATTTATTGCATATTGTGCTACATTTATGATGAGTCTCTGACTCTTAAACTAGGCTAGTGGCCTGTATTTCAAGAGCCAGGTCTCTCCTGGCTTTAGTGAATCTATACAGATATATCTATAATTTCTTATTTACTATTTAGTAACAACTCAAAAATTTAACCAACGCATTAAAAACATAAATATACAAAGAAAAATATTGTAACGAAATTTTGTTTACATTCAAAAACAACGTTTACATTTTTAAAACAATTAAAACCTACGGTGTGTTATTGTGTGTATGGATTTAAGTGAATGTTTGTGAGGGATATGAAAGGTGTATTTGTCAGTGTGTGTTTCGGTATGTTTGAGTATACGCGCATGTGTAGGTATTTATGTATTTGTAGTTTGAAGAAATTAATTGATATATCATTACGTCTTTAATATAATATTAATAACCGAATAGATAAGTAATGGTTGTTAAAACGTCTACCACCACCGTCTACTAGGCCATTGGACCGCAATAAATAATCCAGTCAATCCAGACCAAAAGAGCGCGGGTGCATAAAATCACAACAAGCTGAAAATCAGTAAAATTGCTAAAAAATTATAAATAAAAATTTATATTAATAGAATAAGAATAAGAAAAGTTATAATGACCTCCGTGTCCTATACAAAAATGCATTCAGGGTAGTGTTGGGTTGGGCTGCCCCGATTCTGTAACGCCTCGGAAATGTTCGCAGAGAGCGCACCTCCTGCTTCAACGCGACCATGCACAAACGTGTCGCTTCCTTGGTACGCAGAGTGCGGGCCAGCTCCAATACTGTTCTGAAAATGATAGCTGCCAGATTTGACTGTCCTTTTCTCCGACATTGCTGCGACAGACATGTCCCAGTACCTATGCCGGCGAGAAGATATGACTGACTTATGAAACATGTATCTACTAAATACCTAAATAAGTATATATGGACATAAGTAATTTGGATTTAATATTATTATGTGATTTAATTTGAAATTGACATTATTTGTTATTCGTATATATTATAATTATTTGCTTGAACATCTGACTTCTATTTTATTTAATGTAATTTAATAATTTGTTTATAATGTCATAGTGCCCCGAGGGGTGCCGGGTCAGAATTGCACCTCCCCATGTCATCCCATGGGTGCCATAAGAGTAGACTAAGGGAAAATTATGGTAGGTGGGCAGCAGTGCCTTCTAAAGAACTGCCAACTTACACTGCAATCCCCAAGACGCCTCCCAAGCGTGGGGATTATGGCAAATACCCCCTTAATAGTGGAGGCTGTGTTTAGCAGTGGACGATCCGGCTGTTACAGTAATGTCATAATGTGTTATCATAATATACAGGGTTATTGATAGTATGCTTACAACTTCTTAGGGTTGACATCAGCTATTCCTAACTAACATTTTGAGTTAAAAAAAAATCGTATTGATTTTTATTATTTTTAAATTAAAATTTTTTTTCTCGCGTTTTTTATGTGTTTTTGGCGGAATAAGTACGAGGCCCATCTAATGTTAAAAGTCTCTTGTGCCTGTAATGTATTATTTCATATTTTTTATTACTTTGCGCGACGTAAATATTCAAAACTCTATTCAGAGGGAGCAAGGCGCGGTCCAGTGTTACCGTGGTGAACGCTCTTGGCTCGGGGTAGGCATTAAAATACAAAAAAAAAACAAAACAATAAAAAATTCTCTCAAAATGTTTGTTAGGACTAGCAGATGTCAACCCTGAGAGGTTGTTAGCATATTTCCAATAACCCTGTATATAATTGAACATATTGTGTTTGTATTTATATTATATTCGGCTACGAATAAATAATGTGAATATGGGTACAATTTTGCCTGAAATAAATGGATTTGAATTTGAATTAGTTATATCTCATACACGGTGGCTCGTAGGAAAAAAGTATTGGTACTTTTTTATAGTTATGGTCTATATTTTATGTCTATGTGGTACTTTTATGATAAAACTTATGTACCGTTTTGCTGAATATCGATAAAAAATATTTTTTCGACCTTTGACTACGAGACGAGTAAATTTATTTCCTTACACGGAATTGATGGAGAACAAAAAAAATTAAAATAATTATGTCTTGAACCATTTAACTGATTTTCAGCTTGTTGTGACTTTATGCACCTTGAAATGTGGAGATTGACTGGACTAATATAGTGAGATTTATTTTCTCTTTTATTCGGGTGATTGAATAAATTAGATTTTTGTTCTTTTGTTTGTTCAGTTCAGAAACCAGGGATTATATACCGTCTAACAAAAATAAAACCATGTTTAGTAAAAATAATGATATAATATGTTATCCCGCAGATATTTTGCTTACATTTTCGAATGATCGTTTCTTTGAGACCATATTAGTTAGAGACTTCAAACAAACCAAAAATCAGGAAATCTTAAAGAGGAAAATACTATTTTGTAATGAAGGAAACTACTAACATCTGCTGACGAAAAAATTCTGGGAAAGTCTAAAAGAACTTTAATCTTTGCCTTTGTGCTATAAGGAAAATTCTAGATGCATAAAACCGTCGCGTCGTCGCAGCAAAGGTATTCCCCATAATTGAGCTGGATTGAGCTCTTGGTATAATGATTCATTACAAACGAAGTTTATCAACGCAGGTACCTATAAAACGTAGAAAGATTCTATAATCTTTCTACGCTATAAAATTATTAAACGTTAACCAGAGAGTTGAAATACATAGAGTAGTTATATCGGAACACCACTGCTCTAAAAGCTTACTAGAATTTACCTATCTTACATACCTACGCACATGTATATGCAGTTTGTAATGACAAGGAAAGAACGTTCAAATATTATGCGTCATATCTGTTGTAAGAAAGAGATAAATAAGCAATTCGTGTAACCACCGAACCGCCACGAGACGTTCCGATGACCATTACACTGCGATCTCTTTCACTCTCTCACACCAAACGATATCATCCATTTCATTGAGATTAGTTCATAAGATAAAACAAAATGACGAAATTTTCTATTTCATCACTAAAAGCAGTAATTACGCGTGAAATGAAACAGTTTTCTTATCTTTTACAGTGCTTGTAAAAATTGGTGCAGAGTCTAAAGACACAAGGAAGGCATATTGTCCACAGATTATTCCTAAAAAACACGATTAGCGGCGATGTATTCACCGGACGCTCGGAAGTGCAAGACTGGTAGTGACTCTGGTACCTAATTACCCTGAATTTGTCTTATAAATACGGAGGGCACACAACTCATCTACAGGTAAAAAAATCTTAGAAGTTAACGCATTTAATTACATAACAGTTTCCGACTATAGAATATTATAAGGACTGTTCTAACGTTTACGCTAATAGCGTATACCTATATCATAATTATTAAATTAAGTATCTTTAGTATATAAAAATATAACAACAAAATAGCAAAATCTTATCAAGTTTAGTTACATTTTCGATGTAAGTTCCCAGTTTGTTAGTGGAACTGTGCGTGCCGAACGAGTACGCCGCCGCGCCGGGGCGCGGCCGCGGCTGTTTGCAGTGCCCCATGCCGTGTGCACACCAAGCTGCTTGCTAGCTGCCTCCTGCTCCGCACCCTGCATGCGCTCAATCAAGTTGCCGAGCATATCGACATATTAACTTGTTCCTTGACAGAATTTTATAGGATAGTACATGATGCTTGCTATAGATTTAAATAAATATGTGCACGATTTTAACGTATAAATAATAATTTTTGACTTTTAATATTGATACTTAATGACATTTAATACTCGTAATATGCATTTTTAAGTTTTATGTGTATAGCGCCTTGGAAAATTAATAGCATGTGTATAAGTGTGTAAATAAATAAATAAAATAAATAAAGGTTTAGTGTTAAGGCTTTCTTTCGTTATTCTTTATTTTTTATTTTTTTTTATTCCTGATAGTTTAGCCTTTGACCACTATCTCACCTGATGGTAAGTGATGATGTGGTCGAGGATGTTGTTCAGACTAACCTAGAGTTATTCACCCAAAAGGATCACGATTTCCCCATCGGTGCCTCTCCTTCACTCCTACACAGTCCGATAGTAATATAATTTCAGCATTTGTCACAGTCTTAACTAGGATTCTGGAAGACTCATCAATCAGAATTGATATTAATGGCCCATACATGCTCCATAGTGTATGGGCCGTCACGTTTACGTCACAAATCGTATTAGATGTGAAAGTGGATATATGTCAGAGCCGAAATACGTGCCGTTATCATCAATTCATTATAATATAATTTTGTAATTTATCTACATCTTATCTAGCTTAAATCTAGCAGAGCGAGATAAGCATCACGGCATAATCACCAAATATACTAACAATCTTGTACCATAGGATAAAATACCTACCTACCATAGAATAAAATGTCGTTGCGCTAAATGGTGGATACAGATTCTTCTACGATGAAGATTACGGCTATATTATTCTTCATAATCATCATCAGCCGGAAGACGTTCACTGATGAACAAAGCCTCCCCCATAGAACGCCACAAAGAACGGCTATTTGCCACTCATAACCATTGGCTACCCGCGACTTTTACGAAGTCGACAGTCCAGCTAGTTGGGGGCCTACCAACTCTTGATGGGATTAGTTTCTAGATCTATATGCTACCCCGACTCTTGTTAATATGGAAGCATCTTGTTGCCTCCTAGCTATGACTGGTCATCAACCTATAGTCATAGCATCCTGTTACCAAGCTTGCAAAAAGCCGATCGTCCGAGCTGACTTAGAAGCCCTATTCTCATTAGGAAGCGCCGTCATTCTGATTGGCGACTTCAACAGTAAGCACATCCTATGGAATTGTAACGTCAACAATCCCAGAGGTATTGCACTTGAAAACCTAATCGCAGAACTTAACTTTGACATAATTGCGCCCACTGAGCCCACTCACTACCCTTATATGGAAAACCACCGATCTGACTTGCTTGACATGGCACTATTCAGAGGCGTAACACTCCGGTTACGCTCCATAGAAGTGGTTCACGAGCTTCACTCTGACCACCGACCCATTATACTGCGACTAGGTCCCGACCCAACGACTGACCTCCCCCGCCCCACTAAGACGATAGTGAACTGGAAGCAAGTAGGCGATGCCCTAAAGGCTATCAGTTCACCGGACCTAGACAAGATCCCTGACGACATCCTGACAAAAGATGACGTAACCCTTGCGATCGATTCGTTCACCAATCACCTCTCCACCGTAGTAGGTGCATCCGCAAAGGAGGTCATAGTGCCGGACGACCGGCGCCTTGTCATTCCAGCGGATGTGAGACGATTGGTGACGGAGAGTAAAGCAGTGACCCGACATTACGACTCTTACCCCAGTAAAGAGAACAAAACTAAGAAACGCCACTTTGAACGCATGGTTCAAAGTCGCATGTCTGAGTTGCGTGATCAACAATGGGGCGATAAACTTTCAAACCTCGTGCCAAGCCACCATGCTTACTGGGACTTGGCGCGAGGCTTGAAAGGAAGTAACCATAACGACATGCCTCCCTTATACAGACCAGTCCCACTAGTCCCAGCGTTCTTTGACGAAGACAAAGCTGAGTGCCTAGCTGATAGCCTAGAGGCTCAGTGTTCCCCTAACGTAGATCACGTTGACCAAGCTCACCTCGATTCGGTGGATGCTGAAGTCGAACGTAAAAGCTCTGTGGTCACCTCTGAACTCCCACCAATCACCTTAGCGACTTACGCTGAGGTGGAGAGACTGATCAAGGCCCTCCGACCGCGCAAATCCCCCGGTGCCGATGGCATCTCCAACAGGGTTCTTAAAACCCTCTCTCCCCCTCTCATCCATCTCTTAGTCAGCATCTTCAATGCTGCTATGAGCCACTGCTTATTCCCAGACACCTGGAAATGTGCAAATGTCATTGGCATTCACAAACCAGGCAAAAGCTCATCTGACCCCACCAGTTACCGCCCCATCAGCCTCCTCAGTGCCTTAGGCAAACTTTACGAGCGGTTACTTGCAAACCGTCTCCAGTCCCATGCTAAGGAACACCACCTTATCCCAGATGAGCAGTTTGGCTTCAGACCCGGACACTCATGCGTCCAACAGGTGCACCGCCTCACGGAGCACATCATTGAGGGCTTCAATAAGTACCCCAAACCCCAGACTACGCTAGCAGTCTTCCTCGACGTAGCGAAAGCTTTTGACAAAGTCTGGCACAACGGCTTGATCTACAAGCTATACCAATTTGGCGTGCCAGAACGTCTTGTGCTCATCCTACAAGACTTCCTTAAAGCCAGAAGCTTTCGCTATCGCGTGGAAGGCACCCTCTCCTCCCCCCACCCAGTCAGAGCCGGAGTCCCTCAGGGCTCCGTGCTATCACCTATTCTCTTTGCACTGTATACCAGTGACATCCCACGCTCTCAGCCCAAAGTATTCCTAGCCCAATATGCGGATGATACCGCCATTTACACCACTGGGTGGCATATCAACAGACAGTCCTATTTCGTCATGCAACGGGCCATCACCGAGATCGGTGACTGGTTCCGAAAATGGCGCATCGCGGTCAACCCAGCTAAAAGCACAGCTATGTGCTTTACTGAGAAGACACGCTCCCCTTACCCGAAACCGCTTATTTTGTTCGACGAACCCATTCCCTGGGTTCCTAGAACAAAATACCTCGGAGTCACCCTTGATCGTCATCTCACCTTTAACGATCACATAACAACCGTCCGTAACAGAGCGGCCTTCATAATGGGTCGCCTTGGTCCCCTACTTCGCAAAGAGAGTAAAATGTCTCTTAGTAATAAGAAGACACTTTACACTGCCTGCATCCGCCCCATCATGACTTACGCATCAGTAGTGTTTAGTCATGCTAGTGAGGCCCACCTTCATAAACTTCAAGTCATCCAAAACCGTTTTCTTCGTAATGCAACCGGCGCCCCGTGGTATATCCGGAACACCGAGTTGCATTGCGACTTAAACCTTCCCTCTCTAGCGCAGTTCAATAAGGACTGCGCCCGCCGATACTTTGATCGAGCGCCCCACCACCCGAACCCATTGGTTGTCCAGGCATCGAACTACTCGACTGCCTCTTCTATCCCATTTTTCAAACCCCCCCGTCGCCGACCACGGCAGGTATTAGACGACCCGGATGACCCCATCGCAGCCATTACATTGGCAGCTTTAGCGTTATCCGCAAGTCGTCGAGGTAAAATTCCCAGGTGTGAGGTAATCAGAGGTCACACAATCAAACACCGAGCTCGCCGGCGAGCTCGAGGCAAAAACAAGGTCACGATAAATTGCTCTCCAAATAGTCAAAGAGTATTATTCAGTAGGGCCCAATTGTGCAACACTGCAGTTGCACAGAGGCATTTTGCTCCGATCCCCCCCATGTCTCTCGACAGCGAGACAAGCCGAGGTCCGAACCACAGTGGTGCCCTTGAGCTCGCTGTCAACCCCTCCTATAGTAGCGGTACGTTTTCGGCGTCCGCAGGAGACGGAGGTAGAAAGCGCTTTTCGCCTTCTACGCCCGTCTCGGGAGAAGTGCCTTCGGCACTTCTCCCTCCCGGGCTATTGTAGGGCCAGGCCCTCGCCCAAAACCCGGTGGAGCTGGACGACCGCACAGGCGGTAGCCAGCATCTATGTCCTCCCTAAACAAACAAACTCTATATGCTACACTCACGACACACTGACATTCCGACCTGTGCCGCCACGCCGTGCACACCTGTCTACAGCTCCGCCAGTATCTCCCAGTGAGACCGCAATAGTCCCCGCACTATTGCCGTCTCACTCGGGTCATCGTTCCGACGCTAGTTGCAGACCAGTGCCTTGGAATACGCAGCCCTGACGAAGTTTTTGTTTTGTGTGCAGAAGCTGAGCAGCCGCCGAACGCCGAGCAACGCGAGCTACGAGCTCGCCGTGCCGTCGCGCAGAGGCGCTCTAAGACGTCAGGCATTACCACCTACCCAAGTCCCTTGTTTCGGACGAACAACATCATATCGGGCTGGTGGTCTTGTTTTGACCGCACTTTTCGGTGCGCATTTCACCACTTTACTACCCGACACAACATAGTAACAGTCGCGCAACAACACACTTTGTGCTGTTAAGCGACGTCGTTCAGGCGTGGGGTAGCGTCAGCCAAACCCGTCTGAACGATCAAATCCGCCATTTGCTGCGGTCGCAGTGTGACACCCTACGGTGACAACGGCCACTGTTGTTGTTTTGGTTTAACCTTGCACCGTGGCCTTTCCCGCTTCACGGGTCAGCCGAAGCAAGCTGGGCTCCGGGATTACTGGCCTTGGGGTCACCCCTAGTCAACCCCGGAGTAGCGCTTAGGAGCACCCCTCTCCGCCGAGAAAAAAGCTCGGAGAGGGTACACAACTAGGGCACACCATAGGTACTCACTCCCTCTCACACAAGTGAGCTCACGAGTTGCGAGAGGGAGACAGAACCCGTTAGGCCATCCTGAGTATTCCCCTCAGGATGCAACGTCCCTCTAACGGTGAGGTGGAGGTCCTTCAGACCTTCGCCCTCCGCTACCCCGAACTCTACGCTGATCATCAGCAATCACTTAACGATGCAGAGAGTGCCCGCCTCACGGACACTCTCATCGCTCCCTCCGGAACTCCAATTCCGGAGGCCATCGTCCCTCCTCTGACCCGGTCCTTCTCAGAGGACAGCCCGACTTCGCCCGCTCCGGGCCCTGACAACAGACGCACGGTGGCAGCCCCTCCCCGTGAGAGGTCTCGCTCGCGCTCACCGATCGGGAGGCCAGCGAGCACCCGTCCCTCCATCGCCGTTGTCGAGCCCACTTCGGACTCCGAAGCGGAGATGGATGTAGATCCGAGTCGTGCCTTACGCACTGACTCGGACTCCGATAACGACGGCTATACCGTCGTAGACAGAAAACGCAAGCGTGCTCCTAAAGCCGCTAGTTGCGCAACTTCCGCCCCTCCCGCCAAGGCACCCGCTAAGGCCCCCGCCTCCGGCAAGAAGCCGACCCCCGCCCCGCGCCCCGCGTCTCCTCCCTCCGCTCCGGCCACCACTGCCGCGTCCCCTCAGGACGCGAGCGCGCGCCGCGAAAAACCGCCTCCGCCCCTGTTCATTCAGGACAAAACCAAATGGGACATGCTGTCCCGTTTAGTTTCGGATCGTGGGATCCACTACACTAATGCCCGCTCCACGCAGCAGGGCATTAAAGTTCAAGTGTCCACCATTAGCGACCACAGAGCGCTAACAAAGCTCCTCCGTAAAGAGAGCATAAGTTTTCACACTTATGCGCTCGAAGAGGAGAAAGTCCTCCGAGTGGTCATCCGCGGTGTGCCCAAGGAGGTACATACCGATTCGGTATGTGCCGACCTGAAGGCACAAGACTTCCCCGTACATGCAGTTCACCGCATGTACAGCGGGAAGGACCGCAGTCCCTACGATCTAGTACTCGTAGTACTAGATCGTACACCTGAAGGCAAGGCCATTTTTAATTTAAAAAAGGTCTGTGGCCTCTCAGGACTCGATGTCCAAGCCCCATACAAAAATGGGAGTCCCTCGCAGTGCCATAACTGCCAACTATACGGGCACGCCTCCCGTTTCTGCTTCGCTCGCGCTAGGTGCGTTAAGTGCCTAGGCGATCACGCGACAGCAGCGTGCACTCGCACCCGGGATTCACCGGACCCACCCAGCTGTGTTTTATGCGGTGCTCAAGGGCATACCGCGAATTACCGTGGTTGCCCTAAAGCACCACGAGTGAACCACAGGGTGGCAAGGCATAGGCCGACCCGTCCCTCTTACGACCGTTACCAACGGGTAAGCCCTAAACTAACGGTAGTACCTGCCTCACAGGTAATACCCGCGCCGCTCCCAGCCCGTAACGCATGGTCTAAACCACCCAGTATGGTTAAGACCGTCGCTACCGCCCGCGCCCCGGCCCGCGCGCCCGCACCCGCACCCGCCCGCGCCGCGGCCCCTGCCCGCGCACCGGCCCCGGCTCGCCCCGCACTCCCGGCACCCGTCGCCAACACCATTCGCGCGCCTCCCCGCGCCGCTTCCCGGCCACAAGCTCCACCTATGCCATTGATGGCTGCCCCTCTTCAAGAGGCAATCAACCTAGTCAGCGATCTGGCTATGTCGGTTGACATCAATGAGGTACAAGAGCTATTCCACAAGATGCAATACGCTCAATCCCCAGCGGACGTGATCCAATACACATTGGAACACGCGAATTTACTTAGCGCCCTTAAGCGCTTCGTTCCCCAGGCCCCTCCCCAGTACAACCACTATGGGTAGTACAACCGAACGCACGAAACCGTACTCAGTTTCGTTAGCGTCATTTAACGCTGACGGCCTCTTCAAACAACGTGACCTCGTCCACGACTTTTGTTGTACCCACCTTATCGATATCATATGCGTGCAGGAAACCTTTCTAAAACCGGGGAAGGCGAACCCTAGGTTTGCCAACTACAGAACGGTACGTGATGATAGAGTGAACTCCCGTGGGGGAGGCACTCTTATCTATTACAAAAGGTCCCTGCACTGCATTCCCCTACCTACCCCGACTCTTGTTAATATGGAAGCATCTTGTTGCCTCCTAGCTATGACTGGTCATCAACCTATAGTCATAGCATCCTGTTACCAAGCTTGCAAAAAGCCGATCGTCCGAGCTGACTTAGAAGCCCTATTCTCATTAGGAAGCGCCGTCATTCTGATTGGCGACTTCAACAGTAAGCACATCCTATGGAATTGTAACGTCAACAATCCCAGAGGTATTGCACTTGAAAACCTAATCGCAGAACTTAACTTTGACATAATTGCGCCCACTGAGCCCACTCACTACCCTTATATGGAAAACCACCGATCTGACTTGCTTGACATGGCACTATTCAGAGGCGTAACACTCCGGTTACGCTCCATAGAAGTGGTTCACGAGCTTCACTCTGACCACCGACCCATTATACTGCGACTAGGTCCCGACCCAACGACTGACCTCCCCCGCCCCACTAAGACGATAGTGAACTGGAAGCAAGTAGGCGATGCCCTAAAGGCTATCAGTTCACCGGACCTAGACAAGATCCCTGACGACATCCTGACAAAAGATGACGTAACCCTTGCGATCGATTCGTTCACCAATCACCTCTCCACCGTAGTAGGTGCATCCGCAAAGGAGGTCATAGTGCCGGACGACCGGCGCCTTGTCATTCCAGCGGATGTGAGACGATTGGTGACGGAGAGTAAAGCAGTGACCCGACATTACGACTCTTACCCCAGTAAAGAGAACAAAACTAAGAAACGCCACTTTGAACGCATGGTTCAAAGTCGCATGTCTGAGTTGCGTGATCAACAATGGGGCGATAAACTTTCAAACCTCGTGCCAAGCCACCATGCTTACTGGGACTTGGCGCGAGGCTTGAAAGGAAGTAATCATAACGACATGCCTCCCTTATACAGACCAGTCCCACTAGTCCCAGCGTTCTTTGACGAAGACAAAGCTGAGTGCCTAGCTGATAGCCTAGAGGCTCAGTGTTCCCCTAACGTAGATCACGTTGACCAAGCTCACCTCGATTCGGTGGATGCTGAAGTCGAACGTAAAAGCTCTGTGGTCACCTCTGAACTCCCACCAATCACCTTAGCGACTTACGCTGAGGTGGAGAGACTGATCAAGGCCCTCCGACCGCGCAAATCCCCCGGTGCCGATGGCATCTCCAACAGGGTTCTTAAAACCCTCTCTCCTCCTCTCATCCATCTCTTAGTCAGCATCTTCAATGCTGCTATGAGCCACTGCTTATTCCCAGACACCTGGAAATGTGCAAATGTCATTGGCATTCACAAACCAGGCAAAAGCTCATCTGACCCCACCAGTTACCGCCCCATCAGCCTCCTCAGTGCCTTAGGCAAACTTTACGAGCGGTTACTTGCAAACCGTCTCCAGTCCCATGCTAAGGAACACCACCTTATCCCAGATGAGCAGTTTGGCTTCAGACCCGGACACTCATGCGTCCAACAGGTGCACCGCCTCACGGAGCACATCATTGAGGGCTTCAATAAGTACCCCAAACCCCAGACTACGCTAGCAGTCTTCCTCGACGTAGCGAAAGCTTTTGACAAAGTCTGGCACAACGGCTTGATCTACAAGCTATACCAATTTGGCGTGCCAGAACGTCTTGTGCTCATCCTACAAGACTTCCTTAAAGCCAGAAGCTTTCGCTATCGCGTGGAAGGCACCCTCTCCTCCCCCCACCCAGTCAGAGCCGGAGTCCCTCAGGGCTCCGTGCTATCACCTATTCTCTTTGCACTGTATACCAGTGACATCCCACGCTCTCAGCCCAAAGTATTCCTAGCCCAATATGCGGATGATACCGCCATTTACACCACTGGGTGGCATATCAACAGACAGTCCTATTTCGTCATGCAACGGGCCATCACCGAGATCGGTGACTGGTTCCGAAAATGGCGCATCGCGGTCAACCCAGCTAAAAGCACAGCTATGTGCTTTACTGAGAAGACACGCTCCCCTTACCCGAAACCGCTTATTTTGTTCGACGAACCCATTCCCTGGGTTCCTAGAACAAAATACCTCGGAGTCACCCTTGATCGTCATCTCACCTTTAACGATCACATAACAACCGTCCGTAACAGAGCGGCCTTCATAATGGGTCGCCTTGGTCCCCTACTTCGCAAAGAGAGTAAAATGTCTCTTAGAAATAAGAAGACACTTTACACTGCCTGCATCCGCCCCATCATGACTTACGCATCAGTAGTGTTTAGTCATGCTAGTGAGGCCCACCTTCATAAACTTCAAGTCATCCAAAACCGTTTTCTTCGTAATGCAACCGGCGCCCCGTGGTATATCCGGAACACCGAGTTGCATTGCGACTTAAACCTTCCCTCTCTAGCGCAGTTCAATAAGGACTGCGCCCGCCGATACTTTGATCGAGCGCCCCACCACCCGAACCCATTGGTTGTCCAGGCATCGAACTACTCGACTGCCTCTTCTATCCCATTTTTCAAACCCCCCCGTCGCCGACCACGGCAGGTATTAGACGACCCGGATGACCCCATCGCAGCCATTACATTGGCAGCTTTAGCGTTATCCGCAAGTCGTCGAGGTAAAATCCCCAGGTGTGAGGTAATCAGAGGTCACACAATCAAACACCGAGCTCGCCGGCGAGCTCGAGGCAAAAACAAGGTCACGATAAATTGCTCTCCAAATAGTCAAAGAGTATTATTCAGTAGGGCCCAATTGTGCAACACTGCAGTTGCACAGAGGCATTTTGCTCCGATCCCCCCCATGTCTCTCGACAGCGAGACAAGCCGAGGTCCGAACCACAGTGGTGCCCTTGAGCTCGCTGTCAACCCCTCCTATAGTAGCGGTACGTTTTCGGCGTCCGCAGGAGACGGAGGTAGAAAGCGCTTTTCGCCTTCTACGCCCGTCTCGGGAGAAGTGCCTTCGGCACTTCTCCCTCCCGGGCTATTGTAGGGCCAGGCCCTCGCCCAAAACCCGGTGGAGCTGGACGACCGCACAGGCGGTAGCCAGCATCTATGTCCTCCCTAAACAAACAAACATCTATATGCTACTAACTATTCTAATTAATTATATTAAAAACAGATTTCTACAGAAAAATAATTGCTATATTTAACCCAATATTATTTTACTTACAATTAAATTTGAAAGGCAATTTGAGGTGCATCTCAAATTTACTACCTTAATAAGTATCTACCTAATAAAAGCTCATCTGTGTTGAAAATTGAAATAGAAAAATATATAAAAACGTTTTTGTTCATGCGGTTTCTATTGCCTGTTGTTGTATTTTAGACTTTGTACCTATCTATAGTCATACCAAGATTTACGCAAGTATTTACCTAATGCAAGTATTTATCTATAATAATTTGGTTAGAGCAAAATCAACAAATGTCAAATGAAAATCATATTATACTGTAGCGCTTAATTTTTTACGTTTTGATTATGTTATTTTTTGTTGGGACATACACCATACGAACACAAATTCTGTGTAAAGTCAACTGAATGCCAATTACAGCTGTTCAAAACTTACAGCTTTCTTTTTAAAGATCTGACGGACTGATGCACATCCGAAGCTTAGTAACTAGCACAGCAATTACAATATACTACTCCCTACAGTAGTAGGCATAAAGACGGTAGAACAACAGCTGTTCAGACTAGCATTGGACAATTGTCCCTATCCGCTTTAGTAATTCTTGGGCCGTGTCGGACGGGGACGGATGCTGTTGGCGTGCCTTACTCACGCATACGCGGCGCGCCTAAAAATCACGGTGCACTCCTTAGGCACTTGTCCCACCGGCAACGATGAACGAGTAACGAGTAGAGCTAGAATTAGAAACGAGTTGGCGAGCCGCGGGAAGCGAGTGTGTAGTTCCGATAGTTATGTAGCTCGGCTATAAGCGAGTGTGCGACTGAGGCAAGCGCATCACTCGCTCTATTCTTTTCTGAAATAATTAATATTTTCCATCCATATTCTTCTTTTTTGCTTCCGTTTTTTCAGAACTGCCGCTTCCACTACACAAATCCTATCATACAAATCATCATCGTCGTCGTCTGAACTAGATAACAATGATAATTCAAATGATTGAACGTGTACTTTCAGATCCGCACTGTAGAGAAATGACCGCTGGTTGCTCTCTCGGCGTGTTCTAATCGCTTAGCGAGTATCGCTGAGCGAGTGTTATCTTTCATAAGCTCTTGTCGCTCAGCGACAAACTAGTGAAGCGAGTGCTCGCCGGCAGTGTGAACAGTCAGCGATCAACTATTTGTATATGCATCTCTTTTATTTACACGGAATGTAAATCTATTATACGTTTCTTGAGCGAGAAAATAGTCGATAGTTACTCGTTTCCTCGCCGGTGGTGGGGCAAGTGCCTTAAGGTGCTGATTGCCAATCTTTATCATAGTAATGGAGCGGCACTGAAAAAAGAAGAGTAGTGAAACAGTTTTGATCGGGTGACACCGCCACAGGCGTAGGTACCTACTAACGCTGTCACGTGGTTATGTGCAGGAGTAGTCACAAATTGGAAATAAAATAAATTTAATTAATATTATGTAACTGTTCATAACAAAAATACTTTTGACCATAAACACACGCCGGTTGCGGGAAATTAAAAAAAAACAGTTTTTGCTCTTTGACAATACTACGAGTATTTTAGTAACTGTTGTCACCATGACTGTACGTAGGTCATAAAATTCACCACTTTGCAATGCTATTAATATGTACCTAATTACGTAGTAATAATACAATATACCCACAATAATGTTTAAGTTATTGAATGATAATGAGCATAATAAAATTATTCCTAAAACCGTCTCAAACATTAAAAAATACGTTTACACGCAAAAAATATTACCAGTTACATAGGTATTTATGGAAAATATTAATCGCATAATGAACAGGAAATTACCGAAATTTCGTATCTCACATTATGGTTCAGTACGAAACGTTACACGCTACTTGCTACAATATCAAATAATAGTTATACTTTCAATATTTTATGACTTCAGCGTTCTCCATAAACTGCTTATATAAATTTACATATGCTACACTGCCAGATATTTGCTTGGTACCTACTCTATTTTAGCGGTTATCAGTTTTTTTCTGTATTCAATTTTCGTTAAATAAATATAACTATGTAATGTAATGTTTAATATCATCGACCGACATCACTCATCAGGTGAGATTGCGATCATAGGCTAAAACATTAACATTTCAAAAGCCCTAGGCTAGGTCACAGTGACATGAAGCTGATGTGCGATTGGTGAACCTATATAACTACTAAATCTGTAATCTGTGCCTAGTGCTTACTACCTATAATTAGGTACCTAATGTTGATTTACCTATTATAACAACGTTTTTTGAGGTTTTTCTTTAACCCTAATTCAATTTAAAAACCTTATTACCTACTATGAACATAGGTATTAATTTGTACAAAATAAATAATAATACCAGAGACAATAATAGTTACAACATCAAGTGCAGGTAAAATTTTACGTTTTATGAAATTAAACAAAATACTTACATACCTCTAGAGGAAATCGATGCATTCATAATTCGTTGTTGTATTTAAAGGTAAATCCGCTCACAGAACACGTGTTATCTATATGTGTATGTACATAATAATTAATCTTTTCAAGAATTCTAATAAAATGCGTTATTATTATTATTTCTTTGTTAATGGCTTCTGCGGTTTAATGTAAAATGCGTTTAAAAAGACGTTTGCGTCTGCCCTTAAAGTTCGAGTAGGCAGACTTCAAACTCATGAGTTTGCCTACCGCGGACCGCACCGCCATACGCCCCGCGAAAATCTCCCGTTGCACTAGACAAGTATACTTTCGTTGCATAACTTATGGATTGTAAGACTGTGGTAATAAGGTCCGATTTTTTGTTACATAACCATAAAAAATAGACAAAAATTTAGAAAAACCTAAAAATTATGCATAAATAATTGGAACGAGTTGGACTGAGGATCAGAAGAGCTAAAACTAAATTTCATATTCTAAGACTTCACTAGAAGGTACATCCAGTTTTTCCCGTGGACTCGCTTCAGCTGGATCAGAACACATTGTAACTATCATGTTGTACCTATCAACAATATGAAATCCTGTGGAGCATGAACGGGACAGTGTGATAAGAGCATGGCTATTTTTTGGCTTTACATTTTTATTTTTTATATCTGATAGTCTACCCTTTGACCACTATCTCACCTGATGGTAGGTAAGTGATGGTGTGGTCAAAGATATTGTTAAGAACCTACAATTACTGGATCTCAAGGACAGCTGCCGAGACACATGTAGCTAGCCAGGCGGGTATTCACAAAATTCCCTACAATCTGCACTTGTATCGTGCGGTGTACTCAATCTGTAGTTTATTATTTACTCGTATCTGAAAGCAGCACCAATGACAAAAAAGAAAAGTTCAAAAAAGGTAAGGATGGACTGCTTAAAGAAGAATATGTATTAGGTAGTAGGTTTGAATAAAGTTTGAGATGATGAAATCGGGCCCCTGAAGAGATAAAAGACACGTGTTTTGCCAAACCTACTAAGCGTGGGATAAAGAAAGGAGTGCAGAAGATATCATGTAGGTAAATAGGTACTTAAACTTTTTTAAAATCATAATCGAGTACTGCATTGGACCAAACAAATTTATCAGCAATTGACATAGTTACCAAGATACTTGTGCTCTTACTACTTTGTAAACCCTTTAATCACAACAGTTTCATAAATGTATTGTAGGTAGGTAGGTATACTAACTGGTACACAGTGAAATCTTGCTACGCAAAGAGTACTTACTAAGTATATAATGATGGTAGAACATGCTTGCCTATCAGATACCTACTTATTCTATCTGTACTTGAAGACTCCTAGTTTATACGCTGGTAGGATGTTCCATACTTCAGCCATTAGCACTGGGAGCTGGATATAAAAATTCGGAATATCGATAGATTTTACAAAAAGTAAAAGTACTTTTTCACTGATTTAATACTGCACTATTTTAGGAGTGATCACCTTTGTTGTAAGGGGGTGAATTGGAAACATTGGGATATAGAAGCGATTGTGATTTGCGTTAAAATTAGCATCGATTTTTATCTCTTAATGTTCCTGCACCATGGTGGACTCGTGCTTTTGGGGCTTATTCGCGTGAATCGCGATATTTGTGGTTAGTTTCATCATGCGAGGTTAGTTATTCAGATAAATTGACGTCAGGATTAGGTTAATTGTAAGAATTGTTTATTAGCCTTATAATAATAGTAGCTAGACTGTTTTGTTTCCATATAACGCAGTTTTTTGGCGATGTGCTTGTGGGTTTTGTGAATTCCCAAAATTACTGTTATTCTTGAATTCTAGAAAAAGAAGTGAAAAAGGTGCTTCATCAGTGTCATGTTGGAATCTAGAGGAGCAGACTTAGACGTTACTTCCCAGATAGCCAAAACGACAGTCAAACATCCTCTCACGCACGATTAAACATAGAGTAGTTAATACTGACGTCAAAAGTGTGCTGCTATAAGAATGAGAGACGTGAAAGAACACAAAGCAAAGTTCACAGTAACTTCAAGTTTTTATTAACCGAACGCCTAAAAGAAGCCTACGAAAAATCCTGAAAATCTTCTAGTCAGGCACATTTACGAATATAGACCTCTGGAGATAGTGTCGCCGAAGATCCTATAGATTCACGACAAAAAGTTCAATCAATTGGAATAATATGGACAAAAAAATGAATAAGATCAACTTTGACTTTTACCTATCAGTATATAAACGAGTACAGTCTTACGAAAATTATTTTAGATTCAGTTTCTTCACACTTTAAAATAATAATTTTCATAATTTTCTAGAAACTAGGAAGTTTCTAGAAAAATATTTCGACGAATGTAAAATGTGAGTTATCAAAATGTTGATGTATTTTGTGGTTTCCGTTATTTTTCATTTTGAGTCGATTGAATTACCTACATATTAATCTGAAATTAAGTAAAATAGACATCAACTGTCACTTTCGCATTTGTCACAACCAATGCCTATTTGGAGGATATTTTTAGGTCAGGCTAACATTAATGTAAAATGTATAAATATTGTGTTTGTTATTTTTGTCTTGATTGTACCGACTGATAAGTGATAGGTAAAAGTTAAAGTTGAACTTTTTTCTGTACAATTAGTTCAATCAGTTAGTTGCATACTGAAAGTCGTATTAGAATTAATAATAATAATTTTAATAATAATTAATTTTTATTCATCCCAAAAACTTAGTCTAAGTTATAACTAATTATTACATAGTTTTTATGCAGCAAAAGAAGGAGTAAGGTTCTCTGAACCTCACACTAGGGTGGCCTGTGTTGTGAGATTCAGTCTCTTCCATATATTATGTTTCTGTATTTTATCTACCTACACATTAAAACATGATTTATGTATAAAAATAAAACTAATAATTATATAAATAACTACAGTAGGAAATTACAAATGTTACTTAATATAATTTAGAAAAGTATGTCTTGCCTAATTAGAGACTTAACTAATAATTAATCCAATTTAACAATGTACCCTTTTCAGTTCAATAAATTTTGGGTCTTCAGGTATGCCGGGGATCAGACCTAGAGTGAAGGAACACGAACTGCCATGCAGTTAGGAATAGGCTAATTGTAAGAATTGTTCATTAGCCGGCGACAGATCAGAATGGTGAAACATAGTATTTTCTGGTTCAGTTTTAAGTAAGTAATATGGCTAAAGTTGCCCTACATAGCTGAAGACCCAAACTAGACCTAGACTAGGTATAATTTCTGGTCTGAATAATTCTAAAGTATGGAAGAAGATATGGGAGTATACACGTCTAAGATAAGTATCTGCAGTATGTAGGTACAAAGATTGATGAGAATTAATGAAAGTGTCGATCTCTTGATATTGGTTTATTATGGTTTTCAAGCCAGTAGAAATTTCACCTTGACCACCTCCTAAGTTACGAGGCTGTAACGGTACTATATGTACCTATTGTAAAAGTTACCTTACTACTCTAGAATATAACAATGGCAATGTAACCATTGATAGCAGCTAATGAAATAAATAGTTCGTCGAATTACTGTGGGGCGAATTGATTGTTCCAATTATGTAATTCAATGTCAATTGAAAAAAATTGCGACTGTTTGTTTTCTAAATACCTATCGCGCGGACATGATCATTTAACAGAAAATTACTTAGAGCACATTGGTATTGTTCGATAAGAACCTACATTCTGTTGCAGAAATATAATTGAGGCCGTGAGTACCTACCAGTGTGGCCTATCTATTGCAGGCACAGTTAAATTTTATTGTGTATCTAAAAGACAAGCTACTGTGGAGCTCACTGCCTCAAATGGTATTTTTTTATTTAACATAGGTATACCTAATTGTAAGCTTCAACAGTAACAGGGAAAAGCCTTATCCAGACAAATCACTCAAAAATAAGGACTCAATACTGTGTGTAAATGCAAGGTGTAATATATTACACCCTGCATTGTATACAATGAACCACTGGCTCACAAGAAACGATACTGTACTGGTTAATTGAATACCAACCCCCTCTTGATGCATTTGAGGTTATGTAGCTACTAACCAGACAAACAATTTATAATTTAGACACATCTTAAGAAGCCTCAATACGGTTTATAATCATAATATGACACACTTTCTATAAATCTAAAACCAAAACACATGGACAAAAAGTACTTAGGTATGTGAATTTTTCAAACTTATTACTGATAAATACACCAATTTCACGTAGCGTGATCATTCTTTAACACAGGTTCATTGGTTAACACCTCATCCTAAAGTCACGGTAATATTATCTATACAGTATTTCAACTTCATAGAAACGGACGAAATGCGAGTTATACCTACGCGCCTTGATCTCGGCCAGCGCTCGGCATGCAGACAGTCTCAAGTGTCGCGACTGTGCCGCAGAGACGAGCGAATGGTTTGTTGTTTTTTTAACAATAACCGAGCGTTTTTTCACCAAAAATAAGCTCAAGTACAAATTTACATAATATTAAATATGACGAGTAAGATATATTGTGCTGTTTTTGGTTACATGAATTCGTCAAAAACGCATCCAGAACTAACTTTTTTTAGATTACCTGGAAACTGATTAGTAAAATTATTTTATAGTCCTTCATATAGTTGACAGTACATAATGTAATTTTAATGGACAAGTATTTCCTTTTATCCTCCGGAAAAAATGTCTCAATTAATAAAAAAAAGTGAATGGAGAGAGGAAAGTGATTGACAGGAGTAAAATAGGTAGTAAGCTATATATTAGAATGCGGGTTTTTAATATTGTAAAATTTAATAATAAAGCATTTTGTGCGTCTCACAAATAATTTTCGGTCGCAAATTTTTAAGACCGATTTTTTATTCAAACATGGTTTTTGATTAAATCTACCTACTAGTCAAAAAACAACACGCATTTTTAGTGAACACTTCACAAAGTAAAAGTATTTACTTTGTGAATTTAACAGGACTTACATTTGTTTATATAAAAAAAAGTATATATACAAAACTAAATGGAAACAAAAAGTAGGCAACTGTAATTAAAATGTTGGAGGCGGGCAGCCCTATCGCATGTTTACGTACAGCGTGGCTGTAGGTAGTTATTTCAATAGATCCGAGTTAAAATACTGTATCGATAATATTACCGTGCTAAAGTTTTAAAATTACTATGACACCGTTTTACATTTTAAAACACATGGTTGATTGATTCATAGGATATGAAGCGATAGCAAAAATGGCGTGGTACAATTTCCTATTATATCTTGGTTTAAAATATAACAAAGTAGGGTTATTAACTGGATAACGTTAATTTAGACGAGTTACTAGTTTTGACACTTCAAAAAGAATATTTCATTGGGATCACAGATGGCCGGAATGGGCCAAATCACGTGTAGGTAACGTTAATTAGAATTATTATCGTTTCTTTAAATCAATTACCTACCATTATTAACTAAACAGCTTCATACACAAAAAAGTATCAATCAAATAATATTTGATATATTTAATATAAGTATATTATACGAGTATATTCTATCTCAAAGGAAGCCTCTGTGCTATTTACAGTTTGCTTTGGCAGTCCCGTTCTGGCTCCACCTTTAAAAAAACTGCTATCCGTAATTTGATCGAATTACATTTTGACGCCAAAACATACCACGGGAGGCGGCAGGATGTCGCGTAATAATATTCTCTTAAGTACCTAACTAATTCTAAACTGACTCACCAAGGAAGCTGTATTTTTTTGTGTATAGATAACAAGTAATTACGAGTAAGTACATATGTACCTATATTAAATAAGATAAAAAAGTAATATTAATAAAAAATATTAAATAGTATATTCTTAAGACTTTCAAAACTTTAAACGTAAAAAGTATCTTATAATAATATATCTGGCAAATGCACGCGCCGTTCGACGTCAATTCATAGGTAGGTATACCAAGACGTAGAGGAAAAAAGAAAGTAAGCAACTGAAAAGTAACTTCTGAAAAAATATTTTAGTATGGATTTGCGAGGTTCCGTCAGTAGTTCAGAACTAATAATCCAGAGGAGGCGTTAAAAATTTGTACTAAGTAATTAATTAAATGTCAATAGATAATATGTGTCAGTATGTCTAAGTGTTAAGGTACCCTAAACCGACGCTTATGCATGAAATGATTGATGAATGTAGGTAGGTGAAGCGAAAGTGAAAATCTGTGGTCTCTGCCGAGTGCCGACCCTTACAGAAAAGAGGCGTAATATTATGTTGGTATTTCTGTAAGTATAATTGTCCTCTGTGTATGTACCACAATGAGCATGCGCGGAAACTTAGAGAATTAAATCAAAATTGTAACGGGGCCAGGCAACTTCCATAGAAAAAATATCGAAACACTATTTCTTCATTGCAAAATTTTACCTTGTCTTCGGAAATATCAACATCTAGCTTACATTGATCCAAAAATATACCTACATCCTTGCCTTGCCAGCTATTCAATTTTTGCATCAGTCATGGCATTAAGTTTCTTATCTGTGGGCTGTTATAATATTTCTACAGATGATTAAGATTACGGGTAAACAGCTCCTCATAATAATTTATTTATATTCTCTTAGATTGATTGATGGCATGGCCGGGGGGAGAATTCTGAATTCTATAGAAAGCGTATTTTATTTTATTTGGTCACGGTTGGTTTTATAAATTATAATATCAATAAAATCAGTTCACATTCATAAGTCTGCATTCCAATTATGGCGGACGGCCAATTCAGTGATTACGAAGAAGATTTAACCACAAAGGTTAAGACCGTCAGAGTAAGTCTCTTTCTCCTTAAATTTAACAATTTGAAAATAAACAATCTCTGTGAAATCATCGCTGGACTGATTCAGTGATATTGGAACCCAATTTAAGGACGTAAGTCTACATAAAATTGAATCATTCTAAACACATTTAAAACTTACACCATATTTTTCAATGAGTATGAGTGAAAAGTTGTGATGGACCTGTTAAATTATTACTAATTATCATTATATCAGCAATATGAGACATATTCATTGACACATTTGGAATAATAATTTAACCACCAACAAAAATCATATAATTTTCTGTTTCATCATAAAGATGAAATGTTTTATAAGTTGTCTCTATTCCCATATGCACCCACTACATGAGCTTGCTTGACCACTGAACTGAACTAACGCAATCCGGCTTGTGCACTGATCACTGTAGGTATAGGTGGTAAAATGGTATCTTTCACAAACCCCAAAGCTCAATGGGTTGTCAACCTGCTTAAAATTCTGTCATGTGCAAGCCAGACTTGTACAAATTCTCTGCTCGTCTGGTTGGGTGTTCAAGCTGTGCTCTCCGCTACTCAAGTTCTTGTTGTAACCATGCATGGTTATTTAAATTGTGGTTATACCATGTTTATTCAGAGTTGATTGATTTAAACCAAATGATATAAATCAAGCGATTTATCTATTACATAATATATTGAAAGTATTTGGTTAAAATGCGATAAGGAAAAATAATGAGTGATAGAACAAAACCCAAATGAAAGATGTTTTGGTTCTGAATTTTCAGTCAAATGTTATTTGAGTTTTTTATATTATCAAAATGTACAGTATATGGAGAAATTAGGGGTCAATTTTTAAATTAGAATCGAGGAATACCTTTAAATAAATAAATAAAAGTGAAAAATTTAATTTTGGCCTGTGCCCACAAGGAGCGACATAGTTATGAGATCTACTTATGAGATGACTTGAATGGAAAGCTCTCACCATTCCTCCTTGTGTGGGTTTCTATCATTTATTCTGTGGTATGTGTAAGAAATTTGTCACACATTCTATCCACTGCAATAGATGCTAGGCTATACATGATAGTGTTGGATGTTAAAAGTATTGTTTATGGTAAAAATAATTACGATAAATTAATAATTAATACATCAAAAGATCATGATTTAACCTTTTGTTTTTATTTTAAATAAATCTATACAATCAATAATAAAAAAAATAAAAAAAAAATGTATCAACCCTGCGTACAATCAATATACATATTGTACATACAATCTATATCCACTAGCAGATTATAAGTAAAGTTTTTATTATTCAGTAGTTACTTTTTTGTCCATTGTGTGCATTTACGCTTCACCCTATGTGTTTTTTTTTAAATCAATAAATTTATTTGCAGAATCAGTAACAGCAACATATAAATTTTCATTGTTATCATACCAGATATTTTTGTCCAAACATAACTGCCATACATATTTCATAATTATTTTTTTGTGTTCAGTTTGCAGAAGTACCACAAATAAAAAATATAAGTAGTGCTGAAGAAGATGATGATGGAATGGATTCGGAAGAATATTTCTATGATTCTGATGATCCACAAGACTCCAATAGAAGAGATCATGCCAATACACAAGCTCCTTCAAGCAAGATAAATACATATCAACCAACAGAGAAGCTATTCAAAAAGTATGTACATAAAATTAATGTTGACAAATATGAACCTATGTCAAACAGCACACAGAAATTTCTTGACCAAAATGATAGGAAAGCTGATAATGAAAGAGTAAGAATCAAGGATAAACATGATAGGGCAACAGCTGAGCAGGTAATGGACCCTCGCACCAAAATGATCATTTTCAAGCTACTAAATCGAGGCATCATCAATGAAATTAATGGTTGCATATCCACAGGTAAAGAAGCTAATGTATACCATGCAACATCTAAAGAAGGAAGAGATTATGCTGTTAAAATATTCAAAACTTCAATCCTAGTGTTCAAAGACAGAGATAAGTATGTATCTGGCGAGTACAGATTCAGAAATGGGTATTGTAAATCCAATCCTCGTAAAATGGTCCGCACATGGGCTGAGAAGGAAATGAGAAATCTTGTACGCATGTTCAATGCTAAACTCAACGTACCCGAACCTATTATACTGCGGAGTCATGTATTAGTGATGTCTTTCATGGGAGACCAAGGTTGGCCATCTCCAAAACTTAAAGATGTTGAGATATCTCAGTCAACAGCTAGAACATTGTACCGAGAATGTGTAGTAATGATGTGGAAAATGTTTAACATCTGTAAACTAGTTCATGCTGATTTATCAGAATTCAACTTGCTCTATCATGAAGGAAATGTGGTTGTAATTGATGTATCCCAATCTGTAGAGCATGATCATCCACATGCATTTGAATTTCTGAGGAAAGATTGCACAAACATATCAGATTTCTTTAGAAAACGAGGTGTGGCAACTTTGACTGTAAAAGAACTGTTCGACTTTATCACAGACTCAACAATAAATGAGAACAATTTAGAGGAATGTTTGGAGAAACTTTCAGAGAAAGTAGCGTCTAGGGATTTTGAAGAAATGACAGCACAAGAACAGATTGAAGAGGAAGCATTCAAAAATATCTACATTCCGAAGAGGCTTACTGAGGTATATTTGTTTTTATTGAATTTTATCTTAATAAGCATCTTCTAAAACAGAAATAAATAAATGCATTTATTTTTATTTTTTCTGATGTAATAAGCTAGCCATCATTCTATTAGGCCCCATACTATTGAAATAGGTGTTTTATCAAACACACCACTTTAATCTCAAATTTCTGAAGTTTGAAATTGGGATTCAACCACTAATGGTTGAATCCCCATTCTATTCAATCAATTTCTAAAAATTGAAAGAAATTTAAGTGACTTGATGTACAAATACAAGCTGAGATAAGTAGTGGCATGGTCCTCATTTGAACTTTGTTTTCCTTTAGTTGCTTTCTATGATCAACTATTGGCAAAATATGGAAGTCATTAGATTCTGAAGCCAACACCTATAGGGATCATTGAAAGGTAGACCAATCAGTTGTATAAAAAAATTCTTCTCTCAGGTTATCAACTATGAACGAGACATAACCAAAGCAAAGACAGGTCACACAGAAGACCTGGCTTACAAGAAGATTGCAGGCTTCAATGAAGACCTTACAGGCACTGCTGACAAACCTGATATATTGCAAGAAGATAACTTATCTCAGAGTGGGTCAGGAGACAGCTCTGATGATGAAACAGAAGATGGGGAGAGTAAGTGTTATTCAATAATGCTTTTTACCCTATTAATTTAACCTGTCTTCTAATAACAAGAATAGTAAGAAGCGATGATGGTACAGTGATATCTGAGTGTAGACCGCAGTTGTGATATATATCTGATGCTGAATGTATAAGTTCTATACATCAAATCAACAGTAGGTGGATACCAACCTAAATAAACACATTACTTACATATATACTCAGTAAAATAACATTAGTGAAAAAAAAAATAATCAACACATAGATGCCTTACACTGCTTCTAACGGCTACACGAATGTTGTGATAACTTTATTATGATAATGTTTGTTCATTATAGTGTGCGCGGAACTAGTTGGCCGCGCCTTAGGTATGTGAGCGGTGGGACGGAGAGGCGGGGGCGCTTGCTGTCATTACTCAGTGTAATATCTTGTGCGTTGTGAGCAGTAGGCAACCCCCCCTGTCGCCACCTAAGGCGCGGCTAACTAGTCCGCGCGCACTATAATACACACACATAAATACAATTCATTACTTAAAAAGTTCAAGATATAGTCTATTTTTTTTAACAAACGAGTACTGAGTATATCTCTCGCACATTTCCGATATTGACACAGTGAGATGGGTCATTGCCGTCATTGGTAATCGTTTGTTAAAAAAAACATACTGCAGTATGAAATTTTTTACTCACTAAGTTATACATGACTTGCAAAGCCTTCACTAAGAAAAAAATATGAATCGAGGGGTGTTTGCTTCCTTTGAATTCACATTATTATTAGTTACCATGGAATGTAATGGTAAGTTCTACTTTAATATATCCAATTATATAATAATCTATGAACTTATTTGTCTTATTGTGAAATGAGGTGGTAGATACAAAGATATGTTTAAAATGATAATGTTTGTGGAGATGTATGTATTTTGGATGTGAGCATTGAGAATGTATAATATGTGTGCGTATATCAGTTGCATGTATGGGTTAGATGCAATCATGTATCAGTGGAAGATGTATTTTGGAAAGATATTGCAAACATAATACATTATTTTTAATGTTATTGTGACGGCACCAGCTCGAGGCCCGCCTGATGTTAAGCGGACTAACCTCTGCCTATAAGAAATGACTCACTTTGGTGTCGGCGGGTTTCATTCTGCGTTCATAAGAAGACATAACGAACTTAAGAACCTTTCTTCTGCATGAGTTCAGACCTCTTCCCATTTTTTACTTATAAAGATTTAAGGAGTGTCTCAGTATAAGTAAGAACTAACTGTTATATTATTAAGGTGTAAAAGTGATCAAAGTTTTGATTTACAGATACCGAATTGAATTTGGTTACCTAAGCAAATTATAGAAAGTGTGAAGCAGTGATAGCTCAGTGGCTTTGGCTATGAACTGCCGCGAAATAAGTCCATGGTTTGAATCCCGCCGCGGGCTTGAGCTTCACTGCATGGTGGAAGGGCATTTTTGTGAATGCCCGCCTGGCTAGCGACCACCCTCAAGTAGAAAATCTGTCGCCAAGCACCTAACGGTGTGTTCCGGCAGCTGTCCTTGAGAGCCAGTAATTCTAGGTTAAGCCTGTTGACACCTTCAGCTACATAATCACTTACCATCAGGTGAGATTGTGGTCAAAGGCAATAAAAAAATATTAGCAATCAGCAATAAATAAAACGCTTTTATGCTCACAAAAACATTCCTGTTAGCATTCAAATGTAGTGTTGGGTTTATCAAAGTTAGGTTAAAGATGCTGGTAGGCCCATACTGTATAGAAAAAAATCTTTAACTTTTTCTGATATTGATCCTTTCGCATGTTATGCCTCATATCATCATTGTACAGAGACAAATTACTTAGCGTTCCATGGATTGGTCACTAGGTCCATAGCATTGCAGAGGAAGAGACCCAAGTCACAGGCGCCTGGGACTTGCAACCAGGGAATAAGGGTTACGGGGGCCTATTACGATGTCATTGTATTGAAAAATACATAATATCTTATGTAATGTACTCATTGTTGTAATATACCTTCTGGCCCTTCAGTAATATGTAGTATACAGTAGGTGCCATTCAAATTTAAACTACTACATTGATGAATATGTACCTGGAAAATAAAAATAAAATTACATGCCACCTAATATGAGTTTGCATTTATCAATTTCAGAAACCAAATTCAAACCGAGCGCCCGACCTCGCGACGAATCTCCCAACAGTAAAAAAGCGCGGAAGAAGGCAATCAAAGAAGAAAAAGCAGAGAAAAGAAAGACGAAAACTCCTAAACACGTTAAAAAGAGGAGAGACAAAGGCACAGGGAAGAAATAAGTTTTTTTTTACTTTAGTAAGTTAAGTCTCATAAGTATAATTTTTCCTGTGCTGCTGTTATCATAGTGATATCTCCGTTAACCTTCCGCGAATGCCGTGAGAATTTGATTGAGGATATATTTATTCCTCGGAGTAAACAATTACCAACTTCCCTTCCCACAGACATGGGAGGATGCATACCCTACCCCATCAACCAAAAGGGAATGTCTCAAAGAGAAATGTATATCTGTGTGAAAAAAGTCTGTTTCACAATGAATTGTAATGAATGCTCGTTTCAATACAACAATTAAGAGCATTATTCAACTTACATGCTTTTGTAGCATTACCTTGTGGCCTTATGTAAATACAGAATATTGTCTCGAGTTCATGTGCAACACATTCATATCCGGCATACAATCCCAAAATATTCGTTAACGCTTACTAGAAAAGCTTTATTATACGACAATTTTTAGTTTATGACCATACACAGTTGAAGATATCTAAGATTATTGGATTGCCAAGTTTAAAAATAGCTTTTGCCGGTCTTATTACATGATTTTGTATTTCCTAGACATATATACATTTATTATTATCTTTTCTAAATACAAAAATACAGGTTTGTGTTTTGTTAAGACGATTGTTTCAATTTCTTACTGGGTCTAAATAATTGTATATCCAGTTTCCAAATTATTCGCTATACTTTTCGATTTGGTATTTCAAATTCTTTTATAAATTCACCAGTATATATTTATGTACGTTATATTATACATATTTTATGGATAGAAATAAAACGCATTGTTTCTCATTACGCCCAAGTTTATATTTTATTACAAAAGTACAAAACCGAAATTGGTAATAACAATCTTACAGAAAAATACGTATTCGATTATAGATAACATAATCAGACGAGAAATATTCCACGCTACCTATATTTTATACCTAAATATTTAAATTAAAGCTTATATGGATAATAATAACAAATATTTTAATAAAACACTTAATATATTTAGTCACAATTCCGCCTAATTTTTTTTACAAACGTTACGCAGCCTTACCTGAAGAATTATCGACGCGTACGCTTCTAGACAAAGCATCCTCAAGAAGTCTTGACTGTCGAGAATATTCTCGAGCGTGCGCTCGTACACGAAAATTGTGTGGTATTGTCACTCGATATATTTTTTAAGTATTTTATTAAAATATTAATGTTTTCTGAAAATATTTGTTTATATGAAAATTTGGATTTTCGCAAAGTAACGCCTGAATCTATTCATTAGCTTATATGGTACATTAAAGGCACCCTCAAACTAAAGCGTTCAGCAACCATTAACGTACGCTCAAAATATACGCCCAACTAAAAAAAAATATATCGTAAAAACAACTTTGAACTCCATCGCTGATGCAGCTGAACGCGTTAGTCTGTGATGTGCGTACCTTTATATCAAAAGTATTTGACTACCATCTTAATGGTCGAGAAGTGATGATGTGGCCGTATATCCAGGGCTAGACCTACAATAGGAACAGACAAGTACAGTCGCTGTTAAGTACTTGGCGATAAGTTTGAGTTGCGCTGACAGTAACTTCCATATTAAACTACTCAGATCTATACTCAAATTGAATTCAATCTTGAGCATTAACCTAGGAATATGGGTGCAAATACGTATAAGTTGACTTACAGACAAATGGATGTTGGGTGATGAGGAATATTATTGATAGTGGTCATAAGTTGTAATTTAAAGTTGTACTTATAATATATACATTGTTTTTAAAAAGACAGTCTTTTATTATAGATACGGCCAGCCTTTGACCATAATCTAATCTGTACCTAAGTGATGGACTGAACATGTCCCTAGACGACTTGGTAGTTGCGATTTTTTTCGATGGTGACTGGTATTGTAGGTAAATGAAAATAGATCTTTTAAACATATTACTGGTTAAAAAAATATATAAAAAATTGAACCGAATTCTAATACTGAAAGTATGAAATAACTTGCCGAAGTCGGACCATGAAAATGTGTTACCTAGGTTAAGTCGTTAATGTTCTTTAACTAGTTAATGTATTAACTAGTTAAAGTCGGTTCCATGCTGATTTCAGTGTTAGAAGTCGGTTCCATTTTTTGTTAAAACCTTTTTTCGAACTATTTTTAACTTTTTGAAATAAAAATATTGCATTAAATGAGAGTATTTCCTTCAAAACATGATTTAATTACATGTACTCGTATATCACGTTATCAGTTCAGACAAAATGTATACATTTATCCTTTTCTAACACGCCACGAGCAACGATTGCCAGTTGAAACGTACTGTATCAACGTTTGCCATAATCCCCACGATTGGCAGGCGGCTTGGGGATCGCAGTGTAAGATAGTAGTTCTTTAGAAGGCGCTGCTGCCCACCTTCCAGTATAATTATTTCCTTAGTCGCCTCTTACGACACTCACGGGATGATATGGGGAGGTGCAATTCTAACCCGGCAAATACGTAGTGCTAATTTATTGCCAGCAAAATTTAGTCTTAGTTAAGTATTGGAATAGCTATGAATAATGAGTTTATTTTGTATATAGCTATGTTTGAGACTATTTTTCACTGCTTTGGTAGTTCTTTCATAGTTTTGTAATATCATTGTTCTAACATATTGTGTTAGAAGAAAAGGACATGTGCCGATATAATTTATAGAATATAATAATTATCAATTTCCACATTAAATCCCTGCCGTTGTTTGATCATAAAAACGTTTCAATACAAATTCTATAACCGAGTAAAATTTTATTAAATTAGTATCTTAGAAACAAGAAGTACAATCTCGCAAGAAATATGAAGTGATGTGAAAAAACCTTTGCCGTAGCACAAATAATTTGGAAATAAAAATTCTATTCTTAAGAAAATCTAGATATTTATTATATTTTAACTTAACTTTAATTTGGGTTTCTTCATATGACAATTTGTAACAATCTATCTTACAAATTATTGCAGTACAAAATTTGTAAAATATGATTTTCGCTTTGCACGCGATTAGTGCTTGTAATCATATTTAGAAATGTAACAAGTTAATTCTTGGAATATACTAGTCTCAGGCATATAAAATTATTGTAAATAAAACTACAGTAGTGCCAAACTATGGTAGTGTAAATATACTTACATTGCCTAAAAGTATACAGGGAAGACTGTGAGAACACGAAAAGCAATTATTTCTATTGATTACAAAACTATTTTGTCTACACTCGTTCACATTCATAAACTGTACTGTAACAGCCAGATTGTCCACTGCTGAACACAGCTTCTCCCATTTAAGGTTCGCACTAATCCCCACGAATGGCAGGCATCTTAGGGATCGATATTCACAAACAATAATAATGATCCTTCATTATCATTATTAATTTATTACACAACAGCGGTCGAAGAAACAATTTTCAAATCAATAAAGATCTTCAGAGCACGGCGCATGATATAAGTGACGCCAAAAAAACATGGTCCTAAAACTGCATGTCCCTCTCACGCTCCACGGTTTGTCATACTTTTGAAAGGGACGGTATGATATGACCATTTTTTTTGGCTTGTATCGTGCGCTGTACGTGAACTACTTTATTTACTGAGATTACAACACAATATCTTATGTCTGTCAAGTAGCAACTAAATGACCAAAATCAATATATCAACCTATGATAATTTATTGTGTTTAATGTAGGTAATCACTGGATTTAAAAATTTTGTGAACTTAACAACCACAATTTTAGCATTGGGGTAAGACTGGGCTATTTAAATAAAAAAATAATTAACTTCTATCCTCGTCTCTGATTTAGAAACGATATCTCAAAAACTCGATATTTTATGTCTTTATGGATGACAACGGATATTTTAATTTTCTCCAGCTTATGATCTGCAGAGATAGTTTAAGAATGTAGTCCAAGCTCGCCCTGTTCAGGTCAGTAGGTACTTTCCCTGGGCTTTCAAAAAATATATAACCACTTTAATCATATTCATTAAGACAAACTTCAAAAATACTGATATAAACCTATCATTTGTGCAGAACTATACAATTATTTCTTCTGCAAGTATTTTTCGAGCCGAAATAAATGTATTTTGCAATATCCTTACGGTTTCTTAAAATCCATCCAGTCTTACCCCGGTGTACCTTATATATGTAACAGATAAACATTAATTTGTATAGAATTGCCATTCTTTACGTGAATACTTTTTCTAAAATATTTGTGCTACGGCTACTGGACTTTGACCTATTCCTTTACCAGACTATGTACAAGAAACAATACAATTCTTCAAGTCGTAACAGTTCAGTAATATTGTGGAAGTAAGTACTTAGTACAGTAGGTACATTTGACAATGATACAGTTATCGACTGACCTCATTATGAGAAAAATATTTATTACAACTGAGATAACGAACATAACATAATATAGTCTTTAATTAAGCTTATAATATAATTAATAGTTAAAATTATGTAGTCAGCCTAAATATTTTTACAGGGCAAGAACCATACAAGATATTTGTGACATGCACTTTTGACTTATGTTCAAAGAAACATCAGACATCATCATTTTTTTATCAAACAGCTACATATAAATGTTTAATATCCCCCCATGTTTGCTTTATAACGCCTAGAGACTTGATAAAAAATTATGTATTGTGAGGATTGTGAGGACTTCCAAACTCTGAGATCTCCAACGATCAGTGTTAAAGTCGCTAGGGCCAATACAAAAAATGGTCAGAATATAGGGCATTTCCTAAAGGAGCACTTCTTCCTCTAATAATAAATATCTATACCTGATTCAATCTTTCGAGTGTCTTAAGAACAAATAAGCTCCATCTACCTATATCAACGTGAATACAACACCCTGCATAAACAATAAAACGCTACTTTTTAAATAATTTATCACATGCCATCTAAACTTCTTTGTACTACCTCAATAAATATCACATTTTTATAAATATTATCTAGATAACAATCACGTCGCGAACCTCAACTTCAAACCAATGAAACTGGCAGATCTGAAAACCACCATTAGTCCAATCATCGTGATTATTTCGTACCAGACAGAACTGGTTTCGATGTCAAGGTATTTTATAAGTACGTCGGGCTTTGCGAAGTGGCAGTAGACGTCATTGCAGTCCAGAGGGCTTCGGTTAAAGCCGAAGATTGTGAGGACCATAGCGACGATGCCGCAGCGGATGAACGATGTCTTCATAATGATGTTCATGAGGAGAGGGATTTGATGTGCAAAGTCGAAGCCGTAAATGCCGAGGCCCAGGAACGGTGCGATAGCGGCCGGTCCGATTGCGCAGCCATTCTGGGAAGAACATTATTTATTTATTACCTAAGATAAACCTTGAAAGCTTGTCTCACCTATTGGTGTGGTTGAGGATGTTAAAAGAATGGCTTAGAGGCGGTAAGTTCTATGTAGTTTGTGTAGTTCAAGTATTTGTCTCGCTTATAAGCTGTTTGATATTATGTGAGTATACTAACGACGAACAAAGTAAACTTACTGGTAAATTAAACAACAATCAATTCAAAATTACTAATTCCCTCAGCCGAGAGCGAAACAATATTTCCCATGAATAGAAAACATCGTGAAGCTACGGCATGCTGTAGGTCACTCACGGCCACTATTAAGAAAATAAAAGATTGCACAGGCAACTTAAGGACTTAAGTTTTTAATGTGCAAACATTCACACCTATAGGTACACTAAACTTGAGCTAATAAGCCAATCCCATTTCTTTAGCCATCGAGCGATATTATGATTCCCACAATTAAGGTTGCCATACGTCCGGAATTATGTAGAAATTCAAGTTCTTGTCCGGATTCCAGTTGGAATACTAATGTGTCTGGAATTTCACAAATTCAGTAAGATAAAGTTAATGAAATTAACGTTAAAGACAGTTGAGCTTTAACTATAAGGAGCTATCAGAAATATTGAACGTTATTGACAATTACTTCAGCTTTAGTGCAAGCTCTAGGCAAGTGTTTTCACTCGCGTTGTCGCTGTATATGGTGCCTCTTTTCTGTATGAAGAGCAAGCGCACATACAGTAGCTGTTGCATTTGTTTACTTCCTATCCGACAATGATGTTTGAAAAACGTTGGTTTGTGATTTTTCAGTCAGTACTCAGTACCTTATCTTTACTTAAACTTAGTAGAGAAACTTCTGTGTGTGTGAGTGCGGTGATTATTAGTACTTATGTACCCACACAGGGGCAGTTATAGTTCAAGTATCTAACTAGACACTTCAGAAGCACTGCCTGGAATTGACCACGTCACATGCATTGCACGCTACATGTGAGAACTCGACATTCAGTAGGTAAATGTCCGGAATATTCTCCGGATTTTCTTTTTGTTATTTGGTAACCCTACCCGCAATACAACACAACGATATCGTTGGCACTCTAAAAACGCGCCCATCATAACGAACTATGGTGCAGAAAAGTGTTCAAAATCAATTGCGCAAACAGTTTGAAGACTGGGAATGATTGATGAGGTATGAAATACTCACCCGTACACTAAACATAGATCCAATCGCCAGGCCCATTCCCTCAGCCGCGAGTGATACAACATTGCCCACGATACAGAACACCGCGAATCTCGTCACGGTAAAAGGCACGCCCGCCATAAAGAACACTATGGCGCAGAACACAGTGTTCAAAGTCAATTGCACGGGCAGCTTGGAGACTGTCAGAGCGGCGTAGTACGGCGTCAGACTGTACCAGCGGTTGAAGTGCTCTTTCTTAACTAGTTTCACTTCCTGCGGATCTGAAAACATTTAATGGCACTAATAAAAAACAATGTCCAAAATAAATATTTTCAGTAATAATGCTTCATGGGGTGCCGGGGCAGAATTGCAAGAAAAATACCAGAAGCTTGGATGCAGCGCCTTCTGAAGAACCGCCACCTTATACTACGATTCGCCAAGCTTCCCGCCAAGTGTGATGATTATGGCAAACCTTTAACGTGAGAGGCTGTGCTAAGCATTGGACATTCTGGCTGATACAGTATGTCATTGAATGAAATTATTTAGTCCAAAGCGACCAAAAAGGCTCTATCTATCTATTTAGCGGGTCGGTACGATATGTCTTCTATAACAGCAGCACAAAAACGCTCTCTTACAACTCTGTGGCCTAGTTTACTTTAAAACTTGATCGTATTAATTAATGGCCGGCAGCCTTCCTAAAGCATCCCTCTTCGAAAAGATCAACCTCTCGTTACTTACAATGTCGTCAAATGGATTTAACAAAAACTTTAACGCCTGATCAATGATCATTCCCCCAGAGGTAGGATAAAACACGCTTCCCCAGATATTGTTAGGTTCCTTGTGACAATAGAATTATTGGTATCTGTTGCTTGAATTTTAAAGGAAAACCACCAATAGAATCGCTTCATTTATCTGACCTCGCTGAGCGCAGTTCTTATTGGTTTAATATTTCCGCCAATCGGTTCGGTTCCGAGAGACGCTGCCGTGCACGCAGTAGGCCGCAGCGGCACTACTGATTTGTGTAAATCTATGAAATGCAGCTTCGCTCTGAATAGTACCTTTACACCGCTCATCATCCTCGCTGCTACGCAGCAGAAGATACTTATTTCTGGTACGATATGCAGTCTAACCAACAAAATAATGACTTTACTATTAATTTTCCCTTTACCCCCCTTGCTAGGAATCTTGATTTGGTAATTTTTTCTATTATTCAATAATTAGCCAGGTCTTAAAAATTATTGGCCACTTTTTACGACATGACACCTTTATAAGAACTTAATTGAAGGGAAAATAGAAGGAAAGCGAGGAAGGGGTAGGCCATAAATAACTTGCTTACATGAGCCAAATAAAGCAACATATCGGCATATCGTACAAAGATGTAAAAGAGATCAATGGAGAAGGTTGCATCAGCTGCACCGACTAGAGTCTAACTCTTAAGTTATAATAATCTAGGTTTACTTATTACTAACCGAGAAATAATATAATTATTTTAAGTAGGTAATAATATAATAAACTTAATATCAAAATACTTACAAACTAGCACAGGCACCATGATCTGCGTGTAAGCGAAGAAGATGACCAGCCCGACGCACAGTTTCAAATGATTGAACATCTGAGTCCCGTCGTTGGCCATGTTGAAGAAACAGACCCCTATTAAAACCCCACACATTATGTGGTGGATTAACTGGATCCAAAGACCTGCAAACAAAAAGTTTAGGTTATAGCATAGAGAAAAGTACTAGTAAGAGTAGCAATTGCAACGTACTCCGGAAAAAGCTCAAAATCTTGTATTATATCCAGATGGCGCTGACTCTTAGCCTGGAAATTTTGGCTTCGACACTTAAAGCCGATAAATTTAAATTTCATCGATTGTAAACAGGCCCAAAAGATGTCTTGTTTTTTTTAATACGAAATATTGTTTTAAAATGCTGCTCTAATGAATTTGATTTATGTGGATAATTTACCACGATTCATAAGTTTATTGATAGATGGCGCTGCGACGCATGTAAGGTAAAATTCAAAATATCGCGAAAATGTCATCCTAGATAGCGCTTATTTTAAAAGTGTATGAGTATATATCGTTCTTAAATTACTATTCCCTGAACGAGTAACAGTTTCATAATGGTGGTAAAAAAATTGTCGCCAAGCAACTAACGGTCGTTTCCCTGAGATCTAGTAATTTTAAGATAGCTTCGACAATCTATTCGACCACATTATCACTTACCATCAGATGAGATAGAGATCGAATCGAAGGCTATTCTATAAGCTATTAATATAAAACAAAACCCAGTTGGACAATAAGGCCCCAGTCGGTTAGGCTTGAAGGGCTAGTAGTAAGTGAAAATACTGGGTCAATAAGAACATAACTGCTAATATCTCAGGGTAACGAGTGCATTGCCGTGGCATACAGATCTTTTTAATTAATATTCTGGGAGAAACTGCAACTGTCAGAGGCAAAGCAGGTGCTTACCAGGTGAAGAGTGGCTTGTCCGTTTTCATCTTAAAATATATATTACATAATACACATAATAAAATAAGGTATAGTTAAACAACAATCTTGATATAGAATTATTTATTTTGTAAAATTCTTAATTTTGGATGTACTTTCCCATATTCCACATTGTTTACCTTTTTATTTTTGCAATAAAAGTTTATCTTCACCAAAATCATATGATCAATTATAAAATACAAATGCTCTTTGCAACTCAAATTTAACAACTCCGGGGCTTCGCACCTCAAAAAGTCTAATATTGCATTAAAAATACTTAATTTTATTTTATTGCGATGGACAATATTGTCGAAGTGGGCGTTAAAGCAAGTAATAGCCATGTGAACTAGTTTTAAAAATTCATCGCTAGGCATTTTTAATTTTATCGACTTGCAACATGAATATGATTTATTTAAAATTAACACTTGTTTTTCGTCTTCAAGATCCAGGCCTTTTAATATTTTTTTAGAGCAAGTAGTGCAGTTATATTTTGAAAGGCATGATTTTACTAGATATCCAGCAAAATATGTCAAAGAACATTCTTCTAATGTTGCTTTTTTATTTGTACTGTGAGCAGAAGTGGATGCCACTGCCATGTCTCTGGCAGTAAAGGATTTTGCATCATCTGTTGAGGATGCACAAATGCTGAATCGATCTAGATTGCTTGGCCTAGAACCTGTATCTCCAACACATGTTTGTGTAGGAGACACACATTCTCTAACATCTATTTGGATATATTGGTCATTCTCATTTTCACAATTTTTTGTATCAGGAAGTTTTATTAATGAGTTAACCAAGTTGCTTCTAAATATGGTTCTTAATAATTTTGCTGTTGGGTTTTTATTGCAGCCACCTTTCTGTCTAAATCGTGCAAACAAATTTTCTATAACATCTTGATTTAATTTACCAGTAATTAAATAAGTTATGGATGAATCCGAAGATTCTTCTTGAAATAATTGTAAAACTGCTTCACATGACTGTACCACTCCATTGAAGCAAGGTGGGCGAGTTAAAAATATATTTCTTATTCCAGATTTGTTAGTTTTGGAAGATATTTTATGTAACTTTTCAAATACATTTTTAGCGTCTATTATTGCTTGTATTGATAATGCAGATTTTTGGACAAAGCATGCTTGTATGGATTGGCGTAAAATTTTTGTCTACTATTTAATGCATCAAACATGTTATTGACAATTTTGATGAAATTTACAGTGGCATCAGCTGTCTCACTTTTTAATTGTCCAGTTGATTTTGCAGTTTTTATAGCAGCAGCCACAGAATTACTAAATATTTGAGTTGCAAGGCTGACTGTTCTTTTTTTGGAAGTAGTTGGGATTAATATGGCGGTCTGTTAATTTTACCAGAGACCTAGGTACTTATATTTGAGCTTTTATCTAATTCATATGTTTTAATAATATCTTGAAATGACATTTGCTTTTTATCATATATGTAGTCATTTTGTAGGAAGTTATTCCGTATATTCTTTATCAAATGGGGAACATTAAACAGCGCAAATAATTTTCTGCCATTGCAAAAAAAATAGGGGGCATGAGTTGTTACTCCTAATTTTTAAATACATTTTGGTTTGTTGTTGCTTGATCACAAACTACAGCTTTGGGCAGGAGTCCATGGTCAAAAAGTTTATTTATTACTGCTTTTAATAGCAATTGCAACATTTCAGACTTTACATTGGAGCTGGACAAAAAGTATGCTACTGGTAACTTCCACTTTCCATATAATGCTCTTATAAGAATCACTAGTGCATATTTTGCTACTTTATTACACCGATGGCTTGCACCTAAATCTTCAAACCCCTCAATACAATCATATTTTTTAGAATATTGTAAATTTGACATTTTTGTCAATTCGTCAAAAGAAACAACACATGCCTTTTCTTTCAAAGAGGCATTTTCAAATCTCTGCTGTAGTTTTCTGAATACATCAGGACACAAGCCGGGCACACAATTTGATTTTGTCAGCCACATTCTGATTGTTGATGGAGCCGCCAGCACTACACCTTGTCGTCTCAAAAAGTAATATGTTGTTGGTGATTTATAGAATAAAGACAAGCACAAGTTTTTTTCTTCCTGGGTCCATTTTTTCTTATCATTCTTTTTTCTGAGCTGCATCAGTGCTAAGGTTTTCGACACCTCACTTCTGAAATTTACATCTTTTACAGTTTTTTTGTGCAATGTTTTAGATTTCTTTCGCAGTCTGCTAATGCAAGCCCTTTGAGATGCATTTTTTTTTAACAAATTAGTGGCAGCATTTTTTATCCGCATGGTTTTTGGAGTGTCATCAATATTTCTTTCAAAGAGACATTTTCTTGACAATCTCCTTTCAGGCCCTTCAAAGAGACATCTTCTAGACAATCGCTGTGTAGGTGTAACTTCCATATATGATCCCATGAACAATTGGAGATGATGGTGTTGATACCTTCTCTTCTCTTGGAGCTGCATGTGTTTGCTTTTTATAAAATTTTGTTGGTGTCTTCACTTTTAAAACCTCCGGTGAAGATAGTACATCTGGAAAATTCAATTTGTTTCTCAATCTATAATTTGGGCAATGGCCAACTTTATGGGTATATCGTCAGGGATTATATTAGAGAATAATATTATTATTTTAATATGACTGTTTCATACAACATTATAGGCTACATATATACTATTGGTTGATTGTTGTGCATATTATTTAATGCATACCATTTATTTAAACCATTATTGACCTCACATGAGTGGGATAAGAGTAGAGAGATGATGATATTTTGAAAATGAAATACAAGCAACTAAATTATTATATAATCACAAAAAAATATAAATATATATATATTATAAATGATAAGGTCAACTTATTACATGATGATTCACATTGAGTGAATGACAGACATATTTCACCATTGATAAATTACTTGCTTTCAAGCTAAGCCATAACAAATTATGTACATTCTTTGATATGAACCTTACCATTTTCCATATCTGCATCAGCAATTGTATGATTTTGATTTGATGTTCTTTCTCCGACTTCAGTACATTGAAAATGGACTGGGACAGCCGGGCCAATTAATCTGCTACGTATACTTCCTTTATGGATACTGGATGGCATAAAATGTGCAGCACAAATATACCGACGTCTCAATTCTTCATTTGTTAAAGAATCCAGGTAGGTATTTCCTACAAAAAGATAATACATGAACTCAAATAAATTTTCAGAGAATGTGTTATACTTCACTAACTGTAAAATCTTCTTCACTCAACTTTTCGTTGAGGGTTTTTTTATGTCCACATACCTGAATTGTGAATCCAAAGTATTAAACGGTTTTGATCGTGTACAGGAAACCGAAACATTGATATGTTCCGGCTTATATTAACACAATTGTGATAAACGCACTTCGTATACGACATGTTTACCAACAAATTTAACAGTCCGAAACGTAAGCTTTAATCGAAATCCATATAACAAGCACAGGTCACAAAGTTAGGTGAAGTCCGGTAGGCGAGCAGGAGACGTAAATGAGAGAAATCGAAAGAAAATAGCCTAAAAAACGACGAATGCAACCAAATGAACCACACAACAACAATTCTCAATTGTGTTTAGTGTTGCCAGATCCGTGAGTTAAAAATTATCCGAGATTTAATGCAAAATTATCGTGTTTTTATTGCAAGTCCAAATTTACTCTACACGTTTCTCAACATAGTCTAATAAGACAATAGATTATACAGCTAAAATTAACGGTGTGGCACCTTAACAGATATCGTTAATCTTTTTAAGGAGATCCTAAATTTAGTTAGGACCTATTACTTATCATATTAAGTATTTTGGAAAATAATCATATCGCATTCCACTCGACTGGCTGGACCATGGACTGCCATAGAATATAGAAAAATATTACAAAAAATTGCGTTCCGTCACAAAGATCTGAATTCATTACAGTATTTGAAAAAAATATCGTAGACGTTTGAGAAACTATCGTGCGATACGTACTTATTATTTTTTATCGCATGATACTCAAATATATCGTTGATCTAGGATAATTATCGCATGTCTGGCAACACTGATTCAGTTCAATGCACAAACCATAGAGATATAAAATACTATTTAGAGTGGCAGCCATGTCGGTTTTCTTAGAAAACGAGCGTAGCCAGTTTAACACATGTAAATGATACTTGACATTACATCTTTATTGTTCACTACAAACAATCCGATTCCCTGATTAGTCCCATTTTTACCCAATTGAAACGTTTAATAAACCAATTTATAACAGTTGAAATTACACCTTATCTAACGAGTGGTAAGATTTAATTTCTTGTGAACATTGTCAAGCTATCCCTTTCAGTGAGACAGACAGATATATGGTAATTCCCCTAATATCTGGTGAAATTTGCCAGTCGACAATATCTGTACAGTAATTGTGCAGTCTCTCGGTCAAGTAAAATTCAATTTTAAAATCGTTCCTTGGTAAAATCTGAGCATAGACTATTGAAAAATAGTTCACAAGTTACTGCACGCAAAATGATTACGAGAAAATAATTATTAAGATAGCTAGTAAAATTTTACCTTTTTTTTATTTAGTTATTCGGAACAAAAAGTGGTATCCCATTGTCAAAGTAGCCAGTAATGCAGTACATTTTTATCGATAAACTTTTCCATAGGCTTAAAACGATTTAACGATTTAATTTTTAGGTAATGCGTTGATGTACTGTGCGTTTGAGCTATAAAAAGTTTTTATGCGGTTTTATATAATCAATTGAATATGTAGTAATGACAGGCAAGTAAGCGTCTTGAATGAACCCTATAGCTTACTAGTATGTCTATACCAAAAGCTTTAAAGACCGCTGAAAACAGAAGCACGTGGAAGAGCATAGTACATCGAGCAATTAACACTACTTCAGACTAGACACGACCTTCAGCAGTGAAGATGCTGAATAAGAAAAAGACGATAAAAATTAAATAAAGCTATTACTGCGAAGAACAGCTTAATTTCGATATAATATGTTATAGGCTCGTTTATTTGTAGTAAAATTATAACAAACACATGAAATTCGCGTAGAGGGTGGTATTAGAGATAGGCACAGATAGGGATTCAGGAAAATCAGGGAGACCGACACAATAGTAACTACCAGCTAATTAAATTGGTAATCATTGTATTTCCATTGAAACGAATTGTACTTATTGCATAATCGGCGATTGCTATTTCTAGATATTATTATTTAGCAAAAACTGAAAACAGTATATTTGTGTATTTCTCTATTACACATTTTAACAAATGAATTGAATGGCAGCCAATGAGATATTCTCCTTATTGATGATGACGAAAATCTCCAAAATAGACTAAGTCATAACCTAAAAGTTCGCGTGTTCGGTTCCGTTCACATCTACGTTGCTGCAACACACCCCGCGATGCTGCAACGCAGCCTGCTGTACATATGAACTAATCCAAACGTAAAAAAAAGAAAAAAAAATCATGTGATGTTGTCAAAGTAGCTTTGGTCTGTCATGGTGAAACTGCTTTTAATCCCTATCAATGCCATTCAAGTTGAGTGTGTAGAACCTCCTCTTAGCCTTCGCAGACACTGTCTCTCCGATAAATTCCTTTTTAAATTAGCTTAAAACTCAAACTGTTCTTGAAAACCACTAGATTGTTTACTGACATTATATAACTCATGCAATAAAGCCTCATCTGAGAACCTCCTTTGCCCCTCCGCAGCTATTTACAATTAACCCTTCTTCATTATTCCCTCCTTCAGAATCCTGTTATGCCTTTGTACTCATCATCCTACGAATCATTCGTTTTCAAACCTAACATTATTTTGGATTTTGGTATCGATAAAAACACAATAGGAGCTAATAAGGTTTTAATAAATAAATTCTTCACAGAATACAAGGTCTGGACTGCCATGCAGATGCTTCTAAAAATCTAGGTTTTGTAGTTTGGATCCCATCTACGAGAATAATTTTCAATTATAAATGCCCTTCTACCACTTCCGTCTTTTCAGGAGAAGCCATCGCAATTCTGGAAGCCATCCTTTTTGTAATATCACACAATCTGAACAAAACTATCATATTTTCAGAAACCAAAAGCTGCCTCCAATCTATTCTTGCTAACCCATTTCGGTCCAAATCTAGGTTCCCAATTGTTTTAAAAATAGGAAATACCCTTTTCAAATGTAGCTCTCACGGCAAAAATGTGATCCTTGCCTGATTCCTGGTTACGCGGGTACAGTGCGCAACGAATCTCAAGATCAAGATATCTGTTCGACTTTAAAACCATCTTTAAAAAAACCTTGAAACCAGAAATGGCAAATTTCTAGAATATTAAAATAGCTTTTAATATTCTAGAAATTTGCCATTCTATGGTAACATTCAACCTGAAATGCCCAATAAACTCTGGTTCTCAATATTCCAAAACGCTGATAAAGTGACCACCTCTACAATATGCCGTCCGAGTCGAAACTATTCCTGTAACCCAGTCTTCCTGGCCAAACTTATAACCCTCTGTGAATGTGGTTTGGACGAAGGAAATGTGAAACACATATTCTTCTGTTGTCCCAAAATAAACTCTTCTCTCTACAATATTATCCCTAGAGATATCCCTCGTACTTTCTCCCTCAAACGTATCCTCTCCTTAGTATTTATCCATATTCAAATAAAGCTGTAAATTAACTGTTCTTATATTATATAACTTAACCAAAAGTTGTTCCCAGGTGTTCTATATTTCCCCTATATATAATGAATTTGTGTGTTTGTATGTTTGTGTGTGTATATACATTTGTGTTCTTCCAGTAGTTAGATGAACTAACATCTAATGTTTCAGCACCAATTTTGGCTTGGGCAGTTCTCACCGGACATGACTCATTAAAACTAAACAATCTCCTTTGTTTGATAGATAGTCCATCTAACTACGTGACATTGTTGAAATTGTGGTGGCGCCCACAGAAGCCACAAAACAAGAGTTGAAGTTGAAATCACAACCTTGAAAGATTGCGTGTTCTTGAAAATATTTGAATAATTTGTTAATTTAATTGATGTTTACCTTCTGACCTACACGTGTATTTTTACGTCCAGGTAAAAGTTTTATATGCACTAAAAGCAGTGGGACAGATGGTGCTTGCTTTCGTAGGTCTAACAGGAAAGCTCCAAATTAGATATTGGAATGAGCTGACATTTAGTGACTAACAATTTATCGATAAATTTGTCGATAAAAAAATCATGAATCACTTATATGTCAGATTGCACGGACTTTCTTCATCAGCGAAATATAATACATTTAGGAATAATTTATTAAGTTTTCCGGTGATAGGATATTCCTACTTTCTTTACTTTTGTGACATTGCTATTAAATCTGCAACTTATAATAGCACAACGCGGCATTTTCATATAAATTGACGGAGATGCATGCGGCGCGTTAACCGCGGGTCGACTGTCAGTAGCATTATAGTCCGTTGACGTAAATACTCCTGTTTAGGAGTATGGTGAGCTCGCGTGCCACGCCCCCTTCACCTTTCTATTGCTTTCTCTTTTCTGTGGCACAAACAAACTTTTGACTGATATGATGATATTATGATAAGCGGCGTTGCCAGCTTGGTATTGTATGAGCGGCAACGTCGCGCAAATGAATATTTTTAAAACACATAAAAAATAAATGGAAAATAACGCCATCTAGCCATTTTGTTTCGATCCAGGACGAGTGCGATTAGCCTAAATGAGATTTAGGACGGCCATTACAAATGTAATTTCTTTATTTTATGTGATTTGATACACTTAGCGACATCTTTCGCCGAAGCTGGTATTTAGTTAACGGCGTACGCTTTCATGTATGGTGTTTGTCACTCTTACTAGTACTTTTCTCTATGGTTATAGTTACATATCTAGGTACTTCCTAAGATTTAATTTGGCAGCTCGAACGGTAACGAAAACAATATAGGTGTATACATGTACTGACATAAATCACCGAATTAAGATAACTAAGTATTGGGCAATTAATACTGCAATTGTTCAGAATATGTCCACCTGAGACATTAGATCTACAATTATTTGACTGGATGCCCTGCCCTCCCTTCCAAAATACATCAATGTAAACGCTTTGCTTGACGGCTTAGGTACTTTAAGGATTCACACACAACGGAAAAATCCTCGAATGATCTTTGATTACACTGAATTGTGTCGTATTGGCTTTAAGTATAAAGTTCTATGCAATGTTCCTGCTCGAGCATCCTCGGGTCAGCCTCGAACATTCTGTTGATCTCCGGGGCGCACTGTTTTTCAATGCGTACCTACTTTTGCTCTCGGTGTGATAAGGCGGGCTTGAGGAGGCTCGAGCATCCGCGAGGATTTTTCTGTTTGGTGTGAATTGACACTAACAATGTACCTGACCTGTACCTTTGTACCATCGAGGACCGTTTCATTGCCAATGCATAGATCTCATGCAATATTTTTCGGATGATATCTATCAAAATTAAACTTCTTTTCGGATTGAACTGTTTCTATGTTCTTACATTAATTTCTTTTTTTATTGATAGTTTATTTCATACTTTACTGGTAGTCTCAATAGTTTCCGAGATAGATAACTTCTATATTTGGCAGCTATCATTCGAAAAAAAGATTTCCATGAGATCTATGACTTTTGTTAAGAATCTAGAGGTTCCAAGATAAAGCACTTTTGAATTAGACAACTGTCATCCGAATACTAGGATTCGGATAAATACTTAATATTTACCGAGATACATACCTACTTGTTTAGATCTATAAATGCCTGTCATCCGAAAATAAGATCTCAATAACATCTATTACATTTGTAATGAAACTATTGGTCTAGGCCTCTAGGGCTAGGATCAATAGTGCGAAAGAATCGAATGCAAATCGAAGAGTGGACGTAGATTCAACGCCCATCATTGGAGTTAGAATGATGGATTAGTAAGTCGGTCGAACATGGTATAGACTTAGAATGGGTACGGGCTGCCGGAATACACCATATATTCTAGGCAAGAGATTTTCCTCCCCCTCGTTGGTACAAAATAGGCAGGCGAGCATTCGCAAAAGGCAAAAATATTCAAACTTTAAAGGTGCTCATAATTCACTATTGTACATCCTGGGATGTGTATGATGTTAAATGGTTGATTGTATTAAATACTAGAATATCTATAACAAGATGGATAGTCTCTTTCCCAAAATTGTAAAATTTTCGCACCTATTCAATTGAGCATCCTATATAGGTAACTGCTAGAATTTTATGAGTAATTACTTAGGACACTAGTTGAGTCTTACCTTGTCTATTCCTCGATATTTGTTTTATCATTCTGAACAGTAATATCGTGAATTGTTCACAAAATGTTGTAGGATATCGACACGAATCCGCCGAAACTTGTACTTTCATCCACGCCAATGAGGAATTCATTTGTGAGACTTGACTTGAAAGCGAGCTTAGCGATACACTGGATTCTTTATACTGTGGTACTTTATATGTGCAATTCTCATTTGAAAGCATGATTTCAGTCTCAATATCGTTGTCGTCTACTTGGTAGCAGATTTTAAGCTGCATGTTGTTTACTGGTTCGTTTGCTACTGTGTCCAGTTTGGCGGATTTGTAGAGCTTTCCGTTTAGGATTTCGTTTGATAGGAGAGTGATGTTTTCCGGGTCTTCCGTTAGTTCTATAACTGGAAACAAAGTTATCAAGTTAATATATACTTAATATAAATTCTTATATCATAGTCATCATCATCAGTCGTATATCAACTTACGTAAATATATGGAACGTCCACAATTGAACAAGGTTCCCCTTTGGGAATTTTAGAATTTTCCCTTAGTCGCCTCTTACGACACCCACGGGAAATGGGAGGCTGATATTCTAACCCAGCACCCCACGGGAATAAGGAGTAGGTATAAGATAGAAATCAATGGTAACACGAACATTGTTTTAAAAATGATCTGGGAGACCTATAAACCTGAACCAAAACTAAACTAAAATATTAGTCGATAAATGAGCACATAATACGCTCGTTATATTCCCCCTTCCCCCCGTCTTAATGGGGAAGAAACCGTTTGTTCACAACACGTTACTGACGAGAAATCGATTGATTTCAGTACAAAAAATGACAATAAGCCTGGAAAATAAATTCGCATAACTACATACTACTCACAAAATCATTTTAAATTCCGAGGAATAGTGATAAAACCAAACGGCGTCAAAGTCGCCAAGGTTTTATCCCCATGCGTGTAGGACACATTTATAAAATAACTATCGTCATAAATCCTAATATTTGTTATATGTATAATGACTTGGTTTTGAAACGTAAGTCGTAGTGATAACCGCTATTTCCGGTTATTTTTTTATACCTCCATGATCAAGTCAGACCGGAAAAACAAAACTAGATCAGTGTGCGTCAGATCAGGCATCCTGGTACGTAATCTGTGGTCAGATATTCAGACTCCGATGTGGCCAAAGATTTCCGGTTTGACTGGTTTGATTTTTGGGGTCTGTAGTAAAATGGAACCCTGATAGTTTCGACGTACCCATCTGTCTGTAGGTCGCGTTCATTTTATTTATACACTTATAAATCTAAATGATACCGAAAAAATATTGCCGTTAAAAAAATATTTGAGATCGCTCAATCAACCAAACTGGCAACCTGAAACTGAATCTGAGAATAAAAAGTTAGCTCTATTACTCTTATTCACCTCCGAAGGGAAACCGTTCAGTCGTTCAGAGGTGAGTGACAAGCATACACACTTATTTTCGCGTTTTTGATCTGCATTTGAATTTTTTCTCTGTTCAGGTCTTATTTTAACGAACAAAATGAACGTCTGAATCGTAAAAAATTGCGATATTTTTGTCAACATTTTCTGTTATGTTCGGAATGCGTTTCGAAGCATCTTCAGGTACTCTTGATTCGGCGAGCACACGATCATGATCGTTATTACTATGATCAACACTGCCATACGATATGCCGAAATATGCTAATCCGTTCGATCGGCATGACCGATTCGGCAGACCATATGACAGTGACACCATTAAACATAGCTTCTATAGAGGGTGATATCCTGACTTTGGCCACTTTGAAGGCGAACTCTTTTTTAGAGGAGAACTATGTGGATTCAGAAAAAAAAGTTTAAATATACGGACATTTTGGCGACAAATCCGTGCCAAGGGCTTTCATGACTGTGAATAAAAACAAAAGTAGGTACTTAATCGAAAGTGCAAGTGTATACCTAACTCTAAAAAATGTTTTTATGAAGTGCTCAGTTATAATGAATTGTCACATATAACTATCGCCACAATGCGAGTAATGTTGAAAATTAAAAAAAAAGACAATCGCATACTCTTGAAAAATATTATTTGCTCTAATTTTAGCGCATTTCGGACAAACAAAAGGTCGTAGGCGCCCAGTGAAGCGCGGATTGAGATTGAACTTTATTTATTTCAAATTTTGTTTTATTTTCCGTTATAGGTAAATTCTATTTAAATTTCATCGCCCGCTTAGTTGCTGAAAGCCAGTTCGAAGCTAGATAACTTTTTGCAACACAATAAAAACTATTTACATAGATATGTACTACTACTATAGGTACTTAATAATAAACTTAACGTTAGGAGCAATTCAACTCTAATGTGCAAAAACCGAATCACCTCTTAACCTTTAGAAAAACCTACATTTTATGTAAAATCTAGTTTTTATAATCTATCTCAATTATGAATTCATGAATAAATTTTAGGAAACGCTAGTAGTTACGAGGAAGGGAAAAGGAAATAGATATGACATGCTGTTAAATATATACATTACTTATATTTAGTCGTCAGGTAGGTACCTACCAAACTTCGTGCTCTGTAAACTGATGTACTGTAAAATATCCACAATAGAATAGAATAATCCTATTTTAGAATTGTCATTTTAAGTGCATAGTGCGCTAACGTAAATTCCAGAGCTAAAGTCGGGTTAATTTGGTTTTTGTATGACAATTTACACTTAATTCGAATTTTAACTCGGGTTTCCTCGTTGGTGCAAGTGGGCGTGTTACACGAATGTGGATTTCAATTTGAACATTTTGAACAGAATAAGAACAACCATAGATTAGAGAATTCTTACAAGCCATAGGTATCGATTCTAATCGATACCTATGTATATGGGTTAGTAGAACCGTAAAAACTTGATGAATTATTCTTTGAAATAGGTAAGTTCTTAAACATACAATATAATACAGTAGGTATGTTCAAGCAAGTTTGTAGCAAAAACTCGATTTTTGCACGGATCGATCAATCGTTGTTTCCGGATTTTGCCAAGGTTAAAGATGCCTCGCCTGGAGATTCAAATACCTAATGAATATTATCTTCAGGTCAACTTAGTGAACTCCTTACAGGAAATGAGTTAAGTAGAATATATAAATAAATACTACCTACCTACTGACTGGTTTTTGGTAAGTATGACACCATCAACACTATACCTAATTAAAAATGCGAAAGCTTGTATGGAAGTATAAGTAATGATGTGTTTTTCTGAACTAATTTGGATGAAATTAGATTTTTTTTTACCGATGATTGGTTATCATTTTACTAAGTCCTACGTCGCCCTTGATAAGTGACGACTGACGATGCGGAAAGTGACGATGATGAACTAGCTCTAAAGGAGAGTTGCCGAAACACACAGTTAGATAGGTACTTGGCAACAGATTTTCTGCTTTAGGGTAACAGCTGTTCACTTAAAAAATCCCACTACCACTCCCAATCCCACCCTTTTACAGTTTTCAGTTCATGGAATAGCATAGGATACCCTTTACCTCGAATGACAGGTATCACAAACAAAAAGTTTACATTTGGAAAAATTTAGTTCAAGGCCAATAAGACGAAAATCGTCTATAAGTACTCGCAAGTCATCCAAAGCCGTGTTCGCATCGCCTCCTAAGGTTTCGTCATCCAAATAACAAACGTTAAGTTTTGATTGGAGACGTTGAATTATTGAGTGGATCGCAAGGCTAAAGATGGCTGGTCCCAGAGGATCACCCTGTTGACATCCTACGGAAGATAAAATAACGTTATTTTGGTATGTTAATTTTGACGGTTTGCCGTAGCATTGCCTAAGAAATGGGTATAATTCCGGAATTATCTTTCACTTCAGTCAAAAGCCTCTTGAGGTCAGGTAGGAGTGTCAGTCTCTTCTGGAAGAAGTTTTTATCTATAACTTAATGCACGTGGGTGAAGCTGCCGGCAGAACTACTATATTTCATACATAATGGATCCCAAACACCGTACGAAATCTAATGCGACCAACGGTTTTGTTCAAAACTGCAGTTTTCCGTCTACTACTACGACAGAACGAATGAGAACGCGTCGGGACAAAATAATGATAAATATACGCGATTTAAACCGTTTAAAGTTTTTAAATTACTAAATGGCTAGTATTATACTATCATATGACAATATACCTACGTGCGCATCGGTCGCCGATGCTGCAGACGCTGCCATCCGAACGGCTGGTTTTCTGCTGTAGGTTTTAGTTATCGCAACATCTGCCGTATTTTCCGGACCTAAATCTTATAGTGATTTTTATCTTTTTCCTTGTGTGCAAAAAGCACTATAGTTGTTTTAAATTCGACAATGAAGGTGAGATCAAGGGTGTTGTAGTCTTTTTTTTATAACCAGGATTGAGCTATTTTCCAACTACTTCCAATTCGTTGCATTCCTTCTCCAGCGAAGTAACAAAAATAGCATGCCGTGTGCGTCCAATGTTAATTATATTAGGATTTTAGTCGACACCAGATAAACCCCTAAGTATAAATAATTGTGGCAACTAAACTTATATGGTTGCAACGATTTTCATTTTGGCGATTACGATTCCAGTTATTATGATTATCTAAATCAACAATCGGCAATACCGATTCCGATTATCAATGAGTGAAAAATGAATCTTTTTAACCAAGCCGTTGTACAATACTAGCATTTTCAATGGTATTTTTTTTTCAATTAACTAACATGACTGGTTTCATAGTAAACTATGTGTTTTGTGGGTCGTTATCACGTTTCGTTCGTATTACATGTCCGAGCCCATAACTCATATGTCTTTAATTTTTATTTAAAAACTATGTTTATGTGACTGTTACAGTCCAATCAAGCTCTCATAGCACCCAGCATGAAAAAGCTATATAGTTATTTATAAAAAATGTCTGAAGAAAAATATGCTAAAATATCATTCCACTCCGTGTCCAAACAATGCATCAGCTAATTCAATAATTTTTTATATGAAATATTTTTATAAAATACGGAATGAATGCTTCTTTTTGGATAAATTAATAGTCAAATGATATTTTATTGAGGTTGTTATATTTAGAAAGCGACTACAAGTTAATGATAATCAGTTTTAATTTTGTCAAACAAAAAAGTTCATTCCTATCCGAGCTTTCGAATATCAACATATTTCTCAAGTTAGGCCCTGGACAATGGCTAGGTGATTCCTTGAGAGTTCAGCAACAAACCAGGCGTCGCTACAACTCAGAGCGGAAAGACGTCTGTGGCTACGTTAAAAATAGTTAAGAATCTCCTGTCACCGGAAGGAGTTTGTCATAGATTCACTGTCATTGCCATCCACTGATTTTTAAGGTAAGTATTTTTTTTTCATATTTCATAAATACCTCATTTTGATCAATATCATTTTACTGTTCTAAATAATAATTTGTAAATTTTTGGTACATACGTATCGTAAACAATTTAAGATCAAATATCTAAAACTCATTTTTCTCCAATTCATTATCTTCCATTTTACAAAAAAAAATACTGGATGGTAATGACAACGATTGGAGAGGAATGAAATGAAGTAATAAAGAAAGTTTTTGTAACATTTGTTGCGTCTAATAAATAATCTAAGATACCAATTTATAATATACCGTACATAGTTTATTTCTTTTTGAATATTCTGAACGTTAAAGTTTTCAAATTTGGATTTTTAAGTCACATATGTAATAAGAAAAAATAGCCAAAAGTTACTAAGAAAATGCGTCAAAACTATGCAGAAATCAAGAACAGTTTTAAGCTTTCTGAAATATTAAAATAAAAAGATAGGAATACGTATTTCATGAAAAAAGAGAAAAAAAAGATATGTAGCATTAGAGACAGTGCTAGAGCACAAAGTGTCAAAAATAAATTAAAAAGAATACGCAAACTTACGTAAAGAAGAAACAGAAGCAGATATTTCTGATGACAAATATTTTAATTAAAAATTCACCCCCCCAAAAGCGAGAACAACATTGAATGCCTCAAAATCTGAATAAATAAATCTGCAATATTGGCCATGGAATAAGACATTATATCCCTGCTTATATAACAAAACAGCTAGCCATGTGGCTAGCTGTCCAAAGTTCACTCATTGTTAGATTCTCCTTCAAGCCAATATAGGAACCTGTTCATCTTTTACATGATATCAAAAATTCATGAATAGGTTGAATAACCAAGAAACTGGTCATGGAAGAAGAGAACCAAATGGTGTATGGATAATCCATAAGAGAACCGCAGATAACCACAAATTTGAGAGCGATATCGGCTCTTTCAAAGTTTTTATAGATTAGATTCGTGAAAAGGTTCAGACTGTCAAAATTATTGTAATTTAAGAGGAAGATATCACTCGAAACAAATTTCTTGCTCACGTTCCAGACTTCAAAGATACCACCAAAGTTCACCAAACTGTATGGTCTTCTTTATTGCTGTACAGAGTAGCTCACAGATGCCTCAGCTGTTTCTATTGCTTCTTAAACAGCAACTTAGCTTGTGAACACAAAAATCAATTAGGGGTGCTTGACATTGGGTTTGGGCAGATTGCTATTAGCAACTTGGATATCGACATAAATGAACATTACTTATATACCTTGCCGTTTGACTCGGCTATCAAATGCAACAGTTTAATAAACTTGGAAGTGGATTTAGGAGAAAATTGTTTGGAAGATACTGTGATAAATAAATTTATCAATCGAGAGGATGAACACCTGACTGCATTAGACATAGATTCGGACACTATTTTTAACAACATCGAAGAGAACATGGTCTGCAACTTTCAAAATTTTTTTAACGTCTTTTTACAATGTGTCATATACAATATAATAAAATTATTACAAAATTTGTTTAAATTACATAGGTATATAGATATAGCTTGGCAGAGGCGGAATTTTCCAAGCATTTTTGTCGTTTAAGTAATCACAAACTCATGTTTTTCACGTGCAAAAAGTTGATATTTCCTTCTGTGAGCATTGCAATATGTTTGGGAATTTTATTATAAAACCGCACACAATTACCAAAAAGGACCTTTTATTTGTCTTTGCTAGTCTAACACCTGGTAACGCTATTTTATAGTTATTCCTAGTGTTGTAATCGTGGTTGTCACTATTTAATTTAAATTTACTAATTTTTTTCCGAACATACATAATATTTTCAAATATATACAGACTCGGTAAAGTTAGTATATCAATTTCTTTAAAAAGATTCCTTAGAGATTCCCTAGGATCTATTTCATATATGGCTCGAATTGCACGCTTTTGTAAGATAAAGATTGTCTCTATCTCAGCAGCAATACACCATACGACATAATACTGTAGAAGTACGCGAAATAAACTAGCCATGCAGTAGCTACGCCTATCTTATCTTACAAACTGCATAATAATATGCAGCAGAACTAAGTCTTCCGGCTAGATCATGTATATGTGGATCCCACTGTAAAGTTGAATCCATTTTGATTCTCAGGAAGACTGTCGCATTGTCAATAGAGAGTTTTTCTGGGCCAAGCTTAATGTTTGGTTTAACATAAGGAACATTTGGTAAAGAAAACATTAGGCCTTTTTTGAATTTCAGTGAACCATTCAGAGGTCATAGATAACACATTACTTACACGAATGAGTTCACTATCGTTCCTATCTACTTTAAAAATCAGAGAGGTATCATCTGCGAATAAAACAATATCGCAGAAATCTTTGACCATGCAAGGCAGTTCATTAATATACGCTAGAAATAGAAAAGGTCCCAAAATTGATCCCTGCGGTACACTTATTTTTACCAAAGACCCGGAAGAAGAAATGCCATTTATGCCAACCTTCAGTAGCCTGTCTGACAGATATGACTCTATAAGATTCAAAGCTTTTCCACGAATACCATAGTGTCAAAGCTTACGAATCAGAGTGCGGTGTTCTACACAGTCGAATGCCTTGGAAAGATCACAAACTACGCCAATAGCATCATGTGAACTCTCCCAGGCTTCAAGTATATGTGACATCATTTGCACACTTGCATCTGTTTTGGATCTACTCTTAGTGAAACCAAACTGATTCTCATCAATATATTATGCTCATTTAAATGGGGTAAAAGATATTTGAGCAAATTTTTTTCGAATACTTTACTCAGAACAGGTAAGATGGAAATAGGTCTATAATTGAAAGGGTCAGATGCAGCCCCCAACTTCAAAATTGGAGTGATTTTACTTTGTTTCATTAAGTCGGGGAAATTTCCTCTATCAACACAAAGATTAAATATTGTTACTAAGTATGGTGCAATAATGCAAATTATAGACTCTGCCACTTTAACTGACATACCCCACAAGTCTTCAGTACTCTTTATGTTTAAACTTTTGAATGTCTTTATAATTTCAAAGTTTGTCTGTCAAAGTGTAAGTTTTAAGTGAATCTCATAAAAATTTGAGATATTTTATTTTGTTTTCATTGCAATTTTTTTGTTTCATAAAAACATTTTAAAGTTTTTTGAAAGAAAAAGATCCTACATCATTATTTAACTAAGTAATTAAAAATAACATACTAACTGGCTTCTTGAACTGTTCAACGATTGTTTTGTTTTACTGTTTCATTAGTTTCTGTTAAATGAAGCGTTTTGAGTTCAATGTTTTATATTTCTTCATTATTTATAAAGGGTTTCGCTGAAATACTTTTGTCATCATATTTGTTTTTACTTATTCTTAACTTTTTGCTACAAGAAATTTGTTTAATTTTGCGTTTACCTTGAGACGTTTTATATTTTTTGTGATTACTTAACTATAGTGGGTAGTTTAAATAATTTTATCCGAGTTATAATTGATTCTTGTGGTCATATTTGAATAATATAATGTTAATGTTAAAAATTACAAAATAAACTGTATGATTTGTATATTTTATTCATTTATGAACACTAAATCTTGTGATATTTTATGTTAAATATAACTAAATTTCATCACCTTCCACACGCTTTCATTTACTTCCAAGCAAATATCATTTCGCTCCTAGTTAAATTCATTACGCTCCAGTCGATTTTCATTACCATCCATGGGTTCATTACTTTCCTCCATTTAAAAAAAAAGTTTTTGACTTATGAAGGTGCCTTTCACAAATTACTATTCCGAATCCGCAGCTAATTTTAAAAATGCAATAAAAACGTCAAAAAATCACTCAAAATAATCATATAATAAAAGTTTAAAATCTGCACGACCCGTGATAACGACCCTTGTAAGGAATGAAAAAGTATTTGGAATATAATTAACAAAAATTTTACTGATCTTAAGGAACTTCAATAAACAAGTAAAATGAGTTCGTTTTACCTTGCTGCGTTTTCTATCCCTTTTAAATTTTCGTAGATTGTACTATATATTAATCGGTAATCGGAAAATAAACGTATAATTAATCGGTTATTCCGATTATGTGTAATCGGACTAATAATCACCGATTAATCGTATCGTAATCGGTAACATCCCTTAAAATACTTACTATAATCCGCAGGATTATGATGTCTGGGACACGGAAACCCAACACTTTGCAGAAATGGTACCATTGCGGAAGTTTCTCCTTGGTATATGCATCTTCCGTCTGCTATCACGTACACCTGGAATTAATTATATAAAATTACTTAAGTAACTAATATGCAAGTTTTGTATATATACATTTTTCATTATTCACATCGTAAATTAAGTAAATTTATGCGACATACAAATGCGCATACCGCTACTGATGCAAGCGTTATGATAGGGCAATACTGAGCATTAATTACAATAAGTAAGTACGCATTTTTTTTTTTTTTTAGAAAACTTAATTGTAATATTTCTTAGCAGTACTGTCATCTATAAGTGTAATTTTAGAATAGACTTTTGAATTTATGCCAGTATGTAAGTACCTATGTGATTCTTTTATAAATTAGGTACTAGGTACTTAACGTATTTGGTCTAAGACAAATTATATTGACGGTAGTTTTAATAAATATGTTTTTTTTTTCAAATATTAGAAAACCGCTTTTCTTCTTTTGAAAACTTTTTCAAAATATTATTTTAAGTTACAGTTACGTTGATTATATTTTCTACCAGGTATTGTGAAATAAAAAATGTTTGTAATTTACATATTATATTTTCTTTACTAACAAACTTTCTCGTGTTTATATATCTTTTCAGCTGCACCTATGTTATCATCGGAAGATAAGTCGGTTCTATGAAGTTTTCTTCTGGGTGCAGGCATGGAGTGATGTACTGTATCAAGTTTAATAGTGGAAAAGATTCCTCAAACACTCTTCCAAAGTTCCATAGGTAGGCTTGTTAGCATTGGTCAACCTCTACTCTGCAGCATTTGGCTATTTGTATTTTTTTGCCCACCACTCTTCTTTCAAAGATTATTTTTATTTATTTATTCAATTAGAACGGCTTTAGGCCAATTACACTAATGATAAAAAAATAATATTAATACAACATCAAAATCAATACACTGTTATAAAATTTAAGATACAATATCAATGTCAAAAAAAATTAAATCATAATATATAAAATGTCAATTAATTATCATATAAAAAAAATACCTGTATTACTTAATTAGATTAATATATAAAATGTCATGCAGAATGTAAAATGTATGTCAAAAATAATTATAATAATAGTACATGTCCAAAATAAAATCTACCCTATACACTTACAGAGAAACAAACATGCCGACATAGTGTCATTCCATTTGCCAGCAAAGACGTCACAATCCTGTTTAGCGTTAAGTAATGCGTTGAGCGTAGTAAGGGAACGCGGTATCGGGGATGTCGCACATGCAACTGTTCTACAGTTCGGGCGGCAAACAGTTCATGTTTTCTGCCCCGAAGGTACCGGTCAAAAAGATAAAAGAAGTACAAAAGATAATGTTGTCTTAGGTTTTGGCGATTTTTACACATAGTAATTAAATTATAATTATAAGTTATAAGTGACTGAGTCACCCCGTGACCACGATCTCTGCATAGTGTTTGAAACGTCGGGACAAAAATAATTATAAATATACGCGATTTAAACCGTTTAAAGTTGTTTAACTACTATGTACAAAAGATTTTAAAATTTGTCGCAGTTTAATCGAGGTCTTATTTAAACCTGACAAAACAATACTTAGTTAAAATCTACAACATAGAAGATCTCAGACGTAATTTTCAAGTTCCATGCGAGGTTTACCAAATTTAAGTACTGATCGTTTCATATTTGCAACGTCGACAAAACTTCGATATAACCCATTTTATCGAATAAGTCTATTTTAAACGTCAAATTTAGAAATCGGTAACTACTGTACTTGCGCTACTGGTTTCTACTCGTATCACGTTTTGCCTAAAATCTGAGGCGCTTTAGGCTTCCATGAATAAATTACCTTCCTTAAAATCAACTAGATTGTAAAACAAGTAATTAATTGATAATCAAAACAGACGACTGAGAGCACTGACAAAAAATATGTAAGGATTCTAACGATACCTAAGGTAAGTATTTGAAAGTTATGGTCGCGGTAGAATAAAGAAACTCACATACATACATGGATCCTAAAAACATAAGGTATCTACTTTTTTTGGGCCTTTGTCTAATAAGCAATAATAGATAAATTTTGCCACACCCAGGAAATGTTCTTTATACATGGTAACCAATTTTTTTTTCAAAAACAGAACTCCTCAGTGTAGGTTTATAAAATACAGAACATATTCGTGGTTTATTTATGGTATCTCTCTATAGACTTGGTGTTGGAAGTAATACGGGTTTTTATATGTTATGAAGTGATGAGACAGACAATACATCTCATCTATGCCTGTCTATTATAGGTGCAGTGCCACCATCCTCTTTTTGCCTGACACTGCACAGTGCTCGGAGCTCCGAGACGATATTAGGTATAAATATCTCGTTACTAACTACAGTAAACTTTACTTGGATTGGCGCAGCATATCTAACACTGGTGGTATCCACCACGACAGACTCTTGCTGAAGTGACCTACCGGCTGGTTAAACCAAGGATTAGACATTACATTATTTTCCTTTTTTTTATTGTTGATAGGTAAGCCTTTGACACAATCTCACGTGATGGTTAGTGATGATTTGGTCGAAGGTTTTAACAGGCTAAACCTAGAATCCTTGCAATTTGTCTTTGTCAGACGTCTGAGAAACTGTCATAGAAAACTTATGTTGTTTTTAAAAGGCCTATACTTATATCCAACGATACCTACCTACTTGATGGAATAAAACAAACACATTAATAGTATGTCCAATAATTTCAATGAAGTAACAATTGCCCAAATGGCAACAATTTTAAATCATCAGGCATTTGTTATTTTTTCTTTAGTTTTACAGTTGTACGATTTCTATATATTTGGCACATAAGCCATTCGAAAAGAACGCACATGTTATGTACCCACAATAGTTGTTAAACAAATTAAAGCAGTCTCAGTAATGAAGAAGTCGTGTCGATAAGCCACTTTAGTATAAAGTGGTGCATATTACCACAGATGACAGAATATATTACTCAAACTCGTGTGGAGATTGGCCGAGATTAGACTTGAACCGACCCGTAGTGCTCACACATTCCCATAATGCCTTGTATAAGCTACCGCTACATAAAGGACCCACTATTATATCTTACTCAAAGAAAATAGCGGCCCGTCCCGGCTTCGTACGGGTATTTAACAAAAATATCAAAAAATATAAATTTAAACATATAAAAAAGTAGTTATGGTGACATAACTGTAATAGTTAGACTTATAGTATTGCGGACTTTTTTTGCAGATGTTGACGTCCTCTATTAAAATTGTAACCATTTTGCTCTGTTATCAATAATTTTCCGCAGTGTACGCGATATAACTTTTTTTTTCACATTTGGGTTACGTACATTTGACGAATGATGCAACAATCATTTCCATTGGCAAATTGTACTTCTGATACATAATAATTATTAAATTAATAATAAGCGGTTGGGAATAGACAAAATTATCTGGATGACCTTTCTAACATTCGAATAATTTTGTAGATAGATAATAACAAAGTTTTATAAGTACAAGATAGGCTGCCTCATTTTTTGGACCTACTTGGATGACGAATGCTGGAAACAATTATTCAGGCACAGACGTGAAAGAACTTTTATTTTATGCCTGATAGGTTAGACTTTGACCACTATCTCACCTGATGGTAAGTGATGATGTGGTCGGAGATGTTGTTCAGGCTAACATAGAATTACTGGCTCTCAAAAAACTAGGAAGATGTATACATGGAAGACGTTACCTATATATACGATCACGTAAAATGAAGATTCAACTAGGTGCCTATATTCACAATCGCCGCCGCTTAGTCACAACTTACCTACTACGAGTATTTTTACTGTGTTCAAATCCTGATAGTAAAATTACAATGAATTGATAAATAATTCAACAAAATGGTGGACTTTATCCAGTGACACCATTGTTCTAAATTCATTTGGTTAATCATTTGATTTGTATGCTCTGTGTCAGAATAAAGTGAACAGAATAACAGTTTTAATTGAATTGTGGATGAATATCCATTCGGCAAAAGCAAGCCTTTATGTAGTTACCCACGTAAATACCTGCGGTCTTAGCTATATTAAGGTGTTTTCTGTTCCGCTTTCGGCCGCGAAAATATAAAGGGAAATTTACTTGCAACACAGTTACATACTATTTAGCTTCCAGTTTTAGTATTTACATGAGTAGGGTAGGGTTGAATTGATTTACAAGGGAGTATCATCACGAGTGATCACTGACGCTACTTTCGAGCAGATCCAACAAAGCAGTGGCTCTCTGAGCTGTAGACCTCGCGAGTCTGCCCTTGCATAGCTTACAATTGAAAAAAGGTTCACTGCGCATGCTAATGGGAGAATGGGTCAAGAAATCCAAAAATCTAGCTATGTAATGTAAATAAAATAATTACACGTGGGCCCCAGCTAAGGCTAGTTGTATCAGGGACAGGTAGGTAAGTAGTAAATATACAATAATTTTACATACTTGGTAATGTATTTAGTTCGAATTAATATACTGGCTACAAAAACATGGAAATTAAATAATTGATTATTCGAGAGAGAGAGAGCCTATCACTTCAAAGCAATCAACGTGCGTATCAAGACATTGCCATGAATTTAAGCGCAGGCGTCCATACTTTCAACACTTTATAATGTATATATCTCTGTAACTGAATGGACAAAAAATAATTATGGACTCACGACCACAAAATTTCGTGAGAATCGATTGAGAAATGCGACCTGTAGAGGAGAACAACCGGACATACGAAAGCTTTTTTGTCAAAGTTGAAGCAGCTAGACGCTTCGCTCGAACTAAGTTTTCGCTCAGTCTATAACTCACCCGCTCGTGATATGTATCTACAATTAAAAAAAGTATTATATGATTCTGTCATACGACACAGTAGTGATCGATGACCAGCCTTGGTATGGCAGGTGGGAACAGCAAACACTTCTTGTGTACGGCGAGGATGAGGTCTAAAAAGTACTTTATTCATATTCATTTAATTTTGTTTCCACAATGTACCTACAAAATGCAGGTCTTAATAATATAAAATATTTTATACCGAAGCTCATAGATCAACTCTGTACAGTCATATCTATTATGTATGACATAGGTCATACAGAAGCAGAAGACACGACGCATCCGCCTCCGTCCCGTCGTCGAATTGATTATTGGTTTAAGATTTTTTATTTTAGATTTAGTTTTCAATGCAAGTCTTTACCCATTGTTGACAAACCAACTACTCCATCTTAGTCACTTTAAAGGATTTATTCTAAGGATTTTATATTTGGTAAAAAATTATCAACACCCAAATTCAAAGACCTATTCAACGACAACACATACGATGGGATAGACGACAAAAAAATATTCACAAGTATGAGAGCTACCATAAAAAAAACACTTTGTCGGCGTAATTGATATACATACCCATACCGAATTACAGCTTCCTAGTACTAAGTTACTAACGGCATCTTAGCAAAACCTCGGACAGACGGACAGAACATGACGAAACTATAAGGGTTCCTTGTCAGGACTACGGAACCCTAAAAAGGACAAATTAGAGTCATCAATTCGTCACTTGTGACGAAATGCAACTGTTATAGGCAGAGGTAGCCGCTTAACATCAGGTGAGTCTCGAGCTTGTTCCGTCACAATAACAGAAAAAAAATAAAAATTTAAAAAAAATGAGTCATATGTTGGCTTAGCAGTTAGAGGATACCTGGCTATAGAGGGTCTATGGCCGGGTATAGTATAGTCTATATATATATTGTCCTCTCGCTGTATTAATGTTTTTTTTATCAAGAGAAATATATCGTGTTTTCGGATCAAACATCGTTTATGTCATATTCCCTAATAATATATAATTTATTCATATATGCTTACTTCACCTTAATAAACACACTTGCTAGGAAATAAGGGACCTACTTACTAAACTTAGAACTGATCTGGATCTTTGGGTGCTTCATCGGGTTCATAAACTCAGCACAATTTCAAACCTAGGATGAAAATGTACTACCTACTTACGAGTAATCAAATGAATACTTTCCTCCCTAGAAAGCCTTTAGAGCGTAAAATCTCGCGTACTACTCCGCAATTCGAGTTAAAACTAATACATTTTCGAGCATAAGTAATAAAAACATTTTCATGCATGAAATAAAATTAAATGCTCATCAAGTGATAAGCTTAAACAAAGCAATCAAATCTTTTTGCTAGCAGTAATGATGATTAGAAAAAGCCACGTGTTAACATCACGTGTGGGTAGTTATCTACACGTGGAGATTAGTTTTTGTTTGCCGAATGCCAAAAAGCGCACAACGTTAGCGAATTAATGCAAACAAAATTTGGAGACCACAGTGAACTAGTTCTGACGAACGGTTTTTTTAATGGAGCACATACATCCGGCTTAATGCGAGTTGGGCTCGTAAACTGAGGGTTCCGTGCCAATACATGTACCTACCTACCTCGTTTTATGACCGTTCGTTTTCGGTCGAAGCCGTCAGGCTCTGGAATGCATTGCCACTTGATACCAAACGAGCTCCGTCCTTAAACGTTTTTAAAGACAAAGTTAAAGCTTTTTAGCTGTCGTGCTAGCATAAGCTCCATACGTGTAAACATCATATTTATGTACTGTATTTGTATATTTGTATATATGTATGTATTTTTGTATGTATATGTATATATTATGTAAGAATACATGAATTATCTATATTGTATATTATATTGTAGATATTTATAAATATCAATACTATTAAGGATATTGTACACCGCCATCCCTTTGTCAAAGCTTGCTCCTCTCCAAAGGTTGTCTGGAAGAGATCGCTTTGAGTGATAAGGCCGCCTATTGTTCACTATTATAAGCTAAATATTTTTAATTTTGGTATAGTTTAAGGTGTTCAATAAAGAGTTTATCTATCTATCTACCTACGTTTAATTAAGAACGACTATATTTAAAATGAATCTTTTTAAACTTATGAGAATAACACTAATTGCATGTATTTCTATATATCTCCTGTATCGAAAAACTCTCCCACACTATCGTTGCGTACAATTGTTCAATAATATACAAATAAACGCTTTGAATTAAACCTTAACCTATTATACGAACTGGCGGAATTTATAGAACACATAGAAATGTTTTCGTTCCAAACCCATTGAATGAGGTATCAAAATGTAGGGCTTTAAAAAACGATTTCCTAAATATATATAACTTGTAGTTTTAATTTCAAGGGAACCATAAAACGTTTAACGAAAACAAATAATTTGCAGACAGGTTTTTTCTTTTTTAATTAATTTATACTTGTTGTTTGACAGCTGTCATTGGAAATGAAGGTAAATATATTAAGACTATCACTTATAATAAATTAAGACTATCACTTGAATAAAGAAACTACCTATACTAGTCTAGGCCCGAAGTAACACAATAAATTAAGGTAGAAGTCGTGGAACATAATGACAAATAAGCTTTTCAATGTTTAAAACAAAGTGGTTTCTCTACTCCCATGACGATATTCTGACAGTCATACAAACTAATTAATGGGTTTCTTCGTCATATTCTTCCTGGCCTTATCCTTCGTTGCCACGTCGGCATAACATGCCTTAATTTACAGTAAAAATATAAAATATGATCGCTTAGGAGAGTTGCAACCACATTCAAAAACCTTCGGTAGTGGAAAGATTTGTCTATAGTCTGTTACGTCACTGGTTGTAATTTTAAGCAGCGTCTGATATAATGTACTTTTTTACCTGGTTTTAAACGGTAACCCTTAAGCCAGATGCGTTTCGTCACAAGTATAGGTACTAACTGTACTGCGCCCATCGCCCTTAGACACAAATTTAGCTCACAAAGAATTCTACTGCTATTAAAATATACTTATTCCTAATTTTGTATTACCTGATTACATCCCTTCTCCATACAAACGTCGAAGATTTATAAATCCCTAATATGAGGTTTTAAGTTCAGAACTAAGCGTGATATCGATTAATTTCTTCATTATCTAGACTTGTATCGTGTTATAATTTTAAATACATAATTAGGTTGAAAATTATGGTTTTCGACAAATTTATATGAAAATGTTTCAAGACTCATACTTGTCTCTTCTACTGTCTTATTGGTTATGTATCTTTTTAAAAATGTATTACGATACCAGCTTAGAAAATGAGATCAAACGATATCATGCTTAGTTCAAGACCTATGACATCAAATAAGGGAGCGATCACCTTTCCACGTTTGTATGGAAAATTGATCGGCCAGATCACCCTTTGCATCTGTACCACACGCACATCCGGCTCATTTGTATACTTACATTATGACAGATCTATCCGATTGATTAATAGAATTGAACATACGTATTTACATCGACACAATATAGGTACATCAACATAATTATAATTATTAGAAAAAAATATGAATTGCAATTACCCATTCTCCATTGTCATATGTTTAATTACAATTTGCAAATTAGTACATTTGCATGATGAATGACAAAGGAGATCATTATCTTGCAATAAAAAACAAACTGCTAAAATGGTACGTAACTGTAATTAGTTTATGTTTATTGACGAATGTGCAGTCAGTCAGTACATCTGTTTACCTGGTTTGGTTCCAGACAAACAAATCAGTATACTAATATTATAAATGCGAAAGTAACTCTGTCTGTTAAGCTTTCACGCCAAAACTACTGGCAGGTTTGAATGAAATTGGATATAGAAATAGTTTGAGACCCGGGAAAAAATAAAGGATAGTTTTTATCCAACTGCGCAAAAAGAGGTTAATGTTTTTGCGCGATAACCGACATACGCGCGGGCGGAGCCGCGCCCGGAAAGCTAGGGATGAATGAAGCGATCATAGCGGATCTTACCAAGTCATACGGAACATACTCTTCTGTCGCTACTTGAAAGACTACTTTTAGTTGCATAGGGCATGTTAAGCATACAGTTCCGGTACAATAAGGCAGCAGTAGTAACTTTAAGACTTTCGTGACTTGATCACATAGTTAAACGCATCTGTCATAGAGGTTACCGAATTTTTCCACTCCCGAAGGTTTTTGAATGTGGTTGCAACTCTCCCAAGCGACCATATTATATATTTTTACTGCAATATGTACCTTTAGCATTTACTCCCAGATTAAGACGTCGTCGTGTGCAAACGAGACAAAAATGCGCATAATTAATTTACTCTGGCCTTCAAAATGTCAAAAGTCATAAAGTAGGGGATACGTCAAGTAGTCCATATCATTTACGCACAAAGCGAGGTAGAATAGAAGTAGGTAGGTACATGTTGTGCCGACGTGCCAACGAAGGATAAAAGCAGGAAGAATATGACGATGAAACCAATAATTAGTTTGTATGCCTGTCAAAATTTCGTCATGGGATTAGAAAACCACTTTGTTTTACAGATTAAAAAGCTTAGCTGTCAAATTATTTGTTTCCGTTTAACGTTATATGGTTCCTTTGAAATTAAAACTACAAGTTATATATTTATGAAATAGTTTATTAAAGCCCTCCATTTCCCTATTCAATGGGTTTGGAACAAAAAATCATTTGTTTTTCTCATAATATGGTGTAAAAAATCGGCCAGTTGGTTTTTTAGGGTTCGGTACCTAAAGGGTAAAACGAGACCCTATTATTGAGACTTCGCTGTCCGTCCGTCCGTCGGTCTGTCACCAGACTGTATCTCAAGAACGGTGATAGCTAGACAGTTGAAATTTTCACAGATGATGTATTTATATTGCCCCTATACACAGATACTAAAAATAAAATAAATATTAAAGAACATGAGACAATCCCATACAACAAACTTGATTTTTTTACCGTTTCTTGCTCGTTACTGATGATGGTGACAGGTAGAAGCTTTAACTATTCACAGCATACTTAGTTTTATGTTCTCTTTACTGTATCAGCCGGATCGTCCACTGCTGAACCCAGCCTCCCCTGTTAAGGGGGGGTAATTGCCATAATCCCCACGCTTGGCAGGCAGCTTGGAGATCGCAGTGTAAGTTGGTAGTTCTTTAGAAGGGCGGCCCACCTTCCAGTATTTTTCCCTTAGTCGCCTCTTACGACACCCACGGGATGATATGGGGAGGTGAAATTCTAACCCGGTACTCCACGGGGAGTGGGTTGTCTCATGTTCTCTTTAAATATAATTAATTAAAATAAAATTAAAACATATTAAAGGGGGCTCCTATACAATAAAAGAGGTTTTCGCCTTTTATTAAGTTACAGAAAATGGCGGAACCCATCGTGCGCGAGTCCCACTCGCACTTGGCCGGTTTTCACTTGGGTTATCGAGACGAATCTAAAGTTATCTCATATACATTACAATGGTTGCGTCTAGTAAAAGCCCCTTTATGGGGGTTTTGCCATAATCTTCATGCTTAGCAGGTGGTCTGCGGATTGCAGAGTAAAAAGCGTTCTTCAGAATGCGCTGGCACTTCTGGTATACACCCCTTTGTGACCTCGTTCGACTTCCATAGGAAGATAAGGGGTGCAGTTGCATCCCAGCACATCCAGGATAAGCATTGTATCAATTAGTTTTCCCAGTAGGGCAAACGAGACATAACAACGAATATCTCGGTGTGAAGAGCGCAGTACAGTGTCAAGCTTGAGAACGGTGACATACGGTAATGGACAGGCAAGATGGACGACTTATCGGTCTCATTATTATACATAACATAAAAAACATAACAGATGAAAAAAAGCAAATAAACCTGTTTTTGTGACATTACAAATTATCACCAACCTGATTATTTATAATAGACACCCAACAACCACATATTTTTAAATGTTTGAGAGGTCTATCGGAACTGTTTGTTAAACGAGGTGTTTACAACAATTTATCTATGAAATAAATTCAATTTATATTAATATCCTACATACTAAAATCCTTAATTCACCAACTTTATGAGGTATTTACAGTAACTATAAAAAAAAGTATTTTTTCGAATCATCATTTTCAATATATAGGGTTATTGGTAAAATGCTTACAACATCTTAGGGTTGACTCCTGCTAGGCCTAACAAACATTTTAAGATGTTTTTTTTTTTGTTTAGATATTTTGGTTTTTTATGGTCTTTTGACTGAATAAGTGATGACTACCTGATGTTAAAAGGTTCTTGTGCCTGTCCTGTAATGCATTATTTCATATTTTTTATTACTTTGCTCGATGTAAATATTCAAAACTCTATTCAAAGGGAGCACGGCGCGGTCCAGTGTTGCCGCGGGCGTTCTCAGCTCAGAGTAGGCATTAATACACAAAACATTTTTATTTCATTTTCAAAGCAAAAAATAATTATCTTAAAATGTTTGTTAGGACTAGCAGAAGTCAACCCTAAGAGGTTGTTAGCATTTTACTAATAACCCTGTGTATGTATGTATTGTATCTATACTTACTGTATCAGCCGGATTGTCTTATCCGCTACTGAACACAGCCTCCCCTATTACGAGGGGGTTTTCCATCAACGCTTGGTAGCCATCTTAGGGATCGCATTTAATAATTATTAGAGAACATTTTTTTTGTTCCGAATGGAGAATAAAGTAGGTCTAGTAGACTGTTCGATGACCGCGCACCGTCCCCCTATAATATATGTGATAGTACAATTAGAGCACAAATTTTCGAATCGAAGGAGTACAATGAAGGTCCTCCGGCTATTGATGACTGATGTGAGGTGGCAGTGCCTTCACGCCTAAACACAGTTTCCTCTGCATATACTACGGCTTCAAAGCAAAATATTTGACATTGCAGTGGTACCAAGTATCCAAGCACCAAGACGGAATCTTGCTAAAGACTGGTAAATGATTGCGTGGTTTAATCTACATGTTTCTTCAGTTGACCGTAGACTTGTTTACAGGTTCTGAGACTCACGAACCAGTCCCAATCGTAATTAGAATCGAGTTCTGAAAATCAAGTTCGCATCTTAATTACCTGGTCAAACATCTCCAAAAGGGAAGCTGGAGGTTGGTGTATTGTGCACACTACCGTTCTTCCTTGTCTTGCTAGCTGTTTGAGTAGCCGCACGCATTGTGTAGTCGTCACATTGTCCAGACCACTCGTTGGTTCATCGAGGAAAAACACAGGAGGGTTGTTCACCATTTCCAAGGCGATTGATAACCTGCGAAAAAAGATTTGTAGGTAATGATTTTATTTTCGTCAGCTAGGATCAGGTTCTGGTGACCAGTTGTGGTAAGAGAGAAGGCGAAGTGAGTCGTCCAAAGGCAAATTTTGAAAATGTTTTTAAAAAGAGTGTACCTACAACAAATTTGAATAAAATATATACTAATTTAGATGATTTGACAAATATAACGCCTGATCCGAAAACACGATATATATCTCTCGATGGGAAAAAAATCATGCAGCTCTAAAATTTAGCATAATCAAGTTTTGTGTCTAAATCTAATACCTACATACGTAAATAGTATCAAATCCGTCTCGTCAACTTTAAATCAAACTCGTCTGTTTTTTTATGTTTGTTTACCTCAGAACTTTTGACTGGATGAACCGATTTTGATAATTGTTTTTTTTAAAGTTGATGCTTGTCGTTTGGTCCCAGCCAAATCGGTCAAGCCGTTTTTGAGTTAAACTCCAGTAACTGAGAAATATTTTCCTATCTTGATGATATAGTCGTTGACAGTGAATGACAATCAATCCCGTAAGTAGCAAGGGTCACTAAAAAGAGTGAAAAAAAATGTTTAACCAAAAAGTGGAAACGTCTACAACACTCAAAAGCGTGAAATAACTTGTCGAAGTCGGTGCCATAACCACAATATCGCGTGTAGTGTAAGTACCGCCTTTCACCGCGTCTAGATAGGAAAGCACCTACACATCGCCCTCTCATAAATTTATACCTGTTTTTAAAACTGATACTTCCATCACCATCTCACGTGTTGGTAAGTTATGATGTGGTCGAGAATGGAGATTAGGCCTAACCAAGAATTACAAGTTCTGAAACACAGTAGCTGGAATACACCGCAAAGATATTAAAATAAGAAAAGAATATACCTACCTACCTATAAATTAATAATTTGTAATTATGTTCTATGTTAGGTATGATATTTATATGTCCTTCACAAAGTCACATAATAGTAATAATTAAAATAATTATTACCTATACTATATGTTAACAATGTCGTAAATATTTAATACCAAGATAATTAATCCAAAAAGATCCATAAACTTGTTGCATGCTTGACCTTTGAAGCTGAGACAAGTCTAGGTTTATTAGTATCGATGAAACTAGAATTTGTATCACCTTGAATGCTTAATCTTTTTCATTTTGTACAAAAATGTATGAAGTTATGGTCTACGAAATGAAAAGACCCCTAACTTGAGTAAGGCACTAAGTTTTTTTTATTTTTATGCCTGATAGGGTAAGCCTTTGACCACTATCTCACGTTGAAGGTGACGGTCGGAGATGTTGTTCAGGCTAACCTAGAGTTACTTCTCAAGAACAGCTGCCAGAACACACCGTTAGGTGCTTGGCGACAGATTTTCTACTTGAGGGTGTTAGTTAGCCAGGTGGGCATTCACAATGCCCTACCACCATGCTATAACGACTGCCATCCTAAAACAAAAACCAGGACCGAGTTCTCGTATTTGACTCCGTGCCCTCCGAGGTACGGAAGCGCTCAGTAGTAATATCACAAGCGGTCACCCATCCAACTCATGACCGCGGCGGACGTTGCTTAACTTTGCTGAACGGTTAAGAACAGCTAACTTCGCTACGAGCGCTTCAAAAAGTACACAAACTAACAATAAATAACAATAAAAAAGGAAATCGACTTGATAATGTCGATACTTGTTTATTAGAGCTCCATTACGCGTATCGACGTGCATTGATTACTCTATTGAGTGGTCTCATGTTTCTAGGTGATCAATGTTCATGCAATATTCTTTTTATTAGATTTTTTTATATTTTTGATTTAAAATTTTCGTGGATATAAAAAAACTTACATACTTGAACCCCAAAATCATTACACACCTTTTGGGAAGTCGTGTAAAAAATATCCAAATCTAATTTTATGCCTGATAGGTTGGCTTTGGACCACTATCAAACCTGATATTAAGTGATGATGTTGTACAGGCTAACCTAGAACTACTTTCTTTTTGTTAGACACACAAAGAAAGAATAATCCAAATTGGTTCACACCATCACCAACATAAGAAAAGACTCATCGATGAGAATCTCTTCTCTTTTTTCGGCGTTGCTTAAAAGCATGACGCTCAAGATAATAAGATAACCCCCAGTCAATCTTCAGTCCTACACAAACTAATAAAAAGCCAAATACGACCTCGCTATATGAGGGTATCGCAAGTCGCAACAGACCGTGAAAACAAAGTTAATTTATTTTCATTTGATGACCGTAATATTTTGCTCATATAATTAGCATGGAATTGCAATGCAACTGGAAGCACCCAGCAGCGCAGCCATCATGTTGGGCACCTTGCCAATTGTAAGTGGACCGGAGTACACCTTTGTGAAGCAAAACAAACGTGATCTCGATCCTTTGTAATATACAACACAATCTTATCATAACTGCCGGTCTGGTCAGGCGAAGGGCTATATAGCCGAGCTGAAAACAAAAGACGACTATACCGAGCGCGACGGCAGTGTTAGGGATAAGGTAAACTTTACCATCGAATGATACATCTGATGAAAAAGAAATGACACGCTAACATCTTGTTTGCTGTCAAAAGACGGATGTGTTAGAGAACTGATTTCTCTAAGTCCCTAAGTTTTAAGTTTAAATGTTTAGTAAGACTTAGCTCCCTGCACCGACATAATGTCTTTGTTTGTAGTGTTTTGTCTTTTTAACAGGTACCTAAATGCATATTTCTACGGCTACAACACTAAGGCGAAATTTCTGGCATTACGATTGTTCTCACTAAACTCGTTTTCAAAAAATATTTATTGAAACAATTAAAGTGATCCTTTTTTGCCCATATAGGCTTGTTTGACGTTTGACCACAATTAAAACTTGGTAAGAGATAATGAGTTCCAAGGAAGATGGAAAACAGGCTTAAGAAGGCGATTCAAATCAATTGTAATATAAAACTAAACTAAACTTGAATTCAATGAAGGTCAATCTCAATGCCCTCTGCACGTGGCGGATACGACCTTGTGTATGCGCGAAATTAAGAGAAGATAATATCGTTGATATATATGATATCGTTCGTTTTTAAAATTCTTATAAATTTTAAATCCTTTGTAACACAATAAAAGTAGGAGCAAGTGGCAGAAAATAATAAACGAGAAGGTTTTGAAACCATGATGTGGTCACGACCCCCAGCATTGGGGAAACGACGCAAGGAGGAGGAGGTAACACAATATTCTTATCATGCGAAAACGTGCAGCATCCATGTTACGCCGAACTAGGGACACAAACAATAGCTTGGTGTCTATCGTCTCAGAGGACTACAGTAGGGGTTTTTGAGGCACTGGATCACAGCTCACAAACCAGTGGCTAAGCTTGTGTTACAATAGACAGCCAGATTTTTTACCCGACAGCAGTATAATGTGTGATTAGTTCTAAGTTTTGTTTTTGTTTTTTGCTAATTAATATTTTTTGTGTCAAACGTTAATGGGCCTACGTGCCTGAAATAAAAATCTTTAGTTGTTTGTTTGTTTAGGGAGGACATAGATGCTGGCTACCGCCTGTGCGGTCGTCCAGCTCCACCGGGTTTTGGGCGAGGGCCTGGCCCTACAATAGCCCGGGAGGGAGAAGTGCCGAAGGCACTTCTCCCGAGACGGGCGTAGAAGGCGAAAAGCGCTTTCTACCTCCGTCTCCTGCGGACGCCGAAAACGTACCGCTACTATAGGAGGGGTTGACAGCGAGCTCAAGGGCACCACTGTGGTTCGGACCTCGGCTTGTCTCGCTGTCGAGAGACATGGGGGGGATCGGAGCAAAATGCCTCTGTGCAACTGCAGTGTTGCACAATTGGGCCCTACTGAATAATACTCTTTGACTATTTGGAGAGCAATTTATCGTGACCTTGTTTTTGCCTCGAGCTCGCCGGCGAGCTCGGTGTTTGATTGTGTGACCTCTGATTACCTCACACCTGGGGATTTTACCTCGACGACTTGCGGATAACGCTAAAGCTGCCAACGTAATGGCTGCGATGGGGTCATCCGGGTCGTCTAATACCTGCCGTGGTCGGCGACGGGGGGGTTTGAAAAATGGGATAGAAGAGGCAGTCGAGTAGTTCGATGCCTGGACAACCAATGGGTTCGGGTGGTGGGGCGCTCGATCAAAGTATCGGCGGGCGCAGTCCTTATTGAACTGCGCTAGAGAGGGAAGGTTTAAGTCGCAATGCAACTCGGTGTTCCGGATATACCACGGGGCGCCAGTTGCATTACGAAGAAAACGGTTTTGGATGACTTGAAGTTTATGAAGGTGGGCCTCACTAGCATGACTAAACACTACTGATGCGTAAGTCATGATGGGGCGGATGCAGGCAGTGTAAAGTGTCTTCTTATTACTAAGAGACATTTTACTCTCTTTGCGAAGTAAGGGACCAAGGCGACCCATTATGAAGGCCGCTCTGTTACGGACGGTTGTTATGTGATCGTTAAAGGTGAGATGACGATCAAGGGTGACTCCGAGGTATTTTGTTCTAGGAACCCAGGGAATGGGTTCGTCGAACAAAATAAGCGGTTTCGGGTAAGGGGAGCGTGTCTTCTCAGTAAAGCACATAGCTGTGCTTTTAGCTGGGTTGACCGCGATGCGCCATTTTCGGAACCAGTCACCGATCTCGGTGATGGCCCGTTGCATGACGAAATAGGACTGTCTGTTGATATGCCACCCAGTGGTGTAAATGGCGGTATCATCCGCATATTGGGCTAGGAATACTTTGGGCTGAGAGCGTGGGATGTCACTGGTATACAGTGCAAAGAGAATAGGTGATAGCACGGAGCCCTGAGGGACTCCGGCTCTGACTGGGTGGGGGGAGGAGAGGGTGCCTTCCACGCGATAGCGAAAGCTTCTGGCTTTAAGGAAGTCTTGTAGGATGAGCACAAGACGTTCTGGCACGCCAAATTGGTATAGCTTGTAGATCAAGCCGTTGTGCCAGACTTTGTCAAAAGCTTTCGCTACGTCGAGGAAGACTGCTAGCGTAGTCTGGGGTTTGGGGTACTTATTGAAGCCCTCAATGATGTGCTCCGTGAGGCGGTGCACCTGTTGGACGCATGAGTGTCCGGGTCTGAAGCCAAACTGCTCATCTGGGATAAGGTGGTGTTCCTTAGCATGGGACTGGAGACGGTTTGCAAGTAACCGCTCGTAAAGTTTGCCTAAGGCACTGAGGAGGCTGATGGGGCGGTAACTGGTGGGGTCAGATGAGCTTTTGCCTGGTTTGTGAATGCCAATGACATTTGCACATTTCCAGGTGTCTGGGAATAAGCAGTGGCTAATAGCAGCATTGAAGATGCTGACTAAGAGATGGATGAGAGGAGGAGAGAGGGTTTTAAGAACCCTGTTGGAGATGCCATCGGCACCGGGGGATTTGCGCGGTCGGAGGGCCTTGATCAGTCTCTCCACCTCAGCGTAAGTCGCTAAGGTGATTGGTGGGAGTTCAGAGGTGACCACAGAGCTTTTACGTTCGACTTCAGCATCCACCGAATCGAGGTGAGCTTGGTCAACGTGATCTACGTTAGGGGAACACTGAGCCTCTAGGCTATCAGCTAGGCACTCAGCTTTGTCTTCGTCAAAGAACGCTGGGACTAGTGGGACTGGTCTGTATAAGGGAGGCATGTCGTTATGGTTACTTCCTTTCAAGCCTCGCGCCAAGTCCCAGTAAGCATGGTGGCTTGGCACGAGGTTTGAAAGTTTATCGCCCCATTGTTGATCACGCAACTCAGACATGCGACTTTGAACCATGCGTTCAAAGTGGCGTTTCTTAGTTTTGTTCTCTTTACTGGGGTAAGAGTCGTAATGTCGGGTTACTGCTTTACTCTCCGTCACCAATCGCCTCACATCCGCTGGAATGACAAGGCGCCGGTCGTCCGGCACTATGACCTCCTTTGCGGATGCACCTACTACGGTGGAGAGGTGATTGGTGAACGAATCGATCGCAAGGGTTACGTCATCTTTTGTCAGGATGTCGTCAGGGATCTTGTCTAGGTCCGGTGAACTGATAGCCTTTAGGGCATCGCCTACTTGCTTCCAGTTCACTATCGTCTTAGTGGGGCGGGGGAGGTCAGTCGTTGGGTCGGGACCTAGTCGCAGTATAATGGGTCGGTGGTCAGAGTGAAGCTCGTGAACCACTTCTATGGAGCGTAACCGGAGTGTTACGCCTCTGAATAGTGCCATGTCAAGCAAGTCAGATCGGTGGTTTTCCATATAAGGGTAGTGAGTGGGCTCAGTGGGCGCAATTATGTCAAAGTTAAGTTCTGCGATTAGGTTTTCAAGTGCAATACCTCTGGGATTGTTGACGTTACAATTCCATAGGATGTGCTTACTGTTGAAGTCGCCAATCAGAATGACGGCGCTTCCTAATGAGAATAGGGCTTCTAAGTCAGCTCGGACGATCGGCTTTTTGCAAGCTTGGTAACAGGATGCTATGACTATAGGTTGATGACCAGTCATAGCTAGGAGGCAACAAGATGCTTCCATATTAACAAGAGTCGGGGTAGGTAGGGGAATGCAGTGCAGGGACCTTTTGTAATAGATAAGAGTGCCTCCCCCACGGGAGTTCACTCTATCATCACGTACCGTTCTGTAATTGGCAAACCTAGGGTTCGCCTTCCCCGGTTTTAGAAAGGTTTCCTGCACGCATATGATATCGATAAGGTGGGTACAACAAAAGTCGTGGACGAGGTCACGTTGTCTGAAGAGGCCGTCAGCGTTAAATGACGCTAACGAAACTGAGTACGGTTTCGTGCGTTCGGTTGTACTACCCATATTGGTTGTACTGGGGAGGGGCCTGGGGAACGAAGCGCTTAAGGGCGCTAAGTAAATTCGCGTGTTCCAATGTGTATTGGATCACGTCCGCTGGGGATTGAGCGTATTGCATCTTGTGGAATAGCTCTTGTACCTCATTGATGTCAACCGACATAGCCAGATCGCTGACTAGGTTGATTGCCTCTTGAAGAGGGGCAGCCATCAATGGCATAGGTGGAGCTTGTGGCCGGGAAGCGGCGCGGGGAGGCGCGCGAATGGTGTTGGCGACGGGTGCCGGGAGCGCGGGGCGAGCCGGGGCCGGTGCGCGGGCAGGGGCCGCGGCGCGGGCGGGTGCGGGTGCGGGCGCGGGTGCGGGCGCGCGGGCCGGGGCGCGGGCGGTAGCGACGGTCTTAACCATACTGGGTGGTTTAGACCATGCGTTACGGGCTGGGAGCGGCGCGGGTATTACCTGTGAGGCAGGTACTACCGTTAGTTTAGGGCTTACCCGTTGGTAACGGTCGTAAGAGGGACGGGTCGGCCTATGCCTTGCCACCCTGTGGTTCACTCGTGGTGCTTTAGGGCAACCACGGTAATTCGCGGTATGCCCTTGAGCACCGCATAAAACACAGCTGGGTGGGTCCGGTGAATCCCGGGTGCGAGTGCACGCTGCTGTCGCGTGATCGCCTAGGCACTTAACGCACCTAGCGCGAGCGAAGCAGAAACGGGAGGCGTGCCCGTATAGTTGGCAGTTATGGCACTGCGAGGGACTCCCATTTTTGTATGGGGCTTGGACATGGAGTCCTGAGAGGCCACAGGCCTTTTTTAAATTAAAAATGGCCTTGCCTTCAGGTGTACGATCTAGTACTACGAGTACTAGATCGTAGGGACTGCGGTCCTTCCCGCTGTACATGCGGTGAACTGCATGTACGGGGAAGTCTTGTGCCTTCAGGTCGGCACATACCGAATCGGTATGTACCTCCTTGGGCACACCGCGGATGACCACTCGGAGGACTTTCTCCTCTTCGAGCGCATAAGTATGAAAACTTATGCTCTCTTTACGGAGGAGCTTTGTTAGCGCTCTGTGGTCGCTACTGGTGGGCACTTGGACTTTAATGCCCTGCTGCGTGGAGCGGGCATTAGTGTAATGGATCCCACGATCCGAAACTAAACGAGACAGCATGTCCCATTTGGTTTTGTCCTGAATGAACAGGGGTGGAGGCGGTTTTTCGCGGCGCGCGCTCGCGTCCTGAGGGGACGCGGCAGTAGTGGCCGGAGCGGAGGGAGGAGACGCGGGGCGCGGGGCGGGGGTCGGCTTCTTGCCGGAGGCGGGGGCCTTAGCGGGTGCCTTGGCGGGAGGGGCGGAAGTTGCGCAACTAGCGGCTTTAGGAGCACGCTTGCGTTTGCGGTCAACGACGGTATAGCCGTCGTTATCGGAGTCCGAGTCAGTGCGTAAGGCGCGACTCGGATCTACTTCCATCTCCGTTTCGGAGTCCGAAGTGGGCTCGACAACGGCGATGGAGGGACGGGTGCTCGCTGGCCTCCCGATCGGTGAGCGCGAGCGAGACCTCTCACGGGGAGGGGCTGCCACCGTGCGTCTACTGTCCGGGCCCGGGGCGGGCGAAAGCGGGCTGTCCTCTGAGAAGGACCGGGTCAGAGGAGGGACGTTGGCCTCCGGGATTGAAGTCCCGGAGGGAGCAATAAGAGTGTCCGTGAGGCGGGCACTCGCTTCCTCTTCTAGGAGTTGCATATGAGCAACATACAGATCGGGGTGGCGGAGGGCGAAGGTCTGAAGGACCTGCACCTCACCGTTAGAGGGACGGGACTGCATCCTGAGGGGAATACTCAGGACGCCCTATCAAGGGTTTGAATTCCCTCACACACCTTGTGAGCTCACTGTGTGAGAGGGAGTGTGTACCTAAGGTGTGCCCTAGTTGTATACCCTCTCCGAGCTTTTTTCTCGGCGGAGAGGGGTGCTCCTAAGCGCTACTCCGGGGTTGACTAGGGGCGACCCCAAGGCCAGTAATCCCGGAGCCCAGCTTGCTTCGGCTGACCCGTGAAGCGGGAAAGGCCACGGTGCAAGGTTAAACCAAAACAACAACAGTGGCCGTTGTCACCGTAGGGTGTCACACTGCGACCGCAGCAAATGGCGGATTTGATCGTTCAGACGGGTTTGGCTGACGCTACCCCACGCCTGAACGACGTCGCTTAACAGCACAAAGTGTGTTGTTACGCGACTGTTACTATGTTGTGTCGGGTAGTAAAGTGGTGAAATGCGCACCGAAAAGTGCGGTCAAAACAAGACCACCAGCCCGATATGATGTTGTTCGTCCGAAACAAGGGACTTGGGTAGGTGGTAATGCCTGACGTCTTAGAGCGCCTCTGCGCGACGGCACGGCGAGCTCGTAGCTCGCGTTGCTCGGCGTTCGGCGGCTGCTCAGCTTCTGCACACAAAACAAAAACTTCGTCAGGACTGCGTATTCCAAGGCACTGGTCTGCAACTAGCGTCGGAACGATGACCCGAGTGAGACGGCAATAGTGCGGGGACTATTGCGGTCTCACTGGGAGATACTGGCGGAGCTGTAGACAGGTGTGCACGGCGTGGCGGCACATGTCGGAATGAGGATGAGTGAAAAAAAAAAAAAAAAAAAAAAAAAAAAAAAAAAAAAGATCTTTAGTTTTTTTTTATTTTTGATTTATCATAACTTCTAGCCTGATCTAGTCGTATATAGCCGAGCTCAACAAAAGACTATAGGTACTGCGGCACGATGGCAGTGGTCAGGAAAAGAACATTTTAAAACAGCTGCACTTCAGTTTTTGTTTACATATTAATCAAGTAGTTATTATAAAACTTTTAGCACGTATTTGTTGCTAAAATTTCCGTACATAGAATATATATTTTCTGAATGCAAATAATGATTATCTGAAAAGAAGTTCAACTTCGGGAGTCGTCTCCTTTCATGGAATATGAACTGGCTCTCTTGGACAGGTTTTTTTCAAGCCAATATGAGAGTATTAGCCTGACGGCCATTCTCAAAATGCCTTCCCATCCTGTAAAACTTTATTTCATAACTACAATTTTAGTCTTACCTCTTCTTCTGTCCACCAGACAGCTCATCAGTTCTCGTATTCTGATGCTCTAGTAGCCCCAGCTCCTGAAGGATTTCTTCTGAAGGTGCTTTCATGCCTTTTGGAAGCTTCAAGCTGGCTGCTACGTCCATTGCTTCCCGTACGGTAAGCAACGGCTGGAGCAGGTCTTCTTGGGTGATATAACAAGATGATCTTTGAAATTGTTGCTCGTCCCGCAGCTGTCCATTAACTAAAAGCTCACCGGTTACTCCTGCAGACCTGTGAAATTTTACGGACTTTAGACTATTTGGTAGGTGAAAGGAAAGATTATTATAAAAGTATATCTTGATTCATGACTTATCACGTCCTTATCTCAATACAATACAATACAAAAATTCTTTATTGTACACCAAAAATTTTACAAAACACATATAGAGAATTCTTAAAGCTAAAGTACAATGGGCGGACTTATCGCTTAAAGCGATCTCTTCCAGTCAACCTTAGAATGGAAAATATATATATGTGAGGAATAAAAATAGATAGGTGGTGTACATTTGTAGAAATTAATAGTAATTAGTTAAAAATAAAATTATAATATATACAGCAAATATATATGTATAATTAATACCCAAATACATTAATATATAATACCTATATATACATATCTATATAAATAATATACAAAACATATAAATATTAGTTCATATTAATAATAAAGAAACAAAGTACGACAATTTATGAACCATAACAAAAGTTAGATTAATCATCGTGCTAGATAAAAAGATCTGACTTGGTTTTTAAATGAATTTAATGTTTGGGCCTTTCTTATGGTTACTGGGAGTGCATTCCATAAACGTGCGGCTTCAACACTAAATGAACCGCTATAAAAAGATGTCTTTGAGGCGGTTGATGACAGTATCAGATTTTCTGATGACCTAAGACTGTAGTTTAAGTTATTCAGGAATTCAAACCGTTCCTTCAGGTATAAGGGAGTAAGGGGATTAAATAAAATATTATACAAGAGAGAGAGGATATGCGTATTCCGGCGAAGACGAATGGGCAGCCACTTGAGCTTTGTACGAAACTGGGAAACGTGGTCGTATTTTCGAAGACCGAAAATAAACCTTATGCAATAATTTTCGAGCCGCTCAAGCTTATTCAGCTGGTCCTCCGTGAAATCTAAGTAGCAGGCATCTGCATAGTCAAGAACGGGAAGGAGAAGAGATTGCGCTAGCGTAACTTTAGTTGCCTTAGGAAGAAAGTTCCGTAGTCTTTTAAGCGACGCTCCAGAAGCAAACACCTTCCGACTAACGGATGATAGTTGGGGACCCCATGAGAAATTTTTGTCAAATATAACTCCCAATTTTTTTACTTCTGAGCTGTATGGAATAGTAACACCATCAAAACAAATGTTGGGAATGCTTGCTTCATCAATTCTAGCAGTCATTCTGGAGCTCCCGATGATGATGGCTTGTGTTTTTTTCGGATTGATTTTTAAACCAATGCGCTTGCTCCATTCCAATATATGGCTCAGGTCAGAATTGGCCACGCAGATAGCTTCGCTCAATCTGTCATGGGGTGCCTGCGAGTAAATCTGGAGATCATCTGCGTAAAGGTGGTAGGAAGAAATAAGTGAACGTGATATAGTATTGATAAATATAACGAAGAGAAGAGGAGATAGTACGCCGCCTTGAGGAACACCGGCACTCGTGTCACACCAAGAGGAGTAAGTATCCTCAATGCGAACCCGCTGCCGGCGTCCATATAAATAATTGCGAAACCAGTCAGTCGCTGAAGGAGATATGTTAATAGAGCTGAGCGTAGCCAAAAGGATATCAAAATCAACAGTATTGAATGCGTTACTAAAATCAAGGAGCGTAAGAACAGTAAGTAGGCCATTATCCATTCCTAGTCGTATGTCATCAGTAATTTTGACGAGACTTGTGATGGTACTATGACCAGGGCAAAAACCAGACTGGTATGGGTTCAATAGGCTATTGGATGAAAGAAAAGAGTTGAGTTGATTATAAACTAAACGTTCAAGGACTTTAGACAGGAATGGTAATATAGAAATGGGACGGTATTCAGAATAAGAGACGGGATTTGATTTTTTGGTATAAGGACAATATATGCCTCCTTCCAGATAGAGGGAAAGGTACAACTGGATATGGAGTGATTGAGGATATGGCAAATAATTGGCAGGAGTTCATCTAATATAGTGACAATCATCTTTCGACTGATATTGTCCCCACCCATAGCGTTGGATTGAATGGACAAAATACTTTTTTGAACATCACTAGCAGCGAACTGACTAAAGAAAAATTTAGAGTAATCTGGAGTTTGGCACATAAAAGATAATTTATGGTATTAACTTTGTCATTAGGATCAAGGTTAAAAATAGTGGAAGAAAAATGCTGGTTTAGGGAATCAATGTCTAAATTGTTAGAAACGGTTTCTTGGCGAGGTTTGCCCACTCCAAGTGATTTCAAAAATTTCCAGACTCTTGCTGGGTCTTCGTTTTCAACGGATTCATGGACATGGCGGCGAAATGCGTCCCTACACACCATATTGCAGTGATTTCGAGATAAAACATATTTTTCCTTATAGAGATCTGTAGGACGACATTTATATTTGGCTTTGGCAACGAATTTTTTATGCATCAGTGATTTGATCTCGTTAGTCAACCAAGGAGCTGGAAGATGCTTCATCTTAACAGTTCTGACAGGGGCGTGTTTATCATACAATATATTAAGCTGCAAGTTAAAGATCGCAATCTTTTCATCCAGAGAGTCAGAATTTATTACTTGAGACCAGTCAATACCACGCGCGTCCTCACGCAGCTTATCCACGTCCATGGAACTAAAGTTACGCTGCAGAAGAATTTTTGGCTTGGGTTTTGGAGGACGAATTTTATATGATAAATAAATAAGATCATGATAGGAAAAGTCTGCATGACATTGTCCATGTTTGGCAACATGATGCAGAGAAGAAACCATAATTAGGTCAATATATATATATATAGATATATATCTATAAAACATATTTCATCTGCAAGTTGTTGTACCTTTATAAAATTAAACATAAGTGTAACTAATTTTAAATATTGTTCTGGGTTGTTTTTTTCAAAACAAAGTGTAAAAATTTACAAAAAAACAATTAATGTCAATAACAACCTATGACTATTTTCAGAACGGGCGTATCATTCATCTACATCACATATACACGTTACTTTATAAATTTCAAATTAGAACGATTCAAAAACACAGATAAAAAAAAAAGTTGTGATTGAGTGACAGCTACGTCAAAAGTCTACAAAAATGACGCCGTCACTGTCATGATGCAATACGTTTAAATGTCACTAACATGGATTATAATACAAGAAAAGAAAAGAAATAGAAACTGTTTTGCCAATTTTTGTTTGCACTATTTATATCTAGTGGGTACTAAACATAAAAATGCATACTGGACTGGAGGTACCCGGAAGAATATAGTTTTCTACCCGACCGAACCGTGTGCTTATATTTGGAAATGAGTTATCTATGAATGAATGAATTTAGAATAAAACTATAAAATGGGAAAACTTAGATGAAGTTACTTCTTGGAAGCTTTGGCAGCGGCTCGTCGCGTATTTTTTTTTTTTTTTTTTTTATATTTTTTTTATGCTTGATAGGTTAGCCTTTGACCACTATCTCACCTGATGGTAAGTGATGATGTGGTCGAAGATGTTGTTCAGGCTAACCTAGAATTACTGGCTCTCAAGGACAGCTGCCGGAACACACGGTTAGGTGCTTGGCGACAGATTTTCAACTTGAGGGTGGTAGCTAGCCAGGCGGGCATTCGCAAAGTGCCCTACCACCATGCTGTAACGACTGCCATCCTAAGACAACAACCGGGACCGACGGCTTAACGTGCCCTCCGAAGCACGGAAGCGCTCAGTAATAATGTCACCAGCGGTCACCCATCCAACTCATGACCGCGGCGGACGTTGCTTAACTTTGCTGATCGATTCAGAATGGTTAAGCAAACTTCGCTACGAGCGCTTCAATAATAAAAGTATTTACTGGGGCCGCCGGTTCCTTCACGACGTTGGTGGCGGCCACAAGTTTTGTGGTAACCGAAGTCGGCGGGCTAATTTTCTGGAGCTCTCCCATGCTGCATACTCGATGGCGAATGCCATTAGGACCCAGGATGTGAATGTGCCCATCTCTCGTCCAGCATTTATTCACACCAAAAAGTTGCCTTGCTGCCATGAAGGTGTCATGTCGCGGTTTCGTCAGGAACTCTGAGATAGTGATCCCAGTACCTCGCAGATTTTTTTTTGCGAACCAGACCTTGTCACTCACTGCTAAATCACAAAACTTAACCAACAGAGGCCGGGGCTTATCCTGCATAGCACGCCCCATTCTGTGACTCCGGCTTATATGATCAGCATTGAAGTCTGTAATCTTGAGGAGGTCAATGATGGTCTTAGTGACTGTGGCTGCACTATCTTCTTGCTTGTTTGGCTGTGGCACACCATGTATGAGCAAGAATTTTCGACAAGCTTGCATTTTTTGCACATCAAAATTGTGTGTAAGGGCACCAAGTTGCTGTTGAAAGGCACGGAAAACTCCCATGGTAAATTCCTTGAAAGTGAAGAAGTCAGCTGCCAGTGTCTCATTAGTGCTGGATGGTGTTGAATTCTGTAGATCACTTTCAAATTGACACATTCTTTTGTTCAGTGCCTCCATAACCTCAAACATTGACTGATTTGATGTGGCCATGTTTGCAATTTCAATTATGTGGTTTAGGTAACAAGTGAAGAGGATATGGTACACAAGCAGGTGAAATATGCTTCCTAGTAAATACTTTTACACATTTATTTACTTTACTTTATGATTGTAAATATTTTTAAAATGGATATTTAACAGGAGCTACTTTTGAAAACTGTTTCATCACCTACCCACCAAAGGAAGAAAAGTTATATCACTCAAGGGGTAGACACTTAGAGGTGTCTAAGCATCCTATTTTCGCCATTTTTTCAATATGATCGACACTCAGTTGACTAATTATAAATTAGTCAACTGACACTCAGTTGACTAATTATAAATTAGTCAACTGAGTGTGTTATTATATAGGTATATATACAGAACACATTTTCAGAGTAACAAATATAGGAACGTAAACATTTTGCGTTTAACAGTTCTATCCCGTTCAACTATGATTATAAATTTACAACTACCAGTATGTTTCTTTCCGGAGTGAAGATTAAACTTTTAGGGGTATACGAGTTTCTAAGGCAATGGCAGTTAGCTATGGACCGCAGCACAGATGGTCAATGGTAAGAATCTGCCACGGGCATGAGTTTCATAAGTATGGTGGTATGATATTTTGGGAAGCACGATTGGATTGCTTCCTTAAGTTCAATATCTGTAACCAAGCTCCTAGCCGTTCCTATTCTAGCTTAAGCTTATTTACCTATCTCAACTGCATCATCACTTGCGATCTACACTCTACTCAACAATAGGTGAAAGAGTGGTTAAAGGTTAACCTATCAGCTAAAACAAACGTAAAAGTGTGTTGAAGATATATAGCGCTAATTTAAGCTTCTAGATTTCTCTTCTATGAAACTCACGACATAAGTAATAAGAGCCAAAAACGCTGCAAACTTAAGACAAAACATCACGGGGTATAATCAATCTGCTATCGTCATATTAATAACAGTGGAAAATATTACCTATATCCAGATATAACGTTGAGAAGGGAACTTTTGCCAGCGCCAGAAGGTCCCATGATGGCTACCAGCTGGCCTGATAGAAATTTCCCATCGACGCCTTTTACAACCACCTTTCGCTGAACTGTAACAAACAAAATCAAGTATTAAGTTAGGTTGCATCATCTTTTCTAGAAGTACGTTACTTTTTGATCGGTTTTTGGAGATATAATTCGAGAAAGTTCCATATATTACTAATTTGATAGGCTTTGTCAGCATGATTTTTAGGCGTTCTCGGTTTGACTAGACTTTAATATAACGATTTGACTCACTTTATTATCTTCCTATGAGTACACCCTTATCCCACTCACGCGGTGACGTTAGTAAGTTCGAAAAGCTAATACAAAAACATGAACATAACTTTTTAGGCGATTTGGTGACAGATAGGCTGCTTTAAGTTTCCTGACAATTTTTTTGTTTCCTGACTTTGGGAACTTTCCAATTTAGTAAATAGGTATGCTATCAGTCAGTTAAAAAGACTTCTAAAAATACATTGTTCGTCCGCGACACCTTCCTATTAATACGACCGCATTAGAAGCTGCCCATTTGGCGCTAGGAACCTATTTCCTTATGCAATTAAAATAATCGGTTATGTTATAATAATATATCAGGTATATGGTGATTTATTATTAAACTATTAATTTCTATTTTCTTTATTAAAACCCTTGGCACGCGTGGCACGCAATTTATGAATGAAATGCTATTGCTCTAATTATCTATGATGCGCATAGATTAATAAAGGCTTCTATTCACAGATTACCCCCTCTAATCTGTGCTTCTATTATATGGTAAGAGCTGTGGATGGAAAATGGTACATAGAGTTTTGGACATGATATACCTAAGCATTCAGGGATTATCAACCTATTTTATTTCCCTCTGATAACACGAGTCACAGACACAAATATGGGGCATATATATTATCCGGGCGCGGCTCCGCCCGCGCGTATGTCGGTTAACATTACAAAACATTAACCTCTTTTTGCGCAGTTCGATAAAAACTATCCTATGTTTTTTCCCGGAGCTCAAATTATTTCCATACCAAATTTCATTCAAATCTGTCCAGTAGTTTTGGCGTGAAAGCGTAACAGACAGACAGACAGACAGAGTTACTTTCGCATTTATAATATTAGTACTGACTAGCTTTCCGGGCGCGGCTCCGCCCGCGCGTATGTCGGTTATCGCGCAATAACATTAACCACTTTTTGCGCAGTTGGATAAAAACTATCCTATGTTTTTTCCCGAGTCTCAAACTATTTCCATACAGTACTATGTTCAGTAGTTTTGGCGTGAAAGCGTAACGGACAGAGTTACTTTCGCATTTATAATAAGTACTGATTAACTTTGCATTTTTTTCGGATTTTTTGGCTAAATATTCGGACTTTTACCTGTATAGAGGTACCTCGTAGAATCCTAATAAGCGTTCGGAAAAGAATATTTTACCATACTAATATATAAATCATTAGCTACATATTTATAATGTACTGTCAGTTCACACTGCGCTGTCATTATCATTTCTTATGTAAATAATGGGTAGTTAACGAGACAGCTTGAGATTTATGGTTGAATAATAATTTATATTTCAATAAAACGTTTGTTTATTAGTCCTTTATTGCCGTGTTATATGTTGATCTTACTCGTTCGTCATAACTACGTGTCGATTTAGTTTTAATGATCATATTATAAAAATATTTTGATTAGTTATTATAATTTTGTGCGTCACTACCATTAAAAAAAAGTTTTAGGTAGGGCGGAGCCGTTATTATACCTGACATATCAGTAATTATAAAATGAAAATGAGTGGAAGAAAATTATATACTTACAATTTTTGTGTATGTAAAATTTTATACAATTTGCATGGTGGAAGGGCTTTTTGCGAATGCCCGCCTGGCTAACGGCCACCCTCAAGAAAATCTGTCGCCAAGCATCTAACGGTGTGTTCCGGCAGCAGTCCTTGATAGCCAGCGAAATTACAGACACATGAGACTCAACAACTATGTCTCAAGGTGTCGGGCGCAGTGCAATTCGTGAGTTGTGACGAAATGCATCTGTTATAGGCCTCGAGCTTTTTCCGATACAATAACATAAAAAAAAGTATATATTCAGACCTAAGAACACGATATGAGAGCGTCGCTTTGTTTATGTAGTTATATACCTTTAAGTAGGTAAGTAATAGTAAGAACTCGTATGTTATTGAAGTTTCGGTGTCAAATCGAAATTTGTGATACACTTACTTTATTTAACATACTCTACTTGGAAATTTAAAAAATCCGTAAGCATTTAGGTCCAAAAAACATGTTTTACACGATATGAACGACAGTGCAGTGATGTTTTATTATGGCTTCTGCTTAAAGACATCATTTTACCGTTATATGGCCTCTTTGAAGGCAGTATGCAACCGTACACTGAGGCTTTCTTTTACTTATTATACCTTTTCACTTGGCTTGATAGTTCAGCCAAAAAAACAATTTAGGTGATGGTAAGTACGTATGATACTCGCTTTCTTCTGAGGCTGCGCCAGTCGCTTTGTTAAGTTATGTATTACCTACCGAGAATCATTTTTTGTAGGTCATTAATTGGATAATATTTAGGTAAGTAGTTCATTGTGCGGCGTTGTATGAGGGAGGCATTTGTATAAAAGAACATTTGGATGTATTTCGGCTGATGATGAATCAGTTATTCAGTATTATTGCCTGTCTAAGCCTTTTTTCTCTTAAACGAGTAGAAATTGCTTATAAGTCAACAATACTAAGATCTATTTTATGATACCTTAGAGCTGTACAAAATTAAAGCTTTTAAATCTACGGATCAAGAAGCAGCTATTTTTGTCACGTATCAATATATTAGCAAGGATCAATATCCTTGCTAACTTATAGATGTTACTTATAACTCCATTGACATAGAATTTAAAAATGTGGAAAGAAAAACATCAAAAAATTTGTAAAATGATAATTGAGTGCGACTCGCATTTGCACGGTTTTCTCATAAATATACGTATAGATATACCTATACGTATGTGTATCTTATTATATCCAATAATATAACATAATTTAGGAAACGGGCAAAGGCGAAACAACAGGCATTATCTAAAAATGTATCAAACGATCATTAGTATCAATTTCTAATCGAAATCGTCATTCTACAGCAATAATTATCAACCGTGTTTCATTCACAGACTTTAGAAAAATAAAGCACATTTTTATGTTTGAATTATTTATTGACCGTACCTAATGCCAACTTCTATTGACAATAAGCTTCAGGCCACATTGTCACAGAGAAAAATAGGGCCAAAGTTTACTGAACCCAATCGTAAACAACCCCTTCATGCACTGGACAGGATTAAAAATCCAGAAAATGATAGCTCTATATTTCTGCATGGCAGTCCAAAAAACTTGATATTAAAGTTACCTTACGTTGAGTTGTAAACTAATAGATACAAGCATGCATGTATAGATGGTTCCATAGCCACTTAGGTATTACGATAGTAAATTTGGATTATTCCCAAAATAGCCACTAACCATCCCCACTAGTACCGAGTGATGGTTGGTTATATATAGGCACAATAATAGTTTATCAATCCAAAGTCCAGCGTGCGAGTACTGATAGAGGTCAGTGACCCAAAACAAGTTTTGACATATTGATTTCAATATAACAATATGGATATAAGTATATATACGAGTAGGCTACGCAGTCCGTTTCGCTACTCTATATAAATTACTAGCTTTCGCCTACAACTCCACCTGTGTAAAATTTGGTAATACTTATTGCGAAGTACTGAAAATATAATAAAAAAATGTTTACCTAAAAATGGAACCGACTTCAACACCCAAAAGTGTGAAATAACTTGTTGAAGTCGGTACCATGACAGTTCAAAAGTACCTATTATCACAATATTGTGCGCATGGTACCGACTTCGACAAGTTATTTCACACTTTTGGGTGTTGAAGTCGGTTCCAATTTTGGTAAAAAAAAAAACACACTTTTTAGTGACCCTTGCTACTAATACCGCCCGTGGGGTGCCGGGTTAGAATTGCACCTCCCCATATCATCCCGTGGGTGTCGTAAGAAGCGACTAAGGGAACAATACTGGAAGGTGGGCAGCAGCGCCTTCTAAAGAACTGCCAACTTACACTGCGATCCCCAAGACGCCTGCCAAGCGTGGGGATTATGGCATATACCCCCTTAATAGGGGAGGCCGTGTTCAGCAGTGGACGATCTGGCTGGTACAGTACAGTACAGTAAGTACAGCTACTAATACGGGATCGATTATCATTCATTGTTAACGACTATAATATCTTCAAGATAGGAAAATATTTTTCAGTTATTTTGGTGTAACTCAAAAAAAACTTGACCGATTTTGATAGAAGTTAAATGGGACTAAGCGACAAGCATCATCTTTCAAACAAAAAATAATTTTCAAAATCGGTTCACCCAGTCAAGAGATCTGAGGTAAAAACATTAAAAAAAACAGACGAATTGAGAACCTCCTCCTTTTTTTGGTTAAAAATCTATCTACATGATAATGTAATTAATAAATACACTCGAGAGCAATGAATCCGGGTCACTTAAAGAATCCTAAAAATCTCGGAAACTAAAAATGCTAGGTTAATGCAATAAATTGTATTTAATAGACAATGTAATACTCCTTAAATGAAGGTATTAAAACTTCTTAGTTATTGTAAAGTTATATCATAAAAAAATCAAATTTGAAAAAGGGCCACTTTCGAAGATGGAACTACGAAATTACAGCATTTGGTTTTGCTTTTGTTTGTAATCTGTCATTTATGTGGGTACATAAACCATGTTGATAGTGCTCTATATTCATTATTCAAGCTGAAATTATGTCGCTTACGCCTGAAGAATGCACCAGAATACTTACAATGCTGGAAACCGGCCGGAGTCAGCGCGATACAGCCAGGACTGTCGGTGTGTCGCTGTCAACAGTACAAAGAGTTCTCCGACGTTACGAAGAAACTGGTTCTAACCTACGCAGACCAGGAACGGGCAGAACCAGGTGTACCACAGCACGAGAAGACCGATACTTGGTGAACACCATGCTTCGAAATCGCTTTCTCACAGGAACTGAACTCACCAATCAGTTTCGACGCCTCGGAGGAAGTAACCCAAGTGCATGGACAGTAAGACGTCGGCTTGCTGAATCTAACTTAAAACCCCTTAGACCTGCAAACGGCCCTAAACTGGAGCGTGGGCATCGTATTTCGAGACTAAGATATGCCCAGAGCCACGTAAATTGGAGTATTGAAGATTGGTCAAAAGTTATGTTCTCCAACGAATCAAAATTTATGCTCTACAAGCACGATGGAAGACACAGAGTGTATCGAAGACCAGGGGAAAGATTCAAGCAAGCATGCATCGAAGAAAAAGTAGCCTACGGTGGTGGGTCTGTACTTGTGTGGGCCGGAATTTCTTCTGAAAGTCGCACAGAGCTGGTGATCATAGAAAACGGCTCTTTAACTAGCGTAAGATATGTGGAAGAAATCCTCAATGATCACGTTGGTCCATTTATGGTCAATTTAGGTGAGGATGCTATATTTATGCATGACAATGCCCGACCTCATACAGGTAGGATTGTGAATGACTACCTTCAAGAGATGAACATTACTCGTATGGAGTGGCCAGCGCGCAGCCCGGATATCAACCCGATCGAGCATGCTTGGGACGAGCTAGGCAGATGCGTAAAACAACGAAACCCTCCCCCAATCACGCTTCGTGAGCTCAAAATTGCTCTCACAGAGGAATGGGAGAATATTCCCCAAAATCGTATAAGGAACTTGGTGTACAGCATGCCAAACCGCGTAAACGCAGTAATGGAAGCACGAGGAGGCAATACGAAGTATTAAAATTCAAGAAAATCGTAATAAAGTTCAAAAATTTCATGTTTCCTATTTTTGTTTTAAGGAGAGATCAGCAGTTTTTTTCTTTATGTAATTTTGTGTTAATAAAATGTATGGTGACTCATATTTTTTTTACTTTCATTTAAGGAGTATTACATTGTCTATTAAATACAATTTATTGCATTAACCTATCATTTTTAGTTTCCGACATTTTTAACATTCTTTAAGTGACCCGGATTCATTGCTCTCGAGTGTAGCTGTGTAGCTGTATAACAATCCTAATATTAGTGCAATGTGATAAAAAAACAGACTTCCCGCGCTAACAAGCTCATCTTATTCTCCACATATCGTTCTTAATTTATAAGCTTATGTTCGGCGCAGTACATTTTTAGTAAATAGTAAGCTTTAAAATAAGTAACCTATCTAAGAAAGTGCATAAAAACATGGCAAAATATATCTCTAATGACTAATGGTGATATAAATGTCAACTCTTTTGACCTTCTATTCTTTTTACGTTATTATGTGACGGAACAAGTACGAGGCCCACCGGTTGTTAAGCGGTAACCTCTGCCTGTAACAAATGCGTTTCGTTCCCATGAAACCGGAACACAGTTTAACGAACATTACTGCTAGTCGGTAGAAATGTATGGTACTTCCAACTACAAGGAAGAACTCCTTCACAATGAGTTCTACTGCTTTTAACCTATCACCTCAGTTTCGGAATAGATCTATTCCAGCTCAGTGTGCATTGAAAAAATTATACAAATTAAATTTGAAAAAAAAAAAAAAATATATAAAATAATATAAAAAAAACCATTAAATTTTAATTTTTACATATTTTAAAATTAAGGGGGTCAAAATGCGGGCCCCATAATTTTGAGCGAAAATTGACCTGAGCGTAGATTAATATCTAACTTCACAATTCTTTATTACCTACCTTTAATTCTCTCGTGTAAATTTCTTCACCCATTTTATGATTCGAGATAAGATTTTACTGTTTTCGTACCAAGTTGTTACGCTGTATCTAACATACTAATTGCAGCGCTGGCGATTCCTTCATGGCCAGCGCGTAACATAATTATCTGTAATGAATACATTTGGATACCCGTCACTACTACAGCCCTCTTGGGTCTTACAGACTTTTCATTCACGAAAGCGCGCCCCTTCATATATTTTATTGTACCTAATTGTAACTACTACTTAATTCACACCCAAGCTATCCTTTTTAATATTTCATTGTTTTACTGTACGTTCGTACCAATAGCTTTTACACCAAGACTAAGACGTAGTATTCAAACGAGGCCTACGTTAGTTATATTTTTTCCTTAAAATATTAATTGAATGTTTTCTTTAATTATTTTAACAATATTTGTTATTATTAAATACGGATTTCCACAATGTAATGCCTGAATCTATTCATCAGTTACACCGTCTACATCTTCGCATCTGTTATTCTATATCAAAAGCATTTTTCTGTAATCTGTCTACACTAGACACTATGACCGATCTAACGAGTATGATGGTGTTACTAACTTTTCCCTTAAACTTGGAATGTTCATCAAGTGGTGCCCCAAAGACCTGTTGCCATTCATGCAACCTGTGTTCATCGAGACTGACTTTAAAAAGTTGATACTTTTAAAAATGTGAATCTATCAACTAATAATATAATTATAATTCTTGTATGTAGAGACTGACTTTAAAAAGTAAATACTTTTGAGGCTTAGAATCTATTTACCAATAATTATGATTTTTTTTTCTTTTTTATGCTTGATAGGTTAGCCTTTGACCACTATCTCACCTGATGGTAAGTGATGATGTGGTCCAGGATGTTGTTCAGACTAACCTAGAGTTACTGGCTCTCAAGGACAGCTTCCGGAACACACCGTTAGGTGCTTGGCGACAGATTTTTAACTTGAGGGTGGAAGCTAGCCAGGCGGGCATTTGCAAAGTGCCCTACCACCATGCTGTAACGACTGCTATCCTAAGACAACAACCGGGACCGACGGCTTAACGTGCCCTCCGAAGCACGGAAGCGCTCAGTAGTAATGTCACCTGCGGTCACCCATCCAAGTAATGACCGCGGCGGACGTTGCTTAACTTTGCTGATCGATTCAGAATGGGCTAAGCAAACTTCGCTACGAGCGCTTCAAAAAAAAGTCTCGATGATTCTTGTATATAGAGATTGACCTAAAAAACATATCCTTTTGAGGCTTAGAATCTATTTACCAATAATTATGATTCTTGTATTTAGAGACTGACTTTAAAAAAAATATCCTTTTGAGGCTTAGAATCTATTTACCAATAATTATGATTCTTGTATTTAGAGACTGACTTTAAAAAAAATATCCTTTTGAGGCTTAGAATCTATTTACCAATAATTATGATTCTTGTATTTAGAGACTGACTTTAAAAAAAATATCCTTTTGAGGCTTAGAATCTATTTACCAATAATTATGATTCTTGTATATTGAGACTGACTTTAAAAAAAATATGCTTTTGAGGCTTTGAATCTATCTACCAATAATTATGATTCTTGTATTTAGAGACTGACTTTAAAAAGTTGATCCTTTTGAGGCTGTAAGCCTATCTACCAAAAATTTAGATTATTCTTACAAGATCAGATATAGGTAACAAATAAAAAGGTAAGATAATTAAGAAGAATCACTATGCGGATGGTAAATCCAAGGTTTAATTAGATTGCAAAACCAACTAGAAACCTCTAATTTATGGTGTATGTATATAATTTGTAAGCCATATACCTACCATGTTCCTTCTGATACGTAGTTAGGTATAACGATTTTTTCTTAATCAAGGAAAATTACTCATCGAAAGCGCAATACCTAACGTGAATATGCATATCACGTAAATTGCATGATGTATCACTGGCATGACATTGACTAATAAAAATTGTCCAAGAAGTTTGCTTTAATTTCAATCTTTGTCATTAGAGACCCATGATTGCGCCAAGAGGGTGTTGTCAATGAGGAAGCAGCCTCCTAAAAGTGCTCATTAAATAACGACAAATAAAAAGGCCGTAGTAACATAGGCATTTAATTTTTAAAAAATATTAATATAGTACGAATTTTAAAAAAACACGTTTTAATATCTACGAATACCGTTTAAAACAAACGTAAGAAAACTTAAGGAAAATACACGAAAATGTTTTATTTCTCATTATACTATTAAAAAAATATAGTAATAGTTATAGTTCTGATAGTTATTAGTATTAGTTATAGTTAATTTCGCTTATAGTCAGGGTGACAAGTTAAATACACCGTCCATAAATTCCTCATTAATCGTTGTTAAATCAAAAGTGTGAGTTAGCTTAGATCACACAATATTGTTACGAGTTAGTGTACGATACGTGGGTACGTATCGTACACTATTCTTCCAGGATGGTGTACGTTAATTTTGCCACGTTAATAAGGGACTTCAATGGAAAGTTGGCCATCGAAGATTTGAATGAGAATGAGGTCGTAAGGATACCTACCCGGCAGTGGAATAAGAAGGGCTAGTGGAATTTATTATGATCAATAAGGACTTTGCTTGGTGGTAGGGCACTTTGCAAATGCCCGCCTGGCTAGCTACCACCCTCAAGTTGAAAATCTGTCGCCAAGCACCTAACGGTGTGTTCCGGCAGCTGTCCTTGAGAGCCAGTAATTCTAGGTTAGCCTGAACAACATCTTCGACCACATCATCACTTACCATCAGGTGAGATAGTGGTCAAAGGCTAACCTATCAGGCATAAAAAAAAAAAATCTATGCAATTAACTTCGGACTATCCAAGCAGCGTCCATTTTAAGATCAGGAAGTCTTTAGAAAATGACACCAAATCGCCAAAAGTACAAATTTTGTCGCTGTAAAACGTGGTAAAAGCTGCAGTGCTCACCGCACTGTCAGAGAATATCAACATCAAGCTTGAGAACAGCACAATCGAGGATCCATGCATATTTATGTAGGTACTTACTAATCATTTTACTATATTGGGTTAAACCAAATGAAGAAGCCGAAGGCCACACAACGGCAGTAGTCGGCCTTCGGTAGTAGTTATTTTAACTAGAAATTTTCAGATAACTATACACAGTTTTACACATCGACAGGAAAGCTCGTTGCCAGTAAAGCTCGAAATGAAGGAACCAAACAGTCACAAAACTATATCGGGAACATTCTGCATATCAGTCTATACGAGATCGAATTGGCTCTGTAACAGCTGACGCCAGGTGTTTTTCGGATTCACAATAGAATTTCCGAAAGCGAAAAAACCTGCAATGACAGTACCACAGTGACCTAATGAGAGTACTACCACAGATTACCTACTACTTTAGAAAGATGCAACAAGCATATGATGGTGTTTTTTTTTTTAAATATAAGTATTCAAGCAATGTGTGTTATCAAAATGTATTTTTTATGATCAGACGTGACGGGACGAACCATCCCGATGGTGAATGGTGACGTCTGCCCATTACAGATGCAGTATCTCCATCTTCTTTCTACTTAACACTACGCTGCGCTCATCACTCCAAGTCGTTAGTCTCGTTTCTCCAGTAATTTCACTTCCTACAGTGTCACCAAACACAGCAGTATTTGCAGAATACTTTAATTTCTAGGCAGAATATCTGACACAACTGTGCCCCCCTACCTATGCGGACCCTTGCTGAACAGATCTACCGCTTGGGTTAATGGCATAGACGTGGTACTTAACGTATTTAATAGTACATAACGAGGCTGCAGATAAATATCGGACATTTTTTATACGATAAAATCCAATCAAATATTACGAAAAACCATTCACTGCTTTCAAAATTGGCAATTTGAAGGTAGTGATTTTGAAGTAATGCGACATGGCTTAACGAACCGATGGGAACAAAACCGATATATATAACCGATGGGAAAGACAAGTTTTCGAGTGGTTTCCACACCACATCAGAAGACGTTTAAAATAAGAAGGCTACCGATGCGGTGTATGAGACTAAGAGTCATGGGGAGCCGATGCCGATGGATGCAAATTGCTAATGACCGTTAATAATTAATGTAATATTTGTTTAAAGTCGTGTCCTCCGGTTGTTGATGATGATAGGTGTTAGGACACATCTGGCTACCCTCAAGTGATATGTTTTCTTTTACACAAATTTAAAAAACGGTGAAACTAATTTATGTTTATTTGAGATTTATAAGTTAAATTGCATCAGACATCAGTGTATAGTAATAAATTAAAACCTTTATTTTTTTCTTGCTGGCATGTGAGGTTTAATTTTATAATACTAAAAAACAAAACTCGTGCTCGCAGCACAACTTATTTACGAAGTTTGTGTTTATTAAACGATTATGGATGTTGGGGTTGTATTAAAAATATAAAATTGATATTTTATTTTTTTCTTTCATACAAACGACCAATTTTATAAAATGCATATGGTTCGGGAAGTCATAAAAATATTGAATATTCAGCTTTGTTTACAAATGGATGAAAATTAAGTTAAATGGATTGTAATATTTTTGCCTTGTCAGTACTCAGCATCGAGTACTTTGTACTCCGGTACTGAAACTAATTTATACTCGTATTCTCTACCTACTTGAGTTGCACCTACCTACCTACATGTCATGCGGTATTTGAAACGCCCTTCTTCGCTACTATATACCTACATTCTTACTGTCAATAATGTATACAGCCTTGCAGCTTAAATCCACTTCAAGTACAGTACAGCAGCATCGTTCTTGCATGGTGGTAGCGATTATACAACTATTATACAATATTTAGCATATTGCGGATGCCCGCCAATCTATCTACCTTCAAGTAGATAATGGCACGGTTTGTTCCGGGAGTTCTACATCTCAGACCGCATCATCACTTACTATCAGGTGGGATAGTAAGTAAAGAATGGGTCAGCAATAAAATAAAAGATTATGCTGTGCCCAGGGTCAAGTATTAGGCCAAAGTAACCGACATATTTAATGTTAATAAATGGCTTCCTCAGGGATCTGCTTTGAGTCCTAATTTATTCCTCCTGATTATGGAACCACTGACATCACGGGAGGGCGTGTATGGGAACATATCAATTGGTGTGTACTGTTTAGTCGAGATATAGTGTTTTTCTCTATGGGCACGGCCATGAGAAGGGACTGGAAACATATAGTCGGATCTACCTGAACTTATACCACGTGAGTTATCGCGTATTATTGACCCAAATGCGTTAATACTAAATTAGTTTTTAGTATAAAACTACGATAGTAAACGGAGCAGAAACTTTACTTCGTTTGATTTTCTAAGATTCCTTTTAACTGAGTCATCGTGCGTCAATCCCTGGTGCGTCAGGATACTAAGGTCACGTCATGACCGTAATATCAATCATAAGGAAATCACGCACCGCCTTCCTTTATCTTCATTATCTCGTTTATTAATGCAAATCAGGTAAACGGAAAAGCACACAATCATATTAAATTTAATTGTTATATTTGAATTACGATCTGCAATGTCTCTTATTTTATATGAGTACAGTTGTGACAAAAATGTGAGTAGAGAAAAGTTATTGTCGTTCCGGGTTAATTTGCAAGGAGTTGATTGTGTTGCAGAATTTCCCGTTTCCAAACCTTTTAACATAAGTAATGTTTGGTAGTACATTATGATACAAGTGTGGTATGTTGATCATAAGACACGAGGCGATATAGCGCGCGAGCAGGAGGCGAGCGCGATGAGGGACCCGAGTGAGTAATGATCAACATCTCACACGCGCGTCATACTACGTTTTTCAACAGGCTTGCGAGAAACAAATACGAGATTTGATAAAAAAATATATATTTATATCAATGGCGCGCTGATTTCACTAATAAAGATGGCCCAGACAGAAACACCGAAATACCTTAACTTTTCTATAGTCAATTTGTTGATATATACCTAGTACTAGACAGAATGCAAAACGAATATGTAAGATTTCTTTCAATTTCTTTTTTATTGCAATAATAATGAGAATAAGAAGGTTTATAAACTCACTTAATCTTCTAAAGTTTTACTTCAGTAGGTAAAAAACTCTTTGGTTTGTTTTTATATGAAAAACGAATGAAACAAACTACAATCTCCTTGGTAAAAGGGTGGAAAAAATGTTTTATTTTTCTATATAAAATACAAGTGCCGTAAAGTTGAAAAAGCACGCGTGCGTAATAGACTACATTATGTTATGACACTAAAATCGGTGCATTTAAAGGCCCGTTACGAGCAAGTGTTTTGAAAATAAGTTTATCGATGGTAGCCATAGCACAGCAAGTGCCAAGTGATCAATATTCACTTTAATTATGTATGAGAAGCAGCACGGTACAAGGGCGTTATTCAAAACAATAATTGCAATAAAATCTCAAATTTGTCCCATCTTCAAATTCCCTAATACTTATGAACGTTCAACACATTGATATTGGAGGAGTACAAAGAGACCAAGAATTTGTGCCACATTATAATATGGAATAGGGTGAAAGGATGGTCCAAAAAGGGTTTACAAATTAAAGTGAGTGACTGAAAATGTATTGATTGACTGTGTGAAAGACGATATGTGCATATTGGGATTGATGTTACATTGTCTGACGCCTCGTTGCAATTGGATCAGTTTCGTGCTCTTGTTATAAGGTTGAATCAACATGGTAGCGTTTCTGTACAAACCCTTCATCGCTTCCATATACGAGTATGTATAGTCAATTTGGCATCGCTGCAGAGACTGCATTCCCAGGTTTCGATTGAATTGAAGTGTTTTGTGAATCATGTAATGTTTTTACATAGATCACAAACACCAGACATAATGGCTAAATATACTCCTTAATCTTCTTTATTATCTGGCGGAGCGTAAGGTTGTGGCCTATGGTTTAATTAAAGCCTTATCGAAAATCGGATTTTTCGGGAGGCTGCCTAGAAGTCATCAAACCTACGCCTACGTACCAGATGACGTAATGACTCTCGACAGCTTATAAATGAGGTTCAGAAGCGGGATGGTCCTTTAGTTCTTCAATAAGGTCTTGTCACTTTTTTTTAATATAAATACCTACCAGTACATTTCAACTCCACGCTTCATAGTGTGTTAATTTAATATTTTAGATTCTTTAAGTCTTGAAGTAACACAGGATGCTTTCATCGTTATCATCACAACTTTTCATCATTGTCTAGGCGGATGAAACCACAGGCCACAGCAAATTATTTTATAAGACCCAAGGCTCAGAAACAATACCAAAAGAAATCGTAATATTACAGCAAAAATAATGTTATTTTCCTATAATTACTGAGTCACGATTCACCTGCAGCAAACTTGGAGGTTCCATCACGATAAATCTAGCGTGCAATATAGCTGTCGTGCAATAGTAAGTGCAATGTCAGTTAATTTAATATACCTCAAGGATTTCAAAGCTGCCTATAGAACAGAAAAAGTGGTTATATGACAAGTAAAATTATAATTTACTCAGTACACAGTTAAATAACCAAGTTTTATTCAGTAAAGAATAGATGATTGACTATGCATAAAAATAGCTTAGTAAGTAAAAACTTAATAAAATGATAAATTTTTACTATCTTCACTTTTATTATTCATTAATAACTTTATTAATAGCTTGGACTTGGGTGATTCACCTTTATCACTAATGTTTTATGTCCGAGCAGGCGAATATCACCTTATCGATTTTTATAGGTTTAATGTTTATATTTTACGCTAAGGCTAGTTTAAAAATTTAAAAGTTTTATTATAGAATACATAAAACGGTATGTTATGCACATTTCAAAGTATTTTTAATAATTAAAAATGTGGTGCTGCTAAAAGCTAAATCAAAATTTAATGCATAATTCATTAATTTCACTTTGACAAAACTATCGCGACTTTATCTATATTAACTTATTGTGAAACGGCTAGGACCCGCGTTATATTTCCCGGAAAGATTCCGACCAGTTTCGGACAGTGACAGTGAGACAAGTGACAGTTCTGACGGCGACTTGACAAATGCAGCTGAGCCGGGGCAGACAGCGCCATCGCAACGTCAGTTACGCGCTGAGGCCCGTGCTCGTCGATTCGCGCAATCGTAACTCCCACAAGAAGGACTTCAAAACAGTCCGAAACTGGTCGGAATCTCCTCTGATAGGCCCTCGCTAGGGCACTGCGTTCCTAATTGAGGTGAAAAGTATCTTGAATCTTTAGCTCTACCCGTGTATAGATCTGTTATATAGCCCCTCAGGTTATTTTGTGCCAAAACATTTCCATTTTTACACGACACCCCTAAAAAAGGAGAGTAATGTTTTCAGGGATTATGTATGTATGTTTGCGAGTTTCTTTATTCCACCATAACTAAACGGTCAAACCGATTTTAGTGTAAGAGATATTGTTAGATTCGTCTTGATTGCGCAAGTGTCACTTATAGTTCCATAAAAATAAAAAACAAAATGGCGGATTTAAGACGGCATATTGTTTGACAATATTTTTTTTCTTCCAAACTTATCCTGTTGCGTATCAACATGAAGGGCTTTAAAACACGGTTGCATAACTATACAACTTGCAGTTTTATGTTCACTGAAACGATAAAACGCTTAACGAAATTAAATAATTTGCAGTGGGTTTTTTTCCTTTTTAATTAATTAAAATTTACCTATATCTTATAGTTTTGTTTTTGTTTCAACATTTAAGTTCCCTAGTGTCACCTTACCGAATGATTCAAATTATTGATTTTTGTAGGGGCAAGGAAACGCTTATTCGACAGTTTGCATGCTTATGCGACAGTTTGCATTAGCACCTCGCTCGCCTTTCCTCGCCGCCTCCCCAGTCGTCTCCAGATATTACTACGTCGCGCACGCGGCTGTTAAGCTATACCGTTAAGTACACTCACGCGCATATTATAGTGTTAGTCTTATACCTATGTACTGTAATATGTTAAATAATAAAGACAGTTCCTACAATCGGTGTTTGCTTTGAGTTCCACAGTACAGGAGAATACGCATACGCGGGTACAGACGATCAGGGTACCTACTTAGATTATATCCCTGTCAATGGACCCGCGACAACTTTTATACTTACTGTTCAATTTTGTTTATTTTTATATATCTTTTTTAAATACACGACTAAGGTAACAATAGACAAACTCCTCGCCCATAGTACAGCGGCGTTGGGTACGGGGTGTGGTAGATACACATAATACATTCTCAAAATTGTTGAAGAAGGTATTGTATAATGAAACCAAACTTCACAGACATGCCATAATGTGTAGTTGTCTTCATTGGAAAAACATTGTCTTGTTTACGATTTGTATTGTATTAAAATTAAAAGAAAAGGACTGTGTTACGTTACTAAAATAGCAGACTTTTAACAGTAAAGTAATTCATGTGTTTTTCAAGAAAAGTTGGACATTAATCTATAATTTTGAATGGTTTACAGAATATGAGGAAATACACTTATGGACTATATCTGTATTAGGTACTTATTCTGCGTAAGGTAAGTTAACAACAGCAAAACAAAACCGTAGCAGAAGTTACTGGACTATCGGAAAATACTGTATCTAGAATTGTACAACAAGGGAATATAATATATTAATAACAATTATAATATTTATCGTTCAGATAGCAAGATCCATTGTGTTAGTATAAGCTTATGTCAATATGTTATTTATTCTAATATCATAAACACATCAAAATTATATCACATCATATCAAAACATATTATGTTTTATAAAATAATAATAATAATACATATAATATAAATAATACATTTCATCAGTCAAAATTAAAAACAAAATTATAAGTTAGGAATCACAATTAAAATTTGAATCCAAACCAACGTCAAAATTAAAAATTAAATAAAAGTGAAAATTAAACTCCACATTCTACGACATATTAAAATTAAATAAAAATAAAACATTAAAATTATGTGATTGACTACAATAGGACAAAGTACATGTGCTCCGAGGCACCACCCTGGCCCAGATAATTCAAGGATATTTAGTAAGTTGATCACAACTCGAACGTAATGCCTTCGAATAGGTGCGCGTAAATCCTCAGCAATCATATTCAGGGTGTTGTTTTGACTCCCTCGCACATTACAGAAGCAACTTTTTTGCGGACGACGGCGTGAAAACCGTCAGTATGAGAGGATGTATTGAGAGAAGGAAATATTTAAGTCACTGATAAAATCAAAACAGGTTCGTATAAATATATAGATGATTATGGATTAATTTTTTTTTTTATACTGAACTGGGTAGCACTTGACCACTATCTCACCTGATGTTAAGTGATGATGCGGTCGATGATGGAGCGCGCTTACCCAGAAGATACCTGTTCACTCGCGTTTTGAAGAACCCCATATTGTACTTAACCGGAAACACAGACTCAGGCAGGGTATTCCATTCCCTAGCGGTTCGTATAATGAACGAAGAAACAAATCGCTTTGTTCGGGTAAATGGAATACGAGTAATCTACCATATAGCGGTGTCGCTTCTGAGTATCCCTGGATGTCCGGTTAAAGAATGGGGATGGCGGAATCAAATTATGTTGTTCTGTGGCACACTCCCCGAAATGTATCCGATAAAAAACCGATAAGCAAGCGACTTTGCGGCGATGCTGTGAGAACTTTGAACGTTGCTCTTCGAGAAAGGAATATATTACACTGAAGCCGGGAATATGAAAGGCTTGTACTTCATGATCTATTATTTCAAAAGTGCGGCTCTAAAAGGAAACCCCTTTTCGAACAACCTACTATAACATCGTAGAGGATGAAATAACGAAACTTATGGAAATGCATGTTATAAAGTTTGAAAATTTTGCCAATAAAGGGATGAACATGGCGTAAGTTTTTTTAATATTTTTTAGCGATTGTACCTACGTGCTTTTGGAATGTCTATAATTAATAATGATACATGAGGAAACCAGGTATTAGATCGCAAAAACTTCTAACAAGAAAAAAAATCACACGAAAAAAATACAAAGATCCTCCTCCTTTTTTAGAAGTCGGTTAAAAACAGACAAATTCATCTCGGATTTAACGTAATTTTAGTATAAGAATATTAGTAGGGATTCGTCTGTTATGTAATTTATTGCTATTTATGTTCATAATCAATTTATCATCGTGCAATTGAATATAATATTTACTTAAACGAGATTATGCACTTTATGCGGTCTAATCCTAGATAAATGCGAATGATAAAGCAAAATGTCAATCCTAAGTAGTTTTCAAGACAAGATCAATTGATTATTTCATTCGATTCAATGGAAATATCAAATCAGGGTTATGAATATTATTAAGGGTACCTTCACATATGTATAGTGGTTAATGCTAACAGGAAAATGCAGTCTATGAAATAATAATTTTGGGGATATATGATGGTTAGGCTTCCTCATTTCAAACTTGATCTTTGATTAGTATGCGTACCTATATACCTCGTAGCTCGATCGAAAATGATCTAAGTTTCTTGAAAAAAAAAACCAGGTGCTAGTTGAACTTCGTTTGGGTTCCGTACCAATACTAAATAAATTTTGTCTTACAGTTTGAGGTCCATAGGACGAAGTGGTCTTTCAAAAAATTCAATCTGACTGAGGGCTTAGGACGAAGAGAACTCGTTTCGCATACGCGCGAGCGAGACAGTTACAACACAAATAAATTCATTAAAAAGTGAGCTTTGTAAAAACGGAAAAAATCTTTCAGGATAAGGTATTAAATGCTTGCTACGTAACAATATATCAATTGATGTTCGTTTGTCTCGCTTAAACTCGAGAACGGCTGAGCCGATTTAGCTGATTTTAGTTTTAAAATATTTGTCGTAGTCCAGGAAAGTTTGAAACGAATGGGAAAATTGCGAAGAAGATAGTAGAAGAGAGAAGTAAAAAACAACAATTTCATTTTCCCACATAAAATGTTCTACCTATACTTTCCTGTCAAACATTTGACTTTGGTCCGTTAGGATAGGTGATACGAAGTACACCGGGTCATGTAGTTAGAAATAAAAATTGTATTGATACGACTACACTCGGTTACAGTCGGTTAAAAAGAGCAAGGTACACAACACTTCGCGGCCAGTTTTAGGTCTAAATTCATCATGCTTAATATGAGGCAAAAATGGGGTGGGTTATTGTCATTAGGGGGTTCTACTGTACAAGTGTTATAAGAGCATAATCATAAGTAACAAATAAATTATATTCCCGTTAAAAATTAAATTATTCTAATACAATGTTGCCGTACAAAACCTAAGGGAAAGGGGGTGGCTGAATATTTCAGGGCGCACAAGCTGAGCCACCTACCTCCCTTTGCTTTGTTTCCTCCTTATAGTTTGTTATATGTTATAAATGTTAATAGTTACCTATGTTTTTTTTTTATGCCTGATAGGTTAGCCTTTGACCACTATCTCACCTGATGGTAAGTGACGATGTGGTCGAGGATGTTGTTCAGACTAACCTAGAGTTACTGGCTCTCAAGGACAGCTGCCGGAACACACCATTAGGTGCTTGGCGACAGATTTTTCAACTTGAGGGTGGATGTAATAGTATTAAGGGTAAGCAAGAAATAGTTATTATTATTTCAGACATTTATTTCATATAATAATTGTTTTTTTTTTATAATACTCATATACAAAAAAAAACAAATATTATAAAAAACTGAAAACTAGGATGCCGTTGGCAGCGGGGCAGGGCCCAAGCTACCAGCGGTTAGGGCTGCAGAGTGTTTATGTGCTACGTGTCCAGTATCACTGCCTTCTGCATCTGACCCTTGATCCAACCGTCTAGTGAGAGCCTCTTGAGGTGTTGGTCGAGGCTCTTGCTATTAGGCCGTACGCCGAAACGACTATCGGGACAATGATCGTCGAGTCAACATCCCACATGGCGGTTACCTCGTGAGCCAAGTCAAGGTACTTGCTGACTTTGTCCTTCTCGGCCTTCACGAGGTTCTAATCATGTGGGATGGTGATGTCGACGATCACTGCCCGGCGTTGGGATCGGTCGATCACCACGATATCAGGCTTATTGCAAACAATAGTCCTGTCCGTGATGATAGAACGGTCCCAGTAGAGCAATGCACGACCATTCTCGAGAGCTGATGCCGGTGTGTACTGGTAGTACGGCTAATGCAGGCTGGCTTATTTTTAAAAGAACATGCTCATTTATACACAAAGTTATGCAACAATAATTATTTTAAAGGTTCGGGTAGAGACCCAACTCTACTTACCATACCAAAATGCCGTACGGCACTTCGTCGTAAAAATTATGAGGTAATGATAATTAAACTTTTTAATAAAATACCAAAAAGAATACGCCAGCTTCCATTGAATTACTTTAAAATAAAACTACACCAGTTCCTCACGAAGCACTGTTTTTATAATTTAAAATAATTTTTTGACTGTAAGAATATTTCATAGTAATGACATATTAATCATTAATTTAATAATGATAAATATTTAATTTTAATTTATTGTGATTTTATAATGATAATGACTTATTTTCAGTTCTGTTGTATTTTAATATTGCATGTAGATGATAACTAGGATATTGTGATTTATAATTATACAAATAATGTTCAATTCTTATTTGACATTAATTTAATTTTGTATATTTTGTATGTTTTACATAATATTTGCATGTCCTATTGTGACGAAGCACGCTAAGCTGCTCAATAGAACCTAAATAATTTAAGATCTGCATTATGTAACCGTGTTTCTGGCAAATAAATGACATTTCATCTCATTTCATTTATTATTATTATAGCGGCCTAGATGGTCAAGGTTATCAGCGATAACCTTGACCATCTGCATCTAGGTATTCGTATTTCAGAACAATACAGTGAGCAGTGTACAAATGTAAACATTTATTATGATAAGATAAATAGGTCAGTAGCAGTGTCTCGTCATCTTTCCCCTATCTTCATTTTAAACTTTTAAAAAAGGAGAAGGTTTTCAATTGGCTCTATAAATGTTTTTGCTGAACGTGGCAGTACAATGTAGAATATTTCAATATTAAAATTTGTAATTGACCTTCATAAGAGCGTCGTAGTCGCCTAAATTGAATAAATGATTTTGAATTAGAATTTGAATTCGTCTGCATTTTTTTATGTTTGTTACATCAGAACTTTTCACTGGGTAAACTGATTTTCATCATTATTTTTTTATTTGAAAGCGATGCCATTTTAATTTCATCAAAATCGGTCTAGCGGTTTTTCAGTTACACTACAATAACTGAAAAATATTTTCCTAACTTGATGATATAGTCGTTGACAATGTATAACATTTGATCTCGTAAGTAACAAACGTCACTAAATAGAGTGAAAAAAATGTTTTATCCAAATAAATAGAAACGACTTCAACACTCAAAAGTGTGAAATACCTTATCGAAGTCGGTACCATGAGCACAATTCTGTGATAATAGGTACTTTAGAATTATCATGGTACCGACTTCAGCAAGCTATTTCACACATTGCGACTTCAACACTCAAAAGTGTGAAATAGCTTAATCCATTTTTTGGTACAATTTTTTTTTATTAAAATCTTTCTATTTTAATATATATGATTTAGCCCAAAAATTAATTTAATTGTAAAAAAATTTACTTCGGTACGATAAAAAAATAATACGTCAATAAAATACAATTTTTATTCATTTTAGCTCCCATTGGCAAGGTCTCAATGAGAAAATTATAGAAAAATGTAGATCAGGATTGGTAGATGTCGGGGTTCATAATACTTTTTACTTTTTATGACTTATAGATTGACTAATAGTTATTTGTTATACAAGAGTGCAAAGTTGCTTTTTAACCGCGTGTTCAATTTTGATGACCGAGCAAGCGAAGGGTTCTAAAATTGAATCACGAGCGCAGCGAGTGATTCAAAATTAGAATCCTGAGCGTTAGCGAGGGAATCAAAAGAGCACGAGGTGAAAAATCTTTGCACTCGAGTGCAACACGTAACTTTTCATTCCACCTCAGCGAGGAAATGACTAAATGCAAAAATTGAAAAAAGAACACCAAGAAGGTTCCGAGTCTGAGTTTTTAACAAATTAAAAAAAAGTTGTATGATATATTCGGCACCATAGAGGTAGCAGTAAATAGGTTTAATGTTTTTTTTAATTCTCAAACTTAGTGCACACGATGTTCTAAATTCAATTTACTTTATCCTCTAGAGAATAAAAACGGCTTTTCCACTCAGATATTGAAGATTAAAAATACTCTTTCCGAGATGGTGGGATGAAAATGCTTTTACTGTAGTAGCTGTAGTGTTGTATGTAGTTCGTATTATTTTGTTTAGTAAAGGCATACCAACGATAAAAAAAACCCTTTAACATAATGTTACATCTTATATAGAAGAAAAGTGATATACCTACTGTAGGTTTATCACCCTAAATCAAAGATTCAATTTTTAAATTTACTATTTCCAACCTCCCTAGGATGGAAAATTTTATTTACCTCCCTAAGTTCAATTTGATACGACCTACTTCCGAACGAGTAAGTATGTAAATATAGTGCTTTGAAATACGATGGACACTCGACCCGCGGATATGTCAAGAATAGCGATATTATGTTTACTATGATCTTAAAATCTGTTTACTTACCTATAAATATATAAATTCTGTCATCGTATTTGTACAAAGACGTGTTTGTTGAACTAATTGGACATTTATTTAAATCAAATGTGTTATGATTCGGTATCGAATATTAACATATAACGTAACGATGTCATATGGGATGGAAATGTTTTCGGTTCAATACCTGTCCGAAATTATTTATTAGCCAACTTTGTACATACCAGTGTTTATTTGCAGAATATTGTTTTTTATGTTTGGTTTGGCTCCTTGTTGATTTCGTAAATTACATACACACATATAAAACGCCTCTTTCTCGTAGGGGTATGCAAATCTCGTAGAGTACATACACCACATATTTCCACTTACCACGATTCTTACATATCTCTTTCGCTTCATCTTCACTACACTCATCAATCCTTTCATACATAGGTTACTCCTGACCTGGCCTTTTTTCAGATTTTTTTTCAATCTGATTTCGGAACGTTCTCCTAGGTCTTCCCCCTTCCAACACTTCCGTTCACTTGTCCCATATATACCTGTTTAGTCATTCTCATTTCATTCCTCCACATGTCCAAACCATCTTAACATCAATGCACTTCGTAAAGTAGTCACAGTAATATAATGCAGAACCTAAAAAACGCGAACGGCGTACTGTATGCAATCTACATGTACATAATATTCTCTGCCACTCCGTAGCATGAATTTTTAAGGTTAGTGTCTTCTTTCCATACAAACCTACTATCGTCATATTTTAAAGACCACGTGTTCATACTCTGTAAATTGAGCATGCATATCCCTGAGCCTAATATCAATGATTTTGTTTTGCCAGTTTTCTGTTATATTGAGTAATTTTCAATTATTATGTGCCCATTGCCGTGGAGACCATGGGCTGCAGAGGCACTGAGGATAAAAGTTTGGATATTGGGCTAAGGTTGAGGGAAAACCCCCTGGTTCAAAGATTGGCCATAGCTATCCAGCGTGGCAATGCCGCCAGTAGTGTAATGGGCACTTTTGCAACAGGTACAGTTAGGGGTGGGTTATTTGATTGATCATTATACTCTTTCAGTAATGAAATTTAATATTATTTTTGACACTGTATTTATTTTCTTGATATATTGATAAATTCATTTTCAAATATATTCGGAATATCGTTTTTGTATGGGAATTCATATTCTCACATTTTGGGCAAAACAATTATTCCAAATAATTTAGAAAATACCTACACATTTTTACGGAAAACTGACAAACCAGATGCATAGAGCTTAGACTCAAGGATATGCATGCAAAATTTCAACGAGTTTGGATGGTATATTTTATTATGTTTTTTTAAATATGACTAAACTACGTTTTATAGAAAGAACTATGAACACACTAGCCCTAATATAATTATAATTAATATACATAGCACTACATAAGAAAATGTATAGATACCTGCAAGTACTGAGGGGTGTTTTTTTATGTTATTAAGACGGGACAAGCTCGAGGCCCACCTGATGTTAAGCGGACTAACCTCTGTCTATAATAGATGAATTTCGTCACAATTCACGAATAGCACTGCGCCCGTCACCTTGAGAAATAGTTGTTAAGTCTCATGTGCCCGTTATTTCACTGTGTATTTTTCAATATGAGTTTTTAAACTGCCACGGTCATTAAAATTGTATTTTTGTATTTTTCATTTAATTATATATTATATATATTATAATTATATTATTAATTATGTTATTATTATATATTATATTACTCAGAGCCCCAAGATACAGGCTTACGCTTAGTTTGGGGCTCGCTAGTACCCACAGTTTGAAAGATTGAAACCATGGATCAGATAAAGTGTAATTAGGTTAAGTTATTCTTTCAGGCAATAAACATTTATTATTATTAATTAATTCTACGGGTACCGCTCTCTCTACGTAAGAATGGTTATACTTATTTTTTTAAGTGCACATTGCGCATACTAGAACAATGTAATAGAACAATAGCCCATAAGTTTATACATAGATATTGACACCACTATCCCACACGTAGCGTAACATTGACATGATTGTCTGACTATTTACTTTCATTTTCGGCAGAACACTCGTTAATTTTTATTAAACCTGAAAGCATTCGGTCATGGACAGAACGTGGATATTACTTTATTTATTATATTATTTAATTTAATATTAAGTGACTCTTATATGACATAATTAATTCTATTTATTTATTGAATTTTAATAATTATTCAATTAAGTATCTATTGACATGTACAAAATATGGATTGTTCTGAAATAAACGATTGATTGATTGATTACAAACAAAATAATTAGCTATAATATTTACGAGGGGAAAAATCGAAGCTGATTTCCAAAACTGAAAAGTACGAAATAACTTGTGGAAGTCGTACCATGAATATGTGAGGTTTTTTTTTATCCGACTTCAACAAGGAGGAGTTTCTCAATTCGTCTGTTTTTTTTTATTTTATGTTTTTTTTTATGCCTGATAAGTTAGCCTTTGACCACTATCTCACCTGATGGTAAGTGATGATGTGGTCGAAGATGTTGTTCAGGCTAACCTAGAATTACTGGCTCTCAAGGACAGTTGCCGGAACACACCGCTAGGTGCTTGGTGACAGATTTTCTACTTGAGGGTGGTAGCTAGCCAGGCGGGCATTCCCAAAATGCCCTACTACCATGCTATAACGACTACCATCCTAAGAAAACAACTGGGACCGACGGCTTAACGTGCCCTCAGAAGCACGGAAGCGCTCAGTAGTTATGTCACCAGCGGTCACCCATCCAAGTCATGACCGAGGCGGACGTTGCTTAACTTTACTGATCGGTTCAGAATGGCTGAGCAAACTTCGCTACGAGCGCTTCATAAAAGTGTTTGTTACCTCAGAACTTTTGACTGGGTGAACAGATTTTGATAATTATTTTTTAAACGCTGATGCTTGTCGTTGAAGCCGTTTTTGAGCTACACTACAATAACTAAAAAATATTTTTCTATCTTGGTGATATAGTCATTGACAATTAATGACAATCAATCCCGCAAAGGTCACTGAAAACAGTGTTTTTTTTTTACCAAAAAAAAGGAACCGACTTCAACACTCAAAAGTCTGAAATAACTTTTGAACTATCATGGTACTGACTTCAACAAGTTATTTCACACTTTTCAGTGCTGAAGTCGGTTCCATTTAATGGTTAAATAATTTTTTTTTAGCATGGTGCCGACTTCAACTAAGTAGTTATTTTATACTTTTCATTGTTGGATTGGAAGACGGTTCCGTTTCTTTCTACGACAGCCCAAAGAAGGAGTGTTATGTTTTCAGGGTTCATGTATGTAGGTATGTATGTTTGTGAGTTTCTTTATTCCACCATATAATCTAAACCGGCTTAACCGATTTTAATGTATGATATATCATTAGATTATTGACAGCGCATGTGACACTAAGTACAGAAAAAAATAAAAAAAACAAACCCATCGAGGTGTGTATAAATATGAAGGGCTTTTAGAAACGATTCATTTATATATCACTTGCAGTTTTAGTTACAATTGAACAATAAAATAATAAGTAAATAAATAAAAGAAAAACTTAATATTCCCTCTTTCATAAAGAAAAATATATCTTCAACGTTCGTAATCAGTAATCACTAATCGGCTACGAAATTAAAATGAAAAAAGGTTTATTATTCTTTTTCATTACTGGTATAATTAATTATTACTTATTATATAAATTGTTACTTTTATATTTCCTTCTGTTAGAGAATTTATTATAGTATATATATATATAAGTATAGATAGACATAATAATATAAATATATAATAATACAAAGCTTAAAGAATCTAGGTTAGCTTTTGACCAAATTTTCCAAGCGGGCCACGTCGTTGTTTTCCATGCATTAAACGTACATACATACATATACCTCAATTGACGCAATTGTGATAGCGATGAATAAATTGCTTTTAATAACCTTAAATAAATAGGCTTGTAAAAATATTACACTAAGGGCCCGTTTCAGAATGTCCTAATACAGTTTCGGGTTGCTAACCAACACATAAACAATGTGTGATGCCGGTGTTCACATATGGCACGGAAACCATGTCCCTCACAAAGCGATCTGCCCAGAAATTCCGAGTTGCGCAGAGAGGTATGGAGAGAGCAATGCTTGGCATTACACTGCGTGACCGGAAGCGGAACGAATGGATACGCAGCAAGACAAAACTGAGGGACGTGATGGCGGTTATAGCGAAGCAAAAGTGGACATGGGCAGGGCACATTGCGAGAATGGACGCAAGCAGGTGGACTAGACGAGTCCTTGAGTGGAGACCCAGAGCAGACAAGAGAGGCAGAGGTCGGCCACCACAACGTTGGGTGGACGACGTTAAACGGCACGGAGGTCGGGACTGGATGAGTCGGGCACAAGACCGCCAGGAATGGAGAAAAAGGGAAGAGGCTTACGTCCAAGAATGGACCAGAGAAAAGCCCCCATGAACCAACACATAAAATAACTGAATGACAAAAATGACAGTTGACATGCAGCGCGTTTCAAGCTTTAACCGATGGATAGGCTAAATCGATGACTATGAAACGCAAAGATAGTGTTTTATTTATTAAATATGTTCTGGTTAGTAAATCCGGAACTTACTCGAACATTCTGAAACAGGCCCTAATTATGTTAATTTATTAAAATAAAAAGTTGGCTGTGGCCTTTTGCACTTGTTTTTGTTTGGCGTTCAAAATTTCAATGTGAGCAAAACGCCCTAACCCAGCCTTCTTAAAATTCATAAAAGCTATCTTTTGTGTGCATATTTATATATTATATCTGGGTGAGTATTCTCTTTTATCTTATCTACAGATTCGAGAAGGTTATGTATGTTTTATTTACTTATTTTGTCGTGAGTTGACTTTTTTTCTCCCCGTTCTTGAACTTAATATTAACTTATTTACCGAGTGGGCCCAAAGAGCAAGCTAAACGTCTCCGATTCGACTTCGACAAAAATGCTTTCATATGTTTGTCCAGTAGTCCAGATTTCTTGCTCTTGTTGCCGTTGTTGTTTTTCAAACGATTCTCGTGAAATGAGCAGGTTCGATAATTAAGTTTAGTCTTTTTGCCGATTTACTTTTTGGAAATTATTCAAAACAGTCGATTTGTGGGGGGTTGAAAACGTAAAAGTACCTATATATATATATATAGTCACGTGGTTTCTGCTCATTTGAGTCAATGAGAAAAAGTTTAGTCAATTGTGACAGCAACTTCGAGGCAAATCAAAACAATCTTGTAAAAAGATATGCATGTGCGAATAGGTATGTAAATTAGTATTGTCATTCATATATATTTATTTGATAGGTTTCCTCTTCATACTTACTCATCGTGAAAACAATATTACGAATGCTACTGAAATACCGCAGAATATAAAGTACTTACCTACAGTAAACAAATTCTATAAATACACTTACCGTTAGATAAATCACTAACCCACAAACATTACCTACTGACTCAACCACAACACAATGGTAGATACAATTTTTTATGTCACTGAGATCTATTACGTATACACGTAAAATTCAATTGTAAAACCATTACGATAAGATTCATAGTCTATTGTGTAGAATGTGTGTCACCATGCGACATCTTATGATGGACATAAAATTATATGGCTGAGAGAAATACACGAAAGCGTGCCAACTGTGCATCGCATGTATGTACAAAACGGTAAGTGATCAGACTTTCTGTTAGGATAAAACGTGTTGTCTATTATCTAAAGCAGTAAGAAAGTCAGTAAAGGTTTTTTTTGTTTTTTTTTTATGGGATAGGAGGGCAAACGATCAGGCGGCTCACCTGATGATAAGTGATCACCGTCGCCCACAAACATCGGCAACACCAGAGGTCTCAAGGATGCGTTGCCGGCCTTTAAGGAGGGAATATGCTCTCTTTTTGAAGGTTCCTAAGTCGTAACTGTTCGGAAATACTTCACCAGGCAGCTGGTTCCATAATGTGGTAGTGCGAGGTAGAAAATGCCGTGAAAATCGCTAGGTTGTGGACTTCCAGACGTCGACATGAAATTGATGAAACATCATGCTTTGTCGGGAAGTCCAGTGGCGAAATTGAGCTGCAGGTAGTAAATCGAACAGTTCCTCAGAAAACTCCCCGTGATATATACGGTAAAAGATGCAGAGTGATCCAACATCTCTACGCAGTGCCAAAGGGAAAGAGCCGACCGGAAAGAACTTGATCGTCGCCGATTCGCGTCGCAGAGGTGAGATCAGTACTCCATGTGAGGTCGAATCTGAGCCTTATAAAGTTGCAGGCGATGGGCTGACGTGAAGTACCGCCTTATATTTATTATATTATTCCATTATTTTTACATAATAAACGGAATTTGAAAATCTTCTTAGGTTTCCTATTAAAGTAAAGCATACGTGCATACGTAATATTAGTTCGACGTCTTTCCAGACGCCTGCTATGAATGCTATGAGAATCGCACGGTTGTGGACCTGCTATATGAAATATATATATATACAAACTGGTACGAAAGAAGCCTTCAATAAGGGAGCATATATTCCCTCCTTAAAGGTCGGGAAATCCTCCTCAGTACCTTTAGTATTGTGGATGCCCGTGGGCGACGGTTTTTTTTTTTTTTTTTACTGCTGATAGGTAAGCCTTTGACCACAATCTCACCTGATGTTAAGTAATGATGTGGTCGAAGGTGTTAATAGGCTTAACCAAGAATGACTGGCTCTCAAGGACAGCTGCCGGAACACACCGTTAGGTGCTTGGCGACAGATTTTCCACTTGAGGGTGGTCGCTAGCCAGGCGGGCATTCGCAAAAATGCCCTTCCACCATGCGGTGAAGCTCAAGCCAGCGGCGGGATTCGAACCATAGACCTGCCGCGCGGCAGTCCATAGCCAAAGCCACTGAGCTATCACTGCTTCAAGCGGTAATAACAAGCTGTGCTGACAAGTGCTAAATAGTGATACTTGTACAATTTCTTAGCATATATTATATTTTGTTTGTAGCACTTAAAAGATTATAATCTTGATCATATACTCTAAAGCCAAGTTGATTCCGAAACACGTTTCCTCAAAATTTTCTTTTTTTGCAATGAGTAAAATTCCAAAGTTGACTCTAAATTACGCTTTTAACGAAAGTATCTTCATTATTAATGTATGTGTATAAAAAAATATAACAATAAAATAGCAAAATGGTATCTGGAGGGACAAGTAAAGTAACATTTTCGATATAAGTTACTAGGTTTGTATTCATAAGCTTTCTTTCGTTTTTCATCCCAACTGATCGAGATTTTACTGCTGCCTCTCTTTCGGTCCTACGCAGTCTGATAGTGATGGCATTTCAGCATTTGTCAGCATCATAACCACAGATTGCACAGCCAGATAATCGCCTGATTGTTTTATTAAAATAAAGAAATATTTAGTTTCTGGAGTAGTTCGTAGTTCTGCTATCTTCCAGATTCTATCTCTTCAATCATTTATTTTTTGCCACGCCGTTTTCCATCCTAGTCCATCGGATAAACTGAATTTCTAAAACCGTGCGTGAAATCGGTCAAACATCTTAATCAAACTAATTAATATTCTTATGATATTAATTCGTTCATTACACTTCCTAGTCTGTTCGCACTCAACTTAAAGTCAAATTATTTTTTTTGTCTAATATCGATGTTTCGATCAAGTTGCATTACTTTTCTTGTTATCTTATTATTGATGAGTTGGCCTTTGGCCACCATGATGTGGCTGAAGACCACAGATCACAGAAACTAAAGATCTCTATGGTGAGGACATTGCTGGGGCTAGCATAGAATTACAGGCTGCAAGAACAGCTGTCGGAACTCACCAAATACGTATTTGAATGTACACAAATAAAACTTACATTTTGCTATTCGTGTTTGCACGGCGTATGTCAAATTTCGAAACTCCAAATCCATTTTGGCAAGGCTGAAACAAAAAAGATTCCATAAATAAGACGTTAACAACCTATGACATATGTCATAAAAACTGAAACGCCCGAAATGCTTTACTTTATTATGCCTTATTTTTTATTAGTTTTGAAGAATACAGAAGTCGTAGTTCCCAGTTACATTTGTGAATGCTTGGTAGATGCGACGCGTGATCAAATGCTGGCACCTATCTGGCTCAACGCAAAGCATTGCAATTCAACGGGGCAATGCTGCCAGCATGCTGGGCACGATGCCGACTAGTAGTGGGCTGGAGCATTTTGACTGCCTATGAGTCTGCAATCACTTGTAGGTTGTCTAAATGCTTCTATTGTAGTAGCTGTAGTGTTGTATATATTTCGTAGTATTTTGTTAATAAAATCATACCGCCGCCGGTGAAAAAGTCACGTTTTTCGAAAACTGTTTCGATGACGTGATATTTTGTTTTGCTTGGAATATCAAACCACGGTAAGTACTTATATATACGAATAGACAAATGATAAATGTTTGGATGACCGCATCGATTGTTATCAATTTTATTATTTCCTAATTATTAGATAGTTATAAGTTTATTGCGTACATTATTAAATGTACGCAATAAATGCACGGTAATGTTATCTATACTGTATCTTAACTCGGCTCTGTATTCGAAATAACTACCTACCACCACGCGGTACGTAAACATGCGATAGGGCTGCCTGCCTCCAGCATTTTAATTACATTTGCCTACTTTGTGTTTCCATTTAGTTTTGTGATTGTACATATACTTTTTTTGTATAAACAAATAAAAGACTGTGAATTAAATAGGTAGGTAATGTTCAATGAAAAATGCGTGTTGTTTTTTTATTGGTAGATTTAATTAAAAAACCATGTTTATTTTTGAATAACAAATCAGTCTTATAAATTCAGTCCAGTCCAGTAGTTTTGGCGTGAAAGCGTAACAGACAGACATACAGACAGAGTTACTTTCGCATTTATAATATAAGTACTGATTATATATTATATATTAGTACTGATAAATACCACGTCTTTATTTTGAATTATACAAAGTAACAAAACACACATGCCCCGAGGTTTTAACACAAGCGTACCTATCGTATCGTGATTCATGAACCGCCTATAACTACCTATTTCACTCGTGTCATTCCTTTACTCTATTCACTTATTTTATTATTAATCCAGTTAGCTTTTTTTCGGGAGATAAATATACGCTTATCCATTAAAAAGACACGCATTATGTAGGTAACCTACCTACTAGTAAGTAAATTTATTTTATAGTCTTAACTTTCAGAGTTTCCAGGTAGTCTAAAATCTCTGGATGCGTTATTGACGAATTCATGCAACCAAAAACAGCACAATATATCCTATTCGTCATATTAAATATGTACATGATCATATTTTTTGTTAAAGAAAATTACACACCGTCCATTCGTCACTGCGACGCAGTCGCGACTGTCTGCGGGCTGAGCGCGGGCTGAGATCGAGGCGCGTAGGTATAACTCGCGTTTCGTCCGTTTCTATGAAGTTGAAATACTGTATAGATAACATTACCGTGGTAAAAGCGATCCTTTAATTTGTTGCAATATGTGCATATTTCTTACAATGCATAAATGTCATACATACACAGCTGTTCACTCACGAAGGCGCGATTCTCCACATTAAGCATTTGTACGGACCCGATATGTCTCGTTTGCTTAGTGTGGGTGTTAATGCTAATGGTACAGTAAATACAGTAAAACAATAACATATGTTCGTTTGGATAGACAATAGTGGTTGTAACTACACTCAAAAGTATGAAGGGGCGTGCCTTTGTGCGTAAAGAGGTATATATCAACTTTTCAGATTGTTACATATATATGACAGAAAATTAAAAAAACAAGAATAACAAGTCAAAGCCCTTAAAAATTCGATTCTACTTGACATCATTTTGAGAGGTATATATCAACTTTTCAGATTGTTCCGTTTACTATATATTATTAAAATAAAACAAGATAATTGGGTCAAAGCTCTTTAAAATTCGAACGATTTTCCACTTGACATAATTTCGACTGGGTAACAAGTTAATAAACCATTTAACACATAATAATTTAATAAATTCTCACAATATCTTTGATCCATTCATGTCGTGTCAATGCGCAAATAAAATATCTTTTTTTATCTAAATTACCTTACATAACTAGGCTATTCTCCCTAATTGCATGGAGATAGGATCACCGGTTTGAAAGTTTCGTAATACAATAATATGAAGTCTAATAATAAGACAAAAATTATTTCACAATATCACGATGTAACATCGATTGATGATATCTAAGAGATTGGTATCTAGTTTATTATACCTCTATTAATAACATCGTAACAAGTAAACCGTTTGAAATATGTATACCTAGAACTTTATGAATAAAATGGAATACCTCAAGGAAGCATTCCAGGTCGGCTCTTGTTTCTTCTATACTATATAATGATTACTCAAATGCGTAAATGGTTTGGTGATTAACCTACCATGATAAGATGATTAACTACTATAGTAATAAAAACGCTTACAGATGCTACTCCTGGGCTAACATCGTATAAATTGAAGTAATACTGAAAAAAAAAACGAAATCTTTACAACCTACACTAGAAACAGGACGCCAATGCGTGTACCAGTATTCTTTAATAACAAACAATACAAGAAATAACATCAGGTAATTTTATTAGCTTGTAATATACTGTATAGTGTAGGGGACCAACATGTTAAAAACCATAAACCTATTCAATGTCTATGTTAAAAACCTTAGCATAATTTTAGTTGCATAAGAACTCTTTGTTCTCGGGTTCATTCGGGGAAGTACTGTCACATAACCTATTTCTACTGCCAAGTATTCATGTTCGCATACCTGTGTTCTAGTTTGAAGATTTTACAGGGACATGAGACTTAAGAGTTCGCCTAATGCCAGGAAAATATCATTTTTCACTCCCGCTTGTTCCATCGCACGGAAGTCGAAAATTGGACGTTGTAGTTGATGATTGAAGTTTAGGGTACATTTTTTAATGAAGTTTTACGTAATTGTTCCAAATATAGACATGTGATAAAACAACTAACCGATTATTCGAGTAAAACATTAGTCTAGCTATTATTTTCATAAAAAATAATGTAGAGTTGTCGCTGACGATTCTGAGCATTCGAATTAAAGAAAAATTTTTTAGCGCAGTTTCTGTTAATTTTTTTATCTATGCTATGAGGTTTTTTTAAACTTCTATTCGATTAGTGTACTTCTACAAGATTATCCCCTGCCTCCTATATTTTTTGATTGTAATATTTACGTTCGTTACCAAAAGTGTGTTTGAAAATACTTCTTTTGCGTAATTTTGGCATTGGGCCCACCCTTAACAACTTTATATCTCAGGGTGATGTGCGCAGTGCAGTTCGCTACTTGTGTCGAAATGCATCTCTTATAGGCAGAGGTTTCCGCTTAACAACAGGTGAGCCTCGTGCTTGTTCCATCCCGCAAACATAATCAAAAAGAAAACCAACCTTTGCTCAGTACTAAAAAGCTTAGTCTTCTCATTCAAACGGTTTGCGCAGACTATGTCCGTAATTTTTCTAATCAAATCAACAATAATCCAGGCGATGGTAGCCCTAGGACTTCTGAAGAACCAAGTATTTATTAGCCATATAGTTTATTATTTAAAAAACCAAGTAATAATGCTCATTAATCAGAGCTTATGCTGTATATGTATAAAAACTGACAGTTTCAAAAATTGCATTCAATAAACTTATTCAAGGTCTTTTTGTTTTGCATAAGTATCTAAAGATCACAACCGCTGTAACCAAAACATGGTTAAAAAAAAAAATATTTTGCCTTAAGACTGACTTTTTATACCGAAAAGCATTAAATAATGATTTATTATAGTCGGTTTATGTAATTAATACATAATAAAGATGAAGAATTTGAAATTAGTTTGCTTGTACGCTTCACGGGGGTAAAGTCCGAAGTTACTGATGGGATTAAAAAAAATGTTTTTCATAGAAAGCAGCACTAATCCTGTGTAACATAGGCTATGTGTTATTTTGATTTCAGTTTGGTTTTTCACAAAATAAAAGGAGTCATAAGACAAGTCGGAAAAAGGAATTAATAGGTATCACCTGATGTACTACTATATCGGTGCATATTGACTATATGTTTTCAGATAAGCACATAATATAACATTCAGTGAAAATATAGATCGTTTGCAGGTGTACAAAAAACTTCGTGACGTTACATATCTAATTTTTATGTGTGTAATAAAATCAATGTTAAATATTGTATATATGAACGTAAGCTACACGTTCATATATACAATATTTCAAGATTTTTCACAAGTTTATAGTGATCTCAGTTTTTCATAGATTTACAGTGATCTCAATAAACCTTTGTTGAGATCACTGTAACTACCATTACTTATAAAATTACTTTTGTCATCATAATAATTTCATGTAGAAAAACGTGGACGGTGCGTTGTTCAGTTCAAATGTTTAGGATATAATGTAAGCATATATGTATAGAATGCTCGTGTCGCTGCTCGCTTTCCCAAGGCAACACGTGACGGTGAAAATAGGCAAGACTTTATCGTTTGCTTCCATCCACTTCCCTTGTCAAGATAACGATATTTGACGGAACTTAATAAATATTTTGCAATTTTATTAGATTTTAATTATTTTAGACTGACTTATTGTAATATTAAATTTTTGTCGGATAAAGTACAGCGTTGAGCATAAAATTACTTTAAAAAGTAATAAACACATATTATGCCAGTTAGTCATCACCAACAGGATCGAGCTACGAACCAGCTCCAAAATGTCCACGGCCTCGTTCTTCTGTCGGATGATATTGAACAATCGGCTAAAGAACATTTGATCTTTGAAACATACTGTTAACTATAGCTTCTATATAATACTGTGCGACTAGTATAATTCCTAGATTATTAATTTCTAAACAGGGGCCGTTAAATCGCAAGTTATCCTAGACCAGTCAATTTGCAATATTTTTTATGTACCTTCCGGAATAATTATTAAGCCTTGTCTAAGCTCCGTTTTATATTAAGGTCAGACAATCTCTATGTTGTGCCAAATTATTTCCGCTATTTGTATATGTATATCTATATATATTAGTTCCTAAGTGTAATCAACTAAAACGGTTTTCCTGACGCACGACGCTGATGAATACAATATTATGTAGATTAAGTAGTTTAATATATGATTCATAATTTTATTGTTGAAGCATTATAACATAAAATTAAATCAGGTATCTAGGTAGTTTTAGAGATCCGTTTAAATGAAAGAGTAAAAAGATGGCACTCATTAGTTTGTAATTGTTCTTTCATTGTCAATGTTTACATGAAAAATTTTGAATAAGAAATCATACTACAATGTTTGTAATCACTTAAACGACAAAAATGCTTGGAAAATTCCGCCTCTGCCAAGCTATCACCTGTCACCTACGTAATTTAAACAAATATTGTAATAATCGTATTATATTGTATATAACACATTGCCAAAAGACTTTTAAAAGAATGGCCCCGAGTTTCTAGCCACTGCGAGGCTCCATATTTTTTTTTTGCTGAACGTGGCAGTACAATGTAGAATATGTCAAAATATTAAAATTTATAATTGACCTTCATAAGAGCGTCGTAGACACCTAAATTGAATAAATGATTTGGAATTTGGAACAAAAATCTTTTTAGTTCTTATAATATGAAGTTTAGATGGGTTTCAAAGTCACTGTAAAATGACTAGCGTACCTTCAATACAAACAGTTAAAAATCGCAACCGAGCGTAAAGTACAAAGCATTCGCAAAAAAATATCTATAAGGCAACGGCAAATGACGTAGCTGAAGATCGACCATGGTAGAATCATCTCATCAAAACCATTTGATCAAAATCTGAGAGAACTTACAGGAGGTTTTATGGATAACTATATACCTCTACACGAGAACCCGTTGTCAGTGCAGCTCAGGACAAGAGAGCCAAACTGACCCGACACTATACCGGAGATATACCGGACATGGGCCTATACTAGAATAGAATGGCTCTTAAATAGCTTAACAACAACAAGGTGCCAAGTGTTGACGGAGTTACAAGAGATGGTGGAAAACCGGTACTCTCAGTTCTCCAGAAGTTATTTACACGCCAGATTATACATAAGTATGAGGAGTATAATCGGCCATTATGTCTGCCGTTTGACTCCATTACTCCATTCTCTTCAGCGGTCCCAAATCGACTCGGATCTATGTCGATTTGACAACACCTTCACTTTGGTGAGACTATCCTGTTAGATAAGTCCAACTTTAACGTAGAGGTTGCCTGAAGAATCTAACTCGGATGGTCTACGTCCGGAAAATTACGCGACATCTTCTGCTTGAACATCTCGCAGAATCTGCAGACAAAGTCTTCGACCGGTATGTGTTGCCAGTAATGAATTATGGCACTGAGACGTGGTCTTAAATAGTCGCGCTTTATCACTCAACGAGCTATGGGAAAAGCTATGGTCGGAATTTCTTTGCACAAAGAACCAAAGTCACCAACATAGATTTCAGTATTTGCAAGTCGAAGTGGTAATCGGTAGGCCACGTTGATCGATGAACCGATATCTGATGGGGAAGAAAGGTCTCGAGTTTTACCACATTACACCACAAGACGTAGAGTGGTTAGGTCTCCCACTAGGTGGACTGACGACATTGTAAAAGTCGCGGACATCCAGTGGTTACAAGTCGCTAATAATCGGTCATAGCGGCATTCTATGGATGAGCCTTTTCTTCAACAGCAGCACGACTTACGATGATGATTATTATTTATGTATAGAAATACGCGGTAGTATCCCTATAACTAAAATATTACTACGGCTTTACCCTCAGAAAGTTTGAACAATCTAATTAATTTGATATTAATTATTGAAGTCAATGTATTTGCTCACATCTATCGCCATATAGGACCGGACATGTTTCTTTTATGATAAGGCTCATTACTAAAAATAAATTGATGGAAACTGGTTACTGTAACACGTTCTTAAATATACATTTTTTGTCGTTACATTTTGTATATAGGTAATTTCTTGAGACGGTTATTGTATTTTTTTGTGCTACCTACGCACACATAGTCTATTTATTATAAAAATAGTTAATCATATACTTAGATATAATTATACCTTGTTAGAAAAACAGCTATTGAAACGAGAGCATTAATTTTTATAGTGTTCTTATATGAATATTCATGAGCTTTTTGTATATAAATAAATTAGGTATAGGTTTATAGTAATAAAAAGTCACACGTGATAAACGTGACTGTGGAATTAAAGTATTTAGCTGTTATGTGTCCTTTTTGAAATACCTGTACTTACCTATCAACTAAAGGTTGTTTCTAAATATGATTACAAGCACTATCGCGTGCTAAGCGAAAATCATATCAAACAAATTATTGTAGTACAAAATTTTTTGCCCAAGGCGGGAATCGAACCCGCGTCCTCCGATATCGCGTCGGATGCTTAACACCATCTCAGCCACCTGGACATTGGCATTTCTGCCGAAACTTTGTGCTCCAATTGTATTACTTTAACCGTCATAGGGGACGGTGCGCGGCCATCAACCAGACTACAATACAATTGGACAACGATAAGAAAATCGACCTAAATTCATGGTTACTTTTATTCTGTCATAATTCATGATGGTTTATGGTCTTTTGTTATAAGTTGGTTGTCTCTGCTTGTTGCACTTCCACGTCGGTATTTTAAGCTCTCCCACTACAGCTCTTCTACTCCCACAGCTCCCCTCTTCGGTTTAATACATATTTGTTTTTATGTTTTCTTAGAAACTTACTATTGTCCGACATGAAACGTTCTTGTTGTTTACTACCAATAAAAGCCTAAATCAAGAAATGGACATACCTACTATCCGCTAGTCTTCCCGTCGCTCAATAAAGAAATAGCGCGTATTTCTTCCGTTAGTACAGTGTTAACTTTTATCGACAGGAGTGAATAGGGCAAAAAAGGTCAGAATTCTAAGATGGAGGGAAAAGTCTTCTCCTTCTTTCTGCGTTGCCAATTTTTATACTTGAGGTGTTTTTGCATATAGGTATTAATGTTCTAGATTCTGTGGTCTATAGCAATACGAATATACAAATATGTAATACCATTGATTGCTGAAAGTTTTATTAGCAGTGTACATAAAAGGTACTTATGCAAAGCGATGATAGTCTTGATGTAAATACTTATTTACCAAGCTATTTAAATATTTAAAAGTTTATTCTCTCACGGAGAGTTAGTTTTTGCAACATTATAGTAGCTCGCATTATATATAACTTACTATTACAAAGTATAATGGTAATTTGTTGACCTGCTTAAGATTATATAGGTACGACTTGAATTTAATTTCTTGACACTATGAAAATGTATTTGCTCTTTGCCCGACGTATGTACGTACATACGTCGGGCAAAACAAGTTACACTTATTACATTACAACTTAACGAGCAAGTTACATTTATTATCAACAACATGTTAATGACTTCCGATATTTTTAATAGTTAATATATTTCGACTCAGACCCCTGAGCCGTCGGTTCCGGTTGTTGTCTTTGAATGACAGTCGTTATAGCATGGTGGCAGAGCATTTTGCGAATGCCCGCCTGGCTAGCTACCACCCTCAAGTAGAAAATCTCTCGCCAAGCACCTAACGGTGTGTTCCGGCAGCAGTCCTTGAGAGCCAGTAATTCTAGATTAGCCTCAACAACATCTTCGACCACATCATCACTTACCATCGGGTGAGATAGTGTTCAAAGGCTAACCTATCGAGAATATTAAAAAAAAAAATTTAATCTGTGAATGAAATTCTAGGGTAAAAACTGTAGATAGTAGGATATAATTTTTGGTTAGAATAAAAATAAACTGTATTCTAAATTTATTAATATAAAATTATATGTATATGTATTACAATTTATAATAGTAGGTAGATATAGTAACATTACAATACCGCTATCACTTTATGCTCATATTTCTCACATAAGTATTTAACATTGTCGTGTAAGTGTTAGAAATTAGTTCCTGTCAATAAATAATAGAATTTCACTCTTGCTTCTTTCAATAGTATTTATCGAAATATTTCGCACGTTGATAACATAAACTTTAGCAAAGTAAAAGTAAAGTTCAATAAACTTTCTTTATGTCAATGTCATCGGTGACCCATATGTCAATGGTAAAAGAAAGTTTTAAGGCACAGAGTACACCATCTTCTGCTAAAAAACTGTACTGGTTTGTTTTACTGTGGTCTCTTAAGTTTGTTAAGCCGAAACAAAACATAGTACAAATGAAACTGGATATAAATATACCTTACAAAATTAAAAATTTACGACAGGAAAAATTTAGGTCATTCAATTTTTCCTCTCGTAAATTTGTAATTTGCAATGTAATCCGCAGAGCATGCGTTATTGCAAACATAAACATATTAAAAATAAGTATACCTACATCTTATGCAGTACAATAACTCTACTTGCAATATTTCTGCACATAATACTTTATCTTCTACATTGACTGATGATCAATACACGATTTGCCTCATAAAAAATATTGAGGCATAATTTAACTGGCAATTTATGTCACAATTGTGACATTTAATTGGTTTGGCAGGACTCGTAATGAATTATGACACAAAAATTCACGTCTGATTAGCCACTCCCAATGGCCGAGCGGTTAAAGCACCCGATGTGTGAAGCCTGCGTTCCGGGTTCGAATCTACTCTCGTTACTATGTCGCTACCCTTCTGCATTTCTCCTTCGAAATAATATTTATAAATGTAGAAGGCTAGACATCTTTACGAGTGTTAAGTGTTTAATAGAGCACTTCTTTTGCTTAGATAATTTTTTGTCTTGTTGATGGTCGCAAAGTCCCATATACATATTTTTAAGCGTCATAATTAGAGCACTAAATTCGCGTCTGACCAGCCTGTCTCGACGGGCGAGTGGTTAAGGCCCCCGATGTGTATAACTGGGGATGCTGGTTCGAAATCTGCTCGAGGCGAAAATTTTGTGGTTCATCATATTTTTTATTTATATATTATTTTAAAGTCACAGTTTAGAAAAATAAAAAATATTGAGAACAAGAACAAAGTTATTACCCAATAATGAATTTTAATACAAAATTAAATATCCTTGTTTTCATAGCTTACAGATAAAGATGTTTCCCGAAAAATGGAACCGACTTCAACACTCAAAAGTGTGAAATAACTTTGAAGTCGGTACATGTCAAAAGTTCTGAGGTAACAACATAAAAAAACAAACGAATTAAGAACCTCCTTTTTTTGAACTCGGTTAAAAATAGAGATTATATAGGTATAGAATTATTTGCGAAAAAAAAACATAATGCATTCCCTGGTTTCGCGGTCTCAGTTGAAAATTTTGCTAATCGATTCCTTCTTTTACGTTAGTATCGATGCAACAGTTTCCGTTCAATGAACCGCTGCACCCGGTCATTGTCAGGGCCTGATTCATACAGTTGCAAATTACTTTCTACCTTGTAGCTTTTATGAATCAAGCTTGCCTTGAGAATACTATACCTACTCCATACTCTGTTAAAAAAAGAGAGTGGACTTGGACAAAACGAGAACTAAATAAAATGGCAATCCGCCTCTGCCATCTGAAAAATGTCAAACTCAGCTACTTGTCATGAGCTGTCATAATTATCATAGTGTCGTTTTGTTGTAAGCGACGTAATTATGGAGATATTTCATATTTGTTTGAAAAAAAGGTGGATCTGGGTTCATTGCACGATTGTATTTACAAATTAAATTTATCGATTGGCAGAAATGTACTAATATGTTTTTGGCGTAGTACCAGAGATTGTTATTAGTTGGTGTGTAAGAAGATATATATTTTTTTTATGAAACTTTCGCCAATGAATTTCAAAACAAAAAAAACCATCTCAATTTGTTTTTTAGGCCTAGCAAAAGTCAACCCTAAGAGGTTGTTATCATTTTACCAATATCCCTGTATATGAGGGAAAAGCCACAGATATAAGTAGGTATTATTTTTAATCATATTTACAGCGATTGTATATCCTAGGCGTTACTTTACGGAAATTATTCATAATTAATAATGACAAATATTCAAAAATAAAATCCAAAAACATTAATGTAATAATTTATATAATATAAATATATCTGCTGATAATCCCGCCTAATTTTCCTGCTTAACACACATATACAAATACATCCAATTAATAAATCCAATTCAGTTTCTGAACCTAGTTAATTATTAAAGCCAGTCAAAGTTATTCATTAAGTGGTTAGGCACCAAATATAGCGAATTCTTGTGCGAATTTCTCAATGATCTGAGCGGAAATTGCGCAGGATTGTCGAAACTGGAATTTTCCGTATTAAATCGGATCTTGCCCAACACATTTTGGGTCACCGCGCTATCAAAACATTAAAGCATATTGCCGGGTTGAAGCTATTGGATTAAAAATACATTATAATTTATTCCTCCGGCTCCTATATTTAGTCCAAAGCCCAGCTTGCCTCAATAAAGCTTGGTGTTTTGGCCAAGGTGAGACAATACTTCACACCGGGACAATTGCTTCATCTTTATCAAGCCCAAGTCCGGACGTGTATGGAGTATTGCTCTCACCTTTGGGACGGTTCTGCCAAATACCAGCTGGAGAAACCGGAAGCTATTGAGAGGAGAGCCAAGAGACTCATTAACGACGACCGGCAAGAGACTCCAGAGTCTCGAGCATCGCCGCAAAGTCGCTTGTTTATCGGTTTTTTATTGGATGCATTTCGGTGAGTGTGCAACGGAACTTCTCAATGTCACCATCCCCATTCTACAACCGGACATCCAGGGATACTCAGAAGCACCCTATGGTGGATATTCCATTAGCCGAACGAAGCGATTTGCTTCTTCGTTCATTATACGAACCGCCAGGGAACGGAACACCCTGCCTGAGTCTGTGTTTCCTACTATATGGGGGTCTTCAAAACGCGAGTGAACAGGTATATCTTCTGAGTAAGCGCGCTCCATCATCGATCGCATCATCACTTAACATCAGGTGAGATAGTGGACAAGTGCTACACAGTTTGGTATAAAAAAACCTTGATATATCTTTTATATCTCTGAAAACCGACCATTTTAGACGATTATTTCTTTTTGGATAAGGAATACCCAGTGCAGTGTGTTCTCATACAATCTTTTTAAGGAATCTTAATCGCTTAAAGTAAATCTTTGAAAAACGGGTTCTTATGTGCGGAAAAACCGATTACTGTGGGGTTTGCATCGTTTCGTGTGATTTTATTTTATGTATAAGGGTCATCAGGATCAGCTGGGCTTGAGTGCCTTGACTGGTGACATATACATTTCCTATATTTATTTTGGGTATTTCCTTTTAGAATTAGCTATATCTACACTAATATTATAAAGATAAAAGATTTGTATTTTTGTATGTAACGAATAAACTTAAAAACTACTGGACCAAATTGACATTTTTTTTCATCCTTCGTATCCTTCTTTATCCCTGATGAACCACAGGCTATGGAATATTTTCAAAAATATCAACTATATGGAATTTTTTTTTTTGTAAAATACCCGTGCGAAGCCTGGGCCTGCCGCTAGTCTTCAATAAAAAAAAGTAATAAGGTTTTTAAACATTATGTCTTATCATCATATCAATATGCTAATATGTAATACACTGAAGTGTTTGTTTACATAAAAAATAAATCTTTGTGTTTTTTTTATAACAAAAATATTTACTCATCAAAGAGCCTTAATACGATAAAGTCTATATAAGTAGGTAAGGCATATGGTACCTGGCAACTTTAATTATGGTCGAGATTTTCGCGGTTGATATAATTACCAACTCTTCTTCGGAGGTAAGGTATTTAGTTTTATTGTTTTTGTTTAAGTTTCTTAGAAGGTCATTTATTTTTTGTTTATATTATATGCTTTTATTAACGAAACACTATAAACAACACTACAGCTACTACAACGAAAGCACTTGGGCAACCTAAAGGCCAATGTAGGTACATAGGCAATCCAAATGCTAAAAGAAAGTCAGTTATATTTTTTTTATTTACTTTGTTAGGTTATTTTGCTTTGAAATAATTTTGAATAAATACCTAATACTTTGCTACACGTTTTTTAGTTCTTAGGCTAGGATTACAGCACTTAATCCGTTGGTATGTTTGCAAAATGTCCACCGTAGGACTTCTACCATTTTACTCACTACAACTGGGCCAACATTGTATTTTTGACACTTAATGATTACATCAAAGAAGCTTTCCCAACTGTTAATACGCTGTCAATAGCTGACATTTTGTCACTATCGGACTACGTAGGAGAGAAAGAGAGGCAGCGATGTTGAAATCGCGATTAGTTTGGGTAAAATCCGTAAGAATTCAATTTCAAATTCAAAATAACTTATACAATTTAGGCGTCAACGACGCTCTTATGAAGGTCAATTACAAATTTATATATTGAAATATTTTCATTGTACTGCCACGTTCAGCAAAAAACATTTATAGAACCACTACGAGGAGAACGGGCAAGAAACTCGGGGCCATTCTTTTAAACGTTTTTTTAACAATGTGTTATATAAAATATAATACAATTATTACAATATTTGTTCAAATTACGTAGGTGACAGGTGATAGCTTGGCAGAGGCGGCATTTTCCAAGCATTTTTTGTCGTTTAAGTAATTACAAACTGTGTAGTAGGATTTTTTAATCAAAATGTTTTTCACATGTAACTTGAATTCTCCTTCTGTGAGCATTGTAATGTGTTTGGGAGAAAGCTTAATAATACAAAACTGATAACGTAAATCGTTTTTTTTTGTCCCCCTTGATAAAGGGAACTGTAAAACTAAAATATAGGAACTATATTATAGTTATATTTTCATACACATTCATATATAATTAATTAAGATATCTATATTACAAGCGTAATTTAAAGTCAACTTCGGAATTTTATTCTGTCAAGAAAATTTTAAGGAAACGTGTTTCGCTCTTTTCTTGGCATTACAGAATATGATCAAAATTAACATATAATTTTCTTGTTGCTACAAACTAAATATATTATGCAAAAAATTTGTTCAAGTAAATCTATTTAGCAAGTGTCAGCGTCTTAATTATTCTGTACTACCGGTGCGGTGCCAACTATTCCGAACTCTCTAACAACCACGCTTTCACAACTAAGTTTGTTGACGGTGTGCCTTGACCACCGTTGACGTTAGGCAAGCTAGAAAACCGCAGTGGATTTGAAAAACAAACAGTCTTTGGCCTATGATTTCAATCACTGATCTTTATCGATCTGGATTCATGCCAAACGACCGTTATTATTTTAAATTTGGAACGTACTTTTTGCCGTGTTGGATTACGGAACTTTTTTTGCGTGTTGTTATATTTATGCAAACTTTTTGTAAAGTAACACTGAGCGGACGTGGCAATAAACTTTTGCGAGGTTTTATTTTCTTATATATTTTTTTAATCAATTTAAATTGTGCTATATTCATGCATTCATTATTCAGTCATGTGTTATTGCAAACATAGACGTATTAAAAAAATAAAAAGAAAAGTTCATAACCTGAATTGTACTTTATAAAGTTCAGCCTGACAACTGACCCTTCGTCCGTAGGAGCGAAGAGATAAATTTGAGCTCACTTGGCAGAGCATGTCCCGGTTGTGGGGACGGATGGTCGCGGGTCCCGATCCCGATTGTTCCTGTCGTCATAATTTTGTGTGCTTATTCGCTTAGCAGGCGTTGCAAACTTTACAATATTAGAACTCCTAGTTTTTTAGGGTTCCGTACCCAAAGAGTAAAAACGGGACCCTATTACTGAGACTTCGCTGTCCGTCCGTCCGTCCGTCACCAGGCTGTATCTCAAGATCGGTGATATTGAAATTTTCACAGATGATGTGTTTCTGTTGCCGCTATAACAACAAATACAAAAAGTTGGCCAAGTCCGAGTCGGACTCAAACACGTTAAAACAAAAAAGTTAAAATAAGAAGTCTAGTATAGCTAATGGTACGGAACCCTTCGTGCGCGAGTCCGACTCGCACTTGGCCGATTTTTTAGAGTTTTGTACCATGCCCATATGTCACGGGACCCACACGGGTCTCTACTTTAGCTCGTCAACATCAGTTTATACAAACCTGAAGCCTGAATGAAGTATTTGAGTAGAATATTGGCCTACAATCGAATGTTAAATTCGGGATAACTCACGTGAATCAGTCAGATAGCTCCGACTATAGTTTCAACCACATTCGGTGGTCTTTTTCAAGGAGAGCTCGGGACGCCCGCGTTGACTTCTCCCAACTAATGAGTTGGTAACAACACAAGATAAATATTGACCAACTCTCTAACCAGTAGAAGAATACAGATTGCCAAAGAGAGCGCTTTATCAGTTTTACTATTGTCCAAGGTCGACGCTGCAATCTGCAATTCGAAGGTACCTATTTGGTTAGAATGTAGCAATATCACGTTTAGTAATTTTTACATGCTGTAAGCAATTCGATATGGTTTAATAATAATTGCAGGTGCCATAAAGTAATATTACAATGAACGTTTGTTAAATGATTTTCCAGAAGCAATTAAATTAAAAGATTGTTATCCAATTATTATGTTATTATGTACTTGTGAAAACTTACGTGTTAACTAAAGTTATGTTTAATATTAATATTATGAAGCGCTCGTAGCGAAGTTTGCTTAGCCATTCTGAACCGATCAGCAAAACAAAGCAACGTCCGCCGCGGTTGTGAACTGGATGGGTGACCGCTGGTGACATTACTACTGAGCGCTTCCGTGCTTCGGAGGGCACGCGGTCCCAGTTGCTGTCGTAGGATGGCAGTCGTTATAGCATGGTGGTAGGGGATTTTGCGAATGCCCTAGCTACTACCACCCTCAAGTAGAAAATCTTTCGCCAAGCACCTAGCGGTGTGTTCCGGCAGCTGTCCTTCAGAGCCAGTATTTCTAGGTTAGCCTGAACAACATCTTCGACCAGATTATCACTTACCATCAGGTGAGATAGTGGTCAAAGGCTAACTTATCAGGCATAAAAAAAAGTTTTTGAATCAACTTCCAATAAACAAAAAATACGTGGCAATTTCTATTTCTTTGCAATTTAACGGGGCAATGCTATTAAACTGGTAGTGGGCTAGAGCATTTGGACTGCCTGTGAGTCTCCAATGACTTATGGGTTGTCTAAATGCTTCTATTGTAGTAGCTGTAGTATTGTATATAGTTCGTAGTATTTTGTTAATATAGGCATACCGCCAGTTATTTCATATAGGTAATAAAATGTAAACATACACACACACTATACATATATAGGTTTAAATAAAATATGTATTACAGACGGTTAGCGGTACACAATTAAAAAGTGTAATTATTAATAAAAAAAAACATGAATTATTCATCGCTACATCAGATGATTACTCCAAGGTCTTAAAAAAAGATAATCTGCAAGTCTAGGCCGTTCAATAACTAGGTCGACGACTGGTTGATAGCATTTGACTTTTGAGTTGTTATCATGCGATTTTAAGGTATACAATATGTATGTGGATACTTGGTCAATAGTCGACGTCTTCCGTCTTATTTTAAGAGCAAGGAAGAAATCTGGGATAGTTTCTTCGAAAGGAGGTCAGTATACCTGCACTAATATTAATGAAGAGGAAAGCCCTGTATTTTGGTATGCAACGAATAAATTTATAAACTACCGGACTGATTTGGATGAAATTTGGTATGAAAATATTTTGAGAACCCGGGGAAGGATATGGGATAGGTTTTATCTATATAAAACCTATCCCATATCGTTATTAAGTAAAAGAGGTTTTATATAAAATTTATATAAAAGAAGTTAATGGTTTGCGACATACGCGCGGGCGGAGCCGACGCCGCGCCGTAGTAAGGCTAGTACTCATAAATCTATTTCAAAAAATATTTTTCTACGGCTTATTTGTATCTTGAATACATATGAGCACCTGACTGTCATATCATAACAGCATTAAAGAACGATTCAAAGAATATTTTTTTATTGCCTTGATGTTAGAGACACGTACTAACTTACCGATATTGAAAAATATGGAGAATGTATTTCGAAATTATTTTAATTTCGATTCCAGTCAATTAGTAGCCAGACTACTTTTATAAACACGCATTCAACTTGACTGTTTTCTCGTGATCACCTGCCACAACATATTATAGGATAGACAGGATAGGGTCGGTGTTTTCGTTTTCTGCATTTATGTGGGTCATATGAAATACAAGTTTCGTTCGAAAAAAGATCAGAGATGTGCAAATAAAACTGTACAAGTACGTGTTACCGTGTCGTTCTATCAGGGTTTCTGTTGTGTTTATTTGAACAGGGATTATGTTGGTAAGAAAACATTTTTTTTAAAATGTATAGTTACAGAGTTAAAATTACATTATGAAACGGTGCTTTCAGTAGATATATGTTTTCAGTAGATATACTACTACTACTATTATATCAGCTTGATTGTCCACTGCTGGACATGGCCTCGCCAATTTAGGGCGGATTTGCCATAATCCCCACGCTTGACAGGCGTCTTGGGGATCGCAGCTTAAGATATCAGTTCCTCAGAAGGCGCTGCTGCCCACCTTCCGACATTTTACATTTAGTCGCCTCTTATGACACCCACAGGTAGCCATGGGAGGGTTACACTCTAGCCCGGCACCCCACGGAGCTTCAATAGATATATGTTGTTTAAATAGAAGATATAGTACATAATGTACCAAAATTGCAGATACCTAACGTGTTTAGTTTTTGAGATAAAACAACCCGTAACAAACCTAAAACTGACATGACAACGTTGAAGATCGTCCATAAGTTTATTGACCGAATGAGCGCGAAATGCGAGCGACGCGTTTACGTTTCATCTTGGGCAAAAATTATTCTATTTCTATTAATGCAATCATAGCATCCTTCTCCTTAGTAGGTATCAATACAAGTAGGTACTTACTCGCGCCATATAATAACTATGCAGCAAAACAATTAAGAATTGTAACTCAGCCCGTATACGAGTAAGTATACGATGTCCGTGACACGGGATCGTATAGACGGACAAACAGACAGAAGTGTTTTTTTTATGTTATTGTGACGGATCAAGCACGATGCCCTACTGATGTTAAGTGAACTAACCACTGCCTATAACAGATGCATTTCGTCCGAACGAATTGCACTGCGCCCATCACACGGAGACATACAGTAAAGTCTAATGTGCCTGTAAATTTTTTAGCTCTAAAGGAATGCTGCCGGAACACACTGTTAGGTATTTGGCAACAGATTTTCTAAGGGTGGTAGCTAGCCAGGCGAGCGTTCGCAAAATTATATTTTACCATGCGGTAAAGCTCAAGCTAGTGGGGATCGAACCGTGCACCTGTGGCACGGCATAGCAGTCCACACCTATTGCCGCTCGGCCATCATTGCTTCAACGATTAGACAAAAAACTCTAAAATTTATGGATGAATTTTTTTTATGACCTTTCGTATCTACGTACAAAATTTATTTTGTACATATTTTTTGTTAAGATGTATATTGAGACCATCATAATTATATTACTGCAGTTAGGACGAACAACACATGAACAGGTCATTTTATCCAAAAAATTTGTTTATTATTCCTCGACATTTTATTTATAAACCTTACCTGTTTGTCTTTATTACAGCAACTATGCACAAATTATATGAGGTACCTGTAGTAGGTGAAATATTAATGACACAGAGGTATTCTTTTTGTAAAAAATTAAATCATGCACTTGTTCCATGTAACGTTACAAGAAAACTACAGAGGATCTTTCATATTCATTCATACATAAGTTTTAGGTACAATTTTAGAAAAAATACAATAGGTCATACTAAATGTCTTTCTCTTTAAATTGTTCTCATCTCATGTGACATGTCGTTGGAGGGCCATTTTTTATTTTGTAGTTTTCAGAGAATTCTGGTAAGTATTCATTTTAAACGCAATTCCCTGAGTATTTACAGTATTAGTACAGTTTCTTATAAAGCTTTTAAAGTTATTTTTAATATTCTACGAAATCAAAAAACTGCTCAGTTTTGCCACTGATATGCGTATCTACCTTAAGCCTGTTACATCTTCGAGTAGGTACATTACCACTCGCCAACAAGTGAACCAACGGTCTAAGGTTAGCTTATCCGTAATAAAATGAAAATTATTATGCCCACTGTATGGACCTTTAGATTCACCATGGACATACATTTAAATAACATCTGAAATCCCTCGAGGGTCGATTTTGGGTCCTCTTCATTTTATTTTATTAAAAAATTATAAATACCTATCTTGAGGCCCAGGGTTCGGTGCCCGGATCAGAGAAGTTATTGGGTGTAGTCTGACAAATAAAATATATTCCGTAACTGTCCAGAGTCTGAAACTGTGCTCGGTAGATGGCAATATATTCAACCTGTATTATATGGCCGAAAAATATGCCTGGCAAAACTTGGTTATTTAGATAAGAACAAAATTTTTGTTATTGGTGTGTGTTTTTTTAATTCGCAAATGTTTTTTCTACGCCGATAATTTAAAAAGTTTATGAACCTTGCGATAACTCTAAGTTGACTGTAAATATTATAACTGTATAGTTATAACTGCATACCTACTGTATATTTATATACTTAGTTATAATATTTACTTACAAAATAAATATATTTAAATATTTAATGGAGACAAGATTAGTTCTTTGAGACCTAGGTGTTTTGTGTAACGTCAGATGAGAAGCTACATTTAGATTTTTTTTCATTTACGACTAAAAAAAATCGTAGTCTTTAGAAATAGTACAATATACATTCTTAAGGTACATTTAAACCTAGTTGCCTGTTTTGGTAACGTCGAACCTCGAATCTCATCACATCTCACTTGTCCACTATCTTCCATCATTTTAAAATAGTAAGAAATAATTGTTTTTTTCTGAACTGTGTAATAATTTTTGCTATGTTGTCCCAAGGTCGAAAACGCAAAGGTCGTAACCATAAAGTTTTTAATAGGTATACCTACTTTTTAATGTACCACTTTGCCGAGTTGCTATATGTAACATACCTATACTTAACATAAACTTTGTCAATTTGCATATATATTGCATCTAAATTTTAGCGCGATATTTCCTGTATTTTTCTAACTCATTTCTAGTTTTTCAAGTTATTTGTTTAACAATCTAATCTTAATTGCAGATACTAAGTGTTTTAGTACTAGAATTTATAGCAGTTTTAGATATTAAATTTCTCATTCAATATTAGTTCAGAATCCATTATCAAAATATAAGAAATTAAATTCTATAATTTCCATAAAGTCTTATCGATTAGTAATATACTTTTCATACCACAAGCTCGGAAAGGTCTTGGTTATAGTTCGAAATCTGCGAGGAATAGTACATTGTTCACCGAGAGGAGAAAGTGACCGATTACCGTCGAGGGTGTCGTTTAAAACACCCGAGATCGGGAATCGCACTTTCTCTCGAGTGATACATTGTGCTTTATACTACACCCACCTTTTATTTTACTTTTCTACGAAAACTGAATCCTCAAACAACACACAAATTGAAAATGGCGCCAATGGCGTCTGCAATTTTCACATGTTCTTTTTTCAAATTGTTTGACACCATCCAACACACAGCTAGTGGCCAGTGTCATTTTGCGAACTTGGAGATAAAAACTCACTGTAAAAACTTTTTGGCTTTTGATATTTAGGTTACCAGGCGCATAGTCTTACCCAAAATTAAAAAAGAAAAACCACGTAAGAAATGGATTTTCATACACTTTTCTCTCCCGCTCAGATGCGTTTTCTCCCCGCATATTTGTTCGATATGCAATGACGTACTTTCTACCGTAAATTTGAAAAGTATCAAGGTACTTTCCGAGCAGGTGTAGTATAAAAGTTGTTTTTTATCTGCTAGTGTGGAAAAGGTTTTTAAAATTCGAACCTCTATAAAAGTACCAGAAAAATAAATTTACCTTAAATATTACTCGTACCAATTTTGATAATTTTACTGTGAGTCGACGCAAATTTACTATAATATTTAAGCCATTGCACCTAACTCTTTTCTCGCTGGAACGAGGTGAAAAATTGTGTATTTCGCTCGGCAGCAAAGTTATTTTGCGTCTCGTACCTTTCTTAAACCTCCGGTACGCTCAGGATTCTATATCTTGAACCACTCAATTTACTCGGGGTTCGATCCTAGAATCCTTTGCTTTCTCAGGCTTCAATAAAAGTACTCGCACCAAATAACAACTTTGTAGCCTTGTATTATAAATATGTAACTATTTCTCAAGCTCGGAAAGGTGTAGTATCGTCCGAAACCTGCGTGGAGAAATGTTTTTTATCCGCTAGCGTGGAAAAGGTTTTTGAAATTCGTACCACTATTTAAGAACATTTTTTTTTGTTATATATTATCAATTTGAGTAATTGATCTATAAATTTTTACTACAAATTAACCCAATTATACTAAATTATTTAAGCTCATTTTTCACCTTGCATTTTCCTTGCTGAAGTGAGGTGAAAAGTTGTGTGTTGCGCTCGGCAGCAAATTATTTGCGTCTCTTACCTTTGAAACCTTTGAAGCCTTTGGTAAGCTCAGGATTCTTAATTTTAATCAAATTTCAATCCTACAATTCTGAGCGTACCGAAGGTGTCAGTCAATATAACAGAACTCGCGCCACAGAACAACTTTTTGTCTAGCATCTTTCCAAATATATCTTAAAATCAGGTTTGTTCCTCACTACGTTTACAAGCTAGAGCGTATGTGAATGTTATAATGACAGGTGATAATAGAGCAGCGTTTTGCCCTTTGGGTATAGAACCCTAAGAATGAAATGTCAACAGCAAAAAGTCAGGAAGAAATGCGAGAAAGATACGATGTGTAAAATTAAGTGTTCACTTACATAAAATAATACAACATATTCACGTGGAATAATTCGGTACCGTTTTGTAACGTTGGTGCCCCAATTTCCTGGCCTACTGGAACTTTATTTATAGACACAAGAAATTCTTAAGGCACAAAAACAACTGATGTGTCATCGTCATTTTATATGTATATAATATATGTAAGTAGGTACTTTTATAGAGTCAAGACAAAAAATGTATGGCCGATTATTAACAAAAAACTGCCTAGTCACATGCCACACAAACCTCGCTAAGGACTATTATACCTCTAACGCAAAAATCTGTAATATAAAAAAAATGCTTCAATGTTCGTAGAATTTGAGCGAGAAAATGCCCTAAAATAATCTCATCGTGAATTAATAAATGCGTCTCTATTAAACGTGTTCTGAAGACGTCATTTAAAAGCCTGATTTTGAAATCCATCCCATTATGCTCACTGTTAGTGCGTCAGAAGTTCGACTTATATAAAATTAATTAATGTGTCCGAATTGCAAAGTTATAGCTAAAATAAATCCTCATATATTAGGCGTTCAATTTGCAAAGTTAATGATTATGGGCAAAATTGGTATTTTAACTGATTCCTACATAATTCGCATCTAAAGCTTTGGGAACAGCTAAAATAGTGAACTGGTGATGCACCTAGGTATAAAGATTAACAAAAATAACGAAATTAACAAAAATGTGCAATGACTTACACATACAAAGGCGAAAATTGGGCCTGACAATAAACACGAGCAAAATGTAGGTAACAAAAACAATAGAATCATCAAACAACCTACTTGAATATTTTTAGGAAATCGCATATTATGGTCAAGTAATAGTAATACTAAAATCAACAAACTGATAAAATTAATTGCAGCTAGAATACAAAAGACAAAAATAGGTAGGTACTGAAATGAAAAATAAAACTCGTAAGTAAACTTACATGAATATTAAACGATAGCTTTATAATACTTGTTTTCTGCTTGTGCAGAGGTACGGTTTTCAAACTTGGGCACTAAGACATAAAATAGATAATTATAAATCTGTCAGAGATCACTGGAAAATAATGTTTTGATCACAAAAAAATGCAATAAATTCGAGCACAACTATCTATCAGAGAAGCAACAAAAATAGAAAATGTCACAACAAGAGTTCACAGTCTTTGTGGACCCAATAAGTGAAGCCATAACCCATTAAGAACTGGGTCCCCAGAGCCAGGCCTAAATTGTTATTCGTAAGGTATGGTAAGGTAACGGATAGCACGAAATAGATAATATTAGAAGTAGTTTAAACTTTGAAGAGGCCTTTTACCGTAAGGTAGATACTAATAATATTTGAAACTGCGTAAAATGTTATGCGATGCTGTCTAAATATAGGCTATTGATATATTTTTAGCGCGCAAAGTACCTATATTAGTCGCATCCGCGTAAGGATTATAAAGTAAGTACCTACGTTCAATGTATTTTTAGATTTTTTAGTAATGCCCGAGAAGGGCAAACAGCTTTCTGACCTTAAAATAAAACCAGATAAGTGCGAGTTAGACTCGCACACCAAGGGTTCCGTACGAACACAGAATGTATCAACAATCTTTATTTTTTTCATACAGATCGAGATCCCTAGCGGCTAGCCGATGTGCACTTGGTCGGATTAAAGTATTTGATGTTGTATATGTTACGACTAGAAGCCGAAGCAAGGCTACGTCTAGCTTTAGCCGGTTAGAACTAGGTGTAGTCATTTAATCTTGGTTAAATCTTGGTTAAAACTAGAATCTGGCAACACTGCCATCGGCTGAAGATCGGCTCTTTGTTATTTTTTACGTAAAATTGCTTATATTAAATACATAACGTTGAATTACTTTGAAAAGTGTATAAGAAGGTGTAAATAGCGTGCACAGTTGTTAGTGGGACCATTAAATCGGTGATTCGTGAGTTATTTGCAAGTTAAAAACAACACCAACACAACATCTTAAAATCACCCTGGGCACAAAACTGTTCTCTGAGCTCACGAGTAAAATACGTGTCGTACCTAGATTGTCCATTAAATAACCTCATTACTAATATATTTGGTTGAAAACACACTTATTAATAATTCAGTGTATTGTTTACATATTTTAAATTACCAACGTAATTCGATTATGCTGTGTTTACCGACATAGTAGCAACGGTTATTGAAGCAAAACGCTATTCGCCACTAGATGGCGCTTTAATCAACAGGCCTTGAAACTGTCAAATATTTAATTGATTGCCAATACAATAACAGCTAAACTACAACAATGTCCAATGAAACAAGAAATGTGACTATGAGAAAGCAGGTAAGAAGAAGTTCTGACGATTCAATAGATAGGTCGTTTATATCGATCGACTCAGACTTACGAGCAAGGAGTTTACCGGACATCTCGTCAGCGGCGCTTACCGATTTAGACGATCTTTATAAGGAAAACAGCTTTCTAAAATCTCAATTATCTAGCGCACATGGGGAGATCGAGGATCTATCTCTTAAAGTAAGATTCCTGCAAAGAGAAAATGAAGAAAAACAAATGACAATAAATAATTTCAAAAAGATCTGTTCTTCACCCGTAAATACCTTAAGCAAAAGTCACAAGAAAAGGAGGTTATCAAATCAGTTAATGAATTCTAGTGTCATTGACCTGCAATTGTCTGAGGAAGTAACTGGTACAGCTGTAAGCTGTAGCTGCTGTGGAGCTAAATGTACCGCAGCAAAAGAACCAAGTTTGAAAATTCCACCAGCTATTATCAGTTCAGAAAAAGATACTGAATCTAACCACACATCACCAAAGGGAGCCACTAGTATCATATCATCAGAGAGTTCAATGACTAAGCCAAAACTTCTTATCTACGGAACCCAGCAAATCAAAGGGTTGGCCTCATTCTTGATCCAGTTCAGACGGGATTTCTGCTCCAAATATGAAGATTACGACGTTTTTGCATGCATAAAGCCTTTTGCAACTTCGGAAGAAGTATTGAAAGACTGCCATAGGCTAAATTTGAATGTAAAACGTGACCAGTTAATTCTATGTATTGGAGAAAACGATAAAAATCCAAGTAAATTATTATATGAATTATCCGGTGCATTTAAACGTTTGGAAGTATGCAATATTATTGTGATTAATGTAAATGATAATAGATATCTAGATGAAACTAAATTAAATAACTTGATAAAAACTTTATGTAAATATGTTCCGAACTGTGACTTAATTAATGTTCCAAAGATGTCAAAATTGCGTTATTTAACAGAACTCTGTAAAAAAATTAGTTTTATCGTTGATTGCAGATTTTACGATACTAATTACCTGAATCTAGATAAAATAAAACGCCATCTCAAATGCAAAGATCATAATGTGAGAAATGTAACAAAGCCAGTAAAGTCAAAACAATTAGTTCAGTCCACCTTGACCCTTTATTTCAAAGGGGCACTGTCTAAGGAAACGGAAAATGTTTGTACCCAAATAATAAAAACCAAGCCAATTCAAAAATCTCTGTTAGACTACTTTGCTACAGTACCAAAGCGATCCAACAGAAACAGTGATAGTGATACTAGTGACATCACCGTGAACAACAATGTCCAAAGTAGTACGTTTTTTCGTCCCTTACGGTAATGGTATTTTGACAATTTTTCATCAAAATATAGCCGGGCTGTTGAATAAGATAGAATCATTGGAGTTATGTTTAGACCAATTTTTACAAAAAAATATATATGTTGATATTATCTGTCTGTCCGAGACGTTTGTTAGAGCTGGAAACGAGAGCAATATTTCTATACGGGGTTTTAATTTGGTGTCGTCTTATTCAAGGAAAAATGAAAAGCGTGGAGGCGTTTGTATTCTTTTGCGGAATAATTTTGAATTTTTGGAGCTCCCATTCTGTAAACAAATTTCTGCTGAGAAATATTTTGAATGTTGTGGAACCCATATACCTTCACTAAATCTGATTATTTTATGTATTTATCGTACTCCAAATAGTAATGTTTATGTATTTTTTGAAAATTTGGAAACGATCTTACATAAAATTACACAAAAAAGAAATAAAAAAATTATTATCACAGGTGACCTTAACATAGACACTCTTAAAACCAATAATATAACATCCCGTTTGCAAGATTTAGCTGCAAATTATAATTTAATTGTCCATATAACGAAACCTACACGCCAAAAATCATGTATTGATCACTTCCTAAGTAATATTCATGAAGCTACTGGAGAAGTCCATGATCTATATCTATCGGATCACAACACTGGCCAAACTCTATCAATGCCGGTAGTGAAAAAACCAACAATAATAAATCATTGGTACGTAGAGACAAGAAATTACGACAAGGAAAATATTCAAAAATTTCAAATTTGTTTGTCATCTTTAAGTTGGTCAAATGTTTTGGAGGCAAAAAATCTTAATGAAGCCTTTAATAACTTCCATGACACTTTCAGTTTATTTTATAACCTTTGTTTTCCAATAGCACGAAGGAAAATTAAAAGTAGTAATGCAGCACCTGCTTGGATTACTACTGGTATACGAAAATCTAGTAAGCAAAAACGACAACTTCGATTTAAATTTTACAAAAATAATACCCTTAAAAATAAAATTTTATTACAAAAATATAGTTGTTTACTAAGGAAATGTGTCCAAAGCTCACAACAAGCCAATAATTATAAACATATAAAGACAGCAAAAAATAAATGTAGAGCTACTTGGCAGATTGTCAAAAATAAGACTGATTGTGTGCAGACGTATTCAGGTATTGGTTCTATTCTGTCCGCTGGTAACATTGTGCGTGACCCGTTAAAAATTGCAGAAGCTTTTAATAATTTCTACATTGGAATTACAGAAAACTCTATCAATGATTCTATCTCCTCAACCAAGTATAAAATACCTACCTCAAACCATAGCATGTTCCTTGAACCGTGCACTGAAACTGAAATATTAAGAATTATGAGGTCGCTCAGTAATACGCGTGCTGTTGGTTTTGACGGTATATGCACACGGGTGATTAAAGAATGTTCAATGATTATTTCTCCAATTTTACAATATTTGATAAACCTTTCCTTCTCTGTGGGTTTGTTCCCGGAGAGACTTAAACATTCTATTGTTCGACCTCTGTATAAAAGAGATGATAAACTTAATATGAATAATTATCGTCCTATCACTTTGATTCCTATCTTCTCGAAAATATTTGAAAAAGCCATGCACCATCGTATAAATGCCTTTTTGGTAAAGTTTGCTATTATCAAGGAAGAACAAAATGGTTTCCAAAAAGGTAAATCAACAACACTAGCGGGTTACACTCTTGTTAGTAAAGTAGTAGAAAAGATTGATAAACGTTTTCCTATTTCAGTGCTCTTTTTTGATATGAGCAAGGCTTTTGATTACGTTAATCATAAAATGCTTTTAATCAAATGCGAAAATTATGGACTTAGAGGACCAGTTCTTAGCTGGCTTGATAGTTACCTCACCAACCGTAAGCAATCTGTTGAGATAATTTCTCTTAATGAAAGGCACATTTCAACATCTTATAAATCTGCCTACCAAGTTAATAGCAGTGGGGTACCGCAAGGAAGTATATTGGGACCATTACTGTTCTTGCTTTACATAAATGACTTGCCGTCGGCGGTTGACCATAAATGTATACTTTTTGCTGATGATGTGTCAGTTGTTGTAAGTGACAACCATAAATCCACAACTGATAAACATAGAGATATGTTAAATATAGCTACTGACACTATAGTTACTTGGTTAGAATCCAACAACTTACGCGCCAATATCTCAAAAACAAGATTTATAAATTTTCGCAATTATAACTCAATGAAAAATGAATTTGTTGTAATGTGTAAGGGCCAACAAATAAAAATTACAGAGGACTACAAGTTTCTTGGCATATATGTAGACCAACATTGTAATTGGAAGACTCACATAGAGCATGTTTGTTCCAAACTTAACCGATTTGTATTTGCTCTAAAACGATTACAGCAAACAGTTAATCAAAGTGCTGCACTTACTGCCTATCATGGCTACGTAGCTTCAGTTCTGAGGTATGGTCTTCTACTTTGGGGAAACTCTACCAACGTCACGAAGGCATTCCTCGTGCAGAAAAAATGTATCAGAGCTGTTTGCGGTGTCGGTCCACTGGAATCGTGTAGACCACTTTTTAAAAAACTTAAAATATTAACTCTAACTGGCTTGTACATCATGCAAGCAGGACTTTTTGTAAAAGAGCATCCTCATCTATTTGAGAAATTAGGAGATAATAAGTACCCTCGACTAGTTAGCAGAGATCCCACAAGGCTACGTACGCCCACATGTAATACTACCTTATGTAATCGAAATTGTAATGTCATGTGCATTAAAATATTTAACAAAATTCCCATGGCGATCAGAGAGCTCCCATATAAATATTTTAAATTGAAATTACATCTGTGGCTGACTGAAAACTGTTTCTATACAATCAAGGAATTAATGAATTTTAAAAAGTGATAATCTATTTTTATTACTCTTTAAGCGGTTGAATTGAATAATATTTTTTTTTATCTGTATATTAAATTGTATTCTTGGACCCAGTGACTAATATAGTGCAATAATTATGGTTCTGACATCTTTTATCTTTATAATTCCAAGACATTCATATTATTTAAATTAATTCAATTGCATTTGATTCATTGATATGTTTTTTCTCTGTAATATATTCTTATTATTGTATAATTAATTTTTGTATGCCAATTATTGGTGAAACATGCTGAACTTGACGAATTGTTTAACAACTTTATTGTACCATGTTTCGTGCAAATAAACAAATTTCATTTCATTTCATTTCATTTCATTTCATTTCATTTCATTTCATTTCATTTCATTTCATTTCATTTCATTTCATTTCATTTCATTTCATTTCATTATTAGCCGATTATTTTCGGGTAGAATTAGTTCTGGCTGTTATCATTACGGCTAAAACTAGGTCAACCACTTATAGAGCGACAGGAAAACCGTTGATATGATACGTTTTTTGTATGGGACCCATTTTATTTTTAACTTTTTGTTATTATTCTTATTTGTTAGGCATACCGCCATGCAATCCACCCCGTGGCCGTGTTAGAATGTTGATCCCCACATCTTCTCGTGGGCGTCGTAAGATGCGACTAAGGAAAAAAATCCAGAGGGTAGGAAGCAACACCTTCTGAAGAAATGACAACTTCTACTGCCAACTTCATGACTCCTGCCTGCCAAACGTGGGAATTATGGCAAATCCCGCTAATGGGAGAGATCTTCTACAACGGTGGACGTTCCAGTTGAAGTGATGATTATGATGATAAATACGCCATACTAACTCTAAACTTCTGTAAACTAACGACATCGTAAAGTCGCGGGTAACCAATAGTCACAAGCGGCTAATAGTCGTTCTTTGTGATGTTCTATGGGGGAGATCTTTGTTCCATAGTGGTCATCTTCCGGGTGATGATGATGATAAACTATTACCACTTCAAAGATACTCACAGATGGACGGACAGCCAAGGCTTAGTAATAAGGTACGGTTTTATATTGGGGAACCCCAAAAAGGGGATTTTTAATATGAAGCGTACCTTAAGGGGTTTGTAATTGTTACCATAGCACAGATGTTGGTATTTTAGTCATCATTGGAATAAAAGCCCAAAGTCTAAAGCCCCAAAGCCTTTTTTCCTTTTCTACATAGGTATGGTACTATTCTGACAACGTAATTTTATAAGTATTTTGCTATATTTTATATATTATTATTACTACTAGTTTTAGTTTTCTCTGAAGTCGACTGGGAAAAAAAACAATAGATGGTAGTTTACTTGATCTGTGATAATCTGCTCAGTAGAACAACCAATGTTAAAAATAACCTTTTTATATCTTTTAAGTGGTTAAAAAACCAAATATAGTCTATAAAATAGGTATTATCAAAAAAGGAATATAGCATAAATCCTATCTTGCTTTTTTATCATAATTAAAATTCTGAATACTTAATTAATTAATAATTGGTGAGTTACCTGAATGTTAAATAACAAAGAAGTTTTTTATAAATTTAAACCACATAACACAGATTTTTGTATGGCAATATCAGTAGGAATGATGATTAATATTTTTTGTAAGTATATTTTAGTTATGACCGTCATCAATTTTTTAGGAATTATTTTCAGTAATTGTACGGATTGATTGAATAATTTGCATCTTTTGTTCCGAGCTAAGTACAACTACTACCCTACGGTTCTATTCACGCAAATATGCGCTATTTGCACTATATGCACGCAAACGGTCGGTTCATAACTTGCTAAACAGACACCACGATAGAATAATGACGTCATCTTTGACGTCACTCCGGCCGCAAACAACGCTCACAGAAAAGTGGTAGTACAATGTATGCACAAACGTCAAACTCAAATCTTGACAGATAGATGAGGAGATTTTTATTGTTCTGGTTAGAATGTTGAACGTACAAACATCTGTTCACAAAATAATGCCTTGAAATGCAATACTTCTATTATCAATAATTGATGTGAAGGTTATTTTGGGTCAATTGCGAAAAAGCAAATTGACAGTTAGCAGATGTTATAAGCGCGGCTACATATCGGTTCACATCGTTTGCGCGCAAACAGTGTATATTCTCGTATTTCAGTTATGTGGTTCATAACATAAGCTTTTGCAATGTATGCAGTGACAGCAGTGTTTGCGTGATTTAAACCGTAGTGCTAGAGAGCTTCCGAAGTGTAAAACGTGACTTCCGCAACTCACAGCGCAAAGTGACTTACCTAGCTTCCTATGTTTAAATTCTAGAGTTGTCCCCATCAATGTGAGTCATATCATATCTAAGGATAACGTTAAGAAGACAAGAACCCTGAGACCAATCTTTATTATAAGTGTTTTCTCATATATACAGAGTACTAGATATGACTTCTTAAAACTCCTGCCTTCCTGGTACATTGAAAATGAGTTACATAATATTAACTGAATGAAATGGTAAATGTATCTAGCAAACCGTACTTGAGGAAGAGCCTAAATGTATTAAAGAGTAAGAGGGAGCAGACCGGAATAGTACAATAATTAAATATATTAATATTTAATTATTTTACTATTCCGGTCTGGTAAAGGAATCCATTAGGATTCCATGTAATAAAAAACTGCATTAAAAATGTAAGTGACACCATGGTGTAGAAGAGATACTACACGTAGTATCTCTTCATAGGATCAGATCGGAATAGTAAAATAAGTAAATATAAACGCATCACTTTAAATATTAAGTGGGATCAGAACGGAATAAAAACAATATAACTGATACCATTTGGTTTCTCTTCATAGAATCGGACCGGAATACACCTAAATTATGACAGCCTCAACTCGAAGAAATCAATTATAAAAGAATCATCGCATTATTTTCTCTAAGGAGCCTCTAAAGTTGAGCAAAATTTTTAAATTGAACGTCACCAGGCTGTTGTAGAATAAATTGTAGATTGAATATTGATGAGAGCCTCAGGTTTCCATAATAACAGTAATTTATTTAGAACATGTTTTGTTTTAGTGAACCTGTCTAACAGGTACCGAAGAATATATCTATCCGATTATTCTAACGATGCCGTTTGGTGGTCCGCAATATTTCCAGGAAAACGGGACCCGATTGACCTCACAACGCGTAGGTACACTTCAGCGCATTTTGTTCTCTTATAATTAGATGCGATATGTTTCGACGAACAAATCGCCAGCTTGATGGTAAGCGTCATGTCTATCCATTACAATTGCAGAGTCATGTATCTTTCTCGGTCTCGTGACACGGCGATACATTAGTACTTAATTCTTATATCTAGTTCGCGCAGAAATTCATATGCGATACTGACCTTCTCGCATAAACACAGAAGTGCTTGCATAATATAACAAATTTACTACAGTTACAAGCTGTGTTTTGAGCCAGAATATCTGACACTGTGGCGGTACACGTCACGACGGACTCTTGCTAAAGAGACCTACCACCCTAAGGGTTAAGGGTTTAACCGAATATTTAAGGGGTCGCTTCCTTGACTTTGGTCATTTTCAAGGTGAACTCTTCTTCTATGAGAATTGTTTGAATTCAGAAAAAATATATATTATTTACGGAAATTTTGGAAACAAATAAGTACTTGCTGAATGTTTTTTCATAACTATGCATAAAACATAATTGAATGCATCTGTTTTCAAATTATTATTTTTTTCCTAAATGATACTTAAATTTTTTTACATCTAAATGGCATAAAACCTTAACAAATATTTTTAAATTGCCTATTTATTCTGAGTACATAATGGACCACCCCATTATTTAGGAATCCTGAGATTTCAAAATAAAACCCAAATTTGTGTATTGCATAGTTTATAATGAACGAGGTTAGCAAAGTTTTAAAGAGGAAAGAGGATAGCTTAGTTCGATGACTTCCTAGAAATCTAAATTTGAATTATATGGGTCCAGGGTAGCGTAAAATATGACCTAATTTTTGAAAAATACCGTGCTTTTCGTACTATTCTAATTTTGTGGCAGCGGTAACCCTTTGATTCGCAAAGGATTTGAGGGTTGACCTTCATTCATAGTCTTTGTGAATTTTATATGTTTCTATAGTAAAATTTTACTGTCAAAAGATGTTGCTGCGGCATTCAGCAAAAAGGATATAGATTTAATAATAAGTAAGTATAAAGCCATAGCGAGAAAAACGGGCACGTTGCTGGTTAGTCTGTATCTAATAAAATTACACTCTGGACCGCTAAACGACGGCGATCATCGGAGGACACGGGACACTTGATTTACGATCGCATCTAATCCCATCATAAATTAAAAAAGGAAGTTAAGAACAGGCAACGCACGGTTTAATGACAATTTTATCTGTTGGTCTTTTCTCCCGAATCATAGGCTATCTATGCAAAGTTTTACGGACAGACAGTCCGGTCTAAGTAAGGGTTCCAGTTTCTTAGTAAGGAACCCTAAAATGATCCACAAGTGGAATTTAATTGGTAAAGATTTTAAAGGAAAAAAGACTATAAAATGATTATTGGATTGCATCATCGTTAACAAGTTTAGAGATAATTTAAAAATATAATCTTGTTACAAAAATAAAGACCTTAAAATGAAAGCAAAAAATCTCAGCCGCCGCCGCCGGTGGAGACCAGAAATTAAGGTTTTATTTGCTGATTATATTATATATTTAAAATAACGCAAGATAACAAACATTTTGAATCCAACATATATACCTACCCGTACACAATTTACTGTAATTTATGTTACCATAAATCAAACTTATATAAACACACAGTCAGTCAATTATATGTCAAAATATAACTACCTAACAATTATGATAATTTTATAACCGTCAATACCGACATAATATTTCAATAAAACGTTTATTAGTTAACAAAAACAGTAACTGTTTTTAACTAATAAATAGATATTGACAGGATGCGATATTATTTATAATCGCCGCAGGAATAATGAATCATAGAGATTCATAAATTAAATTATATACAATTACTCAAGTGGTGTGCGGGTATTTGTTATTTTTTTATTGTCAAAAAGAACATGTGGCTGCGCCTATGCTTGTAATATCAACATATATGTTACTAGCTGTACCCGCGACTTCGTTCGCGATTGCCGTACCAGCAGACTAATTATTCACATTTGTGCACTGAAACACTGTGGTCTGCGGTGAAGCACTCTTATAGTAAACCATAGCTCAGAATGGAGCTTTTTACTTTGGATTTCAAAACTCCCGGGTTGTATTTTCCAGAAGACAGTAGTTAAGTAACTTAGAGAGTTCTTTCCCGGTTCGCACAATAAATGTTGAAGCAAAGTACCTTGTGCGTTTCTTTAGAATTTCGATTTTAAAACGGCGGTTTGTTTGACGGTAGGTCGAAAATATTTTTTTTATTTCTCGGAAAGTAGTGTTTGTTTGATCTGAGTAGCGGGTAGGAGACGCTCCTTCCCACCGAAGGCCGGGAAAAACTCACAGTAAATGCTTCCTTCTCTTGGGCCGGAATGACTTGTAAACATGGTAACCATTGGTGTAAACAAAGTTTATATGTCTATGATTTTTCGTTGTAAAATGCTCTGTTGTTATAAAACAATTAATAACAACTATGTTTGGCAGGGTAGTAACTAAATATAAGGTAAAAAGTGTAGGTTAAAAAAACTAACTAAAAATTTCCCTAAATTTCATTGTTCTAACTCCTAGTGTATGTTAGTATCTTCTACTCATGTTTATTATTTTTAGTAAATATTTAGAAAAACTACTATTTTTTACCCTCCTCATATTTTAAATGAAAAGTAGAGTGTTTAACACGGATGTTAGTCATCGATTCCTATACTTGGACTATATCCGCACTAATTTTAAATAGGTACTGCTCATGTTATTAAAATCAAAATAAATAATATAAAAAAACATACTATTTTTATATCGTTATTGCTTATATTAGTAGTGAAAAGCAGAGAGATTCCTATTCGGGCTATAGCCGCCCGTAAATATTCCAAACAAAATTTTACGTAAAATTTCAGAAATAGTTCTAGCCTCTCAATAAATTTTTAGTACGTATGTTATTTTTTCAATGAATAATTTTTAGAAAAGCTACTTTTTTACTTTCTTTAAATTCGAAATGAAAAGTAGAGAGCTGAACGCGGGAGAAAGTTATCAATTCCTTTCGACCCTTGTATAACAATCTACTAAACTTGTGCACTTCCAACTTTAAATATTTATCATTATTTTTGTCTAATTGGAATGGAAAATAATTAAATTACCACTATTGTAACAAAAAAAGAATGATTGTAATCGGACTACGCGTTAATAAATTACAAGTAAGTGTACATTTTTACTTTCATCCCCTTTCCCAAGAGAACCGTACTGAATTTCGGGATAAAAGTATCCTATGTCCTTCTTCGTAGTATGAACTCGAATCGTGCTAAGTTTTATTGAAATCCATTCAGTAGTTTTGGAGTGATGCGCGGCCGGGATACAGACAGACAGCCAGAAAAAAAAAACAGTTTTTGCATCAGTATCAGCAAAGTCAAAGTCATACCTATACGATAAAGTGCGACCGCCAGCTTAAGATGAGCCGTACGTTCAAAGGTTTCTGTACATTTTGGGTGTCAAGTTATTTGGAACGTAATATTTAGGTTGTGATGTCTGTAATTTCTGAACTGCAAACCCGATGACTTTGAAATATTTACGTGATAATTTTTAAAGCACCACTATTCTAATTAAAAAAATCGGCCAAGTGCGAGTCGGACTCGCGCACGAAGGGTTCCGTACCATTAGCTATACAACATTAGACTTCATATTTTAACCTTTTTAGGGTTTCGTACCCAAAGGGTAATAACGGGACCCTATTACTAAGACTTCGCTGTCCGTCCGTCCGTCCATCCGCCTGTCACCAGGCTGTATCTCAAGAACGGTGATAGCTAGACAGTTGAAATTTTCACATATTATGTATTTCTATAGCTGCTATAACAACAAATACTAAAAATAAAATAAATATTTAAGGGGGGCCCCCATACAACAACCTTGATTTTTTTTACCGTTTCTTGCTCGATACTAATAACGGTGACTGGTGTCTACCAGTTTAGCTTTAACTATTTACAGAATATTTTTAATTAGAATAAATAATTAAGGGGTCACCCATACAATAAAATTTCAGATAATGGTACGGAACCCTTCGTGCGTGAGTCCCATTCGCATTTGGCCGGTTTTTTTGTTTTAACGTGCGTGAGTGCGACTCGCACTTGGACCAATTTTTGTATTTGTTGTTATAGCGACAACATAAATACATCATCTGTGAAAATTCCAACTGTCTAGCTATCACCGTTTTTGAGATACAGCCTGGTGACAGACAGACGGACGGATGGACAGATGGACAGCGAAATCTCAGTAGTAGGGTCCCGATTTTACCTTTTGGGTACGGAACCCTAAAAAGAACGTATGAAATCAGACCAGGCGTTAATAAATTACAACTAAGTGTATATTTTGACTTTCATCCCCTCTCCCAAGGGAACCATACTGAATTTCGGGATAAAAAGCTAAATTATCCTACCTTGTAGTATGAACTCAAATCATGCTAAGTTTCATTGAAATCCATTCAGTAGTTTTGGAGTGATGCGCGGCCGGGATACAGACAGACCGACAGACAGACAGACAGACAGACAGACAGACAGACAAAAATTAAAAAAAATACAGTTTCGGCATCAGTATCAGCTACAGAGTACTGTACATTTTTTTTTTTCAAAATATATGCCATGTACAGAATTGGACCTGTTACAGTTTTATTATAAGTATAGAATAGATATACTATTATAATAGTATGGCTGGAAGTGTACGTAACCCTCTCCATATAAACGTAGTTTTTTTCATATTTGAAATACCAAGTTTTGAAACTGTGGAAACTTATATGTATATGAGCTGAGCTATATATCTATGAAATTGGTTTGCCATTTTTTCAATTTATCATTTCTTTTACCTTAAATGTGAATATTAGAATTCCCATACATAAAATATTCGATAAAATCGTTTTTATCGAATATTTTTGAAAATACCTAGTGTTACCCAGAAGCAAGGACATGCATGCGAAATTTCACCGAGTTTCAACTTTTAGTATTCATAACATGGCGAAACTACTTTTGTACTGAAAGCGAATCGAAGACAATAGTCTTAAGAACTAGCAATTCTAGCACTATAATATTATTATGACAGTCAACCCTTTCTCTTTGACACCCAAAATTTGACCTTATATACCTAATATTAGATAGATAGATAATTCTTTATTGTGACACCACTTACTATACAAAAATAACATCAAAAAGAAATCTTACAATAAAGTGTCACAATGGGCGGCCTTATCACTAATATTGATCTCTTCCAGGCAACCTTTGGATGGAGAGGAAACACAGGAATAACAAGACGGATATTAGAGCATAAAGAATGAGATTGCCGTTTCGCTCAGGCGTAGAACGGGAACTTACTGGCTGAAATATTAGGCAGCGATGTATTCGCAATGCAATAGCACCAAAATTTTAGCTTTTTGGCCTTCACACTACTACTAGCATAATATCTTGTTATACACTTCCCTTCCGCTTGGCTCTGATATGTTGTCAGCGGCCGAAATAAAACAGTGGCAAGTGCGAATCAGGCCAAACTTTAGAAGGGTTCCGCTTAGCCCGTAAAAGAAAAAATATAGGCTAATTGCAGAGCTTTTTGTTTTTATAGAGAATATGGTATATAATGCAATGCACTGTAATTTCAGATTCATTTCTTGTTTAGTCTTTTAGATACGGTCCATAGTAAAATGGTCTTGAATTTGTCAACGGCCCCCCAATTTTTTTAAGGTAATTATATAATAATTACCTTAAAAAAATTGGGGTATAAGTAGAGTATCAACTCTACTTATATGCAAAAATAATTTACTTTTCGAAAAGGTATGTACTGTATGTATTGAAAAATATTTTCTAATTGAATATTTGTTTTGGGTCAGCATAAACATATTCTAAATTATAGTTTAAAACTCATTACGGTTACGATCTAGAGGTATGTGACATACGAAGGTACAAAGTACAAAGGACAGTGGAGTCTACTAATAATGATCCGATTTGCCCTTGGGGAACGGTACCCTAAAACGTCCATTATTTGTCACAAGCGTCAAGTTCACTACATCTTTTAATAGCCATAGATGCATCTACTCGTCAGTAGGCAGAATGTTGCAATGAGTGTTGCCAAGATTCGTCGCGTCACTCGCGTCAAGGAGAGTTCATCGACTCGGGCGAGTTGTTGCGTTCGGCTCGGTCAAGGCAGCGGCAATTTGTTTTTACCTTGCACTTCATAACATCCAAACCAATGCAGGTTTAGCATTTGCATAGATAATAAAGCTCGTGTTCCGGAATAAGAATCAGGTTCTTTCTTGACTATTGGCAAAGGCAAAAGGTATGTAATTTTCACGTTTTGTGTAAGTACTTATACCTTTTATTTATTACCGATTGGTACTCACTATTGAGCAATGGACTATCTGCGCGGCAGACCATAGCCATTGCCGCTTGTCTGGACCATCACTGCTTCAACATCAACGAAAACAGACACGCTAACTCGCACTTATAACCACATGAATAAAGAGCGGTACAGAATGAAAGCTGCACTACTACACGCACAGCTATGTGTGAGTAACTGGTCACTGACAAGACACGCGGGAGTTGCAGCAGCAGCCGGCGACCGCTTTGGTACGGAACCGGAAATCGCACAGTTTCGTGGTTCTATTGCTACTGATTACTGATAATGTGATAATATAAGGCACAAAGTTGCCGGCCTTAAGTTTTTTTTTTGAGAATGTGGGTAGACACAACTTTTTCCTCCATCACTGTCCTTTAATCGGAAAACGATGCGCACAGGATCGTTCCTGTGCGCATCGTTGTCAAATTAATCCTCGTGGATTCCGTATAATTATGATCGATATTCCAAAATATACTCAGGAAGCGCTTTCGCTTTAAATGGAACACACCATCAGCTTCTCTATTTCCAGATAAATTTAATTTAGATGAATTCAAGTACAGTGTGAATCATCGTTTCTCACTAGGTGAGACTGTCACGTTAGTCAAATGTATCATCATCTAATAGAAAAAAAATATACCCACAAAATGGAACCGACTTCAACACTCAAAAGTGGAAACAAACACTATTGAATGTTGAAGTCGGTTCCATAATTTGGTTTAAAAAAACCTCTTTTAAGTGACCCTTGCTATACTTACGGGATCGATTATCATTCACTGTCAACGACTATATCATCAAGATAGGAAAATATTTTTCAACTATTGGAGTGTAACTCTAAAACGGTGATTTTTACGAAATTATAAATGGGACAAAACAACAAGCAGCTTTCAAATAAAAAAGAATTATCAAAATCGGTTCATCCCGTCAAAAGTTCTGAGGTAACAAACATTTAAAAAATGTAGATGAATGAGAATCTCCTCCTTTTTTTGTAGTCGGTTAAAAACGTCTAAGTCGCATTTGTGTAAAAAAACATTATGAGCTTACTGTTCATTTGTCTGTGTAAATATGGCCTAAGTCTTTGAGGAACTTTCTATATAGTGGTAAAAGAAATATGCTGATCATCAAATTACCACTGCCCCCGTTAGACGGGGACATAGAGTCCGGGGACAATGTGAATACACCAGCATGCATGACATTACATTCCTTTATAATAATAACTATTGGTTAAGTACATATTATCATAGTAGTTTCGATTATACAAGAAGCAACAAAATTAACACTTAATAAGTCCAAAGAAAATCCTTTTTTATGCAATTATAGTTTTTTATCATTATAATTTATATCAGGAAATCACGCTTGAATTGAATTAATGATGTAATCAAATCAATACAAAAGATTCTTCTTAATTCTATTAGACTTCATGATATGTACTCATTAATGTCTCTGTAGAAGTAAAGTCCAATTGTATAATTTGTGATAAACGTTGATGAAACGCAGAGAGTTGAAATACATAGAGTAGTTATATCCGAACACCACTGCTCTAAAAGCGTACTAGAATTTACTCTCTCCTTCATCATCCATCCATTTCATTGAGATTCGTTCCTAAGATAAAACAAAATGTCGATTTTCTATTTCAACAATAAAAGCAATAATTACGTAAGAAATGAAACAGTTTTCTTATCTCTAACAGTGCCTGTATAATTGGTGCAGAGTCTAAAGACACAAGGAAGGAATATTGTCCACAGATTATTCCTAAAAAACACGATTAGCCGCGATGTATTCACCGGACGGTCGGAAGTGCAAGACTGGTAGTGACGGGTAATTACTCTGAATTCGTCTAGTAAATATGGAGGGCATACAACTCATCTACACGTAAAAAAAACTTAGATGAAACGTAATAAATGTAATATAATAACGTAATACCCATTTACATCCTCAACCCTAGATAGACATGTCAAAAAAAGTTGTTGTGTTCAAGATAACTTCAACAATTTAATTCACATATTTCATGTTTAAAGATTGTTATGTTTCTTTTTTGCTGTTGGGTTTATATATGTATGTGCACATGTACTTGATCGTCAACGTGATTTGTAAACAATAATGCGCTGCATGCTATATTTGCAACCATATCATTGTCTTGACAGCAGAAACATTTAGTTCTTATTGACAATAACTAAAAACTACTGGAACAAAGTTGATTACAGGACCAATTTCAGATAAGGTATACTTTAACAGAATCATAACAGAAAGCAACCAAATCAGAAACATGAAAATGCGATAGTCGTGATGCTAATGAAAAAGAGACACAAGTCGATACTTGTAGGTAAATATGAAACAAAAACTGTTTTTATAGAAACAAACACAAAGCGAATCTTCTGTTTTTAGTTGCTTTGTATATTTTGTATTTAAACAACTGAACTAGTCGGTTTGATAAAATATAGAACGAAGAAGGCCTCAGCCTAGAAAAGGACTACTAAAATCTAGAATACTTTTTCAAAGGGAGCGGGAATATACGGATTCCATGTCGAGTACGTCACATATTCGTCACATGAACTAATTAATTTGGAGGAACCCCAGACATTCAGCTCAAACAAACATAAATAAACTAGTCTAGACAAACTCGCGCAGTAATCATAACCCTTTAACCTAGTCCTAGAAAACTACAAATCTACTGGCAATGAGTTTGCAATACTAGTTCCTCATACAATCGTTATCTATCGAGCCTTGACCCATATTATTGTCAATGATAATTTAATATATTCCATTAAAAACAATCGTATTTATGAACAAAGTCCGAATCCCATGAATCATTCCGCACAGATAACAAACCACACAAAACGGGACAGGAAAACTGCAGTGTTTTTTCTGTTTAATTTGTAAATATCGTTAATATTGAATGATAGATCAAGGATTAGGAGGAACCTGTTCTATAGAAGTGAAAAAACGGAAGGCCAGAGTAAAGGAAATTGAGATAATATTGCAAATAAAATAGACGAATAGAATGCTGTCGCTATCGTTTTTAACTGTGGAGGTCTATCCAGTTTTGTTCATATAAGAGTAGTCTTGAACAAGGCAGTGAGGTACTTGGTCCACTGCGATTTAGGGTTACTCGATCCAATAATCCAAAAGGCAATATTGGACGAGATCATAAAAAAATAGAAGGATCACTACGCAATGCCATTGCAATAAATAAGGGACTCTAGCTACGAAGCAATAAAGTGCACTTCAGCTCGGAAACCTGAAGTACCTAATATTTATATTAACCAGCAAGGCATCTCTCTTTCTATCGCATAGCTCTGATCTCTTCTGACGCGGCAAGAACCGAAGAATTATCCCGTCCAGATGGATAACCGATGAACCTGTAGCTTTGTATTGTACCTAAAGTGCGTAGTGAGCCAGGTCTGACGAGACCGGAAGCATGAGAGACAAGATATAATGCAAGGTAAATGAAATGATAATGATAGGTTGATTGATATTTAAGTAATAAAGGTGAGGGTGAAAACATGAATTTTAGGATGTGTAGCTAAAAAGAGAAAAACACATACTCACTGACGCACAAAATCTACTGGAACTAGTGGAACTATAGAGATAAACAAAATAAATAAATCTACACTCTAGCTTATAACCGGAATTAGACATATGCTTTAATTAAAATACATCAGATTAGTAACACATACCAGATATACAAGAATCAACTTTTTGAAATGAATCAACGAAATATTAAGATTCTGCGTCAGATATTAAATCCTTTCCTGTTAAGTTCTCGCTGATGATAAATCCAAATATAGTCTTAATCGACTTTGAAATGATAGATATTTGTTGTACAAGGATAGAACCAATCAAAGTTTCCTTATCAGAATGGACAGTGGACAATATTGAGAATATCATTAAAATGTATGATTTTTGTCTTGTTTTCTTTTAATACGAGTACATATATATCTTTACTATCCTAGATCACGGCGCTGCGAACAGGAATGAATTTTATACTACACCTGCTCGGAAAGTACCTTGATACTTTATCAAATTTACGGTAGAAAGTACGTCATTGCATATCGAACAAATATGCGGGGAGAAAACGCATCTGAGCGGGAGAGAAAAGTGTATGAAAATCCATTTCTTACGTGGTTTTTCTTTTTAAATTTTGGGTAAGACTATGCGCTGGTAACCTAAATATCAAAAGCCAAAAAGTTTTTACAGTGAGTTTTTATCTCCAAGTTCGCAAAATGACACTGGCCACTAGCTGTGTGTTGGATGGTGTCAAACAATTTGAAAAAAGAACATGTGAAAATTGCAGACGCCATTGGCGCCATTTTCAATTTGTGTGTTGTTTGAGGATTCAGTTTTCGTAGAAAAGTAAAATAAAAGGTAGGTGTAGTATAAAGCACTATGTATCACTCGAGAGAAAGTGCGATTCCCGATCTCGGGTGTTTTAAACGACACCCTCGACGGTAATCGGTCACTTTCTCCTCTCGGTGAACAATGTACTATTGAATGTAGTGAATTTTAAGTGTATTATCCGATTAGTTACAAAAGTTTTGACATGTACTCATTCAAAACGCTTTTTTATACAGATCTTATTTATTTGCTTTAATTGAATGTTTCCTCACGTTTCGAGCATTATATCCACTATTTCTAAACAGGTCATAAGTCCCATTAATAATTTCAACTCTAAAAACTAGGCTCGTTATTTTAAACTTTTTTGTTTAGTTTTTGCTTTTTACCTATGTACGTAACGTATTGTACCTAATCAAGATATATTGTGATATTGTAAATCTAAATGTTATTATATTTATCGAGAATTCAATGTTTAGACAAACCTAACATACTTTTTAAGATATAGACATAATGTATATTATAAAATTTTAAATGCATTAAAAAATAAAATAAAAATAATTACTATAATTATTTTTTGCATGGGTGGCTTTGTATCTTGGTGACGGCGGCGTAGTCATGGCCATGAAACCCTATTCTCTTTGGGGCTAAATGAGTCTCTGACCCTCACATTAGCGTTAAGGTGAAGTGGTCTTTAAAAAATGTCAGACTGCGGGCGTAGGACGGAGAGGCCTCATTTCACATTCGAGTGAGAATAATAACTAAATAGAACTATGTAATATTTAAATAAAATAACCGATTTTTTATTTATTTATATAAAAGTTAGCTTTTTGGAATAAATCCTTCAGTTACTGTATCACATGATGTAGTAGTTAGACATAAAATTTGTATTGATACGATTTACTATAAAATTAATGCTCACGTTAAATTTCCTATTTTCTGAATTGTTTTTTAACGTGAGAACCTGTAATTGGCTTTCTTGGTGTTTATTTTTACAATATTTATTTATAACTGTAATTAAAAGCTTTAGGTCTTCCTATAAATTAATAAAAAATAAATATATAGACACAAAACTTTATTAAGCGAAATTTTAAAGCTGTATTTATGATTTTTTTCAACAAAGAGAAATATATGGACTCATGTTTTGGGATCAGGCACAGTATTTTTCATATCCTCTAGAATATATTATATTTTATTCATATGTGTAAGGTCGCTTCAATAACCGTCTAGGGAAGATATACAATAGCATGACAGTACTCCAAAGGATATAAATCCGGGAGTAACGCTTAGAGAAACCTATCACAACGTTTACAACGTTTTCTTTTCGTCGCCAATGCCTGCTGCCCATGACGAGCACGCTTAACCTTTTTTAGGGTTCCGAACCCAAAGGGTAAAAACAGGACCCTATTACTGAGACTTCGCTGCCCGTCCCTCCGTCTGTCACCAGGCTGTATATCAAGAACGGTGATATCTAGACAGTTGAAATTTTTACAGATGATGTATTTCTGTTGCCGCTATTTTAACAAATACAAAAAGGTGGCCAAGTGCGAGTCGGACTCGCGCACGTTGGAACAGAATAGGTTAAAATATGAAGTCTAATGTTGTATAGCTAATGGTACGGAACCCTCGTGCGCGGGTCCGACTCGCACTTGGCTGATTTTAATAATAATTTTGTATAAGCCGGTATTGTCAGGTGCCGCCTGTCTATGGGTATTATTTCGTGTACATATCAAACAGTTTATAGCAATAGCCTAAAATTTACTCAAACTTTTTACCATCGTATTACACCATAATCTCTTCCATGCAAATTATCGGTTTTTAAACATACAATGCGTTTTTACACGACTGCCCAAAAAAGGAGTTATGTCAGGGTCCACTTTAACTTCTAAACGGCTTATCTGCTTTAAATGTATGAGATATCGTTGGATTTGTTTTCATAGAGCAAGTTACACTGGGTGTACATAAACAAAAACATACTGGCGGATTTTAGACGCCATGATGTGAGAAATCATTTATTTTTACTTCCTAACCAATCGAGTGTGGCATCAAAATGAGGAGCTTAAAAACGATTCAAAAAATATACATATGTATATAACTTGCAGTTTTAATTTCAATGGAACGATATAACGCTTAACGAAAATAAACAATTTACAGTCGGGTTTTTCACTTTGTTAATTAATTTACACTTGTATACTATTTCAGCACCGACCATGTCTTTGTAAAGTAACCGGATACATAGTATTCAAATAAGATTAATAAGAAGTAATACTTAAATACAATCCCTCCCAATTTTATGATCGTAGGATTAGCAGCTCGACAGTTAATTAACAATTTGACCTTAACTTCTCTCAGTCAATTAAAATAAAACCTGCGAAGTCTGAAACGGACTCACGCACTAAGAATTCTGTACTAAATACTAATACAATTTATAATTATATATATATAATAATTGTGTGCTAACATTTTTTGATCGTTAGCAACAGTATGTATTAGTATAGCGGGTCCATGGTTTGAATCCCGCCCCGGGTTGAGCTTCACCGCATGGTGGAAGGGCATTTTGCGAGAAAGAAAATCTGTCACCAAGCACGTAGCGGTGTGTTCCGGCAGCTGGCCTTAAAGCCAGTAATTCTAGGTTAAGCCTGTTAACACCTTCGACCACATCATCACTTACCATCAGGTGGGATTGTGGTCAAAGGCTTACAAATTAATAAAGGAATAAAAAATATGCTTATATTGAACACAAACAATCCTAAATTTAGGACTGTTTTATTTAACAGTCTGAGTATTCACTTAAGTGATTACAAAATGACAACGAAGGAGCAATGTAAACTACGAGCGAGATACAAATACGCGACCATCCGTCCCTATATAGTTGGGACATGCTCTCTTCAACATGCCCAACTGGACTATCGTAGTGAGTGAGTTATAGCTCAAATTTATCCGTTCGCTCCTATTGTTGAACGGAGCGATATCTGCAGCCAAACTGAATTAACTACAACAAGACTGATTTTTCAATTAGCTTTTGACGCAACCCCATAATTTTAACATTGTAAACGATTAAGCTTATAAATTTACAACGAGAGGATAAAAAATATTGCTCGAAGTTCAAATATTACAAAAATATTATTGTACAAAAATTTTATGTTAGAATTAAGTTTAGTTTCTTCGTAGCGCCTTCCGCATACAAACGTAATTTCATTATAGTAATTAAACAACTTTAAATGGTTTAAATCGCGTATTTGACATTATTTTTGTGTGTTGTTTAATTGCTATGTGTAACAATCGCGAAAACCTAAGACAACGTAATTTCATTATATTTTAAATAGGTACGAAGTGTACAAACTCGGTGAAATTTGGCATGCATGTTTACAGGCCTAATAATATGTATGCTTTTGGTATTTTTATTATTTACAGTGAAAATAAGAATTAACATACAAAACGATTTTTCCGAAAAATTTCGTAATTATATACTCGTATTTTTACGGAATACTAGCAAACCAGAAGCATAGTTACAGAGTGTTAGTATATATGCATGCCAAATTTCACTGACTTGAAACACTTTATTTAAATAAATTAAGAAAAAACTAAGTTTGTGTAGAAAGCTATATAAAAACTCTTCACATCCAAAAACAGGTCTGTAAAGTGTTCCGTTTCTGATATGACCTACGGACAAACAGCAAAATTACAAGAAGCCTCGTATTGCCCTTTGGAAATGGAACCATTTAAACTTAAGATCATCACAATATTACGTGAGGATATCCAGGCATCCACCCGTATAGCCGGGGTATGCTCTGACCGTTAAGCTAACATAACATAACAGACTTTCTACAAGATTTTTTCCCCTCGTTCTTAAATATTGAACGGGGATGTATAATCAATATATAATAAATTAAGATCATGGTTATTGCATTTTAAGCCTTACTGACAAGTATTGTTTTGTTCTCTTTTGATTTGTTCAGAGCTCCATCTGGTTGGAATGAGATTCAGTTGATTGCCAGTACGTCGTAGCAATGTGTTGCGCTATATGACTGTAAACTACGTAACATAGAGTGCATGTTGATTCAATAATATCCTATTAACGGTCCTATTGAAATATAGCGCAGCTTGACTAGCAGACTTCTGCGGGACAAAACATTGTCAATTGTTTTGTCCCGCGCGTCTATATATTTACACCAATGTTAGCCGGGTCTCGTAAACTAGACACATCTAGAAACAAGATACGTGTTATCTTTTGTTTTGAAATGTTTGAAAACACTCGCTGGTAAGTCTTAAATAGTTGTTCTTAACTAGAAACCAATATATAAACGGAATCGAGTTCAAATACAGAAAAGAATTAAATAAATTGTTGAAGTCGGTACTCGGTAGTACTCTGAGCTTACATTTTCAGGTCTAACTTCCACAAGTTATTTAATGCTTTACAGCAACATTATTATAGAACTTACTTACCTTCTGAAATGTGTTCCCCGAGATTATTTCGAAACTATTCCTATTGAACACATCTCCATCTGAAGATTGTAGATATCGTTTATCGCAATAAGCACTTATTATAATTAACCCGTTCTTTGCACCAAAGTAATGGGAGGTCTGTGAATGGATGCAATAAAATGATTAACGTACCTACCTACCTATGAAACGGCAATCGAAATTTTTGTTATTATTATTTAAGTACCTACTTCGAAAAGTTGCCATTTTCATTTTGTACATCACATGACAATTTAAGTACCTACATACTTCGTTTTTCAGTAATAGCTTATGAACTACAACTTTAGTATTTTATTCATGCAGAATTCTTGTCGGTCTAAAAGAATAATGCAAGGTTATGTCGACCAGAATCTCGTGGCATTTATTTTGCATGATAATGCAAACTTTTCACAATTCAAGTCGAGTATGAGTTGTGTCAAATTCTTAAAATATCCGTTTCTAGAGTATTTTTACGGATTTTTAATTATTCGTATGCAATTTTATATAAAATTTCGAAAAAACAGTACCCAAGCGAAAAACATTGTTTTTAAATTTTATAGCAAAATTCACGATGAAGAAGATAAAAATCAGACGCAATCTTCGATTTTCAAGCGCGTTAAAGTGGGACTAAATGGTTTTGATTTTCGACCAGATCGTTGCCCTCGTTATATTATTAACACCATATACTTAAGTACCTGATATTAAAATAAAATGCTAATTATTGGTGTAGGTATGAGGTACTTACGTTTTCAGGTGAACGCACATTTTACGACCGTTTTCAAAAATAACTTTAATATTTGAGTCAATTTGAATTTTTACTTCTATCACGGGGTACTTTGTAATATTAGTAGCCTAATTTGTCTTAAGGCGTCTCTGAACCCCGGGTTAAATAAATTTCTTTATCTTTATTATACTTTTTCTAAACTAAGATTTGATATCTCTTTATTTTCTAAGATAGTGTTATATAAGAACACATTAAAAAGCTGTGAGCAATTTTGTACGCTTCGGTCACCTCTAATAATAATAAAACAAAACTTAAAGTTACGAATCTTGTGCAACTGATTCATCATTTAAGTATAGGTAAAGTTCTGACTAGGTTTAAGTAAATTATTCGTAGTAAATTAGAATTTATCATTTCTATATTTTATCTTTAGCGCCCTCATATATTAAGGCACTGGTCTACATATAGACAATGTGAAAATTATAAAATATTTTTTTAAAGAAAGATAAGTTTTCCGGACTCACTGCGTGAAAACGAGATGCGATGATATTACACTTACGTAAGTACAGACGTTATAGGTTATTAACAAGTCAACAAATAGTCTTGTTTGTAGTACAACGTAAGTTGAACTATAGGTGTCGCTCCATCCCAACACTCAAACTTGGTGTAGATCCCCGGTAGGGCATTTTGCATACCACCCTCAAGTAGAAAATCTGTCGCAAAGCACCTAACGGTGTGTTCCGGCAGCTGTCCTTGAGAGCCAGTAGTTCTAGGTTAGCCTGAACAACATCTACAACTACATCATCACAAACCATCAGGTGAAATAGTAATCAAAGACTAGCCTATCAGCTCTAAATATAAAACAATAAAAAAAGAGATCCAAATTTAGTTTTATAGACGTATGACGTACTTTACTTTCACTCGATAAAGTACTACGTCCCATTAAATATACATTATTCCATAAACGTTTAAGATTTTTTATTCTCTAAGAACTATAACTACGTACTCTTTGCCTAATTACAAAATAAGAAATACCTACTAACATGGAATCAAACAAGGTGAAGCAATATTATCATCATAACAAATATAGCTCTTACAAAAGCAGCAACACAAATATTGAAATTTTGTCTTCACTTTTTACTAAGCACGTGTACTTACCTACTTATGGATGTGTCAATCGTGTGGAAACATGGTAGCGTAACTCCACAGTTTTTCAAATTGTAATACTGTGGTAACTCTTATTATAGTTTTTTAAAGCCCTTCATTTGGATACCCGATGGGTTCGGAAGAATAAAAATGTATTTTGTTCTCACAATACGGTGTTTAAAATACGCCAGTTTCAATAATCAAACATATGTTGTAACTAAAAATTTATGCTTTTTCTTCCAATCATCAATCCGCTATTTTTCCTTTGTGATATAAGTTGCTTCGTATCAAATTTCAAGATTCTGAGTTCACGGGAAGTACCCTGTAGGTTTTGATTCCCTTGCGATAGTCGAAATTTTGAGGCATATACGGCAGTATCTTTTGTTTGCGTTGGCTTAGAAGTTTGATTTTTTCACAGCATCAAAGGACAGTAGACCTGAATATTTGATATGAATTCCACGCGTTCCTAAGAAAAGGGGTCTTGACAGACAGACAGCCAACAAAGTGATCCTATAGGGGTTCCGTTTTTTCCTTATGAGGCTCAGAACCCTAAAAATTAACCTTTTAAAGTATAGTTGGGAAATGTTTACAATCACTACCCACATATTCCATACTACTACAGCCGTATGATTTGAGAAACACGTGTCATCTATTCTGATAAGATAAAATAAATTACAACAATGTTTTTTACATCAGAACATTAAAAATCACGCCTATGAAGCAACTCATTGCACGCTATTTCAAGCCAACAAAAAACTACAGTAGGAGAAGTACTTTAAAATAACCATTGCAACACTAATGTGGCAATTGAAGCTTAAGTCAGTGTTAATAGGTCAATGTACCTATATATATTATATTCTACGGAAGCAACTAACTGTCTGATGATTTTTCGATCTCTTTGGTTCTGACGGGAAAGAGCTGGACAGAGCCTGGAAAGAGCCACTAAAGAAGATAATTTGTGCATATTTTTTTTTAATGATGATGGATTAGTCGGTATGTAAAAGTAAATGTGTTGGTAAGGTGTTAACAGGCTTAAATCCATTAGCATCACACGCAACCAAATTCGGGCTTTCGAGTGAAATTCTATTTCTCAATCGTGCGCTCGTAGAGTCAAGACCTCCTGAGGATACTTCGTGTAGGATAGAAACGCATCGAAAATTCTTCCGGTTTGGCTGCGTGGCGTTTGTGACGTCACGTCGGCTATAACAGGAAAATGAGGCGGAATTGTCACTAGAAATATTGTTATATTTTTAAGTGTTTTATTAAAATATTAATTTTATGTTTTCTTAAAATATCGCGTGATCAAAATGCTGGCATATATTTGGCTCAACGAATAAGCATTGCAATTCAACGGGGCAATACTGCCAGCATGCTGGGAGTGGGCTGGACGCTACCAACTGGGAGTGGAGCCATACTAACAGACTCATAGGCAGTCTAAATGACTGCCTATGAGTGTGCTATGATTAGAGATCCGCGCCACGCCGGCGTGCCGCCACCGAGGTACCTCGGCGCGCCGCCGCCGCCGCCGGGTCATGTACATATTCGCGCCGACGTCGAAAATTAATTTAGAGTTTTCTGCCGTGAGGTGCAGTACCCTGGATAGCTGAGGTGTGGGGGAGTGCTTCGGCCGGAATCCGAACTGCTCCGGTCGGGACTTCATGTGTGGGGCTATCTGACTTAAAAAGAGGCGTTCAAAGACATTCAAAATGCTTGTCAGTAGCGTGATAGGCCTGTAATTCTCGGGTCTCCAAACGTCTTTGCCCGGTTTCGGGAACATAACCACGTGGCTAATTTTTCATTGAGAGGGGAAGTGCTCCGTGCGCAGGATCCCGTTAAACAGGCGCGTGATAGCTGCCGTAGTTTTAGAGGGCAGGTGGATCGCCGCTCAAGATCTTCTTCTGTGTTTAATGGGACACTGAAGTATTCATCGAGGAACTGTTCCACAGAGTCTGAGTGTTCTCTGTTCACTGTGGGATTGGGCTTGAATTAGTTCTCAAGGGGTTGGACAAATATTTCTGCCTTGTCCTCTGCCGTGTATCTCAAGTTGCCATTTTCGTGGAATAGACAACGAATCTTTTGCGGAGTTAGGCCAGTTCTGTGGATGGGGTCTCGTGAATGTTGCCAAGTTTTTCTGAGCAGGCGTTTTTCTTTTATGAGCTCTCTTATATAGCGGGGGAGGGTGGGCAATCTCGATTCCCCTTAGGGGTTTTCTTTAATTGTGGCGGTATGAAGTGCCTTCTGTATGCATTGAGTGATCTCTTCTGCAAGATTGTCCACTTCTTTTAGGGTTGTGACAGGCCTTGAAGTTGAGGTCGCTCATGCGGTTTTCATATACTTAGTTAGGTCAGTCGATTTTGGGCTTTCGTGGAAGTCTGTGTATCGGTTGGTGCTAAGATCCTGTTTCTCCAATATTTCGACTTTTTAATTTGAGTAGGTACTTACTTGTATGCAAGAAAATAAACGTTTACACTTTTAGTACATATACAGCAGATAAAATTTTTCTATTCCACTATATAGGTAAAAAAAATCATATCACGCCGGCTACGCCGCGCCGCGCCGGGTACGTTTACCAACGCGCCGCCGCCGACTTTCATGACCGCGGCGCGGACCTCTAGCTATGATTTATAGGTTGTCTAAATGCTTTTATTGTAGTAGCTGTGGTGTTGTATATAGTTCGTAGTATTTTGTTTCATAAAGGCATACCGCCAGTAAAAAAAAAAAAAAAAAATTATATGTATAATCAAGATCTCTTATAATTCATCGTCAAACTGTAAAAGCATCGTTCAAGAAGCAATTCCTTTAAGTTTCCTTAATTGTTTTATTCGTATTATAGTTGGTACCTACTGATAGCTTTAATATTAGTACTGGTATATTATTAAAAATATGATTTTTTATTAAAACATGAAAGGGATTTAGTTTGAACCTTACGCCACACGTGATAAACGTTGATATTATTGTCGCCATTGTTCCCTCTGCTTTTGTTCCTGATGCATTGTTCAACTAGCTTTTGACTTTGACCTTTATTGAAATCAATATTATTGCAAATATACAATACATTTTTTTAAACCATTTGTAAGGAAATGGTTTCATTAAAATCATGTTCATATCCGGTTTTTGTTTGGCTAAATGTTTTCTAGGGGTACATGTACCTGGTAGGTACTAAATATTATTACAAGCTGACATTTAGTGAGAGGCTTGGTGGAAACGTAGATTTCTCGTAAAAGGGTGGTTGGACCGGGACCCATACTGCATAGTGGTAGTACCATAGTATACTGAGCTGGTACATAGAGCTTTCTTTAAAAACTACCTGAGTTCCGTCATATTTTAAGATTCGTTAGCAGTTCGTCCAATACGCAATTCGTCCAAGTCGTAACAAGTATTCGAGATTTATATGGAACCACCTCGGACGTATTTTACCTTTCCAATAAAAAAAGAATCATCAAAACGGGACTACTCTGTTATACTTATGTGTGTAAATATAAAGTTATGCGAGGTCACACGAAAAAAAAAAATATGAGCGTCGCCTGAGAAACTCCTCCCTTTTTGGAAGTCGGTTAAAATAAATAGATTCGGAAACATACCGGCAAGAGATTCATTTTTATTATTATCCTACTACCTAATTATATTAAAATTATGTAGATATATGTACATTCTACAAATAAATAATATATTCATAGTATACATCATCTCCCATAAATACCTCTGCTTTCTTGGAGAATACGTATTCAACAGAGTTAACCGCCTCCTTAAAAAATTTAATGTAAATCTAAGGGCCCGTTTCAGAATGTCGTAATAAAGTTTCGGGTTGCTATGCAACACATAAAATAACTGATTGATAAAAATGACAGTTAACATACAGCGCGTTAGGCTAAATCGATGACTGTGAAACGCAAAGATAGTGTTTTGTTTAATAAATATGCTCTGGGTAGTAAAACTGGAACTTATATGTATATAACTTATGATGATGAAGCGGAAAAAAATATTCAAGTTATTAAATAAACCCAATAGTGGACTATTGGGTTTATTTAATAACTTGAATATTTTTTTCTAGTATATCTAACTCTAATATCTAATAACTTGAATATTTTTTTCTAGTATGTCTATCATCTTGGTAGTATGTGTATATATGTAAATATATTAATACACAAAAACTTTTAACACTTAAGTATATTAAAAAAATTACACACCTTCTCTTACATTTATTTATATCCGTTCACAAACTCAAATCACACACATATACACTAACATATACAAACATCATAGTCACATATACCGTCATGTTATATCTCATATTTTTGAACTAAATCCATAGCATATCGGGCTATATTTATTGGTATATTTAGCTGGCGTAGGAACACTCTCTCACAAGATACAGTTTGCTAAAAACTAGTTTGTGAGGTAGGGCTCTGTTATTATATTGCCTACCAATTCCAATGTTTGTTTACTACTACTTTGTGTACTGTCATTTATATGTATGACTGTTTAAAATAAATAAAAATTATTATTGTATTAATGTAGGTGTTAACAATAAATGTGTTTTTGCCTTATCATAATATTATTGTATCACCATTTGGTATAAATAGCACTTTTAATGGTAACACCTACAGAAAACAAATATAATAAATAAAATCTTACGATGTGTCAATCTGGCCATGTTGCACGACAAATTCACTAAGTACATAAACACAGTATACACTCAATATTTCCTCATTATCACACAGCCGTGGACGTGGTATCAAATGTATGTTACGTTTCTAATTAAGTAATTTTCCTATTAATATTTTTTAATTTTACACAATGATTATTTTACATACCGATAAAAAAGTAGGTAGGTATATATAGATACTTGTATAGGTATATCAGAACGTTACGCAGTAACACTATGTAAGGTGTTGGGAAATTTTATTTTATCATGTTCCTATCCTTATCTCACTTCTTGACGTTAAAATTTCTACAACTACACTAAAGTCATAAAGATGAAATATTTGTATTTTTTATATAACGAATTAACATAAACTGCTAAGTCTGTGTAGGTATGACTTCTAGGTTAGCCTGTACAACATCATCACTTACCATCAGGTGAGATAGTAGTCAAAGGCTAACCTATCAGGCATAAAAAAATGACATGTACCCTAAGATTTTTTTACCTGTAGATCAGTTGTTTGCCCTCCATATTTACTAGACGAATTCAGGGTAATCGCCTGAGTCACTACCAGTCTAGCACTTCCGAGCGTCCGGTGAATACATCGCCGCTAATCGTGTTTTTTCGGAATAATCTATGGACAATACACCTTCCTTGTATCTTTAGACTCTGCACCAATTATACAGGCACTGTGAGAGATAAGAAAACTGTTTCATTTCACGCGTAATTATTGATTTTATTGTTGAAATAGAAAATATCGTTATTTTGTTTTATCGTTGGAACGAATCTCAATGAAATGGATGAGCGAGATATATGTATCGTTTGGTGTGAGAGAGTGAAAGAGATGCAGCATAATGGTGATCGGAACGTCTCGTGGCGGTTCGGTGGTAACACGAATTGCTTATTTATCTCTTTCTAACAACAGATATGACGCATAATATTTGAACGTTCTTTCCTTGTCATTACAAACTGCTTATAGATGTGCGTAGGTATGTACATAGGTAAATTCTAGTAAGCTTTTAGAGCAGTGGTGTTCGGATATAACAACTCTAAGTATTTCAACTCTCTGGCATGTACCTGTTAGATCTAATTATTATTAAAAGCTGATTTCGTGAGAGCACGGGGTCTAGTAGAAGCGTAGATTTCTCGTAAAAATGTGGTTGGAATGGGACCCACACTGCATAGTGGTAGTACCATAGTATACTGAGCTGGTATCTAGAGCTTTCTTTAAAAACAACCTGAGTTCCGTCATATTTTCAGATTTGTTAGCAGTTCGTCCAATACGCAATTCGTCCAAGTCATAACAAGTATTCAAACTTGAAATATATCTTACCTTGAGACTAGTTTTGCTTAATATGAGAATTCTTCTAATCTCTCTAACTAACAAATTATATTAACTCTCTAAATTAACATAAAACTACTGGACTGATTTGAAAAATTCTTTCAACTGCTAATGTTGAAAGAATGCATTATCCTATTGAATCTAGGTATAGAAATTAGAATATTATATCAAAGTTGAAATTTTTCTTAACTATCTGCGCGAAGATATTATTCTAATCTTAAAATGTTAATTGATTTTCATTAACTTTTTAAATAATGTTCATTATTATTTTAGGTACCCATAAAATGATCCAAAACGTAAAAAAATATTCTTACCTGTTAAAAATGTAATCACAAATCTCTCTTATAGCATGCACAAGTTGCCAAAAGTATCTAAATTAATATAAAACCGGCCAATTCATTTCCTTTGGCGTCTTTTGTTTCGTGTTATTAAAATATTGTTTTGAAAACATATACTTGCGACTGGAAAAATATACGAACATAATGCCAACACTTTGTGCTGATATACACAACACACATCAACACAATCTAGGGATATATAAGATACCGACAACTCGTAGCGGTCTTCGAGCTTGAAGACCAACCTCATGTAACCTCCTAACGCTTACTAGTAGGTAGTATTATTATATTATGTTCTATGCTAGTAGCTGGTGCAGGTCTTCCTGGAGCCTTTGCATAGCTGTAGGTATTCTGCCACATCCGCAGTAGTGCGTTAACACACAACCTTGATATCATGTTTTGACTGGTAACAGAGCCTCAGCAACGACGCGTCGGGTAACACCACAGGAAAGAGAAAGCAATTTTAACACCATTTTCTAACATGGCCACCGCTCGTAACATTTCATCTCAACTCAAATGACGACATGACATGACGCTAAAAAGGTCACACGGACAGTTGATTAAAAAAATAAATAAAATTAAGCTCCTTTTCATAAAATAAAACTTAATAAAACAATTTTAATCATAAAAAATTTACCGTCGTATTTTATTTTTTCTTTTGTAGTAAATAATTCTATTTTATATTTTGAAAATAGAATAAAAGAGGTTTCAATCCGTTTATAAACTTTTTTGGCAATTAAAAAAGGTTTTTTGTATAATCTTAAGTATCCCTAGATTGTGTTGATGTGTGTAGATATTGTTGATGACGACTTAAGAGGCAGCCCGTAAAGTAGAAAATTATACCTTTTTCAACCGACTTCTAGAATAGGAGGAGGTTCTCAATTTGTATGTATTTTTTATGTTTCTTACCTCAGAACTTATGACTGGGTGAACCGATTTAAAAAATTCTTATTTGTTTGAAAGCTGATGCTTGTTGTTTGGTCCAATTTATATTGCATCAAAATCGGTCAAGCCGTTTTTGTGTTACACTCCAATAACTGAAAAATATTTACCCATATCTTAATGACAATTATTTTTACCAAAAAAACGAACAGACTGCAACACACAAAAGTGTTTTTTTTTTTTAAATTGTGCGCACAATATTGTGATAATAGGTACTTTTGAACTATCATGGTACCGACTTCAACCAGTTATTTCACACTTTCGGGTGTTGGAAGTCGGTTCCATTTTTTTTTTTATATATGAATCTCAAGTTCTATCGCATGTTAAGTGAAGCTTTATTTATAGAATAGGTATGTTACTTAATAGATCTATTTATAATGTTGAAAATAAAAACCGAGAGGATAAGGGTACGAAAATGATGATGCTGAATCCTGTATCAAAACTTTTTAAGTTGTGTGCGGACTTTTATTTACACTCACTTTAAACGGAGCGGCGGCGCAGCGCCCCGTCGTCGTCGCAGGAAAATATTGCAAAGAAATCCATATACAAGAAACAAAAAAAATAAAAAATATTGTTTATTTCTTACAAGAGGTTACTTAATGAATCATCACAATGCTCTTTATTTGAGAAGGAAGACCCTGCCAGGGTTTCATACAATATTTAATGTTTATGTGCTCCTGTCTTTTATGTTAATTTTTTGTAACAAAGAAATAAATAAATAAATAAAAATAAATGTTAGCGTAAACATATTATTCGTATTATGTTCTTGTGTTTCATCCAGTGTTGGAGAAAATATTTTGTATGACCCTGATACTGTGCCCGGTGAATGGCAATAGGCTCGCCCCCTATTACATGGGACTAAAACCCAATTGGCGAATCGAGTGTGTATACACACCTCTGCCTACCCCTTGAGGGAATAGAGGCGTATTCATATGTATGTATGTATAGATTCCGAAATTTCCGAATAAACATGCTCACTGAAAAATGTATAGTAATTTGTGTAACTTTTTTTCCCTGTCCTAAAAACAATATTACATATCTTCAATCAAATATACTATATTTCACCGTAGTTAAATATACACAACTGAGTGTAGTTGCGCGATAGTTTGTTAGTGTGTATGTTTGTTAGATTGATATATAAACTCTTTATTGCAATTTGCAACACAAAACTTAATTTAAAAATAAATAAAAACCTTACAACTATAGATAACTAACTAGATACAACATAGCTAAGTGAAACAATGGGCGGTCTTATCGCTTAAAGCGATCTCTTCCAGACAACCCAACAATATTGGAGATTTTGAGAGATTACATGGACAGGGTTTTTAATAAGCTAATGTTACTTATAAAACAGTTAATAAAGTTAAGTAAACAAAACAAAATTGAATTATATTATACACATACATAAAAATATACCTACGTAACGTATAAGAATTACATAGACATACATACCTTAATTATATATACCTAAATTGACATATAAAACATATTATAGTATAATTAGTGCAGTAATGTTGTATGTACATATCCAAAGTTACAGCGAGAGATAATAAGTTTTGATCAAGATTCCAATGAACGAACACGTCTTACATTTTAACATTTTAGTTAGGTAGGTACATCATCACGCTGAAAAGATTGAGATCGTGCCCTGGGGTACCTACGTTTCATTATAATCTAGGAGTGTGAAACTGCGCGGCTCAGTTAGTTATACTATAAATTCTAAAAAACACGGACAAGCGCGAGCCTAACTTGCCCCGATCGAAAATTTACTATTTTTGGTAATCATATTTTACTACAATATTATTAATTTATACAAACAAGTTTCGAGCTTCTATAAATGATCGTAACACACAATAAATATGTTTATATTGTTATGGAACCCTCGGTGAGCAAATTTGACATGTACCTACTTAGCCGGTTTTATATTAAACAGATGGGCTAACACTTGTTTAGGATGACCTGTTCGTGAGTGATGATCAGATCGGAGAGGTTGAACAGGCCAAACCTGAGATTGTAACTGGCTTTCAAGGGCACCTGCCGGAACAAACCTACTTTGATTTTTTTCGATAACTCCACAGATATTTTTTTTTTCTGTTTGTTACCTCATAACTTTTAACCTATTTTTAAAATTCTTTTTTGTTTGAAAGCTGAAGCTTGTCGTTTGGTCCCATTTTAAATTTTATCAAAATCGGTCCAGCCGTTTTTGAGTTACACTCCAATAACTGAAAAATATTACCTATCTTGATTATAATATAGTCGTTGATAATGAACGACAATCTGTAAGTAGAAAGGGTCACTAAAAAGAATAAAAAAATTTTTTTTATCAAAAAATGGAACCGACTTCAACACCCAAAAGTATGAAATAACTTGTCGAAGTCGTTACCATGCGCACAATATTGTGATCATAGGTACAATTGAACTTTCATGGTACCGACTTCAACAAGTTATTTCACACTTTTGGGTGTTGAAGTTGGTTCCATTTTTTGGTAAAAAAATTGTCCAATTATTAGTCAAGCCAGACTAGTATTCCTTTTCATTGCTGATAGGCTCAACTGATTTGATAACAATGCGATCGAAGATGTTATTCAGGTTAACCTAGAATTATCTACTGGCTCTCAAGGACAATTGCCGTTATGGTAAGGTTACGGTTAGGTTATGGTAAGGTTATGGTAAGGTTATGGTAAGGTTATGGTAAGGTTATAGTAAGGTTATGGTAAGGTTATGGTAAGGTTATGGTAAGGTTATGGTAAGGTTATGGTAAGGTTATGGTAAGGTTATGGTAAGGTTATGGTAAGGTTATGGTAAGGTTATGGTAAGGTAATGGTAAGGTTATGGTAAGGTTATGGTAAGGTTATGGTAAGGTTATGGTAAGGTTATGGTAAGGTTATGGTAAGGTTATGGTAAGGTTATGGTAAGGTTATGGTAAGGTTATGGTAAGGTTATGGTAAGGTTATGGTAAGGTTATGGTAAGGTTATGGTAAGGTTATGGTAAGGTTATGGTAAGGTTATGGTAAGGTTATGGTAAGGTTATGTAACGGCAATTGTGCTTGACAATACATTGGAAATACATAAAAGGTGGTAGCCAGACGAGCATTCGCAAAATGTCCCACAGGCACAATGTTTTCTCTGTTCTATTTTCAAGTATTGCAGTTTGCTGGTTAGTTTCCTATTGTACAAGTAAAAGGCTTTGAAATAATGTGTCTTGCAAAAATTGCCTTTGAAGCTTTTGTCTGTTTTAGGGCCTCGTAGACGGAAACTTTTAATTTTTTACGAAATGTAATAAATACCAAAACCGTCCGCGTCGTCGCCCAGCAGCATGGATTACTATGCCTGTTTTATTTTGTAGTTGATAGGTAAGCATTTTACTACTGCCTCACCTGATGGTAAGTGATTATGTGGTCGAAAGTGTTAACAGGCTCAACTTAGAATTCCTGGCTCTGAAGGACAGCTGCTGAAACTCACCGTTAAGTGCTTGGCGACAGATTTTCTACTGGAGGGTGGTCATTAGCCAGGCGGCCACTCGCAAAATGCCCTTCCACCATGCGGTGAAGCTCAAGCGTGGGATTATATTACTGTAGTGGGATTCGAACCATGGATCTGCTGCGTGGCTGTCCATAGCCAATGCCACTGAGCCATTACTGCTTCATGCTGTCTGACCGTCCGTATAAGCATAGATTACTAAGAAGGTTGTCTCCGAATAAACAAGATATTTTTTAAAACTGGTACAGTCAATACAAATATATTGTTTGGTGCGGAACCGTCATGCGTCAGTGCCCGATTCTGACTCGCACTTTGTCATTTTTTTAACATAACATGTAAGAATTTGTAGCAACCAGGACCCAGGTAGATAATAAGTTCCGAATATAATATTAGCTTTAATATTATTATTATAATTAAAAGGAGAGGTTGCGTGTTGCGTGTTGAAACTCTTTGATAAAATCTTTAAGAGCTATAAAAATATTTCTACAGGGTTAATTGACATAAAGGTTGGTAATTGTCTCTATAGGTATTTATTATATTATTGGTCTAATTCTATACAATACATAATTTTCCTTTGTTTTGTTCTTTTTTATATTATTATTGTTTTTATTACAGTAGGTAACTCTAGGTTAGTCTGAACAACATCATCGACCACATCATCACTTACCATCGGGTGAGATAGTGGTCAAAGGCTAACCTATCAGGCATAAAAAAAAGGTATAACTATGCCTACTTGGGAGGGACATTTTCATATCAAGTAATTGTGTTGATTATATAAGAAAGGCTATATTTTATAGGAGTTTACGTACCCCAATGTTCTCCATTATTTGTAGGAAGCGCTCGTAGCGAAGCTTACCCATTCTGAATTGATCAGCAAAGTTAAGCAACGTCCGCCGCGGTCATGACTTGGATGGGTGACCGCTAGTGTCATTATTACTACTGAGCGCTTCCGTGCTTCGGAGGGCTCGTTAAGCCGTCCGTCCCGGTTGTTGTCTTCGGATGACAGCCGTTATAGCATGTTGGTAGGGCTTGCGAATGCCCGCCTGGCTAGCTACCCCCCTCAAGTAGAAAATCTGTCGCCAAGCACCTAACGGTGTTTTCCGGCAGCTGTCCTTGAGAGCCTGTAATTCTAGGTTAGCCTGAACTAAATCACATCATCACTTAACATCAGGTGAGATTGTGGTCAAAGGCGAACCTATCAGGCATAAAAAAAATCTTTTATTTATTTCTCGCTAACACAATTGTCTAACATATATGTAACTAGCTTTCCGGGCGCGGCTCCGCCCGCGCGTATGTCGGTTATCGCGCGAAAACATTAACCTCTTTTTGCGCAGTCGGATAAAACTATCCTATGTTTTTTCCCGGGTCTCAAACTATCTCCATACCAAATTTCATTCAAATCGGTCCAGTAGTTTTGGCGTGAAAGCGTAACAGACAGACAGACAGACAGAGTTACTTTCGCATTTATAATATTAAGTACTGATTTCAAAGCACGCCCAATTAATTACTTAGGTACTTACTTGATTTAATACACCACCTTCTTAAGAAAGCCACATTGTGTCATGCACACATCAATATAATACTTTTGGACTGATGCTATAATAATTTATACTGGATTTCTTTATAACCCAACTGTCGATAATGAGATTTGAGTTTGGAATTCCAAAATTTGTATTGAAACATCACCACAGAGGTATTATATCATATTGCGGGCGTTTCTGTTCTGTACGAAGTAAAATTTAAATGTTCACATTTTGTATGTGCTTACGAGTAAGTCCAAATTATAAAATTAAATTTATTCTGTGAAAATGTTGTCATCTAATTTGGTGCTGACTGTCTTGACTTAGAATTGAATAGAAACATTACAACATTTACAACTACAGGATTATCGTTCTTATGTGTATAGAAATATGGATTTTAACGTAAACAGAATATATTACTTATTTCTGCCGTCAGGCACTATGCTTGCATTTCTGTGTTCCGGTTGAAGGGTATGGGTGGGTACGTACCGGTAAAATTACAGGCACATGTCTGAGGGCCATATTATTATGGGCGCAGTGCAACTTGTGACGAAATGCATCTGTTATAGACAGAGTTTACTGCTTAACAGCAGCTGGGCCCGAATGAGATAATAATCACAATACAAAAAAAAACACATGCTAGTTGACATGCACCGGCCATAAAACCAGAGTATAAGCTTTTTCAATTATAATGTTCTTATTGTCTGTTGGAGAAGACATAATGTGATTGCTTGATCGTCATACATTATTTGTAAACTTAGAAAAGCCACAGCATTTGCAAATTGTTCATATAATGACTGAGCATACAATTTTTAATACTTAAACAATTATTTATTATCAATATATTAGGGTCAATAACGTTATATATAATATGATATCGTACTTATACATTTGCAAGTTGCTCTTTGTTCATATATAAATAAGTTATTTAGAGCAACGACTACAGATAATATACATATAATATATTATACAGCACGACACGTTTGAACATGCGATCTGAAAAAATGAGGTAAAAGTTTCGTGAACGGCTTCGTTGCGGCGATTAACATCTCAACATGGTAGCAAGGTTTTTTTGTGAATTCTGACCTGGCTAACTATACCTGGCTAGTAACACAATTAAAAAAATGGTGCCAAGCGCCTACTAGTGTTCTGGCAGCTCTCCTTGGAAGCCAGTTTCCTTTCTAAGTATAATCTGATAGCATTTCCACCATCGTCACTAACGAATAGGTGTGCTAGTGGTCTATAGTCAGTGTTCACCAGTAAAGAGAAGATAACATAAAGCACAGTGATGTTGGCGCTAGCGTCGCTGCCGCCATCTCAATTGTCAAGAAAGTCCAAGTGATAGTAACTACTTTCCATCAAAGCCGGTGCAGTTGCTTTCCAATGACTTTCCGCTTTCTACGCGTCTCTTTATAAGTTCAGTGATTATCTAGTTAATAGTTTCATAGACTAGTCTTCTCTAGACTCTTATATATATTGACTATATAAAATATTACTTATTTTCTTTAAAAATAACCGGAAAAAATAATAGGCTATAACTCTACAATTCCTTCTGCATTGAAAAAAAAACTGCAAAGCATTAGTTCTAAATTTAAAACAAAATGCTATTTCAATTAATGACTGGCTAAAATGATAATGTATTTTAACATATGAGGTAAGCCTTAGTTAATTTAAAATTAAGTCCTTGAAACTACATTGCACGGAAAACCAAAAGAAAATTAATTGTATGTGAAAATAACCGAAAATAGGGATGGTAAAAGATTCGTTATAATGGATTACCTATCAACGTTACTTTGTAGTAAAAGATGGGTCGCATATAAATACTATGACACAAAACAAATAAATACGATATCAGCTAATGGATGGTAGCGATTTTGTTGAAGACTGACCAGGAACAAGCTCGTCAAAAAGGTATTTCTTCGGTATAAATTTGAAAATCCATAGGTTAGTATTACCACAAAAAAGACCGCTTCCAATCCTTTGCTGTTCGCATAATTATTGTGGATGCAAAACGCTGTGACGGCGATGCTCGATAAGAAGTATGAACGGATGTCGTGTTTCCGTACGAATTGTAGTCCGACAATGGAAAAGAGACGAGAGAATGAGATCGCTAAATTCCATCAATCTTGTAGAACATTGGTACCCTGGCAACTTTACGACAATGCTCAAGTGTCTAAAGCAAAGTTTCCAACGAGTCTATTCGTATCTAAAAAATAAGTGGTGCTATTCAGATTTGCGGCGACATAATGTCGATTTTTTTTGCACTGAATCACATTATGGAACTTGTTTTTTACAAACTTGTATTTTTATTTGTCCCATTCTAATGGTCCACATCACGTCGGAGAAAATTGATTTGCTTATCATATTCATATTTTTATTGACATTGACTATTGAGGCAATGTATAAATTGATGTCAACAAGCTATAATGATAAGCCAATAAATGCTGTGATTATTCCATATGGCGCACAAAATACAACAATAATATTTAGGGCCCGTTTCAGAATATTCGAGTAAGTTCCGGTTTTACTACCCAGATCATATTTAATAAATAAAACACTATCTTTACGTTTCACAGTCATTGGTTTAGCCTATTCATCGGTTAAAGCTTGCAACGCCCTGCATGTTAACTGTAATTTTTATGATTCAGTTATTTTATATGTTGCATAGCAACCCGAAACTTTATTAGGACATTCTGAAACGGGCCCTTAGATTAACAAAATATATTCGTTATATAAACATGGATTCCTCAGTTCTTTTTTTACCCCATTTATAGGGTCTGTTGTGTCAGAATGTCCTAATAAAGTTTCGGGTTGCTAACTAACACAAAATAACTGAATGCAAAAAATGACAATTAACATGCAGCACGTTTCAAGCTTTAACCGATGGATAGGCTAAATCGATGAATGTGAAACGCAAAGATAGTGTTTTGTTTAATAAATATGTTCTGGGTAGTATAACCGGAACTTACTCGAACATGCTGAAACAGGCCCTAAATCTATAAAAATATTACTTATAATATTAAATTAGGACGTTGTTTGTCACTAAGGCCAGTATTTATATGTGAAGACAATACGACGTTTATAAATAATAGTAAAATATTGGTCCTATGAATATTTGCACATCAGGTGATAACAAAATCAGCACCTATTTAAAAATATTTAAAAGTCTAATAGCGTTATAATTTGAAATTCAAATTTGCTAATTCAAATTGTATTTTTAATTGATACATTTATGATACTTATAGGCACAGCTTATTTGGTTCGGTTATTTCTTAAAGTAGTAGATATTTATGGCGCGCGTTATGGTTCCAACTTTGTAAAACATTATAGGTACCTAGGTAGTGAATGACCTCATAAAGGGAAATTGAATACAAACAAATGAATTCTTACGCATGCGCACGACAGGCCGCTGCGTACTTATTTTGCGGTCGAAAGACATACGCACATCATACATTGCCTACATTAAGAAAAGAGTAAGAGTAATTATACTAATTATCTAATGACTAAATACGTAATGGTTTTTTATTTATTTTAAAAATAGAATACATAGAGTACCAATTTAAATTAATTCTTACCTTTCACGTCACGATCTAATTTTACGACAAACACGAACAAAGTTGCACAAAGACACTAAAAGCGACGATAATTATAATTTTGCTGCACAAATACCACTTGAAATCAGAACGCAATTATAGAAAAAGCACGTGGAACAATGACATTCGATTATTGAATTTTCATTGATGCGCTTTCGCGTTCGATTCGAAAGGCAATTTAAGCGAGAAACGCGTACCGCTCAGCGCTCGTTGGCGCGCAACTGTGTACTGGCCGGTAGCGTAGTAAATCGTTCGATGTGGGGCTGCCTGGCTGGGAACGAATGCCAACACCCCGACCCGCAGTGGCACTGTGTCAGCTGTCATCGCGTCACACACCACGCAAAACAATTGGATGCTCCTTTGTATAACTGCTTTTATGGTACATTTTTTTGGTAAATTACTGCATTCACTAAACAGAGCACGGACTTCTTTGTGTTGTGTCTGAAAAGCATTATTCAGTATAGAAAAAGAGTATAAATATGAGGTTAACGCGTTTCTTTTTTATTACATATTGTTACAGATTATTTTTATTATAAGGTAGGTTATAAGTTGTAACAATTAAGAAGGGACTCTGAAATAATAATATAGAAGCATTACAACAGAAAAATATTTATTATCAAGATGGTAGGGTTCTAAAATGTAGAGTTTAATGGGATAACATTGTTAGTAGGAGTTCGAGAGTTTAGAAACATTTTTAATAGGACAATATTTTTTGCAGGTACAAAACGTTCTAATCACTGGAATATAAATAACACAGGTATTACACGATGTATTCCGGTCAGATTTATTTCATTATTCATAACATCTCATAATCGTTTCGTAACTTTACGATAAGTTTATCAAACGTTATCGTTTCTGAGCAAAAGAGTTTTACTAATGACGTAAACCTTTCATGAAGTTGCGAAGCTGTCAGAGGGGTTAAGGCATTTAGAAAACACTTATTAGTACCTTCTCAATCCTGGTGACCTTAAAATACATATGAATAAATCGATCGCATAATTTTGTCTTAGGTTTCGCAAAAATAATTTCTTTTTTTATGTATTAATCGATTTTCCACAGACTCCAAAATTAATTTCTTATTAACTCAATTGACAAATAAAACCGAAAAAAAAAAAAAAAAACGACTGCGAAGTGTTTGAATCGTCGGGATAAAAATAATTGTACTGGCTCTTAAGAACTGCTGTCGGAACACACTGTTAGGTGCTTGCCGACAGATTTTCTACTTGAAAGTGGTGGATAGCCAGGCGAGGATTCGCAAAATGTCCTTCCAACATGCGGTGAATGAAGCTCAAGCCGGGGCGACGGCGGCGACGGGCATCGAAACATGGACTTGCAGCACGGCTGTCCATAGTCCATATTACCGCTTGGCCATCATTGTTTCAAATGACTATGACTGGTATTGTAAGTGACTAGTGACAGATTGATTTATTTTCGGTTACAAGCTTCTAAATCTCTGAATTGATGTGAATGGCCCCTTGGAATTGGTAACGGGCTTAAATCACGACGTAATTAACCGTTTTTTTATTTAACACGCAATGCTTGCCTTGCCTTCAGCCCAGGCGAGATTACGAAGCGACTAGACCGTAACGCGTTAATTTGACCACAAGTTTAGTTTCATTTATTCACAACGTGCCCCGTGGGGTGCCGGGTCAGAATTGCACCTCCCCATATCATTTCATGGGTGTCGTAAGAGGCGACTAAGGGAAAATTATTATGGCAAATTCCCCCTTAATAGGGGAGGGTGTGTTCAGCTGTGGACGATCCGGCTATTATAGTATAGTACAGTGCCGGAACCCACAGCACCTCACACTATGCCTGTGGTGTTTTGTGATCCATCTATCTACAGGAGGTCTACTCCCAAAAACGAAGTTCGAAGTTTCGTTTGACGGATCGCACCTTTTCTTACCACGAAACACTTTCGGATCCGAACTTCGATCCGTACTTCGTGAATTGACATATTGCCCGTATTTGACCCTACTATCAAATGTTATTTGACATTTATTACTTCGTATTTAGACAGTAAGTTGATTTTGGATGAATGATAATATCATGATAGATACGCCCTACTGTTACGTCTGTCAGAGTCATCACTGCTTCAAAATATATATATTTATAATATGTATAATGGTGATGCGCTTGGTGGTGGCAGAAAAAGTTATGAAACATGAATGTACAAATACCTTTGTATACAAGAGTCGCCGTTACAATAAATAAGAAATCATTCTTGTGTGTTTCAAGAATATGTTTACTTAATTTAGGAACTCGTTGCATGGTTGTTCATAAAATGCAGCGTGAGAAATAGGTACTTACGTCAAAAAGAAGAAGCCCCAAAAATGGGTCTGCTACTTGAGAAAATAAAAACATTCTGACGAACGGTGTATTGCACATATGGGCTTATCTACTAATGTAAGTCCATGGTTGCATTCTAGTTGTCATATTCGAAGTAGAATTTACGATAGAGTTTATAGTGTTAGGCAACATTCAATTAGGTTCTTTGTTTGTCGACCACACAACCATCATTCTGAAAAATACGTGTTTACTAAGAAAACAAATTGTAGAATACATTAAATTCCACATACACATTCATGAATAAATAATTTATTAATTATCGAAACATTCTTCTTCACAAATTCTTTTTGGTTATTAGTTGTTGATTTATTCATCATATCTACCATAAAGAACCTGCCCAAAGATCTCAATATCACTCCACTATAATATTTGTCTATGAATCCGAAACGAAGATCGTCCGTACAAGTCGCATCCGAAGTTATTTGGTAGTAGGGTACAAGTTCGATGTTCGTCGTTACTTCGATCCGAAACGAAACTTCGAACTTCGTTTTTGGGAGTAGACCTCCTGGCATTATGTACCGAACCGCAATTTTTTTGTTACATCTATTGTGAATGTATCTTTTGTATCTTTAAAGTTGTCATGAATACTACTGAACTTTACAGTCCGTACGCAGTTCGATGTTATTGATATAATTATTCATAGCTGATATTGGCCACTATCTCTCCTGATGGTAAGTGATGGTGTGGTCTAGAATTACTAGCTCACAAGAACAGCTGCCGGAACGCACCGTCAGGTGCTTTGGATATTGATTTGTACTTGGTAGGTAGCCAAACGGGTATTCATAAAATGTCCTACCAGCATGCTATATCAATTGCCATCGTAAGACACTACTGGGACAGACGTGTCCTTCAAAGCACGGAAGCGCTCAGTAGTAATGCCACTTGCAGTCACCCATCCAAGTCGTGACTGCGGCGGACGTTGCTTAACTTAACAGATCAGTTAAGAACTGCTAAGGAAACTTCGCCACGAGCGTTCAAAAAGTGTAAAATAAGTCGTTATAGTAAAATTAGGCACCTTACAGGCATCATCATTATAATTACCTCGTGAATTATAACGGGACTTGACAGCAACTTATCCAAAATTGTAGTCATTTAGTTCATAAATCAAAGATGTTTATTATATACTAGCTGTACCCGCGACTTCGTTCGCGATTGCCGTACCTGCAGACTAATTATTCACATTTGTGCACTGTTTATCCCATATTTAGCAACACTGTGGTCTGCGGTGAAGCACTCTTATAGTAAACCATAGCTCAGAATGGAGTTTTTTACTTTGGATTTCAGAACTCCCGGGTTGTATTTTCCAGAAGACAGTACTTAGTTAAGTAACTCACGAGAGTTCTTTCCCGGTTCGCACAATAAATGTTGAAGCAAAGTACATTGTGCGTTTCTTTAGAATTTCGATTTTACACATACAACTTTTTTTGTTTATTTCTCATTCTTAGAAAGTAGTGTTTGTTAGATCTGAGTAGCGGGTAGGAGAGGCTCCTTCCCACCTAAGGCCGGGAAAAACTCATAGTAAATGCTTCCTTCTCTTGGGCCGGAATGACTTGTAACAATTGTAACCATTGGTGTAAACAAAGTTATATGTCTAAGATTTTTCGTTGTAAAATACTCTGTTGTTATAAGGAAATTAATAACAACTATGTTTGGCAGGGTAGTAACTAAATATAAGGTAAAAAGTGTAGGTTAAAAAAACTAACTAAAATTTCCCTAAATTTCATTGTTCTAACTCCTAGTGTATCTTTGTATCTCCTACTCATGTTTATTATTTTTAGTAAATATTTAGAAAAACTAATTTTTTTTTACCGTCCTCGTATTTTAAATGAGAAGAAGAGTGCTTAACACGTATGTAAGTCATCGATTCCTACTTGGACTATAGCCGGATTAATTTTAAATAGGTTCTGCTCATGTTATTAAAATCAAAATAAATAATATAAAAAACATACTATTTTTATATCGTTATTCCTTACATTAGTAGTGAAAAGCAGAGAGATTCCTCTTCGGGCAATAGCCGCCCGTAAATATTCCAAACAAAATTTTACGTAAAATTTCACAAATAGTTCTATCCTCTCAATATTTTTTTAGTAAGTAAGTTATTTTTTCAATGAATAATTTTTAGAAAAGCTACTTCTTTTACAGTTTTTAAATTCGAAATGAAAAGTTGAGACCTGAACGCGGGTGAAAGTTATCAATTCCTTTCGACCATTGTATAACAATCTACTAAACTTGTTCACTTCCAACTTTAAACGGATTAAATCACGTATATTTATCGTTATTTTTGTCCCGACAGTCACCCCGTGACCAAGATCACTACAAAGTGTTTGAAACGTCGGCACAAAAAAATAATGATAAATATACGCGATTTAAACTGTTTAAAGTTGTTTAATTACAAAGTGTAACAATCGCGAAAACCTAAGACAACATTGTACACTTCCAATGCGCAGTCTCCGAAATGTATCCGGCAAAAGAAAGATATGTAGTTATAAAAACTGATTGTGGTGAATGTACCACATTTTAGAGTTTTATCGTAGCAAGCTTGCAAAACTAAATAAGGGTGCCGTGCTGCCCGTGGGGTTCTGGGCTGCCTGTGGGTTGTCGGGCTGTCCTTGGGGTGCCGGGCTATAATGCCACCCTCACATCTTTACCCGTAGTAGGTGTCGTAAGAGGCGATAAAGAGTAACACTACAGAGGATGAGCAGCAGCACTTTCTGAGGAACTGATATCTCACACCGCGATCCCCTAGATGCCTGCCAAGCGTGGGGATTATGGCAAACCCTCCCATAGTGGTGGAGGCTATGTTCAGCAGTAGACAATGCGGCTGATATAATATATCTATTAAGCCTTTATGATAAAGTGCGAATGTTAGCTTAAGATGAGCCGTACGTTTAAGGGTTTCTCAACATTTCGCGGTTCAAGTTATTTAGAACGAAATATTTAGTTTGTGATATCTGTAATTTCTGAACTACAAAACTGAAGACTTTGAAATATTTACGGGAAAATAATTAAATTACCACTATTGTAACAAAAAAATAATGATTGAAATCGGACTACGCGTTAATAAATTACAACTCACTGTACATTTTGACTTTCATTCCCTTTCCTAAGGGAACCGTACTGAATTTCGGGATAAAAAGGATTCCATATCCTTCTTCGTAGTATGAACTCAAATCGTGCTAAGTTTCATTTAAATCCATTCAGTAGTTTTGGAGTGATGCGCGGCCGGGATACAGACAGACAGACAGAAAAAAATACAGATTTTGCATCAGTATCAGCTACAGATTGCTCTGAAAAAATATTTTCAAAATATCTGAAATGTACAGAATTGAACCTGTTACAGTTTTATTATGAGTATAAATAGATAAATGTAAGCGTCTTACTCCTCGCGCTTCCCTACCTGCGTTCTCCAACTTGTTATAGATATAGATTAGACTGATTAGAGCATTGAATGTTATGAAAAATATACATAGGGAAATTGTGCTTATCGTAATAAAAAAAATTGTGTTTTATTGTTTGAAATATCAGAATCTTTTGGAGTGGTCCGACTACAGACCTATCTATTATACCTATACGATAAAGTGCAAACGCCAGCTTTAGATGAGCCGTACGTTCATAGGTTCCTGTACATTCTGGATGTCAAGTTATTTGGAACGTAATATTTAGGTTGTGATGTTTGTTATTTCTGAACTCAAACCCGATGACTTTGAAATATTTACGGGATAAATTTTAAAGTACCACTATTCTAACAAAAAAAATGGCCAAGTGCAAGTCGGACTCGCGCACGAAGGGTTCCGTACCATTAGCTATACAACATTAGACTTCGTATCTTAACCTTTTTTTGTTTTAACGTGCGCGAGTCCAACTCGCACTTGGCCAATTTTTTGTATTTGTTGTTAAGGCGGCAATAGAAATACATCATCTGTGAAAATTTCAACTGTCTAGCTATCACCGTTCTTGAGATACAGGTTGGTGACAGACGGACGGACGGACGGACGGATGGACGGACAGACGGACGGACAGCCGGACAGACCGTTTTTACCTTTTGGGTACGGAACCCTAAAAAGAACGTAAGAAATCGGACTACGCGTTAATAAATTACAACTAAGTGTATATTTTGACTTTCATCCCCTCTCCCAAGGGAACCATGCTGAATTTCGGGATAAAAAGCTAAATTATCCTACCTTGTAGTATGAACTCAAACCATGCTAAGTTTCATTGAAATCCATCCAGTAGTTTTGGAGTGATACGCGGCCGGGATACAGACAGACAGACAGACAGACAAAAATAAAAAAAAATACAGTTTCGGCATCAGTATCGACTACAGAGTACAGTACATTTTTTTTTTTCAAAATATCTGCCATGTACAGAATTGGTCCTGTTACAGTTTTATTATAAGTATAGATATATACGAGTAAATACCACTCATAAATATTTAGGTATTAGATGAGATGTTTATCGAATAGGTAAATAAAATAAAAAGAGCACGTTTGTTCTGATATTGCCAGTTTAATTTTTATACATTTTAATAATAACAAATATTTGTTATTATAAAATATGGATTTTCGCAAAATAACGCCTGAATCTATTCATCACTTGATTTGAGTATTTTGCGATCACGTGCTCGAAGAATCAAGATCTCTTGATGATGGTTCATATAGAATCGAGGAGCATCGAAAATTCTGGTTTGGCAACTTTGTGGCGTTTGTGACGTCTCGTTGGCTTGCATGACACAGTAAGTACCTATCGACGGTTTTTTTTACAAGACATTTTTTTTTAATGTAGATAAACATAACAAAAAAATAATTTGCGATTTTTTTTAAATATGTTTTTAAATATTTACTAGCTTTTACCCGGGGCTTTGCTCATGTTATCTAATAAAGAAAACATACTCTTAGGTAGTTTTATTATAATATGTTCTATGCTCTTAGTTATTTTCGAAGTCGAGGGACAAGTTTCGACATTTAAAAGATTTTTTTTCAGCCTTTTGACTATCTCTTTGCAAAAAATATTACGTCGACCCGTTGCTCCATCGCAGTGTGAAAGTTTTTTTTTATGTGCTTGTAACGAAACAAGCGCGCGCCTCGCCTGTTGTTTAGCGGACTAAACTCTGCCTATAACAGATGCATATACAGATGTTAAGTCTCATGTGCCTGTAATTTATATCTATCCAATTATCTGCTGCAATTATCGGCAGCAGAAAATCTGTCGCGAAGCACCTAATAGTGTGTACTATTAGGTGCTGGGCGACAGATTTTCTGCTTGAGGATGGTATCTAGCCAGGCGATCGTTCGTAAAATGCCCTTTCGCCATGTGGTGAAGCTCAAGCCGGCGGTGGGGATTGAACCAAGGACCTGCGTCATGGCAGTCGATAGATGTTACTGCTCGGCCATCATTGCCTCAAAAATTTCGCGTATATAATGAACGTTAGGATAACTCATTATGGAATTCCGCAAAGTAACGAAAAATCTATTAATGTACATCTACATCAACAAATATTATCAAAGAGGAAAGATTTGTATTTTTTCTATACCACTAAGTGGCCAACAAGTATAAGGCCCGCCTGATGGTAAGCAGTTACCGTAGCCTATGGACGCTTGCAACTTGCAACACCAGGGGTATCACTCGCGCGTTGCCACCCTGAAGAACACTAATGCTACACAATTAATTAATATTTTACTGTAGGTAGTACCATTGTTGTAGGTATACACTAATTCATTTTTTTTATTGACGCATACTATGAATAAATATTCATTGGGTTTATGAATAAATGATTATGATTACGATTTAATCTCTATGTAAAACATAAATGACTATTTTATCTACGGAACACATCAAACTATAAATCATAAATATCATGTAGAGTAACAGCGTTTATTATACCTACCGAGGTAGTTTTACGTAGGTACAAGCGCAAGGCCCGCGTCTAATATTATTTTTCAACACACCTGCTCGTAAAGTGAGCTTTATTATATCGTTCTTAGAGGGCCATAAACAGAACTATAACACCCTCGTGCATAATAACATTATACACTAGTGTGTAATAGAATTATCCCTACAAAGTTAAGTTGAAAAATGAAAAAATGTAAAAAAAATGAAAAATATATTTATTTGCAGCGATACACAAATACATATAGTAAATATTAATCTAGCATATAAAAACTTATCTATTACTAAGTACATATTTAATATTGTCTATCGCTGAGGTAAATAATTACGTAAGTTCCATAATTTGTGATCTTCACACTAGGCAAGCCTGTATCGTGAAGATCTAAAACGATTTACAGTAAATGAACTACGTAATGACACCTGGTCTGCGTTTTATTTCCAACGCAGTAAGCTATAATATATATTATATTTAATAACGTTATAGCCAGAATTTATAAATACTTAGGGACATGAGGGTTTTTTCTTTTATTTGTAAGTATTCTGTCTTAGCATTATATCATTATATTAGTAAGTAATTGTGCAAAGTTTATAGTTTATGGAATGTAAGATAGTATACAAGATCAATAAAATACATTTATCAAATCTAAGATACTAATTTAAACAAATCAAATTGCTTAATATAGAAGCTAAGTCCTTGGTATCTTTAAAACATTGTAATAATTTGTAGTTCAATAATATATATATATATATATATATAGTATGTATTCGAGTACATATATTTAATGATAATATTCATATATAAAAGCAATATAATAAAATCCTATTTGTAAAAGTATATATAGTGTGTGTTTATGTGTAGGTATCGATTAATGCATATATTAAATTGAAGAATAAAATAATTCGAAGAAACTGAAAAATTAACAACTTATTGAGATGTTAGTATTTCTTCAGTACTGTAATAATTAAGAGACATCAGCCATTTCTGTATAGATTTTTTAGCCTCAATAGCAGATTTTGTTTTTAAGTCGCTATGTTTAAGTACGTTATTGTATACACGGGCTCTTACAAATTGACCAAAACGGTGGGCAAATACAGTTTTAACGGGTATTATAGGCATGTAGTAAACTCTTTGTTTCTTCAAAGATTCATACTCAGGCGAAGCTAGTACTGATCTATGTGCAGAAAGAGATATTTTTAAAATAAAAAGCTGTCGCACAGTTAGTACTCCACTTTCTTTATAAATTTCTTGGGTTGAATATCCAATAGGTCTTTTTAACATAACCTTAAGTACTGAACGTTGTGCTCTCTCAATGTGAATAAGGAACGTAACCGCAGCACTACCCCAGCAGGTGATACAATATGTTATCAGAGATTGACATAGCGCAAAATAAACACATTTAAGGGTCTCTATTACCGCAATATTCCGCAAATTTCTCATAATACCGACTACTCTTCGCACTCTAGCCGATAGTGCATCAATATGTGATTTAAAATTTAAATTTTCATCAACAAGGATACCAAGGTACTTAACAACATTGGTCCTTTGTATCGATACACAGTCACAAAAATTCAGATCACAAGTTACGTCATGGATTTTGAGTGTTGTTATTGCTTCTGGAGCTGACGCGGCTGTTATATGAAAACAAATGTACATGGTTTTTGCTGTATTTAATGTCAGAAGATTGTTTTCTAGCCATTGCGATATTCTAATCAATCCAAGCTCAGCACAAACCAGAGCCTCAGACCATGTAGACCCGTGAAAAACAATTGCGGTATCATCGGCATAGCAGACTATTTCAGCGTTTTTGATGGGCAAATCGTGCATATCATTTATATATGTCGTAAATAACGTAGGTCCTAGTATGCTCCCTTGGGGGACGCCGAAGCTGATATTTTGCAAACCGCTCGACATTTGACCAATCCTGACACACTGACTCCTTTCAGTTAAGTAACTTTTAAACCATGCGGCGGCTACTCCCCGGATTCCCAAGTTACTTAATTTCTTTAAAAGTATAGGAACTGAAACAGTATCGAAGGCCTTGGCCAAGTCTAGGAAAACTCCAACGCAGTTACGTTTATTATCCAGATTTGATGACACTGCTGATACAAGGAGCGATACCGCATCTTCAGTGCTTTTCCCTTTTCTAAAACCAAACTGCCTTTCTGATAACATGTTACGAGATTCTACATATTTTGTAAGTCTATTATTAACTAGTTTCTCTAATAATTTGGAAAAAGCACACAAAAGTGATATCGGTCTATAGTTTTCAATACACTGCTTAGGACCAGCTTTATGTATAGGGTAGACAGAAGCTGTTTTCCACTTAGTTGGAAAGATTCCAGTCGAAAAACTTTGATTGAATATATATGTCAGTGGAACAACAATTTCATTCTTAATATGTTTTATAAGCGAATTAGTCAAACTGTCAATTCCAGGAGCTTTGTCACTCAAAAGACCCATGATCAGTCCAGCGACTTCTACATGGTCCGTTGGCATCATAAAAAACGAATCTGACGACGAACAATTTAATTTTATAGTATTTACAAGATCATTTTGAGTTTTTTTAGTTTTAGAAAATATGTTATTTGCTAGTTTTTCTCCTAAAGTAGCAAAATGGTCATTACACGAATCTAGAGGGTGGCGTGACGTATTAGCATTTTGAGAACATAAGAGTTCAGTAGGCTCTTTTATATAATTAGATAAATTACAAATTTTCTTAATGGATTTCCAAAGTTTCTTAGGGTTATTTTTATTTTCTTTCAATTCTTTATCTTCATGTTCACGTTTTAGCTTACGTAATAAGTCTACAAAAAAGTTTTGATACCTTGTGTAAGACACTTGGAGGATTTTGTTTTTGGGCTCAAGTCTAGCACGCTGATGGAGACGATCTCTATGTCTCATACATCGCATAAGCCCTGGGGTTATCCATGGCTTAAGATTATACTGACTTCTGCTGAGCCGAACTTCCCGCGTGTGCTTATCTACAATATTAGTTAAAACGGTTGTAAAAATCGAGGTAGCTTCATTTACATCATTTTTATCGGTAACACATGTCCATTCCATTTTTAATAAATCTTCTTTAATTGCATCATAATCTCTTTTCTGCACAAGACGGCTTTGTCTACTTGTTTTGGGTTTGGTAAATTGCATAGCAATCATAACTGGGCAGTGATCTGTAATATCAGATTGACAAATAATAGCTGCCGGTTCTTGACCTAACTGTGAACATGATATATAGATGTGGTCAAGACAAGATTTACCTCTGGTAGGTTCTGTTATAGCAGGTATCAGACCATTTTCGGCCATAAAACATTGATATTCTAAAGAATTTCTGTCAGTCATGTCTAATAAGTCAACATTTAAATCACCAGCAACAATTAGAGGTAGCCCATCTGTATTTTTAATGATTGAATCGAGAGATTCTAAAAATATATCAATATTACTGAAGGATGGTGAGCGGTAAATTGCTAATAGGTTGACCAAATTTGCAATACGAATGCCTAAACAGTTAGCATCTTTAATTGGGGGCTCAAAAACCGAGACGCTCCAGACATCCCTTACATAAACTACAACACCACCGTTTTTATTGATGTTACGTTCAGTTTTGAAGACATTGTAACCAGGTAATTGCGGAATAATAACAGTATTGTTTAACCAACATTCAGTAAAAACAAACACATCATAAACGATATTTAAACGTTTCAATGCAACTAAAAAGTGTTTGAAATTCTTTCTGATACTTCGAATGTTTAAAGCAAAAACTTTAAAATTGTGGTGTAACCCCAACAAGAGTTAACATTTTTCTAGTTCATTTACAATGTTGCAATAAATTTTTAGGGAATCTATTTCTTCTATTAATTCTACGGGGGCAATCATTTTAGGTAAATACTTTTCCTTGACCAGTAGGACCACTTGTGCTTATGTACTGATATTATTATAATTTTATCAAAAAGTTTTAGTGCTGCAGCCTTAAAGTGAAAATATAGATGTATAGTACACATAGAAAAATTGTAACAAGGAATACACTCACATAATATAAATACAAATGGTAGTGTATATGTATAACAAAAATATAAGTTCTCCAAAGAATGTAAAATAATGGTGATGTCATAAAATTTTGAAATATATATGAGAGTGCATAGAATAATTATATATATATATAGAAGTATACAATATAAGATATTAATAAAGATTAGCTTTATTACCATTGCTGCTAACATAAAAACATTAGGGGAACGAAATGTTTTACCTAAGAAGTCAGTTTTCAGTTCACATTTTAACATGAATATGCTGACAATACCGGACATATACAAATGTTGATTATAAGTGCTGGTTATCCAACGCAATAGGTAGTAAACGGTCCAGATCATGCTGTGAACGAATGAGCATGGCTGACTTTCCTTCGCGTTGCCTAATGTAAATTGCTCCCTGATTGCACCAACAAAAAGCAAAACCTTGACTTTTGGCTCTAGCTCTGGTCTCACGAAAAAGAACTCTATTATCCTTTGTAAGTCTTTCGTTGATAAATACCCTGACCGGTGGCCCGTTTATCTCTAAGTCATTACTATATAGATTTCTTCTAGATTTTGAAGCTCTAATTAGTTGGTCACGCTTGGACCGCCGAAGTAGACGCACGACAATAGGTCGCGACAGTTTGATACCTCCTTCGGGAAGGTTTGGCGACACTGATTTGTGTCGAGGACCAACCCGGGTAATCCAGTCCACGTCATTATCCACCAACGGAACCCCAAGTTTTTGAGATGCTACCTTCAGAATGTGTTCCAAGTTTTCGCTGCTATTCTCTGGAATACCAACGATCTCGATCTCATTACGTAGATTGAGCTGCGCCTGAATATTTATCTCACTTCGAAGGTGAGCTACTGTAGCCTGCAGTTCTAAAACTTCATAATCTCGCTCTTCCAGTTTTATTATCCGAGTATCATATTCTGACATTTTACGCACAATTTCATCCATCCTTTCGTGGCAGTGCCAGAGGGACTGCGTGGCTTCATCCAGTTTTGTTGATACTGATGCCAACTCATTGGTCAGACGAGTAATAACCGTCGTAAGTTCTTTCAAGTCAGGTTCCTTTGGGTCTGAACCAGAGTCTATTTTCCTGCGCGTAGTGACATTTTGCGTCTCTGGAGCACCACGTATTAGGGTATGGCTATTATCCCCACCTTTCTTTAACTCAGCGGTACAATCAGAACATTTCCAAACCTTTTTTTTATCAATACTTAAGGACGGTGTATCCACGCAAAGCGAACAGAAGCCCTTATCACAATTGGAAGAGGTGCACTTAGTAGCATTCGCCTCCTTTATTGTTTTTAAGCAGCCTGCACACTTCATTTTAATAAATAAATCAGATACTTCTTTATTAATAAGAAACAACAAGTAATACCTCTGTGATGCAAGGCGTTTTAAGCCGTTTCCCCGTTGTCTCTTCTGTTTCAATATTCTTTGGTAATAACGTCACAGTTAAAGTGTTGCAGCCGCTGCACGCGATTTTCGCTATTCCGCAGTGCGCGTAACCGTGAAGATGCTCTGAACTTTAGTGATATCAGTTTACCGTCATACACCTCTTTATTTTACGTTGATGATTTGCAAATTACACTTTTGCTCAGATTTTAGCAAGAATCGTGGTTGTTTTTCTTTACACTTCTTACAAACTTAATCCACACATTGAAAGTTATTCGTAGTTACAATATTTATAGCGAAATGAACACAATAAACATATTTAGTTCAGGATTTAGTTACGGAGCTAATTAACACGGAGTTTACGATATGACCGAGGTGTCAAAGATGAATGGTAACTAGTAGTTAGGACCTAACTGCAATTATATGCGAGTAAACAGAGCATTTTCAATTTAACCGGGTAATTTATCCCTACAAAGTTAAGTTACTTAGTACCTAACTGCAAATTATATGCGAGTATGATATATGTACAGAGCATTTTCAATTTAACCGAGTAATATAAATTTGTTGTGATAACAAAGAGGTTTATATGTTATCAATCACCAAACATTGGCAGCCCGCAAAAAAAAAACTTGCGCGCTATTTTCCATAATTTTTGTATGTTGTTTGTATCGCATTTGTGCACAATATTCTTCTTTTTCCTCGCAAAGGTGCTGAAAATGTGCGTATGAAACTCGTGAGCAACTTACTCATTATACACCCGGCTGATTTACGCCCTCGCCTACGGCTCGAGCTGCAACCCACAGCCCCGTGTATAATGAGCAACTTAGCTCACTAGTACCATAATATATTATTATAGTATTATTTAATTGCTTAGTAAGAAATAACGTTGAAGACATTTTAATGCCTTAATCGTTTCTTGGGTTTAGTTTTGTGGCGGATAAAAAATAAAATAGCACATTGATTGATCTTATAATTGGCTTTTCAAAAAATACTATGTCTAGGATATAACAGTTTAAATATGTTACAGATAAAATTGTTTTAGTTATGACGCGTTTTTCCTATTTATAACTAGGTTTCACTAACGGTCTTTGTTAAAACTAAAATTTCCTAGTTATAACTAGAATTTACTATCTTAAATATCTACATTTTAGATAAAACTAGTTCTCACATTAGTTGAAACTAGTATTAGAGAAATTTGTTGGGGAGTGAAAATACAGGTATGATTTATTAAAATTTTATCCATAAATCTTGGTTAATGTTTGCATAAATAAACATCTTACTTAAAGAAAAATCGTTAAGTTAAATCGTATAACAATAGACCCATGACAAAAATATTCAATTTCAGTAAGTAATTAAAGTAATCAAATTAATAAAAGTCAAACACTGCTCATTAAAAAACAAATTGAAAATGAAATTAAGTAAGTTTACTTACTTATTATTACATGACAAACTATCGTGGCATTTTGAGTTATAAAGGTTACTTTTTTTCCTTACAAAGATATCTTTTTATATACACCTTTTTTACATATGCAGCGAATAAATCCTTGGCCTGCGACCAGTCAGAATAGAGCACGATGAACTTTGACATTGGTTGAAACAGTTTTAACTGATAATCATTTAGAGAAACTGCGTTTTGTCCACATAAAACTAGTTATCACTGATATTAATTTTTTAAAATAGTTGTAATAAATACATTTAGTGAAATCTAGTTTATACTAGAGAATACGAGTTGTAACTAAGAACGGGTTTTAACTGTAACATATATATATATATATATATAACATAATTATTATGTTAAGCAACCGGGACACGCGAAATATTTATCGGATATTTCTCCGGATATACCTATCAAAACGATAGTGGCAGTGACAATCATAACGACAGTGACAGAAGTGACAGTTCGGACGGAGGAATTTTGACTTTGACAGCTACAGCGCAAAAAATAGGTAGACTTGATACACGCAATCACTAATACTTTACGCCTAAACGTAACTACCAAAATGGCCCTGAAGATCTTGGCCATAGAACATATAGCAATAAGTGTTTGATTAAAAATATTTGTATCGTAGATTCATCATCATCATCAGCCGGAAGACGACAATCGTTGAACAAAGGCCTGCTACCGGCGACAGAAACGATGTCGTCAGTCCACTTGGTGGTCTGGCCTACCAAATCTACGTATTCCGGTGTAACGAACTCAAGAGCCATTATCCCTATCGATCGGCGAGTATCCTCGTTCCGGATTTTATCGCGCAAAGAAACTTCAAGCATACCTCTCTCCTTAACTCGTTGAGCGACTCTGAGCTTGTCCTTAAGGGCCACAGTTAATGACCAGTATAATTTTCCTCCTTTTCTTGAAGATAAGGAAAGAAGACCTTTTATCGCAAATAACTGTGCTGTTCCATTATTTACTCATACATGACTCACATAACAATAAACTCTTCGACCAGATTTCTTTGAACCCGTATGAGCGATTGTCGTAATAACTACTATTTACACAACGTGTAAAACAATAACAATGACAATAATTCTTTTGATATTGTTTTTTTAGGGTTACGTAGTAAAAAACGGGGCATAATTTTTATACCTTATTTTGTTTTGGTTCTATGCGTCGACAAAATATATTAGGTATTATTATTTATTTACTATTGATATGCTAAGGCCCCATTTCAAAACTGTAGTACGCGCGTATCATTAAACTATAAACCAATTTTGTGTGAAGCAATGACAACCGAGCGGTTTTAGTTATGGACTGCAGGTCCATGGTTCGATACCGGCCACCGACTTGAGCTTCACCGCATGGTGGAAAGGCGTTATGCGTTTTTGTTTTTTATACCTGATAGGTTAGCCTTTGACCAATATCTCACACGATGGTAAGTGATGATGTGGTCGAAGATGTTGTACAGGCTAACCTAGAATTACTGGCTCTCAAGGACAGCTGCCGGAACACACCGTTAGGCGCTTGGCGACAGATTTTCAACTTGAGGGTGGTAGCTAGCCAGGCGGGCATTCGCAAAGTGCCCTACCACCATGCTGTAACGACTGCCATCCTACGACAACAACCGGGACCGACGGCTTAACGTGCCCTCCGAAGCACGGAAGTGCTCAGTAGTAATGACACCAGCGGTCACCCATCCAACTCCTGACCGCGGCGGACGTTGCTTAACTTTGCTGATCGATTCAGAATGGCTAAGCAAACTTCGCTACGAGCGCTTCAAAAGAAATGGCTTCATGAGAAATGTTTCTATAGATAAATTTTTTTGATGCTAATTAAAATAATTAGCTTTAAAATGACATTTATATAAATATAATTTTAAATTTTCTTGACATTTAAGTGAATATAATTTGTTTTTAATTTATAATAACTTAAAACGAATTAATTTCAAATGTATTAATGCGACTATAAGGACAGGTTTAAGCGGAATGACTTTTTATTTTTTCTAAAATTGTAACTCAAACGTATTAATGAATATGAATACATGTAACTAGTGCATCAACAATTTATAGAGTTGTGGCGACTTTAATTTGCCGTAGTAAGTAGTAACTACTTGAGTGAGTGAAGATGTGTGTGTTTTTTTTATACCTTAATTGACGCTGAAACCGATTTGGATAAAGCTTAGAATATAGATTTATTTTTAGTTGTTTAGTTTAGGTCCTGGATTACTGCATCAGCAGGATTATCCACTGCTGAACACACCCCCTTTAAGGAAGGGTTTGACATAATCATCACGTTTGTCAGGTGACTTGGGGATCGCAGTTTAAGATATCAGTTCCATATATCCTCGATCTCGATATCCTCGATCGTGCGCTTGCAGAGTTAAGATCTCCTGAGGATGCTTCGTGTAGAAGCGAAACGCGTGGAAAATAATTCTTCCGGTTTGGCTGCGTGGCGTTTGTGACGATACGTCGGCTTAGCAGGAAAATTAGGCGGAATTGTCACTAGATATATTTTTGTATTTTTTAAGTGTTTTATTAAAATATTAATTTGATGTTTTCTTAAAATATTAATTTGATGTTTTCTTAAAATATTAAAAAAATATTTGTTATTATCATATCAGTTCCTCAGAAAGCGCTGCTGCCCACCTTCCCGTATTTCACCTTTAGTCACCTCTTACGACACCCACAAGTAGCAATGGGAACGTGACATTATAGCCCGGCACCCCACGGGGTATAATAGCATCCTCAGTATCTTCTAAGTTAATCCAGGTCCTGGATTAACTTATAAGATACTTTCTATCATCACGTCATAATTATTAACTCGGGTGAAACATCGGGGCGCAGCTAGTGAACCTACATCATAAAAGTGTACTTAGGTATATTTTTATATTACATATTATTTTCTGAATATAATTTAAAAAAATAAACTGACTTCCAAAACTGAAAAGTATGAAATTATAACTAAGTAAACATTACTAAAGTAAGTATTACTTGTTGAAGTCGTTATCATGCTGATTCAAAACATTGACCTCACATTATCTGTTTTAAGTTGTTTTTTTTTGGTTGCCTGGAAGAGATTGCTGCCTAGCAATAAGGCCGCCGATTGTACTATCTTTTTTTATCTTAAGATGAAATATTTTGTTAGTTATATTAATTGTAATAAGAAAGTACAATAAAGCGTTATCTATCTATCTATTATCATGGTCTGACTCATACTTTTCAGTTTTGGAAGTCGGTTCCGGCTTTTTTGTATATATTTTTGTCACACATTTTAGTGAGGCATACCATTCTTACAAGATCATTCACTCGTCTATTCTTTACTATCGATAAGAGTCGCAATTACCATATCGTCCAGGTATGCAAATACGTTTTTCAATTAATTGTCTATTATCCGCATAAGTACTGGACCGATTTTGATGAAATTTAAATGGGACCAACTTGGAGGTATACTTTACCCAAGAAAAAAATACCATGCAATAATCGCGTATCAAACATACAATCGAATAAAGACTTCCTTATTTGGAAGTCGGTTATTAAACGTTCTGTCATAGATTTACGAAAAAAGGTGGTAAATTTTAACCGACTCCAAATTCAAGGAGGAGGGTCGCGATTCAACTGTAATTATTTTTTTATGTTTTACCAGAATACTCTTTTGAAAATTTTTTTGGAAGTCATGCTTTAGACTTGGTCCCTTATCAAAATCGATCTGTATGTAGTAGGACAAAATACCTGTGTTATCTAAGTGCATAAAACCTTCAGGAAAAGCCTTTTCTTTAAGAAAGTTTTACATTCTTTTCAGTTGTGTGAGTATTTTTTACAGTACCCAAGTAGTTTTTTATCAAGTATTTTAATGGAATAACGAGATTTTTATACAGGGTTATTGGAAAAACGCTAACAACCTCTTAGGGTTGTTAGCGTTTTTCAACCTCTTACAAACATTTTGATATGTTTTTTTTTTTTTTTGGTTAAAACAATAATTTGTTAATTATTACTTTGCTTGATGTAAAAAAAAAAACTTCTCTAAATGTTTGTTAGGACTAGCAGAAGTCAACCCTAAGAGGTTGTTGGCATTTTACCAATAACCCTGTACACACATATCTACAGATGTTCTATAGATCCATTGGAATGAATGTCAATTTACAAGGTTCTGCCAACCTTCCTTGAGTTGAGAATGCGAAGGAAATGTGAAACGAAATGACTGATTGTACAATAGTGACCCAACTACCTGAATAAAATGTCATGACATGCAGCTTATTTTTGACCTCAAACTACCTTATTTGCTGTCACGTCGTAGCGTCGTTACCTGTCTAATGAGTAACAGTCATTGTTTAGTATGATGGTAACGGAACTGAATAGTCACCTTTGGCAAAGCCTAAATATCCATATAGTCTTTAAACGAAGGCGTCTAGACAGGGCACTTGCTAAGCAGTGATGGCTCAGTGGCATTGATTATGGACTGCCGCGCAGCAGGTCCATGGTTCAAATCCCGCCGCGGGAGCTTCCGCACCGCATGGTGGAAGGGCATTTTGCGAATGCCCGCCTGGCTAGCTACCACCCTAAAGTAGAAAATCTGTCGCCAAGCACCTAACGGTGTGTTCTGGCAGCAGTCTTGGGCTAATCATACAATTCGAAACATTCACACTCTATCTCTTTCTCGCCCGAATGAGAGAGAGACAAAAACCAGCCCTTTCGAAGTACGTTCGGAATTTCGTACTAACTAAAGAAATTTAGCAAGATAGGTAATAATTTCTTTTAATGTAATTTATTGAATTTTTCACTTACTTATTCACTTTCGAACGAAAAACGAAAATAGTTATTATATTTACCGGAAATAAAACTGCTATATAACCTGTAAATATTTAATTCTAGTTTCAAAAATGTTACGTACTTAATATATTTTGAATAATAAAATAGAATGGGTGCTATTTCCGAACACGCCTTAAATATTAATTTAAACAAAAGAGCGGGAATAAAATTTCGTGGCTGGTGTATTCCTGTTTATTATTTTATATCGTAAAGTGTTCTTGCTGCTGAAGTGAAAAGTGATGTATGTGTGTTACACGAGAGCAAAGTTTTTTGCAACTCTTGCCTTTGAATCGCCACACTCAGGTTCCAAAATCAGCACTCGCAGCAAAAAAACGACTTTGCTCTCTTGTTGTACAAATAACTATTATCGGAATAAAACGCAACAAACTACATTGCATTTTTTAAATAATATTAGTGTTATAGATGTCAAATTTGATAGCTGTCATCATATTATACTTTTAATAACATTTAAATTTTTTTATATAAATTTTTTTTTTTTTTTTTTATTGTTTTGACATGACAGATGTCAATATGTCATAAGACAACTGAACTTAACTTTTTGGAGCAATATTTTGGAAACTGTTGATCTTACGCACCTAGTTTCTTCACAAAAATGATAGATCTAGTCGAGATCTTCATATCGAATGGCTGTTGTCAAACTATTAAGAGCAATATCTCCGAAACTGTTGGTCTTAGACAACTAATTTCATATCAAAAATGATCCAGTCGAGATCTTCATTTCCAATGACAGCTGTCAAACTTTTTAGAGCACTATCTCCGAAACAGGCCAAATCTCAGGGCCAAAACTTCACTAAACTAGGATAAAACTTGACGGTGATAATTTTTAAATTATTATAGAGAATTATCTCTGTAGCCAAGAAAATATAAGAGACCTTTGTCATTATGGATTTATGATTGTACTCGTATTAATACTTATAATAGTCATGATGTAATTAATATATGAATTTATATTAATAGTCGCAATAAATATTATTCATCACGTGGATTTGACTTGCATTGTAGTAACAATAATAACTACTTATATAAAACAATGCTGCATATTAATATTTATACTTGTCTTCAGTAGGTTATCGATACAGATATTATGAAAATGTATTAATGTGATATGTTTTATAGAACATTCGAGTTTCAGCTCAAGGGCGATGTATACTGGGGGATGTATAAAGAACGATTTTAAAACGTAGATATATAAGAGCCAAAGTCGCATCAGACCTGACTTAAGGGCAACCTTCTTTTACAGAATATACTAAACAAAATTAAACTCACAGTTAAATTGAGAACTTTCACCTAATTGGAAGACGGTATAAAAAGTAACAGTAAATAGCAAAAAAAGAATTTAAATTTACGACAAAGTAGTATTTTATAATAAAATAGTATTTATTTGTTCCACAAGGCGGCGTTTTATCTCCTCTCCTTTTCGCAATATTTATTAATTCAATCTCTAATAATTTTTCTTCCTCCTACCACCTATATGCAGACGTTCTTCAAATCTACTCTCATGCTTGATCAGCTTTCTGGAGCCATAGACCTTATAAGTGCTGATTAAAATTTCATCACAACTTGGTGCAGACAATTTGGTCTGAAAATAAATCATAGCAAGACACAGGTAATGATTGTGGGAAGCTCGCAGTTAATCTCAAAGGTGGACTGGTCAACGATTCCATCCATTAATTTTGATGGAGTCCCCATCCCCTACAGTAAATCTATAAAAAATTTAGGCTTGACCATCGATCATTGTTTAAGTTGGGCTCCTCAGATGCAAATTACTAGTCGCAAATTGTACGCTACCGCTGGCGCTTTAAAAAAGCTGCGCAACTTTCTTCCCATCACCACTAAAATTGCTCTAGTTCAATCACTTTTACTCCCAATTCTAGATTACGCTGATGTCTGCTATCCAGATCTCACTGAGGAACAGCTAGATAAGCTTGAGCGTCTTCAAAACTTCTGCATAAGATTTATATTTGGTTTGCGCAAGTATGATCACATTTCTCAATATCGATCAAAGCTCAAGTGGCTCCCTATACGTCTTCGCCGGAATGCTCACATACTCTCTCTACTTTACAATATTTTGTTTAATCCTTTGACCCCGCGCTATCTCAAGGAATGTTTCAATTACCTTCACAATGCCAATGTTCTTAATCTTAGGTCATCAGAAAATCTTGCCCTCAGTATGCCTCAACATGGCACAGTATTTTATGATCACTAATTTTCAGTGAAAGCTGTTCGCTTATGGAACTTATTACCAGTTACTATCAGGCGTGCACAATCCTTAAGTCAACTTTCAAAAGCCAAGTAAAGTGTTTCTATCTCGCCGATTAGTTTACCCCATGTGAACTTGGGCTTGATCATAATATAATAAAGAATTAATGTATAATATATACATCGTGTAAGTGTATCAATGTATTAATTATATAAATATCTATAATATTTCAATATGTGTTAGTGTTTTTTTATGAATTACCTAGTAGTTATTTTTTTTCTTCTTGTTTGTGATTCATTACTAATTTTCTTTAATCATGTATTGATGTCTTGCTTGATTTGATTGTACCTTTATCTTTTATTACACCCGTCTTGTTATTCCTGTATTTCCTCTCCATCCAAAGGTTGCCTGGAAGAGATCACTATTAGTGATAAGGCCGCCCATTGTGACACTTAATTGTAAGATTCCTTTTTGATGTTATTTTTGTATAATAAGTGGTGTAACAATAAAGAATTATCTATCTATCTATCTCTATTTGAGAAATGTCAGACTGAGGGCGTAGGAGAGACCTCGTTTCGCTAGCGAATGAGCGAAACAGAACCATGCAATACTTAAATGGCCTGAAGGATTTTTTAAAAATAATTTCATATAAAGTGAGCTTTGATTGAACAACGGAAAAAATCTGTCTGGTATACCTCATCACATGGTTACTACAAAATAATTAGAGATTAAATTCGTATGAATATGTTTAACTATATTGACACAAATCTTGCGAAATTTTAGATCTGTTATTTGTCTCTATTTTCTTTCGAGATAAACATACGGAATCGTGTTCAAATCATCGACCCGGAAGAATATATAAGTACCTAAATTATTTACTATCTGATTGCAGATGGCGAAAAGAGGCTAATGTTGATGAACATTACCCTATTTATTATATACCTGCCAACATTGAGTACCTATGTGAAATTACATTCCTATTTTGCTTTCTTGGTAGTTTTTACTTTCACTGACATGACTATGTATAAAGCTTAATTTACATTATTGGCAACGATTCCAACAGAACTGACTGATTTTATATTGTGTTAAGAAGTTCTATACAAAGTTTGAAACGAAGTGCTCTGACGGTGCCCAAGCCCTTGTCCATCATCTCACCTATTGGTATGTGATGATGTGGTCGAGGTTTGTAAACGGACTAGGCCTAGAATTACTGGCTCTCAAGTACTGCTGCCGGGACACACTGAAAGTTTTCGACTGATTTTCTACTTAAGGGTATAGCTAGCCAGGCGAGTATACACCTCTGCCAGTCTCCCAGTCCTTCTTCATACAGACGATGCCGGAATGCCGCTAGGTATAGTATATTGGGTATACCGGTCTTCTACCGGGAAATCCCACATACTCCATCCATCCCCCGATGGGAGGGACTTGTAATGCATTTTTCCCAGCGTCAAAAAATAAGAAAAAAAAGGCGAGTATACACAAATACCCTTCCACCATGCAGTGAAGCTCAAGCTGGCGGTGGGGATTGGACCATGGACCTTTTTATTCTGTGCCAGGACCTGAGGCTCGGCAGTCGACAGCTACGAGTATTACCGCTCGGTTATCATTTCTACAAAATCTATCTACCTTACAATATGCTGCAGTGTACATTTCCAGGCATTAGAATATAAAGACTGTTCCTTATCCTCCTGTGACAATGGGAAGAATGCGCAGAATGAGCAGCATACCACTATTCGTCAACGTTTCCCAGGAGGGTTGGAGTTATGCGGCATTGTAGATCTATGTTCTGGTGTCATCCCTTGGGCTGTTTTGTTAGGCTTCGTTCACACGGCATTGTCCTGCACGTTTTTTTTGTAATCGTTTTTTTAACGTATAGTCAACCGGGTGTTCACATGGTAAATTTTTATTCGTGTAAAAACGAATAACCACAGTTTCCACACAGTTGTCACAGTGAGTAGACGTCACTCGCCGCCAACAAAACAGAAGATTTTGGGTACATCCTATAAATCAAGAATCTGTGCGTACGATCACATTTGAAAAATTATTCGAAAATCTAAGAAACGATGAAAAAATGTTTTTAATTACTTTCGAATGTCTATTGAAAGTCTTGAAAAGTTATTAACTCGACTGGAACATTCAAACTATTCGATAAAAAACGTATGACATCGTGTCGTGTGAAGGAGACAAAGCTGTACCATATGCCACTGCGAACCGAATACGTCAAAGTTCATTCGATTTGCTTGACAAGTCCGTTGAGTATGCGTTTAAACGTATAAGCGGTACACGTTTTTTGGCAGTATAATCGACGTGTGAATGGATCTATGTACGTAGTATGGCCACTATTTATACTGCAAAAAAACGTGCAGGACAATGCTGTGTGAACGAAGCCTTAGGAAACATTTACATACCGTGCAGTGTGCACTATACGTGAGAGTTATCCCACGTAAGAATAATAAAATAAAACAATATAGGTTCGTTCAGTGTTTTGAAAATATTAACTAGTGCTAGTGCTAGTACTGGCCCCATGCACGGTGACTGGGGGCGAATGCGACCAACTAATCGAATTGTGGCGGCACACCTGGGGCTCGTTGGGGACAAAAATATATATCCTTGTATTATCTCAATAGCCATTTAACTACCGACGTAATAAACAGAAGTTATAACAACAATCCCAAACAGATTGGTGTTCTTGGTTTTTTCTTTCTTTTTTTTTCTTCCTCTAGAACATATTATAAATTCAAGAAAGTCGTTTGAAGATTATCAGATTTCTCTAGAGTCTAGTACTTATGAAGAGATGTGATCAACTTCTACAGGTCAGACCTGTAGAAGTTCAGTTCCCGATTTCCCATGATTTGGAACTTGGTATTGTTACTTGATAATAAAATAATATTGCCAAAACATGGTAACATTGACCTAATGCAGTCACCTAGAATCAGGATCAAATCAATCACTTTACCTCTCACCAACATTAAAGATGAGGTATCGTGTATAAGAGATATACGTATATCTGTACCGTACCGTATCAGCCAGATTGTCCACTTCTGAACCGTTAAGGGGGATTTGCCATGATCCCCACGCTTAGCAGGCGTCTTGGGGATCGCAGTACGTAGTATTATTATATGTTCTATGGTATCAGATAACAGTTCTTCAGAACGCGCTGCTGCCCACCTTTCGGCATTTTCCCTTAGTCACCTCTTACGAAACCCACGGGAAGAAATGGGGGGTCACATTCTATCCGGCACCCCACGGGGAATATAAGTAGGTGGTATAATAAAATAACTATATATAGATGATAATCAGGTTATGATGACATAGCAGGATGGAAAAGTCAGACACATTAGTTTTTTATTTCAGATTTATATATACAGGGTTATTGGTAAAATGCTAACATCCTCTTAGGGTTGACTTCTGCTAGTCCTAACAAACATTTCGAGATGATTAATTTTTAGTTGAGATTAAAAAAAAATTTTTTTTATTGTTTTTTTTCTGAATACGTGCGTTTTAAAAGCAGGTGTTCCTGCTTTTAAAAGGGTCTTGTGCCTGTTATGTATTATTTCATATATTTTATTGCTTTGCTCGATGTAAATACTTAAAACTCTGTTCAAAAGAAGCACGCTGTGGTCCAGTGTTGCCGCGGCGGGTGCTATTGGATCAGAGTAGGCTTTAAAAGACAAAAAACAATTGAAAAAAAAAATGTTTGGTAGGACTAGCTGAAGTCAACTCTAAGTGTTTGTTAGCTTATTATCAATAACCCTCTATAAATATATATATTATGTTGTAGTTCCGGCAGACTGATAATTGTGAAATAAATATAAAACAAATTATATTACATTTGTATAATTAAAATTTTAACATAAAAAACCGACTACAATCTAAATTACGCATTAATGGGGATAACTCAAATAAGTACTACTTGTCAGATCTCACTCAAATTTGAATGGAATTACATGACAAGCACCAACTTTCGAATGTAAAAAACCATCAAAATTGGTTCACCATGTAATGTACAGAGTAATTAGGTAACAATCACAAAAAAATACAATTGAATTGAGAACCTCCTCCTTTTTACCAATTGACAGTGCACAGAGGAGTGCTATCACACGCAAGTGCTAGCCAAGACTAATTTTTTTAGTAAAAGTTGAGTGTATCAGAAGATAATTAAAGAAGTTGAATTAATGGAATAACTACATACCTACTTGAGAGCTTTGAACTTTTGTTAGTACAATTTTTATTTATATATATGTATTAGATAATGTACAGAACATCGTTCGACTGGTCCTTCGAGAATGGAGGTTAGTTTCTCGATGGACCGGTCGTTCAATGCGTACAGTACGGAGTCGGTTAAAAAATCGAGGTCACTTAGGTTTTTTGGGATTCTTTGGGACTGTGCTACACTGATAATAACGATAAATAATATCAAGATTTGCTTAAAGTATATATATAAAATCGGCCAAGTGGGAGTCGGACTCACACACGTAGTACCATTAGCTATACGATATTAGACTTCATATTTTGACCTTTTTTGTTTTAACGTGCGCGAGTCCAACTCGCACTTGGTCAACTTTTTGTATTTGTTGTTATAGCGGCAACAGAAATACATCATCTGTGAAAATTTCAACTGTCTAGCTATCACCGTTCTTGAGACACAGCCTGGTGACAGACGGACAGCGAAGTCTCCGTAATAAGGTTAATTTTTACCCTTTGAGTACGGAACCCTAAAATAAATAAATTTTATGTATTTTTATACATGACAACTATAACGGTAAAGTTATAGTTTATAAATATTTTAATAAATGCCTAATTTCTTTCTGGCCACAATATTAGAGGCACCTTGCACATCTGAGTAAATTCGATAACTGCGGTCCAGTGCGATTCCTGCTGCATGTCTAGGTTAACTCAACGTAATACCACAGATTACGACTCTTGGGATCGAAAACCAAGCTGAGATCGGTTTATATTACGAACCATAATGTGACCATGTAACCTATACTGTTATACTGTAGGCTACAAAATGTTTTATAACTTCTCAATTTTATAACTACTTGATGGAGCTGGAAGGTATCCTATTTAAAGCTACAAGCTCGATGAGGTTTGCCAGCACTTAAGGTGCAAAGCTACGGGTACAGGTTCTGAGGAACTGCTATCTTACACTGCGACTCACAAGACGCCTGCCAAGCATGGCGATGGCATTATAAAATCCCCTTAATTGTTATGCTCAGTCAGTCCAGCTGATACAGCTATAAGACTAAAAGAGGAATTCTTAACATACAATTTGGGCCCATGAAGCTTTAGGGGAAACAACTAAATCTAAGCCATCATATAGGGTGGATAAATGCTTAATAATAATATATAGGACTAGTAATAAGTATATAAAGTGCTCCATCTTAGACCACACCAATGCTTAACATCAGGCAGGGTGTAGTCAAACGCGAACCAATAATGAATAAAAAAAAAATAAAGAGAATAATAATATAGGAGGCGGATGTATCGTGAATGAGGGAGAAGTATGAATGTTAACGATAAATATGTGATATAAATAGAAAAGACGTGATAAGGAATGAATGAACATAATGCTGGCAAGTGATGATATGGTCGCATGACTTCTTAAATACTAGCGGCCCGCCCCAACTTTGCACGGGTAATTGCTAATATAAATTGAGATGTAAGCTATCCTATCTTTCTATTTGGATCAAATTGCACACGGTGTGCAAAACAAATTTAAAATCGGTTTAGTAGTTTAGGAGTCCATCGTGATATTACCTTATATTACCATCGATAAACAACGTGACACGTAATTTATATATATATATACGGATTATCTATAAAACAGCTTTCACACTAACTTTACTTCGACCAAATAAGCCATAGAAGTAATAAACGCGTCGTAATATTGAGTTATCGGTAGATAGTGTCGCAAACAGGTTTCCATTTTACGTAAGGAACCCCTTAGACTAAAGCTAAGCAGTAAAGCAGTAGCCCCTCACTTCAAGCAAAAACATACTGGGATTTAAAGACGGATATCCCATGTTATGGCCGTATTGCCTATTATCTAGCAAACGTACGAATATCATGTGGATTTTCTCTAGTTTAAGTAGGTATAATATATTTTTCAACACCCTTGCTCGTAAAGTGAGCTTTATTATGTCGTTTTTAGGGCCATAAACCGAACTATAACATCGTCGTGCATAATAAAATAATATTATACACTAGTGTGTAATAGAATTATCCCTACAAAGTTAAGTTAGTACATAACTGCAAATTATATGCAAGTAAACAGAGCATTTTCAATTTAACCGGGTAATACAGATTTGTGACAGATACAGAACAAAGTGTTTAAGGGCTAAACATATTATGTGATCTAACAACATACAATAGCCGCGCGCAGAAAAAAAAAACTTGCGCGCTATTTTCGTATGTTGTTTGTATCACATTTGTGCAATATATTTTTTTTCCTCGCAAGGTTGTTGAAAAAGTACGTATGAAACTCGTGATCAACTTGCTCATTATACACTCGGCTGATTACTGCAACCCACAGCCTCGTGTGCAATGCAAAATGAGCAACTTATCTCACTTGTATCATAATATACTATTTCAACACACTTAGACACCTGTTATCAAAAAAATTACAATTAATTTTCCCCGCTACTTATTGCGAAAAATTTTCACAACTTGTTTTACTGTGATTTTTAGTAGGTTTTATTTTCTTCACAAGCGTGTTTAAAAACGTCGTATGATACACGTGTGTATTGATGATTACCATTTTCAGCTCTCTTCAGACCCTCACCGAACGGCTCGGGTCTCAATGGCGCCTAAGGGGTAATCACTAATCACAAACATTACACACTTGTACCATAATATACTATTTCCTCAGTAGGGCACCAAACCATTGCATTGCTTTTTAGCTTGCTTATAACTAATACATTGTAAAGCGCCTTGTTACTGGCTCTCAAAGAAAAAAATTCTAGCAGTCATAACAAATGTTACAATAAACTCTATCGTTTTTTATATGCAGACAGACGTACATGGCGAAACTGCATATTAAATGAATTCCATGACGAAAAACATTAATCAATGTAATATTTTCGGTTTCCGCATAAAAACATAATGTGGACTCTACCGCCATTTCGGTCCTCTTTGCTAAGATGCTGATCAAACTGACCGCTCTGTTTATCCAAATATTTAATGTTTTCAGTAAACTATGTACTTTATTTGTAAACGTATACGTACCGTATTCGCAAACAATTCCTACCTAGATTACATATGCCATTTTTAAAGTTGTAATGGTCTGTCAACATGAGAATAAACGTTTAAATTAACTACTTCATTGCTACTCACCAACATTATGCAGATACTTACACCTTCTTAACCCCAGTAAAGACGTTTCATAAATTGACTTTTATGTGAGTTGTTTAACCATAAAAACGTTCCTTGTAATGTCAACAAGTTGAAATAAGTAGCCCATACCTATTTTGTATAGGTACTACTTGTATGTATAATGTACTCTTTTTATATCTTTTAGGCTAGGCTTTGATCACGATCTCACCTAATGGCAAGTGATGATGTGGTCGAAGAAGTTGTTCAGGCTAACCTAGAATTACTTGCTCTCAAGGACGGCTGCCAGAACACTCCGTACTTGGCCACAGATTTCATACTTGAGGGTGGTAGCTAGCCAGGTCATTCTCAAAATGCCCTACCACCATGCTATACCGTAGGTTTAAAACGACTATCATCCTAAGACAACAACCTGGACCGACGGCTGCTTAAAGTGCCCTGCGAAGCACGGAAGCGCTCCGTAGTAATGCCAATAACGGTCACCCATCAAATCATGACCGCGGTGGACGTTGCTGATTGGTTAAGAACGGCTCACTAACTAAGCTCCGAGCGCTTCAATCTACTACCTAAAAGGAAACAATTCCATCACAACAGACTTTTATTGAAAAATTGTTTCAATGACTTTTGAATTCTTCTTTATGATATTATTAAAATCGTTCGTTTACTTTTCCGTAGCAATTATCGAAAGGTGAAATGTTAATACGGAAAAGGGTACAAGGTAAAAGACAGCCTTGCCATCTCTGGAAGGCGTGCGGAATGTATAAATCGAGTTTTTTTTTATTTCATTGTATACAACATTGGAAAGGTTTTCCTTTTAAATTTAACATCCTGGTTTCTCCATGGTTTTTTAATGCACACTTGAAGGTATAAGGCAAAATAAACGACAGAATAATGAAAGATGATTAAGCAGGATAAAGTTATTTTATTTTATTATGATTATAAATAATGTCGGAAGATATATTAAGAGCTTTTAAAACAGCTAAGTAGTAAGTACACTTCTTAAACATTTTTCCCGGTGGATATAACTTGTCTTCAAACCCAGAGTAAACAGGTTTCTTCTAGGTAAGCGTGCTCCATCTTAGACCACATCAATGCTTAACATTAGGCAGGGTGTGGTCAAACGCGAACCTATCATGTACAAAAAAAAGCTTGGGATGTTTTTCCTAGTGCCATTTGACGTACATTCACTCGTATATTTTAATGTTTTAGTCATTCGGTAACAAGCTTAGTTGGCCACATATGATATATGATGGTATATGACACAGTCAGTAAGGTATATAGGAGGACTATAATCTGAGTATCCATGAATGATCATGAATCATTACAAATTTTTAGAGGCAGTGATAGACGAGCGGTAATCTATATGAACTGCCGTGCCGCAGGTGCTTGGTTCGATCGAGTGGTGGAAGAGCATTTTGCAAATACTCGCCTGGCTAGCTACCACACTCTATCGCCAAGCACCTAACAATATGTTCGAGCAGCAGTTCTTGAGAGCCAGTAATTCAGAGCCCAGTCCGTTTACCATCCACGACCACATCATCGCTTTCCTACAGGTTAGATGTGTGGTGTGGAGTGGTCAAAAGCTATCCTAGCTGTAAATAGTTATTTGTTATACAAGAGTGCAAAGTTGCTTTTTAACCGCGTGTTCAATTTTGATGACCGAGCAAGCGAAGGATTGTAAAATTGAATCACGAGCGCAGCGAGTGATTCAAAATTAGAATCCTGAGCGTTAGCGAGGGAATCAAAAGAGCACGAGGTGAAAAATCTTTGCACTCGAGTGCAACACGTAACTTTTCATTCCACCTCAGCGAGGAAATGACTAAATGCAAAAAAAAAAGTTTACAATCACAAGATAGGTACACTTTTATTTCAGTTTAGGTATTAATTACTACATTATGACAGGTAATCTTAAACTAACTAACTTAGTAAACTATCTGTCATACTTAATAGTTGTACCGATTCATCGGATTCCCTTGGCGTGAATGTTGGAGAGAGAGGGAGATGGTTAGGTGTTTCATAACGGCTTATTTTTGATGTAGAAGGGCCAGTCCAAGGATCCGATTGAGGCTCTTTCAGTGTAATGGCTCCTACGATGCCTTCACATATTTTAGACTTATTTTGGATGGAATCCTCTATGTATCCCTCTACAACTGCATTGGACTTCCAGCCTCCGTGGCGCTTAAGGGACAGGAGATCAGCTCCGGAATCAGCCAAAAGTGTGGCTGAAGTTCGTCGGAAACAATGACCCGTGTACAACAGGGGTTCTGGAAGTTCAAGAAATGTTGCTATTTCTCGTGGGATACTGCCAATTTTATTAGTAGGTACCCATAGGCTGTCTAACACACTTTCCATTGCGATACTGTAGAAAAAATCGATTGATTGGAGTGTTAGGCGGCCGTAAGGCTTGATATTTCTCAACAATCGTTACGTATTCCTTGCGAATGACGAAGTTGCGGTCTCTTTTTGTCTTTGTATTAGGTAAATTAATTAATAGTAAGTCATCTGAATGTTTCTCAATGTTTTTGACATTAAGTTGTGTTAGTTCATTAGTTCGACATGCTCCGTTTATTCCAATAATAAGAACAACCTGTAACGTAAAGAGTATTGTAGTAGATAAATGAATAAAATTGATATGAACGCATAATTATGCCTATCTATCCTATCTACTAAGTATACTATTTAATTGAAATTAATATACTTAAGTAGATACTGAATGTGCAACTGACTTACTTTTGCCGCCAAATATACGGAATCGGGTTCTTCGTTAAGAAACTTTTCAATATCATATACTGTGAAAACCTTCGATTTTTTTGGTTGATGACCAGATGAGGTTCTTTTTAAAAATGTCACTAATTTAGGATAGGTATCGATATGTATGTCTTTTTTCATCTTTATTGTTGCTTTTAGCATCGAATACGTACTCCATAGAGTGCTTGCTTTCTTGTTCTCGGATAATTGTATAAAATATGCCAGCAAAACGTTTTCTGAGTAAGTTTTGGCTCCTTTTGCTAGTCGCCACGTGTTGAACATTATCGTACCTACTGTTTTAAATACTTCTCGCGTGATTGTTAAGGGAGAAAGCTCATTTGCACATTATTTACAGTTTCAGTCAATTCTGTTGGCGTCAAACAAACTTCCTCGTCGCTCACTCATTTTAGTTTTTTCACCAATGCAATGACGTGAAAAAATGCCGCGTAAAGAACCGCGTACAAAGCAAATTGAAAAAAGAACACCAAGAAGGTTCCGAGTCTGAGTTTCTAACAAATTTAAAAAAAGTTGTATGATATATTCGGCACCATAGAGGTAGCAGTAAATAGGTTTAATGTTTTTTTTTAATTCACAAACTTAGTGCACACGATGTTCTAAATTCAATTTACTTTATCCTCTAGAGAATAAAAACGGCTTTTCCACTCAGATATTGAAGATTAAAAATACTCTTTCCGAGATGGTGGGATGAAAAAAACATTATATATTCATATCAGAATTTTACAGGAAATGTAATTAAGTGCATTACTTTTCAGGGAGAGGGCTGTTTTGCAGCATCGCATGTGTTGTGTCGTTGTCTATAATAACTACAATTTGATATTTCTGTATACGTACATATGAATGGCCTCAGTATTATGGGACTCGAAAGGGATTTTGCATATTGAATATGCCAAAATAGGCCAAAGTATAACCGCAGCAGCTTACGCTACCATAATGCGTACGGTGAAGGAAGTATTTGAAATAAAAGGCGAAGAAGACTGACCGCAAGTGACTTACGTCTTGCTTATTCACGACAAAGCGCCGCCGCGCCGCGTGGTTGTTCGCTCGACACGAGTAGTCAAGGCTGCTACTATTCAAGATTGTGGTTTCCAAGAGGTCAATCATCCACCTTACAGCCCAGATCTGGCACATAGTGACTACTTTTGCTCCCGAAGCTGAAAGAAGAAATTCGCGGAAAGCGATTAGGTACATAGAAAAAAAAATCTCCAAATTCAATATTTGTTTTTTTGTTGTTGTTAGATTGGCAACTGTTTTCCATTTTAGCGCGCGATCTGAGTTGCATCTCACAGTGCGAGTGTATTTAATCTAATTAAAATTATGGGAATTTCATAATGGACAAAATCATCGAACAAGGAGATAGTCTTAAATTTTGCATAGCCAATGGAATTTCGTGTACAGTCATTGAAAATGTAACAGAGGGCTTATGGTGAACATACTTTATCAAATATACGTGCTTATGAATGGTACAAAGAATTCACACGCGGTACCTACACCCTTTACTGACTGTCACTCGGGCAGCTGCCGCGCGTCACAGGTTAGGTGCTTAGCGACAGATAAACTACTTGAGAGTGGTGTGGCTGGTGAGCAATGAGATTTAAACCCCGAGAGTTATTTTCTCGATGCTGGTGAGCTATCAATGGTAACGACTGCCTTCTTTCAACAACCGGAACCGCAGCGCAATAGTTCTGTAGAATAAAATTAAGTAACAGCATATAATATATGTGTTCTACGGTAACAGCAAAATGTCGTGATCGTCAAATGTGGTAAATGTCAACACCCTCTAGGGATATTTTATATAAGGTTCTTACACCCAAAAATACTGGCTAGTTTTAAAATCTCCTGAAGAAAGTTGATTGTTTTGGATGATTCCAAATTTATTTATGATAATAAAATAAATTATTAAGCACTATATATTTACGCGGCTTAACTTTGGTGAAGTTCAAATTACATCAATTTACCATAATTTTGTTATTTTTAGTATCAAATTTAAAGTTTTAAAGTAGGTTAGTGGTTTATGTCGAATTTAAGTCACTCTATGCATCATGCATCAGCACCATTTAACGAGAGGGGGCAGTAAGCACTAGGCATACTTCAAGATCGTGCTATTCATCGGAGTTTTACTGAAGAAATTATTTGATTTTTGTGATAAGGCTCAGAAGCCTATGCTGATAAACGGACTTTATAAATTTATTTGTACTTATGTTTAGAAAAACATACTTAGCTACATGTAATGGGAATGTTATTTACAACAAACTTTGAGCACATTCAGTAAAACTGAAATATCCCTAGACGATGTTGATGTGGTATGTTAAGTGTCTTAAGTGTAAGTTGCAACAGTCCTTGAATTCGTGAACAATAATGACAGGAAAGGCTCATTAACACACTGTGTTTTATGTTCATTCAACGCAACGGACAATGGAATACACACACCTAATTAGATGCATGCTTTCACAATCACAAAGAATTAACTTCGTATACGTATAGGTACATAAATCATATGCTCGCAAAGCTGAGATACGTGTTATGATTTCAGTCAACTAATTACTTGTATGGTGAAATCATTTGACCAGAGTAGAGTCGGTAAAGTGATAGACACAGGTAATAAATATCTTGCATGCTAACGCAGTGGAATGTCTAACCAACGTTGACTTCTATATCATCATCTTCTCTTATCCCATTCGTGTGGAGTTGGTAAAACATGTATTTTCTAATATCACAAAGAGATAAACAAAGCCATTTTCAAAATACGGTTAAGCTAACAACACAAGGACATTATTGTAAAAATATTTGGCTAATATACCGCCGATTTGGCCGATTACCTAACGTAAACCCTCCTTGAGAATATTTTGTTAGTAATGTATCTCCTATCTCCCATTAATCAGGGTGTTATGATAGTAAAGAGCTCTGACACGGTAACTGATGTGCGCCTAATGTGCAGGTACACACATGGCGTAGTGACATGTTGTTCATTTGGTGCATCATAAAATATTAATTAATGTTTTCTTAAAATATTTTAAGAATATTTGTTGTTATTAAATATAGATTTCCGCCAAGTAACGCCTGAATCTATTCATTATCGTTAAAGGTAGGTATATAATCAATCTCTTCTTCTTTTTGGTCGCTAACTTTATTGATATTAAAAGACTGGCCCCGAGTTTCTTGCCCGTTCTTCTCGCAGTGGCTCTATAATTTTTGTTTGCTGAACGTGGCAGTACAATGTAGTATATTTCAATATTAAAATTTGTAATTGACCTTCATAAGAGCGTCGTAAACGCCTAAATTGAATAAATGATTTTGACTTTGACTTTGACTTTGACTTTGATGGAGGAGATTTTTCTTGGCTTTCCATTGTCCACCTCGCGTCATTTACTCCATGTCATGTTTGATTTATATTTTCGGCTTATCATAAGCTTCTGGTAATATAGGCCTGTGAGCTTTTTATAACATGGTTTGCGCATCAGTGCATAGTGCGGGCGATCGTCCATGAAGTATTTTCCCGTCGACTTTTTCCATCACCACCAGCCTCTCCAAGTTATCTGGAACACTCAGTGTGGAGTCTTACACGATTATTCACTCGCCTAAAATACCATTGTGTCATCGACCAGAGTTAGGTACAATCTCCATTAAAACATTCAGCATGTAAATTTTTTTTTTCAGTTAATTGATCTTATCTCAAAAATCGGCCAAGTGCGTACATTAAAAGTCTGCTATGTACTTTTTAGGGTTCCGTTTTTACCCTTTGGGTACGGAACCCTAAAAAGTACGTAACCGACTTTTAATGTAATTTAAATGGGACAACCTTATAAACCGTATAAACAAAAACAAAAGAGTTTGTCGAATCGGTACTCCCAAAAACGAAGTTCGAAGCTTCGTTTCGGAACGAAGTAACGACGAACATCGAACTTGTACCCTACCACCAAGTAACTTCGGATGCGACTTGTACGGACGGTCTTCGTTTCGGATTCATAGACAAATATTATAGTCAAGTGATATTGAAATCTTTGAGTAGGTTCTTTAAGGTAGACATGTAACAACTGGTAAATATGTCAAAAACCAAACAGAATTTGAGAAGAATGTTTGGATAATTAATGAACTAAGTATATATTCATCTATGTGTATGTAGAATTGAATGTATTCTACAATTTATTTTCTTAGTAAACAAATGTTTTTCAGAGTAATGGTTGTGTCGTCGACAAACAAAGAACCTAATTAAATGATGCGTTACACTATAAACTCCTTAGTAAATTCTACTTTGAATATGACAACGAGAATGCAACCATGGACTTACATTAGTAGATAAGCCCATATGTTCAATACACTGTTCATCAGAATGTTTTTATTTTCTGAAGAGGCAGTCCCATAATTGGGTCTTCTTCTTTTTTGAAGTACCTATTTCTCGCGGTGCTTTTTATGTACAACCATGCAACGCGTACATAACGCGTAAACATATTCTTGAAAACACAAGAATGATTTAATGTATTGTAACGGCGACTCTTGTACCTATATACATTCATGTTCCAACTCCATAACTTTTTCTTCCACCAGTAAGCGCTTCACCATTATACGAGTAGGAAATAAGTTAATTTCATTTTTACGATGTCTGCTGCAAATGAGGGATAATATTTACAATGTGTATAAAATGGTCATTTGTAGAAAATATCTTATGAAAAATCATACTGAGTGTACATACTCATTTAAACTAGGAACATAGTTTCTTAATTATAAGCTAACATGTGTAAAAACGGAATCAAGCAAGTTTTGTTGAGGCTAAGTAGTTTCTCAGCAAACGATAACTCTGCGACAGACGTAACAGATCCGAAAGTGTTTCGTACTTAGTAAGAAAAGGTGCGATCCGTCAAACGAAACTTTGAACTTCGTTTTTGGGAGTAGACCTCCAGGTTTCTTCGAGTAATCGAGGAAAATACATAAGAAAAAGATTCCGTCGGAACGTTATATAAACAGGAAAACCTCCTCCTTTTTTTAAATCGGTTAAAAATGTAAAGCAAGTTTGTATGGCTCCCAAAATATTCAATAAACATAATGTATAAAAACAGTAATTTATCTTATTTCAAAATTAACATACGTTCACTTCTCATTGAAAAAAGCTACATTACAGAATTTTTATTAATTGACATAAATAAAGATTTCAATAGTTTATTATTGTTTTAATATTTTGTAATTTTATTGTTGACATAATTAACTATATTCGATTGTATGTTAATTATCATCATAATGCGACTGGTTTTTAATTATTTGCATGCCAATATCGGTCGAAAATGTTGAAACATTTACATTTATTGAATATACTCATAACTTTTGTGCACACATTTTCAGCGAATAAATTTATTTCATTTGCAAGTTTAATTCATATACATTTACAAGCTAGTCCTTCACAAGTTTCATACCTGGTAGGCACAGTCGAGCATCAATAATTAGTTAACATTTCCAATATTGACTTATTGATGTTTAAATATTAATAAAATTGTAAATTATACATGATTCGCCCCGTGGGGTGGCGGACTAGAGGGAGCTGTCCTCCCAAGGAGAACCCCGCTTTAATGGGTGAGAATATGTTCAGTGGACGATCTGGCTGATAATATAAAAAGTTATACGTGATTTGGAAAATGTAATTGCCATAACTTGTTTTTAAATTATTCCGAAAAATTATCCATTATTCAAGTGTATGACAATTATTTTATTACTAATGTGACCAAAAGGAATATACCTATATATTTTTTTTTAAATGTTTACACATTAATGATCGAGACTGTACATATGTACCTAGTCAAAACTGGGGATTAGGGAAAACCCTTTTTAAAAACTAAAATAATTAAAACTAAAATATATGTGTTGCCGATTCGGAGGCTAACTGTATAATGAATAATTCTTATTACAAAGAAGCTTACCAACTATCTTAACCTACCACGGGACCACCGAGAAGTCTTGGTCAGCATTACAGAGAACTGCAAGAGTTTCTGCTGATCAAGCCCCCTCTAGTCTAGAGCGGATGGGTGAGGGGGATCCATAACTCCTCCCTCCCTAAGAGAAAAATTATCGGAACGCTCGAATTTAGAGCTTTTTCGATAATTTTGCATACATGGAACAGAATTTATAAACTTAAAGCGAAACACATATAATAAAAACAGTACAAGACTTAAAATTACAAAACCTAAAGCGACACTAGCTAAGACACTGTTTGTAGAGTCCATTTCTCTATACGTCGCACTTTCTAACACTTCACTATTTTTTAAGGCAAACGACATGTATTTCACATCGTCCAAATTCACTTCGTGCATGTTCAGTGCGGGTGCACTTGGTAAACTCTCGTTCGGGCGTAGCGGTGGTAAATTGATGACCGGAAGGGGCGTCGCTACTTCCGTGTCTGTAAAAACACTATGGTGACGAATAAGGATTCCGTTTATTTCAAAATCACAGGGCTTATCTATTGTCATCAGGTATGTCCCAAATACAGGATATGTAGTAATTTCATCAAGGCATCGTTCTGTAAGTGTTGTCCTCTTATTTGTATAGAGTATCCAGTTATCAGGGTTTACTTTCTGGACTTTCACATCTTCCAACTCGATAGGATATTGTTTGCAGCAGGTAAGGTTATCGTCATACTTCATTAGTTGTGTTTCACATATGAGCCCGGTGTACAATGCTCTGTTGCTATCGGTGCAGAGATAAGAGTCTCCAGCAGCGAGAACGCGGCAAGGGCGCACAATTGGTAAGTACGTTAGTCCTTTCGCCAAAAGGTAAGGGTATTTAGGTATTATGATAAGGGTTTTATTTTCAGGTTTTTCAAGTTTTTTCAAGTGGAATTTCTAAAACAAACGTTATCTGGTTCTTCTTTATAAATGATTTTACACATATTTTTTCTTCTATTTTAACTAAATTTACTTCATTGGGTTCATACACCAAGTGTCCTAAATAAGAAATAATCCTCAAATGATCTAAGAGTTCTGTAGAATTAACAATAGACTGATGTAATATAGACAGTTTACTTAATGCTAATGCAGTCTCAATTTCACTCAACCTTATATATATAGTTCGGAAGTTACTTATGAAAAGGCTATACAAACCTAATATGTATGAAGACAGAACAAAATTATTATCGTTGTTTGCCAGTTCTTTCATGGCAGTCTCAAGTTTTTTGAGACGAGTATCTAGAACCATGGAATTTTCATTAATTACTTGTGTAGCATTAATTAAGCTGTCCAATATTTTAGTGACAATAGTAACCCTTTTTGAGGTGACTACTTGATCATGGCTTATTTCAGAAATTAGTTTGTCATATCTCACGGCGTCGTCGTAATCTAAGTTTCCTGTTATTATTTTGACGATAGATCCCAACGGATTAAGAATGCCTCTTTTGAAGCGTTGTGGAACTAATTGGCGATATTTGTCAATTGTTATATCACGTAGGTGCTCTACGTGCATTAGCATGCTCACAAATTCATGAGGAAATGGTTTGTTTAAAGTTATTAATTTGTTTAACTCAGTAAACTTCCACGTAATGAATTGTAGATCATCGTAGGTTCTATCTAAGTTAAGAGTTTTTAAAATGGTCCAATTATCTACTTGTAGGTACGCTAGGCCTTCTTTTACCGGCAGGAGTCCCGGGTTTTCTTTAAGTGACTGCAGATGGAGGGCGACTGCTGACGTCGCTAGAGTCAGAATGCACCACCTGTGGAGGGCGTTTTATATTTTTAATCGGTGCTTTTGTATTCTTTCGCTCTGCTTCTACTTTAATAGGGATTACATTTCTTTCAACTATATCTATCACATTCGCTTTCTTATACCTGGCTTTATCCTTGCTTTTCCTTTTATAATATCTTTCACATAAACGGTTTTGCCTAGCGGAAGTTCTATATTGCTTTCACCACCTCTCTTGTCCCTAATCTTTTCCTTATTTGCTGCTATCTTTTCTCTCAATTGCTTGTACAAAAATCTAGTACGCTTTTCATGGTCTTTTACTAATTTCTGTGTGTACGATTTCTCGAATTCTACATTAAAAGGAGTGTCTGTGTCTGTGTGTCCGAAAACTACCTCAAATGGAGTGAGACCAGTTGTTGAGTGAATAGTGTGGTTGTATCCTAAAACTGAGTACATCATGATTGATGCTGCATCAGTGCACTTTTCTTCGTATTTTGCTAGTCTATATATCTCAATCAGAGTCGAATGAAAACGTTCTATTAATCCCATAGAATTGGGGTTATTGATTGTTCCTATGTGACGTTCTATTTTATGCAAGCTTAGGAATTCTTTCATTAGTTCATTATTGAACTCCATACCAGGGTCTGAGCTAATTTTCTTAGGGATACCGTAAAACGAGAAATATTTCATTAGAGCTCTCACGACTTCGGGCGTTGATTTGTTAGGGATTTCGATTGCTTGGCCAAGTTTACTAAATGCGTCTATAAGTGTTAAATAATACTTGTTTTTTATAGAAAAGAGGTCTATGAAAATCTCTTGGAAGGGGGCATCTTGCGTCTGTGTTAATTGAAGCACTGGTTTGATGGGTTTTCGGTCATACTTCATTATACTGCAAGTTTCACAGGCGTTAATTATGGCTGAGACGGTTTCTTCCATTTTAGACCAACAATAGTTTCTACGAAGCCTAACTAGCGTTTCTTTAATACCGCGATGACATGTCTTTCCTTGATGATATTTCAAAACTATTGCCTTTTGTTCACTCTCGTCCGCGACATATACAACTCGTTCAGTGCATTCATACATCCTAATCATATCTTTTTTAAACAATGTAGTTACAATACTGCTAAACTGCTTACGGTGTTCTTCTTCTTCGAAGTAGACAAAATATTTAATTTTTGGTCGTACATATTCTTTTAAAAAGTTTTTTATTAGTTCTGGGTTATTTTTAGGAAGGAATACTTCCAGGATTCTATGTTTTGTTCGAGAAATATCTTTGACATGTGTCTCATTCTTAAACCACGAAAACACTAGAATTTGGTTAGGTTTATTATCGACAGCTTCGTGTAAAATTGGTATGCCCGTAGACTCTAAATCAGCAGCTGAGTGAATTGTTTGTGATATAGAGTTGCTATCGTGTTCGGAAGGTGATAATTACACCGGTTGTTCTTTATCAAGTAAGGAAATGATTTCGGTAGTTTCTGAAGATGATGTACTTGCAGGGCTTGGTGTGATTGTCCTACTTGAGTCTGAGACAGTGATTGTGGATGAATCACGTCGTGATGGCTTTTCGCACGACAACCGAACAATGTTTTTAACTACTTCATTCATTTCTTTCTGTAACTTAAGTTCTTTTCTATCTACATTCACTACCATTGAATTTCCTTCACTATCCGAATCTAAGGCATGGACTTTAATTCTACTCAGCGCATCTGCATTAGTATTTTGTTTTCCTTTCTTATAGATAATTTCGAAGTCAAAGTCTTGAAGACGTAGCCTCCAGCGGGTAAGCTTGCTGTTTGGGTCCTTCAAGGAATTGAGCCACGCAAGGGGTCTATGGTCGGTGTATATGTAAAATTTACGACCATACAGGTAAGGTCGAAAATGTTTCGTTGCCCAGATTATTGCAAGTAACTCACGTTCGATGGTACTATAGCGGGACTCAGTATCGCTTAATGTACGACTCGCGTATGCAACGGGTTTGTCGGAGCCAACTTGTCCTTGGGACAACACCGCGCCTATCGCTACGTTTGAAGCATCGGTTGTCAAAATGAAAGGCTTGTCGTAGTCAGGGTATTGTAGGAGTGGTGCGTGAGTCAGGAGTTCTTTGCATTTGTCAAACGCATTTATGTAACTATTGTCAATAACGATTTTGTTTCTCTTCTTCAAACAAGAAGTGAGTGGTTGTGTGATTTTGGCAAAATCAGGTATAAAACGTCGGTAATATCCTACAAGTCCAAGGAAACTTTTAATTTCGGTCGTAGTCTTAGGGAGAGGAAAGTTTATTACAGCTTTTATCTTGTCATCGTTGGGTTTCAATCCGTCTTTTGTAATAGTATGACCAAGATAGAGTACTTCTCTACGTAAAAAGTCAGTTTTATCTAATTGTACCTTCAAGTTTGTGAGTCTTAATCTGTCAAACACCAACCGTAGTTTATGTAGGTGGTCCTGGAGGCTGGACGAAAAAATTATGACGTCATCAAGGTACACCATGCAGTGTAGCCCTTGCAGCCCTCTCAAGACATTGTCCATAGTACGTTGAAACGTTGCGGGGGCGGTTTTTAATCCAAATGGTAATCTTAAAAATTGAAAATGACAATTTTGAACTGAAAGCCGTTTTCTGCCTATCCTCTTTTTCCAATTCAATTTGGTGGTACCCACTAGCTAAATCTATGGTACTAAAGTAAACACTTTTACCTAGCTTGTCAAATAAGTCGTTGATATTTGGTAGAGGGTACTTGTCATCGATAGTAATGTCGTTAAGTCGTCGGTAGTCTATTACCATGCGAAATTTTTGCTCACCGGAGGCATCCATTTTCTTAGGCACTAAGTGCACTGGAGCATTCCACGGGGAATGTGATTCTTCAATTACATTGTCAGTCAATAACTTATCAACTTGTCTATTTATTTCTTCTGTCTGCGTTGGTGCTAATCTATAAGGTTTAACGTATATGGGGTCTTCATTCTTTGTACGGATTTTATGTTTTACTTGGTTGGTAAAAGTCAGGGGTAATTGGTCACAGTGAAAAATGTCCTTATATTCCAAGCAGAGATTATATATTTGCTTACGTTCTTCGTCATTTGTGTGATCGAGTCTAAGTTTATTCAGATTTTCTTGTAGTAAATTATCAGTCTCAATATCTGTCATGTGTTTGGTAAAATTTAGGTTACATTTAGTTTCTTCAAATGGTACAACTGTAAATGGTTGTCCTATAGTCAATGTAATTGGCCTGTCTAATGTATTTTGTATAATAGTCGATGCATATCCATTTACACAGTTAACGATAGCACTGGGCATTCGCAACCCGTCGGCGAACTCTTTAAAGTCAAGGATTGCGTCGCCTGAGCATTGGTCAATAGGTAATTTGACTCTACGCTCTGATCGCGGTGGCAATTGAACGACATAATCTAAGTTGTTATTGATTATAGGAATCTGAGCCGTTTGCGTTGTCAAAAGCTGATTTTTAAGATCGATCAGTGCGCCTAGTTGTTGTAACAGGTCGTTACCAATCAGTCCGTCATAACGTGAGTCAACGTTAAAGATGTAAAATTTGTGCCAATCGTTACTATTAAATGTAGGCATTAAAGGTATTGTTATAACCTCGTCGTGGTTACTCGAGGCGTGTGTGCTTACTACTTGAAATGGTTCCCTTTGAACAAACTCACCGAAATATTCGTAAGCCTTTTTGGGACTTACAAACGACCTCATACTTCCGGTATCGATCATCATCTTAGCATCAATTTCCTCTAAATAAACGTAAGGAAGTTTTAAGTTTGGGTCACAATTAATTTTTATGATTTCTTGTCGGTCGAGGCTGTCTCGCAAAAATCCGCAGTGTTGGGTACGTTCGCATGTTCTACTTCGTCATTACATTCATCTGCGTTTGTTTCGTCACCGTAGTAGTAATTCATGTCGTCATTATAATTAAAGTCGTCATGATAATAAATGTCGTCATAATACTGCCCTTCATTATTGTCTAAAGTCAGTTCATTCAATTTGAACCCCTGTTGCGGCCTAAGAGGTGCTGTCCTCATAGAGATATCACTAACTTGAAGCTGAGGCTTCTGTACCTGTGGTGGTGTATATCCAAACTGTTGTGGTGGTTTGTAACCAAATTGTTGCGGAGGCCTATATCCAAACTGTTGGGGCTGCCTATAACCAAACTGTTGAGGTGGTCTATAACCAAATTGTTGTGGCTGATGGCCAAGCTGTGGTTTATACCCAAATTGGGGCTGTGGTCGGCTTTGGCCTTGAACCTGTCCGTTTGAGGGAATGCCAAAATTAAACCTAGGCGTGTTGCCTAATGGCAAAATAGGTCTGAACCCAGTCGGCTGAGGACCACTACCGAACCTGAAACCTGGTGCACTTGGTGCATTAGTAAGCAAGGGCTTAGAAATTTGACCACTAACCTGCAGCTTGTTACGTGCGTTGTACTGTTCAAGGAAATTAACCTCCTCAAGCACCACACTTAAAGCTGCTTCTAATGTGTCGGGCGATTTTAATCGTACTATCCGAACCATATTTTCCGGGAGGTTGTATAAAAATACATTTAGAGCAGTGTTATTGTAAATTGACATTTTTACGCGTTTCATTTCTTCATCTTGGCAAACATTAACCTTTGAAAACAAAACGGACCGAATACTTTGAATCCTACTGCAAAAATCCAAGTAAGATTCGCCACCTTTGATTTTCAAAGATTCCAACTCTATACTTATGCAAGTTTCGCTACGCGGGTCTCCAAAGTGCTGTTGTAGCAATTCTTTTAACGAAGACCAATTAACAATATCTTCGCGTTCAGATAATAGCGCAGCTGCATTCTCCGTAAGCCTACTAGTAATTGTGTGGAACACGTATAAATTCTGCTCTTCATTATTTCTTCTACTAAAGCGTTCTATGACGTATTCACACTTTTTAATGTAAAGATTTAATTGCTTTTTATCCCCATTAAATAGCGAAATAATTCGAATAACTTCGGTTGGTATTGAAACTATATTCACGTTTTCGAGAGCCATGATAAAGCAGATTAGATCACAGAGAACACAACAAAACTAACTTAATCACAATTCTAAGAGTAACACACACAGAAATAACACAATATAAAACAATAAGATACACAAAATCAGGTCAAATAAACAGTTTATAAAATTTTGTAAAAGTTTTAAAGGAGAAATTTATTTTTTAGCAAAATATATTGTTAACCTTAAAAACACAAATTATAACTAACCAGTAAAGATCGATTAAAAGAACTGTTACTTTTATTAAAACGAATTAAGAACACACATCACTTAATTAACTCAAGTTATGTTCTGTATACATTTACATCGCTCTACGCTATCATGTTCTTATCAACTAAGCTGAGGCACTTCGTAGAATTTAATACAAATGAACCAGGTACGTTATAGTGAGCAAAGTCTTATCTCAAATATACGTATGATTTAAAAATAGGTTACAGGAGGAGTTAGGGAAGGAATTGGACTCACCAGACACCCGCCGCTATTCTCATGGTCACCTTTTATTTTACCCGTTTGACAAATTTATTTGGTTCGTGGATCGATTCACAGCCACTTCGCGCCGCACTCGTTATACTTAGGTGAATTTGGACACCCGAAATACTAACACGAGACGGTACAGCCTTTACGAATCAATCCTACCGGCTGCGCCAGTCAAAACTGGGGATTAGGGAAAACCCTTTTTAAAAACTAAAATAATTAAAACTAAAATATATGTGTTGCCGATTCGGAGGCTAACTGTATAATGAATAATTCTTATTACAAAGAAGCTTACCAACTATCTTAACCTACCACGGGACCACCGAGAAGTCTTGGTCAGCATTACAGAGAACTGCAAGAGTTTCTGCTGATCAAGCCCCCTCTAGTCTAGAGCGGATGGGTGAGGGGGATCCATAACTACCTATCTGTGGTATCTACTATTTACCAACAATTATCACAGGCCCTGACCATTACCAGTTTCACAATGTTTGTGGTCAGTTGCTAAACGTGGGTACGAAGATTAGAAAACTGTAAATATTGTAAACCGAGACATTGTACCGAGCCGAGACCATCATTATCTAGCCAAACAATACTGAGCAAATCATTGTATATGTAATTCGTAGACTAGTAAAAATTGTGTTTTTATTTTTTTGCAACGTCGGGCTTTTTGCTCACATCACAGATCATACAAATGTATCGTTCAGAAACTTAAAGGGCGAACACTTACGTAGCCATGACAGAGTGTAAAAAAAACGACGTTTTGATAGAAAAAACTATTCAAATCGATTATTTAGTACATTAGTTGTGTATTTAAGTAACATGTAGCGAGATTGCAATGAAATTCCTATTTAGATAACATTTAAAAACAATTTTCAATTGCATGTAAACTCCTTGCTTTAAGTTGCATGACATGTGTGCTGTGCTATAAATTTTAAAAAAACTTAGAGACCTTGGGTTTCCAGACAAAAAGAAAGCTCGAGGATTTTATATTATGGGGCATTACGGCCAAGTTAACCTGTATGTTTAGATACTGTTTACGTGCACGTGTGTTGAAATAGTTATTTGTCATACAAGAGTGCAAAGTTGCTTTTTAACCGCGTGTTCAATTTTGATGACCGAGCAAGCGAAGGACTCTAAAATTGAATCACGAGCGCAGCGAGTGATTCAAAATTAGAATCCTGAGCGTTAGCGAGGGAATCAAAAGAGCACGAGGTGAAAAATCTTTGCACTCGAGTGCAACACGTAACTTTTCATTCCACCTCAGCGAGGAATGACGTGAAAAAATGCCGCGTAAAGAACCGCGTACAAAGCAAATTGAAAAAACAACACCAAGAAGGTTCCGAGTCTGAGTTTTTAACAAATTTAAAAAAAGTTGTATGATATTTTCGGCACCATAGAGGTAGCAGTAAATAGGTTTAATGTTTTTTTTAATTCACAAACTTAGTGCACACGATGTTCTAAATTCAATTTACTTTATCCTCTAGAGAATAAAAACGGCTTTTCCACTCAGATATTGAAGATTAAAAATACTCTTTCCGAGATGGTGGGATGAAAATTATATTATTATATCCTCCACATGACTACGTATAGATTAAAAGTTTTTAACATATACATTAAAATTTTTTCATAAAGTGTAATTATCTTTTCAATCAAAAATTACCAAATAGGTATACAAAAATAAACAATAGCTCATAATGAAAAAAAAATAATTTTATGGTGCACTTGACCTAGGCTGTACAGGACAGATGTATAGTCTCACATGTATAGTTGAGACAGTCACACATGTATAGTTGAGATGGCCACTAAAAAATGAAAAAAAAATACATCATGACTTGAGTATTTTCTTCCCTTCTCCATTTTTCCGGCTTTCCTGAGGCCTTCCTTATTATTTATGCCTCAAGTAGAGCATAATATGTCATTGAATTCTATGCAGATTTCATGTACCCATAATCTGCATGATAAACATTTCAGCAAATCCATTAATACATATTCTCTTTTTTTATAGATATCTGGGATTGTTTCTTCTTTACTACTATTCTCCGAGTCTAATATCCTGACATTTGTCTTTGATTTTCTTATAACTCTAGTATTACTTATCAGGTTTCTCTTGCTTCTTTTCTGCTTCATCAGAATTCTATCTTGAACTCTTTTGTATGAGCCATCTCTCCTATACGGCCATCTTTCCTTACTATTCCCTACTTTTAAGAAAAAGAAAAGTTTATCTTATAATTTGCTTATTATATTCAATCAGCATTATTTGACCTTTGTATTGGTAATATTGCAATATCAAAATTATAATTAGAAACTAGGTAAGTACTTATTTCTACGTTTTCTGAGAACACAAATTCGTTAAAGTGTGGCCCAGGGTACTGTTTAACTACCATAAGTACAGTTTAACAAGATGGAGTACCTACTATAGCAGTAGACTACATCAAACGATAACATATTAAAAAAATGTTGAAGTCCCTTGACTTCAATCATGATTGTGTAATCACTAATCATAATTATGTTCCATAACGTATGTTGCGTAATCAATATCAAACGTAGACGTAAACGTAATTTATAATACTCGTTTATATTCTGGGAATAATTACTTTTTTAATTTTAGGTTACATTATTGATATTTTGTTATTTTTCTTTTCAGATTCCGAACCATTCTCTATGTAGCACACCTAGAAAAGGGCAACTATTATAACATGTTTCATTGTACCCCGTTACGCTGCACCCTACCCCAACTGTTTACTTTAACAAAAGTTCGCAAAGAAATGATTTTAAGCATTGCAATAGACTTTTTTTCTTTTTAAGGATGTGTTTCCAAATCCTACATAAATAAGATATTTTTTTGGTCAATTTTGCAACTAAATGAAACCAAATGTATCAAAACTAACAATTGCTACAGATACATTACTTCTTTATCTGCAAATTGTAAGGAGAAAAATAAAATATAAAGATTTTTAATCAAGCTCTAGTTCCAGTCGCAGACTCTGGAGTCCACTACCATAATAGTTTGGTAACTACAAGGACTACTAACTACAGGATTAAGACAAAGTAACGAACACAAACTTTATATTTCTAGTAATCGTTCCATCGCTCTATGAGTGAAGGCAGTGCGAAAATATAGTATTGACGATTTCAATGCCTACAAATCGCGGAATGCGTGCTTAATTAAAGAACATTTATTTACTCACCAGAAATTATTAGTTTTCCAACAAGAATAAAACTTCACTAACCACATTTTTCGTTTTTTTTTCTACAATAAATAAGATTATTCTTTCGATCACCTAGCAACTAGAAGTCCGATGACAACTGTTTAAATAATAATTAGTAAAAGGACATTGTTACACAGGACAAGTTAATATTGATGTAATAATGTGCCCCTGGTAAACTGTCCCCCACTTGACCCCACAGAAACTATGCACAAAAACGATGTCAAGTTAGTGTTTACATGAACGTCAATTACAGTTTGCGGTCTTCGGGAAGGTTAAAGCTAAGATTGCGAAAGGCTTTTTTGTGAAGTACCTACCAAGATGACAAGTTCAAGAGGAGGCATACATTGTTTGGATGCTTTGTGATGTAGTTTCTTTATTGTTATAATTAAAATAAAAAAATACGGGCGATGCCCCGTCCACCCACTGGACTTTCCCACTGGTGGGTGGACGGGGAATTCAAGTTTCCCCGTCCACCCACTGCACTAGAGTTGGAAACAAATCCACTGCTTCATCGATATTACCAATAATATATATACACTGTAGGTAGGTATGTGTAGGTAGGAGTTTAACGTACCTACACATATAGGTTATAGGGGTTTCGAGAAGGTACATATTTATTATGAGCCCTTGCTGTTAAACCTCTTCAACCAATTTGAAAAGTCTATAATATTACCTCGGAGATAAACAAGGATTTTTTAACAAGATAGCTTTAGTTTACCTTATATTACCATTATAACATTTTGCGTGGTGGCAGGGCATTTTGCGAATGCCTGCCTGGCTAGCTACCACCCTCTAGTAGAAATAATCTGCCGCCAAGCACCTATCGGTGTGTTCCGGCAGGTGTCCTTGAGAGCCAGTACTTTTAGGTTAGCCTGAACAACATCTTCGACCACATCATCACTTACCATCAGATGAGATAGCGGTCAAAGGCTTCTTCAAAAAAAATCCTCAATTTTCGGGCACATTGCTGGGTAGGCGTCGACCTTGCATCTTCCGTCTATACCGACGCGCCATCAGACACGTTTCCATTTTCGCTACCGAAAACATTACGTACCAGAGGCGCGAACTTTGCATTTAGATTGAATTTATTGTCCGGTCTTAGGTCACTGTGCTGCTGCTAGAAATGATCTAAATGGAAATAAAGGTATTTTTTGCAAACAAAAACTTATATCGCTACATATATCACATCTACATATTTCATAATATGTTTTTCAAGCAATGTTGCATTGCATGCTTAGGATGTTAATTATTTGGATTCACATAAGCAGATCAATTAATTTAGTTTCGCATCATTTCATACAAAAACCCTCAATTTCATAAATTCATAAAAGAATTATACCTAAGTGTCAACGATATAATTTTATTAAAATAAACTAAACTGACTTCTAATACTTACTGTAAAGTAGGAATATATTTAGGACACTTAAATAATTTGTTGAAGTACCATGATGATTCAAAAACAAAAAATGGAACTGACTTCAACACCCAAAAGTGTGAAATAGCTTGTAAAAGTAGTACCTAACTTACGGGATCGATTGTTATTCATTGTCAATGTTATTTATCATCAAGATAGGTAAATATTTTTCAGTTATTGGAGTGTAACTTAAAACGGCTTGACCGATTTTGATAAAATTTAAATGGGACTAAGCGACAAGCATCAGCTTTCAACCAAAAAAAGAATTTTCGAAATCGGTCCACCCAGTCCAAAATTCTGAGGTTACAAACATTAAGAAAAGACACGCGAACTGAGAACCCCCTCCCTTTTTGGGTGGTGGTTAAAAAACCAAGAGCAAGGTGATTCCTAATAACTAATAACTATCGATAACAGTTTGGAAATATAGCTCAGAAGCGAGATTGGCCTGTGGTTCTTCAACAAGCTCTTGTACCTATGTTTTTTGAAGAATTGTACCTACTTACCACTAAACTTGTTCTCCACGCTTTTGGTGTTTTACCTTCAAGGTAACCTTCAACCATATAATTATAGCTTCCGGGGGAGAGGTTTTCCACCGGCACTCAGAAGTTCTATCGCGATTCCGTCTTCACCTGGCGCTTTTTGTTCTCTAATCTCATATGGGCTTACCGCTTATGTCCGGGATTGTTTCGGTATGATGTTGAGTCAGTTTGGCTCAATTGTCCTGAGTTCCACTGACAACGGGTTTTCGTGCCGAGATGTATATTTGTTCATAAACTTTCTCAAGGTTGTTCAGAATCTCTTACCTAGGTACTAATGTCTTCGGCCACATCACCGGTCTATGGCATGGAGCCATAGGTATGATCCGGTCAAACGTTAAAAACACAAAGAATAGGTGAAATATTAAGAACACAGAGGACTTCATTCCAAAGCTGAAGAAAAGGATTTCTACTCATTAAAATTTCATACAGTTAAGTGTATACAACTTTGAAGGTAACTTTAAAACATACATAAAATAAAATAAGGTGAGCATTTATAACTTTATTAAACGTAGGTACCTACTTAATAATACATATAATCAACACGGAAGCTTTTCTCTTCGATTTGCCCTTTTGTCAACATATTCTTCGACAAAGCATTTCCTGGAAAGTAATATCAATGGTAACTATGTACCTACATATCTACCATTGACCTACTTACTTAATTGTGAGCATGTCTGAATATATGTCTGATGGATGGAATTTAATAGGTATGTTTAAATTTTGAAAACGGAAACATACGTAAGTACCTACCTACATTGTGGTAATATTGACTTAATTGATTTTGACGATAAACTGTAAGTAATATCACTTAGTTATATAAAAAAAAAAATTTTGAATTTTTATTCAATTACCCTTGCAAAACCGGGGCGGGCCGCTAGTTATTGATATAAATATGATTTCAAGCACTATTGCCATGCTTAGATTGCTTAATGAACATTGCATTAACAATTTTTGAGCACAAACGCACAAAATTTTCATCGTGACCGGAAGTGAAACCCGCGCCCTCGGTCGCAGGAGTTGAGTTTGTTAAATACAGATGGTTCAGATGTACTTTGGTTGATAGCCGCAGAGCACAAAAGTCGCATCTCATTCACCGATATCGGTGGCCGAGCGACCGAGCACCCTGTGCTTAGGTATAACGAGACCGGGGATCGATGCCCACCCGAAATTAATATTTTATACTCTAAAAATTTTAAGTACCTAATAGCTCACTTTAAAAACAAAGCCACGTGGCGTGGGCGACCAAAAACCTTTCGATTACATTTATAATAAAAACAGTAACGTAGACATCCCCACAGGTCATTTCAATAGATAAACGTGACCGATAAACTATGTTCGGGTTAGTTATATTTATAACAACATGTTTACACTGTTTTGGAGTTCGAGCTCATTTATATTTTGTCATTTGCGCGTTCTTACGTCGCATCTCCGAAGTCCGTGCTCTGAGTTATTTCACGTTAGTCAAAGTTCCGCGAGAATCAATGTTTATTAACTCAAAATTAAACTTAGAATTTTTTTTAATGGAAAAATTGTTGACGTGCTTTGTAAATTAATGGTTTACTCTGTGAGAAGATAGGTATAAAAGAGCTGTTGGGAACCCGGGAGCGTTAGACGTACACGGGTTTTTAAGCCAGAAAATTCCAGTTGATCCGGTAAGTCAGCATTTTTGAGAAAATAATACTTACTCGTACATAAACTTTAATACATAATATGTTTGGTTTCATATTATTATTTTTTTGTACTTCTTGGGCTCACTAACATCTTACTTGTGGAGTTTTATGCATTTCCCCTACCAGCTTCTACCCAAGCCATTCCAACTTCTGAAAGTAGCGGATTGAATTTGAGCCGCTGGCATAGCTGCTCTACTCTATATTAGGTTTGTGGTGATGGTAGGGATGTCGTTGGTGCTTCTCACCATTGGTGGGGTTTGAAATATTAACTGTTTTATGAATATTACGATTAAATATAAGCTATAAAACACAACTTATTTTAAAACCCCTGTGATATCTCCTTATCCTCACCACCATCTATCATCTTTACATTGAGGCTATTGCAATGAGCCTATTATTTTCCTATAAATTTCGAACCGATCAGACCTGTAGAAGTTGCTAACATTTCTTCGTCAACCAGCAAAGAGCCAATTAAAGTCCATCAGGTCTTCAAACGGCTGAACAGATTTTTTTCGAATCAAAAATTGTGCTGAGCCCTGCTGTATAACAACCTAATAGATGGATAATGGAATATCACAATCTTTTAATTCTTCGGAATAAATACAGTGTTCGAATTTATTTAACTTCATATGGCTTCAAAATTAATAAGACAGATTCGCTTTGGGACAGAAATACTATAATATACCTACTACTAAATATAACATTTATATACATACTATCTACCAACTTGTCATTCGATTCCCAATAGTCTTTGTATGCCGGAAAAATTCTGCTGAGCCCTATACCTACAACAACGTAACCTCGTTGCGTCAATTATATTACGTGTCAGAGGTATCAGGATAAAATGTACGGTTGGCTTTTGTTTGACTACGGTATTATAGTAACATAAAATACTTAGGTAAGGTACGAATGTGTTATTGAAAAATGTATCAGAAATACAGAAAACAATGATGGCGAAGATGTTGGAATCCCGGCCAGATACCAATTTTCGAACTCGTTCATATTTTGAAGCAAAGAGACTACTTTCCATGCATCCATGATTTACAACCCGCTTCATAAAATGAGTTATATAATTATTTTCTCGTGAAATGGAATCAAATAGGTAAGTCGTGAGAAAATTACAATGAATGGGAAAATATGAACAGCATAGCATGTCCGGGTCCTATATAAATATAGGACAAGCTCGGCACATTTGAGCTACCGTGGTAAAGTTGTGTCAAAGTTCGAATCAGTAGCCAAAAAGAAATGTTACTATTTTCATCAGTCAGCTCCAGCCTGATGACTATTATGGCGGGAAATTCAAAATTTAAACATATTTTAAGTTTTGCTGCTAGGTCGTCCCACTATTGTGACATGAATTGAAAACGACTATATTATTGACCGTATTACACGCGAGATTAAAAGTATTAAACGAGACGTCGCCGTCGTTCGCAAACAACTTGGATAGAGACTCATGGAAATAAGTACATACACCTCCTCCATTAAGGGCGATTTGCCATGAATTCCACGCTTCGCAGGCATCTTGGAGATCACAGTGTAAGAGAGCAGCTCCTCAGAAAGCGCTGCTGCCCATCTTCTGGTATTTTACCGCCGCCTCTTACGACACGATCGGGAAGAGATGGGGCTGACATTCAGTGAACCCCACGGAACTGCCCGGCATCCCAGTAAGTGACCTGGAAGCAGTACATTTGAATTGAATTGACTAGTAGTCTTCTGTGTCCTCGGAAGCCCGGAAGCTCTCAGTAGTAGATAAATGCCACTCGTACTCACCCATCCAAATAATGACCACAGCAGACATTGTTGAGCTGTTAAAGACGACTAGGCAAGTTCCGCAACGAGTATAAGTCATAGGTCTAAGATTTCAAGATTTTTTTGCCATTAGCAAAATTATTCAAGCGCATACATCGCAACATCAATCATTTTTTGAAACTTATGTATCCTTGAGGTGTACAAACCTGTTTGTTGGCTGATTAACTGGTTTATTTTTTATTAAAACCGATGAAGATCAAGGATTTGGACATTTATCCTGTTCGAATTAGGTACACTACTTCGAAATATAGATTTTACGATTGGCTATAAACGCTGACTAATAGGCTAAAGGCAGTTTTAGACAGGGTCAGTGCACAAGTCAGTTATCGGCGCCAGTGCCCGCGCCTAGACTGGCTTCTAAACATTCGTGTGCGAATTTGCAGCGCTGTCTTCCCGCCACTGGATTGACTTGAAATCAATTTACACGGGGTTTTTTTCGGGTCAGCGCTGGCTTGTCTCGATTTCGGCGCCAGTCACTGGATCTGTCTAAATCTGCCGTAACTCTAGTTTGATCAGTTTTGGTAGGTATATAAGAAAGTATACCTAGGCACGGTTTTTTTTAGCAAACAAGCATACGTCCCGCCGGATGGTGAGCGGCTACCGTCGCCTATAGACATCCGCAATAATATGAGTACCTTTAATATGTTGCCGTCCCTTAAGGACTCTATTTTAATCCTTTGGCATCCAAGATAACGAGGTATTAAAAACGAGGTTATAATTTCATTCATAAGTGGACGATATCGTCCACAAGGATGCGAATAGGTTGATTCCCTATTTAAATGACCCCTTGTAATATTTACGAAAGTTTTTTTACAAGACTCATGACACTATATACTGCAGATACTGGGGCGTTTTTGTTGATTATAAAATGTTTATCTATGTGTGATACCTAACGACCATAAATGAGCAGTGACCATCAACATACTCACTCTCCGCCCATTTGCCCCTGAAATGGGGAGCAGTTTCCAGGATATCAACAATTTCGATAGTGTGTGCAAATATTGTGAAATGTCACACCAAATCAGGATACTAATTCTTGATACTTAGATAGTGAATATCAATCAAATTGTAGAGGTAATTTATAGAATCAATAGCAAGATAATACGAGCAATATTATTTTAAACTCGCAAATAGGTACTTTAAAATAATAATAAATAAGCTTTCATTTGTTCCTCACACAATATAACTAAAATAACAATACAATAATCCATCAATTTTTGACAATATTTGACATTTACAACTTATACCTTAAAGCTTAGGTACATTTTTTAATTTTAACTATTGTTTAAATTAATTTAAGGACCGCCTGTTGCCGTAAAAGCCTCCTCCAAACTTTTATATTCTTCCATTTCCCTTGCCACTCTCGCCCATAATTTCTCGGCAACATATTATTATGCAATATCATCGTCCCACCTTTTATATGCCCTTCCTTGTCTGCGTCTTTTACCCCAAGCGATCCAGTTCGGAACGATCTGAGCCTATCTTATCTTAATATGCATTCCATTTTTAACCTATGTTAAAAATGGAATGTTATTTTGTGTACGTTATTGCGATATTGTGAAGGACTCAAAAACCAGTGGGATTGTTAATTGACATTATGTTAAAATCAATTGGAATGAAAAATATATATTGTTGTTTACCATTGAATATATTTAATTTGACATTTATTATTTGGATTTTACTTTGACATCATTTGAATATTTTGACATATGTTTGTATTTTTAATGTTGTCCGATATTAATTATATATTTATCTTGACATATTATTATTTTACGATTCTTGATTAATTTAATATAAATTTATTTCATGTCTACTGTGTGGTAATTTGTAATTGTATTAATGTACGTTTTTTTATTAAAATAGACAAATTTGAATCTGTTAGAATTTAATCTTTGGATGTGTATTGCCCATCTCCATTTCAGTTTTTTTTTCTTTGACATCATGAGCTTTAGTACTTTTCCTTATGCATGCATTCAATCTTTAATATTCAATCATAGTACATACCTATTTAATTTTATGAATATTTAATAGGTACTACGATCACGTATAAATGGTAACCAAAGCTAGCTACAAGTACGAAAAAGTTGTAATTGACCTTCATAAGAGCGTCGTCGACACCCTAAATTGAATAAATGATTTTGACTTTGACTTAACTCTAAAAATACTGTCTAATTTCCCGCTACATACGTGAGATTTGAGACCTTATAGGATAATTATGATTATTTTCAGATAAAACAATGCAACGTCAATACGTGGTCCTAGCTATGATGTTACTGTTCAACCAAGATGTGGTCTCTTCACATGTCCTGAGCACCACAAGAGATGTACCGCTATCTTCATGCATGAGGCTACTTGCTTTTGCTGTCAATGACCTATGTGACATGTTTGGAGGATCTACAGGTATTGATTTCCATTCGATAGGGAGTTACTCTTCGGAAATCCAGTGTGCAGAAGTTACTTATTGAATCGCTTTATGTTATGTCTTGAACCATAAGACCATAAAACCATAAGAAGGAAGCAGCCAGCGGGTTTTAATTTTTATAAAAAAATAGTAATTTTAAAAATGTTTTTATAAAAACGGAACCGACTTCAACACAGACAAGAATGATATAACTTATTGAAGTCGGTACCATGCTGATTTAAAACACTGAGCTCACATTATCATGGTCCGACTTCCATTAGTTATACTTTTCAGTGTTGGAAGTCGGTTAATTTATTTTTATCACTTTAGCTATGCTTACTGCTTACAAGATCGTTCAAACTCCTAAAATACTTTTCACCATCGGCAACAGTTTCAATTACCAATATGATGTGTAAATATATTTTTGTTAATTGACTATAACAAAAACTACTCAAACTTGAACTTGAAATTTAAATGCTACCGACCTCGAGGACCTATGTTGAATATACCCAAAATAAATGACGGGAGTAAACGCGTAAAACATACAGTCGTTATAATATACATTTATTTCGCTTTACTGGCAGTATATTACAGTCATAGTACAATAATACGATGACAATAAATCACTTCATGGGAAGTTTGGAGTAAAAAATATAATATCCATCCAAGTTATAGACATGTATAAATTAATTTAAAAATTAAAAAACCCGACAGCGAATTATTTATTTTCCTTGAGCGATTTATCGTTCTATTGAAATTAAAACTGCAAGTTATATATATTAATGAAATCTTTTTTAAAGCTCTTCATTTTCATACTCCACTCGTGTTTGGAAGAAAAATATTTTTTTTTACCTGACAATATGGGGTCTAGAATCCGCCAGTTTGTTTTTCTATTTTTTAATGTAACTCAAGTGATACTAGCACTTGAGTTATCACGAAGAATCTAACGTTATCTCTTACATCAACATCGGTTTAGCCGTTTAGAAGTTATGGTGGAATAAAGAACCTCACAAACATACATACATGAACCCTGAAGACATAACTCTCCTTTTTTGGGCAGTCGTGTAATAAAAGAACCCTGAAAACATAACTGTCCCTTTTTTGGGAAATCGTGTAATAGAATAAATGTTCACTAGAAGAGCGATGAGAGCTCCGTAATATTTAATTATTTCAATAATAATGAGTATCCGAGTTTCTTTCCCATTGCCCTACCACCAAGCAGTGAGGTTTAAGTCCCATGCGGGATTAAAACCCTCTACATTGCATCTCAGTAAGTTATTACACATAATAACTTACTGAGATACCCACAGGAACGAAATAGCATTATATTTCTATAAAGAAATACCTATATGAGGTTCGTTTGGCATGATAATGCAATCATTGCCATTATTGGCAATTATAAACTAATTTGGATAGTTCTTAGATCGATCATTAGTGTGTACGTCCGGTGTGGTCTCTTCTGGAAATAACATCCATAAAATGAGAATATTTGGGTTGTATGTCATAATAAAAATGTTCATGAACTGTTAAAGAATAAGTAAACAAGACAATGATTTTCTCAAGGAGCCATTTGATAACAGGACAAGACAACATAATTGGGAACCAAATTAGGTCATTATTTCTTTCCCAGACAGTGTACGAACGGTTTGTACTCATTCACGAGTAATATTTTTAAAATATTAAAATACAAACATATAATTCTTCCCATATACGGGGGTTCAGGGAGTTTAAATCAAATGTCCGCGAAAATGTGTTTTCTCCAATTACTGTGTGGTTTATAGAGCGATTTCTGTGATGTAAAATAGATTCGGTACCATAATACGTTTTGACACGGCCTATATATTTTAATCTATTAACCCATGCGCATTGTAGAAATTATAACAATAGAAATGGACGATATCATCCACTGCGGATGCCAAGAGGTTAATTATTACATCGGTGGACTATGGAAAACCACAAAAGCTCCTAGTAGGTACATCCAGTTCACCGGAAGTAGGCCACAAGTAAAAAAAATGCCTATTTCCAGGTGAAATATTAGGTGGATCACGGGTATGGGCTGGCGCATGGCGGCTCGTAAATTTAATTGACTTTGCTTGAGTATGTTCTAAGAGTATGTAAAGTAGAAAATCTGTGGCCGAGCAGTTAACAGTGTGTTCCGGCAGAAGTCCTTGAGTGAAAGAAAAATTACAGGAGATGCATGCACATGAGTCTTAACAACTGTATGTCTCAATGTGACAGGCGCAGTGCAATTCGTCACACGAAGAGCTGCATCAGTTATAGGCAGAGGTTAATCCGCTTAACATCAGGTAGGCCTCGTACATGTTACGTCACAATAACATTAAAAAAAATGTTCTTTGTTAAATGTTAAAATAAATGCCAAACTATATGTACTCACTTCATTGATGAATTAAACAATCATTTTATGCAGTGTGCCTAGATCACGGATTTTTTCTGAATAATATACATTTACAAACTTCTGATGCTTAAAGGCATTAGGTATATGGGGAATGTTGAAGTCGGTACCATATTTATAAATGGTTTTTAGGGTGTTAGTCTATATTTTTACTAAAAAAAATAACTACCAATTAAAACCACGAATTTGCCGAACGAAACATCGTCCTCAAGACGGCTGCTAACAGTGCTAACTTAGCGTAAAAGGAGCAAATTTTACTTAATTAACATTCATTTGGAGTAAAATTAACATAGAATGGTTATTGTAGTCGCTAGACGAAGCTAAATTGAGGTTTGTTTGTAAAATTGGATTATGTATTACTAGCATAACGGAATGGTATGTAATAAAAGATATATAGTTAACATTTAATTCTACGGAGGTACATATATGAATGAAGATATTTTTCTCAATAAAATGAGTGTGCGGCAAGTCAATAAACATCAACGAACATGACAAAACACCTAAATAAGTTCACCCAGATCACTACAATTTCATTATATTTTCATTGTAGATTTCAATTAACAAAAAATAAACTACCTCCTTAAAAGACGAAACATTAACTTCCATAGACATAATTACATACCACAAAACTATATTAATCGTTCTTTGACGCGGGCATTGTGAACAAACCGACAAAGTAATTTTTGCAAAGGTAAGTTAAGTACATATACTTACAGGGCATAGGTAAATGACATATAAATGCGTGCTTAGAAATATTTACGCACTCCAAATGGAGGATATAGAAAAGGCCTTATATATTTTCAAGCCGGGATTATCAGTTTTCGGTATAACATGTAAATCCTCTAACAATTTTCTAAATAACTACTGCGCAGCAACATCTAGTTTAGAATAAAATAAAGTTTAAAATAATTACGATCATTTGCTAACTGTTTTCCCAAAAACAGGTCCATGGCATGGCTATAGTAGTACGCGCTTACATTGTTACATGTTAGGTACCTCATGTGATATGATACTTGTCAACCCGATTTACTGATATCCTTTGGCATCTTGCATCCTCGTTCGATGGTTAAATAGCAAGTACATAAAGATAGGGTTGAACTATGACTCACTCACCACGGTAGCTCAACATAAAAGATAATATCATTCGAGAAGTTCATATGTGTATGAAGTTCAAAATAATTAAGATCATTTTGCTAACAGTCTAAATAACACTGGCCTGACTCAAACCAGCCACCGGACGGCGATGTTTTATCAAAAACAGGTTGATGGCATGGCTATAGGTACGCCCTTACGTTAGGTACCTCATGTAATATGATACTTTCAACCCTGTTTACTGATATCCTTTAGAATCTTGCATCCTCGTTCGATGGTTACATAACAAGTACATAAAGATCAGAAAAACCTCAAACCAGCACCGGACTGCGATTTAACTTTGTATGACTAATAAAGTCACGGTGATGAAAACTGATCATGTCGTTAAGATCCTGTGTTGATTTATATATTTTAAATCCTCCTTAAGTACCAGTATTTTTTTTATTTCCAGAAGAAACATACGAAGCGCCATTCAGCAGCACCAGAGAATCAGAAACGAGAAGAATAGAAATAAGATTGCACATTGCCAAGCATTGTTGTACGAGACCGTGCACCTTAATAGAATTGATGTCTATGTGTTAAGGAACTTTTGAGTACCTATAGATAAATTCGTCAGTGATACGCTTGTGAATGATAAGAGTTTCTTTTTTAAATAAGGACCGGATGTTCGTTGCTTATAGATTCAGGCGTTACTTTGCGGAAATCCATAATTATCCGTACATATATAAAAAAAAATTTTTTTTTATATTTATTTTCCAAAAATTAGCTGAGCGCTTGGTCGAAGCGACGCGTGATCAAAATGCTGGCACATATTTGGCTCAACGAATAAGCATTGCAATTCAACGGGGCAATGCTGCCAGCATGTTGGGCACGCTGCCAACTGGGAGTGGGCTGGAGCATTTGGACTGCCTATGAGTCTGCTATGACTTATAGGTAGTCTAAATGCTTTTATTGTAGTAGCTGTAGTGTTGTATATAGTTCATAGTATTTTGTTTAATAAAGGCATACCGCCGGAAATATAAAAAAAATATAAAAATTACGTGTCACGTTGTTTATCCGCAATGGACTCCTAAACTACTGAACCGATTTTAAATTTGATTTACACACCATGCGCAATTTGATCCAAATTGAAAGATAATAGCTTAAATCTCAATTTATAGTCGCAATTACCCGTGCAAAGCAGGGGCGGGCCGCTAGTTAACAATCAATATTTCATCCTCAGGAGGTCTTAATTCTTCGAAAGTACGATCTAGAATTTCATTATCGATCATGCGTATATTTTATAATTTTTAAGTGTTATTCTCAAATATGTATTTAATGTTTGCTTAACATATTTATTATTATTAACACATATTCACATAAATGATTTGCCATTCAGTCTAAGGGCTCGTTTCAGAATGTCCTAATAAAGTTTCGGGATGCTATGCAACACATAAAATAACTGAATGATAGAAATGACAGTTGACATGCAGGGCGTTGCAAGCTCTAACCGATGGATAGGCTAAATCGATGACTGTGAAACGCTAAGATAGTGTTTTATTTATTAAATATGTTCTGGGTAGTAAAACCGGAACTTACTCGAACATTCTGAAACAGGCCCTAAGTCTGATAAAAATAACGCATATTTTTGAAGAAATTTCTCTTTTTTTGCGCATCATTGTAAGTCGCCAGCCCCACAGCGTGCGGTCAAGAGTTTTACGGTCTGCATTAACATTGAAATATTCGAACCACAGAATAGATTAACACGAATATAATATTTACATAAAACAATAGCAACAATAAGTGTGATGCGCATATTAAATATGTATTTAATTCCTTTATAGTATAGTTGAAAGTCTTTAGTTTAGGTACATAACCTTTATAATTTTGTCTAATATTTAATTAAACTTTTAGCATGAAATAAGTAATTTGTTTGCAAGATTTACTATTTATAAGCGTCATTTAATGTCTCCCTTATTATTTTAGGAGTATAAATAATAACAAATATTAAGATTTATTATTTTTATTTCCTTCATTTATCTATAAATTATAATACACTTAACAATATTATTTACACGCGGGTTTAAACAATTAAACCCCACAAGTTCCGCATTGCATATTATATTATGTTGTTTATTTAGTATTATCCCAAAAGTCAAACGTCAGTTCATTTTGTCATCCATTAATGGATTAAACCTTATGGTAAATAAAATATATATAAAATAATAAGATTATTGTTCCATTAGTGTGCCTATTCTCTAACTGAGTTGGTTCCTTAGATTGCGGTGCTGGATAAGACATATTCCAAAAATCGTAGAGAATCCCCTGCGTAGGGGATTATTGGACTCCTTGCCAAATCACAAAAAAGACAACAATAGAAAAAGAATAAAACAAAATAAACTTAGTTTATATTGCCAAGTATTAAAAATTGAAGGTGTATGTACTATAAAGTACTTAAAACATAAAACTTACACATAGAAGTGCAAAAGTTTGGTTGACAGTTCAAAAAGTTGGAAAAGACTAGGCCATTATTCTTACACCTCATAGATAAGCCTGTGATTACCATCTCACCTTTTGTCAAAATGATGACGGATGGCTTACCCTAGTAATCAGAGACAACGGCTGGTACACACCGTTAGGTGCTTGGCGTTACATTTTCTTCATGATGATGGTAGTTAGCCAGAAAAGTCTTTACAAAATGCCCTACCTGCTGATGAAGCTTAAACCCATAGCGGGATTCAAACCATGGACCCTTTGTGACAGACCATAGATATTACCAATGGGCCATCACTACCTCAAAAAATAATAGTTCACTCTTTAAACGCATATATACCACAAAAGGTGGCACCAAACAGTTGATATACCTTAGAATGGAAAAACTATTCATAGTCCATTGTAATGTTACAATTTAAGTACCGAATATTGCATTTCTTAGAGGACGCAATTTTATTTTTGAGACATGTGGGGTCAATAGAAGCTTAACCTAAAGTATGTGGGGTCGCCACCCTTGTCCCCCTGCCGCCATCTTGGAAATAGGGGTGCAGACACTTATTTCGCGATATCTCGGAAATTAGTCCTTTAAATATGCAAAGCTCATGTAACATTTCAAAGGACTATCATACAAGTGCTATTTGTTTAGTGTACAATAACCTATAAAAGTCCTTCCATTTCCTTCATAAACTGCATGTAAGCGTCGTCCTTGCTCGGCGCCTGTTTAGGCAACGCCTCTGGCCGTTGTAGGGAGGACTTGACGCCGGGTTTTGATTTCTTGTCTTCTCGCTTCACTCGCAACGCGGAAGGAACGAACCGTGTGACGTCAGCGGAGAGATTTCTTATCTGCGGCTTGGCGGTGATCGTGGCGCCTGGAGAAAAAAAGTAATATAACTGTTGAAATCGTCATAGCTATGCATCAGTACTAATATTATAAATGCGAAAGTAACTCTGTCAGTCTGTAACGCTTTCACGCCAAAACTACTGGACAAATTTGGTATGGAAATAGTTTGAGACCCGGGAAAAAACATAGGATAGTTTTTATCCAACTGCGCAAAAAAGAGGTTAATGTTTTTGCGCGATAACCGACATACGCGCGGGCGGAGCCGCGCTCGGAAAGCTAGTTTATAATATATATTGCAATTAAAGTTTTAGATATCACTTCGACAAGTGATATTTATTTCGTTTTAATTTTTCATAGCGGTAATAGCAATAGACTGCCGTGCCGCAGTTCCATGGTTCAATGCCCACCGCCAGTTTGCTTAGCTTCACTTAAACATTTTACGAATGATCGCATAGCTAGCTACCACCCTCAAGTAGAAAATCTGTCGCCAGGTACCTAACAGTGTGTTCCGACAGCAGTCCTTGAAAACCAGTAAGTAATTATGAAATTATAGGCACTTATGAGCTTATGACTTAACAACTATATGTGGCAGCGTGACGGGTGCAGTTTTGACTTGTGACGAAATGCATATACGTTGAACGGTAATCTCTGTGTATAACGTGAACATGTTATTGTATGTAGGCAGAGGTTACCGCTTAGGTGGACTTCGTGCTTGTTTCGTCACAATCCCATGAAAAAACCTCTGTTTTTCAATAGTGTCAGAATGTTTTTCAATATTGATATAACTCTCAATAAACTTACAAGATTACAACAAATGGTTTTTTTTTTATTGCTGATAGGTAAGCCTTTGACCACAATCTCACGTGATGGTAAGTGATGATGTGGTCGAAGGTGTTAACAGGCTTAACCTAGAATGATACATATAAAATGATATCTTTAGTAGCTACAAGTGTCCGTTTTCCTACGAAGTTACTTCATAATCAAATGGCTGGGCGCCATCTTCCACTTTTTACGACACCATCATTAAAAAGGTCCGTTTTGTTTCATGCTTAAAATAATCATACGCAGACGCAAACTTTCACCGACCAACAATCGCTAATCAAGCAATATTGGTTTGATCCTACATAAAGAACCAATGAAATACGTATCACTCGCACAAATTATAGCAAAACAATGCTTACTTTTGTAGGAGCGCAACTTTATAATAAGGTAACCTCAAGTATAAAATGTAAACTCATTTAAAGCATTGAAAACGCAACTAGCTCAGTACCTTATTGAGGAGCAATAAGAATACGAATGCGTTAAATAAGTGATCGATGACTATAGTGATTTGTGTTTATTTTGTATAACTGTTTCTTTATATTGTCGTTTATAAGATACTGTTAATTGTGACGCCGAATGTCTATTGAATATTTTAAGTCTAACCATGTTCATGTGTAAGTGACTTTATGTCTTATTTGAGAATAAATTTCTTGAAACCATTATCACGGATGTGCAAGCGGGATACAAGATGTTTATAATATAGCGTTACCCCGCTCACACAGTTCCGAACTACGATGTTATGGAACGGTTTTACCCTAGTTTCACGACATTTTATTGTATACTGCACAACAGCGGTCTGTAACTTTTTATAGTTTCACTCAGAAGATATGTTATCTGCATTTATTTTAAAGTATTATTGAAATAAAACCATTGTACGTAATTTACACATTAATAAAACGCATATATATCTTCAAATATGTAGTCAAAATCAAGTTTATATCCACTGCTAGAAAGTAACTTTTTTTAAGATGGATAAACATGACGGATGTGTCGTTGGAACAGTAATACTTCGTATTTAATGTCACGTCAGAGTTCGCGAAAAGAGTGAACCATTTGTTATGGCGTTATCAAAACGACGAGCAATTTCATTACCGTTTGTAAGCTTGCTTAATTGACGTGGATGTATAAAATTTAAGTTAGATTAAGTAATTACTACTATAAGAGGTGAGAGTTGGCCCTCAGGACTTTCTTTTGGACTCGCTAATATCTGTAATCGAAAGCTGTAACTGTACAAGTGTTAAAGAAATAATCAAAACTTGCATATTATATATTTGCAGTGTAAATAGAAAAAAAAAGTACTAATCCACATTTTCATTTATCATTTTAGCAAGTAATTTCAATAAATTCTTAAATTTGAAGCGCTCGTAGCCAAGTTTGCTTAGCCATTCTAAATCGATCAGCAAAGTTAAGCAACGTCCGCCGCGGTCATGACTGGGATGGGTGACCGCTGATTGGGCATTACTACTGAGCGCTTCCGTGCTTCGGAGGGCACGTTAAGCCGTCGGTCCCGGTTGTTGTCTTAGGATAGCAGTCGTTACAGCATGGTGGTAGGGCACTTTGCAAATGCCCGCCTGGCTAGCTACCACCCTCAAGTTGAAAATCTGTCGCCAAGCACCTAACGGTGTGTTCCGGCAGCTGTCCTTGAGAGCCAGTAATTCTAGGTTAGTCTGAACAACATCCTCGACCACATCATCACTTACCATCAGGTGAGATAGTGGTCAAAGGCTAACCTATAAGGCCAAAAAATATAAAAAAAAAATTAAATAAGAAAGTCTAAAGTAAGTCAATACAACACTCACCTTGCGCGCCGTCCTTCTTGGTGATCAGTTGAGGCGCGGCTGTCAACACGGAGACGGGTGGGATGGCTTTAGGCAGCGGCGGGGGCACTAGAGGGCGCAGCAGGCGCGGCGGGGCCCCGGGCGGGGGGCCGGGGGGACGCAGGATGCCACGTGGGGGCAGGCCGGGGGGCGGCCCCGGGGGCGCCATGCGCGGGGCCATGTTGGGGGGCAACCGGAGAGGTGGTGGGATCAGCGGCGCGCGCAGCGGCGGCGGCCGCAGTCCTGGGATACCTGCAATGAGACCTACTCGACTTTAAACACTTGCGATGGTGAGGTGCATAACCAAATATAGAGGAGATTACAGATATATTTTTTTACAATTACAAAAATTTAATAAAAAGCCATACTAAATCGAAATGCTAATAACCTGGAATTGATAAGAGATAATAGTTCCAAAAAAATTATAGCGGATTCGAATGAGCCAACATACAAAGCTCTTCAACCCCACCGAAGTTTCATTGAAGTTCGCCCTTGTGTTAGGTTACGCTTGTCACTTGGGGCAAGATGGTGAATGGGTTAGCATTCTATATATCTTGCCCCACTCGGCGGAGGACTGCTCACGGGGGAGGGGGGGGGGGTTCTTTAGTGAGTTGGCGGTTTCACAAATCCCTGAAAATTTGACCACGGGGTGGTGTGGGAGTGCAAAGGCATTTCCGCCCTCAAAAAAAAGCTTGTAAGTTACTCAAGGTGAAACGCCATGTTATAACCCGTTTAAAAAACTAAACTAAAATGGCCGCTAATCTTCTGACTTGCATACCTCTCGCTTGCACACTATTGATGTTTAAAAGGTAATGATGATCGTCACCATTTTCGATTCGATCCATTACTAAACCGGGTTATTTTAAGTTACCTTATCGTTGCCAGGTAATAAGTAATAAGTCATTATTGAATTGTACTTTTGTCATATTTTCCGCGACTTTCGATTACGAAAAACAAACATCAATATCTTAGAAGCAAATGTTGGTTAATTTTATTAATTTCTGCAGACTTAAACCAATTACCCATACATCTACTGCCAGATGAAAAACTACAATCTTCCATCAATAGGTGAAAATCTCCCTCTTAATAAAGGGAAATCTATCTTGACCTGTTTTGGTATAAACATAAGGTTGTTTATTTACCTGCCATCATGAGCGGCGGCGGTATCTGTTTGATTTGTTCCGCGCCGGGCGGCTGAAGTTCTGTGTCGTGTGGGGCCACAACATGTTGCGTTTCTGTGTCGCTGTCAGAATCACTCGCCCCGCCCCCGCTGCGTTTTAATGCACTTAATCTGTGGACAGCGTAAACTCTTCATGTAACTTTAATATGTAAATAATAAATTTAATTCTGCGTAGGTACATACTGATTTTTTGTAGTATATGCAGTGACATCATGTCAAAACGGCGATGTCCTCGGTTCGATCCTCGTGTCTGCCATGTATGTATTAATTATTATTCTTCAGAAAATTCACACAGTTACAGCTCGGAGTCTGGTAGTATGCCCGGTAAATCAAAATGGGCTCACCCACTAAGACATGGGGCCCAAACACTTTGTATTTAAATTAAACACCACGGTAACATATTCAGTATACAAATTTGACAATGTTTTTAGTAAATAAAAATAGGCCTAATATTATGGTCACTTCAATAATTATAATTACATTCTGCTTGAGCAGTTGTGCCACCACTAGCGAGGAAGCGAATATCGCTATTTTCTCGCTCAATAGATATACATTGAGTGTAAACAAAAAAGGTGATTATATAAATAGCTCATCACTGTTAACACTGCCGGCGAGGACTCAGTCCACTAGTTTGTCATTGAGCGACATAGATATAATCTCTCAGCGATGCTCGCTTGGTGGTCAAAACACTCGCCGAGACTCTCGCTTGATAGATGCGCATACATAATAAATTATATAGGTATAATTACAGCCATTTCTGAGAATGCGATGCGTTTATATAAATACCAAAGTTGATCGTTCTATAGTACTTATGGTAGAGGGGCATTTTGCCTAGCTACCACCTCATCATATCAAGTAGAAAATATATTGAAATCTGTAGCCAAGGCGCTAACGATGCGTTCCGGAAGTTGTGCTTGATAGATTCAAGGTTAACAATGTATTCGACCACATCATCGGTTACCATCAGGTGAGATAGTGGTCCAAGGCTAGCCTATCAGCTATAAATAAAATAAATACGTTGTAATTTTTATTATGCCTCGTAGGGTGCCGGGTTAGAATTGCACCTCCCCATATCATCCCGTGGGTGTCGTAAGAGGCGACTAAGGGAAAAATACTGAAAGGTGGGCAGCAGCGCCTTCTAAAGAACTGGCAACTTACACTGCGATCCCCAAGACGCCTGCCAAGCGTGGGGATTATGGAAAATACCCCCTTAATAGGGGAGTCTGTATTCAGCAGTGGACGATCCGGCTGTTACAGTACAGTACAGTTTTTTTCATTATGCTCAATGTGTGTCAACATCCTTTCTGGGAAATAAAACAGTTGTGGCACAAGGCCAGCGGTTATGAGGGGTCAGAATCGTTTTTTATCAAAAAATACAAAACCCTACCTTGCGTTCAAATCAGCAGCTCGATCTCTTTCTCTCTTCTTGTGAACCTCTTCCATCTCTTTCATAAAGTCGTCGATATTCTGCCCTGAAAGCGCCAACATCCTTTGCTGCAGTGAGGTCGGTTTCGGTGCAGGAACAGCGCTTTTTGGATTGGCGTCAGAATCGTCAATTTCTTCACCATCCATATCCACGTCTTCAATTACATGGATTTCATCTTCAGGTTGTGGCGCCTGAAATAAACGTAAGAATATAAATGATTTTTTCCCTAATGCCTATAAATTGACCATACATTTTGCATGCAAGTTACATTAGCTAGTTGCTAGGCACCGGTATGTATAATAAATATTAAGTACTAGGTACTATATACATATTTAGATTTCGGTTTCACTTAGTATATGAATATGTATGCAAAGAAGTGTAACTCTCATACAGTTTAGTTAGTAGGTTTGCATTTTGCTGATTTTGAGCTAGACTTACATTTCTTTACATAGGTATTTATTCGTAGGCTTCAGTGTATTCGAATTACTATGTATCACAGCCATTTAAAATCCGCCATCTTGGATTTTTGACATAAATGTCATGATGACAATGACATTTGTCACATCTCCTCGTAGTCTCTCGGACAACCCATTGTACTTGACTACAAAAACTTCCGAAACACATACATACCTTAGACAAAGTGTATACAAACTGATTTTACCCCAACAAAAATGTAATAGAAATTGAACCGATGAATAAGTCTCATTACAAAAGTTTTTGATAACACTGAGTGTTAGAATTACTCACAGATATAGCTGTTTCGCCCGGTGGTCCCTCGTCTTTCATATCAGCGAAGCGGAGGTTCTTCTTTTCTTTCTTTTCCAACTTCTCTTTGTCGTATTTATCGTATTTTGCTAATTTGTCTTTATGGTCTAATTTTTGTCCTTTGTCCATTTTAGTTTCTAATATCAACATCACAAAGTCGACGGGCGGGCCGGGAGGTACGCCGGGTGGTTCTAATCCATGTGGCCGCTCCTGAAATATGCATAATGTTTTCATATATACACAAATAGATTAAATTATAAAAAAATACTAATATATTATAAAAATAATTTTACAAAATATTAGTATTTTGAACTGTCACGGTCACTCATAAAAAAATACGTGAATAATCTGTTTCTATTATGAATATAATATTATAATAATGAAACTTGAATATTTAATATAAATGGTACAATCTCAAAAATGTAAAAGCAACATTGCTCATAAATTCTCCCAGGCTACTTTAGTGCTATATCCATCATATAACATGGTATACAGTACATGTTATATCCATCCTATTACAATTATATAAGGATTCGACCCAAAACCGGCTGTAAAAACGTAGACATAATCAAAGCATGGGTGTATTGCAGCTTAGCAGCAAAATGTCCCAGGCAACTGTAATAATTATGTAGTATCATCCATCATAATAAAATTATTGCCTTGGAAACGATTCATCCCAAGATCACGCGACCATAAGGACAGGTTTTAATTAAGATCATGGATGTAAATGCCATTGTATAAATTACAATACTTTTTTTGTAGCGTTGCGTGGGGGCTTAAAAGGAGGAAGAAAACAGTCATAAATCGTTACCTTGTAAACGGAGTCCTTCTTAAGTATTGGCTTTGGTGCATTTGGGTGAACATGACCAGTGTCCATCGGTAGCGGAATCTGAGATGGCATGTTACTATATAATAGATTTTCTGGCACCTGAAACAGAGATAAGACTGATTCTTAAAATTACTGAGAGAAGATTATTCTAGGCTATACGACAATGAATCATTCTTTAACATGAATTAAACTTCGACTCTGTTACAAATAACCGTTGCATAACTTTACCAAACGCCTTAAGTGCCCTAAAAAAGATATAACATGCTTGGCAAACACTTAAGTCAAACTTTATGGTTTTATCAAACATGCGTAAACGATGTAAAAGACATCAAAAAAGTTTGTCAAACTTGTCCGTTGTTTCAGTTTTATCCTTAAAATCTCGTTTGACAAACACCGCCACACACCATCGACATGTTTGACAAATACCCTGTTTCGGACCGCACCCTAGATTTCATCAAACAAAATCAAACAAGTCAAACTAATTCAATTAGTGATTGAACTCTACATGTTCAACCAATTTTGATGGTGTGTGGTGTTAGTCAAACAAGATCTTTAGTCTTTTGTCGCCGTCATGGAAGACAATGCGCTGAGTGGCACTAAGAGGCGGCATTATTTGCTGTACCAAGTCGGTACATTTAAAGAGTAGCGGTAGAACTCTTTGTGCGAGTTCGTCCGTAGAAGTACTGCCACAAATCCTATTTCTACCGCCAAGCAGTCATCTAAACATTAAAGTGTTTTGAAGGGTATGGGTGTTGGTTAAATTACAGCCACATGAGACGTAACAACTATGTCTCCGGTTGATGGGCACAGTGCAGTTTGCCACTTGTGACGAACTGTATCTGTTGCATGCATAGGTTACCGCATAACACCAAGTGAGCTTCGTGGTTGTTCCATAACGATTGCATAATCAAAAATAAAATACAATTAAAACTTTTTTTTGTATGGTTTAACAATCGCATCAAACAAGGCTGCAGATGTTCAAATAATTTGATGAACATTTTCATTGTTCAGGGTACTAAGTACTGCGCAAAGGAATATTCTTGTTGCGCAGTACCATATATTTATACAACGGTATTTAATTACACAATACATAAACACAATGGCTATTAGGGGGTTACGAGGTGGTAATGACTTAGGCCAATTAATAATAGCCATTATAATAAATTTTTCACACATGATTAAATAAATAAGTTGATACTCGTAGATAGCACTTCATCACACTGCTATTAATACTATCGGTAATGAAAAATTTAATCAATCTTATTGTATCTCTTCAGGGCAAGATCGAATACTGAATGTCATAAATCAAAACTTACTTGTATTGTTGGTAGGGGGATATCATCAACTTGTACAGATTGGGCGTGTTTCACTGACTCATAGTACGATATAAGATGAGCTTTTCTTTTCTCGTATTCCATTTCTTGGCGTTTGAGATCCGCCCATTTTTCTGGATCATCTTTGTCCTAGAAAAATAATGATCTGATAAAGAATAGTGGGTCAATCGATATCAACACCTCATCGGGAGTCAATGCTTAAAATCCCACTAAGGTCTTGAGCTTAAATGGGTGTCTGTGTTGCGTATTTACAATGCCTGGCTAGCTAGTACCCTAAGTATAAAATCTGTCGACAGTGTGTTCAGACTGTCCTTGAGATGATAGCCAGTTCCTATGATAGGTTAAGCATATTTACCATCTCGACCACATCATCAAGTATCAACATGTCAGAAGCTAACCTACCACTTGTAAAAACAGAAAATTGTGGAAGTATCAATTTAATGTGACAATCCTTTTATGCTTAAGTTTGTGAGGTGGTTTTCTAATTAGAAATTTACAATGGAAATGGAGATTGGATAATGAGATGAGAGTATAGTAGATAGCAATAGGTTCAATCACTATTGGGACAGATGTGAGATATTTGACTTGAAAAGATCTAACAAAATGTGGGTCACCCCTTTGTGGATACACAGGGGTGATAATAATGTAATACTTACATACATCTTGAGCACTCTATCAAATGTTTCTTTTAATTTTTTCCTCTTTTCTTTTAAAACTTTCTCATTCAAAGGTGAAGGTTGTAATACGTTGAACTCTGAAAAGAATTAAAATTATATGTAAAGAGATCATGCATGAACATTAATTTCATATTCATAGTAACAATTGTCAAATACTCTTAAAAAGAGGATATTGAGATGTCAGTCTTCGGTCAACGTAACATATTTATTATTAAGGTGTTTATCTTTAATGCATTATCATTGTTTCTCTAGTATATTGTGCATGTATTATACATATAAACCTTCCTCTTGAATTACTCGATCTATTAAAATAAACCGCATCAAAATACGTTGTGTCTCATACGTCTAAGCATACAAAGGGACAGACAGACAGTGGTAAGTGACTGTTTTAAACTATGTAGTGATATTACCCAAGGGATATATTGAAAATGACTATGAACTCCATGTAATTTTTAGGTCTTTCCTACTAACCTACATATATTAACAAATCTTTTTAGGACGAACATAGACTCTTATCCACCTTGGTGTATACCACCACAGTGTCAGATATCCTTCCTCAAAGCAGTGGTATGAAAATACTACTAAGTATGAGGCATAATGGGCACTGTAGCAAGTGATACTACTGGGCGTACGAGAAATAAAATCATCTTGGAGTGACGAGCGCAGTGCAGTGTCAGGCAGGACGATAATGGTAACACTGCAACTTTAATGAAAAGACGTCACGCTCACATCAGGCGGGCGACTTGTACAAATGTCAAGCTAAAAAACAGCAGATTGAAAATGGCTTGGCCAAGGCGGGCGTAGTTTACAAAGTGTAACATGCAGCACATACATATTTATACAAAGGTGTATATAATCAAAATGAATTCCAGAACCATTTTTTAAAATGAAATGTTAAGTACTTTCACAAATTTATAGGGTGCATTTTTTTGCCTTGAGCGGAAATCGAACCTGCGGTTTTACGAATCGCGAGCCTTATAATCGGTGCCTTAAACCGGGGCGACGCGGATTCGAATCCCACACTAGGTAAAACATTTTCAGGTCTAAAAATGAATAACTGATTTTCGCTCGGCACGCGACAATGCTTGTAATCATGTTTATTCAGTACATACTTTGGAAGTGATAAAACTTAGTTAAGATACTTATATTGAAAAATCAATAGACATTCTTCTTATATTTGGGTTTTCCCTTCTAAGAGTCTGTATTAACATATTATTTTTGTTTTAAACTTAAATATAGTTGTTAAAACTGGCTATGATATATTGTTATATTGTCAATTTGGAACAACATGATTGATTTTTATGTATTTGAAACAGTTAGTTCAAGACATCAAAATCTTCTATTACAGTTTTACCCATTTCATCAATTTTCTGTAATTCTTCCAAGATCTGATTAGGATCTTTCATTTTCAGTACAGCTGCCCGCACCATTTGTCTCTGCCTTTTGTTCTTTTTTAATTCTTTCTTCCTTGCTTCCTTCCCTGCAAAAAAACAGCATTAGCTAGATTAACACAAATTATTTTGATATACATATACTCTGGATGTGTCCATATAGAAGTGATTCTTAAGTGGCAAAATGTCAAAATATTAAGATTTTGTTATGCTTCTGAAGAAAAATGTGTGTTAATCTTCACATAATGCATTCACAAAATGGCCACTGCCACTATGTGTTGTTTGAGATTAAGAGACATTATATCTCTATTAACCCTATTGTTTAAGCTCTTTAATTAAATGGATAATGAAAATACCATATTATGGTATTTTCATCTATAGCATAATATACCTATATCCGCTATTTGCTAGTAGCAGATATGTTTAATAGTCAATACTCAGTAATCAACTTCAACTATTTATTTATGGCCACTGCAGTATTGCAACAATATAGCCAAATGGGTTTGAGTACATATTAATAAAATAAAGATAGGTCAGAGGCAGGAAGAATGAGGTGTCTTCAGCCAAGACCATCAATTTTGTAATTGTAGTCTATAATTTACACATCAAGAATATAATAAGCCATATCTGAAATTTTGTCTTTAACAATGAAACACATCTGCAGAAGTTGAACCTTATGGTAATTACTGTCATTGGATTTAAATTAAATGAATACTGCCATTAATTAAGGCACTAAGTACCTCATAGCTAAAGTTTGGGAAAACAATAAAACTCTCATCCATAATCAACTTTTTATATCAAAAATATCCGTTACATACATTCTTCATGTTAAGTTTTATAGAAATATCGAAAAAAAATTAAAAATAGCTTATTCTAACAAACTTAAAAAAACAACTGAAAATGAAATAATAAGAAAGTCTTAAGTACCTAGCTTGTTTCCCTATATTAGGCACTATGTCCACTGTTAATGTGTTTTGTAAGGCACTAATGTCACAGTGTGGTCGTTAATGTAAAAAAGAGTAGTGATGTGATTCTTTTTAATTATTGGAGCAGATTGGTGTAGAAATTTTTATGTTCGTCTGTTTTTAAGTACGGTATCATAGTCGATAAATCATTTTTTTTAGCAGCACTGATTTTTGACGTACAATGTAGTTGTGGAACGATGATAGAATTTAAATCATTTATAGTTTTATTTCTTTTTAAAATGTTGACAACCGACCATCCTTCCATTTCATTCAATGTAGTACGTACTCTTATTTTATTAATTTGTTTTTTTGATATTTTTATCCAATTTGCTTTTGAAATACTCATTTTGTCTGTGGTAATTACAGAATCTGCAGCCTTTTGAAAATCAAAAAAAATGTCTTCGTTCATCGAAATGACATTAAAGGGCTTATCTCTTGCTTCTTGAATCATCTTAATTAAATCATTTGGAACCATTGGGCTACAAACCTTTTTGCGTTTTTCGATGAGGGCAAAATCTCTATCACAATTCAAGTATGAATGACCAGTAATTAAAAATTTCTGTTCAATTTCATCAAAAATACCTAATTTTATTAAATAGATCCACAACAGAATGATCATTCGGTTTTTGTTCTGGCCCGCACAGTTATCGCTCCACATTATTAATTTCTTTTTATTAGTGATACCGCTGCCTAAAACTTTTAAAACACAGGACGCAATTTCGTTTCCGCCTCTACCAGTAATTCCTTCATGCCATAGGCACATGTATGCATCATTAGTGTCTCCTATATGGATTCCCAAGTTAAAGTTTGATAGTTGGCGACTATAATACATCTGACTATGAGTAAGAGCAGGGGTAGAAAGAACTTGTTGGAGATCCATAGTTGCAGTACATATAAAACTACCAGGCATCTGTGACCTGGCCACATCTCTCCGCAAAGTATCCATCGCTTTTGTTGCCTTGCTTTGATGTAGACGTAGTTTGACAATATTCGATTCTTTATCAGGACCATTTGTTTTTGATAGTATGTTTAACAGATCACACGTTGCGCAAGTATCTGTGCGTTTCCGACCAAATTTAACATTTTTAAAGTTAGCCTTAAAGGTGTCACTATAAAACTTATAGGTAATTTTAATATCAGGATGTAATTCTTTGAATGCTTTGTAAAGTCTGTTTATATTTAAATCCGGACTTAAATATTCCTTTTGAGATCGTGCTCTTCCGTAGTGTGATTCTTCTCGAGGAAATTTTGCCACGTGGTCTTTAATAAGCTTCACGATTTCTTCGCTATATTTTCGGTTTTTTTTCTTATTACCCCGTTTCTCCACGTATGTCGTATCCCCATTTTTTACTTTATTAACAATAACAAACATTTTTTTTCTGTTTAAGGCCAAAAACAGATGAAAATGTTTGCCGGCAAACCTGAATTATATTACCTTTACCATCGGGCAAAGTGTAGGAAACAGTACATTGACGTTTGCTGTCTTTTGGATCAACATATTGTCCATTTCGACGTCTCTTAATAGGTAAAATATTAATTAAACCCATTAAGTAAGTATTTTGTACCTCCTGGGAATTTAATTCGTAATAATCCTTAAATATTTTAATTTTTTGTCAAACGTAATTTCTTTGCAACCTTTTGAACATTTGCATAATATCTGAAACAAAAGCGAAAACCTTTAAACCCATTATGTCAACTGCATTACCAATGACGCCATACTGAATTCCAAAACCATCCATATCAAGCTGACAATCGAAATGATCTCATTATTAACATAGTTAGTAGTAAGGTTAAGTAATCTAAGCACTATTAGGAACAGGTGATTATACAATGCTAAAATCATTACCCTCACCACACTCACTGCTAAAATAAAAAGCCTCCTTTTTCTTAGTCGGTGTTATTTGGAGTTTTTAATTCACCTTGTAATTTTGTGTATAATAGGTACCAAAATAACTCCTTAAGAAATGAACGAGTAGAAAATAATACGGGAAGTCGATAAAAGATAAACGGAGTCAATCGATTTGATTAAATTATGGAAACAATATTATTTTATAAACATCTACAAGTACCTATAAATATATTTAGGTAGATATAATAAAAAGAATATTAACTGCAGCACTTAAATTACGAAATAATAAAAGGAAACTATTTCAACGTACGATAATTTTAGGTAAACACTGGCACATCACTATCAATATATCCTGTAAATACGACTTCAAAGTGTTGATTGACTCACCTCGGCACTAGGAGTAGATACAGCAGGAATGATTTTGCCAGATGATGAGATATACTCTTGTCCATGTGTTTTTCGTTTCTTTTTAATAATACTTGATGTTTTACACACAGTTTCTCTTTTATTTCCGGACTGACACGCGTCACTGTCGGCCATTTTGAACAAATGAAATGGCCGTCAATGGCACTTAGTGCCTATTTTGAAAAGAGAACCGATGGTTCATAGAACTCGCGCGAACTTCACACTATTACTTTGTTAGAAAAATATCGAACTAGGTCCTTAGTGCTTTTTTTAAGTTGTTGGGCTTGGCATTTAGAACCGAACCTCATATATAGTTCAAATTTATACTTTTTGGTACTTAGTGCCTTAATTACTGCAAGTATTCAAATATGAAAATAGTGCACAGCATTTTCTGACCATGTCAATCAGGAGCAGTTTGGATTCCATTTAATCAATTTAATCTCAAAATCAAATGGGTTACTTTGATTGACTTTAATCAATTCAACTCGCTAACAATCTCTATAAATTTTGCAATCAAACATTGTCACAAGAGGTCATTTGCATTCCATGTATTCACCATGTATGCACCATTTCCATCACATTGCAGAAAAAGAAGAAAAGAAAGGTGAGTCTGCACTCAATGCTTCAGCCTCTTCCTACTTATATCCGTCTCCACTGAATCTATTCAGCTTAATAAGCACATAACAACTTTAGAATAGGAACAGACTATCAAGGCAGAAATACACCAGTTAGGTGCTAGGCGACAACTTGCCAACTTGAGGGTGTACTTATTAGCCAGATAATAAAACTCAAAATGCCCTACCAACATGCAACGCCACTCAAATCCATGGCAAGATTCAAAGGATGGACCCCTGCAAGGCAATTTAGATTACCACTGGCATCATTGCTTCTAGCAGGCATTATTTTATTCGTAGGAGCAGTCATACTTTATGAACATAATTATTGGACTGCCTGTTCCTTGGACTTCAAAAACCTATTCATGTGCAAAGATGGTAAAACAACATAAACTATGATAATATTCATTGGGATTTTACACAGAAACAAAAATATAACCCTAATAATAATAACTCATGTACTTACGGGCTTGGTCAGTTGGATTCATATATTTACCACTTTTAGTGGTATTTATTGATCGACGCCCCATTTTAGCTAAATAACAATTTTCAATATATCACTGCAACGCCTAAAAAGAAACACAATCTATTGCGTTATTATATTTAAAAAATACTTTGCCACCATGGAAATTGGAAATCAAAACTAAATGATTTAGCTTCTCTTCTCTCTTCTCCTTTCTTCAGATCATAGATCAGATGGAATACATACTACGCAAAGAGAATTTAATACATACTACGTTTAGTGCGTTCGGATACCCTATCGGTTCCAAAAATAACACTAACAAACACTAAAAATGATAACACAGGCCGTTCGATTTGGGACTTCGTGAGCAAATATATCGTTAACGCTCACCGTTCAGATAGCTTTTTAAAAACGCTACAAATTATGGAGAAAAGTGATGTTTATGACCCACGTCCTACCGTGGTATCGTTGTGATCGTTTTTCACAACTGCAGGTTTGACAGTTGTATTTGGCGCGATTGAAGAGTTTCAAAAGTTTATCACACTTGTTTTGTGATTTTTAGAGAATGAGTTGTCCTGTATTTTCAGTTATTAACCACAAAACATACTAAGTTTTTATCATTTCACTGATCGGCGAATCCAGAATTCAATAAAAGTCATCAAATAGAAGTCAAGCTCGCGGTGTGTAAAATTGTATGTAAAAATAAAAATAAAAACATATGCTAAGATTTATATTTCAACTCTCTGAACATATGAGTCTATATTTCTAGAAGATATGCTAATGAACGTAGTAACCAGTCTATAGATATCCATCATAGAAGTATGCATTATTCATCAGACCATGGCAAATAATTATTGAGTTTGCGTGTATTGTATACCGATTTAGAGTGGAGATGCATGACACTGATCATAAAAGTACAGAAAACGCTGTTTTGGTGGACAGCGGTTGTAAAAATATGTTTCACGTGAATACGTCTTTAAAATTGCTCCATAGGAACGCAATTCAACAAAATGAATGATAAAAAAATTGGGAGATATCATCCCCATCCAAATTTCAATTACCTCTACTGGATAGCTGAGAAACAAAGAATTTATTGCGCTAAGTAATGACTGTAACAAATCGTGCGTGGCGGAATTTTGAAACATATTCACCACGTATAACAAGCGGCCGCGTCAATAACACAGCCACATCCTTTTTTAAACCGTTCGGATAGTATGCAGCTATTGGTGGTCAAAAATAGCAGAAGCTTCTATCCAAACGCTAAGATAGAGACAAAACTTAAAATTGTGGAAGCAGTAAAAAAATAAAAACTTTCGAAAAAAAATAAATGGTGACTTCTGAATCACATTATTTAAAATATATATATCTTCAATGACAGATATTACTTTAGAAGTTACTTTGATGTATATAATGTATATAAACCCTTTATATACATTTATGATACTGTATTGATGGCTAAATGAAATATTATACTACATTATTTTTCTGTCTTAGTATTTTATTATGGTTTTTGACTTTAATGATAATGACTGATAAGTAATAATATGCTGTTACATAATTTAATATATTTGACTATTTGATGTAAGTACATCTGAAGGGAGGAATATATTATATTATGAAGACCCTAAGAAAAATATAATATAATTGAAAAATCCGGGGAAAAATCAACAACATTCAGCAACAGTTTCCAACTTGGATAATTTTGATATATCAGATATAAGAAACAAAATAAATGAATTTTATGGAGTTAGAAAACAAGTCCCAACACTGAAAAGCCTGTTGTAAACGAGTTCGTCAGTGGGGAGACTGCCACTATACCTATTTCTAAAGCCAAGTAGTAATGTTAATGGAATGAGGGCTATAATTCTAATTCAAAATTCAAATTCAAAATCATTTATTCAATTTAGGCGTCTACGACGCTTTTATGAAGGTCAATTACAAATTTTAATATTGAAATATTCTACATAGTCCTGCCACGTTCAGCAAAAAAATTATAGAGCCCCTGCGAGAAGAACGAGCAAGAAACTCGGGGCCATTCTTTTAAACATCTTTTAACTTGATTTCTTAATCAAAATATTTTTCACATGCAACTTGAATTTTCCTTCTGTGAGCATTGTAATATGTTTGGGAATTTTATTATAAAACCGCACACAATTACCTAAAAAGGACCTTTTATTTGTCTTTGCTAGTCTAAAACCGGGTACTGCTATTTTATATTTATTCCTAGTGTTGTAATCGTGGTTGTCACTATTTAATTTAAATTTACTCAATTTTTTCCGAACATACATAATATTTTCAAATATATACAGACTCGGTAAAGTTAATATATCAATTTCTTTAAAAAGATCCCTTAGAGATTCCATAGGATCCATTTCATATATGGCTCGAATTGCACGCTTTTGTAAGATAAAGATTGTTTCCATCTCAGCAGCAGCTCCCCACAGCAATACACAATACGACATAATACTGTGGAAGTACGCGAAATAAACTAGCCGTGCAGTAGCTACGTCTGTTAACTGTCTTATCTTACAAACTGCATATGCAGCAGAACTAAGTCTTCCGGCTAGATCATGTATATGTGGATCCCACTGTAAAGTTGAGTCCATTTTGATTCCCAGAAAGACTGTCGCTTTGTCAATAGAGAGTTTATCTAAGCCAAGCTTAATGTTTGGTTCAACATAAGGAACATTTGGTAAACAAAACTTTAAACATTTGGTCTTTTTTGAATTTAAGAGAAGATTATTAGCGGCGAACCATTCAGAGATCATAGATAACACATTATTTACATGAATGAGTTCACTATCTTTCCTATCTACTTTAAAAATCAGAGAGGTATCATCTGCGAATAAAACAATATCGCAGAAATCTTTGACCATGCAAGGCTAATATACGCTAGGAACAGAAAAGGTCCCAAAATTGATCCCTGCGGTACACCTATTTTTACCAAAGACCCGGAAGAAGTATTGCCATTTATTCCAACCATCTGAAGCCTGTCTGACAGATATGACTCTATTAGATTCAAAGTTTTTCCACGAATACCATAGTGTGAAAGCTTACGAATCAGAGTGCAGTGTTCTACACAGTCGAATGCCTTGGAAAGATCACAAAATACGCCAATAGCATCATGTGAACTCTCCCAGGCTTCAAGTATATGTGACATCAATTGAACACCTGCATCTGTAGAGGATCTGCTCTTAGTAAAACCAAACTTATTCTCATTCAATATATTATGCTCATTAAAATGAGATAAAAGTTGTTTGAGCATAATTTTTTCTAATACTTTACTCAGAACAGGTAAGATGGAAATAGGTCTATAATTGCAAGGGTCAGATGCAGCCCCCGACTTCAAAATTGGAGTGATTTTACATAGTTTCATTAAGTCGGGGAAATTTCCTCTCTCGATACAAAGATTGAATATTGTTTCTAAGTATGGTGCGATAATGCAAATTATAGACTCTGCCACTTTAACTGACATACCCCACAAGTCTTCAGTACTCTTTATGTTTAAACTTTTGAATGTCTTTATAATTTCAAAGTTTGTCGTGTATCTAAAAGAAAAGTCCGGTGTTTTGCAGGGAAAATTATGTTTTAATAGGGCTTCTGCTACATTGGGACAAGAATCCAATGATTTAGTGACTTCTAGGGGTAAGTTAGAAAAAAAGATTTTAAATACGAGTATATTCGCCACTTGTATTGGATCAGATATTTGATTTTTATTAATAGTTAGGACATATCTTGAATCTCTAGGTTTATTTTTACCAGTCTCAATATTTATAGTCTTCCAAATGGTTTTTATTTTATTTTTAGACTTGCTAATTTTATCTCTAATAAAAAGAGATTTAGCACACAAGCAAACAGATTTAAAAGTTTTTGAATAGTTCCTAACATAATCATGAAGCTGCTTGCAAGATGTTAAATTTTTCCTGCGATACAGATCAAACAAATAATCTCTACTTTTTCGAATACCTCTAGTTGCCCAATCACCAAACTTCAATTTTCCATTTATTTGTTTCTTTATTTTTGGACAAACTTTTTGAAACTCAAAAACTTGTTATGCCAAGCTTAGCTTCTATATTGGTACCGAGAGTTTCTAGCCTACTGGTTGTTAACGGCCTATGTTCAACTCCATACCTTTCTGTTTCTCTATTTCCATCAAATTTTATCGCAAGGCCCTCATGATCAGACCTAACACCTTTCAATATTAACTTTTCTTTAATCTTACAGTTTGAGTATATATTGTCTATACAGGTAAATGAAGTGTCTGTTCACAGAACAGAAATTTCAAATTAAATGACTTAAATAATGAAATAAGATCAGTCTTATTTTTAGAATTCATTAAAATATGTATATTAAAATCACCACATGTATGGGTTTTCTGCATTTAGAGATTTTCTGCAGTATACTTTCCATAGTGGATAAAAATTCTGCAAAATTTTGAGCATGACCTCGATCTTTTGGTGGTCGATATACACACTATACAAGATGCCTGTCTACCTCCACACAAGCAACTTCACAGACACGTTCAACAGAACATCTGACTAAGTCACGGCGTTCTTTAAATTTTAAGTTATTTTTTACAAGAATAATTTATATTGCACTCTACTTGGTATTTATTACACATTGACACTACTATGGCCGATCTTGTCACAGGTCTCGTAAGTGCTTATATGACTGCCGATTTAGGAGCAAAGAACCATTTACTGTCTTACTCCTCACAACTTTTGGACCAGCATGGTCCTATAGTATCTGATTCAGCATTATCAGCAATCGCCAAATCTTGCTGACTGCGTTGTAGGGCCTCCCGAAAGTTGGGATAGCTGGGGTACTGGGACATTGTGCACATTGGCAATGTTATGTAGTACAACACATATATTCACTATCTTCCCATTTTTCCTAGGAGTATAGTGAAGCACACGATGTGATAAAAATCTTTAAAGGCATCCTTGCTGAAACGAAAATGAGAGAAAAACTCGTTGGTGTGAAGAGCTAATGGGGTGCTAGAGTCTCTCATTGTTCGTCGTGATATTTTGGGGAGATTTTTACGCCGTTCTTCGTCCGCCAAAGCCAACAAATATGCTCTTAACATAATTTAGGTATAACGGAAAATATAACAATAATATGTGGGTGCAAATTTTCTATCGTATTTAAATACCTACGTTATATACTTATGCTGTAATTTACTGTTTATATTCAGCATATAAACCTTCGTTAAAATATACCCTTGATTCTGCGCGAACGCTCCAAAGTTAACCAAACAAAACTGTGCTTATAATGATCTGAAGCACAGTTTTGCCGTCAGTGACGCGCTGATCGTCGAGTGTAACAATGCCGAAGTGCTCTGTGAATAGTTGCAAAAATAATACACTTACAAAGCGAAAAATACATTAGATCATAAATTTATGATCGAAGCTATTGATTTCTATACTTTGAAACAACTCAATACTTGTATCAATGAAGCTACAGAAACTGTAATTTGATCAATCATCAATCATCAATTGGTCATCAATTGCTATTGACTGTACGTGATTGCTATTTCATACAAAACAGTTTCTATCGATAATTATACAAGATACGTCAAACGAGGTACTGTAGCAATCAAGATATCTTTGCAACAAAATCTGTCAAAATATGAATACGTAATCGGAAAACTATAATTTTTGAATGTTGCAATAAACAATTCATTGCTACAGAAGATAAGTGTTCGGGCTTCGGCCCGCAGTTGTAAACCATGGATGACAACCATGGTGGGAGGCTGGTTTCTGACTGTGTAGCACAGGTTTAAAGTTAACTTATTTCATTACGTTTTACCTTGAGTAACTGACTTGTTTTCTCAAGAACGTGAACCAAAACTTGCTTATAGATAATATTTTCATAGTTTCTAGTTCTTGATTTATGTCATTGAAAAAATATAACGTAAATGGTCGGAAAATAATTATAATTTCTAATTACACGTGAATTTCTTGATCCTCGTTCGAAAACGATGTATCTGTCTTGACGTTTAACCTTGATTAATTGAAAAGTGTTACACTGGTGAGAAATCGCTCATTTCCGAACGCAGTCTTAGTGATGATAACACAATAATGATTGCGACCAAATATTTTTTCAAATACAAAAGAGATTTTACGATTAAAAACTTTCTTCTGCTAGGTCCATAACATATGATATCACTAAATAGATTGTGAAGCTACTGCACGCTCCTTGGAATTTATTTGAAAATTAAATACGTACCTATAATAGGTACCTACAAGTATGTACATAGAAGTAAAACAATAATTTTAATATTTCTTAATCATTGTTACTGACCAGAGATCATAAACGCACTTTAGTTGAACCTATACCATACAATAATAATAATACTACATACCAAAGAAAATCTAAAACAGCTCATTTTAGTGATCCTTTCTACTTACGGGTAGTTATTGGAGTGTAACTCAAAAACGGTCCCATATAAATTTCATCAAAATCGGTCAAGCCGTTTTTGAGTTACATTACACTCCAATTACTGAAAAATATTTTCCTATCTTGATGATATAGTCGTTGAAAACGAATGACAATCGATCCCGCTTTCCCGTTTTTTTGTTTAACCAAAAAAATAGAACCAACTTCAACACTCAAAAGTGAGAATTAACTTGTTGAAGTCGGTACTTTTGAACTATCATCGTAACGACTTCAACAAGTTATTTCACACTTTGGAGTGTTGACGTCATTTCCATTTTTTGGTTAAACATTTTTCTGGTTAATGTTTTTTATTCTGTGGAACGGCCAAACAGTAGCCAATGCGAAACCGAAACAAACATGATTTATTTGACGTATATAGGTATATCTTTTTCTATTGCTGTTAAAATATCCTGTAATCACAATGAAGTGCTCGTAGCTTGCTTAGTTGTTCTTAATCGATCACCGAAGCAACGTCCGCTGCTGACTTGGAAGGGTGGCCACTAGTGGCATTACTATACTGAGCACTTCCGTGCTCCGGTCGGTCCTGGACCCCGGTTGTTGTCTTAGGATGGCAGTAGCTAAGAGTAGACTGAGATAGTTTCTGGGTGGATTTATAATAATACAAGGATATTATTTGAGAAAAGGGAAGACATTTATTTTAGATGTTTGACACGACAGTTCGTATAAAAAGCTATGACACTAGTAACAAACCTTAAAACTAAAATCTTCTAAGGAGATTTGTTGCCGTTTATTTTAACACCCCCCTTCAACAAATATCTTACCTCACATTTTATGATTAGTTGACACATAGAGCATTTAGGCCTAATCTTAATAACTTGAACCTAATCTCAATAACTAGAGTCTAATAAACTTAACTAAAACATTGACTTCTTCAAAAATAATCATTCAAACTTAAGAAATGTTAGAAATAACTTCGTTTAACTACCAACTCTAAGTTTACAGTCAACATTTCTTTAAAACCTAAATGGCAACTTAAAATAAAACATTTTTGAGTATGTAGTTCCTAAACTTAACAAACAATATTTTGCCCAAAGGCTTTGTTAACATATCAGCAATATTATCACTTGACTTAACATATTTCAGAATTATTTCTTTGCTGGCAACCTTTTCAACTATGAAATGATATCTGATATCAAGATGTTTCAGACGTTTGTTATTTTCATTATTCTGACAAATATTTATAACTGATTGATTATCCTCAAATAATAAAATTTTACAATTAGAAACATCAAAATCTATCATAATATTCTTGAGCCACAATGCTTCACATATTGCACAACTTAAAGCTACATATTCAGATTCTGTAGATGATAATGAAACAGAAGCCTGTTTTTTACAATACCAAACTGTTAAACAATTAAACACTTTTAATAAAAATCCTGTAGTGGATTTCCTGTCCTTGACATTCCCACCCCAGTCAGAATCAACAAAGCCTTGGATTTCAGTGTCTGATGTACTGTCATACACTAAAGCTAGATTAAGTGTGCCTTTTATATATCTTAAGACCCTTTTAAGACACTTGTAGAGAAATTCACTTGCACAGTGTTGAAATCTACTTAAAAAGCTTACGCTTACGCACAAATCTGGCCGCGTACCGCAAACAGCATACATCAAATTACCTATAAGTTGCCTACACTTTGTTTCAATAAGCTGACTCTCCGAAGCTTCTTTGTTTAAAAGTTGGAAATCAAAATTTTGATCCATAGGGGTATCTACTGGTTTACAATCCTGCATTTCAAATTTTACTAAAACTTTCTTCAGATATTTTTCTTGACTTAAAACTGTTTTGTTATTTTCTTGACTAATCTGAATCCCGAGATAATTTGTCGCTAAACCTAAATCTTTCATTCTGAAATTATTATTAAGACGGTCCTTTAGTCTCTTTATTTCTGACTCGGCTGAGCCAAAGTATAATATATCGTCTACATAGAGTAACAAGTACGTAAACTTTCCATTTTGTCTTTTGAAATATAGGCAAAGATCAGTTTTTGACTTTTGGAACCCTTCTTTTTGCATGAACAAATCAAACTTTTTGTTCCAATTAATAATTTAAGACCGTATAGAGACTTGTTAAGCTTACATAGTGTACCATCTGGAAGCTTTAGGTAGACTTCTTCTTCTATATCTCCGTGTAAAAAGGCTCCTACTACATCCATTTGGTATACTGGCAACTTTAGCTTATTAGCAACAGCCATAAATACTCTAAAAGTTGGTAACTTGGCAACGGGAGAATAGACTTCAGCATCTAAATCGCAGTTTGGTTGTTCAAAACCCCGTGCAACCAATCGAGCTTTGTAAATTGTCTCATTACTTCCTTTCTTTATTTTAAATACCCATTTGCTAGAGATGACCTTGACTCCCTGTGGTACTTCATTTACTTCTTCCCACGTGTTATTTTCTATTAATGTATCCATTTCTTTTTTAATAGCTTCTTCCCACTTTAGTCTATCTTTACTTTTCATTGCTTCTTCGTAAGTTTGAGGAGTAGAATTATTATTATCAGCTGTTAGATAATTTATCTCATAATCTTTGAATTTTTCTGGTACTTTTTTATTCCTCTGGGACCTCTTATTTGTTTCTATAGTTTCATTTACATGAGACATACTGTTCTGGTTAACTTCATCTGTTTCTTGTTCAATTTCATTTTGACTTTCATCTTCACTAATTGTCAATTGATTTTGGTCGTCTTCCAGAAAGCTATGAAATTCAACTTCTTCTTGCTCATTTGATTCATTTGTACCTTCTTTTTCATCAGATTCTTTTGTACTTTGTGTTTCTAAGGATTCTTGTGACATAAGAAGGTTCATCTGGATTCTGTACTTGAACTTGGTTGACATCTGTGTCAACCTTAAATTGTTTTATAAAAACAACTTCCCTCTTAATCAGTACGTCATTTTTATGTGGAAAATAAATTCTGAAACCTTTTGTATTATCACCATATCCCACAAAATATCCTTCCTCAGCTTTACTATCCCACTTCTTTCTTTTTTGATCAGGAACATGAACGACAACACGTGAACCAAATATCTTTAACTGGGTAACGTCAAATAATTCTTTTTCGAACCATACTTCAAATGGTGTCTTATCTTTGGTTCTGCTTGAACCCGTCCTATTTAAAACGTAAACTGCAGAATTAACTGCTTCAGCCCATAGAATTTTATCTAAATTTGCAGATATTAACATAGACCTAGCCGCTTCATTAATCGTACGAATCTCGCGTTCCGCACGACCGTTTTGTTCCGGCGTATATACTACGCTGGTCTGATGGACTATTCCCATTTCGTCAGTGAGGGCTTTCATTTCTCTATTAACAAATTCTGTCCCCCCATCTGATCGGATGAACTTTACTTTATAACCTAAATTCTTTGTGACGTATTGCAAAAAACCTCTAACCTTGCCGACAGTTTCAGATTTGTTTTTCAGAAAGTAGACCGTGTTAAACTTGGAAAAATCATCCTTGATGAGTAAATAAAACCTTGCTCCACCTAAAGAAGTTTGTTCCATCGGTCCACATAAATCGAGATGGAATAACTGACCAGGCTTTTCAGTTTTATTGAAACTCAAATTAAACGGCTGTTTGTGCAACTTACCTTTAACACATGGAACACAAGTTAAAATTTCACTGCTGTCACTACTTTTAAAATCAATATTGCTTCTTTTTAATATAACCTTCACCTGCTCAATATTTAAATGACACATTTTATTATGCCATTCCTCCAAATTATTTACAAGCTTACCCACTAATGCATTGCCATCATCATACTTGAACTGCATAATGTACAAATTATCCCTTCTCAGAGCAATAGCACCCACCTGTTCGCAGTCTTCTTTTACGAATTCACAGAAGTTGCTGTTCAATTTTAAAACATATCCTTTATCTGTTGCTGAGCTAACTGAAAACAAATTTACCTGTATGCTTGGAACGTGTAACACATTGTACAAGGTAGTACTAATCCAGTGTTTTCCGTTGTATGCAAGTAACTTTACCTCTCCTATACCTATGGCCTCGATGACTGAACCATCACCTATTAAGATTTCCTTTTTATAGGACCTATAGTTTTTAAACATACCTTGTGAGTGACACATATGCTCTGTGGCACCACTATCCATCACCCACTCAGTTTTTGAAACATTATGTATATTAGCATTTAATGCTGACAGCACAGAGATACTAAAAGCATTGCTTGCTGAGCTACTACTTGTTGATACTGACTTATTATTTCTCTTAAACCAACAATTTTTTACAACATGACCTGATTTTTTACAGTATGTACAAGTTAAACTAGTGTTACAGTCTTTTTTAAAATGGCCCGGTTCGCCACACTTAAAACACTTCCTATTTTTATTAATTGCTGCTAGAGCTGAACCAGAGTTGTCAATATTGCAATTACGAGCAAGATAGCGCTGCTCCTCAACCAGTAGACGCGATGACAATTCACTTATGGTACGGTTTTCAATTGGTACTGATTCCCACGCAGAAACGAAATGCTGATACTGAACCGGGAGGCTAGAAGTAATTTTTGTTATCGCCATACTCTCCGGAACTGCAGAATTCAATGATTTCAGTCGAACCAAAATTTCCTCAACTCTACTTAAAAACTCGGACACGGTTTCTGTTGGTTTATATTGAAGAGAGAAAAATTGTTGCTGTATAAGATGAACAGACAGTTCACCTTTTTGTTCAAAAATAGTATGTAGCTTCATCCATATCTCTGATGCTGTTTCGCAACTAATGACTTGATTTATTACTTTGTCAGATAACCTCGATACAATGATACCTTGTGCTTTGGCGTCCTTGGAACTCCATCTTTTGATGCTTTCCTTGTCATCATCAGTAGGTCGTGGTACAGAGTCATCAACCACGTCATATACATCCGCCGCCTTTAGTAGCACCCGTAGTCTGAATTTCCAACTCCCCCAGTTGGAATTGCCCTCCAACTTCGTTACTGAATCTATGCTGTCCATTTTATAATTGAATATGCTTTACCGCAACAACAACCGAACGACTGATACCGCCGCCGTCTCCCTTTTTTTACTTTCGACTTTACCGCCGACCTTTTACTATAATATCACCCTGCAAAATCAGCTAGAGCGTTCTGGGCCCATAACCAGATAGTTTCTGGGTGGATTTATAATAATACAAGGATATTATTTGAGAAAAGGGAAGACATTTATTTTAGATGTTTGACACGACAGTTCGTATAAAAAGCTATGACACTAGTAACAAACCTTAAAACTAAGATATTCTAAGGAGATTTGTTGCCGTTTATTTTAACAGACTGCACAGAGTGATTTCCATACAAAAGTAGTTTCGTTATAATATTATAAACAAGTGTTAAAACTCGGTGAAATTTTGCATGCATATTGCTAAGCCTACTAGTTTGCTAATTTTTCGATTTATTCTCTATTTTATCCCGAAATGTCAAAATAACCATTCCCAAACAAAAAAAAAATCGAATAATTTATGAAAATTATTAATTTTATGGAAATCTGGCAAACCAGATAGATATTAGGCTCAAGGACACACATGCAAAGTTTCACCGAGCTTGCACTCTTAGTATTTAAAATATCACGAAACTACGCTTGTATGGAAAGCGCCACGAGCGACCGGTGGTAGGTAAGGCATGCATTTTGTTAATGGTCGTCTGGCTATCTCGCACAGCCAAGCAGAAATTCTGTTGCCAAACACCGAACGGTGTGTTCCGGCAGCTGTCTTTGTCCTCCCATGTTGCGCTATTTGTTTGTTGGCACAGGACGAAGTAACCTCATTCGGGGACTAGTCTCGGACAGTAGATGGATCCGAGGCATGGTTATCCACTGGCCGACCGCAGATAGTAGGGAGACCAAGTTGTGTACTAGCCACACACGAAAGGCTGCCCCGTCATCTAGCAAAAAATCCCGGGATCCGACACCGAGGTTCCCGTATAATAAAGTACGGTAAGCAACACAATATCATTTCTAGAGTTAATTTTCCGTTTTTTAATTTCTTTAAGATTATCACTTTACACCCTCAGAGAAATGAATAAGATTTTGTCAGAGTTTACACCATGTTTGATACTTTTCTTTATATCTACAAGAAGGATATTTGGTGAAATTTTACTTTTATGACAAATGCTATATTGGGGTATGTGGATATGAGTGTGACTGCATGTTTAAACTTTGAAGTGGCATGAGATATTAGCGTATCTTATCGTTCTTCAATTTTTTTTATAGCTTGCCTTTGACCCCTATCTCACCTGATGGTAGGTGATGATGTGGTTGATGGTGTTGTTCAGGCTAACCTAGAATTACTGGCTCTCAAGGACAGCTGCCGGAACTCACCATTAGGTGCTTGGCGACAGATTTTCTTCTTGAGGATGGTAGCTAGCCAAGCGGGCATTCGCAAAATGCTCTACCACGATATATTGTATATCGTGCGTGCGATATATTAAGTATCTATAACGACTGCCATCCTAAGACAGCAACCTGAACCGACGACGGCTTAACGTACCTTCCGAAGCACGGAAGAACTCGGAAGTAGCGGACACCCATCCAGCTCATGACCGCGGCGGACGTTGCTTAACTTTGCTGATCGATAAAGAACAGCTAAGTAAACTTCGCTACGAGCGCTTCAAATAATCTTTAACATATATCACGATTTTAGCAAATAATACGGGATAACTTACGTGAATAAGTTAGATAGCTCCGAGTCTAGTTTCGATCACATGCTGGGGTATTTTTCAAGCTCAGGTAAGGGTCGCCTTCCAATGGATTATGGGAAACCCCTCCTTAGAGGAGGCTGTGTTCAGTAGCGGACATTCCAGCTGATACAGTAGTATATGAACAACATTTTATGTTACTTCACGAGGAGGTATCTATTTTAAGTAATTATAACATTTTTAAGTTTTAATTATGCGAGGTCAAACATTAATATATTACATTATCTCTAAATATGATAACAAGCACTATCGCGTGCTGAGCGAAAATCATATTTACAAATTGTTGGGGTGATATATTACAAAGAGAAAAGAAAGCGTCGAATGGAAACCACAGTAAACATTGATACAATTTTATATTGCAACGAGAAGTGTTATTTTCTCGATGTTATATTGCATCATTAAGTTATTATACCAACGTTAATACCTTTTGGTGTTCAACCGGATAAAAAATCGTGAAATGTGTAATAGGCTTTATTTATTACTAATACCGCATATGTATACTGTACTGTAACAGCCGGATCGTCCACTGCTGAACATAGTCTCTCCTATTAAGGGGGTATTTGCCATAATCCTCACGCTTGGCAGGCGTCTTGGGGATCGCAGTTTTTTAGAAGGCGCTGCTGCTTACCTTCCAGCATTTTTCCCTTAGTCGCCTCTAACTGCACCCATGGGATGATATGGGGAGGTGTAATTCTGACCCGGTACCCCACGGGGCCGGCAACCCACGGGGCTTTCTCGGTTTTGTTGAAATTGTTCTTGGTTCATTTGATAAGCCAGTTTTTCTTTTTATTATTTATTTAAAATCCAAATATACAAATATCCCATACAAAGCGATGTCTCCGAATAGGTTTGAAAATATTTAATAAGTAGGTTAATTTATTAATTTATTTTTACAATTTAAAAGTTTTCTGTATAAATTCAAATCCTATATATTTCAGGCAAAATTGTACCCATATCATAGAACATATACTTAGGTAATAATCCCATATTCACCGAATATAATATAAAATCAAACACATAACATTAGTAACATAAAATACAACTAGAAGTTAATGTCATGTAAAGCGCGAAGCAATTATGGCTCAGTGGCATTGGTTATGGACTCCCGCGCAGCAGGTCCATGGTTCGAATCCCACCGCGGGCTTGAGCTTCACCGCATGGTGGCAGGGCTTTTTGCGAATGCCCGCCTGGCTAGCGACCACCCTCAAGGTGAAAATCTGGCGCCAAGCACCTAACGGTGTGTTCCGGCAGCAGTCCTTGAGAGCCAGTAAAATTACAGGCACATGAGACTTAACAACTATGTCTCAAGGTGACGGGCGCAGTACAATTCGTCACTTGTGACGAAATGCATCTGTTATAGGCAGAGGTAACCGCTGAACATCAGGTGGGCCTTGATCTTGTTCCGTCACAATAACATAAAAAACAAAACAATAATATTGATGAATTACGTAAATGATAACACATTATGAAATTACAAAAAAATATTAAATTACATTTATTTACTCAAACATTGTTTCAGATGTTTGAGTAAGTTCCGGTTTTACTACCCATAACATATTTATTGAACAAAACACTATCTTTGCGTTTCACAGTCATCGATTTAGCCTATCTATCGGTTAAAGCTTGCAACGCGCTGCATGTTAACTGTCATTTCTATCATTCAGTTATTTTATGTGTTGCATAGCAACCCGAAACTTTATTAGGACATTCTGAAACGAGCCCTTAATAAAATAGAAGTGACAAGCAAATAATTATAATTAAGTAATACGAGTAAAACATAGAGATATAAAATACAATTTTTCTGTGGATGGTATATGTTTTATGTCTGGAATGTCTGGATTCATGGATCCAGAAAAAAAGTGAGCGTGGTCATAATATATACCTACACACAATTTATAAAAAAAATGTTATGTTTGTATTGGGAAAATCTAATTTTTTACTTTTTAATTATTAAAAAAAAATAGAATGCTTTAAGGTAATTTTTAAATTCAATGTTTGATACTTATATTTATTTGTTACGTTTAATCCACCATTAGGTAAGGGTTGGAGGGACGAACGGACGGACGAATAATTGTATTAAGGTAAACTTATTCACGTAAGTTATCCCGTATTATTTGCTAAAATCGTGATATATGTTAAAGATTATTTGAAGCGCTCGTAGCGAAGTTTACTTAGCTGTTCTTTATCGATCAGCAAAGTTAAGCAACGTCCGCCGCGGTCATGAGCTGGATGGGTGTCCGCTACTTCTGAGTTCTTCCGTGCTTCGGAAGGTACGTTAAGCCGTCGTCGGTTCAGGTTGCTGTCTTAGGATGGCAGTCGTTATAGATTCTCGTGCAGCCACGTCTTAATTTTGTTTTTAAACGAGGTGGCGGAAGCTGTGTTACGTACGGGGAATGGTATTCTATTGTATACATTTGGTCCTAGGATGTATACCGACCTCTTTGACTTGGCGAGCCTGTGGGCTGGAGTAACTAGCTGCTCTTTCTTTTTGTTGCTTCGCAAATATAAGGTTTGATGTTCGCCCCGCTGTTGGAACATATGGATGTGGGTGTGCGTAAACATGGCTGCCTGATAGATTAGCTCGCACGGCAAAGGTAATATTTGTAGTTCCTTGAACAACTCAACACACGAGGTGTCGTCTTGGACTCCAAACATAGCTCGCACGGCTCGTTTTTGCATTACAAAAACCCTATTTATATCGGCAGCACGGCCCCACAGCTCCAAGCCATATGTAATATTACTGTGGACGGTCGCGAAGTAGCAGGAGCGCACGACGTCACGGGTGGCGGTGCTGGCGAGCCGCCGAAGTGCGAAGCATGAGCGGCTCAGCTTACCGCACAGCTCGTCTATGTGCGTCTCCCACGTCAGCGCGCCGTCAATGTGAAATCCTAGTAATTTAATACTATGGACTTGCTGGAGCGCAGTGCTGCCAACGGCCACCGAATACTGCTTTGCTGGTCTACCATTAAGGTTAACTACAACAGTCAACACCCTATTATTCACGTCAACGTGATTAGAGTTACCTACCTACCTAACTAGGCAGCATGGGGTTCATTAGTTCGATGTATTTTTCTCTTACTCTCTTTTTGCGATAAAAGTCGATATGCGAGAGCAATAAATGGGACAGTAATTAATTAGGTACGTAGATACCTATATTATGCTTATGGCGAGAACACTCCGGCACTAGCTATAAAAAAAGCTAAATCTGTGTTATATAAGAAGTAGGTCAATCCTAATTAGGAATTCTCCGTTTTACGCCGCGTTGTGATTAATGTGTTGGCGACTGGTAGGTAGCGCATGAATAATGATGTAGAGGCACAACAAGACGAAAGGAATGATGGCGCGCCTCGTCTCTACCGCTCGCCGTATTGTAGGTTTCGCATCACACAAGATTGCGATCGTTGGCATCGCCATACCACATTCACAACTTACTACGTATTTCACTACGAAAACCAACGCACACAAGTAAATTTTACGAGTATCCACTACCATCCACTACACACTGGTTTTCATTCATATACCGAAACTAGACCTCTCTTTCTATCTCATTCATTCTTACCCAATGCGAATGTGTGTGAATGCAAAGGCATACCACATCGACGAAATGGCGTTTGTTGAACCGATCGGTTCGTGAGGTGGAAGTCGCGCGCGCTCGCTTCCTCGCGCAGTGTCCGAGAGCGCGTCGTGTCGGGCCGTTCGACTTTCGAGTGGCGTACGCTAGCGTGCTGCGTGTATGTCTTCATTATTGATGCAAAAGTTCCACGATGGTCGATCATCATAACCAGAAATTGTTACAGGAGTTGCAAAAGAAACTCGGAAACAATGCTTGTGCCGATTGTGGAAGCCCTGGTATGTAGTATTAGTGTTTCACGAGTGATTTAGTGATACTATTTTCCTTGTGCGTGGTATTTTCATGGGGTGGTGAATAGGCGGGGGGCGTAAATGCGTCCATGCTTTATAGTTCAGTGACCTCGACGTAAAGTGCATTGAATGAAAACAAATCATCGAGAAGTTGTACGAGATAATATCAACATGCATAGATACTAGAGTACAAAATACAAATACCTTTTGCATGGAATGGTGAGACACGTTTACTTTCATTCTTATTTTTACTTCATTAAAACGGTGTTTGTTTGCATCTCAAGCGACCGATCACCTCGGTTTGGTTACTTTCGACAACATAGGGTGAATGCGCCATTTAGCCGACCAGTGCCTGTCTTCGACCATTTGATGGTTCATTGTTGTAAAATTACGCTAAATAGATTAACCGAGACACATACACCGATAAACGTAGTTCTTACAGAAACTAGAATATCATATGAACATATGCACACATAAACTAAGTGACTTGTGTGGGTGATATATTTAAGAAAGCCAAATCAGTCTGTTGTTATTAAAAAAATACCTCAAAAATGTATAAAATATTTATTATTCAAAGGTAAAGTTATATTAAACGATGCACAATATTTACAATAAAAAAATAGTGGTCGAATATTGTCGAGTTGGAACGGTTTTCGACCAATTCTTTATGATAATGTTTTATACAGAAAATGTTTCTTAGTTTGTGTTATTTTAATACAGCTTTAAAAAATATAAGTGAACTAGTAATAATAAATATAAAGTTTTACTGCCCTGAAACTGAATTTATTGTTGGTCGAAAACTACTCCGCATGTGGACGAAAACTAGATTTTTTGGTCGAAAACTAGGGAAAATGGTAATTTGAGTTTCTTAATTTTATTAAAAAAAATCTTGGTTGGAATTTTAAATTCTTGACAATTACTGAAAATAGAGTATATACAAAGTACACTCTAAATTTTTCAAAAAATAAATAACACTATATCTTTTTCTTTTTGCTTGCCGAATTTGACAACTCCACTAATTGGTCGAAAACTGGCGAACTGACCCTACCTTAAAGTAAATATAAATTAAACTGTTTGTTACAAACTGAATGTTTAATAATAAAATAGGTAGGTAACCATAATGTAACTTAAATAAGTACATAGGTATGTATATTGAAATCCTACTTGAAATATCTACTTGAATATACAGTAAGACCTACCTACCTAGGTACCTAAATATTGTAACTATAAGTACAATTAAAATCTGTCTACCAAAATATTACCTTATAGGTATTTACCTACCTCTACCTACATTCACAATGTCATACTAAACCGCTCTACCTACATATCAGTGAATAAGTTAGTGACTCAGGTCAGGATAAAACTACCTATTAAGTAGGTAAGAGGTAAGATACATAACACCATAAAAAATAATATAAATGGCACCTATGGCAGGTTATTTTGCCGTTTTTACATAGGTAGGTATTCAATTTTGTCTAAGTTATTTTGGTTCATCATGTTGATCAAATAAACAGCAAAAAATGTAGAGTTAAAATAAATTTGTAACTAGGTACTATATTTTGAAATTTTTTACAGTTAATATTATTTACCTAATAGGTAAGGTAGGTAGATATATTATAATACCTAGGTCTGCCTCATATTGTAAGATATGTGCCTACCCATAAATTTACTCTATGGTTTGGGCAAAGAAGTAAAACTTTATTGGATTTAGTACCTACTAGGTGTTAGTTAGTAAATTCTGTCACAGAATAAAAAAGATGTGTAAGAAGGCTGGTGGTATGTATACATAACTAAGATAATGTTTAAAATAGTAAGATATCTTAACAAAATATACAGGTAGGTATATACTTACCTACCCACCTATCGCCCTATTTGTAATGATTCCAATTAAATTGAACGCAAAAGCTGCGGATTAAGGATTGAGGTCACGGGGGAACGGCACGCTTAGGTAGGTTACCAAAAATTCACATGATTTACACAATTCTGTATGAAAAACGCGTTGGAATTTTATTATGAATCTAACGATTGTTAGATTGGCGTCTGGCTCGTCTCATGAGTCATTCGTATATATGTACCTAACTTCTTTAGGTAGGTACACACAGAACATAAAAAACAACAGATTTTGTTATCTCATCATGTTTTCGTTTATATTGCATAGGTAGCGAGCTTAGTTCCAAACTTGGTCCTGCTCCCACATAAATTGATGTATCTCTTTTAACGACATTATGGGGTGCACCTGACTGTAAAAAAATAAAAGTAAATATTATGTCAAATCGTATTGCTTCAATATATTATGTTTGAAATATTATCAAAGTAAACGTCAACTATTAAGGTGAGCTAAATAAGAAAACAAGTGGTCAAGGTAAGGCGAATCTGCCTTATTCATACCCCTAGGGTGCTTGGGTAAAATCTCAGATTAAAGAAAAACCTATTCTTTAATCTGAGGGTAAAATATTATATTTATCATCAAGTTCAATGGCTATTTAAAAAAGAGTAATTTTGCTACTTGGTAAAAAAATAACTTCAAAAATGTATTTCAAGATACGAAGATAGTGACAAAAAATACCTTGCATTTTGTTCAAGATTGCAGCTCATAAAGTAAACTTACCTGAAAATGTAATTTTTTTTGTGTTGGCACTGCCATATCGGCTAGATATTTTTTCCCGCTTTTAATTAAAAAGTCCACTTCTACAAAGTGATCTGAGCAAATTGTACTTGTTTTTGCAGGAAACCAATTTTGCCTTCCAGTCGCTTCAATCCATTTTTCTTTTTGGTCTGGATCCTTAGGAAATCTAAAGCCATAAAATAATACGAAAACAACTTTTTTATAGGTTCGAGACTTAATGAATGACCTAAGGTCGATAAACCTATTCTCAATTTGAATATTACAAATAGATTCTCCATATCCATGTTTTAAACTTATTTCAAAGATAAGGAAAATTAAAAAAAAATCTGAACAATAAAAAAATCGCACGCGGTTAATTTTTCGCCGATCATAGAACATTGTGTTAAAAATATCGATAACTCATTATCGATAACGTCAATCTCTAATTGAGTAGCGAACTGTGACATGTGCGTAGTAAGGAATCTTCGAGAATAGTATGTTTGAGTTTAAAAGAAAGTAGACCCTATAACGTAAACAATAAAGTCTATTTGTACTTGGCTTGTTTAATAAATTAATGTTTTTCAAATTTTAATTGAAATAAAGTAAATTAAGACTTACCTATGGTATGATATACCACCATTTGATACATTTTTGGTTCTGCTATCGTTTTTACACTCCAGAATAGCACAATAAGGCATTTTGGTATTATTTTTTCAGTTGTTGTCACTGCGATGCTTCTATCTAGACTGATGTGCGTGGCGTTTGCGTGAGAGAAACACTTTGCGGAACAGCGCAAAGTTCGGGGTACGCGCGCCCCGCCCACATCCGACTTCTACTGTTTTTTTATGTTCTGTGTAGGTACATTATAACCTGCAATGTACTTATTGTATCGTTAGGTTTTATAAACCTACCTACATTAAACTTTAAGAAAATAAATGCAATACATTTCAGTAGGTATAATTATCTTTGTTAATACCTACTAATTTTTATCTTTTTGTCAGATAATTAAGATTTAGGAACTGAAGGAAAGTTTTAGGTTAGCCGTTAGATGTGCGTAACGTGTATTTGTTACGTTAATATAAATACAAACTATAATAAATCGAGTATAGGTAATAGGTACTCGTGAATGAGACAGACTACGCAAACAGGTGCAAATAGACAAACGACTGATTATTTGCCCTTAAGAAGGTAATCTACTATTTTAAATAAGTACCTATTATATTAGGTAGGTATATACCATCTGTCTTCTTACACAAAGTTACACCTAGTAAGTACGTAAGGTACTAAGTAGGTTTTAAAAAAACTTATATACTTTTTTGCAACGTTTATTAACGTCGCGCTTTCTAGAAGACTTAAAATTTGCGTGACATTGTAGCAACTTATTGTTGGTAATTATTGAGATATTATAAAAAAAACTACATCTATGATATGTTATTATGCATCTATAATTAAGACGCTAAGAAGATTTTTTTTTCTAATACATTTAATGCGTAAATGAACCTCTGATTGACGAAATTGAAACCATGCAATGCTTTGGTTATTACATTTATTACTAAATGAGCACGAAAATGTTATTTTTATTTACTTTTCTACATAAGTAGAATAAAACCAAAATATACTTGGTCGCTTTATCTTTAACTTTTTTTAGGCTGTCTGATTATAAGAATCTGATATAAAGCATCCTGCGTTTGCCCATGAAATCTGTGCCTCAAGGTTATTTGTGTTGACTCAAGCCTTAATTAGGTATACGGTTATTTATTTAATTTGTTAATCGAATGTCAGTATTTTCGCTTTGTTAGGTATTTGGAGTAAACAATTTGATTCTAAAATATTACTCTGTTTTGTTTTTTTTATTGCTGCTGGTAAGCCTTTGACCACAATCTCACCTTATCGTAAGTGATGATGTGGTCGAAGGTGTTAACATTAACAAGCTTAACTTAGAATTACTGGCTCTCAAGGACAGCTGCCGAAACACACCGTTAGGTGCTTGGCGACAGATTTTCTACTTAAATGTGGTCGCTAACCAGGCGAGCATTCGCAAATTGCCCTACCACCATGCGGTGAAGCTCAAGCCTGCGGCGGGATTCGAACCATGGACCTGCTGCGTGGCAGTCCATAGCCAAAGCCACTGAGCTATCACTGCTTCAAAACTCTTTTCATCAGGAAAAGTATATGCAATACAAGCGTTGCTTTTTCATCCTGTTTCGCAACGCAAGAGCAATAATAACACTGGTATGATGATGTGGTGTTGTTATTTTGTGAGTGAGGCCACCGCACCGTTGCGTCGTTGTCGGTCGCGCGCCCAGTCACAGAATAAACAGTAGTACCTAGCACGTAGCCCCGCACCTATAAGCTTGTGTGCGTCGTGACGTCGTGTCGGTGTGTCCGTCTGCTTGTAAACACGGATGTCATGCGAGACGAGACCTGAAACACCTATTTTGACTAACACCGTTGTATCATTATTCATACAAGTCTGCTTGTATTACTTACTTTAAAATTTTAGAAATATAGTGAACGTAGCAGCTACTTATTTACAAGCCCTGTAGAGGCTAGCTTAATATATAATGCTACCGGAAATCAGTGCTATTATTATAAAAAAATATGTTACATCATCAAGAAATGAGGCCAAAAATGGTATAGCATTCAAGCAAAAAAACGCACTACAGTTCAATCATTTGATGCTCTACCTGATATTATAATTAAAATTTATGTTATATTCTCTGATCTCTATTTATTCTCTGATTCTATACTGCTGTTTGACACTTGATAGAACTGCAGATGCCTTGAAATAATGAAAACCTGTGGTGGAAAATAAGTTAAGTATATAAACAATTTGGAAGAGCCTATTTTTAACGTTTATTAAGTTCCTGATATGTAATATAAACTTCTTTAAATTTTTCAGCTTCTCTATCAATTATATTATGTGCATTCATTTATATTATTCAAAATTTTGTAGGCTCATTTGTTTTATATATATAAACATACTCTTTATGGCACATGCTTGCCATGCATTATCGTTACTATTACTAACTCATGCTTCGACAAATAGTTGATTTTAGACGTATGAAAGACACTCGAAACTCGAGTTCATAACCAATTTGCAGTCTTTTAAGTTTACAAGAAACTGTTCACTATTTAAATGTCTTTCAATAACTGTGCATGAATAGATTAAACTGCTGCTGTGGTTCTGCACATCCATGCCTACCACTTTTTTTCTATTACAAACTATGCAGAGGCGCTTAAATTTACGCCATCAAAGGAATTTTGATAAAGAGATTTCAGGGCTCAAATGATGCGTTACTTACTCCATACCTCAGCTTTCTTATTAACTTTAGCAGCTAACCGATCCTACCACACTATTCCTCCTCTCATGCCACCTGTAGTAGACACGTCTTCCGCCTTCAAAAATGTTTTCTCTTTATTTCTTATTCACACCACATACAATGGAAGCTACATAAAAAATAAACATCAATTTAGATAAAAAGGGAAAGGTGACACGAAAACTACCTGTAGTGCTGGAGTCAGGACCTTCCTATGAATCGGCAGGTTACAGTTTGTTGTTAGGTGACATTAGCTAAGAACGGATTTCGCAACAGGGACGAATGAAGGGGGACAGATGGGGGCTGCAAGTTTATATTATGAAAGTTACTTTTATTTTTAAGTTAGGATCATGTAATTTACTATCACATCTAATGACAAAATATACTCTACTAAGATTTGTATCATTTGGACTCATTAAGGTATACAAATAGAGATTAAAAAATTATGATAGTCACTCCTACATTTGAGCTGAAACCTGCCATTATGTTTCTCATATGTAAAGCCTGTAGACATTAGATAAAAATTTAAGAAAGGACATGGTAATGTAAATTGAAATGTTAATAATAAATGTCACTGACCGAGCTAGCACGCAGTGCGAGCGAAGCGTCTCTGCTTCAGCTTCTTCTCGTCGAATTTTGTGAGCAGGTTTGATAATCCATAGATTTTATTTGTCGTATAGATACGGGTCATATGTATATCTGCTATATAAAAAAAAACAATATGTTACATAACTTTTCACTATGCTTCTTACAGATTATCTACTATTACGAGTATTTTTTTAGTTCACTAGAAGGTTTTTTATTTCGCCGTCCCTGCAAAAAACCTTGGCATTCTTCCTCAGTTTTTTACTACAAAATCAATCATACTTTAACTTATATATGAGACGAAGAATGCCTCATAAACCACGCGTATCACACGTAAAATTGTACCATTCTCATTAATTCATAAATTCACATTCCTAGAACGTTTGAAATCAATTACGCTTCACCCCTATCAAATTAAAATCACGAGCATACCTGCTCATTATGCTTGCAGTATAAAGATCTAAGCTCTCTCCTAACTTCCTAAACTTCTCACTTTGTTTTCTATGTCTCCGAAAGTCCCAGTACCTATGTTTGTAGAGTCATATGCCCCAACAACAAAGATGTAGGTAAGTCTGACTTTCTTTTTGACACGAGGTTGTGGCATTCACATAAGAACTTCTTCACACACTCGTTTATTTGCTCTGAATTTATAACCCTGGCTATCACAGTCAGCACTAGGGTCCTTATTCCAGTAGGCCGTGCGCCGTTAGGCATCGCGAATAGAATGGTTTTGAACTGATTGCAGCAGTTCCTACACGCAGGCTAGGCAATAGTCAGGCAGAGGAGAGTCGCTCTTTTGGCTGATACAGTTAGGAGATGAGATCAAAAGAAGATCTAACAAACAGTTCCTTCATGGCCATCGATGTCAGAAACTTTGGATGTTTCCAAAGTTTCTGACATCGATGGCATCCTTTGTAAATTTTGGAATCCATCACTAAGAATAATGAAAACCACTAACTTAGAATAATTAAGCCACTAAGCTGTTTCAGAATGTTCGCTGTTTTTGAGGTCGCAAAAGCGACAAAATAAAATATACTCCCTTGGGGACTCGTGGACCTCGTTGTCAAATTTATTTTGAATTCAACGCCTCGTCAATAACTACATTTTTTTACGTAGTTTCGACGATTACGATGTGAAATACTTCCTCAAAAGTCAACTCTTGAAAACACTTACACTTACTCGTAGAATAAAATGTTTCTAAGATTCACACACCATTTTTTTGTCATCGACGTATTCATTATGTAAAACACCTTATTTAATGTGTTCAGAAGTCTAATTTAAATTATCTGCCGGTATACGTCAAACTCGTAATTTGTATGCAAAGCAAGATTTGTATGAGAACAAACACTGGGATTTTGAATTACATTACCGAAAAATTTTACTTTACACGATTTTCCCCCGTGCTTATTAAGTTACGTCATTAGTTTTTCCAAGTATTGTTTGTGATTGAAAGTAGTAATTTTATCACCGCAAAACAGATTTTGCTCGTCGTGGGGATCCAGCAGATCTACCTTTATACGAACACAAATCATTCTATTTGTGTTCGGCCACCGCGAAGTACATTTTTAGTAGAACTGATGTTGATGTCGGGCTAAAGCTCGGAGATACGTGTTTTATTTATTTATAGCTCATATTCTAGCCTTTGACGCTATCTCACCTGATGGTCAGTGATGATGTGGTCGAAGATGTTGTTAAGGCTTACCTAGAATTACTGTCTCTCAAGGACAGCTTCACACTCCGTTAGGTGCTTCGCGACAGATTTTTTACTTGAGGGTGGTAGCTAGCCAAGGCATTCGCAAAATGTCTTACCACTATGCTATATCGACTGCCATAGTAAGAAAACAACCTCAAGGGCTCAACGTGCCCTTCGAAGCACGGAAGCGCTCAGAAGTAATGTCATTAGCGGTCCCCATCCATGTCATGATCGCAGCGGACGTTTAAGCAAACTACACTACGAGCGCTTCAAAGATGTTTGATATGAACTAGAAAAGGGCTATTACTAAGCCACGGCTGTCCTACCGTCCTCTTTTAACTCTAATGTCAGGTAAGAGTTATCTTTAGAACGGTAATAGGTAGCCGGTTGAAATTTTCACAGAATGTGTTGGTATGTCCGATTGCATGACCAATAATAATAACAAAAAGTCAAAAATAAAAGGGGGTCGGCATAAAAATGTTTTTAATTCCACGTTTTTTGTTCTTGTTATTGGTTTGTCGTAAAAACAGTTATATACCAACGTCAAACTTATAGTATGATGGTATGATTACAGTGCAATATCTAATTATATCTATCTACAACAAATACTAAAAACTTGCCAAGTGCGGGACGGACTCCCGCTTAGGATCTCGATCTGTATGAAACAAAACGGTTTTTGGTAAATACTGTCTTGGTACGGAACAATCCATGTGGGAGAGTTTATTTATTACATTAAAAAGCTGTTACAGGTCGTATCGAAAAAACAAAAAATCATTTCAATAAGGGTTAACGTGGCAGCTACGAAAAATCTTTGTCTGGAATGAGCAAAAATAATACTTTTCATATTAATAAAATTACCAAATATTTTTCTATATCTCCAATATATTTATACAATTTTAAAATAGAATCCCTAAGGATATACTTCGTAATTTTTTCGTAAAAGTGATATGCAAACAATCGCGGTCGTTAAGAGGAGTTCTAAAAAAATATTTCAATAGCTCAGATATTTTTACATATAAATACATATCAGATGGAAATGTAGCTAAAATTACCAATAGTGTTTGAAATCGCAATACAAATATACATTTATTTTTTATTTATTGCGATCACTCATCTGATACCTGATGGTAAGTTATGATGTGGTTGAAGATGTTGTTCTTAGAATCTAGAAGCTAACCTAGAGTAAGTGGCTCTCAAGGGCAGCTGTCAGTACACAGCTTGGCGACAGATTTTCTACTTAAGGGTGGTAGCAAGTCAGGTGGACATACGCAAAACAAAATGCTTTACCATCATGCTATTACAAATGCCACCCTGAGACAACAACCGGGACCGTACCCTCCGAAGCACGGAAGCGCTCAGTAGTAATGTCACCAGAGGTCATCCATCCAAGTCATGACCGCGGCGCACTGATCGATTAATAACGACCCACCAAACTACGTTACGACCGCTTAAAAATACATTGATAGCAAACAACTCATTTAAAGTATCGTAAAATTTCTTACTATTCCTTGGCCTCGCACAAATACGAACGTCATGGGAAGTTATTTAATCTTTGGTATGACGATTTGTGTTTCTTATCGCATCAGTTGTTAGTACGTTTCATACGTAGTTTATTGATAAGAGAAAAAATAACTTAATATTACTTGTACGTTGCTTCTGTAGTGTTTTATTCTATTTTTATATACAACCTACATACTTGTACATATATTTATTTAGCCGTTAAATAATCGGTTTGCCGTTTTGTTTTATGTTACATTCAATATGTTAAGATGTACTATAATGGTATTGTATGATATTGTGGTATCAATATTCAGCAAACTAATATTCGACAGTGTCGACACCCTATGTTCGACTATCAGTTACCTCCAGCTCGCTTAAAGAGCCGTAAAAGTTTTTGCCGAGTTACAACTCCTTGGGAAAAAGACTTTGACTGGAACTTTGGCACAACAAATACCCCATACACATACAATTTCAGTTATTTTATGTGTTGCATAGCAACCCGAAACTTTATTAGGACATTCTGATACGGGCTTTAAGAATAATGAAAAACACTCAATATAGCACCTCCCGGAATATTCTCGTATGAATCAGCTATCGCGGCATCATATTTATGCATAGTTAAGTCTTAGACGCTTGACAATTTGTGAAGTGATCTACTTAGCTGTTTTTGAGGTCGCAAAAGCGACAAAATAAAATAAACTCCCGTGGGGACTCGTGGTCCTCGTTGTCAAATTTATTTTGAATTCAACGCCTCGTCAATAACTACATTTTTTTACGTAGTTTCGACGATTACGATGTGAGTTACAACTCCTTGGGAAAAAGACTTTGACTGGAACTTTGGCACAACAAATACCCCATACCAACAAATTATGTTACCCCAGCGGAACATCTGCCTCCTGGTAACGAACTGCAGTGGCCAATTTGGGAGTCGCTCAATAGACTCCGTACCCAAGTTGGTCGTAGCAAAACTTACCTGGCCAAATGGGGAGTAACGGACAGGTTATAGATGTGAAATGAGAGTGTGCCTGAGTAAAATATGGCACACTTACTGTCCTGTCCCCAGTGCCCGACCACCTGCTCACAAGATGACATAGAGATATGCATCTTACAGGGCCGTGGAGGTGGCCTCCCATTAGGTGAAAATCATCTAAAGTTCAATTAGCCATAGATATGAAATGAATGAATCAATATTATTCAAAAGTGATGATTTATGTTAGAAGTTATTATGATAAAAAATTAGGTGGACCATGTGAAAACGGCCGATTTACTTATGAATCAATTAAATAAAAAAAATATCCGACTTTCAACACTACAATGTACGAAATAGCTTGTTGAAGTTGGTACCATGCTGATCCAAAACACTGACCTTACATAATCAAGGTCCGACTTCCACAAGTTATTTCATACTTTTTAGAGTTAAAAGAAGTTTTTTTTTTAAGGAATCCATGTTTTCTTGTTGTATAATTACTGCTCGATAAATAAATCACTCGCCTGAATTACTGTTCGTCAACAAGAGTTGCAATTACCATTAAATCATCCAGGTATATAAACATTTATATTAATTGAGTATTTTGTACCGGCGATATGCCTTTATTAAACAAAATACTACAAACTATATACAACACTACAGCTAGTACAATAAAAGCATTAGACAAGTCTTAGCAGACTCATAGGCAGTCCAAATGATCCAGTCCAGTACCAGTTGGCAGCGTGCCCAGCATGCTGGGAGCATTGCCCCGTTGAATTGCAATGCTTATTCGTTGAGCCAAATATGTCCCAGCATTTTGATCACGCGTCGCATCGACCAAGCGATCGGATAAGTTTTGAAAAATACGATGAGCTCCCGGTCCCCACAGACCCAACGTCTCTGCACCAAACGGCTCAAATATGTAACCCATACCGAGGTTAGCATATTTGCGCCGCTTGAGTTGCTCCGCCGAAGAAGCCGCAGCGCCAGCCCTCACATTGGTTTCAGAAAGATATGACGGCGCTAAAGTGTCGACGCAAGTAGCGTCCCACACTGAGGTAAAGCCGTCATAACTTCAACGGAACCAGAGTCATGCCGTCAGGTCTTTTATCATCGTCACGCATCAGAGAATTGAGTATATAGTATACCATTTGAGTATACTCAGTGAATGACAATGGGACAAATTTGGTATCTACACAGCCAAAAAATAATCTTTAAAATGAGTTCACAATTGGCCGAGGATTCGCATAACAAACGTACAGTCGAGTTGAGAAACTCCTCTTTTTTCGAAGTACTTATATATTGTAATAAAATATAGAAATGACGTCACCAAGTAATAAATAATTTCAACGCATCAGGGATCTTTTAGCTATAAACTACTCTTATTCCATCTTGTTGAGCCGATTTTCTTGCATCGACTCTACCTGCATAGAATTCGCACGCGAGTCCTTTCTGTTATCTGTTTTCCAGGAACTTACTTACCTGAACAGTCTCAAAAAAATAAGACAATCGTTTATTAATCTTTTACTATTCCATTAGTGCAACTACAGGTACGTAATACCTGCTGATATTTCTTAGTAAGATCCTGTTTAATTTGTTCGGCGTATGAGTAAGGCCTGTTTCAGAATGTTCGAGTAAGTTCCGGTTTTACTACCCAAGACGTATTTACTAAACAAAACACTATCTTTGCGTTTCACAGTCATCGATTTAGCCTATCCATCAGTTAAAGCTTGAAACGCGCTGCATGTTAACTGTCATTTTTACCACCAGTTATTTTATGTGTTGCATAGCAAGCTGAGACTTTATTAGGACATTCTGAAACGGGCCCTAAATCTTACTAATAATTCAAGTAAGCCACTGTCTAAAATTACAAAATTATAAATTTACTAGAGGAAAAATTCGAACCCGCGTCATCTAGTCCTTTAGCTGGGGTAAGCTCTGACCGACTGAGCTAACATGACAATGGTTCATAACTCTAATGTTTCCTCCCATCGTATGGGGATGGAATGAATGGATGTAATATTGTAACGTAATCCACAAAGTATGCGTTATTACAAAAATAAGAATAATTATTAAAACACTGTCTAATATCTTTTTTATTTTGTTTTTAAAGGTGTTTAATTTTAAAGTTCCGTTTTTTTTTCGAATGTTTTTTAATAGTTTTATTATGTGGGTATAGTTTAATAAATAATTACCTACCTGTATTGTATTGTAACTTATCGGAATTAATTTTGTACATCCGTTTTTTACCTCTATCCAACAGATTGTGCAATATGCTTATGTAGTGATCCCGGTGGATGCAAAGGCTTCGCAGGTTTAGGCCACCCAGAAGCTGCCGGTATAGGTTATGCCACGAGACTTTCAGGATCTAAAACTTATAACATGATTTATTTATTTATTTAATTCATAATTAGTACCGCTACATAGCGAGTTACACTAATAGTAGGTAGCAAAAACATAAAAACTAGCAAAATAACTTTTTAACAATAAAATAATCGCATAAATATTACAAACAGTCAATTAAAAAAAAAATGATGTCTACAAATTACTATAATAAAATAAAGCAGGTCAAAATATAAAATGTCAAAATCAAAAATAAAATGTCAAGAAAATTAAAAATACAAATTACTATGTCTCTAAATTAATAAAATGAATCTGGTCAAAATTTAAATGTTAAAATATTTACAACATTATTGTATTGTCGAAGCCCTTGTAAATGTTATCTCACAATATCGTAAACATTCTGTTAGAAGGTTTCTCCAACAACCGTCAAATATGTCAGTCTCTGGATTCGCGTCAAGAAATGCATTGAATGCGGCAAGGGAGCGCGGTATTGGTGAGACTATAAGCAAGACTCTATGATAAAAACTGCGGCAGTAATTTGCATGGTTATAGCCATTTTGAGAATGCTAATTTAATTCAAAATCTATCACTAGATACAAGGAGTGTGTTCTGGCAGGTATCCCTTGAGAATCAGTTCCATACCTTCATCCACCTCATCGTCACTTACCATCATGTGAGATGTTGGCCGAGGCTAGCCAATTGGCAATAAAAACACCTTGGCCTGTCGATGGACTCTTCCAGCAATAAATTATTCACAGGAAAACATTTCTTATTGGAGTTATATTTTCATTACATTGATGATATCCCAGCCACAAAATTAATGAACCTATATCCAATGTTTCAGATCCAGATTGGGCATCGTATAACCTAGGCATATTCATATGCATGCGATGTGCAAGTATTCACCGCGGCATGGGGGCCCACATCAGCAAAGTCAAACACTTAAATCTGGACCGCTGGGAGGACTCGCAGGTCCAGAGGATGAAGGAGGTTGGCAACATAGCTGCCAAGAATAAATACGAAGAAAGAGTTCCACCATGCTACAGAAGACCTACAAGAAACGATCCACAGTGAGTAATTACATTCTACGCGAAAGCGTGTGATAGTCTGGAGTAGGTATAAGAATGAATCCCTGCCAATTTTGAAATTACCTAAGAGCTGTACTGGCGATTTTGACCGCGTATGATTTGGTTACATAGTGTATTCAATCCCCCGCCCCAGACCTATATAGGGAAACAAAAGACAAGCATAAATTAATTAAAAAAGTATAAAACCCGACTGCAAATTAATTGTTTTTGTTATTTTTTTTATTGTTCTATTAAAATTACAACTGCTATTTAAACTGAAAAAAAAGATTCCTATTATATATATTTTTGTAATCGTTTTAAAAACCCTACATTTTGATAACCCACTCGATGGGTTTGGAAGATTTTTTTTACTCTCACAACATGGCTACTGACGTCTAATATCCGCCAGTTTGTACTTTAATTTTTTTTAATGTACCTAGTGCCACGTGCGCTACCGAAACAAATCTAAAGGTACATCATACATTGAAATCGGTTTAAGCCGTTAAGAACTAATGATGAAATAAAAAAACTCTCAAACATACATACATGAACCCTGAATACATAACACTCCTTTTGTGGGTAGTCGTGTAAAAAGAAAGAAGATATATTTAATCATGGCATCACCCAACATTACAATTCAAAAAATAGACATACTTTAAGTAACTTAAGAAAAAGTTCCGTTATGCCACGAAAGAGTTCTGACTCAGCATACGCTAGGGTAAACCCAAGCATTGATTTTCAGTGGGCACTTTTCCACTTACGTGACTCCAGACACATTAAACACGGCAGGTAAAAATAAATGTATAAATGAATCCTAATAAGCAGATATTATGTCAAAATTTCTTGTAGTATGCACATCTAGATCATGTATTTTTGCAGTCTACATATGTGAAAAAAAAAATTATTAACATGCATGACAAATTACGAAATGTAAATTATCTGTGTGCACAAACAGATGGAGGTTCCCTTCCGCATGACTCCAAAAGAGACCTTAGCGACATCATCGCGCTGGTTATGAATGCCTCAAACTACTAAAATCGTATTTTAATTCTAATATGTTTATTGTTTATATATTCGGAAACGAGTTATTTTAGCGTTCCATATCCAAAGGGCAAAATGAAGCCCTATAAACGAGAATCTGCCCTCGCGTCCGTCCACATGTAACATATTTTGCTCGTAAAGTGATTGAGATACAAAACTGGAATTTTGATATTTTGTGTAAAACATTGACACAATGATATATGACAAAAAATAATATATTATAAATTATTTTTCTTTTATGTATGAGAACTAAGCTGAATAAAAAGATCCTATTTTTCACCCTAGCATGTAGGGTTTCATTGCTTAGAGCATTGAGAAGGTTACACATATATTCTCGGTTATGGGTGCCGTAGAAGTAGTTAATTTTAGACTATTTTTGTTACGGGTTTATCTCAAAAATTAAACTAGTAATTGATCTGAAATATAAGAAATACTGTCATTGACATGATTAAAAATAAAGATTCAGATAATTTGAAAACCTTCTTTTTTGTGTTATCAGCCATAAGTAATATACAAAAGACGGTAGCCGAAAAAAAATGTTTTTATGCACATAACATGTGGGATTTCGTAGTCTAGAGCTAATCGAGTAGAATACAAATAATTTTTTTTACATTATTTTCGTTAAAGATTTATATATATTAAGCTGGTTATTAAAAGTTTTCAATATTAGACCATTTATGTTACGGGTGACATAACCCGGAAACAAAAATACTGAACTATTTAGAATATTAAATTTCGGCACAGATTAAAAAGGATAAATTAATATAAAAAGTAAATAACCCGACTGCAAATTGTCGTTAGGTGTTTTATCGATTTTTTATTCAAACATAAACATGGTTTTTTGTTTAAATCTACCTACTGGTCAAGAAAACAACACGCATTTTTAGTGAACACTTCCTATTCAATTCACAGAGTATTTTATTTGTTTATATAAAAAAAGTGTATTTACAATCACAAAGCTAAATAGAAACACAAAGTAGGCAAATGTAATTAAAATGCTGGAGGCGGGCAGCCCTATCGCATGTTTACGTACAGCGCGGCTGTAGGTACTTATTTCGAAGACAGAGCCGAGTTACAATACTGTATAGATAACATTATCGTGCCGATGTACCTGTAGCTTTGTACCTAAAGTGCGGAGTGATCCAGGCCTGATTTCGGTAAGTAAATTATGTACGATCTCCTCGATTTAAACAACAAATACTGAAAGGGAGGAAAAAAAATATGAGAAAAAGGCAGTTTTGAAGCTGAGATCAAATTTTTTTTTTTACTTTTACAGTCCTATTTTTTTTTTAACTTTAAATTATTATCAGTATAGTGATATTAATACCTACTAATATTATCATTGTAAACGGTTGTTTGTTTTAACTGATACTTCAGTGAAACGTATTTGAATTAAGTTTATATAGATCCCTTAGGGCTTGAGAATTATACAAAGAGTGTAAAACTTAATCGAACTATGGCTATCATGGGAGCATGTTCCAGCCCAAAGGACGTATTGGTCTTAGGTTCCAATCCAGAATCGATCGAATCCCCGTGATTAAAATTATGCCTTTCGTCGTGATATACAAGTATTATAGATGAACTGTTTTTGAAAGAATGAGTTTCAGCTTAAAAATTATAAGAAGTAATGTAAAATAGCTTTCTTGCACATTTCAGAGTTCTTATTGAGCAATGGATCAGGGCTAAATACGAAAGAGAAGAGTTCTGCCACCCTGAACGCCAAAGCTACCTGTCTGGGACCATGGAAGGTTTCTTGATGAAGAGAGGAAAGGAAGACAGCCGGTATCAACTCAGGAAGTTCGTTTTATGCGAGAATGAGGATTCCCTAAAGTGAGTTGTTGACACATATCAATTTAGCAAAAGCAGCATACAGATTACATAGATATTCTTAAGATTGCTAGAGACATCGGTAGTCTTATCTTGTCGTGAGTTAAGGGGCTATAGCTGCTTCTCTTATGCGTTTACTCTAAGATCCATATTACTAAACTTTGTTTCATGTGAAATTGATGTCACCTTTGGGTTTGCTCTTAAAGAACTACTTAAGGGTAAACTATTTAACAAACCTATCTTAAAACAATATTTTACACCTCACAAACAGCTGATCAAACCAATCTAAAATTTAAAGAATGGTCTTTGATTGGTTTTGAGAAGCTACCCAGGCCGGTATTATTTAAAAAAATTACATTATTTTCCAACTATTTACAATCGAACTGTTTAACATATCATTAAAATAAAGATAAATTTAATAACGTACTACACAATAAAACATGTAAACATGCTGATTTAAAATCTGATATTATATTGTTTTTGCCACAGCTACTATATCGTATTATAGATTATAGGTAGTTATCAATATCAATTCATGTCTAAAATTATTTCTACCTAGCTTCCCCCCATGTCTTTGTCCGCGTTATAATAAGTTTTTATCAAGCTTCCTTATTATTATAACTTATTATTATTCAGTGTGTTAGGATACAGTTATCCTGTGCCGTAATCCAAGATCTAAAGAAATTTGTACCCTTATCAATCTAAGGATCCAAGGAATATGTACCGACTTTCATTGAAATTCGTTCAATAGTTTCGGAGGTGTCTGACAAAAATCTAACTTAGTTGCATGGGAAATCAAGTAGCGATGAAATGTATCTTATCATAAAATGTATCATAGATAAAGGTTCCAATAATTCAAAATTGAAATCGAAAACCTTAATTTAGTAATTTTATTATACTGCTTGATATTCCTTTGTAGCTGTAATATTTCATCGTCATACTTCCCCTGAGAGGTTCTGTCTGAGTACCCCCCTTACAAAATCTACCTTAAATTATGACAAGGATTATCAAGGTTTTTGAAAAGATATCAATAATTTCAAAAACCTTGATAAACCTTGAACAATTATTTGTAGAAAATTTTATTTTCATCAGTCAACAGAAAATTTAATTTGGATACAACTATATAATGCTTTAATTTTTTGTGCTTTTCTATGTGCTGAATGATCATTTAAAATCATTTTCATATGTGTCATCTTGTCATGGCATCTAATGAACTGTCAATTTATATTTAGTTAATATCTTGTAGTATTAAATCTACAAGAGCAGGCACTTAAACATTGCACCCTTGTTACCCCACATTATTGTTAGGTACCCAAAAAAGGAATTAATTATAAACGTATACTTAGCGCACTAAACTCTAAAGCGATGAACATTTCTCCGGGACCTTTGAAATTGCTTTGCATGCCTTTCGAACTGCTTATTCATTCATTTGATTAGTCAACTTTATTTACTAATGTTTTAAATTGCGTAATATACGCAAGTAGATGTATTTTGCATCACACAGTAATCTGGTATTCAAAAATATCAACATAGATTAAAATCGCGTCAAACAGATTTAAATATCTACTTATTTGGAATTTGATTTGATAAATTCGTTTTAGTACCAACATTATGAACATGCGAATTCAAAACTTTAAAATGGTCAATAATATCTTTCGTCAGTATGCATATCATCTGGTCATATTTGACTGAGCGAGCGCGAAGTACGTCTACGTTTCAGCTAGAGCAAAAATGTTTTCATGTGCCCATCTGGATGTCTAGCTGTTCTCCTTTTCAAGTCGCATTTCTTAATCGAAATTATGTGAGCGGGTTCGATAATTATATGTTTTATATAGTCGATTCAGTTCATAGATATTTTCAAAATGGCAGAGATATGGTGAAAGAAATACAAAAAAAGAACACAAAGCAACTATATAAAAAACATTGCTATCGTGATGGAACAAACACGAGGTCCACGTGGTGTTTAACGGTAACCACTGCGGCACTGCCTTTAACAGGGCCCATCACCCTAACAAAATAAATTTGTTTAGTCGCATGTGACTGTAATTTCACCAGCAGTTATGCCCTTCAAACTGGAAAACAGTAATGTTACCGTTAGTGCTTGGCGGTAGGTCCAGTGTAATACGGTAGCAGTGCTTCCTAGGACGAATTCGCACAAAGAATTCGTACTACTAAATGTCTTCTAGAAGTATAAATCAATTTGATGATATGATCTATGTATAATTACCTAGTCAAAGAGTGATGAAATTTTACTCTAAAATATGAAACAGTGAACAAACTGTTTGCGAAGCTATCAAAATGCGATAAAATTAAATCTTTTGTTTTAGTTTAGAAGGTGTACCGTGTATCACGAGTAAATACGTGACGTATGTGACAAAGATGAAAAGTTCCACGCCTCCTATTTAGCCATCATCAGCTTACGTCAAGTTTGAGCAAATATTGACCGTATTCGCGCTTCGTCACAATAGAGTCACAACATAAGCATTCGCAAAAACCGACGGCAAAAAACGTAACGTGACAGATAATTTCACAACATTTTGAATGAAATCTTAACGGTTTGTATCAATTTGTTTGTAGCGATAGGGACAAGCTAGCAATATGACGTATTTTTTCCCGCACATGACTTTTTCGTCTCGTAAATTTGTCATTTTGTACTGTAATCAGAGAATGCTTTATTACGGAACAAGAACTAGGCCCACCTCATGTTAAGCGTATTAACTTCTGCATATAACAGATGCATTTCGTCATGTGACGAATTGCACTGCGCCCGTCACACTGAGACACAGTTGTTAAGTCTCATGTGCCTGTAATTTTTCTGGCTCTCAAGGACTGTTCCCGGAACGCACTGTTAGGTGCTTGGCGACAGATTTTCTACTTGAGGGTGGTAGCTAGCCAGGCGAGCATTCGCAAATTGCCCTCCCACTATGTATCATAGTTAAATTTGAACCCATTTTTTATTGTGCAATAAAGCAGAGGTGTTTCTACCTTGAATATTACGACGATCAAACGCAAATAACCTTCGCCTCTAACTACGTAGTAAAATGTTCTCTTGATTTCAGTATGACGTATTATAATTTAATTTGCACGATTTTTTCGCGTTAGTAACGTAATCTGCGTTAACTCTATTATGTAACCTATGGTTGACCATTGTGACGATTAAAATTTCTTAAACTTTAATTTGGAAATTGCTTTGTAACATTATTAGCTAATTTTGTGAACATTCTACGGAAAATTTCAACTACTGATCTCAATCTGCATCAAATAAGTATGTTGAAAGAAACTTTGAATATTTCGTAATGAAGTTCAATTTGCGTCAATTTACCGTGTAACTGAGGTTAGTTAACTGTGGCTTGTCAATGATGAACGCTGCGACGATGTGACGTGTAAGTCCTGTTCTTTTAATTTAAAGTATTCACACGATACAATTATTGTGGAATGGTGTGAACGTTCTGAGTAATTTTAAACAGTTAGTCTCACGACAAAATTACAACATCACGAGAGGAAAAATTATATATGCGGGATTCCAACCCCTGCCATCCCCTATAGCCGGTGTATGCTCTGACCGCTAGGCTAACATGACATAATTATGCCTCTAAACTCTATTTTGTCTTCTCGTTCTCTATCAATCGTAAACCGCGGAGCATGCGTTATTACTGTATCAGCAAGACAGCCTCCCCTAGTAACGGTGTATTTGCCATAATCCCTACGCTTGGCAGGCGTCTTGGGGATCGCAGTGTAAGTTGGTAGTTCTTTAGAAGGCGCTGCTGCCCACCTACCAGTTGTTTTTCCCATAGTCGCCTTTTACAACACCCACGGGATGATATGGGGGAGTGCAATTCTAACCCGGCACCGCAAGGGGGCGTTATTGCAAAAATAAAAATACTTTAAATATAGGGTTGCGTCATCCTTAACAAGTTTAAAAATAATTGCAAAAATTAGTCTTGTTTGTAGTACAACGTAAGTTGAACTATAGGTCTCGCTCTATCCCCACATCACATCTCGATTCCCGCAAATTACTATAATTTTGTGATTTTGTTATAAAACTCGTGGAGTATGCGTTATTGCAAAAAATCAAAAGTTAGTCTCCCTTTTTGGATGCAATGATAGCCGAGCGGTAATAGCTTTGGACTGCCGTGCGCAGGTCCATGGTTCGATACCCACTGCCAGAATATTACTCGCCTGACTAGGTACCACATTCTGAAAATCTGTCGCCAAGCACCTAACAGTGTGTTCTGTCAGTATTCCTTGAGAGCCAGTAAAATTACAGGCACATGAGAATTAACAACTGTATGTTTCAGGGTGACGGGCGCAGTACAGTTCGCACTTATGACAAAATGCATCTTTAATAGGTGGGCTACGTGCTAGTACCGTAAGCATCCAAAAAAAATAAAAAATTAAACTTGTATATCATTAGTAGGTACTTTCATTATGACGTATTATTGTTTAATTTATGCCTATTTTAAGGCGTTACTGAGGTAATTGGCGTGTATATGTTAAACATTGTGACAACACAACATTCTTGACCTCTTGTGGAAATTTTAGTAGATATGACCCAATTTTAAAATGTGCACCTGCGAATGGTATGAATAATCTGAGTACAGCAAGTATCAATTTGCATCAACTAAATGTGAGCAAATTAAACTTCAATACGTCATATTTAAAGTATTTCACTTACAATATGACGTATTTAAGTTTTATTTGCACGACTTTATCACGTAACTGATGTAGCTGAAAGGCATGTTAATGAAGTACACTGTTACAATGAGACGGAATAGCGTTGACTTGTAATTTCAAAGTTTTTCCATTGTAAAATGTTTATTTGCATAATTAGTTTGAACATTCTGAGAAATATTGTAAGTCTTAATTTGCACCTAGATACACATAGGCACGTTTAGATAAGTACTTTTAGTATGACGTATAATTGTTTCATATGCGCCCATTTTTAGCGTTAGTAAGGTAATCGGCGTGTCAATGTTGAACATTGTGACGACTCTAAATCCTTGACCTTTTATTAAGAGAACATAGCCATATTTTAAAATTTTCCCTTGCGAATTGTTTGAACATTTTGAGTAATGCTAGTATACATTTTCATGAATTGACTACTTTCACATATTTTATGGTTTTTAGGTTAGCCTTTGACTATCTCATCTGATTGTTAGTGATGAGTGATCGACTGTGATAACAACATACTAATATACAAGCAAAAATTTGACTAATTTGCTTATGTTTGTGACGTTGCTAATGGCGTCAAATGGCGTGTCAATGGTGAACCTACGACTAGTAAACGCATAAACCTTCACTTTATATTTCGAAGCTTTTCCATTATAAAATATATAATTACCATGTTCTAAAATTGTGTTAACATTCTGAGTAATATTTCATTTGAAATATTTGTTAGTCTCAATTTGTACCAAAAAAAGAAGTACTTACATTATGACGTATTAATACTTAACTTGCACTTATTTGCGTCACTAAAATAATAGGAGCGTCAATGTTAAACATTGAGACGATGCAACAGCCATGACCTTTTATTACGACCACTGTGAAATGCTTCACTTTCAGAATGGTGTTAATATTCTGAGTAATATTTCAACTTTTAGTTTCAATTTGCTTCAGACACGTATAGCTAAGTGCTTTCAGTATGGCGTATCGGTGTTTAATTCGCACCAATTTTAAGGCGTTACTATGGTAATAGGCAAGTCATTGTTAAACTTTATGACGACGCCATATTCTTGACCTTTACGAGAACTGAGCTATACTATAAAATGTTCACTTAAGGTACGATTCGTGAGAACATTCCGACTACAGTTAGTATACATTTTCATTTAGTCATGAAGTCGTGTGAAGAGTTACTATACTATAATATATTATAATATTTATAAAATTATTACCTTCATGGCCCTTTGATCTCAATCTCATCTGATGAGAAGTGATAGTGTGGTCGATACTGATAAATAGGCAAAACTATGACGTATTGAAATTTAATTTGCACCGATTATATTATTTATTGGTCGCGTTACTGATGCGTAAACGTCGACGTTAATCCTGTGACGATGAAACGTACAATCCTTGACTTCATATTTAGAAGTATTTCCATTATGAAATATGAACTTGTAAATGGCATGTTTACATTCTGATTAATATTTCAGCGTATGGTTTCATTACGACGTATAATTGTTTAAATTGCACCAATTTTGTGGCGTTACTAAGGTAAACCGCGTGTTAAATTTAAACATTGTTACGACGCAAAATATTTGTTATTTAATTACGAGTTATTTCCATTGTAAAATGTTCTCGTGCAGAATGGGAATAACATTCTGAGTAATAATGCAACAGTTAGTCCCAATTAGCACTAAGAATGTATGAGAACTACATTAAATATGACGTATTATTTAGTAAATAAACAACTTTAAACGGTTTAAATCGCGTATATTTATCATTATTTTTGTCCCGACGTTTGAAACACTGCAGTCTGCAACGATCGTGGTCACGGGGTGGCTAAATGGTTATATTTGTCACATGGGTTATAAAGAAATTATTTGTTCTACCGTCAGAAATTTTATATTAATCATAACGTTCCCTATTCCCGCAGTATTCGCTCACAGTGTCCAGAGGTCTTGCATATTTGTGTCGGCCATGAGATTTAATTAATTTGATAACAGGATCCCAAGCAGGTGGTACTTGCCAACCATCATCTCTATTGAAATTTGGGTACTTTATGATTTCAATAGCCTCGCGTAACATTCTTGGCATAAACCGGGTCTCGGGCGAGGATTTGTGGATTGTCAAACCGAATGTAGTGGTTGGGCATATTCACAAAAGTCACTGCAAAGTGTTTGAAACGTCGGGACAAAAACAATGATAAATATACGAGATTTAAACCGTTTAAAGTTGTTTAATTACTATGTGTAACAATCGCGAAAACCTTTTTTTTTTTTTTATATCATTGGAAAATGCCTTTACGCATATCCGCCCACCAAAGGGGTGGTGGGCGGGGTATGTCGGGCTCGGCACCAACTACTCCCACAGCAGCAAGTGCCCCTACCGACTAAAAACCACACGGTGTTTCTACGAGACGCCTTAATGCATTGGGCCGCGGGAACGCTTGAGAACTCTACCATGGCCCACGCAGCGTTGACCCACTTTGGGTCCCAGCCCCATGAGGCGAAATTGGATCTACTTCGTCCTCATCGTCCTTGAGGGGCACGCGGAAACACCGCGCGCGCCACCTCGAGGTCGTTGTTGTGGCGGTAGTCACCCCTTGGACTACCGCCGGACCTCGGTTATGGAGGATGAAGGAGGGCATAGAGTCTCCTCCGCTGCCCTGTTCTCCGTTGAATCGCGAAAACCTAAGACAACATTATGACGTATTATTGTTTGTATTGCGCCATTTTGCGGCGTTACTAGGTTAAATCGGCGTGTCAATGTAAAACATTGTGACGACGACAAAAGACAATACAAGAACCTTCACCTTCAATTACTATCACTATACATTGTTCAGTTGTTGTTTATTTAGCGGCTCCGCAAAAAGTTATTGTGTAAATATGAACTTAAACAGTAATGATGTCATAAAAACAGGAAAGTATCTGTATTAAACTAAACAGTGCGTAAATGGCAAAAGAGTATCTAGGTACTCGTATTTCTCAATGTTGTGTCATGCTCTTGTTGCTGCAGATTGTTATTGTTCTATAATTAGAAACATTAAAATCTCAATTATACAATAAAAAGCTTCATTTATTTTTATGACATAAATAATAGTCAGCAATAATGAAGCAATGATGGCCCAATGGCAAATATAGACTGCCGAGTGGGGATTCCACGGTACGAAACCTCCCGCTTGAGCTGGCTTGATAACCTCAAGTGTAGAGTCTATCGCCAAGCACCCACGGCAGCTTTCCCTGAGTTTGTGAACACCTACGACCACACGTTTTTATCCGACTTCAATAAAGGAGGAGGTTCTCAATTCGGCTGCATTTTTTTAAATGTTTGTTTCCTTAGAACTTTTGACTGGGTGAACCGATTTTTGATACTTCTTTTTATTTGAAAGCTGATGCTTGTCGTTTGGTCCCATTTAAATTGCATCAAAATCGGTCAAGCCGTTTTTGAGTTACAATTCAATCACTGAAAAATATTTTTCTACATTGATGATTTAGTCGTCACAGAAAAAGATTTTTAACCAAAAACGTAACCGTATATTTCAACATAATAATCAACACTCAAAAGTGTGAAGTAACTTATCGAAGTCGGTACCATGCGCACAATATTTTGATATTGCAGTTTTAAACTATCATGGTACCGACTTCAACAAAAATGTTTAACCAAAAAACGGAACCGATTTCAACACTCAAAAGTGTGATTATTTCACACTTTTGAGTGTTGAAATCGGTTCCGTTTTTTGTATACTTAATTCGAGTTTAATCCGCATTCCCTGGTTGGCGCCAGTGGACCTAAAAGTTTTAGTTAACCCTGACCTGTAATATTCCTTCGATGAGCTTACTAAACTTGGTGTAGGTACTTTTATATCATTTTATTTCCACTATACCTTTTAATTCGCACTAAACCCATTGAAATAGATCCGTGTAACCGCTGACGGCTAAACATATTATTATCCGGACTGGTCCTTAGGTATCACCCCGCTACAGACAGCTGGGGCCGTACCGCGAGTTATCTCTGTCGGTTATTCAATCGTCTGCGAGTCAGAAACTTTGGTCGAAAGAGGTAAGGACGAGACAAAAATAATACAAAACAATTGTCGGTTTTCCCGTACGTTATTTAAACCTAATGAATTACTTGTGTTGTTTACCCCATTTAACCATCACATCTCATTATCATGCTTGCATAAAACATCAGTGTCAACTAATGAACTATTTTTGAACAGAAACGAATTCTTCTACGTGTTTGTTATATATGTTATAATGTTTTTATCTTCTCAGATATCATGTAAGAGAGAATAAAGAGCCAAAAGGGATCTTAAAACTGTCGGAGCTGAATGTGGCATTTGCGCCACCGAAGATAGGGCACATGAACTCGATGCAGTTGACCTTTATGAAGGATGGATCAACGAGACATATATACGTGTACCATGAGGAGCCAGAAGTGATAAACAATTGGTAAATATCTAATATTTGTCCTGTTTAGTAGCTTTATACCTTTTTATGGTTCCTTATTAGAAAACGGGACCTATTACTGAGCTTTGGGTGTCCGTTCTAAAAAGGCTGTATCTTTGGAATCGCATAAGGTAGCCCATTGAAATTTTAACAGAATGTGTTGATTTGCGGATTTATTATTATCATGAACCGGAAAACTTGAGCAAAATCCTCCCCCGTAGAACGCTACAATGAACGGCTATTATTGCTACGTGGGTAGTGGATTCCTAACAAGTAATAGTAATATCTAAAAGTAAAACATAAAAGGGGGTACCCATACCAGTAACGTGTATTTTAACTATTTCTGTTTTTGCTCTATCCTAAAATTGGTGATACATACAAGCGTCAAACTTGATATGATTATAGTGTAATATCAACCGTATAATAACTAATAATAAAAATTGATCAAGTGAGGATCGGGCTCTGGCTAAGGATCTCGTACTACTTATATAAACAAAATTATAACTATGATTTAGTACGGATCCCAGGGTGTGCGAGGCCAATTCGCACTTGGTCGTTTTTTATTTGTTTTTTAAGTTTTATATTGGGATAATAATACATTTTCTTTTGGGCGGACGTGTGATTTGAGTGATTTGGTCATTAGTAAATGTTAGGGATACTTGTCCTATTAAGGCTAGGATATTATTCGAAATCAACCTATTTTTGATTCACCCGTAAACAATGAAATATTCATTATTTTGATCTGAAAAAAATATATGTTGTAGTCCAATATGCTTGCTAAATTATTTTCTGGTTCAAAACACGATAATTACAACTTCACTCGATCATAAAAAATCACGAAAAGAGAGAAATTTTGATCGTTTTTTAGGTCATACGTATAATATATTAATCTTTTACTATAAAAAAATATGTCAAAAAACAGGCAATGATGTTTAGAAGAACATTTTGTGGTTACTTTTTCTCAAAACGGTTTATTTATTTTTAAATACAATATTATATAACAGAGCGCCCCGTCTGGCTTGATTCAGTCGTCTGTGAGAAGTGTCTGAGTTAGGACCTGTGTCGCTTTTGCCGACTCGCTGCATTCCGTCACTAATCGATCGCTTTCCTGTTAGAGTTATTCGTTGTACTTGCAGTTTTAAAAATGTAGCTCATTTTTACGTTTTTAATATCACAGTATACACGTAACAGAAGTGTAACTAATAAACATAAGTAGATTTTTTGCTGTTTCTTTTACTTTGGTTTCCGTTTAAAGATACTTAGATCTAAAGGAGTATTTACAACAAAAAAAAACACATGAAGAATAAGTACTTACATACCTAACTTTAAACTCGGTATTTTTGACCGAACGAGAACTTAGTTCGAGCGAGTTGCTTCAATTTAGAAAAAAATGCTTTCGTATGTCCGGTTGTTCTCCTCTACAGGTCGCATTTCTTAACCGATTTCGACGAAATTTTGGGAGCAGGTTTGATAGTTCAATAATTTTTTTTAATCAAATGAGTTTTTGTTTTTTTTTTCAAAATGACGGAGATATACATTATAAGGTGTTGAAAGTATGGACGCCTGCGCTAACTAAGTACTAAGTAGAAAATCTGTCGCCAAGCACTTACCTATCGATGTGTTCAGCAATGTGTCCTTGAGAACCAGTAATTTTGCGTGGTGGTAGAGGATTATGTGAATGCGCACCTGGCTAGCTACTACCCTCAAGTAGAAAATCTGTCGCCAAGCACTTACCGGTCTGTTCCGCTATGTGATCTTGAAAAACAGTAATTTTGCGTGGTGGTGGAGGATTATGCGAATGCGCGCCTGGCTAGCTACTACCCTCAAGAAGAAAATATGTCGCCAAGCACTTACCTATCGATGTGTTCAGCTATGTGTCCTTGAGAACCAGTAATTTTGCGTGGTGGTAGAGGTTATGTGAATGCTCGCCGGGCTAGCTACTACCCTCAAGTGGAAAATCTGTCGCAAAGCACTTACCTATCGATGTGTTCAGCAATGTGTCCTTGAGAACCAGTAATTTTGCGTGGTGGTAGAGGATTATGCGAATGCGCACCTGGCTAGCTACTACCCTCAAGTAGAAAATCTGTCGCCAAGCACTTACCGGTCTGTTCCGCTATGTGATCTTGAAAACCAGTAATTTTGCATGGTGGTAGAGGATTATGCGAATGCGCGCCTGGCTAGCTACTACCCTCAAGTAGAAAATCTGTCGCCAAGCGCTTACCTATCGATGAGTTCAGCTATGTGTCCTTGAGAACCAGTAATTTTGCGTGGTGGTAGAGGTTTTGCGGATGCACGCCTGGCTAGCTACTACCCTCAAGTAGAAAATCTGTCGCCAAGCACTTACCGGTCTGTTCCGCTATGTGATCTTGAAAACCAGTAATTTTGCATGGTGGTAGAGGATTATGCGAATGCGCGCCTGGCTAGCTACTACCCTCAAGTAGAAAATCTGTCGCCAAGCGCTTACCTATCGATGAGTTCAGCTATGTGTCCTTGAGAACCAGTAATTTTGCGTGGTGGTAGAGGTTTTGCGGATGCACGCCTGGCTAGCTACCACCTTCAAGTAGAAAATCTGTCGCCAAGTAAATACCCATACCGTATTAGCATCGATTAGTTTGTTGTATTTCAGAATACCTATGCCAAACTAAACTTACAAATCATTGAAAAGTATACAATAACTTGTTAAAGTCGGTACCATGCTCATCTAAAATACTCTATTTTCAACTTCCGCAAGTTATTTCATACTAAAGTTGCCGCGAATACTCGCTATTATTCGGTATTCGGCATTACTCGACATTTTTTTTGATATTCGTCGAATACCGAATAGTAGCTATTATTCGGCATTCGGCGAATAGTCGTCTAAAATAAACTTTTATCAAACAAAAACTAACGAGTTTAAAATAATCAATTTTTATTATTTTCCTATATATAAAACAAAACACAGTTATATCTATATTAATTATTATCTGTAATATGTGCCTGTGCCTATCATATTCATGAAATTAAATTAGTTAATAATAATTAAATGAAATGTTACATAATATATGCAGGTATGTACAACATGAAACAGATTTCTTGAACCTTATTGTTTTCTTTTCTCACAACCTTAGAAGAGGTTAGAAATATTTTTAATGTGCCTTATTTATGTCGAATAGTAATGTCGAGTTATTCGACTATTCGCCAAAGTGAATAGCGATTAATCGGTATTCGACTATTCGCTATAACAACTATTCGCGGCAACTCTATTTCATACTAATTTGGACTACACCCGCCTCTATTGTTTTTAACCGACTTCCAAAAAAGGAGGAGGTTCTCAATTCGTCTGTATTTTTTTTTTTTTTTTTTATGTTTGTTACCTCAGATCTCTTGACTGGGTGAACCGATTTTAAACATTCTTTTTTTGTTTGAAAGCTGACCCTTATCGTTTGGTCCCATTTTAAATTTCATCAAAATCGGCCAAGCCGTTTTTGAATTACACTAAAAAGATTGAAAAAATTTTTTTTACTAAAAATGGAACCGACTTCAACACCCAAAAGTGTGAAATAACTTGTCGAAGTCGGTACCATGCGCACAATATTGTGATAATAGGTACTTTAAACCATCATGGTACCGACTTCAACAAGTTATTTCACACTTTTGGGTGTTGAAGACGGTTCCATTTTTTGTAAAAATTTTTTTTATTCGTTCAACTCCATCCTAAGGTTGCCTGGTAGAGATCACTTTTAGTGATAAGGCCGCCCATTGTAACACTATTTTATTATAATTTAATGTGTAAACTTTTATATTTCTAAAGTGGTGTAACAATAAAGAGTTTTCTATCTATCTATCTATCTAAATATACATTTACTCTACAGACGACCACATGCCAGAATTCAATTTTTCAGCTACTTTACTACGTATTGGTAACAAAAATAATAAAATAAATAAAGTCTAGTCCATTATTCGCCGTTTGTTTCGGTTAGGTAGGTTTGTTACTTATTTCGTTTACGAGCTAAAGACCAATGACTTACGGACGGACATACAGACAGACATCGGGCACTCATAAATATGCGCTCCATTTTGCGTTTTGAGTTCGGAACCCTAAAGTATATCCGAACCAAATCTAATAAAAATAGGTACGTATTGTGAAACGCATATTTTTATTCTATAAGCGAATAAAAATGTTCACAAGAACAAAACAATTATGTAGATGCAGTTCTGGATTTAGTAGCAGATACCTAAAGTTGATCAACTAATACACTGTGACGCTAATAGCGTGCGGCTGGGTACAATCAGCGAGCGACCTGTCGCGCGCTGTGCGACTAGAGCGCAGCGCTACGTAGTGTTAATAGCCCGCAACTCTCGGACGCTAAATTTGCCTACTGATTGAGAATATAATAGCCTTAACCTGTAAGATTTTAGTAATCAGTGAAGATAGAACGTGACTTGAGAAACACGGTAAATGGAAGTATGAACCGGTAACCAGTCTGTGGAACTATATGTGACCTATGAATGCCAATGAATCTTAAATTAAAAAGTTATCAAAAGATTCGTCTTGAAGTAACTATGGATGTAGAGCACAGAAGAGTCAAAAGTGTATGTGCCAGAGATATTTATAGTGTAACTAAAATGAATAACATTATGAGGATGACTATCTATGTCAAAAGGAGCACATTAACAAACCGCCCCCTATGCAGACGATTAAAGTAATACAGTTGTAGCTGCATTACTTTAACCGTCTTTAACCGCAAAGTTTCGACTCGAAAGAGTAAGGTTCCGGTGGCCAAGAGGAATAGGCATCCGGCGCGAATGCGAATGATGCGAGTTCGATTCCCGTCCAGAACAAAAAATTTTTTTGGACATTTAGAAATTATTCTATAGTACGTACAATTTTTTTCCTCCTCGACTGGGAATCGACTCCACGTCCGCCCATTTTACGCACCAGTCGCTTCAACCACTTTGCCAGGCTGAGCCGAAATTTTGTACTCTAATTGTACTACTTTTTTGTTCTAAAGCCAATGGTCGTTTTTCGAATAAATATAATAAAAATAAAGTTATATAACGCTTATTTTAGGTACACAGCAATTCGCTGTGCTCAACTGCATCTTCTACAAGTGGCGTTTCCCTCCGCTCCTCAGTCGGACCTGGTGATGCGGCTCCCCAAGGACTTCGCCCGCGAGGGTTGGCTATGGAAGACTGGACCGAGGCCTTCGGACGCCCATCGGCGACGATGGTTCACCTTGGACAACAGGAAACTGATGTATCATGATGAGCCGCTTGATGCTTACCCAAAAGGCGAAATATTTATCGGTAAGTTCTACAGGCCTATCGGGTTTTGTTTTATTTGAAACAGCATTCTTAATTTGGTGCCGTAATACTAAACGAGAACATCATGGAATATGATCTGCTTCCGGAAGAACTAAGATGGGGTGGGTATGGTGTTCAATCAAGTTCGTAATACCTATTCATTCTGTCATCTGTGCCTCTTCATACCGAATGTGCACAGTTTTCTGTTGATCAGTTAGTTATGTTCATTGGTCAACATGCAGGAATAAATAGGTCTATCAACCTATGGATACAGATGGAACATTTACACGTGTAAAAGTTTCGTCTGTTCCTTCATCAGTTGCAACAAGGATGTAGATGGAAGACGCAAGGATTTTTATTCATGTTTGTCTCACCGTGGGGACAGACCAGCCAATGAACATCCAACACCTGCTTCCGTAGATTATAGCTATAGTAAAGTGACAGAAATAGTGCTAAACATTTTCGCGTGAAGATGAAGATAGAAACGGGGCAAAAAAAATAGCTAAGGAATCAAACGGGTGATACTCGTAGTGTATGCCGACTGGAAGCGGCAGCTATTTTGAATTCCATCGCGGGTTTGAACCCCTAGTCATGGGTAGAAGGGTGTTTTGCTAATACTGGCTAGCTACCACCTTCAAGTAGACAATCTGTCACTAAGCATCTAATGATGTTTTCCGGCAGCTTGCCTTGAAAGACAGTTCCCAGATCCCAGAGAATTTGATAAGTATATCTAGATACCAAGAAGATCTGTCACCGAATGCTGAAAAGGCTGACATGATGCAGCTGTATATCAGACTAATAGAATGGGAAATACCTCACAAGATCATCTGCCAGAACAAATAGTTAGGGCGTAAAATTGTTGTAAGATCAATGGTCATAAACCAACGATTCATCAACACTCATTCTATTTATTCCAGGTCATGAATCAAACGGCTATTGTATTAAAGTGTCGAACACTGGGTTCGGTTGCAAAGATGCGCGTTTTCCATTCCAATTGGTGACGCCGGACCGCGTATTCTGCCTCGCTGCAACGACGCACGACGACCGCGACGGCTGGCTGGCTGTCTTACAGCAAGTCATCAAACGACCGCTTTCACCGCAAGACTCAGCTAGTAAGTATATATTTAAACTAATATTCGGATATACATATGCTTAGACAGAGGATTGTAAACAAACAACGGCCATGTTCCCAACTCTAAACAAGAAGCTGACAAACAACCTGCTGAAACTAAAGCGTGAGGAACTACGCATTGTATAGCAGGCCTTATTACAGGTCATTGTAACCTGAATTACTTGTTATTATTGTTATTATTCATAAAATGCCATAGCACGATGTTTTAACGGATATACCATCCTAAGATAATAAATAAGCGCTCAGTAGTAATGTCACTAGCGGTCACCCATCCAAGTTATGCCAGCGGCGGGCGTTGCTTAACTTAGCTGATCGGTTAAGAGCGGCTAAGCAAACTACGCTACGAGCGCTTCATCTCTCGGATCTTGATCTCGTCATTGTATGAGTAAACAAATGTCACGTGTTCAAACAATGTCATAGTAATGTTAGTAGTCCAATACTCTGGTGCTATTGAAATTGGATACTATTTGCAAACCTTTTTATGTACATATTTGAATATGAGATTTGCGAATTCCATAAAGAATAACGCGTGCTAATTAGTTTGTTTATTTGAACTTGGTTTTTTGCTTAATAAATTACCAAAAGCAACATTGACTTATCCACAAGTTTCAAGATAATTCAGATTTCATAGAACCTACCTTTTTGATTTCAATGCTAATTTACCCACACTAGTCCACTATGGCATCCTTCTTGTATATGGCATACGTTTGAAAGATAATTTCGTAAACTTTCATGAGTGCAATACATGTTCATATCTCAGCCGTAAGGTTTAGTTCCGTTCAAGACCTTTCAATTCACGAAGGCGTGACCCTCTGTATTTTTAATGTAGTTGCAACTACTGCTGACTACCCAAGCAATCATATATTATATTTTATTGTATTACTGTATGTACCATTAGCATTTATACCCACACTACGACGTTGTGTACAAATGACAAATGCGGGCATCGAACCGCTTCCCCCTACTTCGTGCTGCGCCGGGTGCACTGAGAAAAATGACTTCCGTCCTTCATTACTTATTAACGTGCAGAATAATTAATAATGCTGATGCCTGTAATAATATCAAGAGTATGATGAAATAGCACGAAGGCAAATATACTTCTGGTCCGTTCACTACAAGTTTCAATTCAAATAACAACCAGAAGTCATGACAGCCTTTCATTAGAAAATAAAGTAACTAAATATTAAATTATTACGATATACCTGCTTTTTAACAGGAATTTCATAGTAAATTTTCAAGTTTGTCCTGAGTAAAATGTAGCACGACAATTAATCAAGAATTAGTGCGAAAACGAAAATAAAATATCAAGACCGAGCATGACAAAAAAACATAATTTTCTACCCACAAAATGTTATTAAATCATCAGTAGTTAACGGGTTTTTACCAATCATTTACTATGATGTAACGTTTTAAATAATTTGTGAAATAATTATTTGTTGGGAAAAAATAAATGATAGTAATGTCATGTTAAATTATCATGACCGGCATGACGTCCCTAGATGTTGTAGTGCATTACGCGAATGCTCGTCTGGCTGACTACCTCCTTCAAGTAGAAAATTTGTCTCTAAGCTAACCTAATGTGCTTTTGTGTTATGTAGGTCACGTTGAAGCCAATATCAATTCTGCCCATTCTAGCTTTAGCCTGTTGGTCAAAAATGTTCAACCAATGAGTCATCATCAGAGATTCATCTTCTTCTTTGTGGTATAGAGTAATTCTATATTAATTGAACTGATTTTATTAAGATACATCTGTTCAGCCATATTCATGTAAACGAGTTCGAACTGGTGGTTCCTTTTGAACTACCTAGATGGCGCTATCGCTATTTACGCTCTTTCCTATACAAAATGCGTCAGAATGTATGAAATCCTGCATCGCGCAAACGAAATAATCCGACGGTTCCGAAAGTTATTCAGCTAACATTATACTAAATATATTGACATCGGCAGCAATCGGCAACACTCGGCAGTTTAGCAGCAGAATCACCAGGAATTACGCATTAAAAGTTATTACAGGTTCACGATACTAAAAGCGGAAAGCTCTTTTAAGACTGCTATGATGACATCGAAAATATATCAAAACTTTCTCGTAAAGTTGTTAGGAAAAAGTATTCTTATTTTGGTGAATTTCACAATAATTTATCATTTCATTAATGAAACTATACCATTCATTCTTCAATTTTTATGATTCCCTTCACGACTTTTTGTCATTACTGTTAGGAATAATTCCGAGTTCGTCATGATATTTTGTTATGACGCGTACTAACAAAACATGAGTATTCAGCACTAAGAAATCTTGTGCTGTTGCCTGATTATTTATCGTAACATCAATTCATGGTAAATTCTTGTGATTTACATGCAAATTATAATTAAATACTCTTGGTCCGTTTTTAATGGGAATACGGATATTTATTTCAAAATTCCTTTACAATTATCATGAATCATGACAGTCATTTTTCTCAGTGTGCATACCAAATTTTTGAAGAAATGATGGAAGGATTTTAGAATCAGTATACATAAATATCTACAATAGGAAGGGGTGGAGGGGGGAGAGGGGGGTTGTAGCATCCCCCCCGAAGGGGTGGGGGGTACCGGAAATATTTTTTTTAAATAATAATAATTTAAAAAAATATATACCTACATAAACTAAAAGGACTTTTGTTAGATATGGTATATGTTAGTACATATTACGTATTGTGGTTAGGGGGAGGAAGGGTGGAATATTCCCCACTGAAGGGAGGGGAATTTCAGAAACCAAGATTTTTAACACTTATGAATTTTCTCAAAATTATCTTCTTCTTCTTCTTCATGACAATCATTAGTCACAAATCACAAGCACGAAAACGTCAACAAAAAAAGGTTAGGCATAAGACACAAATGTCTTATTAAAAGTGAAGTAATTCTATGACAGCTCCGGAGCTGTGGGTACGCAGCGCTTTAGTCTTCTCGCTGCCTCGTCACAGCGTCCTCGCTACGCCTTCTCGCGGCGCGTAGACTAGCAGCGCTCCCCCTCTGCGCCTCCGGCTTATAAAAAACACTCTAGGGGTAGGGCAGACAAGACTGCTTGGAAGGTGGGTGCTCTGATTCGGTTCTGTCACACCATACGACCTAATCTAAGCCACCTGAATAATTCGCGGTATTTTGAATCTGTTAGGCTATGTCGTGTACCTAGTAGAAGTGCAAAATACACAAATAATCTAGGTTAAAATTAAAACTTCAATAATTTATTTCTCAAAAACTATTGATTTCCGGGAGATAAAATTTCGTGTGATTATTTAAAATAACTATATCTACCTTTAAAAAAAGAACGAAGGTACATTGTGGTGTATACCGATTCTAAAGACGAGCCGAAATGCTATCATTTCGGCTCGTCTTTAGAATCGGTAATATCTATTGATTGCCGTGCCGCAGGACCATGGTTCATCCGCACCGCCGCCGCGCGCCGGCTTGAGCTTCACCACATGGTAAAAGGGCATTTTGCGTATGCTCCTCGCCTGGCTATCTGCAACTCTGAAGTAGAAAATCTGTCGACAAACACATAACATTATCTCCCGGCAGCAGTCCTTAGAGCCAGTAAAATTACAGGAACATGAGACTTAACAACTGTACGTCTCAGAGTGACAGTGCAATTCGTCACTTGTGACAGTTGTGACGGAATGTAAAGTTTTTTTATGTAATGATTTTTATATATGTGTGTGGAATGCATCTGTTATAGCCAGAGGTTAGTTTACTTAACATCAGGTGGGCCCCGTGTTTATACCGTCACAATAACATTAAAAAAATATTACTCGACACAATTATTTTTTTCTTTTTTCTCTATTACAGCTGAAGCTACACTCGTCAGGAAACGCACGGGGTCAAATTCTATCAGCATATTCTCTGGGAGGTAGTTGCATTTTGAACCTTCACCCTAGCGAGATAAGATACCTTATTGTACGTAAGACGTATTACCGTAGTTGTGGTTTAAAATTGGGACTACGCAAACTAAAAGTTTTAATTTCATTGATTTTTAATTAACCCCAGAAAAGTCTTTGTTCTTATTTTAAGCCACGTTTTGTGCAATTATTTTCAATTTATAGTTTTTTCGCATGCTTTTAAAAAGCACACAATTTAATTAACAAATTCTACTTTTAAATTAAAAAATCAGGATAGATTATTTTAGTCAATGGTATGTTAATAAATTATTTTAATTAAGTTCTGTATTTAATTTTGCGAATTAACGTATATTGATGTTTTATTATAAATAATTTTATTTATTATTTTAACACAGTAATGGGACTGAATCGATAATGTTAAAGTGTTAAGTTAAATTATTTTGTAATATCACTATTTTATTATATAAGAAATTTAGTTTAGATTTTTAAGGGTACAGTTTTGTTAAGAATTTTTTTCTTCATAATCCCATCCTAAACTGACATTTTTCATATTTGATGTAGGTATGATTTACTATTCTTTATACTTTTGTTAAATAAACTTATGTTTGTAAAACTGACGGGTCTTTTCACGCATAAATTAACATCAATATCATATTGTGACCAATCTCGAGGTTTCGATCAAGTTGCATTGACCGTGGTCACGAGTAGACTTCAGACGAGTAGATAATACCGGGGCTTGGCTAACCACAATATGATTTTGATAGTAATTTGTGCGTGTATTGACCCGTTAAAGACTTATATACAAGAATCCGTGAATTGACCCGTTAGAGAAATATAAACACAATTTTATGATTTATTGAGTGATTCATTATTTGACGTATTTATATAATTATTTTAATACTTAAAGTGTGTTATGAAATAGTGTATTATTACCGACACATTATTATATTATATCTTGACAATGCAATAACTTAAGTGTAACATACATAAAAAGCAACGCACAAATCACCAATAGTTAATGTATATTAAGCATTTACTCTTAATAATATCTAAACATTTTGTAAATCCCATTGTAATAACGTGTCATTAATATGATTTAAATTTTTTTTTGTAATGTTTATACTGTTTGTTATGTGGATACAAATTTAAAACACCAATGCAATTTTGTTGTTCTCAAATATCTTCTTTACATGTATACCATATATACGCGAAATAAGTTCTAAAAGTTTGATTTTAGATATATAATCATTATATATATAACTTTTGGAATAGTTCAAGAATAATAAACTTGCACTGGTCCATAGCTAAAACAGTTCTGATAATTTGCAACGACACACTGCTAAAAATAATGTCGAGAAATAATATATAGCTAAAAAAGCTTAGCGACCATCAAAAATTAGTCTCTCTAATCAAACTTAGTAAAGCTTACTAAGTTATTCAAATATGATCACGCCTTGTGAGTCACAAATTTTGTCTGTCACTTATTCATACCTACGTACACAATTTTTTGTTTTATATTATCACAGTAACTAATCTGGTACCTTTTACAATATGCCTTTTAAATAGCTACATACACAAAAATTTAAATACTTTTTTAATTTTTAAACTATAGTACCTATTTCGGTTTTAATAAAATTAACTTTTTTCTTATCTCACGAATATAAGTTTGAAAGCTTAGATTTACGGATCAACAGAAGGTAAATTAGTTAATAGTATCTTTATAAAGACTATTTGAACTATGGCACTTGTAATTCATAGATGTGTAATAAGAGAATTTGTGGAAAAAACTATGCTGTTAGTGTTCGCTACATGCCCCCTTCAGTGAAATAACAGGCTGTCGGAAACTGCTTTTACACTTGCGTATCTCACAATCAAACGAAATGTCCATCACTCGATAAGACATCCAAATATAATGATGAAAATTCAATGTGACTATCATTTGTCATACGAAAGTACCCTTTAATGGAAAAACGTTTAGCGATAACGTTTCACATCATTTGTAGCTACTATAATCCTCAAAGTGGCACGAGATTTTTATCATCCACAAATTATGTTATGTGTATTAATTACCTTAGTTCTGTCGGCATATTGTGGATAATATTGCACCGTGCAAGCCTGCAATAAATATCTTATAAAGTCATATGTATATTATATACCAAAATAGGGGTTTTCAACTAGATTATTAATCACAAAAACGCTCTCTTAATCATGGTAAAAGACATTATACAGGGAAGTTGTATGGTATAATATCTTTAATTTTAAATGTGGAATATCACAACAACCGTCTATATAGAGACAGCCGAAGTTCTCTGTCGGTCAATCACGCTTTCCACTTGAGTGTGACGTCCACTCAAATTTCACTTAATCTAGTTTTTCAATCATCTGATAATTACTATTCTTAAGGATATATTATGATATACACAACAAGTTTAAAAAGAGCGAATGTGGTTTGATTGAAAAAGTTTATTTGTTTAAATTTGGTCGGTTAACATTTTATTAAGCTGATATTTTTTATCGGATGATTTGAAATCCAGGTTATAATCAAAATGAGAAGTTTTGTGGATTTGAACATAATTGTATTGTACGTATATAGAGAAAATACATGATTGAATATTAACTGCACATTTAAATTTTCTTCATAAATACTAAAGTTGTGATATTCCACGCAGAATGCATCTTAAATAGATAAGAACGTAGATTTAGTACAATTATAAAATTTTATACCTTACCTATAAATAACTCACTTTTATAGATTTGATATTAGTTTTGTAAGCAATGTAATAATTAATTAATAAGGTGATATTTATCAATCAAAAATATTTGAAACAAGGGAACGATAAAACTTAGATTTTAGAAAGCCTTTGATCATAATCCTAGCCAAAGATTCACTAAATTTAACTAACTCCAAGCTAATTTTACATTTACCTATGAATAAGTAAATACTTAGAATAATTGTATTAAAATTTTACATAATATATAAGTAGGTACTTACGTTAATGATATTTAGGTTAGGCTGTATTCCTGGTACATCTATAGCCTTACATACCTAATCCTTAATATATTACGTCGTTATAATTTAATTCATAATCACAACAGATTTATTAATATTTTCGAAATATATTCATTTGTTTATTTTTCCAAAATTTTCCCTAATAATACTGAATGATAGCAGGGATTATGATATTAGGCATAAACTTGACTAAATTTAGTAATAATATCTAATATTTTGTATAGAAAATATTTAAACATATAGCCAAATTTATCAAAAGATATGCAAAAAATATCAAATGGCAATTGTGTGTTTCAACACTAGCATAAGCAAGCAAATATCAATGCAATAACATAGTATGTAAGAGTGTACCGTACTGTGTATGCATGTAGTATTTACATATGATTTTTCTTGTTTGTTTCTTACTATACAGGCTTTCTATCGTATGGACACCACAGAATATGTAATAGTAGGTAAGTCTACGTAATGTAATTTGTTTCGGTAGCCTATATTAAATCCTCAATATCACGGACCGTGGGAAGCTAGCTTTGTAGAATATTACATAACTACCTACCATATTAATTAGGATAGAATACGTTACGTTTAAAATGGATACGATTTGACATATTATGAAAGCCTATCCATGTCCCCGCAAATGTCGTTTATTATGCAACAGGTTACAATATAGCTATGAGATTCCCAGGTATTTTTGTATTTGAAAATATATCGTTATTTTTATTATTGGATATTCAATATCGGGCACGTATATAGTTACATAAGTTATAGGATTGACACATTTGCTCCTACACACTATCTATCCATATGTACGTATGTACAGAAAAATAAACCTTATAAAAAACCCTTCCTTATGCATAATGGAACTTGAAGAATTATAGCGATAATTTCAACATTATGAATACAAATTGCCACAATTACATAATTGCAAAATTGTAGACAAATACTATTCTAAATACTTAAATAAATAGGACGTTAATTATGAACGTTAAACGTATTTAGGCTTTGCAAAATAAGATGTCTAAATTGGACTCAAAACTACTTAGGAATTGTTAGAATAATAATAGTAACAAACGTTCTTTTGATTTAAGAATTGGGCTGGGACTGGACCAACAAGATCCTACACGTATCTGGTTCTAAAGAATCGATATCGTATTGTGTAAACATCATGAAATAAAAGAAAGTTGTAAGTAATATACAACGCACCTCTTTTAACTTAGACTTTAGTTAGATTATCTCTACGATATTTAATTTTCAGTCAACAACCATGTAACTCTTAGGAAATGATCGTGAAAATCAATAGCTCAAAATAATATTACCTACCATACATCACAGGTCCGATAGAGATTTTAGGCCCGTATGCTTGTTTTAACAATTGCATCTCTAGAATAACATTTATTTTAAGATGTTGTTTTTGACAGATGTTCTAGATTAGACGTCAAACAAAACGGCGTCGAGATCGATACCAACCTTTAGGTGCCTTTATTAACGAGGCTCAGTGTCCTTAAATCAGATTTTTACTTGATTTTAAGACCGATCTACCTAATAATGACACTAATGTTTGTATCCAAAATAGAATTCAGGTCTGTCAGATTACTGACTACATTTTGAACATATTACTTAGTGCGTGCAAATATTATGTGCAAAATATACAATGTGTAAAAAATATGACTATATTTAAAAAAAATCCGACGATTCTTAATATTTAAATTTTGTTTCAATATTGTATGAAATAGTAGATTTTTTAAAGTTGACGTTAACTTAAAATGCAGTGTTTTCTTCCTTATGTAATTTAGTTCGCGCGTGTTGCCGCTTGGGGCGCTCTGGTAAAATTTTGAGGTTACCTTCGTAAAAACTAGTAGGTAAAAAACGTTTGTAACTTGTACTAAGTATATTGTAGGACTAAAAGTTATTGCATGAAAAATTTGTTGTACAATAAACATAAACAATAAATTATGATGTTGCCGCCGAATGATTGTGAAGTAACTCTATACAGATAAGAAAGGCGGACTTTTCCACTTTCTCGTCTTCGGCTCTTTTCAATATATTTTACCCATGTACGAACTCTTTGATAAAAGGTGGGACTGAATTTTGGGCTTAGGGGAAAACTGGCCTCAGAGCCGCAGCTCAGCTTACACATTTTGGACCCTGGGCTGAATGGTCAGTCTCCCACTTAGAAATTTTAACATGGTAAACACGGTCCAGGGCAGGTTTTTAATAGAAACACAGATAAAACGTATCCAAAAGAGGGTTAAACATACATTGCATTAATATTGAAGATAATAAATAATTGAAAATATAGTCAAATTTTTCAGCAATAAGGGAGAATTTATTTATTTCTTAAGTACTTACACGATACCTAGGCACTTCGAGTAAGTACCTAAGAAATAAATATGGTAGAAATCCTTACATACAGTAAAATACTGAAGGTTTTTAAAAATGCGAATTATTATTATTACATTTTTCGGGGGCATTCGAGTTATAGTTAATTCTTTTAGTATCTTGTTAACGTTTTCAATGATAGCTGCCCTTAAGCCAAAATATCTAAATATTTAAGTAAGTATATAACAGGGAGTTGCTCGTTGACATTTAGGATCTAGACGACAAGAGACAGAGTTTTGGAACTAGACCAATCAACGCGACACATGGACCTGCAATGCAACTCGTAACTATTAACTCATAATTATTAGCTTTCCGAGGCCGAGGTGTAGTATAGCTTAGTTAGGAGACTATACCACGTATAGTAGGTAATTGTTTTACTCTTAGCTATGGTAACATAGGTCTATGAAAATGGTTTCGCAGGTAGGTATGAGCTAAATAGAATTCCCCTAAACGAACCCTACGTTTGCGTTGTTATGGTCTATAAATATGGTTCCCCAAATATGAGCTTAATGTCGTGAATTCTCCGAAGTAACCTATAAATGCGCTACTGAAAATGGTCCCCCAATTATGAGCTCAATGGCGTGAATTTCCGCGAACGCAGCCCGCGCTATTGATAAACAATAATAGTACCTTGAATATAGGCCTTAATTGATCAGCATACTGCCTTTGGTGGTGATGATGTTATAATTGAGAGTAGCTCTTGCAGTCCCGTGATTCTTATCGTCTATCGTAAAGGTCCTCCATTGATACTAATCACACTTATATTGCTGCGGAGGTCTGTTATTTAATTCGGGCCTTATATTGGAGATATTGGAGGAGGATAGAAAACATGAACCTGCTTGTGCGGTAGATTCCTATACTTAGGTATAGATGGCTTTATAACACCACAAAGTAGAGTAATACCATCACCTTTGTTATAGATACAATTATATATTAATGTTTAGGTAGTATATATAAATAAAAATCCGATTTTATTTTATATCAAAGTAATAAATAGGTACAATGATGATTATCAGTGGTTATACTTACACATACCTTCATAGTAAGTACCTATATAATAAATAGCTTTTTAATAATAAATTGATCGAGATAATGTTTCAAATCTAGTTAAGACTTTTAGAAGTGAAATGAAAAGCATTATTTTACACAATTGAGGCCCCGTTTCAGAATGTCCTAATAAAGTTTCGGGTTGCTAACCGACACATAAAATAACTGAATGATAAAAATGACAGTTGACAAGCAGCGCGTTTCAAGCTTTAACCGATGGATAGGCTAAATCGATGACTGTGAAACGCAAAGATAGTGTTTTGTTTAATAAATATGTTCTGGGTAGTATAACCGAAACTTACTCGAACATTCTGAAACAGGTCCTTAGATGAAAGATAATAATAATAGGTAAGGTATACACAAAAGCAATTTAAATGTTTCCTAGTTTATGTACAATGATTATTTTAAGCTAATATTATTGTGACGATTCTTAAATTAATTGTGTAGATAAGAAATTTTGATTGTTCAATTTATAAATAAAATCATCGCTTTAGTTAGTAAGCTTAATTTAATTAATTTAAACACATTTTACCAAAACATGCCTCGCTTAAGTTAAAGTAATTTTTATTTTGTAAACAAAGTAATTTGTAGTGTGCTCTGGCATAATACATACCCAAATAAAATAATCTTTTCCACGCTAAAAATAGTTTTTTATTCATCAGACTGCAGTCCATTTTTACTTGTAATATGGGAGCTTGTTCAAGAGCTTTGAACTCGAGGAATCATGAAATCACGAGTACCTTGAGGAGGTTTTGGGTATTTTGAAGTACTTAGGCAGAACTGTTAAATTTCAGAGAAAGATTGAATTTTGTCATCTAACTCTATAATCTGCCTATTTAAAGTTCACCAAATTACAATGAAAAGAAACATTAAATCTATAAGCGTTCGTAGTCACATCCCCGATGGTACTGAATCCCAAGCGTATTTAAAAATTTTATTCTTGTGGTAATTTTGAGCTGATTCACTTAGCAAGCGTTACACCAAAAATTCAAATGTAAAATCATAATACGGATCCAAAATAAGGCGTTACTTTTAAGCTTTTGTTCAGTCTAGTCCATTACTTTTACACTGATGACACGACGCGACGGGACCCAATTATTTTTGGCGGTAGGTGTTAAAATCGAAGCCAAGAGCTTATATCCATGCGCATTAGAGTGGATCGTTTTTCAGAATTTCAGAAATCTTTATACGATGGGTGGGGATTTGGTGCCTTAATAAGGCATTACCATAATATGGTATCCAAATAATATGAAAATTATTTAAAAAAAGAACAACTAACAACTATTGCTCCCTAAAATTTTAAAATCTACCATTTTTGGCTTATCAAACTATTAACAAAATATAGTAAAATTTGTGGTACCATGAGTCATTCGTACCAAATTAAATTTGCCGTGGTACCATCAAAACAACTATCTTATGGAAACAAAACGTACAAATTTGGAATTTGTTAATTATTATTATTATCTATAAAAGAGTAAGTCTAACCCGCGGGGCGCCGGGTAATCTAGAACTACTGGCTCTCAAGGACAGCTGCCGGAACACACCGTTAGGTGCTTTGCGACAGATTTTCTGCTTGAAGGTGGTATGCAAAATGCCCTACCGGGGATCTACACCAAGTTTGAGTGTCTGGAAGATACCGTGAAACCGAAATACTTAGTAGTCCCTTAATAAGTACATGGCCCCGAAGATACAAGATGATTGTGAACTACACAGAAGCGTACACGATTTAGATTGTATGTTTTAACTGAAAGTACCTACCTGTGAAAATTTAAAATATTTCTTAGTTTTCAGGTTAGTGTCTTCGGAGATCTTTCGCTAAAAACGTAGTTTCGCCATATTTTAAAAACCAAGTGCTTACTCGTTGAAATTTTGCATGCTTGTCCTTTAGCCTAATACCTATGCTTCTGGTTTACCAGTTTATCGTTTTATCAGTAACTCGCATTCCGGGCGCGGCTCCACCCGCGCGTATGTCGGTTATCGCGCAAAACATTAACCTCTTTTTGCGCAGTTGGATAAAAACTATCCTGTTTTTTCCCGGGTCTCAAACTATTTCCATACCAATTTCATTCAAATCGGACCAGTAGTTTTGGCGTGAAAGCGTAACAGACAGACAGACAGAGTTACTTTCGCATTTATAATATTAGTACTGATTTTATCTCTATAATGAGAGATGACTATAGATATATTATAGATCACATTTACAAATTATAGGACCACAATTTTTTTTAGTTACGTGAGGTCGTATTCTTGAATTTACTTCCCATACCTCGCAGTCCTCGTTGTTTTAATAAATAAAAAAGATAAGTTTGAACGCAGAAACAAAATCTGCGGTTGAATTTGGTTCATTTGCTTAAAACTATCACTGTTTTTAAAACGTCCTAAAACCAGACAAAAACTTGTACAATTTCCGCAAGCACACGAGTATTTTTGATCTATTTTAGTGTTTGTTTTGTCAGCCTCGTCGCAGTGACGGCTCGACACGTACTTTGTTAAATATCAGATTACCACTTTATTCTGAACCTGGATTAAGTTTCACAGGATTTGTACAGATTAGTGACTCATTAGTCAGTTCTACAGGTGTTGTTCCAAAGTCTTTTTAAATGTTCGTGTTAGTTTGATTTAGGTTTATACATTTTGTCACGTCATACGATGATCACGTAGGTACACGTTATTCTATTTATACGAAAATCGTTGACTCATGATCATTAACCTACCAAAAGGAAAACTTCCATGGTTCGAATCCCGGCGCAGGCTTGAGCTTCACCGCATGGTGGAAGGGCATTTTTGCGAATGCCCGCCTGGCTAGCAACCACCCTCATGTTGAAAATCTGTCGCCAAGAACCTAACGGTGTGTTCCGGCAGCTATCCTTGAGAGCCTATTCTAGGTTAAGTCTGTTACCACCTTCGACCACATCACCACTTACCATCACGTGAGATTGTGGTCAAAGGCTTACCTTTCAGAAATAAAAAAAAAATATTTTGCAAGTACCTAAGCACCTACCTACTTAATGAGACTAGGTAAAACACAATTTTTTTAATTCTGATAGGTTAGCTTTTTATTTAACCACTATCTCAACTGCTGGTAAGTGATGATAAAGTTGAAGATATTCTTCGGGCTAACCAAAAATTAGTGGCTCTCAATTTAATTAGTGTTAGGCGACAGATTTCACTTATGACGGTGATAGCTAGCAAGACAGGCATTTTGAAAATGCCGTATCATCATGCAATAACTTGCCAAATCCTGATCGTAGCTTCAATGGAGATTAGGTCTGTTGCCTTCGTTATGAGATAGCCGCATAAAGAAATACATAAATAAAAATCCAAACCGAAGGTACTTTATTTCTAAACCTCAATAGGCATAGATAGATACGAGTACATGTTTTCGAATAGCTCAATAAAACTGCAATACAAAGTTACATACTTAATAAATCTTTGGTATGATATCTTTGGTTTGGAAGAGTTGCAAAAATCTACACTTTATACAATTGAATATATCATAATATACAAGCTCTACATCATGTAAAACTTTAACCAATATCAGAAAATCACCAGAATTAGTCCAATAATCAGGAAAAGTCACCAGAACCAGAATCTAAATGGCAAGGCTTGTGGCTGGCCCTCAACCGTATATGTTCTATGCCTCAACCTATAACCAAGTGAGAGATCATACAAGGCAATTTCTATTACTTTCTTTGTTAGCCAGTCACATATAAGGTTATCATTACCTAGAAACTACATAAGTCAGGCTATTTCCTACTACGCTTTGCTACGCGTTGTTCAGCAAATTATCGGTGGAGTACCCATTCCTCATGTCATAGTAGTTCTCCTTATATCCGTAGCTGCAGTACTGCATTTGTGTCTGTTCTGTGACCGTCTCGTCGTACCCTCGTTCGTCGTAGCTTCGTTCGTCGTAGTCGGTCTCGGGGTATTCTTGAGGGTATTCGATATTTTGGGGAGCTTCTCGAGATGTGTTGCTGGTCCGGCATGAGAGAGCGTCGTTGGTCTGGGGAGTGATGTTCCAGCGTTGGGAAATGGAACAGCTAAGAGAACCTCCATGCTGGAATGCGAACGGCCACGCCTGGGAAGGAAAAAAACATATTGGTTTCTGATAATTTTGAGAGTAAGCTTGAAGTTTGCAAATTATAAGTACTTTTCGTACCAGGGAAACAATTTTTCCCTGCTGTCAAATAATTTTAAAACTATGCATGCCAAGTCCCATCTTTTTGTACAGCCACTCTGGTTAATGGCCTTTACTACACCCATAATACAGCCCATCTTTTTATACGTTAAATCAGGGCGTACCTAAAATTGTAATGTTAATAATACTATCAACAATTTTATAACATGCCATAGAGTGTGTTATAATGTATATTACACGAAGTTATTATTGAATTAAAAAATAATGTTTTATTTTATTTACTTTTCTCATATTCTAAATGAAAGTTCGTCTCGGGTGAAAGACATACAGCACTCGAACTATTGACGCCCTCGCTACCTACGCCTACGCTCTTACGCCAAACCATCTCGTGCTTATGAGGTTCCTTTCATCCCTTGTGAAATTTTCAGAGGTATCTCTACCTCTGGAGTACGTTATATTTTATTGCATCTTGTAAAGTTCGTATCTTAATCCGAACATATATGCATATATATTGTACTAGATGACCCGGTGTACATCGAATCACCTATGCTACGGACGGACGTCAAATGTTTGACAGGAAAGTATATGTAGAACAGTTTATATGGGAAAATGAAATTGTTGTTGTTACTATCTTCCTCGCTATTTTTCTATATATTCTTATCGTTTATACCTTCCCTGGACTACGACAAACATTTCAAAACCGAAATCAGCTAAATCGTCTCAGCCGTTCTCGAGTTTTAGCGAGACAAACAATCGCAATTGTTTTTTATATATACAGAGATCTAATATTCCATGAGCTAAGTCGTACAATAAGGCAATAATAATCAAGAAAGTTATTAAGAATGAACTCATTGTATTCTCATCCTAACACCTTGTTTTACCGCATCCTCATGCAGTAACCATGAAATACGAGATCAATCAATTATAGGTACCGCTTATCGATATATACCCCTGTGTAGTTTAATGAAGTATTATATATGTAGACAATAAACCTACTATTACTTATTCAGTCATCTCATGTCATGGATTTCAAACTTGTGCAATAAAGCGCTGTTAAATTTCAGCCCGTGTGTGGTCTAAACATGTTTTTATCCCGAAGGGTTTGTTATAATATAAATATCAAAAACGATGTTCGATCCCGACCTCCAACATCGCGAGAAGTGCGAAGTCTTTACTGCACCTTGACCGCGGTTTTTTGCATCCAAACAAACAAATATCAGCCGCATCGTCGACAGAACACGTGTTTGAAAATCCGAGGTTCAAGCTTTTGCACATGACTTCGTCCACGTAGTATTTCATTCTATGACGAAAAATAATTGAGTACAAGATAATAGATATGATCATCGAGTCATATAAATAGAATAGGTGTGAGTTGGGCTTCGTTCTTAAAGGCATTGCAGCAGCTCGTAAAAGAACAAAAAATGCTTTTAATCACAGCTTCATAACCACTTTATATTGTGCCGGATCGTATTGTATCGGAGTTTTCGTTATTTGTTGGTTTATCAGAGGATATGGTAGGTACATAATATGCCGAAGTTTAGTATCTGAGTCCCGTAACAAATTTGTCAACCACCCATTTATTTATCTGTAATAAGTTGTGTAATAATTGTATTTGTAATTAATGAAAAAATGGCAAATTAGGCGTGTCTTCTAAGAGAGAGGGGTCACGACTAACGCTCTGGGTCGTACCTCGTGCAAAGGCTGGCCATCGCCATACAGCGCGCAGTGTGGTAATGCATCCAGCGTGATGGACGATTGGACCGGTTGCGACGGGGGCGGGCATTTTGATAGGATATAGTTAAAGATGACGTTTATTGACGTTGCATACGTCAATAAACGTCATCTTGCATATTGTATTTTTAATTTCATTGACATAATATTCATAATACTAAATAATTATATTTATACATAAATAAATAATTAATAATAAATACTAAATTTTGCAATTCAACGGAGCAATACTGCCAGCATGCTGGGCACGCTGTCATGTGGGCAAGAGCATTTGGCTGCCTGTGAGTCTGCAATAACTTGTAGGTTGTCTGTGTGCTTTCATGGTAGACCTGTAGTGTTGTATATAGTTCGTAGTATTTTGTTAACAAATTTATTATGTTAAAATATAATACTTATTCGTATACTCTTACTCAACGAATTCTAGACTTAAATTATAGTTTAAGTTTGTAAAGGGCTTACTTCTCATGTGCCACAAAAGCACAAAAAAAGAGAAACCGAACATCTCTACGGTTGGAGCCCACTAATTGAATTAATGATTGAATTTCTAGTAAAACGTTATCGAAAGTCTAGTTTCAGTAGGTATCCTTTTATATCAAATTTTACAAAAAAATATATAGGTTTTCATTCCGTTTACGACAGTATTTGTTATTTACACTAATATCATAAAAGGGAAAGATTTGTATTTTCGTATGTAACGAATAAACTTAGATTACTAGACAGATTTGAAAAATTATTTCTCTATTAGAATCCTACATTATCCCTGATGAACATAGGCTAACTTTAGGGAAAGGGAAAAATAACAGAAGGTGGGAGGGAAGTAACGCCTGCCAAGGGATTATGGCAATTTCTCCCAATGGGGGAGACCTCGTTCAAAGGTTGACGTTCCGTTAATGTGATGATGGGCGGCATTGAATGCCTGAAGCAAACTCCCATTGTAATAAAAAGAGCCAGTTACAAGTCTGAGTTACCTAGTCTATATTACCTAGCGACGAACCTCCACCATATCGTCACTACCCGTCAGTTAAGATTGCCGCCAAAGATTAGACTAACGGTACAAACAGTATAGTAATACTATAAAAAAAAGAATGGATGAAAATAAACAGGAATGTAAATATTAATGATCATGACGACACAGTGGAGTTACGTTGATAGGTACTTAATTTTCAGTCTTATCCCATTTTATACTAATTCCAGTCGTGAAATCCGGATCTACTCGTAAAAACCGAAATAATTTCTGTAACTTTATTACCCAAAAACGTTTCTACTGATGATCTAAACAATTTTTTAAAAGGAAGAGGATCTCAATTTCTCTCGTATGTTTTTAAATCACTTTTCCGACCCTTCTGTAAAACAAACAAGCCTTCCCAACTGTAATCGCTGACATAGAAACAGAAAAAGGCTAAAACAATAAACAAGCATGCGTTTTACGCGTGCGCTGACCAAAAGTTTGCAGCTGTTGGAGGTATAAATAAAATTTATCTCCGGACGTTTGTTTCACCGGGTGGCGGCCATGGCACGGCAATCCTTTGTCTTAAGTTAAGAGTTCATCTTCCTACAGAAAGGTTTTTTTTCAGGCAGGACCGTTGTCGACAACACTTTTTCCAGTTGACTTTAGGGACTTTACTATAGAGAGCTATCGAGTTGTTCCCATAAATACAGTGGAATATATTAATTATTGCATGATTTTTATTGTTTACTATATTTACCTAAATATTATAATTTTTTTACAAAGATTTAATATATATAGGGTTATTGGTAAATGGCTAACAACCTCTTAGGGTTGATATCTGCTAGTTCTAACAAACATATAGATGTTTTATTTAAAAAATAAAAAATATTTTCATTCTTTTTTTGTGTTTTTATGCCTACTTATACCGTGCCGTCCGCTCTTTGAATAGAGTTTTGAATATATACATCTAGCAGAGTAATAAAATATATGAAATAATACGTTACAGACACAAGAGACTTTTAACATCGGCTGGTCCTCGTGCTTATCTCGTCAAAAACACATAAAAGTCAATTTTTTTAAATTAAAATATATCTCAAAATGTTTGTTAGGACTCGTAGAAGTCAACCCTAAGAGGTTGTTAGCCATTTACCAATAAACCTGTATTGCTATCTATTTATTTTATTTTGAAAAATGATGGAATATGCACCTATCAAACGTATGAAATAATATTTTTTCTTTGGTAGAAAGACTTTCATAAATAACAATTTAACAATGACTATATTTGGACTCTCCTAATTGTGTGCCCAGCAGGGTTTGTAATGAACTTTTACTTATTTTGTCCATCTTTGTCTACACTACAGAAAACAATATAGGATTGAGTATTGAGCCTATGGTTCTTATCTCGGAAAGTCATAAGCGCTCGATTTATAAAAGGTGAGATTGCAAAAAGTAATATCATTATTGATATATCCAATTTCTAACTCAGACATTGCCTTAGATTAATAAGATTGGTACTGGTCAAGCAAGGCAAAAAATCTAATATTCGAAGTGTATACTTCTCGAAATAGAAATTCTGTGTTCTACATAGCGTAAAAGACTCCATCGCTGCCATCAACAAAAATCGGCCAAGTGCGAGTCGGACTCGCGCACGAAGGGTTCCGTACCATTAGCTATACATTAGACTTCATATTTTAACCTATTTTGGTTCTAACGTGCGCGAGTCCGACTCGCACTTGGCCAACTCATTTGTTAAAATTTCAACTGTCTAGCTATCACCATTTTTGAGAACCCTGAAAAGGTACACTTTTATTATTATAATATGTTCTATGTTTGTATGAAGAATAGCCATGAATCTTAGCCATTTTTTTGCTCCTGATATTCTAGTATTTGTCCACGATCACTTCTGATGGTATTTAAGTGATGATGTGGTGGAAGATGTAATAAGGCTTAATATAGCAGAGAAACTAGTTCTGAAAGATAGCTGCTGGAACACTCTGTGAAGTGATTTTTAATAGATCTTCTACTTGAAGGCTGTAGCTCGCCAGGCGGAAATTCGTAAAATGCTCTGCCACAATGTCACATTCAGGGTCGACTCTGAAATTGCGACCAATGGACCTATGTCTATGACTCGTGATCGTGAAGACGATCTCAGGCTAGATTAAATCACAAATTATTTCAAGCTTGTTTGTTAACGTGGTTGTAGGAATTCCAATTTTGCACTTCAAAGGTCAGAACCAATTCACAGTGAAGCTATTATGAATTATTTTTACAAATTAAATCATTATCGATTAAAAAGCAAATCATATAAATGATTTGGGTACCCTGTGCCAACTTTCTCGCTTTGCCTAGCCTAAAAATATGCACAACAATTTCCATTTTGATTACTTTTAATTTTTTTTTACTATTTTAATTTTGCAATAACGCATGATCTACCGATTACATTACAAAATTACATCCCTATGGTTAATGAACGATAGGAAAAATTAGAGTTATGACTCATTGAGCTCGGTCATACCACGGCTGAAAGGGTGCGGATGACGCGGGTTATAGGTGAATTTGTTAGGTACTTTTAATCGCTTCACAGCACATACTATAAATATATCATGTTCTTTAAACTATTCTATATTGCGAAAGGATTACTTATCAATGAAGTAAGTGCTTTATATCTTGCCATTGAAAAGCTCTATTCGTAAATTGTGTTCAAAGTCAAACCCACTAATCCTACCATCATCGATCATATATTGGCCCTTCGTGGAACGTGCCTCTAATCCTCCGATGACAGCAGTCTTGGTGCGTTTAGGTTTGCCAAACGCAGCTACAGACACAGCTAAATCATTGCTTTTGTCTTACACAAATATAGCCCAAGAGCTGGCCACATAATATTTTTAACTTTCGAAAGAATTCTATTTTTTATTTATTGATCATAAGTTATCTTTTGACCACTATCTCTTAATTGATGATCGTCAAATAGAACACAAACTTAGACTGGGAATAGCTCTCAAGACAGGCCAAAACACTTCGATAGGAGCTTGGCGACAGCGTGAGGTTGAAGGACGTAGCTGAACAGGCGAGCTACCACATGTGGAATATATTTATTGCCCGTCATAAATAATGCATATTATGCTGATAAAGAATGTACACGTTTGAACATAGATTACTTACCAAACTACTACTACGGTTTTAATTTCAGTCTTAATAAAACATATTTATATATGTTTATTTATTTGTCACGTAACTAAAACACAAAGTTTAATTAAAGATTCCTCTGTGTGAATAGTAACGTTATGTATACTTCTAGTAATAAAAACTTATTTGCGTAATATTGTATTATTATCGTTTCATATAATTATAGTTTCTCCAACACAGGCCATGAGCTTAGTATGGCATAAATCTAGAAATACAAATATTTAATGTACATAATTATATGAACTGTACTACAAATAAGAGTGTATAATTTTGTTATGCTAATAAATTTAAATTATTATACTAATGAAATTTTCTGAATTCGATTCTAAGGACCAACGTACTCGTATTTTTTGTACATTTAAGGTTGGTAACTATTTTTTTACGCAATGTCTGATAAGACAGAGGCACAAAAATCACGCAAAAATATTTTCTCGTAGTATTGTTTCCAATTTATATGCTTTATGAACAGGATAATATTTTGAAAGCTCTCACGAAAAACAACGACCGCTTCCCCGGCTATGGCTGAGAGAACTATCTCAGCATTAATCTGGGTCTCGTGCCGTAGCTCCAACGAATTAAGGAGATGACAGCCGTGACAGGAGACATATTGCGGACAATTAGCTGTTTTGGTTAGTGAAATATGGGCGGGTGATGGTTTTTATGTTTTGTGTTGTCTTGGTGTGAAATAACCAAAATTAAAGATTATTTATGAGAATACGATTGAAAATACTGAGTTGAAACTCTACCAGTACCTTCTGCGTACACCTAAATCGAGTAGACTCTACTGGCCTTAATGGCATTAATGTAGTGAGCAAAATGGTAGATACTAATATGTAACACATAGGACAATATTGTTTGGTATAGCGAACCGATATTCTTAGAGCAGGGAACCTCATCAATTCTCAATGCCTGTTCTATTTCCTATTATTCGAAATATCTTTTTTTTTGATAGCTGATAGGTAAGCCTTTGACCACAATCTCACCTGTTGGTAAGTGATCGAAGGTGATAGCAGGCTTAACCTAGAATTACTGGCTCTCAAGGACAGCTGCCGGAACACACCGTTAGGTGCTTTGCGACAGATTTTCAACTTGAGGGTGGTCGCTAACCAGGCCGGCATTCGCAAAAATGCCCTTCCACCATGCGGTGAAGCTCAAGCCCGCGCCGCGGCGGGATTCGCATATAGACCTGCTGCGTGGCAGTCCATAGCCAAAGCCACTGAGCTATCACTGCTTCAGACTAAAAAAAACTGAAAATAGCCCCTAAAGTATGTATAAAAGTAAGTACTGTACTGTAACAGCGGGATCGTACACTGCTGAACACAGCCTCCCCAATAAAGGGAGTATTTGCCATAATCCCCACGCTTGGCAGGCGTCTTGGAGATTGCAGTGTATGTTGGCAGTTCTTTAGTAGGCGCTGCTGCCCACCTTCCAGTATTTTCCCTTAGTCGCCTCTTACGACACCCACGAGATGATATGGGGAGGTGCAATTCTAAACGGCACCCCGCGGGGCATATATGAGTAGGTACAGTTTTTTAACTCAGTAGTTTTTATTGCTTTATGAAGGTAGGTACCGACTCTGTGTTCGGAACTTTCTAGACACTACAGTTCTAACATACGTACTAGAGGGATGTCCAGCTGTGAATAGGTCACAAGAAATGCTTCCTCTTACCAAGCTATTGAGCTTGGTTATGATGGCTGGAACATTGTGTTCACCGATAGGAATGCTCCATAATGCAACAAGGGAAACATACCGGACTCATATATATAATAACAAAATGCGACGTTACGGGAACCATATATAGTAATACTTACAGAGAGCAGAGTAATGTGAGCAAAAACGACGCGCAAACGGAAGAATTCCTATTAAATATGGGTAAGCTAGCCGCGGTGTGTCTACTCACCTCGATCGCCTTCGACCATCTTCGATCGCTGTGCCTTTACAGGACGATGGAATTGAAAACATTCTATCATAGTATATGTAAAGTATTATAGAGATATAATGTGTACCATTCTTTATCTATAATGTGGTTATATAAAGTGAAAACCAATTACATAAATGTTTTCTTTGTTCTACTCACCAAGCTCAATGGATGGGGCGGTGTGTGCGCCGATCGCGGCTCGTGCAGCAAAGCTCGGAGGTGGGCTATGTAGGAGGCAGCAAGTCGCAGGGTGTCCAATTTGGATAATTTAGTGTCCGCTGGTACCCAAGGAAGCGTTGTTTTCAATCTAGGCAAAGAATGTTACTATCTTAATCAAATTCAATTTAGAAGATAAGAAAGTAGATTCGAAGGAGGGTTTCATGTTCACCTGCAAAAAGCTTTTGAAAGAACTCGCATTCGGGCTCGTTCTCGGGCGTTTGCTGCGTTCCTGTGTTGTGGTTCTTGGCTGCTTCTGCCTGTAGAAGATTGTAATAGAGTTAAGTACAAAAAGTTAAATAAAAATAATATAATTCGTTATGTTTAAGGAACTTAATAAATTGAAGAAGTGATTTTACTAACTCAAATACTTTATCACGTGCTTGAACGACTAAGTGAGTCTTACTTATCAGAAAGAGTTTTCAAATCTGTAGCTCATATATTAAAAATCTATTCCCAGGCTTGGACTAGGAACAGAATGCTTGGAATAAGAACGTAAATGATTTGCGCGGCACTTCATTGCGTTCTCCATCTTAGATCATGAGGAAGATGGTTGGAGACCACACCGAAAATACTGTACCATATAAAAACAAATTGGAGAAGGCAGATTTATGGTTTTGAAAGTTAACACAACAATTCATAATAATCATATTGTTTAAAGATTAATAAGATTAACATCAAAATAAAAATTGGAACTGTAATTTTCGCTTAGCACCCGATAGTGCCTGAAATCATATTTAAAGATATAGAAGGGTAACGACTTTCAGTATATACAAAGCTACTTGATGGTAACGACATCATTATGGTGCTTGAAAAACACTTCTTTCGATCAGATAGTCTTGACCACGCGCCGTCCGCGCGTCCTCTGTGATTGTTAAAGTAATAGAATTAAAGGAAAAAAATTCGGCTCAGTCGAGCGATCCTCAATACCCCAGTGGTTGAGGCACACGGTGCGTAAGATCGGGGGACGTGGGCTCGATGTTTGACACACGTGGTGAGAAATTTTGTAACTTAAAAAAATATATTTTCGTTTAGTACGCGATAGTGCTTGTTTATTTAGAAATAAACAGAAAGGTTTCGAATACCATTTTTTTAAATAACATTGCAAATGCACACCCAGTGTTCGAACCAGGCTATCGAGGTTCGCACCACGAGCTGCAACAAGCTTCAAGATTTCAATGTTGTATATTAGTATACGAGATTCATGGTAATTTTGTGCGATGAATTCTCGCCTATAGAAGGCTGTTTTCTACTTGAGGAAACCTAAGTCTCCAAGTATGTTTTGGCAGTTATTGAAACTTGCTAATCTGTCCTTGAGAGACTTGAGAGACAGTCTAGTAGGTAACCCACTATTCTTCTAAGCCTTAACAAAACAAATAAACTCGGGTTAAAACAAATATACTCGACCACATCAACACTTACCAATAGGTCAAAAGCTAACCTAATTGTAATTTATCATGCCCAAGATATTAATATTATCGTACGCTCGTAGAGTCAAGACCTCCTGATGATGCTTCGTGAAGAAACGGAACGCTTCGAAAATTAATCCGGAATGGCTGCGTGGGGTTTGTGTCGTCACGTGGTCTTAACAGGAAAATTAGGCGGAATTGTCAATAGATATATTTTTATATTTTTAAAGTATTTTATTAAAATATTAATTTGATGTTTTCTTAAAATGTTTATAAAATATTTGTATTATTAGCATTTCTTTATGTGATTGTGATGGAACAAGCACGAGGCACACGTGATGCTAAGTGGACTAACCTCTGCCTATAATAGACGCATCTCGTCACTTATGACGAATTGAACTGCGCCCAACACACTGAGACATAGTTGTTAAGTCTCATATTATTATATGTGCCTGTAGTTTTTCTGGCTCTCAAGTACTGCTGCCGGAATATACTTTTAGGTGCTTGACGACAGATTTTCTGCTTGAGGGCGGTAGCTAGCCAGGCGAGCATTCGCAAAATGCCTTTCCACCATGCGGTGAAGCTCAAGCCGGCGGCGGTATAGGGGTCAAACTATGGACCTTCGGCTCGGAAGTCCTTAGCTACGACCGCTTGGCCATCATTGTTTCAGATACATGGATGAGTCCTTTATCTAAGCAGCCAAGGTGCAATGTTTATGCTGTGGTCAATATTTGATGACTTAGAGCGAGGAAGTCTTTTTGTACATTGGTTATATTTTAGTTATATGAGATAGATTATCAATTGATGGTAGGTGATTATGCAGTGGAAGATGTTATTCAGGCTGGAATTACTGACACGCAAGGATAGCTGCCGGAAAACACTGTCAGGAGCTAAGCGATAGATTTTCTACTTGGTATGCCGGGTTAGAATGTCACCTCTCCATATTTCTTCTCGAGTCGAGTGTCGTAAGCACCGAATTAAAAAGTGCGCCAAATGATCAGCATGCCACTTCTCACGTGATGTGAGCAGGGTGTTGTGTGCTTTAGACGTACGACAAGGCTGTATCAAGGTAATGTGCTGTATACTGTCTTAGTGCCCTGCCCTACAATATGTTCTTGTGTTCCTGTTTTATATGTTGTTAGCATAAACATATTATTCGTAATATGTTTTTCTGTTTCATCCAGTGTGTTTGGGAAAAATATTGCCCGGTAAGTAACAATAGGCTCGCTGTACATACTACTCCTTCTGGGAGAACAAACACCGCACCTATATCTTATAGTTTCCGAGTTATAAGGCTTGAATAATTTTTCCAATTCGATACCTTTCCTCGATACCTGGCATGTTTACTATTTCTGGTCAATATTGATCTATTGTGATAAATTTTGATTAGAAGCAGTGTACCCTCGCTGCCTACAATGTGACGTTAGGACTTAGGCGTAAGATACTGCGCAATTCAATATCAAATTCTATTGCCTGCACTTCGAAGCGGATGTAGCTATGCGTCGCGCATTTTATTGGAAACAATGCTTTTAAGGGTTCCGTACCTAAAGGGCAAAACTAGCCTAAAAACTAAAAGACAGAACTGACTCTCACCACTTAAAAGTATGAAGTACACAAATTCTTTTACTTAGACCACATATTTTTTTACGTTTTTTGGTAAATACCAAACTAGTGAAACGATTATCAGATTTTTTTACGGGACCTATTTGAGAGTTCATAGATAGATATATAGATAACTCTTTATTGTACACACCACTACTAATATAACAAAATACGAAGGATTACAATGGGCGGCTTAATCGCTAACAGCGATCTCTTCCATGCAACCTTTGAATGGAGATGAAATAGCAGTAATAAGACATGTGTGCATCATATTAATACAATCCGGTTGAACAAACACCTTACTTAAAATTTAAACAGTTTAAAATTTAATATATTTATATTCTTTCAATTAAAAAAGACGTTTTAAAAAATACGATTGAATCGTGAATCTTTTCCTTTTTAAAAAAATACTAATTATCACGCTATTGACCCAGAGAGTGCATCTTGAGACAATAGCAACAGACCCAAACATGGTAAGCTGACACGTTGCTCCGTTATGGAGTGTCAGTGCCTATATACCTTCTGGCTCCATCACTAGATCAGTCTGATGGTACCAGATTTTTGTATTGCCGTCTGAACTATATGCACACTACTGCCGAGTTCCTGTGATCAAACGCACAACAATTTTAGAAATGGGCAACGGTTGAAATGGAAATGTTATCTTTGGAACTGGATTCCTTTCAGATTTCTATTATTACCTAGGTACCATATTTGGATAAATATGGTGCCAAGGCAATTCAAAAAACCGGGAAGATGCTCACATGAGTTTCATTATATACTCCTGATTTAATTTCGATTACCTAGGGGAAGCCCGGGAAAGACGCATATGTTAAAAGAAAATGTAAAATCACAACCAAATAATCAATTGAAGTTTTTGAATTTTTAATTTACACTACGTTTATCTTTTGGAAATACTATTCAAAATTGAATAACTTTAACATTTTTTAAGACAGAAACCAAGACAGTGATATTTAAATAGTGAAAAGACAATGACACATTATACTTAATCAATCATACAATTTTATGAACACAACTTATTCGTAGGTAACTGATTGGTAATGCAAAAAAGTTGCACTTATACAAACCTTTGCACAAATCGTAAGAAAACAATGAATTTCTTTTTTTCTAACAAAAAATGCACATATTTTGAGTCACCGGTCGCACGTATCATGACTTGAAAAAGTATTATAACGGTATCTATTATAGATATTTGGAAAAATCAGATATTATTTTTGCCCAAACTATGCTTCTTGCCCGGGCTTCCCCAACTTTATGATAGATTTAATTAATAAAAGATATTCCTCATTCTAGGTGGGCAGGAAAATCACCTGAATTAGATTGTGTATCATCGAAGATGAAATCATCATCGTCCACGTCTTCAGACCGCTTTTCAATCGGTGGCGACCGATTCACTCGTTTTCTAGGCATTTTATCCGAATATTACACTGCAAACACTATTTAATTATCACATCACTAGCACATATTTTTGAATTATGAAGACTGTTCTTTTTTATTATTTTTTTTTTAAGTTTGATTTTACTTTTTGACGTGGTTACGATGGTTTCCTGTCGAATGCCGTGACGTTCTAAATTGAGGGGCGCAAGGCGGGCGGCCCAAGCGCAACGTTGGGCGGTGCCATCTTTCGCCCCTCCCGGTGCAAGATTCAAGATTACCTTCTGACTAATCCATGCTCACCACATATGTATACAAAGTTGTTTTGTTTGTTGCATTTTAATTAAACGGGTATGTAAGGTTGTCAAAATCAACGGTTTATCTAAAAATAAGATTATTTAATATTTTTTATTTCTCGTCGATTTTAGAAATCATGGTTATAACCAGATACCGAGTGAAATGTACTAGGTGCTTAAAATAAGATTTAAAATAATTTAATTCTTATCTTACATATTTATGCAAATAAAATCTTATCTACCGTGAGACCTTCCAAGTTTGGCCAACTTTTTTTATTTTCTATTTCCTCATTGTAAGATCCTCCATATTAGAACAGTAGTCTTACAAATAATTTGGCCTGAAATTTCATTTTATTTTGAAAAATTAAGAACCATTACCTTTAATTATCATCTTGAGGCAGTATAAAAGTTTCAAAATTTGAGAACTGCACCAGAAAACTACTTCTTTTGGAAACTGCTGAATCGATTTAAAACAATACCTGCGAAAACCACGTTTAATGGTTCTATTCGTATTGTCAAGAGGTCAAAATTATGGGCATCTTTATTTTTTGTAAGAAAATATGGTCATTCCATTAGTCCTTTAGGCGTGGTAATCGAAGTAATTTTATTGATACGAACGCTGAGAGAACATTGCACTACCTAGGACGAGACGGAGGATACTTAAAATTATCAAAACAGAGAACTTGTCCACTTTTGACCACAAATTAAATATTAAGTACAGAGCATTATGTTGCCACCTTCAGACACACAGCTAATCAGAACGCCTCTATAAAAGATTTTATACTTTTATTTTTTATACTTACGTATAAAATCAAATCTAATAGTCGTCGGTCCCGGTTGTTGTCTTAGGATGGCAGTCGTTACAGCATGGTGGTAGGGCATTTTGCGAATGCCTGCCTGGCTAGCTACCACCCTCGAATTGAAAATCTGTCACCAAGCACCTAACGGTGTGTTCCGGCAGCTGTCCTTGAGAGCCAGTAATTCTAGGTTAGCCTGAACAACATCTTCGACCACATCATCACTTACCATCAGGTGAGATAGTGGTCAAAGACTAACCTATCAGGCATAAAAAAATAGAAGTTGCTCAATATTGCGTTCAACAGTAAGCAAGGTATGAGTACCTAGTACATAATAATTATACACCAGTAAGGAATTATAAAAACCCTGAAATGTAAAGCAATTAGCACCTTTTGAGACTATAGGTTGACAGAATGCCGCCTCGGGTCACACTTCCGGGACACATAATACTTTGTGCTCCACACGTGCTGCGCACCCCGGTTCACACTTACCTATCAGAAAAAAACATGAGCTATATTATGTTATAGTTACATATCACAATTATTGCGAGGAATCTTTCGAATCTTGATGGCGCTAATACAACTCTTTCTGGTAACATCACAGAGTAGAAAGCGGAGTTTTTGATCGTAGCGATCTTTTTACATAACATCATAATCTTTATACCCTTATACCACCTCTGAGGTGGAGATGGTGGAGGAAGTACATGACGTCTTCCGTTTACCAAACGTGTTATTGGCAAGGTTTGGCTTTTTTTTGGTCTGGCCACCTACGTAACACCAATCATTCTCGATGGGAAATATTTCGTTGATAAAAGTAGGTTATAGGTACCCGCTTTTGGTTTATAAAATACTTGTCTTATGCGGTACCACGGTAAATTTATATATTATATAACATTACCGTGGCGGTACTGTCGACGGGCATACTGCTTATTTAGCGCATTTTTTCTCTTGGTAACGGTTACAATAATTCAATATTTAGAGTAAATGCAAGTCTTTGGATTCTTAAATCGCAGGCCTCTAGACTAAGATGATTAAAATATATAAATTCTGTCTTTCCGTTATTGTAGAGGTGATCTAATGAATCGTATTCCGACTGAGGTGTTAGATCTGTAAATAGGTTGAAGATAGGGTTGGCAACTTGGCACTTAAATCATAAAATATGATTAAGTAGCTATTCTATATGGTAGAATATATAAATTGAAGTAATGTACTTAGATAATTTAGGTATTATATACAAGCTTCACACTAAACCTTTTTTTCAGACTACTAAAATCTCGGACGGGACACACAGGGGGGTAAAACAAAAAAAATGAAAAAAAAACTTTGACGTTTTTTTTGTTACGTAACAAAATTGAACGACTAAGCATGAGACATACTTAGAGAAAACGAAATCTTAATTTTCAGTTTTTTTTTTATGTTAAGGGCATAATTTATCAACAATAAATAAATATTATTAAATATTGATACGCTCGAAGTTGTACGATTAGATAAGTACATTTACCTGGGACAGACTGGCCAACTTCGACAAAGAGGTCGTCCGAAGAATCCAACTCGGATGGGCAGCGTTTGGGAAGTTACGCGAGATCTTCTTGACGAACATCCCGCAGAGCCTGAAGACTAAAGTCTTCAACCAGTGTATGTTGCCAGTGATGACATATGGCACTGTAACGTGGTCCTTAACTGTGGCCATTATGGATAAGCTCAGAGTTGCTTAACGAGCTATGGAGAGAGCTGCTATGCTCGGGGTTTCTTTGCGTGATAACATCCGGAACGTGGATATTCGCCAAAGAACCAAGGTCACTGACATAGCTTTCTGAATTTGCAATTTGAAGTGGCAATGTGCGGGACACATTGCTCGACGAACTGATAACCGATGGGGAAGAAGGGTGCTCGAGTGGTTACCACGTTACACCGGAAGACGAAGAGTTGGTTGGTACCTTCCACTGCTGGTGGACTAAGGACATCGTGAAAGACGCGGGTAGCCAATGGTTGCAAGCGGCTAATAGCCGTTCTTTGTGGCGTTCTATAAGGGAAGCATTTGTTCAGCAATGGAAGTCTTCCGGCTGATGATGATGATGATGATGAAGAGAATAATTGTCATTGAGATTAAATAAGTTGTAATAAGTCATTTGTTATGTGTTGTGTTACTAAGAATAAATATTGAACATTTATTTAGAATAAATATGAATAGCAGATATTCAATTTATAAGTTCTTACCATTTTTCATTAAATTATTATAAGATTTTTCAATAAAAGTGAGTATATTTATATATAATTTAAAAAAAAGTTATATCAAGATTGCCTCCAACTTTTCAGTTCTTTTTTGTTATGTTTTTTGTTACAACAAATATTATTCCATTTTGATTCCATTTTGTTATGGTACAAACATTTTGAAATTGACCCAAAAATATCAATAAATATAATTAAATAAAATGACATAATATATATAATAAAGTCCATTTATTGTATTGCATGTAATTTTTTATGTTAGTTAATACTGCAAATACGATGGTAGATCACTTGTCAAAAGAAGAGTCATAATTAGGGGATAATTGAAAATGAATAAAAACCATAAATTATATATTTTTTTTAAATATACCAACCCTATTGGTCCAGGTGGCTGCTTTCAAAGCATTGAATTTAACAGCGCCGACGACGAAGCGATTCGTTTTAAGCGCCATCCAGGGTGACTTACGGTTGTTCATACTGTTTATTCAACAAATATTATTCTTTGTTCCACTTACACGTATAAATAACTAACTTTGCTCTTTTACAAATACAATTTTATTTTTATAAAACTCATTTTACCAATATAGAGATATGCCATCAAGCCTGTATTCTCTTGGGTAGGCTCAGATGTTTAAACTCCCACGTATCGCCAGACATTTGCGGACCCTTGTAAACGGGGCGAGCCTATTCTCACCTACCTAGAACAATTCCAGACAATTTTCATAAAATGTTCTTGATAGTTATATAGGTACTTACTTTGAACGCGGAATCACGTTAACTTTAATGTTGTACAAGTGGTGTTTCCAAAATGAAATATCAAGACGAGACATAGTCACATCTTGGATCAGTATTGGTCTTAGTCCTTTTATCCATAGCTGATAGGTTAGCCTTTGACCACTATCTCACCCGATGGTAAGTGATGATGTGGTCGAAGATATTGTTCAGGCTAACCTAGAATGACTGGCTCTCAAGGACAAGTGCCGGAACACACCGTTAGGTACTTGTTGACAGATTTTCTACTTGAGGGTGGTAGCTAACCAGGCGGGCATTCGCAAAATGCCCTTCCACCATGCGGTGAATCTCAAGCCGACGTTATAGATCGAACCAGGGACCAGCGGCACGCGGCAGTCCATAGCTATAACCGCCATAAATGCCCTACCACTATACTGTAACGACTACAATCCTATATAAGACAATAACCGGGACCGACAGCTTAAGCACGGTAATGATAACATTACCGTGGCTTAAGGTTTAATTGACCGGTCACTTCTCAATACAAACGTCGTAAGGTGAATACTACTTACCTTATTTGAGATTTTAAATTAAGTACAACACCGTTTGATCTCGTCATTACCTTGGCTTGCATGATGCCGAAATTTTAAAAAGATAATTAAGTTAAAAGTTATGAGGCTCGAAAACTTTATATGAAAATGTTCCGAGGCACATAATTCTCAAGTTAATTATCTTATTAAGAAAACCTTAAGATACAAGCCTAGATAATAAAAAAATCAGTCGGTATTATGCTTTATTTTGGACCTAAATCCTGAAATAAGGCGAAATAAGTGATCACCCTACGACGACGTTTGTATGGAGAACTAACCGGCCAGTCCAAAACATGAATCGCTCAGCATTAATGTCACTAGCGATCACCCATACAAGTCATGACGCAGCGGACGTTGCTTAACTTAGCTGATCAGTTAAGAACGGCTAAGCAAACTTCGCTACAAGCGCTTCAAGTCCTGAGTCTATACAGCTGGCCTTGGTAATGGTCATGTGCACTCAGCCTTGGTCTTGGTTTCTGTCTTGCGGCAAGTCTCGCAAGTTTTGGGTTCCATTTTGGGTCGTAGAGCTTGAGAGACCGCTAGCCTTCAGTGCCTTTTAATTCCAGTCGACGGCAATAAGTTCATGGAGATCTTTCAGTTTTTCTTCGCTCCAGCTGTACCTCGGATGCCCGATTGGTTTTTGGCTCCTTGAACTAACTTGAACTCCTGATTGTATGATCTTCAGCCATTAGGACTACACGCCCACGCCTTCGAAGTCTTGAAGATGTGAGTGAAGATAATACTTTTGATGATCTTTGATATACTTAATTGTATATCAATATAATATATATACCTATGTTTTATACATAGATATATTGATAAACAACATGTTTTATGCATACTTAGAAAGTATGCATCCTACTTATTATATTATAACTAATAATAGTAAAATAGAACTGAATATGATGAAGAACTACTGAATAAAATATTTTGTTTTAGTAAAAATATGTGCATAATTACAAAGCTGGTTTTTATTTCTTTGTAAAAAACATAACAGGCTGTACTTACACGTGAATACAAAAAATACATTCAGTCAAAAAAGTATCGGGAATGGATGATGTCGCAGTCGCACGCATAAACAAAACACTTCTTTTTTAATTTTTGATTTGTAGGAATAAGCGTTTAAAAACAACGTTGTGTAGAAAAAGGTTGCCAACCTATTTCATTGGAAATCGAGTAGAAAAAAAATCTACCGCTTTTATATAAAACCTTTTTGAGATTTGGCGATTGTATTTTTTATATATACAAGGTGTTGTATGATAAATTGATAATCCATACCTGCCCTGCTAGCGCTCTTGTTTTTAGCTGCGAACATAATAAATACAATCGCCAAATCTCAAAAAGGTTTTATATAAAAGCGGTAGATTTTTATCTACTCGATTTCCAATGAAATAGGTTGGCAACCTTTTTCTACACAACGAAAAAAACGCGGCAATTTAATTTCTTTGTCTAATTTTGTTTTCTACTAAATAAACCATTTAACAGTACGCTTTTAATATTCCAAATAATTTTCCAAAATGTCATCTAATAGTGAAAGTGATGATTTTATAATGTAGACGCCACCAGTAATAAAAAATACAGCTCAAAAGGCCGTAAAGACCATATATCTATCCCTACTTCAAATAAGGTAAGGTTTTATATAAAATAATTAGAAAAAAGAGGTGGGATTTTATTCGTACTCGATTTTCAATGAAAGGTTGGCAACATTTCAATGCTCTTACGAAAAAAAGCGCGGCAATTTATTTGTTTTGTTAAATTTTGTTGAACTTTTAGAAGTTTATATTGTACCTATCTAATAATACTGTAATTAGTCTTAAAATAAACCAAAAAAAATTAGTATATGAAATTATTCTGACATATTTTAATGATATAATGAAATTACTTAATTAATATTATACTTATATGAAATTACTGTGACTTATGAACTCTCTGATCTTGATTCAGAATCATCTTGTAAGTTTATAATGTAACAAAATACTTCGTCCATCATAATATTCGAATCAGTTTTATATTCTACTAAACTATTGATATCGGCTTTCTGTTTTTTTTTTTAAATTTACGCCCTTTAATTATTATTTCCTTGCGTACAAACACAATTACACACACATATGTATAACGAAACTACGCCTTGACTCGTCAGTCGAACTATTGCAGCGCGTGGAAGCAACACGTAAAAGACTTCGATATATTTGCTAGTCAAAAAGCTGAATTGTGTTGTGAAAGGATGTATACTTAAAACAAACTTCATCAAAACATATAAAGCAGGATAGAATCATATTTCACTTGTACGTAACGTTTTCCACGTTACGTATATACGTAACAATTAAAAAAAAAAATATAAGTAGAGGTTTTTGCTTGAAACATAGCAAGTGTTGCCGTTGTTAAGCCTATAAGGTTTACCCTATTATTGGGTGATAAGATAATACACAACGTATTGCTATTAGTTTGTTTTAATTGATGATCATTGTGTTTTAACCGACTTTAAAAAAAGAGAAGGTTCTCAATTGGACTATATTTTTTTTAATTCAGATATTGCGTTGTAGATACCTACGACGCAATATCATTATCAAAATCGGTTCAGTGGTTTAATTGCAAATTTAAAAGATGGTTTTCATTCATTCAGTCTATTTTCAACTGACTTCAAAAAGGACTAGATTTTCAATTCAGTTGTATTTTTTTAGCTTCATAACTAGGTCATTTTATTTTTTGTTGGAAAGTTGATATCTTTAATTATGACCCATATTCATTTCACTGGTTTTGATTGGATTTTCGGTTTCGAAGATATTGAAGTAGATGATGTTTTTTTTTCGTTATTAAAAAACATATTACTATCGTTTTTTTTTGTTTTTAACGTTGTTGTGTATAGAGTTGAATTAAAACCATATTATTATTGATATTACAAAGGCAAATTTAAGTTCTCTCTTAACTGTTCACACTTTACTGGTAAGTGTGTTTAATTTATTTTTCATTTTCCGAATATTATTTATTAATTTTTTTTTTATTTATTATTTTATAATTAATAAATAAATGTTTTACTAAAAATATAATAGTCAATTTATTAATTTCATAATACACTCAAAAATTATTATGGTCTAATATGTCAAATTACATAAATTTGAGGATACTAAAAGTCAATAAACTTAGACTAACAAAAAAGCCCGCCCCCGGTCGCACCCGGTCCAAAGGTGCCCATCACGCTGGATGCATTACCACGCTGTATGGCGATGGCCAGCCTTTGAACGAGGTACGACCCAGAGCGTTGGTCGTGACCCCTCTCTCTTAGACGACGCCCGATTTGTTTTCCGAATTGAGTCCAAAAATTAAACAAAATTGGATCGAAATCATTCGGCAAAGTAAGAAGGAACTATCATGGTAATATTAATATTTATTATAAAATCGGCGACTTATATTTATTTATACCTATTTCTACCGCCAAGCAGTAATGTTCACATTCCTATGTTCCGGTAAAATTACAGGCACATGAGACTTAACATCATTATGTCTCAAGGTGATGGGCGCAGTTCAGTTTGCCACTTGTGACGAACTGTATCGGCAGAGGTTACAGCTTAACACCAGGTGGGCTTTGTGTTTTTTCCCCGATTGCTTAAAAACCCGTCACTAATTAGTTACAAGAAATAAATGCATGTAAATTAAATACCCAGTAATGTTATTTCTGAAACACTTTTTCCATTCCCTTCCCCTACTTAACGACAATACTTTTACCGACACCTTACGTCGGAACCCTATTGTTGTATTAAAACTAATTATTTTTATAAGGTAATTTATTTTTCATCCCACCATCTCGGAAAGAGTATTTTTAATCTTCAATATCTGAGTGGAAAAGCCGTTTTCATTCTCTAGAGGATAAAGTAAATTGAATTTAGAACATCGTGTGTGCACTAAGTTTGTGAATTAAAAAAAACATTAAACCTATTTACTGCTACCTCTATGGTGCCGAATATATCATACAACTTTTTTTTAATTTGTTAAAAACTCAGACTCGGAACTTTCTTGGTGTTCTTTTTGTAAAAATTGATTGCATTTAACCATTTCCTCGCTAAGGTGGAATGAAAAGTTACGTGTTGCACTCGAGTGCAAAGATTTTTCACCTCGTGCTCTTTTGATTCGCTAACGCTCAGGATTCTAATTTTGAATCAGTCGTGATTCAATTTTAGGATCCTTCGCTTGCTCGGTCATCATAATTGAACACGCGGTTAAAATGCAACTTTGCACTCATGTATAACAAATAACAATTGTTTTTTAAAACCGGCCTTTTTGGTTTGGAAAACCGGTCTCACTTCACTGTTCACATTCTGTCTTGACTTTTTATTTGGTCTGAGATACAGGTATAGAAGTCATAAAGAACTTACTTCCTGGGAAGTCTCGGGACAAATACGAGAAAACTTATAATGATTTTATTTTCCTCGTAGGTGTAAAAAATCTCTCAGGAGAAAGTTTATTTTTCTGTTCGGGCTTAAACATACTCTCGAACAAAAATAGATCGTTTTCTCCCCTCGGTGTAAAATGTACTATTTAAATACCTAGATATAAACGTGTATCTCAAACTAAGATTTTGAACGCAAATTCTAAGTTTTGTACGTGTCTCTAAATTTAAATATTGAATTATAAATATGAGGATAAAATAAAAGTAAGGAATTAACTACTAAGTACTTTCTAAGTAACTCTTTTAAGTCTTGTTTTTATTAGCTAATAATTGTTCTTTTAACTAACTATATGCACAATATAGAGAAATTTCGGATATTTGGTTCATTTTCTCCCGTTTATATTTAACGTCAAATAGTTTCGCTATATGAAGTATTTATTTTGAAAACTTACATATATCGTTCTAATTAATGCTACATATAGATCTAGACTAAATCGGACCTGTTTTTTTTTTATTGTTTCAAACAATATTTACACTGTCAGTTAAATTTCGTGCCTGACCTTTATTAAGAAATTAGGAGTTATACTGGTTATAGGATTGAATTGTAGATTAACGGGCTAAAATGTAACAAGATTCACGTAAGCAGTGCAAAAGTGACAAACAATAATTTTTGAAGAACATTAAAATACCCATAACTTACAAATTATTCGTAGAATATAACCAATGTTTGATACGTTTTACTTGCACGTAAAAAGTGCCACCTGTTGATCAGTGTCTACGTAACGAACACATCTCGTTCACCTCCTAGAAGCTACAAGAAGCTCCTAGTACATCAACATCATAGTACAGTGAATAAATAACAGAGGGCGCTGAAACATATTGGTAATAAATTGGCGCTATCTAGTGGGGCCCGTATTATAGCATCGAAAAAACAAAGGGTGCAATAAGCTAATTTTAGACCATATTCATTCAGCCAAACAGAAAGATAGAAAAGAGCAATATTAAGACTACAAACAGCTGAGAGAAACAGAATCTGAAAAAGAAACAAAATAATAATATTGAGTTATATCATAATGCACATTCTAGAATCTCACAAAGTGAGCACAGGGAAGTAGCAAAATATATAGACGTTTATGATGTTTGAGAAGCAATAACTACCGTTACCTGCAAAATAGAAAAGGGTGCTATAATTCTCTCATCAAGAAATGTCAAGGTCATGTTAGTTAAAGATTTGTCACCTTCCTACCTAACTAGGGTAGTAGGGAGCATAAAGAAGAGAAGAACAGATATACAGTTATTGAAAAGAAGGGTCGTGGATTTCAGACAGGTATGGCAATGATAGGCCTCCTTGTTGAATGACTTATCTCTGGTCCGGTAGCAGTGAGGTGATGCTCAGCAGCAGATGCTGCTGTGTGATCAGGCTCGGAATATTCAGCACCCAGGAACCGTGTCGGTAGATCGTCCCAGCGTTAGGGATGTAGAGACGAGTCCGCATATGCGACCTTTGAGCGGCAGCGGTCCGGTGCGGGTGTCCTTCTCAGGGAGGTAGATAAGTATCGGCGTACAGCCAACACTGGCACCCTGGAATGTTCATAGGGCTCCGGTCATCACGGGTCCAGAATGGAGATGAGCTGGTGGGTCCACTGTCCTCCTGCTACTGAGCATGTAGGGACTAGCAGAGGGCCTTGGAGGATGTTTCCCGCCAGCAAACATTAGGGTGCCTGGAGAGCCAAGAATCAGTAGTGATGCTGCCAGTGATGAGCTCAGACCAGCTATGGCTTTCCACTACCGAGTATATAGGGACTAGCGTCGGCCTTCGCGGATATAAGCCGCCTGCAGCGTAAGGATGCCTGAAGGGCTAAGAGAAAGAATGTTGAAGGTCAGGAGGGTTCTAAGTCCACGAGGTCCGTTCACAACCGAACATAGGTATAGGGACTTCCCTAAATACCTCATGAATTGTGAACTACCAACAACACTTTGTAGTCAGAAGGACTCATATTTCTGCCTGAAGGGCGTAGGTATACAAGACACAGAAAGATTTTACAAGTTGATAATAATATACAGGAAAAATAGATCAGAGGTTATGTACATACAAGTTATAGTCTGCTAGAAGCTTGTACAGCTTACTGGCATATAAATTAACACTCTTTTGTGCAAACAAGCAAGTTGTAATAATAGATATACCAGAAAGTATTGCATAGAATTTAACACAGTAAGGCACACAATAAGTGAGGTTATGTGGTTTTGGAACTCAGGTCACGTACATTTGGTCTAGCTAGGTCACAGGATATTTATCACTCACCCTTGAACGGGGTTGAAGGCAAGCACACTTGAGTCATAGAACATATAATAATTTGCTTGAGTTTAGGAATTATAGGTTCAATAATTATGAACACTGAGCTGTGAGCGACGAGGAATCTTCACTACCATATAAGGTGGCGAACCGCACCTTTTTCAGCCAATGGCTAGTAGCATCGGTATTTCAAACATGGAAGTAATAAGTACTACGTACAAGTAGTCTTTATTACTTCCATGATTTCAAAATTGATAACGATCTAATTGTGTCGCTTTACTTCAAACTCGGATAAATCCACTCTACATGCACTGTTCGGAGATATTTAAGAAAAAGTGATAACAAAGTTAATTCGATTATTCAAAAGGCATTATATATTTTATTACCCTAACAGTATTGAAGAAAACGACTCTGTTCAGCAAATACAGCAATAAAACCATTAATTATTGCAAAAATTAAATATTTAGATTGGATTTATCTTCATTTCATAAAATGGAATGCAAATTATCTATCATTGAAAAAACTCAGTGTGGATTTATAGATTTTTGATTTATTAGGTCTGGATTTATGTAGATTTGATAAAATACGATTAGAACTAGGGATGTGGTAGTGGCAAAATCATAGCATACCATCAACAGTAAAATTTATAGTAAGTAACTGAATGAAACTAAAAATAATACAAACAAAATAAGGAAATGTAGTTTTATTTTAGAAATAGTAACTAATTTAATAATATTCGATAATTAAATAAAATTCAATATTTCTTCTGTTTCATCTTCAACAATTTCTTCTTCGTGCATTGGCCACCCTATCACATTCTCACCGTTAAACACTTTTTATAATAATTTAATTGCACCGTTGTTTAATTAACGTTGCTTAGTCTTGGCCACAGTGCGTTTTTAGCAATTTGCGAACATCAATTAGTTTAAAAAAAGTCGGTAAAAAAAATACTGGAACTCCAATTAGCAGTCTCTGTGGACTAACATTTTTGATAACTCGACCGCGTTTTTTGTTGTTTTAGCTACATCTAAAATTATATCAATGAAATAGAATTGTTTAAAAAAAAGATCAGCATAATAACAAACGTACAACCTAGTTGGTGAAATTCCATTAATTTCTTGTGAAGTAGATATAAATTCACATATAATAAATAAATGAGAATGTCAATTTCGTATACATAAGAATACCTATATCAGAATAGTAAGACATCTCAGCACCGAATCTCAGTATCGAGTTATAGAGGAACAAACATCCAAAAATCCAGACATTCGCATTTATTATAATATTATAATATATATTATATTATATATATTAGGATTTACTATAATATATATTATAATATTAGTATATTATAATATTAGTAAGATAATAAAACGCAGATGCAAAAGAAGCAATTATTTAATGAATAGATTCAGGCGTTACTTTGCGGAAATCCATATTTAATAAAAAATTAGGCGGAATTGTCACTAGATATATAATTTTATGCCTTTTTAAGTGTTTCATTTAAATATTTTTTAATGTTTTTTAGGATACTTTTAAAAGTATTTATTATTAAGCAATTATTTTTTTATTATTAGAGCATCTTATTAAAGATGATTTTAAAATTACCTTATCTAAGCGACACCTAGTGGCTTGTCAGTGAATTTGTTACTCCAGTTCACGCACTTGGGAATCGTGACACCTAATGGATGGTCTGAGAACTTCTACAGAAAACACTGCCAATAGCAAGTTGTTTTATTGAATTGAATTCTAAGAACCTCGCAAGTAGTGCCGCTAGTAGCAAGATGTTAAATTACTGAATTATTTATAGATTAATATATGAAATTAATTCCGCAGGGTGACAGATTCAACCTTTTAACGACCGCTTTTGATAGTTAAAAAGTTGAACTTGAAGGTTGTGAACGATGTTAGTGAAAAGTTGCACTCTAACCAAGGCTTGGAACGACCCCCTGAATTTGGTTGTCATTAGTTATTTCATATTTGTCACTGTTATAGTGTCAGTTATCATTAGTTATCAATTGTCAATGTCTTATTAATGACAAGACAAAATGTTTTGTTGATTTTTCAATTTTTCTTTTCAACAGAACGCAAAATTAGGCTTTCTTTCATGAAAATACCTAGTTGCAAATGTTGAATACAGAATTTTATTAATGATGGCGCTGAATTTATGAAATGTTTAACTAGTTAATCCATATAGTAATTGTAAGTACATAAAAGTACATTCTCTATTACACTACGGTTTGGGTACCTCGAAAATGCTGCCGGGGATCGGTGTATTTGGAACAGGCGCAATAGCCAAGGTATTAGTGCCATTTCTGAGAGAGAAAGGCTTCCCTGTTGAAGCTATATGGGGAGTAACTTTACAAGACGCTGAAACCGCTGCGAAGGAACTCTCAATACCATTCTTCACAAATAAAATCGACGACGTTCTCTTGAAGAAGAATGTAAGCCTTGTGTTTATTGTTTGTGCACCAAATCTACACGCTCAGATATCAGTGAAAGCGCTCGGCATCGGTAAACATGTAGTTTGTGATAAACCAGCAGGTCTATGTCAAGCTGAGGCACTAAAAATGGTGCGTGCAGCTCAGTACTACCCTACACTGATCTCTATAATTAATCATTCTCTCAGGTTCTTGCCTGCTTTTAGCCACATGAAGAAATCAATCCATGAGGGCTATCTTGGCACGCCTGATGAATTGACTCTTATTGATGTCCGTGTACAAATGGGGTCTCTATATGGAGACACCTACAACTGGTTATGTGACGATACTATGGGTGGAGGTACATTAACATTAGTGGGCAGCCATGTCATAGATTTAGTAACATTTCTCACAGGACAAAAGGTTGTCAAAGTTCATGGAGTATTGAGAACATTTGTAGAGGAAACTACTAAAGTAAACGGCATCAGAAAAATTACTGCTCCTGACTTTTGCACATTTCAATTACAGATGGAAAAAGGCTTGTTAGTGACGGCAACATTGAATAATCACATGCCAGGGCCTTGTTTCAATCAAGAGATATATGTTTGCAGTAAAAAAGGATACTTGGTTGTGAGAGGTGGAGATTTACATGGAAGATTGCACAAAACAAAACTTACTAAGCCTGAAGAAGATGGGAAAAGGCATGATAAAGAAGATGTTATTTATGTAGATGTTGAAGATTTAAGATGTGCTTCAAGTGTAGTACCCAAACCATACATCAAAGGTCTTTGTAAAATGATCAGTGCCTTGAAAGAAGCATTTTTACCTGTGAAGGAACAGATGGATTGGGTGAAAGAGCCTGTAAAATCTGCTGCTACTTTTGAAGATGGACAGAGAGTGCAGGCTACTATGGAGGCTTTAAGGCAGTCTAATGAAGATGGTTGTTGGACTACTGTACAATTATTGACAGAGCCACCTGATCCTAACCCAGCCTTGTCAGCTGCTGTGAGACGTACTGCCATATCTTTACAATAGGCAGTTTAGTTATGCAGTTTAGATATGCCATTTTATGTACCTTAACCATGATGTAAGCATGATTTACATAACAATAGTCACATATTCACATGTCTATGTTTAAGTATCTTGTCACATATTCTTTTATAATACTTATATGGTTTCTGTAATGAGTTTCTTTCGTATTAAGTGCGGATAACAATCATAGAACTGCTTATAAGTACATTTTTGTATTAAAATTTTACTTTTGTATGAACAGGACTTCATTGAATTCCTACACAAATCTCATTTATCCTAACCTCAAGTCTGTAATTCATATTGTATAAACTTTAGGAAAAGACTCATTAGAAATTAGGATTTGTGTGTCAGTATTACATTGCTTACATTCCTTTTAGTCAGATAAAGTTTTATAATATGACATTCCCTTTGTATAATGCTTTGTCACCTTGCCACTGTAAATTTTAATTATTACCTAATGAATAATGATGAATTGCAAAGCCAAGATTGTGAAGTGAATTTTTGAGTACTTAAGTTTCTGTAATAATAAAACTAAATGAGTAGATCATATACTGAAAACCTTGCAAAATTACTGTTTTGTCACTTTGTACAAAATCAATTTAAGGTCTTATATTAACAAAAAGTTTATCTTTTTGTTAATATAAGACTTAACAAATATATAAATACAAATGCTGATATCTCTTACTTGCAGTAAAGACCTTGCTTCGTGTACTTAATTATTAGTAACAATATTGTTATAGTCATAAGTGTGCCTTTTGCAATTTATGAAAGAAAGAATTTGAAACACATCTGAAACTTAGCATAACAAGTTCATTTATTAAATGTTATGTAATGATTATTTTGTTGTATTGGTAATCTTTCTTAGTGCTTTGAAGCAAGTAACATTTTCATTACACTGCGTAATGTATGAATAAAAATCATATTTTCTCATATTTTTGTAAGCTATTATTTATTTTTAAGCTAATTTGAATTGTGTTACAAATTACTGTGATTTTTTTATGAATGTTTAAAGGTTAGTTTAAGTGTTTATAACATTGTGAATGAAGTTGTGAATATTTGTAATTAATACACTTATTTTGAATATAGTTTATTAGTAATAATATTTATGCATTGCTTCTTTTACATAAAATAAATTATTATGATATTAAAATTAACTATTAACATAGAGTACATAGTGAATATGGCATAATTTTCTGTAGAATTAAGGGGTGCTACAAGAATAAAGTACCAAATGCATCTATGGGTATGGTGTTATGGTATTTTCATATGGGCCTGTACTCCACCATTAATAATAAGTACAGAGTATTTTTCTTGATCATCAATTTGAGACAGGTAGTCCCCATTTGTCAAGACTACTCACCAAGTCCAAGATATCTTACTTGATACTTACTTGGGCTATTTTCTGCATCTATGCCTGCGCCTTGTTTTGCATGATGACAAGTGTTGAGCATTACTCCAGCCACCCATATTGTCAAGCAAGGCCAGCAGGTTGTTGTCGTGACTCTAGTACAGATTTCCAGGATGGTTCTCGGTGACCCGAGAAACTGTTTCTTACACTCTTGGCACATGGGACTGTCAGTGGAAAGGACTTTAAGTAAGCAGGTGTTTATTAAGTGAGCAGTGTCCCATGACAAATCCGAAAATGTCTTGTTTAGATAGATAGATAGAAACGCTATATTTACATACCATAAAAAGCATAACTGAAAATTAACACACATATTATGTGTACAAAGGGCGGTCTTATTGCTGAAAGCAATTTCTTCCAGAGAACCACAGAAAGCATTTACAAAAATTTACCAGGTTGGCAGTTTTTATTAGGTAAACATAAAAATTATTCACGAAGTACTATTTAAATTAAAAACCATTAACCTATATAAGGTTGCAGAGTCTTCTAGAGTATCTTGGACTGAGTTAAGGTAAAACTTCCTCTAACTTGCCCAGTAGTCTTGATATTTTATTTTGGATTTGTTTCATATCCAGACACATATTAAGCTAAATAACAAGGTTATTGTTGGTTTTGGCCCTTCTGGACACTTCATCCTAGATCTGCTGCATCTCTCTTTGGATACACTGTGCTTTTTTATACATTGGAGAGTAACATGTTTTTTTTTGTATTTATTTGGTCCAGTAGACACTGTTAGGTTAGCCCTGACATGTGGTTGTACCATTGTAAGGCTTGTAACAATGCAGCACAGTCAGAGAGTATTCTGATATTAGTTGGTTATGAAGGATCATATAACTGCTGTTGATGCTTATGGTATACCCACATACTCGCCTTACTCTAAGACCTTTTGAAGATGTTTTATATAAAAGTGAAATATGCTGATAATTCAGATCTGGCTGGGCTACATGGTTTTTCTGGCATCACCTTAGCAGGAAATTTTCAAATAATAAATAAACACCTGAATCTGCTTTACATTCTAGTCTAACATGATTAAGTTTGACTAGATGTAATAATATTAAGCTGCTGTTTTATTGATTACAACAGAAGAACTAACATTTTTACATTGTCATGAATAAATGTGTGTGCCACCAGCCATAGCTGATGTAGTATTATTTGGCTTTGATTACAGGAAAAAACCTCATTAGGAGCAATCAATCACATTACATTTTTATTGTACAGAATTGAACCATCCCTACTCACAAATCTATGCTTAATGTCATACTACTATTATTAGATACAAATAAAAGTCACTAAAGATGGTAACAGGAACTATGCAACGAACATTACAAATCTTTAGAGTAACAAATTTGTCACTATGAGCGGGAGCCAAACTGCACCCCCCAGTATATCACTTAGCATGTGATAATAAAAACTTGTCATTTACAAAGATTTTCAATTATTACCTAACCCTAAAATTATTAGCTGATATCAATGAGTTTAAATAATTCTGTAATCTTTTATCCAGCATGATCCAGTTTTTCATGTCACACCTAAACCTGACCGACAATTGCTTTTGCTAATATCTCTTATCAATGTTTTTATGATACTGTTCAAAGTTTGTTAAGACCTAACCTTGAATTGGGCTTGATGGTGGTGTAAGTATACAAATCTAAGGCACCACAGCTCATAACATAGAATTTATGTTCTTTTAGTTCATATACCCTGCTACATATATTGTAATTTATCTAACTATGGCATAAAGCTTTCAAAATATAAATTTATGCCTGATTGTTAACATTTATAGGTTAAGTATTGACAGATGTATGATGAAATCATGAACCTTGTGTGGGTTGATTAGACTGAATATTGGGAGAAAATAAGAAACCAGGAATAATGTAACAAATTTATAATTAGAAATGCAATGGAGATAACAATATGTACCTGCCCAACATATTACACAATCATAACTTTCTCATTCGCTACTATCTCTACTAAATAAAAACTAACAGAATCAGAACCGCACAGAATTAAAGCTATCATAAATTCAGTTTTCAATCTTCGCCAAAATATCAGATTCTCTGAAGAGATGGTATTCCTTATCGTCGTTTTCCAAGTTGACTTTGGTGCCACCGTACTCGGGTAATAGGACTTTATCGCCGACCTTGACAAGAACTGGTACGAAATCACCGTTTTCTTTTCTGGAACCGGTGCCGACAGCCACCACCTCGCCGTGAAGAACTTTGTTCTGTGCCTTCTCTGGAATCACGATACCTCCCGCAGTCTTGGTGATCGCTTCGGCTCTTTTGATCAGGACACGGTCCAGCAGAGGAACTAAACGTTTCACGGCAGCAGCCATTTCGAGTCTGCGATTTTGTAAAATAAATGAAGTAAAGGTGGCAATCACAGTAGAATACTGTTTGACAAGCAAAATCTAGAAATTTCGTTGGTCGCCGAAACGGTGCTAAAACTCTTGCTCTTACTTGACTGAAGTTGACTGACAGTCACAGAAGTTGTCAAAAGTTTAACCATGTGCTGTCAGTGTTGCCTTGTGAGGATTATTTCGGAATAGGAATATTGATTTACTTTTTAAAATTATTAAATGATATATTTTCAAAACAGTATTTTTATAATATCCATACATTTAAGTTTAAAATTAAATTGTGAACTGTATGTAAGAGTCAATATTATATTATAGCATGTATATGTTTTTTGTTGCAGCCGTGCAGACGACATCTAGTGGTGAGTAGTATAACTAGGGACCGCCTGCTATCAGCTAAAAACTAAACTAAAAACTTGCTAAAAACGAGTTAGCATCTTTTCGACAGATGTCTTAAATAGTCTAATAGACTAATCTGAAAAATATATTTGAGCATAAGCGAACCCATGTTCGTTCGAGCCTTAGAACTTGCATTCTCATTTAGAGATAGAATATATAATAGAGACATCTATGCTATGGAATGTTAATTGATGTATATCTACTGTGGAAGACTTGAAGTATGCAGAAATATTTAGTATGGGAATACGAATTCACTTTTTTAAATGATTTTTATTTTAAGTGTAACGTATTTTGGTCATAGATATAGTTAAATTATTTATTTATTTGTGTGTTGCTTTCTTTTTATTGAATGTGATTGTATCTAAATAAATTTTAAAAGATATGTACACATACTATATTTTTATTGATCTTTTATATTAAAATCTTTTAAATTCAGTTCTTGACCATATGACATAATATGGTGGATGCTTTGAAAAACAGACAACAGATGGCAATGCCAGTTTTGAACAGTAGTAGGTAACAGGTTTTTAGGACTAATTAGTTCTTTCTCTATGTTTTAGGTGGTAGGTATTTACCGTCATTCACTCTCATACATTATTTGAAGTGTCTCTGCGTTTATGTAGTCTAGTAGTTATTAAAATAAAAATTGGCATCCTATCTTCCATATTCACTGAATGAGTTCACGGAAATGCATCATCATTCCTGTAAAATCAACAAAAAACTAATTTTTTTACGGGCGGCTGGTCCGAGTAGTAATGGTAGACTTTCTCCCGTGTCGTCGACGTCCATTACGATAATTTATAAAAAGTAAAAAAAAAAAATAGTTCTTCAATAATATTTATTGAAAATGACAACATGATTACATAGTATATACTATTTAAAATTAAGTGTTAGAACAATTTGTGAAATATATAGGTATTTTTTTTATATAACTATTTATAGTTAGTACCCCGCCAAATTACATAGTCTTTTTTATATTTTTTTTTTTTTTTTTTTTTTTTTTTTTTTTTTATGGGATAGGAAGGCAAACGAGCAGGCGGCTCACCTGATGGTAAGTGATCACCGTCGCCCACAAACATCCGCAACACCAGAGGTCTCGAGGATGCGTTGCCGGCCTTTAAGGAGGGAATATGCTCTTTTCTTGAAGGTTCCTAAGTCGTAACTGTTCGGAAATACTTCACCTGGCAGCTGGTTCCATAATGTGGCAGTGCGAGGTAGAAAATGCCGTGAAAATCGCAAGGTTGTGGACTTCCAGACGTCGACATGAAATTGATGAAACATCACGCTTTGTCGGGAAGTCCGGTGGCGAAATTGAGCTGCAGGTAGTAAATCGAACAGTTCCTCAGAACACTCCCCGTGATATATACGGTAAAAGATGCAGAGTGATCCAACATCTCTACGCAAAGCCAAAGGGTCGAGCCGACCGGAGAGAACTTGATCGTCAACGATTCGAATCGCTCTGCGTTGAACGCGGTCAAATGGAAGAAGCTGGTACTGGGGAGCTCCCGCCCAGAGGTGAGAGCAGTACTCCATGTGAGGTCGAACCTGAGCCTTATAAAGTTGCAGGCGATGGGCCGACGTGAAGTACCGCCTCGCCTTTCCGAGCACACCGAGCTTCTTAGAGGCTAACTTAGCCTTATCTTCCAAGTGACAGCGAAATTGGACGACGTTCGATATGTCGACGCCAAGTACTCCGATGCTAGTAGAGGTGGCAAGGGGAGTGTCTTCAAAACGGAGGGATACGACAAAGGGGGATATCTTAGCGGTAAACGCACAAACTTGTGTCTTCTTGGGGTTAAATTGGACTAAGTTCATTTGGCCCCACTTCGAAACATTTGACAGCATGGTCTCGACTGAAGTCACAAGTTTGTTCCGACTCTCGACAACGCTTTCCCGAGAAATATTAGCGCGGCCGGTGTATGAGGCATCTCCGGTGCTGTCATCTGCATAACAATGAATATCGCTGAGTTGCAGCATGTCATTGATGTGCAAGAGAAATAGACTCGGAGATAGCACACAGCCTTGCGGAACGCCAGCATTAATCGGCTTTAAGTCGGAGCATGCACCGTCGACAACGACCTTGATGCTCCGATCTGCCAAAAAACTGGAGATCCATTCGCACAATTTCTCGGGAAGCCCATAGGAAGGAAGCTTCGAAAGAAGCGCTTTATGCCACACCCGATCAAAGGCCTTCGCTATGTCCAAACTAGCCGCCAACGCCTCACCCTTGGAATCCACCACCTCCGCCCATCGATGCGTTAGATATACTAAAAGATCACCAGCTGAGCGACCGCGACGAAAACCGTACTGGCGATCGCTAAGCAGCTGGTGCTCCTCTAGATATTGCAGGAGCTGGTTGTTGATAATGGATTCCATTATCTTGGAGAACAGAGACGTTATAGCTATAGGGCGGTAATTGGACGGATCTGAGCGGTCACCTTTTTTAGGGATCGGGTGCACCAAAGCCGTCTTCCATATTTTTGGGACAACGCCTGATGAGTAACAGAGCCGGAAAAGACGCGTTAGAACCGGTGTCAACTCTGGAGCACAAGTCCGCAGCACTATCGGAGGGATGCCATCAGGCCCACTCGACTTATGAATGTCCAAGGAGAACAGAGCTTTACGTACTGCACATTGCCGGAAAATTATATCCGGCATCGAGGTATCACACCGTTGTATAGTCGGTGGTGAGTTCCCTTGGTCATCCAAAGTCGAGTTAGACGCAAAGAGAGAGCCCAGAAGATCGGCCTTCTCCTTTGCGGTGTGGGCCAGTGTGTCATTCTCTCTGTGCAGGGGCGGTAGGGATGACTGACAAAAATTTCCCTGGACAGCCCTAGCAAGAGACCAGAACGCACGTGTTCCCGAAGGAAGGCGGGCTAATCTCTCGCCAATTCTGCCGATATGCTCCGACTTCGCTCTTGCGATTACTCTTTTGAAGGACCTGGAGGCAAAGTTATATTTCTTTTTGAGATTGCTGGTATTTGAATCCTTAGATGCCACTGAATCAGCCCAAGCTTGGTAACGCTCTCGTTTGTGGCCAGAGGCCATTTTACAAGAGCGACCAAACCAGGGCTGTGACCTGCCACCGATGGGCACTGCAGAATATGGAATAAAAAGTTCCATACCCTGAAGCACTACATCAGCAACATAGTTAGCAGTGACATCTGGATCATCCGGCAAGAAGCAAACTTGCCCCCATGGGTAGGATGCAAAAAAGGACCGCATCCCGTCCCAATCTGCAGACCTATAGTGCCACACGCGACGACAACCCACAAAACGGGGTCGAGTTGGGCGTGTAACCGGCACTGAACTCCGGATCAGGCAGTGGTCCGACGATCCGAGAGGAGCGTTAACGGATACTGTGTAGTTTTCCGGGTGAGAGGTCAGCAGAAGGTCCAACAGGGAAGGTGTATGATCAACCACATCTGGGATTCGCGTAGGCGAGGTGACCAGTTGTGTTAGATCATACGCTAAAGCGAAGTCGTGAACAGATCTCCCCGCATGATCGGTGGTGCGCGAACCAAGCCATTCGGCATGATGGGCGTTGAAATCGCCAAGTATCACGATCTCTGCGGTGGGGATCTGCTCAAGCACGGAATCTGTAGCCATCTTGATCTATTTCGGCATTACCGTTCATATGGGACCTATAAAGGCACGCGTAGATTCGCGGATGGTCATCGCAGTCTACGCGCAACCAAATGTCAGATAGGCCCCGTCCTTCAAGGCTGCTGAGACGACGAGCACAGATATCCTCTCTGACGTAAAGACACACCCCCGCCCGCGGCAAAAAGGAATGTTCCAGTTTGTACCCAGGGTATGTGAGGAATGAGGTGTCTGTCGGAGAGCATATCTGTGTTTCAGTCAAAAAGAGCAAGGCCGGCTTAGCAGTCTCCAGATGGTAATGGACATCGTTCAGGTTAGAACGGAGACCCCGTATGTTGCAAAAGTCCACGGTTAGCGTGGTGTGGGGTGACTTAAGCCTCCTGCTTCGTTTACCTCGAGCAGCAGAAATAGGGTTGAGCACGGTTTTGCCCCCTCCAGAATACGCAGGGCAGCCCGAGCATCCACCTTCAGGTTCAGGTCCTGGAGGTGGATGCTCGGAGAGGGATTCTCCAGCGCTTACGCGGCTGGTACCCTCCTGGAGTAATGTCTCGTGAAACTGTGCTGCCATATTCCTTTAGGGGGGGGGATTGGGCCTCCGGATCTCCCACAAATCGATCGAAACGCAATGGCAAAACCACTACTTCACGTCGATATCATGTGGGAGAGTGGTACTTCCCCGGTCGTGCCGGCCCATTCAGCTGTAACCCATAGAGCTACAGCGTGGCACTACCACTTGAAAAATATATAATATAAAAATATATGTTTCATACGAATATATATATTTGATATATATTCGTATGAAACATACTGCGTCACCACCGGCGGGCGGCGCGGCGGGCCGCCCCGCTGTATGGAGAAGGCTTGACGTCTTACGTCACGTAAAACGCGAGATCCTGAGAAGAGTTTCAGAAAATTTGTAATTTTGTTCTGAAAAAGAATTTGTCAATTTCTTAACACAATATACCTATATATTTTAATTCAAATTCAAATTCAAATTCAAAATTCTTTTATTTCAGGCAAAAATTATACCCATATGCATTCAAATAATAATAATCAGTAAATCAATTTTGTACAAATGTCAGGTAAAAAAAAAAAAATAAAATCATTACGTCAATCAAATAACATTCAGTTGAAATATTGCTAGTCACTGCATATTTGCAAATACATATAAGAATCAAACACAATTACAAATAAATTAATAAATCAAATAAAGAGGTCATATAAGTCAAGTCAAAAATAATAATATTAACGTTAATTTCATTTATATTCAAAGGATATTTAAATTCTCAACACGTCCAAGATAAGTATATATAAATGTGTCAAGTCAAGCATGGTCAGTGATTCTTCAGTCATATCTTCTCGCAGGCATAGGTACTGGGACATGTCTGTCACAGCAATGCCGGAGAAAGGGGCAGTGTAGGCTAGCAGCGATCATCTTCAGAACGGTATTGGAACTGTCCCGCACTCTGCGCACCAAAGAAGCGGCCCGCTTGCGCATAGTCGCGTGGAAGCACGTGGTGTGCGCCTCCGCGAACATGCCTGAAGCGCTACAGAATCGTGGCAGCCCCAATATCATTCTGAATGCATTATTGTACAGGACGCGGAGGTCGCTGTAATTTCTCTTAGTGTAGTCAGCCCATAGGTTGCAGGTGTAGAGTGATGTGCAGTAAGCTCTAAAAAGCGTAACTTTGACTCCCTGGGAACATCGCGCAAACCTACGGGCTATCATATTTGCTCTTATCGACAGCGCCCTCCGCTCCCTCTCAATATCCGCATTGTCCTTGAGGTCGGTAGTAACTATGTGCCCCAAGTACTTAAACTGTTTGACTGTTTTGAGAGGTACACCATTGAGCCAAACCGGTGGCACACTCTGGGGACGTTTAGAACCAGCCTCAAACACCATGCAAACACTCTTAGCGACATTGTATTTTAAACCGTGAGCACATGCGTATTCCTCACATATCCGCATCAGCGTCCTCAGGCCGCAGACCGACGCGCTCAGCAGCACCATGTCATCTGCGTAACTCAAATTGTTGACACATACGTCGTCGACATGGCAACCGGCATGCTGGCTGCTGAGCGTGCCGATTAGCTCGTTTACATATAAGTTGAACAGGGTTGGAGATGTTAAACCTCCTTGCCTGACACCGCATTCGAGCTGATACGGATCCGACATTGCACCCGCCCACCGCACACTGTTGAATTGGTGTGCGTACCAATATTGGAACATGTTGATAAGTTCCTGTGGTAACTCAATTTTCTTAAGTTTATCCCACAAAACGTTGTACGACACCAAGTCAAAGGCCCTGGAGAGATCGAGGAAGCAAGCATATACCGGCGTCTTGCGATCTGTGTAGTGTTTGACGGTATGCTTAAGACACAGTATTGCACTTTCAGTGGACAGCCGAGGACGAAACCCGAACTGATTATCATGCAGTGTTACGTGTCTATTCAACTGTGTATTAAGCAAACCGTCAAAAATTTTTGCTGTTATAGTGGCAAGAGAGATAGGCCTGTAGTTAGTTTTGTCGGCGAGGTCTCCGGTCTTATTTTTTAATACTTATTGAATTTATTATATTTCTTACGGGTAAACGTCTCTTTTGATTATTTTTGTTCGTTTTAGAGGTTATTTGTGAAATCATGTGAATTGGAAGCCAGTAACTATTAAAGGTATTATGTTCTTGTGGCAACCTAAACTTGAGTTGTATAAAATATATTTTATTTATTTACAATGGCTCTATAGGTAATAAACAGAATTAGTGACTATAATTTTCACATAAGATACACTAACTTGAGAACGTCATTTATTCTGTTATAAACTAGTTCTTATTTAGCGTTTACACAAACGCGAAAAGAACTAGTTTATAACAAACGGAGTTGTTATTATTTGTATTAGGTGATGCAATATGTTATCAACGAAAAAACTTAAGTACAATTCTTATTTTGTTTACAACAATGGTTTCCATGGTAGTTCCATAGTCTACGTTTCCATAAGAATAAGATACCTTTAATAGTATGTTGCGTCGAGTTTCACCTACATATCTCTTGCTACAGTCACATGGTGTTTTGTAGACGCCCGGTACATTCAAATAGTCCCTGTCTTTCGGGGGACGGAAAAACGTGCCGATGTTATGCTTCCTTCGTAAGATAATTTTTTTATCCGTTACTCCTCTTACAAACGGTAGAATTGCTGAGATCATTCCACCATCGTTGGTCTCTTCTTTTCACTATGACCATAGATCAGTTAATAGTAGGACTGTATCTTACACAGAAAAGAGACATTTTATATCACTACTAGCGGCCCGCCTCGTCTTTCCACGCGTAATTACGATTGGAAAGTAAGCTATCCTATCTTTCAATTTGGATCAATTGCACACAGTGTGCAAATCAAATTTAAAATTGGTTCAGTAAGTAGTTTAGGAGTCCATCGCGGACAAACAACGTGACACGTAATTTTTATATATAAAGATGATATAATCTCATATTATTATTTCTCTATGCTACGACGGACCAACCGACCACACTGTCGCCACCTATATCCATTTCGTCTAGTACACCCCATATGTGCTCGAGATCTACCTCTACATACCTACTCTGGGTCACACAGTCGCAAAGCTTGGTTTATGAGCTATCTGGGCACTGAGGATAAATGGACCCTATGGTGGTGGGAGTCTGCAAACTCCGAAAGTCCGTCTTTGGAAACTACGAGTATATACGTACTGGCAGCAGTGCTGTGGTTTGACTGTCGCAGTAGTCAGAGCTATTATCTCATACCACTCTAGGAATATAATGGTAGCCACTGGGGCAATTGGAGAAACCTAGGTCGACAATCTCGACCAATACGCGTGAGTACAGCCGCCGGTTCTTTAAATCATTAATTATCTATCATATCGAATAAAAATGATTTTGCCAATTTTTCCAGGGTTCAAACCTAACTTCTGTGGACTATTGGGCGACTATTGGGCAACCTTCGATCGGATGAATCAGGACATATTATATATGTAGCTGGTAGTCTTAGGTCTCTAGGCGTCCCAATCCAAAATTCAAACATCCGTTTACAGTTATTTTACCTCTAGCTTTTATTTTTTCGGCCGCTACTTCAATCTTAAATTGGCCTGATAAGCGTTTAATAATCATCGATACAACATATTTCAAAAATCTTTTGAACACGGCTAATGTATCTTGAAAGCAGGTATTGCTGTTCAACAAGAAAATACGAATAAAATGGCAGTGGTAAAATAACTGTGAAAAGACTAGAAATACTTACGTTGCGAAAAGTAACGTGCCACAAATAAATTTATTAAAAGGAAATTGGGAATCAATGCATTGAATAAAAAAGCATCAAAGGAGTTTTTGTGTGCTAGTAAAATATTAAAGAATCCGCGATTGGGCTCACACGTGAAATATTCACGATGTACAGGCATATTTCGCAAACAACTCACGTGTGTTCTGTAGGGTGACCATAAAATCACGGTATCAATAATTTTATTATTTTTGGGGTGGTCCTACGGAAATATACATGTATATGTATATAAAAACATTACCATAGTTAGGTACATAGGTATGCCATAAAATTATGTATGATCAATATCATTTTTAGGGTTCCGTACCTAAAAGGTAAAAACGGGATAAAACGGAGACAGACTTCGCTGTCCGTCCGTCCGTCTGTCACCAGGCTGTATCTCAAGAACGGTGATAGCTAGACAGTTGAAATTTTCACAGATGATGTACCTATTTCTGTTGCCGCTATAACAACAAATACAAGTCCGAGTCGGACTCGCGCACGTTAAAACAAAAAAAAGGTATAATATGAAGTCTAATGTTGTATAGCTAATGGTACAGAACCCTTGGTGCGCGAGTCTGATTCGCACTTGGCCGATTTTTATTACTTAGGTAGGTACTTTCTGAACTTTTAAGACTAATTATCAAAATTACTTGAATAGTATATAAATTAATAAGAATACGTACAGGCCCTGAAAATATTTCATGGTCAGAGTGCTTTTCACACAATTGCAACAAAACCAAACACGGGTATGTACGGAATACGGATAGTCGAATACGTTGTTCGGTGTTAGAGCTACGGTGACTTCTTTGTGGTCTCATTACCACAATAGTGAGATTATATTAGTGTATTGTCCCGAGCACTGCATCCCATTGCTAAGTTTTATGATAAAACAATATAGGAACACATACATAGTTCAGTCTCACAACTTTCAAGTTAATTATCTGTTTACAAATTTGTGACGACACAAGCCTAAGGAGTAGGTGTAATAATGAACGGACGTATCGCTGAGATCAATCTCTTCTAGACAGCCCTACCTAATAAATAAAAGTAAAGTACCTACTTCATTATTCCAAATTCTTTTAGAAAACCAAAATACACGGTTTATAGGTATATCTATACAAGGTTATTGGTAAAATGCTAACAACTTTTGAAGCGCTCGTAGCGAAGTTTGCTTAGCCATTCTGAATCGATCAGCAAAGTTAAGCAACGTCCGCCTCGGTCAGGAGTTGGATGGGTGACCGCTGGTTGGGCATTACTACTGAGCGCTTCCGTGCTTCGGAGGGCACGTTAAGCCGTCGGTCCCGGTTGTTGTCTTAGTATAGCAGTCGTTACAGCATGGTGGTAGGGCACTTTGCAAATGCCCGCCTGGCTAGCGACCACCCTCAATCAAGTCTCAAGTAGAAAATCTGTCGCCAAGCACCTAACGGTGTGTTCCGGCAGCTGTCCTTGAGAGCCAGTAACTCTAGGTTAGTCTGAACAACATCCTCGACCACATCATCACTTACCATCAGGTGAGATAGTGGTCAAAGGCTAACCTATCAGGCATAAAAAAAAAAAAAAAAAACCTCTTAGGGTTGACTTCTGCTAATCCTAACAAACAATTTAAGATGTTTTTTTTTGTTTTGGACAAAAAATAAGTTCTTTTAAATATTTTTATATATTTTTTTGTGTTTTAATGCCTACTCCGAGCCAAAAACACTGGACCGCGCCGTGCTCCCTTAATAGAGTTTTGAATATTTACATCGAGCAAAGTAATAAAAAATATGAAATAATACATTACAGGCACAAGAGACTTTTAACATCAGGTGATCCTCGTACTTATTTCGTCAAAAACACATAAAAAAGTTTTTTTTTTCAAAACAAGATCTCAAACTGTTTGTTATGACTAGCAGAAGTCAACCCTAAGAGGTGGTTAGCATATTACCAATAACCCTGAATACATCAGTACTCAATCTATCTATCTATAGCAGCCTGTGGATGTCCATTCCTGGACGTAGGCCTCCTCCAATGTCCTCCAATCTTTACGGTCTTGGGCTTTTGTCATCCAATCATGACCTGCGTGACGTCTGATGTCATCTTTCCATCTTTTAGGTGGTCTTCCTCGGGGTCTTGTGTGTGGTCGTGATCTCCACTCCAGCAACTTGCGAGTCCATCGTTTCTGGTCCATGCGCGCAATGTGTCCTGCCCATTGCCATTTGCGCTCGGCTATGACCTTCACCACGTCCCTGACTTTGGTCTTCGAACGTATCCAAGCGTTAGTTTTCCGGTCGCGTATAGAGATACCGAGCATTGCTCTCTCCATTGCTCTCTGGGCGACGCGGAATCTTTCTGCGGAGTGTGCAGTCAGGGTCATGGTCTCTGCTCCATATGTATATACAGGCAACACACATTGCTCGAACACTTTCCTTTTAAGACCAATGGAGAGCTTGCTACGCAGAATGTTACCATTTGCGCCAAAAGCTGCCCAGGCCTGGGCTATGCGTCTCTCGACTTCTGCGGTTTGGTTCAGGCTACCCAGCGTTATATTATGTCCAAGGTAGATACAATGTCTAGAGGAAGTTGGTAGGGCGTTGTTGGTAAGTTAGTCATGATTTTAGTTTTTCCTGTATTAATTTTTAGACCCACTTTAGCTGACTCTTCTTGAAGCTCCTGAAACATGACCAACATCTCCTCTATACTCTCGGAGAAAAGTGCCAGGTCATCTGCAAATCGTAAGTTGCTCAAGTTTTCCCCGTCGATATTTATGCCCTTATTCTCCCAGTCAAGTTTTTTAAACAAGTTTTCGAGTGCTGCATTGAATAGCTTAGGGGAAATCGTGTCTCCTTGGCGAACTCCTGTACCTAGATGGAATTTCTCGGTCATTTTATGCAAGTTCACACAGGACGTAGCATGGCTCTGGAGATGTTTTATCAGAGCTATGTATCGCTCGTCTACCCTGCAATCTGCAAGTGCCTTTTCGACCGCCCAGGTTTTAATGGAGTCGAAGGCCTTCTCGTAGTCAACGAATGTTATGATGATTGGCTTCTGATATTCGTTACATTTTTCGATTAGCGTTTTGAGCGTTTGTAGGTGGTCATTTGTACCATAACTGCTTCTAAATCCAGCTTGTTCCCGCGGTTGATAGGCATCTAATTTATTATTCAGCCTATTTACCAATATACGCGTGAAAAGTTTGTACATGTGGGATAAAAGACTGATAGGTCTATAGTTGTCGAGTCTTTTAATATCTCCCTTCTTATGAAGAAGTATTATGACGGTATTATTCCAGGCCTGCGGTACTCTTGATTCAAGTAGGCATTTCGTAAATAATACCGCAAGAGCATTCTTAAATGTTTCTGTTGTGCCCTTTATCATTTCTGGTATAATGCCGTCCTCTCCCGGAACCTTGCGGCTTTTCAGCTGGCGTAGTGCAAGTTCTATTTCATCTAAAGTGATATCTGGTAGGTCTTCCGAACCAACGTTTTGAACTGGAGCCCTCTCTCCTTGTGTTGGTAGTGTGCTTCGTGGGTCTTGAACTCTGCTTCTGTATAGGTTATCGTAGAACCTTTCCGTAACCTGTAAAAGCTCCTCTCTATCTGTTACAATATTACCATGTTCGTTGATGAGTTTGCAGATCTGCTTTCTACCCGAGCTCAACGTTGCTTTCATAAATTTTCTGCTAGTATTAATTTCTAAAGTTCTTTCTATAATATCTTCTTCGAATTTCTTAAGATCTCGTTTAAGATTTTTTCTAATTTGATGTTGTAATGCCGAGTACTCAGGTGATTCTGCTTTTCCATCATTTCGCATTAGCCTTCTTTGTTCAATGAGGTTAACCGTCTCAACTGAAAGTTTCTGGTTCTTTGCTTTGACAGCGTTTGGTGTAATAGTTTTAGTAGTAGAGTTCATTATATTTGTTAGATGATCGTTGAGTTCTTCTATAGTCATCTGGTCTATGGACTTTTTAAGTGATTGTTCTATTTGATCTTTATAGATATCACTGTTGTGTCTGAGAACCTCGACTTTATCCTCATATGGCAAGTTCTTCCTGATCACAAGTTTTCGTCTTTCCTTCTTGATGTTGAACGTACATAAAGCGCGAACAAGTCGATGGTCGCTTCCTGTAGAAAAGGTGTTAAGTACTGAGACATTACTAATTGTACCCTTTTTATCTGTGATGATGTAATCGTATTCATTCTTGTGTATGCCATTAGGATGTCTCCAAGTCCACTTATTTTGAGATTTCTTAGCAAAGAAAGTATTCATAGCAAACAGACCTCTTTGTTGAAGAAAATTTAGAAGTGCCTGCCCGCGAGGATTTCTGTTGCCTAGGCCAAAGTTTCCAATGCAAGTTTCATGATCCGACGCCTTTTTTCCGAGTCTCGCATTGAAATCTCCCATTATGATAGTAAAGTGGGTTTTTACATTTCTTAGTACGCTGGAAATGTCATCGTAGAAAGCATCGATTTCCTCGTCATCGTAGTCTGTTGTTGGGGCGTATACCTGTATAACTTTCAACTCGTACATAGATGATAGACGCAGTTTTAGGCAAGCTACTCGATCAGACCAGCTATTTATTTCGACGATTTGTTGAGTCAAACTTTTGTTGATTAGAAATCCAATACCTCCTACGCCAGGTTTACTTCCTTCTCTGTAATAAAATAAATTTCCTGATTTCAACTTGATAGACTCTTCCCCCTTTTTTCGTACTTCACATATTCCGAGAATATCCCATTTGATCCTATCTAATTCATATTCCAGTTCTACTAATCTGTCATCAGACGACAACGATTGGATGTTGTAAGTAGCAATGTGTAATTGTTTACTGCAGTGAGTTAACTCCCAGTGATTACTTTTCGCCTCCCTGCTCGGTGTCGCCCGGCCACTGCTAAGACCGGGAAGTGACGGTGCGCTGGGAACTCGGGGTCGATGTTGGTTTTTGTCTGTCATTTTGGTTTTTGGAGGGGTTTTAGCTATAATCACCACGCCAGCAACGACGGTTTGGTGATCGCAGTTCCATGGCCAGTTGTGACGGTTTCCGTCATTGCCCAGGGATATTCTCTTTCTTCAGCCGTACTCCTCGATACGAGGTCCGCCCGAAGAAGGCTGGCAGGCTGCTTCCCTCTGCCAGGGCTAACACATCAGTACTATCAGTACTAATATTATAAATGCGAAAGTAACTCTGTCTGTCTGTCTATCTGTCTGTCTGTCTGTCTGTTACGCTTTCACGCCAAAACTACTGGACTGATTTGAATGAAATTTGGTATGGAAATAGTTTGAGACCCGGGAAAAAACATGGGATAGTTTTTATCCAACTGCGCAAAATGAGGTTAATGTTTTGCGCGATAACCGACATACACGCGGGCGGAGCCGCGCCCTGAAAGCTAGTTTAAAATATAAATAACGATCCATGCATAACACATTAGATATACATACGAGTACATAGGTAGGTAGGTAGGTATACAGGGTGGAAACTTTCAACGGGTCAGTGAGGGGAAGTAACTTATCCGTTGTAGCTACTCGGAAATGGTCTTAGGAGACTATCCATATTTTTTTATGGAATTTTGATCTCAATTCACAGATTTTCAAAAAAAATTACAGTTAGCTTGAAAATAGCCATTTTACACAAAAACATTTTTTGATGCCAATCGATTCTGTTTCTAATACTGATCAAAATCTTCTATGGAACCAACCATCGTTGGAGTACAGTAGTATATATCCTGTATATATCCTGCAGCAGAAGTGTGCAAGCAAACACTACTGAGTCTAGGCATGAAGGCACTGAAGCAAGTGCAATTACTAGGCGAACATTTGGGTATCCATTATGACGATTATAACTAATCATCTAATAATTAAAAAAATATTTTAGATCATTTTTTTAGTGCTGATGTGTACCTATCTCTTTCTACTTACTATCACAGAATTTCTTAGTTATATCAAGCGTGTGCGTACTCCCAGCGGCAACATGTTGAAATACATGATTTGAGCTTAGCAGATATTTAGTGTATGAACTGGTGTAAATGTGTATGGTAGTTTTAAATTTGTGTGTCCAGCCATTCATAAGATACTTGCGAAAAACACTTTCCGCTGGGAGAACGTTGTCCCAGCGGAACTTTTTCTTCAAAACGGCCGCACGAAGAAAAGAAGTATACCAATAATTAGAGTATACCGAGGGGTAAATGTGTGTGTTTAAATGAAATTTGTGTGTCGTAAGACTCTGAAGATATGCAAGATGCCGCTGGGGGAACGTTGGGCTGTTTTATGGATATCCTAAACGGTTAAGCGCACAATTATGATTATTTTTACACAGGTCTCTATGAATTTGTGTGTAATGTTTGTGAAAACAGAATCCGAAAAAACATTACAATTTAGACGAAAAAAAATTATACAAAAAATAAGGTTTTTAGGTTCTAGTGCTTAAAATAGATGCCTTCGAGACTAAATTTTCATGTCAATATGTGCCCTTTAGTAGCTTACAATTTTTTGCCAAGTCTCATTTGTATAATATGAGTGGTTAATGAGTTTCGTTGAAAAAACCATGCCTAAATCACGCCCGTTTTCGCCATTGGGTTTGACGAGTTTTACAAAGGTTCGCAAATCAAAAGGTATCACAATAATTAGTGCATTCATCCAATTATCTGCTCACAAAATTCTAGCTCAATACACTCAATAAATAAAGAGATATAGTTAAAAAAACCCACAAGATACGAAACTAGTGATAAGCCGACCAAGTTTGAATGGTAACAAAAAAGCGGCCGCACAATATTAACATCAGATCTTTCAAATTTTATAGCATTGTACAGATACTTTGGTACACTTGCGTAAACAATACCTATTGCCAATAATAATTATGAAACAACCTATCGAAGTTAAATTTTTGTTGTCAAAAGTATTAATTAAATTTCTAAGCTTAATGTACGTAACTACGTAGGTTTATAATTATGTATAAGTATTTGAAAATTCGGTAATATCAACATTGAAGAACTAATTGCAGTCTACGACAAACGACACTAAGTGTAGTTATTTTATAAAAATGTGAAGGTACGTACATAAGTTTAGATATTAGCTCATCATTTATATATGTAGGAAAAGTTAAATATTCTTCACTACACTATAAAAGTAGCACAGTAGGTAAGTAAGAACATAGTTCCTGTTATAATTAATCAATCGATAGGGATCGAAAGGGAACATAAAAGCGCACACCCAGTAGGTAGTACGTAAAATGCACACAGCAGTGTTGTTAATGACTGACCACTTAGGTATGACTAATAAACCAAAACAAAAGCTAAATGCAAGGGCCGTGCAAAACAAAAACCACGGAGCTGCACTCTGTGTTTCCGGGAAAAGATTATTTGCGTTCTCATTCATCGCGGAACCATGGGAGCGAAAATGAAAGAATACTAAATGCCTAATTTGAATAGATCAAATCACGGCCAAAGACACTACGGGCGATTTCCGCGCGGGCGCTCTCGCTCGTTTTCGCTTCGCCGCTGTTTGCTACTACCTAAGTACTATTAAATCATTAGGTAAATAAACTGAAAGGCAGTGTATAATTCAAATTTTAGTAATGATTTGATAAACACATGTTAATTAGGTACCTATGTGTATTGGCACGGTAATGTTATCTATACAGTATTTCGACTTCATATAAAGGGACGAATCGCGAGCTATACCTATGCTCCTCGATCTCGCTCTGCGCTCGGTACGCAGACAGACTCAGACAGTCGCGACTGTGCCGCAGTGACGAATCGACGGTGTGTTATTTTTTTTAACAATAACCGCGCGATATTTTCACTAAACATAAGTTTATGTACATATTAAATATTTAAAATGACGAGTAGGATATAATGTGCTGTTTATGGTTGCATGATTTCGTCAAAAACGCATCCAGAGATAACTTTTAGATAACCTGAAAACTGAAAAGTACTACAAAAATAATTTTACTTACTAGTATGTAAACTTATTTTATAGTCTACATTGTTGACGGTACATAATGTGTGTCTTTTTAATGGACAAGTATTTCCTTTAATCCCGCGAAAAAAAAATCTCTCGATGAATATAAAAAAAGTGAATAGAGTAAAGGAAAGTGATAGACACGACTGGAAACTATATATAAGAATGCGGATTTTTTATACTTCAAAATTTAATAATAAATCATTTCGTACGTCTCACAAATATATTTAGGTCGCAAATTTTTAAGACTGATTTTTTATTCAAATATAATCATGTTTTAGTTATAGGCAAATGTAATTAAAATGCGGAGGCACGTAGCCCTATCGCATGTTTACGTACAGCGCGGCTGTAGGTAGTTATTTCAACGACAGAACCGAGTTAAAATACTGTATAGATAACATTACCGTGGCATTGGTCTCAGTAGATATTCACGCTAAGTCCCACGCAAATAGAAATAACATATTATAAATAGAATATATTATCTACTTTTATTTATTGAGCGGGAATATAAGTAAAATCTAGTTGAATAATTGTGTACGCAAATGTACCAGCCACATAATAGTATAATTCTATTTATTTTGGAAGACTGTACTTTATATTGTGCGGCCGCTTTTTTGTTACCATTCAAACTTGGTCGGCTTATCACTAATTTCGTATCTTGTGGGTTTTTTAACTTTATCTCTTTATTTGTTAAGTGTATTGAGCTAAAATTTTGTGAGCAGATAATTCGATGAATGCACTAATTGTTGTGACACCTTTTGATTTGCGAACTTTTGTAAAACTCGTCAAACCCAATGGCGAAAACGTGCGTGATTTAGGCATGGTTTTTTTCAACGAAACTCATTAACTACTCATATTATATAAATGAGATTTGGCAAGATATTTTAAGCTACTAAAGAACACATATTGACGTGAAAATTTAGTCTCGAAGGCATCTATTTTAAGCACTGGAACCTAAAAACCTTATTTTTCGTATAATTTTTTTTCGTCTTAACTGTAATGTTTTTTCGGATTCTTTTTTCACAAACATTACACACAAATTCATAGAGACCTGTGTAAAAATAATCATAATTGTGCGCTTAACCGTTTAGGATATCCAGCAAACAGCCCAACGTTCCCCCAGCGGCATCTTGCATATCTTTAGTCTTACGACACACAAATTTCATTTAAACACACACATTTACCTCTCGGTATACTCTAATTATTGGTATACTTCTTTATTCGTGCGGCTGTTTTGAAGAAAAAATTCCGTGTAGTGAAATAAAGTGTTTTTCGCAAGTATCTTATGAATGGCTGGACACACAAATTTAAAACTATCATACACATTTACACCAGTTCATACACTAAATATCTGCTAAGCTCAAATCATGTATTTCAACATGTTGCCGCTGGGAGTACGCACACATATCAAGCTACCTACCCACTTTATATAGCATCTCAGCACGAATCAAACCTATGAAAACAGAGCAAAGTTAATTTAAATGAAGGAGCACTAAATGGCATATTTTGGTCTAAATATAATATTTATCTGACGTTTGATTACCATTTGGCGTCCTTGCTTAGATCCAAATAGCGTTAAAGTAAATGTAGAGGCACAATTTGTTTACCTACTTAGTATAAAGTGTAGCTTAAGTGATATTATTTTTTTAAACAAAGTAGGTATCTCTTGCTTTAATCATGGACGCACTGTAGTAAAAAGGTAGCGATAATAGCCCACGCGGATGTTCAAACTGTTCAAAGCATACAAAATAACACAACAAAAAAAGCGCTATTGCGCTGCGCTCTAAAGAGACCACGAGCTTAGCCACTTATTACAAAATGCTTTTAAAATAAGACTATAATTCCAACATCATAAAGTGTGTTGTTGATTGCATGATTTAGATAAAAAGTGTGAATGGTTTTGTAGTAAAGATTGTGGTTTCTCACGACAAGCGGCGGCACAGGTGCGCATCCGGCTATCTCGGGATTCGAATCGGTTAATCGAAGTTCTATTTATGCAGGAACATTCCTCTCGAATCTTTTCGACATTCATAGTTGATACATAAGTACAAAATCGAAGTTTCTGCCAGTCATCCATTTGGTTTCCTTAAATTCCTTGACACTCATTCTCGTTCAATTTGGACAGTAATTATCTGCTAAAAAGTATTACTAAAAATAAAATAACACAGGTTTCAGTGTCCACAGAGTAGACGCAAATTTGAATTCCATGAAACTGCTAGCTGCAGGACTAAAATGTAATGAAATCTGCGTAGCCTTTTTAAAAATGTAGGAAACACAGAACCCAAGTCACCCAAGTTGTACGCACCGGTCACTTTAACCTTTTGGCCACCGGAAAACCTTTGGAAGGGAGATACTATTTTTTATGGTTTAATTGATTAGCAATTTTAACCGTCATAGGGGACAGCGCGGCCATTAACCCACTATCGACCAGACTATTAAATTGGTACTTGTATATTATGTTCTGTGCTATTAAACTTCATCTGACCGAAACAAACGATTTCTTAGTTTTCTTACACAATTAACTTTTGTAATTATCCTTCCGAATTTTTATTTATGATTTCGAACACTATGACATGATAAGCGAATCATATGATGCGAGGTAGGATAGGGGGTAGAGGTATATGCTTGAAAATCATAATTACATTTTTATTAGCGCGCGCGGCTTAAAAATAGTACCGTGCGGTGCAACAACATTAACTGCCGCGATCAGTCTGATGTGATCATTTCTAAACGTCAAATCAGTTAAAATCCAATGCACAGTTACAATAAATCTCATGCGTAAAAAGCTGTAATTTCTGACTATACACTAAGATTTTTTTACCTGACTATACAAGTTTATTTTTTACTGAATTTAGGCAGCTTATTGTAATTTACCATTTTGTGTGTAACACTAACTAGTAGGGGCATATCCACCTAATAAGTATAGCTGTTTTGCTATGCAATACGAGGGTATCGGCTTATAACCACTTATAATCACTAAGGGAAGACCGGAATACCTATAACTTATACCTTACACTAAGTACCTACATGAAGGTCGCAGGGTTTTCAAGTTAGCCTATGTGTTAACTTTTTCTGAGATACCTAACCAACCCATTAGCAGAAATGTCAGTTTCAACAATATATGGAAACCAACCATCGGCAGTGCCTGCTTGCTTCTACATAGATGAAAATAGAATAACGAAATTTATTCAGCAAGGACCAAATTGTACGAAGTATTATATGAAAGGAAATACAGCGAAAAATAAGATAAAACTAAATTATCATTGCAGCTTATAAATATTTTATTATACTTGGTTTTCACATTCAAAAAGCTACCTAGATACAGTCATAGGTATCGTAAAACCGGTGTTCAGTAGGGATGGGCCGAATATTCGTTTTATATTCGGTATTCGGCATATTCGGCGGTATTAAACCGATTGACCATGAGTTGAGTGTTAAATGTGCCCTATATTTTGTTTTTATGTGGTAAGTAATTTGCAGTATTTTTATGTAGACACTGTAGTTTTATTTCCAATAACAGCAGATAAAAAATATGGTTATTAAAAACAATTTATAAGTATGTAGTAATTTGAAGCGCTCGTAGCGAAGTTTGCTAAGCCATTCTGAATCGAGCAGCAAAGTTAAGCAACGTCAGCCGCGGTCATGAGTTGGATGGGTGACCGCTGGTGACATTACTACTGAGCGCTTCCGTGCTTCGGAGGGCACGTTAAGCCGTCGGTTCCGGTTGTTGTCTTAGGATAGCAGTCGTTACAGCATGGTGGTAGGGCACTTTGCGAATGTCCGCCTGGCTAGCTACCACCCTCAAGTTGAAAATCTGTCGCCAAGCACCTAACGGTGTGTTCCGGCAGCTGTCCTTGAGAGCCAGTAACTCTAGGTTAGCCTGAACAACATCCTCGACCACATCATCACTTACCATCAGGTGAGATAGCGGTCAAAGGCTAACCTAGCAGACATCAAAAAAAAAATGTAGCTGTTTTGGGGTTAAACTACTGTACGGTGCAACCGCATATTCGCCCGCGTAATCATTTTTGGCATCGTTCTAAGTAAATGACCAGTTCGCAATTAGCATCGGTTTGTTCGTATCTCACGCGGCTCACTATCATTAAATCACTATATTTATTTTAAATATCAACTAGCAAATCAAGGACTTATTTCTCATTTTATATCATCTTTAGAATACTATCTCGGACCGTACAACTACTGCGAACTCTTTATAATAAATAACGTTATTATAATCAGATCTTAATTGTGAGAAATTAAGTTTTTATTTTTTATTTATAAATTTTAAATATAAAAATTCCCATAACAAACTTAAGCGGTGAAGTTTTACTGTTTACTAGATGATGCAATAATGACATCGGCAGTACAACGGGGCAGCGGGAGGGAGTGTCCGGCGCATTATTTAAGTTAGGTAATCAATTGTGCCGAACATTCGGCCGAATATTCGGTTCGGTATGAGTTTTACCGAGCATTCGGCCGAATGTTCGTATTCGGTGAAACCCATGTTCGGCCCATCTCTAGTGTTCAGTCAAAGTGCGTCAGCATGGCATGATTTTATAGTAGGTACTTACAAAAATAAAAAGTCCTAGGTTTAACAACGGATAATAAAAACCTGGCTAATGGCTTGTCAAAATCTCGCTAAGGTTATCAAACTGAAAAAAAAAAAACATTTTTAGGTACAATGACTATCACGTCACGGAACTGCCGGACTAAAGAATTTTCTTTAAAAATATTTTGTTTTCGAAATATACTTAAATGTTGCAGCACTTTAAGTATTTTCATAATTTTGAAATAAATTTATTTTGAAAACACAATGATTAATGATTCTAAGGTACCTACCTATTTTGATCACTATCTCGGATAAAAGAAAGTGTTCCTATCTACATCTTTGAGTACTTAGTTGTTTACTCTACAGTGGATAAACTGGATTGCATTCGTCATCCTTCACATTTGATAATATCCAGCTTACCTATAACGTGTGTATCACAGTGCGCCATTTAGATCAGCTTGTTCTACTTCTATCAACTGTAGATTTACTTCCACGCCATCTAGCGAAAACCTCTTTAACTCTTTCGCAAACAGGCTTGCATCAATTTTATTTTACTCGCCCTCAGCCTCACCTATATCTCGTTCCGATTTGCTTCGGTTCTTCTTATAGTAAGTACCTAGCTACCTAATGTAATTCTTGTCTCTTGAAATAATATTTTAGTGGCCCGCAGTAGTAACCACTGCTCGTTCAATCATAATTCATAAACCTCTGTTCGTATCTTATTTAGTACATTTTAATTCATTTGTATTGAAATGTCGGATTTGGTAGTTAATACTAAGCAGGGAAAGTTGAAGGGGCAAGTCACGAAAAATGAGAATAATGTGCCGTACTCAGTTTTTAAGGGAATACCGTACGCTAAACCACCTGTCGGCGATCTGAGGTTTTCGGTAAGTCAGTTTCATTTCGATTGCCAGATTCTATATTATCATAACGTACCATTAGTGCATGCAATGATATCTATATTCTGTGTTTATATCAGAGATCTTATAGTCCCCAACTTAGTAGGTAAGGTGCATCAGGGTAATTCGGACAGATTTCAGGCTATTCGTAGAGTGTTTAGTAATACATTTTTTTTGTCGTTTCTTAAAGTATTTCTCCATTTGCAATGCTTTGTATAGTGTTTATTAATAAAAATACTACAAGTTCTTTATTTTTTTTAACGTTTAACTTAAACGATAGCTCAATTATGACTTTGTGAAAAACGAATATGAAGTTTAAAATACGACGCAAAGATCGGACGTCCGCATGGTAAATTCGTACTACTTTATAAAATCGCTTCTGTAGCCAGTATCATAAGGTTGACGTGAAGAAAATATCCGTACTTAGACCATGAAAGTGTTCGAAATTTATGTATTTGTTTTGTGTCACACTACACACAACCGGCGCAACGCGGCGATAGTCGCGGACCGAAGCGAGGGAAGAAACAAAATGACGTTTCGCGCCATGCTGCCGGCAAAAAGATATGCCTGCAGGTTAAGAAGTTATTTGATTTATCCGGACTTCCCCTGTATCCGAACTTACCCTGATGCACCTTAGCTCGTTGCTCGACATTACGAAAATCAAACTACTAGGTTACCTACCTACCTAAATATTGAAATAAAGCTCTAATTGGCGCACGCTACCTAGGTAGGTACTATACATCAAGATTACGACTATCGCTCCGTCTGAAATAATTCTACTTATCACATTACACCCCATTTATAATTCTTATATATTTTTTACTCGTTAAGAATAAATATTTTATTTGAAAGATCGTTTACAAAAAAATATATGCACGCATTATTTTGACACATGTTAGGTAAGATTTTAGAGTCCATGAATAATAATATTTAAATAGAATAACAGGCTATTCAGAAAATGTTATAACAAAGAGTTTTTAAGTATGCCTAATTAACCTACACTAATGAAATATGGAAATGAACGGAGAATATTTTCGCGTGATCATATTTTACAATTTTAAATGGTCTAAAAGCGGAACGTTATTATATAGCACGTTATGATAATAAAGAATAATATACCTAATTAGACTTCAAATTGCATTTGTGGATCCCTTTCAAGGCAACTGTGTAAAGTAGATTTAACGAATATATACAACTTTAACCGTAGAAGAAACATGTGTCAACATGGCCCTCCTTTGGCAGGTTAAACTTTTTATCTATGCATGAGAATAGGCAAATTTCACATGAAGAGATACCTAGGCATAACACATCTTGAAGATAGACCAGTTCACAAGGTTTAATATCGCATCTGCACGTGAGGATGATAATTTTGTCCTGGGAGTCGTACAACCTCACCGTTGCTTAGAACAGGTTCGCGTGGAAACGCGCTGTGACTAACATAACTAAGTTTGACGCTTGTCTCGGCGATTCTACTACTTAGTGAGCACATCTCAAAATTATCAATCGCTATTTTTTCGCTATGACACGACATCGTGATTGAAATAGCATTATTTCTAATTAATACACTACCAAATATATGCCAGAAATTTTCACTGCTGTGAGCAGCAAGCGACCGAACATTGAACTCCGCGGGTAGATCCATCACGACTACGCGCTTGCGCACTCTGCGCTTTAAATGAGGAACTTCCTGGAAACCACACGGTCAAACTTCTGGATCGTCCTCCCTACAGCCCTTTATTCTAGTTTTTTATTCCCTAAAATGAAAAATATATTAATAGGGATACAGTTTACAGCGCTGGAAAATGCGCTAGGTGCGTTTGAGCAGGCTGTGGAGGAGGTGTTTGAGGCGGATTGAAAAGTGTTTTGAAAATAATTAGTACAAAAAAATGCTCTATTGTTTTTTTTTTACTTTCGCAAAGCTTACGAATTGTCTCTCGTACATGTTGATTAGTTAATTATTTTTGGTTCGATTTAGAATCGTGTGGCACGAGTTTAATAGGTAGGTATTAAATATTCTGGGGATGGGTTGAGGTTTGGTTTTTGATTGTAGCAATACCACACTTATTACAAGGTAATGCATATTTTACGAGAAAACGATGTAAAAGAAATCTAATCTAAAAATATATTAAACCATAAAACAAAATGCAAATAATATTAAAATACAAAGCCTAGATAACTAGCAGGCACGCTCAAAGAATTGAGTCACAATATTGTGTGTTGACAAGAGGTTTTTTAAGACAATTATAATATAATGATGAATGGATCTAGTGAAAATTCTGCCTAATTTTCCTGCTTGGCCTACGTGACGTCACAAACGCCACGCAGCCAAACCGAAAGAATTTTTGACGCGTTGAGATTCTATACGAAACATAGTCAGGAGGTCTTGACTCAGGAGGTCAGAGTTTATGAGAGTTTATTTAGAGGATGTTAACGGGGTGATCTCTTGGTCCAGCTATCGTTAGCCTTGCCATCCAAAAATTCAACAATCAAAACTTAATGTTTGGTGGCGATGCGGACACTGTGTTGGATGATTTGCGATAATTCAATTCACAGTACCTACAAAAATATATCGCACCATCTTTAAGATCTTTTGATGTAGCGCACTTGGCGGAAGCCAAAAATACATGGGGTTTACGGAATTCCCTAAGGTTTTGTCCTCTTAGAGACAGTGAGGTCGGCCCCTCTGTGAACTAGCACGGAAAGATCATACGAGTACGTGTCCTAGCGTCGCAGATCGTGCTCGTATTCACGCGATTTCTGTTTGGGAATCTGGTCTATGGTTAAAGGCCACCCCTTCTTTCAATACCGGTAGTCTGATAGATCCATCCGCTTTTCGTCTAACTATTAGCTTGCACTTGGTTGCAAAATGTTGTGTTGCTCAGCACTGCCAGTGAGGTGCTGCAGTTGATCAACTCGTGATCCATGACCTCTCTTGCTTTCGAAGTATTAGTAGAATTTCCCGTCACACCAGCTGGGGCCCAACTCCCACCTTTTATAAACTATTATGGAATGCAAACGTCATTGTTTCAAGTTTAAATTATTGATACTAAGGTTAGTACCGTGGCCGTCACGAAACAATAATGTTCATATAGTGCTACCGCTGTCGCACAATGACTTGATTCGATGCATGCATCCCGCTCTCACGTTGAAGTTCTTATGTAAGTATACTATAGTGATATGAGGTGGTGCGAATTCAAATTGTAAATGTAATGTTAAAATAAGACTGAATTAAGAGATGGGAGTTGGCCCCCAGGTCTTTTATTAGCTCCAATGTTGCAGACAATCTCGAACCTAATGTTCTAATACGTGACGATAACGATGACCTAAGTATTATGAATGTCAAAGACCTGACGGTATGACTCTGGTTTCATGGAAGTTAGAGTGGCCTTGTGTCTGTGATTACCGTGACTTTAATGGTTCTGTCTAAATGCTCTTTTATTTACGTCTTTCTTAGAAATATTCTCTAAACTTATCTATGACATTTATTTTTATATTCATAATTTCTGAGTAATTATAGGACTAATACAAATGTCAGCTTCCTCTGCTTGCTGCGGTAGTAGCCTATCGATCAACCTCTTCGTTAAGTATATCTTTGTCTATGCCCTTGTGGTTGTTATTAAGAATGGAGTAAGCTGAATAACCGAAATATTTCTGGAACCATAGTGACATGACATGAGCCAGATACTGCAAGGAATTTTTGTAGGGTTTTAGATAACGTATCTGGGACAGGAGATAGTGATAGAAATTATTTTATTTGCATAACTTAATAAACATTACTGTGAAAATTAACTCCCATATTATACGAAGAGCTTAAAATGATTTCATCGCGACAACTTCGAACAGAAAGGATTTATACAAAAATAGCCAGTTAGCAATTTACCACGTAAAGATTACTTACTTAAATAATTAATTATCCTTGAATTACTAAATAAATAACTACCTAAATAGATTAAAATACATATCTACATTGAATATTAATAATAAATTTATATACCTTATAATATAGATCCTTATATACTCGCATACCTACGTATATTAAAGTATATTTAAATTCATGTAATATGTATTTAGATACTTACATATTAAATATAATAAGTAAATAGATTAGGATGTTTAGTGGACAGGTAAACTTTTTTGACTCTAATTTTGAAAATATCTTGGGATGTTTATTGGGACTTTCGAATCGAGACTGGCAGACTGTTCCAGTATCGAACAACCTGCCGAGACAGATGCAACCGAGACTGAATCATCATAGAATATAAAGTTGTACTGAGCAACGGTGTACGACACATGATTTTGATAAGTGAGCAAATAGACGAGAGAGATAAGTCAGAACTAGTTTTGTTTATAGCTGACATCTGATCATTATAGAACTTGAAGAGCCGTGGCGGTTTTTGGAGCCCTTTGTAAAATATCGAACATTTCCTAGATGTTTATGTTCGTCAATTTCTTTTACGATATTATAGTTTCACACGTAAATGTTGAAAGGGATAGACTAAATACCATGCTTTGGTTATTTTCACAAAGGCCTTTTTTTTTTAATTTATTTTAAGGACTTTGTCGCTGAGCGACCACATCGTCCTGTAAGATACCAGTAACACTAACTTAAAATTACAAAGGCCTAATTTGGCGGTCGTCCTGTTCACCAAAATAGATCATACTTCAAAGTGAATGTTATCTATAAAATAGAATTCCGCTCTTAGAATATGTATTTGCCTTTTTGAGAGACCTTTGATTGTATATTTGTTGACCATATACGAGTATATATAGGAATTATAGGAAATACGAAGATGATTTCCGCAAAATAATAACAAAATTACGAGCAAAATATAATATAATAAATAAATGCGTTTAATTTTTTATCTTTTTCAGGCACCACAACCACCTGAATCTTGGGAAGGCCTGAGAGATGCTACAAGAGATTGCAATACTTGTGCTCAACTAGATAAAGTCACAGATACAATAGTCGGAGACGAAGACTGCCTTTTTCTCAATGTTTACACTCCGAAACTGCCAGATGCATCTCCTCTTTTACCTGTGATGGTCTTTTTCCATGGAGGAGGATTTGTTTTTGGAAATGGAACTGACAGTGGTCAACATGGCCCTGAATTTCTCATTGAAAAGAACGTTGTACTAGTATCGTTAAACTACAGAGTTGGAATACTAGGATTTTTATCCCTGGATAGGAAAGAAGCTCCTGGAAATATGGGTTTGAAAGATCAAGTTCAAGCTCTCAAATGGGTTCAGAGAAATATTTCTAACTTTGGAGGGGATCCTAATAATGTTACTATATTTGGGATAAGTGCTGGCGGTGCATCTGTTGAATACTTGCTTCTGTCACCAACAGCAAAAGGCTTGTTTCATAAAGCTATCGCTCAATCTGGTTCTTCTTTGTTGCATTGGGCACATAACACTGATGTTAAATCTCTGGCTTACAAGATACCAGCAGTAAAAGGGAAAACTATTACAAATGATGATGAGCTTCTTAAGTATCTGAAAGAAATGTCCACTAATGACCTTATAAATTCTTCGATAGCGGTTATACAAGCTGATAAATTTAAAGGAGGAATACACTTTGGATTTGTTCCAACAATTGAAAAACCTGATGGTTGGGAACCGTTTTTAAGTAAATGTACGTACCAAATGCTTAATAACGGAGATTTTACTAAAGTTCCATACATGTCTGGTATTTGCACAAGAGAGGGCCTTTTAATGGTATCGCATGGTATGCCTATTCTAGAGAAATTTGTGAGGGAAAAGAATTTTTTAGACCACTTCCCATTTGAGCTGGATGACGTTGAAAAAGTCGAGTTTGAAACTAAATTGAGAAATATTTATCTCGAAGGAGACAAAACTTCTAATGAAGCCGATGCTTTTGCAATAGATTTTTTCAGTGACACTGATTTTCTTGGTGGAGTTTATACATCAGCTTTGCTAATCGCCAAACATAATTCTCCTGTATATTTCTACGAGTTTACATATGATGGTGCTTTAAATTATTTAAAGAAAGCTTATAATATTAGCAGAGAAGGGGCCTGTCATGGTGATGATGGAGGTTATTTGTTAAAAAATTATAAGTTGACAGAAAAATTCTCCGAGACAGATAAGTACGTGAAAGATATGATGCTTGAATTATGGACGAATTTTGCAAAAACTGGGTAAGTTGTAGACACATAATGTATTTTCTAGTTAAAGAACTGCCTGTTTAATGAGTTTTTTTGTGTAATAGTAGACAGATAGGCAGGCGGCCCACCTGATAGATAGTGGTCAACGTCGCCTATGGACATTTGTATTACTAGAGGGGTTACCAATGCGCTGCCGACCTCTCAGGAATCTTATGACGCTCTTTTTAAACAACTTCATATAGTATCGCAGATACCTACGCGAGGAATCCCTTCCAAATCTTTATAGTACCCGGTTTAAATAGTCTAGAGAACCGTAACGTAGTCGCGCGCAGAAGCTCAAGGTAGTGGGGGTGAATATCCAGTCGGTGGAATTCAGAAGTTGACATCATATCAAACACCTATTCAGAACATTCTGTTGTACAGGCTAAGCAATTCCAAATAGTCTGTCAGTATGGGATCGCCAACAATACGACGGGTGCGCGGCGCGCCGTTGAATGGAGTGAAGGGTCTGGTCAAGTCAGTCTTGTAAGCGTACATTTGGGCAATATTTCATGTGCGGTTTCACTTGCGCTTTGTTAAGATCAACCTGTTGCCTTGGAGTAAAATACTATTTGCACCGGTTTAGCACTCCAAGTTTGGCCTTGCTCTCCATATGATTCCGAAATGTTATTCGCTATGTCGAAGCCAATAATCCCGATACTACTAGAGATAGTTATAAGTATTTAGCGGGGCTTAATCGCGATAAAACATGTACATATTTATTTACCTCGACGTTTCGATCAAAGTTGAATTGGTCGTGGTTATGAGCGCAGTGAAGAGGCAGGTGTAAACGTCTTTAAGGGCGGGAATTTTCTCAAACTACCCGCGTTTGATTTAGAAATGTACCTACTGTTTCGACACACAACGTCGTTCAAGGTAAAAGGCCTTTGGTTCTATGATTTGGTGCATTTCCTTAGCACTTGATTCCAGGATGCAGCAGATTTAAAACCATCCTCTCTATTGAAATTATAAGATTTCCTTATTTCAATAGCTTCTTGGTCTGGAATTGTAGTGACATGTCGTTGAGAGGACTTTCGGGTCGCACAATCCAGTGGTCAGGTCCTGACTCTAGCAGATGTTCAGCTATAGCAGATTTCTCCACCAGGTGATTTTTCACAGCAGCGACTTCTTTGACCCTTATAGATCGCTTTGTTTGTCCAATACATGTACTACCGCAGCTGCAATCTACCCTGTATACACCTGGTGTCTGAAGAGGAGTTGGCAGCGCAAGTCAGGTCCCCAAGGACCTGACTTGCGCTGCCAACTTTGACATCGGATGATATACAGTGTTTGTTAATATTAGCAACATTGGTGTGTCGCAACTTTAGAACGCAACTTTGTTCAATATTCCTAAACGAAACCTTTATTTCACTACCTTCATCCCTTCCTTGACTTTCCTTGGCTAACCTGGGGGGTAGTTAAATAAACGTTGTTGACGTCTAACCGGCACGCGATCGAGTCGAGAGCTCCGTAAACTTTCCTCGAAATATTGCCAAAACGACAGTTTCCAACATCAGCCGCGACCATCGCGCATAGAAAATCATCGTTCATCTCACAAGACAATCAGCGTTGAATGCAAGGGAGAAGAAATCAAAAACTACGCGTCGTGTAACATCTGGCACGCGGGGTGAGCTGAACCAGGTAGCCTTTCATTTGATTCCCTTTTTTTCCCGAACATACAGCCGGGCTGGTGTCTGAAGAGGAGTTGGCAGCGCAAGTCACCTTTGACATCGGATGATAATAGTCTTAATGGAGAAGGACTTTAATACTGTTCCAACTTTATCTGTCACCCATTTTATATATGACATATATGACAAGAAAGTCGGTAGTCCCATCATCACTTAGATTTTCATCCTCTTCTCTCTGCGTCGTGCACATGAGTTTAAAAATATTAAATGTTTTGGGTGACTAACGAAACACATTAGTCCTTACCCTTACACTGAATTGCTAGGTTTGCCTTAACAACATCTTCGACTACACCACATACCATCAGATGAGATAATGGTCAAAGATTAACCTATCAGATATAAATAATAGATAAACAGTCTGGGTAAACGCGGGCTGCTAGTTCGGTACTTTAAATCGATGTTTACTCAGGTACACAGTAAACTTATTAGGAACTAATATAGATTTAGAAGTTATTAAATTAGTGTACTTTTCTTTCAGTGATCCTAATCCAAAAACAGAAGAATTTATTCCAACTAAATGGGACCCAATCACCGACGCCGGTCCAGCATGTTTTGTTATAGATAAGAAACCCTTTATGAAGAACGAAGTCTACCCTCAAAGAACTAAGCTGTACCAACAACTCTATGAAAATAAATTTGGAGAACAATAAGAAATACCTATGTAGTTTTCAAAATTAAACTTACTTGAACTCCTTTGTTTTTGTAACTTTCCCTGCAGCTACTGGTGGTATCTTTTTATATACTTAACCAGTCTCAACACAAAACCTTGGGGGTTTGCCAGGCGCTGTTGCCCAGCTGTGGCAATTCCCGGCACCTTCCAATCTTATAAATTCTTACGTTTCTTCGGCTAGTAGTTCCAGAAATGAGTTTTTTTTGTTTTTTTTTTTTATTTTTATTTATTTAATTCATAATTAGTACCGCTACAGAGCGAGTTACACTAATGATAGGTAGCAAAAACACAAAAACTAGCAAAATAACTTTTAAACATTAAAATAATCGCACAAATATTACAGACAGTCAATTAAAATAAAATTAATTTGTCTACAAATTACTATAATAAAATAAATCAGGTAAAAATTTAAATGTCAAAATCAAAATCAAAATTTAAATGTCAAGTTAATTAACATAAATAATAACTACAACTTACTATGATAGAATTAATCTGGTCAAAATCTATATGTCAAAATATTTACAACATTATTGTATTGTCGAAGCCCTTGTAAATGTTATCTCACAATATCGTAAACATTCTGTTAGAAGGTCACTCCAACAACCGTCAAATATATCAGTCTCTGGATTAGCGTCAAGAAGTGCATTAAATGCGCCAAGTGAGCGCGGTATTGGTGAGACTCTATAAGCAACCGTTTCTTCAGTACTTTTTTCAGTACGTCTTCAATCTGATTTCGGAATGTTCGCGGTAAAAATATTTTTAAAAAAATAATTTAACAGGTAAAAACTATTTTTTACCTAGCTAGTCGTAGGCATCGATACAGACCACTACATGGTGGTAGCACGTGTAAGTGGCCTGTGCTAGATGGTTTGGAAGAAATAAGTGAAATTGAAAAACTGTGGATGGACTTATGTCCATCCTGACAGAAACCCGCATGCCAAGATGAATGCTAAGTAGCGAAACAAAGTTTTTAATTTATATCATAGCTACTTAACTAGTTTTCAGTGCCCCATTTATTTTTTCGGCTTAGGCGCAGAATGTCTCTTTCGCAAAATGTATCTTAGGCGCAAAATGTATCTTTCTCACAATGTCTCTTTCGCATAAAGCCTCTTTCGCAAAAGATCGCTTTCGCACAATGTCTCTTTCGCAAAATGTCGCGACTGGAACTTAGAAAAAAAATTTGATTATTACAGAAAAATCATTTATTAAAGTTATAGGGTACACAAATCATAAATGTCATAATTTCGTAATTAAATAAAATTTAGTATGTATTTAGGTTTAAAAAAAATTTGGTACAATATTTCGATTTGAAAAAAAACAATTTTTACAGAAACATATATAATCTTCCCTACTTGGATTATAATAAACATTGATAACTATAAATAAGTGATACCAAAGAAAAGGCAAAATACAAATAAGACACAAAAATGTATTTTGATACGTTTACAGTAAAATCCAAGTTAAGCTATTTGAACATTTGCAAAAATATTATTTTCTTAATGAATTGTTGAAGCGTCAACTCATTACGCTCAAGTTGTCTCAATAGTTTTTTGTATTTACTGTCAAAGTAAATGTCTTTCTTCTGTCTGTTCTTTGTTTTTGTAAATAAATTATCTGTGATTTTTCTGTCCCAATATTTACTTTCTTTTCTTAATTTTTGTATAAAAATGTATAAATTAGGCTTTTTTGGTATGCGCCCTGCATTTATACGCCGATGCCACCCTTCTGCTGCGTTAGTTGTGCGATGGCGTTGGTGGGCACAACTTAGCAAGGATGGTTGCATTTTTGGGTACCATTGGTTTTCGTAATAGCGACGAAAATTGATCATTTCTTGAGTATCTGGAGCTATACTTAGAACGTATCCCCAGGCAGCGGGGATTTGTTCAGCGGGTACCAGTGCCATTATTGCAGTGATTCTTGCCACATTTCGGCCTTCCCTTGTACGTAATAACCGTTTTTTATCTGCATTTTTCCATATTGCTGCGTTATAATGTCTATAACATCCTGTTATTTCTGCTTCGGGAAAAACTGATTTTACGGCATTAATTTGTGTCATTTCATAATCACTTTTAAATGTTTTTATGATTATACCCAATTTTTCTTTTAGAATTTTATACAGACGCGTATATGTCTCTTAGGACTTATTGGGTAGTAAAGTATAAATTACTGGCATAATACTTGTACAGTTTTTACTAGATTCAATGTCCAAATGCAAAACATAAAATTGATAATAAGGTGGCGGCGCTGACATAAACGTGCCGTCTGCAAAATATGATCCGGGTTTCTTAACAATCTTCTTTCCTAAGCGTGTTGCAAATACCAAAATTTTTTCCGTTTGACCATCTTCAAAAATTAGGAAATTTTTACCTAGAACTTCTGGTACAGTCGTAGTTTCGGTACAGGTATGTTGTAGCCTATCTACGTTTAAATAAGACTTTCGTGCCCTATATAACGTGTCTTTGATCGATTTAAAGGAAGGAATTCGATAGTGTTCATAATCAGGTAGTTTTTTACGTATTTTTTCATCATTTTCTTCATAAATTTGTTGTATTGGACGAAAATCTTGACAAACAATCTTCTTTAAAAACATTATGTGTTCTTTAATTAAATTTTGAAATTCCATTGACTCACATGAATGCACCGATTTTCGTTTAATAATTTTTCCATTTTTATCGAATGATATTGAAGCACTACAGTCTCGTCTATTTATGCACCGCCACAAAGTACTACCACTTTTATTTGTTTTGCTCTTATTATATCTGTACTCACAATTTATAAGTGTTCTGTGTCCTTTTTGATTAGTAATATATTCGATTTCTTGATCCATGTTTAAGGTCAATATCACTAATGATTTTCTATGAAAAAGTAACAGAAAACAGACATCTCCGTCCGTCGTTTACACTTCGGCAGCAAGAATGACACATACATTTGTAAGATTTTTCATAATACCCTCACATAATGAATAACACATATACTTATAAGAATTTCAAATACTACTACTACTTTTTCAAATACCCTCAAAAAATGGTTATTATATTTGGTTGCCATGATTGAGCTCATTATACTTGACAACATATTAGTACATTTATGAATTTAAAAATAATATAAATAAATATCGTAAATTTAATTATTAAAATATTATAAATATTTTTTTCCTGATTCAAATATGTCTATATTTTGTTGGTATACAAAATTTTGATTTTTAATTTTTTTTATGCCTGATCGGTAAGCCTTTGACTACTATCTCACCTGATGGTAAGTGATGATGTGGTCGAAAATGTTGTGAACACACCGTCAGGTGCTTGGCGACAGATTTTCAACTGTAGGTGTAGCTACACAGGCGGGCATTCGGAAAGTGCCCTATCGCCATGCTGTAACGAATGCCATCCTAAGACAACAACCGGGACCGACGGCTTAACGTGCCCTCCGAAACACGGAAGCGCTCAGTAGTAATGTCACCAGCGGTCACCCATCCAACTCATGACCGCGGTGGACATTGCTTAACTTATCGGTTCAGAATGGATAAGGAAACTGCGCTACGAGCGCTTCAAAAATATTGAAACATGCATTTCAATATATATTTTTTCTTTCAATATATATTTTTGGATAGTAATACATACGTAAGTAAACTTTAGTATCAGAATTGGGACATTTATGATTTGTGTACCCTATAACTTTAATAAATAATTTTTCTGTAATAATCTAATTTTTTTTCTAAGTTCCAGTCGCGACATTTTGCGAAAGAGACATTGTGCGAAAGCGATCTTTTGCGAAAGAGGCTTTATGCGAAAGAGACATTGTGAGAAAGATACATTTTGCGCCTAAGATACATTTTGCGAAAGAGACATTCTGCGCCTAAGCCATTTTTTCTTTATTAAACAATAGAATAATATTTTATAGCAACATATTGAGTGCGGAACCCTAAAAGGAATTTATTCATTTAGATTACTTTAAATGTTTACCGTTGCAAATTTCATGAAAAATTTATAAATTTTTAATACCTACTCATTTATTCAGCGAAGTACCTTTAATTCCATTACTTTAAAAATAGTTGAAAAAACAACCTACACTACCTACAGCATTATTCAAAGATATTGTATTTAAGCTACGCACGCACGAGTTCGTGGGTTATGTACAAATTACGTTATTGTATAGATTACGCACACATTCGATACCTCTGGGCTCAAAGGTCGTAAAGGACAAAATGCGACTTTTCAGAAGAAGCCAAGAACGAAAAAATAATATGAAAAAAATCTCTAGCATCTTTGTTCCTTGAGTTATTTAAATGAAACCTAAGAAGAAAGTGCTTAGAATTTATAGCATTTTCTAAGGCAGTATTGAAAAATTTCCCTAGGGCTGTAGTTATCGAGATAGAATTCCTTTACAACCATGAATTTAAAAAATTTAGTTCTTTACACCCTTCAAATTTTTATCCTATGTTATCACTTAAGGGCGTAAATCTACTTTACTGTACAAAACTGAACAAAATAAGGAAGTAATCGACTAGTGTAATATTTTTTAGGGTCGTATGGATCACCCGCTAAGGTATTCTTTAAGCATAAATCAATAATTAAACTTAAGTAATCAATGAATTATGTAATAATTTGTATTAATTTTTATTATATTATATTTTCTTTTGCTCCATGGGGTGCTGGGTTAGAATTGCACCTCCCCATATCATCCCGTGGGTGTCGTAATAGGCTACTGAGGGGAAAATAATGGAAGGTGGTTCTATAGAACTGCTATCTTACATGCGATCCCCAAGCCGCCTGCCAAGCGTGGGGATTATGGCAAATAATCCCTTAATAGGTTCTTGATGTGTTCAGTAGTGGACAATCCGGCTGATACAGTACAGTACAGTATATTACAATTATTATTACCTACGGGATATTTACCGTGTTTTTGGTTAATTTTGAGCTTCCGATATTTCGGCACTGTTGCAAGCGCCATGATCACGAGTAAACTGAAGTCTATGCCGAAATATCAGGAGCTCAAAATTAACCAAAAACGCGGTAAATATCCCGTTGGTAATAATAATTATAATTTTAATGACCGTGACAGTATATTATATTTTTTTTACAAAAAATAACAAATAATTATTCAAATAAAACGTACATGTATGTAAAGAAATTGAGATTAATTCTAGATTAATAAAAATTGAACACAAAGCTTTAAATTATGAACTCTTTTCTTTAATTAATTACTTTTTTCTTGAATCAACTTAATAAACTTTGCACTTCTTTCTGTAATCAACTTTATAGACATGGTTTCTTCACTAATTTTACTTCTTATTTTCTTCGTCATCCTCTTCGTCTGTTTCGTTTAAAGTCTCGCGTAACTCAGAATTGCATGGCAGTTCCCTATATTCAGTATGAAATCTTTTAGGTATTATTCCATTTTCTCAAACATTTATCAGATCCTTATATATCAGCTGCTATTGGTAATCTACTGTTCTGTAGCTGCTTCACTGCATCATACCAATCACTGGTTCATTATTATTCTCGCTTTTTTTCTCTTTTTGACCGCCCTTTCTCCTTTCCTTTTCCTTTTATTTTCCTGGGGTTCTCTCACATAATGTTACACAATGAGTTTATGTATCGTCTTCTATGGAGTATTTAACAAACATTTTGTCGTTGTGGTTTTTTTTTAATTTACCTACTCTGTTAGTTTTTTAATGTCGTTGGCGTGAATATATTTGTAACTAAATCATCAAAATTTAGAAAATTGGAAAATTCTATGACGTTGACTTCGTAAGGTCTTGGTCTTTTGCTGACCGTTTCAAAATATGTAGACCACTGCGAGGGACTCCATACAATAATATTTCGCACTTCCCTTTCATGTGAACCATTTCCTAAAATCAGCAATTAATTTGGAGGTAATTCAAATAAACTATCTACTCCCGGGCCATACATAAGTACATGCCTGTCGATACAGTCCATGTTTTTATAAAATAAAATAAAAACATGACAATAAAAACATACAATAAAAACATGGACTGTATCGACAGGCATGTACTTAGGTATGGCCCGGGAGTAGATAGTTTATTTGAATTACCTCCAAATTAATTGCTGATTTTAGGAAATGGTTCACGACAGCTAATACGGTTTGGTTTTTGTTCTGGCCACTACATGCATTGCAGTACATCAGCAGATGTTTTACTCCCATTTTGTCCTTTTCTTCGAGATATTTCATTTAGCAAGTTGCAATTTCATAGTTTACTTTTTTACCATAGCACACACACACACCTATAACAATTTACATCCTGTGTGCGACTTTCATATACGGTAAAATTAAACACCGAATATTTTCTTGAATAGTATTAAATCATACTATTTCCATGTGGTGTATTCAGGACTTTTTGTAAGTCAAAACTGCACGTTACAGTTACATTGTTGAGTGAATTAAGGGTTAGATGTATCTTGAATCTCTTATAAGTAGCTTTCTTCTCTTTGTGATGAGAGTTCACTTGCTAACTTTATTTTTCTTTATTAGTAATTAATGCGCACAGTCCGTACCTACTATACTAGGACTACAAACTACAACGTATTGTATTTGACTATAGGTATTTTTAATGAGTATTACAAACATTGAATTAGGTAGGAGTTGAAGGTTTCTGTACAGAAATTCAACAATATGAAGTGAATACCTAAACTTTGGAAGTTGAGACAAATCTTGAAATTTCGAGCATCGTTATGATAGATTTCACAAAATTGTGAGTTTATTGTTTTCTGCAAAGGGTTTATTTTTTATTAAGTTAGGTAGTACATTCTAGAATGTTCAAACAACAACGAATTAAATCCATAAATTCGTTGTTGATTCTAGGATTTATGGGACACAATTCCTCACGTACGTTTATTTACACCCTTAGTGGAAGCACAAAATAACAATGAAACTAGGTAGTAAAAGACACTTGTATTTTATTTATTTTAAATTGAGAGGGAGTAAAAGACAATTTGTAAAAATCATGTCCTTTACATCCTTATTTTGAGGTAACTTATAATAACCACCTGAGGTGGTATAAGACAATTAATAATTTTAATGTATTTTATGCCCAATATTTGTTTTATACTTTGCTTTACTACCAAAATATATATAATCTGGTAACTAAGTGTTATTTGCATCCATATTTTCTCGGTAAACTTGTTTATCGTATCAAATTATGTGGGTCGTAAAGGCATTTTTTTTATGAATTTCGTAAAACGGAATATACAGATCGATAGAGCATTAAAAACTGAGTAAAACCATGTCAAAAACTCATTTTCGCCCAAATGTCCTTTACGACCTTTGAGCCCAGAGGTATCGAATTATATCAAGGGTCTGCTAACACTGGACGGAAAGTAAATTTGTACTAAATCGTCGATCGCCCCCATTATACTTAGACGCGCGAGAAACACTCGATTTATCTCGTCCTCAAAACTGAGGTAGAGAAAATATACGCAAATACTCGCAGATAAGTGTCAAAAATCGATTAAACGTAGGGCGCGCATGTTAGTGTTGGTCGACAAGTTGCCACAGGTATCTCAAAATGTACGTAAACACGGACGAGTTCTTTGCTCTGCCATGTTAGCATTCGTAGACATATGTCAATATGTCTATTTTACACGAGATAAAGGGTAGACAAAATTTACTCGCGGCGTGCATGTTAGCCGGGCTGGTGTCTGAAGAGGAGTTGGCAGCGCAAGTCACCTTTGACATCGGATGATAATAGTCTTAATGTAGAAGGACTTTAATACTGTTCCAACTTTATCCGTCACTCATTTTATATATGACAAGAAAGTCGGTAGTCCCATCATCACTTCGATTTTCATCCTCTGCTCTCTGCGTCGTGCACATGAGTTTAAAAATATTAAATGTTTTGGGTGACTAACGAAACACATTAGTCCTAACCCTTACACTGAATTGCTAGGTTTGCCTTAACAACATCTTCGACTACACCACATACCATCAGATGAGATAATGGTCAAAGGTTAACCTAGAATCGTGAAGGAATACAAGCACATATTGTAAAATGCTTTCGTTTACAATACTAAGGAACACACATAGACATAATTGTAAAAAAAATGCCTTACGTTTTCTGCGTGTCTGCCTGCCTAGAGCAAACCGTCCTGGGCAAAACTGTCATTGTTTTTTTTTGTAATCGATGCTTATGTGGTAAGAAGCCCTGGCGTGGGCCTAATGTGCAGAAGCACCCCACTCATAATACATCCACTTGAGTATTGGCATGCTACTCATACGGCGCATTTTTACTTCGTATTCTCTAACAACTCATGGGAAGAAATGCATACGGGATGCGAGTTAGGTATACAGCTTCCCATTAACATCCTTGTATGCTACATACATCCATAAAATCACGCCTCTTTCCCGTTGGGGTAGGCAGAGACCTCAGATTTCTACTTACCTACCTATTACACTCCACACACTACCACAGATTATCCTTACATATCTCTTTCGCTTAATTTACACTAATCAATCCTTTCATAAATTTCATGAAAGTCGGTTAAGGGTACTCCTGACTTGGCCTTTTTTCAGTACGTCTTCAATCTGATTTCGGAATGTTTGCGGTAAAAACTATTTTTTAAAAAATAATTTAACAGGTAAAAACTATTTTTTACCTAGCCAGTCGTAGGCATCGATACAGACCACTACATGGTGGTAGCACGTGTAAGTGGCCTGTTTAATCAATGGCGACACCGAGTGCGTACTCCAACAAGTGTAAATTGTTTAGATAGATAGATAGATAGATTTAGAACGAGTGAAAGTTGAAATGCAAGGGAAGGATGTTAAAAATTAGAATGTTAATAAGCTACAAGAAAAGCTAGATGGTTTGGAAGAAAGAAGTGAAATTGAAAAACTGTGAATGGACTTATGTCCATCCTGACAGAAACCCGCATGCCAAGATAAGGCTTGCCGTGTTCTGGAGTCGCCAGGTCCCAGGGCAGTTTGGCACGCTTGAGAGTAGGCACGCCCCTAGCCACACACCCAAAGGCACGGCAGACACCGGATTGGTGGGAAGGGAAGAAAAATAGAAAGGATTGTTGAGTAGGAAAAGATATTCTGGTTATTGTGGTGTTATGTGGGTATCGGACTCTGGAGTCCTAGCTGCTACTACCTTTACCATACCCTTCCAAGGTATCCTACATACCTATTTCTTACCCAAACTCATAGAATCTATGCAAGAGTTGCATACCTCCACAATAACCGGACAGGCAATTGTGGATGTGTATGTCCCTAACGAATGTATGTCCCTGGCGAAATTAACTGATAAATGATAAATGATGTTGTCTTAGGTTTTCGCGATTGTTACAAACAGTAATTAAACAAATTTAAACGGTTTAAATTGCGTATATTTGTCATTATTTTTGTCTTGTAGTGATCGTGGCCACCCCGTGACCACGATCACTGCAAAGTGTTTGAAACGTCGGGACAAAAATAATGACAAATAACCCCGACTTCTTTTTTTTATCTGTCTTGTGAGGTTCTGAACGCGCCCCAACATGACATAAAACCATGGATGTAATAAGTACTACGTACAACAGGAATGAGCTCTATCTGTGCATCATGCAGCTAAAATAAAGAAAATAAAAACTTATGCTAAGGTCGTAAGAGTCTTGCTGCGCGCAAAATAGAAATGAAGCCGATTGAGAAGGCTACCACTGAACCCTGTGTCCCGTTCTAACAGTGACTTAGAGTTGCCAGAGTTAAGTTGATTTCAATCCTTTCGTTGTTTGTAGAAAAATTTGCGACTGATGTAATGTAATGAAGTAAAAACATTTTCTTCTAAAATGTTCCTAAATATAAATAATTATTTATTACCGACATGTTAAAGCAATATTATTTGTTGCTCCGTGTAAAGCCTTATTAACGCAAAAAAATTGCGATTGGCGTATAGGTTTTCCTTTATTTGTATGAAATACGGACACCAGACCTGACAACGCTACATGAAATCGCCGACTCTATATTACTATAGGTGTGATTTTTGAAATTTTAGTACAAATGGGGAGAATTTGTATGATTATGATTATGCCCCTTTTAAAAGAAGCTTGCGGGGAAGTCACAAGAGATGCCTGGGCAAAGGTTGTTGAGAAGACTAAAAACCTGATTTTGGAACATTTTGACGAAAATATCAGGATCGATTCTGTTATTGATCATAATATAATTATACATGGTGGCGAAGATGATGATGATGAAGACACCACTTACTTGATTTCAATTTATGAATTTAAAAAAATATTGGTTTTCACACTCAAAAAGCTACTTTACGTCAAAGTGCGTCAAATGTGCGTAATTTTATAGTACAGATAAAAGTCTAAGTGAATTGCTTGTCAAAATCGCGCTACGGTTCTCAAACTGAAAAAAATAAACATTTTTGCGAAACAGCCGGACTAAAGAACCACATTTTTTTTTAATATTTCGTTTTCGAAATATGCATAAGTGATGCCGCAATTTAGTATTTTCATAATTATGAAATAAATTTATTTTGTAAAGACAATGATGAATTTTATGACGGTACATACTATATTACTCAGTAGATTACTTATCTTAAAAGGGTCCAAAAAAACAATGAAAATAACCAATATTTGCAGCAAGGATAAAATAATTAAAAGCATTCTTGATATTTATCTCGGATTTCGGATATAATTATCTCGGATAAAAGAAAGTGTTTCATAATATCGAGTATAACGTGTGTATTACAGCGCGCCATTTAGATCAGATTATATTATCAACTGTAGGTTTACTTCCACGCCATCTAGTCAAAATCTCTCTTACTCTTTCGCAAACAGGCTTGCATCGATTTTATTTTACTCGCGCTCACCACGGTAATATCACGATAATTAAGATTACCGTGGTAATATGTAATATTATCTATTAGGCTCTGTTCAGACGTACGCGGTTTGAGGGCGGCGAGCGTGCGGCACGGCGGGCGGCGCGCGGCTGCGCGGCGGCGCGCGGTCCCTGTGAAATAATAGCGCGCCGCGCGCCCCTCAAACCGCGCTCAAATCGCGTACGTCTGAACTGAACAGAGCCTTACCGTGCCCTCACATATTTCTCCTTCCGATTTGCTTCGGTTCTTCTTGTAGTAATGTAATTCTTGTCTCTTGAAATAATTTTGTAACAGTAGTAACCACTTCTCCTTCAATAATAAACCTCTGTTCGTATTTTATTAAATATTTTTTTTATTCATTTGTATTGAAATGTCTGATTTGGTAGTTAATACTGAGCAGGGGAAGTTAAAAGGGCAAATCACGAAAAATGAAAATAATGTGCCATACTCAGTTTTTAAGGGAATTCCGTACGCAAAACCACCTGTCGGCGATCTGAGGTTTTCGGTAAGTCAGTTTCATTGCGATTGCCAGAATCTATATTATCGTAAGGTACCATCAGAGCATGATATCTATATCCTGTGTTTATATCTTATAGTCACCAACTTCGTAGGTCGTTGCTCGACAGTACGGAAATCAAACTGCTGAGTTTTGAAATAAAGCTCATATGCTACCTGACGATTACGACTATCGCTCCATCCGAAATAATCCTAATTTTCACTGAACCCAAATTATAATCCTACTAATATTATAAATGCGAAAAATTGTGAGTGTGTATGGATGTATGGATGTTTGTTACTCTTTCACGCAAAAACTAATGAATGGATTTTAATGAAACTTTACAGTAATATAGCTTATAGACATCAGAATAACACATAGGCTATAATTTGTAAAGATACTGTGTGAATTGTCGAAAATATAACGATAAGTGTCAAGTAAGTAAGTAAAAAATCAGCCATATGCGAGACATTCTGGCGTGCGCTGCAAAAACCGAAAATTTCGAAAATTCGAAAAGTTTCACTCGTAAATATATAATGTATAACGGATATGTTTATCTCAATTTTTCCTACAAAAAAATCAGCGACAGCATATATCTATCTTTTATGTGTAAGCCATTATCGCCAATATAGTGCATATGTGTTTGTATGTTCATTACTTTTTCACCCTTAGACGACTGGACCGATTTTGATGAAATTGGGTATGACGGATAGCGAGATAAATAACTCTTTATTGAAAACCCGATAACAACAACAATAAACTTACCTATTACTAAAATATAAATTAAAACCGAGTGTATCAATTGATTGTCTTACCGCTCAGAGCGATCTCTTCCAGACAATCCGTCAACAATAGATATGGTCAAAATATTGGGTGGGGTTTCTCATGGTCTTAATAATTGTACATAATATAAATAACTGCTATATAGCTTTACGTTTTCTAATGACATAGAATGAAGAAATTTTAATTGTTCCTTGAAGTAGCGCGGATAAAGGATTGAACAGAATACTGTGAAGGAGAGATAATATATGAGCATTCCGGCGACGACGAATAAGGAGCCACTTGAGCTTATCACGAAAATCGGAGATATGATCATATTTGCGTAAGCCATATATAAATCTTATACCTACAAAAAGTAATGTTATTGAGGTAGATAAGGCGCTGGATTAACACATATTATATATTTTATCATCATCATCCATCAAACCCGCGCGTGTAACCGCGGGGCGCAGCTAGTTCTTATATATTTTTACTCGTTAATAATAAATATTTTGTTTGAGTCGTTTACAAAAGAAAATATATGCTCATAGAAAAACAAAAACCCATCTTCATATTTTGGCAGAAAAATGAAATGATTTTAGGGTTCATGAATATTCATTATTTAAATAGAATAACAGGCTATTCAGAAATGTTATAACAAAGAGTTTTTATGTATGCCTCAATAACCTTCAGTACGGAAAAATGGAAATGTACGAAGAATATTTTCACGTGATCATATCATTCGTTTACAACTTTAAATGTGGCCTAAATGTGGAAGATTCTAATACCTAGTTAGACTTCAAATTGCATTTGTGGATCCCTTTTAAGGCAACTGTGTACAGTTGGTTCAAGGAATTTATGCGAGGTCAGCAAACTTAGGAAAGATGTATTCCTACTTTGGCAGCTATTATAGAAGAAGCAGTTAAACATTTTATCCACGATAATAGGCGAAATTCAAGTGCAGAGCCAACTTGAAGGTAATAGCCATCTTGAAGAAAGACCAGGAAGTGTTCACAAGGTTTTACATATCCCATCTTCACGTGAGGATGATCATTTTGTCGTGGGTGCTCCGTGGGCTGCTCCCTACGACTTATACGCGCTCGCGAACTCTACGCTTTTTTATGCTATTTACTATACACACCGGTCAAACTTCTGGATTGTCCTCCCTACCTCCTCTTTTCTTATCCCCAAAAGTAAAAAATCAACTGGAAGATGCGCTAGCTTTCGAGCAGGTTCTGGAGGAGGTGTATGCGGCGGATTGAAAAGTGTTTTGAAACGACAATTATGATATAATGACGAATAGGTCTATAATTGACGATTCCGCCTAATTTTCTTGCTAAGCCGAAGTGAGGTCACAAACGCCACGTAGCCAAACCGGAAGAATTTTCGACGCGTTTAGATTCTATATGAAACATAGTCAGGAGGTCTCTAGACTCAGGGGATCAGAGTTTATGAGAGTTTATTTAGAGGATGTTAACAGGGTGATCCCCTTGGTCCAGCCATCGTTAGCCTTGTCATATTTAATTATTTACGAATTACTATATAAATAAATACCTAAATACAATGAAATACATATCTACATTAAATATTAATGAATAAACCTATACTTACAGAAATTTATTAATATATATTTTAAATCATATAATATGTATATAAATACTTACAAATAAATTATCATGAGTAAAAAAAAAAATTGCTTAGTGTGGACATCTAAACTTTTATGACCATATTTTTGAAAATATATAGACTGGGACTTTCGAATCGAGACTGGCAGTCTGTCCCAGAATTCAACAACATGCACTGAGAATGAATCATCATAGAATAGAAAGCTGTACTGTGCAACTGTGTTCGGTTCATGATTTTGATGAGTTAGCAAATAGACGAGAGAGATAAGTCAGAACTTGTTTAGTTTTTGGCTGACATCTGTTCATTATAGAACGTCAAGAACTGTGGCTGTTTTTGGAACCCTCAGTAAAATATCGAACACAACCTAGTTATCAACTTCTTTTACGATATTAAAGTTAAGCCGTTTCACACGTAAATCTTGAAAGGGCTATTAGACTAAATAGTCTACCGTGCTTTGGTTATTTTCACGAAGGCCTAATTTGGCGGTCGTCCTGTTCACCAAAATAGATCGGCAAAGTGAATGTTATCAATGAATTCCGCTCAAAGAATATGTATGTATTTACTTACCTTGTTGACCTTTGACTGTGTATTTATTGACGATATGCTAGTATATATATATATACGATATGGAAGTCAACTACGAATGTCCTATATATATATATATATATATATATATAGAACATTCGTAGTTGACTTCCGCAAAATAATAACAAAATAAAGAGAAAATTATTGTCTTGTATCGAATTCAAATTCAAAACAATTTATTCAACTTAGGCGTCTATGACGCTCGTATGAAGGCCAATATTGAAATATTCTACATTAAACTGCCACGTAAAAAAAACTAGTGACACTGCGAGAAGAACGGGCAAGACACTCGGGGCCATTCTTTTAAACTTCCTTGAACAATGTATTACATACAATATAATAAAATGACTACATTTTTTTTTTTAATTACGTTGGTGACATATAGCTAGGCAGAGGCGGAATTGTCCAAGATTTTTTGTCAGTTTGTGTACCTTGACTACCTAGTATATTTCATAATCAAAATATTTTTCACGTACAACTTGAATTTACCTTCTATAAGCATTGATTATGTTTGAGTTTTTTTTTATATAACCGCACATAATTACCTAAAAAGACCTTTTATTTGTCTTTGCTAACCTTAAACCTGGCACCGGTATTTTATATATATTCCTGGTGTTATAATCGTGATTGTCATTGTTTAATTTAATTATAATCAAAATTTTGCGAACATACATAATATTTTCAAATATATACTGGCTCGGTAAAGGGAAAATATAAATTTCTTTAAATAGATCTCTTAGAGATTCCCTAGGTTCCATTTCAATTATGGCTCGAATTGCTCGCTTTTTTAAGATAAAGAATTGCATGCTTTTTTAAAATAAATGCGTTTAATTGCTTCTCATTATCTTTTTCAGGCACCACAACCACCTGAATCATGGAAAGGCTTGAGAGACGCTACAAGAGATTGCAATACTTGTGCTCAACTAGATACAGTGACAGGTACAGTAGTTGGAGACGAAGACTGCCTATTTCTCAATGTTTACACTCCGAAACTGCCAGATGCATCTCCTCTATTACCTGTGATGGTCTTTTTCCATGGAGGAGGATTTGTATTTGGTTTTGGAACTGACAGTGGTCAACATGGCCCTGAATTTCTCATTGAAAAGAACGTAGTACTAGTATCATTAAACTACAGAGTTGGAATACTAGGATTTTTATCCCTGGATAGGAAAGAAGCTCCAGGAAATATGGGTTTGAAAGATCAAGTTCAAGCTCTCAAATGGGTTCAAAGAAATATTTCTAACTTTGGAGGGGATCCTAATAATGTTACTATATTTGGAATAAGTGCTGGCGGTGCATCTGTTGAATACTTACTTCTATCACCAACAGCAAAAGGCTTGTTTCATAAAGCTATCGCTCAATCTGGTTCTTCTTTGTTGCATTGGGCACATAACACTGATGTTAAAGCTCTGGCATCCAGGATACCAACAGTAAAAGGGAAAACTATTACAAATGATGATGAGCTTCTTAAGTATCTGAAAGAAATGTCCATTAATGACCTTATAAAATATTCGATAGCGGTTATCCAAACTGATAAATTTAAGGGAGGATTACATTTTGGATTTGTTCCAACAATTGAAAAACCTGATGGCTGGGAACCTTTTATAAGTAAATGTACGTACCAAATGCTTAATAACGGAGACTTTACTAAAGTTCCATACATGTCTGGTATTTGCACAAGAGAAGCTCTTTTGATGTTATCACATGGTATGCCTATTCTAGAGAAACTTGTGAGGGAAAATATTTTTTTAGAACACTTCCCATTTGAACTGGATGATGTTGAAAAAGTCGAGTTTGAAAATAAATTGAGAAAAATTTATCTAGGAGACAAAACTTCTAATGAAGTCGATGCTTTTGCAATTGATTTTTTCAGTGACACTGATATTGTCGGTGGAGTTTATACGTCAGCTTTGCTCATCGCCAAACATAATTCTCCTGTGTATTTCTACGAGTTTACATATGATGGTGCTTTGAATTATGTAAAGAAAGCTTATAATATTAGCAGAGAAGGAGCCTGCCATGGTGATGATGGAGGTTATTTGCTAAAAAATGATGAGTTGACAGTAGAAGTCTCCGAGACTGATAAGTATGTGAAAGAAATGATGCTTGAATTATGGACAAATTTTGCAAAAAATGGGTAAGTTGTATTATTCTAGTTAGAACTGCCTGTTAAATGCGTTCTTATCATGTATTTGGAACTGGATTTTAAAGTGTCAAGGCTGAGAGGTGCTATACTAGGAAGATGAGCTGTGGTGGAAGAAAAAAATCTCCTATAGCATCGCTGCGCACAGTTAGGCTATGAGTCATATTGGTGGTTTTTTTTTTCAGATTATTCTTCGTTGTACACCACTTATCTTACTCGCACAGCTCCTTTCAATAACGAAAGAATTAAAACTATAAGCACAAAAAAATAATAAAGAGATACTTACTATTTTTTTTACTGGCGTTATGGCTTTATATAAAATATAAAATACTACGAATTGTATACAACACTACAGCTACTACAATAAAATCATTTAGATAACTATATATGTCATTGCAGGCTCACAGTCAGTTCAAATGCTCCAGCCCACTACTAGTTGGCAGCGTGCCCAGCATGCTGGCAGCATTGCCCCGTTGCTTTTCTTGATTTTTCTTTCTTGAATGCTTATTCGTTGAGCCAAATTGGTGCCAGCATTTATATGACGCGTCGCGTCGACCAAGTGCTCTGATAAGTTTTGGAAAATAAGATGAGCTCCCGGTCCCCACGGACCCAACGTCTCCACACCAAACGGCTCGAATAACCCATACCCAGGTTAGCATACTTGCGCCGCTTGAGTTGCTTCGCCGAAGCAGCCGCTGCGCCAGCCCTCACGTTGGTTTCATAAAGATGTGAAGGCACTAAAGTGTCTACGCATGTAGCGTCCCACACTAAAGGCTGTCCACGTAACTTATCAGATATAAATAAACGCTATGGGTAACACGCGGGTTGCTAGTTAGGTTCCTTGAATCGTAGTACAATACCGTATGGTATACTACGATTAAAGTAAAGTTTACTGTGTATATTAGTGTATACTAATATACACAGTAAACTTTACTGTGTTACTCACATAGTTTTGGAAGTGATTAAATTGGTGAACTTTTCTTACAGTGATCCTAACCCAAAGACACAAGAATTGATTTCAACTAGATGGGACCCAATCACTGACGCCGGTCCAGCATGTTTTGTTATAGACAAGAAACCCTATATGAAGAACGAACTCTACCCTCAAAGAACTAAGCTGTACCAAAAACTCTATGAAAATAAATTTGGAGATATGTAAGAAATACGTTGTCTTATAGAAATTAAACTTGCTTGAACTTCTGTGATATTTTTATTTTTGCAATTACGCATCCTCTGCGGATTAAGTATATTACAACCCTTTTTGTAACTTTCCCTGCGGCTACTAGTGTTATCTTATTATATAATTAACCAGTCTTGGGGGTTTGCCAGGTGCTGCTGCCCAGCTTATCGTATTTGTCCAGGAAGATATAAAGGGAGGAGGGGTTCAAATCCCGGCACCTTATCGTCTTATACATTCTTAAAATGGGTAAATTCTTACGTTTCTTCGGCCAGTAGTATCTGTAATGAGATGGATTATCATGAGCATGGATTGCTGATCAGCTGTTAATCTTGTAAATGAGGCTTTCTTATCCTTCTTGCCCTGTTTCAGTCGGATTTAGAGGTCGACACAGTATGTCATTTGTTTCGCTCTCTTGGCTTTAATCAGTGACCCTAAACAGTTAAACGTAACGGCTTATAATTTTTTTTTAATTATTTATTAGGATAACAGAACAGGATTACACTCCACTCTCTTCTTCACTTTCTATCTAGATAATATTTGAATAATGATTAATAGATAAATCGCTACTAATAGCGGATTGAAATTTGAGAAAAATGGGTATTTTGGGCGAAATGTACAGAAATTCCCATTTTACGTTCTTTAGTGTGATACCCTAAGATAGACTTTGATTTCCACTACGATGTTGATCATCAAACGTTTGATAAGCAGTTCGTAGGTATTTTCAGCAACAGTTCGTCTTAGTGGGTACTCTAGGAAGTGGAATTATTAGGTGAACAAGACTTAAGAACTAACGTCTCGAACATTGCAGTGTAAATTCTACCGAAGACGTAGACTTGATTCTCATGTGGATCTCATCACATGAACCAAAACGTCCACTTTTCAACAAGTTTGAAACCCATTGAGAGAATTTGACCCAATGCCCAAGCTTGCATATTGAAATGCACCAGAACGGTATTCTGGTTAAGTTATCGTTTTCCATCCGAAACAAATTCTGTGTTTTCACTTACCTACTCGTAGGTAAGTGAAAACACAGAATTTGTGTGTCCACCAATGGGTGGCATGTTTGTCCACCAATGGGTGGCATACACTACTGACCTATAGACATGTCTAGTCTGTCACGGTCATTAACACTATAATTATTATTACAAACGGGATATTTATCGTGTTTTTGATTACTTTTGAGCTCTCGATATTTCGGCACTGTTGTAAACGCCATGATGACGAGTAAACTGAAGTCTGTGCGAGTAGATGGTAGGCACTAAGAGCAGACGAACCGGTCTACCCTCTTTCTTGTACGCTTTTTCGGCAAGGCGATGCTATTATTGTCTCTGTCACTCACACCATATCGAGAGCTCGAAAGTATTCAAAAACACGGCAAATATCAAATTTTTAATAGTAATTATAATGTCTAGTCTGGCCAAATTCATTATCTTTCTACCCTTATGGTGGTCCTTTTTTTTTTGATGGGGGAAATGCCTTCGCACTACCCTTCCACCATGGGGGCGGCGGAAGGGGATTTGTGGGACTTGAACCCACTAAAACCCCCCCGTGAGCAGTCCGGGTGGGGCAAGATAGGGTCGCGTTAGCAATCACTAACTTGCCCCAGCGGTCTGCGCCTGCGGAGGGGCAACCCGGCTTACCAAGGCCACCCACCTAACGTGTAGGCCCGTGCAAGCTGGACCCTTACGTTTGTCCCACTCATGTGGTGTCAGGGTAGAAACTTGGAGGAATAATATAACATATTGTTAGAACGAGAAGTGGAGTTTGTTTAAAATAACACAAGTTAGAACAAGAAATCCGTTTTCAATTAACACATCAGTAGTCACGTTCAAATATTACACAAAAGAAAGTGTACTCACAGAGCTCACAGTTCACTTCACAAAAACACTTGTAAAATAAACACACAATTCACTATAGAAATAATAGCTCACGTGGCCCTATTACGACCGACAGAGACCGAGAGATTCTAGCAGACGTCCGTTCAGTACGAGCGCTGCAAAGCAAATGATCGTTTTTGTCGTGTTTCGTCAACCCATAAGTGGGCTGGTAGAGGTGTCGAGCTATAGCTCCTAACCTCTGCTGTACCTCGTGGGGCTTCTACTCCACGGTTACTCTTTACTGCGCAGGCTACTCTTGATTATTGCCGCTCTGCGCAGTATCTGTCTCACACTCTTGTATGTGTGTTTTCTTTGGTGCAGCATATGATTGCCATTATCATCTTGGTATGTTCTGGCTACTGGTTTGCTGTGGTGGCTTCCTCCTCACCTGGTACTATAAGTTCCCTTGGCAGGGGTCGCCATTTATGTTTCAGTCGGCTTTCTGGTGGCCTAGTATGTAGGGGGGCTATCCCACGAAGGTGTTCATGGGGGCCATTATCAGCTGAATCGAACATCTTTTTGGCTAGTCTTATGATAAATTGATGTATTGACTCCATTTTGATGTCTTTTGCTATTGTATCATTACGCACATATCTTCCAGCTCCGGTAATTACCCGGAGGGCGATATTCTGCTGGGCCTGTAGCTTCTTTTGATTTGTGCTTGAGCAGAGGTTGTACCAAGCTGGTGTCGCGTATGTTAGCCTTGATCTAACATAGGTTTTGTAGACTCCCAGCTTGGTTCGAAGTGGCAGCTTGGAGTTAAGCACAGGCCTCAGCATCGCTCTCGCCGCCCGTGCATGGTGGATGGCGTGTTCTGCTTGCTTGTGCATGCGTAGTCTTTGGTCTATAGTGACCCCCAAGTACTTAATGCTGTACTGCCATTCGATCTGTTGTCCTTGTAATGTCAGCTGATGCAATGGCTTCTTCTTTTGGCGACTTACACATATCGCAGCTGTTTTACCCACGTTCACTGAGATGCGCCATTTGTTTAGCCACTCAGGAAGCAGGTTCATCTGTTTTTGCATCTTCTTGGTTGCGAAATCCATGTTGGTGGACGTGGAGAGGAAGGCGCTGTCGTCAGCGAATAATGCCAGACTAATTTTGTATTCGCCTTCTTTTCCTGATTCGTATAGCGGGATGTCGTTGGTATACAGGCCGTATAGCCCGGGCGATAGGCAGCTGCCCTGGGGTACACCGGCCTGTATACTTCTACGTTCTGAGTTTCTTTGTTCAACTGTTACATAGAATTCCCGGTTATGTAGGAATTCTTGTATTATCCTTATATATTGTTTGGGCATCTCTGTCTTTGCTAATTTGTAGAGAAGGCCTTCGTGCCACACTCTATCGAAGGCCTTCTCCACATCGAGGAATACGCCCACTGTGCAACGGTTCTTGTTTAGGTTCGCAGCCATCTCGTGCAGCACTCTGGTGAGCTGAAGAGTCGTGGAGTGGTGGCTGCGGAACCCAAACTGTTCCTTTCTTGGCGTCATATATTTGCGAAGTCTCCCCAGTAGGAGCCTTTCAAAAAGTTTGGCCAGGTGCGGGAGTAGTGATATCGGCCGATATGACTGGGCCAGTCTCCTATCCTTTCCTGGTTTTGGGATCATGATGACCTTGGCTATTTTCCATTCTTCTGGGAAGTGTCCGGTTCTTAGGATCCCATTGAAGAGCATAGTGATAGATACTATGCCCTTCTTTGGGAGTTGGTGGATAGCTGCTATAGGAAGGTCATCATGTCCCGCTGCCTTTTTCCTTGGAAGTCTTCTAATTGCTCTCCATGTTTCCACTGGGGAGATGAATTCACTACCACCCAGTGGTTGTACTTGCTCTTCGAAGATCTTCTTTACTGTTTCGATTACTTCGTGCTGGTGGTTGCGTGCCGTTTGGCTCGCATCTGGCCTTATTGGGTGGAGAGTGAACTGCTGTTCCAAATGTTTGGCTAGTATCTCTGCTCGCACCTTGGGGTCATATTTCCTTGTGCCGTTATCCCATAGAGGGTATATAGGCTGCTTAGCTCTCGTTAGGGCCCTGTTTAGGTGATGTAAGTTGGTGGTGTGCTCTGTCGCTTTGTCGATCACACGATCCCACGATTCCCCTCTCCACCCCTCAACAGCCAGTGAGATTTTGGCTGCAAGGGCGTTGAGCTCCTTTTTTAGTTTAGGGCATCTAGTGGTACTCCAGAGCTTCCTGAGTTCTTTTTTGTTCTTTATGTCCTTTTGGAGCTGAATGGGCAGCTCCGTCTTTTTGTTTGGCGGTGGGCATGTGGTGGTTGCCAATTCCTTTGCTTCCCTCATCTTCTCCGTTACCAGTCTGGTCGCACTTTCCACGTCAGCTGCGGTGTTGATTGGGTCGACTTTTAAGTTTTCGAGTTGGCTTGCATATGCAGTCCAGTTTGTGCGTTGGTTGGGTGTTTTGTTGAGTGGGCTTGCCTGAGTGCCCACAGTGATGAGGATGGGGAGGTGCTGCTCGTCCATGTCGTACAGCACCTCCACATTTATACTGCCTCTCAGTCCTTTGTGGGCTACCACATCCAGGACGTCGGGTTGGTGGTCGGGGTTGGTGGGGACGTGTGTAGGCTCATCTGGACCCACTATCTCGTATCCACCCTTTTCTGCTGCTTCGTGGAGTTTCTTGCCTTGCCTGTTGTTGAGTCGAGACCCCCACGCCGTGTGCTTGGCGTTAAAGTCGCCAATTAGCAGAGTGGGGGTTTCACCTTCCATTATTGTGTCGAATTCCTGCGACTTGATTGTTTGCAGTGGCGGTCTGTAGCCTGCGAAAATTCTAAGTTCGCCGTGGCTAGTGGTTGTGGCTATTCCGTTAGCCACTAATTCTGTTAACTCGGGTATTGGCAGCTCGTCGTGTATTATGTCACGACGGACCAAGACAGCCGTTCCTCTATATGCTTGTCCTCGTTCACTGGTGCAGTCCTTTCTATACGTATAGTAGTTAGGTATTTGGAAGTCTTGTTTAGGTTTAAGCTTGGTCTCGCCCAGTAGAACAAAGTGCGCGTTCTGTGCCTGGGCGAGCATTCTGAGCTGCTGTTTCTTCTCCCGGATGCTGCCGGAATTCCAGTATATAACTCTTATACTGTCACTATCCATAATGTATTCTGGCTAACAGTGTGAGGCCTCTCCTCGCAGCCTCCTGGATGTCGGCTCCGGCAGCGATGGAGACGAGCAGTTCCGTCAGGACCCCCATTATTATAGCAATGGGGTTCCCGCCACTGCTCGCTGGTTGGAATGGTGCTTGGGGGGGGGGTGGTCCCCCGCCTCTCTGATTGTTGTATGACCACTGTGGTGGTGGTGGTCCCCCCCATCTTTGCTCTTCTTGGTTGTTAAATGGTCCCATCCTAGGGTCCATATAGAACGGCATTCGTTGGGGGGGTGGGGGTGGCCCCTGTTGCATTGTTGGTGTTAGTCCCGTTTGTTGGGGTCGTTGTGTTGGTGGTCCTCTTGATTGGGGACGCGGTGGTGGTCTCCTTGATTGGGGACGTGGTGGTGGTGGTCCCCTTGACTGGGGGCGCGGTTGGTGCATAGTAGGGCCCCGTGACTGGGGGCGTGGTTGGTGTATGGTGGGCCCCTGTGATTGGGGGCGCGGCTGGTGAGGCATTGGTCCTCTCGATTGGGGTCTTGGAGGTACCCCTCCCTGTCCCCTTGGTTGGGGGGGGGGTTGCCGTGTCTCTGTTGCTATTGTTCCCCTCCTTTCGGCTTGGAGGGGTATAAAGGCTGGTACTTGTGACCGGGCTGGTACTGTTGATTGTTGTTCTTCTTGGTTCTGGATTTGTGTCTTGGGGATTGTGCTCGATCCCCCTGGTAATGGTGTTGATGCTGCTGCGGGTGGTTGCATTACTGCATCCCGCTTTGCTGCGCTTCTTCTTCTGTTTCTCTTTTTGGCTCTCCTTTTGTTTGGGAGAGCCACGCCTCTTGGGGTGGGTTCGTTGGCTTCAGTAGGTTGAGCCAAGTTGGTGTGTGCTATTGGATAGTACCCCCTCTGTTGTGTGGCTCCGTGTTCGGTCCATCGCTGTTGGTCGATCTGTTGCTGCTCAGTAGGCTCCTGTGGGAATAGTTGGCCTTGTTGATGTTGTTGTTGTGGTTGTTGTGTTCTTGGGAATGGGGGTGGTATTAATACCCCCCTTTTCCTTGCCTCCCTTAAGAAGTGGGGGCATCTTCTGCTACAGGCCACGTGGGGGCCTTTGCAGTTTGCGCATTTGGCCTGCCCCTCTAAGTTGCAGTCCGCTGCTAGGTGGTCACCTGCGCACTTGACGCATCGCGGCGGTCTGTGGCAGCCACCGGATGCATGGCCGAATGCCTGGCAGCGGTGGCACTGCGGTACAGTGCCGCGTCGGGGGGCCCAACCTTCTATACTAATGTTGGGTATGTTTAGTATCTCCGTTATGCTGTATAGTCGTTTTAGTTCTTCTTCGTTTTGTTTCTCCATAACTATGTGGTACATTGGACCCCCCCTGGCTCCTTTCCTGGGTAGGATCTCTTTGACGTATTTCGCCACGAATAATTTGGTTTCAAAGGCCTGTATTAAGTCGGCAGAATTGATGCCATACGGGAGCCCCTTTACTGCTACTTTTGTAGGCAGCTCGTCTTGGGTAGCGTAGCAGTACCACGCTACACGGGGGTCCTTATCTGCAGCTTCTGTAAGGCAGCGCTGTACTAGCCGGAATTCGTCCGCCGTTGCACAGTTGAACCGGAACCCTTTTGCATGCGGCTTAACATTCGGCGGCCTGCCCAGCTTCGTACGCATGTGTGCGAACAGCGGCACCCAATCCGGGAGCGTTTCCACTATAATCGGTGGATAGCCCTTTAGCTTCTGTGGTCCGGGTGTAACTGTCGCTAGTTGCGGAATTTGTTGTACCTGGGTTGATTCGATTCCGTTTTGATTGTTTTGTATGCGGCTTGGTGGTCGTGTGGTGGGTGGTGACTCTAGTGTGGCCGCATAAGTCATGGCTGCTGTTGGTGTGGGTGATGGTGGTGATGGCATAGGTGCCGCCTCCATAGGCACCGACTCGATTGCCGCATATGAAGTGGAGTCTGTATGCCCCTGCATGTATAGTTCATCACCGGCGCCCTCGTATTCAGATTCAGATGAAGTGCTCGAAGTTGACGATGATGATGATGATGAGGATGTGGTTAAGTTTATTGATGATGCATTTCGGCTGGAAGTTGCCTTCTTGGTAGAGGTCTTTCTGACTGCTTTCTTGGGTGGGGTGATGGATGTCTTGGGCTTGTAGCGTTTCTCATCACCCCCCTCTTCCTCCTCAGAGGATGGCCGTCTCCCTTTTTTGGGCGGCCGGTCTGAGCTTACCCGTTCGGATTCACCAACCACTTGACTCTCAGGTCGAGCTTTGGTGAGTCCCTGTTCGAGGTCGGCTCGTCGACTTGTACTTCCGGTCGGCTTGACCGAAATTGATGTGGTTGTCTTCGTAGTTGATGTTGTCGGTAGTGGCGCCGTTGCGGTTTCACTTGTCGAGGGATCATCCCCCGGCATAGTGAGACCCCCTGCTGCCTTACCCGATTGTTCCTTTGCTTTTCTAGGTCTCGGTGCCCTACGCAGGCTGAGTACACTCGCCGGAACAATAACTGATTTCTCAGGATTGAAGAGGTCTCGGCACACGATCCCTTCTTCTACTGGAGTTCTGCTTTCGGGCGGACCTGGGTCCTTCCCAGGCGGTGGACGATCGTCGTCCGCCATGTTTAGTGATGGTGATGATGGTCGTTATGTTGTGATGTTGATGATGGTGATACTGATGTGATGATTATTCTCGTACGCTCTGGTTCTGCTACTACTTGGGGCCTCAAAGCGGCGCTTCCCCTACCGGGTGGAACCCCGTTCGGGATAGCCCAGCAAGGTGGCCGACAGAAGGAGACCGCCAAGCAGCAAACAGATGTAGAAGATATAGTCGTATCTCAGCGCTAATACGTCCGGTATTATCAATATAATACCTGGTATTAACTGCACGGTTTCTACCAAGCGGAGTGCACGGGCCGCCTACGACGCAAGGTAGTTGCCGGATATGGGTTTCAGCACACCTTAGGGTGGTGGTGCAGAGTGCGGTGGGAGCCTCAACGCTTTCGCGGAGGATCGACCACCAACACTTCCGAACCGGGACGCGCTAGGGTAGCTGAAACAAGAGGGGTTTGCATAAGCGTATCGGTCTCGTGACGTCACAACTTTGCTCCTCGATCGTTTTTGTCGAGGCGCACGGTTTATATAGATGTGGGTAGGTTGATCGTTGACTCAGCGGATATTTTCCTAACACGGCCTTTCCTGACAGGAGACCGTCCCCGGGCTCCATATCTTCACTGCCGTCAATAATCCAGATCTATGTCGAAAATTGGTACAAACGGTTAGGAATCCTCTTTGCTCGCAGCAAAGGCGTTAGATTCGGCGTTCCTCTGCACTCCCTGGCTGTAGCTCCATGTCCTCCATAAGTTGGTTTGCCTCAGGAGCCTGGTCGACATCAGGTCAGCTCACCCCTTTCGTCATCTGCATCTGTATCACAAAAGAGACGAAAACGAGAGTATCAATTTCACAAGATCTTTTAGTAATTATAACCATCGGAAAACAGTCACTCTGAGCTAAGAGCTCCTTATTGCCTATGCACAACAGGTATAAAACATCCAAATACATGAACCAGACACCTGGGGCGGGACTTGTCGGAAGATCGCCCCCACGGCTCGTCAGAGGCCTACGAGTACTTCTGATGAGATGGCTTTGCGTGTGTGTATTGGTTCACATATAAGAATGCATTAAACCAGTACCAGCTGGTACTGGTTTAATGCATTCTAATTAAAGTTCATTAAAGTTCAAAACTCACCAAAGAAAGCTGAGACACAGACTGACACGTTTCTGGGCACCATTCTCCACGCCACGGCACCATGTACTGGGCTGCATGACCATCACTGTCTGGGCCCATCGCGGCAGCCACGCCGACTGGCCCCGCTATGGGACCGGTGCTGGCTGGACCCACCACACGGCCCGGACAGGCCGACACGACTGTGCGAACGCTCTTGACTAGCTCGGCTGCGCAACCTTCGCCGACTGAAGCTACTGTAAGAGCCGCGCTAACCGGCCCGACTGAGGGACCGGCTGCATGGCGCGAACCGTTTGACACGGCTGCGCGGCAGCTGTTGGCCAGCCTGGCCGTGTAGCCTTCGCTGACTGAGGTGACTGCGAGAGCCACGCTGACGGGCCCGACTGAGGGACCGGTGGCGCTGGCTGGACCAGCTGCATGGCCCGTACTGGTTGACACGGCTGCGCGACCGCCTATGACCAGCCTGGCCGCGCAACTTTCACCAACTGGGGCGACTGTGAGAGCCGCGCTGACCGGCCCGACTGAGGGACAGGCGGCGCTGGCTGGACCAGCTGCATGACCCGCACTGGTCCTGCTATAGTTCCTGCTCAGCAAACCAAGTACGGTACGCACCACCTCGTAAGTACCGCGTATTCCGGAATCAAGCTATCCTGTTGGCTAAGCAAAAGTTATAATAAACACAGTCATTATATGGTTGAACTGGCGGGGTCGATGTCGTCGTCAGTTAACTTGCTCTTCCTGTCTGAGCAGCAACAGAAACACAAAATCAGTGAAAATTTCAAGTGTTCAATATCACGGTTCATGAGATAAAGCCTGGCGACAGACAGACAGCGAAATCTTAGAAATAGGGTTCCGTTTTTACCCTTTGGGCACGGAACCCTAAAAAAGTACTCGATGCGTACAAAATATCGAAGTTTTCATCAAATACATAGACATCGATGTACAGTTCTGATTAATAAATAGAAAAAACATCGATGTTTTTTTAAAAGTGGCATCCCTACGTTTTTCTCGTTCCGATTTGCTTCAGCTCTTCTTATAGTAATGTAATTCTTGTCTCTTGAAATAATTTAGTGGCAGTAGCAACCACTGCTCGTTCAATCATAAACCTCTGTTCGTATCTTAATTAGTTAATTTTTAATTCATTCCTATTGAAATGTCGGATTTGGTAGTTAATACTGAGCAGGGAAAATTGAAAGGACAAGTCACGAAAAATGAAAATAATGTCCCATATTCAGTTTTTAAGGGAATACCGTACGCAAAACCACCTGTTGGCGATCTGAGGTTTTCGGTAAGTCAGTTTCGATTGTCAGATTCTATTATCATTCCACCAAAGCATGATATCTATATCCTGTGTTTTTTATCAGAGATCTTATAATCCATTAATATTGAAATAAAGTTGGCGCACGCTGCTTCGTGACCATTTTGACTATTGCTCCGTCAGAAATAATCCTACTTTTCACTGAAAGTAGATCGTTTACAAAAGGAAATATATGCACGTATGAAAACACAATTGTATCTACTTTTTGGCACAAAAAGTGCACAGGTTGGTAATGATTTTAGAGTTCATAAATATTTATGACTCAAATAGTAATACAGCTAAAGAAAAAAATTATAACAAAGTGTTTTTATGTATACATAATTAACCTACACAACTGAAATATGGATGAACGGAGAATATTTTCGCGTAATCTGAATTTACAATTTTAAATGTGGTCTAAAAGCGGAAGATTATTATACTTACCCACAGAAAAGATGTACTTACCTAATATGACTTCAAATTGCATTTGTGGATCCCTTTCAAGGCAACTGCGTACAGTTGGTTCAACAAATATATACAACTTTAACCGTAGAAGAAACATGTGGTCCTCATTTGGCAGCTGTTATAGACGAAGACATACAACACATCTTGAAGATAGACCAGGAAGCGTTCACAAGGTTTTATATCCCATCTTCGCGTGAGCACAGAATAAAAACGATATGGCGTGAGGATGTTGATTTTGTCGTGGGTATCTTACAACCTCACCGTTCGCGTTGCTTAGAATAGGTTCGCGTGAAAGGCGCTATGGCTAATATAACTAAGTTTGACGCTTGTCACGGCGATTCTGCTACATAGTGACCACATCTCGGATTTATTTATCGCAATTTTTTCGCTAGCACACGGCCTCGTGATTGAAATATCATTATTTCTGATTAGTGCACTACCAAATATTTGCCAGAAGTATTCACAGCTGTGAGCATAAAGCGACCGAACATGGGACACCTGACGGGCTGATCTCTCACGACTATACGCGCACGCGCACTCTTCGCTTTAAATGAGGAAATTCCTGGAAAGGACACAGTAAAAATTCTGGATCTCCCTACAGCCCTTTTATTATCAATTTGTATTCCCTAAAATGAAAAATCAACTGAGAGGGATACAGTTTCCATCGCTGGAAGATGCGCTAGCTGCGTTCGAGCAGGGTCTGGAGAGGTGGATTGAAAAGTGTTTTGAAACTAATTAGTGCAAAAAAATTACCCAATAGATATTTTTTAGTTTCGCAAAACTTACGAATTGTCTGACGTACATGTTAATTAGTTAATTATTTTTGGTTCCATTTAGAATCGTTTGGCACGATTATTTAATATTAAATGTTGTGGGGATGAGTAGAGACTTGGTTCCTGATAGTAACAATATCGATCTTATCACAAGGTAGTGCATATTTTACAAGAAAACGATGTATATATTAGAAATCAAAAAATATTCTAAACCATAAAAACAAAACGCAAATAATAAATGTGTTTAATTGCTTTTTATTATTTTTTTTAGGCACCACAACCACCTGAATCATGGGAAGGCGTGAGGGATGCTACAAGAGATTGCAATACTTGTGCTCAACTAGATAGAGCGACAGGTACAATAGTCGGAGACGAAGACTGCCTACTTCTCAATGTTTACACTCCGAAACTGCCAGATGCATCTACTCTATTACCTGTGATGGTATTTTTCCATGGAGGAGGATTTGCTATTGGTGATGGAACTAACAGTGGTCATCATGGCCCTGAATTTCTCATTGAAAAGAACATAGTACTAGTATCATTAAACTACAGGCTTGGAATACTAGGATTTTTATCCCTGGATAGGAAAGAAGCTCCTGGAAATATGGGTTTGAAAGATCAAGTTCAAGCCCTCAAATGGGTTCAGAGAAATATTTCTAACTTTGGAGGGGATCCTAATAATGTTACTATATTTGGGATAAGTGCTGGCGGTGCATCTGTTGAATACTTGCTTCTATCACCAACAGCAAAAGGCTTGTTTCATAAAGCTATCGCTCAATCTGGATCTTCGTTGTTGCATTGGGCACAAAACACTGATGTGAAAGCTCTGGTTTCCAAGATACCAGCAGTAAAAGGAAAAACTATTACAAATGATGATGAGCTTCTTAAGTATCTGAAAGAAATGTCCACTAATGACCATATAAAGTCTTCAATAGCCGTTGTCCAAGCTGATACATTTAAAGGAGGAATACACTTAGGATTTGTTCCAACAATTGAAAAACCTGATGGCTGGGAACCTTTTATAAGTAAATGTACGTACCAAATGCTTCATAACGGAGATTTTACTAAAGTTCCATACATGTCTGGTATTTGCACAAGAGAGGGCCTTTTAATGGTATCGCATGGTATGCCTATTCTAGAGAAATTTGTGAGGGAAAAGAATTTTTTAGACCACTTCCCATTTGAGCTGGATGATGTTGAAAAAGTCGAGTTTGAAACCAAATTGAGAAATATTTACCTCGAAGGAGACAAAACTTCTAATGAAGCCGATGCTTTTGCAATAGATTTTTTCAGTGACACTGATTTTCTTGGTGGAGTTTATACATCAGCTTTACTCATCGCCAAACATAATTCTCCTGTATATTTCTACGAGTTTACATATGATGGTGCTTTGAATTATTTAAAGAAAGCTTATAATATTAGCAGAGAATCTTCTTAAAATAATACATTGGTCGATCCAAGCAGTTTCGCTACGGGATGAAACATTCATGCGCAGTCGTGAAGCAAATCTATGCATATGAGATTTGAAATATCAAATGTTTTGGGTGTCAAAGGCAACACATACGAGTAATACTTACCATGTAATTACCCTTACACTCTAATGCTGGGTTTGCATTAACAACATCTTCGACTACATCACTTACCATCAGGTGAGATAGTGGGCAAAGGTGAGCCTATCTAGATCTAAATCGTTAAACGATGTTTTCCACCAGCTTGCACGGCCCCACACGTTTGGGGGGTGGCCTTGGTGAGCCGGGTCGCCCCTCCACAGGTGCAGAAGCCCGATTGAGTTTGGGCATACCGCCGGGGCAAGATAGTAAGACTGCTAACGCGACCCTATCCACCCTATGGTGGAAGGGTAGTCCGAAGGCATTTCCCCCCCTCAAAAAAAAGGTATACAGTAAAGTTATTACTAATATAGTTTTGGAAGTGATTAAATTGGTGTTATTTTCTTTCAGTGATCCTAATCCAAAGACAGACGAATTGATTCCAACTAGATGGGACCCAATCACTGACACCAGCCCAGCATATTTTGTAATAGACAAGAAACCCTATATGAAGAACGAACTCTACCCTCAAAGAACAAAGCTGTACCAACAACTATATGAAAATAAATTTGGAGAAAAATAAGAAATATGTAGCTTTAAAAATTATACTTACTTGAATTTCATTGTTTGTGTAACTTTCCCTGCAGCTAGTGGTACCTTAATATATACTTAACAGGCTCCTCACTTCAACACACTTCTAAATCAAGGCCTCTCTGATTAGGGGGGGTTGACCAGGTGCACCTTATGGTATTTGTCGAGGAAGATATAAATGGGTGCATTGACGGCACATTACAGTCTTACACATTGTTAAAATGGGTACCTATCTTATGTTAGTTCTGCGGCCAGTAGCGCCAGTAATGAGCAGGAATTGCCGATCAGCTGTTATTCTAATCTCGTCTCTTGCTTCTTGCCCTGTTTCAGTTGGAATTAGTGGTCGACGCAGTATGTCATTTTCTTCATCTCCTGGCATTAATCAGTGACCCTAAGTAGTTTAGCAGAATGAAATAATTGTATATTATGCAACACACTTGCTTGTAACGAGCTTTTAAATGCACCGATTTTAGTGTCATAATGTAGAAGCACGCGTGCTTATTTCTACTGTACCACACTTATGTGTTATATAGTAAAATAAAACAACTTTTCCACAATTTTCACCTAGGAGATTCTAGTGTCATTCGTTTTTCATATAAAAACAAACCAAAGAGTTTTTATCTACCGAAGTAAAACTTTAGAAGATAGTGAGTTTATAAACAGTCTTATTCACATTTGCAATATAAAAGATATGTTAAGTATATTCCGATTCGTTTTGTATCGTATCTAATACTAGGTATATATATGAAAAAATCGACTATAGAAAAATTAAGGTGGTTCAGTGTTTTCGTCAGGGCCCTCTTTATTAGCGAAATCAGCGCGCCATTAATAGGTAAATAAATATTTTTTTATCAAAATTTTCGTGTGTTCTTATAGCAAGTGTGTTGAAAAACGTTTATAACACGCGTGTTGGATGTTGATCATTTCTCATTCGGCTCCCTCATCGCTATATAGCCCCGTGTGTAATGATCAACATACCACACTTGTATCGTAATGTACTATAATGATTGATTAAGCTAACAGAACAGATATACGCCACTATCTTCTTCACTTTCTATCAAAATTATGGTGATGAATAGCTAAATCTAACAACTTCTTATAGTGGTCTACTACTTCTGGTAGGGAATGAGAATTTGAAAATCGGGATTTTGTTTAAAATGTACATAATATATAAGGTCACTTTTAATTCATCAACAATACTGCGGGGGGTGGTGTAGAATCGATAACTGAATGTGATCCACACATTTTTAATTTTCACATAAACAATTCAATACTAACTATTGCCTAAGCTGTGGCGCGTTGACTTTGAGAATGATAGCGACGACAACACTCGCGGCCGCCGTGGACAAGACTCACACATACACACACGTTCTAGGTATTCTAACGCATTGCGAGGGCAATGAACTCGGTAGGTATACCTACGCATTGCGAGGGCAACGAACTCGGTAGGTTTACCTACGCATTGCGAGGGCAATGAACTCCGTAGGTATCTCGGTAGGTATACCTACGCATTGCGAGGGCAACGAACTCGGTAGGTTTACCTACGCATTGCGAGGGCAATGAACTCGGTAGGTATCTCGGTAGGTATACCTACGCATTGCGAGGGCAACGAACTCGGTAGGTTTACCTACGCATTGCGAGGGCAATGAGTCTTGTCCACGGCGGCCGCGAGTGTTGTCGTCGCTATCATTCTCAAAGTCAACGCGCCACAGCTTAGGCAATAGTTAGTATTGATTTTGTTTATGTGAAAATTTAAAATGTGTGGATCACATTCAGTTATCGATTCTACACCACCCCCCGCAGTATTGTTGATGAATTAAAAGTGACCTTATATATTACACTCAACGTTATTTCCATTTAACACTCAAACGGCGATTTATTAAATCTTGTCATAGCCCGTAGGTTTTGATTTCCGATACAATCTTGATCATTGCCGTTTGATTAGCAGTTCACCGGGTGGTAAGTCTATTTAGGAAGGGGTCTACTTAGCAAGAGTCCGTCTTGGTGGGTACCACCACATTGTCAAATATTCTGCTTCGATTGATAATGTGTGGTTATATATATAGTGAGTACACACGAAACAATAGTGAGTATTTGTCGTAACGGAGACTGTAGCTAGTGAAATAAATCGGCGAACAAGACATAAGAACTTCTCGGACTGACAAGCGTATTGCAGTGTCAATCTAACGAGGGCGTTGACTTGATTCACATGTGGATCGATTCTGGAGGCAATCGTCGAGCCACTACTTCACTTTGAATTTTGTTATCGATATGTTTATCGATATATGGTGGTAAGTTAATGCATATTGCTTATGCCCGCTTGGCTAGCTATTATTCTCAAGTAGAAAATCTGTCACCAAGTTCAAAACGTAACAACCAAGACCCAGCTCGCATTCTAGTCTGTTCACCGCCTTCACCCAAATTATTACTTACTATTTGGTATATATCTAACAGTAATAATAATAATACGAGTATAAAACCCCTCAATGTTATGGATTGGAGTATAAAAGTCCAGTGAAAATAAAAACTGATAGGTAGGTTCCAAGTGGCCGCCGTTGTGGAGTCGGATCTGCGTGGAGGCTTAGAGTCAATTCCTCAGAGAAGTAAGTAGCGTACATAAGATTTTATAGGCCTATTGTCAACATCATGGGCATCTATACGGTCTCGTTGTATGGTATTTTTCATCACTCTTGCCAAAAATTTAGGCAACAGGTTCTGCATTCTTGGCGAATATTCCCTTTAAAGGCTTCAAGAGTCTAAGGCTTGTTGGCGTAAACCCGCAACCCAAATAACCCCATAAAAAGATGTCTGGAACAGTCAAATCGGGGGATCTGCCCGGCCTGTGCAAATCACCAAAACGAGAGGTTTGTGCGACATGGAAATGCATCCTACAGAATATCGGTTACAATTATTTTGCGTTCTTGCTGAAAAACCCGATTCATGGCTTGTCGATTTGTATTGTGCTTTTGATTTGTACGCTCAAAATCAATTTAGCTCGGAGTTTTGAATACCAATGCCGTCCTTGTTGTGTCTGGGATGTGGAAACATGTTTATCGTATAGTAGTTTTGTTTGTTGCATAATATAAAAAAAAAAATATCGTCAAGAGAAAAACTGACTGGAAAATTTAACCTCAATTCACTGAGATTGAGTGGACATTATTAAAGATATATGTAGTAAGAAAATAAAAATATTCTCACTGGTAACACAGTACGGGGTTCATATTTTTGTAGCGGTGCATTTTTGGCTCCTGCAGAAGACTTAGGTAGAAGGAGCTTTATGCCTTCTGCACCTGTCTTATAGTGATGAGCCTGCATGGGGCACTTCGCTTTCAGGGTAGTCCCTCGCCCAAAGCCCAGAAAAGTTGTATTGTTGCCGCGACAATACATTGAATTCCATTCTAATAAATAAATAGAATAGGTACCTGCTTCATATTTGCTGAAATCGCTGACACACACGGCCGGCACAGCAGCACTTGAAGATGACTAGCATGTTAAAAAATATTTTTCATTTCTGATTTTTCGCAGGAACTAGCATTACGAAAGCACGCATAAGTTTGTCTCCATAAATTCTGATTACCGAGATCCTGAACTAATCTGTGAAGGCGTGAGGCATGTTCAACTTGCACAAAGCCGAAGCCAAGCCAATGGTCTCCGATCCTCCGTCTGGATCGAATTGGAATGCGCTAATACCATTACGACTACGACACTCGCTGCGAGTGGGTGGCATACACTACTAACCTATAGACATGTCTAGTCTGGCCAAAATCATTATACACTCGAGAGCAATGAATCCGGGTCACTTAAAGAATGTTAAAAATCTCGGAAACTAAAAATGATAGGTTAATGCAATAAATTGTATTTAATAGACAATGTAATACTCCTTAAATGAAAGTAAAAAAAATATGAGTCACCATACATTTTATTAACACAAAATTACATAAAGAAAAAAACTGCTGATCTCTCCTTAAAACAAAAATAGGAAACATGAAATTTTTGAACTTTATTACGATTTTCTTGAATTTTAATACTTCGTATTGCCTCCTCGTGCTTCCATTACTGCGTTTACGCGGTTTGGCATGCTGTACACCAAGTTCCTTATACGATTTTGGGGAATATTCTCCCATTCCTCTGTGAGAGCAATTTTGAGCTCACGAAGCGTGATTGGGGGAGGGTTTCGTTGTTTTACGCATCTGCCTAGCTCGTCCCAAGCATGCTCGATCGGGTTGATATCCGGGCTGCGCGCTGGCCACTCCATACGAGTAATGTTCATCTCTTGAAGGTAGTCATTCACAATCCTACCTGTATGAGGTCGGGCATTGTCATGCATAAATATAGCATCCTCACCTAAATTGACCATAAATGGACCAACGTGATCATTGAGGATTTCTTCCACGTATCTTACGCTAGTTAAAGAGCCGTTTTCTATGATCACCAGCTCTGTGCGACTTTCAGAAGAAATTCCGGCCCACACAAGTACAGACCCACCACCGTAGGCTACTTTTTCTTCGATGCATGCTTGCTTGAATCTTTCCCCTGGTCTTCGATACACTCTGTGTCTTCCATCGTGCTTGTAGAGCATAAATTTTGATTCGTCGGAGAACATAACTTTTGACCAATCTTCAATACTCCAATTTACGTGGCTCTGGGCATATCTTAGTATCGAAATACGATGCCCACGCTCCAGTTTAGGGCCGTTTGCAGGTCTAAGGGGTTTTAAGTTAGATTCAGCAAGCCGACGTCTTACTGTCCATGCACTTGGGTTACTTCCTCCGAGGCGTCGAAACTGATTGGTGAGTTCAGTTCCTGTGAGAAAGCGATTTCGAAGCATGGTGTTCACCAAGTATCGGTCTTCTCGTGCTGTGGTACACCTGGTTCTGCCCATTCCTGGTCTGCGTAGGTTAGAACCAGTTTCTTCGTAACGTCGGAGAACTCTTTGTACTGTTGACAGCGACACACCGACAGTCCTGGCTGTATCGCGCTGACTCCGGCCGGTTTCCAGCATTGTAAGTATTCTGGTGCATTCTTCAGGCGTAAGCGACATAATTTCAGCTTGAATAATGAATATAGAGCACTATCAACATGGTTTATGTACCCATAAATGACAGATTACAAACAAAAGCAAAACCAAATGCTGTAATTTCGTAGTTCCATCTTCGAAAGTGGCCCTTTTTCAAATTTGATTTTTTTATGATATAACTTTACAATAACTAAGAATTTTTAATACCTTCATTTAAGGAGTATTACATTGTCTATTAAATACAATTTATTGCATTAACCTAGCATTTTTAGTTTCCGAGATTTTTAGGATTCTTTAAGTGACCCGGATTCATTGCTCTCGAGTGTATTTCTACCCTTGTGTTTGTCCCAATCATGTGGGGTAAGGATAGAAACTTGAAGGAATACAAGAACACATTGTAAAATGCTTTCGTTTACAATACATAGAACAAATCATAGACATAATTGTAAAAAAGTTAGTGCTCTACCAAAGACGGTTTGCTCCAACCGTCTCTGATAGAGCACTCATTGTTAGTATACCCACTGTTTTTTAGGTAATGAAGGCGTTATGATCAGAAGCCTTGGCGTGGGCCCAATTTGCAGGAGCACCTCACTCACATCACATTCGTGAGTATTGGCATGCGCTGTAGGTCGCTTTTTTCCTTTGTATTCTTTCTCTCCTATGGGAAGAGATTCATACGTAATGACCTTGAGTTTCCAATGGCACACTGTGTAATTGAGTAGATTTAAAAAAAAAAAAATTGCGTATAGACTAGCATTTGACCGCAGTCTCTCTCACCTGATATACTTGCATACTTGCCTAGAAGATATTTATTCACTCTAGACTTGAAGACTTCCAGATACTAGCTCTAGGGGAACAACCAGTCCTTCGCTATTCGTATTATAAACGTGGACGCAAATTGCTTTGTGCGGACAGGAGGAATGTCAACCATATATGAATGCCGGTTACATCAGTTATCACATGAGAATCATCATATCATTGTAATACGGTTTCATTTTAATTTTTTATTTTATGCGTGTCTATTTGTTTGTAGCGCATGCGCAGTCGGGTCACAGAGTGGAGCAGACTGGCCGTCGGCGCCAGCGAGTCGCGGTGTGAAATACTCAGGTGCATCGGAACCTGCCCACGGATTTTATACAGGTTGTTCTTCAAATTAAACACTTAGTTGAATTCCACACTTTTTGTTATCTTATCATACACAAAACTAGACTAGACTAGAAAGTGTCCCGCTGCTGTTGACCATACTGTAGTCATAGAATAAAAAGGACCTATAGTACACACCGTAGAAAACGGAAATAATGAACCGGCGGCGGTACTGCATTGCGTTCCAATATTTAGTTAACTACACACCTCTAATTTCACTGGCTACGGGCTTCTTGGTTTTCAGTCTGTAACATAGCAATGTGAATATTGCTGCTTGTCAACTGATTTCATAAACTGCGTTTGGTGGTGTCTATCTAGGAATGTAAAGTTTACCACCAAATAGCACATTTTCTTTCAGTTTTTTTTTTCTTTGTCTCTTTCACGTCATGTGTCTAATTCGCGGCAGTTTAAATAACGATTCTTAAAAATGATAACAAAAATTTAGTTTTGGCTAAACTCAATGTGTTCATAAATACGACGAAGCCTAAAACTTTTTTATCAAATTCGTCGTCACGTTTACGAAATAAAACCTACATATTTAAAAACTTATGTACAATAAAATGTACATAATAATACCCGTTATTGAATATTTATAATCATTCACGAGCAATTTTTTCACTGAGAGTGCTTAACCTACATATTTAAAAACTTATGTACAATAAAATGTACATAATAATACCCGTTATTGAATATTTATAATCATTCACGAGCAATTTTTTCACTGAGAGTGCTTAAATTTTTTCACTGAGAGTGCTTATCATAGGCTGTACCGCTGTAAAATATATCAACCTGTATATGAGAAGGCGTCCGGGATCCTTTCACAGCGAGGCACTGCGCGTGAGTCGTGATTTGATTCCCACAGAGCGCGCCGACCGTATTATTGTTCTTTTTCTATTCCAAATTCGAAATGTTTAAGTCTGTTTTGCTCCTATAAACGGACTGTAATAATAATTTAAATGTGGCATTTTCTTCGAAATTCAAGTTGGTCAATTTGTTTTTGTGTAGTTATTGGTCAACAATTTTATTATATATTATTTTTCTTTTCTTGCGTTAGCAAGTTATTATGATATTCATAGGGATGGAGATTTCCATAGCTTACCGTTATTTTACGATGGTCATCGCTTCTTGCCTCCATCTTCGCTTTCCATCAGTCGTAGATGGAAAGAAAGAAAAAAGGCACTTCGATGAACCACTATAAAAAGTCTATTTGTACCTATAATTATATTTCACAACGCTTGATATTATATAGGACCATGGATATAAGAGTATTTGATTAAAGATAAAAGTAGTCAAAGAAATCAATTACAGTAACATTTAAATAGGAGTCATACCCAAGCAACAAAATTATCCTATAATGCAGATGTTACAGGCCTCCAGCACTTATAATGTTCTTTTAAGGGTTCTAGTATTGGCTGCCACCCTTGTTATAGCAAGAATGGAGTTAGTTGGGCCTTATAGTATATCTGATCTTATACATTAACTTATAATTACTTATAGGTTGAAATTAAGGGCGCAATATAAGCTTGGGTGACCTATAAAAGTATCGCAAGGGTGTAAATGCACTCAAGAGTATATAAACTGGTAGGCTATACTTATAACTGCTAACAAGAAGCATTATAAAACTACTATAAGTAAAGTACGGTAATAAGAGTGATAAACAGAACTAAACATACTGGAAACTATTTGAATTTATTACTTGGTTTTATAAGGGTTTATAAGTTCACTTTACAGATCAATTATAATTAAAATGGAGCGGTTTTATAGTGGTATAAACCAATATTATTATAATCTTAACACGATTATAAAGTACCATTTTATACACAAAGTACGCCTATAACGGTTTGTTAATGTATTTGTTAAAACCAACTTTCTCAAAATGGCGATTTTTCGTTGTATGTTTACTAAAACCAACATTATTTTAAAATTCAAGATAATGAAAACGCTAATTTCAAGGGGCGTGTAAAAATTTTGATAAAAAACCTATTATACATTACCGAAAATATACGTGCGCCATGCACATTCGAACACATTATACATTTTAACTTATTGCTAACTAACACACTACCCATAATTAATATTCCAGTTAATATAAAAATTTATGATTAGAAATGATGAATAACTTACCTTTATTAATCTTAATCTTTACAAATGTGCGCACCAACATTCACCAATACAGAACACTTTGTATGAGCTTGTAAGGGAGTCACTGTGTATGTTACTGTCGTGTTTGGTTCTATTAAGCGCTGATAGTTAGCTTCGCGGGAGGAAATAGTTCCACGTAGTCCAACTATAAGGTCGTAATTGGTCAAAGTGGTGTTCACCAAGTCTACTATAGATATTTAATAAGGTAAAATACGCCTATAAATTGGGCCCTTTTCCGTGGTTATAATTGCTTACTATTCCGTTATAGTCCTAATAAAATGGTGGTTCCAGGATAATTACTAGACCACATTTTGCTGCTTGGGTAATTATCTACATGTACACTAGTAATATCCTTACTTCCTTACTAGTAATATTATAAATGTGAAAGTTTGTGAGTGTGTATGGATGTATGGATGTTTGTTAATCTTTCACGCAAAAACTACTGAACGGATTTGAATGAAACTTTACAATAATATAGCTTATACATCAGAATAACACATAGGCTATAATTTATAAAGATATACTGTGTAAATTGACGAAAATATCATAAAAGCTGTTAATAAAGCCACACTAGAAATTTTTGCGACGTCTCAACCCGGATGAAGGCTCGCGTCAACAACGTCGTCCGTAGTGCGCGCGCCGGTGTCGCGGGCAGCGTTACCATGGAAACAAAAAACGGGCAGCGTTGCCATGGAAACAAAAAACCACTGATTAGAAATTAGCTCGACAAGAAATGTCAAAACGCAATTGTATAAATAAGCTAAAGCTAATAAATAAAACTAACTACAGAGGCCCAAACAAGCCCCCCCACAAACAATACCTCGCAAAATTCAACTAGGAAGAATGCGGTTGATGGGCAGAAAATGCCTATCTACTATGTATCTGTTGGTAAGTTCATAAGTGTCTAATGGACATTTGGTAGTAACAAATTGATCCTTATATCAAAATGAATACTTTTATCGTTTCTGGTATTTAAAATAGATATACTTTGTCCTTTACACTACATCATTTGGACAAATATTTTATTAGTTACGACGATGACCAACCAAGTCCGCGATACTATAGTGCGGTGCGGCGCGGCTCGCGCGGCGCGCGGGGCGGCTCGGCGGACGTTCGGATGCACTACGGATGAGGTGGGAGAAGAAGCCGCTCATCGCTGAATGCGCGACCCGAACGCGGGCAGACCCGTGAGGGCAGACGTCATTGATAGTTGTCTCCGATTTGCGAATTTTCAAGGCACTAGCGATTTGTTGCGAACTATGGTTTTTTGTGGTTAGGAGTAGGACGTATGAGAAGATACTTCATTATTATTAGGTAGGTTATCTACCAATCTTAATATTTTTGTTTGGTACTTTATAATACTTAACACCCACTTACAATAATACCACGACAGCTTAAATATTTTTGTGGTTAGTATTTACTTATAACAATAACTAGCTGCGCCCCGCTGTTACACCAGCGTGGTGATGGATGATGATGATAAAATGTATGATATGTGTTAATCCAGCGCCTTATCTACCTCCATACCTAACAATTTTTTTAAGATTTATATATGGCTTACGCAAATATGATCATGTCTCCGATTTTCGCAATAAGCTCAAGTGGTTCCCTATTCGTCATCGCCGTAATGCTCATATATTATCTCTCCTTTACAGTATTCTGTTCAATCCTTTATCCCCGCGATACCTCAAGGAACAATTTAAATTTCTTCATTCTACCCATTTTATGTCGTTACTGTCATTAGAAAACGTAACGCTATACAGCAGTTATTTATGTATACAATTATTAAGACCATAAGAAACCCCGCCCAATATTTTGACCATATTATCTATTGTTGATGGATTGTCTGTAAGAGATCGCTCCGAGCGGTAAGTCCACCCATTGATACACTCACCCATTGATGCAGTTTAGCCACATGAGCTTATTACGAAAATCGGAGACAACATGATCATATTTGCGTAAGCCATATATAAATCTTATACTTACAAAAATGTATGGTATTGAGGTAGATAAGCCGCTGGATTAACACATAATATTATTATCATCCATCAACCTGCGGGTGAAACCGCGGGGCGCAGCTAGTATAATATAACTCAATGAAATTGATAATACAAAAATAAACGACAGTAAACGTCATCTATACCTATCAAAAAGCGCAATTAATTAATTTAATGCTACCTACTTAGGTATAATAAATTAATTAATAATGTATATTTGAATTATTAACATTTTCTTTAATATTATAAAGAGAAAAGATTTGTGTTTATTTATTTTATTCATAGCTTATAGGCTAGCCTTTTGACCACTATCTCACCTGATGATTAGTTGTTCAGGCTAACCTAGAATTACTGGCTCTCAAGGACACCTGCCGGAACACACCGTTAGGTGCTTGGCTGACCTATTTTATAACAAATAATCACCATTAGAAAAAAAATTTAAACGATTAATTAAAATCTTTCACCATTAGAATCCTAACCCTTAACCCTGATGAACTTAGGCTATACAATATTCTCATTTTTCACTCTCAATTTATTCTTTTTTTTTTTTTATATTTTGTTAAATTACTTATGTGAAGCCGGGGCAGGCCACTAGTAGGACCATATAAAGATGATATGGCAATTCTAGCCTAAGTAAACAATCAGATAATAATGCATGTTATCTATTAAAATACCTACTCCATACTCTTTGTACGCTCTAGCCATACGCATCGATACATTATTTAAGATGACGCAAGTTGCTGTAAGAATTGAAAATGACAAAATATCGATGCTCCCACAATGATATTTATGTGGTCGATAATCTCCTATTAGATATTTGTATAAGGTGACTTAGCATAAGATAAGCAGAATGAGCAGCTTGTACCCATGGGATTGTGACGGAATGGCAAGAGGCCCACCTGATGTTAAGCGCTATCCTCCCCTATAACAATACCCACAACTATTTGTTAAGTCTCATGTAGTGCACGTAATTTCATAGTTACTGGCTCTCAAGGACTGCGGCCGGAACATTCTGTTAGGTATTTGGCGACTCATTTTCTAAGTGAGGTTGTAGCTTCCCAGGAGATCTTTTACAAGATATCATTCCACCATACGGAGAGGCTCAAGCCGGGCGGAGAGAATAACTGTGGACTTGCGGCACGGCAATCCTATGCTATGCCTATCCTAATAGCAATTACCGCCTTGCTATTACTGCTTTAAAATTTACCTAATCATTTCTATGTGAATATGTTGCTGCTGCACAATATGCGTACGATGTACGATGTAAAGTAAGTACTAGTTTGTATCCGAGATAGGAACTAAAAGGAGGAGAAGGAAGGAGGAACTAATTTGGAGCGGCACGGATGTATTATTATATAGTTTTCATAAAAAAGAGTTCTTCCCCATTTTAATTATTTCCTATGTCTTTTTTTATTGCCGATAAGCTAGGCTTTGATTACAATATATTATTTTATTATGATAAGAAGTTTTGTTTTCCAAGGCGGTAAATAGGCTTAACTTAGACTGGAAAATTGCTTATATGGATAGCTGCTAAACCGGAGCATACGGTGCTTGGCGCTAGTAGCGAGGCGGAATCGCAAAACGCTCAACGCAATAAATATTTCTTGATGTTCTTGTAATTACGAGTATGAAAGTATCCTGAAATAACGCAGCTTCAATTTGTATTTTCTCCAGTCCAAGTTTCTTCAAGTCATCAAATGACTCAGAACATTTAACGGCATGTAACAAACAATCGGTGAGTGCAAAGCCTTCGGTAGAATGCGCTCCCGCATTGTTAGTGTTGCCCATTCTTTGAATGTAGACGCAGTGCAGGTGTTCGTGGGAATCATTCGTTTTAGGCTGAGGCGGGATCATGCAGCGAATTCTTAACGGCTGTTGTGCAATACAATGGGGAAGTTACCTATTGCATGGAACCTAATTCTAATGCAACTGTCGCACGTAGTTTCTTTAAATTTGGAATTAATTTTTTTACTAATAGCCCGGGCATTATAGTCGCTGTAAGCATCAGCTATGAACTATGCCTTTGAAACTTGTTTAGACTTTGAAGCGCTCGTAGTGAAGTTTGCTTGGCCGTTCTAACCTAAGATTTTTTTACCTGTAGATCAGTTGTATGCCCTCCATATTTACTAGACGAATTCAGGGTAATTGCCTGAGTCACTACCAGTCTAGCACTTCCGAGCGTCCGGTGAATACATCGCCGCTAATCGTGTTTTTTCGGAATAATCTGTGGACAATACACCTTCCTTGTGTCTTTAGACTCTGCACCAATTATACAGGCACTGTGTGTGAGAGATAAGAAAACTTTTCATTTCACGCGTAATTATTGCTTTTATTGTTGAAATAGAAAATATCGTTATTTTGTTTTATCTTAGGAACGAATCTCAATGAAATGGATGAGCGAGATATGTGTATCGTTTGGTGTGAGAGAGTGAAAGAGATCGCAGCATAATGGTGATCGGAACGTCTCGTGGCGGTTCGGTGGTTACACGAATTGCTTATTTATCTCTTTCTAACAACATATATGACGCATAATATTTGAACGTTCTTTCCTTGTCATTACAAACTGCATATACATGTGCGTAGGTATGTATATAGGTAAATTCTAGTAAGCTTTTAGAGCAGTGGTGTTCGGATATAACTACTCTAAGTATTTCACCTCTCTGGTTCTAACTAAGCCAACGCCGACCGCGGTCATGATTTGGATGGGTGACCGCTACTGGCACTACTACTAACCGCTTCCGTGCTGTGGGCACGCAAACCTTTGGTCCCGGTTATTGTCTTAGGATGGCAGTCATTATAGCATGGTGGTAGGGCATTTTGGGAACGCCCGACTGGCTAGCTTAAGATACTACCTTGCTGCCCTTCAGGTATAAAATAATATAAATAAAACTAGATGACCCGGTGTACTTCGTATCACCTATCCTAACGGATGAACGTTAAATGTTATGGGAAAATTAAATTCTTGTTTCTACTATCTACTTTGTAGTTTTTTCATATTTTTTCATAGTTTAAACCTTCCCTGTACTACGACAAACATTTCAAAACCAAAAAGCTAAATCAGCTCAGCCGTTCTCGAGTCTTAGCGAGACAAACGAACCGCTGATAGAGATATAGAGATAGAGATACTCAAATGTACGAGGACTATATTTTTACGAGGAAGTAGTGTTCTGTTTTTTGAATAAAATATATTAATATAACAACTAGTGTTCCATCCAACCGACATTAACGTAGTAATAAATATAGGTAATAGCACAGAATAAATAGATAATAGTAGGTACTAGGTACAGTGATGACTTTCCGTTAGGTAGCTATTGTTTTATACATATAATTTTCCTTGTATCAAATAAGGCACTTATTATATATATATTTTAACACATAGCCACTAATTAACAGTAACAAGTGAGTATCAAACTAGCCTATCATATCATTTTATGAAACAAAACTGGATAGAGTGTATAGACTGTACGATCCCAAACCGGACATGTGACAACCCTACTTATCTGAACCATTTGTCACATAAATGATAAGCTTTCTGAATGGATACCTCAATTATCAAATGGCTGACATTTGGCTCGCTTAGTAGGTACACTTGCCTTCGCTAAATAAAATAATGTAACACATTGTGCACAATTGTACCCATATTTGTTAACAATAGTCCGGATTTCAATTGACATCTGGCTGGTCTTCGACTCGCAAACGGCGATACTTGAGGACCTTGGTAGGGGCCATAAATAGATTTTATGATGTGGAATCAAAGTTCAAAATAGATTGAGACGAATGAACTATCACAAAACGTGGCAGATTTACGACATACCTCTTTATGACTTAGAACTAAGGTTGAATTTAAAATGATTATTTTGCACAACAATTCATGATTGTCGAAGTATTCCGAATTGCCACTCGTGAGACCTCCTGACATAATAGCACAGCCGAGGAGTGACAGATATTTGCACTTTTTTATGTTTGCCAGTTGGCGCACATGACTTAATTTGTTGACACGTCTGTTTGCTTTTATTTGTTTATTTAGATATAAGTATTGGCAATGTTAAACTGAGTTCATGAAGATAAGTTAATTTCAATAATTAGTTCTCCTAATCCCACCCGAATCCATGTACGCTCTGTAAAATTCGTCTTCAATAACAACATAAGAACATATTAAAAATGTGTCTCACTTATACTCACTCGATAGTATAAGGACATACCCAATTGTAAAAAGCTTTGTCTTTGATTTCATACACGGATATCTGTGGTTTTATAAGTGATGCCAATCATATTTGGAATTGCTATCGTGGTAAACAGGGCCCTAGATTGATAAGAAACGCTGTTGATTTTTATTATGTCATGTATTGAGGAGATGAGATGACCAATTCGCTTGCCTAATGGTTACGCGCCTGACCATTACAGTTACAGTGTCACCTCCTGCACTGCTCAACATTCTCCAGCACTGTGTGGGTGCTGTACAGATTACTCGTTCGCCGAGTAATTTCTAATGCATCAGCGCTCTTCAAACCTAAATACAATAGTTTTTGTTACTTAATAATTTTGTCTGTACACTACTGCTTCGGGGTAAAACATCTGGCACTGCGCTGATATCCACCAAATCGGACTCTTGCTCAAGAAATGTACCACCCGTTAAAGGTTGTGTAGGGAGTGTTGGGGAGCATCCTCAATAAGGGTATTTTTCCCTATTACAACGTCCAATAGGAAGACATAGGTAACAGTAATGAAATTATTAAGCCAGGAACAGTACAGTAGTATATATACGACTGTAACGCTTGTAGATAGTCTTATGACGAAATTACAGCGACGTCTGAACCTTATCTGCTTCTTATCGGAGCTATTAGTGATGTCCATTTATGACATCCCCTACCCAAGTCAAACATCGCTGTTATTAGTCCAAGATGTGCTACATTCACGAAAATAGCAGAAGCCAGCGCATTGCTAATAAACTCACGTATCGCGACCATATTCTTTGATTACTAAAATTGTCGATGCTTTAAACTAAACGATACGCAATACGCGCGCGGCACTCGTTATCGGCACACCACGCGTCTTGTCTATTCTGCTCGTCGCGCGTGCAGTAGCACACGGCCTCCAGTCACAACTCAGCTTATAAGTGCGCATTACCACATCTCTGCATCAGTTTAACTTTGACATTTACATTATAAACAAGTATCGTAATAGTAAACAAGCCATGGCACCCGTACAAAAACACGCCGGGAGGGAGCCAGTCGACGGCGTCGACAATGAAATCAAGTCATCTGCCCTGGAGCTCATCGGCAGCACTCCCATCGTCGCTCTCGATCGCCTGCATCCTGGACCGGGAAGAATATTGGCCAAATGTGAGTTTATGAATCCTGGTGCTTCGATCAAATGTCGTTCTTCGCTTCAAATGATCAACCGAGCATTAGAGTCAGGGAAATTAAAACCCGGCGAGCCTGTAGTCGAGGTCACTTCTGGAAACCAGGGCTGTGGTCTAGCTGTAGTGTGCGCCGTCCTAGGTCACCCACTCACCTTGACTATGTCGAAGGGAAACAGCGCCCAGCGAGCTATACACATGGAAGCCCTAGGCGCAAAATGTGTGAGAGTACCTCAAGTCGAAGGCACGTACGGCAATGTCACGTTGGCAGACGTGAAAGCTGTCGAAGCTGAAGGTTTGAAGATTGTCGAGGAAACCGGTGCATATTATGTAAATCAGTTCAATAACGAAGGCAATCCTCAATCGCATTACGAGACGACTGGTCCTGAGATTTGGAGGCAAACTGGAAATCGCGTCGACGCTTTTGTGGCTACCGTTGGAACGGCCGGCACATTCGTTGGTACTTCGAAGTACTTGAAGGAAATGAATCCGGATTTGAAGGCGTATGTCGTAGAGCCCGCGGGCGCTGAACCTATCAAGGGTGATCCAATTACGAAGCCTCTTCATGTGTTGCAAGGATCTGGCTACGGTTGCGTTCCTAATTTATTCAAGTTCGAGCATATGGACGGGACTATTCCTGTTACTGATGAAGAATCGGTGGAATACATGAAATTAATTGGACACAAGGAGGGCCTGTATGTTGGGTACACTAGTGGAGCTAACGTAGCGGCGGCCGTCAAGCTGTTGAAGTCAGGCAAGCTTCCAAGTGACGCCGTAGTGGTGACTACCCTTAACGACAGCGGCCTCAAGTACACCCCAATACCAGCTGAATACACATAACCATTTCATTTTTAACTCAGTCTTAATGATTGATAAATTAAATATAAATGTATGTAAGTAGATAACTATAAGATATTATTAAAAATATTAATTCATAGTGTACCTAGAGAACGTATAATAGGGTCTTTAACTATTTATTTAAATTAATCTTACAATTATAATAGTCAATAAAATGAAATCGTGTATAATTACAAAAAAAATACGTTTTTTACTTGACTGCTGAAAGTGTATTATTTTTAGGTTTCATGTATGTACTCGTATGTATTTGAGTTTCTATATATAAATGCGAGAAGCCTTTGTTCAACGAGTAGACGTCATGTTATGACTGTTGATGATGTTGTTCAAGTTTAGTCTGTACCGTTATAAATAGATGCTAGAAGGATCCCGTTTATGTATAAGACACAAGTTCCGTTAAGACTCAAACATGCATTATATGTATCAGATTAATAATAAATGAAATGCTATTTATTTCTAACAATATAAGTAACAACTCTCCTATTAGAATTAAATATTAAGTCTATACCTAATTAGGTATAAAAACAATTTTTAATAAATAGTTTATTGTACGTATTTCCTCAGTAATTTAACAATATCTAATCTAGTTACCAATATAAATATTATGTTTATTTTTTCATTCAGCACCATTATACATAGTTGATTATATATATTTTATCAATAGATAACTGAATACACAACATACCTTATTAAGTGAGTAAGTACCATGTACTTACTCACTTAATAAGGTATGTTGTACCTTATTAAGTGTTGGTAAGTGCCATATTGTATATGATTCAATGATATAATAAGAATAAGTAGATATTAAAAATTATATATGCACCTAATGTCGCTATCTGCTTTGGAGTGGTAAAGATTGACAGCTAATCTTTATGATAATTAGATATGCTTATCTGTAGCGGAGCCAATATTGAAAACAAATCAATTCAATGTCAGCCCTATGCAGGAACTGCCTTAGTACTGCACGACAGTACCTGTACTTGTCTTATTAAGGTATGTTGTGTATTCAGTTATCTATTGATAAAATATATATAATCAACTATGTATAATGGTGCTTTAAAACATAATATTTATATTGGTAACTAGATTAGATATTGTTAAATTACTGAGGAAATACGTACAATAAACTATTTATACAAAATTGTTTTTATAAAAATTTTAAACCCTCGTAGCGTAGTTTGCATAACCTATCAGCTCAGAATACAGAGAGTTTTCTGTATCAGCAAAGTTAAGCGTCCGTCTTTTTGCGCGCTACTTTGATCCAACTCCTTTCTTGACCAACATTCTGAACCATAGATGACGACAGATCTATTTAAATTGTTTATGATACATTTAGGTATCTCGTAACTTCTTGGGGCCTAGTGAGGTATAAGACAATAAAATTAAAAAACAAACGATGACTGGATGACTGGCAGTCTTTTGATTGTTGGTAAGTGCCATTATATGACTCGGTAGGTACTGTATCCGAAAGTTACCTTTAAAAATCAAATTTCTGTCTCGTCTTATCAATAATCAGGAATTCTACAACCTACTGGGCTACTGCGACATTTTAATTTTTAACTACTCGTACCTATCAAAATCGCGTCAGCTCTGCGACGTTCCAGGTCAACATTAGATATTGTATATGATTCAATGATATAATAAGAATAAGTAGATATTAAAAATTATATATGCACCTAATGTCGCTATCTGCTTTGGAGTGGTAAAGATTGACAGCTAATCTTTATGATAATTAGATATGCTTATCTGTAGCGGAGCCAATATTGAAAACATATCAATTCAATGTCAGCCCTATGCAGGAACTGCCTTAGTACTGCACGACAGTACCTGTACTTATCTTATTGTGTATTCTGCGAGGAACCTACCGACAACCTTATTTGTGATACAACCGCCTTAAGACTTATCACGCGTCTTTACTCGCGCCTTCCTGTTGTACAGCGTCATTGGTAAAATGGTAATAATCTCTGAGGCACGGTAATGTTATCTACATTACCGTGTCTTAGGGCTGACTTCTGCTAGTCCTAACAAGCATTTTGAGATGTTTTTTATTTTTAAAAAAGTTTTAGTTTTTATTTGTTTTTTTTTTATGTTTATTTACATCGAGCAACGTTTTAAAAATATGAAAAAAATGATTACAGGCAGAAGAGACTTTTGAGATCAGGTTTTCCTCGTGCTTATTCTGTCAAAAACACATAAAAAAAAACTTTAAAACAAAATATAAAAACATCTCCATATGTTTGTAAGGACTAGTAGAACTCAACCTTAAGAGGTTGTTAGCATTTTACCAATAACCATGTATTAATGGCTTCCTTATTTTTTTACTTTGCACACTACTATAGCAATTTTATTATTATGTGTTATGCAATTCGTCATAATAACATATGCATACTGTATAAATATTTATTTAACCGCCAAAATTACTTACAATTCAAAAGAGACCTCTAAAAGGTAGGACGGACGGACATCATAGGTAGATCAATTTCGAACCTCTTCTCCTATGGGACCTTAGGATTTAACTTAATGAATTAACGGGGGACTTTTCCTTGAGAATGAAAGTCCCCCGTCTGATGTAGCCATCAGCATGCATGTCCATTACAGTGGCAGTGTCATCGTCCTCGTTCTACTTGACTGCACTGTGCTCGTCACTCCCAGGCGATAGTTTTTTGTCTCGTTTGCCCCATAATTTCTTTTGTACCATTTACGCCTAGAAGCAGTAGTGCTTGGACACTACTGCTTCTAGGCTGAATATCTGACATTGTGGTGGTACCCACCCAAGCGCTTTTGCTGAAGATACATAGGTATCACCTGGTAAAATTACTACGTATAAGCACCGAAGAACTAGTATGTCTGATTGTATATCAAAAGCCTTCAAGTAATAATTTTTCAGCTTGTATGAACAATGAAGTATGAGAACCTTATTATATGAATACACTAAACTATATTAGCTATACCAATTAAGGTAAAATCCAATAAAACATCGTGGTGGTAAACTCTGCAACGTACTACGCGGTAGATTCACATTCAGAAGAGTTAATTGCCAGTAGTTTTCAGTGGCATGATAATGGGTATTGTTACTCTGATAACTGAGTCACAGAGCCACAGATAAAAACTTTTGAGCTCGTAGCTAAGCAAACTTGGCTACGAGCGGCCAAGTTTGCTTAGCCATTCTGAATCGATGAGCAAAGTTAAGCAACGTCCGCCGCGGTCATGACTTGGATGGGTGACCGCTGGTGACATTACTACTGAGCGCTTCCGTGCTTCGGAGGACACTTTAAGCCGTCGGTGCCGGGTTGTTGTCTTAGGATAGCAGTCGTTACAGCATAGTGGTAGGGCACTATGCAAATGCCCGCCTGGCTGGCTACCACCCTCAAGTTGAAAATCTGTCGCCAAGCACCTAACGGTGTGTTCCGGCAGCTGTCCTTGAGAGCCAGTAACTCTAGGTTAGTCTGAACAACATCCTCGACCACATCATCACTTACGATCAGGTGAGATGGTGGTCAAAGGCTAAACTATCAGGCATATTAAAAATAAAGAAAAAAAACTGAAATTTCGTAGTAACTTAAATGTAATCTGTGTAAAATTAGCAGAAATTTATTCGTCTATGTTTACCGTTGCAGCTGCAAAGTTTGTTTGCCAAGTTTTAGCGCGGGATTACATCATTTTTCTTTTCATCGACGACCATGATGTGTCTGACACAGATGGTGAGAAATCAAATTATTTAAAAATTATTTAAAAATATTATTTTAAAAAATTATGAAATTGTTTACCGTCTACACGAAAGCTGTTTAATGATAGATTCATTTCTTCTATGTAATATATTGCTAATTGTTTGTTGTAAATATTGTAATTTCTGATTATATGTAACCATGCGTAACGTCACCTACCGACCTCAACGGAAGACCAACGCTGGTTGTTAACGATCAGCACTATGTTGAGTTGGGGCCGATTTGTGGCAGAGGGCTACAAGAATCATTTTTATTACATCTTGTATTTATTGTTTGTATTTTTGTGTCTTGTTGTAAGAAATGTTTTTTGTATGTTTTTTGCCATAAATAAAGCTTATTCTATTCTTCTTATTCTAAATTTCTTTGCTCTTGTTGCTTGCTAGTCTAATTATTTATTTGTTTATATTGTTTCACAAGAATACAATCACTAAAACACCACATGATATAGGTTAACATTTACGAGCCAGACTATATTTCTTAATTGTGTACAAATATTGATCAGCATAATTAGCAGTATGTACTTACATACAATTAAAAGTTAAATGAAATTGATTAAATTAAAGTGGTGTTAACGTTTACAATCAATTAGGGCAGTAAAAATAACTTTGCCTTTAATAAAATGTAAAGTTTTTGGTCAAATATGTCAAGTGATCTGTGGTGTTCTTTTAATATTTCATTTTATTGGCTACACATTCTTGTAGTCTTATTGTACTTGACCACAACGCGAGATTCGGATAAGAATTTTTACCGATTGACTATTATTATTTAAACGGACGGTGTTCTGGGGTTACGGGTTCAAATCCCGCTGAAAGTTATTTTTTCCATCAGTAATGTTTTCTATTTTTTACGATGTTTAAAATATTTTATTATATTTATTGCACTGAATACTTAAGCTACAGCTAAACGTGTGTGTAAAAACTGTAAAAGAGAATAAGAGCAATATAATTTTTAAATCTCGATTGCAATGACATGACCGTGAAGAATCTAGCTACAAATGCAATCAAACTGTATATATAGGTATATAATGAACTAGCTTTCTGGCCGCGGCTCCGCCCACGCGTATGTCGGTTATCGCGCTAAAACATTTGCCTCTTTTAGTGCAGTTGGTTTTTATCCAACTGCGCATCCCCCGCATCTCAAACTTTTTCCATACCAAATTTCATCCAAATCGGTCCAGTAGTTATGGCGTGAAAGCGAGACAGACAGTTACTTTCGCATTTATAATATTAGTATGGATTTTCCGCCAATTCAAGTCACATTAAAAGTCCATTACTTTTCTTTGGAGAGATTTCATGGCCAACATCATTAACATTGGTTAGATACTTTTTGTAGTTTTTTCAATTAATTGATTGTAACTTAACTTAAAAACTACTCGACTGCTGTTGATGAAATTCACATGGGATCAACTTGAAAGTATACTCTACCCAAAAAGAATCATCAAATCAATTCATGATTGGCGGAGTATTCGCGTAGCAAACATACAAAAATATACGTGCAGTCGAGTTGAGAACCTCTTCCTTTTTTGGAAGTCGATTACACTGTTAATTACTTTGAGATATACGACACAGATACACACGTTAAAGTTATAACCATCGAGCTTTAAACCTCTTAAGTTACTTGCTCGATGCTTATAACACTCTTCGGTTTGCGTCGGGGGCTAAACATCGCCTAATTTGGTAACACATAGTAAAAGTTGAAAAAGTAGAGTTCAGACCGTGCGCTTTCGCACGTGACGTGCCTTAGAAATCAGTCTTGCTAAATATGTTGGTACTACATACTATTTATTCTCTAATGTCACCATCCATATAAATATAGTAGATTTCCTCGATGTGTTTGCTGAGATCGTTTAGTTGAGCAAATATTTATGGTCGTGCCTGAGCCGACTCGGAGCGGTTTAACGAAAGATCCATGGCTAATAGGGAATCGGGTGGTTATTATTGATACCTTATTGCCATAGATGTAATATCTTTGTTTGCTGTAGCCAAAGTTGTATTGGTTCACACCATCCTTGTTTTCTATAACATGTTTTTTTATTTTTATGCATGGTAGGTTATCCTTTGACTATCTTACCTGATGGTGAGTTCGACGATGTGGTCGAAGATGTTGTTCAGGCTAACCTAGAATTACTGGCCCTCTAGGACAGCTGCCAGAACACACCGTTAGGTGCTCGGCGACAGATTTTCTACTTGAGGGTGGTAGGTAGCCAGGCGGACATTCGCAAAATGCCCTACCACCATGCTATAAAGACTGCCATCCTAAGACAATAACCGGGACCGACGGCTTAACGTGCCCTCCGAAGCACGGAAGCGCTCAGTAGTAATGCCACTAGGGGTCACCCATCCAAGTCATACGTGGCGGACGTTGCTTAACTTAAGAGCGTATATTTAGTATTAATGAATATAGAAACATCTTCCTGAAAACGTACCGACATAAGATAGGTTTATTTATCAGATGTAGATAAACCTATCTATAAAGATAAAGACATTCCATACGTTTTCATAAAACACGCTTGACAATAACAGAAAGAACAATTTTATGTAAATACATACTTAATATCATCACGACTGCATTACTTTTATGTCCGTGGTGTGCCAGGCTGGAAATCCACGACACCAAATCTTTCTGTGGGAGTAGCAGGTGGTCACGATGGGAAAAATGTCAGAAGGTGGGCAGCAGCGCCTTATGAAGAACTGCCGTCTTACACTGCGATCCCAAGACCAAGCGTGGTGATTATGACAAACCACATCCCTATTGTAGAGATTTTTGTCTTACGGTGGAAGTTTTCCGGTTGTTGATGTGAGGTGCGGTATGATTACCTTTTTTAATGTAAAGGCAAAATGTGGAAAAATCGTATCGGGAGATTTTAGTTATGGTGTATTAGTTAGGATTGAGCGTAGAGGCAGTTACAAGTAGTACCTATGCAGGGCTAGGCATTGAGTTCCCATTATGGCGCTTAGCCAAATTAGTAAAAATAACGTACGGCTTTTGTAAAGTAAATCCGTCGGTCACAGCAAACAAAATTCCCTTAGGACAGGTCTTCAGAACCAGCGTGAGATAGCGCACATCCACGGAATTGATTTAATCCGTGTCAATATTGACATCGCGGTGGGAACCGCGTAGTGTGCACAGGTGGCGGCCGCTTGCATACAGGTTGATGGTTCAGTATCGATGGTTCATTTATATAGTTCTAAAATGTTCTATGAGCCAAATTTGTTGTATTATGGCCCGTCCCTTTTTTGAATTTTCATTTACCCCCTTTTGGTCCAAAGACGTTATCTCTTTGCTATTTGAGTAAAACTAGTATTTTTGTGTAGTTTGTATTGTACAGAGCATTGCTCAAGCCCAGTTTTTCACAGCAGTATATAAATGTCAATGAGGGATCTGCGAATAAAAAGAGTCCAACAACAATGCATGTACCATTTTTTTATGTTTTGTGTCTGGCGAGTCAACTCACAGTTTGGCAGTATATCTTGTCTTATATGAGAATGTGAACTACAATCATCCATGTTTTAATAAATATACTAAATTATTAAAGTAGAAGAAACACATTGCTTTTATGGGGTGATGACCTCTCATTAAGTTTTTGTTTTATTAACAATTCTTATGATATAATCACAATCATTTATTTCTCCATATTCATGTGTACAATAGATCTTAAATAATTAATTAAGTACTAACAACATGAAAACCTGGTGGGCACTCTAGAGTTTATTGGACTCTGGGTAGGCCCAAAGTTTAATAACTATTATCTTAATTAAAATTGTTCAAAATTGACCGAAATTAAATATTTATAGCTAATGAGTCTTATCTGTAAAGAAGTCTTGTAATGAGTAATAGCATTTTTTAAGAAGATATTTATATTCACCATCATAGACATTTTGTGAAAATTTCAGTTTTCTACATACCTAAACTAACACGGAACGGGGCGGCGGACTACTAAACTAAAGCAATCTAAGGCTACATAATAAAGTTCAAACGATAAGACGCATCCTTTGAAGTTATGACTTACACGGACGAGCGGCAAGCGTAAGTTTAGTAACAAGGTTCCGTTTTTTTTTTCTTAACCATAGAAATCGACTATTGACTACATACTTGCCTAAAAAATCAGGTAATATTTTCTACTATTCTAAATTTTTATACTTTTACCTACATACAGAAGGGAAGAAAACGTGTTTACTTAGTTAGGTATGTAATCAATTTCAAGAGTCTCACTTAGTGTTTTCCGATCCGAACTCATGAAGAGATATTTAATCTATATATTATATATAATCTATCTATATATAAAAAAAACCTTTATATATATAACTAGCTTTCCGGGCGCGGCTCCGTCCGCGCGTGTGTCAGTTATCGCGCAAAAACTTTAACCTCTTTTGGCGCAGTTGGATAAGGACTATCCCATGTTTTTTCCCGGGTCTCAAACTATTTCCATACCAAATTTCATTCAAATCGGTCCAGTAGTATTGGCGTGAAAGCGTAATAGACAGACAGACAGAGTTACTTTCGCATTTATAATATTATAATACTGATTATTTTAATATTTCGGTCTAATCCACCTTTTTTAATACACGTTCTAACTTAAGTATAGTTAAATATATTCAGACTAAATGAGGTAGGTTTAAATTACAAATTTCACTTCCTGTCTTAGACCCTTGATTGCTAGACTTGCCCGATCATCGCCATTAGGCAGACATTGATCGAATTACATAATATTAATACATGTTACTATAATATACCACCATGTATATCCGTATACTGTTTGCCGCGTCAAAAAGGTTAAGATTAAGTCAACATGTGAAGTACACGAAATACCTGAATTTAAAGTTTATTGGCCACTTACAGGAAACATATGTATGCATTTCAAAAATATGTTTACCAAAATCTATAAATAAGGTGACAACGACACTAAAACGCAAAATGTTTGAATATTTTTTGTCAGTATTTCGATAGCACCGACTTCAACTGTTATTTCATACCTTCCAATAATGGAAGTGGTTTCCATTTTCTTACTAATTTTATTAATATAACGTATACTGCTAGCAATATTGCCTTGAATAAATTACTATTCACCATCGACAAAAGTTGCAATTGCCATTAAATCATCCAGATCTGAAAATTCATTTTTCACAATAAGGTATAGTAAATAAAAACTTTTCAACCGATTATCATTCAAATTTCATCATCCTACTCAAAAATAAAACAATAAAATGTAAAATACCGCAGCTACTTTTAAATGCTTTATTTTTAATTTAGCAAAACGTATGCTCCGGATGACGCGGGTTCGAGTCCCGCACATAACTTAAATTTTTCCTCTCGTAAATTAGTAATTTTGTAATGTAATCCACAGAGCATACGATTTAGTAATTTTTTTTTTTTATAAAGAATAAAAACTATCTATGTTCCGAGATGAGGACAGCGTCAACGAACATACATACACGAATAATTTTAAAGTAAATCCTCTAAATTATGTGACGGGTAATTAAATAATGTATCCGACGAGTATCATGTTAACTAAAAACATTATTTTAATACAAAATTAAAACTAATCATCATTTCATTCCAATCGTTAGTACGGCCACGGTAATGTTATATAGATAATATTACCGTAGTACGGCGACTTGAACAAGTAGGTATACATGAAAGGAATTAACGCCTCATTAGGTCCCTGCTGTTTTACTTAAACACATCATTATTGCTTATTTAAGTGTAACGGCTTTTTTAAATGTCTCTATTAGCCTTAAAATGACCGGCTCATAATAGCTTATAAAATTTTTTGTTTTGAATTCCTTGACGGTTCAATTAGATGTTTACATTTTTATATGACATATACCTACTTTACAGTAATTACAGTAATTAGTTAATTTTAGTACCACATAATGTATAATATTATGATAAAAATTTCTTAAAATCAAGCATATCATTAGTTCAATATTCATTTAATTAAAGGTTTACATTTGAATGATATTTTATGTACTAGTTATATAGTAATGAGTATGGCAGAGTTACATTATAATAACTACTATTTAAATATAATTATCGGTTTTGTTTGATGAGATGATTTTAAGAAATGATGGCCCGTGGAAATGACGATGGGCTGCCGAGAAGGGGTCTATGTGCTGCTGAATGCTTGAGCTGACTGCTTGACTGATTGGCTAGCCTATCCCTCTCTTCTTAGGTCGAAGATTTTGTTCATGACAACGTAACTTACTAGCTTTCAAGGATGACTTGAATGATTTGGGCTTGATGACAGATTTTCTACTTGAGACTGTTAGACAGCCATTGCAACCATACGAAAAAAGCCCTACCACCCTGTAAGACAGGCGGCAGCTGTCCTTGAAAGCCAGTTGACATTCTAGTCTAAGCCTGTTTAACATCAACCACATTATAATTAACCAACAGGCACAACAATAGGTCAGACCGAAGTCAAAGGCTGGCTAAATAAAATGAAAAAACCTCTAACTACCTAGGTAGAGGTCCAGTACATTTAGGGCTTGTTTCAGAATGTTCGAGTAAGTTCCGGTTTTATTACCCATAACATATTTATTAAACAAAACACTATCTTTGCGTTTCACAGTCATCGATTTAGCCTATCCATCGGTTAAAGCTTGAAACGCGCTGCATGTTAACTGTCATTTTTATCATTAAGTTATTTTATGTGTTGCATAGCAACCCGAAACTTTATTAGGACATTCTGAAACGGGCTCTTAGTGTTTTCTCGATGTATTTATTAGTATAGATACACAAGTATAAAGCTAAAGCTGTCACAATTGTTAAATTATTACATGTTTTACATGGATAACTTACATTTTGAAAATTACAGCTTACAAAATTACAACAAAGGAAAAATGATTTTTACCGCTAAATCCGCTCGTGGTTAAAATTGTTGTAACGTTGTAAGCCTATTCGCTTATCTGGTGTTTTTATACCTTATATCACTACTACCATATGTAGCCTTTCACCACTAGTTCAGGCTAACCTAGAATTGTTAATGCAAAAATTACAGTAGATTTTAATTCCATGAATTCCACGTCTAAACCACATCGAGAACCATATGGTGCGAATTCCGGGTTGAAATAGTGTTTCTAGTTCCGTGATTCACAGTCCGGAGTATGGCCTGGTGGATAGCAATAGTCTCGCCTCCTATCTCATGTTTAAAACATGTAGTGGGTTAAAATAATATTGTAGGTTTTTTATTTTTTTTTATTTTGGTAAATTTTTGTATTCGCTCGGCATCAAAGCTATTTTTAGTGTTACTTTGGTTCAATCTTAGAACCCTTTGCTTCCTCAAGTTTCAAAACAAATTCTCTTACAGCCTTGTAAGTATACCATCCAGATCAATATTTTGTCCGTTTAAAACCCCTACACCGTTGCACTGATATGATTAGAGCCGTTTTCTGTTGTACTAAATCATCATCATCATCAGCCGGAAGACGTGCAGTGTTGAACAAATGAATACCCCATAGAACGCCACAAAGAACGGCTATTAGCCATTGGGTACCCGCAACTTTTACGATGTCGTACTGACGACATCGTAAAATTCCCGGGTATATAATATATATAATAGCGATAATTTGGTTTTAAATGGACTGCCATCTAAAACCAAATTATCGCTATTATTAGGATATCAACTAACCAGTTAATACGTCCTTGATGAATGTAAAATGTCTATTCTAGGAGATAGGCTTCTATCAAGTTTATGCAAGAAAATTGTAATTTTCTCCGAGCAGGTGGTGCATAGATTTCTTATAGGTACCTTCTAAGAGCAGGTTAAGTACGGAGTGAACGCACCTGGCCACATTATCATGGCCTAAGATATAATTGCTTAATTCTATGTTTTTGCATCACGACTTCCTGGGTCGTTAACCGGATATTGACGATAGAGAAGACTATATATAACTATAATTTTAATTACTTTTAAATATGACTGCTTCGAAAATATTGCCGTAATTTCTTGGGTTCTTGTCTCGAAATAATATTATACTTAATTCCTAAGATAAGTATGTACCTACTTAGATTTGGTTCGAAACCGGAGTCAGACAGGGAAGATCCATCTTTCCTGTACTCGTATTACTCACGGATAGGCCAACATAGCAGTTATTTTAAGGGGAGGAAAGTATCATACCCTTACCAAAACAATAAGGTTATTCTTAACAAAATATAATGAATATGTATTACTATGATCCCTTTGCATGGATCTCCATACGCCAACTTTTCTAAAGATTATTGTTGGTAGAACCTGTTTTGATAAAGAAGTTAATCTAAAATGGCGCCAACAATCATTACCTCTAACACTACGGTTTAAATCACGCAAACACTGCTATCGCTGACTACATTGCAAACAGTTGGTTCATAACTGTTTTTTTTTTATTTATTTATTGGTCATCCAACAGCGTGTTAACAATTTTAAATAAACATTTTTAGAAACATAGGGCCAATTATAGGACAACACGTATAACAATATTATAGAATAATTTTGACCATGATCACTTAATTATTAAATAATTTAAACAAACAAGTTTATCCACATAAGACAAACGTTACTCTCGAATTGGTTTACAAGGTAAAAAAACAATAACAAATTAGAAAAAAGAAAACAAAAGTAGTAATAAAAAAAAAAAAAAATCAGTAGTATGAACTATTTCCGCGCAAAAGATGCAAACCGATTAGCAGTCACGCTTGTAACATCTGCTCTCAATTAAACTGTCAATTGGTTTCTTCGCAATTAGCCCAAAATAACCTTCACTTCTAGAACCTTCTCTTTCTTTCCGGGCTAGAATCCTCCTTGGGATGCCGGGCTAGAATGTCACCCCCTCATCTCTACCTGCCGGTGTCGTAAGAGGCGACTCAAGGTAACGCATAAGAAGGTGAGCAGCAACACTTTCTGAGGAACTGATATCTCACACTACGTCCTCAAGACGCCTGCCATGCGCGGGGATTATGTCAAACTCCCCATAATAGGCGAGGCTGTGTTCAGCAGTGGACAATCTGGCTGACACAGTACAGTATGCCTAGTACGCACATTATCCATATACCATAGACAAAAGACTTATTTGCCTATGGCGTATGGCGTTACGTTCAATATCATCTTGCAGGCGGCCTGGGGTATGATATACAGCGCAATCAACAAGAAAAAAATAGGCGGTTCTTTTTATGAATAATGAATACTATCAATAATCCAATTGTATAACTACTTGTTGTCATAGCACTAGAGGTTATCTCCTAAAGAATTCAACAACAAGTGTGATATGATAAGTAACTAAATAATGATAACAAAACACTGTCTACATTCAGTCAGCGTCATAACGTTGTTTTAATCATTAAGTAATGTTCTTAGATAATATAATAATGAAATACTATTGGCTCATGTTACGCATTTATATTTTTAAAGTTACTTTACCTGGAGATAAAAATTGGTATTACAATGATCGCAATTAAATCATAAATGGTATCTGTGTATGAATATGCCATTACGTGGCATTTACTTTTAGTTATTTTATGAGTCTTCTTTATCATCCTTTTGAAGTTTCCGCCGGTACAGTTAGAAGGTAAGAAAAATAATTTGTATAAATTGATATAAAAAGATTTTTCACTACGAAAAATAATTTGTATAAATTGATATAAAAAGATTTTTCACTACTGAGCTAACATGACAATGAGTCATAAACTCAATTTCTATCGTTCTATCCATCGTATTGGGATGGAGCTTTTTGTAATGTAATCCGCAAAGCATGCGTTATTGCAAACGTAAAAATATTAAGATTTTTCACTATTTCGCGGTTAATCAGTACTAATATTATAAATGCGAAAGTAACTCTGTCTGTCTGTCTGTCTGTCTGTCTGTTACGCTTTCACGCCAAAACTACTGGACCGATTTGAATGAAATTTGGTATGGAGATAGTTTGAGACCCGGGAAAAAACATAGGATAGTTTTTATCCGACTGTGCAAAAAGAGGTTAATGTTTTCGCGCGATAACCGACATACGCGCGGGCGGAGCCGCGCCCGGAAAGCTAGTTCTATATATATGGTTTTATTGAGATATTTTCCATCCAAGTTTAGAAGACTAAGGGCCTGTTTCAGAATGTTCGAGTAAGTTCCGGTTTATCATACAGCGCGTTTCAAGCTTTAACCGATGGATAGGCTAAATCGATGACTGTGAAACGCAAAGATAGTGTTTTGTTTAGTAAATATGTTCTGGGTAGTGAAACCGGAACTTACTCGCACATTCTGAAACAGGTCCTAACGCTCATATTTTGCGTCGATATTTTTTTATGGTTTAGCCAGGAAAATGTATCGATACATTCATTCATAGTTCATACATCCTTTTTACCATATCATCTTTTCAATAAGTCTTACATTAATACATAATATTACGCTTCGTTACAAATGTCCTCCAAATTTCAAGCCTTTGGTAATAAGCTGAATCAGTCACCCAAGAAAAAAATTGGGGCCTCTTTTCAACGGTAATACATACCATATTTATGGATATATATTAAGATAACCTATGGCATTATATATTCCTACAATTCGTAAAAGATACCACAACCACAGTTATTTATACATGTATGCCTGCCTTGCACTTGGTAATAGAACAGATTTTCTTACACGATTCTAAATTGAACTCAATTAGAAACACCGCGACGTTATTGTAAGGCGTCTTATAAGACTTGCGAAAGTATTAATAGTCTTTTTAGCTTCAGATTTTGTTATTTTATCTAGTAGATGCTACTATTGATTTTCAGCATTATCTATTCTTTATGGTTAATTATGCAATTGTATATAGGTACGTCATAATTAATAGTAAATGGAATCAAATAAACATTTCGTCAGTAAAATTACGTTAACTCTAAAAAGAATACATCACAATATTATTTCCTAGTCAATATTAGGTATTTTAGCATTTGAATGATACGAGTATATGACATCTGAACTAGGTATAATAGTGATTTTTTTCTATAGGGTCAGGTCACCTGATGTAGTAGTAGTAAAGTAGAAAATAAAATGTTTTTAGGCCTTGTTTGTTTATAAATTGTTGAAATAAACATGTCAGCATAATGCCTGTCTATTCTTATTCTGCTTGATAAAGCACTTGTTACTTCAAGTCCAGACGTTAGTTCTAATCTCGTTTAATTTGCCCATCTCGCCTACCTAAACATAGTACCTAGTGTTTTACACACTACTATTTTGAAGCAGAATATCAGACACTGTGGGAGTACTCACGAAGGCGGACTCTTACTAAAGCGACCTACCGTGGTCAAAATTAATGCTAGAGAAGCAAAAAGGTTTTGGAATTATCGTTGTAACTTCTTACAAAATCATTGCTTTGCTTAGAAGCGGCTGTGATACATTATTTCAAAGTAGGTAGTGCATGGCCTTAGTCCGACGTGCACCTGTCGTCTAATAGCCCCGGAATGGGTTCTCTAACACGATTCTAACTCGAGTCTAATAGGAAACGGCGTAATGGTTACCACCTGCTCGCGTCCTCCAATCACATATCTGGTGAATGCTTTGATTAAATACCGATGTACATGTACCTTGTGCATGTTTTGTTGGAAGCCGCTTTGAAAGTATTATTATAGTAGTTTTGGAGTAAGGTTGTTGTTACGCATTATTTGTCTTGTAGAAATGACAATGAATGTAAGTAGTTCTTATTGTTAACGTACCATTTTTTCTGAAATTTAAATAGTTAAGAGTACAGGTGTACTAGGTTATACTTTCCAATGGGATTTAAGGCTAACTTTTAAGGTTTTTTTTAAATAGAGATGTGATGTATGTTAATATACATTATGGAAACAATCTGAGGAAGACAAAAATTTAAAAAGTAAAAAAGTATTTTTTATTTTATCTTGCCGGAACAAGCACGAGGACTGATCTGATCTGATGAGGATCTGATGTTAAGCGATCTCTCCCTATAAGTACGAACTGCACTGCGCCCGTCACCCTGAGATATACAGTAATTTTACTGGTTCTTAATGTGGGGACATTAAGAACCAGTAAAATTACTGTAGCAGGGGTGCTTGTGGCGACAGATATTTACCTGAGGCTGGTAGTTAGTCTGGCGAGCATTCGTAAAATGCCCTTCTATACGGTGCAAAAAAGCTAGTCGTATTGGCGTATAACTTACTATACAAGATAATTCAAGCAGTTAATGCGTTTTCACTTTGAAAACTATCCCGAGTTTTATCCATATTAACTTATTAGGAATTGGCTTGGACCCTATATTCACCGCTTCGCTTCACGCAATCGTGACTTCCGGACGAAAGACTTCAAAACAGTTCGAAACTGGTCGGAATATTTCCGGTAAATATAACGCGGGTTCTAGCAGGTTCCTAATAAGTTAAGCGTTGATTGTCAATCCTAGAGGCCAATTGCTAATATTATTCAGCCTGCATACGAGTATTGTTGAATTGTCAGTCAAAGATATAATTATAACATTATTAGGAAGCAATATCATACACTTTTAGGGCTTGGATTTTCAAGACACTGAACAATAAAAGCAAGAAGACAAATTATACCAAAGAAAGAGCATTCATGTCGTCTAAAGATAACGTCATATTTTGACAGTCATGTTTTGGTGCCGTGTGATAAGAGACGAGGCAATTGCCATCAAACAGGCACGTTTTCAAATTCAGAACTACGAATCAGCAGCCCTAAACCCCCCAATGTGGTCAATCGTTTTAGTATTTTTATTTAATATAGGTACATATTATGTACTTTTTTATATACATACATAAAAAGTATAGAATATAATAGAAAAATACATGCACATTGATGTTTATTTTTATTGCTGATGGGTAAGCCTTTGTCCAAAATCCCGAGAGCTTTCAACTCGAACTACATAACCGCTTTCAGTGCCTAGCTGAATGCGAAACAGTGGACGAGATTAACAACGGGTTGGTAGAAGCTGTCCAAGCGGTGGGGTCTCAGTTTTTTTAAGACCCCCCGCCGAAATAAACCGAAGAAACTCACAGAAGAAACCATCAAGCTGATGGAAGACCGGAATGAGATAAGACTGCAATCTTCAGCTGATATGTCGAACTACGGCAAGCTCAATAGACGAATTTCGAAGGCACTACGACACGACTTGCGCGCCTTCAATACAAATCGTATTACGGCCGCAATTGAGCGTAACCAAGGCTCCAAAGTGTTCGCAAAAAATTCGTCTATAGGGAAAAGCCAAATGACCAAGCTGAAGATCGACGATGGCAGAATCATCTCATCAAAACCGGAGATTCTGAGAGAGCTTGAGAGGTTTTATGGCCAGTTATACACCTCGACACGAGAACCCGTTGTTAGTGCAGCTCAGGACAAGAGAGCTAAACTGACCCGACACTATACCGAAGATATCCCGGACATCAGCCTATACGAGATTAGAATGGCTCTCAAACAGCTTAAGAACAACAAGGCGCCAGGTGATGACGGAATCACGACAGAACTTCTGAGAGCGGGTGGAAAACCGGTACTCTGAGTCCTCCAGAAGTTATTTAATTCCGTCATCCTTGAAGGTAAAACGCCAGAAGCGTGGAGCAGAAGTGTAGTGGTACTGTTCTTCAAAAAAGGTGACAAGACCTTGTTGAAGAACTACAGGCCCATTTCACTTCTGAGTCATGTTTATAAGTTGTTCTCGAGAGTCATTAGCATTACGAATCGTCTTGTTTTTTTTTTTTTTTTATGCCTTATAGGTTAGCCTTTGACCACTATCTCACCTGATGGTAAGCGATGATGTGGTCGAGGATGTTGTTCAGACTAACCCAGAGTTACTGGCTCTCAAGGACAGCTGCCGGAACACACCGTTAGGTGCTTGGCGACAGATTTTCAAGTTGAGGGTGGTAGCTAGCCAGGCGGGCATTTGCAAAGTGCCCTACCACCATGCTGTAACGACTGCTATCCTAAGACAACAACCGGGACCGACGGCTTAACGTGCCCTCCGAAGCACGGAAGCGCTCAGTAGTAATGCCCAACCAGCGGTCACCCATCCAAGTCATGACCGCGGCGGACGTTGCTTAACTTTGCTGATCGATTCAGAATGGCTAAGCAAACTTGGCTACGAGCGCTTCAAACTCGTAGGTTTGATGAGTCTTGCTCGTAGGTTTGATGACTTCCAGCCTCCCGAACAAGCCGGGTTCCAAAAAGGCTTTAGCACCATAGACCACATCCACACGCTCCGCCAGATTATACAGAAAACTGAGGAGTATAATCGGCCGTTATGTTTAGCGTTTGTGGACTATGAAAAAGCCTTCGATTCAATCGAAACCTGGGCTGTACTGCAGTCTCTTCAGCGATGCCAAATTGACTATAGGTACATCGAAGCGCTGAAGTGTTTGTATAGAAACGCCACCATGTCGATTCGACTACAGGACAAGAGCACGGAACCAATCCAACTGCAGCGAGGCGTGAGACAGAGAGACGTTATTTCTCCGAAACTGTTCACGAATGCGTTGGAGGACGTTTTTAAGCTCTTGAACTGGAAAGAATTCGGCATCAACATCTATGACGAATACATCACTCACCTTCGTTTCGCCGATGACATAGTTATTATGGCAGAGTCGCTTGAGGAACTCAGTACAATGCTCAGCGACCTCAGTATATTTTCCCAGCAGGTGGGTCTTAAAATGAACATGGACAAGACGAAAATTATGTCTAATGTCCATGTTGCACCCGTACCAGCAGTTGTTGGAAACGATACGCTCGAAGTTGTAGACCACTCCATTTACCTGGGACAGACTGTCCAGTTAGGTAAGTCCAACTTCGAGAAAGAGGTCGCCCGAAGAATCCAACTCGGATGGGCAGCGTTCGGGAAGTTACGCGACATCTTCTCGTCAAAGATCCCGCAGAGCCTGAAGACCAAAGTCTTCTACCAGTGTGTGTTGCCAGTGATGACATATGGCACCGAGACGTGGTCCTTAACTGTGGCCCTTATGGACAAGCTCAGAGTCACTCAACGAGCCATGGAGAGAGCTATGCTCGGAGTTTCTTTGCGCGATAAAATCCGGAACGTGGATATTCGCCAAAGAACCAAAGTCACCGACATAGCTTTCAGAATTTGCAAGTTGAAGTGGCAATGGGCGGGCCACATTGCTCGACCAACCGATAACCGATGGGGAAGAAAGGTTCTCGAGTGGGTACCACGATACACCGGAAGACGTAGAGTTGGTAGGCCCCCCACTAGATGGGCTGACGACATTTTAAAAGTCGCGGGTAGCCAATGGTTACAAGCGGCTAATAGCCGTACTTTGTGGCGTTCTATGGGGGAGGCCTTTATTCAACAGTGGACGTCTTCCGGCTGATGATGATGAAGCCTTTGTCCACAATCTCACCTGATGGTAAGTGATGATGTGGTCGAAGGTGTTAACAGGCTTAACCATAGAATTACTGGCTCTCAAGGGCAGCTGCCGGAACACACCGTTAGGTGCTTGGCGACAGATTTTCTAATTGAGGATGGTCGCTAGCCAGGCGGACATTCACAAAATACCTTCCACCATGCGGTGAAGCTCAAGCCTGCCGCGGCGGGATTCGAACCATAGACAGCTGCGCGGCAGTCCATAACCAATGCCCCTGAGCCATCACTGCTTGATTTGTCAATTAATCTAGAAAATAGTTTAAGTATATTCCCTTCCTCATATAATAAATATTAATAACACAGAATAATTTCTTATTATTTTATCCGACGATATGCCTTTATTAATAAAAACTGCTATGAAAGCATTTAGACAACAAGTCACTGCTGACTCCCAGGCAGTCCAAATGATCCAGCCCACCACCAGTTACTGTAAATAATGTTATCATATCTAATAAAGAAAGAATCATCTAAAAACATGTTGACTCTTAATGTTATCTGGCCTATCTGATATCTGGCATTATGTTTGTTAAGACTTTGAACCTCACACCACAGCAACAATTAGAAATTTCGGACCAAAAGTTTGTTTTTGAGATTGTTTTGTGTTATATAAGCTTATTAATAACGTGCATGCAATATTTAGCATATTTTTTTAAATTTTAACATTTGTGTGTAAATCCCATGGAGATATAAAATACTATTTTCTCTTTTCGGTGGTAAATCCTAATTATTATTAAATAAATTGAATGTATGCGAATACATTCAATTTATTTAATAATAATTAGGGTTCACACTGAACATAGTTCTATTGACCAAATAAATATCTTATTTAGGTTACAGAGTTATCAGGTAAAAGTAAAACTCGTGTTAATCGAGATCCTCCTTTATTTGAGTAAGGTTAAATATAACAATAAACCTAATGTCGCTTTGAAAAGCGAAAAATTTCAGTAAAAGTTATAGTCGCACATTGACATGAAAATGTTTCTAACCCTGTGAACTCTTTGAGATATCAGCACCACAAGTTGAAGCTGTTTGAAAAAATAATTTGAACAGGCGTTCTTATATTTTAAATAGGATATAAAATAAACATCTGTCGTGGACCCTTATCAACAATGAATTCTCGTAATTCTTAATAAATATTGGAAATAAGGCAACCTAACTTTCTGCCAAGTCGAAAGGTAGGATTTTGCCACCAAGCAGCACCAACAATGATGCAAAGAAGCGAAACTATTCAAGGAGGATGACAGCGATGAAGATGTTTTTGCGTGTACACGTCATCAGCAGATATAATTAAAAAGAAGTGATTTTTAATAACGTTTAAGAAAAGACAATTTTCTCAATAATTGGCCCCTGTTTTATTTTACCTTTTTAAATAGGAAATAGTGCTATAGTACTATTTCCGACAGCTGTGAAAACATTTGGATGATTTGTTCTTTGATATGGTGCACCAACAATGTAACCCAACGAAAAAAAATGAAAAATCAATCACTACAATGGTGAAATTGTATAAAAAAGTGAGAAATTAAAGAAGCTGAACCAACGCAATTGCCAAAATATTATGAGTACGAAGGAAATAAAGACTTTTTTATTTTCTGAAAGTTTACAGGATCGTGAAAGTTCAATTCGTAACGAACATAAAATAAAAAACAAATTTTCAGCAATTCGTTTATAAAAATCTATCAAATATATTGGTGCATTTCACAGGCAGCATGTCAAAGATAATTTATAAAAACAAAAAAACAAAGACAAAGACCTGTAAATATTCAAAAACAAAAAATGCAGTAAAAAAAAACAAACTATCGTATACAGTTTTTTTTGTTAATTTTACATCGACAAGTGACAATAAGAACATCATCGAAGTAGTCGAAGCTAATTAAATACGCTTCATTAGGGGTTACTCAAAGTATTTGAGTCGAGATACTCGTCAGATCTCACCGAAACATAGACGGAACCACATGGCAAGCACCAGCTTACGAATATAAAAAACATCATCAAAATCAGTACACTGTCAAAAGTTACTTATGAGATAACACACACAAATTATAACAGTAGAATTAAGAACCTCCTCCTTTTGGTTAAAAACTAAATCGTACATGTTCCTGAATCCTTTTCCTGTGATAAATCTAAAAGCAAACATGAATATACATCCTCTAAGCAAGCGATAGGCTCTACATGGAGTGGAGTACAGGTGCGTGTAATCACGGCGAGGAATGTAGAGACAGGTGACAGGACGACTAGCTAAGTTACCACACTGACTTAGTCAGTGTAGTAGCTGACCTGGTCTGGAACTACGCCAGATATAGAGCAATATGGTCGCCTCTTATTGGCACCAAAACTTACATTAATATATTGACTATCTAGTTGGCAAAATTATGAAAACGTTGATTTCGAATTTCGAAGTCTTGGGTGAAATCCTTGGGTCGTACTCTTGTCAGGTTTTTATGACTAAAATACCGTAAGTTGTTGTTCTGAGACTGGAACTATATACCAGATATACACCTGCATGCTCTATAACAAACCGCGGGGTGTTTAGCCCATTAGGAAATACAGACGATATATATATATATATATATATGTATATATAATTATTAATGAAACACGCTAGTTGCTTCAGGATGAACTCGAATTAAGTCAAAATCGTTGTCGTCACCGTTTTTTCTATAAAATATGCTGCACAAATTTTATATAGCTGTAGGTTGTATTTATACGTTTATAAATATAATTAATAGAGATGTTCTGACAAAAGGGTCAGGTTTGAGTAACTTCAGCAAATGGGAGCGTATGAAGAATGAAGTGAAAGTAAAGTAAGCCAAACAGCTACGTCAAGATTGTAATATCAAATGGTAATACATGGTTTACTACCCCACTCAGTAACAGACATGACGTTAGATATGTTTGCTTCCATGGATTTTGATATGTATTCTAAAGCGTATTGTACATTCTAAAACATTTTTTTAAATATTACGGTTTCCTTGAAGTTGGGAAGATACTGCTCTGTCTTGCTCGTATGTAATGTGCAGGCTCTATGCGGTGGTGGAGTTAGAGCTCAAATCACGACTATTAGCCGCAGGACTATGAACCGCTCATAGACATAGGAAATTATAGAGCTGGCATAAGTTTTAAAGAAATATCATCAGCATCAACAGCTCAACAACTAATTCATTAAAACTTAAATAAAATGAAAAAACACTTGCCGTGCCAAAAAAAATTATAGCCAGTGTCACTGGGGATGATGTAAGGGTTCTATCTAACGATTGATTTATGATTTACGATACCCATACATCCGATTCTATATAAAAAATGTGGTGGAATAAAGAAAATTACACTCTTTTTAGGCAGTCGTGTATAGAATAGAATGTCCAAAGAGTCAAGATTTAAATCCGAAAAGAAAATGAGTTATTAGGATGAGAGTGTATATTTGTTACTCCTTCATGCTGAAATGGCTGAATCGGACAAAAATTAGAATGTAGATTGTTGAGTTTCTGATCAACATAATTATAGAATACTTTTTTCTTAATTATCACGTTATATCATTATCTACGTGGGTGAAAACGGGTTACAGTTAGTATTATATAAACCGTATTAGAAATTAAATCTGGAACCTTACTAGAAGCATAGCATAAAATGGACCAGAATTATCACTCTGCAAAGCTATTCCAATAAATAAGTGAGCTCTAACAACGAAGCAAAAAGTGCACTTTATTGTTACCTAATATTTATATTCACCTACAAGGTGACTTACCCTGCCTCTTTCTATCGCATAGCTTCAGAGCTATGCTATGCTATAGAAAGAGGCACGCACCGTAGAATAATCCGGACTGGACAGATACGCCGATGTACCTGTAACTTTCTACCTAAAGTGCTAAATGAGCCAAGCCAGCTAAAAGTTAAATCAAATATTACAAAGCCCAAAGCTTCTAAAAAGGCCAAATATTTCAGTGTCAGTTCTACAATCGACCTAATTCTACGCAGGGTGTAATGGTGTAATCCTAGACGAGTACATATAAGGTATGTAACAAGATTTAAAAGTGCCGCGGCAGGTGGCAGCTGGCATTAGAACAGCGTTAGGTGTGGGCTTCGCTTCGTAACTAATGGGCTACAAACTGGTATGTGGCTTACGTACAAGTATTTCTATAGCAACTATATTAGAACATGCTTTGGAAATTATGCGTTAGACAAGAAAGGGCGAGAAAAAAATGTATTTTTTTATGTTATTGTGACGGAACAAGCACGTGGCTCACCTGATGTTAAGCGGTAACATCTGTCTATAATATATGCATTTCGTTACAAGTGACGAACGTCACTGCGCCCGACACCCTGTGACATATACAGTTATTAGTCTCATCATGTGACCGTAATTTAACTGGCTCTCAAGGACTGCTGCAGGAACACTGTTAGGTGCTTGGCGACAGATGTTCTTCTTGCGGGTGATAGCTAGCCAGGCGGTCATTCGCAAAATGCCCATCCACCATGCGTGGAAGCTAAGCATGTTTTTTTTTGTTTTATATCTATTTTATTCCATAAGTGCCCGTGGGGTGTATATCCCGACACGCCATCCTCTTAGGGGCCTCATAAGAGTCGACGGAGGTATAAATACCAGAAGGTGGGCAGCAGCACCTTCTCAAGAGCTGCTATCTTTCACTGCGATCCCCAAGACGTCTGCCATTACGTGGTGAGGCCTTTGCTCCATGGTAATTTTTGATGCAGTGTGGTGAATTGACAAACATACAGACGGTCTGCCTGATGAAAAGCGATCCCGTTCTCTATGGATATCTGTAACACTGCGGGAGATTTACAAATACCTTGCGGATTCCGTTGACTCACCTTTTAAAGATCCCCATTTTATAGCGTATTTACGGAATAACTTTCAACATCTCGGAAGGACCGAGTGGTCCATTTCTGACAGTACTTCTATTGTTCTCGTTATCTATGATGTTGTAGGATATTGCATGTAAAAAAATTACAAGTCCAGAAACATCACAATAATTTAGGTTATAGGAGATTACCTGAGTTCGCGGTGTAGACAATCAAAGTTCTATCCAAATCGGTTCAGCTTACGTTACGTCTTACAAACATACACACTCACATTTATAATATTAGTGTGATAGTTATTTTTTTATGTCATTATGACTTAACAAGCACGTAGCCCACCTGATGTTAAGCGCCAATTTCTGCCTGATAACATATGCATTTCGTCACAAGTGATGATCTGCACTGCACCTTTCACCCTAAGACATCTCACGTGCCTGTAATTTTACTGTCTCTCAAAGACTGCCACCGGAACACACTGTTGGCAATCGATTTTCTACTTGAAGGTGGTAGCTAGCCAGGCAAACATTCGCTAACGCCCTTCCACCATGCGGAGAATAATATATTTATCTACTCGTTTCAGTCTCTGGACCGCTTCTGAGAATTTATATGTCAGTAAGATCCAATACCAATCCGATCCCGGGATTGAACCCAGGACCACGATTAACCGCATTAGTAAATAGGTAATGTATGACTTAGTGTCGCTGACTCTTGCGCTATTTTCCCAATAAGGTCTTCGCAAAGGTAATAAACATGATAATAATTCTAATTTCTGAGAAACGGTTCAACTACTTTACAAGTAGATCTAATGGCTGCAGCTTCAAGTTATGGTAAGCAATGCGCTGTCTATGTCGTGGCGCCGCGCCGAGGACTACCGGAGCTGCACTCTGAATGAAATTACTCTTTAATGAGTGCCTGGAGTTATATAGAGCTGCTCAATTTGTATATGCCAATATTATCGATAAGAAAGTAGGAATGTGTTTGTTGAAAGCGGATTTTGATGAAAATTAAATTGGTACATTGACATGGAAATACCGGAAAAGGTATTTTTTTACTAATTTACTGAGATATAAGTACGTTGGCAAAGTCAATGTCGGAAGCTGGTTATGAATATAACCTTACCTTGCAGAATAATCTTGCTTTGTCTTCAGGGACCCACGAATGTGTCCTCTTCGTTAATTCACTTGTTTTTGATACAGCAGGCTTATTAGCTAACTCTTGGTGAACTTCAAGACGAAGGCAATTGGGGTGCGATTCAGGGGAATTATCTATCATTTTTACTGACGATGGAAGTTGAATGAACTAACAAAAGTGAAATAGATTGGGTCTTTTGTGCGTTTCGTTTATGCTTTCGTGAAATTTCTGGCCCTATCTTAGGGCCATTTGGCACTACATGGAATTGTAAGGCGCAAAATGGTAATTATATTGTGATTATATAATTATTTAAATAGGGAGTAAAATCATTTAATTATATATCATTAAAGTACATAATATAACTCGCACATATCTTAGATACGCTGTTAATGATGTATCTCCTAAAATAATATCGAAACGCAAGATATACTTTTTTATTTTGACATTTGTTTATGTTTCACGCGATAAACAAAAACGTTCGTGAAGTGGATCAAATTAAAACTAGATGATGTGATTAAAAGTTACAATTACATGGCTCATAACAACAGTGTGATAACAGTTTCTCATTTTAGGATGCCTGCACACAAAGTCATATCTGACATACAACTCCAACTTATAATAGAGTTCAAGGAAATGAGTACCGATTTGGCAGTGGGCCGAATTATAAATAAGTGCCCATTAGAAAAACAAATAAAAGCGAAGAAGTGGGAAGAGCTGGCGGCAACCCTCAACTCAAGAAAAACAAAACGCAAGAAGATAAATCAAGAACGAGTTTCTTACATTTACCAATGACAGTGCGGAAATCACCTATGCACTCAGGAAACCAACAGCTAGGTCAAGAGTCATGCCCGATTGTCACTTGGCGCTACAAAATCTAGCAGACATAATTGTATTATGTAACGGTGACTTGTAATAAGAGCCACAGTTCATATCAGGGTAATAATAGAGCAGTTATTCTTGTCAAGGGAAGGAGTGAAAAAGAATATCTCTACAGACGTTGCATAGCTCTGTAAGCCCACAGCAAAGGAATCACAGAATCTGTTGCATGTCGACACTGAGAAACAACTACAAAATCTATGGAACAAGAAGTCTGACTAAATATGCGGTGTCCTTCCTTATATAAAACAAAAAATAATCTAATAATCTACTTAAGCTCACGAGGGCAGATCTCCATGTGATGATTGGGATCAATACTGGCCATTGCGATCTATACCTACTATCACCTACACAAAACTGGAAAAACAGAGTCCACCGTGCCAGGGCTGCTTGCATGAGAATGAAACTGTAGAATGTGTTGCTCCACTGCAACTCCATACATGATACTGAAGATAAGAAGCGGCTGGGGCTGGGCTGGCAGGAGGGTAATGCACAATACACCCCAAGCAGGACATTGGTGCAAGATTCATCGCCCTTTTAGGATAGGATTGCTGTATTTTGTATTGTTTATAAATAAATGATTAAGAATTTATTGAGTATTGTACTTTTTATTCAGCTAGTATGATTACATCCACAGAGAAGAACCAGCACTCTTGTGCAGAATCTTAAAATGTAGCAAAAATTCCATATATTATCTTACACTAGAATATGTACATTCTTTAATTTTATTATTCTGATAGAATACTAAGTTACAATTTAGAGATAAAATTGAATACAATAAAAAATATTATAATATAAAGGCTAAAGTTTGTTGTATGTCTGTTGCGCCTTCATGCTGAAACGGCTGAACGGATTTGCATGAAATTTATAATTAAGATGGTTCATACCCTGGAATAGCACATAGGCTACTTATCATTACCATCACCTCGCGGGTGACACCGCGGAGCGCAGTTAGTATCATATAATCATACAAAAGAATTATTTAAAAAAAACCTGACATGTCTCACATCAAAATCGGTGTTCCAGTGTAGGCTGTAGAGGGTTACAAAGAATTAAGCCATACATACTTAAATACAAACATACTCTTAAAAAACATTACTCTAGTTAAAATCTAGTGAAAAAGTCAGTGAAACATTGTTTAAACATCTTAAAATGATTTTACTAATAAGCTATATGAAATGACTTCTGTGACTTCATTTTTTCTTCTGCTAATTTCGTTTTATTATGTTCCTATTAATATTATCATCCTATTATATGTCCTTCTTAAGGATTTCCTTCTTCTGTAATACAAAGTTACACAAGACCACACAGTATGACTGTTTTGCCTGCCTTGATATGGGATGCATAGTGCATCAACCTGTAAAAAAAAAAAACAAAATCAGATATTTTTAAAGAGTCATGAAACAGCAATGTTTGTTACACTCTTGTTGTATTGCACTATTTTACCTATGTGAGGTGTCTACTGGACCACAATCTTTGCACAACACCTTGCCTTTCCCCATCTAAGTTTTGGTGGTTCCGCCGCTCATGGCTCTGGCTGTTGTGACCGGTCATTTAGAATTTCTTCATCGTCATTGGCGAAGCGTTGGTCATACACAAAGTTATGCAAGACCGCACACACATTGACTATTTTCCCTGCCTTGACGGTTGCATAGTGCATCACCCTATTTAAAAAAAAAACAAATTTTAAGAGGGATATACAATACAAAATTCTTTATTCATTAACAATCTTAAGGAAAACAATAAAATTATTACAAACAAATTAATATATTAGATTGGACAAAGGGCGGCCTTATCGCTTAAGCAATTACTTACAGGCAACCTTGCATGGAGAGGATTTATAATATTGCGGTTTAGGGATTCCGAAAAGAGAAAATAATAATAATAAATAATGATAAAACATATGTATTTATACATTATAATATGCACAGCACACATATAATTGTCTTGAATTGTGCATAAACTATATTTATATAATTAAAACATAAATACAATAACTAAATATAATATTATATTTACATACAATACATTATAATATTACATAATATAGGTACTACAATTTATATAATACAATACATACATATCTTATACAAAACATAATGAACATATGTAAAATATTCAGCATATGTTTACTGAGTAGTGCTTCTTCACCATATCTTTGAATAAAGAAATAAACTTAGCTTGTCTGATATCAACAGGTAGTGCATTCCACAAGAAGACTGCATGTTTTGTTTGATTGATTGATGATGATTTATTAAAATATGTTGATGATGAGACAGGCATATCAGAGTCATACAGGAATATAAGTTCAAGTAAAAGTAAAACTCTGCTGGAAGTTTTGGATATGATGTTGTGATGGTAGGAAGACAACAAACTACTTACATGTGTGCCAAGACACATCGGAAATGAGTTTTCAGCACACCAATACAACGCTCTACCACATTCCATGTGCGAACATGCTTGTAGGTGTATAATTCTTCAGGCGAGTTTGGCACAGCGTTGAGGATTGGTGTCATCATCCATGGTCGCTGTGCATAGCCCGAATCACCTGTGGTGTTTTGATACATTATTCATTTAATCACTTATGAATGGTTGGTATGATTATATATATATGTGTATCTGTGCAACCAATTGTCCTTAAATTTGTTTACTTACCTAAAAGCCAACACCTTTCCCCTTCAGCATTAATGTCTTGCATCAGAGCCTTTACTTGGCTATTATTCCAGACATGAGAGTCATGGCTCTGACCTCCAAAAGATGCATCTATGTGCAGGATGCGCAAATCAGCATCACAAATCTAAACAAACAAATGTTTTTTTAGTAAGTAGGTTTATAAAAACATGTCTTGTGTTATACCTTACCTACATCAAAACTCAAACAACATACAATTAGGACATTCAATGAATGGTATTGCTTCCTATTGTAGTAGGCCTCTTCATTTTCACTGGGACGAATGATTGCAACATGATTTTATATATGACAGCATTTTATAGTATCTAGATCTTTAAATGTACATGAAATGATGTGAACACATGCCTTTTGCTCTGATGCATATGCATCAGAGTAAAAGCTTATTAAGTATAAGAAAACTAAAAGTAGATAGGTACATATTTATAAATTGCAAAATTCACCTCCTTGTGATGTCCTCACGCTCTACCATAGTCATAGGAAACTTTATATATTTGGCCTGAATCTCTGGGTTATTCAGGGCTTTGGTGACATCTCTTAGACAGAGTGACACAGAGGCTTGTGACAGGCCTAGCTGGTTAGGTACCAATGTTCTTTTGATATCATTAAATGCCAGTGCTGCCAATATCTGCAAGACAGTATCAACGTCATATTTAGCAACATCAAACACTGTACATTATTTGAAAAGGAATTTAACTAAGGTACCTTAAAATTCTGGCCGTACAGCGCTAGTGCGCTGTTTTACCGGTAAAAGCGGAATTAAATCTTCGCAGAGTTGTTGGAAATCGGCTTTTCGTAGACGGTAATGCCCGACAAATTCCTTCTGAGGTAACAATAGACGCTTGCTAGCCTGCCTGAGTACCCTGCGCTCAATGATCAACAGCCTTTTAAGGCGTTCTTCCTCTGCAGCTGCCAACAACATAGCTCCAGCCATATTGCTACCTGAAATCAAAGATTAATATCGAAATTGAATAGTTGACTCAAGCTAGCATGAATAATAAGCAAATATATCAAAATAAACAAAGAAAAATCCTGTTCGACTTTCACAAGTGTTAATTAACACGCAAGTCCAAATTTCCGCAGAATGAGTGGCTGAAATCAGAAAAAAGCTAGTGATTATTTTCTATAAATCAATATGGATCTTTGAATTTGCAATTAAAATAAGAAAATCTCTATTATGTTATGTATCTCAACGCAAACTTGCAATAAAAACCCGCCAACCAGTGAGCAATAAAGCTCCCTTCTTCATTTGACGTTTCGTAGTGGTCTTGAAGCTGTCATTAGAGTTACATAATACCAATTTTACGTCAAAAGTGGCTAGTTTCGTTCATTCTCTCGTCTTCAGAGAGTCTGGTAATCGTCATCAGAAAGTCTGGTAATCGTCATGACGGTTAATTCAAAAATTGATGTCCACTCTGACGTTCACGAAGACCACCGAGAGTTACATAATAGCACTGCAGATTACTAAGTTGAAGTTCGTCGTGGAAGCAGTTTTTCCAATACTCGATTCAGTACCTCCCAGACGAGCATGACCTTCAATAATGAAGAAAACCAATAGGGACATAAAGAAATAAATTTTTAGGTATTCCAGATTAATTACATTTCTGGTATTGAGGCTAGGCTTTGACAGTTACTCCTATCTCACGTGTTAGTAAGTGATGATGCGGTCTTAGATGTTACGGACTGGTGCTATAATGAGACATTCCTCTCCAAGATAGTTGCTGGCTTGGCGTACTGCACACCGCTGAGTTTGGTCTTGAGCTCCTTGCATCTTGTTTCTGCCAATCGCCATTTACATTTTGGCGAGTGTACATATGTCTGCCCGGCGGCAGCATATTCTGCCATCGACTACGTTTCTTAGTTGTCTAATCTAGTGATGCAGGGTTCCTCAGCTTGGTGTAGACTTAATTAGCCGTTATTTGTATACCTCGGTTTTGATAATATAACATAGTTTCAGTCACGCCTTAATGCACTTTATGGCCTAACAAAAACTGTTAAACCATTTATAGAACTTATGACTTCGAAGCTTTTTATTATTTATTTGTATATTTCAGCTCGTATTAAGTTGTAAGAGTTAGGTACTTACAGCTCTATAAAAATATTTCCTTGGTGTCTCAGTAAGGCTTTAGTAATGTACGGTTATTGCTTCATTTGAATAGTTATCGTCATCGTGTCAAATAGGTTGTCCTGCTATTTCATTCGATTGGTTTGCCAATCCAAATGATAATTATATTAGTTCGATGGATCTAAAATCAAACAAGTTAAATAAGTACTTACCTGCATAAGTATCACTGGATAATGAAATAAAATAAAATAGCCTCTTTTTCAGACTATGGATATAAAATATCCGAAAAACGTTTTCGTTCAGCCTGCTGCAGTCTGCTGTTATAAAATACTATAATGAGAATATGGGAGATGTTTATAGATCCGACCAAAATATAGGTCTTTACGGAACCTCTATTCTTGGTAAAAAGTGGTATTTTACACAATGCTTGGCAACAACGAGTACATGGAGAGAATGGAGGTGAATATGATCATCTGACTTCACGGAGAGTTGTCGCAAGGGCTTTATTAGACACTATATTATAAGAAAAATTATAAATAGACCTTGTCCCACTCCTAGTAATTATATATAGAGAAACGTCTCGTTTTGATAAGTTGCGCCATATCATTGAATACAAAGAAATTCAATTGACTTGCAAAGTTTGCGAAAAGAAAACAAATTTCATTTATAAAAAGTGTGTATTAATTTTTATATGTATTTATTTACAACCTAAAACGTGTTTTGTGGCTTATCATAAACCAGTTTAAGTTTATATTACTTGAATAAATTAAAATATTGCATATAATTTATTATTTTTTTTATTTATGCTTGTCAGGTTAGCCTTTGACCACTATCTCACCTGATGGTAAGTGATGATGTGGTCGAAGATCACCCATCCAAGTCATGACCGAGGCGGACGTTGCTTAACTTTGCTGACTGGTTCAGAATGGCTAAGCAAACTTCGCTACGAGCGCTTCAAACTTTTTATGAATAACTAAACCAACACTTCACCTTGTCCCACAGTACTTGGCATAGAAGATTATCCTCCTACCAGTTGTTAACACCTGTGATATTTAAACAGAAATAAAATCCTGTAATATGTCATTTTCACCGTCAATATCATTTTATTTAGGTAACTAATAGTCATATAAAATATCACTCATTCTCTCATAATAATGCCATGCATAACTATTGAATAATTTTCCTTAGTTATACTATAAACTTACTTTGATGAAAGGCTCGAAATTATTTGTTTGTAACGACTCCGACGAAAGAGTCATTTTTCTCATAATACGGGCCCCGAGCCTAGTGTGATAAACAGGTGCTCAACCATGCCATTGAAACTGTACAATGCCTTATATGAATAAACTTTTTTAATTTTAATTTTCATATTATAAATAATCAATGCCAATAAGATAGCACAAATATAAATTTATATTACATACCTATAGCTTGCCAGACATAGTAAATGGAACCAACTCTGCTACTGTAATACTCAATTTATGACTCAAAATATCCATATTTGTTTATTTAATACCACAGCACACAATCCGAGCTTGATAAGCACTGAATGAGATAATCGAATAAATGTAGAAATATCTCAATTTAAATCATAATCTGAGGGTAGTTTAGACGTAACTTTTTTACTGTCCGCGTTCCCCGCTCACAGATTGCATACATCTGTTCTCACTAACGAAAACTGCAATTGTTATGCAGTTTTGTTTCGTGTATATTTTAATGTTTTTTAATATCTTCATATCTGTGAGTATAGCTTATATAAAGTTTAGAAAATGTAACTAGCTAACTACCTATTGCAGTTTAAAAAGAAAGAAAAACATTTTTAAGGAAAGACGGATGGCTGCAAATCTTAGGCTTTCCATAATACCGACTCAATACTTCGCCTAATTGTTGTGAGTTGCAATTTACATGCATTCCTGTTTTGTCATGCACCCTGTTATTTCCAAACACTGCCATAAAATTTTATGTACCTCTCACTGTCAGAATTGCATCTGTTTAGTTTTGTTCTCTTTTCAAAATATCCATGTAAATTTTTGATCATTGACAATGTTAGTGATGAATAAGTGATGAATCTTTTAATATATTGTAAACAGCTAGCATAACTCCAACGTGCGGGGAAGACCGCCTTTTGCTGAAACACGGGTGCTGTGAGTTCAGCAGCAGATACTCTTATACATTTAAATTATCAAATGTTCATTATTATGAACACATTTTAATGCATGAAGTTTATTATTATTAGATAATTATTAATGGTAAGAATGATGAGTAACTTGCGTGGCTTTGTGTACGTAGATTCCATGCGCTATTATACTGACAATGTTTTTTTTTAATATAATATTTTAGGAATGTCAAGTATTTTGCTTGCCGCTGTCAACAATTCCACCGGTCTTGGGGCGTGGGAAGGCCCTCTTATAGCCCTGGAGGAAGAAGTATCGAACACACTTAACCCGAATCGGGCGAAGAAGGCGAAAAGCGCCTTTTCCCTCCGTTGACATTTAACGACGGCCCTTAGTGTATATATTGTGATCAAAAAAAAATTGTGGAATATGAATGTATATACGTACGGAATTAGGTAAGTATCTATGTTGTAAGAGATTTAAATACGATTTACGAACAGCTACGTTTATTAGGTTCAATCAAAGTTCTTGGTGTCAAAGAGCATAATGCGCTTTCGCCTGCGCCCGCCCCGCCTCGCCTCGCGCCTGTTACTCATTATCACACCTGCTGAGATAGCAGTAATAACATCTAATCAACAACTCATTTTATATAGTGTTAGAATATTATGATAATGCTATGCATACGTTGCATAATTACGTTTAGTTTATTTCATGTAAACTCAATAAATGTAACAATTATAAAAAAAAATATTTATACTATAAAGTCTCAGACAGGCGAAATATTCTGTGTGCATAATATGAAATTACTAAGAGATAATAATTAAGTTTAATTAAAAGGTTGAGTTTTATGAAAGATTTTCTCTTGCCCACTCACGGTAAATTTTTCTTTCGTTGATTTTGCAAGCTTATAAAAGTTTTTATTACTGCGCCTAATGTTACGAATATGCAAAGAAGTGTAACTCTCATATTTTCCTTCCTTATTTAATTGATTACGTTTATTGTTTACTCTTATACGAATGATCGCCCCAAAGTAATGTTGCGCCGCAACTGCCGCAAGGTACTCATTTTAAACCACGCCCGCCGCGGTAAAGTTTGCGTTCAGCTGTTTGTGAGCTCAAAAAGCAACATTGTTGCTTTATGCTTAAGCCACATATTTAATCATAGCCCTAATACTTAAATTATGTTTTTTTTTTACTTGGATATTAGGTTAAATCTGAGGGAAGTATGAGGCTAATGAATTGTTTGGAAAAAACTGCCTTGAAAACATTCCTACATGTATATATTTTGTAATTTAATTTCCTACTTAGTTACAAATCATTGTGAAAAAGAGATATGTATCACAACATGCGCAATTTCACTATTGTTTTGAGGCGTCCTTATATAACACATATGATCTATATTCACCGATCGTAAACACTGCACCTGGGTTAATATTTCAGTTGGGATGTAAAATAAAAAAAACGAGGCGATGCGCGTCGTCTCCCACCTGAGAGATGTAATTTGTCCTGCGTGCGATGCAATCGTATTTAAAAGTGTGGAAATGAAGGACGAGTTCGAGATCAGCAATTCCGTACGTACCTACTTATTAAGAAATTTTAAACTTGAGGCTTCAGGTTCTGCAACCTTGAGATAATTTTTATACTATCACAGTTATAGATTTCTTTCAAATGAGATTCCCGAAATACGGAAATTCTTTTTAATAAGTAATATCATCACGAAAGTTTATTTTGCATGACCTATTACTAATAGAATAATTACTAAAGTTATTTTACGCTAATGGAAGACCCAAGGATTATTAAGATAGAAATGATTTCTTATAAATAAATACGTATTGTTTACTAAAAATTAGTTTCAGTATAAAAACTTACGTGCATTGGATAACAAATATTTTACTTCAAATCCAAGCCCTGACTTGATATTCACTGATATACAGTGCAATAGGAGGCCTATGCTTAAACCTAAAAATCTTCAAAGGAGCTGCTGTTTTTTGAAGAAAGGCTGGGAAGCCCGCTCTGTAAATAACAAAAAACAGCATCGAAATAAGTTCAGCCATTTGGGAGCTACGATGCTTTAAGACAGAATGATACAAGTAGGTATATTCACAACCATGCAGGAGGAGAAGACAGAGAAAAAGAATGGTTCATATCATGATCACAGTCATGCCCGGTTACGTAACTTTACATACATAATCAAGGCATTTGTGGCTATCACGATTTGTGGCCAACAATATTTTGGTATTATGGCCAGTAATTCTAGATTAGCCTGAATCTTTAACTGTATCATCACTAACTAAGTATCAAGTGAGACACATACGAGTTGTAGTTAAAGGCTATCCTATCAGACGTAAGCGATAATTTGACAGTTTTCTACTCATATATCAATGTGTAAATGTACATATAAATTGCACAGTGAAGATAATGCGAATCATTGTTTATCCGAACAATTTACACGGTAACATCATGAATCGAACGCCGAATTAAGCAACTCACCACCTTATCTGATCGTATAATACGTTTTTTATCTTTGAAATACACCAAATAAATCTATCAACACATACATGGTCACACCAAACATTAGCTAAAGGATTCATTGATGTACCTATAAAAAAAGCTGAGAACAAATAGCAACAAAATTAATAGATAGAATATATAAAATTACATAATCGTAGTGCCGATATTAAATAAGTTACATCACAATTATCCAAGACGTGGATAATCGTGAAATTCCACTCGTTGGAATCCCAAAGTATGCTGAAAATGTTTTAGACTAATTGAGAAACGATATGCCTAGCAGAATTGACCCCATAGCTTATAATTCACTTTTGCGTATCAAAGTAGCAGATATATTATCTGAGAATACCGAGCTAAGGCTTGTAATGCATTTATCATAAAATAAATATCGTGGAGTGTCGGCGCTATATAAAATGACAGTTATTTTATTAATCCGCCTTCCTAATTTAATGGCGGTTAGAAGTATTTTAATAGCCCGAAGTCATTACGAGTAGACGTGCAATCACACCTGTGTCTGTGGACTCCATTTTAGGTACATGTTCCCTTGGTTTTGATAGGCGTTGTGCTGTGACTTTACGTGATTTTAGAATACAGCTCAGTTATTGAGTAATTGTGACACAACACAACGACCATTTACGTAATTAATGTATCTCTAGGAAAAGGTAAAAGCTATAGAACGCTTGAAAATATTGAAAAATGTAAAATTTTGACTGAGCGAGCGCGATTTGTGATCGAAGCGTCTCCGTTTGAGCTAGGTCAAATATGCTTTCGATCTTTCCTACAGGTCGCATTTCTCAACCAATTGTTGTGACATTGATTGAGAAATGGGACTTTTTCAAAACGGTGGAGTTATAGGGGTTGATAACGTAAAAAAATATATTTCAGTCCGAGGTCGAGTAGGTTTTCGAGGACGACACTAAATCTTATTGTTCATTGTCTTTATCCCATATAGTATGGCACAACATTTACTCTCTCACTCTCGGAAAACTTCGTGAGGTGCTAAAGGCAGATTTTCTACTTGAGGTCAGATAGCTAGACGAGCGTATATAGGTATACAATGCCTCACGACTAAAAAGCGGAATCGAGCCCGAGACACGTTTCGAACCACTAAACCCCTGCGTGGCAGTCCATACTCACTGCCACCGGGCCATTATCACTTCAAAGCACTACGCTATGCTTTATTCTCTATTAACCTATTAGTCTTAAATTATGCTGCCGGCTACTTCTAATGTACCTACTCATTCCTAATCTTGTTCTCCATCTTTTCTGTCAAGTAACTATCCCTTTATGTTCACCAACCTTCAGATCTATATGTTAAGATGGTCTTATAAAGGTTTATATTGACCCCGTTGGGCATTCGTAGATTTTTATGCCCAAGTATCGTTTCTTATAGTTGCTGAAGTTCTAAAATGACGTTCGTTGTCGCACCAACAATCAGAAAGACTAGTGCTGAGATCCTGCTCAGTGTGGTCTGCTGCTGCTGAAAAGTCCATGGTGATCCAATCCATCCTCCTTTTCGCCGCGTGGCAGGAGTATAGGACTTGGCAAGGCGAGCCCAGTGCTAATCATACAGCAATACGGAATGTGTTATTATCTAAAAGTTTGCCGACATTTTGATGGTAAAACATGCAATCAAACTCCGAATTCCAAGTCAAAAATGCAAGGAAATGTGCAGGATCTGCAGAACGGATTCAATTGCTTTTGGCTATTTATCTTTAAGGCGATTTTCCATTCCCAGTAAAATAAAGTGCCAAGCTTGGTGATAAAATAGCACAAATTCATTTTACGTAGGTGCTGTTGACGGTGGTCTTGATTGATTGAGGTCAGGAAAGCAGGTAAAGTTACACTGGAAATTTTGCGATTATTTTGAATTAATTCATTGAATTAAAGTAATTTATTTAATGAAATTCCCAAAGAAAAATATGTATCGTCCGTAATAGTCCTAATCCTAATCTATCAGTTATACGAAAAAAGTATCTGTCCAATCATCTAAACTCTTAAATTGCCGACAACAAAGGTTTAGTTTTTATCAAACTCGTTAGCAAAAACACAATGGTATCTTAACTGCCATAAATAGAAGCGAACCACCAAGATTCCGTATCACATAACTCAGCGACGTTGATAAATTTCGGTTGCCTGGGGTTTTTCCATCGGCAAGTTTACAAAATAGTCTAATGTTGGAATTCGCGACTATTGCTAGATTAGCATGAAGTAACTAAGACCTGCTCAAATATTTATGAACAGTCACAGTAGGTATTTGCTAGTATCCACGCAGATTAACCAGAAGTATAACCCCAGGGCTTTAAAGTTCCGCGTTCGGCAAGGCTGGCTGGCTACAGACCAGCCGGCCGTCTAAGGAATGCAGTTAGCCTGCATTAATTCCAGTGATTTACAAGCTCAGAGCCTCGGATTTATAACCAGTAGAGCTGAAACAATTCCTGAATATCGATAGAAACTAAAATATTGTAAGTTTATCGTTTTACTTATCGATGTTAACGGGTAGGTGAAATGGGAAGATATTACTTACACAAAATTAATTACATTAAATAGGTTGTCTGGAAGAGGTCGCTCTAAGCGATTGGACCGCATATGGTGACACTTAGTTATTATTTTTATTGTTATCTATGTAATGGTGTCTATCTATTAATCTTTATTTTGATTTTACTTAAGTAACCTACACTAATATTATACCTACCTATAATGAGAAAAAAAATGTATTTTTGTATGCAATGAATAAACTTAAAAACTACTGGACCGATTTGCGTGAAATTTGGTGTGGAAATAATTTGAGCCCCGGGGAAGAACGTAGGATAGTTTTTATCTAACTGAGCAAAAGAGGTCAATGGTTTTGTGCGATAACCGACATACGTGCGCGCGGAGCCGCAACCAAAAAGCTAGTTTCATATATAAGTAGGTAGTTTTATTAGAAGCGATCTAATAGAAATAAGTGATGTAAACTCAAACAATATTTTTTACTGTTCAGTAATACCACGGATAAAAAAGGTAGAATACGCTGACACCACAGCGGACATGTTTACGTTGATAATAAAAATCTATAAGAAGTTGGGTAGGTACATGTTACATTAGGTACCTGATTTTGACGATTTCTTGTTTTTCATTATTTCAAAAGATTAAAGCTTAAAACTTTCATGTAGATACTTCTCCTGATACAAGTAATTTACAGAACGTACCAAATAACGAGTAGGTGCTTTTTTGAGTTTGTTGTAAAATTATAGGTATATCGCTGCAATATAGTCTAAGTATGTAATGTAATATGTAGTAGTAGTATATAAATATTGTAAAAAGTTATTTTACTCAAAGATCTCGATTACTATCCATTAAATTTTGCGATACAATGGCATACTTTCTGTTATCAAATATCAACTTTTTTTTTTTTTTATCGAAGGTGTTAACAGGCTTAACCTAGAACGTTGTCGAAAAATCTTAAACTTTACCAATATTACGTAATAACTCCATGTTGATGTAAAGGCTAGTGTAAAAACCGTCATGCTTCAATCAATTTTAACTATGGGAAGACTTAAATTATACAATAAATTATACAAAAATATAATGATACAATATACTGAAAATGGAACGCCTGAATATTCAAATGGAGCATTTGTGTGTTCCGAAACAATATTATGATTAATTAATCAGGTGATAAATTTACTATTTACAATACGTATACTAATTAGACTTGCTCCCATCCGCCCCGTTGTCTTTGTCCCGTTGAAGGGGCAGATGGGAAAAACAGTTTCATCGACCCCTTTAGTCGCGGTTTTGGAGTTTAACGGGGAGGATGGCACACAATTAGTATCATTTACCCCGGTATCGAGTTTGACGGGGAAGATGGCACGGATCAAGTATTATTTAACCCGCTATAGAATGTTACATCTAAATACAAATAAAATTAATACCTTATAAATAAAAAAAGTTATTATAATTAAGGTGATTATTTATTACCTGAACAAACAATCAACGGTGAATAAAAATCAGTTAGTAACAAAAATTCTGCTTCACGTATCATAAAGACCTTACACTAGCAAACAATATAATTAGGTATGTACTTAATTATCTATAATAATCACAGCTGAGTACTACGAGTGTTACTATTGATTAGCCTTCAATGATCATTATGGATTCCAAAGCTCCTAAGTACTCTATATTCACAGTAATACGCCTGCGTCACTGGGTGGTAGGTATCTTCTTATACCGAATAAAAACAGCTTTCACTTCCAAAAGTTGCAGGATTTTATTATTGAATAGTAACACTCGTAGTACTCAGCTGTGATTATTATAGATAATTAAGTGCATACCTAATTATATTATTTGCTAGTGTAAGTTCTATATGATACGTGAAGCAGAATTTTTGTTACTAACTGATTTTTATTCACCGTTGATTGTTTGTTCAGGTAATAAATAATCACCTTAATTACAATTACTATTTTTATTTATAAGGTATTCATTTTATTTGTATTTAGATGTAACATTCTATAGCGGGGTAAATAATACTTGATCCGTGCCATCTTCCCCGTCAAACGCGATACGGGAGTAAATGATACTTATTGTGTGCCATCCTCCCCGTTAAACTCCAAAACCGCGACTAAAGGGGTCGATGAAACTGTTTTTCCCATCTGCCCCTTTAACGGGACAAAGACAACGGGGCGGATGGGAGCAAGTCACTAATTACCTACTACCTACCTATATAATTTGAATGTTTTTCTGTCAATTCTGTCATATCTGATCTTTTGATGTACAGAAAGATCAGTAGTGGGTACTGGAGTACCCACATAAGTACCCCCATACGTAGTAGGACACATCATTTTTTTTGTACAAATACAAGGACTGTATTTGTTTTGTACATTTAAAAAATGTATATATTTTTAGTTTTAGATTCCATGTTTTCTTATACGAGGCTAATGTGTTAAACTCGGTAGGTACATGGAGCGGTCTGAAATTCTCAATTCACGGCTGACTAATAGTAAGTACACATATATATATAATGCTAAACAATACATTGTAATTACAGCGTAAAGGATCCCCAAGTTCCCCAACCCCTAACCGCAGCATAAGGAAGAATTCCTCTTCCTTGAAATATGCCTTAACCATTTACCGGCTAGTGCTTATGAAGAAAAATACCAACACCTACGTCCATAACCCGCATTTCCTCCCGCACGCCAACCACGTCATATGAATCAATATACTTAGATTACCAAACGTAAGTACTTGTCAGTCAACTCGACACAAGCAAATTAATAAACGAACGAATACCATAACCTTAGGTAGCAAGACGCTGCTGGCGTCGACCAGGCGGTCGCACACCTGCGTGAGCGCATCTCAACTAACACATTTAAAAATAAACTTTATCTCTTCAGTTAAAAGGTTAAATTTTGTCTAGGAATGTTGTATTCTCTCATTACGAATCACGGATGTAGCAAACAAACCACACAAAACATTGTACCTTAACAGCAAACTTGGGTTTTACGGTCACCGAATGACTATAAAGATTCCTTGGAGAAGTTATGGTCGTTTTAAAAGCTCCGCTCGAATCGAAACCGAAAGTTCGTAGACCGATTAGCTTTGTTGACTCTGTGGATTAGATTATACTACTATGGAAATCAGGTACATACCGGTAATCGGTACTTAAACTATTTTTCTTTGTTTCAGTCAGATTTTTATGCGAATACAAATTTTTTTTTCACCTGATGATGAGGTAGAATAGATATTAAGACCCTGTTCCACATGACGCCAATAACGTTATTTTCGATAATTTTGACCTTATTTTGTGTCTGTGGTCATATTAAACGTATGTACTTACCTAATTATATGTACCATAGACGCAAAATGTGATCAATATAACGTTATTGGTGTCAAGTGGAATACGGCCTTAGAAAACAGGCTTACCGTATTATTGGAACTGGCTTTTACAGATAACTGCAGGAACAGCACGTTATGTGGTCTCGGCTAAGGATTTTTTGCTTGTTGGTGGACTTGGTGGTAGCCGGCCAGGCGGCCCATCGCTAAATTCTCTACTGCCATTTAGCGTAATGTATATGAAAGTGACAACTTAGCTTGTTTTATTATTATTATTTGTACCTGATAGGCTAACCTTTGACCACTATCACACGTGATGGTAAGTGATGATATGGTCAAAGATGTAGTTCAGCCTTCAGATTAACCTCGAATTACTGGCTTTCGATGACAGCTGCCGAAACACACCGTTAGGTGCTAGGCGACCAATTTTCTACTTGGGGGCCGCCCGCCTGGCTACCGAGCCAGGCGGGCATTGTTAATAATTCATTAAAACGGAAAAGAATATATTAAAATTAATTACTCATTCAGTAAGATTTTAAACAGAAATATGAACCAAAACTCGGCATGGCTTACTAGTTATTCGAGGATTCCGCTGACTACTCACCTTCTAGCACCATAATATATTGTTATCAGAACACACATTGTTGCCAAGTTTCATTATGACGATATTCATACTTCTAGATGTCTTTCAGTTCGTTCATTATATAGATACAGATCCACTTAACAAAAACGAGTGATAACTGATAGATAAGAGAAATAAATAATAAGAGACCCATCACAAATAAATATTAGGTATGATTAGTATGTAGGTAGGTATGTATACTTATTGCTGCCACGCTGCCACTCACTTCCCTTTTGAATAATAGTCGACGTTTTCAGTATTTGTAAGATAGGTGACACTGTATGTAATATACCAACATTTCAGATTCCCAACTAGTTTAGTTTTTGAGATGGACCCCTACCCGTACAATAAAAAAACAGCATTGTAATAAGTTCCGTTTGGGAGTCATACTATGAGACAGTTATCACTTATCATTCAATCTCCGAGCGCCGCGTGGTGCCGGCACAAGCCCCGCCTGAATTTTGCGTAACATTGACTATCAACAGCACGCTCATGTCGTGAACGATTCCCGGGAAAAAATGTAGATGGCGCTTTTTGATTTATGAAGTTTTAAGCAAATGTTTCAACATTTCAGCCTTTTCACCTTACAATAATAGCATTCAATACCAAAACATTGAAGGTTAGAGCTATCAAAAACAGTTGAAAAATAAATCATGTATCAAACATTATCAAACAAAATTTTATTAAATTTTATATATCGAATCCTAAAACACACAAGCCAAATTTTCTTGCCTCTTACAACCTATAGCAGATGTCATATGGGTTGCGATGGGTATCCGACCAGGACAACTCCCGGGGTTACCTACAGAGTTCTAGTAACTCCCTTACCCTGTGGAAAGTCCCCGGAGCTAGGGTGGAAAGCACCGCATCGATATCGATGCTGGATTGTGGACGTAGGGAGGGTTGACTCGTACCGTCCAATGGAGATTTAATCACTGCCATTGCTCAGAGCAAAGGGAATGTTGTGGGGCATTCGTGCCTAACTAAATGGGGCTTACTCGGTCGGAAACCTACTTTTTGCCCATTATTGATGTATATAAACCTACGTACATATTATTTTTTCTCATGATAAAGGAGTTTATAATATTTTTTACTAGCTGCCACGCGGTTTCTCCCGTGTAGTACACACATATGAATGTATTCTTTGTTAGATTACGTAATCCTGGACCTATACTATCTAGGTAGGTACTTATATTCCAAGTTTACAGACACTAGTTATTAGTCCTCCCTCACATCCTAACTCGCCCTTCTACAAACTTTCTCTTAAGTAAATTTATATTTTCATAATAGAACATTTTAGCAAATTCATAACAGCTCTGTGTGCAAAAACTGTATATAAGTTATTTAAAATCATTGTGGTACTTATTATTATAAATCTATTGCACAGATGACAGAATATTTCATGCTCGATGCCAAAGAGTTAGAAGTGTTAGAACATAAATATTATTTTAATAACTTTTTTGATATTAAACAAATTTTTCTCCGATAAAGCTGTTATAACAATATTACCACAAAATTTATTTGCACAAAAAAGAATATTCACTCACGCATTGCCTCCAGAGAGATTTGAACTCTCGACCCCTGGTTTACAAGACCAGTGCTCTAACCCCTGAGCTATGGAGGCGACGACTATATCGTCGAAATTATGATATGATTTCCCAAAGCTACTGTTGTGTACCTGTTTGCTTTAACGTCATATTATGACGTAGTCTGGCATGTGACGCTAAAACATGATACGTAGTATTATCACATGAATAAATAATTAATTTGTATTATTATTATGTTCCATGACGATACTTTATTGTATGTGTATCCAATACAGTGAATAATGTAGTAATCTAATTTTATCACTAATCCATAAACAATTTGAAAATACCTATTCATTTCCAGAATGACAGAACGACCAGGCACTCCGCCTGATTTTTCAACCCATAACATATTTATATAATCATAATAATAAGTGGTCAGCACGGCACTGCACTGATTAAAACTCTCCAACAACAGCAAAGAGATACCTGTGGTGCTTAGTGGTCAAATTAATAGTTGGTGGTATCGATCCACACAATTTCCTCACTAGGAATAAAATTTTGATACAAATGAATCAGAGCTAGGACTAATGTCGAAATGTTCATCACGATGATCAGAAACTTATCACATGTTCATATGATATTTGTTTCGAATCCTATATAAATTATATATACAACATAAGTACTGTATAGTAGAACTGATAGTTACTACTAATACTTAGGTATACCTTACCAATTAATGTAGCCATTTACAAATACTTATGAACTTAAGATGAGATAGTAGTCAAAGGCTAGCCTATCAGATATAAAAAACATAGTTTTCACTGCTAATAGACGCTAGCCTTCGACCACAATCTCACCTGACGGTTAGTTTTTTTTTTATGAAGATGTGATGAAACTAACACGAGGCCCAACAGGTGTTCAGCGGTAACCTCTGCCTATAACAGATACAGTTCGTCAGAAGTGGTGGAGTGCACTGCGCCCATCACCCTGAAACATAATGTGTCTGTGATTTCACCGGCTGTCACCGGCATCCATACCCTTCAAGCCGGAACACAGTAATGTAAACATTACCGCTTGGCGTTAGAAATAGGTACTCATGATCGCAGTATCTGCTACCCTGAATGAACTCATTAAAAGAGTTCTACTGCTACTAACAAGTGATGGTGTTGGCTGAAAGATGTACCCAATTTTGAAGCAGTTATGGCTCAGTGGCTTTGGCTATGGACTGCCGCGCAGCAGGTCCATGGTTCGAATCCCGCCGTGGGCTTAAGCTTTTCACCGCATGGTGGAAGGGCAGTTTTGCGAATGCCCGCCTGGCTAGTAAACAGCCTCAAGTAGAAAATCTGTCGCCAAGCACCTAACGGTGTGTTCCGGCAGCAGCCCTTTAGAGCCAGTGAAATAACAGACACATGAGACTTAACAACTGTATGTCTCAAGGTGACGGGCGCAGTGCAATTCGTGTCTTGTGACGAAATGCATCTGTTATAGGCAGAGTTTAGTCCGTAAGGTGGACCTCGAGCTTGTTCTGTCACAATTACATAAAAAACAAGCATAACCTTGAATGATAACTATAGCTCTCTAGGACAACTGCCGCAACATATCGTTAGGTCCTAACATTGTTATTATGAATGAATATAGTTTCTTTGCGGAAATGAAATATTTTCGTTTGAGAAAATTTCCGATCGTGGGCTTGAAGCGACTTGAGGATGATTCGTGTAGAAGTGAAAGTGTTTTTCTAAAATATTAATATTATGTTTTCTAAAAATATTTTTAAATATTTGTTATTATTGTAACTATTGCATTAACGCCTCCTTAACGAATAAGCTTACAAAATACCATCGTTAGGTGCTTGACGATAGATTTTCTACCTAAGATTGACAAAAAATAGGTAAGCGTTGGATAGTGCCCGGCACATGGGATTAGGCTCGTCCCCTATGACACGAGATGGCAATATCTGGCGATAATTGTGTATTTGGACACTTCTGGCTCTATTGGCATCGATGTGCGCCATATGTGTGTGCCTCGTGGTATGACATTGCAAGTCTTTAGTGACGTATCGGTGTACACTTTGTACAGATGTTCTGTTGTTATTACAACATATCATTTCATTTAAATTCGATACATTACTATCAGCATCGGCAATACCGAGTCTGATAGTAATGTAGTGGCACCCCCATGGGGTGCCGGGTTATAATTGCATCAACAGTAGTTGATTCTTATGTGCCTGATATTTTACTGACTCTCAAGGACTGCTGCCACACTGTTAGATGCTTGGTGACAGATTTCCTCAGCCATCATTGCTTCAAAATTTGTTCCTTTGATTTGACTGCATCTAAAACAAAGAGGTTTGAATTGCCGACGATCAAACTGTCTTTGATCGGCTCGATTCTTTTGCACAGCGTAAAGCTGTTGGATCACTCTGCATCTTTTACTGTATCTACATTGTGTTCCGAAGAACTGCTTTTAATACACCTTCAGCTGAATTATGCCATTGGTCGTCCCGACACAGCATGATGTTTCATCAATTTATAGACGTCTGGAAGTACACAGCCACGTCACTCTCAAGACATTTTCTGCTTGTTTGTAGGTACTGCTACTGTGTGGAATAGCGATGGGCGATTATTACTAAATCTAATCGATTTAGTCGATTGTTTTGTTCAGTCGATAATAATCGAACTGTTATCTACTAGCGGTATGCGGCGGGTGGCAATGACTGACACGGTGTTCGTATCATTTTTTTACTACTAATTCGATTGTAGCACAGCGCACTCACTATAAATTACTATACTCGTACGTACCACTATATTAGTATTTACAAAAGATGGTGCGGTTTACGTACAATGCGCTGCAAATCAGTAAGTAGTTAAAAATCCCTGCGGCTCTACTTACGACTGCAGTTGATATTATGCGATTGGAGATAACAGTTATTCAATTGTCTGACTAGTAATCAACCATCGATTGAGGGAACATTCATTTGTTCGTTGTAGTATAACAAATTATGAATAGATGGGTATGTAAGGGTTTCTAACTAACTGAGATTAAATGGCTAGAGTAAGAATTAAGTAAAATAGTTTCTTTTTCAATATTTCCACTAACGAGTTTTTCAACTTGCTACTAAAAAAGTAAGTTATACCTAAAAACAATCAACACAACACCGCCCCGCCCCGTGAGGCCATCCACGCATTCGCAGTTCAGCCACGCATAAGACGCAAACTCGCATGCATTGCATAGCGGTTTTGCGGTGTGCGTACAATTAGTAGTTTGTCGATTGTTATTCGAATAATCATGGTAAGGAACTACTAAATCGACAATCAAATGCGCAATAGCCCAATTTTCGATTCAGTCGATGGTATTTTTTGCAACAATCGCCCATCGCTAGTGTGGAACCAACTGCCATGAAGAGTTTTGCTGAACCGATCCGACTTAGGACCCTAAAAGAAGTAAGCATGTCCGGAAAAGGCCGGCAACACATCCTCGAGACAAAAGATGACCATAGCAGACCTATTTGATTGGTTAAGAACGAATAGGCAAGCTCAGCTAAGTACGTGCTGAGAAATCGCGAGTAGGATAATGCTAGGAGATGATAGCAATGGGGAGTCTTTGGGCAAAATCACGACGAGAATCAATTCGACGACAAGCTTTCATTCCGACCTGTGCCGCCACGCCGTGCACACCTGTCTACAGCTCCGCCAGTATCTCCCAGTGAGACCGCAATAGTCCCCGCACTATTGCCGTCTCACTCGGGTCATCGTTCCGACGCTAGTTGCAGACCAGTGCCTTGGAATACGCAGTCCTGACGAAGTTTTGTTTTCTGTGCAGAAGCTGAGCAGCCACCGACCGCCGTGCAACGTGAGCTACGAGCTCGCCGTGCCGGCGCGCAGAGGCGCTCTAAGACGTCAGGCATTACCACCTACCCAAGTCCCTTGTTTCGGACGAACAACATCATATCGGGCTGGTGGTCTTGTTTTGACCGCACTTTTCGGTGCGCATTTCACCACTTTACTACCCGACACAACATAGTAACAGTCGCGTAACAACACACTTTGTGCTGTTAAGCGACGTCGTTCAGGCGTGGGGTAGCGTCAGCCAAACCCGTCTGAACGATCAAATCCGCCATTTGCTGCGGTCGCAGTGTGACACCCTACGGTGACAACGGCCACTGTTGTTGTTTTGGTTTAACCTTGCACCGTGGCCTTTCCCGCTTCACGGGTCAGCCGAAGCAAGCTGGGCTCCGGGATTACTGGCCTTGGGGTCGCCCCTAGTCAACCCCGGAGTAGCGCTTAGGAGCACCCCTCTCCGCCGAGAAAAAAGCTCGGAGAGGGTACACAACTAGGGCACACCCTAGGTACACACTCCCTCTCACACAGTGAGCTCACAAGGTGTGTGAGGGAATTCAAACCCTTGATAGGGCGTCCTGAGTATTCCCCTCAGGATGCAGTCCCGTCCCTCTAACGGTGAGGTGCAGGTCCTTCAGACCTTCGCCCTCCGCCACCCCGATCTGTATGTTGCTCATATGCAACTTCTCGAAGAGGAAGCGAGTGCCCGCCTTACGGACACTCTTATTGCTCCCTCCGGGACTTCAATCCCGGAGGCCAACGTCCCTCCTCTGACCCGGTCCTTCTCAGAGGACAGTCCGCTTTCGCCCGCTCCGGGCCCAGACAACAGACGCACGGTGGCAGCCCCTCCCCGTGAGAGGTCTCGCTCGCGCTCACCGATCGGGAGGCCAGCGAGCACCCGTCCCTCCATCGCCGTTGTCGAGCCCACTTCGGACTCCGAAGCGGAGATGGAGGTAGATCCGAGTCGCGCCTTACGCACCGACTCGGACTCAGATAACGACGGCTATACCGTCGTAGATAGAAAACGCAAGCGTGCTCCTAAAGCCGCTAGTTGCGTAACTTCCGCCCCTCCCGCCAAGGCACCCGCTAAGGCCCCCGCCTCCGGCAAGAAGCCGACCCCCGCCCCGCGCCCCGCGTCTCCTCCCTCCGCTCCGGCCACCACTGCCGCGTCCCCTCAGGACGCGAGCGCGCGCCGCGAAAAACCGCCTCCGCCCCTGTTCATTCAGGACAAAACCAAATGGGACATGCTGTCCCGTTTAGTTTCGGATCGTGGGATCCATTACACTAATGCCCGCTCCACGCAGCAGGGCATTAAAGTCCAAGTGCCCACCAGTAGCGACCACAGAGCGCTAACAAAGCTCCTCCGTAAAGAGAGCATAAGTTTTCATACTTATGCGCTCGAAGAGGAGAAAGTCCTTCGCGTTGTGATTCGCGGTGTGCCTAAGGAGATACATACCGATGCGGTATGTGACGACCTTAAAGCACAAGACTTCCCTGTGCATGCGGTTCACCGCATGTACAGCGGGAAGGACCGCAGTCCATATGACCTAGTACTCGTAGTACTAGACCGTACACCAGAGGGCAAGGCCATTTTTAATTTAAAAAAGGTCTGTGGCCTCTCAGGACTCGATGTCCAAGCCCCATACAAAAATGGAAGTCCCTCGCAGTGCCATAACTGCCAACTATACGGGCACGCCTCCCGTTTCTGCTTCGCTCGCGCTAGGTGCGTTAAGTGCCTAGGCGATCACGCGACAGCAGCGTGCACTCGCACCCGGGATTCGCCGGACCCACCCAGTTGTGTTCTGTGCGGTGCTCAAGGGCATACCGCGAATTACCGTGGGTGCCCTAAAGCACCACGAGTGAACCACAGGGTGGCAAGGCATAGGCCGACCCGCCCCTCTTATGACCGTTACCAACGGGTCAGCCCTAAACTAACGGTAGTACCTGCCTCACAGGTAATACCCGCGCCGCTCCCAGCCCGTAACGCATGGTCTAAACCACCCAGTATGGTTAAGACCGTCGCTACCGCTCGCGCCCCGGCCCGCGCGCCCGCGCCCGCGCCCGCACCCGCACCCGCCCGCGCCGCGGCCCCTGCCCGCGCACCGGCCCCGGCTCGCCCAGCGCTCCCGGCACCCGCTGCCAACACCGTTCGCGCCCCTCCCCGCGCCGCTTCCCGGCCACAAGCTCCCCCTATGCCATTGATGGCTGCCCCTCTTCAAGAGGCAATCAACCTAGTCAGCGATCTGGCTATGTCGGTTGACATCAATGAGGTACAAGAGCTATTCCACAAGATGCAATACGCTCAATCCCCAGCGGACGTGATCCAATACACATTGGAACACGCGAACTTACTAAGCGCCCTTAAGCGCTTCGTCCCCCAGGCCCCTCCCCAGTACAACCACTATGGGTAGTACAACCGCACGCACGAAACCGCGCTCAGTTTCGTTAGCGTCATTCAACGCTAACGGTTTCTTTAGACACCGTGACCTTGTCCACGACTTTTGTTGCACCCACCTTATCGACATTATATGCGTGCAGGAAACCCTTCTAAAACCGGGGAAGGCGAACCCTAGGTTTGCCAATTACAGAACGGTACGTGATGATAGAGTGAACTCCCGTGGGGGAGGCACTCTTATCTATTACAAAAGGTCCCTGCACTGCATCCCCTTACCTACCCCGACTCTTGTTAATATGGAAGCATCTTGTTGCCTTCTAGCTATGACTGGTCATCAACCTATAGTCATAGCGTCCTGTTACCAAGCTTGTCAAAAGCCGATCGTCCGAGCTGACTTAGAAGCATTGTTCTCATTAGGAAGCGCCGTCCTTCTGATTGGCGACTTCAATAGTAAGCACATCCTATGGAATTGTAACGTCAACAATCCCAGAGGCATTGCACTTGAAAAACTAGTCGCAGAACTTAATTTTGACATAATTGCGCCCACTGAGCCCACTCACTACCCTCACACGGAAGACTTTCGACCTGACTTGCTTGACATGGCACTACTCAGAGGCGTAACACTCCAGTTACGCTCCATAGAAGTGGTTCACGAGCTTCACTCTGACCACCGACCCATTATACTGCGACTAGGTCCCGACCCAACAACAGACCTCCCCCGCCCCACTAAGACGATAGTGAACTGGAAGCAATTAGGCGTTGCCCTAAAGGCTATCAGTTCACCGGACCTTGACAAGATCCCTGACGACATCCTGACTAAAGATGACGTAACCCTTGCGATCGATTCGTTCACTAATCACCTCTCCACCGTAGTAGGTGCATCCGCAAAGGAGGTCATGGTGCCGGACGACCGGCGCCTTGTCATTCCAGCGGATGTGAGACGATTAGTGACGGAAAGTAAAGCAGTGACCCGACATTACGACTCTTACCCCAGTAAAGATAACAAAACTAAGAAACGCCACTTTGAACGCATGGTTCAAAGTCGCATGTCTGAGTTGCGTGATCAACAATGGGGTGACAAACTTTCAAACCTCGTGCCAAGCCACCAGGCTTATTGGGACTTGGCGCGAGGTATGAAAGGAAGTAACTACAACGACATGCCTCCCTTATACAGACCAGTCCCACTAGTCCCAGCCAGTCCCACTAGTCCCAGCGTTCTTTGACGAAGACAAAGCTGAGTGCCTAGCTGATAGCCTAGAGGCTCAGTGTTCCCCTAACGTAGATCACGTTGACCAAGCTCACCTCGATTCGGTGGATGCTGAAGTCGAACGTAAAAGCTCTGTGGTCACCTCTGAACTCCCACCAATCACCTTAGCGACTTACGCTGAGGTGGCGAGACTGATCAAGGCCCTCCGACCGCGCAAATCCCCCGGTGCCGATGGCATCTCCAACAGGGTTCTTAAAACCCTCTCTCCTCCTCTCATCCATCTCCTAGTCAGCATCTTCAATGCTGCTATGAGCCACTGCTTATTCCCAGACACCTGGAAATGTGCAAATGTCATTGGCATTCACAAACCAGGCAAAAGCTCATCTGACCCCACCAGTTACCGCCCCATCAGCCTCCTCAGTGCCTTAGGCAAACTTTACGAGCGGTTACTTGCAAACCGTCTCCAGTCCCATGCTAAGGAACACCACCTTATCCCAGATGAGCAGTTTGGCTTCAGGCCCGGACACTCATGCGTCCAACAGGTGCACCGCCTCACGGAGCACATCATTGAGGGCTTTAACAAGTACCCCAAACCCCAGACAACGCTAGCAGTCTTCCTCGACGTAGCGAAAGCTTTTGACAAAGTCTGGCACAATGGCTTGATTTACAAGCTATACCAATTTGGCGTGCCAGAACGTCTTGTGCTCATCCTACAAGACTTCCTTAAAGCCAGAAGCTTTCGCTATCGCGTGGAAGGCACCCTCTCCTCCCCCCACCCAGTCAGAGCCGGAGTCCCTCAGGGCTCCGTGCTATCACCCATTCTATTCGCGCTGTATACCAGCGACATCCCACGCTCTCAGCCTAACGTCCTATTAGCCCAATACGCGGATGATACCGCTATTTATACCACTGGGTGGCATATCAGTAGAAAGTCCATTCCCGCCCTCCAACGGGCCATCACCGAGATCGGTGACTGGTTCCGTAAATGGCGCATCGCGGTCAACCCAGTTAAAAGTGCAGCTATGTACTTTACTGAGAAGGGCCGCCCCCGTTACCCGCAACCTTTAACTTTGTTCGACCAACCCATCCCCTGGGTTAGTAAAACAAAATATCTCGGAGTCACCCTTGATCGGAATCTCACCTTTAGCGATCATATAACAACCGTCCGTAACAGAGCGGCCTTTGTAATGGGTCGCCTTGGTCCCCTGATTCGCAAAGAGAGTAAAATGTCTCTTAGAAATAAGAAGACACTTTACACTGCCTGCATCCGCCCCATCATGACTTACGCATCAGTAGTGTTTAGTCATGCTAGTGAGGCCCATCTCCATAAGCTTCAAGTCATTCAAAACCGTTTTCTTCGTAGTGCAACCGGCGCTCCGTGGTATATCCGGAACACCGAGTTGCATTGCGACTTAAACCTTCCCTCTCTAGCGCAGTTCAATAAGGACTGCGCCCGCCGATACTTTGATCGAGCGCCCCACCACCCGAACCCATTGGTTGTCCAGGCATCGAACTACTCGACTGCCTCTTCTATCCCATTTTTCAAACCCCCCCGTCGCCGACCACGGCAGGTATTAGACGACCCGGATGACCCCATCGCAGCCATTACGTTGGCAGCTTTAGCGTTATCCGCAAGTCGTCGAGGTAAAATCCCCAGGTGTGAGGTAATCAGAGGTCACACAATCAAACACCGAGCTCGCCGGCGAGCTCGAGGCAAAAACAAGGTCACGATAAATTGCTCTCCAAATAGTCAAAGAGTATTATTCAGTAGGGCCCAATTGTGCAACACTGCAGTTGCACAGAGGCATTTTGCTCCGATCCCCCCCATGTCTCTCGACAGCGAGACAAGCCGAGGTCCGAACCACAGTGGTGCCCTTGAGCTCGCTGTCAACCCCTCCTATAATAGCGGTACGTTTTCGGCGTCCGCAGGAGACGGAGGTAGAAAGCGCTTTTCGCCTTCTACGCCCGTCTCGGGAGAAGTGCCTTCGGCACTTCTCCCTCCCGGGCTATTGTAGGGCCAGGCCCTCGCCCAAAACCCGGTGGAGCTGGACGACCGCACAGGCGGTAGCCAGCATCTATGTCCTCCCTATTAAAAAAATTAAAACAATGGGGAGTGACATTTTTTTTAATGCCTGATAGGATAGCCTTTGACACTTATCTCACCTGATGGTATGTGATGATGTGTTGTTCAGGCTAACCTAGAATGACTGGTTCTCAAGGACAGCTGTCAGAACACACCGTTAGGTGCTTGGCGACAAATTTTCTACTTGAGGGTGGTTGCTAAGCGGGCATTCGCAAATGCCCTACCTCCATGCTATAACGACTGCCATCCTGAGACAACAACCGGGACCGACAGCTTAACATGCCCTCCGAAGCACGGAAGCGCTCCTAGTAATGGTCATCCATCCAACTCATGATCGCGGCAGACGTTGCTTAACTTTGCTGACCGGTTAAGAACAGCTAAGCAAACTTAACTACGAGCGAGAACAGCTAAGCAAACTTAACTACATCACAATAAGTAAATAGATTAAACTCAGTTTCCTTCTTCCTTTTTCGTAGTACACCATCACTAAGTTGCGATATGGTTACCGAGACTGGTCACTTCCACCAGTTAGCCGACAGTTCAGCCAATTAAAAATAAGTAAAAAAATACATTATCGAGATGGAGAGCCATACCGGTGGGCTTCGGTCATGTGGTAACTGTTATATAATCTGTGCTCGGTCGAAGAACACGTAGATGACAGCAGAGATAAAGATTTGGCTTTCAATTAGTTGCTATTGAAGTGAAGTGAAAATTGGCAGTAAGCTAAACGAAAATTGTTCGTTAACTTTGATTTTTTTGGTATGTTTTCTATTAGTCTTAACTTTTCTCATCAGAATCTGAACGGTCTAAGTACAGTATTAGCAAAGTTTTAAGTACTTAATGATTTTAATAGAAGACAGTAACTGTGTGACATGTAAGTAAGTTGGCGAATTTATTGTTTGATGTCTAACCTTTTTTCACCGAATTATTATATTTATTAATATAGAACCGAAGACAACTGTATAGATAACATTATTATGAAATGAAGGAGCTTAGACACAACCAATACATGAAATAAAAAGCTTTATAAAAGCGCACGCAATGATTTTTCAAGATATGTTTTTTTTTGGTTTGTCATATTTATGTTCAAATCCTGCCTCAGGTGTGTTCCATCGAGTGTTTTCTCGAAAGACATTGCTTATTCTAAGTTTTCCTAACATCCATCAACCAGATCATCACATTCTAAAAGTTGAGCTAATATTTAGTCAAATTGAAGCTGATTCTTTCTGTATCTATTTATGGAACCAGTTTCAGGTTCAAATTTGGTACCAAGCAACAGAGTTTGCGTACTTAGATATACCATACTCTGCATCTTCACCTTTTCATCTCAGCCAATGCTCCATTTTTCATCTGGCTTAGTAAATAACTGTGTTGCAGGGTCTTGCGGTACTATATACGTGCTGGCAGTGTCCATAAACGGCCTCCGTAATGATACCCAATTTCCGAACAAGATCTCGAGAGGTGCTTTATTAAAATTGCTTTACGTGCGGTACCGAGATGCTATATGGTACCGTCGTAGCGAAGAGAGGCAACAGAGGTTTTACATAAACAACTCTTGGCTTTCATATAGCAGTATCATAGAGTAAGATCGAAATCTGTATAAATAATGCGAATAATAATAATAGTTTGTCCACAGAAATAGCACATACAATATTTCTTTAGGTTAGATAATATAATGTAGGTATATAACACAATTATTTCAATTAGCTAGAAAGTTTTTAACATTTTAAGTACTAGGCTTATCACCTATATTTCAACATACAGCGTTCCTTCCCTTATATCGGACTGCTACTAGCCTCTACTTTAGTATTTTATATTCATGTTACTATAAAGTAAATACAAGTGATTTCTTATTGTTTTTTGAGACAGTGCCTATCTTTGTATAAATGAATTTAAGAGTGTGTGAGTGCGAGAGGGTGTGTGCACCTATCCTATATGTGTTATCTAAGGGGTCGTGTAAGGCAATCTAAAATAATATGTATTTGTGGTACTAAAACTAATTTTTTTTGTTGTTTTTCAGATTCTTCATATGATAGCGTGTTTAGCCAATTAACTTCTTGTTTAAGAAGGCAAATGTTTAATTATTTGTTAATATTATTATATCAAAAAGGCCCTAGGTAAATATAAAATCGATTAATACAAACGTTGGGTTTGATCACAAAATTTGTAAAATTGTGACTAGATATTGCTGATGACCGTTATAGAAGGCGAATTCCAATATCGGTCAGATAAGCGTAATGAAAATAATTAATAAATATGGCTCATATTAATATTCTGAAAAATATAAAGTAACTTGTGAAGTTGAGACCATGAAACTATGACCTCAAATTTGAATCAGGTTGCTATCGACTTTCACAAATCATTCGATGCAAAGTCTGAGCACTTATACGTTTTTACTTATGTATCTTTAGGAGTTCACCTAACTACCCAGAACCCACGTAATTGAACCAGTATCTCCAACAGAAGCTATCCGTTTTAGCTATGCAAAGTGGCGTCTAGAAAGGCAATGGTCCAGTTTGAGCACCGCATTTGGTCACTGTCCGGTCGCCATCTGTTCATCCGATGTGATGAACACGTGTTCAATGGAGTGGTTTTCACTACTGATCACCATGTACGTAATCGATCATGCAGCTGTGTACAATTCTATGTAAGTAGCTACTAAGTAAATAATAATCTGTCTTTGATGCAGGGTGCTTATAAAATAATTATGAATCTGATATTAAAACTTATTTTATTTAGTCGCTTGCATATTGATGCCCTAAGACGCTGACATAGGTGTTAAAGCTGGGTGGCCTAGACATATTTTTGGCGAAATGTGGGTATGTTTCGCCAAAAATGTGTTGGTCTCATACCTACTATGGGGGCCGAACTTATTGCTATTTTCCGAACACAGCTCCAGACTCTGTAGTGATACTGAGAATTCCTTTGGTAGAAAATTCAATAACTGTCTTGGATTAAACCCAGGACCTTGAGATTATAAAGCGATTTATCCGCTCCTGCACCAACGAGGCATTCAAGATTATAATTAGTGCAAAAATAATTTACTTTCCTCCCATTTATATATGAAGTCGTTAGCTTCACACCCGAATGCGGGTATTTTTGAATGAATTTGATGTCATATATCTATTACGCGCAAGAATTAGTATGCTCGCGGCCGACATAAAAATTTATAGATTTGTGTACATACATTAGCATGCATAATCTTTATAAATCAAAATTACATGTCACGTTGTTTGTCCGCGATGGACTCATAAACTGAACCGATTATAAATTTGATTTTCACACCGTGTGCAATGCGATCCAAATTGAAAGATAGGATAGCTTACACCCAATTTATAGTCGCATATCCCGTGCAAAGCCGGGGCGGGCCGCTAGTACTTAATATAACGTTAGTATTACATATACCTATTACTCATATTCTTAAAAAGGGCCAGTAATAGAGACTATTACATGAGACAGGAAGTGTCCTAGATAATAAGGAAGTACTTGCGTCAATTAGTCCCTACTACGAAGCTTGTACCAGCTACATTAATTCTTTCCGGTAGGTACCAAGTTGCATGTTATCAAGTCAACATTTATATTTCCTATTTATTATACGGGGCTCAAAATACAGTACAAAAAAGTACAACGCTTGGTGACTTGATAATTAAACCTAAATGGAAGAAATTAACATGAAAAGTCAATGTAACTGCATTTTTAGTCAGGGAAATGAGGTACGTTAGGTGTATTAGTATTGTGATAATTTTTAATGCTGGATTGAAGTAGTAGATAGTTTTTTTTTTTTTTATTAATATCTGATAGGCCTTTTGACCACTATTTCACCTGATGGGAAGTGATGATGTGGTCAAAGATGTTGCTCAGGCTAACCTACAATTACTGCCTCTCAAGTACGGCTGCTGGAACACCCCGTTAGGTGCTTGGCGACAGATTTTCTTCATGCGGGTGGTAGCTAGCCAGGCCGGCATTCGCAAAATGCCCTACCACCATACTAAATGATAAAAATTCACATGAAAAGTCAATGTAACTGAATTTTTGTCAATGAGGTATGTGTAAGTAGGTGTATTAATATTGTGATAGTTTTAAACTTGCAACTACCAAGTCATCTAGGTACGTCAAGCGTTTTTCAGTTAGTTGAGTGTAACTTAAAAACCGCTGGACTGATTTTGATTCAATTTATATGGGAACACTTCAGAGGTATTCTCCTTCAATAAAAAATAATTATTAAAATCGGACTACTCTGTAAAAGTTATAAAAGTCACAAATAAAAATATATATATATGTGTTGCATTAAGAACCTCCTCCTTTTTGAAAGTCGGTTCAAATACCAGCGTATACATGAAGTACCTACCCAACCTATCTCCGTGACAAAACGTGATCACTAATCAGCAATCCTATTCAGAGGACAAAAATAAATCTATCAGCTTGAAAAAAAACAAGATGGCGCTGTCTTGATTTGCTTCCAATTAAATATAACGAGGTGAAAAAGTATCTCGATCGTGAACCACCTTCGTGCTTACTTGAAAGTTATTGTTGGCAATGGGTAATTTCGCGTGTTCGGTAATGGACAGCAGAGATAGGCTGTTTTGACTGGCAATTAATTTGGTTCGATCGAGGCTTGCATTGCCCGAGGCACGCCACTGGTGGTACATACAGCTTAGTTATACTTTAAGTTTTTACGTAACTTGTTATGTCACAAATCTTACAATGTAAGTCAACGATTACGTATTTTTTATAGATTCATCGATTATTGGCCAGTGATCGAGCAGCTTCGTTAGACCGTTAGTTGGCTAAGGAAAGCGTTACAGTATAGTAAAGTACAGTACATAGTCGGTATACTGATCCATTCACTTTGATGTCACATATTGAAGCGCTCGTAACTAAGTTAAGCAACGTCCGCCACGGTCATGACTTGGATGGGTGACAGCTAGTGATAGGTACGTCGTCGGTCCCGATTCTGTCTTAGGACGGCATTCGTTACACCATGATGGTTGGACATTTGCAGAATGCCCGCCTAACGGTATGTTCGGGCAGCTGTCCTTGAGAGGCAGTAATTCTAGGTTAGCCTGAACTACATCTTCGACTTCATCATCACTTACCATCAGGTGATATAGAGGTCAAAGGCTATAAGGTATGAAAAAAATAAAAATAAAAATTGAATCTTGTTGTCAAAAGATATCCTATCAGACAAAAAAAATATGTTCCGGAAGGTATGGTGTACTTAATTCTGTCCGTGGCGGAAAAGTAGTCGTTAACTTTGTTAAATTTCGTATATCTAAAACATGATACAACCGATGTTCCTCTATTTTGGTATAATACTTTTCATATTGATGCGATTGTCCAATTTGTTTTTCCTTTCGTTGTAATTTTGTAAGCTTTTTCAGCAGGCGTTAATTAAAAAATCACAATGTTACAATATTTTTCTATAACTTTTTCTGTTAACTTTGATTTTTAAAGTCATACTCTTCGGCACTATTAATAAACAATGAGTTTATGTAATTTGACCTCTAAGGTCAGAAATAGTCTGGCAAAGGTTGTGTTGGGTAATTTGGAGATCTGTCGCCAAAAAACGACGTGTTCCGGCAGCTGTCTTTGAGGGCCAATAATTCGTGTCCCTCATCCTAGCGTACTCACCTAAGAAATTTTTAATTTTGACTATGCCAAAAAATTGTGCTGAAATAGTGACTGATAGTGCCGTAAGAAAGAAAAATAGTGCCACTATATAAAGAAAGTTACAGCTATAGTTTGGTGAGTTCGCTAGGATGATATCATTCTGGCGTACTCAGCTCTCGTCCGTAAAAACGGCTCAAGCTATAATTGAGGTTAATATTTCAAAAAATAGTGCCAAAATAATGATCACGGTACACCAAGTCTCAAAAATAGTGCTTCACACAGTCAAAAGTTATTCAGGTCTCTTGGTGAGTAAGCTAGGGTGAGCCTCATCCTAGCGTACTCACCTCGATATCTCAGGAATGGCTGCAAATTTCAATTCGTTCTTGGTCTCAAAAAATAGTGCTTAAATAGTGACAAATAGTGCCACAAAAAAGAAAAATAGTGCCACTCAATTAAAAAGTTACAGCTATAGTTTGGTGAGTTCGCTAGGATGATATCATTCTAGCGTACTCACCTCTCGTCCGTAAAAACGGCTCAAGCTACAATTGAGATTAATATTAAAAAAAATAGTGCCAAAATAGTGACCACGGTGTACCAAGTCTCAAAAATAGTGCTTCACACAGTCAAAAGTTATTCAGGTCTCTTGGTGAGTAAGCTGGGGTGAGGCTCATCAATCAATCAACCAATCAATCAATCAATCATTTATTTGTCAGAATGCACAATAATTACAATTTCAGATGTTAGGAAAATATATAGCAATGCATTCAACCTGCAAGCAGGTGTACAAATATTAGTATTTATTCCTAAAAATATAGTTTTTTTTTAAACAATAAAATACATTTAATTATTATACATTAAAATATTCTGTCATGCTATAAAAACAATTGTCCAATAACCAATAGTGCAGTTTAGTTTTGAAGCTGTTTCCGGTCAAAGATTTTAAGTTGTCCGGTAATTTGGTAAAAACAGTAATAGCCATATTATAAACATTTTTTTCATAAATAACTTTTTGGCATAGAGGATGGTATAATAAGTTTTTATACTTCGATCTTTTTTGTCTTGGAATAACATCACTTCGTTTTTGAAAATAGGTTGGATTTGCCTTTACAAAGATACACAGGTCTCTTATATACATACACGGTAGGGGAAGTATATTATTGTTTTTAAATAGTGGTTTGCAGCTGTCAAGAAACCAAGCCCTATTTATGACTCGGATACACCGCTTCTGTACCTTGAAGGCCTTATCTAACTCAACCGAGTTTCCCCAGATTATAAGGCCATAACCAAGAACCGATGAAACATAGCCATGGTAGGCGGCTAAGGCGGCCTCAACAGATATTGTTTGTCTCAGCTTTTTTAAGGCAAACGCGTAACGGCTAAGTTTTTGGCAAACTGCATTAACATGTTCTTTCCAATTGAGATTTTTGTCCAAATGTATACCCAAAAATTTATAACAGCTAACTTCTTCTACTTTTTGATTTATATATTTAATGTCAAGGGATAGTGGAATTGTATTATAAGATTGAAATTGAATTATTTTAGTTTTGTTTAAATTAATATTTAAGTCATTATTATATGTCCATTTAATTACATCCGCTAACGCTTCGTTCAGGATTTGTTGGCATGATTTGACATCCTAGCGTACTCACCTCGATATCTCAGGAATGGCTGCGAATTTAAATTTGTTCTTGGTCTCAAAAAATAGTGCTGAAATAGTGACTAACTATGGCAGAAAAATCAACTTGGTTCAAAACAAATAACATAGCTAATAATACATTGGAAGTCCCACATACATTTTGTTTGGTCTACTACCTTCGAGAAAGTAACCCATAGAGAAGCCATGGTAGCTGCTTTGTACCAAATAAATTCAGTCAATTTTTCTCTTATCAATGCTTTTTCTAATTGGCTAAGCAACCACGTGGTTTATAGTGATGGGACGTAATTAATGTGCTTATTTAATCGAACTCTTCAAAATTTAAAATATTATTTTTCCTAGTGAGGTGCTTACAGTATCGTAATGTTTTTTTTTTATAACTGATAAGTTTTATTATAAATCATATTGGATATTACAGGTTATTTAGGGATGATACTATGACTTGTACCATATTCACTTAATTTTAGTTATGTGAGACATAGTCCTTACTTTATGTATTTCTTTCCTATAGTAAAATTAAAACTTATAAAACGATATATGTTAAGCACTCATTCTAACTTTTTTTTATGCCTGATAGGTTAGCCTTTGACCACTATCACACTTCATTTAAAATGTTACAAATTGACTTATTTTGGCTATTCTATAACCTTTAAATCAAATTTTGTTAAACAAGACCATAAGATATATAATTGATCTGGCAATAGATATGTCGAAATTACATAGAAACCCTCGGTCACGGAATAACAACCATTTTTGTAAACATAGTGCAAATAGTCGGATTTGGCTTCCATGTCGTATAAGACCGTAGTGACAAATTTACATAGGTATCGATAGATTTTGTAGTTATAGATAGTGTGTGCGAGTGCCAGTTTTTGTAACAACTTAATTTGTGCACCCTAATTCTTAGGAATAAGGTTTTTTTATAGCTTATTTCGTACTAGCCATACTTATCCAGATACAGCATTTGTCGGGTAAGACCGGCATACTTCGCACTTCCAGGGGTGCAAAACATATCTTACGTTGAATAATAATTAATGATTTTATATAGTACAATGTTATTACAAAACTTCCAAGCTTATACGAGTACGTAATCGATAAAATTAAAAATGTTTCTAGTAATAGTTTTGGATAAATTTAATAGAAAAAAATAAAGGAGTGCTTAGTACTAAAATAATAAGATTCAAAATCGTAGGTAAATAACTACTAACCTTAGGGACTGCTCTTAAGTAAAACCTAAAATTACTAGTAAAATTTATTTGCATTTTTTGTAAACAAAATAATCAGTCTTTTATTTAACAAACGAAAAAAAACTAATAGAAATTAAGATTTAACATACTTTGAAGTATAAGTAAGTAAGTAAATGTAACCAACAAAGACGGTAATTTTAAAAAGAAGCTTAATTAGACACCAAACGATGACGACTTATGACTGTGGAAAAGACCAGCATATGACATTTATTACCCTCCAAAACCTAGACGGACTTCCCCAATACATATTTAGAGGTTAGTTATTATTTTCATCATGAATAACATAGTACAATATGTGTATAGCACCAATGTCATATAATAAATAAATAGATATATTCATAAAAAAATTATTTACTTGCATAGATCTGAAAAACCACTAAGATTTAAACACTTCTTAACATTTTTGTTAGTACGTGGTACACACCCAATGCAAGTCGCGCACCATACTAAATTAAAAAAACTATTTTTTTCCGTTTTCACTACATGCACCGCCATTTCTGTCAATGTATAAAAACTAAAACGGCTTCATTAGCCTGTTGATTGTGTTGCCATTTTCGAAAGTCTGCTGATTTTTTTGTAATTTTCGATGTACGATCTTTCCCGACAGGCGGTCTTCGCCGAGTTGACCTTACTAGCGAGTAAGGTCAACTCGGTCGAACTCAAGGGCAGCTGTCAGAAAACACCGTTAGGCACTTGGCGACAGATTTTCTAATTGAGGATGGTAGCTAGCCAGGCAGGCATTCGCAAATGCTATACCAACATGCTATAACGACTGCTATCCTAAGACAAAAACCAGGACCAACGGCTAAACGTGCCCTCTGAAGCACGGAAGCGCTCAATATTAATGTCACTAGCGGTCACCCATTTAACTCATGACCGCGGCGGACTTTGCATAACTTTGCTGATCGATTAAGAACAGCTAAACAAACCTTGCTACGAGCGCTTCAAAACTTATATTATTTTATGGTGTTTTAATCTTCTGTATTTCTTTCTTGCATCTGTATAAAAACAGATTTAAAAGCGGTGTATGGCTATTTGAATTTAATAATGTACATGTTATTACTTTAAGTGTAAAAAAATCAAATCACAAAATTTTGAAAGTACTCCTTAATGAATAGATAGTATTATATTGAATTTGCAAATAATTCCTACTCAAGCTTGTTATAAGAAACTAATTTTGATGTTGTTATAAACTAGCAATAGATTGAATAATAAGAAACTAGCTATGTACATTTGGTAAATTATTACAATGGTGACACATAATGTTACACAAAGAAAGTAGTTTTTACTGTCTACCTACTTCCTATAGCCAAGCAGATAATAACATAATAGTCACACTCAACGCTCAAGATAGAATAGAGACGCATACGTTGTATTTCATCAAAATATTGATTTTATCGATTAAATTAGCACATTAATAACGTCCCATCCCTGTAAACCACGTGGTTGCTTAGCCAATTAGAAAGAGTTTTGATAAGAGAAAAATTTACTGAATTTATTTCGTACAAAGCAACTAGAATGGCTTCTCTATGGGTTACTTTCTCGAAGGTACTAGACCAAACAAAATGTATGTGGGACTTCCAATGTATTTTTAGCTATGTTCTATGTTTTGAACCAAGTTGATTTTTCTGCCATAGTTAGTCACTATTTCAGCACTATTTTTTGAGACCAAGAACAAATTTAAATTCGCAGCCATTCCTGAGATATCGAGGTGAGTACGCTAGGATGAGCCTCACCCCAGCTTACTCACCAAGAGACCTGAATAACTTTTGACTGTGTGAAGCACTATTTTTGAGACTTGGTACACCGTGGTCACTATTTTGGCACTATTTTTTTTAATATTAATCTCAATTGTAGCTTGAGCCGTTTTTACGGACGAGAGGTGAGTACGCTAGAATGATATCATCCTAGCGAACTCACCAAACTATAGCTGTAACTTTTTTAGTTGAGTGGCACTATTTTTCTTTTTTGTGGCACTATTTGTCACTATTTAAGCACTATTTTTTGAGACCAAGAACGAATTGAAATTTGCAGCCATTCCTGAGATATCGAGGTGAGTACGCTAGGATGAGCCCCACCCTAGCTTACTCACCAAGAGACCTGAATAACTTTTGACTGTGTGAAGCACTATTTTTGAGACTTGGTGTACCGTGGTCACTATTTTGGCACTATTTTTTGAGATATTAATCTTAATTGTAGCTTGAGCCGTTTTTACGGACGAGAGGTGAGTACGCTAGAATGATATCATCCTAGCGACCTCACCAAACTATAGCTGTAACTTTTTTTATATAGTGGCACTATTTTTCTTTCTAACGGCACTATTTGTCACTATTTCAGCACTATTTTTTGGCATAGTCAAAATCAAAAATTTCTTAGGTGAGTACGCTAGGATGAGGGACACAATAATTCTAGGTTAGTCGGAACAAAACATCTTCAATACTTCACCACTTACTATCAGGTGAGATAGAGGTCAAAGCCTATAAAGTATAAAAAATATAAAAATAAAAATTGAATTTCTATATATTATGATTACAAGCACTACCACGTACTAAGCGAAAATCATAAATTTACAAATTATTGGAATACAAAATGTTTTCATAGGGGACGGTGCGCGGTCATCAACCAGACTACTAGACTTCATCTGACCGAAAGAAGTGTTTTTTCAAACACTTAACCTTCGGAATGATGTCGCTACCCTTCTGTATTTCTATATATTATGATTACAAGCACTACCGCGTACTAAGCGAAAATCATAAGTTTACAAATTATTGGAATACAAAATGTTTCACGCAACGCACCGTCCCCTATGACGGTTTAAGAAATACGATTGGAGTACAAAATTTCGGCGACGCAGCCGTACCCCCGGTAGCTTAGTAGATAAAGCATCCGGCGCGAAATCGGAAGGACGCGGGTTCAATTCCCGCCCGGGGCAAAACATTTTGTATTCCAATAATTTGTAAATTTATGATAAAAATTGAATCTTCTTGTTATGTTGAACTAAACCTCAGTATATGTTCTTTTGCTATGGTTGTGTTCGTGTCCACCTGTCGTTTCGAGACTAACATAATCTCTGTTAAACCCAGCCACCTATGCTTACAGTTGGGGCAAACTTCCTTCAAAGTCACCCGTCCATATGTTCTCGTATCTAGAACATCTCGGCGGTCCGTCTGTCTGTTCAGTAGAGCGAGGATCTTGGGCAGACGTGTGCAAAGTCTGCGACGACAGCGGCCAGCTCCGTCGTCGCCTGACGCCGCGGTATCAACTTACCCACTGTAAAACCTTTGTGCGAATGGCGTAGCGTCACGTAACTGCGACCACAGATAAGAAATGCGCCAGATTGCGACACATGTGTTCATGATCATCCAGTATCCTCTGGCAAGTCTATTACCAATTTCTTTATATTGCAGAAATAATTTATATTTAATGTTTACTTTGTAATGCGTAGATAAAATTTCTATCAGAAATACATTTGTTCTTGCAACGGATTCCATAGGAATAATAGACATGTTAAAATTTTAACAAAAGCAAACCGACTTCAAACAAAAAATATTCTAAAACAAAATATACCTATAAATAAAGTATAAACCAAACCATCACATATAAAGACTTTTTTGTTAATTTTAGACCCGACGACATATGAAAATTGAGAACATCATCAATGTAATCGATGCCAATTAAATACGTATTAGGAATAAAAAACTATAGTCGACAGAACTCAGTGAAATTTAGATGGAACCACGTGACAAGCACGGTTTTCGAATATTAACAACAACACCAAAATCGGTACAGCCTGTAAAAAGCTATGAGGTAAACACGCAAAAAAATATAGTCTAATTGAGAACCTCCTTCTTTTTTTGAAGTTAAAATACACGTATTTATTGACTCTATATCCCTGAGATTTCCCTCAATCAGGAAATAATGTTTACCTACCTATAAAGTAGTTGGTGCCATGCTAATTCGAATCCCTTGAATTGATATAAGTATATTAAAGTTTCCTCGATGAAGTGCTCAACTGCCAACTTAATATAAAAGGAACTTCCAAAAATTAAACATTTCTATTCGAACGCTTTATTATGCGACCAAACATAACCACTGCGCTGCGAATAAAAGTCGCAATGATAAGTCTAGCAGTCCCTGTACGGCCTATAACATTCTGCAGACCTGTGTGTGACTGTTCTCTCGTGCGCGACGCCCGTGTATCGAATGCCTCCGTGATTTTATGATACGAGGTGAGGTGACGGCTTTGAATGCCGATAAGGGTATACTGTTACTTCCGAGAAAGTCTGCTTGACCATGTATTTGAATTTTTTATGTGATATACTCGTATATGGCTTTTACCACCGCTATCCCACATGTCGGTAACCGATGATGTGCATTGTCGAAGGTAGTAGCAGCCTTAGTTCTCTAATAGGAAGAGGCACTCCAGGATTCTGCTGGAATACCTAGTCTGGTACTTTGTGTCATACTTTTTACTATACGATATTAAGCGAAATCAATATAGCTACTTACAAAAAATATATAAAGCGGCAACACAATCAGCATAGTTTATTCATTAATTAATCTAATGTGACACATTTTTCAGATATCATTGTGTTATATAAAATATCGCAAATGCGGGTAATGTCACAACGTTTTCTGATGTTAATTGATTAATGATTATGCAGTCGGCGAAGGATGCCCTTTGAGTGAGGCATTCTTTGGTGATTTTCGTGGCAATTTTCAAATTCAATATTTTTTTTTTAATTTGTACCAGAATCATAAAGTATAAGTAAAAGCAATAATTTTATTTAAAAGGCACCTCGAAGAGCGATTTACTTACAGAGATAGTCGAGGTTAAAAAAATGGAGGCCACGCAAATCACAAATAAACCCACGAAAATGACAATTTTAATTTACCCATCTCAAATGAGTTAAGTACTTATTGGTACGTCATATTGAAAATAAGTTATTTTTGTATAAGGTAACAAAATATAGGTTACTAAGACAGAAAACGTTTGTAAGTAGAATCAGTCCAACATTATTTATTACTAGCTTTCCGGGCGCGGCTCCGCCCGCGCGAATGTCGGTTATAGCGCGAAAACATTAACCTCTTTTTGCGCAGTCGGATAAAAACTATCCTATGTTTTTTCCCGGGTCTCAAACTATCTCCATACCAAATTTCATTCAAATCGGTCCAGTAGTTTTGGCGTGAAAGCGTAACAGACAGACAGACAGACAGAGTTACTTTCGCATTTATAATATTAGTACTGATTTGTTAAAGAAATTACAAAAATATAACACTTAATTACACAATTAAAAAAAATAACACTTTCTCTTATTATAATCATCATAAATAAAATACTAAAAAGTATTTTTATTCATAACTAGTATAAAACTCAAAGTAATTTCATTTGCATGGTCAAAAAATGATCTGCGTGAGTCAAAACTACCACGTAAACCACTCAAATCACGACCACGGAAATCAAAATAAACCCTTTATGATAAAAATAAACAAAAAACATTGAAGCAAATAAACTGTGTTTTGATTATACGTTACGTTACCATATATTTGTTCGGCACAATATTTTATTAAATAAATAAATTCACAGACACCGGATATAATTGTACCACGCAAATCAAAGTTTTGAGAAACCAAACCCACGCAACGAAGTCCTTACCATAATTATTTTTTGAAAACACGACGCACCATCACTCTACCACTCTCCCGGCCGTGTCGGAGCGCAACTAATTCTAACTTGAATTAGGATGACACATCATGGGGCCGCGTATTTAGAGATGTGCAAGCGAAATTATAATAATCCACGCAAATCAGCAAGAACCTCGGAACAGTTACATTTAATTTTTTTGTAGGAAATGTAGTTCTATTAGAACTATGGTCTATTTTTTTTATAGCAATGGAAACTTCTTAAGACTAAAATTTTTTTTTTGGTAAACATGTAGCGTTTAGTTTAAAATATATAAATTACTAAGTGACCAGTTCGTGGCTTGGGACACTCCACGAAAATCAAAGAATGGGGGGTATTTTATTTTTTAAAGATATTTAATTATAAAGATAATTGAATAATAATCAGTGAACTAGTTAAGAGAGGATTTAAGGTATGCGCAAAAAAAAAATATGGCTTGCTGACTTTTGGATTTCTATTATTTTTAAGTAAAGCCGCTTGAAAAACCTGTCCTAAAGAATGACCCGCCCATTCTCAAAGCAGAAATATCGAAACAGCATATAGAACCATTCACAAAACAATTATCATCTTCTGTCATAATTAACAACCAACCATTGAATAAGGTCATGGGAAGGAATTAACCATTATCCTCACGCTTGATAGGCGTCTTGAGGATCTTAGTAGAAGTTGTCATCTCCTCAGAAGACGCTGCGTCCCACCTGCCATTATATTTCCTTTTGTCGCCTCTTACGACACCCACGGGAAGAAATAGGGAACGACATTCTAACCCGTGTGTACTCTAACCACTCAAAATACCACATAAAAACATATGTAAAGACTGTTCTATGGACAGCGCGGCGCGAGGGCTTGATATTGAGAAATTTCGACTGTAATGACCACACAGTTAAATCATTAACTGTCCTGGCAACAAAATCCAGTAACACCGAAAACTAAATTACCGAGAACGTAACAAACAGAACCGTGGTGACTGTAAAACAGCAATCAACCTCAAAACAAGACGTTTCGCAGATCAAGTCAGATCACAGGCATCAAATGCAACCGTTATTGAGAACCGATCCGCATTATTGCTTCTGCAGTTAGCTACGTTATTTACTGCTAATAAATAACTTATCGTGCTGGCATTTCTGTAGGTACAGCGGAAGTGTCAATTTACTTAGTACAAGAAATAGGACTGTTTGCTTAGATTTTGAACTAACTTCCAGAAGAAAATCTGTTACCTAACACCTAACGGAGTGTTCCGGCGGCTGTCCCAGAGAGCCAGTGATTCTAGGTTAACCTGAATAATACTTTCATAATGCTCAATCGAAGGCAAGCCAAGCTATATAAAAAACACAGAAACCAACGACATACCAGGTAACTAATGCTCAAAACTGGTCATATTTTTATTATTTTACTACCCTCTTTATTTAACAATTAGTAGTTTAGGTATAACAATAAGAAGGTTATTCGCTTAGCATGCGATAGTGCTTTAAATCATATTTTGAAAGAATAAACTAAAAAGTCTGCAATGACTGGTAGGTTGTTTAAATGCTTACATTGTAGTAGCTGCAGTGTTGTATATAGTTCGTAGTATTCTGTCAATAAATGCAGACCGCCGCTAAAAAAGGAAATTTTGGAAGAATAAATCATTCTTCTAATTACTCTAAGACAGGGAGTTGAAATACTTAGAGTTGTTATATCCGAACACCACTGCTCTAAAAGCTTACTAGAATTTACCTATGTACATACCTACGCACATCTATAAGCAGTTTGTAATGACAAGGAAAGACGTTCAAATATTATGCGTCATATTCTGTTGTTAGAAAGAGATAATGTAAGCAATTCGTGTTACCACCGAACCGCCACGAGACGTTCCGATCACCATTATGCTGCATCTCTTTCACTCTCTCACACCAAACGATACACATATCTCGCTCATTCATTTCATTGAGAATCGTTCCAAAGATAAAACAAAATAACGATATTTTCTATTTCAACAATAAAAGCAATCATTACGCGTGAAATGAAACAGTTTTCTTATCTCTCACAGTGCCTGTATAATTGGTGCAGAGTCTAAAGACACAAGGAAGGTGTATTGTCCACAGATTATTCCAAAAAAACACGATTAGCGGCCATGTATTCACCGGACGCTCGGAAGTGCTAGACTAGTAGTGACTCAGGCGATTACCCTGAATTCGTCTAGTAAATATGGAGGGCAAACAACTGATCTAAGAAGGTTAATTAACTAACAGTGAACGGCCGGTCAGTTTTCCATACAAACGTCGTAGGGTGATCACTCCCTTATTTGAGGAGTTAGGTCCAAAACAAAGCATAATACCGATTGATCTCGTCATTATCTAGGCTTGTATGATGGCGAAATTTTAATAAGATAATTAACTTTGGAGTTATGAGCCTCGAAACATTTTTATATAAAGTTATGAGCCTTAAAAAGGCTCATAACTTTCAACTTAATTATCTTTTTAAAATTTCGGCATTGACAGCCTAGATAATGACGATATCAATCGGTATTATGCTTAACTCTGGAACTAATATCTCAAATAAGGGAGTGATGTGGTAGGGTGACCACGTTTGTATGGAGAAGTGACTGGCTAGTTCAACCTTAACGTGTTCGGTAATTTATGAACTTCAAACTTTGAAGTAATGCAGTACATATACAAGTATACAACAAACCTGTGGGTTTTTGTGCGTTTTAAATAATGTTTCTTTGTAATTAGATGGATTAGCAAATTACATATTAAACAAAAATTTGTCACCCAACCAAATTGGTATTCCAGAGAGAACAAACCGAAATTGGAATAAGTTTTACGCACCACCGACGAAGTAGCTTTACTTCCGGACGCGCATTCACACGGCCGCGGCCACCATGCCACCCCCGATTTGGACAATTGCCGCCGTCGTGGGACTGATTTCATGGTAATTTCCGAATTCACTCCGTTCACCGCTCCATTATCTATCGATTTGACTTTATAATTGCAATCACGGTCCTCGCTCCCCCATTATTTAGCACCTATTTTATTCTGTGTCTATGGGAACGCAAGTGATCAATTACTAGAGGAAACTGATGTTTATGACGTTGTTTGTACACTCGTACAGGTTCGCTGTCCTTTGGCGATCATTGCTTGGGAGTATGAATATATGCAGTCGCATTAACGGCACTTTTAAATGGAGGAACTGGTTTGCGACTGTCGTCCGCGGAGGCGTGAGAATGGCAAGTCTCGGGATATTCTCATGGTCAGCTCGTGATGTCACCACTGCACCTGCATGAGCCTGCAATGGCGACAAAAGGACAATGTCGTTAAAGTGGTAATCCAATTGCGGTTTCAAGTTCGTACAAGTTCTCAGCTCAAGGTTGCTGCAATTGGACGTAGGCGGGTATCTCGGTGCAAACGGGAGATGTCGTTAAAACCTCGTGTAAACAACATTGATATAAAAACAAAAACAATCAGAATGGCTTTTAATAAATGCCCATAAAAGCTCCTTCACAAAGTTGAAGCCAATTATCCTCGACATAAAAATATGGAAGAGAAAGAATTCAGATATATAAACTGGTATGTAGGGCAAGTAAACAAATAATCACGAAATTCACGAATAACGTCGAATTGGCTCACAGTGAGTTATCATGGGCGAATCGCGTTCGCAAATACACTGGTATTTTCTGAAAGCAGCCGCCATTTCTCGACCTTTACTCTGAACAATAACGCTCATTAGCGCCAATCTCCAGCACGATACGTATTTCGTACTAACTATAAATTAAGGGATATCGATTCGATCGCAGTGAAAAATACTTTACAAAGTTTACAAAACACGTAAGGTAAATAAATGGCGCGCATATTATGATCGGATTATTCTCATGAAGTGCGTCATTAACTTTTTATGCGTGCTCCTCTCTTATTGATGACAGGAGTGTAGTCAGAAACGGGCGATATATTTCGAACGATATGAGGACGAGGAGAAATATCTATGAAAGGATTACGATAGATGATATGGTTCTAACTTTTTAGATATCGTTTTATTGTTGTTGGTGTTTGAAGAGGATTGTAAATGCTACTGCAGTAAAATAGTTTGTATGTTGAAGTAAGGAGCGAGTGTAAAATACACAGTGACAAAGATTTTTCGGTTGAGGTTCTGGATAAAATTAGTTATCTATCTACGATTCGCCGTAATTCAAGATGGAATGGATAATATAATAGAATATAACAAAATATAGAAGGGCCTCTGTGTTAAAAATGTTGATTATAGTGCCTTACTGAAGTAGAAATTAGTAAACCCCCAAATAAATGTACTATTGGCGCCTCTGTTCAGAAACGTAAACTAAGGACTCTCAGGACTCGACAAGAACTCGTTTTGCAGTCTATAACAGTAAGACGCATGTCCTTTATGGTTTACTGGACTGGCATTGCCCCGCGAATGTTCTTCAAGCGTATAATTCAAAAGGCGATCATTCATCTATCGGATAGGCACCGGTATTCGGGCAAGATATCTGATAGTGTCCGATGGAATGTCGTTATTATCGTCAGAACCGATTGTCCAATTAGAAAGTAGAGTTTTTTAGTGTAACTGCCGCGCCGTGCTGGTGCAATATTTACAGGTGTTGTTATAAAGCCTCAAGCTTTCTCTTGAAGTTCGAAGACACTCATTCCGACCTGTGCCGCCACGCCGTGCACACCTGTCTACAGCTCCGCCAGTATCTCCCAGTGAGACCGCAATAGTCCCCGCACTATTGCCGTCTCACTCGGGTCATCGTTCCGACGCTAGTTGCAGACCAGTGCCTTGGAATACGCAGTCCTGACGAAGTTTTGTTTTCTGTGCAGAAGCTGAGCAGCCACCGACCGCCGTGCAACGTGAGCTACGAGCTCGCCGTGCCGGCGCGCAGAGGCGCTCTAAGACGTCAGGCATTACCACCTACCCAAGTCCCTTGTTTCGGACGAACAACATCATATCGGGCTGGTGGTCTTGTTTTGACCGCACTTTTCGGTGCGCATTTCACCACTTTACTACCCGACACAACATAGTAACAGTCGCGTAACAACACACTTTGTGCTGTTAAGCGACGTCGTTCAGGCGTGGGGTAGCGTCAGCCAAACCCGTCTGAACGATCAAATCCGCCATTTGCTGCGGTCGCAGTGTGACACCCTACGGTGACAACGGCCACTGTTGTTGTTTTGGTTTAACCTTGCACCGTGGCCTTTCCCGCTTCACGGGTCAGCCGAAGCAAGCTGGGCTCCGGGATTACTGGCCTTGGGGTCGCCCCTAGTCAACCCCGGAGTAGCGCTTAGGAGCACCCCTCTCCGCCGAGAAAAAAGCTCGGAGAGGGTACACAACTAGGGCACACCCTAGGTACACACTCCCTCTCACACAGTGAGCTCACAAGGTGTGTGAGGGAATTCAAACCCTTGATAGGGCGTCCTGAGTATTCCCCTCAGGATGCAGTCCCGTCCCTCTAACGGTGAGGTGCAGGTCCTTCAGACCTTCGCCCTCCGCCACCCCGATCTATACGTTGCACATATGCAACTGCTTGAAGAGGAAGAGAATGCCCGCCTCACGGACACTCTCATCGCTCCCTCCGGGACTTCAAACCCGGAGGCCAGCGTTCCTCCCTTGACCCGATCCTATTCAGAGGATAGCCCTACTTCGCCCGCTCCCGGGCCCGACAATAGACGCACGGTGGCAGCCCCTCCCCGTGAACGGTCTCGCTCTCGCTCACCGATCGGGAGGTCAGCGAGTACCCGTCCCTCCTTCGCCATTGTCGAGACCGTTTCGGAATCCGAAACGGACATGGAGGTAGATCAGGCCGGCGCCTCACGCACGGACTCTGATTCCGATAACGACGGTTACACCGTCGTAGATCGCAAACGCAAGCGCGCGCCCAAAGCCGCCAGTTGCGTCACTTCCGCCCCTCCCGCCAAGGCACCCGCAAAGGCCCCCGCCTCCGGCAAAAAACCGACCCCCGCCCCGCGCCCCGCGTCTCCTCCCTCCGCTCCGGTTTCAACCGCCGCGTCCCCTCAGGACGCGAGCGCACGTCGCGAAAAACCGCCTCCGCCTTTGTTCATTCAGGACAAAAGCAAATGGGACATGCTGTCCCGCTTAGTTTCGGATCGTGGGATCCATTATACTAATGCCCGCTCCACGCAGCAGGGCATTAAAGTCCAAGTGCCCACTAGTAGCGACCACAGAGCGCTAACAAAGCTCCTCCGTAAAGAGAGCATAAGTTTTCACACTTATGCGCTCGAAGAGGAGAAAGTCCTTCGTGTTGTGATTCGCGGTGTGCCTAAGGAGATACATACCGATGCGGTATGTGACGACCTTAAAGCACAAGACTTCCCAGTGCATGCGGTTCACCGCATGTACAGCGGGAAGGACCGCAGTCCATATGACCTAGTACTCGTAGTACTAGACCGTACACCAGAGGGCAAGGCCATTTTTAATTTAAAAAAGGTCTGCGGCCTCTCTGGGTTAGACGTACAAGCCCCATTTAAAAATGGAAGTCCCTCGCAGTGTCACAACTGCCAATTATACGGTCACGCCTCCCGCTTCTGTTTCGCTCGCGCTAGGTGCGTCAAGTGCCTAGGCGATCACGCGACAGCGGCGTGCACTCGCACTCGGGACTCGCCGGACCCACCCAGCTGCGTTCTATGCGGTGCTCAAGGACATACCGCGAATTACCGCGGCTGCCCAAAAGCACCACGCATAAACCACAGGGTGGCAAGGCATAGGCCGACCCGTCCCTCACATGACCGTTACCAACGGGTCAGCCCTAAGCTGTCGGTAATACCTGCTTCACAGGTAATACCCGCGCCGCTCCCCGCCCGTAACGCATGGTCTAAACCACCCAGTATGGTAAAGACCATCACTCCCGCCCGCGCCCCGGCCCGCGCGCCCGCACCCGCTCCCGCCCGCGCCCCGGCCCCTGCCCGCGCACCGGCCCCGGCTCGCCCCGCGCTCCCGGCACCCGTTGCCAACTCCGTTCGCGCCCCTCCTCCCCGCGCCATTCCTCGGCCACAAGCCCCACCCATGCCGCTGATGGATGCCTCTCTTCAAGAGGACATCAAACTAGTCAGCGACCTGGCGATGTCTATTGACACAACGAAGTCCGCGAGCTAGCGCACAAGATGCACTTCGCTCAATCCCCAGCGGACGTGATCCAATATACATTGGAACACGCGAATTTACTTAGCGCCCTTAAGCGCTTCGTTCCCCAGGCCCCTCCCCAGTACAACCACTATGGGTAGTACAACCGAACGCACGAAACCGTATTCAGTTTCGTTAGCGTCATTTAACGCTGACGGCCTCTTCAGACAACGTGACCTCGTCCACGACTTTTGTTGTACCCACCTTATCGATATCATATGCGTGCAGGAAACCTTTCTAAAACCGGGGAAGGCGAACCCTAGGTTTGCCAATTACAGAACGGTACGTGATGATAGAGTGAACTCCCGTGGGGGAGGCACTCTTATCTATTACAAAAGGTCCCTGCACTGCATTCCCATACCTACCCCGACTCTTGTTAATATGGAAGCATCTTGTTGCCTCCTAGCTATGACTGGTCATCAACCTATAGTCATAGCATCCTGTTACCAAGCTTGCAAAAAGCCGATCGTCCGAGCTGACTTAGAAGCCCTATTCTCATTAGGAAGTGCCGTCATTCTGATTGGCGACTTCAACAGTAAGCACATCCTATGGAATTGTAACGTCAACAATCCCAGAGGTATTGCACTTGAAAACCTAATCGCAGAACTTAACTTTGACATAATTGCGCCCACTGAGCCCACTCACTACCCTTATATGGAAGACCACCGATCTGACTTGCTTGACATGGCACTATTCAGAGGCGTAACACTCCGGTTACGCTCCATAGAAGTGGTTCACGAGCTTCACTCTGACCACCGACCCATTATACTGCGACTAGGTCCCGACCCAACGACTGACCTCCCCCGCCCCACTAAGACGATAGTGAACTGGAAGCAAGTAGGCGATGCCCTAAAGGCTATCAATTCACCGGACCTAGACAAGATCCCTGACGACATCCTGACAAAAGATGACGTAACCCTTGCGATCGATTCGTTCACCAATCACCTCTCCACCGTAGTAGGTGCATCCGCAAAGGAGGTCATAGTGCCGGACGACCGGCGCCTTGTCATTCCAGCGGATGTGAGACGATTGGTGACGGAGAGTAAAGCAGTGACCCGACATTACGACTCTTACCCCAGTAAAGAGAACAAAACTAAGAAACGCCACTTTGAACGCATGGTTCAAAGTCGCATGTCTGAGTTGCGTGATCAACAATGGGGCGATAAACTTTCAAACCTCGTGCCAAGCCACCATGCTTACTGGGACTTGGCGCGAGGCTTGAAAGGAAGTAACCATAACGACATGCCTCCCTTATACAGACCAGTCCCACTAGTCCCAGCGTTCTTTGACGAAGACAAAGCTGAGTGCCTAGCTGATAGCCTAGAGGCTCAGTGTTCCCCTAACGTAGATCACGTTGACCAAGCTCACCTCGATTCGGTGGATGCTGAAGTCGAACGTAAAAGCTCTGTGGTCACCTCTGAACTCCCACCAATCACCTTAGCGACTTACGCTGAGGTGGAGAGACTGATCAAGGCCCTCCGACCGCGCAAATCCCCCGGTGCCGATGGCATCTCCAACAGGGTTCTTAAAACCCTCTCTCCCCCTCTCATCCATCTCTTAGTCAGCATCTTCAATGCTGCTATGAGCCACTGCTTATTCCCAGACACCTGGAAATGTGCAAATGTCATTGGCATTCACAAACCAGGCAAAAGCTCATCTGACCCCACCAGTTACCGCCCCATCAGCCTCCTCAGTGCCTTAGGCAAACTTTACGAGCGGTTACTTGCAAACCGTCTCCAGTCCCATGCTAAGGAACACCACCTTATCCCAGATGAGCAGTTTGGCTTCAGACCCGGACACTCATGCGTCCAACAGGTGCACCGCCTCACGGAGCACATCATTGAGGGCTTCAATAAGTACCCCAAACCCCAGACTACGCTAGCAGTCTTCCTCGACGTAGCGAAAGCTTTTGACAAAGTCTGGCACAACGGCTTGATCTACAAGCTATACCAATTTGGCGTGCCAGAACGTCTTGTGCTCATCCTACAAGACTTCCTTAAAGCCAGAAGCTTTCGCTATCGCGTGGAAGGCACCCTCTCCTCCCCCCACCCAGTCAGAGCCGGAGTCCCTCAGGGCTCCGTGCTATCACCCATTCTCTTTGCACTGTATACCAGTGACATCCCACGCTCTCAGCCCAAAGTATTCCTAGCCCAATATGCGGATGATACCGCCATTTACACCACTGGGTGGCATATCAACAGACAGTCCTATTTCGTCATGCAACGGGCCATCACCGAGATCGGTGACTGGTTCCGAAAATGGCGCATCGCGGTCAACCCAGCTAAAAGCACAGCTATGTGCTTTACTGAGAAGACACGCTCCCCTTACCCGAAACCGCTTATTTTGTTCGACGAACCCATTCCCTGGGTTCCTAGAACAAAATACCTCGGAGTCACCCTTGATCGTCATCTCACCTTTAACGATCACATAACAACCGTCCGTAACAGAGCGGCCTTCATAATGGGTCGCCTTGGTCCCCTACTTCGCAAAGAGAGTAAAATGTCTCTTAGTAATAAGAAGACACTTTACACTGCCTGCATCCGCCCCATCATGACTTACGCATCAGTAGTGTTTAGTCATGCTAGTGAGGCCCACCTTCATAAACTTCAAGTCATCCAAAACCGTTTTCTTCGTAATGCAACCGGCGCCCCGTGGTATATCCGGAACACCGAGTTGCATTGCGACTTAAATCTTCCCTCTCTAGCGCAGTTCAATAAGGACTGCGCCCGCCGATACTTTGATCGAGCGCCCCACCACCCGAACCCATTGGTTGTCCAGGCATCGAACTACTCGACTGCCTCTTCTATCCCATTTTTCAAACCCCCCCGTCGCCGACCACGGCAGGTATTAGACGACCCGGATGACCCCATCGCAGCCATTACGTTGGCAGCTTTAGCGTTATCCGCAAGTCGTCGAGGTAAAATCCCCAGGTGTGAGGTAATCAGAGGTCACACAATCAAACACCGAGCTCGCCGGCGAGCTCGAGGCAAAAACAAGGTCACGATAAATTGCTCTCCAAATAGTCAAAGAGTATTATTCAGTAGGGCCCAATTGTGCAACACTGCAGTTGCACAGAGGCATTTTGCTCCGATCCCCCCCATGTCTCTCGACAGCGAGACAAGCCGAGGTCCGAACCACAGTGGTGCCCTTGAGCTCGCTGTCAACCCCTCCTATAGTAGCGGTACGTTTTCGGCGTCCGCAGGAGACGGAGGTAGAAAGCGCTTTTCGCCTTCTACGCCCGTCTCGGGAGAAGTGCCTTCGGCACTTCTCCCTCCCGGGCTATTGTAGGGCCAGGCCCTCGCCCAAAACCCGGTGGAGCTGGACGACCGCACAGGCGGTAGCCAGCATCTATGTCCTCCCTAAAAAAAAAAAAAAAAAAAATCTCTTGAAGTTCGAAGACACTCATTCCGACCTGTGCCGCCACGCCGTGCACACCTGTCTACAGCTCCGCCAGTATCTCCCAGTGAGACCGCAATAGTCCCCGCACTATTGCCGTCTCACTCGGGTCATCGTTCCGACGCTAGTTGCAGACCAGTGCCTTGGAATACGCAGTCCTGACGAAGTTTTGTTTTCTGTGCAGAAGCTGAGCAGCCACCGACCGCCGTGCAACGTGAGCTACGAGCTCGCCGTGCCGGCGCGCAGAGGCGCTATAAGACGTCAGGCATTACCACCTACCCAAGTCCCTTGTTTCGGACGAACAACATCATATCGGGCTGGTGGTCTTGTTTTGACCGCACTTTTCGGTGCGCATTTCACCACTTTACTACCCGACACAACATAGTAACAGTCGCGTAACAACACACTTTGTGCTGTTAAGCGACGTCGTTCAGGCGTGGGGTAGCGTCAGCCAAACCCGTCTGAACGATCAAATCCGCCATTTGCTGCGGTCGCAGTGTGACACCCTACGGTGACAACGGCCACTGTTGTTGTTTTGGTTTAACCTTGCACCGTGGCCTTTCCCGCTTCACGGGTCAGCCGAAGCAAGCTGGGCTCCGGGATTACTGGCCTTGGGGTCGCCCCTAGTCAACCCCGGAGTAGCGCTTAGGAGCACCCCTCTCCGCCGAGAAAAAAGCTCGGAGAGGGTACACAACTAGGGCACACCCTAGGTACACACTCCCTCTCACACAGTGAGCTCACAAGGTGTGTGAGGGAATTCAAACCCTTGATAGGGCGTCCTGAGTATTACCCTCAGGATGCAGTCCCGTCCCTCTAACGGTGAGGTGCAGGTCCTTCAGACCTTCGCCCTCCGCCACCCCGATCTATACGTTGCACATATGCAACTGCTTGAAGAGGAAGAGAATGCCCGCCTCACGGACACTCTCATCGCTCCCTCCGGGACTTCAAACCCGGAGGCCAGCGTTCCTCCCTTGACCCGATCCTATTCAGAGGATAGCCCTACTTCGCCCGCTCCCGGGCCCGACAATAGACGCACGGTGGCAGCCCCTCCCCGTGAACGGTCTCGCTCTCGCTCACCGATCGGGAGGTCAGCGAGTACCCGTCCCTCCTTCGCCATTGTCGAGACCGTTTCGGAATCCGAAACGGACATGGAGGTAGATCAGGCCGGCGCCTCACGCACGGACTCTGATTCCGATAACGACGGTTACACCGTCGTAGATCGCAAACGCAAGCGCGCGCCCAAAGCCGCCAGTTGCGTCACTTCCGCCCCTCCCGCCAAGGCACCCGCAAAGGCCCCCGCCTCCGGCAAAAAACCGACCCCCGCCCCGCGCCCCGCGTCTCCTCCCTCCGCTCCGGTTTCAACCGCCGCGTCCCCTCAGGACGCGAGCGCACGTCGCGAAAAACCGCCTCCGCCTTTGTTCATTCAGGACAAAAGCAAATGGGACATGCTGTCCCGCTTAGTTTCGGATCGTGGGATCCATTATACTAATGCCCGCTCCACGCAGCAGGGCATTAAAGTCCAAGTGCCCACTAGTAGCGACCACAGAGCGCTAACAAAGCTCCTCCGTAAAGAGAGCATAAGTTTTCACACTTATGCGCTCGAAGAGGAGAAAGTCCTTCGTGTTGTGATTCGCGGTGTGCCTAAGGAGATACATACCGATGCGGTATGTGACGACCTTAAAGCACAAGACTTCCCAGTGCATGCGGTTCACCGCATGTACAGCGGGAAGGACCGCAGTCCATATGACCTAGTACTCGTAGTACTAGACCGTACACCAAAGGGCAAGGCCATTTTTAATTTAAAAAAGGTCTGCGGCCTCTCTGGGTTAGACGTACAAGCCCCATTTAAAAATGGAAGTCCCTCGCAGTGTCACAACTGCCAATTATACGGTCACGCCTCCCGCTTCTGTTTCGCTCGCGCTAGGTGCGTCAAGTGCCTAGGCGATCACGCGACAGCGGCGTGCACTCGCACTCGGGACTCGCCGGACCCACCCAGCTGCGTTCTATGCGGTGCTCAAGGACATACCGCGAATTACCGCGGCTGCCCAAAAGCACCACGCATAAACCACAGGGTGGCAAGGCATAGGCCGACCCGTCCCTCACATGACCGTTACCAACGGGTCAGCCCTAAGCTGTCGGTAATACCTGCTTCACAGGTAATACCCGCGCCGCTCCCCACCCGTAACGCATGGTCTAAACCACCCAGTATGGTAAAGACCATCACTCCCGCCCGCGCCCCGGCCCGCGCGCCCGCACCCGCTCCCGCCCGCGCCCCGGCCCCTGCCCGCGCACCGGCCCCGGCTCGCCCCGCGCTCCCGGCACCCGTTGCCAACTCCGTTCGCGCCCCTCCTCCCCGCGCCATTCCTCGGCCACAAGCCCCACCCATGCCGCTGATGGATGCCTCTCTTCAAGAGGACATCAAACTAGTCAGCGACCTGGCGATGTCTATTGACATCAACGAAGTCCGCGAGCTAGCGCACAAGATGCACTTCGCTCAATCCCCAGCGGACGTGATCCAATATACATTGGAACACGCGAATTTACTTAGCGCCCTTAAGCGCTTCGTTCCCCAGGCCCCTCCCCAGTACAACCACTATGGGTAGTACAACCGAACGCACGAAACCGTATTCAGTTTCGTTAGCGTCATTTAACGCTGACGGCCTCTTCAGACAACGTGACCTCGTCCACGACTTTTGTTGTACCCACCTTATCGATATCATATGCGTGCAGGAAACCTTTCTAAAACCGGGGAAGGCGAACCCTAGGTTTGCCAATTACAGAACGGTACGTGATGATAGAGTGAACTCCCGTGGGGGAGGCACTCTTATCTATTACAAAAGGTCCCTGCACTGCATTCCCATACCTACCCCGACTCTTGTTAATATGGAAGCATCTTGTTGCCTCCTAGCTATGACTGGTCATCAACCTATAGTCATAGCATCCTGTTACCAAGCTTGCAAAAAGCCGATCGTCCGAGCTGACTTAGAAGCCCTATTCTCATTAGGAAGTGCCGTCATTCTGATTGGCGACTTCAACAGTAAGCACATCCTATGGAATTGTAACGTCAACAATCCCAGAGGTATTGCACTTGAAAACCTAATCGCAGAACTTAACTTTGACATAATTGCGCCCACTGAGCCCACTCACTACCCTTATATGGAAGACCACCGATCTGACTTGCTTGACATGGCACTATTCAGAGGCGTAACACTCCGGTTACGCTCCATAGAAGTGGTTCACGAGCTTCACTCTGACCACCGACCCATTATACTGCGACTAGGTCCCGACCCAACGACTGACCTCCCCCGCCCCACTAAGACGATAGTGAACTGGAAGCAAGTAGGCGATGCCCTAAAGGCTATCAATTCACCGGACCTAGACAAGATCCCTGACGACATCCTGACAAAAGATGACGTAACCCTTGCGATCGATTCGTTCACCAATCACCTCTCCACCGTAGTAGGTGCATCCGCAAAGGAGGTCATAGTGCCGGACGACCGGCGCCTTGTCATTCCAGCGGATGTGAGACGATTGGTGACGGAGAGTAAAGCAGTGACCCGACATTACGACTCTTACCCCAGTAAAGAGAACAAAACTAAGAAACGCCACTTTGAACGCATGGTTCAAAGTCGCATGTCTGAGTTGCGTGATCAACAATGGGGCGATAAACTTTCAAACCTCGTGCCAAGCCACCATGCTTACTGGGACTTGGCGCGAGGCTTGAAAGGAAGTAACCATAACGACATGCCTCCCTTATACAGACCAGTCCCACTAGTCCCAGCGTTCTTTGACGAAGACAAAGCTGAGTGCCTAGCTGATAGCCTAGAGGCTCAGTGTTCCCCTAACGTAGATCACGTTGACCAAGCTCACCTCGATTCGGTGGATGCTGAAGTCGAACGTAAAAGCTCTGTGGTCACCTCTGAACTCCCACCAATCACCTTAGCGACTTACGCTGAGGTGGAGAGACTGATCAAGGCCCTCCGACCGCGCAAATCCCCCGGTGCCGATGGCATCTCCAACAGGGTTCTTAAAACCCTCTCTCCTCCTCTCATCCATCTCTTAGTCAGCATCTTCAATGCTGCTATGAGCCACTGCTTATTCCCAGACACCTGGAAATGTGCAAATGTCATTGGCATTCACAAACCAGGCAAAAGCTCATCTGACCCCACCAGTTACCGCCCCATCAGCCTCCTCAGTGCCTTAGGCAAACTTTACGAGCGGTTACTTGCAAACCGTCTCCAGTCCCATGCTAAGGAACACCACCTTATCCCAGATGAGCAGTTTGGCTTCAGACCCGGACACTCATGCGTCCAACAGGTGCACCGCCTCACGGAGCACATCATTGAGGGCTTCAATAAGTACCCCAAACCCCAGACTACGCTAGCAGTCTTCCTCGACGTAGCGAAAGCTTTTGACAAAGTCTGGCACAACGGCTTGATCTACAAGCTATACCAATTTGGCGTGCCAGAACGTCTTGTGCTCATCCTACAAGACTTCCTTAAAGCCAGAAGCTTTCGCTATCGCGTGGAAGGCACCCTCTCCTCCCCCCACCCAGTCAGAGCCGGAGTCCCTCAGGGCTCCGTGCTATCACCTATTCTCTTTGCACTGTATACCAGTGACATCCCACGCTCTCAGCCCAAAGTATTCCTAGCCCAATATGCGGATGATACCGCCATTTACACCACTGGGTGGCATATCAACAGACAGTCCTATTTCGTCATGCAACGGGCCATCACCGAGATCGGTGACTGGTTCCGAAAATGGCGCATCGCGGTCAACCCAGCTAAAAGCACAGCTATGTGCTTTACTGAGAAGACACGCTCCCCTTACCCGAAACCGCTTATTTTGTTCGACGAACCCATTCCCTGGGTTCCTAGAACAAAATACCTCGGAGTCACCCTTGATCGTCATCTCACCTTTAACGATCACATAACAACCGTCCGTAACAGAGCGGCCTTCATAATGGGTCGCCTTGGTCCCCTACTTCGCAAAGAGAGTAAAATGTCTCTTAGTAATAAGAAGACACTTTACACTGCCTGCATCCGCCCCATCATGACTTACGCATCAGTAGTGTTTAGTCATGCTAGTGAGGCCCACCTTCATAAACTTCAAGTCATCCAAAACCGTTTTCTTCGTAATGCAACCGGCGCCCCGTGGTATATCCGGAACACCGAGTTGCATTGCGACTTAAACCTTCCCTCTCTAGCGCAGTTCAATAAGGACTGCGCCCGCCGATACTTTGATCGAGCGCCCCACCACCCGAACCCATTGGTTGTCCAGGCATCGAACTACTCGACTGCCTCTTCTATCCCATTTTTCAAACCCCCCCGTCGCCGACCACGGCAGGTATTAGACGACCCGGATGACCCCATCGCAGCCATTACGTTGGCAGCTTTAGCGTTATCCGCAAGTCGTCGAGGTAAAATCCCCAGGTGTGAGGTAATCAGAGGTCACACAATCAAACACCGAGCTCGCCGGCGAGCTCGAGGCAAAAACAAGGTCACGATAAATTGCTCTCCAAATAGTCAAAGAGTATTATTCAGTAGGGCCCAATTGTGCAACACTGCAGTTGCACAGAGGCATTTTGCTCCGATCCCCCCCATGTCTCTCGACAGCGAGACAAGCCGAGGTCCGAACCACAGTGGTGCCCTTGAGCTCGCTGTCAACCCCTCCTATAGTAGCGGTACGTTTTCGGCGTCCGCAGGAGACGGAGGTAGAAAGCGCTTTTCGCCTTCTACGCCCGTCTCGGGAGAAGTGCCTTCGGCACTTCTCCCTCCCGGGCTATTGTAGGGCCAGGCCCTCGCCCAAAACCCGGTGGAGCTGGACGACCGCACAGGCGGTAGCCAGCATCTATGTCCTCCCTAAACAAACAAACATCTCTTGAAGTTATGGAGCTTTGTAGCGATGACTGAATTTTATCATAACGTATTATTATGTTTTGTGTCATAACCCTAATAGCACCTGCTAGGTGCTATATAGTGAATTAGTGCTAAGCTTATACCTCTTACAGTTTCAAAGATAACAGCCTTTTTAATAATAATTTCTTAGGTTTTCGCGATTGTTACACATAGTAATTAAAAAACTTTAAACTCGCGTATATTTGTCATTATTTTGTCCCGACGTTTCAAACACTTTGCAGTGATCGTGGTCACGGGGTCAGCCTTTTTAATGTCGGACGGACAGACAGCCGAGGCTTAATAATAGGGTTCCGTTTTGTAATACGGAACCCTGAAAATGAAATATATCACAATTGGTAATATGGAAAATTTATTTTCGGAAACAGATATAAAGTTCCTGATTTTAAAAACCTTTTCCGTACCCTAGGGTACCGATAAAAAGTACTTTTGCAAGCATATTTCGGATGGCAATTAACAACACCTTTACGAGTTTGTGAGGTGAAATAGTTATTTTTGCTTCTAAGTTGTTCTTTGGCGCGAGTAATTTCATGAAACCTGAGGAAGCGAAAGGCCCCAGGACCCAGGACTGAACCATGAGCGAAGCGAATATTTTAAATAAATAATCCTGAGAGATGCAAGAGGTTTTAGTACGAGACACAAAATAACTTAGCTGCCGAGCCAAACACACAATTTTTCACCTCACTACAGCGAGGAAAATGAATTAGATTCAAGAAAAACATGCCTAAACAGCTTACATGACTGTGAATTTTGATACTTTTGTTTCTTTAGATATACCTATTTAATTAAAACAATTACATAGTAACATCGAAGGCAAATTTATTTTTCTGGATTTTTCGTACAGGTTCTAATTTTAAAAACCTTTTCCACACTAGCAGAGACAATGTTCTTTTCCACGTTTCAAATGATAAATAAAACTTTTTTGAGATTGTAAGGTGAAAAAAGTACTCATTATAAAATCACCGTCGCGCTAACCGCTTCCACCCATATAAATGACATTGACCATACATGTACCTTAATATGACCATAATCAAGACACCGTGGGAACACAGACAGGTGTATCTGGAGTACGGAGGAGAAGTCATACGTGTCCTGCATCCGTCGAGATGGTGGTTACCGAAAATATGTACATAATTATAATGATCTGGAGAATCGTGCCGCTTAGTTATAATTTTTAAACTAACACTGTAATTTTGCAAAAGTTGTAAGGAGTATCATCGTAATTAAGGTTAGTAAGTGGTGTTCGTTACGACGCGACGCACGAACATTTGGCATTCTCGATTGTGCGCTCGGTGAGTCAAGACCTCCTGAAGATGCTTCGTTTAGAAGCGAAACTAGTCGGGTATTCTTCCGGTTAGGCTGCGTGATGTTTGTGACGTCACGTAGATGACAGGAAAATTAGGCGGAATTGTCACTAGATATATAATTTTATGCCTTTTTGAGTGTTTTATTTAAATATTATTTAATGTTTTTTTAGGATACTTTTAAAAGTATTTATTATTATAATGTTGGCAATTATTTAGGTCAACGAAATCAACTATGCATTGCAATGAAATTCAACGGAATAACACGTGGAACCTTGACACGCTGCCAATTAGTTGAGTCCTGCAGGCTATACATAATATACATACTCAAAAGCATTATTAATAATAACTATACGATGATTGCATGTTATATAACCGTGCCTTCGAGTCTAAGTCAGGCCTACGCTAATATTCTTCGTGATAACCAGTCAATGTGTCTAATTGGTTCCTTTAGCATAATCCGGAGTACAGAATAGTGTGTGCACTTGGGTTCAACTAATTTAATTATAATTGGTTAAGAAATTTTAATGTTATTTGGCTAGATTAAATTTTACTAATTGCCTTAAGTATATTTAATTTTAAGTGCCAGATTGATATTATACGAGGAGTGTCTGCATAGTTTTTGTCCTAACTCTGAAATAAAGCGTTCATACGCACGCAATCAGTTTGCAAAAAAAAACTAAACTACCAACTCTGAACTGAACTACCCTCCTTTATGATTAGTATGCCAAATTTCAATAGTCACAGAATTGTTTGATTATTTTCAATATTATTTCAGGAATTCACAATATATTTCACTCTAGTCAGTTTTTTCATTCATCAAGTCAGTAAATAAATCTTTATAAAATCGTAAATTTGTAATTTTGTAAATCCTTATAAACTTAAAAATATATAGATTTAGGGTGTGAACTTTTCAAACAATACTTCTTTGAAATGTTCACACCCTACCCTTGTTTATCGTTTATAGTACTGTACCTAAGTACTAACCTAATTAATGGTATGACACTAGAAGTGACAAGCTTAAATGTTGATAGGGAGGAATATTATTTCATCGTGCTGAAGGAAATTATTTATATTTAGATTGTTTTTTCTATTGGCTGGACCACTACCTCATCAAAGTAAGTGGTGTTATGGTCGAAGACTTTAAAGAGACTAAGCCACTGATACTTGCATATTGGCTCCCAATGGCAGCTGCCGGAACACCATTTTATGATTGGTAACAGATTTTGTCCAGGAGGGTAACAGTGAAAGCAATATATTTGCCACAACACTGCTTTTAAAAACCTTTTTGATTTGATGGCATAATAATATGTAGATATAAAAACAGGTTATTGCAACTCTTATGAACACTAGATACGTGTTACATAACAATATTTAATCTCAACCTCGAGCAACATTCTTAGTTCGATGCGCCATAAAAACACAACTCGATTACTCCATGTTGGATCCATCACTCTCTTATTAACCAGTTAGCACCAGATATACCCACATCCTTTGCAAACACTAAAAACATTGCAAATGAACAAAAAACTCGTTCATTGAACGACGTGTGGGAACCGCGAACAGGTGCGAGCTTGCCTCAGGAAATCTCTACCGGCTTCTGTGCGATAGAATAAGTTATGGCCAAGTTTATACCACCTGCAAATTGCCTGTTAGATTACAATTAAAACAAAAAGTAAGGACTACGAATGGGTTGAGTTTTTGTTTTGTCGATATATAAGCTACTCTTCAATCGTTAATTTGCGATTTAATCAATTCATAGATCATTGTATTGATCATTATAGATGATAAGTTCTTACCAAAAACAATTACGCCTATATCGGTAGTAATCATTCAATTTATGCAAATGATATGATTTTGCTTAATTTAGTCGGATTATTAGCAATTTTCATTACTTTTATACAACGTAGCCATAAAATATTTTCACAAGTTTTATAATATTATGAATAATCTAGAGCAATTTTTCTATTAAGTATCCAAACAGACGCCGCCGCCTGCCTAAATTATTATTAATAACTCAAAAAATAACCAAAATCACCTGATGGTCATGATATGGGTGAAGATTGTAAACAAGCTTAACCAAGAGTAGAAACTGGCTCGCAAGCTCACTGGAACACCCCATTAGGTGCTTAGCGACGGTTTTTCTACTTGTTAACTAGCCAGGATGGCATTCACAAACGTATCAAAACCATGCAAAACTTATGCAACAGTCGACGAATGACATTAACTTGCCATAGCCAAAACAGTTTCAAAATATCTCCATCTCCACCGTCGTCGGGTAGACGATATTTCTGTTCTGTATTTCGGATCGAAGTAGTAGTACAGTGCAGAGGAATCAGTTCTACGAATAAATATGTCCGCCACCATGAATTTTTTTTTGAATCTCATGTGCCTGTAATCGACCGCCAAGCAGTAATGTCATGTTATTTCACCGGCATCCATACCCTTGAAACCAGAACACAGTAGTTCACAGTACACATTACTTTGTTCTGGTTGGAGTATTTTCAACTTTATCTAAATGATTTGATTTATTCTAAATAATCAGTTTTATTTGAGTTACAGATTTTAAAAATGTTTAAAATAACTACGGGTAAAGAAGATTTGGTGGCAGTACTTCCCCGGAGGAACTCATAAAGAGTTATATTGCTACTAAAAAAGAACTATACCTGAAACCGTAGTTCACCATTATGTGTGCGGTACGCTTAGGGCCTGTTTCAGAATGTTCGAGTAAGTTCCGGTTTTACTACCCAGAACATATTTAATAAATAAAACACTAGCGTTTCACACATTCCGACCTGTGCCGCCACGCCGTGCACACCTGTCTACAGCTCCGCCAGTATCTCCCAGTGAGACCGCAATAGTCCCCGCACTATTGCCGTCTCACTCGGGTCATCGTTCCGACGCTAGTTGCAGACCAGTGCCTTGGAATACGCAGTCCTGACGAAGTTTTTGTTTTGTGTGCAGAAGCTGAGCAGCCGCCGAACGCCGAGCAACGCGAGCTACGAGCTCGCCGTGCCGTCGCGCAGAGGCGCTCTAAGACGTCAGGCATTACCACCTACCCAAGTCCCTTGTTTCGGACGAACAACATCATATCGGGCTGGTGGTTTTGTTTTGACCGCACTTTTCGGTGCGCATTTCACCACTTTACTACCCGACACAACATAGTAACAGTCGCGTAACAACACACTTTGTGCTGTTAAGCGACGTCGTTCAGGCGTGGGGTAGCGTCAGCCAAACCCGTCTGAACGATCAAATCCGCCATTTGCTGCGGTCGCAGTGTGACACCCTACGGTGACAACGGCCACTGTTGTTGTTTTGGTTTAACCTTGCACCGTGGCCTTTCCCGCTTCACGGGTCAGCCGAAGCAAGCTGGGCTCCGGGATTACTGGCCTTGGGGTCGCCCCTAGTCAACCCCGGAGTAGCGCTTAGGAGCACCCCTCTCCGCCGAGAAAAAAGCTCGGAGAGGGTACACAACTAGGGCACACCCTAGGTACACACTCCCTCTCACACAGTGAGCTCACAAGGTGTGTGAGGGAATTCAAACCCTTGATAGGGCGTCCTGAGTATTCCCCTCAGGATGCAGTCCCGTCCCTCTAACGGTGAGGTGCAGGTCCTTCAGACCTTCGCCCTCCGCCACCCCGATCTGTATGTTGCTCATATGCAACTCCTAGAAGAGGAAGCGAGTGCCCGCCTCACGGACACTCTTATTGCTCCCTCCGGGACTTCAATCCCGGAGGCCAACGTCCCTCCTCTGACCCGGTCCTTCTCAGAGGACAGCCCGCTTTCGCCCGCCCCGGGCCCGGACAATAGACGCACGGTGGCAGCCCCTCCCCGTGAGAGGTCTCGCTCGCGCTCACCGATCGGGAGGCCAGCGAGCACCCGTCCCTCCATCGCCGTTGTCGAGCCCACTTCGGACTCCGAAACGGAGATGGAAGTAGATCCGAGTCGCGCCTTACGCACTGACTCGGACTCCGATAACGACGGCTATACCGTCGTTGACCGCAAACGCAAGCGTGCTCCTAAAGCCGCTAGTTGCGCAACTTCCGCCCCTCCCGCCAAGGCACCCGCTAAGGCCCCCGCCTCCGGCAAGAAGCCGACCCCCGCCCCGCGCCCCGCGTCTCCTCCCTCCGCTCCGGCCACTACTGCCGCGTCCCCTCAGGACGCGAGCGCGCGCCGCGAAAAACCGCCTCCACCCCTGTTCATTCAGGACAAAACCAAATGGGACATGCTGTCCCGTTTAGTTTCGGATCGTGGGATCCATTACACTAATGCCCGCTCCACGCAGCAGGGCATTAAAGTCCAAGTGCCCACCAGTAGCGACCACAGAGCGCTAACAAAGCTCCTCCGTAAAGAGAGCATAAGTTTTCATACTTATGCGCTCGAAGAGGAGAAAGTCCTCCGAGTGGTCATCCGCGGTGTGCCCAAGGAGGTACATACCGATTCGGTATGTGCCGACCTGAAGGCACAAGACTTCCCCGTACATGCAGTTCACCGCATGTACAGCGGGAAGGACCGCAGTCCCTACGATCTAGTACTCGTAGTACTAGATCGTACACCTGAAGGCAAGGCCATTTTTAATTTAAAAAAGGTCTGTGGCCTCTCAGGACTCGATGTCCAAGCCCCATACAAAAATGGGAGTCCCTCGCAGTGCCATAACTGCCAACTATACGGGCACGCCTCCCGTTTCTGCTTCGCTCGCGCTAGGTGCGTTAAGTGCCTAGGCGATCACGCGACAGCAGCGTGCACTCGCACCCGGGATTCACCGGACCCACCCAGCTGTGTTTTATGCGGTGCTCAAGCGTGCCGCGAATTACCGTGGTTGCCCTAAAGCACCACGAGTGACCCACAGGGTGGCAAGGCATAGGCCGACCCGTCCCTCTTACGACCGTTACCAACGGGTAAGCCCTAAACTAACGGTAGTACCTGCCTCACAGGTAATACCCGCGCCGCTCCCAGCCCGTAACGCATGGTCTAAACCACCCAGTATGGTTAAGACCGTCGCTACCGCCCGCGCCCCGGCCCGCGCGCCCGCACCCGCGCCCGCACCCGCACCCGCCCGCGCCGCGGCCCCTGCCCGCGCACCGGCCCCGGCTCGCCCCGCGCTCCCGGCACCCGTCGCCAACACCATTCGCGCGCCTCCCCGCGCCGCTTCCCGGCCACAAGCTCCACCTATGCCATTGATGGCTGCCCCTCTTCAAGAGGCAATCAACCTAGTCAGCGATCTGGCTATGTCGGTTGACATCAATGAGGTACAAGAGCTATTCCACAAGATGCAATACGCTCAATCCCCAGCGGACGTGATCCAATACACATTGGAACACGCGAATTTACTTAGCGCCCTTAAGCGCTTCGTTCCCCAGGCCCCTCCCCAGTACAACCACTATGGGTAGTACAACCGAACGCACGAAACCGTACTCAGTTTCGTTAGCGTCATTTAACGCTGACGGCCTCTTCAGACAACGTGACCTCGTCCACGACTTTTGTTGTACCCACCTTATCGATATCATATGCGTGCAGGAAACCTTTCTAAAACCGGGGAAGGCGAACCCTAGGTTTGCCAATTACAGAACGGTACGTGATGATAGAGTGAACTCCCGTGGGGGAGGCACTCTTATCTATTACAAAAGGTCCCTGCACTGCATTCCCCTACCTACCCCGACTCTTGTTAATATGGAAGCATCTTGTTGCCTCCTAGCTATGACTGGTCATCAACCTATAGTCATAGCATCCTGTTACCAAGCTTGCAAAAAGCCGATCGTCCGAGCTGACTTAGAAGCCCTATTCTCATTAGGAAGCGCCGTCATTCTGATTGGCGACTTCAACAGTAAGCACATCCTATGGAATTGTAACGTCAACAATCCCAGAGGTATTGCACTTGAAAACCTAATCGCAGAACTTAACTTTGACATAATTGCGCCCACTGAGCCCACTCACTACCCTTATATGGAAGACCACCGATCTGACTTGCTTGACATGGCACTATTCAGAGGCGTAACACTCCGGTTACGCTCCATAGAAGTGGTTCACGAGCTTCACTCTGACCACCGACCCATTATACTGCGACTAGGTCCCGACCCAACGACTGACCTCCCCCGCCCCACTAAGACGATAATGAACTGGAAGCAAGTAGGCGATGCCCTAAAGGCTATCAGTTCACCGGACCTAGACAAGATCCCTGACGACATCCTGACAAAAGATGACGTAACCCTTGCGATCGATTCGTTCACCAATCACCTCTCCACCGTAGTAGGTGCATCCGCAAAGGAGGTCATAGTGCCGGACGACCGGCGCCTTGTCATTCCAGCGGATGTGAGACGATTGGTGACGGAGAGTAAAGCAGTGACCCGACATTACGACTCTTACCCCAGTAAAGAGAACAAAACTAAGAAACGCCACTTTGAACGCATGGTTCAAAGTCGCATGTCTGAGTTGCGTGATCAACAATGGGGCGATAAACTTTCAAACCTCGTGCCAAGCCACCATGCTTACTGGGACTTGGCGCGAGGCTTGAAAGGAAGTAACCATAACGACATGCCTCCCTTATACAGACCAGTCCCACTAGTCCCAGCGTTCTTTGACGAAGACAAAGCTGAGTGCCTAGCTGATAGCCTAGAGGCTCAGTGTTCCCCTAACGTAGATCACGTTGACCAAGCTCACCTCGATTCGGTGGATGCTGAAGTCGAACGTAAAAGCTCTGTGGTCACCTCTGAACTCCCACCAATCACCTTAGCGACTTACGCTGAGGTGGAGAGACTGATCAAGGCCCTCCGACCGCGCAAATCCCCCGGTGCCGATGGCATCTCCAACAGGGTTCTTAAAACCCTCTCTCCTCCTCTCATCCATCTCTTAGTCAGCATCTTCAATGCTGCTATGAGCCACTGCTTATTCCCAGACACCTGGAAATGTGCAAATGTCATTGGCATTCACAAACCAGGCAAAAGCTCATCTGACCCCACCAGTTACCGCCCCATCAGCCTCCTCAGTGCCTTAGGCAAACTTTACGAGCGGTTACTTGCAAACCGTCTCCAGTCCCATGCTAAGGAACACCACCTTATCCCAGATGAGCAGTTTGGCTTCAGACCCGGACACTCATGCGTCCAACAGGTGCACCGCCTCACGGAGCACATCATTGAGGGCTTCAATAAGTACCCCAAACCCCAGACTACGCTAGCAGTCTTCCTCGACGTAGCGAAAGCTTTTGACAAAGTCTGGCACAACGGCTTGATCTACAAGCTATACCAATTTGGCGTGCCAGAACGTCTTGTGCTCATCCTACAAGACTTCCTTAAAGCCAGAAGCTTTCGCTATCGCGTGGAAGGCACCCTCTCCTCCCCCCACCCAGTCAGAGCCGGAGTCCCTCAGGGCTCCGTGCTATCACCTATTCTCTTTGCACTGTATACCAGTGACATCCCACGCTCTCAGCCCAAAGTATTCCTAGCCCAATATGCGGATGATACCGCCATTTACACCACTGGGTGGCATATCAACAGACAGTCCTATTTCGTCATGCAACGGGCCATCACCGAGATCGGTGACTGGTTCCGAAAATGGCGCATCGCGGTCAACCCAGCTAAAAGCACAGCTATGTGCTTTACTGAGAAGACGCGCTCCCCTTACCCGAAACCGCTTATTTTGTTCGACGAACCCATTCCCTGGGTTCCTAGAACAAAATACCTCGGAGTCACCCTTGATCGTCATCTCACCTTTAACGATCACATAACAACCGTCCGTAACAGAGCGGCCTTCATAATGGGTCGCCTTGGTCCCCTACTTCGCAAAGAGAGTAAAATGTCTCTTAGTAATAAGAAGACACTTTACACTGCCTGCATCCGCCCCATCATGACTTACGCATCAGTAGTGTTTAGTCATGCTAGTGAGGCCCACCTTCATAAACTTCAAGTCATCCAAAACCGTTTTCTTCGTAATGCAACCGGCGCCCCGTGGTATATCCGGAACACCGAGTTGCATTGCGACTTAAACCTTCCCTCTCTAGCGCAGTTCAATAAGGACTGCGCCCGCCGATACTTTGATCGAGCGCCCCACCACCCGAACCCATTGGTTGTCCAGGCATCGAACTACTCGACTGCCTCTTCTATCCCATTTTTCAAACCCCCCCGTCGCCGACCACGGCAGGTATTAGACGACCCGGATGACCCCATCGCAGCCATTACGTTGGCAGCTTTAGCGTTATCCGCAAGTCGTCGAGGTAAAATCCCCAGGTGTGAGGTAATCAGAGGTCACACAATCAAACACCGAGCTCGCCGGCGAGCTCGAGGCAAAAACAAGGTCACGATAAATTGCTCTCCAAATAGTCAAAGAGTATTATTCAGTAGGGCCCAATTGTGCAACACTGCAGTTGCACAGAGGCATTTTGCTCCGATCCCCCCCATGTCTCTCGACAGCGAGACAAGCCGAGGTCCGAACCACAGTGGTGCCCTTGAGCTCGCTGTCAACCCCTCCTATAGTAGCGGTACGTTTTCGGCGTCCGCAGGAGACGGAGGTAGAAAGCGCTTTTCGCCTTCTACGCCCGTCTCGGGAGAAGTGCCTTCGGCACTTCTCCCTCCCGGGCTATTGTAGGGCCAGGCCCTCGCCCAAAACCCGGTGGAGCTGGACGACCGCACAGGCGGTAGCCAGCATCTATGTCCTCCCTAAACAAACAAGCGTTTCACAGTCATCGATTTAGCCTACCCATCGGTTAAAGCTTGAAATGCGCTGAATGTTAACTGTATTTTTTATCATTCAGTTATTTTATGTGTTGCATAGCAACCCGAAACTTTATTAGGACATTCTGAAGCAGGCCCTAGTGTCTTGTTTTATCTATCGACTGTGAACTGGCAATAAGTCCTAAGATTTTTTCGATACATTGTTTTTATTTAATTGCGTGATAAAAGATAAGACCTTTTGCCAGTTATCTAAGTCATTAGAGAGACAATGTTTGTGGATTAATAACGCCATGTAGTCACAATTTACATAATATTTTTTTATGAAGAAAGTGACATTCCTGCGCCGTTTGTTTACGCGGAAAGAGAAACAAAAGTGTTCCCATCATTGTGTTAAAATATTACTAAACAGAAGAAATCGTGGGAAACATTAACAGGTGCACGCATTGGATTATAAAATAGTCGACATGAGTTTTATTTGATCAAATCAAAGTGTATCATAATACCATCATGTTTTTATTACGACTCATGGTAAGTAGTCTAGTCTATAACCTCCTTTTTGATGTCGTATAAAAGGCAACTAAAGGTTAGCTAGAAAGCTGAAGGCCGCATCTCACATCGATTAAAGTAGTGTTATTAGTATGTGTGTATAATAAGAATAAGGCTTGCCTTCAACCATAAGCTCGCGTATTTGAAGGAATCTAGAATTGAAGACGCTTCTGCCTTAGAGCGCAGACTTGCGACTTCTCTTTGTTTCTTAAATTACAAACTTAGAAGTACACGTTTTACGAGCCCTGAAACGGCGGTGAATGCGTTCCACGAAGCCATTGAGAGAGGTTCCTGAGGAAGCCTCTAAGAAGCTTGGTGTGCTCGGAAAGGCAAGGCGGTACTTCACGCCGACCCATCGCCTGCAACTTTATAAGGCTCAGGTTCGGCCTCACATGGAGTACTGCTCTCACCTCTGGGCGGGAGCTCCCCAGTACCAGCTTCTTCCATTTGACCGCATTCAACGCAGAGCGACTCGAATCGTCGACGATCAAGCTCTCTCCGGTCGGCTCGACCCTTTGGCTTTGCGTAGAGATGTTGGATCACTCTGCATCTTTTACCGCATATATCACGGGGAGTGTTCTGAGGAACTGTTCGATTTACTACCTGCAGCTCAATTTTGCCACCGGACTTCCCGACAAAGCATGATGTTTCATCAATTTCATGTCGACGTCTGGAAGTCCACAACCTTGCGATTTTCACGGCATTTTCTACCTCGCACTGCCACACTATGGAACCAGCTGCCTGGTGAAGTATTTCTGAACAGTTACGACTTAGGAACCTTCAAGAAGAGAGCATATTCCCTCCTTAAAGGCCGGCAACGCATCCTCGAGACCTCTGGTGCTACGGATGTTTGTGGGCGACGGTGATCACTTACCATCAGGTGAGCCGCCTGCTCGTTTGCCATCCTATCCCATATAAAAAAAAAAAAAGACTGGTCCAACTGCTTCTTACCAAGATATTAGACATTACTGACTACTCTGCACAATAATACTACTTCGATCCGAAATACAGAGCATAGATATCGTCTATATCGGCGGTGGAGACTTTTTGTAACTGTGATAGCTATAATTGGCTATTTAATGTCATTCTTCGACTGTTGCATAAGTTTTGCATGGTTTTGATGTATTTATGAATGCCATCCTGGCTAGTAGTAGAAAAACCGTCGCCAAGCAACTAATGCTTTGACCCGGCGTCCTTGAGAGTCCTGTTCCTATTCTTGGTTGAGTTTGTTTACCATGGTTCCAGCTTATGCAAAAATATATAGGTAAAAATGAATGGGGTAAAGTTTAGTAATATTATCGTAAGTCTTATATCTGTTCTTATTTATGGGAATCTAGAAACGTTCAGTATGATCTAAGTAGAGGCATATACAATACGATCGCTGCAGAAAATACTTGTGTTATGTATAATATTGAAATGAACATCTGACGAGCACCTCTTATGTTGTTTACCTTCCTCGGTAGGAATTTGCAATAAGATTAATGACACGTAATTCATAAGCTATTACTCATAGTAATATGTTATTACACTCAGGACAGGATTATCCTGATTCTAATGATCGCAAGCAAGATCACAGGTAATAATCACAGAGTCGATGAGATCGTATATATGATGACGTCTTATAGTATTAATGTAAAAGTAAGAGGGTAGGTTTGTGTGTGTAGGGTGTATATGTAGGCTCTGTGAGGCTGTTTGTTTCTTATCACTAACCTTCAAAACGGCTGAACAGATTTATTTATTTATTTATTTAATACTTTATTGCATAAAAAACATATGTACAAAAGGCGGACTTAATTCTAAGGCATTATCTACCAATCATCCAGCGATGGTGTTTAAGAAGGTGTATGTGCATCAAGGGGTGAATAACGTAAAAAACTACAAGAGATTTCGATAAAAACCATGTACATTATCTTGAACTAGCTTTCCGGGCGCGGCTCCGCCCGCGCGTATGTCGGTTATCGCGCGAAAACATTAACCTCAATTTGCGCAGTCGGTTAAAAACTATCCTATGTTTTTTCCCGGGTCTCAAACTATCTCCATACCAAATTTCATTCAAATCGGTCCAGTAGTTTTGGCGTGAAAGCGTAACAGACAGACAGACAGACAGACAGAGTTACTTTCGCATTTATAATATTAGTACTGATGATTAGGACATTAAGTTAGTACCTATTATCCCGATTTAAGAAGCAAGAGTAATGGCTAAAGCCACCAAATACATTTAGTGTGTAGTTAACAATTGTTAAGTCTAATATCACCTTTTGACCTAAGTCTAATTTAAAGTCACATTTCCTAATAATAGCGAACCCACAAATGTATGACAACTTATCGTAATTACCAAATTACACATAATGGCCACTATGGAAGCAATGATGGACGAGGGGCAGTCCATATTTATTAATATGGACTGCCATGCCACAGGTTCAAAATTAAATACACAACGCCGCCGGCTTGAACTTCGAAAGGCATTTTCCGAATGATTCCCTGAATACCTACGTAGAAAATCTGTCGCGAAGCACCTAACAGCGTGTTCCGGCAGCAGCCCTTAAGAGCCATTAAAGTAATTATGAACTTACAGGCACGTGAACAACTCTATATATGCCTCAGATTGATAGGCGCAGTGCAATCCGCAACTTGTAACGAAATGCATATGCTATAGGAAGACGTTATCGCTTAAGATCAGGTGAGCCTCGAGCACATTTGTAACAATCCCATAAAAAATACCTATGCATTGGTAATACTTCAAAATATTTTTGCGTGTATAAGTTTTTCATAAATTTCTGAATAGTCACAATAAAGAAGACTTGATGCTCTTATTTTATAAAATCTATTATAAAAACCATGATTACTTATATTTTGTCTCCCCGAATTCATAAGTTAAGTTTTAGTTTATTTTTTTGTATTTGATTCCTAGTATATTTATTGTTAAGTTACAAATAGAGTACAATAGCATGTGGCAATTTGACTCACACATAAAAAGGCCGGCCACACACATCGCACGCGATTCCAAAAGCGATCCGCTCTTTGTGATCTCTACTATTAATACTATGCGACTTGAAACAAACGATTTTCATGGCGCGTGTGGTGCGTCTAATTTCCAAAGCTATAGTTAAAACGAACACACACGCACAAAAACTTGCGCACTTGTTCGCAAAGGTGAGGTTCATGTAACTTTATTTAACTCAACGTATACGTAATGCGTAACCATACCATACGTCTCAACATAACAATCTAAAGAGCTACCTGCCTGCTTGGTAGATTATATTACTAATAAAATGTGGCTATCAGATACGTCTGTTCTGGTATAAAGATTTGAAAACACACTTGCTTTTCCGTGTGATAGAATAGTTGCGACCGCTGCGCTGGTGAAAAGGCAAATGTCACACCTATTGCTTCAGTACATTTGGTCACAATTATCATTCTCTGTATTGTGGTTATATAAATTAAGAATATTTGATTATAATTATTACTAGCGACCCGCCCCGGCTTTGCACGGGTGCCATGCTGATACTATATATACTACAGAATGTCTTTGAAACGTTCACAGCTTTTTTCATTAGACAAAACAAACATGTTACCTTTGGAGGTTAATCTTGAAAGGTTACCTCAGAAACCTCTAAAATTATCAGTGTTCCCTAGTATATTATGCATGTATATACAAACCTTTCTCTCAACTTTTTGTAACTTCTTCTCTTATCTTCTCTTTCCGTTGCATAGTATCAAAGATCTAAGCATACACAGGGATATACAGCGAGAAGCTACTTTGCTTTATATTATATAGTGATATACACTTCTGTAACTGCAATGGCTATATCAATGGAGTGAACGCAACACTCTTGTCTTTACAAAATTGAATATTATCAAATCTAGAACAATTATTCAGTTTACAAAAAGTCTGTTTAGAGACGGCAAGTTTAAGCAATATTTGTATGTGATACATTATATACTTATTAGTATATGACAGTTTTAAGAAGATGTACGCATGTCAGTAGGTATATAATTCGTCGAACATGTTCGGCAACGTTTTGGCTCTCCAGTTTGTAGATTGTAAGTCACCTACTCTGAACTGTTTGTACTGAAAATACATTTTACTTTATCAGATGTTTGATCGAACTGCTTTAACTGCGGAAAAACAACGGCGGTTCCAAATTACAACACTAATGTTTGTCGAGACGGAATCTGGTTAAATTTTTATGTAGTCTGCATCGTAAATTCCTTACTGAAGTAGATTTCAATAGTTACTATAAGTTCTATTTCTGGATTTGTTTTCTATTAAGTGTACGTGTACCTTATTCAAATTATCCTTGATCAAAAACATAGGTACAATATTTAATTATTTGTATACATAATGATGTACTTTACTTTGACTTAACGTTAAACTATTTAGGTACATTCTGTTATGACCTCCCAAAACAGAAAGTATTTTTTAAGTTAAGAATTTTCTTATGTTATACGCCATTAGTCTAAGATTTTTCCCTATTCAATAAATTGAAGTTACAATTAATAGTAAAATTCATAAAATTAAGTAAATTTTATGCAAATAGGATGTCATAGACGCACAGACCAACGCGCAATAGTGATACTATAAGCTATTTTTTTAAACAGAAATCAATAAACCTCCGTATATTCAAATTAATAAATAACTTCTGTAAGTATTGCTTAAACCAACTAATCCTTTTGTTTTACCTATTCGACTCGCCCATATACAACTAAAAAATCGGCCAAGTGCGTGTCGGACTCGCGCACGAAGGGTTCCGTACCATTAGCTATACAACATGAGACTTAATATTTTAACCTTTTTTATTTTTACGTGCGCGAGTCCGACTCGCACTTGTTGTTATAGAGGCAACAGAAATGCATCATATGTTAAAACTTCAACTGTCTAGCCAACCATTCTTGAGATACAGCCTGGTGACAGACGGACGGACAGCGAAGTCTCAGTAATAGGGTCCCGTTTTTACCCTTTGGGTACGGAACCCTAAAAACATTAAAATTATCTTCAAATTAGTGAAAATTACCGAACTAAGGAACCAAATTTTCTTTCTGTTTATTTTCAATTCTTTTAATGATTTGATACACGTAAACTTCTTGTTAAATATTTTTTTCTTTTCTATATGCGTGACCGAATAACACTTAGCCAGTCATTTCGGATTAAGCCTTTCTCTGGCTCAGTCGGAGGAAGGCTCTGCCGTACGATTAAGGTTCCCACGGTTTTCATCCTAAAGACACGCACGTACAGTCACAGCTACTTAGCGGTATACCGCCTCTCCAATTTGAAGGCATAAAAAGAGAAATGATAACCGTTCTTCCGATAAACTAAAAACAAAGGATTAGCGATAATTCATAGACAACGAGGTAATTTCATGGTAGAATGGTGTCGTCAATCGACCGTATTTTTTGTAGTGTACATATAAACTGTGAAGGTTTTGGAAGGTTTCTTCATTGTAACTGTTATCTAATCTGTGGCATGTGGATGCGCCCGCGCCGGTGTTGCGGATATCCTCCAAGCCCCGCGTCCTGCAAGGCCGTGGGAAATCTAACCAGAACGCGCAGGTGGACCAAATTTTTATGAAATAATCAAAAGTTAAGTACGTGGTTTTATGTCAATTTATATAATACAATTTGTTTTGAAGAGTGATAGTGACAGTCGGCTTGAAGAATGGACACGAACAGTTTCGTAATTTCTCACCTGCTTTCTTGATCGACTACCAACCATAGCACTTTTTTATCAACACCTGATTGAATTTCAACATGCAATGATTACTTTTTGATTAAATTACTCTAATATTTAACTTTAGAAAGAATTTCTTTTTGTATTATCCGTATGAAGAAAGGATCTATTGTTTATCGAACACACAAGGTGCCACTACTGTGATTTTTACTGTGCTCGGTCAATGAGTTGTCCACCCCGAACTGAGACCTATATATGCTGGTTTTTCAATAGTCCCGAACGCAATAGGCTCATAAACCGCTCGTTTTAATGTAAAAACATAACGGTTTTCACTAATCCATTTTCGTCAATTATACTATTAATAATTTGCAACTCAAGTAAATAAGTTAGATAGATACACTCATAAAAACGCCATGATCTCCAACAAGCCACAAAGACCTTCATCCAGTCTAATTACAATTTTGACAGCACAAACCAAAACATCGACCACCTTTCTCTTAGCAGACAGCGCACCTACCGACCTTTAAAAAATCTGAATTACCATAGAAAATGAATGGTAAGACAATGCCTTCGCAGGTGTACCATTACCGTTCCACACAGTGGCTTCCCATCACGATTGAATCAAACCCACACCGGAACGGACTTACATCGGTGGGCCCAAGACTCCCAAGTAGGCAATCAGAGTGCCCACCCCGTGACGAAGGCTATGTACACTATCGTTTTTATAAACTGCATATCCCTTCTGTTTAGTACTCCTTGACTTGTTCAGTGTCAGTGTCTACTGAAGCAGATATTCCATAGGTCATAACGATAAACTATGAGGTTGTATTATGACATGACTTAAGGCTAACCTTTGAAAATTATACTTGTTGCCAAGAGTTAAGTAAACGACGTATAGCCGTAGATAACAAGCTAGGCCTAAAATTGGAACTTTCTCCTGAATATAGCTGCCAGCTAACTCGAAAAACAACTTTATTTAGTTACAGCGATTTTTTATGCTTCAAAAAATAGCCACTGCTCAGTGTAGAACACTTATAGCAAACTAACGAACTATTTTGCAACTCAACGGAAATTTCATATTTAATTTATGTGCGTTTACGCAATATGTAGTTCATACTTCATGCTAGGCCTTCGACAATGAAGGTAAGGATGAAGGAAAGGAAGAATGTATACAGACCAATAAGATAAAATTATCGGGCAATTCAATAATCGGTATATCGATGAGTTCAGGCATATGCCTGAACTCATACAAGAATAAAAGCGTATACTTATCAATATTGATAAGTATACACTTTTATTCTTGTCAATATGCCTTAAAGAAAAATGAGAAAATAGTCTGAACCTTATTAAAGAAATTTCTTGATAAAAAATACTTATTTTTAAAATATTTAAAATTTTTTAAAATATTTGTTATTATTAAATATGGATTTCCGCAAAGTAACGCCTGAATCTATTCATTAAAGAAATTTCTTTTAATAGCCATGTGTTAATTACGATCTAACTGACATCATTATAAATGTCACATTTGAAGGTGTATGTGAAGGTTAGTAATCCAATACGCTTAGTAACTTAGCACTTGCGTCGGTGATGAATGATGATGAAACGATGTATCTATAGATGTAGGCGGGACCCCTGGGACAGATGGTAATAATTTATTGGGTGGGTATTTTTGAAAACTGAGGTACGATTTGTGGGTTTCATTGGCCTTCACTATGAGTCAAAAGAAATAATTCTTCAGCCATGCAATTGTGTTTTCAGATTTTGAATTATTCGTTTAGTATCGTAATTAATTGTGTTTTTTTCATATATTTCCAATACTTTGGCATAGCAGTAGGTGTATTTATACATATTTCAAAGTATCAAAATCAAAAATCTAAAACACCCAAATGATGGTAAGTAATATTCAAGATGAATCCAGGAGAAGTATGAGAAACTATCGCAATAATATTATAAATGCTTCCGTTTTATGAGTGAGTTAGGATGCCTACTTTTGCTCTTTCTCGCTGAAACGGCTCAACAGATTAAGATGAACCTTGGAATATAGATAGGTAAGTATTAGGTCCTGGATTATCCCATAAAATACTTTTCATAATTATCACCATCATCAATATTGTCGGGTGACACCGCAGAGCGCAGCTAGTATTAAATATCTATACTGGAGAATGAATGAAACCAACATAACAATATGCAACGACATTCCTTAACTGCTCACGAATCACGATCACGACAGTAATCACATCAACTGTCCAAATAGGACTTCCTGCGGGGTGGCCAAATGCCGAAGTTCCTTCCTAACGTCTTCAATCTGACTGAATCACTGAATGACTCCTTCATTATAATTGAACTATTCCTTTAGGGTGTGTATGCACCGTGATTCCTTGGCACACCTTTACTCATAATTTCTTCGTTGCGCCTTGGTGCCTTTTGGTGAATGACCGGTAAGAGTTGAAAAAGTGAATCACAGGATTCATGGTGTCTAAGCACGAGGTGATCCGTTAACTGATTTCTAGAGCTGGCCACGTTTTGGAATAATTATACTAAGGTGCCAATTTCACCAACGATAACTTTTTTTTACCGAACGACAGTATATTTGGTAAACTTATTTTTTTGATTTTATTTTTATTTTAATATTGTATGTTTTCAATAACGCATGCTTTGCGGATTACAACGTAAGTTGAACTATAGATATCGCTCCATTCCAATACGATGCTTAAAGAACGATAGGAAAAAATTTAGTCATGACTCATTGTCATGTTAGCTCAGTCGGTCAGAGCATACCCCGGCTAAAGGGGTGGACGGGTTCGAATAATATGATTTTGACGTTAATTTATGTGTGAATATGGGTATTTTAGTGATTTATAAACATGAGTTTAGTTCACGAAAGCTTATGGAACCCTAATGTGACTTAACCTTTAATAATATTATATTATTAATTTGTTAGTCGACTATTAATACCGTATTAGTACGTACTGTCTTGTTAGATCATTACATTTTCACTATGTCTTACAAGAAAACCAGCAAATCAGCAAACTAGTCTTACTAGCTTTCTAGCTAGTATTCTCTTAATAGTTCTGACTGAAAAAGTCAGGTGAGGTGTTCGGCTGAGCTTTCAATTTAATAATAACTGCTGTGTACCTAGTGTGCTTCACTGGTTTTAACCGATTTATACCAAACTGCTCCCGTAATGTCACCCATGCAGGGCAGATGGGAACGCTATAATGGATTTCGGCCCATGTATAGGGGCCTATAACCATGGAGTGGAGGAGCGCAGTGCAGCCTCCTTGAAATGTCGCTGTATAAATCCATAATAAAAGGAAAGAAAATCTTCCAAAAAAGTGAGATAAATATTAAAATATAAAGCAATCTTGCCAACATTAGCAAGCTTTAAAAATTCTTGTCTTGACTCGTCACGGTGAATAGTATTTTTGTTTATTGCTGCTCAGCTAATCATTAGTCTAACTCATCGGTTAACCTAATAGTCGGTTATAATTGTGCTCGAGAATGGTACAAACTTCTAGAATGGAAACAAGCTCTCAGGAGCGAAGGACGCCTGACTGGCCGGAACACTACTTTAGGTACCTACTTGGCGACAGATTTTCTACTTGAGGGTGGTCCTCGTAGCTATCCAAGCAGGCATTCGCAAAATACCTTATCTCCATTCAATCGACTATTATATGAACATATAATTATATTCTTCCTTTAATATCACTATTAAATTTGAATAATTAGCTTCGGTATCTGTGACTTATAAATTTGGATTTCGAAACAGAAAATTATCTTGTTTCTACCTTCGTGACACTTACCTGACATTTATATCGACCAATCATCGAGCAATTCCTGCAAATGACGTCCAATTATGGTCGAGGCGTCGCGAACGCGCCAATTAGGCTGCGCGCGCGCACCTGGTGCACGAACTGCGTGGTCACGAGTGAATTTCGATCATAAATTTCTTACTTCGACACATTATGTGCGATATTACTTCAATTTTGATCAATTGAAAACAATCTTGGTTGCCAAACTGACAATGGAATGTGGGAGAGTCTGAAATGCCACCTGGTAGTCTGACATATAGCTTTAAGACTTTGATAATATATGTAGGACTGCCTCGATGGTAAAGTAGCTTAAAACGTTGGCTCGTAGAATTGTCAGTAAAGTCCTGGTTTTGATCCCCTGATGGCATAATTATTGGGTTATTCTAAAAACAAATTTTTGTAGCAGTCCGGAGTACCTAATAGACTGGCCCCCTATTACGAGGTACTGAGCAAGGCTTTACTCAGACTTGTGGTCACTGGCACGCCATCTATGTCGGCTATACCTGATAACCTGATAATTTGTTGCAACCAATCAACAATTTATATACTTATGAGATTTACTAGCAGTGCTATAGCAAACTTTGTTGTAGTGGGGTTTGGCTTTTTGACCAGCCGCTTTCCTGACCTCAACCCTCTTGGGAATATGCGATAAATAGACTAGGTACTGCACCACAAACCTACGTAATTAAACCGCTGTTTTTTTTGTATTTCATTGATTAGTATGAATTTACTTAGTATTAGTAGTCGGTAAACTTTAACAAGTTATTTCATACTTTTTGATAGTCGCCAAGCACTTAATGGTGTGTTCTGGTAGCTGTCTCATAATTTCAGATAAGCCAGAACATCTTTGACCGCATCATCACTTACCATCCGGTGATATAAAAAAAGTCTAGCCTAAAACTTCAACTCTCCAGATTTAAACTAAGTATGACAGTCCATTCACACATCGTGAAATTCGTTCATAAATGACTAGTGCAGTGCCCGTGCGATCTTGCCGGAAGCGCCGATTACCGCCGCTAATGAGGAAGCAGTTACTGGCGGCCATGTATCCTGTGCTTCGATGCACTGTATTGTTCCCTCGATTGTCATGTAGTTGTTTGAACTTGTTTTATGACATTACTAGCTTATGCCATTGATTTCGCCCCCCTTCCCGATTTCCCGTCAGAAACGATATACTTACACGCTTAGATATCATCATGTTCCTCCCGTTATCCTACCTATGAAGTGGGCACGAAAATATGCTCATATTGTATAGGCGCGACGCCAATCTTACTTGATGATACTGGTTGGTAGTATACCCACTAGTACTTAAAGATGCAGTGCGGTAGTGAAACAGTTTATTTTTTATTTACAGCTGATTGGCTAGCCTTTGACCACTATCTCACCTGATGGCAAGTGATGATGTGGATTGTGGTCTAACATATTTAAGCTAACCTAGAATTACTGGTTCACAAGGATAGCTGCCGGAACAAAAAGGGGCTTGGCGTCAGATTTTGCCCGACAGGCATTTGCAAAATTCCCTAGCACCGTGCTATAACGACTGCAATCCTAAGACAACAAACGGGACCGTGTCCTCTGAAGCACGGAAGCGGTCAGTAGTAATGCCACTAGCGGTCACCCATATAAGTCATGACAGCGGCGGACTTAGCTGATCGGTTATGAACGGCTAAGCAAACATCGCTTCGAGCGCTGGAGCAGCAGCACACTCCTGCGACTTTATTGGTGGTATCGTGTGCTTGTCAAATCTTACAGGGAGTATATACATAAGTAGTAGGCAATTTTAATAAGTAAATACGGTATAATCGATCGATATGCTTTTACAATATTCGTTTAGTCATTATGGTGGTAGCAAATACAAACTATCAATCTATCTACACTTCGCGTACAATATTTGAGAAGAATAGGATTAATAAGATCGTAGTCAAATATATTCGAAATCTAGAAGGTCAAGAACGATGCAGTTAGGTATGAGTTAAGAATAAGAAGCGGGTGCATACAAGGAATGCTGGTAATGTTGAACCGATGATGAAATAACAAACTGATAAGGAACCAAATCAATTTAATTTGAACTTTCCTTTTTGGGATGAGAAATAAACAGGTCGTGTACCTCTGATACCCGTGACCTGTGGGTGTCGTGCCGCGTCGGGAGCCGGATTAGAATGTCACCCTCTATTGCTACCTGTGGGTGTCGTAAGAGGCGACTAAAGGTAAAATACCGGAAGGTTGAAGCATTGAAGCAGTGATAGCTCAGTGGCTTTGGCTATGGACTGCCGCGCAGCAGTTCCATGGTTCGAATCCCGCCGCTGGCTTGAGCTTCACAGCATGGTGGAAGGGCATTTTTGCGAATGCCCGCCTGGCTAGCGACCACCCTCAAGTGGAAAATCTGTCGCCAAGCACCTAACGGTGTGTTCCGGCAGCTGTCCTTGAGAGCCAGTATTCTAGGTTAAGCCTGTTAACACCTACGACCACATCGTCACTTACCATCAGGTGAGATTGTGGTCAAAGGCTTACCTATCAGCAATAAAAAAAGAAAAAAAAAGGTGGGCTGCAGCGCCTCCTTAAAAATTGATATCTTAAACTGCGATCCCCAGGACGCCTGCCAAGCGTGGGGATTATGGCAAACCCTTCCTAAATGCGGGAGGCTATTAGGTGGCTTATGTGTGTTCAGCAGTGGATATTCATGCTCATACAGTACCTCTGATAGTTAGGCCTGCATATAGTGATAACATTCAAATTAAAATCTTTTTTTTATGCGTGATAGGTTAGTCTTTGACCACTATCTCACCTGATGGTAAATGATGATGTGGTCGAAGGTGTTGTACAGGCTAACCTAGAGAATTACTGGCTCTGCCGGACAGGACAGCTGCCGGAACACACCGTTAGGTGCTTGGCGACAGATTTTCTACTTGAGGGTGGTAGCTAGCCAGGCGGGCATTCGCAAAATGCCTTACCACCATGTTATAACGACTGCCATCCAAAGACAACAACCGGACCGACGGCTCAGTAGTAATGTCACCATCGGTCACCCATCCAACTGATGGCCGAGGTGGACGTTGTTTAGCTTTGCTGATCGGTTCAGAATGGTTAATCAAACTTCGCTACAAGCGCTTCGAAATTCTATCGGAAACTGCACCATCCTTAATTCCTTACCGTTCTGAAACACGTGTTTACGTACCAGTAGCAAACAACTTCGTAGCATTCCCATACAAAACGAACTATCCAAACATTTTTTTAAATTCATAATTTACCGAATACTGCTAAATCGGAAGCATAGATTTTAACAAAAGGACGTGTATGAAACATTGAAAACACCAAACCGGAATATCCACCGTTGAACAAGGTCTCCACCATTGGGAGGATTTTTCATAATCCCATCACTTGGTTCCCAAGTTTGATCCCCTGGTAGAAACTACTTTTGTATGGAAATAAACTAAGTTTGTATCAAAAGTGCTATGAAAACACTTCCCTTAATTTTATATGTTATTATCAACCAACGATCACTCAGACAAAAATACGAGATCACAGACAAGGTGCCTATTAGTCGGGTTCTTTCGACTCTTACTATTTTAACCAAAGTGTAAGTTCAGTCTCGTATATCTAATTTTTGCTATAAAATAAAGCCGTTTTATTAATAATCGATCCCCGAATCGGATAGGTTTTCAATTGTTCTTACAAAGTTATTTTCAGCAACAGTCTGGAGTCTGACATTGTAAGTATATACCCAGTGGGTGGCAATAGAATCGACGTATATAATGACGACTTATAGAATGAGACCATAACCATGTCTGACACAAGTGTTAAGACACTTCTGCATTGATCTTCTGGGATATATCAGATGTGATGATATCGTTTTTTTACATGACCGCTCAAAAGGAGTTCAGTTATAAAGAGATTTGAGGGTTCATATGTGTGTCAGTTTCTTTATTTCATCACTAGCGGCGCGTCCCAGCATTGCACAGGTATTAAAAAAAAATATTGCCTATATGTTTATCAGGGATAATGAAGAATTCTAATGGTGAAAGAATTTTCCAAATCGGTTCAGTAGTTTCAGAGCCAATCAAAAAATAAAACAATCAAATCTTTGCTGTTATAATATTATTTTAGATAACTTTTACATACTTACAAGAATAGATCTGAATGTATGAAATATTGTTAAAATCCTTAACTCATCTCAAGTATCACTGACTATAAATGTTTGGCAAGGCAGTCTGTTTTTCAATATTTTCTTTAATGTTCCTTGTTTATTTTTGTAAAAGGTAAAAAACTCTAAGTATTATTATACTTATATTTCTTACGTATGACGTAGGTACATTACGAATTATAGGTAGGTAGCCCAAGTTATTAGACGGAACTAAAGTTATGGTGAGAAGTGGTCTATAAGAAATATATCTTTGCATATATTAATCCAACGGACATCCATGGTCTGCCGGCGCCGGGTGGCCGCTGACCCGTCACATCAGACATTGTGAGAACACCTTGACCTTAATCAAAAGACACCTGTCCGAGGGCCCAACTCCTTACGGAATCTTAATCATGGGAATCGCTACTGTTAAGAAGGGGACTTCAAGAAACAGCCGGTGAGGAATAAATTGCCGGTTCCGGTGATATAATCTGCATGTGAAAGCGTAATAAGTATATTTTGTCCGTTTGTTAAGTCATTTCACGAATTTATTTTCGTTTTTTTACACTATAGCACTACATGACTAAAATTAAACCTAAATTTATTTTAGGGTTTATGTAGGTAGTGAGTAATTAACAATAATTATGTATGTTACTTTATTTATTACGCCATAACTTTTAAATGGCTGAACAAATCAGGATGGGGCAGTGTTAGAATCCTTACATGATACTGGCTATACATTTTTTGAGAAAACAGGCGTGTTTTTTAATTTTTGAAATATTTCCTTGTTAATAATGAGAAGGCAGTTCAACAAAATGAAACAGTAGCAAATATTTTGAAACAAGTGATTAAATTTTAAATAAAAAAACTACCGATTTACGCGATTTAGGCCATAATACTCATCCACTGCACTAGAAAACAAAATCAGAATATAGCTAAGATAAAAAAATATCGTAATCGGTCAGTCCTTAGGGAGCTACGATCTCGCAGAACAGAATATCACTCAAAAGCTATAAAAATATAACACGCTATTTTGTCAGGAGTCAAAAATAGAAGCTAACTCAAATAGTTATTATTTTGAGTTTTAGAATATGTTTATCAATTTTCATCCATTTTTTTTATTGTTACAGAGAGATAGATGTCACAAGATGTCAAAAATGAGCTTGCAAACCTGTTCCGAAAAGTGTCACCAATACAATAGCTAACAACAGTCGTTTTCTATAATGAGAGCAAACGGTCCACGGGTCCAGTTCGCCAAATGTCAGAGTAAACAACCCTTTTGTCCGATACGTAATCCCGCCAAAATCGCGGGCCAAGCGTCAAACATTCGTCAATGGAGTTACAATGGTTCATTCACGCAGCTGGCATTCACCTGTTGAGGGGTTCCCCGATTCCCCAGTAGTCCCCACACGTGGCCCACGGCAGCGACGTCACATATGTTGCTGGCCTCACCTGGTGCTGCAAATCTCGCCCCTCATGAGGGGTTTGTTTTACTCGCACATGTCAGGCGGCTGCGACTGACAGATGCTACAATACGTTGGTGCTGACATCGATTTTTATTGTTGTTGTAACAATTGTTACTCTCCAAAATAGTTTTAATAATAAATAAAGAAAGTTAAATAAAATAATATAAATTATTATCTGAATAATAATTAATAAAATAATATTAGTTAATCTCCATATGAGACATTTTTTTTTAATGTTGTCAAGTGTTTATACGAGATAGATATGATGGTAAGCGTATCGCCTGTCCATTATAGTTGCAGTGTCACTGTCCTCATTCTATTCGACACTGTACTGCACTTACAACTCGTCATAGTAATTTCATTTGGTTCAGTGCTCTCTCGCCCAAACACAGTAATCTTTGCACACTGCTGCACTGCTGAATCGAGGCAGAATAGCTGACACTGCGTGATACTAACCAAGGCAATATGTTTGCTATACACATAAATTTTGATATGAAGAATAATCAACGTCTCAACAACCACGTAACTTTGGTTTCGTTATTTACTGCTGATACCAAATAGGTACAATGCTGACATCAAAACGCTATATAACTCGAACAAAACCAACACATCCACATAATGCACAATTTAATCAGTGATTCAAATTAAAAATGGACATGGATTTACAAATGGACAGGCAATTAGCTACTTCGAGATAGGTAATCTTAGGCCGTACTCCACTTGACGCCACTATCGTTTTTTTCGATAATTTTGACCGCATTTTGCGTTTATGGTCCATGGTTATATTAAACGTATGTAATTAAATGTATCGTATGTGTATGAAAATAACGTTATTGTCGTCAAGTAGAATACGGCCTTAGTGGAATGGATATCTAAATATATTTTGTTATACTTTGGTTAATGAGCTTCCTAACTTACATCTCCTTGGGAATGTTGTTGTATCCCAACCAACCATCGATAAGTTGCTCGTTGGTAGCAAACAACGACAATTTCCAAGGAGATTTTTCAACTACACGAAAAGACAAAATGGTCCATTTTGAACGAAATTTAAGTTGCAAAATTATCTGTGATCCTGAAGAATTTGAGATTCTATCTAAGATCTTATTAACCTGTGGCTTTTGAGCCACAGGTTAATAAAGATTCTAAAAGATGTAAGGGGTTAAATGTCTTGTGTTCAATGTGCGGCAACAATTTGCTAACAAGTGATTGTCTGTTATAAACATCAAATAGAATGACATGGAACAGTCCTGATTGCGCCGCAAACTGGGGCTCAACTGCCACCTTTTATAAACTATTATGGAATGCAAACGTCATTGTTTCAAGTTTAAATTATTGATACTAAGGTTAGTACCGTGGCCGTCACGAAACAATAATGTTCATATAGTGCTACCGCTGTCGCACAAATGACTTGATTCGATGCATGCATCCCGCTCTCACGTTGAAGTTCTTATGTAAGTATACTATAGTGATATGAGGTGGTGCGAATTCAAATTGTAAATGTAATGTTAAAATAAGACTGCATTAAGAGATGGGAGTTGGCCCCCTGAACGGTATAGGTACTACTTGAAAACTTTCAACTACTAAATACACAATGATCGATTTGGTATTAACAGAAAAAATCTTCTGACCAGGGCCTAACTGCCCTATTTTGAAATCTAGGATTATAATATAACTGACATTAGCTGTCTGTTACAGCCGAGTATAACAAAATCTATAAAAGGGTGTTCTTTACCGATGTTTTATGGAATATTAATAAGTCAGTAGGTACACTGCACTTTTTTCGCACCACCACTCTTTTTTCCATTTCACCTAATGCCTTTATGAACTGAAATGTATTAGTAGTATATAGGGGGCTAAATCCCATTGTCTTTACACTTCATAATACGCCATAACAGCATACTAAAAGCAGGTTTTACTACATTTTCCTTGCAGCCGTTACCCGATTAGGAAATTGTATTATCATTAGCAACTAATACCGCTTGTGGTCCAGGTGGCACGCTGGCGCCCATGCCATCTGCGTGCACGCAATCCGTTATATCACTATGTTGTATTGTTGTCAGCACAATGGGACAATAACTGTTCCGATGAATAAACTCGCATTATGCTATCGCGAATCAAAGCAAATACCTAACTGTGTGCGTTACGGGTATTTGTACATAGTCGAGCATTGATCGTGTGATGTTGGAAACGCTTGGCCTACTTTGGTTGTAGCGTGAAATACGTGACGTGTGCGTGTTTTATGCAAACGGCAAATATACTAGGAATTAAGTTCTGCCAAAATATGTCATGGTGCCCAGCAACTTTCTGGGTGGCTAGCGAGGCAAACATCCGCATTTCCAAGTTTAGCTTGTAAAATATCACGGGCCACATTATCTCATAACGGTATTAGATACGATAGTAGATTGTGGTCAAAAGACTAACCTATCAATAACAAAAATAAATTACTACTCCCTTGTATATCACCACTTAGGGTCGCCATGATCACTGCCATTAAAATCTCATTTTGCCACGAGGCAATCTTCAGTTTATCTAGGGTCATTAGATGGTGACAGGCGTGTTTCTATGTTATGATACCCTTCGGAGATATATGAAATACTGTCTTTTATTTATGCATACTAAAGTTCTTTATCATCAAATGCTTTCCCTTATTTTACTACTGAGGCGTGGTTGGTACCCTTTGCTAACGAGAGAAACGTATTTGTTGTGCTTGTGGTTTTATAACCGACAGCCGTTCTGACTCCAACCGTCCTTGGGAATATTTTCTTTGGTAGTAGACCCGCTACTGCTTAAAGAGCCTGTTGTGCGCCTATAAACCTCAAGCTGTACAGGAGAGTGGAAGAATGCTGGTCATTTGGCGGTGCTTTTTCCTTAATCGCCTTTCGATAAATCAATGTGACGTAAGATAAATTATAACTGCAGTACTTACATTCTTAAACCGGGAACTGAACGGCTTATCTTTATATATTATTAGTACCATAGATTTTCAAAATTAATGACCGATAAATTAAGGTATATATAAAATAGTTTATGATACCTACAAACATAATTTGTCGCTTGCTTAGTGACATTATTTTATACGTCTAACACTTCGAATATACAAGCAATCATTTCATAAGCTACCAATAACTAATAAACTTAACAACCTACAGTTAATTAAAATTGATGTCCGTTTCACCAAATTAAAACACAATATAAATACTTACATATTTAATGAAATCTATAGGAACACTGTATCAATTCAAATAACCAGACTAAAAAGTCTGGATTGGCCCAACAGTAACTTGCATAGCAGACCGTTCCACTTGGGTTTTCTCGATTTCTTTCTTGATGTAATTCATCCATTTAATCTTAAGCAGCTTTATGATATACAGCACTGACACAAAGAGCATCACTGCTATGGCTATGAACACAATGATATCTGCAGTAGTATACTGATCGATGACCTCAAGATGCGCGTGACCAGACATTTTAACGTCAGAAGTCAACACAACTGCAAGGCTCCAATTTCTCTAACTGTATGATGCAATGCACTTGATGTGCACTTTATTCGAAAAAATCAAGCCGTAATTTTGTGTCAGCTATTTAAGAATGTGTGTCAAGTTACCTGAGTATGAATTGAACGCGTTGAATTTGAGGGAAAAAGTAAATTGGACAAGATATGAGGACTAGAGTCTCCGTGAGATGATTATCCATGACCTCGATCATTTTTTTAAATGTTCAACCCCGGACATCTCCCATTTCTGAAAATTTCGTAATTTGAATCAACAAACCAAATCTATATTATTAACGAAACTTCCTACCAAATTTCACAAGAATCAGTCTTGAAATGGGACTTGTAGAGAACAACCGGAAATCCGGAAACTGAACAGACATACGAAGCATTTTCAACTATGCTGAAACGGACCCGCTTCGCTCGCGCTTCGCTCGGTCAATAAGAAAGTGAGAGGGACTTATTGTTGGAGATTGAGTTAAGCCGACTTATTGTTTGTTTCTGACTAAATAGATATTGTTATCATAACAGCTTTTCTTATAACTGTGATAATTTGTCCTTTGACCACGACCTAGTTTGGTAAAGAGACTAAACATTGAAGGTTTAGTAACAGGTGCCGGATCACACCGTTTGATAATTGGCGACAGATTCTCTACTTGAGGATGGTAGCCAGCCAGGCGAAGGTTCGCATAGTGCCTTACCACCATGCAGTGAAGCTCAAGCACGTTGTGGGATTCAAACTTTGAATCCCCTGTTCGGCAGTCCACAGCTTTTGAGAATGGATTATTGCTTAAAGAATTGAACCAGTTACCAAGCATTTGGATGTAAAGCGATGATGCGATCGATAGTTAATTTTATATCAGTGCCCGATATAAAATTAACCATCGATGGTTAATTTTATTCAGGCCATTCCAAGCCTACTAATCTTCAAGTGTTTTATTATAATTGGACCATAGATATGTTTTTAAATGCTGTATAGATATTTTTTCTTGAAAGTAAAAATGTCATGTAAACACCGTATGTTTTCCAAATAAAATAATAATGAAATAGTTGTCTCTATTGGCTTCTCACCCCCTTTCTCTAGTAGAATCTGAAATAAAACCTGTTTCATGGTATCTTTCCTTTAACACTCAAATAACATACAACGATGTATAGAATTCTTATCCAACGTCTTACTTGGGGTTTCGCACTGTACTAATGTTCCAGCAATTTGTCAATAAATTGTGCATATTTTGTAGCGAGTTCTCACTATGGAATAGTATGCAATGAAATAGCTTGTTTAGCATTATGCGAGTCGTGCAGTAGGGTCAGGTCACCCGCCGGCGCCGGCGCGCGCGCATTGAGAAATGTGAAACTGCATTGTAGTATGTATAAACCTATTGGAATGTGTCTTTGCCATACGTGTCTATAATTTTATTTCAATTTAGAACATACAATTGATGTACAAAGAATGGTAATTTTATATTTTACTAATAACTAAGGAGCCCGTGACACCATAATCATATCCACATCAATTGCCACCAGGCGAGACAGGGCGCAAAGCCTCCCCTATAAATTGTAAAATAATGTGGTGTTTGGTTGTTACAACACATTTTCATATGTTTGCCATAATCCCTACGCTTGGCAGGCGTCTTGAGGATCGCAGTTCAAGATGGCAGCTCTTCAGAAGGCGCTGCTGCACACCTTCAGGTATATTTCCCTGTCGCCTCTTACATCTCCTGGAAGATATGGTGCAATTATAGACAAGCACCGCACGGGCAATTGTTAATTATGTCATCGCATCGGACATACAATCATGATTTTTGAATCAGACAGCTCTTATTTATACGCAGGTAAGAATGTAACTTTTAAATAAGTTGTTGTAGGTAAATACGATCGTGATTGTTAGTAAGATCAAGTTGTTTTTCTGTGAAAAGCGGCTATGTAACTGTGTTTATTGCGCAAAGGCTATCAATGGAATATTAAGCGGTAGTTTCCTACATTCGAACGCACCAGCTGCGTAACGCTGCGTACACACTAGCTCTCCTTGCAAAACAAACAAAATACGATTATTACGGCAAGGCAAAATACTCTAAATATAGAGACCTCAAGATTTGAAAGGGCATTTTTAATGCTCGCATCGCTGGCTACCAACCATCCTCATGTAGAAAATTAGGTGTAGTGTTTTTTTATATTTTAAAGTGATGAGACTGACAATTCGCTCATCTGATCGTAATCTGCCACGCAGTGCATTATAGATGTACGTTTACCAGCCTCATTCTTCTTACCACTGTATAGTGTATTGCTCTTGTTACTCCGAGAAGTTCAAATCTCGTTACCGCAGTAATTAAATTTGCTATAGAGCCTATTGCACCGTAACTCAGTGGTGTTTGCATGGTACCTACCGCTTCAAGGCAGAATATCTAACAGTACGGTGTTCTTACCAATACCTCCCACCTGGTATTCCGACAGTTTCCATTCTACAGCAACTACAAGCATCTGAAACTATTTCACATTCCAAGAGGTGTTATAGAAAGCAGTCTAAAGTAGCATAAGAACAAGTTAATGTTCTTTGAATCTTAATCCAGGTCAGCTTGAAAGAAATACGAACATACGCCAATCCACAATAAACTTTATTTTTGCTTACTTTCTTGTACCTGCTTCTAGTATCTACATATTATATGTTTCTCTGTATACTTATAGGTATCTTGCCATCCTCAAATTAAAAGCTGTCGCCAAGCACCTACCGGTGCGTTCCAGCCGTTGTCCTTGCGGGCCAATTATCAGTTACCAAAACGTGGATAGTGGTCAAAGGCTGACCTAGGCTAGACTGCCTGATATACGACTTTAGTGTAAAGCGAGACATAAACGAGAGTGTTCCGGATTCTCCTTGAGAAAGACTATCAATAAACTATACACTATCTGTAGTTATAACGTCACCCCGTGACCACTATCACTGCAGTGTTTGAAACGTCGTCGGGACAAAAATAATGATAAATATACGCGATTTAAAATGATTAAAGTTGTTGTTTTTTTTTATGCATTATATGTTAGCCTTTGACCACTATCTCACCTGATGGTAAGTGATTATGAGGTTGAAGATGTAGTTCAGGCTAACCTAGAGAATTACTGGCTCTCAAGGACAGCTGCCGGAACACACCGTTAGGTGCTTGGCGACAGACTTTCTACTTGAGGGTGGTAGCTAGCCAGGCGGGCATTCGCAAAATGCCCTACCACCATGTTTTAATGACTGCCATCCGAAGACAACAACCGGTACCGACGGCTTAACGTGCCATCCAAAGCACGGAAGCGCTCAGTAGTAATGTCACCAGCGGTAACCCATCCAACTCATGAACGCGGCGTTTAATTACTATATGTAACAATCGCAAAAACCTATGATACTATCTGCCCACATGATTTAAAACGGCACTTAAAACACACATCCCGCACATGAGTAAGAAAAAATAGAAAAAAATATCCTCACGTAAATTTGTAATTTAGTTATATATAGTGACTTTTTTTCTTGAGTATATCGGAATTTTAAATTCAAATTCATATTAGACTGAATTTTATAGCATAAGAGAAGAGTTTAAATGCTACCGTTCTATTATCTTAACATATAGAAAGAATTTTGTTAACACAAGTCTTTTTAATATTCGAAATAATATGTTCTATGAAAGTTTATTGATTTTTAATTATACTTATATTATATTTTTTCTGTTGCATATAAAGTTTATTGTATATGTACGTCTCCTAGGTTGTTCATTGATAAGTTAGCGGCGGCGGCGGCAGCTGCGACCTATGATAACCCGCGAGGCGCCGCCGTCGACGTCGCCGCCAGCGTCCGCGTCTGCGACCGATGCTCCCCATTCATCTTTCCATTCTATGAAGCTAACTTTATCTATAATATGAAGCTTACTTTACAAGCAATCATTGTAGTATGGATTTTGTCTGAACTATAGTTTATTTAAATATAGTCTCACATATATAGATATTACATATGCTCCATCAGTTAATCAGGTTAGACAGTAGTCATACCTATGTATATAGGTTATACCTATGTAATATACAAATATCCTGCTAGCTATGTGCCTTTATTAGCAACAATACTACACGACCCCATCGCATGAATATATGAAGAAAATAACTATATATAACATCTACATCAATTTCATTAAGCTGTGATGGCATGTATGTATATATATGATGGGCAGTAGTGCCTTCTGAGGAACTGCTATCTGATGATCCCCACGATTCCTGCCAATCGTAAGGATCATTGTATGTTTTCAGCAGTGGACAATTTAATGTAATACGAGCCTTTTTGATTTAACATATGTGTGATTACTTAATTTTTCAATCTGTAATAAGAACAATATGAGCCATAAAAACAAATCAGCAAATTATAAGTACTTATATGTAGCGTCTTTAGGTCTCCAATGTATATTTATTTATGTATAAAATAACTTTAATAGTGTAATTTTATATAATACTAATGTTATACATATCAAAGTGTATTTACCCAAATATAATAATGTTGTTCGAATTATAATTGTAAATGCCCGTATTGCAATAAAACAGCTGTTTGTTGTTGTGGTGCGATTAGTTTTAATTGAGGCGCATCACGCGTTGATAAGATGCTTATGCAAGACCTTCCAGTGTGTTTGCATTTGCGCCCATTGTGGAACGGCTGTTAATTGCACAGCAGATTGATGTTTATGGCGCCTTTTCATTTAGACGCATGTGCAGTGCAACATGCCTTTTAATTTAGGACGGAGCGGTCAATGTGGCTGCCCTCTGGTAATGGTTTGCGTGATGCGTCTGACGATGTGATGATAATAATTAACGTTGACTTTAAAAGGATAAATTTAGAGGATTTATACATAAAGTATGCCTTTATTAAACAAAATACTATGAACTATATACAACACTACAGCTACTACAATAAAAGCATTTAGACACCTATAAGTCATAGCAGACTCATAGGCAGTCCAAATGCTCCAGCCCACTCCCAGTTGGCAGCGTGCCCAGCATGCTGGCAGCATTGCCCCGTTGAATTGCAATGCTTATTCGTTGAGCCAAATATGTGCCAGCATTTTGATCACGCGTCGCATCGACCAAGCGCTCAGATAGGTTTTGGAAAATACGATGAGCTCCCGGTCCCCACGGACCCAACGTCTCCACACCAAACGGCTCAAATATGTAACCCATAGCGAGGTTAGCATATTTGCGCCGCTTGAGTTGCTCCGCCGAAGTAGCCGCAGCGCCAGCCCTCACGTTGGTTTCAGAAAGATGTGACGGCGCTAAAGTGTCCACGCACGTAGCGTCCCACACTAAGGGCCGTCCTAACTTCCACGGAACCAGAGTCATGCCGTCAGGTCTTTTACCATCGTCACGCATCAGACCATTCGGTTCGAGAATAGCTGGAACATTGGCGCTGGTAAAAGCCCGGCGAATGATATCGTTAAGGCTGGCGTGGCGGGAAATTCGACATAAATAGATAAATAAATAGATATATTTATGAGGAACTATGACATTACGGTAGTATACAGGGTTATTGGTAAATGGCTAACAACCTTTTAGGGTTGACTTCTGCTAGTCCTAACAAACATTTTGAGGTTTTTTTTCGTTTTTATGCCTACTTCGAGCCAAAAGCGCACGCCGCGGCAACACTGAGCCGCGCCGTGCTCCCTTTGAATATAATTTTGAATATTTACATTGAGCAAAGTAATAAAAAAATTTGAAATAATACTTTACAGACACAAGAGACTTTTACCATCAGGTAGTGTTCGTGCTTATTCCGTCAAAAACACAAAAATAAACACACAAAAGATTTTAAAAAACTGTATTTTTTTTGTAAAACAAATAAAAATCATCTCAAAATGTTTGTTAGGACTAGCAGAAATCAACCCTACGAGGTTGTTAGCCATTTACCAATAACCCTGAATAATATTGTAGATAATAGTCCGCCGTAGAGTGCCGGGCTAGAATTTCACCCATCCATCTCTTCCCGTGGGTGTCGTAAGAGTGACTAAGGGTAAATACCGGAAGGTATTTTACCCTTTGCAGCAGTGCATTCTGAGATACTACTATCTAACACTGCGATCCCCAAGACAAGACGACCTGTTGCTTTATGTAACTGGGCCATTGTCATGATATGGAATATTCCATAGAACCTGAAACATCAGCGTAATATGTCAAGAGTACCTAAAGCTATGTTAAAAGTGTAAAGCCTTATTCTATAGGAGATTCTAGAACTTTTAATTCCCCCCCTTCCTGAACCGCTGCAGCTTCTACAGAAGTTATCGAACATCTTTGGCAATAGAAGGCAGATGCGCTCGTAGCGAAGTTTGCTTAACCGTTCTGTACCGATCAGCAAAGTTAAGCAACGTCCGCTGCGGTCATGACTTGGATGGGTGACCGCTGGAGTCATTACTACTAAGCGCTTCCGTGCTTTGCAGGGCACGCTAAGCCGTCGGCCCCCGTTGTTGTCTTTGGATGGCAGTCGTTGTAGCATGGTGGTAGGGCATTTTGCGAATGCCCGCCTGGCTAGCTTCCACCGTCAAGTAGAAAATCTGTCGCCAAGCGCCTAAGGGTGTGTCGCGGCAGCTGTCTTTTAGAGCCAGTAATTCAAGGTAAGCCTGAACAGCATCTTCGACCACATCATCACTCACCATCAGGTGAGATAGTGGTCAAAGGCTAACATATCAAGAATAAAAAAAGTCTTGCTATAAAATTATACCTAATTTATATCGTAGTATAAAGTAGAAGTTACTGTTAGTAACTTCTACCAGACAAGTTAACTGAACAAATACTACGTCTATTAAACCGCATTGAAAACGCTCCAGAAGTCTTATCAGTCCACTTGGCAACAGTGAGCTAAGGTCTCTTATAAGCTAATCATATTACATGAAACAAACGCGATTGGTTATAGAATTCCGCAACACTACACCTTGCTCACATACGTGGAACCCAACAAAGCCTTTTGTTCCTTCGGGCCTGAGTTTGCTTATAACATTTTAGGTAGGTTTCGCAATATTCTACTACTCTGTTTTGAAAAATTTTGCGGAAGTAATTTTAATCTTATTTTACTGCATGCCCTGGCTAAACTCCAATTTGATAGATAAATACTTCATAATCATAACTATAACAATTCATACTTTACTAATCTTTCGTTCTGATGACGTCGCGCGTCGTTTCAATAGTTTCCTAAATTCCCAGTATTCGTTTACTGTGTGGGCACGACGTAGTACGTCGTTTTCTTAAGTTTTGGAGTAGTGTGTTTCGGTACTTTCTCAGCAATGACACTTGTCACATACTTTGAACAGTCTGAGTAGATGTCATCTAAAAAATAATCGGTCACACATTTTTTTCGTATTTTCTTAACAATATAATATGGTTTTTTTTAGTAATCACATGGTAGGCCACAAGGTAAGTAGGAGCGATTTTCTTCGAATAATGTCCCTGTATTGTCATATGACTTGCTAGCGTACAGATATTTTTCGCTGGCTTTAAAAATAATTTCAATATCCCCGAATCATTCAATATCATTTACTTTTTTTTTTTAATATACGCTGATCTTTTGTACGGAATAAACACATTTTGTTATTTAATTGTGTAGAACATGCCTCGAAGTTGGCGATTTAAATTTCATTTTCTTCGGGTAGTTAAGAACTTTTCAGTTGCACTTATCTGAAAAACATTTGCTTATGCCAATATTCCTGATGGACGACCTTTATAACTATCACTGTTGTCGATGCTTACAATTATTGTGAGCAAGTGACACAGTCAGTTCTGTACATTACGAGTAGAACATTACGAATAACAATGTAAGCAGAACATAAAGAACAGAAACGCAGATCGTAAAAATTGATCAGACATGAACTGAGTTGACTTCAAACACTGAGAAATATGATCTTAAAGTGCTTAAACCAGTATTGCACCGACATTTACCCAGTTATTTCATATATTTCAGGAGGAATTTGTTCTGTTGTTGTGCATTGTGTTGTTAAAGAAGACAAGAAGTAGGTACTCACCACGCATCCACGCGGATAAAAAAATGTATATGTTGTTGAGTTTGAGCCTGCATTACAACTTCCAAACTATAGCTCATTTCATTTACGTAATTGTATAGGGGCTATGAATTATCCAATTATAACAGCATTAAAATCAATTGTCTAAAACTCAGACAAAGTCCTATATTGCAATACCGCAAAATATTTTGTACCAGCGGGTAATAAAGCCTGCCTAAGGGACATTGAAAAGAAAATTTATACTATCAAAGAAAATCAACATGATTTCCTATTAATCAGTTCTATAGATTAATAGTATAAGAATAAAAAAAAAATTAAAGTCATATTCAACTCTAGACACAAACAAAACAGATTATTTAATCATCCTGACCAGTAGGCTTTATTTTAATGTGTTAGGGTAATTTGCGATAACCAACTGTTAAAAAAAATATATTAAGCCCACCAAGGCAGTCAAAAACATCAACATCTTCCTGTGAAGCATTCAAAAGCATTCCTCGTAATAACAATCGCCGGATTTTTCACTTTGCTTCATATCATACCTCCTCTTTTTCCCAACACAAAAAGGATGATAAAGTCCTGGTTGTGAATAGGAGATGAAAAAGCACGTTCATTATGTAAGTATAAGCATCTTCTAGTTAATCCACAAATACGGAAAACTCCTTTTGCAATAAAGTAGCTATGATCAAAATAAATAAATCAAAATAAAGCATTTTTTTTTCTTTTGTGACTTTTGCTATGTGGAACATATATATAAACACAGCATGCAGTATTAAAACGTTGGTTTGAAATTAGATACTTATAAATGATTTGTTATAACAGTGACATCGTTTATTTACAGTAATATTAAATTTTTACATTAAAACCAAGTAAACTTCTCAGGTACCTAAGTGCCTTGTGTTGAATACATCGAAATCACATCCACATTCATTCAAAAACTTGCTGAGTCTAGGTAGGACAGTGTTGGCACATTACGCAGTTTTTCGGGTAATTTCTTTTGGAAATAAACTGTCAGATCCGAGGATCGAAGCCTTGGACCTCGACATTTCAAAGCTATGTACGTTTATCGACACTTGATCAGCGAAGATGGCAATACTCTAGTCTAAAAACAAATGTGACCAAACGATATCAAGCACCTCAGTCTACACTTCTTGGGGTGATGACATTTAACTTGGTAAGTAAGAAAATAAATTCGTAATCTACCCTAACGACTCACTACTGGCATCAAAGAAAAGTTTTTTCTCTTATTGCATTCTCGAAGTGCTGACCCAACAGTCGAGGACCTAAACTGGTTTCTTGTTTAAAATGAAGTCATAATGTTGGTATCCTCGAACCTGCGTATTTTAGTGTCGCTTGAATCTGTAATAAACATTAGACATAGGAACTGGAAGGCATCAGGCTTGCTAAAAACAGCCAGTGAAAAATTGAACGCAATGATTACATCTGTATAGATTTATAATGTTTTTAAACTCTTAAAGCGGCGTATTATATTTTTAATCGATTACAAAAAAAGAGAACTTTCTCAACTGTACTGTATTTTTCTTTCTTTGATTGACTTGATGTACCGATTTGATAATTTTTGTTACATTCAAAAGCTGGTGCCTGTCATGCGGTTGAGTGAGATCTGACGAGTAGTATTTGAGTAATCCCTAAAAATGTGTATTTTATGTTTGAAGTCGGTTATTTGTTAAAATTTTAATATTTTTTTTATCTTTATTGTAATTAAATATACCTATGTACCTTCTATCTTTTTTATATAGTTCTTCTTCATCAGCCGGTAGACGTCCTCTGTTGAACAAAGCCCATTTGGGGGGTTTTGTGTAATCCCCACATTTAGCAGCCGTCTTGGGGATTGCAGTTATCGGTGTAAATTACTCAAAAGACGCTGCTAACCACTCTCCCTTATTTTCCCTTCTTATGACACCCACGCGAAGATATGGTGGGATGTAATTCTGGCCCGGCACCACGGGGTAATTATTAAGTACTTACATGTATACAAAAGATAATGCTTTAGTGACCCGAAGAGTCTTTGGGCCAATTTTTGCCGGCCGCATTGTAAATGACCCATTTTTTCATATGAAATAATTATTTAGTTCCCATGACAAGAGTTTTCAAACCAGTTGATTGCTTATGAAAAAGTCACTGAGATCGTTTTCAATTCCATGACGACGACGATAGTCCGATTTTTTGTTAGTGTCTCAAAGGATGGCCATTTTTATCTATCTACAACAGGCAAAGTAATTAGTATTAATTAATTAGTATCCATATTGGTAAGCAATAATATTGTCTAAACATAATTAATTGCCACATAGACTCTCAGATAGAGATGGCTACTACGATTGGATCAATACAACGACCTAAGTACTCGTACAACGAAATTATCCAGTTCCAAGAACTAACAGTCGGGTGTCCAGCAACCGGGTCAAGTTCCCGGCCGGCGCCAAAACAAACCCACAGCGCAACTAACTACTTCCTCATCTGTAACATTATCATAGTAGGTATTCTATAATCTGTGACGTTATTGCCAGCCAGGCAACTATTTGCGGAAGCACCATGCAGACTTCTCACGTGTTCATTGAGTGCAGTACTCAAACTGCGAAAGCTACCGTTACTTGTCCTCCTTATGATACTGTTCGAGCTAATTCTATAAGCAGCTGCTTTGATTTATATCTGAATTTTACTTTGCCTCAACTAGCAGCGCGAGCGGTATTATTGTCGTTCGTATGAAGTTGAGAATGGCAGCGATATGATGAGCGCTGACGAAACTATTTTTCAGTTACTGTATTATATTATATCGTAGCATTTGTAGCTTGCCATATAATACCCCTGGCTTTTGGATAACATCCTATTAACTTATATTTGCCTGGTACTTTTTATGTTTATATGCTGAAGATTTTCCTTCAGTTGATAAACTTCTACAGATAAGTAATTGATTGAAACAATAGAAATTTATTTTTATCCTGTGAATATCTTAACACAAGTTTTCCCTCGTGGTATGAGGGAAAGCGGCTGAATAGTGTATTTTGTCAATTTTGATGCTGATTCTTGTTTCAACCACAATATAATGCCAGTTGGTCACGGACCGTGGGTTTTATTCGGTTGATGTATATATGGTCCTTCTTTTAGAAGCTGAACCTCAATCCAGACTAAATCATTGCTTATTTCATACCATAATAAGAAACAAAATAGAACCTTACAAGGTTCTTCCCCTACGTCCGGGTGTGTCAATGATTTCATGTTTTAGTAAGTATCGTTCCGTGACAATCACATAAAAAAAATGGGCTGCAGTATCATAGTAGAAAGAGTGTATGCTACTATTTCGGTACATTATCTATTACTTTCATTGTCGTAAGTATCTTGTCCTGTGGGGTGCCTTGGAGAATCAGTACTATCAGTACTAATATTATAAATGCGAAAGTAACTCTGTCTGTCTGTTACGCTTTCACGCCAAAACTACTGGACCGATTTGAATGAAATTTGGTATGGAGATAGTTTGAGACCCGGGAAAAAACATAGGATAGTTTTTATCCGACTGCGCAAAAAGAGGTTAATGTTTTCACGCGATAACCGACATAGGCGCGGGCGGAGCCGCGCCCGGAAAGCTAGTTACGCATAATTTAAATAGCGTGAACACATATTTTAAAATAAATGTATATAAAAGTGAGTTTTTTAAGAACGGAAAATCTCCTTTATGTACTGTATCACATGTGCTGCATAACATTTTTACATAAAATTAGTGGGTATTTATCCGATTTACCATAAAGACACAATAGGTGAGTAAGTGTAATATCTGATCTGTATTCGGGATTTTTTTCTGTATACCAAAATATATGAGTCTTGTTTTCGGATCAGGCGGTATTTGTCATATCCTGTAGATTCTAAAATATTATATATTTTATTCATTATGCTCTTTCTAAAATATATGTTAAAGAATACGCCTGTCAAGGGTGGGGATTATGGCAAACCCTTTCTCTAACGTGGGAGGCCTTCATGGCTGTAATAGTAGAAGTAGTAATCTACTCATAATTACTTCTTAATGCCAATATATAAACAAAAAATGCTTATGACTAAATAGGCACCCGGCTGGGACTCGCGTTATGTTTACCGGATAGATTCCGACCAGTTTCGCGCTATATTGTAGCCCTTCGTCTGGGAGTCACGGTTGCGCGAGGCGGCGAGCGCGGGCCTCAGCACGTAACTGACGTAACGATGGCGCTGTCTTTCCCGGCTCAGCTGCACTTGTCAAATTGTCCGATATGTCATTAGCTTCGTTGTCACTGTCACTGTTATGTGCCGTGTAGGGCTGTAGACACACCACACTAATCGTGTCAATTTCCTTGTCCACACGTACCGTATGCGCGGATACGGTACGTGTGGACAAGGAAATTGCACCGTGACTCCCAGACGAAGGGCTACAATATAGCCCGAAACTGGTCGGAATCTATCCGGTAAACATAACGCGAGTCCCAGCCGGGTGCCTATTTAGTCATAATGGACAAAACTCGCGATAGTTTTCTAAGTGAAAAAATGCTTAACATGTTATTTTACTATAGTTACTTTGATATTTGCACATTTGCATAGGTAAGTATTGAAAACAAATGCTCGAGTTGGATGAGTATACTGATCACATACTCATCTTAAATAGGTTTTAGGTGATATATGGGACTTTTTATGATAAAATGGGAGAGCGTGAGAACTACACTCCATCTATGCGTAAAGTGACCCGGCACAAAAAGCGCAAAGCGCTCAAAGGTCAAGTGGATCCGTAGACTGCGGCCGGGCGAGGCGCGGCGGCGACCATCAAAACGAATTGTTTACTGGAACGCTGCACGTGTCTGTACTGAGTGATACTTTAATTGTGTGACGTAGAAATGTCTGTCAGCTGCGGTGTTTAATGCAGGTCTATTTGTTTATAGGTAGTGATCATCTTCTTCCTACCCTTAACCCTCTTGTGTGGGGTCGATATAACACCATCTTACGTCTTCATTGACTTATCCATCCGGACAACATAAGCCAACTTGCAGGACAGCACAAGGACATAATTGTAACAAACTTTTGATTATGGTTTACGACCGCCTACCTCTCTTCCTGATGTTACCTCCTTGGGATCTTGTTGGTTGGACCTAGTACACCCGAGTTGTTCACCTTTAGGGTAATGGCGATAAGATGAAAGCCGCTATTTTGCACCCACTGTGCAGTAAGCAGTTAAATGGGTTAGTTCACAAGGACGTTATAACCCCCTCACGATAGAAAACAGGACAAAAGTTTAAGTCCCGAACTTTAAGAATCTATGTTCCACTTCACACAATCTTTCATATTTATAATAGTTTAGTTGCACCCCGAAAAGTGATGATGATGATGATGAAAAGTATCCTATGTGTTAATATAGAACCTAAACTTCCTATACTCCAAGTTTCATTTAAATTGGTTCAGCCATTTCTACGTGAAGATATGTTACAAATGATTTTACCACACACACTCATCCTCACTCACTAACAAACTTTTTCATTTATAGATAATATTGGTGAAATAGTTATCCTGTTAATTATTAAATAAAATACTTACGTAGACAAATTTCACAAAACTTCATAACGATTTTTTAAAAATTTATAATACAATTAATAATAGAATATTAATTAATAATAAATACATAATATGGTACAAGTTTTAAAAACCACTAGACTTTTATTTTAGCTAGGTATAATCAATTCTAAACTTGATAAACACCTCCAACTCCACAAATCAACTTTTTGCCAATATTCAGATGGCTGTTTTTGCTGACATTCTTAGTTAATCACCTACCTGGGTAGATAGCCAGTCGGCCAGCGGCCTTGCAAGGCCGGTAATCACTGCCGCCTGCTCCGACCGAATATATATACCTATACTAATTACATAACTATCGCTATATCAACTGGTATAACCTACTAAACTATGCTAATCTATCTTAAACTCCAATTAATTTTTATGTCCAGATATTATACCGAAACCTGCGAGAGTCAATTCTCGTAGAATTAAGGCCTTGTTATTCTTCGTGAGCTTAATATAAAGAACCGCTTTTCCATTATCTGCCTACGTAAACAGCTCGAATTCTTCGGTCATATTGCTAGAAAGGAGGGGCATAACCTGGAGCAGCTCATGGTTACTGGCAAGGTGGATGGCAAGCGCCCAAGGGGTCGTAGTCCGTTGAGATGGTCGGACCAAATTCGCACGGCTGTAGATTCCAACCTACACGACGCACTCCACGACGCCAAAGATAGGCATAAGTGGCGGAACACCATCAAGGGGAAAGTACTCCAACAGCGGGGTAATCACTACCCTCAGTAATGAGGACAACGACGCAAGGAGGATTTCTTGTGTTTCTAAACGAGATTTTCAATTATAAACTTTTTTATAGTGGTTCATCAAAGCTACTTTACAATGGAAACTGAAGTTACAATCAAGAAGCGATGACCATTAATGCAGCTGTAAGCTATGCTAATTACCATCCCTATGATGATCAGAGAGATGCTCTTCATGCCCTGCTCATAGCTGCAAGGGAAAACATAACGCCTGCAGACCACTGCAGCGTTCCACAATTTAATTACACGACAGAACCTCTGTATAGGCACTTCAAAACGTTTTGATTATAGTAGTGTCCCTTTCACTTCCGAAACGGTTAATGTATTTTGATAAAACATGAAACTTATGTTTCCATCCTGGTTAAATACCGTTTGGTTTCCGAGGGAACGTGATAATGTCCCAGCCAGGTAAATCTGCGGGTGAAAGCTAGTAAAACTTTTAAATACATGTAGTGGACCTAAAAAATAATAAATAAATCATTAACATACCAACCCGCCCGTGTATCCTCAAAAGAGATTCTATACAATCCCAATGTGCGCCATATATGTTTTAACCGCTGAATTTCAGAAGAAGATAACAATACATTTTTATTGTTATCTTGTGAATATTAGTTATAAAATAGATATGGGTTAAGATCCCGTTTTATAGAGACGATCCTTTTACCACCTTCCAGGAACATCACCATACTACTCTAGTTTACTACTGAAAGTTATTTTTCTAGAAAATTCTAATAATTCTACACCGCAACCAGGACCTTTGGATTCCACCGCGACACCTAAATGACCATCGAGGCAGTTAATATTCAATCAATTGGGCATTAATACCAACTTCTATTTAATTTCGATCAAAATAGAAATGGCGACCTTGTCAAATAACTGTTATGCGGTCAATTTGGAATAACCCAACATAATTATGTAAATGGTTGGACTTTTTATTAATGTTCCGCACAGCTGTGTGTTTGTGATTTGTAAAAAGAGAATATATTATACAGGAATTCCAACTTGTTGATTAAATCGTTTAATTAATTGATCGGTAAACTACTATATACTTGTGATACATATGTATATCACAAGACATGTTTTCCGAAAAGGGTTGCCGTCATCCAGGCGGCCGGGGCCATAGAAACTAAGCCAAAACTGTCTACATCTACAATAATTATCTTGTGTCGATCATTGTGTAGTTAGAGACAGCATTTTGAACCGACCCTACACAACTTAGATAAGAGTAGGATAAGATAACGAAATAGTATGTTATAGATATTTTAGTCTATACATGAATGCTCCTCCAAAATGGTGTATAGATGCAAAACACGCAACCACGTCAATATCATTAGTGCTTCAGTCATCGTGGTGTGAGTGCACACACAGATTTAATTAATTATCAACAGAGCAGCGTGCATTTTAAAAGAGAAAGATCTCGGTACCATTTAAACAATCGAAGTCATGATCTAGTCTACACTCTAACATTGCTGAGGCACCACTAACCTTATTACGACCTCTTTATATATTTATAAAAAGAATGTATGTATCCGTAAAGCACATAACAAAAGTATTCACAGCAATATTTCTTTACAAATTTAAAAAAATAATTTACTTAATACAAAATAATTTTGATGTTTTATTTTTTGTAATGAAATAGTAATTTAGAATCTATTACGTATAAAACTAACATTATTGTTTTTGTGTTGATAATATTCTATGGATTAATTATCTGAGACAAATGTGAATAATAATAAATTAAAGAACTTACGAACGAAGCTTACGAAAACTAATGGACGGGTGTTAGTTTTTTAGTCTTACCAAAAGCTAGAACCAACTACGGCAAAAAATACTTCCATACGAAGGAGCACAACTTATATAATAAGATAACCTCACGAATAAAAAATGTAAACTCTTTCAACGTGTTTAAAAAACAACTTGCTTAATATATAATTGCAGATTGCAATCAATTGAGCAAAATGAACACGTTGGGAGGGTAGGTAGGACGATGTCGTGATAATTTTATATTTATGCAAAATGTAATGTCCTTTTTGAGAACAAATATCTTGAAACCTAAACCTACATATTATAGTAAATATTATCCGCTACATATTGTAACATGTTTTAATATTCGTTAAATAAAAAAATTACCTGTAACATACTTACGAGTATTACACTCTGCTCTCATATGTATTTTTTGAAATGAAACAACAAAATAACCATCGAAAAAACAAGATCTCAAACGTAGCAAACAGAGTCAATAAAAAACATTGAATCCAAGTTTTTTTCTGCACACGGATACGAAAACAAATTCTCAGGTGTGATGACCTCGGCCGGGCTGGGCGTCGTCGTCGCAGGATTTCAAAGGCCAGGTCCCCAATATAAGCGAAGCTTACATATCTGTAGCTACGGTATCTTATCAATCGTATCATACCTTGATTAACTTCGCAAAATACAGCTTAACTTAACAAGCTACTAAATATGATTTTCTGTATTTGTTACTTTTGTTTATGGGTTTCTGCAAAGTAACGCTTGAATTTAATAAGTATCAATTGAATAAACAACCTAGAATAATTCTTAACATGATTCTATACACTGTAATATAATATCCACTTATTGAATTCTTCTATGTTGTTTAAAGTCATCATAATATTAATTGTATATAAATATCACGTTAGTGTGTGTGGAAAAGCAACAAAGCGCGGTTTTTGCGATTTTATACGAATTAGTGCGAGATTGAGTGCGGCAGCGGCGCGCGCCGCGTAATGTTTGGTACTGTAAATAACAGATGATGCGCTATCACCACCCTTTGAGGCTCGTTGATGCATTACATATTTGTTCATGGCATTGACAATGATGAGAGACCTATGCAGAACCTCATATTGTACAACTTGTCGGCCACTCTTCCTAATGTTGGATCTGTCCAAGGAGTTCCAACACACAGCTGCGTAAGGCTTCGTTTGAAAGACAAGGATGGAGGTCGACTTTCTTAGTATAAACTCTCACTCGCATTGCAGCTCCATTATAGCTGGTTGTGCTCTCAAGTACCTGGGCCACAGAATAAGAAGCACCTGAGCACTAAGTTTAAGGCTTGGTTAGCATAGCTCACAGTGTGGCCTGCGCTTAACGTCGATATTATTCGGCATATAATGAATAATGCAAATTACATTAATGGGGTCACATATTTCTTCCTCTAGCTGGTCTGTGTGGCCTTGCACCTGGGCCGGCGCTATCTCGGTCAAATGCCGCGTCATGGCTCCTACCCGGAACTTGCTATGATTACCAACCACAAGTAGTTAGTTTTTAATTGACTTGAGATTTCTTAGAAGAATTTTCTTGCTCAGAACTCATACATATAAAAGTATATTGACTGTTGTAGGAGTTTGGACTCGAATGAATTGACTTCTGTCGCGTCCTATGCTACTCTATATGTAGCATTTACGAATTTTTAAAAGTTAATGTTCATATCGGGTAGTGTGTCGTAACCATGTCTTATATTACATGATTTGATTCCGCCATCCCCATTCTATAACCGGACATCCAGGGATACTCAGAAGCGACACCGCTATATGGTAGATTACCCGAACAAAGCGATTTGCTTCTTCGTTCATTATACGAACCGCCAGGGAATGATACCCTGCCTGAGTCTGTGTTTCCGGTTAAGTACAATATGGGGGTCTTCAAAACGCAAGTGAACAGGTATCTCGTGGGTAAGCGCGCTCCATCATCGACCGCATCATCACTTAACATCAGGTGAGATAGTGGTAAAGTGCTACCCAGTTCAGTATAAAAAAAATTAAAAAAATTAACAAACTGTTTGAGCTACGAGTATAAGTGCCGGTTATATAAGTATGGATTATATAGATGAGCACCGATTTTCACTTAGGTATAATACCTAAGTGAAAATCGGCAAAGATTGCTGGATATGCTATGCTAACATGAGTACCGTTCCAACCTTTATTCCAATATTTTTATAGCCTATGTGCATATTTAATTCGAAATAACGATCCTTTATTCCGAATGAAATGTGCACAAAGGCATCTGCTTCTACACGACTGCCCAAAAAAGGAGAGTTATGATTTCAGGGTTCATGTATGTATGTGAGTTTCTTTATTCCACCATAGCTTCCGAACGGTCTAGCCGATTTCTATGTAAGAGATATCGTTAGATTCGTCTTGTCGCAAGTGACCCTAGGTACATAAAAAATAATAAATAATAAACTGGCGGATTCACGACGCCATATTGTGATATAAAAAAAACTTCCAAATCTATCGAGTGGGGTATCAAAATGAACGGCTTCAAAACACGATTTTATAAATGTATATAACTTGCAGTTTTATGTTCAATGGAACGACAAAACATTTAACGACTCAATATTTTTACTTTCGTCGTAATTTTTCTTATTCACCTAGCAGACGTTAATCCAAAAATTACTATGTAAAAGTAGTGACTCGTTTTCAATTTGCACATTTTATTTTCATGATTTGTAAGGTAATGCAATCCGTCATACTAGCACATTTTGTGAAAATTTTTAGCGACCACAGAATCAATCCTTTAAAAGGAGGAACGACAGACGGAGAGCGTAGCTTTAATAGTAAGGTCCTGTATTCTAGTCTGGAACCCTAAAAATAATCTCTTTTACGTGTTAGACATTCGTAGCAGAGAATATAAATTTTAATACTTAGAACAGCCTCACTCACGGCATAAAATAAATGTACCTACTATTCTAAAGCAAAAGACTTGTATTAGGCGGGTAGCCTGTTTGTTTTGCCACTATATTACATAACTAAAAATTAAGCACTTAGTATTCAAAACATAGACATAAACTGCCGACTATTATGAATATTAAGAATTTGATTATGTTAGCAACAACCTCTACGAACAATTTATTCCACAAGACACTATAAATTCACCTATTTAGACGTGTGTTAAGACCTTTGACACTGACCTCTCATTAACAATATTAAATTAACTTTATATATTCCATATCATCCATTGATTTCGTGCTAAAATGATCTTAAATATCTTTCCTAGAGGTGTTTTTAGAACGAGTAAGATTGCTTTAATGTCAGGGAAATCCCAAATTACCAGAGGTAAGTGTTAATGATATCATCCGAGTCAATTATGTATTTGAATATTTTAATACGTATATACTCTTACAGCGATAAGAATTTAGAATCGTGTATTTATGAATAAATATTTATAAAAGTTAAATGTCACTCATTCTATTATCAAGAAATGACTGATGAGCAAAATAATAAGTTTGATGTAATTTCTATTCATGGATAATTGTTTATGGTATTTTAAAATGAAAATTATCCGTTAAGGGGTGAGCTGATTTTAGTCATTCTTCGTCTAATAATCGTAGTTTGGATTCCGAAAAAAATATTACAATAATCGATCATTTTAGCAACAAATCCGTGCTGAAGGTTTTTCATAACTGCTTTGTAAACCCTACAGCGTCCTAAGCATCCGAACTCGGACATTTATGAATATAATTAAATTTCTACTAATTATTATTATCTTTGAGACGCAAGGATAAAAAAATACGTCTGTTTTAATATTTTTTTTAGAATTCTTCTTCAACTATAATGAATTTTCACACCAAAATTTCCCTAAAATGTGACTAATTACATCCTTAACATATCCGTGTTTGAGAAATGTATTATTTTCGCGCTTTTTGGACGATCAAAATAAAACTTTTATAAATTATTTACCCTCGGGGAATTATGACTAAGACGTCTCGCGTTCTCTCGTAGACAATTTGTAAAATAAGGATCACATTATTTTATGGACGTCGCCAAGCTACACTAAGACATGTCAATGTTAATTTGCGCCCATAGTGCCTACAAAAACTACCTTTGAGAGGCAGCATTTGCATCTAGGCTGAACCTGCTAACACTTTTGACACCAAAATCACTTACCAACAGATGAGATGGCGGCCAAAGGCGACAATAAACAAAAATAAAAACCCACACTCTTGTGTGGCCTGGCCTACAGCTACTGCTTATTAATTTAGTTACTGCAGAAAGAATTTCCTAACCTACCTACCAAATATAAACTTTAGCATAGATTTAAACATGCCAACATACCTACTTGACTCACCAAATACTTGAAGTCCTTAGATTAAGAATTCTTTAAAGTTTTATGTTGCCTTTTGGAAGTGTCAACAATTTGTTTGACATGTGTTGGGATTATGGCCCGTAAAATGGGATATTTATGGCAAAATATATTGAATTTTAAACGGCAAGCAGTTGGCAACACAAACACCCGTCTGAAAAGATTAGAAGTCCCATAAATATCATTTAGTTGGCACCTCATTAATGGATAACTAGATTAAAGAATGGTTGTTGGAAATTATGCTAAAGGAGATAAAGGAACACAAGATGAACCATAAAATAGAGAATCTATTAAAAACAACAATAACATTAAGTGATCTATTTACATAATCCAATTCCCATTAGCGAACGACTCGTATTATGGACTTATTTTTTTTATTCTCTGACGATTTATTGACTGGAGGTTTTGTGCTTATGCAAAATAAAATAGATCAGTTTGAATGATCTCAATAGCACCTGTATTTAGCCAAGTAAGTAATATGTATTTACCAAAATATTATTATAATAATTATTAATTTATTATATGATTATAAGTATCTTAATTATGTTTTGTTCAGTTCAAGATCCTTATTAGGTACGACTCGCGCTTGGGCGGTTTTCTTATTTTATTACTGTATCAGCCGGATCGTCCACTGCTGAACACAGCCTCCCGTATCGGGCGGATATTTACCATAATCCCCACGTTTGGCAGGCGGCTTGGGGATCGCAGTGTAAGATGGCAGTTTTTAGAAGGCGCTGCTGCCCACCTTCCATTATTTTTCCCTTAGTCGCTTCTTACGACAGAAGGATGAAATAGGGGGTGCAAATCTAACCTAACACCCCACGTGGTATATTTTAATTTGTTTTGTATTCCAATAATTTGTAAATGTATGATTTTCGCTTAGTACGCGGTAGTGCTTGTAATCATCATAATATATAGAAATACTTTTTAGTTATTTATTTTATTACCATGTTTTTAATAAGTTACTTTCTTGTTTTCTGCTTGTGTATCTTTCGTTCCGGGTACGATTCGTTAGTGTTATTCTTTTTAAGGTGCATAATTTTTTAATGCGAACATTAGCTTGGCGGTAAAATGGGTATAGTTCGATTTTTCAACAATATTTATCACAATAAAATAAACTCGTAGCTACGTGTTGAGTTGAAAGCAAGACAGTTGAGTCTTGCGTGAGAAACAAGTAGGTAAATTTCTGATCACAAAATTATTAAATTCTTGATGTTTTTTATCAGGTTATTTCAAGAATGCTATATTAGAAAAAAAATATAAAATCGACTAACAAGCATGTCATTTTAAATATTATAGGCTCGAATAAAACCGGACGACTGTAAATTTGTAATCTCGCCGCGAAACTAATTCCACAACAAAGACTTAAACAGAGAACAGCCATAAAGTTTTTATAAAGAACAAAATTTAATGTTCCCACAAACAATCGGTTTGTCGTGTCCTAGTCACTGAGTGAGAGGAAACCTCGTAATTAGAACTCGGTTGTAAAATAACCATCAAACTCGCTCAAGAGGACTACACGGCTGTTCAATCTTAGACCACAACAAACATAAAACGCAGAGACATCCCTATCTCGTTGTATTAAGACTTAAAGTCGTATATCAGTTTAATTTTCAGTCCAATGTAGTGCATGAATGAGCATGTTCCATAAATTATGTTCAGTATGACAGGGCGCGTTGTTGCAAGATTTTACGATCGGAAACACCGAAGATGTGATTAACTTAGGTTTTAAGGTCAGGTAATTACAGTTGTGGTTATGACTACATGAAACCCTTTATTTTTTCAACATGGTACAATACAACGAATCCAATGAACATATGTTGTTTTATGCTCCGCAATGTCTATTTTTTTTATGTTTGATATGGGCCTCTCTCTTAATTGGTTGGATTAGCAGGACATCGAAGATAAACAAATATGTCAAAACATAAAAAATATTTTTTTTATAGAAAAAGATAACATTTTTTTGTAATTATTGTCAAAGCGATATTAAATTAAATTATTTGGGCAGAATTTAGAACCGTTTTTATGTTAATGGCGGTAAAATAGACAGTTTTATGAGAACATTATTATATTAGTTACATCCTTGACATCACGTAGGAATGCTAGTTTTAATAACATACTTCAGATTTTAAGATCTAAAGAAGGTCTTACCACATTCTCGTCTTTCCCGGTATTTAAACTTATTAAAATTGATCCATATTTGCAGAAACTTGTATAGTTGACTCAAGATAATTATCTTTTACGGACAACTCCAGTAAGCAGATGAATTTAGTTTCTGTTTGTCAGGTTTCACTAACGTTAAGTATTCTGGAGCTGCCTCGTTGTGACAGAATTGAATTACATTACAATACATGAATTGATTTAGCAGCGGCAACAAACAAACTAACAGTACCTACTAATAATACTCACGCTTCTATAAACAAGCTTTAGTTCATGACTTTGTTTCGTTAGTTTTGTATAAGTTGCAGCAAAATACTAAGATTAGGTCCCTCTAAATGGTCTTTATCTACTAAATGAAAATAAATCCATGTTTGCAAAATTTTTATCTGCATGAGGGCAATTATTCAACGTAGCCTTCACAAAACAAAAATCGTTTAGAAAATATAAAATATATCTATTGACAATTCCACTTAATGTACCCACTCCACATAGTACATCCGGAGGAATTTTCGAAGCAATACGCTTACACACGAAGCATCATCAGGAGGCCTCGACTCTTCGAATGCACGATCCAGAGTGCGTTTTCTTGATCGGGTGCTCCAAGATCGATATTAGGCGGATTTCCCTCTAAACATATTTTTAAATATTTTTCTGAAATATAAATAATTTTGCTTTCAGTGAAATAGCAGTTATAGTGTTGTATATAATTTGTAGTGTTTTATTAAGCCTGAATAAATGCGGTTAATTGTCCAAATGAATGCAGATACTTCACTAGTATTCCACTTTTTGTGAGTCGATTTCTAGTGGCCGTGGCCGTGATTCATCTAGTTCTTATTGTGACAGTCGCTTCTACTTTTTGACAGAGAAGCAAATATTTTACATAAATATCCAAAATAAAGAATTTTTATTAACATTTGGCACGGTGCAAGGGCATTTTGCAAATGCCCGCCTGGCTAGCGACTACCCTCCAGACTAACAACTATCCTCCAGAGCCAGTAATTCTAGGTTAAGCTTGTTATAATACCTTCGTACACATCATCACTTACCATTGGGTGAGATTGTGGATAATAGCTTACCAATCAGAAATAAAAAAAATGAAAAGTTCTTGAAATTAAAATTATCACAACATTAGTATCCGCGAGCCGCAACTTAATACAGATCACAATAGGTTTTTTCTTTCCGGGTTATTGGATGGATTATTTTGTTTTTGCATCCCTTTGATGCTTATAAGCTATAAGTTATTTTTTTTTAAATCCAGTATACCTTTTTACTTTACAGAGTTGTCACAATATATTTTTGCAAAGTTTTGTAGCTTTATCAAACTGAGAAAAGTTCTTTGCATTTGCGTCTCTTCACTGCTGGATTAGTTTGTCTATTCTACGTACAGAGTTACAGACATGCCGTTACTCTGTATTCTTAACTTGATGGAAATGAGTTATGCGTTGCGACCAAGATCCAGTAGAGACTGGCGACGAGATTGACATTTCAATAACAATAAATTCGATCGGCACAGCTGGCCGGAGTCGCCGGACACGTGCGATGGTCACGATTGCGAGGACTTCACGAGTTCCACCCATCACGACTGGTTTGCGTCACTATAGTGGTATGCCATGCGAGATTATAAAGACACGCAAATCAGTTTTAAACGACAATTATAGATCTCAGCGTGTTCTATCAATTGGGCGCTTCTTTGTTACTTGTCCAAGAGCGCTTTGTGGATGAACAGTACCTACCTACTTCAGTGCATAATCCACTGGCTCGGCCAGTGTATCTAAAACTTTATCATATCAGTCAGATTTGAATTCTACGTGTGGGCTGAAAGACTGTTCTCATTAAGCCTGGGTTTTCTATCGAGTAACTTACTATTCGTAACAATAAATGTATACCCATTCAATACTAAAAGAACGAATGTTGGTTGTTTAAAAGAAAACTTAATTGTTGTATTTAATTTAATTGGTATACATTATATTTGACTGATATGTTGTATACCAAGTCCATAAAAAAATGAATGTGATCAGACCGGAACGGAGAGTAATGTTAGGATCAAATCGGAGTTTTATTGTATAAATTAATATTGTGGGATCAGTTCTTAGTATCAGACTGAAATACACTGAAAAACCGAGGCGGCTATATAAATATAAATTGAAGTAACATGCGGTATCTGGTCTATGAGATTTTCTGTATAATGTTGGCATTATTTCGTATTAGAGAATACAAAATAATGGCCTAAATGTAATAACATAATATGTAGTAATATCATGTTCTCGCTCTGCGTCATTCAAGACAAGTGTGATTCAAACATTATTACTGTATCACTTGTGGTCGTTTTATGCAGAACCGCAATCATTTGTGGCATGGTTATGTCACACCGCACAAAAACGTACACCTTATTTCTGTCAAATAGCCTTTACAGGATAGCATATCTCAAGGGCTTCTCAAGAACATTTTTAAACATAAACTGACGAGGTACTCGTTTTTCAGTTTCGCATATCATGTGATGAAATCCTGATAATCCTCGGGACTCCTATTATGAGATTTTAGAGGTAAAATAACATGTAAACATGTATGTTCATATTTTAAAATGTGACTTGGTTTGATGACAAAATTCTTGAAGATCATGTAGCTACACTAAAAGAGAAAAAACATTCAAGTGGCTACGGGGTATAAAAACCTCTCAAAGCAAGAGAGACATTTTGGCCTTTTCTGAAGTTTATTGATCACATTTTACAAATTTAGTGCTCTAAATAAAAAATCGAAAATATAACATTTCTCAGATCAATTTTGCCCTGGGGAGTAGACAATCCACCCATTGTCACAATAGGTTGTTTAGCACGAATTTATCTTGGCCAATTGGCCAGTCAGATTATCTGCATTGAAGCAGTAGCATGTTATGCCGCGAAAGGTTAAATAATTATTCGTTCTAGAATCTCAGACGGTTCAATTATTATATGGTATGTATATTTTACTCCAGTTGCAGTTTATTTTGTCGATAAATAGTGTTATAATATGTCTGATTCCATATCAAATAATAAACTGCGCAGTAATATTAGGTATCCAGCTACGTATCAAATATATACAGTTGGCATTGGAAAGCATTTTACCCTAACAAAACAATGAATTTAAAATTTAAATACTGGATTTCTTATTCATATCATGAGGTTTATTGTATGCGGGTCGCAGGTTGGAGACTGCGTCATATCATCATGTATGCCGTCGTCCAGATGTTCGCTCGAAATAGGACCATGCCTTGTTGACACCTAATCAAGAATTTGAATTTCATACCATCATGTAAACAACACTCGGACACAAGATGAAGCCAAAGGAACTGACATAAACAATCTAAAAACGAACAGATATTGAGGTACCTATTAAGCTGATTCAAATAAGCAAATGTATGGTAGGGTGTAGGCACTGCAAATAAACTGAATAAACAAGTATAAATAAAAAAAATATAAAACCCGACTGAAAATTATTAATTTCGTTAAACGTTTTATCGTTCCATTAAAATTAAAACTGAAAGATATATATATTTACTAGCGACCGTCCCGATATCGCACGGGTAATCACGATTATAAATTGAGATGTAAGCTATCCTATCTTTCAATATGGATCAAACTGCACACTGAGTTCAAATCAAATTTAAATTTGGTTCAGTGGAAGTCCATCGGGACAAACAACGTGACACGTATTTTTTATATATAAAGATGGAATCGTTTTAAAGCCCTTCATTTTGGTACCAACCAAAATTGTTTGTTTTCCACAATATGGCGTCTAAAATCCGCCAATTTTTTTTTTTTTTTGTAGGTACGTGGTTTAATTTGCGCTATCAATACAAATGCAACGATATCTCATAAATTAAAATCAGTTTAGCCGTTTAGAAGTTGTGGTGGAATGAAGAAACTTACAAACACACATACATACAAACATACATGAACCCTGAAAACATAACACTCCTTTTTTGGGGAGTCGCTTAAAAAAGGAAATTCTCAGGAAGTCTAAAAAAAATAAAAAATTTTAGACTTTAATAGACCTGAGTCTATTTTCGCTCAAAATTATGGAGCCCGCAATTGGACCCCATACATTTTAAAACATATCCAAATCAAAATTTTATGGTTACATATTTATTAATATTTTTACCATTATATTTTTTTCAATTTTTTTTTATTAATTTTTTCAATTCTAATTAAGCTGGAATAGATCTATTCTAAAATTGAAAGGAAAAATAAAGATTCTGTTGTATCTAGCGACAGCAAAACAACCAATACTCAAGTATTTGTTTACCGAATCCCGATCCAACCTGACCTATACCTTGTATTGTGTATACTATTTGTTTAATAAGCAACACTCTGTAGACATAAACTCTAAATCTAGAGTGTAGGCTAAGTATATATATCAGTCAGATGTGAGGTAAAGCCTAGTAAAGCCATACTGTTTGTACTGTAAAGGCAGCATGCTTACTATCTCTTAGTGGCGAACATCACAGTACACAATCACGGATGGCTGCGCCTGCGATTCTTCAGCACTACCGCACGTGGCAGTGACAGCACCCTCAAACAGTAACCAGAAGGTCCTATAAATATACACAGATCTGTCATTAAGATGTGATGCAGAGATGAGTTACTGTTGGTGCGTTGCTCTATCATAGCCATTTCATTTTATTCAACGCAGCGCGTGATCATCTAAAGATATTATTTTATCAATAGTAAATTGTAACTTTTGCGGTATAAACGGAGTCACAACGTTCAAAACCAACCTAATTAAATAATAAAAAGAATGAAATAAAAATTTGTAAAAAAATTCACCAATTTTAGTGACCCTTGACCCTTACTGGATCGATTGTCATTCACTGTCAATGACTATATCAACAAGATAGGAAACACTTTTCACTTATTGGTGTGTAATCCAAAAACTACTTGACCGATTATGATGAAATTTAAAAGGAAACACACGGGAAGCACCAGATTATAAGTAAAATAATCACTTCCCCCAGTCGAAAGTTCTGAGGTAACAAACAAAGCAAAAAAACGCTTCAAATTGAGAACATCCTCTATTTTTGGAAGTCGGTTAAAAGTAGTGGTGGCAATCAACATAATTCATTATATATTCACGCGATAATATACTTATGATATACCTACCTAAAATGTATGAGGGCATTTCGATACAACTAAGAGCTGAAACGAAAGCTTAAATCTGTCGTAAGTAACCTTTATAACATATTCATATTAATATTTATGAACACTTTCAGTCTGCAGCTAGCCTAAATCTAGACCGTAGATATCCTACAGGTGGTCTAAAACCTAAATGGACACCTACTAAGATCAACATCTGGACTTTTGTTTTATTTATAAAGAAATTTAAATATGTTATATATGTCTGAAATGAAAAAATCTACATAATATACCCTGATAGTCTAGACTAGAAATTAGAGTATTTCATTTAAAAATGAAGTATGTATGTAAAAAAATACATAATATTATATAGTGGTCTGTGGTACCCTGTGGGGTGCCGGGTTAGAATTTCACCCCCCTATTTCTTTCCGTGGGAGTAATAGGCGACTAATGAAAAAATAGTAGCAGGTGAGAAGCAGCGCCTTCTGAAAAACTGCAAATTCTACTGTGATCCCTATAAGATGCTTGCTAAGCGTGGGGATTATAGCAAATCCCCCCATTGGGGGAGACGGTGGACGTTACGGTTGATATGATAATGATAATATAGTACCTACAATTACTTTTACTAGAAATAAATATTGAGTAGAATATTAAAAAATTTTTTTTTAATTATGAATTTAAATAAAAATAATAATTAATTGTTTTCGTTTTATCTTAAATGTTTTGTGAAATTGCTAGCAATACCTAATAATTTTGTTATTTAAAGTAAGTACGTTGATTAATAATCTAGTTCTGCTGTTAAAATACTCTGTTGCTAAAATATCGTCGCAATGAATCGTTATGCGTATAGAGAGTCAGGACTATCCATTCGGCATCCACAAAGAGATGTCTATCAGGCCAGCACTCGACATCATTCATTGTCCTCGCATTGTCCCATTGTCTTCATCGCGCTGCGGCGCGTGCGCTATCTGGTGCTTAGAGAAACGTGAGAGAGATGGCGAGATTGCGCTTATGTGCGAATGACGTACTTGTGAATTACAATAATATATTCGGTTAAATAACATGTAATTTAAGGAATTAACGTAATTAAATAAATTTAATTACGATAATTCTGTATCTTAGCTTAGGCTGTAGCTTTGGGTTAAGGGGGAGAGTCACTTTGACGGTGAATGTTGATGAAGAGGAGTCTTCAGAGGATCATTTAAATCATTTGTCAGGTTCAGAAAAAATAATATGTACCTTTGGAGGTTTTGGCCACAAAGCCACGCTGAAGGTTTTTTCATAACTGCATAAAATATTTTAAAACAGCTTCATTGCAGATTGTTTTTTATCTGCAATGAAGCTGTTTTAAAATACACTCGAGAGCAATGAATCCGGGTCACTTAAAGAATCCTAAAAATCTCGGAAACTAAAAATGCTAGGTTAATGCAATAAATTGTATTTAATAGACAATGTAATACTCCTTAAATGAAGGTATTAAAACTTCTTAGTTATTGTAAAGTTATATCATAAAAAAATCAAATTTGAAAAAGGGCCACTTTCGAAGATGGAACTACGAAATTACAGCATTTGGTTTTGCTTTTGTTTGTAATCTGTCATTTATGTGGGTACATAAACCATGTTGATAGTGCTCTATATTCATTATTCAAGCTGAAATTATGTCGCTTACGCCTGAAGAATGCACCAGAATACTTACAATGCTGGAAACCGGCCGGAGTCAGCGCGATACAGCCAGGACTGTCGGTGTGTCGCTGTCAACAGTACAAAGAGTTCTCCGACGTTACGAAGAAACTGGTTCTAACCTACGCAGACCAGGAACGGGCAGAACCAGGTGTACCACAGCACGAGGAGACCGATACTTGGTGAACACCATGCTTCGAAATCGCTTTCTCACAGGAACTGAACTCACCAATCAGTTTCGACGCCTCGGAGGAAGTAACCCAAGTGCATGGACAGTAAGACGTCGGCTTGCTGAATCTAACTTAAAACCCCTTAGACCTGCAAACGGCCCTAAACTGGAGCGTGGGCATCGTATTTCGAGACTAAGATATGCCCAGAGCCACGTAAATTGGAGTATTGAAGATTGGTCAAACAAAAGTTATGTTCTCCGACGAATCAAAATTTATGCTCTACAAGCACGATGGAAGACACAGAGTGTATCGAAGACCAGGGGAAAGATTCAAGCAAGCATGCATCGAAGAAAAAGTAGCCTACGGTGGTGGGTCTGTACTTGTGTGGGCCGGAATTTCTTCTGAAAGTCGCACAGAGCTGGTGATCATAGAAAACGGCTCTTTAACTAGCGTAAGATATGTGGAAGAAATCCTCAATGATCACGTTGGTCCATTTATGGTCAATTTAGGTGAGGATGCTATATTTATGCATGACAATGCCCGACCTCATACAGGTAGGATTGTGAATGACTACCTTCAAGAGATGAACATTACTCGTATGGAGTGGCCAGCGCGCAGCCCGGATATCAACTCGATCGAGCATGCTTGGGACGAGCTAGGCAGATGCGTAAAACAACGAAACCCTCCCCCAATCACGCTTCGTGAGCTCAAAATTGCTCTCACAGAGGAATGGGAGAATATTCCCCAAAATCGTATAAGGAACTTGGTGTACAGCATGCCAAACCGCGTAAACGCAGTAATGGAAGCACGAGGAGGCAATACGAAGTATTAAAATTCAAGAAAATCGTAATAAAGTTCAAAAATTTCATGTTTCCTATTTTTGTTTTAAGGAGAGATCAGCAGTTTTTTTCTTTATGTAATTTTGTGTTAGTAAAATGTATGGTGACTCATATTTTTTTTACTTTCATTTAAGGAGTATTACATTGTCTATTAAATACAATTTATTGCATTAACCTATCATTTTTAGTTTCCGAGATTTTTAACATTCTTTAAGTGACCCGGATTCATTGCTCTCGAGTGTATTTTATGATTTAAGTATAATGAATTTCCATTTATAATTTTTGGCAAAATATAGTTATTATATCTATAATAAATCCGTCATAATAATTTTAAAATTGTTCATTCGCATCCTTGTAAATGTATTATTTTCTCTAATTTTCTCGCATTTCGGACAAATTAAAGGTCGTATAGCTACCACGAGCGCGTAACTCTTGTTTTAAAACTATACCAAAAAACTTTAAAATACTTTGTTACCAGTTTATTCAATTTAAAAATAATTTATTTGAATGATACTCGTTTGTAATCAATGTCATCTGAGAGCTGAAACGCTTGTTTTATTACGTTGCTGACAGAATATAACTAATATTGTAATAACATGTTCTTATACGAGTATTTTAGTTTAAATTTCATTTTATTGTCCCTTTATAACTTTTAAGTTATAAAAGTATCTATTATTATTGCAACCTATAGAAAATAATAGTTTTTGACTTGACTCCATCAAATTAAAGTTATGGTAAATGATATATCATACAAGAAAATTGCAAACAGCGCATGATCTGTGATTTTAATTTGAGAGCAAATTTAATACCTCATGCACTAAGAATAATTCCTATTCAAATGTCCAGCTTTACTTTATTGTTTCAAACTCACATCAACAAATCTACATTAAACATTAAACTAAGTCACTGGATAACTCGCATATAATAATCAACTTATTTCAGAACAGTATGTGTATTTAGAGACAACCATCATACTGTTTACGTAGGTGAATGTTATCGATATGCGGTACTTCTGCTTCTCAGCAAAACGGAGTAGGTAGACTAAGTACTCTGTAGATTTTAGCAGTCAATCAGAACAGAAGGTTAATTTTCGAGTTCTGCTATCGACTGGTTCGCACATGGCTGGTCTGGGCAGCACGTGGACGAGCGCCTGAATGCCGCCCTTGTGCTCGCACATTTGATGGCCACATGCTCAGGGCCGAAGACAGGGCTGACGGAAATGCAGGGCTAATTATCTGTTAAGTCGTTGATTAGAATCAGATCACACGTCGAGAAAAGGAAACGTAATAGGTTTATATTTATATATGTTAAGTAATTAAATTCTGGTTCGATTTGCAAACCGGCAATCGCTAGAAGTAGGTATTGATATTGAAAGTCAATATCGGTCAGAAAACACTTTGTACTTACTTCTAAAAAATAGAATATACTTACCAAATTTCTAGAGAAAAATAAAATCAGCGCATAAGCGAAAAAGTGAAATAGAAAACCAGAATTTTCATAGCAAATGTTAATATTTAGAGTTATACTTTATGTTACATTCTCGTATGGTCTTCAAAAATGACTGTCTGACGGCTTACGACGGAGATAGCTCGTTTCGAATGCGAGTCAGCGAAATAGAACTACGGCATATATAATAGTGAAAGCGTTTATTTTTTATACCCTCTAGAATAATAAATATTTTATTCATAATTGTAAAGCGATAATTGTTTTTAAAAACTCTCTTTAAAAATATTATCAAAATTTGCCTTTTTTGATACATTATGGTGAAGTGAAGTAATTCATCTAAATGCCGATTTTAATCAGTTTGTCATCTATTCTGAAACACTATACATTAATTACCAATAATTTCAAAATGTGGCGATCTATAAGTGAAACGTTATATTATCAAAAGCGGACTATTTCAACTTTATTCAATGGTTATGTGGCCAAAGTAAACTTGTAGGTACAAACTTGGAGTAAATTTACCAAGTTACTTATTAAGAATTGCCTCATATGCAAACTGAGCACGCAAACACCGTCCGCCGGATGTCTACCGAATATTATTATTCTTTTTGCAATACTTGACACGATTAATATTCAAATCGGATAGCCTATCATAACTTTAGTAGGAAACTTGACGGCTTATGTACGAGTAGGTATAAGTACAGAGACACTTAGCTGTCAGCGCATTGTTGTGTCTTGTATATGCTGCTCACATTTTATAAAATTAAACCTTTTATTTATACAATTAATGAAGTTAAATCTTTTTGAAGCTACTGAAAACTCTTTCCTAATAAAATATAACCTGTGAAAAAATCATATGCACCTGTAGCTTAATTCATTTCTATGTCTGGCCATTGCTGGCGGCTGGAAATTATTCAGCATCCTTTATTAAAAAAAGGTTTTTTTTTTATATAAATCCTTTATGTAATTTTATACATACATTGGGATGGTTAGTTTAACATATCAACATCCGCTTTAACTATTATATAGTTGTAGCCACTGTCAAACTAAACACTCCATCCTTTGTGAGGATTCAAAGACATGTTCTTTAAGATTCTTCGTACTTCTTATTCTTACTACAATATGATATAAGGTAGTGTAGGTATAAGTTCATAAAAAAAAATGTCGCTATTTACCTAACTTTACTTGTTCACGGGGGATATCTTTGATTACCAGTGCCCATTAGAAATCTAGACCTTCTACCACATTCTAACACAACCCAACCATGACTTGTTCGTACCAACAGATCATATAATATCATGTGTGTACACTATCGTCGATAAAAAAACTGGTCCTACGAAGAACGGTGCCTAGTTTACTTTACTTTTTTTTGTTACTAAATAGATTATAAAAACACAATTTTCATATTGCAGATTTCACGGTGGTAGTCATCTCACGAATGTTCGCCTGTCTAGCTACCATCCTTAGGTAGAAAATCTGTCACCGAGTACCTAACGGCATGTTCCAGCAACTGTTCATGAGAGCCAATTCTAGGTTAGCCTGAACAACATCTTCGACCACATCATCACTTCCTAGAGAGAAGGTCAGCGGCAAGCCCAAGAGATGGTATAAATAAAATATTCAAATCAAATCAAATCAAAAAATATATTTATTTACTCCTCACAAAAGGTTGTTTACATAAAAAAAAATACAAGAAACAAGAGTGCCCAAATTAAAACTAACTTTGTGAGGGGCTGGGGCCTGAAGTAGGTTTCTAAGAACCTGTATCACAGGTCACCAGGACACCTCCCGCGGATAGAAATAATCTCTGCACATCCGTACCTTGTTATATTATTGAAAAACATAAGTAGGCCTACAAAAATCTATTCTACCAGATAATTGTCTGTCAGCGAAAAATATTTACCTATCACAATAACTAAATTATTATTGTGCTGTGATCAAATTACATTACCGCCACCGATGTACAGTGATCAAAACGTGAATATTGAGACATTACTTTATGTTTGTTATTTATTAATACATTGGAGGTGATAAAATGCGCTAAATGTGTTACAAACTAGTTCAGAAAAACAACTTGTTACCACTAATAAGATGTTTTTTCAGCCGACTAGGTATCATTTTCGTAATTTCCTATAGAATGAGGAATCGCGGTGTCGCGCCTGTCTGTCACTGCCAGAAACGACGTATTTAGGTGAACTGAAAAAATATGATTAGCTCGTTTATAAATAACTCTTGTGGCGAGAATGCGAGACCCATTTCTCATAATTATAGCGAGATTTATCTCTGTAACGTCTTCAGGTTTTGTAAAATGTGTAATAATCACATTTTATGTTCTCTAAAATTATTGCCTTTGTCGGGAACGACGCGTTAGGACAAAAATGTTTTGCGGCAAAAATGTTTATAAGAGTTTCATTGACTTTCAGGCTAATTTAAATTTAAACTTTATTACTTAGCTAGTATATTTTACCTGGCGTTTTGGTGAAGTCCAGTATATTTATATATATTAGACGATACCAACGTTATTACAGTTTCGATTGTACAAAAAATTACGCTTGGTGATGGTAAAGAGTTTTCTTAGAGATGTGATAAGCTAAATTAATTTCCCTTCCCCGTACTCACCTATACGTAGGTGCTGTAAATACTTTCGTCCGCGCTCTGGATCCCGCCCGCTGCTTCTCCCGCATAGATATAGTTTTGTCGCACTCCCTTGAGAGTTCTGTAATTTAGCCTAAAAGTATCCTATGCCCTAGGACTTAAGGAATCTATCAACCAAATTTCATTAAAAACTAATCATCCGTTTCGGAGGTAAGAGGCAACCAACAAATACTCATCAAAAAATACTATAGCTAAGATTTTCAAATATTGCTGCTTTATAATTGTAAGTCTGATGATGCGCTTACAGCGAAGTTTCCTTAGCCGTTTTTAACCGATCAAGCAACGTCCGCTTTGTCTTAGGATTTCAGTCGTCATAGCATGGTGATAGGCATTTAGCGAATGCCCGTCTGGCTAGCTACTACATACAGGTAGAAAATTCAAGCCAAGCATTTGATGGTGTGTTCCGGCAGCTGTCCTTGAGAGCCGGTAAGTTAGGCCGGTCTGTTAGCCTGAACAACCCAGACACCTGGAAATGTGCAACTGTCATTGGCATTCACAAACCAGGCAAAAGCTCATCTGACCCCACCAGTTACCGCCCAATCAGCCTCCTCAGTGCCTTAGGCAAACTTTACGAGCGGTTACTTGCAAACCGCCTCCAGTCCCATGCTAAGGAACACCACCTTATCCCAGATGAGCAGTTTGGCTTCAGACCCGGACACTCATGCGTCCAACAGGTGCACCGCCTCACGGAGCACATCATTGAGGGCTTTAACAAGTACCCCAAACCCCAGACCACGCTAGCAGTCTTCCTCGACGTGGCGAAAGCTTTTGACAAAGTCTGGCACAATGGCTTGATTTACAAGCTATACCAACTTGGCGTGCCAGAACGTCTTGTGCTCATCCTACAAGACTTCCTTAAAGCCAGAAGCTTTCGCTATCGCGTGGAAGGCACCCTCTCCTCCCCCCACCCAGTCAGAGCCGGAGTCCCTCAGGGCTCCGTGCTATCACCCATTCTCTTCGCGCTGTATACCAGCGACATCCCACGCTCTCAGCCAGACGTCCTATTGGCCCAATACGCGGATGATACCGCTATTTATACCACTGGGTGGCGTATCAGCAGAAAGTCCATTTTCGCCCTCCAACGGGCCATCACCGAGATCGGTGACTGGTTCCGTAAATGGCGCATCGCGGTCAACCCAGTTAAAAGTGCAGCTATGTACTTTACTGAGAAGACTCGCCCCCGTTACCCGCAACCTTTAACTTTGTTTGACCAACCCATCCCCTGGGTTAGTAAAACAAAATATCTCGGAGTCACCCTTGATCGGAATCTCACCTTTAGCGATCATATAACAACCGTCCGAAACAGAGCGGCCTTTGTAATGGGTCGCCTTGGTCCCCTGATTCGCAAAGAGAGTAAAATGTCTCTTAGTAATAAGAAGACACTTTACACTGCCTGCATCCGCCCCATCATGACTTACGCATCAGTAGTGTTTAGTCATGCTAGTGAGGCCCATCTCCACAAGCTTCAAGTCATTCAAAATCGTTTTCTTCGTAGTGCAACCGGCGCTCCGTGGTATGTCCGGAACACCGAGTTGCACTGCGACCTAAACCTTCCCTCTTTAGCGCAGTTCAATAAGGACTGCGCTCGCCGATACTTTGATCGAGCGCCCCACCACTCGAACCCATTGGTTGTCCAGGCATCGAACTACTCGACCGCCTCTTCTATCCCATTTTTCAAACCCCCCCGTCGCCGACCACGGCAGGTATTAGACGACCCGGATGACCCCATCGCAGTCATTACATTGGCAGCTTTAGCGTTATCCGCAAGTCGTCGAGGTAAAATCCCCAGGTGTGAGGTAATTAGAGGTCACACAATCAAACACCGAGCCCGCCGGCGAGCTCGAGGCAAAAACAAGGTCACGATAAATTGCTCTCCAAATAGTCAAAGAGTTTTATTCAGTAGGGCCCAATTGTGCAACACTGCAGTTGCACAGAGGCATTTTGCTCCGATCCCCCCCATGTCTCTCGACAGTGAGACAAGCCGAGGTCCGAACCACAGTGGTGCCCTTGAGCTCGCTGTCAACCCCTCCTATAATAGCGGTACGTTTTCGGCGTCCGCAGGAGACGGAGGTAGAAGGCGCTTTTCGCCTTCTACGCCCGTCTCGGGAGAAGTGCCTTCGGCACTTCTCCCTCCCGGGCTATTGTAGGGCCAGGCCCTCGCCCAAAACCCGGTGGAGCTGGACGACCGCACAGGCGGTAGCCAGCATCTATGTCCTCCCTAAAAAAAAAAAAAAAGCCTGAACAAATAAACTTAGACCACATCATCAGGTGAAAGTCGTATAGGCTAGCTTATCAGCTACGTGAAATAAAGATTACTTTTTTAAATTTATGTTAAGTACTGTATATCAAATTACCATTCCAATTCTAGATAAATTAGCTTTTGGACATTACAGGGTCACTTCAGTGTTGGCAGCTTTTTAGTATACTGCCATTTAAATATAACTCTCAGCTGCAGCTCTCACAATATAATAATTAGGTACCCAATATTCCTGGAGCCCAAACTTTGAAGATACCGCTTATCCTTGCCATCTGCAAGACACATTCATCCACGACGATTGCCCAAAACCCTGCACAGCACATGGCGGTGAGAACTACTTATGAAATGAGTACTCAATGCACATTTGTTTCTAGAAATGGCTTTCTTTAGATTGAGAAGTTTTTACTTGCTTTGAAAAAATACTTTTTTCATTAGGTATCATCAAGTTGGTCTTCGGTCTTGGTGGTCACAGAGCAATATATATTGGTTTGTTGTTCCTACCGATCACAGTGACATAATATACTTCTCCATGAAACAAAGTATCCAAAATCCAAACAATACAAACTAGAAAAAACTTTTGTTTATGTTACGCAAGATGATTCAGATGATGGCTGAAAATGAAAAATCGAGTTCCAGTGACATTGATATGATAGATAAATAGATATTGATAGATATGATAAATTATTGAGTTATGATTTTCATAATATCTTCACTAATATTATAAAGAGGAAAGATTTGTTTTTTTGTGTGTAATAAATAAACTCAAAACTGGAGCGATTTGAAAAATTATTTCACTATTAAAATCCTACGTTATCCCTGATGAACATAGGCTATATATAGAATATTTACATAAAATTAGTTATTTTTTAATTTTGAAGCCGGTGTGGCCGCTAGTAATTATATATCTTGCATAAATCTAATAATATAAATATATATTCATAATAGTTTCTTCTAATTAATTAATCATCGCCATCAATTAATAAAAATACCACGTAGACCTTATAACTACTACAGTGATTTAAATGGCGTGCCGTGCTAGAATTGCTGCCTATCTTTCATTGGGAGTCGTTGGAGGTGACTTCTACTGTGATTCCCAAGCTATCTTTAAACCGTGGAGGCTGTGTTCAGCAGTGGATGATCTAGCTGACATATATACCGATCATTGAATAGGTTCTATAACACCGAATTAGACTTTTTCAAGATTTGTTACTTACAACGTGGAAGTTGATTCACTGAGTCACGCTTGATGCTTAGTACAGTATACTTGCCATATTGTTAACAAAGTCGCCATAAAAATGTTGTCTTATCAATTATTTTTGTGTATGACAATACTTTACTTATGCGTAATCTGTGACGACGCAGATACACGTGCACGCAGCTGCGTCCGCACAGACACACGTGTGTCGGATCCTATCCTTCGATTCATGTGCGCTTTCATTAAAGAACCTTTTTGTCAAAAAATCCTTTGAAGCACAGTGCTTGTCTAAAATATCGGCAAAACTTTTTGCAATTATACCGACTTAGTAAAAGGTAAATTCAATATTTTGCCTGTTTAATAGCGGAATGAATACACCATAAGCTAGAATCAGGTAATGTCTAATTGACTGTTAAAGGCATATTTAATACAATGTACATAAGATACGTAGATACAATATAAATTTAGTAGAAAACTGAGCTTCTGTAATTTTCTGCATCTGGTATAATAAGCTAGTATATTGAGTATCTGGCATTATTTTCTAGACGAGTTATACTGGCCGGGATAAGGACTGTATAAGATGATTTATTCTTGATAAGGCAATTTAATGAATATGAAGATAATATTGCTCCTCGCTCTCTCGCGCAAACTCTAAAAGGTTATATATTGTCATCTTGCTTATGTCTTCATTTAATTACTCTCAACAAAAATTCTGTATTCTTTTACTTATATGGTTGGAATATTTATCTTTCCATCTAACTAAATCATATCAAGTCGTAATATAACCTGCTAATTCAAGTCCATTTTACCTGACGAACGATTTACATAAATGTGATTGCTGGTGTTAGCTAGGTAATTTGCTGGTTATAATTTATTGGTTATGTTATGATATCATTGTTCTTGCTTATCTGTAAGTATTTTATAAGTAGGTACCTACCTACTTTAGTTATTGTCCTACTGCACTACGCAAACATATAATAATTGCAGGCTATTTTGTGTAAAATTGTTAGTAAATGCGAATGTTCTTTTGTATTTTATTGTAGATCTTTTACTATAAATATTATGTTATCTAGCGCCTAGTATTATTAGTAATATGTAGTAATATGTATAATTAGTTAACACCGCGGGAAGACGTCGGTATCCGGGAAACAGAATAACTTGTCCGGTCACCGACACACTATTTTATGTTTAAGTACTTTAAATTGAAGAACTAAGTATTATTATTATTATTATTCACGTCATTTATTTTATAACATAATTTTAATTTTTTTACAATATTCATATATAAAAAAAAAGAAACAAATATTATAAAAAAACTTAAAATTAGGATGCCGCCGGCAGCGGGGCAGGGCCCAAACTACCAGCGGTTAGGGCTGCAGAGAGAGGAATCTTCGGACAATGCGTGTCGTGTCGAGTATCACTGCCTTCTGCATCTGACCCTTGATCCAACCGTCTAGTGAGAGCCTGTTGAGGTGTTGGTCGAGGCTCTTCACTATTAGGCCGTTCGCTGAAACGACTATCGGGACAATGATCGTCGAGTCAACATCCCACATGGCGGTTACCTCGTGAGCCAAGTCAAGGTACTTGCTGACTTTGTCCTTCTCGGCCCTCACGAGGTTCTTGTCATGTGGGATGGTAATGTCGACGAGCACTGCCCGGCGCTGGGATAGATAAGTCTAGATCCAGTTATTAATAGATTCAGGCGGTGATTTGTAGAAATTCATAATTAATGTTATAACTAGAGTTGCCGCGAATAGTCGAATACCGATTAATCGCCATTCACTTTGGCGAATAGTCGAATAACTCGACATTACTATTCGACATAAATAAGGCACATTAAATATATTTCTAACTTATTCTAAGGTTGTGAGAAAAGAAAACAATAAGGTTAAGGAAATCTGTTTCATGTTATACATACCTACATATATGAAACTAAGTAATTTAATTTTTCATTTAATTATAATTAACTAATTTAATTTCATGAATATGATAGGCACAGGCAAATATTACAGATTATAATTAATACTGTGTATTGTTTTATTAATAAAAATTGATTATTTTTAACTCATTAGTTTTTTGTTCATACAAAGTTTATTTTAGACGACTATTCGCCGAATGCCGAATAATAGCTATTATTCGGTATTCGACGAATATCAAAAAAATGTCGAGTAATGCCGAATACCGAATAATAGCGAGTATTCGCGGCAACTTTAGTTATAACAAATATTTCGAAATACATAAATTACGAATACATATTCAATAATTAGGCAGAATTTTCACTAGGTATATTATAATGTTTTTCTATAAATATAAATGTAAGTGTTTATCTACAAATAGTTGAAGTTTTTAATGACCATGCTAATCTAATGCTAAAAGTACAAACAGGTAACTTTGTGCGGGAATGAGACGAATTACTTAGCATTTCATGGATTCACCGTGCGGGTGAGGGGTCCGTAGCGTTGCAGAGGAAGAGGCTTGAGGGGCCTGGGGCTTGCAACCCAGGTGCAGGGTTAAGAGGCCTTTTTACGACATGTTATTATCAACGCTCTCTTTCACCGCTCGAGCCTCCTCCCCTATCTTACCAAATTTGGTAAGATCCTAATAATGTCACCTGTAAAGTAACACCTAAATAACAGATTTAGGTGTTACTTTACGTAAATCCATATTTAATATCAACCAATGTTTTGAAACATTCAAAGAAAACGTAAAATTTATATTTTGGAAAAACACTTCAAAATATATCTGGTGACAACTCCGTTTAATTTTCCTGGTACCTGTCTTACGTGACGTCATAATTGCCACGTAGCCTAATCAGAAGAATTTTCGACGCGTTTATCTTTTACACGCAGTATCATCAGTAGCTCTTGCCTCTTCGAGTGCGCCATCGAGAAGTGATTTCGGTTTCTGAAAGATTGCACAACACTACAGAGTAAACTACCAACCATGTCTGATGGCATTATGAGGCACTTTGTAAATCCGACTACAGTTGAATGAAACTTCTTAATAATAATAATAATAAGAGAGTAATAATAGGCGAGTCACTCAGGCATATCATTTCCGGTTGTTCGCATCTTGCTAACGGTGAGTATTTGCACAGGCACAACCAAGTGGCCAGGATCATCCACCAGCAACTTGCTCTTCAATACGGCCTTATTGAGTCAGAGGTGCCGTACTACCAGTACGCACCGGCGCCAGTTCTCGAGAATGGTCGTGCATTGCTCTACTGGGACCGCTCTATCATCACGGACAGGACTATTGTTTGCAATAAGCCTGATATCGTGGTGGTCGACCGATCCCAGCGCCGGGCAGTGCTCGTCGACATTACCATCCCACATGACGAGAACCTCGTCAAGACCTCTTCGGTCAGGACTCCCAAATCCATGCATATATGCTATGTTATGTGTCAGGTTCAACAGTTTCGATAACATGTTAAACTATACCTTGTTATGGTTGGCGCACACTGCCCTATCAACCGTGGCGACATCGTCTCAACTCCATACTACAACGCTCACTACCAATGCCCACGTATCGGCACAGTACAAGAACTTACTGTGGTATCGTCTCGAGATTCGGGATAAGTTCGCGAATAGCTGAATGAGGCGAGAGACTCGGGGTTGATACGGTGCTGTGTCTATACGTCAGCTTTGTCAAAACACTTAGATTGTCGCTGCCGCGTATAGTAACCATGACAGTTGTGCCATCTCTAATTACACTGATAGTGCTATCGTTCGCGCACCTGTCGAATGTCGATAGATTTACACACATCGTTATGACAGTAATGAAAACCTCCTGAACAGTTTGAATTCCTTCGTTACTGAGCAATGGGAGTCGTAAGAGGCAAAATACCAGAGTGTAGGTAGCAGGCCCTTCTGAAGAACTGCCATCCTGCAATCTGCAATCCACATTGCAATCCCCAAGCCGACTACCAAGCGTGGAGATTATGACAACCCCTCAAATGGGGGAGGCTTTGTTCAAAGGTGGACGTTACAGCTGTTGATGATGATTATAAAATACGAGTATGTTTCTAGTTTGCAAAATCATTATTGTGTCCTACATTCAGAAACAATGAGCAATTATCAGGGTCATTAATCTTAGTACAGGTACAGGTGCACCCGAATTAAGTCACACGTGCGAAAACGTTATCATCACACACAAAGCGTCATATAGATAACAGCTGATTAGTTTTAGATAACAAGTATCTCAAGTAATCTGATAGGAATAACTGCGTAGAAGAACAACGTAGGTGCAAAACACCTGCATGCACTTACAACGTTTTTAGGTCAGTAATCAATATACTTAACAACTTTTCATTAAGAAAATCGTAAGACAAAACTGACAAAAAACTCAGCAGAAATGAAACACTAACTCAAGTTCTTAAATATTGTTTTAACACAATACAAGTTCCTTTATTATCATATTACTATCTACCTAATGTGGTTTTATCTGGGGTCGAATTACAAATAACATTTTATTACTACCAATATTTACGTAATACGTTTGGTGGTTGGTATTTACAAGTATTTTCGTATCCGTTCAGTGTTCTCGTAATTTGATAAAAGTTAGAACAACAAAAATATGTTGATTAATTATTAATCTATATTGTTTTCTTTGCATAATTTTACGCTCTATCCAATGGAATACTGATATTGCATCGAGTTGACTTTATAAGTATATACCACAGAAAAGAGAAATAGTATTTTATATCTCTATGGTATATACTGATATTGTATCTTACGTTCTTCACCATATCCTGCAGGACGTTTCTGACGCCGACCTGTTCTATATATCTGTTGGTCACCCATTAATTATTCCCTATTCGCGTACATAAAACTCAGTTTTTTATATTGATGGCGTTCAATTAATAACTCAATTATTTCTTAAATAAGTACCTATAAAAAGTAAAACAGTAGATTTTTGATTGGTTTCACACTGCATATGCAGCACTAATTAAAGCAGTTTCAAAACTTATCTTGAAAGAATACTACCAGACCAGAATTTACACCAAAAACATAATGATTCTGCGTCTAAAGAAAGTGTTAGTGTAGCTATTATAAGCTACCGACAATATCCGTACAATAATGTAACTAATATCCGTAGTATTCGTATTCGCGGATATCCGATGAGATATAAGATTTCATTGGCATTGTGCAAGGCAAACACGTCGCGTCCAAAGTCACATGGAAGTATAGAGGTATACCAGCGCCAACTGAACACACTAAACATCCGTATCCATATCACCGGATACGGATATAATTATCGAATACATTTTTAATAATCCAGCACATGAGCTATAAGATGAATATTGAGTAATTACAGACTTTTGGAATTTTTCTATAAGTCTGCAATTACTCAATATTTATATTCATATATCAGAATGTTCTTTCCTTAGTCAGACCTGCTAATAGGGTAGCATTTGACATGTCTTTCCTAAATGTAAGTTTTTGAACCTTGGGTAGATGGTTGGTCCCAGTTTTGATTACCAAATCTATCACATGTAGGTAAGTAATTACATGTTTGAAGGCACAAAAACTTTATGGTGGTAGTCAGACAGCGCTATATGCAGTCAAATCACACCAACCAACGCTGCCACCGCATTACCTGGCAATCGTGGCAATACGCATAAAAATTTTTACTGCCCACCATCTTACGCCAAAGCCTTCTTCACAGGCGCTACGAAGCCAGTATCGTACTCTAATTAACTAGAATATGAACCGACCTTAAAGTTAGACCATTACCTATACGTCTTATATACTTTGGAGATTGTGCAGATTTCCCTCTGGTAGCTAGGCAAATGAGCATACATTAATATTTTACCACCACGCTAAGGAGATTAAACCCGTGGTATTTCCTTTACAATTCGCCGTGCTATCAGCAACCAGAAGGTGCACATGCTACCGCTCATTGATAACAACAATCTGCTGCACAGATTTGCAACACCATAGCTTCCTCACACGTGCACCGGTATGGGAACCAGCTCCGCTTGGAAGCCATATGTTTTACTAACGTTTTACAGCTAGCTTTCAAAAGAAAGGTGATCGCCAAATGTGCGTTAGTTTCCGCTGCAGTAAACAGGGCAATAAACGTCTTTGTTTTGTTATTATCACCAAGAAAACAAATGTGACGCATCTGTAGTGTCATAAACACTGATTAGGTTATTTTAAGGGAATCGTCATGATTGCTCGTACTCTATTTCTGCAGCTAAATGAGTAAATGCTGATAAAAATTAAGGCGAGCTCAAATCTGTCGGTCTTATATACCTAATGCATGCGTATAGTGTCTAATTTTATAATGGGGCGAAGTAAGAAAATGCCATCTGTAACTGGTAATCCTTTGACCACCATCTCAGCTGTTGATAAGTGAGAATGTGTTCAACGATATTAGCAGGGCTAGGATGGAACTAGTTTTGCTTATTAATACCATCACTAAGTTCTTAGTCCAGAATATGAATCATTTTCCTGACAAGAAATTATCACTGTCAGCCCATCCAGTTCCTCATATTAAAATACAACTGAATTGAATTTTCTGGACAGACATATAATATAATATTCTTTAGTGCACAGTTCTAGTTGGATATTATCATTTGATATCTCTAAAAATACTAAGAACATAAATCTTGCATATCCGATACCTATGACTCAAAAACTCAAAACACTGGTTGAAAACAATTTTTGTATATAATATCTAGAGCAACAGCAGAAATTATTAGTCAGAAATAACAGCTATTCAACGTACAAATGCGAAGACAGACAGACAGACCCAGCCTGCGGTCACACACCTGGCGCGCTCTACAAATCATAGCAGCCGCTAGTGACGAATATCTCACTAGCTAGTGAATAGTCTCATTAAAATATAAACTAAACAGTAAATGACCTAATGACACCAATCGTTGGGTTGTCTTGTTACTGAGAGCACAGGCAGAGTGTCTTTAGCACTCGCCTCCCAGGGATATCGAGTGCTTTCTGCATTCGCCTGAATTAACCAGAGTTGTAGAAATCGAGAGTCACTCATCAACACCCTAAAAAACTTAATGGTGAGAAGTTACCCTTAGCTGATTCGTCAAAACATTGACATCCTTAAACAGAAGAGTAACAGAAGGCCACAATTTATACCTATCATGAAAATGTATTATCCAATTTACGTTAGGAATAATTGCTAGGAAATTTTGTGCACGCTAAAAAGTATTTATAATGCAGTAGAACCGATTTGTGTACTAATATTTAAACGACTTTAAACAAAATATAAATAGCTTAGAAATAAAAATTACATGTAAACCACGAAAAATTCGTTAAAGGTGTCTTAACTCCTCCCTGTCTTCAGGATATAATATACATAGGCAAAATTATAATACAAAACAATCCATTCAAGTATTCAATCCATTTAAGTAATAAAATTAAAGCATTCATGACTATTACATTACAATTACTTTAGTAACACATTACGTCATTTGAAGTATCGAATAATTATATTACTTAACAAGTGCTATTATTTTACCATTTACAACTTCTAAAATTATAAAAACCTTGACATTTACCTAAATAAAATTGCATGGCATAGTGTAATTGGCATCAGTTGTATTTTATTTACCTATATAAACTTTCTTGTGTCGCTAAAAAATCAAGGTGAAGCTTATCTGTCAGCGGCTTTTTCCGAGTTTCCAGTAACTCAACGCGCAGTGATATTGTTGACGACGTCGTTGATGCATCGTCGTGAAAATTACCTTCTTAAACACAACGAGACCGACTATTCATGATTCAAGTTTACATGAGTCAGAAAATATGATAAAATAAGACGCAGATAAATGATTATTTCTCAGACAATGTACATAAACGAATAGAAAGAAATCCAAAGTCACCTCCCTAATCAAAATCCTCTGGACAAAGCTTTACAAAGTATAAGTAATCCGGTTTCTCGAATCGTTATATTAAATTATGCAAGTAATAAAATCTCATTCAGTGTTCGCGACAAAGCTGTCCCTCTCAAGCACGCAATTTCTCAAAACATTCTCGCATCATTTTTCATTGCATCAATCAGCCCGCTTGTGTGGACGGGACCTATATCCTACAGGGATGTCACTTTGTAGTTTTTAATTATTACAAAACTTATATTTAACTGAACCTGAATTTGAAAACAGGCTTTCGATTTATTTTTTGGTAAATTCATTTGATTTTGATTTTAGTAGTGATATTATCACGTACTCGTATAAAATACCACTTAGTAATATTGTAGTTACTTACCCATTACGTGACATGTGCTGGCCTAATTTTTGCTCATAAATTCATATTGCGTGATTTACTATTACCGAAGCCTTTCTACAGATTTTCAATAATTTTAAATACAATTGTAGTTTTCTAAGGATTCAGTACATATTTTTTTTTATTTTTTTTTTATGCATGATTGGTTAGCCTTTGACCACTATCTCACCTGATGTTAAGTGATGATGTGGTCGAAGATGTTGTACAGGCTAACCTAGAATTACTGGCTCTCGAGGACAGCTGCCGGAACACACCGTTAGGTGCTTGGCGACAGATTTTCAACTTGAGGGTGGTAGCTAGACAGGCGAGCATTCACAAAGTGCCCTACCACCATGCTGTAACGACTGCCATCCTAAGACAACAACCGGGACCGACGGCTTAACGTGCCCTCCGAAGCACGGAAGCGCTCAGTAGTAAAGTCACCAGCGGTCACCCATCCAACTCCTGACCGCGGCGGACGTTGCTTAACTTTGCTGATCGATTCAGAATGGCTAAGCAAACTTCGCTACGAGCGCATCCTTGAAGACAGTCGCAGGGTTGTCTCATCAAGTGTTAAATAGAGTGTGAGCCAATGAATATTTTTATTGACGTGTCCGACGGGTTACATTGGAACTCACCAACGGACTACGTCTCGTGTTCGCTACTAAAGACCTTTGTATTTTAGCAATTTCAACTCTAACGTAATAAAAATAAAGGTAACGTTTGTTAACATACCAGTTATAATAGCACTCAGAGAATCATGGGCTTAATACGACCAAGCATAAAGTTTCAAATGCAGTTACCATTCTAAAAGGTGTGTAACTCTAGACGAAAGTCATCAACGGAATATAGTGAGATCTGCGGTGCGATAAGTTTCTTTCTTGTCCGTTTCTTATGCAAATATTGATACAATGCTGGGATCATTAATCAGGCGAAATGCCAGCGGCACAATAAGACTGGCAGCCCAGATGTAGGCCTTCACGTGCGCAGAGGTAGATATCAATCAAGCATGTTTATAGCTTGTAGTGTCACAGATTGTAGGGTATTATATCTAGCGATGGTTAAGGATACCATGAGTAATGATGATAAGGTTTTTAATATCTTCCTCCAAAAAAACACGCGATTTTATGATTTTCAGTTCTGATTTATATAAACTTAAATTTTATTTCTAGAAAGAGGATTAATTCTGAACAAATTAGCAAATTTTAAGAGTTTCGGGACTTGAACACATAGCGATAAGTATTAAACGGGACTTTATCGCGATAAATCATGTATATATTTATTTACCTCGACGTTTCGACCAAGTTGCATTGGCCGTGGTCACGAGAGCGAGCGGACTCAAACGTCGAGGTAAATAATAAATATTTTTTTATCGAGAAAAGTCTTGGTAAATACCAATTAGAAAAGTTTTGAAAAAAGGCCAGATCATGAGGACCCTAAACAGACAGGTATGCATGAATAATATAATGAGGGTGAAAGAAGCAAGAAAAGTATGCAAAACGTAGCAAATGAAAATCCGCCTATCTCTGCCTACGAAACAGTGGTACATTTATTACCAGCTGTCGTATAAATTAGTAGCAAAATATTGTTCTAATATTTGTGTATTATTATCATCGAAGCCAAACATATTATTAAAAGAAAATACTTATTTCATTGTTTTCAATAAACAAGCGTGGCATTACGAATATTTGTTTGCAGTTTTATGTGAGCTCAAAAGTACAAGAACAATTCATAGTTCGAATGCAGCTGCAAGAAAATTAAACTTATCTTATCATAAACTAGCTAAACAAAACTACCACTTTACAATAACAATTTGTACGTACTTATGGAAACAAGTCACAATATTTAACAACAGATTGCGAACAAAAAACTTCCAAATGGACGCATGTGCGTCGCAGATTCTACGTAAACCACAGTGCTATGGGAGACTATGCTATATTCGTAAATTTAATTTGAGTCAAAATGATTTTAGGAATATCAGATATTTTTATTAGTTTCTTTTTATTTAATGTAAGTTTCATCAGTAAACAATCTATTATTATTAGAAAGAACAAACTAAAATGAAACTTAAGCCACCAAATAAAATCTATTAAATATACCAATTAATATGTACAGAATGCCTCATTAAGCTCGCGTAGTAAAATATACCTATACTTCGGATTTGAGCTTAGAACACGTGTTCTTTTTATTTTCTCTCCAACAAAATCACCTAGCGATAAAAGTAAACGGAAAACAATAAAATGTCCAGATCACCTTTATTACCAGCAGTACGAGTTGGGCGGGCCGCCCTCGCACGCCTGGGCGCCAAATGTTCGCCGGAACACGTGCGCTTGCGCGTCTTAATGCTTGTACTCTACACATTTTACGATTAGTTTTTCGTTTCTGTTTTTTGGAAGAAACTATAGGTTATTTTATTTTTTGAAGTAAAACAGTAACATCCAATTTATAATCGCCCAAGGTTTATTGTCTATGATTACTTTAATTAGATAAAACCAATAGATAAAACGGTCATGGGCACTTAAATTTTCATACGAGTACATTCTTTCAACACAATAGCTTCTTCAATGAATTTATATTGCTTCACCAGTGATGTGATGACTATGGTCATGCGTGTGGCCCCGTGTGGCCCTTTTGAAGCTGAGCTAAGCTCGGAGTCACACAACAGGCTATAACATGCCATAGCTATACTTAGAGTTTCAAATTCAAATTCAAATTCATTTATTGGCCTTATAACTACATATGTTACACTAGGCAAGTCAGCATACATTTTTTTTTTCATATTATATAACGAGTTTCTATACGCACAATTCGATGAAGAATCAAGCTTTTTGATTGATCTGCTAATTTTTGGCATATTTACTGTTGGTTCAGAATTAGCAAGTTAAGGTTACAAAGGGCAAGTAACAACGCTAAAGTAACCAATAAGAAAGAAAGCTATCACTTCACCACACTGGAAGTAGTAAAGTTAGTTGGCTCAGCGTTGATGGATCCATAAGTAAAATGGTGATAGTAACAAGGTGCAAATGGTTAAGTAATGTTGCGTATTGAGCACCTGCGGGACACGGAAGTAGAAAGCGATTTTCGCCTTCTACACCCATATCGGGAGAAGGGGTTCAGCCACTTCAGGACTATTAGGAATCATTGGTTATTCAGTTAGCGGTGTGTATATGGAGTGCGCGGACAAGTCCGAATTCACAGTAAAACCGCTGCAGGGATACACTCGTTTAATAGAGGAACGTGTATTTTTAAACTAAAAGATGAATGGAATAATAAATAAATTTAAACATTTAGTTCGAATTCTAATTGTTAAGAAAAACTTCTTACAGCGACTAAAACTCTTTGAGCAAAAATACGAATACCACTATTTCACTCTTGTACAATACAATAGTACCAATATGCATAAAGTCTACGTATTACAAAGATAACCTTCAGCGACAGAATCAGAAGCAATGGGCCAACAAAGACGCTTTGTTCACTCCACCATGTGGAGGCCATCCGATGCTGCATCTGCCAAACATATGAAAACGTTTGCCTTCATATGTTCTTTGACGGTGAGACTGTTTCGATCATTTGGTATCATTACTAAGGAGATTACATGTTGCTAGTTCAAATGAGAAAAAAATAGGCCAAGTGCGAGTTGAACTCGCACACGTCTGGAACTATGGGTTCCGTACAAATCTGTAGGTATATAACTAATGGTATTTTTATTGCTAAATGGAATCCATAACATTTCAAAATTATTAAAAATATTTTTGTTACATAATGTAACTAAAAATGTATGCTTTTCGCAATTTTCCCTTTATCTGTGCTATGAGACGTTCCTTCGACCTAAACTTCAAGATTTTGTGTTCACGGGAAGTACCCTGTATGTTTTGATTCCCTTGCGAGTGTTGAAAATTAGCAGCATAAACGGCTGTATCTTTTGATTGCGTTGACTTAGAAGTTCCATTTTTTACAGCTCAAGGGGACAGTAGACCCGGGTATTTGATATGAATTTCAGCTTGATACCTCCACGCGCTCCTGAGAAAAAGTGTCTTGGCAGACAGACAACAAAGTAATTCTATAAGGGTCCCGTTATTTCCAGTAACCGAGGTACGGACCCCTAAAAATTAGGTATCTGCCAAGCAAAACTTAAGGAAAGATCAATGAGAAGGCGCTTTTCTCAATGATCAGTGGCTCCTGGAACACACCGTTGTGTACCTATATATATTTTTTTTAGAATTATTTAGAAATAAGGCTACCATGCGATAACAATTATTTAATTTAATAATAATTCGACAAAGTACAATATTTTTTTGATATTTACACGACACAATACAAAAACTATCCACTGAAGCGTAAAAAACGTGGGTAGAAATTGACAAACATAATTAAATTAATACATTGCGAAACTATCCGGATTGAAGCACGGAATAAGGGCACAAAGGTCAAAAGGACTAAAATGCAATATAAGATACTAGTAGGTAATACATTTGACTTTTATTTAAACATTGATATAAATAATATACCTTCATTTATATCTGTTTATGTAATCCTATATTTATCAAATGAGAGATTTATTTGTAACTTTCTAACCTTAGAGCAAGATTCTTCGTGTCTTAGTTTAGATCGTGAGAACCACGTCTGCATCTCCTTCTACGCCTGCGTTATCTTGGATCAAAGGTAATCCTTCTATGATACGCCCATCGGATTTTGAAAGCGATCTCTGTAATAAAAGTGTTAGTTTATTAGGGCGTTTGCATACAGTCGGGCTCAACCACAGGGCAGCTGTGTGCTCGACCAGGGAGCTGGTAGCGCAGCTGCGATTCGCGCGCAGTACGGTGTGGTGTGAATACAGCCGTACTGCGATTCACATACAGGCCATCTGTGACAGAGATTTTATAGGGGAGCTGTATTTACTATGTACACCTTGCCTGGAGAGTGTATGGTTCAGATTCAAGCAATGGCGCCAAGAGTAGGTCTTGGCGGGAACCATCATTGAAGTAGGAATATGCAAACTGTGTTTAGGCTCGAAAGATCCAGCTTGTAAAATTACAGGGCCAAAATCTCAGAACTGTGAGCGCATTGTAGTATCACACAGAACTATTTAATTTAAATTTCTGAATGATATCGCAACAGTCATAGGCAGGCGTGACTTGTACTATCAGTCGAACGAATAGTCTTCATGATATCATAATAAAAGAGTAAATTATCAAACAACTTAAATAAAGATTTCATACATTCATATTTTTACAGGATTTTATATTTTCTTTTGCTTACAGTTCTCAATGAATCCGAACTATTCTATGTTCTCAATAGTATATTCTAAAAATCGACTTTAGATTTTTTTTTGCCAAATCACAACAGCAGCTAACATCAAGTAACTAATGGAGATTTTGCTGCGCATTAAGATCACAACAGCTATCTACCATCTTTTGTGCCCTTTTAAGCCTTGGTAGGTACTACATGCTGTTTGTGAATATATTTACAACGGAAATCCCAACGAAACTTCCATAAAAACATTGTTTTATTTTCAGAGAATTACAAATATATCAGTATAACAGTAACTACTTAGCATTTACTTGACCCAAACCAAGTGGCATAAAGATAGGAAATATGGTGTGTTTACATTTTCGGAATTTTATTAAATCTTATAGAATTATATTCATAAATTTCTTATAGCTTTCGTAGAGAGCCTGCATGTGACGGAAAGTAACCCAACACCTTAATAAGTAATAAAATGTATATTGCAATGCCCATATAAGATTGTAATCTTTACAACACTTCCTTATGGAATCGAGAGGTATTATTGTGTCATAATACTCATAATTCAATCATTTTCTATTTAAGATGATACGATAAAAGTAGGTAAGTATCAAAATTATGAAGTCATTCAATCAGAGACAATTAATGCGCAATTGCGTAACAGTTCGTATCTATATTTGGCATGGTTAATTGAAAGCGTAACCCAATCAACACTGATACTAAAATATAATAGATTACTCGTGTTATTAACTTATTATGCAACGAAACGTGCTGAGTAATAACGAATATGCTAAATAATATAGATTTAGTTACTGTTATATTCACATCATTGTATAGTTTCTTTAATAATACCAATCAATACTCATACTGCATTGAATATACCAGCATACAGCATTAAAATAAAGCGCGTCAACATCGTTACGCATGAGAAAGTGAACAAAGGCGTACAATCCAAACAGGCGCTTCAAGGCAGCCACAGTATAAAAAACTACACAAACAACTCAATATTGCCGTCAAGTCGACTACAAAGACGCGTATCGCATCATCTGCAATTAGGGTCACGAATAATTGACGCCAAAGGTTTAAGGGCGTTTCTTTCACCATAAAAACCGACATTCATAAAACCCTCATAACATAAGTGAATCAAGATATCGTGGCCCGATACACCTGGCTTTCACCCCGGCTTGGCCTATTTCATTGTACCGTTCTGAAGTACTTGAAAAAATTCAATAATATTTTCCATGGTTCAATGAATCGGTGTACGGGGCTTGCATTCTTGTGTGCAATTTTGTTATGCGATTTTTTATTGTTTCCTCATGCAGTGTGCTGATAGCAATCTCTGCAAAACTTTTTATGTGAAATCTGATATTACGCTAAGGAAAACAAGATGTATTGTTTTTTGGTCAGAATTAAACTCGTGTTTTTTGGTCAGAATCCGGTGATTAAATGAGACCTATGGAAACCGCATTGAAATATAGTACCCTAGGTGATTAAATTAGACCTACGAAGTTCTAAGGCATTTTCTAAAAGACTGAACTAAATCGTTAACGTCAACGTAAAAAGGACGTTGCTGCGAGCAACACTACTGTGCTCTTTAGCGCGTTTAAAAAACACGAGCTTTCCAAGAGAGATGTAGCCAGGAAGACGGCTAGCCATGCAGCTATATTATGTATGTTTGGTTTGCAGAAGACATAGTGTACTGAGCCGACCTGAGAGGGGGGATAAGGGTATGTTCGGAATAAGACGACGAGAGCCTCGTATAAAACAGCTACCGATTTTGCCATCTATTGTCGCGTGAAAGTTCAGCATATCAAAATAATACAGTTTAGCTTGAATATTGCAAATCTTTTACACAAATTTCCTACACATTAATCACATTCTCAACATTCGTTCCGTCGTGCTTACGTCACAATCTCTTTACGAATCATAATCCAATGTCCATTGATCAGGGACAACGAATGAGCAAAGCGAATCCAGCTAATGGTCCTATAGTTCCTTTATCGGCGAGTTAAGTGCCTTCACAATAGAGGCTGCTCCCACGCCGTGCCACAACACCCCTATAACTATCAACCAGTATAACTTGAACCATGAAGTTCGTCGAATTGGCACGTCAGTTATTCTGCCAGTTCAAAAAATTTGTATCAACATATTAATGCTAGTAGTTTGGAAGAAAGTATGTCGTTTATTATTTACGTTGGTTTTTGTCCTTCTTATTTACTTGAATCGTGTTTTGTAACTAATTAGGGCCCAAAATGTTATATATATTTATATAATGTGAAAACACTTTTATAATACGCAAAATTTTTTTTTTTTACACTCAATATCGTGTCTACTGCTGCTAGAGTAATTTACTGTTTTCGCCAAGTATTTCAATACTCATATTTGTCTTCTCTCTTCAATTATACCCTTTACCTTACTCGTACCTGCTGCCAGGCATTTTGACTCATATTTCAGACCATATCGAAAACCATACAACGCTTAGACTCTTAAGATCGAGCGTGAGAATTAGATGCGGTATTAGATGTTTGTCCAAGAGTTATGCGAATTCGCATTAGATATTAATTAAAATGAGTCAACATTTTAGATAGCGTTTATGCGGTGTTTTTTGTCCAATACAGGCAACTTCTACCCCTATTACACAGCCTAGACTCATATTTAGTTTTACTTTACAATAGTTTTATCAAAATAAATAATTGAAACCAAAAACTGAGGAATATATGTGTATTTTTCGCAACATAACATTGAAACATGAGAGCTCATAATAAAATGGTGATAAAATCGCGGGGTGACGTCAGCATCGCGGGGCAATCCAATCCGCCGATCCCTACCATTCATATTGTGGGAAAATCGACACAGTTTTTGTTATAAATCTGTGGGAGTAACGTTTTGACATCGGCATTGTTGGCCTTTTATTTTCCCTCTCGTTAACATAGGAGAGAATATCCCACGCTTATTCATACATACTTTAAACTCTATAATTGATCTAGTACATAATAAATTTATTCAAACTTTATTTTAAGGTATGTATTTACTTAGAAACATATTTATGAAACAACTGTACTTATTTTTCGTTAGAATCCCTTTTGATAACATTAATTTGAAAGTAATTCGCGTAGCCGTCCACACAATCTCAATCTCTGATGTAGAAAAGCATAATTATTAAGGTTATCACCCACTGATACCACGGGAATCCTCCAGCCGTATTCAACTACGCAAACTGGGTCTGAGCGCCTTCAACAAAGACTAGAAGCCAGGAAATCTAAGGCTAGGCAAGAGGCCAATCCGAAAGAGAAAGCTGACCAAACAAAGAACACAAACACCTTCGTTAACATCGTCAGTATTGCAATCCATGGAATACGAGATAAGATCTCAAAAACGGCGGAAAGACAGGCAGCCGCTGTTGAAGATTTCTGTAGACCACGCCAAAAATCCGTCCAGCCTCAAACACAACGCAATAGAGCCGACAAGGGACAGGTCAGCCCGCCCAGCTACATTCCGACGACAAAACCCATAGACTTTGCAATCAACGCATACCTCGAGTTTCTGGCGATTGAAAAAGCTTCGCGAGATGTAAACCTGGCAACTTGCCAAAACATCATGCAAGCATATTGCTGGGAAAGCGAGGGTTTGTTGGAAGTGAGGCTTACGGAGGCGGAGGCGGCCATATATGACAACGACACTTCCCGAGTCATAAAGGGAACAATGTCAGGTCGGTATATGGCCGCGTTCAGCTCCACTGGTGGGTTTGTTAAATTGAACGAAAGTGAAACGCAGCGGACTGACCGAAACATCTTCCATACACCACCAAACGATCCCATTGTCGTAACAGCCCGCTGCACAAAAATAATGCTGCAGGAGAAAATCCTCGAAATGGCTAAAACCATATCGGGGACACTAGATCCAGTAGCAGCACGTGAGCTATGGACGATGCCAGACATCACATGGATAAATGGGGTTCCAGGATGTGGGAAAACAACTTGGATAGTTGACAACTTCGATGCTGATAAGGACATCATAGTGACCACCACAACCGAAGCAGCTAAAGATCTGCGAGACAAGGTAGCGCAACGCATAGGCGACGGTGTAAAATCCAAAGTGCGCACCTTGGCCTCTGTATTGGCTAATGGGTTCATGGAGCGTAGAGAAAACCGTCTGTTAATAGATGAAGCTCACATGAACCACTTCGGGGCCATCATAATGGCTGCACGGTTACTGGAAGCTGAGGATGTCGTCATCATAGGAGATGTCAACCAACTGCCCTATATTGACAGAGATAATCTCTTCGATATAAGGTACAGTAGTCCAAAAACGTTGGTTTCCATCAGCCAACAACTGTTCTGCACCCACAGAAACCCAATGGATGTGGCATACGCACTAAGCGAGGTGTACACGGGCATTTATTCATCACGATCCCAAGTTCAATCCCTGAAGCTAGAACGTTACACAGGTGCAAATATACCAACTGACCTCCAGAATACTCTCTATCTTGTGCTGACGCAGGAGGAAAAGGCCTCACTCGTCGGCAAAGGATATGGGTCTGGTTCAGGTTCCTGCACCTTAACCGTACACGAAGCGCAGGGTTTGACGTATGAGTCGGTAATCGTCATACAGATGAGGGAAAGAGTCACCAAGCTCCGGGACAGCGTTTCTCATGCGGTAGTAGCAGTATCACGCCATACAAAATGCTGCGTTTACTATACCGACGACAGCTCGGATGCCATTGGAGGATTCGTAAGGCGGGCAACGGAGGCTAACTTCAAAAACATAGTCGACTACAATCTTAAAATGGCTATACAAAACAGAAACGAAGAGGTCGTGGAGGCTCTTATCAAAACATCAAGGGCATCAGCGGAATCTGTGGCTGGCCCTTCAACGACAAACTGAATGGGTACTAATTAAAACGTAATATATACTAACAAACTAGATATAAGGAGAAAATATATATATATATATAATTATGGACTCACTATAGCCTTAAGATTTATAATATTTTAAACTAACACTAGGGTATCTTCCCTTCAGGAAGAATATTGATAAGTTGGAGAATGATCTCAAAGTTATTAAACATATTTTATGTAAAAAAAAAACCAAACAAACAAGAGTACGGACCACGAGTCTGTAGTGTGTAACATTTACTAAATAAAAAAAAAAAAAAAAAAAAAAAAAGGTTCTAAAAGAACTTATAAAATTGGCACCAATAAGAAAAGCTAAACGAACTGTAATAGAATTATATTTTTTTTTCATATTGGCTAGAAATTGCCAGTTTGTTACTTGCAATTTCTTAATACTCTCAGTGCGACCCACATACCGCCTTAGCACAGGGGGCCAACTCTCACCTTTTACGAAACCATCATAAAAGAATAGCGTTTTGTTTCATGCTTAAAATAACAATTCGCAGACACGAACTATCACCGACCCACAATCGCGACAAGCAATATTGGTTTGATCCTGCTTAAAGAATGAATGAAATAAGTATCACGAATGTGTAAGCGAGAAACAATATGATTATAATATAGCGTTATCCCGCTCGCACTGATCCGAACTACGATGTTATGGAACGGTTTTACAATAGTTTTACGACATTTTTTTGTATGCTTCACAAAAACTATCTGTAACATTTTATACTTTCAGTCATCAAATAATTTAGCTGCATTTATTTTAAAGAATAATAGAAATAAAAACATTGTACGTAATTAACCTATTTTTATCGTAAAATAATCAGAATCAAGTTTAAATCCGTTGCTAAAAAGTAACTTTTAAGATGGATAAACATGGCGGATTTGTCGTTGGAACAGTAATGCTTCGTATTAAATGTCATGTCAGAGTTCGCGAAATGAGTGAACTATTTGTTGTAACGTCATCAAAGCGCCGAGCGATTCCTTTACCGGTAGTAAGCCTGCTTAATTGACGTGGAGGTATACAATTTTGCAGTAAGATCAAGTTATTATTACTATAAGAGGTGAGAATTGGCCCCCAGTACTTATTTCATGATCATACTGATCATAGAGACTATTATTTATCAAGTTTGTTTTTTACGCTTTTAATAAAAATTAAAGTAACAAAATACCTAATGTAATTCACCCTCCCTTAGAAAAGTAATGTAAAACTGTCACGTGACGGGCACGTGACCCCCCCTCTTCCGCATCCCGCCATCCCCGCACGTTCATTACTCCGATTGCTTGGTATTTGTTCATCGAATACGCACGTGGACGGACGTATGCATTATTAAATGCCTTTTACGCTTATTGCGAATTAAAGCCCCCCGCCTATGCGGTATAGATGTTATTAATCTCTAGAACAGGGTTGTTAAGCTAGACGGCCGTGGCGAAACGAAGCAACAATTCATTTACGAAGTGAGCAGTAAAATGACTGTAATGCACGAACTAGAGGTTTCCACTAATGCTAAGCCGAGATATAAAAAATTCGTCAGAAGTAATAATAGTCTATCTAAATTGTACAAGAAAAAAATTCTGTCCTTATAAATATACTGTACTGTAATTGCAGGTGAACTTCAGGGTTTTTGCAATAATTGTTTCAGTTTTAAGAAATAACTTGGCCAATGTCAACCAATCTATTAATATTTACAATTAATACAACTGAAATTCGTCATACAGGAATACTAATAGTGACTTGGTATTCTTGATATTGAAATTTATGAAAATGTTTATACTCTTTGTCTATTTCTTTCATAAAATATTTTTAATTTGCTTAAAATACGGCTTATAGGAACTAAAATATTATATAGTAATCTTAGGTTTTCCGTTACAAACTTTCCGGTACTTGTAGCCGCTTTATGTATGACGTAAGTACACTTAACGTCCAAATATAATTTAAACAATTTGGAACGACCTTATACAACGCAAGGCTCTCACGGACCAATCAGTGTATTAGGAATAATATAAAATTAAATTTAATATACATTTAATAATTCATCACTCTCAGTTTATAAGCACATTCATCAATACTAAATACATCGCCAAGATTACGCTGTCACAGCAAGACACTTGCTGTACTATAAAAACTCCATTAATAAATAGATCATTAAAATGACCCACAACATTTTATTAATAGAACACTAATTACTATTTCGTAGCATCTCGTAGACCCGTAGACCCAAACAAAAGACATAAACGCCATCTCTATTATCAAAATTGCATCATCGTGTTAATCGTGTGGTTTGGTCTCGGAGTGGATTCTTCGGAAAGCTCGAGTTCCGATGGGAAGAGTCAGTTCTCGTGTGAACCTGCGCCGTGGGAAGGAAAAGGTCACAGGTCGGGATAATTACGGCGCTGATTGAACGCGCGCATCTCACCGGGGGTGTTCGTACAGTGTGATACTTCGGCAAATCGTGTTCTCATTGTCGAGGGAAACCTATAGTTCCGATTGGAATTCAACAATCTCGTGGGAAGGTTCAAGGCATGGGTTGAAATTATTGCAAGCATACGTGACACAAAGAGTCAACAAACCAAGTGTGTTTATATTGATATGGTGAACGAAGTGGTACGTGTTTCCAAATGGACCATGATCGTAACTTTGTTTTGCAAGAAATCTAGTTCTCGGATCTTGCTATTTTCACATTAACGGGGCCGCCGCGTGGGAAGACACAGAACCTTGATTCTGTTGTATCTACTTCATTTAATGTACGAGTTATACGAATAGATAATTGTCTTGCCTTTTTGGGAAACAATCTATTATTGAATCGAATTTCTATTTAAAATGTAAGTGTAACATAGAAATCTGTTCATATTTCTTTAGTAGAATATTGTAAATGTAAACTGTGTTTTTTATATCATCAATTCATCATCATCAGCCGTAACGTCTACCATTGAGCAAATACCTCCCTCATTAGGGGTGGGTTTGCCATAGTCTCTACACTTGGCAGGCATCTTGAGGATCATAGCGTAAGATGGTATTTCTTTAAAAGGCGCTGCTGCCCACCTTCTGGTATATTCGTAGCCTTTTACGACTCATGGAAATTATGTAGGGGTGCAATTCTAGACCGACAACTCCCGTGGTTCTTTTTAATTACCACCGGTGAATCTTGGCCACATTTATGATTGTGACTGAAATTGTCTGTAGCTTTGAAGACCATGCACTCATAGTGTAGACCGTACTCGCATGAACAATGTGGGAAGGGCTCCTTGACACCGGTTTAGCAAAATGTCACAGTAATTTGCAAGCAAAACCAAATAACTTATTACAGTTAAACTAATCTATAATATTGTCTTTGCGTAGAATGCACCCGTATTTGCTTCTTTGGATGTTTTTGGAAGTAGTTTATTGTAATAACGTTTGTATACGGGGACATATATACATATCATGGCAGGTTAAGACGGGTGAACACGGCAGAATAACTATAAAAGATAAAAGGTTCTTTTTTTTAAGAATCCACGTTGTGCTTATACAACCTGTTCAGTCATATTTCCCAATAAAAGTACATTGTCTGAAACAACTTGATTTAATTCGGAGCAACATTTTTTTATAAAGCCCTACGATTGCATTGTTTTAACCTCAACCTCAACGATAAGTTTCCAAAGAATAAATTTATCTTCTATTTACTTATATACGTCCTATATTCTCACACTTTCCCCTCACTTGAGTTCGTCATGAATAACCTGACTAATATACTTGTGACCAAATATATTGTTTTGTACTCACTTAAATCAATTTGAATATGTGGGCCAATTAACAGCATTAACAACACTAACATAAGTAAACATACGGCAGCTTTGAGTTGCAAATAATATTGGAAGCCAACAACATCCACCTGCAAAGTAAATAAGCCAAGAAGACAAATCAGCTAATTATACGTCGTTTTACATAAAAAACACTACCGACCCGCAATCGCCAAGCCAAGTAACGGTAGAAATCCTTGTGAGTCAATGACTAAGTAAATTAGCGGCAATATAAAAGCAATGACAACTTTCCGTTCGAGTCTGACTTTAAAATGCGTAGGAAATGCTTAATTGAGGTTCTGCTCTGAATTTTGATGGCAATGGCGCTTTTAAAAAGGTTCGAACGATGATAATTTAAAAGGTATCGATTGGGACCGATTCGAAATAATATCAACTATAATCATAAACTTGTAATGATAATGAGATACAATTTGGATGCTCTTAACATTACTATTAGTGTAGAATTACTGAGGCACGCGGATGCATACGTGAGAACACGATGGTATTCCCAAAGTAAACGGCATAATTTGGTTTAACATTCACATGGTCGAGGCTCAGCGTTTCATGTTCCTGTGTGAACCGAAAGCCGGGTCACAGGTCAGTTCCTTGATGAGAAAATAAAATAACAAACTGATTTTTTCACACACGTTTCGTATTATGATATCAAAGTCGGATGCAGCCATTTAAAATATGTATATTTTTGATTAAATTAATGTTCGTTTAAAATTCGTAATCATTCGTGTTTAGATGTTAGTCTGCATGAATTGTACGCTTAAAATGGTTAAGTAACAATCTCGAAAACTGATCAAGCCCAAATGGAGAGAAAGATCGAGTGTCGTATCGCCAATGTAAAATGAGGAATACGTAATCTTGAAATTGTAATACTCAGACAGGTGACTGAAAGTAGATTTACGCCATAAAGATTTTACGATGGAAAAAGGAAAGGTGATAATGATCTTCAGCAACGATGATTGATGAATGGAGTTGTATTATAAAACACCAGAATCTTATATATTTGGCTTGAGCATAAAGTATCCATCATAATTTAATATCAAGGCAGGTTCTCACAACATACAATTTATTCTTACTTTAGCGAATTTAAACAGTGTACACAGGGCTTAAGTTTTTTTTGTATAGCTTTATTGTGGCATTATTTATGTTTTTTACATGTTTTTACTTCTATATCACCTGCCGGTAAATACTGGCCAAAGATATTTTACAGACTAATCTTAGAATAGGCTCTGACTCTGAAACACAGCTGCCAGAATAGGCTGTTAGGTGATGCCCTACCCCTAAACGGTGACCTACCATAGGCTACTGCACAGCAGTACACATAGTGATTACCACTGGTCCCAACAGCTTTAAAAATGAAACACGTCCGTAACCGTGATAATATGCCTAGTAACAAGTGCAATGGCAAACCAATACAATAAACAAATCTTTTATGTAACATAAAGCGTAGGCTATGTGCGAGTACTCATTAGTTGTATATCTCTCAACTCAAGTGATATGGGTGCGTGGGACGCATGCGTTCCACAATAGCAAAGTCGATAGTACGTTGCACGCGCCGCCGGCACGTGGCGGAAAAGCGCGTAATGAGCCCGCACCTGCATGGCATGAATTAAGGGATTTCTCGCGCCCTCCCGTGGGACCAAAGGGAATAACGTAGCTCACGAATCGAACTGTTTGTTCTGTCAATAAGTGCACACTGGCAATAACGGCTGTCCAATATAGCTGGGCTGATTATGCCCGCTGGCTTTAATATTGTTACGAACTTTGTCAATAGTAATCAAGAAGAATATTTGTTAAGTATAGCACATTGTTTCGTTGAATATTGAACAAAATAGATGGCAAGCCATTGGAAATCCATACTTACTAAACTATAGATTCTATTCGCCGCTTCAGCCGCGTGGGATGGTATTGATTATGTCGGTGTCTACTTAGTGATCCAGAGAAAAGATACTATAATTATGTATTAAATAAACGAGTAACTTAGGAATCTATATTCACGTACGTACCATATTTTCAGCCGTTTTGGTAACTGTAACTAATATAAACTGTGGCATTTATAGTTATTATTTGAAAAAGCCTTTATTAAACAAAATACTATGAACTATATACAACACTACAGCTACTACAATAAAAGCATTTAGACAACCATAGCAGACTCATAGGCAGTCCAAATGCTCCAGCCCACTCCCAGTTGACAGCGTGCCCAGCATGCTGGCAGCATTGCCCCGTTGAATTGCAATGCTTATTCGTTGAGCCAAATATGTGCCAGCATTTTGATCACGCGTCACATCGACCAAGCGCTCAGATAGGTTTTGGAAAATACGATGAGCTCCCGGTCCCCACGGACCCAAATATTAAAATTTGAAAAACAATAACGTCATATGAATTATCCTATCTGTTAAAATAGCCATAATATCATATACCATGGGAAATTAACGAATTTTTTACAAATAATTTTCTTTAGTTTACTTTAATAAATTATATTGTAAAAGGTAAGTACATACATCATCTGGTATTTTTTTTTGATATGGCCGACTTTTGTGACACTATGTTATTATTATTTAATATGTACGTAAACTTAAATATTTTAAAAGTGGTGTAACAACAAAGAGTTTTCAATCTATGTATCTACACATTTTTTTTAAATATCGAAGAGTACATAGTTGATAACATGAATTTCCGTACTTGTTTAATATATTAGATTACTATTCTTTGATACTCAATAGTACTTTATATCCCAATTCATCCAGTTGTTTTGATAACTCAGACAAGGGGCTTATTACTATACGTTCACAGAGCTATTGTTTAGGGGCGCACTTAACCGCATTTACACAAAGTGTAATGCTGTCGTGGTATTACTGATCAATCAGGGTTGAGGGTATCACGCGATGGGAGCGGCACGCGCCCGGCACTCCCACGGCACGCGTGAGGGGTCACTGCTAACTAATCTACGACAAAGGCTAAAATTATTATGCCCATACTAACTTGGTTACTAATCTAGGAAGAGGGTGAAGTATTCTACTACACCGGATTCAATATAATGTATAAAGGAACCTTTCTGAAAATAAAGGAAATAGTTTGTGTAAAATTAATGAAACAATTCTTGTGTTAAGTAAAGTTAAGTAAGCATCACGTGATGCACTGAAAATATACCACATTTTTTAAAAATAAATTAACTGTCGTGTATGCCCGGCACCCCACAGAAGTCGTGGGGTGCCGGGCTAGAATGTCACCCCCCATTTCTAACCGTGAGAGGCGAGTAAGGGTAACACACTAGAAGGTGGGCAGCAGCGCTTTCTGAGGAACTGATATTTTACACAGCAATCCCTAACACGCCTGCCAATAGTATGGCAAAACCTCCATAATGGGGAAGGCTGTGTTAAGCAGTAGACAATCCTGCTGATACAGTACAGTGATATTTTTGAATGAATTCGGAACTCAAGTTTATTGAAAAAAAAATCAGAAATTAAACCTATAGAAGATATTTTATAAAACACAAAAGATTTAGCTTAGAGCTCGCATTAGTGGTAAAAGTATAGTGTTCAACTTAGGTGTAAGTTATCATTGACGTCTTCGAACTTTAATCGTCCTTGCTCGCTATGCTCCCTATGAGTTTCAATAGCTCGAAAGCCGTTAATTACTTACTACCCTTGGTAACAATCTGCTATTAAATTTGGGTGGCTTTCTATCCCAAAAAGGATTTGGTTTACTTCTCTTAACAAATAACAATACTGTCAACGAAACAACTCTACAGGAAATGTCCAAACAATAATTACAACATCCTATTTGTTGTAACCAATTTAACACTTCAATATTAAAAGCCCGTCCACAAGAAAGCGTTTATTACACCTGCGAGATGAAATGAGTCGACAGATTTTTTCTCCGTCGTCGGTCCCAAAGCGACACGGTCATAAAAACACCATAGATTGTCATTCTAAATTATCTTAAGGTGTTTATGCGTCGCTTAATTTTTTTCGCGTCTCGTTTTTTTCACCTGTTGTCTTGTCTTTGAATATGACAAAGGAAATGTACCTGTCCGCCTAAGACAATATTCTGTCAATTGCACAGCAAGGTGCTTTTGATGCAAGATTGGAGGAGCCTGGACAAAGGGCTGGAACGTGAGGGCACAATACTTTACCGGTAAAACAAAATAGGGAAGCTGTAAATCTAATATCTCAGGTAGCCGTGAACACACGTATTGACGCGGAAATGGTCAGTATATTAAACGTGCTTTATATTCGATATAAATGTTCTTTGGTGAGAAAGCAAATAAAATAATATTTTTTAAAATATACTAACGTGTTTTATTCATCAAGATTATTTGAATTGCAGCGCCGCAAATCCACAGACATTCCCATTAAAACTTTGTTCATTCACATATTATTTCGTCACAAATATAATTAGTGCGGATTTAAGTTCACGTTAGGATAATAATAATAACTTGATTAATATAATTAAACATTTTTGTTTACCGGCGGTATGCCTTTATTAAACAAATACTATGAACTATATACAACACTACAGCTACTACAATAAAAGCATTTAGACAACCTATAAGTCAGAGCAGACTCATAGACAGTCCAAATGCTCCAGCCCACTCCCAGTTGGCAGTGTGCCCAGCATGCTGGCAGCATTACCCCGTTGAATTGCAATGCTTATTCGTTGAGCCAAATATGTGCCCAGCATTTTGATCACGCGTCGCATAATTAATTAAGTAAGTGTTCTAAGTATATTGCCCCGTGAATGCTTGGCTATAATTGCCAGAAGGTGAAACTATCTGAAAAACTGTGGGGACTATATGTAGGGCTTCGAATAAAATATTATTTATAGCGCCCATATTTTAACCATCGATATAAACATTATACTGATAAAATTATAACCAAGCAAACTAAAAACAAAGATTTTTAAAACAAATTAACAACACAAGACGTTATGTTATATCTATATCATAAGCATACAACAATTGTATAACGATCAACTAACTCCAAATGAAGCAATTCACTACCTGAGTTCTTTACTCCCGAACTCAAGGTGACTTAAGTCTTTTTGCCAGGTTTTTTACACGGTCAGTATGTTATTATTGTGATTTGGACCTCTTTGTGTGGTCGCTGAGATATTTGGGTTCTTTAGGGACTCGAATAGATTTTAATTGTAATTTGTGTTTAAGCATGGGCCACGCAACGTGAAGCACACAATCGCGTGAATGAACTAGATGCTTCGATTTTGAAATGCTTGTTAGATCAATGCAATTTAATTTGGAAGGTACGATTTTTTTCTTGTAATTATCAATGTCTAATCCAAATTAATATAATAAAGAGGAAAGATTTGATTGTTTGTTTGTTTGTTTGGAATTAATATAGGCTCTGAAACTACTGGACCGATATGAAAAATTCTTTCTCCATTAGAATTCTACACTATCCATAATAAACATAGGCTATAGAAGATTTAAAAAACGTTAGAGATCCGTATGAAAGCTTCGATAATGTTATACCAAGTGCGAAAAAAATACCAAAAAGCGTTATATCGCGTACGCTGTGGAAATTATTGAAAATAGACCAAAGTGATGACCACAATTTTATAGAGGACATCGGTATCTATAAAAAGTCCCCTATACCATATGTCTATCCACTACTAATGTGTTAACCACTTTTAATGTGTAGAAATTTATAATTTTTTTGTTAAATAACCGTGTGAAGCCGGGAAGGTCCGCTAGTATATTATATATAATACCCGATGAATGTCCCTGCTCTAATGATAAGTATAATAGATACGATCTCTTCTACTAATATCACACGTAAGCGCTTAGGTGAATATGTTGTAGGACCACGAGAACACAGCCATTTGTTTATGTAATTTGTTGTACTAATTTGGTATGAAATTTGCCGCATGGCATGACGAAAATTTTATTTTCTTGCGATTTATTTTATAAGCCAAGCCTGGTCAATAGGACCAAAAGCGCGGGGAAATGACGCACCCAAACGGCTGCAATGTACGGGTAACAGAATATATTTCGAATCATACTTAAATTATGTAACCACTGTAATCAAATTTATTTGTATAGTTAATAGAAGATAAACAGCAATAGTTACAAAAGTTAGTCATTACAAAAGATCTTGTTCCTTTCTAATCGACTTCCAAAAAGGAGGCGGATATTAATTATATGTTTGATATTATTATATGGCGGATATATGTGTTTTTTTCTTCAAATGTTTGTACCTTGATAAAAAGTTGTCAACCGGTTTGGAAGATAGATTTTTTGTTCGACAGATAATAAAATATCAAAAAATATAAAGTTATGGGTACAGTTAAACAACATTTTAATGAATATTGATTAAAAATAATAAAAACTCTTTAAGTGCGTAATTGAGTACTAGGAATTATTTGTGTGCATTACCCGAGCAATAAAATCACTTCTGGAATAAATTGAGCTCTACAAATAATTAGAGCGTTATACGCTGCAAATGTGCACCAAATAAAAAAATTGTCCACTTTGCCGTTTTGTTTAAAAAAAAGGAAAAACGAATTCTGCTGGAGTAACGTTGTTCCAGCAAGAAAATTTTAATCGGATGATCGGAAAGAAAAATTAAGTATATGGACAGATAGCTTATATTTGTGCGTAAATATGCGCCAAAAATTAAATTTGTGCGTCGTAAGGTTTTCGTGATATTTCATTTCCTGCTGGAGTAACGTTTAGCAAAATCTTATTTCTCGAAAACCAATAATTGTGCGACCTTATAATCAAAGTATATTAGTAGCTCTTAATTTGTGCTTATTTGTGACACCATTAGGTTTTCAAAAATCTGTACCATTTTAATGTAATTGTGCAATTACGAAAATAATAAAAAAATGTCTAGCGCTAAAACGAACAAACAGTTGTACTCACTAAAAACGATATTTGGTTCTTCTTGTTATTCCATTCGTGAAAAGTAAAGTTACTAGACAAAATATACACGCATTTTTCAATAATATCAATATATGTCGCAACGACAGTGTCATAGTTAGACATCAAAATGCAAGAAATAGAATTAATATAGATTATTATTATCTTTTTATATATATAAAATTACAATTTCTTTTAGGTTTAGCCGCCAACTGCAACTTTTTCATTCACTTCTAGAGCGTTTAATCATTTTGTTCACATATTCATCCTACCTGTTAGTTTTTTTTCATACAGCCTCCAGGGTCCGTGAGAGCGCGACAAGTGGATGCCTTCACGTCGGGCCATTGTTCCCGCCCCCTCGCACCCTTCAGGTACCCTTCACACCCCCGCGGGCTCAGCTACTGGGTGACCAAAATTGTTAAACTCAGTTATATTAAACTACGATAAATGGCATTATTATTTCCATTACTCGCTAATAATTTTTAAGTTGGGTGTGACCGAGCTATATATATAAATATGTCACGCTTGTATACCCTAAAGCCTAAAGGGTTAAAGAACACCTATGCTTCGCTAGACACTATTGATCAAATGTAGTTTTAGCACGTCGGAGGCGAGTCTGTTACCATTCTTGGTACAGCACCAGACTCCGAGTTATTAGGTTAAAAAATATCAATAACTGCCCAACCTGGGGATCAACTCGAGGTCCTCTGATAGATTCCAAAAGTATGCCTTGTTTTTAATATCATCACAAAACGCAGCATTACATTATGCTAATAACTATAACATAAAATACGAAACGTTTGTAAATTTTTGCTGTGTATAATAGTATGGTTATAATAATATATTCTTTCTTTTTCTTTAGTAATATTATAAAGAGGAAAAATTTTTGTATGTAACAAATAACTTATAAACTACTGGACTTATGTAAAAAATTCTTTCACCATTAGAATTCTACATTATCCCTTATGAACATAGGTTATAGAATATTTTTATTTTAATTTGAAGTTTTTGTCAAATACCCGTGTGAAGTCGGGGCAGCCGCTAGTATTATATATATTTTTTTATTTTGGTAATAGAAAAATAAACATTTCGTCTGTTCCGATTGCAACAACCATTCCAACAACAACAAACGCGGAATGTCGGCAAACAGGTGTACTAAGAAATTAATAACAACAAAATAATTTACGGACCCAGAAATAAACAAGAATACAGAGAGGACAAAGTGCATGTCACGAGCGCAACGGCCTTATTCAGGGCCGCCCAGCGGCTCGCAGGCAGACGAGGCGCCCACCGCTCCGCATCGTCGGCCGCCATGCGCCATGGGGAAAAATCAGGCTTCGCGCCCCCGCCCCGCGCGCCCATTGGACCGCCCGCACTCGGGACCCGCCCCGCGCCCCACCAGACACCATAAATACCACACCGTACCGCGCATCTCCTCATTCCTCGCTTGCGATCCGCAGTGCCCGCACGTTACGCGCTCGCGACTCAGTTCCAACAGCCCAGTGTTCGTGTTTAGTGTCACTCACGATGAAAGCAATAACGGCAGTGTGCGCAACCGGCGCTTCGGTACCCGCGATTGCCGCCGGACGAGTGCAACGGCACCGAGATGGAGAGAACGCGGAGATCCAGATGTATCTGTCCAAGCTGCAGGACCTGGTTCCATTTATGCCGAAGAATAGGAAGATCTCAAAGTTGGAGGTGATCCAGCATGTGATTGACTACATCTGCGACTTGCAGTCAGCGCTGGAGAACCACCCTGCAATGGAGCAGTTCGACGCGGAAGGCGCGCTGGCGTCGCTGCCCTGCGTCGCAACTCCTCCCGCGCGCCGCCCGCTTGGCCCTCGCGCTGCTCCCAACACCATCCTCCGCACAACACCATCCATCCAAGAACACAGAACCCAAACGGTAAGTTTCACTTAAATTCTTATTTAAAGCCTTTTTCTGCTAAATCCTATGTAACTTCCACCCTAAAAACACGAAAAATAAATAGGTAGTTATCAATCACTGCAAAAGAGTTCCGTTTGATATGAGAATGATTAGCTACTAGCAGGACTTGAACCCGCTCCAGGAGGACTGAATTATAATATTCTCGTTCAGGATACTTACAAAATTCTCTGACGTCAATTGTAGAAATTATTAAACATAACATAATACTAGTTTGAAGGACTATTTTACAAACACTAAACTAAAATGCCAACAAAACAGACAACGTCGCACTATCCAAAGTAGACACTATTGCATAAAAAGTAAATGAAATCGCTGTCGGCATTTTGCGGCGCGCACCTGCGCGTTTCGCAAGCGGGAAGGTAAAAGTGGAGATGCTTGATTTCACAACTCACAACACGTGGCGACATACGCATAGTTAGTTAAACAATCACCTAACCACCGTCCCAAAATAATAAACGCTTTTTTAGAACTAGAATCTAGTTGCTTGCACATCTTCAAAGTAAAACAATTAGCAACCTAGGTGCTTATGTACTCAATTTCACGATTTCCAAACTATTGAGTGTGTTATTTCTTGGTCACGTCAGTTTTATTATTCTTTTATCATCATCGGTACAATCATTGATTAGTTAAATGAGTAGCATAGCGAAACGCTGGTCACGCATGCGTGACTGCTGTTTTGAATTTCAGCCTTGACGGCTGGCCACCTGCGCCGGCGCCGCGCAAACGACCGTGTACTGACACACAATCTGAATATTCAACACATATTTATCTTACGGCGTTTAACATTCCGACTGACACCTGTGTGTGATTGCCATTTCATCATGCTGATGTAGGTCGTTGAAGAAAAATAATATGTTCAAAAGTCAAATTCGAAATCGTGAAGAGATTGTGAGTTTAGTCTGTTCGATGGGCAGCAGGTGCATCGTGCAGGATTTATTCGTGCGCCTGCGATTACGAGCCCCAGCGCAATGCGCGCTCGTTAATACTTGGTCGCGCCACGTAAATTTTAATCACTGCCAGTTGTTGGAACAGAGGGAAATGTTCAAAACAAGCGTGATTTAGGAGACGCAAGCTGCCCGTGTTGAATTTACAATAACGTGACTCTGGCATAGCGTAATGTGCACATGTTAAGAGTTTAAATTAAGAAACAAAGCCATCTCGTTGCCCAGCCTCTGCATCGGGGCCCTTTGTCTCAATAAATCCAAATCTCCTTGTTATTGTCAATAGCTTATTTGTCTAAAGATACCAAAATGGATTAGATCAAGCACTAGAACTAAACCCACGCATCTGTTGCTATAGGCAAATGTGGCCATGTTCGTAAATCATTAGAGAAACAAGAGATCGAGTTAATTAGCCACAGGCGCCGGCGGTATCTCGCCATCCAACGATATTTACTAATACAGCGCTACTACTGTAGGTACCGGAATGTCGACTAAACGGGCAGCATTCCTGAATACAAATGTGGATTCGCAATTCGTTCTTACAAGGACATTGGTCGCAAATTCTCTACCATAAATTAGATTTGTATTCAATCCTAGTTTATGACTGTTTTTGAATTTACTTATGTCTGTTTTCGTTTAGAAATCTAGACTTACCAACACATTATGGTTCGCTTTCTCATTTATTGTCCGATCTATCCGAATTGTCTCACCACCCATCAGAGTTTTTCGTATTTGGAAGCGTGGGTCTACGTTATAAGTTTGATTGCAAATTAAGCTTGTGATACGTAGCTAGAAAAAGAGAGTGCTCTCGGCGATCGTGCAAGAATGTTACGTACCATCGTGCGGTCGTGAGGCGGCATTTCACGAGCCGGTATCTGACGGGGCATCGCAGCCGCAAGCCTCCGTCACGAGCATAAGCCACAGAGTGCGACAGTAATTGTTGCTCGCAGCTGCAAAGCCCAAGGCGCTTACGGGGCCGTGAGATCGATGCTTGATTCTGTCTTGCATTACTTTCGTTAAAACTTTTCTTAATTGGCATTCTGTTTTCCTTACAGACTTCACGAACGTTCAATCTCTCTTTAGGCTAGAACACCTGTCTTCTTACTTAGCTCTCGTTGCATACCATTCTATATTTGACTTATCACTTCAGCCATAATAAGCTGTTAAGTACTACAATAAGTATTGTTATGCGTGTAATCCATTGCGGCGGCGGCGGCACCCCTATATTATGTTGTATAAAGGGTTCCACACCCCATCCATAATCATATCTCTCGATTCATTGATATTGTATTAACAAGCAAGTCGTTTGTTTCTATCTCTATTAATTCGGTCTTAACTCACGTCATAATGTCACGGCACGTCAATATGAGTTAGTTCAATTACCAGCCCGCATGTTTCTTTTAGAATCAATTGCTGTCCCTCGAAGATCAATTGTATTATGCCCTGCTCTACGTACACGGGCATCTATTGGTAATAGTTAGATAGAGATTGAGGCGAGGCGAGTTGTACAGCTTAGCGCCTACGCGCAGAGTCCATCCGACAGGCGACACTAACGAGCCGCCAGGTGTTCTCGCCCACGCCGCCGCCGCCGCCCGTCGCCGTCTCCGCCACCCGCTCCTCTGAATATCTTTGTCTCCACTCGCCTCTCGCATAAATCGCGCACGTGAAAGTTTACGAGCACCTTTATGCTTCTTTGAAGCGATAAACCTCGAGGCGGACCCAGACCAGACAATGCAGCACCACCGCAAAATGTCTTGGCGAACCTCCGCACACGTGCAGTGATTTCACCAATCGGTTGGATTCCATCGACGACAGATCGATCGAGGGCATTGTGCGTGTAACGGTCGCTCACAGCTGCGTGTGAACACACGTGAAGGCGCCGGTGGCCGGATAGCTAAATAAATGCGATGAACACAGAACGTACTATTCATTATCCAGCCGACAATGCTCCTCTCATAAAGGGATTTCACGTGTGCGCTCTCGCAAAGTCCCGATCCGTTCGGGACATGTGTGCTCTCCCTTTGGTATGTGTCCGTAAATAGGGTGTGGCCACGTGCGGCCGCTCAGCTGCACCGCGGATGCACGGACGGGAAGCGGTAATCCAACACACGCTGATACTGAGAACGCACCAATGAAATTGCCACTGTAGACCTGTGAAACGCCACTCTAGTTCTACATCCAAAACTATCCCGGGGCGTGATCATTTAAATGTCATAACTAAAAACCTGTTGCAAAATTGGGGTGGTAAAATAACCGGTCTATTGTACGGGCTAATGAATTAAAACAGTAGTGTTGAAACAGAGCACATATGCAGTGACAGATGGCCGGACGCGGGCGGGATGCGCATGTGCCACCCGATGTACTATTTTGTAGCAATCACTAATAACAGTAATTGAAGAGGGAGACGACATTATTGGACGTAATAAATAAAAATCATTTATAACGAATGAACATGCTGGTTTAATCTTTGACTTATCAGCGGCTATGCGTAGGTACGTCAGCTAGGGAGACATGTGCGCGCGCATATGTGCAATGATTACTAACCATGCCCTCACTCACTAGTTAAATGAGTTCACCTTCTGTTCTTATGACAAATACTGATATAATTCCAAGCCTTTTGTAATTTTGCTTATCGGTTTTTCCTTTTGTTGCAGACGCCAGAAAAGCAGAACCAGCCGGACAGGCCGTCGTGCTAAGTGATTAACTTAAGGGACAATACAATTTATGGTAAAAGTGAATACCTCGAAGAACGGCTGGTGGCAGTGGAGGCTGCAGCTGGGAGGCCTGGTGCAGCCGCAGTGCGAGCGACCCGGCATCAGTTCCAGTATAAAAGTCATCCTCAGCGATGATATCCTAATTGAGATCTCGTTACGATCAATAATCTAATGTATTTTGTTTGTGGCATTACACAGAAAGACTAGCATTGCAATGCAATCGAGCCAAGTCGCTAATGCGGCAGGGGCCTGTTTTGTTATAATAATGATGTATTTGTGTAAAAAGCTTTACTAGATAGTTATTAGTCACTTGAATGTAAACTCACTTTTGTAAATAATATGATGAGTGGTTTTGTGAAAACGTTATGAGTTGTCTGGCAAAGAAAAAGATTTATTTGATTTAAATATACCTATCAAAATGGTTTTTCATATAAAAAAAGTAAATTGATTAAATTTTCAATTTTAGTTTCATATCTTTCTGTCTATATCAGTTTTATTCCTAGATTTTTAGTTATAAACGATGCTTCCATTAATGTCAAAGAAGTGAACCGATTCTAAGTTGGTTTGCATTATTTAATTTTATGATTTAAGTTAAAATCTTGAGTGTGATTTTGCATAGCGATATTGTTGCTATTAAGTTAAAGAGAAAATTATTATGTGAGTGCAAAACGCAAAATTCTTCAAATAACTTATTGTTTGCGTTTTGCACAAATCCTGTAAATAGTGTATGTAATAATAAAATTTTAAAATATGAAGTGAAAAAATTATGTGTTTAGACCTTTTATGATTTTATCTCGATTTAAGGTGAAGATGCTTTAACTATCTTATATTACTTTTTATAGTGTATTATAATTTGAATAGACTGTTATAGTTTTAGTTATTGAGGGATGCGTTGCAAATGAAAGATGTTGTTAAAATGTGGGTAGTTTGGTGTGCATTGTTAACTAACTGTACCATAAATGTATTTAACTCAATTGTTGACGATTGCGCTATAAGTGTAGCGTCAGTGTTTAATGGTATAAAGCAATCGTCAATGGTTAAGTTTTGAAGTAAGCTTGAGACTGCACTTAGTTCATTGTTCTCGACTCGAGCAGCTATACACTTAAACATAATTAAGTCACAAAATTACAACACTTCGAGTGCATTTCACAATAACCAATTATTTCCTTTTTATTTAGTTTTTAACTTTGCACTGATTTTTGAATAAGTAATTATAATTATGCAGATGAAAAAATCTAAACAGAAATAAAAGATGTATGATAAATTGAACGACAATCTTTTTTTACCCCGTTATTGAACCCAAATCCTTTCCAATACCTATTAAGTCATAACAACATAGAGCAGAGAAGTCATTACTCTTATTATAAATTAGGTAGTAAATTCTACATGTCAATTAACAGTGGACTGATTTAACTTGAATGAGCTAAAGAAGAACTTATTACTAAGATTTTGCAACAAGGATAGGCCCTACTGCTGTCATTATGTGTCTGTTCGTCCGTAAGACGGGTCATAGTAAACGGCACATTAGATATTTTGTGTAGAATATTGACCCAAATTCGTTTTTACGAGAGACATTTCTATCTCCCACACCTATAGCTGGAAATAGAGACTATATTTTCTTATATTGTCATTAATGGGGTCTTTAGTTATGATAGAGTACATATCTAAACTATGAATTAGAGTAATCATATTATAATTATCTAAGTTATCGTATATTGAGTAGCGTGCCATTCATTATTTTCAAACTTTGTACTAAAAACTATGGTATAAAAAGAGTGCTGTTTTTGCTTTTTCACAAGCTATGACTTTTATAATCAGTTTATGCCACACGCTAATTAATACTGCAGTAATGAAGACGACCCGTCTAAAAAGAGACGTAGATATAACCAAGAAGATAAAATACTCGGACGTAATTTTAACTAGCAACACAGAAACTATTTATACATTAAGGTAAAAATCAAAAAATATCCGCGAGATCATGTGATTGCATCACGGTCAATTATCGCAAGTACAATATTTGGTCAGCTGCGTGTTGTACTACATACTTCAACATTATCAGAAGTTATCCAAAAACAAACTTTGTGAGCCTTGAAATAAGGTAGAAATCAACCTCAAAACATTACAAACTACCAACAAACAAATTTACACCTTATGTCCACGTCAATAAGTTGAAAGTCAGCGGGCAGGTAACAACCGGCACAACGTAGTTAACATTTGTTCATTAAACATTAGTTCAATGTCGTCACGAACAATGCGCACAAAATAAAGTGAGATACCTAATAAAAATAAACTGTCAAGTGACTTAAAACAAAAACTGATATACAATATGCAAAAAAATAGATTGCGACCCTGCCAGGATTCGAACCTGGAATCTTCTGATCCGTAGTCAGACGCGTTATCCGTTGCGCCACAGGGCCGGATGCTGGGGACGTCGAAATAGGTAATTATACAGTGTTTACTCTTGAAACTTGTATGAAACTTTGATCATCAAAGCTTCTTGCATATATATCTCAAAATTAGATTGATTTACTTATATCATATTGTTATAATATGTTCTATGCTTATATGTAGCTAAAAAGTTTTTTCTGTCGATACTTTGAGTCCTATATGTTACAATATTAATAATCACCGATACAACAAAAACATCTGAGAAGCTTTTGAACACTTCGATTCGCCCAAAGACGTATTGCACTACACCCGTCACACGGAGACATACAGATCCATTTCGTCACAAATGACGAATTGCACTGCGCCCGTCACACTGAGACATACAGTTGCTAAGTCTCATGTGCCCGTATTTTTACTGGCTCTCGGAGACTGCTGCCGGAACACACCGTTAAGTGCTTGGTGACAGATTTTCTTCTGGTGCGTGGAGGTAGCTAGCTAGGCAAGCATTTGCAAAATGCCCTTCCACAATGCGATGATGCTTAAGCCGGCGGTGGAGTTCGAACCACGATCCTGTAACCCGACAGTCCACAACTATTACCGCTCGGCCATCATTGCTCCAAAACTCATCACTAGGATCCGTGATTCCTAAGTTTGTTGACTGTTTCTCTCCGTCGGTTTCCGTCGATTGCCTGATGGAGAGTTATATGTTATGTAGACTTGTTTATATTATCTGGTTTTAGTTTTGGATTATTCGACTCAAGCAGTCGGCTAACGATTCCGTTTAATTTCCTTACAGGATGATGCCTCTAGAGCAGTCATTTATAACATACTCGTACCTACGTCTAGGTTTGCTATATACACGCTTTTTGTTGAATAAAAGAAAATGAGAGGGTCATTTTCTTTTATTCAACAACTAATTATTAATAAAGAAAATATGACCCGTTATGCCCCGTTTCTATCGCTTATATATTAATTTTTAAAAGTTTTTGATATATTAAAAGAAAATTATAGAAGCCTAGTTAGTATACCCTTAATTTTTTATTCGAAAAATAATTGATTTAGCTCACGTTTGCAGGAAAAAAACGAAAAACCCGATACGAAACTTCACCACAAAAACGAAATGGAGATACACTAGTACAGAATGGCGGCCTTATCACTTATAGCGACTTCTTACCGACAACTATGTATACAACCAAGTATACAACTTTAACGGATTAGAGTGTTAACTTACTTTTGTCCCTTCAGGGATATACCTACAGGGTGAAGATATCATTGTTGGAAGTATTATTCGTTTAGAAAACTATCGCGAGTTTTGTCCATTATGACTAAATAGGCACCCGGCTGGGACTCGCGTTATATTTACCGGATAGATTCCGACCAGTTTCGGGCTATATTGTAGCCCTTTGTCTGGGAGTCACGGTTGCGCGAGGCGGCGAGCGCGGGCCTCAGCACGTAACTGACGTAACGATGGCGCTGTCTTTCCCGGCTCAGCTGCACTTGTCAAATTGTCCGATATGTCATTAGCTTCGTTGTCACTGTCACTGTTATGTGCCGTGTAGGGCTGTAGACACACCACACTAATCGTGTCAATTTCCTTGTCCACACGTACCGTATCCGCGCTATTGGTGTCACCTATCTTTAAAACTGTTTTCCATGCCGGCGGTATATTCCACCCACAATCCCGGTTGAAGTTAGCGTGACGGCATATTTCGATTGCCTCCCGTATCTTACGAGGAACGAAAAACTTCTCTTTCGCAAGGACGGATGCTTTATCGAAGCGCAAAAAATGATTAGACCCTGGGATGTGAGCGTGCTCCGCTACCGCCGATCGAACGGTATCCACGTTTTTAACACTTCTAATGTGTTCGGTGAGTCTGGTAGAAATATTTCTTTGAGTTTCGCCAATGTACGACTTACCGCAGTCACAGGGAATTCGGTACACACCTGGACCACTGAGCAGATCCCTGTCTTTGGGTGAGCGTAATAACTGTCGCAATTGTCCAGGTGGTCGGAATACAGTTTTTAGGTCATACTTCCGTTTCAAATAATGACTAATTTTGTCCGTCACCCCCTTGACAAATGGTAAATAAATTGGCGGACGTTCTACAGTGTTTGGTCGCTTACGCTTGCTTGTCTCCGCCCACCGAGTACATTGACTCCAGTTAAAACCATTTCTTTCCAGGACGCTCTTTACATGCTCCAACTCAGCACCGACATACTCAGGATCACAGATCTTAAGGGCTCTATTTATCAAAGATTTAGAAACAGATGCCAAGTGAGATGGGTGATGATGTGAATTCGCCTGCAGGTATCTATCCGTGTGCGTCGGCTTCCGATATACGGTATGAGTCAACAAACCATTTGGCTTACTTAAGACACGGACGTCCAGAAAAGGCAGGCTAGCATCATGTTCCTCTTCAACCGTAAACTGGATTTTGCTGTGCACGGTGTTCATGTACTGAGTAAACGTGTTTAAGTCATCTCTTGCTATAATAGCGAACACGTCATCCACATATCTCCACCAGTACCGCGGTTGTATAGGAGCGTTACCCAGAGCAATATCTTCAAAGCTCTCCATGAATATGTTTGCCACCACCGGAGCTAATGGTGACCCCATAGCCACACCATCCACCTGCAGGTAGTAGTCACCACGCCAGACAAAATAGCCACTTTTTAGACAATAATCGGTCCATTGAATGTATTCAGTAGGTAAATCAGATCCATGTATTAAGTCGGTGATTACCGAAATAGTGTCCTCTACTGGTACATTTGTAAATAACGAGGTAACATCGAAGCTGACCATTATTTCGTCTGGCTGCATACGTACTTCTTCAATTAGCTGGATGAAATGCCTTGAATCTCGCACGTGAGAACCCGTTTTACCAACTAAAGGTTGCAGGACCGCTGCCAAATGCCTGGAGAGGAGGTAAGTAGGCGCATCAATTTGGCTAACGATTGGTCGTAATGGCCAATCTGGTTTGTGAATCTTGGGCAGCCCGTAAATCTTAGGAGAGACAGGATTCTTTGGACGTAACTGTACCTTAAGGTCTTCGTTTGATGACTCCTGCAACAGCTTTAAAACCTTAGCAGTGACCCGAGTAGTTGGGTTATAACTGACTTTTTTGTACGTAGTCGTATCACTCACTAGGTTGTGCATTTTGCGTTCGTATGCATCGGTATCCACTACTACAGTAGCATTACCTTTGTCAGCAGGCAACACCAAAACGTCTTCATTATTTCGTAATTGTCTTAAGGCCAGTATTTCCTGCCTACTAATGTTAGTTTGGGGTGGTTTTAACTTACGCAACATTGCTGCTACGTCCTGCCTCATGCATTCAGCTTCCTGATGTGGTACCTTGTTTCGTATAACTGCATGGACAATTGCGACAGTTGCGACAGTTATTACGCTCACCCAAAGACAGGGATCTGCTCAGTGGTCCAGGTGTGTACCGAATTCCCTGTGACTGCGGTAAGTCGTACATTGGCGAAACTCAAAGAAATATTTCTACCAGACTCACCGAACACATTAGAAGTGTTAAAAACGTGGATACCGTTCGATCGGCGGTAGCGGAGCACGCTCACATCCCAGGGTCTAATCATTTTTTGCGCTTCGATAAAGCATCCGTCCTTGCGAAAGAGAAGTTTTTCGTTCCTCGTAAGATACGGGAGGCAATCGAAATATGCCGTCACCCTAACTTCAACCGGGATTGTGGGTGGAATATACCGCCGGCATGGAAAACAGTTTTAAAGATAGGTGACACCAATAGCGCGGATACGGTACGTGTGGACAAGGAAATTGACACGATTAGTGTGGTGTGTCTACAGCCCTACACGGCACATAACAGTGACAGTGACAACGAAGCTAATGACATATCGGACAATTTGACAAGTGCAGCTGAGCCGGGAAAGACAGCGCCATCGTTACGTCAGTTACGTGCTGAGGCCCGCGCTCGCCGCCTCGCGCAACCTTGACTCCCAGACGAAGGGCTACAATATAGCCCGAAACTGGTCGGAATCTATCCGGTAAATATAACGCGAGTCCCAGCCGGGTGCCTATTTAGTCAGTATTATTCGTTGCTGGTAGAGCTGCTTATTTTATTTTTGAACACCTAATAAAGCTGTTGAGAAGTTTAAACTGACTAATATACCTGTTTCGAAGTTCAAGCGTGATATATACAAATTTATAGACAAACCATTGATAGAAGAGATATGTACCCAACCAGCTGATTTACCATCTATCTGATCCTAACGATATTCAAAATGTTCTTATTGAATCAAAACATATCTTCCAAATAACTTATCAACGAATTGTGGTTACTTACCCAGAGGTGATCTACCCCCTCTGGGATAACAATGTGTGATTATGTTATGTTATGGTTATACCGTTTATTGATCTCCATTCCAGCGAGTTGTCAGCATGATAAACCATATCGGTGATAGCTGAGCAACGCCTAATGTGATTACCAACAAGTGCGCCTGCACTGATTAGGGTTACCAATCATTCAGATTTCCGAATATGTGTCCAGGTTTTTAGCCTTGCGTCTGGATTTTTAACACTCCGGACTTTTCAAATAGGGGTAAATTTCAAGTACAAAACAGTCAAATTTACTTCAGAATGTCTTATTTACAGCAATAATTTAATAAATATTTTGAAGCGCTCGTAGCGAAGTTTGCTTAACCATTCTGAATCGATCAGCAAAGTTAAGCAACGTCCGCCGCGGTCATGAGTTGGATGGGTGACCGCTGGTGACATTACTACTGAGCGCTTCCGTGCTTCGGAGGGCACGTTAAGCCGTCGGTCCCGGTTGCTGTCTTAGGATGGCAGTCGTTACAGCATGGTGGTAGGGCACTTTGCGAATGCCCGCCTGGCTAGCTACCACCCTCAAGTTGAAAATCTGTCGCCAAGCACCTAACGGTGAGTTCCGGCAGCTGTCCTTGAGAGCCAGTAATTCTAGGTTAGCCTGAACAACATCCTCGACCACATCATCACTTACCATCAGGTGAGATAGTGGTCAAAAGGCTAATCTATCAAGCATAAAAAAAAAAAAAACAAAACATATCCCTGCAGTTAACTTGAGCGAATTTAACTTTTCTAGGTTACAAAAGCCAAGAAAATAAGAGTTCTTAATCTTGTACAACCGAACCTGGCATTGATTGTGAGACCACCAAGTTAATAAAAATTTAAAACCATGTATGTATGTAATAATATATTCAAGACCGTGTAATGTAAATAATAGAGAACCACCAACGTTTTACAAGTCGATATCAATGTCTGAACTTTTACGATAATATCCATATTTTTGTCAAGACTTCCAATTTTGTGAGGTAGCCCTATCACTAAATGACCTTCTTGGTGCAAAAAGGCTTATCGTACACCTACGAGTACTAATGATTTCGAAGACGCGGATTTTACAATTAGGTTACACAAATAATGACTCGGTTTTTTTTACTCAACACGTTTACTAAAAATATTATTTACCTTTATCTAATGTCAGACATACTACGCAGAATAGTTGTCGTAGAACAATAACATTTGATATAGATGTGAATCAATTATGAATAAGGCACAGTCATGACTGAGACTATTTTCCAGCCCAGTCTTAGACAATACCAGATGTTTAAATCGCGATATTTTAAAAGTTATTTGCTTATCTAAGAATTTGCGGCCATATAATAGGCTCCACAGCTTGAATAAGGCTTAATAGTAAGTAGACTACTGCTTCAAGGCAGAGTATCTGACACTGCTGATGGGAGCCACCAAAACGCACTCTGACTAAAGAGAGTTGCCATCTGGTAGTACCATAGATACTCGTAAGTGAAAGGATATTGGTAAGGATATGACATATGACGTGATACCTTCCAATAAAACAAAATAAAAGAGAAAAGTGTGTAAGGATTACTGTTAAGGACTATTATTAAGGACGATTATTATTAAAGACGCCTCTACCAATCTATCATCTGTCGCCTAGGTAATACAATTTTTTTTAATAATTGTAATATATGTTGTTAAAACACGTTAAAAAGGAATGGCCCCGAGTTTCTTGCCGTTTATCTCGCAGTGACTCAAAGACTTTTTTGCTGAACGTGACATAAGAATGTACTTAGGATATTTAAATAGGTATTAAAATTTGTAATTGATCTTCATTAGAGCATCGACGCCGAAGTTGAATAAATCATTTTGACTTTTGATGCCACCGCTTAATATAATATTTTGTTAATTATAGTCCTACATTTAGAAAATTGCAACGTTATAAAATATTTGATATTATAATCCAATTAATTTTAGTCAAATCAATTAATATTATCAAATATTTCAATTAATTTTTATGTTTCAAATTAGTTTTATGTTTTAATATCGCTGTTATAATCCTAATTACAAAGCTCAATTCAAGTACTACAGTACTCAAATAGTGGATTTACGCATCTTCGTAAGAGGTCGTCGATCAAAAATGGTTGCAAATCAAAATGAAATTTGATAACTACAATCGTAATCAAAAAACCTATCAATATAATGCCATCGTAAGGCCCTAACAAAACCATTGTTGCAGGCGAATAGAATATTATGGTTAATTACAAAATATCAATCATCCCTAACTTTCATTAATTCATTAAAATCACTTATTGAAAATCAAATTTTAGAAAACTTGAAAGTTTTATTAAAATTCAGGTTCCGCCTGGTAAAACGGGACCCTGTTACCAAACCTATGCTGCCTGTCCGTCTATTTGTCAGAACATTGACATGGTAGAAATAACGAATATTTAGAACCATAATATTTAGCTGCTTGAATTTCACAGAATATATTATGATATTACACTAATTACGTTAGATATTCTATAGTATTAAAATCTTATATATTTATATCAAGTCAATAACTATGTTATATCTATAACATAAATTATGTATTATAGAAAAGTGGCTACGATAAACGACGATAAGAAGCAACAGTTTAGTCCCACAGTTCGTAATGATATGTGAACACAGGTGGATGGAAGTTCTTTATCAGTGAAGTAGTCTACATCCTCGAAAAATACCGTTGCATACGTAAGGAATAAAAATTAATACTATAGGACGCTGGATTCTCTCTTTCTTGACACGGATGTTTTACTATATGAAATCAAAGGTATGCTAATAAACTTCACCTCATTTATACTTGTCAGAAATTACAATATTAACATTATGAACCACGAAAAAATGAAAACAGACATTATTAATGACATTAAAGATGATATCAAAGATGATATTTGCGCAGATATCCGGGATGATATTAAAGACGAAATAAGAGATGAAATCAGGGATGAACTAAAAGATGAAATCAAAGAGGACATCCAATATGACATCAAAAATGAAGTCAAAGGTGATATCAAAGATATTCGAGATGAAGTCAAAGCTGATTTGAAAAGAGACATCAAAGATGAACTGAAGAAAGAAATCAAAGATGAATTGAAAATAAGAATCAAAAACGAATTGATGAAAGAAATTAAAAATGAATTGAAATCTGAAATCAATGACGAAATAGAAAAAGAAGTTAAAGAACGGTTGAGGAAAAAACCAAGAGTTTAAAATGATTCTAAAAAATAAATGGATCGCTACAATACACAGAATAAAAGCAATATCCAACTTCCTCTTCTGATTAAGCTACCAAAAACTGTAAAAATGCAATGTGTAGGAAAACAGTAAGAATTATGCAATCGTATATTTTTTACAAACGTGAACGTTCTTCTCTTCGGTTTCTTTAAAATGGAAAAAAAGACACCCAGCCCAACCAACTACCAGCTTCATCACTGTACTTATAACAATAAATACTTTTTATATATATTTTTACATGCTTGTTTGATTTTATTAGATTTTATCTTAGAATATGGTGAGAATGAAGGAAGCGAGACAGATACCTATGGTACACATGGCATCTAAAAGTAGAGTTAAAACCTAGAGTTACTGGCTCCCAAATAGGGATGATCTATGATGCAAAAACATCGATTATGACATCGGTGGTATCATCGAAAGCTCATCATCGATAACATCGATGTTTTAAGCAAACGCCTAAGTTAAATGAAACAGTAATATTTCTCATATTTATCTGTGGTAAAAAAATATGTTCTAAGTCAATAGTGACGTAGCGCACGTTTTTGAAGGATTCTTTTTGAGAATGAAACTAGTAAAACGTGGAATTTAATGAACAAATAATTAAGAAAAATAATTCCGAGAATATTAACTCGATATCACTGACCACTGGGAAAGTAAACAATACGGTTTTGATTTGAAAAATTTGAAAAATATCTCAACTTTTGAAAATCTGCCGTCAAGCACCTAACGGTATGTTCCGGCAGCAGCCTTGAGAGCCAGTAATTCTAGGTTAAGCCTGTTAACACCTTCGATCACATCATCACTTACCATGAGGTGAGATTTTGGTCAAAGGCTTACCTACCAGCAATAAAAAAAAGAGATAAAGTTTTATAAAATATACCTAAATAAGTATATTTTTTTGATGTAGAAAAAATAATATGTAAAATATATTTTTTAGAACCATAGAAAGTTATTGTAAACATGGATTACCAAAAGCTTCGAGTTCCAGGTTTGACTATCAGGGATACATGTGCCACATTTAAAACAAACACATAGTCGGAAAACGACTATGAGCAAGCGTTACGCAGTTCACTGCTTTTCCATACATATTCTCCTATTCGAACTTTACAAAACCGACAAATACGTTCGTAGTCTTAATTACGCGTTCAAACTGGGCCTCAGAGTGAGCCTGTTCACAGTCGGTGGCTGAATGGTCGTCTAGTTTGAACGCAGCCTTAGGCACTGTGACTACGGCGAATCTAACCTACTCGTAACTCAACTATTCAATCATCATCCAAAAATACACTGTGACCCAAGCTACACAATACACGCTATAGCATAAAACATTATAGAGCATTTTCCTGATAGTATTTTTAATTGATTAATATTTAATATGACAGATAACAGATCCGGAAATGCCATTAAATAATAAAGTCAGTTGATAGAGTATCATTATCAGATAGAGTTAGGTGTAAGATTCTAGCTGTAAGGACAGGTGGGCAGGGCAGGTGTTTGCACTTGGCGGTGTATGTGTACCGACGCTGATAACGTTACTGATAACGGAGTTATTCATGCGTTGGCTTGCTTTACTTGGTAGAGCTGTGGTAGAGTGCTGCGCTGCTGGGCAAGTTAAACTTGCGCGTTTTGATACGGAAACTCCTTAGGATTTGATGAAAAGACACGTATGTTATGTATATATATGGATACTGAATGAAAAACCCTTCTAGCGCTCTATTAAATATAGAGCAGATAGATATATAGAGCGGCGACTTCTCTATTTCGAAGTTGATGAACTCCAAATATACCTATTTTACAATGGCATGTTCTTGGGTGGCATTTATGAAGAGCGTTTTGTTGTTTCATATGTACAGTGAAAAATTGATTATCTCATAAATTTAAATGTTAGAATTTGGTCCTTTTTTTACACTTTTTACAGTGATGCTTGCAATGATACAGAATGATGAGGTACAGCAACGGATGCGTAGTTGCCATTTGCTATAGTTGCAAATATCAGTTCATCGAAGAATAGGCATATTTGAGAAAATTTGACAAATATTAATACTTTATTGTAAAATTGATTTAACCTGTGTTGCTAACAAACTGATAGCCTGACGTTTTTGAAAATTAAAGGAAACCGATTCAGAGGCATTTTTTCTACACTACAAATAAATAACCACCATGACCAGATGTTCCAGTGGAAAGTGTTAGATGAGAACATCTACCTATTTTAGGAGTCAGTTAAATACTTTTCAAACCTGTTGGTTTCTACTACAAAAGTACGCATGAAATGTTCCAAAATCGAATAACGTCGTTTGTTTACATATAGAATGGCCGAATCCAATATATAAGACCAATTTTGTTTTCTGCAATTTCGGTAGTGGTACATATTTGAGCTGATTGTTGTAGAGACATTGGGTCCATGGGGACCGAGAGCTCATCTTATTTTCTAAAACCTATCAGAGCGTTTGGTCGATGCGATGGATGATCAATACGCTGGCAATTTTTTGGCTTTACGAATAGGCATTGCAATTCAACGGGGCAATTCTGCCATGCTGCCAACTGGTAAGTAGGAAGTGCATTCAGACTACCTGCAGGTCTGCGATGGCCTGTAGGTTTCCTAGATGATTTCAAAGTAGTAGCTGTAGTTTTTATAATATACTTTGTAGTGTTTTGTTCATAACAGCATTCCTTCTGTTTATGGGTCGTCTTTACATATTATTATTCGTAAGTTGTGTAAGAAGCATCTCATAATCATTAATTGGGAAACAATGAAAATTTGTGTTTAATTGGACTCGGCACACAATTTGCTCAGTATTGACCTCTTTTCTTGAAGCAATTTTACCCATTCAAATTGCTTATGTACTGCTCACTATTGTTACACAATATTTCCTCATTTCATGGTTTCCCCGTAAACATTCAAGCAGCAGTAGAACTCTTTGTGAATGAGTTCATCCGAGAAAGCATTTCCATCATACCTTCTTCAAGCGCCAAGCAGTAATGTTCAAATGATTACGTTCCGATTTGAAGGCTATGGATGCCGGTGAAATAACAGGTACTCATGTGCGTCAGTATCATGAGTCACGAGACTTCACAAGTTAATTTCCTAAGGAGATGGGCGCAGTGCAGTTGGTCACATGTGAATGTGAACAATGACAAATTGCATCTGTTATAGGCAGAGATTACCACTTAACACCAGGAGGGCCTTGCTCTTTTTTTATTACTGATGCCAAGTAAGCCTTTGACCACAATCTCACCAGATGATAAGTGATGATGTGGTCGAAAGTGTTAACAGGCTTAATCTAGAATTATTGGCTCTCAAGGAGAGACAGATATTAGCCAGGCTAAGCCCTTCCACCATGCGTTGAAGCTCAAGCCCGCGGCAAGATTCGAACCATGGACCTGTTGCGCGGCAGTCCATACCACTGAGACATCACTGAGCCAAAATCACAGTTTCAATTCAGTCACAATCTCATAAAAAACCTTGCTCACAGTAAGTTTATACCTAGTAGGTACAACTTACAGCAAAATTGTATCACAATTCACAAACAGAAAAATAACCTTAATTGCGAAGTATATAAAGTTGAACTGAAGTAGACCAGAATTAAGAGTTCTTTCACTGTATTACTGTGCGATACAGCTAACGCTGCAAGAGCCGATTGCAACGAGCTCCATGACCAATATAGGCCACAGGTTATACTTACAGTAACTACGTAACAAGCGTAACAACTATGTTATGCTGACCATAACAATGGCGCATAACTCCACATACGTAATCTGAGCGCAAACAAACAGTATCAGAAAATAGGCGTAAGTGACGCACAATGTAGCTTGAAATACGTGCGAATTTCAACTAAGTACTTTTCTAACTTGAATGGTCGGTCTGAAAATTTCCATTTTCACGAAAATGTACGTATGCATTCGTTCTTATTACGCGCTTATCGTACTTAGGTGGCGCGTCGGTATAAAATATCTTGTCCAACAACACACTAAAATAAAATGTTGTAGCAGTAAAATCCATGTCTCGATCATGCGCTCGTAGAGTCAAGACCTCCTGAGGATGCTTCATGCAAAAGCGCAAGGAGTCGAAAATTCTTCCGGTTTGCCTGTGTTGTTTTTAACCTCACGTCGGCTTAGCAGAAAAATTAGGTGGAATTGTCTCTAGATATATTTATAAGTGTTTTATTACAGTATTCATTTGATGTTTTCTTAAAATACTTTTAAAATATTTGTTATTATCAAATATTGATTTCCGCAAGGTAACACCTAAATCTAAAAAATTACAAATTTACGAGAGGAAAAATTATAGTCATGTGCGGGATTCTAACCCGCGTTATCCACCTCTATAGCCGGGGTATGCTCAGACTGACTGAGCTTACATCACAATGAGTCATACATAACTGTAATTTTTCCTATCGTTCTTTAACCATCGTATGGGGATGGAGCGACACCTATAGTTCAACTTATTGTACTACAAACAAGACTAATTTTGCAATAAACTTGATAATGATGACGCAATATTAATATTATAATTTTAGCAACGTGCGTTATTGCAAAAATATAGTACATTACTGCAGCGGCCAGCAAAGGAGGCATTGATGGACGAACGTGTAAATGTGGGCCGTGGCGAAGCCGAAGCACACATACGTAAGTCCATCAATGCCTAGTTGTGGCCAAGGCTTGTATAGTGCTTTTCTCAAATAATGCGCGGAAATTAAAACAAAGTAGTACCTAGGCAGAATGTTTTATTTGAAGATATAGTTGTTAAATGTACAATTTATGAATTCTAAAGTGAACTTTCCGGGGATTATGTTTGTATGGGATAATTCTAAAGAAGTGAAAAAAGAGATGAAGAATTTCAGGTGGCGTTGAATTAAGTTCATCACACTCATTGTCTTCACTTGAAATCATTTTGTCGAAACAATTACTTTTCAAAATCAATGACTATCAACAAACAACAATAAAATTGCCCGCGTTAAGGTGTTCATTTGTTATTTTTTTTCAATAAACAGCGTTCAATTTGCAATCCAGATCGAAATTTAAACAAAACCTTTGATAAGTTACTTTCTTGGTTGCCATGCTTCGAAGTAAAAGATGACTTTAAATTACACGATAGATATGAGTTTACTATGCAATTTATTTGGCCGCTAGACACGACAGACATAGATTTTCATACATTTTTTGCCGGCCGTTACGCGCATGTATTTGGCCAGTACAGCAATTTCGATTTATCTCGAAAAAGGTTGTCAAAATAATGCTCACATTTCCAAGCATGTTTGAGAAAAAAATTATTAAAACACCTTAATCAATACATTATCTACCAGTAAAACACTTTGTGAAAAGTTAATCCGGGGAAGTACCGCCACCATACCCATAAGTATTTCTACCGCCAGACAGTAATGCTCGCATTACTGTGTGACAGTTTGAAGGGTATGGGTGCCGGTGAAATGATGCCACCATGAGATTTAACAACTTAATGTCTCAGGGTTATAGGCGCAGTGCAGTTCATCACTTATAACGAAATGTATCTCTTATAGGCAGAAGTTACCGTTTAACATCAGGTGCCTCTTGATGTTCCTTAAACAAATAACATTGAAAAAAGCTTTCGTGTTGAAATAAAATATTGGCTCAGTTTTATGAGTGACCTGCCTGATCCGCCGTGTGTATACAGTACTTTTCGGTTAATCAGGGCGCTAACAGTGAACTATAATATGTCACCTGGACCATAGGACAACCATTTTGCCCCGGGGCAAATAGTTCTATCACCCCAAAATCATCTAGGCAACCGTTCAAGCTGAGGTCAGTAACACAGTGGTGCCTTTGAGACTGTTTTCAACTCCTATTTCTAGCTTCGGCGCCTACAGGGGAATAACTACGTACTGTGCCCGTCTCGGGTATCAGCACCTCCCCCCCCCCCCCCCCTCCAAAGCTGGAAAATGACGCAGCGGTAAAGGCTAAGTATCTGTCATGTCGTTATAAACTAAACAAAAACTGGTATCAGTAGTAGTATGCTGCTGTTATAGCGCATTCACTCCCTTTCTTTCTTTTTTTACAATACCACGCCTCCCACTTGTAGAGATAAGGAAATTCGAGAACTAACCTGCCATTACGGACACTCAGTCAATAACGGAGACTTGATTTTCTTGAAACTGTAGAAAATAAAACTTGAACTTCTGTAGCAAATAATAAATACTATGTACTATGGTATTCACATGCGAGGCCGCGGACATAAGATGATAGCAGCAAAGTAAATAATTTCGAAATAAACAATATTTACGGAGCATTCGTAAACATTACCTATGTCGTATATTTACATCCTTGTTATCGTAAGTACTCTTTACAAACTAAACTGTTTGATTTACGTTTATCTTCAGCCTTCGGTTATCACGGCATAACACCGTGATGCCAGTGGAGGTGAATTCTGCTAAAATAGGTACCACGTAGATTATATTGCGATAAATCAGTAGATAACGAGCAAAGATTGAAGTCAGCTATCTTGGTCATATATCTACAGGTGTTTGCACCCAAAATGCACTGGGGAGTACTTAATAGCGTGTCCAAAATTCTACCCTCAATCCAGGTATGTAGAATAGGTATTTAATATCGTTTCTCTAACAACACTGAGAACGACCCAGAAATGTTTTACGTTTAATACTGTATTTAAGCAGTCGATGCAATGGTGGCCCAGTGGCTATAATAACTATGAATGGACTACCGCCCTGAAGGCACGTGGTTTGAATCCCGCTGGGTGCTTAAGCTTCATCGCCTCGTGGTAGGTAATTTTACGAATGTCCTTCTAACTGGTTTTTGTATGTTGCTTTTAATGGAAATTTTAATTGTGGCGGAACACCCTCGAATGTACTACGCCCTGCGAAATACAATTGTAAAGTAACACAGCAACTTGCACTACAGAATACGTAATTTAATCCCCCGCATTATCTTTGTTGACGTCAATTAAAGAAGGGCGGTCGAAGTACGAGCTACAAACCGAGAAAGAGTCCGCGAAATCCTCAGCAGCATTTACCCTCTGCATCCTGACGGTGAATGGAGCAACGAAGCTGCAATCGTTATAGGGAGTGATAAAACTACTCTGCAGATAGAAATCAGCGAATTCCACGAAAACACAGTTTTAAAACACAAACATGCGGAAGTTTCCAGTGAAATAATATAAATATCCAGAACTAAAAAAAATAGCTTTTTTTTTTAATTTTATACCTATCTACACTCCACAGACTTCAGGGTCCGTGACTTTTTTTAACTATGACATAATTTATTAGTAAAGAAGAAATATGAAATAGGAAACATGCAACAATCCAAGGGGGAACAGTGTTAAAAGTTTTTTGTTCTTTTTTTCCGTTAATGCCATTAGCACCAGCATCCAGATCAGACCAGTATCCTCTAGCAGCACCCGTTCACGAGTTGACGCATGTGCCAGCCATCGCCTTCCTCAACCATTTTTGAGGGAAGATGGCGACTCGACACACAACACCGCCGCTAGACAACACCTTTCTGTGAGCATGACCGCTCCGGATACCCGTGCCAACGATTACAATTACAAAAATAATTTGGGACTACAATAAAATAATATACCTACAGTATATGAAGGTTCCAGTATGCCGTGAAATTGCAACGACGGCGTGCGGGACGCTCTCGTGCAACTTCATGCTGCTCTTGGTCTTGATGGCGATGACCGACTCGTATGTCAGTCCCTGCGCTTCGTGGATGGTAAGGGCGCGTGATCCACTTCCCTCTCCGTAGCCCTGGCTTATTAGGGTCTCCTTTTCTTCCTGGGTGTAAAAAATAGCTTTGAAACTTCTTACTTTGTTTGGGTCAACATATATTTGTGACGCATCATTTTCGAAGAAGAACTTCATTAAGAGATATAAATTTCTATTTCAACTTACTGATGAACATTTCCAGGATTTAGTGTCAATCGCTTGCACCGATTTTACTCCAAACTTCAAATCGATTCTGCACCAAAACATTACTTTTTTCCGATTGTTATTTAAATAAATATCTTGATTATTTCTGTAATTACATACATTTATTTAATAAATATTTTTTTCTACAAATTGTTTTGCGGATCGCGATGGTCACTTCATTTCTTAAAATGGACCCAGAGTGAAACTAATTGGTGACCCCCGCACTAGTATATTCAATTGTCAAGTTTTAGGATTACAGTAGGGAATATCAAAAGATAACACCTGTATTTTTATCCAGTAGGTATAGAATATAAATTCGTTACTTGTAAGTCCGTACATTGAATGTCGAGTTCGAGTTCATTTGAATTATGGCATGCATAAAATATAGAAAAGGATCGTGAAAGGTTAACGACGCTGACGGAAATGTGCCCCCGATCGATGCCGTGCCGAATGGTATTACACTCTTTCTTTTATTTTTATTTATCATTGATAGGCAAGCCTTTAACCACAATCTAACCTGATAGTAAGTGATAATGTAGTCGAAGTTGGTAAAGAGGCCAAAACCTAAAACTGGCTCTTAAGGATGCTGGAATACAGGGTTAGGTACTTCACGACAGATTTGCTTCTTGAGGATAGTAGGTAGTGAGCTAAAAACAGGTATTAAAAGAATGCAATACTACCATGTATAATACAACAACAAGCTCTCCTGGGAGAGACTGGATGTCATAAATTTTCTCGGCGTATGCCTTTATTTAAAAAATACTTTTATGTATATACAACACTACAGCTACTACAATGAAAGCATATAGACAACCTACAAGCCATTGCAGACTCGCAGACAGTCTAAGTGCTCCAGCCCACTACCACTTGGCAGTGTGTCCATCATGCTGGCAGCATTGCCCTGTGGGATTTCAATGCCTATTCTTTGAGCCAAATGGGTGCCAGTATTAATGTTTTATATAACCGGCTGTACTCACGCGTATTGGTCGAGATTGTCGACAAATCGTGCCGACCAGTAGGTGCCAGTATTTTGTTATATAATAATAGAACAATAAAATCATAATAGAACAACTCATCATGATGCTACGCTTTTCTCCATCGGAAAACCTTCCACAGCACTTATGATGGTAATAACTGAACAGATATCCAACTTACTTTTTATAGGTTATTACATTGTTTTATTTAATTTTCCTCCCTTCAATAAACGTGTTAGTCCATATTACATATTCCACGTAGTCATAAGGTTAGAAGTGAGTGAAAGCGTCGGAGCCAAAGGTTTTAAATATTCAAAGGGTGTAAAGGGCAAACTGCGCATATTTCCCCTGGGTAGCCTTTGTTTACCCCTTGCATTTGTTCTGCCGTCTAATGTTATGTCTATTTTGTTGTTATATACTACTTCGGCAGTTATTTTCCACGCATAGTTATATTATTAAGTATACGCTGATTATACTCAATCTAAGTTCCGGCAGCAGTCCATCTGTAAGTCTCAGGGTGACGGGAGCAGTGCAATTCGTTACTTGTGACGCTATGCATCTGTTAATGGCAGAGGTTACCGCTTAACATCAAGTGGGCCTCGTGCTTGTTCCTTAATAACTAGGATAGGATGGTCGAAAACAACCTTTTTAAAAGTTATGAACTGTCAAATCGGTAAAATGCGTCAGAAAGTTTATTTGATAATGATTGAGCGATTTTACATGCCAATTGCATGCCATGAATAATTGTTTGAATACTGACTATGAAATTAACTATGCGTCCGACAAGATTCTTATTCATGTTTGACTATGAGGACAATTTCCCGAGCAAAATTTGTTGACCTCAAGCCTAGTTTTTAAGGTTCCCGTCACATGTCGAACAATGATGGTCCAGTTGAAATCGTCTATTGAATGCCATGTGCACGGTATGAATCCCGAGGGGTATGCCCCTTTCAGACCGCGCCTTTTTCTCAAGCTATGTAGCCTACTTGCTGGCTACTAAGTATCCATATATGTTTTATTTTGTTACAGAGAACTTAGCGACGAAGAAGATGAGGAGATTGCGGCAGCTTGGGCCCGAATCCTACGGGCAAAGAGCCCCATGCAAGCTTATGAAATAATAATAAAGCATGACCATACTGAGAATGCCATTGTCGCATATATGTAATTGTCGGTTGGAAATTTGGTAGACTAAGGGCCTGTTTCAGTATGTTCGATTAAGTTCCGGTTTTACTACCCCGAACATATTTAGTGAACAAAACACTATCTTTGCGTTTCACAGTCATCGGTTTAGCCTATCCATCGGTTAAAGCTTGAAACGCGCTGCATGTCAACTGTCATTTTTATTATTCAGTTATTTTATGTTTTGCATAGCAACCCGAAACTTTATCAGGACATTCTGAAACGGGCCCTTATAGAAATAACTAAAGAGGAATATTTAAGATATCCAGATTAAAATGTAAAGTGATATAAACAAAAAATAGGGTATACATATAAATTGCATTGCTTTCAATATAACACGTATTTTAACTAACTAGTATGAAAAGCTAGCCTTTGATTACCATCTCAGCTGTTTGGTTGATTATTAGGTCGAATATGTTAGTCAGGCTAAACCTGGAATGGGTAAATTCATTTTCAGGCCAACTGCCGCAACATTGTAATAGAGACAATTTTAACTTAAGGGTTGTAGTTAACCTTTCATAAAATGCCCTATCACAAAGCAACTCGCAGGTATTTGAGCCATAGTACTCCGTGCGGCAGTCCATAGGCACTACCTACCGCTTAGCAATCATGACTTTATAAGCCGTATTAAATAAAATGGTGTACTAATAATCTATAAAAACATATCTGTATTCTTCAGAAAACAAACTGTGTGTGGTAAAAAACGTTTAAATGGTCGATACAATGAATTTTTGATTATCGACAATGTTATCGATAACCGTAACATCACTATAAGTAATGTTATTTTTCATACAACTATTTGCATGATCTAAACATTGAATTATTTCCATTTTTACTATAATGTTAATGGTAAGAGATCTCGAAATCAATAAATATAAGTTTCTTATGATTGTACTTGTTTAATTTTGTCAATAAACTCTATTTTACTTCATAGTAGTGCTTCTAATGTATGTCTACAGGGGTAAATACAAGTAGTCGTGATTAGTAAATTTATGAGATCTACTGAAAAATTAGAATGAATAATACAGGCTTTTATTTCCAAATTCTTCAGGAGCATGCTCTTACCAGATTATTATATTTGTACGATCAGGTGAGGTTGTACATTATATATGTGTGCGCTTGTAATGACTTCAATCCTATTTTTCAGGAAATGTTGAGTAAAACAAACAAACTAAAGATGCAGTTCTACAAAAGATATAGTCTTATTTGTATAGATACAGGTAAATTTATAAAATAATCATACATAAGTCTACTAATTACACATTTTCTATGGTGAGTGCATCATTTTTTATAGTATCTTGATTTAGGAGAGATATTAAAATGTCATATATAAAAAAACTAGATCATATTATACATCATAGTAATAAAGTAATCTTCAATTGATATTTTCCTTTTTATTTTATTTGAATTGGTTTAGTGAATAAAAAAATATGGTATAGAATATAAAACTAGGTCATTTTATTTCTTGGTCCGCCATGACCTCTGGTGGCCAAGTGTCACATTGCGTAATGACTTAGCTCGAGCGAGGGGGTTAGTGAATCTTATCCTAAACTCCTAGGCTTGTTTTTCTAAGGACAATAAATAAAACTCAATCACCTCCTTGGTGTCATTTTGCTGATAGCTTACTAAAACTGGGAAAAATAGCTCGTTTCGGTGACGCTTACGTTCTATTAAAAGCACTTGCTCGTAGTGCTGAAATAGTAGATTGTATTACGATCGAGGCTCTAGTAGAAAGTAGTAGGCTTTCTGAGTCGAGGTTCGTAATTCCCGTACCGCCCGTGAAACACAATGTTTTTCATCACATTTGCGATTAAATCATTTTGAATTAAAGCTTTAATACACAAGTCACCACAACTATTATTATGAAACACGTGAACTTTTTTTTAAGCGGATGGCGGGCTTTTTGCCCACACCACAGATTATACAAATGTTTCGTTCAGAAACGTTAAGGGCAAATACTTACGTAAGTATACTGCCATGACGGAGTGTAAAAAATAAAATAATTTCAACGTTTTGATACAAAAAAACTATTAAAATCGTTTTTAAGAACATTAGTTGAATATTAAGGTACCATGTAAGCGAGATTGCAATGAAATATACATACCTGTTTAGATAAAATTTTAAGACAATTTTTCAATTGCGTATCCTTGCTTAAACGTCCATGACCTGTGTGCTGTGCTATAAATTTAAAAAAAATACATACCGTCCTTGGGTTTATGACAAAAGAAAGCTCGAGAGTTTTATATGGGGCATTACCCTGTATGTTTATTTTAGATACTATTCCACTATTTACCTACGAGCAAGTGTAATGAAAAGTATGTTTATATCTATTCTTGTTTATTTTTGAGTAACTAAGGTGTATATTACAGGTTATAACGGATGTTATTAAACCATTGGCAATCCCAAATCCGAGTGTAACGGCCCACAAATTATATAGATATGTCTAAAGACAGATAGGTAAACCCTTCATACGCCCAAACTTTAGTCGCTGATCTTTTTTTATTATGATTATGGTCTGAATATAGCTACAACTTTCACAGGAATTTTCGAAATTTATTATTAGCCTGAAGTTCCGTCATCAGTTTTCAAGATCGCGTCTAATGACATCGGGATTGTTCGGTTGTTTCCGACGCCTGTAACGGCCTATTGGGTAACATTGTAAGTGTTTGTAGTTATAGTTGGATAATTATATTATATTTATCGCATTGTAACGGAAGTGGTGCCCCAGTCACCTCGAGCATTGTGTACGATATAACTGCGATTGCATGTTCACATTGGCTGACATAGTGTCTATTTTTAGCTTACTATGCTAATGATTACTGGTCCGTCTACAAAGAAGGAAAACTTTGTGAGGAAATCGACATATCCAAGAATAATTTCAAGTAGGTACTAAATATGGAGGATAACTAAACGTACCAACGATTATTACATAATTAGCGCATTTCAACTGTGTCTAAAATATATATTTTCACCTTCGTGGTCGGCATGTATTGTTTATCACTAGAAATCTGTGTAAAATGTGCATTTTTTCCGCTAGCGTGGAGGTTTTTAAACTTCGAGCCTTTATAAAAGTTCCATAAAAATAGTTTATTTTTAATATTACAAATATAACTAAAATTACTATAATTTTACTTAAAGTTTTAAATACAAATTAACACTAGTTCACAATATTAATGAAGCTTTTTTTCTAGAATCCATTTTCCTCGCTAGAATTACGTGAAAAATGTAGTGTTGCGCTCGACAGCAAAGTTATTTTCCGTCGCTTACATTTTTGAAACATTCGGTACGCTTAGGATTCTATATCTATATAATTATAATTATTTTTTTGTTGTATCAATTTATATTTACTTACCTCCCGTTGGCGGCTTCATCCGAGTGGTAATCAGTAATCTAATAGTTCCTCGGGAACTAAGTACTTCGAAAATCGGCACAAAAGTATTCAATATATATGAAGGAATCTATACACTTACTTTATTTTATCATAATCCTTTTAACCGTTTCAGAGGTCAGCTTCCAGAACCAACCCCAAACATTCGCGTTTACAATAATATTATATACTACTAGCGGCCCGCCCTGGCTTCGCACGGGTAATCACGACTATAAATTGAGATGTAAGCTATCCTATCTTTCAATTTGGATCAAATCGCACACGGTGTGCAAATCATATTTCAAATCGGTTTAGTAGTTTAAGAGTCCATCGCGGACAAAAAACATGACACGTAATTTTTATATATAGAGATATTGGTATCGGTGGATTTTGTGGGAGATGATGATGTGGAGAAGTGTTGGGTCTGATTTAGCTAAGTCTTATGCGACTGTTATTCCACCTGCACTCATACCCTGCTTACTGGAACACAGTAATTTTAACAAGCTTTACAGTAGATATAGGTGTAGGTAGTACTTCCCCGGAAGAATTCACACAAAGAGTTGTACTGCTAATAAAATTTACGGGTTCGTGACGTAGGGAAGCAGTATAATATGAGAACAGAGAGCATTTTGTCATGTTAGCTTAATTGGTGAATCCCGCACATGACTATAATTTTTTCTCTCGTAAATTTGTAATTTTGTCGTATAATATGATTGAAAAAAATCATTGGGATTAAAGCTCTGTCGTTTTTTTAAATATTCATACTCTTTTAGTTTTGTTCCCGATGTGGAAAATCCAGTTACGCGCTGATCACTACAAGTGACCAGTAGTCAAACAAGATACGATTGTTTTATTATATGTCGAGTAACAAATCAACGTGAGAGGTACAGGCGGCAATTTGCCGAGACAGAACACAATTTACAGTGTAAGTCAGAGACCAAGCCCGTATCAAATGTTAAAATTCATGGTCTTCTTTTTATTTTCGATACTATGTAATTTAGCAAAAAATAATGCATATGATGAAGCCTTTCGATTGGTATGATAAAGCTACAGGTTATTATTTTTCTCGCGTAACGGGTTCGATTCCCGGTTCAACCATGTAATTATTTAAATATCTAAGAATGCAGTTTAAATTATTTTTAAAATTCAAATAATGTCTTCTTGCAGTAAAATGTTCCATCTACAATGTTTAAGGTACTTTCCCTCCATGTGGCATATCCGTGGGACGCCCTATGTATATATATACTACCATTGCTGCAATCTAGTTAATATCTAGAAACTAAATAGAAGACGATAACCTGAATAAAAAATCATGTGTTAACTTGTTATAAAAATATATTTATTATTAACAGACACATGAATAATATTTAACGAAAACAATAAATTAATAAATGAGAAAAACATTATACAAGTATATCTAATGACAATTCCCCCTAATTTTCCTGCTAAGCCGACGTGACATCATAAAGGCCATGACACAATGCGTAACCGGAAGAATTTTCGACGCGATTAGATTTCATACGAAGCACCTTTTAATTATATTTGAATATATTTACTAAGGTGGTAGCCAAATTCTAGCATAGAGAAACACAAGTCTCGATTTTGTTGCAACCTCAGGTACTGAGTTCATTGTGAAACACTACAATAGTAGATAGACAATGTGACAGTGTAGACGGATCGCATGTAATGAATTGCGCGGCGCTGCAATCGTCTCGTTCTAAATATAAATCGCTTAGTTCACACTTCGGTATTGTATCGATGTGAAGCCGCAATGCAGCTGTATGCTAATAACCCGAAGAACTTACTATTGGTCTATTTATATTGTATTTTATATATAATATGGATCACGCTATATAACTAAAATCAGCCTTCTTCGAACATGCTTCTACTAGCTTCACCTATATGTGAACCTTGTAGAAGCATGTTATGGTCATCAGAAAATCTCACACTCGAAATCTAAGAACCGAAACGATCTCGTTATTTTTTATGAAGATGTAACTTATATAATTTGTGTAGTTGTGATGACAATAATATGTTTACATCAGCCGATCAAATGATAAAGCTGGAAGATAGAAAATTGATCTCTTTAAATGACCATCCCAGTGATTGAGATTGTTGAAATTTTATAGATAAAATATTATCCATACGACTATGTATAAGTGCTTTTAATGGCATTATGTCTAATGACATCAAGGATTGACTGGGTTTGCCTCCCACAAGTCATGTTGGACGGAACACATATTCCTAATATCAAGATGGTGAAACACTTGAGCACTTTTCACTGACTCTCCCTGCGTTCTTTACATACACTAAAATTAAAACCCCCTGCTGCATCAACGTTGTATTATGACATATCAGTTACAAAGCAAGCTATCCGTCTATGGGATGCGTTACCTTGTTAACACACAAAGTCCATTGAATCCTTCAGAGGTCTGTCTGATAAGAGCTACCCATCAATACGACTTGTACGCGAGCCGTAGGCATATTTCTAATAAGTTTAAAATAAAAAAAAGATTGATTATTTTATCGGGAATCTTGTACGCCACCGTCCTCAATATGGATTAAATTTCATATACATTCACGGTTGCTTGTAATAAATTGCTATTAGCGATAAGGCCGCCCATTGTACATGTCATCCTTTTTCGCAGATTCTCATCATTATTTGGTTAAAATTGGTAAATATTAAATTCAATTACTATTTAATTTAATTCATCAATTATTTCATTAATATAGGTAAGCAGTAAGCATCGCTTGTTAATACGGAGCAGACTTTCAACAGTGAGAAGTATGAAATAACTTGTAGCAGTCAGACCATGATAATGTGAAGTCAGATTTTTGAATCAGCATCCTACCGACTTGAACAATTTTTTAAATAAACTTTTCTGTTGGCGGTCAATTACATTTTTATAAAAATATTATTAGCTATGTTTATTCATTAACAGCCAAGAAACTTTGGACAAGCACCTCCTCCAATGCCAGGCGACTTAGGGATCACAATGTAAGGTGGTAGTTCTTGTAATATTTTCGTAGGTATGTTTTTTTTAAACATCATATCTTACACTCTGACAAAAATGCTCAGTAACATGTAGTAAGGGTTGCTTATTAAGAATCTCTTGGTGTAGAAAACTCAAGCTGATTGGCATTCTGCGTGTAGCCCCTGACACGACGCTGAATGCCTGTCAATGTGAATATGATCACACCTTAGACTAATAAATAATACATACAACTAATTCTCATTATAAGTACTTATATCTTTTTTTTTTTTACTCCAAACTGGGTAGCACTTGACAACTATTATATATATATATTATATAATAGTTGTAGTTACCTATCTGAACGCTTGGTCGATGCGACGCGTGATCAAAATGCTGGCACATATTTGGCTCAACGAATAAGCATTGCAATTCAACGGGGCAATGCTGCCAGCATGCTGGGCACGCTGCCAACTGGGAGTGGGCTGGAGCATTTGGACTGCCTATGAGTCTGCTATGACTTATAGGTGTCTAAATGCTTTTATTGTAGTAGCTGTAGAGTTGTATATAGTTCATAGTATTTTGTTTAATAAAGGCATACCGCCGGTAAAAAAAAAAAAGTTGACCAAACGATAAAAAAAAAAATTATATATATGTTATATATATGTTATTATATATATGTTATATATATTATATAATATATATATTATATATATTATACTATTATCTATCTACTAGAAGCTCGCCCCTGCTGGTTTCTATTTTTATCTACACTTATATACTAAAACTATATAGCCATAACATTCCTATAAACTTAAATTTTGTGGATCTACGTTGCTGGCACACAGAAATTGTAAATTAAGTAGCTAAACTTATGACATAATAAACTTAAGTAAATTGTTGTTCGCTAGTACCAGTGATTGCTATAAAATTTCCAAATTCTGAGTTAATCTTTGTACCTGGTACTAACGAATAACCTAACCTAGTTAAGGAAAGTGTTCTGGACCTATTTATTATCTTTTTACATGATCTTTGGTGAAAATTTTAATTTTTAAATAAATAAATTTAAAAGTTGTTGAACGCTTCAAGGAATATTGTTTTTTATTTGTGTATCTGTCGACATCCTAGCGTAGGCAGGTAGTTTAGTTAGGTGTGTGGAAGCTTCTCTTCCCCAACTGGAAAGTGGTACCGTCAGTCTTCTTTCCCCTTATTTTTTTTGTATTTCTCAAACAGTCATATTTCATAATTAAGAGATATACTGAACCACATCTACATAAAAATCCTAACATAGTAATATTAATTTATTTGTATACCCTCCCAGCCAATCAAGTATCCACTACGTTGAATTGCAGTTATTCCTCTCAGATAAAAATATGGCCTACAACTAAGTTACACCACATAACAAATTAAACAGATAAAATTTACAATTCACAATAATAGTGTTACAATGGGCGGCCTTATTACTGAAAGCAATATCTTCCAGACAACCTTCGAATGGGGAGGATCTGTAAAACTAATTATAAAGGGGTGTATTACTAGTACACAGCTAATAACTTGAAATAAAAAAGAAAGAATTACTGATACGAGTAGACTAGTGGTCAGGATTTAGTGTATCACTACGTGCCAAAGCCTCTGATATAGCCTAGCGACTGTCATAACAACAGCCGGTGTCGGAAGCGTACATAAGCGCTAAGTTATATATTATGAGCTACACATGGTCACCCATCCAAGTATGTAGTCATCGAAGAAAACGTTGCTTAACATAATATATCGGTAGGAACGACAAGCTAACAGCGCTTTAACAAATTCTAATAAACGCAGAAAAATCTAGCTTCATGATTCACCGTGATTTTATATTCACACTAAAACCAAATCCATGTTTCACATAGAACGGTCATCGCGAGCTATAAAGGAGAACGGGCACGCCACATGTGATTAATTCCTTGCCAGCACGTGCTTATCTCATAATCATAAAAGCGCACTTGTGCCGCTGACGGATTTCTCGGTCCATTCGTTTTGTTTTAGTGCCTCGCTCAGCTGAGTAAATAGGCGGTACTTACAGTAGTACCAACTTATCTACAGAGTTCACGAGCGCGCTGCTGGTAACGAAAAACCAATAAACAACATACTTCATGTATTGGAATTTCGTAGTTCCTTTTTCCGTCACATGTATAGATAAATTGGTCGCACATAATACCGCACTGTGCCTACAGATTAGATAGTAGTCAGGGCATACTGTGATTCTGAAAATAACTTTTCTATACTGTACGTAAAAATGTGCGTTGCACACCGATCGATTTTACATCATTTTTATGTTAATTACCTAGATTCCTTATGTATTCCGATATCGACATGATTTCGTGAGGTACTAGAAGTATCAATAAGTACTATTTTGTACTCTTCTTCTTAATCGTATCCTCATGACTGAGGGACGTGATTATGGCGTGCAGGCTGCGCCACCACTGCTCTCCAAGCTGACCTGTCCTGTGCCATCTGAATGGCGGCCTGAAGGGTTGATTGTGTTGCACTCTGAGTAGCATCTGTCCATCGTGTTGGCGAGCGTCCGATTTTGTACTCTACATCACGTAATTGGTTTTTCTAGCGAGAAGAGAGTTTTTTAATATTATTATTGATTTTAATCGGCTTAGGAAAGTCACACACAATTTCACAACAACACGCTATAGATGTTTATAAATACATATGTAAGGAAATGTCTATTATATTATCATTTTCCTATTCACCATATATGTGTTAAACGAAGAAACGTGAAGTACGCATATTAACTTAGTACCTAAAACAAGGCAAATATAATGCTTGTAAAGCATATGTATATTGAACCTAATTAGGTAATATAGCTGTGTCCCTACTTTGACCATAACTAAGCTAGGCAACTGAAGCAGTTAGTGCGTACCATCAATATATTTATTATGTACTCACCGATACACGTACAATATGAAACAGCACTACCTCAAACATTCACCTAATTAATTATCATAATATGTATACTCTGGTAATAAAGACCACCCATAAAATAATGATTATCCATTCCTATAATTTGATGTGAAGAACTACTATCATATCACATCAACAATTTGAATGTTCGTATAATTTTGCAAAGTATGTATCTACAAATTTTTGTATGTATCTACAAATTTATCTATTATATAATTTCACCTTCACAGCTAAGGCAGTCGTGGCCGAGCGGTTAAGGCGTCTGACTAGAAATCAGATTCCCTCTGGGAGCGTAGGTTCGAATCCTACCGACTGCGAATTATTTTTGCTCATATTTTTTTACACATCCAGCATTTCTTGATAATTACATTAGTTATAGTAAAAAAATGTACGTAGCGTGCCATATTTCCCTAATCAAGCTTTTAAGGAAAACTGTTTTGTGTTCTAAAATATGACCATATTATTAGTGGCAAGTCATAAGAGTTTTATAATTTATGAGTACTTACAAATAAAAAAAAATTACAAAAATTCAGAAAAATTGCTAATAAGCTTATTATTATCGTTAAAAGTGTGAGTTAAACATGAAAGTGAAAGTAGACTTCTTCGTACAATCAGAAGAAATAAGACACGTAGGAATAGGAATTATAGTGCGGTAAATCAGTTAAGATATATTTTCAATTACTTTAATTTATTACTTTCTGTGATCTACAACTCCACACTACCAGTGATAAATAATATTAGAACTATGTATCTCTGACACTCACCGAAAAAGGGGCTTTTAATTCTTATACAGAAGCACCACTATATTATCCGATTCAGGGGTTGAATTTCCAAAAAACAAATATATTAGACCATATTTGACAACTTATACAGCAAATTCATAAATGCCTTGAACCTACTCTTTTTGAATACACGTACAGCTCGGAGGTGAGACATAATATGTTTCATAATAAGGCATATAATTTTTCAAGCCCTGGGTATTCTTGTAATCAAGAATAGTAATTTGATTGCCGATACCTAGATATTTACCTTGAAATCCTCTGTATGAACTTCAATATTCTGATGGCGTGAATTATCGATCCGTTCTTCAAGGTCCGTGTGATGACCGTCTCCCATCCCATTAGGAAAATGCCGCACCCTAGCCTGACAGCGCACGTGCAACGCCTAAGGCATCTCGGGGTTGCCATCTCAATAAAAGTGACAGTATGTACTTATATTTCAACTCGGACACTTTAATTGAACTTATTGCAACGCGGTACTATCAGTCCGAGTACATCTCTAGCATTTTGAATGGAGAATATATTTTATGTATGTGTTTTAAATAATCGAACTTTACAACTTACAATAACTTATAATTTTAATGCTGTTTATATACGTCTAATTAATCATTTTACTCTATAGTAAATTCCATAGAGATATAAAATACTATTTTTCTCTTTTCTGTGGTAAAATCTGTAATACATACTAGCGTCAAATAGTCCAAATTCTAACTTACAACGACAAATTACAAAAACTGGCAAAGTGCAATTGTTACAGATAAAAATACACATATAATAATTAAAACATCATAAGAGAATTTTATAAGAAGTTAAATTACATTTAATCTACTTATTGGTAACGTAACCTTGCAATTATTTTCTGCACGATAACTATTGTCTCTAACTATATAATGACTGTTGTTTTTATTTCACACGCAAGCCAATGAATAGTAATACTATAACAATAAATAACTTACGACAACAGACTAGATACATATCACGGTATAAGTGTGTATTGTCTGAAGAAGTCCTTCTTAACTGTATAAATATACTCATGTAGCTGCAGGTTTCTGTAATCACAAATCGTGAGGAATCGTCCTCACCTCCGATTAATAGCTGCCATACGCTAAATATTTGAAAATTATTGGTAAACTACGTATGGCTATTTTAAAAATAATCTTTCTAGGACAACCACTGTTAGTACCTCCTCTCAAGGCAAATCCATAAAACCCCAGGAATCAAAGATTTGATTGGAACAAAAGTTTGTAAAACATAAAATCTTCCATATTATTGGTCGATACATCGCAGCGTAGTGCATGTGTTTCATTCTCGCCAGAAAAACTATTGAAACCTGACCAGTAAAATGTAAGATGCAATTTTCTTCCACAAGCCACATTGACCTCTCAATCAAATCTCTTTCAAAAAACAACACATTCGGATAAAAACACAATTTGGCCTGCAAATGAAACACTAAACCACATTAGTTTCGGCCAACTGGCACCCCTGCTTTCGTCATGGGATTACGAGTCCGCACCAGGGATTTAAGGTTTCATTACTTTGCTGAGGAAACCCCTGATTCCATCCACCCCTACTATGGTAACTCGAAAATATTCAAAAGATGAATAAATAGAATTCGAGCTATTGTGAATGTTTCTTAGGGTACAGTAAACTAGGGTACAAAATAGATAGACTTTTGCCCACCATATAGACGTCTAATGATGTGACAGTATTTTGAATTTTTCGTGGTAGTAACATTTTAGTAAATTAGGTCAATAAACAGACAGGCGAGTGTAACAAAAAAATCTTATCCACGACTAAAATGATAAACGAGTACCTGTGAATAAGGTTGTAGAGCTGTAAAACATACTATGTATTTCAATTTGTAAAGCTAGGCTATTCTATGTCCACACTTCTGTTACATGTAAAAAAATCCAAACCAAAGAGTTTTTTTCCAGAAGAATGCAACAATTAAAACTGACGCTAAGTTTGATTTGGCGTGCTGTCATATTTTAGTTACTGATAATATAAAAAGATTATTGATAGTTCAATTCTAGTTTCCCTTGCTTCCTCAGGTTTCAATATAGGTACTCTCGCCAAATAACAACTTTCGCGGAGGGGACGCGCGTCCGAATCCAACACGAGGAGAAAATGTTGTGTTCTGAAAATGTGTAAATATATGTAAGTAGGTACTTATCTATCTTTGTAGGTATAAAATACTTGGTATATTCATACTATTCCGTGATAACTTTTTTAGACAAAATGCTTTTTTTACAGTAGTAGTGGTCCCCTCCCCCACTTAAAAAAGCCATAGAGTCAACGGGAGAGAAACTAGGGAGCGTATCCGAGCAAGACCTCTAATGCACAAATATTGCGGACGAAATGAATATATTCGCCGTCTCAACACAGATTAAACCATAGTTAATATCATGGTGCTACAGTATGCCTCACAGCTAGTCTATGGTCTTAACGTAGCTTACTTAGTAGTTACCGTGATTAAGAGGAGGGCGAACAAGTGTACGTTTTGATTATGTCGCTGATATGAATTTATTGACGCCTGAATACGACAAGACACTAAGCACTGATGATGGATGGGATGTTTTATTAGAGATTAAATATGCAGTATGATTTTTATATTGAGCAATTGTATGAGATTTCTTAAATTTAGATTTATACTAAACGAGGAATGGTAGAATCCAGCATTCTTCAAACGCAACGAATAGAATCTGCGGTTTTACTCAGATTCCCTAATTAATGTAAGTTGGTATTGTAACTTAGATAGTAACTTAGATTATGTAGCTATTTAATACAGTGTGTAAACACACAATAGATTGTAATGAATACATGATTACATTATATTCTAAGTAATAATAGTAGGTAATATTGTGTACTATGGTCAAAAAGTTTAAAACGACCTAACGAAGCTTACACCTTGAAAACTGGAAAAGTAACACAGTCTGATACCCTCAATCTTCCCTTCCAAGGACCTGCAAGGAGTGCGTCACTCTGATATTGCAGATGTTTGGCCTTTTGTAATATAATAATAAACCGAGCACTTTCATTGAGGGATAGTAAAGTATTCGTAGTAGAGAGTAAAGCGTTAGAAGAAAAAAAAATAGTTCAACATCCGTTACTCAGATTACAAAATAAAAATATGAAAAGAATATTTCAATAATTATCTAATAGATTCAAGCGTTATTAAGGGGAACAGCATATTTAAAATAACAAATGTTTTAAAAGTATTTTATGAAAACATTAAATTTTTATTAAAAAACACTAAACTTCAAAAATATAAAATACATATCTATAGTGCCACCTAATTTTCCTGTTACAGCCGACAAATTCTCCATTGTGCCTTCGAACTGTTCGAAGAGTCATACTCTTGAGCTCCTTGCCCTCCAGAGGATGCTTTCTCTTTCTTTTAAAAATTATTCCGGATTGCCCACATGGCGTTAATGACGTCACTTCGGCTTATCAGGAAAATTAGGCGGAATTGTCAATAGAGAAAATATTCAAGTGTTTTTTTTTTAATATTTATTACTTACACGTTTCTTTAATAAAATATTTCAATGTTGGATCTCAGTAAAATAATATGGATATTTAGGCTGTGGTTACATAGAGATTATTTAAACGTGTGAAAAGAACATTTTAAACTGCTTGAAAAATATTTAAAGCAACATTTCCTTCCAGTTGATATAACAAGAAGCAACCCTTCTTGTACAAGACACATGTTGCAAACACCTAAAACAATGTTTGTCCGCGAATGTAGCCAGTTGTTTCCATTCCACATCTACCAGTCCCAAGTGTCCCACTAATACTCCATATGGCATCACACACTGTGCAATACATAAACAACCATTCTAGTGAGGTCCCTGATAACAGACAACTCCCGGTTTAAACAGATCGATGGGAGAGCAACCGAGGGAGGAAGGGGAGTTCTAGTTTAGGTTGCGTAATATTCATAATAGTGTAGGGCGGAAAAACTGATGCAACGACATATGCATGCATTAGGGACGATGATACAATTCGGACATTAGCGTGGCTCAGTTTTCGTAATTTGTCCAACTGGCTTGCAATGCAGATGCCCAAAATACTTAGGTACTCAGCATAGATACAACCTTGCAGAACAAGGTTGTATCGTGTTTCTACGTTTATATTATACTTCCAAATTCCAAATAATGAGAAAGGATCGAGAGGAGAAGAGATGTATGTTCCATCCAGCAAGAAAATGAAATTGGCAAAAGAAAATGTATAATAAAGCTAGCCCGACTTCTCCCACAAATAAATATCAGTAGATATCAAGTCGAAAATCTGTCCCCAAGCACCTGAAAGTGTATTCCAGCAGTCCTTGAAAACCAGTAAAATTACAGGCAAATGAGATTCAACAACTGTATGTCCCAGGGTGACGGTCACAGTACAGTTTGTCACTACTCGTGGTCATACATAATAAAATAGAAGCGTTTTCATATTCATGCCTATCGATTTTAATTATTATTTTCTTGTCGTCAACTGAAATTTCATCAGCTTTGGTATGAACTATAAATTTATATATTAATAAATTATATATTAAATATTATATGAATTATATAATTAAATATTTATATAAATTATATTTTTATCACTTTCTCGGTTGTTATCTATAAAAATAGTATTTAACAATAAGCTTTAATGATTGTGACTGATACGATTACTGTTATGAGTATTTTTTACAAAGTAATTCTCGTGACCATCACATTAATTCGTGCACTTTCATGTGAACCTTATTTCTACTACTTAATTTACGAATACACAATAAATACCTTATTTTCGTAGACATCGTCAACAAACCGATAATTTTTGCCAATGTAATAATAACTTGGTAGAATTACTACAACAAGGGAAGCGTGATGTAATTTTACTGCGTGGCAGCGCTTGATATGACAATCTCATGGATCTCATGGTTAGTTCTAGTCTCATGTCACGAGCCTCCTTACCACAGTTTAGGTGCTATCGCGTAGATTACGATAACCATCTTGAATCGGACAGTTTCATCTAACGCAACGTCGACAGTTACGCAATAATTATGCATTCATAATGTGATTGTGTGTCCTGAATAAGCAGTCAGTTCTCATGTGACTGTCTCGGGTTCCAAGAATGCCGGCTTTCTGGCGCCGCCTGTCAGGTGACACCGCAGTGACAAGGTATTTCCACAGTATTCTAGCTTTCTAACTACTGACTAATGTATGATATACTTCATTGCATTATTTTTTGTTTCATTTTGTTTTGATATAGAATCGTATGGTTTGTACACTTTGTACATTTGCCTTTAGTCAATTAAAATGGTAGATAAGTTAAATTTGCCATATTATATACCTGAAGGTCCCAGGCTGATAAGTGTTGATAAGTGCTTCGGAGGGCACGTTAAGCCGTCGGTCCCGGTTATTGTCTTAGGATGGCAGTCGTTATAACATAGTGGTAGGGCATTTTGCGAATGCCAGCCCGGCTAGCTACCACCCTCAAGTTGAAAATATGTCACCAAGCCCTTAACGGTATGTTCCGGCAGCTGTCCTTGAGAGCCAGTAATTCTGCGTTAGCCTGAACAACATCTTCGACCACATCATCGCTTACCATCAAGAGAGATAGTGGTCAAAGGCTAAACCATCAGACAAAAAAAAAAATTGGAGGCGGCAGTGTTACGTTGAGTAAACTGGTAAATTACATTATACCATGACTTCCTATGGATATTGGATGAGAACACGAAAAGTTACTATTCTTGTTATTATTTAATTAGGTGATAACCGTTCCTTGCGACGCGACGGAGGGGTTCCCCGGGAAGCCTCCAGCTAGCTTAAGAGAACTTATTCGATGTAACAGGAATCACTTGTTGAACAAATGCCTATTACCGAAAGGGTAGTTAGATAATATGCTCATTATCTGATGAATCGAAATGAATGAATTTGTAGAATTAGAAGTATAGAATATATTTAGATACCATGCAATTTATTAAGTCACATTCTCACCGGTGTTCGTAAATTCTAATGCAAACATGTACAGGGTCATTCTTCTCGTCTGGACACATGAATGAAGGGCACAGGTTCATTGTAGCCAACAGTACATTACCATTTACCATTGAGCGTTGGTAAGATAAAGTTGTTTGCTTTTCCCACGGTCAGCCCACGCATTAGCACCTCCGTCGGAGCACTTGGTCGTGCCCTTTCGTGAGCCTGCACTTTGATATGAACTGCGATGACCTGCTAATTTTGTTACTTGTGAATTGTTTCTACTTTAGATATGTACTAATATAGGTGTCCGTTATTTTTTAACGGCTTCCTAAATTAGTTTCTGAAATAACATGCCCGAGACCCATCTGATGTTAAGCGATGCCCTCTGACCAGGTAAAAAAATCTTAGCCTCTGCCTGTATCATATACATTTCGAGGACATGTCGGCATGCCAGTTAAAGGTTGAGAAGTACCTACCTGAATAAGCAATTCTACATATTTGAAGCGCTCGTAGTGAAGTCATGCTTAACTGATCAACTAAGTTACGCAACGTCTGATGCGGTCATGACTTGGATGGGTAACCGCTAGTGGCATTACTACTGAGTACTTCCGTGCATCGGACACCAAGTTATTCCATCGGGCGTGGTTGTTAACTTAGGACGGCAGACGTTATAGCATAGTGATAGGACATTTTTCAAATATCCGCCTGGCTAGATCGCTAAAAAATCGGTCGCCAAGCACCTAACGGTGAGTTCCAGCAGCTGTACTTAAGAGTCAGTAATTCCATGTTAAATTAAACAACATCTTCAACTACTTTATTCACTTACCATCAGGTGACATAGTAGCCTATCCGCTATAAATAAAGCTATTTATAAAAACATAAACTTAAGTGGATCGCAATCTTTCTTCGCAGTGATTTGATTGACAGGGCAGATGATACATTATTATCAATAATCAGTTCCTATCACAAATAAACAAGAATCATGATGCGCAGGCGCTGACGTCCACATCCTCTTCACGAGTAGCTCTCCCAGGAATAACTCACACGTGTATCGTTTGTCTGTTTGGATACGCCCTTACTTTCTTTTCTATATACCTTTATGTACGAGTAGATTTTTGTTATGAAATTGCGCACTAGAGAACTGTTCATTATTCATATTTGGATAAAAATACAACCAAGTTATAGAATTTATTTTATTTTGTTATTATTTTTACTTTAACTAAGTTTCATCACTGAGAGCAATCGTTTTTATGTGTCCAGTGAGCAGGCTTGTCTTGTAATCGAATCGAAATATTGTTTGTCACAGATAACGCCTTCTATAATATTATCACTCATATGAAAAATAGCCATGTTTTACTTATATTTATGTATGTAAAAAGCTTGCCAATGGCAATTCTGACCAATTTATGAAAAAAACAACTTTTTTATCAAAGGTAATAAAGTTTGACGTAAACAACATTTCGGTAAGCCTTATAAAAGCACAGAGCTTTGTACTGTTGCCTTTTGAATTGGTCACGTTTTTCTTAAGAAAATTTGAGAAACCAAACCAACGTTTTCTTTTATTGCTTATTTAACAAAACCTTTTCATTCCAATCTTTTTTATTACAAACTGTGACAAGAAAGCTCAGCACAGCAAAAACCAGTGAATGAAAAATGTTTGAATGTTTTGATCACAGCTAAATTACTTCATGAATCGCCATTTTCAGTAGATATTCGATGTTAAATTTTCAGATAATATACCGAAATTACAGTTCCTGACTAATGCTTTAGGTTTTGAGATGGACCCTGTATCAAAATATAAAACGACATCACATGGGATCAGTAGTTAAACTACTCTTAGTAGAAAGGATGTAACTAACTAGATGCTGAAACATTTTTTACTGACACAACTTTAAAACACATTTCTTGAAACTGTCATCTGATATAAAATATTATAAATGTGAAAGTAACTCTATCTGTCTGTCTGTCTGTTACGCTTTCACGCCAAAACTACTGGACCGATTTGAATGAAATTTGGTATGGAGATAGTTTGAGACCCGGGAAAAAACATAGGATAGTTTTTATCCGACTACGCAAAAAGAGGTTAATGTTTTCGCGCGATAACCGACATACGCGCGGGCGGAGCCGCGCCCGGAAAGCTAGTCTGATATAATTTCACACTCTGAACGTCAAACGATACGAAGTACTTTTCGAAGAAGGAAAAGTATTCCAAGCGTAATTAACCAAGTTTTTAGGAAAAGTGTAAAAGAGTTCAGTTTTTTACAATAATTAATTTACTTTCCACGGACTCCATGGTCCGTGCCATTTATTAAGTTTACGAAAATATTAATTAAACATTTATATTACTACGGGAACTTCTTACATACTCAATGGGAAAAACAGTTATAGGGGATGCTAATTAAATAAGCATAAAGTGGGTTTAGAATCCTCTACTAAGGTACCTACACAAAAAATATTATTCAATACTTACTTCTTATTTTTTATTCATTCTAAACAGGATCAGGTACTGAACCTCCTAGCATAATTAGCAACAACCATCCACGCGGAGCCATAGACATGTCATCTTAATGAACTCAATTTATATTGTTTTAATTTCATTAATAAATACAGAAAATAAATAAATCATTCCATATTATAACCGTTCTGTTATGTGTACGTACTGACGCGATAATAAATTAAACCTATCGCACATAATATTTTACTCTCGTATGCTTTTACATCATAAAGGTGTACTATGTTCCTTTCGTCCACAGTTAAAGCAGGTTAATTTCGTTTTATCTCCGTTATTCTATAATAAAGTGTAATAAAACCTCATTTTTATGAGAGAGGTGGATAGCTTCCACTGCGGTGACGTGTTGATGGTAAAAGGAACTCGCGCCAATTTACACGGCTAATGTCCTCGCTGAAATATTTTATTATATGAAAAATAACTCAGATCTAAACAAACACTGCTGTAAAATTGTATCTGATAAAGATGTTTATTAAAAATTAGAATATAAAAGAAATTCGCAGATACAAGTATATTATAAAATTACAAGCGAAGTGACATCTCAATTAAATCACTGGATAGACATTACTAGAAATGCAACTGCTTTTTAATCACTGAAATAAAGGAGGTAGGTACTTTAAGAAAAGTTGAAATGTATGGTACAAGTATTTGTTATATTATTGTAATAATAATTTTGAAATAGAAACAAAATTAGAAGAACAGAACAACCGATAAAGTAATTTTAATTTCATTAAAATCGTGTCATTAGATTATTAACGTTTTCTCTTATTGCTATTAGCCACGTAAAGTATTGTTCGCCAGTACTTACATCACTCTGTTGACATTGTAGCATCTAGCTTCCTGTAGCTAGTTACTTGCACAAAAACTTGCTTGCACAAAATTTAACGTACATAAACAATATTAATATTTGTAAAATCGCGTAGTACTTACTTGCTAGAAATCGCTGTGATACATAATTTAATAGTGGCGCCACGTGCGATCGTGCGGGCGTTGAACGTACTAACGAGAACACGAGGCTTGCACGCGACCTTGGTAAGTAATTCGTATTTAGTTGTAGAACATTTTTATTCTATGGATATAATGCAATTTTTTTGGCCTAGATACTAATGTAATGAACATTTTACTATCCATTATTTAATTAGTATGACCTTATTATTGCTCCTGATGTGTTTATTAATGGGCAACAAGATTTTTCTCGATGATAATGGGTGATTGTTCTGAAAGTATGCCTTTGTGTGGAGCCAAGTTTTTTTATTGTATCACAAAATCGTGTAGATGAAGATTTCAGCTCAGAAAGATAAGAGCTTTGATTTAAAATATAGTACAAAATAAATTAAATATTTTATTTTTCTTTGAACCATGTCTAACATCACCGGTTGAGTAAATTTGTAGTATCATCCATCTGGCCCTGTGGCGCAACGGATAACGCGTCTGACTACGGATCAGAAGATTCCAGGTTCGAATCCTGGCAGGGTCGCTGAAATCACTTTTTGCTATATTTTATTCAATAATTTAAAAGCTCCATCGTTTTGTGATCAATTCACGCCAAATAAATAGTTAATAATCCATTTTTTTTTCGTTTCATCGATTCAAAGAGTGCACTGTCGACTACACAGTATTAGGTACCTACGTTAACATACAAACATACTACTCAATTAATTTGTAAGTCATTGGGGCGTTTTATTTCTTGTATGTAGATTTGAATAGGTACTTAACTTACCTTCTTATCTCGATGTTATTGCCAATAAACTTGTCAAAGTTGTTCCAATGTTTTATTTTTCCTTATTATGAAAATAAATCACTTCTAAAACCTCATAATTTGTACCAATTCTAAATAAATTAAAAAATAAATATATCGACAAGCATGACGATCGGCGAACTACTTGATAAACCCATTTGTCAAACTTGAAAGTAAAAAATAAAGCGTTAAAATATAAGTGGTCCGCAAAAACTGGTAAAACAGATAAAAGTCGCAGAGTTGTTCAGCGTTGACGACTTTACAACGACATTTCTTATCGCTACAGACACGACGCGTCAAAATATAACACCACTTCAAAAGATGTGACTACAGAGATATACTCGTAGATACCGCGGCTAAACGCTTTTTAGAACTCGTAAAAAATTGCGAGAGGTTAGCGACTAATCGTAAAATTATTGTTATTGTTGGTTTTCATGTGAAAATGCTTTGATTTCGTTGATTTACACAACATTTCTGCCTATTGCTGATATAGTAACAACATTTAGATAACGGCTACAAGCCGCAGTGGCAAAGTATACATTTAGTGCATCGTATGAGAATACATACTGAGAGTATAAAAATTAAATACAAATTAAATACAAACCCAAATAATATGACTGGTGCGAAAAAGTGGTAGAAAAACGGAAGCACTCAACATACAAAAATTAAAAAAAAAAAAGTTGCATACTATCCATTAAGTAAGTGGTTAAAGTGTGCACAGTTTTTAACCGACTTTAAAAAAGGAGGTGGTTCTCAATTCAACTGTTTTTTTATTGTACGCCTGTGTTAATTTATTACTCTTTACAGGGTGTACCAATTTTGACGATTTTTACTACATCCGAAAGCTGGTGCTTGTCATGTTAGATCTGACCTGTATTTGAGTTATGCCTAATATACTCGTCAGAACGCGTAGTTTATGTTTGAAGTTGGTTTTATTTCGTAAAAATTCATATTATTATTTGTCGTTTGTAATATATATATACACATATAAAAATACATTACAGCTGTGCCATGAGTATGTAACCGTGTAGATACATATAATACCTATTTATTTTTTGGTCAAAGTCTCAAACACAATTTTGTTACATATTTGTATTGACTTTGGCTGCTAACATATACGATACAATACAAATATATATGTAACAAAATTGTGTTTGAAATTTTGACCAAAAAATAAATAAGTATTATATGTATCTACACAGTTACTCATGGCACAGCTGTTATTTATTTTATTATCGACAACGCACTATTCGTTCGTTATCTCCAACCCGACAGCTATTTCAGTACAACAGAACTTTTATCAATTCGGGGTCAAGAGCGTGACTTCCGCCAGATAACAGAACAACAAACGATAACAACCCTAAACTATAGCATCTATAACCAGACGCAGCATCCCTTACATATATTTATTGCCTTTCATCAAAAAAAGATATCGAGAAGAGCTTTCAAAAAACATGTTTACAGACATGATAAGATACTTATTCGATTTTGTCGGTTAAGTCGTGCTTAAAAAACTGAAGATAATTTTTTCGTTTGCTCGTGAAGTTTTGAATGTTCTTTGCTTTTAGACGCTAGTGTTGGTTGTGTTGGCAAACATCCTGTCCGCACTCAAATATTGGTCCAACTCGTCATTGTCAGTTGTCTTGTCAGTGTGTGACGAACCGACGCGACGGACGTTGTGGACACGCGCTAAATACCTGTCTCCTCCCAAGAAATAACATAAAATGTAAATAAATTTAAAACTGATTATTAAGTAATATAAAATTTTAAACCACTCATGGCAGATATGAGACAATTGCAACAAGTCCTAATATAGATAAGATACGTGGTACCTACCTATACGTTTACCTGTGGGCTAGAATTGTCAAGGTATATCTTCATCTTCAAGCGAAAACACCAGAAAGCCAGTAGCAGCCTTCTGTAGACCTGTGATTCCCAAGACACCTCCCAAGCGTGGGGATTATGGCGAACACCCTTAATGAGGGAGGTATTCGCTCATCGGTGGACGTTATAACTGTTGATGATGATAACGTGGTATCATCAGAACTTCGTAAATACGATTCGTCATACAACCGAAATGTCCAACATCGAACAAGGTCTTCCCCATTGGGGGATTTAGTCATTATCCCCACGCTTGGCAGACGTCTTAATGAGGATCGCAGCTAAAGACGTTGCTTCCCACCTTGCGGTGCACCTTAGTCGCCTCTTACTACACCTACTGGAAGAAATGGGAGGGGTGACATTCTGCCCAGGCACCCCACGATTATATACGATTAGCAATCATATCTTGATTATGCAACAATAAGAAGCAGGTAAAGATTTATACCGAGGTAAAATTCAGTTCCTAAGATTTAAATATAGGCGATACAACCAAATACCATGCAAATGGAGTCGATGGAGAGCTAGTTTGCCAAAAACTATTATAATATTTTACTTCTTTATTACTGAATGGCTAGCATTTGGCCACTATCTCAACTGATGGTAAATGGTGGTGCCGTTGAAGAATGTTAAGGCTAACCTAGAACTACTGGTTCGACACGACAGCTACCAAAATACACCGATATAGATAGGTTAGTAGTTAGCCAGGTGGGCATTCGCCATATGCCCTACCACAGCTACCACCCATGCAAACTATACTTACCAAAAGATATATACAAAATGCGATACAAATATTGATTGAATGTTGTATTGTAACCGCGAGCACCGAGTCGCGAGTTATTCGATTATCGTTTGCATTCTAACCTGATTATATCCGTGACGAACGAATGCTCGTAATCGAATAGAAATGAAGTCGGGTTCATTTGCGAAAGAATATTCATCAACTCTGTCATTCGATTTGGTTTGCTCTTCAATTAAACAACCAAAATGTTGCATTTCATCTGCTCTATTTAGATTTTAACCTAACTATTTCAAAAAATAAGGAAGTTCTCAGTTGGAATGTATGTTTATATTTCTATATTTGTTACGCAAGAAGTCAGCTCATCATCACAGAATTTAATGATCCATTTTTTTGTTTGGTAGGTTATACTTCATCCATATAAATCAGTACTAATATTATAAATGCGAAAGTAACTGTCTGTCTGTCTGTTTGTCTGTTACGCTTTCACGCCAAAACTACTGGACCAATTTGAATAAAATTTGTATGGAAATAGTTTGAGACCCGGGAAAAAACATAGGATAGTTTTTATCCAACCGCGCAAAAAGAGGTTAATGTTTTTGCGCGATAACCGACATACGCGCGGGCGGAGCCGCGCCCGGAAAGCTAGTTTTATCATAATTGGTACTATAGTTTGTTTTTTTACTATCAAAATAAGTGGAAAAATACCTGTTAATCCAAGTAAATTAGACCAAATTGCGTGTCATACTTTTTAGTTATAGAAAGTGGTTTTGTATTTTTGAAGTCATATTTTCTCTCAAGAAGAAAATCTGTCGCCAAGCACCTAACGGTGTGTTCCGGCAGCTGAGATCCAGTCATTCTACGTTAGCCTGAACAACATCTTTGACCACATCATCACTTACCATCAGGTGAGGTGGTGGTCAAAGGCTAACCTATCAGTTATAAGTTAACTTAATGGCAGGTTTAGAATTTGTTGGCTTACTGTCGTGGAAAAAAGAAAACTTCTTGGTATGGACTTTTATGGCTGTAACAGCAGCGTGGAGATAGAAATAGTATGTATTGTCAGCTGTAGCAAACTGGCTATATTTGTTTTTTAACTTATGGAGCTAAACCGCCAAATTCGTCGGTATAAATTCTAAAACTAGGATAGATATAGAAATTGACCCGAAGTCTCATATGTCTGTACAACAAAAAATATTCTAGTCGATAGAAAATAACATTGTAACATTACTCATGAATACTTTAATGAACAGTGGATGTAAACATTACTCCCATTTAGAGCCCTTTCACACGACACGTGGCGCGGACACGGTCGCGTTATCGGGTCGCGTGTCCCATGTGAATACGCCTTTAGAACGCACATACATCATGAAATATACTTATGTTCTTTTTTTTTATGGCATAGGAGGGCAAACGAGCAGGCGGCTCACCTGATGGTAAGTGATCACCGTCGCCAACAAACATCCGCAACACCAGAGGTCTCGAGGATGCGTTGGGAGGGTATATGCTCTCTTCTTGAGTCGTAACTGTTCGGAAATACTTCAGACTATGTACAGGAACTAAGTGTATTTATTTCAAACGTATGAGTCAGTAATGTCAAGCATGGCTGTATTTTTAACCTTGGATCGCTTGGTCTAAGATGACAAATAACAGGTTGACCTTTGGACGTTTCTTGACAACCTGATGATAAATAAAATTGACAAATGTGAGGGATCTTAATTTTTTCGTTTTATATTATAAAACTGATGGCCGTGAAGACGGAACCAGAGGTATAGGTAAAATAAACTAAACAGCCATATTTTCCACATGTTTTTAGGTTGAGTCGATGAGCCTTCCATCGATGCTATACTAATATAATACATACCGTCATTAAGTATGTCTTGAGAAAATTACAATAACAATGTCAGACCCGGAATCACATATGTGTCCTTGAACTGATAACATAACGCCTATGAAACTGGATTAACGAGGACATTTTACGACAATCCTTTTCGTTGTTGTCTCGATCGTGCGCTTGAATTTTAGTCAAGACCTCCTGAAGATGCTTCGTGTAGAAGCGACCGCCTCACCACAGAAAAGAGAATTCATATCAGTATGTCGAAAGCTATTCCTTCTAGGCTACTTCGCTTTGTAACGTCGGCTTAACAGGAATTTTAGGCGTAATTGTCACTGAATATATTTCTACATTTTTTTAATATCTTCATTTTTTTTATATTGTTAAGTTTGCAATAACGCCTGCTAAGCGAATTACATTACAAAATTACAAATTTACGAGAGAAAAAATGTATAGTCATCTGCGGGATTCGAACCCGCGTCCATCCACCCCTTTAGCCGGGGCCCTTTATCCCAATACGATGGTTGCATGAAGAACGAGAGCAAGAATTACAGTTATTTTAATGTTTTTTAATATGTTTATAATAATTATGTATTTCCGCAAAGTAAGGCCTGAATAAATTAATAATCTGTATTAAATCAATTTATAATGTATTAAAAAAATATTAGTAAAATAATATAGGAGGTCAATTGAAACCAAACGGTATACAAATAATTTTTAAAAATAAACACATACAGATTTTTATAAATTCCAAACTTTAGGGTTCACAAGAGGTCCAAGTTAAGAAAAACGTGAGCAGGCGGGTTAAAACCTCGGTTCTGAAATAAACATTGCCTTATCATTGTTATCGATATTTCATTCTGTCGGAAACGCGAGAGCTTCCGGCTCGCCACGTGGATACATATCCGGTCGTATGCAAACAGAAACGAAGGGTATCCTGACTTTGTGGGAAAACTATATCGATTTATTGTCAGTTTTTACTTAGCTTTTTGTTGTTCACAGGTATTTGATTCGTAACATGGTTGAAATATGAGTCACCAATTTTAGGTCTTTTCACAGTTACTGTTTATCCTGCTGTTACACATAAGTTTTTTTTATGCCTGATAGGTTTCCCTTTGACCACTATCTCATCTGATGGTAAGTGATGATGTGGTTGAAGGTGCTGTTCTGGCTAACCTAGAATTACTGGATCTCAAGGACAGCTGCCGGAACACACTTGAGTTACTTGAACCACGCGAGTAGTACTTTGAAGTGAAATTATTATTTTTATAAAGATCGCAGATCAAAATGGTTTTGTTTCGAAAATAAACAATGCTTTTTAACGTTTGTTTACTATTATAGGTATTCTCGCTTGTGCAGAGAAATCAATGAAGCTTACAATAGACTGGGTGGGGCGGGATTCCTCGGGGACAGAAAGGGTACAAAAAGGGTTACTGTGTAAAGGGCATGAATTTATCCGTATTTTATATATACATCTCTTGTGACTTTACTACATATCTTATCTTGTGACTTACTATTACAGCTATGAAATACACCTGAACAAATCCTCTCCTATTTATGTTGCCCTACGCTTGGCAGATGTCTTAGGTATCGCAGTATAAGAATGCAGTTCTTCAGAAAGCTTTACTGCCAACCTTTTTGTATTTGTCCCTTCGTCACCAATTACAAATCAGAAAGATAGTAAAATATGGAGGTGGGTTTATAATATTTTTTTATTAATGTTTTGCATAGAAAATATGTAAAACTAGGTAATGTATTAATTTAAAGTTATTAAAAAACTAACAACTACTGGACCTGGCTTGCCTTAAAGGACTCGATCTCCAAAATTCTGCAACGCCAGCACGAGTTTTTGATAAGTGTGCGATTTGCTTATTTGTGTAGGTGTGTGTGTGAGTGTGTTTAACTTGTGTGATCGTGAGGGAGAATAAGGAAGTAAACGTAGAGCAATCTCAGAATTTCTGTAGGTATTTTGATAGGGCAATGTATCTATTTATATTTTTAAAACTTTATTGCATATTTGAAGTAACTCTGCTACTTCGTGGTATATAACATAGTCTATTGTTCATTTCAGTGCTTAGTTTTTGCTAAACATATCTATGACATTTAGGACCCGTTTCAGAATGTCATAATAAAGTTACGGGTTGCTATGCAACACTTAAAATAACTGAATGATAAAAATTACAGTAAACATGCAACGCGTTTCAAGCTTTAACCGATGGATTGGCTAAATCGATGACTGTGAAACGCAAAGATAGTGTTTTGTTGTTCTGGGTAGTAAAACCGGAACTTACTCGAACATTCTGAAACAGGCCCTTAATAATAATAATAATAATAGCCTTTATTTACAACCTTACTTAATTTACACAATTATAAAGTATAAAATATAAGAATTCGTTAATTTCAATAGATTTCTTGACACCAGTAAATTACACTTATTGAAGATTGTCTTGCTTTCCAGCATAGGCCTCCTCCAGAGCTTTCCATGCTGTACGATCTAGCGCCTCCCTTTTCCACGTTATTCCCGCTACTCTTTTTATGTCATCCTCCCATCTTTGTCGTTGTCTGCCTTTTCTTCTTTTATTATATCTAGGACACCACTCTGTGACTTCCATGGCCCATTTCCTTTTTTTGTATCTTATCAAATGACCAGCCCATCTCCATTTGAGCTTTTTAATACAATATGTTACATCAGTAAGTTTTGTTTGTTTTCGAATTGTTTTTATTTTAACCTTATCTTTTCTTCTGATGTTTAGCATACTTCGCTCCATCGCATGCTGGCAGGTTTCTAACCTTTGTATGTTCTGCTTTGTCAGAATCCATGTCTGACACCCATAGGTCATGCTCGGTAGGATACAAGTATTGAATAATACTCTTAGCGTTGAGTGGTATCCCAGGATTTTTCATAATCTCTTTAAAGGACCAATATCTCTTCCATCCAATATTTATTCTGTTATAAATTTATTTTGTTGTGAGATCAATGGGAGAGATGATCTGTCCGAGATATGTATATTCATCAACATATTGTATTTTTATGTTTTTTGATGTGATTGGGATCTTACTACGATTTGTCATAACTTTTGTTTTATCCATATTTATGGACAGGCCAACTTTATCGCTCTCAAACACAAGTTTTGTAATCATCTCTTGTAAGCTTTTTGGATCTTCACAAATTAATATCAAATCGTCTGCGAATCTAAGGTGGTTCAGCATGACTCCATTTATTTTTATGCCATAGTTTCTCCAGTCGAGATTTCTGAATATGTGTTCAAGAGCTGCCGAAAAAAGTTTAGGCGACAGTGGATCCCCCTGCCTTACTCCTCTCTTAATAGGAAACGATTCTCCCACATTTTCTGTTTTTATTTTTGCCGTCATGTCCTTATAAATATTGCTAATTAGACTTATATATTTCTTATTTACTCCTTGAGCGACTAAGGCCTCCCATAATTGTTCATGTCTTAATGAATCAAATGCCTTATTATAGTCCACAAAGGCTAAGTAGTATGCTATTCCATATTCGTTACATTTCTGAATTATCTGTTTAATAGTGTGAATGTGGTCTATAGTTGAGAAGTCACTGCGAAATCCAGCTTGTTCCATAGGTTGGCATTCATCCAAAACTTTAGTTATGCGGTTTAGCAGTATCTTTGAAAATATTTTGTACATATTTGACATAAGACTGATTGGTCTATAATTAGCAATGTCATCTGTTTTCCCTTTTTTATGTAGAAGTATTATAGTTGAAGTAGCCCATTGTTGCGGTATATACTCAGTAAATAGAATTTCATTAAAAATATTTGTAACTGTATTCAGTATTGTTTGACATGTACCAATGAGAACTTCGTTGGAGATTCCATCTTCTCCTGGTGATTTTCTTTTTTTCTGCGTTTGTATGGCCTTGACAACTTCTTCTTTCATTATGACAGCTACTTCATTTTCTTTATCACCTCTCTCTAATCTCAGTGACAATCTTGAACCTTCATCGCTATATAGTTCACGGTAGAAATCAGTCGCTATTTCTAGTATTTCTCTTCTTTTCGTTATTTTTCTCTTGTGTCTACGATGAGTCATATTCTTGATCCAATTAGAACTGTCTTGTAATTCTTTCCATGCTCTTTTGACCCCTCCAGATTTGTCTATGTGTAAATTGATTGTATAATTTCTCAATTTTTGTCTTTGTTTCCTAATGCATACATTAATTTTCTTGCTTATTTTGACTATATCTTGTTTATTATTTTTCCGGTCTTTAAGTAAAGATGCTCGTTGTTTGATTAAATCTCTTGCCTCTGATCCCACTCTGTCTTTTTTGTTTACATTATGTATCGCATTGGATTCAATTTCTTTCAATTCTGTTTCCAGAGCATTATATTTTTCTTGAACCCCTTGAAGGTCTTTTATTATTTCTAATCTAATTTTTAAAGATTCTAAAGTGTTACTTGGAAGTGGTAAATGTATTGGTTGTGTCTTATTGTATATATTTTTCCTTGATATTTTTAACTCAACTGGATACAATTGAGCTCGAAGTAATCTGTGATCAGTATTGTAATTAAATTGGTTTACAACTTCGACATTAGTAAATAGTTTTGGCTTATTAGTGATAATGTACTCAATTTCATTTCTTATTAAACCATTTGGAGACTGCCATGTCCATTTTCTGTTAAATTTCCGCTTATAATAGCTGTTCATAATATTTAAGTTGTTTTGAAGTACAAAGTCTATTAGTCTCTGGCCGTTGTCATTCCTTTTTCCAGTAGTGTATTGTCCGAGTATTTTATTTTCATTATTTCTCCTCTTTCCAATTTGAGCGTTAAAGTCTCCAATTACAATAACGGTCTTAAACAAGTTTTGCATGGTTGCGTTGAGCTGTTCATAAAATGTGTTTTTCTTGTCGCTTTTCGCATTTTCGGTAGGAGCATATACTTGAACTATAGATGTAGGATGCTTATGCCCAGGAAGTTTTATGTTTAAGACGGCGATTCTATCAGACACTCCTTTAAATTCTATAATTCTACTTTTTAGGTACTTTTTCACCAAAAATCCTACTCCAGAGAGTCCAGGAATTTCATTTTTATAGTATAAAATATATTCTTCATATTGCTCTATTTTTTCCTCTGATCTTCTTACTTCACAAAGGCCTATAATTTCCCAATTAATGTTTTGTAAAGCATGTTCCAGTTCAATTAAGCATTCATGTGTTCTGAGTGTTCTGGTATTAAGCGTCGCTATGTGTATTCTTTTCTTTTGTTTTAGTATATAAATCTCATTATGGTTATCTAAGGGTTTGTTTGACTCATTTGAATATAACCTGCATGATGAAAGCTCTTGAGGGGTGTGGTCTTTTACCCCGCAGTGACCATCCGTATTGGGGTATTTTTTGTTTTTTAAATGTAATGTATTATCTGTATTGTATATTGTTTTTATTTTACCGGTGCCTGCTATTTCCTATGCTTTTTTTTGGGAATTTTTGTCTGACAAAGACAATGATCTAGCTCTCATATGTGCGAACGCATCTGTTTTGTGCAGTTTGGCTGGAGCTATAATATTTTTGCCCCCTGATGTCTGCGGTGGTGTATGTATATTTATAGGAGATGTAGATAATTGCCTTTTTCTCTTTTCTATTTCCGGTTGTTCTCTTATGATAAGTTTGTTGTTCTTTATGTATGCTTCATTTCCTTTTTCTTTCTCAAGTTTGAGCTTTTGCTGTAAATCTTTACGCAATTCCAGCGTTTCTTTCGAGAAATCCTCTGTAATGTATATTGGTTGTGGCATTTTGTTTTTATTTTTTATTATTTCTATTTTCTTCCAATATGACACTAACGTTATAAGTATAGGTCTTACTTTTCTTTCGTCTTGTTTTTTTCCCAATCTGTAGTACTTATTTAGTTCGTAGTTTTCGATGTTAACATCTATATTTTGCAACCCATTTTTTATTAATGTGTATAGGTCTTGGTAATTGTTTTCTGTTTCTGTTACACCATGTAGTAGTATATTATTTTTTCTGTGCATATCTTCTAATTTCTTCACTCTATTATTCGATATTTCCATTGCAATTTTGAGACGTTTATTTTCCTCTATTATTGGTTTTATTTTATCGTCCACATGTTGCAGTATTGTAGCAGATACATTTTCTGTTATAGTAGCGGTTTGCTTATCCAATTCCATTTTCATCATTTGAAAAAGCTTTGTCATTTCTTCCGACATGCCTTCGGTGTTCATAGTTTAGTAGTTAGATTTATGCGTAGATCGGAACGTAATCGGAGGTCAGTTGGCAGTATTGGAAGTTGTCAAACAAGGCTAACTTCACTCGTTTGTGTTATTGGAGGGATGGTATTTTTTCAAATGCGGCTAGCTTCAGACGGTTGATTTCGCTAGTTGGCAGCCTTGGAATCTGTTCAATTGCAGATATATTCGTTGTTGTTTTGAGAATAATAACGAGAATTTTCTAACCTTTATATACACTTTGTTTCCTAGTTTTGCAGTAAATATGGTAAATCCAGGTTATTTTTGGTCTCTGAAGTGCAACATTTATCACCAATTATCACAAATTTCACTTTTTTTTAAATAAAATCGGGAGCACACTACAAACAATGTTATGACTTTGACAGCTGGTTAATTCAAAAACAGGCTCTTAATGTATTGTTAATATGAGAGTTAGATCGTTGTAAAGTTTTCCTTGTTGCTGCTGTATTGTATACCTCTCCATCTAGCTGTATCCAATTCATTAACTGGTCTATTTACGCACGAATTAAAATCAAAATCATATTTTGACTAACCTCAACGTTTCGGCCAAATTACAATGACTGTGGTCACTCGAGTAGTCTACTCGTGGCCATAGTCAATGCTACTTGAGTTTAGTTCACGAAAGTTTAAAAAGTAGATGTAGGATAATCATCACGAACGAGAATAATGTGAAATAAGGATTCAATTTCATTACTCAAGAAAATATTTACATTTCCTTAATTCGTAAACTTAATTCAGGGTATCGGTGTTTAATATTGTAAAAAACAAAAGAGGAAGAAGAAAAACATGTTGGGCACGCTGCCAATTAGTAGTGGGCTGGAGCATTTGTTCTGACTGTGGGCCTGCATGCTTTCGTTGTAGTAGCTGGAGTGGTGTATATAATTTGTAGTGGTTTGACATTTTTCTTAATATAATGTATTAACAGATTCTGGTGATTTCTTTATCAGTAGGATATTGGTGTATATATTAAGCATATGACGATAAAATCTTAAATACAACCCCTAAAGAATTCACATCGATTACCTACTTGTCTTTCTTTGCACTCTTATATATTTAATCTTATTTTATCCAGGGATACTCAGAAGCACCACAACTATATGGTTGATATTAAATTTACCCGAACAAAGCGATTTGCGTCTTCGTTCATCATGCGAACCGCCAGGGAATGGAACAGCCTGCCTGAGTTTGTGTTTCCGGTTAAGTACAATATCGTGGGGTTCTTCAAAACGCGAGTGAATAGATACCTTCTGGATAATCACGCTCCATCATCGACCGCATCATCACTTAACATCAGGTGAGATAGTGGTCAAGTGCTACCCAGTTCAGTATAAAAAAAACAATTTTATATTGTGCACAACGTAACCACCGCAGAAAGTAAAGATCGCAAAAAACGGTAAGTATGTAGTTACTTCTCCTAAGTCCTAAGTCAAGAGTCACATAATACAATCTTAAATGAGCATTATCTTACAAGAAATTCCTAAGAACCATCGTCCTCGTGCAGTCGGTTCACTTACATAGAAATTAAAATTATTTTATGTCCTGTATAACTTTGTCACAAAATAAATATGGTACGTGCCTCCTTGCATTTATTGGCGCCGCTAAAGCTTACACAGTTTTCCACTCCGAACCGGAGTCGACGGCGACGAGCTGCATTAGGATAGAACGTGCTTGCCTTATAGAAAAATATTCTACTTTACTTAAAGGCTTAGTGTCTTCGTCCTCTTTCCAAACCAACGCAGTTTTGTCATATTTTATTAAATAAGTGTTCAACTCGTTGAAAATTGCCTTGCATAGATATCCATGCGGTCATTATCTATACTATTGGATTCCCAGTTCTTCGTTTATTATATATTTTATAAGTGTGAAATAATGAATTCCCATAAACGATACATATTTTATAATAATATTGTAAATACACGGTATAAAACTGACAAACCAGAAGCATTGATTTTAGACTCAAGGACATTCATGCAATATTTAAGGCTAGACTAGAGTGCACGTAGCACATTCCGTACAAACGTACTCGTTGTTTTTTTTATGGGATTGGATGGCAAACGAGCTGGCGGCTTACCTGGTTGTAAGTTATCACCGTAGCCCAAAAACATCCGACACACCATAGGTCCCCAGGATGCCTTGCCAGCCTTTAAGGAGGGTCTCTCCTTGAAGGCTCCTGAGACGTACCTGTTCGGCAATACTGCAACTGGCAGCTGGTTCAATAATGGCAGTGTGAGATAGAAACTTCCGTGAAAATCGCTGTGGAGGTTGTGGACTTCCAGACGTCGACATGAATTTGTGAAACATCATGCTTTGTCGGGAAGTATCGTCGACGATTCGAATCGCTCTACGTTGAATGCGGTCAAATCTACGAATAAATATTTATTCGTGTAATTTTAAGAAAAAACTGGAAAACCAGAAGCCTATATGCTTTTGTTTTTCCATATTATGCTCAAGGACATGCTTGCAAAATTTCACCAAGTTTGAACACTTGATAATTAAAATATGATGAAACTACTGTTGTATTAATAGCCCTAGACACTAGCCTTAAAAGCGAAAGCTATATATAAAATACTATCTACTCTACCCTCAGTATTGGGGAGTCTCAAATGCATTTATAGCTCAAAATGTCACGTACTGAAATCGAATACATTTCACTCTACCGCCATCTATAATTCAGTGTCGCAAAATATTTTAGTATGTGCTTTCATTTCACCCCAGAGGAGTGTAATAGGTTTAGGGTTCATGTATGTATGTGAGTTATTTATTCCACCAACTTAACTTATAAATGCTTGAACAGATTTGAATGTATAACAAAATTAAAGTTATTTAATTACTATGTGTAATAATAGCGAAAACCTAAGACATTATGAAAAGTTCATTGTTATGTGAATTTCTTTAAAAAAAAATCCCTCACTCTGTTCAAATATTGCATAGTTCTATTTCGCTCACTCATATGCGAGGTCCTACGCCCTCAGTCTATCATTTTTCGAAGACTTACTTACTTTTACTTTTCGTTAAATACTTACTTATTCAAATAGCGCTTACGAGTATTTCAGTAGTAGCATAATTCATATTATATGTCCGCACCAGTTGTCCATACATCAGGTCGTCCTTGCCTCGCTTTCATAATCCAGTCCAAAGACCTTCGTACGAGTAACAATCAATAAGTCGATCCCATTAAACAAATGAATCCAATTTTTCGAGTCGTGTATACAAATGATGCGGGCGAGGCCGTACAACGTTCGGCACAAGTCAGCCAGCTGTCTGCACCAATTTAATAAAAAGGTTTCCATATAGTTCGTTAGGAGCAATTTAATAGAAAGGTTTCCCATAGTTCATTAGGAGCCCTCGCCTTGCTTTGAAGTTGCACGTGCGCTGTGCAAGTAGGTAAGGATTGCGATCGATGCGCAGAGACGAGTCTTTTCACTCTATTTCTGATTTTCACTATAAGAAGGAAGAGGGGAGTATTCGTAATATATTTTTTCAGATCAGATCATCAGATCACTTGACGCATAAATGGATCATTGAATGTTGATATTGGGTAAAATATGATACAAGTAGATATAATTAGATTAGTGATTGGTATTTTATTTAAAAACAGTTTTCAAAATGTACTGAAGTACATTTTGAAGATTTGGGAGAAATGCTATATGTGTATCAAATATACTAGCCAAGATTAGTCTCACGTATTGTTTCTATAATCAGAATCAATACATCCTCGTAGAGGGCACTGAGGATACAGCGCGGAGGATTCAATTTGACATGACAAAATAAAACATCTCCACCTATGAGAAAAAGGAAAGAATAGGAAACTCATATGTGTAGACAATATTCTTAGTCAATGATAATACATTTATTGTGAAATTTAGACAATCCTAGATAGAATCGATACCAGTATTCTTTTATATAAGAAACATGAAGGCGGACCTGTCAGAGCAGAGAAAGCTCAAACTTCCATATTATGAACAAATTTGAACTTTGTCCCTGCTGCCCTCTAAAGCTGATTGTTGTTTGTCGAATAGGTATGACCGAACATGTATTTTGTTTATCAGCTCTCTATACAGGCAAGTGTAAAATATTTCCTAGAAGTTCGTCGGAGTCGTGAAAATTAGAATCACGAGAAGTCAATATTATGCATGGAGCCCAAAATCCTCTCCAGTCACACTAGTATTAAAATATATACCCATCTTCTACCCAAGTATGTATTTTGATGAAACCTTAGATCTAATAACATATAGCCGTTTGCGGCAGGGCCGCGGGTGGATGGTAAATCACATAAAAAGAAGTGCTTAGCCGTTCAGCTAAGTTAAGCTACCTCCTCGGCGGTCAGGAGTTGGATGGGTGACCGCTAGTAGCATTACTCTGAGCGCTTGCGTGGTTCGCAGGGCACGCGGGTCCGGTTGTTGTCTTAGGATGGCAGTCATAAGCATGGTGGAAGGGCATTTTTTGGATACCCGCCTGGCTAGCTAGCACCCTCAAGTAAAAAAAACTGTCGCCAAGCACGTAACGGTGTGTTCCGGCAGCTGTCCTTAAGAGCCAGTCTTTCTAGGTTATCCTGAACTACATCTTTGACCACATCATCATTTAATATCAAGTAAGACAGTGGCTAGCCTAGCTATATTAAAAAAATCAGCATGTCACATTTGCAATCATTCAAGGCTCATTCGCTCTGTACATATTATAAAACTAGGCAAACATACAAGAACCAATATATTCCGCACTATTAGGACGTGTAGGGAGAGGGAGAGAGAGGGTCGTGATTAAGTTACGTGACATGCGCCCGCTAATTTGTATCGAGCCACCCCCTGCCATCAGCTAAATTGCATTACACCTCCTAATTAAATAGTCTTTGCTTTTATACGAAAACATGGCGTGTTTGTTTTCTACTGACTCGTGCGATACTCGGCACTTAGGATATTAAATTTTAAATTCGTTAGGAAAGGAACACTTATTTAATTATGTAAATAAGTGAAAATATGGACATTGTTACGTTTAATCGTTAGTAGTATATCTTTATTAGCACATACTTAAAAGAGTACCTGAAAATTCATATTGGAGATGCAAGTATTTTAAATGCAACGAAGGCAACTTGTCGCGCTCAAGAAACAGTGACATATGAGGAAAACCAACATATAATTAATGACTAGTCTTATTGCCAGAGACTGCTTAGTTACTTGAGTTGCAAAATGCGTCCCTTGAGTATCTCAAACTCCGAAGAGGTTTAGTTGTTTTTCTGACATTTATATATTTACTATCACATGCTAAGCAATCATCACATTGGCTTTATAGAACACAATTTTTTTTATCTCGAATAGAACCCCTCCGATCTAACCTTTTGGCCATCGACATTGACTTCACAGATGCGTTTTGAGTGCTTTCATTTAATTTTTTTAACTGTCATATGGGACGTCCAGCAACCAGAGTGGTAAACTTCATCTGGCCGAAAGAAGTTCTTTTTCTTTTTACAATTTGCTACACTCTAAGACACCTAAGTATGCCACGGTAATATTATCTAGATATACAGGGTTATTGGTAATATGCTAACAACCTTTTAGGGTTGACATCTGCTAGTCCTAACAAACATTATGAGATAAAAAAAAAAAAAAAAAACCGGATCCGGCACTCAGCAGTAGTTGGGATTTCCAAGTATCTGTCTTTCGTCCGATTTTGCAAAATCTGGTGTTGTTTGGTATATATATATTATGGTATATATAGGTTTTTTATATTTAAAAAACCTTTTTGTTTTCTTAAAAAAAGAAAAGGGTCTTATTTTGCTGTAAATACATTTGATTGTTTTTGTTAACTCAGAACAATTTCATTTATAAAATTATCAGAAAAAATCTTTTTTTTTTGTAAGGATTATATTTCCAGATTTTGTTCCCATAGAAATTTCAACAATATCGGTCCAGTAGTTTAATTTTTAAATAATCAAAATAACGGAAAAAAAATATGTTATCAAAGTAAAAGAAATTGCGTATTTCATACTTTTCAGTGACGGAAGTCGAGATTATTTTTTAATAGTTATATGATATGGCAAATGGTGGTAGAGACAAGTTTACTAAACTTTTACGGTTTTCCACGTTCGCCTAAAAGGTGTATAGAGTATTAAGACCATCATAAAGGTTTCGCTGAAGGGAGACTCTGACGTTCAACATTTTAAGTATGTAGCTAACCGCGTAAAGCATTTTAAGAATTAATATATATAAAAGGAATAACTTAGCTTTCTATTCGATATTTAATTTAATTTATGCTTTGACTGATACATTAACACTAAAATGATTTCCATTTAAATTTACTATTATCTCTTTTGTGTCTATTGAGACAATCTGATCCCAGATGATGAATCGATGAATATAATCTCTAAAAAGCGCTCAAATTTTATCGTTACCAATAAACCACACGAGTGCTGAAATGTTTACACTCAAATAGCCACTTATTCACCAACAAACTGAGCTAAAAGCTTCTCTCAACGCGCCGGTCAGCTTATACACTCGCAAATGTAAACAATAACATTGGAAACTTTTTAACACGTCATACAATGTTATTCAGAGTGCAGTAAGTAGAGCATGAGTACAAGCACAGAATAAGTAATAGTTGAAACTACGGGTACATGAATACGGATGATGGTTGGATTACAGTCCGGGAAACGTGTTAGTATATTGGTTATTTATATATTTAACGGTAGGTACTATTTGTATTGATTTCTGGTATAGCGTGTTAGGTATACCTATGTCGATCTATTGGAAAACAAGAAGGCATGTTTTTTAACAGGTTATATCCTTTTCCGATTCAATTCTCTCCATAGCAGTTTAGATCAGACGTGAAGAAGTAATAATCAGCTAACTTGTTCTCTCATTTATAAAAAAACACTTTGCTAAAGTAAAGAGAATAAACTCAAGAATATCACAAACCAAAAATACAACCATCAAATATAGCGATGATTAAAAGAATGTGATCGATCGGAAAATACCCAAATAATAGTTGTACATATTCTTATCGAAGCCATAACATTTATTATGAAAACAGATTATAAAGACCCGATATAAGTGAGGTGATAGTACGAAGAAGATGACGAATACTACTTATGTAAAACAAAATATGTACCTACTCCATAAGTATTATTAAATAACATTAATGTTATGTACACTCTTTTTGGACAATAATGTAGAAACAATAGATTTACATTGAACAGTCGTAAGTACCTAATGTTTAGAAAAGCTTGGCTTACTGAACTTCACAGATTTTTGGACAGCTACCGAAATGGAATGCCGTCATTTTAGTGTAGGTGTATCATAGATCATATCTGAGAATAAAGAATTTGTTCTCTATTCTGAGGATAATATGTAGCTAGTATGAAACTGAGATGTAATGTAGCCCCTTTATTTATGTATTCTCTTTGCGCCATTGCCGCCAGCGGAGGCGAATAATTCGGAATACACACGCACGTGCACGAACGGGAGTGGCCCAAGTCAAAACTTGGAACTGGCAGAAATACTGAGCTTCTCCGAACAAAACAATCCGCGTGGTCTTAAATTAATATCAATCAATGAAATGATTCTAAAATCAAACTTTATTAACACCACAAACTGTGACCTAGCTTGTAACTGGTTGTTGTATTTTATGTGATTTTATCAAAAAAATTATAAGTTTGGATAGGCACAAACAAATTCCATTATAATACAGCACTAGCCTATTTTGTCACTGAGAGATTCAATACTCAATTATGACCTTTAGCTTCTGATCAATATAGATTTATAAGCTGCCTAACTGCTTAATTTCATGAAGGTTCGGGCATTCAAAAATGATCTTTAGAAAAGCATACAAATTTCCAACCCCCCAACATGCGACAGAGATTTCGCTTCACCTGGTCAAAAAATATTTGTACTGTAGATACTCAAACTCTGTCCGAACATTAATAACATATTAATAAATTGATTTAAACCTAAATGCAAACATAACAACTAGATAACCCAACAATAGCTCGTACCTATGCACGAACTAAGTCATACGATTAGCCATTATTTTCATACTTGCAAATACTTAGCACTTATTTTACACTAACTTCTATTTAGCAAATATTGATATATAAATATCAGTATTATATAATTAGTATCAAATCACACTGTTTGTATGAAAAAAAATATAAAAATCAACGCATTGCGCATGCCCAATTATTTTGACGTCATTATATTAAGGCTCCGTTTCAGAATGTCCTAATAAAGTTTCGGGTTGCTAACCAACACATAAAATAACTGAATGTTAAAAATGACAGCACAGTTTAAGTTTCAAGCTTTAACCGATGAATGGTCTAAATCGATGACTGTGAAACGCAAAGATAGTGTTTTGTTTACTATAATATATGTTCTGGGTAGTATAACCGGAACTTACTCGAACATTCTGAAACAGTACAAATATTGTACCTAATAAAAGTAAAGAAGTACGTGAAGGGCCAGTTTGAAACAGACCCTTAATTTTAGCATTACAGTTATATAAATCACTGGCATCGTAACTTCACATACTTCTTTACTTTTATTAGGTACAATATTTGTACCATACGTTTATACTAACATACATAGCCAGGACGATCAGCAGTCGGGCGCCACTGACGGCTGATGTGATTATGAGATGACTATGCTCGCACATCTATGTGTGGATTGGATTGCGTGGGTGGCCATCCTCACTACATTGCATCGCATTGCTGTGTTTACTTCTCTAAGTTTTAATTTCAAACCTCGTATTACTACTAGATTTCACTTAGGAATAAAATTAAGTATATTAGTATTATTTTTATTTTATTTTTACATGCGTAATTTAGTTTCACCTGACCCGAAGCTGGTCATCAAATCTTGCAAATTAAATTTGATCTACGTCCCGGTTACCTACTGATTTCAAATTTTGCACACAAGTGTAAATAGTGTGAAAATGCAATATAATGATGACATGGTGCTGACCTGATGATGGAGCCGGAAGGTGGTGATGGGAACTCTGTAATGAAACGACGCAACTCCATCGAGTTTCAGCTCGTTTGATTCGTCTTGGCGAGTACTTTATTTTTAGATGGTAACCAGGCTAATGGAGCTGGAAGGTGGCCATAGAACTCAGAAAAGAAGCGACGCAACCTATATTTTACACACTACACTGCTGAACACAGCCTCCTTAAGGGGGTATTTGCCATAATCCCCACGCTTTGCAGGCGTCTTGGGGATCGCAGTGTAAATTGGCAGTTCTGTAGAAAGCGCTGCTAACTCGTATTGTACACGTGGGGTGCCGGGTTAGAATTGCACCTCCCCGTATCATTCCGTGGGTGTTGTAAGAGGCGACTAACGGAAAAATACTGGAAGGCCCACCTTTCAAGGCTTTCTACAGAACTGCCAATTTACACTGCGATCCCCAAGACGCCTGCAAAGCGTGGGGATTATGGCAAATACCCCCTTAAGGAGGCTGTGTTCAGCAGTGTAGTGTGTAAAATATAGGTTGCGTCGCTTCTTTTCTGAGTTCTATGGCCACCTTCCAGCTCCATTAGCCTGGTTACCATCTAAAAATAAAGTACTCGCCAAGACGAATCAAACGAGCTGAAACTCGATGGAGTTGCGTCGTTTCATTACAGAGTTCCCATCACCACCTTCCGGCTCCATCATCAGGTCAGCACCATGTCATCATTATATTGCATTTTCACACTATTTACACTTGTGTGCAAAATTTGAAATCAGTAGGTAACCGGGACGTAGATCAAATTTAATTTGCAAGATTTGATGACCAGCTTCGGGTCAGGTGAAACTAAATTACGCATGTAAAAATAAAATAAAAATAATACTAATATACTTAATTTTATTCCTAAGTGAAATCTAGTAGTAATACGAGGTTTGAAATTAAAACTTAGAGAAGTAAACACAGCAATGCGATGCAATGTAGTGAGGATGGCCACCCACGCAATCCAATCCACACATAGATGTGCGAGCATAGTCATCTCATAATCACATCAGCCGTCAGTGGCGCCCGACTGCTGATCGTCCTGGCTATGTATGTTAGTATAAACGTATGGTACAAATATTGTACCTAATAAAAGTAAAGAAGTATGTGAAGTTACGATGCCAGTGATTTATATAACTGTAATGCTAAAATTAAGGGTCTGTTTCAAACTGGCCCTTCACGTACTTCTTTACTTTTATTAGGTACAATATTTGTACTGTTTCAGAATGTTCGAGTAAGTTCCGGTTATACTACCCAGAACATATATTATAGTAAACAAAACACTATCTTTGCGTTTCACAGTCATCGATTTAGACCATTCATCGGTTAAAGCTTGAAACTTAAACTGTGCTGTCATTTTTAACATTCAGTTATTTTATGTGTTGGTTAGCAACCCGAAACTTTATTAGGACATTCTGAAACGGAGCCTTAATATAATGACGTCAAAATAATTGGGCATGCGCAATGCGTTGATTTTTATATTTTTTTTCATACAAACAGTGTGATTTGATACTAATTATATAATACTGATATTTATATATCAATATTTGCTAAATAGAAGTTAGTGTAAAATAAGTGCTAAGTATTTGCAAGTATGAAAATAATGGCTAATCGTATGACTTAGTTCGTGCATAGGTACGAGCTATTGTTGGGTTATCTAGTTGTTATGTTTGCATTTAGGTTTAAATCAATTTATTAATATGTTATTAATGTTCGGACAGAGTTTGAGTATCTACAGTACAAATATTTTTTGACCAGGTGAAGCGAAATCTCTGTCGCATGTTGGGGGGTTGGAAATTTGTATGCTTTTCTAAAGATCATTTTTGAATGCCCGAACCTTCATGAAATTAAGCAGTTAGGCAGATCATTGAAATTAAGCGTATCATTCCGTGGGTGTTGTAAGAGGCGACTAACGGAAAAATACTGGAAGGTGGGCCTTCCAGTATTTTTCCGTTAGTCGCCTCTTACAACACCCACGGAATGATACGGGGAGGTGCAATTCTAACCCGGCACCCCACGTGTACAATACGAGTTAAGTAATTGTCTGTGTACTGCCTGCACAAGGGTAAGTACTCTAAGTACTGTCCACAGTCATGCTTGTGCTTATGATTATGCTCAACATAATGATTGGAAAGTGTTTAAATATTATAAATAAAATAAAACTGGCAAAAAAAAATATCATGTTCTTTATATGTACTCATATTTCTGAAATGAGTACATATTGATTTATATGTACTCATTTCAGAAATTGGAAAGTGTGTTTACTTTAGTATGATTTATTACTGCCAACTAAACGAAGATTCTAGATTTTAACAGGTCTCTATTTTTTTTCTTTTTATGGGATAGAAGGACAAACGAGCAGGCGGCTCACCTTATGGTAAGTGATACCCATCGTCCACGCACATCCGCAACACCAGAGGTCTCGGGGATGCGTTGATGCGGCCTTTGAGGAGGGAATATGCTCTCTTCTTGATGGCTCCTATATTATTATATATTATTGTTATAGGTATATTTAAGTATTTTATTTATCAATTTTAGGTTAGGATCGTATCACCACAAAATCGCGCCAAGAGGGGCAAGATGGCATGCCTGTTTTTTAACTGAACTCCACTGACCAAATAACACTAGAGTTCTCTCCCATTACCACCAGTGGTCAATGTAGTTCAGTTTTACCACTGGTGTAAAATGAATCTGGAAACGTAATACTTCATCACTGGTGGCCGACTGGTGTTTTCATAATAGGACATGCTTCCAAGATTATTATTGTATGTATGTACGAGAATATTTTGGCCTTTAACTGAATTGTATTTTTATAATTTTAAACGATTTTTATTCAAGTCGCCGACCTTTTTAGCGTCAGTAAACGTGTTGCTTTAAAAACTAATTTCTACCAAATTATAAAAAATACCTTTGATGATGGTGCGTATTGTGTAGCACTCTGACGACGTGACGACTGTTTGGACCTAGCCTATGTGAACAAAGCTAAAAATATAACATAGACACCTCTGATTATGGTATAACAACTTACCTTGTACCCAGTAAGATTAACAAATTGAAATCAATTCAATAGCATCTTACATTTTTAAACAAATGTTTTCTCGCACTATCGTCTAGAATTAGCTCTGAACTAGCGCCAGAAAATGTTAATAAGTAGCACCATGCAGAATGATCACTCTCAGTGCCATCCTTAAATTAAATGCCTCCTAACATGCACGGCAGCTTTTAATTAAAGCCATATTACATTATAGAAGAGGTAGTTTTAATCTTGTGTCAAAATCTTGTTCTTTTTGTATGGAGTTCGCGGGTGTGTCGCGTATCCGACAATATTGAATTAGGCACTGAAACTTTCCATGACCAAGGCTCATCTGGCTTAAACAAACTGAATCGATAGGTGCCCTATTTATAAACATCTATTGTTAATTTGATGTAATACAAAGGCAGGCAATTTCCGTGACTAATATCGAACAGCGGTTCCTTGACAGACACTTTCAATTATAACAGCTGTGTAAACCTGCAAGCACTGATTTATATGTCATCGGTATTAAATACAACGCTACGAAATAGAATACATCCGTTCCATTATATTAAATGCCGGTGAAACGATTAGCGAAGCCAGAATAAAATTTTGGACAGTTTGTAGATAGTATTTAGAGTATGTAGAGCCCTTCATTTGTACATTATGTTTATGCCCACCGGCTTTTTTAAATAAAAAATATGATTATATTTTCAACCTAATGCCCCAAAAGTATTTATGTGAGTTTCTATATTTCACCCTAATTTTCAAATATTGAATAGATTTGGATGTATGGGGTATCGTTAGCATATGAATCCTTACTTCATCCCAAGTCAATACATGTACCTATAAATTATTTATAAAATGTATTTTTTCCGCGTTTGTTGAGTATGAAATTTTACAACTTGTGTTGTAAAAATTGTGATCAAAATGCTGGCACTTATTTGGCTCAACGAATAAGCAATGCAATTCAACGGGACAATGCTGCCAACTGGTAGTGGGCTGTAGAAAAATAATCTATCTTTCGTATTATAGCAAATCTTTCAGTAGTAGTACTTCAATCCATTAGCATTGGCTCCCTATCCAGAATAATGGATACAACGTTCCAATAATTAAAATGAATTAAAATTCTTATATCCGAAAAAGCAAAAGCATGTTCCAATAAAGCAAGTACAAGGTACGCAGTGACGGACGCAGCTCATGAAGCATGGAATATACATCATAGATGTTTTTTGTACAACAACTAGACAATGCATTGAATGACTATTATACGCTTTACCGATAACAATATATATTGTTGTGACGAAGTTGTCCAGGACATAATGTTCAATAATGTTTTGAAAGCTTTTTTGATGGCATGGCATCGTCTGGATATTGTTGGCTAGGTTAGTGCCCGACTGAGGGCGTATCAGGTAGAAAGAAGAGCCCATGTCTTGCTAGAACAAATAAATGTATAGTATGTTTTTGACTCTATGGATTTCTGAATTTCTTTTTTTCTAGCTTCTTTTCTACGTAATTGTTATTAACACAATATTGGATCCTGATCCTGCTGCTCGAACTGAGATATTGTACTCGAACTCAAAGGGGACCTGCAGTTTTAATCCAGATTAATTTGTTAGGTTTCCTGCCCCTTGTATTTTCACCTTTTTATTTTTTAACCCGGGAAAATCTTTTATGGATACCACCCGGCCCCGGGGGGAGCAGAGTGGTTATGTGGAAGTCCTCGCCTGAAGGGCCTTACTACCCCCACACGTTGGCACGGCACCGGTGACGGGCCCCGGCCAATGGAGGGATGACTCGGCTCATTGGAGCCATCCCCCAGACGTGTGGGATCGTGCAAGCCAGTGGAGAATCCCCCGACTCTCCACCGGTGATACGCACACAGCACTAGGATAGAGCGAGAAGGCGTCCTAACCGCCTTCTCCTTCCCCCAGTTCGTCTACGCCGGAGCGGGTCAGAGAACGTCGTCTTCCCTCGCCCGCTCCGTGGCCTCTTTCTGCGCCATCACTTGTATTTTCACCTGCAGTATTACATGCTAAATTTAAAGTTATCATAAGCCGATGTATGAGTTTTATATATGAGTATAATTTTAGGCAACAAGAGGCAAATGAAAGATAAGAATCTGTGCTCGAAGGGCACGTTAAGCGGTCTGTCCCTGTTGTTTTCTTACGATAACAGTCATTATAACATTTTGCGAATGCCCGCCTGGCTAGCCACCACCCTAAAGTAGAAAATCTTTCACCAAGCACCTAACGGTGCGTTAGCGGCTATCCTTGAGAGCCATTTATCTAGGTTAGCCTGAACAACATCTTCGACCACGTCATCACTTACCGTCAGGTGAGATAGTGGTCAAAGGCTAACCTAGCAGGAATAAAAAATAAAAAAGAGAGCGTCCTCCTTTGAGCAAAGGTCCTAAATAACAAAGACTTGGGATTGCAGTATAAAATGGCCGTTCTTCAGAAAGTGCTGCTACCTAAATTCTAGTATTTTTCCTTTCGTCACCTGTTACAACTACCACAGGTAGATATTGGGCAATTCGATCCCGGTACCTGAAGGGGAAAGAATGATATTTGTTCCTTCATACAAATATGTTAATACTGATATGACAATAATAGCAGAGCTGAAGGTCCAATAAGTAGGATTGGTGCTAATTTTAGCACCAATCCTACTTATCGACGTACAAGTTACGGAAGAAAATAACCTTTTATATTGGGAGATCTCTAATCAGTACTATCAGTACTAATATTATAAATGCGAAAGTAACTCTGTCTGTCTGTCTGTCTGTTACGCTTTCACGCCAAAACTACTGGACCGATTTGAATGAAATTTGGTATGGAGATAGTTTGAGACCCGGGAAAAAACATAGGATAGTTTTTATCCGACTGCGCAAAAAGAGGTTAATGTTTTCGCGCGATAACCGACATACGCGCGGGCGGAGCCGCGCCCGGAAAGCTAGTAATATTATATTTCTTAGCTCAAAGTGCCCTAGAGTTCGCTTTCCGCTGCGAGTGTGGCCGAAGAGCAAAAGTGGAACGCAGCTGTCGCGACGAGTAGACAACAGTTGTCGACAGCGTTTGTCTTACCGCGTGTGCGCAACGTTTATCACTACAAACTATTTTTCCTCCAACTAATAACAACATACAATTTAATTGATCATCTACAGGCGCTAGCGCCAACATTCCACACCTTTATTAAAACGCACCACTGACGTAAAACCACGACATATATATTTAAAAAAACTCTCGTATTCATATTTACTGGAGAAATAAAAGCGATAAATTTGCTTTATAAATAACAAACGTCACATTTGTTTCAAAAAGTCTAATGATGTGAAATGTGGTCATTTCCCTGGAATTTAGTGAAACCTCGTATTTTACCCGAGACACGAATGATTAACGTGCTAAATATTTAGCTGCTTACGAGTACGACTTTATATTGGGTTCCTAAGTTATTCTATTTGTAATGTTTAGAATAAGTTGAGCAAGAGACATGGCTGAGAAGGCAGCACGTGTCTATTCCGCAAATAGTTTGGCGCCGCCTGAGCGTCGACCCTTAACATAAGTAAGTCTCTTTAGTCAGATCCTTGTTTCCTTCGCACCAATCTGCTTGCTCTCCGACTACCAACATCCCGAACTGTTATAAAAATATACCGAAACAACAAATAAGAACTGCATTATCGTTTGATTTCTTATTCTTTTAGCATTCTAAATCCCTAAACGAGTGCTTTGATATCGTTGTACGGAGTCACCTTTGATGTTGATCTCCTGTTGAAAAACCAACCATTAATAAATCCCAGTGGCAATAAAAAGGATTGTGTTTAATCATATATCACAAAGAACTATTATCTGGCATCCGAAAAATAACAGCCGCAATCTCGGGAAATTTATTGATATGCGCTCAGTGAATTGAGACGGAACGAAAAAGGCTTATATAAAAAATGTGAATAAAGCTGAAGTAATAGCGTCGAAATGCACAATACTCTTAGGATGGTATAATATAAATAAGTAGAGGTTTAAGCAGTGGTACTTCATCCAGCAAAGGATAGCTGAATATAGTAAAGCCAATGGAATGCTGTCAATAAATTAAACTGTGAGAGGATGGTGTAAGATAACCACGATTTTCAAGATCTGGAAGGTTTGGAGCTTCTTGGGATCACGTTGAGGCAAAAACATCAGAAAATTATAATCCTGTTAAAAAATTATAATAAATAATAATAATTATTTTTTTAACAGGATTATAATTTTCTTTTTCAAGAAGCTTCTTGTTTGTGTCTAAACTGTCTTGTTTGTGTTTAGCTATATATCATAGGAGATCACGCCATTGTTTAGTGGAAAAACTACAGCAAAATACTGTTACTGTTATATATTACAGTCTCCTACGATATATAGCTAAACCCTAGTATAAAATACTGTTTATAAAAATTTTATTTAGAGAGCCTTAGTTTATTTTGATAGATGGTTTTGCGCGAGAAGCATAAAATACCCAGCGCGATAACGTGAAGATCGCTGCACTCGCGCGCCGCCGCCGGCCATCATTCATCGTTGAGCAAAACGCTCCGTTTCCATGAAAATTGCTCTGTGATTTGCATGGAGCGTCACAGTAACGCGATGCATCGGTCCGATCGCTGTAAACACAGGTTAGGGAACATTTTTACGCTTGTTCAGATTTAACGCGCCGTATCCGACAAGTCCGACAACCTGCCTTTATGCCCCACTATAATCACATTTTGATGAATGGAAACGCATAAACTGTCCTGTGCTTAGTTTCTTGATTTATCAGTGCGTAATAACGCGAAATAAACTCTTACCTCAGTGATTTTCACTACAGATGTGCGCGCGCGTTTTCCATCGCTACCGGCACCGGATGCACGTTATCCTGAGCCGCATTAAGCCAACAAATGGCGTGATTTTTAAAGGAAAAACGTCCAGATGAGTGCCGTATCTTGTGACATGAACGAAAATAATTTGACGCAGCCGTTCGTCGGGCGACATACGGCGACACGTGGCCGCGATATATTACACGCGAGCCGCGCACTAAAAATATTGTGTTGGCAAATTAATGGGCATTCTCGACGTTAGGTGGTGGGATGAAAGGAAGTGCCTTTTATATCTGAAACGTTGGTTTTGTATGAAAACGGGCGGCAGCCGCGCGCACCTGTCCGCGCGCTTTGGAGCCAGCAGCGTCGCGCGCGCCGCCGCCACTGCCCGCTTCACCGCCGACGCACTCAATCTCAGCTCTAGGGCTGCTTACAACTTATATACGAGTTCAGAAGTTACAACAAAATCCTATTGCCTCAATATTCCTTAACTCTACTCGACTAAATTATATATCGCAACAACACAAACTGCAACAGCTCCTGTACTTTGACCAAGTTTTCACCAACACTTGTAATTTAAATAGGCAACCCTGGCTAGAGCGGATGTGACAAAGAAGACGCATGTTGCCGTGTGCGTAAGTTTCACAATAATTGAGGAGATTAATAACCAACAGGGTGTTCATATTTCGCTGTCGGACGGTGGCCGGCTGTCGCGACTACCGTCCATCGTTGCCTTGCTAGTGGCACCTACTTAGATTAATCTCCCAAATCTGAGAAAGTCAGGAGTATATTAAATCAATCATTTTAAAACATTTCTAGTAGATATACAATTGATATAAATTGGAATTAAGTTTTACGAATATAATATAAACAGAACCTATGATTATAGGTTCTCGTTTTCTTAGGGTGCCGGGCGGCCGGAAAAATATCAGAAGGTAGGCATAATACCAGCAGCGATGAAGAACTGCCATCTCAATCATAATATGTCTGAATAAAATCCATTTGTTTATTTTTGAAATTATTTGATTTTTAATTTCAAATGGTTGTCCCTAGAAGGTACTGTTTCAAGTGACAAAATCCAAATAATGCAAAACACAAAATGATTCAGATTGTAACCGCTACAGTGCACTATAACTGCACACTATTACATCCTAACAAAAGTAATAAAACAGTCAAAAATATTACAAAAATCTTTTCATTTCAACACGACCACATAACATGTTCATGTAAATTTTAATGATCTCCGCAACAGTTTCTTAATGACACGATGGTCAAGAATAAGTAGCGACAGTATCCTGACGAAGGGCGGGCGGCTTGACGGCGGCGGCAGTATAAATACGAGGCACGTGCGCGTACGCAGCTGGCTGCCACGTGGCTTCTTGGCTAAAATAGATCATTGTCTTGCACCAGACCACGCCCACCAAACAGATAAAACACCACATCAAACGGTACATCGATAATAAAATCAGCCAGTTTATTTGTTATCTAGCAATAAACGTTCGGTTTGAAATGTTACTTTCATCTCTTTGTCGAAATATTGAGTCTTGTATGTCGATTTTGTATTAAAAACATAGCAGTCACCACAAACTGGTTTCAAAATGTTTCCTTACAGTAAATGTACCAATAAAAACCGAAATACTAAGTACAACATCAAAATATTCTAAATTTAGTGGTAACGTAAGCGACATTACTAAATGCTTAGATATTTTAACCAATTGCAATTTGAAAACTATCGCGAGTTTTGTCCATTATGACTAAAGAAGCACCCGGCTGGGACTCACGTTATGTTTACCGGATAGATTCCGACCAGTTTCGGGCTATATTGTAGCCCTTTGTCTGGCGTGGTGACTACTACCTGCAGGTGGATGGTGTGGCTATGGGTTCACCATTAGCTCCGGTGGTGGCAAATATATTCATGGAGAGCTTTGAAGATATTGCTCTGGGTAACGCTCCTACACAACCGCGGTACTGGTGGAGATATGTGGATGACGTGTTCGCTATTATAACAAGAGATGACTTAAACACGTTTACTCAGTACATGAATACCGTGCACAGCAAAATCCAGTTTACGGTTGAAGAGGAACATGATGCTAGCCTGCCTTTTCTGAACGTCCGTGTCATAAGAAAGCCTAATGGCTTGTTGACTCATACCGTATATCGGAAGCCGACGCACACGGATAGATACCTGCAGGCGAATTCACATCATCACCCATCTCACTTGGCTTCTGTTTCTAAATCTTTAATATATAGAGCCCTTAAGATCTGTGATCCTGAGTATGTCGGTGCTGAGTTGGAGCATGTAAGGAGCGTCCTGGAAAGAAATGGCTTTAACTGGAGTCAATGTACTCGGTGGGCAGAGACAAGCAAGCGTAAGCGACCAAACACTGTAGAACGTTCGCCAATTTATCTACCATTTGTCAAGGGGGTGACGGACAAAATTAGTCATTATCTGAAACGGAAGTATGACCTAAAACCTGTATTCCGACCACCTGGACAATTGCAGTTATTACGCTCACCTAAAGACAGGGATCTGCTCAGTGGACCAGGTGTGTACCGAATTCCCTGTGACTGCGGTAAGTCGTACATTGGCGAAACTCAAAGAAATATTTCTACCAGGCTCACCAAACACATTAGAAGTGTTAAAAACGTGGATACTGTTCGATCGGCGGTAGCGGAGCACGCTCACATCCCAGGGTCTAATCATTTTGTTCGCTTCGATAAAGCATCCGTCCTTGCGAAAGAGAAGTTTTTCGTTCCTCGTAAGATACGGGAGGCAATCGAAATATGCCGTCACCCTAATTTCAACCGGGATTGTGGGTGGAATATACCGCTGGCATGGAAAACAGTTTTAAAGATAGGTGACACCAATAGCGTGGATACGGTACATGTGGACAAGGAAATTGACACGATTAGTGTGGTGTGTCTACAGCCCCACACGGCACATAACAGTGACAGTGACAGTGTAGCTAATGACATATTGGACAATTTGACAAGTGCAGCTGAGCCGGGAAAGACAGCGCCATCGTTACGTCAGTTACGTGCTGAGGCCCGCGCTCGCCGCCTCGCGCAACCGTGACTCCCAGACGAAGGGCTACAATATAGCGCGAAACTGGTCGGAATCTATCCGGTAAACATAACGTGAGTCCCAGCCGGGTGCTTATTTAGTCACAATTGCATTTTGTTACTAGCTTCGCTATAGTTAATACTCTATAGCGAAGATAGTAACAAAATGCGATTGGTGAAAACAGCGGACATGGTAAAGGGCAAATCGCTAAAACGTGTCAACAACGCTAGCTCAACTGAAAGATAAAATTCAGACACGTGTTCACGCTGTGGGCTCCTAATCCTGGCACTGATGTTGCTGCTGCTCCTCAACGATTCATATCTCCAAATGATCACGTCATAACATTAAGCGAAAATATTTACTCCATAGAGATATACGAGTAAATAGCTTTCTCTTTTCTGTGGTTTACTCAGGTAAGTACATAAAAGTGTCGTCCAAGACCCCAGGGCCCAAGTCTGCTTTATTAGTTGAGGAAGGGTGGGTGGTTTTTTCTGTAAAAAAAAACTCAATAGAAGGCCGGATTTAGTTAGTATACGTAGAAATGTCTGCTTGATTTAGCGATTGCTTGTGCAAACATAGGGCTTAAGCACTTTAGCTATTTTAACTTGTTGTTATTCTCTATTCTTTCTTTTCCTGAGAAACTAGAGAAGAGACACAGTATGCAATCGGTATAAGTACAATTATTGAGCATTGCGGCAAATTCAACACTAATGGCGTTACCCAACGGCGAGCGGGGTTAGTGCTATAACAAACAAGACAGCTCGTTTAGTGAACATTTCAAGACCATGCAACAAACTGAAAGAGACTCCAGTTGCTTCTTAAACACTAATCATAAGTATGACATGTAATTGATAAGAGACTTCAAACAATCTGACGTCAAAAACTTGTAAGAAGTGTTACAGACTTCAGTTACCTAATAAGAACGCAAGGATAAATTCTAAATATGACTAATTTCACTACGGTAGCTCAGAAAAGCAGATCACGGGCCCTGGGACGACAAGTCGTTGGTTCAAATCTCGCTATTAGTTAACTAAAACTTGTTAATAAATATTTTTCTTTGGATGTCGTTTCTAAGCCAAAGCTGAAGTTCGAGTAGAGTAATTAAAGGGCCCTGCAACAATATATGTGAGACTAGCAGTGATTGGTAAAAAATAAACAATTATATTAAAAATTACATCAAAACACGAATTTGAACCACTAGCTACGAAATAAGAAAAAAACTTTAAGCTTATTCGCGTAGCAGGCGTTAATACAACCATTAGCAATGTTAGGATCATATTCAATGTTGATTAGGAAGGATTTAAATATTTTTGTTACACCAAAAAAACAATTGCAGTGCATCCTTTTATTCCTTCAACTCTAAAATATTAATGACTCTGCCTTTTCGCATATACTGTGGTGTGATAAATGTCCCTTGCTAAATAAAGGAAACATACGTATTATTTAAATATTTTGTCACACCAAAATAGCAATCGTTGTGCATTCTACGAATAAATCATATTCGTAAGTGTGCATTATTGTATTCATTAAATTCTAAAACAATAATGAGTCTGCAATTTTCAAATGTACTGTGGTGTGAAAAATGTCCCCCGCTAAAAAAAGGAAACAAAGAGACAATCGAGCTCATTTCCGCCGTGAAATGCTTCCGCCTATCGCCCACTCTATGATACACCTTGTTTTAGTTCGCTACACCTAAATGTCTAAATATTGATTTGTGATTTTTTCATTTAACTTTATATTTTCTTGGTTACATACCAACGAGAAAATGTGATAATGGGTTTGTTTAGTTCTTTCTTAAAGGAACGGAACTTGGATGATTGCTTAAATATTGCTAAAGGAGCATGACTCAAGATGCCTACTTTTAAACCTGATTTACTAAATTGTTCCCTAGGGAGCGCGATATAACAAAATTCTACACTGGTAATCAAGAGCCGAAAAGTTTTTATTTGTCATTCGAAATCTGAGTACAAAATAGCTTTTCATCCGTTAGTGAAACAACAGCTTATTTTTTTATTTGTGCCTCCAAATAAAACGAGTTGGACTCCCAAACCGAGTGTTCCGTACCAACACCGAATGTATCAAAAAATCGTAATTTTTTTCATTCAGATCGAAACAGGAGTCTTACGAAACCCTCGGCATGCTCAGGAGTCTATATATATTTGAACCAATAATTAATGAAGGTCAATAAAGGTCATTTTCTAAGGTTTCAATAGAAATACTCGCACCAAATAACAACTTTGCAGCACTGCATGACCAATAACAATATTTCCGGAAATCAGGCCGCACACTAGTGTGAAAATTTCCGAAAAGAGCCCGCACACCAAGTACCAAAATCCTATATTTTTTCTTTATATTTTTACAAACTTTCGCGAATATCTATTATGTGATATCCCCTTGGTAATATAAATTGCTCGTCAAGTCAAGATCGCCATAAAGTACGTTGGTTCCGATACTGTTAGAGCAGTGTGTCAAGGAAACAGACAGGACTCCGCGCCGCGCCGCTACTCAAAACGATAAAAACCGCATCTTCAGTCTGGTCGAAATTTTTTTTGCCAATAGTGTGACAAAACTTTGTCATCTCTTTATGTCAGTTTTCCATAGTTGAAGACACATAAATGAGTTTACATTGGTACAATTATTATTTTTCACTGCCGGTAGTGTCATGGAAAATAAATGAAATATACATAACATAGTTATAATAACAACAAAACCTTTTATTTTACCAATTTTAATCGGGATCGTGGGTGGAACATTCCGCCGGCCTGGATACCAGTCCTTAACATTTGTGATACGGCATCGGGGTGGAACCGCGTAGAGGATAGTACAAGTGTAGTGCGTCAACATTCCCTTACCTACCAAAACGACAGTGACAATCACAGTGCGATAGTGACAGAAGTGACAGTTCGGACGGAGAAATTATGATATTGACAGCTGTGGCGCAACCGTCTCAACGCCAGTTGCGTGCTGAGGCCCGCCCTCGACGCTGTGTACAATCGTGACTCCCAGGCGAAGAACTTTAAATAAGTTCGAAACTGGTCGGAGCAATATCCGGTAAATATTACGCGAGTCCTAGCCGGTTACTAAATAATAATTATGGACAAAATTCGCGATAGATTTTTAGCTCAAAACCTTTTATTCTGAAATGTACATAGTTTTGTTTATTCAGAATAAAAAGTTTCTTCATATGTATCTTATTTCAGTGGGTCTGTTAGCACTTAAACTTTATGTCTGTCTACTTCTTCTCTGGCAAACAAATCTACTTCTCGCAACTCTTCGCCAGTAAGGAGCTGTTATTGCTACAGCAATACAGCTTGAGAACATATTCCCATCTGTGCTGTCTTCCTCTGTTCTTTTTTACGTGTTTAGGGTACCATTCCTTCAGGTTTCCTTGCTCTACTTCTTTCTGTGATCTCGCATCATATTATGGCCTGTCCACTTCTACTTTTGTATTTCTACCCTCATAACTATGTATATAAGTTTTATTTTGTCTTAAGGTCAGGTATTTTCTTATTATGTATTTGCTTTAAACCTATTATTATGCTCATATTGTTTTCTGGCGATTGCCAAACTTGTCTCTTTTGTGTTTGTGCCCATGTTTTACAGCGATAAGTTAAGCTTGGTAGGATGCATGTATTGAAGGTTTCTGTTTTGATTATCCTGACTAGAGTTTTGTATTTCATGATTCCTTTAACAACTTTCGAAACATGATTTTTTAATAAGAGTGGAATTTGCTTGATCAAGTAAATATAATCTACCGTAGAGAATCCTTTTCTTAAACTGATATTCTATAATGGTTATTGTTCATCAAGTTTTTCGCTTACCTTCTCCAGTATTAGAGCATAAAGTTTTGCCTCGAAAAAGTAGGATTCTGGTGGCCCTGGGTGGATTAGGCATCCAGCGTGAAATTGGAGGACGCGGGTTCTATTTTTATATTTATGTAATAACCACGGGAAATATATCAATACAATGTATATGAAGCCTTAAGCCTCAGTTTTATTGATATTTGGATTTTAAGATAATAAATCTAGAATTCTATCTTGTTAAAGTAACAACCACAGACAAATATTTTTAATTGCGAAACGTGTGTGTTGGTTTTTTTGCCACTCATCTCCAAAGCACTGGAACTGTTTTGATGAAATTTGGTATATACAGTACTTAGACTTGGGATAATGACATGGGATAGGTTTTACCCTGCTGCCTTCTTTTACCTACTATGTATTCCCGAGGGAGTGCAATATACCCGATTTTCACGAGCACAAGCTCGCAGTTTTGCCCTCGTAAAACTTTTACTAAAACGCTTACTAAAACTTTATCACTTTTAATTTCGTCATCTTCAAACTCCATGCAAGTCTAGTACTGTACTTTGCTTCATTGAAGTCAGGAGAGACTTATATGACAATCTAACACCGGTTTTGAATGCATATCGTATTTTGTACAGCTTCTAGCCATATCGATCCCTTCCAATTAAACCTTTATTAAACGTTGAATGCAAAGTAAGCACATTCTAGCGTGCCCCATCCTCCTTTTGCATCCCCCAGCAACCCTCCACAACACCCTTCCCACCCCTCAACGATCGATACGTCCGCCATTTTGAATTTTCCGACCAATACTCGTGTCAAGGAAAGCCGTTGTCATGGAAACGCGTCGCTGCCTATAGGGGAAAGTTGAGAGGGAGGTTTTATGACGTTATTATGCCTTTGAAGAGGGTGCGTCTACTGAAATACAAGTATAGGTATAGCTATTGTTGTGTAAATTTTGTGTCGCAACTGAAGAAGTCCATCAAGTTTACTTGATGGGTTTCTTGAGTACAATTCATTAAAAGTAGGTAAGTATTTTTATATTCTTCGTTTCTGACACAATACGCTTTATAAATACAAGGAGCTTCGCTTTTCAGACCTACCAGGTCGTTCAGCGTAAGTTCATGTTAATGAATACCACCGTGTCAGATATTTTGCCTGGAAGCAGATACTATAGCTAGTGAAATTACTGGGCAAACGAGACATACGAACTAACGCCTCGGAGTGACGTGTGCAGTGCAGTGTCAACCAGAATGGATGGTTCACTGCAACAGTAGGTAATGAACAGTGTCTTGGCTCTTACCATCAGGCAGGCGACTTGTCCATTTAATTACACAACAAATAAAATTGGGAAAATCCTTCAACCAAAATTTCAAATGACATTCTTCTTAATGAAGTGATCTTGATCATCGCTAATATATTTAGACAAACGCTCTTGCATTTCTGTTAATGAACAATTTAAATACTTACGATTTGTACTCAGGGAGACGACGAAAATAATTTTTAGTGCAGATGGTTTTGGCTAAATCAATCATAACTCAATTGAATGTAGTACTGATATAGTTCTCTCATGTAATTATGTATCTGTTACAAGTGACAACGAATGGAAAAAATTAACTATGAGTTACCAAGGTATATTATGGATGGTCGCAGGTTCGAATTTTAATCTAAAATTTCCTTTCGAGGTCATTTTGAAAAAAGTTTATTATGTATTAACCGGTTTTTCCACTATAGAACACCATTTTAGGGGGGTTTGCCATAATCACCACCCTTGGCAGGCGTCTTGGTTATGACAGTCTAAGAAAACAATACCTCAAAAGGCCCTGCTGCCCACCTTCCAGTGTTTTACCCCTAGTCGATTCTTACGACACCCACGGAAAAAGATGGCATGCTAATAATATTCTAGCCCAACGGGTATTTCGCGAAAAATTAAAATGTTAATATTCCCACAACAAATTTTTACAACGAAGCTTCAAGTTGCAAAATGTTTATAAAAATAGTATAAGACAGCGCTCAAACATCCCACTTAACACCAAAGAGGTTGTATTTATAATGAGATAATAGATACATTCAACTTAGAATGTTCACACAGCCGTGCTTTATTGCTGTTTACCGACTACCAAAAAATCCTTTTATACTTTCGCGAAACTCTTGAAAACAACTTCCTTTGCTTTGTTCCCTAAAACCGCATCTACAGTGTTGGAATATTATTCATTGCGGTGCTTAGAGGCGAGGCAGCCGTAGTGTCAATGATAGTTAGTATGTTATACTGTCGAGATCATAGAATAGCTTTAGAATAGAGACAGACACCTGCGCGACCTACCTGTTTGTACGGCGAAATCTCTAAACGGGCTTTCGACTTTACAGTTTCCTGCGTTTGTTCACGAACAATAGGCAATAAGCCTGCGCGGACGCAACCCAATGTTGACAGCCGACGCTCCATTCAAACCGAAATGCTTGCTATGTCTACGTTTCAGACCATTATTCAAATTGTTACTAGTATTCAAACACCACACTTGTATTATTTAACGAGCGCTCCTTTACATTGGGCTTAGCATTCAATGCCTTGACTAAAAGTAAATATAATATGGATATCGGTACACAAGAATGTACTTGTACGGGCTGAGCAATCTATCTATTCACAAAAGCACATCTGGTACAAAAATTTGGTGCAAATGCACTGTCTTCAACCTTAATATATAATGTGTCAAAACCCCGGAATGTGCTCTCATGCTCTGCTGCATGGAATAGACAAAAAAAACAAGTAGGTATATAGTAATTATAATTGAACCAAACTAAAGTTTTACAGAACCGTTTTTTAAAGTATTAATCAAAATAATGCTGTAATATAGGGTTCTGGGTCTTAAAAATAAAAAATATTACTCATAAAGGACCACTTATCACATCTCAGGACCGTGTAAAGATTCAAAAGAAGAATATATTAACTTAACAAGTATATTCTAAAACTGTAAAGAAGTTTGAACAATAAGTGATATTCAATCATTTACTTTTAATAACATTTATTTATTTATTCAATTAGCACGGCTGTTGACAAATACAACAGCGATACAACATCCAGTAAAAATATTATATGTTAATTTTAAACACTATTAAGACAACTACAATAAATAATAAGATATATATATTTAATTGCTCAAAATTTATGTCAGCTAGCAAATAGACAATACTTAGATGGTAGTTTATAGAACGTTATAAATGATCGTATAAAGTATTTCCAACAATGATTGTAATTCTACTAAAACAGAAAGCATTAGATGGAGCCTTCATGTCATAAAACAAGTACCGTAAGAAACTAATATCGTGGTGATCAATCTATAATAATTACTTTTGTACCGTGTATCTATTGTCGGCATTCATTTGTTTAAGTACCATATAATAAAATTTTGTTCGAAAGCGGCAAATGCACATATCTATGAAATGAGATGGCCTCTAATAAACAAACAGAACGGACTAACTTGAATGTTACCTCTTGGGATCCTCTACTTTTTGCCTTAAAGTTTTTACTGGCCACTTCAAAAACTTTCTACAGAATACTTAATACATTCTTAAAAGAGCATTGACGCAAAAATTTACTATGTTTGAATCAAAGAGTCATTTGTATGATTAATCACAGGTCAATGAATTGCTCGTCCATATCAAGAAGTCACAGAGGTAGATAATTTTCTCCGAGACAAATCCGAGGATGTGTCCATGTAGAGGATAGTTTATTATAAACTCTGGCAATGGTATTACGTCATCGTGGGCTCTGCATTGCCATGAATTATGCAGATAGGGACGAATGTAGTCAAGGGCTGGCTGGAGCGAGCGACGACGACGCGGCGCACACGTGCAATCCACGACAAGGCGGCCAGCGAAGATCATTGACTCGCCATTTGCAGGTGGCTCACATAAAACCGAGATTGCAGCCGCAAGATTTCACTTAGCTCTAACTTGAGAGTGACATCATCCATAAATCTAAACTTGACGTGGTGACGTCACTAATTACTGGTTCTAAAGTGGCCGGCGCCAGCGCTCCGAACAATGTTCCCTTTTAAAAGTTGCTCAAGCAAAAAAGGTAAACGAATTATTAAATCTCTCTGAATAGTGCGGCTCTTTTGCGAAACATAGAAATTCGATACACCCTCTTTAAATAATATGATATCTGTGAGTCGGGGCAATTAAATTGTTAGATGGACATCAAACTGGGCTAAATATTCTATTCGCTTTATAGCCAGAGGCAAGTATCTCGTTGATAAATTTTCGAGTAGGTGTTATTATGGTCCATATTGCCACTGTTTACGAGACAGATGCAATTTGTACCAAGCTATCTAAATGTAAAATATGTTATCCTATTCGTATACATTATTCAGTAATAAACTTGATGCCTTTTGGAGTAAATGATTGCGAAGTCAAAAAACCTTATGGCTACCCATTTCCTGATACACGATCGAGCATGCACGGGTTTCTGAGACCATTTAAAGCACAGCCTTTAGCAAAAGGCTGCTGTTTGTTTTTGTTTCTAACTCGGCAAGGAAAGTTGATGTTGCCTTACGTCGAACGAGCTCGTTATTAAAAGAAATCACTGCCTTCCATCAGCCATTCCATCATCCATATTTGGATTGAAAATGTACATTTTTATGTTGAGTTTATAAAAGGAATGAGAATCTTGTATGGATGCAGGTGAACTGAAAAATGGGAGCCGCTTAATGAGGAACTTGTAAACGAAACAATAAAAACGTAAATAAATAATGACGCTGCCGGATCACCTTTCTCCGAATGATTGTAATAATTTAAATTATGCGGTCCTAAAGCTGAATTCTGTACCTACTTATTTATATATAAAATTATCATAATAAGTGTAACGTAAGTACCTACATAGGTAGCCCGTGGGGTGCCGGGCTAGAGTGTCACCCCCCATCTCTACCCATGGGTGTCGTAAGAGGCGATTAGGGGCAACATAACACACCAGAAGGTGAGCAGCAGCGATTTCTGAGGAACTGATATCTCACACTGCCAAGACGCCAAGCATGGTAAACCCCCCCCCCCCCCCATAATGGGGAGGCTGTGTTCAGCAGTGGATAATCCAGCTGATATAGTAAGGACAAACATACTACACTTAAAAAGTCCTAATGTACAAAGTACTTGTACTAATATTTTTGTACGGTATTTCCGAACGTCTCACGTTGAACCATAAAGTTATACTCTTAAGTTTCGAATTGGAGAAAGGTATTAACTAATATAATGACAATCAATGCATGTACCTACTTACCTAATTTTGATACCAATGATACATGTGTTGATTTGGCCCTAATAAAAAGTACCTTCGCATTAAAAAACAGTAATTTTTAAACAAGTATTCTAAAGTCGCATAAAATATAAAAGACACGTTCTCACATTTTTATGTCGTGAGCTCGTGAGTAGAATAGAATGACGATGCCATAGGTTATCAGCGCGGGACTGACCGGCGCCGAGTTATCAACCTGTCGTGCATTGTGCGCTCATTAGTCACTGACTGGTTCTGATATGGTTCCGACATATTACTGCCAGGATACATCTTATAAGTAACGTGGTACGTCACCAAACAGCCTTGTCCCGGACACCCTGAAGCCTTACCGTCTTTTGGATGGAGCGACTACTGTACCACGATGTCTTGCCTTATTATTTGATGAAACGACCGAAATAGAAGATATAATTTTATGAAAGCTCCATGCGAAAAGTTTATTCATAATTTTCCTAATAAACTTAGAAAATAGTCTTGAGGAGCCGGAACACACCGTTAGGTGCTCAGTGACAAATAATCGCCAAAAAAAATTTACAAATATATGAGATAATGTTGACTTTTACCAAAATTACTTACTATATATAATCTGAATTCACCTTGTTAAATTCTTTGCTCATAGTTTCGTGATCACGTCTCTACTCTACTCCATATCGCTTTATGATTGAGAAAACAAGATCTCAGGTTTTCCATATACTATGGCAAGCCAGATACTGAAATTCCTTCACGAGTCTAGCTAGGAAAGGTTATTCCATTACTTAATAGAAACGGCTTGTGGCGCCAAGTCGTCATACATCTGGGCATACAATCAAATGAAATGTATTAAACCTGGCACCCGATTCTGCTATATTGATTACCATGACTGCCAGTAAGTGAAGTGATTATTTGATTGCACGCTCTAGGCATAAGAGCGTGTGTCAGATAATTTCCTTGCCCACTGCTACGATTATGTAATACAGGTAGAGAATAAATAACTTGTTTATTAACAAAGTTTTCATATTTCATACTTAGAAAGTAGCTTGAAGTTATCTGATCAGAGGGATAAAAACAGTACCTTTCGTTACAGGAATATTCCCTGCGGTCAAAAAAAAAATTTAAAGTTAAGTTCAAGGTTTGTCCCAAGTTTTTATACCGCTCTATTAACAACGGCTTAAAATTATAATGAAAAAATATGATTATCAATTTTTGAACATGACTTTATATCGTTTGCTTAGGTTTTCGCGATTGTTACACATAGTAATTAAACAACTTAAAACGGTTTAAATCGCGTATATTTGTCACCCCGTGACCACGATCACTGCAAAGTGTTTGAAACGTCGCTAGGGACAAAAATAATGACAAATATACGCGATTTAAAACCGTTTAAATTTGTTTAATTACTATGACTTTATACTGCTGAAGAGTTTCACCAAATTATTATTTATTGTATATAATATAAAAAATGTAACTTATCAACTTTTTCTTTACTTTCCACATATACGAAATAAAAATCAAAATGTTTACCTCAGCTGAAAAACCTATTAGGGTCGAGATGACCCTCATTGCGGTCGTGCTTGACGCACGTGTATGTTGTTCGAGTAAATAGATCTTTCTCATCCCTTGAATAAAATTTTACTATTAACATAGTCAGAAAAACTTAATACTAATTAACATAATTAGTATTTAGTTTTCTACTTTTAGGTATTAGATACCTAAAAGTAGAAAACTAAAAAACTGTGTACTGCTTACTATATACTATTACTTCTGTTGTTATAATAATGTACTTAAATGCTTTGACAATTTTTATTTAAGTATTCAATTTTTTACGTACTTTTTATGAATAATTATCAATAAATATGTCTGTGTGTATTAAGGTTTTAGTGCTTACTACATTCAAAAGTTTCAATCACCCATCGGCCGTTGCAGCAAGTATGTAATGTAATAAGTAAGAAGAATACTTTCGTAAAAATCCCTTTGATACCTTACCCTTCATAACTACTAACATTATAAAGTGTCTACTTGAATAAGAATTCAAACAGCAGAATTGGCCCTCTGCATTCTGCAACCGTTAGTCAGCGAACAGTACAATGTATCGGTGCAATCACAAGCGCCTATTGCCATGAGGTTTTATACCATACCCAACAAATTCTCGAAACATCACTCAGTGGAAAAAACACTCATAGCTAATAAATAATGCTAAATGCTGCAGCTAACTAATAAATAAAGCTTGAACAACTATGCTAGAGTGTATAGAGTAAAAAAAGTTAACTATACTTTTAACTTATCGGTATAAGTATATCGTTGTCATCTAAGCGAAATGCTCGTGGCAGCTATTATTTTATGAAGCTCGTAATGAAGGTCTGGCGCCAAATTATCCACCTGCTGATGCATTCTGCCACAATTAGTCACCCCTTTACAGCCTACGCAGTTACAATCGTGACGACGTCACTTCCTCAGTACCACTCTGTTATCTTCTGCTTACGATAGGCTTTTTTTATGTTATTGTCACGGAACAAGCTCGAGGCCCACCGAATGTTAAGCGGACTAACCACTGTTAAAACCGATGCATTTCGTCACAAGTTACGAATTGCACTGCGCCAGTCAGAGACATAGTTGTTTAGTCGTATATGCCTAATTTCACTGGCTCTCACGGACTGCTGCCGGAACACATTTTACAGATTTTCTACTTAGGGTGGTTGCTAGCCAGGCGAACATTCGCAAAATGCCCTTCCACCATGCGGTGAAGCTCAAGCCCGCGGTAGGATTTGAACCATGGACTTGCTGCGCGGCAATCCATAGCGAATGACACTGGGCCATCACTGCTTCATTCATTGGCTGAAAAAATACGAACTTGTTTTCTCGATTGAATTTCACAACGTCGTTTTAACTAAATAACATTGAAGCTTACCAACTTAGTGACGGAATTTAATGACGCAGATCCAATCCCCCAGCGCGCAGCGGGAGGAAGTCGAAAAAGATTATTGAGTCAATTACGTCAGTATACTAATGTAAAAGATCTCTCACGGGCCAAAAGGCACATAACATTTCGTGATAATTAAAACATCGTGTCTTGTTGTATCGAATATAATAAAAATTAATTGTAGGGCATTTTGATCAAGGAAGGTAGAAAATCTCTCTCAAGTAGAAACTGGTCCGCCTAACACCTAACAATGTATACCGGCAGCTGACTTAGAGGTCCCATTCGAGGCTTTGTCTGCGACTTTATTTAATATGTTTCTTTACTGCTGATAGACTAGCCTTTGAGACAGAATAAAAAGGATCAGAAGGCTCACTCCACAAGCATCATTCCAATAAAGATGCGACTCTAGCAACAAAGTAATAAAGTGCACTTCAGCTCGCAAAGCACGGAGTACCTAATATTTATATTCACCTACAAGGCGTCTCTCTTTCTATCGCATAGCCACGCATAGCTCTTATCTCTGGCGTTGCACAACCCGTAGAATAATCCCGCCCGGACTACTCCGGACGGATACGCCGATGAACCTGTAGGTACAAAGGTACCTAAAGTACGGAGTGAGCCAGGCCTATGACAACAATCTCACCTGATATTAAGTTTGTGAGGTCGAAGGCGGTTATCAGCATTAACTTGGAATGGAAACTGGCTCTCCAGGGACAACTCATAAGTATGAAACTCGATAGCCTTTATAAATTTAAGTTTGCTTTTTATTTCTTTACACTCTGATTATCACACATATGCCAAAGAAAAAGGGTCATAGCAAATATCTAGTACTTAGGTTCAATCTTTTTCCCTACGCCCCCCGTCGTTTTGACCGTCTTCCTTGCCTGTATAAGACTGTCTCTTGAACGTATCTTTTCACCGTACCCATAAGTCAACCGGATAAAATTTTCACACAATATGTGTTATTTGCTGGAAATCCTAACAAATGATAATAAAATGAAACAGTAAATAAAGCGGCGGCGTGAAACAAGAAACGCATTTTTATTGCACTATTGAAATGTTGGGAATTTAATTATGGTAAGTAAATACTCAATTCTATCATAATTAATAACACAATAAACATAAAAATTAGACAAGTATGAACGAGGCGAAATGAGAATCAGGTGCAGTATAAAAAAAACATTTTTAGCTAGACGTGTATATATAGTCAACAAATTTGTATATTGGGTGTTGGTTCGAAACCCTCGGTAATCGAGTCCGACTTGCACTTGATTGGTTTTAATTTAACCATCTCTCCCATAATTTTTGCTCGTATCTTCGCAAAAAATATGAGTCAAACTAACTCAATGAATGGAGGCACACATAAAGAATGTGTATCATCAAATGTATAATTTGTGCTCCCAATAACCGTGTCCTTTCATACAAAAAATACATTAATCGTCTATCTTAACCTAATTTAAATTCCGAAATATCTCAGAAAGTTATAATGACATGAATGACTCATCAAAAATATCATTGAATGTTTGATGCTGTTTTGTCGAGGTTCTGCAATGATGGTTCCGGATGTATCTTTTTATTCCTTGCGACAATATAGCGTGTTAAGCTTTGGAATAAATATATCCCGTAACAAGCAGGTTGAAGTTTGCTATCCAGGTTTCAAATTCATTTTGTTGCTTTAGAATAGAACTACCATCCGGAACTATTAAAAAAAATTTAAGTACCGAGTTTTCAGTAAATTTTTAGAGGTGTATCATATTCTTTTGCTACCAAACTTGGGTCAGTATTTATTTAAGTTCGTCTGAATGTTTTCATGGTCCATTTCTTCGAACAGTATTTAAGAATAAGGATTAAATGAGTGAAAGCTATTTACGTCTTACTAAAACATACGGAAATATGATCAGACAATAATAGTAAAGCAACGTGCCGTCTATTGATTCGAACTCATGCACTTCTTCCTAAATAGATAACGAGCTAACGACCGATAAATGCACAAAATTCTCTGGCCTTACCTCCCTCTGGCCTTAACTCTATAGATTCCAGTACGCTAAGTGTTTTGTTTGTTTTGGAAATGTATTGAAATCTAACAACACCTAATGGTGAAATTGGTGTTCTAGTCAAAATGAAATTTTACATGAACATTGTTAATAATGAAATACATAATCTAAGGATTTAATGATTTAACGAAGTAATATTGCTGAGGCTGAAACAAAAAATAGACTACACTAAATATAGTCATCAGCACCTTGTCCATATCAATAATAATGGAAATAAATTTCAGATTCGTTACGTCTGTAATAAATCCCTACTCAAAGGTATACATTTTAAATCCAAAATAACATCAGTATTTCGCCAGTAAAAGAGTACACATGTTAAACATATAGAAATACCGCGGAACTCCAAAAATAACCTTATTAACAAATCCTGGGAAACTTGACGTTTAAAGACTTTTAAAACAGGACAAGAAAAAACACAAACGTTTCTTCAATACAAAAATGCACCTGAGAATGAAGGCGGGTCCACTTGACTAATATTTCGATTATTACAAATCACCGTGACAAGTGCGAAGCCAGGTACTCCTAAACCATTGAAGTCCCGCTGTTGATGGATGAAGCCTTTCGTACAGTAAAGCTGCAATGAACATAACACAAAATGATGTTATTCGTTAGAGGTATGGGACCACGTGTGTAAATCTCAGGTAGTGGTTAATAATTCGTTTAGTCCAGAGGTTGCGCCCACGTTTTTTCGTCGGCGGCCCACACAGGTGTACGACTATCCTAATTTACTATTCCTGATAGCGACGACTGCGGGACACTGGTTTTGATGGCCCTTTGTACCACTATGTGACGGGGATTCACAATATTTAACTGTATCACAATCGTTTTGTTGTTTTATGTTCCTAGATTAAATACCGCAGAAGCGGCAAACTAAATCTATGTCCAGGATGATAAACGCACAGTTGTCGACACCTACATGCAGACTTCAGAAAATAGCATATTTTGCGGTACTGATTTTAAAGTATGTGTCGTCAACTCACAAGTGGGCTGGTCGAGGTGTCGAGCATCAGCTCATGACTTCTGCTTTATCTCGTGGGGCTTCAACCTCACGGTGTCTCTGTCACTGCCCAGGCTACTCTGGATTACGGCCGCTCTGCACAGTGTCTAGTACTGATTATGAACGGATATCGTTGAACTTGAACGGGAATAAGTGAGAGTAGAAGAAATAAATGTTTTTTTTTTTTATGCCTGATAGGTTAGCCTTTGACCACTATCTCACCTGATGGTAAGTGATGATGTGGTCGAGGATGTTGTTCAGACTAACCTAGAGTTACTGGCTCTCAAGGACAGCTGCCGGAACACACCGTTAGGTGCTTGGCGACAGATTTTCAACTTGAGGGTGGTAGCTAGCCAGGCGGGCATTTGCAAAGTGCCCTACCACCATGCTGTAACGACTGCTATCCTAAGACAACAACCGGGACCGACGGCTTAACGTGCCCTCCGAAGCACGGAAGCGCTCAGTAGTAATATCACCAGCGGTCACCCATCCAAGTCATGACCGCGGCGGACGTTGCTTAACTTTGCTGATCGATTCAGAATGGCTAAGCAAACTTGGCTACGAGCGCTTCAAAAATGTAATTTAGAGACATCGCTCACTCACATACTCATCAAAAGGTAAACGTTATAATAGACGTATTATGATCACTAAAGTTTAACATGAAATGTAGGTACTCCTTTGTAAATGTAACCTTTTTCTATGTCTCCAATCTAGTCAGAATACACTTGCCAAGATGCTTCCATTCTTCCCACAAGCTAGTTTAATTGGAACATTTGTTTCACTACAATGTTTCTATTCACACCCTCTTGTATCTATACTTTGTTTATCTCCTTTCGTTCATAATTTCTAAATGTTCTAACCATATTCGATATCTTACGCGATTAACATCACAACATATTATAGAAATATCCACATTCCAATTTGCTTGCTTATCACACTGTTCATGACTTTTTCTTCATCATTATTTCTGTGAAACCTCACATACTTCTCAACGCCATTAATTTGACTTGGACTCTTCTTCTTAACTTTCACTATATCGCCAATATCACTCATAAAATTACATGCAGGAAAGCTTCAGTTTACTCGTGATCATGGCGCTTGCAACAGTGCCGAAATATCGGGAGCTCAAAACTAATCAAAAACTGTGTTCTTGTGTTCTTTATATGTAGCACTCACTTCACTACTTATTACTGTCACTCAACTAAACTAACTCAAAAGGTTTTGTAATTTTTAGCCTTCTCACTATGTATATGTAATATAAGTAAACATATATAATTAATTGGCATTCCCTTATATTATAACTCATGATCAAACGAAGCAAGTATTAATAACATAACTGTCGTTGCGAAAAATTAAAACGAATAACTCGATTATGTACAACTACATCCATAAGATTAGTCCTTGTCTCAGGTCTTTTTCGGTGGTAAACCAATCCCTTTCTATTCACTAAACGACCCGTGTTTCCATTCGCAAGCACTGGAATTCTGATATAACGTTCTAAAATAATTTTAAAGTGTAAAATGCTAATAAGTATGAACCGTTGGGAACTTCTCGTTCTGTAAGATTCATACTTCAATATTAACATCGCTTCATTATGTATGTATCATTCAATTTGCTCATCTTTCTCGCCTTAAGAACAGAAGTGGCCAATCAAATTTAGCTTAGAAAAATTCAACCAATAAAATACTCGATTAACAACAGCAACTGTTGTGCCGCCAACATCAAAACTCAAGTACTAGCTAAAGCCACCTGTTTCCTTAATAAAACTCACGTTATCTCACCGTGACTTAACTCAATCACTATAATTGAGAAATAGATAAATCGTTATAAAATTTATTAGTCGGACCAATTAAAGGTCGGCATTAGAAGTAAGATGGATAATTGATTAAGTTGTAAATAACACATCTCGATGTCTATCTATCAGCGTTGGAGTCACGTACTTGATTTGACTAATTAGTTTAATTAGACAGGTTATTGATTATGTATTCTTCTTAGTTAGGAAATTGTTCATTTCCTGATGTTTGTGTTCCTACCTATCATATTTAGATCGAAAGTATTTTAAAATAAGTTCATGTTTTTTATTGGGATTGCGACGGAACACACATTAAGCCCACCTGATGTTAAGCGGTAACCTATGTCTATAACATATGTTTTAAGAACTGTACTGCACCGTGAGACATAGACGTTGTTCTGATGTGTCTGTAATTTCAATATTTACTTATTAAACTAGACTCTCGACTAGAGGACTGCTGTTGAAACTATTTTTTAGGTGTTTGGAGACTGATTTTGTACTTGAGGGTGGTATTTAGCCAGGCGAGCATTCACAAAATGCCCTTCCACCATACGGCAAACATGCTATGAACATGCACCATGCTATGAAGCATGATTCAATTAATTTCTAATAAAGACTCAGTGTCTAATGTTTGGTACTCAAATTGTGAATTTCGGGTGGGTATGCGAAAATCAGATTAAATTTTACTTCCAAAACGTAACAACTAGAATTCTTACTTGTCATATTAAAAATATCTATCATATCCTACCATCATATACTTTTATTAATATTTAAGGTAAATGTCATCGTAGGGAAACTACGTTGATATGGAGTAGAGGAGCCTAAAATCTTTGCTTCTGGTAAGGCAGCTTTTCATTTCATCGTATACTTTATCCCTAAACATGAGAATAAGAAATCCCATACAAAACGTTATTTCCAAATAATTTTGAAAAATCACATTTCTACGAAAAACTGACAGCATAGATTTTAGACCAGAAGCATAGATTTTAGACTCAAAGACACGCATGCAAAATATCAACAAATTTGAACATTTAAAATATGGTGAAAATACGTTTCTATGGAGAGTGCTATTAAGACACTAGCCCCAAGTAACACAAGTAACCTCTTATTACACGAATCATTGAAGTGAATCATAGATGATATATTAAATTTACTGTCGGAAATTTCAAATCAGCGACAGAAAATAATAGGGATCGTGCAAAGCTAGCTCACCAACGGGCTTTGTGAACCAACACGTCATGATAGTCACGATTACATGCGACAGATCACGATGTGGTTTTCTCTCACGGAATTCATATTTTACCATAATTCTGCCTGTTATGTAGTCATGCTCTTTGTCTGGTTCTCATGATTGCACTTGCCTACGAGCCGAACGCCATTAGCACTCGCCAACCGCTCGGTAAAGCTGCAACTGCTCAGAGGTTGACAGCATTCAGTCAATCCCAAAAATTATTCCTATGACAAGGTCAGGTAATTCTTCCTTTGATATGTTTTTTATAGCTGATAGGCTAGCCTTTGACCACTATCTCACCTGGTGGTAAGTGATGATCAGGCTAACCTAGAATTATGAAGAGATCGTTCTTGATGTGATGATGTCGTACTCAGAATATTTCACTTATTCTTATGCATAAACCCGCTGCAGGTGGCAGGATTTGAACATTCGGATGGACGATGCGCTAGATGCCCTACCGCCATGCTAAAATCATACGAGTATTAATAAGTATGTTCTCGCAACAACACATGGATGGACACAGGAGATACGAGTATAATTGTTGAAAGTATTGACTAAAAATTTATGGCTGGTCACCGCAATTTCATATGCTACGAGTAGGTAAGACTGTTGTGGACCCGTTGTACACTAAATTTGCAACCAACTCCAATACTGTACTCATTCGACGTGATTGATGATGATGCTGCTCATAATGAGATTTCCCTTGGTCGCTTTGACATCCAAGAAGAAGAAATGGAATTGAGCTTGTATTCTTTACTCAGAAACTGTACGGCTGTAGAAAAGTAGATATGTATATACATAAGTATTAATGAAAATTGAGATTCTAAACAATCAAATGCTAATCGTCCCACGTAACCAGCGGAAGTGTTTATTGTCAGCAATGTCGGTGCGATAAACCATGGAGGCGCCATTTTGAATGCATTGTCACCGTTCCAGAGTCGATGGGAGGTCGCATCCGGCGCCGGCCATTTGCATCGGACGCGACTTGAATCGATTTTATTAATGTAAAACAAATATTTATGCTGATGGCCATTCTTTGATTTCAACAATCGTAGATAGGAAAGGCGCTTCGGGACGCATACTGGATTAGTTTATTTATGGGATGATACTCACTGCAGCTGATCGAAACAAACATAAACTGTAGTTTCCCTTTTTGAAACGATAACGTGATTGATTTGTTTTGTTTATTTTTCTCTTGAATATATTACTAGCGATAAGATTGTTTCATTAAGTATCTGTTTTGTCATATCCATGTCAAATATATTATATACATATTTATATACATTCGTGTAAAAATATTTAATGCTTAAAGCCTAAAATTTATATATGGTCCTAAGACCATATAAATTAGGACCATTTAAACAATGGTAAGATAATAAAACCTGATCTGAAATTTAGGCTTAGGACCATTGCACCACCAGAGGTATGGTGATTTGTAGTAGCTATCACCAAATAACTCAATAGCTGGCGTATATTATCACCAGTGTGAGTGTTCCAACTTTTTAACAACTCCCACTTAATTGGGGAGGCTGTTTTTAGCAGTGGAAAATCTGGATTATAAATTACAATATTCATTATAAGTACGAATTTACTCACATACCAGCTACCTGGGGGTTGATAAGAGGATGAGAAAGTAGGTACAACGGGACTGCTGTTGTGCGCTTTATGTGGTGTGTACTTACGTCATTATAGTCTCGTCGTCTTAGTGCTTTTCTCCTAACCTGAAAAAGCCTTCTAGAGAGCGTTGTGGGGTTTTGTTAGGGTTTTGTAATGCCGCGGTACATAATACTACTAGGTGAAGCAGAAAATATCTATAATTACAAAAAACTGTTTCAGTCGAGGTATTTGACCGCCGAAATTACACTCGATTTCAACTTGAATGACTTGAATAAATATTGTGTAAATTTCTGTGATCTGTGGTACAGTCTTTTATAACCACTTTTAGGGATAGTTTTTAGAAACTTTATACAATTATAAGATATATATTTACAAATTTTCAGAGCAGAATTATTTCACCTCGGGTCGGGCGGTAATATACGAACCGTACTAACTCCATACCCACCGAGACTTTAGGAGATCCGAATATCGTGCTCTAGACTAGAAGTTAGGTCATATTTCAAAAGAAAATTATAAGCAAGATACCAAAGAATGTAAAAAAATAAAAATTATGATTTAACTCTTATCTGGACAGGTTATGTTGATAGGTTACGGTACGAAGATCTTACCTTGATAAACAGTTTTTAACTATTAGGGACTAAAGCTCATAACTTTTTTCTTTTTTTTTACTGAACTGGGTAGCACTTGACCACTATCTCACCTGATGTTAAGTGATGATGCGGTCGATGATGGAGCGCGCTTACCCAGAAGGTATCTATTCACTCAAATATATACATAATTTCAAAGATTTAAGTAACATTATTATTAAAATGTTGGTACCTACATCCCTTGAAGATATTTCCAGGTTTAAAAATAAACATTGTAAACCTAAAAATTTGAAATAAAAAAATTATCTTATCTACAATAAATTTACCTTCAATATAGTGCAATTCTACCATCTCCAAAACGTATATTTGTACTATACTCGTATAGGTAGTCGTAAATTTTGTATTTTCCTAAAGCCTTGTAATTATGTTCCTTAAATTTGAACAATTTTTTGTCCAATGTTGCGTACACGAATAGAACAAGTGCAAAATCAGCGACAGGTGGCCTCACACGTGCCGCCTCGAATAAAACGCAATGAATGTCAAATGTCGTCTGACTAACTTAGGAGAACCCACACAGCATCAACAAAAACAACTTCCAAATGAAACCTTCAATATAACAAAAAAAACACATATTCCTTAAACCCCTATAGCAGTTAAGCTCTTCTGCGATTATGAAACTCAAAGATACTTTCTGATTCCATATCATTAAGATATTTATTGCGCGGTGGTACATTCATGAAGTGACATTTAATACTAAGGGCAAGGTCTAGGGTCATAAGAATCAGTTTCGCTTGAATTTAGACTCTTCTCGGGATGGAGGGTTAATTCGCCACCCTCTATGACTGTCTGACTTTTCATTATCGAGATGTTTTATTAAAGGGGTCCTGGTGTTCGACTGGTAAGGGGACATTTAGGGCTATCTCTGTGTCTCATCAATTTTTTTCCGTGAAAATACTTTAATTTCAATAATTACATGAAGGTTATCGATTGAAAGCCACAAACCAGCAAGCACAGCGTCGGAAGACCATCCACGTGGTAGACGGAAAACATTACTAAGGTCGCAGGAAGACGCTGGATGCAATGTGTTCCGGAACATACCGTTAAAAGCTGTCCTTGTGAGCCAGTAATAGGGCTACTGGGCTAGCAAGAACAACTTCTTTGACCACATCACTTACCGATGAGATACCAAGTAGTGGTCAAAGTCTAACCTATCAGCTATAGTTAAGTATATTTATATTTTTTATACTTATATTTAAAAAATAGATCCACGATCTTTTTGCTACAAGTTTTAAATGTGACTTGTAGAATATGCAACCCTACATAATACGTACACTTGCATATCTCGCCGAATATTGAGTTACCGGCGGCGATGGGGGTTGTGGGTGGAATGTTTACACTCCGCTTTTGGGCCTCGTGCGCCTTTATTGCATTCCTGTACTCTACTATACAAGGCAAGGCAACTATTTCAGTATTACATCGCACCAGTCTTTAACATTAAAATGTATTTTTATATATTTCAAGTAGTTAATTTGTCGCCAAGCACCTAACAGTGTGTGTCTGCAGGTGTCCTTGAGAGCCAGTAATTCTAGGTTAGCCTGAACAACATCTACGACCAAATCATCACTAACGATCATGTGAGATACTGGTCAAAGGCTAACATGTCAGATATAAAAAAAATTCAAACTTACGAACTAGAAAACACTGCTGTTTGTTACCTGAGCGTAATAATAATTTATTATCACAGGTACATATTATTGTAACTTAAGATAACTAACAGTGTACTTACTAACAGTGGAATAATTAAGTAGGTAATTGAATAGGTAGTAGGGTAGGGCATTTTGCGAATGCCCGCCTGGCTAGCTACCACCCTCTATTAGAAAATCTGTCGCCAAGCACCTAACGGTGTGTTCCGGCAGTTGTCCTTGAGAGCCAGTAATTCTAGGCTCGAAAAAAATTCGAAGCTAATAATACAGTCTTATCATATTGACAGTTTAGAAAATGCCGATAATCAATGCTTGGCGTAGCACAATAAATCCTAAACCATTATGAAAGTAGTTTTATATGAAAATTTTATTCCTGGAGAAATATCAGAAGTGTAATTAATGAGTTATTCATTGCCTTTGGTAGGTAGGTTAGCCTTTAACCACAATATCAAATAGTGGTAAGTGGTGATGTGGTTATTACTGGCTCTCAGTGTCAGCTACCGGAACACGCCTTTAAACAACCTACAAGCCATTACAGGCTCACCGGCAGTCCAAATGCTCCATCACAACGAATTGGCAGCGTGCCCAGCATGATTCTGGCAGCATTACTCGTTGGGTTGCAATGCTTATTCGTTGGGGCAAATAGGTGGCAGCATTTTTATCACGCTTCGCATCATTAGGTGCTTGGCGACAGATTTTACTACTACTTGAGAGTGGTAGCTAGCCAGACTAGCATTCACAAAATACCCTTCCACAATGTGGTGAAGCTCAAGCTCACGGCGTGATAGGAACCACGGACCTTCTGAAGGCCTGAGGTTCATCTATGAACCTGCACCCTATTATGGTCTAATAAGAACGGTAACGCTGATGAACTCCATTTTGACCTTTCAAGTTCTGAATGGACATCGTTTACGCAGGAATTGTGTAAGAAATTTGTGATAATGGACTTGGAGAAGGAATATAATATGTAAATATATGTTCAAACCTACTCTATACATGGTTTTAGGTGGAAACTTGTGTCTGTAAAGGGAAATTTCAATTTAATTTTAATCAGTTTTATCGCGCTAGGTTTCAACTATTCTACATGATGATTGTGCATTGTATTCGCAAGGTTAAAACATATTGCTCGTATATCACATAAAAGCCAAGGAATATCTTGGAAATGTATTGAACTCTTTTACGGTAGATATGATTCGCATATCTACCGTAAAAAATGTGATCAAGTCAAAAAATATCTTAATGGTACCTGTATCGAAAAAAAACTCCATTGAATCTCATGTATGCTATATATATTGTGAAGCAATGATGGGTCAGTGGCATTGGCTTTGGACTGCCGCGCAGCAGCTCCCAACTCCCAAGTTCGAATCCCGCCGCGGGCTTGAGCTTCACCGCGTGGTGGAAGGGCATTTTGCGAATGCCCGCCTGGCTAGCGACCACCTTCAAGTAGAAAGTCTGTCGCCAAGTACCTAAGGGTGTGTTCCGGCAGCAGTCCTTGAGAGCTAGTGAAATTACAGGCATGAGACTGAACAACTATGTCTCAAGGTGACGGGCGCAGTGCAATTAGTGACTTGTGAAGAAATGCATCTGTTATAGGCAGAGGTTATCCGATTAACATCAGGTGGGCCTCGAGCTTGTCCCGTCACAATTACATAAATATATATATCCATTAGTGATCCATTAGATGCTATAGTTAGACGACCTAACAACGGAACCATAAAAATGTGAACATGTTTCATTTCCTGATAGACGTCACCTACAAAGTTCAAATGCAAGAATTAAGTTCATTACCATTCTTGTGAGGCAATTTTATAAGGCTTTAGGTCTTATTAGACTATGCAACTAAACCTTTATTTTGTATAATGCGTAATTAAAACATACTTAATCCAACTTCATAAAATAATTATTTATAAGAAAAAATATATAAAGTGATCTCGAATAAGTTAAAGCTCATTATCCTCCGTTATCTATATACCTAGCTTCTACGACGTTTAAATCTTGTTGATACTCGCAGAAGTAAACATAAATTTAATATTCCTACGCTTTGTGTTATAAACTATACATTAAACCCAGCCAAATGTTAGTAATCACATCAAATCAAACCCGCACCTGCCATTCCATCACCGTACGTCAAATAGCCATGTTATGTCTATCACACTGTTATTCGCAAGCGGACGCCTACCGGAGCTCCAGATTACGAACTAGTTACTATCACCGATGACACACCGCTTCAATCAACACATGACTAACTGTTATCTCAACTGTGGTAACGCACAAAAGACATTTCAACAAACAGACACTGGACGCTGGTGTTATTGGCTACGATTTCCTCGAAACTCTGTTTGACATAACATTATGGACAAAGACAATGCCACGCGCCGAACGTAAACATTTGTGAGTCAATTGTCAGTCAGTCATGCAGTTGTGGACGTTAGCTAGCTGACGGTCGAGAGAAATGCTTCAAAGTTTTCCATCATATCATGATTTTTGTCTTAAATTTGAACCTAATGTCAAAATATTCCATTCCAATATGTATAACATCCGGCACAACTGATGGGACTACTATTTTGCAAAAACAATAACTGATTGATTCGAAATGCTTGGCTTTTTATTTTTACTCCGCCTCCTGTAACTCAAGCAAGTTTACTGTCGAACGTTGGGATTTTATTCAGTAGGTACGATGAGAATTTAAATTCCCTGCGTCCCCACTAGCAAGAAGGCAGTGGGTATAATAACTGGGATCTAGGAATTTAAATTCTCAACGTTTTGTTTCTAGCAAAATGTCAGGTGGACGTTAAGATTTTAAATTCCCATCGTACCCACTGTAACACATTTTGTAAGTATATAAATTAATATCGTCCTCACTGATGAACCATTAGTGGGGACTTTGTAAATACACCAATAAGGTTTCAAGATTTTGTTAACCGAATTATAAAAAAATAAGGAGGTTCACAAATTAATCTTTACTAATCTTATTTCTTTTCTTCCAACTATTGTTATTTATGTATGGTTAAACTTAATATATTTTCGAACTCTGGAGTTATCTGATGATTTTATAGCAATCTAGGCCTAGATATAGGTTGCTAGAATGAATGAAAATGGCTGGCTAGATCATTACACTAATATGATATAGTAAGGGATTTATTTGTAAAAATTCACCGAATAACAATGTTAGAACTGAATGGGAAAAAATTCCAATTAGTCACACTATGACTAGATTAGTTGAGATTGGTGAGGCCAAATGTTTAGGCGATCAGGGTACATTTGCTACTAGTTATAGTTTATACAAACAAGGTAGACTCTTGTAGTCTGTCTACTTCCTTACCTATAAGTAAGTACATATAAAACAAAAGCTAAGTAGGTATAACCAGATCCACGAAGTTGACTTCATCACTCAACGCCGCCGCCGCACTCAAATAAAACATGGCCGAGACGTCAAGATTAATGGTCAACACGTGCTTTACATAAAACCTGTACAAGTTATGCCAAGTCGCTCGGCGTTATCCGAAACCTGACGGCCACAACTCACTTCTTCATATCTGGAAGCTATCCACCACATATCTTGGAGATAATAATATCGGTGGCAGTTGAATGTCTGAGTTCAATTTATGTAAACCTTTTTATAGATGTGCTATACTATAGTTATATTTAAAATATAATCTGCTTGTATCTATATTATATAACAATTACTATATACTATATATAACTAGCCACATACTATTAAATGTAACAGCTTATAATTCGAACTTTTCTACTTTAGTTTAATAAATAAAAAATCACAGTCAGAACGACACATCTTTGCCCATTATGTATTTTACCGCTGATTGTTAAAGAAAAACTTACTTTATTTAAAAGCGTTTAGTTTTCTTTAAACAATCGATGACAAGTAGAAGTTACCTAATAGTTTTGGAATCCATAATGATGATTGAAGGCTGATCAATAGTAATAGTACTCATCTGTGATTATTAGGGTTCGTGGCTTAGGCCCACAGTGGTCGACGCACCTGTGGTCGAAGCCCACGGTCAATTTAATTTAAATCAAAGCTACTTTAATTCAAAAGACTAGCAGGCATAAAAATGTTATACAAAACTATTAACTATATACCTAACTAGAGTAGATTTATGCAATATATTAATATGTAATGATGTATTTAAGTACATCATTATATTGTTTGCTAGTGTAACGTCTTTATGATACTTATACATTTTGTAAATGTAGTACAACGAGATGACTATGAAGTATGAAACTCCCACGAACTTATTCGCTCGTGGTACTTTGAAAAATTTGTAAATTGGTATTTGATGACATTTTGTGCTGTGGCGTAGGATATACTTTAAATAGTAGTATTAATTAAATCCTCTTCCATTTTTGCAGACTTACATAAGCAGTAACTATAATTAAATCATTGTCATAAGTGAGTGGGATCAGACCGGAATGGAAATTCATGTTGAGATCGGACTGGAATTTTATTTTATAAATTGTGTGAGATCTTTCACAGGACCGGAATACACTAAACTAACTGTACTGTTTGGATTCGAACTAAATCCTCCAGTAAACCGATTTCTTCAATAACTACCGGAGAACGATTTTATTCATATTGGTACGAACTTAAATTGTAGTCAAAATACATTTGTATTTTAATATAGTCAGATTTAATCAATGGTTGTATATTAGTTAACCAATATAATTACCTATTTCAATAATCAATAGTAATAATAACAATAATTTGATAAAGATTTTGCATGGTGGTAGGGCACTTTGCAAATGCCCACCTGGCTAGCTACCACCCTCACGTTGAAAATCTGTCGCCAAACACCTAACGGTGTGTTCCGGCAGCTGTCCTTGAAAGCCAGTAACTCTAGGTTAGTCTGAACAACATCCTCGACCACATCATCACTTACCATCAGGTGAGATAGTGGTCAAGGGCTAACCTATCAGGCATAAAAAAAAAAGATATGTAAAACATAATAGCTCGTAATTTATGATAGGTAAACACAACAATAATATAATCACAAGCATTATCAATTTATCAGTTATAACTTATAATATAAGGTAAGGTAAGGGAATTATACATTTTGGAGCACTCAATTTTTAATAGAGGTGGGAATCGAGCCCTTGTACTGCTGTTTTACCACCGGGACTGTTTTTGTTTAGATAGACGAGGGAATGAGATGTTATTATTTTTAAACGATAGAAAGGCGGCGCGGCTCGTTCGCCAACCTTACTGTGATACATCTGATCAAAAGAAGTGCTTTTTTGAAGTTAAAAGGCTCTTTATGTGTTCTATAAATTATAAAAATTAACCATAGGATGATATTGGTACCCTTCAATAGGTATATTAAATTTACATTGAAACACAAAACTAAATAAGTAATTTAATGGATGCCAAAATGTTTTCGTTATATTTTGTAGTGGTAGGTTTTAAGTGAACGCGTACTGCCGGTTAAAAGAAAAAAATGGAGTTTCGCTTGGCTAAAAGCATTCAGAGAAAAGACTTATTGCAAGATAAAAATGTAGTCAATCTATATAAGTAAATTGATTCTGGAAACTCCACGGTAAAAAAGGTACTGCTTTTAGTTTTCGGAAATTTTAAAACTGCTCAGATGGGGGGGTTGATAACTTTAAAACATTTTAGTCGGGGCGGTCTTCAGATTAATTCTAAAAGGAAATTGTACTGAGTAATAACAATAATACATGTTAATACCGATTTATAAGTCGCATAGTAGGTAGGTAGTAAAACTAACTCTTTACAGGAGCCATCGTCCGACTCACTAAATGTAAAACGCAGTTTACTTTACTTCAAACCGAGGCTATTTACGGTTGTTACATTATCTCTGTATAAAAAGGTGAGCATTTCGCAAAGTAACTAGTGCTTCATCTGTGGCATTGCGAAGGCTGCGTGGCTGTGCGGAGTGCGGACGCACGTGCATGCGGAGATCGTGACCCGCCGCGCCGCGCCGCCTGCGCACCTACGGCAATTGTCTGCGGGATTACATGTAAATTTTATTATTTCTACTCGTTTACAGACAGACCAAGCACAATGAAAATTTGTACGACATATATAAATAGCACATGACAGGTGTGGACGACGCAGGGGGCAAATCTCCTAATGTCAAATGGGTGCAAGCAGATCACGTACCTACCTAATCAGAAATGTAGAATGTATCCATGGAGATGGGCAAAAATCGTATTTGTGAGTTTCATGACGCACTGGTCGCCGCACCGGTGATGCTAAGGAATAATGATACAGGCAATTGGACGGAAATATGGTAATATTCTAAGATTTTTTTACCTCGTAATATTCCTTTCAAGCTGCACAATAAATAATTACTAGGCACAAATACTTAGGTACGGGTAGGTTATTTTTTTCTGATAAGCTAACCTTTGACCACTATCTCACCTGATGGTAAGTGATGATGTGGTCGAAGATGTTGTTCAAGCTAGCCTTGAAGAAATTCCAGAGTCAAAATATGTCATCGTCATAGTTTAATATAACCAATACCCATTTATGGAATATCTCTAATTCGATACAAAATGCAGGCCAGCAAAACCTACCACAACCACTAGTCTCGATATCCCGATTAACAAGTAGCCGAGCGACATCTCTACAAGTATATTCTAATCTGTGGCGCGGGGCTGCATACTCAGGTGCGCCGGCGCATCGATACATATTATTGTGGGCCTGAGCCCGAGGCGGCGACGGCGGCGCTGCCAAAAAAGAATTAAAGCAACGCCACAATGGGCACTCTTTCAAATCGCACATAAAATAAAATAGGCATAACAAAATAAGAGATAGTTATTTATTATGAGAAACATCTAACTTTAGACTCTTCAGGTAAACATTACTTACAGTATTTACATCTGTGTAAAATTAATTATCTATTTATAAGTAGCCCAAAAATAATTCTGCCAACTCACGCTGTCCCATGACTCCCGTGTGAGTCGGTCTAATGGTAAAACAATACCACGCCTAATTCTCGGGTAAGTAGACATCATGAATTTCCACACTTGCTACGATCTTGGCAATTTCTCTTGCTTCCTTCAAGTGCATCATACTACAATTATAAAAATGGAAAGTTAGTGAGTGTGTATTTTAGTTACACGTCCACACTGAAACGGCTGAAGCGAAATGGATTTTGATTTCAAAAATGAAAATTGGATACTTTTCATTATTGTTATCATCACTTTTCATCTAAATACACGCGGGTGAAGCCGTCGGGCAGAACTAGATATACATATATCTTCATAGATGCTGTTTCGTAACGGTATACTCATGGCATGGTCTGGATAGCCAGAATGCAAATCAGAATACGTTCGTAGAAGTCTTTCCCCTACAATTAACTGTCCCATTCGCACGCCCCGTGACCCGCTGTGTCCAAGTCCTCCTCAAAATGTCCAAGCCATCTCAGCATTACTTTCTCGGCTAACGTCCATATACTCATTCACTCCACAGCTATCATGGTTGTCCCTCACACTGTATTTGAAAGTCACAACATTTGAAACCACAACATATACGTCTCTAATCTTTTTTTTTTTTTTTTTATGCTTGATAGGTTAGCCTTTGACCACGATCTCACCTGATGGTAAGTGATGATGTGGTCGAAGATAATGTAAATAATGTAATAATCTCTCAATTAATTCTAATTATACTACTTCTGCCATACCCAATTTCACTTTCAGTGCTTAAATTTTACTACATTATTGATTGAATTATTCTTCTGAAACTAAAACAAAGTCTTCCTACATAATAACAATTTTTTGTAACAAATTGGTTGCAGCGTTTCGTGTGTCGTCAATATTTTTAAGGTATACCTTAGTGGCCTTCAAAAAGCAGTAAAATACGTGGAAGTTGATTACAGGTTTATCACTTCTGTAAATATTTCAAGAATGTAGGTTCTAAAGAAATTACCATCCCTCTGCTATTATGAAATCAATCATTTGGTTTCAATTTCCCTGACATCCCGAAATAAGGGGAAAAAAGAGCCCAAAAAAGATTTTGCGCTGATGGCGGTTTATGTTAACGGCGCATAGGGCTTGTTTGAAAGACTACATGGGTACTTTTTCTGTATTCATAATATCATTCTCGCCTTACCTTGTACCTACTGAAAGATATTTATTGCAATGTTTATAATACATGCGTTATAATTAATAGAAAGTCGTGAATAAAATTACTGTCATCTAAAAAGATTAAATCAAAATGCTATTCCCTTCCCTTGCCCAAACGTGCCCATTAGGCTAGCCGCGTTCCCCCGCCTTATTGCGAGGGAAATCCGATATACGAGGTATTCTCCTGACCACGCACGGGTCTCGCGTCTTATCTCGCAAGCGCCGCCGCCGCCCTTGCTTGATCCGCCACAAACTTCTTGGCCTTTGAACACCACGGCTCCAGAACTCCCCTATAGCAGCGCTATCTATGCCCAAAAATCGATTGTCAGTAAATTGCAAAGGACTTACAATTATAAATTTAATACAATTGATATTTTTTGCAGTGCCATAATAACGTTTAGGCGTGATATTCTGCTTCGGAGACTCATAAAAGTGCAGTATTATCATTTTTTTTAACACTTCTATTTCATTTTCTTATGCTCACAAGCTCACCCTCCCTAACACACAAACATACACATTCAAATTTTATTATTTCTGTAGCAATCTGTTATTTCTTTTAATTTTTTAGTTTAACAATATTACAATAGGAGTACCTATTATGGATGGCTGTCTAGTTAAAATATTATTATAATTATTAGTAAAACTAAAAAGTAAATCCGTAATTGGCCTTAAATCTGTTATTTAAGGGCTGTGGATTATACTTATTAATAAAGAAAAAATTCAATTCGAATTATAAAAAAACTATAAGACTTAAGAGTCGTAAAAACATCCATAGGAGTAACTCCTAATGAGTTACTCGTATTATACATTCCCGTCGGTCCCGGTTGTTGTCTTAGGATGGCAGCCGTGATAGCATGGTGGTAGGGCATTTTGCGAATGCCCGCCTTGTTAGCTACCACCCTCAAGTTGAAAATCTGTCGCCAAGCACTTAACGGTGTATTCCGGCAACTGTCCTTGAGAGCCAGTAGGTAATTCTAGGTTAGCCTGAACAAGATCTTCGGCTACCTCATCACTTACCATCAGGTGAGATAGTGGTCAAGGGCTAACACCTAACAGGCATAAAAAAAATATCGTAATGAGAATACGTTCCTTCTAACATATTATTGCATTAAAATAATGGTCGAGAGAAAACAACGCAAGCTGTGAAAAATGGGTTTTAACCGACAAAAGGTGGAGGTTTTCAATTCGACGAGCTTTTTTTTAAATGTTTGTTTCTACAGATCTTTCGACGTGAACCGATTTTGATGATCCTTTTTTCATTTGAAAGCTGGTGCTTCCCGAAGTCCTATTTAAATCAAAATCGGTCAAACCATTTTTGAGTTACACTCCATTAACTGAAAAAAACTTGATGATATAGTCATTGACAGTGAATGACAATCCATCCCGTAAGTAGTAGAGGGTCAATAAAAAGGGTAAAAAAAATACAAATAATTGAATTGAAACCGACTTCAACACTCAAGTGTGAAATAACTTGTCGAGGTCGGTACCATGCGCACAATATTGTGATAATAGGTACTTTTGAACTGTCATGGTACCGAGGTACCGACTTCAACAAGTTTTTTCACACTTCTGAGTGAAGACGTCGTCGGTTTCAATTTTTGGAAAAATATTATATAAAATGTAATCGATAAAACTGTTTTTATCTGCAAAGATTGAACAAGTCCTGCCCTCTGTTGAACACTGATGGATCCCTCGCTAACTTGGGTGTCGCAGATACGTCCGCGTATTCCGTACTAGCAGGAAATTCAAGGCACCTCGGCGTGACATCCGCCGTGCCGCTATTGAATGCCCTTAGGTCGCGGATGAATTAATACGAGGCCTCAGGAATAGATGGCGCTGCATGCAGGTTGATTCCTAGAATATATTATTTAGTAACTATAAATAACAAACTAAATTTTTTTTCCAGAAAAACATTACGGCACATTTCACATAACGATTTCTTGATCGGGGTATAAGTTGGCTAGTAGGGTAAAAAATCCCACTTAACAACTCCTTCGGAATCCGAAACTCCGCCAGATTGCTCAACAAAAGTGAACCAGCGAAACGTTGAGATATCAATAGAGTACCTACAATACAAATACATATTCATTATTAAACACCAATTTTAAAAATTAAAAACATATCATACAGACACATAAACAAATTGTTGTACAATGGAATAACGCGGGAGCACTCGAGTTAGGACCGACATTTTTAATATAGGTACTTTCCGTAAAAAATGAGGAAAACCACAATAAACTAATAAAATGCAAAAACAAAACACAAAGGTACAACTTCGGGGCCTCCTACCTTTTTTTCAAGCCTTAGGTATTGTAACCATATATTACTCGTATTGATATTTTTTTTATTTATGTGGCGCCATTCTGGCATCGAGTTTCAGCTTTAAATTTCAAGGAGGAAGCTCTAGCTAGTCATCTGAAGCCTTCACATAACATTTTGTAGCGCAGAATTTAATAGTATACCTACCTACTACCAAAGATAACATTTTTAGAAAATTAAAGTGACGCCATATGCCTAGTACCGACATAGATAAATGAATTTCTCTATGGTACCGAGTACCGAGCGACTGTAGGTCGATTTTACGTGACGTCGAATTTGATAGGTAGGTAGGTACAAGTAATTCCTAGCTATAACTTGAATTTCTTGCATGATATTCATGTTTTAATCTAAAGCTTAAAACTACATTAGGTATAAATCAGAGTTTTCCGTATTTGTTAACCCACTTTCAAAAAGTAGGGTGTTCTCACTTCGACTGTATTTTTTTTGTATGTGTTAATAACTTTTTACTGTATGTACCGATTTTGATATTTCTTTATATTCGAAAGCTGATGCTTGCCATGTAGTCCAATTTAAATTTCACAGCGAGATCTGACGAGGAGTATTTGAGTTATCCCTAATAATGCGTACATAATTGGCTACCTACATTTAATTTTATGATGTACTCATTTCACTTGTCGATGTAAAATGAACGAAAAAAATAGTGTTGGTACGATGGTTTGGTTTATTTACTTTTTAGTGTATTGGTTTCGGAATATTTAATATTTGAAGTTACATATAAGCATGCACCTAGTTTGTTTTTGTCAAAATTTTGTAGGTACCAACCTACATATTGTACTGAAATTTGGTACTCGTCTCTCGTTTACTTTTTGAGATAGATAAGGCCGGCACCATGTTCTCAAAATGGTTTAAAATCTAAATTTGTAACTTAATCTAAATGATACCCCACGTGCTAGGGACAAAAAATGTTTGTGAGCTTCCTTTAAAAATAGTTTAATTGAATTTGTAGCCTAACAATCGTCTATGGATCCACGTTTTACACCAAATATCAAAATTTCAAGTTTATATCTCATTCCGTTTATCAGGTGACACACATTTTACCAATGACATAGGGATGGACAGACAGACAGACAGACATCGGAGCAAAGCGCCTGTTTTGATTAAATTATATAATATTAACCTGATTGATATTTTCCATGTAAGAAACATTTAGGTGCCATAATATGTAAAACAAACTAAAATTTAGCTCTTAGCTTCTCCATTGGTAGGTACCATGCTTGCCCCAATGGTCCGGTAACCCACACAATGACTTCACTTAAATAATGCTCTGAGGATATCATGGGAATACTCATTCACTCTTTATTTTAATTTCGAAGATATAACAATTAAAATTTGTAAAATACGACAGTTGTATGGTAATATTATCCTAACCTAATACGAATTATATATACTTACACCATCTATCTAATAATATTTGTAACGTATTTAGGTAACGTTGCCTTCTACTGATTCAACTTTCTTGATTTGAAACAGTGCTATCTGCTGAAACACCTAAAAACAAACCTACCTTTTTAATTGCCAAGTAGTTCTGCTACTTGACAATAGATGTCTGTAAAATCTTATAGATAATCAATTTTTTATTATTATGGCAACACCCTTTGTATAAAACTGACGCCATGACAGAAAATGCTTTCATTTGATTGGTTCTTCGGGAAGAGTCATAATGGCGCGCTTGCGCTCCGCCATTTTGACTTTGGTCCATTGTGAATACAAAGTGCGCGTCCACAAATTTTATATCGAGCCGCATTGCGGCAATCGGCCGTATAATTTGAAAGGTAATTCAATGAAATTCATTATAAAGTCTTAATCTGTGTATTCATTTCAATATTTGCACTAAGGTATCTCTACGATAGATTGATGTATCATTCGTGGTCGTTATGCAGTGCATATAATAATTACGCTCACCCATTCGAAAATGCAAGATACATTTCTGTTTTCGTCAGTTACGAGCTGTACATGTGATTTATTGAACTTTAAATCCAAATATGCCACTGCTTATAATCCTACTGAATATAAAAATATAAGTACACGTATGTTCTTTGCAGGTCTAGGATAAGGCCGGCACCATGTATCTCTACAATTTGACTTTACAAGGCTCAACAGCTATAACACATGCTGTGCACGGCAATTTCTCTGGCACGAAACAGCAAGAGATTATTATATCTCGAGGTAAGACGCTGGAACTTCTGCGACCTGATCCGAACACCGGCAAAGTGCACACTTTGATGAAGGTTGAGATATTTGGTGTCATCCGTTCAATGATGTCATTTCGCCTCACAGGCGGCACGAAAGGTGAGTGAACTTATGTGTCCACGTGGGGTCGTTGACCTAGTTAACCTAAAAATATCCATGCTTAGCAATCCTCATTTTAATAGTATCTCATTTGCATCGTCTTGCTCTATGTTTCTTCAACAAAAGAGGCATGGGATAACTAGATGCACAGATTGAATCCATAACGTCGCTCTTTAATGTCCCCATGACCTTACAGATGTTCCGTTGATGGTACAATTTTAGTACATAATATCAGATTAGTACCCATTATACATAAATTGCCCCAAAGACGAATTAAAACTAGACAACTGATTGTTTGATATGGTATTTACTGGGTACTGCGTGGAAGGTTACATTAATTACGTTTAAAATTACTAAACACTGGAGTGTAATTGTCGAGATGATAGGAGTACCATTGACTTGCACACTGCACATGCTGAGTTTGACCAATATGTAAAACAGAACAATCCGAGTCCTTATTGGGCTACCAAGACTGAATGTAAAAGTGCAATTGGTGCATTTTCACGCAGTGTAGCTGATTACACAGGATTTTACAGTCGTTACCACCAATCGTAAGGAGGGCTATTAACCTACCCAAGTGACTGTAAGATCTTACCCTTTGTGCTATCCAATTAATTGCACATTCTTTAATTATTGTAACATGTTGACTGTGTATCTGGGATGATGGTTAGAACCTCGTGTAAAATCAAGGCATGTCATGACAGATACAGAAAAAATATGAAAAAACTTCTAATTTTGTACCCCCTTTCCTAATTTTCACGGCTGACACTTATGTGAGTCATGGACTCACTACCATGTGGGCCACATTAGTTTTATGCCCCATGATAGTACGTGATGATGTGGTTGAAAATGTTGTTCAGGCTAACCCAGAATTACTGACTCTCAAGGACAGCTGTCGGGACACACAGTTAGGTGCTTGGCGACAGATTTTCTACTAGAGGGTGGTAGCTAGCCAGGCGGGCATTTTTTTTTTCTCTGTTATCTGCAACCGGCTGTAACTATAATCAGATGTGTTCCATGATTTTGAGGTGTTGGTGTCATTCCATTAAATGATCACTGTATATGTAGTTAAGTTTAGTTTCTTTGGTCAAGGTCCAGTACATGCCATATTTTTATGCATTTTAAATTTTTATTTGTGTTCAATAGCTTCTTTGCCATTTCATTTATATGCTTATTGAGTCTTTCTTTATATTTCTTATCATATCACATGGATATTGCTAAACAAAGATTGAACAATTACCAAGTGTTACGTTGAGGCCCTGTATATCTAGCAATTTGCACCTGCCACTTTATCTCTACAATAATAAGGAACACTTGAAAGAAGATTCTTTTAAAGTAATATGTTTCAGATTACATTGTTATTGGATCAGACTCTGGACGTATTGTCATTCTAGAGTACTTGCCTGCTAAGAATATTCTTGAAAAAGTACACCAAGAAACTTTTGGCAAGTCTGGATGTAGGAGAATTGTCCCTGGACAATATTTGGCAATTGATCCAAAAGGTCGAGCTGTGATGATTGGTGCCATTGAGAAACAAAAACTAGTGTACATCCTTAACAGAGATGCAGAAGCTAGATTAACAATATCTTCTCCACTGGAAGCTCACAAGTCCAATACATTGGTATATCATATGGTTGGAGTAGATGTGGGTTTTGAGAACCCAATGTTTGCTTGCTTGGAAATAGACTATGAAGAGGCAGATGCTGATCCAACAGGTAAGCTTTAGTTTTTCAACAAGCTGTAAATAATAGTTAATTGTCAATAATATTCTCCTAGTGAAATCATACAGTCTATTAAAAATATGAGTTGTAGGGAAATTGTAGAACTTTTCAAAGAAAAAATATTATTTGTTCACTTTTAACTTCCACAAAATATAAATTAGTTTTTTGAATATCTGACAGTAGTGATCTTGTGATAGTTATAGTTATTTTTGCTGCTAGTTTTCTGGTCACTGTTTTGGATGATTATTTTGAGGTCCGTGTTTCCGACTGACAGTGACGTCAAATCCTCTCTTTATGACTTTGCTCTTTTGACTATGTACAAAATTGTTTCAAAGAATATCTTAATAACAAAAGATATTGTCTTCAGGAGAAGCAGCCCAGAAAACACAACAGACCCTGACTTTCTATGAATTGGACTTGGGTTTGAACCATGTAGTCAGAAAATATTCTGAACCCCTTGAAGAACACGCCAACTTCCTTATCACAGTGCCAGGTGGAAATGATGGACCATCAGGAGTGCTCATTTGCTCTGAGAATTACCTAACATACAAAAACTTGGGTGACCAACATGACATAAGATGTCCTATACCCCGCAGAAGGAATGACTTGGATGACCCTGAAAGGGGAATGATATTTGTCTGCTCCGCCACCCACAAAACAAAATCCATGTTCTTTTTTTTGGCACAAACTGAACAGGGAGATATTTTTAAAATTACAATTGAAACTGATGAAGACATGGTTACAGAAATAAAACTAAAATATTTTGACACAGTCCCTGTAGCAACATCTATGTGTGTCCTTAAAACAGGATTCCTATTTGTGGCTTGTGAATTTGGCAACCAGTAAGTAACCATATGTACATCATTATTGTATACATATACAGTGTGTGCATGTTGAGAACAAGTGAATATGAAAACAGTCATAGTCACTTGTATTAAATAAATCATGCAAGAAAAGTAATCTCCGAACCAAGGTCCTTCTCTCTCTTGTGAGGGAGTGCACACTGATGTGAGATGCACAAATTTAACTCTGTTAGTGTTTCAATACCTTTAACGTTAAAATGGATTTATTATCACTCTCAAAGTGAATAATTGCTTATGACTGCACTTTGTCTACAAAAATATATTGAAAATTTACAAACAAATATGTAACAAATCATTCACCTGCAAAAAATACCTTTATGCATTCATTTTGCTATTGAAAAATTTGGAGATATTTATTGTTTTCTTCTTTGTTTGATTCTTAGAATTCTTTTATGTTCATGTCCTTTGGGAACATGCAAGTAAGACACCTTAATAAAATATATACAAATAATACCTATTTTTATGGTTCCAAGCACATCTTATGCTTTTACAAACATTTGAATTTTTTTTACCTCCATATTAGGAAAATTCTGTTCCTTCATGAGTGCTTTGAATAAATTCTCTGATGTGTGCCAATCCTGCTGGATCCTGGTATGGCATTCTCTAATTCCTATGTAGTCTTAGTTTTTTGAACATTTCCTATTGTATGTCTTTTTAGGTTTTGATAGCTTAAATTATACACCATAAGTTACAAAAATAAAATTACTCCTGTTATTCTCAAATGTAAAAATTGCAATACAAACTGTCAAATTTAGTGTGCCCATATTACAAACTCAGTTAAATAATAATCAATAGAAACTACCCAAGTGACAGGTAGACCCCCAAATTGGATGAACTATTTTTCTAATACACAAAAATTTCTGATTTTTAATATTGAACCTTGATTTCACTGAACACTACTGTTCAGTGAACTCAAGTTCAACACAAAAAAATAAGCAGGTGGTTCCTAAGATAGTTTCCCGGTAACTACAGAGTTAGGAATATCCGAATGTTGCAGAACTGTAAATACAAATAAAATAGGCTAACAGATGGACAAACAATAGTGAACCTAAAAGGATTCTAGGTATTTTTCAATGAATGTATAGAACCCTGATATACCTTGTTACTTTAAGGGATGTTTATGGATGTTCTAATTTTATAACCTCATCTTTTTTATTCCAGTTACCTGTACCAAATTGCTCATCTGGGTGATGAAGATGATGAACCCGAGTTCAGCTCTGCCATGCCTTTGGAAGAAGGTGACACATTCTTCTTTGCACCAAGACCACTAAGGAATTTAGTTCTGGTTGATGAGCTAGACTCACTTTCGCCCATTTTAGGTAATTTAATATCTTTTATGTTCTTTTTTTACCACCTTTTTTGTGTACTGTTCTCCATAATTTTATATTTTTGACAATTTTAGCATGCCATGTAGCTGATCTGGCTGGTGAAGATACTCCCCAAGTATACCTAGCTTGTGGAAGAGGACCACGATCTTCCATCAGAGCATTGAGGCATGGATTAGAAGTAGCTGAAATGGCAGTGTCTGAACTACCCGGTTCTCCTAATGCTGTCTGGACTGTCAAGAGACATAAAGATGGTAAGTTAATTTTATTTTTATTTGTGGATGAATGAAAGGTTAGTCATTATATTATAGAAATGTTGATAATTTATTTAATGTAGTGCTAGAAATCAATAAAATATAAAGGAAGATCTAACCAGGAGCATAATGATTAGACTTTTTGGTCCGTGTTACTGACTTACCATGACGCTGCAATAACCACTTATGAAAGCTCCTTTTTATCAACAAGTTACTAATAAAACCCTGGTTGTTTGTCATACATAAACACCAGTGGTTTTTTCTTTTCAGAAACTGCTATCGGTGGTGAACAAATAGAGATGGTATCTTCAAACAAACAAAGGTAGGTATTGGAAACTACCATGGAGCCAGCAATGAACAGAAGATTTGAAGTCAAAGATTTTATCTAGGATAAGATTTTAGCTTAAAATTTTCTTTTGTTTCCAGAGGAGTTTGACTCGTACATCATAGTGTCATTCGTGAATGCTACTCTGGTACTTTCTATCGGCGAGACTGTTGAAGAAGTGACAGACTCTGGTTTCCTGGGCACCACACCTACACTGAGTTGTCATGCGCTTGGTAATGATGCACTAGTGCAAGTCTACCCAGATGGAATTCGCCACATACGCGCTGATAAGCGTGTCAACGAATGGAAAGCACCTGGCAAGAAATCTATTGTAAAATGTGCAGTCAACCAGCGACAAGTCGTGATAGCTCTTACTGGCGGCGAATTAGTCTATTTTGAAATGGATCCTGTAAGTTTGACTATTAGATATACAAATTCTTACCCGACGTGTTTGTGCGGTCGTGCTTTCGGGCGTGACTGTGCAAGGGTGGTGCGTAGCTGCCATATGCAGTGACAGGCCCACAACGTCGCAGATCATGTTAGCCTTCCCGCTTGCGGTTGAGGGCGGCATTCGGCATATTCCATAGCCAAGCTGGAGTCGCTCAGACTGTGAAGGCGGCCAAACCATGTCGTGTACACCCATCATAATCAACTTTATATGTGATTGTCACTGCTTATATAATATTGTTTCTTAACAATACTCATTTTTTTTTAGACTGGTCAACTAAATGAATACACCGAAAGGAAAAAGCTGTCATCTGATGTATCATGTATGGCATTAGGCTCTGTTGCAACTGGAGAACAGAGGGCCTGGTTCCTGGCAGTAGGACTCAATGACAACACTGTCAGAATCATCTCCTTGGATCCATCGGTATGTTCATATAATACTTTTGCAATAATACCTAGAAATATTAAAATGATGATACCAGGACACCACTGAGTTTTTGTGATTATAACAACCCAAAAATGCGTTATTCGAATATCCCTGATTAAAACCTTAATCCTAATATTACTAGAACTAGAAATGACAGAGAATTAAAAATCTTTAAATTTTCTAGGATTGCCTGTCGCCAAGATCAATGCAAGCATTACCAGCTGGTGCAGAATCTCTGTGCATTGTAGAACAACCATTCGAATCTGGGGCCAAGTCTGCATTGCATCTGAACATTGGACTTAGCAATGGAGTATTGCTTAGAACCACATTGGATTCTGTCAGTGGAGATTTGGCAGATACAAGGACAAGGTGTGTATTAGAATATGTTTCTTCACATAATTGTTAGATCTTTCCAATGATGTAAACAATATATCGCTCCGTGTTTCATCTGAAAATCATTGACGATACTTAACCAGATCTGAGGATTTATTATATTATTTTCTACTTTATGTATACATACATTGCAAGAATTGAAACATGTATTTTTTATTTTAGATACTTGGGCTCGAGACCTGTGAAACTGTTTAAAGTGAGAGTACAGGCATCTGAAGCAGTGTTAGCAGTTTCTTCTAGGACATGGCTGGGATACCATTACCAAAATCGGTTCCATTTGACGCCGTTGTCTTACGAATGCCTGGAGTATGCTGCTGGATTCAGTTCTGGTTAGCATTAAAGCCTTTTAAATTGATTTTATTTTATAACCGACGTGTTTGCGTAGTCATGCTTTCGAGCGTGACTGTCGTGAGGGTGGTGCGTAGCTGCCCTATGCAGTGACAGGCCCACAACGTCGCAGATTATGTCACTTCCCGCTTGCGGTAGAGGCGGCACTCGGCATATTCCATAGCCAAGCTGGAGTCGCTCAGACTGTGAAGGCGGCCAAACCATGTCGTGGACAAACCTAATTACTTGAATTCGGAAATCTTTATGAACATTTAGTTCTATTAAAACAGGCATTAAAACAAACACTTTGTTTTTTTTACAGAACAATGCGCAGAGGGCATAGTTGCAATCTCATCAAATACACTCAGGATTCTAGCTTTAGAAAAATTAGGTGCAGTTTTCAATCAAACATTTTTGCCACTGGACTTTACGCCGCGGAAATTCGTCATCAACTCTGACAACAATCATATCATCATTCTTGAGACTGATCACAATTCTTATAGTGAAGAGATGAAAAATCAAAGAAGGTAAAATATTGTTTTATGTTCATACATAGCTAAATCCTCATTTTCTACAAATAGTGTTTAAAACTTAAAGCCACATAGACATTATTGAGTAGGCTCTAATAAATTCCAGTAGAATGCTTAATAAGATCAGTAGAATGCGTAACTGATGTTACTTGTATCAACCTGGAATCCGAGTACACTCTGATCGACATTCCTGGTTGATTTTTACCATTCTATTGATATGGTTGTGGCAAAACAGTTTAAGCCTTATGAATGATGATAAAATTACACACAAAACTGAAGATTATGTAGATACACCTGCAGTACTGACTTTCCAAAAAAATTTTTGTCTTGACTGTTGAAAATATGTTTCATTCATTGGAATACTCTTCATATTACAGGGTACAAATGGCGCAAGAAATGAGAGAAGCTGCTGCTGGCGGTGGCACAGAAGAACAACAACTAGCCAATGAAATGGCCGATGCATTCCTCTCAGATTTACTTCCTGAGAATATTTTCTCATCACCCAAAGCTGGAGCAGGTAGAGATAACCTCACACATACCATCTAAAAATAAATATTTATGGCCACATTCTCTGGGCAAGGGCAGAAAGTGCACCAAGTACACTGACTCTAATCGAGTGTGGCAATATCAAATCCTAACGTTAATCCCAGATGACCTCCTTATAAGTCATTTGATTCAAGTCAAGGAGACAATGTTCTACAATTACAAAACTTTTTCAGAGACCATAACACAAGATGATATGTAGTAATACTTCTTTTTATGTACAGGCATGTGGGCATCACAACTACGAGTGGTAGATATGGGCATTGGTGGTGGCCAACCAAACACCTTGTTTAAGTTGCCTCTGGAGCAAAATGAAGCTGCAGTATCTGTTTGCATAATAAGATGGGCACAGCACAATGAACAAGCAACACCACACTTGGTAGTCGGCGTAGCTAAAGAAATGGTGCTTTCGCCTCGATCTTGTACAGAGGGCAGTTTACATGTATACAAGGTACACATTTATCCAAAAATTCATTCTTTCCATTACAATGAGCATAAATTAAAATGAGATATTTAATTCATGTGTTATTTCCAATGATGTCAACACTATATCGCTCCGTGTTTCATCTGAAATGTTTGATGATACTTAACCAGATCTGAGGATTTTAATTTTTTTTAGAACATAATTGAAAAATACAGATCAATTGATAATAAAGTATTTTTCTTACAGATATACAGCACAGGAAAATTGGAACTTGTTCACAAAACACCAATAGATGAATATCCAGGGGCTCTTGCAGCCTTCAATGGCAGACTACTGGCAGGTGTTGGCCGAATGCTCAGACTGTATGACCTCGGAAGGCGGAAACTTCTGCGAAAATGCGAAAACCGACACATTCCTAACCTTATAGCTGATGTCAAAACAATTGGTCAGAGAATTTTTGTATCGGATGTACAGGAATCAGTATTATGTGTAAAGTACAAAAAGAGGGAAAATCAGTTAATCATTTTTGCTGATGATACTAATCCCAGATGGATCACAAATAGTTGCATACTGGACTATGACACAGTAGCTATGGCTGATAAGTTTGGGAATGTTGCTGTGATGAGGCTGCCACAATCTGTCAGTGATGATGTTGATGAAGATCCAACTGGTAACAAGGCTCTTTGGGACAGAGGTAAATATCAATGTTTCTAATGGCTTGTATAGTACATAACACAACATTTTTATGTGATGATAATTAACTAATTCACACATGCTAGACTAATGAAAATTAATGATTCTATTGTTATTCTGAAGAAACTGTAATAAATTTGATCATCATTTATATATTTCCACAGTTCATTTATATTTCAACTTTTTTCAGGGTTGTTGAATGGTGCATCCCAAAAGGGCGACATATCGATGAATTTCCATGTGGGAGAGACTGTAACCTCGCTGCAGAGAGCCACTTTAATTCCTGGTGGTTCAGAAGCACTTCTGTATGCCACTGTCAGTGGCTCCCTTGGTGTTCTTTTGCCGTTCACATCGCGAGAAGACCACGACTTCTTCCAACACTTAGAGATGCACATGCGAAGCGAAAATTCGCCCTTGTGTGGCAGAGATCATCTATCATTTAGGAGTTACTACTACCCAGTCAAAGTAAGTATAGATAAATGTAATGCTGCAGTTACACAGATCCAATAGTATGTCAGCAGGTGCTTTTTCTATGAGGAGGCATTTGTGTTACACTTTTGGTAGAATATGGTCTCTGAACGACAGCATGTGTACTTGCCGTTATGGTAATACTTTGCAGTTGCCAGAGTCAGAGTTCCTGAGAGTCGAGAGACCTGTTGCTCAGGTTTTTCATAGAAATGGAACTTACACTTGCTATTGGACAACAATAGTTTAAAATTTTTGATGTTATTATATTCCCTCTACAGTACACCTCTACGTTCCTCATAGCATACCCACCAGTAATATTTAATTCCCCCTTTTGTAGTTGAAATGCGTTCTCCATTAGATTCTATTTTTTCTAAAATTTATATCCGTTCAGACTGTCGATTCCGGTAGGTCAAATTTCTTTGCCAATTCACAAATTTTCATATTTTTCAGTCTTCAATTACATTCAGTTTACACTCCAAGGACAGTGTTTTTCTTTTCTTGTTAGGCTCAAATGACTCAATTTTCGTTCTTTAGATGACATAATTAGAGATTATAAGTACGAACTGCACACGTAAAACAATTCCACGCGGAACACGTTTAAACCTTTCGCAAACTGTACACTGAGAGGACGGAGCGAGAGCCGATGCGCGCGGCAATTAAAATGAAAAACCGCGTATCTCCGAATTCGCGTAAAACGGGGTAGCGTAAGTGGGGGTATTACTGTACTTATTTATATTTTGACAATTTGTTACAGAATGTGATAGATGGAGACCTCTGTGAGCAGTACAATTCCTTGGAGCCAGGCAAACAAAAAGCTATTGCCAGTGATTTGGAGCGAACACCGGCAGAAGTCTCCAAAAAACTTGAAGATATTAGGACTAGATATGCATTCTAAGTTATGTGATTTTGGTTACATTTTAGGAATAATAAATATATTTAAGGTGAAGTCTGTTTTTATTGAACCCAAGGCCAAACAATATTTTTTATTTATTCCCGATACATTAGCCTTTGACCACTATCTCACCTGATGGTAAGTGATGATGTGGTCGAAGATGTTCAAGCTAACCTAGAATTACTGGCTCTCAAGGACAGCTGTCGGAACACACCGTTAGGTACTTGGCGACTGATGGTGGTAGCTAGGCGGGCATTCGCAAAATGCCATACCACCACTTTTTAGGGTTCCTTACCCAAAGGGTAAAAACGGGACCCCATTACTGAGACTCCGCTGTCCGTCCGTCTGTCACCAGGCTTAGGCGGGCATTCGCAAAATGCCATACCACCACTTTTTAGGGTTCCTTACCCAAAGGGTAAAAACGGGACCCCATTACTGAGACTCCGCTGTCCGTCCGTCTGTCACCAGGCTGTATCTTAGGAATGGTGATATCAATTTATTCCAGAAGTGATTTTCTTGCTGGGGTAATGCATAGGTACACAGTTTAAATTTTCACAGATGATGTATTTCTGTTGCCGCTTCAACAACAAATACAGAGTCGGATTCGCGCACTTAAAAACAAAAAAGGGTTAAAATATGAAGTCTAATGTTGTATAGCTAATGGTACGGAACCCTTCGTGCGCAAGGCCGACTCGCACTTGGCCGATTTTTACCTTGAGCCGGCGCGTAGGGAATGGTCGGTACCGTCAACGTTCTGAATTCTGATACATGTCGTGTATTATGTCCATATGGATTGTGGAGCCACTCAGATTTTTAAAAGGAAACTGAGTTTCCTTTACATGCATGTAGGATCACATGTAGCATCGAAGTTTATTTGGCACCTAAATTTTGAGTTGGTATTCATAATTGCACTAAATCCGCTCTAAATATTGGCATATTCAGAATTAAGAAATTTCAATTGAGTAAGCTGGAGACATACACATAGCACATATCTGTAAGGCATCAAAACAAAAGTTATATTGTGTTTTAAAAGTGGCTCCTCAACATCTGAATTGAGGAGCCACCGTAACTCCGAATGAAGTAATGAATCATCTGAAAATTTTAGTTACTATTATTTTAGTCATAATTCTGTTTGGTAACTACTAAAAGCCCGAGTTTAGTATGTACATGGTGCAATTATGTGATCGGTCCATTAATATTTATTATAGTTTAGTAGAGAGAGTATGTACTATGTATACAAACTAATATAGCAAAGCTGAGTAGATTTGGTAAAACAATGCATATTAAATTGGCTCCTCAATCCTGACAGTCTGCATATAAAAAAAATCGGCCAAGTGCAAGTCGGTCTCGCGGTTCCATACCATTAGCTATACAACATTCAACTTCATATTTTAACCTTTTTTTGTTTTAACGTGCGCGAGTCCGATTCACACTTGGCCAATTTTTTGTATTTGCCACTATAACTACAACAGAAATACATCATCTGTGAAAATTTCAACTGTCTAGATATTACCACCGTTCTTGAGATACAGCCTGGTGACGGACGGACGGACAGCGAAGCCTCAGTAATAGGGTTCCGTTTTTACCCTTTGGGTACGGAATCCTAAAAACTATACATTTTAACTAAACAGTGACAAATACACGATTACAACACTAGGAATAAAGATAAAATAGCGGTGCCAGGTTTAAGATTAGCAAAGATAAATAACAGGTCCTTTTTAGGGAATTGTGTGCGATTATAATGAAGTTCCCAACGCTCACAAAAGGAAAATTCAAATTGCACGTGAAAAACATTTTGATCAATAAATCCTACTAGGTACACAGTTTGAATGCTTGCAAAATTCTGCCTCTGCCAAGCTATCGTTTGTCACCTAGGTAATTGAAAATTTTAAACAAATTTATTATTATTATAATATAGTTTGTAACGCATTGTTAAAAGACGTTTTCATCCCACCATCTCGGAAAGAATATTTTTAATCTTCAATATCTGAGTGGAAAAGCCGTTTTTATTCTCTAGAGGATAAAGTAAATTGAATTTAGAACATCGTGTGCACTAAGTTTGTGAATTAAAAAAAACATTAAACCTATTTACTGTTACCTCTATGGTGCCAAATATATCATACCAACTTTTTTTAAATTTGTTAAAAACTCAGATTCGGAACCTACTTGGTGTTCTTTTTTCAATTTGCTTTGTACGCGGTTCTTTACGCGGCATTTTTTCACGTCATTGTTAAACCTTATATTAAAAACAAGAAACTTGAAAACAAGTGAAAAAACTAAAATGAGTGATTCTAGCGACGAGGAAGTTTGTTTGACGCCAACAGAATTGACTGAAACTGTTAATAATGCGCAAATGAGCTTTCTCCCTCAACAATCACGCGAGAGTCATTTCCTCGCTGAGGTGGAATGAAAAGTTACGTGTTGCACTCGAGTGCAAAGATTTTTCACCTCGTGCTCTTTTGATTCCTTCGCTAACGCTCAGGATTCTAATTTTGAATCACTCGCTGCGCTCGTGATTTAATTTTAGAATCCTTCGCTTGCTCGGTCATCAAAATTGAACACGCGGTTAAAAAGCAACTTTGCACTCTTGTATAACAAATAACTATTAAAAGAATGGCCTCGAGTTTCTTGCCCGTTCTTCTCGCAGCGGCTCCACATGTTTTTGCTGAATGTGGCAGAGTAAAGTAGAATATTTAAATTTGAAATTGACCTTTATAAGAACACGACCCCTAAATTGAACAAATTTTGATTTTAAACTAAAAATTATGTTCAACTGGTTGAACAAAAACTACTTTTGAATGCTTCCATATTTTCTTGTGCAACTCGCACAAATTATGCTCTAAAGTTCCTGGCTTGTTTATTAAACTACAGCTGGAATAATAAATGGTTTCAAGGTAAATAACATATTTATTCAACCTTAAGCATACATCGTCGTCTCGTCGTCTTATATCATAACATGCTCACAGAAAGGTGTTATCTAGCAGCGGCGGTGTTGTGTGTCGGGCAAAGAGCTGTGGTAGCTATTTGGTGGCGGGTCGCCATATTCCCCCAAAAATGTAGTTAGTGTAGATATAATTATGTGGTTGAGGAAGTCGATTGCTGGCGTCAACTCGTGAACGGGGGCTGCTAGATAAAGCAACTGGTCTCCTCTGGATGCTAATGACTTTGACATGAAATTTAAAATTATTTATGGTATGAAAAACTAATGAACACAAAATAATAATAGGTAATAAAATAACAAAAAAGAAAAGAAAAAAAACCTTCCTTTTCGCACTGGTCACAGTATGTCTTTGTTGAAAAAATTCACGGTCCCACTAAAAAAACTCGCAACATAAATACAGTGGCAAGGGAAGCAATATAGGGAATATTGCTTCCCCTTACTAAAATACTCAAACTTCTGTAACGTGGTCGTGCGTGATACTCAGTCAGTCTAGCTAGGTAAATAAAACAATTCATCAGGCGCTTTTCCTTGTATGTATATCTTTATATTTAAAAAATACGTTGTTTGTCCGCGATGGACTCCTAAACTACTGAACCAATTTTAAGTTTGATTTACACACCGTGTGCAATTTGATCCAATTGAAAGATAGGATAGCTTACATCTCTATTTATAGTCGTAATTACCCGTACGAAGCCGGGGCGGGCCGCTTGTCTATTATTCTAAATAAAAGGTGTTTCCCAATATTCTTACGAAGCTAATAAAACTGAAATACGGTAAACAAGCATAGGAGTAAATTTTATATTATGAGTACCTACCTACCTACTACACACTGAGAAACTGCGTGCTGTTGCTGTACCAGTCATCCTGAAGAACAGAATAAAAAAGACCCTGAAGTCAGAAGGACCTGGTCTAAAAATCCCGATTTGAGTTCAAATAATATATCAAAAGTAGCTATTATTTATCATAAGTCTATATAATTGGTCCCGAAATCTCTTTCACGTGGATTTTTGTACGTTTCCCAATAGGACATTGATTGCTGAGTAATGGGAATTACGGCAAAATCTTGAAAACTGTGGCAGATGATGATCAGAGATCACCTTTCCTTGGACATTTCATGCGAACGATGTTTTCGCATGGAATACCTCGTAGAGATATTTTGAAGCAGTGATAGCTCAGTGGCATTGGCTATGGACTGCCGCGCAGCAGGTCCATGGTTCGAATCCCGCCGTGGGCTTGAGCTTCACCACATGGCGGAAGAGCATTTTGCGAATGCCCGCCTGGCTAGCGACCACCAAGTAGAAAATCTGTCGCCAAACACCTAACGGTGTGTTCCGGCAGCTGTCCTTGATATCCAGTGAAAGTTACAGACACATAAGACTTAACAACTACGTCTCAATGTGACGGGCGCAGTGCAATTCGTGACTTGACGGTGATGAAATGCATCTGGTATAGGCAGAGGTTAGTCCGCTTAACATCAGGTGGGCCTCGATCTTGTTCCGTCACAATAACATAAAAATATATATATATTACATGACAAAATGTTACAATTGTTGTTTGTAACAATCTTCGAGCTTAGTATCAATAGTTTTTTTTTTACTAATATCTACTTATTGTATATGGATTTCTGTTGTCCGAAATAAACATTTTTGATTTGATTTGAAAATTCCCTAAATTTGGAAAACCTGGGCCTGTTCGGGTGGGAAAGTTTCGTCTCGTCATTTTAAAAAGGGATTTTTCGCCACGTTGTCCTCTTTGTAGCTGGAAGTAGATAATATAAATAGAAATAACAAAATAATACCGTAGTAGTAAGTATAATTCAATCCTCATAGGTTTTTGGGGTCATACTTTACTGTCTACTGAGGGCGATAGGCTGATGGATGATATTATAGCCAATGCAATAATAAAATAACTTGGTTGCGTACCTGAATGGCACAGGAATAATTATCCGTGCTAGCTCTCCACAAAGATGTGAACCTGGATATCGATGAAATTATCAACGTTTCCCCGAAAATTATATAAAACTCTGATTGAAGTTCAGTTCGGTTCAGTAGATTAGAGTATTACTTAGGCTAGTATTAATTAATAAATGAATCTCAAAGTTGAGATCGATCTTAAGATGAAATTTTATCGTTCATTTAATGGAGCATATGTCAAAAACAGAATCATGATTATCAATACGAGCCTAAGGCCTAATTTCACCATACCATGTTTGTTTACGCTAAATCAGGCATTAGCTAATGGGTCTTTAAAAATAACAGAGCTGTTAAATCAGTCTACGTTCTATGAAGTTAACTGAATTAATCATCCATTAACAGTTGGTGGGACACTCGGTTCAGTTAACAGTCCGTTAAAAGGATTAACAAGGCGTCAAATAAATAACAGAGTATGGTGAAACTAGGCCTTAATGTGTCACTGTGATGTGCAAACAAACACACTTTTACTTCTGTGATATTGCCGATGTACAAACATTTTATAGGTTTATTAATTTACTAGTGTTCGCCCCACGGCTTTGCCCACGTGGATTTGTACAGTGTTATAGTAGTCTTGGTCAGGGTATCATGTATTTTGTAATCATCTCCTTTGTAAGAATCCTATATCGATCCTGTGCGATTTCAGACTCCGACTCGCAGTTGCCTGAATGGAATGTTTATGTCGACAACGACAAGTATGACCAAATTAAACACGGGCGAAGCCGCGGTCAGCACCTAGTATGCCTACTCATATTTGGGTTTCACGACCTTGATTTCCTTGAAAAAGGGCTTCGCATAATGTCAAGTTCTCCACTCACATTGACGCAACGTGACCGTTGGATCTGCTCGTTAGGCACATTTTTCATTATTTCGCATATTAGATGTCGTATCTTTTTTTAATGTTATTGTGACGGAACAAGCTCGAGGCCCATCTGATGTTAAGCGGATTAATCTTTTCCTATAACTGATGCATTTCGTCACAGGTCAAGAATTGAGCTTGAGCTCGCCGCGGCGGGATTCGAACCATGAACCTGCTGCCCGGCAGTCCATAGCCAATGTCACTGAGCCATCACTACTTCAAAAATGTATCTAACCGGAGGATATGGAACAGTCCGTATAATCTTAAGCCGGGAACAGTACGACTATCATATCAACAAATAAATTAGTAAAGGCCAATGCTGGAGACGAAGCCGCGGCAAAAGGTGTGCCTACCTTATTAAGTTATTAGGCAATAGGTATCATTTAGGCGATAGGATATTATAAAATATATAGGATATACCTATCTTGCGACTGGTAGACAATGGAACACCCGGAAGGAACTGCTTCACAGCTTCTTTCCTTATGATGTCATCTCTGCGGTAATAAAACTTCTTCCTTATTTTGCGTGACATCCTTTGAATACCAAGTGAAGGTATACGTACCTACGTAGGTATACTTTAGACTAGTCGGTCTGCAATGTGTGTAAGTACTCGACAGAGGCGTGTGGTGAGCGATCGTTACGAGGACATTTTCACAAAAATACATTAGTAGGTACTTACTATTTAAAAAAAATGTTTTCTGTGTTATATATTATCTATTCATATATTCTTGTTTTATGTTCCTAATTGTTTGTCTTTATGTAAAATTCCAATTCTATTTTATAAAAACCTTCGAAATACATAATATTTAAGTTTAGAACGTACGGGGGACAACAACTCATATTTTTTGTACGAGCTTGAGACCATATAGGTAGATAGACACAGACAGACAGTAGTCTCATTACTTGCCTTTTGCTCCCTAACTATGCAGTCTAAAAAAATTTTAACAAAAAATGGAACCGACTTCAACACCCAAAAGTGTGAAATAACTTGTTGAAGACGGTACCATGATGGTACAAAAGTACCTATTATCACAATATTGTGCGCATGGTACCGACTTCAACAAGTTATTTCACACTTTTGGGTGTTGAAGTCGGTTCCATTTTATGTTAAAATTCTTTTTTTTAAATCTTTTTAGTGTAACTCAAAAACGGCTTGACCGATTTTTATGAAGTTTAAAATGGGACCAAACGACAAGTATCAGCTTTCAAACAAAAAAAGAATTTTCAAAATCGGTTCACCCAGTCAAGAGATCTGAGGTAACAAACATAAAAAAAATACAATCGAATTGAGAACCTTCTCCTTTTTTGGAAGTCGGTTAAAAATGAAACAAATTTAGTTTTGGAATGGGCAAATAAAGTCCAATTTTACCTCTACTTGGACTTGAAATTCTATTAAATTACTTTTGGACCCTTGCCAGAAGGTAGGTACGATATAAGGCGAAAATTAAGCGTGGCGGGAAATTCATAATTTTAGGATTATTTGTTATTTTATTGAATTATTGACATATGTTACGGGTTAAGTTAATAATAATTAATAGTAATAATACCCCCAAAACTTAAGGGGTAAATTATGGAATCTTAAACACGGGTATCCAATTTAAAAATAATACGATTAATATGACTTTTAACTCGCAAATTCCATGATCTTGTAGAATAGTTACGAAACCTAGCTACAAGAGTGAAAAAACTTAAGTATAAAATTTTGCATGCATCGTCAGTTTCCGCGGTAGAAGTTTCATTAGAACTCCTTGTGCTAGTTTGTCCGGAGAAGCTGCCGCCATACCTACATATTTCAACAGCCAAGCAATAATGATGACATTACTGGTTTTGTCTTTATTTATTTATTCAATTAGTACCGCTTATAGACGAATTACACTAATGATACTTTACATAATAAAAATATAACCATTTACAAAAATTACAATAATATATAAGAATAAACCACATTATGATTTTGAATTATTAAAATAAACAATATACTTTTTAAAAAAAAATTTCAAGTACTATGCTTAATGATGTACTTTAAATTTCACATACAAATAATGTCAAAACAATAATAAATATAATTACAATGAATAAAATACTATTGAAATATGATAAAAGCGAATGTCATTATTTGATATTTTGATTTTGGTCTTGAATGGTGCCGGAAACTTTATAATGGTTACTTTGCCTATAACAGTTGCAGTTCGTCACATGTGGTTATAGGCAGAGTGAGCCTCGAGCCTGTTCCATAACAAGACCATTAAAAAAAGTTTATTTTTGTTTTAGCCTAGCACGTGGGCCATCACCGTCTCGAGCTCAATGAGCTCATTGATAACTCAAGTTGTTGTTCAAATTGTACCTATTTTCAATTTCAGAGCCTGTTTTGTTATGGGGTCTATTTTTATTGCTGATAATGTTAGCCTTTGACCACAATCTCACCTGATGGTAAGTGATGATGTGGTGGAAGGTGTTAACAGGCTTAACTTAGAATTCAAATCTTAAAACTTGTCTACAACAAACAGTTATACCATCTCTTGCTTTTAATCTAACCAGCAGCTTTTTTTCTTTTACAGGCTGTTGGTAATGCATACCCTATAAGAGCAAGGCCCGACTCGCACTTGTCCAGTTTTTTCGATAGGAGATAAATAAAATTAATTAGCCAAATGTGTGGAGTTTCTGAGATATATTAATTTAAAGAGTTCTAAGTTAGAACCTTCGATTATAAGTTGTTCAGAACGTAACCAGCTTAACTAGTATGAAGGTGGTAGCGGAATGCGGTATGCGGGAGGGGTCCTCAGCGCCTGCGACTGCGCCGCCATTACTCTCTCAACGAACCTAAGAAGATGCTAAACTTACAGCAATAATTATTGATTTTTAACTACCATGTACTATTAAACTGTCTACAAATAAAGTCTGAAAGCACAAAAGGAGATTTTTAATGAAGATCTCCACAGCAACCTTCGGCGTGAACATAATTTGGAGGCCCCGACGAGATTTTTCTACAAGTATTCTACGAGTCATCATCCATTTTTACTGAAGTCGCATCGCAACAATGCCGGAACGGCGGGAACCAAATGTGTCTATTTAACCAAGGAAAGTATCGTGTGTGAATGGTGATAAACGCGAATTAAGTGATATAGGTACTTAGGTATAATATTCAGTGTTATCTCCTCATAAGTTTCTCAGGTAAATATTGCAAATTAATTACTTATTTCTCGCTAACTTTGTCGTTTCACATAGGTAATGCTAAATCATCAAATTGTTGTGTTACCTGTAACTAGGTATTAATTCGAACCTTATAACACATTTACTACGATCTAAATAGGCAATTGACGATAGGCATTATTCCTAAGCGATTTAATTTTTTCTTCATTCTTTTCAATAAAATATTAATAAGTTTTATAAAGAACCGGTATGCTTATTGTGCTAAAGAATTATAAGCTTAACTACATATTGCATTACTATTTAGAGATAATACTTCTAGCACTACGCATTATCTTTTTCATAAATTTATTATAGCGAAATTTAAGCTTAAACAGTATGTTTAGTGTTCTTCTTATTTATACTCAACTATTCTAATAAATACCTTCCTCGTGAGCATATTTTGCCCTAAGAATAAATAATTATACTTTTGCATCTTTTACGTAACAATCTTCCCTGCTACTATTCTGCTATAAGTATCTGCTTATTTTCAACAACTTTTTATGACTATCTTGTCAATGTAATACATGCACAGGTGCCTACCTACCTACTAGGCTGTTCTAGGTATAATTATTAGCTTGCAATCGATCCAACTATATTAAGCAGTTGTATTTCAAAAGATATTGCCGACTGTTCCAGAAACGTAACGCCACAGGCGGATCTGTGCGTAGCAGACCTGCAGGCGAGTCGTGTGCAGTGTGCACAGCTCGGACATACTTGCGCTGCGCCCGTGCTATTTCCGTGCTGCGTCCGTGCTACTGGTGAATTTGGGCTGGCTGACGACGTTCTACTAACCGCGAGTATCTTTGCTTCTTTCTTTACAATAGTAAACGTTTCATTACAATATACATCATGGAAGATGATTTAAAGACTCTTGCTCATCAGCGAGGAACCATTAAAGGCCGACTTACAAAATTTGAAAATTATATAAAGATTATACAACAAATCGCACCCAAGAACATAGCTAAATTACAAGTGAGCGAATTACAATTTAAATTAAATAAAATAGAACTATTATTCAATACTTTTGATGATATTCAAACTAAAATAGAAAAAAGTTTCTCAGGTAAATATTGCAAATTAATTACTTATTTCTCGCTAACTTTGTCGTTTCACATAGGTAATGCTAAATCATCAAATTGTTGTGTTACCTGTAACTAGGTATTAATTCGAACCTTATAACACATTTACTACGATCTAAATAGGCAATTGACGATAGGCATTATTCCTAAGCGATTTAATTTTTTCTTCATTCTTTTCAATAAAATATTAATAAGTTTTATAAAGAACCGGTATGCTTATTGTGCTAAAGAATTATAAGCTTAACTACATATTGCATTACTATTTAGAGATAATACTTCTAGCACTACGCATTATCTTTTTCATAAATTTATTATAGCGAAATTTAAGCTTAAACAGTATGTTTAGTGTTCTTCTTATTTATACTCAACTATTCTAATAAATACCTTCCTCGTGAGCATATTTTGCCCTAAGAATAAATAATTATACTTTTGCATCTTTTACGTAACAATCTTCCCTGCTACTATTCTGCTATAAGTATCTGCTTATTTTCAACAACTTTTTATGACTATCTTGTCAATGTAATACATGCACAGGTGCCTACCTACCTACTAGGCTGTTCTAGGTATAATTATTAGCTTGCAATCGATCCAACTATATTAAGCAGTTGTATTTCAAAAGATATTGCCGACTGTTCCAGAAACGTAACGCCACAGGCGGATCTGTGCGTAGCAGACCTGCAGGCGAGTCGTGTGCAGTGTGCACAGCTCGGACATACTTGCGCTGCGCCCGTGCTATTTCCGTGCTGCGTCCGTGCTACTGGTGAATTTGGGCTGGCTGACGACGTTCTACTAACCGCGAGTATCTTTGCTTCTTTCTTTACAATAGTAAACGTTTCATTACAATATACATCATGGAAGATGATTTAAAGACTCTTGCTCATCAGCGAGGAACCATTAAAGGCCGACTTACAAAATTTGAAAATTATATAAAGATTATACAACAAATCGCACCCAAGAACATAGCTAAATTACAAGTGAGCGAATTACAATTTAAATTAAATAAAATAGAACTATTATTCAATACTTTTGATGATATTCAAACTAAAATAGAAAAATTAACGGTAAGAGTGGACGATGAACTTGATGAACGGGATAAAATTGAAACCACATTTTCTACATTAACTTCAATTGCAAATGACATAATTATTAGCGCTTCAAATCAACTTCAATCATCAAATTCATTAGATGGCATGGCGAGCGCCCGTGACGTCAATGGTGATACATCGATGAGTCACGTTCGCTTGCCAACCATATCGCTTCCGAAGTTCGACGGGAATCATTTGCAATGGCTTGAGTTCCGTGACACTTTTGAGTCTTTAATTCATGAAAATAAATCGATACCAGCAATAAATAAATTTCATTACCTAAGGTCATCATTAGATTCTGGTGCCGCTGTCGTAATTAAATCAATTGAATGTACGTCAGAAAACTATCTACTTGCTTGGAATTTACTAAATGAGAGGTATAATAATAAAAGGTTCTTGATAAATAATCATTTAAAATCTTTGTTCAATTTTGATAACATTACTAAAGAGTCATATAAGTCCTTAAGGTATCTAATTGATCATATTTCCAAAAATTTGCGGGCACTGAGTGCCCTCGAGGAACCCACTGAATATTGGGGTACTATTATTATTTTTATGATGTCATCGAAGTTAGATAGCGCCACAGGTCTCAAATGGGAGGAGTACAAGGGCACACTTTCACACTCTGCTAAGTTAGAAGATTTTTATCAGTTTTTGCGAAATCGTGCGGATGTTCTTGAGACGGCACAGTTTAGTAGAAATGATACAAAACCAGAACATAAAAGGTCTTATAATAAACATGCTACATCGTTGGTATCATCTTCTACGGAACATAATAATAATTCAAGTTATCAGTGTGTTTTATGTAAGCAAGGTCATCGACTTTACGAGTGTCAGAAATTAAAATCAATGTCACCTGAGTCACGGATAATTGAAATAAATAAATTAAAACTTTGTTCTAACTGTTTGCGTCCTGGTCATCAGCGTTTTAACTGCAAAATGGGCAACTGCAGAATCTGCGGAAGAAAACATAATACATTATTACATATACAGAATTATAATTATAATAAAGCAAATACTACTGAGGAAAATGAACTACAAAGGGCATCTGCTCATATGCAACAAACTACTAATACTAATTTACAACGAAATACAAATACCAATACTAAGATACTACAAACGAATACTACTACAAGTGTTATTGGTAATTACTTACTTGATCCTGTGTCCTTGTCAGCGGCCATGCCTAGTCAAGTACTACTGAGTACTGCGTTGGTGGAGATTGTGAATCCTACAACTAAGAAGACTTACCAGGCCAGGGCACTTCTAGACAGTGGAAGTCAGTCATCTTTGTTAACTGAAAAACTAAAAGGCAAGTTTAATCTTTCTACTAAATGCAATAAAGTTGCCATTACTGGCATCAATAATGGTACTATCAACGCGACACAAAGTTGTGAACTAATAATTAAATCACGAGTAACTGAATTCAGCATCAATGTTTCGTGTGTGGTCATACCTCAAATCACGGGTAACCTACCGAGTATTAAGATCGATCCGTCACAACTAAATCTGCCAGCTAACATCCTACTAGCCGACCCAGAGTTTTATCGTCCCTCGGAAGTTGACATACTTCTCGGGGCAGACGTATTTTGGGAACTACTAAATACTACTGATCCAATCAAATTAGGACGAAACAAACCTACATTAAGAGATACTAAATTAGGTTGGGTGGTAGCTGGATCGATGGGTGGTAGCAGTACTAACTCAAATAGTCATACTATAACTACACATTGCAATTTTAGTCAAGAGGTCCATGATTCTATGACACGCTTTTGGGAACTAGAGGAAATTCCCTCTTCTAACAAGTTACTAAGCACCGATGAACAATTCTGTGAAATACATTTCACTAAAACTATGACACGTCTTAGTGACGGACGGTTTTGTGTTAATATTCCCCTTCGAGAAGATCCAGAAGAGGCTTTGGGTGATTCTTACAATATTGCAAAAAAGCGTTTTCTTAATTTAGAGCAACGATTATCAAGGTCACCTCAAACCAAACAAATGTACAAGGAATTTATTAATGAATATAGAGATTTAGGCCATCTTACTGAAATTGAACGACCTGCTTTTGGCAACTACATTCCTCACCATGCAGTCACAAGAGCACAAAGTGAAACAACTAAGTTAAGAGTAGTTTTTGATGGATCATGTAGAACTACAAGTGGTAAATCTTTTAACGATATACAGGTAGTGGGACCAACGGTACAAGATGATCTTATCTCAATTCTGATTCGATTTCGTCAAAATCCGTATGCAGTGTCTGGGGATATTGAAAAAATGTACCGACAAGTAATGGTGTATCCTGCTCAAAGAAATCTACAGTTAATACTCTGGAGGGATGACGAAGCCAAGCCACTGAAAACGATGTCTCTAAAAACTGTTACTTATGGCACTGCTTCTGCACCATATTTAAGCACTAGATGCTTACTACAATTGGCAGAAGAGTGTACAGACTCAAGGATAAGTGACGTCATTAAACATAATTTTTATGTTGACGATTGTCTTTTGACAGCTAAATCTGCTTCCGAGTTGAAGGACATTGTTACAGGTGTTACACATGAGTTAAGAAAGGGTGGTTTTCCACTTAGAAAATTTAGAACCAATTGCCCTGAAATTTTTGATGACTGTAACATCCTTACTACGAAAGATAATCATGAGTTTTCTAAACAATCTTCAGTTCTAGGCTTAATATGGTCTCCTTCTCAAGACACTCTTAAATTTTCTGCGAATATTATAATTCCCGAAGTAACTACTAAAATAAATATACTTTCTACTGCATCTCAAATATTCGACCCGCTCGGATTATTATCTGCTTCAATTATTATTCCGAAAATGCTACTACAAAAACTGTGGCTAACAAAGTTAGACTGGGATGAACCAGTCCCAGAGCAAATTGAAAATGAATGGAAAGAGTTTGCGCAAAATATTAAAATACTAGCAACAATACACATACCTAGATATATATCCTTGCACTTTTCAAGTAGCATGGATATTCATATATTTGTTGACAGCTCGAGTAAGGCGTATTCAGCCTGTTTATTTATTAAATCGACTGATAATACGGGTAAAAGTAAAGTAAATTTATTGTGTGCAAAAACTAAAGTTGCCCCTGTGAAGCCAACAACAATTCCTAGACTGGAATTGTGTGCTGCGCTGTTAGGTGCTAAATTGCATAAAAAGGTAGTGGAATCTCTTGACATACAAATCAGAACTTCAACATTTTGGTCTGACTCATACATAGTTTTAGGATGGATCAAGACACAGCCAAAAACTCTCAAACAATTTGTGTGCAATAGAGTACAAGAAATACGTGACCTGACACCTCAGAACGCATGGAGATGGGTACCAACCGATATGAACCCCGCCGATTTAGCAACCAGAGGTGTTCAGCCGCAACATTTGCCAAATGCTGATTTGTGGTGGTCAGGACCGAAATTCTTGTTGCAGAGTGATGATTACTGGCCCCCTAATACCATCCCTGATGTAGTGTTACCTGAAATAAAGACCAACTTTACTACAACAAACTCTGAATCTATAATAAATATTTATAAATATTCAAAACTACACAAAATACAACGAATATTAGCGTACGTACTAAGATTTATTAACAATATGAAATGTAACAATAATAAAATTAAAGATACAATACTTACCATAGACGAACTTCAGAATTCACTTACATTATTGGCAAAGCTATCACAGAAGGATTCATTCCCTACAGAGATACAGGTGTTGTCTTCAAATCACAACTTACCTTCTAAGTCACACATCTTAGCTCTGAATCCATATCTAGACAGCCATGGTGTGTTAAGGGTAGGTGGGCGTATTCAAAGCAGTCCTCATTACTCCATTGATAAAAAACATCCAATACTGATTGATTCAAAACATCATTTCACTAAGCTTTTATTTCAACGTGAACATGTGCGACTATTACATTGTGGTCCACAACTGTTGCTCAGCTCAGTTCGAGAGCAATTTTGGCCAACAGGTGGACGAGATATTGCTAGGAAAACTGTTAGCAAGTGTGTCGTATGTATCAGGATGCGAGGTAAAACTGTACAGCCTATCATGGGTAATTTACCACAACCTCGTATAACTCCTGCTCCTCCATTTGAAACGTGTGGTCTAGACTTCGGTGGGCCCTTCTACATATCTAGTCGAAAGGGCCGAGGGGCTCGCACTAGTAAATGTTACCTTTGTTTATTTGTTTGTTTTTCAACTAAATCTCTACATTTGGAAATATCAAGTGATTTGAGTACCAACGCGTTTCTTTTATGCCTTCGAAGATTCATTTCACGACGCTCTAAGCCTCAGACAATATATTGCGACAACGGCACCAACTTCGTTGGTGCTAACAACGAGCTAAAAAGAATGCTTAGGGCCTGTCGTCAGCCAGTTACTGAATTCGCAAACGAGGAAGGTATTCAGTTTAAATTTAACCCAGCATATTCACCAAATTTTTCTGGAATCGTAGAAGCAGGCATAAAATCAGCAAAACATTTATTACGCAAAATAGTAGGAAATACTAGTCTAACTTTTGAGGAGATAACAACTTTTTTCTGCCAAATTGAGGCAATTTTAAATTCACGTCCGTTGACACCTTTGTCATCGGATCCTTCTGACTTGTCACCACTCACGCCTGGTCACTTCCTTGTTGGACGGCCATTGGTCTCTTTGCCATCGCCGACGACAGCCAAAATTTCATACAACCGCTACCAGCTTATTGAACGACTGCGACAAACATTTTGGAACCGGTGGACGCGCGAGTACATATGTGAACTCCAGCAACGGGTCAAATGGGGCACTAAAGGTCAACAACTGAAAACTGGAGACCTCGTCATTCTTAAAGAGGACCATTTACCGCCAATGAAATGGCATTTAGGCCGCATAGTCAAAACGTATGCTGGTTCCGACGGTGTATGCAGAGTGGTCGACGTCCAAACCAACAAATCCGTATTAAGGAGAGCAGTTTCCAGACTTTGTCCTCTACCAAATCCAGAATCATACTCTTGAAAGCCAGGGCTTTCAAGGGGCGGGAGGATGTTCAGAACGTAACCAGCTTAACTAGTATGAAGGTGGCAGCGGAATGCGGTATGCGGGAGGGGTCCTCAGCGCCTGCGACTGCGCCGCCATTACTCTCTCAACGAACCTAAGAAGATGCTAAACTTACAGCAATAATTATTGCTACCATGTACTATTAAACTGTCTACAAATAAAGTCTGAAAGCACAAAAGGAGATTTTTAATGAAGATCTCCACAGCAACCTTCGGCGTGAACATAAGTAGTACTACTAATATAAATTATCGTAGTTAGGTCATGTTGGGTATAAAAGTATTATTAATCTTTCATTGAAACATCATACCTTTTTGTAGGATTCGAAACATGCACAACAAGCAAAAGCTTCTAAAGTCTAGACAAGAGCCCGGCCTGGTTATGTGCATTATGACTGCAAAGGCATCACTTTGCAAAAATACCTACCTATAAAAGATAAACATATAAGGTACAATCAAACAACAAAGGTTTACACGGAAGCCGTAATGTAATTAAGTGTAGGCACCGCATATTTCGGTAATAAGAGCGACAACGCCCGCCGTCTGTTTAATCGCAACACGTAACAGCTATATTGGTGGCCTAAAATGCAAATACAAAAAGAAAACGATTTTACTTCCTTGCTAGCACGTGAACTAGACGTTGCCATGACCACAGTATCGATCGGCGGCTTTTCCGAGGCTTTCGTCTGAAATTCTCACTCGCGTGACGTCCACTGAACAATAGGGTGCTGAAAAGTCTAGACACCGCGCGGTGACCGGCGGGCATTTACCGTCTGGGCGAGATCGGGTAGACTAGGTACGTCACATCGCATATGTGACTGGTGTACCGTGGACGGACGACGTGCCCGGGCACCGTTATTTCTGAAAAAGCAATAGCTGGCAGTTATCGAACAGTAGAGTGGCTGAGCGGGTCCAGCAGGCGTGGACAATGAGTGCACGCGCGAAGCCAAGCGCGACGCGCGGCGTCCCGCCCTGTCCGCGCCGCTGCGCAGGCGGCCCTTGTTAAAGAGCACTCCAAAGCACTCATTAGCCGGTGCACCGTAACTGCGCTGCTGCGCTGCGGTTCCAAGATACAGAAACGCAACGCGTGTGCAATACGGGGCATTAGAAAGTGTAATGTATAGTGTGTGCGATGCTGTCAGTAAGCAAACCGGCGTCGTTAGTACAACAGAAGAAGCAGCAGTGGGCGCGGGAACGAGGTGCGTACGCGCAACACTTTACCAAATAATCCATTACGTTTGTGCGTGTATGTTTCACATGTTATGTTGCTAGAGCACAGTCCACAAGATACTCAATCAATAATATTGCATTCGGTAAGTCGAATTATCTATTAGAACAAATATTTTGTTTCGTTACAATTCTTTTACATTATTATAAATATTACATTATAACACAGGCAAATTTTACAGTTACTTATATAATGTTATGTGTACTTTTTACGAAAAATATCTTGGTAGGTACTGAATACTTTTATGAATTACATATGACAATGAAATAAATTGATTCCATGCACTGTATTCTCAACGGTTCAGACGAAGGGGCGGCAGGCCTTATACAAATTTAATCAATACACATCATATTACTGAGAAAACATCACCAGTTGGGCTCTAGGACAATAAATCGTGGTGCGTGACCTCACGATTTCCCAATCTGAAATCGATGGCATCGATAGTTAAGTACTTATAGATTGCCCTACATTGGAGAAACATCTGCTACGGGATAGCAGTATAATTTATTATAGCATAATTTATAGGGTAGGTAGCTACTAAACTTTCGGGTGGCAAAGCGGTGCAACAAAAATATTTTATGCATGACAAGGGAATTCCTTATTAGCACAGCCACTGATATAGCACCTCGTTGCCATTAGGTAAGAAATTCAAATAAGTAAACTAACATCAGCATCAGTACGGTGAAAGACATCAGCTCAAATAAAAATGCGCAGAAAATTTTATGCATAAATAAGAACGCAGTTATTTCTAGTTTAATATTAGTTAAATACTGGAATTGTCACCACCATCAATATCCACATTATTTGGGTATAGACTTACATACATTTGGAAGTTATCAAAGCCAAAATCAAAAGTTACAACGTTTCGCCGAGCTGGTCATAACCTATAACTAATCTGCAGCAAAAATACACGTGGTTAGTAGGTACTTACAAATTTTACACCCTTCAGCAGAAACTGTTTTTGCCTCAAAGCTACAGTAGATTTTAAGACCAACCACAATCAATTAATGTAAATAGTACTCACCTGATCCGGAGAGCTGAAAGGTATAATATAGAGATGGTCTGGCTGATGGCCACACTGTTTCCTACGATGCAATGGCTATAATAATCAAATTATAGAGCACAAAATTTACATCTCTTACAGCAATCTTGATGGTCAAAAACACCCGTTGCGTAACACGCGGAGATCGCGGGTTCAATGCCCGCTCGACATAAAAAGTGTTTTAAAAATGTGTGTTTTTCTTTTCTTAATTAAATATTCTATACTAATTAGAGGATGGACAGTAGATGGTACATCAACTGACAAAAGGTACTGGTGGTAACGACAAGGTATTTCTTACGCTACCACCTTTATTATATAATATGCGTTCGAAGCGTACCACGCTCTGTCGATTAATGAAGAATACGAAAATTACTGCAGTGCATTTTCTTTCCATATAACATCAAGTGGGTAGGTACTACGTATCGGTAAGTAGGGCGAACCGCATATTGCTAACCCCTCTTGTTATTCCCATAAAAATTGCTACAAAATGAACTCCATTAAATGCACTACCTGCCTTTCGTGAGGAGCATAAACGATTGGTTCTATTTTTAATTTCCGCATGAACAAAAATATATGAAATTAGATGTTTATGATTTCAATACAGTGGTAGACTTTATTAGGTAGGCGTGTACGTATAATATGTCTACGTAGGGTTGCTTTTATGAAAACTTTGTTCTAACTGTTTGCGTCCTGGTCATCAGCGTTTTAACTGCAAAATGGGCAACTGCAGAATCTGCGGAAGAAAACATAATACATTATTACATATACAGAATTATAATTATAATAAAGCAAATACTACTGAGGAAAATGAACTACAAAGGGCATCTGCTCATATGCAACAAACTACTAATACTAATTTACAACGAAATACAAATACCAATACTAAGATACTACAAACGAATACTACTACAAGTGTTATTGGTAATTACTTACTTGATCCTGTGTCCTTGTCAGCGGCCATGCCTAGTCAAGTACTACTGAGTACTGCGTTGGTGGAGATTGTGAATCCTACAACTAAGAAGACTTACCAGGCCAGGGCACTTCTAGACAGTGGAAGTCAGTCATCTTTGTTAACTGAAAAACTAAAAGGCAAGTTTAATCTTTCTACTAAATGCAATAAAGTTGCCATTACTGGCATCAATAATGGTACTATCAACGCGACACAAAGTTGTGAACTAATAATTAAATCACGAGTAACTGAATTCAGCATCAATGTTTCGTGTGTGGTCATACCTCAAATCACGGGTAACCTACCGAGTATTAAGATCGATCCGTCACAACTAAATCTGCCAGCTAACATCCTACTAGCCGACCCAGAGTTTTATCGTCCCTCGGAAGTTGACATACTTCTCGGGGCAGACGTATTTTGGGAACTACTAAATACTACTGATCCAATCAAATTAGGACGAAACAAACCTACATTAAGAGATACTAAATTAGGTTGGGTGGTAGCTGGATCGATGGGTGGTAGCAGTACTAACTCAAATAGTCATACTATAACTACACATTGCAATTTTAGTCAAGAGGTCCATGATTCTATGACACGCTTTTGGGAACTAGAGGAAATTCCCTCTTCTAACAAGTTACTAAGCACCGATGAACAATTCTGTGAAATACATTTCACTAAAACTATGACACGTCTTAGTGACGGACGGTTTTGTGTTAATATTCCCCTTCGAGAAGATCCAGAAGAGGCTTTGGGTGATTCTTACAATATTGCAAAAAAGCGTTTTCTTAATTTAGAGCAACGATTATCAAGGTCACCTCAAACCAAACAAATGTACAAGGAATTTATTAATGAATATAGAGATTTAGGCCATCTTACTGAAATTGAACGACCTGCTTTTGGCAACTACATTCCTCACCATGCAGTCACAAGAGCACAAAGTGAAACAACTAAGTTAAGAGTAGTTTTTGATGGATCATGTAGAACTACAAGTGGTAAATCTTTTAACGATATACAGGTAGTGGGACCAACGGTACAAGATGATCTTATCTCAATTCTGATTCGATTTCGTCAAAATCCGTATGCAGTGTCTGGGGATATTGAAAAAATGTACCGACAAGTAATGGTGTATCCTGCTCAAAGAAATCTACAGTTAATACTCTGGAGGGATGACGAAGCCAAGCCACTGAAAACGATGTCTCTAAAAACTGTTACTTATGGCACTGCTTCTGCACCATATTTAAGCACTAGATGCTTACTACAATTGGCAGAAGAGTGTACAGACTCAAGGATAAGTGACGTCATTAAACATAATTTTTATGTTGACGATTGTCTTTTGACAGCTAAATCTGCTTCCGAGTTGAAGGACATTGTTACAGGTGTTACACATGAGTTAAGAAAGGGTGGTTTTCCACTTAGAAAATTTAGAACCAATTGCCCTGAAATTTTTGATGACTGTAACATCCTTACTACGAAAGATAATCATGAGTTTTCTAAACAATCTTCAGTTCTAGGCTTAATATGGTCTCCTTCTCAAGACACTCTTAAATTTTCTGCGAATATTATAATTCCCGAAGTAACTACTAAAATAAATATACTTTCTACTGCATCTCAAATATTCGACCCGCTCGGATTATTATCTGCTTCAATTATTATTCCGAAAATGCTACTACAAAAACTGTGGCTAACAAAGTTAGACTGGGATGAACCAGTCCCAGAGCAAATTGAAAATGAATGGAAAGAGTTTGCGCAAAATATTAAAATACTAGCAACAATACACATACCTAGATATATATCCTTGCACTTTTCAAGTAGCATGGATATTCATATATTTGTTGACAGCTCGAGTAAGGCGTATTCAGCCTGTTTATTTATTAAATCGACTGATAATACGGGTAAAAGTAAAGTAAATTTATTGTGTGCAAAAACTAAAGTTGCCCCTGTGAAGCCAACAACAATTCCTAGACTGGAATTGTGTGCTGCGCTGTTAGGTGCTAAATTGCATAAAAAGGTAGTGGAATCTCTTGACATACAAATCAGAACTTCAACATTTTGGTCTGACTCATACATAGTTTTAGGATGGATCAAGACACAGCCAAAAACTCTCAAACAATTTGTGTGCAATAGAGTACAAGAAATACGTGACCTGACACCTCAGAACGCATGGAGATGGGTACCAACCGATATGAACCCCGCCGATTTAGCAACCAGAGGTGTTCAGCCGCAACATTTGCCAAATGCTGATTTGTGGTGGTCAGGACCGAAATTCTTGTTGCAGAGTGATGATTACTGGCCCCCTAATACCATCCCTGATGTAGTGTTACCTGAAATAAAGACCAACTTTACTACAACAAACTCTGAATCTATAATAAATATTTATAAATATTCAAAACTACACAAAATACAACGAATATTAGCGTACGTACTAAGATTTATTAACAATATGAAATGTAACAATAATAAAATTAAAGATACAATACTTACCATAGACGAACTTCAGAATTCACTTACATTATTGGCAAAGCTATCACAGAAGGATTCATTCCCTACAGAGATACAGGTGTTGTCTTCAAATCACAACTTACCTTCTAAGTCACACATCTTAGCTCTGAATCCATATCTAGACAGCCATGGTGTGTTAAGGGTAGGTGGGCGTATTCAAAGCAGTCCTCATTACTCCATTGATAAAAAACATCCAATACTGATTGATTCAAAACATCATTTCACTAAGCTTTTATTTCAACGTGAACATGTGCGACTATTACATTGTGGTCCACAACTGTTGCTCAGCTCAGTTCGAGAGCAATTTTGGCCAACAGGTGGACGAGATATTGCTAGGAAAACTGTTAGCAAGTGTGTCGTATGTATCAGGATGCGAGGTAAAACTGTACAGCCTATCATGGGTAATTTACCACAACCTCGTATAACTCCTGCTCCTCCATTTGAAACGTGTGGTCTAGACTTCGGTGGGCCCTTCTACATATCTAGTCGAAAGGGCCGAGGGGCTCGCACTAGTAAATGTTACCTTTGTTTATTTGTTTGTTTTTCAACTAAATCTCTACATTTGGAAATATCAAGTGATTTGAGTACCAACGCGTTTCTTTTATGCCTTCGAAGATTCATTTCACGACGCTCTAAGCCTCAGACAATATATTGCGACAACGGCACCAACTTCGTTGGTGCTAACAACGAGCTAAAAAGAATGCTTAGGGCCTGTCGTCAGCCAGTTACTGAATTCGCAAACGAGGAAGGTATTCAGTTTAAATTTAACCCAGCATATTCACCAAATTTTTCTGGAATCGTAGAAGCAGGCATAAAATCAGCAAAACATTTATTACGCAAAATAGTAGGAAATACTAGTCTAACTTTTGAGGAGATAACAACTTTTTTCTGCCAAATTGAGGCAATTTTAAATTCACGTCCGTTGACACCTTTGTCATCGGATCCTTCTGACTTGTCACCACTCACGCCTGGTCACTTCCTTGTTGGACGGCCATTGGTCTCTTTGCCATCGCCGACGACAGCTATTTCTGAAAAAGCAATAGCTGGCAGTTATCGAACAGTAGAGTGGCTGAGCGGGTCCAGCAGGCGTGGACAATGAGTGCACGCGCGAAGCCAAGCGCGACGCGCGGCGTCCCGCCCTGTCCGCGCCGCTGCGCAGGCGGCCCTTGTTAAAGAGCACTCCAAAGCACTCATTAGCCGGTGCACCGTAACTGCGCTGCTGCGCTGCGGTTCCAAGATACAGAAACGCAACGCGTGTGCAATACGGGGCATTAGAAAGTGTAATGTATAGTGTGTGCGATGCTGTCAGTAAGCAAACCGGCGTCGTTAGTACAACAGAAGAAGCAGCAGTGGGCGCGGGAACGAGGTGCGTACGCGCAACACTTTACCAAATAATCCATTACGTTTGTGCGTGTATGTTTCACATGTTATGTTGCTAGAGCACAGTCCACAAGATACTCAATCAATAATATTGCATTCGGTAAGTCGAATTATCTATTAGAACAAATATTTTGTTTCGTTACAATTCTTTTACATTATTATAAATATTACATTATAACACAGGCAAATTTTACAGTTACTTATATAATGTTATGTGTACTTTTTACGAAAAATATCTTGGTAGGTACTGAATACTTTTATGAATTACATATGACAATGAAATAAATTGATTCCATGCACTGTATTCTCAACGGTTCAGACGAAGGGGCGGCAGGCCTTATACAAATTTAATCAATACACATCATATTACTGAGAAAACATCACCAGTTGGGCTCTAGGACAATAAATCGTGGTGCGTGACCTCACGATTTCCCAATCTGAAATCGATGGCATCGATAGTTAAGTACTTATAGATTGCCCTACATTGGAGAAACATCTGCTACGGGATAGCAGTATAATTTATTATAGCATAATTTATAGGGTAGGTAGCTACTAAACTTTCGGGTGGCAAAGCGGTGCAACAAAAATATTTTATGCATGACAAGGGAATTCCTTATTAGCACAGCCACTGATATAGCACCTCGTTGCCATTAGGTAAGAAATTCAAATAAGTAAACTAACATCAGCATCAGTACGGTGAAAGACATCAGCTCAAATAAAAATGCGCAGAAAATTTTATGCATAAATAAGAACGCAGTTATTTCTAGTTTAATATTAGTTAAATACTGGAATTGTCACCACCATCAATATCCACATTATTTGGGTATAGACTTACATACATTTGGAAGTTATCAAAGCCAAAATCAAAAGTTACAACGTTTCGCCGAGCTGGTCATAACCTATAACTAATCTGCAGCAAAAATACACGTGGTTAGTAGGTACTTACAAATTTTACACCCTTCAGCAGAAACTGTTTTTGCCTCAAAGCTACAGTAGATTTTAAGACCAACCACAATCAATTAATGTAAATAGTACTCACCTGATCCGGAGAGCTGAAAGGTATAATATAGAGATGGTCTGGCTGATGGCCACACTGTTTCCTACGATGCAATGGCTATAATAATCAAATTATAGAGCACAAAATTTACATCTCTTACAGCAATCTTGATGGTCAAAAACACCCGTTGCGTAACACGCGGAGATCGCGGGTTCAATGCCCGCTCGACATAAAAAGTGTTTTAAAAATGTGTGTTTTTCTTTTCTTAATTAAATATTCTATACTAATTAGAGGATGGACAGTAGATGGTACATCAACTGACAAAAGGTACTGGTGGTAACGACAAGGTATTTCTTACGCTACCACCTTTATTATATAATATGCGTTCGAAGCGTACCACGCTCTGTCGATTAATGAAGAATACGAAAATTACTGCAGTGCATTTTCTTTCCATATAACATCAAGTGGGTAGGTACTACGTATCGGTAAGTAGGGCGAACCGCATATTGCTAACCCCTCTTGTTATTCCCATAAAAATTGCTACAAAATGAACTCCATTAAATGCACTACCTGCCTTTCGTGAGGAGCATAAACGATTGGTTCTATTTTTAATTTCCGCATGAACAAAAATATATGAAATTAGATGTTTATGATTTCAATACAGTGGTAGACTTTATTAGGTAGGCGTGTACGTATAATATGTCTACGTAGGGTTGCTTTTATGAAAAAGAGGTAGGAAAACGTAAGAACTCATTTATTTACTGTATAAAACTAATCGAAAGGACAAGTGTCTTGTCTAGGAATGTTTTAGGGTTCCGTAAAGTAATCCGAGGAGAGGAGCATACGTCATTGCAAAAATAAAAATATTCGAATTATAAGGCTACATCGTCGTTACCAACTTTATGTATATTATATTGCAAAAAATAGTCTTGTTTGTCCATCATAGGTCATGTTGTTACATAACGTAAGTTGATCTATAGATTTTGCTCCATCCCCATACGATGAAGGACAAATAGGAGTCATGAGTCATATGTCACGTCGGCTTAGCGGTTAGAGCATACACGTCTATAGGGGTGGTGGTATGGCTGGTGCGGGTTCGAATCCCACACATGACAATAATTTTTCCTCTCGTAATTTTGTAATAGAAACCGCGGCGCATGCGTCATTGCAAAAATAAAAATGTCAAAACTTTAATAAGTATATAATGTTTCATAATTATCTTTTATTGAGGTTAGATTTTTAAAAACCCCTTCCACCCATTCCAAGTAATAAAATTAATAAATGGGGATGGTCAAAGTTATCAATGTTTTTGTTACGGGGTCTAAGTCAAAATTAAATTAGGTTAGTAAATAAGAATCCGAAATACCGTTGTACTATGTACCATACCTATCATCTATTTAACCAACAGCTGAAAACGCTGGAAATTTGGTTTTGAAGACATCTTAATCGTAAAGAATGAAAAGTATGTTTTTGATTATATAATTTAGATTATATTATAATCAAAAACATACTTTTCATTTTTTAGGGGTTGATGCAATTGGGAGGCATAAAAAGCGAGGCCCCACTCGCACTTGGCTAGTTAAAATAAAAACTTAATATAAAAACTATCAATTTTTAAAATAAAAACTATCAATGGGGACAAACCAGAGATAATTATACGCCTATCTATGCACCTAGATTTATTTTGAATCTAGACGAAGGCTGTTTGACTTTTTTATACAATAGACAAAACCACGTTTAATTTACAAAGTTTTTGTTTAGATTCGAGCACTTCCGAAGCGAACAATGACAACGGACTAACATCACTAATCGTTATCAATGTCGTGTCGGCTAGTCTACTAGGCCACAGATTATATAATAGTTATTAGGCAATCGTTAGCAGGTTGATAAATAAACAATCAACCATTACCAAGGTTGGACGATAGGAAACAACGACCTTTGTACAGTACGCTTGACCTTATAAACCACCACCTGCCCAGCCCGGTCAGTATGCTTGATGAATTCCAAAAAATATTTTTTGTCGAATGTTGTGCAAAGTAGGTACGTCACCGCAGCATTCCAAAACTACTTTTTCAATGTCGCACGCAGAAATTGGCTTCCACATGTAGTAACTAGTCCCACCTGCCCAATCGCTTTAAATAGGTCTATTACTTACCTAGGTAGATTAAATCATTAAACACAATAATTTATTCCATACTGTATTTTATAATTGTTTTATGCCGATACGCTAGTATTGGACTATTTTACAGGCACCTGAGACTTGATGTTAGAGCAGAGCATAAAACTAGAATGAGAACTGACTCTCTTGCTAAGATGCCAAGTCTATCCTCGACACTTGCCGGAACTCGGTGTTGTATCACCTGGATCGTCCGCTGCTGAACACAGCTTCCCTTGTTTTAAGGGGTTGCTATAATCCCCACGATAAGCGGCTTGTAAGATTTCTTCAGATGCTTAGTCGCCTCTTACGACTCCCGCAGGTATATATGGAGGGGAGGGGGAGGGTCGCATTTCTTAATTAAGAAGGACGCTGGCCAGTTGTTCAATTCCGAAGCTATTCCACATAATATAAGATGTTCCCAAAATAAAAGGGGATGTAAAACGCTGAAAACCTACTTAACTAGGCATGAAGGTCCAGTTACACACACCAGAGATCTACCATATCGATTGCCTTAATATATTAGTAAGCAGAGGTGTGAGGCATCTATTTTAGAACTTCTTCATTTTGTTTTTATTTCTTCTACGATTCTGAATAAAGATTTGGATTTGTTACCACCAAACTGTGTAGGTGCGTACGTACTTACCTATATGATATCGGCGATAGAAATAGTGGGTAGTGTGAGTCCCACTATGCTAATCTGCATGTGCCACAAGATATAAATGTGTCAATCAGATGGGGCCCACCAGTCAGTAGGTCTAGGGTTGGACAAATTAGTATTTGTGGTATGTTTGGTGGGTCCCTGAAGACAAAACAGTTCGATCAGTGATAGGTCGTTGGTAATATATTACCCACACCACAGAATAAAAAGGATATATATTCCCATACCTACAGCTATAAGTATACTATATCTCTATAATTCACGCTGCAATTTAATACGTTTTGGCGTATATATTAAGTGCATGGTGGTAGTTCATTTTGCGAATGCCCCCCTGTTCTACCACCTTCAAGTAGAAAATCTGTCACCAAGCCCTTGACGGTGTGTTCTAGCAGTTGCCTTCAGAGCTGGTTCCCATTCTTGGCTATGCCTTTTTACTGTCTTCAACCACATAATCATTTAACCATCATGTGATATAGTTAATCGGGCTACCGACAATAAAAAAAACAGAATAAAAATGATGAGATATAAAACTCAACATAATATAGTTGACCGAACGAGCGCGAAGTTTCGCCGTTTCGGCATGGGCACAAATTTTCCTCTGGTGGTCTTGGTTCGATATGTATTAGGATTTTTTTGTCGATTCAATTATTGGATTTTTTTAAACGGCTGAGATATGTTGGCTGAAACCTCATCAGGTGAAAAGTATAGGGTTATCATAATAAGTGCAATACATCGCTCTTCCCTTCAACTATATGAAACCTGATTTAGCGTAGATATAGTTGTTGTTTCATAAATAAAATTTTCATCCCACCATCTCGGAAAGAGTATTTTTAATCTTCAATATCTGAGTGGAAAAGCCGTTTTTATTCTCTAGAGGATAAAGTAAATTGAATTTAGAACATCGTGTGCACTAAGTTTCTGAATTAAAAAAAACATTAAACCTATTTACTGCTACCTCTATGGTGCCGAATATATCATACAACTTTTTTTTAATTTGTTAAAAACTCAGACTCGGAACCTTCTTGGTGTTCTTTTTTCAATTTGTTTGTACGCGGTTCTTTATGCGGCATTTTTTCATGTCATTGTTAAACCTTATATTAAAAACAAGAAACTTGAAAACAAGTGAAAAAACAAAAATGAGTGATTCTAGCGACGAGGAAGTTTGTTTGACGCCAACAGAATTGACTGAAACTGTTAATAATGCGCAAATGAGCTTTCTCTCTCAATTTGTATTTAGTCATTTCCTCGCTGAGGTGGAATGGAAAGTTACGTGTTGCACTCGAGTGCAAAGATTTTTCACCTCGTGCTCTTTTGATTCCCTCGCTAACGCTCAGGATTCTAATTTAGAATCACTCGCTGCGCTCGTGATTCAATTTTAGAATCCTTCGCTTGCTCGGTCATCAAAATTGAACACGCGGTTAAAAAGCAACTTTGCACTCTTGTATAACAAATAACTATTTCAACCCAGTTGAAAGGTTAAAATTATAGTACATTTAGCTCTTATAGGTATTACCTAAGCTATTTTTGGCACAAATTTCACGAAGATAACATAAAGATGATAACCAATCAATCTATTGTAGATCGAAAAAATGGAGCAAATAGTTACGTACCCAACTAATATTAGTCATACATGGTCATACTAAGGCTACCAAATCCATCAATTACTGATGCCAAAGTTGAGGTTGAGCTAGTAGCGAGTGATTACCTACTTTAAAAAACACAATGGACTCGGTATGGCAAGCAACTAATTATTTTAGTAGGGTGCACGCAAAGTATTAATCGGTCCCTAGCCGAGCACAGTTATAGCATTTGTTATAAAGTAGGTTGGGACCTGGATAGACAAGTACTTACTGTTAATGTGTTCCAGTTTTAAAGAAACAAACAACTTAATAAATATGAAAGAAATTGTTTCACTAATCTCGAGACCAAAACCAAGCAGCACTGACAAAACGTACAAGATTTTCCGATTTAGTTTTATTTTATCTCCAAAAATCCAAGGTGATGACTATTATATGAACTAACCTACGTAAGCCTATAATTTTGTTTTGTAAGTTCAGAATGGACAAACAGATTATATTTTAGTAACTGCCTAATCCATTGTACTAAACACGGTAAATTACCTACTCTATTACATTACGCCTTAAATGGATTCAGTTTAAAAATATCTTATTGTAGCTAAATTGTAGCAACTGGTCTTGGAAATCTTCTTCAACAGTTCTTATCCCACGCTCAGTGGGTTAGGCACTTGTTTTTTCTCCATCTTTTCTGTCTTTCCATGTCTGCTAGTCATCACACTACGCTTTACCTCGCGCACATATCCTACTGTCTACTACATATACTGCAGTTCAAATTTTTATTTTTCATTCCTTCTTTGGTCTTGCTTTATCCTTAGTAATTACTAGTAGTTTACTATACTTATTTATATTACCACGTACTACTTAGTAACCATTTAAAGTATTATTTAGTCCCTCCTCATGACGTGCCTACCACGCTTTTCTAATATGTATCTACTCTTAAACTTTTACTTCAATGGTGCTACTTTCAACTCTGATTATAGTCATTTCTTATCTTGTACATATAAGTCATACCCTACATCCATCTGAGACTGATTTCATAGCAACGCTTGCTTAGTTGTTATCATTACCCGATCAACGTCCGCTGCGGTCATGACTTAGGTGGTCGACTGCTTGTGAGATTACTATACGGAGTGCTTCAGCTACCACAATCAAGAGAAAATCTGTCGGCAAGCTTCTAACGGTGTGTTACGGTAGCTGTCTATGTCTTATTTTAATCTAATCTAAGTTTCTAGGTACTTAAACTTACCTTTTCTTAGTAGGTAGATAGATACAATTTAATAATTTTGTAAAAGACAAGGTTGTGAACGGAAGATTATTAACTTATTATTAACTGTAAAAACATTATGACGTAATTATAAATCAAAATTAATTAATTTTATGGTCATGATCCGCTTTAGAGTGGTAACTTACCGTAGCTATTAAGTATAACAAAAACATTCACTGCGAGCAGGCGACGCATGAGAGCGTAACGAGCTAAACTAAATATCCATTGCATTGCAAGCTAAGTAGGTAGGTATATACCGTTCAACTATTTTAAATTTACCTTTCTTATTCCATTTTAAAATTATCTTACAAAAGTATCTAAGGTCTGTTTTCAATGAGATAAAGTTATCAGACTAACAAAATGTTAACCGACTAAATTGAAAACAAATGAAATATTCTTTTAAACAATATACGTTCGCTTTTTGAATAGTTATTGGTTGTGTATGCATTTATTCTTAGGGATGATAATTATCTGATGATTGTAAAATCGAGCTTAACAGGTGTTAAGTTACCGACTAATGAAAATTATTCCAGAATATATTTCATATTCTATACTAGAATAATAACAGGTCTGTCTCTTGACTTTTGCAGAGATATGATATCCATTTGAATTTAATACAATTGTACCTATAGGTTTTACAATTGTAAAAGTCTTCCAGTCGATGTCTTAAAATGTAACAAAAATATCAATATCAATCGGTGGACGATGTATGTAGTTACGCCCTTGTGTATGTTACAACTTTCAATAATTTATTAAAAACCCTTAGTTTTTAATTTTGAAAATACAAGAAGAATACAATGAAACATATACATAAGTAATACATGTGCATTGTGCATGCTAATAATTATTTGAATACCTACTTAGGTGAAAATTTCTTAAACTTTACGATTTGAACTCCGATTTCGTAACTTTAGGGGTTGAATTACAACGTTGAATCGCAACTTGGATGAAAAAAAAGAAAAAAAAAAAGAATTGCCAATCCCACATAACAAAAACTTGAAATGCAATATCTATGAATACCAATTAAATACTACTTATAAAAGCACTTGTGATGTATTCACATATTACCTACTGAAAAAAGTACGAGTCCAATGCCCATTATGCAACCAAAACTGGCGAACCAGACATCCCTGTACAAGATGTGCAACTCTGCAAGGTTGCATAGCCTCAGAGCACCGGAAGTTGCGTGCTCGCTGCTCGTTCTGCCTGCTGACTTCACTTGCTCATCGACGGTGACAACTAACAATAAACATTATATTATGCTGACGCAAATTAGTTACCATAGACTCCACGTATTATGAACGCTTACCGCAAGAACAATTCCTTCATAAATGATGACCAGTATTATCTCAGTATATGATCAATGCTGAAAGCGATTTTTGTTTGATGTTTACGTAATCAAGTCATAATTAATTACCTCGGTTAGTTTTATTCTAGTTACATTTCAAATATCGAGCTTTTTCACTTAAAATAAACAAAGGCATTCTATTCTCGGTATACGTTTAACATAATGTTTTTCAACACCTATTTCATTAGCATTATTTATACATACACTCGAGTTAAGTAATAAATTCAAGTACGTTATGTTTCCTTACACTCTTATCGGTGAAAAGCGAGGGCTATAAACAACACACATTTCCCGAGATTCTACGAGTACTACCTGTTTTCCACCACTGCATGAAAAGAATGACTAACGACTTTTCATGTATGGTTTATCGACTAAACTTAAAAACCCTTTGCATACTCAATAAAGGGGAACTTTTTCATTTTTCTTTTTCCGGATAGCATTGATATTTAATTCATCGACGACTACAGACATGGAAGGTTCGGAGCTAGCTGTTGTTTCGTTAACTTTTATTGTAACAGACATTTTCATTGTGTTTGTGTTTGTATCGTGCGGGAAATCTATGGAGTGTTTTTGTTGCAGAGGAAATGTCACATCTTTACTTGCCGTGGGGCTCTGGTGAGCGGTACTCGAATAGGCCGCAAGTGCGTAACCAGTTCGCGAGTACCCTGGAGTTGCATAAGCAGTCATCCTATGAGTACCAGGAGCCCATACAAAGGCAGAGAAGTCCCAGTCTCCCGCCGATACACAACGGAGAAACTTTACTTAAAGAAGATAGGAGGAGCACTGTCCTAAACCGTAATATTCCAAGTGCAAAGCGGTTTGCTTTTTATGATGAAGACGCTGAGGGGGATACTTCAGGATACGGCAGCGAAACACTTAATCACATGAATAGGACTCAAGGTGTGCCATTGCATGACATCAATAAGAATCCAGTCGTCGCATGGCAGCAGGAAGGAAAAGAGAACAGGTGATTTACATTCTACCTACATATATGAGTACCTAACTAGATATCTCACTTTCATCTAGATGTGTTCATGGAGTAATACGTAGGTATATCTAGACACCTAAATATTAGTAGTAAGTATAAACTAGTAACTACTACAGTAGTTTTGTAACTGTACAAGTATGACCTACCAATAAAGTGACGAAGTAGCATTTCTATATTTAAATTTGCTTATGTCAAAGTGGCGATGTAGATAGCAGGTAAACGGGCAGAAAAAGAAACGAGTTACCTTTCTGGTGTTACGTTGAGCGCGTTAGCGCCAGTCTATGACGGTAAATTCTATTTAATAGATTCTTAGGAGTTACTTTGCGGACATCTATATTCAACAATAAGAAATATTTGAAAAATATTTTAGAAAATCATGAAATTTATATTTTAGAAAAACATAAAGAAAATATCAGGTATTGTGACTATATATGTATATGTTTAAGTCGCTTATAGGCTTACAGGATGATATACATTGGTATTAAATTACTAAGAGAAAATACGAGCAATATTATTGGAAAATACGAGCAATATTAAACTACCTATAGGAACTCTATCTCTACCTCTAGTAGAATGGTGACCGAACCGAAAAGAACCATGATAAAACTTTTTTATGTGTATTTCCCGCGTAATTGAGTTTCCACACCAAGTGCTGTCTAATAACATTAAGGTCTAAAACAACAAATTCATACATAAATATTATCACGCCTGCCGCCAGTATATATGTTCTAAGGGATAAACACATGTAGACATGAAGTTTTGGTGTCGTGTAATAGGTTGCGAGCACATGGCGACTAAGCACAAATTCCTGAGATTTTGATAGGACACCCCTTGTCCGGGAATCGAAGCTAGAATCTCGAGAAGTCACGCACGATATGGACGTTATGATGTTTTAACGACAAGTAACAAGCAGTCCGCGCAAATATGTTCTTTAAAACACTACTAATATTTTCTACCCAAGATATTCTGGTATATTATTGTTATGACGTATGCCTGTCATTTCTGGATACTTGAAGCACAGCAATCGTCTCGACGTCTTCGTCATTAGGATAGGCTTGAATCTAGCCTAAGCTGTATTATAAACTATCATTTATCATAATTTATCGGTAAATTATCATTTATCAAACAGATATTGATATCATAACTGGGTTATCATTAACCATACACAGATTTTTATGCCATTAAATTTTCTGATTGTTATGCAATAATGCAACTTGCTGGTAGGTATATTCACTTTAGAATTCAGGCTTTCATTGAAATAAGCCCAGCTGGAAGGAAAAAATAAATATGTTACATGATTTATTGAACGTTAATTTTAATACTACGAAAATGATTAGGCTAGAAGCAGCTGGTGCCAAAATACAGATTAGAATCAGTTACCACGTAACCATTAGTATCCGGTTATTGTAATTAACTTTCAAAGTGAGTCCTTACATGATAACTTGAAAGTCGGTAACGGTCGATAATAGATAAGGAGCGAATATGGTTTTTTATACCTTTTAATAAGAAAGCCTCATTGGTAACTCAAATTGTTGTTTAAATTGTACCTATTTTCAATTTCAGACCCTTTTTTGGTATGGGGTCTTTTTTTATTGCTGATATGTTAGCCTTTGACCACTATCTCACCTGATGGTAAGTGATGATGTGTTCGAACATGTTATTCAGGCTAACCTAGAATTACTGGCTCTCAAGGACAACTGGAACACACCGTTAGGATCTGGGCAACAGATTTTCTTCTTGAGGGTTGCATTCGCAAAATGCCCTACCACCATGCATCACCGCCACTGCACCCATGTGAAAAGTATTATTTTTTAAATTTTCGGACACAAAATGTCACAAAATGTAGCGACAACCACGTGCAGCACGCATTGAGACTTTCAACCTTTTTTTCATATTTTGTTTTCCGATTCAAGATCCTAATTGATCTGAATTACCTTAAGTAGGTATATTGATTAAAACTAGCATTCGTGCCACTCGTGTGGACAAGATTTCAACATAGTGACATGAAAAATGTTAATAAATGTAGGTAGGTATAGTGGCTGGCCACAGACGTGCTATTTTTTTGTAATAAAAACTTTCACAGTTTGCAGTCAGTCAGATATCACTCAAGCGAAACGACAGGCTCTTTCTATTTAGCGAATAATAAGTAAGACGATGTTTTTACTGGTTAGATAATCTCTCTTATGTAGTACTTTTCCGTAATCAAATCTTATACTACGATGACCGTCCGTCTCTCTTTCTGTATCCTGAATTGCAATTTTACACTGTTAAATTACGAATCAGATCATATTACCTACTCATCATAGTATATTATGGTTATGTATACATAGCTTCGGTCCTTAGATAACCTGTCATATTTTGGGGATATCCTACATTCTACAAGCTGGTTGTATTGAAAGCGCAAAAAAATGCATTCGTGCCATTTACAGCCTAGCACAAATAAACTCTTGCTAAACTAACTTCATCATACTTATTTAATATTTGATCGTTTCCATCATACGAAACTGCACTGTTTGATCGATAAAACTTACTGTACTGTAACAGCCAGATCGTCCACTGCTGAACACAGCCTCCCCTATTAAGGTATTTGCCATAATTCCCACGCTTAGCAGGCGTCTTGGGGATCGCAGTGTAAGTTGGCAGTTCTTTAGAAGCGCTGCTGCCCACCCAGTTCCAGTATTTTTCCCTCAGTTGCCTCTTACGACACCCACGGGATGATATGGGGAGGTGCAATTCTAACCCGGCACCCCACAAATAATTATAAAATTTTAATTTCTGCGTGAGATGCCAAGGTAGAAAAGGAAAAGGATCTTTGACGCCTTGCCTCAAATACCTAAGCTACTACTACTATTTTACAGAGTATATTGTAGTAGCATAGCTACTATGGAGAAGTGTGTTCTGTAGGTATGGCTCCAACTGTCTATAATCAAATTCCCAATTAAGATAAAAATTAAGTTACTTGACTTTTTGATTTTCAAGGCCTAGTAATAGTTTTACTATGAATGAATTCTTAAATTAAAAAATGTGTTAATGTCGTAAAGTTTGTTACTATTTTGACAATGTACCCTACCTGTATTTGCTAGGTAATACTTGTATGCTTAAAGCGAGACTATATTTTAATGTTTTTTATAAAACTACTATAATATATATACTTTAGAATGTAACCTAGGATATACCTTACAATGTAACCTAGGACCTCAAGTAGATAAATTTCATTTCATCACAACTTTCGACCTATGCTTCCAACTTGTATCAGAAGAGGGTTGAAATTTCGGGTTCTTCTACGTGTTCAAACTGGACTCAAGTCTTAATTCCAAATACAAAGACAGGGTCTCTGAAGCTAACGCTCGTCTAGAGAAGGCCAAATCCCATCTCGGCAACTCCGGAAAACTAAAAACGGACATTAACACTGATGTCACGCAGATGGTGGAAAGATTGCTCCAATTGGTCATAAAGGCTGAGATGGAAAGAAACAACTGATTTGGCCAACAGGAAAAAAAAACATTGTAGATAAATTGCTGAGATAAAGAACTGTTTTACCATGTGTGTGTCATTCATAATTCACAACCTAAGTACAGTTATGAATAAATGTGTTAATTATTATGTCATAATTTACGTAATATTTATTTAAAAAAAATAAGTATGAGTGCTCTCATACTTATTTTTTTTTAAAGTCCAATACTAATGTCCTTTCCACAGATCAGATAAATATGTTGTTTCCTGATCTGAGGTCATGTAACACCATAACACTCTGAACCTCCTTCAATAATATGTCCAAATCCATTCTATCACAAAATTTACGGTAACCTGCACTAAACGGAAATTATGACATAATAATTAACAAATTTATTCATAACTGTACTTAGGTTATGAATTATGAATGACACACACATGGTAAAACAGTTATTTATCTCAGCAATTTATCTACAATGTTTTTTTTCCTGTTGGCCAAATCAGTTGTTTCTTTCCATCTCAGCCTTTATGACCAATTGGAGCAATCTTTCCACCGTCTGCGTGACATCTGTGTTAATGTCCGTTTTTAGTTTTCCGGAGTTGCCGAGATGGGATTTGGCCTTCTCTAGCAGGTAAAAAAATCTTAGTTCTCTAGACGAGCGTTAGCTTCAGAGACCCTGTCTTTGTATTTGTAATTAAGATTATTACATTTACTCTGGGCATAAATATAATACCATGTCTGCCGCCTGTAATAAGTATAATTATTTTAATTTTTAAAGTTGTGCCAGACTTCGTTTCTCTCAATGTAGATACACAGAAGTATCTTAAAATCAAAGAATAATTTGAATTTTTTACTTATGTTTACTCGAAAATTAAGAATTTAGTCACGTGTCCTAATCAATTAATCTAAAATATGAGTGAGTTTTAATTATATTAAATGTAGTCACATCATATTATTATGAAAATAAAGTATATAAGTACTTGTAATTTCAAGCAACTGTACAATCTGTACATAGGTAATTACATATGAGGCGGTAGGATGGAGCGGACAGACATATCGGCAACGTAGGCTTAGTGATAGACAATGCTAACAGAGTCCCGTTTCCTTGACCGGTAACCTACAAATAGCGATGCTTTTGGTAGATACAGAGACTTGTACCTATACCATAAATATAGTAAGTACACAATTCTATTGATTTGGTAATTCAGAAACTGTGAAGTTTGCTAGTCCAACTCCCGCTTAGCCATTTTTTTTCATTTTGTTTCCATTATTGTCTGTTGGTACCTATATTCGCCATAATAACGCATAGGTATACTTACTGTAAAAAAACAACGGCTACATTACGGTTCATAAGATACAGTCTTTGAAAGTGGGATGGACAGGCAGCGTAGGGCTAGTGATAGTGTCCAATTGTCTCATTGATAGATTGTAAGACACATATATATTTGTACACCTAAATGTTAGTTGAGTTTTTGAAAAGAAAATGGTATGGCAGTAACGTGGACTAGGTATATACCAATAATATTATATGGGGTATATACCCACCAAAACTTGCTGAGTGTCCCTAATCTATATTTGATTTGACCCCTGTTAGCCCTATGTCTCTACTAACTTTATATATGTAGGATCCCATATATGTAGGTAGATATGACCGCATTTCTATGACTCAGTTTGCATATGATCATAATATATTTTATTATATAAAATGATAATATAATAAGCCTTAGAAGATTATAGAACGCGAACGAGTTTTTTAATGTAGCTGCTTTATAATTGTCATTATACTTTAATAATTTACGTACACTGAGAAAAAAAATAGGTAACGCAACCCTAATATTTAACCTAATATTAGGGTTTGGTCGGACAACGTAACGTGTCTAGTATCTACAACCGAGTGTGCTAGGTACTACGTGTTCTTTGTTTTACTTACTTACTGGGTAAATATTAACGTTACTCTCTAAGGTAAAGTTTACCTATTAATAGGGTGTCCGACCATTAACGTAACGTTAGGTTAAATATGTAATACCGAATAATTAGGTATGAATAGAATACCTACTAAAGTTTACCGATACCTTACGACTAACGTTAAAAATACGTACCAAAACGTCAAACGTTACCATTGATAGCAGATTAAATTCATATAATTTATAGGTTAGAATTACTGAATGTATTTTGTATCACTGACCGAGTATGATGAATTAAAAATACCTGTTGTGTGTTATCAAATAGTTTAATGTAACCTATACTGTTACGCAATAATACGTAATTCTAACCATATCGATTAGGCTGCGGTTAATTTGGTAATACGTATAATTGCACCATGGATTCGGCTAGATCGACCTAGCTAATAGATTGTAGTAAAGTAGTGTGTTTGTAATTATTACCTAATAAATATGCTTTTAAAAAAACCCACTCGACAGGTCATCTGTACTTTTTGAAAGAATGCAATTAGCCGTATCAAAAGGTTAAGTATACGCGAAATAGTTGGTAGGAGTTACTTTTTTATTATGATACAACAATATTATTAATGAGTAATTGTAAACAAATTACATACGCAAGTAATACGTATAGTTGTGCGTAAATGATACCCACTTAGACGGTCTCAAGTACCTTAACATATGTGTTGTTCTAATCTAATTGGAATGCTTTTAGTTAAGCGCTTACCAGTTCTTAGGTTATTGTGACCAAGGCAATGGGGCTCTGCAATATTCTGTATACGTTTTGGTTACCTAATAAAATGTTTCAACGACGTCATGGCTACCATACTATAGGTTCAAGGTACTTAATGTAAAAGATATTAGTAACTATCTACTAGGTTGTATCAGACTATTGAATTATTTACGGTAAACAACTATGTGCGTACCGGTTACGTTACCTGAACGGTGAACAAAACCTTGTTGATAGGTTTATGTACCTTTTTAATAAGTAGTTGTAAACTAATTGATAAGTGTGCGGTCAAATGACTGGTATGTTATTGTAACCAGATATTCGGTTGTAACCGTTTAATTAGTAGTTAACGATAAGTAGAGATAATCTACTGTTAGGTATAATATATGTAATAAAAAAAATTGTACAGACCTATTTGACTAGTGAAATATGTCTAGTCAGTAAGTTATGGGTACCCAGTTTTATGTTAGGTAACCAACAATCGAGCAAAAATCATAATTATTTTTCACTCAAGTAGTGAACTTAATTACAAAGTTACAGATTTACGAGAGGAAAAGTTATCTATTATAGTCATGCGATAAATAAAGTGCAAGGTTTGCGTACAATATGGTTTATGCATAATATTTGTTAACTAAAATAGTTTAGGATACCCGTAACCCACAGACTAGGCTTTATCACGATAATCAATTAGGTCCAAAAACTTATTTACTAGTTTATACTATACCTACAACAGACTTATCGTTAACTGTTAATTAAATTACATCAACGGAATAGCTGATTATTATAATACACAAATCACCGCACAATTCTCAATAAAAAAATATACATATGAAAAAGGTCTGAACTTAATTAATTTATAGAGACTGAGAAACAGATTTGTACACATAGTTCAACTTTTTTTTTTACACAGTACATAGTGTATATCGTATATCTATAATTACAAAACTACCAACTTGCTACCTTTAAGGTTGTTATTTCTACTGATGTGACAAGTACAGAATGCATCGATAAGGAACAATAAACGGAATAGATCACAATTAACATATATTTATTTGTTTCTAATTTCATTGCTTTAGAACTAATCATTACAAAAAAACACAAAAATTTAAATACGGTAATAAGTTAACCAGTCAAATTTAAAAAACAAATTAACTCATTTTTCTAGCCTAATGAATTTATTTTTATGGATAGGAACTATCTAATGATTGAAAAGCCGGGCATCAATCAAAATAATTCTTGCCGTCAGTCAAACTTACAATCTTTTTTTTTTTTTTTTATTATTATTATTGCTGATAGGTAAGCCTTTGACCACAATCTCACCTGATGGTAAGTGATGATGTGGTCGAAGGTGATAGCAGGCTTAACCTAGAATTACTGGCTCTCAAGGACAGCTGCCGGAACACACCGTTAGGTGCTTGGCGACAGATTTTCAACTCGAGGGTGGTTGCTAGCCTGTCTAGCGCAAAAATGCCCTACCACCATGCGGTGAAGCTCAAGCCCGCGGCAGGATTCGAACCATGGACCTGCTGCGCGGCAGTCCATAGCCAAAGCCACTGTCCATCACTGCTTCAATCATTACACTAATGCTTACAATAGATAAGTAAGTATAATATCAAATACAATATTAAAATTCTTAATAATATAAACAGCGAATTATTCAGGAACAATGCGACTACAATCACTGGTGTTGATACTGGTGGTACTTTTCCGCCAGTGGAAAATAAATATGGCAGCAGAAGCAGGGCAGCCGTCAATTTGCTGTTTTCATTGTCTGTAAAATTAAATAAATACCACGGTAACGATTACTTGCACAGAAAAGTATAATTCAGAAGACTTTAATAAAAGGATTACGACGGCAATAATTTATATACAACAATAATTCTCTGGTAAAATAATGGATACTAACAACATTTTTATACAGCTAATAGGCTAGATCTTGACGGCACTGCCCGGGAACCATTTGTAGGGTATTGAGATAAAGGTACTTGGACCCTTGGACGAAGGTGACTCATCCGCCAAAAAACTTAAGATGTTTATCATATATTCAATAATGAAAGAGACTAAGTAGTTAAATCTATGTATGTACGTATACACAGATAGACCATGAGCTGGAATAAAACAGGATAATATTTATGACACCATTGATACAACAAGTAAAAGGTTCCAGTATTCAAAAGTTAGGTAAAAAAACAGTACTATAAGCATGAAAATATACAATAACAATACATTCCTGCGTAAAAGACGCTATTGTATAAGTTTCAGTTCTTTTTTAATATACATATAGGTACCTACACAGGAACTAAGAATAAAATGTTATGTGGGTGTACCCAAAGCTAGATTCTTAAATTCTAATTTAGGTATACCTATACACCAAGAAATATGCCTAACTACTGCGAGTATGAATCATACCATTACCTTACAAGTACTTTATAAGAAACTAATGTTAGGTAAACGTATGTAACAATTAGGCAAATTCATCATCATGTCTTCGTAGTAATTGTATCCTTTTTGATGAAAATTTAGCGGAATCATAGAAAGGACCGACTACAAATTTGAAACATTTTATATAACTAACCGCATTCATCGCTAGCTGGTAGCTAAATCCAACAAGTAGTAAGTAGTAGGTTAGGTATAACTAGAAGTTCCAGTTCAGTTGTATGCATCAAAAAAACTGTTAACTATAAAACCTGATTGGTAATCAATGGCAATCGCCATCTTAATTGAAAATGTGAAAAGCAACGAAACACCTATGCCAAACTTCCAACTGAAATTAAATAGATGAAAGTAATTCTCACTTACCAGTAAATCTTTTGATTATGTCATCAGGCATCTCAAAATCTTTTAGTAGTTCTTCCATGGAACATAAAACTATCAAACCACAATTCATTAATTTATTCGTCCGTGACTCCGATGGGTTTTACTTTGTCGAAACGAATGAAATCAGAAATGAAGTGCGAGTACCTGCGCCGCGCTTTCTAGTCTATAGTGTCACCAGATGTTTATGTGAAATTTCCTCCTATTTTTTTTCAATATAACCCCAAATATTAGCATTTTGAAAATAAAACTGAAAGAGTTTTCATTTTTACTATAGAAAGAATACAAAACAAAATATAGTCTTATCATTTTAAACAAACATAGCTTCAACTATCAAGGCCATTATGTAATAAGTACCTATATTAAGTATATATTTTTCTACAACCCGTCTTCGAATGATCGCATATAATTTTCTGTTGCAATCAACTATTCTACCACCGCCGATACAATTTGAAAATAAGTCGTCAGCATAATAGGTCGCTGCGCGCTTCATTTAATAGTGCTATGTTATACAAACTTAAAATTAGGTTTTTTAATGTTATTGTAAAATATTTTTATAACCTTATAATGTTTCCTTGGCAAAAACCAATTCGTACGCTGAGACCTCTTAGTTTTTTCTAGTTTGATCATCCATTCCATTGTGGTTTTCAGCTCTCATAATGATTTCAATGTAAAGAAAAACTTACAATTTAGTACTGTGTCGGCGTCGGTGTCTGTGTCGGCGTCGGTGTCTGTGCCGGCGTCGGTGTCTGTGTCGGCGTCGGTGTCTGTGCCGGCGTCTGTGTCGGCGTCGGTGTCTGTGTCGGCGTCGGTGTCTGTGCCGGCGTCGGTGTCTGTGCCGGCGTCGGTGTCTGTGCCGGCGTCGGTGTCTGTGTCGGCGTCGGTGTCTGTGCCGGCGTCGGTGTCTGTGTCGGCGTCGGTGTCTGTGCCGGCGTCGGTGTCTGTGTCGGCGTCGGTGTCTGTGTCAGCGTCGGAGTCTGTGTCGGCGTCGGTGTCTGTGCCGGCGTCGGTGTCTGTGCCGGCGTCGGTGTCTGTGCCGGCGTCGATGTCTGTGCTGGCGTCGATGTCTTTGTCAGCGTCGGTGTCTGTGTCGGCGTCGGTGTCTGTGCCGGCGTCGGTGTCTGTGCCGGCGTCGGTGTCTGTGCCGGCGTCGGTGTCTGTGCCGGCAATAAGCTAATATGGCTTTAAAATGTTTAAAGCAACTGAATATGTTCGTTTGATTGTACCAAATTATTATGTTACATAGCATCAACTTAATATTAGGTGTTTTTAAGTCATGTTTATTTTCTGAGTGTAAAATTTACCAAATTTGATTAGTTTAACGTACTTTTACGATTAGGTAACGGCTCATTAACTTAGCGATTAGGTAAAAAAAAAAGGTATGTGTGACCTAAAGTAGGTGAAATACACCTGGTATTTGTTCCTACCTAACGCTGCACGTGGTGCTTACCTATCGCCAGGTAAATATATTACCTTTTGCTACGTTCAGACAAACTAAGTTAGTTAAAATCAAACAATTTTTTGCATTACCTACAGAATTAGGTTTTGAGTTACCTAATTTTTTTCTCAGTGTACCTACTTTTATTATAATATGTAATTTGCGTCAATCGAAGAATGTTATTTACATTACCTAGTGAAGAAGCACCTGATTACATAATAAATTTTATCCAAAAACGTAATTTGTAACATTTAAGTACTCTGTTTTCAGGATAACTTATATTTAGTACGAAAGCAGCTCTAAATCTTGATAAGATTGTAAAAGGCCATTATTTTTAAATGTCCAGGATGTCAAGTCCGCGTTCAGGCACAACCGAAGGTCCTTGGTCAGTACCTGAAGTGCTTGTACCTGCGCCGCGCTTTCTAGTCTATAGTGTTACCAGATGTTTATGTGAAATTTCCTCCTATTTTTTTTCAATATAACCCCAAATATTAGCATTTTGAAAATAAAACTGAAAGAGTTTTCATTTTTACTATAGAAAGAATACAAAACAAAATATAGTCTTATCATTTTAAACAAACATAGCTTCAACTATCAAGGCCATTATGTAATAAGTACCTATATTAAGTATATATTTTTCTACAACCCGTCTTTGAATGATCGCATAAAATTTTCTGTTGCAATCAACTATTCTACCACCGCCGATACAATTTGAAAATAAGTCGTCGGCATAATAGGTCGCTGCGCGCTTAATTTAATAGTGCTATGTTATACAAACTTAAAATTAGGTTTTTTAATGTTATTGTAAAATATTTTTATAACCTTATAATGTTTCCTTGGCAAAAACCAATTCGTACGCTGAGACTTCTTAGTTTTTTCTAGTTTGATCATCCATTCCATTGTGGTTTTCAGCTCTCATAATGATTTCAATGTAAAGAAAAACTTACAATTTAGTACTGTGTCGGCGTCGGTGTCTGTGTCGGCGTCGGTGTCTGTGCCGGCGTCGATGTCTGTGTCAGCGTCGGTGTCTGTGTCGGCGTCGGTGTCTGTGCCGGCGTCGGTGTCTGTGTCGGCGTCGGTGTCTGTGTCGGCGTCGGTGTCTGTGCCGGCGTCGGTGTCTGTGCCGGCGTCGGTGTCTGTGCCGGCGTCGGTGTCTGTGCCGGCGTCGGTGTCTGTGTCGGCGTCGGTGTCTGTGTCGGCGTCGGTGTCTGTGTCGGCGTCGGTGTCTGTACCGGCGTCGGTGTCTGTGTCGGCGTCGGTGTCTGTGCCGGCGTCGGTGTCTGTGCCGGCGTCGGTGTCTGTGTCGGCGTCGGTGTCTGTGTCGGCGTCGGTGTCTGTGCCGGCGTCGGTGTCTATGCCGGCGTCGGTGTCTGTGCCGGCGTCGGTGTCGGTGCCGGCGTCGGTGTCTGTGTCGGCGTCGGTGTCTGTGCCGGCGTCGGTGTCTGTGTCGGCGTCGGTGTCTGTGCCGGCGTCGGTGTCTGTGTCGGCGTCGGTGTCTGTGTCGGCGTCGGTGTCTGTGTCGGCGTCGGTGTCTGTGTCGGCGTCGGTGTCTGTGTCGGCGTCGGTGTCTGTGCAGGCGTCGGTGTCTGTGCCGGCGTCGGTGTCTGTGCCGGCGTCGTTGTCTGTGCCGGCGTCGATGTCTGTGCCGGCGTCGGTGTCTGTGTCAGCGTCGGTGTCTGTGTCGGCGTCGGTGTCTGTGCCGGCGTCGGTGTCTGTGCCGGCGTCGTTGTCTGTGCCGGCGTCGATGTCTGTGCCGGCGTCGGTGTCTGTGTCGGCGTCGGTGTCTGTGCCGGCGTCGGTGTCTGTGCCGGCGTCGGTGTCTGTGCCGGCAATAAGCTAATATGGCTTTAAAATGTTTAAAGCAACTGAATATGTTCGTTTGATTGTACCTAATTATTATGTTACATAGCATCAACTTAATATTAGGTGTTTTTAAGTCATGTATATTTTCTGAGTGTAAAATTTACCAAATTTGATTAGTTTAACGTACTTTTACGATTAGGTAACGGCTCATTAACTTAGCGATTAGGTAAAAAAAAAAGGTATGTGTGACCTAAAGTAGGTGAAATACACCTGGTATTTGTTCCTACCTAACGCTGCACGTGGTGCTTACCTATCGCCAGGTAAATATATTACCTTTTGCTACGTTCAGACAAACTAAGTTAGTTAAAATCAAACAATTTTTTGCATTACCTACAGAATTAGGTTTTGAGTTACCTAATTTTTTTCTCAGTGTACCTACTTTTATTATAATATGTAATTTGCGTCAATCGAAGAATGTTATTTACATTACCTAGTGAAGAAGCACCTGATTACATAATAAATATTATCCAAAAACGTAATTTGTAACATTTAAGTACTCTGTTTTCAGGATAACTTATATTTAGTACGAAAGCAGCTCTAAATCTTGATAAGATTGTAAAAGGCCATTATTTTTAAATGTCCAGGATGTCAAGTCCGCGTTCAGGCACAACCGAAGGTCCTTGGTCAGGTCGGAGTCCACGGACGGCGGAGGAAGGTCGACCTCGATGGGGAGACAGAGGTGTAGCTACGGGAAGACTTTGGGAACCGACACTTCCTACTGCCAGACTGCCACAGGTAAGCATATCTATATAAACACAATAAGGAGATCCGTTCAGGTACAGCCAAAGGCTGAGCCGATGCTCACGGATACCTGGAGACGCCCACGACGGCAAATCCGAGATTTAGCAACGTAAGGACTGTTGAAGGAACACTGCTTACACTGGAGGTGTGCACTGCGCATCTAACAACCTGTTCAGGTACAGCCGAAAGACCTTGGTCAGGGTGAAACCCACAGACGACATATTAATGTAGCATACACCAGAACTGTTCAGAAAGTCGTTCAAGCACAGATAAGCTGTGGACTCAATGGTCAGTAAAGTAGGTCAGCATATTCAAATTTATTTCTTCCAGTTACTATAACCGCTTACTGATATCCAGATTAAACAGGTCAGGCTAGTCCCTAGAAAAATAAACTAGCGGGGGTTTTCCATAATCCAAAGTTTTCCACGATTTACAGATGTCTTGAGTATCGCAGTGTAAAATGACAATTCTTCAGACGGTGCTGCTGCGCACCTTCCAGATTTTTCCAATCGTCGCCTCTTATACGAATCCCATAGGAAGATAAGCGGGTTTCGATCCTATCCTAACTCTTCAGCAGAAAAAATGGCTACCTAAGGTTGCACTGTCACTTTGACCACTGTATCACCTTTAAATTGTAAATCATGATCCGGTCAAAGATGTTGTTCAAGCAAACCAATAATTAATAGCCCTCAAGGACAGCTGCCGGAAAATACTGTTAGGTGGTTAGCGATAGATTTTCTAGGCTGTGGATCAGGCGGAGTCAGGCGGACATTCGCAAAATTCTCTGACACATGCATGTATTAAATGAAGAATAATCTCAAACTGTTTAAGTATTATAGATAGGTCACAGACTTGATGTAGGTATTACTAGGCATACCTACTTATATAAAGAAGTATTTGTGGGTACGTCTATCTATACGCGGATAGGGTATTGGGTTTATTGGCCAAATAACGATTGAACAGATTTACTTAGTTACATTGCAAGACAAAATAGTACGTTAAAAACTTAAAAATTTACTCAACACCTCTATAATTTTATTCTTAATTACGTTACCAGCATAGTTATGTAGGTATATTTTATAGCTATCATTATCTAACAACATTATTGAAGTTGCAAAAGACGTTACGGATCTTGCGTATTATTACGGAATAAGAAATAGGTATTGTTACAAAATAGTAATGTTAAAAATGTACTAGATTAGGTCATGCATTTTGCTAATTGTATTGATGCTGCATTTCAGATGCCAAACCAAAAGAAAGGCACCCCATCGTGGGTGGAACGAGGTTTGAATATGATTGAAAATGCAGCAGAAGTTTTAGTCATTGATCAGCGAAGTTCTAGCAACAATAGTACGGGACTAGAATGCGACAGATCTTCGTGTAATGGGAGCGACGAAGGAAGGTAAGGCACCCTTTTCACATTTTAGAAGAATATCTAATAATTCATACGATAGGAAGATACATATTCTTTAAGAATAATGCATTACTCGTGTTTTTTCATATTTTTATAATATTACAGGACTTTTCTCAGAGGACAAAATGTTCCAATCGAACCAGAAATTAAGGCACAAAGAGAAAATAAACGCATGAAAGCATTAGAACTGCAGTCAGCTATTTTGAATCAGTTAGAAGATAGAGAAAAACGTCGTATCGAAGAAAGGGAAAGAAAATTAAGAGAAGAGCGACTGGAAGAATTACGAATTCAAAGACAACAAGAAGAAGACAGACTTAGGGTAGAAGAAGAAAAAAGAAGAAATGAAGAGAAGCAACAATTGGAGCAAAAAAAATTAGACGCTTTGAAAAAAGCTCTAGAGGATGCTGAAAGAGCAGCAAGACAAGAAAAAGAAAAAAGATTTACATGCTTAAAGAAACAATATAATGTTGCAGTCGCATGTGACGCTAAAATAAAAGAAGATGTCAGCGGCACTGAATCAATATCTAACTGTGAACCTTGTAGTCCAACAAAAACTCACAGAACGTACGATGTCCATTCAGCTAAAAGTCAAAAGAAAGATTGTAACTCTCACCAAACCACAGAATTTAACTCGCCCAGATCAGTGGGCCCAGGAAATTTAAATCTCTTTATACATAGTGTGCCTCCTTTAGCTCTTTCTGAAAACCAATTTAATATAGTGCCTATTGGAATCAATAGCAATTGTGAAGTTGTAAATGCAGGACAGCAAAATAACATTCAGCTAGCAGTATTAGTCCCTCAAACTCTTACCAATAACTTATATAGTGTATCTTTGAATTCACTAAATAATATCAATGACATGCCAGAGATTCCAGGCAATAAAATATTAACACCCAAGAAATATCGCACTGTTTTAATGAAAGATGCTACAACACAAACCGATACATCCGCTTACACAAAGACTACGACCGATAAAATCGTAGAAACAGATGACGTTGAGAGGAATATAGACAAAGATTATCCTAACATTGATGAAAATGCACCGCAAGACAGTCATCATAACATGTTAAAAAAAGATAGACGATTCCGATCGGAAGAACGATTTAAAAAGGATTTAGAAAATCGACCAAAGTGGGGAGTAAATAGGCCAGCCGCTCAATATAAAAAACAAAGCGAAAAGGATCCGTTTTACAGCCAAAAACGTAAAATACGCCAAAAGTACAGACCTCAACCACGCCAGTATTTATCACAATCTAGTGAAGATAGCAGATCACCAAGCCCTCCCACGAGATCAGAAAAAACCTTGGAAAATGGAGTAAAACTTCGTAATTCGCTTAGTCAGTCATATTGGAGAAGTAAACGATCTAGTCAAGATCTTCCGAAACATAATAACGTATCAGAAACGACAAACAATCACTTGCTTCCAGAATTTAACCACATCGGCCAAATTACAGCCAATGAGCTAACGGAAAACAAAAAATCACCTAAAATGTCTCCTAACAAAAGAATGACTCTTTCACAAAAGTTCATAAATGATAAATATGGGAACCGCAAGCTGTGGATCGACGATGTCAATGAAAGGAACATCAAATCAAATGCGTTCGATCACGATAACAGAAAGAAAATTATAGACCAAATAAATACTGCTAAGCGGGATTACTTAGAAAAAAATCATGACCAAGATAATTATTCAATAACAAATAAGTTTAATAATTAAAAATAAGTTCATAAATAAAAAGAAAAATACCAAATACCTATAAAAGGACACATTTATTACTAGTCGTGCAATACAGTAGGGAATTAGGTTACTAAGGTGAGATGGTTATCGACATAATGGTTTCCAAGAAAACCAACAATGTTGGGTCGATAACATCGAGTTATAACGAATATCGCTACACGTGTGTTCTTAACGTTAAATCTTTAACAATGGCCGATGATTTATTCGACAAAAAGAAAGATGAAGCACCTATGCTGGATTTGTCCAAAGTTGTGATAAATACCCCTGAAGAGTATAGAGCTGTTTTGGACAAAGTACCGGATTTTAAAACACGGCCAGAGAAGGTAACTTATATTTTATTTGGAGGAAACAGAGCTTGGTATTACAAACATTTCAATTATTAATTTGTTATAATTGCATTATCACGGAAATAGGTCAGGTCAGATGATATTAAAATAAAAGACAAACCAGAGGAGCAGAAAACAAAGACTTCGCGCAAAGAGATTCGGGCTTACGAAAAGTTGGGGACCAGAGGATATGAGGAGAAAAATTTTGGTTTCATGGATCCTATTCCGGTAGAAATGCGAGGGCTGAAGTTTGATGAGCTGTGCACTGTGCCTATAGAATGGAGGATGCTAACTTCTATCAGACCAAAGTCCAAGTTAGATGAGGAGTATTTTAACAGGTGGGCACCTTAATAATAAATTATACTTCCTCCTAGACATAGATATACCAACTCGTACCTACAAATAGGTACCTAGTAATAGTTAAAAAAAAACAGATAGGTACTACTTGACCTACTTTTCTCGTTTTTTTTTTTATTATTTTTCGACGTATTTTCTTAGTATGAGGCGTTAATATTCTAGTTTATATTACAAATACATGCATTTTAGTACCCAATTTGCTATGTGAATTCTGTGATCATAGATTTAGTAATAGGGTGCCGTTTACGGCAGAAAATTATGTTTTTTCCATTAACCAAAACATTTTGGTACGGCTGACTGGCTTAAATAGCTGTGTTGTTGTTTGCAGATTGATAGAACTAGGCAAATCAGAGTTGAGAACAAAAGCAAGGGATAAGCGAGAATATGCCAAAAACACAATGCTGCGAAAAACAAAAAATCGCTCTGGTGTCACCGAGACAAGGATCGTGTCTTGCGGAGAATGCGGTGAAGAATTTTGCAATGGTAGGTCGCGGTTCGACCTCAACATATCATAATATTGCACTAAATAATAGGGTTCCTTGTGAGCACGATGTCTGGATGGACAACACTGCTTTGAGCTAATCATTTTGTTTATTTACATCATCATCAGCTAGAAGGCGTCCACCGTAGAACATAAGCATCCCCCATTGAACGCCACAATGACGGACTATTTGTCATTTGCATCCTTCGGCTATCTTAGACTCACAATGTCGTCAGTCCACATTGTAAGGTGCCAACCACATAGTTTTTACTCATGACGTGGTCTAACTACTCGATACTTACCTATTTGTGAAGGACTTTCTCTAAAACAGCTATTTCGATATATTGTTTAGGAACGGGTGGTGTCGGTGTTGAGATTTCAATAACAGCTAGACTTAGGGCCGGTTTCAGAATGTTCGAGTAAGTTCCGGTTTTACTACCCAGAACATATATAATAAAGAAAACACTATCTTTGCGTTTCACAGTCATCGATTTAGCCCATCCATCGGTTAAAGCGTCTTCAAAATTTTTGTATTAGATTCATATTTGGTTTACGCAAATATGATCACGTCTCTCAGTTTCGTTCTAAGCTCAATTGGCTGACAATACGTTTTCGCCGGAATGCTCATATTCTTACTCCTTTACAATATATTGTTTAATCCTACATCCCCGCGCTATCTCAAGGAACGTTTTGATTTCCTTCACTGTTCTTCATACACTTTAAGGTCATCAGAAAATCTTACACTTGAAATCCATCCTCATACTAGTTCGTTTTATAGCAAATCTTTCACCATTCAGGCTGCTCGCTTGTGGAATTCTCTTCCTGTATCTATCAGACAAGCACCGACTCTCAGAATGTTCAAGGATCAAGTTAAAAAGTTTTATTTGTCCAATTAATTTTGCACTACATTTTTGTCAATGTCTAGGCTTTGTATGGGATAATATTATGATATGTATGTATCTTTATATAATTTATTTATTTATATATATATACGTATATATATATACGTATATAATATGTATATGTATATATATATATATATCATTATCTATTTATGTATGTTGATATGTGTATATATTTATGTATATATTTATTTATGCGTATATATATTATGTATTTATTTATTTTAAAAACTTGCATCCTATTTTTAAACATTTGTTTAGAAACTATAGTAAAATTCGTTTTATTTTTAAAATACTTTTATGAATTTGTACTTTTTTCATTGTTAATTGTTAGACTACACCCGCCCCAACTGTTTTGTTTATTCAACTCCATCCTAAGGTTGCCTGGTAGAGATCACTTTTAGTGATAAGGCCGCCCATTGTAACACTATGTTATTATTATTTAATTAAATGTTATGATGTAAACTTTAATATTTTATATGTGGTGTAACAATAAAGAGTTTTCTATTTATCTATCTATCTAAAGCTTGAAACGCGCTGCACATTAACTGTCATTTTTATTATTCAGTTATTTTATGTGTTGGTTAGCAGCAGAACTTACTCGAACATTCTGAAACAGGCCCTTAGTCTCAATCTCATCTCCACAATAACTCTTTTGAAATTACTACAATGAATTAATATATATATTATAAAATATTCTACGTTAAAATTAAAGCACTTTTCATATGTATAAAACATTTATGCTTTTTCTCCGTGGTGACTTCGGAAACATGTTTTTTTTCAACAGTCTCTTAAGGCGGTCACCTTATGAGACTGTTGAAAAAAAAAACATAATAAAATTTAATTAATTCTAAAATTTTGTAAACAGAAGTTGGAATTACCAGGTGCCAGGTCCCTCCATTTTCATTAGTTTCTAATTCTAGGTTGACCTGAATAACATCTTTGCCCACATCATCACTTAGGCTAACCTATCAGCTATATGTAAATATACATTTATATTCTATATATTCTACTGACGATGAATCGGTAAACCTATTTACATAACTGACCTAGGTTACCTAACGGTACGTAAGTTCATAAGTACTACCTATACATTAAATTATTCATCAATAAGTATTATAAATTACATTCCATACATTTCTTATTTATACTTTATTAACTACGAACGCTATGCTAATTTATCGTCTCGGCCAAGTTCAAGAAATGTCCGATTTGTTATGCACTATTAATCATAAAAAAATGTCCACTGTAACGAATCGCCGTTAAAAGAAATGCGTGCATATCTTCTGTTACCCGTTATTGTTAGAAATTTGAATGTGTAACTAATGTGTTAGGATAAGTAGGTAACCTGTTATACCACCAACTAAATAAAGGTAGTTTATGCATTTAGCAGGTATATAATCAAAAAATAACAATAAAAAGGAAAAACTTTCACGAAAATGTTTCTAGGCTTACAATTTTACTTATTAGAGTGGATAATCTTTTTAAAAATTTCAAACTATTCAAGCCTACATACTGAGGAAAATTTCTGGGCTTAAATCCAAATTTATACCTGATTGGTTAGCCTTAGACCACTATCTCACCGGATGGTACGTGATGATGTGGTCAAAGATGTTGTTCAGGCTAACCTAGAATTACTAGCTCTCAAGGATAGCTGCCGGACGGTGTGTACCTTTAGCTTCTTGACGGCAGATTTTCTACTCGAGGATGCCATAAAACCTTAAATAAGGGAGTGATCACCCTTCGGCGATTGTATAGTGAGTTGACCAGCCAGTTCAACGTTAAATATTCCATACATACACTTCCAAAGTTTCAAAGGTATATATTTGCATACCCTTGACTGGCTTGTGGTACTTACAATAAGAATAGATATGCTTATCTACATAAGACTCTTTTCCATACCGGAAGGTGGGAAGCGCAAGGCCTTCAGAAGAACTGACGCCTACCAAACTTGGTGATTATGGCAAATTGCTCCCAATTGGGTAGACCTTGTTCAACGGTGGACATTCCAGTCGATGTGATGATGATTATGATGATTGCTGATTGATTAGTTAGCCATTTACCACTATTGCAAATGTTGGTAAGTGAAGATGTTGATCAGGATCAACCTAGAATTGTAACTGCCTCTGGCGTTAGGTGCTTCGCGACAGATTTTCTACATGAGGTCGGAGAAATAAATACGTCTCACGCCAGCAGTGGCGCTGGCCCTGAAAGGTAATCTAAGACCCATGAACTCACCTCATCAATCAATAAGTATTGCAATTCAACGGGGCAATGCTGCCAGCATGCTGGGCACGCTGCCAACTGGGAGTGGGCTGGAGCATTTGGACTGCCTATGAGTCTGCTATGACTTATAGGTGTCTAAATGCTTTTATTGTAGTAGCTGTAGAGTTGTATATAGTTCATAGTATTTTGTTTAATAAAGGCATACCGCCGGTAAAAAAAAAAAAAAAAAAAAAAAACAATAAGTTAGTAGATATAAAAGAAAACCCTATATTGAGTCTTATACGGGCCCTCTCACGGCTTTGCCACACGGAGGGAAGTTCTGAAATTTTTGAAAATAGGAAATTTTACAAAATAACTAGAGGAACAGTTATAGACATGTGTGAATTACGAAATTTTCTTGAAAGAATACTTCATTTTGTTTTTATAAATAGACAACGCTGCTTTTACTATGATTTTTGAAACAATTAGTTCTATTTATTTTCGGCACGGAAATGTCCTATTTTCATATCCTATGTTGAGGCATAGCCATGATACGGCCTGCATATTTATCTCACCTTTATATAAGGTAACGTTAGTCATTGTTTATCACCATCAGCCAAAAACAGAAAAAAATACAAAATTAATTGAAATATCACAGATGCCATGTATTTCGGTCAAGAGTGAGACGATTTAAAACAAAAAGAAATTTAGGGCTTTGAAGAAGTTAATGCAGGTAATGTTCAAATTTTGTAGTCCTAGAAATATCCTTCCTAAATAACTATAGTAAAAGTAGTACCTATGTGATGTAAGTAGATGTAACTAATGAATTGATATCGTACTCTAAGTAATTAGGTGATTCATGTACTTTGTGGTGCATGCAATACGAAATATCTTTACAATACTGATTCAGGAAAAGAACTAAGTAATATTAGGTAAATTGATCGACAATTGTACTCAACTTGCAGGCAAGCCGTGCGCTATAACAAATCTCGACATGTTCGCGCGGCTGAAGGTGGAAGTGGAGACGAAGGCGCGGGCGCAGGCTGCGCCGGCGCAGGGCGGCAGCAAGCTACGCCGCATGAAGCGCCGCGGGAAGCGCAAGCCAAGGAGCAAGAGCGCAGCATCAGCACCACGCAAGCCGCAAGCCAAGTCCGGTGCTAAAAGCGATTCTGAACTCTAATTGCACTATATAAAAACTATAATTGCATTAGAAAATAAATCGATTTTTGTCTGGCTGTTTAAAACCATTTGGTCTGAAACCGTGCCCGGTATAGTTACCATTACACTCGCTCCATATTACATGGGACCAAACCATACGGGGCAAATCGTGGTGTTCACACTCGCCTGCTTTCGAGGACAAGCATGCGTGTTATGTTATATTTGATGTTACACAATCAACTTTGTATTTTATTACAAAATTACAATGACAGAAAAAAATAGTCATGTGCAGTACTTTGCATTTCTTTGAATTACGTCTTATGCAGACCATGTCTAGCTGCAGTGTAGCTTAGATAATGTTTCTTTAATATGGTTTTTATTTTTATTTCGTGAAAGTATCCTTACTATTAAAGAGATACATTTTTAATGATCAATGTTGTCCTGTCAAAGTAAACCACAGTGATTTGGCATTAAAAAACTGTGATATATTTTGAAAATGTATTTATCAAAAACCATTGCGATATCAAATATGTACCAAAATTTGACGGGTCCGGATAATCTGCCAGACAATATTTTTTCCTAACAACTAGCTAAAAACTTACTTACACCTTTATGATTCCGAATCGTCTGCCAGTCGAAATGAAACTAAAATTAGAATAATGCTCACACAATTACTAGTATATATTAATACACCTAAGTCATATGGGAATCTTGTTATTCTGGGTTCTTCATTCGCCGGAGTCCAGACAGTTATTGTATTTAGCTGTCCACAATCTAAAACAATGCTGGGTAAATGGCAATAGGCACACCGTTTATTACATAAGATCATAACATATGCTGGATCGTGGGTATTAAGAAACCTATGCTTACAATGGCTAAGATTAAATTCTCTGATAGTGTAAATGTTATAACTTCGTTAATTTGGAAACCATCTCACACTATTCATGTCATTATAAAAGTGACTATGTGTAATTACTAATTATGTCTGTATATTAGTTAAAAATACTACCAAAGAGGAATTGTTTAACTATTCCAGACTTAATAACACAAAGCACAGAAATAGTGCCACTGAAACTTCCAAACAGAGTAATCTAGTTTGAATCCGCACCAAGAAATAAAGCGTAGATTAATGTCCATATTGTAAAAAAGTGCCTTATATTAAGCCTTAGTGAAGGCACCCAAAAACTAATGCTATGTTTTTCTAACTTCTAAGATACTTTCTGTGTTTTTGGATACCATTTATTGGCATCATAGACAAATGTTATATTTATTGGCATCATAGAGTTGGCATAGTTGCGATCCGATGTAATTATCTAAACCTACAACTATATGTTTACTAAATACATAATATAGGACACACGCGTAGTTTATACAAATTTTTGAATCTCAAGTCTTTTTATACGACACTTTATTGTAATTAAATTATTAAACAATGAACGTGTTTTTTTTCCTAAGCTACTTCATTTCCCTCATCATATAGTTCGTATCAATTGATAAAACAATAAATCATGCTGGGCACGCTGCCAACTGGTAGTGGGCTGGAGCAGGAAAGCCTGTGAGCCTGGAATGTCTTATAGGTTGTCTAAGTGCTTTTATTGTAGTAGCTGTAGTGTTGTATATAGTTCATAGTATATTGTTAAAAAAACATTCCGCTGGTAAAAAAATCAAACAGATATATCAATTGTATCACTCTTTATTGATTTTTAAAAAAATATTTATATTACACATTCATTAATTATTACAATATTATCATTTATAGAGCCTATAAAATAACAACATTGTAAAAGACATTGTCTATATGTTGGCAACCTCCTGCGCGCAGGAATCGAACACCCTATTCTACATTATGAATATGAAGCTGAAAATAACGTTTACATTAAACCTAATGATATACGAATTTTATTCATCTCCGGAGATAAATTAATTCACAAGTTTTAGGCCCTAAGTACAGAGATTAAATTAATTTAAGAAATGGACACAAAGGGAAAAAAAAGCGAATGGAAAATTAAATATTCTTACATACTTATAGAAATAATAACAAATGGTAAAGCAAATGGTCAGGTGTCCTCACTTTATGAAGACTACATGCAGTAATAAAAATATATTTCAACCCTGACCCGACACTAGTTGATATCACATCAATTATATAGATTATATGCAAAAAAATATGTAAAATAATACGAGTGTGTAAGATGTAACAAATTTGCGTAGATAAGGAAACTTGAAGACATTTTTGTACCCAGATTCAAATAGTTATTTCGAATTAATAAGTCACTCGATTGATATCACAAAACGGAACATGCTGTATAGTGTGCACCATTACTTCTTTGTCATTTAAATGTCTCTATTTTATACATAAATTTGGATAATATTGAAACAAGAATTTCAGGTGAATTATCTCGTATCATTACTACTATTCCAAATTTTGTTATTATTTACTGTGTTATAATATGATCATTCTCAAAATAATTGAATTTGAATTACCCCCTGAGGATCAGCTGTGAGCATATTGACAGGATGACCATAAATTTCTACTGTTTAGATTTTTTACCGATCGATGGAGGTTAAGGGAATGATCAATTATATATTTGTATACACATATAGATTAAATATATATATAGATATCCACTGGTTAAACATAATGTATCATCTTAGCCTATTTCGATAATAAATTAATTATGTCTTACAAAAATTTTAGAATTTTCAAAATAGCTTTTACATGTTTAATTCGTCAACAATCTACGACACTTGGGATTATTCTTAAAAACTAGTTTACAAAATAGGAATCTGCAATAATATGTTTAATAGCTGATCGATAACGTGTAGCAATTTTAAACTGCAATATGTACTTTGTATGAGAATATACTTTGTTAAAGAATTATCACTTGAGACGGATATGTGTACCAAAAGGAATTTTTTTGAACTACAAGTAAAGAAATTTAAGTTTTTCAAAAGAATAACTAAGCTCTCGGACGGAAAATACACACAATCATATTTCATCATAATTAGGTGTCAACAAAAATAATAAGAAATCATGCTTAAAAAGTCTAAAATATAAGGAAAAATTAAAAGTTCTATGACGACTTAGAATATAAATGGTAGTTTAACTGTATTGGTCCAATATCAGGTCTCTTCGCATGTCATGGGAACATCACGACATCAATTTAGTTATTGACGCCAAATCTCATCGTAGTTACATCTATATATGTATGTTAGTGTTTAAATTCTTATACAGTTTGGCAGAATAGGTTTAGAAAGTGTGAGTGAACGCATAAATACACATAAATGGAATGAAAGGAGACTTACCACTACAAGCACCAGAAGGTTTAAAATGACATATTGTATGTACTGAATTTGTGTTTATACATCTACCGGTTACACATTTTTATAACTACATTACACTTGCGTATTCTCTGATATACATACAACTCTAATCTAAATATATCTAAGAGAAATCATTTCTCAAAATAGGGCTCTCAAACTTTAGTAAAAATAAATGTTCAACATCCGACATATTGCAGATTCCCAAAAATACACTTTTAAAGTACACCAAAAGATATAATTATGACTCATAAAAAAAGAATCCTTATTATGCTTCATCGAAAACAATAATTAAACTAATACGAAAAAACAAGTCAACGAATTTTTATTGTACAATAATAAAATATGAAACTAAAAAACATGGACGTTAAATGAATGTGTAAGAAAAGTTAATATTATAAAAAAAAAACTTAATATAACAACTTTCGCACCCTGTAAAACTACAACCTCTTCGTGTTATTATAAGCTGCTTTCAAAATAATGTCCTACAGACGTAACATATAGTAAACAATGGTGTATCCAACAGTTATCCTCTGTTCACTCCTAATTTGTCACACTTCCAATACTAAGTGCAAAATTGAACGCTGAAGCGGGATAACTTTATTCAATAATTGATTAAATACAAAATTAGGCTGACATATCGTTGTGTAGTGTGTATGCAGCGTATGTATGTAGTAGAAAGTAATTTTACCAGGCGTGCGATTGGCATTGAGCTAGCGACTGGGCGGAGCGCCCGGCTGGACCCTGTTTCAGAGACTCACTATTCACTGGTCTTTGCGTGCTTTCTTCTTGCCTTTCTTTGAAACTTTAGCGTCAGTCCAGGTATCTGGAAAAATTATAAAAAGTTTAGTTATAAAGTATCTCTTTTTCAGTCCACATGAATTCCACTGTTCAGCAGATATTTATACACATTCATCAAAAGGTATATGCTCTAAAATAACTAAAATATGAGGATCCAGAAAACATCCTACCTAACTAAAATCACCACAAAAGGCATGAGTATAGCGAATTTTGTCATATAATCTCTCACGCTCGGGTCTAGTACATTCGTTTACTGCCATACTTTCTTGATAAAGTCACCAAAAAAATCGTACAAAAGAGGAACATCTCCATAACTTTTTAAACTTAGCTAAAGTTATCCGTGTTAAAATAGCTAAAAACGAAGTAATATGAGGATTATTTCCTATTACCTATCGCTTGCCTATTTGTAACGAGAGGTATAAACTATACTACTTTATTCACTGTTTCGTTGAATAGGCCAAGTTATAATGAACATCTTAATGTCAATACATTACAACATAATGTGAGCATACCCTCATATTTGTTCAGGTGAATACAGAACCACATTGGTGTAAAAAATATTGCTTAAAATGGTGTGGAAAACTAATGTGCGCTAAATTCACTAGAAGACTTCATAAGTTCACTAGAAACTCTAATAACTATCTTACTATTATGTTTCTGAAAAATTTCACCACTAAGCTTTAATGGAGACTCGCGTTGCGATGGATGCCCTAGCCAAGAGCGGCTTCGAGCTAGTCCCCGGTCAGATTTTTACTCTACAGATAATTATTTGTGACCAAAAAGTTACAAGTACTTTCCGGAAACAATTAGATAACTTAAAATAACGCCAATGCAGCGTTTTAACTTTTATACGACCTAAAATTTATTTATAAAATAACCGAGATCCGGTGCTATAGTGCGCAGTGCACAGGCTATACAAATACGGTTGATAAAATTTTCTTTTAACTGAAACCATTGCATAAGGCACGTATCCCATCGCCGCGCCAGCGATAAGAAAGTGGCCATATAGAGCTTGAAACTAGATCCAAGTGACTCGCAGACTCTCGGTGACCACCTGCTCTCGCGTGGTTATTCGCATATATATGTGGGCTGTGGGCTGCTACCTTAGTTTTGTAGCTGGACTATAGTATAAGCTAGTTTGCGAGTAATCGCCCGTATCACTCGCATACTAGCTTATATTATAACCCAGGTAGAAAACTAAGGTAGCAGCCCACATATATATGCGAATCTACAATGCGAGAGTAGGTGCATACCGAGAGTTGGCGAGTAAGCGAGTCTGTCGGGGCGAGAATGTCTCGGCGAAGTGAGGTTTTAATAACAGAAACCAAACATTTGACTGAAGTCTTAGCAGGTGGAAGTGAACTAATTATAATATCATGATTATGTATTTAAGTTATCATAACTCATAATGAAAATACACGTTCTTTGCGTGTCTTATTATGTCACTAAAAGACGTAACTGATACTAAATGGATATTTTTTTGTTCTTACTGCTGAAAGGCTAGCCTCTGACCACAATGAACGGTATGCGATACTGTGGTCAGCTGCCGGAACACACCAATAGGTACTTGGCGACAGATTATTCTCTTTGAGGGTCGTAGCTATGTAGCCGAGCCATCCTCGATAGCCCAGTGGTTAAGGCACCCTGTGCCCGGGGGACACGGGTTCGATTCCCGCTCACTCAAAACTTATTAATGCGATTTTTTGTAAGTTGCTGGTAGTGCGCATTAAATTTTACGTGAAAGCTTAGGGATGTAAAATTTAACTACGCGTTGGGTTACCCAGAATGTTTACCGATGCGACAAATCAATCTGAAAATAATAATTCCTGACGCTCTTTACAAACTTCGTACTGTTCAATTGAAAAATCTTGATTGTTTTGTTATATCCGCTAAAGTAATAGAAGAGATGCAGCAAAATTAACGAAAATCGGCTAGGTAAGACCAAGATTGACAAGTTTTACCCGCTTTGAAATATTCTACATTCCTATCTATTTTCAAGAGTGCAGGAGTAGTAGATGGTGCAGTATCGGAACTGTTACATTCTAATGGTGAAGAGTACTTTAGAGTTCTTTAAAGAAAGAAATTGTAAGTTGGGAAACCAAGACAAGTGTATTATTATTATACTGAAACCTTAAAGAAACCGGAAACTTTAATCGAAATATTTTTGTCGGCAAAAAATATTTCGATGATAGTTTCCGGTAAGGACTCGACACATCTTTTTTTTTTGTTTTATTGCTGATAGGTAAGCCTTTGACCACAATCTCACGTGATGGTAAGTGATGATGTGGTCGAAGGTGTTAACAGGCTTAACCTAGAATTACTGGCTCTCAAGGACAACTGCCGGAACACACCGTTAGGTGCTTGGCGACAGATTTTCAACTTGAGGGTGGTCGCTAGCCAGGCGGGCATTCGCAAAAATGCCCTTCCACCATGCGGTGAAGCTCAAGCCCGCGGCGGGATTCGAACTATGGACCTGCTGCGCGGCAGTCCATAGCCAAAGCCACTGAGCCATCACTGCTTCAATATCTCTACTCATAAATACTCTTTCTCAGTTTTTATATAACACCTCTATTACGATTAATTAGAATTTCAACAAGTTTCAAGCCTTAAATCGAGAATAAGCAGGTCGATGCTCAATCACGATTCTTTCCGGATTTACGCAACGCTGCAAACTACGCAATATCGTTAAAAGGAACTGGCCAATTCCGCTCTAGGTAAGAACTCCAATGTTTTCCATCCGCACAGATAATTTTTAATGTCAAGTTGTTTGTGACGTCAAACTACTGGCACATTTTTTTACTGCTTAAATCCAAGCCTTTAATGACTGCCCATTTGCTTTGTTGAGGTAGAGGCAGCCGATGGCTGATTTAGTTTTCCTGCTTCATTAGCGCCTCGTTGCGTCTGCGGAATGGCAGACTGCAAAGCTAAATTCTCCAAAGTCCAAATAAAAAATAAATGTTGTTATAAAAGTTGTTCACAATAAAGACCAAATAAGTAATTAATAAGTTAATAATTCATTATTATTTTCTTAACGCTATTGTGATGCTGCATGCATCAGGCACACCTGGTATTAAGCAGTCACCTCTGCCTATAATCAAAAATAACTGGCCTGTGACGCAAAAGTTGCTGAGTGACCTGGCACAAATACTAAGTGTTCAGACAAACAAACATACACACAAATACTCACGAGCCCCACTTGATACCGAAACTTGCTTTACTCAGTCAATATTTGAAGAATTAGGCTTATTTATTGCTTCTTTTCTCATAAACCAATAATTAATTAGAATATTGTAACAATGAAATTAGACACTCAGATGTGGCTACCCTGAAGACCGGAAAGATCTTTTATTTTAAAACTTAGCCCAACCAAGATCGCAGGCATATACATCAAATTTTCTCATACATAAACATAATCATGGGAGAATTACTGCTTTTGTTATAAATATATATTTATACATTACCTGAAAATTAGATTTCGTTTGCCACAGCACAGTGGACAATTTCAGCCGTAAATTGTATGATACTTTGTATAGAAAAATGTTTACTTACCACCAAGTTCATCAAACACTGCAGTGGTTTGATTGTCATCTGGCTTGTCAGAATCGGAGTCTTTCTCAGCAGCCTCAGATTTCTTGGCTATGGCGGCAGTCTGAAATTAAATATTACATTGAAATGTAATACTTACGAGGCATTCCATACATTGTTTTTTTTTATGATATGCAGTAACAAGACTGATGGATCCTGAACAAGTAAGTATATTTCCTTCCCATTACAGTAGTAGTGTTTAAAGTAAAAAGTTCTGCATGGAACTGCACTGAGCCATCACAACTTCTAATCATTTCTCCCAATCATTTTTATCCTAGTATCATATTAATAAAGTCAGAAATGTTCGATGAGATAATTATTGTAGTGCATTTTAAATAATCAATATCTATTTTACTTATGTGAGTGATTTTCAAAATTGACAACTTGCAAAGTAACTATTCTCATTAAATACATCATTTGTTGTAAAATGACTATTTGCAAAAACTAAAATCTGCAGTACGATAATTAGAGAAAGTTGTAGAGTGTGATAGTAAATCACAAACCTCCTTTTTCTTAATCTGCTTTTCCTTATTTTCCTTCTTCTTGTTGCTTCTGAGGTCCTTCACTTCGGTCAGCTCCTCAACTTCAGGAGATTCATCAACGTCATCACCACCACCAAGGGCTTCTTGGTCACGACGCTCAGCCTGTTAAACAAAAGCAAAATGCTTATTATAAAAAAAATCTACAACATTATTGAAACCCTGACATCATACTCCCATGAAAAATTTTATTATTTGTTTAAATATTATAATCAATACACACAATATTGGAATACCATAGAACCTCTCTTTACTGTCATATCTAAGGTTTTTCTTATGCTGTGTGTCTGAGGTACTTTTTTATCTATTATTGTTAACCCTATTTGTTCAATAACTTGCGAAAATGCATTTCTGAACACTCAGTATAAGTTAAACTTAGTTTAAACTCAGCTTAACTTGCCAGTGAGCTATGAAAAAAATACAATAGAATCATGATCATACACTAAATGACAACATTCATGTGGCTCTGATTGCATATACCTTCATCTTTATTATGTACTATACATTTTGAGAAAGATAATTTGTATCATACTATTAGAACTGTATGCCTTAATAATAAGGTTTAATTATGGTTGCAGCATTTCACTATTTTTGGGTGTCAATTGAAGAAAATTCTATAGCTACTTATATTACTAATATGTATTAATTTTGCTTCCATGTATTTTTGAAACTATTAATTTTAGAGATCAACAAAAAGTACATACTATATCTAAGTAATATGATATTACCTACTCACTACAAACATAGATAAAGTTATGAAAATTGTGAAGGAGTTAATAATAAGAATAGTATTAATATGGATTACTTACACAATGTGAGACAGTAATAAAGCTTATTTTATCATAAAAGGTTGTTTCCACTCAAATAACTAACTCCCAGCATCAAAAAATCCTGCCAATTGAAGTTTTTTTTTCCTATGTAATTTCTGGCAATGGTCATAATATTTGAGAGTATGTAAAGAGCTGTATAAAAACTCCATCTAGCACCAGCTTATTGAACTACTCAATGGACAGATAATGAACTTTTTGAAAGTATTCAGAAATGCATGAATAGATAAACTTATATATACTATAGTTATATTTGACCAAACAATAGCTAATGAGTAGTTAACTAGGAATGTCAGAAACCAGGCGTTTTTCTTTCTATCTATTTTAGTCTATATAACTATTTTAGTAAATATGCTTTTTCAATAAAAAATAATTACATTGTACTTTTCAAAAAAAAAATTATGAGATTATTGAAAGAGCACTATCTAAGGATACTATGATATGGTTATTTAGAAACTCACATATCTAGGCACATTGCACTCTGCCAAACTGAAAAAAAATATTCACAAAAAATCTACCAGCGCCATTCTATATTAAAAATAATATTGTAGGTTATCAAAGTTCAACAACAGCAATTAAATATAAGAACAAACCTCTTTGAGCACACGTTGAAGTTCCTCTACTTGAGCTTGAAGAGCACGGGCAGCATCTTCATCGACATCAGGTCCAACTGCACTCAAAACTCTAATGGTTTCCTCCTCAGGCTCTAAAGTATCCACAGGCTCTACATTATCCACAGGCTCAACTTCTACCTGGCAACCTGCCTCAACATCCTTTTCTACCTCCTTAGCTTTTTTGCCTCTCTTAGTAGGGCTCTCCTTCTTTTCTTCAGGAGCTTTTACTTTCTTCTTCTCACTCTTCTTAGGCACCTCCTGCCAAAGCCCATCGTCAAAATCAGCTGGTTTATCAGCCTCAACAACCTTTCCTTTCTTAGCTTTCTTGTCAACTGTAGTTTCTTTCTTGGCTGTTTTAGGTTCAACTGGCCTCTCCTTGGGTTTAGGTTTTTCGGTTTCTTTGGCCTTATCCTCTTTTTTCTCCTTAGTGGGGGATTTCTTAGAGGTATCAGATTTAGTCTTTACATCATCTACAGTGCGGTTGGGCGAAGATTTCTACAAGATATAAAAACATCAATTATAAGAAATATCCAATGGTCTACTCATTACGTTTAACAGCAGATTATTTCAATTGATATGAATTCACAGAAGATCAGTTGTTTTATGAAAGAATTAAAAGTGTTTCAATATGGTACTATGTGTACTAAAATTATAAGATTAATCATTGAAACATAATAGATTATTTCTTGTCCACAATTGTGACATTAATATAAAATATATATTGAATAAATAAATACCTAGTGTTTTTTTTTATTTAACATACAAATTAAAAAAAATCACTAGAAATTTAAGTGTGGATCTTTCTGAATATGTTCTTCCTGATGTAAGTTGGACTCCTCCCAATCATACAACATTCAATTGACAAACTCTGAGTAGTAATTAAACAATCACATATGACTTGAACAAGTCAAAAATAGCTTTTTATGTAATTCTTTACTGTTCCATGTAATCTGAATGATATAAAAAGAGAAGATATTTCCCAAGGAAAATACAACCAATAGTTTTTTCATGCTAACAATAAATTTCCAAATGCAGCTAAACTAGGAACTTAGAGCACATGGATTAATTAATTTATCTTTTTAGTAGGCAACATATGTTGTTAGGTTAAAAATAAAATGAGCACACTGATGACAAAGGCGGGAGAAGATAATGTAGGTAACATGTTTTTGAGCTCACCTTGTCCTTCTTTTTAGTCTTCTTGGTGGAAGATTTCTTATCGTCCAATACCAAGGGTAGCTTGTCGAACTGCGGCTGCTCGGCCGAGTGGAATCCAAATACAAAAACGAGTGCTGCGCATACTAAAACAACTGCTACAGCCGCCGCGGTGAACACAAACTGAGTGTTAGACACCTGATTCAAAATTTCCATTTTGTAGAGCAAATCGAAATCGGCAAAATTTTATAGTTCACATATAAAGTTATCGATAACGTATGATAATGTTGAACAAAATTAATTCCACAGTGATAAAAGCAGACACGGAGACATGATGACGCGGCTGTGACGTGCCAAAAAATTGCGATTTCTTGTCGTCTGGGTTACCATTTAAATAAAATTGAAAAAAAAAATATGTTTTTATGTTCAGAGAAGAGTATACATAACTTGTTTTTTTATTTAATTCGTCAGGATTAGAAAATGTGTCTTTAGAAATTACACCAATTTTATAAGGCAATGGTTTATTATATTCTGTAGATTTTTCGGAAAGTACCGGTTTTCACAAGGTCAGATTACAGATATGGGTCCGTAAAAGCATAGTGCAAATCAAAACAAACTTGTAGCATATAACCAATGACGTTGCAAAGAATTCACATGGCTTTGACATCAATGCTCTACTTGAGTGAAAAATGTTTGAAAGAATGACTTTATTTTGTAGAATCCTACTATTTTAGCAAAATTAGGGTGGATTTTACCAAAGCAGACAGCTATTAGCTGTAGCAATGCAATTATCCAATCCAAGATGAGGAAATTATACCACTGAATTTTCTGGTAGACTGAACCTGCTATTTCTACGTCTACTGCACAATAACAATGAGTTTTCCTAAGGCCACGAAAAAACTCCAACAAATTTATTAACGCAAAACCCATTGAATTACATTTGAATGGATAACGGTATATGGTATACCTAGACTAGCGTCATTCAACACAGATTTTAAGGCTTAGTAGAGTTAAAAATTCTGGGGTTACTAATATAGATTAATTAGGTATTTCTACAAACCTAGGCATTATTAAAAAGAATGCTCATAGGAACAAAAAAGCAACAACTATTAAATTTTTTTTTATTTCTTACTTGTACTCGCTGCACAAATACAAATATTCGGGGATAATTCCCCAAGTATTTGTATTCTTTACAGGCTAATCCCTGACCTAGACAAACAGTACTTAAAACCAGTGCCTATTTCTTTTTGAATGGTCTAAATTGGTTGAAACTTTAGAGAGGTAGTGACATCATGATAAGTTTTGCTTAAAAAAACACTGGATTCGGTTAGGCAAAATCCATTAAACTCTTTGATGCCGTATAAAATAATGAAGTTACGCGAAAAATACTTACTACGTTCTTCCGTTAAGGTGGACAAAAAGAGAAAGCTGGTGATGAGTAGCGGATTCGATTTGCATACGAAGTGACTAGTGTGCCGTAAAAACATGCAAATCGTTAATTACGTTGGTGCTTGAAATCATATAATATGAAAATCCTATTTAACTGTTGAAATCTTTTATTCCAGTACACATTCCAATACACCTTAAATAGTTTTTAGGGTTCAGTACGCTTCATTGTCCGTCCGTTTGACCTAAGTGGAAATCTTTTCAAATGTAACAGGTAAACAGTTGATTTTTTTCACAAAATATTTTTCGTTAGTATGGTCGATTGCCTCACAATAATAAGAAACAATATATAAGGTGTCCCAATAGAAGAATCTCTTTTTTAAGGAACGCATATTGAAACCGATTTCACTAAAATTAAATCAGCCGAGTACTTTGATCTCGATCAGTTTCGCGACTTTTAGACTTACACTATGGTTCAAATCACGCAAACACTGCTGTTTTTTTTTTTTTTTTTAATCTTTATTTAAGGAGCTTTTTCGCTCAGCGAATATGCCGCTCCGTAAGGCATCAAAATTATACATAATAATGTCAATATCAATAATCACAATTGCACTGAGTTGTAACTAAGAACACAACCTCTTTTTTAGGCCAATTTTTTCTAGAGCTAGTACCATTTTGGCCTTGTGGGACATAGGAAATGATAGGTAACTGTTACACAATCCAATAGAACTGTCGTCGAGTAATGCCCTCCTAGCTAATTCGTTTCGGACACATTCCATTAAAATGTGGTACGCATCTTCGTCTTTGGCACACGCCGTGCATAAAGGAGAACTTATTTTGCGCATTAGATGAGCAAACTTATTCAAAGGAATGTGTCCGGATCGCAATCTTAATAACAGAACCAGGTCTTGCCTATCAAGCTTGCTGTTATCAATCCACGGTGAGCTCAGTGGTTGCGGCTGGATGGTTCTGAACCAGATTCCTTTTTCTCGTGACCTAACATCAAAATATTCTTTCCATAGATCCTGACAAAGTTTTTTAACAATAAATAAACAGTCACTATAAGGTGGGTACAAGGAAAAGTCTACGCCGTCACTACACGCTTGTTTTGCCAACAAGTCAGCAGTCTCATTGCCGCTTATGCCAATGTGGGATGGAATCCATTGTAAAATAATTATTTTAGACTGTGATAGTAATTCCAAAATTGATTTTAATATTGCAAAGGCAATCGGTAGACCTCGAAACGTCGAAGTACATCGAGCCAAATGTTGAAGCGCACTCTTTGAATCTGTGAAAATAACAGCTTTCTTAATGTCAATTGATTCCACATAAGATAAGGCTTCGGCGATTGCGATGAGCTCTGCGTGCATTATTGATATGTTATTGTTTATTTTAAGTTTTACACAGGCTTGATTTGTTTCGTCAAAAAAGGCAGCCCCAATGCTACTGGCTTCTTTTGACCCATCTGTAAATATTTTGTAGAATTCTGAATATTTTAAAATTATCCCGTTACATATATTAATTAACTCAGATCTGGTATAATCACGTTTAGCTTTAGTTAAAGGTTCAATAAATTTAATTATGTTATGTAGATTTATGCTATTTACCCAGGTAGCAAGGGAAAACATTTCTAATTTGGAACTAGAGTGAATGGGGGTGTCCTTTATGGTATCATATAGTGTAACCAGTAACGGTATTTTCTTGCTTCTCCAGTAATAAATATCTTTTAGTGCATGTAGCTGTTTTATAGCTGCTATCGCAGGTCCGTCTTTAAATGAACAAACCTTGAGGCAGAATTTACCTACTAAATAGTGTCTCCTAACTTCGAGGGGTTGTAGCTGAAGGTCAACTTTCATGACATGGATCGGAGTCGTTTTGATGTACCCACCAATTACACGCATAGCCAGATTCTGCATTCTGTCTAGTTTCAGTAAATGTGTTTTACAACAGAATTTACTACTGCCATACAAAAAACTGGCATAGTCTAGTCTACTTCGCGCAAGAGAGATGTACAAACGTCTTAGATGTTTTGGGTGTACTCCCCATCCCGACCCTGATAAAACTTTAAATAAATTAAGATGCTTTGTTATTTTCACCCGTAGCTCATTTATATGTTTCGCCCATCTTAACGCGCTGTCCATCCATAAACCAAGATATCTAACTGAATCTACCAATTCCAAGCTGATACTGTTGAGTTTCAAACGTCTGATTTGGTTATTATCTCTTGTCCTTTTTCTGGTAAAAATACATACTTTACTTTTGTTTGGTGAAGCTTCTAAGCCAATGTTTAAGAGTAGCGTAGACAGAACATTTAAAGCCCTTTGCATATTATCAAAACAACATGTAAGGTTTTTATGTCGATAGAATAAAACGAAATCATCGGCGTACTGTGAAATGAATACGTTATCTATTTGTTTACATATATTCATCGTTGCGATATTAAACAACAAAGGAGACAATGGGTCGCCTTGAGCTAACCCTTGTCTTGTTTTTCTACAAAGGGTAACATTATCAATAATAACATTTAAATTTCTATCAACTAAAAAATTCCAAAGATAGTCGCACATTCGTATACCTACATCTAGTTTGTCTAATAATTGTACTAGCGCCCTTATGTCTACATTATTATACGCATTGTTTATGTCAATAAAACATCCAAGAGATGACTGATTTTTGCTGAAACCTGTTTGAATCATAGTGACCAAGTAACTGAGATTTTCTAAGCACGATCTAGACTTTCGGAAACCTATAGTAAAGTCAGAAAACAGACATTTATTTTCTAGGAACCATTCTAATCGTTTGTTTATGACTAAGTGAAATATTTTACATAAGCATGATATTAGAGATATAGGCCGCAGTGATGAGTCAGAGCTTGGGTCTCGACCGGGCTTAGGTATCGGTATAATGTGTATGTCTAGCCATTGTTTTGGAACGAAACCGTGCATAAGAAATTTATTATATAACTTTTGCAACATATTCATGCCTTCCTCAGGTAAATTTCTAATCATTGAAGACGATATTTTATCCAGGCCAGGAGCAGTGTCAGATGTTTTAATGCATTTTCTAATTTCTTCTGCTGAGATTGGCGATTCTAGTTTAGTGTTTGTCGAAAAAAATACCGGTTTGGTATCTAGGACAAAATCAGGTGTTAAATTATGCAATAATAATGTTATACAGTCTTTGTCTATGCATCTATTGCACGTCTTAGACCCTTTTAGCCACTTCATGCGATTCCATACAACGCTAGAAGACAAAGTATTATCTATGAACGTGCAGAAGTTGTGAAAAGATTCTTGTCTTGCCTGCCGTGTTAATTTCTGTGCTGCAGCAATTTTATTCTTAAGGAGTGTTAAATTATTAGGTATCGGGTTACTTCTAAATGTGGCGAGAGCCAAACGACGCTCGGCTACAGCTTTCGATAAAGTAACACTCCAGTAAGGCTTGGGTCTGAAATTACTGTACGGGTTTTGATTGATCTTCGTATACGGAATATATGTGTCTGCCGCTTTATTTATTTGTTCTACAAAACAGTTGTATGCTTCTTGGCAGTTCTCTGGTATAGTGAGATCGCTAAATACACGTGTTAAAAATGTCCTATATGAAGACCAATCAGCCTTTTTGAAGTTTCGTTTTATAATTGGATCAATATGCGATACACATTCTGATGATAATTTTATTATCAAGTGGTCGCTGCCTAAAGATTCATTAGTGACGTTCCAATTAAATTTTACTGCAATATCAGTTGAAATAATAGATAAATCTGGAGAGGACTTCTGTAATCTACCATCTACTAATTTAATCCTAGTTGGTGATCCATCATTTAGGGTTATAAAATCAAAATTAATTAAGGAGTTAAAGATTTGGTAACCGCGTGCCTCTGTTTTATAGGACCAACTACTATGGTGCGCGTTGAAGTCACCAAGCACCAATGTTTTTCTATGACACAAAGAAAATAATTCGTCCCAATCTAGTTGAGATGTATCAATAGAAGATGGACAGTAAATTGACAAAATATTCTCTAATGACGAGCAATTAAAAATTTTTACGTGTAAAATTTCAATACCTGAGTTAGATACGTATGATTGAACCTCTTGAGCGACAACTGAAAAGTGTGTCAAAATTGCTACACCTCCCCAACCTCCTGCCCTATCCCTACGAAAAATATTATAGCTACTTACTCTCATATCTAATTGTTGTTCGTACCATGTTTCACTTAGAGCTGCAACATGGACCTTCTCCTGCGCTAGTAACTGTTCAAGTGATACAAGCTTATTCCTCAAACTTTGACAGTTCCATTGGATTATGTTTAACTTAAATAAATGTTGGTTGTTATCCATTATAAACCATGAATGTTTTTATAAAAGGCAAATCCCTGAAATAGTTTGCCATAAATGATACTAGCCATTTAACACTAATTTTTGCTGCGGATTTAAATTTAGCTACGATCGAACCATTCTCCCCAAAAAATATATCCTTTATCCTTTCCAAAAATCCATTAAATGTAAAATTGTCTTCCTTCTCACTTTTATATTTATTCTTCGATTTCTCTCCCCTCTCTTCATTTTTGTTGGTTGGACTGGCCTCACAATCTGTATCCGTGTAACAACATTCCCAATCAAAGCTATGGTCATTATTTATTTCTTGATTCTGCTTTGTCTTTTTAGATTTTTTTCCGTTCTTCTTTTTATTTTTTGTTGTTAATGTAGGGTCATCGCAAAGTTGGGGTTCCAACTGATTATCTCTACTGGTTGAAGGTGTTAAAATAGAAGCATAAGTTTGTGTATTTTTAGTAGCTGGAAAGATAGTATCATATTCTTCTTCTCCAATATTATGGCCTAGTCTGGGGTGATAAGCCGTCTCGGTTTGGGATCCATGCACTACTGCATGTGACCGTTCTTCAACTTGCGGTGTAGTCATCTCTGGTACGTACATCGTTTGCGCTTTACGGTAGGTACAATTAAAATCAGCCATTATACCTCTTATTTTTTTCTCCTTAATATACATAGGGCACTTTTTGCTAAGAGCTAGGTGATTACCGGTACAATTCACGCATACAAACGTTGTAGCTTCGCAATTTTCGTGGTTTTTGCCACATTTGGGGCAGACAATTCTTTTTCTAGGGCACATTTTTCTAGGATGACCAAACTTCCAACAATTTGAGCATTGCGTAACCGGGAAAATGTATGGTTCAACTCTCACCCGTATCCCATGTGCGTAAACATATGAAGGAAGAGACGATCCCTTAAAACAAAGTCTCACGCACTCACTTTCCGTCCATCCGGCACCATTGTCTGATCTACGTGTCAAGCGTTTGATCGATAATATGTCAACATCAGACTGTATGGTCTCCACCATATTTTCTTCACTCAAGTCGAGCTCAACATTTCTAACCACACCGTAAGAAAAACCAACATCTGATGTTTTGAACATTCTCCAACCTCGTTTTTGTATCTCTTCGGAAGACATACATTTTTTAAAGCTGCCTTCATTCGCAAATCTTATCATTATTTTGAAAGCGTTTATATATTTGATTTGTAGGATATCATCTATATTGTTATCTTTCATTATACGTGCAAAAGCAAATTGTTTAGGCAATTCCACTCGAGACGTTATAAATACGTCTAATTTTTCTGCTGGGCTAATTTCTTCTGTTGAGTTTTCTTTGCGGATTCTGTGCCTTTTTCCATCTCTTCCAACCATAATCCAATTTTCTTCTTCATCTTCCTCTCGTCCACGTTTGCTCATCATCTCCGAATTGATTTCGCTTGCGATTCCCTTCTCCACTGATTGAGTACAATCTTCAATATGCTGCTCAGAACTTTCTTCTATATTGCCCACATTCAATTCAGCATGATTTCTTTCTTCTACCCGTCGAATTGTGTCCTCTTCCATCGCGAATAAAGTGCAAACAAATGCACAAAACCCACGACGCTTCGCGCGGAATCGCGCGGTACCGTTATCTGGTCAATCAATATGAGCGCTTTAAACAATACGCTCTCGCGACTTGACTCATCGACAGCTACGGTCGCACTGAACACTGCTGTTACTGCATACATTACAAAAGCTTTGTTCATAACTGAAATACGAGAATATGCACTATTTGCGCGCAAACGATGTGAACCAATATGTAGCCGCGCTTATAACATCTGCTAACTGTCAATTTGCTTTTTGGCAATTGACTCAAAATAGCCTTTACGTCAATAATTGATAATAGAAGTATTGCATTTCAAGGCATTCTTTTGTGAACAGATGTTTGAACGATCAACATTCTAACCACAACAATAAAAATCTCCTCATCTATCTGTCAAGATTTGAGTTTGACATTTGTGCATACATTGCACTAACACTTTTCTGTGAGCGTTGTTTGCGGCCGGAGATGACGTCAAAGATGACGTCATTATGCTATCGCAGTGTCTTTTTAGCAAGTTATGAACCGACCGTTTGCGTGTACACAGTGCAAATAGCGCATATTTGCGTGAATTGAACCACAGGGTTAATTTAACATGTGGACTCCTGACATGTAATAAAACACACCACTGTGGCAGTGATGGCATATACAAGCGTCAAACTTGGTATGATTATAATAATAACAAATATTTTTAAAATATTTTAAGAAAATATCAAATTAATATTTTAATAAAACACTTACAAAATATAAAAATATATCTAATGACAATTCCGCCTAATTTTCCTGCTAAGCCGACGTGAAGTCACAAACGCCACGCAGCCAAACCTGAAGAATTTTTCTACGCGTTTCGCTTCTACACGAAGCATCCTCAGGAGGTCTTGACTCTGCGAGCGCACGATCGCCATTTTTGTGCGCCATGACATACATGAGCGGAATGTTGAATTATATTATCTAAACCTTTGATTTTCTACGGTTGTAGGCGAGTCTCGGTACGTGACGTTATCACGCAGTAATGACCCATTAAAAATACAGATACATACATAACTACAAGATGATAAGAGATGTATGTATAGTTTGATGAAATCCCGATGAGTGATGATATCATACAAGCGATGCTCCCAGCGGGCGCGCCCGGGCAATAGGATGTAGCCGTAAAGAAAACCTTAATAACTTCGTTATTTCTTGATGGATTTAAATCATTTTATATAAATATTTATAAGCATATGCACACAATTAGAAATCAAATATCATATTATGTGAATGATCTTCGTTGGCATATTTTAGCCGAGTAGTTAGCAGAATATTTGTTTTATAACTGGTCACTCTGTTTATAAATACAGAGGTTAGGCATAAAGACCATGTATACAGTTGCCTATAAATTAAAAAAAATTAAGTAAGGTTATATTATTTCAGACCATTGTGTTGTGTTTAGCTTAGTATACAAAACTACCTATACTTGTTTAATTTAACTGATATTGTCTACAATGGTTAGCGGCAATAAAAAAAAGCGAAAGAATAATCGCAGTAACAAAAAGAACAAAATTAAACGTGATAACCAAAATGCACGCGCCACTGTGAACCAAGAAGATATCAATGAAAGTGTTGATGATGAACTCGAGCAGCCAGTTAATAAGAGATCTCACAATGAAGAAGATTCAGATGCTGATGAGCAGCCTATGAAGAAAAAAAAAAAGAAACAACCTGTAACAACAGACCCTTCTGATAATAAAGGGAAAAAATCCATTCGACAAATGAAACGTGAGAAACATGCTCAACGACAAGCAGAAGAAGCTGCAGCTGCCAAAGACCAGCTTAAATCTCAATGTATCAGTTATTTGTCACAATGGAAACATGATAAGCAAAACTGGAAGTTTATGAAAGGTAAACAAGTATGGCTTTACAAGAATAAATTCTCTTCATACTTACTTCCTGATTCTTCATGGCCAGTATTCTTAGAGTACTTTGAGTCTGCAAAAGGTAATATTCGAAATCTATTGTTAAAAGATGCCAATGAAGTCATAAAACAAATGGATGAGTGGACAGAATCACAAAACAAGACAACGGAAAGCTCAACTACAAAAGATACTAATGATGAAGGTGAAAAAGAAAGCAACACAGAAGACCCCAAGAAACCAGATGATGCAGCTTACAAACGAGCTAGGGACCTAATACAATGTCTAGAAGAATAAACTGTAGTTTTATTTTAATTCTCCTTTATTATTAACTACATCGGTAACAATAAATAACAAAGCGCATATCAACTGTTTATTTATGCTTTCACTTCAGCTTTTGACTCTTCAGAAGTAAAATGCTCAATCCATTTGCGAAGCTTGTCTGTATCCTGTAGTCCAACTAGGCGTTGATGAACTTTGCCATTCTTGATGGCAATCAAGACAGGGACAGAACTCACTTCATAATCAAGTGCAAGGTCTGTTTGTTCATCAATATCAACTTTAGCAAGGACCACTTTCCCTTTATTCTCTGTAATGATTGATTCAAGCCGCGGAGTAAGGAGCCTGCATGGATTACACCAGCTGTAATAAATAATGTTGGGAACATTGTAACCATTATGTAGGTATGAATTGCATATAATATATATGTAACAAGGGTTTGTACCCTATAGGAGTACCTATCACAAATTTTATTCGAATTAGACCTTAGTTCACTTACGTCGCAAAAAAATCCACTACAACGGGCACTTTACTGTTAATTACTTTATCTTTGAAATCTTCTGTGCTTTGAATTTTTACAATGTCACTTTTCACAGCTGTTAGTGAGAAACTCCGCGTTGAAACATTTCTCCCCAATAAGGTGCTGCGCGTGAACAAATTTGTAAAGTTTTTGACCAGCATATTGAATAATACGTGCAAAAATTCTTTGAAAAACTCTGAAACAAGAAATTGTAAGAAAATTTATGACATTTCGTTCACATTTGACATAAATGATATGACCATAGATCAAATAGAATATATACTACGTATAGATACAAATCAACTGAACAACGAAGCCATTGTTAAAGGTGAACATGAATTGGGACTGATGACAGTAACTATTAAGTATTCTGCGACTGTCTAGTGCTTGAAAACGGGCGAAATCACTGACATTTATGTAAACTAGTGATGGGACATTTATATCAAAGCTGCTATAGTAACCTATTCGACTTCAGTTTCCTGATTTAAAAAATAAAACACTTATTTTTATATATAAATTTTTATTCAGATAAACTGTCATGACCGCTATTTCTTTTTAAATGCAGACTTTACCTTTGAATTCAGCGGTACATTTCTTTGGTACTAACCTATATGACAAACTTTAGGGATGCCCGATCCGAGTCGATCTTCCAGAAGATCAATTTAAGGACATACAATATACCGATTTATTGAATCGATTCAACAGATCGCGATCTTCGCCTAGATTGATTTGTAACCCTTCAGGAAAATCGTATGGTATCAACTAAAACCTTGACGTCAATCGAATTGTAACGTAAGAATACCTGGCGGGGCTTTCGTTCGCGCGTTTACGATGTACGATGAGTGATTGATTACTATATTGCTTTATATGTTTAATACCATAAGTATGTACATCGAAATATGTATAAACAAGAATTTATTAAGTTACCTACAGGCTGAGTGTGATGAGATGAGAAAAAATATATTTTTAATAAGTTTTATTTGTTATCTATGGTTATATATATATATATATATATATATAAAATAGACGTTAGAGATTACATGCACTGCTGACTTTATTTAGTTATATGTTTTGAAATAGTAAACAAGTATGTATCGTGGCAAGTAATGAGCATTTTTAAGTATATGAGGTATAAGAATTAATTAATCTTAAGAATAACAATATTCATGTACAGAGAAACACATTTAAAACATAGTAAAATTTAAATACCTACCGGATTGCGCAGTGTACACTAAATAAAGTTGTTACTTAATAATATATACTTAAAACAGTTAATTACTTACGTTTTATAATTATATACAAAAATTAACAAAAAACAATTCAAGCTCTCACTCCCCACTCGGCGAGTAGAGATCCCCAGCTGCATTTATCTACATAAAACTACTTTATGATCTGAATGTGTCCAATCCTCAATACTATTCTATAACACATCAATCTCTAAGAAATACCTCTTGTACAGAACAGAATAGTCATAATATCTACCCTCATTAAATTTTTTATCCAAAACGAAGTGTGAGGTGGCACGCTCTGAGTCATGTCGTGAGTCAGTAACTCCGTGTTTATTAAGGCCTATAATATAGTGAGACATTTAGCGAGAGTTTACAGTAACTAAGGTATCTTACTATAATATAAATTATTTACCACAGTAATCGTTGAAAAATCCTTTAAAGCAAGGCTTTTTAAAAGTACAATGTACATAACGTATTTTATTGTATATTTTTGCGCCTTCATAATAAATGATTTCGAATATGAATTTGTATATATTATATATATTTTTCCGCAGTTGGTGCGATGGATTCTTAGGCAAAGATTACTTATTGTCTATGCATTCTTTTCTGGATGTAAATTTTTTTGTAAATTTGATATCGTTTGTTAGTATTTTGCGTATTAAAATGCAAGTAATATATTTATAAGTTTGTGTTAGGTTCATAAGTTTGGTTTCCTTATCAATTCTCATAGAGGGCGATAAATAGTCGTATTGAAAAAGAGTTTTATTGTGCTGCTTGTAGTATTTTGGATTAGTTTTAGCTGTTGTTCCCCATATTTCTATCAGATAATCTATTAAAGACTTGACCATAACATTATAAATGGTGTACTTCACAGGTTTTAGTAGACAACGTGCTATGCTACTTAGTGCGCCTGTGAGTGGCACGAGTTTGGATCTGATGTTGTCAATGTGTGGTCTCCACGTTAGTTTACTATCAAGAATTAACCCTTAATATTTTGTATTTCGTTAATATTCTTACCGTTTATAGTTAAATTATTGTATGTGCCGAGTTATTTGTTTTTTGCTCTAAAAATAATAATTTGTTTTTTATCCATGTTTATGCTTAGTAAATTTGATTAAAGCCATATATAAATCGTATTGGGTTTCTTCCATCAAAGATTAAATTGAATAACCTGAATAAAATAGACTCGTGTCATCAGCATATAGTGCGATGTCTCCCTTTAGACCAATCTCATGTAAGCTGTTAATATAAACCAAGAATAACAAAGGACTAACGATTGAGCTTTGGGACAGGCCGCAAGTTACTCATTGAGGTTCACTGTTATATTCACCGAGTTTTACAACTTTGTTCTTAAGATAGAATCAAAATATGTCATAAGCAGAGTTTAATAATACTATCTCATGCAAGGTAAAAAGTTTCTAATATTACCAATATCTCTTAGGTTTAATCTCGCTTTAAAGAATGGGATTTATCCACCTGAATGGAAACTTTCAAGAGGTATTACCATCCCAAAAACCTCAAATAAATTATCGGTTGAGAAATATCGCCCAATAGCCATTCTGCCCACTATTGGAAAAATCTTTGAATGCACCAATCATAAAAAACTGTACATGCAAATCCAACCATTCCTGTGCGAAGAATAACATGGGTTTAGAAAAAAGAGGTCAGCAGGCCTACCAGCGTCTCTTATTGCAGTTTAATGTAAGACTTGAAATGAACCGTTCCACTAATTCGTACCATAGTGTCACACAATCCGCACACATCACGTTGTATCCTAAGCAGCGCTGCTTATACTCCGCTTATGATTTTGTTCATTCATTTTATGGGTGTTTTCGTACCATCGTCTGTTATCTGACAGGTTCTTTACTGCTAGTTTGACGGCTAGTTTTCAATTTTATGGAACTTAAGTGAATCATAAAAAGTTGCTATTGTACGTACTTTTTGTATTCAATTTGAAGTAAAATTGTGTTGACAGAGATAGTCGCAAGCAAAGTAAGTAATGTTTTGGTTATTGTATAGTCGTAACATACGTAATTTCGTTTTTGCTCCATTAATATCACAAATTGACTAAATTGGGCAAACCATTACTTTTTAGGTTATGATATTTACCTAGAAAAATACATTTCCTTTCAATACAAGCTCAGTGCTATGATGAATAAACTTCTTTATTAGTCTGAGACTCTATAATTATTACTTAGGTATTCTTGCCTCCAAATCTTGATTTTCTACTGTAAGAAAACTTCTATGGCGATTCTTTGATAAACCAATTTAACCAATGTAATGTTCCTATCTAAACATTGATGTAAGTATATATATGCACGCACTATACGCAATTCAAAGTTTAGATATAGTAATGTGTTTCAGATGGACGAAGAGTTAATGCTTGAATTTTTTATGCAAAATAGCACTGCGTTTGTACTTACGGCATTGAAAAACTATGATTCACGCACGACACCGCCCGGTTTCTCGACGGCTATTCAAATCTATGATCAACTAACAAAGCTGCTAAGTTAACAGCACTGTCAAATCAAATTGGGTTGCTGAAAGGGCGATTAGGATAAAATTAACTAATTAGAAATCAATGATAACTGATCAGAGAAAGTAAATTTTGTATATGGCAACCTCCCTTTTTCCCTTCAATATGATTTATCGTTCATTCACTTTCGTGTCATGTTGACAAATTAAAAGGCGGCAATTGGGTGAATTTTTCAAAAACTGATCCTAAGCGAGTGCAATTTATTTGATATTGTTTAATTTTTAAATTCTATTGTAATGGCTACTTCAAGGAGAAAAAATTACACGGAACGCGAGAAATGCTCGCTGTTGAGTATAGCCTGTACCTGGCCCTGAACTCCTCGTCACTATAATGTTCCATGGGATACATTATTTGGCGATAAACTCTAGACCTGGTTGCTCATCTTCACTGCTACTAGTCAATGACAAATATGAAAGAGAGGATTCAATCACCTACACTATAAAGAGCAATCCAAGTATAGTTTTATTTGTTTATGTATTGTGCACAGAAATCTTTTTGGCTGATATGTTTTCACGGTTCCGTTTTAATCACTTTGCAGGAATGTCAAAATAGTCCGCTAATAGTAACAGAAGTGGATATTTATATAAAGTTCTGAGAAAACAGCAAAATAGGGAGCAAAGTTGGTAATTTACACGTTAATCGTCCGATCTCGGTAGATTAGCTAACAAATGATTTGACAGCGGGTTGACATGACATTTCAGCTTGATTGCTCGTTCAGAAACCCAACTTACGATTTAACTAGAGATTAGTGTTCAAATTTGACTGCTGTGTTAACTGATCAGAGATTACAATCAAAGTACTTGATCAGTATTCCTGCAACCCGAACTCGACTTAACAAGAGATTTGACACATGATTACTTAATTTGTTATTTGAATAGCCATCGAGAAACCGGGCGTAACTCCAAAACAAATAACAAGAGTTGGTTTTTGTAAGTACGTACACAAACTTTATTCCGCAGTGAAAGAAACTGTTTTAAAATCATAAATGGCGCCTATACTGCTAAAGTGCTGCCAGCAGTAGGAAGATATTTTAACGCAAAAAAGGAACAAAATTTGTGAAAAAGGTTTGTAATAAACCAGATAATGTATTGAAAATTACATGATAGTTAAAGTAAAAAGACTTAAAATTTAAAAATGAAAAGTTAGCTAGACGCTTTCGTTTAATTTAACGACTGTATGAATAAATAGGCTGTGAAAATGTTACCGATGGCGCAGCATCATGGCACATTCATTAATATTAGGATGTATCCTGGTAACACACGCCTTCGTTTTAAAACCCATCATTAAATATTGTCTTGATATGCGAAACTATCATTTAATACAAAAGTACGTTTATTTAGGAATATATGTCAACAGAGTATATAAAATACATATGAACAGAAGAAAAACATAATTCCTAGACTAAAAATATGTTACATTTATTAAATTCAAAAAATAATCTCATTACCTGGTAAAAGCCAATGCATAAATATTCGGGTTTACTGACGAAAAAAATTGAGAGAGCGAAATAGACACACATAGCAATAGTTTTATCCCTTTTGCTCAAACGTTTTACAACTGGCTAAAAATCCGTATTCATTCATTCATTCGGTCGTCAAACTGTATAAACGCAGCGCTGCTATTTAAAGACCCTGGTACCATTTTAGTGTAGTTGATTAGAAGCGCTGCCTTTACACTGCCTTGCAAATAGACCGTTTGCTAATCGACGCTGGTAGGGGTCCAGTTAACACTAATCTCCTGACACTCGTTAATTTAATTTTTTCGAAGCTGGACTTCAGGGGCAGTTAGATGTACTGTACTTCGACTTTCGGAAGGCAATTGATATAGTATAGGGTCAACCATAACACACTGCTAGCAAAGCTTAGTGCGCTAGGATTCACTCCTGCCCTCTCCATTTTATCGCTAACTATCTTTGCAATCGTCAGCAATATGTTCGTCTCGGATTGTATGAATCCCAACCCTATCATACGCGTTCCGGAGTAAGTCAGGGTTCAGGTGCTTGGGCTGCTTCTTTTAATCCTTATGATAAATGACTCCTTGAATTCTCAAACATGCTAAATGTCTTCTGTATACTGATGATCTGATATTGTTTTTAGAGATAAAAACAATAGATGATTGTCTGCAGTTACAGCAAGATATACCTAGGTGCCATTCATCGGTGGAGTGTAATGAATAAAATGGAACACATCAAAATGCTATGTTCTGACTTTCTGACCCCCAATCGAGTTTCAATACAAATTGGACCAATGCACTATAGCGCGCTCCACAACCGTAAAACACTTGGGTGTCACATTTTACCGAAAGCTCACGTTTAACGACCACATCGCATTAGTTGCAAAGGAGATATCAGGGGCTGGGATTTGTTCTGAGGAATTCTCGAGAGTTTCAGAATTTGGATGTAATCAAACTCATCTGTAGCGCTCTTGTTCGAAGTAAGCTGGAAGCCAGTGCCTGTGTGTGGCACCCGCACGACAATAATTGTACACTTCTATTGGAGAAAATTAAGAAAACTCAGGTATATTTACAATTATTTGTTGGATACATGTATGGGTTCTACCCATACATGTATCCAACAAACTATTTGCTTGGATCTCTAGGATATAACTCCTTGGAAGTAAGAAGGGCTTGCGACCAGCTGGTGATGGTCTGTAAAATACTTCGAGGGAAAGTGGATGCCTCTGGCCTCCAGTCTCTAATATGTAGATTGTTTATACCAGATCACTATCTTAGGGGTAGGGATCACGAATTGCCGGCCACTCCGAGGTATAGGACAGTATCTTACCCCAACTCCCCGATACCGCGGTCCCTTACAGCCCTAAATAATATTCTATACGCCAATCATAATTGTGACATTTTCTGCATCCTGTCGAGAGATTTTATCTGAATGATTGAAGTACTGAGACAGCGCACTACCGTATTTCAAGCATACAGTTATATCTTATAAGTAGTAGATGTAACATAGACATATTTTGCTCAGCTATATGTAATTATTTTTTATTATTCATATTATTACTGAGTATTATTGTTATTATTTTTTGACAATAACTTTGACTATTATTTTTATTTTAAGTTTAAATTGTACACATCTTTCCTAATTGTTATTAATAATTTTGTATAGTATATCATCAGTCTAATTGGCGTAAGCCGTTCTAATTGTCTAATTAAATAAATAATATAAAAAAAAATTCAATATAAAAAATCGTGACTATCGGTGTCGAAAGCCTTTTTCAAATCAATATGTATACCAAGACTTAGTTATTTTGACCAATATTGTTTTTTTTGAAGTCACAAATTCTATATTTGCTGCAAGTGTATTTAATTTTGCTCGAAAGCCATGTGTTTTTGCAAAAATAAATGTTATTGATGTAAGTTAGTAAAGGAACCGAATGTGTAATATCTTTTCAAAAATCTTTGACAGCTAGGCATTAACGATATTGGCTGAGAGCTATCGGGCTCTGTTTTACTACCCGATTTAAATATAGAGCTAACTTCAAACAATCTGGAAAACTAACCTTCTCTAGACACTTATTGATGCATTCGGTTTGGTTAGTGAAGGTTAAATCTTTAAGACGTTCAAATACTTTGTACTTATCTCGTCAATTCGAATACTCGTGTTTTTCTGTTTCCCGTTTCTCGTCGTTTTTTTGTTTCTCGTCGTCTCGTTATATATTGTTTTGTCTACTTCACTTTTAAGAGCAGGTTATATTTGTGACAGTTTGGGGCTATTCACTTCCTGGTGATGACTTAACAGCCATTTCACGTTTAAAGCGCGTAATCGTAGATTTTAAGCGCTTAATTTACAATTACAGGAAAGATCTACAATTTGTTGAATAATTGATAAAAATACAATAATCTGTTCTTTTTTCGGTTAATGAACTACATTTACAAACATAACTTTAATTATTTTGTAGTGACCTCCCGCACCCGCACCTAATCCTAATCCCAACCATTGTTTTACGAATTAAAGTACATATAGCCAACTTCAGAGTTCTATTTCTTGTATAAAAACTCATCAAATTAACTTCCAAAAAAAACTATAATTCAGGCATATAATCCTGCTGCCGCATACTAGAATATCAATAATTAATCATTATTATAGAAAAACAATTAAAGTTCGTGCGCCAATTACTACAAATTATATCAACAGTTTAACACGATTTATTGCGTAAAATAAAGTGTAATTCCAAACAAATATTATATCAAAAGAAAGTAGATTCTTCAATTAATATAATCTTGTGAATAATTGTGATATTAACTCTGTTTTGTTAGACACGAAAAAATATTTAATATAACTCTAAATTAGCATAAATTGAAATGTACAAGCGCGAGGCGATCAGTACGGCGCACACTGGGCCAGAATGCCAATTTACGATGACAAAAATAGAATTTCAGAATGTCTTCTAACTTTCCAAAAGTACTCTGTTTCGCTTCTTTAATAAACAAACAATACGATCATATAAAAGACGTATTCATAAAAGCACCACAGAAACATGCCCAAACGCGTTTTGCGTCCCCTTTTCTCGCACGGCAAACCCGAGTCAGCGGCCCTCGAAAACTCGACGGAGCAACTACGCTTGTTTTATGTCTTAGTGCTTAAGTGATTTTTTTTTATATGGAGAGCAAAGCGTCATGTATGTACTTTTAATAGTGGCTGTTAGTAAATTTATTTTTTCTTATTAGAAATTATATTTTTTTGCGTGAAAGACTATTTTAAAACATAAAAAACTTAGTTTGACTTCATTTGGTAGACATTCAAAAAAAGTTCTACATAGTTCCGCTGTATTTTATAGTTTTTAAACACAACAACCCATGAAGATTCTAAATAAACAAAAATCCCGTCCCCGTAGTTGCCCCTTTGTTAAATATAGACCCTTTTTTCAGCTATAGTCATCGTTGACCCCGGTTCACAGCAGAGGAAGCTCTACAGGAATGAACTGTTTTTAGTGCTAAAACACGAAGGTTTTTTTTGGTTTTTCGTCATTCAAGTGTGTTGAACGTTTATTACAATACTTATTGGACAAGTTTAATACAAATAACCCTTTGATATTAACCCATTGACAAAACAATTGAAAAATGTAATTAAAGTGTTTGTCACGAAGCTTTTAGCTAAATGTTGAGAATGTAAATTTCGACCAGTTCGTAGAAAAACATGGCAATAGGATCACCGAAAAATTTATGCTCCTAGATATACATTCTACAACTAACCAATTAACCTATATCTCCAGGGAAGAGAGCAGGACCAAGTAAATTGTATGAAACCAGTTCATAACCCCGCAGAAATAGAGACATTAAGCCTCTCGTTACTGATATTACTCCTGAAAAGCTTTATTTAGCGACTGAATCGAGTCTGGTGAAATCTAGCAAAAGAAAAGTGGCTCAAGTTTTAAAACTTGCCGTAAATTCGACTCCACGAAGTTTGAGAAGATTTGAAAAAGCTCATTCTTCGTCTTCTGTAAATTATGTGCCATATTATGGTGCGGAAGAAGCTTTAGGTCTTATAGTGGACGTAGATATAACCAAAAACGGATAAAAAAATAATGCGGATGGATGCAAAGAAAAGGGGTGCTGATATATATTCCTATATTTATCATGTGATTGCCAAACTAAAGTGCTATCCGCAGAATTTAGTAATTACCGAGAATGGAGCTGTAGTACCGTTACCAGATCTTTTGTACCACACCATTCAGAGTCTGTTTCATTCTGACACGTACATTCAGTAGTAATTTTGAACAATATGGATGACAATAACAACACACTGGAAGTCTATTACAAGTGGGGTTTAGACGGCAGTGGAGGTCACAGTATTTATAAGCAAAACTTTTCAAATCATTAAATGTACGCTGATTCAAACATAATATTATGTACATTTGTGCACTTGGAGTTATCTATACTTATAATAAAACTGTAACAGGTCCAATTCTGTACATGGCAGATATTTTGATAAAAAAAAATGTACAGTACTCTGTAGCTGATACTGATGCCGAAACTATATTTTTTTTTATTTTTGTCTGTCTGTCTGTCTGTCTGTCTGTCTGTATCCCGGCCGCGTATCACTCCAAAACTACTGAATGGATTTCAATGAAACTTAGCATGATTGGAGTTCATACTACAAGGTAGGATAATTTAGCTTTTTATCCCGAAATTCAGCATGGTTCCCTTGGGAGAGGGGATGAAAGTCAAAATATACACTTAGTTGTAATTTATTAACGCGTAGTCCGATTTCAGACGTTCTTTTTAGGATTCCGTACCCAAAGGATAAAAACGGTCTGTCCCGCTGTCCGTCCGTCCGCCTGTCCGTCCATCCGTCCGTCTGTTTGTCACCAGGCTGTATCTCAAGAACGGTGATAGCTAGACAGTTGAAATTTCCACAGATGATGTATTTCTGTTGCCGCTATAACAACAAATACAAAAAGTTGGCCAAGTGCGAGTTGGACTCGCTCACGTTAAAACAAAAAAAGGGTTAAAATATGAAGTCTTATGTTGTATAGGTAATGGTACGGAACCCTTCGTGCGCGTGTCCGACTCGCACTTGGCCGATTTTTTTAATTAGAATAGTGGTGCTTTAAAAATTATCACGTAAATATTTCAAAGTCATCGGATTTGCAGTTCAGAAATTACAGACATCACAACCTAAATATTACGTTCCAAATAACTTGACACCCCGAATGTACAGGAACCTTTCAACGTACGGCTCATCTTAAGCTGGCGTTTGCACTTTATCGTATAGGTATAATAGATAGGTCTGTAGTCGGACCTCTCCAAAAGACTGATTTTTCAAACGATAAAATACAGTTTTTTCTATTACGATAAGCACAACTTCCCTACGTATATTTTTCATAACATGCAATGCTCTAATCAGTCTAATCTATACGTATAACAGGTTGCAGAAGGCGTGTAGGGAAGCGCGAGGGGTAAGACGCTTACATTTATCTATTTATACTTATAATAAAACTGTAACAGGTCCAATTCTGTACATTGCAGATATTTTGAAAATATGTTTTGAGAGCAATCTGTAGCTGATACTGATGCAAAAACTGTTTTTTTTTTTCTGGCTGTCTGTCTGTATCCCGGCTTCGCATCACTCCAAAACTACTATTATCCCGAAATTCAGTACGGTTCTCTTGGGAAAGGGGAATTTTATTAACGCGTAGTCCGATTTCAATCATTCTTTTTTTGTTACAATAGTGGTTATTTAATTATTTTCCCGTAAATATTTCAGTCCTCAGTTTTGCAGTTCAGAAATTACAGATATCACAAACTAAATATTTCGTTTTAAATAACTTGGACCGCGGAATGTTGAGAAACCCTTAAACGTACGGCTCATCTTAAGCCCACAGGCAGCCCGGAACCCCACGGGAAGCCCGACACCCCACGGACAGACCGGCATCCCACGGGTAGCCCGGCGCCCCACGGGCAGCACGGCACCCTTATTTAGTTTTGCAAGCTTGCTACGATAAAACTCTGAAATGTGGTACATTTGAAGCAGTGATAGCTCAGTGGTTTGGCTATGGACTGCCGCGCAGCAGGTCCATGGTTCGAATCCCACCGCTGGCTTGAGCTTCACCGCATGGTGGAAGGGCATTTTTGCGAATGCCCGCCTGGCTAGCGACCACCCTCCAGTCAGAAAATCTGTCGCCAAGCACCTAACGGTGTGTTCCGGCAGCTGTCCTTGAGAGCCAGTAATTCTAGGTTAAGCCTGTTAACACCTACGACCACATCGTCACTTAACATCAGGTGAGATTGTGGTCAAAGGCTTACCTATCAGCAATAAAAAAAAAAAAAAAACATTCACCACAATCAGTTTTTTAAACTACATAATTATCTTTCTTTTGACGGATACATTTCGGAGACTGCGCAATGAAAGTGCACAATGTAGTCTTAGGTTTTCACGATTGTTACACTTTGTAATTAAACAACTTTAAACGGTTTAAATCGCGTATATTTATCATTATTTTTGTCCCGACGTTTCAAACACTTTGTAGTGATCGTGGTCACGGGGTGACTGTCGGGACAAAAATAATGATAAATATACGTGATTTAATCCGTTTAAAGTTGGAAGTGCACAACTTTAGTAGATTGTTATACAAGGGTCGAAAGGAATTGGTAACTTTCACCCGCGTTCAGCTCTCTACTTTTCATATCGAATTTAAAGAAAGTAAATAAAGTAGCTTTTCTAAAAATTATTCATTGATAAAATAACATACTTACTAAAAATTTATTGAGAGGTTTGAACTATTTGTGAAATTTTACGTAAAATTTTGTTTGGAATATTTACGGGCGGCTATAGCCCGAATAGGAATATCTCTGCTGTTCACTACTAATATAAGGAATAAAGATATAAATATAGTAAGTATGTTTTTTTATATTATTTATTTTGATTTTAATAACATGAGCAGTATATTTTTAAAATTAATGCGGCTATAGTCCAAGTAGGAATCGATGACTTACATCCGTGTTGAACACTCTACTTTTCATTTCAAATATGAGGAGGGTACAAAAATAGTAGTTTTTCTAAATATTTACTAAAAATAATAAACATGAGTAGAAGATACAAAGATACACTAGGAGTTAGAACAATGAAATTTAGGGAAAGTTTTAATTTTTTTTTTACCTACACTTTCTACCTTATATTTAGTTACTACCCTGCCAAACCTAGCTGTTATTAATTGTTTTACAACAACAGAATATTTTACAACGAAAAATCTTAGACATATAACTTTGTTTACACCAATGTTTTTCCCGGCCTTAGGTGGGAAGGAGCGTCTCCTACCCGCTACTCAGATCAAACAAACACTACTTTCCGAGTATGAGAAATAAAAAAAAAATCGATCTACCGTCAAACAAACCGCCGTTTTAAAATCGAAATTCTAAAGAAACACACAAGGTACTTTGCTTCAATATTTATTGTGCGAACCGGGAAAGAACTCTCTGAGTTACTTAACTACTGTCTTCTGGAAAATACAACCCGGGAGTTTTGAAATCCAAAGTAGAAAGCTCCATTCTGAGCTATGGTTTACTATAAGAGTGTTTCACCGCAGACCACAGAGATAAACAGTGCACAAATGTGAATAATTAGTGTGCAGGTACGGCAATCGCGAACGAAGTCGCGGGTACAGCTAGTCAGAAATAAAAGAAGGGAACAAAAAAAAATATTGGAAAATTTACTTACACTACTCTTCAACCAGATACTGCCGTCCAATATCATTTTAAAATAAAAAAAGATATACGACGCGCAATATACTAAACAGGAATATTCAGATATTGAGCAGCAAATAAGGCAATTGCGGCCTACAACCATTGTTCTAGAAGACAACAATACTTTTTAAACATATTCTTATATTTACAATGCTAGATGGAAAAACGGTGAATGTGTTATTTGTTATGTGGTATTAGTTATTTGTGCATATATATATATTTATATATGCACAAATAACTGTGTATTTTTAGTTCAATTATTAAATAAAAAATCATATTACCATAAATAATTTTCTAACTTTATCTAACTAATAAGGTATTATTTTTGTCATTAAATCATTTTAAAATTGCATTTCTAACTTTTAATAATTCAAATACATAATCACAACATCAAAAATTCAATAAAAATCTACACTTTATTTTTGTCATCGTAAATTGGCATTCTGGCCCAGTGTGCGGCGCGAGCGCCCATCGAGGTAGGACCTGTGTTCCTTTTGCCGCGCTCCGGCGTACCAAACGCGAGACGTTTAGATGCAAGTTTATAGTGCGACCACAGAGTTTTGATCATATCAGCAATTTTTAAATAACAAGCTTGATGTCTATAATTTCAGTATTGTTGTTTAAGTAACTACATTTTTTGTGTTATTATATTAGTTTTAGCAATGGGACGAAAGGATCCTTTTTACACGACTGCCCAAAAAAAGGAAAGTTATGTTTTCAGGGTTCATGTATGTATGTTTGTTTGTGAGTTTCCTTATTCCACCATACGGCTTAACTGATGTTGATGTATCATATATCATTAGGTTCTTCTTGATAACCCAAGTGACATTAGGTACATAAAAATACTTAAAAAAACACACTGGCGGATTTATGACGCCATATTGCGAGAGTACATTTTTTTTTTCTATGTCCATCTAGTGGCGTCTCAAAATGAAGGGCTTTAAAAAGCGATTTTATAAATATATAAAACTTGTGGTTTAAATTATAATGGAACGATAAATAACCTAAGTTACGAATATATATATATATATATATATATATATATATATATATATATATATATATATATATATATATATATTGCAGTCGTGTTTTTTACCTTTTAAATTAATTTATTTACCATGTGTTAAAAAACGAAACAATAGCTTTTATTATAAAATTTAAAACAACAAGCTTCTAGATGCCATGAAATTGAGAGTATCAATTGAGCAATAATCCAACACCCTCCGCTCGCCTTATACTAATACGCCTATGCGCCCCAGTGCCAGGAAGCCCGTTGTCTAGCAGTCTCACCACAAAACTTATCACGTGCACGTGCGTATTTAACTGTTTCTTTGAAGTGAGAATACTGTGTAGTTAAATATGTTAACTAAACAAAAAACACAAGATACTAGACTTGAAAGATAAAATGGATATTTTCAAGAAGTTAGATAGTGGAGAAAACATGTGGTGTTGGGCGTGCTTCTTACACGATCTTATGAAAAAAATCAAAAGATAGTAGACCACGTGAAGACGATGGAATCTGGGCCAGGAAAGCGTAAAACATTAAGCGTTGGCGATTGTCCAAAGATGGAAGACGCTCTTTACATGTGGTTCATGCAACAGCATACTAAACACACTCCTATATATTATTATAAATCTATATAAACCTACTCCTCTATCTGGAGAAATTCGGAAAGCAAAAGCAATCTAATTTTATAAAAAATATTACCATAAAAGATGTTTTTTGTGCAAACGATGGATGGCTGGATAAATTTTAAAAACGATTTTTTTTAATAATATGTTTTTTTCTCTATAATCCAGTTATCCGAACAATCCAATAATCCAGCACCCTCTGGTTTTTAATAGTGCCGGATTAGTGAGATTATACTGTACTTATAAATTGGATAACATTGCGTCAGTTAAACACGGCAGACACAATGAACCAAAGGCTTTGCAACATCTCAGCGTATAAGAGAACACGGTAATGGATAATTGTGGACTTTTTGTGCAATGAAGTTTTTGTCGTGTTAATATGCCCTAGCTCCGTTTTCGGAATAGATCCTGATATTGCCATACGAGAAAAGAAACTTACATAAATGATTTAAACAAATCTCAAGTAGAAATGAACCAAAATCATGATTGGTACTATCAGGTTCAATGGCAGTTGCATATTGCTAGAAAAAAATACATGTTTATTTGCTGTGTGCACTGGACCTGATTTTCCTCTAAAAATAATAAGGATAAAATATAAAAATGATGAATTTTGGCAATTAAAAATGCATCCGAAATTGGTATGATTTTACAATGATGGCCTTATCCCAGAAATCATAGATCCTAGAAAAACAATGCCGTAACTTCAAATATTTATATAATTTTACGCAAGTATCAAAATATGTTACTCTCAGTCACGCTATTCCGTCGTCACTTCTTTCGCTTGTGCAAGCGATGCGCTGGCATTTACCTAAACTTCAGTAACGTGATTTTGTGAAATGGCTCTTAATTCTGAGTTAATTTATCGTTACATTGCTAAGGAATTTTATTTGCAATTTCTGTACCAATTTTTGAAAAGAACGAATGGAAACATTCACACATATCTTTACGGTTATACGGCCCATCGGACTTATAAGTTTTGTTGGAATATAGTTTTGTTTTATTTTATTATTTACCAGGTTATTGATTAGTTGCCACATTTTAAAAAGGTTTTTTCTTACAATATTTAAATTTTGTGTTATACTATTGTTGTTTCGCTGTCTGTATATCTGATTTTACACAGTTAATATGTAAATAATTTTTGTTTATGCTTTTCATCTTCCAGTGATTTTTGGAACTCATTCCATAAAATGTTTCTCTTATTTATAGATGTAACTAAATGTTTATTATCCATTCTGTTTTTGGCGGGTTGAGTCGCGTATTCTGCAAATAAAGCATTGTGTTTTCGACTATTTTGTATAGGTTATTATAGTATGTAGCTATATACTCTATTTGCTTGGGTTTTTATTGTTGAACTTTGTGCACTTCAAAGTAAATCTGTTTGTGGTCCGTCATAGCACTGTTAATGATGACCACGTGGAAGGTGTTATCTCGTAGATTTGTACTAATATGATCCAATTTTTTGTAGTATCTGTGTCTCGTGTACAGTGTTGTTTATCAATGTTGTTTAAGATTCTTAGTCCATTTTCTTAGATCAAGTACTTGTATTCTTTGATTAAATTTTCTTCACATGGTAAATTTACATTATTATCTCCAAATAGCTTTTTGAGCGTACAATCATACGACTTTCTCGTGTGCGGTTTTTATATTATTACACTAAAATCACTGCAAACTAAAATAAACTATGTAAACAAATAAAAAAAAATACTCTGTATATATTGTTTTTTTAAAGCAAAAAATCTATAAGAGTAACGAAAAACGTCAATGATCCTCATTTGGACCAAGCAAATCTTGACAAATACGTAACGTCCTTGTTTAGATTTGCTTCTAAAACAAGCATTTATAATTTTAACGAATAAAAACTAACCTCCAATATAATATATGCATTATTAGGGATATCTTTAATGCTACTCGTCAGATCTCACTCAAATTTGATGGGGCACCACATCACAAGCGCTGGCTTTTGAATGTAAAAACAAACATTAAAATCGGTACACCCTGTAAAGAGTAACGAGGATACCTCCTATCTCCTTCTTGGAGTCGGTTAAAAATCAACTGTTGTTAACTAGTTAGTAGTAGTAGTAAGAGTACTTGAGAGAGAGAGAGAGAGAGAGAGAGAGAGAAGTACGCGCTGTAAAACAACTGTAAAAGGTCTCAGATTTTTAACATTTTATTTTGGTAACAGTAGAGCCACAAATTTATAAGCCAGGTAATGCTTGATCTGCAATGGGCTCAGAGTACAACTGCCACAGAGTGCTCAATAATCACGGTGCCCATCTGTGGGAGCATGAGTACTGTTAGAGCTGGTCAATGACATCACACAAAATATCTCAATCTGTCATGCAAACGTTTGGTGTCGTGGTGCATGTGCTTCGCTTATTGTATATATTACTATATATCTGGGGTATATGCTTCGCTTATTATATATTACTTTATATCTCAAGTTTACTAATGAGTGTTAAGAGTTTAAAACGATCAAATTGATGAGTATCTGCTTACTAATGCCATGACAGGATATATGCCAAGATTCAGGTTAAAAAGCTTAATAAGAGCTTTATAAATAACAGATTAATATCGATGGCAATGGTTTTCGTAATATTGTGATTCATACCTTATGATATCTCCTGTGATATTCGCACTCTCTAGTTAATAACAGTTCACACAGGAACTAGTTCGTTGCGCATGTGAAGCAGATATTTTAATCCTGATGTGCACTACCTGTTGTATACTATGACTTCAACCGTATTTGCCGCTGGCGTCCCGCTCGGCTGCCTCCGCCGACAAGGAAGGAGCTTCGCTCAAAAATACTTATTCAAAATACTTCGCAAATGCATTAGCGGCGTCCTTTCCGGTAACTAGCTGACCTTTAAACTCAAATTGGTCACAAGGGTTCCTACTGTCCTACCTGTTGTTCCCTTACATATTGCCAAAAACTCTTCAGATCTTTGCGAATGCCATGCTCAGTTTTGCGAATGTATGATTCGTACGCTTCCCTAATAAGAAGTTTTGAATTTTGTCTATAATACTTGAACATTTCGGAGTTAAATTCGTATCCAAGTTCCCGGAACTTTTTCAAATGAAAATATTTAAATTTTAATTTTTTTATTATATCTGTAGTGAACCATGTTGGGTAGGTACTGAAGATGTAAGCTACCAGCAGGCCTTTTTTTTAGAGGGACATGGTTAACCAGTGATGCTCTAATTTTTTATTAAAAAAATCTACTGCTATATCAACATTGTAAATCGAGGTAATTTCTTCCCAATCGATACATTGAAATGAGTCATACAAAGCGTGGAAATCAGCCTTACGGAAGTTCCACTCCGGCACCGTATCGGGGGGTGTGTGCTGCAAAGGGCGCGAATGCGAGCACGGCCGCGGGGTGCAGAGGCGCACCTAGAGCGCGGGATGATACGCGTCCTCTGGCTCCACTATTTTTATGTCACCAAGCACACTCACACATTCCTCACCGAGACTACACATTTTTAGTAAATAATACGGGATAACTCACGTGAATCAGTCAGATAGCTCCGACTATAGTTTCAACCACATTCGGTGGTCTTTTTCAAGGAGAGCTCGGGACGCCCGCGTTGACGTCTCGCTTAGCACTGCGGGCGGCAGCTCGTAGCCCGCGTGACGTCATCGGTTGGTGCGAGGGGTGGGTCGCAGTTGGTTGTGTCGTCGAGTTCTGATGCGAGTCCTCTTGGTCGTTGGTGAAATCCCGGCTAGCATGGGGAACGTCCCAGCAAAATGAGCTCACTATATCTCCACTAGACCCGTCCTTATCATACAAATCAGTTCCATGAAGACACGGCTTCCAGGTAGGTGACAAAAACCATCCTCCGTCTCTATTGAAGTTTGGACGTCTACTAATTTCAATATATTCTCGGATCTTGCGAGGCACGAAGAACTTTTCTCTCGACAAGACCCGAGTTTTGTCGAAGCGGATGTAGTGTCCTGCACCAGATAGCAGAGAATGTTCTGTTGCACATACGCTCCATGAAGAATCAGGATATCAACAGCTCAGCCGTGACAGAACATTCTCTGCGTACGTCCTTACGGAGCACATACGCTCCATGAAGAATCAGGATATCAACAGCTCAGCCGTGACAGAACATGTGTTCACTAAAAATGGGTGTTGTTTTTTGACTAGTAGGTAGATTTAATTAAAAAACCATGTTTATATATGAATAAAAAATCAGTCTTAATAATTTGCGACCGAAAAATATTTGTGAGACTTACGAAATGCTTTATTTATTAAATTTTAGAGTATAAAATATCCGCATTCTAATATATAGCTTATAACTACCTATTTCACTCGTGTCAATCGCTTTCCTTTACTGTATTCCCTTTTTTATTAATCGAGACATTTTTTTCGGAGTATTAAAGAAAATACTTCTCCATTAAAAATACACACATTATGTACCGTCAACAATGTAGACTATAAAATAATGTTCCTTACTAGTAAGTAAAATTATTTTATAGTATTACCTTTAGTTTACAGGTTATCTAACAAAAGTTATCTCTTGTTGCGTTTTTGACGAATTCATGCAACAAATAACAACACAATATATCCTACTCGTCATATTAAATCTATACTTATAATAAAACTGTAACAGGTCCAATTCTGTACATGGCAGATATTTTGAAAAAAAAAAATGTACAGTACTCTGTAGCTGATACTGATGCCGAAACTATATTTTTTTTTATTTTTGTCTGTCTGTCTGTCTGTCTGTCTGTCTGTCTGTCTGTCTGTATCCCGGCCGCGTATCACTCCAAAACTACTGAATGGATTTCAATGAAACTTAGCATGATTGGAGTTCATACTACAAGGTAGGATAATTTAGCTTTTTATCCCGAAATTCAGCATGGTTCCCTTGGGAGAGGGGATGAAAGTCAAAATATACACTTAGTTGTAATTTATTAACGCGTAGTCCGATTTCAGACGTTCTTTTTAGGGTTCCGTACCCAAAGGGTAAAAACGGTCTGTCCCGCTGTCCGTCCGTCCGTCTGTCCGTCCATCCGTCCGTCTGTTTGTCACCAGGCTGTATCTCAAGAACGGTGATAGCTAGACAGTTGAAATTTTCACAAATGATGTATTTCTGTTGCCGCTATAACAACAAATACAAAAAGTTGGCCAAGTGCGAGTTGGACTCGCTCACGTTAAAACAAAAAAAGGTTAAAATATGAAGTCTAATGTTGTATAGCTAATGGTACGGAACCCTTCGTGCGCGAGTCCGACTCGCACTTGGCCGATTTTTTTGTTAGAATAGTGGTACTTTAAAATTTATCCCGTAAATATTTCAAAGTCATCGGGTTTGAAGTTCAGAAATAACAGACATCACAACCTAAATATTACGTTCCAAAAAACTTGACACCCAAAATGTACAGAAACCTTTCAACGTACGGCTCATCTTAAGCTGGCGTTTGCACTTTATCGTATAGGTATAATAGATAGGTCTGTAGTCGGACCTCTCCAAAAGACTGATTTTTCAAACGATAAAACACAGTTTTTTTTATTATGATAAGCACAACTTCCCTACGTATATTTTTCATAACATGCAATGCTCTAATCAGTCTAATCTATACCTATAACAGAAAAAAAAACATTCACCACAATCAGTTTTTTAAACTACATAATTATCTTTCTTTTCACGGATACATTTCGGAGACTGCGCAATGAAAGTGCACAATGTAGTCTTAGGTTTTCACGATTGTTACACTTTGTAATTAAACAACTTTAAACGGTTTAAATCGCGTATATTTATCATTATTTTTGTCCCGACGTTTCAAACACTTTGTAGTGATCGTGGTCACGGGGTGACTGTCGGGACAAAAATAATGATAAATATACGTGATTTAAGAAGTGCACAACTTTAGTAGATTGTTATACAAGGGTCGAAAGGAATTGGTAACTTTCACCCGCGTTCAGCTCTGTACTTTTCATTTCGAATTTAAAGAAAGTAAATAAAGTAGCTTTTCTAAAAATTATTCATTGATAAAATAACATACTTACTAAAAATTAATTGAGAGGTTTGAACTATTTGTGAAATTTTACGTAAAATTTTGTTTGGAATATTTACGGGCGGCTATAGCCCGTATAGGAATCTCTCTGCTTTTCACTACTAATATAAGGAATAAAGATATAAATATAGTATGTTTTTTTATATTATTTATTTTGATTTTAATAACATGAGCAGTATATTTTTAAAATTAATGCGGCTATAGTCCAAGTAGGAATCGATGACTTACATCCGTGTTGAACACTCTACTTTTCATTTCAAATATGAGGAGGGTAAAAAAATAGTAGTTTTTCTAAATATTTACTAAAAATAATAAACATGAGTAGAAGATACAAAGATACACTAGGAGTTAGAACAATGAAATTTGGGGAAAGTTTTAATTTTTTTTTACCTACACTTTCTACCTTATATTTAGTTACTACCCTGCCAAACATAGCTGTTATTAATTGTTTTACAACAACAGAATATTTTACAACGAAAAATCTTAGACATATAACTTTGTTTACACCAATGTTTTTCCCGGCCTTAGGTGGGAAGGAGCGTCTCCTACCCGCTACTCAGATCAAACAAACACTACCTTCCGAGAATGAGAAATAAAAAAAAAAATCGATCTACCGTCAAACAAACCGCCGTTTTAAAATCGAAATTCTAAAGAAACGCACAGGGTACTTTGCTTCAACATTTATTTTGCGAACCGGGAAAGAACTCTCTGAGTTACTTAACTACTGTCTTCTGGAAAATACAACCCGGGAGTTTTGAAATCCAAAGTAGAAAGCTCCATTCTGAGCTATGGTTTACTATAAGAGTGCTTCACCGCAGACCACAGTGTTGCTTAATATGGGATAAACAGTACACAAATGTGAATAATTAGTCTGCAGGTACGGCAATCGCGAACGAAGTCGCGGGTACAGCTAGTATGTAATATGTACATTAACTTATTTTAGTAAAAATATCGCGCGTTTATTGTAAAAAAAAATAACACACCGTCTATTCGTCACTGCGGCACAGTTGCGACTGTCTGCGTACCGAGCGCGGGCTGAGATCGAGGCGCGTAGGTATAACTTACGTTTCGTACGTTTCTATGAAGTTGAAATACTGTATAGATAACATTACTGTGACTTTGCTTTCATATTCTTAATCTATCGTATTTGCAAAATTCCTATTCACAGATTGCTGTTTTGTATGTGCCTATAACCATGTATTTTGTAGATTGGTAGTTCTTGAACTCGTATTTTCTACTCTTTTTTTTCTCGGCGAACATCTTAGCCCGAGTTCAAGGATTCACTGAAAATCAGTGTTATGGTTGAAACTTAACAGGTGTGGCCATAACTCAAACTGAGTGTATTCCTTTAGCTACGTTATATATTGTTTGTAAGAATTTGTATGTCATTTATTTTCTTTTCTGTAGCAATAAATAATTATTCTATTCAATTAATTCATAAGTCATCGTAGAGCCGATTGAAAATACTCGCGTGTTTCTTACTACATTGTTCAAAGAAAATGAAGTCAATTAATGGCGGCTTACCATAGCTAAGTATAGACATTGGTCGAAAGGTGTATCTTCAGATAATGTTGCTCTAAACAAATATTTAAAGATATAGGATGAATAACGGTTCTATTTATTCATATGGTTAGCACGCCCAAAGGATCTGATTTTTCGAAGTGCACCAAATTTCGCGAACGTATATTCGAGTGGTGCACCCTAGATTACTGAGCAAGTAATACTACGTCTAAAGATATTGTAACTAAACATTTCTAGACCTCTCCGCTCTGACAAAATAGAAGAAAAGACGGAGGCTCGTAACCAGTAAAGAGTTTTTCAACTAATCATGTTTTAGTTAAATTTAATTTATTATAGTTATAGTCCAATACTTTTATTGTCACTGCAACTATAGTAGTTAGATAGTTCAAGCAAGAAATTTGATACTTCTTATAAAAGTTTGCAGAAATAAAAGTTATTACAAAAGGTAGGTATATAATTGTCCCCCTGTTGGGCAAAAGCCTACATTTTGTACCAAGACAATAATCGACCAAGAGCGTGTCAGAACACGCATATGATATGCTCCCGTCGCAGATAAATAGAAAACCATTTGACGAGTATTGTTGGTTTTTTTATTTATATACTATTTCTCAAAATTTAACAGTTATAAACCAAAAGTATTTTGTGAAAACCAATTTTCGTTTGATATTTGTAGTATAATCTATCTCTATGGTAGATAATGAAATTCTAGGTCTGAAAGTTACAAACATCGCCTAGTTGCTGTTTCTAATTCGATACCAAAACTTTCAAACGAAAATGGTTGATTAGCAGTATTTTTTAAAACACTCCCGTGATACTTGTTGTTATTGTTGTTAATCATCTCTGATTTCCAATCCAGGAGTGCAATGATTGGATATCCGCGGTTATGAATAATGAACGAAAAACGAATCATAACATAAAACACGAAATGTATCAAAACTGGACGTCTACCTAAATAGGTACGTAAATTAACTATTTATTGAGGTTATTTCTCACCTTTTAGTTATTTAGATTATAGCCGGTTTGGTTTTTTTTTTAATTACTTTTATTCATGCGTTTTTTAGTATTTACTAGTTATGTTTGCAACTAAAAATTTTAATCACAAATCTTCACTGGCTATGTAATTAAAGGATATGTCAAACTTAATATTGCAAAAATTGGATGTTACACAGTAGTGAAGTGTGTTTGAAAATTAAACAAATCACCAAGGTGACATATGAAGCAAAAAGGGCCAGCGCATTTATTTTTTTTAGGGAGGACATAGATGCTGGCTACCGACTTCCGCTCGGTCGTCCAGCTCCACCGGATTTTAAAGGGCCAGCGCACTCTTCTGCCTTGCTATGGTTCGCTGCTCTTATTTTTTAGGTTATGTTTTTATTTTTTAATAAGTATGTTCTTATGTCGTATTTTATGATGTAACCTAAAAAACACAGTACCAAGCCCACACGTGGGATAAGAATAGAAGATGATTACTAGTGTTACAATTCGATTTTAAATTAAATGGGGCATAATGCCGGAAACTCACGCACGTCTGTGACAGGAAATTCTAAATAAACAGTCGCTTTTAGGTTTTTCTACATGATCATAGACTATGACTGATTCATACACGTAGTATTCGCGAGCTTACCCATAACAAATGTAATCAGTACAAAAAGAATTAAAAATAGTTATTTGTTATATAAGAGTGCAAATTTGCTTTTTAACCGCGTGTTCAATTTTGATGACCGAGCAAGCGAAGGATTTTAAAATTGAATCCTGAGCGTTAGCGATCGAATCAAAAGAGCACGAGGTGAAAAATCTTTGCATTCGAGTGCAACACGTAACTTTTCATTCCACCTCAGCGAGGAAATGACTAAATGCAAAAAAAAAACGTTTTCTGAGAAAGTTTTGGCTCCTTTTGCTAGTCGCCACGTGTTGAACATATCGTACTGTTTTAAATACTTCTCGCGTGATTGTTGAGGGAGAAAGCTCATTTGCGCATTATTAACAGTTTCAGTTAATTCTGTTGGCGTCAAACTTCCTCGTCACTAGAATCACTCATTTTAGTTTTTTCACTTGTTTTCAAGTTTCTTGTTTTTAATATAAGGTTTAACAATGACGTGAAAAAATGCCGCGTAAAGAACCGCGTACAAAGCAAATTGAAAAAAAAAGCGGTTCGCTGCTCGCCCCTTCAGTGTTGCCAGTGGCCTGTAGCTGCTAGTCCTAACAATATAATTAATCTGTGACTCTGTGTCTGTAATCTTTTGAAGTCTCCAGAGAAATAGTGGACGTTGCGTGGTGGCGATATAATTTTGTGTTTTAATAATTCAGTAGATAAATGAAAAATGTACTCCAGTGATGATTATAATGAGGTACAAAGTAATTAAGAAGCCTACCTACATTTCGAATACATCTATATATTTGAAACTTTTAATATAACCTCTATACCAAACCCGTAATAACTTTACCGATTATGTATTTCTTCACAGGGAGGGTACGAGTCACACGGTGACACATATGAGCCCCATACAGGAGACCCTCAATATGACTTGGAATATGATAGATCATACTACAAAATGCCCGAAATGGTATGTGATCCTCATCTTCATAAAATCTTTAGGTTTTCCTTTATGTTTTGAAATGATCTTACTATACTACCTTATTATTGTTTTTTCCAGGTCAAAAAATTCCTAGTCTACTTTCGTAACATGATCACTGAAGGAATGACTTATGAGATATCTAACTTGTACGAAAATACATTCCCAAAACTTACAGAGCAATATTTTGAGAATACTCCATGGCCAGATGAGAGTGAGGTTGCCCCTATTGTTGACAATGATCCTGTAAGTATTGGTATATTAACCCTTAACTTGGCAGAGTATCTAGAAATGCACACGTCTTTAAGAAAAATAATGTGGCAAAGTAAAGATAGATTACACGTTAGTTGTGGTAATTTTGAATTAGTAGTATAATGTATTTAATACTGAAAAATCACGAATGAGCTCTGGCTATACTGGGAATCTGTGTATTACAAGATGTCGGAACGTGCACAACTGTCCACGATGTCGAAGTTATGAATTCTTTTTTATCTCAAAAAATGTATCAATTCCTACAAAAAGAAACTGTATTTTTGTAGCTAAATATACATTTTTCCAAATGTGCAATAGATTGTATGTGCATGTAATTGATTTGTAACAAAAAAACTTAGGCCTTTCATGATGTATCTAATAATGCACATTGCCAGGTGATCTACATTATACAATTTCTGGATGGTGTGCACTGAAGGATACATTGCCAGCTTTTACTATCATAAGCATGATACATTTATATACCGTGTGATGAGTATTTTAAGTAATATCTACTTTTTATACATACAATATAAGTAATTTTATGAGTATTTTTTTATTTCATGCTCTCACGTGAGCACAACGAAAATTAGCATTAGTGTCGAAACCTAGAACTTGTTCTGATAATGACAACAGCACTTCTTCAGGAGTTGAACTAAATTGCTACCATGACCAAGATGATTATAATTCAGACGGCAACAATTCCAGCAACCCTGCCACCAGCATTAGAAGATGTAAAATTCATCAGATGATAAAAATGAATTAGAAGAAACTGTGAGTGCCGTACTCTCACAACTAAACATCACACGTACTTTTCAGTCCCTACGGTCAATGAGTCCCTCTGTCTTAGATGCCTCTGATTCTCCCTCTTTGCTACAAGGAACAAACTTTTCTTACAGACTACTTCTGACACCTTCTTCAATCTCACACAATTTGGACACCTTTTCCTTTCAATTGTAGCTATATCTTATCCTTTATCCTCGCTCCCTTCTGTATCATCACCTTCTACTGCTACCAGATTAAAAAGAGGACCATAAACAGTAATAATATTTATCTTCCTTTTATTTTTAAATTCATTTCTGTCTATCAGTATATTAAAAAAAAATGGAAGTAAAATGGACTGAAAACCTATTGAAAGCAAAGCCATTCAAGGCAAATAATTTGATAAGTCATCAGACAGGCGGTAATTTTCAGATGATTTGTTTGTCTTGATAGTTCACGAATCTAATTTATACCACATGCAAGTAAAAGGGATAAAGGGTTAACACCATTAAACCTCACGATCGACGATATAAAACAATTTATAGCAATTAATATATTGATGGGAGTAGCGTCAATGTCGGCTTATACCGATAATTGGTCGAAATTATTGAGATTTGATAAAGTTGAGAATATTTGAACATTAAGAAGTAGTTTCAAAAAATCTGAATGTTTACCTATTTCTCTGATTATCTGCAAATTAAAAGAGTTCAGATGTGCCATATGTCGAAGCCTAGTAACCAAACCAAAAATGTGGACAGATAATGCCTCTGGAGTGCCAAAGTTTTCTACGCATACAAATCAGTGTGATAGCCGTTATGATCAAGTGGGACATCTTACACGACTAAAGGTCTTTGTAAAAATTGCATCAAGGGCCAAACAAAGTACTTGTGCGACAAATGCACGCTTTTGTTTGGTAGCAGAACGCATTTATTTTTATTATTATCACACACAAATTATAAAAATAATTACTTTTGTTTTATTCACTAACGGAGAAATTTGATTACAATGAATATAAGATTAAAAATAATAAAACGTTACTTTCAATTTATTATTTTCTCGTCGATCTCATTGTTATATTTTGAAATAAAATTTTGTTTCTAGTAATTATTTACTATATTTGAAAGTCTCCTTAGTTGGCAATGTATCTTTCCAGATACATGTTTTTTCACAGGAAATTATTAGCGTTCTTGGCAATGTGCATTTTAAGATACATGCTTTAAATCCAATAATAAGGAATATATATTTTTTATAATATTTTTTGTAGGGTCTATAACTATTATATAACTAATTAGAATGAAGAAAGTAAGGAAAACTGGAATCGCAAATTCCTGCCAAGTATAGGGTTAAAAGGACCTACCTCAAAACTGTACTTATTCCAACTTACATCTGAGTTTTATTTTTCTTATGCCAATATTATCAAAACTCAAACCTACAGCTTTTACAATGAAAGCATTTCAGCAATCTAAGAACCCTTCTCCTTAGTTGCGCAGTAGTTTTTAATAGAAGGGATATTATTCTTAAATTTCTTTACTAGTTAGGGTAGAATACTCGGTCTTCGGCCATTTAGTGCACTGTCAACTTTAAGATGCTAGAAAATATATACAATTGTTTGAGCCCTGCGCTGTTTATTGATATATGTACCCATATAGTGTAATTTATGTTTGTAATAATTAATGGAACGTCATGTGCTTATTTTTAAAAAATATATAAAGCCAAATGTTGCGGTCTTCGGCCATTTTTTTTAGTTTTCAGTCAGCTGTACCCAGTTTTCGGTCAGAATGTTTAATAGTGATTTAAAATTAATGTATCCATTAAATTAATATAAAAAAAAACATTGTTATGTTTAATATTCAACGATAGACTTTATATGTATCCTTTTAAAATATCCTACTAGCCAGTTACAAACTGTTTTGGCAGTACATACTTAAAACGAAACTGAAATATTTGATTTAATTTGTTATACTTTAATAGTAATACTAGTAATTCTAGATTAGCCTGAACAACATCTTTGACCACAGCATAATTTACCATCAGGTGATATAGTGATCAAAGGCTAGCCTATCAGCTATAATTAACTATAAATTATTTTTATCCATCTAGGTGAAACTGTACAATCATATTTATTTTATTAGATTTTTGTAATGAGAAAAATAATTTTGTGCATACCCAACCGCCGGGGAGCAGTTGGGTGACTTTAGACTCGGGCTTCATAGGGACCCCATTTTGACTAAAAACCCATGGTGAGCTTGATTAGCTCGCCTCTACAAATCAGGAGAGAGTGATTTTCTCCCTCTCCTGCGCTTCCGAAACAATAGTTTCGCATGAGGCCACCGCCTCCCATGATCTCCCTTCAGCAACCATCTTTACGATGATGGCCACAACTGCGATCAGGGATCGCCACGGTCCCAATTCTCCTGGGCATGCCCTCAGTGCGAGCTGGCTGTCTTCCGCAAAGCCACAGAGAGGCTCCCTTCATGTGACGTTAGACAGGTACCTCCCGAAACAGCCATGTCCGGTGAGAACCTGGGTCAGTCTGAAATAGGGCCTTTTATGCCTTGTATGAACCCACTCTCTGAGTATAAACCGGATCGCTTCCAGGAGTGGACGAGCTATGTGGGTCCTGCGAGGAGGCTGTCCCATGTGGTGAGATAGAGAGCAGTATCCCCAACACACTCTAACTGCCAATACTCTCTGCGCCACTAGCAGGATGGAGCCTGTCCATATTGGAGTGCTGTAGAGGGACATGAAGCTAACCACCGCTGCATAGAGGCGATGGCAGCTCCCCTCTCCTCCTCTGGTATTTGTAAGGAGGCAACTCACAGAACGCCGAAATATTTCTGCGTTGTCCTGACTGGAATGCAGGTTCCACCCACAACAATGGTAGAGTCTGCAGATGGGAGCCATAAAAATACATGGCCTCGGATTTATGGAGCGCCAAATCCAGACCTGCTTCTCAGTAATTATTCCGCCGGGCGGTCGCCAATGCCACAAAGGTTAGCGGCCCAGATCACCCAAATAACCGACGTTCCACAAGAGGGGGCCCAAGACTGATCTCAACGGAACGCCGCGCGTCATGGGATCTCGTTTCTCCACATTTGTCGTCGGGAAGACTACCTCTCTATTGGAGAGATAGTCCTCGACTAGCCTTCAGAGTTTAGGAACTCGGTGATACTTTAGTCTAGCGTGTATTATGCTCCAGGGCAGCGTGTAGAAGGCGTTGGCAATGTCCAATGACATGACCAACAACAGACCACGCACGCCTCCTCGGAGAAGTCGCGGACCCAGGAGAAGGCATCCAGGGTCAAGCGACCTCTTGGAAACCCGAACTGGTTGTGTGCTAGGTTGGGTCCAAAGTCAAAATCATTTATTCCAATTAGGCGTCTACGACGCTCTTATGAAGGTCAATTACAAATTTTAATATTGAAATATACGACATTGTACTGCCACGTTCAGCAAAAAAAAATATAGAGCCACTGCGAGAAGAACGGGCAAGAAACTCGGGACCATTCTTTTTAAAGTTTTTTAACAATGTGTTACATACTATATAGTAAAATTATTACAATATTTATTTACATTACGTAGGTAACAGGCGCTAGCTTGGCAGAGGCGAACCAGTCCAAGCATTTTTGTTGTTTAAGTAATCACAAACTGTGTAGTAAGATTTCTTTATCAAAATGTTCTTCACTTGCAACTTGAATTTTCTTTCTGTGAGTGTTGTAATATGTTTGGCCACTTTATCATAAAAGCGCCCACAATTGCTTAAGAAGGACCTTTTATTTGCTGTCCTGCTGTCTCAAGGTGCTTAACGAGGTGGGCACCCACGATACGTTCCAACAGTTTGCCTGCCTCAGCACAATCGGATAGCCCGAAGGCTCATCCGCGGGACAGCGCTCCTTCCTAAGGAGAAGCTTGCCCCTCTTCCACCATTTGGGGAATTGCCCTCCCTGAGACACCTGTCAAATAGGGCCTTCAGTGAGGGTCTCAGGTGCTCATTACTAAAGCCTTTGTTATTATATTTTAAAAAATACAAATAGGTAGTCCTTAAAACAATATTAGAGTTTAATAACTTCGTAAGTAATGATTTTAGAAATGAATAGCAACAACTTTGTATAAAAACAAGACTTTTAACACGAATTAAAGTACATTACGCAAAATGGACGAAGAACTAATACCAACAGTTCAGTTTTCGGTCGTTTTTTCTTTCATACATATTATATTATGTGACCGAAAACAGAATTACGACTAATGTTTACGGCCAGCTGTTAAATGTTAATATCGCTATTTAATTATAACAATGCAAATTGACGGCTGAATTCTGAAAACTAAAATTTTAACTGTAACTGTAGTTGAACAAGAACAGTAGTTCCGTATGTGTATTACCACGTTAATAAAATAGAGAAAACTATTTTAGGTTGCACGTCGCTAAGACTCGGCCACCCCGGCCGAAAATAGAATAATTACAGAATATCTTGTGTCTGTTTCCGACCACTTAAAAAATCGTTATTTCAAATCAAATAATGTTAAAATAATTATGAAAGAATGACTATAACTTATTTCTTCAGCGATAAAACTGCTAACTATCAACATTTACTTAGTATAACAGTAAAAAACTTACCGTTGATCAAGAAGCGCGTCACTATTTTTTTAATTTGAATTTGCGTGCTTTTCTCGTTCTCATCTGCCAATGTGAAATTAAACAATTCTCTAAAAATCGCTTGTTATAGTAACCCAATAGAATAATGTTTTAGGGTATCAGGTGATTTAATCAAAGAATATGTACAATATTTTCATTCCTGCGTTGCAATAGTAAATAGCAAATATCTAAATAATACTGCAAAAGGATCAGGAATGGCCGATGGATAAATACCGGCCGATGGGACCGGTCCTTTACCCTACTTGACTTAGCAACACATAGTAGTTTTACTTTGTATCTATATTTTTAAATTCAAAGTCAAAGTCAAAATCATTTATTCAATTTAGGCGTCTACGACGCTCTTATGAAGGTCAATTACAAATTTTAATATTGAAATATACTACATTGTACTGCCACGTTCAGCAAACAAAAATTATAGAGCCACTGCGAGAAGAACGGGCAAGAAACTCGGGGATATTCTTTTAAACGTTTTTTAAAAATGTGTTAAGTACATACTATATAGTAAAATTATTACAATACTTAATTTACATTACGTAGGTGTTAGGGGCTAGCTTGGCAGAGGCGAACCAGTCCAAGCATTTTCGTCGTTTAAGTAACTGTGTAGTAAGATTTCTTTATCAAAATATTCTTCCCATGCAACTTAAATTTTCTTTCTGTGAGCGTTGTAATATGTTTGGGCAATTTATTATAAAACCGCACACAATTGCCTAAGAAGGACCTTTTATTTGTCTTTGCTAATCTAAAACCTGGCACCGCTATTTTATCTTTATTCCTAGTGTTATAATCGTGAGTGTCACTGTTTGATTTAAATTTGCTCAAATTTTTACGAACATACATAATATTTTCAAATATATACAGACTTGGTAAAGTTAAAATATCAATTTCTTTAAAAATATCTCTCAGGGATTCCCTAGGATCCATTTCATATATGGCTCGATTTGCACGCTTTTGTAAGATAAAGATTGTCTCTATCTCAGCAGCAGCTCCCCACAGCAATATACCATAAGACATAATACTGTGGAAGTATTGTGTGAAGTGGAATTAAATTCTTTGTGTTAAAAGTTCCAAGTCTGACAGCAACAACTACCTACCCCAATTATGGTTATAACAATGAATTAGAGCACAAATTTGCATCACATTTCATAATGTCTGGAGTGATTCTCGTTGGTCAAAATAAATAAATCAAAATGTTTAGGATGTTGATATGCCACAAAGGTTCTATCCCCTTTTATAGATTCCAAAAAGCACTATGGCAGAGGTACAAGATGATGAGGTAGTACGTCTCATCATCTTGTACATCTGCCATAGTGCTTTATATAGTATGTATGAGCTACTTGATTTATCTCTATCTAAATCCAGGTCACGTTAGTAGTCAATGACATCATTTTTACCAAAAATCAATTTCTACAAAGTGTTCCAGAAGCCCAATTATGTCATTCATATGCTGATGTACTTATTAAATAATGGCATTAGTAACAAATGTGAATACTTAATAATTTAACCACTATTTTTTTTTCTACAATGTCGATCAGATTTTGTCCTCACCAGAGTAACAAATTACATAATTGGCCAGTAGGATTTAGTAAGCCAACTTTACAGTTGCCCTCTGCCTCTTCTCTCCAGGTCCATGTTGATCAGGATGACGAACAAAGTTCTTACAGGCTGACAATGCACTGCCACTTCCAACTTCTACCATTGCCTTATACAACTTCTTGTGGCAAACCTTGTGAAGCTAAAAGTTTTCTCATCAGTTCCACTACTCGTATAATAAAAACATCTCGACTTTGGTTCAAAATCTATGCCTATAAAAATTTTTCAAAATTAAGATATATTTCCTTGAAAGGGCCAGCAAAATTAGTTACCTACTTAATTTCAGCTGTAAACTTAGTTTCAGCTGAGATACTTTCAAAGTTCAGTTGCCAGCCACTTGATCGTTCTTCTGATAACTATACTTCCCTGAGTAGCTACCTATTCAGCTACTGTTCAAATGAAATGAGCATTTCACCTACAAAATACATCTTTGTTGGCAAATGATTGAACTTCAAGGATAAACGCAACATCCTTGGTGAGATTGGCAGGCTCATTACATATAGCAATTTGGGCGATTTAATCCTGCTACGAGTAATATACAAGAACTTTTTTGTAAGCAGTTACGCACAAACCACCTACTTTTCAAATTAATTGTATAATAACTTTATTCTTCTGTTGAAATTATTCATGTGGTGTTAGGTTGGGTTTTCACACTGGAATGTTTTTATTTTCTGCTTGACACCAATAGCAATTGATGTCATCTTAGCTTTTGCTGACAACCTTGCAGTCACATAACCCGTAACAATGTCAGGATCTTTCACAAGAAGTAGATGAATTCTGTGCATGAACTGAAAGATTGAGAACAAAATCTAGTAAATGCCAGTGTCAGTGTCTGGGTAGACGAAATACCGTATCTACCTCTTACGATCGGGACTCTTGATAGGTGTTTCCACAATAGCTGAAGCTGTGCTATATAAATTTCTTGGTTGAAAGATAGGTAGATTAAGATTGATGCGCACACCTACAAATACATTATTACTTACAAGTAAGGTAGACCAACAACCATTCAGTAACTTTAAAAAAGCTTGGATTTACAATAACTAGGTATGGAATTAAAGTCTCAAATCTGGAATTGATGAAACGTCAGCGGCATTTTGTCATTTGGGATAAGATCATAAAATGTGCGTTTTGGTGACTCTGAGGTGTCTGATGGATCCTTTAATTCCATCCCAACGTAATTAATTAGATCCCTGAATAAAGTAGACGAGTCTGCCGAAAGTGTCAGCTCCAAGCATGACTTCGATGTCTTTAGACCTTTACATCTAGTTAAAAGAGTTTTAATGGTGTTGTATACTAGAAAAGACCAAGTCAAACGTGATGTTACATAGGTAAGCTATTTATGATAGGTGCACTATCCAGCAGAGCGGGTTTGGGTCGATAAAGAATATTGAGGAAAGACGTTGTAAAATATTTTAATATTTTTTTTTAACAAGACGAAAATTATAGCTATATAGTGCAATCAATCAGCTTTTAAATGCAATGCGAGTGGCTAAAGTTGAATTTTGTATCCCCATGGCGTTAAAGTGGCCCACATTAATATACGATTGTTCACATCAACCGGAACGTCCACCTATGAACAAATTCCCCCCATTGGGGAGTTTTGCCATAGGCAATATACACAATATTCTTAATAACAGTTGCGGGTTCAAGTTCCGCTGGAAGTTATATTGTTCAATCCGAAATCATTTTGTATAATATAATTTCTCATATTATTTACTCTAAATTGATCTAGGTGTTCATGATCCTGTACAAAGAGCTGTACTACCGTGACATCTATGCACGCGTGCCGGGTGGTCCCAAGCCCGACCAGAGGTTCCACTCATTCTACAACTACTGCGATCTGTTCAACTACATCTTATCTGCAGAGACACCTGTACCACTTGAATTGCCCGACCAGTGGCTTTGGGAACTCGTTGATGAGTTTGTGTACCAGTTCCAATCTTTCGCGCAATACAGGTGAGGAATATTCAGGTTACATGTTTATTTAACCCCTTCACTAATAATCTCCATAACATTTTGTATCTGTACTCAAGTACGATTTATCATTGGTTATATACATTTATCCCTGTGGGGTGCCGGGTTTGAATAACACCTCCCCATAACTTCCTATTTTAACGGTTTGAGCTTCACCGCATGGTGGAAGACTATTTTGCGAATGCCCGCCTGGCTAGCTACCGCCCTCAAGTAGAAAATCTGTCGCCAAGCACTTAACAGTGTGTCTCAGTGTGCGCAGTGCGTTTCGTCACATGACGAAATGCATCTGTTATAGGCAGAGTATAATCCGCTTAACATCAGGAGGGCGTCGTGATTGTTCCGCCACATTCACATAAAAAAAAATATGGTTCTAAATCAAGATTTATTTTTACATGACCAATCAATCAATAAATCAATCACTCAGTTGTGTAGATTCAAGGATTGAAAATACCGATAAGCTGAATCTCTGCGCCTATATCTGAGGATTTCAAGTCGCTTAAGCAATCTATGCTTTTTTAGAACATTGTAGCCTGTTTGAAACAATTTATATGGAATCAAAACCAATCCGACGCAAAAAATTAACTACAATGTTTTTAAATTACTTAGTCTAGACTATCACGACGGTTCGTGAACAAAATTGGCGACCACCAAAATAAGGAACTTACTAGTACTATCACCTTAGAGCCACCTGTGCTCTTCACAGCAGAAGCAAACTTGCGGTAGCCGAAATTGGCCTGGATGGTCTTACACTATAAACTTAATACTTAGGTGAAATATGGGTCTGTTTATACATCTCTGCCTCTTATTTGGGAACCATGATGCTGTTTTCTTTTATGTGTTGGCATATACATTGTATATTGCAAAAATTAAGGGCTCTTCATCTTTAAAATTTCAGGTCGCGCACATCTAAGTTGAGCCAAGCAGAGATAGATGCTCTGAATACCGAAAACAAGGCGTGGAATGTCCTTTGCATTCTCAATGTGCTGCACTCCTTGGTTGACAAGTCCAACATCAAACGACAACTTGAGGTAATGCTGTACTATTTACTGAGTAGGATATACCGACGTATTAAGTATCTATAGAAATAAACAGACCAATTGGAACGGTTGTTATCATATTAATTCAACTTTTTTATTCATGAATACCGGGAAATTATATTATAAGACTATATTTATTCACTTAAATTTTAAAAAACACATCTGGGTAACCCACCTATGTAATTAACTACTTCGTACCAAATTTCAACTCTTCCTGTCCATAAAATTCAGAAAAAATAATCCCTTAAAACAAGTTCCTAGAACAGTTCCTGTACCTCATATACTTACAGATTCCCCGTCCCTGTACTAGTAGGAAAAATATTTCTTAAAAGATGTAACCAATTACTATAAATAAAAACGAAACATACTATACATAACACTACAGCCACTATAACGACAGTATTTAGGTAACCTACAGGCTATTGTAGGCACACTGGCAGTCGAAATGCTAAATATCATTAAAGCGTGCGTGGCGGGAAATTCGAACAGCACTTCGAAAGCAAGAGAGGCCATGGTGACAGAGGTCATCAATTGCAGTACCACACTGGCAATGATGTGCACGAAGCGTAAGCTAATAGCGAGACGAAAAGCGAGAAGAAGAGCATGATCTGCGACGCTAAGACAAGTATCTAAAAGTTTTTTTTTTTTGCTAGTTCGCAAAGGCGCGACCCCACCGTCTCTGAGAGGACAAAACCTCAGGGAGTTCAGTATTTGGACAAGTAATTACCCTTGTATGGTACACTTATTGTGATACACTTATTTGCCAGATATCATACATCAAAGGGGTCTAAAGCTGGTGTGAGAATATTTTCCACTAACTAGTATGTATGAGTACGGAAGACAAAACAGTTGGTATTGCAACACTAGCAATTTGACGTGTCCCCATGCCTTCTAACCTCACTGGGAGGAAGAAGTTTTGCAACCAAGCCATTCATCCAAGCACTATCAATACTATCATCCAACTCAACATTCAAAATCGACACAAACATATTATATTGTTGTCTTAGCTTAAAAGAAGCTTACTCTGTTTTCAAGGCTGATATCACATAATAAGAATAAAACCATATGAGCGTTAATTTTGAATTATCTGCTTGAGTCACATCTAAACTTTTGTATTTCATCTTCAACAAAAGACGACAATGATAAGAACAAGAATCTGTGAACCCAAAAGACGGAGGCAAACATTTTTCTACCACTTTTATATTAGGCGCAAAGGAATTGAAGAGTTCACATGAGGAAAAGTTTGGCTCTAGGCCAATAACACGAGAATCGTCAATAAGTACTCGCAAGTCATCCAATAACTACCCAGAGGACTAACTGAAATTCCTCTAGGTTTAGTTAATTATCATCACCCTCTTGTCATCCGACGGAAGATCATATATGTTATTTGGTTTTACGATTTGACGCAGCATTGCTAATGAGAAGGATATAAATCCGGATTTTTATCTGTCCCTTCAATAAAACCGAGTTAAAGACATTTTTGACATCTACCTACAAAAGCACCTCCCCACAATTTAGATATAAAAAAAACTGAATGTACAGTAGCCTCAAAACTACCCCGTTAACCAAAACCACGGTAATGTTATTTATATAACTCGGTTCGGTTTCGGATACCGGTTTTGAATGTTTATTATCAAATCTGAGCCAAAAGATTGCTTTTCCTGTACTCAGTACCTAACCCAGTTTTCCTTTACTCTAACAAAAGGGAATATTTTGTTTGAACTATCAAAATTTAAGTGAAGTTACATGGTACGGGAATGCTAGTATATATTCCCAAGATTGAGTATTAGTAGCCAAAACCCTTTTTGTACAAGATGAAGATTAAAATACAAAGCACCCAACATAGGATATATTTTGGGTGGAAAGCACGGTTTACAAAATATACAAATGTAAAGTTCTATTCTGAGCGACGCTGCCGACATAACCATATTCCAGAGTTATTCTCAGAATAGAACCATGTCATATTCCATGCCATACTCATTTTTCAGAGTTTAAATATTTGTGTCGGTAGGTATACGCCACTGGAGGTGACCCAGACTCGGTCGCCGGCGAGTTCGGCCGCCACTCCCTATACAAAATGCTGGGATACTTCTCTCTCGTCGGACTGCTTCGTCTGCACTCTCTGCTTGGCGACTACTACCAGGCTATCAAGGTGAGAATCTATAAAATTCAATTATGTATAGAGTTCAGCAGAACTCAGCACCAGTACGTATATTATTTCTGTACTGTATATTGTAAAACATTGAAGCGCGATACAGTTAAGAGCAGAATATTTAATGGCGGCGGCGGCGGTAGCAGTCTAACCTAGGTCGATACTGCATCTCAAGGTTTGACATTTATCATGTGACCACACCTAAATGTACCTCAGGGTATATTATGTGCTAACGAGCAAGAACGTCACTTTGCATCACATTCATCGTTCCGCTTAAGGAACGGAATATCCATTCTTAGTCTATAAAACATAGTGAACACAAAATGAAATTACCATTGCAGCTTCCTTTACTATTCTCAACCTCTGGGCTGGGATTTAAAGGGACCAGCAGGGCTATCATGTATCTTTTGTAGCTATGAACTGTTGATTGCAACAGTAAAACTGTCAGTTTTGACAAATTTTGTAAGACAGATAGGTAACAGACCTTCATGCGTCGGAACGTTAGTCGCCGACCGTTTTTTTTCTTTTATACCTGAGACGATAACTGGCATATACATTGATCGAATTAAAATTTCGAACTATCCATTCTACTAAAGATTTTGTAAATATATAGTATATTATATACAGGCTGTACTCTCATGGTCAGTATTTCCTTTTCTTTCATATTATTATTATTCTAAAATCTAAATAAAACAAATAAAGGCAAAATTCTTACCTGTTACGTGTGAGCAGAAATTTTTATGAGATAAACAAGAGAGTTGGCCTAGACTTATTTTGTACAAGCATTGCATCGGCTAGGCGGTTGTAGCAGAGAGTTCTTCAACTAAATGTTTGAATTTTGTCATAAGCAGCAGTCTAAACATAAAAAGACTAAGCTGTAACCTAGTGTTCATTATTTGAATGTCATTTATAAGATAGCTATCCGTGAGGACCTATAATTGGTTATCTGTTGTTATTAGTTATATATAAGATATTTGTTATACTTACTGTTGGTCTTTCTAAGAAATAAATAAATAAAACTTAAGTTTATACTGGCATAGATTTTAAAATACAAGTAGTAATTTCTTATTATTATTATTATTTTTAGTATTCGGAGAGAGGAGAAACTTATTTTTTTCCCGCTCATGACTTCATTTTTGCCTCTCGTATTTTTTTTTATGTTATCCGCAGAGCATGCGTTATTGCAAAACATTAAAATACTAAAAATATCATAGTCGCTTTATTACATTTGGTTTTATTTTACAGGATATATCAAGCGTATGAAACGTGTTGCAGTATCCAAAGTGTAGATTGGCCATTAGACACTAGAATTGAAGCTGTGTGGAGGAAGATATATTTTGGGCTAAATTGTGTTCAGGAAGAAGAAATTATTACTTGTATTTTAAAATAAATGCCAATATTAACTTAAATTTTGATCTACTTAGATTTCAAACATTAAATTAGATTTTAGAATAATAATAATATGAAATCAAAGGAAATACTGACCATGGGAGTTCAACCTGTATATATACTATGTTATTACAACTCTATAGTAGAATGGATATTACGAAATTTTAAATCGATCAATGTATATGCCAGTTATCGTCTCAGGTATAAAAGAAAAAAACGGTCGGTAGGTTTGGGCACAAGAAGGTCTGTTACCTATCTGTTTTTTTCATTGATACAAGATCTGTCAAAACTGTCATTTTTGATTGTTGCAATCAGCATTTCATTGCTACAGAAGATACGTGATCACCCCGCTGATTATTCTAACATTGCAATTTTTTGCATTAATGTCTCCTAAACGAATAAGCTTACAAAATTACAATGAAAAGAAAAACTTGAACTATGAGCGGGATTCAAACCCGGATCTTTCGACCTTTATATGTTAAAAAAAATCCTTTTGTAATAATTTTGTAAACCAGATTATATTAATCATAAACTAAATAACCACGGACACACAATTTGTTTTTACTGCCTCTTTGGTGTTGACTTCGATTACCGCGTCAGACACATAATTCGTCTACAGATCGTTAGTCCGGAGTCTGGAACTGGGCCCGGACCGGTAGTTAGTTATAGGCTCGTCCCCATCTAATAAATCTAATAAAAACAAAACATGCCTGGCGAAACTTTGGTGAGACATCTCTGTACACCACTTCTGGAAATGCAAGCTTGAGGGTTATTTTTTTCTGTTCTAGGTCCTGGAAAACATTGAGCTTCATAAGAAGTCTCAATACTCCCACGTACCAGCATGCCAGATATCTACGTCTTATTACGTTGGGTTTGCTTACATGATGATGCGTCGGTACGCTGACGCCATCCGGACACTGTCCTCAGCCCTGCTGTACATGCAGCGCACTAAACAGCTGTTCTCGACCCGTTCATACCAAAACGATCAGATCAACAAGCAAACTGATCAGATGTACCATTTGTTGGCTATATGTTTGGTGCTGCATCCGCAGTGTGTTGATGAGTCTATTCAGCAGGTAAGACACACTTTTTACCATTGACACAACTCTGATATAATTAGAATATTTTTTATTTATTCATTCTGATACTCAAGTAAAGAATAGATTAATCTGTCGTAGTTATCAGGATAAGGTTGCTGTCGCGTCCAAATGCTCAAACGCTCGGCGCACCGAAGCGCTAGGATTTACTAGTAAGACAGATGTATATACCTATACATTGCGATAGAGGTTTATAACCAAGTTACTCAGGCCTGGAGTTTCATGAAGTGTTCATTAAACATATAATATTCTTATTATAGAGAGTGTATGAACTTTGCATTAGAGCCATCCATAATTTAAATTTAATGATTGTTAGAGGCGTCTAAACATGATAAACTAATGTGATAGAATGCAAACATTGAGCTGAGTGCCACCACGCTATCCAAATAGAGCATTCCTGAAGAGTGGTAGGGTCAGAAAGGCGGCCGGCCATAGCATGGAAGCCAAAACTTTTTACAACAATATCTTGTGTCACAAATTTACAAGAGGAAAAATTTAAGTCATACCTCTCTTAAATTTGTAATTTTGTAATGTAATCCGCACAGCATGCGTTATTGCAAAAATAAAAATATTAACAATATCTTGTGTCGTTAGAGAAAGCATAGTATCGATCTAAAACACGTATTATAAGGTTTGGGTTGAAAGATGATAGTGCGAAAACTATTTCGTCTATATAGTTCAAATGAAAACATAATGTAGACAACTTAATAGTGCTTCTTTACAGACTAATTCTATATTAACAAAATGTACAGGTGCTCCGTGAAAAGAACTACCATGAGAAGATGTTCAAGATGCAATACGGTGACCTCGGAGAGTTTGAGAGCTGTTTCACATTCGCGTGTCCCAAGTTTCTGTCCCCCTGCCCGCCACCCATCGAGCCCGGCTCAAACTATGGACGTGACGCCGTCAAGCATCAGACTCAAGTCTTTATGGACGAGGTTGGTAAAACGTAACTCAACCCTGTGTATTGTACTGTATCAGCTGGATCATCCAATGTTGAACACAGGTTCTTCGGATGTCACTTCACACGATGATCACTGTTGGCCGGCGGCGTAGGGTACACAGTGTAAGATGGCAGTTCTTCAGAAAGCATCTAGTATTTTTCCTTTTGTCGCCTCTTAAGGCTCCCACAAGAAGAATGAGTGGGTGGAATTTTCCCCCCGGCACATACGGGGTCATAAGTCAAATCTGTGTACAATGAGATATTTCCAGATATAATATGGCAAGTTTAAGAGCGATGTATATACTAAGTGCTCCTTAGGGAACTAAGTAAATGTTCTTCCAGATCCTCCTTGCACCAAGTTGCATCAAAATATCTTCAACTGTTACAGCAACAGATGCGCAGTAGTTATAAACACGGAGATTTGGATTCTTATAGCAGGATTAGGAGGGATAACTGTTCCACACATCATTGCCTTGCAAACTAATTTTTTTTTATGGTATTGTGATGGAACAAGCAAAAGGCTCACAAGGTGTTAAGCAGTTTCCTATATGCCTATAATATTGCATAATATCGTCACTTGTGTGCACGCACTGCCATATCACTCTGATACATTAGTAGTTAAGTCTCATATGCCTGTAATTTCTTGGCATCCATGCTGCACCACACACAATAATGCGAACATTACTGCTTGTGGTAGAAATAGGTATGGTACTTCCCCGTACGGACTCGTTCATAAAGATTTCTACTACTAGGAAATAATATATAATCTGTGATATTATTTCTTGCTTAATTGAAAATGTGACATTCTCAGGTGCGCCAACAAAAGATGCTTCCGACCATTCGTTCATACCTGAAGCTGTACACGACTCTCCCGCTCGCCAAACTCGCAGCGTTCATGTCTGCGGCGCGAGGCGGCGAACGTGACGCGGCTCGCGAGCACGCCGCGCTCGCCATACATCTGCTCTGCTTCAAACACAAGATGAAGAACGTCGTCTGGACCAAGGGGCCCAGTGGCCTCGATGGCAAGTTCCAGAGCGGTTCCGAGGTAATATCATACTTTACGCGATAGTAAACTAACGATGATTCTTTCGTTCTTGGCAATAGCGACGATGCACGTGATTACAGAGCGCTCGCCTTTGATCTGTTCTACAATCTACATCAAAAGCAATGTCAAGAAAGCCATCTCTTTTTGTTCTACCTACCACATATTGTATTTACACATCTTCACAATAATGAAGAACGACAACTAGCTGGGATCTTATACAAAATCATGTTGATCTTGTATAAGATGACCTTGATAGAGAACTCAGAAAATCTCAGATAAGTTGATCAAAGATTTTTATTGCAATAATGTTATAATGCCATTAGAGGCATGTATGTATCCAACAATGGGTCAAGCAAGACCCCCATGATCAACAACACCAAATATATTATGTAAAATGTTTAATAATTTATAGTAAGTTGCCTTTTTTTTTTTTTTTTTTTTTATTATTGGTGATAGGTAAGCCTTTGACGACAATCTCACGTGATGGTAAGTGATGATGTGGTCGAAGGTGTTAACAGGCTTAACCTAGAATGACTGCCTAAAACATCTTGCGACCCGCTTTGTAAATTCTCAATGTAAGTATATACTAGCTAACATTTTGCTAAGGGGCACAAGGATGATTATACAGCAACATCCTACCAATACATCAACTTGAGAAGTGGTCATGCTGGTTGTTCAGTGTAATGAAACTGATTTTGATAAAATTATCTTTTATAGTCTGCTTTTTTTAACAAATGAGTACCAAACATTTTGCTGCGTTGCTATTGGCATACGTAATCAACATAAAGTCCGTTCCACAAGAACTCTGTAGTTACATGTAGGTACATCCAGTTGAATATTCGTCTAACTGCGCGTCGGAAAATATTGCTTGTAACAAATCAATACTAAAGTTGCAACTTTTGAATTAGGGTAAGCAAAACAAAGATCGTTTTGAAAAAAGTGTTGTAGCTTAGTCAACAAATCGTCTCGTCATATGTTTGCCGACGTATCACTGAGCTCAACCCCATTGAACTTGTTTCAAGTGCAGGGTTATGACAGGAAATAATAAAAGTTATAAAGTCTGAACTCTTTTGTTACTAGGAGTAGCTAAAGTGGTTAGATAAAAATGGTGGTCAAGTCTCAATCATGTGATAACCAAGATAGAAACAGAAATGCACGGAGTCGACAATCATGTACAAAATATGTTAGAGCAATTTATTATTAAAATATTTTAAATTAAAACACTCACGTCGGGGATAGAATACGTTGACCCGGAGTAATTATTTGATTTATATGTTCTAGTGCACAATGTATATACTATTACAATATTGTTTTATATCATAAACGCGTACAGAAAATATGGTTACGAATATACTAAGCAAATTAAAATCATAACATAATAACGTAATTTTTTCTACAGTAAATTTTACGTAACAATATGAATGAACCTTAACAATTTCAAAACAAGAACAAAGACATTGACCCATCTCACTCTGTCAATATCGGAAATGTGCGAGAGACATACTCAGTACTCGTTTGTTAAAAAAAACTGACTGTAGTAAGGAATTTCTTAAAATGAATATATTCTTTTGGCATCTTGGGGGACTGGGTCGATCCCACAGATATAGGTTTTTTTTTAACAAAAGTTCAGTAGCTTTCCATAGATGGCAATAGGCTCATACTCATTAGTGTTGTTTTTTATTGCTGATAGACTAGCTTTGGACTTGCATTCAAAGATGTTGTAGGATAACCTAAGAATTACTGGTTCTAAAGGACTGGTTCCAGAACTCACCATTGTGTGCTAGCCAGGAAGGCATTTGCAAAATGCCCTACCACTATGCAATACTGATTTTCAATATGCCTACCCCTAGTGAAACATAAAGGGTGCAATGATATGATGCATGTATCTTTATTTTCTAGTTGGACTTCTACATCGATAACGACATGATCCACATCGCCGACACAAAGGTTGCGCACCGCTATGGAGACTTCTTCATACGCAAGCTTCTCAAGTTTGAAGAACTCAATCGCAAACTTCATCTTATAAAAATCTAAGCAATAATATTGTATATTTGCAAAAGATCCCTTACTATTTTTAACTGTCTAAAGTTTCTAAATAACTTCGATCATAACAACGCGTTATTTTAATTATTCAAAAATGTACCTATACAGAATCCATCAAAACAACTTAAGTATGTTTACTACTTTACTGCTCCCTGTTCTTTATTAACATGAGAGATTTAGAGGAAATTTGCATCGGAAAGTCTTTTGTTAGATGTGATGCTGGCAATCTGTTTTTCTGTGTTAATTTTACATCAACATAATAGTAAGGGTATTTTCAGTTAATACATTTTTTTATAATTGTTTACAGTCTCAAAATAAACTCTAAACAAACAATTTTAGTTTTATTTATAATACTTTTAAAGGTTTGCCTTATATTTAACATATTTTTTGCTCCTTTTATAGAACTTCTTGGGCTGCTTAATATTAATGTTTGGCCTTTGCACAGTCTCAGGGTAAGTTTCATCAAACTGCTCCCAAGGGTTTTCTGGTTTAAGAACCTCATCAATGTTGATGCCTTTTAACCAGTTCTTGTATGCCATCGAAAATATTACGAATGAATTATTGAACACTTCATTGCAGTTTCGTTTTCCATTTTCCTGGAATAATTTGCAATATTTTTAGTAATCATAAATTATGTAGTAGCTATTCATCACATTAACCGGAATGTCCACCATTGAAAAAAATGTTTCCCCCATTGGGCGGATTTGCGACAATCCCTATATTACGGGTATTTTCCCTTAGTCGCCTCTTACGACACCCATGGGATGAAATGGGGGGGCTTACATCAGGTAAGACCTGGCACTCCATGAGGAAAGTAGCTGTTAATTGATATTTTTAGATCATAACAGGGATGTTCAGACTTATAGTGTCGGGTCTACCACTTAGGAAAACACATTAAGATTGTGATATAGGTTTTCCTCAACTTTTAAGTAAAAAAGGGACTAAAATAATCACAAATTAATATAATATTTTTCATAGGATGACATGTAATTACTGATTGCAAGCTTAATGACAAGTGTATGTTGGTTACCTAATTGCAATTTACAGATTTAAATACTACCCGAAAGTGCTGACTCGTACACATTTTGAAACCAACAACCCTGGCCAAAAGCTATTTCTTCCAAATGTGAATATTCTACTTTCTGCTAAAGACTATGAATAAATATGTCACTCTCATACAGTTAACGATTTGATTTCAGGTTCATAATTGAAAAAAAAACACGCAAATTCAATCATCATCTTCCAAATTCAATTGGACTGGTTAATTGATTTAGCGCTTAGAAATGATCGCATTCGATTGATATATTCTAAATCACGCCCGCCGCGGTAAGGTTTGCATTGTGCTGTTTTTGAGCTGACTTATCTGTGGTGTGCGAATACTTGCATTCTTTACATATTTATTCGTAGGTTCATGACCTTAACTTGGGATCAGAAGCTCTGAGCTGTCTAATGCAAATTATCTGAAATGTCTTATTTTCGAAAGGTTTAATTTCCAGTGAAAAAGTTAGCAGATTTCAGACTAGATAGACAATTTACATTGGCCAAGCTAACATTTCAATTCAAAGCACTCAATATTAGGAATTATATGTAAAAATCTGAGAATTGACTTCTAAACTCGACTAAACTCTATCATAGACAAGGAGCATGGCTCCTTCCCTAGGTTCTACACCTAGCTGGGGCATAGATTGGGCCGTGTCCAATAATAGTGAATCCTACTATTATTTACATATGGATCTGCCACCTAAATATCACAATTTGAGTGAATACTTGCACTTAATGCTGTTTTTTTTTGTAAAACCAGAGAAGTTAAATTTTTCTTTATCAAGTTTTCGCAATCTACTGTTTCAACACCCTTGATTTATACTTTAACATCAAAATATATGTCTATAAACTTTAGAAAGACTATCAAAAGGGTGGCTAGCAACTACAATATGAGTAGAAATACTAATTGAACAAAACTTACTGGGTTAATTATTTTCGTACACTTCTCTTTGAATGCTTCCAAATGTTTCAGAAATGTGGCATTCGGTTGCAAATTTTCATCTTTGATCAAATTCATTATGTACAGAACATATCCAAAGTTTGTATGAGCTGTTCCATTCCTCAATAGAGTTCCCAATATTTCTATGTTCACTCTGAAAATGGAAACGGTATTAAGTACATGTTTTTTGTCATCACTGACATGGCCTTAAACGTACATGGTAGTCTTCCTAATATCCTGTTGGAAATTTATATTTTCTGGGATTCTAAAGTATTTCGCTGATAGATATTATAAGTTAACTAGGTATATTATACTAGCTTCCGCCCGCAGTTTCGGATCACATGGAAATCGGTTATATGGCACTTTCTCGAGATTTACAATGTCCCCATGCAAATATTCCTCTGTGTACACATATCCAAGAGTAAAGGACGTTCTAAATTTCATTAAATCATTTGCGCCGTTTTCAAAGTGAGTATAGCCATAAATACTCACACACATGCATATTTATAATATGAGTAAGAAGGATAAGAAATAGGATGGTATAATATCAATAACACTGTTTATTGACAACAAACATTGCACATGTAATATATTATATTATTATTGCATAAGCAGTGATGGTAATGTACTGCCACCCTGTCTTTTTAAAGGCCCCGTATTCATGGTAAACATTTGTTTAGCAACATGGTTGTATAAACATGTTGCTGTCAACATATTGCGGACAACACTTTTGTTGCGGAGTTGATCACGCTATGTTGAATAGTTGACGCTCGGCCCTTCGATAAAATATACCCTAGATTCTGCGCGAACGCTCCAAAGTTTACCAAACAAAACTGTGCTTATAATGATCTGAAGCACAGTTTTGTCGTCAGTGACGCGCTGATCGTCGAGTGAAACAATGCCGAAGTGCTCTGTGAATAGTTGCAAAAATAATACACTTACAAAGCGTAAAATACATGGGATTGCGTATTTTCGGTAAGTTTTATACATATTTATAGTATTTTAAGTGATAAACATTCATAATTATTTAATTATCACCTCCAAATCAATACATCAACATATTAAATTCCGTTACTCCTGTTACGCAGTTGTCTCTTTCGCACGCATAATAACATCCCATGCAAGACAAGAATAAGTGAGCGCTAATTCAGAACAAGTCTATTGGAGTCGCCATAATAATCTTTTATTTTCTCAGACTATACACAGGCATTTATTTTACATTTTCCAACTTCAAAAAAGGAGGTTATGAATTTGACATGTATGTATGAAATATTATTAGAACTGCAACATATTCACATATAATATGGATTAGTGCTTACAAACATAATATATACAATATTTTTATGTGTGTGTGTGCATATGTATGTATGTTTTATGTACTAATACGTGTTACAGTGACTTGGCTTACTGATTGGAAAAACACCACAAAACCTTTTTCAAGTTCTAGTGTTCCGGTTTTTAATCGATGTTGTATGTTAATAATTTAATATCGAAATGTCCGAGCCACCTGCACAATCCTGAATGCACGAGGTTTAGCGTGCACTCTTATTATTACAGATGATTTTCAGAATGTATGTAAAGGTAATATGAATATAGTATGTAAAGGTAGTTTATAAATATTAAATATTGTATTACATATATAATGTATAAATATTTATACATTATAGTTTATAAATATTAAATATTGTATTACCATTCATAATTACTCAAACACGTTTACTTTATACATTTTGCTGTAACACACAGGTATCTGAACTGCAATTCAGGTCTGATACATTATATTGTTATATTATTTGTTTTTAATTGCTTTTTGCTCTGTTTGGAATAAATAAATAAATATTAATGAAAATTAAAGCTGAATAATTAATATTCTGACTTCATTATAACAGATCCCTTTTCTATCTCCCAACATCCGCAAATAATCTACTACACACCTTTTCAACCCGGGCAAAACCAGGGTATATAAGCTAGTTGACTAATGCGGATAGTTAAAATTCCAATTATAAATGTCACCAAAAAAACTAATTACTAAATAATATTTTTAGTACGAGATTAGGAGTAAGTGACTCCATTGTATTTTATGTTCTATCACAGCAAAGGGTAATAAAATTTTACGAGCTCCCTTCAATGGCGCAGAGTAAAAGTGCTATATGTTTATTACGAAGTAATTGAAAATTAAACCTTATGCAACTGAAACAAGTTTGAATATTGTTAAATAACTTAAATAAATTTACTACGTTTTTGTGTAATTTTAAGGTTTTTATGTGTATCTCAATAGACAGAAAGGTATAGGATAACTCGAGCCGTTTATATGCGTTCTGTCAATACGAAAAGTTGCATCTAGGGTATATTTTATCGAAGGCTCGGCCCGGCGACAGGCGATCGATAACATCAGTTTATAAACAAATGTTGAAGTGTGTAGACGTGTTTGCAACTTTTAATATTTTTATGTTTGCAATAATGCATGCTCTGCGGATTACATTACAAAATTACAAATTTAAGACACGAAAAATTTATGTCGTGTGCGGGATTCGAAGGGGTGGATGATTTAAATTTTGCCTCTCGTAAATTTGCAATTTTGTAGTATTTGCAACTGTTAAACATGGCGGTAGTAGTATTATGCAATTAATAGAATTATTTCAATCAAAAGCGTTACTATGGGATTCTTCTATCAAAGAATACAAGGATAAAATCGAATAGAACGATGCATGATCCATCTGTCATTCTGAGGTCACTCATCAAATTTTTTCTTGGCAGAAAATAGTTTCGCACCCACCATCTTTTTATCTTTTTTTATTAGATATCTTAAACATAAGATACAGAGAACACAACAACACTACTTTCTCAGGCAACATTTTAACGCTAAATGGCGTGTGTGGACAACCCATATTGATTTAAACAAAGTTTCCAGCAGCAATCTCGTCGTTCATCAACAATGTTGATCAACTGTTACTAAACAAATGTTTACCATTAATATGAGGCTTTAGGGTTCCATACAAGAAAACGGGACCATACTACTAAGCCTCCAGTGTCAGTCCTTTAAAAGGGCTGTATCTTTGGAACAGTAAAGCTGGTGATAGACGGCGCGGGCTAACGCGAGCCGGACGACGGACGACGCGTCGTCCGCCATATCACGCGCCGTCTAGCACCCCGGCGCGGCTCGCGGCGCGCGTCCGCCGTCCGCGTCCGCGCGATCCATCGCTTGTCGGTTTTTCGACACGAACCAAAGGCGCGCGCGCGGCCTGCGCCGTGTATCACCTCTGACGAGCCGAGCCTCTAGACGGTGCAGAGCTAAGACGAGCCGAGCCTACACGGACGGCGATCCGTCGTCCGTGGAGGCTCGGCTCGCGTTAGCCCGCGCCGTCTATCACCAGCTTAATAGATAGCCATTTGAAATTTGAACAGACTGTTAGCCTGATAAAAAGTGAAAGGTCGCCATACAGGATACGAGAAGTGTTCTTTTTAACGTATTTTTGCTCTATAATAAGAATGGTAATACTTATAAGTGTCAAACTTCGCATGATTAGACTCCGATATCAAATACACCTACAACAAAAAAATATTAAAACCAGACAAAGTGCGGGTCGGACGCCCCCTAACGGTCTCGTATGTATTTAAAAAAAATAAAGATTTTATGGTACAGAACCCTAGGTGTGTGAGTTCAACTCAACCGGTTTTATATTATTGAATTTTAATTGCCAGCTTGTATTAAAAACTGAAATAGAAAAAGTATTAGGTAGGCATGTACAAACTTGATTTGTTCTTCTTTCATCTCATTTAGAAGTTGTTCAGCACTGTCTTTAGATTTACAAGCCATTGCTAGGACACCATATGTCATGATGTTGGGTTTCAAATGTAGATGTTTCCTGTCGGGGAAACGCCTTATCCGTATTCTGTCCTCCTTCTTGATAATCTTCATAACTGCCTGCAAGGAAAATAACTCAATTGTATTGTTGACAAATATTTGAATTATGTCATTTATCTAGTTATAGTTGATCATAGTTATTCTTAACTTCAATTTTGAAAACGTCTTTTCAGCTACTGGTCATTTACTAGAATACATATAACATAAAACATCACATGGAATTGTGCCAACATTAAAGAAAAAAAATTGCAACTATTCTATCTGTACTGTATCAGCCGGATTGTCCACTGCTGAATACAACCCATTATGTGGTGGTTGCCATAATCCCCATGCTTGGCAGGCGTCTTGAGGATCACATTGTGAGATATCAGTTCTTCAGAAAGCAATGCTGCCCACCTTCTGGTGTGTCAGTCACCTCTTACCATGCCCACGGTTAGAGATGGGGGGTGACATTCTAGCCTGGCATCCCACATGAATGGGTCAATTTCCTCCAGTACTTACTCAATGTTTTGTAAAAATGAATAAATGTTATCCATTCAATCTGCAAATCGAATCTCTCATATTATTCTGAGACAGATTTGTCATATAAAAAAAAAACTTATATAAAATATTGTATACAAATATCAAAATTTTGACAAAAACTACTGAAAATATTCTAAAACAAAAATGCAGTAAAAAGATAATAAACAATTACATATTCTTGTATCTACAACTTCAATCAACTTATTTTTTTGTACTCAAGGTAAGGTCTATGTGCTTACTAGGCAAGAAGATAGGTTAAACTTTATATCTAACTCAACGCAACAATAACTAACAAACAATTATGAAAATATTAAGGCAGAGGTTACTGCTTAACACCAGGTGGACCTCCTGCTTGTTTCATCACAATAGCAGAAAAAAATAATTAAGATAGAATTTTCATAGAAAGTCTATTAGCATCAGACAGTGACTGCCACTGTTTAAAGGTGCCACGCTGTATAATGATTGGCTAGAAACTGCATATAATATACATTTTAATAAGAAATGTGCATTATACATTTGGTGCTTATTTAGAGGACAAAAATGCTTGGGATATTCTACATCTGCCAAGCCACAATCTGTCACCTTATCATGTATTAATACTGTAATACTTATGTTACAAATTATAAAAGTGTAAAGATATGTATATAATATCTTTACATAATGGCCCTGAGTTTCTTGCCCATTCTTCTCTAAAACCATTTTGCTGAATGTGGCAGTTGAATCTTTTTATAGTAAACTTTTGTAATTGACCTTCGTAACAGGAAAATAGACGCCAAAATTTAATTAGTGATTTCGACTTTGAGGCCACATGATGATTCTGTAATGGATATGTAAAGGTTTTGATGCATTCTGGTAAATGGTTTTATATACTTACAAATGCAGCATCATATTCTGATCTTAAACACCTCTTCTTTATGAGCATATTGTAGAAGTCAATATCTACTCTTATATCCAAATCTTTGACAATGTTTAACAACTTATTTTCCGCTGCTATAGTATCATCTAACAATGGTAAAATTTGGGTAACTGTTTTGACATCTGGTTTTACTGAATACACTTCCATTTCTTTGAGAAAGTCTTCCTGTCCACCAATAACAGCAAATTTATCTTGTAAAGTGTTTACTTCCTTCAGTGATAAAACTCCTTGCATTTTTAATACTTTTGATAGTAAGTTAGGCATTGTCCTTTCTTCTTGACGTTGCTTAGACAAAGTCACAACTTGCATTGAAAGTTTTTTGGTGTCCTCAACCCCTGGTGTTACTTTTTGATTGTCTATGCACAAATTTGAAATTTTTACTATGTTGTTTGAACTTGATATGTTACTCTGAATAGTAGTTTCATTTAGCAAATATTGATTTTCTTTTCCCTTTGTTTTTGTAGAATCGATCTGTAAAGTTTCAGTTTTGTTGTTACCTATTATAGCAGTTTGTTCTTTTAAGGTGTCAATCAAGTCTTCAATATCTCTCTGTGATCCTAAATTACATTCCTTAACACATTTCAACATCAAGTTAAAGGAATAAATATTTGGTTTTTCTCTCAATTTAAGCATTTTTCTCCATACAATGAGGGCATGTCTCAATCCACTTTCTTTATCTGATATACAAGCTTGAAGCAAATGATTGAAAGTGTGTACTCTAATTTTTATGTTTTTAGATACCATTTCATCAGCAATTTTAAATGCCATAGTTAAATCTCCACATCGTCCGAAGGCCTTTATCATTGAGTTATAATTGGTTACATTTGGTTCAATTCCCTGTTCAACCATCAACTCTTGCAACCGAGTTGCAATTTTAAGCCCGTTTGAAGGCCATGGACTATTACTACAAGCATGAAAAAGACAGGTGTATGTATCTCCAGATGGCTTTAGAGCCCGTCTTTTCATCTCATTGAACAATTTGAATGCTTTTTTTGTATAGCCAACTTCTGCACATGCACCAATTAGTATGTTATATATGTAATTCTCTGGTTTTACACGATCCTCTTGCAGCATTCTCACCTCTAGTACATTTATAGCTTCTTTTAATCTCTTATGCTTTAAATACTGCTTTATAAGGTCGGCATATTGCCTCGTGGTTAACTTTAGAGACGGCAAGGGCACATTTGTAGCGAATTTATTTTCCTTGATGTCTCCTTCATCTTCCAGAATTACTTTGTCACGATTTAATCCAGACGACAAAGTTCCGAACTTATCTGGATCTTCGTAATATATGAGATTATCTTCAGTTCTAAATTCCTTGAGCTCGTTTATTTTTTTCGGTTCTAGTTCAGCAATAGAAGTAGAGTGCACATTGTGACGAATTATGTGTGTTACTCGTATTATCCTCAACAGATTCCTGCAACGAAAAGCCATGTCATCTCAGTCAGTGAAATCAAAAGAATAATTTTTATTAACGAGTGAGTATACATGATACACTCTTCTTCTTTAGATGGCTTTTAAACGCAGCTTGGCGTTTTTCTGCCAGTGTCAGAACTCAGGGGTGCGTTCTTATATGTCGTCCGACGACGGATGATCGCTCCAAGCAGAGCGACGCTCTTCGTCCGCCTTTTAAGAACGGCTCTGTATCATATCTGTATCAAGAACACTACTTAAAATGTTTCACTGACTCAGAAGAAATGTATTTACAATTATGTACTTTTCCAGAATACATAACTAAAACAAACATACATAATATAACAATAATAATAATAAAATTTTGTAAACAGAAGTCTACGTAAACAAAAAGTAACTTAAAACAAAGAAAAATCAAGTCCCAACTGTCAAATGAAACGTCAGGGCGATATTTATCCACCGATTTCGTGGGGCGACCGGTGCGTCGTCGAGCGATATATAAGAACGCTCCGGATGATCATCGGACGATCGCCCCGGGCATATAAAAACGCTCGGGGCGTCGTCGGACGTCGTCGGACGACAAATAAGAACGCACCCCAGGGGTGCGTTCTTATATGTCGTCCGACGACGGATGATCGCTCCAAGCAGAGCGACGCTCGTCGTCCGCCTTTTAAGAACGGCTCTGTATCATATCTGTATCAAGAACACTACTTAAAATGTTTCACTGACTCAGAAGAAACGTATTTACAATTATGTACTTTTCCAGAATACATAACTAAAACAAACATACATAATATAACAATAATAATAATAAAATTTTGTAAACAGAAGTTTACGTAAACAAAAAGTAACTTAAAACAAAGAAAAATCAAGTCCCAACTGTCAAATGAAACGTCAGGGCGATATTTATCCACCGATTTCGTGGGGCGACCGGTGCGTCGTCGAGCGATATATAAGAACGCTCCGGATGATCACCGGACGATCGCCCCGGGCATATAAAAACGCTCGGGGCGTCGTCGGACGTCGTCGGACGACAAATAAGAACGCACCCCAGAGTGTGGCCAATGATGATACACTCCATCAAAACAACTTGCGAATATTGCCATTTGCCACAGATCAGATTACAGGAGCGCGTTCCGAACCTCGGTTAGAGCGCACTCGGAGTGCAACTTTTCACACTAACGTCGTTCACAACCTTCGGGTAGAGTGCAACTTTTTAACTATCAAAAGAGGTCGTTAACTCCTAATTTGTATTTGCTGGCAGGCCGGATTTGAGCGCATCTGTGCAAACCGGCCAGCTGGTTGGCGGTCAATAGTTGTGTTTACAAATTTACCATAAAATCTGCATAAGTCCAATTTTCATAATGCAGACGGTTTTCGTAAGGATGGATCCTTGGCTCAACGAGAAAAAATCCATATTTTTCTGAGATAACAGAAAGTATTTTGAATATTTTTATTAAATCTGAAACCAGCTCAAATTACATTTTGGCGCCAAAATATTACGTCATTTAAAAATAATCTCGTAGCTACTTCTACAATAATGAACCTAGAAAGCTATAATTTTGCATATATGTAGGACACAAGTTAATAACGGTGTTAAAAGAAATTAAAAGGATAAGGATTGAAAAGTGTTTTTTAATTTTTTTTTATTTGAATCTCTTGTGTGTCCCGATCGGATTTCCGGTCGTCTGAAAAATAGGTTTAGTGTGAAGCTTGTATTTATCCGATCGTTATTATTCAAACGTTCTTAGTAAGCTAGTATCCTTGGCTATACAACTCAAAAAACAGCATCACTCTACGTTCACGAAAAGTTATTCAAATCGTGAAATGAAAATGAAAAACTCATACGATACATTTTGCCGCGCAAACACTCACCGATGGAAACTTACGTAATAAATAATCTCGTAAGTACTTTTAAACTACTAAACCTAAACATCTGAAAAAATTCAAGTGTAAAAAATACATGTAAATAATCATATCAATGAAGTGAAATATATTGCACAAGCACGATCACAAAGCGATTGGTCGTAAAGAGGTGACTGCGTTTGGATCACGCCCTGGCTTCATAATAGGCACAATGTTTACCGATCGCCACTGAATAGGTACAAAGCCAGTCGATAAGAATCTATTATACACTGAAAGTAGTAAATGTTTACCGTTCCTCGGTAGGTGCTTTATCATAGAATACGAGATACCGTCACATCCAGGAGATGTATCCTTAGATTTAATACATGCTTCGAGCTCTTGTATGGAGATTTCTACATCTAGGTGGGAATCGAATTCTTTAAATATTGGTTGGTTTGGAGAGACGTATCAGGGAGCTATAGAATTAAGCAAGTTCTGTGCTTGTGTTTCACTAATGTATTGATTATTATATCTGCGGCCTTTGATCCATTTCATGCGCCGCCACATCTCCGAAGAAGATGTTTTAGCGTTCACGGAAGAACAGACCTCATGCCAGGTGTTATATCTATTATCTGAAATCAAGTACTGAGCTTTATTTGTTTTTTCATTTAAGATTGTTAAGTTAGAAGGTGTAGGGTTTCTTCTAAATTGATCTAATGCCAATCTTCGTATAGCCACCGCTTACGATACTCGCTATTCCAGTAAGGTTTAGGTGTACATTTGGACTCCGGATTTTGACAAATTTTTATATATAGTATGTGATTATCTGTTGCAATATTTAACATATTTAAAAACAAATTATAAAATTCTTGACTATCTGATGGAATTTCGAAATTATCTAAGTATTCTTTCAGGCAACTTATATAACTATTCCAGTCCACTCTTTAATGATTCATTTCATTATAAGTAGATAGATAGATAGAAAACTCTTTATTGTTACACCACTTTAGAAATATAAAAGTTAACACATAAAATTATAATAACATAGTGTTACAATGGGCGGCCTTATCACTAAAAGTGATCTCTACCAGGCAACCTTAGGATGGAGTTGAACGAATAAAACAATAGAGGCGGGTGTAGTCCAAATACATAATCAAATTTCATAAAAACATTTTAAAATAAAACGTATTTTAGTGTAATTTCTAAACAAATATATAAAAAAATAGCATACATATAGGTTTTTATAATAATTAAACAGATACAATTATAAACATATATATATATATATATATATATATATATATATATATATATATATAAACATATACATAGCAACATACATAAATAGATAATGATATATACATATACCTATAAATTATATAAAAATATAGTACATATTATAATATTATCTCATATATAGCATAGAAATTGACAAAAATATAGTGCAAAATTAATTGGACAAATAAAACCTTTTAACTTGATCCTTGAACATATTGAGAGTCAGTGCTTGTCTGATTGATACAGGAAGAGAATTCCACAAGCGGGCAGCCTGAATAGTGAAGGATTTGCTATAAAACGAACTCGTATGAGGATGGATTTCAAGTGTGAGATTTTCTGATAACCTTAACGTGTATGAAGAACAGTGAAGGAAATCGAAGCGTTCCTTGAGATAGCGCGGGGATGTAAGACTGAACAATATATTGTAAAGGAGACTGAGAATATGAGCATTCCGGCGAAAACGTATATTCAGCCAATTGAGTTTAGGACGAAACTGAGATAAGTGTAATAGATGAACGGTAGCTAGAATTTATTTTAAGAATTAAATGGTCGCTTTTTAAGTTTTCTTGAAGTACTGTCCAGCTAAATTCTATTGCATCATCCGAGGAAGCTAGGGATAAGTCTGGAGATGATTTCTGAAGATGGCCGTTTACCATTTTGACCCATGTATCGTGCCCATGATTAATTAATTTATTTATTTAAACTAATACGGTTATATCACCAATTACATTAGTCATCAAACAAGCCTAATTATACAATCAATTATTATTAATATTATTTACAAATTATATATTATATTATATCAGAACATAACAAGGTACCTAATAAAATTATATAAATATATATTTTTAAAGTAATTATACAATGAACTAGTGCTCACCATCATCATGTCATGATTTCACGAAATTACAAAATAATCAAATTAATCAGTAAATAAATGTCAAAATTACATTATTAATAATAAATATTCAGTACATCATTATTGCAATTATGTCAATCAAAAAAAAAAAAAATAATAATAAGAAAAATAATGTTTGGTCAATGGATTATAAATATTAGAATTATACAGTAAATATCATAAGATTAAGTCACATTCACAGTCTTCATACACATTGCTCGCTCATCAAATTCACATTGATTAATCAAATTCACATTCTTCATTTACATTGCGCGCTTTCTTCTCACAGAATTCCAAACATAATGTTACAATGCTCTTCCATACATCCGCAAACAAATCACAATCAGGCGCCATGGCCAGGAGGTTGTTGAGTGCTCTCAGAGTACGTGGAATGGGAGAAACTCTGTGAGCGACTGTTCGGGCTGGCGGGAGAGAGAACAGCTTGTGACACCCGCCACGACGTGGTTGCAGGTCATTAGGGTCGGGAGCATTCAACCGTAACAAAGAATTATGTAGGTTGGGTGCATCAATTTTTCCGCGAAGGACCTTGCACATGAAAAGCATTTGACCATGCTCCCGCCGAACCTCCAGTGAGTTATAGTCCAAGCAGCCCAGGAGAAAGTTGGTTGGGTACAAAAATGGATAATAACCATACACCCGTTTGTAGAGATAGCTAAGGAAAGCTTTTTGCACTTTTTCTAGCACAAGGGTGTACGATTGTTCATGTGGATGCCACACACATGAGCTAGCCTCAAGCTTACTACGAACAAGTGCTCCAAAGATTGTCCTGATGACATGGGCGCCTTTAAAATCTCCAGAGTTCCTCAAAACGAATCCAAGTCTTCTGTACGATTCTTTGGCCACGGCGGAAATGTGATCATTAAAAGTCAATTTTTGGTCAAAAGTAACCCCTAAGTCTTTAACAGTATCGGTTCTGGTGATTTTAAAAGAGCCCAATACGTATTCAAATTTAACAGGGTGCAATCTCCGAGTGAACGTCATAGTCTGGCACTTCAATGGATTAAACTCCATTCCATGAGCTACACTCCACTCGTAGACCGCATCAACATCGCACTGGAGGTCATGGCAGTCTTTCAAGGACTTTATTTCTATGGCCAATTTCAGATCGTCCGCATACAAAAGACACTTAGAACGCCTAACGACAGCAGAAAGATCGTTAATCATTAGGATGAACAGAAGAGGTCCGAGAATAGACCCCTGACTGACCCCAGATCGCGTATGATAAACACAAGAATCGTATATGCCCAACCTAACAAATTGCCTACGGTCTCGAAGATAATCCGCTACTAATTTTAGAAGTCCTGGAGAAAAACCAATGGCGCTTAATTTCATCAGCAATTGATCGTTATTTACACGATCAAATGCTTTACGATAATCAAAATAAAGGACGTCAACTTGGCCTCCCCGATCAAGGCTAGTTGAGATGTAATCGACTAGCTCTAATAAGTTTGTGTCGACAGACCTTTTCCTTCTGAAGCCATGTTGCACATTGCATAAGCTCTGTTCAACCTGCCTATAAATTTCCTGATGAAGAACTCGTTCAAATATTTTTGCTGGTGAAGATCAAATTGCAATTGGCCGGTACTCTTCGACTGATAATTTGTTAGAGCTTTTAGGAATAGGTGTGACTCTTGACAATTTCCACTGCGTAGGATAGGTTCCCGTGGCTATGGCCAGGTTAAAAATATGACACAGTGGTAGGACCAGAAATTTCATACCTTGTTTTAGGACCCACGGTGGAACACAATCAGGCCCAATTGAACTGCCGGGTTTTAAATACCTTATAGCTGATGCCACATCCGTAGGAGCTACTTCAAGAATATTTATAATGTTACTTGTGACAGTTCTATCCATTTGGTTTACACTTTCTGCATCCAGTACAGGTATATCAGACAGAAACACGCTAGAAAAGTATCGAGCAAATGCCTCCGAGGCTTCGACTCCGCTGTAAGACTTACCGCCATAGGTAACGGTAGGTTCAAAACCACCTTTTGAGCGAAGTTTAGCGATATGTTGCCAAAAACTGCTAGGGTTGAACGATATATTTTCCTCAATGGTTTGCAAGTAAGAGTCATGGGCTGCAGCGATACGAATTTTTAAGGAAGCTCTCAGATCAGAGAAGGCTCTATATGATTCCTCGGATTCTCTTTGTCGCCATTGGTGATGCAATTTTAATTTAAGTTTGGTATCCTGAATTATATCATACGTAAACCATACAGGATAACGTCTGTTAGTGGTTTTGTGACGTCGTTTTTTAGGAATACAAATGTCAAATATATTATAAATAATGTCATAAAAATAATTGATGCCAGATTGCACGTCGTTAGATCGAAGTACATCGGTCCAAGAAGTTTTGGAAAGTAGGTCAAATAGAAGGTGGGGATCACACTTTTTAAAATTCCAATCCTTTGTAGGATCTATATTGCTGGGTTCAATACGGTCCGAAGACTGAACCGAGTCTATACTCACTCTGATATCTAGAGGAGGGTGATAAAGATCGGGCTTAACGAAGCCTTCGACATGTTTAACGTAAACCTCTAGTGTAACATTTTCCTCCTGAACCAAGACAACATCTAGTATTCCTCCATACGTATTCACCACGTCATTCCTCTCAGTCAGTCTACAAAACGATTTGAAATAACAATAATAATTACGAATTAAGTTAGAGGCACTATTTAAATTAAGATCACCTAAAATAATAACATGTCCCCTAATGTTATTGATTGAATGTTCTACTTGACAAAACCAGCTCATATAATCACTGTCTTTTGCCCGGGGATGAATATAGACGACACATACATATATAGTGCGACCACGCCACTCAAACTTTGCCCACAAGTCTTCGCCCTCGGCAGTCTCCAAAGCGGGCAGTCGACACAGCACGATAGGTGCATGCGCAGCAAGGAAAACTCCCCCGCAAGGTGAATTCCTATCACGGCGCAGTAGGCTCCATTCTTCGTCGGTGAGCTCAGAGTCCTCTACCGACCCATCTAGAAACGTTTCAGTAACTGCGACAAGATGGTGCTCAGACAGAACTAAACTGTTTCTCCATAACTTCAGTTTGGTTTTTAAACCCCGTACGTTTTGATAAAAAACATTTAGATAGGCAGTATTTTTACTGCAGTTTTGATGCATCACTGGTTCATTGTTCATCCCGAGAAGATTCTCTGAAAACGGAAGTAAATTCTGGCTTCCGAAAGGGCTGCTGTCGTTTCGAGGAATGCTCAACTCTGGCAACCGAACCGTTATATTCACGAAACGGCTGCAAGTCAGAGACTCTCTCTTCAACAGAAACACGCCAATGTGGTTGTTCCATTGGTCGTCTTAAATTGATCCACTCCTTTATTCGTGCATTTATTGGCCAGACGTCAGCAGACAAACACTTCTCAAAATGAGCGACCGGAATCCCCAGTTTAAATGATTTATAGCTTCCCTTGGGTGTTAGCTCATCCACCGTGCAAACTCCCGAAGGGCACAACACCTTTAGGTAATCGCGCACTTCCTCGGCACCCGATTCCATATTCCATAGGTGAATATGTTTTCTTGATTCTACAGCTCTTAGTGTGGTAACACTAGAATCTGCGGTACCGCACCATGTTGTTATATGGCGGCTCTTTCTAGTCACCTGGGTCCATTCCTGAGTAATTTGTGGGTCTGACTCGGATATCTGTTCCTTAGTTGGCACGTTGACTGTAGTTACATGATTTGGAATCACTTTGGATTTGACAGATTTTTTGGTATGGGCCGAAGACGAAGGACTCGATGGCACATTAAGTATTTCCCGGCGCGTGGCCTTTCTCTTTTGTTGGCTTCTAGTCTTTGTTGCATCTGAGTTTGCGGTTATGGACGAATATGACTGAGTAAGCTGGGCCGAGGATAGCTGCTGAGCTGAAACAGGAGCAGGCTGTTCTATCTGAAGGGGAGCAGGTGCCAAGGTTTGCTTTGCTACTAGCTTCTGCGTTTTTGTCACTAATGGCGATGAAGTTGGGGTTGCTGCTGGTTGTTGCGCTTGTGATATGCCACGTGGGATTACACTCATAGCTGCCGAGTATGTTTCTTCGTGTTTTTGAATCATACCGTGCACCAGTTTCAGTTCAGACGCATACTTTACTACCTCAGACTGGTAGCCCCCAATAATAGTCACAACATTGTCAAGCTGTGTCTCGTAGTTGGCTATAACGGTGACAGAGTGGCTTAGCTTAGCTTCATAGTCTGCAGTGATTACACTAAGTCGCTCTTTCACGCTGCCCATCTCTTGACGCAGATCTCTTATCTCCTGCACAAGGTCCGTATTACTGCAGCTAATATCTATTGGCAGTGAAACAATTTTTTTCCTGTGTGTGACGTTCGGATCACGATTCTTCTTTAATGCAGATACTGGAGTCGAGCTGTTGTCTCCGCCTTTCTTAGTTGCGCAACGGCACTCAGGGCAGATCCAAGTTTTATGCGCCCCATGGGATAGGTTCCTTTCGCCTGTACACAAAACATGATACTTTTTGCAGCACTGGTCTAGACTACAGCTTAAGCTCATGTCAGTCTCTTCGAATGCACCTAGGCAAGCGGAACAATTCATATTTATATATACTGAGAGCAATACAATATACGCTGCTGATCGCGATGAGCGAACGGGCACAGATAATTAGTGGCCAGTAAAGTAATGCTATATGCAACGTGCAACGCTCTGCAGTCAGCCGGCAGTCGGCGGTGGAGCAGGCGCGATGAGTCACTGCGCAACGGCGGCGACGAACGGCGGCGGCCGAACAATAGCGATCGATGCGTCATGCAATGCAAGTGACCGATGAACAAACAGCCATTTGTAATAATTTCAGTTTTAATTTGCTTATATCTCTGGATTCACTTGCCTGATTTACTCGCAATAAACAGCACTTCAAACTACAGATCACCAGCTACTCGACGATATATGTTTTATTGCTTCTGCTTCACTTTTTACCACATTTGTAGAAAAATATTTGCGGAGCACAGTGACGTGATGTTGCCTTATGGACGGCGCTAAGCTACCTTCTATCATTAAACTTCGTAGTACTATTAAGTACTACGAAGTTGCTTTCTGCCAATACATGCAGCAACTATCGATCTTATTACTATAATTAAATATAATATCGATAAAAACAATATAGTTCTTGGTATTTTTATTGATTTGAAAAAAGCATTTGATATGGTGAGTCACAAACTGGTTATAAAGAAATTAGAATCCATGGGTATTATTGGTATTATTATTGTATTATTATTATAACGCATTACAAATATTTGAATCATATCTAACAAATAGAACGCAAATTGTTAAAATTGACCATAACACCCAAAGCACTGCACTACCTATAGCCACCTCACAAGCTCAGGATGACTTAGACAAGCTATATGATTGGTTCCAGTTTGGGTTCCAGCACAACTTACTAACTATTAATATTAACAAAACTTGCTACGTCTTATTTAAAGAATTCCGCAATAAATTCAAGTGGCTTCCCATACGCTTTCGCCGGAACGACCATATAATATTGTCCCTTCTTTACAGTCTCCTTTTTAATCCCTCTTCTCCGCGCTATCTCCGACAACATTTTTCGTATCTTCATGAAACAAACGAACTTTTACTTAGATCATCTGAAAATCTGGTACTTGTCCATCCAGTATGTAAAACAAAGTTTTTTGACTTCTCCTTCACTGCTGAAACTGTTAGGCTTTGGAACTCTTTACCTGTTGAAGTTAGACGTGCACCAACTCTAGAAACTTTCAAGCAACGTGTCAAAGCTATCTATCTCCTTAAATAGCTGCTATATGTTATGGCTAAGCCTGTCTCGTAGTTTCGTAGTTGATAATATGTATGTATTGTTTATGTAGTGGTTATATGTAAGAATATGATAGTATTTTACTATATGTATGTAAGTATATGTGTGTATTAATAATAGAAACAAAAATGGTGTAGTGAATTAAATAGAACTAATAATTTAGAAAAGTTAATTTAGTTAAGCATAGTTTTATACACTACACGTACGTGCACCAAGCCGTCATAATAATTTATTGACTGTTCCTTCCCAGACATGGTTGCCTGGAAGAGATCGCTATAAGCGATAAGGCCGCCAATTGTAACATTAATGTAATTTATGTTTTGTAAATTCATCATATATCTGTACTGTGGTGTTTCAATAAAGAGCTCTATCTATCTATCTATCTATCTAAAGCCAAAAACAAACCCATATCTCTGCACCCCCCTTTAACAATAAATAACGTTCCCCTGCAACAAAAACAACATGAAAAATACCTTGGTCATATTCATATAGAACATATATATATATATATATATACATATATACATAATAAGTCTTATGGAAAATTTAATTCCTCACAAGTTATTAAAACCGTCTTAGAAATACTGCAAAAAATTAATAAGATATGGCACTATAAGACATTATTAATGAATAATGACTGACTGGTTGCCTACCCCCCCACCCGCAATATTGCGTCATCTTCGGTTGTGACGGATAGTAATCCAGGAAGCACGCGCCGCTTGGTGCAATATTTCGAGTTGCAACGTTATTACTGAAACGGGTATGTAAAATTTATATTTCTATTTTTAATTAATACACTATTGTTGATTTAAGCCTAAACATGACTGTGTTGTTTTTCGAGCTATTACACTAGTTAGGACAGGCAGCGTGCGAGGGCTCAAAAAACAGAAATTTACTTTATAACTTTAATTTATATAAAATACAATTAAAATAATTATAAACTAGGTAAAGTGACAATAGTTCGTTGTGAGAACGTAAAGTGATTCAATTTTGATTCATTTCCCTAAACGAAGCCGGTGTCCAAAATGTTGCAATAGCGCCTCCTCAGCGTTCTCATGAATTATCGGCGGCGGGATGTCGCAATACCGATCTGAGTCACTTTTGTTGGTTTACAGTTCCGTGGATTGGGAGTACATAACACACTATTACTGATTTAAACAATCAATATTTAAAATAATATTTTTACTTACAACACTATTATTGATTCAGTTAGTAATTTTTGATATAATACAGTTTTATATATAATAACATTGAGTCATTTTTTGTATAGTTTATTAATAAACTAATCATAATTATCTATTTTTGAATTGCAGAATTATTTAAACTCAATCGAATGTTTAGCAGTGTTATGAGAAAAATACCTACTAAGTATTATAATTTCGTAAATTTCGAGTTACTACAGTCTTTGTGACAGACACGCATCATTCACGAGTATGTATTGGACTTATATTGGAATTATATATTGTATTTATATTTTTGTTTAAATGTCTAATTTTATGAGCAATGCGAATATTTTTGTGTAATTACGTAAGCAATTGACAGAATAAATGTAAAAATAAATAAGTATTTTGTTTTGGGAAGTTTATTTTGTAGATTACGTACAAATTGTTGAAGAATAAAATGTGTACTTTGCCACTTATTTTGTGATCAGTATTTGAAATTACTGTTGTTGTTAAAGAAGGTTTAATTTTATTAATTAAATAAATAAATGTTTTATTTCTATTTTCGATCAAGGTGGTACGGGTGGCTAAAGAGGAGTTATTGATAACGTCATATACTTTTTTCATCTGGTCTCTATGTGTTTGTACGTATTGTTGTAATAGTTGTTGGGTAATGTCAATATCAAGACAGTCTCTAGGGTCAAAATGTCCAGTAAGAAGGTCAAAAGGTCTACATCTTGTAAAACTGTGGATGGAACTATTGTAGGCTATAATAGCGTAGGGCATTAAATTGATTATGGGTTCATCTTTTTGTTGTAATTTTAGGATTCTGAGGTGTTCAAGAAGCGTGGAGTGAAATCGTTCAATATTTCCGTTGTCGTTTGGGGAATGAGCAAGTATCCTATGATGATTGATTTTATGTAGTCGCGTGAATTCCATGAATAGTTGATTAGTGAACTCCGTCCCATTGTCGGTGATGATAGTAAGTGGGACGCCATGATGAGTACAGTATTTTAAAAGAGCCTGTAGTATGCTTACAGCTGTTCCATCACGTAAATGATAAGCTTGTCCGTATTTAGTGAAGACGTCAATGAAACTTATGTATTTTTCGTTTTGTGCTGTGAATAGATCCATATGAATGATCTCAAAAGGTTTGGTAGCTGGGGGCACGACATTAAATTGTGGTCTAACTGGGTTCCTATCATATTTAGCCTGTCCGCAAATGGTACACTCGTTTATAAATTTAGTTATATGGTCCCTCATCTTAGGCCAGTAGTACCTATGAGATAAAGCCAAAAAGCATTCGTTGATACCACGATGGTTAGTTTTCCCATCATGATAGTGGCGGATGATTTCTTGTTGGCGAAGGTATTCTCTAACGTTTTCTAATTCACGCTTGGCTAAAACAAGGTTCATAGATGAACTTCTAAATTTATCCTGTAAGATTGGTATTATTTGGTACATGGCTAAAGTTGGGTTGATTAGAATAGCCGTCTTTACTTTTGGATTAACAAACTCTTTTACGGCGTTTATTACATCTTCCTCTAAACTTGTTCCTGATAGCTGTATACAGGTTTTCGTGTGGGTCTCAAATGGTTTGGTTACTGTGGGTCGTTTCTTTACGTCATCAACAACAGTAAAAACTATCTGTCGGTTAAATTTGTTTAAGGGTTCGTCTGTTATAGGAATTTCTAAAATTGGGTTTTCATTGCTGGTGTGTATGGTTTCAGTGGTAGAATTTACATGAGCTGGTGCAGTTAGAGTAGTAGAACCTGGGTGAGGATTAGAATTTACATGAGCTGGTGCAGTTAGAGTAGAAGGACCTGGGTGGGATGGCATTATCTCTGAAGGGTTAGCCATTAAAGAATTTAAATCGTCTATTTCCTCGACTAAGGACATAGCTGATAGTTCTTCAAATAAAGCGTGGGCTTCTTTAGTGTGAATTTCAACTCGTGATAAGGCGTCTGCGTTGGTGTTAATTTTTCCTTTCTTGTATATTACGGAGAAGTCATATTCGCTGAGTTTAAGTCGCCACCGGGTGAGACGTGAATTTGGCTCCTTCAAATTCATCATCCACTGTAGTGGTTTATGGTCAGTCAGGATCTTAAATTTTCGTCCAAATAGGTAAGGCCTGAAATACTTCGTGGCCCAGACTATGGCAAGAAGTTCTTTTTCAATGGTGCTATAGTTAATTTCGCTTTCATTTAAGGTTCGCGAGGCATAGCAGACAGGTTTGTCAGACCCTATTGGCCCCTGGGATAGTACGGCACCAATGGCAACGTTGGAAGCATCAGTTGTTAGATTGAAATCCTTGGTAAAATCTGGATATTGAAGAATAGGGTCATTTGTGAGGAGAGTTTTGCATTTATCAAAGCAGTTGACGTATTCTGTATCAAGAGTGATTTTTCTTCCCTTTTTCAGACACTGAGTGAGAGGTTTGGTAATCCGAGCAAAGTCTGGAATAAACTTTCGGTAATAACCGAGAAGGCCTAAAAACTGTTTGATTTCCTTAGAAGTCTTAGGAATGGGATATTTTTCTATGGCGGAGATCTTGTCAGGATTTGGCTTTATGCCATCTTTACTAATGATGTGGCCAAGATAAGCTGTCTCAAGCTTCAGAAACTCGGACTTATCCATTTGGATTTTAAAATTGGATTCTCGAAGTCTTTGGAATACCTTCTCAAGATTTGTCATGTGTTCTTGGAGAGAGGTGCTAACACGATGATGTCATCGAGGTAGACAAGACATATCTCGTTTTGAAGACCTCTAAGGACATTATCCATAACACGCTGAAACGTGGATGGAGAATTTTTTAATCCCATTGGCATTCGAAGGAATTCAAAATGCCCGTGTTCGACATTAAACCCGGTCTTTTCGATGTCTTGTGGATCCATTTCTACTTGGTAGAAACCACTTGCCAAATCTAAGGTTGTAAAGTATTGGCACTTTCCTAATTTGTCTAAAACGTCCGCAATGTTGGGGATGGGATATTTGTCGTCTAGTGTCTTTTCGTTTACTTTACGAAAGTCAACCACAAGGCGCCACTTCTGTTTGCCAGAAGCGTCAACTTTCTTAGGCACAACCCAGATGGGTGAGCTCCAAGCAGAATGAGATGGGCGTATAATACCTTGTTCCAACATTTTCCCTATCTGATCTTTCACTTCTTGACGGTGCACGAATGGGTATCGATAGCTCTTAGTGTGAACTGGCACTTCGTCGGTAGTCCTAATACGATGTTTAATCTTATTTGTAAAGGTTAGGGCTTCACCTTCAATATAAAATACATCAGAATAATTTGAGCAGAGGGTTACAAGATTAGCTTTTTCCTCTTCATTTAAATGATCGGTTCGTAATCTTGAGACTACGTCTTGAGGGCGTGTTAAAGTATGTTGAATTCCCTCAGACTCAGTATTAAATAATTCTGCATGTGCTGGTCGATCAAGTGAAAATATTACGTCGTTTGGTGTTGGATTTTCAACTTCTAAGAAACCGCGGGTATTAATAACCGTCGTAAAACATTCGTGAACTATACAGTTACATAATACTTGTTCTCTTACAAAAACGTCACCATCTATAGTGTCAATAGGAATACGGATGATTCTGGACGTACCCGCTGGTATGATGTCTTCATATAAATTTACATTACGTGAATTGTACATCATAATCGGGTTTGAAGCGGTTCTAGTCAATAATTGACCTTCTTTCAAATCTATACGGGCTTCCCAATTACTCAATAAGTCTAAACCTATGAGCCCGTCGAAGTAATCGTGAAATTTACATATGAATAATTTTATGGTATCACTGTCGTTAAACGAAACACGGTAAAGTAATGGAGTAGTTATTCTTACTCGTCGCATGTATGTTGGTTACTTCAAATGGGTCGAAATTTAGTGGATATTCATGAAAGTACTTCTCAACGACCTCGGGGCTTATAAATGATTGGTTAGCGCCAGTATCAATAAGAAATCTCAAAGGTGGGTCCGAAATTTGAATATATGGTAACTGCCTCTGCGTTTGAAGATTTAATTCTATTTTCGTTTTGACGAAGTCAAAATTTCCTGAAAATCCTGCTCCCCGTGGCTAGAGCTTGCTTGTGGTTGAGAATCGTCAAGCAGTTGATTGTCATCAGTCACATTGTAATACGTCGGGTCATGAGGAAAGTCGTAGGCGTATCCACTAGTATAGCCGTTATAGTCTGTATGGTAACCGTACTCAGGTTCCTGATAGTAACTATAGGCATTGTAATATGAGTCATCGTATGGCACGCATTCGTTCGTGTTTACTTCTCGAGTTGGAGGGTGGTGGATTCCCGAATTTACTCCAATCATGGGCAGTGGCCATCTTGGTATGCGGCAAAACCTTAGGAGTAAAATGCTGTACTCCACTCATGGGCTGAGGGCCTGGTGGGGGGTTGGCTCGGGGTGGTAATTGGAAAACGTTACTACGGGGCTTATAGTTGGGTGGTGGTGCACCGAATATACGTTGAGTATTAGTTGGCATACGATATTGATTTCGAATCGGTTCAGGGAATTTGAATGGTTGAGGCGGGGGCCTCATGGGGCGCTGTCCTAAGGGAACAGGCCAATTTGGCACTGGCGCTTGGAAGTTATGTGGTCTAGGGGGAATGAATCCTAATTGTGGTAGTGCGGTAGTAACCTTATGGGTCGGTTGTCCTTTAGGAGGTTCACTACGTTGCTGCAAGTACATAACATTTAATTCCTCCTGCACATATTCGAGCGCTTTTTCTATAGTGGGAGGGCGCATGCATCGAATACGCGATCCTAATGGTTCCTTTAAACCGCGAACATACGATTGCATTGTTACTTTTTTATATAACTCGCGTTTTGCTTCAATCGTAGTCGGTATGGTTTCATGTAAAGTCACAAATGTCATTATCGTACTAAACAGCGTTTGGCAGTGATCGTAAAATTCTTGAGGAGTTTTATTCCCTTGTGAAGCCATAGAGAGGTCGTTGTACAACGCTGTTTCATCACGCTGATCGGAGAAGTTATTAATTAGAGCAGTTCGAACTCCTAACCAGCTCTCCGGGATGCCATTAGAGTTGATTGTACAAGCGGCGGTTCCCGTGATTTTATTCAGAATACCGTTCAGTAGACACAGGTTGGAAAATTCGTTGCCAGGCACGGCGTTTAAATATTTCTTCGCTAATTCATCACATATCTTAATAAACCTGGTAAGAATATTTGGGTTCCCATCGAATTCAGGGACAAGGCGAAGGGCCTTGAAAATTGTGTCCGGGTCGTGAGCCATGTCTATACTAAATAAATTATCTAATTCAAAACTTAAATCTATATCTAAATCTCTATAAGTGTCAACTGCACGTCGGCGGGCCTGTCTGGATTCAGGCTTCCGCGAACCAAAGGCTCTAGGATGGTAAATTTTGAAGGCTAAAGTAGGCTTAAAGGATAAAAGGAAGCAACACGAGAATTATTCTAATGTACTCACATAAATTTCATTACTGGTTTTTCTCCGTGAATCTAGGTTTGGATTCTCCTTCCGGTATGCTGCAGGTCCGTAGATTCTGGATACTCGCTGACGGTGCTTGATAGCTACCAGGGTAGTTCACGATGTGCCTTCGATATAAGAGGGTCCTGAGTCTCGCGAACTATCCCGCGAATATCCTACCGACTGCGCCAAATACGTTAGCGGCAAACGGAGGATCGAAAAAAAACCGAAACTTTATTTAACTAAATTTATTTAAAATAAAACTTTACAATTATGACTTAAAATATTACTTAAATTGAAGTGTCCAAATCGAAGTGTGATTATGGAATGCCATTAACAGTTTATTCGATCATACGACTCGTCGATTGACGTCATGCTGCATCGGCGATATCATGTTTCCTTAACTACCGGCGCTGCTGCAACGTCTGCTATTTACATAGAGTAGGGTTACGTAATTAGCGTGATACTCAATATTACATAACAATGTTCATTATTCATTGCCTACCTACTTAAATAGTATTCCATTAACATCGAGATATTACGTGAGGTCAATGACCATTAATAGGTAATTAAAATTAGCTGTTTTTATGGATAGGTAGAATACTTTGTAGGTATTCACATCAATTTGTTCAGATTATAATTTTCAGGAAACCTAAGTAAGTATTTGTTAAGATTATAATTTTCAGGAAACCTAAGTAAGTACCTACATAATGAAGGAAGGTAACTAATTAATGACAATTAGTAGTAGGTACATGACTTCTATCGCCTAACACCTAAAGATGTGTTGCGGTAGCTGTCCTTTAGAGCCAGTAATTCTAGATTGTCCTGTAATCTGTAAAGAAAACTAAATGTTGGCACGGCGCAAAGTTAATAAAGGTTTAAAAAAAATTAATACATTTCTAATTTATGGTAAATCTTATGACTTTCACACTAATAATAAAATTCGTTAACAATCAGAATGACAATTTAAAAAATGTAGTAATGTACTTACGATTCGATTGTAGGCCTTATCGACGTCACTTCAGTAAGCACTAAATTACATGCCGTCTAGTTTGTTATACGAATTTGAGTTTTAATACGCACATACTAAGGACTATTTTAGAGAATTTTAAAATCGAGCTTGTTTGATACCTGATAAGTAGGTCGTTAACTAAAATCATAATCGTATCAACTCAAATTTTCCACCACACTTCATCCAGGCTATGGACTGGCACGTTGCTTTAAGTACAATTAGTAAGTAAGGTATTTCAGACGCCGCCCGTGTGGTAAATAACGCGAACAAGACATTACCTGTTGGTAGGTACCTACCTAGGTAGAAAGTAGATTTTGCAATAACAATGACACCCAAGGGAAACGTTTCCTTTACCTACCAAATTTTTCTAAATAAAATCTCTACATAATTTGTTTTTTACCAAAAATGGAACCGACTTCAACTCAGTGTAAAATAACTTCTTGAAGTCAGTACCATGGTAGTTCAAAAGTACCTATTCTCACATTGTTGTGTGCATGGGTACCATGCACCAACTTACAAGTCATTTAACACGTTTTAAAGTTGAAGTCAGTTATTTGTGAAAGGAACATTTACCCCGAACAAAATAATAACATTTTATGTTGGTTATGCTGGTATTATCAATTTTTGTTTAACGACACTAAAAAACTACCAACAGTCCAAAATTTTGGTTACCTAGTACTTACCTACTCCCTACTAATAACTAGCATAGATATTTTGATATTTTTATTATTTACCTAACTGTTATGTAATGTGCACAATATCATTTTTAGCAAATTATTTTACGAGAAACATGATTCAAATAAATATCTTACAATCTAGGCATAGCGACAGAGGTTCAACCAAAATCAGCTAAGTTAACTAAGAGTAGGTTTTGAAGCAGTAATGGCTCAGTGTCATTAGACCATGGTTCGAATCCCGCCGCAGGTTTGAGCTTTTCAGGGTGGAAGGACATTTTTCTAATGCCCGCCTGGCTAGCAACCACCCACAAGTAGAAAATCTGTCGCTAGCTGTCTTAGAGAGCCAGTAATTCTACTAGATTAAGCCTGTTAACACCTACGACCAGATCATTACTTGCTTTCAGGTGTGATAATGGTAAAAGTCTTACCAACCAGCATTAAAAAAAAAAACGGTTATTTCTGGGTTACCTACGCATCCACTGACTGAGGTATTCTCATTCTAGGTTTTGAGATATTCAAACGCTTTCAAAAAGAAGAAAAAGACGTATCTATCTAAAAATAAATACCTACCTACCTAATAAAATATTAATTCCTTTACGTTTGAAATCAGAATCTTTAAAGACGGGCGGCATCGATTGAAGTGAACAATTAAACGAGAACCACCCGCGTTATTAAAATAAAAGACTAGAAAACACAGATGTGACAAGACATTTACCTACATTGAAAATTAATTGGTAATTTACCATACGATACCAGTCTAGATTTTATTTGATAAGTTACCTACATAATTATGCCTAAAATTGAGTACCTATTACCTACATCAAGTAACTCAGATAAAATACCTAATAGTTTTCCACAATATTATTTTTAGCAAATACCTACCTACTACGGTTATTAGTAGATTTACTAACCTTTACTCCTTACACAAATATTAATTAGTATTAATTACAATAACTAGGTATTACGTACACCGCCATTCATTATCCATTATTCGTTTTGATTTGTGACTTGACACATAACAATATGACACATCTGTGTTGTGTAATCTCGTTGCAGTTGAAGACTTCAAAATCAAAGAGTTTCTTTGCAAATGCCGACATAGCCAACAAACGATTTCGACCGTAATGCCTTGACCAATCATTACAGATTTAAAATCACCTATTCGATTTGATTGGCCAACCGGCATCCTAATCAAATAAGGTCAAGAATAATTAGATTAGACATGGAAGGTTCCGTACAAAATGATTTCTTATTGAATACGTGTTGTACATCAAGTAACGGTTTTTTTTTCTCTCTTCCTAGATATGAATATCTTAAAATGACCTCGATAGCATCGTGGTCATGAAACCGCGCCAACAAAACCCGGTTATTTAAGGTGACATGAGTGCCCGAAGGTTATGATTTTTCTGATAGTTCTGGTTTGCATTATCATTACATAAATAATCTTAAAAATACAAATTTGACCGAAATAAGTAAAGGTTTGATAAAAATTCAAAACCGGTTTTAAATTACTCCTTGCATTTCAAGTGATATTTATAACGGATGGTTGATGTTTGTTTAGAGTTATCGAAACTCTGGGCCGTCACGGTGGGCGTGAGCTATATCGCCAACGATTTATCGAGGGCAGACCTCCAGCAGGGAGCAGCGGCGGCTTCCCTCGTTCGAGTGCTTTCGCCGGACGTGTCTGCGGCTCCACAGTACGGGCAACGTCAGAGGAACCCGGAGTGAAGGTCGTCCTAGTACTTTGGCTGGATCAGACTTGGAGACGCGGGTTCTTCAACATTTTGAAGAAAATCCCCGCACTAGCACACGACGTGCCGCTGCGCATTTTCGCGTTCATCATATGGTGGTATGGCGCATACTCAAACGTGACGGCCAGCACCCTTACCATTTTCGACGCACTCAGGAGCTTGTGCCGACCGATTTTAGTGCAAGAATTGATTTCTGCAGATGGTTTTCCTCAAGCGAAATAATTGACCCAAGTTTAAGAGCGAAGGTGCTTTGGACAGACGAAGCCTCATTTACAAGGAACGGCCTCTCCAACCTGCACAATGACCACGTATGGGCACATGTCAATCCACATGTGTCGACACAAAGCAGTTTCCAGCACCAGTGGCGCATAAATGTATGGGCAGGAATACTTGGGGACCGCATCATCGGGCCAAAATTCTTGCCTGCAACCCTAAATACAGAAAATTATTTGGCATTCTTAACTACAGAGCTGGAAGAAGAATTAGAGACTCTGCCAGTCACATCCTACACCTCAATGGTGTTCCAGCATGACGGGGCACCAGCGCACTATGCACGTAGTGTTCAGGAATACCTCAACCGACGCGACGGTTCCCTGAGCAGTGGATTGGCCGAGGGGGTCCAGTGCCTTGGCCGCCGCGGTCGTATATGCCGAAGATTGTAACACCAGGGAAGAAATGATAGTGCGGATCGAAACGGCATTTCAATCCGTAACAACGCAGATGCTTGAAAACGTCATGTCTTCGACGTCGCGGTGGGTTACTATGTGCTTAGAACAAAGAGGTCGGCATTTCGAACCCTTCCTATAGGATATCGGCAAAGCAGTTCTTAGTCTCGTGTTGAAACAGTTTTCTTTATGATCATTGATCAGTGATGAGTTTGATAACAATTAGAATTTTTTTTCTTAGTATTCCTCAATGACGTAGAATCTGTTCCTCAAAAGTGATGTGTTCGATGTTTAATCATGAAAGCCTGTGTTGTGATGTGAATATAACACTAAAGTTGTACGAAAATGGTGTAATTTGATATGAACCCATGTTGAACCTAGTTGAAACCTAGCTATGCACTAGAAAATTAAATGTAATAAAAATGTTTGCATAGAAAATGCGCACAATGTGGGAACATGTACAAATAACGTAGAAAGATATGTACCTACCTATGCATTATGTTTAGATTCGTTATAAATAACAACTCGTTACAAAATTAAATAGTGTAAGTACCTATTAAAATTGTGACTTAGATAGGTATTAGGCGATTCTGTCAGATAGGTAGGTTACCTATTGTTAGTTATTGCTAAGTAGGTAATCTTGATGTTTGTACTTACCTATGCACTTTCTCATGTCGAAAAGGTATACCTACCGCCGTAGGTACTCGTAACTATTTAGGCAAGCAAGTTAGGTAGGTAGGTACCTACTTAGTTTTTGTTAATACTGATGATGACCTAATGTGATGTAATAGGTAGTAAATAAATGGTTTAATTTGTAAGTAGATACTAAAGCCTTTTGTTAACAAGGGATACCTAATAAAACTCATAATGTTATTACAAAAAATGATTTTTTATTATTTCTTATTAATAAAATCCTTCCTAGCCCTTATCACAGCTTCATAAGCCGGATAGGTAAGAACCTAGGTAGGAACCTACTATAAAAACGAAACAACGCTAGGTGAATAGGTAGGTAGGTAAGTTCTTTTTATTTTATTTTTACTGAAAGGTTAGCCTTTGATCACTATCTTACCTGATGGTAAGTGATCATGTGGTCGAGGCTGTTGTTCAGGCTAGCCTAGAATTACTGACTCTCAAGAACAGCTGCCAGAAAACACCCTTAGGTACTTCGCGATAGGTTTTCAACTTGAGGGTGGTAGCTAGCCAGGCGGGCTGCTCAAAATGCCTTAACTACATGCTATAACGACTGCCATCCTAAGACAACAACCAACGGCTTATCATGGCTTCCGAAGCACGGAAGCGCGAATCCAGCATGATCGCGGCGGACGTTGCTTATCTTTGCTGATCGGTTAAGAACGGCTAAGCAAACTTCGCTACGAGCGCTTCAAAATCTTACAGGTAGGTACTTAGTTATTTTTTCGAGAAAATACTCATGGTGGGCGTTGTGGTCGCGTGTAGAGTGGGGTGCGGAGTGCGGGGTAAGGGGATGGTAGGTGGTGCGGTGCGTGGGCCATGCGGGGCGCAGGCGGTAGTTTAGTGCAGCGAGAGCGCGGGGTACGGGGTAAGTCATGGGTGGAGTTGGAGCGGTCAGTGGCGCGTGAACACCAGGGCTGCCACATTAATTATAAAATAGTAAATTTCAATGTTTGTATGGAAAAAAATATTTCTGGTTTAATATTTGATTTTCTGCCAGGGGTCTCCTGAGTCCATGCCCACATTTCAGTATTACTACACTTTTACGCTACACGTTGACACGAGTAGGTAGAGGCACCTACATGTTGGTTTGTTATGAGGAGATTGGAATTTGATTTTGGAAGCTGAGCTGCCCGCGTCTGTAGAAGAGTAGGTACACTCACGTGGTACCTACCTACCTGGGTGGTTCTAAACAGGCAGAAACTAGGTGGTAAGTCTCTTGCTTATCGCAGTGTCCTGTATTCTGCCTCAAAGCAGTATTGCACTGTGTTTAGGTATGAAGGGCACTGTAGCGAGTGAAATTACTTACTGGGCAAACGAATGTCTCGGAGAGATGAGCGCAGTACAGTGTACAGATCTGACTTCTTCTTCAGTACTGACTTCAAGAAGTTATTTTACATCGAGTTAAAGTCGGTTTCATTTTTGGTAAAAAAATGAATGTAGCTATTTTATTTAGAAAAAATTGGTTGGTGAAAGAATCGTTTCTCTTGGGTTTCATTGTTATTGCAATATCTAGTTTCTACCTAGGTAGGTACGTACCAACAGCTAATTTCTTATTTTAAAAATTATTGGAGGAGGTACAAAATGTTTTGCTCCGGCCGGGAATTGAACCCGTGTCCGGGGGGTTACTTAGGTTTCCTGAAAATAATAATCTTAACAAATTGATGTGAGTACCTACAAAGTATTCTACCTATCCATAAAAACAGCTGATTTTAATTACCTATTAATGGTCATTGACCTCACGTAATATCTCGATGTTAATGGAATACTATTTAAGTAGGTAGGCAATGAATAATGAACATTGTTATGTAATATTGAGTATCACGCTTTCAAAATTGTTTGTTTTTAGTGTAAAAGTGGTCGTCTGGCATAATGTGTGATTGGATTAGTTATTGGTGACAACAGAAGTTTAATTATGAATAAGTTAGGCAGGTACGAGTAGGTAGGTAGGTAGGTACATGTCTGGATTTCGTATGGCTTGTTATGGATGTTATGGATATGTTATGAGCACTGTAGCGAGTGAAATTACTGGGCAAACGAATGTCTCGAAGTGACGAGCGCAGTCCAGTGCACAGAAGCGTTGCAACGCTTTAGGTATTTGAATGAAAGTTCATGTATGGATTAGGGTAGCCTAAAGAAAAGCCATCTTTTCTTTCTGTGTGGAAAGTAAGAACACAACGACGGCGCGGGCGCGGTCATTGCTCCGCGCTGCGCTGCGAACCGGCCAGCGTCAAGCGGTGGTGGCAGCCGTTAGTTCAGTCACTAAGCGATCGAAGACGAGCGGGTTGGAGCGCGAACGTTTTTAATTCAAAACAGCTGATGCTTTTACTTAGGTTTTTTTTATTGTTTTGTTAGTGAATCTAAGCCCAATACCGTATTGTGTATTACTTAATATCTTATTGATAACTATCTGACCACTTAAAAAAATCATCAAAAAAAAATTTTTTTTTAGTTTTTGTCATCGATACCCATCACGCCTGTCGAGTTTCGCCAGTTAATTAGCAGTAACATTGTATAAGTACCATAATATGGTATATATGATATAGATATGTATTATATTAGGACATTTGTTTAAATAAAACCAGATCATTCTTATTAGTGTTTAGAATAGTAAATTAACATTTGGACCTTGCCTATACACACTACTAAGGTGTTAAACATTTAAAAAATTAATAAAATTAAACCTTCTTTAACAACAACAGTAATATCTAATACTGATACTGATCACAAATTGTGTCTATACACGATACCAAGAATCAGTTTTGATGTATTTATTTTGTTGTAAGTACAAAAAAATCACCTAAAATCGTTGAAAAAATGTGTATAAGTCAACCTGCCGTAACGCAAAATATTTCATCAATAAAGACGTAACTAAAAATAATAATTTATTTTGAAAACTGTGTTTGGAGTAATACTGTCTTAACTCAAAATTCCTAAATAACTTCACTATTATTATTTTTTTAAATATTAGTTTAAATATGATATCTTTCATTTGATTTTAAAATCTCAAAAAGCTTTTATTTCGTTTGTATCTATAATAGGAGGAACTGAGTAATGCGTTTTTCGTTGATACTGAAATATGATCGATTTTGAGTTACAACACTATTGTATTATTAGTCCGTATGTAATAGTTAAATTGTGTTACCACGAAAGTGACAGTCTGTCTTTGATGGTAATAAAGTTCTTTAAACCGAAACCGATATCAAAAGAAGAAACAAAGTCGTAGACGGTATAGTTTTGAAAAAAATAATTGCACTTCCATAGAGTTTTCCCGCCAAAATTCTTTTAAAAAAATCGCGTTGTTTTAATCTCGTTACTACTTTTAAAATATTTATCCTAACAATCTGTAATAATTCATGAGTAAAGAACCATAGCAAATACTCATATTAAAAGAAAAATCAAAGTTGTAGGTGGAAGTTAGTTTCAGAAAAAAAATATTAAAATTTGCTGTTTTCCGCCATTTTCGTCGTCTGTTGAAATCCATTTTCCTGTAAAATTTTCCATAAAAAGGTCTATTTTCATTTCTTTTCCCGTAAAGAGATTATGATGAGGATAACATTGGTATCAAGAAAATTATATAATTATTTATTATATATTATATTATTATTATTTATTAATGATTATATATTATATATTGGAGATTACATCAAATAAACTCAATTTTAAAACAAAAAACGTCAAAATCTGTAAAAATATATTTACATTTCGCTGTTTGATCCACTCAAACGTCTCAAACTAAATGGAATGAAATGTAATTTTTGTATTGTATAGGTGATAATATATTTGGGTATGGGGATATTAGGGTGACATATTTAGGTAATGGAAAACAACTTAGTACTAAAAAAAACGTCACGGGGCGTCGAAGGAAAAAAAAGTCGACAGTTTACTATCGATGCGCCATACCCGATGTACAGATTCAACAGATTAGGACTTAAAATGTTGAATCTTTAACTGACATGACCTTGACATTACTTGATGAGAGAATTATAGGCACTCTTTTATATGTTGCAGGTAACGGTAGTAATTGCTTTTCAAACATCATAAAAAGTCTATAAATTTTGCAAAATTCCCCGCCAAAAACGATATTTGAGATTATAAAACAACAGAGTCGTTCGGAACCTTCGAGTAAGTTAAAGAAACCAAACAACACACTCTGATCCTCGGAACGCGGCCCAGATATAGCGATCACTGACGGACGACACGGACTGATTCAAAGAGGATGTGAGAGACTGATTGACATTGACACTGATTGCAAACGTTTCGAGGCTACGTTCCGAGCCTTGAATCGTAGTTGCTTATCAACGTACTCGAACGTACGGAACTAAACGGTTAGCGGTTATTTTATAACCTTAAATATCGAAATTGTTATTTTGATAGTTAAAAAGTTGCAACTTTTAGAGGCTCGGAACGATCGAGTTGTTAACAACCGAACGCCCTGTTGACAATTTGGCTAAGCAAGCCATCATAACTGGCCTTGATGATTACTCGACATACTTTGCTAGAGATTTACGTATTCTAGCAAAAAAAGATTTGATAAATAACTGTCAAACTCTTTGGGATAGAACAAAATATATCAAAGGTATACGTTTTGGTGTTTTTCAACCGCAAATCCCTTCTAAACCTTGGTTTTTTCAAATTTAAAAAGATTATAAATTGTGTACTTCAATAATAATTTGTTCACGTTTAATTCATGTATGTTCTCCGGCTTTTCTTGCTAAAATTAGGGTCAAAGATCACTCTATTTATGAATGTGGCCTAGAGGAAGGTACTCTAGATCATATCTTTTTCAATTGTCCGAAACTTTCTTATTCTTTATATGATATTCTAAATTCTGATATCCCTCGCCCTGTCCACTTTAAATCTCTCCTATCACTTATTTTCAATCCTTTTATTTATGTTTTAAGTTATTTTATAAAATCTAATAATATTAAGATTTAACATACCATCCCTTAACTCTTTATATATCAGATATTTTCTACTAATTAGTATTAAATAGCTGAGATCTTTAGACCGTTAAATTTTTTTCTTATACCGTACACTGGCCACACAGACAAGACATTGGCACTATATCGTCAATGCAACGATAAGAGCCATTTATGAAGAAGAAGAAGAACGAAACGGTTAGCGGTTATTTTATAAGGTTAAATATCGACAATGTTATTTTGATAGTTAAAAAGTTGCAACTTTTAGAGGCTCGGAGCGATCGAGTTGTCAACAACCGAACACTCTACTCCATAGATCAAATAAAATATATACGTGCACACTAACAAAGGTTCTGAACGTGCCCCGGCGTTAGTTATAATATAGTGTTGTTCAAAACAAGTATCAATACCATTTACTTATCGATTTTTTATAATGTCAAGTTAGGGATAAGCCTATGTAAGTAAAATGTTTAAGGGTATATAATTATAAGGTGGATATACAATTAAAATTTAGATAGTCAGATGCAATACGATAAAATGAACAGGAATTTATATAGACCTTTTAGTGATGATAGTGTCAATAAAAGAAATATCATAATCGATGCTGGTGATCATGAACCATCATGCGGAATGATTTATCATGCCATAAAAGTCTAATTAGGTACTTTTATTTACATCTCACCTGTACTAAAATAACTTTCTTTCAGATATTTAAAAAGTTTCTAATACTTCTGCAGTGGTTCATGAATATAATCGTAGAAGACTTTTTTAAACAACGCCTGAGCCTGAGCGATTCCAAATGATTTTATAAAGAAACTTTATCTGTGGATTTTATAGCCCCAGCTCTTGCTACATGTATGGGCTAAGATGCTAGGTAATTTTTTTACGTCACCACCAGTAAACTTTTGAGGTAATCGTACAATAAAAATATATGATGATAGTACTTAGCCAACTTAAAATAAAAACACTTTGAATAACCAGTATTGTTGCACAAAACTGCAAAACTGAACAAATTGAGCAATATTTGCTATCCAACATGTGTTAATTGACCCATGTACTAAACAATATTAATATGAATAACGTCATATAAACGCTTGTGATAATAATCTCAGTTTTTTTCTTCAGTTAATTTAAATAAAACTCCATCTCTAATATAATTTTCAAGGAAATGCTGAATCAATACAGCTACGGCATTGATTTTCAGGTACCTATATATCACCTCAATACTTTATTAAAATCAACATTTGTACCATAAACAATTATTGTTTATTATATAACAAACCCAATTACCATTTATTTAAATACATATGAATCACATTTTATTTTAAATCATGTAGAGACAGTAGTTAAATAACGTTTTTTTTGTCATTTCAGATATGGATGTTATCACGCACGAAATAATAATTGATAAAAAAATTAAAAAAAAGACAGTGCAGTTATATATATAGTGCAGTTGTGATTTTAGATCTTTGCTGAGCGTCGTGATGTCCATCTCTTTCCAAGAAGAAAACAATAATGCTAAAATTGAAGGTATATTGAAATTTGTTGAAAATAGCTTTAATTACTTGTAATTTCATAGTCTATGATTAGTAACTAACTAAGCAACGGTTGTTGAAAAAATTTCTTATTGTCAGATGTCATTGTTCTTCTACAAACAAACAACGTTGACAGCTTTATCACAAATGTCGGCCTTGAAGACTCTTCGTATTTATTAGTCTGATTTTTCGATCCAATCGGCACAGCTTTCCATTCCGTTGGGTTGGGGTTGATTTATTTTTTTTACAGAAAAGTTACATTATTATGAACACACGCAAAGTTTCAAGATGCGGAGTACACATGGTTTTTAAGAAAAAATATATTGAAAATAAATTATTTACGAAATATTTATGCCAATCACTACCACAAATTATATAAAATTCTCACCAATGTACGTTTCGTATTACCTACGGTTAAGTTGCCATACACCCGGTAACATTTTATTTGGGCGAGTGGAGCGAGTCCTTTCACTATCCCACAACTTGAACATTTTGTGGCCCCCTTTACTGAAAAATTATCACGGCTATAGATTTGTGCATTAACATAAAAATGTAACTTCATACTTAGATGTGTTATCTGTCGGAAAAAAATAATTAATAACCAACATAAAATATTTAAAAAAATCTATTCATTTAATAGAATGTTATTGTACTGTTAGAAAACCAAAGAATTAACTTCGCTGCAACAGAACTACACTGAATACCCAAATACCTCGTAGTTAATCTACTGCATACTAGATGACACCAGTAGAATCAGGTTGTAAAATAAACGCGAGCACTCACAAAGCTCAGCTTTTTGTGCTAGTTCAATATAAATTAACATATGTCAATAAATATATATACCTAAAAGAAATTTCAAGATATAACAAACAAGAAAACCCTACCGAAAAATACTAGGAAGGTAAAACTGCAACAACACAAAGCATGAGCCGAGCGCGCGTGCCAGCGCTAAAAAGCTGTTACACATCCAACAAAATAATAAATTTGACTTAATTCCCCCCTTTTTCGTGTCAAACGATTCTAATATTTTAGCCATAAAATGAGGAAAACAGTCGGAAAGGGGGGCTTCGCAACTTTTCCTTTAAAAGGGAGGTAGTACTCCTCCCAACGCTCCCGCACTCAATTCAACGAACGTCAGTCATCAATGGAAATGCATTCGTATCGTACCATCCGATACTTCATTGTACTTGAATGTATTGATCCTTATACTAACGGATCGAAAGGCATTGTATCACACAAGTATCGGATCGAATCGAACATCCCTAATGTTATAAGTTATAACAGAGGACTAGGTATAGGTAATCTGTGATTATAACCTCTAAGGTATTACGAGGACCGACGTGTTTTTTAAATTTTTATTTTCAGACTTTGTGTAAACAGTGTAAATTTTCAGTATGTCTCATGAAAACGAACAGCAAATGGATGCTAGTTCATCTGAAAGTGAAGACGATGACATGGAAGAAGGTGATGAGGGTGACAATAACGCTGAAGATGAAGCTCCTAAGACATATCTTCCTGGACAACCTTTGAAGGAAGATGAGCACTTGGTGTGTGATCAGTCTGCGTACGTCATGCTGCATCAGGCGCAAACAGGTGCTCCGTGTCTCAGTTTTGATATTGTTACAGACAACCTCGGAAGTGATAGGCAAGACTTTCCTATGACTACATACTTAGTAGCCGGCACTCAGGCATCTAGCGCTCATTTGAATAAGTAAGTATAATAATGTCGGATTTATAAAACAGAAATAATCAGCACAAGTTCCCGCTTAGGTTGTTCCGTATCATCCATATTGTATGTCATTAAAGGCGATTATGGCAGAAATACGCTTAATACTGCCGCGTGCCGTGTTTCGTTTCCCTAAATTTAAATGTGATTAATCTATTTTTTGAAGAAATAAGTTTAGTATATTAGGTTAAGTAGGTAATTAATGTACTTCTAATTGCTAAAGCTTGTTAGTGTAGTGGATTTGGTTAAGTTCAAAGTGAGTCAAAGATCCAACACAGACCACACTAACTACATCCGGTCTTGTGGTGGCGGGCCGATAAACATGTGAAACTCTAGGGGTAGGGCCTAGAGTTTCACATGTTTATCGGCCCGCCCCAGCTTTGCATGGGTAATTGCGACTATAAATTGAGATGTGAGCTCTCCTATCTTTCAATTTGGATCAAACTGCACACGGTGTGCAAATCAAATTTAAAATCGGTTCAGTAGTTTATGAGTCCATCGCAGGCAAAACAACGTTTGTCAGGTCAGCTCCTTTCAATGATGGTGTCTGCTTGCCATAAAACGAAACCAAAACAATTATATTATGTCCTGTGTGATGATAGCTCAAACATTGTGTTAGGTTTCTGCATTGTTAGAGAATACATTTTGTGCCAACCCCACATGAGTGGGATAATGGCCGGAAGATGAAAATATTACACTACCCAGTGTGGGTAGTATGTGGAGATGAAACTGATAACCAGCCCTTCTGGCCTTATTTTTTATTATCTGGCTGAATCTAATCTTCTGTAAATCAACATACGTCACCTCTCTACATACATATGTTGCTGTTAACAATAAGAGCACCGCTTGATCATACATTTATTTTAGTTTACTAGTAATAAAGATGTCCAATTTACATCCTACAATGAAGTCTGAAGATGATGAATCCGATGATGATGATGATGATGAAGAAGAGGAGGAAGATGAGGAAAAGAAACCACAGATGACATTCTCTTTTATCAAGCACCAGGGCTGTGTCAATAGAATAAGGGTATGACAATCAAATTCATAAGTCATAATATTGGTTAAATTAATCAACATACATATGAACTAATAGCATTTCTAAATAGAATTAAGACAATAAACATATTCTTAATAAATAAATCTTATATAAAACTTTATTATTTTCAGACCACTGTCTTCAAAAACTCTGTGCTTGCAGCTAGTTGGTCAGAACTTGGCAGAGTAGACATTTGGAATATAACTCAACAACTACAAGCTGTTGACGACCCAGCACTACTCGAAAGATATAATTTAGAAACTGTGACCAATCCTGTAAAGCCATTGTACTCATTTAATGGACACCAGCAGGAGGGATTTGGAATTGACTGGTGCCCAACAGATCAAGGGGTCAGTTATTGATTATTTTGTGACCACAAAAATTGTTTAAAAATGAATGGGAATATTATAATTTTGTTGTATGTAATAAAATAATATAATTAAATATCTTGTTATAATATAATTCTAGGTTAGCCTGAATAACATCTTCAACCACATCATCACTTACCATCAGGTGAGATAGTGATCAAGGGCTAACCTATCAGGCATAAAAAAATATTAATAAAAATATGTGTGAGTAGAGAAGTGAGTTTGAAGTGGATGGGCATAAGGGGAGAGCTCAAAGTAAAACATATGTATATGGTATACTGATATACCAATATACTCTAGAGTAGGAATATATATAATAATATGAAATATGTAGATGTGTAGTAGGGATCATGCCACTTTTACACATCCACTCTTTGAAAAGACCATGATTAACTTGGTACTGTTTTTCAGTAATCAGTTCCTTATTAGTTTTTAACTGGGTTAAATAAATAGGTTAGTAAATATGTATCCACGAATCTAAATACTAAGTTTAGTTAAGTGCTTTATTACAACTTATATTGTTTTTTTTTTTCCTTTAGATTAAGATTAACTTGAAATTATATATACACATAATAAATATAAGTATATGTTTTAAAACACTGTAACTAAGTTTGTTGTCATAATAAATCTAAGCTCATCTACTATGGGAGAGGCCATTGGCTCTGAAACACAGTCTACACTAGCTCAGAGTCAATGGGTTCAAATATTTATGTACTGTACACATATTTTATGACAAATAAATTTATTTATTATTATTATTATTCACGTCATTTATTTTATAACATAATTTAATTTTTTTTACAATATTCATATATAAAAAAAGAAACAAATATTATAAAAAAACTTCATATTATTATTATGTACAATATAGCCATTGGCTAAGTCAGACTTTTCATGTTTAACACTTAAGTTGTGTGTTTCTCAACTCCAATTATATCTTTTAAGATCTGATATACATAAAAACCATAAATTTCTAGGTTTCCTGTTTTGATTGTCTATATCCTTAAAATATTTATATAATTTTAGGTTCTAGCAACAGGAGATTGCAGACGAGACATTCACATATGGAAACCTAATCAAGCAGGGACTTGGGATGTTGATCAAAGGCCTCTAGTAGGTCACACTGCTTCGGTTGAAGACATACAGTGGTCACCAAATGAAAGGTACTGGCCAGAATGTTTTTAGTACAGTAGATAGAATCTGTATCATCAGCATTTGTAAATATATATAATAATTTTATATAGGGATTCTAGTCCTGGGAAAGCCATGGTTTACAATTGGCACAGTCTTTTTAAGGCACTTGTTCCACCGCCGCTCGACGAGAAATAGAGTAACTATCTAATATTTTCTCGCTCAAGAAACATACAATAGATATACATTTTGTGTAAATAAGAGAGATGCATATACAAATAGTTCATCGCCGTCTGTTCACACTGCCGGCGAGCACTCGCTTCACTAGTTTGTCGTAGCCGAGCTACACAACTATCGGAACTACCGCTTCCCGCGGCTCGCCAACTCGTTTCTAATTCTAGCTCTACTCCTTATTCGTTCATCGTTTCCGGTGAGACAACTGCCTAAGCAAAGCAATGAATCAAATGCATCACTTAAATAAGACCCATGGCCAGGGCAGTATGTTGAATCACTTTAGAACTTGTTCAAAAATATGGATAATTAATATTGGTAGATGCTTGCATAAAAATTAAATAACTCACAGAAATAATGGACTAAAATCACGCTCATGTCAGCGCGCGATGGGTGCCGAAAAAGCTCACGCCACAGTTTCAAAAAAATACTTGTTATTGGCATGACTAGGGTCAGGGCACGGTTGGTGTCGAGAAAGGTCACACCGCCGTTTAAAAAATTACATGTTCTTGGCAAGATTGTTGCGATTGTTGACACTAAATTACGCTTGTAACGAAAATACCATTTTGTGTTTATATGTACAAAAAAAATGAAATAAAAGTACAAATCCTTATCAAGAGGGAAACTTTATTCTCATTTTCAATTCAAGTTTCTGGTTTTCTATTAATAAATCCCTTTTTACCTGAACTGATCCTGGCCTGTATTTTACTCCTCTATGTAGGGAAAAGTGAAGGAATTTCAGCATTTGTCAGCATCTTAAGTGAAGTTAATGTTATTTTAGGAATGTATTAGCAACATGTTCTGTGGACAAAACAATCAGGATATGGGACACAAGAGCAGCACCAAACAAAGCTTGCATGCTGACTGCAGAAAATGCCCACGACAGTGACATCAATGTTATATCATGGAATGGAAAAGAGCCTTTTATAGCTAGTGGTAAATATGAATGATGTATTATTTTCTTCATTCTACTTGTAATTTAATAATGATTTTATTTTCCACATTATTTTTATGTCACAGCTGTAATTTATTATTTGTATACAAATTCTATAATTTGTGTTAGGTGGCGATGATGGTTTCCTCTATATATGGGACCTTAGACAATTCACAAATAGCACTCCTGTTGGCACATTCAAACACCACACTGCACCTATCACTTCAGTAGAATGGCATTGGACAGAGCCAAGTGTGCTTGCTACTGCAGGAGAAGACAACCAAGTGGCACTATGGGATTTGGCAGTTGAACGAGATGACGATGAAGTTGTTGATGATGAACTGAAGGTAGGTGCAATTTGCATTCATGTTATCCATGTACATTTTTAGGGTTCCATACCTAAAGAGCCAAAAGGGAGCCATTCAAATTCAAAATCATTTATTCATTTTAGGCGTCTACGACGCTCTTATGATAGTGCCATATTAATAACACTCATAAAATTTATCAAATGTTTCGCTCATAACGATCAGCGAGCCGTTAGTGGGTGAGTGGATTCCCGCCATTTCGTTTGCCCGCGTGCATATAGTAGCATAATAGATCGGCTGGTGTCTTCCTGTGACTTTCGGGAACCCAGTCGAATACGCCACGACGTACGTGGTAAAATGTGGGACTACAGGGATTGAGAATCGCCCCTTCCCAAACAGGTATGCTATTCTTCCTTCACTCCACATCATAAGGAAAAAAATGTTAATTATAAAGAGTACATTGTACTAAAAATAGAATTTCTAATTCAATATTTGGTTTTGGCACATAATATAAATAGGACCAGAAGGTTCATATGCAAAGTCATTCAAATAAATAAGCAACTCTGGCTCTCGTATTATCTTGAAAGTTATTGGGCACTAATGCTCTTAATTCCTCATGTCATCCCTAATACTGGGAAAAACAATAAAAATTACATCGATTTGTGACAAATTTGATCGATTGATCAAGTACAATAGTGAGACTACCTTAATTTAAACAAAAAAAAAATTACCGCCATAGAAATCAGCGCTGACCACAATTTAATGTCATATGCGTATTCAAAAGTAATATAGGTGGTTATAACATAAATAGAAAAAAACAACAAAAAAATACAGCACATTAGAAAGTTAAAGTAAGAAAATGATTATATGGCTTGAGACAATAATTTTTTATATTCCGGAGTGGGCAGCGCGGCGCGCGACTGCACACCGTAGAGTACCGTAAGTCCATCCGGACGAATACACCGATGTACGTGTTGCTTTGGACCTAAAGTACGCAGGCCTAGGGTTTAGGTCAATATTCTACACAAAATATCTAAGTTTCAGGTCCATTTGTTAGCTTGGGACTAGGCATATACGTGAGGAATGACACAAACAGAAGAGGGGTAGAATTCGTAGGGCTCCGATTTGGTCTTTAAGGAACCCTAAACGTAGCAAATAGTTTTATATTTTGTGCATTGCAATGGGCAATGAATTAAGCAAAAACTGGCTTAACTTTTTAAATAATATTGTGATATAAGTACAATTTAAGAATTTTACCCTTTCAGAATCTTCCACCACAGCTGCTATTCATCCACCAAGGGCAAACTGACATCAAAGAACTTCACTGGCATAAACAAATTCCTGGAGTAATCGTGACGACCGCCCACACAGGCTTTAACATATTTAAATCTATTAGTGTATAAAACAATAAAAGGAAAACTTGATCGATTTGTTTTATTCTAACATGATTTTCACTTATTAGAAGAACAATAATTAATAATTATAAAAATTTCAATCACAGTTGTCTCTCATATGGACCATGGCCAGGTTGACGAGATGGCGGATTGTCGGTCTCCCATGAGGGCAGTTCTGTAAAAGAAACCAAAAATTAAGGGCCTCCATAAATAAGGTTCTATTTTACTCAATGCTGATTTGTTCTTTGTGGATAACGCCACTTTTTGCCAAAACTAAATGGTTGTTTTTGTATCGCCACCGTTAAACAAATGCCCCCTTTAAGAGGGTTTTCCATGCGTCTGCACGCTTGGCAGGCGTCTTGGCGAATGCAGTATATTTATATATAAATACAGGCTGGGTGTTCTTCAAAAGGCGCTGCTGCCCAAATAGGCTACTACTGCCTTACTAAAATGGTGAGCACCAACGGGTATTTTTTTCCTCTCGTCGCCTCATACGATTCTCAAACAAAGATAATGGGGGAGGGGACTACAATTCTAGCCCTGCGCCCCACGGGGTTTTCTATACCAAATCTGTTTTTTTATTAATGTAGGATTTGGTTACATTCTGATTTCTCGGGCACTTCAATATTTTCATGGTATCCTGAATGAACCTGTCCATCACATAATCTGCTGAACTTTATCAAAACATTAACTGGTTGGCTGAAGAATTAATTATGTTATTGGGTTGAAGTGAATTTGTGTCATAATCATAATATATAGTGTGCATCTGAACTGAGGAATCAGTTCCTCAGATTCATGAGACGTAAAAGATATAATTAGTAAAAACTGGATAGTTTTGTCTAAAAATTTGTAAAACGCGAATTGGTAAAGTTACGGCCAAACATGCTCCCTCAGTATTGCACTGAAAAAAATAACTCGAAACTTTTTGTATTTTTGTGCATACTTTTTTTTTTTCACTTTTTAGTAAACATTTTGTAAAAGGTTTTTACAAACTTTCATGCTACTAGAGTGTGGCGTTACAAACTTACGTGACACTTTATCAGGATACCTCAGTCTAGACTGAGGGATCTACATACAAACCACGTCCTTTTTGTAAAAATATATAATTTGGTGGTATAATTACCCAAGGTTTTTCAATATCTGCCATGTGATCCACAAGAGTCTTCATATCAGTCTTGCTCAAAGCTGTACCAATCATAACAGATTTGCGACAGGCCCTCGACGCAAACATTGCTCTCACCCTGCTGGGTCTACAGTACTCTGACGGTGATTCCTACAAACAAAAAGCTATTTAATAGACATCGCAACTGTTTATTCTCGAAAGGGTTATGTCCCATGTTTTAAGGTACATCTTTACAATAACCCTAACAGGGTTCTCTGCTATGACTATTAATAAAGCATAAGAACAAACATGAACATGACAAAGCCACGGTAAAACTTATTTTCTTTCGACTATAATTTCCTTATGGTAAGTAATTATAAGGTCGAAGATGGCACACAGGCTTAACCTACAATGGAAAATGGATGTCAAAGAAAATTTTTCTGTAGTAGAGTAGAAACAAAAACTCTGTACATTGAATATGTAATTTTTTAAATATGGCTGCGACTAAAAATAACATACTGTACACGAATATAGCATTTTTTTATTGTGTCTAATACTATGTCTCTTTATATAGCATCACGTGAAAACTACCGAACCGATTTTGATAAAATGATGAATACACTTAAAATATAGTCCGAGGAGATGTGATCAGGGGCTCAACTGTAACAACAATAGAAAGATTGAAAATGTGACCCTTCTACAGTTGATCTACAGTTCGTACCTATTTCTCTCTCTCAAATATGTACTCATATACAAATTAAATTGCTGTTTTTTAAGTAGGCAAAGAGATATGTTTTTCTTTAGATGGATAGGTGATGTTTTGTAGACGCTTTTGCAAAATCCGAATCTAAAGTACCTACTTAACGCAAATGGCGGTTAGCTTGCAAATTAAAATGGACCGCACCCCATATATAAAATCAAAAGCCACCAAATTTGAAATTAGCGAATTGTTCCTGGATTATTCAGATACGAGCAAACAATTTGAACAAAATTACCTTGGCTGCGTTTTTGCAGTAGACGTTTTAAGGTCTCTTTGGCGGATCGAAAAGTGCGCACCTGTTTATCCGGGAGGACTGTATAGACTGATTCCCCAATCTTTTAATTCCCTAGAATTTTTATTTCCATTTGCTTTTTTAATCTATTCGAACTTATCTTACAGATTTTTTCAACACACTCATTAATCCCCAATCGTTTTTAATACCAAACGGTGTTTTAACCATTCAAAAATTTTACCAGTTTAATAAATTGCTCTGCCTGATTCGTCCTTGACCAGTTGTTATTTTATACGTATTCAACCCCATATCTTCGCTGTTTTAAAAATTACTACAATACTGAATCGACAAAAAGAAACCGTATAATTTTCTAAAGCATTTTTGCCTATGCTGAAAAGGAACTAAGGACAATTATGGGCAGAGTTGTGTTGTGTGAGAAATATTTGAGTTATAATTTTTAATTACAGTAGAAAGTATAAATTTAAAAAAAAGAGTAAATGTCCTTTGTTAGATCATATATTTTCTTATTTGCAATTATATTTTTCAATCTGATAAAATACTGGCAATATGTTTGACTGGTTAAAATACCGTTTGGTATGAAAAGGGACAAGGAATAGTAGGAATTAATGAGTGTGTGGAAAAAATATGTTAGTGTTCGAATTGTTTAAAGAAAATTTGGAGAAAAATACTAGGAATTGAAAAGTTTGGTGCATCAGCATATCTAGTCCGCTGGAGAATTTTTCGCTTAAGCGCGCGTTCATGCGATCGATTGGTCGATCAGTCGGTCTTTGTTTCTGAGGTAATCCATGTGCGCCGTGCGGTCACCCATCCAAGTCATGACCGCAGCGGTAATTAGTCAAAAAAAACCTATTTTGAATGTGTTTTTTTTAGATAAAATCGCTCACGCTATTTATATATTGCGTAGGTATCGCTCACTCGCATGCGCGAAGTCTGACCTACGGGTTCAGTCTGACATTATTCAAAGACCACTTCGTCTTAACTTAGTTAACGGTTAAGAACGACCAAGCGTAAGCAACGTTACGAGGGCTTCATATAGTAAAAGCAAGTCAATCTGTTTTTGTCAATAAAATTCACCATTTGCCAAAGGAATATTTAGAACATATTACATCTTAATTTTCCCCTCTTTATACACTAAATAATTATGTTACCAGTTTAAAATTATATTACTCAATGATGCAGGTATTAGAAAATCGCCCAAGTATACGAGTCGGACTCGCGGATGAAGGGTTTCGTACCATTATCTATGCACCATTAGACACTATATAAGTATTATATCCTTATTTTAGTTTACACGTTCGCTCGCACTTGGGCGATTTTTATTACTTGTTGTTATAGCGGCCACAGAAATACATCATCTGTGAAAAAATCACTGTTCATGAGATAAACCCTGAAGACAGACAAACGGAGAGTGGACTAACAGGGACCATTTTTACCCTTTGGGTGCGGAACCTTGAAAAAAAAGATATCATCTTACTCTCCACGAATTTCCTGTGGGTGTTTGCGTTTTTTTTTTGTGATTTTAGATTTTGCAACAAAAAACAAAGCAATTGATGTCGACTCGACAAATTAAGAGGTACTCAAACACAGGAAGGCTGTTCTGTTGATGACATGATATTATTACTTAATTATACATACCCTCAACATAAACAGAAGCTCTTCAATATCTTCTTTACCAAATATCCAGTTTTTAGACATTGGCAGTGTAAGCAGCTTTACTCTTTTTGTAGGAAGTGCATTTTCATTGATCTCGAAAGTGAAGCCATTCTTTTTAAAAACCTCTAGATTATCCATCAATATATGCTCATTGACTCCAGTTAGTTCCAACTGTTGTGGTCTGAAATTAACATTGAAAAGTATATCTCAATAAACTAGAATAACAAATAGTGCTTAAATATCAGGTTACTTGTGACTTTGTGACCACAGCAACACGCAAACCGATCTAGCGTGCTGCAGCACATGGGTGCGAAGTGCGAACTGAGATGGGTGCAACGGACAACCTTTTCAAAGGCATATGTGAAAATTAAGTTCATCTCCTTTACCACTTTGTAAGACAATTAGGCCCGAGGTCTTTTGGAAGCAGTTCCGTGCATTTTCGATAGCTATGCGAGAAAAACTCTACTGCATGTTCACCTTACGCTACGAACGCCCTTCTTGTAATGGCTCTGGTCGCAGTATTCGTATCTACGTGCCACGCCTCCATATTAGTGGCACTACTAACGCAAGATATTGAATAAATCAAAATTTACAAAAAATAATTCTTACACAAATGTGTTTCGAGTAAGAAGAAAATCGAAGCAAAACATGAATAGTTATGCAACTGTCTCATAAGGAGTTTTAAAACACGAATGTGGGTTTATATAATACTAGCTTTTACCCGCGGCTTCGCTCGCGTAGACAGCCCCTCGGGAACTTTTTATTTTTCCGGAATAAAATTAACTTAACCCTCCTTTAGGGAGCCTAAGAAGATGGCAATATTAATATAATATCTGAAGACGCTGATAAGTGCTAAATAGCTTTACTTGAGTATGAGATTTTTTTTTTATGTTTGATAGGTTATCCTGTGACCACTATCTCACCTGATGGTAAGTGATGATGTGGTCGAAGATGTTGTTCAGGCTAACCTAGAATTACTGGCTCACAAGGACAGCTACCGGAACACACCGTTAGGTGCTTGGCGACAGATTTTCAACTTGAGGGTGGTAGCTATTCGCAGTGCCCTACCACCATGCTGTAACGACTGCCATCCTAAGACAACAACCGGGACCGACGGCTTAACGTGCCCTCCGAAGCACGGAAGCGCTCAGTAGTAATGTCACCAGCGGTCACCCATCCAACTCATGACCGCGGCGGACGTTGCTAAACTTGCTGATCGATTCAGAATGGTAAAGCAAACTTAGCTACGAGCGCTTCAAAAAAAGCAAATTGTATTTAGTTTGTAGCAGTAGGTATTATATGTTAATCTTGATCATATTATATAAGACCAAGAAAAGTCCGAATCACGTATCGAATCTAATATCTTTTTTATTCATGAGTGTATGTAGTATCTAAATATAACAATAAAATAGCAAAATCTTATCAAGAAAGACAAGAATAGTTAGATTTTAGATTTAGGTTACTAGTTTTGTGATATTAAGCTTACTTTTGGATTCCACCATCGCCGCCTCTTCACTCCTACGCAGTCTGATAGTGACAAAACTTCAGCATTTGTCAGAGTCTTAATAAGTGAAAGTATAGCATGCTAGTCATTCCATATTTTCGCTTAACTACCGTGCACCGTGACCGTGTGAGATTTAAAAATACTTCTAAATACAGCATTATTTTATCCTGGCCAAGCAACGAGGGAGATGTTTTTTATTGAATATTGGTAAGGAAGGATAAAAATAAATTTGCAAGGTAAGCACTTAAATTAATGCGAATAACATTCTAAGGTTTAAAATGTAGCCAAGACAGGATACTTACATTACCAATTTCTGACTGGTGAGCTCTGTTGTTTTCTGCAAAGTTTCAAAATTGTAAATTTCATCAGTAGCATGCTGATCTATAATGAATAAGTCATCCTCTAATTTCGTTATAATAAACCCTAAGTTGAACTGGCCAACCACTTTCATGTTTCTAAATGAAGCTTTTGATATTTCTTTACTTAATTCTTCTTCACATTTCTTGTTAAAGACGGGATTGATTTCACCTTTGAATTTGACTTTCGTAGGAACTGTTTTTGATTTATTTTTATGGTATATTTCAGATAAAGCTTTTACATGCTCAAGGCAAGTTTTCATTGTAACAGTTTTTCTATTGTTTTTTCCTAAGTCTTCTTTGTCTGTTAAAATATTGGCTTTTTTCGTGGGTATTTCGTGTGTTTTAGCGAATAAGTTCACACTCTTAGTTTTACAAGAAATCTTATGGGTTCTCTCAACTATCACTTCAGAAAGATCTCTTATCTGTGTATCTGGCAAGTTATCCGTAGATTCTAAGTATAGAATTTCTCTCTTTTGATCCCTTGCAGGTTGGTTTTGAAGCCTATTTTTGTAAAAGTCCTCGTTCTTCTCTGATCTGGTGAATATTTTATCCTCATCCAAATCTCCTGTATGCGTATGTGTTTGATTGCATTCAGGATTCGTTTCCGTATCTTGATCATCAATATATTCAGCTTCAGTCAAAGTTGTGTCTGTATCAAACTTTTCTTTAAGATTATGATTATAGTTTCTCACATCTAAATTAGTTTTAGCTGACTTCGAAGATATAAAATCTAGTATACTAGTGGATTTTCTTTTTAATTCTTGTTTAATCTCTTGGTTTTTAGCTTCCCTATTACTTTTATTTTTACCAAACTGCTGTAAAAAGGAATTGAATATTCTTGGTTGGTTTAGCTCAGGGCTGACTGATTGATTTGATGCTTCTTGGCTACAATTTGGTGTTTCTACTTTTAAGGTTCTGGGTATACTTTCAAATAGCTTAAGCAGAGAATTTTTCAAAACATCTAGTATATGTTTTTCTTTTGTCAGAAAAATTTGTCTTTTATCGGGAGTAACATTAACATCAACACACATCCTGTCTAAGTTCATGTTTAAGAAAACGAATGGATATTGATTAGAATTATATTGCCTGTAGATTTCATTTATCAATTTTATTACTTTTATTGGTTCACATGGCCTATTGTTAACATAGAAAAATTGTCTATCTGTGCTTGAACGCCCACTGCCATGTGCACAAGATGATATAAAGCCCGTGAATTCTACTGGAGTTACTATATTTTTATAACCATTTTGTTTTTGTGATTTGGTAATAGCTTCGTTATTTAAATCAGGGTTCTCTGCATCATTGGAGTCTTCTGATAAATCAATTTCTACATCTTCTATCTGGATACTTTCCTGTGCTTGTTCAACTTCTTCATTTAATCCTTTAAAAACATTATCTTTTATATTTGAGTTATATTCTGGCCGAATATCTAGAATACTTTGCAACTGTTTTACTCCAAAAACGCATGAAATGTTGTCCTTGTATGATTTTGATCCTTGGGTAGCTACAACCAATGATTTTTGGTTAGAGCTTGTTTGGTTACTGCATGTAATTCTGCAATTTGTTGACATGTATGTATGGAATTTGGTTGATATGTATATTTTATAAGTGGAATTATATAAAAAAATAGTAATAATAAATTTCAATATTGACTTGGATGCAAAAATCATTACTTACTTTACACCTAAGGAAATCAAGCAATATGCATACAGCAATTGAGTCATTTTATTGAATTCCCTTTTCGCATTCTTGTGAAATTCCTTTTGCCTCACAGGTAAGGAATGAAAAAGATTTGTTAAGCTTACAGTGGTTCCAATTTGTCGAGAACATGGTGTTTTCTTTGTGATGTTTCCTTTCAAATCAAATTCTATTTTAGTTGCTGAAAAAAAAAATTCGGATTTTAATGTTGGCATTAAACCTTTTTTTGCACGAAATCTAAACCATTCTAAATATAAAAAGCATGTCATTTGATGTTTGATTTTCAATTGTTTTTACATTTAGCTTTCACGTGAAGATGGATACAGCAAAAATATAATAATATTCGAATAAGAGTTCTGACGTGGGACGAACGAAGCAGAAACTCCTTGTAACAAAAATGCAGTATTTGGAAAGAATACGGCTAACGCACGCACTGTTTAGCGTGCACACGTTATTAGTGAACCAGGTTTCGTAGTCTTTGGCCTGAAAAATGACCCACGAGGAAAACCAGCCACTAAGGTAAATAACGATGAATTAATCCATGTGCATCCTAGATAACGAGAACTTTTAATGAAATTCTATTGATCTCGTTATACATACCATACTCATAATGTATACTGAAAATAAAGAGGAAATATTTGTATTTTTGTATGCAATTAATAAACATAAAAACCACTCGACCGATTTGGATGAAATTTGGCATGGAATTCGTTTGAAACCCGGGAAAGGACATAGGATAGTTTTATCCAACTGCGGAAAAAGAAGTTAATGGTTTTGCTTGATAACCGAAAACGCGGCTGCAAAGCCTTATTGTTCGGTGTAGGCCAGATTCTGGATTGGACAGATTCGTAATTCAGCAGATTCTCTACTGGATAGATCGTGAATTGGGCAGATTCTTGTATTCGACATATTAGCTATACGGCAGAAAATGAACAATTGTGCACAAAGTACAATACAAAAGAAATTCGATACTGATCAATGCAAAAGCTGAAGTAACCAAACTACAACACATTAGATTACATCAATAAAAAGTATAATCAGGGAGATTTCATAGTTTATGAAAACTCCTTGAATATTTAATCATCTAATAATTAATTTAGTAGCTCTGACTAAAATGGGCTGAACATGCGTGAATTTGAGTATTTTTTTGAGGCGCTCGTAGCCAAGTTTGCTTAGCCATTCTGAATCGATCAGCAAAGTTAAGCAACGTCCGCCGCGGTCATGACTTGGATGGGTGACCGCTGGCGACATTACTACTGAGCGCTTCCGTGCTTCGGAGGGCACGTTAAGCCGTCGGTTCCGGTTGTTGTCTTAGGATAGCAGTCGTTACAGCATGGTGGTAGGGCACTTTGCAAATGCCCGCCTGGCTAGCTACCACCCTCAAGTTGAAAATCTGTCGCCTAGCACCTAACGGTGTGTTCCGGCAGCTGTCCTTGAGAGCCAGTAACTCTAGGTTAGTCTGAACAACATCCTCGACCACATCATCACTTCCCATCAGGTGAGATAGTGGTCAAAGGCTAACCTATCAGGCATAAAAAAAATAAAAACAAATACCTATTTGAAAAATGTAACGTGTATACGTTATAGCAAACTTTTTTTTTTTTATTATTTAAATACGGATGAATCTCCGTTAAGTATTTACGCAGTACTAAGGGTTTATTTCGTTTTTTAGATGGATGAACTTAGGATTTTTTTTCTATAGAGAAAATTTTAAGTAATCGTGTTTCTAAAGTGTATGATTTATAGAATGAATGCTTAAATATAATATATATTAATTACATAACTCAAAATTAAGAAATAAAGATACAGCAAGGGATCAAACGAACCACAATTACGTATCGCTGCCTCGGTACAGGCTTAAGAAAATATATTATTTTATATTATAATACAAAACAATGGATCTCGCCGGTCCCAGCAATGGTGAAGTAAATTTAAAATGTATTTTATGTGAAAGACGAAAACCCGTAGTTTTACGTGCCGGGCATAGATACAATTTTGTAACAACAAATAAATGTGGTACCACAAACTGGCGATGCAATAATAAGGCAGAATGTAGCACTTCAATCACATTAGATAAATTGTGAAAAATTTGGAAAAAAAAACAGAATTGTTAAAGAGTCCGGCCATGTATGCATGCCCGATTATACCAGAAACGCGGTTCATAGTTTGATGGATAAATGTAAAACCTTAGTTTGCGAAAAACTCGATCCAATTCCAAAAATAATTTAGGATTTCATGGACACTGTTGATTGTGATTTAGACGACGTGGACCAACCAACATTTACACAGAAAAGAGATGTATTATAATTATAAAGCTAGAAATGATTTCTTAAAAATGAACACAAAAGCCTGTAAAGATCTAAAATCCCTAAAAATACCGCACATGATTACCGGATGAAATACCGGTGATTTATTTTTATTTGATGATGGCATCGAGAATAAAATATAGATTTTTGGGACGTCATTGGCGATAGAATACTTACAAAAACACAAGTTTTTTACGGTGACGCTCAAATATGTCCGCCTCCATTTTACCAACTATACAGTTTACATATCAATATTTCCCGTGATGATAATATCGTGAATTTTGTTCCTGTGCTTTTTATTCTTCTGGCGCATAAAACACAGGCGATCTACGAAAGACTATTCATTATTTTGAGGGACCAATTTTCCGTGATAATAGACCAGTATAAATGTGATTTTGAATTGGCAACCATTCAAGCACTGAAAGTAGTTTATCATTGTATAAAAGTGACTGGCTGTTACTTTCATTACTGGAAAGCCGTACTTAAAAAGAGCCAAAGTATTGGTTTTGATAAGATAGAACACGGAGTATTTATCACGCGCCTCTATAGGCACGTGATAAATACTCACATACCGAGAATGTCTTTACTTGCTATAAAGAAAACTTTAGAACTAATAACCCTGTAAACGCATGGGCGGCAAAAAAAAAAGATTTCTCATAAAACTCATAATGTATACTCTTCATTCAATTACTAATGAAATAATCACGCTTTCAAGATCGGAAGCTAAAAGAGGAACAAATTTATTGCAAAGCGAAGCTGCGTGATTCAAAGTAGTTGGAAAAAATATATAAAATAGAGAAAATTGTTACAGCTGCATTGACCAACGGCATAAGCGTCATTGATTGCTTAAAACGGTTAAGCAAAGTAAATTTTATATTTAAATCTAAATAAAATATTTCGATTCGAATTGTTATTTTATTTACACCTGTACTTCTCTCCAGTAGCGTATCTGCCGAATTACAAATCTGTCCAATCCAGAATCTGTCCTACACCGAACATATGCTGGATAGTTAATAATATATAAATTAATATTGTGTGTTTTGTTTCAATAGTTACTCAAAAGTGCAATATAAATATTAAATTATGTATTGTTTTATCGATAACTAACGTCAACAATGATGAAGTGAGACTATACTAAGACACGATCTATTGTTTTTCGCGAAACAATCATAACGCCTCCACTCCCCCCGCACGTCCCCAGTATTTCGGGAATTTAATTTCATGGAATCAACTTACGAAGTGTAATGAGTGGTTCGTTAGAATTACAAACCGACGCATTACGGCGCGGCGCTAGGCCAACGGAGCGGAAAAAATAGTATTAAGTTTTTTACCATATTCAGAAGATTTATGCCTTGTAATGATTGTGAGGTTAGCCAAGGCGCTAAGTGAACTAAGTGCTTCTCCCCGGAATCCAAAACTGGACACTCCTAGCAGATCTGAGTAGTCTGCCAACTTTGACGTGTGGTACTTTTGAGCTATAAAATATATAAATAAATTAAAATTTCAGCACATGAGACCCTGCGCTCTTGCTACCGCCACATACTCTTATATCAGTAGTTTGTCGCAGCGGAGACTTGAAAAGGCGCGCGCCGTGTGCGCTGCGGTTTTGCACGTCTTTCGCGATGTTACTCAGAAAAGGGGTAGTCCTCGAAGCAACCATGGACCCTTATCAATTCATTCAAAGTCACATTTGTAGGAGGCCAAGCTAATGGCATAGACATGCAAATGGTCATACCACAAGATAAGGGCTCTCTGTTTATCGTTCCGATCAATGTATGTCATAGTTACCTGCCTACGATGAATATAATGAAGTCAGCGAGCAAACTAGCCTTTGCATTGTCATATCAAGAGATTATTCTCAGAATTATTATATATTCTTTACATTACACTACAGTAACTTTGGTTTGTTGTTATTAACAAATCAAGTCACATGTAATAAACATATTGTAAATGAAATATGTGAAATGTTTAATTTGTTATTTACGTTGCATAGGTAAACTAATTTCAAGATTTGTTTATTATTTTCATATAAGACGTACGTAAAAGAGATTGATGATTCTTCTAAGTACAAATACAAATCAAAGTATTAATTAATAAGGTTTCAAAATACCAATACTTAGTATTTAATGATACAGTATAAATTAGTGATTTGATAACTGATAAAAATTTTGCTATGAGAACTTTATTTGAAAAAATGATAAAAATATTATAATTTTTTATTTTTTATATTATATTAAATCAACTATTACAACAAAATTAATATACTGTGTTTCCATTTCATGTTGTAACATAATGAATGCAGAAGAACCAAATTTCAGTATTTTAAGGAACACATCTAATTCATTGCGCACACTGATACACTCAGAGCAGAATCAAAATAACCATTCAGGATTCTTTGCATGGACCGCTATAGCGGATTTTGCAACTAAGTATGCTGTATCGGCATCCTCTCGACTCAGGCGACTTGGGACAAGTTCGTGAGTTGCTGTGACATCTCTTGAGAATGAGGAAAGGTGCTGTGACAAAGTCGAAACGGTGCCGTGAAGATACATGCGTTGTTCTAATGAGTGCTTCAATAACAAACAGATTTTTCAGACTCAATATCTCACTTACTCAAAGCTGCAAAGTTATCTTCAGTAACACCAGATCCATTATCAGACACTTCAATAAGTTCAATCCCATGGTTCTTGAACCTGATTTCAATATTTGTTGCTTCAGCATCCAGTGAGTTTTCGACGAGCTCCTTTACTGCAATTGCTAAGCTCAGGACAACCTACAAAAAAATAAAGAAAATGTATCTTTACATTGTCAAACAAGCATTATTATGTTTTGCCCTCCTTGGGGTGCCAGGCTTGAATGTCACTGCTCTACAAGCGATTAAGAGAAAAAGACTAGCGCCGCTCCCCCTGCGCCTCCGGCTTATAAAAAACACTCTAGGGGTAGGGCAGACAAGACTGCTTGGAAGGTGGGTGCTCCGATTCGGTTCTGTCACACCGTACGACCTAATCTAAGCCAGCTGAATAATTCGCGGTATTTTGAATCCATTAGGCTATGCCATGTACTTAGTAAAAGTGCAAAATACACAATTAACCAATCATTCATTAAAACTTTAATAATTTATATCTCGAAAAGTATTGATTTCCGGGAGATAAAATTTCGTGTGATTGTTTAAAATAACTATATCTATCTGTAAAAAAAGAATGAAGGTACATTGTGGTGTATACTCAGAGATGTTAATAAATTTTGTCAGATTTGTATACCGATTCTAAAGACGAGCCAAAACTTCTCTGCGTTCCAAATCTACCGGTAAGCGCTTTGAAATAAACCATAGTCAGCATGGGCATGTTATGATCCTAATATTGACAAAATTTGTTCTTCAATTTAATTGTAGATTTGGTTTACAAATTTTAATGAAGTTTCTGTTGATCAATTAATATTTTTTAAAAATCCACGTATTGTTATTTACCTGTCCCGAGCATATCTTGTGGACTGTATCAGCATTTATAGGCTTAATATCACTCATTATGTATGTATATAATTTTCATTCATATTTTCCATTTCATGTACAAAATATAATAAAACACTTCAACTTCACAGTTCACAACCCGTACGTCATACCCTACGGTTCAATTCACGCAAATATGCGCTATTTGCACTGGGGTGCGTTCCTCCTACCCGTCAGCCAAGACAAATTATGGTCTAAACGCAGATATACGCCGTTCCAGCACTCTAATCGAACTTAATTTGATCCTGTCAAGATTTGATCATACCCGTTCCGGGCGACCTGTCAGAGCAAATTTTGATCTGCCTGGCCAAATTTTTACTACCTTTTGAATAGGCCAAATCTTGGCCAGCTGTCAAATGTGACAGATTCTACAATAAATAATAGATTTTGTACAAGCTAAGCCAAGGATTAGTGGCATACTATGTTAACATTGCTAAATTACGTATTAGGCCCCATTCATTAAAAATGTAGACTGTATTTTATCACCTAAAAACATCGCTGTCAATTCCATATTTTGAAAGGAGCTTTATAGGTCGTTCCAGGTGCCTTAGAGCAAATATTGCTCGACCAACATTTACTGGAACGCGCCCCTGTATGCACGCAAACGGTCGGTTCATAACTTGCTAAACAGACACCACGATAGCATTATGACGTCATCTTTGACCTCACTTCCGGCCGCAAACAACGCTCACAGAAAAGTGGTAGTGCAATGTGTGCAGTGTGACCAGATTTAGCAGAATTCTGCGATTTTAGCATAATTTGATCTCAAATTTAGGATCTAGCAGATTGTGTCGCAGATCTCAAAATATAGCAGATTTTGGCAGAATTTTATATAATATACGCAGAAATTTAGCAATATGGAGAAGAATTAGAAATTTAGGTAGTGGTGCTAGAAATATTTAAAAATTTTACAATTCATGATACAATGTACGAAAGATTTCTTCTTACTGTTCTGGCAGTTTTCCTTTAAATACAGTTTAGGCGAATTCTCAGAATTTTTGATCGCACTTTGCATTGAACTTAAATCTTGTCTACCACTTAATGACCTATTTGAGCAAGTGCTATTTCTTGACCCACAAAACGTTGTGTACAAAGATTTTACATACATTAACTTTGGTCATAACTGGTTCTCATTTTCTAAATCTGGTATACACATCTAACATATTTACTCCGAAAATATTGACCTTAAATTCGATAAAGTAGTGGCAGATCTTTTAGAATCGGGAGAAGTTCTGCTGACCTCACACTAATGAACACTTAATTAGAACTTACCTGCGAGACAAATTTAAAAAATCAACATGTTGCTGAAATTCTACATGTAGATGCCATAAAATAACAGGGTGGATGCATTTTTAATTTAATTTGTTTTGATTTTTTTACGCCGTCAAAAAAATATAAAAGACTCTCAAAGTTCGAAGGTTCTGTATATTAAAATCGACACCACAGAAAATTAGAAGTACATATGTACCATATAGAGTTATTGTTAATTCGTGTTACTCAATCATAAATATTTTAGAAAATATTTGTTTTTTTTTGTACATATCATTCATTTAATTGGGACTTCATTCAGTAGCAATGTTTTGGCATCAATCAAAAATAAACTTAGCAGACTTTAGCAGAATCAAAAATAAACTTAGCAGACTTTAGCAGAATTTAGGGGAGCAGCTAGCATAATGTCCAATTTAAATCTGGTCACACTGAATGTGTGTACAAACGTCAAACTCAAATTTTGACAGATATATGAGGAGGTTTTTATTATTTAGGGCGTTCGGATAGCCTATCAGTTCCAAAAATAACACTCACAAACGCTAAAAATGATCACACAGGGCGTTCGTATAGGGACTTCGTGAGCATAAATATCGTTTTCGCTCACCGTTCGGATAGCTTTGAAAACGCTACAAATGACTGAATGAAAAGTGCTATTTTTGACCCACGTCTTACCGTGGGATCGTTGTGATCGTTTTTTGACAACTAACATTTTATGAGAAATATTGTGGTTCCTATCATAAAGAATAGAACTGGCGATGCCTCCGACAGATTTAATTACAGAATCTTTGGCTTCAGTTGTTGCACCTATATCTTTAGCTGCAGTTCCAGAAAACGTTATTTTGGGTTTCAGCGGTTGTCAAAATATGAAAATAAGTATAAGACGTTCGGATAGCATACAGTCGTTGGTGATCAAAAATAGCAGAAGCTTCTTTCCGAACGCTAAGATACAAATGCCACTTTTGAAACTGCTACAAACGCAACCGAGCCAAAACGAACGCACCTATAGTGGTTAGAATGTTGAACGTACAAACATCTGTTCACAAAAGAACGCCTTGAAATGCAATACTGCTATTATCAATAATTGACGTGAAGGTTATTTCGGTTCAATTGTGAAAATGCTAATTGACAGTTAGCAGATGTTATAAGTGCGGCTACACATCGGTTCACATCGTTTGCGCACAAACAGTGCATATTCTCGTATTTCAGTTATGAACCAAGCTTTTGCGATGTATGCAGTGACAGCAGTTTTTGCGTGATTTAAACCGTAGTGATAGAGAAAAGTAATATACCGGATATATGTATGTATGCCGTACGTACAAAAAAGTATTCTGTGGTCTCTCTCTGTGACTTCAACTTCTTTTTTGAGTTTGAGTAGCTTCTGTGGTGTTGCAACAATTTCGCAAATGACGAGTCGCACGGATAGAGTGGGAAACTAACGAAAGAGACTGATCGGTATCACTATCAAAAACACCGTATGAGGATTATGAGGATACACAGAAGTATAAACACAACATTGCTTTATGAGGACATAATATACATATGACAATAATCAACGGCCAAGGAATGACCGGCAAAAGATTACTGAGTCTTCAGTGACCGGCTTGACGATAAATAAATCCAACATTGCACGTATGCATGTGTACTTCTATTACATGCCAGTATTTCATGGGCGGCGCATTATTGTGTTTTCTACCCGAATCACGATATAATACAGCTAATACTGTCCAGCCTTACAAGGCCAATAACTCGGGTACATCATGAATGTATGACATTTAACAGGTCGGTATTTCTTGGGTCGCGTATTATCCAGGAGGGCAGTTCTCATGTAATGATAAAAATATCACAATAGATCAATTTCGACCAGAGGTAATTAAACATAATAGGGATCAAGACAGTGTGAACTATTTCCATATTCAAACTCTACCTTAACATTAACACAATCTTTTAAACTGTCTTAACCGGGATCCCGGTCGGTGAGTTGCTACTACTTTTACAAAATCGTCCTTAAATCTCAGACCAAATAAAAAGTCAAGACTGAATGTTGTGAACAAAGAAGTGAGGCCGGTTTTCCAAACATGTGTGCGTGTGTCGGTGTTGCCATGATAGTCAAATTACCTTATGAAAATAACGTTACCAATTTTATAACGTAATTAGTATCAATAAAACAATAGGGTTCCGATGTAAGGTGTCGGCAAAAGTAGTATCGTTAAGTAGGGGAAGGGAATGGAAAAAGTGTTTCAGAAATAACATTACTGGGTATTTAATTTACATGCATTTATTTCTTGTAACTAATAAGTGACGGGTTTTTATGCAATCGGGGAAATAAGCACAAAGCCCACCTGGTGTTAAGCTGTAACCTCTGCCGATACAGTTCGTCACAAGTGGCAAACTGCACTGCGCCCATCACCTTGAAACATAAAGATGTTAAGTCTCATGTGCCTGTAATTTTACAAGAACATATGAATATGAACATTACTGCTTGGCGGTTGAAATAGGTATAAATAAATATAAGTCACCGATTTTAAAATATTGCCATGATAGTTCCTTCTTACTTTTCCGAATGATTTCGATCCAATTTTATTTAATATTTGACTCAATTCGGAAAATGTAAAATTAATTAAACAGTAACACTGGTAAGTGACCAGTAATGCGTGAACAGTTAAGAGGGAACTTAAATTTGCCTTTGTAATATCAATAATAATATGGTTATAATTCAAATCTATACACAACAACATTAAAAACAAAAAAAAATAACAATGGAAATATGTTTTTTTATAACGAAAAAAAACATCATCTACTTCAATATCTTCGAAACCGAAAATCCAATACCAATGAAATGAATATGAGTCATAATTAAAGGTATCAGCTTTCCAACAAAAAATAAATGACGGAGTTATGAAGTAACAAAGATTTAATCAAATAAATTAAATTTAAAAAAATATAACTGAATTGAAAACCTGGTCCTTTTTGAAGTCGGTTGAAAATGGACTGAATGAATGAAATCCATCTATTAAATTTGCTATTAGACCACTGAAGCGATTTTGATAATGATATAGCGTCGTAGGCATCTACGACGCAAAAAAAATACAGCATCTACGACGTAAAAAAATGCAGTCCAATTGAGAACCTTCTATTTTTTTAAGTCGGTTAAAACACATTGTTCAACTAAAAAAAAAAGTAATAGCAATACTTTGTGTATTATCACCCAATAATAGGGTAAACTTTTATGAAATCGGAAATCAGCTCAAATTACATTTTTAAGCCAAAATATTACGTCATTTAATAATAATCTCGTAACTACTTCTACAGTAATGAACCTAGAAAGCAATGAATAGATTCAGGCGTTACTTTGCGGAAATCCATATTTAATAATAACAAATACTTTTAAAAGTATCCTAAAAAACATTAAATAATATTTAAATAAAACACTTAAAAAAGCATAAAATTATATATCTAGTGACAATTCCGCCTAATTTTCCTGTTATCTACGTGACGTCATAAACATCACGCAGCCTAACCGGAAGAATACCCGAATAGCGTACGATCGAGACAAATCTCGATCGTGCGCTCGGTAAGTCAAGACCTCCTGAAGATGCTTCGTTTAGAAGCGAAACTAGTCGGGTATTCTTCCGGTTAGGCTGCGTGATGTTTATGACGTCACGTAGATAACAGGAAAATTAGGCGGAATTGTCACTAGATATATAATTTTATGCTTTTTTAAGTGTTTTATTTAAATATTATTTAATGTTTTTTAGGATACTTTTAAAAGTATTTGTTATTAACCTAGAAAGCTATAATTTTGCATATGTATAGGGAACAAGTCATTAATGATCTTAAGCGAAATAAGAAGGATAAGGATTAAAAAGTTTTTTTTTTTTTTTTTTTGTTCTGACCCCCTCTGTGTGCCCCGTCCGGGATTCCGGTAGTCTGAAAAAAAGGTTTAGTGTGAAGCTTGTATATATCCAATCGTTATAATTAAAGTGTTGTTAGTAAGCTATACAACACAAGAAACCACGTTACACTACGGTAACGGGAAGTTAATCAAATTGTGAAATGAAATTAAAAAACTTCACTCGATACATTTTGCCACGCAAACACACACCAATGGAAAGTTACCAATAGCGCCACAAATAGGCCGCCAAGTCTTGAGCATAACGATTTGTTTCAGTGACTATGTGCTCCATAAATTGCCGATCCCATATAGCAGTGAAATGCCATATGGGTCGACAGAAGGAGTAGTCGGTCCAACGTTGCTCATTAAAAACGTTTCACGCCTCGATTCAAGTTGAATAGGGGGATCTGGAAACGCTTTCCATACAAAATTCAAAAAATTGTTTGGCTCATGCAGTGCTTGTACGGCAGCATCATCTACCGGCGGTGTGACGATGGAGAGGACATCTTCATCCTCTGGTGTGTACATGTTGACGCGCATGGTGTGAGGTATGTTGATGACAGTTTTCACGTCTTCGTCACTGTCCACTTCTTCCTCTGACCTTGATTAAAAGAATAAGCATTCAATTTCCACACGAAGCAAACCTTTGTTATAACAAAACACATACCTATAGTATTAAACAAGCTGGTCATCGGTATCACCCAATTGCCGTTTAATGTTAATCTTCTTGCCTAGGCGGGATAGTAAAGGTAAAATTCCAAAGGCGGATTTACCAGGAATATGAGAAGAGAATTCACAAATTGAAAAATAGGTACTTCGCTGTAGGTTTTGGTAGTGTAATGCGGTGGAATATGTATTTGTGTGTTTATGAAGTGTTCACAGCCACGAAGGGTGCTGTAGTATTATTATCTTATTGCATATATTTCCAATAAGAAATATGTAATCGGTTGTAAGAACATCGTATAGCCGGCGCCCCTAAATAAATAAACAGGCAAAGCTATAGAGTAAACTTGCAAAATAGCATCTAAACACCTATGTTAATTTAAGGGATGTATGAAATATAAGTAAATGGAAGCCTCCTAAATGATTTATTCGCTGAATCTATGTATGAAAGATCAAGCTTGGCATGTTTTAATTAATTAGAAATATTGAGAGAGTGTCACGGCAAAGACATTCTAACGTTTTGAGTAAAGGTCCACAAGCGCCTGATAGAAATGCGATTGTCGCCAGAATATAAGTTGCTCTGTAAAAATAAATACTAGAATCAAAAATTATGTTTAATAATAAAGTCCTGCTTTTCCCGGCATTCTGAAAGCTGGAAAAGATAACGAGGCGATCTCTGAATATCCTATGCTTATCCCTATTATAAAATTATTTCGCGTTTAACAGATTATTAACCATTTAATAACAATAAGAAGTTTTGTCAATGAAATTGGAAACAACCTCTGGTGTTCAAGATATTCCCTTTATACTGTCCAGGCTCATTATGAAATCCTATTTAACACCTGTTCCTGTTCAGATAATAATAGAAATTAATTTAGGAATAATTCTCATTTATTTATTACTAGCTGTACCCGCGACTTCGTTCGCGATTGCCGTACCTGCACAATAATTATTCACATTTGTGCACTGTTTATCTCATATAAAGCAACACTGTGGTCTGCGGTGAAGCACTCTTATAGTAAACCATAGCTCAGAATGGAGCTTTCTACTTTGGATTTCAAAACACCCGGGTTGTATTTTCCAGAAGACAGTAGTTAAGTAACTCAGAGAGTTCATTCCCGGTTCGCACAATAAATGTTGAAGCAAAGTACCTTGTGCGTTTCTTTAGAATTTCGATTTTAAAACGGCGGTTTGTTTGACGGTTGGTCGATTTTTTTTTATTTCTCATTCTCGGAAAGTAGTGTTTGTTTGATCTGAGTAGCGGGTTGAGACGGTCCTTCCCACCTAAGGCCGGAAAAAACATTACACACAACAGTGTAAACAAAGTTATATGTCTAAGATTTATCGTTGTAAAATATTCTGTTGTTGTAAAACAATTAATAACAACTATGTTTGGCAGGGTAGTATCTAAATATAAGGTAAAAAGTGTACGTTAAAAAAAAATTAAAACTTTCCCTAAATTTCATTGTTCTAACTCCTAGTGTATCTTTGTATCTTCTACTCATGTTTATTATTTTTAGTAAATATTTAGAAAAACTACTATTTTTTTACCCTCCCCATATTTTAAATGAAAAGTAGAGTGTTTAACACGGATGTAAGTCATCGATTCCTACTTGGACTATAGCCGCATTAATTTTAAAAATATACTGCTCATGTTATTAAAATCAAAATAAATAATATAAAAAAACATACTATATTTATATCGTTATTCCTTATATTAGTAGTGAAAAGCAGAGAGATTCCTATTCGGGCTATAGCCGCCCGTAAATATTCCAAACAAAATTTGACGTAAAATTTCACAAATAGTTCTATCCTCTCAATAAATTTTTAGAACCTAAGTATGTTGTTTTATCAATGAATAATTTTTAGAAAAGCTACTTTATTTACTTTCTTTAAATTCGATATGAAAAGTATGGAGCTGACCGCGGGTGAAAGTTATTTCGACCCTTGTATAACAATCTACTAAAGTTGTGCACGTTCCAACTTTAAACGGATTAAATCACGTATATTTATCATTTCTTTTGTCCCGACAGTCACCCCGTGACCACGATCACTACAAAGTGTTTGAAACGTCGGGACAAAAATAATGATAAATATACGCGATTTAAACCGTTTTAAGTTGTTTAATTACTAAGTATAACAATCGCGAAAACCTAAGACAACATTGTGCACTTTCATTGCGCAGTCTCCGATATGTATCCGTCAAAAGAAAGATATGTAGTTTAAAAACCTGATTGTGGTGAATGTACCACATTTTAGAGTTTTATCGTAGCAAGCTTGCAAAACTAAATAAAGGTGCCGTGCTGCCCGTGGGGCGCCAGGCTGCCCGTGGGATGCCGGTCTGTCCGTGGGGTGTCGGGCTTCCCGTGGGGTTCCGGGCTGCCTGTGGGCTTAAGATGAGCCGTACGTTCAAGGGTTTCTCAACATTCCGCGGTCCAAGTTATTTAAAACGAAATATTTAGTTTGTGATATCTGTAATTTCTGAACTGCAAAACTGAGGACTTTGAAATATTTACGGGAAAATAATTAAATAACCACTATTGTAACAAAAAAGAATGATTGAAATCGGACTACGCGTTAATAAATTACAACTAAATGTACATTTTGACTTTCATACCCTTTCCCAAGAGAACCGTACTGAATTTCGGGATAAAAGTATCGTATGTCCTTCTTCGTAGTATGAACTCGAATCGTGCTAAGTTTCATTCAAATCCATTCAGTAGTTTTGGAGTGATGCGAGGCGGGGATACAGACAGACAGCCAGAAAAAAAAAAAAAAACAGTTTTTGCATCAGTATCAGCTACAGATTGCTCTCAAAACATATTTTCAAAATATCTGCAATGTAGAGAATTGGACCTGTTACAGTTTTATTATAAGTATAAATAGATAAATGTAAGCGTCTTACCCCTCGCGCTTCCCTACCTGCCTTCTGCAACCTGTTATAGGTATAGATTAGACTGATTAGAGTGATTAGAGCATTGCATGTTATGAAAAATATACGTAGGAAAGTTGTGCTTATCGTAATAAAAAGAACTGTGTTTTATCGTTTGAAAAATGAGTTTCTTGGGGAGGTCCGACTACAGACCTATCCATTATACCTATACGATAAAGTGCAAACGCCAGCTTAAGATGAGCCGTACGTTCAAAGGTTCCTGTACATTCAGGGTGTCAAGTTATTTGGAACGTAATATTTAGGTTGTGATGTCTGTAATTTCTGAACTGCAAATCCGATGACTTTGAAATATTTACGTGATAATTTTTAAAGCACCACTATTTTTATTAATAAAATCGGCCAAGTGCGAGTCGGACTCGCGCACGAAGGGTTCCGTACCATTAGCTATACAATATTAGACTTCATATTTTAACCTTTTTTTGTTTCAACGTGAGCGAGTCCAACTCGCACTTGGCCAACTTTTTGTATTAGTTGTTATAGCAACAACAGAAATACATCATCTGTGAAAATTTCAACTATCTAGCTATCACCGTTCTTGAGATACAGCCTGGTGACAGACGGACGGACGGATGAACGGACAGACGGACGGACGGACGGACAGCGGGTCAGACCGTTTTTACCGTTTGGGTACGGAACCCTAAAAAGAACGTCTGAAATCGGACTACGCGTTAATAAATTACAACTAAGTGTATATTTTGACTTTCATCCCCTCTCCCAAGGGAACCATGCTGAATTTCGGGATAAAAAGCTAAATTATCCTACCTTGTAGTATGAACTCCAATCATGCTAAGTTTCATTGAAATCCATCCAGTAGTTTTGGAGTGATACGCGGCCGGGATACAGACAGACAGACAGACAAAAATAAAAAAAAATATAGTTTCGGCATCAGTATCAGCTACAGAGTACTGTACTATTTTTTTTTTCAAAATATCTGCCATGTACAGAATTGGACCTGTTACAGTTTTATTATAAGTATAGATATAGATTGGCATTATGAAGTTGGGTCGGCCACGTGTGGTATTACAATTATAATGACAAGGGCTGTGTATACGAAAATTTGAAAGATTAGCATTGGCATTTTCCTCTTTGCAATTGTATACTCTAATTAGGCTTTAGAATTAAATATAAAAAATAGTACTCAATAATAAAGTGAGGTTATGAAAAAGAAAAAGAGAAAGCGCATACGAGCGAGCGAGAAGAAAGACCAAAGTAACGGGTGTTACCCTGCCTCCCCCAAGCTCGTTTATATAAACCGCTCATCCACCGATGTTCGAGACAGACCTCGTTGACACTCGCACTGGCAGTACGTGCACTTACGAGTATGTTTCGCGTTCCAGAAATATATTGCCAAGTAAACGCCATGGGACATTTCTGATTAGTTCCAAACGAAACAAATGAATTTAAAAAGCATTGAGGAGACGCTGTTCACAATTGTACGACGCCACGTAGTTTCCCCCTTTGGATTTAGAGGAACGGATGCGGTCCATCAAAATGGCGGCCAAGGCGTCATACTAACCAGAAGCGATTGGATGGAGCAATGAGGACATATTTTTATGGGAATGAGGATCGGCTTACATGAACGACAGGAGGTTCGTCTCTCATAAACAAAGGTACCAAGGTAAGGTATAAATTTCAAACCCCCATGTGCGCGCTAAAATATCGTACTTTCCCCGCGCGTAATAGTAAGCTGCAGTGCACGGCATTTAAGGACACTGATTAAAGATAATGTAAATTTCATTGAATAAAATACGTTCTGTTAAATTATCGAAACTTGTTTCTGTCATGCCCCTTAGCGAAGCATTCCATAATAGGTACTAGCCACCTCAGCACCAAGACGGCCTGGTCATAAGGTCCTCGCTGCTGCCCGCTGACTATCCAGGACATCACTTCCTAAACAAATGTTTGTCGTAATTATTTCATTAACAACATAATATAACACGACAGTGCTTCAGAATTTATTTAAAAATGCGGGTAGAATAAAAGCAATTCGCGAGTGGTTGCTGCGGTAGTCTAGGCTCATCAACCTGTCTTTATCCGCACCTGCTCGCGTGACGCTAGTATCGCCGTATAAGATGCATAGGCCAATTGCAGCTATTAACAGAAGAATATTTAAACCAATGGACCTATTTGGCACGTCTAAATATTTTAAGTGTTTGCATACCATAATGCAGTGGAAATGATATGCCATCGTCGTTAAGGTAGCGCTGGCGATAACTCGTCGCTACCGCTGGCGGTGACGTTGCCAGTTCAACAAACCTAAAAGAAAAGCACTTATAAATTTTCTATTCCATATATTAATTCAAGGCGTAGGCCTAAACTCTTAGTTATTATCGTCACAAATTTATCAAATCAAATCAAATCATTTATTTGCAGAGTACAGGTAATGCAAATATGGTCATAGTAATATTATTGTTCGCTATACTCAACCCTGATAGGGTATGCAAATTAAAAGTACACAAATTTATCCATCAAATAATTACATGTCAATATTTGTTTATACAATCACAATTAACAAAAAATATACATTATATTGCCCAAATGTCATTTAAACCACACTTCATACAAGAAATGAAACTATTAGAAATACATTTTTGTCATGTCCCATTGAAAAAAAATAATGTCATAATATTCAATTTTTGTTTAATTTACATTTATGTGAAGACTACTTTATCATTCAAATATTCATGAATAGTGTAGTATAACTTTTCTATCAAAAATCTTTTCAACTTACTTTTGAACATAAAAATTGAGCTTGATTCTTTAATTATTTGTGGTAATATGTTATAAATTTGAATTCCCATTCCAAAAATACTGTTTCTAAAGAGTGTGGTCCTGGATTTTTCTGAACAAAGTTTAGTCTTATATCTAACGCTCCTAAACGTCTTATAGTTATTTAAGTCAGTCCAAACCATGAGTGATGCCTCGTATATATACAAGGAAGGTAATGTTAAAATTTTAAGAGTCTTAAAATAAGGTACACAAGAATCAGTCTTGTGTAGCCCACATATAGATCTAATGCACTTTTTTTGTGCCTTGAAGACCATTTCCTTGTCTGCAGAATTGGCCCAGAACCATATCTTAAGGTGGATCCGACGTAAGCGTGGTACGCCGTCAATAAAGTATTTTTATTTACTGTTTTTCTGAGCATGTATAGTGCATATGAGTATTTATTTAATTTAATACAAACATCTTCGATATGTGGTCTCCAAGTCAAGTTCGAGTCAATATTAATGCCTAGAAATTTTGTGCTAGTCGTCTATGTGATAATTTTTACCATCATATTGTACTTTTATTGGTTTTGCTTTTGAATTTTTGTATGTGAAAGTCATGTATACCGTCTTTTCTAGATTAATTTTAAGGTTATTTTTATTTAACCAATGTACTAAGCCGGTGAGAGATTTGTTGATTTCAAGTTCATGACTATAATCGTTGTTTGTAAAAAGTGCCGTGCTATCGTCCGCAAATAATACCATAGGGTGTGCTATGGGCTTAGGAAGGTCATTAATGTAAACCAAGAATAAAAAGGGACCCAATATACTTCCTTGGGGCACTCCATATGTAACCGTTCTAGGGTCTGAATGATATTTAGTTTCTGTTTTAGTTTTAGGACAGATTTTTGTGATCTCTGTCTATTACTAAGATAAGATTTTAAAATATCCAAAGCTTTGCCTCGAACTCCATAGGTTTCTAGTTTTTGTAGGGGCATATTGGGACTTACATGATCGAATGCCTTTGTCATATCTTTTTTTTTTTCAAGTCCCATGAAGACAGTTTGTAGAAACTGGATTATGGCCATATAATACAGGTATATTTAGACCCTTCGAAATCAAAGGATAGCATCCAAATACTAAACATATATTGATTATGTGATAAAGAACGGGAGCTATTATGTTAGAGACACGTTTAATCCCTTTTGTGCATATACCTCACATACATAAATAATCAGGCGCCCAGCTTGTCTTAGAGACATCATTACACGCGGTAAAATAACGCGAGTACATATCTGTGCTTACATTTGGTTTATATCAAGGTAGTGCTGAGTGCGAATAATCGAAATCGATCGAATTAGAAAATATATCTCACTGACTCGATTCCCGTCATGTTTCATTATCTCTGGTCAAGATTTATCTGTTGTGAATTTCTGATAATTTTTTTTATCATTGTTCGACTCTTTGTGTTGTGTCAGTTGTGTGTTGATAGTGGTGAATACCAAAAAGTAATAACAAAATCATTAATTCCTCGATCTTGTCGAATTTATTTCAAGAATATAATTTCTAGTCGTCGTGCCGAAAGTATCACATGAAATCATGTCATTGAATACCGCACACGCTGATCATGGTGTATTGATACATGCAGGAGAGTGGTGAGTCACAGTTGTTTGTCTGATTTACTAAATTATCTTACATTCTACAATGTTCTATAGTATTAGTGAATAGAGATCGTCAGTTATTAGAATTGGAATAGTGTAATATATTATTTCGTCGCCTTGAATAGAAAATTGGTTCCATTAGTGTGTGTAAAAGCGGCACTTTCAAATCTCGAGGTCCTAGGTTCAATCCATGTTCGGCGAAGTAATTCGGTTTATTTTTTCAGAAAAAAAAAATACAAATTCTCGATCAAATGGTGTATTAGAACCGATTCGGGGCCACCATCTTTAATGCAGTCTTGACTGCCCTACCTTCAGTGTTTATTATAGGCCAGAGGCACAGAGTTTAACGGCGCTAGAGACTAAAACGCTGCATATCATAGAAGGACTTCACTTCCAAAAAGACATTTGTTTGTTAAACCTAATCTTGTATACATAATTTTTCACTCTGTTCTTATCGAATGTATGTATAGATTATTAAAATAAAAACGATATGAAATATTAAAAAAAACAACCACCAGATGCAAATTTTGATATAACACAAATACTTATGATACTTAAAGCAAAATTAGGATAACTATGGCAATTAGGATAAGTATGACTAAACTATGGCAGTAATGCTTGAGTTACTGCCATAGTTTGGTCAGTGTCAGAGGTGTGTACCGGAGGCAATTTCAGCCTCCAGAGATATTGCGGAGATTTTATTGAATAACCGGTGTTTCCCCGGTTTTTCTCCGGATAGTCAGTACATTTTATTACTGATACACAGAAAGTACTTGACATCCAATCGAATTTAATTTGACTAATAATAGTAGTTAATGCAACTGTCATATAATAGAGGGTATTAAAACATGAGTGTACACGAGTGTTGTAATACCTATTTAATGCAGTTGCATACATTACTTTATTTAATCTCATGGCTATACGCTTTTCTTGATTTTTCTGGCAAAAGAAAAAAGTAGTTTTTGGTCTATTGGCTTGGAATCAGCGCATTGCGCGCGCAGCGCGCTCACCACAGATAATGTGTGCTTGAATTGAAACCACCTTGGTTGGGACACATTGTACTTTAATAATTAAAAAAATGTTTTAAAGCATTCTTTTGCTAGGAGAATAATGCTTTAATTTATTTTATATAACCAGATCCAATATGTAAAGAATTATATCTATCTTGGGAAACAAATATCTTTCAACACTGACAGTAACGAAGAAGAAATAGATAGAAGGATCAGAAGCTCTTGGAACAAGTTTTGGTTGCATAAAGAGATATTAAAGGGAACCTATGACTTGAAGCTGAAGAAGACTGTAATGGATGCATGTAATTTGCCTTGCCTCACCTACGCAAGCCAAACATGGGTGTACAAATAAAGTTAGGAGCAGGCTACTCACAACGCAACACACCATGGAGAGAAGCATATTGAAACTAAGCAAAAGGCATAAGGTCAGCAACAAGACCATTAGAAAAAGGACAAAACTAACAGATGTCCTTGAACATGCCCAGAAAATGAAATGGCAGTGGGCTGGACATGTGGCTAAGGCCCCAGATCATTGATGGACCTTGCTAATTACTAAGTGGAGAGGTCCACAGGGAAGGTAAAACCGGGGCAGACCAAAAATGAGGTGGATCAACAACATAGTCACAGTGGCAGGTGAAAACTGGCTGGAGAGAGCAAAAAATAGGGAGACCTGGAAGGAGATGGAGGAGGCATATACCCGGATGGGATCAAGGCAATAAAGTGAAAACTTTCTAACAATAGTTTAAGAAATTTTATTACTAACATATTTTTATTAGAATATAGTGTACAAATATTGTCTAGAATAAAGATGCTTTATTATTATTTATTATTATTATTATTATTTTATATAATCTCATTTGGTAATATTCTATTGATGACAATCAAAACCATTTTTTTCACCAACCCATTTTTTGACCAAGGAGGTTTCAATTCAATTCTTTCAGATTCAGATAAATTTATTGTAAAACTGTGTTACATTAAAGATATTACACATTATTATAGTCACAACATTTTGGTTCATCATATCGAACATACAATAATGTTAGTAACAAACTAAGATTTAATAATAACAATATAATTTGTTAGGTCAACAATTCATTAATAGTAATACAATTCTACTTAATTTTAAATTAATAATAGGTAATGGGTGTAAATTCAATAATTCCGTCAATATTTAATATGTCATATCACAAACAATTTTATTTTGTCTTCTAAAAAGTCTTTTACTTTATAATATTGTTTCTTTAGTAGAAAAGCAAGATTCTACTGTATGTCATTAACGAGCGTCTGAAAGCTTTCTTGCAATGGCAGATTCCAGTAGAGCAGGCAGGATTTGTAAGGGGAAGGGGTACAAGGGAACAGATTGTGAATGTCAGGCAGATCATAGAAAAGTGCCGCGTGTATAACATCCTAATGCTGATGTGCTTTGTTGACTATTCTAAGGCGTTCGATTGTGTTAGATGGGAATGTCTATGGAGCATTCTAACAGAAATGGGAGTACCAAGGCATATCATTGTTCTCATCGCAAACCTTTATCAGAATGGAAGCACAGTTGTAAGGGTGAACAATTTCTTGTCAGAGTCCTTTAAGCCACAGAAAGGTGTCAGGCAGGGATGCATCCTAACTCCGATTCTTTTCGATATCTATGGGGAGCATATAATGAGACGAGCGCTGGAAGGTTGGAAGGGTGGAATTTCTATTGGCGGCAGGAAAATCAGCAACCTTAGATATGCTGACGACACTACACTATTTGCATCGTCTGAGCAGGAACTGGCTGAACTTCAGTCTAGAGTAGAGAAAGAGAGCGAATTAGTTGGCTTAAGCATCAACAAGACAAAGACCAAGGTGTTGGTGATAGACAGACCTGGTACACTAATTCGCTCCAATGAACTCAGGGACCTAGAATTTGTTGATCAGTTTGTTTACGTTGGCTCTCTTCTCAATAACGAAGGTGGCAGCGCGAAGGAGATCGCCAGGAGAATTCAAATGTCCAATGCGGCGATGACTAAACTCACTAGGATATGGAAAGACCGCAATATATCCCGTAAAACCATAGTGAGGCTGGTGCGTACGTTGGTCTTCTCAATCTTCCTTTACGGTGCCGAATCCTGGAAGATAAGACAGAAGGAAAGAGCAAAAATCGACGCTTTTGAAATGTGGTGTTGGAGGCGGATGTTGCGAATACCATGGACCGCGCGGCGAACCAACGTATCCATTCTAACGGAGCTCAAAATAACCACAAGGCTGTCCGCTATCTGCTTCCAGCGGATACTCAAATACTTTGGACACATCGCTCGTAGAAACCCTGACAACCTAGAGAAGCCAATGGTAATTGGCCAGGTCGAGGGGAAAAGACCACGCGGTCGTTCACCTACCCGGTGGTCAGACCTAGTCAAGACGATTACGGGGTTGCCAATTACCAGAGCCATTAAGACCGCTGAGGACAGAGCCACTTGGAAGAGCATAGTGCATCAATTTGTCAAATCAGACTAGACACGACCTTCAGTAATGAAGATGCCGACTAAGAAGAAGAAGAAGAGTAGAAAATGAAATAATTTTCCTTTAAACGCCGAGACACTTTCCGATTCCAGTACAATTTTTGGTAAATGATTATATATCGAAGGACCCATACTAAATAAACTTTTTTTAAAAATTAAATTATTAATTATCTGTGTTGAGCGCGCTGCGCGCGCAACACGCTGGTTTTTATATTGCATTTTATCTAATGCGGCTACCTATAGCCATGAGATTAAATGAAGTAGTGTATGCAACTGCATATAATTAGGTATTAAAACACTCGTGTAATTAGGTGTAACTACACTCATATTTTAATACCCTCTATTATATGACAGTTGCTTAAACTACTATTTTTAATTTTCTTAAAGAAGTATGTAAATAAAATATGCCAATAAAAGTTTGTATTTCATTTCATAATTAGAATATTACCGAATGAGATTATATAAAATATTTTTGAATGCAATCCAAGGAAAAACATGGTTTTGATTGTCATCAAAATACTTACCTACCGAGAACAAGTGTTTTTCTTGGCTAGTGTAAACAGAACAGAGCTCGAGGGGGTAGTAGTAATAATGGTTTCCCCTACACCTTAATACACTCGGCGTCACAAAAATCGCACCTCTTTAAAAATTCCCTTCAAAGTCATTTTAACCCTATTGATCAATGCTAGACATATGACTATACGGTATTATTGTAAAGGTAATTTATTTAAATCTATTTCAGAATAAATCAATGGATTTGGTTTTTTGTTTACCAGGGAATAAAAAAAAGTAAGCTAATGCAAATGATTAAAAAGTTAAATTTTATTTTATTAGCAAAAATTACAACAAAGGCCTTAAAAACAACTTAAAACCTAGTGTTACCCCCCTAGGCTTGATGACTGCTTCCATGCGTTCTCTCATGGCCCTAATTAATGTAACAACAGTCTCTTGCGAAATGTTGTCCCATTCGGCAACGACGGCATCTTGGAGGTCTTGGAGAGTGGTAGGGGCAGGATCACGTGCCCGTACTCGCCGTTTCATTTCATCCCAAAGGTGCTCAATAGGGTTTAGGTCTGGACTTCGCGCCGGCCAGCGCATAACAGGGATTCCAACTTCTTGCAGGTAGTTTCTTACAATTAAAGCGGTGTGACAGCGGGCGTTATCGTGCATTAACGTGAACCCACTGCCAACAAAACCCGCATAAGGGTCAACCTGCTCCTCTAAGATCTCTGTTATGTACCGAGCAGCAGTCAGCGATCCTTGCCCGCGAGCACTTCCAGTTCGAGAAACACACACAAGGTTCGTTTTGGCGTCGATTGACATGCCGCCCCAGAACATGCACGAGTCACCCCTGTATTTCACTGTCTCTTGAATACAGGCTTGTGTGAATCGTTCCCCTTGCCTCCTATACACTCTTCGACGCCTGTCGTTGCAGAAATGACACACCCTCGTCTCATCCGAGAATTCCCTCCATTGGTCTATAGTCCAATCCACATGGTCACGGGCAAATTGCAACCGGTCTCTCCTGTGCTGTGCAGTCAATTTTGGCCCTGTAGCAGCCCTATGAGCTGCAATTTTCTTCTGCAGTCTTCTTCGAATCGTGGAAACGCTTACAGAAGTTCTGCTAGCTGATCGCAGTTGTTGTTGGAGCTCAACAGCATTGGAGAACCGATTACGTAAAGACGTCGAAACAATGAAGCAATCGTCTCTTTCGGATGGATCTTCGGATATAGCCACCAGTCTCTTGGAAGTGTTGGAATATTTGTCGAACGGCAAAACGACTCAAGTTCAGTTGCCGAGCAACATCACATTGCCGCATCCTGATTGCAGTAGTGCAATGACTTGAGCGGCTTCATCTGCAGTGGTATCCATCTTCTGGGGTATTTTTCTTGCTGTAGCTGTTCACGTGTGTTCACTTCAATGGTTGAATAGCGAATGACCCACATTGGATCGCTTCTTCTTCGCGCAGCATGGCTGTGCCACACGGATGCGCCTTCGGGCACATGGGGCCCCTGTGCGCGGCAGTCCTTCGCCAGCTGAACTTTCTCAGCTGGGTCGCGAGGTGTGTCATCATTGAAAGATGGCTCCTTCGTCTTGGTCGGGGGAAGTGGTCAGTCCGGTGATCTTCTGTCTCCCTAGTCAACATCAGCCCACCGGGGGGGTCCCCAGTCGTTCGGGAGACGAGATGTAGGCGCGCCCTGGCCGGCCCTTGGAGCCTGGGCGACGCGGCGTCATAGTGGTCTTCCAGGTGTGCTTCCTAGCGACAGGAAAGGAGTTTGCCAACTCCCTCCCTTATCGCCTGGAGCACCTCTTGGAGGGTGCATATGGCGGACTCGATGATCTCAAGCTCCGCCGCCGTCCTTGTTGGTTTCGTCATGGCTGATTCGCTCGCGCGTGGGAGCGGGACAGGTATACTCGGTCGTCTTTTCTCGCGGCCGGCGCACGTGGTGCGTGGGCCGCGGAGGTGCTCTCCGTCTGGGAAGGGGCGGTTGGCGGGGCCTTTCCGCGATCCCTTATTTCGCTTCTTTTTCTTGTTTCTCTTCTTTTTGTTCGCATGGTCGCTGCAGCGTGGTGGCGGATCGTTGGCAGCAGCCATGAGAGACGTCGGGGATGTCAACTCGGTGGTGGTTGGCGTCGCTTTGTGTGCGACGGTGGGGGGCGGTGGTCGAGTGGTTGCGGCTGGGGCTTGTGCTGCAAGCGCCGTTGTGCCCGCGCGCTTGTTCCGCGCCTCCTCGCGGAACACAGCACAGCGGGGGTTATTCGCGGTGTGCGCACCGCCACAGTTGGCGCACGTCGCGGGCTCGTCTAATGGGCATGGGCAGTCGCGCGCGTAGTGCTCACCCCCGCACCGTACGCACGCCAGCCGTCGGAAGCAGTTGTGGGAGGAGTGCCGAAATGCCTGGCATCGGTGGCATTGTGCTGGGCCCCTCCTCCCACGCCATGATTCGATCTTCACCCCCGGCATACAAAGCAGTTCGTCTACTTCATATATGTCGGGTGACCCACATTTAACCCGGGTCACCCGTTTTATACCCTTGTAGGGAGGTGCAATTAGTGGCCGTTGTAATGCGTATTTTGACAACATTTTTTTTAACGTTACGTGCTAATGAGATCTGTTTTGCTTAGGAATTCTAACTGTGGTTAATTTAAAGGTCGTTTAACATACTTTCAATTGATACCAATATTAATTGGGTTTAATGTAGTCGTTGCTGACGGGATATGCTTTAAACTTATTTTCGAAGAAGTGCGATTTTTGTGACGCCGAGTGTAGAAGCAAAACGCATTTATAGTACGAATGAGATAAGATGAAATTAAGATTATCATTTTATAATATTCATATGAGTAGTATCGAACAAAGATATATCCCTACCCTATTCGCGACTGAATCGCGCGTTCAGAAATGGTTACCCACCAAATAATCGATTAACCGATAGTTAAGAGAAACACTGATAAGGCCTAATTTCACCATACCATGTTTGTTTACGCTAAATCAGGCATTAGCTAATGGGTCTTTAAAAATAACAGAGCTGTTAAATCAGTCTACGTTCTATGAAGTTAACTGAATTAATCATCCATTAACAGTTGGTGGGACACTCGGTTTAGTTAACAGTCCGTTAAAATGATTAACAAGGCGTCAAATAAATAACAGAGTATGGTGAAACTAGGCCTTAGTCTCCGGTACGATATGCCTATATCAGCTTCAGGCCTAATTTCACCATACCATGTTTGTTTACGTTAAATCAGGCATTAGCTAATGGATCTTTAAAAATAACAGAGCTGTTAAATCAGTCTACGTTCTATGAAGTTAACTGAATTAATCATCTATTAACAGTTGGTGGGACACTCGGTTCAGTTAACAGTCCGTTAAAAGGATTAACAAGGCGTCAAATAAATAACAGAGTATGGTGAAACTAGGCCTTAACCTGCTATTTGCCTAAAATCAAATAAATAAATATTTTTTTGGTACATTCTGTATTGGTGCAGTACAGAATCATCTCAATGTGCGAGTTTAACTGGCGCTTGGCCAGTTTTATTTCATAAAAATAATTTCTATGTAGGTATATTTTCAACAAAAAAATTAAGCATAACGATACTTAATCTATAACACTAGCCTCTAATGTACCTATTTGTATTAATTACACTTAAGCATAGCCAAGTTGAATATTATACATTTAGAAACTAAATGGATTACTCAAAATGGACTAATCAGTACTAATATTATAAATGCGAAAGTAATTCTGTTTGTCTGTCTGTTTCGCTTTCACGCCAAAACTACTGGACCGATTTGAATGAAATTTGGTATGGAAATAGTTTGATACCCGGGAAAAAACAAAGGATAGTTTTTATCCAACTGCACAAAAAGAGGTTAATGTTTTTGCGCGATAACCGACATAAGCGCGGGCGGAGCCGCGCCCGGAAAGCTAGTATTCAATAAATCTTAGTGGTGAAGTGATAAATGAAATATTAAGTTTATAGTGAATATTATTTTTATCAGTTCATCACTACTTTTTCCCAAAATAAAATGGAAATGATGTGAACTATCTATATCAGTACAACATTATAAATTTACGAGAGGAAAAATGTAAGTCATGTGCGGGATTCAAACCCACGTCCATCCACTCCTTTAGCCAGGGTATGCTCTAACCAATTGAGGTAACATGGCAATGAGTCAAAACTAAAATTGTTCCTATCGTAAAAATAACATCTATATTAGTTTTAAGACAAATTAATAGTACATTTGTTTTCTTCCAGTATCATCTTATTCTCAGACAATGTGACAGTTGAGTTTTACGGCAATGACACTATGGAGTTCAAAGGGGTCAAGCAGGGTCGGATGTATCTTACTACACATCGCATGATTTATAATTCAAAGAGCCCTTCAGACACCATGAGATCTTTCAGTTTTCCATTTATTGCATTGCAAGATGTAAGTATTGCATGTTTATTTTTCAATTATTTATATTGATTTTATGTCTTTCACCCCATCCATGAGATTGTGGCCTAGCATTGAGACTGCCAGAATTCTATTCAGGGGGGAGGGAGCAAGCAAGATAAACCAAGAGTTAATAGGTACATGCTCCATGGGCATTTGACAAAGCAGCATAGTTTCATGCGTAAAAATCAGTTACTAAATACTGAGCTGTAAAAACTCCTCAAATAAAGAGGTTATGGATCTTTTTAAAGTAAATTTAGTTAATACATTGTGCATTATTTATTTTTTAATCAATTATATTAATTTGTTTGTTGTTGCCCCTGGGGTATCGGGTTAGAATGTCACGACCCCCGCCCCCCTTCCCCCCCAATCTCTACCCGTGGGTCTCGTTAAAGGCGACTAAGAGTAACACACCAGAAGGTGGGCAGCAACACTTTTTGTGGAAGTAATATCTACACTGCAATCCCCAAGCCGCTTGCCAAGCGTGGGGATTATGGCAAACCCCCATATTGGGGAGGCTATCTTCAGCAGTTTTATATGTTTTTACTAACAGTCACATCAAACAAATGTGTTTGATTTGCTCTCATGGCCGTAGTGGTTTAATTCATTGTCAAAGCTCTTTCTCGTCATTGCTTCTGACATCAATGTCACATAACAAGTATAATTATTCAATATTGCTTTAATTTAACTTAGTATCACAAATGCAAATTCTTATGTTGAGCGAGTTCTGTCAGTTTTCCCAATTACATTAAATTATTCTACAGAAATCCTTGCAATGGAGACAGCATATTAATACTTGCAAATCATGAATAATAATAACAATTGAATTTCATTCCATAAATGCCCGAATTAGTTAGGTTGTGATGCTTACAAATTGGTCAAATGTTTAAAAAAAAAAAATTAATTTTCAGTTAGCATGTATAATATTTTAAAAAATCTTTTAGAATGTTCATGTTTTTATCAAATAAGAACTTGTGAATCCATTTAATATTATTAGCTATTCGTCATAGTTTTAGATTTAGCAATCCAAGCTACATAATAAATTTGTCTTATTACCATACTTATATAATATGTAAATAGTTAAATACATGTATTTACCAGAATTTAGCAGTTGAGCATAATTTTGTTATTTGATACTTTTGTAGCTTCAACAAAATGTTCAATAATATCAGTTAATACAAATTAAGAAATCTAAGCTAAGAACTTAAAACGTATAAATTATAATTTTGCTTTGCAGGTCACAGTTGAACAACCCATGTTTGGTGCTAATTATATCAAGGGAAAAGTCCGAGGGCAACCGAATGGCAACTTCATTGGTGAAGTCAAATTCAAGTTGACATTCAAATCTGGAGGTGCCATTGAATATGGACAAGCTATGCTAAAAGCTGCACATCTTGGTATGTATCACACTAACATGATTGAGTCTGAAATTGGTAAGTGTTCATTACTGTTCTCTGTGTACTCAAGAAAAAATCGTTTATACATATGTATTATTTGTCCAGTAATTTCACTTGCTGAATTGCCCTTCAGACCTAAACAAGTAGTGTTTGCGCACTACTACTTTGAGGCAGAATACCAGACACTGTTGTGGGTCTCTCACTCATTTACCAAGCAGGTCTCTTGCTGAAGAGGCCTACCAAATAAAAATATTCAATGGATTCTCAAAGTCTTTTTTGGATAAAATGCAAAGGGCATAAAAACATTACAAAGGCATTTATACTGGCAACTCCAACATAGATAACTTCAGCATATATATTTACATGGATAAAAACGGTATATTTTAAAGCTTTATTCATCACCCATTAATGACAAAATAAAAATCAATAAAATCAAACAATTGCGAGTTGGACAAGGGCTACTTTTTATTTGGTAGGATCCTGAATTGATACAGAATAAAAATAACGAATTTTGGTAAATGTTACCAATAATTATTTGTTCAACAAGTGAGTAAAGTGGTTTTATGATGCATGTGCTGTCTTTAAATTCTGGCTAGCGAAGTAGTCAGTGACTGATTCGACTGTGTCCTGTGACATCTGGAATTGAAATTCATCAATTATATCTATCAAAGTATCTATAATATCCATAAAATCAATAGTAAAAATGTATTCCATAATGGTTCAAGTACAAAACTATATTCACTACAAAACTGAGAGATATGAGTCCCTGAGTCCTGAAAAATGTTGCTCTCATGTGAACATTTGCATGGAGGTAGGGCATTTCGTCGAATGCCCACCTAGCTACCACCATCTAGTAGAAAATCTGTCGCCAAGCACTTAACGGTTTCTTTCGGCAGTTGTTCTTGAGAGCCAGTAGTTCTAGTTTAGCCTGAACAACATCTTCGACCACATCATCACTAACCATCAGGTGAGATAGTGGTCAAAAGTTAGCCTATCTGCTATGAAAAAAATCCTTACAACTTTCCCCTATCATTGAGAAAAATATCTGGTAAGTAAGACACACTGGAGGCAATATTAAACGATGAGAGTATTCTTACTAACGAACGTTACATATTTAAAAATAAACAGTAGTTTGATTAAAGGTAAATGTAAATTTACTGCAGTTCTGAATGTTCACAGTGATTTATTCATTTATATGACTATACTAAAGCCCATCTGGAGTTATGGCATTCAGCTATTGGGATCCGCCTGCAACACAAATATTTCATTCATAGCTCTTTGAGCTCAGAATAGCATCCTAAGAAACATATCAAATACTCCATGGTTCCTTAGGACTAACGAGTTGCACAAAAAAACTGTAAATTAAAACAGTCAAGGATAAATGAGACTCTTATTTCAGTTTATTATAAAAAGAGACTCACCATGCATCGGAACCCATTATCCACCCAACTAACTGCCATCAGCTATCTTTAGAAGCTACGCAGGCAACACGCCATACTATTGGACGGAAATGATGGATAAAATAAAGGATTCATCGGATTACTTCTACATGCCCATAATCGTACAAGAAACCTGTTTATAGTCTGGGGGACTGATCGCGATAACATAAAAAATAGTGATTCACGAACAAAACTGTTACAAAATTAATAGATTCGTTCATAAATCACTTTTCCTCATAATCGCAGTAATATGAAAAACACTGCTGGTGAGGTAAAGAATATATTTTACCTCACCAGCAGTGTCGACATAATTTATAATAATAATCGGAATGGACTTATCCGCGGATATCGACGTTGAATCTAACCGCGATCAATTCAACAACAAAAAATACAAGCTAAACGGAGTTTAAGTGTTTGGCTGACAGAATGCAAGGGTACAGTTTGAATTCCACCAACATAAATTGAACCAAGTTCAAGCTCAACCGAGCTTAACTTCCAATGGCCCGATTTCCGAAGTTTATCTATACAAAAGCTCCTGGCATTTGTATTATGAAATTGCAGCTAAATGCATACAAGATCCACGTTTCACACAGTTTACATTCCACCAATCGTAATATTCGTTGCTATGGAAATTAAATGCGACGAAAATATTGCCAGAATTCGTTTCAGGTGAACTGAGATCAAAGTTGACATTTGAACTCATTTTGATCTTAGTTTAGTTAAGGGGATACTTAAAATAACTAATAATAGCTTAAATATAATCTATATTTTCATCTTTTTTCTCTCAATCGTCGTAAAATAGTTATAATTTTTATCAGTAAGATAACTAAGGGGATCTAATCTAGTTAAATTAACGTCACAAAAACACGATTGGTGAAACTTTTCTCGATTGATTGATTTTCCAAAGTTCGCTAGTCCCAAACACTTTTTATTAATTTAATGTTTATAATTATAGAAGTGGAGGAATTAACGCTAAAGCATTTTACGTCATTATTCAAAAGCACGAAAAGATTATCAGTACATATTTTTATAATTTGTCAGACAATCATAATAACTAGTTAAATTAAAAGAAGTTTATCGTTTTTATTTTATAGTTTCTAATAGGTGAATTATTTTCTTGTTAATTGTTCGCTTACGTCATTTACTTTCGATCACGTTTCGATCAACGCCCAAAGCGTTAAAAATATGTTTTATCTCTTTTTCTATTCAAGTCTTTCTGCACGATTCATTGTTCTGAGCCGCGTAGGTACTACTCATTGTTCTATGATTTGCTAAGCGAGCCCGCTCAAAATTTAACGTCTTGAACGCGTCAAATAATACAAACGGTTAAATCGGCACTAACTATTTTCATACCTCAGAATTCCGGTTGAGTTTCATTAATAACTTTATCATGACTAATTAAATTGTTAGGTATGCATTATAAATGTTTGAACATTACTCCTTATCATCGTCCGTTATCAATTCATATCTCGTAGCTAAAACAAAACCAGAAATACTACATAAAATGTTACAATATTAAGCATATGAAATGAATACAGCTAAAAATAAACGATAGTGAGTGCAAAACTGTCTTTGACTTCTGTACTATTCATTCTGTGCTTCTACACTTGTTTCAAAATATTGAAAGCGGTTTTTTATATTTTTATTTTTATAAAGTTCAACTTACGTTGTACTCTACAAGTGAATAATGCAACTTCCGTGGTGCGGTTCGAATCCCGCACATGACTTTAATTTTTCCTCTCGTAAATTTGTAATATTAAAAATGATTCCTATAAAATAACATAGGCGCAAGGGAAAATATAGCATGTATATGCATGTACCTTTTATCACTATATCAAACTTGATCACTTTGGTAAACTGGTTCTATAATATTTAAATGGGTCAATCTGGCTAAGCTGTAAATGGAAGTATTGAAAAATCATCATGTGCATGGAGCACAAAATCTTCGCCACGATTCTTGTTATCGTGTTCATTGAATTCGACTTACCGCGATGATCATGCTGAGCGTCGTAATGTTTTAGAATGAGGGTCATCTCTCCTGAGCTTCCCATTGGATCTAGTCAGTCTATTTGCCTTGTCGTTATACTGACACTTTACTACTTATATCAAGTATAAGAGAAAACAATTGTTGTCAGATGTAAAGCACTATTTTGTTAGGATAATAACAAAGTTTTATGATTACAGCGTCGCGGCATACGGCTCCCGGAGAGGCACCACCGCCGTACGCTCCGCCGACAGGCCCGTGGTATGCAGCGCCACCTCCTGCGTACGCGCCGCCTCCGCAGGGATACTATGGCTGGGTGCCTCCTTACAACGTAAGTACTTCTACCGCCTCAGTAAGTAATGCTTGTTTTCATCCGGAACATATTTGAATTTGGTAATAGCGGCCGTGCGCTTTAGATCTTTTAGTTTTGAATTTATGTATTCATGAAAAACAGATTATGCTGTGACAGTGGTAACCCAGTAAAAGGTTTAATAAATAATTCCCTGGTTCCAATAATTTCACCTGGAGCCAAATAAATGAATTAGTAGATTTAGTCACTTTGTAAAGTATACAATTAAAAAACTTGTTTTGTGACAGTTTGTATGATTAATGTACATACAAAATTAAACCATAGTTATAAAAAAATAGTACCACATTTATCAAAAAAATCTAACTGGACGCTGTTTTTAGGTTCATGTCAATTTTATGTTCAGTTTGCATATCTCATAAAAAATATTTTTTTTTATCACAAAGATGTGAAAATTTATTTTAAGTTTTTTAATTGTTTAAAAATTTGTTGATAGGCGTTCCCCGACCAGCCGCCACCAAACTCAGTGTTCGTGTCGAACAACCCACCGCCGTACCCGGGAATATCAGGCGTGGTGTACCCTCCCGGGACGGGCTACTCTGGTGCCGCCGGTGGACCGATGAGCAGTCCCACAGGTGGGCCCGGATATATGGCCAATCCCTCTGCTCCGGGATATCCCGGGAGCCAACCACCTGGCTATCCGGGTGGTTTTGCGCCACAAGCTCCACCACCCGGATATCCCGGAGGATTCGCGCCACCACCGGGAGCCGCAGCAGGCCTGTCTTCTAACGGTGAGAAAACATTCTAAAACTAAATTTGATAAAAAAAACTGAAGGGCTCATTCATTGCTCGAGTTTTGCTGGGATTTTTTTTAAGTATGTCACGCGAAAGCAGAATATCTAACATGGATACAAACGAAAATAGGAAATTATGGAGTAGGTATGTAGGTGTGTCCCCTCTGTTTTTTAGAAGATATTTAACGTTTTTAAATCGAGTTATTTATGTCACTGTCAAAATAACGGTCTGTGGATTCGCATTTCTTTTAAAATTACCTTAAAGGCCTTCGCTGAGTGTCCGTCATAACTAATTAGCGAAATTAAACCAAGGTTGTGTTGATTTAAAAACAATAGATATATAATTTTAGAATACAAAACACAATAGGCTATTTTGTAATAAGCCTTGTGCTACGGATGCAATGACTGCACTACGGATTCAATAAATCAGAACTAATATTATAAATGCGAAAGTAACTCTGTCTGTCTGTCTGTCTGTTACGCTTTCACGCCAAAACTACTGGACCGATTTGAATGAAATTTGGTATGGAGATAGTTTGAGACCCGGGAAAAAACATAGGATAGTTTTTATCCGACTGCGCAAAAAGAGGTTAATGTTTTCGCGCGATAACCGACATACGCGCGGGCGGAGCCGCGCCCGGAAAGCTAGTTTAGTATAAAGCTTCATACTCAAACAATTTATTTGAAATAACGACGTAAGTGAGTATTAAAAATGTTTAATGCATCCAAAAGACCAGATTATAGGTTCTGATTAAAGGGTTCCGCATACTTAATATCCCGAAATCGCAAACCTATTTATTATACACGATCCAATATATTTGGTATTATACTTGTAATGTTGCGATAAAATAAGGCATTATAATTTGGCCACTTTTTAATGTTTAAAGTTAACTGTTGTTAATAGTAATATTAAATGTTGTTACCAAACATTTTCCCTTTCAAATAATATGTTTAATTTTTTAAATAATAAATTAGTAAAAATAAGGCTTGTACCTTAAAAAACTAACAGGCACTGTATTGGATAGTCAGAGTAAACTACCATGCTAGGTCGTATTTATTACCTCAGGTTTCGCCTTGTTTTTCTTATTTTACATGTTATATCTCTTGACATAATCAGTTTAGTAAAAAAAAGTATTGCCTGGAAAGATACCATATCGCTCAAATAAATTTGTATAATTTTTTTTTAAAAGGAAGTATTATATAGTAACTAAGGAAAATATGTCTTGTATATAAAAACTAATAGGCATTATATTGGATGTCTAGAGTAAACTCCCATTTATTTACGTATTTATTACTCTATACATTTATACTCAGGTTTTGTTTGTTTTCTATATTTTACATGATCACTTAACATAGTCTCTTTAAATTGAAAAAACGGTTTATAGGTAGTATTTGCAGTGAGAATAATGCTTGGATAAATATTAGATTATTCAGCCACCAATTTTTCCCCAGCTGCTCACATGGCTGGATATTGCAACGGGGTCAATTCAATTATACTGAGCCGTTAAATTTAAAAGAGAAAAAAATCATTATATCCAAGTTTCGTATTCCCGTTTTCTCCTCTAAAATTGACCACTGATCATGCATCCTTCCCTTTGAGCAGCAACTATTTCGGATGTCGAATTCTATGCGGACATGTGATACTCTAAGCGTTAGCTATAGATAAATCAATAATAAATTAAGAACAGTCCGATCGCACCCTTTGTCACAGAAATAACACGGGTGGTTGTCGGAAAGAGCACTTCATAAACACGCAATGAATGAGCTCTACTAAGAATTCAAATTAAATTCAATATTATTTTGGATTTTACATATCAATACAATTAAAGGTCCTACGAGAAATTTGGAAGTATCAGGGTATCCCCAACTTTGATATTGAAGGCACTGTGGTGGCTCCTGGTGTGAGTTGGCTTAATAAATATTACCTCTGATTTAGTATTGATTTCATGTAGCTTTTTTTTACAATACATTATTAATAGTTTAACTACAGCTTCATGTATGGATATGTATATAGATTCATAGTTTCATATTATGTTGAGTATGTCGGAAGTTGCAGTAGTTTAATTAACATATTACAGATGCGAAAGCGGCAGAGGCAGCGCAGAGTGCTTACTATGATCCAAATAGACCACAGACTGCCTATGTACCGCCGCCGTACACGAACGTAAGTTTTTGCTCAGCATTTTATTATATCTTCATAAAGGCCGTAAAGAAAATATATAAAATATATTATTACAAAGTACATACATAATATCGTATATATCTCTCTTAGACATCGTAATATTATTGTAACTGTATTTAGATTTTATCAAGTTAGTAGTTGATTAATTTAGATATAACATGGTTCAAAATTTAATTGTTTGAAATGTACTTCAGCAACTCAACAAGAAAAGTAAATTGAATTCTTGAACAACTTTTAAATAAGTGTTCTTAAGGGAACTTGATTGAAGATGTGATAATCTCATAATATAACTAGTTTTAATTAACTGACTTATATATCGATGCTCTTACAGTCATTGATTTTTGAATAGTGATTAAAATTAAGTATGTATACTGCCCTAAAAAACTTCCTATTTGTATGGAATCGAATGAGGTGAGACAATGTTACTGTATAGTTAGATCTTCAAATCCGGCTTCGCCACAAGGCCAGGATCTAGCTTCTTCACAAATGAGAAAATTGCACGGAACTGAAAAACGCCAACTTTGGCCAGAGCTTACCTCAAGGGCTTCCTAGAAATGTAACTTTAAATTATAACGCTCCATAGATGTAACTAAAAATGACCTAATAAAAAAAAAACGCACTGACCACGGCAACCCTCTGATTCGGAGAGGTTACTTGCTTTAGAAACAGGCAGGATATTTTCATTCTTTTTTGAGAAAATTAACGTTATAAAGGGGCCCATAGAGAATAATACTAAGCCATTATATTAAAACATTATTATTAAATCAATATATTGAAGGTGCATCAAAAATTTGGTGTAACTATAAATATTATTTTACGTTTCTAGGATCAACCGCCTTCTTATCAGGAATCTACGTCGAAGAAAGAAAACTAAAGCACTGTCCACACTACCACATGAAGCAATTAACCGTCATGGACAATGATAATGGCAGCCAACCTTCCGTTTGATAATTATACCCATTTATAGGTTCTTTTTCGAAGGAATATGCTTTATTCATTCACAAAAAATATAGTTTACAGAAAATTATTCATATTTTTTTTTATTAGTAGTCTTGTTGTGTCTTGAGCTTGTTTTAAACACTTGCCGACAGAAAATTTCTGCATTTCTAATACAAAAAATGTAATTTTATTACTTTAGTATCTCTTAAACAGTATCCAATGAATTAAGAAAGGTAACTGTAAAATAACCTGATGTAAAAATTAAAGTATTTTGGAGGCGAATAATACAAACAAAAATGATTGACGTAGATTTTGTAGAGAAATTTCGGTTTATAAAATTTTAATTTAAAGTAAGCTCAAAGTTCAATGTCCGATATTCCCAGTGCCCAATAATTTTATTGGAGTTATAAATAAAAATAGAACGCACGCTGTGTAAATATCATCCCTGCGGTTAAAAGTTATTTCATTTTATATTTCACAAAATTCTGTTATTCATTGCAAAACAATGTATAGTTAAGTTTCTACGATGCCTCTTTTGTGAATATTATTTACGTATCATATAACTAATGCTTCATCTTAAGGCGCATCTTTTGAGACGTCAAATGCGAATATCCCGCCCCCACTACCCGTGCGGAGGTAAATGTGTAGATGCTTTCCACTAGCCATGGAAAGTATGAAACCGGGTGTTTATGCAGACCATACACAAGTTTCATGTTTTTTGTGTATGTTTCGCGATGAACATTTGCTGGAGACGCGCATTAAAGTACGTGGCTATTTTTCATGTTTAGAAAAAGTTTAATCATTGAAAAGTAAATTGCTCTATGTAGTCCTTTTGTGAAAAGAAATGTATAAAAACAAACACATTTTCAGTTTACATTCCTCTTTGTGTTGAGCAATATTTTTTTATTCACATTTCGATATGTGTACATAGTTTATATTTATGTTGAATTATTAATGTTGTAGGGTAAACTTGTTATGTGTTTTGTCATCAATATAACGAGATTGTTAAAATTTTCTTAGGTTACGTAACATGTTCAATACATACGATAAATCATAACGAATCGTATCAACTTTGGATTAGAAGTCTTATGTGTTTAGTCGAAATCTGCGACTAGAGTTATTAAATATATATATAATTACTTTGTTCTATACTGCAGTACATAAACATGTGCAAAGGCTTGCACAGTTTTGTTGTTTATAGAACTGCTCGTTTGCTATTAAATATTGTACTATTCATAAAAATGTTATTAATGTATTGTGATATTTAATAATGTTTAAACATAAAGGTATTATAAAAAAAAAAAACAAAAAAAATTATAAATATTTTTTACGTGATATGTCACGAATAATAAATTATTGATTTTCTAGTGCGCTCCATGCAATCTTACATATACAATATTATGTCTTCAATGTAGCCAACTACGTGACGATTTTTGTTGTTGATCTTTATGATGATTTGTACTCCTCTTATTTAAAATAACAATAATCTCTTCATTGAAACATTTACATAGCACAGAGGTTGTCAATAAAAAAAACTTATCAAGAACTGAGTTACACAATGATGATGATTTCCAAATAACACTGTACAATAGATGTTTGAAAATGGGGATCTAATATTCGTCCGAGTCAAAATAAGACTGCGTAGTTACGGAGCGCGCTAGATGGAGCTAGATGAAATGGTCAATCTTCAGCATGATGTTTGCAAGCGGCGGAAATCCGCCGATTGGTTTCACGATTGTTTGGGCCCACTTCAAACAGCAAGCAGCACTTGTAATATAACAACTGAAGTCTATCTATGTGTACTATGTAGGTACTATTGTGTCTTGAATAGAACAATAATCGATCGCGCTACATATATTATATTATTTTTTTTGTGACATTGAAATTAAAAGCTTAGCTTCTTATTACAATAGTGGGTTTTCATTTAAAATTTTTCCTCGTAGTATATAATTAAGTTATTGCCTTTAACTGTAAATGAAGCATATAATGAGTATTTAATTTAAACACCTATCATTATCCATGCGGGGATAAATAGTATGTGGTGGAAATATTCAAAATATTTGTAGTAATGTTCCATATAAGTTTTATGATAAAGATTGTGATATGCGGTAATAAAAACTTCTTATTTATACTAAGGTTGTAAAAAACCTTAATTTCATGACATGTGAAGGTTCTGCACTGAGCAATAGTGACATAGAGGAAAAAGTTTGATAGAAGTTTTAACACATGTCAAATGTTGAAAAAAGAAGATCAAAAATGTAAAATTCTAGTGTCAACAAATAAAATGAACAAAAAATAAAGTTAAAAAAAAAATTAAATAGAAATGATTGTGTAACATTTGCAACGTTCCCTTGGCCGTAAAATATTATGGGTGAGTTGTATATGTGCATTTGAAAACTTAAGTTTTAGTAGACACCTACTTTGACAGCTTTGTACAAAGAAGCCTTCAGTAGATTAATCCTAGGTCCTTGAAAGGAGCCAGCCTCGTGTAGAAATCGACTGCCACTTTATCCATAGCAAAAAGCGCGAGCGAGTTTTACAAAAGTTCAATTGCATGTGTAATTAGAATGTGAAATGCATCAATGATATCAATATCAGTTCTATTAAAAAACACCCTCTCGTAACGAGGGTCGTGATTTATTGTTTGTTACAACGCTAAAGGCATTGAACTTTTGTACAAAGTTGTGGGTGCATATCAATGAGGTGGCGAACCAAAGCCATGTGGTAAGCTTTGTTAAACTTAAACAGTCTTAAACTTGATCACATTGCAATCGATTTGGAATTAATTTTAATAACTAAAAAAATAGTGCTTTAGTTCTCCACCTCCAAATAAGAGTAAATACAATGTCCTAAAGTATATTTTTCTTTTAACTTTAGTGTAAAATTTGAAGCTGGAGGCAGATCTGGGCATCGCCAGAAGTAACAGTATAACATGAGCAAGCACTGTGAGTATCGCTCATATGTTTAAACATTATTACGTTTAAACGTTTTAATACTACGGTTTCTTAGTATTAAGTATATTTAACACGTATACGGTTTCTTAAAGTGGACTAATTCGGGAGCTTTGAACCGTACTTAGGTAAGTGATGAAAATTTAATTTCATGCTTTGGATTAGTGGCAAAAAGATTTATAATATGCTGGCTCCTTTTTAATATAGTTGTATAGTATTTATAAAGTGTGTAATTTTCAGTGAATCTGCACCCGCCGTGCACTCCCTCTGCATCATGCCAACCGTTGCGATGCCATCCCACCCCACCCCCGTGCAAGCGTCCAGAAGCATGTCTGAAGCGCAGCATATCAAAGGGCCGCAGGCCCTGCGGCAGTGCAGTCTCTATAATGTCGACAAAGTCCAAAACGTCTTGCAGGAGTTGCGGCAAATACAAAGGGGAAAGCACACCGAGGAAAGAAAGAAGAATACGGAAGTTTTTAAGACGCAAAAAAAAAGAAGCGAAACTGAAAAGGGAAGACAGATTATATGAAAGACACAGGTACCTTGCATACACCAGAAGGAAAGGCACTCCTAGAAGAAAGAGAAGTTGCTGTCAAGGGAAAGGCCATAGGGGACGTCTGAAGAGACGCTGCTGCAAGTGCTGCAAGTGCTGTGTCATTTTGTAAATTATACAGTTTTATTTTGCATCCAGTATTACTCCATAAATAAAATCAGACAGACACAAAAGTTTGATTTTTATATCTATTTTTATCGTTAAATCACATCCTGCGCGCTCCGGTTTGATTTTGTGAAATATGGCATTATAACTTACGTCTATAAAAAAATATATTAACTTCATTGGAAGAGAAGTGTTACGGAAACTATTACCAAAAAAAAATGGATTTCCAAAAGTTATATAAACTTATGCTTCTACAAGAAGTACCTCCCTAACATCTATAGCATGTATATCTCCCTACCAGTATTTTTTATGTATGTTTACATACATATTACCGGTAAGTACGTAAATATATTTTATTACGTGGCTGGCTTCTAATATACGTGTAGAGCTATGTACTCACAAGTATGTACTTTCTTTCAGTGGATGATTGTTAACTCGTCACGTCATGCCTTCCAAAACCAGACATCCACCCTGTTCGCCTCTCGCTTCTTGCCTAGAAACTACGCCGTGGTTTGGAAATGGTCCTCCATGTTCTGATCCAGAAAAATGCCTTAAACAAAGCCGTGTAAAGAAAAAACTGCCATGCCCGAGTGCCGTGTCTATTATGGAATCTAGAGCCAATATGAAATGCGATAGCTGCGGAATTCTCATTGAAAAATGGAATTATCCGAGGAGTAAAGTGGCTACTGAAAATTTTCTTGAAAACCAAAGGCAAGCCAGACTTAAAAAACTAGATGCCGCTAATGGAACGGACTACTATAGCCGATATATAAAGCGTCGAGGTGAGGTTGTGATTTGCCCGGAATGTCGTGATGCAGCTAAATCGCATCGAAATCCTCACGACAAGTGCAAAGAAGTCTATGTGGGCAGAAATCATTCCGTAAAAAAACGCAAAAAGGACACCTTTTACTACCAAGACAACGGAAACGATAAAAATATTCACGATAAAGGAATCGATGCAACTACTCAAGATAAAGGAATCCATCAAAATGTTCAAGGCAAAGAAAACGGCCAGAACATTGATGATATTGAAAAGAAAAGAAACGAAAAGGGCAAAAAAAATGAAGATAAGGTTAAGAAAAAGAAGCGCTGCGTAATTCAGTGATCTGAAAATTATAGGTACCTACTGAATGACCGCAATGACACGCAGTTACACAAACTCTTAAAACGATTGGTCCCTAGAAGTGCCATGCATGATACGAAATATTTGATTTGCACTGTACTACTTAGGGATAAAATGCTCAGAGTTTGGGGACTGAAAATAAATAAGAATTCTTCTTCCTGTCCTTGTTTCTCGCTACTGTATCTTTTATTGTGTTATGCTCATTAATTAAAATAATTAAAGACCATTGAATGCACACATTTGCTGTAATAATTTTTAATATCGATGTCGATGCAACACAAAGTTACATATGGTAGGTATGTAATTCTTATTCTATTCGCACAAAACTCCACATTCGAGCAACACTTAAAATGCCCATTCACTCTAGGTTTCTATTCAATTGTAGGAAATTTTGCATCAGTTTAGAGAGCACCAAGTTATATGACGACTAAATTTGCTCAAAACATACGCACAATTTAACAAAAAAGTCAACTCTACCTAAAGTCTGTTATTCACAAGCGTTATAAGTATTGGTATTTTAGTGTGAACAGAACAAGAACTACCATCATTTGATTTGCAAGCGTTTTACGATTTTGTTTTAGAAATCAATTTGATAGTAATAAGAACTATATTATAATTTAATTATCAAGCGTTAATTTATGAGTATAAGAACTATATATTATACCATAATTTGGAGAAAATTCGTATACTTAGAATCGACAGTATCGACACCATCAGATACCTACCTAAAAAGTGCTAAGTTTTCCTATTCGATTCGATCCCTGACGTGAATGTTTTGTCGGTTAATAATAATATTCCCCAATTTCAGAGGATTAATTGGTTAAGTTTTTTAGATAGATTCCGTTACAAAAACGCTCTAAAATCGGAATTATATAATAACACCAACACATATAATATAATATATATACAGTTGTGGTCATATAATTAAGAACGATTTGAAGTTATAGAAGTTTTTTACTTGAATCGTGTCATACACAATGATGTGTACCTTTTGAGAAGCAACTACTCATGTTGTAAAATAGCCACATTAATAGAGCAACGTGGCTTAGGAATGAACAATAAAATCGCTAACTATTTTTATCACAATTTATTTATTTTACCAAAGTAACACATTCAAATAGTACTGAAGCTGGACAAATAATTAAGAACGATTTATTAATCTGCGCGGGAATTATTTTGTATGACACTTACATTTAAAAAATCACAATAATATGTAGCGCAGAAAATTTAAAAGCAATTTAATATATTTTTAACTAAAATTAATAGTTAATAGCATATCCACGGCTTTTAATTACTGCTTTACACCGGCGAGGCATTGACTCTATTAATTTTTGACATTTCGCAAGAGAAATAGAGTTCCATTCTTCTAAAAAAACGTCGTATAGCTCTCTTAAATTCCCACACTGTGTATTTGAAACCTTTTTCTTTACTTCGAACCACAGATTCTCTATTGGGTTTAGATCTGGGCTGTTAGCTGGCCAGTCTAAGACAGAAACTGAATGCGCTGTAAGAAATTCCTTTACGGTGCGTGCAGTGTGCTTTGGATCATTGTCATGCTGGAATGTCCAAATAACCGGTAGAACGTCTTCAGCATATGGTAACATTGTTTCTTCCAGTATATTTTTGTATTGGAACTGATCCATGTTACCTTCTATCAACTTTACAGGTCCAACACCATGTCCAGAAAAGCACCCCAAATTTTCACATTTCCACCACCGTGCTTTAATGTAACTTTCGTGTACTTAGGGTCGAATGCTGTATTCGGGGGACGTCGTACATATCGTTTTCCATCAGAACATACTCTGTTTATTTTCGTCTCGTCAGAAAAAGTACATTTTTCCACTGTCGCACAGTCCAGTTTTCATACTTTCTCGCAAATGCAAGGCGGGTTTGCCTGTGGCAAAGTTTCAACATGGGTACCTTTCTTGCTATCCTACCGTGCAATTTTTCTTCTACCAAACGTCTTCGAATAGTGCGTGCTGAGATTGCTGAAGGGTTGTTTTCACCAAAATATTCTTTTCTCAGCTCATTGGACCCTTTAAAAGGATTTTGTTTGTCCATACGAACGATGTTTCGGTCATCTCTATGAGTTGTTTTTCTCTGTTTAGGTACACGTGGAACATTCGTAGTTTGATACGTAGCGAAATGCTTTACAGCGTGGAAAACCATCGTTTTTGAACATTGCAGATGGTCGGCTATCTTTTTATAAGACCAATTCTTCCGGCGAAGTTTTATTATTACTTCCCTTGTAGATTTATCACAACTTTTATTTTTTCCCATTGTTTTTTTATAAGAAGCAATCACTTTTAATCTTTTACAGCACCAAATGGCGCCAAAATTATACAAACAGTAACAAATCGACCGAGTGTTCTCTATTTAAATTTGAATAAAGGCATAAACTATTTAGCGTTCTTAATTACGTGACCAGCCAGTAAACAGGAATACTTTGTTTCGAAGTAGTGTAAAAAGTTTGTCTATTTATTTTAAGCTAATCATGTGGATCAATGAATACAGTGGTATTATGGAAAAGTTTTACGATACCGAGAGAAATAAAAGAAAATTGCATACAATTAGTTTTTTGTCTTAGTTTGAAAAAATCTTCCCTTTATATCAGGGTTCTTAATTATATGACCACCACTGTATATATATTGTCGATTTTAGAGTGATAATTTATTTTAGGGACAGGGAATTTTAACTAATTGAGCGTCGTAGTTGAGCCTTATCCTGTGCCAAGCGAAATAGGGCTTCCAAGCAGGAAATACTGGTACATTCTTGTATGTTTCGAAACCAAGATGTTTTCCTATGTAGGGTAGGGGAACCGGTCCACCGGCCGGCATCTATGCATCGGCCATTCCTGATCCTCTTGCAGTATTATTTAGATATTAGCTACTTACTATTGCAATATAGGAACGAAAGTCTTGTAAGTACTCTTTGATTGAATTGCCCTAAAACATTATTCGGTTGGGTTACTATAACAATCGATTTTTAAAGAATTGTTTAATTTCACGTTGGCAGATGAGATAGAGTTACGCACGCAAATACAAAAAAAAAATAGTGACTCGCCTCTTGTTCAACCGTAAGTTTTTTACTGTTATAATAAGTAAATGTTGATTGTTAATAGTTTTATAGCTGAAGAAATAAGTTAGTCATTCTTTCATAATCATTTTAATAGTATTTGATTTTAAATAACCATTTTTTAAGGGGCCGGAAACATAAGCAAGATATTGTTTAATTATTCTATTTTCGTCCGGGGTGGCCGAGTTTTAGCGACTTGCAACCTAAAATAGTTTTGATTCTATTATTGATGTGGTGGTACACGTACGGAACTACTCTTTTTATTCAACTACAAATACTGTTAAGATTTTAGTTTTCAGAATTCGGCCGTCAATTTGCATTAGTATGATTAAATAACGATATTCACATTTTACAGATGGCCGAAAACATAAGCCGTAATTAATTGACATTCTGTTTTCGGTCACATATTATTTGTATGAAAGAAAACCGACCGAAAACTGTGGTATGGAAAACGGTGGTATTAGTTCTTCGTCCATTTTGCGTTATGTACTTAAATTCGTGCTAAAAAGTCTTGTTTTTGTACATAGTTTTTGGCTATTCATTACCTACTTACGAAGTTACTAAACTCTAATATTGTTTTTAAGGACTATTTGTTTTTTTTTTAAATATAATAACAAAGGTTTTAATAATGAGCACCTGATACCCTCTGAAGGCCCTATGTGACAACGGTGGAAAAGGGGCAAGCTTCTCCTGAGGAAGGAGGGCCGTCCCGCGGATGAGCCTTCGGGCTATCCGATTGTGGTAGTTGACGATGCGGGCAAACTGTTGAAGCGTGTCGTGGCTGCCCGCCTCGTTAAGCACCTTGAGACAACTTTCCCAACCTAGCACACAACCAGTTTGGGTTTCCGAGAGGTCGCTCGACCCTGGATGCCATGCGGCTGGTGTCGCGACGGTCGTGGCCAGATTCAGAATGTTGTGCCTGGATAAGGCGCTCCATAAGTCCAAGGTCAAGGATATATTTTTATGGCCGATGATGGGCGCCATCTGCAGACTCTACCATTGTTGTGGGTAGAACCTGCATTCTGACCAGACCTGCATTCTGGTCAGAATGCAGGTTCTACCCACAACAATGGTAGACTAATAACTAATTGTATAATTTTGTCTAGCGTCTTAAAGTTGAAGGTACCACTAATTGGCCGAAAACTAGGTATTCTACCCTACCTAATTCGCTTGGCACAGGATAAGAATAAGTTCGCTGAGATGACGGGCAACCTCCAGTAATGGAGAGGCACATGAAGGAGAAGAAGTTGAGCCTAGGGTCCGACGACAAATTTGATATTTTGAGAAGAACGTTGACGCAGATATATTATACTATTTCTCGATCATGCGCTCGTAGAGTCAAGATCTGAGGATGCTTCGTGTAGAACCGAAATGCATCGAAAATTCTTCCGGTTTGGCTGCGTGGTGTTTGTGACGTCACGTCGGCTTAACAAGAAAATTTGGCGGAATTGACACTAGATATATTTTTTAAGTGTTTTATACAACAAGAGTTAAAGTTACGAAACAAGAGTTGAAGTTGATATTTATATTTGATATAAGATTTATTACTCAAATGTACACATACGCTTAACTAATATCTCAAAATAGGATTTAAATGTGACAGTTGATGTTGCAGTTTTTAGACTTCTATATAGACCAATATTATGAAGACAAAATGATAGATCTTATTTGTTTTTATTTATGACCAACAGCTAGCTAACTATAACTTATGAAATATTTCAATATTTGTTTTAGTAAGAAAATATGAAATAAATCTTTTAGAATTAAAACATGACACTGGCATATGCACAAGACGTGCGAGACCATACCACGACAGGGAGAAAAAAAACTTTCAGAACAATATTTTTAAAATATTTTTATGTATTGTATACCTACACTCGAAGCCCCATACAAGAACAAAACTCCCAAGAAGGTTTATAAAAATATATACGTACTATGTAAATTGTTTTAATTTTTTTTTGTAATGTGACGTGCACTAGGCCCTATCAAAGTTAGCGGTAACTTCTGCATATATATAACAGATGTATTTCGTCACAAGTGCCGAATTGCACTGCGCCTATCACCATGAGACATAGAGAACACAGTTGTCGTAAAGTATCATGCGCCTGTAATACTAATTATCGTTTACTGGCTATCACGGACCGCTGCCGGAATTCGTGTTTTCACTTTGAAAACACGATTACTTAATTTTTTTCTCTATAGAAAAAAAAACCAAAGTTACATCTAAAAAACGAAATAAACCCTTAGTATGGCGTAAATTCTTATCGGAGTATATTTGAATAATAAAAAAAAAAAATGTTCAGGCACAATACCACGACAGGGAGAAAAAAAACTTTCAGAATAATATTTTTAAAATATTTTTATGTATTGTATACCTACACTCGAAGCCCCATACAAGAACAAAATTCCCAAGAAGGTTTATAAAAATATATACGTACTATGTAAATTGTTTTAATTTTTTTTTGTAATGTGACGTGCACTAGGCCCTATCAAAGTTAGCGGTAATTTCTGCATATATATAACAGATGCATTTCGTCACAAGTGCCGAATTGCACTGCGCCTATCACCATGAGACATAGAGAACACAGTTGTCGTAAAGTATCATGCGCCTGTAATACTAATTATCGTTTACTGGCTCTCACGGACCGCTGCCGGAATTCGTGTTTTCACTTTGAAAACACGATTACTTAAATTTTTTCTCTATAGAAAAAAAAAACCAAAGTTACATCTAAAAAAACGAAATAAACCCTTAGTATGGCGTAAATTCTTATCGGAGTATATTTGAATAATAAAAAAAAAATGTTTTCTATAACGTATACACATTACATATTTCAAATAGGTACATATTTGTTTTTATTATATTAAGGAAATACTCAAATTCACGCATGTTCCGCCCATTTTAGTCAGAGGCGCGATGCTTTGTCCCTAACCGCTTTAGTAATTCTTCGACCATCGGACGGGGACGGATGCTGTTAGCGTGCCTTACTTACGCACACATACGCGGCGCCCCTAAAAACCTCGGTGTGCCCTTAAGGTTTAATAATATAGTGTCAAAAAATAAAAAGCACCATCGTACAATTTTACAAGAGAGATAAATTACTTAAGGGATACAAAAAGGGGTTTTTTAATTATATAAGTAGGTATATATTATTTTTGCGCTGCTTAAGGTTTAATAATATAGTGTCAAAAAATAAAAAGCACCATCGTACAATTTTACAAGAGAGATAAATTACTTAAGGGATACAAAAAGGGGTTTTTTAATTATATAAGTATGTATTATTTTTGCGCTGAAAACTACTTTACATATAAAGCTGAAATTTGCCAGATAGGTACTTTTTTAAGCAGAAGACGTCACCGACGAAGCGACGTCACGAAATCACAGGATAAAGTGGGTCAAATTGGAAGCCTTTGAATGAAGGTACAATTTTTTCAGTTCGGAGCATGAAATTTTGTACAAAATTTATGAACATTCAATAAAAGTACTTTTATTTATTTGTTGATTTAAACGAGAAACAGAATCAAGAGTACTGTTCTAAGTTTTACACGAAAAACACGAAGCAAGAGGTGAAAATTATATGGAAGTCTTATATATATGTTTAAGCTGAAAACTAGTTTCCCTATGAAGCTGTAGTTCTACAGGTAGTTTATAAATAGAAGACGTCAGTAATAAACGGATTTTAAACCTAAGTTAGCCTTTACAGGTCAATTCGTTTTCGAGATTTCGCGTTTAGTCCTTAAGATGACTTCCTTTTAAATATATAGATTTTTTGTAGGTGTATATGTTCCAAATAGAGATGATAGTAGAGTATAGAATGTGCGCTTTATATGCGAAGAATGTATAAATTGATTGTATCGCATTTTGTCGGTATGTTTCAGCTGTGTTTTCAAGATCGATCACAAGTTTGAAGCCGTGCATTTCGGCCCCAACATGCAGCGTACACAGACACAGACCGCGTCCCTCACCATGTCCCCACCCAGACAAATGCTACAAAAATTGTATCCGGATGAAAAAGAAATGCCCCAGCGCCATGGACACCGTCACTCGATCGGGGACACCTTGCGAATGTGCCAGAATACAGTCATTCGATTCCAGAAGAAGGCGATACAAGAGCAAATGCTGCAGGAGGAGACATAAAAAAAGACTCATCAAAATATACAGGCGCCGATCCAAGATATCACGGTGGCGAAAACCCTGCTGCGGGTGCTGCAGGCCCTGCAAGCGCTGCTGTGTCATTTTATAAATCATATATATTTTTGAAGTCAGTATTATTCTATAAATAAATCATATAGAGCCATATCAGTTAAACATTTATTTTGGTCGTGAGAATGAGGCGAGTGACGACGAGAAGCGAAGGTAATACGGACCACTTAAGAAAAAAATCAATGTAGGTAACGGATCGAATCATTGATGGTACATGTATATTATCCCTTGGCGTTGCTTCTGGCATCTCAATGTCAGTAGTCGCTGCTGCCAAAAAGTCTGCTTCTGTGAACATGTCAGGGTTTAACGGACAGATGCCGCCGGTGGCTCGAAAAGTGATATGAGCTGACACAGTTGCAGCTTTTTGGAAGCTTTGTCGACTCTGCAACTTGGAATTGGGTTATCAGATACTTTTCCTGGATCTCAGCCAGCTAAATGCTACATTGCAGCTTCGATATAATAATTTGAAAAAGGTTTCATAAATCCTATATCTTAATCCGCTCGACCCAAGGCTGCTCTAGTGGAGACCGCGCCTCGAGTTTGCCGCCGTAAGCTTGCCGCAGCGCAAATCGAGCAAGGCGGCCGGCCGCGCCACGAGCCATTCCGTGTCGGTAAATGTGCCGTGCTCAAAGGCGCCTCAGTTCAAGACACGCTCAGTGTTATGGAAAACGTCTTAGTATTTAAAAAAAAGAAACGTCACGGGGTGTCGAGGGATGAAAAGCTTGACAAATGCGGGGCCAACGCCTGAGTGGTGCAGCTTACCCGGTACGCACGAAGGAAAATATTCGTGCGAAGCCGGGGCGGGCCGCTAGTTAGCATCTCTATTGTTATATTAAATGTTATAACCATAAACGCAAAATGTGGTCAAAATTATCGAAAATAACGATAGTGGCGTCAAGTGGAATACAGCCTTTACAAATACTTAAAAACCGTATCATTTAAAGTGTCCCTTTAAATGATACGGTTTACTTTACAAAAACCTTGTAGATGTTCAAGTCCCTATCACTACTAATATACTTTCCCTACTTTACAACAACTGTCTCCCTATCTATCAAGTGTAAGCTTCTTTCATTGAAGCTAACGATATTAAATAATAATTAATAATAAAAAAATATACTTATGTATATAACACTATGTATTTATTTATATCCCATCCTTCTTAACTTCTCTGCTCTTCTAGCTCAAACCTAGCAGTTGAAACCAACAGAACTCCCAAAAAAGAAATATATATGGCAGTTTTCTCACCGGAAACGATGAACGAGTTGGCGGGCAGCGGGAAGCGAGTGCGTAGTTCCGATAGTTGTGCAGCTCGGCTATCTTTCGCCGGCACAGACAGCGATCAGCTATTTGTATATGCATCTCTCGTATTTACACGGAATGTATATCTATTGTACGTTTCTTGAGCGAGAAAATAGTCGATAGTTACTCGTTTTCTCGTCGGCGCGGCGGTGGGACAAGTACCTAACATGACACTGGCAAATGCACAAGACGTGCGAGTCCAAATCCCGAGATAGGACAAAAAACCGTATCATAAGTTAACTGTCGTTATTAGAGTGTTTCTCGCAAATTGCGTTCTTTGTCTGATTCATACGGCCTCATTTTTTTTTCACATTTAAGCGTATAAAACATATTTTTACGAAAGATGATAACCTAAGCTACAATGTCTGAAAAAGGCACACTTTTTGATAAAATGGTTTCCGAGATAATTAACTTAAAATTTTTTGGGGCCATGTGAATCAGAATCTGTGACACATGAATCAGAATTAGGGATAGAAATGAAATTCTAGTTAGAAAAAGCAGACAATTTTTTATTAAGTCACAGTAAATGCACACGATACTTATCATAACACCTAAATCTAGTCAATCACAGCATGATATGGCACTTGACAATATCAATTATCACAATATTAATTACTTATTAATAAACGGTGTACGTCTCGTTTCATAGAAACTAAATCTAGTTAAAAACCGCATGATATGGCACTTGACAATATCAATTATATTAAGTATTTTTATTATGAACGTTTTGTTTTATAAAAAAAATATTCTAGTCAATCACAGCATGATAATTATAATTATGATACTCGACAATATTAATTATCATTATATTTTTTGTGTATCTCGTTTCATAAAATCTCAAAAAATACTAAAAATTACATAAATATTATCAAGTACGTTTAAACTTTTAACAATAACCAAAATTATGGCAAAAAGTAAAATTAAATATAGATAAAAAAATAAATAAATATTCTTCGTCAGTAATATCAGGCCTTTAAACCTGTCTATCGAGGCTTACTAAAAAAAATTTTCGTCATCGTCGCATTTTTTTCATTGTTTACCTTTATTTTATTACCTAGACGAACGGAGTTTAATACCAATATATTAGTTTTCATTTCAGGTATAGTCTAACTATAGAAAATTTAGTCGTCGATAGATATGAAACCCCTTTAACGTTATTTGGACTGCTGCGAAATTTACAGCTACTGTTTTTAGACATGTAAACAACATTAGGTTCATACGAAATTACTTGTTACAGGCGTCACGTGCCGACATTGCAACGTTTCATCAACAATATGTGTGATATTCTGATTAATATGGTATTTTTACCATATTAATCAGAAACATATCAATCAGAATTTTGCCCATTATCATCGATAAATCGAGTTAGCGTACCACTGGCCAGTTTCCTTAGTCCTTAGTTTCACTGATTCACCAGTTTACTCATTAGACATTTTCGGTAAGTTGACAATTTCGCTAGTTAGGCATTTTCCTGATTCGTGAGTTTCTTCTTTCGCCAGTTTTGCTAGAATGTCAGTTTTTTGAAATTGTCAGTATTGCAATGCGCTAGTTTCTTTATTTATCAGCTTCGCTAATCGAACGGTTTACCTATTCGTCAGTTATGCTAGGTAGACAATTTTACCAGTTTGCTGTTTTCGTATTCCTTCAGTTTCCTCGTTCACTAGTCTAATAACAACATTAATTAATACCTATGACATTCCTTTTTATTCCTTTATTCAGTTATAACCCGATTACCTAAGTACAGAAAATTAGTTTCAGCATTTAATTTTATCACTATATGACACTAGCGGTACGCCCCGGCTTCGCACGAGTACACAAATCATAAATTGGAACCCATAAAAAGTATTTTAATATTTTATGTTTGCAATGACGCATGCTCTGCGGATTACATTACAAAATTACAAATTTACGAGAGGAAAAATTTAAGGCATGTGCGGGATTCGAACCCGCGTCCATCCACCCCTTTAGCCGGGGTATGCTTTTATTTATTACATTTATTAAATTAGAGCATACGCCGGCTAAAGGGGACTCGGGTTCGAATCCCGCACATGCCTTAAATTTCTCGCTCGTAAATTTGTAATTTTGTAACATATAAAGTAATTATTGTGACATAACTGTAATAGTTAGATATATGGTATTCTGGACTTTTTTGTAGATTTTCTTCTATAAAATTGTAGTACATCACTTTGCTCTATTATCAACAATTTCCGCAGCGTACGCGATATAACGATGTTTTTGGTATTTTTTTCACACATTGGGTTACATTATCTAAGTTGTAATACGGATCCCTATTTTTTGAAAATATTCTATAGCCTATGTTCATTAGGGATAGTGCAGAATTCTGATGGTGAAATATTTTTTCAAATCGGTCTAGTAGTTTTTAAGTTTATTTGTTACATACAAAAATACAAATTTTGCCATAAAAATATTAGCGTAGATACCAAGAAGGAGTAGTAAAACACAATCTGAACTAATTGAAGAACAATAAAACTTGCGAACAGGAAAAGTAATGGGTTGGGAACATGACGAAATAGCAATACTGACAATTTAAACTAACTGACGAACAAGGAATTTTGCAAACAGCGAAAGTGACAGGTTAGGCAAACGATGAAGTAGCAAAACTTGCAATCTAAAATAACTGACGAACAAAGAAAATTCCAACCAGGAAACCAACTTCATAGTGAAATTGACAACTTAGTGAAACTGGCAAATAAGGAAATTGGCGAATTCAGAAACTGTCTAATGAGTAAACTGGTGAATCAGTGAAATTGACGACTAAGGAAACTGGCCAGTGGTACGCTAACTCGATAAATCATCACACGTATGCAATTATGGATTGTTATTTATACATAGGTTTCTGTTCCCCAATGGCATTATATTTCCCGCAGATTCAAGTTTGAAAACCATTTACCTTAATTATAAAAACGAACATACTCATCAGAAACACAGGTGTACCAGGGTTATATGAATCAGATATTTACCTTTATATCTCCGGGACGACATGGACCAGCCACACGTCACGTCACGACCACGTAAGCCGAGCCACTGGCTACCGCCAGCGCGGGGAGGGGTCGCCTGATGTTCCGTATTTAGCTGGGTACGTTCGAGTGAAGCGCGTGAATATGAATCAGACTTTTGTGCCGAACACTCACTATTTTTTTATTTATTAATAAACAATCGTAAATATTAGTGCCATTTTTTTTTGGTGTAAAGAAACAACTAATATTCTTTCGTAATAATTATAATTCGCATCAATTTATGAATAAGAAATAATGTTATTGTTACTAACGTTCAAGAAACTGGGTTACGGACACACCATATAAGTCAGAAGAACTACTTTTAAATATTTTTTTGAAATATTTAAATAAATATTATTAAAAAAAATTAACTTGTGCGAGATAGGAGAGTCTGAGGTATGTTTTAAAATTAATTGCAAACTGATTTGTCAGTTTGTTACAAAAATAAGCCTAAAGACATCGAAAATTTAGGGTTCGGAGAATCACTCATTAACAATCGTTATTATAGATGCTTTTTAAGAATTATCGATACTTAAAAAGCATATTCTATATTTTAAGAGGTACACATGGAATAATTTCCATATTTTAATTGAGCATACTAATTTATAAAGGATATTTTTGAACGATATTTATTTCGCACTAGGCTGCCTATACCACATGATTAAAGAACCGTACAGAAGAAAAGCTTCCAAATTCAAAAAGTCTTACCTTTTTTCAAAGGGCTGTCACTCAGTTATTGAAAATTGAAAACTGGGCAACTGTGAGTTTGAATTCGGCAAAGAGCACAGACGAGCAAACGGACGGACTAATGGACAGACAAGACACATGTTGAAGTTTTTTTTTTGTTATTGTGGCTGAACAATCTCGAGGCCCACCTGATGTTAAGCGTTTATCTCTGCCTATAACAGATGTATTTGGTGACAAGTGACGAATTGCTCTGCGCCCGTCACCTTGAGACATAGTTGTTAAGTCTCATGTGTCTGTAATTTCACTGGCTCTCAAGGGCTGCTGTCGGAATACACCGTTAAGTGCTTGGCGACAGACTTTAACTTGAGGGTGGTCGCTAATTAGCAATTTAATTATTCAATTATTAATACGCTAGCCAGGCGGGCATTCGCAAAAAGCCCTTCCACCAAGCGGTGAAGCTCAAGCTCTCGGTGGGATTCGAACCATGGACCTGCTGTGCGGCAGTCAATAATATATAGCCAATGCCACTGAGCCATCACTGCTTCGAAGTGACAGGCAATGACGTATTCTTCGGTTCTAGTTTCATATTTGGATACCAAATATTACAGATCTAAGACATAGGTCTTAGATGTGACAGGTGTCAAATTGACACTCACTGTCATATATCTAAATTTTGAGTTTATAATTGGGTTGCAAATATTCCAAAAGTTACTAGAAAATAAGTTGAAATACAAACTGAAAAATTATATATCCCCTGTCATTTTGACATCAGTCACATCTAAGATCTAGGCATTTTTAGAATATTTTCAATCCAAATTTGTAATCTTAATTTACAAATATGACTTCAAGTGTCACTTTGACATTAGTCACATCTAAGACCTTATGTGCTAGTTTTTTTTTTTAATATGTGCTGCTTAAACATGAATTCCAAATTGAAAAATATGAAATAAAGAGTCACTTTGACATCTGTCAGATCTAAGACCGGATTCCAAGTAATTTTTAGAACAAATGCAATACAATGTTGTCTTAGGTTTTCGCGATTATTACACATAGTAATTAAACAACTCTAAACGATTTAGGTATATCGCGTATATTTATCATTATTTTTACACCGACGTTTCAAACACTTTGCAGGGACTAAAAACCCCTTCAAGCTCGAGGCCCTGATGTTAAGTGGACTAACCTCTGCCTATAACAGTCACGAATTGCACTGCACCCGTCACCTTAAGACATAGTTGTTAAGTCTCATGTGCCTGTAATTTCACTGGCTCTGAAGGACTGATGCCGGAACACACCGTTAGGTGCTTGGTGACAAATTTTCTAAATTTAAACCATTTAGTTATATTTTACAAATTATTGGAGCATAAAATTTTATGCCCTGGGCAGGAATCGAACCCGCATCCTCCGATTTTGCGCCAGATGCCTAAACCGGCCGGGGCATTTTGTGCTCCAATAATTTGTAAAATATGATTTTTGCCTATCACGCGACAGTGCTTGTAATCATATCTAAAAACACCATTTAAAGGTTAAACCTCATGAATGAAATTTTACTACTCACAGAATATAGAAAACTAAAAAACGCACAGAACCCTAAAATCGGGAAAGAAAAGCTTATTTATTCTCCTTATTTCTCTATCTATGTACCTAGTTATATGTGGAAGATGGCCTCTACGCTACACAGATTGTCGCGCCAACGTTAGCCGATCCAAACTTTGTGTCGCACCATCGATCGTGCAAATGATCTGTCGCACTGTCGTTTGTCGAGATGGTGTGTTGTCGAGCCACCGGTTGTCGCGTATTTGTTTGTCGAAATAATAAATGTACAGACCGTTATTCATCGAATATTTGTTTACAGACCTTTCCACTCACGAAGGCGCGCCACTCCATTTTTATAGTGTAGTTGTAATTACTATAACTGCCCACCCAAGCTATCATAATTATTGTATTTACACCTACTCACATTAAAACGTCATAGCCTACCCTATTTTATTTGCTGAGGGACGGGCCTTCGTCAGATAATCCGTCATAAATCCATCTACAAAATTGGTTGTAATTTAAAAAAAAACCAAAGTATAATAGTAACACCAAGTACACTGATAGAACGAGACAAACAGGACAGTTATGCCCATCTCCCTCCAATCTGTTTTTGTTATGCTTGCAGTTGGAGCCATATCTCAACGGCACATGTGTAATTTTAGATAAACGCAAAGGTTGTAGATCTAGTCTAGTCCTTGCCTTAAATGTCCTTACTGTCAAATGAGTATGTATGGACTAGAAATTACACCGAGAATCAATGTGCTGCCAGTCAAACTTGAAAAAACCACGATGTTCCGGCAGGTAGTGCGCAATCTAACATAAAGGCCTGTTTGCGTTTCCATTAGTGTTTAGTACGGCCGTTTATGGATTATAGTTTAGTGACTGTGTTGAGTAAATGTATTTAGTGTGAGTAGTGTTCAATAATGTTTAGCTGTTGTATTATGATATATCAGTATCGTCCGTTGTTGATATGTGTCTTTATTTTAAAACCTTTATCCAATAGTGACAGTAGATTATGCCACTCTGTTAGCCATAAACTTAGGGTGATTTTTAACAGAGTGGCATAATCGCAATATCGATGAAGCTCTTAAAATAAATAATCAAATAAAAATATTGTAATCTACTTTCTGTGAACTGTGCTATAATTAGAGCTGGCAATAAAACACACAGCAGGCAATACAACGCATTATATTTTTACAATTTTATAACGATTGCGAAATTGGCCCACTAACTGTCATATTCCCTGAGATTATTATTTTATAAAAATTATATATACTCCGTTGTTGGTAAGACATGTGGAAATAACTGCGCCTGATAAGTTGCGACCTGATGAGCCGCATGTCACTGTGACAATATTTTTAACTCTATTCCGTGGGCGGCAAGAACGGGATGACCGGTTTAAATAATTATTGATTTATTATATTGTTTCGTAATAATTACTCCGTCGTCGGTGAAGACGGATTTAAAATATTTACAGAGTATCATTAGAATTGAATTTGGTCGTTTTAAATATATCTGCATAATATAGTTGAAATTGCCTTTGTAGGTAAAAGTGCATCAACATTTAAACCGTTTCTATATTCCATGGATTTAAATATATAATTTTAAGATTACTAACAATGGCTAAATGTTGAATGTAAAGTTTGGTTCGATTCAAAAACAATAACACAAAAATCATTGCGGCTGTGTGCCGACGTTTTATCTAAATTTCAGCAGGTAAGTGATAACTAAGAAGGTAGGTATTTCAGTAAAGATAAGTGCATCTAAATATCCCTTCCCTTATCCCACTGGTTTAAAGTCAACATAATGTACTTTAAGCCATTGGTCCTGGTTATAGTCTTAGGAAGGCAGTCGTTACAGCACGGTAGTGGGTTTTGTGAATGGAAACCCTCAAGGATAAAATCTATTGTCAAGCATCTAGCGCTATGTTCCGGCAACTGTCATTGAGAGTCCGTAATTCTAAGACTTTTACCTGGTTAGCCTGAACAATATCTTAGACCACATCATCACTTACCATCAGGTGAGATAATGGACAAAGACTAGCCTATCAGCTATAATTAAAATAAATAAATCTTTATCCAGGCATCTAATCGTGTATTCAGATAGCTGTCTTTGAGATCCAGTAATTCTAGGTTATTTTCGACTTTCAGGTGAGATTGTGGTCAAAGGCTAGTCTATAAGGTATTAAAACAGGTGTTTATTTTTCTCTCAGGCACATTTTACGATATCTCGCAAGAGAATATGGAAGAGTCCATAATCTATTAAGCTTGGAGCTTATAACTCATGTGTGAAATACCTGGGTAAAAAAAATAATTAAGCATATACGTAGTATATATTCTATTAGATCTATAAAACAAACAAGTGGTACGCTTCGGTATACACTCTGAAGGTGAAGGAGGGACACGCGGGACGTGACTACTCACCAAAAATTAGAATACGCTACTACTACTAAACCCTATACACGAAGCAGTTGCTGGCTAAACGTCTTTAGTACTGTGCACTAAACACTTATCAATGTGCTAACCTGCCCTAAGGTGCACTTACATTGCTTGTATGCTCTATGTCCCTTATCCTTAGATAAAAAAAAAGCTCTCATTTCTCTGATCTATGGTATTTGGTAAAATATAATTACATTTTATAAAGTTGGCAAACCTGTGTCTCTGTGTAGCGAATGTCGTATTTTTTGATTTTATATAAATTATGAATGAAATCATGTGCAATACGTAATGTAGGTTGATAACATTTTAGAAAACTGTGTCATTTTGTGTCCGTATATTTATCTGACTGGTGCTCATCTCCTATAAACCCAGAATCAATTATTAAGTAGTCGCTGCTACTTGGTGCGGGGTTATTGACGTTTAAAAGTATACATAGAAATTTAGTTACTGGATGCTGTTTGTGTACGGTATTTGTGGGCGTGCGGAGTAAAGTTGTGAATACTATAGGTTCATTGTGAATAGTGAAATTGTGATTTACACAACTGAATAAGTGTTACAAATTGGTACCGATGTGGCAAACCGGATTGCATAGAATTGGAGAAAACGTGACTCCGTCGTAAGGTCAGTATCAGATTATCATATTAGACCATAAGTATGATAATTACAATCAATTGGGGGTTAATGTAAAAATTAAAGAAAAACAAACCTTCATGTCAATTCGTAGCAGGCCCGAATATAAATTACGTGCGGAAATTCCAGGTTTACCCTGATTTTATCATACATTATTTTAAAAATAATATTTAACCATTAACGAGAACTATTCCATGCTAAGTTGAAGATGTTAAACACTCCTTAGATAGATTTCATTTTCTCTTTTTGCTAAGTAAGCAAGAATTCGGCAAAGTTATGGAAACTACTTTCTAGTAGTTTCCTAACATGCAAGAATCAAGGTATCTTGATCTTTCTGTTTTAAGGATGGTACTCAAAGGATGTACATAATTTAAATGTGTATCAGGATTAGCAAAAAACTGTGATCAATTTTAATTAACACACTATAACAGAATAAATAACAAAATATTATATGTAACTTGTTTTTATAATTAAATTCATATAACTAATCATAGCAATGCAGCAGTCTATATATTGTTATTAACAAGTTAATTAGTCATGAAAAAAGTGAGGTTTAAGATCAATAACAAATGTACAGAGTCTATCTTAGCCGTTGCTGACGACCTTGCAACACTAACACGTAACCTAAAACAATGTTGATGAGCTGTGTGCATGGAATGGTGGATTTTCAGCAAAACCTAGCAAATATCTGTCTTGGTCGATAGAATAACAAAATCACCTCTTACGATCCATGACTCTTGATAGTATTGATCAAATAATCTTTTATTACGGGTGGATGATGCAGGTTTGAATCCGGCACATGACTATAATTTTTCCTCTCATACATTTGCAATTTTGTAATGTTATCTAATATCAAACATCTGTGTTATAGAAGATGTAATAACTTAGAAAAATGTATGGTGGCAAACCACTTCAACTGTGTGAAATTTAATGGGATAATATAGGAGGAAGAGAGATTAACATATAAATAATAGAGGTTACATTATAGATATGTGGAAGTCTCACACTACTCGATTTAATTGTCTGTTTCTGCCATGTACCTGTAAGTTGTGGAATTCTCTTCCTCCTGAGGTATTTCCTCAGGTCTACAATCTAAACCGCTTCAAAAGAGGCGTGAATAGAGTCCTTTCTCTTAATGGTAGGCAACGGACCAGTAATGCTGCGGATATTATGGGTGTTCTTAGGCGGCTGTGACCACTTACCATCAGGTGGACCGTCTGCTTGTTTGTCACCTTTTGTATAAAAAAAAAGAGGAGATCAATTGGAAACTAGGGGAGGAATAGAAATATGTACAGGGAAGTGGTTTTCCATGTGAGTTTGGGAGAACTGACCATATCAATTGAGAGGCAACACTCCCTTATGTTCCACTGAATTATATGATCCATTTTGATGGTAAATAACATTAGTGATTTTTCACAGTATCTATAGGATATTGCGTGGTAGGGCTTTGTCAAATTTAGTTATCATATTGAGTAAAGTGTATGATAACAATGCAAGAAAGGCATCCTGCACATGACTATAATTTTTTCTCTTGTAAATTTGTAATTTTGTAATGCAAGAAAGGCATCATTGGGAGCTTTATCTACATTAAGGGCACAACCGTCAGACATAGATGAAGGGGTGAAGCAACTAAGGAAGAATGAGGCACCTTGTCATATGAATGACCGTGACTTGGATAGGATTAAATGGTTTTGTGTAATTACTATTAACTGCAGGCATTCTTTCTGATGCCTCATTAGAGCAGAAAATACAAGCAGCTTCTGCTTCAAGTACAGGACAAGTAGAGCCAATGTGAGGTTGTGCGCATTTGAAGCTGTGAGGCTTGGAACAACATAATGTTTGAATTTGGAAAAACTTACAGTATGCAATACTTATATTGCATAGTTGGTAACTGATATGTTTCCATAGCAATTGCAGCACTAAAACAAAATAGGTTTTTTAATCAAATGCATTGTCACAACAAAAGTCTAGCGATAAAGTCTTCTCGCTTTGATGACAGGACCACTGGATGGTGGACATGTCAGTGAGTTGACCAACCCTTCCCTTGACCACATGAAATGAATTACCCCTTCATTATTCCCATTCACATTATATGGAACACGGGTATTTTGGTTGCAAACCTGTTTGACGCCAAAATGGAGCTGTATACCTAATACAGCCTCCAGACTTTCGCCGTGAAGTCCCCACACACGAGAAACGTGAATATAATAGTGCTCGCCTTATCGTTGTCACGCTCGCCTGTTCTTCATTTGGTGTCCGTATTTTAGCTCGCTTTAAAGAGTTTCAATAAATTTTTGTTGTTATAAAGAATGTGAAGTTGGGAAAGTGCAAGTTCTCCGATAGACATACACAATTTATAATTATATTAATATAAAGTGTTATTTAGAATGAAATTGTTTTATTTCGGGTTATTCCAAAATCCCTCTGAGAAAGCTAAGAATAATTAGCTCGCTTCAAAGAGCTTCTCGGGCGAGAAAAGAGAATCACATCACACTATTGTTCCGTCTCAGTACAATGCTCAGATCAATAAAATATATACTAAAGTAGTAAGAATATGTGTGAATGTAGATTAGTTCACGTGCTGCCAGAAGTCTCGGCGAGAGTCCGCAGGCAGCATAAGAAATTGTTAGCGTCTTTTAGTGACCTATACTCAATCGAAGCTTTATTGCGACTAATGGATTTTGTCCCATCAGTGGCGATTCCACGTACTTTGTTGATCGATAATATCTTAGCCGATTTCAGCAATCTCATGGTTGTGCTAGAAGTAGTGTCGAAAAGCACTTTAATGCTATGCACAAGTTAAGGTTCTAAATCAGTTTCATCATTATGGAGATCTTTACTCTGAGGAGCTGTTTCCCACCTTCCGTTATTTTTCCCTTAGTCGCTTCTTACGACACCCACGGGAAGAAATGGGAGAGAGACATTCTAACCCGGTACCGCACGGGGATAATATACATTGGATTGTCTTTATATAAAGACAATCCAATGGGTCTATTAATATACTATACGAGTATGTGCGTAGCCGTTAAGTCAAAATTAAACGAGAGATACGAATTGGACTCAGTTTTGAGATTTGGTTCAAATGAGGAGATTATTGCTGAAACAATTGTTTATTTTGAGGTCTTTAATACTCCTTTTTTTAGAAGAGATTCAAAAAAACACGGGAAACTTGGGGCAAAGTACAAAGTGCTGAAAGGATTTTTTTTATAATATCTCCATGTTATCACTACCAGCATACTCAGTAGGTACGAGGGAGGACTACATTGAACTAATATGGACTGCTCAATTTATGTTTCGTCATCGCTATCTTAATAATGAACATCTAAAATATGTTTGTAAGCATTTCTCTAAAATCTTATCCTTCGTTGGCAATAGAGTAACCCGGACTTGACACGTCCAGCAAAATTCTCGACGATTATTCACAATATCGATATTCGGTCGCGTGCTGTCAAGAGCCGTGACGTGTTCAAGGGTCGGGGAAGCGAGCACGCCTCGTCGCGTCGTACGTAGGTACCACGGACTCCGGACCAACCCCAATCAACAACCCTCAACTTGATTCAACGACTCCTGCCGAACGCGTCATATATCTAGAAGTAGTGGGGCTACGAAGAGTTGCGACAATGGCACTTCTATATTTTTGTATATCTATACCTAGTTCATAATTATTACAATAGGTGAGATAAATCTATAGCTGCATAGATTTTAAATAACTTATTAAAAATTCATCGAAGCAACAAAAAAAAATAACCCGGGAATCTGGATTAGTATTAAATTATTTTAATATAAATCTTCTAAAATTGATTAGTTGGTATTAATGCGTGCAATTTCCGCCTTAGGAAAGTAAGGACTGTTACCGGTTACTGTATTAAGAAAATTCATGTAAGGGCTGTACCAGAAAGGTAGCGGGTATACGACCAACGAGTACATTCCCAAGAAAACCTTTCTTAGGTTCGCGGTCGGCTAAAGTCGAAACCGAACTTTTTAAAAATTTTGTAATGTATGTGCTTGTATTTGTCCCCTTTGTTGTTAGAGAAGATATTTGTACTGATCCTACTTGAGTTGGTTAAAGGTTATTTTGTAACTAGCTTTCCGGGCGCGGCTCCGGCGCCCGCGCGTATTTCGGTTATCGCGCAAAATCATTAACCTCTTTTTGCGCAGTTGGATAAAAACTATCCTATGTTTTTTCCCGGGTCTCAAACTATTTCCATACCAAATTTTATTCAAATCGGTCCAGTAGTTTTGGCGTGAAAGCGTAACAGACAGACAGACAGAGTTACTTTCGCATTTATAATATTAGTACTGAAGTACTGATGAAATATATAGGAGCGTAACGAATTGTATAAGCCCGCCTAATGCTATCCGTTTACCAAATTAATACTAAATGCGGTACCTATTGCATTGCATTCACCATCTGATATAATAAACCTCCATTTATTAAAAACAATGTTTAGTGGGCACGGTATCAAATTGCTACTAAGTCAACCCTATTATACATGACAATTATTACATACCTTTTCAAAAAATATAAAAGTCTTACTAAGTATATCTGCATCACACGTAGGCGAAGACAGTATACTCTGAAATGTTCCAACTTCTTGTGGGCTCGTCTCAAATGAATTGGACATAAACTGTTTATGTCTAATTCATTGATACTTCACTCCGTGCACACTCGGCCAGAAGATGATATACATCTTCTGGGATTCCACAAGATGAGCAGTTATTTTAAACCTTCATGAATAACATCAAAACCGGGTGAAAGCGGCACGCAATTTGTACAGGCGCGTCATGAGGGGTAGCAACCCAGAAGGGGCCCGGCAACGTGGTTGGTTCGCGGTTGAGTGCGAATAAGGGTCCCCGCGTTCTCGCGAGAAGCGGTAGAGGTGGAACACCGTGTGGTTTTAAGTTGGTAGGGAGTCTTGCTGCTGTGGGATTAGTTGGTGTCGAGTTCGACATATCCTGGACACATGTCTTGGGGTGAACAGGAATTGACAATACTTATTCTGTCGTGGACTGGCGAACGTGGCATATATAGTTGCTCCCAAACATTTGAACTGACTTCGTTGCTGTTTTATTTGTAAACAGACATTACTGCGATGAATCTAAGTCAGGTGTGGAAGACAATCTCTTCAGCCGTCTTCACTAAAAATACAGAAGAATTACCCTTTAGTCTAATAATAATTAGTATAATTAATACACCTAGTTGAATTAACTCAGGCGAATTACGAGTAAATCTACGGCATCGAGGTTTTACCAAATCACTTAAAATTATACACTGCTCAGTCCAACAGAAATATAAACTATTCTGATACATTCACATATGGACAGGAATGTTATCACCTTCTTTTATGCATTTATACTCTACTCGTAAATTGTAAATATTAAATTATCCGTTTCCATTTAATAACTATTGACTAATCTGTCATAATAACAACTGATAACGATGACACAGTAGCTATCCTGCACCGTACTGCTATTATTGGGGGAGCATGCTATTTTAAGGTACACCATAAATGTTAATGAACTCTTTCTTATGCGTATTGTATACCTAGAAACATAATATCCCTATTTATATTTTTTTTATTGAACATGAATACTATTTTTTCTGTTCCGTTAATTTGCATTCTGTAACTGAAGAAACTCGCTCTTCTTGATAATTTCCTAGGTTTATTTTCAAGTTAGAGATATGGGGTTAGCCTGTAGTATTATGAACATTATTAGTCTATTACCATAATAGGATTGTGTTGCATGTTAAAATACTGGCTACATACGTGTAAGCCTGTTAAATTAACGAAGCCAGTGACCTCTTTCACTGTGTTAGTTCGTTTCGTAGTGTTTTAATTAAAAATATCCTTTGGCGTAGGTTCATTGTGAAAAATTGCAACTATATTTAGGGTTCCGTACCCAAAGGTCAAACCAAAGCCCTTTTAATATCACTGCTGTTTGTCTGTCCGTCAATAAGTCACGGCTCTCGTATCGTCGTAGCTCGTAAGCTGAAGAAGTGAAACTAAACGATGAGCTAACCAAATATTTAGTTAGAAATATGATAAAATTATTTAAAAAAAAGTTCGTATACTATGAACGGATAATTATAAAATAATGTATAAACAATCGTACGATAGCAAGTTGTAGAGCTATTTATATAACAAATTTATTTATTATTTTTCTTCTGTCATTACTAGTAAGTTATCTCTTGACCACTGTCTCTCCTGTTTTAAGTGATTATGTAGTTGATGACGACGATGTTAGAAGGCTAAAGCTACTAAATGAACTGGCTCTCACTCTCAATATTAGCTGAAACAGTGCTGGATTTCGTATATGAGAGTGATAGCTCGCCAGACCAGCATTCAGGAAATGAACTTATCACGGCAGACGACAACCAATACCACAAGACTAATACCGTCTCTTGGATGAGAGGTCCATATTATTGTCGCTAGTACAAATATATCAGTTGAAATTATATTGTAGACCTTGGAAATATGTAGAGCAAGTGAGGTGCGGTTTGATAGAGTGGGGCCGGTATTACAGTAGTATGGTATGAAGTATCTGGTAACCGAAGCCGCGTGTTCCAGATGGAAGAGCGAGCGCGGCGAGCGGGCGGCGCGCCACCGGCGGCGTCGGGTGACACGCGCGGCGCGGCACTCCGCCACGACGACCAACTCCCTGTTGAACGGTGAGTTTATTTACACACATCACAAACAAACATCGCTTATATCGGAATAAACAAAATTCCTTAATATACTGCGTGGCGCGGCGCAGCACTATATACTTACCTACGTGCATGGACACATGAATATAATGTACATATTTACTTATATGGGTTTGCTAAACTTTCTCTGAAACAGAAATAAAACAGTTTTTATCTGATGTCTTTATGTTTTGCTCCGAAGCCTCCGAATACTTAGTAGGTACGAACTGATACCTTGCTATGCACCCTTTTACGCAAAACACTTTGATATTTAAGTAACTCAACAAAGAATATAAATGTGTTGGTATTACTAGCATTATACCATCATATCCGAAAATTAGGTTTGAATGTAGAAAGAAAATAATCTCCAAAATTTCCCATTTCCCACTGGTACCTTTGCTTTATTCAGTCAAAAAGGTTTTATGTCTATACGTTAGAGATATACTCAATAATATAGTTTGGACTTAGTTCACCCAATTATTTTTGTTAATATTAATATTTCTATGTAGAAATTAGAAATTTCTATGAGCTATAATGAGAGGGCTTATTACAATTCCCTTCTTCATAGAATTTTTAATTTCTAGAATGAATTCATAGAAACGATTTAGCGGTTTTCTACTGATAACTGAATAATTAATTGGTTGCACATTTTCTTTTGTTCATCTGATTCTGTTCCAAAATGTTACTACTATAATCTATACTATACTTTTACTTAAATTATAAAACTGGAAACAAGGCCTTCCATCATAAGATATGGAATTAAACGATAAAAGTGAAGAATTAATATTAATATTCTAATATTATTATTTATAATTCTAGGTTGGCCTGAACAACATGTTCGACCACTTCATCACTTACCATCAGGTGAGATAGTGGTCAAAGGTCTATAAAAAAGTTTTAAAAATAACTACTTAACCGATTTTGATAAAATTTATATTATATAACTTGGAGGGATCTACAAAATATAATTATTCATTAAAAATCAGTTGCAGAGCGATCGCGTAACAAACATACAAAAAAATACACAGTCGAATTGAGAACCTCCTCCTTTTTTGTAAGTCAGTTAAAAATAATAATAGTTCTGTGAAGAACTAACTACTACTAGATTCTGGCAGGTTTCATTGTCGTTCTATTCATAATTTTTTTATCACAGTTGAAGGTACTACCGTAAGTATTAACACCAATATCCTCTATCTGCGCTAAAATGTGAAAACCTGTAGTTCAAATATTTTAGTTGCGCACACATTCCCGTAAAACATGCTGCACAGTCTGGACATCAGAGATTTTACCATATGGACCATAATAGTATATATTGTTTAATTAGGCTGATGGATGGCCTTACATTTTAATGAAGTAATTTTCCACTCATTTTTACTATTAACTGCGTAAAGTTATTTGTTTCTGCTAATAAATGCAATACGTATGTATTATGTAAACAGATAAACTATAAGTAACCGCGACCAAGTGCTGGCCATTGTTTCTTTTGCTACTAAACTGTACTTCTACGTGGGTGTTTAAACACTTCTGCCTAGCCCTTCGGGGAAAATAGACGTGACGTTATGTTTTTTTTCTTTCTAGGAGATCTTTATAAAAAGTTATAGATAACTCCTTATTACAATTAACAGTAGTTACAAAATATTAAAATCGTACAATCGAAGGCCTTATTGCTAGGTAGTAATATGTTCCAGACAACAGAATAAAAACAAATTGATTGACAAGGGGTCTAGTGTCGAAATATGTGGAATAGGTAAACTAGATACATACTAGAATTGTATTTTTTATAGCTTATAGGCTAGCCTTTGACCACTATCTTACATGATGGTAAGTGATGATGTGGTAGAATATGTTGGTCAGGCTAAGCTTTAATTCATAAAATATATTTAATATCTGTATATATAATACATATTCGATATATCCAGTCAAAAAAGTATCGGGAATTAATGATTTTGGTTCCAATTTTTGTTTGTTCGATTGGCACATCTGTTTTCCATTTTGGCGCGGGGTTTGAGTTTATTGTTTTGTGTTTAGCTATATCAGTTATGGAGTTTGTATTGCTAATTTTATAATGGACACAAAAAACATCGAATAAAGATTACAAAATTACAAATTTACGATAGGAAAAATTTAAGTCATGTGCGGGATTCGAACCCGCGTCCATCACATCCAACCAACACTAATCCAATTGAGCTAACATGACAATGAACGTAAATTTGTAATGTAATCAGCAGAGCATGCGTTATTGCAGACATACTCGTAAAAATATTAAAATCGAAGAAAGATTAGTCTTAAATTTTGCATCGTCAATGAAATTTCGTGTTCAGAGTCACTGAAACGGTTACAGAAGGCTTACGGTTAATTGACTTTATCAAAAACACATGCTTATGAGTGCCACGACGAAAAGGCCAAATTTGTGAAAAGAAAGTTTTTGGATTTTGCACCACGATAATGTAAGGCCATCATTGTAAACATATTTTTGTCCAAAAACTCAGTATGTACCATCGAGCAAACCACCTTATTCATTTTTTATTATAAAAACTAACGTGGTTTTCACTCATTTTTAGTAAATAATACGGGATAACTCACGTGAATCAGTCAGATAGCTCCGACTATAGTTTCAACCTCCTGAAGATGCTTCGTTTAGATACGAAACTAGTCGGGTATTCTTCCGGTTAGGCTGCGTGATGTTTATGACGTCACGTAGATAACAGGAAAATTAGGCGGAATTGTCACTAGATATATAATTTTATGCTTTTTTAAGTGTTTTATTTAAATATTTTTTAGGATACTTTTAAAAGTATTTGTTATTATTACTTATTCCCGAGTATGAGAAATGAAAATATGTATTTACTTTGTGTCACAGTGTTACAAATCTTGTCCATACGCCTTTTACGTTCATTATCGTCAGCAAGAAGAAGTCCACTGTTGACCAAAAGCCTCCCCCGCTATGGATAAGTCACTAGTATCCATCGGCTTTTTGCGTCTTTTATGATGTCGTCAGTCTAGAGGGCATATATACCAACTATACATTAACCAGTGTAATGTGTAATCCGAATTTTTAACAGTATGTTTTGACACATGGACATTATGAACAAATAGTCATATTATGTATATCGCAGCCAACTACCTTAATCAGCCGCATAATTAACAGCTGGGCCATTTTACTAAACGGTGCCGTTAAATAGCGACCTGAATGAAATTAAGCCTTAACATTTCACACAACATTTAAGTTACTGGATATAGTTGATAGGCCATTTATAAAAAGACTAGTCTAGGGCAAAATCACATCAAGAGGAGCGTATAAGGTTACTGGTGACCACAACAACGTTCGAGCCGAGCGAGCAAAGCGAGCGTCCTTCGACAGCGGCAGGCAATGCGCCAGAAATTCAGTTTAAGAATTTTGTTTCGTATAAAAGTAATAATAATTATCTTACCTTTTAAAATTGTTTGAAAATATGACTAATTAGTCATTACATCATCATACCTCTATTCCCTTATCGGATATAATTTTTTCTCAATATACACGAAGAATGGAATAAGAAATGATTGATAAAAGTTTTCGCTTCGGTTTTATGGCCGGCTGCCCAAACCTCATTGAGAATGCTCTTTTTAATAGTAAACACGGTTAAGACGCTGACTAGTGCTATAGTACATTGTTCACCGAGAGGAGAAAGTGACCGATTACCGTCGAGGGTGTCGTTTGAAGCCCGAGCCGTAGGCGAGGGCTTTAAAACACCCGAGATCGGGAATCGCACTTTCTCTCGAGTGATACATAGTGCTTTATACTACACCTACCTTTTATTTTACTTTTCTACGAAAACTGAATCCTCAAACAAGACACAAATTGAAAATGGCGCCAATGGCGTCTGCAATTTTGACATGTTCTTTTTTCAAATTGTTTGACACCATCCAACACACAGCTAGTGGCCAGTGTCATTTTGCGAACTTGGAGATAAAAACTCACTGTAAAAACTTTTTGGCTTTTGATATTTAGGTTACCAGCGCATAGTCTTACCCAAAATTAAAAAAGAAAAACCACGTAAGAAATGGATTTTCATACACTTTTCTCTCCCGCTCAGATGCGTTTTCTCCCCGCATATTTGTTCGATATGCAATGACGTACTTTCTACCGTAAATTTGATAAAGTATCAAGGTACTTTCCGAGCAGGTGTAGTATAAAATAGCTTTACTTTAACATATTTTTAGCAACCTACTAATATCTAACGCGAAAGTTTTTAAGGATTATGATTTTGGATCTATGAATGTTTGTTAGTCTTTCACGCAAAAACCACTGCACGGATTTTAATGAAACTTTACAGTAATTTATAGCTTATACATCAGAATAACACATAGGCTATAATTTATATAGATTTTATGTGAATTGTAGAAAATATAACGATAAGTGTCAAGAAAGTAAGAAAAAAATCAGCCATAATTATGCGTCCTATTCTGGCGTGCGCTGCAAAAACTTAAGTGTCACACGCATATAATGCATAACGAAAATGTTTATCTTAAATTTACCTACAAAAAAGCTCTCGACAGCATATATCTTTTATGTGTAAGCCATTACCGCCAATGTATAGAGCCATATATACCATAAAAAAATATAATTTATTTCTAATGCATATTCGGTAGTAACAAATTGATCCTTTTCAAACTAATAAAAAATGTATGGTATGGAGGTAGATGAGGCGCTTGATTAACACATATCATACATTTTATCATCATCATCCATCACTACGCGGAGTGCAGCTTGTATGTAATATAATTTAGTTTGTAGCAGTAAGAAAATTATATGTTAATTTCGATCATATCCCAAAGCCCAAAAAAAGGCCGAAACACATTTTCTTAAAAAAATTCTCGATAGAATAAAATTACAAAGCTGACTCTAAATTACGCTTGTAACGTAAATATCTTAATTATTTATGTATGTATGTGTATGAAAATATAAAAGAATAAAATTGCAAAACCTTATCAAGAAGGACAAGAGAAGTTAAATTTTCGATTTACGTTATTAGTTTTGTGTTATTATTAATAAGCTTTCTTTTGGATTTTACCCAAACTAATCTCTATTTCAACATCGCTGCCTCTCGTTCGTCCTATCCTACGCAGTCCGATAGTGACAAAATTTCAGCTATTGACAGGGCGTCAAGATGTTTGATAAATATCATCAATGTAATGTACTTAATATAAGAATAAGCCTGAAGTATAACACTACTTTACAATGTATTATAGTAAATATATGAAACTTTATCCAATCGAAGCTGGAATGCTTGCATGTAATGTCACGTGAGTAAATCATGCTAAGCAGAAATTTCATGTCTCTTTCCCCACGTTTCTATCTCTATTACTTCCATACGCAAGTTTTTTAGTTTTAGTTTAATTTGACAACAAAATAATAACAAATAAGTTACGTGTTGTAATAATATATCTATCATTTAATCAAAGTATTAAATTGATGTAAGGTATACATTTTTAAGGTACAATACGACACCATACAAATAAAGGATTATGTCTAAGCAAAGCTAGCAACATCTGTCGGTATGCAATTCTTACAGCGTCTCAGCAAGTGACTGTGTATCCATCGGAATCGACACAGTAATTGACGTCACCAACATTCTGGTTTGGTTGGTAGTTGCCGTTCGCCTGACAAATCGCGGTCACCGTCATTCCTTTCTCCGGGAAGTACACGGAAGTGTCGCGGGCGCAATCTACGACAAAAATTAAGTATCATTATGTAATCAAATTTATACATGAAAACGTTAACTATTCGGAGAGTAGAGAGAAAAAAATATTCCCTTTAAAAAAATAATAAAATAACTTTCTGAAGTAGGTGTCATGATAATTCCTAACATTGACCTTATTATCAAGGTCCGACTTCCTCAAGTTATTTCATACTTGTCAGTGTTGGAAGTCAGTTCCCTTTTTTATTTTTATTTTTTTCAGCATATCGCTTACAAAATCAATCACTCGCCCATAATACTGTTCACAATAGATAAGAGTTATAATTACCATTAAATATTCTAGGTATGCAAATACATTTTCAGTTAATATGGCTTAAAAATTACTAAACGGATTTTGATGAAATTTAAGAGTTGGGTGGAGTCGTCGCCTCGATTTAGACGCTTGGTCTCACCTAATGAAGGGCATATGCTCGAAAACTAGATCGACAATCTCGAGCCACACGCGTGAGTACAACGGGTTATGGGACCAACAAGAAGGTATAACTCTATCCATCAAAAAAATATCATCAAAATCAGTTTATAATAGGCCGAGCAATCGCATAATTAACACAAAAAAACTGACGTATTGAGACCAACCCCATTTTTGGTGTTTTCTCGGTTCAAGCAGATAACTAAGAGTACTTATGACCAAAATTTCGCCACATTCGTGAAAATTGTAAGAAAATACCATGAAGGCTTCTATTTCAAGGTTCAGTCAACAATAACATTCGTTCAATCATTTCGGACTTATCGCTTAGGGTGTTGGTTATGGTTCACGGTCAATTAGCGACTAATTTGTACTTTTGTTGCTACACGATATTCTGCAAAATACAAAAGTAATATTTCTTAAATAGAAATAATAAAAAAGTTACTTCATAGTCACGGTCATTGTCTTTAATTCTTATTATACCGTGTGAATCAGAACAGATCCCACGTTACCGAAAATGGTCTAATGCGTGAGGATCCGCCTGCGCATCGTGGTCCCATCTAAGGCCCATCTAAAGAGGCCCAGCGACGACGTCTCAACGTTCTAACTAGGTATTATTCTACGTATCGTCTAACAAAAGCAACTGACTATACTTATATAACTCGCTGATTGGTATCGATTGTGCATATAGCATACTCAGTTTGAGATCTCGTCGAAACAGAGAAAGCAGTTTTGTTTTTTAGTCTAGTAAGAAGTGGGTTAAAATTATGAGAGAGCAAATCCTACGCGTATGGTAAGCAGTATACTTGGCCATAACATCAACATTGCCACCCAGAAGTTTGAATAAAACATTTCAGTTGACTGACGTCAACACCCTGAGAAGTAGGGGGATATAAAATAATAGAGGACAAACCTCAATCACGCATCAAGCATCGCTTTATCTTTATTACACAACTTCAAACTTATGGAAATGGTTTCTCCATACAGTTTTATTTTAACTTGTTTAAAGTTTGTTTCCTACCTTTGTTATCAGTTTTCCTTATTTCGGTTTTCACGCTGCGGTGATCGACCATTGTAAGCTTTTGGAAAAGATTGAATCCAGTCTATTGTTGTTAGTGCTATACATTTTCGATTCAAATCACAAGAGCCTTGTTCACCATTATTCATCGTCACCGCCAAGTCAAAACATAATGTAACAGAGCTGCTTAAATACCCGTTTTGCTAGATTTTGAGAAAATAGCCGATTTAAGTACATATATGGGTTTGATATTTTCGCTTGCATAAAAGGTATTTGTAATATTAATCGGTCAAGTGTAAGTCTCCGCATTCCATTGAAACTGTGATACCATTGGTGATACGGGTACAACCGTATATCGGGAACAGGGTCACGGACGTCGACCGGTTCGGTACAGGTTAAATACTAGTCACTACGTGGTCTGGCCACAATGCGAATGTGCGAAGCTAACGGTATGCCGATGGCATCTTGACTACGTCTCTTGTTTTATGTTTCTAATCTAACTAAACTAACTGTAGTTAAAACAATAACAAGTACTATATTATTGATTACTTACTGCAATTCATCCCAGCCATCTCGCTGGCCACGATCTGCCATGATCCTAGGATTTTGCCGTCACGCCCTGTACAGTAAGCTCTGTAAATAAAAAAATAAATGAACTATTAGCCATTGTAAGTAAGCATCAGAAAGAACTAATGAGGTTCTTATAATAATAACGTAACATTCATTTCTCAAAGTACTCAAACTATTTAATCCTTTATTACTATAATTGTGTACTAACATGCCATTCTGAATTTGGTATGGTCCATAACTTCCGTCATAGTCGCAAAAGGTCGTAGGATTACCGAGGAAGTTAGTTCCGTGTGTAGATTGCTCTTCCGAAATCAGTGCCATCGCGTGAACTAAACTTTCACATCTCCTCAGATACTGCTCGCCAAGTGTTCCGGCGCTGTCTGCATGGGAAAACAATACTGAGTGTTAACGATGCTTAACCAAGCTGAAGATATTTATTAGTCGTTGTCCGTGTACAACGTTAGAAATTCAAATTGCACAAATACTTAGATAATAAAGATTCAATAAAGGGATAGCTATACTATACTCCATCCATGCTACCATATGGTTAATTTATATAGGATCATTGTAGGGAAGAAGTTGACGTTCACGGGTGGTTGCCCTCCCATTACGTCATCGCTACGATGGAGCCGTGTAGCTGCACCTGCCGGTTACTACACTATTATACAAATGCAAGTAGAACTAAGTTCTTCGGAAACTAGGTTATAAAATATCGTTCATAAACTCTACTGCATCTATTTTTAAATGTGTTACTAACAAGTACCTCTGTCTAGTCATACATTTATATCATAATGAAAGTTGACACTAATAAAAATGACACTGTCGAATAAAATTGCAATTATATAATTAAGTGACGTAATCATTTTATAGAATTATTTTTGATTATTGCAATCAAATTATTTCGTAAAGTGATGTACGTCACGTGATCTAAAACTAAACTAACGCGGCCCTACGTGACCATTTCCAGGACAAATTCCGTAATAGTATAGGCACTATTATATTATAAAGTATCATGAAAAATGTTATATAAAAATAACAGAAGCGTATACATTTTACTTTCTTGCTACAAGTATAATAATAATATGGGTTCGAGTATGAAACCAACCAACGTTCTTTGCATGCATTATCTACATTTTATTTGAACAAGTGCACTTGAAGTCCACGTTCCTTTGTCATTCCAATTGCCTTTGGTCATTCGACATTTCTACAAGCTAGAATCACTTGTGAAAATTGTTTGTGTCCTGTTGTAGAGTCTTATGTATCAAGTTTATTTGCAGTTTGTCAAATCTATTGTATTTATAATATCAATGGCACATTTTCCCAAGAAACATCTTACATGAATACTTACAACAAGGAAGTTGTCTCATATCAGCATCTTGCACGGGAGTCAAAGTGGGCTGTCCAGTCTTGGGATCTGCACACCAGCATATACCATCGTCGCACTGTAAAGGCTCGTAGTCTCCTGATGGTGTGCAGTGAAGAGTCACAACTCTGCCAGTGGATTCCAATTCTTCCCGTCTTCGGCTACATGCTGATAAAAGTTGCAAAAAGAAAAAAAAAATCTCATTACATATGTAGTCAATGTTTGCTTAAACTTTTTAGTGAAATCATAACGATAAAGTGATGACATTTGATTGTCTAGTTTGACAGATGTATTTTTCATATAAAAAAACAGTCGGAAAAAAATTACCGTATTTAGTAGTTAGCAAAATATGAAACCGCGATATAAAATTTAATATTTGTGAAAGCCCTTTTGCATATTTTCGAATATATAACATCAAACATTTGAATTATTCCATGGAAGGCGGTTTCCTTCCTTCCTACATGTACAAGGAAGATCTATTTGGCAGGTTTTCTTCATAATTCTGTGATGAAGTCTGCAATCTTGCTTTGAATGCTTACTTTTCTAAGTAAATCGATCCCTATGTTTCAAAATCGGAGGAAGAATTTTGATCAAACCATCGCAAAAATGCACAGCATTCAGGTGAGATCTTAAAGTAACACCTTCATGGTAATACATTCCGAGAGATTTTTTGGCATATGATTTCGCTAAGTGTCTATAGAGTTATGCACTCACCACAAGTCATTTCACTTGCTTCGTTCCTCCACATTTGTCCAAATATTCTTTTCCCATGTTCGTCTGAGCAGAAACACCTGTATACATGAATGACACGTGTTAGGTAAATAGAGAGTGGATGCATAAGGTATATTGCACTACCTACGTTTGTATTTAAAGCAACATGTACATATCTTGGAGATAACAGTTAGAAAATCGAATTAAAATTGTTGATAGTTTCTGATAATTAGCCGTTCGTAAGTTCCAATCCAACTGCGAACGTAACAGCAGAGCACTTTTAATGTTTGCTGCTCTAGCTCTACAGTACAATATATGTTGCCAAGCACATAATGGCGTCCTTCGCTAATCGTTCATCGTATTTAGTCTTCGATTGGAACACATCGTCATTGGTTAACCGTGAGTGAGAAAGTCTTATCTATTAGTATCAGTCTAAAACTAGTCTATCAGGTATGAAAAAGTAACCTAACGACGCTGTAGTGCATTTATTTTCTCGGTTTGAGTTGTAAACTGTGCTAGTTTTGTGCTTTGATTGCCACTTTGCGCGTACTCATGCAGAAGTCGCTCTCAATGAGTGTACGATTTTTGAATGATCACTTTTGTTCTATAGTATTAATTGTATCAGACTAGTAAAATTTAATTCACTGATATATATGATTTCTTGATGATGAAATACCTTCCATAAAACAAATCGCCCTTGCATTGCACTGCTGCAAATCGTCCATCCGGCAGGCAATTAGACGGAGGCCGACAAACTGTCCCGACGATATCTGGCAAACGAAACGTTATCCTTGTAGTATTCGAGAATGTTGCTTATGAGTCTGCGATATATCTTTGATTATCTGCATTAGTAACATAAAATAGAAAGTAACTTGAAAGTAACCTTCTGTATAAAATATATTAATACAGGATTATTTAGAACTTAGCACTATATAATTTATTTAAACACTCTAGACTTAATCTATTGTGAACAAAGCGACGGACTTGTTCTGTTAATAAATCAATAAACTCCTTTTGTAAATTGGTTAGAAAGCGAAATACAAGTGTTACACCGTTTTAACCGTGATTGAAAAAAAGATGTCCAGTTTTCTCAGAAGAATTTATCCGATCCGAACATATTATCCAACTTTAATTCTAAATATTATTACTAGCAATATCGCGTGCTGAGCGAAAGTCTCAGCTACAAATTATCAGAGCATGACATTTTTGTTCCGGACGGGAATCGAACCTGCATCCTCTGGTTCCAGTGGCCGAGTGGAATAGGCATCCGGCGCGAAATCGGAGGATGTGGGTTATTAGAACCCTAGAATTTCTAGTGCAATGTTTTCTTATTGAGGTACTTTATCATTATAAACAAAATGTCCGAATTTCCGCTTTATAACTGATTCCTTTTAAAAGTGACAACAGAAAGACAGACAGCTGCGCCTTATTATTTACGTTCTGTTTTGCCCTTAAGGTATGGACACTTTTTTGTTTAAAAATATATGCAATAGTGTTAGGACGATATGGAAAGCAAAATAAATAGGTATCACATTTACAAATTATTGTAGCACAATTATTTACCGAACAGGAATCGAACCTGAAATTGAAATTTGAGTTTTTGAAAATTAAATATCGAATTGGAAAAATATATGTACGAGGATTTTGGCAACAAATACTTGCTGAAGGTTTTTATAACTACAACAAAATAATTTAATGGAGCTGTTTGTTAATAGTTTTTAGACTCCTCAACGATAATTAACACATCTTACTCTTGCTAAAATGTCACGAATTATATAGGTACTTAACAAATCAGTGTTGCAACTTTTAAAATCGAACAACTACCTACATCGATGACACATAATGTCTACAGTTAAGTAATGATAGCTAGAAGTTACTAAGTTCAGTTTTCTGAATATACAAATATAATGTTATAGTGCTCACGAATAACAACATTCGTTGAAATTAAGGAATTAATAGCTTTCCGGGCGCGGCTCCACCCGCGCGTATGTCGGTTATCGCGCAAAAACATTAAAAGGATTAAAAAACATTAAAACGCAGTTGGATAAAAACTATCCTATGTTTTTTCCCGGGTCTCAAACTATTTCCATACCAAATTTCATTCAAATCGGTCCAGTAGTTTTGGCGTGAAAGCGTAACAGGCAGCAGACAGACAGACAGAGTTACTTTCGCATATATAATATTAGTACTGATAATTGCGTTTTCTACTGTCTGTTACGTTGAACTACGATGGTTATGAAACTTTGATTGTAGCAGGTTAATGATTTTTCTAACTAATCGTTTAGTAATTGTTTCAAAAATGTACAACAACCGGAGGTTGTATCAAAGCTAATTAATCCTTTCCCGGAGGTCGTGGTCGGTTATTCTAATAACTAAACCAAGTCACTTCCGACAGGTCAGTGCGAGTGAAATACGATATTTGAATGTGGCACTTGGTTGTGTTTAAGTTATCTAAAACTGACTACAAATGTATTTGATTGCCTGTTAATTATTAAAAATACGGAGGAAATTAATAATCAATGAAAAATCGAATGAATATACAAAGAACATGTTTAGAATTAGTTTTATGAAGCTTTCCAAACGTGTAATTTATCCCACACCATTAATTATCGAGTCTGACAAAAACTTCAAAGATTTACATACTGCATTATGTTTTTTTACTAATGGTAGCCATGAAAGGCATATTCACTTAAGTACAATTTATTATTACTAAATCACTTTCATATAAAACAAAGCGACTAAGTGCATATAATTAGAAATTAGTATAAAGCCAAACAGAATATTAATCACGTACACGATAACACGTACAATACAATAAAATCTATATTCGGTCTCATGTAAGGTGCTTACTGGATGGCGTTTGGCAGCCAGGGCAACATCCAAATATGCCTCCTAGAGGCACCATCACTTGTCCTTGCGTACAATCTGCGTCTGTCACATCAGCTTCACACACATTTGCGATGTTGCATTCTGACTCTGCTCCGTTGGACAAAAAACAACTCGCGAACAATACAATAATACTATGGATAATATTCATGACGGAGCGAAAATACAGAGCGTTTCACCTAGTATCGATGAAGCTTGATCAATAAATAATAAGGAATCCATTATAACCGTTATCGCTGTGAACGCTATCAGTGAAATCTAATCTCTTATTAATAACGTCGGACATTCTATGAAATTTCTTGTTTTTGTGTAGGTACTTAAAATTAAAAAATATAATTGGAACACATATTTGTTTTAAATGCAATACTGAACGACAGAGAAAGTGTTAATTAGCACACCCATGACAACGGTTTCGATTACAACAGCTTTTACATTCACTAACGGTTTGCAATTACAACACGTCTACGTCATAGATATTTGGGTGCCCAGTAAGACCATACATTTATATCCTTATCAGCCGTATCGCTATCTCAAGTTAAATTATACAGAGAACAATCAAGGCAAGGCGGCGCGAGTCGCGCGGCAGTGCTCGGCCACGGTCTACCTGCGCTCCTCGCACGCATTTCGCGTCGCGCTTATCACACATTATCAGTTTCGAATGAATGGCGCCGACATGTTATTCACTGTAATCCCGTCTTCTTTCAGATTGGATTGAAACGGGCGTACCCGGCTAGTATGGAGGAGAGCAAAAAGAGGCATTCCGGTACTAAAGTTTCAAAAATTGCGAATATTTTCCAAGGAATGCCGTCGAGAGAAGAGGAAGAGATGCGCGGCGCTGATGTGACGGTCGTCCGGACCGAGAGCCATCTGGCGAGATTCAATAACGCTCGAGCCCTATTTGAGAAATTGGGGGAGGAAAATCGTGGTTTTCGAATTGAGAAATCCCCGTCAGCAGCGGCTAGTTTTGCGGGCACACGCGGCCCCCCACCTGTGGCACCCGCTCGGTCCCGTTCCAGTTCTGCGGGCTCAGTGAGTCCCCCGCGGCGCATTGTCACGCCGACTCCGTTGCCAACCCCTGCCGTCAACGGCGACCGTATAGCCAACGGCGCCGGACAACCGCCGCCTAAACCTGCGAAACCCAGTGTTTTGCCGAAGCCAGAAAAACCTGATAGACGGTTCAATAAAGAACTTATAGAAAAACAGAGAAATTGGACTGCTCATTTTAAGTCAAGAGCTGCTCGGAATGAATTGGAAACCAGAGTCGACTCTAACAAATATTCTAGTGCGTATCAAGACAGAAAGTCGCCAGAAGTGACTGAAAGATATGTGGTTCCCTCTCGTGTTTACTCTCCACCGCTTTCGCCCTGTGCTGGTGATTCTCAAGTGGAACGACCGAATACTCTTCCTGCTCCGTTAATTAGTCGAGGTATTACTGGTGCGAAGTCTCCTTCTCCTAGTCCTATTAAATCAGTTCCTTCACATTCACCCTCTTCAAGACCTAACAGTGCAGGTTCACCTGTAACAAAATCTGAACATTATTTTTCACATTCTGCAAGAATAGATGTAACGAGCCAAAGCAAATCGAGTGTTGAAACTCATATTCAACAGTCTCACACAGATGAGAAAATATTGCATCGACCGCGTTCATCTGTATCTCCCGTAGATGAAAGTGACCCTTTCTATGACGATATTGATAAAGCGGCGACATTAATTGAGTGCTTCCAGTCTCCTAGCGTAATACCTACGCCTGGCGAAAGATCATCTCCGATTCCACCATCACCGAATGTGACTCCGGCTATATTAGAACCAGTTACTACGCCTCGTAGCCAAAAGTCACCATCGCCAACTACGAGACCTCTTAAGTCACCCATAATACCAACTCCTACTGAAGAACATGGCTCTCCGCCTTATGAACGGGAACCCTCAGTTTCCCCCTTGCCAGAAGACAGTTTGCCAGAAACTAATACAGAGACTGACTACGTCCCCGAAGACTTGCCGCAAAATGTAGAAAGTGCAATACCGGAAACACCACAGATTTCACTTAAAATAGAAGCGGAAGAAAAGTCTAGTGTCGAGGAACCAATTGTTGAAATAAGTGGGCAACAATATCAAAATGTGAGCTACGAGTCTATGCCTGCGATAGAAACTCCTGTCTTAGAAAATGACGAACCGGTCCAGTATGGTGATGAATGGGACGACAAAGTGAAGCGACGGTCTTCTACACCAGAGACGGCAGCATGCGCGGAGAAAGTGGAAGAAGCACCACGATCACCTCTCGCCTCGTTGGTGGCGTCACCAGTGCACCGCAGATCTTCGTCTCCGCCACCTATGATTGAGGCTTCATCTTCGCCAGGTAAGCATCATTATATTATACTGTTTGTGAATGCACGCTAAACCTAGTATTTATTTTTATGAAGACCTACATGTCTTATCTGTTTTGTATGTTTTATCTCTGCGTTATCTTCGCTAAGCAACGTATGTTGACGCTTGTGCTCAGAATGGTACCTAGGTATAGTTTAAGATTATCGTTTTCGGAAATTTGCGGGTATATTTTAGTCTTGATCGTTATTTTACTAATACGAATAAGGATTACGATCACATCTAAATCGAATAATTTTTTTAATAAATTTCAATATTCTAACAGAAAACTTAAATATATAGTTGTTTAAATTTGTCTGAGATTCATTCAGTAATCTATCAAGTTACAAAAAACGTGATTTTTTACTTTGTTAGCAAATGGTAAAATAGCAGCATAATAATCTTCACACATTCGCTGTTTACATTGCGATCAAACAAAACCGGCTGATTTTGAACGTCTCGTGTCCTAAAGATGTATAGCGGTATACCGTGGGAAGTACATTATCCTAGGCAGGAATCGATGTGGTGGGCGTAGATTGACGTACGTTTGGCGGTCTCGTGGCCAGCGGGTTCAATGTAATATTGAGGAAGTCAAGGTATTTGAGTCGTTGCGAGAGTTGCGAGTCGATCCCGATTTAGATGCTCCGGCGCCGCCGCCGCCACCGCCTCTGCCGCCGCCGTCGCGACGCAGTAACCCGAGTGAAGTCGTCCTGCGCGCTCCCTTTCGGCCGCTTTTTTATCTTCAGTTACACGTAGTTCACATGTTTCACGACTGCACTCTCTAGCCATACCGGCTGCATTTCTACTGTCATCTACTTTACTATTTACATATTCATACACGTGCGTGCTATGTGCTCACAGTTTGCATAAACGTTTGGTGCGGTATGTTAACAATGGCGAAATCGTATCGATGTTTTATTGGATAAATGTGATTACAATAAAATAAACTCAACCTTCGTTTACTGTACGCTGTTTATTCTCCGTTTTTTAAATTGTAGAGTGAAAACTTTCCCCCAGAAAATTGCCTGTATCTTCCAGCTATTATCAATTTTGTAGACAATCGTAAGTTTGCACCGTCCTCGTTTACCTTTTTGCTGTCTCGTTCTTGCAGACGGGCGTCCGATCCCGTCTGGCTTGCTAAATATTACATTCATTGAGCAACATCTTCGACCCTCCTATTCGAACTTGATAAACTATTTAATTCAATTTATGCCGCCAGCGCTCGTGAAGATGCGTTTTTGTTATTTCATTTAAAGTACCCATTTGATGCCCTTAGAGTGCTTATTTGCATAATTGTTTTCTATTTCTGGGCACGCGTGAAATTCCTTCAAAAATGTATGTTGCCAACATGCTTATCTTCTGCGGCGGTGTTTGTTTATAAAACGCACAGGCACTGTGTCCACCGACGCCGTTGGCTCGTAAACTTTTATTGTACACAACGTGAGCCTTCGAGTCAAGACAAACGCATTTTTCTTGGAAACATTTTCTGACCGAGTATGTGCCGTATATGAAATGGATCTTCGTAGTTTTGTGTAGCAAGTCAAGATACGACGATTCGAATTGAACGTTCACGTGAATGTTCACGGAGTGAACTCGAGGAATCTTCAGAGATGGTGTGATGATGAAGCGAAGGACGCGTGCGACCGCCGCCGCCGCCGACGACGTCGCATGCGTTCCCTCGACATGCGCCTCTGCGGCTGTTGCCTCGGTTAGTCAATGAAACTATGTTGTTTTTAACCCGCCATTTTCGCATGATTCACTGGTTCACTACTAATCTGCTTCTTTATTTATAATCATGCGGTTTACGATAGATCTGACCTAATTGTGAGCGTCTATTCTACGAGTATATGTTCGTTCTAAATATTTTGAATTTTTCATAACCCTCCTGTTTTATTTTGTTGCTGCAAATTGATATGGTACAAATGTAATCAGCAATCACTAGATGGACTGTACATGCATATCGCATTTAAAATATGCAACGTGATTGTATTTTTGTGAGCAATACCACAGTCTAATGCTAGTTGAGGTAGGTACTGTTTGCAATAATGGCTACGCCCTGTGAAATCATGTCGTGCTCCAGATGAATGAATGCTGTTTTTACACGACTGTCCAAGAAAAGGAGTGCTATGTTTTGAGGGTTATGCATGCATGTTTTTAAGTTTCTTTATTCCACCATAACTTCTAAACGGCAAAACCGATTTTAATGTATGAGATATCGTTAGATTCGTCAATCAAAGACGAACTATTTAGACACTGAGATGTCATATTTAGGGTTCCGTACCCAAAGAGTAAAAACGGGACCCTATTACTGAGACTTCGCTGTCCGTCCGTTCGTCTGTCAGCAGGCTGTATCTCAAGAACGGTGATAGCTAGACAGTTGAAATTGCCACTATAACAACAAATACTAAAAATAAAATAAATATTTAAGGGGGGCTCCCATACAACAAACTTGATATTTTTACCGTTCTTGCTTGATACTAATAACGGTGGCAGGTAGACGCTTTAACTATTCACAGAATATTTAGTTTTATGTTCTCTTTAAATATAATTAATTAAAGTAAAATAAAATAAATAATTAAGGGGGCTCCCATACAATAAAACTTGCAAGATTAGATTACAGATAATGTATCCTTTGTACGCGAGTCCCACTCGCACTTGGCCTGTTTTTTTTTCTACCCTTTCATTAGATAACCGATGGCGGTTATCTAATGAAAGGGTGTAAAAAACAATTCCATGAATATAAATAAATTGCAGTGTCAATTTCAATGGAACGATAAAACGTTTAACGAAAATAAATAAAAGCAATCGGGTTTTCTACTTTTTTTAATTGATTTATACCTGTTGTATAAATAAATCAGTAGAAAAACTTTCTAGATTCCTACGTAAGAAATGGAGCATAGACCGAAGAGTGTTGGCTTCGCACATCAAATTTTTACCATTCAATGAACTGCGGCGTATATCTGTGTATTTCTTGGTCTATACCACACAGACCATCGATATCTTGAATGATATTGATCTCACTGTATAACTCAATTAGCTTCGCATTATTTGGAGTGAATAAAATAAATGAATTGATTTAGTGTTGTCCTCCATTAAGTTTTATGTCAGCGTGGGGGGACCACTCCACAACTCGTAACATTAGTTAACGCGACGGTTACCAATTTTGGAATGTAGTTTTGCCATTTAACACGTTCTTCGTCGTATGTCAACGTTTTATTGTAAACTCGAAATTATTAGTCGGACTTGTATAAATCACACTAAAGGTCAACATTAGTTTGATAATAATATGCATGTTCCGGCACGATTTCAATATCGTTCGATGACTCTCACATTCTTTGCACCGCAACAGGATCTTATTGCATTGTACGTAAGGAATCGCAAGTGTAGTTCAGTTGTCAGTCAACTTTCTCCGCGAAAGGAAACGGACATGCATAATGTAATAACAGACATATACATATCTAGATGTATTGCTCATCGCCGGCAAGGAATGTTGAGCGTTGGAGCTACTTCGCTAGATCCAATGTGGACCTAATTTGTGTGATCGTTCCATATCTGGACGCAAGTTTTTAATTAATAAAGTGCTTCGCTCTCGTTGCTTCGGGTATCGCGTGACCGCTCCAATCCAACGGTTTATTGCGAACTCATGCTTTACATATACAGACTATAGGTACTTGTATTCATCGTTGATTGCTACGCGCGCATTTGGTAAACGTGTATGATCCAGTACTAACATAATACGTAAATAGGAAACTGAGTTTCATCTGCCTGTTTGTTTCTTTACGCATAAACTAATACATCGATAACTATATATTTAGCGTAAAGATTGTGGTGTGCTTGCAGATGGATATATACAGTATACATATTATGACAATTTAACACGCATTGCTCTCGAGGAATAGCGAAAGATAATTAAATTATTTACCAGTTTAACACGCTAGTCGCGGTCAGTCAGACGTATGTACTGGATGTACATAATACATCTATGCGTTAAAATTAAACCCAAACAAATTAAACTTGAATCGGTGAAATAGTGTTAAAACATTTAACGATTTCGGAAATTATGAGAAAGCGTCGATTCGAGTAAACACGAGGAAGTGAAATGGCGAAAGCAAAGTAGGTATTGCAGCTGCTATGATTGTCACAGATTTCTGACGAATTCTGAACTAACAGTAACAAAAATATTTTCGACAGCTTAATATAAAGTCACCGCAAGGCATTTTGCAAATGCTCGCCTGGCTAGCTACCACCCTCAAGTAGAAAATCTGTCGCCAACCACCTAACAGTGTGTGCCGGCAACAGTTCTTGAGAGCCCGTAAAAATACAGGGAGATTCAATAACTGTATGTCTGGGTGAGAAACTTGTGAATCAGGTGTGATGAAATGCATTTGTTGCATGCAGAGATTACCGCTTAACATCAGGTGGGCGTCTTGCTAGTTCAGTCACAATCACATAAAAAAAGTCGCATAAATTGCGCAGTGTCCAAAGTCTAAATATCCAGACATCACCTCCAGACATGTTGAGGTTATTCAAGGGCATCGAACACAAAAATATCGTGAGAATAATTCACGTACTCCATATTCAAAAGCATGCGTTGAAAATAATAATGTGTCGGTACCAATTTAGGTTTATTTGAGTAGGCACCTGAACGTTCGCTGTTTTGTTCCCCAATAACATTTTGTGCGTTAAAAATAGCAAATCATTCATCTCGAACTGATGAACTCGAAGCTACTATCCGCATATGAGTAGGTTACTAGTGTACTACTATAACTATTATATTAAAGGTACCGTTAGGAGCAGTAAGTGTATTGTATAGATTTAAATGGTGAAGTGCGAGGCGGGCTTCGACCTGTTAGAATAGCGTTTTGATCACAGCTTTAAAACGACTCGTAAACAAACAACAAGTACAAATTGGCCTTCTAATTATTGTCGGTTAAATAGAGGCTATTCTACATAATATACAGAAGTTTCAAGTTCATAACTGTTGTCATTTTTGAGATAGATTAGGCCTCGTAGCAAAAATGGTCTAATATTGACAACTTAGTAGCAGTAGAGCTCTTTGTGCGAGTTTGTCCGGGGAATCACAGACACCGTACCTATATCTACCGCCAAGCAGTAATATTAGCATCACTGTGTTTCGGTTTGAAGGGTATGGGTGCCGGTGAAATAACGGGAACACTTACTAAATTTGTCTTAGGGTGATGAGAGCAGAGCAGGGAAGTTTGCCACTTGTGATGAACTGCATCTGTTATAGGCAGAGGGGTACACCGGGTGGGCCTCGGGTTTGCTCAAATATGATAGCAATAAAAACTTGGTCCCCTTTATTTTATTGAGATAATAAAGTGTTACGTTATATATTTGTATCCAATCTGAGCTTTATGCTAGGATGTACACATTGCTTTTTCGGGTACATCGCATGTTTCGCAGTCTTTCTGAAAAATAATTATATCGAATTTGCAGTTCTATATACATCTTTGAGTCGTACATTCTGCACATTATACAAAAATTTTAGATTTGAAACACAAAAAATCACATTCTCTAACTTTACGACTTCCAGACCCCTGACCTGACACATTGTCCGTCAGACAGACGGACAGAATAGGACCACGTATATACTGGTTACGTATTTAATCTGTGATAGGACTTCGTTTGGGGTACAGAACCATAATAACGTAAATTCCCAGATTTACCCATAATGATATCTTTTTTTTTTATGCCCGATAGGTTAGCCTTTGACCACTATCGCACCTGGTGGTAAGTGATGATGTGGTCAAAGATGTTGTTCAGGCTAACCTAGAATTACTGGCTCTCAAGGACAGCTGCCGGAACACACCGTTAGGTGCTTGGCGACAGATTTTCAACTTGAAGGTGGTAGCTAGCCAGGCGGGCATTCGCAAAGTGCCCTACCACCATGCTGTAACGACTGCCATCCTAAGACAACATCCGGGACCGACGGCTTAACGTGCCCTCCGAAGCACGGAAGCGCTTAGTAGTAATGTCACCAGCCGTCACCCATCCAAGACATGACCGCGGCGGACGTTGCTTAAGGGTATATTTTAGACGAACGCCCCCATACAAAACGCAGCTCCAATCTCATTTTAATAATAGCGAATAAAACTCAATGTTTTTTTACCTACGTTATCACTACCCTAATATCTAGGTTTGTGGTGCATCAGATTTTCATTAAATTATACAGTTTTGAAATTACACTAGCTCAAAATATCGTAATTTTGGATAAAAGAAAGACCCAACTTTAAGCATCTCTCTCAAGAAAAATAAGCATGTTTTTAATATTTCTATTGCACCACAAACATGGGGAATATAATGAACTATCTATAATGGGAAGTTATTTATACATGTGTACTATACTTTTTAAATAAATCTGGAGCTACGAATAACTGGCTCAAACTCCTAAAAACGAGTGCTATATACTAAACTCTATATAATAAAAAAATAATTATTAGTCCAAAAGAAAAAGGATTTGAGCCACAAACGATAGGTCTAATAATACACTATATTTACATGCGAGTTTTTTTTTAATAACAAGTTGAGTTTATATGAAAGTTCACGCTTTGGCTGGCGGGTATATGTCCTGATCGATTCAGAATGGCTAAGCAAACTTCGCTACGAGCGCTTCAAAATATGATTTACTTTCTCGCTTTATCCCATCGATTCGTATTATCCCTACAGATTCATATACTTAGGTCTGTTTGTTTTGGAGCCGGTTGCGGTTGGGTATTTATAACTATTTGACTAACGGAAGCCGTTGTATCGTTTCCTCGATTTGTGAATGATGAGAATTCTCTTCCTTCGTCCATTCATCAACAGCATGCTTGAACGAGATAATATTTGTAACCTGTTTACTATTCTATTTCAATATGTACACAGACTTTTTGTAAAACTAAATTTCTAAAATTTCGAAGAGACTTGATTAGTTAGGTACTGAAATTGTGAATGGGAAATTAACTGCGTCTGTATTTATTAATTCCACCCGAATAATCCACGAGACTCGTATTGAAAAAAGTATTATATGTTCATGGGACGTTTTTAAAGGTATTACTATAATATTTGATATCAAAACGCAATATTAACATACGACATAGTTGGATTTTACAGAGGTACGAAAAGTACCCTATGCCTATCCTACGCCGATATTAAAAACAAGCAGATGAATCCGTGCCTCTGCAATAGGTCTCGGTGGCAAAAATGGAAACTCGCCCGGTTCGTATAGTCGAAAGACTTGCATTCAATGATTCAAAAATGTTTCGCTACAAAAATTTACGACTTGAACGAATTTACCGCTTTCATATAACACGCGAACATTTTTGCCAAAGGGCACAACGGAGTCCTAGAGACTCCGTTGTATGTATGTCTCTGTCTGTCCGTCCGTGTTCGTATATCGCGGTCAGTGACCCTTAGAGATTTTTACGCTTTTCCTCATTGTTTACGATATGGCCACTTAAAAAATTCACTGTATATTTATAGTAAATGGCCGTTCCTATCAAATTTAGGTCAAATAATATTTAGCTGGAAAGAAAATGCACTCAAAAATGATTACCAGCACAACAGGTTCATTTATAACTAGTCTAGTGAATAAATTCAAACACGCACGAACAAAGTGGTTTCCCCCCCTATTTACTTAGCACCTTAAGTCAAATTTAAGTTATTTATCAGTCTTTTTCATTGACTAGATTTTATAGAAGTAAATTCAAGGTGCTGTAGAAAGTACAAAAATGTGGCTTCACGAGTTTTGAAGCAATGATGGCCGAGCGGTAATAGCTGTCGTGTCCCTGGTCCATAATTCGGTTCCTTCCGCCGGCTTGAGCTTCGCCGCATGGTGGAAGGACATTTAATGAATGTTCGTCTAGCTACTACCCTCAAGTAGAAAATCTCTTGTCAAGCACCTAGCTGTATGTTCCAGCAGCAGGCCTGAGAGGCAGTTACATTGCAGGCATTTGTGACTTCACAACTGTGTGTCTCAGAGTGACCGTAAAAACAACCAATGATGACTGAATGAAAATATCCGCGCCTCGCTATTCTAGGTTTCCGTATTGTAAAAACAGTAAAAAAAAAACATTTGTTTGTTTATATGGCAGCTTAAAAACCAAATTATAAATCGGCCATTCGACCGTTGAAAAATAATTTAGTTAATTGTGAAATTTAGAAAAATAATCTACTCAAATGGTCGTCTTTTAGTCAACGTACCAAACACAGTACGAAAATTTCAGTATTGTAACTTATTCCATTTACGAGCTAGTGAGCCGTGTCATATGGTTGGACGGGCGGAGAGACAGACAGACAGGGGAGTCTCTAGTATAAGTAATAATAGGGCTCCACAGGAAAAGGAACTTCAAAATCCTCTTTCGTTGCCTACGACCTATAAGGACAGGTGTCACGACTCTTTGTGATGCGCGCGAAAATGATAGGTTTTTGCGTTATAGTTGGCGGAGGTCGCAAGTCATCTTTGGTGGAGGAGACGCCCCCGCGGCGAAGCGGCTCGCGTGCTTCCAGTGTGTCGGACGAAGGCGGGTTCAACGAGCCCTCACCCGAGGTGGTGGCGCGGCTGCGGCCGGCCGACTACCGCGAGCCGCCGCCGCTGCCGCCGCTCACGCAGGACATCCGCGACGCTGAACGCGCGCGTTCTGACCCGGACACTCTCTCCGTGCATCAGCAGGTATGTGACCATCCTAACGTAACCTTCAACTTGGGGAGTGCCGTCGCTGAATGAGCGAGATTAGAACTGAAACCGTGTAACTAGTATGGTAATGTGGAACTTTAATTTGTCATTATAAAATTATACCACATGATGCTTTTATGAGAGCGCAATGTACGAGTAAAGATCGTGTATGTGTGATTTGTTTTTGTATTATTGTCATGTTCCAAGAGGTGCAAATGTTGATGTCCGTATGGATTGAGGAGCCACTCCAGGATTTAGAGGTAAACTCTCACCCTCATTTAGTAGCAAATCTTAAAATTTTGTAGGACAAATTCTAGAATTTGTAGTATAATGCATCAAAAGTTATATCAATTCAAAAGTGGCTCCTCAATCTAAACATCTGAATTGAGGAGCCACCTAGATTTTCGAAAGTAATGGTTCAATATATCTGAAAATTTGGTATCATATAGTAGTAATCGTGTATGGTACCTACTAAAAGTCCGAGTTTCGTACTGATGAAATTAAAAAAGATGCGATACAATTAGTGTGGCTCCTCAATCTATATATAAGAGGGTGGATTTCCAAACATGTGATCGGTCCATTGTAACTTTCGACTTTCTTATCATTTAGTAGGGAGAGTATTCAAATTTGTAATATAGTAATAAAGTAGTAAAACTGAGTAGATTAGATAAAACAACACATATAAATTGGCTCCTCAATCCTGATTCCTGACGTTCTGCATACAAACAATTTATTGTACCTATATGAAATCACAACGAAATCAAAAGCCAAACCAATATTTAGTAGTAATGACTACTAAATTACAAAGTACAATTCATCGCTGCATATATTCGGCAACTATAAATAAAGTTAATTTTCAATATTCCCTAAGGATTCACTAACTAGAGTGACCATATTTTTTGAATGTAACCAGTATGAGTATGTATAATAAAATTTAATTTTGAAACATTGACCATAGATACACAGATTTCTCAAAAGAAGGTTTAAGTTACTAAATAAATAGAAATTTTGTGCATATCGAGCCGCTGCGGTCGGTAAAATATTGGAATGGCGGCGGCGGCACGCCACCATTCCGATGTTTTATTTAAGATACCGCGCACGGATGGAAGTGGGTATATTTAAAGGTACGGGTAGAAGACACTTATACAAACAATATTTTTTTAAAATAATATGATACACTAAAGTGTCATTGTTCCAAAATATTTGGAGGTAAACATCGCTATACAAGACCAATGTAAATCATTAAAAATTAAGTAATTACGTGTGAATGGGTACGCATTCTATTTTATTCAAACAATTACAGTTCATAGGTACGTTTAACCATTAGAAGGCTATACTATGAGTATAGAGTCCCGTTGATTCCATTAGTAGCACCCTTTGAAACGAATACAAATTTAAAGTATATAATTATTCTAATAAATTTTATCTCATGTTATTTAGAAGCTGTTGTGTTTTTTTGCTAAAAGTAATAAAAGATTAATATATAACAAACATCTTCTAGCTGCGCCCCGCGGTTACACTTGCGTGGCGATAGATGATGTTGATGATAAAAAGTATCCAGCGCGTAATCTCTACCTCTATAACGAATTTCAACAAAATTAGTCCAGCCGTTTGAACGTACAGAAGTAACAAACATACAAGCACGCTCAGAAACCTTCGCTTTTATAATATTAGTTCGATGAGGATCAATTTGTTACTACCAATATAGCGATAGTTTTAGGATGTGTTGTGATTCAGTACATTCAATATTTGTTAAAATAGTTTTATGTGGAAATATTTGTGCTGTCTTGTAATAATTAAAGCAACCTAGAAACTAGTATTTGAATACAACGGTAGGTATGCGTATACTGCATTTTGCAAGTAATGCATTTTCAATCGTTTTCGTAACGCGATCTTTACCTCCTAATATTTTGCTTTCTATAGGGTACAACAATATTTAATAAAAGTATGTGTCCTATAATCATATATTACTTTCACACGGAAACTTAAAAATAAACAGAATGGCGGTGGGTTGATATGCCACAAAGGTTCTATTCTTTAATTATTATATTCTTATTAATAAGTAAAACCTTCTTTTGAGAAATCAGTGTAGTGTATCTATGGTCATTGCTTAAAAATTTAATTTTACTCTACTACTTATCCTGGTTTCATTCAAATAGTGTGGTCACTCTAGTTAGCAAATCCTTACGGAATACTGAAAATTAACTTTTTTTATAGTTGCCGAATATATTCAGCGATGAATCGTACTTTGAAATTTAGTAGTCATTACTACTAAATATTAGTGTCATTGGCTTTTGATTTCTTTGTGATTTTAGGTAGGTACAATAAATTGTTTGTATGCAGAACGTCAGGATTGAAGAGCCAATTTATATGCGTTGTTTTACCAAATCTATTCAGTTTTGCTACTTTATTCCTATATTACAAATTTGAATACTCTCCCTACTAAATGATAATAAAGTCGAAAGTTACAATGGACCGATCACATGTTTGGAAATCCACCCTCTTATATATAGATTGAGGAGCCACACTAATTGTATCGTATCTTTTTTAATTTCATTAGTAAGAAACTCGGACTTTTAGTAGGTACCATACACGATTACTACTAAATGATACCAAATTTTCAGATATATTGAACCACTACTTTCGAAAATCTAGGTGGCTCCTCAATTCAGATGTTTAGATTGAGGAGCCACTTTTGAATTGATATAACTTTTGATGCATTATACTACAAATTCTAGAATTTGTCCTACAAAATTTTAAGATTTGGTACTAAATGAGGGTGAGAGTTTACTTTTAAAACCTGGAGTGGCTCCTCAATCCATACGGACATAAATGTTGTTGGTTTTTTCCTTCAAGACATTCAGTACTAGACTGGCGTGTATGAAGAATGTGTTATGATACTGAAGCAGGTGGTGCACACTGATCAACTCAGTACCGTATCAACATCGCCTCATCAGTATTTGTCTTGAACTCCTTGCTGCAACGCATATTAACCAACGCCATATCGTCATCGCCTGACTCGGGACAAGCTGGTGAGTGTGCTGAAGCTAAACGCCTGTGCTATCCTTAGAGTCGCCTCTTACGACACCCAATGGGGGGTCAACATTCTAGTCCGGTACTGGTACACCTCCTGTGGGGAGCTGAGATAGTAAGGAAATAAAATCCTATCATCATCAGAAAAAAGAAACATCATGCCTACCTCAGTACAGTTTTTTCTATAGTGGTTGTTTTGTGGTGTTCGATAGGACTCGGGCGTGGTAGTGAGCGAGGCGAGCCAGGGCTCCATCGAGGTGCTCGACAAGTCGACCACCAGCCAATGGAGCGAGTCGGACGAGGCGCCGCCGCCCGACCGGGCCCCCGGACCCGACCTCGACGACAAACAGCCCGACAGCATGACGCCCGACGAGGCAGAGATACTGCTCAGCTCCAGGTGAACACAATCTTCCACCACCACCATCACCATCATCATCTTATTCTTCCTACCCTTAACTTACTAATGTAGATTCTTTACGTTTTCGCTGACAATACATAGGCTGCAATGACACTTTTGTGACTTTTGTGTGTTTTGACTCCGGTTTTATCGCCGGCCGCCGGCCTATCGCTATATACGAAATCCTTGTCCCATGATTTATATCGTTGTAGATTTTAGGATGTAGATCTAACCTTCCTACAAGGGTTTTCTCATGCAGAAAAGTTACTCCCGATAATATATCAAGTACGAGTTGGTATGTCTATACTAATATTATAAAGAGGAAAGATTGACTTTTTTGTACGTAACGAATAAACATCAAAACTACTAAACCAATTTGAAAAAATCTTTCACCATTAGAATCCTTTTTTTTTTTTTTTTTTTTTTTACAGGGGGAAATGCGTTACGCATACCCGCAGCTTTGGGGAAAAACTTACGGGTTATGTGGGACTCGCCTGTCGGCGGGCAGCGCGGCTAAGTTCGCTGCCCCTCGGCAGGAATACCCACTAAAACCACCCTGGTGTTCCACGTTTGCGCTTGGACAAGGGAAAGGTCACAGTTGCCCTTATCCTGTTCCCTTGCTTAGCGTCTGTCCGTTTTAAGACTCAACTCCTGGTGACGCTTGGTCACATAAATCTCTATTGTGTGGTGTGCCGGAACACTGACACACCACACAACCACCTCATTTCGCGTGCACCACGTTCCCCAACATGTTGCACAGAACCAGTCAGGGAGCGAAAGTCCTGGCGTACGCCCTGCGTTTACGCCCGGTCCTCCTGCGGCGGAGAGGATCCGCTAATGGGTCTTCCTCTCGACGCCGCTCTCCCTCTTCTTTTTGGGCAACAACGGTCTCGCAGTAGGCTTGAACCGCATCCCAAGCTCTCTCGCTACCGACCATCGCATTGACGACGGCCGGCAGCGATAGGTCGGGACCAACCGCGTATACGAGCATAGATCGCTCCGTTGCCCACTTCGGACAGTTTGCAAGAGTGTGCTCCGCCGAGTCTTCGGCAGCACCACACTCATGACACAGTGGAAGTCGCTCTCTCCTCGCCACGTTGCATAGGTATTTACCAAAACACCCATGCCCGGTAAGCACCTGCACGAGGCGATAAGAGAGCGACCCCCACGCTCTGTCCAACCATTCATTCAGCACCGGACGGATGGCCGCAATCGTGCGGTGTCCGGCGCTCGGCTCCTCCAGTCTCAGTGCCCATTTGCGGAGGGCCACTTGCCGGGCGTTAAGTCGCCAGCGCTCGACCTCTTCAGGGAGCGGCATAGATCCGCGACTCTTTGCAACGGCAGTTCTCGCATATACCTCCGCAAGTATTTCTGCTTCAAGGTTCCAGGGCAAAGAGCCGGCCAGAACGCACGCAGCCTCAAAAGAGACCGTGCGATATGACCGGGTCACCCTGAGAGCCATTACCCTCTGCGGGCGACGCAATAGCGTCCTGTTAGGGGCGCTCAAAGAGCATGCCCAAATGGGTGTCCCATACAGTGCAACCGATCGTGCCACCGCTGTAAAGAGGCGACGGCACTTGTCATTTGGTCCACCAAGATTCGGCAATAGCCTAGTCAAGGCGGACGTCACCCTCGAAAGTTTTGGAGCAAGGAGTGTAAAGTGCTCCTTGAATTTCCATCTGCCATCGAGGACGATGCCCAGGTACCTCATCGTCGACCCAACGCCGATGGAAACTCCGCCCACAATCAGATGAGCTCCTATTGGTGGCGCATTTCGAGGCCCGTGAAAACACAAGGCCTCGGACTTGTTAAGGGCCACCTTCAAACCCAATCGTCTGATTTTGCCCACCACGAGGGCGACTCCAGCCGTTGCCTGCAGGCTAGCCTCCCGGTAAGTTCGGCCACGCGCAGTGACCAAAGTGTCATCGGCATAGCACGTGACACGAACACCCCGAAGAGTGCAGCCGCGAATGGCCCAGTCGTATCCTATGTTCCACAGGAGCGGTCCAAGGACCGACCCCTGTGGAACGCCACATTCTACCTTCCAGTTACCCCAACCATTTTGTGTGGGGTAGGTTATAGACCTATCCGTTAGGTAAGTCATGACTGTCCGCCGCAAGTATAGGGGCACTCCGTGATATCGGAGCGCTTCCTCTATACATACGTGGGGGAGGGTGTTGAAAGCATTGGCGATGTCTAATGACACAGCCAACACCACCCCCCCTTCAGCGACTTCCTCTTCAGCTAGAGCCCTCACCTGCGCAATAGCGTCAATGGTGGACCTGCTCCGCCGGAACCCGAATTGATTCTCCGACAGGTTCGGGCCAACGAGATCGAGGTGCTTGGTGAGGCGGGTTGCGATGACGCGCTCAAAGAGCTTACTCGCCTCATCGAGCAGCACGATCGGTCGATAGGCTGCCGGTGAATCCATTGGACGCCCTTCCTTCTTCAGCAACACCAACTTGCCCACCTTCCACTTCGCGGGGAAAGTTTGCCCTCTGAAGCTGGCCGTTAGAAGGGCCCTGAACCTATCATCAAGACCATTCCTGAGGGCCAACACCCACACACGACCAGGGATTCCATCAGGGCCAGGGGCCGTGTTTTTGGCCTGAAGCCTCAACACGGCGGCTCCTAGTTCCCCCACCGATACCTCCGGGATCTCTACAGTCTCGTCTTCCTCCACGGGCTGATCGAGCATTTGCGGAGCCACATGCTCACTACGGGGAGGGAACAGTGTCCCCACAACGCTCGCCAGCAGCTCTGGTTCCAGTGTAGACGTGAGGGGTGAGGTCCATGGACGAAGTTTGCTCATAACGAGCCTATACGGCCTACCCCATGGGTCCCTGTCCAGCGAAGCGAGAAGTTCCTCCCACGCCCTCTCCTTGGCCTCACCAATGGCCGTGCGCAGCTCTTTCTTGACGTCCTGATAGGCGCTATAAAGGCTCCTCTCCTCTTCCTCGTCTCGTCCGCTCAGTCTACGACGTCGATATCTAGTGTACCGACGTCTTGTTGACACGCATGCTGCACGAAGACGAGCGAGGTCCTCAGACCACCAATAAACCTGTCGGCGAGAGGGCAGTCTGGTTACCCGCGGCATAGCAACATCACAAATATGTGACATTGCCTCGCAAAACCAGATCGCCTCACTGTTGACGTCGATGGTATCCGGGCTCGGTGTCCAGCCCTCTACGAGAGAAGCCTCGATCACTGCATCCTTATCCAAGCACTTAAGAGCCCAGCGGGGTCCTAAATCTGATGCGGGCCGATTGGGGATGTTCGAGCTTGTGGGGGAGGGGGAGATGGAAAACCGGATATACCGGTGATCCGACAGGTTCTCCACACCCTCCAACACTGCCCAGTCCCGAATGCGACACGTCAGGGGTGGGCTAGCGAATGTAACGTCCACTATGGATTCACCCATCCATCGAACGCACGTGCTGGTCGTTCCACGGTTTAGGACGTCCAAACCATTTCCCGCTACCCACTCTTCTAAGACTTCACCTCTGGGTGTAGTGACAGGGGAACCCCACGCCGTCGACTTTGCATTCAGGTCCCCAGCCACTAATATTGGGTGGGACCTGCACCATGCTAGCTGGGAGTCCATTTCCGCCAGGAAACTCTCAAATTCTGCGAGAGTGCGATTTGGTGAGAAGTAAGCCCCGATTATCACCATCTCGCCGACCAGAACAGCGACGAAGCCTCGACCTTTATAGTGCCGCCTTATCACGGCAACACTAGGCCGCACCATCACCGCAACCACCCCGGTTTGATCCCCGACCCAGTCATCCCGAGATGGAACCAAGTAAGGCTCCGTAACGATTGTGATATCAATCAACCACTGCGCCACGCTTTGAACCAAAAGGTCTTGAGCTCTGACGCAGTGGTTGATATTCGCCTGTAGGAAGGTGACAGCCATACTAATCACCCGGGACTGTCATCTCTACCTCATTTGTCCTGTTCGGTGGACGGGTGGGCTGAAACATAGTCTGCGCCGCCTTTCCTCTTCTCGCCACTTTATGGCTGGGAGCCGAACATTTGCTCCCCAGCCCATGGTTTGCAGGCTTCCCCAGCTCTGCACAAAGTGTACAATGGGGTTTCGCGTTACAGCTAGAAGCACGATGACCGATCTGACCGCACCTGTAACACTGTTGGCTACGGTCGACGGTTGCGGTGCACCGTGCCTTGACGTGTCCTTTTTCTAGGCATTGAAAGCATCGAAGCTCACGCTTCTGCAGGAGCTTTATGCTAGCCGACACCCAGCCCACGAGCAGACGTCCTTCTGCAATCTTTTTTGCACGTGTGGTTGGGCAACTCACCCACACCGCATACAAACCAGATTTTTGCTGCCTGGGGGTGCCGACCTTTACCTGATCAGTCGAACATCCTCCCTTCTTAGTAATGGCAGCTGCCACCTCCTCGCCAGTGACTGACTCATCCAGGCCGGTCACAAGTAGCTCCTCGCATTTAACAGGCCTGGACACTAGTATGTTGTCTTCCTGTGCATAAACCTCCTTTAGCTTGGAAGCTAAAAGATCTGCCTTCGGGCCACTGGTAGCACCTGGGACCTCGATAATTGTGGCCCCTGTCACCGCCCGTTTGAATCTGACCGATTCTATATTGAGGCAAGTCAGATCAATCCCTTTTTTGGCCTCTGCGATCACCTTTTTATACGTAAGTCCCTTGTCCGCAGCAGCAGGAAGAATGGTAACTACCACTGCCTCGGACTTGGGAGTACGCAGTTTCGCCTTGGAAGGCTTCTCTTTTCGGGTCTTGGCCTTTGAGGCGCTCTTCTTCTGGTCTCTTTTCACAACCGTCGCCATAAACGGTGGCTCCGGAGGCAGCGGACTTGCTTCCTTTGGTACTGGAGTGGATTTGCCAGCACCTTTCTTATTTTTGGTCCTCTTCTTCTTCTTTTTCTTCTTCTTGGCCGTCTTCTTCGTCTCCGTAGAGGAGAACTCCCTGGGATGGATCTTGGCCGTTGAAGTCGAAGCCTTTGTTGAGGTCGATTTCTGAGGCCCCACCTTGCCCTGTTGGTCTGATGGGCATCCAAACGTTGAAGTACACGGAAGGGCCTTCGCTGAATTTGTCTTATCCGACTTGCGGTTGTCATGCGCCAATGAGGGACGGAGGCGAGGCTCCGGGTTCAAACGGGGCTCCAGCCCCTCAATCCGGGCGTTGAGCCTTTCCGACAGACGACCGAGGATACGAGCCTCCATTTCGTCTAAATTATTCTGAGGATGCGACGGTGGTGCAGCAGATTGCTGCCGCATGGCCGCCCTCAGCTTAGCCATCTCGCTCTTCAGGTCATCCATCTCGGCATGGAGACGACTGTTGGCAGCCTGAAGACGCCGAGTCTCATCGTTGAGGCTGTGCTGTGCAAGTGCCTCTGTAGCTCTCTTAATTTCGCGGATGGCGCCCTTAAGCGCTGCAACAAACGTCCCCTTCAGATGTGAAGACTTTGTCGCCACCATTTCCACAGCTTTTAGGCTGTCCACGATTTTCTTCTCCAGTGCTGCCGAGGTCTCCAACTCCGGTTGAGAACCTGCTAGCTCTTGCAGTGAGCCACGTGACTTTGATAGCTCACGAGAGTCATCCGCGCGGGCCTTCAGAAATTGCCTTCTAATAGGGGCGCGGCCACGTTTTGATGCCACCACTTTGGGAGACGGAGCAGACGGGTCGCTCAAAGAGCCATCGTCACCAACCTCCCTAGACCTCTTACGAGGTTGCCAAAACCTGGCAGGACAGGTCTCATCGAAGTTTAAAGAAGCAAGAGACTCCATTGAAACCATGCTGCAAATGGATGTCTCCGATGCAGCTTCTCCGACAGCTGCAGCAGAGACGGGTATAGCGCGAGTGTTACGCTCCCGCTCTGCTTCTATGTCGGGATTTGGATTGGAAGATATGCCACAATCTTTGCGCTCCATGTCCACTCCATCCTTTATCTTCGGAGTAATTCGGTGAATGCTCCGTTCACGTTGGAGCACCGCTCGAACCTCCTTAAGGTCGACGCTATACTGAGATGGTGGACGTTCTGACACACCAGCCGCCGACCTCGCGCGGAGCCGTGCAGATGCACGCACTACCGCAACACACGTGTTTTGAATCTCAATATTATTTTCAATGCGGCGATCAGTGTCCCCCCCAGAATACGAGGGACAGCCTCCCGAAGGAGGGTCGGATTGTCCCGTAAGGGCTTTACCGACCTGGGGTAGTTTACAAGTCTCTTTGTAATCGTCCATTGTTCGTTTTTTTACCAGTTTTAAGGCGTAGCGGCCTCAATACCCTCGAGACTGCACATACTGCAGCCATCCATCCCATCGCCGGGCATCAAAACTTTGGAATAGGATGGCACAGGTGAATATGAAAGAAGTGAAATAAATGGAAGACAAACAAAACGAAATGAAACGAAGTCTCATCTCACGCCATAGTTCAGGCTCTCATTAAAAGAGATACGAAGCAAGGGGAACGAGAAAAGATGAAAGATAATGGGGTTAAACGAAATGGAACTGATGAATGTGATGCTGATGCGATCAGATGACGCGGCGCCTGACGGTGTTCTGTTACGTTTGTTTCAGAAGGAAACAAACCAATAACGGGCAGCACCACGGGAAGGTATCCGTCAGACTTGCCTTAGGGATCATCACGACTTGCGCTCTCCCCTAAGACCGTTGCCTCCTTACCCATCCGGGATGAGTAAGGAAGGCCTGAGTTTATCCAAAACAAGCAGCGCGAGGCATGCAAGCTAGGCAATGCAACTATTAATGAATAAACCCAGACCCGCCCTCACCATTAGAATCCTACATTATCCCGGATGAACATAGGCTATAGAATATTATCAAAAATATGTTTTTTTTTAATTTTTGTGAAATACTCGTGCGAAGCCTCGTCGGGCCAACAGCAATCAAATTGACAATCCGACTAATGTGGTACTCAGCAAAATACCTTTCTGAAAGGTTTATATAATACTAGCTGCAACCCACGGTTTTACCCGCATAGAGAATGATGACAAGTGCCAATGATAAGAAGTTTTCTATGTTTTAATTCAGGACCTGAACCATCAATATTCCAAGTTACATTGAAAACTGTTCAGTCGTTTCACCCTGAAGGCGTAACAAACATCGTCACTCACAAACTTTCCCAATAATAGTGTGATATGATGTGAAGTGTGATGTGATGATTATTGTTTTTGTTCCGAGACATGTCTAAAATATAAAGAATTCGTTGTAACAAAATCAATACATATCCAACTTTGTCTCTTTCTATACTCAAACCTAATACCTATGTTAATATACTAGCAGCTGTACTATGCAGTTCTAACCACTGTAATGACTACTATTCTTACTACAGATTTTATATTGTTGGAGCTGATTCTTGACTGTAGAGAATATGGATATATATATGTAATTCTTATAAGTTTACCTGAAAAGCTGTTAAGATTCATCATCTTTACAGCATGTTGCTAAGCACGGTCAAATGTTTGCCGATGCGTTTTCTTATCACGATTTGATTTTTATGTCCTACAAAATTCGTCCTCCAAAACCTAGGCCCTCTATTATTCTGCAACGCAACTTTAGCGGTATTAATGAAGAACACTTCCTTGCCTACGCAGAAAAGATTGACTGGTCTTCTGATATGATCAACCCCTTACGTTAATCCCAAAATGCGAAGCGAGCTATCGAATAAATGTGATAATCGATCTTTTTACCATTACTATAGGATGCGATGCACCGTCACAATTACGCGGCACCTTATTCGATTACACACTATAATTTTAATACATAGGTGAATATGTAGTGTATGCGCAGTACTTTATAAATAGATTTAATAGATTTTTGCATGGTGGTAGGGCATTATGCGAATGCCCGCCTGGCTAGCTACCACCCTCAAATTGAAAATCTGTCGCCAAGCACCTAACGGTGTGTTCCGGCAGCTATCCTTGAGAGCCAGTCATTCTAGGCTAGCCTGAACAACATCTTCGACCACATCATCACTTACCATCAGGTGAGATAGTGGTCAAAGGCTAGCCTATAGACAATAAAAAAAAAAAATGTAATACCTCTAATTTATCAAATTGCTACCTGTTTTTAATCGACTTCCAAAAATGAATGAGGTTCTCAATTCGTGTCCTTTTTTTCGTGATTTACCAACCAAAAATCTTTATTACGTTACTTGCCAACTTCTTTGTTTCAATATCTTCCGCGCTTAAACGCATTAAAAGTGTCTATAGTCTTCCGTCAAATAATGTGCATGGTGCAACTTCCTTCCTTGTGTACATTGTATTTAGTAAAACCGTAAAATTCAACCGTATTTTGCTTTTCTATTTTTTTTTCTGCTCATGTTGTAATTTAGATCGGGGGATAAAGGTAACGTCATATCAATGATCCCTCAATATTAAGAACCACTGTACTAATCACCACACTTTTTCAAATACTTGTTCCTGTGTTTATGTGACATTTTAATGTGGTAAATATAACCAGCTGTACTCAAGCGTATTTGTCGAAATTGTCGCCTTATAGGTTTCTATAGGTGAGTTACTAGGGTTTGTATTAAATGCATCTCAAAAGTTGAGATCATCTCCAGATGCTGTTTTTAATTTAACGTCAAAACTGCTTCTTAAGATCGATTTTACTGCATTTATTATTATAAGCCTAAAGTTCTAGGCCTACGTGACTATCTCGACCAATACACGTTATTACAGTCGGTTATTTAACACATTAAAATGTTTCATATTTACGAGAACTTGGCATAAAATATTTATGTGACGTTACCTTATTTAATTGTTGATAAGTTCGATGATGTCGTTCTCTGTATATCTATTTCTTTAGTTTCTTATTCGTAGTGCTTGGTATTATTTTTAAATGTTGTATTTTTTATTCATTTGCATGCCACTCCGCACAACGCTTCATTCTTGCCTGATCACATTTGCAGCATTCTGGAGAAAAAACTTAGGTAAGCTCGTTGAGTCCTTACGCTCTTCTGTGTTTGTAGAGCTATCTCTTTATGTTTCTTTACTTTCAACTTGATCTTATTTCTGTTATAAAATATTTATTAGACTTACCTAACCTCTGCTACACCTTGGAACCGTAACTTAAGCTTAACTATATAATTTGACGATAATAAGACAAATTCCAGATAGTCAATGGTGTCAAATGTATAACAATCGTCTAAGTTGAAGTTCTTTATAATTCTCTAAATTATGGTAGTTCTTAATCTGTTCACACTACAATCCAAATTCGTATAAGGCCTGCGAATGATAGTCCTATATAAATTTGCCTTTTCTATTCAATTGTGGGAATGTTTTACACAGATTTAGACTTCATGTAACTTGGTGGTTTCTAAATTGATGTAAATTTGATATATTTATAGTATATTGGTATCTAGTCGGTACAGGATAAGAACACCACCCGTTTTGAATAAAGTATGGTAATTTTTATTAGAAACTGTATTAAAAACTTGTATCGCGGTCACCTACACCTTTGGTATATTTGAACTTAACCAAGACACTTTATTTCTAAATATGATTACAAGCACTATTTCGTGCTAAGCTAAAATCATATTTTACAAATTATTGGAGCACAAAATTTTATGCGCCGGGCGGGAATTTATATATAAATGCGCTAGGGTTATAAAAAAAATGTTGAGCTCCAATGATTTGTAAAATATGTAACCAAGACACGTTAGTAGAGATTCCTTCCGAGTAACGTGAGTAAAGTGTTGATGTGCGCAGACAAGAAGCTCTGCTGTCGGACGAGCAGGCGCAGGAGATAGTGGCGATGCTGTCGCCGCACGCTCTCTCGCACGACAATGGCGTCTCGCTCAACGACAGCTACCAGTCCGTGCTCTCCTACGAGAGGTATGCTTATTTTTTTAACAGATATAACAATACAGATTGACAATATCGTCTAGTGCAGATGCTAAGAGGTCAATGAGATTTTGACGGAACTAGTATTTGGCTTATAAGATGTTTAGCGGTAACCTTGGTCTATAACAGATTAATTTCTTCACAAGTCACGAACTGCACTGTGCCCGTCACCCTGAGACATAATGTTGTTAAGTCTCATGACAAGGACTGCTGCCGGAATACACATGGTATAGATTTTCTGCGTGAGGGTGGTAGCTAGCCAGGCGAGCATTCACAAAATACGCACGGCTATCATTGCTTCAAAGTACCACTTCTGCAACCACAGGCATCCGAGAGATATGCCGTCACGTCACCAAGTATTCACAGTAATTTCTGCGTTCCAGTGTTGCCTCATTTTCACCGTGCGATTTATGCGAACACCAATGCAAAAGACTCTTGTTTTAAGGTTTTCGTGCTTATTCTGCAGACTTCTTTTGAACAATTAGTAGTTTATCATTAAACTATCTAAAACACTGCATCTGTTATACAACTAAATGGCCAATGGCAGGCAGCACGTGCCACACTACCACGATATCCATGTATGTACCAGTAACGTTAGTAAATTGACGCACACTAGAACGTCTTAGTCTTAAATGAGTGGACAAATACAGGGTGGTTTTTTAACGGTTTCGATTTTCGGCTAGAAGTAATCCACTCAAGAGTAAACAACCATTGTGATATTTATTTCTATCGAAATTGGACCTGAGACCCCAGACTCTTTTGAGATTGTTAACTGTTTGTTTCCTTTTCTGACAAAAGATATTCTCAGTAGCAGTCCGGATCCGTAACTGTGTCCGGTAGATGGCACTATGTTCACCTCCTATGTCATGGTCTAAACATATGTGGCGAAATGTGGTAGCTTAGACACGTAAGAATATGTTGATTTTGTATCGTAATTTTAGATTTCGCCAAGTCCATTTGCAATATTGACCTTTATGCTGTTCAATGTGTGTATTAGTTTTGTTTGTGCACAGTATGCAGTCAGTGGATGAGAGCTACGAGTTCGTGTCGCTGGAGGCGGAGGCGGGCGGCGACCGGCGCCGGGAGCCGGCCGACCCGGAGCCGGCCGACCCGGAGCCGGCCCGGCCCGCCGACGGGGACGCCTCCGTCTTCGAACACTACCCGCCGCACTCGCTCCGGGAGCTCGGCGAGGAGAACGGCGTGCATTACTTCGAAGACGGACATTTCTATACCGAGGTGAGTACTCACTACTCACCGCCGCTCTAAAGTATAATCTACCATAGTGAAACTCTTCAAATGTCTCTGCATAACAGGTAGACACATCTTACGCTATAAAATAAATCGCTCAAATGGAGTTAATTAGCACCGTTGCACGTAGTACACGTACACGTTTGTCGGTCGTTTCAATTTATATACAATTAATTATTTACTATTTCTAATATAATTTACCTAAAGAATTTTTATGCGTCTGTAAGATGTTGTCAATGTTAATTTTTTTTTACTCTATTTAGCAGTTTAAGTCAAGCTAAAATTACTCATTAGTCCGTATTGTCAGCTACATTTTAATACAATGACGTACTAAGTATATCATTAGAAAAAAAAAGTTACAATTTGAGGATTGATTGTTTAGTGAAGTTTGTTGAGTAGACCACTTCTGACTCACGAGTAATGATAAGTTCATAGTATTCTCGGTTTTGAAACTTTTTTTTAGTAATGTTAATAGTTTTTGTCTATGTTTTTTTATGAGATTATCCAAGGACTCAATTAGAAAATTTCGTCGGTGCAACAAAAAGTTCAACAAAGTTTCTGACCAAAATCAAGCACTGGTGTTTTGTAAAGTTCTTGACGAAAATAAGAGATGGTGGCCTAAAAAGGTGACCGTTTACAAGGATTCCATCCTTTGTTCTACCGTTCAAAAGTGGTCAAGTGAATTTAAAAGAGTCAAAGAAAAATATAGAGAAACATGTAATCAATTGTCCTTTGTAAAATTAAAATTAACTAAGTCATTAGGTACTCACATATAAACATATTCCTTACTATTTGAAATAAAAAACGTTGCGATTCTGTACATGTATTAACAAGTTTTACCGCAAACAAAAAAGAAATAAAAAATATGACACAAAACTAGTAGGTATCTAAGTTTTCGTATAGTAAACTGACTTTGCTTCTTCACGAAAAAGTGCTGGCTTACTCAAAACGCGTTTCCTAGGCCTATTGAGGAGTGTGGTTTTCATGAGATCAGTCATCCACCATGCAGCCCAAACCTAGCACCAAGTGAGATTATTTTTAGTTCCCGAAGCTGAATAAAGAGATTCGTAATTATGTTTTTACAAACAAACATATTTTTCGACGATGAAGAACTCGAAGCGGTCTTAAACGATTTTTCAGAGAAGTATGAAAGTTATTGTTTAGAGAGTATTGAAAAGATAATTACGCGTTGTAAGAAGTGTATTGATATTTCGGGAAACTATATAGATATATAAAATTATTTTAGATTTTTCTGTCTTTTCTTCCATATCCATACCGAGAATATTTTGAACTCTCTTCGTATAGACATATCTTTAACTCCTAGTTCGTACGAGCTTTGTTACACATAACACTGTAAACAGCGCCCCTAACAGAAACTCTAATCAGTACTAATAATATTATAAATGCGAAAGTAACTCTGTCTGTCTGTCTGTCTGTCTGTCTGTTACGCTTTCACGCCAAAACTACTGGACCGATTTGAATGAAATTTGGTATGGAGATAGTTTGAGACCCGGGAAAAAACATAGGATAGTTTTTATCCGACTGCGCAAAAAGAGGTTAATGTTTTCGCGCGATAAAAGACATACGCGCGGGCGGAGCCGCACCCGGAAAGCTAGTGAACTATAAATATGTAAGCCGTTTTACGTTACTTTAAAACGTTAATTTAGTAACGTAAGCTAGAAAACCATTACGACACATATGTCTAACTTCTAATTATAAAATTCTATTTTTCAGGTTGCTGGTCTTCCTCCCGTAGAAGAAGAGGAAGATGACGATTATTACGCGCCAGTATTTGTCAAGAAAAATACCAAAGTGAAATTTAGGTAATTTTTTCAATATTGTGTAATTAAAGAAAGAAAACATTCGTAAATTGACTTTTTCAACGGAAAAATGTATCGACAACGAATCAATGTAGGAAATATACTACAGTCTTTGTATTGTTTAACAAATTTTGTAAACACACATTGTGACCGATGAGTGATCGGATTGCGGAATGGTTGCCGGGAGTCTCCGGTAACAGTAATATCGGTGTGAGTGGGGCACTTGGCAGCATTAATTTTTTATCATCTAAAATTGTGAAAACACTGCTTTTAACAGGTAATTTGGATATAAAAAAAAATCTCATTGTCATTATTAATTTTAGATCGAGGATTATAAATTTGAAATGAGTCAAAAAAAGCTTGTTCATAGTCTACATGAACAAGACATGATGGCAAATAGATGGTAGTGTAAGTTTTTTTATTTATAGCTTATAGTCTAGCCTTTGACCACTATCTCACCTGATGGTAAGTATTGATGTGGTCGAAGATGTTGTTCAGGCTAATCTAGAATTACTGGCTGTCAAAGATAGCTGCCGGAACACACCGTTAGGTGCTTGGCGACAGATTTCTACTTGAGGGTGGTAACTAGCCAGGCGGGCATTCCCTAAATGTCCTACCACATTGCTTTAACGACTGCTATTCTAAGGCAACAACCGGGACCGACGGCTTAACGTGCCCTCCGAAGCACGGAAGTCATCTTTTTATAGTAGTTTGGCGGGAGTTCTTGCATTGAACATATTTTATTTACATTTCAAATTATAAGAGCACAACATTCTTGTCTTCAGCGGTGACCTCTAGCTTATCGGCTATATAACTCGTAAGAAATTAAATAATTGTTTTATTTATAATTTCAGTACGAATCCAATGCGTGTGTTCTCAACGCACTCGGTCCGTGAATACGACCGTCGCAACGAGGACGTTGACCCCGTGGCGGCCTCAGCCGAGTACGAGTTGGAGAAGCGAGTAGAGAAGATGCACGTGTTCCCCGTAGACCTCATCAAAGGGGCCGACGGTCTCGGCCTCTCCATTATTGGTATGATACTACTTATGACGGAAAGATGAGTGTAAAGAATGAGAAGATTGAAGCAGTGATGGCTCAGTAGCATTGGACTGCCGCGCAGCAGACCATGGTTCGAATCCCGCCGCTGGCTTGAGCTACACCGCATGGTGGAAGGGCATTATGCGAATGCCCGCTTGGCTAGCGGGCACCACCCTCAAGTAGAAAATCTGTCGCCAAGCTACTAAAGGTGTGTTCTGGGAGCAGTCCTTGACAGCCAGTGAAATTACAGGCACATGAGACTTCACAAATATGTCTCAAGGTGACGAGCGCAGTGTAATTCGTGACTTGTGGCGAAATGCATCTGTTATAGGCAGAGGTTAGTCCGCTTAACATCAGGTGGGCCTCGAGTTTGTTCCATCACAATAACATAAAAAAAAAGATAATTTATAAAATTGACGTTTTGTATTTCCTTGTTTTTCCTCCCAAAACTGAGCCGATACATTTTTTTATTGGCATTATAATTTTAAGAAAGAAAATATCTATGCTCTGATTATTTTCTTTTATATTAAAAGCTTTAAAAAATTGTCTTTGGGTCCTCTGGAAAGTGCTGCGATAAAATGGGGATTTCATGTGATTTATGGGGTTATATCTTTTTAGTAATAATTATTTGATGAAAAAAGGAAATGACCGGCGCGTTTCTATAGTTGGCTTAGATTTGAAGCAAAAATATTAGGCATTATCGTGGATGAAAATAGGGGAGTACATATGTGTATGGTGAACCGCACGCCGCCTTCCCTCTTAATTGTTGCTAGCATAGTTATCGCTATCTCACCGTATACATAATGTACCAATAATGTCATTGACCCCGTGTTGACCTGTGTGAGCTACGAGTTGGACTAACAAGGCGAGAAAATGCACGTGTTGCCTTTCGAAATTAATAAAGAGGCCGACGGTCTGGGCATCGCCCATTATTGGTATGGCAGAACCACGTTGCCATTAATAATTTACGGCATTTCACATAGCAACTAAGAATAATATTATTCTTATCATGGCAAAAATCTAATTGCTAGTGACCTCTGTTGAGAAAGGTGTTGATCGAAAACTCGTTTGTTCGCATTGGTTAAGGTATAAATCCTGATTTTATATTACAAAATTACAAATTTACGAGAAATAAATTCTAGTCATGTGCGGGATTCGAAGCTGCGTCCATCCACCCCTTTAGCCGGGGTATGCTCTAACCAATTGAGCTAACATGACACAATAGCTCATAACTTTAATTCTTGCTCTCGTTCTTCAACCATCCGATACGATGGAGCGACCCCCATAGTTCAAATTGCGTTGTACTACAAACAAGACCTATTTTGCAATTGGTTTTAAACTTGTAAATGATGACGCAACCTTATAATTTTTCGCCTAGCAGGCGTTATTGCAAATTTAACTATATTAAAACTGAGTTTATATGTTTCCAAACATACCAGATGGACTTTTAATGTTTAAGGGTACAATAAATAATCACTATTGGGAAGCAATAATATTTATTTAAAGCTACATGAAAATTGTATCTATTATTTTGTCAACCCTGCTCCCTACAGCTACTAAGAAACGGAAATGCGTAAAATGATGTACAGTAATGTATAAAATATGTAAATACTATTGTAATATTAATGACTGTATGGGCAGGGGGCCTTTTTCAATCCCCGTAGTCCCAAACTTTACCATGTACGTCGTGGCGTATTCTACTGGGTTCCTGGAAGTCACAGGAAGACACCAGCCGATCTACGTGCTGTTAGGCAAGTGGGTATAAGAAATGGCAGGAACAACACTCACCAACTTACGGCTCGCGAGTCGCTCCGTCGAAGGGGGTTTATGTCAAAACACCTTAACTTATTTGATTGCAATCAGACTTAGTAGGGAATTATATTAGAGTAAACCTCCCTCACTCCAGATGTCGAAGCACGTAGCCCGCTGAAGTAGAGATCCGTCTTGCCGTTGCCTACTCACTATAAACTTCACACTGTTATATGCAATGTTAAATGCTGGACGCCCGGCGTCAGGAATAACTGGGTTGCCTCACCCAAACAATCCGATTTGTCATTGATTTACTATTTTCACACACAGTACAGGACCTCCTGTTTTAAAACCTTGAGCATGACCGCGCGCGTAATTCCGAGGGGCTTATGGACCGAACATCACAGTCGAACGCAACAATCGAACTCTGCTGGCGAACTAACTTCAAATTAAATAAATGGCTGACCGGCGGCCGCACCGTGCCACACACATTGACAATAGATCGCGTCCTCGCTCAATTAAATGAATAACAAGATTCGCATCCGCGCGAATATGAACACTATACGCCCCGAGATAGGGTTCAAACCTGATTGCATACCGAACAATAACCATGACAATGAGGTGATATTAAATTTTACTTTTAATTATATATACCTAATAGACTAGGTTTTGACAACTATCTCACCTGATGGTAAGTGATGATGGGGTGGAAGAGATAGTTTTAGGCTAACCTAGAATTACTGGCTTTCAAGGGCATATGCCGGAATACAACTTTAGGTATTTCGCGACAGATTTTCTACTTGAGGGTTGTTGCTAGCCAGAAGCGCATTCGCACAATGCCCTACCAATATACTCTTCAGAAAAATATAAAGACGATATGTATACATAAAAAATATTATTTTCAGGAATGGGAGTAGGTGCCGACGCCGGCTTGGAAAAACTGGGCATATTCGTGAAAACAATCACAGAGAGCGGCGCCGCTGCGAGGGACGGACGTATCCAGGTCAACGATCAAATCATCGAGGTCGATGGAAAGAGTTTGGTAAGTCTTGACGTACATGTTATTTGGTTACAATCTTACTGGATGGTAAGAAATATGATGTGCTTCTAACAAATGATCTAAGTCTCGTATCGATTATGATTGTAGGTTGGTGTAACACAAGCGTACGCGGCATCAGTTCTCCGTAACACATCGGGCCCAGTCAAGTTCCTCATAGGCCGTGAAAAGGATCCTGAGAACAGCGAAGTGGCTCACCTCATTCGGCAGTCTTTGGCCGCTGACAAAGAAAGGGAGGAAAGGTATGTGTTGCTGTTACACAATTCATATTTAATATTTTAAATTTTTTGCTGTCGTAGCTGTAGAATATTATGCGGTAGAGTTGTCGGCTCGAGAATATAAGGACTGTTTCATATCCTGCGTTTGTCTGTCGTAAAAGACAACTAAGGATAGATATGCTTTATAAGCAGTATGGCACCATTCATGTTTTGAACGTTATTGCGTCATTGCTGCACATATGGCGTATAATTTGGCTCCTTACCAAAAAGTTATAATGGGTATACTACCAACGAGAACGTTTCTAAGGTGGGTTGACGTCATTATATAGAACAAATATGCCAGTTAACGACTGGCTGAGTTGATTATATTGGTTAAATAATGTTAATAATCTAATAGTCTTAAATAGTTACCTAACATTTAATTCACGACCTAGGTCTGTTCTTGGTGAAAAATAAACTAAGTGTGTCACATGATGTACGGTAACGTAAAATAAATATTTCTTTATGCATCTGTCAGGCGAGAATAGATCTGAGCGGGCAGAAGCAATATTAATTAGGAAAAAAACCCTGATAATGCATTTGCGTTTGTGAAAGCTGAATCTGATAAATTTCCAATAATGTCAGGGCCAATCGCGAGCGTCAACGTCGGCAGCAAGTGGAAGAAGAGGAATCAAACCAGCCCACGCCAGCTGAAGCGGCCGCTTCGCAAACCAGACACCCGGAGATAAACGAACTACGCTCCTTCTTGCATGAGGTGAGTAACGCCGAAGAAGTAACTATCATCATAGTACACGAGTGAATAGAGTATTAATTTTTCAAGTTAGTATGTAAATTCTAAATAAGAGGTAAAGCGGTAAAAGTTCTATCCCCCGTTCTAAGTTTACGCTCCCGCGTATACATATATTTTGAAGCAATGATGGCCGAGCGATTATAGCAATAGACTGCCGCGCCGCAGGTCCCTGGTTCGATCCCCACCGTTGGCTTTATCGCATGGTGGAAGGGCTTTTTGCGAATGCCCGCCTGGCTAGCTACCACCATCAAGTAGAAAATCTGTAGCCAAACATTTAACAGTGTGTTCTGGCAGCAGTCCTTGAGAGCCAGAAAAATTACAGGCACACGAGACTTAAAAACTGTATGTCTCAATGTGAAGGGCGCAGTGCAATTCGTCACATGACGATGTCAATGCATTTGTTATAGGCAGTTGTTAATCCGCTTAACATCCTGCGGTGTGCCTGCTTGTTCCGTCACAATAACATAAAAAAAATACTAATAGCAGCGGGCGAAGCCGCCAATTCATTACAATAAAATACCATATTCCAGAATTTGATCCCTATAAGGACCTACTTGTGATATAAAACAGGTTTGCAGTTCCGGCCACCGTTTTCAAATATTTAATAATTAATTGATTATTATAAAACTAAAATCGGCCCCAAGACTTGGATATTTTCAGCATAAACCACTTGTAGTTAAATATTTACCATCAGTTTTCATTTGAAAAATTCACGAAACAAGATTAGCAATATACCGTATTGTGCTTGGTAATGGTTGCGCGATTGAATATGTTCCTAACTTTGTATCCGACTTTTCCAAATGTATGTTTTGAAGAATATCAAGAAAAAATTTGATATAGGGATAACTTTTACCACAGCGTTGCCCTTTTTTGTTTATAATACCTACTGGGATTCTTTTTTTTACTTTTCATTTTCAAATATTCGGTTTCGGACACAACAACTGGAGCGCAACATGCGAAATTTTATTATACTGAATAGTACATATACTATATTTAGTATACGATCCAAAGTTACATATTAAAAAAAACAATTTTATAAGTTAAAAATAACCCATTTTCGTATTCCTTAACTCAAACGGGTATAATATAAACTTACATAGATGGTAAGTGTTTATTTGGCGGATTTGATACCTTCTTATCTGAACTTTGTGTTTTCCAGCTTGTGGGTATGGAATCAGGCGGTGGCAGCAGCGATGAAATTAGCAGTCGGGTTCGCGAGTGGTGTTCACAGCGAGCGCCCGACGAACACTTGCGTCGCGCTCTCACCGCCGCTACTGATACCGCACATCGCGCTCAAAGGAAATATGATAAGGTAACACTGCCTCTGGCTCATATTATGATGAGACTACTAATGATAAAAGTGCTATATTTAGATATTGACAACAAGTTGTAGTTGTACAATGTCGCAAGTTCTGTACATGTGAAGTTAGAGTTGAGTAGTTGCGAGTGCTGATGGTGGACTTGCAGACTTGAGGTAGATAGAGTCAAAATACTGCGTCAACGGTTGTTTTTAATTATTAGTTAGTAAGAAGTTAATAGTAGTTTATGCAACTGTTATATAATAGAGGGTATTAAAACATGAGTGTAGTTTTTTGAAACGAGCCGCAGGCGAGTTTCAAAATAAGATTACACGAGTGTTTTAATTACCTGTATTTCAACTCTCTGCGGCTATACGCTTTTCTTGATTTTTCTGGCAAAAAACTATTCGTCAGTTTCGTAGCTGTTTCTAGAATGTCAGGTGGAGTTAAATCATCAGTATCGTCGGTGTTGCTTGACATTTTTGCTACTAAAGTTTTATCCAACAAAATATTACTCAAATTCGTATGTACCGCCGTATAAATAGCGCCAAAATGGAAAAAGTCTGTTATTGGTCTATTGGCTCGGAACCAGCGCAGCGCGTTGCGCGCGCATCTCGCTCACCATAGATAATGTGTACTTAAATTGAATTGAAACCTCTTTGGTCGGGACACATTGTACTTTAATAATAAAAAAATTGTTTTAAAGCATTGTTTTGTTAGGAGAACAATGCTTTTATTTAACTTTTTAATTTTCTTAAAGAAGTATGTACATAAAATATGCCAATAAAAGTCTGTATTTAATTTCATAATTAGAATATTACCGAATGAGATTATATAAATTACATTAAAAGTTTAGGAAATTCACATTCGGTGTGTGTGTGTGTGTATAGTTCGGAGTTCTATTGAGCACTCGTTCTAATATTTTACCGATTTAAGTATAAATGCAATGTACGCTGAATATGCAACACAGATTGCATCACAGTTAATATGCTGGTAAGAAATGTATGTTGAATCGTACAGTAGTTGTACGAAAAATAAGCTGCCTCTGAACTGCCATTTTACATTGCAATCCCCAACCATGTTCAAGAATCGTCGATCTGATAACGTTAGTTATCAACTGAGCCCAACTGCAATGGAAACATTGACCTCCTTACTTGCACATTGCCTAAAGCCCATAAACGACTTTAAAATATTTAGACTAGCCGTTTGAGAGTTAAATTTGCTAATTAGTTGACCTCACATTGGCTTTTTGGATATTTTGTTTAAATTAACAGTAGGGGCCAGTGAACCCAAAAAAGTTTGTGCCATCGCCTTGGTGGAACACCCACCAACCAACCCATGGTATTACCAACCTTGCGGTTATGAAGACCGAAACAGCATCCTACAAATTATCCCACCTACTATCTATCCTGTACACTCTTCCCCTTCTGGGGCTGTCAAAAGATGGCACAAACGACCTTCGTGGTCGGGTAGTTCCTCGCGCTCTGCGCGCGAATCTGCCAACAGTGCGCGAATTCGCTGTTTGAATCCTGTAGCATCTCCGCGTAGTATATCGGTCCTTCCGCGAGACGGGAGACCCCGTTCATCAGTCTGCTACGCATCTCCTCATACAGAGGACAGTCCCACAAAACGTGGCCTGTCCTCCTCTGCCGCACCGCAATCACACATCCCTTCTTCTCGCAGATTCATACTAGCGAGCCGTTTACTGAAACAGCCATTCCCCGTCAAAAGTTGTGAAACTGCGTAATCCGGCTCTACCCAATGCGCCTTGAGACGCTCACCGACGTCGGGAAAGAAATATATAACTCGCGTCCCTTTACGTTTCGTTTGTCCACCTTTCCTGCCAAATTGCCACAACCTCCGCGTCGATAGCCTTCCGCCGATCCAGCACTTCCTCCCGTGCGTGAACCCCGTGTGCCTTGGTGGGACGATTGTTGTTTGCCTGAGTAGTGTATATGTATGTGTGTTGTGTTGTTGGTTGGGCAGGCTCGGCGCGCGCTGCGCGAGTGGCGCCGCACGCGGTGCATGGTGCGCGCGCGCGAGGAGTGGTGGAGCGGCGCGCTGCGGGACGCGCACCGCGAGTACGGCGCCGCGCTCGCAGCGCTGCACGACCGCGTCGCCAGGCTCGAGGTGCTGCTGCTCGTGAGTACCACTACATTTAACTCTACATATGTTAAGGAATCGAAACACCATTCTCAGGACAATATCCAAATAGTACTAGGTCCAGTATTACTATAGACTGTTTTTTTAACAAACGAGTACTGAGTATATCTCTCGCACATTTCCGATATTGACAGGGTCATTGCCGTCATTGGTCAATGCATTTGTTCTTGTTTTGAAATTGTTAAGGCCCGATCATATTGCATACTTATAAAATTTAGTGTAGAAAAAATTACGTTATTATTTTATGATTTAAATTTGCATACATAAAATATTCGTAACAAAATTTTCTCTTTTATGATATAAAACAATATTGTAATAGTATATAATTATATTATGCACTATAACATATAAATCAAATAATTCTACTACAATTCTTGTAATCTATACTTATAATAAAACTGTAACAGGACCAATTCTGTACATGGCAGATATTTTGAAAAAAATAATGTACAGTACTCTGTAGCTGATACTGATGCCGAAACTGTATTTTTTTTTATTTTTGTCTGTCTGTCTGTCTGTCTGTCTGTATCCCGGCCGCGCATCACTCCAAAACTACTGGATGGATTTCAATGAAACTTAGCATGGTTTGAGTTAATACTACAAGGTAGGATAATTTAGCGTTTTATCCCGTAATTTAGCATGGTTCCCTTGGGAGAGGGGATGAAAGTCAAAATATACACTTAGTTGTAATTTATTAACGCGTAGTCCGATTCCTTATGTTCTTTTTAGGGTTCCGTACCCAAAGGGAAAAAACGGTCTGTCCGGCTGTCCGTCCGTCTGTCCGTCCATCCGTCCGTCTGTCACCAGGCTGTATCTCAAGAACGGTGATAGCTAGACAGTTGAAATTTTCACAGATGATGTATTTCTGTTGCCGCCATAACAACAAATACAAAAAATTGGCCAAGTGCGAGTTGGACTCGCGCACGTTAAAACAAAAAAAGGTTAAAATACGAAGTCTTATGTTGTATAGCTAATGGTACGGAACCCTTCGTGCACGAGTCCGACTCGCACTTGGCCGATTTTTTTGTTAGAATAGTGGTACTTTAAAATTTACCCCGTAAATATTAAAAAAGTCATCGGGTTTGAAGTTCAGAAATAACAAACATCACAACCTAAATATTACGTTCCAAATAGCTTGACATCCAGAATGTACAGGAACCTTTGAACGTACGGCTCATCTTAAGCTGGCGTTTGCACTTTATCGTATAGGTATAATAGATAGGTCTGTAGTCGGACCACTCCAAAAGATTCTGATATTTCAAACAATAAAACACAGTTTTTTTTATTACGATAATTCACCACAATCAGTTTTTTTAACTACATATCTTTCTTTTGCCGGATACATTTCGGAGACTGCGCAATGGAAGTGCACAATGTTGTCTTAGGTTTTCGTGATTGTTACACTTTGTAATTAAACAACTTTGAACGGTTTAAATCGCGTATATTTATCATTATTTTTGTCCCGACGTTTCAAACACTTTGTAGTGATCTTGGTCACGGGGTGACTGTCGGGACAAAAATATTATTTATTTTGATTTTAATAACATGAGCAGAACCTATTTAAAATTAATGCGGCTATAGTCCAAGTAGGAATCGATGACTTACATATGTGTTAAGCACTCTCACTTTTCATTTAAAATATGAGGACGGTAAAAAAAATTTAGTTTTTCTAAATATTTACTAAAAATAATAAACATGAGAAGAAGATACAAAGATACACTATTTTTTTACCTTATATTTAGTTACTACCCTGTCAAACATTGTTGTGTTGTTATTATTTTTTTTATAAGTGAACAGACAGAACAGAGTATTTTACAACGAAAAATTTTAGACATAACTTTGTTTACACCAGTGGTTACAATTGTTACAAGTCATTCCGGCCCAAGAGAAGGAAGCATTTACTATGAGTTTTTCCTGGCCTTAGGTGGGAAGGAGCCTCTCCTACCCGCTACTCAGATCAAACAAACATTACTTTCCGAGAATGAGAAATAAAAAAAATATGTTTGATCTGCCGTCAAACAAACCGCCGCTTTAAAATCGAAATTCTAAAGAAACGCACAATGTACTTTGCTTCAACATTTATTGTGCGAACCGGGAAAGAACTCTCTGAGTTACTTAACTACTGTCTTCTGGAAAATACAACCCGGGAGTTTTGAAATACAAAGTAAAAAGCTCCATTCTGAGCTATGGTTTACTATAAGAGTGCTTCACCGCAGACCACAGTGTTGCTTAATATGAGATAAACAGTGCATAAATGTGAATAATTAGTCTGCAGGTACGGCAATCGCGAACGAAGTCGCGGGTACAGCTAGTCTTAAATATTATCGTCATCCTTCTGATGAACTCTCTGCATCAATATGATTATACGTCAATAATAAATTGCTCTAACATATATTGTACATGATTGTGACTCCGTAAATTTTTAATCACATGATTGAGACATTACCACCATTTTCAAGTATTAGCTAAAGTGGGTATTTTAGCTACTCCTTATAATAAAAGAGTTCAGACCAAATAAATTTTATAACTTTTGTTATTTCCTGCCATAGCCCTTCACTTGAGACCAAACGAGTTCAATTGGGTTGAGCTCACAGTGATACGTCGGCAAACGTATGACGAGACGATTTGTTAACTTAGCTACAACATTTTTTTTAAAATTATCTTTGTTTTGCTTACCCTAATTCAATAGTTGCAACTTTAGTATTGATTCGTTACAAGCAATATTTATCGACGCGCAGGTACTCGAAGACTCAACTGAATGTAACTACAGAGTTCGTGTTGACTTATGTTAATTACGTTGGCCAATAGCAATGCAGTAAAAATGTCAGTACTCATTTGTTAAAAAAAAATAGACTATAGGAAGAATATTAAAGAGAAACTAAAATTACACTTTTTGAACACACTGTAGATAACGCACTGGATAGTTGTTAAACAAGTTTAGCTATCGACTTGAGTCGTCTTTTAGTGCTAGGTGAAATAAAACCAGTATAGTTGTCCCTTTTCCGCATTAGTGTTTATGTTATGTGTGATATAGAGCGACTCATAGCTGTTAACTTGTTTTTGTAATTTTGTGGAACTATGATTTATCTATTGTTCTTTGTAAACAAACTCGATTTTTGTACCGGACAAATCACTGTGATTTTTGATGTGCTTATTCCTTATGTTGTTTTGGAAATGGTTTAAATAATAAATTTAAAAAAAGGTGTACGCTAAGTTCCTTTAACTTGGCATGTTTATGAATCGAACCTAAGATGTCGCAATCTAGATGGCTGCCATACAAAGAGCTTTGAACCCACAGTAGCTCGGCCTGAACTTTTTGGGAGTCAGTTATAACAGTAATGTACCATGACAGCAATAACAAGTGATTTTAAGTAAAATGTTCACAAGCTAATAATCAACTTAACATCATCCTCAACTTGTTTGTAGGAAACTCAAAAGAAAGCTGGTCTTCCAGTGATGTTACCGCATGAACCATCCGCAAGAAGAGAAACGCCTCCCTTACCGCGTCGACCCGATCCTGACCCACTGCTAATAAATGGTAAGTCTACCATAAACTAAAATTGTCTTATTGAACATAGATATAACTTAGTATCCATTTACAGCTTGCGAGCATCCTCTTATAATATGTGAATTTGAAAAATAAACTAAGTCTCATTTCAATGATCTAAAGCTTTATTTAAAATACTAATAACATTAGCTCTGCTCCTCGAGCCGGTTTTTGCGATTGGACACCTATACTTTCAGACTAGTCCTAACTCTAACTGAGGTTTTGCTTTTAACACGGATTTAATAAATAAACGAATTGAATCGAAAATGGCGCCGCAATAATGTTTTAGTGAGAGGTTTAGCGGCTCCATGTTCGTTTCGAGTTGTTTTTTAAACCACCCGGTTTATATTATAGTTTAATGTTCGAATTTTAGGGCGTTCGAATAGCCTATCAGTTCCTAAAATAACACTCACAAACGCTAAGAATGATCACACAGGGCGTTTGATTTTGGACTTCGTGAGCATTTATATCGTTTTCGCTCACCGTTCGGATAGCTTTGAAAACGCTACAAATGACAGAGAAAAGTGCTAGTTTTGACCCACGTCTTATCGTGGGATCGTTGTGATCGTTTTTTGACAACTGCTGGTTTGACAGTTGTATTTGGCGCGATAGAAGAGTCAATACACTTGTTTGTGTGAGTTTTGGAGATGGATTCCTTGGTTCAGGACGATACAAGGAATATTTTAAGTTATTATTAACCACAAAACATATTAAGTCTATCTTGTCAGTGATCGGCGAATCCAGCATCCACGATGGGCTCAGTATAGAGCATCTGCTTCATGCTGGAAGTCACCTTCCCCGAGAACTTGCTTTGTTGTTTAGCCTTTGTGTTCGACATTAATATCTACCTTAACCTTTTATGAGAAATATTGTGGTTCCTATCATAAAGAATAGAACTGGCGATGCCTCCGACAGATTCAATTACAGACCTATATCTTTGGCTTCAGTTGTTGCACCTATATCTTTAGCTGCAGTTCCAGAAAACGTTATTTTGGTTATCAGCGGTTGTCAAAATAAGTAATACGTTCGGATAGCATACAGTCGTTGGTGGTCAAAAATAGCGAAAGCTTCTTTCCGAACGCTAAGATACAAATGCCACTTTTGAAACTGCTACAAATGCATTCAAGCCAATACGAACGCACCTTTTGTAGCTCTAAAATTTCATTACCAGTTTTGTACTATACATATTATTGTGAACTTTTCAACATCAGACAGGATATCAGCCTTAGTAAATTTTATGTCAGCATTAATGTACATTATGACTGAATTGCCGAAAATGCTTTTTAGTGGATCAACCGAAGTATCTGAAATCAGCTCTTTAAATAGTTATGTACATCGGCTACCGATTGGTAGTCACACCAATATAGCATCGTGTACTTCTCGAAAGACTTATTTCAGAAGATTTATCAACACATAAAGTATTACCACGTATGAGATATATGTAGTTTTTCTTAGTATTTAATAATATAATTAATCTAATTATTGTTTATTTGCGTCAAGGTTGTAGAGTGAAGTTGAGCAATGATTAGAATAGTTGCTTCCCTATTCTGTTCCTCACATGTAGGTAGAGTGCTATGTTTTATTTTTCCGTTTTAGAAATTATATGTGTCAGGTAACATTTAAAAAAAAAGTCTAATATCTGGTTTCCATTCCACAGATCCGTGGAGTTCGGACAGTGATCTCTCCGATCTGTCTCCCGTCGAGGACGAATACGCCAAAGTGGACAAAACACGGCGCGAGCCCCCAGACATCGGTGACGTCACCGACGCGCGGTCTAATGACGTGACGCCGCCCATCTCGAACGCGACTAGCGCCACGGTGATTGCACAGCCTGCGGAACCACCTGCCGCCGCCATCGAGCCGCTACCTAGTTTCGTCAGATTGCCGTCTGCCACAACCACTCCGGATCCTACTCCGCCAGGAACTTTCACGCGTGGTGAACCTACGTGAGTTTTAAATAATTGAAGCGGCTTATACAGTTTTACTACGATGAGGGTGATAAATAATACTACGCTTTTACTAGGTGGTAGGTCTTTTTAGCAAGAGTCCAGCGTGATGGGTACCAAAGCACTGTCAGATATTCTGCCACGAAGCAGTTGTGGGTAAACACTACTATGTGCAGGCTTAAAGGAAATTGTAGCATGTGAAATTACTGCGCGAAGGAGTCACAAGAACATGCAGAACGAGGATGGTTACACTGCAACTGTAAAGAATAGGCTTATCGTCATCATTTCATAATATAACTGGCGACATTACTACTGAGCGCTTCCGTGCTTCGGAGGGCACGTTAAGCCACCGGTCCCGGTTGTTGCCCTAGGATGGCAGTCGTTACAGCATGATGGTAGGGCACTTTGCGAATGCCCGCCTGGCTAGCTACCACCCTCAAGTTGAAAATCTGTCGCCAAGCACCTACCGGTGTGTTCCGGCAGCTGTCCTTGAGAGCCAGTAATTCAAGGTTAGCCTGAACAACATCTTCTACCACATCATCACTTACCGTCAGGTGGTCAAAAGCTAACCGGCATAAAAAGAAACAACAGAGCAAAACGCCAATCTATGCGTAACAGATTCAGTTCTACTTAATACTTCTTTGTTATAAATATAGCGAACAGTTTGTTAGATAATTTGGTGATATCAACAGGAAAGTGACAACACCGCCAGAAAGCGAGAGAACAGTAACGAAGCTGTCTGCAAACGTGAGCCCAGTAGGGACAGGGAGTAACGGGTCGGCGGTGGCGTCTCGCGAGCTGGATGCGGCCGTGCCCCGCGGGACTGCGCTCCTCGACAGCTCCGTGCACCGCGCGCGGACCGACCTCGCGCGGCACCGCCACCACTCCGGCATGTCCTCGCAGTCGCCGCACTCGCTCAGCAACGCTAGCTCGGTGAGTACCTACTCTACTGCACGGTACCTATACTACCATCTATACTCATACTCGATCTTATGCACCCGCTTGGATGATAATATACTTTCAACGTTCCATAAAAGCTTACTTATTGACCGAGCTAGAACTTAGTTCGAGCGAAGCGTCTCTGCTTTAACTTACACAAAAATGCTTTCTTATGTCCGATTGTTCTTCTCTACAGGTCGCATTTCTCAACAAATTCTCACTAAATTTTGTAAGCAGGTTTGATATGTCCATGAAATTTTTTGTCAATATTTTTTTTGGAATTTTTACGAAATGACGGAGTTATATATTATATGGACTCCTGCGCTTAATTGAATGGCAATGGCCTGAAGCGCACGTCAGTTGCCTATAAGTGATAGTCTCTCTATCTCTCTCGTATAATCAATTATTTATTTTTGATGTTTCTGTAGCCAGTATATTAATTCGAGTTAAATAAATTGCCAAGTATGTATGTAAAATTATTGTAAGTACTTGTATAATTACTACGTACCTACCTATTTCTGATACAACTAGCTTTCGCTGGGGCCCGCGTGTTATTGATTGTCTTGGACATAAGTCAAAGAAAATAATTTATTATTTACATTACATATCTAGATTTTTGGATTTCGTGACCCATTCTCCCATTAGCATGCGCAGTGAACCTTTATTCAATTGTAAGCTATGCAAGGGCCGACTCCCGGTGGTCTACAGCTCCGAGAGTTTACTATTGCTATTTTCCGGAGCTTTTATCATGATTTGGCCAGAGCTATGATAATTTGAGTAAAAATTGCGTCTCTTGGAAATGAGAAGACAAAAGCGCAACAACCTTGAATCTCACTGCTCAAAACTAAGTGCCTCATGTCTGCCATATTGGCGAACTGTATTCGAATTGATAGTGTACCAACTCCACAAATGTTGTGATGTCAGCTATATAGGAAACTCACTTAGTCTACCTTCTTTTTTTGGCATTGGACGTTATTGAATGTAACTTTTCTTGATGGATGAACTTTGAAGAGAATCCAATGTCGCTCTGTCTGGCCTCACATCCCAACATTTTTATATTTTCAGTACGACGGTCTGGACGATTCGTACAACGACTCTGCAGACGAGTCACTCAGCGAATCAACGTCTGGAGCGCCCACACACGCTGGTACAGTAAGTATTGTTTTATCTTATTGCACTAAGAAAAATTTAAACTTGAAACTGCAAAATGATAGGACCATAAAGTTTCCAAGATATTCGAGTTTCGCACGTGAAGCAATGTGATTATTGGTTAGAAATTAAACAGAAATAAAAAGTTATACATTTTTAAACCTGTGTTCCCGACCCTAGTCGAGTTGTTGCGTAAAGGACGAACCATCATTTATATCATGTGTGAGAATAACACATTTAGAATTTCAAGTATTTCTAGAACAAATCAAACAATAATTTTTGATATGGTTTGATTTGATAATTTTCATTGATACATTGGTTTGCTTCAGGTGAGGGCGTGTTATTTATTAACCTGGATTTAAATAATATCTTTAATATGATTTCAGCAAAGAGACACAAGACAAAGCTGTGGCAGCTCTATAGGCAGTGCTACCGACGATGGCATATACTCAAGAGATCATAGAATTCATCCACTATCAGGTAACATGTCAAACTATTGCAAACTCACACCTATCAACTTGTAAACCTGTAAGGTAAAGACTACTGCACGGGAAATTGGCAAGATTTTTGTTATACATACAAGATTGAATGATGATATTTCTAAATATGACTAAAGACAACACATGTATCTTTACATCTAAAAGTCAATGTCATATTTGTCTGCAGTGGTTTTGTCTTGACGGTGTTTATAAATAAGCCGAGCAACGCTTTTGTGTTTAACGTCACAAGTTTTAACCACGTTATGGCAAGCTTACACACTCACTATATTCATATGAAGCGATAAAGATAATCGTGTGAATTCATTGCATTTGTTTTCGTGTGTAAAAGGGAAATGTTAAAAGGCCAAGAAAAAAATTGGTTGCTTTTCTAACTGTGACTACATTAACCAGGTTCATCCATTTCAATATCATGTTATGACATTAATTGTAATGGCCAAGTCCAAAAAATCTAGCGGGTTAGTAAATAAAAAAAATAAAAAAAGTAAAGATATAGACACAATCAAAACAACATATTGACAATGAAGCTACGTAAACAAACTTTTAATACGGTATTAATCATATTTTTAGAATTTTTAGAAATATATCCTCGGCAATCATTCGTGTAAGTCCATAGATTTGTAGAGGAAATTCGGCGAAGAGCATCCAGGAAACATAACCTACGTACAAAAGAAAAAACAACGCACGGATTTCGAGAGGATTATTCTCATTGTGCTAATCAAAGCTAAATGTACAATGAGAATAATGTGTGTTGTAAATTAGCCTCAAAAATTATACAGTGATAGGTTTTTATGTTAAGAATTGATGAGTAGAGCAAATCGGGTATACTTCACGTATGCCAATTACAGTATCATAATACAAATTGTGCTACCATTCTCAAATTAGTGCTTTTAGAATAGACAGGCTACTAAAAATTAAGCGTCTGTAAACGGGAAAGCCGGACCCATACGAAATAATTGTTCGGGCATGTTTATCATTTGAAACGATCGTAGAAATCAACAAGCGCGAGTGAATGAGAGTAACACATTTTGCATTGGTTAGTGGAACAAATGCAAGTTCCGTATTCAGGAGTTAGATGTAGCGTCAATTATGACATGAATCCGGCACGCTAGGTCCGCCGGCGTCGCTCGCCGAGCAACTGAAACAGGTGTTGGCGGAGCGGGAGCGCCGCCTCGCGTCCGGGCCTTCGCCCCCGCAGCCCGACCCCGTGCAGCTCACCAACGAACTAGTCGACGAGATCCGACAGGCCGTCAGCGAGGCTAACGCTAGAGGTTTGTATTGTACCTCACACACACAAGCACATCTGTTATATACACACTGTTGACGGTGCAGCGTACGCGAATTCTACGGTCATTGATTTTATACAATCAATTATTTATTTTAACATCAGGCAGGGTGTGGTCAAACGCGAACCTATCCTGAATAAAAAAATTAAATACAGTAGACGAAAACTTGAGATTAATTTTTTATTTTATTTTCGGACACTGATTTTTTTGAGACTGAGTGAAAAGAGATATTGTTTTGTTTCTGCTTCTTGTTTTGAACACTCGCTCAATTGAATAAGCTATTTAATAAATTAGACTTACGGTGCAGTTCAAAATGTGGTCAAACTCCACTCAGATCTGCGCCACTTTACCGCACTGCACTTTAGGCGCGATACGAAGCTACAAGTAAATCTGCGAACACTGCCGGCATGACATCTTGCTGAGAGATCCTTCTGATCCTATTTATTCTGTGTCTGCGTATAAGTTACAGCATAAGGGTTGTTCTGGAAGGTTCTTGGGAAGCTAAAATCTTTATGAATCGAAATCTAACCTGTATTTATCTAATAAAAATGTTTCATTGCTAGAATTCGTCTAGAGCTGCACACAGTAAAACCAAACATAATGTTGATACTTTAATGATAGATTTTTAGTAGTGCCTTTTCTTCACCTTTCTGTTACATGAGATCAAAGACGACTTTGCTGGTGACTGAGAGCTTTCCGTTAGCATTATGTGTTAGCTTTCGTTTTGTGTTGGTGATGGTTTTTATTTTTTTCTAATATTTGTTTTATTCTAAGTTGCTTTTATTTATAATTTTACTTTCCAGCGGTTGATCATTCTTAAACTCTTCTTCTGATCACTATTTTTGATACAATCTTTAACTTTTTTTTGTATTTGTCACTCTGTACACAACTTCTATCAACACAACCTCTATCAAATAACAAAAAGCATGCCTTTACACTGTTCTCTGAGACGATATTCTGAACTCTTTAATTAGTTTTCTGATAATATTAATTTGAACAGTGAAGCAACCGGGATCAATTTCTCTTCTAGCTGTTTTCTCTTTTAAATATGTACTCGTATTCGATTTCAATAAATTAAGTTCTTTACAGTTCCAGCCATCATATGCAATATAATTATGAAATTATGAATCAATGTTTAAGTACTATAATTGGCGTCAATGTTAACATTTTCTCTATAGGCGCTGGTCTAGGACTTGAATTCAGTGATATTGTAACTTATGGTTCTTAACTTTTACAATATCCAGGATTTTATTGACACTGATGATGGTCTATTTGGATACCTCATACAGACCACCGGTCTTGATCATAACGGTATAGGTATAGTAGACTATTAGCCGACGATGTAGAACTTATAGAACTTTTTGATCTTCACCTAATAGTGTTTCAGCAGTTCTAGTGAGCTATAGTTTTTCTTCTAGGCCTACCTTGCTACCATAGTGTACCACATCACCAATAGATAATTTTACTTAAAATAACGTTATTAACTTCCTTTTATCACAAAAAAAATATATAAAGTTACCGTGGAAGCTAGATCCAGCCTTGAGTTCGCCATGTTCAGAATGTTGTCTCTGTCTGTACCCCCCCACCCGACGTGCCTTAGTGATTGTAAGCCGTATGGTTGTAGTGAAGAAAGCTCCGGCTTGCGTAGTCGGCGGCGAGGTGCCGTGGCAGCCGCTGTCCAGCGCCGTCTCCGAGGCGAGTCTCACGCCGCCGCCGCCGCCGCCCGGACCCAACCACTGGACTAAGCAACAGGTACACCATACTTTCCACTAGACGTTTTTTCCTCCACATCGCAAACTCATTGTATATTCCCAAAAGTTAGGATTTTAGGTCCATAGGAGCGAGTCTTAACTATTTACTGGGCTCGGGCTCCAGATTTTTCGGGTATTTTGTAGGAATATCCAATTTATCAAACATGAAAACTCGTTGTGTAGATATTTAGCTCATGCCACTGCACTAACAAGGCAATACATTAAGTATAATGGCTATATTATAATATTTTAAAAGGCCATTGTCATATTCAGACACCGCTACCGCTATACTTTGATAAACATACATTCATGTTTTGCATGCGTCGTCAATCAGGTATGGCAGTGGGTGTCAGGTCTAGGCGAAGGCCTGGAACGGCACGCGGGCGCGTTCGCAGCTCGCGGCGTGGACGGAGCCTTGCTGCTGGCCCTCAGCTCCGCAGACCTGAAGCTGCTCGGCCTCGGCGGTGACGACCGACGCCGCATGAAGCGCAAACTCAAGGAACTCCGCTCCGCACACGAGAAACACTTGAAAGCGCTCAAAAAGGCAGAGAAGAAAGCCAAAAAGAAATAAAATAGCGACCGGATCGCATACCATCACCAAAGAATGGACCAGTTCACACGAGTTTACTGCTCTGTATTCCGAATCCTTGTATTTCCTGTTTCCTTTTCTAAGACTTTCTCTTAGTTTGGTGTAAAATCCAACAGTTATATTTTTCTCTATCACAACAGTGGTAGACTTCGTGTGAATTTGTGCAATAATTCGAATGTATTAATTACGGTAGCTAAACTAACTGTACCTGTAAAAGATGTTCATTCAATATCTGAATCGTGTTTTTCTAATCTTTTATGCTAATTCTTGCCTATCACCTCTTTTCTGGGACTTGAATTCGGCCGTAGAGGAGTAGTTACATTCTAAATTATCTTAGAACGATTTGTAATTACCTGGGAATATTGTTCAAGTGACTGAACCTAGAGAAACTGAGTACGTCGCACGGTTGGGAATAACTGTGTCTGACAGCGTACGGTGTGCCATCTGGCTTAGAGATTAGTAACGTTAGTGCTGCTATAGCTTCAAACGAAGAAACGAATATTAATCGAAAATTAGACTTAAGTGAACATAAAACAGGACATGTAGAATTCATATAAATAGCCGGGACATAGCATAATTAATCTCCATACATATTTATCATATATTTTGTTGAAGAAAAATGTCTTGATTGTTCCTACATTTTGTATTAATTGTGTCAGTTTTTCTTCGAGTTCGTTTTGGTGTGTTATAATGGACTGTGGGAAAAACACTGGCTCAATCTAGTCATAAGAATGAATTAGATGTTCGAAAGTCATGAATTACTATAACATTTTCTCTTAGAAAATTTTCAAATATTTAAGATATAGAACGTAAGGATTCATAATTTTAATGGTAACTCAAAAATATAAACTTAATATATCTTTACTAACGGAATATTATATTGCGGTAATTTATTTAAAGTTTGTATTCGAAACAATGCAAATAGCGTTTTGTATTCTTTGGCATTTATTTATGTTGTAATAAAACATTGCACAAAAGTACTTAGTTGCATGGTGGCTGAATACATCACTGTCGCCCTATCTGTAGCGGACCTTATCTAAATTAAATTGTATAGTGAAGTAATATTTATCCTTGTGATCTCATTTCATGTAACAATATTCATTATATCGCCTCTACAACAGTATTGATTTGCGGTGAACAATCCCCTCAGTTCTGATGTAAAATGCAATCTTCACGATTAAATACATTCCAATTAAACTCTTGATATAGTTATTTCTGTGTGTTTTCCATGATTTAGATGAGCTTTATAGTTTTCTTAGGCGACATTATTGTACCTACATACGATTTATCTAAGTGTTAATCTGTGTATTCATGTGCGTATGATTGTTTCGATAGACATTGTGATGTGTATATAAGTCTCATGTGAACTGCCAAGTGCCGAGTCTCGAGGCTAGTGCAAGTGCGGTGAGCTTGAAATGATTGCATCACCTTAATGTATGCATACATTTAGGATATTTATTTTGACTAAGATTTAACAATTTATTGTAAGTAGAGTCCAATAACAATTGCCAAAATTAATCAGTACTTTTGTTTACATTTTGTTATTGTTTATTTTACTTTCCCTTAAATTATATATTTATTTCGGGACCAAATTAATTTATTATGAACATATTTTTATGTATTTTGGGTGCGTGTTCAGAAGTTTTTTTTATTTATAATTTAATAAACAAACCAAAGTCTACAACATATTGTTTTTTACTGTGTTCTGTGTGTGAGTATCGTGTAAATTTAATGAGATGGTGGTGAAAATATAATCTGCAATGTAGATATGAGTTTTTTTTATCGTCATCAATATTATTCTTCATACTCGTAGATTTTTTACCTCTAGTAGTGGCATTTCCAATGACGAAGGCACGCGCCTCCAAATTTTTTAATAGAATTGGAACGGCTGTTTTCTACCCAAGCCATCATGTTTACATTGTATTCTTTTACTGTACATAAAATACGCATTATTAGGGATAACTCAAATACCTACTACTCGTCAGATCTCACTCAAATTTAATTGGAACCACGTGACAAATACCAGCTTGCGAATATAAAAAAAATCGGTAATACCAATAACGTTTACACCCCGCTAAGACGTACTGGACAAATGTATAACCGTACAAATACGTATCAATCATTTACTGTGGAGGTGCGCGCCTTCCTAAGTGAACAGTACCATATGCGTATGCCCTGCAGGACCCTTTATCGCAGTAGTTTCAGACTGTGTGATGATTGGTGTCTATTAGTACCTTACGATTTTAATACGTTTATTTCTAGTACCTATTAGGTTATAGAATAAAATGCAAAAAATCAATCGTGATCTCCAGCGTTGTCTGTTAGGTACTTGCCCGTGGAAAAATACAACACCTGGGAGTTCCAGTGCCTTGAGTAAGTGTAATGCTTTCGCCGACATCTCGGCAAACTCACACGCTTTAACTTGTAAGATTTAACACTTGGACTCCGACGAACCACTCGAAGTACAAAACGTCAACAGGCACTGAATAATTCTAATGGCTTGTCGTTGTAATGAGTGACTCTAGCTAGAGGTGCACTCAAAAAAACCGGCTGTTTCCCCAGTAGTCTTACGAAATAGTTTTACTATTAGTAAGACTATTCTTGGGACTAAGTGGTAATTCTACTGAAAATACTTTTCACAGTTGACTAACTGACGGTAAGACATATTATTAAAATAGTTTTTTTTTTTAATTATTATTGCTATATCCATAAACGTTTGAATTTGTTAATTTCATAAATATTTAAATTTATCAATTATCGTTCTTAGTTGTTAATACCAATTTGGATTTTAGGAGTAACAGAATAAGAACTTTCGTACTTACTAGTCTTGCCAACTCATCGAACCAACCAGATGAACAAGACGGGTAGTTAAGAACATTTATTCCTGACTGAATAAGCTAAGTTTTCCTCTAGCTATCTATTTTATGTCTTACAGCCGCGCTCGTAGCAGACCTGGCCTAGTCGCGGTTAACCGCCCGATCAAATAAAGTCAGCTGCGGTCATTGGACGGGTGAGTTAGTAGTATTATGCAATGACTATACAGGGTGTTCGGCAGAACGTGTGCCGGGTATGGGGGGGAGGTAGGACCATTTGCAACGTTATTACGGTCCAGTTAGCCCGCTCAAGCCTCCTGGCTTTTTTGAAGATTTTTTTTTATAAATTTTTACAAATTTCCGAAAGTTGGTCTTTATGCTGACATAACTTCTTTTTTCAGAAATGTAAGGGTCCAAAATATTTTTTTATTGTATCTGTAGTGTATGCTTTTTCTACTTAAATGAATATTTAAACTAGAAAATGAGAAATTCATGGTTTAACTTTGAAACGCGTTTAAAAAAAAATATGGGCGGCTCAGTTCTTCCAATGCTCTTAAGAGGCATTTCACATCTTGATGCGTGTATCGAAGATTCTAAGCGCTTAATTTACTATCATAGGAAAGATCTACAAATTGTTGAATAATTGATAAAAATAGAATAATCTGTTCCCTTTTCAGTTAATGTACCACATTTACAAATATTACTTCAAGTATTTTGTAGTGACCAATCTCCCTCACCTTGTTTTACGAATTAACGTACACATAGCCATCTTCTGAGCTCTATCTCTTGTATAAAAAATCATCAAATTAACTTTTAAAAAAATCTATACATCAGGCATATAATCTTGTTGACACATAGTCTACTAGAATATCGATAATTTATAATTTTTATGGAATAAAAATTAAAGACCTTGCGCCAATTTCCACGAATTATATGAGCATTTTAACACGATTTATTGCGTGTTAATATGCTAAAAAATATGTTTTGCTAGATTTGTTTTTATTTTATTTTTATTTATTAGTTAGCCTTTGACCACTATCTCACCTGATGGTAAGTGATGATGTGGTCGAGGATGTTGTTCAGACTAACCTAGAGTTATTGTTGTGTCAGGAATGGAGTCTCTGTGTGACAAACACAATGTTTGACCACAAACAGATTCATTTGTATACAAGGGCAGAAGGTGGTTCAAGTGCTCGTTCCACTACAATCCCCTATTTCAGTCCCCCAGGGGACTGTACAACACTCACTATTCCACTAGTCCCCCAGGGGACTGTACGGCACTCACTATTCCCAGCCACTAACACCAGATGTCATAAAACTCAATTTTGATTTCGTATTTAGGTTATTTTTTTCTAAATATGGCTAGGAAATAGGTTTAAAATGTGATGGGTGTCAGTGACAGCTGATGGTGTATTTTATGTACTCAATTACTAATTAATCATTTTCGTGACATCTGTGAAATGTGGTCGAGGATGTTGTTCAGACTAACCTAGAGTTACTGGCTCTCAAGGACAGCTGCCGGAACACATCGTTAGGTGCTTGGCGACAGATTTTCAACTTGAGGGTGGTAGCTAGCCAGGCGGGCATTTGCAAAGTGCCCTACCACCATGCTGTAACGACTAAGACAACAACCGGGACCGATGGCTTAACGTGCCCTCCGAAGCACGGAAGCGCTCAGTAGTAATGTTACCAGCAGTCACCCATCCAAGTCATGACCGCGGCGGACGTTGCTTAACTTTGCAGATCGATTCAGAATGGCTAAGCAAACTTGGCTACAAGCGCTTCACTTTGCTGATCGATTCAGAATGGCTAAGCAAACTTGACTACGAGCGCTTCAATGGTAACATAATATACTAAAAGGTAGGATGGATTATGTCAAAGACTAGAAAGGCCACATTAGCGAGATAGTTATGATTTATTCTCTACTTTCTTATTTTTATTTTTTCTATTCCGTTTTTTCTTTTTGAACTTTTTACTTGGTGGGGGAGCATTATTATTTTTTGTTTCTTCATTTCCATAGCTTATAGTGACAAATGCTCCAGGTTTTCTCTTTTGGGGCAGTTGTGGGATTTGACGTACATCATCATCTGAATCTTCACTATTTTCTTCATCCAACTTTTTAGCTTCTTGAATCTTTTCTTCTTCATCAGACTCTTCTTCTTTCTTTATCAAATGTGTCTGTCTATTTAATGTAACACAAGTCACTCTGCAGGATGCATTGCAGGAACATATTTCACTCAATTTGGAATCATCTACTGACCACACCTTTAGTTCTCCCGAACTGGATGCTGAATACAACATACTGTTTTCAAAGTGCAAGCTTTTAACTCTTTGCTTGTGTGCCTTGTATGTCAATGCTTGAGTATCTGTCACAGTCAGAGTGATGATGTTTCCATTTTCTAATCCAACATACATTCTCTCATCATCTATCCATTGAACCGATGTAGGTTTTGAGGTACATGTCATTCGTTTTTCAACACCAGCTTTACTAATTGTCCAAATGTCCACAGTCTGTTGTGATACCAATGAAAACCTATCCCCTCCTGGGGAGAATTTAACTTCAGTAGGTAGTTGCACTCCTTTGCTACCGAGATTAATGGTGAAAGCTGGACGACCTTTGATTAAATTCCATGTGCGTAGTGTCTTGTCTCCACCTATGCTAAGAGCCATCTTATCTGATGGATGCACTGCTATTGCAGTTACTGGTTGACCTAGAAAGATATTTTTTATTAATGTTGTCTCCAAATGATGATTGTAATGGAAGATGTTTTATTATTTGTAGCTGATAGGCTAGGCCTTTGACCACAATCTCATCTGTTGGTAAGTAATGAAACCAAGAATTTGTCTCTCAAGAACTGCTGCCAGAATACATGTTAAGTACTTGGTGACAGATTTTCTACTTGGGCATGCTAGCTAGCCTGGCAGACATTTGCAAAATGTCCTACCACAATGCTTTATGCCATCGTAAGACAACAACTGGTGCCAACAGCTTAACATGTCCTCTGAAACATGGATGCGCTCTGTAGTAATGTCATAAGCAGTTACCCATCCAAGTCATGACCGCAGCAGACGTTGCTTAAATTGGTTAAGAATGGCTAAGCAAACTTTGCAACGGCCACTGCTTAGACTGCATGTACCTTCATGCTACTTGTTACATACTGCATTGAATAGTAGACTACTTGATACCTTCGGCAACTTACCTCCATGAGCTTTTTTCCAAATCTTTTCAATCTGCCAGTTTCCAGTTCTTGTTACAATTATAGAACCATCATCACTGCCAGTCAACAGATGGGTAGCCCTATGAGTAAAAGCTACAGAATTAATAGTGCCTTCGTGGTTCATCAAAACTGTATGCTCTTTTCGACTTTTCAAATCGATTACTACAACTTTATCATCTGTACCACCAGAGGCCAAGAACTTTCCAGCGACTGAGATGCATCGAACTGACGATGTGTGTGAATGAGTTGCGAAGGTTTGCTTTAGTTTTCTCTCCTTAAAAATAATTAGATACATTTCATCATAATGTAATTTCTGGTGCACGCTAGACTGAAAATGGATTTATGTAATACTTACGGAGCCATCTGAACGAAGAGAATATCCTAATAGAAAACCTTCATAGGTTCCTACAACTAATTCATCCATAACTGTGACTGTAAAATGAAAAGAGACAATTTTTATACAATAATAACTATAACCTCAAAATTAACATGCCACCACACTCGGCAGTCGGCACTATAGTAAACACGGCCGCGTTCCAAGGGTCAGAGTGTAGTTGTTTGGTTGCTTCACCTTACTCGAAGGTTCCGAACGATTCGGTTGTTTTATAACCTCAAATATCGTTTTTGGCGGGGATTTTTGCAAAGTTTATAGACTTTTTATGATGTATGAAAAGCAATCACTACCGTTACCTGCAAAATAGGAAAGAGTGCATAAAATTCTCTCATCAAGAAATGTCAAGGTCGCGTCAGTTAAAGATTCAACATTTTAACGACCCCTTATGATAGTTAAAAAGTTGCGTTGCGCTCTACCCGAAGGTTGTGAACGACGTTAGAGTGAAAACTTGCGCACTGAGTGCACAGATTACCTAGCCTCTTCCAGTGCACTCCGAGGTGCGTTCTTATTTGACGTCCGACGACGTCCAACGACGCCCCGAGCGTTTTTATATGCCCGGAGCGATCGTCCGATGATCATCCGGAGCGTTCTTATATATCGCTCGACGACGCACCGGTCGCCCCACGAAATCGGTGGATAAATATCGCCCTGACGTTTCATTTGACAGTTGGGACTTGATTTCTGTTTGTTTTATAGGTTACTTTTGTTTACGTAGACTTCTGTAGACAAAATTGTATTATTATTGTTATATTTTGTATGTTTGTTTTAGTTGTGTATCGTGGAAAAAGTAAATAATTGTTAATACATTTCTTCCGAGCGAGTGAAACATTTTAAGTAGTGTTCATGATACAGAGCCGTTCTTAAAAGGCAGATGACGAGCGTCGCTCTGCTTGGAGCGATCGTCCGTCATCGGATGACAAATAAGAACGCACCCCCGAGTGCGCTCTAACCAAGGTTCGGAACGCGCTCCAGTGTAGGTAAATAATAAAAAAAACATACATTTTTCACTCACTACCACAGAATAAAAAACTTTATTATTTAAGGTGAAAGTAAAATACGTCTCGATAAAATATCAAGACCAATATTGCACGTGTAGCATAGCCGAGCTTATCACACTGACAAAGAAAAGAAGTCGTAGGTATGCAAAAAGCACGGAAGTAATAAGTACTGTACTTATTACTTCCATGGCAAAAAGCTACAAGCGACAGGAGTACTTATTCGCATCTTCCCCTCTGCCAAAGCACAAGCCCACGTACTTATATGCCATACTTATTCATCAAAACTACTTGTACTCTGATTTTTAATTAGACCGAGTCCAATCGCAAGTGAACGCTCCAACACTTAAAATGTCAAATTGCTCAGTCTTTTGCTGCAAAAAGAGGTCTGGGGTATCAACAAGCAAAAAATTGTGTTACATTTTCATATGGCACTAAATCCTTATCGTATTTTTTAATTACATTTAAGCTAAGATTTTTTACCTGTAGATGAGTTGTGTGCCCTCCATATTTACTAGACGAATTCAGGGTAATTACCAGAGTCACTACCAGTCTTGCACTTTCGAGCGTCCGGTGAATACATCGCCGCTAATCGTGTTTTAGGAATAATCTGAGGACAATATGCCTTTCTTGTGTCTTTAGACTCTGCACCAATTATACAAACACTGTGAGAGATAAGAAAACTGTTTCATTTCACGCGTAATTATTGCTTTTATTGATGAAATAGAAAATATCGTCATTTTATTTTATCTTAGGAACGAAATGGATGAGCGAGATAGGTGTACCGTTTGGTGTGAGAGAGTGAAAGAGATCGCAGTGTAATGGTGATCGGAACGTCTCGTGGCGGTTCGGTGGTTACACGAATTGCTTATTTATCTCTTTACTACAATAGATATGACGCATAATATTTGAACGTTCTTTCCTTGTCATTACAAACTGCATATACATGTGCGTAGGTATGTAGATAGGTAAATTCTAGTAAGCTTTTAGAGCAGTGGTGTTCGGATATAACTACTCTAGTATTTCAACTCTCTGCATTTAAGCCCCAAAGTCGTATGTTTTATTCCAATACAATTTTCAGATATCTTTACCAACATTTAGCCGGATCACCCGTTCAAAATTCGTATCAATTGATCGATGCATCCAACTCTGTCGCATATCTAAAGTAACTTTACATAGTGTGTGTCGATAAATTTGGGTTGTGATATAATATCAACACAAAGACATATTGTTTAAATGGCTTTATACGTACTAATACCTATATATATATTATATTGGTTATCCATTGTACGTTATTATTACTGGGTATAATGATACAACATCTAGGTGGTTATAATTATATTACTAGCATGTTTTAGCAATAAAAAAATAACTTAGCTATTTTTAACAGACTCCTCTTAAGACAGCAATGTATTTGATCAATAATATCAATAACAAAAAGAAAGAAATGAAAAAAATTATCAATAAAATTTAAAGGAAACGGAAATTTTTTTTTACTCGGCATACTTCTATGCGTATACAATTGCTATATTCATACTTTTTTTGAACTGTTATGTATAGCCTACAGTTGGACACTTTTTGAACTTTCTACCATATGAGATGACTCTCCATACCTCTACCTTCCGTATTTTGAAGTTCGCTTAGCCGTTTTTTACTGACCAACTAAGCAACGTCCGCCGCGGTCATGAATTGGATGGGTGACTGCTAGTGAATTTACCACAGAGCGCTTCCGTGCCTCGGAGGGCACGTTAAGCCGTCGCTCCGGGTTGTCGTCTTACGATGGCATTCGATATAGTATGGTGGTAAGGCATTTTGCGAATACCTGCCTGGCTAGATTCTACCCTCAAGTAGAAAGTTTCTTGTCGATTAAAAAATATTACTTAGAAGGTATTCGTAGGTATTCACTTTAGGAAAAAGTATTATTTATTACCAGGTGTTTGAGCCAACATATCTAGGTAATTAGTAAGGCTCGTACGCAATCAAAATAATATATGATGATTTGAAGCTAATAATATATAGAGTTCACATGACGCTATTGGCGTATTTTGTGATCTTTCCAAGGCATTCGACTGTGTAGAACACTGCACTCTGATTCGTAAGCTTTCACACTATGGTGTTCGTGGAAAAGCTTTGAATCTAATAGAGTCATATCTGTCTGACAGGCTACAGATGGTTGGAATAAATGGCAATACTTCTTCCGGGTCTTTCGTAAAAATAGGTGTACCGCAGGGATCAATTTTGGGACCTTTTCTGTTCCTAGCGTATATTAATGATCTGCCTTGCATGGTCAAAGATTTCTGTGATATTGTTTTATTCGCGGATGAACCTCTCTGATTTTTAAAGTAGATAGGAAAGATAGTGAACTCATTCATGTAAATAATGTGTTATCTATGATCTCTGGATGGTTCGCCGCTAATAATCTTCTGTTAAATTCAAAAAAGACCAAATGTTTAAAGTTTTCATTACCAAATGTTCCTTATGTTGAACCAAACATTAAGCTTGGCCTAGATAAACTCTCTATTGACAAAGCGACAGTCTTTCTGGGAATCAAAATGGATTCAACTTTACAGTGGGATCCACATATACATGATCTAGCCGGAAGACTTAGTTCTGCTGCATATGCAGTTTGTAAGATAAGACAGTTAACAGATGTAGCTACTGCACGGCTAGTTTATTTCGCATACTTCCACAGTATTATGTCGTATGGTGTATTGCTGTGGGGAGCTGCTGCTGAGATAGAGACAATCTTTATCTTACAAAAGCGTGCAATTCGAGCCATATATGAAATGGATCCTATGGAATCTCTAAGGGATCTTTTTAAAGAAATTGATATATTAACTTTACCGAGTCTGTATATATTTTAAAATATTATGTATGTTCGGAAAAATTTGAGTAAATTTAAATTAAACAGTGACAACCATCATTACAACACTAGGAACAAATATAAATTAACGGTACCATGTTTTAGATTAGCAAAGACAAATAAAAGGTCCTTTTTAGGTAATTGTGTGCGGTTTTATAATAAAATTCCCGAACATATTACAATGCTCACAGAAGGAAAATTCAAATTGCACGTGAAAAATATTTTGATGAAGAAATCCTACTACACAGTTTGAGATTACTTAAACGACAAAAATGCTTGGAAAATTCCACCTCTGCCAAGCCATCACATGTCTCCTACGTAATTTAAACAAATATTGTAATAATTGTATTATATTGTTTATAACACATTGTAAAAAGACGTTTAAAAGAATGGCCCCGAGTTTCTTGCCCGTTCTTCTCGCAGTGGCTCTATAAACTTTTTTTGCTGAACGTGGCAGTACAATATAGAATATTTCAATATTAAAATTTGTAATTGACCTTCATAAGAGCGTCGTAGACGCCTAAATTGAATAAATGATTTTGAATTTGAATTTGAATTTGAATAGGATTTTAAAATCTAGAAAATTTTGGAAAACTCCAAAAATGTTTCGTTTTCTGAGCACGCAGTTAAAGAAAGAGATCCTGTCTCTCTTCCGGTTGGTGAAGCACGGATACGGAGGCAAGTCAATCGGGCTCACATTCCGTCTCAACTCAGAGAACCTAGGGCGTCGGTTGTACGGACAGCCGGCGCTCCTCATTAGATTTATGTCCTCATGAGTTGTGGATGCCTCAATTTTACAAGAAATCCCATGAGGCATGCAAAGGGGGGGTTGTACTTGTAACAGAGTATGGGCATCGCGTCGGTGGGGGCTGTGGCTGATTGTTTGAGCACTCCAGTGCCCACCATCACTAGTCGACGACGGTGGAACACCATGGGGTTTTTAGACGGTAATGGTCGCTATTGGTACCCTTAGCCCAATATCACCCAATTGCTCCCCAGCAGGTGGGTATGTGTGAAAGTTTAAGTGTAAAAATTTACAATACAGAGTTATCAAGGGTTACCATAATACAGGCTGCGCCTAGTTTGGAGCCCATTGCCTAAACATGCATGAATATTGTTACGAGCTGAAGGTTCGGGATAAATAATGCAATAAGTTTTTGGCAAGCTGACACCTTTATTCACTAGTTCTACAGTCATTTCACATTTTCTTAATACAACATTGAACACTGAACTGTTCGCACTTTACAGAACATTAGTCTCACACTTCACACTGTAGGTATAAACTGTTCGCGCTTGGAGCACTTGGTCCAAAGATAATCGCACTGTAGATCGTTTCGAACTCAGAGTAAGACTGACTAGTCGGTTTTTTTTTCATTTCATAGATGCTCACTACAGACTGTTCGGTCGCAGTACCGGCGTTAGGGTAGGGCGCGGTTGGGCGACCGCCCAGGGCACCAGGTATGAAGGGGCGCCCTAGGCGCCCCTTTATCGAAACCTAAACCTGGTTTAATGTTTTCCATGGCTTGCAGAAAGCATCTAAACATATACGCCCCCGCGTATGTAGAGGGAGGGGGGGGTTATTTGACTCAACGTGAACCAATGCAATTTACTGCAGTGGTGTTTCAGAAAGGAAATTTTTATGTGTAATAAATGTTTCGCTACGGGTGCCTAAACCACTCGGCCACCGGAACATGCTTAGTGGAGCCGAAATATTGTGCTCTAATTGTATAAATGCAATCGTCATAGGGTATGGTGGGCAGTCATCAATTTGAATTTTAAACTTCATCTGATCAAAAGATGTGTTTTTGAAACTCTTACCCAACCAACGCAATAGTGTCACTACACTGCTATATTTCTAAATATGGTTACAAACACCATTGCATGCTTAGCTATCACATTTTTAAGTTATCTACACATTGTTTATGCAACTGGCGTACATAAAATAAGGGCGATTCCCGCCTTGTTTTACTACTTTGTAACATTAATATAATAGGAAAACGGTCGGAGAATATATTTACGTGAATAGTTTAAAGTAGTTTTATTTATATTGAACTTAGGTAAAATTGCTGAAAACTGCAGTGCGTTTCTGACGTAGGTAGTGGTGGATATTTGACTAAATTTGAAATGCATTATTTTACCTACTAATCAGTAAAGTTATTTTTTATCTGGAAATAAATACCATTGTATCGTATATTAAATCGATTACTCGACCTACTCAAAGGCTGCCTTCACTACATTTTAGAAAAATGGTAATTAACTGCACCGTGGCACTCTTTTGATTCAGAAATGCTAATGTGTGGTATTATGTGTTTTATGTCTAACTGTTAATCTCAAGTAAAAGTAAAAAGGTTTCAGGATTTGATTCATTTATTTTTAGAAATTATTGTACTTAGAGATAATTCATAAGTTGCAGATTGAATTGAATTTGTGCTAATTATTTGATTAGTAAAAAATATCAAAACATGTTATAAAATAATCCTATATCTGGCTCAAAATATAGAAAACGGAGAGCCAAAAAGAAAAGAAATTGCAAAAAAACAAAAAAAAAAAATACTAGTCTGACCATAAATATTGTTACATAATAACTTTTTTTTCTACTTCTTAATTATTTTGAATTTAGAACGCGTTTATTATTTTAAAAACTTCTTTCGATTTCGTGCCACCTCACATATTTTTTTTAAAATTACAATATGGAATGGGGTGTCAAAGAAAATATAGGATTGCAATGAACGCCTGCACAAAGTGGGTATGGAGCCGTCGATCACATTCCAAGCACTTCAAAAGCTTGTAATCGGCCGTATGTTCGTATATTGTATATAGTTCTATCAACAGATACAATATCTGAAAATCATAAAAGATCGGAGCGGCCGCGTGCTGTTAAAAGTACAAAGGCTGCTAATGCTGTAAAAGCAGGAATTCGTCAAAATCCCAGTAGGAGACTGGCCCTCATCTAGCCCAGACCTCAGTCAACCCTTTAGACTACAAATTATGGTTAGTTTTAGAGGACATGGCTTGCTCTAAACGACACGGCGACATTCAGTCTCTTATAGAAGCCAGAATAAGCAGTACTAAAGCCGTCTGTTATCAAATTGGTGCCATTCATGACGCTTTAATTACTTTGGCTACTGAAACTCAAATTACTGAAGTTCATTCAATTCTCTCATGAGGCTACTATACTATAACCGTCTTATTACAAAACACAGACTAAATCAGGGTTTAAACCTAGACCAACAAGTCTGAGTTTGTTGCGGTACTAAGCAGTTAGTGCTTGACTTTATTACAAAACGCAGACCTATCGAAGACCAGTTAGTCCATGGTTTATGTATTGATCATAGATTAAATACGAAAAAAGTTCATTCTCTTTGACTCCATTCGTTCACGACGTACCGTGTATTACGCAATGTAGATTTAGAATTACTGTTCCCGTTTAAAATATAAGTATATTAATTAGCCTTCGAAAGCATATTGTTTACTTAATTTTTAATGAATAAATAATCTAATTCATGAAAATCATCTTTGTAATAACATTTTCAAGGTTGTTAGTATTTTAGTTAGCAAAGAGACTTTTATAGTGCGCATAAAGCGACAGTTATAATATGACGTTGCGCGACGCGCTAATTTTAAAAGTTACTTTCATTGATTGTTGTATTACTTAGTTACAATAAACAAATCCAAAACGCTTTCAAGTGCTTCTTAATTCTTATTAACTGGAACAAAGCACTTGTGCACAAGTGTTTTGTCACGACGCACTGTTGTACGTCTGTTTGTGCAAATATAAATAATAAATAAATAATGAAAAAAAAACAACAATGGTATATATTATTAATATAATAGCATAAAACTATAAACAATTCGCTTGTCAGGTTTTTTATGCTGTTAGTACCGACTTCATGGCGAGCCCAGCATTTTAATGCACTACAAACCACTTGCATTTCAGGAGGTAGTGAACATCCCCGTGGGTCATGAGATAACTTATCTTTAGTCTTAACTTAGTACTAAGTCCTCAATTTTGTCGCCGAAATCCTTTGTAAACCTATATTTCTATTTAAAATCGTCGTCAATTAGGTCGAAAGGGTTCACGTGATGTCTAAGCTTATTAGGTGGCCGGGTAGCCTCTAACAACTCCAAATCTTCTAAATCCATGTAATCTAAGATGTCCAAATCCATTTTTCTTTAAAAACACGAAAAATTAGAGATGTGATTCGTAACAATGATCAAGATAATTTTAAAATGGCGAACTTGACAGCTATCTTTGAGGTTAGTACCATAATTAAACTAGGGTCATCGGAAAACTAACTTTAGACCGTAGATGATTCTCGAATCAACGATAAACTAGGTTTTGTAATAAGGATTTTACTTAAACCATGGTACTAACCCAGTACTATCGTTAGACCACAGTTGGTCTACGTTTTGTAATAAGACGGTAAGTGTATTTTTTTGAACAAACGAGTACTGAAAATTTAACTGCGTTGCTATTGGCCAACGTAATCAACATAAGGTCCTTTCCATACGAACTCTTTAGTTACCAACATGTAGGTACATTCAGTTGAGTCTTCGACTACCCTGCGCGTCGATAAATATTGCTTGTAACTATTCAATAGTGTCAACTTTAGTATTAGGGTAAGCAAAACAAAGATAATTTAAAAAAAAATGTTGTAGCTAAGTTAACAAATCGTCTCGTCATACGTTTGCCGACGTATCACTGTGAGTTCAACCCAATTGAACTCGTTTGATCTCAAGTGAAGGGCTATGGCAGGAAATAATAAAAGTTATAAAATTTATTTGGTCTGAACTTTTTTGTAACAAGGAGTACCTAAAGTGGATAGATAAAAATGGTGGTCATGTCCCAATCAGTGATAACCAAGATAGAAACAAAAATTTACGGAGTTGACAACAAATACGTTAGAGCAATTTATTATTATTATTGACGTGTCTGCAGAATGTTAATCAGAAAGATGACGATATTTTTTTAGATTACAAGAATTATAGTATAATTATTTGATTTATATGTTCTGGTGCAAAATAGATAACTATACTATGACAATATTTTTTATATCATAAACGCGATTAGAAAATGTTGTTACGAATATACAATGTATGCAAGTTTAAATCATAAAATAATACCGTAATTGTTTCTACAGTAAATTTTAGAAGTATGCAATATGAACGAGCGTTTACAATTTCAAAACAATAACAAAGTCATTGACTAATGACTGCAATGACCCATCTCACTCTGTCAATATCGGAAATGTGCGAGAAACATTTTCAGTACTCGTTTGTTAAAAAAAACGGACAAAGATTTCAGCTATATAGCCTCATTTTTAACTCTTTGGTAGACATACTTTCCAATTAATCTCGTCAATAAGTATCTATAATCAGAAGACTTGGATCTCTGATCTTTGTAAATGCAGAGAAATGTTGATAAAGCTGAGCTTTCTTGGAAGAATATAGAAATAAAGGCTTTAAAAGTGCCATTTTAACTACTGAGGAGTTAGTTCTAAAATTAAAGATCTGAAAATTGAGCCACACCAAGCATTCGTGTAAACCCCCAAGCTGGTGATAGCCCTCGATGAGCAGTAACGTTTGTAAAAGAAATTTTAAGTTAATTTTCAATTGTCTTTTGAAGACTACCTAAATATCACTCAATAAAAAAAATAAACAGTGAAGTAAATGATTATTCAAAATCTTGATCTTTTTTACAATGTAAACAATGTAGGTAGTTAAGTAATGTTTTACAATGTAAAAAAAAAACTGAAAAACCAGACTTTCTCAAAAAACTCTGTAGTGATCTTCAATTGATATTAAGTGTAGACTCTAAATCAGATATAGATGTTGTATGATGTGTGATGAACTCACAACTCTGAAATCTTTTGTACCTGAAGATCGCAACTTACAATAATAATGTATGGACACTTAGCAATTTTGTGAATCTAAAATGAAATTGTGGAAAAATGGACTTTGGTTTCTAAATAAAAGAGTTCTGTGGAATTCTATTTCTTAACTTTTTTTCATGAATTTGAGCGGCTATATGCCACTCTCAATCTCGCTGGGGGCGCGTTAAAAATCTCGCCCAGGGCGCTGGTATTGCTAAAACCGGCACTGTTCGGTCGTTCAGCTCCACCGGATTTTGGGCGAGAGAATGCCCTACAATAGCGTGGGGCGCTCGATTAAAGTATCGGCGGGCACAGTCCTTATGAACTGCGCTAAGGATGGGAGGTTTAGGTCGCATGCAACTCGCTGTTCCGAACATACCACGGAGCACCAGTTGCATTGCGAAGAAAACGGTTCTGAATTACTTGAAGCTTATGAAGATGGGCCTCACTAGCATGACTAAACACTACTGATGCGTAAGTCATGATGGGGCGGATGCAAGCAGTGTATAGTGTCTTCTTATTACTAAGAGACATTTTACTCTCTTTACGAATTAAAGGACCTAGGCGACCCATTACAAAGGCTGCCCTGTTTCGGACAGTTGTGATATGGGCGTTAAAGGTGAGATTCCAATCAAGGGTGACTCTAAGACATTTTGTTTTACACACCCAGGGAATGGGTTCGTTGAACAAAGTTAAAGGTTTCGGATAACGGGGGCGTGTCCTCTCAGTAAAGTACATAGCTGTACTTTTGACTGGATTGACCGCGATGCGCCATTTTCGGAACCAGTCACCGATCTCGGTGATAGCCCGTTGAAGGGCGAATAGGACTGTCTATTACTGAGTAGTCGTCATGGAGCCGTCCCTATTTATACCAAAAAGTCATAATTTGTAAAATGTTCACAAATAGTCTAGATAGAAAAACAATAAGGGCCATAAATCATCCTTTTCACGTAAACAACTTTTGTATGGAGTTCCACGAATACTATATACTACTTATACTATGGTTGTTCACTAGTTGCCTGAGAACAAAGGCGACCCTTTTTAGGGTTACCGTAGTCCTGACAAGGAACCCTTATAGTTTCGTCATGTCCGTCTGTCTGTCCGTCTTTCCGAAGTTTTGCTAAGAACCGTTAGTGCTAGAAAACTGAAATTTTGTACGGGTACGTAAATCAACCACGCCGACAAAGTGGTAAAATAAAATTTTGAAAAATAATTTTTTTTCGTGTAGCTCCCATACATGTGAAGTGGGGCTGAATTTTTTTTTGTCGTCTAACCCGCCATGTATAGTATTTTAAAATTATTTAGGGGTTGCTAAGACTGTTTTTCGATTAAATGCTCCATTTACGAAATATCAATCTTTAAAGTGCAAATTTTTGGTCCAGCAGGGCGTCCCCCCCCTCTAAAAGCTAAACTGCTGGCTTGAAAAATCTGAAAAATTCATGATGATAGTGCAGATCATGAACTTCAAAGAAAAAATATAGCGGTTTAGATAACTCTATTGGTTTAGCAGTAATAGTCGTTGAGCTTGGGTGTTGGATTATTTTGTACCAAATATAAAATCCTAAGAATAAATTCTTTTAAGTGACTAATATGAAGTAGTTGGTTGTTTTTCAAGGGTAAATACTCGCATTGAAAATGTAATCATAAATAAGAAAACTTAATACAATAAGTATTTGGACCTCATAAAGATAAAGATAAAGATAAAGATAGAGATAGAGATAGAGATAGAGATAGAGATAGAGATAGAGATAGAGATAGAGATAGAGATAGAGATAGAGATAGAGATAGAGATAGAGATAGAGATAGAGATAGAGATAGAGATAGAGATAGAGATAGAGATAGAGATAGAGATAGAGATAGAGATAGAGATAGAGATAGAGATAGAGATAGAGATAGAGATAGAGATAGAGATAGAGATAGAGATAGAGATAGAGACAGAGACAGAGACAGAGACAGAGACAGAGACAGAGACAGAGACAGAGACAGAGACAGAGACAGAGACAGAGACAGAGACAGAGACAGAGACAGAGACAGAGACAGAGACAGAGACAGAGACAGAGACAGAGACAGAGACAGAGACAGAGACAGAGACAGAGACAGAGACAGAGACAGAGACAGAGACAGAGACAGAGACAGAGACAGAGACAGAGACAGAGACAGAGACAGAGACAGAGACAGAGACAGAGACAGAGACAGAGACAGAGACAGAGACAGAGACAGAGACAGAGACAGAGACAGAGACAGAGACAGAGACAGAGACAGAGACAGAGACAGAGACAGAGACAGAGACAGAGACAGAGACAGAGACAGAGACAGAGACAGAGACAGAGACAGAGACAGAGACAGAGACAGAGACAGAGACAGAGACAGAGACAGAGACAGAGACAGAGACAGAGACAGAGACAGAGACAGAGACAGAGACAGAGACAGAGACAGAGACAGAGACAGAGACAGAGACAGAGACAGAGACAGAGACAGAGACAGAGACAGAGACAGAGACAGAGACAGAGACAGAGACAGAGACAGAGACAGAGACAGAGACAGAGACAGAGACAGAGACAGAGACAGAGACAGAGACTCATATGTTTCATTATTCTTACAAGCTATAGTTACCGTACTGTCATCCGCAAATAGGATCATATGTTCTGTAGTACATTTCGGGAGATCATTTACGTATATTATAAACAAGAGGGGACCCAATACACTTCCTTGTGGTACACCGTACGCCACATTGCGTTGTTTAGATAAATATGATTTCTCTTCTTTTGTTTTAAAATTTAATTTAGTGATTTGAGTTACTTGTTTTCTCATTGATAAGTATGATTCAATTAGATTCAATACATTTCCCCTTAGCCCATATGCGTCCAATTTATTAAATAAATTTTGATGGTCTTGCCTTTATAACACGCCCCACCAAATGTTCACTGACGCAGAATTACGACCACGTTGTACCTGTCCAACCACTTGAGCAGCTTCTTCAGAACTGTGAGCGTACAGTTTATCATTTTGCTGATTCTTCTCAATGAATTAATTAATCTTTCTTATGAAAATGAAAATGATTCTTCTTAATGAATTTTCTGATCTCTTCAATCGTTTTTTCGTCGGTGAAAATAATATTTTACTGCTCTTCACCTGCGTATTGCGACGGAGGGCATTTTGATCGTGTATATCGACCATAAGGACCAAATTTCAGGTCTTGTTTTATGATACACGATATTTTCCTAGTGGGTATCTTTATTTCTCGCAATAAGATTATTGTTGAGTTATCATAATATTTTTGCTTCCTAATGGGATTTCTACCAATTCTGGCTTTAACAGCATTAACAGCCTTTGTAGTTCTGTATGAATGCACGCGGCTGCCCTGATCTTTTGACAGATGGTCTTTGACAGGGGAAGTGTTGTTATATCTGTTGATGTTACGATATATGAACATACGGCTGATACCAAGCTTTTGAAGTGTCTGGAAAATGACCGACGTCTCCATGCATACCCACTTTGTGCAAGGCGATCAATGCAATCATATTTTCTATAACACCTCATTCCATATTGTAATTTGATAATGAACACGAAAAATATGCGAGTGGCGCGAAACCGAAGGAACTTTTTAAAATAATAAACGCGTTCCTAAATCCTGATTCAAAATAATTGTTTTTGATTAGTTAAAAATAAGAAAAGTTTTTATATTGCAGTATATATGGCCAGACTAGTTACATATACAGTATGATAGCCCTTTTATAAGCTTACTTGCATTTATCGGTGTATACTTTTTATTTTACTTTCATATATATATATCAACTATTTTAGAATAGAATTGAATAATTATTTATTGCTACACAAAATAAATTAAATGACATACAACTTGTTTCAAACAATATACAACTTATAGTATTCAGTTTGAGTTATGGGCACACCTATTAAGGTGCAACCATAAACTGATTTTCAGTGAATTCCTGAACTCGGGCTAAGATGTTCTAAATTCGCCGAGAATAGAGTTAACGAGAAATAAAAACGAGTTCAAGAACTACGAATAAACACTTATATATCTAGGCACAGACAAAACAGCAATCTATGAATAGGACTTATTTAAATCGTTAAATAACTTCTACTTTCAACCTATGCCTTACTTACAAATTTTTTTTTACTCAATTTGTGGTCAATGAAGTTGTTTTATATGACTATATGTATAATGACTATAAATAAGAATACTTATCAGGTCCATGGTTCGAATCCTGCCGCGGGCTTGAGCTTCACCGCATGGTGGAAGGGCATTTTGCGAATCAACACTACACTACGGTCAACACTGTTATGAAGAATTAATAAACAAAACAAATCAATGTACGCAGAACAAGAAATCAAATAACGTATTATGTGAATGATCCTCATTGCGGTGTGTATAAAAAACTTAATAGGTTTGTGTCCTTGGTCATTTATAAAAACACAAATAATGTAATGGCCACCGTCAAAAAATAAGTATTTAAATGCTTAATCTCGAAACCAGTAAATGATGAGTTGTTGTGAGGAAACATTTTAGTCATATGCGGGATTCGAACCCGCGCCATCCGCCCCTGTAGCCACATGACTACACCTGACAGACTAACCAGCTCTAACCAATGAACCAAACCAGCCATTGTTGTTGCCATGATTAGCAAGTTTTACGTGTCCAGGCTTGCATAATCTGTAATATTATGATATAACATTATTTTAAATGCTAGTTAGCATCCTAACTAACTACCGTCTAGCTACAAACATAAACATTGGCTTCTGTTTTAAGTAGTTAGGACAAAAAAAATAACATCTGTTTAAAGAACCTCTGTTATCTAATTACCGCAGAGTGTCCGCACATCAACTTAATGTAAAAATTCCATGTAATTTTTAAATCATGCAAATTTTCTTTGGTCGATTCAATGTTTTCAACGATATTAAGCAATGCGTGTCGCATATCAAAATATCGCCTCAATAGAATCAATCCGTAAATAACTATCAATAAGTAACCGCATGTCCAAACGAAAGCTATAATTGCCGTGACATTAACTGTTCTGGGGTGCACATCAATAAATAACAGTATTTGACACATCAGTACCGTACGCGATGCGTCTCCTCAGCATGTACCTAGGCCCATCGGCAGTCGCACGTCTCTAACGTTAGTATACCGCCAATGAAGCACGTGAGAATATAATTATCGTAGCCTTGGTTAAAAACCTTCTTTAGTTTTTTAACCCTTGCACTTAGTTTAGTACTTGATTTTTTTAAGTTAGATCCTAGTCGATCATGTAAATGGAGACAGTGGTTTGGCCTCCGTAGGTTGCAATAAGCTGGTATTTCTATACTGTACCGATTTTCGAAAGTTTGAAGAAAAGCTATCTTTGTCTAATTGCCGTATACTAGTTACCGTATGTTTATAATTGCCATTGTATGAAAAATTAATACTTGCTTACAAACTATAACCGCTACGTCGTAACAATGGAAAGTTGTCCCTCAATTTTCGTAGAATATTATTATCATTTTCCGTAAATACGTCTATACTATATGCTGACCATTCATCAAGTTATTGAATAGATTCAGGCGATACTTTGCGGAAATCCATATTTAATATTAACAAACATATTGAATATATTTTAAGAAAACTTTAAAGTAAAAATACTTAAAATGAATTATACTTAAAAATTATATGAACATTTTCGCCTAATTTTCTTGTTGAGCCAACGTGACGTCACTAACACCACGCAGCCAAACTGGAAAAAATTTCTATTCTCGATCGTGCGCTCAAAGACAAACAGGAACATTAGGCGGAATTGTCACGAGATATGTTTTTTTTTTCATATTTTTCTGTTTTACTTTCATATTATATAATGTTTTCTCAAAATATTTTTAAATTGTTAGATAGATATATAGGATTGTAAAACCCAAAAATACCAAATAGGAGGTAAAAAAAGCAAAGGCACACCGCATGACACCGCAAAGAACAACGAATTAAAAATGATGTTATTTTATTTAGTTTGTAGCTGATTTTAATTGCAAATGTATATTTTTTTAGTTATAGAAAAATAGTCTTTTTTCTATTGGTTGTGGTTATGAGGTAAATCGTTTATTCTAATCCTGTTATGATACTTGTATACAAATTATTAATACGGGATATTATAATTTTTAATATTTTACATTGACTTTATAGTATTTTGAAGCGCTCGTAGCCAAGTTTGCTTAGCCATTCTGAATCGATCAGCAAAGTTAAGCAACGTCCGCCGCGGTCATGACTTGGATGGGTGACCGCTGGTGACATTACTACTGAGCGCTTCCGTACTTCGGAGGCCACGTTAAGCCGTCGGTCCCGGTTGTTGTCTTAGGATAGCAGTCGTTACAGCATGGTGGTAGGGCACTTTGCAAATGCCCGCCTGGCTAGCTATCACCCTCAAGTTGAAAATCTGTCGCCAAGCACCAAACGGTGTGTTCCGGCAGCTGTCCTTGAGAGCCAGTAACTCTAGGTTAGTTTGAACAACATCCTCGACCACATCATCACTTACCATCAGGTGAGATAGTGGTCAAAGGCTAACCTATCAGGCATAAAAAAAATAAAAAAATCTAAATACCATTGCATTATATATCGACTTATCTAATTACCACACTTAAAGAAATTTTAAGTCTCATTAATGTAATATTTAATTGGACATTCTACTATTATAGGTGGTTTTCTAACCTATAATATGTAGTACAATGCCAAATGAATTATTGAATTAGTACTTCTGTTAAAAATATAAAAGGTACAGTAATTAGGCGAAAAATTGGAATATTACCGAAACCAAACCAATTTTGCAATGAGATTTAGATTATAATTAGGTTCAATAAAAAAAGCGTTATTTTTTCCTGAAGAAACAGTATTTTTTTTAACCGAATTGGGTTGCCGTCTGTCTTTATTGCGCGTATAGCATTTCCTACTCCTACATATCACTTTAAAAAGTTTTGATAATTATAGAGAACCACACACAGTACCTACTCAACCCTATAAAAGTAACTAGGAAAGTAAATAAATAAAATACCAGTTATGAGTACATTCCACGTAAAAATATATTGAAGACTGACTTATTCACCAAAACAATGACACTTAAAAAAAGCTATATTCTAAAATTAAAATGTTTAGTGAAAACGGCCAGTAAACATAGTAATAAGGATATTATGTCGCCAACATGGCTCCGAGCGGTGTGAAACACTATTTAAACGGTAAGGCGAACTAATTTCCTGACTGGCCGACGCAACACACCCCCTTTTGTTGCAACATCTACAACACGAGTTATATGATCGAATTTACCCGGAAACTTTTTTACTATTCTTCCTAAAGGCCAATGATTACGTGGTAAATTTCCATCTGCAATCAGCACTAAATCTCCAATATCTATTACTTGATGTGTAGGAACTGTTTTCCGGGGAGTCAGAAGTGGTAAATATTCCTTGACCCATCGTTGCCAAAAGTGATCTGCTAGGCGTTGTGCTTTTCGCCAATCCACTCGTTTTATTAAGTCAACATCTGTGAACTCGCGCAGTCGTATGTCATTACTTGATGTTCCAATAAGAAAGTTGAATGGGGTAAGTGCTTGTTCACTGTCTTGATCGACTCCAACATGTGTAAGAGGTCTTGAATTTATTATTGCTTCAACCTCTAATAACAAAGTGTGTAGTACCTCCAATCGCGGAGTTCTTTCTTTAAGGGTAATTTTTAATGATGTTTTAACGCTTCTCACTAAGCGTTCCCAACAGCCACCCATAAAAGGGGAAGATGGTGCGATAAATTTCCAATTTATACCTCTGTTCAAAGAAAAGTCGTATAGATCAGGTAATATCTTTGAAGCACCCACAAATGCAGTCCCATTGTCTGAATAAATGCATGTAGGGCTACCACGGCGGGCTATAAAACGACGAAGAGCCATAATTGCAGAATCCGATGATAATGATTCATGTACAGCTCGAACAGTTAGGCAGGTGAATAAAGCAATCCAGTTTTTTCTCTCACGACGACCAACTGAGACGTGTAAAGGGCCGAAGTAATCTACGCCGACAAAGGTGAAAGGGCGAGTATGATGAGCCATTCTTACATTAGGTAAATCTCCAATTGGTGGCATTGTTGGTTTTGCTTTGGAGTTTCGACATAGTTGACATTGGCTTGAAACGGTTTTTACAGCAGGTCGTAGTCCAAGTATGTAGAAATGTTGACGCAGTTCATTTACCACAAGTTCATTATTTCCATGAGCAAATTTCACGTGATAGTGATAAATCATCAAGTAAACTATCCGATGTTTTCCATCAAGTACTATCGGTTGTGAATCAATGTCCGTTGATGCTCCGGTACGGCCTGATAATCTAAGTATTCTATCATTACCGAGAATTAATGACACATTTTTTAACCTACTCTCTTTACAAACGGGGCGTGTTGCGTCAATTGCAATGTATTCATCCCGAAAAGAATCAAGTTGGATGCGTTGAAATATATGACGCTCAGCGGAAACAATAAAAGAAAGTTCTAATGGTAATAAGCCACGTTCACGATGAATAGGTGACAATTTAGAATTTTGAGCGGTTTTCCGAAAAACTGATGCTCCTTGATGGGCGCGTGCAGTAGCGCGAACAAATCTTAACCATGCGCTAAAACGCTGATGATCAGCCACTACCGGTGAAGGTAGTTCTTGTGATAGTGTAACTGTTAATCCTACCAACTCTTGACTCAATTTGCATTCAAGAACTGGTACGACATCAATATTTGGTTCACAAGGCCACTCCTTTGACGGTAAAAGAAGAAATGGAGGACCGGTAAACCAACGTGAAGACATAGTTAAATCATCCTTATATCGTGTTGCATCATCAGCGATATTAAGAGATGAAGGTACGTAGTTCCAATCAGAAACATTAGTAATTTCACAAATTTCGCAGACTCTGTGAGCAACAAGACTTTAGCAAACTGGGGTCTGTATTCAACCATTTAAGAACGGTCTGAGAATCTGACCAATAAAATATTTTATCTGGCTTACGTTTATGTGCTTCGATTACATATGTAGCAAAACGTGCTGCAATAAGTGCTGCCTGTAACTCAAGTCTCGGAATTGTCGTAGGTTTTAAAGGAGCAACACGGGCTTTACTGCCGATTAAAGCTAGTTTAATAGATCCGCTTGGAAATACAAGGCGCCAGTAGCCTACACACGCGTAAGCACGTTCACTAGCGTCTGCAAAAATATGAATCTGACTAGACTCTAGTTGTTCTAATGAATTGCTATAGCACCGAGGAAGTGAAAAATTAGAAATCGTTTCTAAATTTTGAAACCATACTACCCATTCTGCTTTGAACTTATCGGGTAGTTGCTCGTCCCATGTTGTTACCAATTTCCATGTCTTCTGAAATAGTATACGACCCCGAATAATTAGAGGAGTAAGAAAACCAAGCGGGTCGTACACTTTCATTAAACAAGAGAGTACGTTGCGTTTTGTAAATTTTTGTGGTAAATTTTTCGAGACATCACATGGGAAGGAAAGGGAATCGGTAACAACATTCCAGGACACACCCAATACTCTTACCTGTGATGTAGATACTGAACCTACGGTTACCTCAGTAACATTTTTTGCACATAGACTGGCTGGTAACTTCGAGAGAGCTTTGGGAGAATTTGATACCCAAGATCTCATCTCGAAACCACCCGCCATATTAATATTAACAATGTCAGCACTTAGTTGTGCAGCTTCCTGTTCATCGTCGCAACTACCCAGGTAATCATCCATGTATGTATCATTTATTACTGCTGTTGCCGCCTTTGGGTAAAATTTTTGGTGTTCAGCAGCATTCTTATTTTTAATATACAAAGCCGTGCAGGGAGATGAAACTGCGCCAAATATCATTGAGGACATGCGGTATTCTAATAAATCCTTACCTTCACGCCAAAAGAATCGTTGTGCATCTCTGTCTTCTGGTCTTATTTTGACTTGAGGGAACATCTCTCGAATGTCTGCTGAAAGGGCTACTCGTCCTTCCCTAAATCGCATCAAAATTGCCAGAAGTGGTTGGAGCAGGTCAGGGCCTGGTAAAAGTAACGAATTTAAACTTACCCCTTCACATTTTGCCGCAGCATCGTGAACTACACGAAGTTTGTTTTTCTGATGATGTACCACTCCAAAATGAGGAAGATACCAAGTTATGCCGGTAGGTAAAGGTTGGATATGAGTACATACCTCAGCATACCCTTTTTCTATCATTGCTTGAATGTTTATTTTATAATTTTCTCCGTATTCTGGATCTTTAATTATCTTACGTTCCAGGGACTTAAAACGTGATAATGCAAGGTTACGACTAGATGGGACGTAATCAATATTGTCGCGCCATAACAAACCTGTCTGGAAGTGACCTGAAGGTAAACGTTGGGTGTTCTCTTCTAATAATTTCAATGCTCTTTCGTCTTCTATGGAGCGGCAATCCTTACTTTGAATACCAATAGCTTCTAACCTGTAATGTTCTCTTAAGAGTTCATCTAATGTATGATCGACCGTACGGGTCTCGGCCGTAATGTGGTTGATAAAATGTACAACCGGTTTCGTATTGTTGGAAAGAAAACCATATAAAATCCAACCTAACGGCGTCAAAACAGCAGCAGGTTGAGACTGAGTTCCACTTCGAATCATTTTCGAATAAGTCAGATGCCAATTATCTATTCCTATTAAAAGTGTAGGCTTGGCATTATCATAGCACAGAATGTCGCGTATATCGTCGAGATATTTACAGTCTTTTATCGATTTTGAATGCACGGATTGATTTGTAATGGCTAAATTCGGAATAGACCGTACGACTATCTCATGGACATCTGAGCTATGACAACCTTTTACCTTTATTTTTACAAAACTCACGTTTAGGTTTTTGGTGAGACCGCCAATGCAATTAACTCGAAGCTGTTCTTTGGGCCCCACTGCACCAATAGAGTCCGCAATGGACTGATCAATAAAAGAAGCCGTGGATCCATCGTCCAAAAGTGCATAGGTGTCTACGTTACCTTGAGGTCCACTGACTGTAACCGGAACGATCTTAAGCAGTGATGTCTGTTGTAATGGTTGAGAACAATGAGTAAGAACTGTTACTACCGGTACGTTTTTGGACTCTGGCAATTGAGTCGGCGGCTGGTCTGGATCTCGATCCTCAAGTTCTTCAATGGAGGAGTGATGAGTTTCGGCATTTGGTTTGTGTAAGAGTGTGTTATGTCGTCGACTGTACTTACATCCGACGACTTGACAAGACTTTTTACATGCATTGTATTTGTGTGCACCCTTTGACAGGCACCGATAACAAACCTTATTTTGAATCACCCACTGCCAACGTTCGTCTATGGACAATGTTAAAAACTTTTTGCAATCTATAACCACGTGAGAATCGCCCATGCAGTATCTACATTTTTCGGTTGAGTTCGAAGAGGTTGCAAACGTTTTATTTCTGACATTAGAATTCAAAGAGGCAGTATATACCTTATCTCTGACAGGTTGCTTGGCAACTGAGGCGAATTGGTTTTTTATGTTTGTTTGATCTGAACAAAATAAACCAAACTTTATTAGCTTTTCAGATTCAGTATCTAGGAAGTCTGCTAACAGTTCTAACTTAAATTTATTTGAGTTCTGTGCAGAAACAAAATCTGCCCACCTATATCTCAGTATTGGTGTAAGTTTACCAATAATTGTTTGAGCTAATTCCGGGGAAGCTAAATATTCTGGCTGATGAAGCTCACGAATTATCTGAACACAATTTCGAACACGACATGAAAATATATTTAAGTCACGAGCTGATTCGTGTAAAGCCAATCTTGGGAGTGATCTTAAGATGGAAAGCTCATGAAGGATGATGAACTCTGGCCTGCCAAACCGTGTTTCTAAAGAGTTCATGACTTGTTCCGGATCTATGGCTGATATTAAGAGTGCAGAGACGGCTTCTTTTGCCGCACTTTGCAGCGCTGTGCTTAGTCGGGCCAAATTTTCTTCGGGGCTATACCTAGCTTTCGTCCTTGTGTAAGTCTTCTTGAAGCGTAGCCACTCAGAAGCACGGCCGTCAAAAAATGGAAGTGATTGATTATAATTTGTACCACCAACCTGTATCCTTCTACTGGCAGAGTCGATGACTTCGGCTAAGTGTAATAAAGGATTGTGTGTTCCTGTACAAGTGTTAGTTTTATTAATGTTATTAAAACAATCATTTTGTAATTTATAGTGGTGAGTATCTGAATGTAAAGGTAATGTATGATTTGTGTATCCATGTGCGATGGCACCTTCTCCATCAAGAGCGCCTGGCACTTCATTTCGGTTTTCGGCGCTGGCTCCACCTGGCGCTGACAAAGCGCTTGAAGTTGGATAGGCAGCGGTATCAACGGCTGTCCATGGTTGCCTTGTTTTAATGTTGTGTTCTACCTCAACGACACAAACAGGGTCATCGTTAGGGAACGATGTGGTTGGTATTGGTTGAGTATCCCTACAAATTAAATTAAAGTCATTTTCTTTTTCAAATGTGACTGTACGATCAGGGCACTCTAACAACCATTTTTGCGTAGAACTACTTCGCTCAGACATAGTGGAATCTAAAGCTGCAAGTTCAGCTTGTAGTTCTAATTCTGCTACTTTCTTTTCATTGTCATCTAATTCTTTTTCTTTATCAGCTAGCTTACGGGCATGCTGAGCCATTAATGCTAGTTTTTGAGCCTTTATATATTTATTGGATTTATTAGAACTCATCCTAGAGGATGGTGGAGCAGTAACATGAGGCGTTGTACCCGATAAGGTCCCATCCTGTAGAGTCGGCGCAGGTACATTAAAGGCGTCGGCTAGGGGGGTGGATGGCACCGGGGTGCAGCGCGATAGGGTACCTTCCTGTAGAGTCGGCGCGGGCAAATCAAAGGCGTCGACTTGAAGGGTGGATGGTACCGGATTATAAGTGTTACTTGCATCCAATTTTTTATTTTTACAGGTAACTGACCTAGTCACGGGCATAATAAAGTGAGTAGATACTTACGATTTATCAGTGTCGATATATATTTGGGTTGAACTAACCCGTATAGCCGGCGCACGTCCAAGAAAGGCGCTGGCTGTTTAATTATATATTTAGGCGCACCACTTCTGAACTATATAGAGAACCACACACAGTACCTACTCAACCCTATAAAAGTAACTAGGAAAGTAAATAAATAAAATACCAGTTATGAGTACATTCCACGTAAAAATATATTGAAGACTGACTTATTCACCAAAACAATGACACTTAAAAAAAGCTATATTCTAAAATTAAAATGTTTAGTGAAAACGGCCAGTAAACATAGTAATAAGGATATTATGTCGCCAACAATAATTTTGACAAATTTGACATCGAATTTGATATGGCGTATGACAGCGACAGCGACAGCGTCATTTGCGTCACGTCAAAACTCAGAAGAGAGAAAATCTTGGATTGGATTGGAATTTGGAAATAAACTCAGAAATTAGTTTTTTATTGCAAAATATCGGATGGATGACGCCGTTTTTTTAATAGAATAAGTTGAATTGCGTTTTATACATCGTTAGAACGAGTATAATTATCATTCTGGTAAGGAAAAATTTATTGTTAACCGTATTATCGTCGTGTCTGCAAAAGACTATCGATCTCCACTGCTGGCATTATTTGTTTTAGGATTCCCAAAAGAGGACTTATTTGGACATCTATAAGATGGATTTGGCAGAGACGATGAAGAATGTGCTTGCTAAGAGCTCAGGGGGCTCTAGTGCTGCATCTGCCGCCAATTCGTCAGCCCCTCATCCCGCAGAGGGCTATGTCACGGAGAAGCTGTATATGTTGCTGCAACTTTACCTGCAGAATAAGGGTTGGAGCCCGAGCATAGAACTGCTGCAATGTTTTAGTGATCTTAAGGAATCTTCTATGCTCCCCAGTGCTTCTTATTTGCAGTAAGTGATTCGATTCTGTTATGATTGTTATATTAGAGATATAATACCAATATCTTCATTGAGATCTTACATTGAACACTGTAAATGATTATTCCAAAGAACAAGTAAAGAAATTCACCTCTGGAGGAAATACCTATCAATTGAAAAAGAAAACATCTAAATCAGCTCCAGATCCTGATGATATCCCATATATAGTGTATAATATGTGTCCATCAGTTCATAAATGTCTCATATCTTCATTACAATCTGGTCAAGCAACAAATATCAGTGGTACTAGGAAAAGCAATTTTTTCCCTCATTCCAAAAATGAAAAAGTAACAAATCTAAAAGATATTACGTCGATTGCACTTACCAACACAAAATCCAAAATATTTTTCTTAATGTTACTGACTAGAAATGACACAATTTGTGATCAACAATAGGTATTTTAGGTCTAATTATCAGAAAGGGTTTTTGCCTGGAATTTCTGGTTGCATGGAACACAATACTCTATTAGCAGAGTAGGACTCTATTATTAGGAGTGCCAGAACATATGAAATGGTGTAACTTTTCACCTGAGATCAGCAACATCATTGCATCATATAACTCCCAATTAAAGTTTGCCATAATACATACTAGCACTTTGCAATACAATGAGGGTTTGTTCCAAAGTAGCTGCTTTTCACCAGTAGCACTTAAAATAGTAATTAACATTTCAATTGACAAGCTAATTAGTGATGAAAAAAAGGGTTTAACCTTTGCTGTGCACATTTCCCGTGTGAAAAATTTGCAAAATCTTTGAATCAGACTTTAACCAATGCGGGCAGTGCGGATTATCTAAAATAAGGTCATCATTGTCGCATCCATGGACCCATAAGAATCAAAGTAACATTTCTAGAAAGCCATTAAACTGAGTTATTGTATTATGTATGATTGACATGATTTTCTTGTATTTTTTCAACTACTAGAGATGTTCTTTTTGAGGGAACCTAAAAAATTGTACTGTACACTTGTATATTGTACTACACATGTAAATACATATTTATTGGTATATCGATTATCAAAACAATTTACCTGTTTATAAAACACAACATACTAATGAAACAAATTTGAAGCACTGTTTACAAAAACTTGAAAACACTTGAGCACACTATGGCACCGCGCCTGCAACAAACTGAATGTACTTGAAGTTTGTAAAAAAAGTTAAAAGGGTTTTGTTTGGGTACTTCCCAAACGCCTATTAAATCTTTAGATTATAAGCGCAGATTTCCTTATTTGCTAGGCACTTTCTAATTGCAGTATCATATTGACGTAAACCAAGTAAATGAGAGGCCGTCAGTTTATTTCCACATATTTTCTAGCTAGTGTCCGCTACAATGATTCTAAATGCTGTTCCGGCAGCTGTCCATGAATGCGACCAAATTCAACAAATTTTATTCTGTGGCTTCTGCAGAATTGCAACGACACCTAAAAGTAGCAGGAAGGGAACATCACACAAGTTCCAGGAAAAATAAAAAAAAAACCTATTGGTTATTTAAATGTTAACTGACAAATTTATAAAAATCAGGAAAATCAATGCCTTTAACCATATTTGTTGGTACTGTGACCACAAATTCCACAATTTTACAGTGATTTTTTCACTAACGTAGTCCTTATTAAACATACTAAGGAATTGCAGTCACAAATAAAGCATAAAAGATTGCTAGGTTTGTTAAAATTAGTATCTTTTCTTTGACTTGTAATTGAAAAAATAGAATCGCCGAACTTTGACTCTTCATAAAAAAAAAAAAACTATAGGACTACCCTCGGCAAGTTACTTCAAAAGATGGCCCATTTCGCTAAGATTTTGGAATAGTATAGCACTAGCTACTTTTCTAGCTACAGCAGCTATTAGATCTTTTCTTTCTTAATATCACCGTATTCAAAATCAAATACTTTAGTGAATACTTTACTTCAGTACAATGCTTGTTTGTAAATTCGGTATGTTCAAATTGTTTTCCACCTTCACGAATGCACGCTCTGCACCTTTTCAAGAATGATCTCTTAATTAACCTTAAATAACTAGCCGAATTTACAAACAAGCATTGTACTGAAATAAAGTATAGACTAAAGTATTTGATTTTGAATAAGGTGATATTTAGAAAAAAAAATCTAAAAGCTGCTATAGCTAGAAAAGTAGCTAGTGCTGTACCATTGCAAAATCTTAACTAAATAGGCCATCTTTTGAAGTAACTTGCCGAGGGTAGTCCTATATTTTTCTTTTTTTATGAACAGTCAAAGTTCGGCGTTATTATTTTTTCAATTACAAGTCAAAGGAAATATGCTAATATTAACTAACCTAGCAATCTTTTATGCTTTATTTGTGACTGCAATTCCTTAGCATGTTTATTAAGGCCTATGTTAGTGAATAATTACCGTAAAATTGTAGAATTAAGGTATTGATTTTCCTAATTTTTATAAATTTGTCAGTTAAAATATAAATAACCCATAGGGAATTTTGATTTTATTTTTCCCGGGACTTGGGTGACCCCCCCTCACACCCTGTGCCCGCTTGATGTTGAGTTCTGGGACACCCTGTATATATATTCACTCTCATAAAGCTATTTAAAGTAATTAGCTAATTCTCAGTGAGATAATACTCACAGATATTAGTAGTAATAAATAAAAAAATGGCCAGTGCATCTGTTGTATAACCAAATATCCTTATTTTTTTGCAAACATTATCAAATAACATAATAACAATGTTTTTTTCATGTTTAATTACAGAATGATGGCTTCCAGAGTAGGGCTAGACACACAAGGTAGACTGATATTGCGAGATAATGGTAAAATAATATTACCTTACGAACATTTTGCCAACGCTGTTATGTTGAAACATATGAATGGACCTCATGGGCTGCATTTAGGAGTGGAAGCGACTGTAAGAGCGGTAAGTGTAAAAAATTTACTCGTTAATGGAAAAAATACAGATTTCCAAAAAAGTTTTTTTTAATTTGTGTTATCATGTGGCTAGAGGAAATTAGTTATCTCAGCCAACCCTGCTTAAACACAGGTTTTTCATGCATGCATATTTTTCTTTTGTCTTTCCTTTCCTGTCATATGTCCATAATTTCATAAGCAACAAATCCTGTTTTTGTAATGATTTTAGAGAAGTTTTCTGTTTACTTGTTTAAGTATTATATTATTATCAATTAATATATAAAGGATTTAAATTAATTATATTATATTTAAAATATACAATTCTATTTACAGGTTGTAGAATCATACACAATAGGCAGGGAACAATTTGGCATGGAAAAAGAATTTATCCTAGAAGTAATACAAAATTGTCCAAACCCAGCTTGCCGCTATTATAAAAACCAGTTGGAGATGACTCAGAAATCTATGCAGCACCTGTCACAACAACCTACTTACATACCAGGTAATATTCAATCAGATAAGGCCTATAATAAAATAAGGCGAAGTGAACCATGGGGGTGCCGGTCTAAAATTGCACCCCCCATATCTTCCTGTGGGTTGTACAAGCCAAAGAAAAGATAAATACCGGAAGGTAGGCAGCAGCGCCTTCTGAAAAACTGCCATCTTACAAAATACTCCAAGACTCCTGCCAAGCGAGCGGATTATGGCAGCCATTGTTCAACAGTGGAAGTTATTGATGATTTGTGTGTGTGAAGGTATATGATAATAAATTAGAGTAGAATGTATAAAAAAAGATTTTCTGAATTTAGCATAATTCTGAATTTAACTTCAGTACAAAACAACTAAATTTTTTTTAATTGATCTCATTCTTCTGTGCTACTTAAAGGAATTATTATGTAATGTTTCTACAAGTTATATGTACGACTAGAAGCACAAAATGTTCGTCTCGAGAGTGGGGATCATGCAACTTGTATCTTTCTGCTATTTGCGCTGGACGCCTTGCCATCTTGTGCACCAAGAGCGGTACCATAGGCGTAGACTCGGTGATATCGATAATGTTGGCTACCCTTCTGAATTTCTAGTCTGCTTTTGAGTTACTAGAGTGCATATAACGTACCTGTATTGTATTCTCAAGTAATATTGACTTCAATTCAAATTGCACTCTTCTATATCACTATTACTATACAAAAAGATAGTGCAAACTTATTTTCTGGGTATAAATAACTGAGCAGTAAGTTGTGGGATGTTGCAGTAAGTGATGTCTTTTTTAGATGCTGCTGCGGCAAACATGTCAGACACTCAAGCTGTGGAGCGCCTGCTCCGTAGTGCAGCCCTGCCACAAGACTACCAGCTACCCCTGGCGCCGCATTTAGCAGCTCTTAGTGAGTTACTATGTAAAAATCATTTTATTTTTCACATACTTATAATTTACTTTCACTATATTTTATGTTGAATCTTGACTCCTACAAGTAATATAATTGGAGCATTTGGACTGCCTATGAGTCTGTTATGACTTATAGGTTGTCTAAATGCTTTTATTGTAGATATGTAGTGTTGTATAGTGTAGTGTAGTATTAGTAGTATTTTGTTTAAGAGCGCACCGAGCTTTTTAGGCGCGCCGCGTATATGCTCATGAGTAAGGCACGCCAACAGCATCCGTCCCCGCCCGACGGGCGAAGAATTACTAAAGCGGATAGGGACAAAGCATCGCGGCTCTGGCTAAAATGGGCGAACCGTGCGTGAATTTTAGTATTTCCTTCATATAATAAAAACAAATACCTATTTGGAAAATGTAATGTGTATACGTTATTAAAAACAGGTTTTATTTTATTATTCAAATACTGATGACTTGCCATTAAGTAATTACGCTGTACTAAGGGTTTATTTAGTTTTTTAGATATGAATTTGTTTTTTTTTCTATCGAGGAACCTTTAAGTAATCGTGTTTCCAAAGTATATGATTTATAGAATCCTTAAATATAAAATATATTAATTGCATAACTGAAAATTAAAACATAAAGATACAGCAAGGGATCAAACGAACCACAATTACGTATAACTGCCTCGGTGCAGGCTTAATAAAGGCATACCGCCGGTAAAAAAAAGTAATAAACATTAGCTAGACTAAATGTTGAGAGAGAGAGAGAGAGAGAATAGTGGAAGAGGCTGGAAGAGGCCTTTGCCAGGAGGCAAACAGATAGTGATGAACAGTAGTAAATTTAATATTAATATAATTTTTAAAATATGTTGCTGTCTGAAATAAAGGCTATAAATAAATAGACTATATGTTTCTAATGTGTTAATTTTTCTAAATCTTTCCCCTGAAGTTAGTCTGAAGCCTACATGTGGCTCATAAAGCCCCATGCAGGCATGCCTATGACTTATAAAAAAGGCCTAATAAAATAAATTCATATCTATGGCGGCAATTTCAAAATTTTATGTTGTAAAGTGCTTACTTGTAAATAGTTACTGTATTCTACATGATCATATCATATGCGAGTATAAATAATATTGCTGCTATTATCTTGAAGTTTGATGAAAATATTGAACACCAATGCACATGTTCCTAAAACACCAATATATCAATGCTGATTCCTTAAAATACCACTTCGTTGGTATTTTATTAATCCTACTTATTTAATCAATTCAATAAATTTGAAATAATATATTATTTTATAACATTATTATTAACTATGAATAATATACTAGATATATTATTTTTAGTGTAATATATATTAAGTGTGCCCAAAAATAGAACAAATAAACCTTAAGTTTGTACTAAATGACTAGGAAAGTAAAAAATTTAACCACGAGCGGGATTTGAAACTGCGACCATGTCCCTCGAGCCGGGACTTACCTACTTGCTAGGCGGTCTATTTTCTGCATCCATATCGTATGCATTCGGCTCGTTGTGTGTGATGACGGGTGCGTGCGTTACTCCAGCCACCCAATGTCGTCGAGGAAAGCCAGCAGCTCGCTGACGACGGTGCAGGCCTCCTGTACGGTCCTTGGTGACCCAAAGAACTCTGCCCGTTGTGGCGCCTCACACTGTGAATATGTGCTCGGCCATTTCTTCCGCCACCATCGGCACAGGAAGCTGTCTGTACCACCTAATGTAAACAGTCTGTCAACTGTTTACATTAGGTAATGTAAACAGCAAAGCAAAGCATCCTTCGACTGCTTGCAATGACAATCTGTGATACTTGCCCAGTAGTCTTGATGTTGCGATTGTGGTTCTGTTTCATATCCAAGCATGTATTAGACTAAACGCCAAGGGGAATGGTTCCGGTCCATCGGGACACTTGTTGGAGCCTCTCTTCGCTAGGTCATCTGCATCGCATCATTGCATCTGGATCCGTCGCGCCGTGCCTCTCTATAAATTGGAGAACAACATGTTTTTTGAACTTACTTGTAGTGATAGTGACGCTGTTTGCTTAGCCCTGACTTGTGGTTGTACCGTTGTAGAGCTTTTAGGACTGCAGCGCTATCGGAGAGTATTCTTATATTTTAGTCAGATACCTTCCTTCTGGCATTGATTTATTGAATTTTCTTGCCCGTGGGGTGCCGGGCTAGAATTTCACCCTCCCATCTCTACCCGTGGGTGTCGTAGGAGGCGACTAAGGGTAACACACCAGAAGGAGGGCAGCAGCGCTTTCTGAGGCACTGATATATCACACTGCTATCCCCAAGACGCAAAGGGTTTGTGGCAAACTAATGTTTTAAGTCATCCTTGAATGTTCCGATCCGTTGTCTGTTGTCATTTCAAAATGTGTAGGCGTTAATGCAAAAATTACATTGGTAAAACCAAAACAATTTATAAATTTCCCTCCAAAGATGTCAGCATCCGCCTTATTAATTTAAGACTTGGTGTGTTTATCACATCACGTAAAACTGCTGGACTTACTCCAGTGTAATTTTGTTTTACATCTAAGTAGAAAATATATGTAATTTTATATGAATTAGATTCATTATTCCTCTACATTTGTTATTCTATTATTTTACAGCAAACCTTACAAATGAGAAATCAGATCGGCGTGCACAAGACAAGCTATCACAACACCAACAGATGCTGCTACAGCACCAGAACCGCTCTCTTGGTCACCAATCTTTGGACAAGTACAGTCACTCGACGCGATCCTCCACATCTTCTCAATCAGCACTTGAATCCAAGTCGAAGCATCACTACAGCGATGAGCACAAGCTTACTGATTTCTTGAGGTCAGTATTGAGAATACTATGTATATTGTGATTTGAAAAACTACCTATTATTTGCATTGCAAGACATTTTGCGAATTTCCCTACCTAGCTACCACCTTCAATTAGAAAAACTGTACTTCGGTAGAAGTACTTATTTTTATTAGATAAAAAAAAGAGCCAGTAATTCTGGTTGAGCCTGACCCAAATCTTCGACCGCATCATCAGTTATCATTAGGTGAGAAAATGGTCTAAAGCTTGCCTGTCAGCCATACAAAAAAAAATACATGCTGTACTGTACTTGTTATGGGTAGGAACAGAGTTAACAAAGTACAAAAAAAAAACTCCAATTATTGCAAGTGGTTGTCGGTTCAAACCCCGCTTTTGGATGATTTTTTCTTTCGTAGCTATAGTGTCAGCTTAGTCTTCATAATCAGTACTAATATTATAAATGCGAAAGTAACTCTGTCTGTATGTCTGTTACGCTTTCACGCCAAAACTACTGGACCGATTTGAATGAAATTTGGTATGGAAATAGTTTGAGACCCGGGAAAAAACATAGGATAGTTTTTATCCAACTGCGCAAAAAGAGGTTAATGATTTTGTGCGATAACCGACATACACATAGGTTGTCTGGAAGAGATCGCTTTGAGCGATAAGGCCGCCTATTGTTCACTATTATAAGCTAAATATTTTTAATTTTGGTATAGTTTAAGGTGTTCAATAAAGAGTTTATCTATCTATCTAAGCGCGGGCGGAGCCGCGCCCGGAAAGCTAGTAAAGAATAAAATTTTAGGATACATTTCATAACTTTTATTTCATGATACATCATTGAGCGTTTATTTCCCCGGAAGGGTTATTAGACGTGTATAAACACCAACGTTTCGCTAGATGCTTTCAGTTCCCATGTGATAGGAGGCGAACTTATTGAAATCTACCGGGCACAGTGTAACACAGTGCGAACAGGTGTACAAATTGTACAATGCGTGTTTTGTTGTTTGCAGGGCGAACCTAGAAAGCCTGGAATCGCTATCGACGGGTGGGGCGGGGGGGCACTCGGAGCGTGGGGGGTCGGCTAGCAGTGGGGGCGGGGGCGGCGGCGCGGCCGCTGCGGCGGGCGGCCAAGAGCGGGTCGTGCGCGCCTTCGCGGAGCTAGCGCGCAACTTGCAGCGCATGCGTCCCTGCGTGCGTCCCGCCATGTGCAAACCTTACGGGAAGCAGAGCGAACAGCTACAGAAAAGTATGTACAACAACTACAACAGTACATACAAAAAAAATAGCACTCTCAATTTTGGATTCTTTAATACGTGAATAACATTATCCTTTATCGTTTAGCGTGGTGGTAGGGAATTTTGCGAATGCCCGCCTGGCTAGGTAGCTCCCCCAAGTAGAAAATCTGTCGCCAAGCACCTAACGGTGTGTTCCGGCAGGTGTCATTGAGAGCCGGTAATTCTAGGTTAGCCTGAACAACATATTCGACCACATCATCACTTACCATCAGGTGAGATAGTAGACAAAAGCTAAATATCAGCAATAAAAAAAAGTGACTAAGTGATAAAGTGTGACCTTTGCCATCATAGTCAAAGTCAAAGTCAAAATCATTTATTCAATTTAGGCGTCTACGACGCTCTTATGAAGGTCAATTACAAATTTTAATATTGAAATATACTACATTGTACTGCCACGTTCAGCAAACAAAAATTATAGAGCCACTGCGAGAAGAACGGGCAAGAAACTCGGGGCCATTCTTTTAAACGTTTTTTAACAATGTGTTAAGTACATACTATATAGTAAAATTATTACAATACCGAATTTACATTACGTAGGTGTCAGGCGCTAACTTGGCAGAGGCGAACCAGTCCAAGCATTTTTGTCGTTTAAGTAATCACAAACTGTGTAGTAAAATTTCTTTATCAAAATATTCTTCACATGCAACTTGAATTTTCTTTCTGTGAGCGTTGTAATATGTTTGGGCAATTTATTATAAAACCGCACACAATTGCCTAAGAAGGACCTTTTATTTGTCTTTGCTAATCTAAAACCTGGCACCGCTATTTTATCTTTATTCCTAGTGTTATAATCGTGATTGTCACTGTTTGATTTAAATTTGCTCAAATTTTTACGAACATACATAATATTTTCAAATATATACAGACTTGGTAAAGTTAAAATATCAATTTCTTTAAAAAGATCTCTCAGGGATTCCCTAGGATCCATTTCATATATGGCTCGAATTGCACGCTTTTGTTAGATAAAGATTGTCTCTATTTCAGCAGCAGCTCCCCACAGCAATATACCATAAGACATAATACTGTGGAAGTACGCGAAATAAACGAACCTAGCAGTAGCTACGTCTGTTAGCTGTCTTATCTTACGAACCGCATATGCAGCAAAACTAAGTCTTCCAGATAGATCATGTATATGTGGATTCCACTGTAAAGTTGAATCCATTTTAATTCCCAGGAAGACTGTCGCATTGTCAAAAGAGAGCTTTTCTAGGCCAAGCTTAATGTTTGGTTCAACATAAGTAACATTTGGTAAAGAAAACTTTAAACATTTGGTCTTTTTTGAATTTAAGAGAAGATTATTAGCCGCGAACCATTCAGAGATCATAGATAATACATTATTTACATGAATAAGTTCACTATCCCTCCTATCTACTTTAAAAATTAGGGAGGTATCATCTGCGTATAAAACTATATCGCAGAAATTTTTAACCATGCAAGGCAGATCATTTATATATGCTAGAAACAGAAAAGGTCCTAAAATTGATCCTTGCGGTACTCCTATTCTTACCAAAGACCCGGAAGAAGTATTGCCATTTATTCTAACCTTCTGTAGCCTGTCTGACAGATATGACTTTATAAGATCCAGAGCTTTTCCACGAATACCATAATGTGAAAGTTTTCGAATCAGAGTGCGGTGCTCTACACAGTCAAATGCCTTAGAAAGGTCACAGAATACGGCAATAGCATCCTGTGAACTCTCCCAGGCTTCAAGTATATGTGACATCAATTGAGCACCTGCATCTGTTGTGGATCTGCTCTTTGTGAAACCAAACTGATTCTCATTCAATATATTATGCTCATTAAAATGGGATAGAAGTTGTTTGAGCATAATTTTTTCGAATATTTTACTCAGAACAGGTAAGATAGAAATAGGTCTGTAATTGCAAGGGTCAGAGTAGCCCCCGACTTCAAAATTGGAGTGATTTTACTATGTTTCATTAAGTCGGGGAAGTTTCCTTTATCAATACAAAGATTGAATATTGTTTTTAAATATGGTGCAATAATGCATATTATAGACTCTGCCACTTTAACTGACATACCCCACAAGTCTTCGGTGCTCTTAGTATTTAAATTTTTAAATGTCTTTATAATTTCAAATATTGTTGTGTGTCTGAAAGAAAAGTCCGGCGATTTGCAGGGGAAATTATGTATTAGCAGAGTTTCTGCTACATCGGGACATGCATCCAATGACTTAGTGACTTCTAGGGGTAAGTTAGAAAAAAAATTGTCAAATGTATTTGCCACTTGTATTGGATCAGATATTTGATTTTTATCAACATTTAAGACATATGTAGAATCTCTACGTTTATTTTTACCGGTCTCAATATTTATAGTCTTCCAAATGGTTTTTATTTTATTTTTAGACTTGCTAATTTTATTTCTAATAAAAAGAGATTTAGCACACAAGCAAACAGACTTAAACATTTTTGAATAGTTCCTAACATAATCACGAAACTGCTTGCAGGATGTCAAATTCTTCCTGCGATACAGATCATACAAATAATCTCTACTTTTTCGAATACCTGTAGTTGCCCAATCACCGAACTTCAACTTTCCATTTACTTGTTTCTTTATTTTTGGACAAACTTTTTGAAACTCAGTATTTACTAAAGAAAATAAACTATTATAAATGTCATTTGGGTCACTATGAGAAAAACTTGTAATGGCAAGCTTAGCTTCTATATTGGTACTGAGTATTTCTAGCCTACTGGTTGTTAACGGCCTATGTTCAATTTCATACCTCGCTGTTTCTCTGCTTCCATCAAATCTAATTGCCAGGCCCTCATGATCAGATCTAACACCCTTCATTATTGACTTTTGTTTAGTCTTACAGTTCGAGTATATATTGTCTATACAGGTAGCTGAAGTGTCTGTTATCCTAGTGGGCTCACAGAATAGCAATTTCAAATTAAATGACTTAAACAATGAAATAAGATCAGTCTTATTTTTAGATTTCAATAAAATATCTACATTAAAATCACCACATACAAATATGGGTATTTTACATTTAGAAATTTTTAGTAGTATACTTTCCAGAGTGGCTAAGAATTCTGTAAAATTTTGAGCACGACCTTCATCTGTTGGTGGTCGATATACACACAACACGAGATGCCTGTCCACCTCCACACAGGCAACCTAGTTGCAGTTTTTAAATTTGTTAGATACCTGTTGTGGAAAAATTAAACGACCTACAGCGCAAGTACCGAAGTTAACGATCACTAAATTTGACATTTAAAATCGTCTAAATTTGATAAAACGGGCTATATCGATGTTTGCAAGTACGAAACCTACTTAAACGATCGGTAATTAAATTCGGTAAACATCGTTAAAATTTAACGAATTGGACGATAACATGGAACTTTAAAATTACGTATGAGATCATCTATTTTGTAGATTTTAACGATTGTTTTGTCAGGTTTAAAAAGAAGCTCGATATAACTGAGACAAATTTAAAAATGACATTTGGGCTCCTTTTATTATTGAAAAAAGAGCGGTGCTGTGCAAATGCTGCAGGGAAGAGGTTGACAAATGATAACAACCCTACCTATCGTACTTTCGCAAGAGTGCTTCAGGAATTTATTTCGAATATTGAAATAAATTGTACTCGCTCTTCATGCAAGGCTTCAAAGAGCGGATATTAGGACGCGACCTCACAGGCGTACCCGTGCACATTACACAAACTAAATACCTAAGTCTTCCGCAGCGGGCAGAAGAATTTTGAGTTGATTTATTGGTTTACGAATAGGTACGCTGAACAAAAATAATAACGATTATTTAAAAATCGCCCAAGTGCGTGTCGGACTCGCGTACGAAGGGTTCCGTACCATTAGCTATACAACATTAGACTTCATATTTTAACCTTTTTATCTTTTAACGTGCGCCAGTCCGACTCGCACTTGGCCAACTTTTTGTATTTGTTGTTATAGCGGCAACAGAAATACATCATCTGTGAAAATTTCAACGGTCTAGCTATCACCGTTCTTGAGATACAGCCTGGTGACAGACGGACGGACGGACAGTAATAGGGCGGCGAAGTCTCAGTGATAGGGTCCCGTTTTTACCCTTTGTGTACGCACCTATATAACCCTACAAAGCAAATTTTTCTCCACCATCTGTATCTGGAAGATAACTTCAGTCAGCTGTCATAACCATTATTTTCTCTTTGACGACTTTGATTTAAATTTAACCCGATACTGCAACAGTTTATAATTTAGTGTAAATTTCTTTTAATTAGTTGTATTAAACAAAAACATTCTGTATTTATCTGCCTTAATTGTATTTATTTACAGAAAAACTCATTGCCCTATTGAATGAACAGTTTTAATAATCTGTGCAAAAACAGTCTAATTTCGAAGTTGCCATTTCGTAATAATCGTCATACTGTCCACAATTTCACGATCGTAAGCCGTCGATAAGAGTTATCGACAACAGTACCATACTTGCAATAGGCGATACGATTCGTTATATCGATCATAGCGATTCGATAATTTAACGAGCCATACTCTACGGTAATTGTACTGCAGGTTTGAAATTTAATAACTTGTGACAATACGAGCGCAGCGATCCTGAATACGCAGCCTAACGCTGAACTTGAAGTTAATAAATTATTATTAATATGACTGTCGGCTTGCTTTAGACAAACGCGTATCATACCACCATTTAGGACATTTTGCAAATGCTGGGCTAGCCATATGCCTGAAAACACGGTTAGACACATTTTCTACTTGACTCTCAAGTAGAAAATGTGTCTAACCGTGTTTTCAGGCATATGGCGGTGAGAGTCAGTTTCCTTCTGGACTACTGCCGGTACACACTGTTATGTAAATCGCGAGGTATTTTCTACTTGAAGGTGGTAGGTAGCCAGTCGAGCATTCGCAAAATGCCCTTGCACCATGCGGTGAAGCTGAACTATGGACTTGCGGCACTGCAATCCACAGCTATTACCGCAGACGTAACAAAATTCATAATTCGTATAACAACAAAATTTGTTTTGTTATTTAATAATAAAAAAAACTGTAACTGTTAGACGAGATCAATAAGGAATTGTATATATCTAGTTAAAACTATGAATACGAACGAGAAATGCGTGTTTTAATAATTATGATGTATCGTTTCCAGTTCTGCTGGACACCATCCAGCTAGTGCAGTCTCTGCGCAGCTACTTGCCGCCGCCGCACATCCAGGTCACTTCGTGGAAGAACGACGATAAACTTCGGTATGTCTCTACTCTACTCTAAATACTCTCTTTTTGGCACTTGTCTTTGGTTTGTCTACCTTGTTGGTTGGGTCACTTTGGAGATTCTTTTCTCTTTAATTCGAGATCCTGCGTCCAAATCTTGGGTCGCACAGATATAGGCTAATTACAACTAATTAGCCTATATCTGCAAAATTGCAGATATAGGCTAATTGAAGCGCTCGTAGCGAAGTTTGCTTAACCATTCTGAATCGATCAGCAAAGTTAAGCAACGTCCGCCGCGGTCATGAGTTGGATGGGTGACCGCTGGTGACATTACTACTGAGCGCTTCCGTGCTTCGGAGGGCACGTTAAGCCGTCGGTCCCGGTTGTTGTCTTAGGATGGCAGTCGTTACAGCATGGTGGTAGGGCACTTTGCGAATGCCCGCCTGGCTAGCTACCACCCTCAAGTTGAAAATCTGTCGCCAAGCACCTAACGGTGTGTTCCGGCAGCTGTCCTTGAGAGCCAGTAATTCTAGGTTAGCCTGAACAACATCTTCGACCACATCATCACTTACAAACAGGTGAGATAGTGATCAAAGGCTAACCTATAAAACATAAAAAAAAAAAAAAAAATGTATAATCCCAAACATATTCAGTAACGGTCCGGAGTCAGTAAATCAGGTAGACATTTGTCTTGTGTTGTCCACCGTTGAACGTCGCGGCTCATCAATTCTAATCAAATAATTTATTTGCAAGAACACAATTATCTATGTACATTTTGAGTTCTAGTCTCATATGCGTTGTTTCTGTATTCTGCCTGCAAGCAGAAGTGCAAATATTTAAGGTCAATGCTAAAAATACACTAAAAATATTAAAAATTAATACATATATATTTCACTGTAATTCCATGTATTCTATACTATAAAAACAATTTTCTAATAACCACAGACTTAGCCTATACCTATAAACATGACTCTCTAACATTTTTATTTCGTCTTATTGATGATGATGATATTATAGCAATTCCCGGTAGGTACCGGAACCACTATTATTTAGTTTTAGTCCGCTACATAGGTAGGCAGCTGACTAAAACTAAATAATAGTATTAATTAGAAAGGTCTTAATTTAGCCATTTGTAATTTTCGTCCATTACAGAGTTGAAAATAATAGAGTTCTTGGGATCACAAGCTTCACAGGCATGAGATTGCCAACCAAGCTATTGTACACAATTATATGTTTTCGGTGCGTCAAGATTTTGCCATTTTCATTTCAGTTCTAACAACATGGACGAGCTGGAGTCCCGGAAGATAGTAAGCGGCAACTAGCCCACGGGCGAGAACGTCGCGGACGGATAAACGGCCCGGTGACGTCACTTCTATAGATTGAGATCGTTGCGCGCATCAATATTACGGTACTTTGTTTGTATGTTTCTGTTAGGATTTTTTAAGGCAATACTTAACTTGGTCATAAAAACTTTTTCAGTAAGAAAATACCTAGACTCCGTAAACCGTCTATAAAAAAAATTAAGTGTTGTTTTCATGGATGATGTTATGACACATTTTCTCGTTTGGGAAACTTTTAGCGGTTTGTCAGTCCACATTCCGTCGACGCAAAATCTGTGTACCTAAATTTATAATTGCCAGTTCTTCTAACGTTGTAAATAATTGGACTGAGATTTTAGAGGGCTTATTAAAACATTCATCAGAAGTATAATTTTACTTCGTCAGTGCATGACCACAAAAGTATGAGAAATAAAAAAATGTGACGGGCGTTCTTGCCATCTTTTAATTCGATATGTATGAAGACTCGAAATTATTTATTTTTTGTGTGTATTCGAATAATTGGTAACAGTTGACCTGTTGTAAGTTTGATCCGTGTTTGATGCGACGACGCGATGAGATTTGAACTTTATTCTAAAATTAGCGTTTAATGAGAAAGCAGCGCTGTGCGTGTTCTATCTTGCCATTTACTGGCCAGGAATGATGTGATACCACAACAATTGTAGGTACGTATTGTAATGTTCTGTACTCTATAAAGACCGGTATAAAGCCATATCTTATAACTGACATTTATATTTATGGAAGTATCGGGTCTATGCGTACGTAATTCACGGGTAGTCTATTTCAGACTGCCATGCAGAATCATCTTCAAACGAATAAACTAAGAATAGTAATTTATTACATCTGTGCAGATAATTAATTTATTACAATATTTTTCACTGGGTATCATTGAATACTCGTATTCATTGAGCACTTATTAATGAAAAAAAATACGTCTACGCGTAACTAAGCGTAATCAGTTGCTTAGTAAAAAAAAATATAAGGATAATTTGCCGAATCCCGCGAATAATTTGCACGCAACTATAAACTTTCACCCCACTTGCTACAAAATAATAAAAATACAGTTTAGATTTTGAATTCACTACTAAAGACGCGAGTATTCGTCGAGGGCTTTTGCAATGAGATACAATTATTGTGGTAACATAAAAACAGCGCTGGCCGACATGACTTAAATTTTAATATTGGGTGTATCCTTGTAATCTCACTTTTCTATTAATTTAGCACAAACAGTTATATCCATTTTTATTATACTTATATTGCATTGTTTCGCTTTAATTTGTTGGTGTTTGCTTCCACGTTGTTTCTTTACAAATGTATACTGATTTCCCTTCTGAAACGTTATTCATACAAAGACCTCTCAATAACTCAGGGGGATGCGCCCTACTCGCTAAAATGTATATCGTTCAAACTGTGGTATTTAACACCGTTGCACGACGTGTTCGTGACCATCTCTTACCTGACACCGAAGCTCCAACAGCTTCTCTTGTCAATATTCAATCTGGCGGTTTGTCAATATTACAGTATGAGGATTGATTATAGAGTGACGTTTCTTTAGGTCGATAGGGTCTGCCTCAGTTATATAGATGTCTTTGTATTCATACGAATTACGTATGACATAGTTTTTCTTTTCATGTTATGGATTTTTCTATATCGTTTTATGATTCGTCCCAGTTTACACTACGTTTAGTATATTCTCGTAAGTGCATTATTTACACTGTGATAGAAGTGTAATAGTTGTAGGTTTGAGCGAAGTCTTGACATGAATGTAACATAGGTTCGTAGGTATTCGATCTGAACTAAGCACGTGCGCTCAGCAACCGTGATGAAACTTATATAAATAGTAAATTAAATAACATAATAATGTTGCTACTTATTCTCATTAGCCCGTTTCTTGTACTAGATACTATGAATACTTGTTATTGAATACACGATCAATAGCAAAAACAAAAAAGAGACAAGAAAGATACATAAAAATATAACTTGCAAAATTAAATTATCTTTTTATGGACAGCCATTTATATAAACTAAAAAGTTTTCAAAATATTAATTACAATAGAACTGCGACAATGGTTTTATTAAACGGAACTTGTCGACCCTTTTTGTTGCTGCCAGTACCTGAGATTTAGGCAATACATACAGTTTTACTAATGTGTACATTAGATTCACTCCATGACGACGTAATGTCCCATTCAATACTTTCAAAATATAATTGTCCAGTCGACGAGAGCTGGGTGATTATTATTTATTAAAAATGGAGTTAGATACTATTTGCCGCTGTGGCAATATAATTCCGACGTACTTTGTGCAAGAGTCTACCCTCAATAGCCTTGGTCGTCTGAGCGCAGTGCGTGCATTAAAATTAGGTTTTGATCGCCATGTCTTGTCTTGTGAGCGATAGGGAGGATAGTATCTTATTGAAGACTGCAATTTTTCACGTCTTAGCTAATGTTGCCTGTGGATTTAAGATAAGTTTGTGATGAAGTAGGTACATACTGCACACTGAGAACGGCTAAATTAGTACTAAATTATTTACGCCTCGATAGACTTTTTATTTTAACTAAGATATATGATTTATTTATTAGACAAAGTATTAGCGTTCGGAACGTCCTCAGTGCGCAGTAGGGTAAATAGAACGGGGCGAGGTGTTGTGAGAGAATATTCTAAATGATACAACAACAAAAGTTGCTATTTACTTCCAAATACATCACATTGTGTGAAATAATGAATTACATAAGTTTGTTAGTGCAATAATAAGGCAAAGCCTACTTTTGAAAATTTTTGTATCCTAGTACTGTAAATTTAAATTATGAAAAGCGATAAATTGTAATCACATCACGTTTAGGGGAGTTTGTGAAGTAGGTATTAATATTTTAATACTATTATTTACATATAGGTTATTTCTTTGAGTTATTTTACGGCCACTGGTTACTATATACTTTTTTAATTTGACTGTTTCAAATATAATTTTAAGTAGCTTTTTATCGTTTAAATGTTACACTATATTGTATTGATTTTGGTGTATTGTGAAGCTATGCCGTGTTATGTCGTTACAGATATTTACAGATTATGTTGATTTCAGTGCATTATCCAAATATGACGAGGCTAAAGCGTTGAGCGACAAATAACAATACACCTTAGTGTTAAGCTGATGTAACCGTCGTATATCTACTCTTATAAGTATTATAAATTTCCAAAAGAATCTCTCTCTCTCTCTGTATTAGAATAAGCTTTCTAGTCAAAAATTGATTTCATATTGCATTTTATTGGTTGGTCCATTTTATTTCGGTATTGGAACTATATTATATTCTATTAACGCTCGATCATGCTTTAAAATATTATATAGTGTTTGATTTTGAATAAATGATCTCAAAATTTACATCACGCGAATGTTATTATTTTTCAAGCAGTGCTTGTATGAAGTGCTCGAGCGTTTCAAATCTATTGTACACTGGTTACTATATTCTATGTTTATCTTTTAGTGATTATGTTTATCTTCAAACGCACCAATAGTTAAGTATTTCATACGTAGTATTGTAATTATTCGCTACACCATGTAGGTGTAGAATTTAACTGTTTTTCAGTTCACAACATCACACATATTCTCGAATTGATCACGAATCTTTCGGATTCTGTGATTGGTAAAATGTAATACTACCTTGAAATTGAATATATATATTATAAACATCTTTGTATAGTGGCAAAGTGCATCGTAAAAATTAAAGTTCTAAGTAAAAAGTTTAACAAAATATCACCTGAAGTTGTTATTTTTATTTAACAGTAACATTATTATTGCCTTTGCCGCAGTAATTGGTTTGGTTTATATTGTATATTTTAATCTATAAAAATGGTAATATAGTATTGAAAAGAAGTGCTTAGAAATAAATGACATGAAAATTGTAACTCGTTGAATTTCATTTTGATAAATAAGGCAGCAGAAATGATGTATTATATATTATACTTGGGTATTATTAAAATATTGTTGACACTAATGGCGGGAAAGATATTATAATGAACAACATACGTTTTCTAGTCATTCAGAAAGGAGAATGCCCATTTTACTAGGAGACTTAGCTCCCCTGATAAAAGTTGTGTTCTGATTATTTCTTTTTTAATTTGTTAATAAAAAAGTCTAATTTTAGAATCAGTAGCCATTTTTCATATTTTTACCCTGGTTTAAGAGTAATTTAATTTTCATATTCTGGTTATTGAAGTTATAAAAGTTATCAATCCACCAGATATTGTGTTAATTACTGCTTAAGACCATTATACTCATAAGACAATATCAAATAGAACATAAGAAAATAACAAATCGAATAATACCATAATCATAAGTAGCAAACCCGCAACCTGTTAGTTTAAGAGGTAGGTATCAACAATTTTATCCTGGTCCTAACTAAATAATTATTTAGACATAATATAACGACAAATCTTCTACTTCATTGCATAATTCTACGCAATATAACAATAAATAGGGGCTATTTGCTCGCACATGCTCCCAGTTGTAAGATTTTGCCTGTTTGTAAGTAATAATAGTAATAAGATCCTAATGGAAATCTTTTTAAAACAGATTTAATCTAGGAAATCTATCCAGATTAGAAAAAGTGCTATCAATGTTTTGAAAATTCGCACGTCTTCTATTTATATTTCTCCTCTGAATAACTTCTGATATGTAGTTTACAGTATTTAATCTCATCTGAGGAATATCCAGATGCACGGAAGCAACCAGCCTATCTCCTATTTTACAATCAACCATAAGCGACTATGTGATTTGACACTATGGACTGTAATACGATATGACAGCATAACACAGACGTATGTAGATCAACAGTGTTGCCAGTTGACATTTTAAAATCAAGTTCAATATATATCGATTTTTCCCTAACTTAGGTGTGTCAGTGTTCAGATAGCCGTGCTTTCACGGTATACCATCGCGCATGCCTTATATCTGTGGCTCCTATATCTTTCGTTCGAATCGTTATTTTGTTATTTTTTATACTCGCTAAATGCTAATGTTCTCCTTGCTACTAGCCCGGTGGCACATCTGACAGTAAGCCACTGTAGTACGTAACTAATCAGATTACTTAACACACTAGATACCTATAAATATATATACATAAACTATCAATGGGCCATCCCATTGATCTTCAAAACTATCAATAGTATCGATAGTAAATTAAATAAGTAAGTATACTAACGGTATGGATTGTTTCTGCGCTGTCGATGGATTATCAATTAAAGGCAAAACTAACATCGTGTAAAAATAAACTAAATATATAGTAATAAATTATAGCTGTCGATCTTAGATGGTGGAAAAATGAGAACTATAAATAACTAGCAATTATAAATTGGCAATATTGTAGTAGTATATCTTTTGTTGGTAGTGTAGAAATTACAGGAAATATATAATTTATAAAAAAAGTACTCTTTAAGGGCCAAGTCTTTCAGTGCAAAATACAAAATCACGCTCTGTGCTATGCCACAGAATAGGTATTAGTGCTCAATGTCTAAGCGTCCTCGTCATGGAGATTCATTCTCCCCAAACATCTAACAAGAGATGAGCGGAATAAGAAGTTGCTCTACTTTTAAATTTATTTATCATACTTATATATTATGTTATTGTAGGTATAATGAGGGCAACAAATTACCAATAAAGAAAATAATTTTGCTAAAAAATAAGCGTGGTGGTGAAAAAATAGGCGTGGATGCTTTTATTTTATATTTATATTAATATACAACAAATTTTAGTGTTCTAGACAAGAAAAAATACTCACTGTGATGAAGTTATCCTCTTTTACCACATTAACACCTTATTTCATAATTAACACATACATATTTAATACACTGATTCTTAATTCAAACTCAAAACAATCTCAACAACTCGCACTTACCTAGTTTGATACATTCCTACCTGAGCTCTCATTGCGAGCAGTGCTCATTACTTACCTGTTTTTAATATAATATATTAACCTACTTCTCTACTTAAATTATAAAAGAAAGTTAAGCTTATATGTAAAAATGTTCATGTGTCTGTAAAAACAATATAGGTATTAGGATTAACTTCATTGTAACATCGTGTCCTGATTTTCACTGTTGCTGGTAAACTTTGTTCCGGATTTGTACTATTCTTGCATCACGTAACACTATCCCGTACCATCTGTGACAACGAGCAGCCCTCGGGGAACCCCAGGCATTTAGCCCTTCCTAAATCCGTGGAGATCTGACACCGTTGCAACTTTTCTAGATAATTTTTTTTTATGAAATAGGAGGGCATACGTTGAGGTGGTTCACCTGGTGGTAAATGATCAACTATCACCCACGAACGTCTAAAATACCAGAAGTTGCGAAGATGCGTTCCCAAGGAATTCTCAAACTTTTTCATGTTTCCTTTGCTTTATAGCACGTTCTATGTACCTGTGTAACTTCATGATTTTGAAATCTGTTAGAAGTTTCCTGGATTGAATAGGAATATCTGTATCTTTAGTAACAGCTCTCAATTTGTTACAAAGATTTCGAAGTAGATGGTTTTATACATTCGATCTTTTGGACCTTGCAGTGTTTATACGGATTACTCTCTAATATTTTTTGTAAGTACTACAGTCACCGTCTGAAATAAGCCTAGTTTAGGGAATAAGGGCTTTTATCCCTAATAATAAATTTTGATGATCGTGGGAAGCTCTTAATAAAACTCGTAAGTGTTGTGTATGGTAATCGATATGGAACGATGGTGATTTTATTTAGAAGCGCACCAATATATATACAAAAGCTAGGATAATTATTATTAATAAGAAATAGGTCGATGTGGCGTGATGTGATGTCGCGTGATGTCGCTCTATCTCCTTTCCGCGCGTCTCGTTGTCCCGCTCCGGCGCTCGCGTGATCTGTTTGATTTGAGACGGCGGCCCGCTCATACCGTTCGCGGCGCTCTCACGGAGCGTGCGTGTGCATCTTTGCCATCGAGACAGTGCGTGTGCGTGATGGACGACGACGAGTGGTGAAGATTTGTGCTGTGCTGCCTGGTGAAGAACGGTGATGCTGCTTCGTGTTTCTTCAGCTCAAACCGTTCTTGTCAGAACGACATCCTCCTTGTTTCTAAACTATGACAGTACGTTGCTCTTTTCAGAGCGGCTTTATCTATTGTTTCTGTTACACGACAACATGACAGAATATATATTGTGTGTGCGTTTTATTTAATATCCCTGGTATGTACTGGTACTGGTAATATGGTAATTGGTAAGGTATGGTTGTACTGTGGTATGTCAAGGTAATCGCGCTAAAGTTCTTGTGTGCTTCTGTGCTGCTACAGTACTCACCCCTTAGCGGAAGCGTACCGGAAGTTTGATAGTGCGTCCACTTTGTGTGGTTTTTAATATTGGCTTCGGTAAGGTAACTTTATCTTGTACTTGATCTTGAGGTAAGTTAACCGTAATTTGCTGTGTAGGTTGACTAGTATTAGCATAATCTGTTGACTCGTTGAGTGTGAAAGCTGGCTTGAGTCTGTCGATTGATATGGTAGCCGACCTTCTTTCTGGTAACTGTAGTTTAAATATCTTGCCGTTTCTTTCTAATACTTTGTAGGGTCCATCGTAGGGTGGTTGTAGTGGTTTCTTGACTGCATCGTTGCGAACAAAAACATGCTCGCAGGTTTGTAAATCTTTGTGAATGAAGATAGAACGATTGTTTCCATGTAGTATGGTCGGTTGGCTAGGCTTGACTGAGTTGATAGTAGCACGTAGTTGGTTTACGTAGTCGTAATCCATGTCGGTTTGGTTTGATGAGGATGTGAAAAAGTCGCTAGGTAGACGTAGGTTGTGTCCGTAGATAAGCTCTGCGGCGCTTATTCCTGTGTCTGTACGTGTAGCGGCGCGTAATCCCATGAGTACAGTAGGCAGCTCGTCAATCCACGTTGTATGTTGTGATAGACGAGTCTTTAGAGATGCTTTGAGACTACGGTGGAAACGTTCAATCATTCCGTTTGATTGGGGATGGTATGGTGTGGTTCGTGTCTTTTTGATTCCCATCATGTGCATTAACTTGGTAAACAGCTGACTTTCGAATTGTCTTCCCTGGTCGCTGGTTAGAGTTGACGGACATCCAAAACGCGTGATCCAGTGCTCATATACTAACTTCGCTACTGTTTCCGCGGTGATGTCTTCCGTAGGTATAGCTTCAGGCCATCTGGTTACTCGGTCAATCATCGTAACTAGGTATCTGTGACCTTGAGGTGAGGTGTTTAGTGGTCCTACGATGTCGACGTGCAGATGTGAGAACCTTTCAGTGGGTGGAAACGTTGCAATGCTGCTCGTCGTGTGTCGCTGTATCTTGCATTGTTGACAACGTGTGCATTGTTTTGCCCAGTTACCTACGTCGCTGTTCATTGATGGCCAGAAGTATTTTTGCGTCATTAGTTTTCGCGTAGTTCGTACGCCTGGGTGACTGATATTGTGTACAGCGTTGAATGCTTCTTTTCGAAATTCTTCTGGTAGGTATGGTCGAACGAATGACGTAGAGGTTTCACAATATATTGCAGTTGTTGAGTTTGGCATAGCGACTTGCTTGAATGATAGGTTGCTTTGCCCCTCAAGTTGCTTTATTATGTCTTTCTCTCGCTCTTGAGCTTCGGCGATCTTCTCGTAGTCGATTGTAGTAGGGCACAGTATACTGTCTACTGGCATTCTGCTCAGACAGTCTGCTACAAAATTTTCGGCTCCAGAGATGAATCTTATGTCGGTAGTGAACTCGCTGATGAACATAAGTTGTCTTGCACGGCGCGGTGTTTCGGTTGCCGATGGTGGCTTTTGTAGGACATATGTCAGTGGCTTGTGATCAGTGAATATAATTAGACTGCGTCCTTCAAACATTTTTCTAAAGTGCTTCACTGCCATGTAGATTGCGAGAAGTTCTCGGTCGAATGTACTGTAGTTACGTTGTGCGTCTGAGAATTTCTTCGAGAAGTAGCCTAGTGGTTGCCATATTCCGTTTATGTGTTGTTGCAGTACAGCTCCTGCAGCTTGGTCTGACGCGTCCGAAAATATCGCCAATGCAGCTTTAGGTACTGGGTGAGCGAGTAATGCTGCATTTTTGAGCGCATTTTTGCAGTCTTCAAAAGCTTGTGAAGATATTTCGTTCCATTCTATTATAGTTTTGTCTCTTTTCTTCACATTGTGTAAGTAACTGTGCAGTGGTTCTTGTATAGACGCGGCTTTCGGAATATGTTCTCTGTAGAAATTAATCATGCCCAGAAAACGTCTCAGTTCTTCAATTGTTTTCGGTCTTGAGTATTCACAGATTGCTGTGACTTTTTCGGCAGGCGGTTTGATTCCATCTTTGTTCACGGTGAATCCGAGAAATTTGACTTCTGTTTGGCCAAATATGCATTTAGATGGGTTGATTGTCACGCCATTGTCTTCTAGTCTTCGTAGTACAGTTCGGATGTGCTCCCTGTGGCTAGATTCGTCAGAACTCGCTAAAAGTAGGTCATCCATGAACGAATGAACGAAGTCTAGGCCACGTAGGACTTGATGTATGAATCGCTGGAAAGTCTGACCAGCATTCCTTAAACCTGGGATCATTTTTGGAAACTCATGTAATCCCAGCGGTGAAACGAGAGCAGATTTCTCTATGTCTTCTTCTCGGATTTTCAGATGATGGTAAGCGCGGTTGAGGTCGATGACGCTAAATATCTTCTTGCCAGACAACTGGAACGTGAAGTCTTTTATTCTGGGTATCGGGTAGCGGTCGGGTATGGTGACAGCATTGAGTCGTCTGTAGTCTCCAACGATGCGTAGATCACCATTTTTCTTGGGTACTATGTGCAGAGGTGATGACCAAGGGCTTTTGCTTGGACGGCAAATACCTTGTTCTATCATTTTCTCGAGTTCTTCTTTGACTTGTTTGTAACGATGAGGTGCGATTGGTCGGGCACGACTGTGTATCGGCGGTCCGGTGGTTTCTATGTAATGCTCAACTTGATGTTGTGGAGTTAGCTTCGTTGAAGTCAATCTTGTGATGCCAGGGAATTCCGCGAGAATATCGTGGTACGTTTGATGTACGTCGATGCTTCGTATTGTCGGAATGTTTGTAGCTCGGACGAATGATTTTGTAGATAAGCTTGTTTTCCCGTCGATTAGTCTTCTGTTCTTGACATCCACGATTAGTTGGTGGTATTGCAGGAAATCAGCTCCGATTATAGGTTTACTGACTTCTGCTACTATGAAAGTCCATTTGAACGGACGGCGAAGGTTGAAATCTATTTCCAACGTTTTCTCGCCATATGTAGGTATTATGGTGTTATTTGCAGCGTAGAGTTGAAAATTTAGTGGCTTGGTGATAACGCCTTTCTTGTTTGGAATGCACGAAATGTTTGCGCCAGTATCAATGAGAAATGTTAGTCCTGTGTTTTTGTCCGTGACAAATAGGCGGTATGAATTTTCTGTTACGCTGGAATCCGCCGCAGCCAACGTATTCTCTAGTTTTCCGAATTTTCAGTCTTGTATGAACATGGCGTCGTACAGCGTCTTGCGTCTTTGCCGAATCGACGGTGGTAATAGCAATATGGCGATGGAGATTTGCTGCGTGAATTTCTGTAGGCGTCGTTGTTGCGGTCCATAGATCGGTTTCGACGGAAATATGGTTGATTTTGCTGTTGATTGTGTTGCGACTGACTATATTGGTGTGCTGACTTGAGTGCGGAAACTTCCAATGACAGTCTTCGGATTTCTTCAATCAGTAATTGAGTTTCTGCTTGTTGATTGCGCAGTGTAGTTGTACCTGTAGATACTGCTGCGATTTGTGAGTTAGAGCTTGAATTTTCGATCATTTTGTCTGCAAGAAGTGATAGCTCATCGAGTGCGGTTTGAGTCTTGAATGTTTCGCTGACAGCGAGGACGGAACGAACGTGAGCTGGTAGGTGGTTTGTCCACAGGAGCCTTAGTGTTGAGTCTGGTACCTTATCGCGTGCTAGGCTTCGCATTCTTCTAAGCAGCTGTGATGGTTTCTGATCTCCTAGTTCCATATCAGAAAGTAATTTCTGGAACTGCTGGTTATCAGATTCCTCGTAAACGGCGATAAGACGTTTCTTCAACGCGTTGTACTGGTCTGTTTCTGGAGGATTGTAGAGCAGGTCACTTATTTGTTCGATATCCAATTTGTCGAGTTGTGCTATAACCATCTGCGCTAGCTGGGCTTGGCTCTTCTTCAAATCACTTGTGGCGGCTTCAAAACTGATAAACCATAGACGTGGTTTGTCTCGCCAGAATGGTGGGACTCGCAAAGACAAAGCGATTCCGGCGACTTCTGGCTGCTGAGAAAACTGGCTTTCTGAATTTTCTTCTTGCATCTTGACAATAATTTTCGGTATTCGGTATTTACGGGGTCACCACTTTAGGGAATAAGGGCTTTTATCCCTAATAATAAATTTTGATGATCGTGGGAAGCTCTTAATAAAACTCGTAAGTGTTGTGTATGGTAATCGATATGGAACGATGGTGATTTTATTTAGAAGCGCACCAATATATATACAAAAGCTAGGATAATTATTATTAATAAGAAATAGGTCGAAGTGGCGTGATGTGATGTCGCGTGATGTCGCTCTATCTCCTTTCCGCGCGTCTCGTTGTCCCGCTCCGGCGCTCGCGTGATCTGTTTGATTTGAGACGGCGGCCCGCTCATACCGTTCGCGGCGCTCTCACGGAGCGTGCGTGTGCATCTTTGCCATCGAGACAGTGCGTGTGCGTGATGGACGACGACGAGTGGTGAAGATTTGTGCTGTGCTGCCTGGTGAAGAACGGTGATGCTGCTTCGTGTTTCTTCAGCTCAAACCGTTCTTGTCAGAACGACATCCTCCTTGTTTCTAAACTATGACAGTACGTTGCTCTTTTCAGAGCGGCTTTATCTATTGTTTCTGTTACACGACAACATGACAGAATATATATTGTGTGCGCGTTTTATTTAATATCCCTGGTATGTACTGGTACTGGTAATATGGTAATTGGTAAGGTATGGTTGTACTGTGGTATGTCAAGGTAATCGCGCTAAAGTTCTTGTGTGCTTCTGTGCTGCTACACTAGCATAAATATCGCCGTGAGTTTTAAGGGAGCAATTAAATCTTTCAACAAGAGAAGTTGACTCCATACTGGAAGAGCTACCAGAAAAGTTCTTGTAGCATGTGTGGTTTAATGGTGTAGCATTTTTTTCAGCTTTTGCGCATACAATACAATATTTATTTTTCACACCACCAGATACAGAATTTTACCAGTATGTGCACCGATGATTGCTGCTGCACCAGATGACGCTGAGTAATTATTTCGAAAAGATCTTTTGGACCAACATCCGTCAGCTATAACATCAATCATTGGTGTTCCTTCACTATCTACGCTCCCTATTTCAACAGCATGTTTTGCTTTTTCAACGCCAGCCTTAGCCATCTCTTCTAATGCAGTTTCATGGAACTATTCATACACTTTTGTGCCCGTTTGACTGTATAAACTTTTAGACATGCCAGGTATATCTGTATTACTTGTTAATTCATTTAAATTTGATAAACAATACTGATAGTACCTGCAACTATGCCTTGATTAACATCACAAGTATGACAAGGATCTTTAGTGCTTATGTCAAACTCGGAGTCACAGAGTTCACACTTGAAACGTAATTTTGATATGAAGCCTTTACTTCGTTCGCCGATACATTTCAAATTTGTATATCTGAACCTGAAAGATTTTACACTGTGATCCGCAATTTTGTCTAAGATTTCCAAAAAATATTTGATTGAAACGATTCTACGGCCTTCCAGACTAAACCGCTCATCAGCAATCGTTTTTTTTTATTTTGGTTTCAATTTGTACCTGGTCGTTGCGTTTTCTTAGTGAAATTCGGCGAAACGGAAAAGCCTCCTCAAATAACCGTTTCCGCTTGTTTTTCTTACATGGATGTGTATTTTCAGTATTTTCAGTGTCAATACCAACTTCGAATGTAGAAGACGTAGGTGTTTTTTGGTCTGACATATTTATATTAGTAACATCAGACAATGGTTGATGAGAACCAGCAGCGGAACTGGCGCTAAAATCAGAACACATATTTTATACATTCAGTCTGTTGAAATAAGTGCATTAAAAAGTAGTGTATAAAAACTAAGGGATGGCCCATGTTTACATTACGGCTCTATGTATCTTTTCAATTTTAGCTTCTATTGTAGAAGAGGTGGAAATAATTTGCCCTTCTGTCAGATTGCTATTAATATCTGACAGTCGACAAGAACCAACTGCAGGACTGCAAAAATATAATACGTTTTTTTGAAATTGCAAACGACACTTTTGAAATATTTGTATAATTATAATAGACTAAGACACGTTAAGCCTTCGGTCACAGTTGTTGTCTTAGGATGGCAGTGGTTATAAGCATGGTGGTAAGGTATTTTGCGAATACCCGCCTGGCTAGCTACCACCCTCAAGTAGGAAGTCTGTCGCCAAGCACCAAACGTTGTGTTCCGGCAGCTGTCCTTGAGAGCCAGTAATTCTAGGTTAGCCTGAACAACATCTTCGACCACATCATTACTTACCATCAGGTGAGATAGTGGTCTAACTAACCTATCAGACATAAAAAAAAAGATTAGCCAGCAACATTAACAATGCGCCCACTGAATGTCAAAATGTATCAAGAAAACATGTTTCTTGTGTATCACTTACCTATGAATTCTATTTTTCTTCATCACTCCTACGTTTGACTTCAATTTATATTTTCTTGTACACGCAAATTTTTTGAGTTTACGGTCCATATTCTAATCAAATATCTATTAAAAAAATAAATATACAGAAAATTACAATCCCCTAATTTTTTTTTATTAAGTAGAGCAGCTTTTGATTTGTATCAGTGCACGAACAAGGTTAGAGCGAGAGCAATGTAAGAGCGAGAGATACGCGCAAAATTTTTCGTGGCCCAGACGTCTGAACTCTGAGACGGCTTGGCCGTCACTGAGGTTTTTACATCGGGATTCTAGTATATAAACTCATTTTTCTTAGTTTTCTTTATGAAATTATTTTCACTTCAGTTATTTACTTGAAATGCTAATTTATAGATTTATCCATTAATTAAACAACAGCCATTGTAAAAAAGTAATTACTACTTAAATACGCTCCGATATTAATAAGAAGAAACCAGTTTAATAAGCACTAAAATAAAATAAATTTGTCGAAATTCCGAACTAATGTTTAAGATAACGATAGATATTTAGAAAAAAATAACCACCGCATTTTAGAGACAAAGATGAGGTCCTATTTCGGTGCTGAGTAGTTTTCCTGTTTTCTTATCGTTTGATTTGTAAACCACAATCCTTCTTTTTGAACCTTAAAAAAATATGTAGCGATAGCTTATATGAAGCATATTTATGTGATATAAGTATTTTATTATGTTACCTTAATAAAAGTGGGTATAAAAATACAACAAAATTGCGCAAATTCGATACCCCGTGTCGACTTTGCAAGACTGCAGCCTTAAGAAAACTTTCAATGTTAGGGTGAAAAGAAAAACGCTGTGTATGATAGAAGAGTTAAAAAAATATATAACGATTTTAGCATAAAATTTTAATGAGACAGCCATATAGGGGACCTGCCTTTGAACATTCTCCCTTGAGGCACTTTTTAGGTTGTTTTTTTTTTGCCGAGTGTGTACCTGGTTAAAAGACAAAGTAAAAACAAAACATCCTTAATTTACTAACCAGCCTACATACAGCTACTGGTTCACATGTTTCTATATCACTTTCAGCATTACCACGCTGGATTGCATCGCAATCTAGTCAAATTTTGCACCAAGAACGAAAAGGAGCAGGAGTCATCACTCTTGTCGCACAGTCAACCCCCATATCAAATACTTAACATGCTTCCTATTAGTGACTTTCTCTCATCAATGCCTATAGCCCACACTTAACAGCTATGGGTATTAAGTGATAACTTAAAATTAAACACCATTTTCTTAGAAACACATATATTTAAAAATATCCACTTAAAAGACGAGATTAATGGATCTACATCACACTATTTTTTAAGATTAAATATAATAAATAAATGCAATAATATGTTCCTTACAGGTAATTATCTAAACACGACACAATGCATTTTGAACGCATTACAATTTTGGCACACGGTGAAACATTGAGAATTGAGTGAATTGTATTGCACATTACGTATAAACATTAAAAACGATTATTTAAATAGATTTTTATATATTATATTACTGTGACAGAAAATATATTTACAGTGCACAGCAAATTCCATATAATCATGATTTAATTTTAACACATATAATAGGTACCTACAATAACTTTTTAAAATACCCTTTCGATGTAATGTTGTGTGTGTATTGTAAGCTTCATTATTTTATACTACCACCGAATAATACTAATATAAATTCATATAAATTATGTATATACATTATTTTTAATAGAGCAATCAGACTTATTGCCGTACAGCGTTAGAAATGTGAAGTGGTGAATCCATTTGCAAAAAATGCAGTTGTGAAACATCAATTATTAACAATTTTTGATATAAAGACAAATAGCGAGGTAGATAGAGCTTGTAATAAATATACAATCAGTAGAATACCTTATGTAAAGAAAATTATTTAAAAAACGCGTAACAGCTTCGCCGTCGGCTTAATTACATCTTATTCTAAGCATTACTTTTAGAAGATTTCATAGAATCTTTTCAACACATTTGCTTCGCTTTAAGGTTCATTTTGCAAGATAAAAAAATCAATAACTTTACATTTTGTACACCTCTTCACTCATGAAGGCACGCATATGCTTTGAGTGTAGTTAAATGTGCTACTTCCTACCCGATCGATCATATTTAACATTTTACTGTATGTATACATAATTGCCCCGTGGGGTGCCGGGTTAGAATAGCACCACCCCATATCATCCCGTGGGTGTCGTAAGAGGCGACTAGGGGAAAAATACTGGATGGTGGGCAGCAGCGCCTTCTAAACAACTGCCGACTTACACTGCGATCCCCAAGACCCTGCCAAGCGTTGGGATTATGGAAGATACACCCTTAATAGGGGAAGCTGCGTTCAGTAGTAGACGATCCGGCTGTTACAGTATACATTTAGAACCACACTAAGCAGTGTCATAATCAAAAGGACCAGTCCAAGACATTCCATTAAATAAGCGACTCTAGCAATAAAGTGCACTTCTAGTATATTTGTATCTAGTATTTATATTCACCCACAAGGAGTCTCTCATTGTATCGTATAGCCACGCATAGCTCCGTACAATAATCCGGTTTTTTTAATGTTATTGTGACGGAACAAGCTTGAGGTCCACCTGATGTTAAGCGGTTACCTCTGCCTATAACAGATGCATTTCGCCACAAGTGACGAATTGCACAGCGCCCGTCACCTTGAGACATACTTGAGGGTGGTTCGCTAGCCAGGCGGGCATTCGCAAAAAGCCCTTCCACCATGCGGTGGAGCTCAAGCCCGCGGCGGGATTCGAACCATGGCCTGAAACAGTTCGGACGGACACGCCGATGTACTTGTAGCTTTGTACGGAGTGAGCCAGGCCTGGTAGACAAACGAGGCCAATCCATATCAATCCACATCAATACAAATATGCATCAATTATTGACTGTGGAGCGACGCGCCTTCGTGATTGAATAGGTGTATACCACACAAGTACTTTATACTTTGTTTGAAATATGCGAGCTTTTTATTTATATTGCTTCATTACCTAACGTTTTGCAGCAAAGTTTATAAAATTTTATTTAATCAATAGATACAGGCGTTACATTGAAGAAATCTATAATTAATAATAACAAATATTTTAATTAAACTATTAAAAAATATATCTTTTGACAATTCTGCCTAATTTTCCTGACTCTGCGAGCGCACGATCTAGATCGATACTTGTCGATCGTGCGCTCTTAGAGTCGAGACCTGAGGATGCTTCGTGTAGAAGCGACACGCGTCGGTATTGTTTCGGGATTGGCTGCGTGGCGTTGGTGACCTCACGTCGGCTTAACAGGAAAATTAGGCGGGATTGTCACTAGATATATTTTTCAAGTGTTTTATTAAAATGTTAATTTAATATTTTCTTAAAATATTTGTTATTATGAAATTTTATTTATTTTTCGCGAGTGTGTTGAAAACATTCGTATGAAACGCATGAGAGTATTAGTCACATTAAATTCTCGACTGCATTCACCTTCGCCCTCGGCTCGGGCAATATCCAGACTAAAATGTAATAAATGACCCATACAACTCCCTTGTATTAACAGTGTACATACTCTTATTTTATAATTTAATATTTATAGTGTAAAAACATCAAGGAATGTAAAAATGTCTAGCATATAACTACTGGAGAGGTTAGTCATAATATTTGGTTTGAACCGGTTTCATGAGTCATTAGTTGATAAGTATGTATTTTAATTAATATAGTAGAGGAGGCGTGGGAGGTCGACCAACACCCATCTGACAACTTGGTAAGACATAATATGTTTTATCAGTACTAATATTATAAATACGAAAGTAACTCTGTCTGTTACGCTTTCACGCCAAAACTACTGGACCGATTTGAATGAAATTCGGTATAGAAATAGTTCGAGACCCGGGAAAAAACATAGGATAGCTTTTATCCAACTGCGCAAAAAGAGGTTAATGTGTTTGCGCGGTAACCGACATGCGCGCGGGCGGAGCCGCGCCCGGAAAGCTAGTGAAATATAAATTATTAACAAACATGCCTATGATAACTAGTGCATCGAAAAGTTTGTATAGCTATTTCTAATAGAATTCATTTAATCAAGTTTCTTTCATCACCTTCGCTCTTTTCATAACCGAATGAATTTCTACTGAACTGATTTTAACACACAGAATATGCCTAGGTAGGCTTGCCTACTTATTTCTGTGCATGGCTACCTGGCAAGCAGATGTGAACAGGTAACTCAATATAGGTAACTACACCGATCTGTTAAACAATCGAAATGGATATCATTAGTTACGATAATTACAAAACCAATCGTATCGGCATGCATTCAAATAATCGTAAATGAAATAAAAAAACATTAAATTTGTTCCGTAAAAAATTGCTATGAAAACTTTTCTTACGCAAGTTAGGCATGTTTGTTAATAAATTATATTTGACTAGCTTTCCGGGCGCGGCTCCGCCCGCGCGTATCTCGGTTATCACGCAAAAACATTTACCTCTTTTTGCGCAGTTGGATAAAAACTATCCTATGTTTTTTCCTGAGTTTCAAACTATTTCCATACCAAATTTCATTCAGATCGGTCCAGTACTTTTGGCGTGAAAGCGTAACAGACAGACAGACAGAGTTACTTTCACATTTATAATATTATATGGTATAGTATGGATAAAAAATATGTCTCATCAATTTACCTGATGGGTGAAGGCCGATCTTCCGGCTCTTAGACTAATACTTTAAAATGGAAGTTAAAATATGATTAAGTAAATTGAGAGCATTTAGCTCTTTAAGATATTCTTAGTGCTTTAGCATATTATACATATTAATGAAGATTTTTAATATTGCTGTTAGGTTAGCTTTTGTCCACAATCTCACTTGAGGGTAAGTGAAGATGTGGTCGAAGTATTAAAATGCTAAACCTAGAGTTACTATAGTTACTGGCTCTCAAGGACAGCTGACGAAACACACTATAAGGTGCATGGAGACAGATTTTATACTTGAGGGTGAGAGCGCGAGGCGTTCGCATAATGCCCTTCCTTTCTGTGGTGAAGCACAAGCCCGGTTGGATTCGAATTGTAGGCCTCCTGCGCGGCAGTCTAATTTAATAGAATAATTTGGAATCACGTTATTTTATCTTTCAAGCAACCGTGTTCCAGCTTCGACGCGCCACCGCTTCAGCCGAATTGTAAAAAGGAACTTGTAGTACCAAATTTTTTGTTTGATCTAAGGTCGCGAGAAATTGAGCTGATCTTAAAAATATAAATAAATAAAACTTTATCTGAAGTACGAGTATCTTTAGGAAATAGATAATAATGTAGAATATATTTGTAAAATACTGCATAATATGTTTTCTTAGAAATATTTCACCGACTCAATTTTCCACAAATTTAATGAACAAATTAAATTATGGGCTCACCCCATATTTTAATTTGTTCTGTAGGAAGTTTGAGGTGAAACCCACGCCTGCGGCTGGAAATTCAAAATTTAAACAGTATTTTTACGCTTGTAGCTAGGTTTCGTATAGCCATTCTACAATATATTTGTAGATACCTATATATTTTTATATATATTTTTTCCGCCTGCCGTCCTAACCCATAAAAAAATGAAAAATTACCTTTACCCGCAATAAATGTAACAAATTCAATAAATTTTAGAGATATGTATCAGGTATTGTAAAAAACTCTTCGACGAATAGTTTAAAGAACTAACAACAAAATCAAAAACTTAACAAAGTATTGAATTTCCCGCCAAAAACGTTCACAAGAGTCCTCATCAGTTTCCGTTATCTAGGGCTGTCAATATCAGTAGCCACGAAAATATCCTAAGTATCAGATTTTATCGCCTTCGGTTTGAACACGTAAATGGAGTCGTCGAGCCAGTAATAGGCCTGGGCGAAGTCTCCTTCGCAGAGATAGGGGGCGCGCGCCCACGAGACCAGCTCGAAACCCGCCTCATCTTGCATGAAGGTCACGAACGAAGACAGCTGTTCTTCGAAGCAGGTCCCCTTGATGGGCAGCCGTTCTTCTGGCTTGTGGTCTGCGGTTACTGTAATTAAATAAGTTTGTTTATTATATATTGCAAGATCGATTTGTCGAAAGAGAGCGAACTAACCACATCGACGCGATGCGGACCATGCCGCGGGTGTGTGTAATTCAGATAAGCATAGGACGTTTCCAATTACGGGATCTATTAAAAGAAGCAACCAGAATGCAAACATAACAAAAATATGACATTTAGCTACTGGATTGACTATGTACTGCAAGTTCATTATAACTTTAAACAATGCATGAGTTTCAAATATAAATATTACTGGAGTATAAGTTACAACTATTAAAAACTGGCACAGATACCAGTTAAAATTTAATAACATTCATGATCATCATCATCATTTCAGCCGCAAGAAGTCCACTGCTGAATATACGCCTCCCCCATAGATTTCCAAATAGAACGGTTGGAAGCGGCCTGCATCCAGCGTCTTCCTGCGGCCTTAATAACGTCATCCGCCCACCTTGTAGGTGGTCTTCCGACGCTGCGCTTGCTAGTTTGTTAACATTACTACAACTAAATTTTAATATTATTATTTTTTCAAAAACGCATGCTCTGCGGATTACATTACAAGATTACGAAAGGAAAAAATCATATATGCCGCAAATGTTTATAGTTTTTCTACTTGTGTAATTTGTTCTACAAATGTGTCAATGGTTGATGTTCACAGTTGCACACATTTAACTTACAGGTTAAGTTTGTTTGAAAAAATGGTGTCGATTCTCCGCATCATTCTCTAAATTTAAGATGCACTAAATTAGAGATAAATGTGTCAAACACGTTTTGGTATTCCTGCAGGCAACATTATCTCTAAACTTCACAAATTTTTATTCAATTTAGATTTCTCGTATTCTACGCGGTTATTTAAGTGTCACTTTTGACATAAGATTAGCTAAATCAATCTAAATTTAAACATGACCTTTGGCCATACCACGTAAAGTTAGTGTATGAATTATTTGTATCGAAAAACAGGAAAGGAGCTGTATTTTGCTCAGTACTTAGATACAGATAAGTTCTTATTGATTTTTTATTACAATGAACGAAGACATTGTTGTTGCGGCAGTGGCTGAGAACTCAGACAGGTAGGAAACCTACGAGGTGTCCAAATAAAGAAAAACAAAGAAGTGTATGCGTGCTTTCAGCCAATTTTTATTTTTTATATAGAATCAATGAACAACGAAGAAAAATGCGGCTGTTACGAGACGAGACAGACCCATTCCAGATGCCCAAAAAAAAATTTATGAAATTATATCGTTTGCCTCCGGAATGTGTTCTAGAAATCATTAACCATCTAGATAGTGAAGAACTGCGATCTGGGACCATACCTAAGCACTTGAAGGTAATATACCTACCTACTTTTTGAATTATGCTATGTTATAACACTACTTACTTTAATGATTACTGATTTTAATTTAAATGTACAGGTATTAAGCACTTTGCACTTTATAGCCCAAGGAAGCTATCAGGCTGCAGTCGGGAAAGATTGCAGCCTGGGTTTAAGTCAGCCTACTGTGGCTCGCTGTATATCCATAGTAACAAAGCTGACAATAGAGAAAATGACACCATCACATATTAAATTCCCTACCTCACCAGGCGAAAAACAAAAAGTACAAGATGAGTAAGTTTATAGATTTTTTTACTGAATTAGTAATAACTAATAAACAGGGCAGATAAAATGAGTTACTCTATTTTCTGTATTTACCTATCAACCAAACTAAACAACCACTAAACAACTATACAATCAAAATTAGTTTACCCCTCACAACAGGATTGAATAAAAACATCAAATCAATGTACTATGTTACCTGGGTGGGAGACAGATTAGGTACCCATATAATTTTTGAAACATTTTTTTTAAAATACATTACTGTTTTCAGTTTTCTGCATCTATATGGTATGCCCAACACACTCGGTGCTGTAGATGGAAGTCATATTGGTATAGCGACCCCTCCAATAAACCATCCAACAGCCCCAGGAAATCTCTTCTATAATAGAAAGGGCTTTTATAGCATCAATTGCCAAATGGTATATTTTTTGTTATCAAACTAAGTTTGAAATAATAAATCAAAATAAGTGACCTTCAGTCACTTATTTTGATTCATACTTAAATATTATTCTGTTGTTTTTTAGATCTGTGATGCAAGAGGACGTGTTATTAGTGTTAATCCCAATTATCCAGGCTCAACACATGATTCTGCAGTCTGGAAGTCTTCTCAAGTACACAGATATTTGGAAAGACAGTATGTTGAGGGCCAACACAATCAATGGCTTCTTGGTGAGATTTGGTAGTCTTTTAAGCTCTTAGTTTTGTAACCAGTTGGCAGAAGCATCTTATACCAATCTTTGTTTAATTTACAGGTGATAAAGGATACCCATTATTACCTTGGTTAATGACCCCACACCCAGCTTCAACGCCAGGCTCCGCAGAGGAGAGATATAATATTTGCCATAAAAAGTCACGAAACATCATAGAAATGACTTTCGGCAGATTAAAAAATAAATTCAGGTGCCTATTGAGGCACCGAATACTACATTACTCACCTGAAAAAGCAGCAGATATTATAGTTACATGTTGCACACTATACAACACTTTTATTGATGTCTGGACAGGTTACTAAATTTGCATTATCATAGTTACTTAATCAGTTTCTTTTTTAGTTCAGACTTAGTACATATTTGTTTTTTATTTTCAGATGATGAGAATGAAAACCAAGATGCTAATGACGATAGAGATGATGGAACTGAAACTGCTTTTCAAGAAAATTACCTTCAAGAAGCTCAATTGGTCCAAGAAAACTTAATAAATAGTTACTTTACTCATTGAATTGTAGGGTTAATAAATTATACACAGTGGATAAGATATGCGGCTTTTATTTTCATTAATTTAAATCATCTACCTCTCAAACTGTCACATATATCACTAATAAAAAAACTCACACAAAATGAATATTCATATATTCATTAATAATCAGGTAACCATTAAAAGGTTATGTGATGTACATTTATATTAATATATGTATAACACATATTGACTCTTATCAACTTATTTCTGAACAACTGAAAGGATCAGTTGATTACATTTAAAATAATTTGCTAAGCAAATTACTTCAGTGCATATAAATTAAACAAAGTAATATGCTCAGCACATTATTTTAATTCTAATAACCAACTGATTGTTTCAGTTGCTCAGAAATAAGTTGATAGAAGCCAATTTGTGTTATACATACATTTATATAAATGCACAATATGTTTAATTCTAATGCACGGTAATTAATTCTAGTGCATGGTAAGAAAATTTCTAGAAGAATAACATATCACAGGTTTATCACTAAAATCAAACACTTAAACCTAAATTAAACAGTAAATCAACAGAAAATTATAATTATTTTTTGATGATAAGATTTATTACATTGATATAAATGTTATTATATTTATAATATATATTTGTTATTATATTAATATAAATGTGTTCATACACATTTATATTAATATAATAACAAACAAACAAATATGTCTATAATTTCTATCTTTATCATCGGTTAATTCGTAATAGATAATTAAAACAATCAGTCAGAATCAAAATGAGAGATTATAGGTTGGTGTTAGGGTTATTGTGGCTGATGTCATCCACACGGCATACCTCTTCCTGGTCGTCGATAACCACCACCTGCTGCTGAGCCAGTAGAAAAACATTAATAATGTTTTGTGTACATTCTTGTAGTCTTTCACAGATCATTGCTGCGCAAGCCCTCATTGTAGATGCAGTGACTTCAGCAGCTGCATGAATTGAGTCTCTTAGTAAAGCATTATTTGTTTCTAATTTTTTACCAAGAGACTCGGATGTATTGATGCGGCTTTGCTGGCGTCTGCGTGTGGGTCTTGGTCTTGACGGTTGTGATTGGCTCATCAGTGGTGATGATGGTGTAGGTGGACTGGTAGAAGCAACTGGCTGCACTGCTGGCTCTTCTGCGGTTTCTGAAGCTGTAGGCACATCCTGCAACATATTGCTTAGAGTTACTTATATCTATTTCAACACAAACAATATAACAGAAAGTCAAAGATGGCTTACAAGTTGTGGAAACTCCCTAGCAGTGAAGCCGTATATGGTGGCCGACCCCACAATTTTGATCAGCTTCTCCTCAATTGGAGTTAATGGGTCCACTGGAGGGCCACCGCCTGTGGCATTAATGGAGTCTCGCACTTTTCTTGCCTTTGTTTTCACTTTCAGTACCCACATAGACCACACCTAAAACAAAAATATGATTACTGCTATTACTAGATTTCGCCCGCGTTGATATTGGCTATGCCGTTTCGGAAGAGAGTGGTTACAAACTAGCACACTTTCGAATTTGTAATATTAACGATGCATATCCTATTATTTACAACATGCTTATGAAATAAATTGAATTTTGATCCTAAAAATTTTAACTTACATGCTGCCATTCCATTACCGTCCGCCTGCACCCAAAATTGTTCAGCCGTGTGGACAACTCCGACTACATAGATAACGCCTCCACACTTGCCGAGTTACCTGCAATGAAATAAGCAGCAAAACAATATATCCATCAACTATTAAACATCAAACTGTTGAGTGTTAATTTTATTGAACCATTTGAAGTACTAACCTCTCACCACTTCCATATGGGCATGAAGCGTTTCAATCAGCATTGCTTGTTGTTTTTTGTTGACTCTTTTTCGGCTCATTTTAATTTTTATAATTTCTTCAATCAGTAAAGTAATAAATACTGTACAGTAACAATAAATAAACAGTCTCGTAGATCATAAATTTTAATACTATGAATCGAAATACATATCGATGTATTAGATCGATTCATCGATCCTACAAAGTGGATCGATTCATGAGAATCGAAAGGGATCAGGTATACGTATTTTTTTACTGTTTTGGTCTAAATAGGAGCGGAGTGTGGTAGCAGAAATATATAATACCCTATACCTAGTATGTAATTTAGATTTCAAAAATCATTTTGTCTTATGCGATAACTTTTGATTCCCACAATGAACCATATTATATAGGTACTTAGTTACTTTCTTGAGATTCATCGATCTAAATTAGATGTTTTCTGACTCATATCCTCAGCAGCATCTGATATTCCATATAAGAGATGTCAATTATCATGAATTGCTTTACTTAAAGTCGAGTGTGTGCCTTATTGCGCCGAAAGATATCTACACATGAATTAATTTGGTGGTCGTTGTTTAATTTCGCTAGGGCGAAAATCTGATATTGACGATAGGCGAATTCAGTATTAGTCATATTAAAATTAAACTAGACCTAGATTTAAACTATTATCAGTTTATTATGAAAATAAGACTAATCTTAGGCAAACCACAAACAACGAGTTAGTGAACACAAATCAACATTTAAGTTTAAATATTAACAAGAGTACGTAGAAAATCATCTAGACATTTTAATTCGAATACGATTATTAGTGATATCGAATACGATATGGATTAAAATATATTTATAATTAATCAAAGGTAAGAATGTTTTAGAAAGTGACGTAGTTTCTGTGCAATTTAGGTGCTGGGACATTTCTATAATTAATGCACTTGCTACCTGAATAGACAGGTTTACTTAGTTCTTTAAATAAGTATTTTCTAGCGTGTTGTAGACGTATCATATTATTTCATATTTCAAAACATTCAAGGAAAAATTCAACCATATAAACAAAAATCGATTATTCGGAGGTCGATTTAATCTAGAATCGATCAAGAAGTATTCGATCTGATTCGATTTTTTGGATACGAATCGTCATCCTTACTCCATTTTGTTTCTGTCTAAACAGCTGTCTTGTTATTTTATTTGCCACTTACTAATACGATCTTCCCACAATTCCTATTTTGTGACCGATTAAATTAAAACCTAGATTTACATAAATTGTAGGCAAGTTTTGGTGTAAGAATATTAATGTAGGCAGGCAGAATAACTCAACATTTGCAATAATATACATTTATGGGCTTTTTGTTAAATATGAACATACATCATAAAATGTTTTACAAAATCGGTTATTTCCGAAAAAACAATAAAATAGGCAAAATGTTGTAATGGCAACTCTGCTACTACTCAACTTGGAGAGCGGTTTAACGATCTCTAAATTTAGTTAGCGTAAAAGGTAGAATACCAAATTATTTAAATTTAGATGGTTTAAAGTTAAAATTAGATTTAGAGAATGCTGCACAGAATCGACCCTAATATGTCCTCCTATTGCTCCTTTAGGTTTGAATAGAAATATTTTGCAAATGCGTTGGGTTGCAGTTAGATAAATTGATAAATGAATGCGTCCTAGGTGTCTGTGTAAACTACACAGTAAGGAATTTCGAGTCCTGGGTTCGATTCACGGGTCGGACAAGTTATCGAGGTTTTCTGACAAAGAAAGCAGTTTTCAGGAACAGTCTGGGGTCTGAAACTATACGTAGATGGCCAATAGGCTCGCCTCTATTACATGTGAATAAATACCGCAGTATTTGAAATTCTGTCTCGAAGCAGTGATTAGGCGTAAAAGGCAAGATATACGAAATAAAGTCGACGAGCGCAGTGCAGTGTCAAACTGAGGATGACACTTCAACTTTAATGGTCGGGCGTGACGCTTACTATAAGGCGGGTGATATGTAAGTTTCCTCAAATAAAATATAAAAAACCCTAAACAAGTCTGATGAAACGTTGATGCCTCCTACCCTTTCAGCAACTACAGGTGTGGCAATAGGAGTTTCTTTATTATTTAAGTACATTCATAAACTTTTCAATAATAACTTATTTGTTGATAGTAACAAATGCATCTATTCCTAGCCCAAGTAACATTTAATTTTTAAGAATGCATACTAAGTCGTATACTTTATCTGACATTTGATGTTCTCATCAAAAATGCAGTTACCTTCGACGTAAGGTTTGTAGGGCAGCACCAGAGCCAGCACGAGCACGCCCCCTGGCGCGATGGCGGCGCGCGCTTGCTTGAGCATCGTCTTCGGCTTGCTGCAGCGGTCCAGCAGGTTCATCATGCAGACACATTCGAACTGCTGCCCGCGCCACCAGTCGTCCGTGTCTAGGATACTGGAATTTAAGGATATACAAGATTCGAAGCTTCAGTTTGAGCGGGAAACAATTTTGTTTATAACAGATTTATGCTATTAGTTTATACCTGATAGGTTAGCCTACATATCAACACTATCTCACTTGATGGTGAATGATAATGTTTTCGAAGATGTTGTTTAGGCTAACCTAGAATTACTAGCTCTCAAGAACAGCTGTCGGAACACACCGTTAGATGCTTGGCGACAGATTTTCTACTTGAGGGTGGTAGCTAGCCAGGCGGGCATTCGTAAAATGTCCTATCACCAAGCTGTAACGACTACCATCCTAAAGCAACAACCGGGACTGACGGCTTCACGTGCCCTCCGAAGCTCGTGCACGCGCATTTGTAATTTCAGAAGCAGTAACCCATCCAAGTCATGACCGCGGCGGACGTTGCTTAATTAGCTGATCGGTTAAGAACGGCTACGAGCGCTTCATACTTTCCCGTTTATAATTAGATACTATTGGCTTGGCTGAGAGTTAAACTTGAAGAATTAATAAGTATACCCTCCTACATGCAGATAATCCAGCATCGAACTCTTCACAACTTTCGACAAAACAAGATGCTAATGAACTTTCGGAGGTGTAAGAAATCTCAGCATTGCTCTTGCCTATGTACTAGTGAAAGCACTTAAAGAACTTGTCAAATACTCACGTGTAGCCCTTCTTCGAGAGAATCTTGCGCATGCTCCCCGAGATCTCTGTGGCGTATCTCTCCGAAAATAGATGTGAATATCTCCGCGAGACCTCACCGTCTCCCGCGCCGATGTCCACGATCGCCCCGGACCCGTCCCGTGCCGCCGTCGGAGCGGCCTTCAGCAGTGTCTGAGCGTGACTTTCAGATAACACGAACATGGAGCCTCGGCCGAGCCACCTGAAAACCAATTGCATATTTTGATTTAACTGAATCTATAAAAGAGGACATTTTGTATAGTTAGATTATTATTAAAATTCATATTCAATCGTAACTTTGCGGAATTCCATTTTTAATCTGAACAAATATTTTAATAGCTTTTAAATAAAACATTATAATAATATTATAGAAAAAAATACAAAAAATATCGACTGTGAACTGGCAAAAGGTCCCATCTTTTATCACGCAATTTACGAAAATCAATGTGATGAAAATATCAGATGGGGCTTATTGCCAGTTCACAGTCGATATCCAGTAACAATTCCGCCTAATTTCTAAAATCCTTTAGTTTTTGTCTATTCTTGGTCATGCGCTCGATGGCTCAAGACCTCCTCCAAGAGATGGAAGACAAGATGATGATTTTTCGTTTAGAAATGCTACGATTTACGAGTCGAATATTCTTCCGGTGGAGAAATATTTTTCCGGTGGAAGAATAATTATTCGATTCATATTTAATTCGCTATCAGATTCATTCATCAATCGAATATTCGATTGATTCGGAACTTGGCGGTTATGACGTCACGTCGGATTAGCAGGAAAATTACGCTGAATTGAATTTTTCTATTTTATAGTAGCATTAGAAGTCTTAGTGCGAGTTCGATCGGGGAAGTACCATAGGTAAGTATTTTTTTAATGAAACTTCATTTCTCCTCAGACTCCAGGGTCCGTGCCATTTTTAGATTTAATTTGTTTTTATCTGATTACATTTTGTTTTAAATATCCTACTCCATACATCACATTTAGACTTACAACTACGATGTTATTTATTGTATCTTAAAAACTAAAGCGAGTCCAATATTTTTATTTTTTTTTTTCGCCATATGTATGCAGTAATGTTCAATACTGTGTTTCATTTTGAAGTGTTTTTTTTTTTTTTTTTTTTATGCATGATAGGTTAGCCTTTGACCACTATCTCACCTGATGTTAAGTGATGATGTGGTCGAAGATGTTGTACAGGCTAACCTAGAATTACTGGCTCTCAAGGACAGCTGCCGGAACACACTTAGGTGCTTGGCGACAGATTTTCAACTTGAGGGTGGTAGCTAGCCAGGCGGGCATTTGCAAAGTGCCCTACCACCATGCTATAACGACTGCTATCCTAAGACAACAACCGGGACCGACGGCTTAACGTGCCCTCCGAAGCACGGAAGCGCTCAGTAGTAATGTCACCAGCGGTCACCCATCCAACTCCTGACCGCGGCGGACGTTGCTTAACTTTGCTGATCGATTCAGAATGGCTAAGCAAACTTCGCTACGAGCGCTTCAAAAAAAAGTGTGTGGGTGACGGTGATTACAGGCAATCGAGACTTAACAATTTATATCTCAGGGTGATGGGCGCAGTGCAGTTCGTCACAAGTGACGGTTACAGGTAGAGGTTACCGATTAACACTATGTGGGGTGGGCCTCGTGCTTGTTCCATCACGATAGCATAAAAAATATATTTTCTCTCTAAATATTTATTATAGAATATTTTTTTAAATAATTGTTATTATTAGGTATTTATTTCCAATGAAAAAGTTGTTATATAAGTGTGGGTTTGGTCAGCTGCTATACTCATCAGGTACCAATTACAAAGTCGATATTATTCATAGAATTGCACAATAATTTTATCGCTTAATTGAATGAAAGCATTCTTTTACTTTGTGCTTACTAATAAACTCGTCTATTATACAAAGTAATGAGTCTAAAGCGTGGCAGCTCACAGCCGCTCCACTAACAATAAGGTATCATCCATGCTTTATAGCCCGCGTTGTTTCTATGAGACATATAATTTTCTCATTCAACTTAATTATCGAAGCAACATAGTTGGCTCGTTGTTTGAACCTTCTAATTTGGCGAAAACTTCTACGGAAACGATTTGTGGCGTATTCGCGAGTGCGCTGCAACAATAGCGCAATTATCCACTACCGTTGGTCGTGTGGTGGTGGCCATCGCTTTCCTGTGTAGGATAGCGCCGGGCTGCAATTACCGGGGATGAAGTACAAAGAGCGCTGCGGGCATCGGGCTCGGAGTCTAGCGCGAGCCAGCGAAATTGTGCGCCCGCGGGACCGCTACGATCCGACCCGCGCCCGCGCCCCGCCTCCACGGCTTCATCGCGCCCCGGGCGAGCGGCGAAAGTGGATAATGAGAAGTAAATCCAGCTCTCATTAGCTGAGAGCGAGCGTCGCACCGATCGATACGAATTCGTCTTCACAGGGTAAAGGGATAATCGGCGCGAGGCTCTTGCTCTGTTATTAGCCGTAGTACCATATATCACGCGCTGCATTATCTGCGGCCCCCGGCGTCCGCGCCGCAATTACTGTATCGCGAATGGCGCTGCGCCGCTCACAATGCCCTATCTAGCGTTCTTAGATGCTCCTTCCAAATGCTGAATTAGGCTGAGGCAGGTTTCCTACGTTTCCTTTTGAGGTATTCGATTGGATTTTCCAGTTATTTGATATAGTTATGACGGTCGTTGCACAATACACGTGTCGTTATCTGGTGTGGACATGGCGTGGATGGGGACGTCTGCAGCTCGTTTGTGGAAGGCGAGCGCGGATTGATTGCTTTATTGTCCCGTCTCGGTGGCGGCGCGCGGCGGCCGGCGGTGGAGCTGCGGCAGCGGAGGCGACGCGAGATACATGATACATGAACCGACCGCGCTCTGCAACTAATGAGCACCGACACCGCGTAATAAGTCACCAAACACGCCACAAGCGCTAAATTCTGACCGCCATACGATTGAGTCAACAGACAAAAAGTTGTGGTTGTTACTTTAACGTTGTACTGAAGTGTAGAATGGTTAATTTATCACGAACGAAATAATAAAATGTTTGTTCTGGAGCTTGCCTTAGTGTTCTTAACTGATCAATTAGGTTACTTTTATTGCTTGTTGAAGCCGAGCGGTAATAGCTATATTGGCCCATGGTTCGATATTCACCCCGCCCCGGCTTGAATAAAAAAATCTGAACGCTTCCGTGTTTTGGAGCGCCCTTTAAGCCGTCAGTCACGATTGTTTTCTTAGCATGTCAGTCATAGTTTAGGCTATGTCGGAGGCCTTAGGTCAGCCTGAAAACTCTGACGACAGTTTGAATGAATGGTGTCCTATATATTTTGCTAATGATCCTCTGGCTAGCTACCACCCTAAAGTAGATAATCGGTAGCCAACACCTACGGCTAGGGCAGCTGTCCTGAATTATGGTCAGGCTAGCCTATCGGAAAATAAGCTACCTAATTGGTTTCGGCGTAGATAAGGGCAACTTAAGGTATGGTAAGTTACCTTAAATTGATCTTACAGTAATTAAAGAATCTGTTAAAATTTTGTTGAGGGCAGTTACTCGTCGCAACGGCACAATAAGCGCGGTAATGTGAAGGTAATGAAATTCCTACGACTCCTACGGTAGTCGCATCCAAGATTGGTAAAGATGTAGATAGGTAAGGTATGTCTAGTCGCGATGAAAATTGTGAGGCGCAGGGTGATGTGTAAATCGAGTAGGTAAAGCAGTACCTAGGTGGATATGCGGGCGTGGAGTAGGTATCTATTTCAATAGAATGCGATGCGGCGCCTTGCAACAAGGAATCCGATGCGGTTATCGAGAACGGAGGTGAGAGATGTGTCGCCAGCGGGTGCGAGGGCGAGGAGGCAGCCAGCACGAGCCGAGGCAGGGCTCGTATCGCGATTGCATCGGAGAGCAAACAAGCGGGCGGGGTGTCGCGCCGGCCCCAGCGGCGGCCGCTCAAATCATATTACCCCCGACCTCACACCCGCGCAGCGCCACACACGTCATTTCAGCGTGCGTCGCTATGGCGACGGCCCGGGCCGTGCATGATATTAGTCCGTGTGCGGCTCATCTCCGGCCGTTTAAACTTAACGCGCCGCCGAACCGAAGAGCGCGGGAAATTAAAACCGGCTCCGGACCGGAAGGCGCAATCGACCCTCGCTTTTCGCGCGCCTCCGCTCGTCACAGCCTCCCCGCTCTCTGAGGGACACCCAACCTTTAACTTTGTTCATCTACCTATACTGAAAACAAGGCTTGGACTCATTAATTCCTTATACGAGTATACACTCAGTTTTACTTTTTACCTCTTTTTTATTAAATACCTTGTACTGAATAAGGTATAATACGTTATAGGTACAAATACGTATACTACAGGAGTACATACGTATACTATTCAGATCTAATTTGATTATGCTAATAATTACTAGGGAAGGTATACCCGATGGCATACATTAAGACAATACTATTAGGTAGGGGAATGTGGGGTGAAACCGGATAGAGGCTAAAAACGGATACTTGGCTGCATTTTTACTGTTGTTCGAAATGTTTATATTGTTATACGAAGCCCACCGAAGCTTTCTAATGAACGGCAGAGAGTAAGACATATATCTTAGATAAGGTTACAAAAGCTGACTTGTATACTCTAGACCCTTTTAAGTGTAAAGACAAAAATTTAAGATAATTATTTTTCACTCACAGCACAGTATAAATACATGTCCAGTTTCAATCAAAGCTATATATATCTTGATTGTTGATTTCTTAAAATAGAGGTTTAAGTTTTATCATAAGTGTTTCAATCATAATGGGCAAAACGAAACTTACTCATGTCACTCTGACGTCTGTCCGTGAGTGTATAACTGTCAGGATGTCATGGGTCTTTAGTCTTTACTCAAGTTAGTATCCGGAATCATTTACAAATCTGATATTTTGATGTTTACCAAATACTCAATTTATGAGATATATGGCACGAAACAGCGTACCCCTAACACATACGGTGTGACTTGTGGTGTATAGTCGATTCCCAATCAACGACAAGTATAATTTTTATGAATTTACATTCAAATACATATAATGGGACGCCAAGAACGTAAATCAGTTTTAGACTATTTTGGTTATGGAGTTTATCTAAAAGAACATTTGAATTTTTTGTATAACATTTAATTTACAGTAATAACATATAATGTAATGTACTTTTTTATGCAACAAATACTGAAAAGGGCGATTAAAATCATAGTGCCCCACATTTTCTCTCCCGGCTTGTTGAGATTCAGAATCCAAATAGAGTGTTATCCAACTAGCATTTGGCCTAATTTATTGTATAATAATTAATGCCAATAATACTATGTTAGAATTTGTAACCTATTAATTAATTAATGCCAAATTTAATCACTTACTGCAATATTTAAATCATTATTTAACTAATATATATTATCAACCGATATTTGGTACTTTTGGCTTAACTATCTGGTATAACCCCAAACTCCCCTAGTGAACCAGATGTTAACTGATCCACTAGCCAGATAAGCCTAGACATAAATAAAGCTTTGACATAGCTACTAGGTACTATAGGTACAAATGCCTACACAAGTTTGATTTACGTAACCAAGAAAGCCATTAGACAGAATATTTCTTCATTTCGTATTCAAGTTAAGGAGCTTATAAGCGTTATTTACTGCGAATAAACACACACTACAGATATGTACACATTAGAGTCGGCACAGATAGGAAGAGCTCCACCCCTGTATGTAGATACCTACACATTTGCTTTACTCAAAGACATTGTCGCTTTCAGGCACCTCATTAGAGAGCGTCCCATGTGAGCCTACCCACCCTCCCCTCGCCTTACCTCAACCCCCTTCACCACCCGCCGACAGGGGGGCACGCACACATACAACCGCATGGAGACGAGACCAATTCTTTCTCTGAGCTCGCAAACTTGGATGGATAATTACACTTAGATAAGAACTCGTTCTTATGTGCCATACCATTTTCATATGAGTATAAACAGACAAAGACTTTTCAACATAAAATATAATGAGCCTGAAATTATTCTTTGAAGAATTTGATTAGAAGGTAAAGTATAGGTAGTAAATGGAACGACGTCTTTCTATATCTTGGCACTAAAGACAAAAGATATTAAGCCTTTGACTTTGTATATATATACCGATGTATTTATATTAGATGATATTGATTAACTTCCGTTGATGGAGTCGCGGTATAATAAACAACTTACAGGCAAATACAAACATGATCGGCGCAAGTTTCCGATAGACATTTGAGTGCAATAAAACAGCGCGCTATGGAGTACAATCGCGTACTATTGCTGCTTGCTGCTTCGTAACGCTGTCATGTCATAACTCCGAACAGCACTCAGGCTGCAATAAACTATAAAAAAACCGGGGATAGTAAAATGTATAAACAATGAGAGCACGGCTAAAACGTTTTAGTGTTAAGAGTGGGCCCATAAACCGTTGACACGCACCCGTAAAATATTAACGATACCTACAAGAAAAATGACGACTATCAATGTAGGTACCGATTTTCGGTCGCGCGAGGACGCGCTACAAATAATGGCGGTGCCGAATTTATACGCGGACCCGAATTGCCCCGATTGAATATTTTACCAGGCCACGAATGCGTCCGACGATATTTTTCTATTTCGCCACCCATTTTTACTATCAATTGCTTAGTTTCATCTTAAATGTTATTGTGCGACGATTCGCCTTTCTTCCTTTCTGTAATGTCTTATAGACTATCGACTGTGTGAAAGTTAGTAGGAATAAAGTATTTAACTCTATAGTCTGGGAGACAAATTTTTGGTAGAGCAGATCTGAGGTTAACATGCCTTAATATCTACATTATTGGTATCGCGTGTCTACGTTTTTTAAGATAGGTTGTAACTATTACCTAGAGTCCACTTGATGTTTGTTTACAAATGAAAATTCGTTTCACCAAAAGGCCAACTACAAAGTGCAAATGTTTGTGGAGATGCTGAGACGCCGTAAAATTTAATAAGTATCTTTAACGTTTCGGAAACACAATAACCTTTAAAAGGTGTAAAGGCGTGGGCTCAATTCGAATCCCAGGTATGGTTTAAAATAACTTCTCGGAGGCGAATGGTTTATTGCTTATTGAGTAGCGCTGACGAGACGCGCCTCCGACGATAAAACATGCGCAGAGTGGAATCTCAGTCAATATCGGAATATACACGGAGACATTGAAATTATCGCGCGGTGGGAGGCGCGCCTGGGCCTAAACAAAAATAAGAGAATAGTTTGAAACAATGAGTATTGTCGCGGTGTCTGTGCGTGCGGCTCTGCGGCGGCGGCGTGCGACACGGGTGCGGAGCGGCGCGGGCGCGGTGCGGCCGCGTGCGGCGCCGCGCCATTGGACGCCGCGCGCTGGGCGGGGCGAGCGACAAACTGCGCGCACGCAAATAGCGCAACCGCACACAAATTAAAACAATAAAATGAAAGTAATAAAACAAAGTAAGCATCGAAGAGTATCCACTATCGAGAGGCTTAATGGCCGAGTGGAGGCGGCGGGGTGCTCGATTTATAGAGCCTCGCGCGGTGCTCTTGCCACTTCTGTGACGGTGCCGACTGATCAACGCACCAAATTCGGCAAGTGTGCATACAAATCAATCACTCGAGTGGCGTCTGCAAGCAGACAAAGCGGCTTGACCAAATGTATGAGTGTTGGATGTATAATGCAAAAATACCTTATTTACCTATCTCATACGAGATTAGAAATTAAAACATGTACCATTTAAAAATTGTAGATTATACTGTAGCTAAATTATCATAAATTCAAAAGCCTCAAGAAATGTGTCAGAATTCTAAAACCGTATTGATTAGTCCAGAACGTAGAATAATTATGTAACATACAAGAGGTATTTCCTCACGACATTCATCAAGTACAATGTGATCATCTGGCAGGCGCAATAGGACAGACCAAGTTGAAATTACATGTTGCTGAACGTGTGCTTTATTTCCTCATGAGCTAACTCAGACAACGTAAAACATATCAACTACTTATGGTAATCTCTTATTTGTCAATTCCAGGATATGTATTATATTGATGTAGAATATGCCCATATTCATAGTCGGTGAGTTGGAGCATTAAGCAATATTCTGATAAAGGCTCTTGCACAGTTACTCATCATGAATTAATCTTCTGGAGAGAATTAGGAAGCCGAACATAAGGCGTTAGCGTTGTGTGGATATGAATACATCCAAATTCTGCTAATTGTTGGAGTCTGAGCCTACAGCTGAGGGGGAAATACTTATAGTTTAATTTTAAGGGAAGTGTACTAAGCACTATCCATATGAAAGTAGTTTCGTCATATTTTAAACTATCTTTCCGGGCGCGGCTCCGCCCGCGCGTATGTCGGTTATCGCGCAAAAACATGAAACTCTTTTTGCGCAGTTGGATAAAAACTATCCTATGTTTTTTCCAGGGTGTCAAACTATTTCCATACCAAATTTCATTCAAATCGGTCCAGTCGTTTTGGCGTGAAAGTGTAACAGACAGACAGAGTTACTTTCACATTTATAATATTATAGTACTGATACCAAGTTTTCAAATTCGGTGAAATTTTGCCCCCATGTTCAGCCTAATATCCATTCTTCTGGTTTACCAGTTTATCGTTCGAATGAGTTTTGTTTCTAAATCTGCAACGAAAGCCACAGCTTTACAAATATCAATTCCGGCATCAGTCCTTGAGAGCCCGTATGTGTAAATTGCAGGCACATGAAAGTTAACAACTGTATGTCTCGGGGTGATGGGTGCAGTGCAGCTCGTCACTTGTTGTATCTGTTGGGTTGAGGCCATCAGTCTGATTTATTTGTTTGGTGATTGAAAAACCGTATCTTTTAAAAACAATACTTACCACACAAGATTTTTTTATTAGATGATACAAGAAAGCGACAGAAGTAGCGACATAACATTGGAAAGTTCCAAATTGATTTCTAATCCGATATTTCTAATTTTCGGTACTCCGCAAATAAGTTTGCTCTTATCTGTGATTTTATTGGGCACCGTAAGTACTTATACTTACCCACGAACGAGAAATAGGACACAACAAAAATCGGACAAGCTAAAGTTTATCTATTTTACTAAATATTTAATACTGACTGCTCGTAGATTTAGCCACGTAATATAAAAAAAAAACACTAATAATAATATCTTAGTCAGTAAATAGAAAAGAACATTTTATTTCTGAGACATGGCATGTACATTACAAAAGCATACAGATGATATGATTTTGTCAGTACAATGCATGTCCTTGCCTTTTTCGACGTAAATACAATTTGTTTAGAATTTTATTATCATAAATATTACATGAACTTAATATAAAACGTTCATCATTATAGTTACAACATACAATTGTAAAAGTCACATTATTTATCAATTATAATGGACATCTGGTTAGAAAGTTATTGCCAGTTTAGGTACATTTCAATGACGTTCGATTCCCGGCTTAAGGAAATAAGGACTGTAACATGCCTTCCATACTGTTAGAGAAAAGCTATTTTTAAATTTTTATTATGACATCTTTTAAGTAGTAAGTGAAAACATATCGTGCCGACCCCAGCTTGAGTGGGGTAAGGGTGTGGTGGTGGATTAGGAACAGAAAAAATAAAATCTTTTTTTTATACCTGATAGGTTAGCCTTAAACCATTATCTCACCTGATGGTAAGTGATGATGTGGTCGAAGAAGTTGTTCAGGTTAACCTAGAATTACTGGCTCTCAAGGACAGCTGCCGGAACACATCATTAGGCGCATGGCGACATATTTTCTACTTGAGGATGGTAGCTAACCAGACGGGCATTCTCAAAATGCCCTACCATGCTATAACGACTGCCATCCTAAAACAACAACCGGGACCGAGGGCTTAAGGTGCCCTTCGAAGCACGGAAGCGCTCAGTAGTAATATCACTAACGGGCACCCATCCAACTCACAACCGCGGCGGACGTTGCTTAACTTTGCTGATCGGTTAAGAACAGCTAAGCAAACTTCGCTGCGAGCGCTTCATTCGAAGAACATACTCTACACATTGGAAATAACAATGTTCAAACTGGCATATTTAACCCGTGTGCAACTGAAGGTTGCACTCAATTGCAACGCGTTACAAATGTCAGAGATTCCATCCGCGCGATCGCTACATCGAGCTTCAACCCTCTCGAAGGCTTTCAATGAGGAAATTCCAGAGAGGTGCAGAGGTGAAGCGAGGGGGGTAACGAATGTCGTCTCATTTACTAATGTGTCACATGCAGGCGGCGTTGTTTCACTGCGGGCGGGGGGGGAAGGCTACAGCGGGAGAAGAAGAGGAACGGGCAAGAGGGGGGTTGCGGAGATGACCAATAGCATCGCGCTGCCACCCGTACTTGGACGCTGCAACGTTAATTACGGTGCACGGAGCCATGCCGAGACAAGATCAGATACCTAGTCTAGAATTCCTAACTACGAGTATATTCTTGAAGATAAGTACCAAACAATGTGGGTAGTAGCAATAGATTACAAGCGGTTGAACCTTTTGGAATAGGTATATCAATGAGTCTTCTTTTTGTTTGTTTGTTACGCGATTACTCCGCCAATTATGCATCGATTTTGATGTTTCCTTATGTTTGGTAGGTCATAGTTTAGAGGTTGTACTACATACTTTTTATCTATATCGGTTCAGTAGTTTGGTTGTTTTAAAATCAAAATAATTGTAAAATAATATAGTATTGGGAAAATATCTGTCATCCATGTAATTTTTTTTTATGCATGACAGGTTAGCCTTTGACTACTATCTCACCTGATGGTAAGTGATGATATGGTCGAAGATGTTGTACAGGCGAACCTAGAGTTAAATATACTTAACCAAATATGCATTTGACACTTTTCAGTAACGGTTGTCGATTTTGGTATGTTAAAAAAGTAATTATTATATTATCAGCATAACAGATAGACGGCGTTTATGTCAAGTGTGTCGTAGGTATTTACTTGTGTTACAAAGTTCACAGGTGGGTGTCAATCCAAAGCAATTTCTTTGAAAAAAAAAATGTTTTTGTTTTTTTAATTGAATTTTAAATTCGTGTATATAGGAATTTATCTTGCAATGTATTCATATCTAGGATTATCGTATCCAACACAGTCCTATTCGTTTTATAAGCTCCTATTTGTATGAGTTATTGAGAATAGAATCGAAGGATGCCTATTAAGATTGATTTCATTGTGGAACTAATGACAATATTCAAGAGTGCTAATCCGCCACTCAACAGCATACCTATCAATAAAACTTTTTTCCGATAGGTTAAGTGTCAGAGGTAGTTCTAATGATGTTCTAACTAGAAAACTGTCCAAGAAATATGAACACACAGACATTTGCATACCTATACAAATTTTTTTTTACCAGTTGCTCATAATGTGCGTGTCTATTCATAAAAGGCGTGTTTTTTAGACTTTTTTCAGATAGGTTAGCTTATGGATACTATCTCTCTTATTGGTAATGGTCAGTGATGATGTGGATGAAGATGTTATTTAGAAATAAAGCCTGTAGATGTTATTTAGAAGTAAATTTATTGGGAACTGGTTCTCAAGAACGCAGTTACTGAAACAAACTACTCAGAGCTTGACGACTGATTAACAGTGTAAAGTAACTTTATGCTCTCTTGCGATATAAGGTAAAGTTGAAGCAAAGAAGATTAAAGAGCGTAGTTACAAGCAAATTTGAGTCCTCGACAGCTTGTTACCGTCTAATTTTGTCACATCCCGTGAAAAATTTTCCTTGAAGTAGGTACCTCGTCCCTCACTCAAGATGGAAACAAAAATGTTGACGTCAGAGCATGATTGTGAAAAGGAGCGTGATTACGGCTCGCGTAGTTAACGGAGGCTTCATTAGGCACCGCGGCCTGGGGGAGGGAGGTAGCCACCTCGCGGACTCATCTCAGCGGGTGCATCGGCAGCTGCGCGCGCAAACAAATTAAAACGTAAGACGCGCCCTAATCAATAGCCGACTACGCCGCGAAGCCGAATTAACTCGGCCGAATGAAAAAAATGAACAAAATTATATTCGCGCGAGACCTCATCCCCCTGAAGCGCGGGGGCGCCCCCGGGTGGCGCGAGGAAATTGCTTTTCTTTCAGTGGGCGCACACACACGCCCGCGCCGCGCTCACGTCGCGCGAGAGGGTTAGCGCCACACACAATATTATAATTTACGTTTCCTCGTATATCGAGGTGTAAGTAGGTACTTTACCTGGGCGTTTCGCGCCCGCTCAGCCCTCGGCTCACGCTAAATCTGAGCTTTATACGTTCACTTGACGCGACGAGAGCGATATTAGTTTCGAGCCGCTCTACCCCGCTACAATATTTATTAACGCTCCACCAGCATCATATGTGCCAGGCATAGCTACACTTTTTCATTTCCGTCCTTTAAAAGAACTTTCGAGTACCCAACAGGTAACTACTCGCACTACGCGACACTGTTATTTATTCCATGGTCCGCAAAACATTATCCTCGATCGGTATTTACGTCAATGATACGCTTTTTATCTTTGAATAAAAATCATGAAGTGCGGTTAGGTTGCAAGCTTATCAAATGCACTAGTGCGATATAATAAGGCTTAGCAATACTTATCTTATTTTATTGTTACTTAGATTTGTATAACATTACACAGGGGTGGATGTCATTAACGAAATAATAACGCTGTCGTCTTCAGGGGTATTCATTAGATGCTAGCTTTATATAAACCGTCGATGAGTAGGTACTGAGAGAGTCCGAGTTTCATTAACGGATATAGCTCGCTCTAATCTAGGTGGCAGCCGCCCGCCCAATTAACGCGTGGGCGATGAGATATCCGCCCGCCCGGCCGCCTCACCGGCCAATGGCGGCCGCGCTGGGATTAATTAAGTAACTTCCCGTCTGCACCCCCCCTCACCCCCTCCCCTCCCTGTGGCCACGTCCGTGCACCTCACACCCGCACATCCGTGGAGTCTGCGGACACGCCCGGAAAACTAACCACCTAATGAGGGGAGATGACCTCACGTACTTGTGTGCTTTGTCTATTCAACGTATGTGCAAACCATGCTCGTTCATTTGTGTGCAAGTGTTGCCTTTTGTGCGGCGGTTATGTAAGTTGGTAGTTACATTATCTACACGACGAAGCGGACGCCACCGTGCCTCGGACGGCGCTCTTGTAACTATGTTTTACGGGGAAATAGAAAATTGTTGTTCAAATTCAACGTCCGCTAACAAGGGCTTTGGTTTTCCAAGATTTCAAGATTACTTGGATCCTATTATTTTTTATGATTTTCAGTACCTAGCGATTAGGACATCATAAGACAATAGCGAATAGAAAAGTACGTACAAATTAAGTAGGTAAGTACTATTTATCAACGCAATAAGGATTATTAAGAATGTTACATAGGTGAGCTTTCCATAAAAAAAGTGTATAAGACAAAATGACGTCGACAAACAAAATCTAATCTCGCCTACACACAAGTAGCTACTTCAAAGAATTTAATTACATTTTAACACAGAAATAGACATAACTTAATAACTTTAACTGTATTCTTGCAAAGATTTTATCAAATATGTAACTACCTACTTAAGTAAGACATATTAAAGACAAAATCGTTATGTGACTCTCATATACTCACGCTATACTTACCTAAGATGGACACAAGTCAATTAAACAATGAGGTCGTGTGTCGGAAACACATGACAGATGGGAGGGTGTCCGTCTGTTCACACAGGTCCATTTATATAGGGATAATACTGTGGCACCCTAATCCTCACATGATAATGTTCGCTGGTCAAACCATTTGTACATAGATTTAGCTAGTTTGGAAGTATGTAAAAATCAAAGTTTTTCTTTTTGATACCTCTGAAAAATTTGAGATAATGATTTGAAGTCAACGGTGCTGAGATATCGAAGATATATCGTGCATGCCTGAGATATATCATTTTCGGTGATAGGGCACTTCTAGGGACTTCTTCTGTGGGTCAAACGAAATGCCTAAATCACGTAGCCAAAAATAAGGCTCTCTTTGTTTTCAAATGGTGGGACACTAGTATTATATCACAAACATGTACTCGTAATAAATACATACAATGAAAATAATACAAGAAATGTTTAATGTTTCTTTATATATAAATTGAAATCCACTTTTGTCAAATGTCCAATGTCCGTTCATGCTAGTTTCATAATGTAAATAAATAATATCAAGTTGCGAATGTTTGACATTCAACTTGTCAGTGTGTATTAAACTTTGCAACAAGGTTTATGACAGTTGAGTGAAATCATTAAAATTGTACTCGAGACGTGTCAAGACCTCCTGAAGATACTTCGTTTAGAAACGAAACTATTATAGTCGAATAGTTGCGTTTGTGACGTCATGTAGGCTTAACAGTCAAATTAGGCGGAATTGTCACTAGATATATATTTTTGTACTTTAGTTAGTGTTTTATTAAAATATTATTTAATGTTTTCTTAAGATACTTTTATAAATATTTGTCTATGTCACTCGCTGTGTTTTTAATAATGAGTATACTGCCACTCTATATAGTTTATGTGGAAAAAAGACCGCGACCTCTCACGGGCCCATAATAATCTGAGGTGACAGTGGACTTTTCAATAATCAGTAAACATCGCGTGACTTACGCATTATTGTACTTGAGTAACTCGACAACGATCGATTGTATTCATACGATTCAGACACACTTCAGAAACTCGACCACAGTAATTATTATTATACGTAAGACTAACCACGAGTTTTATACATAGATAAGGATAGTGAGCATCTTTAAGCGCTCGTAGCCAAGTTTGCTTAGCCATTCTGAATCGATTAGCAAAGTTAAGTAACGTCAGCCGCGGTCATGACTTGGATGGCTGACCGCTGGTGACATTACTACTGAGCGCTTCCGTGCTTCGGAGGGCACGTTAAGCCGTCGGTCCCGGTTGTTGTCTTAGGATAGCAGTCGTTACAGCATGGTGGTAGGGCATTTTGCAAATGCCCGCCTGGCTAGCACCACCCTCAAGTAGAAAATCTGTCGCCAAGCACCTAACGGTGTGTTCCGGCAGCTGTCCTTGACATCCAGTAACTCTAGGTTAGTATGAACAACATCCTCGACCACATCATCACTTACCATCAGGTGAGATAGTGGTCAAAGGCTAACCTATCAGGCATAAAAAAAAATCTTTTATATACGAAATGTTCAAACTCATTGAAATTTTGCTTCCTTGGGTCTAAACTCTATGCTTTTGGTTCAGTTTTCCGTGAAAATGAATTTTTGAAAATTATTTAAAACTAGCTTTCCGGGCGCGGCTCCGCCCGCGCGTATGTCGGTTATCGCGCGAAAACATTAACCTCTTTTTGCGCAGTCGGATAAAAACTATCCTATGTTTTTTCCCGGGTCTCAAACTATCTCCATACCAAATTTCATTCAAATCGGTCCAGTAGTTTTGGCGTGAAAGCGTAACAGACAGACAGACAGACAGACAGACAGACAGAGTTACTTTCACATTTATAATATTAGTACTGATTAACATTATATGACCGCGTCGTAGCTTACCATCAGGTGAGACTGCGGTCAAATGCTTGCCTATTCGAAATAAAAAGTAAACGAAATAAATAAAAGATTTCGTATTGGAATTTTTAGTTTCACATTTATAAATAATTAAACGAAGAACTGGCAAACCTGAAACATAGACTTGAGGCTTAAGGACATGTATACAACATATCTAGGAGGTTGAACACCGGGTATTATAGTAGTTTATGCAACTGTCATCATATAATAGAGGGTATTAAAACATCAGTGTAGTTTTAAACTTTCAAAGTTCAAAGTCAGACTTTCAAAATAAGATTACAAGAGTGTTTTAATACCTAATTATACGCAGTTGCATACACTACTTTATTTAATCTCATGGCTATAGGTTACATTAAATAAAATGCAATATAAAAACCAGCGCACTCACCACAGATAATGTGTACCTAAATTGAATTGAAACCTCCTTGGCCGGTCACATTGTACTTTAAAAATTAAAAAAATGTTTTAATGCATTGTTTTGTTAGGAGAATAATGCTTTAATTTAATTTTTTAATTTTCTTAAAGAAGTATGTAAATAAAAAATGCCAATAAAAGTCTGCATTTCATTTCATAATTAGAATATTACCGAATGAGATTATATAAAAAATATTACGAAACTACGTTTATAGAGGAGAGCTACTACGACCCTAGCATTAAGTTTTTATTAATCTTCATTGACCATTAAAAATACCATATAGGTACGTTATATACAAATATACGACCTAATGCTGCAGATTTCAACATTTTTACTTGAACGTTTGCTTAACGTTGATATTTGGGTTCTTGAGCTCCTCGCTACATTCACCGAAGATAGACCGAATCAGAGACTAGACGACTATTATCAATTTATACCTATGTTTGACAAGACATAACTGTAGGTAGGTAAAGCATATTCGCAGATCCGAGTGTGTACATTTAGTGTGTAGTCGAGTTCATAAATAAGTTAGCAGCAATGAAACTTTTATGGGCCATATTCTTTATCTCATTTTGAATTTCATCATTTCGTCTTCAATGCTGGATTTAAGTGTTAAGCCAACTTGTTGTCTTTTTCACAATACTGGATTTATGATGAGTTTTCTTACCGGTAAGTACCCAAAATATTCTTTGCAAAAAGACTGCGTATACTAAAAAAGTTTAATTATCATGATAAAATAAATTATCACTATTACCTAGGTAAATTAATACAGGCAGTTGAATAGAAAAACATTAAAAAAACAAATTAGATAAACTAAGGAAATAACTGAATTTAATATACTTTAATTTTGTGTTACAAAACCCTTTTTCACATAATTCTGATTCACAATTTATTAATTTTTTTTGAACAAGCACGAAGCCCTTACTTATATTTCAAGCGGTAACCTCTGCCTATCAAAAGCATTTCAACGACCTACACAGCGCCCGTCACCCTGACACATACAGTTGTTAAGTCTCATGTGCATGTAATCCTGCTGCCGGAATACACAGTTAGGTGCTTGGCGAAAGACTTTCTACTTAAGGGTAGAAAGTCGAGCATACGCAAAATGCCCTTTCACCAAGCGGTGAAGCTCAAGCCGGCTGTGGGGATCGTACCAAGGACCCGCGGCACTGCAATCCATAGCTATTACCGCTGGGCTTTCACTGTATCAAAAATATGGCTTTTGAAGTAGTAGCTTTTAATTATTTAAAACATCTGTCGCACAGTTAAATATCACAGGGATATTTCCGGTTAAAAAAAGAGAATGTAGTGTAGTGGTCCATAATCGAAGGCTGCACGAGGTTGTGGGGGTGCCAAAATAACTAATAGTTTTCGCGGGGGCGTGTTAGCATTTTTCTTCTGGCGGTGACGGCGGGCGCAGGGCGGGCGGGGAGGCTGTATAACTCTGCTCTCCTTGAGGAATGGCTACGCGGATCATTTATACTTCATCGGCTTTGTTAATAACATAGCCGAGCCGGGCGAGGGCCGCCCGAAATGAAACTAATTTATTGTTTGTTAGTTTTGAAATGTGAAGTTGGACCGGTGAAGTTTTGAGGAGTTCGTGATTTGTTAGACTCAAGTTCTACTGAGTATTACTAAACGTATCTTGCCAGTAGGTATCCACTTTAACTATTATAATTTTAGGAACCTATATTAATATATTTATCCCTTTTATGTGAGGTCCGTAGAATAGATTTTATCTACCAACTCATATGATGGCAATAGGGTCTACAGCACAAAGCATAACACAGGAGTATATTTCTGTCTTGAGTAGAAAAGGATGGTTGGCCTTTATAGCCAATAAATTGGATAAGATAATCATTTTTAAACTTCAAGATATATTTAAGAAAATATCGTCTTCATCAGCCTAGAAAACATCCTTTCTAGGCTATTCTTTAATGTAGGGACTTAACATTTATATATGCACATAAGCCACTGTATGTCTTAGGGTGTTGCCGACCAGGATTGCACTAAAACCTTTTTGGAATTTTCTGTTATAATTCGATGTATATTTTTGACATTGTCACTTCTTGCAAAATAAATGAATAAACGGGTTGGTCTAGTTTTTCTCATTTTTATAATATTTAATATTTTTGGTGTCAGAAGTAATTGGTAAAATAAGTTGTAAGATATGCCCATGAATACTAGGGCCCGCTCATTACTCGCAAAAGAGAAACCTGATTTTCCAGAGCGCTCAGAAAATTCAGTGCCTTGTGATAATGCTCAAGATGGTGCTTCAACCTCAGGTGCCCATGCACCAGCGCCATCCAGCAGACCTCACATCTCAGCATCAAAGGATTTATCTGGTAATGTATCTCATAGCACTCTTGCTCATATTGCAAACTCAACAAAGTCACATTCTAAAAGAAGTACTAGCTCTTCAAATACTATAAGAGCTCAACAACTAGCTGCCAAAGTAGAGCACGCGCGAAGCCTAGCAAAAATTGAGGCGGAGCGCTACCGTGCTATATTAGTCAATGAAAATGCTATATTAGCTAGCAAAAATGCTGCCGCTGAGCGTGCAAAGGTTTTAGCAGATCTCGAACTGGAAGCAGAGCTCGCAGCAATTGCCTCCACTTCACAGAGTTCGAAATTGAACCGTGTCGAAGAATGGTTAGTTAATTCAAAAAATAGTAGTACCACAGCTTCAGAGCATTCTAACCCAACTCATATTTTTGAAAATGTAGAAATTCATGAAGACCTTGGCAACAAACTGCCATTGCCTACATCTGTGGAGCGTCCTTTGCCATCTGAAGTTGCGTGCGCCAGGCGTGAGGCCAACGACGCCCGTCTGGCAACTGCCCGGGGATGGAGGCCAGGTGCAGCCGAGGTACTCGCTGCCCCGCCACAACCTCATGCTTGCTGTGCTGGTGGCGACCCAAACAAAACAAACACTGAACATGCACCAATATTAGGTACACACTACTATAATTGCAACAAAAATAAAACTCAAGACGTAGGTACAAAAGACAGTTATATTTTGCTCGCCGAAGCCATAACAGACCTAGCCAAGACGAAGGTAAGGGTAAGTGACATCCCTAGGTTTGATGGTAGTGCTCTAGACTGGCTTCCTTTCAAGAGGGCCTATGAGCAGTCAAAAACACATTTTACTCCTAGTGATAGCATTTTAAGGATTGGAACAGCCCTCCATGGTCCAGCGCGGGAGGCAGTCTCCATGCTTCTCTTTTCCGCCGATGACCCAGATCAAATTGTCAAGGCTCTGGAGATCAGGTTTGCCCAGCCTGAATACATCATACTCCAACAACTTGCGTTAGTCCGTGGTCTCCCAAAACTGGCGGCAAATGAAGCACCGCAAGAGCTCAACGTCTTCGCATGTCGCATCCGCAACTGCGTTGAAGTCATTCGGCTCCTCAATCAACCGGAGTATCTTGCGGCACCTGAATTAGTGAACACAATCATTGGTAAGTTGACTCCTATTCTAAGGTCTAGATGGACTGACTTCGTAGCGCATAAAATCGGCTCTGGTAAATCCAAATTAGAAATTTTGTCCGAATTCCTCGAAAAAGAGGCAGAATTGCAAATTAAATTCGGCTTTATTGTACCAGAGACGACAATATCTTTTAATAAAAATCAACAAAGTCAACCTGTCAACAAACAACAGCAAAGACAAACTGTCAAACCCATAGACAAGGTTTTTGTTGCAACCTCTTCAGACCCGTCTCATTCAAAAAGTATCGATTTGTGTAAATATTGCCAGAAAGGTGAACATGAGGTAAGTGATTGTAGAGCCTTTATGTCTCTTTCTTTAGACGATCGATGGAAATGGGCGTTAGAAAATAAGGTTTGCCGTAAATGTTTAAAAAAAGGTATGCATCAATACAAAACCTGCAAGAAAAAGTGTGACGTTGAAGGATGTACAGCGGATAGGCGGCATCATAAACTGCTACACAGAGACCGCTCTGTAACATCTGCTCATATTGATGTACAGCCTTCGTTATCTATTTCTTCAGCGGAAATACATTCTGCCTCAGAAATGTCTTCTACTCTCCAAACTAATACCTGTAATGACCAACAGCGGTCTGCTACCGTAGCTCATAGCTCTTTTCCGGTTAATTTGTCCAGTATTAAACCACTATTAAAAGTAATAGCAGTCACCATCACCGGACCATTAGGTACCGTTAACACATACGCTCTTCTTGATGACGGGAGCTCCGCAACGCTTTTAGACCAGACAGTGGCCGATTTGGTAGGAGCTAAGGGTCCCAAATGTAAATTAAGTATTGACTGTATAGGTGGATTAAATAGACAGGCCGACGTCAGTTATGTCGACATAAAAGTAAAGGGTAAACATGCCGAAGACGTTTTCGAAATAAGGGCACGGACTATTACAAACTTAGGTATAAATAATCAATCTGCACGTTTGGATAATGTTATACAGTACGAATATTTATCTGACCTAGCTGAAGTTTTGTGTTACGACAACGCAAAACCGATGTTACTGATAGGCGCGGATAATTGGCATGTCATGCTACCCAAAGCTATTCGCAAAGGCACTCGCAGTCAACCTGCTGCAGTTCACACGGCGCTAGGCTGGGCTCTTTTTGGGTATGTGCCACATAGGCCAGACGAGCAAGTTATTGAAACAATAAATCATATCTCCACCGGCGACAATAACAACTTAGACGATATTATTAAGGATTACTTTAAACTTGACTCTATAGGAATAGTTAGAGTGTCTCATCGTAGCGCGAGTGAGGAACGAGCGTTAAACATTCTAAAAGATACTACAAAGTGCTTAGATTCGGGTAGATATGAAACGGGTCTTTTATGGCGTAATGATATATCTTTTGTTCCCGAAAGCCGCGAGTTGGCCTTAGCCAGATTTACTAGCCTCGAACGCAAGATGGCTAAGGATAAATTGTATGCCGACACTTATAAACAAAATATTCATGACATGATCAGTAAGGGGTATGCTGAGCTATGTACAGGGCCTCCATCTCCATCCAACAAAGTTCCGTGGTATCTTCCACACTTTGGTGTTATCCATCCTCAAAAACAGAAATTGCGCGTTGTTCATGACGCAGCGGCAAAATGTGGTGGTGTCAGCCTCAACTCGTTTCTACTTAGTGGTCCTGACCTTCTTCGGCCTTTGTTGGGCATTATAATGCGCTTTCGAGAAGGTCCAGTAGCTGTAACAGCGGACATAAAAGAAATGTTTCCACAAATTCAAATTAGAACTGAAGATAGGGACTCCCAACGTTTTTTATGGAGAAATAGCCCCGATTTACCCATTCAAGAGCTACGCATGGCTTCTATGATATTTGGTGCAGCATCCAGTCCATGTACAGCGCTATGGGTAAAAAATGATAACGCCTCTCGATTTCAGTTGCAATACCCGGCTGCTGCAAGATCTATCATTGAAGACCATTATATGGACGATTTTTTGGGAAGTTTTAATGATATCAGTGAAGCTGCTCAGCGAGCTTTTGAAATTCTGTCTATCCATGAAGCAGCTTGCTTTGAAATGCGATCTTGGATGTCAAATTGTAGTGAAGCTTTAGCTCTAATCCCTCTGGAACTACAAGCTGCTGGCGTAACCGAAGTAAGCTTAGACTCACCTTCGCATGTTCGTGTTTTAGGTCTGACTTGGAACGTTAGTGAGGACAGACTTCACTTCATAAAATCACTCCCAAATGTACCAAATGAATTAACAAAGCGTTCTGTTTTATCGCTGTTGATGTCTATTTACGATCCTCTAGGTTTCTTGACCCCTCTTATTATACAGGGTCGCATATTATTTCAAAAAACCTGGAAATTAGGCGTAGATTGGGATCAAAGCTTACCTAGTAATTTGATTGAGAGCTGGAATAAATGGTTTCTCGAAATAAAACAATTGTCAAATTGCGCGATACCTCGGTGCTATCTTAATAGTAAAAAACAGATTAAAGACATACAAATTCATATTTTTGCCGACGCGAGCGAACGAGCTTATGCATGCGTTGCCTATTGGCGTTTTGTTTATGATGACGATACCGTAAGCTTGTCATTAATTGGGGGAAAAGGTCGTTTAGTACCCTTAAAACCAGTTTCAATTCCAAGGTTGGAACTACAGGCAGCTCTTATCGCTTCTCGTTTCAGCGTATATATCACTGAAGCGCACAGAAGGAAGCCCAATCAAATATATTATTGGACAGACTCCTTAACAGTCCTCAAATGGCTCCGTAGCGATGCTTGCACGTTTAAAGCTTTCGTTTCGTTTCGAGTAGGAGAGATAGCTGAGTCAACCAATATTCAAAATTGGAGATACGTTCCTACAGCTTTAAATGTTGCCGACGACGCTACACGCTTTAATCAGAAATTTTCGACATCTTCACGCTGGTTTACTGGCCCATCATTCCTTTTAAACTCACATTCTGAATGGCCCCGTGAACCAACGTGCAACCTCCCTCCGGTGACTGAAGAACTTAAGAGTGATTCAGAATCGGTGGGTCTTTTGGATGCTACTCCGCAACATCTACCTTCACCGGTGATTGCGGACCACCAACGTTTTAGTAGTTGGTTACGTCTACTTCGCGCCACAGCTCGAGTACATCAATGTACAAGAGTTTTTCGATCAGTTTTACAGCCAAATTCAAAATTTCTTTCTGAGTCTCCTCGAGACAATCGTAGTTTACTTTTACTTTCTGTTGAAGATCTCAACGTTGCAGAGATCCATTTGTTTCAAAAGATACAGTTAGATTCTTTTGCTGATGAATTGAATTGTGTCCAAGCAGCACGCCCTATCTCGAATAATAGTAGATTAAGAAATGTTTCGCTGTTTATTGATGATGTGAAACTTCTCCGTCTTTCTGGCCGTACGGTTGCTGCTGAAGACATAGAATCTCATCCGATTGTACTAGATGGCAGACATGTTATGACCAGATTATTAATATACTCGTACCACGTAAGGTATGCACATGGCAATAACGAATTGGTAGTTAATGAACTGCGCCAGAAGTTTTACATTCTAAGCCTGAGAGTTTATGTAAGAAAAACGTCACAAAAATGCCAGTTTTGCCGAAACCGAAAAGCCAAGCCTGTAACACCACCATTAGGAAATCTACCAGAAGCCAGATTGGCCCATCATCAGAGGCCCTTTACTCACGTGGGGCTCGACTATTTTGGACCACAAAACGTCACCGTTGGTAGACGGACCGCAAAACGGTGGATAGCTCTATTTACCTGCATGACTGTCAGGGCAGTCCATCTTGAAATTGTAGAGAATCTTTCGTCTGACTCTGCCATAATGGCAATACGGCGTTTTATTTCAAGAAGAGGAATCCCAACTCATATTTATTCCGATAATGGAACTTCTTTCGTGGGTGCAGCGAGATTATTGCCAGAGCTCTTTGATTTTTGCTCCAACAAGAAGATAGTGTGGCGATTTATTCCACCATCAGCGCCGTTCATGGGTGGATGCTGGGAGCGAATGGTCCGATCAGTGAAGAGTGCTATCTCCGTTACCCTTAAAGAAAGATCACCTAGAGAAGAAGTACTACATACCCTGCTCCTTGAAGCTGAATGTGTTATAAACTCCAGACCTCTTACCCACGTATCAGTTGATGTTGATTCAGAGCATACAATAACTCCTTTTACGTTTTTAATTGGAACTTCAAGCTTCGAGCCCAGAACCAAAACTTTTGAGGACGCAGATCTTTACAGACGAGCAAACTGGAAAAAAGCACAGAGACTTGCTGATCACTTCTGGCAGCGCTTTACCAAGGAGTACTTACCTACACTTATACCTCGGAAAAACTTGCCTCAGACTGAGAAATTTAAAGTAGGAGACGTAGTCTTCATAGCCGATGGAACACTGCCTAGAAATTACTGGCCTCGTGGACGGATAGTAGCCGTATACCCCGGCAAAGATGACATAGTGCGCGTTGTTGACGTGTGTACTAAAGGGGGCGTGTTGCGTCGGCCTACGCGTAAAGTTGCTTTGCTGGTCGCCGCCTAATTTAAATTGGTGCTTCACACCGTCGGGGGCCATGTTGCCGACCAGGATTGACATTGTCACTTCTTGCAAAATAAATGAATAAACGGGTTGGTCTAGTTTTTCTCATTTTTATAATATTTAATATAGGGTGATAAGCGCAGTGCAGTGGTCACTTGTGACGATCCCATAAAAAAATACCGTTAGGTGCTAGGCGGCAGATTTTAAACTTGAAGGTGGTATCTAGCCAGGCGAGCATTCACAAAATGCCCTACCACCATGCAAAAACCAAGATCTACCACCCATATAGACTTGTAGGCACTGGATCGTTAAGAATAATTAATTGTAGATTTGAAGTAGTATTTGGTGTGCGGGCTTTTTTCGCAGTTTTGCCGCTATTGCGCAACTTGTTGTGCGTGGTATTGAAATAGCACAAAACAGTCAACACAAACCTACCCAAGTCTACTAACATAGATTACTCGTATTACGAATCAATAAATATTAAAATATCACGTGGAAAAATATAATCACAGCAGTACATGAAGCTACAACTTTATAGCGTCGATAAACACCCCTACTCGCAGATATTCGAGATCTGAGATAAAAACATCACGTTTATGGAAAATAGTGACGCATTTAAGGCTGGAGCGAGGTGCGTACTGCGTAAGAGGGCCATTTACCACGAGCCGGGTTACCGAAGCGAACTTAAACTCAATTCCATCCACCTACATCTGTTTTACGTTTCAATGAATTGCTGCATGCAAATAGACCGACGTTATTGTTCCTTTGAAGGGAGAGCTTTTTAGATCTTTATTTGTCTATACTCTGCAGGTAGAGGCTTTATAACTTTATGTAGAAGCGTAACGTTATTGGATTTTACAGTACAGGCTTCACAATGACGCAAATGAACGGTATCGACAGTTTACATAGTGTGCTTCTAGAAATAGATCGTCGCCCCGGGGTTGCATTAAGGCGAGTCATCCTGAAAAAGACCGGATAGACAAGGGAGTGTCGCCGCCACTCCTTCACGCCGCTGTTGATTAATTGCACGCCCCCGTTGCTTGGAAAATCTCAACCCTTTCGTCTTAATTACCACGCCTCGCTTCAGCGCCGCCCTGCTATTGGTCGTTTAAGTCGACGCTCTGTCGCCCCGCGTTTTAATTGGTCGCCCGTAATTAACGCTCTGTAATCACCAACGGCGCGTTGCGAGGGGACGATGTCCTAATTTGAATTTTTAATTACTCGACAGTACACACCGTTTCGAGCGTCGGATTGGTCCGTTCCGTTTGAGTATATATAGAGAAAATGTCTATTGTCTTTTCTTTGTTCACTCCTCCTTACCGCTGCACGGAAGTAGCTAAATCAATTATTGTCTGATTATTTACTTATTGGCATTATTACTGGAAACAACAAATATTTTGACAGAGCATACATTTTTAAATATTTTTGTAATTAATTGTTTAGCATAAGCGGCTATCTGATTGCCTTATAATAAAATACTGTTTTTTCTGGGTAGCTTTTCGTTATACACAGAGGTACTCTGTAAGGTGTAAGACTCAACTGAATTACTTTAGACTTTGATCTGTGCTATGATAGAGTAGACGTTACGTAGTATTTGGCCTTAGTTTTTTACTTTCATTGGTATGAGTAAGAGTAGGCCTCTAAATTTAATAATTTAATTTTTTTTATTAATTATATTAATTAGAAAATTAGACATTGGCATGCCAGTGAGAACAATAATAACAAAAGTACTAGGACTAGTCACCCGCCTCATCGTATAAGCATAACGCCTGTCTATTACAGTTGCAATGCATGTTCATCACCGTTATAGTTCTTCACTGCGCTCGTCACTCTGAGACTATATTTTTTAATGTCTCATACGCCAAGTAAATCACTTGCTACAGTGCCCTTCGCGTCTAAACACATTCGCGTCTTTGCGCACCACATTTTTAAGGAAAAATATCTGACACTGCAATGGTACCCTTGACAGACTCTTGAAAAAACCTTCCAACTGGTAGTTAACCGCGAACGAAGACCTCGCGCTGTACTTTGACACATTTCGCCTTTTTCAAAACCTATGAAGTTTAAATTTCCTCTAAATTGCTAATGAGACCTCGCTTTGTTTGTCTTTCAGTTACTGACGGTTTCTCAGATAAGAGAGATGAGTTTTTGTTGATTAGTACGTCATGTAGCATGTAAATATAATCCATATAAGGCAGGAACACTAAAAACATCCAACAAAAATATGCACGATTGCATTTCCCGCATTTCCTGCTGCATTCCCATTTAGACTTACGTTCATCTGAAGAGCACACGGCACGGAGCCGGGGCGAGGGCACGGTAGCGCCCGGCGCATGCCGAATTAGCTCATTACCCGCTTTGGCTGCCTTCCTCCAACTCCCGAGATTTATCCTTCCACTCGCCCCGTATTCCAAATTTGAATAAGACCATTAGCCACCGAGTATCCTACGTTACGAATCCGAATTGGACAATTAAGCTTTATTCCAATTTTGAATCCAATTTTATTGAGACTCACTATGATTGCGGGTATGCATGGATAACGATTGAATTCTACAATTAATGCCTCATATAAATACTATGTGCATTCGTGGATTTCGTACTGTTACAGTTACTCGCGGCAGGAAGAGAATTGCTTTGATTAGAGTCACTCTAGAGTGGTGATAGATAGATCGGGTAAAGAGATATTTATGTTTTGAATAGCTGGCCGAGTGACGTTGAGTGACGGCGCCTCCTGAATAAGGTAAATGAGATGTTGTAAGTGTGGCTGCGCCAGGAACTAACGCTGCCCCTATGGAGGAGGTTAAAAACAGTCAACTGCAAAATATGTAACATTATATCTAGTACAGTAACTAAAACAAGAACTACCAAACTTTGCATTTTCTATGGTGGAAAATTCAACAAATTCAAGAGACGCAAAAGATATACGAGGGTGAATCAAAAAATTCTTGGAATCAATATTAAAAAATGCAAAGATTTAAATAATAATATTTTATTTTTCTACATAATCTCCCTCCAATGCAATGCATTTAGAATAACGCGTTTCTAACTTCCTTATTCCTTGTGAAAAAAAAATATTTTCTTGACTCTCGAAAAAGTCCTCTACGGCAGCTATAACCGCGTCATTATCGTGAAATTTTGTTCCACGAATTTCCTCTTTTAATTTTGGAAACAAGTGAAAATCACTTGGGGCTAAGTCCGGAGAATATGGTGGGTGGTCAAGGAGATTGAAGCCAGCACAGCGGATTGCGTTGACCGCAACTTCCGATCGATGAGCAGGAGCGTTATCTTGAAGGAACAACACGCCCAACGACAGTTTTCCACGACGTTTTTCTTTAATCGCTTCACGCACTTTCGGGATTAAATTTGCGTAATAGGGTCCAGTAATCGTCTGGCCTTTTGGCATGTAATCAATAAAAAGGATTCCTTCACTATCCCAGAACACAGAGGCCATAACTTTGCCAGCGGTAGGAGCAACTCGAAATTTTTTAATGGATGGAGAGGATGGTCGTTTCCAAGACATGCTTTGTCTTTTAGTTTCAGGATCAAAATGGTGGACCCACGTTTCATCCATGGTGACAAGACGACGGCAAAAATTATCCGGATCACGCTGGAACATTTCGAGATTACGTTTGGAAATTTCCAAACGTCGCTTTTTGTTTTCGTCGGTTAACATTCGTGGCACCCATCTTGCAGACACTTTTTTGAACCCCAGTGAATCAATTAAAATGGATTGAACGCTACCAAAAGATATCTTTAGGATCTCAGCTATATGTTTTATAGTCATTCTTCTGTCTTCCAAAACCAGATTCTCAACCTTTTTGACATTTTCTTCTGTAACGGAGGTTGAAGGCCGCCCAGAACGCGGGTCATCTTTACAGCTTGATCTACCTCTTTTAAATTCAGCCACCCAGTACGCAACCGTAGAATAGGGTACAGCATCACCCCCTAATGTCTGCTGAATGTCCAAAAAAATTTCCTTCGTAGACATTTTTTTCAAACTGAGATATTTTATCACCGCACGTAACTCACTTTTATCCATAATTTTGACTTTTTAGCAACTCGTTGCACAAAAAAATTTATTACATGCGAACGAACTGACAAAAATAAGTGACAGTCTGCATAAATATAGTGTGATAGACACTCTTTAATTTGAATATCGAACTTGATCCAAAAAGGTTTCATATATATGCACTTCTAAGAACTTTTTGATTCACCCTCGTATAGAGTATAATTCTCTTAAATATTGCTATGAAAACATCATTAATACCAGCCTAAAATAATTACCGTAAGGCGTAGAACACGTGAGTGGAGGGACTCGTGGGGTGCCGGGGTAGAATTGCACCTGCCCATTCTACTGTGGGTGTCGTAAGAGGCGACTAAGGAAAAAATACTGGAAGGTGGGCAGCAGCGCCTTCTAAAAAACTGCCATCTTACACTGTGATCCCAAGACGTCTGCCAAGAGTGGGGTTATGTCAAATACCCCCTTAATAGGGGAGGCTGTGTTCAGCAATGGACGATCCGGCTGTCACAATAGAAGAACACGTTGGTTTTTACAAAATTGGTATATTTTTATGGTTGCGGTTTATATGCTTGACGAGAAAGAAATTCGAAAATAAATGAGAATATTAGTAGGAACCCGCACATTGCGTAAACACGGAATTAATTAACAACACTATTTTTACTATTTACCATTCTAAGTGGCATCGGTAAAAAATCATTTGAAAGACAAGAAACGTCTTCATCAGAATAGTCAACGATGCGCAACAGGGCTTCGATCTTTCGAAAGCTCGTCAGCGTTCACGACAAGAACGGTACATTTTTTACCCAATTAAAACCGTCTCGAAGTTGTTGTCATTAGATACTTTGAGTTTTTAGTTGGGTTTGGGCCTGGAGAGGTTTTTACTCGGGGCACGGGTCAAGCGGGTGAGACAATGGTCGCTCGCGCGTCGTGGTTGGCGTTTGGTTCCGCGTGCCGGTCCACCATTGAGCGATTTAAGCGCTAATCGCTTCATTCGGCGAGCGAGCGCTTTTTCCCGCCCGCGCCGTGGCTGATCGGTCATGCATTCCGGACAACGCAATAGATGAACTGTTATTTACACGATATCGGTTCGTTGTGGCAAATTAGCGCGTGCTTTTGCTGATTGTTGTCTGAGGCAGCGCATACTTGGTATTATAGACGTAAGATGCTTTTGACTAGTCTGTTCGAAAGCGAACTATAGCTAGACTGGTTTAAATTGAAAGTCGCGTATTACGAAACATTTATTATTTTCTTTTGAAAGGGCTTTGCTTTGGGCAGGAGCAATGAGCAAACCTTGATCCTATTGTTAATACAATATCCACAAGAATACCACATGATCCGTAAAAATGTAAAAAAAAAAGAAAAAAACAAAGAAGAAGTGCAAAGACCACGAAATATTAAAATATTAATATTTTGAAAAAATGTAAAGAATCCTACCCTATCGAAAGGAATATCGTTGAGGGTAACAAATAATATGCTTTGACCATTTCACGTATGCTAAGCCATGATGATCGAAGATGTTATTCAGGCTAACTTAGAATTGCCAAGCTCTGCTCTCAAGCACAACTGACGGAACACGTCGTAAGGTGCTTGGCGACAGATTTTCTACTTGAAAGTGGTAGCTAGCCAGGCGAGCATTTACAAATTGCCCACTATACCATGCAAGAAAACTGCAGTCACGAGTCTCTAGCTTGTAAACAATATGATTGTGTTACTTACCTAAAAAAAATAATTTCGTGTAAAATGTTGATACAATACCAAACATATAGGTTATAATAGATATTCAGTAACCTTTTTTCCAAAAAAAATTAAACAATCAATTCATTTTTTTTTATTTTAAACTAAGATAATCAAAAATAAAACGTGTATTTGAAAAACCGAATTAGTAATTAGGGAGCTTGTATAATTTAGAATTTTTTCATCGATATCATTTTTATGGAATAGGATTCTCTATATTTTTCTTTTACAAAATATTAATATTTTCTCAAAAATAAATACATAATATAAATAAATAAATACATCACGACGTCTATTTGGTTGGCGAGTGTGGTGACACCTAAGATTTTTTTACCTGTAGATGTGTTGTATGGCCTCCATATTTACTAGACGAATTCAGGGTAATCACCTGAGTCACTACCAGTCTTGCACTTCCAAGCGTCCGGTGAATACATCGCCGCTAATCGTGTTTTTTAGGAATAATCTGTGGACAATATGCCTTTCTTGTGTCTTTAGACTCTGCACCAATTATACAGGCACTGTGAGAGATAAGAAAACTGTTTCATTTCACGCGTAATTATTGCTTTTATTGATGAAATAGAAAATATCGTCATTTTGTTTTATCTTAGGAACTAATCTCAATGAAATGGATGAGCGAGATATGTGTATCGTTTGGTGTCAGAGAGTGAAAGAGATCGCAGCATAATGGTGATCGGAACGTCTCGTGGCGGTTCGGTGGTAACACGAATTGCTTATTTATCTCGTTCTAACAACTGATATGACGCATAATATTTGAACGTTCTTTCCTTGTCATTACAAACTGCATATACATGTATATAGGTAAATTCTAGTAAGCTTTTAGAGCAGTGGTGTTCGGATATAACTAATCTAAATATTTCAAATCACTGGGTGACACATATATTTTTTTTATTGCTTATATGCTATCCTGTGACTCTCAACTGGTAATCGATGCCCGAAGGTGATAAATAGGCAAAACCTTTATAGAAACTGGCCCCAAGGATGTTCAATTCTCGAGTCGGACAGTGTTGTCGGTTTTTTTATTGCTGATAGGTAAGCCTTTGACCACTATCACAGCTGATGGTAAGTGATGATGTGGTCGAAGGTGTTAACAGGCTTATCCTAGAATTACTGGTCCTCAAGGACAACCGCCGGAACCCACCTTATTTGGATTTTTTACTGTTATTTTGCTATTATGGATTTTATTTATATACTTATTGCTATTATAATTTACATACTTATATACTATTTAAGGTATATCTTATGTTATATAGAACTAGATAAATGTGGGTGTTACTTAAGACAACTCTGCTTACTTCTTTGGGGATATAAAGGCATGCTCGTATACTTTCTAAATGAAAATGACGAGTTCGTAGCAAGGCGCACGTTGATGTCTTTTCTATGCGCGTTTTCGTCAAGCAATTGGTATTTGATGTAGGGCTGTATCCTTCCTTGCTAAAGCAAAAAGAGGGGGAGAGAGCAAGGGGAGAGATGAAGAATATGATGAGGATGAAGGAAGCAAGAGAAATATGCTCACTGGAGCATTGATGAAATCCTTCAGCATCCACGGGTATATTAACTTCAAAGTCCCTTGTGCTACGACGCTAGATGGAATTTCAACAATGATTTTGTGGTTCCATGCGAAACTTGACAAATCCAAGACTTCAACAACTTGTCATAATATTATCAACGCCTTCTTCCTTTAAATTCAAGTGTTTCTAGCCAGTTCTTCTCAGTAGGTACTCTGTTCCCGCCACAACAGGAAGTGGATTTGGACAAGATAGCGAAAGGTTGACCTGAATTTTTCGTAGTCGGATAAATTCAGTAATTAATTCTGAGGAATTTCGAGATCAGTACTTGAGTATAGGTATCGGCCAAGTTTTAAAGATTTTGGGTGTATATTTAGTCAGGAGACATAGTTCCCGACTTAAGCATAGGTATAAGGATTTTTTTTATATCGTAGTACTAGATTTCGTTAACGGTGCCTAATGATGCATGCTGCCAGTGGGTGCCTTATAAGTATTAGCCGAAAAGTAGCGGGTGTACTACCAATGAGAGTATTCTCCAAGAGGGGACGCAGGCAAGCGGCCATCCATATTAACGAATCCATTACTTTTTACAAATATATCTTTGGGTTTCTTTTTATTATAAAAGTGCTAAGCGAGACGTCAACGAGGGCGTCCCGAGCTCTCCTTGAAATAGACCACTGAATCTTCCTCTATGTAGAGGCTGTATGCGAAAAGATGAGACCGTGGAGCATGTACTATTGCACTGCGAAGCCACGGAACAAATACTAATTACAACCGGACTACAAGAGTCATTCTCATCGACGACATCCTCACCACCATCACACATTTCACTGGAGCAGCTATGCCAGCGACCCAAAGTCCTTCTCCGCTATATCAAGGAGAGCGGGATGGCTTGGGTAGAAGCTGGCGGGGGGAATACACAAAACACCCCAAGCGGGACGTCAGTGCAGGACATATCGCCCCCAAATAGAATAAGAATAGACCACCGAATTTGGCTGAAACTATAGTCGGAGCTATCAGACTGATTCACGTGAGTTATCCCGTATCAGATAACGCAAGGATATTTATTTACTAAAATAAATATCAGTGCGTTATCCTGTATGTTGTAGCGAACACATATTCTATATTTATTCTTGTGTCCTTCGTGTTTGAGATAAAACATATTGTGCCAACCTCATCTAAATGGACTAAGAAGACAAATAACAAAATTATTTAGTTAGGGAAATGCTGCCGGATACCTCATGAACTAACATGATATCAGGAATAGGTAGTATCGGTTGGTGCAAAGATATGTTGCTGTCGATTAAAGGATGTTCAAATGCTGTTTAATGAAATCAAAACAGAGTTTGAAGACTTTTTATTTTTTTTAAGCCTGATAGGTTAGCCTTTGACCCCTATCTCACATGATGGTAAGTGATGATGTAGTCGAAGATGTTGTTCAGGCTAACCTAGAATTACTGGCTCTCAAGGACAGCTACCGGAACACACCGTTAAGTGATTGGCGACAGATTTTCAACTTGAGGGTGGTAGCTAGCCAGGCGGGCATTCGCAAGATGCTCTACCACCACGCTATAACGACTGCCATCCTGAGATAACAACCGGGACCGACGGCTTAACGTGCCCTCCGAAGCACGGAAGCGGTCAGTAGTAATGTCACCTGCGGTCACCCATCCAAGTCATGACTGCAGCGGACATTGCTTAACTTTGCTGATCGGTTAAGAACAGACAAGCAAACTTCGCTACGGGCGCTTCAAAAACTGAAAATGAATTTATTGTTATGATCCAAAAAGAATAAAAAGCCCTGTGAATGCGTCTTCGAGGAGACTACGACGAGTAGACAAAAAAAGATGCCACTCGTAAATAGTGTGGGAAATAAGAAAATAAAATCTTAACAATTACTATGGTACTAGAAATAAAATCTGGCAAGTGCGAGTTAAACTTACACACTGAGGGTTCTGTAGTCATACCACAAAATCACTGGGAGTCCGACTTGTCACCCTCGCCAAAACAGGTTTCCGCCAATTGAAGTAATAACATTTATGCAAAAATCGTAGGCAGTTTTGCTGTAGGATGACTATTATTTAAGGCAAGCGAATGACAAAATTTTTATGCTCGAATTATGCTTTACTGAAAGCCGGTAACCGGTAATCACCCGGTAGCTCAGTATTTAAATCAGGATAGTCCCTATCCTGATTTTAATACTGGACTACCAATTTAATGTTCCAGCTTCCAAAAGTGATATATTATCTTTCAGTGACAGAAGTAGGTAACGTTCTATTTTAGCAATCAGATAACTTCGATATTATTTCTATATAGTTTTTGTTTACTAGCTGCGCCTCGCGGAGATTTTAGCAATCAGATAACTTCGATATTATTTCTATATAGTTTTTGTTTACTAGCTGCGCCTCGCGGAGTTACCCGCGGTTTTTCGAGATAGAATGTCCTATGTGTCATTCCAAGTTGCAAACTATCTGTGTACCAAATTTCATCCAAATTTAAAATTTACATTGGAGTACAAAATGTTTTGCCCCGGGCGGGAATTGAACCCGCGTCCTTCCGATTTCGCGCCGGATGCCTAAACCGTCGGTCAGCTACCGGGGGGTCGGCTATTTCACCGATATTTCATGCTCCAATTGTATTTCTTAAACTGTCATAGGGGACGGTGCGTGACTATCAACCAGACTACTAGACTTCATCTTATCGAAAGAAGTGTTTTTTCAAACACTTAACTCTCCGAATGATGTCGCTACCCATCTATATTTCTAAATATTATGATTCAAATCTGTTCAGCCCTTTGAGCGTGAAGAAGTAACAAACATACAAACACAATCTTTCGCCATTTTTCTTGTATAAGTGTGACATATTTTATTGTAAATAACATATTTTATTTCGAAAATATTGTTATTTACAAGAACAAAACAATTGGAATAAAAAAAAGAATTTGATGTGTTTCCCTAAGGTTTTGTCCACTTAGACACATTGAAATCGGTCCCTCTGCAAAATAGCAAGGAAAGATCATTTTACACGTGTCCTAGCGTCGCAGATCATGCTCGTATTCTCGCTGTTTTTGTGTGGGGATCTGGTTTTTGGTTACAGGCCATCACTTTTTCAAAACTAACATAGATCCGTCCATTTTTCGTCTCACTATTAGCTTACGTTTTGTACAGAGTGTTGAGTGATACTCAACTCGGTGACCATGGCCTCTCCTGGTCTCGAAGTGCTGTTCGAATTTCCCGCCACGTCAGCCTTAACGATATCATTCGCCGGGTTTTTAGCAGCACCAGTAATGCAGCTATTCTTGAACCGAATCGTCCAATACGTGACGATGGTAAAAGACCTGTAGGCATGACTCTTGTTCCGTCGCGAAGTTAGGGCGGTCCTTAGGGACGCTACATGCGTGGACACTTCAGCGCCCTCACATCTTTCTGGAATCAACGTAAGCGCTGGCGCCACTACTTCAGCGGAGCAACTCAAGCAGTATGGTTACGTATTTGAGCCGTTTGGTGTAGGGTCCCACGGACCCTACACCAAACGGCGGGCTGTATTAGTAGGTAGCTGTATTGTAGACGGCTCATCGTATTTTCCAAAACTTAACAGAGTGGTTGGTCTATGCAACTTGTGATTAAAATGCTGGCACCTATTTGGCTTAACAAATAAGCATTGTAATCCAACGACGTAATGCTAGGCACACTGCCTACTACTAGGCTGGAGCATTTGGTCTGCCTGAGAGTCGGCAATGGTTTGTAGGTTGTCTCAATGCTTTCATGTATGTGCGTAATGGTTTTATTGCTGTACGGTAGCAGCTTGAGTTGTAGTTGGAGTACGAGCTAATACCGACGAAAAACTGCAAATCGATGTACAGAATAGCCATTTGGCACACGAAGTCAAAACAATAGACAGTTCAAAACAAGGCCCGCAGTTCTTAAAATATATATTCTGAAGCAACATGTGACATTTAGCCTACTAACTATTATAAGTTATATTCATAAAATACTAAAGATTATTGTACTGACTCAATTAGTAAAAAAAAAGTATTGCTTTCATGAAGTTAGATATGAAGATATTACGTATCATTTGAGGTATACTGAACCAAATATATTCGTCCGTGTATTATCTAGAGGAGACCAGACTTGGTATGGTCTGAAGTTAGTTGATACTCGTATTATTTAAAACATGTGGCTGTAATGATTTTCCTCCGGTGTCCTTTCATTTGATAGCTCAAACAATAAGTTATGCCAGAAGAATTGGTTACGTCATAACATCCCTCGTAAGGCAAACGTTTTTGAAAACTGCGCTTCATAATGATTGTTTTGACCTCTAGTATGCCGAACAGCTATTTTGTTGGTACGTACATTGGCTTTTCTTTTCCGTACACCTAGTACTGATGTCGGGGATGGTTCCGATTCTGACGTTATCTTCACGAGGAAGTCTACCAGCTAGTGTGATAATTTATGTTGTGAAAGACGCTTACACAACTTTTTTTTACATTCCGAGCGTCATAGTGATGCCTTTCAAACTCAGTTAATTTATTACAAACAGGAGGTAAGGAAAAACGCAACCACGTCACAAAAGTATTCACAGTCACAACAAGAACAGATGTTTTGTTAAAATCACTAGCAGCGCTCCCGCAGTTTGTTTACCATTAGGAATGTAGGAATAACGGATATACGACTTATTTATGTGCGATCCTTTTGATAATCATTAAGTTTTGAGTTTAGAAGAAAATATATATGTTTGGTAATTAACTTGTGAGTTTGAGCCTCGTAAAATTTTCATATAAAGTTTTCAAGGATCATAATTTTAAATTTAATTATCTTTTTAAAATTTCGGCATCATAAAAGCCTAGATAATGACGTGATCAATCGGATTGATATGCTTAATTGTGGACCTAAAATCTCAAATCAGGGAGTGATCACCCTACGATTGTTGCATGGAGAAGTGACCGGCCAGTACAACCTTAATCACTTTTAACAGAATATTCTCGTCTTTTTTGTGTCTATTATTACAAAGCCTGGTAAATAGGGGTATTTAATTCACATGTACATCTAAATTACCTAAACCTAACAAACATTTCAGTGCTCGAGCTATACTAAAAAAAACATTCCATAACATGGAAAGGGCTGATTACATTTGCGCAAGACATGCCTAAAAAGTATTGCCTTTAGTAATTGCCCGCTATCGTATAATAAAACACCCTCACACACCTACAGAAAATGATTCAAATCTTATCTAGTATTTTTAATTACCGTATTTTAGTAAATTTTTTGGACTTTTATTGGATACATTTTCGTATAGAATTAGGATTCTTAGATGATACTAATATTATTTAATAGTTTTGTAAGTGCTAAAGCTAAGAACTTTTGCGATTGTGATTGATTTGATTAAATTTTGTTACTGCTACATTCCATTATAAACAACCATTTAAAATGATATTTTTTTAAAATGTTACAGAAAAAATCCTCTACAAATGATTAGTTTACAACGATACTTTTTTAAAATTAAAAAGAAAGTATCACTGAACAATGCACACTTATTCAGCGTACGAAGTGTTCATGCCATAATAGCTAAGCCACCGTGAAATAAGACCGTCCAACAATGAGTCACCGTTGTTGTTACGTATGCCACTTAAATAATACCTCGTTTTTGCTTATTAATGCATAACTAAGAAAATGCTCAGCTGTCTTATACAACCTGCAGTGTCGAGGAAATTTGGTGGTGTCCTCAATAGAATACGCGATCTATTCAAAAGACTTTTTTAAACTGTAGGCATTGGAAATAGCGAGTGAGCAATGCAAAATAAAAAAAACGGTTCTAACATCAAACAGAGAAGATTATGAAATAACTTTAGAGGTCGGTACTTAGCTGATTCAAAACTGAGCTCCCATTATCGTGATTTAACTTCCAGGAGTTAAGTAGAATAAGGTGAGGGTATTTGGGTCACAGTGATATATGGTTACAGAATTTCGATTCGATACTTTGACTGCAATTTGGTCACAGGCATAATTGAATCGAATATTTTACTTTTTTGTCCAAATTGGTTTGGTCCAAATTAATTTATAAATTAAATTATATTGTATTTTTTTTCGCATATATGAATTACTGAACTGCCTAATATGTGATATCACAGATTCCGTGTGACTAAGATACCCTAACTTTATATATTTGTAACTAGCTTCCGGCTGCGGCTTCGTCTGAGTGGAATATAGTTATGTAGCTCTCCTACACGATCACCATGATAATGAGAACACGCGCAGTAATCTTCTTTATTTATAATTATAAGGAGTAGAATTGGTTAAATCAATTACAGCCAATGTGCTGAGATCTGGACCTGGATTGTACTGTACCAGCCGGATTGTCCACTGCTGAACACAGCCTCCTATAGTACGTCCTAAGTATTCAATCTTAGAAAATGTTTGCCCAGATCAAGCTACATAAAAATCTATTTTCAAAGACTTATTATCTTTTCCTAAGACTTGAACTAGCCCAAGTGGGGCTAGTTCAATTCTTGATATAACAATTGTCATTACATAAATACTTCTCAACTGATCGCGATTCATAAAAAAAGTTACAATTCTGGGAATGTTTTTCGCAGAATGATTGAAAGTAAATGTATTTCAAGTTACACCATAACAACTCCATCTTTGTGGTTATGTCAGTTGTGTAGATGCATTGGTCAAGAACATTTAAGACCATTGTTTTGCTGTGCATTTTTAATTTTATCGCTAAGAATTCACACAGGCCAGACATGTTATTTTTGGCCTAGAATAACCGGATATGTACGGCTAAATCCCAAAACCCGGCAACCCTATTCACAAGTAATCGTCAATATTGTCTTAAAACGAAGCCTCCTTTACCCCTATACATATTATTTAAAGTTTTAAAAAAAGATACTTACTAACTTAATATGTAGCAGTGATGGCCAGTCTGTAACAATGCCGGCCGCATAAAGACAATTTTCTATATGAAATATTATTTTATTAAATGATGATAAGCAAGCAGTGATTCGATTTAATCAGTTAGCTCTGAGAAGGTTAATGCGAGATGATCGCAGGAGGTGGTCACGAAGGGTGGCGCTGGACATGACGGGGTCATGCATCGGACGGACAGTGACATGGCTGTGCTCACCGTGCCGCCACCACCGCCGAGAGAGGCGAGCTATAGGCAGGCACGCACACTGCACAGCACTATAATAATGTATGTAACCCAAGCCGGGCGCAAGCGCGCGCACACACCGACTCACAACGCGCCCGCGCCATAACATAATTAAAAATGGTTTAAGGCATTCGCTCCGGCTGCTTTGTTTCGCGCATTATGTTTCACTTGTTCGCAGGCACCACCATTTTTACCGCGCCCGCACTTAATTCTGTCACAGCTTTTTATAAACCCTTTTGCATTTATTAATTCCCTTTCGGGTCCAGTAGCGCTATGCTTCTCGGAAACCGATTTTGACGTGACATTTCTGTGGGTCGCGGCCGTGTCCCAGCGTTAATGAAGCGTCCAATTTCGGCGCCGCCAGTTTAGTAAAGGATTTCTGAATAGGACTAATCAGACGAAGGTTAGATTCCATTCGTGAGTTATAATTAGGAATCTTTGGAAGTCTGCGTCATACTCTAAGGCGGCACGTTTGGGCCTTTTAATTATTTCGACTAATAACACGGCTACCATGCCAGTATGTATATATATATATATCAATTTAGTCAGAATTGGCATCCTCTCAATTTCGTGGCTGGGTCCTGTGTCAGCACTCAAAAATACTCACTTAAAGGGTAATAAAACGGTGGCAAAACTGGCAAACAATGGCAATTCGCCTCAATGCTGCCAAGGAGTCATACAGTTACGAGTAAAACGTTAAGTATTAAAAATGATTAACTTCGCCTTGTTGACGTGTCGTGGTCGGTTATCGAATTTCGGCTCTTGGCGAGCGTGTCCACGATGCCGAAATGCAATTCTCCACGCAATTTTGATAAGAAATTTTAATGATTCTCAGTCTGGTACGTTTTGGATCCTTTTCTTCAGTAAATTCACATGTTATTCTTAGAGTATCTATCGCATGTCAACTCGAATTTTGTTTTTTTTTACTTCTGATAGGCTAGCCTTTGACTCACCTTCCGCCACGGTCACGACTTGGATGACCGCGCCACTAGTGGCACTACTACAGCGCGCTTATGGGCTTCAGAGGGCACGTTGAATCCCGGTTATTGTCTTAGGATCGCAGTCGTTATGGTGGTGGTAAAGCTTTTTGCAAATGCTCACCTAGTTAGCCCTCAAGTAGAAAATCTGTCACCGAGCACCTAGCAGTGTATTCCGGCAGCAGTCCTTGAGAACCAGCCGATAAGAATATCATCGTTCACATCATCATCAGGTGAGATAGTGGTCAAAGGGTAGCCTATCAGCTAACAAAAAATTATGACCCCAGCGAATATTCCTCAAACTAGCTGATCGGTTGAGAACTTTGAACATCAGTTTAGCTTCATAGGTAGGCATAAGAAAAGGTGTCAAGACTCCCAAGTTTCGTCACATATGTCCAATGTAATAGGAAACGAACCAACGGGTTCATCGAACATAGGATCGGACTCCAGGCTTATATTGAAAATAATTTTGACATGATAATCCATAACTGGGTACTGGCCGACCCAGAGACCCAACCCAAAATCTCATCAGTCCTCAACGCAAGAGGAATAATTGTTCTAAGATCTGTTGAATCTGTATATTTGGTATAGTGGAAAGTATATTTGAAGGAAAATTAAACTTTTAGGATATCTTTCCTATCTGTACAAGATACCTAAATAATTGAAACTACTATATCAGCCCGATTGTCTACCAGTGCACTCAGTATTGGGGGGGGGGAGGGGGGAGGTTTGCCAAAATCCTCACGCTTGGCAGGCGTCTTGACTTATAGTTGAAAAAAGTCACGGACCCTGCACCCTGGGGAGTGTAGCCTTCTATATATAAAAAAAGATACAGTTCTTTAGAAGGGGCTAATTCCTTTTTATTGTAGACTTACTTGCTTCTTACGATACCCACAGAAAGAGATGAGGGGGGAGGAGGCGGCGAGGGTGATGACTTCTACAAGCCCGACACCCCACGGGTTCACGGGTTGCACGGCACACCCGACTATAGAGTGAGTGAATGAATGTTCTCTACAGTCAGTTTTACCATCATATCTTCATCTCTTTAAGAAGAAAATATTAAAAACTCTTCGAAGCACATTTAAAAAGATAATTTAATTATGTCGTTCGACAGACAGTGTTTTGCTATCTTGGCTATAGTTTAGAAATCTCTCCAATCTAGTTGAAGGCAATAACAAGTAAGTAGCGTGTCTCGTTGTTTGCGGTTGTCGGCCGACCATGGTCGTCTTGCGATCCATCATGACCGCCATCTATCAGCGCTGTCTACTAAAGAACAACCGTCTGTATATAGTAAGTAGTATATGGTGCCAATGGCATGTATTACAACGCCAATATGAATGTCCTCCTTACTATATGGGACATGAAATATGATTACCAGAATCTCATTTAAGATAAAACTGAAAATGAATGTCTGTATTAGATTGATTGTTTTAATAATATCTTGTTATCATATTTCATTTTACTTTTCCTGTGCATTATGATAAATTTGAGGAACTAAATGTACTGTAGTTTTTAGAGAGGGCGTTGGTACCTACAACACAGTTTTTTTCAAACATTTTTGCAGTTACGATGGTGTTTTATACAATTTATGCCATCGCTTAAGTTCCAAATAAATAATTTGAATTTGAACTGAAAATCTATGATTGATAGGATTGACTGGACCAATTACCTAAGTATTTTAAGTGGTTGAGGTGCTACAATTATTATTGAATGGAGGACATATTAATTATCTCTGCTTTTCTCAGTTTTAACTGCGTTCTAGTCGATTACATTCCAACGAGTGTTATCCGGCCGTCTTAGCATCGTCTTGCGCAATCTCATTATTTCTGTTACTCAGTGACCAGATCGACATACGCAAGTCATCAAAGCCCGAGTTCACTAACACGAAAATTAAAATTAATCATCGATAGTCACTGGCGTCTCGTTTTATTTTGTTCTTGCGAATGATGCACCGACTCGTATCTTGGTCCATCTCTGTTAATTAGTTTTTTGTGTGGCTCGGCGGGGCGGGCCGGCCGACGCCATCAAATTACGATGAGTCGGCCTTTCGGTGCTTTCGGCTACCGTCCGGCGCGGTACAATAATTATACACTCGTTACTACTGTGCTGCGCTGCGTCTGCGCATCCTCGGCAACCTCTCTCGCGGCTCGATCTACACGTGACGAATGCGACCATTCGAACCGGTCAAATTGTTTTGATGCTACGTTGATAAATGTTTGATCAAAATTTTAAATAGTTTCTTATATGTCAGTCTTTAGTTGATAAACTGATTACGCTATTAGTGTTTGTAATTTGTTCACTCATAAAATTGTTATTTGCAGAGGTTCGGTTTCTATTGAAACATCGGCCGGAATATTTTCATTTTGTACATAATTGCATTATAATCTCAAAAATGCAATGTAAGTCTGTTTATATTTAAATAATGTATTACTATTTTACATCGCAGTGCAATATAAAAAACCAAATACGACTAATAACTTAATTTTAACCAACTTCAAAAAAATCGCAGTTATCAATTTGTCTGTTTTTTGTGTCTATTACTCAATTACTTCGCTAATTATAAACTGATTTTAATGATTATTTTTTTGTTGGGTACAGTATGCCTTTAAGTTGATTCCATTTAAATTTATTCAAATAGGTCAGTAGATTTTAAGTTATAGACAATTACTAAAAAAAAAAATATTTCATAACTGGATAATATAATGGTAATTGCAACTCTTGTTCATGTTGAGCAGTATTTTAGGCGAGTGAATGATCTTGTAAGCAGTATACATCACTAAATAGAGTGATTATTTAAAAAAGAACGTAACCGTCTTCTAACACTGAAATTTACGAGTATGAATAAGCTTGTGGAAATCGGACCATGATAATAATGGGTTTTGAATCAGCATGGTACCGACTTCAACAAGCAGACCAGAAGTCGACAACAAGTTGAAGGCCATACTCTCACTTGGCTAGTGTTTTATATATCTTTTTTTATATTTACGCTACAGAAGATCTATTAATGACCCCCACATAAGTATAGTCGATGTGGCGTTTTCGATTTTAACTTTTTATGTATACTTTACGACCTAAAATTAACCTAATGTGGCAGTTGTCATAATTACATTATTGATGTAGTATTTTCGCAATATATTTCTTATTTGCACTGCTTACTGCTTATATATTAGGTCTCTTAATTGAGCTACATATTACCCGAATAGTATATGACAATTACCAAAGAAAAAAAAAATATCACCGACGGTCACGTTGATGTTAATTTTTTTATTTTACATTTAGGCTTCATTAAACCTAATGATGATCCCAAAAATCTATCTTCATCATTGGTCACCATAAATTGGTAGGAAAATAGACCAAAGGTCAATGCTGGCGACAACTGGGACAGTTTCCTTCAAGTTATTTCTAAGCTCTGAGAGAATAAGGTAGTTGATAGAAAAGCGCACGCGCACGAATCGAGCGAGTCTCGATCCGAGTGTCGACAATAAATTCCATCGATAAAATCGGCGGCGTCGACTCCGCGCCGGTAATTTCTTAACGACAGCGTAACCCGGTGGCGACTGCGCGGGCGACGCGTGCGCGCACGCATTTCTCTCGCATCACCGACTCCGAAATAATCGCTCCCCACTCAGCATAGATGGTAATCAAGGCTATTAAAGACCATCTTAATGTAACTCTTTTAGTTGGAATGAGAATTAGAAAGGTCGGTATGATTTTACGATTGCTACTGATGATAAAAGTTGTTTGGATTTTTTGTGACGCACAATCAAGAACTTTTTAACCGACTTTCAAAAAAGAGGAGGTTCTCAATTCGTCTGTATTTTTTTAATGTCTGTTACCTTAGAACTCTGGACTGAGTGAACCGATTTTGAAAAATATTTTTTTGTTTGAAAGGTAATGCTTGTCGTTTGGTCCCATTTAAAATTTCATCAAAACCGGTCAAGCCGTTTTTGAGTTACACAAAAATATTTACCATCTTGATGATATAGTTGTTAAAAATGAATGACAATCGATCCCGTAAGCAACAAGGGTCACTAAAAAGTACGAAATTTTTTTTTTGCAATAAATGGTACCTACTTCAGCACCCAAAAGTGTGAAATAAGTTGTCAAAGTCGGTACCATGCGCACAGTTTTGTGATAATAGGTACTTTTGAACTATCATGGTACCGACTTCAACAAGTTATTTCACACTTTTGGGTGTTGAAGTCGTTTCCATTTTTTGCAAAAAACCTTTTTTTAGAGAGCTAGTTAAGGTTAGTTAAAAGTTTGATGAAAATAATCTCGAAAGTTTCAAAAAAATCTTGAAGGTCGTAAAGAGGCGAAATTATCATTCCATTGTCGCACTAAGCAATGTATCTGCAAGTTTGGTTACCAATCGTAACAGAACAAGTGAGGGTTCGCCAAAAAGATTGTAGAGCTATCAATTATGAGAACAAAATCATTCGCAAGGGTGATGAGGTTACAGTTATTCATGCAGTGTTAGTACTTATATATGTCTAACACAGACACGTTTACTATTTTTGGCCAAGACGGTACAATAGCCACGCGTTAAACTTTTAACTTATTTACACTTTCTCAATGTAACAAACAAGTGATAATAAGGTACCTACACAAATCGTTAATCGTTAACTTTCATACAGTATATGTATGTAACACAAATAGATTGAGCTGGAGATACGGCTGTTTTTTTTTTATCACCGTTTAGACTTATAAGACATATAATAACTTTTTAGATTGCTGATTTTGGATAGCTAAAATATAGGAAAAACATCTTTCTTCTTCACAAAATTCATATTGAAAGTAAAAGCTTTTTATATGTAATTTTTTTTAATATATCGGAACCGCCCTTGCTCTGAAAGGTATGAAATAAGGGTTGTCAAAATGAAATTAGCTTTTTAAACTTGTTCTAATGAATTTGATGTTTATGGCGTGAAAAAATTCAAATCTTAGGTGACCAGTAGGCTAGCTTTTGACTATTTACTTTACCACTACCTCGCGTGTTGAAAACTAATATAAGTAGAGGTGTGACTTTTTTAAATGTTATGAAGTGTCGATCACCCCTCAGGCAACTAGTTCGTAAACAAGTCGCCCGCGTGATGATAAGCCTTACGCCTTTCCATTACGGTTGCAGCGTCACCATTCTCATCCTTCTTGACACTGCACTGCGCTCATCACTCAAATACTTTCGTTCTTATGTCTCCTTCACCCAGTAATTCTACTTGCTACAGTGCCTTCACAGCTACACGCTATTGTTTATACACTACTCTTTCGAGGTAGAATTTGTATCAGTGCGGTCGTACCCATCAAGACGAACTCTTGTTAAAGTAACCTACCACCTGGTATATAGCTGGATAGACCTATACATTTGTACCATTTATAATTATAACATCAAGTGTCACTTGGAAAGCTGTCACATAATGCACAGATCATGCCATCAATTGTCAGTTTGACAGCTGTCATATAAAAGGCAGATTGTGCCACCAACTGTTACTTTGACATTTGTCACATCTTAAATCTATTCGTGGTCATTTGGGATTTGAAACAGGTTTGGTTAGGTGAGTATAATATTATATCCTCACTTGATGATACCACTTATAAATACTTAAACCTTCGGTCGAGTTGCTGAATAGAATAATATATTATTTAACAATGCAGTAACCCGTCATTTGGTAAATAAAAAATTTGGGCCAGTTACTAAATTAGTTTGTTAATCATGTTAATCATGAATTTATGACACCTTTAACAACCATTAAGTTGGTTGAGGCGACGCTTTAGCATTCAAACTCCTAGGTTTTTCCCCGGGGTGGATGGCTTGTATGGGGTGTTTCAGACAAAAATATTTTCATTAGCAGTTCAGAGTTTGTAACTGTTCCTGGTAGACGGCAATAGGGTCGCCCCCTATAGCATGGAACCCAACATTCAAAATCGAAGTATACCCTAGTGGAAAAGTGGGGGTATAGGACCCAGGTACTCCTACAGGCATCCACAGGCCTGATTATTCAACAAAACACAATCCTACGAAAAAATTATAGAGGGTAATGAAAGATATAAATATATATACGGTATAATTACAACAAAACAACACTTTTCAACAAAAAAAGAAATCCCTGAAATTCAAAGGAACTAAATTTGAAGCACAAGACTTTGAATTTTAATGTCCTCTAGGAATTCCCTTAATTTATTTTAAAGACTTACAAAACGTGACGACAACCCTGAACTGTCGACGCGTCCGAGTAGGTACGTGAGGCTATGTTACATTATCTTTAATTAAAAAAGTCTCGAGGATCACTAGATTAGTCCGAGCGGTCACAAAAAGGGTTCCGCCGAAACACCTTAGGGATTCGTCACGATTCAAACATTTGTTTTTATTTGCCGAATGTATCTTTTGTTAGAAGTTAACCGAATTTGCCTTACACTAAAAACTGGCTAATTAAGAAATGTTGGGAGCTGCCGTTAACATTTTTAGCAGTCATTTTGGCTATTCGATTTGTATGGGCCTACCGTTCCGATTTATGATGGCTACAGTTGGGACGTACGACGTAATTCCGATAGAGTCGGTCGACCGAATGCCGAGTGGCGAGAATTATTTAATGTGAATGGTGTAACTTACTACGAAGAAACGATTAATGATTGAGGAAAGCGGACTAGCTTTTTGAAGCACTCGTAGAAGAGCTTGCGTAGTTGTTTTTAAGCAATGTTCTCTGAGGTTATTTATTGTTCGGATAGGTGAGAGCTACTGACATTTACTACTGTCATGATTTTCAATGGATTTATAGATTGTTTTATATGAACCGATATTTTATTCAATATTTCGGTATTTTAAATAGCGGCAACACACACACGATCTCGTGGTCGGTTATTCAAAATCGACCAATCACGGTTGAGCTCGACCAACCAATCAGAAAAGATTTACCACTATCGCATGTTTGGAGGGAAAAATAGAGGAGGAAGGAACCAGTCAGGCCGTCGAATGATCATTCTGGCAAGAGACTTCGAGGCGAAAAGTACTATCTTGAAATTGTACAAGTTAAGAATAAAGTAATTTGGAAGTATTATCTACATTGGTTTGAAATTCTTAATACTGCTGATCGCTGTCGTGCTTCTGAGGGCTAGTTTGTCAGTGTCACTTGTTGAAACTGCGACGCAAGGTAGTAAATATTCAAGCAAGCATTGTAAATGTTCACCTGGTTGGCTAACACCCTCGAAAATAATCACCAAGCATGCAACAGTATATAGCTGTTTTTGACGGCCAGTTCCCATTTCAGGTTAATACTATTTACTAATACGGTGACATCGCTTACCATCAGGTGAACTTGTGTTCAGAGGCTAACCTATCGGCAATAATCGAAAATAAGATCCTTGGGGTTATTGGTAAAATACAAACAACTAGGCTCGTATTAATAAATGCATCTCAAAGTAGAGATCGATCATAAGATACCGTTTTGACATATAACGTATGGATCAACTGTCAAAAACAGCATCTTAAGATCGATTTCAACTTTGAAATGCATTTATTGACACCAGGCTTAGTAACTACTATTATATATTTATTACTCTGATATATTTAATAACTACAGTAAGTACCACAAGTAAACGATGCAACATAATTTAACAACGTTTTATTGTACATGGCCCGTGGGATGTCGGGTTAGAATGTCACCCCCCATTTCTGCCTGTGGGTGTCGTAAGAGAGACTAAGTTGAAATACCACGAGGTAGACAGCAGCGCCTTTGGAGGAACTGATATCTTAAACTGCGATGCCTAAGACGCCCGCCAAGCGTGGGGATTATGGCAAACCCTCTCTAAATGGGGGAGGCTGTGTTCAGCAGTGGAAAATCCGGCTGATACAGTACAGTATTATACATACGACTAAAGACTTACAGAGAAATTTTTTTTTTATTAATTACAGCAACATGTTTAATCGTCAAAAGTCGGCCCCCTCATCCAAAAACCTGCATCAGTTTCTCTTAGTATACTACATAGGAAAACTGAATACGAGTGTCTGCTCCCTTTTGTTTAAGATTTTATCAGTTAAAACAATAATAAACACGACATAGGGCCTAATAATATGTAATTAGTAGATTTAGTTTGCGTTACTTTGTGGAAATCGATAATTCATATCATATTTAAGGACAACATTAAATTAAAATTTAAGAAAACATATAATGTTGCATTCAGTCGCACGCCGCGCAGCGCAGCTCTAACGAACACCTTCGACCACATCATCACTTACCATCAGGTGAGATTGTGGTCAAAGGCTTACCTATCAGCAATCCTGACCAGCAGCCCGGCAATGGGTTCGGGTGTCGGCTCGGCACTCGTCTGTGGCCCAAGCGAGATATTGGATGTGTTCACACGCGCGCCGTGCAGTTTGGCCGGCGGCCCGGAAAGCAGCCAGGCGCGCGTCTGCGGTCCAAGCAATCTATTGAAATGCACCGCGCCACGCCATTCAGTGCGTTCACACGCACGCCGTGTCTGAACACACCATAAAATATATAAAAATATCTAGTGACAAATCCGCCTAATTTTCCTACTAAGCCACCGTAAACGCCACGTCATATCCGAAAGAATTTTTGACGTATATCGCTTCTACACGAGGCATCATCAGAACGTCTTGACACATCGAGATTATTTTCGATAGATCAATAGCAATACTTTTTTTACACTTTTGAATTTTGCGAATGCCCTCCTTATTAAAGTTTAAAGTGTTGTCAAGTCAAGCCTGGCTAGCCAGTAGAAAACCAGTCAACCAAGCACCTAAAGATAAGCTCCGGCTGCTGTGATTGTGAGCCACCTATTCTGGGTTAGCCAAAACATTTTCATCACTTACCAACTGGTGAGATAGTGGTCAAAGACTAAGCTAAAAGTATTAAAAATATGTGAATGTCCGCCATCCTAGATATTGCCATTTTCGCTTAAGACGACCGTTAATTGTAACACGTAGAATGGTTGCGGTGAGCAACACCTCGTTCAACTAGATGTGAAACGTAGAGTAGAGATGCGGCGATGAGGCCGTATAATTGCGCAGCCGCAGCTTAATGTGCGGTGTTGCGGAATGTGGCACTTTCCATGTTAACGAGCCGACCGCCTCATCACGCTTGTCCTTACCATTCCTTATCATACATCAATGCAATGCACACCTGCGACCATGCCACAACAATACCGCAACGTCCGCTTCAACATCTTCGACACGAGTGTGGCTAGTAAAGCCTATTTGCGGTGATGCTCACCCCTACTTTACTACTAAATTTACGATCACCAAGATTTATACAGCCTCTACTTAGTTAATAATGATGCGCCCATCTAACGTACGCGGCGTAAAGCAATTTCGCGAAATGAATACTGGATTTCTGGTACATCAACAGGAGACGTACGCTTTCATTACGCGAGGAAATAAATCAAAATAATACTGAGGTAAAAGATAGCGAATGGAAAATCAACCCCGCGCCCCGCACGCCCTCGCTGGTGATTTATGTCCGTAATTTTCCGGACGGTTACGTAAGTAACTCGCGATTTTTCTCTTCACACACGTAATTAGATAATTTTTATGAATTTCTGACGCCGGCGAGTGAGGGCGCGTTAATTTATGCACTTTCGTGAGTTGTCAGAACTTTAGCCGCAGTTTAGCTTAGTTTATGAACTGTAATTTACGAAAATTACGAAGCTTCAAGTATACTATACTTTTATTTATCTCTTACAATTTACATAATTTTCTGAAGTCTTACACTTTGTAATTTATTAAATCGGAATGGTTTGGCTCGATGGGATCAATATAAAAAGGTCATTATTAATAATAAGAGGATTATTAAAGCATACAAGCCGTGAATTAATTCCCGGCTGCGGACCGGTTGCCAGCGATGCTCAGCTTGTTCCGTATTAATTTCTGTCACAGGTTTAATTGCTCACCTCTGGCTTAAACTTTTTAATAAATTCGAGGACAGACCACGAAATGCGATGCGACCAAAAAATACACGACCGGGGCGCGACGGACGAAAAAAACGACGGATTTTAATTTATAAAAGACAGGACAAACGATTAATAATTTATTTGTATCCTCGGTTTCTTGCGCGAGATGTTCAAGCGTTAAAAACAACCGTTAAAACCGGCGACTTTGTATAGCTCGCGCTTAGTCCGAAATGCCAATTGCGGGTAGACACAAGTATACAGCGAGCCGGAATGTCGCTTTAAAAAACCTCGCAAATAAATAAAACGCGTCGCACGCACCGGTTAAACAAAAAAAACATCCACCATATTCGATTCTTTAATGTGATTTTAAAAAAATAGAAGCGAGCGGACGCTTGCTTCGATTGAAAATGAATGAGGGCGAACGCGATAGTGGAAATTAGCATCGAGGTAGGATTCAGGAGCGGCTTTTGTGCGATCATATCGAGGTGTATTCTTTGCGCTTTTTACGGCGCGCTGGATCGGCGCGTCCTTTCAGTCCCTGTTAAGATACTGTCGCCTTTTTGTTGCAAATAATTACTGTCGCCCTCCGCAATCGCCAGGGATATATTTGGGCATCATTGGACACTTCTAAACTGTAGAACGTATCCCCCGCAGGCGCTGCTTTCTGCCAGTAATTACTCCTTTGATCCAGCCGACTATACTCTACTCGAAGAAGCGATTAAAGATCTGAGAAGTAAGTTATACTGTACGTATAAGTGTAAATACAAAGTAGATTAAGCGACAGCGGTCATGATCCAGATAAACATAATAATAGCCACAAACCATCAGAGTTCGATTAGATCTGGAATGAGGCGGTCGCGCCCTTCGGTCAGTGCGATCCATAAATTAGCGATTACGTATAATATACAATAATAATGGCAACAAAGGGATTGAATGCAGATGAGCGCGATCGTGGACGGTGCGGAGCGCAGAACCGATCGACATTTGTATGCGATATCTAAGCGCACAATTGGATGCCGGCGAGAGTCTTCGCGCTAATGGTACATTATCGAACGATCGCGCTGGCCGCACTGCACTTGAAAAGTGGAGACCGCCTTGGAATACGGACCACACTGCAGTTTAGTGCCATAATAAATAAATAAACATTCTCGCCGACAGCACACCTAAACAGAACACGTTGATTACCACCTCTAGAATCACGTAAGATCTACTCGAACTGTTCTTTAACGAGACAATATGAAAACGAAACATTAATTATCATAAAGGATGCTGTTTAAATAATGACCGAGGATTAATCTTTTACACATGCCCGTTCCATATATAATTATATGGTATTCTCGAATTATTACTTCAGTGGTTTAAAAAGGTTGCAGTAATTAAAGTCAGCAATAACAATCATCTTAATGGTTAATGTGAAAAATTTATGAGAAAATTTGCATTTAAAGGAGATCCTTAGTTCTTAACGCGTCGCTTCTCGAAAATTAAATTGTTTTGCGTATATTTATGTTAAAAAATAATTATTGGTTATGCGTATTGGTAAATTGATTGCTGATAACAGTGATAAAAAGCACTAAAATAGGAATCGAATTTGTTAAATTTTATATATATCTCAATAAATATCATGTACTATCAAGGACGTTCAGCGTTTATATGTAAAGATAAAACTATTTGATTGATAGGACATATAATATCACCCGTAATGTACAGTAAGTGAAATGATAATAAACGATTTCACACAGACAGAGAAAAATACACGTTTGATAGTAGTTTGTTCCACATGGGAGCAAAATATTATTTTACGGCGAGGGCGTTATTTTGAACCCAGAGTTATTTTTATGCAACTTCAAAAAAGGAAGAAGTTCTCAATTCATTTGTTTTTTTTTATTTGTTTTGTTTTTGCTCCTCTCTTAGAACCGGCCAATTAGATACATTCTTTTAAACGGTGAAACTAGATGCTCTGCAAGGAACAATATTCATGTTTTTAACTAAATTAAACTCCGCCCTCTATAAATATTTTTAACAAAAAAGGACCTACATGACTAACACACATGAACCAATTTATATAAGGTTTTCGAATAGATGGTATGAATTTTTTTTTATTTTTTTTATGCCTGATAGGTTAGCCTTTGACCACTATCTCACCTGATGGTAAGTGATGATGTGGTCGAAGATGCTGTACAGGCTTACCTAGAATTACAGCTCTCAAGGACAGCTGCCGGAACACACCGTTAGGTGCTTGGCGACAGATTTTCAACTTGAGGGTGGTAGCTAGCCAGGCGGGCATTCGCAAAATGCCCTACCACCATGCTGTAACGACTGCCACCTTAAGACAACAACCGGGACCGACGGCTTAACGTGCCCTCCGAAGCACGGAAGCGCTCAGTAGTAATGTCACCAGCGGTCACCCATCCAACTCATGACCGCGGCGGACGTTGCTTAACTTTGCTGATCGATTCAGAATGGCCAAGCAAACTTCGGTACGAGGGCTTCAAAATATTTAGTTATCATATTAAACACTTTCTTCTAGGAATACTTCTACGCTCCTACTAAACTTTGTAAGCATTTTTGCAGACAACTTATTTATATAAAATACTAGCAGTCTTGCGCTTCCGAGCATCCAGTGAATACATCGCCGCTAATCGTGTTTTTTAGGAATAATCTGTAGACCATATGCTTCCTTGTGTCTTTAGACTCTGCACCAATTATACAAGCACTGTGAGAGATAAGAAAATTGTTTCTTATTGCTTTTATTGATGAAATAGAAAATATCGTCATTTTGTTTTATCTTTGGAATTAACCTTCAATGAAATGGATGTGCGAGATATGTGTATCGTTTGGTGTGAGAGAGTGACAGAGATCGCAGTGTTATGGTGATCGGAACGTCTCGTGGTGGTTCGGTGGTTACACGAATTGCTTATTTATCTCTTTCTTACAACAGATATGACGCATAATATTTGAACGTTCTTTCCTTGTCATTACAAATTGCATATACATGTGCGTAGGTATATAGATAGGTAAATTCTAGTAAGCTTTTAGAGCAGTGGTGTTAGGAAATAACTACTCTAGTATTTCAACTCTCTGGTAAAAGGTATAAGTAATAGGTATCCCAGTCTTCCGTTAGTGACAATTAATTAGTGGTTATAAGCGGATACCCACGTATTGCATTCTTAGCAAAACAGCTATTAGGTGGATATGTACAGCGAATAGATAGTGTTACATACAAAATGGTAAATTACAATAAGTTGCCTAAATTCAGAAAAAAAATAAACTTGTAAGTCAGAAATTACAGCTTTTTACGCATGAGATTTATTGTAACTGTGCATTGGATTGGTTAACTGATTTGGTGCTTAGAAATGATCACATCAGATTATCGCAGCAAGGTAATGCTGTTGCACCGCACGGTACTCTTTTTAAGCCGCGCCAATAAAAATGTAATTATGATTTTCAAGCACATACCTACCTCTATCCTACCTCGCGAGTCGCGTCATTCCTAGCTTTTTGACTTTATATACCTATATGATTCACTTATCATGTCATAGTGTTTAATATCCGACCCGACTCCGCATTCGCCACAAACAAATAGACATGCATGAAATATTAAAAGGAACACTATGTAAAAATAAAAAGGAACCTATTTAATTTACACACAAGTACAGTGTGGCACTTGTGGCATTGTTCTCAACATCTTGGCACGTCCTGGTTATCTTTCCTGAGTCGGCTATTGCAAACTGAAATAGTAATGCTTTGTCCCCAAATTCAAATTCAAATTCAAAATCAAATTCAAAATCAAATTCAAAATCAAATTCAAAATCAAATTCAAAATCAAATTCAAAATCAAATTCAAAATCAAATTCAAAATCAAATTCAAAATCAAATTCAAAATCAAATTCAAAATCAAATTCAAAATCAAATTCAAAATCAAATTCAAAATCAAATTCAAAATCAAATTCAAAATCAAATTCAAAATCAAATTCAAAATCAAATTCAAAATCATTTATTCAATTTAGGCGTCTACGACGCTCTTATGAAGGTCAATTACAAATTTTAATATTGAAATATTCTACATTGTACTGCCACGTTCAGCAAAAAAAATTTATAGAGCCACTGCGAGAAGAACGGGCAAGAAACTCGGGGCCATTCCAATGTGTTATATACAATACTAGCTTTCCGGGCGCGGCTCCGGCCGCGCGTATGTAGGTTATCGCGCGAATACCTTAACCTCTTTTTGCGCAGTCGGATAAAAACTATCCTATGTTTTTTCCCGGGTCTCAAACTATCTCCATACCAAATTTCATTCAAATCGGTCCAGTAGTTTTGGCGTGAAAGCGTAACAGACAGACAGACAGACAGAGTTACTTTCGCATTTATAATATTAGTACTGATATATCAGTAATATGATTGGGTCGCACCATGTACTATTCGCCAGCTGCCACGAAGGACGCCTGTAAAAAGTGGCTGAAGTATACGGAGTAGGCGGTATATTTTTGTGCCCATGGCCGTGGAGACCATGAACTAATGGAGCGTGGAGGCTTAGGGTTTGATAAGTGATATTGGGCTAAGGACAAGGCAGAAAACAGGGTAACTCCCACTTTCGTACCTGGTGCAAAGAATTTCCTGTAATTAAAGTTGTAAACTAAGTTGTAATTGACTTTGTTACGAGCGTCGTAGACGCCAAAAATGATTTAGACTTCAACTCTAAGCCATAGCCACCCTCTATGGCAATACAGCCAGTTTAATGGGCACCATTGCACCAGACAGGCGTGGAACAATTTCTGAAACTGAAAATTATTTGATTTAATATGACGTTGTTATTGATATTATATTAAGATTATATACTTAGTTTTTAAATAAATCAGTATGAAATATCAGCTAGTGCTCAAAATCTAGCTAATAGTTTTAATCGATAAGTAGCGCCAATATGGAGCATATCAAATACGTATCAAAATCTTTTAACAGGTAAATAGGTAAAAAGCCTTGGTAAGTGTCTTTGTGGGTGCGACCGCAGTCTTATTCTGCTTCGAAGCAGTTGTTTGCGTACACTACTGTATTGGGACTTGACTGTAGCAAGTGAAATTATTAGGCGGACGAGAAATATTGGAAGAAGAATACAGTACATTGTCACTGCTACTGTAATGGGCAGGCGTCATGTTGGCCATCATGTGGCAATTCCTTCTCGTCTTTTAAGAACTCTTAAATAAGAATCAGAACTGATTTTTAAAGCGACCCTTCATAGAAGGTATTAATTAAAATAATAGTACATTACTGCAGCGGCCAGCAAAGGAGGCATTAATGGACGAACGTGTAAATGTGGGCCGAGGCGAAGCCGAGGCACACTTACGTAAGTCGATCAATGCCTAGTTGTGGCCAAGGCTTGTATAGTGCTTTTCTCAAATAATGCGCGGAAATTAATACAAAGTAGTACCTAGATAGATTTTTTTATTTGAAGATACAGTTGTTAAACGTACAATTTATGAATTTTAAAGTGGACTTTCCGGGGATAATGTTAGTTTGGGATAATTCTAAAGAGGTGAAAAAAGAGGTGAAGAATTTCAGGTGGCGTTGAATTAAGTTCATCACACTCATTGTCTTCACTTGAACTCATTTTGTCGAAACAATTACTTTTCAAAATCAATGACTATCAACAAACAACAATAAAATTGCCCGCGTTAAAGTGTTCATTTGTTTTTTTTTCAATAAATAGCGTTCTATTTGCAAGTCAGATCTAAATTTAAAAAAAACCTTTGATAAGTTACCTCTTTGTTGGCCATGCTTCGAAGTAAAAGATCGTTCCATTTTTAAATTACACGACAGATATGAGTTTACTATGCAATTTATTTGGCCGCTAGACATGACAGATATAGATTTTCACACAATTTATATTGCACGATATAAATATGACAAGATGTGTTACTGTCACATAGTAAAATAAATGCATATTATGTAAAATTATAGACAAAACAAGCCCCGTACCATGTTATACAAAAATTAAAATGTAAGTGATGAGACGGCCAAGGCGCTCGCCTGATGGTAAGCGTCGTGCATCCATTACAGTTGCTGTGTCAACGTCTTTGTTCGGTTTGAGACTGAACTGCACTAAGACGGACTGAAGAGACCTTCCACGTGTGAAAGCAGTAGAGCTTTCACACGTGGAAGTTTAAGACTTAAATCAACAAAAATTCACTCTGTAAGATTTTACACACATATCTGCATGGTGGTAGGCATTTTGCGAATGCCCACCTGACTAGTTACCATGCCCTCAAGAAGATCTGTCGCCAAGCACCTAACGGTGTGTTCCGGCAGATGTCCTTGAGAGCCAGTAATTCGAGGTTAGCCTGAACAACATCTTCGACCACATCATGACTTAGAAACTGAGAGATAGTGGTCAAAGACTAGTCTATCAGCAATAAATAAATAAATAAAAACAAGACACATTATAAATAACTAATATTGATTTTTAACGGAGTCTGATTATATAACGTCATTACTTATTTAAATAGGATGTAGCACGACCATAAATCAAAAGTAACCAATTGAAATCTATTGAAAACGTATTCATTTGGACCGGAAAAATGAACTGCTCAGTGCGGTGGCTATTGAGTAATTTATCCTAACTATATAACTAATGATTAATATCCGGATATTTCGTGCTGGGGGGACTTGAAGAGCCACAGCAGATTCTTGGGAAAATAATAGGTGCTAATGAATTAGAATTTCCCTGTAGTATTCAATAACCAACGAAGACGTAGTAAAATGATTCCAACAGGAAAAGGTTATACGGTCCCCATCGCTTGTGTTGTGCAATCGGCGCTAGTTGAACGTTGTAGGAAAAATGCAGTCGGTGAATTAAATTTGTTGTATTATAGATGAGAATAGATTTCCCGGCTAAGAAAGCTCCATATCCATGTAATAGCTGATTGTAAAAAGGTACTAATAGAAAATGTGCGCCAAGCGGCATGCTCACTTTCAAAGTCAAAAAGTTAAAATAGCTGCACATTGGGTGCCATAAGTTGCTCTTTAGAGTCTTTACTCTCTTGACATCTTAATTAAGCGAAAGGCACAGCATTCTCTAGTAGAATTGGCATCATGCAGATTGCTGGCCGTCAATATGTTTGGTTGTGTGCAATATTTGGGTAGGGAAAAACATTTCGTAGCAACCAACCTCAAGGTGGGACAATTTCAAGAATTTGAAGATCGGTGATAATGGAATAGGGATATCGCATTGTTCTAAAAAGATATAATAAGCTATATATTCTGCTATCTTGCACAAGTCATTTGATTGAACACATATAATAAGGTTCTGGTCAGGTTATGAGACAATGTATTCTCAAGAGCCCAAGAGTTTAAGGGTTACGCATTTCTTCTACCTACTTTGGACCAATAGTCTGAAGGAATCATCTGCCTGTTTTTGTCCCACTTTAGAGGTGAGGGTATTTTCCTTTACCCAAGCTGCACATCAACAGTTTAAGCTTTAGTTTTATAACCAGCTGCCTTCCTTACGCTAACCTTATGCTGTCGCTGGTAGTTTACTACCTTTCTATATTATAAGAGTCTAGGAAAAAATATCGTTGGTTGTTCCATACATCCGTATTTGCCGGTTTTGCACCGTAGATTTTGATATAAGAGTGAATATATTGATAATAAGGAGCACTGCTGTTGTACGCCTTAAGTTGTAAAAGTTCTAATAACATCAATGTGAGTAGTAACTTTGTTATGAATTATTATTTAATGTATTGTTTACAAATATAAGAGGAAGATGTATTAGGAACACAGAACAGATGCTATCTGTAGCAATTTATGAGGCAAAATTAGGTTATAATCATACATTACGAGTCTGAAATATCTTACGGAATAATATTATATTTGATATAAAATTCTAAGCGTGGCATTAGCGTCCAATACTTCAACGTACGTTTGAACACGTCCGCGTCAGTAGTCAGGCGATAAATAAGCCGTAATTGAGAGACGGAAACAGCCAATGAGTAAATCTCGTCCGTCAATTTATTTAAATTATTTATTAGTGCTTCGCTATAGACACCCGGCTACGATCGTTTTCAGTGCGCGTTCACAGACGACCACTCCGGACGCCGTTAGTGATGCCTCCATTATCAGGGACGACACTTTATCGATATCGGTACTGTAACAACCTGATATGTCTAGTTCAGTGTTGTACTAAGAGCTTATGGCTTTAATCAAATCTATTTGGGACATTGCATATCCTACTTTCAAAGAATATTATAAATTCGAAATTTGGTTATTATACTTGTTATCACTCTTCTTCGTAACGGCTGAACGGATTTCGATGAAATTTGTCATAATGATATAATAGATTGCTTAGGATTAAAACATTATGATGATCGATGTATAATCATAATATAAGTTAAGTCAAATATAAGTTACAGAGATCTTCCCGAAGGAGCGCGATGTATGTAATCACATTCCACGTTGCATCTATTAAATAATGTTAGTGAATATAAACTATATAGAGCATCCAATTTACATAAAATGAGAACGGTCAGTATTCCTGTGATAAATGCCAAAATTAGACATCAGTAACACGATAGCCTAAAATACATCTTACTTAGCGGAATAATATATAATTAGAAATACCGATATAGACCGGCCACCTTCATTTGTTTTAATCATATCATACTAGTATACACTACTATTATAACTACACACACTACACATAGTGGGTATGTTTGTTACTCCCTTACGCTGAAACATCTGAACTACTTCGGATTGAACTTCGAATATAGATAGCTTAGGTCATAGATTAACTTTGGATACTTTTCATCATTGTCTGGTAAAGCTGGAACTACTGGAACCTAGCGGTAGTAAATCAGTCGCCAAGTACAAGTAGCTAGCAAGATTGTCACAGCGAGGGCAACCTCCGCGGCCATATATAGCAGTCATAGTGCCACTGTACTATCATCGCTTCAACACCGTGGCGAGACTGCACGTATACATTATCCTATAATACACTTACATGATAACTAATAGAAAAGATACCAAATGAGCATAATATATTCGCTAGTCAAATAGTGTAATCCTGTTGTAATGTATTACATCGATACAGATATATACAGGCACAGTTGGACAGTATTTTTGTCGACAAATTTAAACGGGTACGGTACATAACTATCTACGATTCGAATTAGTTAATTTGTGCAGATACGACACAATGGACGAGGAAATTATAATATACATACTCGCAGCTACCGGGATATTGTAATTGGCGTAATTGGACGAATCTGGATGCTTAATAATGCTCCATTGTCGTCATTCGAACGGCAATTCATCGTTAGTGAAAGATATGATTCATTACTTTTAAACCAAATAGTTTCATTAGATTAAATTAAGCGTTTCGAATAGATATACCTCACTATATCGAGTATATCTTTCTTGCCTGCATATGAAACGGTTGTTTACAAACTCCAAGTGTCTCTAAATCTAGATAAATGCTTTGCATTTAGGTGGAGATCTGGAGTTGCGGCGACAAACTGGGAAACGTTCTGAACTGAAAGCGACGTAAAATTCGGCAATGCAGTTATCGAGACGCTCAAAGCCGTGTGATGGCGTGTAACTGTTTTATGGTATGTCTTGGAAGAGTTCGTGAGAATATGTTAGCATTATACGGGAGACGTAGTCGAGTTTCCATAACATGTAGTAAAATTTGACTCGCTCTGTGGAAGTATTTGTTTAGTGTCTATATTTTCCGATAACGATAATCTGACGATCGTAGCGGAAAGTGAATTTCAGGCGAGGATATTTTCTTTCACTTTCCATGTCTTTTGAATACCATTACGTTTTGTGATAATACTTGCTATAGTTTGGGTTCCTATTACACTTTTATATATATATGGGGCGCTGTATACATTTCCTCATAGATTTACCTTCATGCAGTAGTGTAGATACAGCTATATTAGACTCAGTTTGTGCGTGTGTTTTTTTTTACAACAAATCAGATATGATGTCATATGATTAATATCGATATAACCATATACAGACATCATTATATTAGATAATGCGATAGGGGGCTAAGGGTACTTAATGAAGTGAAAAAAGAAAACTTACCTTTATCCATTAAAACTACACATGGGATCTTATTTGCATAGCGCAGAACTAATTATTAAAGTAGTATTTATTTTTTCTCTATTTCTCTGTATTTCTTCTTATATAATATGTGAAGGACAGGATATAATGCTATAAAAAGAACAACAGACATCTACTTACCGACCATAAGAAATTTCGATAAGTCTGGAACTGGGACCAGTAGATGGTAATAGGCTCACTACTTGTAACACGCATCATTGATATTCAGATCTCATTTAAGATCTTGGCAATAACAAAACATCATCACATCACTTACTAAGAGAAGACAAGGTGGTCAAAGGCTTCAATATCAGGTAAACAATAAAATTGATATTATAATTATATCAAACTTATCACACCCGCGCTGCAGGTCCATGGTTCGAATCCCGCCGCGGGCTTGAGCTTCACCGCATGGTGGAAGGGTATTTTGCGAATACCCGCCTGGGTAGCGACCACCCTTAAGTGGAAAATCTGGCCCCAAGCACCTAACAGTGTGCTCCGGCAGCTGTCCTTGAGAGACAGTAATTCTAGGTTAAGCCTGTTTAACACCTTCGATCACATCACTCACCATCAGGTGAGATTGTGATCAAAGGCTTACGTATCAGCAATAAAAAAAAGCCTTGGAGTATATTGGTCTACAACTAGGAAGACCAATGGATACATAAAAGAAGGGCATCCCCTGAGATTATGCGTTAGATGATTCGCGTTTTTATCGTCCTTTAGTATACAATAAAAATAAATTTAACATTAAAATACCCAATCGATACAATATTATGTAGGTAATCTGACTGCCAATGTTACTTTATACTTTACTTTTAGCATAAAGTTCTCCTTTTGTTCATATTATGTATATTTTATTTATTTTAATACTTTATTGAAAAATAAATAAAATATACTGGAGAAAAGTATTGATAAAACTAACTGTCGAACGCGTTCTCCCACAGCAGCGGCCGCACTGTACCAACTTCTTATCTCGGTTATCAAGAAGTCATAACAAAAGCGGAATATTTCACCTTTCTGTGAGCAGACATGCTCACAGAAAGGTGTTGTCTAGCGGCGGTGTTGTATGCAGGGTCGCTATCTTCCCTCAAAAATGGTTGAGGAAGTCGATGGCTAGCACATGCGTCAACTCGTGAACGGGTGCTGCTAGAGGACACCAGTTTGTCCTGGACGCTAGTGCTAATCACATTACCGAAAAACAAAGCTTTTCTTTTAACACTGTTCCCACTTAGAATGTTGCATGTTTCGTATTTCTTGTTTTAAATATAAAATTACAAATTTAAATAAAGTCACGGACCCTGGAGTTTGTAGAGTGTAGATTTATAAAAAAATCGGAATATTCAGAAAGACTTCATTCACTAACAGTAGCTGAAAATATCTTGGCATTATAAGACAAGAAGTTGACAACAAGAAAACTGACTTACCCGTTAATATCCGTGATGGACCAGAAGTACTTCAGAACAGCCCTGGCGATTAGGTACCATAACTGGGTCCACACCCACGAGGACTTGTCTATAGAATTGTTGAGGAACTTTTTGGTCTCATCGTCAGGATGTAACTGGACGAACTTCTGGTTGAGCTCTGATGGTAGCCGCTCCGAGTTCACTTTGTACCACTGTAAAAGGATTAAATATAAATTTCTAGAATTGTTGCAAAAGCAATATAAGAATTGGCGTTTATCGGAGATCTTACTCAATATATTGTGAAATAAACCATGACAATGTATTGTTTTGAATTAGTATATCTTAAACAGCATTGACGCATGATAAGCGAAAAAAGTTTTTTGTAAGTCAGAAAGAGATGCAATCAAAACGTATGCAAAAATTTCGGTATCTGAGAGTTGCGTGTTCAAGTCCCGCTGAAGGTTACCTTTTTCTACCAGAAAAATTACAATATATTTTTATGGTGAACTTCAAACAAATCAAAATATTTCAAGAAGACATCAGCCATTATAAACGTAAAAACCATATCGTTATTCTTGTATCCACAAAGAATAGACGAATTGTTTAGGCTAAATATACAAATTTTACTAGTTTTAGTCGTATATAATAGAATAGGGTGCGAACCTAATGCCATTTAACGAGCACAGTTCCAGACACTCTGGACTATTACTGATAAAACTCGATAAATTTCCGACCTGGGGTTATGGGCCTCTTCGAGATTATATAGCAGCGCTTTTACCATACATCCTTATACAGTGCAAAACAGGTCTATTCTAACGATTACGAGATAATCAACGCCCATAGCGTTACACATTAGTAATGACGCGATGGAAGCAACATGGCGAACACTGCCTGTCCGGCTATTCATACATTACACAAATTGATGTTTAACAACCCATTGCTGCGAGTTCTTAATGAAACTATACAAAAAGGAGCAATCGAGTGCAAATAAAGAGTATATGAAAGGAGCTCGTAGGCTGTAGCTCGTCACCCGTTGTGTGTTTAAGTGAGCCGCCGCGGTCCTACAAAGGGCGATCCAGCGGCTGTTAATTTCACGGTGCCTCGAATTAACATTTCTTTACGCCACAGAATAATGAAGAATTAAAAAAAATCTTCTCGCCTCTACATGTAGCAGTAATGACGGCGGGCGACGCGAACTCATCAGCCCAACTTAATTAATGCTCGATCTGTCTTTGTATTAAAATTGAGGCTTTATAAAAACTCGGTACAAGTGTGAAGGTTTTTAAGATGAAAGGGTTCGTGCGTCAGCAAATTAAGGAGGTATTATTTGTATGAAATTATAAGGCAATCTTTTGAAAATTGCATATTGAATGGTATGTGCGGAGCGATGCACGTTTTTTTTGGCGTCACGTTCGAAAGCACTACACATTTGGCCAGTAATTAGATTCATACATGAGGCAGCACCTAAATGTTTCGATTTTGTTATTTTTATTATTGTATTTTATTATTGACATTAATGTGTAAATTAAAGTATTACTAACTCTACATAAGAATAATAATATTATGACATTACAAGCAATTTCAAAATCTTAAAATTTCATTAATGCTAATTTAACGTGTATTATTACAATTTAGATTATTAATATCTGATATAAATGGATTTAATTATTTTCTTAATGTAGTTACTTCCAAGGTATTTTGGCGAATTTAGTATGTACTAAGATCTCAAAATATATATTGAATATAGTGTCCTTTAATAACTATTAAGCGGTACTTACGAGAAGGCAATAAATAATTTAATGAATCAATAAATTCCCGATTCAATTTCTAAAATGGTATCTGATTAGTTTGCTGCGGAACCCCGATTCGCCTAAAACCGGTAGTTGAAACAATCGTCACGGTGAATCGAAGCGTCAGGCCGGTAGCTCGTATTCAATTTTTATTGTGATTTCGATTCGGTGGTGCTCTATAAATGTTACTTTTATGTTTGGGAAGTACTACTTCTGAGTAACACAAATTAATTATATGATTCTTTATGCATGCCTGTGAGTATTCATTTTACATACGTTGTATATTTATTACGTGGATTAGAAAATTACTAATAGATGCCATTAACAATTTTAGACAAATGAACTTTCTTGACAGTTCATATTGACGGCAATAATTCAGTGACTTAAATTCTTACACATTCCAATAGTAAATTTTAATTAGACACTATAGTCTGTTTAGTAATAATTTGGTTAGTTCCAGAAATCTCCACCATGGTATTGCTACTAGTACGAAATGTATGCTTCGAAAATTTCCAAAAACCTAATCCAGCAAAGCATAGCACACCCAGAGTACTAGGAATTTTTATTTTTATAAACTTGTAATTAACTTTTGATACGAAATGTTTTAATATGGTTTTTATGAATATATATGTATATTTGTGTAGTTTTCAAATGGAACTATGAACGTAATTTGCCATGTTGCGCTTTGGTTTGAATCTTATTTCTGCTGAGTTTGAGCTGCTTAGTAACTCTTAAGAGTTAAGGGTTTAAGCCCTTATCATCTCTGATGAAGGGATGCTTATGCTAGTATTTCATTATAATGAAGCTTTTAAGTTCATTTGGCCAATCTGCCACTCATGGCTACAAATAACTAGAACGTTTTCTTTCACGATACAGGTCCAGAAACCTTTTTATCACCTACGATATCGTAGGTCGTAAATCGTAAAAAACTTTATCTTTAAAACTATTCTAGATTCAAAACTATTAAAGCCTCACGTTACCTATCATAACGACAACAATTGATTATTCAAAAGCTCAACTGAAAGTTCTAGAAAACTAGTCCGATGAATTGACATAAAATGTTTATTAAGATTATGCGAAATAAAAAGACGAACCGGAACCGAGACTCGCAAAAACGCAATTTATGATTTAGGAGAGTGCGTCAGTTCATAATGTAAACCTTCTGTATCTAGAACGTTTTTACGACAAGCGACAGAAAAAAAAGTATCGTAAAAACCGAGGGAAATAAATATTTAGTACTGAATACTGATAGGGAATCACGTTGGTGATTATGCAATGCGCCGTCTTTACATTTAAAATAGCCTGCATCGGAACTACGGGATCCGACGTGGCGAATTCTCCAGACGGAATACAAATCGTGGAAAATTTTTGAATTGTGAAGTCGCCGACGTTATTCTTAGTTTGGATCGTATGTTTGTTGCACAATCAATACATTTCAAGTAGGTAGTCATGACAGTGGAAATTAGACTTTATATACAAAGTTTAGTTACGGGTACACATTTGGGATACAATTTAATATAATTTAAATAAACAAACTAAAATAAAATAAACGGCATTGCTCCGTTGAGAATTTGGACTACCTGTAGGCTTGCAATGGTTTTTGGGTTACCTAAATGTTTCAGTGTAGTAGCTGTAGTATTTAGTTTGTAGTTTTTTGTTAATAAAGCCATACGGCCGATAAAACAAAAATAATAGTCGTCAAGAGTTTTTCAACGTCCTATAGATTCATTTTTCAAAAATGTTTTAGTAACAGTAAATCTCTTTGTGAACGAGTTCGTCCGAGGACGTACTGTCACCATACTTATTTCTACCGTAAAATCAAACAGTGCCGGTGAAATTAAAGGCACATGAGACTTAACAACTTTATCTCTCAGGGTGATGGGCGCAGTGCAGTTCGTCACTTGTGACGATGCATCTGCTATAGGCAGAGGTTCCAGCTTAACACCAGGTTGGCATCGCGCCTGTTCCATCACAACTCCATGAAATAAAACGCAATGTCATCAGTTGAAAAAGAAAACAAAGAAGATTTCAAAAGTACGTAAATCATCGCTTAGGTCTCATTAGTGTTGTGGTCAAGGTGAATGACACAGTACTTTCGCAGACGCGGATTCGAACCCTGCCAAGAAATATGTTTTAGTTTTGTCGAAAAACACTGTTTTTTAGAGGACCATACCGTTCTAGATCCGTAGGTTAGTACTTTCAAGGAAAAAATATTTGATATATATCTATGTATTAAGTGATATAATAACTTGCGACTGACTGTTACTTGTTACTCCGAGAGTTAATGGAGCTTCTTCATTAGGTCGTGATGCTTTCTCGAATTGAATTCAATTAGAAAGTCATGTTTATCAATTTGCTTCGTATGCATACGAGTTAGTAGTTTGTTTTCAGATTTCGGCCAATTGGAGCTTGTTAATGCAATGGGCTGTGTTAATGAGCATTTGAGTGGGCGCATTTAGTTTAAGTTAGCCGCTTTAACTCAAATTGATTATTAATTATACAATCTATGACTTTTTTTACACAATATATAATTTAATTCTAATTCCTTTAAACGGTTGAATAGAAAATTAGTTTAAATATTTCAGCAGGATCTCAAGAATTAGTCTGAAATATCAGAATGAAAGTCGAGTCTATGAAAGCTAGGTCAAATTCTTAGTGCCTATAAATATTTTAAGCCGGATCAAATACAGTTTCAAATTTAAAGAATTTAGAAAATATTCAGCACATTTTCTTGTCGTTGTCACGATGTGTCTGGAATAAAAACATTCACTTTTCTAGTCCATATTTTAATGTGCTCCGGATAAATGAATGGCAAAAACACAATGGGTATTTTATGTTGTTTTTGTTCAATTCAACATGTAGACTAGAAGTTAGATTATTTATGAGAGTATCTTGTTTAGGATTCATTTTCAGCACGTGTAAAGCTAGATTTGCATGAATAACAATATCCTCATTTTAAAAATCTACCTGCTGGAGAAGACAAATCGAAGCTGATTTATTCTATCCGACGACTTATCGAGGTCGACTCGATTTTTTATTTAGTTTCAACTCCAACGTGGGTTAGAGATTTTCATCGAGAACGTCAAATGGCAAGAGAGGGTTAGTTCAATTCTTGTTTGGAGTTAAGCGTGTGTCATTCGGCCAGTCATAGCGTTTCAATGCATTCATTATCCTAAGACTTGTTAGCGGGCAGGTCAGCGAAGGTGCGTACGTGGAACGAACGTATGCATACAGGTCCTTTATCCGCGGGTCGTTCGCCTTCGGCTAATGAATCGGACCCTTAGTGTTGAGCGCATTGTCAATACCAAGCAAAATATGAACATGGAACGCGCTTAACGCACAAAGCCAGATTAATTCCCATTTAAACGTGTGAAATTAATGGTGGTGCAGCGGCTGTAAAGGCTGCCAGTGGGCCGACGTTTTATTTGCGGATAGCGGACGCTTTGAATGACTGTCGTTGAATAGCTTATCGTACGATTTGTCGTGACATATTTCGTTTCTTGTTTCGTGTTTTATGGGTCCGTAAAATGTCGCAATTAAATCACGTTTAATATCACAATTACATTGAAATATACCAAGATTTGACAACGGCTTATGTGAAATTCTGTAAACGTTATCATATTTTACGTAGGAACAGAATATGTATTTTAATTTAGGTATAAGGCGAGTGGAGTGAAGGTACTCTAAAGAAGCACTAGGGTGGGTATATGAGGCGCTGTAAAACATTGTATGCTTGCAGCTAAGTGGTGCATAGGATCCCGGTGGATTTGCAGTAAGCGGCTCGAGAGCTTGTTTGCCGGGCGCTCCATTAAAATGGGATCAGCTTGGATGCAGATCCGACGGACGTAGGTGCACTCAGGACGTGAAAGACGTTCGAAAAATGGATGATGTGGTATATTGATTATGGTATCTAAGTGTAGTCGATTCAGTACATATTGCGTGCTATTATTGGATGAAGTTTCATAAATGTTTTTGTACAATGCGTTTACAACTAAATTATGTAGGTACCTATTCAACAATAACTCATTGCAACAATAAGCCATGGCTTGTATGTTTTTTTAAGAGCCTATTTCACAAAACTAGGATAAAAATAAAGGAGGGTAGCATATCAAAATTTCAAAGTTACGAGAGGAAAAAATGTAGTCATGTGCGGGTTACGAACCCACGTCATCCACCCCTATAGGTAGGGTTGACCTGCTGCTTTGATCGACTGAGTTGACATGACAATGAGTCACAACCAAATTTTTTCCTCTCGTTCTTTAACCATCTTATGGGGATGGAGCGCCAACTTTTTTTTTTCGTTCAACTTACGTTTACTACAAGACTAATTATGAAATAAGCTTTAAACTTGTAAATGATGACGCAAGCCTATAATTTTGATTATTTAACTTTTGCTATAACGCGGTTTACATTACAAAATTATATTTACGACAGGAACAATTATAGTAGCGGGATTCGATCCGCGTCATCAACCGGTATCGTTCAGTCAGTCAGAGTATAACCCCGGGTGGATGACGCGGGTTCAAATCCCGCACATGACTATATTTTTCTTCTCATAAATTTGTAATATAATTCGCAGAATAATTCGTTATTGCAAAAATATACGAAGATAGCTTTAATCACTGTAATCAATGAAATATGATAGACCTTTGTGGTGACAAATTTAAATCATTGCAACATTTTTGGACGTGCATGGTGATACACGTTCAAAAATATTGCATTGATTTAAATTTGCATTGTATTGACTTTTATGAAACTTGACATCTGGCAAACAGCTGTAGCAAAGAAATCTTATTTATTAAATTACGCCGTACATATAGCTCTATGTAAGCAATGAGACGAGAAATAAGTTTCTCGATGAAGCAATGTAAGCAATGACCTCTTGACTTTGCGTCAGTTGACAGTGCGTACTAATTGCATATCCACGCTGCTGTCACATATCATTGAAGTCCATACCAAGGAGTTCTCTTATAGTATAAAGTTATCTGCTTAATTAACCTTTGGTGAGATTGGGCCTTAGTCTATTTCCGTACAGAAACTAGACTAAGAAGCGATTTCTTTTGTTGTAGGCTCTGAAAAACCATTCAAGTATACAATAAATATAACATAATATATACGAGTAGATCCTAATATTATATATTATTAGTATATCCTATCATTAATTCGAAAGTGTGAGTGAGTGTGTATATTTGTTGATACGCATTTGAGAATCACTATCCGGATGTTACATATAATTCTTAGATTCTAGTAATAAATTCTAGTAGTATAATTCTTAGACTCGAGTATCCTAACACCATGTCCTACTCTGGTTATCTGGATATATCCAGAGTAGTACCAGGTGGTGGGTTTTTGCAGCAAGAGTTTGTGGGTTGGTTCATTGTGGGTATCACGGCAGTGTCAGATATTCTGCCTTATAACAAAAATGAGCCAAAGATAAGAACTAAGTGTCTAGCAAACAACGTGAAGCAGAACGAGGAAAGGACACTGCAATTAATGGACAGGCATCACGCTTACCAACAGCAGAGCAACCTGTCCGTCTCATTTTTTCTAGACATAAAAAAAGGGTCCAGACTTAGTATACCTTTCATTCCGATTTACAGTTTAGGGAGCGCGATATAAGCAATTTTAAAGGACGACGGCGGTGACCACATAAATCAATTAAGATGCGACCATAAAAAATAAGATACATACATCGATGTTTTTTTGCCGCTATTGTTCTAGCTCATGAACACAATCTCATCTAACGGTAAGTGATGGTGTGGTCGAAGATAGTCAATAGGCTTAACCTAAAATAAAAACTGACTTCCAAAGACAGCTGCCGGTATAAATAGCCTATAAACATAGCTGCCTTAGGCGCTTGGCGACAAACTTTCTATTTAGAGTTGGTAAGCCAGGCGGGCATTTACGAAATACTCTACTAGCATACTAAAGCCATAACGTGCACCGTCGAACAAAGGCCACCCCCATTAGAGGGGGTTTGTGATATTTCGCACGCTTGTCCAGGTCTTCAGAAAGCTAAGCTGCTTACCTACTGGTTTCTTTCCTTCACCGCCTCTAAAGACTCCCACACGGAACCCCACGGGGGAGCATCTATTCACCAAGCAAAATGCATGCATACTTTTTAATATAATTTTTGTCCGGCTAATGATATAAATCAAGACACAAAAAAGAACATATATAAACATCATACTAATTATACATGATAATTATATAATATATTATTATTATTATATTATATAGATAAACTGTAACTATTGTGATAATGTTATAACTCAAAACTAAGCAATAGTAAATCATTATAGGAGAGAATAGAACGGCCTTAGAAGATTTAATTGTGAACAATAACTACATTTACATACACGACACGACCTATCGATACACCACACACAATGTGCATAAAGTATTGTTTTAGCCCCGAGCGCCAGATATGTGCCAGTGATAGTCTCAATTAAAACCCTACACTTGACTTATAGCTGCAAAACAATTGGTTTCGATTAGCACTCGACAAAGCTACTAAACAATAAAGCATTCATCTGATATGCAATGCCGATGTTATAGATTTTAACAGATTTATGTTTCTGACCACCGCAAAGAATGAACGGAAGATCAGAAGACCTTTTCTTCTGATTTTCTGCTCAGCAATTCTATTATACTCAATTAAAAACTGTAGATATTCATCAGATGCTTATTTAAGATGTTGAAGTGAAATTGTTTTTCAGAAGAAGTCTGGAATGTTGAACGTGTATATATGTTATCGGTGATCTGTATAATCCGGTATTCTATAGAATACCTAAAACGTGTAGGTAATGTATGAAATATTATTTAATTCATACTTTGCCCAGGTATTCTATACAATACCGAATGTGCAGCCGGTAATGTATGTAAAAGACGAGAGCAAGGAAGGAGAAGACGTGCGGGCGGTTGGCAACAATGGTTAGGTTAGGCCAGATTTTTAAGTTACACGATATTTTTTTTGTTATTTTGCTGTAGAAATAGAGAGATACTTTTTTCATAAAGATTATTTTTAAGGAGCACCCTAATTGTTAAAATAAATAAAGTTGATTTTATGTATACATGTTTCATTTGACCGTCATTTATCTATTTATCTATTTATTATACACAAAGCCGGTACCCTATACAATTCCTAGGAAAAGTAAGTAATGGACAATCATTTCAATAATATTTCATACATTGCCTGGACGCCCCTGGTATTCTACACATTGCCTGGGTATTGTATAAAATATCTGAATTAAACAGATTGCCGGTAACATATACATACTTATACATTTATATTTATAAAGGGGACATAATTTATAGTACTGTCAATAGACGTCATTCAAAGTTTTTTTTTAACTTGCATATAGATAATTTTTTTTCAATAAGTACGCTGGGTTTTTACTATGTAGGCAAAATAATCCAATTTCAAGTCAAAAGGAACGCATTTTAAAATCTGTCCCTCATAAGGCACTCAACATTACATCAGTTTGCAAACAAAAGTTAATACTAGGTCTCTAAGTATAGGGATAAACGCCATGTACGATCAGGCGACTTCTACTGAAGGACAGACTTTAATATACAAAATGCCGTTATAGCGGTGGCGTTTCGGTCTAAGTAGTACTTTAATAATATGTTATAATCAGTATGATAAGACGTTGATAAAAAATAATAATAGATTTTGTAACGAATTTCAATCATTACAACGATAAGGCTTTGTAACGACTGAAATTACAAGCGAATGCTCGTTATCGCGATAACGAATAATCTAATCTCGTTATACAAATATATTAATTTGTAGAATCTTACAATAAATTGACAATGCACCTACAAAAGACTACAATTCTTTGTGTAAAGTATGTTACTGTCTGTAGTTTGACTTTTCATCACTAACTTAAAAGCCCTCTTGTGAGAAGTGGCTGAATATGACAATTTTGAGAAACGTTCATAACGTTTGATAGCACGATTGCTAGTTCAAGTGCTCTGGCTCTTCCCAAATCTACTACTGATATTATCTCATCACAGGCAGAAGTATAATACTGTCTTTCACACGTTCGCGAGCAAGGGTCTACTGTAGTCATAGAATCACGAATCCGCCTTGAGGCACTCGTTGCGTAATTGTTTTAAACTCGCCTTTTAATTGTTCTATAGGGATAGCGATTTATTGTCCGACGTGATCTCCACAGTAATACCATTCAGATTAATTTGCAGTGCCATTTCCGCGTCGGCGGGCCATGGGAATGCAACGTCTACGAATTTAATCAAAGATCATTTCGCTCGAACAATTTGCAAGGCAATAAAATTAGCATTGGAATAAATAGAATCTATGGTTATATGTTCGATTTGCAATTATTTCTCAGAATTTTGCTGCGTGGGCTGATTGGTTGTCATTTCAGTGATAGGGTTATATGAACGCCTAGATTTTTTCCAATTATTCGCCAACGAGTTCATTGGTTTGTGACAGGCAAGGAAGGTTGTGCACATCAAGACATTTGCATACTGAAAAGCAATATTCTAGATGCGCCATGCAAAAGACAAGAGTCACTGAAGCGTGGGCACGCGTTCGAAAGATTTACGAGTATATTTAAACTGGTTTTACATTAAGCACCAACTGGACCGATTTGATCGTAAAATCGGCCGTTATGTCTCCAGACAATATCGTCGCTGGTTACCACCCAAGCGGACTGTTGTTAAATTAACTCCAGCTTAAGTACGGCTCGACTTTGTGGTCAGTTAAGTTGAGATTTCTATGTTTTCCGTTTTGATAAGGTTGAGTGATGAAGCTGTTTAAGATTCAATATTGTTAGAATAATTAGTTTCATTTTGGTAAGGTGTTGGGTGCCGGAATGGAAGTGATTCGCCGGTAAATAGAGCAATTAACCCGGCGCACGCCGCCCGCGATTGTTCGGGCGCGACTGGCGATCGCTGCGCCCATTGTCCACCTAAATTAACACTGTCTACAAAAAACTTACAGTTTTAGAAAGCTGGGTTCAGCAGCTGATTTATTCGAATCAATGAAAGAATATATAAAGAACTTAACGTACCTAATCTTACGAGTACTTGATAAGCAATGAGCTGAAAATGAAACCGATTTACTACGAGGATAGAATTTTGGTTCAAAATAAAAGATTGTGACTGTACTGTGTGATTTCAAATGATATATTTACAGAATGAAAATTTGTGAAATTTTTGGATATTTTCACATGGCTGCCCAAAAGGAGTGTAATGTTTTTAGGGTATATAAAGCGTATCGTAAGAATCCTTACATCATCCCGAGTGGCATTGTTAAGCAGAGCAATAATGTTATTGATTTTTTAACCATTTTGTTTTATAATGGATAAGTCATTATAAAACAAAACCTAACTAAGAAGTTAACAAGTTTTGTCCTTCGAAATATGTAAACACAAGTAACTACATTTCATTAATCTGTGGCATCAGCGTAACGTACGTATCAAATACTGTATTTGTGAAGTCATTCGTGTATGAATAAGTTGAGTTTATTCTGGATCAGTTTATTTGCGTAGTTGATCACATTGCGAACATCTTTTGTATATTTGTTATCTTTGCTTAAACACTGACTGACTTTTTAATTCTAAATTGGGTGACATTTAACTCAAATAGAAATGATCGTGGTTTGCGTATAAGTCCATTAAAATTCTAAGTATATATACATCGTAGCTAAAATAGACCCTATCCATCCACTGCCGAAAGTCGCAATATTTTATTAGACGTCAAAAAGTTCAGTGAAAAGCCAATCGAATGGCAGCCGTTGATTGAATTGATTGAAAAAGAAATGGAGAGGGGGTCGGGGAGGCCCGTCTACCGGTATTTTTATAGCCTGTTCACGTCCAAGAACGCGAGGGCGACACATTCTCGACGAGGCGACGTTTTTGCAGAGAGCCAACTTTCATTAGACACCGCGCGCCGCAGGGACCAAGCCGTTTCCTTTTAATAAATGAGTTATGCGTTTATATCCAAGATGGCCGCCAGCTATACCGCAAGGGTGTCAAGAATGTAACGATGGCCGTGAGCTTTTTAGAGTTACACGTTTGATTGTTTAGATTTTGATTGGACAGGTGACGTCATCAAAATTAAAAATACTACGGTACTATTGTACATCTAATCCCATTATCCTAATGCAGATGTGTAGGTACAAGTAGGCGCTATCAGAGTTTCCCATTTTTTTATGGATCAGATCATTCATTAAAACTGGTCAGACTACGACATAAAATAACTGATGCGCAGTAAAATTTACTTCACACTTTTCGAGGGCTACCGTAATGCCCGTATGAGGATCGAACAAGTTGATAGCGAGCTGTCAGCGTGGTATTCATCAAAAATGTGCGCAGGTATTTCCACATTCGGATGGCACGTACGATCTTTTTGTTGGCTGTAAACGTTCTCAAACTCCGCCAAACGCGCAGTTGTCAGCTTTCGGTGTATTTATTTACTCATTCATACTTTTCTTGTATGTCTGCGATGTTATTTATGACCTTTCACTACCTTAGCATTTTGCAAACGTCTACATCATAAACGTCAAAGTATTAATCAATTAAAGAGGACATCTCTTGTTGAATTTTCAAGTTCAGCAAAATAAACACCTATCAACCGCTGCTGGAGACGGCCGAGACTGGTTCATTTTTTAATCGAGATTTATATTCGAAGCCTCTTAGGAAATAAAATAATCACGGCGGCGTCGATTTGCATACAATGGTAAAATAATTTTACGCGCGTTTCGCCGCGCTTAATTCTACTTTTTATTTGGCCTTCCGCGCCCTATCTACGAATCAAACGGCCAACGGCCGCGCGCCCATTTAAGTGTTAACATTTTTGCAAGAACTTTCAATACTACTTATGAATTTGTGCGATAAGTGGTAATCTCGTTAGTATTGAATATACAGCACATTCGTGACAGCAAAAATATATTTACTCTATTGTAGTAATAATCAAACATAAAAGATTCCACAAAATTCTTTTAAAAGAATATGTTACAAGATACTGATTTTGTCATGGGTAGAGGAGCGGGCCGACATCAAATAGGATCCTATCGGCCATAAAAGCGCATCAGTCGGGCGCGGGCGGTGGCGGTAGGTCTGTACTTTACCGGCTGGCAGACTGCGTGGCGAGGTCGCTGGGCGCTCGGGCCCAGCAGTCGACTTGGCGCCGCCGCACTCTACAAATACACGCATTGCTTTTGTCGGCCGACACGACACAACACTACACACGGCATGATTAAGCCCTCCCATAGGATATCAACAAAAGTGGAAATATCTATCAAAACGGAATTTACATTCAGAGCAAACAACGCCAGTCATAAATTCAGCACAAAAGTGCGAGCGACGGCCGACTAGCAACAAAAGGGCATGACTTTTCCCGCAAAAAGATGATCCTTAATCTGATTAAATCTCCATCGCGGCGGACGTCGGACCGTGAAAGATTAATGAATATTTGTGCGAGGATTCCCGGAGCTGGGTTAGCACGTAGCGCTGTCATAATCATATTAGCTGCGACCGGAGGCCGGCTAGGCGGTAGGCACGCACGCACGCTCCGCTGGGCGGCCTTTGGTCGTAGTGGACACTGACCACACTGCCTAGATAGGTAATACAGTGACACGACGCGACGGTGACATCTCAATTTACTCCACGTTTTGTGAAGTGTCCCATTCGCTAGAATTAGCAAATTATAGACGATTAAATTACGCTTGGTTTTGAGTGTATAGTTTAGAAAGAGCATTCTTAATTACTTCTTAAAGAATTTATATTGCAAAACAGTATGACACCTGTTATATTTTATACCAGCACAGGAATTGGGTATCTACTTAGCAAACCAGGATAAAAATTAGGGAGCCTATATAGGTCAGCCTGTTAATAATCTTATTGCAAAACAGATACGTAGATCAACAGCTTTTGTGTGAAAGAAGGACAGACCGATAAATACACTTTGGCATTTACTCGTATAATATGTGTGAAGTGGGATTATTTAAATTATATATACAGTCATTTATGAGTGAGCTTGCCCGAAGCTTTGAAATAATGATTACCAATATAAACTTTATTAAAACTGCTAAATATAAGAATTTATTTACATTTGAGAGATCGGGGAGCTCATAACTGAAATGTATAAGTAAATTGCGCAATTACTTATTTCAATATATTTGGCTAAGAGTCTACATTATAATTTTTAATCCGCCTTTCATAAAGAAGTGATTGCAAACATGGGGAATGAAATGAGGCGATACGCAACGCGTTAATGTAAGTGTTTTCTCCGTATGAATTATACATTGGACGGTGTTCAGACGGACTCTTTATCTCGAACGTTGGTCGCATCCAACACATTATGCTGTGAAGTGCGCTAGATTTTTATTATTTATAGTCTAGGAAATGTAACCGGCCTTTGGACTTTAAAGCGTGGACGAGAAAAACAATCAAGAGAAATTGTGAACAGCTAGCATTAATGACGGTGCCCGACCATCCATTGCCGCGAATGCTATCGAAAATCACAATTGAAATTATATCATTTCCAATGTGCTCAATAAACACACTCGTAAAATATCAATTGTTAAGAAACAGAAAGAAATTAAACGTGAGAATGTATTGTTTCATACAAACGTGAACAAAACGAAAATCGCTGTTTGCGCTAACCAGCTCTCAGATCGTTTTCGACCTGCTTTCGTGAACGTAAATCCCATTAAATAAAAGCATTATTTATGACGTCCATACTTCCAATTGAAAAAGTATATTTGAGTTATACACAAGGGCCTTTGCAGACATAAACATCACCTTATTTTTATTTGGAAACGGCCAAAGTATAATATAATTCACTTGGAATAGGGACTATAAAATGTGAGAACGAACATTATTACTCGGTTTTGTTGAAAGTTTACAGCGATTTTATATCAAAATAGAATATTCGTACACTAATCAAGGCTATTGTGCAATATAGTGTCCTTATAATAAGTTTACTTAATAGGTTTATGAACTTTTAACGAAATACCACGTAGGTAATTAAAGGTATCACATTCAATGTTCGCGAAAAAATGTTAACATATTTCAGTGTCTGATTTGTTTCCGAATGGACGAAAACATTTACAATTCAGCTCTAATGTATCCGAATCTGTTAATTCAGATTTAACTTATGCAATTACAACCCAGTATACATAAATGGATACGCGATGCCATACGAAAATACTGCCTAAAATATACAACTTATAAAACTTAATGCAAAGCTTCTTTGGAAAGCTCATGTGAAAATGAAACGCGCAGTGTTAGAACTTCGTTACATGAAGGTGTGCTAGATATTCGGAAAGCGTTATTCGATGTCTATAGAAAATAAAATTATCTTGTAAAGACAAGTCCGTGTGCCAATAAGGACTATTGGTGGTAAGCTATGGGGCTGTACCAAATAAAGCAAAATCCAGATAATCTAAAGATTAGAATAATGTACTCCAAAGAGTTAGTTAATGCAGCATGGTACATTAGAATTGACGACCTCCATCGAGATTTAAGAAATGGGTGTCGTTGAGGATATAATAAAAAAAAAAGCGAATCTCATGAACATGGGCTTCAACACTACGTGAATGTTGACGTCCCACCGCCGGCTTGAGCATCACCGCATATTGTGGCATTGTGAACGGGCCTTTTGTAAATGGTCGGCTATCGGTAGGTAAGCCTCAAGTAAAAAATCTGTCGCCAGCAACTAACAGTGCGTTCCAGCAGCAGTTCTTGAGAGCCAGTAATAAATTACAGGCACATGAGACTTAACAACTGTATGTCTCAGAGCGATGGTTCGTCATTGTGACTAAAATCATTATCGCTGAACATCAGGTGGGCCCAGTGCGTGTTTCGTCACAATCGCAAAAAAATAGATTTACATGTTAAGAAACAAGAACATACTGTCTTCGCCTCAATAGGTAGGTGATGATAATCTTTTTAATTTTACTCTATTATGCCGAATTAAATAATAAGTCTGTATTGTGAGCTAGATAGTACAATAAGGGCCTGTTTCAGAATGTTCGAGTAATTTCCGGTTATACTACCCAGAACATATTTATTAAACAAAACACTATCATTGCGTTTCACTGTCATCGATTTAGCCTATCCATCGGTTAAAGCTTGAAATGCGCAGCATGTTAACTGTCATTTTTATCATTCAGTTATTTTATGTGTTGCATATCAACCCGAAACTTTAATAGGACATTCTGAAACGGGCTCTTAGTATGGCAAATTAAAAAGTCTATGTTACAAATGCAACCCGTAACATTAAGCAACACGTTTTCATTTTAAAGCAAGTAGAAAATATTTTTTTAAAGTTTTATATCTTCCTTAAAATAAACATCTCTCTTTACCTTTATACGGGGAAAGAGTTATGGAATCGCAGACACTTTACGACGCTCGGCCGGTGCAACCTGGCCGAAATGCCAAGTATGTGCAAAATTATCGCAGATGGCCGCAATATATTACGATATTACAATGAAAACACTGACAACGATGAGCTTAAAGCGTCATAATCACGAGTTTCTCGACATATTTGGTAGTTGTTCCGGCAAGAATGTAAAAGCAGTTGCGGCGTCGGATCGGTAATTAATTATTCGCCATGGCCCGCGGCAGTAATAAAGGCGAACTCATCAATGATTCATCGGAGTAAACAAAGAGCGCGCGTGTACCGCGGGCATTATCCACCATAAGACATCATAAACGGGGCACCATCATCTGAGCTTATAAAAAATTCATGTTCATCTCACATTTCGGCGCCCCTCTTAATTTCGCGTGAGCTTCTTCTTCGTTCGTGTAAAAACTTCGGGTGTCTTTTTATGACTTTTACTGCGGTATAATTGGGGTGGGGCGAGCGTTCGCGTCCCGGAGGTGACATAAATACACCCCCCTTTCTCCTGCTACCCGGCTTAATCTTATGTAAGGCTACACGGCACGGAAGTAGTGCACATTAAAACGTTTCTTCGAAAAGGTACCTCCAATTAGTTTTACGAACATCTTGCGGTTTTCGAATACAACTCATAGATATTATACTTTGTATTAACCTATAATTATTATATGTGGCATAAGAAAAGCTTGCTTGAAATATAATATAAAAAAAATAAATTGAACCGACTTCCAACACCCAAAACTGTGAAATTTTGAAGGACAGACCGCGCAGCTCACCATCCCAACGCGATGCAAAGTCAATAATTATAAAATTTGAGCACATAATTTCCATCTTACTCTATTACAAGTTACGGTATGAGGCGCTCGTAGCGAACTTTGCTAAACCTCGTAATCGGTTAAGAACTTAACCGATTACCAAGCGATTAAGCAATGTTCGCCGCGGTCATGAAATGGATGGGTGATCGCTAGTTACACTACTGCGCGCTTCCGTGCTTCGGAGGGCACGTTAAGCCGTCGGTCCCGGTTGTAGTCTTACGATGGTGGCCGGTATAGCATGGTGGTATGGCACTTTGCGAATGCCCGCCTGGCTACCTACCATGCACCCACAAGTAGAAAATCTATCCCCAAACACGGTATTCCGGCAGCTGCCCTTGAGAACTTCTAATATAGCCTGAATAACATCTTCAAACACATCATCACTTACCAGTATCAGATGAGATAGTGGTCTAAGGATAGAATATCTATATACTAATATTATAAAGAGGACCGATTTGGATGAAATTTGGCATGGAAATAGTTTGAGACCCGGGAAAGGACATAGGATAGTTTTATCCAACTGCGCAAAAAGAGGTTAATGGTTTTGCACGATCCGAAACGCGCGAAGCCGCGGCTGGAAAGCTAGTAAACTATAAAAACAAAATATGCCGTCGCGGCGCATAGTTTCTAACTAAAACCTCTCGGTTTCGATTCCCGTACGTGAAGAAAATGTCCTATAAAAGTTCCTACATGTGATATTCGGTTAGCATTTTTTTGAAATTATTTAGAAATTATACCATATATCTCCAATATCTTATTTAAATGGTGTTGTGAGTTGTAGGAATGTGAGTAAAGAGAGAAGTGTAAGTTCGGTGCAAATGTACTATGACAGTGTGCCCCCAGGTGGGTGCGTCACAAATGGCTTTTGTGTGTTACATCTCGCGACTTATGTTACATAGTTCCCGACCTTTTATATAACTTTAGCGTACACAACACAAACAAGTTTACAACAAATCAAACACAATACAGTGCAGTGCACAAACAACACGCGACTTGAGAAGAACATCCTCGTTCTAGGGTTTATTGCTTCTTACAGAGTACTACTTTAATTTTATGTTGGAGATTTTTAAGGCGACTACTAAGAAAAATAATTTCATTTATGAAATGTGGTTCAGAGCATGTCAAGCCATATTTAGTGAAGGGTTCCGTAGTCAGTACCAAAGATTAATCTCCAAGGTCGGGAAAGATTAGATTTCCTCGAACAAACTGACTTGGGTCAGCTAATTATTATCTAATAATCTATTATATTATAGTTATGATAATTTGTATATGAATAGAATTTTCGAAAAGTGTTTTTAGTGTGGTAACTTGACCCGCATAATATAAAAATCTAAAAGAGCTCTTAGGAATAAAGTATATTACAAAATTACGTTATTGTAAACATACGTTATTAGAAATTTCATGCAAGTAATAACGATATTAAGGTGGATGTCACGAGTAAGGAATTTTTATTTTTCCATTACTTTTCTTTCATACAACCTAAGGGAAGAACTTTAAAAATTCAAGATAGATTTGGGGCTGGCGGTTTAGTAGCTCGTATAATACGCGGCTGGTCAAAATACAGTCATGCAAATATTACAATCAAATATGTGAAGATACTTATAGAGCTAGGTAAACCAACCGACTGAAGATTTACTGTTCTGAAATTTTATACATAGGAGCTTCTACATATTTGTCCTACCCAGGGCTATCAGTGTGTACGTATAGCTCTGAATATCCCAAATGTATATAATAGTAAAACACTAAGAGTTTTTATCGGTCATTAACATTATAATTATTATTATTACCAACGGGATATTTACCGTGTTTTTGGCTAAGATTTTCAACTCTCTGGTTTTTGGTTAGTTATGAGCTCCCGATATTTCGGAACTGTTGTAAGCGTCATGATCATGATCAAAAATATCGGGAGCTCATAACTAACCAAAAACACGGTAAATATCCCGTTGGTAATAATAATTATAATAGTAAAACACGTTCATTGTCTCCATGTCTCCTGTATAGTATATGTTGTTGTATGGTCTCGTCAACAAATGCGATTTAGACTTGATAGAGGCAGTATCGATGCACGAGGTGGTGTGACGACCGGAGGCTTGCCGTGTGCATGTGTGTATTTATTTGCAAATACCGAATAGCTTTCAATATGTAGACGCGGTGACTCCCGTCCCGCCTGTCGATCCACTCCAATATCGCACTCCTTGTGAGACGTCACGGAGGCGACGCCATTATGCGACGCGACGATTGACTCACACGGGAGCAGCACTACTCCGCATGATAGATGGGACCCAAAAAACATATCCGTAATTGAGATTTCTATTATATAAATTGAAAGCTATCTTTTATCCTTGTTTGTTTACATAATGTGAGTGGCTACGGTAGCGTCGTCGTCGCGGTGCTATCGCGTTTCGGAAGTGTTCGCGGACGTCAATTTGTATATTGTCATTATTAGAGTTAGCGCGGAAAGTTTGGGCGCGTTCATCAATCATGGGGTGACGTGCGACCGGTCCGATATCGCGCCTAATACGTATTGATTTCCCACTTAGCGTTTTTCTTGGGAATCGCGGCGCTCCACCCTTCCGCCGGCGAAAGCCTAACGAGCTGTTTGTCCTCCACTCGCGGCAACTGGGGCGACTGTCGCTTCACACCTAACCTACTTACTGACCCACACTTATAACACAATTATTATCTTCAATCACACATCAATACACAAACGTCAATTAAAATAACACCGACAAGAAATACCAATAATAATGGCATTAGTTACTGCTAGCTGGAGGAATTTGGAGAGAAGGTAAGTATCTCTGTTTTATGAACAGCTGTTGAATTTATTCTTGAGATCTGTTTAAGATCAGACTTTAAAATTTTAAACAATAATTTCAGATGAAGTGCCTAAAGTAGTCTGAGTTTTACAATACGTATTTTATTATATCGATTAGATTGTGTTATTGTAAATACATACAATATTTATATAATGTAGTTCTTAATATGTACACTGTTGGTGCATCTTAAATAAATAAATACATTATCAACTTCGTATACATAACATATATCACTCATATATATGGGTTCGGTACAGAACTGACGAAATACACAAGTACATAATTAAACAAGTAGTCATTTTTGTGATTGGCAGCAACACATCACTTACATCGATGCAAGTGGCAATGTGCTGCTCGGAAGAAAGCCTATTTCCAGCTTAATCTTCTTTTACGACATCCAATAGGAGTAGGTTTATGTACATCTATCCATCACTTCTTATATACAATTTTTACATACCTGGTCAACAAACCTAAGAAATTGAAAACGTTGTTCGGTATTTTTCATAATTTGTATCTTGAATTCGATCTATCACCTGTGCCGTAAACATCACAAAGTCACAATATAAGATGGAAATATGGAAAGCCTCAAGGGAGCGGCAATGCGGGCAAAAGTAATAAACGAAATAGCAAAATAGGCAAATATTAACGTAAGAGCACTAGGAACATTGGTTATGAGAAAATGGAAATCTCTAGGCTCATATTCCGTATAAGGTAGGTGTACATACATTTGCCTAAATGCTGTAGGAAAAGATTCGTCACCAACATAGTGGGGGCCAAGGGGGAGGCGAGAGAACAATGGTTTCGGTTCTCACACGTGTGGAGGATTATTTGCATTCGGAAATAAAGAGAGGAATGATAAAAGAAAGGCGCGAGCGAGGTCCCACCGCCTCAGGGAGGGGTGTGGGAAATGGAGGAGCCAGGGGGGGTGGGGTGAGGTTGGCCCCGCGCAGGGGGTGGCAGCTCGTTACGCGAACAATGGAGAAATAATGTACAGATTGCAGTGAGCGATGCGCGCAGCGACTCAGGTGTCTTAGTTGAATGTGGACAGCTCCACCCATGATTGTTGCTGGTGCCCTAGTACACTCTTCACGATAATTGTTCAACCAGACAAAGTATTAACTATAAACCCATCAGGTTTAAACCAGATCACTTTACAAGTCGAACAAAAAAATTGTACACTTTGGCAACTTTCTCGAATTACCTACTTTCTTTCTTTTTATTAGTACAAGCCATTCCCATTTTGACTACTTTTTCATTAAATCATAACAATAGTGACATTTCACCAAGTTTCCTAGTTAACCAACATTTTTTTTTTTTTTTTTTTTTTATGATTGGTTTTGTTCATTTTCCACAGACTCCGGGGTCCGTGCCATTTTTTAAGTTAACCGAGAAATTTGTTAAGTATTTACATTACTATGGGGAGCATTCTTACATACTAAATGGGGGAACACAGTTTTAAGGAAACTACTACTAAATAGTAGCAAACAGATTTGCACAGGCATTCCGAACGGACCAGTGTCCTCAAGCAGCACTCGTTCACGAGTTGACTCGCGTGCCAGCCATCGTCCTCCTCAACCATTTTTGAGGGAAGAGGGCGACCCGACACACGATGCCACCGCTTGCCAACACATTTTCGTGAGCATGACTGTTCCGAATGCCTGCACGAATCCGCTTGCTAATAGGGGAGAAAACTATAATTAAACACTAAATCGTTACACATTACAATAAAAACTGAACTTTGAGATGTTCTTAGTCTGCCTCTCCGACATCCATTCTCACCAGGACATCTATCACCACACTGTTGCGATCTCTGATTGCCATCTTTAAGTTATAGTCGCGGATCTCTTTGCGTCTTGCAGCCACCGCTCTCCGAACGAACCGTCCAAAAGCATCATTTGCGTCGTCAGCGTAGTACGTGAATGCCCCGGTGTGTCGTGAGACTGCGACGACTGCGTGTGGGACGCTCTCGTGCAGCTTCATTCTACCCTTGGTTTTTATTGCGATTACTGACTCGTATGTCAGTCCCTGTGCTTCGTGGATTGTGAGGATACGAGATCCCGTGCCTGCTCCGTAGCCCTCGTTGGTCAGGGTCTCCTTTTCTTCCTGGGTGTGAACCAGGAACAGGGTGTTTGGGAGGGTTTTGGGGATTTTCGCATCCGTATATCCTTTCTGCTCTAGGGACTGGATACGGGGAGCCGAGGAGTATATACCTGAGTATATTTCCCTCAGTGCGTACGCGACATCCATTGGGTTCCGGTGCGTGCACAGCAACTCTTGGCTGATGTTTGTAACCAAGTTAGGGCGATTGTACCTTAGCTCGAAGAGATCTTCTCTATCGATATAAGGTAACTGATTTACATCTCCGATGAGGACAAGTTAACCAACATTTCCAACCTTCCATATAAATAAATTAATAAATGTCAATCATTCGTTCATACAAAATGTCTTTATATCACCATCATTTTTACTATTAGTAACAGCTGTTATTTAATAGTTTACTATTTTGATTACGTATTGTAAATTAAAACTGTTTTATCGTATTTTTTTTTAAATAACTAATTGCGCCTCCAGGAAAGATAACAGTTTTTTTTTGTAATTTATCATAGGTTATGGACAGTAAAATAATCAAGAATAATGCCTAATTTATGGGACAATATTTTAAATAATTTTTATTCTAAAAAAATAATGTGTAGACTACGAAAAGCGATACTATTTGCGTATATTATACGCGTGCTATTTTACTATACGCAGAAATAGCGTGTATTTGCATTATGGTAGAAAACGACGAAGAAAAGAAAAAAAAAGATGAAAGGTAATGAATAGATTCAGGCGTTACTTTGTGGAAATCCATATTTATTAATAATAAATAATCTCGATCGTGCGCTCGGTGAGTCAAGACCTCCTGATAAGATGCTTCGTTTAGAAGCGAAACTAGTCGGATATTCTTCCGGTTAGGCTGCGTGATGTTTGTGACGTCACGTAGACAACAGGAAAATTAGGCGGAATTGTCAGTAGATATATAATTTTATACTTTTTTTAAGTGTTTTATTTAAATATTATTTAATGTTTTTTAAGATACTTTTAAAAATATTTGTTATTATTAAAAGATGAAAGAATAATAAAAATCATAAAGGTTTATTTGTTGGCAGATATTGATTTAAAATTATGCCTGCAACGGTTATCTAAAGTTCGCTTGTTTAATATTTTTTAAATTAATTTTATTGTATAAGCTCATGTATTAAAAGTACAAGCAGAATATTTTTAGTTTGCATGAGATTTTGTTTTGATTATAATAAGAACAATGTTTTAACCAACATCCAAAAAAGGAGAAGGTTCTCAATTCGTCTGTATTTTTTTTGTATGGTTGGCTTCAGAACTTTTGACTGGGTGAACCGATTTTGAAAATTCTGTTTTTGTTTGAAAGCTGATGCCTGTTGTTGGATTATCTATTTGTCAAAATCGGTCAAGCCGTTTTTGAGTTACAGTCTAATAACTGAAAAATATTTACCTATCTTGATGATATTAGTATAGTCGTTGACAATGAATGACAATCGATCTCGTAAGTATCATGGGTCACTAAAAAGAGTGAAACCGATTTCGACAAGGTATTTCACACTTGGATGTTGAAGTCGGTTCCATTTTTTGGTTAACATTTTTTTATAATGAAGTTTTCTTTATTTATAAGAACAGGGATGCTTGTTCACAAAAATACATTGCAAATTGAGAATGTTGATATGTGATTTACAAACAGTGGCAAGTGACTAATATGTATAAGGAAATGAAAAAGTAGTCACAATGGGAATGCTTGTAGTAATTGTTTAGGCAAAATGGACGTAGGTCTAATATTTACGTAATATTCTTATACGAGTACGAACATTTTTGTTTATCGTCATTTGTTTTGATTATAAACTTACTAAAAATACTATTAACAATTCTTCTATTGAATCAGACAGTATTATATTTAATCAATCAACACTATAAAAACATTATATATAAGCTATTTTATCTAGGATGTTTCAAGCGGAAGAAAACATAAATTATTATTTCTATCACCTACAAAAGACAAAATATTAACGTCCGTATGGATTGAGGAGCCACTCCAGATTTTAAACGGAAACTTACGACCTAATTTAGTAGCAATGTTAAATATTTTGAAGGACAAATTCTAGAATCGTTGCTCAAAGATCGATCGAGGTGATTCAAAAAAGGTGCTCTAAATGTTATAACTCATTGTGGCATCAACTATTGAAATGATATATATTAATAACATATTCAATATGTGTTGTTAAAGTCCTAACTATTAGATCTTATGGATAGAAATGTTGAAGCATTAATATATAAGTATCTACTCAGGCATGCCGACCCATTCACTCGCTACATTACACAGAATTATTCCGTAATAAACTATTCTGCCGTCAAACATATTCAGGGGGCAATAAAGCACCTCATCAACGTCCCGACACTCCCAAGCATAAGCGTTAACTGATTTTTTAATGTGCATAGATACGAGGTCGTAATGTTTAATAAAGGACGTGTACATAGGAAGCGCAAGCAATCACAACAATCACCCCATCCTCGCGTGACACCGAAAACGTCCTCGTTTATACAAGTATAAATTAATCCATTTAGAGCGGTCGACCGGCACCAACCGACGATTAACGGAAGCTTCTACTTAACTAATTTATCCTCGGGTGGTTTTAACAGAATGGATAGCAGTGATTACGGCAGACGAGGATCGTGTGACGCTCGGCCGAGACGCGTACGCAACTGCCGCAATCAAATGTCATTTGCGAATTGTTCCACGCTTATTGCCGACTGCAGGGCACGGCTACTTATACTTGTGAATAATCAAAACGATACGAATACAGTTCTCGTGCGTACATGTCATTCTGACAAGAGATTTTCGGAATTACCAATCAAATACAAAGCGACGCTACAATACGGTCGACAAGAGCACTAAATGTTGGAAGGTTATCGTTTATCGATGACAAGAGACATCCTGTCAAAGATATTTACGGCTTTAATCCATCCACTGTAGCTTATAGAAGGCACGATTCTATAGTACAAGGTGGATTTGAATTTGATATTTTCTTGCAATGTACGTACTCGGTACAAAGAAGTTTTCAGGCACTTCAGTCGAGCAGTATTAATGGCACATAATTACTCAATTATAGTATGGTGAATTACTATTCCGTAACAAATCACCTCCAGATGCTACCGTGGTGGATTTTGATGTTCTTTTTTTATGAGTTCCGTAACCAAAGGGCAAAACGGATCTCTATAAACTAGTTTCCGCTCTCTGTCTGACCGACCGACTGTATGTCACGTCCGCCGCGTTCATGACTTGGATGGGTGACCGCTAGTGACTTTACTACTGAGCGCTTCCGTGCTTATGAAGGCACGTGAAGCCGTCGTCGGTCCCGGTTGTTGTCTTAGGATAGCAGTCGTTATAGCATGATAGTAGGGCATTTTGCGAATGCCCGCCTGGCTAGCTAACACCCTCAAGTAGAAATCTGTCGCCAAGCGCCTAACGGTGTGTTCCGGCAGCTGACCTTGAGAGCCAGTTATTCTAGGTTAGCCTGAACAAACAACATCTTTGACTACATCATCACTTAATCAGGTGAGATAGTGGTCAAAGGCTAGCTGTAAAAAAAAGTTGAAGAAATTAATGAACAAACCTATGAATGAAAATGGAACAGTAACATCTTTTCCATTATTTCTTAGGAAGAATCCCTACCATGAGAAATTAGACGATAAAAAAGTTCTCCCAAGCACGTGGGGTGTCATTGTTTAGAGTTCAATGATTAGATCACAAATACATTTGTATTTTTATATATATAGTTATCTAAAGAAATAAAAATGGGTCTTCAGTGGTAAATTTTAAACCATTTTGTAACACGGTCTACCTAAAAAAAGCCTAGTTAGGAGTCCGAAATTCCGGCAGGTATATTAGGTACTCGTATGTACAATATCCTATTTAACTAACAAGTCCGACTGAAAATGTGTTTGACAAAACTGTGATAATAGCAACAAACCTATTTTGTTGCAACCGTAATGCAACAACCTGTAACATTTACAGAATCCCTAAATTAGCCAGGCTCGTTTCGCACTTGTTCATTAAAATTCAAAACACTATCTATCCATTTAAGCGAATAACAAATTTACAGATTTTTGGACAACAACATATAAACGTGATACTAAGTAAAAGTAGTTGAAGTAAATTAAAGATATTTAAATTTCTGATATTTTAAACCAATCATTTATTTAAAAATTTACTCTAAGATTTGCAGAGGGAAAAGCAATCACAAGCTAAGGTAGGACTCGAGCCCCAGTCTTCAGATTCATGATGCATACCAGGCGCCTTATCCACTAGGCTACCTATCTATATATATTTATTTCGTTGATTATGCATCACATCACGCCTGTATATCTCTGAATGGACAGGCCGGGACTCACGGCAGGTATAATATTAGGTACTAGTATGTACAATATCCTCTCTATTTAACCAACAAGTCCGACTGAAAATGTGTTTGACAAAACTGCGATAATAGCAAGGGCCGGGCTAGGCGATATGTTTTGGTCCTATGAAATAGAAGGCGAGTATATTGCCACTATAGCGCCAATCAACATACTTTCAAACAGCTAGTGCATTTCTTTTATCAAAAAATAACATCTTTTTTTCTGCTACTGACAATTATCTGCTACTAAACTGTCTGACCCTGAGATAGAACCTCGAGATTAAAAAGCGACGCTTGACACCACTCGACCAACGCGGAATCATGCGGTAGTACTCTGCAAATCGTATTTAGAAATAGCAGATAGTACCTATAACAAGCACATCTCATATGTAGTATACGCAGTAACCTAAGTGGCTTAAACTATACGTAGTCAAATGTTTGTAATCCAGCAAGGCCGCGACATTTTAATAACATTGATCAAATAGAACAAAAGTATGTGGACCGAGCACTCGACAGAGATGAAAGTTAAAAGGGTCGTGGGGGGCGCCGGCGGGGGCGAAACGGGCGGGGAGGGGAGAGGGTTGAATGTCTTATTCCCTCCACAATTCAGAGGTATTTCGTGTTCTTCATACGCAAATATATCCTCGTTACCGAGGCACACGTGAGGCCCCGATTGCGTGTGCGTCTATGAAGTACCCCCGGCAAGTGACTGGGTGACTGTAGATTGGCAAAATAGTCCCTTGTAGGAAAATTGGATCTAGCAATCAAACGGCGAACCCGACAAATGTTCAGTCGTTATCGTGCGCGCTCTGATTTGCCGGTGCTGTATCTACTTACAATACCTATTTGGTTCTTTTGTCTAAAACTAAACTTTTCCCATCCGCGGTAATACTGTGGACTCATTCATATCGTTATCGATAATCGTTCACAGATATAGACTTCTAAATAAAAGGAAACTTCTCAAATAGACAGGATGCTTTTTTAACCGATTCCAAAAAAATAGGAAGTTCTCAATTCGTCTGTTTTTTTATATTTGTTATCTCAGAACTTATTACAGGGAGAACCGATTTTTTTAATATATCTTTTTTTATTTGAAAGTTCATGCTTGCTGTGTTGTCCCATTTACATTTCATCAAAATCGGTCAAGCCGTTTTTGAGTTAGACTCAAAAAACTGAAAAGTTTTTCCTTATCTTGATGATATAGTCATACCCAGTGAAGGCCAATCGATCCTGTAAAAGCAAGGGAAACGAAGGGCGAAAAAATTTACCTAAAAAAATGTAACCGCCTTCAATACTGAAAAGTGTGAAATAACTTGTTGAAGTCGGTACCATGATAGTTCAAAAGTACGTAATATCACCATATTGTGCGCATGCTAGTGACTTCGACGAGTTATTTCACACTTTTGAGTGTTGAAGTCGGTTCCATTTTTAGGTAAACATTTCTTTCGCCCTTTTTAGAGTCCCTTGCTACCCCCTTGTATATTTATTACGCGATTTTTCTTCCAATCGTGAATGGATTTTGATGATTCTTTTTTTTTGGTGGAGTTACCTCCGAGTTGGTCCTATTTACATTTCGTCAACGTCGGTAGTATAGCAGTAGTTTTTAAGTTACAGTCAATTGACTGAAAAAAGTATTTCCATACATGAATGATAGTGCTAATTGCAACTCTTGCCGATAGCGAACAGTATCTAAGGCAAGTGACAAAAATCTTGAATGCATCACTAAAATTAAAATAAAATCGGCCCAATGCGAGTCGGACTCGCGCACGAAGGGTTCCGTAGCATTAGCTATACAACATTAGACTTCATATTTTAACCCTTTTTTTTGTTTTAACGTGTGCGAGTCCGACTCGCACTTGGCCAACATTTTGTATTTGTTGTTATAGCGGCAACAGAAATACATCGTCTGTGAAAATTTCAACTGTCTAGATACCACCGTTCTTGAGATACAACCTGGTGACAGACGGACGGACGGACAGCGAAGTCTCAGTGATAGGGTCCCGTTTTTACCCTTTGGGTACGGAACCCTAAAAAAGACTAAACCGATTTCCAACACTGAACATTACAAAAAGACTTGTAGAAGTCAGACCATGATTATGTGAGGATAGTGTTTTAAACCAGCATGGCACCGGCTTCAACGCGTTATTTCATACTTATCGGTGTTGAAAGCTGCTACCGTTTTCTTTTTATACGAATGCCCAAAAAGGGGTGTAATATTTTCAGGGTTCATGTATAAGTATGTTTGTCAGTTTCTTTAACCCACTATAACTTCGAAACGGCTTAACTGATTTTGATGTAAGAGATATTTTATTCGTTTTGATAACCCAAGTGACACTAGGTACATAAAAAAAATAGAAAAACAAACTGGCGGGTTTTAGACAACATACTGTGAGGAAAATAAATGTTTTGTCCAAACCTATTGATTGGGGTATCAAAATGAAGAGCTTTAAAAATTGATTCCATAAATATATATAACTTGCAGTTTTAATTTCAATAGAACGATAAATGGCTTAACGAAAAAAAAATGCAGTCGTGTTAATACTTTTTTAATCAATTTATACCTGTTTCAAATATTTTGAACCCTTTTACATTTATAACCTTTTGTTCATTAATTTAATTAACGAAAGGTGCTATAAATTACTCGTATTATGAAAAAGGTTATAGTTTTCATGACGTCAGAATGGTAGCTACGCTGGGTTTGTTCTTCAGCCTAGAACCAATTGTTCCTTGATGCTTTTTGTATTGATTTTTTTAATGTTTAAAATGATAACATGGGCAAGTCGATACTAAGCCTGATGATAAGTATAACGCCTGTTATTTTTAGTTACATTGACACCTTTCTCGCTCTGTTTGACACTGCTCTCCGTTCGTCTCACAGTCGTTCTACGAGACTTTAGCTCTTATTACTTAAGAAACTCTTTCAAGCTCTATGGGTGTTTGTAAACATACAGGCTGTCATAACGACTTGTACCTTTATTGAATCTTACTTGTATTTTGTTGATTAAACGCAATATTCTAAAGGCTTTATTTTATTTATCATTACTCCATCGCCCAGTAGTTTCACTTGCTGCAGTGCCTCACGCCTACAGACAATAGTGTGTGTGTGCCATAGATTACCCTTTGGGTAATCTGCCATAATGTGCCATAGATTACCCAAAGGGTACCCAAAGGGTAATCTATGGCACATGATAATCTATGCCATAGATATTTGGGTAATCTATGCCATAGATTACCCTTTGGGTAATCTATGGCACACACACACACTATTGTCACCCAAAGGGTAATCTAATCTAGGTGGTAATCTATGGTGGTGCGCACGGTGGTGTTAAAAAGTATAATATTCTGTATGGCTCCCTTATCATATACTAAAATTCCTAAACAAATAAGAGATCTTGATATTGCAATGTTTAAACGAAAACTTGAAAGATTATTACCCAAAAATATTACTATACAATTAATGAATTCCTCATTGACAGGAATGTTTCAATTTATATTAATAATGCCTAAAATAAAATTTATAATTTTGACATTGCTATTCTGACATATGTAATTTTGATTTTAATCGAACTAAAGAATCTCGAACCAAATGAGACGTGAAAGATAATATTATTAAAAACAATCGCACATAATTTTATATCATGTTATATAACATAGTTTGTAATTAGTATATATATAGTTTGTAATTAATCATAGCTGTCAATATTAATAGATTAGATTCATTTTTTAAATTTTGTAGGCCACATCTGGCAAGGACATGAGTTACGAAATTTAAGTTGCTGTACCACCTAGTATGCTATTGTATGATGTATACTCACCGTGTTCTGACAGATAAATTATTTGAATTAGATATGTAGATGGCAGAAGGCTGGCTATCTATTGCATGAGTACGTAACGGACTATTGCATGCACCACAACAATCGCACAGTAGACAATTTACCACTACCTTCAATCTTACATATTATTGCTTACTTAACGACATGTATTTTTACCACGTATAAGTTATAATATGTAATATGTATTTATCTGAAGTGAATTTTAAATTCTTTTGAGAAATAAATTATTTAAGCCGTATGAAAACAGACGAGTTGGCGTATTGTAGGTGTTTATTACACGAATTTGCCTACACCTGTGGAGATCTAAGTCGTGACACCCCAAACTATGTTTTTGTTTACTGAGTTGTCGATATCGATTAACAACAACAATTTTCGTCTACTGTCCGGGAAGTCCCATCTGAATTTTAAAAACATTACTCCTTTTGGGCACAGTCATGTACAAAACGAGATATGGGTGTTAAGCATACAACTCACAAGATGAACAAGACTGGCTTTGTAATGATAGGTGATCACTTAGGACAAGGTGCGTCGCCTGCTAGTTTACCTCTCTACACCATAAAACAATGTACGGGAGTCAAACAAGGCTGTCAATGTCACATAAGCGGGTAGTATGCAATTGCTTGTAATGTTTACAACCCATCCAACTGTAAAGACGTGAGAATCAATGTCAAGCTCTTCGATTGAAACGGATATGGCGTCAACAGCAATGGGTAATACAAATATTAAGGTGAGGAGGTAGAGGAAAGGAACGTAATTTGGAATACCATTTGGTTTCACGCTGGTATTTTTTTTCTATTGGGTTAATATAAATAAAACCTTTATTTAATTGAAGCCAAATTCAATAACACAACTAGGTAAAATTTTAGGTTGAAGGCATAATGACAGAATTCCGTTTTCAACATGTGGTGCATGTATTTTGGAATAGAGGTATTCCAAATTATATTCACTATGCTTAACTTAGTAATGTAAAGTATTATTACGCCATTGTTTAAGAAGAAAATAAAAGACATGAATACAAAGGATATCCTGAAGAGCAACTGTTTAAAATCGGTGCGTAAAAAACCTTGAACTGTAATTTGCTTTCCGTCAAGTCAAAAGTTAGTTTGGGATGTCACTAATTACTATTTATATATAAAAAGGTTATTTATTGTATAAATAATAAGCTTAAATTTAATCAGTCTTAATCAGTTTTTCCATTTAAATAAATGAGCTTTTAGAAAAAATCACAATCATCCCATCTAGCTTCATAGGCAGCATACGCACCGTCTACAAATACAAATTATGTTATTGAATAATAATAAACGGAAGACATGAAACTTCCGTAGAGCTAAATACCAACCTAACCTATGCCAAATTTTAGCTCAATCGGACACCAGATAGTGTCTACTAAATGAATAGTAAATCAAGCTAAACTACCTAAACATAACAAATTATGGTGATGGGGATAGGTTATATACGTACGTCAAAAATTTTCATTCACACTCCTTCACACTTAGGTCTCTGCTGGCCATTTTGAGAACTTTGCGAACTAACCGTGTAAAGATGTCGACCGATAGCACCTAGATTTTATATTTTACGGCCATCAAAACTGGATAGCATTACTAGTTTGTGCGAAACCCTTCTATTCCAAATTGCCTACAGTATTCCAAGTTACCTTCCTTTCCTCTATATTCAAGTCATGATATTTAATAAAATTTTGGCGCTGCGACGCTTTTATCAAGTTAAATTGCACAAGTTTACAATAAAATATGCCGCGTTCAACAAAATAGGTATAAAGCCATAACGAGAAGAAAGGGCAAGATCAAATACAAATCATTTATTGACGACACCAATGTCATAAGTCCAACAGTGTAGGAAATCTAATCTACTAATCTGAACCTCGGAGAAAATCTTTTTGACTGTTTTTATTATTTTAAATTTGTTATATAAGCTTATTATAAAATTTATATTACAATATTTAACAATTTAATAATTAATTTACAATTATGAATTCGGATTTATAGTGTGTGAATTTTGCACCCAGGACCAGTAGTTGTTGGGAACGATATTCTCGAATCGTTGACCATAATTTTTTTTTCTTCATGATAGGTTCGCGGTTGACCACACCCTGCCTGATGTTAAGCATTGATGTGGTCTAAGAAGGAGCACGCTTACCTAGAAGAACCTATTTACTCTGGATTTAAAGACACCCCTGTTGTATCCATCATATATAAAATCCAAAATATTTATCAATGAAAAACTGCTTAGTTAGGTACGTCCAACTTCAAAAATGAGGTCGCCCGAAGAATTCAACTCGGATGGGCAGCTATTGGGAAGTTAAGCGATATCTTCTCGTCGAACATCGCGCAGAGCCTGAAGACCAAGTATGGACCAGTGTGTTGTCACTGGTGACTTATGGCGCTGAGTAGCGGTCCTTAATTGTGCCCCTTATGCACAAGCTCAAAGTAGCTCAACGAGCTATGGAGAAAGTTATGCTAAGAAATTATTCCGCGATAAAATTCGTTTTAAAGGGGGTCCTTGTTCAACAGTAGACGTATACTAGCAGATGGTGAATGATGAAATATCTACTTATTTCTACATCAATCATTGTAATACTATCTTCCTTTTCCTGTCTTTATTCCACGCTTAGTGGTTCAGGTACAACATATGTGTATACTGTCGTCAACTTTCATAGGCATTTCATTCTTCGCAATAATCATTCTTCGATCCACACCTCTTTGAGCCTTCCTTTGCGTTTATGCCTGTTTGCATTCATACTTAGAACTCTTTTATTTATAGTTTTCATCCTGTCGCATGACTTGTTAATACCACAGAATAAAAAGGATCAGAAGGATCATTCCGCAAAGCTATTTACATAAGCAGCTCTAGCTACGAAGCAATAAAATGTACTTCAGCTCAAGTTAGCCATTGGCCACTATCACACCTGATGGTAAGTGATGATGTGGTCGAGGATGTTGTTCAGGCTATCCTAGAGTTACTGGCTCTCAAGGACAGCTGCCGGAACACACCGTTAGGTGCTTGGCGACAGATTTTCAACTTGAGGGTGGTAGCTAGCCAGTCGGGCATTCGCAAAGTGCCCTACCACCATGCTGTAACGACTGCTATCCTAAGACAACAACCGGGACCGACGGCTTAACGTGCCCTCCGAAGCACGGAAGCGCTCAGTAGTAATGTCACCAGCGGTCACCCATCCAAGTCATGACCGCGGCGGACGTTGCTTAACTTTGCTGATCGATTCAGAATGGCTAAGCAAACTTGGCTACGAGCGCTTCAAAAGCCATCAGCCAAACAACAAAAAAATGTCCAACAGAGCTCTTAAATATGTATATAGCACTTTGTTTTGTGTAGGCCAAAACTTATCTAATTGTATGATAAAAACATTGATAAGACTCAGGAGATATTAATAAATAGTTATAAACCCAAAGTCATGATGGAAACTCACTATTCCTTTTCCTTACTGATACATTAGAAGTAGCTACAGCGATAGTAAATATATTAAAAAATAAAATTGACGATTGTTTTCCTGTGAAACGAATACTGATGAAGTGTAAAGACGAGTCGTGGGTCACGAGTGACTTAATAAACCTCCATCATTTACTAAGTGAAATGAAAAACTTAAAAATAAATTTCCCAAATAATATACAACTGACTATAAAAATTGACGATTATCAAGATAAATATGACAAAATGTTAAAATGACAGAAACAAAATTATTATTATGACATGATAAACTATTCGTTTAAGTGCCAACTTAAAAAATGGCTTGTTGAGCAGACATTTTATACATATGACGATTTGTTTAATGTTAATGATAATGTTATTGACATATTAATGAATTATGATGTTAAAATTACGAATGAGATTATTATTATAACGTGAATACTTATTGTATTACGTGTAGACATTTATAATGTACATATGTATCAAAATATTGCAATTACTTTTTGTTTGACGTGTATTTGTAATATCAACAAAAATGACTATGACTATGACTACGCTCGTCACTCTGAGACAATATTCTTATGTCAAATTCGTTCAGTAATTTAACTTGCTACAAGTGCTCCTTAACGCCTAAACACACAAGTTTTTGCATACTACTTCAAGACAATATCTAACATTGCATTGTTAGCCCATCAAGGCGGACTCTTACGAAAGAGACCTATATACTTAATATAGGTATACATAATACCTATATACTTAAAGACCTAATAGCATGTACAGTATGTGGTGTAGATTGGTATCTAGTCCTAGCTTACAGCAAACTAAAAGTAAGTAATTGTAATACTAAATTAAAAAATAAATAAAAAAAACCCAGCCAAGTGCGAGTGGGACACGCGCACGAAGTGTTCCGTACCATTATCTGTTATTTTTTATTGTATTTAATATTATTTATTATATTTTAACTAATTATATTTAAAGATAACATAAAAGTAAATATTCTGTGAATAGTTAAAGCGTATATCTGTCACCATTATTGGTATCCAGCAAAGAAACGGCAAAAAATCAAGTTTGTTATATGGGAGCCCCCTTAAATATTTTATTTTAGTATTTGTTATTATAGTGGCAATAGAAATACATCATCTGTGAAAATTTCAACTGTCTAGCTATCACCGTTCTTGAGATACAGCCTGGTGACAGATGGACGGATGGACAGCATAGTCTCAGTAATAGGGTCCCGTTTTTACCCTTTGGGTACGGAACCCTAATTAAATCCGAAATTAGGAAATTTGCTGAGAAACTAAAGTCATTAACATAGGCTCTTAGATCCCATTTGAGGTTGCAAGTTCAATTGATTGTTATATTATTGATTTATATTTGGAAAACAACACCCATATATGATTTTAGAAAAGGCAATTAAGAAACATTAAGCTAATTAGATGTCATTATGGATAATAATATTTTATAATAATTTTGGTGAACATATAAAAAAATACTAAAATATTAGGCAATAAACTCACTGCTTACTAGCCCTTTAGTAATGGTATGCTTGTACAGAATAAATCTAAGAAAATGCTTTGGTACTTAAATCATTAAAAATTGATTACTTGGTCTATATTATACATATTATACAATGTCATGAATTGGGGTTAACCCAATCGAGGTCACAAACTACTGATACTTGAAGGGGACATTTTCAGCATCTTTTCAAGTCAGCTAGTTGCTGACATCATATTGCTACAAATAAAATGTTTATATGGAACACATAGAGAACTACAACTGTTAAGCACCTGAATTAAACAAGGAGACCTTTGAGTAGATATGATTCACTCCTGTTATAAAGCATTTATGGATGATCCATCTGTTTATGCTATGTATGTGGTGGCCGCTGTAATATGTCTGGGAGACCTCGCTCAAGGGTGTATTATAAACAATAAGTGAGTAACTGGGGTTAATTTGCTGTTATTTTGTGGAGTAGATAATTAGCTGTAATTTTGATACCAATAATGTACAGTTTGAAACCATAGTTTTTCCACTATGTTAAATAAGAAAATGCTATTTTTTCACATAACATGTGTGTTTATACCTATTTGAGTTGACCACTGCTTTTATTTTTTATTTTTTTTATATGCTGATAGGTTAGCCTTTGACCACTATTTCACCTGTTGGTGAGTGATGATGTGGTCGAAGATGTTGTTCAAGCTAACTTAGAATTCAGGACAACTGCCGGAACACACCGTAAGGTGCTTGGCGACAGATTTTCTACTTGAGGGTGGTAGCTAGCCAGGCGGGCATTCGCCAAATGCCCTACCACCATGCAAAACTGTAATGGCATTAAGTAGTATTCTATAAATTACACTTCAATTACTAAACTTAATAAGTATACTATATAAGTTATTTGGATACCAGGTTCCTGCTCCTTGTTTTTGTTAAATTTAACATTGTTCATTTTATCTTTAATACTCATTGCACAAACATAATATACTATATTATTTGCTATGGTTGGCACTTTTGTAATTTGATGTCTGGTTGTTCTACAGAGTACATCATATACTTACTGTATCAGCCGGTTCGTCCACTGCTGAACACAGCCTCTTTGCTTAGTAATCTAGTACATTTTTGTATTTATTGGATGGGATGATTATTATTGGTTTTTCAAGTTTTGGTAGTGGCAGATAATCATAATAAGTTTGATAAAATATGAATTAGAATAATTAAAATATTCCTCATTTTCTTCAATTGGTTCATGATCGGCCAAAGATATGGGATTAATTGTAAAAAGAAACAAAAATCAACAGTACAACTTCATGGTGGAAGTGGCCCATATCTTTAACATCTTAACAAAGGAAGCTTATTTAAAATGGTTTAGTTTGGCAAGATAGATACAACAGCTAACATGTCTTCCTCATTAGAGCTCATCTTGAAAACTGAGAATCCAACAAAAACAAAAATGATACCAAAAATGAGTGGAAGATTTTTTTGAGGAAAATGTTTTTTCACATCTAATGAAAAGAGTTGGAAGTTTAAAATACATTTAATTATCAGAGTCATATGGTATTTTTAAACTATAGCATAGACATCTGTATCTTCTCAATTTGTATGATATATGTGTAAAACAGGGGTTTTGCTGTAATTGCTAAGAAGAGAATCAAGACAGGATACAGCTTCGTACAAACTTAGTTGTACAGTACTTGAATTACAGTTGGTTTATTAGTATTTGTTACGCTTATGTTATAATTGAAATCAAGTTGCATTTTGAGTTACTGATGCCTATAAATGCTATCAAGGATACATTATGAGTTACAGCAGGAAATTTATAAAGTAATGCAAACATAAAAATTTACTTCCACTGCGTCAACTACACATTGACATAAGCAAGCTTACTTGTAACCCCTCAGTAATAAACACCTGTAAATTTTTTATGTTATCAGGTGACAAGCAATACAAGATTGAGCATCTCCAGTGGATGAAAGTGTTTTCCTTTTTTTTTAAAGGCATAGTGTGGGAACAAGCATAAGGCCCATCTGATGTGAGGCGGTAACCTCTGCTAACAGGTGCATTTTGTCAAGTGATGAACTGCACAGCGCCCACCCTGAGAAACATTTGTTGAGTCTCATGTGTCTGTGATTGTACTGGCCCTCAAGGACTGCTGCTGGAATATACTATTAGGTACTTGGTAACAGATTTGCTATTTGAGGATGGTAGCTAGCCAGGCAGGCATTTGCTAAATGCCCTCCCACCATTCTATGAAACTTAAGCCAGCAGTGCGGCTCCAACCAATGACCTGCGGCACTGGAGTCCATAGCTATATCTGTTTGGCTATCATTGCTTCAAATTCTCTCTCTCTTCTTCAAGCAATAGTAAAGAAGATCTTATTTCATATTTATGACAGTTTTTACCTGCCCACATCATTTATTTAGTTTTACCTGGTATAATTTACACTGACAACTAAATTCAAATCCTGTGATGCCTTTTAATTAATAAGTGCATGCCGATTACTACCAGGTGATAGGTCTCTTTACCGAGAGTCAGTCTTGGTGGATAGTACCACAGTGACCGATATTCTGTCTCAAAGCAGTATTGTGAAAACACAGCAGTGTTTAGGCATGAAGGGCACTGTAGCAAGTAAAATTACTGTGCAAACAAGACATAACAACTAATGTCTCAGAGTGACAACTGCACTGCCATGTCAAGTAAGTAGAATATAGATCTTATTATGATTACAAACACTATCATACGTTAGGCAAAAATAACAATAATAAACTTTTAGAGCACAATTTTTTAATTAAAATAAATTTGTAAATTGAATATAGTTGCTACACTGCAACTGTTATGGCTAGCTGTGATGCTTCCAATCAGGCAGACGATTTGTCTATTTCATCACTACTAATAACAAAAGAAAAATTTCATAAGTGGTAAGTAAGGCTTACAATAAAACAAGAGAGACATAATAAAAAAATTGGTAGATCCTTATTTTCTATCTCATTTATCCTGTATCATGGCTTAATAACTCTAAACCTTTTAAGAAACTAATATACTTAAAATTCCAAAATTTAGGGGTTTATTCATTGAAGTCATTTACCCAAGTGGGCCATTTTTAAGTAACTTTACAAAGAGGGATGATGAGTGCTTTACAACAGATGTATTTAGAAGAGGCAGAATATTTTCCGGTGAGATACTACCAGTAAATAAGAATTTTTTTCAGCATGGCACACTAAAGTATAAATGTTTCATCAACTTGAGTGGAAGTAGGTACACCAAAAAAAGAAACATTTTTTATGCTGAGGAGGTAATTAGTACCAACAAGTAAACTGTGTCTTATCATCTAATCATACCTCATTTTGGTCAAATTCCTCCAGATATCTGTCATTGTGATGTTTTTCATATAATGCTCTGGCAAGCCCGCTTCTAGGTCTATATAAACCATACGATGGTGATCTCGTAGCCATGTCTCCGTACTTTATACTAAGTGGATCAGTCAGTGTAAACGTCCAGGACTGTGAATTTATTTCATCTCTTGACTTTGATCAAAACAGCTGACTTTCCTTTGCATAATAACAAAGCAAATCAATTTTCAGACATTTTGGTTCATTCTTTTGCGGTAACACTTGAGTAATGGATAGTAAATAGGCAATTAAACTCAGAGTACGTATCATTAGAGGAAAACATGCTGTTTTATTCACAATATTGAGTTTCTTGCGAGTTGATAAGAACCACTTATTAATAACCTCACATATCCCTGTACTCTTGAAATTCGATATAATTCACACTGTAACTGGGTCTTAATGTTTAAATGTAACTGTTCAAATACTATAATAGATTTCTCAAGGCCTATTTTGTTAAAAAATGTATACAAAAAGTAATTTTCAAAACATTGTTTTGTTGACAAATGTCAAATTCGTTTTATGCCGTATACGCTAGGTGGCGCTTTGATAGGAATGACAGTAAACTTTCGTTTACGAAGATAGCTATTGGGAAAGTCGTGCCTTTCCTTGTTTTATCTATTCCGTTTGATTTCCTTATTCTTTATTTGCAATAAGCATACAAGTTGAGTAAAATTAATACGCTTTACAATGTGGAGGATATTTATATCTCGACATAATATATTATGATGTATGAAGTGATGGTTTCTATATTAACCCCCATGACCGGTCATTGCCAATACTTTTCTGGCCTTACAAACAGGGCCACGTATAGGTATACGTATGTTATTCAATATCACATTCGCGCTGTTTTCAAATTAGCAATATTACGATCGACAGTCGTTCTTAGTATGTGTGCATATTATCTGTCTTGCGACCAGACAAAAAAGAAACACCAACACACACACGTAGAAAGTACGAAATTAGATAAAGAGAATGAAAATGAATGAGCTAGCCAATTAAGTACCTAAGTACCTACTCAATTTTAAAAGCTACCTCTACAACCAATATTCATACACCCAACTCACCTTATCTTGCTTGCATTCTATAGACGCTTTTGCAACTATTTCCTGTAACACGTAATTAAATTTACCCATCTTGCTTTCACCGGCTTGGTAAAATGTTCTTTAAACTGATAGCTCGCACTTAATTGATGTAGAATATTGTAGCACAAGATGAAAGTACTTATTAACTGGTATATAACAAGGTTTGTCGTTTTGAATTGAACTAAGTATTTATTGTTACACTGTCTAGTTCAGCCTTGGCCGTGACCGGCGACCGCCCGTTCACTGTCTCTAGCTTCGCTTGACCACCTCCAAACCGCGAGATGCCGTTATCCAAACAATTAAAAAACCGGTAAAGTTAACAATATTACTTGTACCTAGTAAATTGTCAAATTTCTGAACTGTAGTAGGTAGGTATTTCATAACATGTGCGTACTTAATTTGATGTAACACTAGGCAGATTTTTTTTATTGCTTATCAGCTACTTTTTACATCACTTATCTCAGCTGATAATATATGATGATGCGGTTGAAGATGTTGATCAAGATCAACCTAGAATAACTGGCTCTCAAGGACACCTGCCGTATCACATTGTTAAGTGCTTGATAGCGTACGCAAAACGGCCTGCCACCATGTTTTTTAACTACAGTACCGTTCAGATCGTATTAGATTAAAGTGTGTGGCTGGTGTAAGACAACAACCGGGACCGACGTCATCACGTGCTCTCCGAAGGACGGAAGCGAAGGCAAAATCCACTTCGAGCAAATGTTGACATAGTTTAGTCACGTAGAGAAGATGGGTGATCGCTAGTGGCATTACTCCTAAGCACTTCCAGAGTGCATCGGAGGGCACTTTAAGCCGTCGGTCCCAGTTGTTGTCTCAGAATGACAGTTGTCATAGCGTGGTGTGGTAGGGCATTTTGCGATTGCCCACTTAGCTAGTTGTCACCCTCAAGTAGAACCTGTCACTAAACACCTAACGGTGTTGCAACCAGTCCTTGAGAGTCAGTATTTGTAGGTTACCCTGTGAACAACATCTTCGATCACATCACTTACCCATCAGATGAGAGTTGTCAAAGGCTAGCTTATCAGCTATAAATCAGTACTTATAGTATTATAAATGCGAAAGTAACTCTGTCTGTCTGTCTGTTACGCTTTCACGCCAAAACTACTGGACCGATTTGAATGAAATTTGGTATGGAAGTAGTTTGAGACCCGGGAAAAAACATAGGATAGTTTTTATCCAGCTGCGCAAAAAGAGGTTAATGTTTTTGCGCGATAACCGACATACGCGCGGGCGGAGCCGCGCCCGGAAAGCTAGTAACATATAAACTGATAAGACATTTTAGACCAAAGCCCACCTGGTAAGCTCCCACTCTTAATTAGAATTTCTGTTGCCATGCACATAACAGTGTTTTCCAGCAGCTGTCCTTTAAAGCTAGTTCCCATTCTAGGATATGCCTGTTTACCATATTCGCCCTCATCATCACTTAACATCAAGTGAAATTGTAATCTAAGGCTGGCCTGTCACTTGTAAAAAGTTCATATTTATTCTGGAATAAAGACTAGGTATATCCTCATTCACCCCTTTTTGCTGTCACACCACACGTATACTTCTCAAGGCTCTCACCTCAACTGCGTTTATTCGACTTTAATCCTACTATTGCCATAGCTAAATGATCACTATTGTACATGTGTACTTCACTTCTCTATGGATTAACAATAGTGTCTTTATAGACACTTTACTGCTGGCCATATGAAGGTATGACGGGTCTATTCATTTAATTTCCAGTATACGTGAATCTGAATTTTAAATTATTTTTACAAGGATTTCTTTTTCGCTATTTAGAACTAGCATAATTATCCTTATCCATGTTTCCTTTATTATTTTCTAAGGTAAAGATCAACACATAAAATCAAAAACAAGTAAATAGGTAAGATAAAACTTGCAATGCTCATCTGCTATTAAATTAATACTTCATAGGTATGTAAACTTACCCCTTTTCGTATAGGTGGCACTTTTAATTTTTGATCAAACATTGTTTGATGTTAAATTCTAAAATAACTTTTTACACTGACGTGAACTCTGTAATTACTTACGGTTTGATATGACTAATGAAGTAGTTGAATAGCGATATATATACATATCGTTGCACAATGGTTTATCTTAACAGCGTGTACTGAGCGATAACGCCTACCGTATAACGATAATTCAAAATTATATCATAGTTTTCGTTAATCATTTATAATCTACTAAGTACCAACTTCGGTCTTGAAAATATTTGTAGCGGTGATTATAGTTATTATGAGCATTACTTTAGTGCACTCAAATATATTCCTTGCCTTAGCCTAGAGAACACTTCAAATTTAAAATACCCCACAGCCATGGGCTGGGACATGAGGAACAGGATAAATGCAGGATGAAATGACGGCTGGTCTCGTGGTCAACGCGGACCCGATGGTTTAAGACCATATATACATGGATCTTAGGCAAGGAAAGATGGGGATGAAAGTAGATTGCCACATGGCAGAGAATGTGTAGCGTAATTGGAATTTACAAGACAATTAATGAATATGCTAAGGGCTTTCAAAGCAGCAGTGTAGTCACAGAAAAGTTAAAGAGTATTTTAATGGCATGGTAAAAATGTCGCATGAGGAAGGACGAAAAGCATAATATGTAGATGGGGGTGTTGTGTATAAATGTGGGTGGAAACAGGACTTGGCTAGGAAGGTCAAAAAATATGGATGGACCGCGTGAAGAAGGATATATGTGTTTACAGGAAGGTGTGATTAGTGATGACGAGCTACAGAACAGAGTTGAAGAAAAACATATGTTTTGGTAATTTTATATTCTTTGGTATTTAATAATTAATGTTGGATGTGTGGATTATCAGTTTTTTCGCAGCTAATTTAGCCCTGGACTCGTGGTATAGCCCAAAATTGAATTGAGTGTAAGTGTTACAGTCGATCTGCTGCTCGATTGGAATTAGATTGAAACGAATCTGCTTAGCACTAAATACATTTAAGAAGCATAAATGATGGTGTAATGCTAATTTGACCAAATTAGCATCACACCATTTGGAGATTGCCTATAGGGCCAAATAAATTTTCAGTGCTGCCCTTCTAGGCAGTGCAGGCCTTGCATTTTGAGTGAAACGATGACGCATTCTGGGGTTTTTTAGCATGATGGCGGGGTAGCCTTTCGTTTGTCAGTTTTCAACTAAGACACTAATTGGACCCCTACTATCTGCGTTCGGAGAACTGTGCCTCAAATCTCGCTGCTCTCCGGGACTAGCTATCAGAACGTTTGGCGTCATGGCCTTTACTGATAGTGACAAGCCGCGGCTGAAGCCTTCCACCAGATGTTTTCAGCCATTTAGACCAATAAGAGATCGCGTGTCCCGAGGGTAAAAACCTACGGATGCAAGCGAGATGACACCGAGGATTGTCTAGTGCTAGTTAGCGGCATTAATGTAAGGCTATCCGGACAGTGAGGTATCTCATGAGGGTGAGATTATGTTACCGAAAATTCATCTACCCGTATTGGACCCTGAACGGACCAAGTGTTTCTATATATTTTATGAATTTAGTTCTTAAATCCTTTGCATTGACGTACAAAATTGCAGGGTTGTAACATTGACCATTTAACTCTTTGAAGTGTTTTCCATCTAAGAAGTAAAACATCTCAGTATTCTGCTTTCATTTTCAGTCTCCGTCTGTACCTACCATTTTCAATAAAAGTTAATAAAATGGTATTAAAAATTTATCTTGATGACGAAGATGATTATTGATTTGAAATTTAAAAGTGAAAACCTTGTGGTGTATTGTATTTCGATTGTTTGCGTTCTATTTTCAGTGCTATTTCATGATTATTGTGTAATACATAACTAATATACATAACTAACCTTGCTCGCTGTATCTTCTGATATGTATGTATATATATATTTTGCCTTTATAGGTTAGCCTTTGACCACTATCTCACCTAATGGTAAGTGATGATGTGGTCGAAGATGTTGTTCAGCCTAACCTAGGCTCTCAAGGACTGCTGCCGGAACACACCGTTAAGTGCTTGGCGACAGATTTTTTACTTGAGCGTGTTAGCTAGCCAGGCGGGCATTCGCAAAATGCCCTTCCACCATGTTATAACGACTGCCATGCTTAGACAACAAACGGGACCGACGGCTTAACGTGCCCTCGGAAGCACGGAAGCGCTGAGTATAGTAATGTCACTAGCGGTCACCCATCTAAGTCATGAACGCGGCGGACGTTGCCTAGCTTATCGGTTAAGGACGGCTAAGCAAACTTTCCTACGAGTGCTTTGAAATTCAATAGGTAGTGCATTCCGCAGCACTTCGCATTACATGGCAAGCCATATTTAATCAAAGTATTACAATATCATCCATTTAAGTTACTGATACATATTAAGCCTGGTGAATCCTCACAAACAGCAATTGATCATAATCATACAGCGTTTATGCATGCACCGAATTAAAGGAAAAACACAAACATACACGCGTAAATTTTTGTTCGGGATCAATATGGGCTCAATCGAGCGGCTTGCCCCAAGGCACGACAGCACCGGCTTCGCGGGACATTTAAAATAATTACAAGCCATCCAGAAACGTAACAGCCAGTGTTTTGAGACCATTACTTATTTTTTAATTCAAAAAAATAATTTTAAAGGCACACACTTAGTGCCTATTGGTGCAATGCCGGCAATAACTGCAACTAATATGAGACATGTTATTGAATGAATATTATTATGCAGCATAAAATATTGTTATTGGATCTTGTTCAGTGATTATAAGAGATTTTTGGTCATATTGAAACACTGCAACTCAGTACTGGTGAACTTTAAGGGTAAATTAATAACGTTGAATTTATTTTTAAGGGGAATCATGGACTTTATGTTTTTACAGTATAAAGTAGAAGCTGTCATAATGTAGCCTTAGGTTTTTGCGATTATTACCTAAATATAGTAATGAAACAATTTTAAACAGTTTCAATCGCGTAAAATTATAACAACTAATAGTTGTACTTAAAGTGTTCCTTATGAACAACTGCAGTTGAGGTCTAATTAACCTTTCTATAGTAAATGGCTGTGCTATTCTGATTACTATAGATAAATATTCGTATCTAGACGTTCTAATAAATCTGGGGGTTTCTAAAAAAGAGACTCATGCCAAAATGAGAGATGATGTATTAATGACAATGTTTTCTATAACTTCAACGTCTTTATGTGTCTTGTGCGGCTTGCCACAATTTCACCAAGATGTTATATACGAATATATATAACTTTCAAAGTGACATTCGAAATAGTCTTGGATGTGACAGCCGTCAGAGTAACACTTGATGAAATGTTTCTGGATAATGATTTCATGTTAAAGTTGCAATTCCTTAAACATTTTACGGTTATAGACCTTATATATTATGTCATCTATCAAAGTGTTACTTGATGGCTTAACATGTGTTTTATTTGGCAATTTTCGTTTCAACTGATAGCTGATAAACGTAAAAACGCTATATCTTCTAAACAATTGATTCTATACTTATAGTTGCCACATAAAATAAAGGATCTTATTTGCTTTTGATATGACAGTCGTCGGCTTTTAACGCGATGGTTCTAGGGGAAGTCACTTACGCTACGTCTAAGCTTAGCGCTTCCCGGACATAATATGTAGTTTCATCACATTTTAAATAGCAAGTGTTTTAAATGGGTATATACAATTATGCATGCATGTCTCAGATCCAGTAATATACACGCTTCTGGTTTACCAGTTTCCCATTGAAGTACCTATGTATTTTCAAAATTATTTGGAAAAATAGTTTTGTATGGAAATTCTTATTTTTATATATAAAGTTACTAATAAAAAGAAAACATAGCCAGGCTGAAGCATAACTCATCGGCTCAAGGACTGGCGTTCGAAATTTCACCGAGTTTGAATAACTTGATATGTACCTATTTCAAATATGACGAAACTACTGAAGTGCTATGAATAGACAAGTTGTTAAGTAGACCTGTCATTTATATTATTTATATAAAGAATTTGATAAGGTCCATCTTTTCTATGAAGAAAATAGTAGTCTGGAATTAATAGTTTTAGAAATACAGCCTTCTAATTATAACAGTTGTCTTTCGATTATTTAGATCTTAGTTAAATAGATAATAATAGATTAAATCTTAGTTAATAAGTAGTTTGTGTGATTTTCGTACTCACCGCCAACGATTAACAAATTTGGCTATTGTTTCCCCCTGACTTCAATTAAGTTGTTATTGGCGAACTGCCAAACACTATAGGTACTAAACTGATAAAGAAATAAAAAGTGTCTCACAACAAAGCTCAAGCGGTCAGTTTAATTTAAATCCGTGCTCGTAGTTTTTGCACCCCCAACCGCATTCTCATAGCCGCCGAGATTTGATGCACATCACTTCTGATTGGATCATTACCGAGTTCATCATACCTTCTGCGATCCTCCGGCCAAGACAGAGATGAAAATACAAGAACAAAACAAACCAGAAAGGAACACACGAAGTCCATCCGAGCACATCGCTCAGAAATTATTCCATATCATGATTATTGGAACTTTATTGCACTTCGTAACTAACAATTGACATTAGGAAATGCAATTTCACATTGATTTTGTAATATCAACCATCGTTTATTTTTATCAATGCGGCAAATCCGTCTATGATTTGCGGGTAACCATCTCAGAGCATGTTGGTTGTTTTCTTGCGGCTTCACGTTCCGAGAAAATGTCATTAAAAGCTCGATAGGGGATTAAGTCGGTTTAAATTTTCACGTAGCTCGGCAGGAAATCGGTTTATCCGTAACAAAGGGTGGGAAGAAACCGAGAAATTATCTTTTCGACGGAATACAAACCGCTAAACATGCAATTATAGCGTTACAGATGGGGCATTGAGTTATCAAAATGTAATAATTTTTCACACCGGCCGGAAGGCGCTGGAAGCACGTCCACAGCCGCAATCACTCGTTCATTTCGGTACACAAAGATAACGCTTCGTGTTATTACGTTTCTAATAAAATCCTTAGACCGGCATCTGTCTGTCGTCTTGAGTAACCGCATTTATTGCCGTTAATGGTCCCCTTTCTTTATTAATTTTATGTCTCAACAATCGTCACTATTGTTACTCGATTATATTATTCGTGATTATAGTTGAAATGCAAGATGATTAAACTCAAATTATATATAATCCTTTATCAGATTTTGTATTCTATAAAGAGTCTAGATAGATAGATAGACTCGTAATACTTAAAGGACACAAACTATAAAGGTAAAGCTTGGATCCAGTAAAAATAATAGAATATCCCCAATTTGGATAGAATTCCATGACCATTGAATAATTTTTAGTTTTATTGAATTTTTTCATATGCCTCTGAATATCGGCCTCTTTTTTATTTGGTCTATGATTAATTGTTATTCGTAGGTTAATATTGTGCAAGATGAGAATATTTTTAGCTACATATTTAGTAAAATTATCGGATCCTTTCTACTTTTTTATGGGTTAGGAGGACAAGGAAGCAGGCGTTTTACCTGGTTGTAAGTGATTACCGTCCCCTACGGACAATGCAAAACCAGAGTTACTAAACCAAGGATGTGTTATGGGAACTTACTCTACAAGATATTAAAACAGAAAGTACAAAATACAGTTTCATATCAAAGCCACGCGAACGTGAATAGGTAACACTTAGTTAATGGCCATTTAAATATATTGAGATGTTCGAGGACGATAATAAGCTTATAATAAAAATTTGGATAGTTGAAAATATGCATTCGGATACGGCACCAATTCTTAGTGCGAGTATATTGAACTGTTCTATAAAAACATAACTTCAATTAAATCGAAAATTGATCGATTACCCATAGTACTGCACTACTACCAGCATCGGTTGCATAGACTTCGAGCATTACTATCGAGATGGAAATGAATTAAACATAATTCGAATAATCGAGGCACATCCAATACAACAAAACAAAGGGAAAGGTACGTCTGCGGCCGAGGGAACGAAGGATTTCAATTTGATACGTGATGAGGCGAGTTTTCATTTACGTAGTGATTCGATGACCAGTAATGATTCCAGTGGACTGGTAATCGGTATCGGTGCTTCTAGTACCATTTTCGAATCGTACTATCTACTTTATATGACACTTCGATCTATGAACCTACTATAGCAGAATGATTAATACATTCTTTATATGAATTCCATCTGTCCTTCTTTAAAAGGAATTATTCGTAGCTTGTTAAATTGATGAAGTTTATACCATGTTATAGGTACTTCTTGTAGGTTTCTGATGCACATATCGGGATATCACTGCTTTGTCTATTCTTCAAACGTCAAAAAGCAAATATTTATAATTCTTTTAATTCGCGTGGTTCCGTAGTGAAGGACAGTTAAACCTGAAATTTATTGCATTGCCTTGCAGTGATAGTAATTTTTTATTCGAGGTCATCCGAACATTCCTACGTAAGTATATTTTTGAAATAATATACTAACCTTGGTACGGGAATTAATACTTAATGTTTATGAGTTTTTGTATAGCGATTTTGACGTATTAATCTCGATACGCACTTAATGTTAAGCGATAACCTGTGCCTACATATGAATTTCGTCTCATGTGACGAAAGGCCACATCTGACACAGCGCGTCACTCTGAGAATACAGCTGTTAATTCTCATGTCCATGTTGATATCCTGGTCCATGGACTGCTGCCGTAAAACACTGTGAGGTGCTTGGCGACAGATTTTCGACTTCAGGGTAGTAGCTAGCGAGGCTTCAGTGGTTTCTTTGTTCTTAGACTTAAAAAAAGCTTTTGACTGTGTCAATCATCAAAAACTTTTAAATAAATTGGAAGATCATGGCATAAGGGGTAAAGCATTAGATTGGTTGGCTAGTTACTTACAAAACAGAACACAACATACTGAGGTAACTAAAGTAATAAAAAATAATAAACAAAGCTTTATCAAAGAAAAATTTTGTTCCAATCCCATTCAGAATTGCAGAGGAGTTCCCCAGGGAAGTATTTTGGGTCCTTTACTCTTTCTGATTTATATAAATGACCTCCCTGAAGCGACTTCACAGAATTGCATACTCTTTGCAGACGACACTACAGTGTCTGTTAAATGTAAGAAACACGAATCAGTGCAACAAGTTTTAAGTCAAACATTACTTGACATAATGAATTGGACGGAAAATAATAATTTGTGTATTAATATCAATAAAACAAAAATAATTCACTTTAATTCATACATTACTATTCCAATGAGACTTGACATAAGTTATAATGATCAGAAAGTTGACAAAGTTGAATCTATTAAATTTTTGGGATTATTAATAGATAGAAACCTAAATTGGAAACTTCATGTTAATGCAGTTTGTCAGAAACTATGCCGTTTTGTTTTCGCTCTCAAAAAACTGAGGCAGACAGTTTCTGTAGAAGCAGCCCTAGCAGCTTATCATGGCTATGTGTCGTCAGTCCTCAGCTATGGCCTTATTATGTGGGGAAACTCTGTTGATTCGGATGCAGCTTTTAAACTACAAAAGAGTTATAAACAAGGCATGGTTTTTAGACACTTGTAAACCTTTATTTATAAAATGTAAAATACTTACACTACCATGTATGTATATTCGAGAATTGTGTCTTTTTGCTAAAACACATTCAACTTACTTCAAAAAACGCAGTGAGGTCTTCACACGACAGAAAAGGGCTTTATATGAAAACCTCTTATATCATCCTCCATGTCATAAAAGGATCTATGAAAAGAATGTTTACAACATGTGTATCATAGCGTATAACAAATTACAAAATGATTTAAAACTTCTGCAGGGCAATGTATTTAAAACTAAATTGACATATTGGCTGTTAGACAAATGCTTTTATACTGTGTCTGAATATTTGAAAACCTAACTTGACTTTATTTACTTTTTAAATTTGTATTTTAACTTTATTATTTTATATTCGTGTTAGTATGTATAAACTAACCTAATATTTGCACGCCTGCTTGCAGGCAGAATACAATTGTCGATACAAAAATAAGAGCTTATTGTAAATATTATGAAAGTATTGTATTTTTGCAAATAAATGATTGATTTGATTTGATTTGAGCATACGCAAAATGCCCTATAATAATAATAATAATAATAATAATAAATAATAAATAAATCTTTATTTCAGGTAACAGACACAATAAATAAATTTAAAAATGTACGGACCCATAGAACATAAATACCTTAATCTAAAATATATATATGAAAAAATATATCATTCCGTGACACTACATAACAGGGTGACTCTGCTTCCTCTCCCTGAACAATCGGTATACCACCCCTACAGGCCAAAAGTCCGGTGTCAGGAACATCTTGGATTGAGCTGCTGGGACCTGAAGGGTATAAGACTTAAAGTCCGCGACCCTAATCTGCTCCACCCGCATCAAATTCAGTGAGATTTGCTCCTCACACCGGCCCTTCAGTCTCTCCCGGACGTAACGCAGGATATAAACATGCGGTGAAACTCAAGCCGGTGCGCCGGCTGGAGTTGGCGGTGGGAATCGAACCATGGACGTGAGATACGGCAGTCCACAGCTGCTACCGGTCGGCTATCAGTACTTCGAGTTTTATAACCAAATAAACTTTAAACTCAAGGTTATTTTATTCAGAAATGTGTTTAAGCAGTTAATGCCTATATTCTTTATCTTATTCCTGTTTTTGTATAATTATTAATTTTAAACCTGAGAAATGCTCAATAAATTCAATACGTGCCTAGTAAATCTCTCAAGTTGTAAATTCACAACACTTTATTTCCCAGTAAAAATTACAAGGAAAATAATAATGAGCTGAAGTCATATCTCATTACTTAAGTTAAAGCTCAGGCCGTGGACAGGCTGAGGAGCTTAGGATGTGATCTTCTTTGAAGGGACTTTCGTTCCCCTTTTGTACTGGAAATTAACTTCAGTAACAGAATACATAAAGTTTACTATTGCTTGACACATTCACTTATTTATAACGTTTTAACATAAAAACTTAAAAACGGAGGCGTTCGTTAGTTGTATAATTAAAAAATAAAATTGACGCTGCGATGTGCTGAAAACTTGCAAGCTTAACTGTTTGTGATGCGCAAGCGCATACTTTGTTTTTTATTTTGGTTGAGAGTAAATTGCATTGAATTTAATTGAACATAATTAAGTTGTTTTCATATGAATACGTGACGACAGTACCTACTCTTAACAAATACAGTAAACAGGTAAGCATACAGGGGTACAACATGGATTCTCACGCTTTTAATCGACCTCAAAAAAGGAGGAGGTACTCAATTAAACTGTATTTTTATGTTTGTTAGCTCATAGATTTTGACTGGTGAACCTATTTTGATGATCCTTTTTTTATTTGAAAGCTGGTGCTTCCCATATAAATTTCATCATAATCGGTCAAGCTGTTTTGGAGCTACACTCTGATGAAAAGTGTTTTCCTATCTTGATGATATAGACCTTGGCAGTGAATGACAATCGAACCCGTAGTAAGTAGTAAGAGTCACTAAAAAAGTGAAAAAACAATAAGTTTCTCATAATTGAACCGACTTCAACACTCAAAAGTGTGAAATAACTTGTAAATTCAGTACCATGCGCACAATATTGTGATAATAGGTACTTTTAAACTATCGTACACTCACGTTTTTCTTAACAATTTTATCAGTTTCCATAAAATAATGAGGCTGACATCGACATAGAAAAACATAGAAACAGTAAGCAATGTAACATATGTTGTGTTAAGACTAAGGCCAATCAATCTAGGGAGTAAAAAAGTGCGGAATTCTCATTGCACACCTCATCTCGGGGATACAACTCTCGTTTAGATTACAGAACAAATTGCGACGCATACTTCACGCATGTCATTGGCTCGCTGGCACTTCAAATAATTACTGCACCCACATGCAGGGCCGTAGCCAGGGTGGATTGTGGGCACAATAATTTGAACATATTTAAGACAAAAGCTGCAATGTAATGTTTATGAACACTAGTCCTCAATTCAGTTTGAATTTAGGTTAAAAAATGTAAAAGATTAATTTTATTTTATATTATTGACCAATTCAGACTGAATGTGTCTAATTCAATTTAATGGGTGTATTTTATGCTGATATATAAATGGAGCTGTAAATTGAGATAGTAGCAACATAGTTTAGATTTTTCTAAAAAAATATGGAAGGATCCTTTTCTTTACACCACAATCAATTGAAAGCAATGATGGCCGAGCGGTTATAGCTATGGAGTGCTGTGCCGCAGGTACCTGGTTCAATCCCCACCGCCGGCTTGAGCTTCACCGCGTGTTGGAAGTGCATTTTGCGAATGCCCACCTTGCTAGCTATCACCCTCAAGTAGAAAATCTGTCGCCAAGCACTTAACAGTGTGTTCCGGCAACAGTCCTTGAGAGCCAGATGAAGATAGACAATGAATGAGACTTTAATAATTATATGTCTCAATGTGACGGGCGCAGTGCAATTCATCACATGATGAAATAAATCTGTTATATGCCGAGGTTAATCCGCTTAACATCAGGTGGGCCTCAAGTATGTTCCGTCAGAATCACATTAAAAAAATAGACTATTCCTTGTGTTGCGTACCTGTTAAATAATATGGTGCCTACCCAAACATCAAAATAATAGTAATTCATTTTATTTATTCAAACTTATCCCCGATTCTTTGTTAGTGTGACTTAAGTCACACATTAGTTACAAAATATTAAAATAAACCTAAAACTAAATTAAAGTTTACTCGGAACTTTGTTCGATCTAGCCTGAACTCGAACAAAACTACTCAGCAAGGCAGACATAGATAGACATTTATAGAGTATTTAAGATCCCACATTCTATTTCTCTTGTCGCGTAACCTATAAAATAATATGGTTCCTACCCAATCTACAAAATAACAATACCTAATAGATTTTATTTGTTCAGACATGTGCCCATTTCTTTGTTAGTTACACTTAAGTCACACGTTAGTAATAAAATATTAAAATTTAACTAAAACTAAATTACACAGTTTACTGAGAAATTTATTTGATCTTGCCTGAACTCAAACTAAAGTCGTTAGCGAGGCAGACATAATATACATAGGATATAAAGTCATACCTTATTAATATCATACTAGTAACAGAATCAATAGTTGTTGTGCGGAATAGGTGTGATTTTGGTTAAAGATTAGTCGAGAGCAATATAAAAAAATCAGATAAAAATAGAGAGACAGTTGCTAGAATTACGCCATAATTATGTTATATCTTCTATGGCAATAGAGCATTCTTACGGTTTTAAGGCGCATGAGCAGAAAATGGAACTGACGCCTGACCAGATAGAAAAGATCTTCTACCTCTTGTATGTTCTTCAAAACTGAGAAATTATTGATAAGTAACTGAGCATCAAAGATTCTTTGATTTATGAGAGAAGAGTTAATGATTCTTGATTATCAAGAATTTCTTGATTCTCTTGATTCCTAGATACACATCTGGTAGGTTATAATTACTTGTTGTGTTTTAAATGCAAATGTTGTCGCCTCGAGTATCTTCAGACCGCGTATGCTAATTGTGAAGATAAGCTGAGAGATTTACACCTCGACATGTGTTCAGAACTAACCAATATTTTTCTGTTGTTACTGAGAACCGATTATATTAAAGATCTTACTTATACCTCTGAAATTGCAAACGTTTGTAGGCGACGGTCATCACTTACCACCAGGCTCCAGGTAAGCCGCCTGCTTGTTTGCCCTCATCACATACTATCAACGGCGAATGAAAAAATCTTGACAAAGCTTATTATATCTACTAACTGGGTCCATGTATGGAAACGATGGAGAAGAAATCCTCTTCTCTTAGAATTAAAATATTGAAGATGGTATAATGATTATTCCGTTATGTTCGGAATCTTCAATATTCCTCCCTTTTAAGTATCATGCATGAATGTAGACACAGCTATTAAATAAGATTAGTATTGTTCACATTGTACACCAAGGGAAGAAAGTGATTGATTCCCATCGAGATTTAGTTTGAGTATTAATAACGTTATAGACCCAAGTTGAGAATTGCACTTTATATTTATACTACGAGAAAAATAAACGACATATTTTTAACTGCAAATAACTTTTAGCAATTCAGAGTCTTAACAAAAAAAAATGTAATATGTTAAATGGTTTATTTTTTTCTTTATATAGAATTTCTTCAAAAAAAATTGTGGCCAGTATCATTTTACGGATTAAGTGATAAAAACTTTTTGTATTTTAACATAATACCTATTCGAAAATACATAGGTTTAAATTTTTAGGTACATACAAAAATCAAAACATTAAAAAATCAGAATGGATTTTCATATACATTTTTCTCCCTTTCAGCACGTTAAAAATTGAATTGCATACAACTTTTCCTCTACGTGTTTGTACTACAGAAAAGACATAGTTTCTATCTAATTAAAATTGAGTAATGAACTTTACTTTCTAATCGCATAAAAATATTTAAATTTTCACACGTCTTTTACAATTCAACCTCTGACAATTTTGTTGTAGAAATGAAACTCGATTAAATTAGATGCCTTATACGAAAGATTGTCTTGTCACGAAACCCCAGTCGTATAGATAATTTATAGAATGTTTGATATTTGTATCGTAGGGTGCATTAATGAATCCGAATATAAATGGAATGACTATACCTAAACAACACATAAACGGTCTTTTAATTTCGTTCGGTATTTACATAAAAAATAATTCTGAATACTAATAACCGAATGATTGGCACAAGATAGATACTCGTGCACAATAAATAATTAAGGTACTTATCAAAATACAATTACCAACAGATACTAATAACGATACTAAAACAAACTAAAAAATTCAAATTGAACACCAATGATAATATGCACATAGAGATACTTTTTGATCATAAATGAATAGGTACTGATGGCATGGACAAAAAAGTAATAAGACAACTAAATTTCATTAAAACTACGTTTTTTCCTCAAAGAACAAACAAACCATACCTTCTCATTTTGCGCAGGAAAACTCCGCACAAGAAAGCGTCGACAACAAAAGCTAACAAATCCTGTTTGTCCTGCGGGAAGCGTCCGTGATTTAATACAAATTATTATTAGACGACATAAATAACGTAGTCACAGAATAAATAATAGTAAGTAATGCAGGGGCAACGTGGACAGTACCTCCTTAATAAGTAATAAAGGGGTCATCTTTCAAGGCTGTGTGGAATAGGCGAATTATGTTATGGACAGCTCATAGCGTGTCGCTAAAAGATGACTTCTGATAAAAAAGAAATATATTATTATCTTTAATGTGCTCTTAAGTCCGAAAATTTACTAGAACATCGGGTAAATATATACTTACCTAGCCGGTATTGTGAAAATAATAACGATAGGATTTTCCACTGGACCCGCTATGGTAGAGTAACGGGCAATACAGAATCAGAAATGGCCCCGAGTTTCTTGCCCGTTCTTTTCGCAGTGGCTCTATATTTTTTTTTTGCTGAATGTGGCAGTACAATTAAGAATATTTGAATAATAAAATTTGTAATTGACCTTCATAAGAGCGTCGTAGACGCCTTAATTGAATAAATGATTTTGACTTTGACTTTGAGAAAAAAGCATTGCTGTTGAAATAAAGACAAATAAAGACACATGTGTGTTTTTTGAAGCGCTCGTAGCGAAGTTTGCTTAGCCATTCTGAATCGATCAGCAAAGTTACGCAACGTCCGCCGCGGTTAGGAGTTGGATGGGTGACCGCTGGTGACATTACTACTGAGTGCTTCCGTGCTTCGGTGGGCACGTTAAGCCGTCGGTCCCGGTTGTTGTCTTAGGATGGCAGTCGTTACAGCATGGTGGTAGGGCATTTTGCGAATGCCCGCCTGGCTAGCTACCACTCTCAAGTTGAAAATCTGTCGCCAAGCACCTTAACGGTGTGTTCCGGCAGCTGTCCTTGAGAGCCAGTAATTCTAGGTTAGCCTGTACAACATCTTCGACCACATCATCACTTACCATCAGGTGAGATAGTGGTCAAAGGTTAACCTATCAGGCATAAAAAATAAAAAATGTGGGCTCACATTGCGCATTGCTGTTCTTACAAAAATGTCTATATATTTTGTTACAAGAGTGGCGAAAGTACTTAACCTGCTTGATGATTACTAACGGCCCCTGCCTTTTGCAACACGTAACTGCTCTAAATGAGCAGGGTGCATTCGTCACCAAACACATTAGGCCTATATCTAATGTGCCTGTTTGAAATTTACGGCATGTTTTAGCTTCTGCTTATTTTGCTTGTCTATTTGTTGATAGGTCCTTGCTAGTTTCGGAATTAGCTCGTGGACATATGGTGTTGTAACGGCGCAAGCTTATCGCAGACAGAGGGTAGGTTAATTGATTGAAGTGTGGTCAGTCTTATCATGGGATTTGTTTTATTTCTTCAGATTATGTTTGTGACACAGTTACAGAGGACGTGTTCTGTCCAAGTAATGTATTTCATCCTAGAACCTTAAATATTCTATGAGGGTTGGCATACCTTGGTATTAAAGTTTTGGAACCGTATTAAAAGCTAAGAAAATATTTAATCCAATATTTGTATAATATTATTATGATCTATTATGCATGTGCTAAGCCTTCTTTTTATTAGAGACAAAATTCGCATGTCTAAAAAACCATTTGCAAGACTATAAATACTCAGATTGTTATATTATGTGGATGTTACAGTGTTCTTAAGTCCCTGTTCAAACTTTTTAATGGCAAGTTGCCTTGAGCATTTTTTTATCGTCGATAGTTCTAGCTTTTGACTACAATCTCACCTTATTGATCGCGACGTTGTACATACAGAGTAGTAAACAAGCATAACCTTGAAGGAACTGGCCTTTTAAGGACCGTTGCTGGAACACACCGTTTGGTGCTTACGCAGACAGGCTCAAGAGATTTATACTTGAGCGTGGTTGCTAGCCAGGTGGGCATGTCAGCCAGCCAAGCGTCGAGGTTTTCAGGCAGCCTGACGACTTAATGTTCCCAAGGAAGCACGAAATCGGTCGGTACTAAATGTCACTACCGGTCACCCATCTAAGTTACGACCGCAGCGAATACTGCTTATCCATAATTTGATCGGTTATGAATGTTACGGCACGCACTGCCAAAATATTGGTGCTCATCAATCAGCTGAATTACTATAGAAAGACGCCTTCAGTACTCATCCAGGGCTCAATATAGGGGTTGATAGTGGCACTCAACAGAAATACAATTTTGTCACAAAAACTATACACTATACAACCACCTCGCCCACGTTGATAATAATTTTATTTATCAACAGAAATATCGTTATATTGTTTCTGTACTTCATACATTGCTTTATTAGCGAGGCGCGTGAGGAGAATATCCTAATATAACTGGCTAGGGTGCGGTCAGTTAGCGTATTATCATTATTTATACGATACAATTAACCCTTTATTGCGTTATATATCTTGTTTAGCCTCCGATAGTTGCTGCTTGGAATTCCATGGAGGGAATTAGAGGGTTAGCTGTTAAGTTCTCGTTTGATCTTAAGAGAAGTTAGTAAAGTAGATATATGTACAATACAATGTTTGGGTGTCGATATGCTCAAGTACGTGTACTGAAAACTTTACAGGGATCTTTAATATTTTAATTTAAAATAGCTACCTCATATAAAATACTGTTGCTAATTCTCCATGGTATCCCAACATCGAATGTGAATACATTGACATGAAACGTAGCGCTGGCTTCGGGTGGATTAGGGATTTCATCTGTTTTTCATTAAATAGCCATGATATCCACCTTTGAACAAATATCTCCACTATTAGAGGGGATATGCCATAATACCCACTGTTGGCAGGCGCCTTGGGGATTGCAGTATAAGTGACTGTTCTTCAGAAGGCACTGCTGCCCACCTTCTGGTATTAGGGTGAAATGCAAAATAGATGTACCGTAACGAAATAGTAAGTAAACTGATATATAAAAATTAGTAACGAAATTGTAACGAAACTGATAAGTAAGGCGTAGGTCAGATGTCCTAAAAAAACTGTAAGTACTTACTTATACAAATTTAGATCTATAATAAATAAAATCAATCGTGATGCATTAGTCTCGCTAAAACTCAAAAAAGGCTGGACTAATATGAATTATTGTTTTGTTTTCTTGTTCCTTGGTTATAACTAATAATACAGGGGTAGTAGATAGGTAGAGCTAGTAGGTATTAGGTAGGTGTAGAGTTGAATACAACACGCGAACGAAGTCGCACCGACGCGTCGCGCCGCCGCTCCAACTAGTAGCGATAAAAATAATAAAAGTTAAATTTTTTGTAAAATGATATTTAGTACGTATCATTAAAAATACAATAGATTGGATAGCGATAAGACCGCCGTTTATAAATGTTATATAATAATATTATATTGTATTATTGTTGTTTTCAGTGTGCAGTAAAGTATATTGTATTGTATATTTTTAATTGTGACAGAGCATAGGTATTCCACAAAAGTACATAGCGAGACCTTAGTTTGTGGCAAACTACTAGTATAGAAGGAGAAAGATTCGATTGTTTGTCGGTTTGTATGTTTGTAAACACAAAAACTATATAAATCTAACTATATCTGAATTATAAAATCCAATTAAATAAAAATTATTTCTATAAAAAAACAAAAAAGCTGAAAAAAGCAAAGGAAATTAACTTTACGCACGATCAATTGCAACTTTATTATGTTGACATTGAATAATTTAATAGATAGGGTTTTAAGATTTTTTTTGTGCCTACTAGGTTAAGCTTTGACCACTGTCTGACCTGATGATGGTAAGTCATGATGTGGTCGAAGATGTTGTTCAGGCTAACCTAGATTTACTGGCTCTCAAGGACAACTGCCGCAACACACCGTTAGGTGCTTGGCGACTGATTTTCTACTTGAGGGTGGTCGCTAGCCAGGCGGGCATTCGCAAAAATGCCCTTCCACCATGTGGTGAAGCCCAAACCAGCGGCGGGATTCGAACCATGGACCTGCTGCGCGGCAGTCCATACCCAAAGCTAGAGCTATCACTGCTTCAATAATATAATAAATAGTTCTGGTCAGTATGTACTTGGCCTTAGCTTCTCAGTTTAGTAACGTGACAGAAGAATAACAAAACTGAGTAGCACTCGTTACTAAACTGAATAACGAAATGCAACGAAACTGACAAATAAAATCTGAGAAAATCCAATCTCAAAATAACCTCGTGCCGATACTACTCACGAAATTGAGAATTACTCGTGTTCGAAAGCATATTTAACAATATTCCGATATAAATTTATAAAAAACAGTTAAATAAACTTATCGATATGAAGCAAATGTGCGTTAGTAAGTCTGATAATTTTTTTGCACAAATATCTGCACTTAGTAAAATTCGTGAATATTACAAAACAAAACGGCTGTACTGTGTCGTCTGTTAGACACTGTCGTTCGGTTATCAGTGTGCCAATTTAAAACAACCATTTTACCAAAATAATGTTTATTTTCATCAAAAACGTCGTTACTAAACCTGATGTTACGAAACAACAAATATATGGCAATGTAGATTCTTCTGTCATATTTCAATAAATAGTGTATAATATTATAAAATGAACCTATTACAATGAAATACAAGTATATTTCTTCTCAAAGTTTAATAGAATACAAAGAAATACATTTAATAAATATATTTTTTTACGATTTCATGTTTCAAGTAATGGGGCGACATAGACAAGGTACATTCTTTCTGCATTTCACTCATTATTTCTTATGTTGCCACTTACAAATCTCACAGGAAGATATTGGTAGGGCTGTATTCTAACTCGGCAAACCACGGGAAAAAATACCAAATTAAATTTAAAACCTGTGGTACCTATATACATATTTTTTTTTTATTTCTGCCGGGCTAGCCGTTGACCACTATATCATCTGATAGTAAGTGATGCTGTGGTCGAAGATGTTGTTCAGGCTAACCTTGAATTACTGGCTCTCAAAGACAGCTGTCGGAACACATTGGTTACAGATTTTCTACTTGAGGGTGGCTAGCCAGGCGGGCATTTGCAAAATGCCCTACCACCATGCATAGTAAATATGCGGTATACTATGTTCAATGTACATATTATATGCAATGATTATACTACTTGAGTTATTAAGAATATGTTGTAGTACGAAATAGAATCACTTTACCATAATCAACATCACTGATGAAAGTGATGAATAAATGCAATACTATTCTCTCTGCGCCCACGATATTAATAAATTCATTATACGAGTAAAACGAAGGAGAGCAGCTGCTTGCCATTTCCTACGTTTCCACCTTCCTTGCCACGAAAATATACAATACTTTGCAGCGCAAAAATATCAACACCATTTCAATTACCAGTGCACGAAATTCCATCATGTGTAGTACCTAATTTCACAAACAGCAATATGAAATTCAAGTTATGTTAAGCTCTCTGCGAAATAATTTTGATAGCTTCAAAGCTAAAAGGGTTGGCGGCCACAGAAGCTCCAAAGCACTGTAAAGGCTGACGCACACAGACTCCCATTACCTTACTAATCGGCAGAGTGCCGGCCGATCTAAATATCGCTTTTACACGTTCATCGAACCAGAAATAACGACTCTATGAAAATATAAATGTTTTTTTCTCTATCGTTTTCCGACATTCGTATTTTTTTTCATAGAGTCAAAAGCTTGAACAGACCACTTTCGCATTATGGAATTGCCAAAACTCCATTTGATCTCAATGTACGAATACCCTACGTAAGAGCTGATTCAACCCATTTTTAACCTTAACGCAAGAGTATAAGATCAGTTTTTCAGTAAGGTTTGTGTGCAGTTAGATCGTTTAGAGGTCACAGGTCAACAGTGAGCGTAGAAATGAGATATTTTGGCAGTATTACGCAAATTGGATAGCTTTCAACACTCAACGGAGTAGGTTCCGAACTTTCGCGGGGAAAATTGAATTAAAAATATCATAAGACGTAAATATGTATGGGGACCGTAATGATGTTGCTGCTTCTTTGAGGCCGCAGACGTTTCGTATTCAGACTAAATAACTTCTATTTGGGTAACTTTATGAAAATTCTGATTTCGTTATCTTTGAATCTATTACTTTTTATAGTGTCTACGTCTATCTATATTTCTACTTCAATACCTTTTATCTTATTATGGAGATGTGTACTTATCTGTACGTTCACGTTTATATACGTTTCAAATTAATTATTATCTTAATAATAAATTGTAAGTTTAATTAACCGACTTCCAAAAAAGGAAAACACTACGCAACTTTTTTTTTTGTTAGTTGGTTGAAATTTTATCAAATCTACTATAGCTTAAATACTACGCATGGTTGGGTAACCATGCGCAGTATTTTAGCTATAGTCAATTAACTGAAAATGCATTTGCATATCTGGATGAATAAGGGTTTTTGCAACTCTTGTCGATGTAAAAATGAGTGAAACACATATTTAAAAAGAAACGGAACTGATTTCCAACACTTAAAAGTGTAAAATAACTTGTGGAAGTCCAACCATGATAAAGTAACGTCCACAGTGGCCATGATTGGATGGGTGACCGCTAGTGACATAACTACTGAGTGCTTCCGTGCTTCGAAGGGCACCTTAAGCCCTCGGTCCCGGTTGTTGTCTTAGGATGGCAGTCATTATAGTATGGTGGTAGGGCATTTTGCGAATGCCCGTCTGGCTAGCTACCACCCTCAAGTAGAAAATATGTCGCCAAGCACCTAACGGTGGGTTCCGGCAGCTGTCCTTGAGAGCCAGTAATTCTAGGCTACCCTGAACAAAATCTTCATCACTTACCATCAGGTATCAAGTATAAAAAAATAATAATTTTAGACTGACTTAATATTTGTTATTTAACTATATGACATGCATATCCAACTCAATAACAAACCAATTAAAATACTTTTTTAAAATTTTATTCTTAATCTTTAATAACATCAAATAAACAATGTTTTTTTTAGGGAGGACAAACGTGTGCCGCTTTTGACAATACAATTCCGCCGGACTTTGTAAACAATGGTATATCGACACATTTATACTATCGGCAAAATTATAGTCTGGTCGATGAATAAAGATCCGCTTCGGGAAATCAATTATAATTATAACAACAACCTCATTTCCATAACTAATGTTATACTCCAAAACTAATCTCCTAAGTATACGCTTATAAATAAGAATTTTTTTTAGGTTTCGGGTACCAGGAACATTAGTAAGATACTCTTTTAGCTGTGCTTCTAGTCAAATCAAATTCTCATAGATCTGATCATCTATAAAAATAATATGTGAATATGTTGACAAGCATTACGGCTTTTTTAGAGCACAAAAGTTTTCACCTCGTGCGGGATCGAAGCAGAACTTGCCTAGTCATGAAGAACGTTCTGTTGTGTGGACCTATACAGTTGTCTTAAATAAAACAACTTATGGACACACACACATTTATTTTATTAAAAAATAAAATTATTAATTTACACTTGACTTTAAAAGTTCCCGCAACTCACTTTTGGTACTAATTTGGGCATAGGTTCCACCTGGAGGGTATACTGGTACTGAGTCTGGTGACTCCTTTTATCACAATAAATCTGAGCACTTAATTTTGGAAGCCACCGTTTATATAGAGAAAAATACTGCTGACAACGCGTCAATAGGTTTCTGAGGGATTCGGGCCTAGGTCAGCGATATATAAGGTGTAACAGTTCGCTGTGGTCTTTACTTGGATTGTTGACCGCTAGTAACTTTTACTGTTTAGCGCTTCCGTGCTTCGTAGGGCTCGTAAAGTTGGTTGATGTGTTAGGATGACAGTTGTTTAAGCATGGCGGTAGTGTATTTTGCGATTGCCCACCTGGTCACTACACTCACGAAGATGATTTGTCACAAAGCACCTAACACCTTGTTCCGGCAGCTGTCCTTGAAAGCTAGTAATTTCTAGTCTACAAAACATCTTCGACCGCATTATCACTGACCTTCAGTTAAGATAGTGTTCCAAAGCTAGTTTTAGAGCGATAAAAATGGGTAGATACTTTTTATAGTGTGACTTCGAATATCAATTAAGTATATGATAAGAATACAACATTCAACAACATTGGCATTGCAATCCATCAGGTAAAGCTGCCACAGCATGCTGGGCTTGGGCTGGATAATTTAGCCTGCTAGTGGGTCTTCAATGCCCTTTAGTTTGCCTAAATGCTTTAATTGTATAGCTGTGGTGTTTGAATAGTTTGTACTGTTTTGATAATAAAGGCATACCGCCGTTAAAAAATAAACAACATTTAGATAACTGCCGTTTTCTCATAATTGCAAGGTTTATAAGGTTAAATATTTGATAAGAATTTTATCATAGATTAAATCAGAACAAATTATGTTATAATGTGATTTGTTTCATTCAGTGTTACAGATTAAAATATGATTTAAAATCATATGTTGTATATACGAGTAGAAATAAAGAACCGCAACATGAGAAATAATTACTATACATAGTTTCTAATTATATTAAAGCCTGAGAGCAGAATATCAAATAGGGACGGTCAACAAAAAACAGAAATTACATCCTAAAACGCCATCGGTAATTTTTGATAATTGCGTATAATTTTATACCGGATAAAATTAACCGATCGAACTACTTCAGCGTGGGATGTAGACACACATACGAGTAGGTACATATAATATAATTGTTTCTTATTAAAATCAACGTTAATCTTTTTCGGAGCAGATTCCGGAGAGGGCACCATCGTATTATATTTAAGAATCGACAGCTGTAATTTCTGTTCAATCAAGATTTAATTGTTTTAATGAGGCTACATGCGTGAATGGCCGGCCCAATTATTGTTTATTTTTAATCGCCTCAAGTGGTTTTTATGTTCGCAACCAGGCACGCATGGCGGCCCAGGGCGATCATTTTCATTATTTTAATAATGTAAACTTCCAATAACAATTTACAGTGATTTGGGGTTAAACACGTTAAGAGATATTTATGAATTCCTCAACTGGCCCGGGACTTAGATGCCTGTAATTCTGATACAGTCTTGATGACGATGCCTTTGTTTCTTTTTAATCATTATTACCGTGGGCATTTCGAAGGTCAAAGAAATGGTGATTATTATTTAAGTATGATATAATTAGAGTTGATTAAAGAGCTACACCACATTTGTGAGGTTTTTGGGTTGGTTTTTTTCTGGGCAATATTTTTTTTTGTGATTGTGACGTTACAAGTGCGATGCCCACCTGATGTTAAGCGGAGCCTATAACAGATGCATTTCGCCATGTGACGAATTGCACTGCGGCCGTCACACTGAAATATTTGTCAATTTTTTTTTTGACAATTGTTAAGTCTCAAGTGCTTGTAATTTTTTTGGCTCTCAAGGACTGCTGCCGGAACACACTGTCAGGTGCTTGGCGACAGATTTCTAACTTGAAGGACTAGCTACGTCAGGCGGGCATTCCCAAGCCGGCGGTGGGGAATCGAACCAGGGATCTGCGGCACGGCAGTCCATAGCTACAATCACTCGGCCAACATTGCTTCTAGTGGAACCTTGTTTCCTTTGTATTGTTTGAGAAAAAAAGTATACCGACTGTACTTAAGTAGAATAAGGGTAGAATGATGAAGATGGTTCAGTATAAACTAAATTTATTAAACTTGTTAAGTATTTTTGTTTATTATTAATTTGTATTAATAAAACTCTACAAACTATATATAACACTACGGCTACTACAATGGAAGCATTTAGGCAACCTAAATGACATTGCAGGCCCATACTCAGTAAAATGCTCCAGCCCAATAAAAACCTTTACTTATAAATTTATTTAGGTACTAAGTCGTTTTGAATTGTTTTTTTTTTATGTCATTGTGACGGAACAAGCATGAGTTCCATTTTTTTTTATGCTTGATAGGTTAGTTAGCCTTTGACCACTATCTCACCTAATGGTAAGTGAAGATGTAGTTCAGACTAACCTAGAATTACTGGCTCTCAAGGACAGCTGCCGGAATACACCGTTAGGTGCTTGGCGACAGATTTTCCACTTGAGGGTGGTAGCTAGCCAGGCAGGCATTCGCAAATACCCTACCACCATGCTATAACGACGGCTTAACGTGCCCTCCGAAGCACGGAAGCGCTCAGTAGTAATGTCACCAGCGGTCACCCATCCAAGTCATGACCGAGGCGGACGTTGCTTAACTTTGCTGATCGGTTCAGAATGGTTAAGCAAACTTCGTTGCGAGTGCTTCAGAACATTTGGTGTTAAGCGGGAACCTCTGCCTACACCAGATGCATTTCATCACAAATTCCAAAAGTTGCTAAGTCTTATGTGCCTGTAATTTTACCGGCACCCATGAGTATGGGTCAAATATATGGTCGAAGGGTTACAAACCGGAACACAATAATTATAATATAACAATACCTACTTGTTGATTGTCGAGAAGGTATGGTCGCAATACTTCCCTAGGTTTGAGTTTAAGTGATGATGTGATCGAAGATGTTAACAGGCTTAACTTACAATTACTTGTTCTCAAGGACAGCTGCCGGAACACACCGTTAGGTGCTTGGCGACAGATTTTCTATTTGAGGTTGGTAGCTAGCCAGGTGGGTATTCGCAAAATGCTCTTCCACCATGCGGTTGAAGCTCAAGCCCGCGGTGGGAACAATGAACCTGCTGCGTGGCAGTCCATAGCCAATCCCTCTGAACCATCACTGCTTCACAAACTAACTCGTTTACAAATAGCCTGCTTCTAAAACAATACACACCGCATCAAGTGCTAAAATTGACAAAATTAAATGTAATGGATATCTTACTTCATTTCTTACTTCAACCTTTTATTAGGAACTTGCTAGTTTAACCATATAAGGCAATTTTTTACTTAACTTGTTGTTTAGATAAAATCGCCCTCGAGCTCCAAGATACAGGCCTCGTGCTTAGTTTGGGGTTCATTGTAAATCTGTTTTATACTCTGTAATCTACTTCAAACAATGTTAACTCTTTCTGTATAATTCTGGTAATGCTTATGTTAATAAAGACATCTTGTATTTACGAATTACTGATGAGTAAAGGAATTTTCTTAATTTCATTTTTATATTTGACATGCGTTGATGAGTTTCATAATCGAAGAAGTAAGTAACGAGTTAATCCAGCCCGGGGCGGATATATGAAGTTTATATCACGGTTTGCATTATGCTCCATTATCTTAGCAATTTTTGCTTTGTTATGCTCGCAGTGTAGGGGTGGCGCGTTTTATAAGATTTAAAATATTGAAAATAAAAGCTTACGACCTTACAGCGGGTACTTACCTGCTCTATGTAGTAAAGTTTTCTTTGTCTTAGGTATCTAGATCTATTGGTCTATGTAACATTTTTTAGCCCTTCTTAACTGATCAGCTAAGTTAAGCAACGTCCGCCGCAGTCATGACTTGGATGGGTGAACACCAGTGATATTACTACTGAGCGCTTCCGTGTTTCGGAGGACAGGTTAAGCCGTCGGTCCCGGTTGTTGTCGTAGGATGACAGTCGTTATAGCATGGTGGTAGGGCATTTTGCGAATGAAACGACATGGCAGAACACAACCGTATATCCCGGCACAATGTCTTTGATGTTAGTTGGTGCTTGGCGAGAGATTTTCTTTTTGAGGGTGGCAGCTATAGCCAGGCGGGCATTCGAATAAATGTACCATCACCATGCCATAACGACTGTTATCCTCCGTTCGACAAACAAGGCCGCCGCTGGCATAACGTGCCCTCCGAAGCTCGGAACCGCTGCGCTGAGCAATAAATGCCACTAGTGGTTATCCATGCAAGTCGTGACCGCAGTAGAAGTTGCTTAACCTAATTGGTCGGTTAAGAAGGCAAAGTTGCATACGAGTGCTTCAACATCCTGTCAAATCCTACTATTGTTGTTCAACATATGTGATTTTTTGGGCAACCCTAATGCACATTTGCAGGTGAGACAGTGCGTCGCCTAAGGCGCACCACCGCGTCGCCGCGCTGCTGCGCCGGCGCAGCCTCCCCTCTTCCTCCACTCACGTGCAATTCGCCATAGATCGATCATTCAGCAACCGTCAATTAGCTTATTATTCGAACTAAGCTCTAATAGCGGCTTAGGCGAGGTTTGTACTTGATACCTTTAACAATTATTCGACTACTTATATAGGTAAGATAAGTTTAGTATAATCAGAACAATTTAAGGATATATTATGAAAATGTGTTATATATACTATTGAAAGAAAAACTATTGGAGACTCCGTAAGAAATATTAGTTAATAAAAATATGATAGAAATACTACATGATGTCAAATGTATTGTAATGTGTAATAGTCAAATATAGGTAACATAATATATAAAAAAATAATTAAGATAAGACATGCGGGTTTATTTTGAAAATTCTTAGCTCTCAAGGACTGCTGCTGGAACACACTGTTAGGTGCTTGGTGACAGATTTTCTACTTGACGGTGGTAGCAATCCAGGCGAGCGTTTTGCAAAATGCCCTTCCACCGTACGGTGAAGCGCAAGCCGGTGGTGGGGATCGAACCAAAGACTTGGGGCACGGCAGTCCATATCTATTACCGCTTAGCTATTATTGCTTCGTGAAATTAATAGTAACAGTTTTGTACGCGAATTTTTTGAACACCCGTTTCGCGCTGGAGAATTACAAAACATCTTACACTCACATTAATAGGTGCTTAAGGTATTGTGCCTACGAAAACCAACCTCAACTTTCTGATTGTTTCCAAATCGTTCAATAATATACAAGAAACTAAACAGTCATCATGAGATATTAAAAAGTAAACACGACTAAACCACACAATTCCGTCGTTTGTCCCAACAAACAGTGCTTAGAGGAAAATTGGCCATTTTACTAAAAGCGGACAAACTGCAATTAGGCGCAATTGTAATAGTGACGGAGTGGAAATATTATAAGAACTGGCACCATTAGGTGGAGGAGTTAATCTCGATGACGGAACACATTACCGTAGTAATGACTGCAGCGTGAGCGACGAGAGGGTACAATTTACAAACTCCTAAAGGCGTTTGGAGATAGGTCGGGTTGTACTGTGTGATGTGATGGTATAGACAGGCCCTACCAATGCCAAGGTTCACGTAGGAAAACATATTCTCATTTGAAAAGGGTGGAATAACAATTAATTGCAAGGTATGTTAATACTTTGGGCGTTAATAATGGATACGTGTACATGCTTAATATGTGTACTTAACGCAACACATTATAATACATAATTACGGTTTCATTAACAAAACAAACTATATACAAGACTACAGTTAATTATTCTAATTATTCTGTTTTTTTTAATGTGGTTATGTTAGTGAATATGCACGAGGTCCACCTAGTGTCAAGCGGTAACCTCTGCCTATGCCAGATAATATTATGTAACTTTTTTATAATAATATAATTGATAATGATTATCAATTTTATAAAATATATATATATATTTGATAATACACTTTAATTTTGCATTGATACTCGTATATTCATTAAAAGCTTCTACTTAAAGCACTTCCACTGTCATGTTTAACAAAAAAGTATAAACACCGAGAAAAAGGAAAATCAATTTCGCTAACATACAATCTACGCATACACATTTTATAAACATAATCATGATGAACCGTAGGTAAGTATGTTCTAAAGCACTAAAATCAAAAGTAGCATTAAAAAGACTAAAACAATAGCACAGATACAATAGCCACAAGTAAAAAATACAACAAGGTCTAATTATTTTATTATAATTTTGAGCTACTGCAAACCAGCGCGCTTATGGCGGCTGACTTGGTCGCAAGTGCCGAAGCCCAATAACATCTTAAATGCTATTAACGACAAAATACCTACGTACAATGGCGATAATGTGATACGTTACCGAACTGAACCATCAAAAAGTCTAGACTCTTCTCTTTGAATGACCATGGAGTAGGGGAAACTAGTTTATTATCGGACATTTAAGGATTTTTGGCTTTATTTAAAAAAATACTGCTTATATGAGACTGACTTTAAAGCTACACTTTGTTTTTTTTTGATGTTCTATTACCTTACGTCGTTTAGAAGCACCTAGAATAAGTAGGCTACAAATCATACCAAATTCTTTTTTTTAATATATTTGTGTAGTATCGGATTTTATTGGGTAGGATCGGACAAAAAGTTAGAATATATATACAGCTTATACTTCCATACTTTTTAAAGAATTGAATAAAATAATTGTACCCAAACATGTTGATATTATAAAACTGTCTTATATAGGTACATCATGTTTCTGGAATCTTGAAATACATATTAAAAAAATATTATAACTTAATGCTTGTGTATTATCGAACGCCAGCGTTTAGTATCGGACGTCAGTCCCGAATTCTGGCAATAATCAATTCTAACACGTGCCCCGTGATCGGTATCATGAGCAGGTATTAGAACATACAACACGTTGTCCGATACTATACTACCTTCCCTAGTCCTGAGTAGTAATACAATCATAAAGAAAGTGCAAAAATCCTTACTGATAGGTAGCGGAAGATAGTGTAGTATCGGACAACGTGTTGTATCGGACATCATTCTTATACCACATGTTTATTTAAAATATAACCCCCGCACCCCGCGCTCGTGGAACGGTGATATCATGAGCATCAAAAAATTTTTGGCGAGCAACCGATCACGGGGCACGCTTGATCGGTGGTAAATTCTAACCTTTTGTTCGATACTACCCAACAAAATCCGATACTACACAAATAAATTTAAAAAATGAATTATGATTTGTAGCCTACTTTTTTATTCTTGGTGCTTCTAAACGACGTAAGGTAATAGAACATCCAATAAACTAAGTGTAGCTTTTAATTCAGTCTCATATAAAGCAGTATTTTTTTTAAATAAAGCCAAAAATCCTAAGTGTCTGATAATATACTAGCTTCCCCTATTTCTATATCCTCCTGTAGCTTAAGTAAGGGAAAGAATGCACCGAATGAGCAGCATACCATGTTAATGTGAAAAAGGTGCTGTTCCATATTTCGCATACAATAAGGCTGTTAATCAATTTCAGTTGTAGAACATTTAAAATTATTAGGCGTAGTGACCCCACATAAGCGGGATCAGAGTTGGAACATGATGATGTCAAATTGTCCGTTTAGAATTTAACCTGCATATTCAAAAGGTCATTCTCATACTATTTGAGGAATCGTGAAAGAAGGACATTGTAGTACAACACTCCTTTCCCCTCAGGCCATGATTAGGTATTTTGTGAACGTTGCTGAAAATTACTTTGCATGGGTAATAAATACAGTTAACTGACACTTCAATTTCAAAATCTAGAGGTCTATAAACTTGAAGTGATCGCAATGATAGAAAATTAGCAACATCCTGGTAAGAGTTGGGGTGAAGTATGGATGGCCGGCGGCGCTGGCGGCGAACAATACGGTGCCACGAGCCGCGCACGCAGCGACAACCGCGGGATCGCCGCTGGCGCACCAGACAAAGACAAACATACCCACGTCCAATACGACCGACAGAGATGCCCGAGTTGCATTCGCGAGATTTTGATTTATTTCGTATAATTATCGAATAATCTGCTTTGCATCTCTCGTTATAACATTACGATAATTTCGTTCCATTACATCGGGTTCTAAGCGGTGACCGTTCGCTAGAACCGCCATTGATAATAATCACTGGCGAAGTATAATGGCGTACACCCACGGGTAATTATTGTTGTGCAGTCGTGAGTTCGTGAGCCGGTGGAATGGCGGAATGCATCTCCTTCGGGGGTTGCCTGCTGTAAACCAACACGGCCGCAGCGTAAATAACTGATCGCTTTCCGCGCTAATGATAGTGCGCCGCTCCACTCGCGTCCTCTTTAGCCGATCCCGATAAAATAATTACCTGTATTTATAAGTGCTCGCACTTAATCGCACCTCTATACTAGTTATTAACTCCGCGTACGTGTCTTAAAATTTCCTGGTGAAATCTGTGGGAACACGAAAGTCGATAATTAATCGGTAATTGGAGCTGCGAAGGCTCTCAGCGTCGCGGTTACAAAGTATAAGAATTCAACGAAGTAGTAAAGTGTCTAAACTATAGGAGTTACGATGAAGTCATACCTTTGTTCTGACGTGTTACGCCTCGGGGATGTGTCTTGGCAAATGCGAGTGTAAAAGTTGTAGTTGCATTGACGTTTGGTCACGGGGCATCGCTGCAGCTGAGAGCGCAGTTTCCTTGCAACGTTAATGGGTCGGCGGCCGTAGGCTCCGTTATCCCTCGTAGCTAATGATTGGCCGGCATTAAGTCGGACCGTTCCGTGCGATTATTGGATCTAACAGATAATTTTATATCGCATTGTCCCGGAGCGTAAAATTTTCTGTTGTTATTACGGGGCGGGAAGCACGCGCGGACTGGAGCTTGCCCTATCTCCAGATCGCAGCTAAGGGTTACGGGATAAATCACGAACCGTTTTGTCCACTGTCTTACTATTATAGTTTTGTAGACTTATAATCTTCCAATAAGTTAAATGCTTGTAATCGGTTGACTAACGCTATTTGAAAATCGCTATTTGAAACAAAATTTTTGAATTTCTGGTGGCTCTGATATTAGGTACGTGCAAAACAACCTGATAATCATACATTACCTATGATTTAAACCTGCTTACTTATCATATTTAGTAGGTCACAGATTAGGCAGCGTTCGGGATGCGTTCAGGTACTCGCAAAACATATTAAAAAGAATGCGGGGTTCGTCGAGACATTAAAATAAACGTAACAATATACATTGTTTCACAAAGCTGCCGCTAGATGGCAATGTACCAACGGATTCTGAATCAGGCTGTCGTTATGTTTTCATTTAAGTACCTATATCGTAGGGATCGTATGGGGAACGTTCTCAAGCCGACGCGCAACTTTTTTATACGTATGCCCATCCTTGTACTTTTCCAAAATTATTCAATCTTGATTATTCTTTTCTATTGGGATCATCAACATCAAACAAACAAGTGAAAAACTACTTATTGAAGGGTGATCCCTTCAATAAGTAGTTTTTCACTTGTTTGTTTACATAATAATATCATTTACATAAGTGACCCAATTGATCTTATATCATTTGGGTCCCTTTTTATTATCAATGATTAGGTATAAAAGTTCTTTTTAGTCCTGATCGGTTAGCATTAGACCATAACTTCACCTGATGGTAATTGGTGATGCTGAAATGGGCCCCAAAGATAGCTGCCGAAACAAACCCTTACCCATTTGTTAGGCGATAGGTTTTCTACTTGAGGATGGCGGGCATGCACAAACTATGCAAGTCTTTTTATTTTGACCTAGCTTTGGGAAGAATTTTATATGAACATGAAATTCTTGTCGCTCATAATTATATCGAAAAGTCATTTAAAGTGATCACATAACTACCCTATAATCACTTAGCTAAGATAACAAACAACAAGTTTTCTACTCGTAAAGTGGATCTTTAGGTTCATCATTGGCGCACTAGACGTTTAATGTGATTTCACAAAAAAAATAATAGTTTAACCAATAAAACGTTCATATATAATGTGATTGTTTTTTTAACTGGTTAGTACTTGACCACTACCTCACCTGAGCGCGCTTACCCAAAAAATTTGCTGGGCCCTCTGCCATAACAAGTAGAAGAAAGATCAGCATCAGCGTGGCTAAATAACTTAAGTTCACGAGCGATACTCCACGCGATGTAATGAGTCCTGCAAAAAATGTACAATGAAATTGCATACTCCAGCGACAGTGCCAGCAGCATTTTCTAGTTGGATATTATGGATATTACTTACGTTGTTTCGACTGTGACATCAGAGGCCATTTGCAACGAACAAATTGAAGACTGATCGTGCGTCAAGAGTTCGCAGCATCGCGGCCAGCTAACCTCAGTTCACGAGCGATCCTTCCCGCGCTGTAATGAGCCCTTTAAATCAAACATTGGCATTAAAGTGTCAATATCGCCTCGATAACACCTCGCCGTTTTCTTTTGCGGGATTATGGCAATAAATTCTATATAAGGCCGCTTTACAAGTTGCGATCGGTTCTGTAGGTTAACTTATTGTGTTGTTCTTCACTTATTTGTAACGGTTACTGTATTATGAGATATTTACTAAATCTGATTTACTTTTTTTTTTTAATTATATAAGCAAGCATTTGACCGCTCTCTCACCCGATGGAAAGTGACGACGCAGTCGACGGTGGAACATACTTGCCTAGCAGATACCTATTTACTCTATCGTAAACAATAGAGCTAATTAAATTGAATCCGATTAGGAGTCTAGACTGAAATAACTCATCATCTCTGGAAATTCTGCATGGATTTTAATTTGATTTCATTCATCACGTATGTTTCATATTCCAATTTGGCAAGATTTAGTTCTCTAGGAACGCTCAATGAAAATATTTAATGAATTTCGAGGGCCTAAATTAGTTTTGACTATTCTATCAAAATCTGCCTTCAGAATGCAACGAGACCCATCATACTATAAAACATCTTAAAGGCTATACTAAAAGAAGGTCTGCCCCGAATTAGATACACATCATGTTTCTTTACCATCTTAACACCCTTAAAAACGTCTTCAAGATATTTGCCATCAGGCAAGCGAACGTCCTTAAAACCGAAGCTGAAACTTTTTTGTGGCTTTTGTATTCTTAGAACTTTTTGTACTAACTATATGTGAATAAAATGAAAAAATTAACCCTACCTAAATACGTGAGATAAGAGTAGGAAGATGATAAGTCATGAGCAAAATTCTTGTTAAACTCCTCTTTTTGAATGTTAAGTTAATGACCATTCCCGACATTCTTGCCGGGCGACTCTGCACATAAGCAGTCAGTTCGCCATCAGAGACTGTTTCTTAGATATACAATTTTACGGGACCCTATCATCGAGTCGAATATACTGTGCATTAATAAGTGAACTCAACACTTTAAATATTTCTGCTTCAAAGTTTAAGGATCAAGGTGGTAATACGTCTCCAGATGAATTTAACATTCCCTGGATTTATTGTGCAGATGCCGGATACATTGCGATGCAGAAGAAGGAGCTCAAATCCTTAACTTTACTCCCTAGATTGCAAGTGCCAGGCATTACCCTTTACGAAGCCACTAATGCTCCCCTTCATTTCTAGAGTCTCTTCCCCTGCCTTGTAAAATTTGATAAGATCCTATAAATGCCGCTTTGGATACACGCTCTATAATAGAAGTTACGGTTGTTATCGACAATTCTTTTAAGTTATAGAGGGACTTGACTGATATGCCGCTTGATCTGACTTCTGCAGCATACAAAAATAATTACATAACCATTTTTTGGTTATATTATTAACACATAACTGCTATCAAACGATTATGTATCCTAAGTTTCTTTAAACCAAGAAGCGAGTGTTTTATTCCACATCGAAGGGTTATAAAGCGTTTTGGCATTTGGTGCAGTTTACCACAAACGACTGTCTAAATTATGCAGTTAAGGGCACCTTGTTTCGAAGATTTAGGCATTTTACTCGCTCAGTCGACTTGCATCCGCGTTACGCGGGAGCCGACTTGATATGAACTCCGGTGACCTTTGTCGGCGGGCGAGAACGCCAAAGTATAACATAATGCAGTAGGTACGGTGAGTTTGATTTTATTGACTGTATTCTTTTAGTATATTGATTATTTTATTGACTACAATCCCTTAGTATATTCTTTTATTTGATTGAAACGAAAGTTTATTGGACTTATGTAGGTATTGACTGTAAACATAATTACTCTTACTAAACTTTTTGAATTAGTGAGGTGATAATGATGATTGAAGGAGAGTTTGTGGTACATACCTAAAGAATACAAACAACAAATGAATAAATATTGTACATAATTGTTATATACAATATTTATTGAAACATTATACATAACATAATTGTATACAATTATTACATATAATTATGTACAATATTTATTCTCATTTATTATACATACAGGTGGATTTCATATGAGAAATAAAATGCTTATTTTTAATTAAAATTCATTATAATTTAGAGTTCTAGTGCTAGGTCCAGACTCATTTTCATTCGATATGGTCTTATTATGATCCAAAGTTGCATTTGGATCTTTATTAAGATTATAGTCTAGGTCCTCACTGAACTGCCCCGTGGGTGACGGAATAGGACCTGATTGCAAATTAATCACGTTTTGCGATAAAAAATTCTCATTTTCTTTATTTTCGGATTCGGTGGATTCGCATTCAAGTGTCAGATTCCGTATGGGCATACCACGAGTATGTCTGGGGTTGACGATTTCTGGCAGCAGACATTTGTGGTAAAAGTGTGATAACTTTGATTCCATCTTTGATTTCCAAAATTCATCATCTTTTTCGATTCTTTCGATATGTACTGGTTCTTTTTCCCCGGCCCAAATACCAAATAGACATTGCCGTCGTCCTGTTACATGCAGTTGTCCTTGGACTTGAAAAAACCAATTACTGTTTTTATTAATTGCTGTAGTCCGCGTCTTTTTATTAAATTTTAATATCTGGATTTTATTTTCTTCTATAGCCTTTGTCAAGCCAAGTTTTGACGCCGCAAAAGGACATTTAACTTCTACTAGAACATCATTTCCAATAAGCCCGTCAGGCGTCGCACCAATAAATGGGAAATCTTTATGTATAAACAGTCCACAAGGCTCGATAGACACATTTTCTTGTTGTTGTATCTTTTGCAACGCTAGCTGCTCATTTTCAATACCATGGGCAATAGATACAACATGGCTTATATTTGATTTATACAATATGTTTTTCACTAAAGGAGCGGTATCTTTTGATACTTGTCGTTTGCAAACAGGGCCAAAATTAGAGGCAGTAATTAGGTTTTTCCGAATTTCTAGCCACTCACTACTGTCTCTTTGTAATATCGTATTTCGCTCGATTCCATCTCTGTCAGCAGTTAGCGTTTCTAAATTTTTAAGAAATTCTTTTTTGGCTATTTCTAGATCACATTCAGACATATCTGGATCGGAACTGGCAGAGCCATAATCATTTTGTTTTGATACTGCCGCTTTCTTGGTTTTTTTTGCTGGATGTTCCAAACTGCTTTTTCTTTTCTGGGCCCTCTCTCTTTCTCTTTTCCTTTCCACAACTTCCGCCAACGCTACTGCCGCAACTTCCGCCACTCCTGCTAGGCCGGCTGCTGACAAATTTTTATTCGTCAGCGTTTTAAAGACATGCGATATTGCTGCCTTGTCATTAAACGATAACACCGCAGCGGAGACCCTCCCTTGGTAGCCTTGTTTCAAGGCAAAATTTATACGTTTACCTCCTATAAATTTTGCTATGACATTGTTGAAGCATTCGACAATGTTTGTATTTACGTTTTCTACTAAACTTCGTGATTTTGCAGCTACATTTGAAATGATCAAGTTAAGTCGGAAAAGAAATGTTGAGTTTTTAATAGATTTCAACCCATCACTAAAAACATTTTCTTTATCACAGTTGTAATCCTGACACATTCTGTGATCTCCGTATGCATGTGATAGGGAATTGATGATATCGTTGTGAAGCAACTTTATAGCAATATCTTTCGTATTTTCTGATGTACTATGGTGTTTTATTGATCTAACTATTGCTTTTCTCATGGACATTATTCTTAGGTTCGTCAGAGTTTTTCTACAAGCCAGGGGAAATTTTGTCTCTGTAACCAGACTCCGCATTTTTTTGCACAGATTTCGCAAAATGTGATTTCTGCATTCAATTTTTTCCACTGTTATATTGTGGGATTTATATGGATCTACTTTTAGCACCTTTGCATATGTCGAGGCATCTCCATCTGCAATCATTCTTTTATAAATAATGCCATACATTGGAATTGATTGCTGAAACCCTTCAGTTATTATGTCACCTTCCATAGAACATGATGAACCATCAAAATTCTTGTAACATTTGTGCTCATTGGGTGGAGAATTCTTGCTTTCCGCGCGAGCGCACACAAGGCAGTATTTATTTTTTACCGCCAGGAAAATAATTTTGCCGGTTCTTCTTCCAATAATTGCTGCAGTCCCAGACGCAGCCTTATAGTTGGATCCGTACGATCGAGCACACCAAGAAGCGTCAACGTAAACATCAACCACTGGTATGCCATTTTTGGTGCGACCTTCTGCGATTGCCAACTCTTTTTCTTCTTCAGCAGCAGCTTTCATGGATTCAGCTGCTGTGTTTTCAAAACTATCGTAAACTTGTCCCTGCAGTTTGTTGTGAAATTTTGTAGAAAATATGTGAATATTCATGGAGGAAAAAAGCTCTTCGAACTGAGAATAACCAATCCCTGAGGCTACCATACCAGTGGTTGCCGCAATATTTACGTCTATATTTGCTGTGTCTGTATTTTCGGATTTTATAAGGCAAAGCTGTTTGCACATATTGCATTCAAATTTAAATACGGACAGTAGACCAATTCTTTTTTCACTAATTAGCCGAAAATTTCCCGCTTTGCAGTCAAATAAATTGTTGTGACGTGCTTTTTCCTGTAATTGAGTAAACAAGTAATTGATGTCAATGATGCGTCTCCCTGAAACTGGTTGAAACTCGTGTTCTTGATTTTCAGACTCTACGAGGAGAGGGTCATCTTGACTAGATTTTCTGCAACAATAAGTGACTTTAGATAATTTGTAAAATTTGAGGTCATTTAGGTCAGCCATACGGGACCATAAGTTAATTACAAAGGAGCGCTCTCGAAACTTACTCAGTATCATCAAATTCACCTGCTGCTAGGCTGATGTTATATTGGTCCACAACAGAATTTGATTCACTTCCATGATTCATTTCTCTAAAAAATAAATGCAAGGTATAAATCAAAAATGAAATTGGTACATGGAAGTCTAAAATCGTAATAATTTTTTTTTAACGAACTTCAATATAATACATTGGTATTGTTTGCCAATAATTTTAATTGTGGAAGTATTTGTTATCAGGGATTTAAATACAGCTTCATAAAGGTTACCGATTAAAACGATAACCGTATGTATGGGTAACAGATATAAACGGTCACCGAAATGAAACGGTAGTACAAATTATATCTACAAATTCCTCTCTAGGCAGGCAACGCATCGGCAGCGCAGCTAGTGTTGCAGATGTCCATAGGCGGTGGTTACGTTTACCACCAGGCGGGCCGTCTGCATGTTTGTCACCCAAAATATAAAAAAAAAGTACCGTTTTCTTTACGATTACCCATATGATTACGGTAACAACTAAATACCGATACGTTTCGGTATTTTTGTAAGACAGATTTTCAACTTGAGGGTGGTAGCTAGCCAGGCGGGTATTCGCAAAGTGCCCTACCACCATGCACCTCAGCCGCCGCCCGCGTTCGCCCCACGTGACTGCCACCGCTGACAATGTTACGTACCTACTCAGCAGAATATTATTTCGATATTTGAATTGTTGTAGAGCCGCCTCACATTAGCCGACATTATTATTAAATAGGTAGGCATACCTACTCTTGCAACGGACACTGTAACTCACTTATTAATGAGTTACAGTTTTAGGATTTATCAAATTATCATACAGCCACTATTTCACCTGTTGGTGATGATGTGGTCGAGAATGATGTATTAGGTCTAAAATGTCTGGTTTCTCAAAAACTGCTGCCGTAACACACTAGTAGGTGCTTGGCGACGGATTTTTTTTGAAGGTGGTAGCTTGATGGTAGATAGCATGGTGGTAAGGCATAATGACCGCCTAGCTAGCTACCACGCCCAAGTATAAAATCTGTCACCAAGCACTTAACGGTATGTTTCGCTGTATCCTTGAAATCCAGTAATTTTGCGTGGTGGTAGGGCATTTTGTGAATGCCCGCCTGGCTAGCTACCACCCTCAAGTAGAAAATCTGCCGTCAAGCACCTAACGGTGAGGTCCGGCAGCTGTCCTCTAGAGCCAGTAATTATAGGTTTGCCTGAACAACATCTTCAACCACATCATTACTATAGATAGGCTATGCCTAAATAATAAATACTATATATGTATATTTACAAAAGGTCCGAAATACCTATGATGTATATTTTTTAATTATATTTATTATCTGTACCTACTTGCCATACACAATACATATACATAAGAACATGGAGCACTTACTGAAAGTCATATCACATTCATGACACGTGTCATATTTGAAACTAATTTTGTTATTGTTCCCACTTCCCGTCATTCATATCAAATAATATAGGTACTTGCTATTGAACCTATTTATCAAAGCAGGCGAGCAGCGTGTCTCCAAGCAATGCACAAACGTGCCGGTCCGTCACACCACCGCACCCCCGCCCGCCCGCTACGCTCTCATTGACAAAAAAATACCTATACCGAAATGGAATTCGGTAATCGTATCATAATTATGCTAACAGATATAAGTATACCAATTACCCTTATTTCATTGCGGTATTTACCGAAATCGTATCTGTAAATACCCATACCGTAATATCCCTGTTTCTTATGATAACTATTATTAGTATATTAAATTATTATTCCTCCTATTGGTTAATCTGTGGCTAAGGAGTACAATAGCAGTTAGATTAGCTATAAACAAACAGGTAAGTATAGGTAATAAGTATGTATTGTACTTACGCGTTCTGGTCATCGGTACATTTATTCGACGTGAAAGTATCTTCTTTGGTACAAGATCTCAATGCACTGAAATAAGTGGAAAAAATACATTACATTTCATTTGAACAAATATTTGTGATAAAAGTAACAAATACTGTGATATCTGCCTAATAATCTTCCTAAAATGCCAGAAGTACCTTAGTACTTACTAAGTATTATAGAAAATAATATGGTTATACTGATTTTGGTAGACTGTGTCCCATCCATTATGCCAAAGTATCTCCTTTCAAACGTTACTAGTATATAATTCCATATTTCTTTCCTTACATATACTGCTTTGACTATACTGTGGCATAGAAACCTAACCTACATACTAAGTACAGAGTAAGGTAGGTAATATTTTAAGAGAACAATATAGGTTCCTACTTAATAAATAAGATAATAATAAGAAATAAATAAACACGTTCCTACATGCAAGTACTGTACTTACTTAGCATTTCTTTGTAATGCATTCGTCCTGTTTGTCTTTGATATAGCTCGTAGTGACTTTTTTCGTTTATTGCGTTTGTTAGCCATAGTGACGACTTAACCAGATCGAATTTAGTTTATTTTCGTAAATCACTGCACGTCGCGCGTCGGGTGGGAAGAGCACTGGCACAGGTCCGTCGTCGGTAAGCGGCACCGCGCGACTGACGAAGCCCGCGGGCGTTGCGCCGCTCGCGGATTTGTAGGTGTTTAGGCATCATTAATAGGAAAATAACACTACAACATCCACCTCAGCGATTTGCACTAGAAAAATTATTAATCTAAAGATTGGTGTAAAAATAAGGTCAATAAGTTTATTATTTTAGGCACAGTATTGAAAATGAATTTTAAAAAGAGGCAACTTTGGTATTTTTTTCTATCGAGCGAAGTTCACCTGATTGTGTAAATGTAAGCGAATTGTACTCTGTAAGATCCTTAACTGAAACATATATTTTTGTCAGAAATTTACGTCAATTTTTGACTGATTCATATTGATTTTAAAAATAGCATTTGCGGTATAAGAAGCCCTTAACTGCTTGTCCGGGGCTAACTAAGCATGTTCCACACCCTTAGCTTTTGACCTTTTCGTTATTGGTTCGTGTTATCATTTTGTTCGGGAAAATGAGTTCATTATTAGGTGTTGTAGCATGATTATTATGTTTTCCTTAATTCAGGTATATTATAATTTTATTATTTGAAACAATATGTTATTATCATCGTTGTAGTAGTAGTAAAATATATCGCAGATTTTGTTTCGAGCATTGTTTTAGCATAATAATGCATATATGTGTAAATCACGTCGTGTCCGCGATTCGATTTATATAGGACTGCCTGTGAGTCTGCAATTATTGTAGGTTGTTTAAATGCTTTCAGTGTAGTAGCTGTACTGTTGTATATAGCTCGTAGAAACAAAGAAACTTAACAATTCATATTTTTTATATTTTACACATATTTCGAATGTTTATGAATTAATTATGTTAGTACAACTAGCTATATCCTGTTTTAGTATATATAGTGGTTAGTTTGATAGGAGCCACTAATTCATAAATCATACCAGCCTCATGTGAAGTTGGCCTGGACAATACGTCAAACACTGCACTGATATTTGCCTCACTCACATGAATATCTGTAAATACTCTATGCCTTTCAGTCTCGTTCCGGACACACTCCATCAATATGTGGTAAGCCTCCTCCGGTTTATCACACATCTCACAATTAGGTGACGATACTTTACCCATCATATAAGCGAATTTCCTAAGTGGGATGTGTCCGGATCGTAGACTTATTTCATAATTTTCAGTGTTATATTTTGGTTCAGTTTTATTAAAACATTTTTTACATATTTGCACCCTGTTTTTGATGCATACATCTTATAAGGTCGATTTTTACTCTCCCATAATACTGGTACATACTTTTTTCAGTTTATTGAGTGTCAGTTTAAATGTACTTAACCGATATTGATGAAACTCAAATTGGAGCGTCTTGGTTACTCTACCTAACAAAAAAATAATAATCTAGTTTGGATGCTCCAGTAAAATTTATGCGTGATCATACAAAAACGTAAGATACATCTGCTGCGTCTTGAAAACATACCTCCTGTTTTTGGAAATTGGTTAAAAATATAAGGCTTCAGTTTTATGGTGGGCTGCCTTCCTATCACCAATCCTCCTTAGGAATCTTCTCGTTGGCAGTAAATCTAAAAAAAAGTCTTGGGTAATTAGGGCGGTAAGATTATTAAAAACTTTGTTGCGCACTTAAACCCAACTGTAAGGCACATTATTAGATATCATCTTACACTATTAAAATATGATAATAATAATGTGTATGTGTAATTTTCTGACGTACAGTAGTAAAACACACTTTAAACAAAAGACTCATAAGACTTGACAGAAACATACAAAGGTATCGGAGATCGAACAAAACGGTACAAAGTCAATGTAACGTCCTCGAAGGGGTTGAAGATAAATACGTGCAAGGGGTCGCTCGAGATAAACAGGGGTGTGCAATTTGTACAACTATACAAATGCGCAGCGAGGGGTTGGGTTGACCACGTAACGAGTACTGTTGACCTTCGCTTGTTTTCTACTGTCATCTGGAACAGCAATAATTGCAGTGAACACTGACTTGTTAATTTGGCTGTTTTTGTAGACTTAGATTGGGAATATTCAACACACAGGAGATAACATTAAAAAAAATAAGAAACAACAATTATTCGGTATATCGGATGAAATAATACCCCAAATGAGCGGTATGCCACCACTGGCACCGATGTGAGGGGTGACTGCTACACATTAGGCGCACATCTTAGTTTCTTACCATTTTAACGACCTGATCACCTGATTTCCCAAAAGGTAGAGGGTAAAGTACCATCAAGAGCATCATCATCATCAAGTCAACCGGATGTCCACCGTTGAATAAGGTCTTCCCAATGAGGGGATTTGCCATAACCCCATGCTTGGCAGGCGTCTTGAGGATCGCAGTAGAAGTTGCCAGTTCCTTAGCAGGCGCTGCTACCCACCTTCTGGTATTTTTCCTTTACTCGTCTTTTACGACATCCACGGGAAGAACACACGGGAGTGACATTCTAACCCTGCACCTGCACTTGTACTGATCGTAAAACAAAAAAAAATATATTTCATGGCACACTTTAATTTCGTTTGTGGCATTGGCCTTTCAAATTCTTCTGCGGCACAGAACACTTTGTCGTGTCAAGAATTTGAAAGACAAATGCAATATACCCAGTGTGTATGACAGTTGTAGATAACCGTGACAAACACAATAATGTAGAATTTCTAATTAGGTGGGAGACCATTTGTAAGTAAACAATACCTGAATGTCCTTCAAAGACCAGTCAAATAAAAGTTAAAACAAATGAACATTGTTTGTATCATTATATGAAACCTATAACGATGGTTTCGTCCTGTGTCGGCACACAAAACTTATATATGAATTATAAACTTACCACCCCCTATTCACATAGGCGCAGAAAAACAGTTTTGTGAATTTTAATATTGATATTGTTTTATGATTATTTGATATTGATATTGTATTAGTGTATCATTGATTTCTCGCGGGCTTGAGCTTCACCGCATGGTGGAACAGCATTTTGCGAATGCCCGCCTGGCTAGCGACCACCCTCAAGTAGAAAATCTGTCGCCAAGCACCTAACGGTATGTTCCGGCAGCAGTCCTTGAGAGACAGTGAAATTACAGGTACAGAGACTTAACATCTATGTCTTCTGGTGAGAGGCGCAGTGCATCTCGTGACTTGTGACGAAATGCATTAGTTATAGGCAGAGGTTAGTCCGCTTAACATCAGGTGGGCCTCAAGCTTGTTCCGTCACAATAACATAAAAAAAATACTAATTCATCACCTTGACGTACTTTTGTATACACTTATCATTATATCATTGGTTATAATTTACTTCGGTTAGTATAAGTACTTTTATATAATCTCATTCGGTTATATTCTAATTATGAAATGAAATAGACTTTTATTGGCATATTTTTATTTACATACTTCTTTAAGAATATTATAAAATTTAATTATAGCATTATTCTAAAACTAATGCTTTAAAACATTTTTTTAATTATTAAAGTACAATGTGTCCCGACCAAGGAGGTTTCAATTCAATTCAAGTACACCTATAGTCATGAGATTAAATAGAGTAGTGTATGCAAAAGTAGTGCAACTGCATATCATTAGGTATTAAAACACTCGTGTAATCTTATTTTGAAACTCGCCTGCGGCTTGTTTAAGAAAAACTACACTCATGTTTTAACACCCTCTATTATATGACAGTTGCATAAACTACTATTTGTGTACACCCAGACGATACAATAGCGCCAAAAAAGTCTATGAACAATTTTAAAGTTAATTTTGAGTCTATTAAAAATCTCAAGTCTTGAACGGTAGCCAAAACACGAGACGTATTCATCATAAGACATTAAGCCCCGCTACCGTTAATAAACACTAAGCGACACAAACTCCAGAAGCTTCTAATCCTCATTCAGGATGCTTGGAATAAACAGTGGCTTCTCATGGCTCCTCATTAATCACCTGGTCTCGACTCACGGGAAACTTTCTCCATTGAAGCGAGACTCCACCTGACTTGGATATTTTCTTTTAACTTTTAAGCTTTGTTCAAAACTTTTGATGGACTTTGAGTTTTAAGTAAGTTGAATAGTAATATATCTTGTGCCCGTAGCTCCTTTATTGTGTTATCAAGTGTTGTAACTTTGGTATTATGCGCTTCTAAAATGGTGACATCGGAGAAGTAGGATGAAAACCAACGAGACCCTACATATTTAATATTAATTCTAAAGCTGTATCTGGTGCTGCGCCTAACAAAATGCCTTAGTGAATATACGATTATTTTTCAGTATCTAATTTTGTTCAGTCTTATCTTTGATACCATTCCACATATCGACATAAGTTTGATTATGTAGAACGTATTTTAAGTTTAAGTATTATTTTAATTACATCAAAAACTTATTAAAATTGTGATATCAAATCTATGTGGACTTACTTAATATATATTGAAATATTATACCTACAGCACTAATATTGACTTCTAAAATAAAACAAAAACAGAATATTTATTTCTATTCGAGTTAAATTATTTTCGTTAGCATTTGCAAGAAAGTTTAATTTTAGAAATCGTTTGGGCTTCTGTAATTGAATTTCGATTTCAATTTAAATGGAAAATTGTTTCAATTACAAAAACAATAGGCAATCTATTATCTCGAAGATAATTCATATTTCTTTGTAATGAGATGGCTAATACGGTATCGACCCATCTGGGAAGGTGCGCAACACAATGTATGGACCTAATTCCATTAGGTGAGCTCCATTACAGTTTAACTCTGGATTAGTTCCACCTTATTGCCGGTTCGAGAAATTTTATCACGGCTAAAGCAATCAGAGCGCCAATAATTTCCCTCATAATGACTCTTTGGTCGTAAAATTTGAGCATTGCGCCAAAATGGTGGCACATTAAAATTCTCTCCCCATCGTTATAAGCGAAGTTATCGGCGGGTACGTCGATCGGGACAATCGACATTTCCATCTCAATCGCCCCTCACCCCCCTCCTTAAGGCCGTTAGTTTTCTTTTTTAAATCGCGCGTTAAGGATTTGGCGTGAATGCGTAAGGGTTGCCTTGCCAGTACCACCCGTTTCACCCCGCCCTCTCATATGTCCTCATTTTGACAGAGACAAGGCTTAGGATTTTCGAATTTCACTCAAATAAAGGATTGTTCGGACTTTGCTACAGATTTGGCAGTACCAACTTTTGTTCTGAAGTAAATTTTTTGGTAAATATAGATTTATTTTAAAGGAAGGACAGTATTCAGTATTTTTAAAGTTAGTGGTTAAGCACATATGTTTATTAATTTATGAGACAACGACAAATAAGAATCCTAAGGCATGGATATGCTTATAAAACTTTAGTTTCATTGCAACATAAAATCTCCGATACTATTTTTAATTAAAAATCACGAAATTATGAGAACTTTTTTGAATAACAGTAAAATTTTATGTTTTGGTTAGATGAAGAGTAATAAGAACAGGTATCATAATTTACCTCACCTTGACTATCCAACAAATAAGTTTTGTCAAAATTAAGGTAACATTATTTTAATTAATTGTGTGCATTTTATATTCTTAGATTCGAAATGATCTTAAACACGTCTTTCATGCTGCGCTATCGCTTCAGTATCATCTTTGACTCCCTAAAATAGCAGAGGGAAACTACGATCACCAAGAAAAATATTCACCAAGTTCACACTCGGAGAATTAGGTACTCGCTGCAACAGTGTCTCATATATGTAAAATAATGCGGCCGATATATCCTTTACCCCCTCGGGTGGTACAGGGTGGTGGGGGGTAGATAGAAGAGGCACCCCCGAGCGACTTATTCCGATATAATCAATAACTTAGTGAGATCCCCTTTGCATCCGGCCGTGTGACAGTTCCTCCAATCGAAGGGTTGTTTTTTATTTTTTTTGTTCAAACAGCGCCTGATTAGAGAGACGACGTACCGTGCTTTTGAAGTTGATGTCGTTTCACGAATGGCTAGTTTTTCCTACTCTCCTGTGCTCATTTTCCAGTTCGGGTAATAAGTGTTTGTCGTGATTTCTCGTTTATGTAAATGTATGTAAATGTTTGCTTTGAAGGAGCGTCCCGAGTATTTTATTTTCATTGCACATGTGTGGGTATTACCGCTCTATTGGTATTTACATTTCAATATCGACAAAGTCTGATTGCTTTTTGAAACGGTTCTAACTGCGGGAGCTATTTTCTCGTTTTCGATAGTGGACTGGTACAGATTAGACGTTCTATTGGATTCTATTGGATATTATATAATAATAAAACTTTATTGTAGTTGTTGCGAAGTGCTCTTGTCACTTCATCATTATTAGCGTGTTTTTCATCATAGATTCTTATCAGCATCAAAGCCTGTAAGGGAAGGTTATAATAATGTGTTTTTCGCTAAAGACATATTATTGAAACGTTCGTGAGGGATCTTACCTAGTAGTCTTTAACTGACTTCCAAAAAATGATTCTTCAGTCGAGGCGTATATTTTTATATGTATGACCACGCATAACTTTTTACAGAGTAGTCCAATTTCGAAGAATTGTTTAATTTTTTTATTGAAATTCACCTTTGAGTTTGTCCCATATATATTTCATTAAAATCGGCTCGGTTTATTAGTTAGAGTCAATGAACTGAATCTATTCGCTTACCTGGATTAATGTTATTTGCTGCTATCGCCGATGAACTCTTTTTTAGTCAAATGTATGATCTTGGCAGCGTCTTTATCAATACACAGATTTAGACTTAATCTGAAAAAATATATTTACACGCATCAAAAAAGCGAAGAACTTTTAAGAAATTACACCAGCGCTATTTAATAAAAAATTAAATACTTATATGCCCCAATATCTCTTCTTTACAAGTAAAACTAGGTCATTATTACTTTAGTAGTAAACTTTGTGCCTATTATTGTGTATGGATTTTCATAGTGTGCCTTATATAAATGTTTTAAATATGTTGTTCTGTTTGTCTGTGTATTTTCGTGCGTGACGTCACCTGCCGTTCCCAACGGAACAGCAGCACTGGTTGTTCGCAGCCAGCATTATGCTGAGTTGGGGACGGCATGTGGCAAAAAAACTATAATGTAGGTATTGTGCCTACATAATACGTTGAAATGTTGTAATTTTAATTTTGTCTGATTATTTGTCACAAATAAAGCTATGTGTATGTCACTAAAAAGAACATAAAATATATTTTTTCAAATAAAACCGAACCGACTTCCAACACTTAGAAGTATGAAATACCTTGTGGAAGTCCGACCATGCTAGCGTGAGACCGGAGTTTTAAATCAGCATGACTTTCGCAAGTTATTTCATACTGTTCAGTATTGGAATTTGGAGGTCGGTTACGTTTCATTTGAATTTTTTTAGTCTATTAAATATTTTATCAATGTTTATTGCGTTCATTACTGGGATAGGTAACCTCTAGTGGCATTATAGAGTGTTGTCGTGCTTCGGAGCGCACGTTGAACCAGCAGTCACTACATTGTGGTGGATAATTTTGCATATGCCCGCCTAGCTACCTCCCTCAGGCAGAAAATTTGCCATCAAACACCTAACAGTGTGTTCCGGTAAGCAGTGCTTTAGAGTTAATTCTTATTGTGGTGTAGCCTATTTACTAGTTTCGTCCGCATCATCACATATCATTAGTTGAGATCGTGGTCAATAATAAAACTAAATAATTAGTATACATTTTTATTAAGGCTATTCTGAAGACTTAGATTTAATTGCGGGAGAAGAGAGGCTCTCTTTAGAATATTGCTTAATTTTCAATAGTAGAAAAAATATACATATCCGCCGTAATGGGTAAGTCTCTATGCGACGTACCAAATATAAGGATGATAATTTTTGGACACAAGAACTTCAAGGTGGATATTTAATGTAAAAAATCTATATGCTTCTAAAAAAATCAACCTACACAAACATCAGACAGATAATAGGTAGTTATGCAACTGTTGTATAATAAAGGGTATTAATGTTTTTTTTTTGTAAATTCATCATATATCTGTCTATATATTAAAACGAAAACAAATGTGGGTTTATCACACGTATATAGGCGAAGCCGAGTGTGATAATAGTATCACATGTGCGTTTTATTACCTAATTATATGTACAATTGTATACAAGGCTTTATCTAAACCTATGATATGAATCCTCTATTAAATGTTCTGAAACCATAAATTGGTGTACACTGTACAGTGTCATAAGAACTCTATGTACATTCATGGAAAGTTTAATTGCTGAATATCTAATACAAACAATGTATTGATATAATAGATTTATTTATTGTACTAATAAAAATAGTATCTGCTTATAGGTCTTTGACCTTAACGATTTAATTCTAGCAACTTTTTCGATAGACGCGTGGGAAGAACGAATGTAATGTTAAAAATTAATGGAAGATGAGGCGTGACGGTGACGGAACAACCTCGAGGCCCACCTGATGTTGAGCGGACTAACCTCTGCCTATAACAGATGCATTTCATCATGTGACGCTAGCCAGGCGGGCATTCGCAAAATGTCCTTCCACCATGCAGTGAAGCTCAAGCCGGCGGTGGGGATCGAACCAGGGACCCGCGGCACGGCAGTCTATAGCTATTACCACTCGGCCATCGATGCTTCAAAATGGTATCGACTTTTTATAGTTATATCACACTTATCAGTGTATGACGTAAGTTGTACGTGTCTCTTATATTTCAGAATAATTAATTTTACGTGATATTATATAGAAAGATAGTACAAAAATAATTTTAACATTTTAATCGAGCTTATTTTAAGGCCTATCTATTTGTTACTGCAGCATGCCAATCTACCATACCAATTTCGAGGAATGGTTAAATTTATATTATTAACTATAAAAAATGCTGCAGTAGTCACCGAAAATAAATTACCTACTTAATATTTTATCGAGTTTGGTCAAGTGGAGTCAATGTTGCTTACGTCGACAGAATGGCCCTAAAATAAGCTGGATTTATTAAATTTAAAAAAAAAAATTGTCCAAAAGAATAGATCCGTGTCATGTTTTTCTTTATATTGATTTTTTCCACATGCGGTGTCGGGCTGGCCGTGGGATGCCGAGTTAGAATGTCACTCCCCCATTTCTTACTGTGGGTGTAGTAGACGCGACTAAGGTACCGGAAGGAAGGCAGCAGCGCCTCCTGAGGAATTACTATCTTACACTACGATCCCCAAGCCGCCAAACTTAACCTGGTAACAAACATCACCCAGGAGTTGTTATGCACGCATCGGAACCCAATGGATGTCGCGTACGCACTGAGGGAAATATACTCTGGTATATATTCCTCAGCTCCCCGTATTAAGTCCCTTAAGCTTGAAAGGTACACAGGTGCAAAAATCCCCAAATCCCTCCCCAACACTTTATTCCTGGTTCACACCCAGGAAGAAAAGGGGACCCTAATAAGTCAGGGCTACGGAGAGGGAAGTGGATCACGCACCCTTACCATCCACGAAGCGCAGGGACTGACATACGAGTCGGTCATCGCCATCAAGACCAAGAGCAGCATGAAGTTGCACGAGAGCGTCCCGCATGCCGTCGTTCCAATTTCACGGCACACTGGAACCTTCATATACTACGCAGATGACGAAAACGACGCCATAGGACGGTTCGTTAGGAAGGCGATGGTTGCGACACCAAAAGCCATCCATGATTACAACCTCAAAATGGCGATCAAAGATCGAAATAGCGCGGTAATGGAGGCCCTGTTAAAATGTGACGTGGGAGAATAACAAAATAGGTAAATTTCTGTAGGTTTATTATTTTATTGTAGTCCCAAATTATTTTTGTAATTGTAATCGTTGGCACGGGTATCCGGAGTGGTCATGCTCACAGAAAGGTGTTGTCTAGCGCCGGTGTTGTGTGTCGGGTCGCCATCTTCCCTCAAAAATGGTTGAGGAAGGCGATGGCTGGCACATGCGTCAACTCGTGAACGGGTGCTGCTAGAGGATACTGGTCTGCTCTGGATGCTGGTGCTAATGACATTAACGGAAAAAAAAAACTTTTAACACTGTTCCCCCTTGGAATGTTGCATGTTTCCTATTTCATATTTCTTGTTTACTAATAAATTATGTCATAGTTAAAAAAAGTCACGGACCCTGGAGTCTGTGGAGTGTAGATTTAAAATTAAAAAAAAAAAAAAAAAAAAAAAACCGCCAAACTTGGGGATAATGTCGAACCCCCCTATAATGAAGGCTATGTTCATGAGTGGACAATATGGTTAATAGACTATACACGATTTTTTATAAATTACTAAGATCAACAACCAGTATGTTTTTAAAAATTGTTAAAAATCGTGTATAGATGGTACAATAATGACTTTATCTCATATATTATCTTTATTTTAGGTTCATTCTGTTAATGACAGCAGCATCTCAATCTGCCTTACTTAACTTAAGAAATTAATAAATCAGTTTTTTTTTCTAAAAACGCGTGAAACGGTTCCTGGACGGCCGGCTCCTCAAGATTTGGGTACCATGCGGGGCACACCAATACAGTTCGTTTAGAATACAGGGAACAGCATCTGCCCGAGAGTTGGTTTAGGTAATATATAAAATTTTGTTCATCAATCAGTCCCTAGTAAATTAGGTTAGTAGGTATCCTATGTTTTTTCCAGATTTGGGGCAGTTTCCATTTTAGGTTCACATTGAGTAGTTAATGTTAGTAATCATGAATAGGTAATACTAGCTATCATTATATTATTAATTACCAAAACCGTTTTACTCGGAGTTTGATATGAGAGAAATCAATGTGTTCAATTGTGCTATACTCACACATTTTGGTGTTCGTCATCAGGTGAGTTCATGCGTTATTTAACACATGAAAACGTGCGATGGTGGTCAAAAGTTAAGCCTATCAGCATTAACAAAATAAACAAAAACATCGTTATATATTTCCAGTCATTAATCAATGTCAAAAAAGATCTCATAATAGATCTAGTTTTCTGTGTTATCAAGTGAAAAGACTGAAAGATCACGCACCTATGACAAGCATCACCCCGCGCCTGTCCGTAACAGTTGTAATGTCACCTTTCTCGCTGTGCTTGAAACTGCACTGCACTCGTTACTTCTTACTAGTACAAGCTCGCCTTATTTCGTTTCTCGCTGCAACGTTTTGGCGGACGCTGGCAGCCCTGTTCGGGAATTGTCGTGCGCCGTTCGGATAGCTCTGTAGCAAAGCAACGCAACTTAGTCAGTGCGTTATCGGTCGACGCAAACATTCTTTAGAGGTTATGTTTTGATGGAACTGATAACATGTAAGTTTTTGTATCGTTTCTGTACTTGAATAATTTATATAGTTAAATATTGTGTCAGTAACTACGTTTTGTTGTTATTAACAAATCAAGTCACATGTAGAAAAGAGAATGTAAATGAAAAACGTGAAATTTTTAATTTGTTAAATTACGTTGTATAGGTAAACTTATTTCAAGATTTGTTTATTATTTTCATATATAATTCTTCTAAGTACAAATACAAATCAAAGAATTAATTAAATAGATTAATAGTATTGGTATTTTGAAAAATACCGGTATAATATATATTAATAATATTAAATATACTAAGTATTGGTATTTTTCAAAATACCTATCTACACTGAGAAAAAAATGAAATGTAGCGAAGTCTTTTCACAATGTATGTGTAGTTTTATCTAAAATACGTAATCTACAGCCGTAAAAATGTTGGATAATACAAAATAATGTTGAAACGTATCAACACGTCACTTAGTTACAACATGTTGTGTACTGATCTTGCCGTTAAATACGTACCCGACTGTCGGGTCCGTCAACAAGACTCAACATACGTAACCGATATAGGCAGATACATTCTAGGAAGTAGTCCATGGATATGACGTCACAGATAGAACATTACATTATGCTGTCGCATCTTTATAAATGTACTCCAACATTAACAGGATGACACAAACGTCTTGACTAAAAAAAATAATGTTTCAAGTAGTTTGCGTCATGACTATAAGTAGATCGTCTATTTATTGTAAGTATTTTGGAAACAGACTCCTACTGTGAGTACCCAACAACAAGGTATAAGTAGACAATCTCCTATATGTACGTAGCTTGATGCATGATGTACGTAGAAAACATTATTAGTTACATTTAAGTAGACTGCGCTAAGACTCCTTACTGTACGTAGGCCGATGCACGATATAAGTAAGCGAATTATGCAAGCTCCTTCCAGTACGTAGGCTGATGCATGATTTCGTAAGAAAGATCTTTACCACAGCAGTGAGCAGCTTCAAGGTTGACGTAGAAAAACTATTTACCGTACGTGAATTTATGCTCAATAAATTTACGTAAAATTCATTTAAGTAACCTACTTACTGCGCGTAGGCCTATGCGTGATGAACGTAGGGAACATCATTAAACGTTTTTAGACATACTGCATTTGAACATTATTTAAATGTTACGGGCGCAATAATATACTGTTCCCTCGACATTTTAAAGATTGTTTTACGACAGAAGATCAGTGTTGCCAGATGCCGAATAAAAAAATACGAAAGCAATGTTTCATAAACGCTGATTTTCGACCATTGCTTATTTCAATATTTCTTCATTTACAATCAAATTTGCGCTCGTACTCATGTTCGTATAAAATACAAACAAATCAATTGTTATACGCGTGTAAATAAATAAAAACTAGTTACTCTGCACTGAAACCCCATATTTCGATTTGGTACTTCTTTAGTTATGTCTATTATGTGCATTTGTACTTTTAGTTTTGCCTCATTTTTTACATCACATACAACATATATATAACGTTGCTTATATCGGTATCGTTACGTGGTGTTTTCATCGTAATAGTTCAATAAGCACAGAAATAATAAAAAGTAATACATTGATGAGATGATTTATAGTATACTATTGACTATATAGAATAAAAAATTGATATAAGGTTTTTTTTCTGTTATTTTTAAAAAATATGTTTGGTATATACCTTCTGCATCCCGCAGTATCATTCACGTAGGCAATAATGAAAAGTGATGATGGTCATGATGATTATGATAGTAAGAAGTTTGCGTTGTGTTTATCTAAGACCTAAACTATCTATATTTCTATTTATATTTCAGTTTCATCCAAAGTGGTCCAGCAATTTCAGCGTATATATATATATATATACAAATATAACAAATATACATTCTCGTCCTTACTTACTAACCTTAGTATTTCTAATGAATCGATTCAGGCGTTACTTTGCGGAAATATAATAATATCAAATATTTTGAAAATATGAAAAAAAACATTAAATTAATATTTTAACAAAACTCTTAAAAACTATTAAAATATAACTAGTGACGATTTCGCCTAATTTTCCTGTTAAGCCGACGTGACGTCACAAACACGTGAGTCGAGAAGGTGCGATCGTGCACTCGTATAGTCAAGACCTCCTGAGGATGCTTCGTGTAAAAGCGACACGCGTCAAACGGTTTGACTGCGTGTTGTTTGTGACGTCACGTCGGCTTAGCAAGAAAATTAGGCGGAATCGACATTGGATATATTTTTATATTTTTAAAGTTAGTGTTTTATTAAAACTTAGCATTACTAATGTTACTGTTCTTGACCAGGAAAAATAACATATTTTTTTATTTATAACAGCATTTAGCCACATTCTCACCTGAAGATTTTGGTATTTCCTAATCTAGCCATACTAATTGTAAAACAGAGCTTTTGAGGGTGTAAGGAAGTGTTCAGTTTTTTTTATAAATATTTAATCTAATACTACTAAACATGGATTGTTTTGTCTACATGGATGAAACCGCGGGGAGCAATTGTTATTATAATAGTTTTTGAAAAGTCTAAGCAATGCATCAATGATATCAAAGTTAATATCTAATTGTATTAATATTTAAATATTTTTATGTGAATACTCGGCTGATTTTGATTTACACGCTGGCAATACTGGCTGGAGCGTAATGCAACAGCTATAATATTAGTTTTCTGCGAGACCGTGGCAATCGCGTCACGCGCGCATGTAAATGTTTTCAACAGTGATTATTTATAAAAAATCTTTTATTACAAAGTTTCCAAAATCAATTTACAGTCGCCCCAAAGTGGGTCTGTGTGTATAAAGAAAGGCCAAAGACACAGCCTGGCTATCCGGCAACCAGTGAATTCAAATGCTAAACGGCAACATTCACAGGTAAGCGACTTTGTTGTTTTTTAAAGTCTTTAGTTATAAATGATTTAGTCAAACGTTGAACAAATGCCTCCCTCTATTAAGAAAGGGGGCTATAATTGCAATAATTTTATTTCATTTCATTTGGCATAATGTCCATGCTTGGCAAGCAACTTTGGGAGCTCGTTTGTAAGATGACAGTTCTTCGGAAAAGGCAGCTGTCCAAGTTGTGATATTTTCCCTTTTGTCGCCACTTGCAACTCCTACAGAAAGATATGGATGGTGCAATTTTATCCGGGCATCCCAAGGCCGGTTAAACATAAAACAAATATATTTATGTAAATGAAGTCTACACAATTGTTACAGATGCTACTTTATTAGAAGACAAATTGACTTGGCTAAAAATAATATTAATACCTGACACTGAGTACAAAAATCCTCGAGAAAGACTGCTGATACTGGTGTTAAAGAAATATTATGAGAATAAAGAACACATCCGACTACCTATGACAATCCAACTCTCCGATAACCCCAAGGTATATTTTCGTATGTTAAATTTTCAAACCTACATGATATTTTACTTTCATAATTCATATTTATGTTTCATATTACTTTCATAGTGGAATTGTTCGAATGATCTTAATGTTATTGATTGCAGATTTTACAAGATCTCAACCATATATATCAAAAAAATAATGAGGGGCTTTTCTTATAACTCCAGGGACTAGTGCTAGTGGTAAGTACTTTAAATACCCTTAGAATATACCCGACGACTACAAATAAGCTGGAAACGTAACGCTACAAGTGCAGCACAATTAACTATTGTGGTATAGCGAGTGTAGTCTGACATTAATAAGCTATTGTTTCCTAACTTCTTGGTAATACTTTTTAGGGAGTGTCATTTTTATTTAACAAATTTCATAAAATATTTATTTATTCCAGATGGTGAATCTGAAACTGTAACTGTGCGCCGCACTGCTTTGATCCTCGCATACATTGTTGATTCCGCATAGAAAAATAAAATGTATATGGAGACCATGTCGAAGATAAATTTTTCAAACTCCGTGAAATGTTGTACACATGTCTTTTAAGCCTGATATCTGAGGTTTGACAGTTTTCCACCACGTCCTTAATAATGTCATGTCCCACCTTAGGCTGGCTACGCTCACCTGTCTTTCAACTTAAATTGATAATTGATAATGGACCTAAATATTTTACAATTTTGTATATTGTTTTCAATAAATAGATCACAAATTGATGATAATAAATTTTTATTAACCTTATGAATTTATTTATTTAATATGCTTATTTACTGTCTTATTACAGGTGCAGCCTGCATATAGAATAATTACTTAAATCGTGCATCAGCCTTTGTACAGCTAGGTTGTATACGTAAACCTTAGTGCAGTTTACTAATGGTTTGGATCTTTTCTTCGTATAGAATGCATCAATCTATGTAGAGTAGGGTGCACAAATTGTAATCCAATGCGCATAAATAAACCAGGAGCAACCTTCATATAGTAAAGAGGTTTACCTTTGTATACTACAAATGGTGCTCTTAATAACATCTTAAGTGTAATAATGGTCCAGGTTTATGTACATATGTAATATCCATACTCTACATAGGCGAATGCATGATAAATATATTAAAAATCCTTACTATTAGTAGGTTGTGCCAAAATTGACGTAGGCAACCTCTTTACTATAATACAGCCGATGCATGATACATATGAGGATCATCCCTACAGTAAATGGGCTGCACCACGATTGACGTACGCAACCTCTTTACTGTACGTAGGACGATGCATTATAAATATAAGGAACATCCTTACTACAAGTAGGCTGCATCAAGATTAACGTACGCAATCTCCTTACTGTATGTAGGCCACTACATGACAAACGTATGGAACATACTTACCATAAGTAGCCTGCATCAAGATTGGTGTACATAACCTCCTTCCTGTAAGTAGGCTGATACATGAGATACGTAGGGATCATCTTTACTATAAGTAGGCTGCATCAAATTTGACTTACGGTACCTCCTTACTGTACATAGGCCGATACATGACTAACGCAGGGAACATCTTTGCCATAAGTAGGCTGCAACAATATTGACGTAGGCCACCACCTTACTGTACGTAGTTCAATACATGGTAAACGTAGGGAACATCTTTACCATAAATAGGCTGTACCAAAGCTGATGTAGGCAACCTCCTTACAGTACGTAAGCTGACGCATGTTAAACGCCAGAATCACCTTTACCATTAATAGGCTGTAGCAAGTTTGACGTAGACTACCTCCTTATAGTAAACATAATAAACGTAGGAAACATACTTATCGTAAGTAGGCTGCACCAGGATCTACGTAAGTAACATCCTTACTTTGTCAAGATGTTACATACTTATTTGCATGACAGTACCTCATTGAATGAATGAATGAACGAATGATTTTCATACATTATTGTAATGTACAATGCTCGTTACAGCAAGGCCATTATACGTCATGTTGTCTCATCTTTATGTACGCTAGTCACGTTTTAAACAAGAAATACGTATGCTGAGGCTAAAATTACGTATGTCAAAACATGAAATTTTTCTCAGTGTATGTATCTATAAATAAAATACTTCTCTAATTATTCACACAGGTGAATAGCAATAAATTGAAAGAGATGGTGGAAGCCGATCCGAGCCAAACTACCCAGGAGGTAGTTACGTAAGGTAACGTTAAACCATGTCACTAATACATGGTTTAACCTTACCTTACCAAAAATATTGACTCTATTGCGTCAAATCAATAAAATAAAAATCAAAAATTAAAAATGGGTGTCTCAGGATTTGACTGATCTGCAGAAAAAAACGCAGTATTGAAACTTGTGTAGCCTTGTTGAATCGATACAGAAATAAAGGAATATTGGATCGAATTGTGGCATGTGATGAAAAGTGGATTCTTTACGATAACCGTAAGTGAAAAATGCAATGGCTGACTCCAGGTCAAACGCTGCAAAAGTGTCCTAAAGCAAAGTTTACCAAGAAAAAGGTAATGGTAACGGTTTGGTGGTCTCAGTTGTTCTTCGGTAGGTAGTTCGGGGTGTTTTTCACTACAGCTTTATCCAATCTGGTCAAGCAATAACGCCAGATTTATACTGTGCCGAACTCCGAACAATGATAGCAAAACCAGCAGCGAAACAGCCCCGACTCATGAATCGATCTTCACCATTATTGCTCCATGATAACGCGATACCTCATACAGCATCAGAAACCGTTTTAACTCTACAGGGACTGCAACAGAAACCATTCCTTACCCTCCGTATTCGCCAGACCTTGCTCCAACGGACTACTTTTTTTTTTGGTTTGGACAATTTTCTACGAGATTAAAAGTTTTCTTTCCAGGCGGCAGTATACAAAATGCTTTAACACAGTCGAATCTAGATCATCACAGCTCTATCGCAAAGGCATAAATTACCTTCCTATTAGGTGGCAGCAATGTATAGTTAATAATGGTAACTATTATTTAATTTAAATTAAAAAAAAAACAATTTTTCAGTACAAATCGAAAATTTCATACTCTAACGCCAATACTTCTTGTCTTGTTTGTTTTAGCTTGAGAATTCACACATCTCTTGCTGAAGTAGTCTTCAAATTTCTTCAATAAGTTAGGTGGACAGCTAACATTGACGAATCAGTATATATGTAGTGTGTGTTTAATACGTGCTGTTTTAATACAAGTCTGCATTGACAGCGCACTGTCATGTGTTATGAACTAGCCCGTAAGTAAATGTCTAACCTAGTTGCTAAGTTGGCGGTCAAGATGTTCGGCATTATCAAAGGTGAGGCAGAACTTCACACCAGCACAGCCTTCATTGCCTAAGCCAGTTTTCTATTATATGATATCAGATCAGATGTGTGTAAAAATAGTTCTGTAAAATATATTGTTTTAGTTACGCAAAACTCATTAATAGTCCCACAGAAAAGAAAAATATACACCGGCATTTAAAAAGTCCTAAGTTTTTACTGATATTTTAAATATTTAATGTCAGAATTAGAAATTTGATATTACTTTCTATTTCGTGATAAGCCATGTCTTGATGAAGATGGATCATGTCATCTTTAAGAATTCATTAGATATATAGATAAATATAAAGATACATATATAAACTCTTTATTGTAACACCTAGCTTAGTAAAAAAAATACAACTATTGATATTACGTTACTGAGTGATACAATAGGCGGTCTTATCGCTAAGCTTATAAGCGATCTCTTCCAGACCACCCAACAATAAATTGAAAGTACATGGACAGGGTTATTAGGAAGAGTACAAAAGAAATAATACATTTAAGTCTAAAGAATTGAGAGCCTGTTAAAGTATACAGTTACGAGGTCTACTACATAAGCTAAACTAGTTAGCAATCAAGAATTTCTATACATTTTTACCATAGATGTTTAATAAACATCAAATGCTGAATACGCTGATACTAATTCTGTAGTTTTTATTATAGGGTTTGTGCGATGCTGAACCCCAATAGAACGAGCCTTTAGTCGCCCTAGGCAGGTTTTTTCGTAAAAGAGAGGCAGTGGTCGGTGTGAATATATTATCCATAATGTCCATAATTGAACAAAAGCCTCTCCAACATCCCCTGATGTTTGCCATAATTCCCTTGGCGTTTGAGATCGCAGTTTAAGGTAGTTCTTTAGATGGCGCTGATGTCTACCTTCTTATATTTTACCCTTTGTCGCCTCTTACGACTCCCACATGACGACATATAAGGGGTGCAAGTCTAGCTCGGTACCCCACGATGTAATAAGAATATGTAATTATTCAAGGCATAGTGCGATATTTGAAGCCTTTGTACACTGTTTCTCCAGTTTTGTTACGGTATGGTGATAGAAGGCTATAAGTTGTAACAATAGTAGCAGTATTAAAGAGAACCTCTGTCTAATAATATGTCATAAACTATAGGCCAATTCCATTGCGCCCATCCCCCTGAGACATATAATTATTAAGTCTCATGTGGCGAACTGCACTGCGCCCATCACCTTTAGACATGTAGTTGTCAATTCTCATATGCTGGACTGCACTGCGCGCCCATCAGTCTGTTGTTAAGTCTAGTGTGCCTGTATTTTTATAATTACTAACTGGCCCTCAAGGACTGATGCCGGAACATACTGTTAAATAATGTTGTCTTAGGTTTTCGCGATTGTTACACATAGTAATTAAACAACTTTAAACGCCACCCCGAAAGATGTCACCCCGTGACCACGATCACTGCAAAGTGTTTGAAACGTCGGGACAAAAATAATGACAAATATACGCGATTTAAACCGTTTAAAGTTGTTTAATTACTATAATACTGTTAAATGCTTTGAGACAAATTTTCTACTTGATAGTGGTAGTTAGCCAGGCGCGTATTCGCAAAATGCCCTTCCTACCTGCGGGGAATCTCAAGCGGCACTTCAGTCTATAGCTATAAACCGTGTAACTTCTAGACTTTGCATGGTGGTAGGACTTTTGTCAAACACTAAGAGTATGTAGAAAAGTGTCGCCAATGACTAGCTGTACTTGAGAGACAGCTTGTTTAAGATTAAACCTGTTTACAATCATCGACCATAAAGTTACTTACCAGAAAGATCTACTAAGGTGAGATTGTAGAAAAATGCCTTACAGCAATAAATAAAAATAGATATTAGGAGTTAATGATTTGAAGATAAACAGAAAGGCGATCTCTTTTCCTGCTTTCTTTTTTTCTAGTAAGGATATTTCCAATACCTTTTGGTATTTCATGTATCGAAAGACAGTGGGAATGTTTGGTGGATTACCTTCTTCCTCTTCTTCAGTCAATCGTAATACTAATGATGATATTTACTTCATTGGGTGTTCGAAAATAAAACTCCAGTATCTGATAAACTAACTTTGAGTTTATTTTACCATTTACACTTGACAATGTATTCGTAATCTGTTGAGGCTACGGATGTACGTCGTAGCGCGTAGCACGCGTAGACGCTCTACGCGCACGCCGCCATGTAGTAAACTAATTTCTACGAAAAGTTACTGCAAACAATTTACAGTTTTTAGAAGTATGAGCTTTAGGTACAACCAATTCCGATAGTTATTGCGTAGGTTGATGTTAATTTATGATCTTTTTACAAGGTGAATTGTTATTTTGATTACTTTTAGTAGAAAAGAAGGTCTATTTCTATATTGTTATACTTCTGAGTAACAATAACCATATAGGTAGAACACGTTGAAAATATATTATTTGTTGTAATTTTACTGAAAAATGTGCATGATATTGAATATATGGAATACTCTATCATATATATGTGAATCAGTTAATGTTGTTTTGTTTCAATCTTTATTTCAATTCACAAAAAAATATGTTGTAAATGTTAAAAACATCAGCAAACATTCATAACTTTATGAGTAGAAGTTCTCAAAAATTATCATAATCACTCAATAAAACATCTTTCTACTAAAATTTGAGTTTTGTTTGATTTTCAGTTTATTACTACAGTTGTTCAATTTCAATATGACAAGAAAAAAAACAAGTCGACATGTTTGAGTCAATTATGAGTTCAAGATAGGTATCAAGAGATTAGCATCATTGATTATTTTCTGATACAAATGAAAGTTATGTTTGCTTTTTATAAAAGTAACTGAATTGGATAAATGTATAATTATTAATTTTCACTCAATACTTTTCCAATTTAGTGGAAGTTATGTCATCTAAAACATGAAACATATTATGTTATTGGTTGTACCTAATTTATAATTGAAATTAACACTAAAGTGTAGCGACAATGATAAGTGAATGTAGAGTTACACATTCGTTACAGTTTAAAATAGTAGGAACGGTATATTTCACTAGGAAAATTTTTTAAAATAATTTTTATAGTATTACAATACAGTATTAGGAACTATGATAGACACGAGCTACCTTTTCGACCATAAATTAAACATTAGCAACCAACATCTAGTATGAATACAAAAAACAAAATGTACACAAAAGAGGGTAGTATAGAATTACAAACTTATACAAATGAAGAAACAACATGGCCGTGGCGGCACTTTTAGTAGCGGACACAACAGACTAGTCCGAATAAATCTTAAATATTAAAATTTGTATTCGGAAAGTATAGTGAAACTCTAGATGCGATAATATTGAAATATACATAGGAACCATGATTCGTTCCGCGGCCTGTCGTCCGCGGAGAGACAACATCGCACTACCGACTTGTCTACACTAAACCAACTTACACATACTCGTACGTACATATACTCCCGATATAAAAACAAACACTTAAATAAAACACTTTAAAAATCATATTAAAATATCAGAACTAAACAAAATACAACTCAAGTATTCGTTACACACGTTTACAGATTTCAAGTTTCTAGAAATGAATTCTGATAGAAAATATAATTTTGTTATTATTATTCTAACTGCTGCAAAGTTTAATTTAAATTTAATCATTAAAAAGATATTTAGTTCCGACAAACCATTATGATCACATATCACATTAAATAAAATTTACAGTGAAAATACAATCCAAAAACAAAACACGTGGTGCTTTTTGCGTTTACATGCGTCGAATTAAGTATATAGTAAATAATTAATTAATATATTTAGTGTCCTATGGAGCGCTGGTACGTCCGGTAGAAACGTGGTAAGCTTAACGCAACTTTCAACAAATTTATAATGTGTTTTCAATAAATATTAAATACTAATCAAACAAAATGAAAGTGTTGTAAAAACGCGCGCCTTCGCGTCGAACAATGATAGGGACTTTCCATCTCTCCCTCTCGTTATGATTTTAAAGTATATTCACATGTTCAAAAATTATGTTGCGTTAGCAATCTAAATAATTAATTGTTGGGAAATTGTTGAAAAGTTTCGTAGACATTTCATGTTCAAAGGTTATCAAAAGATAATTTAAGTTTCACTCGTAAATATCACGAATGAGTAGCTGTCCAAAACATAGAGTTGTGCTCCCAGACACCTTTGGGAATAGAAATCAATAACGAGAGGCGAAACGCAAAATTGCCAAACATCGCCACATTGCACACATATTATAGAAATAACAAGGACCGGCAACCGGTTGAATAAAACATTGCACTTTATAAAAGAACTAACTCAATTTTGTAGTAGGATTCACTCGTAGATCAAATGTTGTAATACACTCCGCTAGATAAAATGTAAATATGTAAAATATTTTTAATAACGTGTTCTGTGCCGAAAATATTAAGGACCCACACACACGGTAAAGTAGTGCACACGCACGCAGCTGCAGGGTGTTTTACGGGAACAGTCCCAAGCGCTCGACGTACGAGAACGCAGCCTAGCGCTGCGCCCGCATGCGTGTCCACCCTTTTCTATAGGACTCACTTATGCAACTACTAATAATCATTACAATATCAATAAAAATTCAAGAATCACACTTAGTTCCAAAATAAACTCACTTGTTTGCGAGGTAGGCTGAGCGCTAGCGCGCAGCCCGAGTTTCGAGTTCGTTCGTTTTGGAAAGATTTCTACGATAATAATAATTATTATAATTAACTGTTACCAATAAGCCTACACGGGTTCGTCGCGTCTCCACGGGCGGCTGACGAGTTTGCCGGAGTACTGAAGGTAGCTCGGCTGTTTGCGAGTGTTTAGCTGTGACGCGCGGGGTGCCGCTTTTGTCAAAAGACGACGCTGTCGCGCTCACAGACTCACAACTCACAACAAGTCCAAGTGCTGCGCGGTTTGATGCGGGCTACTGCGAGCTTGCGCTGAGCCACACTATTGTGAAATAGCGCGCTTGATCTAGTGTGGACCCGCGAGAGAGGACGACCGCACTACTGCTAACATACGTACCTAACTTCGCTTCATGTTTTAAAAAAATCATATACGTATATCACTATATATATCTTCATACATTTACGATGCATCAGGAACTTCTTACGAGAACGTATCTATGCCTAAAATTAGAACGATTATATGTATGTATTACATAGCTTTAAACAATAATTAAATCGTAATTATCAATATCGATAATATTATATGCCATAAAGATAGGAACTTGCTTTCCTGGGAGTTGATGGTAAAGAATGCGAGGCGCCGCCGCAGCCGCCGCAGTGTACTGCCGCAACGATAAACGTATATAATAAAACCTGTCTAACGTATGATATGCAGTGCGGGTACGCAGCGCGGCCACGGTGACGCGCGCCGCCGCCGCCTCCCAGTGCGCGGCGCGCGGCGCGGCCCGACCCGTAGGAACACCGGCCATGCACGCAGCGGTCGTGCGTGCACGTCCTCCATCAGAACATTATAAAAACAGGACAACAACGGTCGGGCCAATTAACCTATACTTAAATACTACAAGCTTTAAATATATAACTAGGAAAGTACCGCTTCCGCGGCGACATTCATCAACGAAAAGAAGCGTTAAGAGCTAATAGTGAACTGCAGCGTTGTCGGACAACGGAGAGAGCAAGGGGCTCTAATAGATAGTAACTATACATTTCGTCAGAGTAAGATTAGTGACCGGCGCTGGCCAGAGGGAGTTCACTGGGCGGTGGAAAGCGTGGACCCGGCGGTACACAGTAGTTTTGGTTGGGCTCGGTGGGGGGCGAAGCATCCTGCGCTGCACGCGCTGCTAACAGCGTGATCTGGTTCACCACATCCTCCATCTCGTGAGTTAACGGTTCTGGAGGAAGTGGTGTAGCGCTGGATGGGACACTTAGAGACAGCGAGGGCGCTGCAGCACGCGCGTGAGCGTCAGTTTCTGCGTGCCGCCAAAACTCTGCGACAGTACGGAACCGCTCACCGATGCACGAACGGCACTCAAGCGCTGGCTGTACGACACGGATAAGCCCGCGTGCGTTTTCACGTCCCACGTAGCACACGCGTGTTTGATGCGCTTGCAGCGGCGCGGATGACGGGAACGCTACCTTGCAGTGCTTGCATACGTAGCAAAGGTCAAAATCTAGTTCACGCGCGCCGGCTGGCGGTTCAGAGGCAGGAGGTGGTAGACGCAGCGTAGATGCGCCTGGGTCACCCGCAATGTGCCGGATCTGCTCCAGGGTGGTGGCCGGTAGTTGCAAAACACTGGCTCCGTTGCCTGTCTCCACTATCAAACCCTGCGGTTGTGGCTGGAGAGGATTTGTGGGCGTTGGTCCTGGAACAATACAAAACCTAAATTAATCAACAATACCATAAAATAAATGAATTACATACGCTTCAGCTCTTTTAATAAACCTTGCACCTATTTGTGATTATTATTAAACTGCAGTCAAGTGATAAGATAACGCTGTAAAATTTCATCGTCCCATTCTTGCGGGTTCTTCTATAGTAATGCGAAATACAGTACTAAAATCAAGTATGTTGTAGAAAAAGGCTCGGCACGACGCGTTGTAAAGGGTTTATGCCAAGCGTTGAGAGTCAAGGGTCGTCGTAGCCGTGAACTGACCTTCCGACCGACAACAGTTTGCAGGTTAGCTCAACATAGCGCCAACCGGAATTTCGTGAAATCCCACTGGTTATCATTGATTTATTTATGGACGTTTCTGAAGTGAAATAATCGCGGTAGAGATCTGCTTCGACCAACTACGGTTCCCAAATTGGGCATTCCATTGTTCGCAATAGGTTAGCACCAGATAAACGCAGTTTACCTGACCAAGAGGCGATTGTACATGCGTGATGCGTTTCTAACGAGCCCGGCCCGCCTCTGTAATTGATTCGGATGCTGCTTTATGCGGTTTATATTCACGAATGCATAATACATAGCGTTCGAGTCGCCATCGCGAGTTTTAAATCTGCGAGCGAGTATGGTCACATCGCTTTGTGTAAGCTAACTCCCTGAATAATGATGTTGATTGACAGAGAGTTGTAGATCTTCCCTTGATTTTAATAAGCAAATGAAACATTAGCATCAAAAGACGACGGGATAATCTGATGTCGCAGTCTAGTCAAGAATTTTGAGCATCATCTTAGTTAGAAGACACGTTCATCTCTTATTCATAATATAATCTTTTCTGATAGTAAAAAAAATATACATTTTTATATATTTACAATATATTTAAATAAAGATGCTTTATGATATATGTAAAAGTAGAAAGAAGCAGCTATTTCATATAGTTGTTTGTATAATTTTTGTTCGAGTAATTAGCATATTCTGTTTGTTTATTATATATTAATTAGCAGACTGATATAAACCTAACTCATACATGTTTACATATTTGAAAAATATTATGATAAGATAACAGTGGTCATTTCTCGAAACTAAAAAAATACTCACTTGTAATTATTTAAGTAATTGTTAATCGTTTATATACCTTTAATATACTTAAGTATGCAAACAATGCTTATTGTAATCGTGCTAGTTAATATAATCGCGCTTTTAGATCAGTCGAGATTCGTGTGAATCGGAGCGTAACTTTCAATCAAACTAACAATTGGCCTGATTGGCCGATCGTGTGCCCAGTAATGAGGACCTAGGCCTTCGGGCTTGAGATTACTCATACCTATGTCATGCGCTAACTATGGACCTCGGGAACTTGGCTATATACCTACTGCTACATACTTATTTGTTAAGATTATAAATTCTTGAAATAGGTATTTTAAATTTAATTAAATCTTGCTCTATGACATAATGCTTCTAAAACCATCCTGACAAAATGTGTACGTTTAAAAATATTACGTCGCGCGTCAGAGATATATACGGTGTGATGGTAGGTATGTCCTAGATTTTTCCCTATTCAAGTTTAGTAGGTACCCTCAATTTGGAATATATCGTTTTTTTCAATTAGTGTTATAAAGCATATTTTTAGAGAATTTTGCTGTGGAAGGTATGTATGTTTACATTTTACCTATTAAAGTTAGAGCTACACATAATTTGGAATAAATAGCATTTTTTAAATTAGTTGTATAAAGTAAGTTTCAGGGATATTAAAAAAATACTTGTCGTATTTGTACTAACTTATATGGCACACTACGTATACTCAATTGATTTTGTAGAAGTGGGTTCAATTAAAATCTGGTTAAGTTTGTAAACTGTTACATGACAGCGATACCATAATAAATTAATTTAAAATACATATCGTCAAGTATTACTGTGTTAAATTTAAATAGGCATTGCTATTCAAACGTGATTATCGCCACTCTACCTATCTACAAAGCCGGTGGCACAAAGGCTTAGCCACGACGTTGCTCGGCCCTGACGTTAATTCGCAACCCTTTCTGCCAATTAGTATCAAAATAGCAGCACTATTCCACAGTTAACACGACCACACATCGCACCTAGCGATAGAAAATATACAATGTAATGTGAACCATAAACTTTAGAATTCTAAGTTGGTTTTACTTTGTAATTTCTCGGCGTAACTTGGCTACTTCTTGCAGCGTCCAGGTTTAAGTCAAAAGGCTTCTTAATCCGGACTTGTAGGTCGTTACGCGTTATTATAACGCGGCCTGAGTCGGCTATTTCTTCGCTCATTTACATCTCATTAGGACTGCTATTATTGGAGCTAAGGACGCAGGAAAGGAACCGGGCTTAAGCTGATGATGGGGGACTTAAGACGACTATTTCTGAGAAAGGATTTCGATAGTTTGGTCATGGTTTCCAAATGAGGGCATGTTACGATCGCTTTAGCTAAATAAAATATAATACTGTTAACAAAATTTTAAAAGATGTGCCTTTGTATGTTATAAACAGGTTTGATTAAAATATAAAAAAAAAACTATAGTCAGCAATAGGCATTCATATCATGATTTAATCAAGCCTACACAAAGTCACTAATTATACTATCATTTGAGTGCATCCAAATTAAGAAACATATCATATTTTAGAACGCAAAGTTGACAATTTCAACGTAACAAATAATAATTATTAACAAAGCATTTTTTTAAGTCCCCGTTTTTTCTCTTCATGAACATTATAATATTACCTAGATCAATATAACATATTGAGTCAAGTACAGTCACGAAGTTTCAATTTATTCCTAAGCTTTTGTCTGGATACACCTAATTATCTCCTAATAGAGATCATGTCCGTCATTTTCTATCGACATATTAGAAATTAATTGGACTAACATTGATATATTGTTTCTACTTTTATTTTATTAATTGGACAGCAGCTCAGCAATATCTGTAATGGATTTGCTGAGGCAATGTATCAAGATGTAATTAAAAATTTATACATTTTAAAAGGGTCAATAAAATAAATAGAACAGGAACTGATTGAACTTGATTATTTTAATAATGTCATAATTATAATGTTACTTCCAACCGAAAAATTATTTTGATAGATAAATCTATTTAATAAAGGTCACTTCTTTGAACATTTCATATGTATCCTTTTTTTGTTCAAGCGATAGGAATATAAGTGAAACGACTTGACCAATAATAGTCAATATAAAATCACTGAAATAAATCTCTAGTCATCAATAGACCATAGTGATCCCCATTTTATATGTTGCATCATCCACTGTCATCCAAATCAAACCATTCGTATAGACAGTAGCTAGTTCGACATGTATTAGCGACATCAATTACCACAACCGTATCGGGACGTTCCTCAGATGGGACGATACCACGTCAGGCCCTGATCGATGGTAATTAAAGGGATGCTGGGAACTGACCCTTCGACAACTGTTAAACTAGCTACAGATCGTAAGGAATTTATATAAATTGTGAAGATTGATTTGGGACTATGTAATATTGTCCACAGGGAAAGTTGCAGCTATACAGAGCAAATAAAATAGCTGTGAATACCAGTATATTGAAAAATATTGCTAATAACACCGATTTCAATACACGTATACATTTTATGCCGTTTACAAGGAAAATATAAGTATATACCTATTGACTTTATAAATTTCCAAATTCTTCTAGACCAAAAAGTAATATAATTTTATTTGAAAGTTTTTTTTACTAATTTAAAACGAATACTACCTCTTGTTTAGTTACTCGTATAAAACCTTAAAGTTATTCTGTTTGATTTCTTTACTGACTTTTTGAATTAAATTGGGCTCTCTCGAGACTAACTATATATATTTCACTGGCTGTTCATAGACTCCAATAAAAAATCTAGGCAGTTAACTTTCTTTGGACACTTAATAATATGGACGGACTCTTGCTGTCACTATGTAAACAAAGAATATTGCAATTGCGGTCTTATTATATTTAGGAATTTTTAGCGGCCAGTTTCTGACGCACTCGTGGGTTATCGTAGTTTGCTTAGTCGTTCTTAACGTTCGACCTTGTCGTTCAACCGAGCTAAATTAAACTACAATGTCTGCTGAGGCCATGACTTGGATGGGTGACCACTATTGGCATTATCATCCTTGCTTCGGAGGGCAGGTCGTCGATATCAGTTGTTGTCATAGGATGGCATTCGTTCTAGCTACCACCCTCAAGTAGAAAATCTGTCGCCAACTAACTAACGGTGTGTTCCGGTAGCTCCTTGAGAGTCATCAAGGTTAGCATAAACAACATCTTCGATCATACTCGTATCATCACTTACAATCAGGTGAGATAGCGATCAAAGGCTATTATGGCCTATCAGCTATAAATAAAATAAAAAAATCAGACACATATTTGTTTTAAAATTTTGATCTGTGACTACATACGAGTATATACGACTTTTTGTTTACCTAGATTGCATCAGCAAGTTAATTCTATATATTTTTCATTTAAAGTTCGCTTGCATGCTAATGCACTAGTAAATAGTCATAGTCAGTAAATGGTCAATTAAAGCTAGATTTAAGATATACAAACTTACATACAAATTCTATCCCAAATCAATCTGTTTTCCATAAAACGGAACATTATCGGCGTGTATTCTGTAAACGTTCGATACAGACAAGTCGGGACAGCCGTCTGTTGGTACGTCTCATCAATGTCGGCGCATGTCCGAGCAATTAGACTAACGGACTTTCGAGATGTAGCTCCTTGCTTGTGTTCGGAAATGGGATTCAGAGAATTACAAAGATACTCGTAGGATCCTTCCGTGGGAGGACGTGGATAGTGTCAGTGTAGTGGAAAACGAATAAACGTTTTTTCGATTTTATTTCTAGTCTTAAATTATCATTTGTTATCTGAATAAGCCAGAAGATGTCTACAGTTGCAGTTAGGTCTTGGCAAACTCTTCGTGACTTTGACGATGGGTCCTATGTCTTCCGTTGCAAGATGGTTAGTTAAAACTTATTTGTCTTTCATGATGCACACTGAAGAATCTTGAGAAGCTTTCATTAGATAACCCAAGTCGAACAACAAAACTTAGTATTTTAGTCAATAATACGTGATAACTCACGTGAAGAAGTTAGATAGTTCCGTGTATAATTTCGACCACATTCGGTGTTCATTTTCAAGGAGAGTTAGGGATGCCTGCATAGATGTCTCACTTAGCACTATGACTTGTAGTATTATTTACTAAAATTTGTTAAAATTTAACGTTTTTATGACTAATCATCGTATGCTTTATGCGCAAAGCCGGTAAAACTGCCTGTAAAATATCTAATTACTTGTCTCCACCTAATGAAGCGTGTCATTGGCAAATTTATTTATTCATGTAGCTACAAAGATGATTCATGTAGCCAACTACAACATTTAAAAACACAATAAAAGCGTCCAAGAAACGTTCAAGTGTGACGATTGGAAGTATACTCAAATCAATTTAAATAAATCTGTAATAACAGACAAAGTTTAACAAGCTTCATCTTCTCTACATGAGGCTTAATACTTCGTAAGTCCGTTGTACAGAAACCCTAGGTGTCAGTCACTTGCTGCGCTGCAGTAGGTAAGTGAGGTGGTAAGTCATTCAATCGGCTTTGTTCACATTTACTTGCACGTTAATAGAATTACTGGCTCCGTAAGAACGTGACTTTACACAGCCTGTGAACGCGCGTTGCTTGACATTGAGTCTGATTAGCATGTTCTAATTAGACGGACGACAATTGGTCTGGTATGTGGAGTGCAGATCACGATTTGGCAATAGTATCTTCAAGTTAGGGTTTTCCATTTTTGAGAGGTGCTGAGTGCTTTTGCTACTGCAGTCTTTTACCTAGTTATGGATGGCTATCGTCTGCTGAATAGTGATTATGATCTTATCAGTCATCATCTTCTTGAACGTATCGCACTTATGTGGAGTCGGTACCTTAATTAATGAAGCGATCACTAAGTATGTTACGTGATCCACTATATACAATGCTAAAGCTACTATAACAAAATCTTCTTATATTATATTCTTTTAGGAAACAACCGAAACTGTATTGCAGTACAAGTAGTCCCCATGCTCTAGCCCACAATCAATTAGCAGCGTGCCCAGTATGTTGGCAGCATTGCCCCGTTAGATTGTAAAACTTATTCGCTGAGTCAAATAAGTGCCAGCCTTTATTGATAAATAAAGTTTATTATAATTATCGACCTAATTAATGACCGTCAATCTGAAGAACAGAACAGAGTAAATGAAGAGTGAAGCTAAGAAAAAAATACTTTTACCTGAGTTCAGGAATAGAATAATTTATACCTAGTATAAAAACCAAGCATGTGCACTAACTACTATAATCAGGAGTACTCACGTTAAATGCATTATTTTAAATGTTTGCTGTTTTCTTTTAGTTTTTTGATACCAGTAGTACAAATAAGCAGTTTTACAACAAATAGGTACGTTCATTATATTAATTTTTACATATAATTTCAAATAGTTTAGTTTTTGTAGTTAATATTTTTTTATACCGACATATATTATGTTCAATTTAAATTCTATGAATAATGGCATTTATGTCTACACGCCTTCTATTACATACTATTGACTTCTATTACTAAAAGCTTATTACGAATGGGGCACAGATATTTAAACACCTACATTCACAAGATATTTTGGTCGCGTAGCGAGTCTATTAGTCCTTCAGGTGCAATATTTTTTTGCCAGTAACACCTAATAAGTAACTCCACAGGGGACTGAACCTAGGTCTTGCTGATTACAAAGCGATGGTTTACGCCACTCAAACAATGAGGAAATCACCGATTAAAATAATTATGATTTCCCATCAACATATTAATATAATAAGTTAAGTAAAACTCAGTAGGTATTGTTTTGCAAGGATCTTGAGACAGATTATTGTTTCGCGTAGACAATTGAAAAACATTATTTTTAGCTGAGCAAACATCGTGTTCCACAATCTAACGCGATAATCTGTGGGGGCGTCCACTTCGATGGGATACCATCATCAATCAGGACGGCATTGTGGACACATTGAAAATGGTGCCAATAAAATACTTAGAAGGACCTAATGTGTTTCAAGTTAGTGTAAACAATTTGCTTGCATTTGAGATAACAGATTTTTTGTACGTACGAGGACATATCTATAAGATTTCGAAGAAGTTGTATTACTTGATATCAATACAATGTAATCGTATTTGCTAATGACAACAAACTAAAACCATTGTTTGACAGGTGTTTCTGTTATATTTTTTATAGCTGATAGGCTAGAATTTCACCACTATCTCACCTGAAGGTTAGTGATGATGTGGTCGAAGATGTTGTTCTCGCTAATCTAGAATTACTGGCTCTCAAGGACAACTGCCGAAACACACCGTTAGGTTTTTGGTGACAGATTTTCTTCTTGAGGGTGGTAGCTAGCCAGCATTCGCAAAATATCCTACCACCATGCTTTAACAACTTTCATCCTAAGGCAACAGACGGGATCGAGGGCTTAATGAGCCCTCCGAAGCATGGAAGTCATACAGAGGCGCTAAGTAATAATGCCACTAGGGGTCACTCATCCAAGTCATGACCGCAGATGACATAGATCGGTCAAGAGGGACTGAGCAAGCTACGCCACGAGTGCTTCAAATAATTATTTATCAAAAAATATTGAATTGGCTAGGCGGCAGCCCAAAAAAGTACAAGGTCAAAACTTTCTACTACATGTTATGTTTTTGTTTTAATTTTGTGAGGGTTGTCATCCCTTGTGTTCTTAGAACTATTTTTTCGACTAAACCTACTTGTGTTAAGGGTAAAAAACATGATAAATATAAAAACATGACTAAATGCTTTTTTCAGATTTCTACAACAATGTATTGAAGAAGATATCTAGAATAATGAAGTTGTACACCTACCACCGTTGATCTTATAACTAGATGTTATAGTGATTCATATTCTTTATTGAATAGTTTGCTATTTTTCTTCACACTTACCCTATGTAATAATTGTGAATGAATGAAAAATGTTTTTTTTCTCGAAAATATCTAACAAACGAAAAGTTCCATTATGATCCCGAAGCAACTGTAATAGCCATTATGCGATAATTCCATCGAATTTTATATCCATCATATTAACGCTCGCGCTCGCGGCTGTAACTTCCATTATCCTCCCCCACTCCCCGTGGAAATCTCACCGCATTCAAATATTTAATTACTTCAGCTCTCGATCGTTTATAAATTCGGCCGGGAGTGCTATCATAAAACGCGCTAATGCTTTATAATTAAAATATTCTCAACAAGCCGTGGCGTAATGGCACCTCCGGCGACCGTCTCCTCCTTCGAAAAAAACGCATAAAAAATTACATTCACCCCAGAGGACTCACCCCTTGTGTCGGGAAAATCGATTAAAAAGAGGAGTCGCGGGGAGCGGTGCGGGGTGGGGAGTTTAATATGTACGAAAAAATGCACGCCGCGGGAGCGAGGGAGACCCAAGGAGTGGGTCTCGAGTTGCCTTCAATTTTTATAATTACGTTCATACGTGAGCTCCATCGCCGCCGTCGCCGTCGTCGTCAGCCTGAGTGGCTCACTCCATGCGCCGCGAGGCACCTCAAACCATTACTTATTTAGAATAGTTCGCCTCCGAGCTTTCAATCAAGATTGCAGTTTTGCTACTTAAAATAGATTAAGTATTTATTGCTCATTAAGTTCACAATTTAGCTTATTTTACATATGTATGCGTATTTTATTTTAATACTTGATCGCCAGTTTTTTCTCCAATTACTCAGATAGATCTTTGAAGAGAACCTGAGAAACAGGCCTGAATATATTTAATACAAAACATATAACAACATTCTTGTTTTCAGGACAAAAACAATTTCTATCAGCGAAAATCAAAAGTTTTCCACACGCGGCAATCAAGAGAAGAGGAGGCAATAAGAACGGGATAACCGAGTGGAGGACGTTATCTCAGGAGACGGTTTGCAAATGAGCACTCACACATCGGCGACACCCGCACATACGCTAATCTCGCGTCCACACACGCGTACTGCGTGCGTACATTTTATAAATAGATATCGCTTTTTTTATCCGGGCACAAGAATGGGGGTTCGGCACCCGCGGGGGCACACCCCTGCGGGGGACGTGTTGGATTTCAGATTGCTACGAACTGCAAAAATGAGGGATGAAAGAAATATAGCTTAAAACGCAGATATTTCCCGGCGTCTTAAGGCGTGGGGGGACGCCGGGGGAGTGTGTGGAACAAAGTAGAGTGGCGATATTGAACCGAAATGAAACGGTAAACGAACCGTGCGCGTCCGATCTAATGCGAATTTATAATTTGGGCATCGCCCCGGCAGCGGCGCACTCTTTGAACTCGGGAGGTGGGTGAGGAGTTAAATTTACAAAGAGTGCGCGGATGTGATTTATAAATAGGGGTCGTGTGTGCTGACCGACGGTTTTCTTTGGAGCTACTCATGTTACATTAATCTCGGAGATGATTAATAAGTGCGCATAGAGTCGTTTTGGCACAATGAGCAGTGTTTAGGCGTATCCTCATTGCGCAGGTTAACGCGTGTGTCCGCCGACCTAATTGCCGTCGCGCCGCAACTAATCAGGATATGCGCCACGCGATAATTGCGACAGATTACGCCGCACACTTCCGACAATAAAGTGTCCGTGATAAACAAATCTCTCAGCATTCCAATGACAATGAGTTCTACTTTGGAATTTCCAAGAACGATCACCTGACGTAATCGCTGCAATACTTAATTGAACTCACGTTATTCTAGAGCCGCGCTAGTTGCCTACACGGAGAGAAATCAGAGTCACAGCGTCCCGTCTGCGAGTTAAATGCACATTGCCTTTATTACCGTTGTTAAGTGCGACAATTGCGAGTCTTGCTAATTCACTAATGAGGTACGTAGGTGTAGCGCGGGCGAAATAAGCGTTTAACTCTAACAACTGGCATGTATTAGTGCTAACTAGATCGGAGGATTACCGTAAGCGTTTAGGACGCAATAGGTCACTCAGTCTCTGATACAGTGAAGTGAATTCTGAAAAGCCAACGAAGACGTGACACGACGTCACCATCGGGGGATATAAATATCGAGACGGGCAAGCCAAGCGGGAAAGTGAAAATTGCGTACGTGAACTGGAAGAAAAAATATTAAAAATTAATCAAGAGCCCGGGCGGGAGAGGTGGGGTGCACATGTGTCGACAAAAAACCGTCTCCCTCTTAAAGGGCACGTGCGAAGAGCCGTTTCGGAGCCGTTCCGGCGTCAAGTTAAAAGTTCCTTCGGACAAACAGAGGATTTGTCACAATTACGGCGGGGCGGCGCGTCCCTACTTGATTAAAACCTAAATCACGTGACGTGTTTACAGCCGCGCCGGACGATGTTTTCAATTTGCCGACTTCTGGACTCACCGCATTGGCGTTCCGGACACGTTCCATAGCACCTATCAGGGGGCGGACCGAAGTTTTGAATTTGTTGCGAATTAAATTATTGACGACCTAATCGGGCGTGCCGATCTTTCCCGAACTCACCCACCCACTGTGCACTCGTCTCGCCCGACCCAAAAGTCACGTCTCTTAATTATTTTTAAATGTCGCGCCTGAAACCCGAAGTCAATTGCGACGGCTCAGTGTTTCGCCACGGTAACGTTCCGCCCGTAAAAAGCTACGTGAAAAGAGGAGATTAACATTTGAATTAATCGGAAGATTAAACATAATGAAAGAAAATCTCATTACGAGCGTTATAATGGCGGTGAGAAATACTGTCCATCCGGCGAACGGTGTGAAAAAAGGCGCCACGAAGAAAATTAAAAGCTCGAACGAAATTAAAAAATGTTGAAAAAATGTAATCGACGCTGGAGCGCGATTAGGGGGAAATGCAAACAGGGTGCGGGGGAGCGCCGAGGCGGCGCGGGAGAGAGCATGAAAAGTTCTCAATTAAAGAACGACTACGGAAAATCTCGTTGTAATTAGATTCTTTTCCATCTCCTTAAGTCAGCAGTCTCGGCCGCACTGACACTCGACCTGTTTAATTTGTAATCGAGCCTCGTTAGCTTCCGACTTCTCTTAATTTTATTTTTTCCTTGGGAGTAATTTTCCGATGGAATTGATTGATATCCAATTAAACGTTCCGATCAGTGATTAAAGCTTTGATTTCTTTGCTTTGCTACTACTGGCACTTAGGTTTCTCTGCCGATTCAATTACTAATGTACAACGATTTACTTCTAAGATTGATTTTGTAATCAAAATACCAATTAGTAGATACGAGAATTTATTCGAGTACTAAGAGATTGGATGAAATCTTTTCAAGGATCCAGTTTAATTTAATCAGATAAACATTTATTTGTAAGTGTTATTATATTATACTTATTATATTGAATAAACAAACAAAATTCGGATGGAATATCTATCATGCTGAATGTAGTAAAAGGCAACTAAGCAGAAAATGCGTCTGTGTCATCACACCATCACCACCTTTACCGGTGTAAGTGAGGTGTTGCTGCACATTAGGGGCACAACATGCTTCTTTCCAACGCCTGATTACCTGGTGCGAATGTTTAGTGGGTAAGCTATCAACGAAAGTATTTTCAAGAAGTCAGGAAGACGTTATGGTAGACAGCAACAAACTCGTCCCTTATTCATGGAACAATCAAACTAGGTTTTCAAACTGTTCCTACCCATTCGGGGATATACCACCACGACGAAGATTTTATTTAGTTATCGTTTTTAAGTTATATACTATAATATTATATCTACTATAATATTATATCTACTATTTCTTCCTGGCGCGTATGTAGGTGACCTAGAAACTGGTCATTAAACAATAAGTCACATCTCCGGTTATGTTCCCGGCTCGCGTGACGACCGCATCCTCTTCTAGTGAATAATTAGGTGTTTCAAATACTAACTGCTGCATTAAGGTCAAGGAATTACAGATAGGTAACAAGTATTTATCCTTGTATTGTGGGATTTCGTTTCCCTGTTGTTCATTATACATTACGATGTTTGTGGATATATCTATAAATATTCCAATTTAGACTTATATAATACTTAAATGTATATAGTAGACTAAAAAAATCAAAGACTCGTCAATTAAATATGATAAAGTTACTATGTGTGTTCTCATATACCAGTTTTATAAATATAATACCTCGTATCATATAACTATAAAGTTTTTATTAAAATAATATCAAATATGTTGCAAGATTAAAAAAAGAGACTGAAATATTTTTTATTACCTTACTCAAAAGTCGTATTGTAATTGTGTTGGTGATGATTGTATATATACTCGTAGATATACATAAACGAGAGTCATTAACATTAAGTAATTTATATACAATAAGAAAATAAATTAAAAAAAACTATATGGGACCAAATGCTATGCAGTGATCATGGTCGTACGGGTCTTTTAAGTTGTTTAAGTACACTTCAAACCTTAGAGATTATTTTAAATTATAATCTCAATCATATCCATTTCGTAATTACATTTTTTAAGCACTAGAAAGGCAAAAGAAACTGTTGGACTAAGTAAAGAAGGGTGTGAATAGTGAGAATAACTACTGAACCAGAGTGGAAGAAAATACATTCTTTGTTGACCCCAATTAGCATGGGTTAATGTTAGGAAAAAGACGTATTTCAAATACCTAGACAGAGAGTATGACTTCATAACTATTGCAATACCGTCGATAGAATCGTCCAATTTAGTTAACTTATTTAAAAATATAACAATTACCTTTGTTTTCATAAAAGTGTGAAGTGTCGCTTTCCAAAAATTAAAATGATTGCTACAATAAAAAACGGAACCGCTCAAAGTTCATCCACAAAGCAACACGAACCCTCGAAATAAACAACAGCTTAAACTCCAAGTAATTAATTCCCGGTGTCCGGCGGCCGCGTAATTAAACATCTCGCCTTGTAATTAGGGACTTTAACTTGTCGGAAGTTGTCGGGACTTGGCGGGACTTGCCATGGCTTAAGTGGTCCGGCCAATTAATGCCGCCCCCGACGACGCGATTAAGCAATTAACGGGGATGGGCGGGCGGACACTCGCTCATTTAAACTTCACTTCGCATCGAGGTTTGAGGAAAACTTTCTATTTCTGAGGTTTTCCGGGAAAATGGGCGTTTTAAGCTTTTTATGGAGTAAGTGGTTTGTGTGAGTGATTTCCAGGATTATATTATTAGGGTGTAACTTTTAATGAATAATTTAAGAAGAGATATTTTGCTATGATTTTTTTTATCAATATTTGTTTATAGTTATTGTCAGGCGTGGATGCTAAATGTAGATATTTTTCAAGCAATTATTACTCAAACGCATAATTGCCGACTGCCTTGTGCGGGGTCTTGGTTTGAATCTAGCTGCAATGTGCTACTAAGGGAAGGGTCTTACCACCTGGTTTGACAATTGAGGACATAATAAGGTCAAAAGATATAGTAACAATAACAATACTAAATTCCGTATTCGCGGGTACATCCTCAGTGTTTATTCGGCCTCGAAGCATTGATGTGCAAATACTACTGTGATTTGGTGAGAAGAACACTGTTGCAAGGGAAATTACTGGGTAAAAGAGTCATAAACACTAACGTCTCAGAGTGACAAGCGCAGTGCATTGTCAAGCAGAACGAGAAAGGTAACACTGCAACTGTAATGAACAGGCGTGCTGCTTATCCATGCAATCAGGCTCCCAAAGACCCCGATTGGTGATTGGAGACTAATATTCTCTTGGATTGAGAGTAGCTAGCCAGGCGAACATTGGCTAAATGCCCTAACACCATGCGGTGAAACAAACGCCAGCGGCGGAATTCAAATAAAGTACCCTCTGGGTGGCAGTCCATAGCTTACTACATTCGGGCACTGCTTTAATAACTAATAAACCACATCAAACAAAGCTTTAATTAACACCTTCACAACCTGAACCTACTAATCTAAAGCATTATTAACCCTGACCCACAACCCTTTATCCTCAATATTTAAACAAACCAAAGCTAATGACAAGGCCCCCAGGGCATGGTTATTAATTAAGAAGAATCTTCTAACAAAGTATCATCAACCCTTACTTGTTGCGGTGTAGGCATGGGTGCCATCAAATCAAAATATTTATCGATACGTTTATAAATTTTTTCGCTATTCATGACAAGACTACTATTTCAGCTTACACTAAAATTTACTGCTACATTGTTTTATATATAATATTAATTATTATTGTGTGTGTAAAATGTTATATGTCTTTCTCTAATTCAGTTAAAATACTACTTTGGCACTTTACTATCGTAGCATTTACTTTACTACCTGCGACCCTCACGATGTCGCCGGTCTACCATACATGAGTGGCGGCAGGTCAGGACGTTGTTCATTGATTACATTACGTCTAATCAATGCACAACGTAGATAATGATAATAATTGAATTTAGTTCATTAATGAAGGATACCGGCTCCGCATCATATTATAAAAGTCACATATGACACTTTTATTCTCTATGTGTTTGGCATCGAGTGATGTAATCTACTTTCTTGTGAACTAGGTTCTTCGGCGAATTTCATTATTATCCGTATCCTAATTGCTATTTTTTACATGACAATTGAAAAAATATTATAATATTTCATTTTCTATTCTATTCTCATTTTTACACGATACAAATTACTTGCTTTACTTTAACTTTTCCCGTGTCGCATGTCGTCAGGAAGTAAATTCAATTTATATCTGGAAGTTTAAAAGTAATGTACTATCGGTATTATCTTTTTGACTTATAAATAATTTTTTCATCAGTCAACCTAAAAAAATATTTAATAATCCACTACGATTGTTTTACAAATATCGATATACTTTGACACGTATTAAGCCCATCTCTAGTGCAAGCTCTAATTCAATAAGTCGGTGTAAACTGCTCAAACAGACAGCGAAAGGGTTAATTTGCGTGTTGGTATTTGCTGGGTTAACTGGCGGTTCGTTAGGGTGAAACAATTAATGGAAGGGTTGAACTGAACTCATGGGAAACTTGTCCTAGGTCAGTGTTTTGCTTTCACTCCTTCGATAGCTTTTCATTAAGCTTTTAACGTTGTGGGAATTAGAAACGAAAAGGCGAATTCCATTCAGATTTGATTTTGTGTTTTCGTATTTGAAGTTTGAATTGCAGGCAAAGGTCATTAGGAAAGATAATATAACAAAGTGAAATTGTCTTTGATTAGTATCATGTAGGGTACAGTAGAGTTATGATAAGAAGAATAAAAGCATTGTGGATGACATCTCTCTCAATTTAAAACACGACATTATTTTACTGTTTTTGTCCATAGGCAATTAACATAATAATTATAATGGAGTATAAAAACACTATTTTAAAGGAATAATATCAAGCTTATGCTAACAAACATTTTACGCCTGGATAATTCTGAAATTGAATAAAAACAGCAGCTAGTTGTTGAATATTTAAACAACTGTTTGAAAAAACCTTCCCCAACTCTATAATTACAATAAAAGTTGGTAAAAAACGAACAGAAAGTTAAAAAATTAAACAAAACAGCAAAGACAAATGAAGAAATGTTTCGGGAACACGAACGCGGGGCGTTCCTCATACATTTGTTATCCACTAATTTGTTGTTAGAAGCGGAGTAAATTACAGACTTACAATTATATTAGTATTAATGAGACACTCCTACTGCTTTTTACAGCTTTTTTGTAGTCCGTATATTTTATAAAAAAGTATACAATTTAAATACATCGATAAAAAGAGTGTTACCATTAAAAAATATATTTGTATGATGACTTTTGACTGTACAAAATTAGCACGTGACCTGCCATAAGATATTTAAGCTATTTCTCCGCCACGCTGTATAATATGGCCTCATTTCAGATTGGGTGTATTTTGGAGCCGTTGTGAAAATGGCAGTCTTTGCACGCCCGTGTGATACGCTCATTACAACAGAAAGTGTTTTCTAGAATGTCTCCTTCAAATCACTTTTAGTACACGTATTGCGCTAATGTATAAGCATACTGTGCCTAGACTAAGTTACTTTATTAGTTTCATAGTTTTTTATGACACACAATCATAAAGACAACTTGCGCCGGAATTAAGCAGAAATAAGTTGATGATAGTATGCAAATGACTTTGACAATGACATTTGTGAGAAAAATCTGTTTCGTTACCTAGTCTATCATATGGTTTACAGTCTTAGTGACATACTGGCTGGTTCGACTAGCGTTTTAGTACCAATTTAAAAAGTCGAAAACATTCCATTATAAAGGCTTCAATTGTTTATCTTTTTTCTTTAACATATGTCAGGTATCCATTTTTACAGTTCGGTGATCTTCTTATTTTAAAATTAACTACCCTATAATCTAATGAAATGGTTAAAGTGATGGCTGTCTAATATAACAATTACAATCTTCACACCTTAACAGCCATTATAAACAGCTTTAAGTATCACTGGATAAATTAAAACAATAGAGGCGTCACGGGCTATTAACACCTGTAATTACATATAATTATGCCCTATAATTGCTGGTAATTAGACGGAAGTTGCTGTTAAAGAAACTTTACGAAACTGAAGACAGAAGGCTGTCATTACAACTATCGTGGGTTGTATCGGTGAGTGTCGAGTTTTTGTTAACATTTCATGCACTGTCTAGTATGACGGTGCTTTTAAACAAGCGCAAGCGCACGCTTCATAGGTTTTTTAACACGTAGTTTATATCTGTATAAATGCAATTAATTAATCTAAGAATAAATATTTTTATTATAGTAACAGTAGAACTATTTGTGCCAGTCAATCTGGGGAAGTAATGACACCAAACCTATTTCTACCGTGTTTTTTTTTAAGCCTGATAGGTTAGCCTTTGACCACTATCTCACCTGATGGTAAGTGATGATCTGGTCGAAGATGTTGTTTAGGCTAACCTAGAATTAGTGGCTCACAAGGACAACTGCCGGAACACACCGTTAGGTGCTTGATTTTCAACTTGAGGGTGGTAGCTAGTCAGGCGAGCATTCGCAAAATGCCCTACCACCATGATGTAATGACTGCCGACAACAACAGGGACCGACGGCTTAACGTACCCTCCGAAGCACGGAAGCGCTCAGTGGTAATGTTCAACCAACGGTCACCCATCCAAGTCATGACCGAGGCGGACGTTGCTTAACTTTGCTGATTGATACCCTTCTAGGGTATGGGTGCCGGTGAAATTACAGGCATAAGAGACTTAACAACTTTATGTCTTACGGTGATAGGCGCAGTGCAGTTCGCCACTTGTGACGAACTGCATCTGTTATAGCCAGAGGTTACAGCAATAACCTGAAATTCTGTAGCATAAATGAATAAATTCTGAAGCAGTGATAGCTCAGTGGCTTTGGCTATGGACTGCCGCGCAGTAGGTCCATGGTTCGAATCCCACCGCGGGCTTGAGCTTCACCGCATGGTGGAAGGGCATTTTTGCGAATGCCCGCCTGGCTAGCGACCACCCTCAAGTGGAAAATCTGTCGCCAAGCACCTAACGGTGTGTTCTGGCAGCTGTCCTTGAGAGCCAGTAATTCTAGGTTAAGCCTGTTAACACCTTCAACCACATCGTCACTTACCATCAGGTGAGATTGTGGTCAAAGGCTTACCTATAAAAAAAAAAAAAAACTTTTTCGCCTTTTGCATGTGGCTAAATGTATCCGCTATTCGAGAACATAGCAATCGTCGTGATGATTTGTCTATATTTAAAAATAATTATTTGTAAGTATTAAGTTGTGCCTAAGTGACTAAATCCTCGAAGAAACATATTTTTTGGAATATTAGGAAGCAATTTTGCTGCAACGAGTGTACTAAAATCCAATGTATGAAAACTATCCAATAGTAGTAGATAGGTTGATTGTTTCTGCGGTTACATTTTCAATAAAATTTTAAATCGAATGAAGTAGACGATAAGTGTAATAATTTCCTCGTCCGCAAATGATCGTGGGGAGGTTGGGGCGAGTGCGTCGGAGTGTATCGTCGATCGATGCAATTTTGATTGATTGCATTGCTTAGTGTAGTGTAACCAATCTTATTGAAAACTGGCATTGTTAACGAAAGGCCATTGCTGCATTCGACGCGCGGCTTGTCAAACGGTTTAAAATGGAAAAAACTGGGGGACAACAACCCTACATCTAGGGGACATTATCGACTGTGACATTTTATATATCGGGACAGTTATTTATTATATTTGATTTTTATAAAAATAATTATTACGGTGACATAGGTTCTTGTACTATAGCATATTCCTTATTGACGACACTATAGTAAGAAGTTTAGTTAGTGAAGTTTTGACTGCTAGAATTTGGCTCCCGGGTTCAAATATAAATAGAATCCAATAAAATCTGATGAAGTTCAATGATTTATTTATACCTATGTGTAGTAACATAGTTAAACTTGGCAATTGTGTGTAGTTCTTATAAAAATACAGTATCATTTTTTTTATTTTTATTGCTGATAGGTAAGCCTTTGACCACAATCTCACCTGATGGTAAGTGTGGTCGAAGGTGTTAACAGGCTTTACCTGGAATTACTGGCTCTCAAGGACAGCTGCCGGAACGCACCATTAGGTGCTTGGCGAACAGATTTTCTACTTGAGGGTGGTCGCTAGCCAGGCGAAATTTGCAAAAATGTCCTTCCACCATGCGGTGAAGCTCGAGCCAGCGGCGGGATTCGAACCGTGGACCTGCTGCGCGGCTGTCCATAGCCAAAGCCACTAAGCTTTCACTGCTTCAATATTACTACTATTCATTTGACTGATCTAGTGACGTAGCCTGAAGGAGCGTATATTTTTTAACTATATAACTTTCTTTAATTGTGATATGATTATAATGTCAAAATATTAATAAAAAAAATTATGAAAATGTAAAAAAAAAATATTTTAAATACTAAGAAAACTTTCAAAAATAAAATTCTATTTATTTGAATTTCTTATCACTTACCAGACATAATATCAATACTTACATTTGCAATCAAACCTTCTGGTTGATTTTGTTACAGAGCTTTCATATCTATGCACAAAGAGGAGAGCATAAGTTAGTAAACAGAATCCCAACAAGTATATATGATAAAGCATCAATAAGTACAAATAGGTGATTTGGACTGAGCAAAGAGCTGTTGCTTTATTGACATGTCACTGCCAAACATCGATGGTTTTACAATTTAAAGCGACAAACACGCCCTTTCATATACAGTTGAGGGAGTTCTGCGAGTTCAAATGGGATTAATTAGGGTGAATACAGATAACGCTTGCCGATTCTTAAAAAAATTGGTGACTAACGAAGGTTCTATATTTTTCCTCTTTTTAAATCACAAAGGAATGTAAACATCGTCGGAGAAAACAACAATTAGAATAACCGATACTGGAGCATCGCCGCGGGCACCCCGTGCCAAACTCCCCACGCCACCCCATTATTTTATCTAATCAAAAAGTTTTAAAAGGAAAAATTATACCGGCCTTTATTATGAGTCAACTTTCTTTGGAGGGGAACTAAGGATATATTTTTAATAACGATACCGGGAAAGAGCCATCGCTTACAGAAATAATAATTTTCACAGATTTGAAATATTTGCCGATTTCAGAGTGTAAAGAAAATAAATGAAAAAAGCGCACAAAAAGACAGTCTTGCTTAAATATCTTAGTGTTGATTCTACCATTCATATCTAAACACGTTTTAATGCCAAATTTGATGTCGGTTTAGGTCTAAACTGTTTCTACAACAACAATTTGATCGCGTTTAGATTCCATGGCAACGAATGCTGTGATTTAAGCATTAGCAAAATATTAGCTCCAATTCGCCTTTTTATTATTATCTGTCAGAAAAGCCTTAGTTAGGCAAATTTTAGACCAAAGAGTCAAATATAAACTACGGCTAATACTTATTTAATAAAATAAAATGTAATAAATACTTCATAGAAATGCGTAACCAGGTAAGTATTATAGAAATCAATATATTCATATTAAGCTTTTTTCAATTACTTAATAAGAAAAATAAATTTAAAGTGAATGTTATGTATTACTATTACATCAATTGACTGCATGAAATGCAAAACATAACAAATAATTTAAATTGAAAATATAAATTTTACCACCACCATGAAGCTTACAGCATTGAAAGGCGTCAGATGAGACCAAAAATTCAACATTAATTACGGAAAAGACGCCCGAAAAAAGCGGAGGGTGCGTAGTGGTTCCCTAAGCAGTTTCTTAGCCCAACATTTTCTGAAAACACGTATCGAATCAATTGAAAATGACTCTTGTCCCGTAGTGTTAAGAAATAAATTCGCTTATGTTTCTATTGCCTGTTTGAATAATATTTTTCTGAGGCAGCATTATTATTGCACACCTTGTATGCGTAAATCAGTGCCTGAGGCGAACATTTTTCAGAGAAAAAGATGCAATTATATGCAAAGGGAGGGGGAAACACTCGCGTAATGAGGTATATTCCGAATTTCGTTTGGGGTGACTTGAAAGGGAATTTACATTACTCAGAGTCTTCTATGGAATGAAAAGTGCGTTTCTAATCTCAAGATGACTAAAATATTACAAAATGACAACGATGACAAAATTAAGAGCTACGCGTTGGAATTGAACCTTTATTATGTGACGTAGTACGCGACGTAAATAAACTATGATTATGTGACGTCACAGTCCGTAAAATTAACTTAAAGATCGCAAATGAAATATAAACATGTTTTAGTTTTTCATCGTTTAGACTAACTTTTGACAACTATTTCACCTGATAGTGAGTCATGATGAGGTCGAAGATAAAAGAAATGGAAACTGCTTCTCAATAACCGCTGTTAACCCATTGTTAGGTGTTCGGCGACAGATTTTCTGATTAAGGGTTGCTAACCAGGCGGCGCGTATTCAAAATACTGGTACTTATTTAAGCTCAAAAAATCAGCATTGTCGGTCTAAGGTATCTATGGAGCAATTGTGTCTAAAGTAAATTTTTTTTAGCATGTATATTCGAAAGATGTCTGATTATTCGACGATTTTGATTCGATATAACAGCTAACAAAATTAGGTTTAAGTGTTTCATATTTGGAGGTTATAAAGCGAAGTAATTTTAATGGTTACAGTAATGCAATTAGAGCACAATATTCGGCTCAGTTGAGCTGTCTGCGATAACCCAGTGGTTTAGAGGTACTTGGTGTGTAAAACCACGGTGCGCGTGTTCCATTCCTGCATGAATTGAAAAATATTGCTATCTAAAAATTTGTAAATGATATTTTTGCTTAGCACGCGATAGTGCTTGTAATCAAATTTAGAAATATAGAAGGGTGGCAACATCTTTTTGGAACAGCATTTCTGTCGATCAGACGAAGTTTAATAGACTGATCTGGTGGATCCCTTATGACGGTTAAAGTAATACAATTAGAGCATAAAATTCGGCTCAGTTTAACCATCCTCAAATTTAGTGGTTAAAGCATCCAGTCCGTAAAACCGGGGGATGCGGGTTTGATTCACGATCGAGGTGAAAATTATAATAATTATACTATTTTTTTTTCTAAATACGTATTAATTTTGTTTTGTTGAAATATAATCGTCATTGTTGTATATAGTTGAAGATGCGTACCTGTTGCCGTGTTAAAGTCTAATACAGTTGCATTGTCAGGATTGTTGGCTACTTCTTGTAGGAAACACCATTAATGTTGGTCGAAACCAGACTGAATCCGAACCTCGCGGTGCTCTTGGCCTGCTTCATTTGTGCCACTACTGCGCCAACGAGGCCGTTGAAGTTTTTAGGAATGTGTTAAATCTTAATCATGGAAGATCACATCGCCTGAGCACAATACTCAAACTTCTATACATAAGGTCAAGGATTGTTTTCGCCTCAAAATAACGACATCGGAAAACCCATGAAATATGTATGTTGCGTAGTTTCAAATAAATATAAATTCACAATCAATAGCTTCACGAATGTTACTTAAAATAGCTGTGGATAAAGTGTAGAAAAACTAACCTAAATGATTCTAATACCTAATATGTAACAAACTGCTAGGAACAGAAAAAAGATACTTGGCATAACTACCTAAATCAATTTATAAAAACTAAAATTAGACTAACAAACTGATCTTTGTTTTTCAATTCGATGGTCTGATTTGAAACGTTTTATATCCTAGCTAACTAGCATACCATTAATATTAACATACGCTAAACCAAGGACATCTCCAGTCCTGGTGCGTCACGATACGACACGTGATTTTTTTCTATTTCCATATGTAGCTTTTAGAACGTTCTAGAACGAAATTTACTGTAGTGTGCTGTATATTACGATTAGGGTAAGTATGTGAGGAGGAGAAGTAAATGTTCAGCTAGCCAAATTGTTGAAAGCCCTTACTAAAGAATTGGAACAGCATAGCTGGACACAATCCAATACTTGGGCTGCCAGCCGAAAGAAGGCTAACTTTAAAGGGAAAAATGCAAGGAAGAATATAATTAAATAAGAAAAGTTTATACTACAAAAACAGTTTTAAGCAATCTAGTATACATGAAATAGGAATGAAATAAAATATTTGGACATGTTGAAAGAACAGAATATAACGAACAGTACGCAATCTACTCGTAGGTTTAGTCTAAAGATCGTCCTCGACCACACCATCACATAGGTGAGACAGTAAACAAAAGCTAGCCAGTAATAACAAAAAATGAATGAAATAGACAAAACTTGGACTGGAGTGGAGCAAGGCCGCAAATCACCGCAAATATACCTAATATAATAATAATATTTTTATTTCAATAAAATGTTTTACATGTTTTGATGTTTTTCATATAGTATGCTTATGGGATTAATTAAAATCTTTGTTAATAACGCACACATGAAATGATAAAAGCGCCTTTGATTTCTTTGCTAAGCTAACAATATCCGCAAGTTTATATAGCACATATGAGTTCTAAATCCACGTAAAGAACGACCGCCCCTGCTGCGCTCTTTTACGTCCACAAAAACACATTTCCGTAATCACCTTATAAAGGGATTACTATAAATAAAGAGGAAAAAAGGAAATTAACCGCATTACACGGGGAAAAAATCCCGTCCCCCTAAAATATGTGAGCTCCCACTGATAAAACACAACGTGAGGTTTTTCGTGTAAATGAAACACAGTGGCGTTATGGATTTTATGAGCTGAACGTTGCGCTGAATGACGCTACGTAGTGCCGTGTGGGTAGCTCAAAAGATTTATAAAAGTCATTGGAAAGAAGCTTTGCTATTTGAGATCTTAAATAGTCATTAGTTACTAATCTATGTAACAGTGTATACTTGTAGCAACTAAAGATTTCGTTGAAAACTTAATTATACGGTGATCATACGTGTTATGTTGTGTTTAATTATCTAGGAACTTCTAGATGCATCAAGATTAAAATTATTTTAGTAACATTTCACGCACACCTGCCAAACAAAAGTACATATAAAATATTCAAAAATAAAAAAATTATAGACCATCAAAACGGTACATTCGTTTTTTTACCGAGATGGTTTTCATTTCATATCGTTTTTTTTTATAGGATAAAAGGATCCTTACATTTGTGAACATTTTATGCAAATTTTTCACATTTCATGTGTTGATTTCATATTTTGTACTATATTTTATTCCAGTCGGTAACATTTTTAGAAAAGTTCAGCAACTTTCGGCCAGCCATTACAAAATAAAGAAGGTAACGACTACACCGTACAAGACACTTTTTACAGTTGAGAAGTACAAAAACTAGTGGCAAGAATCTGAAATAAGATCTTCCTATCCTAATATATATACAAGTTATACAACGGATATTGTTTAATTCCCTTGAAGTGGTTTCCCTCATAATTTTACTGCGGAAATTAAGATGACCAAGACATATTGAGCAAACAGCGGAAAATACATAAGATACAGGCATGCACCCCCGTGTAGGGGTGGCCAAGTAGGGGATAAAAAACAAAATGAGGAGTTATGTTTTCGGTAATAAAGGACGGACGAGAGAAATCGTTTAAGAAGACGCCAAATGAGACGGAACGAATATATTTGATTATTTTTATGACACGGAATGGCGATACGGTTTTAATGATATTTGTTTTACTCGAATTTAATATTTGGAATAGTCTGCGTTTTATTGCCTGTGGTTCTTAGAGGAACCATTATTGTGTTGTTATTTTCCTTATTGTATAATTTTCGAGCTTTATTTCTCTTTCCAGGAATTTAATTATTCTTATTACTTGCTTAAACTAATAGCTTTTATTTATTATCAATCCCTTTTTAATGATTTTCGTATGTTTTTTTTTAAATATGATCAAACAAAATAATATATTAACCGTACCATTAATTCCACTAACGACATAAAAATAATTATACCGAGAAAATTTAATCAAACTGCTATGGTAACGCTATCGATTTACGATCTACAACAATTGGTAGAGAGTCGTTATTTTTATGGCTTCTAAAAAAGAGGATATGAATCAATACTGGGGACACAAAGCGTAATTTATAAGTCTGTCAGTCTGTCCAGAGAGTTTAATTGTTGCGATCGAAAGGAAAAAATAAAAGCGGGAGCGAAAAATAAAAAGCGGCAGCGAAAAAAGTATGCTCTTAGAGTAGCCCTTGTTATGTCCGTGTTAATTTCGTGATAGATTCGTTACGGTAGGGTGTGGGAGCTACTTGTTTCCGTTTATGAGTTTCTCGTTGCTTGAAATATATATTCTCCATGTCATATATTAAGGTTTTATACTATAGTGATGGAACAAGGACGAGCCCCACCCAATGTTAAGCGGTAACCTCTGACAACAACCGATGCAGTTAGTCTAAAGCGCCAAAATGCTTCATTCATCACCTTGAGACATAAATGTTAAATCTCATGTACCTGTAATTTCACCGGCACCCAATAATCCGGAACACAGTAATGTGAACTCCTTGGCGGTAGATATAGGTATGTTGGCAATACCGGATGAACTCGTACAAAGAGTTCTACTGTTACTAAAATTATCAAGCTTTATCTTAGGAATAGAATACAACTTTAAAATATAACGGTTACTTTTTTAATATGAATAATAAATAAGAGATTATGTAACACAGATTCCAGCTTGAGACTATAAGGATTGACCCATATTCTCCCATTGCATGTGGTTTAAAGCGGTTAAGTGAAAAAAAACACAGCATTCCACTACTCACATTCACGTGTGCAGGGTTTTCTGCATATTGTCATATCTACACCGGATAATTTCTTGTAGAATAAATCTAAATACACTTTTGCAACGCGGAAATTGAGCCCAGGACCTTACGATTAGGACGTGACATACATACCAAGGGAAGCTGTATGATGACCAATGAGGTATTTAAGCCTAAATGTAGGCATTTATATAATAAACAAAAAAAGCTATTTCCCCTGTTTGAGATTACTCAACTATAATATGATAGGAACAAACTTGAAGAAAACATCATAATGTGATTTTTCTCGTTTGTTTACCGTCTGGCGCTCTACGCACACACACAATTTCGCAAAGCCTCTAAAACCATCTCACACACACTCCTGGGACCCTCGGCCTTGCCGCGACACATAATGAAGGGAGGGCACTGTGATATAATGCAGTTTTTTATTGCTCTCTCCTTATACCCACAAGTAAAAAACACCGACTATACACACGCGTACATTTTAACTATTAGTGCTTTTTTCGTATGGGTTAGAGAAGGGTTCGGATCCGAGGGTTAAACTCCGTTGCTTGATAAAAAATTTACGTCGATTCCAGTTTGCGACTGTTTGGACGACATTTGAGGGCTGAGGGTCAAAGGAGTGCCATTGTTGCCTGTTTCTAACTAAACAAACTTTCACTATGACTTATTTTTATCCCGAACTCTCTACAACAGGCCAGCCATTAATAACCATGGAATATAAATATATCGTATTCGTTTTCATTTCACGGGCATCGAAAACAAAGAGGCTCTTTGATTTTATTATTCTAATTTAATTTGGCTCGGGCCTCCGTCGTCTGCGCTTTATCGCCAGGTAGCCTTCTGTTTCTAAGAAAAAAATATTTATATCTCTTTCTATTAGAAATCCCATTGTTCGCGCGGGGGCATGTCAGCACGCGACAAAAGGAACATTAATTATAATATCCGATTAAAAAAAGCGCCATTTAGCTACGCGAGAAACGTCCTTTGTTTGAGATGATTGAATTCGGAATTACCAACATTAGCTGTCCCGGGGGAAGAGATGCATTATAAAAAGTTGTTAGGAACCTACTGTATTTGCTCAGGCTCGGGTGGGACTCGCGACTTTTTTCTACATTTATATTTCTATTCCGTAATACTGAGGTGATAAAGATATCAGATTACATCGGAGAGTGTAGCGTACAAGACACGGACAAAAACTATGAGCACCGAGAGACTGCCGAAATATGAGGATCCAATTCCATAAACCACATCGGTAGGAGGAAGCATGCGAGTTATGTCCGTACGTGCTCGCACATAGTAATTAGATATTACGTCTCGGTTAATCGTAACTCGCACGGGTGTTGTTTTACCCGAAAGGGGGAATAAATCACGACGAACACCGTAACACAAAAAATAATAACAAAAAACTAAACAATATCAGCGTACTGAACAAAAGAAATTATGCCAGCTCAGAGATCCATAGCGAAAAAAACGTTATGATAATAAAATGGTTAAATAAAAAGCCGAAATAATAACCGTGGAGAACAATAACCGGCATTTATTCGTTTGGGAATGAATTAAAGTTTATTTTAGCAAAGCGCGACATAGATAAACTTTGTGACATTTCGCGCTTCGCTCGGCGCAGCAGCTGGCGAAAATTTAGGGATTAATTTCGCTTAGGTGAAGAACTGCATTATAATGATAGTTTTTTTGTTTCGCGTGTCCTCTTTTATGATAACTAACGCCATTCAGAATAAATATTAAATGGAGGGTGGTATTTTTGGAGCGCAGGGAATCTGTAGAATATTACTTGCGTGGTGTTTTGGCCCGTGACGACGGACGCTCGGCCAGACACATTTTTATAATAGCTCTGGCCACAGATGCACTATTAATCTCACGACTCGTAGTTATTAAATCTTGCAAGAGCGGGATGACATCGTCCGACGTATTATTAATGGAAGTGTATCACGGGAGCCATTAGATACGTAATTAACATCGATCTCCGATAAAAAAGAATAAAAACCAACTCGGAGGAAAAGCGCGCCGCATCACTCTCGCAGCGACGAATAAAAACGTCATTAAAGATTGATCACTGCGAGGAAGTATCATTAATATTATTCAATTAATAAAACGTAATTTTGCAAGGTAAAATGCGCACCCCGAAGAGGAAAAAGCAATTAGTGGCTAGATTGCGATCCGTCAAAACAACTGCGTCGAGTGTCGAAGAAAAAAACGTCGACGAGCATTCATTAAAGTAAAATTCGCGAGGGGTGAATATGTAAGGACTTTTTTGCATAAGACGGTGGCGCCCTCGTTTTTTAAGTTTTTTTTGTACAGAAAACAAACTATGTGGGCGCACCGTAAGCGGTTTTCGTCACACTTGCACTCTGTTGGTGTTGACGAAGTTTTTTTTTAATTGTGCTCGTAATGACTGTTGTTATGGTTTCATGGTGGTGTAATGAGCGAAGTCGCGCGGCGACATTTGCATGTGAAATCGCGGGGTGTTTTTTCGCGAACTTTACTAATGAAGTTTTTCAACCGTTTTTTTATGTTTATAGAGAGCGATATGGCTTTATTTGGAGTTTGTGGTTAAACATTTCAGTAGAGCGTTGTTTATGGCTGGGGGAGTTTTATTATAGTTCTTTGAGTGTTTTTAATCGCAGGATGTGAAATTGGTACGATTTATTTGATTTAGAAAAAAGCTCGCAATCAATCCAATTGTTTTCATAATTTTTTAACTCGTAGTTTTTTTTACAATGTTAATTAATTATTGAATTTTTTTGTTGAGGGATGTGGTAGAAATTTCTTGGAGAAAATGACGCGCTATTGGGCACTTCTTGTGAATAAAATATTAAACTTCGATTCAAGCAGATTCTAATATTACTTTCCTTGTAAAATGCATCAATCTCTTGCCTTTTACACGTAATTACGTGGCTAGATAGGTAAATCAGTCGAACTAGAATAATGGTTTCGATAAAGGTAACCCCATCGAGGAGTCGTTGGCTGCGAACCGATAATAATAAAGGTCGAATTGACGTGCGGCGGCCCCGATTTGGTATTAGCAATCATTAAATTGGAAATAACGCTATATCGCCGATACACGGCTTTCTTTTATAAATATCTCTCACGTGATCCCGGTGCCGCGTCGTGTCACGAACCTCACTGAAAACGATGGAAATATTCAAATAGCCATATAAAAAAGACAAGTTAGGTAGCATTTAAAAAGCTTGTTTGTTGAGCGACGAATCGCTTTTAGTCATGACACGGTGCAGGGCGCATCCGAAACTACGTATACGTGACAAACTTGTATTGCGACCTTGTTAGCCTTTATTTTGAATGTCGCAAGACTGGATTTACTGGTATAAAGGATAAATAAAAATTGGTGAAATATGCAGTTGTATATCGGGATGAGGAATGGGTATGAAATATGAAAGTCTTCAGGAAATGGGGTAATGTAAGGCTTTCGAGGTAAACGTTTGGGGGTAATAACTTGTGCAGTTTTATGGATGTCTGTATGTCTTATATGATTTTATTCTTGGTGGAACTGGAAAGTATAGAGAGATGAATCTTATTAGATACGTTATATTTAGATTACTAGGTTGTGTTTTAGTGATAAAACGGTTTATTTTTACAAGTTCTGTATGAAATTAGTGGCAGATCACGTGTTTGTTTTTAATATTTTATTGTGGGGTTAAAAACCCAATATAACTCAAATCTTTACTTGCTTATTTTAAATTTCTTTTAATATTAATAGGTGTTATATAGTTTCGTATAGGTGTCATATACCTTCTATGGTAAATCAAAGATACAAAATATAATACATCATTCGCAGGCACCAAGAAATAAAGTGATAAACTATTGTCTTTTGTAGAATTTGTTGAAAGTTTCATCAATAAATATGTATTTATTTTAAATTTTGCGTACCAGTAACAAACCTATATTTCATCTAAGATAAAATTGTTCAATTAAAATAGTCATGAATGTATTATTTTAATGGATTATTTTTATTGCATTGCTAAGCAACAAACATTGACTAAATGAATATGAGTTATAATGTTTGATAACGAGCCATTGCCGAGCCGTTAAGGCTACGGAATTTGACACACATTCAATATATTAAATTAATGTATATTTCAATAAATAATATAAAATAACAAACACCACACATTATAGTTAAAAGGGTACGTATGAATATTCATATAAATCACGATTATTCTCATAACAATACCCATTTATCGAATAGCAATTTATTTGCTTATTTATTGAAATTTGTTACGCGTTTTAATATTTTTTAGTTAGCATATGCGTTGCACTAATTCTGTTTCTGTTTATATTCCTCTCTATAACAAGTGTGAAAGAGAAGGCATTACAATCAGGGGCTCATAATGCAATTCAATTGATTTCGTCATTGGAATCGAAGCCATTGATATGATTTTTAATGGTTTTAAAAAATGGCGACAAAAGCGCGGAGTCGGTTCGTGCGACAGAATTATTTATGGCGAGTCGTAAATTGTAGTTTAAATTAAATCGCCTCCAAATCCCGGTTTCCTTTCCCGCGCCACTACCACTTTTAATGTTTCCAATAATTGCTATAAATCAATTTTCATAATGTTTCTCAATGTGCTTACAAATTATTTTTATTGCGTGATTTTAAGCTCATATTATTAGTTATAACTATAATATATTTACACTAGAATGAAATCAAATTAGATTTGAACGTATTTCTAATAACTTGATAATAAGATTAATGTGAACTGTCACATTTAATAGATCAAACAGGACATACGCAACCTGTACACATAGATATGGAGAAAGTTTTTACATGGTAACTCTTAAGTATTATATACCTATGTTAAGTAGAAACGCAAAAAAATACAGTATTCTCAATCAAACAAAAGACAGGAGAAACAAAAGTGAGATCTGCAGTAATCTGGCAACACAAAAGCGTTTGTGAAATAACCAACCGCACACCTCTGAGGTGCCAAAGACAATGATAATTGTTCCACGTGAAATATAGTATTGCCAGTTGCCACCGACAAAAGAAACATAGAGTGAAGAAAAAAAATACATTTTTCATTGTAACACTCGGGCCATTCACTACAGGTGGGTCGATGTGGGGTGGGCAAGGACAATAGATTGTATCAATGGACGATGCCAATATTTTTTTTTTGCGCTTATAAAATATTAGAAATAAAAGTATAGAGCAGTTTTAACCATTAATTATATTAAAACGATGGCAAAAACGGGCGTGCGTGACGTAGCCGAAATAAGTAGTATGAAGCAGATCAGCAATATAAGATTAGTACATTTTTTTCTTCTCTTAGAGTTAAAAAAAAAGAGATACTGCAACGATACCAAGACAAAATCTAAGCTCAAATGATACGTGATGTTTAGCGCGACATTTTGCAGATAGTGAGTATGGAGATTCAAAAAGCTGATAACTGAATCATGATCTCAAGGAACAAGAGTTAACCAAATAGGTAGACAAATTATAATATACAATTATGTGTAATATCAATTTTGTTCAGAGTTCTGATCATGGATCAAGGAGAGCGTATATAGTATGTGCTGTAAACACATAGGAATATTAACAGTTGAAGATTAAGAGCTAATACCATCTAACACTATCTAAAAAAATATGGTAAGGCATCATCTTTCTAAATCTTACGATTACTAACAGCCAAATACAATATCATATGTGTGTCCTGCAAACCAATGTGTCTTGTAGTGAAATTACTTGGATTATTCTAAAAGCCCTTCTGATTGTCAAATGGTACATACGCATTTGAGGTATATGATTCTTATCGGCTACAGTTTTCTTTTAGGAACAGATTTGGTATTAGTATCATAATCTGTTTTATACTGAGTGCGTGGCAAATCAGTACTTCAGTACTAATATTATAAATGCGAAAGTAACTCTGTCTGTCTGTCTGTCTGTCTGTCTGTTACGCTTTCACGCCAAAACTAGTGGACCGATTTGAATGAAATTTGGTATGGAAATAGTTTGAGACCCGGGAAAAACATAGGATAGTTTTTATCCGACTGCGCAAAAAGAGGTTAAAGTTTTTGCGCGATAACCGACATACGCGCGGGCGGAGCCGCGCCCGGAAAGCTAGTTTGTAATAAAGCGAAACTGTATAGACCGAACAAAGATTTGGTTTTGGATTCATTGAATTGTTAGCGTGAATAAACCTGAAGGATATAAAAAACTTTATTAATTGTTAGCGTGAATAAACCTGAAGGAGATAAACCTCGCCTCCATATTTAGTAACCTCGCCTCCATATTTAGTTATTGCTTATCATCCGCTGTGCACTGCTTTCGCTTACAGCACAATATCTAGGTATGGGGCCGGTCCCAAGCCCGGATAAAGAGGGAGGGCACTGAGGGGGGAAGTGTGGTTCGGTATGCTATCTCATCCGGTGATATGCCGAGCAACACTTCCCCTCCGGGCAGCCTGTGGCCAGTGTGTTGTTGAGGAAGGAGCCCGCGACTGTGTTTCTCTCAGGTGGCTGCTTCTACAACAACATGCGAAACATCAGGGGAAGACAGCTTGGGCAATTGTCTTCACCATCGCTTTGCGCCCACTAATCAACACTCTGCTCCACAGAATTAAAACAATTAAAATGAAAGGTTCCCAAAAAATTATTGAGATGCCATGTGACCCGGCCAGCACCCGGCGCCCTCTGGTTCCCGGGCCGGAGGGTGTGAAATTGGCTACCGAAGGCGACGGCGGGGTGGTGTCCCAGGCTTCGCTTGTTGCAGCTACTACTGGACCGATGATGACGGAGACGAAGACGTCGGCACCTCCAGGACCAGTGCTCGGAGACCATGTAGCGCGTCATAATTACAGCAAGAGGGAGCAGCTGAGAAGAAAGGGCGAAAACACGGCAGGACCGCACGCTGTGTTGGCAGGTACCGGGCGAGGTATTAGAAAGCCATATATGCCTACTGATACCGCCCAAAGCTCAAAGAGCGGCAAAAGCCGCAAAGCGAAACAACGGGAACGTAGGAAGCGTGACGCTGAGTTGATGGACTCGATCTTCCGGCAGCAACAGCGGGAAGGAGTCGTGCACCTCCCCGGCACGTCGGCGCTTGCGCCTTCTGTCGTGGCGTGCATGGCCCGTATCGACCCGTGCGCTGCCGCGGGAGTTCATCACGAAGCTCACGCCAACACGGTCCCAGATCTCGCAACCCGAAATAACGCGGTGTCTGCGGATGCGGTTACGTATTCGGCCCGCCCCCCTTCCGGACACAACCCGAGCTCAGGCCAGTTTACTGGCAAGGGCAAAGGTAAGGGAAAGAAGGGGCGCGCAGTGGCTGAGGGATGTAGAGGAGATACGACCGGTACCGATGACACCGCGGACGTAAGCCTTCAGGGGGAGGACGTGACTCGGGGCGCGAAGAGGCAGCGTAGCACAGACTTTGTGTCCCCTACCCAAGCCGTGGTGGACAAAAATCTGTGCTTGGAGGGTGGAACCGCCGCTGTCGCTCTCGCGCCTCAAGCCACCAACCCTTCCACCACAGCAGATAGGCCGACTTATTCGGAAGCGGCCAAATCAGGTTTTAGTGTTGTGGTCTTAGACCGCAATCAAGTAAAAATGAACGACCTACACGTTGTCCACGTTAGGAAGGCCGTTGATGAGGCGATTCTTGGCAAGCTACTTGAAAGCGGCTTTAGCCGAGACACGACTCTGCCTCGGTTCACGTCGCTGCCGAGACCGTTTCGCGGCGGCGTTAGATACACAGCCCGGGACGATTATGCACTCGCCTGGCTGACCTCTACAGTGGAGCAGCTGCCACCACTGTGGGAGGGGTCGGGTGGTTGTATAGTCGTCCCGGAAAGCAAGGTACCCAAGTATCATACGGGCGTCATTTTTATCCCGGACTTTGGGCGGGGACGACAGGAGCTTGTCAATAGGCCAGACCTTATTATTAATACTCTTATCGCTCAAAATCCGGGAGTTGGTGTGGAGAGGTGGCAACTCTTCACCCATGAAGCACGCCCTATGGGCGATACCTTCAATCACATACTTGTGATGGGCGTCCCTCCCGAGGACTTAACAATTCTCCAAGATGAGGGTTGTCGTCTGCATTACATGTCGGCGACGGTCTTCGTTAAGGTTAGAAGATACAGACTTGGGGGCTCCGTGGCGGCGCCGGTGGTGTCGTGTGTTGCTGGTGACGCGGTTGACGCGGCCGTCATTGGCAGGCCGGGACCGTCTGCGCCCGCCGTCACCGGTGCGGACGTGGAGCTCACCAAGGAGAAGGGTTGGTCGAAGGAGAAGGTAGACCGTCTGCTGGAAGTGGGGGATGACGATGACGATGGAATTTTGGGGGACATAATGGACCTCAATATTTTCTCGCCGGCGTCGTCTACCATGGAAAGGGAACGTGCTCGGACTCCTTCGACAAACCCAAATAAAATTTAAAGTGTGCGAATCGCTTCTCGATCGCCAACACTAATAAAAAAAAATATAAAATTACGTAGCAAGTAGGGCTTTTCCTTATAAATGGATTCGCATAAAAAAAATAACCAAAGCTGTAATTCTCATAACTCAACCGCGAATGCGGCTGGCATTTATAATAGGCAGGATTCTAATTGTAAAATTAATATTATCCAAGCTAACCTCCAACACAGCGTCTCAGGTTTCGCCGCTCTGCGAAGAACCCTAGAAGAACAGCCAAACACCATAGCACTGGTCCAGGAACCATACCTAAGTCGTGGAAAGGTAAGCGGCTTCAATGCTCTACGGGGCAATTTGTTCACTCCCCCTGTGTATGTCAAAACGCGGACATTTGTCTATGTACCTAATTTATACAAAGCATCAATGATAACACATTTATGTAACGACGATCTTACGGCAGTAAAGCTGGAGATGGGACTGCAAGGGCCACATAGCACCATTGTAGTGGCCTCGGTTTACATGGATATCGAGGCAGAAGCACCACCTCCAGCAGTTGAAGAGTTGCTGCACTTCTGTGCAGTAAACAAACTAGAATGTGTGATGAGCTGCGATGGTAATGCCCATTGCTTCCTTTGGGGAAGCCCAGACACAAACGATAGAGGTAAGGATTTATTAGAGTTTATCCTTCGAAACAATCTCCAAGTTCTGAATAGAGGCACTGAACCCACTTATGTTAGGTTCAACGCCAGAACTATAGTTGATATCACTTTAGCTACCAGCGGAATTGCAGAGACAATAAACGACTGGCGAGTAGCAACAAATGAGGTTTCGGGATCGGACCATAGAAGGATAAGGTTCAGCTTACAAGTAAGAAAGCATGAACCACGCACCTACAGAAACCCCAAGAATACTGACAGAACACTCTTCAGAGAAACCTTAGAGAAGGCACTAGAGACAGTGCCTCAAGTTGATGCGACTTCAGAGTTGGCGCCACAAAATATTGAAGAGACTATGGATCTCGTAGTACACTCCTTAAAGGAAAGCTACGAAAAATCTAGTCCATTAAAAAGGGAAAGTACTAAGATACTGAACAAAAAGGATAAATGGTGGAACAAAGAACTCCGCAAAGTGAGGAAAAAAATGAGACACCATTTCAACCGAGCAATGAACACCAACCTTGATGAAGATTGGCAAGAATATAGAAAAACACGGCATCGATTCAAAATTACAGTTGAAGAGAGTCGGAAGAAATCGTGGAAAAAATACAGCAACTCTATACAATCCGAAAGTGAGACTGGTAGACTTAGAAAAGTACTATCTAGCGACAACCATGCAAAGCTAGGAACGTTGAAGAAGTCCGACGGATCTTACACAATATCAGACCAGGAACAGTTTGAACTTCTCTTACAAACCCACTTTCCAGATTGTCGGATAGACAATGAAGGGGAATGGGAAACAGAAACTATGCAGAAGCCGGGCATTGAAGACTGGGCCTTTGCGGACAAAATTGTAACGGAAGAAGCTCTGTTATGGGCGGTAAGTACCTTCCAGCCATTTAAAGCTCCCGGAACTGATGGAATCTTCCCAGCGCTGCTGCAGTGGAGTCTTAACAAGATTAAAACTCACCTCTTGGCCATTTTTAGGTCATGTCTAGCATGGAAATACATACCTAAATCATGGCGGGAAATCAAAGTTGTATTTATACCAAAATCAGGTAAAACAGATTACACAAACCCGAAGTCATACAGGCCGATAAGCCTAAGCTCATTTATGTTAAAAACTCTAGAGCGACTTTGTGATAAATACTTAAGAAGTGGACCTTTAGCGGAAAACCCCGTCCACAAAAATCAACACGCCTATCAATCGGGCAAGTCTACTGAGACTGCTCTCCACCATGTGGTATATAAGATTGAATCGGCACTAGAGAGTAAGCAGTCCTGCTTAGCTACTTTTATTGACATTGAAGGGGCCTTTGATAGAACCACCTTTTCCAGTATCAATCACGGACTGAGAAACAGGGGTGTTGATGACAAGGTGAACACTTTCGTCACCAACATGCTCTCCAAGAGAGCAGCGAGTATAGAAACCTCGGGGACAACTCGCTGTCGTGTAACGCGAGGATGCCCACAGGGGGGGGTTTTGTCACCACTGCTATGGGTAGTGGTGGTGAATGAACTGGTTGAACTCCTGAACAAGGATGGCATAGTCACCATAGGATACGCTGATGACCTAGTCATAATGGTATCTGGGCTATTTGAGGCAACGCTATGCGAAAAAATGCAGAACGCATTTCGCGTAGTTGAGAAATGGTGTCAACGCCACAGTCTGTCTGTAAACCCACAGAAGACAGAGTTAATTATGTTTACACGAAAAACTAAGTTAGGGAATCTCAAGCTTCCCACGCTGTTTGGAACAAAATTGATCTTAAGTAAGGAGGTTAAATATCTAGGGATTTGGCTAGACAGTAAGCTTTTGTGGGGAAAACACCTTGAACATATCACAACAAAAGCTACAAAAATTTTGATGCAAAGCACTAGAGCAGTAGGGAAAGACTGGGGTCTTAAACCGAAGCTCTGTCGATGGATCTACACAGTCATAGTACGACCTGTCCTCACCTACGGCTGCGTAGTGTGGTGGCCACGAACAAAACTGGTGACTACAATAAAGAAACTGCAGCAAACCCAAAGATTGGCTTGCTCGCTGATCAGCAGCTGTATAAAATCAACACCATCAGTTGCCCTTGATGCGATCCTGGGCCTGACGCCATTGCATCTTCATATTCAGCAAGAGGCGATGGCTGCAGCCCTAAGGATAAAGTCAACTGACCAGTGGATAGGCACGGGACAAATCACAAATCATTGCCGAATACTAGAGAGGGCCACAAAAATAATACCCGAATCGAGGCAAGGCACTGACAAAATAGCGAGCACCTACCTTGACAACAAAAAGTACGAGGTGGTTACTGAAAGCCGCACTATGGGAGACTTATCACCGTCATACAATATTTACACAGATGGTGCGAAAAACAAAACAGGTGTAGGCTGTGGCTACTACTCACCGGAACTTGGAATCTTCGGCTCAAAAGGACTGTATAAGACGACAACAGTAATGCAATCAGAGGCAATGGGCCTACTGCTAGCTGCGAGGGCAATATTACGTCTAGAAATAACACCCAATTTAGAAAGTGAGCATGAGGATAAATTCCTACTTTTCACTACGGACAGTGCGGCAGTAATATATGCACTCAGAAAACCAGTAAGCAGGTCTAGAGTTATTGCTGAGTGCCATGCTGCCCTACAAAAACTATCAAAAAATTACAAGGTAATTATAACATGGATGAAAGGACATAACATGTGCCCGGGTAACACCATGGCAGATACTCTAGCCAAAGACGGGGCAAAAAAACAGGAATGTGATGACGCAAAGAGCCTTTGCAAGCCATCAGCAATGGAAATACGAGAACTTTTGCGTCGTCACACCGAGAGAGAACAACAAGACCTGTGGGATAAGTTAGAAGACTGTAAACATGCAAAGGCCATGTTTCCAACTCTAAACAAGAAGCTGACAAATAACCTGCTAAAGCTACAGCGGGATCAATTGCGCCTTGTTGTAGGTCTATTTACAGGTCACTGTAACCTGAACTACTTTCTGCATAAAACTGGAGCAACAGACAGTCCTCTATGTAGAGGCTGTATGCGTGAAGAAGAGACCGTCGAGCACGTGCTGTTGCACTGTGAAGCCACGGAACAAATAAGAGTTGAAACGGGACTATGTGAGCCATTCTCCCCAACGAAATCTTTACCACCACCACATACGCCACTGGAGCAGCTATGCCAGCGACCCAGAGTCCTTCTCCGCTACTTTAAGGAGTTGGGATGGCTTGGGTAGAAGCTGGCGGGGGAAATGCACAAAACACCCCAAGCGGGACGTCAGTGCAGGACTTATCGCCCCCAAGTAGAATAAGAATAAGAATAAGAAACCTGAAGGAATCTATTTGAGCAAGTTATTAGTTTTGATTATAACATGATATTCTGAGCTCCGTTGGAGTGATCCCCACGAACTCTTTAAAAAAGGAATGTAGCACGCGCATTCGTTTTTTATTAGTGACTCGGAAAAGACATTTGACAGATATCATTTTTTATACTAGAAATTTGCTTAACCTATACATCTAATGAAATTATGAAAAAATATCTGGCGATTCGTTGTTTGAAGAAATTTCATTTTTTTAATTGAATTGTAAATTATATATTTGGGTTCATTGTACATACAACTTGAATGGTATTCCAACAGACGTACTTTCAATCACTATTTTCTTGTGATTCCAATTTATAGATACAATTATATTGAAAAGGTTTCAAGTTATTTTATATTGTATAATTTTAATATCCCTATCATAAAATGAAACTAGGGACCATCGCAGTGTGATGAATTGTTTTTCTAAGCTTCTGTATTTAGGATTGATAGGTAAGTACTGTAGCACGCGAAATTCCATTGCACTGCCCAAGACATGAGTACTCGTAATTTCTCGAAGCAATGGGTGAAGTATTCCGCAGGAAGGCAACTGTAACGGATAGACGTCTCATCATTTTCTTTATTATATTTTAAAATACAGAAATAGAATACAGTATAGGTACTTATATATTCTACAGTGAAGAGGTTTGATAATTCTGCACAAAGACTGAAATATAATATCTATAAAGTATATCTTATAAATCATTGTTAATGAAGAAGTTAATTCTGAAGCACAGGTAGAACAAGCTCTACGTGATCTTTTTTTTTTCATGAGTCACGACTCACGGCACGGAGTACTGTTAGAAGTTTCATGTTTAATTGTCAACTGGCCACCCATCCACAAAAAAAAATCTACTTTCACTCGATCTATAGGTATTTATTTTACTTATGCTGCAGTTAAGAGGCCTAATAATTCTACACAAAAAGACGCTGAAATATAATATCTATGATGTATATCTTACACATTATTGTTAATGTCGAGTACTCGTATGTAATGGGTATTCTTAACTCTAAAGCACAGGTAAAACAAACTCTACGTTATATATTTCTTTCATGAGTCACAGAGTACCGTTAGTGCACAAAATAGTCTACTTTCTTATCAGGCCTAAAATATTATGAGATTGTGACGGTACAAGCACGAGGTTAAGGTGTTAAGCGGTAATCTCTGCCTTTAACATGCATTTCGTCACAAGTGACGAATCCTACTGTGCCCAATACCCTGAAACATAAAGTTGTAAAGTCCCATGTTTGTGATTTCTCCGGCACTCATACCCTTCAATACGGGAGTACAGTAATACGAATATTAATGCTTGGCGATTGAAATAGGCGTGATGGAAAACAGGAAAAACACGTTTTCGAAGAGTTCTACTCGTTCTTCCTGAACGTCTAGTCCAGCAATATGTTAAATTAGATTTTACTGTATTTTATCTAATAGCGTTGTATGATACTCTTGCAATAACTATACATTATTTAGCTAAAGCATACTCCATCTTGACCAAACAAACATCTACAACATGAACCTTTGAGTAGCTATAGACCTAGAGCTCGAAATTTCTAGCACCAATTTGTTAGAAAATTTTATATGCTAAAAATGCTATTAGCGAAGTATGTTATTTTAATGAGAAGAAAACATAACATGTAGGTAATTAAAATCAAACATAAATATTTTACATACGTGATTTTTAAATGCGAACGTGTATATATAAATGTGTCTAAATTATCTGTGCATCTAAAGACAAATCCGAGAAGCGCACCATGTGCAAAAAACGAGAACTTATTTCAATGAAGGGCTATCAATACAAGCCATTTGTTAAAATCTGCAGCTGTTCGCTGCGCTTACCCAACCACGTGTAAATTTGACGCTATGACAATAGATGATCTTGATGAGTAGGATAAATTAATAGAAAAAGTTGCTAAAAGTTACTACAAAAAATATTGAGATGATCCATTGTCATAAAACTTTGATTGTTAATAGCGTGACCAGATTTCAGTTATGATGTGGTCAAATATGGTAAAGAGGTTTAACCAAATATGGGCATGATCTAAAAGACAGCTGCAAGAATAGAATATTAGGTCCTCGACGAGAGGTTTTATAGTTGAGTATGGTAGATGGGCATGGCATTTGCAAAATGCTCTACACCGAGCAGTAAAGCGCTTGCCCTGGTATCTGAACCTTGGACCTCCTTAATTTCACAGTCATTGCAACTGGACCGTGTCTGCTTTAAAACTACGATTAATAAAGAATACATGAACAATTAATTAAGCTATAAGAAGTTTTCTTAAGAATTGATTCTTAAGAAGAAAAATACAAACATTTGTTCGAAGAAAAACGATACAAGTTCTTATTTTTAGTAGGATTTATGAACTGACTACTTACTTTACTGAATAAAGTGAAACGATTATTTATTAAACCAAAGCCAGAAAAAACGATGGCTCGTGTCTATAACAAAAGGTTGAAAAGTACGACAGCATTGTTTTAACCACTTGAAATTTACAATATTCAAGAATCTTAAACCTCCAGGTAGTTAGGTCACTCTTACAATAACAGCACAATAGCTGTTTTGTTCAGTTTTATGATTGAAAAACTGAACAAAGATTGGAGACAAAAATCTTTACGTCACGGGTTTAAAATAATAGTTACTTTTTGTTAAGGGATTAAATCGCTTGGAATACAAGACTAGGACCACAATTGTGTTAGATAAAGCGTATAAGTTCAGGTAGCACTGTTATTACCATCGCCATTTACAGTTTCTTTTCCACTGTTTCAAACGAATTTAAACTTTAAGTCAGAAGCTCTTTATTAGACTTTATCTTTAGCAATGTGACGCAAAGACACTTGTAATGCTGGTTTGTGATAACTTCCGCGCAAGAACCGATGTGCAGATGTCGTTGTAATCTTGTACCAAAAATATTGTCTTAGAAACGACAAAGAATAGCATTTTAAATCAACTATTCTCCTTATTGAAATGGCCAACCTCTCTAGGACTCCTAGACTCTTCCACTTTAATTCAACATTTTAAATATATCATTTTGAGTACAACATAACTGAATTCGGATCAATTTAAGGTCAATATCTTAAGTGGGCTACCATAGTAAAATCCGAAATAATGTTCATAAGAACATTTTAAATAAATTTCGACATTGATAACAACTAAAACAATTACTATTTATATGATTTTGGCAAAAATTATTCATTTTGTCTTTGTTTATAGCCGATGATGTCTTTGACCATTATCTCACCTGTTGATATGGTAGAAAATATTGTTTAGGTTAATCTAATCTAAAATTACTGGCTATATAGAATATATACATGATATAGCCGGCTATATTACTTACAAGCTTTTTCACCACAGATTTCTGAAATCTGTGTATATCACTAATCAATCAGTACTAATATTATAAATGCGAAAGTAACTCTGTCTGTCTGTCTGTCTGTTACGCTTTCACGCCAAAACTACTGAACCGATTTGAATGAAATTTGGTATGGAGATAGTTTAAGACCCGGGAAAAAACAAAGGATAGTTTTTATCTGACTGCGCAAAAATAGGTTAATGTTTTCGCGCGATAGATAACCGACATAAGCGCGGGCGGAGCCGCGCCCAGAAAGCTACTACTTAATAAATATCAAACTATGGGATGTTGTATGTTAGTACCAATTAAATGTATTCATTTTCATTCATTTCATTTCATTCTTTACTTTTTAAAACCCTGTTCACTTTGTGTCCTATGATTATGTTGTTGATAAGCATGAGAACTTACGTCTATATTTAATCATGTTCAAAAAAGAAACAGCATGACCAGGACCTTGGGTGGCTAGACTCCGTCATTGCAGTTTCATTTATTTTGTCAATAGAATGACTCCTGTTGCATTTGTGAATTGAACTTCAAAAACTAAAAGAAATTGTATATAAATAAAAGAATAACACAAACGATTGCTATAAATAACAGAGAAAGTCCACGTGAAAATCTTGACTTGAACAGTTCAATAAGCAAAACGATAGCTGAGAGATTTTCAGAATTTTGAGATTTCAATGGTCGGAAACAAGACAAATAAGTCATTGGTAAAAGACAAAATAAACAGGATGTAAAGATTAGTATACAAAAACTAAAAATCAATAACCTGGTTGAGATGACCAATTCTGCGAAGGTATTTGGAGAAGATAACGTTTGCCGAGAAGATGTAAGTTTAACATATATCCACCAACAGACGTGTAAACATAAGGCAATATGAGACGATAATAAATTATAACTGAATATCGATCCTATCTCTTAAACCAGGGTAAAAATGGAAACAAACTATTGACGTGACTTCGGCAAACCGAGATAAAATAAATATTTTAGGGTGGGCTCGCCCTAAACAAACATATCCAAGGATTTGCTGACCGTCGATATAGTTTCAATTTAATACGCCGAAATTTCATCACACACTCGTATAGTCAAAAACACATCTTATATCTCAACAAGTAAAAACGATTATCGTATGGTCAATTTATCGCCGCTTTAATCGTTTTGGGGTTGTTGACAAAGGATAAAATATAACGCTATCAAACACCGTGTTTATAAATGATTTTTTTCGGCGTCTCAGAATAATCTTGACCGCTTTCTTTTTTAGGGAAACGGCGTTAATTCCCCATGTGTTTTGATATTGGAAATTGGTAGGTATATTTTGTTGAACATACTCATATCAGATAGTGGCAAGCTAGAGTGGGGTTTTTGTAAGGATTTTATAATTAATATCTGAGCTCGTTTTCGCGCGAGGCGGCTCACTTATCGCGCGACCTATCGAAATCCTGCAATATTTCTTCATTAACGATGCGCCACGAGGCAGAGCTCTTCGTCATAACATCTGCTAAGGGATTTTGCAGCATGATTTTATTTTTCCTTTTATAATGCAAATAAAAGGAAAAATAAAAACATGCTGCATAATAAAGTGGTATATGTATGTAATATGTAGATTGTAGGTACTACGAAAATTTATTCGTAGAATATGTATCTCTTATTTCAATTTGATAGGCAGATATAACACAGTATTATGTTATATAGATGGTAAACACAAACACATATAAGGATTAAATCTTCATTTTTGATGAAAATTTAACTTATTTCAATTATTGTAGGTAAAGACGTAAAAACTAAAAACAGCTATAAATCTTTGTAAACAATTCCGTGAATCAGAAATCTATCATTCAGTACCATCACCTGAACACGAAACAAAGATACGCATTACCGACTTTTAAATTATACAGAAGCCGAAGTCGATTTATCAAATAATATGACAGCATTGAAGGAACATAATTTTTACAAAAATTGTAAAGAGTATTGTGTTTCATAATTAATGAAGCAAAAGACTTTCTTGGTAACAAAATACACCCGATCTATGTTTCGGATCGTCATTACGTTGCTCTTTGTGCGACATTCTTTGCGCCCAGGTGTTCATATAATTACATTGGATAGTGTTAGAGAAGGATGCATAGATTGAACATTAAATACAAACGAAGAAGAAGGATGAACGGTCCTAGCGTTGATTGATAACTGTGACAAAAACGTAGCAGATGAAAAATAATAATTATTTGAGCCTTTGTTGAAGGCGCATGTATTTGTAGGGGTGGGATACAATTTAGGAGCACTTTGGTTAACGATAAAGTTTAATTTAAAATATTTAAATGAAACTTAATCATAATGATTTTTGAAATAAACTAAATTGTTGTATTATCATTAATTGATGTTTCAACATGCCGATAAATGTAACATAATTTAAAACAGTCAACAAATAGGATTTCCTTCATAAATTGATTAAGTATAAAAAAAAAATGTTTTAAAATAACTGCCACTGAAACAAAATTCATAAACATTTATTATTAATTGCCATGTTAATGTAAAAGACAATTTTAATTTGACAACCCTGCAAAATGCATATGCCGGCTGTGCAAAGCTAGACAATGAGCGGCAAAGCGCGAGCGCAGGTAGACTATAACAACAATAACTACTTACATTTAGCAAACTTCTATCTTATTTTATTTATACTTTATACTCTACAACATAAGGTTCAAACATTCAATGTTTACGTGAATCGATATGCAAGCTGTAAGTTTGTACAGGTGTACTTACATTTTTTCATCTTTCATTAGCTAAGTTCGCGCTTCGCATCACGATCGAGGGTTGAACGGACGTGTCCTATTGTTTCGTCAAATACATGAGAAATTTTGTCAATAAAAGCTGGGTGGTTCGAATTTTTTGCCGTTCGGTAAACTTTTTGAGTTAAATATATTGGTTCTATTCTTTGGAATATTGATGAGTTCTGTCTTCCAATCGACAAGGCTTGTATGTATTTCATGGAAACTATGGTATTTTTCTTATATTATGATCCAGAATATTCAATTCTGTATCTCGCTTGTTGTTCGGGACCAATCTCTGGACAATACTATACTTTAGAATGTCTATGTATTTATGATACACTATTTTGATAGCCAAGATTTATAAAATAACTTAATATTCCTTACTGATATTACATATTATTATGAAGTTTCGTGGTTAGTCTGTAGCTAAACAAATACTATACATAAAACTACTCTACAATGTTGTTTAATTTACAACTATAATTAGGCTATTTTAATTAGCCTATAATTTATAAAACGGTATCTATTATTTTTATAATTAGTGGAATGCTTCTAATACTGCGAATGTTTGGTTGTGCTACGAAGGTTCTTTGTCGGCGCTTCAAAGCTACCGATCAATAGTTACGGTTTGTTTAACAAATTATTGTTAATTATACTTTTTCATCTACAGTTTTGATTCTTTTGTTGTATATTTTAGATTATTATTAGCGATAACTTTGAAGATTCATGTATCAAGCCTGTTAATAGAACGTAATTCTACAAAGTTAAACGTTTTTAGTTGAGTAAAAGATTTAATAACGTATGTAATAAAGTTTAAATCAGAACAAGCCCATAAGACGGTCGGCTTACCCGTCAACGCGCTCAAGTAACAATCCGAAGAATTTATATAACATCCACGTTAGTCACGGTTATTATTTGCCGAGCTTAATTACCATCTCCATTCATCTCTATCTGAACGTTTGATCTATATTAAATAAATCAATTTAATCTAATTAAAAGCATTACATGTTTTTTATTCGACAGCGAAACAAGACGAGGTATTAGGAGATGGAATCGTGAAGATAGAAGAAGGCACCAGCGGGTCACCGATCATATCAGTGCTGGTACGTCAAACCGTCTATCCGATGTCGAGTTCTATAAATTATTCTAATTTAATTTAAGTGATGACCTCCCTTTGCACTTGGATAAAGGAAAAAATCTCACGGAAAGTTCTATCTCATACAAGTTTCATTGTATTACTTGAGGAAGCGCATTATAATGCGGTACAGACGTTGCTAGTCTCGTCTCCATTTGTATTTGAATTTATGTAGAATTTTGATTGCGTTCTAATTTTAATTTTAGATGCACGTTTATATCAATAAGTTTTTAACGGTGTACTTGACTAAGTTACGAGAATGTTTTTGAAAAAAGAACTGGCTTCTTATTATACAGCCCTTTGAAATCCTTTGTGATCGACTGGTTTCTCCGACTAGAGTCTATTAGAAAAGTGTTAAGTTTATAATAAAGAAGGTTCTCCGGCAATATGAGGCTAGTCGGAGGCTCCCGCGTCTCGCCACGCAGTCTACGCCGGAAGTTTACGAGCGGAGGCCAGCCACGTTTATTGGCTACCTCACAAGCCTCCCAGCCTCCCATTCACTCCAAGAAATACACTTTTTTATTGCTCTGTCACTTGGGTAATTTATTGACAATGAACACACGTGCATTTCTATTAATATTTTGTGTAGGGTTTTATGCGTCCTCTGCTGGACCATTGTTGTCCAGGATCGGACAGCTTGTTTTATGACGATCTGGACGTTTAATTGGTGGGTAAAATATTTCTATCTGTAATTGTAATGATAATTTTCAGGTAGCCGCCATTACGTGTGGACCACCGTCTAAACTTCATAAAAGGCGGGAATATTTATGTTACTCGTATCTATACAAAATGCAGGAATAATATTATGCAAGAATATAAATTTCAGTTATAAACGCGCAAGGTGTCTTTGACAATTGAGAATACATTACATTGGTTATTAAAAGTAAGGAAATATTTTTCCGATGTTTACAACGTTAGGTTTTTTACGTTCAAAGTACCGTATTATTTGTATACTGTACCAGATGGATCGTCCACTGCTGAACACAGCCTCTCCTATCAAGGGGGTATTTGCCATAATCTCGACGTCTGACGCTTGGCAGGCGTCTTAGGGATCTCAGTGTAAGTTTGCAGTTCATTAGAAGGTGCTGCTGCCCACCTTCCAGTATTTTGTCCTTAGTCGCCTCTTACGACACCCAATATGGGGAGGTGCAATTCTAACACGGCACCCCACGGGCCATTATTTGTATAAGCCATTACAATCACTATATATTTTTTTCCAACTTGTAGAGGTTATACGTAATATGGAAGACTTGGCAGACTTTACTCTTCAGTAGTTTGAGTTATTGGAAAAAATAGTGATCGTTTATTCTTACAAGCACACCACTCAAAGTAACGATTTAATTAATAGTGTATTGAAGTCACAAATCGACGTGTAAGAGTTATCTTGGTTAAAAAAGGTTTTTAGTTTTGGGAGATCAATTTTGAAACTTACTCGTCAGCCGCGATTAGTTAACTGACAGGACCATAAAGCATCCTCAGTTGCGCAGTAAAATGTGTGTGCGGTTTTTCAACGGCTGACATGATGCCTTTTGAAATTGTGTCCCGAATAATGACAGTTCTTTTGCGGTTTGAGTGTAGCTTTCGATTTAAAAGATTCTTTTTTATTTTATTACAAGTTTCAGGACGGATCTTCAAAATATATCTTGTAATATGTACAATCTGTGACTAAACTCGAAGGAAGTTCATTTAATGTATCTTTAAAAAATATTTTACTGCACTCCATCTACTTTATATTTATAAAACCTAAGAAGTGTTCAAAGTGAGCATCTGCTGCATTAACTTGACTTAACAATAAGTGAGATTTGCAAGTTGTAAAGAAAGTCATTGGCTTTGATTTGCAATGTTAAACTTGAAATTTGAGTGATATCAGAGTAGCTAATTTTCATCTATCTTGAACTTTTTTATTTTATGTATTGTTTTTCTCCTTCTTTCCTTCCAGTGTTGGGGGGCCTAGAAGGCGACTTTAGGAAATAAAAAAAAACTAAATGACAAATTATTCCCATTCACGTCGTGCTGAACATCCAAATGTAGCCGGTGCTGCATATTGGACGCACATCAGGTCTCCTTACCATCTTAACGTACTGATTAATTCGAGATAATGGGTAAACTACCAACGAAAGCATTCCCAAGGAGGTGAGCGTGAAGCCATAGTCAAATCTTTTTATAATGAAGAATTGCTTTGAGTTGTCCTCAGTGGAAACATATTTTTTTACGTATTTTTGTGTTGCTCTTTAGGTTGTTAGAGATGACATATTATCCACCCTACATGAGTAAGAAAAAGGATAATTATTATGTTGCTTAAGCTAGCATGTTTAAGAGACTTATTTTTTAAAAATCTTAAGAAGGTATACATTTGAGTTTACTACGAATGAGTAAAAATCTGATTTTTATCTATAGATGATATAGGTAAACTTCATTACTGTTTCTAATTAAATCAAAAATAGATGCAAGGTTGCCTATTTTACTCAAAACGTACTTACAGAAGAATGTAATAGATTGATGTCATGATCAGCTACTTACCTGAAAGCAAAAGAAATCTTAGTAAATACAAAATACGAATACAAACAAAGAAATAGACCACGTTGTTTTTCCCATGGGGGTTTCGGGCTAGAATGTCACCCCCTCATCTCCACCCGTGGCTATCGTAAGAGGCGACTAAGGGCCACAAACCAGAAGGTGGGCAGCAGCGCTTTCTGAGGAACTGATATCTCACACTGCGATTTCCAAGACGCCTGCCAAGCGTGAGGATTATGGCAAACACCCCATAGTGTACCCCCCATAGGCTGTGTTCAGCAGTGGACGATCCGGCTGATAGAGATGATGTGAAAAAAAGTTATTTGAGTGAGATAATATTTAGAAAAAGATGTATTAGAAAGATTGCCAAGATTCAATGTAAGTTGTATTAATATAACACCAAGGGTGCTACAAATTGTTAACTACCAACTATACTAAAGATAATAACAGTCATAATGTTTTATACACTACTTTCTATCTATTGCATTAAATTTTAATAACTATTTATAACTTAAATAACTTTAATTATATATAAAGCATATATTAATATATCCCATAATTAAGCAGCAAGCATAAAAAAGCGAAATGCACAGAAGTTGCGGCGTTCCTATCGACACTTCTCGAGCGTCGAAAACATACCTCTAATACTTCTCATAGTATGTTTTTCCACAAATACCACGGACCAGTTTCGCGCCACTAATTGTACTTAATTTCTGTTTCGTGCCTTCTTAAATACGGACGGGATCACTTAAAATTGCAAAGGAGAACGTAAAGCTGGTAAAGTCTCGAATGATTCTGGCTCCAAAGAAATTGACAAGCGAACTTGGCGATTAGAGCCTGTTTGGGTCTGATAATGTTTTAGCCATATTTAGTAAGACTTTTTAGTTCAAGATGGAGGATAATGAAGTAATGAAATTTGGAAAAGTTGGAAACGTTTGTAATTAAGTAACTAATGAGAACCTTGTCAATTTAATTGTATATTTTGGATATCATTGATATAATAATGAAAATAATAATATTTAGAGAGTTTTGACATAAAGGACACGACGCTAATGAATCGTATTTACTAGTGGGTATATTTTAGATGGTTTTGAGTACAACCATCTTCATATACCCACTTGAGGTGGTAAAAACATTTAACGGGGTACAATGTCACGACCGTCTACAAAGAAGGTTATTAACCACGATGTTTTCAAGGAAAATCCTCCAAGTCTGCAGTAGATCGATCTCTTCGGGCGAAGATAGCTGATTGAGTTCTAATTGCAGACACGCTCGCAAACCACGACTGGACAGGCCTGAACTCAGGACTTGCCAATGGGGGTAAGTACAACATATAATACTTCCATCTATTTAACAAAAAACTAAATGCCACATGCAACTTCTCATAGTGAAGGCTTACCTGGATGAAATACAGCAAACGTGAACAGTTTTAGGCAATGGAATCCCATACGAATACTATAATTGTAAGAATTATACTTGGTAGGTATTAAAACATTTGGACCACTATTATTCCTTAGGTACAACCCGTGATCTTGAACGAATGGCACAGTGCGCGTCCGATGATCGGTAAAGAAACGAACGATTGAATTGTGTGATTGGAAGTCTTTTATCAATTTCTAGGAACAGCGATAAGGTGATTCAACTACTGGTGTTTTTTAGCGCTATCAAAAGTGAATAATTAAAGTTCGATTACACTTCACAAGTTGTTATGACCATTACATTCAGTTACAGCATGAGGATAAAAGTTTAGTTCGACAAACAATTCTTTGCAGCTATTGTAGAATAATTCAAGTGTTTCCATGTAATATGCGAAAATTCTCGTAGATATAGCACAACAAATTACACTGTAGAATTTAGTAGGCGTTCATTACAAATTACGTCTAATGTCATAACCACACCGCAATAATGATAAATCATATATGCGACGAAGAACATACACACCATTTGTGTAAAGGAAATTTGAAAAGCTTTCCTTGGAAGGATTTAAATCTTTAAAAATGTATCGATACGTTTTTTTCAATGTTAACATAATATAGAATTACATTTTTTATATACCCCCGTATGCCTTTATTTAACAAAATACTACGAACTTTATACAACACTATAGAAACTACAATAAAAGCACTTGGACAACCTATAAGTCATGGCAGACTCACAGGCAGTCCAAATGCTCCAGCCCACTACCAGTTGGCAGCGTGCCTAGCATGCTGGTAACATTACCCCGTTGAATTACAATTCTTATTCGTTGAGCCAATTATAAAAGGTGACCTATTTCATGTGAGTTACTGTCCCTGAACATATATCATGTAAGAAACTTTCTTCCAGGATACTTAAATGTTCCGTAAGTCATGGCACATTGCGTTAGCCATCCTGTCATTAGATCTTATATCTTGTTTGCCTGAATTTCCCTCGCTACTCTATTTTGGAACTACTTTATTACAAAATACAGCAAAATAGTAAAATCAAATTGCTTCTTAGTAACAAAATATAAACGGAACTAAATTAGATTATACTCCCTCAAACTATATCAATAATTGCATGGCCAATTTAGCTATATAGTAAAAAAAATATTGATCTTACATTAGCACTCGAATCTTTTCTACATACAGTTAAGACTACAACTCATTATGAATAGTTTTCTTAGTACAGTGTTCGAACTCTACTTTGAAAGCCACAGAAAAGCACAGAAAGCATGGGAACACTGTAACGAGGCAAACCTATTAAGCAAGGCGAGGCGTAGAGAAATATCTCACGATCCTGGCTCATTACAAATTATGACCGCATTCCTATATCTACCTCTATTAAAGTACTATGGCAAGGAAATGAGCGCAAATCGACTAGACGCCACTCAATTAATATGATATAATTTAAGCAAAAACTCGTTCATATTAAATGACAATTTGCAGTGCAAAAAGTGATTCTGAAGCATCGCTCAAGGATAATGACCAGAAATGCCATCGTGTCATATCATAACCTTATCAAAATACCGTCATACACATGTATGTATAATATAAGACATAAATACAATTTTGAACTGTCAGGTTAATTAAGTATGCGAAGACAGAATCGGAAAACTCCTTTGTAATATATAGATATTACAAAGGAGTTTGACTCCATTGGTTGCTGTACATAAACATAGGTTTATGTACAGCAACCAATGGAGTAGGTATCTAATGAATTTACAACTAAGAATGTTTATTGAGTTTTAGTTTGTTTTTATTGATGATTATATTGCTTAGAAAAGATTACGTTCGTAATAGTAAACAGTTGAAATGCAAACTGTCATACTCATCAATAAATATAACGTTACTAGAAGAAGCAACAAGTATATGTATATACATTCCTCTTCATTCTATTCGGATTCAACCCGATCTTCATTAAGAATAAATAAATGCGCTCCATTACATCCCAAAACGTAATTGTATCGATACAAAATGATACAAAACGAAATACCATGTCACGAAAGTTCATTCCTTTAGTACACAGCTGACACGACGTGGCACCTCAAAACAACCTTTGTACTCTCGTTAGCTCTGGAACGACCACCCGATAAGAATAGAAGGAGGCCCTTACTACGAACACAAATGGCTCACTCTCGAAAATAATACCAACTTTTGTATGAACATTTTCTCTTATACCCAAGCAACTCAAGTACACAGTCATGGAACTAAGCGATGCTCGCAGCTAATGATTTCGAATACTCATAGTAAAGGCAATGGAATTCCACAAGCTCGCGCCGATTAAACTCCTTGGTGAAAATAAAAGAGATTGTTTATAAAGCTCGAGAAGACGACATGACAATAGATGACGGTGATGGACCGAGACTTCTATGGTTGTACTTCACGCAACAATCCAAACTAGTATTTACCTATGAAGATTTAAAGTTCATTAATTTTCTGACGTGACTAAAACATGTGACTTTTAGGAGATGATTAGGAAAAGTGGGGGCGTGATGTGCGAGCGAGAGCAGTTGTTGGGAGAGAAAGAGATGGCGGCAGCATCGAGGGTCACAAGCGTGATGTCAGGTCAGCCACTTTTGCACCTCGCCGTAACAACGCGTCTCAAATTATTATGGACGTTTGATAAGTGTTTGAAGATTGCACCGTCTTGATACTTTACTATGTTAATTAAGTGTTTACGTTACTAGCCGTGTTCACTGTTGACATAAGGTGACAGGTCTCTACGAGCGAACGAGAGGGTTATTTGTTTGAGGAAGTGTCAATCACACTCGACCCTACAGTGCATTCATTATCGAAACTATAGAAGGACCATCGATATAAATGTCACTGTTCTCTGATGTTAATACTTTCAGAAAATGTGACGTCATCGCTGCGATTAAATATTCCATGTTCCAATTCCATCTAAACGCAAAGATTAGCAACACTTCAGATGTATTTAGGCTAAGGAATAGCTTCAAGATGGCCTAGTAAAAATAATATTAGCGTAATCTGAATTTATAGCAATAAAACCGGTTATTACCTCTGCCAATAAAGTTTCCGAATTTAAAATAACTGAAGATTAAGGGTGAAAGACTTGAGCTGGTTGATCGTATAACGTCGGTCTCTTAATGCGTCTTAATGTACATTTTACGATTGTTACACAAGACGCAAAACAGTTTTACATCGGTTTAAGCGATGTCTATCTGGTGTTATTAAATCCTCTGATGTTCCGGAACATCAAATTATGAATGAGGAATAAATCAACGGGGGCGATCGTAAAACGCTTTATGTTTTTGTTCTGTTTCATTCGATCGGATTGCTCTCCCAAATTGCCCAGATGTGGACTTGCGAATTCATAAACTCTCTAGTGGTATTCAAATTAGAAATGGACTAATGGACCATTACCGTTCTGCAATCACTTTCGTTGCAGATGGAGGTGATAAATATAATGCAGCAAATAACATTCTTGGTAAGTGTTTCTTTCCTGGTACCCTTTCGCTTGTCTCGAAAAATCAATAACACGAATATGAATTATTACAGATGATTGTTATTAATAAAATGTTTAAAATGGCTTCGTTACCTAATCTGCTTCATATTAAGCAAAGATATGCAAAAGATGGATGAAATAAAGAAAACTGCAGCTCCTTATGTTGGATATAATAAAACGCGATTAAATAAATATATTTTTATCTCACAAGGTCAAAAAGATTTTGTTTATCATTCGAAATATGCGAGGAAAAGTGCTTTTCATCGGCTCGCGTGGAAGATTTTTAAAGTTCGAAACTTTATAGCAGTTTTAAAAATCAATTTTATTTTCAGTATTAACGATAGGTTATTTATCTTTTTTTACTAAATGAATTTGAAACAATGTGACTATTTTATTAAAGTTGTTTTTCTTGCACCTAGTATTTTCCTCGCTGAAGTGAGGTGAGAAATTGTGTTTTGCTCTCGACTGCAATACTTTTTTGCGTAACCATAGCTACGCTCAGGATTTTATTTAGAAACCACCCGCTTCGCTTGTTGTCCTATCCTAGATCCCTTCGATTCCTCAGGTTTCAAGAACAGTTTTTCTTGTAGTTAGGCTTATCCCTTTGGCACTATCTTACTTATAGCAAGTAATGCAGTCGAAGATGTTGTTCAGGCTAACCTAGAATTACAGGCTATCAAGGACACCACCGTTATGTGTCAGTGTTGGGTAAGTTGTGAAGTAGTGATGACCTAGTGGCAATCACTAGATTGTCGAGCAGGAGGTCCGAAAGCTCCCGTCCGCAAATAGGAATTCTGTTACCAAGCTCCTCATTGTATGCAGCAGCTGTCCATGAGCGACAGTTTCCATTCTATTTTAAGCATGTTTAACAGTTTTTACCTAATCATGACTTACTATCAGGAGAAATATCGATCAAAGTATAGCCAAATAGCAATGAAAAGGGGAGCATGGGGATGCTCCCCATACGACAGTTAAAACGATAGCAGAAATTAGAGTTATGAGTCATATGTCATGTTGGCTTAGCGGTCAGAGCAAACCCCGGCTATAGGGGTGAATGGCGCGGGTTCAAATCCCGCACATGGGTATAATTTTTCTTCTATTCTCATTGCAATAAAAAAGGCCGGATTTACAAATTTATAACAATTCAGGGTGGGACGTTGTTACTAGAGTTACTATATTGTACTGATCCGCACAAATACTGGTAAAGGGTGAGATTAAGATGAAATGGCGATTTTTAATAATCATATTACTTGAATATTGACATCCATTACCTATCAATTTAACTAAAACCTACGAAGATATGTATCGCCACCCTGGCTTTGATCGCGTATCATAAACGCATTACCTCTTAATGAAACATTATGAATAGCACATATTAATGTAGGGTGTCGATATGATGAATGTTTGCTCCGTGACAAGCCATATCACCCGGCTCTTCCTGCTTGGTTATAAGGCAGTGGCTGCTTTATGGCCATGAGACATACGATCAATCAAAATTAGGATTGATAAAATGAATAAATATTGATCGATAAAACTGAAAGCAAAGTCAGTAAAATACGCGTAAAGATAGATGAAGAAGTTGATGTTATACATGAGATTATCTTCACACCTATATAATAAAATGAAAAAAAGTGCTCTGTCACTATCTCATCTGATGGTAAGTGAATATGCGGTCGAAGATCTTGTTTCAGGCTAACCTAGAATTATGTTAATTAATTATATTATTAGGCTTTCAAGGACAGCTTTAGGGACATGACGTTAGGTGTTCGGCGAGAGATTTAGGTAGTCTGGCGGGCACTCGCAAAATGTCCCACCACCATGCTATCAATGCCACTAGTGACTACCTATCCAAGTTATGGCTGCAGCGAACGTCGCTTAATATATTAGTGGATTGATTTAAGAACAACTTGGCAAGCTCTGCTACGAGCGCTTCAATGACTGAAATCCTGGCCAGAGGGTGCTACTGCACTTTAGGGCTACAACTATGCTCTTAACCACCATAACGCTTTCATTACTCCAACAACAAGAAGTTAAAGTCGGCCAATAAGAGAGAGTTGACATCAAATCTGAAACTTTGTACAATAACTTCTTGTAACATTCTTTGTGTTGTTAGAAATACTATATTTTACCAATTCCGTATACCTGAGACATGGGTAAGAAGATGACAATTTGCATCTGAAAGTACTTTGTCTGTAATAGCATTTTAACTTTATGTAAAACAGTACAATTTATTTAAGTGGATTGGAGTACGAAACTTAAGTAATTTATGCCCAGGTAAGAGTTCTGTTGCTTCAAACAATTTTAATATTCTCCGATTTGAAATTCACAAGATTGATTAACCGTCTCACATTACCATACCTCTTCGAAAAAAGGGACCACGACTCCGTTCCTTAAAACATACAAACAATTGGAACAAATAAAAAAACGTGATCAAAACCTGAACGAATACAATGACAACTGCATGCTGAATCAATCACAAAAAACGGAATCCGAACAAAAACAACAATTAAAGAGACTCTTTGGACGTCCAAAGAAATATTTAGAATACGTTGGCTAGCTACAATTTTTATTTTTTACTATTCGAATGGAACACGTGTCTCGGGATGTCGTCTTTATTGGTTTAGTCCAATTAATGGTCTCTAATGTTGTTCTCGAAACGATTTTTAGGTAATAAATAACTAATTTTAGTTTATTTGTGTTGGCGTTTTTTTAATTTTTATGATTTTTAGTCACGCGCACTATTTGACTCCTACTGTCTTTTCGTTAATTTATTGACGGTTAAATTATGTTCTGGTATTAATGGAATAGACATAAATTCGTATTAACATATTTAACCGTCGAATTCTGTCGTTGAGTTTTACGTTAAAGATTCCTTTCATATTTTTAAGAGTAACTGTCATGTAATGAAATACTTTTTAAAATATAATTATAATTCATACATTTAGGCGTCGTACAGCAAAGTACATAATATGAATTTCCGAAAAACGTAAACATCACTTCTCATATCGACTTGACTAGCTATACATAAAGCGCAGTTCGGGGTTGTTTACCATATTAAAATAAATTAATAATACGGATATTTATAAGAGGGAAGACTTACTATGTACCAAACGTCACTCAATAAACACATGTGTTTGCTTTTTATTGTATAAATAGTTATTTGTTATACAAGAGTGCAAAGTTGCTTTTTAACCGCGTGTTCAATTTTGATGACCGAGCAAGCGAAGGATTCTAAAATTCAAAATTAGAATCCTGAGCGTTAGCGAGGGAATCAAAAGAGCACGAGGCGAAAAATCTTTGCACTCGAGTGCAACACGTAACTTTTCATTCCACCTCAGCGAGGAAATTACTAAATGCGAAAATTGAAAAAAGAACACCAAGAAGGTTCCAGGTCTGAGTTTTTAACAAAAAGTTGTATGATATATTCGGCACCATAGAGGAAGCAGTAAATAGGTTTGATGTTTTTTTATAATTCACAAACTTTGTGCACACGATGTTCTAAATTCAATTTACTTTATCCTCTAGAGAATAAAAACGGCTTTTCCACTCAGATATTGAAGATTAAAAATACTCTTTCCGAGATGGTGGGATGAAAATTATATTGTTGTTTAATATGTTATTGTGTAGTTTCATGACATTATTGCAAAAATCTATGAAAATTATGATGATAAGAAATTGTTCCAATGAAGATGGAATTATTTTAAAATTCCAAGCTACTAAACGAAAACAAACGATTGACGCGTTATATTCCTACCTACAAAAAATATTATGATACTATATTAGGGGCTATTTCAACATTTGACTGTCTAAATACATCTCATGTATTTTTTTTATTTTGTAGTCTTTGAGGAGTTACTGCAATATTAAAATTTGTTTTACTAGGCTCTCATCACATGCTTAGTGATGTGGACACTACACGTGTTCCTTAACTACGCTCAATCAGCTCTGCCTCTTAGTTAAAATGGTTCTACAATTGGTGACAGAACCTAAAGCTTATATCTGATTCTGATACCTTAGAAGTTCTAAACTCAGATGCAAAAAGTTCTAACCGCACTTAACAATCAGCAGCCACCCAGTAAAGGCATAATAGTCATACATATAATGTACTATTGTGATAAAAGTGCATTTGTGCAGAGTAGAGGTCCCTACTAAGGTCTCCAGTGGTATCGTAAGCCCTTTAATTTGCAAACTCGATCGATGCTCGCTGAGAGATTGAGACTGAGCGCTCGGACGCATTGACAGTGCACATTCTATGTAAAATATGAAAGACTCGCTGCCCGACCGAGACGTCAGACAAATGATCGTGATGGATGTGGCAATCCAGTTCTAGCATAAATAAATGTAGTTAAATGTAATGGAAACTTGTATGTAACAAAGTCTAAGAGAAACATAAATATCTTGTTTTCTCCGTTTAGTCTCTGTATATTCAAAGTGATTTTAGCTTAAAGCATGTGTTTTACAATTAATCACTGTTTTTAACTGATTTCCAAAAAGAGGAGGTTGTCAATTCGCCTTCATTTTTTTTAAATACTTGTATTTTGATGATTATTATTTTGTTGAGTAGAGTATACCTCTAATTTTGTCTGATATAAATTTCATCAAAATCGTTTATATAATTTGTAAGCTATAGCCAATAAACATAGTATTTGCATATCTAGATGATTTAATGGTATTTGCAAGTTTTGTCGATGGTGAACAATGTTTTAGGGGAGTGTGAGCTGTATCGGTACATTAATTGTAAGCAATGTGCATCAATAAACAAATATTAAAATAAAATATCCTGAAAAACTTCCATAACTGAAAAGTATGATATAAGTTGTGGAATTCTGACCATTATATATGACATGTGGTATGTGTGATGTGTTTTGAATCATTAACAATTTTTTTTAACAGCGTTTCTGAAAATTCTGACTGAGTAAAAGTACTTAATATACACAATATTTAGTACACTAAATATTTCACTGAAGTAGAGTTACAAGATATTAATATGCCTACAATATTTATATCATACATGATTTTTGTGCTAGATAAAAACACATAGGTTTATAAAGCGTGGTAGATGGCAAAGTATTAGTTGATAGTTCTTCGTTTTGAAGATGAACAACTAATAACACGACAATTCGTATCATTTTTCACTAAAAGCCATATCCTTCATATGCGTAGTATCGTACATCCATCCCACTGGTCATTCCACAGGTATAAAGCAGCCCCTGGCCCGAGTTCTGATTGAATTATGGTTGCACTACAACTGATTAATGCGACATCCATTTTGACGGACTATTGTTCCAGTGAATCTGCATCGGATGGTGGATCGAATCGGAATGTGTACTATCGGGATTTCGTCTGCTGGACTTGTGTTGATTTCGTTTTGGAACTCGGATGATTCTGGCTTCATAAGTACACAGTCTAAGCAAAGCTGATAGAAAAACTGATATTATACATATCTTGTGATAACCACTATTCGTATAATTGACATATTAAATTGTGAAAGATCTTGCTGTATGAAATGAGCTTATTTATGCAATAAACGTTATGGATAAAACTATGATTTGAAAAATAAAAATATCAACCAAGTATGGGTCATACATACTCACACACCAAAGATTTTGTACTATCAAAATATAATGTTTGAAATACAACCAACCGTAGACTATCTATAAAAATAATCAAACGATAATAATTTCTAATTTCATGATAAAAGGGTCTTTTCCTACAGATAGACGGGGCCTGTAGACGCTGCTGCGTACACTCGACCTGATGATGAGCATCTGAAGTCGACGTATTCAATCCCTGACGGGAGTGTTTTGTCAGTTAATAAATAAATAATATTGAAATATTTTCCAAACTTACAATTTTTATTGGTAAATTGGGAACGATTAAAGCTTGAAATTGTATCAAGTTTTCAATGTCTATGTTAAAAAAATTCGGAATAGCGTTATTATTTTTTATAGCTTCCTTAAATTAGGAATGAGTTTTTGTCACAACTCATTTCTAATTTCTAAGGCCCATACAACTTGGTATAATATTAGTATAATTTTAAGTAAAAGATATAATAAGTTATGTTTCTCCCAATTTTAAGTGTCCCAAGGCCTTCAGCAGTAAAGAAAAAGGAATTACCGACGCAAATGTAATTGTCTTCCAAATAAATATTAAATCGAATCAATAAAACATTTCTAGACAAAATTCAATGCTGCGCAGATCTTTTCCTTAAACAAACGAAAATAAATGAAAATTCAAAGGCCAAAATATAAAACGATAAGAGGATTAGGTGGAACGGAGATGACATTGGAAATTAAGGTTGTTTTCTTTTGTAATTTTCCCCCATCTCACCCTAGGGGGAGTTTGCGTTAAAAATGTATGTTTTCAACCCCCGGTCAGTGGGGAGGATACGCTTGTGTAATTTTCAGGATATGGCGTTGTCCACACACAGTTTATGATCTGAGATGAGACACCCGCTGGAATCTGATTTCTGTATTGTTTCTCAAAAATACAAGTTCCATCTGATTACCTACTCAGTATTTTACAGGTTATTTGTAAATTAAATTGAAAGTGGAGCTTGTAAAATCGTTCATTATAATGACCGCAGTGAATATTGCTCAGCTATACTCTGAAGGGTGACAGCTAGTGGAATTTTCAAAAAAGAAATAGCCACTACGGTTTCAAAATAAAAATATTAGCAGGGCAGGCTGGTTGTAATATCTTAGGACGAATTATCCTTGAAGCGCTCGTAGCGAAGTTAGCTTGGCCGTTCTGAATCGATCAGCAAAGTTAAGTAACGTCCGCCTCGGTCATGACTTGGATGGGTGACCGGTGGTGACATAGTACTGAGCGCTTCCGTGCTTCGGAGGGCACGTTAAGCCGTCGGTCCCGGTTGTTGTCTTAGGATGGTAGTCGTTATAGGATGGTGGTAGGGCATTTTGCGAATGCCCGCCTGGCTAGCTGCCACCCTCAAGTTGAAAATCTGTCGCCAAGCACCTGACGGTGAGTTCCGGCAGCTATCCTTGAGAGCCAGTCATTCCAGGCTAGCCTGAACAACATCTTCGACCACATCATCACTTACCATCAGGTGAGATAGTGGTCAAAGGCTAGCCGATCGGCAATAAAAAAAAAAAAAAAGGACGGCAGTGTGTTCAGTTACTATGGCTAGTCGGAGGCCTTCTGGTAGTCTGATAACTCTGATATTATTTTCGTCTATTCGATGTGTGATATAATCCGTGGCCCAGCTGTGAGAACAATGGATTAATACGATGGGGTACAACCGTATATTATTCTTAGATAACGATAATTATTGCCATGATTTTCAAAAAAAAATTACTTAATGCAAATAAATATAAATGGATGGCTGGCTGATCGCTGTGCATTCCGTATGGCCACAATTAAACCGTGTGGTGAGCAAAAAAGCGTGCTGGCGGTACGCGCGATGTTCGATTGAAACTTGCGTTTTTGCCGCGTCAAAAACACGCGACGCGACCCGCAATAAATTAGGCCGAGTGACGAAAGCCGACATCGTCTCAATACCCGGAGGCGTTAAATAAAAACATTAAAGCCTGGAATAATCGACTGGAAAAAGCTATATTGGACAGTTTGGCGGCGACAGGGTATTGAACGTGAGTGGATGTGCTCTGTTCCAATCTGGCGATTTCTAGAGTGCTTTACGAGATATTCGTATTAAAATTTACTTCTCTGCTGAAAGGGTTGTATACGTGCATACGATGAATTTACGATCGTTTTAACATGTTGTCTAGGAGATAGATTTGAGATGAACAGATTGTACGCCATCTGCTAGTAGCTTTCCTGGCCTTGGAAGACATTTTATTTTTCAACTTATATTCTTCTTCTACTTAGCTCGGTTACCTATCATCCTGAAATCTTTGACACACATTTTTCATACCGAGTAACGGAAAAATAGGAGGGTAAAATTTAAAATAACTAAGACTCATGTCGTGTCTTATCCTATATTTGGTGAGTTATATTCATTTGGCACCAAAATGACATCAAATTAGAGTCAATTTCACGATGGAATATTTAATATTGAAGATATTCAATTTGTGTGTTCAAGTAAATTATTTATTCCATATTAGTGTTTGTCTTTATTCTAGGTCTCAATACATAAAAAATGATTATTTAATAAAATAAAATATTGCTAGCTTTAGTAAAACTGGTAAGGAGACCTTGTTTACCACTTTTTGTTCACATCATATTTCCATTGGACCTCCATTCATTGGTATTGAAACTTTCAATTTTATCTAGACATTTGTATAAAAACGCAGTAAGTAAATAAATTATTTCTAGCTTCTGCGTTAAAGAATTTGATTAAATGATGCTCCCGAAGGACCAAATCATTTAATCAGAAGCTTAGAAACCTAGGCCAATAAACAGATAAGTGTAAACAAATTCTAACTTGGATAGTCCATTTGGGGGGGCAGCTTACATATATTTATCATGTCCTTCATAAATTTGACGTATTCAATGAATGGACTTGTTGACATGATCTATGTTTTTTGTAACAAAAAAATGCATAGTTTCAAAAATATACCTATTAAACAAAATATTAATGCAATATTCGAGCTTCTATTCTATTGAGGCAAAAATTATAGAATATACATCATATAAAGGTACATAATGAGTTGTACTCCACAAATTTTTACAGAAAACTCTAAATAAAATAGAGCATTATTTAATTATTTAAATACTACGGTTCTCATAGATACGTCTGAGCGCTAACTCATATCAAACGTATTTCAATTTAATTCCAGGGGTCAAAGACACAAAGTATCCACCTCGGTGACTCCCACATTCTCAGCTAAATTCAATATTTCAAATAACCAAAATCGTATACGCGGTTTAACTTCCAAATCACCTCAATCGCAGAACGGTTGTTCGAAAAGAAGGAATTAGTATTGAGAAATGCAATTTCAATGCAGCTTTTCGCTCTTATCTACATAGAGAGGCGGTCCGAAAGGGGTGGCTGAGACGTACCACATATCCCCGTACATATCCATCTTGTTAGGTATGCGCCCGGATGCGCCAGCTTCAGCAAACACAATAAGAGCCTTCTTGCCCGTTCTCCCTTCCCTTTCCACCGTTCTTATGGAAAACTTATTAGAGCGCGGCCCGCCGGGGAATCCTTTTTCCTTCGGTAAATATTTGAGGGAGAAATTAAAATTTGACAGCGGACGTTCTCAGAGTTACGAAGGACGATGGAGTCTATTCTATATGCCCGCACGTGATATTTGAGGCGTAAAATGAAATTTAGATTGAGTTTGGGCAGCGCTGCTTGCATCGCCTTTACCATTTTTATAGCGCAGAACGTGCTTTTACGTCGCGTAAATTGTTTTGAATATTTTGCTCGGATCGGTTATCGATGTAAGCATTTTATTTTAACCATTCTACGTGCCTGTCGGCTAGTCATTTTTAGAGGTAGCGGAGAGCGTTCCATTCCAAATAAGGATTACGACACGGATAATAAATTAACGATAGAAACATAGCAACACTTATTATGAACAATTAATTTAGGTAATTCAAATACTATTATTATTAAAAAAAACTACACCCTGACACGACTTTAAGAAATAATATAAATCAAGATATAAGATATATAACATCACTTTAAATACCTACATGTTGGTTTTGTTTTATAAGATTTTGAACTCTACCTCGGTAGGAACGGTAGTTTTCAAAAACTTGTTATTAAACCATAATTTTTCACAGCATATATTATTCGTACCTACTGAGTTTCAGTGTGTTCTTTTAAAGCGAGCCAATTTCAGCACGTAAAAGTGTTTTCAAAGTTGCTGAAAGAAGGCGCTAGCACCGAACCGTATGCGAAATAAGTTACTCATAATGAAAACTTGCACATGTAAGGAAATTCACATAATAGGCACATACTTCACATGCACCTGTGTTCACCCTAATACTCTGCAAATGTATGAGTGTGTTACTAAGGATTTAAGAAAGCAACAACTTTCGGATGACGCAATCTCACATCATTATAAGTTGTAGTCAAGTGGGATCTTCAGAATAAATTGGATACGTTATCTAGGGATGGAGTTATGTGAACTTTTCACATTTTCTTACATTAATGAGAGGGGTTGTTTTGATTTATATTGCAAACATATTTCGAGATGATACCTACTACTTTAAAATACATATTAATATTTTGATTGAATTTATGTGAGAGTTGACAAACTGTCGAGAAAATAATGGAGTCCAGTGAAAAATATCTTGGTACTTATATTTTTGTATCCTGTTTCTGAAGCTGGAACATATTGGTATAGTATTCGAGATTTAATTTTACATTGTATATGAGTGGTTACAGTAAATTTCAGGTTAAGGGCCCAACACGCTTCCACTGGGCAAAAAAATATATAACCAAAACTTCGCCGATCTCCCAGTGGCTCATTAGTGATAATTAACAATGAGATAATAATCGTCAGTACTATGTTTTATATGGTTGGATGACGTGTATGTGTTGTATTTTGCTGTGTCTATTATATGCTGAAACTCAGCTTTTTAGTATGCAAATGACACACCACGAAAGTAAAAATATCGAAGTCCAATATAGTTTGATAATTTGTCTTGAAGAATGTATAAATTGTAGTTAAAATAAGGTTGGAATGCTGAGGTAGGTCATGGCTCTTGAATTGGTCCCTAATAGCTAAGAATTAATGATCCGAATATAAAAGGTTAGTGCTGCAAAGACCCAGGTAAAACGAAATCTAGCTTCTACTTCAAAATATTTCTTTCATTATCGACAAATAGATATTCTTGAACTCCTTCATTTATCGGTGTCATTTTGACGTCGAATCTTACATTAATCGAAGGTACGGTTGGCTGTCAAAAAACAGGACTTACTCAAAACGGTGGTGTACTCATCAGATCAAAGAATATATTTATATCAAAAACAAATCCAGTCCTGTATGGAGTACTATTTCCACATGTGGGAAGACTGGCTAAGTACTAAGGCGAGGAACTTGATTCAATACTTCAGACGATTCTCTGTTTCTGAGAAGACTACAAAGTTTTGAGCACCTTAAGTCACTAGTTTATCGGCAATCGTATGAATATATTCATTATATAATATTTCAACAATACAAATAGGTTAGACTTATTTCTTTGACTTCTTTTAAGTTTACTTTTAATTGTATTAGAAGTATGGTCAAAGACCGGAAATATATTACTTTATTCTGGCTTTTCCTGATACATTATGAATAATCGTATAGTCTTTAATAAATCAACACCGACTGTAATGTCACTTATCGTCAGGCGAGATAGCGGCCAAACGCCGCAATCATACTAGGTGTAAAAAATCTAGTAAAACCCGAGGTTCCAATGATTGTAATATAATTGCCATCTACTACACTGGACCATACACTATTATATTTATTTGGCTTATATAGTATTTATTTATGTGAATAAATACCTTAATTACCCATCCAAATCAATTCAACCATGAAGATCTTAAGTTCGGTTCCTGAGTCGGACAAGTGTTATTGACTTTTCCAACAAACGATACAGTTTCGGTCTGTCAGTCATTTATTCGGTGTTAGTCAGACCTCTCTGCCTACCCCTAAATTGACATATTAATTATCTGATCTGGATTACAAAAAAACAAAATTAATATCATTGCTTTTCTGTTATTGATTCAGATAATTAAATATTGCATTGAAAAGTAACAACTCCTAACAATACAATTTTCAGTGATTTTTACTATCACCACACTGTTTCAGTGGTTTTAAGTACATCATAATGTGTCACTAATTTTCTTTACCATAAAATCGTCATCAAAACAATCTAACTTTCAAATAATATTTTTTCCTTCCCTTCCCAAAATTACACGTTCAAGAACAAACAAACGAAGCACCCAAAAAGACGCTACCAAACAATAATTCACACGTAAAACCAATGTAGTGAAAAATGAGAGAGGTACGGCACGTGAGACGCATTCATGGTACCACCCCCTTGGTAACAAATGAGAGCATTTGCCTCCACCGTATACCTAAAAAGTTTATACATAGTTATATGTCGCTAGGTCGCTACGGATGTAGTTTTGAGATATGGCTAATGGGGTTTTTGGGCGAAAGGGGTCAACCTAGTAGGAATGAGGAATGAAAAGATAAGAATGATATTTTTCGGCATACGAGAAAATGTTAAATAACAACAGAGAGTAGTGGAAACAGTTTATTTGATTTAAGAATATTCATACCGGAAATTTGTTTTGTTTATGTTTGAAAATGTTGCTACGGATTAAGATAAAATTGTATTTATGGTGAGAAAGTTAAATTCAAAATTTGTTTGGTTTTAACCTAAGTTAAGTAATATAATTTGATTGCGATAGAAAGTATACTATCTTCCTAAAGAATTAAAGCTTGCCTTGAAAGTCATTTTACACTAAATTTCCTTAGATTCTTAGTCATGTAATCATGAGTAATATATATCAACTATTTTAGCCCTAAAATCATATATCTGATCGTTAAGACGTATAGATATAGATATATTCTTATTTCAAAAAAACAAAATAAGTGATAATATGAAATTAAAAATATGACAAACATTATATTGGAGAAATAAACAACACAAACTGAGGAGCCGTTACCGCAGAGATTGCATTATACCCTTAAGCATACCGTTGAAATTGCTTTCCACGCTCCCTTAGTCCTGAAAGTGATTACAAAGGTTGTATATAAGGCATTAAGGGGTAATGTCTTGGCAGCAATTAACTGGGGGCCTTGGTGGGTTGGAGGCTGCGCGGCGGGGCGTGGTCGGCGCATGCGTCTTGGAGGCTTAATTACGAAGAACAAGGCTCATTCACGCCGAGGTTTCATTAGGGGAAGTTAGGAGTATATAGAGAATGGGATGGTCTTGCTCTGTAGGTATTCTGAAAGCTTGGAAGGTAAAGTGAGCCTTAATTGTGAGTAATTAAGAGTTGGGATGCTCCGCAATGTAGTTCGGCATTTTCATTAAGTACGTGTGATTTTTCAGGGCGTATGTACCAGTATATAATGGACTGTAATTAATTGTTATCTTGGTTGGCTAAGTAACAAAGAATCAAGAATAAGCCTAGATAACGATCAGTTGAATAATTGGCAGAAGACTTTAAGGTAACTATATATAAAATGAATAGTTTATGAGCATTTTTAATAAGTGGTCAGATTTATGTAGCGTTTCCAGTAAGTTTAAAGTTTGATTTACAAATAAATATATAGAAGTTTTGCTACTAGCTGAAATTGAGCGTAAGAAGTTCATTGCTTTTCATATTAACATTTATAAGAAAATTAATAAATCATATAATATAATGTTTTCATAATTTTTAATAATAAGCTTTTATTATTATCTACATTTTCTGTTCAAATCAACAATGCCTGGAAAATAGCAGGTAGGTGTGGTATTTTTTTTTCTTTCTACGAGCATTTATTAAAAGAACATTCTTTATTAATTCAAACTCTTCAACTTATCTTTAATTGAAAATAAACATGAAGTTTTTTTTAAACAAAATATATTATGTGCCGACTTAGAATTTAAGTATACCAACATAACTTCATATACTTTCATCAGTCGACCCTTGAAGAACTCCATTACGATCGATGTCTCTGCTGACGTCACGTCGGTGCTCCAAAGTTGTATGTTTCAGAATTTAATACCTAATATTTTATTCTTCAGGTTATTAAGTAACACTTAAATCAATAAATTGTATGTCATTTATATTTTTGTGCAAGAAAAAACTCCACATAATTGTCTTATAATTCCTTCTGATGGAATTGTAATATGAAATGTGCTAAACCCATTCCATGTTTTAACCTAATCAAAAATGTATCAAGTTTTATTTCTTTTTACATCACTTTGGCATGATAGCAAAAGACATAAAGAAATATTGTATCCGAAAGCTAACATAAAAAGAATTCAACAATTGACTCTACACGACACGTAATAAGATTCCACTAATGTATGTTCAGCACATTCAAATGAAATGGGATCGAAATCGCGGATAAGGCTTTACGGTGATAGTGAGGGGGAGAGTGGGCGGGGGGGGGGAGATTACCGGAGGCTTCCTGGTGTAGGCAAAAGGAAATAGCTTCTTTACTATCTATACTTTATGTCTATGCATTCAATTCATTATAGCTTGACGTAGTCTCATTTATGCTTGGTTCTACCTGTATAATATGCAATAATTGTACAATTGCTTCTTTAAAAATTTGGTTAAATATCAAAAAAAGCCAAAGTATTCGTAGTTGAAACTACTTTAGAAGCAAGTTTAGAAAATTAAAGTATTCTCTATTTAAAAATGAATAAATACTACCAAGTTATTATTCATTCTTAATAACATTGAGTTACGTCTTACTCTCACCTATAATAGAGTTAATATGCAAGTAATATTTGTATATCAATTTAAATTTTCTTTAGACTTAAAAGAAAGCATGATGGAACTATATTATGCTATGAATGATTAATTCTCTTTATATTTAAAAATCATAATTCTGAAAATGTACAGCACAAAGGCACTATAGCAAGTGAAATTAATGGGCAAACAGTGTATAGATATACGAGTATGAAGAGGGATTTAACCCTGTGCAGTGGAAGTCAGGCCTTGTAGATTTTATCTTTTTTACAATGCAATTGTTAAAAACGTTACATTACTTCAAGCGACCAATTTGTGTGTATCTTCTTATAATAAGGAAGTAGGAGTAAATTAACAATGCAATTACGTACCTAACTAATTTATTTACCATTTATTAGCATACCATAATTTGAATACTTTCGCTCGTTTTACAAGATTTTACTGAAAAGCATGTGAAAATAAGATATTATTTAGTTATTATTTATCAGGTTGCTGTTCCTGTACTAAAGCTAAACTTTTAACGGATAACCATCAAATAGATTTTGAATAAGTACAGTCATAAATAAATTCAATGCATCGCTCTACAAACAGAGGCTAACGACCTTCATCCAAAATACGATTTGCAATTCCTAACTCGCGCCAAACTCTTTTAAACCTCACTATTTGTTGTCGAAGAGAAATGTCTTTCGGCATATCTAAATAGTATGATTTAAATAAAAAATCGCGGCACGCGACGATGTGCCCGTGTATACGAAAATCGGGCATTTGGGACCCAAATCACGTAGGACGGAAGGGTGCATATATTTTTGATTTGTTCCTGGATAGGCAATTTTTTTTAGTAATACATCATCTCTTTGTTGTGGTGATTTTGTGGTAAAGTAGAAAGGTAATTAAGCTGCCGTTGTTGCTGCAGGGAAGGAAGAATGCATAACTTATCGTCAACAGAATCTTTCAAAACGGTATCGTAAATCGTAACGTACTTGTTTTAGCAATCTCAATTATTTTGAACTAAAATTTTACTCAGAAATTGGAATTTTAGGATATGATTGTCGACTGATCCCATTGGGTAGATTCTTACTAAATTATTTAATTATAGATCGATGTATAAAAATCATCTAAGCTGTATCAAAACTGTCAAATGAAACGTAGCAATTAGCAGTACATAAAGGTAGTTAGGTAGGTAAGTACGTACTTTATATTCGCCATTATTACTCGTACATTCATCGTTTTGACTGAAAAATATATAGTATGAAAAAGTGGCCATTTATTCAAAACCATTTACAATAAACATTTATTTTCATTTAGTATTATTATAAAAAGGTAACATGCGATAACTAGTTGTTGTTGTAAGTGGCTTAATTATTTCGTTTCAAATTTGATCAAATTTGATATCCCAAAAAATACAAAAGTAACAATATAGTGAAAAAGGTACGTATACAGTATATACGATATTATTCAGCGAGATTTCGACACTCGGTCATCGGTCGGCAGTATAACGACTCCGATTTCACCCCGTTTTTATCATTTTGTCACAAGCGTTTTTACCCCGAAACCATCCGATATTGTAAAGCATTCACGGGAAACGTACCCTATATGCGTAATACAATTTATTATCATAAGAGGTAATTTACATGGGACCCGTTATAGAAACGTGTTTATAGTGTTTTGATTTTTCAGAGGCGAGAGTAGTTCAGTTATTTAGTAGAGAGCAAATAAGACTGGTTACTAAAGGGTTTTAATGAAACTATGAGTAGATCCTTTTTTAAACACACACTTTACAGACCATAAAGTGAAACTTATAGCATGTAAACGTGTACGTAATTTTTTTTTAACATAAACAGGTCTAATAGTCTTAGGTGATGTACTGGACAGCATTAAGAAATAAATTAATGCAAAAATTGGAAGAATAATTTAATCGAGGAATCAATTACTTAAAGAACGTGCGTTAAGTAACTCGTGAGTAATCACTACTAAAGTGGAGCGGGAAATTGTGACGCAGGGAAAAAATCAATGATTGAATGTCATACCTATGGGAATAAATTTTCCATAAGGGAGGCAACCCCCGGGTTACACGTGTCGTACTTGAATTCTCAATTCGATTCACGGAAAAATATATTAGCTCCACCCAAGATTATTCACAGCCCAAGTAACTTTAGATTAAGATTAAAGGGATACCTTAGAAACGAGAAAAGGTTCGAACAATGTAGTTTCTTCGAATCTGAAATAATTACGCTTTACAAACTGTCCCCTTTATCTCTTCCCGGTCGTTTCCTATCTTCGTTACCCCATTTATCGTCTTGGACATCCGATTCTACGTTTTCTATCCTTTTCGTAACATGTATTACTTTTCTTACAAATAAAGTTATATGTAACTATCTTGTAAGTGTAATTACTATGTCTGGTTCTGTTGCTTTTTAATATGATGTTCATCTCCTAACGCGACTTTAGTGTCGCCGTGAATTTTACGACGGCGAGACACCTCCATCTTTTTTACTAAAAAGCATATGTACACGAAACATAATACGAATGTGGTAGCTTTTAGGTGCTGGCTTAGTGTGTGTGCGGTTACTCACCTCTTTACCGTGTGTTAGCATATATATTTAGAGCAAAATTAGGATAATGTAGTATGTTCTAGTAATAAAAAATTGTAAATGAAAAACGTGCCATCAGTCATATATGTCATGATTAAAAAAATCATCATTAAAAAAATATAGTTGGATGCCTTCTGTTCAGATAGTAAACAGGATGATTTTTTTCAGGTTTTGATTAACCTCTATGCAGGACCACTACGGCCGACAAGAATTTAACAAAGCGCAGATGTAGTGTATAGTAAATTAAAAAATATATATAGTTAGTTCCGTAACTACGCTTATATAGTCATTATAAGTATTGTGCGCAGTTAAGAACTGGGTAGATATTACGTTATTTCATTGAGTAGATATGAGAAGGCTAAGACGTTTGAATATACGCTTTACTAAGCGAATTGAGTTCTATCATTCGTAACCAAGACAAAGCAAAGGTATAGTTTATAAAATATAATTTATTGATAAAAAAGCTAATAGCTCACTAATGATATAAAGAAAATTGCAATGATGATAGCTTATAACGAATGTCAACATTACGGTAACTCTTATAAAATCCCACCTCGTTTCTCCCCATACCTACACTCACTATAATACGATCAAGAAAATTGCTTCGTCATATTTTCAGAATGAATAAATATGTAATAAATAAATTGGACTACCACTCGTAGGTTCAACCGAGTATTTTATCTTAACATGTTTACGTTCTCATAACGAAATTAATTTCGTGTTTCCATCGGCATTATTTATGAGATCGAATAAGCAATAAACGTATACCGATAACATGTATTTGCTTAAGGTCGTTAAGACCGTGGATTTATCTAAAGAGAACGAAAATGTCCCAAGTTAACCCCACGATCGACATCGTAAAAGACCCAAGAAGCACTACGCGGACTGAACGCAACAAAAATACTTTATTTATATGCTAATGTAATTTATATGACGCTTAATGTCTCGTGGATGGTAACGCACGATTCTGTTCCATTCTTTCAGTGGACGGTGCTCTACCGAATAATACTTTATGGCGTTTACATTAAGGTAGTATTTAGATTGTGGTGTTGGTCGTGTGTGTCGATGCGATTATGAATGCGCGGTAGGAGGCAGCTTCCATCCCGGGTTCTTTAAGTGGGAGGAGGGAGGTTCGGGAGAATCAATAAAAATACGCGAGAAAAGCGTTGATTATACAACGGGAATTCGGTAGGAAAACTGCTCTTTCAATAATGCCTACTATGAGACTCGAGTGAAAAGGAACGTTTATTGGCTTAGTGGGACTGATATTGAAATGATGGAGGCTCTATTTGTTAGAAAAATACTCAGTTAGCTGAAATTTGCAGCTTTTTGCATAGACGTCAGGCGATTTTACTTCAATTTTAAGCCAGCTTTTAATATGTACATAATATACCCCTCATATGCGGAAAGTTTAAACCTGTTAAAATACTCATTTAATATCTATTCAATTCACTTAGCGACACAAAATTCAATATAAACATAATATGCGACCACCCAGTCAACAGATTACTACTACTTACCATAATCAGATATAAAAAAAACCAGTTCGTAATAAACTCTCTTAACCGAATGCATTATCCCCGACGCATATCATATAACCATACTTGTCAAGCAAAATGATAAGACGTAACGTGCATTAGACATTCAAATTAGACGAAAACAAACCACAGCAATGGAGTGATGGACATTCCATCTGTATTGTATGGTATTTGCATAAAAATTCGATGGATAGCTCCGAAGACTGGTTAAGTGTACACACGGGTGAATGAATATTCGCTTTTCTATCTATACTTGTAAAACGTTGCCTCGAAAATATGATAAGCTAATAATCTTAAGAAATATACTGATATTTATTAATTAAATACTACCTGAATGTCTCCGACTAAGTCTAATCAGAGCAGTGCAATTGGAACTACATGATGTACGCAATTATTTAGTGTGTAAATACCACCAGCGGCACCCAAGAAAAAGCGTATTTTTTTTAAGTACCAAGAAGGTATGTAGTACGGTTATGATAAAAAATAAACAAATCGGATATAAATATCGAATATCTGTACACGCATGACGCCAGCAAAACGTGCGAAGCGAACAGCGACGTCCTAGCTCATATAGCCACTGATTAATTTGTAGTTACAATGATTCAGTGTCTACTGCACTGACTTAAATGTATGTGCATACCGTTTTAAAATGCTTACTTTATTAATTTTATACTTATTCTGTTTAAAAATATCAAGCACCAAAACGAATGCTTCACTAAGGCACTTCGCACATCATATTAGAATTTAAAAGACGGAAGTTTAATAAATTTAAATTGTGCATTTCTTACTATTACCGAGGTAAAAGGTTATAATTTCAAATCTTTGAATTTGAATTTGCTTAGAATACTCTAGCTCTATCAAAAGTAGAGTCCTGAATATTTACATCTCGCCAGTACGCAAAGAACTGTTGTAATGTTCAAAAACTGTGCAGTGAAATTTATTTTTACTGCTAACGCGTAATGTGATGAAGTACAAATCCTAAACAAAATTTTATCTTTAAACAGCAGATTTCAACAACTTTACTTTTAAAATTAAATTAGCACCTGTTCATTTTTAATGTCATGTTTGTAAATTTTAATAACTTTATTGTTTAATATTAACTTCAGTGTGTTCTTCCCAGTTATTTTTCTCGCAGGTGAGGTGAAAATTTGTGAATTTTTACACATTATTAGTAGGTTTTATGATTTTGATAACTTATTTATGCCAAGTTGTGTTTTTCACAATGACATGCTACGCTCATTCATGACTACTTTGCTAGCTTAGGTTTCAAAGACAGCACTCGCAACATAAAAAAAACAACTTTGCTAATTTGTCTAAAAATAACGATTGATAGAGTCCTTTTTACAACAACAGACTGCTAATAGAGACACAGTTTAGTAATAAAGTCATTAAGCTTCGGAAACTTATTTTATAACAACATTCGCCAGCTTTATTCCCCCATGTAAGGTAACCTTTAAATGCAGATGTACTGGATCGCCAGTCAGATAAATACTGCGCATACAGAGTATAAATATAAAGTAAAGGGGAAATATTTGCGAATTGAATGACTTGGCAGCAGTGCAGTGTTCACCGTCTCTCGACGAAATCGGAAAATTTTTAATAAAATATTTACAAGTGCTTAAGCTGGTTCACGCTTCCGGTTTGGCAATGTTTAGAAAGGCATTTTGATATTTTCAATACAATTTCTTTTTCTTAATGTTATGAAGTGATGAGACGGACAAGTCCTGATGGAAAGCATTAGGTCTATTCATTACAGTTACAGAGTCTCCGTGTTTGTGTTACTGGACTCTACTTGCATCTCATTCCAAGACTTTACTTCTTATGTCTCGTGTTCCCAGTAATTTCACTGGCTATAGAACCTTTCATGCCTTAACACAGTAGTGTTTGCTTGCCTACTTCGAAGCAGAAATACTGAGACTTGAGTGGTACTTATTCAGAGGTTTTGATGTAGAGATCTTTCACCTAGTACAACTTATATTACTGGTTTTAGAGGTCTTTAAAGTAACTAGGCTGTCATATTCAGCTTCTGTTTCAGATTGAGCGCATATTGGTTTAGTAAAAAATTCATATTTACACTAAAATTGTGAATATGAAAGTAAGTGTGTGTGTGTTTGTTACCGCTGGCCGCTGAAAACGCTAAATGAAATTTGATGTCACTCAGAACATATATTTTTTAGGTCCAGCATTAAGACAATACTTTATTTTGTTCAGCTTTAGCGCAAATAATGCCGATAATAGGACAACGCAACGGAAGTTCGTCTTGCAGATAATAGGAAAAGTTAAGTATTATTTTGGTATGGACTCTTTAAATTTCAGATTTCTTTGGCTTGCTGTATCAATTAGGAAATGAGTGAGCTTAATTATTAATATTTAAAAAAACTGATTTGATTGGTTTGATTTATAACTAGAATCTCCTACCGTTATCTTATTTATATTTGGTTGAAACAATATACGAGTATCTATCACTTAAACCAATTGACGTAATAAAATGTTTACTTCGCGTAATATGGAGAGGAGAGATTGCTTATAAGAGATAAGACCGCTCAATGTACTGAAACTCTTTAATAATCTGTTCTTTTATTTTGTGTCTGATTATTTCTTTATTTGGGTATGCAGTAAAGTTTACCTACGCAATGGGTCTGTTCGCGCACTATTTAAAATCAATGTAATTTTTACTAGTCTTGACGTTGCGATCGAGTTGCATCAACCGTGGTCAAGAGGGGACTGAAATACAGTAAAGTTTTGTTATATAAACATAAAAATAAATCGACAATTTCTACTGACTTAATCCCATTCGATCATTCAATAATATTGGTTTAATTTGCGGCCAACGTAACAATGTTGCCATCTCTACTTCAGTCATATATTTTATCCACCACTTTTTACACCTTTTCTTCTGAACTTTATCCGAAGTGTTGAATAATTAATTACGTTTATTTACGTTAACGAATATGGAAGTTTGTTTAAAAAGTAAAGCTAATGACCTATAGAAATGTCCAGGTATAGGTCACCTGCAGTAATTTATCGGGTTGTTAATTTGTAAAGTTATTCGTCCACTGTTTACTTCATCGACGAAAGTGTTATAAATTGCCCTTTTAAGTGAATATAGAGTTCTGGAGAATTACTTATTAAATTAAAATATATGTTCATTAACTTTGAATTTTCTTTACGAAGAAATACTCTTATACATATTTGTTAGACACATGTGTCGAGCGCTAGGAGAGTTGACACCTCTTGAGGATGCTTCGTAAAAACGAAACGTGACGCGTTTGGGCGGGTTAAGTTGTGATTCTGACGTCACAGCTCGATAGTTGAAGGACCATAAAAGCGACATAGGAATACAATACTTAAGGCTGGTCTAATATAGTTCTTTAGAGGAAGCTCGTATGAAAATGTAAGATTTTATATTGGTACCACTTTTTAGGTATTAAATAAACTTTGGATCATTAAAGTTTGTATCACAAAACTGTTTTTACCTTAATACTAACGATGCAAGGTTTCCTCCAAAATGACGTCAGATCAACTTACATAACTGCATGAATTGTGCCAAGCAATTAGACATTTTTTCGCACGTTTTACGACAAAACCTGAATTCTTATGAGAGGCAGGATCATAACCATATTTAATATCTTAACATAAATGACAATACCTCCCAATACGAGATCGTAACTGGGCTCTACTCTGAAAGAGATCAGTTTTGGTTTTGTTGCTCGCCGTTTCGGGGCAAAGTAGTTCTATAGTCAATAACGGTAAGTGGCTATAGGCTGGTGTCATAAAAATTTATAGCAGATACTATTGTATATTAAGGTGTTTGATTCGATCATTTTAGTAAATGTACCGATTTCAATTACATGAATTGAGGTCTTGTTATTGTTAAAAAGGAGAATGTTAAGAAGGATAAGTATTTTAATTATAAAGTGGTAGGTGTTGGTTTGAATATGCCTTTCTTATTTTTATTTTTTTTACTGTACTGAGTAAAACTTTACCACTCTCTCACCTGAAGTTAAGTGATGATGCTGTCGATGATGGAGCGCGCTTACCCAGAAGGTATCTATTCACTGTGTTATAAAGTTCCTTCTTAATCATTACTCCCTTATTAATTATATATCCATATTATTCATAATAGTTCTTCCTTGTTCCTAACGCTTCTTTCTTATTCAATATCATTCTTCCTCATTCACAATCTTCTCGACGTATTTATAATCGTTTCTTCTTATTCATAATCATATCATCAATCTTCTTATCCATAAATCTAAATCATTTCATAAATTGCAAAAACGTATGCGAAAAAGAAAAACTAGTAGAGTAGACTAGAGTTTTTCTTTTGCGCAGTTCTAAAAGATGTTTCATTAAATATTTTAATGAAACAAAAAGCCAAATTTTCTGTCTTTGGTTTTCAATCGATTCACAGTAGGCTGATTCATTCAAAACTTTGCATTTCCTTTGCAAAAAAAGGTTTAATATTTGCAGCACGGCGGTTTTAAGGAGCTATAAATTTTAGTCATTAGGGCAATAATAAGAGTTGAGTGTTGTCGCGGGAACAGGATGTTATAATGCCTTTTGTCTGTCTGCCCGCATCTTGCATACCAATGATCTTAAAAATATACCTACATTTTTCTCCGATTGCAGTATTATCCACTTTAACAAGACTTTTTCATTACCCCGTAAAACTGGCTACTTAGCAAGCAGCTGCGACGCATGAAATATTTAAATTATATCGTTAAAAACTTACGACGCGTGTGCAAACAAATGTTTACTCGTTTTTACATTGTTTAGCGATTCCATTTTGATATAAAGCTTTTTTTATACCTGATTTTATACCGGCTAGCCTTCGTGACCACCATCTCACCTAGTGGTAAGTCGTGATGTGGTCGAAGATGAAGATGTTAGGGCTAACCTAGAATTACTGGACAGCTGCCGGAACACACCGTTTGGTGCTTGGCGACAGATTTTCTAATAAAGGGTGGTAGCTAGCCAGGCGGGCATTCACAAAATGCCCTGGGACTGCCAACTGGGACCCAATAGCTTAACGTGATCTCCGAAGCACAAAAGCGGTCAGTAATAATGCCACTAGCGGTCGCGCATCCAAGTCATGACCGCGGCGTACGTTGCTTAACTTAGCTGATCAGTTAAGAACGGCTAAGGAAACTTCGCAATGAGCACTTCACATATATAAATATACGAGATATATAGCTTAATGTAATAATTTAAGTCCAGATATAAAAGTGTCATGTTCTATATAATAGTAATATGTAATATATAAATGACATATTCTACGACTTTCACGCAAGTCCAAACCGGGAAGTCACAACCCACCATTAGATATTAGCATCAGAATCAAACAAAAAGCTGGCAAAACGTCAGAAATGCACACGGTAAGGCACCGTAGAGAATCTTAACGACAGAGAGAAAGTCCCAGCCGCTGATTTGCGGCATTTGATAACTTATTTGATCACTTTATGATGGCGAAAACTACTAGGAAAGCTCGTCCCATGCAAATCACTCGTATTAAGGCACACGTAACGGCAAATGGTGCAAAACCGTGAAGATCTTCTGCATCTTCATAACGGGACTTATAACAACCATAGCACACAACTTGAAAGGTAAATGACTCAATAACTCATAAGACATAAGTTATGTTAAATCACCGGTAAATAATGAATCGATGAGCGAAGTGTAAAGAACCCATTCAGAGATCCCATGTGACTCATTTAGGCGCAAAAATAGCAATACAAATTTAAAATCAGTGGACTACGGACACGCTCATATTAAGAATAAGTTGATTTAAATGTACGAATTAGCATGCTTGAATGTGCGCGGATCTTTCCATTGTTTTCGCTAAATGACATCAAAGTTGTGTCGGCAATGTGTATTTAGCATGAGAAATAAAGCTTGTCCACTTTTCTTAGAAAAATGTAGAACTAACAGGTGGTGGTAACAGATTTAAAAAGTCTACAGAGTTTATATTTCCTTCGAGCAAGTTTATATTTTTTTAGTTTTAGAACACGATATTTAGTCGATATGCGAAAGGAATTGTACTTTACATTGACAAATTACTTACTTGACGACTTAAAAAGAACCGTGGCGTAATTGAAATTTATACATAAAGCCAATATTCTATTTGAATGTCATTTTTATAAATAGAGTGCCTTACAAAACGATAGTGTTTAAGGATTCTATCCATATTTAGGGCGCAGGAACTGAGTCTACGATTTTATTTAATTCTCAGAGACCACTAAATTAATAAATTTAGCGTTGTAATTAATTGTATGTGTATTAACATTAGTATTGATACCTACTCATACTACGTATGGCATCATGGCATCATTGGTACATGAAACAAAAAGAAATCACGATATCAGCAAAAATCAGAGACACTTCATTTTAAACAAGTATAAAACCTATGTTACAGTATATGTGTTATCTCAGATTCAGCACAGGCTGGTATAATATTTAATATATAACTTAGGTTTTCGGACTTTTAAAGGAAGAAAACTCATTTGTTTGTTTACGGTGTTACGAGTAGCTGTTGAAATTTTAGATTCGAAGAAAGAGCTCAGATGGAAGAACATTTTACATTTAGAATTTATCAGAGCACAAAATGTGTTGACGAAGGTGGGAACCAAACTTGGTGCCTAGACCAATTCCCACCCGCGACAAAATAATATATTTAGTTCTCTTATAATTTCTAAGTATAATTTTCGCCTAGCACGCGATAGTGCTTGCAATCATATGCATAAAAAAAACAGTTCACATTTTGCAATTAAGTACATGGAATTGCGATTGTCTTTACATAAGTAGGATATTAATATTATGTCCGTAACGGCTTCCACCGTGCTTCATCGGGAATTACTAAGTAAATCGTAAACAGAATATTACTCTAGAACTTTAACTTGATGTAATTTTAACTACGAATTGTATTATTCTAGAACAAAAATAATATATAGTCATGCTATATTTTATCAAAAATTTGTTTACATTGCGCATAAAAGTTTCGTATATGGACTTAAGAGGAGTCCTTTTTTTATTGTCTAATACTAGACAAATAGGCAGGCGGCGCACCTGATGGAAAGTGGATACCATCGCCTATGGATGTTTGTAACTACCAGGGCTTACCAACGCGCTGGCGACCTCTATAAGAGAGGAGAGAGTGTCCTTCTTGGTGTGAATCCCCACAGTATCATATATTCCGCCTCAAAGCTTTGTGCAAATACTACTTACTGTCTTTTGGCGTGAAAGGTACTACTGTTAAAAGTAATTATTGGGCAAACGAGACAATAGAACTAATACCTCAGAGTGACAAGTGATAATATATATATCATATGCAGGCGTGAAGCTTACTATCAGACGGTCGACGTGAACGGAGTACGCTATAATGAGGTATATAAGCAGTATAGCCAATAAAAAAGAGTTGTAGCCTACACACACAAACTTTCACATTTTAATAGGTTTGATATTTAACAAGCAATTTTCAGTATGTACATATTTCATCACCATAAACTAGTAATGAATATATAAATAATTTACATCACATCTTGTATTACAAATCACAAATTAGTAGACTAACATCGAGGTTTCTATATAACTATTATTAGAATAAAAGCCAAAATACCTATAGGTACAGCAAAAGTGATATTACTCTAGAAAAAAAATACCGCGTGAAATCAGTAAAATGTATAAATCCAACCATTGTAAGTTTGTTGAAAAAAATTAAAACTTTTCTCATTAGGCTAATACTTGCGTTATTATAAGACTTCTGCCAGTTACTTTCAGGATTTGGCGTGACACAACTGTCTGTCATGTAAATCACAAGGACTTTATAATAGCACCTTGAAACGTTCCACATAAACAAATTATTATTTATGAAAACAGTCGAAGGCGTCACGTTTTCACACAAAAAGGAGATATAAAAACGTGAAATTGACGGAAAAGAGTAAAAAATGTGGGTGATATTAAAATAAAACGAGACAAGGAATGCGTGGCAGTGGCCCGTTGTTACTTGTAACTGTGGTGTATTCTGTGCCCGCTGTTTGGGTTACAGTCACGTTTTCATGTAATGACAAATCTGCCACCATTGTTGTTGACTGTCGATTTTTTTATGTCCAAGGTTTTCATTTTGAGTAACAATGCAAACGTGCCAATAGCTCTATTTATCGGTATTAATTGGTTTAAGTTGCGACCAATTTGAATGAGCTGCGGCGATCTCACTTCCTATTTGTAGAGTCATCACAAGGTGGTTATAGCTTTGAATGTTATATATTTCATAAGTCACAGGCATGTATTTTACACGGTAGTAAGGCTTTTTGCAAGTTGTCTTGAATAGCTAAGCTAGCTTTAAGTAAAAATCTTTCGCCAAGCCCCTAATAGTGTACCGGTAGATATCATTAAGAGCTCGTTCACATTACATAGGTCTTTCACTACCTTAGGCCATATTTTTGCTTCACGTAGTTGAGATATTTAGTCTAAACCTTACCACTAAGCCGATAAAAAGTATACATTTATTAAACATCTTTAAAATCTAATATGTAGAAATTTCTACATTTATAATCTAAATTTTTATACCAATTCAAAATCGTAATTTAGTTCAAATCGTAAATTATGTTTCGCAATCTCTTTGTTCTTATATACAAGGCATACTCAACAAATTATTGAGCTTCTATTGTAATCTGAAGAAATATTGTCATGAAAGATTCTGTATTTTTAACTTCGAGACACATGCATATATTCGCGTTTTAAAAAAACTATAATACGAATCGAGCAGTATCGTTTAAGACAACTTATAAAAGGTGTCTGAGAGGTATACCGCAGTAAACTTTTCAATTACACTACTATCTTGGGTCAGAAGTGAAATCCGTCGTCGCCCTCAAACCATGGATGCGTGTAATTGCGATAATGTGCCAATTAAATGTTCCATTGACGCAACGGTTATTTATAAGTAACTAACACTTCAACTGTGGCAACAGAGAAGACAAGGCGTAATGTGTAATTAGTGCTCCTTTGGCTGTGTGAGTGAAGACGCTGTACCTTGATTAATTGCAAGTTATTACCAGCAATTAGTTGTTCGTAGACTAACTATGCAAACCGCTTGAGCCCGTCAATAGCTACATTACCGAGAGCTTTAATTACTAGGTCACGAAGGGCCCATTAGAATACTTATTAACTGCGTAATGGTTGTGCAAACACATAGCGATGGGGGAATCACGCGACGCTGACTTGTGAACGTTCTTCGTCATTGTATGTTCAGCGAACTAAACATCCTGTAGCCAGGTTGTGTTAGACACCTGTCAATAAGACAAAAGGTAGCCTGTGACGGCCGTTTCATCATCATCTTTAGATTTGAATTGTACGGGTATCCATTTAATCTTACCAATGGCAGAACTGCTTTAAAGGTTGAAATTCGCATAGTGGTAGGGCATTTAGCGAATGCCCGCCTGGCTATCTACCATCTTCAAGTAGAAAATTAGTCGCCAAGCTCATAACACTGTTTTACGGCAGCTGTCCTTGAGAGCCAACAGGTAATTCTAGGCCAGCCTAAATAACATCTTCGACCACATCATCACTTACTATCAAGTGAGATTGTATTCAAAGGTTAACCTATTAGATATGCAGAAATATTTAAAAAAATGAAATAAATTTAGCTATAAAGACACACAGACATATCAGATAAGACTTGAATTTGCAAAAGGTTTTTGGATCTACACAAAAATGTGTTTTGTTCGAAATTTTTCGGCAATTCGTTCCATATAGTTTTTTTTTAGGCTGCTCTCTTTTTTCTTTTAATGCAATGGAATAGGATGTGTCATATGTATTTTAGTAAATCATTTTTGGAGAATGGTTTGTTATACAATATTTCAAATTGAACATTATTGATTCATAAAATACATTACATTCAATAGCCCTTAAAAATCGAGACAGAGCTACAAAAGAAACAATCCAGTTTTAATTAAAGCTGAAGTTACAAATGGAGAGGTCATGAATAAAGAAACTAGCGAGGGGGCACTTTTGATTTGATACACATATTGAAAGACCCGTTGCTTTTGCTAAATAAAAGGAATGTACAAAAGAACTGGTTCTTAGGACAAAGAGCCCTCATAATGAGGCCAGCATATTGTGTGAAGAGCCCTTAACACGGAGTCTGAAACTGCGACAATATGGTTTTTTATAATGGGAGCAATTTCGGCTGAGACTTTTACACTTCACTGACTATTTGAAATGACATTAAATTACTGCCCTTATAGTTTTGACATCAGTTTCTTAAGATAATTATATCTATTATTATATATGACTGATATACGTTACTTATATTTTGTAATAATTTGTGCAAGAAAAATACAAGAAATTCAGACATTGTCGAAGGTGAGTATTGATCAATGAGATCTTCATTTGGATTAAGAAATATTATGAAGATTCTATTTATAATAAAGTAAAAAATAGTTTAGCCTTTTCCTACAATCTCACCTGATGGTAATTGATGATGTGGTCGAAGGTGTTAACAGGACTAACCTAGAATTACGGGCTCTCAAGGACATTTGCCGGCACACTTACACGCTTGCTTTGTATACATTAGTTAAACAATTTGAAAAACTAACAAATCAATCATAAATTTAATATCAAAATGAGTACAAAACATTAATGATTTTAACCTTAAAAGGATTTATGTATAAAACGTTTACAATCTTCAAAATTATTGTTATTTAGATATTGTTCAGTGCAAGAATGTATATTAAAAAATCAGCATCACTTATAGTGTTTCAAAAGATGCTATGAACCCTTACTCTTTTGAACTTTATAGTGAGTACTTCAATAGTACTGTGATTGGCATTAGCAAAGCGTGAGAAGGCGACAATGTTGCACATCTGTGCCCATCAAGATCCATTTACAAAGCTATCAAGCACTTAGAAACGTAACATGTCACTAAACAATAATGCTCAATATCCCGTCTTCAACTTCCTTATTCTATTAACTGGTATCGTAGTGGAATCGTTCAATCAGTGGACAATGCTCCACGCTTCAATCTGGACTATTTAGCGCGAGCAATGGGCTTCAATTAGGATATAGCGGATATGCGGGCCCCTTCCTATTGGGTGACGGTGGACAAGTAAAATGCCGCCGAAAGTATAAGTCTTTGAATGGGCCAACAATTGACTACACATTTGATTCGAAATATTTTCATAGCATCATATTACGGACCACTGTGTTCACAAAATTCACGAGTATAACTTGTTAGTAATTAAACAACTTTAAACGGTTTAAATCGCGTATATTTATCATTATTTGTCCCGACGTTTCAAACGCTTTGCAGTTTAATTACAACTTATGTGTAATAATCGCGAAAACTTAAAACATCATTATATAACTAGTTAATTGATATGGTAGAAGAAAACTTTATGTTTGGGCTGCTAGAAGAACAGGAATGGGCCGTAAAGGAGAGTTATCGGAATACACCGTTAGGTTCTTCGGATTATCTAATCGCCTTTAAATAGATTTTTATCAGAAGGTCAAACTGACCAATAATTTGAAAATAACAGTATTACATTAATTGATCACAATTTTTTATCAAAAATATATAAAAAAAATTGTCTAGTTCTATAATGTCCAAAAGACATCAACGCGTGCTTTATTCAGGCAGAAGACACATTAATGCTAGGTGTCAACTTAAAAATTCTATGAAATGTGCTTGTCCGTTACATTTCTTTTCAACGTAAGTTTCTAGTGTCAAACGAAAATAGATAAAATATTTAGGTACAACAATAAAACTTTACGCGGTAATATTTTTTTACGATATTAAACTTTATGCAGCATTTTAGCTGCCAGGAGTTAATTCGTGGCTCTGATTCTTTCTGCACTCAGAATTTGTAACTTTTAAATAAACTTTGGTTCCATATTTGATTTTTTTTATCTTATTTACAAGCACCTTCATTATCATAACTATTTATAATTTCTCAGATTTAAAACTGTTTATAAATAAAATTGTTGTGTAGTTATATTATAACAGTCAGATACCCTACAACGTACTGTTGTGGGGACCTATTCAGTTGTTTTAAAAAAAAATAACAAATGTGTGTGATGGACACACACATTTATTTTATTTGAAAAATTAAAATGATTATTTTACACGTTGACTAAGAAGTTCCTGCAACTCACTTTTTCTAATAATTTGGGCAGAGGTTCCCCTTGAAGCGTATACTGGTACTGAGTCTGGTGGCTCCAGGAGTTATCACAATAAATCTGAGCACTTAATTTTGAAGTCACCGTTTATATCGAGAAAAATACTGCTGACAACGCGCAAATAGGCTTGTGAGGGATTCGGGCCCAGGTCAGCTATATTAGGTGTAACAGTACATAATAATATATAAACTACGAAAATATATGACATTTTTATGAATCTTGTACTTAACGAACCTTCAAAAGAACTTTGAAAAAGTATCTGGACAAAAACGAAGCAAGCACATACTGTATCAGCCGGAATGTCCACTACTGAACACTGCCTCCAATATTATGGGGGGTTTGCTATAATCCCTACGCTTGGCGGGCGTCTTGGGGATCCCAGTATGAGATCAGAAAGCGCTGCTGCCCACCTTCTAGTATATGTTATCCTTAGTCGCCTCTTACGATACCCACGGGTAGGGATGGGGGGATGACATTCTAGCCCGACACTCCACGGCTTAAGCAAGCACGTGCTACTTATTAAACGAAAAATTTCCACTACGACTATATTAATGATCCTAAATATAGCGTTATGAAACATGTATTCCAGAGCAGAAGTAAAAATAGATTTACTGTTTAAATCATCATATTATTACCTGTCACAAGTTTGGTTGTATCTATGATGTATGCTGAGACAAAACACATACTTTACAGCCGAGCTGAAAATTTTCCACTATGAATTGTGTAAACGCCCGTTGGATGGAAACGTACCAGTCATAAATATATCTTACAGTCAAATCTTTAAGGTAATTTCTGACGATTTTGTTGCTCATTTAATATGCAAGGAATATAAAGTACTTACGGAATGGTAAGAATAATGTTGACAGCTGCAAATCAAGATCATCTGACTATCAATGTTATCTTGGCGACAAGACTCCATTGTTCATATAGATTTTTAATATATAATATATTGAAACTTTAATATAATAGTTATAATATGGCAGTATAATAGTAATAAAGTCATAAGAAAACTGGTCATATGATCGGTGTAACAGTTTATATTATTGAAATTAATATCGCTTTTGTGATTTGCATGGAATACTGGACTCTAATTTCATTATTATGTTTCATTATTTATACTTCTATTCAGAATATAAATACTGAAATAGCAGAAACCAGATGATGTGATTAAAATAAAGAAATATAATTGTGATTATCAAATAATTCTACTATCATTATACGAGTACCAATAGCTAGCAATAGATTCAGGAATAAATATTGTAATCAATTTATAATACACTTATAAATTCCAAAAGTGTAAAGACATATAAAATTTATTTCTTTGTTTTAATTTAATATTCTACTTAAAATAATACTTTCTTTTTACGAATACTTTGAAATTGATAATTTTATTGTATGATTATTTTAAAGGCCTTTTTTATTATGTATGTCTATTTTAATGGTATAATATATAAATATATTGTATAATTTTATTATTTATTAATCATGGAATGCTTATAAATATATAATGATATGTTGTTTAATGGATAAATAAAAAGAATGGCCCCGAGTTTCTAACCCGATCTTCTTGAAGTGGCTCTATATCATTTTTGCTGAACGTGGCAGTAGAATATTTTAATAGTAAGTTATAAGAGCGTTGTAGACGCCAAAATTGCATAAATTATTATAAATTTGACTGTACCACATGGATAGTCCAATGCTGTACACAGCCACATAAAGAGGGGGGTTTGCTATAAGCCCCACGCTTGGCGGCTTGGTGGGAGATCGCACTTCTTCAAAAGGCGCTGCTGCCTAATCCTAATAATTATAATTCTAATAATTGATGTATTTAATCCGTGTCTTGGCAGATATATTATAGCTTTAAAAGATCTTCTCCAATAAATTCGGACACAATAGCCATGTCGTGTCTGGATGATCTGTCTTTTTGTTAGTTCTAGGAATATATTGTATATTAATTTAAGGTACCCTTAAATTGGCACAATATATTCCTCTGCAATTATATTAATCTGCAAATATTAGTTTGATTTGCGGATTGGTACTTTCTTTTACATCGTCTTGGAATTTACTTTAACTTTCTGTGTAAACATAATATATTGAATTACAATCCAGTTCAAATTTTGTATAACATTTATAATTATGATAAGAAAATTTACTATAATTTGGTTTTTGTATCTACATAAATAAAAAAATAGATTCTCATTCCAGCATTCAGGTTATTCTAGAATATCTGTCACCAAGCACCAAATGTAGCTTTTAGGTGGTTTCTCTGAGGACTAGTTCTCATTCTATTACTATCCATATTCGACAATCAATTCATCACTTACTAACAGGAGAGGTAGTGCAAAGCATAGAAATATTTCTCTTTTCTGTGGTGCAAAGGCTAACATTGTGAGTACAATTCCCTAAAACAGTGTTTTATACCTCATGCGGTTCTGGACTAGAATGTACCCCTCCTCCATATCTCCCTGTAGGAAGTGGGAGTTGTAAAAGGCAAGGGAAAAGCACTAGAAGGTGGTCAGCAGTGCTTTCTAAAGAGCTGCCATCTCACACAGCGATCCACAAGCCGCCTGACATCCGTGGGGGTTTTGGCAAACCCCCCTTAACAGAAGAAGCTTTTTTAAAACAAGGTGAACATAATAGCAGCTATTAATGATGACTGTTTTCTTCTTATATAAAATAGTTTTTGTATCAAAAATTATGACTCAAGTTAGAAAATATTTCCTAGCACAGAACGCTCCGTAAATGGAATTTTAAAGCTTAGCGTGTAGAGCTGTAATATTTTTAAATATCCTTTTGTCTGTTGATAGCATCTTCAACTTAGTATTTAAAACACGTAAGTCATCCTTTGTTTTTATGCTGTTTTGTGAAGAATAAAGTATTATAAAGAATAGTTAAATAAGTAAGGATGAACTTCCAAAGAGCTCATTGAATATGCGTAATTTGTCACCTCCATAAGCCTTATTTGCAAATTTGATGATCCTAGGAGCTGATAAAGTGTATGATCTTTATCGGGTTTGATTCCGATGGCGCCTGTTCATAAAAGCGATGTCCATGTAATATATTATAACTATGCATCACATTAGCGCGTGCACTGTTGAACAAAGTCTCCCTATGGCGAGGCGAGATTTGCCATAATCCTCACGATTTGCAGACGTCCTTCAGAAGGCTGCTTCCCAACTTCTGGCATTTTTGCCTTAGTCACCTCTTGCGACATCCACGGGAAGAAATGGAGGATGGGGGTTATATTCGAACCCGGTACTCTACGAGGTTTATAGCTATTATTTTTGAAAATATAAGAACTGTTTCATATGTTTCTGAAAGATATCGCTAAAGGCAATTAAAAACACCGTCTAATGAGCAGTTGTGTGCTGCTCACGTAAATATGACTGTGTGGGTAGTAGGACACCTGATGCCAGAAGCGTTGTGGGTATGCATCTAACAAAAACATTCCCAAGGAGAATGGGCGTCCTACAGGCGCCCGGCCATGAAACCAATTTCAATAATGTTAATAGAAGTAGAGACAGAAATTATTTACAAAAATATGTAGATCTATTGGTAACGTAGGAGAAAAACGTATTGTACCGACCCCATACGAATGGGACAATGGTAGAAAAATTATGAAGATTTATTAGAAGTTATCTGTATGCAAAAAAACGCTAAGATAGATTTTAAAAATCTTAACAAGTTTCTTGGAAGTCATAGTGATAATAAAAATATTCGTGGGCACGAGCTTGGTCGCTAAACTACTGCCTTGTTTAAGGATTATGTCACTTGGTTCTAGTCATAACGGAGATGCCTTTACGTCAACTCTCGTTACGCCGATTCCTTATAAAGCGTATTTATAAAAAAACACATTGTTTATTTACTGATTTAAGTATCATCTCGTGGGTATAAATAATTCAAAAGAAGTTTTTCACATTTGATAACCTTATATCTCAACAATTTTAATTTCAACGCGCAATTTTTGTAGAAATATATGATAAAATTCACCTTCAAATAAGAATTTATTGATTAATTAATATTACCTATTATAGTAAATTTATTTCTATGTATTTATATATAATTTATACACTAATTTACTGCTGTATTTTTTCAGCTGTTTTTCTAACAATTAGCATTTTTATTTAAATAAAGTGTTGGCATTGCAGTAACGTAACTTCAATTCTCGTATCTTTCTATCCCTCGCTGCGCTCAGTATTTTTTTTAAACACTTGTGTTGCTCACAGTTCTAACCTAGAATCCTTCGCTTCCTCTGATTTCAAAAGAAGTACTCTCGCCAAATAACAATCATAACAAATAACTACATGTTTAAAATATGGTCTTGTGTCCGTTTTTACATTCAAAGTGAACATCTTGTTATAAAAAAAATTACACTCTTGGGACGTGGGAAAGAAAATGATGAAGTAGGAGTCAACCACTTCGACAATTTTTCTTCAAAAAGGTCATGAAAATTAGTATAAATTTGTATCAGTATGATCCATACTTCCATACTATAATATTAATAAATGCGACGGTAAATCTGTCTGTTTGTTTGTCTTACTTTCACGCCAAAACTACTGGACAGATTTGATGAAATTTGTATGGAAAAATTTTAAGTTTTCCTAGTGCGCAAAAGGAGGTTAATGTTTTTGCGCGATAAGCGACATACGCGCAGGCGGAGCCGCGGCCGGAAAGCGAGTATTATATTTTTGTTTCTAGCTAGCACTAACCGAAGCATTCCTCCGAACGGTACGCCACATATAATTACCGCTAATCCAGCCATTTTGTTGGCTGTCTTTGTTAGCGAGGCGATTAAAATAATAATCACGACTTTGTACATAATGAGACATTCTCTTCCCGTTGTTTATTAACAGATAATGGCGTGTCTGTAAACCCGTAGTTAGTTTGTTTGTAGCCTGCCATTTTAGGAGTATACGAAGAATCTTGATGATTAAAGTTGACAGTTGAGTTGTAAAAAATGGAGAGGAAGATGTAAACAGGCCTATGAGATGTGTTATTTAGTGGTATATTAGTTTTCTAACTTTGCCCGACACTACTTGGAACTTTTTGTTACGGAACAAGCTCACCTGATTTTAAGAGGACTAACCTCTGCCTATAACAGATGCATTTCGTCACAAATTACGAATTGCACTGTACTCGTCACCTTGAGACATAGGTGTTAAGTATCAATTTCTAAAACATATACAGGGTTTTTATATTGCCTACCCTTCGAGATAAACAGGCATGACAATATGTTTTTTTATATTAGGTTTCCTGATAAAAATCCTAAGGATTAAATTCGATCAATTCTTGTATACACCTCATCAGTATCTCAAGAAAAAACATATTTCTTCATATAATTTTTATAAGTACTAGGAATTTATATATATTTATATAATTTAATTTATATTGTTTTTTTATTGGTATTTTCGTGGTATTATGTTAAGGTGTGGACTATCGTTAATATTTTTATTTATTTATAGTAAATAAAATTAAAATAAGTTTATTAAAAGGTGTGTAATAAATGGTTTGGCGAGTTGGTAATACAAGTTTATTTATCAATTGACATACTTTTGTGAACAATTATCAATGTCGTATAAACAGTGCAGCGTTTGTGTATTTAAATTGCGTTTAACTAAATCATACAAATAAATGTACCCGATCCTGTGATGTTTTCAAAAATGTTATAAATCGATATGAAGTCAAGAATTTGGTGTTAATACAAATATGGTTTTATGAAGAACGTAAAAAAGTTACGAAATTACAAATTTAATAGAGGAAAAATTTGTAATTTTGTAATGTTATCCGTCGGGCATGCGTCATTGCAAACATAAATATATTAAAAAACGTATAAAAGTTTTAATAATTAAGTCCGATTTGCTAGTAGCTCTTACGGTTAACGTTTATATATATTTAAATGGTTACAGAGATAAGGGTTTATAATTACTACGTGCTTATACAGCAGCCTTTGACCATTATCTCAACAGTAATTTAGGTTAGTGATTATGTAGCTAAATAAAGTATAAATAAATTAAAAAATAATTTATTCGTGAATTACTGGCTCTCAAGGATTGCTAATTTTTATTTTAGGTTCTTAGCGACAGGTTTCTACATATGGTTGTAGCTAGTCAAGTGAGCACTTGCCGTAACCCTACTACTGCTACGAAATATGAAGCATGGGCATTTTGCGTAGCAGCTCATATCTACACGACTCACTCAATTCCGACCTGTGCCGCCACGCCGTGCACACCTGTCTACAGCTCCGCCAGTATCTCCCAGTGAGACCGCAATAGTCCCCGCACTATTGCCGTCTCACTCGGGTCATCGTTCCGACGCTAGTTGCAGACCAGTGCCTTGGAATACGCAGTCCTGACGAAGTTTTTGTTTTGTGTGCAGAAGCTGAGCAGCCGCCGAACGCCGAGCAACGCGAGCTACGAGCTCGCCGTGCCGTCGCGCAGAGGCGCTCTAAGACGTCAGGCATTACCACCTACCCAAGTCCCTTGTTTCGGACGAACAACATCATATCGGGCTGGTGGTCTTGTTTTGACCGCACTTTTCGGTGCGCATTTCACCACTTTACTACCCGACACAACATAGTAACAGTCGCGTAACAACACACTTTGTGCTGTTAAGCGACGTCGTTCAGGCGTGGGGTAGCGTCAGCCAAACCCGTCTGAACGATCAAATCCGCCATTTGCTGCGGTCGCAGTGTGACACCCTACGGTGACAACGGCCACTGTTGTTGTTTTGGTTTAACCTTGCACCGTGGCCTTTCCCGCTTCACGGGTCAGCCGAAGCAAGCTGGGCTCCGGGATTACTGGCCTTGGGGTCGCCCCTAGTCAACCCCGGAGTAGCGCTTAGGAGCACCCCTCTCCGCCGAGAAAAAAGCTCGGAGAGGGTACACAACTAGGGCACACCTTAGGTACACACTCCCTCTCACACAGTGAGCTCACAAGGTGTGTGAGGGAATTCAAACCCTTGATAGGGCGTCCTGAGTATTCCCCTCAGGATGCAGTCCCGTCCCTCTAACGGTGAGGTGCAGGTCCTTCAGACCTTCGCCCTCCGCCACCCCGATCTGTATGTTGCTCATATGCAACTCCTAGAAGAGGAAGCGAGTGCCCGCCTCACGGACACTCTTATTGCTCCCTCCGGGACTTCAATCCCGGAGGCCAACGTCCCTCCTCTGACCCGGTCCTTCTCAGAGGACAGCCCGCTTTCGCCCGCCCCGGGCCCGGACAATAGACGCACGGTGGCAGCCCCTCCCCGTGAGAGGTCTCGCTCGCGCTCACCGATCGGGAGGCCAGCGAGCACCCGTCCCTCCATCGCCGTTGTCGAGCCCACTTCGGACTCCGAAACGGAGATGGAAGTAGATCCGAGTCGCGCCTTACGCACTGACTCGGACTCCGATAACGACGGCTATACCGTCGTTGACCGCAAACGCAAGCGTGCTCCTAAAGCCGCTAGTTGCGCAACTTCCGCCCCTCCCGCCAAGGCACCCGCTAAGGCCCCCGCCTCCGGCAAGAAGCCGACCCCCGCCCCGCGCCCCGCGTCTCCTCCCTCCGCTCCGGCCACTACTGCCGCGTCCCCTCAGGACGCGAGCGCGCGCCGCGAAAAACCGCCTCCACCCCTGTTCATTCAGGACAAAACCAAATGGGACATGCTGTCCCGTTTAGTTTCGGATCGTGGGATCCATTACACTAATGCCCGCTCCACGCAGCAGGGCATTAAAGTCCAAGTGCCCACCAGTAGCGACCACAGAGCGCTAACAAAGCTCCTCCGTAAAGAGAGCATAAGTTTTCATACTTATGCGCTCGAAGAGGAGAAAGTCCTCCGAGTGGTCATCCGCGGTGTGCCCAAGGAGGTACATACCGATTCGGTATGTGCCGACCTGAAGGCACAAGACTTCCCCGTACATGCAGTTCACCGCATGTACAGCGGGAAGGACCGCAGTCCCTACGATCTAGTACTCGTAGTACTAGATCGTACACCTGAAGGCAAGGCCATTTTTAATTTAAAAAAGGTCTGTGGCCTCTCAGGACTCGATGTCCAAGCCCCATACAAAAATGGGAGTCCCTCGCAGTGCCATAACTGCCAACTATACGGGCACGCCTCCCGTTTCTGCTTCGCTCGCGCTAGGTGCGTTAAGTGCCTAGGCGATCACGCGACAGCAGCGTGCACTCGCACCCGGGATTCACCGGACCCACCCAGCTGTGTTTTATGCGGTGCTCAAGGGCATACCGCGAATTACCGTGGTTGCCCTAAAGCACCACGAGTGAACCACAGGGTGGCAAGGCATAGGCCGACCCGTCCCTCTTACGACCGTTACCAACGGGTAAGCCCTAAACTAACGGTAGTACCTGCCTCACAGGTAATACCCGCACCGCTCCCAGCCCGTAACGCATGGTCTAAACCACCCAGTATGGTTAAGACCGTCGCTACCGCCCGCGCCCCGGCCCGCGCGCCCGCACCCGCGCCCGCACCCGCACCCGCCCGCGCCGCGGCCCCTGCCCGCGCACCGGCCCCGGCTCGCCCCGCGCTCCCGGCACCCGTCGCCAACAACATTCGCGCGCCTCCCCGCGCCGCTTCCCGGCCACAAGCTCCACCTATGCCATTGATGGCTGCCCCTCTTCAAGAGGCAATCAACCTAGTCAGCGATCTGGCTATGTCGGTTGACATCAATGAGGTACAAGAGCTATTCCACAAGATGCAATACGCTCAATCCCCAGCGGACGTGATCCAATACACATTGGAACACGCGAATTTACTTAGCGCCCTTAAGCGCTTCGTTCCCCAGGCCCCTCCCCAGTACAACCACTATGGGTAGTACAACCGAACGCACGAAACCGTACTCAGTTTCGTTAGCGTCATTTAACGCTGACGGCCTCTTCAGACAACGTGCCCTCGTCCACGACTTTTGTTGTACCCACCTTATCGATATCATATGCGTGCAGGAAACCTTTCTAAAACCGGGGAAGGCGAACCCTAGGTTTGCCAATTACAGAACGGTACGTGATGATAGAGTGAACTCCCGTGGGGGAGGCACTCTTATCTATTACAAAAGGTCCCTGCACTGCATTCCCCTACCTACCCCGACTCTTGTTAATATGGAAGCATCTTGTTGCCTCCTAGCTATGACTGGTCATCAACCTATAGTCATAGCATCCTGTTACCAAGCTTGCAAAAAGCCGATCGTCCGAGCTGACTTAGAAGCCCTATTCTCATTAGGAAGCGCCGTCATTCTGATTGGCGACTTCAACAGTAAGCACATCCTATGGAATTGTAACGTCAACAATCCCAGAGGTATTGCACTTGAAAACCTAATCGCAGAACTTAACTTTGACATAATTGCGCCCACTGAGCCCACTCACTACCCTTATATGGAAAACCACCGATCTGACTTGCTTGACATGGCACTATTCAGAGGCGTAACACTCCGGTTACGCTCCATAGAAGTGGTTCACGAGCTTCACTCTGACCACCGACCCATTATACTGCGACTAGGTCCCGACCCAACGACTGACCTCCCCCGCCCCACTAAGACGATAGTGAACTGGAAGCAAGTAGGCGATGCCCTAAAGGCTATCAGTTCACCGGACCTAGACAAGATCCCTGACGACATCCTGACAAAAGATGACGTAACCCTTGCGATCGATTCGTTCACCAATCACCTCTCCACCGTAGTAGGTGCATCCGCAAAGGAGGTCATAGTGCCGGACGACCGGCGCCTTGTCATTCCAGCGGATGTGAGACGATTGGTGACGGAGAGTAAAGCAGTGACCCGACATTACGACTCTTACCCCAGTAAAGAGAACAAAACTAAGAAACGCCACTTTGAACGCATGGTTCAAAGTCGCATGTCTGAGTTGCGTGATCAACAATGGGGCGATAAACTTTCAAACCTCGTGCCAAGCCACCATGCTTACTGGGACTTGGCGCGAGGCTTGAAAGGAAGTAACCATAACGACATGCCTCCCTTATACAGACCAGTCCCACTAGTCCCAGCGTTCTTTGACGAAGACAAAGCTGAGTGCCTAGCTGATAGCCTAGAGGCTCAGTGTTCCCCTAACGTAGATCACGTTGACCAAGCTCACCTCGATTCGGTGGATGCTGAAGTCGAACGTAAAAGCTCTGTGGTCACCTCTGAACTCCCACCAATCACCTTAGCGACTTACGCTGAGGTGGAGAGACTGATCAAGGCCCTCCGACCGCGCAAATCCCCCGGTGCCGATGGCATCTCCAACAGGGTTCTTAAAACCCTCTCTCCTCCTCTCATCCATCTCTTAGTCAGCATCTTCAATGCTGCTATGAGCCACTGCTTATTCCCAGACACCTGGAAATGTGCAAATGTCATTGGCATTCACAAACCAGGCAAAAGCTCATCTGACCCCACCAGTTACCGCCCCATCAGCCTCCTCAGTGCCTTAGGCAAACTTTACGAGCGGTTACTTGCAAACCGTCTCCAGTCCCATGCTAAGGAACACCACCTTATCCCAGATGAGCAGTTTGGCTTCAGACCCGGACACTCATGCGTCCAACAGGTGCACCGCCTCACGGAGCACATCATTGAGGGCTTCAATAAGTACCCCAAACCCCAGACTACGCTAGCAGTCTTCCTCGACGTAGCGAAAGCTTTTGACAAAGTCTGGCACAACGGCTTGATCTACAAGCTATACCAATTTGGCGTGCCAGAACGTCTTGTGCTCATCCTACAAGACTTCCTTAAAGCCAGAAGCTTCCGCTATCGCGTGGAAGGCACCCTCTCCTCCCCCCACCCAGTCAGAGCCGGAGTCCCTCAGGGCTCCGTGCTATCACCTATTCTCTTTGCACTGTATACCAGTGACATCCCACGCTCTCAGCCCAAAGTATTCCTAGCCCAATATGCGGATGATACCGCCATTTACACCACTGGGTGGCATATCAACAGACAGTCCTATTTCGTCATGCAACGGGCCATCACCGAGATCGGTGACTGGTTCCGAAAATGGCGCATCGCGGTCAACCCAGCTAAAAGCACAGCTATGTGCTTTACTGAGAAGACACGCTCCCCTTACCCGAAACCGCTTATTTTGTTCGACGAACCCATTCCCTGGGTTCCTAGAACAAAATACCTCGGAGTCACCCTTGATCGTCATCTCACCTTTAACGATCACATAACAACCGTCCGTAACAGAGCGGCCTTCATAATGGGTCGCCTTGGTCCCCTACTTCGCAAAGAGAGTAAAATGTCTCTTAGTAATAAGAAGACACTTTACACTGCCTGCATCCGCCCCATCATGACTTACGCATCAGTAGTGTTTAGTCATGCTAGTGAGGCCCACCTTCATAAACTTCAAGTCATCCAAAACCGTTTTCTTCGTAATGCAACCGGCGCCCCGTGGTATATCCGGAACACCGAGTTGCATTGCGACTTAAACCTTCCCTCTCTAGCGCAGTTCAATAAGGACTGCGCCCGCCGATACTTTGATCGAGCGCCCCACCACCCGAACCCATTGGTTGTCCAGGCATCGAACTACTCGACTGCCTCTTCTATCCCATTTTTCAAACCCCCCCGTCGCCGACCACGGCAGGTATTAGACGACCCGGATGACCCCATCGCAGCCATTACGTTGGCAGCTTTAGCGTTATCCGCAAGTCGTCGAGGTAAAATCCCCAGGTGTGAGGTAATCAGAGGTCACACAATCAAACACCGAGCTCGCCGGCGAGCTCGAGGCAAAAACAAGGTCACGATAAATTGCTCTCCAAATAGTCAAAGAGTATTATTCAGTAGGGCCCAATTGTGCAACACTGCAGTTGCACAGAGGCATTTTGCTCCGATCCCCCCCATGTCTCTCGACAGCGAGACAAGCCGAGGTCCGAACCACAGTGGTGCCCTTGAGCTCGCTGTCAACCCCTCCTATAGTAGCGGTACGTTTTCGGCGTCCGCAGGAGACGGAGGTAGAAAGCGCTTTTCGCCTTCTACGCCCGTCTCGGGAGAAGTGCCTTCGGCACTTCTCCCTCCCGGGCTATTGTAGGGCCAGGCCCTCGCCCAAAACCCGGTGGAGCTGGACGACCGCACAGGCGGTAGCCAGCATCTATGTCCTCCCTAAAATATAAATATAAAAGCTCATATCTATTGCCAATTGGCCATCATTGCATCAAAACTTCAAGTCAAAATACTCGCCAAATACGTCATTCAGTTGATACCACAAATCAATTGCACAAATTGAAATATGGCTGTACACGGCTCGTTTTTCAAATCTCCCTGACTGGGTGACTGAACTTCTAATTGGCAAACGCTGTCATTTGACACGGCGGAGACCGCAGTCACGATCTTCGGTGACAAGAGGAAGTACTAAGGTAACCATAGTCATTGAAGGTGTTTGTAGGAACTTGGTCAGTTTTTGAACACTAATGAATGGATTTTTTTAAACTTCCGTATGTTTTTTTTATTCCCTATGACCACAATGTCACTTCATGGTAAGTGATTATGTGCCTGAGAATTGCAAGCAGGCGTATTTAATTTAGAATTACTTGATTCTAAGAACAGCTGCTGGAACTATCCGTTGGGTACATGGCGACGCATTAACGATTGACGATAATTTCTAGAGACGATAATTTTTTTCAAAGATTTAATTATTTCTATTTTATATATCTACTCGCAAGGGTGGTGACCCTCACAAACGAAACTAAATAAGAATTTTTCATGAACACTTTTGCTCAAGTCCAGTTATTGTACATAATATGCTTAATTAAAGAAGGTAATTGCGGTGAATTTAATATAAAAAAGGAAAAAAATTAAGTATTCCTTAAGTGGGAAAAAAAATATATTGCTATCGCTATAAGCGCGTGGAAACTCTTACATAGGCCTGGCTAGCTAGTAGATAATCTGTCACCGGCACATCATGGTGCTGCGGCTATCTATAAGAGCCAATCGTATTGTCACTTACCATCAGGTGTGATAGTGGTCAAAGGCGAGCTCATCAGCAATTTAAAAAAACTTTATTTATTTATCGTACCCTACCTACTCACGATTGATTGTAGAGTGTAACTATCTAAATAAAATGGATATGTAAATAGAATGAAACGATAAAACATTTAACGAAAGTAAATAATTTTCAGTCGGGTTTTTAGTTTTTTAATCAATTTATACTTGTTTCACTATTGTGGCAGTAAAATTTCCCTGAGTAAGTATTCATCAATATCTAGGTGACAACTATTAGCGGTTACAAAGATACTGACGATAGATAGATATATAATAATAGATTCATGAGAAAGTATGATCTTTTTTTATGCGATTGTGACGAAGCTTGCACGAGGGCCACCAGAGGTTAAGCGGTAACTTCTGCTTATCACAGATGCACATCTGCCTTCAGCCTGAGACATACAGTAACTGTATGTACTGAGTGCTGTTGTTGTCTCTTGTGCCTGTAATTTAATAGCTGTCAAGGACTAATGCTAGAACACACTGTTAAGTGCTTTGCGACAGATTTAGAGAGTCATAGCTAGCTAGGTGAGCTTTTGAAAAATGGCCTGCCACCATGCGATGAAGCTCAACTTGGCGGTGGGTACCGAACCATGACCTTTGACACGGCAGTCTATTACCACTCAGCTATCACTGCCTCAAAATTGAAATATTAGATAGTGTGAAAATGTTTACTCGTATGTGTTTTGTCTTCAGTGTTAACGATCCTAAGTGAAAGTATACCAACGCCCTGCTTACATTACTAAATATCCTGTTCCAGAGCATGATAATTGGCTGCCAAATTAGAGTAGTCAAGATAATTTCTAATGGCAAGATAATTGATTGTTTTCCGGATTCAACGACACGTCTCCGCGCTAACTACGCCGCTGTAACGGTTGTCTTATTACGGCCACCGCGTGTCGCTCAACAAATTCGAGAGAAAACAATATGGCGGCCTTCGTAAATTACCATATTTTTAGTAAAATTGACACTTCGCTATTATCTACCGGTCGGGCACCGCAGCCAAGTCATCGCCCTCGAACCATCCGGATCTAATTACGGTGTGTCATTAACATCGGAGACGGCACGTCCGCCTAGGAAATGGAATCGAATCATTAGTAGTTTGATTACAAAAAAGGCTTAATAGAAATATAATAACGGCCGACTGAGAAGAAATTGTAAAAAGATTGTAGAGTGATCCAATAATTGGCGGTTATTTGTCGATACGGTTTGGAGCGGGTAATGGGTTGGGACGCCCCGACGTGACTCTAAGGTTTCCCCCCGCGGCCCTAACCGCCGTGATATTACCATTTAGCGGAATTTGCGAAGCACCTCGAGCTGCGATGTGTTGATGTAAATCAAATTGAGAACTCAGTAAGATCACTTTCGTCGAGCAGATATATTCGTACCTCAGGCTTTTATATCTGTACAATACTATCGTAAATATTAAATTCATTGTTATTGATAATGTAGTCTCACTTCATGCGAAATATTTTGATAGTATAGATTCCTACTTTTGTATTACCTATAAATGTTGTTATTTGTAACATGAAAAACTACTGAACCTCGATTTGAACATTCATTTAATGTTCGTGTTATGTAGGTTCATGTATGTGAATTTCTTTATTCCACCATAACCTTTGAATGCTTGAACAGATTTGGATGTATGCGAAATTATTTGGCTCAAAGAATAAGCATTGCAGTTCAACGGGGCATTGCTGTCAGCATGCTAGGCACGCTGCCCATTGGTAGTATTTTAGTAGGCCGTTGCATTTGGACTGCCTGTGAGTCTGCCATGACTTATAGGTTGCCTAAATGCTTTTATTGTAGTATCTATAGTATTGTATATAATTCGTAGCATTTTGTTAATATGGGGAATTGTTAGCATCCTCACAACATCAGTGACACTGGCTTTAATGTATATGTAACGGTAATCGTATTTTCATTTATTGCTGCTAATACTGAGTTCTTATACTGGAAAGAGCATAAAAATCTACGATTTCATGTGCTTCTATTTAGAAAAAAAACAAAAAGACAATGTGATACCTATTAATGAATCCCTCCGAAACATAAAAAAGCAATAAATCGCCTAGACCAGGCCTCGAAACGGAAATTAGAAATTAGAATTTGAGTTTGGTCTGTATATGCCAGCTTGATTTAAGACTAATAGAATCAGGTATTATGTTAGTTAGTCTTTCTAAAAATTAAATAACCCAAATAAAAGATCCCCCAAACGTCAAAACTCTGACATGCGTTATCTTCGGTTAGTTTGAAAAGATCTCTAGCATATCGGCAGCTGCGCACAAAACAGTTTGTCGCTAAAATTTGCGTAAAACCACTCCCATTCAATCTTTAGAATTTCATTTCAATGGATTTCAGGTTTTTTATTCACCTAACAGTAGGCGTACGAGCGTGAAATTTGGTTTTTAAAATTATTCGTGATAACCTAGCTCGTTTTTTTTCGTCTAAAAATGGTAACCACACGTTTGTGTAAAGGTCAACAAATAGTTACAGTTTCTTTCGATCTAACGCTCAGTGAGTAAACATTATCATCTTCCTACCATCATCTCTTTGTAGTGGAGTCGGTATAGTATATCTTTCGCTAATAATATATTGTTCGTATGTATCATGGGTTCAGTTTTATCGCCAACTGCTTCCCTATGGCCAGAAGGGTTCCTTTGGGAAGCTCTCGTTGGCTCTCAAGGAAAGTTTGAGCTAGGACGGCAGTCGGCCATAAATGCGAAGCTAAAGAATGTTTTTGTGTTACAGATAATATCTATTATTACCAGGTGGTAGGTCTTTTTAGAAACAAAAGCTCATCTCAGTGGGTACCACCGCAGTTTCAGATACTTTGCCTCGAAGCAGTACTGTACAAACACTACCGTTATAATTATAAAAAATATTTTTAAAAGTATCTTCAGAAAACATTAAATAATATTTAAATAAAACACTTAAAAAATTATAAAAATATACATCTAGTGACATATCCGCCTAATTTTCCTGTTATCTACGTGACATCACAAACATCACGCAGCCTAACCGGAAGAATATTCAACTAGTTTCGCTTCTAATCGAAGCATCTTCAGGAGGTCTTGATTCACCGAGCGCACAATCGAGACAAACACTACCGAGTTTAGGTGTGAAGGACACTGTAGCAAGTGGGCGAACGAGACATAGGAACTAACGAGTGAGCACAGTGCAGTGTCATGCACAGCAAGAAGGGTGACACTGCAACTGGCGTGACTCTTACCATATGGCGGGCGACTTGTTAGGATAGTCACTTCATCACAACGAAAAATAAAATTGTCACGGCTTTTGTTTTGTTAGAGTACATTATAAAGTGGAAAAAATATATATGGTGATTATTTCAGATATATTTCAATGTATCTTATGCAAGATAATTGAATGTAGGTACACAGAGGTGTTTAATTAATACGTTGCGCCAGAAGTATATGGGGATCATGTAGGTATTTACCGGGTTCCAGACTCTGGACTGCTACCGAGATTCTATAGATTCTTGTGTGAAAAAACCTAATCATGGACTTCGATTGTAACATCTAAACATTTCCACACACGTACACAAATACATATACACACACAATTCTCTCATTTTCTTACACTTACGGTAAATGTTCATTTGCCATTGGTTAATTTAGACCCTAATGACGTGACCACTCACAAACACAGAGAACAACCGTGAAATCTTGAGATATAAAAGTTATCTTTCTGAAAGTTTAAAATTGTCAATATGTCTAGTTTTAAGATAATTCAAGGCAAACCAAGTAGTTATGAAAATAAATAAATGTGAAATATGAAGCGTGTGTTACTATGTGATACTTTCCATACACATTATAGCACTGAAAGGCTTGAGTAGAGGTTATATCAATAGGGTGCTGGCTGGATCTGTGTGCCAACCTTTATGTCTTATCGTTATAAGTAATGCAAGAATTTCTTTATTTATTTATCTGATGCCGAATATTGAAAAACTTTTCAGAGCTCATACACATATTTTAAAGTATACAATGTCCTTATTCCATGGTCCCTAACATTAAAACTCAATTTCATGAGGTTATTTTTTCTGTTCCACAGCTCAAGGCGCTTTACTGATCTGCCTACTTACCTTCATGATATCGATTCCAAAGAAAAAAAATCCTTTGTTGTACACAAAAACGTCTATTTTCTGGTAAGCACGCCCCGTATATTGTGTAATACAAAGAAATAATTAACCAGTTCAATAACGGATCATTTTTTTTTTTCAAATACAAAACTTATTTCATTGTGCGTTGGTAATTTAATATTTTTTGTAATGAACCCTTGAGTAAGTGAGTGGGCGGCTGAAAAAATATCTTTATTGTCCGTGAATCGAGAAAAAGGTTCAGAATTTACATATAAATGATAAAATTACCTTGTTATCTGTTTTAAAGGCACTATTTGGAAACACAAATGATCACAATCTTAACTTTATCCCAGTTAAAATGTGATCGGTACAATGTGTTTAATCTATCAATGGAAGAGAGCACCCAAGCACAAACCTATTTTATATGCCAAAATGATTATCTTTAACTCTAGTAGGATAGAGACTAAGTAGGTATTCGGTATGTTCTTGTATTATAGGAACTTGTAGAAGAAAGTTTTGGTTTCGGTATTATTGCGACTACCTGTCCGTTAGCATGTACTTCTTGGGAGTTAAATCGTTATAGAGCATTAATATCGCAAAGAACTCAATTGTATAGGATATAACTTAGTTCGGCTGATTTTTAAACGTTTTCTTAACTTTACCGAAGTAGTAAAATAGTTTAGGAGAAAAATATTACCAACGTAAAAACAGTTTGAATGGAAGTTATTTGAATGTAGGTATACTTCACTCAATAAATAATCGGCTAAGTGCGTGTTGGACCTCACTCTAGTAGGGTTCCATATCGCAACAGTAAAGAAAAAAACTTGGTTTTGACTACTGCTTAGAAATAACGATAAACTGACAATTTGCTCGGTATATAAGAGAAAATGGTACATAGAATAGCGAAATTGCAAAATTTTTACTAGTTATTTTTGTTATCAAATACGTAATAAAAACGATTCAAAAAATATGTCGGCCGCGCAAAAAAAATGATTTTTGTACTAACCAGAAACGAGCTAATTTAGTAACTCTTAGCAGAGTAAACATACATTACCTACTCGTATTTTTTTATAGAACCGAGGGCTGAAAAAGCTACGGTGTTAATCTCAAAAACTAAAGAAATTAGAAATCCGGAATTTTAATATACTATTAGGTATACCTATATGTTATATAAACGGTATGGTATTATAAATTAAAATTACAAATTCGGAAACAGTTGATTCTAATTGCAGTATTCATGCTGGGATCAAAATAGTCAGAGATTGGTGTTGCGATATTTGGCTTTCTAATAGAGAAAGATCCAACTTGCAGATAGCCGTTTTCAACATATTTGTATTTCGTTCTCTTATTAGTAGTTAACGATATAGATACATTTGATAAGTTAACGTATATTTTGACAACGGAGACAATAATCAAAGCTTATTGAGCCTTGACATATAGTCATAGTATATTAATCTCTCGTTGCAAAGATAAGAGATAGAAGAAACGCATTTACTCCTTCTTTCTTCAGAAGACATTTAGATTGTGCCCATATACGGGTGAAGAACAATATTGCTGAGAGAATGATCTATTTATACTATTGATTTGTATATCGAAGTTATAATTTACGTTATGTACGCATAGACGGTATTCATAAATCGATTGGATGTATTATAAGTAATGGAAAGAAATATACTAAATACAAAGGAATTTAGTTCTAAGACTATTCCTGGTAGTAGTAGGAACATACTACCTGTATGTTCCGGCTGTTGCCTCTTAAAGCCAGGTCTCTTTATAGGTTTAACCTGATTACATCTTTGACCATTTCGTCACTTCTTAACAAGAAGAATGGCTTAGTCTTTTTTTGATTGAACTACAAGACATTAAGCTTATCCTCAATCGAAAAAACTGTTTAACTATGGTTGCTGTCTTTTTGAGACAATCATTAATTTTGAACGTAAAATACTCTCTTAATTTAATTTTATTGTATAATATTCTGTAAATAGTACCTGTCCCTGTCATTTATACTAAGAAAAGAATATACATTGTTTTTAGAATTGCAATACCTACTCCTAAGTATTTAACAACAGTAAGACGAAAATAAATTTAAGTACCTAAGTATAGCTCGCTGCGGTGCTTGAAAAGCTATACTCTTAATCTTGTCTTAGGTAAGACTCTTAATATTTTGAAAATATGCATTGTGTTTACTATAAAAACTAAGGCCTATTTTTACTTTTAAAGGGATAAATCTTGACGGAGCCCTATATTTAAAATTATTAAAAGTAGGTACTTACTTCTCTCAATTTTCCATAAAACTGATATGATGATATGTGTCATTTAAAAAAAACAATAATGAGTAACCCTGCGGTCGCTCACAAAGATTTTTGTTTTGTTGAGTAGGAGGTATGACCAAAAATATCTTTGCAAACAAAAATATAGTACTTTCTAATATAAGTAGTACTACATCTTATATAGTACTAATAAAAAAATGCTAATACTTTAGAAAATCTATGGAAATAAGCACAGTGCCGTAACGATCGTTCTCTATCTGTATAATCGCTAAAACAGAGATGCTGTGTTAGACTAGCAATCTGTTACTTGAAGATAAGAATCATAAACTTACAATTTCGAAGACAAAGGTCTACCTCCCACGAATAGGAAACAATTTGCATTTAAAAATATGTATTGAAAAAATCCTATCACTTCACAAAGTAATAAAACAAAAGGACCTTTGTTTTAGCAAGTCTCAGGTATACATCCTAAAATAAGTTGTAAAAGATTCTCAGCAACTCAACACGTCTCCGATTACCTCTCGGTGTTCACCTGTCCTTAAGTAATTCCATAATTCTTCTACTTAGCTGGATACTTACACTCCAAAACATTTTCTCTTTGTCTGTTTACCATTGTTGCATTCACCTAACAACTTAAACAAAAGTAAGCAACTAAAAAATAACTAAGGAATTAAAGGAACCAAGGTAACAAAAAACAAAAGGAAAAAAACATAATTCAATAATATAAATATTGCATTTATTTCAACGAATTCTGCAAATAAAATAACTGTAGATAATAATTATAATAATACTATTCAGTTTACAAGACTTTCAATCTTTATGTTTAGACTTACAAAGTCTAATGACACCAAAGAACTCTTTCACTGGCTGGCACAGAACTTTGTTTCAAATAACTATTATAACGTCATCTGAATAACAGTAAATGCAGATCGCACTAATTATAATTACATTATACAAATTAAAATAAAATTATTGGAAGTCGTATTGGAGGCAAATTCAATATCATTGTATACGTCCGAAGCTAAGACGTAACACAACATATATCTACAATAATAAACAAAAATAAAAATAGTATAAAACTAAAGAACAAAAATAAATACAAACAGAACACAAAAGTGAAAATAATAACAAAAAGCGATATGCAAATAATACATGCTCAAATCTACAGTAATTTGAATGAGTCGAATATTATATAATACACATTTATGCCGGTCGAGTAAATAGTCTTGCGCTGATTTAGGTTGCATGAGTGATATAATAGTATTTGCATTTGAAAGATCAATAGAGGTCGGTATCAAGACGTTTTGAGACGGGTGAATTATACATAATATACAATCTATGAAAGCGCACCCGCGGCGCGTGCATGAAGCATGCGTATACGCAGGGGCGTAGCACGCGCGACCTGCATAGGTAGTCATCGCTAATATTTAAATTTGGTAAAAATATTTGCATATCGCCTAACTCCCCAATTCCGAACAACTTTTATGTAAATGCGTCTAAAGAATAGCAAAAACTGCAGCCGTCTGGGACCCCACACGACAAAGATCACATTATCATGTTATATTCGACAAAACTTCCACTGCTACGCCTGTTGTATATATTTTTGTCCTTTAGCACTCGTGCCGGGACATTTGCGAGGCACGAATAAACTAATAAAATACAAGTTATATCACAAATTCTTATGATGCCTCTACGAAACAAACAATATATGATTTTTTTAGATCTATACCTATTGATACGAAATCAGCGTTCGGAGATAATTTTACAATGCGCTATCATTTAATATCTAATAGTATACTTTTACACGATTAACTATTTACAGTGGAGTTCAGAGAATAATTTACAAACACTTCAATCCTACAAGGCACCTTATTTAAATAGTAATATAGACTTCAGGCTTCACTATGACTTTACACAATAACTAAAACGATTAAATTCTCTAAATATATAATTTGGTTTTCATTACAATCCTACAACAATCGACACGACGCTAAAACCTAATAGGAGTTTTAAATATGAACAACTACGAAGAAATAATATTATGCAACAGATTACTAGTCTATATCCATATGTGGTGTTGGTTTTCTACGCGACCGATTTGTCAAACAATGAATTCTGACGGTATGTTTTAAGAATGTTGAAAGTTTTGATTAGCTGTATTTGAATAATTGATTATTCATGTGGAGCAAAATGCATATGTTTTGGTTCTGTCCCATCAGATATGCAACGTCCTTCACGCGTCCTAACTCCTACCATTGTTGTATCGTTGCATTTGAATGGTGGCGGGTTAGCACGGCCGCCCACAGGCGCCCGCCTCTTACAGCGCGATGACAACGTGTGCCCTCTGCCTTCCGTCGCGCCTTTTCCCTTGGCACCGCCGACACAGTTGCACTACCCGGTCTAATACCCCACATAATTAATTCAACTTTACAATAAACGCACTGAAGAAACCAATGCTAAAGAAAAAATAATCTATTTCACACTAATTTCAAAGTTATACCATTATTTGAAGATTGAGTAATATTTTTTACTGTTTCTGGCACGCTGCCACGCTTCGAGATATAAAGTACTTAGTAATTATTTGAATTACAAAATAATTTCTGAGATTGAATCGGTTCTGTACGTGCCTCTATTACGTTTGCATCGGAACGGACGGTTTGACGCATATTTTCTGGGAACATAGCTTTAAGTTCGTTCATTCGGGGCGAGTGGAAATACCAACACGACATAGAGATAATCTGAACTACTTCGGCTACAACTAAACATTTATTTACAAAAAGACTCACTAGTAGGAAAATAGCAACGACCGTCACGGCACTAAATGAGCTTCGCTCGAATAATGATCACTCATATTATAAGACTGAAACAACGTCACTGGGATCGAGTGAAGCTCGCCGCTGCGAGGTTCTACAAAATTTGATCCAAAATCGCAGAGAGCTCTATAGCCCTCGGCGATGTGGACCGTGGTCAAGTGGTGCACTCACCATTCCCGGCGAGCTGCGGGCGAAGGAAGGCGTTGTGAAGGTCACCACCCATGCCGCTCTCCAATCGTGCAGCCATCTGCATGAGCGCGAGGGTGCCGTCGTCACAGGCGTTTGCACCATTTTCTATGCGCGCGCGCACCGTAGCGATGTGCCCCCGAGTAAACACATGGTCCTGCACCGAGTATTTATGACTGTACTTGAAATCACACACACGGCACTCCTCTGGCGGTGGCGCATCCGACACTTCGGAGAGGCCAGCAGCTAAACGTGCCTTTTTTTCTTTGGCACGCGCATTTTGGAACCAAACCTGCACGACGCGCTTTGGAAGGCCAATTTCTCTACCTAGAGCTTCGCACTCGGCCATCGTAGGCGTTTTGTAATCAGTAAATAGCGATTTCATGATTTTCACTTGCACTGATGACATTTGAGTACGATATCGTTTGCCAGGCTGTCTTGCTGATTGTTGTTGGCCAGGTAAAGGGGACGTTGGTTCGTCTTCCTCGTAAAACTCCATAGTCTCAGATGCGGTATCCGACCTTTCGTCGGCGTCAGATCCAGGTCGTGATAGATCAACAGGTTTACTGAGATCTAAAGGTATCTCTGATTTTCCATGTTCTGGGCGTCTCTCAGACGTTTCATTGTTACCGCCGCCGTTCTGTTGAGCTGCGGCGTGCGCTTGCAGTTCGGTTACATAGCGTTTCATTGACTCCTCACTGTACTGTTTGATAAACTTCTCCATGTCTGAGTGAAATGGCGGAAAAATAGGGGGCAACATGGGAGCCCCCCCTTGCGAAAAATTTTGCTGCCTGTCACTTTGTTGTGAACCGAAGCTTGGTGTCGATTCCGTGCTCAATTCCTCGTCCGGTAATGCGTCAACATTTATCTCTCCTCGTGCACACTGATCTGCATGTTTCGTACTTAAATGGCTTTCAAGAGCGCTCTTCACCTTAAACAAAGCTGGACAGAATGGACATCTTTTATTTATAACTTGTGCATGTGCGCGAAACTGCCCTTTTCTTTCACGTGCTCGTGTATTTTGGAACCAAACTTGTACCACTCTTTTTTTTAATCCAACCTCACGTGCTATATTTTCTAGCATTTTCCGAGATGGATTCGATTCAATTTGATACTTTTGGTAAAGATAATCTAGTTGCTCAGGAAGAATCGTAGTTCTTAACCGTTTGTCTTTTGGTTGTTCTCCAGTATCGGCTTCTTCAAAATCGTCAAATTTTCTTTTAGCTACTTGTTGATTTAATGCAGCAACTAGAGGATGGCGTGCTTCTTCACTTCCAAGAGCGTTGAGCTGTTGTAGCTGTGCATGTTGCTGCAAAATCCCAAAAGGGGAATCCGGTGGATAGGTGGGAAATAAATTTGGGTTCATTATGTGAACAAGTTGATGTTCTCGCCATAAATCAAATCTTGGGAAGACTAGGTTGCACTTATCACATTGAAAATTTCCATCTTTTTCTTCGTTTCGCTGTTGTTGATGAGACAAAGGAGTGACGGGAGTGAGAGGAGCGGGCGGAGCTGGAGACACTGGGTAGTTTGGCGCAGCCGGCGTTGGAGTACGAGGTGGTGCAGGTGATACAGGCACATGAGGAGTATGATGTTCAACAGTACTCGAATTCGAATCCTCACTACTCAGAGTAGCTGCAACTTGTGCTGCTGCAGCTTGTGCTTGTGCCGATCTTTTGGCATCTTCTTCTTTAAAACAATGCGTTTTCTGATGCCTTATTAATTCATAATATCTCTGGAATACCAGTTGACACTTTTTGCACTGATAGTTAAGCCCTGGAGTGCGTTGAAATCTATTTGCGTCATCGGTGGCTCCTGCTGGTGGATCTGCTGCAGGTTGGTTTTCATACACTTTTCTTGCTTTTTGACGAGCGTTTTGAAACCAAACCACGATCACTCTAGGACTGAGTCCCAAAAGCTTTGAAAGATATTCAAGATCATCATCTTTTGGATATGCGTTGTTCTCAAAAAACTCTTGCAGAACTTTTATCTGATAGTCAGTGAATCTAGTTCTGTTGGCGCGTTTGCCAGAAGACCCCGAGCTGTTGGATCCGTTCGAGTTGCCCCCGGAAAGTCCGAAATCGGCTGGTCCCCTGCCGGGGCTCAGGCTGCGATTTGGGGTCAAAGGTAGGACGTTCGGGGGCGCGGAGTTTGGGGACGTGAAATTAGGATTTAATTTCGGTGGAAGCATTGAAGGATGTGGTGGCTGAGGTATACTCGTAGCCGGTATTGAATCCAACTGTGATTGTATTAAAGAGTTCAGTGATATATGCGTTGGAGTTTGTGGTCTAGACATGTTAAGATGATGATCGGAGCTATTCATGATTGGTGCAGGGCTTTGTGAGGGCGCCTGTGGGAAGATAAAACTCTTGTCTTCTTGGTGGCGATCGTCATATGAAACGTATTTCTCTTCAATAGTGGGTTCATCGTTGGGCTCCGATTTGACTTCCTGCTGATGTTGCATACTCATATCTTCAATTTTAGCTTTCTTTTCTGGTGGTGGTTTACCTTCGTCAGAGCTAGCCGATGAGTCTAGGGGCGTTACTTTAGCTTCGCCAGTCTTTTCGTATTCCTCTAGATTGAGTGTCGTTGATGGAGGATTATTAAAATTGTACGGTGAATCTTTGTTGCGCTGCCGTTCTTTGAAGAGAGTATTACGGAACCAATGTTTGATTACCTTGGTGGGCAGGCCGGACTGCTTAGCCATCTTTGCAATAGCTTCATCACTCGGTGAGTTGTTAATGTCGAAGTGAGCTCTTAAGATTTTGAGTTGCTCATCGGTAATGCGAGTACGAGCTCGTTTTTGCCCAGCTGCAGCATTTGCCTGCAAACAAAAGAGAAGCATCGTAAGCCCCAACGCAGTAAAATACAAACGATTAAATTGTAAAATTAAGAACGAGTTTATAAACCAACAAAGAAGTTAAACTATGAAAAGGGCTCATTTATCTCCGACCACTATTGGCTCTCGATACTGGCAGGTAAGTTTGAATAATAACAGAATTCGTTGTTAATAATAATGGTTCGACCCTACAGGCGTAACAATAGCTTCTCTGTTGCTTTGTGCAAACAGATAGGTAACGTTCAATCGTCGTGCTTATCTTTAGAAGCCTTGTTGATATATTTCTTGCCTGTAATCGAATTTACACAGTAACTGACAAAAATAATCACACCGTAGCCTCATGGTTACTAAATAAATATGATGTAGTCTGACTTGAGAATATGTAGTTACGATATTATTATTTCGAGCTATTTCATCGTAGGCTACAATATCTAATGCTTTATAGGTTCTTGAGAAATATGTATAAAAATGTACTTCTATATACTCAACTTCATACGAGTGATTATAATCATAGAAAAAATGTTAACCAACAAGTGGAACCGACTTCAACACTCAAAACAATGACAATCGATTTCGTAAGTAGCAAGGGTAACTAAAAAGAGTGAAACATTTTTTTTTGCCTAAAAATGTAGCAAGTGTGTTGCAAAACGTCGTATGACACGCATGTGTGATGTTGATAATTACTCACTCGGCTCCCGCATCGTGCTCGCCTACGGCTCGCACGCTATATCAGCTCGTGTGTAATGATCAACATACCACACTTGTATCATAATGGATCCGACTTTTTTTACATTATAATAATTAAAAAAAATTAACCACAAAATGGAACCGACTTCAACACTCAAAAGTGTGAAATAACTTGTTGAAGTCGGTTCCATTTTTAGGTTAAATATTTTTCTATAATTATAATGTAAAAAAAGTCGGATCAATTTTTTGCAAAAAAATTTTTTTCACCTTATTTACCGACCCTTGCTACTTACGGAATCGATTGCCCATTCATTGTCAACGATTATATCATCAAAATATTTTTCGGTTATTGTAGTGTAACTCAAAAACGGCTTGACTGATTTTGATGAAATTTAAAAGGGACCAAATGACAAGCATCAGCTTTCAAGTAAAAGAAGAATTATCATAATCGGTTCACTTGGTAAAAAGTGCTGAGGTAACAAACATAAAAACAAAAAAAAACAGACGTATTGAGAACCTCCTCCTTTTTTTGAAGTTGGTTATAAAACTGTAAGTATAAGTGTTTAGAATATTTGCATTAAGTTGTCGTATGGCAACTTCGATTGTGTTAAAGTATGACCGTAAATTATTGAATATGTTGGTTTGTTTAATTCCCATGTGTTTCTATAATACTTCATCTTGGTTCATTTTGACTTTGATACTTCGTTAAATTATCACATTAGGTAAAAGGCGAGGTTCCTGTTGAGGAAAATTTCTAAATATGTACCACCGCCTTTCCATTGTATAGCAATAAGAAGTGAAACGTATGAAACTGTGCCAGTAAAAAACTTTGGTATACAATTATGTAAACTCATCGGACCTTATATATTATTATTGAAAAACTTATTATTTGGCCTATGTGACGCAATGTTAGTTTTAAGTATATAAAGACGAATATAAAATGGAAAATAGCCGTTGAAATTTAAAATGGTAACTTGGTAACATATTACTTTATGCTAGTAAGTACTTAGTTATAGAATATGCTTATAGTAAAGAATCAAACAGAATTCCAATAAGGAAGCCGCGGGCACTTTTGACGACTAATGATGACTGAAGTAGTCAAATATGCAAATATATATAACATTTCACATGATAGGTATTGTAACTGTTCTTGGAAGAAAACAAAAGCTAACATAAACGTGTTTGTGAATAATAAAAGTAATAAACATAAAATAAAAAATAAGCCAACCTGCTGCTGTTGCTGTATCAATTGTTGTTGTTTGAGCTGCGCGTCATGGCCGAAGGACATCCCGTCAAATGGTGGTGGCGGTAGCATAAGTGGCACCAGTGGTGGTTGCAGGTTCATCGCAGCCAGGGCACCCACGTTTAGGCCTAGTGGAAGCCCTAGCGACAACATCTGTGCTACCATCGGGTGCAACTGCCCCAACTGCTGCAGCTGTATCATATTTAACGCTGCCTGCATCTCTTGCACCTGAGCGGCGAGTAGTGCACCAGCTTGCGCCTCTCCTTGCGCATTACTATTCTCACTGTAGTTTCCATCACCACGTGGAGACGGCGACCTCTCATCCTGGGGCGCTGGAGAGGCGGCACGCGGTGAGTTTGGAGCACCAGATTTTCTCTCATACTCAGACTTAAAATGTTCTGCAAACTGCTCCAGAAACTCCAAGGGAACTTTGTCTTTATGCACTTCCTCACAATGAGTCTTTAACACAAACACACTCGAAAACTCCTTGTTGCAATGCTGACATGTCGATTTCGTTTCACCGTCCGGTGGCTTCTCTTCAGGAGGCGGAGGCGGTGGACTTGGCACCCGCGCCATCTCACGCTCTTCTTGCATCTTACGTCGCTGATTTTCATTATATTGCATGACGAGGTCGAAGCCGAAAGTCTCTAAAAGTTGTTTATACATTTGTGAGTTTCGTTTGGGCGGGTTGCCCTTGGCTACCATCTCGTCTAGTGCAGCTGCTTCGGCTTCTCCTAGCGGCGACTGCGCCCGCGCATCGCTGAACAGACATGAGGTCGCACGATGTGCGTCGAGTAGCTCCCCGGTAGGAAATGACGCGTGGCAGCGATCGCACGAGGCGTTACCTGAGCGAGGGGATCGCGGACTACCTGGCCGGGCGGGGGGCGAGGAACGCGGACCCCCACTGCTCGTTGACGAAGGGGATGTGTTTTTTGGCGACAAGACGTCTTGTAAAATTTTGGCGGGGTCATTTCTATCTGGTTGCTCTACTAAAGGCCGGGATAAGTCCACGTGTCCAGCTGCGGCGAGCTCTTGCAACTTGCCAGCGCGAGTTTGATGTAAAACTGATCTCATATGTATGTCAAGGGTGCTTCCTTGTGTATATGCGACTTTGCAAATATTGCATTTGTAACGTTTGCGGTCGTCTTCCTCGCTTGACGTACTTTTTGGCGTGAGAGTTAAATTTGAAGGAGCGGAACCTGCTCCTGGCGAGACTGGCTGGTTGTTATTGTTCTGTTGTTCTTGCATCGCTCGTTTTAATTTATGCAAGTGACTTACACTGTTGTAGTGTACGAGTAAGATATTTTTTTGGGTAAACGATTCTTTGCAAACATCACATTTGAAAGGTCTATTAGGGTCAAGATATTTCTCCATTGGGTATGTTAGTTTCTCGCCCTTTCTGTGTAGGAGCGTTTTATTATGAGCGGTCAAATATGATTGACGAGTAAACGCTACTTTGCACCGGTGACATTTATATTTTCTAGTAGGGTCATTATAGGAATCTTCTGCCATAGCTTGAGAGTTCAAAAAATCTTCCATGTATTGTTGATCTTTGTAGATAATGGAATCATCTGAGTTTTCAGCGTCATTGTGACCAGACTCGTCTGCCACAGTAGCACTGGAGTCTCTGTCTTCTAAATCAGCCAAATCATCATCAGGTGTTCTCAATTCTTTACGCAACAGCTCTGCCGTAGCGGCATCTAACGCGATGCCTTGATTGGCTTGTAACAAAGGGTTTGATGCAAGACTTCTTTTGAACGCTGCAAGCTCTTCTTCAGAAAGTTCAGAATGTGAGGTCTCGACATGTTTTTGTAGGGCTAACACAGACCGAAAACTTCTTCCACACAAAACACATTTAGTAGCATCTCGGATAACATGATATTGAGAGTGTAATTGGAGTTTTTCTATCGTCTTGAATGCTAAACTACATTGATTGCACCGGTATTTGTACACGTGTTTTTCTGATACTGACATATTAGTAATAGAATTCCGAGCATGTGCTTCCCTGAAATGATTTTGTAATGCATGCGCCGCGTCAAAGTATCTATTGCATCCTTTTTTCCAACAGAAGTAACCAGGACCTTGAGGAGTTTGTTTAAGTTCTAGGTGCCCAGATTCATTTTGGTGTTGACAGAGTTCATCAACATTTCTGAAAGTTCGGTTACAAGTGGAACAGCGTTCAATTTCACCATCAGCGCTTCCTTCTGAACGTGGTGAAGAAATCTCTCTTTCATCATCTCCTTGCCGAGATTCATCTCTTTGTGACTGGTTTGCCCCGTTCAACCAATGGCTTTGGTCAACGAGAAGTAGAAGTCTTTGTAGTCCCTCAGAGTTCACCGAATGTATTTGCATCACATGTCGTTCGAGTGAAGGTCGGTCTTTGAAAGCATCTTGACAAAGTGGACAAATAAAGTGCCGCGCACTGTCAGCGTGTATAGAGTTGACGTGGGCAAGAAGACGATTTTCACTAGTACAATTAAAGTTGCAGTAAGGACAGGCGTGAGGTCCAGGTGTCTCTCGCTCTTCATCGGCACGAGATTGTTGACTTTGTTGCTCTATTTGCGCTTGCTGTTGTTGGTGTTGTTCCAAAAATCGCATCATTTTCTGCTCTTGAGTTAACTCAGGTTTTTGGTCAATAGGTTCTTTAGAATCTGTAGACAAAGAAAATAAAATATTAACCTAGCCTCGATAAAATATTTACATAGTAGGTAATGCGATCAACACAAACTAAATTGTAGCAAACGAACCTCCCGCTACGGAATCTGCTAACCGAATGGATACAGATCTATTCGCCGTAAATCCACAACGTCTACCTACGTCTACGTGAGATTTATCTACAAAAAAGATTATTTCTATAAATGAAACTCCCTATTGTTCAGTGCGAGCGTTTGTTACTTTTCTGAATTGAAGTTAAAAATAAAATTCTTCTCTTTTATATTATTAGTCGGACTCGTTTTGTTTGCAACGTCCCGGCAAGACAAAGGTATCGGTCTATCCATCCCGTACGCACACATTCACAGATGTTTTAATGCTAACGTAACAAGTATATTGTAATTTTGCACACAAAGAAGATACAGGACGAGCAAACAATCATTGTTCATTATTACAAAAGGTTTCGAATATTTCGTTTCGCATCGGATCAAATGCATTGAGAGAGTTGACGTATATGTGACGGTGAGTGAGAGCAAGACGACGATACTATAGACATGTGAGTGTGCAATTATTATTTGTCCAGGGATAAGTCCGCGGCAGCGTGTGAAAGACGCTGGGCTGCATTGTTTACGCTCAAATAAGGAAGGTGAAAAAAAAGAGCCGATGTGGGGACGGTGATTCGTTAATGTAACGTTACAATTATACTCTATTAGATGAGCAACCGCTGCCCGCCCGGCATTTTGATTCTCTATAGAAAAAACACCATATCAATTTAAAGCTAATTGCGCCTACTAAAGTTTACAGATATTGGTAAAATAGTTTGTTAAATTTGTTAATCTTGATTTGTATATATCACAACTACATGAATGCAAAGGCAGATTTTTATATTAATTAAATATAAAATATCTCACAGTCCAACTGAGTTAAAACCAGTTGGCCCCCTGCGGAAACTCGTTCCTTAGTTTTAACCAGCTAAAACCGTTACATCTAATGATGGGGAGAGGGATAAAGTAAATCCGAGACGTAATAATAATCATAGCGCAACTGACCCTAATTCTGAGCCAGAGTGACCAGTGAATGTAATTATTTATGATGTTGAATCGCCGACCGGCCGTCTGGTAGGAGCATAGAACAATGGACCAGGTAAAAGGGACCTCGTCTGCATAAACGCGATCTCTGACGCTTTTTGTCAATGGACAAAGGGTCCTTTCTAAGGAAACACCACATCGTTATAGCGTCGTAAAGTAAGTATTGTGCAGTGTGAGTTTTGTTTTGCGAGATTTAGGTCAGCATTTTTACAATGTGGCGTCAGAAATACAATGGGGTCTGGATGTTTTACTGTCTTCCAGAAACTAAGGTGTTGCGAGTTTGGTTTGTATTTTGAGTAATATACGTGTATGTACGCGAAAAGTTGTTCCATTATGTTAAATTGCGTTTTAATCCTTCATTGTTTCATTCTTATCCAACTTATAAGATTTTAATCTGTTTTGTAAAGGTATTCAAAAATAATAGGTTTATGGCGTAAATTGTGTTCTCAATTAATACATTCAAATTTTGTTTTAATATAAGCTTAAGCATTTCAGGTGTTTTTTTTATAAAAATTGGCTGGCTACGCTGATGGTCAAATAAGTATATCTGTAAATTTTCTTAGTTTTTAGTTGTGTCCAAAAATCATAAGCAATGGTGCTGTTTGCATCATTGTATAAAGGACCGGTTTATATCTGGTTTTGAATGTGCTGATGACGGAGATAGTAACTAATGAAGTAACTTGAGGGGGACCGCCATGTACAAAGAAGGGAGTTTTTAACATACTTCGTGTGAAGAAAGCTTGCACTTTTTAGTGCGTGTGAACTAACAATTCGCTTTCATCAGGTTTTACTTTCTTAAATAACAATGAGTAATAAGACAATTTTTAAAGCTTAAATTCATATCAAACTGATCGTTTATAACTGCACTCTCAATAAGGTGAAAATAAGTAATAAGCATAAACATGAGGTGCACAATGGTGTATGCCGGATTTCTTTCGCCTCCACATTTCTCTCGGAGTTTATCGTATTTCACCGCGGTCATAAACATGCGTCGGGCGATGTGGCCGACGACATTGTACCATGATGTAGCTGCCTCATCACAAGAGGCCAATCATCCTTAATGCGCGACCGCCACATACGTAATGCGAGTCATTGTCCCGTGTGCGGTACTTATGGAAAATTCGCGTTCTCAATTCAAATCTTCTTTCCGTCTCCCTCGCTCGCGGGGCGGAGCCGCCTCCGACCAATGACGGCATCCTACTGTGGCGACACCGTGTAAGGCGTACGTTATTAAAGAAACCTGTTCTAATGTTGAGCGCTTTAAATTAAATTTTGTCCGTGTGTAATTATCTCATTATTGTGATTACGAATTCCTCGCTAAATGCTCATCGCTTAAAATGGAGATTGGTTCTTTGATTGAACAGTGTGACGGCCGTAGCTCTCGATTATGGCGACTATGCGATTACGTACCGACTCGTGATTAACCCGCACATCATAAAAGTATACTTACAAATTAACATGAACAAACTGTATGTTTATTGACACGGAGTACAATAAGAAGTTCGGCTGGTAAAAACTCTGAGTAAAATTGATTAAGGAACGAATCGGTTTAAATTGGAAACCGATAGTGACGTTTCGAAATCACATTCATAAGTCCACTCAGTATTACTTTATCGATACGAACGTCGGTAATGGTTTCGGTTGAATTAATTTTAATGGAATTTTCACGCTTTATAGAAAAATGTTTCGAAATATCTTTAGCACGAGAGTAATAAATAATAAGTTTATACATATTTTGTTACCACGGTATGGTGATAAAAAGTTTGCAGAGCGCGGCATCTATCGGGTTATGGATAAACTTGCATGATGCGCACGCGCCGGTTTGTTTATTATGCATATTTCAGTTTGTTGTAACGTTTATTGTTACGTCGTCGGTACTTACTTATCTAGTTAATTATCATTAAGTAGTAAGTAACAAAGACAACGCCTCGAGGAAGTTAATACACAAACAATGGACTAGTCACGGTTGGAAAATTATCAGTTGACAAATAAGCTATTTCCTTATTACTACTCTATTGAACATGAAATCACAAATGTTTTAAAAAAAGTCACTAAAAAGCTTTTTGTGACCCATGTTGCTTTTAAGGAGGTCTGTAAATTACTTATTGTAACTCAACTTGTGTTTAGGGAGGTTCGTAAATACTACAACTGCACGTTTAAGACACCTTAATTAACGTTTCACTTACCATTATCTTGTTGGTCAAATGGACTGGTTAGCTCCGCTGGCTGTGGGATGACTTGGAACAGCTCGGCGACATCTGGTGTAGGATCTTTACCCTCTGACCGCCGCTGTAGTTGGTGAATCTGTTCCATTTGCAAATGTTTTACAGATCGAACATGCTGCAGAAGTGGTAAACGGTGTGGAGCACCGAAACCACAGAGAGCGCAGCGATATACTCTAGGACGCTCTCGAGGAATTCTCGATGCACAGTCTCGGACATGTCTCAGTAAAAGTGTAGCAGCTTCGTGTCTGGCTCCAGCAGCATGCAATTGTAGTTTATGGGCAGAGTTTGTGTAGTAGTCACACGCACAGCAACGAACTTGCACACCACCTACACCTGCGCCACCAGTACCAACGCCACCACAAAACTTCAGTTTCCATTCATTTCTCGGTCCTCCTTCTTTGACATGGTTAACGTGTTGTAACCTCTGCAAGTGCTTGTCAGTTTTACAATGAAGTTGGAAATTTGCTTTTAGGTTTGTCTTATACGTGCAAAGTTTACACACATAATGACCGGCGACTAGCGCTAGAATTTCTTGTTCTCTGATCTTTGTTCGATCTTGCGCTAAGTGGTGACCTAACGCTTCTAAAGAATCCGTTGAGAAGCAATTGCAAATGCAACAGTGGAAAGTTCTTTCAGGTTCAGGATCAGCCGGCTCTGGTGGTGGCTCCATTGCTTCAGGATTGAGACCAACGTCAAGGTGGGCACCCAGTTCAGGTGGTGATGGCCCAGGGCCTCCGGTCATTAGCTGAATCATCAAAGCTTGGTTGTAGGCCATATCAGCGAGAGCTGCTTCGGGATTAGATGGTGGGGCGTCTCCTGCATGAAAGTGTAAAAGACTTTCTAGTTGCTGATGGCTTTGTTGTCTATGATGAAGTGCTGATAACGTCTGCATATGTTTGACATTCTGTTGCAGTACGAGCATGTTATGCGTATGCTTTTCTGATGTCATGTGTATTCTCAGATTACGAGCAACATTTGTTTCATAATTACATACATCGCAGCGAAAAGTAGGCTTTGGCTTTTGACCTAAAGGTGAATGATGTGGCAAAGGAGGTTTGTGAGGTCCAGGAGGAGTATGTTGAGGAGGAGGAGGTAGACTTCCTTCACCTGGGTTCCCTCCATTTTGTAACTCTTGCATATTATTTAAATGTTTGTCTGATTGCATATGTATACTAAGGTTTCCTTTTGTCGTAGTTGAATAATTGCACACTTCGCATCTATAAGGCTTGTACCCACAAGTATAAGTTTCACCGCGGGCTAACCGAGGATGAGGTTGACCAGCTATGCAATAAATACAACTTGTCTCAGCTTCAGGGTGCTTTTCTTTCATATGTATTTCTAATGTTTCTTGATACTTGTAATGCCAGTTGCATTTTGGACATTTCAGGGTTTTACAGGAATTTCGACTATGCATACCAGCAAGAGGACCTCCCAATCTTCCTGAATTTAGAATTAGTTCACATTTTGGGCATTCAGCCCCTGATGGGCGTCCTCCAAGATGATCTGGACATACTCCTATCGTCGTTCCCGATAAAAAGGCAGGTGGTGTCGCTTGGAAAGGTGGTGATGAATTCGGACTCGCCCTAGGTTGAACTGAAGCATTTATCGTATGAGGATGCGCCACAGAGATCAAGGAATGTTGTGGAATCAGAGATTCAGCTATTGATCGAGGAGGTCTCCATTGGTTAGGGCTCGGTCTTCTATCGTCGCATGTTCCATTGGGCAACATTGAGTCATTTTCTCTATCAGGTGTCATCAAATCTGGTCTCTTTTCTATTGTCGGACTTGATAACTCCGACATGTTTGCAGGGCTTCCTGACGTTGACATACGTGGAGGCGCTGCAGCTCCCACTGGTTCCAAGAAGGATACTAAAGCTTCTTTGTCCTTACCGACGCACTGTATTATCGCTGAAGCGTTTTCTCTCGCTAATGCATCACGTTCAGAGTCAAGTAAAGATAAACTATGGTCCGACTGGGCATGCGCTACAAATGATTTAGCATAACCAAAACTCAATTTGCAAATAAAACACATGAGGATCGGTTTGACAGGAACGCTGACAGGGCACTCTACTGGAGGCGATTGTGGTCTCAGGAAATCCTTTCCACCTCGAAAGCTAAAAACTCTATAGCTGTGCATAACAGGTGCATCAGGTCTCGCACGCGCTCGCTCTGCTGCTAGTCTTCCGTATAGAGCGCCATACAATGAAGGATTTCTCGACACGTAAAAGGCGCTAGCTATTTGGGGGAATTCCAGCTGTCTCTCGACCACATTGTTGTCTCGACTGTCGACTATGCAGCCTGGTTCTATCTTAGGCAGATCAGACAGACTAGTCTCTCCCTCAGACAGTTCAGGGTCTTCGATAATGTAAGCCGAGCCATCGGGATTGTACACGATCTTGCCGTCAAAGCGTTCTACATCAGAAGACAGCGGAGGTGAGTCTCGCCTGGAGGTGAGGTCAACGGCGTCCGGTGCGGCAGGCGGTGAGGTGGGCGCGGGTGCGGAGGAAGGAGCAGGCGTGGGCGCTGCGGGTGCCGCTGGTACGTTCCGTGGTTCCTCCTCGGGGCTCATCTCGCCGTCGTCGTCGTCCGGCTCGAGCGCGACTGAGCTCTGCGGGTCGTCGCGCTTGCGGCGCCGCTTGCGCTCCGGAGGCGGGCCGCTAGCGGTGCCGCCGGGCTGCAGCGGCGTGGGCATGGCGCCGGGCGTCAAAGGCCGGCATCACATGCTCTCCTGCAACAAGAGATGATTCCCGTTAGCGACGTTGCTTGCTGTCTTTTAACTACGATAATTTTATCTAATTGCAAAGTAACAGCAACATGCAATCCGGTACAAGAATAATCTACAGTTTATTCCAATGTATTCATAACTATGCAAATGAAAAATTACATGGCCATTAATCCCGTTTAAAATAAATATGATCCGGCCTGACCGCTCCAAATCGTAATCAATCACCTATTTCTCACGGGTCAGTTTCACCCAGTTAACTGAAGGTGACTGTTGAATGGGATTGTGTCAAGCGTCCGCGTCACCGGAAGTGGGTTGGGCGATCGTTTGTGGCACTTTATGTTGTTTTCCCAAACTTAGATACCTATGATTCCCCCATATAGATTACTTATTAGATTTCGTGAGACGACAAATATTTACTATATCAAACATTACACACTTTTAATGAAAACGTCTTCACTCGAGAGAGATATAACTGATAACAGTTGTTCCCATACGTGAGATATGACTAAGGACGTACTCGTAGGTACTTATGTATGTGCCTACTCAAATTAAAATACATGGTAATCGTTATCAGCTCGACTTTTGCGCAAACACATACGATCAATTTATCCATTTGACAAGCTGTCATTGGTGACACCATTACAATTAAGCAACCGACAAACTCACATCTCTACACATAAGTTTCACTATTTGTAGGAACTTGTCATTCCAATTTGCACCTTATTATTAGTTCTTTATAGTATATTTCGTGGAACATGTAATAGAGACGAACTGATAACGCAAACAGGTAATCTACAATGAAAATTCGTTAAAAACGAGATTAAGCCGTCATCTGTGTTATCTTGAGCGTTATCAAAGGTACTTGTACCTAAAATATACCTAACGAGGGTTAAAATAATATATTTAAGTTGACAGTTGAGATATACAATGAAAACTGTCACATGACTAAGAAAATTGATTAGATTGATATTTCTGCTTCAATAAACAAGAACAACGTTCCTTATATTGTCTATATATCACCTATACATCATGATTAGTAAATATGAGAGATCTCTAAATACTCAGTTGAAATTGGTGAAAAATAACTAACTGACGTCATACCTTCTTGGATATGATCGTTAGTAGTATACCTGCTACCTTTATTTGATAAGTAAATACGTACTTTGTTCTAACTTTGTAAGTTTTGCATTAGCACCTGCTAAGCGAATAAGCTTATAAAATTAACTAAGGAAAATTTTGAACAACTGAAAAAAAATACAATTATAAAAATATTAATTTGAATTGCTATCGTGATAATTTTTTTTTTCGTTGTGGTTTTGTAGTTCCTACTTTAAGTATATTAAAATTCTCAAACGTATAACTCATACGCATAAATTCGCATAAATTTCTATTATGTGAGTTTTTTTACTTGAATAATAATACATAGTACTTATCAAATAAAGGTGACGTATACAGTATACGAGCATACCCAAGAACCGATGACGTTGGACAGGCAGTAGGTACCTACTAGGAAAATGATTTTATTCATTTATTTAACAAATCAGCCCCCAAACAACTACACACTATAATTTTTAATAATGGATTTACCTTCTTACAATATAATATTTTTTTTATGATGATAATTCTTAATTCTTCTACGTAAATATTACTTAAATTTGTATGTACTTTAATTATTAAGTACCCTGGAATTACTTACTCACCAAAAATATTATACTCTGATTTCGAAGTCACACGAGACTAGATGAAGCAAACCAGATTTAAATAAGTTATTTAATGTCAATGCACACGCGTTCGATAAAACATGTTTCCCTTGACTAACCATATAAGATTAGCAAACAGGTAATTATTAAGTATTAAGACATTTCAGACGAATTAACTGACTAATTTTAATTGCGCAATGCATAACTAATCATTCTGACTAATGAATGATTCAGGATGTGTGTAAAGATAGTGGCAAATATATACTAACCACAATATTGACCAAATCTTACACCGGACGCGACACTGTGACTGATAAGCTTCGAATGAGAATATTTTTAGCAATTGGGTTTTTTCTATAACTGGTGTACGGGCGAGCACTTATAGCCGCACCTTTAATTGTTTGCTTTTTCAACCATCGAGTGCGTAGGGCCCTTGAATTAGACGCGTCGACGTGCCTGCGTTGATAACTTATATCGAGGACTTTAGTAATGTAAATAAAATGAATATTATTGAGATACACCCACAATGAATAAAATATTTCCTTATAATCAGATTTTTTTATGTTAAAATGCCTACATTTTCGTCTATAGGCTAACCTTTGGGACTCATTATAGCTACACTTTGTGCTTAAACCTTTTTTTGCCGTCAGGCTACATACTTACCTGATGATAAGAGGTGATATGGTCGAAGATGTTTTATCACTGGTAGGTAATAAATAGGTGAAAAACTCAAGCATCACACGCGGCTCGTCACCACCATTAGACAATTTAGACCAAACCTAGCAGGGCTCAGCCTTGTTCCAGAACGAATTCTGATGTAGCTATTAGTTGCACTATAGGTCCTAGTTCTATGAACGAGGACTAGGATCTTTAGTGCATTTGGAACATTTGTGTTATATACCAATAAGGGATTGCTAGGGTAGCTCATTGGGAAAATTCACATTACAAAATTACAAATTTACGAGAGAAAAAATTATAGTCATGTGCGGGATTCGAACCCGCGTCCATCCACCCCTTTAGCCGGGGTATGCTCTAACCAATATTAATAATGTAATTCACTTAGCAGGCGTCATTGCAAACTTAACAATATTAAAATTATAAGGTTGCGTCATCATTTACAAGTTTAAAACCAATTGCAAAATTGGTCTTGTTTGTAGTACAACGCAAGTTGAACTATAGGTGTCGCTCCATCCCAATACGATGGTTGCATGAAGAACGAGAGCAAGAATTACAGTTATAAGTCATTGTGTCATGTTAGCTCAATTGGTTAGAGCATACCCCGGCTAAAGGGGTGGATGGACGCGGGTTCGAATCCCGCTCATGACTATAATTTTTTCTCTCGTAAATTTGTAATTTTGTAATGTAGTTCGCCTAGCAGGCGTCATTGCAAACTTAACAATATTAAAAAAAAATCACATTACCTACACCACCAATGAGACGTCACTGAAGAACTAGTCAACTTAAAACAGGAATGCAAATAAAACAACAATGCTTTGAAAAGAGTGCGCATCGACCACATGAGCCAAGCGGGTTACACCTAGCTTCTTACCCTGCGAAGAGAATCCAGAATGCATGGCTACCCTATGCTAGCAAAGAATTACTGGGCCAATCCAACTTCTGTCTTCGTAGTTCTACTTACTTATTAGGTACTATGCATTGAAATTGATTGCCACATTCCAAAAATACGCAGTTTACTTTTATTAAGTATACGACTGATGAATGAAAGAGCCTATCAGCGGCTCCGATCCCGATATATAATCTGGGAATTTTCAAGAAGATAAGAATAGGTAGGTATCTTCTAAGCAAGCGTGCTGCAGCGTCCACCGCGTTACCACTCACCGCTAGGATAGATTTGTTAACAAATGCTCGCTAACGTACAAGACAGTTTATTAACCTGCTTGCCGTTCTATGATTTTCCTTAGTTTAATTACACAGTAACTAGAGTTTTGTCAATGTATGTTTAAAGAAATAAAACTTATTATTAGAAAACACGCAATGACACGTAAAAAGTGCTAATTGCAATAATAATTATTGTGGTTCTCCAGAGCAAGAGTAATTTGTAGATCATTTTGCAGTGCTAATGTGTATGGAAATTATGCAAAGAGCTTGTAATTATCCTCGAGGTGAATGTTCTGTAATGCTATAATTTTCCACTAACATTATTTTTACATGTAGGTGTGCAACTATCTCATATTATTTATTTATTAGCCACGCTTCTAATAAGAATAAATAGCTGCGAATTAGAAACGTTGTGTCGTGATATAAAACAACACGAAGTAACAGCGACTGAAGAAACGATTATAACAGCAAAAGTATATCATTAAAACAAGGAAAATGAAAAGGCTGAACTGTAACCTGTCTGTAATTTCTGTTTTGCAAATGGTGTGCTTCGACACTGCACTGGATGTAGTTAATGTTTAATGTGGGCGCACGTGCCAACGTTCCCAGTGCTCACAATCAGTGGCGTTGTCAATTTCCACCAATACCCCGATGTTCATTGCAGAACTAATTTCCGATAAAGTCACACACATCCTCATAATAACGTTAGCCACATTGGAGTGCAAATTACACGAATACGCGAGCGTGTGAGCGTGAGAAAAGTACGGCGGAAATAATCGCGTATGTGTGCGCTGACACTGACGCATTTGCTCGTACGCACTTCGCCACACACTCACACATGCAAAGGCCCGCATCCAACTCGTCTACAATAGTTATCAAGCCCATCATAATGAAGATGCGAGCTTTTCAATACATTAATGAGGCTCCCTCTATGTTATTGATAGTAACGAATGAATGCCGTTTTTGTCAATGTCCAATTTATGGACACCGACGTGCTTGATCACTGGCTAATCCCACTTGTTCGACTAAAAAGGAATGCCAATTCAATAGAAGTGAAATTACAAATGATAATGAAAGGTTTATCATACCGGATTGGTGATAAAGCCTATAATTAGCAAAACCAAACACCATGAGAAGCTAATCAACACACTCGTTACCGTATCCACCGAATGGGAATTCGTGATCCATGTATCACTTTCCAATGAGAATTTACTAGTTGAAAATGTGACGTTTGCAGGCCGAACTACTTTATTGCTACGAGCGGAGTTGTTCGAAAATAGAGAATAGAACGTTTTGTTGAAGAATCATTAGACCAGTGTAAATTATGGGCAGTATATAATGCAAGTATCTGGCTGGACAGTGGGAATGGAAATCGCGACGTTTGTCACAAGCGAGGAAATTAAAGCGTCACTCGGAGCAGTAACAAATGCCAACAAGCGTAAAACATTAGCGAACGGCGGATATGCAGTAAGTAGCGTTTCTGCAAACGCAAGAGGCATCGTAACGAGAAGAGGCCGTAACTGCGTCCATATTAATAATCGTGGGTTATTACGAAGGCCCTCATTAACTCGCCCGCCGCTCGCCCAACAAAACCGCAAAACACTGCTAAATAATTACCCTAAGAGAGCTTTCTTCACGAAAACATCGTAAAATTACATTAAACAACATCTACCTACTAAGACAGCGCAAGGAATTACAATAAATAAAGTATTAAGCTGGCGTTGTCAGGCACCGGACTAAAAATGTCGAAAAGCGATTAATGGAAATAAAATTGAGCGAGTCCGAAAGAACGATTTACTTAATACATTGGTTATAAGTGAAGGGAATGTATGTAAAACGTTGCACGTAATGGAGGTAGTCTCGTTAGACGTGGGAACGGCGAGCCGAGGTTTGCTACTACATGGTAAGGATCGCGTTCGACAATGTCCACCGTTAGGGCCTAAGTTTAAGCCTTCATTAATGGTAATAGTTTGAACCCCGCTGGAAATGGCTCTTTTTGCTCATGTCGGTTGAAATACGGTAATAGTCATGTTCGACACAAGACGAGCATAGCATACCCATATAATAAAAGGTAAGATAATGCTAAATTCTTAAAAATCAGTCTTATCGACACAAAGATACGTTAAAAATTGAAACTCATCCATTCAGTTTGTATAAATTAGCTCCCGAAGAGTTAATACTAAAACAATACATAAGACGTACTGTCTCTACTTTTTCTCATCATATCACCACATATTTTGACTTCTTGCGATTTCTTTATTTCGTCATCTTAATTTTTTTTTACATATAATTGCTGTCAAATCTCCAAACATCTAGCAAGCAACTGCCTTAAAAAAGACAAATCAATTGTCATCTTAGACTGATATCTTATAAGATGTTCCGAATCTTACGAACAATGTTCTTGTGGCCTTGTCTTATAAGATTAAGTATCAAACCCAAGAATTTGGAATAAGGAAAACATATTGTAACCTATTGGCAACTTTACCAAATAATATAAGAGTTAATTAAAATAATAGAAACGTGTATTGTATTCTCCTGTTCGATACAGTCATTAATTAAAACGGCTCTCTAATTTCACACGTTGAAGTGACAACGCAAATTCGTAAGCCTAGTGTGTTTGTAATTACAAAGCATTATTTAGGTGTGAAACTTGAAACTTGTTTTCATTAACGAGTCTTCGCTGCTTTCTCATTAATTTGTCATTTTAATTAACAACAAACAAAATAACGTCTGGTAAACCATAGAACTCGAGAGTACATAAAGTAATCTTTGAATTGAGATCATAAAGCGGATGATTTTATGATTTATTTGCTTTTGAAGCTAATTGTGTTAGGTGCTCGCTGGCCTTCATTGTGGGTAAAAACCTTTGATCGTTGTGGCTCAAAGCCGAGTCCAATAGAACGATGAGGTTTTTCATTCAGGAATCTTGGTAGCCGATGTCTAGTTAATATGAAGTGGGGTCTTCAAAGATGTTATTATAATAGACATTCAGAAATCTTAATAAGGCATCTAACATTAAGAATTTAAAAGCCATGTAGACTTCCAGAGGGCAGGCATCGCGTGAAGACTCCAGGTAACCTGGCAGGCGCCAGAATGGTCTGCCTTTTAGGAACCGTCAATTTGCGTCTGTAATTATTGCGGACCCTTCGATACTTATATCTATTTTTTCCAAACTTAATTGTTGCAACAGATGACTTTTTTGTCGAAACAACTCAAAGAGAGCGGAAAGGCATCAAACGCTGCGTCGAATTTGGAAATAATTATACATAAATAGTCCCTTGAGCGGCCGATTAAGACAATTTCCGAGGCAAATTGCCGCAGACGATATAATAGCACACGCTCTCCTCCGTCATAAATAAATCTGGATTACGTTTCTGTACGAGATTAAGATTGATTCGATCTCGATGCTTTCTGCTATTAATGTCTACACGAGGTAATGCTCGGCCCGTGTTAATATTTTTTAATATCATTATTCGTTTTTGTGGGTGCATGTGATTTGTGAGATAATTGCGTCGGACAAATTGGCGGGCGTCATTAGGGAGATAACGGGTGGGTTCAATCGGCTCGTAATTAAAGATCGATACACGTGAAATAATTAATTAGTGGACGGTGTCGGATCAGAACGGAGGCGCCTCGGGGAGAGCCACAAAAAACAATGACGTGCGGTTTTGGCTGCGCCGGCGCCGATGCCTCGCCGGCGACATCCGCCGCACTACGTCTATAATTTTGAGACCTCGAATTAGTCTTAATCTTGTTTCACTGCGATGAGCGTGACGCCAACTTAACATTCTCCAGAAATGTGTCATTAACTTTAATTTGTATGATTGGGATTTTTTTATAATTTCAGGGTTAACAAACAAAAGAACTTCGACAAAGTCTGCCCGGTAGACAAAAGGAAATAAAAGTTGAGGTTAAATTTTACGATTGTGGTGCCACAAAGTTTCTCAAGAGTCGGGAGCGCTCAGCAATGTCGACGATAATGACGAGTAAAAGAATCGTAATGTCGGAACAATTACTTAGGTAAAAGCTTAACATCAAAGAAATACTTTTTATTACTTAACATTGAGCTCAAAGACATTAGAGATGCATGGAAGCGAATTTTCGTCACAAATCACAAGAGAAAGAGTGACACCAGAGCTACACGGTAGCTAAAATAAATATATAAAGTATACCTACATACATATCGAACATCAGCACGCCTTTATTTATATGTCAAAAGGGTCGGCAACAGTTTCTAAGCACTCCCGTTACGCTAGACATGTTTTGGTTCCGTGTATTAGGGGGCGAACATTGTCATCTACCGTTCACACTTCCATACTCCAGACTCCATAAACACAACTGTCCGACCCCGAGGCTAAAACCCAGAATATCTTGATTCAACAAGTTAAAATGTGTTATTTTGATAAATACCAGGTGTTTCATTTAGTACTATATCACGAGAGAGTCCAAAGTTTTAAGAAGCTATTAAGTATTAGCACAGAATTAATGTATTATTACTGGTTATTAGTAAGTTACAATTGTATAGCGATAAACAATAAAGAAAATTCTGTAACCCATTTTAAGACTAACCTAGTTCTTTTGATTTGGCCCAAACATTTTTATTGGGAAAAGTTACATGTTTTTATAGAAACCGTCATAAGTGTAAGACTTGGACCGCACAGTGTCGTGTAAGGTGTTGACTTCGTAATGGACGATTCGAAATCTACCTGCGCTGGAGAAAGGGGGAATACAGGTAACAAAGGGGGAAAACAGAAGGAGGGGGAAATTTTTACGTTGAGAGTAAATTGTAAAATTAGTTTGCTTTAACTATTATTTAATGTCGTTCCGGAGATGGGAACAGGGTGACAGTTCACAATTGTGAGAATTTCTACGAAATCGTTGACAGACAAATTTGAATGGATAATTACTTCAAGCTTGTCGTTGAGTTGTCGACGGTTTAATTTACGTGGGTTATATTTTATTTTCTGTGCATGGTAAATTGAGGTTTGTGAAAGCTAGTTAACTTTGACTGGTGAGTATGATTAAAGCTACGACTGAGTGATTCTAACAATGTTATAAGTATTAAAATAGAATTGGCAAATTACTCATAAGGTTTTTCCGAAATATAAATATTCATATATTTGATACAAAATTTGAAGCACATGGGTTCTTATAGGAAGGAGTAGGGAGTAAGAAAAATCTAGAAACAATGTTCTTGATGGTCAGCTTGGTGAGATGATATGTAGCTGAACATGTGATCTTATTAAATAGTTGGAGCATGCTGATTCAAAATTACTCAATTATTTTAATCAGCGGTTTCGTGCAATCTGCCCCAGAATCAATAAACAATCAAAGTTCTCACGATGCTTCGATACGTTACTGAAATCAGTGTGAGAGCTCTAACTCTGTATCGCGATGCGTGTGCGCAATTAAAACGAAACCTACAATCAGCCGCCATGTTTGTACACGGACGATGTTAATAGCGTTCAGTAATTACATACCAACATCATGCCAACGTTGCTTCTCGGAAGGCTGATCAAATTAATAGAAGCCATTTTAGGTACACGAACATCAAATTCTATCCGAAAATTATGGACAATGTAATGTAAGCGCGACAACAACAATGTGTTACGTCATACGAAGATTACTGCAGCAAGAACGGTAACATTGACCACAGAAATCAAAACATACTGTTGTCAATATTATCGTTTTCATTCCCTATACAAACTGCTCAACTAACATCAATGTAGCATAGAGCTGCTTGCTTTGTCAGTTCTTACATCCAAAACTAAGAGCTTCGAAATACTTGAAATATAAAAAGCTTGGTAATACCGCGCAACAGTGTCACGAGTCGAGAATTTCATATCGCTAAATTTACATGTAGGAACCCCATTCGTGGAACTAGCGAGGCCAACCTCCCCGTCGTTATATCCGGGAAAGAATATCTAAATTCAATTACAAAAAGGCTTCTCCACGAGGTGTGCCGCTGCACCCGCGCCTCCTCCAAAAAGGGTGTATAACAACTCAATTTCTCCATATTATTAAGACGGTGGGGTGCGGGCTGGATAGGGTGGCGTGGAACACAAAAAGAATGCTAATTTAAAATTCTTATTGCTGTGTTTGTATGCGCGCGCGCTTTATGTATCATTCCCGTAACAAAAGGCGGAGGAGAGAGCCGCCCGAGCGCGTAATTTCAATCTAATATTCAATTTGAGAAGTATCGCGAGCTCCACCCGACATCTTTTATTTATATTCCTTGAGAACATTTTCCTTGGTTTCACAGATCATAGGAACGGTAGACATGCGAGTGCTGTATGTGACTTCTTCGCGTTATGTTAACGTCACTGCATAGCTAGCAAATGTTTTTTTTTATAACTGTGTACGATTCAACATACTATCATGTACACAAATATTTTTTATGTATTATCTATGATGATGACGTTTTCAACTACATTATAATTTTTTTTATGCGTTTATTAACAACACACTACAAACGAAATATAAATCATTGCCGCGTTGTCTAGTTGGATTGCAATTTGTTTATTCGTTGAGCCAAGTGCCTGCAATTTGATCACGCGTCGTCATCGTCTGATAAGTTTAAGGAAATCAGATGGGCTGCCGGCTCCTACGAACCCAATGTCTCTACACCAAACGGCCCAAAAAATGTAGCAACTACCAAGATTTGCATATTTGAGGCGCTTAAGTCACTCTGTCCAAGTAGCTGCGGCGCCGGTCTTCACGTTTGTTTCGGAAAGATGTGACGGTGCTAAAGTGTCAATATACATTGTATACTATCATTATCTTCCTAACCTATGAAGCTTTGTCAGTTGGTACAAATTGTATTCTGTAAAAACACAAATGAAGGAACAAGAACAGAAAATCGCCTCGTTTTCATCTCTAACCACCTGGATGGTCTTGATAGTGGTAATAGTAAGGTGGCAAAGAGCGTAGATATGCGCCCAATATGCAGCAACACCCCTTTCAAATCAACGTGACTATTGTCATTTGGCCTTTGATGGCATCCAACAAAAGAATACGCAACACTTTACTTTTCACCGTATCTTACTTAACAGAAGGTTCCAAGACTGTGACATCTCAATAGGCCATCCAGTTTTGATAAAGAGCACTAAATTAGATTCGATATCTCAATCTAACGGTCGAACATAATTGCTTCATTCCCACGGCGAGAAGAAAATAAATTTCACCGGTCACAATGGGTGCTTTCCACAGACAATTCGCGTCTAAACGGGGGGCGATGGTCGGCTAATGTTCAGATCGTGATATATTAACCAAGGAGCTAATAGTGACCTCTTACCATACCGCACCTTATGAACACACACTTGTAAACGACATCGCACTGAATACGGCATTTACTAGACACTTTCTAAACCAAATTAAGTATCTTGTCTGAAATAGAGCGTACGTCAAGGATGACAATAGATCCTTTAATTTCAATTTGTCACGATCACGAATTTGCATGAATCAAAAAGGTTAAAGGTTTCGTTCCTAGACTTTTGGTAAGTCAAGGTGATATAAATATGCCAATTGTTTTAAGGTCAGTTTTGTACGTCTGCTTGGTGAATTGATCTGAAATAAATGAGTCTCATTTATCCTGTTTTATTTATCTGTTTATTTTTTTCAGAGATCAATAATTATTAACAGCATTAATATATAAGAACTTTCTTTTAGACGTGGTATCTTAGAATAAAGATAATACGAAGATGAGATGAAGGCACACCACTATATTTCCACGGTTTAGCAAAGTCCTCCCCAATAAGGGGGTGATTGGCATAACCCCTACGCTAGCAGGTTTCTTGGGGATCGCAGTGTAATATGGCAGTTATTCAGAAGACACTGTTGCCCACCTTGAGGTATTTTCCCTTTGTCGCCTTTTACGCTCAGGAAGACATGGGATTGCAATTCTAGCGCCGCACCTCACAGGCTGAGAACGGAAGAAGACATAGGCGAGCTTAATACCAATAAGAATTTCCCTGCACCTAACCTTCATGCCGGGTTATGTAGTGCTCTGATTGAAATATATAATAAATTTGCATCGACCGTGTGGCCATTGGATAACTGAGAAGGTAGGTTTTTATTTATATGTACTTGCTCGTACATTCGTCGATAGTAAAAACTGTAAGAGCTGTAAATGGTAACCGCATGGGGGCTCTCTCGATGTGACTGCACCGTCATACATCGCGTTATGGTTGCGATATTTGATACTATTGGTTGCAATATTTGATACTACTCTGAGAAATTAATTTGACAGATGGGAAGATTGAGACTAATATAGAGTATTTCTGATCTCATTCAAAGATAAAACACAAATGAATTTAACCACTAGTTACTCCGTGATAAGTTTGATTTTTATTGCACTCTATGAGGAAACATCAGTAATACAAAAAGTCCAAGTATCTCATTCAGTATTAAGCAGATTATTCAGGTGATACAGATACTAGGCAGTAGGTTCTATTCTCTACAGCAAGAGTCCATCTTGGTGGGTACCATCGCTGTGTCAGATATTCTATCTTGAATCAGTGGTGTGGAAACAATACTATGTTTAGGCGTAAAGGGCACTATTGTAAATGCAACAGGGCAAACGAGACATACGAACTTACGAAGACGCCGGCACTGCTACAGTCATGGCTCACATAACGCTTACCATCAAGCGGGCGACTTATAATATATAATGTCTTCACTTCATTATAATAATATACTGATTATCTTCGTGCAAAATTTCGTCAATATCAGTTCAGTGGGGCATGTATCAAACTTCCATAAGAATTTACACATTGAAGATATTAGGAACAAAAATCAAGTTAATGTACTCGTATTTTGCAGTATGTGGTCAAAATCAAACAACATAGGTTCAGAGTGAAGGAAAAACTAGTATGACAAATATCGGTTAGCAATATTGAAAAGCCAATATAGATGATTTTTTGAATAAAAATTATGACTACACATAAGTTATATTCCGATTTCATATTAAAAAAAACAATCAATTAGGACACTTTATAAAGTTCAAAAACACATACTTGAGGCTATGAAAAAAGATAAGTAAGGTAAGCCAAGTGTGGTCATGCTTTAAACGCACCAATAATGACAGTCCCACAAACAAGAACTTCCCATGCAAAACGTTTCACACATCACATTAATACCAAACTATTAGATTGGTTGAGGAGTGCGCAAGTAACTATTGTCATACAAGTCGGCCATCAAACTCGCTAAGTATAATTCTTAAGTTAGTTAGTGTGTGCAGAAAGCGTGCGCGGGCGTTACTGATAATTTGCAAGACGACGAATGGGTCTAGTGCGCTCACCGTAACAGCAATGGCGATAGCGGTTTGTATTAAAATGTCTCTCAGGTACATAAGGCATGTCTGTAGTTATCTTATGGTGGCAGTTGCATCAATTAGAGTGATTCAGATTTGCAAAATGGTTTCTGGTATATAAATACATAATGCCATTAAAAATTAAATAAAAGATGCAATGATAATTTTTTCTTGGAGCTCTTACATGACCCATTGTATCATCGTTATAATAATCTTGATATAGAATCATTAATTTACGTCAGACGTAAATAATATCGAAGCTATTATGGTAAGGTAGTCATACCCGCTACTAATTATGTATTTACGAACTAAGGATTAAAAGAAATTGATTACAATTAAAAAGACGGCTGTAAAGCTGTAAATCAAGAGCCCCCATCTAATATCATAAAACAAAAAATAATAAAAATGTTATATGTTCAAAATCAAGATAAAACCGACATTGTCGCATGATAAATGATCGGATTTAAATTTAGAAGCTAAAACCTGGGTTCCAGAGGTCCTTCCATAACGAACGCGACGAGCCTCGTTTATAATTATAATTAATATTCTCACAGTATTAGACTGCTCGATGGTAAAAAAAGATATTCGACGCGAGAATTAATAACAAACAAATGGGCTACCTGCGGTGTTTTTTGTGTGCCCCCACAGGTAAGGCAGCGATGATGGGAGAAACTCATGTGTGTCTGTCTTAAATTTTAAACAATATTGTCCGATTTTGACACGGTTGCACCTTTTTGTCGATGCGGCCCTTCATTCATAGGAAGCGCCCACGATAGAAAATAAAAAAGTATCATGTGTACTTAGGCTGCGATTTCGCTACTGGACGACAGATGGCGATGTGACACTTGAAACATGATGTTACCTGTAACAGAAGAAGCATAATTTTAATCAAAAGCTCAAGAAATATCATGTAATAAATACTAAAGGAATGGCTCATAAATGTAACATAAATAACTAAAGAACCTTTCCTTCCAAGGTTTCGTATTTCTCTACCACTGTGACCCGATTAAAAAAAACCAAGCTGCATTGGAAACAAGAAACCAACGATTCGAAATCCTGAACAAAAGAAGGGAACTCTAAATGTGATACCATAATGACAAAACAGAAATATGATTTCGATTACACGGTGCGACGGCGAGAGCACGATCAAACTGTCGTGGGTGTGAAAAGGACAGAAAATTGTTAATAATAAAAATGTTTTATTTGTATAGTGGGGTAAAACACCCCCGCTGCGGGCTGTTTGATCCTGCATCCATCATCATTATATTAACCGATTTAACACTTTTGAACAGATTCCTGGCCGGTGTGATTCCATTCATATATAAAGGGACAAATGTACAAAGCTGAAGCAAACAGATTATGGAAGATTATCATTTATTTCGTGTACAATTTACTTATTCCATATCGGTAGCTCACCGCTAGATGATGAATCGAGTACGTTATCGATTTAAGTCAATCTAGGTTCTACTGCCCATGTTAGGTGAGTGCCTCCAACGGCTCCAACCTGGTCTATAGAATTCTCTTTTTGGTCACTTCTAGAGGATTAATAATTACGGGATCCGTGGTAACTGGGTCATGTTATTTTATCAGATCTCTAATTAAGGCGCCTTCAAGTACACTTGGCCCATTGTCTTTGCTCATTTTAAATATGACGTATTGATAAACTAAACAAATCGTTCATATTACGTGAACGAGTTGGGCTCCACAAAAAATTGTAAAGCTACTTTTGGTAGCGACTTAGCGAGTACGGATTTTGTATCCGATTGTATCGTATAAGGCGAACCCCCGGCATTATTTTATTGCATAATTGGAAACGTTTTTACGTCAATTATTTCTCTCAGTACCATTAATTGACATGTCCATGTGATTATAAATAATTTAACAGTTCTATGTAGTTCATTTGAAATTGCCTTAATGTCGAATTACCGCCGCGTTATTCAGGAAGTGTAATTAAATGAAATGATGCATGTCGATATTAAAATGGGCATTGATATGCAAAATCGGATCATTATGGGTTCGGGCGGTGGCCGGCCGGTCCCATGCTTGTCCACAAATTTTGTTCGCTAATCAATAAGATTTGACCCTAATTCCAATTCCGATTCAATAGTAACAATCGTGTTTGCTAACAATGGCGTCATTGTTTTGCTTTGTACTATTTATCAAGTGAGCTTTTACAATAAGAGAGTAAGCTACCCTTTTTGTACTATCACCCTTACTGCACTATATCTTTTTAATATATTGCTTATCATCAAATAAACAACTTAGCAATAAAACATAAACGAACAAAGTTACAAGTTATAATATTGTAGAAGGGCACGAGTAAGTCTGGACTGGACCTAACCCAATAATTACAGACAGTGATTATATCCGCGATAAGACTCATTCTGCTAATTACTCCCTAAAGCTAAACGAACAAACCGCTCGCTTTTTGCCATCGACATAATTTAATAAGCGTATTAACCAAGCCGATGCCATAGATAGGTGCGTGGCCCCGAGCGGTTCTCGCTAATACCTTTATAATGTTGCTAATATAGAACATTGTAAATACATTTTGTATGAGACACGCTCTCGTCCTAAGGTCAAAGAGGAATGACCATGTGAACGCGTAATGAAAGTCGGGAGACGCATTTGACTCAAATCACAGCCGTTCAAACTCATTCGCATTACAATCAATTTAAAACACTCGAGTACTACTATGACATTGCGTCTGGGCAACCGTCGCGTGTGGCGAGACCGACACAACAACCGTTGATTCAATAAAATGGAAAAACATTATTCGCTTGTTTGATACGACCAAGTTCAATATTGATCGCATCTAAACAACGTCGACGCATGCGGTCGCAGCGTTGTTATGTAGTTAAAGAATGTTTTATGTAGATCGGTAATAAAGCCGTGTCACTCTGAGCGTGGATGCGAGAGTTGAGCTAACCTTGCGATGAATGAGTCCCATTAGCATCTCATAGGTTTAATTAGGGAACCACGCATCGGCCAGTCGCCCACGTCACCGGGCCCGTGTGTGGGCAATCAAATTAGAGACACGCGGACAATAGAAGTGAGTGGAGCGACCAACCCCACGACAAAACGTTTTCTCGCAATCTTCGATCACCGGATTAAGGGAGTCTCGTCTCGCACGTTTTATCTCCGATTGTCCGCACTTAACGCGCACTTTACGCCGAGTGCCCCTCGAGAGGAAATTGAAAGCGATCACTTTTCCGTTTATCTTATCTGTAGTTTTGTACTAATTAATCGATGCTCGTAGTTAGAGTTAAATAATGCTCGTATTGAAGAAGTCGCAGTGATTTATCGGTGTGAATAGACAAGAGTGTCGCCTCGCGAGCGGAGCGGGTCGCTCGCTAAGTCGATACAATAGTGAGGAATGTCGTCGAGGGCCGGTCGCCCGCCAGCTCGTGCGACTCGTGAATGCAGATTATTAATAACCCGCTCTGGTTCGGCACGACGCGACGCGACGCGTCTCTACCATCCCATCCCACCTTCTCGCCCGGAGCGCTTCCACCTGTGCCCAATATGACTACGCCTTAATTTATTCACGATACCTTTTAATAACTGCGTCGATGCGTGCATTTCAAGTGAATTATAATTTTGCGGATGGTATTTCAAGATCAATCACTGCTTCGGAATCACGAATCATATTTAACAGAAATACTCTATCTCCCCCAGGAGCTGGATCGTCCCCGCATGTCCGTAACAATGCATAACAATGGAGTCGGCGCGGATTATAACAAATTCCCCAAATTGTGTGGGTTCATATTTTCGTCGAACAATAAGACAAAATAGTGATAATGTCACATGTGCGTATAGTTTACCGCATTTGGAACTAATTGGGAATATTCTATTAATGTCGCTATTATTGAACAGCACATCTGTCGATTCGACCAATCATTGTACAAAAATTGTAAAGCAAGACAATCAAACGTTCATTCTCGAGCCAGCTTTTTTAATATTTTCGTGGAAGTCATTTAAAAACAATAACAATGGAGAGGGCAAAGTGCTACTAAAAGCGTGTTAAATAGAAAATGCACTATGAAATTGCCTTTCACGTTTTGAACTAAATGAGATCATTTTTTGCTGCGACATAACGTAGCCCTACGCTGTACTGTCACGTAGTACTTCGTAACTTCTCAATTAAATCATGTCACGATACTAATTTAACAAGAAACTTATTATATATATACAAGCCTGTTCAATGTATACATAGTCAATAGGTCATAATAAATAAGAACATAAAATCTATGTTTTCCAATATTTTGCAAATTATTATGATGTCACTGTAGGAAGATATCTGAAAAATGTGCACTATAGCCTTGATACAATAAAAATATGCAAATTGTAAAACTAATCATAAAAAAATATTTAATTATGAAAAAAGGGTTGGCTCACTGTAAGGGTTTTCGGGCAAAGTAAGGGTTGAATACTGTGATCTTCCATCATTGTTGTTAGGTGAAAATGATGTATTCGGTATTGTAATTCATCTAAATCTTTTAGGTTTTACTAAAAACTCACTAAGGTTGTTATAACTCTTATATCTAGTTTAACAGCATCGAAGGTTTTAATATGTTCATATCACGACTCATTTTTTGCGTTGACTTCGTCTTACTCGAAAGTGTCGTGAGTTCGATTTGTTACAGAAACTATAATTAGTTTTACCGTTATTTGGTACTTTACATTTTCAATGAAACAGGTATCTACCTATATTGGGAGAGGTTTGTTGACAGCTGACTATTTTACAATGCAAATCGTGACTGCAGAACGTTTTATTTTTATAACATTCCAATTGAAATTGATACTAGATTTCTAATGCTTCGTTTACCAAATTGAATAAAAGTGTTGATAACAAAGAAACATTGCAATAAAAGACCTCATCTTCGCAATTTCAAGCAAGTTAACAATTATAAATTATTCCTATATTTACTTATTAGCGACAATACCCATTTACGTAGGTGAAGACATTTCGATATTTCAAATTTGTATCATTAACACGTTCCGATGCTAATTGCCCGATGTGTTGCGACAAAACCTGATGTTTCGTGTAACACTTATTAAATAGAGACGAGGCTTTTCACAAAATTTAATTATCGACATTACGTTGACACCGAAAACGGTGCCACTTAAAATTAGACAGCAACAGCATCGACATGATTGTTTGCAAAACTGTTCACCGTGAAACTTAAATTTCGTTTCAATTTGTAGAAAGTCGCTAATTGACTAAATGCCGGACGAAATAGAAATGACAATAGAAACTTGGACCGAGGTCGTTAAATGATTGATTTGATTTTACATTAATGACTTGCTTGAATGAGACTTAACAATAGTAGTGCATGGGGTCGCTAAATGGATGATATTATGTCCGTTTGTAGAGACGTCAAATATGAAAGATGGTATCCTATACTAAATTTTAACTGAATGTGCATTTCAATAAGCTGCCAATGTCAAAATGTATCTAAAATTTGAATTTCACTGGATTTGTAGTCGCGTTCAATCATTACAATAGGTAATATAAAAATAAAATATAAGCTCCGTTTGTGTTCAAGCCTTGAATAATTGTGTAAACATAAAATGTAAGAGCATTTAAGAAATAAAATAGGTACACACGTGAACTACTAACAACTTAAAATCGTGATATTTAAACAAGATGATGAAACCGTTAAACCTAAAAAATAAATTAGCATGGACGTTCAAAGACAAATAATAAAAGGCAATTTACAAGTCAGCAACGACGTAAAGACTATCAAATTATGGCTTCAACTATTTGAAAATATACCATTCGTGATTCTTGCGTTAACACTCCATCTAAGCAACGACATTGCCTGAAAACTCTGTCTTTTAAATAGCTATCAATTTCACAAGTAATTCTAATTTGAACTCTATTTGGAGTCATTGAGGCCTAAAGTCCGAACACTTTAACGAACATTCGTATAATAAGTTATATGGCGTTTACTAGGTGTCCAGCAAATGGAAAACTACTCATTAAAGTCGGTACTATACTCCTTGGAGTCTGACAAGACAGCAGTATGCTTCTTCGTAAGAAGTTTAATTAATCTGGCGTTGACGCAACGAGTAGATCGTTTTCTACCTATTAGAATCTCGAAGCAGTTTGTCCAATTGATTCTCTGTAGCAATAAACACCGTCAATCTATCTTGTATTTGTGCTAAGAATTTGTAGTGTTAACGTTTCGATAGACAGATGATTAGCGGATCACTTGTAGATATTGTAGTTACATAACCATTTACTAATGGTGCTAGGTACGTACAAGAAGTAATTGTAAAGTACCGATGTTTTAGCACATATTTGTAACCAAGGACGGTAAACAACTTTACTTCACATGTAATAAATTCAAAAGTTTCTCCTAGAGACCAAAATAAATTACCAAGACAGCGTAATTCATATCGTTAGGAAGCAATTGCACTAAATTGTCGTAATAAAATTTTGAAGGTAGCGCCATTAAATCTGTCGGATGAAACAATGTGCCCCTAATGAACGGGAGAAGTAAAAGAAATTATTTACGCCATACATTTAGTTTACACTGGCAATGCAGCGCATGTTGAGACTCGTATAAAAGAAGACGTGGAAATCTCAGTAATGATGTAAAGTGAACGGACAACAGTAATTGCACTACCCACGGATTCTGTGAGGCGTATCGTCACTTATCTAATTGTCTATCTAAATAATGATACTACACGTTATTCAGTGCATTGTTTCGAATTTTTCCACTGTTTGGCAGCTTTAGATTGATCACATTCCGAAGATTATTATTCAAAATGATATAATGTTATGACACAATAGGATCGATAGATCCAGTTTATTAAGCTCCTATTGTAATAAAGAAGACGACATTTCGAAGACATTAAAATTCCCTGGATCGTATAATTACAAATGACACATTTTAACATTAAGACACCCACGCTCGTTCTATGTTGTGGCTTTAAACTCGTATAATTTGTGTTAAAGCCGTAATATATGAGAATTTGGAGACCCTCAAATTCGAAGTTCCATGCATTGGATCGTTAATAATATTATCAAAATCTAAACAGGTTTTATGAGTATCGCTCGTGCGTCCGAGAGACTTCGTTTCGGTCCGACTTATGAATGGAAATGGTTTTTGGTATTTTAAGTGTTTATAAAGGTCGTAAATAATTTATCGCTGCGTGATACTTCCGTCGGCCGAATTTATATGTTAAAATGGATGAGCGCTAACTCAAAATATGCGGCTACTGGATTTTATTTGCATGCTGTGTTAGAAGTGTATGTTGCTTGCGATAGTTTTTGCTGTATTAAGTTTAACATGTGTATTGCTGTGAGTATAGCGTTGAGTTGCGTCAGCGCAGCGATCGTGATTTAGCCTCGTCAGAGTCGCTCAGGTACCGACCGGCCGGCATCGAGCCGTAATTATTCTAAGCACACGTGGACATGGTTTATGGCCGTGCATGGCCTGGCTTATAAACGTACACCTTTTTGTTTAATAGGTTAACGACTTGTACTGTATCTTTATTGATCAGCCGAATATGCAGGTGGCAATCGGATTTCAAATTCTAATTACGTTAGAGTCGTATAAGAACTACGCATTGTTAGTACTTTATGATCATTTACTTATTTACTGGAGTTAATGGTTTGAATTTTTATACAATAAATGGTGGTCGGGAATTTTGCAAGGGCCCGCACAGCTAGCTACTACTTTCAAGCGAAAAATCTGCCTCGACAAGCATTTGGGGATGTGTTCCGGTAGCTGTCTTTGAGAGCAAATTATTCTGGTTTAGCCTAAACATATCTTTGGTAGTACACAAACCTATCTACTTTTAAAAAAAGTCATTGACTTGTTGGGTCGTATTCTCTAGCTAGAGCCTACAAAAAAAAAGTTGGGATGGTTTTCAGGTCATTTGGTATTTTATGCCTCAAGCACGATTAGATAATGGGTAGATATTAAATTCTATTACACACTTGTTAAAATTTGAAGTCAATTACAAGTGACGAATTACCTAATACTTAAATGTTAGCTGATGTGATGTCATCTACGTAAATATTTGGTATTTGTTACGTAATAGCTATTGTAAGACTATTTTTCAATAATTTGCAATGTATTAATTTATCTTTAAGGTTAGCACAATCTACATATGACGAGGATACAAACTATTAGAAAGTTCTTCAAACACTACATAGATTTGCGCGTATGGTAATCTGTGACTCATTTCCTTAAATGACTAACCAAGGCCAATTCATCAAGATTCTGATTTCGTTTTGATATGCCAACTCACTCGATCGCTCATTGAACTAGATATCTTTGTTTGTAAAGGGCAGATTTAATAAGACCAAATTAACCTCGACGCTGAATGAGGACAGTTGATCTTGTAGGTGGAGAACTAAAAACAAAAACAATTGAAATCGGTATGCACAAGGTATAAAGTAAATCTTTATTACACGAAAACCGTAACAAAAATTTTAAGGCCCAATATCGGGTTGCAGAATCGTATAAATAATATCTTTTGTGCGGTCACAAAAAAATGTTGTGACACCGAAACATTGTCCGTAGATAATGTTCGAGTTTGAACGTAAAACCGGTAGCTTGCCACCAACGTCGGTTATTCATGACTATTGGTATTACAAGATACACCATCTAGCCTTGAAATTGACCATACGTTTGAACTCGTGAATGAATTACCTATTGGATTGAATGAGCATTGCCTATGACGATTTGAGCGGATCAAAAAGCGAGACATGATTTGCTTACGCTGCTCGCATACATATGCTACTAACTGATAATCATTGAAATTAAGGAACATTTTCGAAATAGGTGAAGTTAAAAGCGCAGATGTGGAAATTTTTTGTTACAATACTAATTAATGTCAACGTGTTGATGTTTTCACACTAATTACAATGAAATTAGACGACAAATCAACGAGTTTCTTATGAAAATATAAGGTTTGCAAGGACCTTAAGGTGGTCATTTAGAAAGATTCTTTTTTATTCTTATGTGATTGACGAAGGCGAGTTTGGGCATGTTTGGATGAAAGATGATGACGTAAATTTTTAGCTAACGATGCGATGTTAAAAAACATGGTTTGCTTAGACCATGAAGTGGTTTTATGGTCAGATGTATTGTGCTTGCTATTTTATTGGTGACCCTGTCTTTTGATTAAGAATAAAAAGTTGATTTTGCGGCAATTCATTGTCTTCTCACTGTTATCTCAAGTATGGAAGGGTCTATAACATATTCAAGACAACGTACAGGAGAATAAGGCAATATTTGTTAAACGATTTAGCTTCGGTTGAATGGTCAGCCTATTCTGACGCCAACTTTCCTTGGGAAATCTCTTGCTAGTAGCATAACAGCATACCTTTTGGGAATTAGGATAGAAATAAGTTTTGTTCTGTAAATGTGTAGTAGCACACTAATCACAACGCCGGTTAGTATCTTCGCTACCTCTTACGACTCACACAGGAAGATCGAATTTTATTTCTTAATATTAGCTTTGAACATAAAAGTGATAAGAAGACTGCATAACCTTATAGGCTACTAGCTTTCCGGGCGCGGCTCCGCCCGCGCGTATGTCGGTTATCGCGCGAAAACATTAACCTCTTTTTGCGCAGTCGGATAAAACTATCCTATGTTTTTTCCCGGGTCTCAAACTATCTCCATACCAAATTTCAATCAAATCGGTCCAGTAGTTTTGGCGTGAAAGCGTAACAGACAGACAGACAGACAGACAGACAGACAGACATACAGAGTTACTTTCACATTTATAATATTAGTACTGATTTTAATGAGTTCTTGTGTGTAGTATAGAACCCTCAAGGTAGTATGATACTTTTGTGTATTCACTTTAGTCAAACAACGCTATACCGTATGATCTCCCAAAGGCAGACAACTCTCGAAAGTCAATTCGAACATAGTTTCGACAAATGATCCTACACTCGTAGATAATTACCGGACGCGTGTAAAACCGGTAGTAACGTACATCGCTCACCGTTACTTGGCACATTCTGCCTCATAAACGATGTGGTAACACTCATTTCAAACGACGACTTTTTAATTAATTTTCTAGTAGATTATCGCTGTCTGGAGGTTGCATTAATCAAAATTTGATAATTATAAACGTTGCTAGACTTCCGCGCGTCGTCGTTTCGCTTGCGACATTCGAAATTGGCTATTTTAGTACTAGTAGAAACTGCACAGGAGTAGATACTATACGTTATATGATGAGTTTTTTATAAGTTGTTTGAATCAGTTCCAAAGCATACCTAAATGAATGCCAATGTGCGAGAGCGCGTTTTTAACCGACTTCCAAAAATGGAGGAAGTTCTCAATCCGTCTGTATTTTTTTTGTTGGTAATTAATTATGAGATGTTCGTAATTTGAAAATGTTACGCATCAATATTTTACAGCGAATAATATTTAAATTCTTCATGAACGTAAAGTTGGCATATTTAATTCGATTTCCAACATTGAAACGATTTTATTATAAAAAAAATCAATTCGTCGGCTAGCATCGATCGTAAAAATATATTGAAGCAATACAGCGCTACAAAGATTTTCTTCATGAAAATGAAAGAGGCTTTATATCGACGGGAGAATGGATATATACCTTTTTTGTGTTGTTCTATTTTCAAAAATTTTTGAGTGTTGTTGTGTAATAAATAGTATCCATATTCAAAACCATATGTATATTGAATTTAAAAAATATATTTTTTTTGGTTACAATTTCACTATCAATTTACTAACCAATCGAATCGCACATATTAATTAAATAACAATTATAATGAAATTGCAATTACAAAAGTGAAAGGTAGCTATGACGGATATTTAAATCTGTCAATGAGATGATGTCACTACCAACAAACTTTATTGAATGAATGGATGATTTATAATCCGAGAATAAAACTAAAATTTAGATTATTGTACAACAAAATTATGTTAAATTTATCAAATCCATTAAGAATCTATAATCGGTGATATTGATACCTTTACGAGTGATAGACACATTTGTTGACTTTTATTATTTTTTATTCCATAAATGTCATAAAAATCTGTGATTCATGTTTTTTCTTAAAAATGTTTCATGAGCATCAAATTTAGCCGAAAGGAGTCCACCGTAATACAAAAGCCTCCCTCACGCTTGGCAGACGTCTTGGGATCGCTTTGTAAAATGGCAGGTCTTCAGAAGGCGCAGTTACCTTCTGGTATTTTTACCTTCATCGCCTCTTACTATATTTTTCTCTTACTTCTATATTTGAACCCGGAACCCCACGGGTAACTCATGAGCATAACTTACCCCAAACCAGAAAACTTGTATACACAATTTACTCTGAGAACACCATATAGTAATAACTTAGCAATATCAAAACAAACAATACAACGAAAAATAAAGATTTTCCTCATTACTAAAAAAGTAGATCTACTTACGTTCAAAGTAAAATTAGGCCAAGAAGGTCGTAAGCTACTTTTAAATAATCAGGCACTTAGTCCCAAGTCACGTTATTGTTATCTCTACAATAGTAATTTAAGTCCGGATTAACCTGCTGGTTATATCTACACAACTAATTAATAAACATCTCAAGAAACCTTGAACTTTTGATTACTCGGAAACCGGACAATGGAATCTTTTGTAGTTACGAATATCTCTACTTAACCAAGTTGACTCGCACAATCAAGCTAAGCACAGACGCGCGTATCTAAGTAATTAATCGAAACTTATGATTGATTAAACACATTAGAAACGGGCACGACTAACATTTGAATATTATATCTATTAGGCGAATGACATAATACTTAATACAATTTTAATCTGAATTATTGCATCGAATGTAACATAATTTAGTTTTGGAAACAATATGGGCGTCTCATGAATAAACCATGATACGATAGTTGTGGTTTGATGGAAAACATATTAGGAATTTATGTTAAATTAATATCCAACAATAGTTTAATTGTTAAAAGGTTGGCCTGCACTTTAAATGTTGGATGGCGGATACGCATTATCATAAATATCTACTCAAATTTATGTAAACATATCTTATGTTAAAAACGTACCTAAATTAGCCTTAAGGAATTACCTAGCAAATTAGGTGTCGTTTATTTATATGCTTAGACTAAATCAGTTTTTATAAGGAGACACAAAGATACGGTACTGACATTTGAGGATATATCATGACATATTATGATGGGACTTTTTGCAACGTAGGTATTTCATAACTAACTCTACATATTAAGTATGTATCTGAGTAACGGTTTTTCCTACAGCTGTATCTCAGTCTCGACGAGTGGTTTCTTAGATAAGTGAGCTACGTCACATTTCTTTAGCAATTGATTTATAATCTTAAACTAAAACTTACTCTTAAATATCGTGCTTACGTTAAGAAATGTAAGGCTTCCCAATGATATGTAATCAGTTATCAGTGAAATAATTGGAAGTTTTTAATTGAGATTGATTTGCTGACCATACTTTTAAATAAGAAAGATTTAACAAACAAAGCCAATAAGTTAGAAGATAATATTTTGAATGAAGACAGTGTGGTTGAATTTGTAAATATAATGGCCATTCCATATCTTCCGGTTGGATATCTCGGAAAGGTTCTTTTTAGGAATTAATGTGCTGAACGATCAGCAGGACACATCTTTATAAGTTCACATGAGTAGGTTGCCGTTGTATGTACATCTTAAAGCGCTCATTAACCGAAATATAGCGTGGGTATACCAACGAAAGAAATTATTTTTATAGTATTTGTGTTATTATGTACACTTTTGTGGTATGAGCGAAAACACATTCCTTATCTTATATCTTCGACACGCATAAAGTGTGCGACTGAATTTGATGCAAATGCATGATGACAGTGCATATACATAAGAGAGTGAATACCTAGATAACTGAAACAATTCGTACAAATTTCAACCAACTCCATATATCGGGAACAAAGATGATCAATGTTTAAAAAGCTCTACAAATTTTTATTATATAAACATTGTTGTCAGAACAACAGAGACCCGTATATTTTAAGTCCACAATACAATTTCTATTGTTGGTATTTACCAATTTGCAAGTTAATAAATGAATGGTATATTCGTGTACGGATCTCTAAAAGGAGGCAAATAGAGGATATTTATCGTCACTAGGTTGAGTGGAGGCCCTTTCCGCGGTCGCACCCGTATACCACGCGAACGCGTTTCGTCAAACAAGAGGTAGTGATGCGTAACGCAAACTCCACTGTCGACTTGTCTATGTTTGCTCTACTACTACAAACACTGGTAGTAGATGTTTGTCCAACTCGCGAGCTAATGGCGACCAAAGGTGTCTCGTAAGACTAGCTCGTTTGCTCATTCAAGTACCTACATAGCTCAGTCACTTATTCACACGCGAAGCTACCGTTGTCAACTGAAATAATTTACTGTAAACGATCGCACTTAATATCACAAATAACACCAGCGTTTACATATGATATGCTTCGAAACGAGACTCAGGATTATGTTTGAAATAAAATAATAACGTTTTAAAGGAGAGAAAAAAAGGACGTAAAGCCATAATTTCATTTTGAATTCCGTTCTGTTCCCGTCTCAGTCAGAACGCTCCCAGCAGGGGGCGCCATCGTTCTCACCTCACGACGCGAGGTGGTAGCCGGTCTTTAATAAGTATCGATAAAATATGTCGATAAAACATGAATATTTATAAATATTTTCGATACTTATAGTACACTGCCTACTCGAAACGCATAGAAAAAGGAAAACTTTCGACCTCCACGTTGTTTGGTTACAAAACCTCATCTATACTTCAGCTTTATCTACACGTAGATATTGATGAATAGCCTGCGAGTTAAAAATGTTATTTGATGTTTTTATTTGTAATAAATTCTTCGATTCTTGTTATCATAATAGTGTTATGGTCAACCAGTGATACCAGCATTTAACTAAAATGGCTATAAATCAGCATTGAATGTACACCATGTATAGATAGGAACGCTACGTCAATAGCGCATTTTACAAATAAACAGGTTCGAAATTGAATTTGTAAGTCGAATTTGGCTTTAGAGTTTAGATTAATTCTCGACAATGTGTCAGGGGCCACCACTAATTAATCTAGTACTACCAACAAAGTATTCTATATAAATCAATTAAAATGTAATTTAGCTTCGCTTAGTTTAGCTTTCCTAAAGTACATTTTATAATAAGACAGTAAAGACTGAAGTCGCTTGTTGATTTTTGTAGGACTTTTATCTAGTAGGTAATTGTAGTGTGAGGTCTTTTGCTATGGTACCTTTTTATGTACCTCAAAAAGTCATGAGAAGATTCAAGAAATAAATTGTCATCATAATGACAATTGTCATGGACACAGCGATTAATGTTAAGCGTAGTTTACATGATACCATCTTTAGACTTGAGTCTTCCGTGAGACATGAAATCATAGTTTTTTGAACACGAATCAGGTAAGTATGTAAGACACAAAATTAAATGCGACCCGAGAAATAATTGGTTTATGAGAGCGATCAGTGAAGACAAACCAAATTAAACGTACGTTAGAAGTAGTATAGCCGTGTTTAAATATTTATTACGCACTTAGACTTGCAATAGAATAAAATTCCTAAAAGGTTGTAAAAGACAAGTCAGAGTGAAAAATTGATATTAAGAAGAAGCAATAAATGTATTTGTTATTATATTCGAGCACTATCGTATTTTTATTAATTCGCGTGTAATTTATTTTCAGACTTATATGAAATTCATTCGTTAGCATTATTTAGCGCTGTGAAAATATGACACAGAATAATAACAAGTATTATAGTAGCTATTTACAGTAACGTCATTTATTGTTAAACGTTCCTATTACAGTCATCGTTTCAGTGACATTCTTATAATTTTATTTGGCCTTAATTTTAAAATATTAAGCCACTTCCTTAAACACTGTCACTGATTTCAAGTACTTACAGTTAATCGTTAAATAGCGACAGACTGGAATGTCCACGATTTTACGACGGCAATCAAATCGTGATTGTCGCGCTTCCAAAAAAATTGAAGTTAATTGTGTTGGAGCGAGTGTTGATGATATAAACAGTAATTACGTGGACACCGAAAATGTTATTAAAATACGATTAACTAACGCTCTGTGCCGGCAGAGGCAGCCAAGCTTGGGATGAACAAGTGACAATTCCATTCTATAGCTGTAACCCATTACTGACTTCGTAATGGCGCGAGATCATCACGACTAATTTAAAAAAATGCTCTCAATCCACCGTTAATTTAAATTTTATAAATTGAACTTTTATTGCGTTCGCAGGAAAATTAAAGTCATTTCTAATGTTTATACCTTTATCTTATTAATAAGTGACCACACCTGTTACCGACAAGGAGCGGTTTAAGGCGGGATATTTTCTAAAATAATTATCGAGAACATCTTTTGCGGCAGTGAACGCCGCGGGGTGCTATTGTTTTAAGGCATTTTTTTATTGCTTTTGGCAACCCTGAACAATGGGACCGGCCGATACCGGGAGGGTAATTTTGTGCGTCGGATGCAGCGCTCGCTCGTGGCGTTCAAACGACAGTGTATATACGACAGAGTTTATTTTAAGAGCCAGTTCTTATGTTTATATATTTCTACATAACTCTACCTACGACTTAATTACGGAACATGCTAATTGCGAAACACAAAATGGCTTTCACGTACTGCCACTCCTTTTATTACAGAGGATATACGTGTATTAAAATTTACACCTTAGCTGTCGATACGAAATAACGAGGCCTCATATTAACCTGTAATTAAATCATAAACAAAGATAAAGATCCGATGTATAAAAACGCCGCTGAGGCCGCTAATCCAGTGTGATTTACAATTAGTTGTAATTACAGTATTAGTTAGCTAGCTTAATTGCCGGCAATTTTAATTATCAATAAAATTGGGAATTTTCAAAGTAGGTCGATTTACGACCGCTTACATTTATACAAGCGACAAATTAATGCTGATTAAATTTTATTGTACTCTAAAATTAATGATCGTAAAACACCTTTCCGTTCGAAATTATTCCTTTTATTGCGCAATACAAATGTGTTAAAATGTGCCATAACAGATATGGAAAATTGCCGAGTGCACTTAGCAGATGTCCACCAAATCGATAATTGAACCCGTTAAAAACTGAACACCTTACAAAAGTTATACGTTTGAGACACACTAATTAGTCACGATGAAAATACCGCGTTGTAAAATCAAAAGAAAAAATATTCAAAGGCAGTCTTGCTGCATCATAGTTATTTCTGAACTCGAGATGAACAATCAAGGGAGATTCATAACGATGCTTACAAAGTCTGCCACAATTGCAGTGAACACAAAAAAACTTAATTAAAGTGACACTACGCATGCATAATGAAATGATTCACTCACTTCGCAATATGGAATGGTTAAACTTAGAGACGTACTTGGTGTCGTCCTTATTATAATGAACATTTAAATAATTTTTGTTGCCACAGATAAGGATTAAAATCTGGTAATATTATAATATATAAATAAGAAAATCCAACAAATATATATAGACTGCTGTTCCACAGCAAGTAGCAGAAAAACCTTACCTATTAACCATTTTTGCGCAACACTAGGTACTGGAAAATATTATACGAATTGAATTTAGGCGTGGACAATTAATAGTAGATGAAGTTGTTACACAGATTTTACTAATTGCTTTATTTATTAAATATATATACTAATTGAATTTAGGGAACACAAGGATATGTTTAAACCAAAAATACTCTTAAAAATTTGCATTATGTTTTTAGTATCAAAGGAAACAACATCGTTCATAGCTATATTATACCATCGACTCTAAAAGTTCCAAGTGACAAGACACCCACTCAAGAAGGTCCAGAATCCGCCCACGCAGGTTATTTTAAGTCAAGATTACATAAATTACTCCGTGTTGATGTTAATGAGAATTCCCTATCATCGAATAAAAAACAGTATTAACGTTGTAAACTTCTTCAATCTCAGTATAGTGTGTTGGTGTGCACCAATCTTGATACACACTCTAACATAGTATGTACGTACACAATATTTATAAAGTTGAGAAGCAACTTACAAACGTTATAGGCACATAGGCGAATGAGGCAGTGAAGTCACAGAATATGTAATAGCTAGTTTGCAAAACAGCAAAAAGGTGATTTTTGGAGGATGGATCCTTTTTTTATTAGATTTAATGATTACAATTTAGGTAACTGAACACATATTTTTTAGATGATGAAATAACTTTCTAGTTATCATTCATAATAAGACGAAGAGAAAAATATTAAGACATCATTCAATTAATATGAACATTATTTTTAAACATATAACCATATATGTAGTGAAAATTTTCCTATTTTAAACGCCATGTAGTTTAACCGAGATATTTTAGAAGCATTTCGCTTCCAAGCACCATCAGGAAGTCTTGACTTTTCCAGCACTCAACCGAACGATGTTGAGATTTAAAAAAATAAATGTTATTATTAATTATGGATATCCGCACAGTAAGGCAAGTTTATTAATGTATTTATTTTTGGTAGACCTATTTGTTACTTATCTATCTACCTGTCTATTAAAAATGTATCGTGAACTTATTCTCGCTAACAATATAGCTAGGCTGTTCACATAGGTAGTGCTCAAATACACAAGTGTTTACTGTGTTATTCAGCACGTAGACAATATATGTAAAACGGTAACGCTATGAACTTTCCGCATTAATAAACTGATTAATAAACACTTAGCTTTGGGTATGATCTCAAGAGACATGTTAGAATGCTGAACTATTTACATGAGAAACCTCGCTATCAGCTGATACCAAAAACCAATCTCAGGTCTGAAGTGCGGTCTTGAAATGAGTTTTAGATGATATTACTCGTATATGAAGTGCCGTTGATATGTGTTTAACAATTAGCGATGCTGACAAGGACTTGAGAGTTTGTTCGGCTGAGATCGGACCTTAACTAGAATTGATTTATTAATACTTACCTTAGTCGTAAGTAACTTAAAAACCATATTATAGGAGCACAATTTTTTTTCCCGGACGGGAATCAAACCCGTGTCTTCCGATTTCGCACCGGATGCCTATTCAACTGTCAATTTTGTGTTCAATAATATGTAAAAGTGATTTTCGTTCAGCACCCGATACTGCTCGTAATCGTTTTTAGTCTATATAAATATTACGAAGAAATGCTTACAATGTTGCTTTCCGGATTTGATAATAGATTTTTAGTCAACAAAACTAATTTATTTTACATGCAACATAAATTTCCTTTCTGTGAGCCAGCAGATATCAAAACCGAAATGTTAGAAACAATTAAAATCACTTCTGATAACAGATTCTGTACCGTCACCCCATGGGGTGTCAGGATAGAATTGCACTGCCTTACAATCTTCCTGAAAGTGTCGTCAGAGGCGATAAAAAGAAACACTTTAGAAGGTGGTCAGCAGCGCAAATGCCATCCCACACCGCGCTCCCTAAGTCGCCTTCCAAACGTAGGAATTATGGCATACTCCACTCTAAATGGAGGAGGCTGTGTTCTGCAGTGGACGATCCGGCTGATACAGTATAGTATCGTGGGGTGCCGGGTTAGAATATCATTTTGTCATTTTGTATGACCCTGAAACTGTGCCCGGTGAATGGCAATAGGGTCAATTGGCGAATCGTGGGTGTTTACACACCTCTGCCTACCCCTCCAGGGAATACAGGCGTAATTATATGTATATTTGATGACGGGGAAACATTTATCAGTTACTTAATCGATAATTCAACACATATCGCTTTCTACTTAAAATAAGTGTGTCATTTGTTCACAGTTTGACATGGATGAGTGTATGAATATGAATGGAACTCATCCACACTGTCATAGCAATGACCGTTTATCACCTATCGATTATTTAACAGCTAACCCGATAGATAACGTTTTGGGGACTTATCGCTAATTATTGGAAGATAACAATGTTTATTACTCATATCTATGGTGTCTACAATATAGTTAATCTACCTCCGTAATCTAGGCGTAAAGCTATGAGTACATAATGTCATAACTTATAATATGTACATATCACTTATGAGTATATGGTTCTATACGAAAGTTGTTTGGTACTAAGTCATTTACTCCTTATTTACAAAGACAGTATAGAGAACTTTAATAAGTGTGTAGAAAATCCTACTTTGATTTGAGTTTTATATTTCAAAACATGTCTTAACACCTTTATAAATGGAAATGTCTAAGTCCCAAATCTCTCTTTGTACAGCATGTAATAAGCGAGGAGCTTGTTGCCATCTTCCGTTTGCGGTTTCACACTCCAGATTACACAGTGAATATTTCTATGTAAAAAAGCTCAATAACTGTCCAACCTGTGGAACTACGAGACAAGAAAAAGTAGCTTTCCGTATTCCACCGAGGAGGCAGTTGTTGAATTTTACATTGAAAAAGATATACATATCTGATTGCCATGTATAACAAAATAACTTAAATATATAAATATTTATTAAAAGCAATTTTAATATGTCCATTTATTTTATATCACTTATAGATACTATCGTATTGGCTATCGATTGCTGTGTCGCAGAATGTACCTGCGATCCTCACTTCTGGCATGAGCTTCACCGCGTGGTGGAAGTGCATTTTGATATGCTCGCTAGCTACCACTCTCAAGTAGAAAATCTGTCGCCAAATAGAAATAAGAGATTTGGAGTCAATAAAATTAAAAGCACATGAGACTTGACACAACACACTGTATGTATCAGTGTGAGGGGCGCAGTGCAGTTGGTCACTTTAAAATGCATCAGTTACAGGCAGAGTTTGCCGTTTAACACCAGGTGGGCCTCAAGTTTGTTAAAATTTAGAAGTATATATAATTAATTATAAGCACGTAAGTAGGTACGTTCTTAATATGCTTGTTATCATTAAAGATATAAAGCAATATACGTCGGATTATGCATCTATATTGACAGATAATGTATTTACGCATTATAATTGATTAAAATTAGGGTTGTGGCAATGCTGATACTGATACTATGAATCTAAATCTCTGTCCGATTACTGCCAATTTCGTCTTCTTTTTGAACTATTTTATGAAGACTATTATTAATATCTAGATGTTTCTTTCATTGACATATTTTTTAGGTTGTGAGGCTACACACTTATCTGGTAGTATCGATACTTAACAGTATTGGAATTTTTGTGTCACACATCATAATGAAATATATAGTTAAAGTCAGGATAACAATCAAACAAGGTACATTTTCTTCCTAAAATTAATTGAAACTACAAAACTTAATATTTACTTCGTTACTCTTTTTTTATTCTGTGAAAAAAATAGTTAAATTTCCTATAATAAATTACTTACTCTTCAGGAATTTTCAGGATTTATATGTAATTAAAAATCATCAATACGAAACACTATTTTTATACTATTGAGATACATAAACCAACTAAGAATTAGCGTTATCCCGAAATAAAACTATATATATGGTAAGTATATCTTAAGTAATTTTGTCAATGAGCATAGATGTGAAAAAAAAAGAACCTTTAATATATAAATTCAATAATTTTCGTCAGAGTGCTATATAAAGATAATTTTATATTGATTTATAAAATTGCTTAACCTAAATAATAATAATATGTAATTATATATTTTTTTCTTTATTCATATTCTACTGTCGAGTTCAGGAAACAGGGTAAAGACCCAATTTGAAATTAAACAGGCAACAACTTCGGAAACATTGTTTTATAATGTATTTACTATTTTAGAATGTAATGAATAGATTCAGGCGTTACTTTGCGGAAATCCATAATTAATAATAACAAATATATTAAAAATATTTCAAGAAAACATTGAAATAATATTTTAATAAAACACTCAAAAAATAGAGAAATATATTTAGTGACAATTCCAGCTAATTTTCTCGTTAAGCCGACGTGACGTCACAAACGCCACGCAGCCAAACCGTAAGAATTTTCGTTTTTACTGGCAAACCATCATAAATTAAATAAATTGCTAAATGTGCATGTGTTGGGAACCTAAGTAATCACAAATTTTTTTTAATTTTTACTACTAGTTTCGGTACTTATCGGTGACAGCAAAGCAAATAATCGGTACATCCCTAATTCAAATATCGTAGCAGTGTTTCGCTGGCTTTACTTGTGTTGTGACTTATGAGATCTAACAATAAGTATGCTACGTACGTATCAGAATTTACAACTTATACCTACGTAAGTATATGTTATACCATACATACTATTTAAGATGAAATGTACACCTGATTCCAGTAAAACTTCACCCGTGGTCCCGATGCGTTAAGCCTATGTTCGGGTGTCACAGAATTGTAAATTAGACAGACTGAAGTTATTGGTAAATATTAACTGTTATTATTTTATTTATATATAAATAACAGCACGAAAAAAAAGTATTTTACAAAAGGTGTTTATTATGGACACTCGCTCTCAACGTTCGCAACGCGCGAATCGAACGCGATCTCGCCGGAGCCCAGAATAGGGACAATGGTCTGCCGCAAGTTCGACGGCTGGCCTTGGGGGAACCAGTCTGTCTCGTCCGAAACACCTCTGGCAATTATTCAATAAAACAAAAGCATCCACTACTCCACGTTTACGCCACACCGGCAGAAATGCTCACCCCAAATTAATGTTCAACATAAGGATCAGATATCTTCACCTGCACAAACAAAATTCATAATATAATTAGGTTTACCTAATTATAACATTATCTTGTAAGGATTATTTGAATTCAAGTCCATATGTTATATTTTGACTTGGAAATATTGAATATATAATATTTATCAAAACTTTGCGTTTCGAGCATACTTGGACATCGCTGGACAAGTTGAGAAGTAGATTGTCATCATCTTGAGGAGCGACGGGTGTTTTATCAATTTAGTAATGTTTTTTAGTCCATCTGATAGGGAGAAGTCAAAATATTATGCTGATACTAATTTGTGCTAGAACATACCTAACTGCATAATATATATCAAATGATCAGCTTATTTAAACAAACTTTTGTTTTAGTAACAGTAACAGTTTATATCTTTTTTTATATTTTGCTGATAATGCAGGACATCTGTATTATCAACAAAATATAAAAAGGATTGTAATTTTGTCACTACTTTCTCTGACTCTATTGTTTGGTGTATCTAAATTGTTCCATGTCTTTATTGCAACAGTCACCTAAATATTTCACGTATATCGTCGTATATGTCACGAGTTAGATAAGCCTAACGGCTCTATACACTGGCCAGAATACCCTGCATTATCCACGCACGTGCGACACAAAACGAGCCCTATTATAACACGAGAAAAGAAATCACCGGCACGGGTCGCTGAAAAATGTACCACGAAATTTGATATGACATACTGTACTCTCATTGAATATCTATCCCGAACGCATTGTGAGCCTGAGACGCGAGCCGAACGAAATATTTCAAATGCAAATCGTGCTAACGCCATGAATGTAATAGTTTGTCGTGCCTTGCGCACGCGCCGCAAACACCGGAAACAAATTATCATATCCATATAAGCACGTACGAAATCGACGAAAAACTTATTGATGTCGCTCAACACTGATAAATTGCGCTAAACGAGAAAATGGAGCCGGAAAGTGGACACCGTAATCACTTGAATACACAATGTTATAATGAAGTCTGCCCAAAAGACCGTTTGAAATTTTATGTTTTTATTCATAGGCTTTCATTTCAGTAACGGTTATAAGAACGTTTTTTGTATTGTCTGTTTTTTATAATAATATTTCATGAAAAACGGTTCAAGCGGCGAATCATTATTGAATGTAATAGTAGCTTTTGAACGCAGCGTGTTGAATTCGGAAATCGATTTGTGTGACGCCAATGCCGCCATGTTTGTTGACATTCAATTTGAAATGCGAACGATGTGAACTGATGTGAAGCGGAAATAGAGCACCTTCGAAATTTGAAAAAATAAATGAATAACGGTAACTCTGAAATTGAATACATAAATTGTTGTAAATAGGTTAACGGCTCAGGTTTCAGCAACACGTGCCAAACCATAACAGTCACATTTATTAATGGTGTAAAAACAAATTGTTGTTTTTATATACTTTCAAATGCTTTTTTCATGAACAAAATCAATGTTTCACGCACTATTCAATTATAATCAAGAATCACGATTAAATACAGCTTTAATCAAATTGTTTACAAATAATATCAATAATTACGTTTATACCTAGGTACACGTTACTCACACTATCGTATTGCAAGCATCGTGAAATAATATTAAGTAAGTTTATCTTAATACTCGAGGTTAGTTTTGAGACAGTAGTTTTGAATCCGTGTACTTACAATTTGTTCAAATAATTACAAACCACATATAACCAACAGTTATTTTAAATTATTTTTATTATTTTTCTATATATTTATTTTGTTATGCTTATTTTAAAGTTCGTTGTCCTGTAAAATTAAGAGATCTATTTTGTTAATTTTTGCTTCATATTCACTTTCCTGAAATTGCGCCTTATTAGTAGTTATAGGTTTTAGCCGTTTAATTCAAGGAAAGACGTGATGTCTTATCCTATAGTAAACCCAAATCTAACCATGATCTGAAGCTCTCGTAGCGTAGCTGAAACGCTCGTAGCGTAGCTTAAAGCGCTCGTAGCGCAGCTTGCTTAATCATTCAACCGATCAACTAAGTTTAGGAACGGCCATTGCGGCCGTGCTTTTGAGGGTACGTTAAGCCATTGGTCCCAGTTGTTGTCTTAGGATTGCAGTCGTTAGAGAATAGTGGTACGGCATTTCGCGAATGTACGCTTGACTAAATACCACCTCCAAGTAGAAAATCTGTCGCCAAGTGCGTAAAGGTGTGTTCCAGCAGTTGTCCTTGAGAGGTAGTCATTTTAGGTCACAACATTTCCGACCACATCATAATCGTATCTGGTGGTTATCTGGTACTAAATACGGCAAGCCTCTCATCTACAAATAAATAAATAGGTATGTTTTCTTACTACCTAAATATTAATTTTCTACATACATACATAACATCACGCCTCTTTCCCGTAGGGGTAGGCAGAGACCACATATTTCCACTTGCTACGATCCTTACATATCTCTTTCGCTTCATCTACATTCATCAATCCTTTCATACATGAGCGTCGGTTTAGGGTACTCTTGACCTGTCCTTTTTTCAAAACGTCTTCAATTTGATTTCGAAACGTTCGTCTAAGTCTTCCCCTTCCAACACTTCCGTTCATTAATTTTCTAGGTTTTAAAATAATTATATCACGATGGTAAATAGTTTTCTTCCTTGCAAAAATATTAAATTTTAATGCTTCTGTGCCTTTTATTCTATTTGTCACATATTAAGCGTGACATATTATTGAGAATAATTACCAAAGGTTATCTAAAATCGGAGGAATAGTAATCTCTATTGTCAAAGATATTGTGGCTACAATATTATGCTTTTCAGATTAGTATCATATTATGTCATGTATTTAGGTGAAATGTCGACGTCTTGCACCTACAAAGCTAAGACTTTGTCTACGCACTGCATAGGCATCGTTTTTGTTAATTACTTAAACAAAATGGATGAGAGCTGTACAACAAAAGCATTGTTAATATTTTAGACGAATCAGGCACTGATAACGGGGAATGATAAAATAATAATTAATTGTAAACATTGCAATCTAACTGGGTAATGCTGCCAATATTGTTGGAGTATTTGGACTGCCTGGGTCTGCAGTGGCCTTTAGGTGGCCTAAATGCTTTTGTTGTGTGTTGTTAATAAAGGCATAGGTTTAAATAATATTTAACTATTTGGCCGAGTACGGTATATGATATGGGGCGATATAAGAATTGTTTACGTGGGGCGAACGCGGAGCAAATCCAATGGAATTCGGTAGATATTGTACCTTCACTCAAAAAACGCATTTTACCAACTTCCCATATAAGGGCAGTAAGAAGATGAGTGTATAAAATTATAATTTGTCAGTCAGTGTTTCATGACTGACGAAGATCTCTCCATTTAGGTTACCTTTGAATTTAATAGTTTCCTAAGCTAATCATGTAATAATTAATTGTACCTTTATAATATCATCAGGTATCAAGAAAACATTACAATATATTGTTTTGTTATATTATTTCACAGTTGGACACACGCACTTACTTGCTAGGAGGATAACCAATGTATCGTAATTTTTGTTCAGTTAAACATTAAAAATAATAGAAATTGAAAATCTTTTGAGTATCATCGCTCTTTTATTGTTGTTTCTTATAACCGGAACCTTAAGTCGTCCTTACTAATCTGTAACTTGATATTTTCGAGTACATTACAATGTGCTAAACCAGTTTGATAAACACTAGTTCCACTACCTCCCACTAGATGGCGCGTCATGTCACCATATAACATTATTATAAATACGCATTATATTAAATACTTTTATTTGGATAGTAATTTTATGAAAATAGCATTGGATTAAAATAAATACTTATATTTTTTTGATAAGACACTACTACTGATATAACTTCAAAATTTTTGGAATATATGGTTCATAAATCATAATAAAATGAAGCACTTGTTCACGTGGATTCTGTCGCGCTGAAGGTTTTTGTTACAGTATCTAATAAATTACAGGCACATGAGACTTAACTGGTATGTCTCAAGGTGACGGGCGCAGTGTTATTCGTGACTTGTGACGAAATGCATTTGTTATAGGCAGAGGTTGGACCGCTTAACATCAGGTGGGCCTCGAGCTTGTTCCGTCACAATAACATTGAAAAAAATGCCTAGTTAGTGCATGGGACATCTGAGTCGGAATCATTCGAATGTTTTGCAGATATTTCGTTCAAACGTTATAAGTGGGTACATTATGTTGCGATTGGGGCTCAATAAATCAATGCTAACAATCTTATAAGTAGTAGATACTAGAAAAAAATTTAAGACGATCATAATTTTTCGGCACTTGAATACATTAAAACTTTTTTTACTTATTTGGCTTTATTATTATAGTGCCATTTATTTTATCATTTAAGTATCTTCTTGGTATATATGTATTAGCACAGGTTTTAGTAAGTAGGTATATTTTTAATTAAGACCTACCAAGTTGGTGAGTAGGTAATAAGCAAAAATGTACATACACTCTAAGCAAAAAATAAAAACATACAGCTCTTGACAAGAAGACAGGAAATCTTCAAGACAAGCCCTTCAACACATTCTCGGTAGCAATTTTCTCTCAAACAATTCAAAGATTACTGAAAGAGATATGTCCACCGCAACCTCTGCTTATTGCCACAATGTTTTGAACACATTAAAATTGCTAATGTTCGTTTCGTCAACTGTTTGTTAGATCTTAAAGATCGTCGTACTACCTACGTAAATTCAAACACAATCATAGCGCTCTTTAAAGTTACACGAATTTAATTTATGTACCTAACTCTACTATATTCTTACATTATCATCGAAACAAAGTAGAAACATGGGCTAATAGAAGTGTATCGTATTAATCTCAAGTAGACTGTTCATATTACCTATCAAGGTACCTACCCAAATGCTTTTCTGTAAATAAATCATTATAAAAAGAAGAAAACAGTTCTTAACAAAAAAAAATGTTTTGGCATCTTAAAATATTTGTGTACTTTTATCAATTATATATCGCGGTACAAAATGTATGTTACTTTTGGTATGTTACCACGTCATTTATGAGTAATATAAAACTAAAACTATATTTTAAGTTACTTAATAATAAAATTCAAAGAAGAAATTTAATATTAAAATAACAAACCTTTATATGTAGTACAAAAACGTCAAAATACGAATAATGTAAAGCCTTCTAAATACGCACATAGGTACACATTGACATCAGCACACTTTTATATCTTATAGGTATGTTATTAAAGAACATGCTAAAATTATTCTGAATATAACGTTCATATAATAGTAGAGAGTAAAGGAAAAACAAAACGATATATTTCCTAAGTTCATTATTTATAATCTATTCCGGGAAAAGTATAGCTTTTTATACTAGAAATTTAGTGAATTATTGACAAACATTTAAATATTTCATGAAGTGAATAAACTGAGAAATTATATAACATCTGATGTATATAACCACTAATGTAACATTATCTTCTTGTTGGAATAAACTGAGAAGATGTCATCTAAAAAGCTCTACTTTATAGATGCCAAATTAAAAGTATCAATATACATGGACATATAGCTCAAACTAATGCAAGTAGGAACCTTCAAACATAAAGATATTACAATAATATTGATAATAGTTACAGTTTTAGTAAATTTAAGGTAGGCATAACTTATCAACCCGAATATGATCTTTGCTTACACTTACCTAAAATCCACATAGACGCGAATCCTACTATTGATTTACTATAACACAATGGTTGTTTTTAAAACAAATGTAAATAGGATGTACCGAGTTTCAAATTATAATGCATTTTTTTAAATAGAACTGTGTTATCACGAATTGAGTATTTAATATTATAGAGCTACTAATATTTTATTCAAAAATATTATAAGATACAGAGATTTAATAAATAAATACAACATGTACGAAAATTATATAAACCCTATTCCAGCCGCCCTAATATCAGCCTTTTGTGTGTCCATATCTGCTAAAACATTTGCATGATAAACGTATTTAATATTATCCATGTAGATAGATTTAATTAAGTTTATTTAAAATCATATTTTATAGTATTTACTTTAACATTCTTATTATTCTAAGGATTTTTTCCCGCTCCAAACACCAATCCCGCCCGTGGTAGGCAATTGTTTTTTTGCCTAATATGTACTCGTAATACGTGAGCTTCCTGAAGTATTGCCCACAGATTGAGCTACCTCCTATAAGCCTATATAAATTTTATTCTTTATTAAACAAGTTTATTATCTATTTTTATATAGCCACTTAATTAATTACTTCAGCCTTCTTAGCTGCATTTTGATTATCTATCTATATAATGCTATCTGAACAACTTATAGTGTGAATTTATCCTTGTTGTTTCCAGAGTTACTTGATAGACTGAACTATTTTATGCTGCACGGTTAACGGTTCTATATCTGAGTTTGACACATTCACCATTAGTGATGCAACATTTTTGACATAATTTTTCCCAATATACCTTTTTAGTTTTTTTTTCAGTAGGCAATAGTAGTTTCGCCAGGGATTGTTGGCTATCGAAGAATAAAGTGTGGAGAATGGTACTCAAGGCATTTTTATATTCAACAAGGAGTTTATTTCAAAACAGATTTAACGGAATCATCTATTTTCTTCGAATTGTCTTGAGCCTAAAAGTAAGTTTAATTACTTAGTCATTAATTACATCATAATTAATAGTTGCTTTATGTTAAATCTTATTACAGCAGATTATTACTGTCTGAAATAAGAGAAAGGTTCAAAAAAAACAAGTATCTATTTAAAATTCCTAATACCTTTAATTGAATAGCAATTTGTATAATTGAATATACAAAGTATTAAAATACTTGATATGTATTTTATTAGCAAGATAAGGAAGCTATTGAATCTTTTGACGTCAACACCTTAACTTTAAACATAAGAGTACAAATTGTTCGTCAATATCACTTTGAGAAACAGTTCCGTTTATCTTTACCACCCGCGTAAACTTTTAGCTGAGTTTCCTTAAGCTCATGTTTTTATACGAACGCATTTTAAAAAGCATGGCAAACCATTACACAACGCTTGAAAGAAGCAATAGAGACCAAAAAGAGCATAATAGATAAACGTGGTTTGGGAGACGCGGAACATATAACTACAAAAGCGTAGCAAAAACTAAGAAATGAAAGAATATATAGGTCGAGGAAGACCGAAGAAAAAGTTTTGTTGGTACGAATGGTATATATATAAAATATATGATTGCGGTGGTGATAGCTGATAAAACAATGTTGAAGATAAATACATGCTGAAAATACGTAGCATGTATAAAAACAATAAGAAGAAGAAAGAAATCAGCAACCAAGCAAAACAATATCCAAAGCTGTCTCTATTTTGTCCAATATGCAAGTGTAACAAAGGCAAACGGGAACAATCATTCACGTTTTACTCCATCTGAGAGCAGATACTGATACGAACATATGCGGAAAATCTACAACATTACCCTCGTTTAAGGCATAATATTTTCTTGTCAGAATTTCAGGTAGGCCTATTCATATAATCGTCAAGTTTTACAAAGCATTCTAGGAAGTTTCGAGCATAAATAATGTTGTCATTGCACTTAATTGTATATTTCCAAAAGGAAATATATATAGATTTTATATATGTTTACTCGATAAGTATGTGTTCACGTAAGTATATATAAAATGAGGTAAAGGACTAATATTATTAATGACTTGTCGGTACTATAACTAATTATTGGTCAATTTTATTTATTAGTCAATTAAATGTATTTTTAAAACTTAATTAGACATACTTATCTTACAACATTGACGATCTTTAAAATTTTAGATGGGAATCCGAAAAGCTCTCCAATAAGTCAAAATTAACATTCAACAAGGTGCTATTGCTTTCTATTCATAAATAAGTGCATAATAATGTTTTGAAGGAGGTCCATTACCATACCGACGCTGGTGGCGCCATTGTTGTTATTCGCACCGATCTCTTGCGCCTACGCACTTTAATCAATTATTATTCGGCGTATCATAAATTAAATACCTACTGTACGAGATTTCTATCTCACTGTTATGATTAATCGTTCTATCTGTCAGGAATATCGATATGAAAATGATTGGGATACAAGATGGCCGCCCCGTTGCGCGGGAATGCAAGCGCGCGCGCCGGCTGTTTATTCTGCGCGTTTTTGTTTGAATTTGAAACTAGATAAAAACCTGTAGGGGTGATTGAATTTTCGTTGCTTCGGTTGTTAAGACTCTTCGGATTTATGAAAGAGTAAATTTGGGTGTGAATTTTATTGTTTGTATTTGTTGATTGGTATTCTATTATAAGATCACTGCACTTTTCTTAGAATTCCCGATGTTGTGTGTCAATGTGATTATTATCAGGAAACATTTACATTTCGTGGTGTGGTTATATGTTTACTGTTTATAAAGCGGGATCAAATACGGACCTAATTTACCAACCTAATGATCAAGAACAAGAACCTATTTGATTAAGGGTAAAAAATCTATCGTAATTAGTTTTGTTTTCTCAAAGCATTGGTTTCTTTTACGACATAGATGCCTAGGATAATCTACCTTTTTATAAAAGATGTTAGTTATTTTATATAATGTTAGTTTATAGTAATCTTGATTCAATTTTCACAATTGAAAAAATCAATTATTTATGAAAGTACAAGCATAGATCATTGGTACATTAGGTGTATACCTATTTTTTTTTTTTGGAAGCGCTGATGGTATTTCTTATTTTGACATTAGGTAAACAAAAATGATGTTGCGAGATTCTAATCAGACTGAGTAGGTTATTTAACAATAGTTTCTTTATTTACAAGATAATATTCTGCTTATCGGGTATTATTATAAACTCAAGGAATTTCTTTTAAAATTATATTACTATTACTAAATAGATATATTTGTTTGTTATGATGTTTGAGAAGTTATTTTTAAGTAATCATTTTATTTCCGTCAGGATGGTACCAATTTTTAATTATTATAAGGGGCTTGTAAAAGAAGCTGAAGAAATAGGGTATGAAAAAAACAACAGAACTGGGAAATTTATGTTACAGGTTTCCCAAAGTTCCCAGTCTATTAGATTTAATAAAAAAATATTTGAAATTTTAGACGAGATAATATTATTTAGATTATTTATACCAAACGAAGATTAAGAGAAACTAAACAAGAAAATATTATGTTGGCCCAACATCAAAAGAGGTAATGAAAAAATCTGAGTCCACAGCTTAAAGTTTTCGAATTGGATTTTAAAACACAAATCAGAACTAGAACTTCATCTGCTCTCAGTGAGATTCAAACATGATATCTTGAAGTAAATATTAACCTGTGAGCATCGCCTGCAGGACGCAGCTAAACTCGTAATTGCGGCATAGCACGCAGTCACTTTTTTATCACTTGTCCAGTATCCAAAACTAGTATCAACTCGAACAACACTTTAACAAGTCAATAAAAATCACACGTAACTTTGTTATTACACCAAAACACCCACTGTAACTGTTAATGAGGAACTTAAGTTGTGTTGTTGGTGAGGTTGTCGTTCGGGTTGTTGTCGGCGCAACGCGCGCGACGTAGCACAGTCAACGGTCGCCGGCACACTGCGCGGCCGGCGGCAGCGTCCCCCCGCGAGTCGCGGCCGCTCCCCCTCTCCCCCCTCAGCCGCCCCCCGAGCTGGAGGAGGCGGGGCCGCCGCCCGAGCGAGCCGAGGCGATGCAAAGCCCTAATTACGCTCAACGGGCGAAGCGGGACGGCGATAGAGAGTGGGCGCGAGCTATTAGCGCGCGGAGAGCGGGACGATGCTCGTCTTAAGTATTTTGTATAAGTAATGAGGAGCGCGGGCGCGGGGGGACCGCATCTCCCGCCAATCTTTAATGTTGATTACGGCCGCCGCCGCCTATGTGCGCCCCTCATTAACGCGTGGCCACGCCTCGATTTAATTACACGATTTAATTGTCGATGCACTCGCTTGGCGATTGTTTTTGTGCGGATTCTGCAATCTGTACGGTGATCGTTTCTTTGCTATTAAGAAGTTGATTGTCTCATCACTTTGTTTTAATTGGTTAAAAAGAGTGATGGCTGACCTTGCGGTGATGCACTCTGGCTGGACAATGGGACCTGTACCTACCTACATTACTTATTCAATTTTTATTTTGCGCGCTTGATATGACTCCTTATCAAGAATAACTAGAGAATGAATATAAAAATGAAATTGTTAATAAAACACTTCATGTTGAACGTAAATATAAATACTTATATAGAGATTAACAAACTAAATTCGACAGCTTTCAATATGTACCAACTTACCTATCCAAAGGGATGAGATGTGCTTGTCTTGGAACGTCCTAAATCGGACGAAATGTCCGCGATGAGTCAGGTATAGGTAGATACTTTTTATTATAAGACAAGTATTATACTTAGGTATTACAATTGCTAGGTGAAATTCTCAAATGCAAAACCTCTATTCATTCATGTAGGTACAAAAATATATTTATACCTATTCATATTATATTTTACAATATTTGAATAAATTATCCTTTAATTAAATAACATACTTACTTAATTATTTTCACCTAGGCACTTCATTAATTTGAGTAAATATACAAATATGGATTTTCATAGGAAAGGAAATTTTTCCTCTCTAATGAAAACCTTTTTATGATATTATCTGGCAGACCTATTACCTACTTTGTACCATAAGCAATAATAACATACAAATGCACAATAAAAATAACTTTAAACTTTGTAATTAATATAAAAATGGTTGGGGTTATAATTGGATTTACAAAATGTAGTATTTACGGAGTGCCAAATAGCAGCAACCTAGACAACAGTTGAACCTCATCTGATTTGATGGTATCCATCATATAGTTGGATGAAAGTGTAATAGACAATTCTAGTTTGTAAGAATTTTATTAGATGTAAAAGTATATATTAATACTTTTCAAAATTGACTAATCATTCGATAATATTTATAAAAGTATTATCTACACCTATACTACCTTTACCTAGTATAAATACCATTACCCATGAAATTAATGTTAAAGACGTTTGATTGCAACTTATGAGTACCAACATAAGTACCGTTTTGAAATCGACTCAGCACAAAACTTGAATACATAATACAAGGTATAGTTATATCTATAGACATGTACTTATACTTGTCTGGGATTAGAAACGCCCAAGTAGGTATATGCAATTCGATACAGGGAGACTTATCGAATTAGAACCATATATAGTTAGGTATGCCATAACATAATCCTTTGGTTTCAATAAAAAACCAATTTTTGAAAATTGTATAAACAAATTAATATGTGTGTATGAAAAATCTGTATAAGTATTTCAATACTAAACACATTTAAAAAAAAAAAAAATCTTTATGAATTTTCCTTAACATTTTAATATTTGAATATAACTTCACGGTTCTTTTAAAAATAAATAAGTTTTATTTTTATGAAAATAAAAAAAAAAACTATTTATTTTTAAAAGAACCTACATGTTTGAGGTATTCACCCTACCAAAGAAAAGCATTCGACAAACAACTAGGTTCGTTATATCTAAGAGCATGTAGACATTTTTTTTTATATATTTTTTATTGCTGATAAGTAAGCCTTTGACCACAATCTCACCTGATGGTAAGTGATGATGTGGTCGAAGGTGTTAGCAGGCTAAACCTAGAATTTCTGGCTCTCAAGGACAGCTTCCGGAACACACCGTTGGGTGCTTGGCGACAGATTTTCTACTTGAAGGTGGCCGCTAGCCAGGCGGGTATTCACAAAAATGTCCTTCCAACAGGCTAAAATGCCCTTCCACCATGCAATTAAATATCTATATAAATTTTGTGCCAATCTATTAAACATTAATATGTTTAATTTTATGACAATTAATAATTCGCCTTTAATTTAAACTTTTTAAATTTTAAGCAAAGTTATTGGAATATAATAAAAATACTGTGAGATGTAGGTACACAAATCGGGCGAAGTAAAGTTGGTTACTTCGGGATATCGACGTAATTCAATCTCATCTTTAATGAAATTTAGTGATATATTAGAATATATTAGTAGTAGGTATAATATGTAGTTATTTTTTTTGTTTTTATATGGGCGGAATGCTTTTATTCACAAAACGCTACAAACCATGTATAACAATATAGCTATTACAACGAAAGCATTAAGGCAACTTAAGTCATTGCTGGTCTACAGGCAGACAAAAAATAAGTTTCAGCATTGCGCCTTTGGATTATAATGCTTATTCGTTGGGCCAAATAAGAGGGAGCATTTTTTTTTGTGCTCGATAGGTTAGCCTTTGACCACTATCTAACCTGATGGTAAGTGATGATGTAGTCGAAGGTGTTATTTAGGCTAACCTAGAATTATTATATTATGATCACGCGTCGCATTGACCAAGCCCTCTGATAAGTTTCGGAAAATACGAAAAGCTTCCAGCCTATAGGACCTTATATCTCTTCACCAAGCGGCTAAACATGTAACTACTATACCGAGACTTGTGCCGTTTTCGTGGCTTCGCCGAAGTAGCCGTTATTATTTCAGTAATAAAGACATTACCTATATCAGCTAATTTCGTCCATCAAATGAAAGCAAAACTGGAAAACCATCATTCTAAATCAGGTATAAATCTTATGATGAACAATGTAGGTCAAATAAATCATTTAAATATTTGACCTTTTTTATATTCAAACGTTTTAGACAATATCTAAGCCGTGTTTTGGGTAATTTTAAACTAAACACTTTTGTTTTAAATTTTATAACCAAAAATATTAAACTCAGTTCGGAAGATACATCACGAAACTTAGTTTCAGTTGATGCCCTTTAATTATTGTATGTACGACATACCTAATCTGATGCTTTTGACTTCAATCAAACTTCACAAAGAAAACAAATATTCATATTTATCACTCCCTATAGCCTGAAATGAACAGAAATTAAAAAAGAACCATTTTAAATGATAATGATTGTGACATTTCCTTCCTTAAATGCTGAACTATGATACCCAATTTCGATTGATTTGGAGATTTGTTGAGCACAAAGTGGATATTTCGGGCAGGGTGTACTTGGATATAATACATAATAATAGTATAATAATTTAACTTGAATAACAAGGTCTGGTGACACCTATATATATACCAATAAAATATTATTTTGTATACATAGTATATATATTATAAGTAAACATAAATATTTACTTATTATATAAGTAGTTATACAAAATTCCAAAATCACAACTTTATTAATAGCTTGAGGTAGGTACTTAAAGCTCAAAATGAAAATACAAGTCAATTAGTAACTGAAAAAAAAACTGAGTATGAACTCTAGACTTCCAGAGACTCAAGTAGAGTCGTTAGCAGTTTTCACATGATCAAGGTACCTACAGAACATTTTAGTACTGAGTCTAAAGTTAAATTGACATCATACGACAATAATACAATTTATAATTTGTTGGTTAAAAACTTGAACTAATATTTGAGATTGAGATTGAAAAAATTAATACAAAAATAACAACAAAATTCTTATTACCTAGGGTTAAAAATATTTTAAAATTAATGCAATATATACATTTTTTTAATTTATAGCTAATATATAAGGCAATCCTTTGACCAGTAGCTCACCTGGTGATATGTGGTGGTAGCTCACCTGGTGATATGTGGTGGTAGCTCACCTGGTGATATGTGGTGATGTGATCAAAGATGTTGTTCAGAATAACCTAGAGTTAATGGCTCTCAAGGAAAGCTACCGGAACACACAGTTAGGTGCTTGGCGACAGATTTTCTACTTGAGGGTGGTAGCTAGCCACGTGGGCATTCGCAAAATGCCCTACTGCTCAATCATGCTGAATCGACTACCATCGTAAGATAACATCCGGTAACGACGACTTAACGTGTCCTCCGAAGCACGGAAGCTCAGTAGTAATGTCACAAGCGGTCACCCACCCAAGTCTGCGGTGGACGTTGCGTAACATTAATAATAATGATAACTTCATTTATTTTGACCAGTGATAGTCAATTGATACACATTACATATATAAATAAAACATAGAATGAAAATGTATTCAAATGTTAAAAGAAACTAATATTATAATATTATTAAAAATACATTAATAATACTAAGTCCTCTTAAATGATTCTAGATTGAACGAATGCAGAAATGTTATTATTGCTACATTAAATATACCCTGTTAACTATTCCCCTTTTAAGATTATTGACAATTGGACACCTATTCAAACAGTGGGACAGGTAGCGAAGCGAAGTTACAGAGCGAAATTATTTTTTGCAAGCGCAGCGCAGGCGCATCGTGGGTGGTAAACTCTACAGACAGACCACAATGTAGAGGGAAATATATATTTATTTATTGCTATGCTACTGTCACAAGTCGCGAGAAATGCACTGTCTTTGTTTTATTTTGATTGTAGGTAAAATATGGTATTGATTTTGTGGCAGGCTCGTAAACTGTCAAGTTATTTTTGCATCTCTTTGAATTTGAAATGTTATTTTGCAAAAGAATATCGCAACAATGGTCACTTCCAACCACATGCTTTAATTAGAGTTATGAAAAAAACATTTCGTCTTCGAATTTTTTATTAAACCTGCTTATATTTGGTGGTAATAAATTTGATACAAAATATATGGAAAGATTCCAATCAGAATCATATATCTTTGTTGTTATGTTCAGCAACGGCCATGACATCCTCAGTTGAACAAAAGTGACCCCCATTAGGGAGTGTTTGCCATAATCTCCATGCTTGCAAGGCTTCTTGGGGATCGCAGTGTAAGATGTCAGTTTTTAGAAGGCGGTACTACTCACCTTCTTCGTCACCTTTGACGACTACTAGGGGAAGAAATATGCTTATGCATATTTTTAGCGCCAGAAGTTATTAAAATCTTGAGGCCACACGCACTATTTTCACCATTTCTCAAGCGTCTCTTGAACGAACTTGCCTCGTATTGTGATCTTTTATCAGTCGCTAGAGTAACAGTATGTATTCTACGGACTGAAAATATGATACATATCTCACATTCTCACATAGGTAGAGTCGTTTTTATTTTTTTTATAGGTAGAGTCCTTTTTTTATTTTATTTTAAGTACTCAAATGACTACTAGTATTGTAATTTTTAGGGCCTACTTGCAAATAAAACTATAACATTCTTTAAATGGTTATAGATTCGAATCCCATTTGTGAATAAAGGTTTTCTTTACGTTATGTAATTAAGTAGTGATTTTTGTTTATAGTTGATAGGCTAGCCTTGGACAACTACCTATTTCACCTGATGGCAATACATGTGTGAAATATGTATAAAACTACTCCACTTTAGTTATTTTTGTTAGCTTCCGTATAGCTTACAAAAATAACTATAGTAGTTTTAAACATTCTAGATAATTTTTTAATTAAGTTTCTAATTCGTATATTTGCGAGACTGCTTTATACCGGTATGATTGTAAAACAAACACTCGTTGCAACAAAAACTATTTTCTGTTCATTGCAACTCTCTACTATTGTCCTAAAAACAGTATTCATCAAGTGAGCGATGCAGCATCAGTGTTAGGTTTGCAGTGCACTGTAATTGAGGAACTACCTTGGTAAATAACAATATAATTTTATTTTACAACAAACAAGATATTGGGTCCGTGGGGACCGGGAGCTCATCGTATTTTCCAAAACTTATCAGAGCACTTGGTCGATGCTACGCGATCTAAATGCTGGCACCTATTTGGCACAACGAATAAGCATTGCAATTCAACGGGGCAATGTTGCCAGCATGCTGGTCACGCTGCTGGCAGCATTGCCCCGGTGAACAGAAAGGCTTATAATTTATTCTTTTATCTTTGCTACTTTAGGTTCATTATGGAATTACAGTATTCAAAGAATATAATGAACTTTTGTCATATATATATATATATATATCCTCTGATCGATGAATTTATACCATTACCACATGTTAGTAACTGCAGTATTTTAGTAGCACTCGGTCACTGCTTCTTGGGTCCAGTGGCGTAGCAAATTGCTTTCAGAATTTCAATCCTCAGTTTGGAAAGAAAAACTTGTATAGCATTGAAATTTAGCAAGTTTTATTAAGTAGCAAGTTCAAGTAGAAAATCTGTCGGCAAGCATCTGACAGTGTGTTCCGGCAGCAGTCCTTGAAAGCCAGTGAAATTCAGGCACATGAGACTCAACAAGTGTACGTCTCAGGGTGACGGGCGCAATGCAATTTACCATTTGTGACGAAATGCATCTGTTATACGCAGAGATTACCGCTTAACATCAGGTGGGCTTCGTGCTCGTTCCGTCACAATAATATTTAAAAAATGCAGTCCGGAATCTGGCGCTGTGTCTGACAGATGACAATAAGTTTGCTTCGTATTACATAGAATACGTTTTATAGATATCTGCCTCCCCATCGGATATATGTTTATTTGTTTATTAGTAATGAATTCCGTTCACCAAACTGTTTCATTCATATTTTTTTAATATGAATGAAACAGCTTTTGCTTGGCGACTGAATTCTTGAATAGGCCAAGGTTATATAACCGGTCTTATATCCAAAACTAAAATTTTTTTTTAAATATATCTCGTCTGTGTGATATTAGCAAAAACTTGTAGCGAATTTGTATCAGTTTTTGTAACTTATTATTAGAGAGGACAAAATTGTACTAACCAAATGTACATGAGTGACATAGAGCTAAGAAAGTGATCGTTCCATGGCGATCCATCGTTTTTTTTATGGGATTCTGACTGGAGAAGCACGAAGCCACCAAATGACATATTCATTTCTGAACTGCACTGCTACCGTATCCCTGGGACATATAGTTGTTAGTACTGTAATTTGACACGTGTCTGTAATTTGACTGGCTCTCAAGGACTGCTGCCGAAACACAGTGTTAGGTGCTTGGCTACAGATTTCCTTCCTAAAGGTAGCTAGTCAGGCGAGTTTTCGCAGATTGAGGTTTACTTAGTCACAAACAGGAATGTTTCCAGCGGCACCAAAATTTCTAAAAACCATCCAAGACCCAGAAAGATACTAATATATAAAGTTGCTTATATATAAATAGTTGTAGATTCTAACTTACTTGCTCTCATCTAAAATAACTTACATTGAAGAAAGATGACGTCAACCAAATTTTTATTATTCGTCGATTTTCAAAAATCTTTACATTACAATTTTTTAACACAGTTTAGTTTTCCAAATTGTATACGTATATTACAAATTAGGTACAAACTTATTGAACAATATTTATTGACAATATTTTTCACCAACCTCTTCGAAGATAAAGTACAGGTTTAACATTTTATTCTTATAAAGAAAAGAGTCAATGAATATGAGGGAATTTTAAATGTACGCATCATAACAATAAATTCTATTAGGCACGTCTACCTTTCATTTAAAGAAAATTAAATTTTGAGAGTGCACTAGAGTTCTTTTCTAAATTTTGTGTCCTACCCAAGATTCGTTGTCTTGAAACTAGGGTCTCTAACTTTGTAGACAGAGACAAATGCATTAGCAGTGGGAATTTATTCAACGATATGATTGGATTCTCTGTGCAGCGATTTAAGAGTGGATATAGAGCGGACATTAGGAGTCACGTCTGACTTGAGAGGTTTTTTGAAATGCTAACTCGATAGAGTACCTATATTGAAAGTTTGAGAACAATAAACAGTTTTGTTTTTACGGCTGTACGTGTTTAATTCACAATTTGATCATAGTTTCTCCGAAATTCAATTAAGGATTTTGTTTTATATTCGTGAAACTTACTTGGATTTATTTGCTGATTTTTATCGAGGGTGACTAAAAGTTTAGTTTTTGTTGAGGTAATTCGTGTTTCAATACATGTTAATGGTAATATATCCATGTGGGATTGGCCGTCGGTACCGTATGGCGTTGCTTATAAATTCTACAAAGAAAACTGTAATAAATCAATATTTACGCTCACAATCTGCGGCATAATACGAGGACATACTCGTAATTTGGAAATCTTTTTGGCTTATTTTTAACAACCAGCAGCCAACCTGATATTACCCTATTTAAGGCGTCTTCGACCACGAAGTACGACGTAGTCAAACCTGGTTACCAGGATTTGACTAGAACCTGAACTGACAGCTGCTGTAATTCACTGCTGTAGGTGCATACGGATAGAAATTCCACTCTAAGGCGGGCATTTGCAAAATGCCCTTCCACCATGTGGTGAAGCTCAATCCGACAGTGGAATCAAACCAGACGACAGTGCGTTTTAGTAGTACTTGAGGGTTCAAGTAGAAAATCTGTCGCCAAGCTACTAACAGTGTGTTCCTGAACACACTGTTAGTAGCTTGGCTTTAGTAGCTTATTATTCCTTGAGAGGCAGTACAAGCTCACCACAGACAGACCTGACAGCTGTTTGTCTCAGGGACACAGGGGGCAGTATGGAAATGCATCTGTTATAGGCAGAGGTTACCGCTAAAAAATCTCTCGTACAAAATGTGAGGATCCAAGGTTAGTTCTCGGGTCGGACAAGTATTATTGATTTGCCCACGAGAAATTGTCTGTGACAGTCTGTACGTTCACCCTGTTATATACACATAGAACCTAAACATCTCGCCAAATTTTGGTAAGATTTATGCTTCTTCTACCAGTGGCTCTATAAGCTACCATTATGTGGAATCCATCAATAATAAGTGTTCAATTTTATAATAGTCTTAATAAAAGCGTCGCATTCCAAAATGAATGATTTTGACTTTATTTTTAGTACACTACCTAGGTAAAAGAAAAATGAAGACTTGCACTTTAATAACGATCACAAAAGCTGTTCAAAAAGTTATAAAAACAAGAAATTGCAAAAACGGTGATCCGTAGGATAATTGTGCAGGAACGTGTTCCGTGGAAATGAAATGTAAAAAATTAAGTACTCTTAAGAATAATGCAAGAAACAACGTTGTGATGCCTTGATGATTTTTTGTACGGTAAATAAAGGGTATTATTATAAACAAAAGGCTATATAACGTACATTTGTAATTATAATATGCTATACAATTTCATAACATATGTTATCCAGATAAATATGCAAGGTAACTTATTGCAATTCTAGGCAATTTAATATGTTTTTTATTAATATGTAACACAGTGATAGCGAATTTAGTGAAACGGTTGATTAAAAGGCTATATTACTTTGATATATTCACATAAAATATAGGTTACATAATGTCAATTACAACAAGATTTGAGTACCTATTTACCTGAAAACTCACGAACTTAGTATGTAAATATTATCATGTAATAATATACTTTTACGAAAACACGAACCAGCATTTACGTGCCCAATAATTTTCTAACGCCAATCATCATTTTCCTCAACTGCATCGTTTTTACGGCAAAGCACGACCACCGCATTCTGCCAACGACAAAAACAATACCTATAACATTCTATTTTTTAATCAATTCGTGATTTAAAATTTCGCTCGACGATCGGCGGTTGACCTTACGTCTATTCAGTCACAAAAGCGGTGCGGGCGTTGACCCGCGTGGCCAACCCCTGACCTTGGAGTATCGTAAAGTGACGTAACGTTACACTCTTTTCCTGCTAAACGCACATGTTCGGCTGACTTATAAGTAGTTCTTTGCGTATAGTGTCATTGGTTGAACTACATTTTATATTGTACTGGGAAATTACTAGATATCTTTTTGTCTCTAATCATTCTCTAAAATCTAATCATTCTAAGCATCTGGCTTCAACTGGCTTCGAATGATCAGTAGTTATTTTAAGGAGTTAGGGTTCTTCGGGTGTATACTTATAACCTTACCAGAATGTTTATAACGATTTTATAGCAACAAAATCAATCATCATTTGCATAAGTAATATTTTTATTTCTTTGACCACCTTTTTAATTTCTATTTTATTGTTGAAGTTAAAACTAGAGTTACTGTGGCAGACTTTCAACTGCTGAATACAGCTTCCCCCAATTATTGCTTTTCCCTACGCATGGAAGAAGTCTTGGGGATCGCTGTGTAAGATAGCGATGAGAAAAGGCTGCTGCCCACCTTCCGCTATTTTCCCCTTAGTCGCCTCTTAGGACATCCATGGGAGGGCTAACGCGTTACATTCAAGTCCTTCGTCCTTCGACTTAGATTTACTGGCCCCCAAAAATTATTTGGAACCCAACTAGGTTTCAAATAGCTAATAACAATTAATTGTTGCGTTCATTAGGAGAGGGCTTTGGTCAACAGTGGAGGTTTTACAGCTGATGATGATGAAAGACAGCTTCCAGAACACACCGCTAGATGCTTGGTGACAGAATATAACTGGTGGTACGGTCGAAAATCGTCTGGTGATACGGTCAAAGATCGTCTGGTGATATGGTCGAAGATCGTTTATATTCTTAACATACGAGTAACGGCTCCCGAGAACTGAAGAACACTATTACGTACTTACTTGCTATGAGTTCATCTACTCGAGAATTCGTATAAGGGTCCTTATGCGCGGCAGGTCATATAGCCAATGGGCTACTGGAAGATCACTGCCTCAAACTTGGCATGAGTGTTATCTTTGACACGGTATGCATTTCCTACTAATTATATGTTAAATTTCCTGACCCTTTATGTAAACCTAATATCATCAAAAAATCTTATGAACGTCAGTTCTCGAGGTGTGGGGCTACCTATTACAGTATTACCATAAGGTTTATCAATCATCAGATAACAATATCAGTCTGAATAATATTGAAATTAAATTCTCTTTTAAAGAACCACTATTAGTTCTTATTCTCATGAATAGTAACTATATGATGATTGATAAACCAGGGCGTAGTCTGCTTCCTGCTGCCCTTAACCCACGCTAAGTAGGCAAGGTTGGCATAACAATGTATTCTTCCTCACAGCTCTATGAACTATCATTTCAATACTCACATCTATAATAAGCATATTGAAAGATAACCTTTCAGGGATACCTTCTCAGCTTTTCTCCACCCCATAACATCTCCTCGACTGTACGTTCTGGGCATACTTTATTTAATTATTAAATTTTATATCTGTTTGTTCCAACTGTACCATATATAAGTAAGTATTTAAGAGTTCACACGATGAAATAATCTCGAGATATAAGAACTAGCGTCTCCAAGGGAAGAACGTACTGCACTGTCAAGCACTTATATACCTAATATAAGTATTATAAATGTGAAAAAACTGATTGAAATTAGTAAAAAATATATAGCAAAACCCTAATATAAAAAATCAAAGCTAGTATTCGCTGTAATGAAAATCGTAGCTTTATATAGATACATAAATACTCTCTTGATCACACTTTTGATAAAAACACTAGGTAGGTCCTCCTTACCTTACATTACATACAAACTTTCACAAAACAGAGCTCAAACGCGTCACATACCGCCCCCTATGAGAAACCGTTCAAACTATAACACCGACAAAGAACCCTTTTAACACTCAAGGAAAACGAGGAAAAACCTCCACACATGAGCAAGTTCACACGTGATTCCTTACGTTTTCCACCCTGACCCCTATACGAACCCGAAGCTTTTTGTTCTTAGACTAGAGCTGCCATCTATTGACGGATAGTGGAACGTCTTTATGTGGAATTTATGGAAAGCCCAGTCACGGAAGTAAAATTGTTATTGTTATTTGGCCTTGAATTTTTGAAGGTGAATAGTGTTTACCTTTTGTTTTTGTTTGTTCAGTGGTAATGCTGTACTTTCTGAGTGAACAGTATTACCGTAGAGCTGGAGCGCTTACCTGAAAAGAGGAAAGTCACATTTAATTTTGTGAGTTGGGACTTAAATTCAATTGATCAAAACGGTGAGTTGAAATAAAGTCAGAGAGGTTACATATATATTTGTAAACGCATATGAACAATGATTTAGTCGAGGTAAACAGGTTTAGCATAGATTTACTCCAAAGGCAGAGCCCGAACACACTGTTAAGTACTTGAAAAAATATTTTCTACTTGCATGTGTTGGCTAGCTAGGCGAGAATATGAAAATACTAATACCATAAATGCAAAAATTAGATTTATTTATGGTATTAGTTTTTTCACCAAGATATTTACTGTCATAATGATTCAGAAATGTATATAGGTATACAATTTCATCAATTATTTGGTGTATGTATTTGTTGCTGTATTTTTAATAAAACTTAATTCATATAACCTAATTCTTATATGTCTTCCGTTTAAAAACTATAACCCACGTTAAGTATTTAATAACGATGTATATTTTTATGCTCAATTGTAAAATTAATTTTAGAATACTCTATGCAAACTTAATTTCTATTCTAAATCTGGATAATGTTTCATTGGATTCCAAAAACAGTCTAAAATAATTATAGTATTAAATAATGTTACTATCAACAGACTAGTATTTATGATTTTTTATTTATCTAGTTATCATATAAGTTTTAATAGATATTACTTAGTTTACTATTTACTACAATATAGCCAAAATAGGATACAAATATAATTGTCTTAAATTACTTAAAAGTACGTAACAGATGAGTTTATTGTCAATTAGAAAAAAAAATAGAAATATATCTATTAGTTATGGGCTCAGTTCCAAATTAATACTATATGTGGTAGGCAGGTGGGTGTTTGTGTGCGTGTGTGGGAAAATGTAAGTTTGTGTGTATGTCGCTATTGGAGTTAATTTGTATGTTATGATGCCAAGACTTCTCAAAATGTAAATAAAAATATATGTTATTGCAAATATATATATGAAAACTGTAACTACATCTATAACCGGACATCCAGGGATACTCAGAAGCGACACCGCTATATGGTAGATATTCCATTTACCCGAACAAAGCGATTTGCTTCTTCGTTCATTATACGAACCGCCAGGGAATGGAATACCCTGCCTGAGTCTGTGTTTCCGGTTCAGTACAATATGGAGGTCTTCAAAACGCGAGTGGACAGGTATCTTCTGGGTAAGCGCGCTCCATCATCGACCGCATCATCACTTAACATCAGGTGAGATAGTGGTCAAGTGCTACCCAGTTCAGTATAAAAAAAAAGAAAAACAGTTATAACGATGTACCCTATTCAAGGAACATAATAACTCCATCTCTTTTGAAGCAATAATGGCCGACCAGTAATAACTCCGGACTGCCGTGCCACAGGACCATGGTACGACGCCCACCGCCAGTTTGACCTTCACCGCATGGTAGAAGGGCATTTTGAAATGCTCGCCTGGCTAGCTACCACTCTCAAGTAGAAAATCTGTCTCCAAGCTACTAACAGTGTGTTCCGGCGGCAGTTATTGAGAGCCAGTAAAATTACAAGCACATTTTTTTATTTTTTTTTATTTATTGTTCAAAATTTTTACAAGACAGACATTTTACTTAAAATTAGAGACTGCGGAAGCCTGACGGGCTTATGAGCAGTCAATGAGTTCAGTATCATATACAAAATAACAAATTACATAAGAAATAAAATTTTATAGTAAATAATCAGAGTTTTTTAACAATAAAAGTTTTTTTTTTTAATATTTTAAAAGGTCGAGGAGTGTGGAGGTATATGTCCTGTATGTCTTTAGGTAAAGTGTTAATTAATTTGGGTAGAAGGTAATTGTAGGTTCTCATTCCATATATATTATTATATCTAGGTAGCTGAAATGGTTTGGAGTTATTTAGAGTACGTAAGTTGTTAGGACGCTTATATTTATTTAGGTTTAGATTATAGATTTCGTTATATCCTTCTTTTAATATTGTCATATGTCACATGTATTGTCACATGACACAACAACTGCATTTCTGAGAGTGATGGGTACAGTGCAATTTAATGACGAAATGCATCTGTTATAGGCAGAGGTTAGCCCGCTAAACAGCAGGTGGGCTTCCAGCTAATTCCGTCTCAATCATATAAAAAAAACAACAAAATTTTGTCTAGAATTTCTGTTTTGCTTGGGTGCCTCGATGATTCAGTGGCTAAAGCGTCATTTTACAGGTTTAATACCCACCTGGGTATAAAATATTTATAGGTATTCCTGACAAATATATTTTCAGTAACTGTCTGGACTCCGGAACTGTACCCGGTAGATAGCAATACGCTCGCCTCATGTTAAATATGATATATTATGCAGCTAGAACCTTTTTGTGGGAAACGTGGGTAATTAAACAACTGTCCACGTCAACGGGGATATAGAGATGAGATGATGTAACTGTGTGCGAATACATGGTATGTACTACTTCGGCGGTTACTACATTTGGTTAGTTTCAAAGTTTAATGAGACTTTCAAAAATTGTAAAAAAACAGAGATGTCGTTCATAGATTCAAATTTCAACAATGAAAGGGTTATCCAAATACGATATTTAAAGAACGATAGGAAAAATTTTAGTTATGACTCATTGTCATGTTAGCTCAATTTAGAGCATACACCGGCTAAAGGGGTGGATGGACGCGGGTTCGAATCCCGCACATTGCTTAAATTTATCCTCTCGTAAATTTGTAATTTTGTAATAAAAGAGTGATAATGACAAGACAACAATGATTAGTAAGGCCTAATATACAACTAATAATAACACGTTTAAGAAGTATAGAAGTATCAAGTATAAGATTTGTAACCAAACTTTTATACACCAAAGTATTCAATACATATATTAGTAAATGGTTTTAATCTTAAAAACTGGTGTGGTTCCCGTTAGAGTCATATTATGAGGTAACGAATTTTTATATTGAAGAGTATAGGTAGGTATATGTATTAGGTGTAATGTTCTACGACTGTATGTTTTTTATTCTTAGTAGAAGCCTTTGACCACTATCTCACCTGATGGTAAGTGATGATGTGGTCGAAGATGTTGTTCAGGCTAACAGAAGGAAAATTCAAATTGCATGTGAAAAACATTTTGATTAAGAAATCTTACTACACAGTTTGTGATTACTTAAACGACAAAAATGCTTCTAAAATTCCGCCTCTGCCAAGCAATCACATGTCTCCTACGTAATTTAAACAAATATTGTAATAATTGTATTGTACTGTATATAACACATTGTAAGAAGACGTTTAAAAGAATGGCCCCGAGTTTCTTGCCCGTTCTTCTCGCAGTGGCTCTATAAATTTTTTTTGCTGAACGTAGCAGTACTACAATGTAGAACATTTCAATATTAAAATTTGTAATTGACCTTCACAAGAGCGTTGTAGACGCCTAAATTGAATAAAAGATTTTGAATTTTAACCTAGAATTACTGGTTCTCAAGGCCAGCTGCCGGAACATATCGTTAGGTGTTTGGCAACAGATTTTTCATGTATTTATTAGAAAATATAAGTTTCTACAATATTACATACAGCATCATACTTTATATTACATATTGCTCCACAAACCCTACTTTATTGCTCGTTGACGTCACTATTTTGAAAATAACACTCTCACCCCTAATATTCGAAACGATATTCGATACCGTTTCGTTGACATTTTCGCAAAATCGATACCACCCCATATTGGTAGCGAAATGATTGAACATCCTATCGCGACATTTTTCTAATGGCCGACCGCGGTTGAGACCCTTTTTCGTTGTACGGGATCTTTTACACTTTGTTTTTCTATGCTTTACTTATCAAAAGTTTCAGAAAAAGCCTATTAATTATCATATCTTGCTAATCCTGGAAAGGGTTGGTAGTTATAGGGGGCTAGTCTAACAAGTTCCGGAGACCTAACTGTCACAAAAAAAAACTGTCTGAAATATTCAATTCAAAACCAAGGATCGAAGATAGGATCCCGCAAATCTGAAGCAACGCGACACACCACTCAATCAACGAAGAAGAAACACATAGGTATACCTATATAGCTATATGATACTATTACATTCAGGAAATGTTGTGATGCAAATATACGTTGATTAATTCTAATTATTACTTCCGCTGATTCTACCGTAATGATGTCCGAGCGGTTATACCATGGACTGCTTGTAGGTTCATGTTTCGATCGCCGCTGTCAGCTTGAGCTTCACCGAATATTCGAAGGGCATTTTGCGGATGTTCGACTGGCTAGCTATCACTCTCAACTAGACAATCTGTCGCCAAGCACCGAACAGTGGATTTCGGTAGCAGTCCTTGAGAGCCACTAAAATTATAGGCACTTGAGACTTAATAACCCTATGTCTCGATGTGACGGGCGTAGTGCAATTCCTCAAGAAATTCATCTGTTACAGCCAGAAAATAGTCCACTTATTATAAGGTTTAAAATCCGCCTATGAATTTTCCCACGTGGAATTTGAGATTTAAAAAAATTTGGATCGATGAAATATATGTAGTCACAAAATTTCATCAAAGCAATGTAGCCGTTTTGGAAAATTATAACATAACATACACGCAGAGACTGCCGTATGCAAATTATACAGTTTATGTTTGACGGAGCCAATTCTACACCAATGTTAAGGATACTTACCTACATTTAATAGTCTTTCTGTCTGCCTGTATTACCAGCATATAAATATAACAATTACTCCAAAGCTTTAGTTCCAAAAATGCAAATGATCAACACTAGCACCTTATTTTATTTGCCTACAGCGTCACGAATGTGAAAACCCGCGTATACAACTTGATTACTATTGGTTTAGGTCAGAACCAAACTAGCAGAACTTCAACTAAATAAGTATATCAGATTTGGAAATTGTAAAAGACTGCTCAGTCACACTCTCCTACAGTGACTGACACCTAAATTGCCACAAAAGCGACATCCCCGCAGAGCCTGAGTAAAAAACCGAAAATAAAATTTAATTAAACGAAGTGAAATGGCGTTCACGACTGACCATTTCGATTGCCAACCAAAACCAGTCAAGTGCAACAGACCGTCTTCCGGCCTAACAGCAAACAAGTGTGCAGTCGTCCCAAGACCCCTTTTCTTTTACATGTCGCAAGCTAACGACAATACGAAATCAATACTACACCATAGATGCGAAAATCGTGAATAGCGGCCTTACACATACAAGCATACATGTTTTGCATGTGTGAGTACAAATAATATGCAAGCTTCGATCGTGTGAAGCGAAGACGTTCGGTAGGGTGGCCATTGTTTTTAAAGATAGTTACATATTGGAACTGAGATATTATTATCGATGTTGGTTTTCTATTGCTTTCGATCTAGATTCTGGGTCTTATTTGTTCTTTTATTTAATGTATACGAAGTTGAAAACAGTTGAAGAAAAATAGAACGAATCATATTATGATACAAATCATGAATGCACTGATTCAGAGTACTAAGTCTAATTATTAATTATTATCTATATTTTTTTTAAAACTTATAGTGATTTTGAATTAACGGTTGGATGCTTCCATTGGAACAAAAAATCTGCTACTGCCTTGTAATAACATTCTATTCCTAAGAACTGAGGAAGGTATAAGAGTTTCAGTATTCAAAACTGCAAATGTGAGAATCTGATATATGAAACTGTTTTGTCAAAATATTGTTTTCATACATTTTGTAACATTTTGTTATTTTTCAAGTATATTTTGGTATTGTGCTAGTATACTATTTATGGGATTGTGATTGAACAAGCTCGAGGTCCACCTGGTGTTAAGCGATAACCTTTGCATATAACAGAGGTCCATCCCCCTGAGACAGAGTTGTTAAGTCTTATGTCCCTGTAATTTCCCCGGAACTCACACCTTTCAAACCAAAAACCAATCATTGCGAACATTAGTGCTTGGCGGTAAAATTCATAGACTTTTGCCCCAATTTATAAAACTCATATAATAAATTAATAATAATTTATTCGCTGTTGGTTACCTCTCATGGGCTTTAATTAAATGGCGATTCCGTTATAGTTCAAAACAAAACTTTAAGCCCCAATTTTACCTCCTTAATTTGTCTCTGTCTCAAATCCTTTTTAGCCGACTTTTAGTCTCTATAAACTACCTACAGCCAAATTTCAGCTTGACAGTTGAAGTAGTTTTCGGGATTAATGTTTAGTCAGGGATTGAATGAGTGACTTTTCGCTTTTATTTATATAGAATAAAATTTGTAGAAAGGTGCTTATGTCAAATAGCTGTTTTATAGCAGCGAAAACCGTTTGACCGTAAACGTCTACTTAAACGTCTCTAAAACTAATGACAGGAACTGTTCTACGTCATTAACTTTGATGGTTATCTAAAACAAATAAATAGAAGTTTTTAAAATATGCAAATTTCCATAAAGAAGCAGAGTCACCCCAAAAATTGGTAAAAAGAAAACGCATTAACACATATAGATGAGTAGTCACACATGGCAAGCTCGCACACTAGCACACCCACGCCTCCCTACTCACACTACTGTCTTTTAAAAAGGCGCCCACCACCCTTGGTAGTCTTTTGATAAGGAAATGCAGACATTTCAAGAAAAGCTAAGTATCGAATGAGCATTGAGAAGTTGAGTGTCGGTATTTACGAAAGGATGTCATAATACGAGCGTGGGTTGTACTTTGTAGCAGTTTGTTCGCGGAGTAGATTGTTGGGATAAATTCGAAAAAGTCACCATTAGGCAAAATCTTTGTAAAGTAAACATGGTATAATGGTAATGTACGGATTCAGGCGTTACTTTGCGGAAATCTATATTATATAATAACAAATATTTTAAGAGTAGGTATTCTAAGAAAGCATCAAATTAATACTTTAATTAAACACTTAAAAAATATTACCATTGAAAATTCCGCCTAATTTTCCTGTTAAGCCGACGTGGTGTCACAAACGCCACGCAGACAAACTGGAAGAATTTTTGACGCGGTTTGCTTCTACAGCAAGCATCCTCAGGAGGCCTTGACTCTACGAGTGCATGTCTCGATCGTGCGTGTGACTGCGTGACGTCACGTTGGCTTAACAGGAACATTAGGCGGAATTATCACCAGATATTTTTTTATTGTTTCAGTAAAGTATTCATTTCATGTTTTCTTAGAATACATTTAAAATATTTTTTATTATTATGGTTTAATTATATTCGCTTATTTAGGTACGTTATTTAAATAAAAGATCACTTATATGCCATCAAATATCTTTGATCATAAATACACAACATATTAACATTGGTATCTATAAATAAGTTATCACTTGAACCATTTTTTATACGTTATGAGCTAGATTTTGACCTATATCCACGAAGAGTGTTAGCAACCCCGGCGACCTCACGTAATATACTAATGATCTTAAAATTACCTATTAAAAATCCTAGAATTTTATCGAAATGGTCATTCTAATAAGTGCAAAATAAAAGTCTAAATGTGTAATCAAGACCAATCGTAATCAACATAAAAACACACATAAAAATGTCAAAATCTCTCATATCCCCACTTTATTACATCTTGAAGCCACTTAAACAAATGTCAATAGGTTTCCGATACAGGACTGTGCAAATTTATAACGCCTAATTAGTATGCAATGCCTTATTTTACCCTCAACGGTTTTACTACGAGTTTTATTAGTGAAATAATTTGCTCCCCCGAGTGGTGTACATTCCAGTGAAGAGCCATAAAGCTCAGTGAGATTTGCTAATAATCGAGTTCCCCGCTAATTAAAACCGGGTTTTAATTGCTTGAAAAGGCCACCTGTTGCCGGATATTCCGGCTTTGTCGCACCCGGCCTGTCCCTGGGAGGCTGCCACCGTCCCGTATCCGGATACTGCTGTACCCGGGTATAATTGTCAGAAAATTCAATTTCGAACAACCTAATTGGGACCAAATGAAATTTTCAGTATCGCACTCGTTCCCTTTGTTCGCACGCCCCGGACCGTGCTTAATTGTTTGACGAAGTAATTCATTAATTTTATTTTCTTATTTTTTCGAACGCTGCTGATTCGGAATTTGAATTGATATCTGAATATTCTAGTCGTTAAGTTATATTTATCAGAGTAGATAACTACGGCATTTAAATTACTCAGTAGAAAGTGATGATGTTGTCAGACTACTAAAATTTAATGCGCACAGAATGTATAATAAACATTAACATAACCTTTGACACGGCGAGTTTAAATTAATGCACAGATATGAAGATAAATATGTCAGAATATACTTTTAAACTGCACCCAACTGTTTAATATTATAAAGAATGTTAATGTTGTAACATTTAGGTGGTAAACAAGAACTGGTGCCAGTAATCAATCATAGAATATCTCCCGAACATCTAAAGGCAATCTAATTCCCCACTTACGGATATAATTCAAGAAAATTGCTCGATACTTAAGGCCGTAACGAAATTATTGGGCCATTATCAAATGGAACCCCTTTCTTTAATTACCTGCACATAATTTTTGTTTGTTTGTATGTACCGCCCAAGTGATTACTTTAATAACGGCAAACAGGCACAATTTTAGAAATGATTCTGAATTACCTTACAGTTACTAACCCAGTTATGAAGGTCATGCATTTTCAACATATACAACGACTACAAAAGTGTTGTTTTTAACACAGAAAAAAGCTCATCAGAATGAAATCATTCACTACTTAGAAACTTTCGAAAAATATTTCAACTGCACCGTCTAAAGCTAGACCAATACAGATGCATTAGGAAATTTAAAAAACGCACAAACGTCATCTTGCTGTTTTTTCTTGGGACGCGTTTATCGTTTGAGGATTCAAACTTCCCCAGACGAGAAGTTCAATTAAGAAGTTTTCATTCTAACTTAATATTTTATTGCACTTAAAGAAGATGCCCGTGGGGTGCTGAGCTAGAATGTCGCCCCCCATTTCTACCTGTGGGTTCGCAAGAGGCTAAATATACCGGAAGGTGAGCAGCAGCGCCCTCTGAGAAACTGCTATCTTAAACTGCAATCCCCAGGATGCTTGCCAAGCGTGGGGACCCCCCTTAATGAGGGTGGCAGTGAACAATCGGGCTGATACAGTAAACAAGATACATTTATAGAGGTTTTGTGCTAATATTTGTTACTGTATTCTACAGTATAGGAATGATTAGCAGTAATTTAGTGTACCTACTTGTGAAATTATTAGTCACGTTGTTGTTATTAAAATTATTGTGGGATACTTTTTGTGAGATATGATTAAAGGAGGTTCTAATCTAAATTATAATTTGGAGTGAAAATTACTTTCCTCTTTCCGGTGTAGTTATGAGAATCTAAGTCGTCATAAGTAATTTGTTCATACATAGTTATAAAAATAAAAGAAAGATAGAGGAATAATAATAATATAAGTATGTAAATTATATTTAATGAACAACACGAAATTTCTGTGAAATAAAGTTATTTTCCTGTTAGTTGTTGTGATCTCTAAGTTAGTAATATATTATATGAAAAATACAATAATAATATCACTTCTAAGGTCATTTTACAGTCTACAAGTATTGTGCATTTATAACCGAATTACAAAAAAAGGAAGAATGTTTTTAGACGTTGCGTATATTTTATATTTATATTTTATGAATGACTACGCGTAACTTTACGGGATTGTCCAACTTTCATGATTATTTTTTGTTGAGCACAGTATACATTCAAATTGGTTTCATTAAAATTTTATCAAAATCGGTCGAGTAGTTTGAAAAGTACACTCAATTAACTGAATGTATTTGCCAATAACCCCATACCTAGGCGACAATTAAGTGGGCAAAATTGACCTTGTAAGGTGTAAGCAGTAATTTTTTTTCATCATATTAAATTAATATCATAAATGTATGTTGTAAAGTAAGAGTGAATGTGCTTGTTTTGGTTATTAGTAGCTTTCGAAATGGCTGAGCAGATTTTCAAAATTCTTGGTAGATATATTTCTTAGGTCTTATAGATTACTGCGTAGGATACTTTTTTTCTCGATTTACTAGTTCTCAAAAATGCCCGATATATATAAGTGTTAATCGCTCGGGCGAAGCGCATGTGAACAAGTTAAAAATGTGTGCCAGAATTGAAATAAAGAAAGATATGTAATCACGTTTTCCTACAATAACAGTATTCGTATTTTGTTATTTGCTGTGTATTTTTATGCAGTCAGGCTATCGTATCACACTAATATTACACATGCGAAAATTTGAGAGTAAGTTTGTTTGTTACTCCTTCACGCTATAATGGCTGTACCGATTCGAATGAAACTTGGAAGAAGATAGTTAAGGTCCTGGATAGATTAACACATAGAATTCTTGTCATCATCCTCATTACTTTTCATACATGTCCACGTGGATGAAACCGCGGGGCGTAACAAGTTTCAAATGAGCCAACATTGTACTAATGTATGTGACATTATCTTTTTCATATGTAATTAATTTACCAAAAATAAATGTCTTTCTATATCGTTTAAATTAGACAGCATTACGTGTTGACGGGCGAGCTATCCAAAACATTTATATTGTTTCGATTAATTAATATATATTCCATAAGAAATCATGTCGAACCGGTCTCACACTGTGAGCGACGAAGTTTTGCCCGACATTAACATAAAAATTTTAATTGCCTTCTAACATACTTAATTAATACAATATCTACATTTAAAAGATAATCAATCTGATTGTGTTTCTATGTTATTACACGACTTATGTTAAAATCAATCTATTAATACAAAGATGTTCCGTTTTATAGTCAATTTATGATACGAATGAAGATAAAATATTAAAATGATTGTATTTTAATGTTGTTTTTGTCGATGACTTGTATATGACAATTTAAGAATGTATCAACATTCCTACAGCTAAAATATTAATTTGATTCAAGTAATTTTAATTTAAGCACTGATAGATTTTGCATCATAAATATGATATTTTGTTTATTATAACTGTAACACCAAAATAAGGTATCACTGGCTGAAGAGTCTTGTAATGTACCATTGGAAGGAAGTAACAATACCTAGATCTCAAACTTGATCGAAACCTATAACTATATATTAGTTATGTATCTACGGTTTCTAGGCATGAAAAAAGGCGATAGATTTCAACTTTCTACTTATTATTTGTACTTGGGACTAAAATATCTAGCGAAACATGGGTGTTGAGACACCTTTACCTACCCCTATAGAGGTATAAAAGCGTGATGATACAATTGTTATGTCTAAGTATTTTCTTTCCAAGCAAGTCATGATGGCTCGCTATGCATATTGCCGTGTAACAGTGCGTTACATGTTATATTCGTTCGCAGATTATATAGTAGTTACCACTGTGAGCTGTTCATTCCTTATAGTAACTATTGCCGTGTCTGTGAGCAAGTATATGATTATAAGAACGCGGCTATACAGTAAACCAACGAGGTTGTTGTCAGCGCAATTACTGTTGGAGACGCTTTCGCGCAAATGGAAGGCGCAGGCTGGCATTAGCGGAGCTGACACACAGTCGTGTGGGATCACGAGTATTCTTATTCAATGTTGAGCTGTGTGAATTGTCACAGCTTCTGTCAACAAATAAGAGTTTTAACCGTTAACGTAGATTTTAAAAATTTACATTTTCTATTTTTTTTTTAATATTCTTATGTTTGCAATAGCGCATGCTCATGCATCATTACCAAATTACAAATTGACGAGAGAAAAATATATCCAAGCCCAGCAATTAAAAATAAAATCCTGTCATTAATTTGTAATTTGATAATTTACGTTTACTACTTTACATTTTTAAACAGTTTTATACAAATAAAGCTGTTTAAAAATGTAAAGGCTCAGTGGAAATGTAACCAAACAATAAAATGTATAGAAAGAAAACTATCCTACATGGTTATGGAAATGACTACACTGTTGTAATGAGTAACCAAACAATAAAATGTATAGAAAGAAAACTATCCTACATGGTTATGGAAATGACTACACTGTTGTAATGAGTAACCAAACAATAAAATGTATAGAAAGAAAACTATCCTACATGGTTATGGAAATGACTACATTGTTGTAATGAGTGAAATCGCTTGAAAAGTGTTTTTCCAACAGCGCGTTTTGAAACCATCTCTTGGTATGCGATAGTTATAAGAACTTGAGTCTTTATAGATAAAATTCAATTTTAGATAATACGTGATAACACACGACACAAAATAAATGAAAATCATTAAATCTATTGAATTATTTTTATGTTATTGAACAGGCCCTTTTTAAAATATTGGCTTCTTGTTTTGCTCGCCGATAGAAGTGCGTGTATGTCACAATATTATAAGCATTCATCGAATACATTATTGCAACGATTTTGGCGTTAATTCTCTTACTACTTATGTCGTTTTCGTTTTGTACATCGCTAACAAGTAAAAGCTTCTAGCATATCTAATGATATGCTCGAGTAATCATACGGAGGACGTCGCGAAATTACACGCATGAACCTATTTGCTACTTGATTTTACACCACAGCTAATAGCGAGCAGGCAGGAAAAGAGGCGTAATTATTACAATAAGTAATGCTTTAACATACGTTTTGAAAGCCGATGACGAGCACAATATACGTCGGGCGAACTTAGTGACATTGTGTCTTAACGTAAGCGTGACATCATGAGTGCAGGTTGCCAGCGATAAATGCTTTTTGATTACAATCATACGATGCTACGACTTCTTCGATCGATTCCTTTCAAAGTGTTTTAGATTAGTTTTTGCCTTGTCAATTAGCAATACAACTACACAGCATTCGATCAATTCAAGCTCGCAATCCTTGTTCGCATCTGCACAAAAAGTTAGTGCTAACTTTTTTCACTCACACAGATTTATACTCGGACATGTGAATCGTTAACAACGTGTTTTAAAATTCTCAACAGCTGCGTCAATAATCCCGAATCTAAGTCGATATCGACGTTTATTATCGAGTCTCGTTATTCGATAAAAATAAAATAAAGCGTTTATTAGGATTCGCTTGCGGAGCTGGCGACTCCGACTGGCTATTGTTTCTTTGCAGCCATCAATCACGTATAGTTCGGGAGTAGGGGCATTCGGGGGTCTTGACTTGAGACGGGGTCGCGGGAGGGGGGCCCCGAATAACGGTTATTGAAATGAGACGCGGCCCCCGCTTTTTTCCAAATTTAAATTTTGATAAGGCAAGACCCTGTTTTGTTCTCTAACTCTGTCTCCGTTTGGTGAGAGGGTGGCCGCTTTTTTGTTTTCGATTTTCCGTCTGCGTGTTTTTGTTTGGTGTCGGAATTTAATTTGTTTTGTAATGAGCCAATTTTTAGATCTGCACTTAAACAGTGAGAGTACGTTTATTTTCTATCGGTTATTTTTACTTGATTAAGTTTGTGACGGTTTTCAGTAAAATTGATTAATGTATAAAAAATAAGAATTAAAAAAATACGTAAAAAGTTTTAACAATATTAACATAATGTAATTTTACAAATCATTTACAAAAATCAACAAATAGGCACGTTTGTTTATAAAGCATATACTTAGATACTGTTTAATCACAAAATATTGTTAGTATAAAAATTACAGAAAATAAACATTTATTTCGTATATATTTAAAATTATTGTCGAGAAAAGACATTCTCCTGGTAGGCTTCATGTGTTAATCGATTTACGCCGATAAAAGCGCCAAAACACAATTCCAAATATTCGATGATTCAGTTTTTGCCCGGCGAGTCGAGCGCGCCACTCGAATACGTTATACGAACCAGAATAAAACCGAATTAACATATCCCAAATCTCCACTCACTATCCGAACTTTTTTGTTATGTAAAATTTTAACTCCGTCCTTAAATTGCTGTTTAGAAAGAATGGACGGGCGACGCATTGACACCTACGTTTATACTCTCCGAGACCTTTTTTTCTCGAAACTCCCTATTATTCGATACGTCTCATCGATATTCATGGATCGGGAGAGTTGTAAAACGCAATAAAACACAATTTTTATATCTTGTGTTTAGACAGTGTCCGAGAGATGATAACGAAACCTGTAGCCGATACGTAGGACCGGATATCGCCGGCCATTCACAAAAAACCAACACGCTCACATGAAGTGTATATACACAGGTAGTATAGCAGCACACACGCACATCGGCCACCGCGGCCCATTCATGAGGAATAGTACTTTAAAAACGGTCACAAAATAGTGAAAATAGAGACCACTGACGAGTTCCAATTCGATATCTGACCAAAAATTCAATCGAATACAATGTCACAGAGGCAGTATTGTTATACTTTGTATGTGAGATAGTGATGGGAAAGGCTTATAAATAATCTAAATACGAGTCATTGTTAGTAGTTTCATTTGTATAAAAAGTTTCGTCTACATCTGTAGGTACGCGTAGTGTTTTGTTTATATTATATGGTTCAGAAATTAATTAACAAATTTGTGACATTCCGTTGCCACACCTAGAAGATCACCCTACGAGATGGAATGACTCATTCAAGTCTAATCCAGCGCTGCCATAAAACGTCGATGCCTTTATAGTTCCGTTCCATTTTCCCGACTGTTGACATCGAGTATCGAGAACTTGTTTTTATATAGTCACGTGTTAATTAATTCTTATGTAGGCGGAGTGCGACCATTATCGATAGAATTATGTGGTAGCCCTATACTTTATAGCGGCTATAAGTCTTGTCAGAAATATGAATAAGATGTCGTATGAAGCTTGTGCGTGGTTTTATAATAGTTATTTCCGTTTTCTTTATCAATTGTGAAAAAATTGGTTAATTTTAATGGTAACATCAGTATTATTTATTCTCATTACTTAAAAATCTCCAAGATAAAGTATTTCTGAACATATGGCAGGGATATATTTCTCTTTAATCAGTACATACATTCTCCTCAACTTAAGTATCTGATCTGTGTGATCCCAACGAAACAAAAGTCGCAGTGTTAGTTACATCATCTCTTTTTTATCTGATGGTTAACGTCATCCCGCTTCTGTCCATTACAGTTGCAGTGTAACGTTCTGTATGACACTGCACTGCGCTCCTCACTCCGAGGCATTCGTTTTTCAAATTCTTATGTATCTTCTATTTTTATTTTTGAGCCATCATAACTAACAAGTTGACCCATCATATTATCTTCATGATATTTATATAAATGTATAGCTAGAGTAGTAATATCAGTGATATGATCTTTATTTATATACCTAGGCATGAATTTGGAGTTAGCTGAAAAAAATCGGTGTAAAGGGTGTCTCTATAAATTGGGGTCAAACCTCTAATTGCATTTCTGCCTTGAATAACATGACTGTCGAGCTGCCAGACTGGCCACTAACTTCACTGAAAATGTTATAATATCAGTTTCAGAATTAGACTGCTTCTTGTCCTTGATGGATGTCTTAAGAGCTGCTTAGAGGAAAACTGCAAAATTAAATAGGCAGCATGCCACTATTCATGAATAACATGACAGGGCACTTTACCATATCAGGTATCACCCTTATGAACTAAAATGTAGCGGTAAACTACCCACCTTGCCTAAGAAACAATGGTTCAGGTATTTGAACAGTTATTGTACGGAACCCACATATAGAAGAACAACGGTAAATATAAACTTAAACAATAAAAACGCGTTCAAACATTAAATATGTATTATTAGGAATAGATAAAATACTACTCGTCAGATCTCACTGAAATATAAATGGAACCATGTGATACCTAAGCACCAGCCATCGAATAAAAAAAATCATAATAATCGGTACAACCTGCAAAGAGTTAACACAAACAAAAAAAACACAGTGGAATTGAAAACCTCCTCTTTTTGAGGTCGGTTAAAATATGATTCTTTATTGTATAGTAAATAGTATCATCTAAGTTCACTACGGCAGAGTCACTTATCGAAACTCAGCCGTATAAACGTAAATGCAGTAATTTACTTATCAAATTATGATGCCAACCAGCGACTTACTTATGAAAATGATCAAAAGCAATGATCAGACCCATTTGATGAAGCAAATTTGGCTACAATTGAAAATATTGATAAGGCCACAAATAACACAGTGGGTTTATTAGACAAATATAGCTATTTCATTGGTGACAAAACAATATTTGGCCTACTCATGTAGCAGATACGGCTATATAACGATCCCATTTAATTTGAAGATGACATCGCATTGCCAATGATGCAATCGCCACACCCACTATACTAAGTATGATGTCAAATGCTGAATAAAAATAAAATTAATGACATTATTTATAAAATTTAGTCGATATAATTTTGACTCCATCACCAGTATTGATATATGCTAATATATTTTGGGAGGTAGGTATAGTAGTATATATTGAAAACAAAGTAGATTACAATTTTGAATTAATACTTCTCTTTATCACAAACCATCATTAGGAATTTTAGTTTGTTTTCTCGGAAAAGAGATCGTGCAAAGTATACTGGTGTTAAAGTATTTTGTCTCAAATTGAACAAAACTGTTTGAAATATAGGTATGTGTAATGCCTTTAATATTATAATACCCAGTTTTTTACTTTGTCATCAGGCAATTGAGACTCAACAACTGTGTGTCTCAGGGTATCGGGCGTAATGCACGTCACTTGTGACGAAATGCATCTGTTATTATCAGAGGTTACCGCTTAACATCAGGTGGGCCTTGAGCTTGTTCCGTCACAATCTCGTCAAAAAAATATATAATTAACTTATTGCTAGACTGCATCAGTTTGGAATCTACCGCTTGAAAGTTTCTAATCACCAAAATAAAGATACAAGCATACAAACACCCCAGATATATTAACATCGCTAAGACAAAAATGGCTAAACATGTTGTTACTATTCAAATATTATGATGTGCAACTTACCGAGGACAGCCATCGCAAAAAACCGCAAAACAAATGTATATCCTAAGCTAGCCCCACAGACATTGTAGTTGCTTAATGTTCCCGTAGTTAACTCTTAAACGGCCCATGAATATGCCTTAGCTTTACAGGTGAAGCGTAAAATACCTCATAAAAGACGCAGTACAAAGTTTACACTGAGATATATGGATGAGATTTGTTCTTTGCCGAGTCTAGCCACTGGCTATTTGCTCTTTTGATTTGTAACTTCATTTGTAAGCATCCAGATTGAGTCGTCAGGACTAAAACAAATTAACGTGAGGTCGTGTTTGTGTACTTCGTTTGCGCCGATAGTTATTAACATTCGTGTATGATGTTTTGTAGCCAGGACTGTGGTTGGCGAGGCGGGGCATTAGTTTGCGATGGCAAATTTGTTGTAGAGAGGTAAATAGGTTGGTATCTAAATAAATTACAACTGATTACTACTTATTGACTTATTTTTGTTGGTATAATTATTATTTACATGTTTTATTTTAAGTATGAAACCATTCATAATTTTGTACAGAATTGAAATTCAGAGAGGCCAATGAAAAAGTTTTTTTGAAAAGTCCATTTAAAAACGTATTATCTATAGACATTATACAACATTATTTCCATCTATAATAGCCTTGGGAATGAATCCATGAAAGGAAATAAATACATTCTCGTACGTAGGTGCATATTTACTGTGCTACCTGTGAAATATTTCTCAAACACTATAGAAATAATATCAGGTGAATTAAATAAAACAGTGGTTAGATATTGTTTAAACGAAATATATGAAACATGGAGCTTCATTTGTTCAAGTGATATAATTCTACTTTAGTACAACTTACCTTAATCTTCATAATAAAGTAGAATTTATTCAAGCACGTATGATCGCGTGTAGCAATTAGCCGGTTGCAATAATTCGTGGCATTACTGTAGTAACTTCTGTGAAAGCTGTGGCATTATTCACATAAACTCTCTTCTGATGGACTAATCCTTGCCTCGCGCCGAAGGCAACGCGTAAGTTATGCGAGTGCCAACAATGGAGACAAACCGTTGAATATTCTGGATAGGTAACTGATTACAAAAGTCCTAGGTATGTTGTAGGAAGAATAATTTTTGATCGATATTAAAATTAAAATCAACGTCACTTTGAATATCGAAGCTGTCTCTGATCGTTATAAATACACAGTATACACATATTGATCTACCGTATGATGGTAGGTACCAAAGCATCATTAATTTTTATATTGAAACCGTCTATGGATATCAATGTGAGACAAAGATACACTTGTTAGTGGGGGAGTAAACTGAAATATATTTTCATAATTACATTTCGGACAATGGTTAACTAAAGGTTAACAATAATAGAAAAAAATAACTTAACGAAGACTACCTGTGTGTCTGCAATGTCTTATAGGTTCTATAATTATTATTACAAACGGGATATTTACCTTGTTTTTGATTACTTTGAGCTCTCGATATATCGGCACTGCGCCATGATCACGAGTAAACTAAAGTCTATGCGAGTGGATGGCACTGAGAGCAGACGAACCGGCCTACCCTCTTTCTTGTACGTTTTACGGCAAGGCGTTGCCATTATTGTCAGTCACTCATACCACTATTTAAATTTTGACATGCAAAACGAACGATATCAGGTCGTGAACTATTAACACCAGTGCCAACAAATATCGAGAGCTCAAAAGTAATCAAAAACACGGTAAATATCCCGTTTGTAATAATAATTATAGTGTTAATGACCGTTACATGTTACAGACTTATCGGTTGTTTAAATTCTTTTATTGTAGTAGCTGTAGTATTGTATTTAGTTTGTAGTATTTTGTTAATAAAGGCATACCGGCGGAAAAAAACAAACTAAAGTTTGCAGACAGAAATAAACACAGGTATTGGAGTACTTACTGTGAATTGTCTCAGAAATCGCTTGAGCATTCAAGATCTATTCATATATAACTATTTGCCATAAAAAAATATAAACAGTGGATGAAATATTCAAACTTAATTTAAGCGCGCGGAAAAATAATTAGTAAAGTATGATTTAATTACTGAAATAATTACTAGTAGATAAGTAGTAAAAATATATGTACTCTTTTACGAGATTGTTAGTAAATTTTTGAACATATTAATATGTAATTACTTTTACAGCTAATTACAAGTATTATTAGTGAGACTTTATTGAAAGTTGTCAGCTTAATTCAGCCTTCACCATTCCAGAATACGCCGCTCTAGTATTACCTGCGCTCGCGCACCACAAATTCCAATCAACACGCTGGACATGTTCATACGTGAAGGTGGCTCTTTCCATAGCGATTTACAAGAACAAAAGTACTTTCATTTTCTTTACTTTTATATAGGTAGTAACTACATTGTACAAGAATAAGTACTTACCGTATTGTTAAAAACCTATTAATGGACATACTATATATGTACGAATGTGGTTCTGAATTGAAAACTATTTAAAACAATTCGGCAATTACCTTAAATAAATGCTAGTTTGGTCTCAAAAATAATAACGAAGATTGAAGCGGAATAGTTCGTTTTTTCACAGTTACCTAAATCAATCACCAACGTATGTCAAGCTCAGTTAAAAACATACCTGTGATAGATAAAAATAATCATACTATGTCTTATAGAATGTCAAAATATGAAATCAAGTAATAAGCTATAATATCATAAAATACTCTCAATCAGCGATCATACTTGGTTGTGTTATGTATCTTCTTGAAATACCAACTTCACCAAACTAGGATAACACTACAAGTGGTTATTTATTATCTGTAACTAACAAATATGATACAACTTTGTGACCATAGACTTCCAATGATGATGCAGTATTTTAAATTTGACTGTAGCAAAGGTAAGAATATTGTCCAAATTTAAAAAATAATTCCGTCCAAATTGGTAGAAAACCAAAATTTGACTGTAGCAAAGTATATTGTCCAAATTTAAAAAATAATTCCGGCCAAATTGGTAGAAAACCTCGTGATCTAAAAACATATATATCTACTTTGCTACTGTTGATAGAACGTACTATTTATATGTTCGTGTTGCCGTCATATGTCATAAAAGTCCATACCAAGAAGTTTTTTTTACCACGACAGAAACCCACCAATTCAAAAAACAGCCACTAGGTTTGACGTTCTGTATTAGTTAAAGTCTGTCACATTTTGATGGTGTATAGTATAAAGTTATCCGTGTATTAATACGAGTACATCCTAGTTTGGTGAAATTGGCCCTCAGAGACTAAAGTTTCACTGGCAAATAAATTGAATTCCGATCGGTGACAATCTAAGCCAAAGAAACTTTGCATTGTCAGGACATTGTAGAAAGCCATTAGCTAAAACATTGTCCTGTGTTGTATGAATCAGAGGTGTTTATTCTACAGACACGTTGTGTCGAAACATCAGTCACTTATAGGGTTGTCACTGTTTATATAGTAATGGAAAATTTATCATTTTGGTCATATATCATAGAAAATAACGAATTTTAAAGACAACCCAGATGTATCACAACCGTTCTGTATAAACGGTGGCACGTAGTATCACCTCATTCTCTTGCCTACTAGCGAACTCTTCCTGTAATTCCTGTATTCAGACTATACCAGGTAAATCTGTGTGTTGTCTGTATTTTAAGAGACATAAACATATGGGAGAAGATCTCAAACGTAAATAATTAATTGATTTCGATGAAATATATGCCCCTGTCTTACATTAGATGGATTAAAATAAATTTATTCCAATTTATTTAAAAGTATAAAATCAATGTGTAAAGTGAAAGTCCGTAATTATCGTTTCAAACATGACGGGAGTGATTAATATTTCATGGCAATTATCTTACTTTTCTAAGCAATATCAGTAAGTATTTTAATCATTTAATAAATTGACTGCGCGATATACAGAACTGGTAGGATCTTAATAATTTTGTCTTTCTTCGCTGTTTTTCATGTGGCAACCCTACTTTATCCGAGATGCGGGTATGGCCCCAAGGCAAGCGATTTACACGCAACGGGCGTGTCGCGACTGACACAACGGACACAGACGTTAGTTCAGTAGAATCTTTATACGGTCACATTATATGGCGTCAAGGATGCAAAAAATAATAATAATTGGGAAAAATATTCAAAATGAGGTTGAAAAGCTTAAGTGAGATCATAAGACACAGATTACATTAATTTACAATAAGGTAATGTAAAAAATCGTAAGTGTTTCAGCGACTAGAAAATGAACTCGTTTTATTTGCATTCAACACTAAGGTGTTCGATAAGAGAAGACTGAAATTAAAATGAAGAAGAAAGAAGAAAGAAAAAGCTTATGCATAGTACATAATAACGGGATATAGATATATTAAAACTAATAAACACTTGACTGGCGTACATTTAAATTTGCTGATCTAATGCCGAATGAATATCTCCAACATTCTAACTTAGTGCCTCCATCCAAATAGTGTTCAAGCACTGATTTACAATCAGGATAGGCCTGTCGATCTGCGGCTGTGCGCCTACGCATGCTATTCTAACTAGCTACACGCGTTATTTATGGTAAGGAGCTTACCAGGGATTATGTAGATCGGGCGTCAACAATGCCATATTTTCGAGGATCCGATCGATCGTGTATCAATGTTTTGATTATATTTGACTATTGAATAATTACTGAGAGTACTGGTTTCAAAGGAGGGTATATCCTTTAAAACCTGTATTAGTACGCTTTTGAAGTATATTAATAGAGGCAAGGGTATGTAGGTAAGGGTAGGGTACTGTACTGTATCAGCCTGATCCTCCACTGCTGAATACAGCGAGGAGCATTATGAGGAGGTTTGCCAAAGTCCCCAAGCTTGGCAGGTGTCTTGGGGATCTATTTAGTACTTATACATAAAGGTATTTCTAGTAATTTCTTCTTTTTATTGTTATTCTATTCTATTTGTATATAAAATTTTACAGTAATGCTTAAACTCGATTACAATCGTACTCTTGAGTTATATAGTTATAGTTATTTTTCGTTAAATTTTAATATTCATGTATCTATGTATAATTATTTGAAAAAAAATATCATATGAGAATAAAACATTTCCCCCGTATCGCAGAAACTTATGAACGTAAAAAAATGGAATTTATGACCTAATTCGTAGGTAAAAGAAAAAGATTTTTTTTAGATAACATACGTGTAGCCAGAATTGCGATTATTTATTGTACGGAATCCTGGGTAAACATGATTTGGAATCGCACTTTAACGGTTTTCATTACAATCAAATTCAAAATGTTTTCTACTGCGGGTACTAAAAAAAATTTAATGTATAACTAAAAACAACGAACTACAATATAATTACATTAGCTGAAGACGTAAACTGTTACTATTATGTTGTAGGAGTTCGATGTGGAATCATAGTAATCCTTTCCATCCTGGCAGTCCTGTCCATGATACGCAAACAGATGTACATAAGCCTTTGATTTCTTTAAAATTACGAGAGGTACTCTGTGGTTGATTATAATTGCGTCGACAGCGCGAATCTGATTTGCGTGACCAATCCTGCGCGGGTAATGACGCGAGCCTACCGCCTGGTATCGGCTGCGCTGGCGCACTGCAAAAGTTGTGGCTCGTTTAAAAGCGATGAAAGTTTACAAATTATGAAATCCAAAAGATATTCTATACAAATTAAAAATAATACAAATCACTCATCTTTTTTGGCACTTAATCATAGTTTAATAATTTAAGGACAAAATTTGAATGACTATTGAATAATTTCATTTAAATATAAACTATTGGACTGCTACTGAATCCGACTTGACTTTGAATTTTAGAATATATAAATTATTATTCTTTATAATTCTTTCATATTGAACGTATATATTGTTATTATACGTTCAATATAAAAGATCGTATAATGTGGAAATACCCCATCAGGCAGATATAAGCGTGACATTTAAAACTTTAAAAATACAAAATGCTACATTGAAGCAGAACCGCAGCCAACGTAGGGTAGATCAGTGCAAGGAAGAGCATGTTTTGTAACAAATTAATAAGCTTAGAACTGCGTATATGCGACAAAGGCTCTTGCTTTTTACTTTACTTTTTTTTTTTACTCTTGCTCTGCACATAACATAACGCAACGCGTGCGAGTAGTCATTAGAATGATTGGAATCAAACTTCTTCTTCTTCTTGCTTATTTCTTCCACTATTGAGGGTTAGCAGTCAACTCTGCATAGTACATATTTCACTTTGTATTGAGCTATTCGAAATATTTCTGCGGCTCTCTGAGTTTTCATCCTTTATATTGGAAACAATGAACGTTGTCGCCTATGCATAGTTAAGTTATTTATGTCTGCATTAGCTGCGCTGCGTAGTATTTTTCACTCAAGATAAATGAACATAAATAAACAAACGGTATATTATTAATGTTACTTAGGCTCATGGACTGTATTAAAATCAACTGTGTTTTGTTTTCAATTCTGCACTTGCGTGGTTTGGACAACGTGCGTCTCAACTCTCGATATAAGTATGTTTAATCATCCTTATCAACAATAAGTGATATCCAACAGTTGCAATTTACGTTAGCCAAAAATATCTTTAAAAGCAGATTAAGTCTTACTCGAAAGTTTGTATACAATAAAATATGAGGTGAACATTCTTATTTTATCACTCTGTGTAAATATTTAATTTATACTTATCAATACCTTAAGGCACCGGAGAACTTTATTATTGCTATAAATATTGCTTATAGATGTTTAGATCGTATTGTTCGTATGTCAATTGCTTACACGAGTTGCGTGTAAGCAATTGACATCTAGCAAAATTTCAAACAACAACATTAAAATAAGTTAAGATCTCGCTGACACTGTTACCACACCTGCGTCCTGTAGCTCGACCGCCTCACTTTTCGCACTTAATCGAGAAATATGGCGCGTGTTCTTATGCCTTTATTTATTACTCTAGCCTTCCACGGATTAAGAACATCGATTTATGTTGTCCTCATTAGTGCCTCTAAATTGATTAGTGCAAGCTTACGAGTAGTGAGAGACTTGCCCATCTACATAAGGAAAATTGTAAGTGCCAGTATAGTGGCAAACACATACTGTAAACCATTTTGTTCAGATATAATTATTTAAAGAAGAGCATTGAGCCAGGTTAAGCGAAAACATTACTGTCGAGAACAAACTTAGTTTTAGTAGGAAAGTATATTTTCCATCCAAATAAGTTAGTAATATTGATGAGCTTACAAGGTGGTGTTGATAGTCAGATGCTTTAATCATATTCGGAACTAAAATTTTGAAGAAGTTGCATTCAATTCTGTCGTATTGTTTCTAGAATATATAGGTTTAAATGTAAGGAAATGTAGTTTTTGATAGTTTATAAACTATAACCAATATCATGTTTGCTTTTGCTTCTACGTTTTTAATTTTACAGTTCCATTTTTGTCAAAACCTTAAGAGAGGAAGAGGTTACAGTGCATGCAAACTTTAAGCAAAATTTAGTGAGGCTAGAGTTAAAATGTTTTTGAAAAAATTAGGCCGTACCTTTTTACTTTGTATTTATTACAAAATGTCTGTTTTATCGTTAGTTATATTTTCGTTTGCTATCTAGTATCAGTGTTTATCTATAAGTTTCACTAACATATACGAGCCTAAATAGATGCAGGGTGGAATGTTATTTTTTTTCGATTATTTCAAATAGTAATTAATAAACTTTATACGACTTTAATGTATCTAAAATACATAATGGATGCGTGTTATTTATAAATACTGTGCATTTTGCAAATGCCCGCCTGCTTAGCTAGTACATTCAAGTAGAAAATCTGTCGCCAAGCACCTAAACAGTGCGTCCCGGAAGCTTACCTTGCCAGCCAGTAATTCTATATACGCTAAAGAACATTTTCGACCTCATCATCGATTATTATCAGAAATAATCAAAACCTAGCCTAGAGCAATAATAAAATACTAATTTTATCTTATCTTTTATTTTATAATACTATTAAAATGATTTTATCTTGTCACGGGGTAACGTAATATGCACAGTGTTTGTAAGGGCTATCGGTATAAATAATATTGCATAAAATTACAATAAAAAACTATCAATAATATGCAAAAACTCCGATAATTAAACCTACATTAGTTTGTTAAGTTCTTAATAGATAATGTCAAGAAATACAGCAGTCCAATTTTCTATTATTTTACAATTTACACAGTCTATTTTTGGTATACAACAAATATTGCCAAATTTCATCAAGATCCAACCCGACGACGATATTAATCCTACAACACTGCAGCGATATGAAATCATTTCCATACCTAATGACCTCTATAAATACGTAGAACATTTTATTCGCCGAGCAAGACACAAAAAGACACCGAAATACCAGCGCATCGCATAACTCAAGTCGAAATAGCGTTTAGGAAACGGTCACCATGTTGCACGTCCAAGTTGACACGCGACCAAAAACTTTGCGTGATACTACACTGTACTTCATTATATTAATTACCCCACGTAGATACAACACCCCCAGCAATACAAACAGATAAGTCTCAACGCGATTTATTGCGTGCATTTCTTTTGTCAGCTTTGAAATTGTACTCGCATAAGTTAACTGAGATTAAAGTAATCGAACTTATAAATTTTGTCGCCTCACCTTTATATGGCGAACGGCGGTGTCGACGCGAACTTTGTTCAAATTAATGGGCCGCATTATCAGATCGAGCCTCGTACATGGCGTTTATGCTGAGATAATTTTGTTTGGTGAATTTTTTTGTCGATCTTTCACACTTGTTCGAGACTTGTGAACGAGCAGCGTAGGCGCTAAAATTGCGTACATAAATACATTTAATCTTGTATAACATTTTCAGTTCACAATAAACATTTAATTCATAATTCAAAAATTTAAGCGGTAACCTTTCTATAGATGGTTACAACTGTTTAATCTGAAACAGTTATGACCATGACGTTTAAATGCAATATGAAAGCGTAGGTACATTTTAACGGTAGACAAACTAACAACCCCACCCCGCGCTGTAAAGAAAAAGACTGGCCATAAAACAATGAAGCGTCATAAAGCGCAGCCTTAAAAACCAAATTACTTTAACTGGCAGGAAAACCCTAATCCCGGCAACGACATTCCACGTTCAAAACGGAACGCCTTTCGGGACACTAATTAAGAAACTAAACAACCTTCAATAGCCATGAAATTCCTTATATGAGCGGTAAACCAATTTTGAGGCACTTTAGTTGGAGGCGCGCGCGCAGTAGTAATTTAATTGACAAATAAAGACTACCATATATTATTATAAACAGCATTTTAACTTTATACAGAAGATTCAAATCACTACCGTAGTTACACTATGTTTAATTTTCCTTCTTTTCGCATACATTTCTGAAACAGTATAACGGGACTAGATCTCAATTGTGCATGGATATAGCACGTTTAAGTAAAATTTGTGATTGCCGCTGAGTCGCAGAAAATATTTGAAGTATGTGTACTGTTTAAGCGTACACCGTGAAAGAACTGAACACGTTAACCGACCAACAATGTTGACGATACTTAAAAATTATTTAGTTTGTAGGCGTATGTTAAAATATATGACACAGAGATAGGTAATATGGTTTGAAGTGGCTTTAACCGGTATATTTCTTTGGAAATTCAGAAGCCAAAGTTTACTTATAATGGTTACGTTACTCTATTTGTTAAACTATAGTTGTCATGCGTGATCTGGGAGAAAATTGTGTCCCTACATATTCAAAGAGAAATCTTTATTGTTTTTGTTATTACCTATGTATGAACGCAACCATTTCATAACACGATTTATATATGAGTATACTTATGCAAACTAAGCACTACAAGATACGAGTACATAGTAGTATTTATCTTTATAAAATTTGGTGGATAAGTACTATTCGTATAAAATATTCAATCACTTTTATCACGTCATTTAACAGAATGGAAAATAGCAAGGCATTGGAGAGGTTGCTTGATAAAAATTAATAAGGATTAAAACGGGAAAATATTATTGCATCAAGATCATTTACAAGCCTGTCGCCCCATAAAATCTCGGTGTTGCCCGATGAAAATGAATAATTAGCAGAGTTATCTCGAAACAAGGGTCTCTGTTAATTATTACACCATTATAAATTGTAGCCCGACCCCTGGTGATATCGAGGCAATGAAAGTTGAGAGGGCATGGAAAAACTCGCAAGCTTAGTATGGAAGCTAGTAAACATTTTAATTACTGATTGGATACGGTCAAGTGTGAGTTGGACTCACACACGGACTTCGACTATAGTGCGCGCGGAACTAGTTGGCCGCGCCTTAGGTACTCGTATGTGAGCGATGGGGCAGAGAGGCGGGGGCGCTTCTCAATGTACGTATATTACTTCAGTGTGTATGTGTAATCAAACTTATTTGGACGCTTGCGGGTGTTACCGGTTTTACGTTAGATATAAAACAGAAGCGTAAAAAACAGTTTTCTTTTATGGTCTTTACTCTTTTAATTTATTTATTAATATTATTTTTTAAACTATACGCCATAGTAACACATATTTTGTGAAAACTTCAACCAGCTATCTATTGCGGTCGAAGTACGACCCTTTACTTGTACTATATTTAATTTTTATCAGTATGTAGATATTATAACAACAGAGAATTTGCTGGGTACAACGGTAATAATTGTATTAATATCCTATATGACCATCAAACTGCGGCGAATGAAGCCTTCGTTAATTATGTCTTTGTGTATATTTACCTTGTGACATATAGATAAATATATGCAGAATTTACAAACTACTATTTGTGGCGTTTTATTGTTATGACGTTTAAGATACACATACCGGCCATACTTATTCAAAAAATAATCATACCGTAGAATTTGCCCACAACACCTTATGGCTAATTTGGTTACAATCTACCTAACTAAGTTGCAATTGATTGAAAAGTAAAATAGTCGTTCATAGCTTTTTTCTATTAATTTGTAAACGTGTCCATTTGTTCGTGTCCTTTTTATTCTGTAACGTGTCCTACTTATATCACAAATGCTTTAATAATGAAATGATAATGCGCTATAACCACGTTATTAGCTGTTATATCACAAAAGTCCAATAAATGTTTTGGGCTAAAAATGATATATAAAATTTTACACTAAATTAATGTTACCTACTGTAGAATTTCTAGTTTCTGACAAGTAAACAAAAGTGACACCATCATCCAAACTAACAGAATTAATTAATTCCAGCCAGCATCGGTCGGTTTCTTAAATGCTTAATTTCCATTTAGCCGACATTTTTTTGTAAGAAAAAAATTCTCGAGTGACTTAGACTTTCCTTCCCCAAGACAACAGGGAAGCGAGAAATGCAAATGCCCCACCGCAGTTTCGTTTTGAATTAATTAACGGTTCTAATGAATGCAAACTTTTTCATTCTGTCCGTTTTCCCGTAACAATGTTTGCGGTAAATAAAACTTGTCAAGGAAATGCCCGTTTTTTGTCCATCTGTTCGTTTTTCTTTTTAATTCGCCGGTTTGTCGCCGGCACTGAGTTTCAGATTGTTTGGATTTATTCGTGTAATTAGTGAAGTTTGTTCCGCTTCAATTATTTTTATTTTGTTCTTTTTTGTTTGTTACACAATTCTGTGGAATTGAATTTGGAGGTGAGTTTTATTGCATAACAATTAGCGAGCTCCAAACAAAGTTTGTATAAATTCACTTCGTATTTATTTGGTCTGAGTAAATGAAGGTTTGCTGGACAGAAAAGGGCGAATTACATTTATATACTAATAATATGGTAAAATTATACTGAATATTGACCTTTTAATTTTTCTTTAATTGATGTATACAATAAATAACGTATGTCTACACCAATTAAATATTTGAAATTAACTAATAATCATACTTCTAGCACTAAGAAAAAAGTAACAAAGTTCGAAAACATACCGATACAAACCCCGCAATTATGACAAGTCGACTCAATTAAAACGTAGACGAAAATTAAAAGCAACTCCCTGGCCGCTAATAAATTATCAAAGGGTTAAATAATAAATGAGTTTCTTTTCTTATAATCATTTAACCCGTTTAGCAGTCGAGTAATAAAGATTAAAAAGTTTACTTTTTAACACTTTTGGTGCTAATGAGGGGGCGTTGGAAACAATTTGAAGGATTACCGTCTAAAAGCTTCCGTCAGGTTTTTAATTGAGACTTTTTTGTGGGCCGAAATGCTTTTAGCCCCTTTAACTGGGCGAGTCTTTTGAACGCGACGCCGGTGATCTATTAATGAAGAAAAATATTGTTTCCGACTTTTACATTTTTAGGGATTTTTGTAAACAGACAATTTGTTTTTAATTAGGTGTCGGAGGTTGTGGCGGAAGGCTTTGTTCGTAAATGAAAATGGAACGAGTTTTGAGGCAACGATAGGGATGTAAAGGAAAATGATTTTGTTTTGTTTAAAAATCTGGTGGTATTTTAGTTGTAATGACAGATTAAGATTTGAAGCGCATTCTGTGTTGGCAGTTACCCTGGGAACGAATGGAAACCAGAAAACTTTATTGCGTAGTAAACAACGAGTGAATGAGGCCCTTCGCATATGTTTGATCAGCCAAAACTTGTCCTGGTCAAAACAAGGCATGACTCGTAGTGCATAAAAAAGTTTTGGTGCAGAAATTAAATATTTTACGGGTAATGCTGATAAGATATGAGATGTGCAAGCTCTGAATAGTATGCACAGTATGACTTTAAAATACAGAGAGAGAAAGTATCAATATGATAATAAAGCAATATTTAGATAATATTATGATGTTATCCGAGAAATGTTATCGTAAGCTGACATGATTTGTAAATGTAAAAATAATCGAAGCAAATTAATTAGAAAATATATATACTAAAGTGACAATGGAATAGTTGAAAGAATGTTTTACATCGGAGAACATATATTTTAACCAGATTAGAGTCGTTCTAACTCGATATCCATGATAGCGAATATTTCCTATGAAACAGTAACAGTCTAGCAATTTTATTTAATAAAAAAAAGACGTACAGCTATTAAACATATTATGATCCATATCTATATGATTATGGTCAAATAACAAACCTAATTTTTACAGTAAGCGACAAATAATAACAAGACAACATTTGTGTCATGATTATGACAGCAAACTATCACATGTGCTACTGTTAACGTTTGCTAAACGAAGAAACAATCCATAAGTAAGCAGAGTAACGCAAATCCCATTCACACAATGAACATCGAAAATATAACCAAATCAACTGAAAGCCGGCCACTCAAAACACGAACACCGTATGAAGAGGCATAACTCTAATCTCAAAGTAAGACATTACGAGAATACCAATGCATGCGCAAAAAATCGATCGCTCCGTCTTAAATTCCTCACCCTTTCCGAGGGGGCTCCCCCAAAAAAACGAAAGAATAGAAGAGGGAAAAAATCTAAATCGTCTCATATCTCCCCCCTGTCTCCCCCGGACACCTCGCCCTCCTTATTTCGTATGCGAGTTCCTCCGGCAATCATTATAAGGTTATCGATTAGGACCAGTCTCAAACTTGCCCATATCTTTGTAGAATACTCCATACATGTGTGTATTATATATTGGTAGATATTTGTTTTACGCATTTGTAGCCTTTTTATATGTAATTATTGTTTAATATAGTTTCAAGTAACTCCTGTGATTGATTTAAACTATATAGATACAATTTCATCATCATATTCCCGCCCTTTTCTTATATTAGTGATTAGAAGACTTAAAAATTTAACTTTATGTTGTATGCGTATAAATTAATATAAAACAACGATTAAAAAACACAACAACACATATACATGCATAGGCATATAGTATTGTATAAAGTTTTGGTTGTGGTTTCATGGCGGGCCACCTCTCTGACCCCAACCTTCTTTGGCAATGCTCTCGTTGGTAGTAAATCTGCTAGTTGCAGTGGGTGATAAGGGCATTAAGATTAAGAAACCTTCTTCTTCACCCAATGTGTATATTAACAGCCAATCATATCATCGTGAGTAGTGACGTGCTGCTCATAAGGATTTTTTTCCTCAGTCGTCTTTGAATAAGTCTTTTAAGTCTTAAGCCGGGAACTATGGTATACTTGTAAAGTTTGACTTAAATGAAAAGTTAATATAAAACAACAAATGTTATTCACTTCATTTTAAATTGAATGAGTTTTCATTAATTATCATCACCAAAACCTGTATAAGGTGACTAGAATAATAAAAAACTGTGTGTTTGTATTTATTTTGTTGCTTTTATATAAAAATAAACCTAGAACATTAATTATTCAAACTTACCAGTATCTATATTATAAAAGTCAGAAAATCACATTATTATTATTCATAAATTAAACGATTGAATGCTTACTTTGCTATACTCAAAACAAAAGAAAGCCGCTTCAAAATTCGCATTTGAAAAACTCAGAAGGAGTGATAGCTAACTAGCGAGGACGGTCTATGCATAAGTAGATGCAAATTGTTACCGTTAAACTATTTCGGAAGGTAAACATAGGGACCAGGGCCCACGTGCGCCGAGATCCGGCGAACGAGATTAAAAATGCTAGATGGCAGACCGAAGTGAGGTGGGTCACAGTCAAGTATGGGCAGTAAAACATCTCATAATATTATATTGTTTATATAATAAATGATAATAAACTATTCAACTGGTTATCCTTGATATTATGGTAGGACGTATTCACCCTACCAAAATATCAAGAATGTACTGTCTGTAGCTTTGTTTTCTACTGTAAAGAAAAAAAAACTAAAGACATATTTAGATTTTATATTAGCCCGATAAGTCACAAAATTTATGGACACAACTTGTAGAAAACAATATATTTAAAAATTAGTTTTATTCGCTTTTACATCTCAATATCGAAATATCACAGACTAATGGATTCCCTTGTGATTACAATAAATAGACCATATTTCTGTTTTATGTATATACAAAACTATTTTTTTTGTGTAAAGTTTAATATAACATGATTGTTTTACAGTTCAAACATATCATCATGTCTGTATTCGCCAATAATGTAAGCAGAAGTATCTTAATACCGACATTTTTCTAGACATGTATTATCCCCTTGTAAAATGGGGGCGAGCCTATCTATTGGATACAGTGCTAGACTCGGAACTGCTAGTGTAACACTGATAACTTCTTATCCAATACTTTTGTGACATTGGTGTTGTACCCAGGAACTCATAACTCCCAAGCAACGTTTTTGCCACTTCAATCTACGAGTCAGTCAGTGTAAATACAGTAATTTAATAAACATCTCTAAATACGTGGACTACAAAGCATATAGCAAGTATTCTTTTATCAAAGTTCCAAGTTTCCCTACTGCCGAGCAGCGCGAAAATACCCTGTGACCGGGGTCGAGTATGAGCCAAGAAATATTGGAGTTTACGAAGTAACCCGCTTTGGGGGTATGTAAATAGGAAACTACAAAAGTAATGTTTGAGTTTGAAGTGGACGCTGGGATTATTGCCACGGTTTACTGGATCCATAGGATGTGATTGATGATCGGAGGCTTTAAGGGAAAGCTATGGTATTTTGAAAAGATATACTTTGGTGACCTGGTGAGCAACAAAAACGAAACAAATGTCAGCTCTGTATAAATCAAATAATACGATCAGGATGAGGCAGTTTTTCGATATGTGGAGTCATAGTAATTTAATGACATATCGCGATAACAGTACGTCATTATTTTCTTATGCTACAAATACTTGATATATCTAGGCATAGCAATATTTTTTGTAATATGTATACTGTAACAGCCGGATCATCCACTGCTGAAATAGCCTCGCCCATCAATCAGTGATTTGTCATATTCATATTTTGCTAACTTGGCAGGCGTCTTGGGCATCCATATATAGGTATTACATTGTCTGATATGCATGTATTATATTCTGCAAAAAAATATTGTATAAAAAATAAAAGGGTTAAGATAAAGAATGCTCTAAACATGAACCAGGTGTCAGATTGATCGTGCACATTTATTCATATCATGAAGTTATTTATAAAAATATTACCGGAACTTTCACAAAAATAATTTGTTTTAAATGTAATTGTGACGGAACAAGCACGAAGCCTTCCTGATGTTAAGTGGACTAACCTCTGCCTATACCAGATAGATTTGCACTGCGCCCGTCACCCTGGGACACAGCTGTAGTTTTACTGGCTCTTAAAGATTGCTGCCATTACACACTGCTAAGTGCTTGGCGACAGATTTTCTACTTGAGGGCGGTAGCTAGCCAGGCCAGCATTCGCAAAATGCCCTTCTACCATGCGGCGAAATGCACGCATGAGTTCATGGAAATCATTTACTTAAACTGCTATTGTAATATATTTTATGTTTATTCATTGGCCTTAGATAAAAGGTATACGCTGATTTAAAAATTGTCATCGATTAGTACTACATATGTAGATGCCGTTAACTTTCACTTTAGTTCACTGCTAATTCACTCATACATTCCAACAAGATATCATACGCACTTAGTAGTTTAAGGGAATTGCGATGATCAAATACCATCCGGAGCTTGTAAGTACTTACCTACCAAGAAAGAACCCGTCTAATGGCGTCTTGGTTTCTTCGAAATAAAGAGTAAAAAAGCGAATTGCTCTCGGCTAGTCCTGAATACTTGTTTACTAGGGGACGAACCAGTGAGGATTCCGCAGACGGTACTTGATCGTGTCTGCCCCGCTGGCCACAACTAAGGATGGAATTAAACTAAGAAACTTCAGACTCATGGATAAGATTTTTATAGTTAAGACGACATTTAAACATATATGACTTAAGTGTTTCTTCTCTATGATTTAATTTTGTAATATATAAAAAATATCTTAAAGGGGAGTCACATGAATTTATGTGTAGATACTGCCACATACACAATATGGAAAATCTTACTGATTTTTAATTTTAGTAGCGGAAATTACACTATTATATTATGTTTTATTATGTTTATTGTTCACTTGACTGTTTTATTTTATTTACATCATCAATTCGAACTTAACATACGTTTAATTCATTAAACATCATTGTTGAAACTATTACAAATTTAAATTCAATCATAAAATTAAGATAATATCGATAAATAAAATATAGTTAGAGCAGCAGCTGTGCAGGTGAAAACCTGAAATTGAATTTGACACAAAATAATCGTTAACGATTTTAATGTTTCAAATATTTAAACGGTTTTATAAATTATCAATATTCACCATGTAACTTAATATCCGGTTTTATACAAAATGATTTTGTCCTAGGTATGTCACAGACCATTTTAAGAAGTACAGACATTTAACCAAATGCTGTAATTTTTGGTTATAGTTATGTTATTCCTTAATTCTGTTTCAGGCAAATCTAATAAATCCAAACCACTGAGCTGGGATATTCAAAGCTGTTTCATTATTCGGCATTAGTCAGCTTCGGCCACGCAAATCTTGGCGTCCCTCCGAGTCCGGACAAGAACCCCCAATTTCCTTCATTACTTACCTCCGACCGAGACAATGGAAAGACAAGACGACATGAAAAAAATAATAATAATTTCAAGTGGAATAACGCTGAAAATCTTTTCACGGAAAGAAGAATTATTGTTGTTTTGCAAGCGAGCTCTCAGAGACAAAATGCACCATCCTTATTACGCCATTGTTCGGTGTTACGAGCTTTATTCATTTTTACTTGGCTCGACTTGAATGCTTATTAATTTAAGACCGTGATAAGCTTGGATTCTTTTGAATAGACGAAAGAAATGTCTGCCTATTGTTATGATTTATTTTACATACCATTAGCGGCGAAATTCGAAATTCTCAGATAATTAGGCTTCGATGATGTAGCTACGAAATTGTGTGGGTTAACCCGCTATTAAAGGAACGTTGCTTTCCGGCGAGGTAAAGTGAAGAAATTAATGCATGTGAGCTACCAAGTACGTATAATGAAACGTAAATATACATGACACGGAACGCTTTATGGTAATCGAAATATGCCGAAATATGTTGTTAAGAGGGTAGAAAACTACCGACGAACATGCAAGGGATGAACTAAGCTTTCAAATTTTGCTACCAACCTGTAACTAAGCGGCTCGAAAACTTTCCAACCGTGTATGTCATTCGAGTTTTTTAAGACGACTATAAACATTCCAACAAGCCTTTTGTGCCACTATTTGAACAACACTCCGTGCCGGATCGTAATAATATAATTTTTATAACTTTAAAGTTACACAAATTACTTAAAATGTCACATTTAAACGAATTTGTGAGAGCGTTGTAGTTATCGTACTCTCTTCGCGACGTTTATTCACAAAGCGATATCCTCAGATGCAAGGCAAACTCTTGCTTTCCCCCTGGGGGGTCGAGTCAAGAGTGATTACGAATTTTAATTATTTTTTTAAGCCGGTGGCGGTGAGGTGATGTTTCCCCAGTGCCAAGGCTTATGCAAACAATCGACTCGCACTTGGAATTAATCCGACTCCCAGTTTTTTCCTTCGCGACAAGGAATTAACAAGCAAAGAAGTCATTAAGTCGGAAGATATTTGAGGATTTCTTTTAATTGCGGCTTCCTTGTCGTCCGGCTTTCTAATTGGTTCGTGTCGTCGTACAAATTGGATGAATTGAATGTCGTTTGCGGTCGAAGGGTATTGTTTATGAAATGCGACATGAAAGACTACATGTCATTACAGTGCATAACACGCGCTCTATTATCCAATTATATCTAACCTTTCAGCTTGGAGCGCTTCAGTGCAGGTGTAATTACGCTACTTGGTGGTTTTAAACGTCGTGCATGACAGTCTAAGTGAATGTATGCGGCGAACTAAGGCCCTAATGAATTATTTGTGGCTCGCGTGCGCCAATCGTAGTACTGCCTAATTATCCAATGCTGTGGCGTTATGACGTGGTTTGCTTTGATTTTCTCGAACTTTGTAATAGTTAAGTGCCGGGTATTATTTCTGGGAAAACCTTATAATGGCTTCAATAGAGCAGTAAATTATATTTTTGTGCTCACGTACGTACGAACCTATTACTACAGAATAAGCATATAGTTATAAGAAAACTGCTGATGTAACACATTGCATTATGAAATATAACAATTCCATCACATCCTTATATGAACCTTTTTTTTGAATGAGGTTTACATAAACATTGTGTACAGCGAAATAAAAAAGAAAACAAATAAGAAGCCTGATTGGGCACCCTTGGCAAATGACTCATTTATATTAACGACCAAACTCATCAATACCAATTCAGTCCAGTCGGATTTTTCCACGAAGATCCTTCACTAATTGAAATTGAAATCTGATTTTCCTCCCTCCACCTAGCCATTGAACCGCCCCAGTGATTAAAAGTATTCCAAAAAAATACAAATAATCAAATTACAATATCGCTAACGACGAGGCTTTCTCCCTGGAATCCTTTTATATTTTAGGGAATAAATTAAGGCATAGAAAGGGAAAAAGAAAGCTAAGGTACGCCAAACAAGGACTTAGAATTTTTTGCTTACCGCGTTTTAATGATACGATGTTTTTATGAACTGCTAAAATGCTTGCTGATCGTGTTTTACGGACCTGCTTTCTAAGATTTACGGAGCTGTTTGTAAAAGGGTTGCGGGCAGAGTAACTGCTTTTTAGTTCTATTTTGGTTAGCTTTGCGCTCTTGTTTGTGTATCAGTCTGTTTTACGTTTCTAGTGACAATAATATATTTGCATTTGACATAATTAAATTATCTGATTATTATGATAAAAAAATGGAAAACAATACATAATGTTGAAATTGTCTTTCAATTGTAACTTGAGGAGTAGGGCAAGTCGATGGTGACGTCACGACTGTCCAGTATTACAGTTGCAGCGACACCATTTTCCCCAGTAAAATCACTTACCTATGCCTTATATATACCTATACTTATGCAGTGCCCTTCAAGTTTAAACACAGTAGTGTTTGCATGCTCACTACTGTTTCGAGGTAGAATTTCAGAAACAGCGGTTTTCCTCCACCTAGATACCTGAAGATAGCTGAAGATACCTACCACCAGGTATACCTACGTTGTTGGCTAACATTGGCAACGAAAAATGGACTCAGTGCTTCTGTTATTTGGACAAAAATGGCGCAGAGGAAGGTAAAAGATTCAGGTGTCGATGTCGGAGGCACCTATGAAATATTGGATCGAGAGTCTGTAAGATTCTGAGCAATCTTGACGTAGTGGTTTGTTATGGTAAATTGATTTTATAGAACATTTTTGATCATACTATTTGAAAAAGCTATAAAGTGAAATTTATCTGTGTTTTTTGGTAGTTTTGTAATTTTATTATTCATTTTATATTTGAAATATATGAAATAGTATTGAGCTAATAGTATAAAAATGATTAATAAAGTAAGGTTCAAATAAGAACTTACATAACTAACGTGAATTGGATTAAAATGCAATAAAAATATCGGTAAGGAAAGCTTCTTGCTGAACGACATATAGAGTAGTAATAATTTCTTCTAAAATTGTTCCTTAAAGTTTGAATGAATAAATAAATAAGAATATGGACAACTACATATGAGTGATTTCATACACTGTGCCACGCTTATGCACAATTAACCCTTAAGAACCTAAAATATAATATCTCTTATGACGGAATTGCCAAAAAAATTTGATAAACTACAACTTCAGATTAATGATGGTCACCAATCACCATTGAATGAAAATTGTAGTTTAACCTAAATTTGCAATTAATACATTATCTCTAGTAGTAGGTAGATATACTTACCAACAATTTAATTGTAGTCCAGACGTGATATTTTCCACATACAAGTTCAGCAAAGTAGAATGAAAAATAGCCTTATTTCAAGGATGAATGACGAGAATTAAGAAAGCAATTACTCATCGGAAACGAACAGGGGCGGAATCTTAATAAGATGAGAGAAGGCAGAAAGTCTAGAGGAGTGCTATTTTTCATTTGGTCTCTTCGGACTCGCGAATTGTAATTAAGATGTTTGATGCTCCGAACACCTCTTGAATATTGTTTGAGCCAAGCTTGAGTTTATATGTTCGAAGGTTGCACGACTTTATACGATTTTGGTGAATTTTATTATTTTCCTAATCTTATTCAATGTTTGTGGGGTCGATACAATAAATGTTGCTCAAACAATACAAATGACGTCACGAGAAGATATTGTACAAAGTTTAGGATGAGGTTTTATGGCCGGCCGCTTCTTTAAATGCTGCTAGGAAATATCCAGTACCATTCGAGTAACTTGGGCGTTAATATGGCAGTCTTGATGTTAGTCTATTGTGCAGCAACATTAGAGACAGTAGTGGTATGCTGCTCAGTCAGTACTTTTTATTTATAATATAAGCAAAATTTTCAATAGATATACTTAAATAGATTTTTTTATTTAATTATAATTTAATGTTTCTATTCGTCTTAAAATACTTTAAAAAAATATTAATGAGATATTTGTTATTAATAATATGAATTTCCGTAAAGTAACGCCCGAGCCTATTCATTATCTTATGTGTTTAAACACTTTTATTCCTTATTTTATATACTTAATTGTATTATAACTTATATAAACACTTATAAACTTTCACTGTCATTTACATCATTACGAATTTCACTTACGGGATAAAGTCCGCCATTTTATTTTTATTTCAAATAAATACTGCGGACTTTAATCCCGTAAGTGTATTTACTATAGTAACTTATATAAGGATAAAACATTATATCTTATCCATATTAAACAATTCAGTAAAACTAAAACTTCTTCATCATATACATACACTAATCAAACATAGAAATAAAAAATATATATATAAAAAAATCTAAGCCGTCTTCTGACACCGAAGAGTAAGACAATTTTGTTGAAATCGGTAAATTTTCATGGCGCGACTTCAACAAGTTTATCATGCTTTTCATTGGTGAATGAAATGTATGACGGTTCCGTTATTTAAATATATTTTTTTACACTTTACCGTGATACTCACTATCCACATGATGGATTGTCACTCGCCTACAGTACAAGTTACCATAAGACATGAGTTGCAATTACCACTTAAATGGGAACATCTTGGTCTTACTGGAACAAGATCAAGATTCAGCAAGATTCAGTATAATATGTTTATTTTTAATGCCTTTTAGCCTTTGACCGCTAGCCTTTGACAACTATCTCACCTGATGGTAAGTGATGATGTGGTTGAAGATGTTGTTCAGGCTAACCTAGAATTACTGGGTCTCAAAGAAAATCTGCCGCAACACACCGTTAGGTGTTTGGCGACAGGTTTTCTACTTGAGGGTGGTAGCTAGCCAGGCGGGCATTCGCAAAATGCCCTACCACCATGCCATAAGGACTACTATCCAAAGACAACAACCAGGACCGACGGCTTAACGTGCCCTCCGAAGCACTGAAGCGCTTAGTAGTATGTCACCAGCGGTCACCCATCCAAGTCATGACCGAGGCGGACGTTGATTAGCTTTGCTGATCGGTTCAGAACGGCCAAGCAAACATCGCTACGAGCGCTTCAAAAAATATGCGGTGACTTAAGAACGTTGCTCTACTTTTAAATCATTTCGGTAACTAACTATTATTGCTTACGATACAATTGTCAGTTTACCATCCATTAGTTATGACGAGGTTTTATGTTAAAGTAAATGCTACTATCAAACTATAATAACTGTCATTATAAACTGTAAGTAGTTCACTTTTCTTTCTAAAAATAAAAGTCTCAAAAGTGCATTGAAGTCTTCGCAATCTGTACCCCAAGATAGTTTCCCAAGGTCACCAAGTTATCTCCGAATACTAACAGACGGTACAACTACCCACACTAGTGGAAACGTCTGGGCGCCTCACGTTTTCCCGTGTTAAGCCCTCGAATTTCTTCCTAACTTTTTCCGCTTGGGGCCACTTATCACCACCCCTTGGGGGGAAGGGAGGCGATGGTCCATCGAGCTCGACCGCTAATTGCGTCCGTTAATTAGGAAACGTCATGAGTGTTTACCCAACGAGTCTAAGTGTGAAGTTCTCCCCCACTATATACCTACCCATGAAATTACTTCTTACTTCCGAGAAAGTTGAAACTTTTTGAAGAAATAAACTTGGCGGGATTAATTAGCTGATGGGCGGTGGATTAGCAGCGTCTGCGCTCTAACAAGATTATAAGAGTTCTGTTTCCACAAGTTTTCAACTTTACTTAGGTTAATTTTGTTTGTTACAGCGGTTTAGCGGCTAACTGTGTAAATGATGTTGATGGGAACGCGACTTTGTTACTTGTTCTTAGTAATGTAAAGTGACTTTGGTACGATAAACAATGTCTACTTCACTTTGCCACGTTAAAAAGAAGAACTAGCATAAATATAATAAAGTACTCGTAATAAATGGTTTTACAATATAAAAAAAAATAAAAATATACGAGAGGAAATATTATGGCATGTTCGGGATCTGAGCTCGCGTCATCCACCCATTTATTTGATGGTGTGTTCCGGCAGCTGTCCTTAAGGGCCAGTAATTCTAGGTTAGCCTGAACAACATCTCCGATCACATCATCACTTACCGTCAGGTGAGATAGTAGTCAAAGACATTCAGGCATAAAAAAAAATATTAGCAGGGGTATGCTCTGACTGACTGAGCTAACAAGACAATGGCTCATAACTCAAATTTTTTCACTCGTTCTTAACCATCGTATTGGGATAGAGCGACACCTATAGTTCAACTTACGTTGTACTACAAACGAGACTAATTTTGCAATTAGCTTTAAACTTTTCATCGATGACGCAAACCTTCTTTCTTATAATTAAAAAAAAACCCTTCTTCAATATATTTTTTTCCTGTGACTTCTCACATAATCCACAAAACGCATTTAGCAACGTTATTCCAATTAAGAGGATAACTGTTTAGATGACGATGATAGATCGTGACATCGATACCTTGGTTCTTAGTAATGTAAACATGACTTAGGTACTGGATAATATCTACTTCAATTCAGTATTTGCTCGTCGACGTAGAACTTATTGCTGTTTTTCGTAACGTAAAGTGCTAAGTTAAAAACAAGAACTTGTATTTAGGTAAAAAAGGATAGTTTTTACCTTTATCTTGTATATGCCCTTACTACGGAACTCTTAACATAAATCTAATAAAGTTATAAAAGTGTAGCGGCTCACTGTGAAATGATGATGATGGGAACACGACTTTCTTACTTGTTAATGTAATGTTATATTGGTGGTAGAGAGAACAGCTACCAGAACAGAAAAAGAAACTATGATACAGTTTTACTCTATTTTTTTTTTGTAACTGTTCCTATATCAGCTCTTCAGAAGGCCTCAGGAACTTTTCTGTCAGTAGTACTACTTTGAAGCTTTCTCTGATATGTTCGTCCCACAATTTGTCTCTCGGTATTTTTCCATAGTCAAACAATTACTAATTACAAGTCGAACATAATAATACAATTTATCCACAATTATATTTGAACCTATTTCTTTTCTTTACCAGTAAACGATCTTTTATTACTCCCACCTTAATTAACAAAGCTCCGCAAATGGAAAAGAAAAACAAAGGCTAGAGTCGAAGAAACGAGTCGAGGTGAGGCGTGATGTCAGTGGAGCTGTAATTAACACGTAGGAGCTTAATTACAGCTCAAGAGGGCGAACAGAGTAAATGTGTCATCTGCCGACGCCTTTAAATACACCCTGTGGTACATTACATTGACCATTGAAAGTGTTCTTTAGATAAAATCCGATTGCTACGTTTACATGTTCGAGACATACTTTAATGAAATATCGGGAAGTGCTGAGCTAGAACTCGTATCCTTTTGTTTATCCGTCAGTCCTTTGTGTTCAAAAATACAGCCTCCGTATTAAATAAACTTATTCGTTATTATCTATAAAGTTTATTACTACGTCGTTATGGGAATGATATCTGATTATTATAGCCCTGTACGCAAATCACACCTTAGTGCTGAGCTAGAACTCGTATCCTTTTGTTTATCCTTCAGGGTTATAAGAGGCCATGATGGGAAAAAAAGCGCCGTATGAGCCACCATGGCTACTTAAATCGACGTGAGTAAGGTGTTGCTGTATTTTACACGCCTTTATTCAATCTATATCTTTTTTTTATAGCTAACTTTTTAATTTTTGTAGCTGATAGGCCGTTGACTGCCATCTTACCTGGTATGATACGTGAAAATGCAATCGGAAATGTTGTTTTGGCTAGCCTAGAGTTATAGGCTCTCAAGGACAGCCACTGCGACTCATCGTTAGGTGCTTGCCGACAGATTTTCTACTTAGTGTGGTAGCTCGCCGGACGGGCATTTGATGTCTGATTATTATAGCCCTGTACGCAAATCACACTTTAATTACCAAGTAAACTTCGTCCAAAATCTAACCCACCCTACATTTCCTGGTTCTAAGCTTTTATATCATAGGTATATTTATCAATACACTTTTTATTTACCCAAGTTCGTAATTAATATAAAGTTGGATTAATTAGAGCCGCGCTAGAGGGGCGAGCTAAAGTAAATGTGTCATCCTTGGTGTTTATTGGACGCTGGTCGCGCAGTCGGGGCCTCAAATTAACTAGTAATATTATCTCGTGGGTTGATTAATTGACTTTTCTTAATTAAAGCTTTGAGTTAATAGATAAAGTGACTGGGTGGTTGATGGAATCGTGCCCACTTATAGGTTTTGTTTTGTACAAGATATATACGATATTAAAACAAAACTAGTGAAGTGAGAGTCGTACTTACGCTGACATATATTTTTATTCCTACAATTACCTTCCTAACTGACACTCTCTAATTATATTCATAAACTGGTTGCTTGTTATTTGTTTTATGTAAATGTGTTTGCTAACATTAATTAAGAAAACTCAAAAGGTATTTTAATTTTTAATATATTGCATGGTGGCAGGACATTTTGCGCTTTTCCCGCCACAAACTTAAGTGTCTAATTTAAGTTTTCGAGTATATCTATCAGTCTATCAGAGTCTAAGGCTTGTTTATACGATTTTTATTTACTATAGAATTAAACAAATAAAGAAAACGTCCTGTTTTGGAGACCCCTCCTAAATATTTGCTTGTTTAATTAGTATTTGTTCGGATGAAAGTTCAGTAACATACATACAGTGAACATTTCAATTGTGGTTTAAATATACAAAACCTATCGAAAGATAATGGCATAGCCTTAGCAATAGTGTGTTCTGAATCATCATATAGAACCACATAGAAACGCAAAATAAGTACCTACAGTTCAGGAATCGTGTGCATTGCATTATATTGAACCTGTGTCAATTATCATAAATAATACGAAATAACCAATATTACAAAAAAATAAAATAATTAAAAATCAAAATGTACGTTGGACTTAAGAAAGATAGCTATCTATTTTAATTTTTAATACTACCAGTACAGAAGAAGGGACATAAAATATGCACCACTGCGAAAGAAGCGATGTAGCAAACCTAACCCAATAGCTAAGACTCTGTATGATTATGTTTTGTTATGACAAGCGCGAGTTGGCAACGCCGAGTTCGGCGACCCCACTTCGGCTTTAATGATAAAAAAATTCGTACAGAGGGGAGGCGTAAGTGCCATTGAAGGAGGGAAAAAAAAACTACGGAGGAAAATATTTGGCGCGACAGGTTGCCTCTCCCCCCGCATGAGGGGTGGCCTTGATAAAAATTAAATCTTAACGACGGAAATTTAAAGATGACGCTTGAACGATCAAGAAGAGTGAACATCTGAGCCCAAGGGTGGTCTAATTGGGTAGAGTGTGCTTTGAGGATGTACAGGAGAGGTAAGATTCAGTATATTTTGATTGATTGGCACCACGTCGTTGAACTTTTTGTTTTACGTTAGTGTTTGCTTATTGCTTCAATGGTCTGAAGACTGTGACCACTGTGTGCTACTACTGCATAACAATAGCAAGTTTTGATCAACAGATTTGATCAATATTCATGACTTTCCAACAGGGAGACCCGTAACCTTAATAATCGACCAATAAAAATTGGGACAAATTGTGAGTACATTTAAAACCCACCGTTACTAAAAATCCGACCTAGGGCAGTCATCTAATCAAAATATTCAATAAAATAAAATCTACATATCCAAAACTTCTAGCTGTAATGTATTCTAGCTATATTTAAAATTTTAACGTCTTTGATATGGGTTATGAATTTGCCACCAAACGAAGGAAAGTTGCAAAAATAATGGAACGACGCATTGATGCTTGCTATTAAATAAATTATAAACAACATCAAAATCATCTTAACCATTTGAAGCAACGTTGTCATAAGAAATTATATGGTTTTCAACTCACATTTGTATTCTGTCTCCACATTGAGATTTCACTTATTTAATCGGAAGTAATTAGCTGTAAAGCAAGTAATAAACGATAAGCTGTCTGTAATAAGTGATAGTGTCAAAAATTCGATCTTTTAAGCTATTGAACCGATTCTAAGCTCGCTATACCTTATGTGTTCTTTGGTTTTTTATTTTAGTTATTTGAAACAAACATACATTGATAAAAGCTTCAAACTTACTAAGACATTTTACTTAGAAGTTCGCGATTTACATTGCTAATGATGGTATTAAGAGTCACATCATATACTGTAAGTTCTACTTGGGTTTGTATTATTGAAGTCACATTTCAACCATAGTTATTAATTGACCCAGATTACGATCAGGGTTTCGTTGCAGCAAGAGCGTGGGGATACATTCATATTGATTTATTGTGGCACTTCTCATCACATCTCTGTATATCCCCGAAAATATTGCCCAAACACCCACCTAAACCGATTTTCTTACTAACATTAAGTGTTGACTATTGTGAAAAGTTACCATCACAAAATCTCAGCATATATATAATACAAACTAAAGCGAAGTGTTAGAAACCATAAACCATGATGTTACAACACATGCATTCTAGTAAATATGTTTAGCAATACTTACGTTCTACCAATCGATAAGTAGATACTTATTTGTGTCAAAGAGACTTGTGTCTAGTTTGTTCAGTTATGTGGATATTTGTTTTGTTAATACCTCATTCTAGTCTCAAATGTTATGTCTAACAAGTAACAAACCGTAGACTATTATGTTTATTGGGTATTCAACGTTTTATTTTGAATTACATATTCATAGAAAATTATGGAAACGTTCAGTGTTAGATAATAAATGGCTACTAGGATTTTAAGTATTAGTTGTGGTAGCTTTGGTGTCGCTACAATTCTCATGTACAGATCTGTAATAGGGAGGTGGACTGCAACTTTTAAATTTGTTCAAATCCCTGATGTCATATGAAGTTGACAAGTAAACAAAATTTATTTGTCTATTTTGTCATATTAAAGAACTATGAGTATAAACCTATAGACCACGTGCATAGTTTACGCAGTGTATTACATTCACCAACATGGACATAATTACGATGCTTTATTACACATCGCTTTTAGTTCCATAGCAACCTTGTCTTTCAATCCATATAAATGTAATAAAAGCATTCCTGCTTGCGAGGAGTCCTACAAATAGTTGCTTAGATTTAAAGAAACGTCAAAACGGTATGTATATGATACATTTGTCGGTTAAAAAATTGCATTACTAGATGATATCTCTGAAAGATGTTTTGATGAGTATAATTAGGTGAAAGAATCAAAACATATGACATCGTAAGAATACAACCTGTATGTAATGATTCGATTTTAAGTTAGAATTCTTTCTTCTGTTTGTGATTTAAATTTTTTGACAATGGTGCTTTAAGAAAACGAATCTAGAAAAACAAGTGCTCAGATTTTAAGAACACATTTATCACGGGCACTTAACTTTCTCATGAAGTTTTAGGTACTGATACACGATCTGTGCACCTAAATTACGCATCCTTCCATGTACATGTTTGAAAAGAAAGACATTTAATATAATATCAATATAGACATTATGTACGGAACAAAGAAATGAAGTTTCGAAATAGAGGAGCAGAACAGTAACTCAAATTGTCGACCGCATTGAAATTCAAATCGGGATGCAAGATTTGCATCGAGGCAGCATCGACTATTGATTTTCCTACGTCTTGAGGGCTACTGCAGGGTACTTGTTTAAACTTTTTATTTTCACTCTTCACTCGCGTTTTTTGTTTCACCACTCGCAAGTCGCCCCTGGGTACGCTCCCCTACGCAATCCCTCTTGCATAAAAAAGCTTCTAATCGATAATTTCTGTGGGGGTGCATTAGGCATAACGTCCGTACCACCGAATGTTTTTCTCAATTCTCGACGCTTTCAGATTTCCACGCGCGGAAGTGGGACCCGAGGGCGATTCTTGTTTTGCTGGCCATCTTTGAAATTGGCTAAAAGAGTACCTTTAATCTTTGTATTTATGTGCCCATATTTCTTTTATATCCCTTCGGTAAATTTCAATTTGTGTAATGTTTGGATTTGGTTTTTATGATAAATTTTAAAGTATATTTTATTTGAAATCATAGTATGGATTATTTACAGTTTGGTTTATGAAATGCACTTTTATGATAAAAAGTAACGAATAAAGTACCTGTCCGTTTATTATAAGGTTGATTTGAAATCTTAAGTACTTACCTTTAATATTACTGGTTGCCATATTGTTCATTAAAAAATAGGCAGTTAATTAGTAGTTATAAAAATAGTTTACTTATTTCAATTAGGTGAAGTCCACAAGTATTTTATGTAGTTAAAGCTGTTTCAAAGATTTTACAAAGAAAATTTAAAGAAATACTTCATTTAGTAGGGTGATATATAATAACACCAGTGGTAAAAAATAAGCGTCGTATATAGAATACACGACTTCAGAACACCAATAAATAAAAACGCAATAGAAAAAGTATCCAACGACCATTGAATGAAAAAAATTGCCAAGAAAACAGTTCAACAATTGAAACAAGTCATAACACTAAAGGCGACGCGATCTAATCAGCGAAGACGCATGGCATCAAATGTGGCTAACTACCAATATCTGATGCATCGGCCAATGTCCCATTGTGTTTGTTCTTTATGCTTTTTGTGTGGGGAAGCGGGGGTAATGTTTTTATGGCCAGAGGGTGGCCTTAATCAGGGTACGTTGTGATTAAACTTTCTCAATGTTTTCGCCGGGTTCTAACACCCACCTTGAGGGTGATTCGTGATAGTGTTTTGTTTCGGTATAGGACGAGCAAAAATATAGGTAAGTGATCAAAGTGTATAAAAATTAAATATTATGATATCGTGCAAGGAACACTGTTGGCCTAGTTGGTTAGATGTCCGTAGCGTCAAGGAAGATGCGGTGACAATTGAACTTCAAGACAATTTCTTTATGCACTGTGAACATTTTAATATATTTCTTCATAAAATAGTAAATAAATTTAGATTTTCTTCATAACTTCTTTATATAGCGTTTACAAAGCGAACCTGGAATTAAATACATTGATCTAGGTATATTGGTGTAAAACAAAGTTCGATTTGAACCCGGTAATGCAAGACTCAAGTTATAGTAACAGGTATGGTGTTGTATACACTGTGTTCCAGCCACACGAGTTCATATATATAGTTCCATAAATTAAGTAATTTTCCAATTTGAATAATCTGTTAAGATAGAACTAAATTCTTTCGACATACTTTAACTTTGTCAATAAAATAGTTCATTTATTGGAGCGTTAAAAAAAACTAATTAATTTTGAACTGGATCAAAGTAGTTTTATAACCGTGAGCAAGTCCAATGATTACTATAATCATGTTAGGAAACTAATTTGACTGTCTTAAACCGATTAAAATATATTTTTTCATCCGAGTGTATTACGTAGGGAGCACATAAAATGCTAATTTCGAGTATTTAAATCCCACATTTGGAAAAAAGGAGTAGTGACGATAATGATTCAAAGAACGACAATAATATGCACATTTTTTTTCATAATACGAGGTATGTGTCGAGGACAGTTACAGTATAAATACTAGCAGAGATAGAACTCCATAAGGTCGTGAGTAAATATATTATACCGGACAAAGCATACCTAGAAAAAACTTACAGAAAATCAATCAAAAACGATATAATATCTCCTGCGTTTATTTGCAACTAGTGTCTTAATTAACGTAAACCTAGAATCAGGAACCAACCTTTCTTAGCGATGAGATGTAACCTTGAGCCAGTACGTTCCTAATAGTTAATATGCTTTAACTACCAATACCTTTAAGCTGACAAATTTTAGACCACTTTAGAAAACTTAATCAGCCAACAATCATTTTGCGATTACATCTTCAAAACAAGGCTAGTAAAATATACCGTCCTTGTTCAAATAAATACCTATATCGTTGAATATTACCAAAAAAAACTGCACATTGCAACTAAATACAATTTCCTGTTTTATTTTTTATGAGTATTATAGTGAAAATAAATAAACCAATATCTAAGTACCAACGTAGCATAGGTACCAGACGGTGGCATTCCAATAACCAAGCGCAATCTATCACCTACTCACGGAAAGCGGCAGCTAACTCCCTAAATATAATTTAGTCTTTAAAAACATCTGCATATAATTTTTGTAGCATTATTTTACTGGCATGCAATTTAGTCTCTGCTAGTTACATCAAACCATACTTTTATACTGTTTTACCGTGACACCAGAGTCATAAACATGAAGAACACCCCACAAGTTCACCCCTTGCTTGAAAAAGTCACCCCCGCACGTACGTAGGAACACAAAAAAGGGCACTAGAGGGACGTTACGCATCCCAAGTAAGCGGAGCTCATTGCTAAGGTCTACAGATGTCTTTAATAGCTTTAAATTATATGTAGGGAGTTAGCTGCCGCTTTCCGTGAGTAGGTGATAGATTGCGCTTGGTTATTGGAATGCCACCGTCTCGTATCTATGCTACTCTGGTACTTGTGTACTGGTTCATTTATTTGTACTACAGTATTTAAAAAAAATAGAAAACAGTATTTAGTTTCAATGTGTAGTTTTTGCTTTTAAATAATTAATATTCAAGGATGTAGAAATATATTATTTGAGTAAGAAAGGTATTATATAGAAATATTTGTTTTAATTAAACACCATAAAGGTGAGCATATTAATTTGTGTTTATAGTAACCAAAACACAGTGTTAGTGTTATAAATTAACACAGGAAATTTTGGACGATGATTTAAAATATTATGTTTCTGGTATCTACGAGTATGTTTCTAATCTATACGACTTCAATAATTCTTAATCTGATTTCCGAGGCAAAGTTTAAATTTACATTTTTTAATCAATTCAGTCCCTCACGGCTGATTTTCTAGCTATCCTGGTATGGAGTATGAAGTGTCTATATCATTAATAAAAAAAAAATTTACTTGAATTTTTATAATTATAAAAATGCGTCTTGAAATAAGTACTCCATTTCATACAAGCGACTGAGCACACAATCGCGATTTCATTACACAGGAAAAAATCACAGAGAAATTGGAAAATAATGTCAATTACGTTGTACAAACGCAGTAAAGTGTACAGTAAAATCCAGTGTCTGGGCTCGCAACAAAAGGGCTGATTGATATCACACACACTCTTGTACGATTTTACCTAGTGAAAGCGATATTAGCGATGACAAACGGCATTTCACTGAAATTTTGAAAGTTTTTAGGCAGCTTTCTGTGTTTGCTATATAGTTGTTTGGGATTACAAAAAGATTACCTGTATGAGGAATACCAGTATTTTAATGTTAATATTATTTAATTATTTTAATGACTGCCTATGAGTCTGCTATGACTCATATATTGTCTAAATGCTTGTATTGTAGTAGCTGTAGTGTTGTATAGTTCGTAGTAATTTGTTTAATAAAGGCAAAGTATTTTAATATTTTCTTTATATATATATATATATATATAAAATATACCAACGAGGTTAAATAATAACAAATATGTAAATATGAAAAACTTATTCTCTCACTTACATATATATTATGTTTCTTAAATATCTTGATTTGCACGGGCTCGTTTAACCTTCTGCGTATAAGATTTTATGTGAATTTTAACACTGACAAAAATGCTAGTAGATACTTGACAAGTTTAGTAATGAAATGAGTAAAAATATTACTACACTACAGAATGAAAGTTGCGTAACTGACAAAGTTGTCCAAGTGGTATCGCAGTATCTAACGATCGTCATTACGCATTGTCGTGATTGCGCAAATAGACAATTTCATCGCGAAGTGAGGCAGGGCGGGTCCGCTAAGTTTTCCGCGCCGCTTGTCGCGATGTTTGCCATCGTTAATGTAATCACAGCTAGAGACTACAGCTAATTTGTACTCGTACATACGATTTCATGTTATTTTTCCTGTGACTTCTGACGTTTTAATATCATATTAGTAAATTAGAATCATAATAAAAATACCCTACAAGTTATAGCAGGATTTGTGGTGGATCATGTCGTGGAAACGATGTGCATTCAAATTCAGTAGGAAGAATCCAAATAATAAAACACCGCATAGTGGAAGGGTATTTTGTGATTGTTCGCTGGCTGGCTACCACCCTCAAGTAGAAAATTGGTCGCCAAGCCCCTAACGGTGTGTTCAGGCGGCAGTTCTTGAGAGCCAGTAAAATTACAGACACATGAGACTTATCATCTATGTGTCAAGGTGCGGGCGCAGTGCAGTTCGTTACTGGTGACGAAATGCATCTGTTATAGGTTATATAGAGGTTCGTTGACTTAACATCAGGTGGGCCTCAAGCTTGTTCCGTCATTATAACATTAAAAAAAAATATGAACGCGCTTCGTCACTGGAAACTACTGGTACTATTATAATACAATATGTGCTACGTACATACATATACCTACACATTTGATCCCCTTTAAAAATACTAAAAAAGAAATTTATATTATTAAATAGCTCAGATTATGTACTTTGAATAGCTTTTTGTTATGTAAGTAATTTGTTAATTTAAGTAACTAAACTCTATATAAAAATAAGCGCTTCAGACTTCACTATAAGTAAAATTGTTTAAGTAATAAAATATTTTTTTGCTCAATTGTATAATGTATAAGGTCCCTACTACAAGAATAATGCGACCTTTGAAAATGAGTTACATATTTTTCATCCCACCATCTCGGAAAGAGTATTTTTAATCTTTAATATCTGAGTGGAAAAGCCGTTTTTATTCTCTAGAGGATAAAGTAAATTGAATTTAGAACATCGTGTGCACTAAGTTTGTGAATTAAAAAAAACATTAAACCTATTTACTGCTACCTCTATGGTGCCGAATATATCATACAACTTTGTGATTGTAAACGTTTTTTTTTGCATTTAGTCATTTCCTCGCTGAGGTGGAATGAAAAGTTACGTGTTGCACTCGAGTGCAAAGATTTTTCACCTCGTGCTCTTTTGATTCCCTCGCTAACGCTCAGGATTCTTCGCTTGCTCGGTCATCAAAATTGAACACGCGGTTAAAAAGCAACTTTGCACTCTTGTATAACAAATAACTATTGATTGGCCCAAGCCAGTTTCCTTAAACTTTCCATCGTCATTCCAAACATTTCAGTGTAGATACAAAGGTACAAATGCTTCACTGAACATCCTCTGAAAGTTCTACCACAGATGTTTCGACTTCATTAGAGCACGTAACGAGCTAATTTCATAAGAAACGCAGTAAAGATCGGGTAATGAGCACATTACTTCTTATTTAATGTTTCCACAAAGTGTCCGCCACAAGCAACTTTGTCTAACCCATCAAATTTTACGATTCAAATACAGCAGCTTAATTTTCTAGCTATCTATATTATTAGCGTTTATGGTATCATATGTTATTGTAAATATTTGTGTAATGCTTACAGAATAAGCGCAAGACAATTGCAAAAAAAAATAACATATATTGATTATTATTTATATTAGTAATGTTTTGGCCGTGCGCTCAATGAACAAAATAAAAAAGCTCCAACAAATAAATAGCTGGATCTAGATGAGTAACTAGTTTTGCTTCGCAAATAAATATGTATTTATATTTATTAGAATGCTTTTAAAATATACACTTACAGCTTGCCGGCCGCGGCTCCGCCCGCGCGTATGTCGGTTATCGCGCAAAACCATTACCTCTTTTTGCGCAGTTAGATAAAAGTATTCTATGTACCTTCCCCGGGTATGGAAGTAGTTACTTCCATACCAAATTTCATCCAAATCAATCGCTTCACTGGATTGATGCGCTCGTAGCGAAGTTTGCTTGGCCATTCTGAACCGATCAGCAAAGCTAAGCAACGTCCGCCTCGGTCATGAGTTGGATGGGAGACCGCTGCGCTGGTGACATTAACTACTGAGCGCTTCCGTGCTTCGGAGGGCACGTTAAGCCGTCGGTCCCGGTTGTTGTCTTAGGATGGCAGTCGTTATGGCATGGTAGTAGGGCATTTTGCGAATGCCCGCCTGGCTAGCTACCACCCTCTTGTAGAAAACCTGTCGCCAAACACCTAACGGTGTGTTCCGGCAGCTTGTCCTTGAGAGCCAGTAAGTCTAGGTTAGCCCGAACAACATCTTCGACATCACTTACCATCAGGTGAGATAGTGGTCAAAGGCTAACCTATAAGGCATAAAAAAGTGATTTTTAAGTTTATTCGTTGCATTCAAAAATACAAAGATTACAAATCTTTTCTCTTTATAATATTAGTGTTGATAACGATAAAAATATGCAGTACTATTAATGGTATAACATTTTTTCAAGGAAGAATAAATGTAGACTGACTTTATCTTTTACAAATCAATGTTAGAATCGTAACGTCTATTGAAATAATCACTACTTTTATAAAAGTAAAACTCACCATTTCATATAAACATTGTGACATTTTAGAGCATTCAACCGAATAACACAATAAAGGTCCGTTATCACATTGTTTTATATCGACAAAGCTGCGGATGCGATCGCCACGCTCCATCGCCCAGTGTGCGTGCGCCTTTATTTTATTCCAATCATTTTGATGGTGTAAAAACAATAATGTTTCCTGTGTGAGGCTGTGTGCTCGGTTTTTATACAAGTAGATAGAAATGTTATTTGGACATTTAAAATTTTGGTAGTAAGTGATGCGATAACTATTATTTTATTATAAGTATTGACACCGTAGGTACCTATATGTACTTGCAAGCCTTAATGTTCACATAACTGTTTTCTTTTTTTTTTTTATTCCTGATAGGTTAGCCTTTGATCACTATCTCACCTGATGGTAAGTGATGATGTGGTCGAAGATGTTGTTCAGGCTAACCTAGATTTACTGGCTCTCAAGGACAACTGCCGGAACACACCGTTAGGTGCTTGGCGACAGATTTTCTACTTGATGGTGGTCGTTAGCCAGGCGGGCATTCGCAAAGATGCCCTTCCACCATGCGGTGAAGCTCAAGCCAGCGGCGGGATTCGAACCATGGACCTGCTGCGCGGCAGTCCATACCCAAAGCCACTGAGCTATCACTGCTACAAAAAACTGTGTTTCAGCTAAAAAATCAGAAGCACACGGGACTGAACAACGATATGTCTGAAGATGATGACGCAGAGGTAACCGCTCAGGAAGATTGTGAGAGCGTTATTTTAAACATATCTGTTGCATTTCTTAGCACATCATATTATCATATGTACTAGTAGTTATCCTTGCCTTGAACGGGCATATAGAACAAAGCCGCAACATAGACGGACGACACCAGAAACCTATAATTTTTTAGGCATTAAAAATATATGCGTGATTTTGTTGCGTTGTTGAGCTAACAAAACTTGTCATTTAAGCTTGATGAAAAATTATAAAAATGACGTACGTCTCAGTATTTTTGTGGAAAAATTACACGCATGAATACATTCTACTCACAAAGGGCAAGAATTCGATATCCATTCTTGATTGTACTTTGTACTTATCTTCTTTCACTCACCTTCTGTAACAAAAGATATCAAAGTTTATTAAAAATATTCTCACAAAATCACTTCTTTTCACGTAAAAGTAACAAAGCTTTGCCATTATGGCGTTTTCTAGAAATAATAGTTCCGATATAAGTAAAAACATTTAAGGGCATATCTTTTCAATTCAATAACCATCGGAGGGATATTTTAAAATATGTGTGACAATTATCGGTACACGACGTTAATAGTCTACTTATATTGTAGATAGCAAAAAGTTCCCCTTCGTAAGGAAGATTTATTCGCAAATTACTTATAAATTTTGTCTTTACACATCTATCTTCCGAGCTCTACACCAGGATAGCCACTTTCAGCCTTATACAGTTAAAAATTAAGTCTAAATTCTATTACTATACAATATTGACCTTTTTTCTGTGTAGTACAAGTACATCGGGCTTGCATATAAAAATGTATTTAAAATGTCGCCGTAGATGATTTATTTGATACGGTGAGTCGTAAATTTGTCCACTTGGATTTAGACTGTAAGAGGCCATAAATATTAGTTTACCCGCGTCTAATATTATTTAACTTATGATATTGCAACAATAGGAACATGTAAGGATTTTCAGGATTAACTAATGTTTTGATTAGTTCAATTTCAAGTTTAAAAGCTTAGATTAATCTAATAGTTGGAAACTTTAATTAATTATGCTTCGCATATTAACATAAAAAAATATACCATAGAACGCTTTATTAAATGTAACCTACTAATATTTATTCTTTATGCATAGATTGAAGGTAAAATTGAAGGAAAATACATGCATAGATGAGATAAATATATATTCACAAATGGATATATATATATTTGTGAATATATATTTATCTCATCTATGCATTTATTTTCCTTCAATTTTACCTTCAATCCACGCATAAAGAATAAATATTAGTGTATTTTATATATGCATGTATTTTATATATATACATATATCCATTTGTGAATGAGTTCACCTGGGGAAGTCTGCCACCTTGCCCTATTTCTATCGCCAAGCAGTCATTAATGTTGAAGAGTATGGGTGGCAGTGAAATTACAGGCCCATGAGACTTAACAACTTTATGTCACAGGGTGATGAGCGCACTTCAATTTGTTGCTTGTAATAAAATGTATCTGTTATAAGCAGAGGTGACTGTTTAATACCAGGTGAGCTTAGTACTTGTTCCGTTATCAAACTATTTAAAAAACGAAATTTAAAACAAACTTGTAAGAAATTGTCTTCACCAAAAACGAATATTCGAGATAATAAAAAAGTATCTGAAGATGTTTTTCAATTAAAATATTCAATCTCTCTTACAATGCGCAGACTCGTACAAAAGATGCGCAAAAAATTATGGACATGGGAATATTCATGTTCCGGTCTAATACCCCAGCGTTAATTTATGCAAGACGATCTTCGTCGAAAAAACAACAAAAGCGTTCGTCAAAATTCTTCGATCACCACTGTCACCCAACACTACTAAAGGGAGCGACACAAAAAACTCGCAACCCTAACCTGACATGTCATTGTATTTCTCATTTTGTCACTTAAAGATTTTTTTCGTATCAAACGCCAAGGAACAAAAACTTTCTAATTGTAACAGTTTTTTGCGCTGAGATTTTAAGCTCGATTATTTTTCTTTTGTAACGAAATAGCTTGGATCGGATGTGAACCGTTATACGTATTAAGTTTAGAGGTAAAATGCTATTTTTGTGCTTTATTGTAGCATTCTTTTTTTTTTTTTTTTTTTTTTTAGGGAGGACATAGATGCTGGCTACCGCCTGTGCGGTCGTCCAGCTCCACCGGGTTTTGGGCGAGGGCCTGGCCCTACAATAGCCCGGGAGGGAGAAGTGCCGAAGGCACTTCTCCCGAGACGGGCGTAGAAGGCGAAAAGCGCTTTCTACCTCCGTCTCCTGCGGACGCCGAAAACGTACCGCTATTATAGGAGGGGTTGACAGCGAGCTCAAGGGCACCACTGTGGTTCGGACCTCGGCTTGTCTCGCTGTCGAGAGACATGGGGGGGATCGGAGCAAAATGCCTCTGTGCAACTGCAGTGTTGCACAATTGGGCCCTACTGAATAATACTCTTTGACTATTTGGAGAGCAATTTATCGTGACCTTGTTTTTGCCTCGAGCTCGCCGGCGAGCTCGGTGTTTGATTGTGTGACCTCTGATTACCTCACACCTGGGGATTTTACCTCGACGACTTGCGGATAACGCTAAAGCTGCCAACGTAATGGCTGCGATGGGGTCATCCGGGTCGTCTAATACCTGCCGTGGTCGGCGACGGGGGGGTTTGAAAAATGGGATAGAAGAGGCGGTCGAGTAGTTCGATGCCTGGACAACCAATGGGTTCGAGTGGTGGGGCGCTCGATCAAAGTATCGGCGGGCGCAGTCCTTATTGAACTGCGCTAAAGAGGGAAGGTTTAGGTCGCAATGCAACTCGGTGTTCCGGATATACCACGGAGCGCCGGTTGCACTACGAAGAAAACGGTTTTGAATGACTTGAAGCTTATGGAGATGGGCCTCACTAGCATGACTAAACACTACTGATGCGTAAGTCATGATGGGGCGGATGCAGGCAGTGTAAAGTGTCTTCTTATTTCTAAGAGACATTTTACTCTCTTTGCGAATCAGAGGACCAAGGCGACCCATTACAAAGGCCGCTCTGTTACGGACGGTTGTTATATGATCGCTAAAGGTGAGATTCCGATCAAGGGTGACTCCGAGATATTTTGTTTTACTAACCCAGGGGATGGGTTGGTCGAACAAAGTTATAGGTTGCGGGTAACGGGGGCGGCCCTTCTCAGTAAAGTACATAGCTGCACTTTTAACTGGGTTGACCGCGATGCGCCATTTACGGAACCAGTCACCGATCTCGGTGATGGCCCGTTGGAGGGCGGGAATGGACTTTCTACTGATATGCCACCCAGTGGTATAAATAGCGGTATCATCCGCGTATTGGGCTAATAGGACGTTAGGCTGAGAGCGTGGGATGTCGCTGGTATACAGCGCGAAAAGAATGGGTGATAGCACGGAGCCCTGAGGGACTCCGGCTCTGACTGGGTGGGGGGAGGAGAGGGTGCCTTCCACGCGATAGCGAAAGCTTCTGGCTTTAAGGAAGTCTTGTAGGATGAGCACAAGACGTTCTGGCACGCCAAATTGGTATAGCTTGTAAATCAAGCCATTGTGCCAGACTTTGTCAAAAGCTTTCGCTACGTCGAGGAAGACTGCTAGCGTTGTCTGGGGTTTGGGGTACTTGTTAAAGCCCTCAATGATGTGCTCCGTGAGGCGGTGCACCTGTTGGACGCATGAGTGTCCGGGCCTGAAGCCAAACTGCTCATCTGGGATAAGGTGGTGTTCCTTAGCATGGGACTGGAGACGGTTTGCAAGTAACCGCTCGTAAAGTTTGCCTAAGGCACTGAGGAGGCTGATGGGGCGGTAACTGGTGGGGTCAGATGAGCTTTTGCCTGGTTTGTGAATGCCAATGACATTTGCACATTTCCAGGTGTCTGGGAATAAGCAGTGGCTCATAGCAGCATTGAAGATGCTGACTAGGAGATGGATGAGAGGAGAAGAGAGGGTTTTAAGAACCCTGTTGGAGATGCCATCGGCACCGGGGGATTTGCGCGGTCGGAGGGCCTTGATCAGTCTCGCCACCTCAGCGTAAGTCGCTAAGGTGATTGGTGGGAGTTCAGAGGTGACCACAGAGCTTTTACGTTCGACTTCAGCATCCACCGAATCGAGGTGAGCTTGGTCAACGTGATCTACGTTAGGGGAACACTGAGCCTCTAGGCTATCAGCTAGGCACTCAGCTTTGTCTTCGTCAAAGAACGCTGGGACTAGTGGGACTGGTCTGTATAAGGGAGGCATGTCGTTGTAGTTACTTCCTTTCATACCTCGCGCCAAGTCCCAATAAGCCTGGTGGCTTGGCACGAGGTTTGAAAGTTTGTCACCCCATTGTTGATCACGCAACTCAGACATGCGACTTTGAACCATGCGTTCAAAGTGGCGTTTCTTAGTTTTGTTCTCTTTACTGGGGTAAGAGTCGTAATGTCGGGTCACTGCTTTACTTTCCGTCACTAATCGTCTCACATCCGCTGGAATGACAAGGCGCCGGTCGTCCGGCACCATGACCTCCTTTGCGGATGCACCTACTACGGTGGAGAGGTGATTAGTGAACGAATCGATCGCAAGGGTTACGTCATCTTTAGTCAGGATGTCGTCAGGGATCTTGTCAAGGTCCGGTGAGCTGATAGCCTTTAGGGCAACGCCTAATTGCTTCCAGTTCACTATCGTCTTAGTGGGGCGGGGGAGGTCTGTTGTTGGGTCGGGACCTAGTCGCAGTATAATGGGTCGGTGATCAGAGTGAAGCTCGTGAACCACTTCTATGGAGCGTAACTGGAGTGTTACGCCTCTGAGTAGTGCCATGTCAAGCAAGTCAGGTCGAAAGTCTTCCGTGTGAGGGTAGTGAGTGGGCTCAGTGGGCGCAATTATGTCAAAATTAAGTTCTGCGACTAGTTTTTCAAGTGCAATGCCTCTGGGATTGTTGACGTTACAATTCCATAGGATGTGCTTACTATTGAAGTCGCCAATCAGAAGGACGGCGCTTCCTAATGAGAACAATGCTTCTAAGTCAGCTCGGACGATCGGCTTTTGACAAGCTTGGTAACAGGACGCTATGACTATAGGTTGATGACCAGTCATAGCTAGAAGGCAACAAGATGCTTCCATATTAACAAGAGTCGGGGTAGGTAAGGGGATGCAGTGCAGGGACCTTTTGTAATAGATAAGAGTGCCTCCCCCACGGGAGTTCACTCTATCATCACGTACCGTTCTGTAATTGGCAAACCTAGGGTTCGCCTTCCCCGGTTTTAGAAGGGTTTCCTGCACGCATATAATGTCGATAAGGTGGGTGCAACAAAAGTCGTGGACAAGGTCACGTTGTCTAAAGAAACCGTTAGCGTTGAATGACGCTAACGAAACTGAGCGCGGTTTCGTGCGTGCGGTTGTACTACCCATAGTGGTTGTACTGGGGAGGGGCCTGGGGAACGAAGCGCTTAAGGGCGCTTAGTAAGTTCGCGTGTTCCAATGTGTATTGGATCACGTCCGCTGGGGATTGAGCGTATTGCATCTTGTGGAATAGCTCTTGTACCTCATTGATGTCAACCGACATAGCCAGATCGCTGACTAGGTTGATTGCCTCTTGAAGAGGGGCAGCCATCAATGGCATAGGTGGAGCTTGAGGCCGGGAAGCGGCGCGGGGAGGCGCGCGAATGGTGTTGGCGACGGGTGCCGGGAGCGCGGGGCGAGCCGGGGCCGGTGCGCGGGCAGGGGCCGCGGCGCGGGCGGGTGCGGGTGCGGGTGCGGGCGCGCGGGCCGGGGCGCGGGCGGTAGCGACGGTCTTAACCATACTGGGTGGTTTAGACCATGCGTTACGGGCTGGGAGCGGCGCGGGTATTACCTGTGAGGCAGGTACTACCGTTAGTTTAGGGCTTACCCGTTGGTAACGGTCGTAAGAGGGACGGGTCGGCCTATGCCTTGCCACCCTGTGGTTCACTCGTGGTGCTTTAGGGCAGCCACGGTAATTCGCGGTATGCCCTTGAGCACCGCATAAAACACAGCTGGGTGGGTCCGGCGAATCCCGGGTGCGAGTGCACGCTGCTGTCGCGTGATCGCCTAGGCACTTAACGCACCTAGCGCGAGCGAAGCAGAAACGGGAGGCGTGCCCGTATAGTTGGCAGTTATGGCACTGCGAGGGACTCCCATTCTTGTATGGGGCTTGGACATCGAGTCCTGAGAGGCCACAGACCTTTTTTAAATTAAAAATGGCCTTGCCTTCAGGAGTACGATCTAGTACTACGAGTACTAGATCGTAGGGGCTGCGGTCCTTCCCGCTGTACATGCGGTGAACTGCATGTACGGGGAAGTCTTGTGCCTTCAGGTCGGCACATACCGAATCGGTATGTACCTCCTTGGGCAAACCGCGGATGACCACTCGGAGGACTTTCTCCTCTTCGAGCGCATAAGTGTGAAAACTTATGCTCTCGTGGCGGAGGAGTTTAGTTAGCGCTCTGTGGTCGCTAATGGTGGAAACTTGGACTTTAATGCCCTGCTGCGTGGAGCGGGCATTAGTATAGTGGATCCCACGATCCGAAACTAAACGGGACAGCATGTCCCATTTGGTTTTGTCCTGAATGAACAGGGGCGGAGGCGGTTTTTCGCGGCGCGCGCTCGCGTCCTGAGGGGACGCGGCAGTGGTGGCCGGAGCGGAGGGAGGAGACGCGGGGCGCGGGGCGGGGGTCGGCTTCTTGCCGGAGGCGGGGGCCTTAGCGGGTGCCTTGGCGGGAGGGGCGGAAGTTGCGCAACTAGCGGCTTTAGGAGCACGCTTGCGTTTGCGGTCAACGACGGTATAGCCGTCGTTATCGGAGTCCGAGTCAGTGCGTAAGGCGCGACTCGGATCTACTTCCATCTCCGTTTCGGAGTCCGAAGTGGGCTCGACAACGGCGATGGAGGGACGGGTGCTCGCTGGCCTCCCGATCGGTGAGCGCGAGCGAGACCTCTCACGGGGAGGGGCTGCCACCGTGCGTCTATTATCCGGGCCCGGAGCGGGCGAAAGCGGGCTGTCCTCTGAGAAGGACCGGGTCAGAGGAGGGACGTTGGCCTCCGGGATTGAAGTCCCGGAGGGAGCAATAAGAGTGTCCGTGAGGCGGGCACTCGCTTCCTCTTCGAGGAGTTGCATGTGTGCAACATACAGATCGGGGTGGCGGAGGGCGAAGGTCTGAAGGACCTGCACCTCACCGTTAGAGGGACGGGACTGCATCCTGAGGGGAATACTCAGGACGCCCTATCAAGGGTTTGAATTCCCTCACACACCTTGTGAGCTCACTGTGTGAGAGGGAGTGTGTACCTAAGGTGTGCCCTAGTTGTGTACCCTCTCCGAGCTTTTTTCTCGGCGGAGAGGGGTGCTCCTAAGCGCTACTCCGGGGTTGACTAGGGGCGACCCCAAGGCCAGTAATCCCGGAGCCCAGCTTGCTTCGGCTGACCCGTGAAGCGGGAAAGGCCACGGTGCAAGGTTAAACCAAAACAACAACAGTGGCCGTTGTCACCGTAGGGTGTCACACTGCGACCGCAGCAAATGGCGGATTTGATCGTTCAGACGGGTTTGGCTGACGCTACCCCACGCCTGAACGACGTCGCTTAACAGCACAAAGTGTGTTGTTACGCGACTGTTACTATGTTGTGTCGGGTAGTAAAGTGGTGAAATGCGCACCGAAAAGTGCGGTCAAGACAAGACCACCAGCCCGATATGATGTTGTTCGTCCGAAACAAGGGACTTGGGTAGGTGGTAATGCCTGACGTCTTAGAGCGCCTCTGCGCGACGGCACGGCGAGCTCGTAGCTCGCGTTGCTCGGCGTTCGGCGGTTGCTCAGCTTCTGCACACAAAACAAAAACTTCGTCAGGACTGCGTATTCCAAGGCACTGGTCTGCAACTAGCGTCGGAACGATGACCCGAGTGAGACGGCAATAGTGCGGGGACTATTGCGGTCTCACTGGGAGATACTGGCGGAGCTGTAGACAGGTGTGCACGGCGTGGCGGCACAGGTCGGAATGTCCGTCGATTGATTGAATTGTGTGTAGCATTCTTTAGCATGTGCAGAAACATAGCCGGTCGCTTTATGCTCTCGTAACTCTGTTCTGAATACATACAGATTGTACCTACCAATTAAAGAAACCATCAGGAAATATTTTTAATCTGGTCTATGAGTTGGGATAGAAAGTTGAAAGATGTGAATGCCGCTCCAAGATTTTCAAAACCTTCAAAGTACCGAAGGTTTGATTCTCGCAGCATCGATATATGTTAAAATATTTATTTAACAGTTCTTTGCACTTACGATAAAAAAATGGGATGCGAGAATGTAGGTAACCACCTGTGAAACAGGAGGTGAAAATACCGAAGCCTGTTATTAAACCAATCCAATCGATGGAAAGGGTTCAATCTTTAAAGAAATTTATAATAATTGTGCACAAAAGGGATCCGGTCCGATCCGGAATTCTATTATTCATAGTTTCCGATTAGTTTGAATACGCCTTAATTATCGACTACAGTATGTCGCACCCTTAGCTTATTGAAAACTTTCTCGACAACGATGGGACTTTCTTAGGATAATTATTTTAACCGATTTGTTTTTGTGAGTATCGAATTTGACACCCCATTCATTCATATAAAAGTTCACACATCAACCCAAAGAAAACAATACAAACTTCCTACAAATATTGTATTACAAAAATACTGACTTTATTTAACAGTTAGTGGTTAATCGTATACGCTGGTCAAAAAACATTTGATGGTAAAGGTACTTGGTTACCTCTGTATATCCCCTAAATGGTAGGCATAGCTGTATAAGCCACCAACAATGTCAAAAATGTTTAAATCACATGTACCAATTAAATGGTTCAAACATCAGATGAGTCTAGGTACCTACTGATGACACTTCCGGAAAATGGATTATAATTTAACATTTGTTGGTCATTATAACTAGCACAGGGAACACATTCAAAGACGTCGAGAATCAAATTTTGAAGCAGTGATAGCTCAGTGGCTTTGGTTATGGACTGCCGCGCAGCAGGTACATGGTTCGAATCCCGCCGCGGGCTTGAGCTTCACCGCATGGTGGAAGGGCATTTTGTGAATGCCCGCCTGGCTAGCGACCACCCTCAAGTAGAAAATCTGTCACCAATCACCTAACGGTGTGTTCCGGCAGCTGTCCTTGAGAGCCAGAGTAATTCTAGGTTAAGCCTGTTAACACCTACGACCACATCATCACTTACCATCACGTGAGATTGTGGTCAAAGGCTTACCTATCAGCAATAAAAAAAAAAAGAATCTAGAGCATCGCTAAACACGTCACTAAATTAACAAGGACAACTATTTTGTTTCAATATAGACATCAATACTGTTCTTTAGGAAAACATACGTACCATACAAACTCAAAATCTCAATATATAATCTGGCATGTTAAATCTATCATAAATGTATGTGCCAACAAACTTTAAATATTGATTGAGGTACGCCGCATTTGAAAATTAGACCCTCGAGTCAGCATAACGGTTAAGTTACTAAAAAAAACTTTTGATAATTCTCATAAAAAAAATAGATAAAAAAACTAGGTACCTGGATACATTTAATAAGCCAAAAATGTTTTGAACCATGATCGGTGAGCGTAATGCTGTAGGGATTAACTTTGATCGTCAACGTATTTCCGAAGAAGTCAGTGAATGTAAAAGTTTTCATAACATACATTTTTTTGTATCTATAAAGATATAAATCGAAGCTATATAAACAAAAAAGTACGCTGTTCACTGTCCATGGTTACTATACTCGTATCGTATCGTACTCGTCATACCTACTATACTCGAACAGGCTGGGACATAATATCGATTTTCCAAGCAGTTTTAGACTACTTTGACATGTCGTGAATCTCGACCCTGTAAAACCAGATGTTAGATCTCAAGGGTGAAATTCCTTATTAGTAGGAGTACCCAGAAGCAAGATCTGCCACATCCACCATCTGCTATGGTAACCGCTAATACAACTTTCAAGCTTCTTCCGATACACTCATTCAGTCTTATCCATTCTATGGCTACATCACCCTAGCATCTTATCTTCTGTACTTGATGTATTTTTCTCTCATTCGTCTTCTTTGTTACCCATTTAGAACACTTGGATCTAAATATCACATACTTTTTGTAGTGTTAATTATGTCACTTATAAAGAAAATTTTTGGGCTAACTTTGAGAAACACTGACCATAAAAGAACTACTGTTGCCATTGATTTGTACCACAATGGACTACAAACTCTACTTTGGCATTGAAAAGTGATATATTTATATTATTTTCTTAGCCCCTTGCTCTACTTTATACAACAATAACTTTTTTAATCCCCATGCAAGGGTTGAGTAGTTTTAAAACTAAAAATAAATAAGTTGTGGTATGAAAAATTACAAATTGGTTGACTTCTCAGCAAATACGTTCAAGAAGAGAGAGATTTCTTTAAAGAAATTGATGATATTTGTTTTGTATACGGATAAGAAAAATTGGTTCTTTGTTGTATAGTAACTCTACATTTTCATAGAGGCCTTTTTATTGTGATCTATCAATATAAATGTTATACAATGTAGCAGTGTTATTGGTATTCTAATATAATTATACTTCTATTGGTTGTCAATGTAGTGTAGTTATTTTTAAGATTAAAAATAAACAAAGACGATTGGAGGTGCGAGACCGTTTACACGATCTTTAAGTATAACATTTAAATAAAGAGCAATCCCTTAAAGTTCCTTATATTCACATAAAACCTATTTACGCCACTACGATAACACTTATCATTCACACCGTATCGAGATCTCAAAATGTTATGACAGTAAAATCTGCCAAGCCGTAGCCGTAAAATAACCATTTCTGCCATGTTATATGATACCATAAAAAAGTTAGCTACCACCAAAGGTGATGGGTTGAAAGGGTGTCTAAACGCATATTAAAATCGTAAGCGATGCGAACTATTCGAGCAAAAACCATAAAAATGTTGTGGATCTCTTGATGTCTTAGACAGGAATTCGGAAATTATGTCCAGTATGTCGATAAATATAACTATAAATAACAGTTAAAACGATTTCTCGAAAGTTATTAGTTTTGGATATTTTCACTGTACTTGAAGTTAATTAACCACGTTCTCGTTGGAGATTGGTTTAAGGAATTAACGGGTGAAATCAATTTTGATCGATATACTTATTTAATTTTGACCAACCTATTTCAAAGTATTTATAAAGTTTTAGAATGAACTTAATTTTATATCGAAAGTAATGATGTAGCTGAAGACTAATTAAGTTGCAAATTGGACTTAGAAGGGGAATTAATTCTCATGAATACCTTCCATAATACACTGCTAAGTGCTTTGTGTATTTTTTTACATGAAAGAGACAGTTAGCCAGGCTAACTTTGTTATATAGACACTTCAAATATGTCAACACATAACACCTTCAAAATTTAATTAAATCCTAGAAGAAACAATATAGTCTTAGCAACTCTGAAATGTGTTATGTATATTTGTAATATTTTTTCTACGATTCTTTTTTCGAATGAAGTTTTATTCAGATATTTTATAAGTTATTATAGGTAAACTTCAAGTAAGATATAAGTCAAAGCAAGCATACACTCATAAATTATAAGATAGTACCATTTTTTCGACATGTCCTTTCTAATATCTTCATAACTCTGCCTGTCCTATAAATTCGACGTACAAATTCAGGTAGCTATCGAGTTAAGCATGTGAAAACTGTGTGTTTGACACACAAAAACTCATAAATAAGACATTAGCAGATCGTAACCGTACTTTATTTAATTGCGTGCACTCTTTTGTACACATAGTTTATGTTGATAAAAAAAGTATGAATTCTTAAACTTTTTTAAATGTGCATGACATTTTTATTGAGAAACTTTAGATCGGAAACAAGCGAAGGATAAGAATTTATATTTTTTATACTCTTTATTAAAAACTCAAAGTAAAATGTTAGTTTACTTAAGTTGTTTAAATTCTTTTTATTAATTCTATGTTGGATGTTAAGTGTATACATACATCTCTATTTTTTATATATAACAATATTATTATGTTGTTTGAAAGAACTTTCTGTAAAAACAATAATGAACTCATCGACGTTAATCGTAAGTCAAACTAATAGCTCGAAGCAATCTTATCAAAACGTAACGAATTTTCTAATCTATCAAAATATGTCACAAAATGACATCGGTCGATTAACAAGCACTTCAGATAAAACGGTGATTATAACAAAAAACACGTGTTTAATTTTATCGGTGGTAAAATATCAGTATTCTTTAGGGCCGAGTGTCAAAAAGTGGAGTGGTCGCTAGATCGAGCGAGATAAGTTCCACCCCACCTGTGAATGACCACAATTTATAGAATAAGTACGTTTTGGGAGTGTGGCCAATAATGTGGCGTGTATTATAATGCGTTGGCGTGAATTGCAATGCATAGCAGAAAAGATCGCACTCATAAACTTTTAATTTAAAAAAATCGATGACCTCTATTTTTTTTTGCATACATATTATATGTTCAAGAATTTCTCTGTTGAAATCAATGTTATATGAAAATAATGAATGACCTAAATTTTAATTTCTGAGCGAATATTTGTAAAAATCATTTTTACGGAATTGTGATGAAACACGCTCGAGGCCCACCTGATGTTATGCGGTAACCATTTTTGATATTGGATATTGGATTTGTTCACTATCTCACCTGATGGTAAGTGATGATGTGCTCGAAAATGTTGTTCAGGCTAACCTAAAAATACTGGCTATCAAGAACAGCTGCCGGAACACATCGTTAGGTGCTTGGTGAAAGATTTTCTACTTGAGGGGGGTAGCTACCCAGGTGGGCATTTGCAAAATGCCCTACCACCATGCAAACGACCATGAAATCTTTAACTGAATTTATTTTTTTTCATTGGTGAAGGTATAGTGTAGATAAAAACAGAGTTAGTAGATGCAACAGATTGTCCGACAAACATTTACGACTTAGAAGTAATTTAATTTTCGTATTTTTTTTTTGTAAAACTCGATCTTTTCACTATAAATATATATATGTCACCCACTCCAGTCCAGGTGGCGCCGGTGTACTGACCCGTGTCACGTCATGAGCACCCTGTTTTAGACAATGTCTGCAACTCTATTTAAAGATACAGGTTTTGATCTTGATGTTTCAATTAATCATAAGTGATATGGCAGATATACTATAGACATTTTGTTATTTAAGAAAATGCTGCAAAAATCCATTTAAAGTTATACTTTTCTGTTTAAAGCTTGAACAATATTTTCTGTGTAAAGAAACAAGAAGTGTTCTGTTTGCAGTTAGTGGTTAGATATTTCGCTTAAAATCAATATGTCAGTCACTGGGGCATTACGTTTCCGACTGGCGTCGCTATACCTACCCGTTACGTCATGAGAAATATGCATGAGAGAGTAGCTGTAACTATATGTAAAAGTATAATGCATTTTGTAACTTTACTTATATTTTTTATGGTTGAATAAAGAATATATAACTAAACTTAGCGCTATTAGATTTTTGAATTTGGTCGTCCGACACAGACATTTACGACTTAACTCATAATTTAAATATTATTATTACTTTACGGCATTCTTAAAATCAATTTAAAAATTAAATCTTGAACACAATCAATATATTATACACCTATATAAGAGCCCAGGGCTGGTGTATTGACCCGTATCACATCATGAGCACCCTGCTTTAAACAATCTGTTAATACATAGAAAGATACTTTATAATAATATTTTATTTCAACTTGATGTTTCAATCAAACATCGTGATGGCGTGATGACATTTTTGATGCTGGTTATACGGCAGTCTACCTGCACGTGCTATGAAACTTTAAATCATTACTAATGTTTTGATACATTTAAAACTTACGAGATTATGAATGGTATTGGGAAGTGTTAGGTTCACAAACAGATGTTTGCATAATCAATACGTCACCCACTGGGGCATTACGTTTCCGGCCGGCGCCGGTGTGCTGACCCGTGTCACGTCATGAGTACCCTGTTTAAGAAAGCCTTTATATTTTGGTACCGGAAAAAATAGTAATTTATATTTTTTTTAAATCAAGACCTACGTTACTACCTACATTCGTACATAAATAGATGATTTTCAAATCTAAGTATATATAAAAAAAAAATTAAGATCTATTTATTAGAAACTAATTATGCATATTAAGTTTGTTGTAATCTATAAAAAATAAAAGTTAAAAGTAACTCCAAAGAGTACACTGAACGAGAAAAATCATTCAAGTGAACACAGAACCATATACCGTCACGCCTGTATTCCCCAAAAGGGACATTTGTTTATGAAACACTATACAAGACTGTTTCATATTTTCAAGTTATAGGAGACGACCATATTGTCGTATACCAGGTGCAAATCTTGACTTCGGATTGCTACTGAGAATTATACATAAACAACGAGTGAAATATCGATAAAAACGTGACAAAATCACATTCTATTATGAAACCAATAGAATATATTAAAGTTTCATTAGTTGTAATGGAATTAAGATACTGATTTAATGAATAGCTTTAAATCCAGCGTTGAGCAGTCAAGCCATTTCGTTGGTTTTCGGTCACAATCTATTTATATAAATAAAATTGGCAGCATTTTTTACTTTATGAGGTTTATATAATGATCCTATTAATGACACAAGATGCGTATTTCAAATCAAATATATTTTTATAAACAGTACAAGTTCCAGCGTCGGACAGTCAGACGCTTCCGCTTTCCGCTCGACCCATGTCTGTCATAGGCGTCAAAGTTCTATAGTCTATTGAAATAAATGAAATTGTCGGCACTGTCCGGTTTTCATATAAATCAATGAAATACAAGAAATAATAAGATACATATCGCTAGCTTAAAGAGAACCAAAATACGATTTCGGAACATATAATTCTCCGAATAATGGGTATATTGACACATAATACGTAAGTAGCAAAATAATGATGGATACTAATGGGTGATTATTAATTATTTATTGATAACAATTAATTCGTTAATTAATTTCACATTACAATATACAAAAAAAAAACAATTATTTAATAAATTACACAATTGTTATACGAGGTGAAGTCCTAATGACCGTGCTTTATGTTTAGTTAATAACCCTCGATATGATACAGTTTTTTTCTTCATTTATCTCAATTTAATATATTGGTGTGTAATTCTTAATTTCAACTACATTCATAAATGTTCGTATGTAATATATTGTAGTACTTAATCAAGTAGGCAATGTAATAAATGTTAACAAAATGTTTATTTTAGGTAGACTGTAAAATTCGGAAAATAGTAAAATATAATTAATTTATATACACTATTATACTCTTGTTATCATAATAAATCTATGCGTACCTATAATATTTATATGAAAAAGTATAAACTAAGAAAAACAAACAGATAATTCCATTACCAACTAACACAAACTACTTAGATCTAACCGAAGTAGAAAAACTTCACGCGAAAGCGACGAAGGCTGATTGCATTAAGCAATTACACCGTATTTAATTACATGCTAGTTAATTAAGGAAGCCTTATGAATGCGTTGCAACATCTGTAAGGTTTCCAGCTCATTCATTTACACTTGCAACTTGCACTTTGTTTACGTGAGTAGCATACTTTATGGCTTACTGATGTTTTGCTAAGGATTTTGCGTAGTACAGGATGTAGAAGAGAAATTTAACATTTGGGATTAATTTGACTGGACTGGGTTGGACTGGTTTGAATCGACTGTAATTCTGGAGTAATTTTGATAAGTTTTCAGAAAAAAATAAAATTTAGATTGGTTGTTTTTTCCCTGTGGTGCGTCGAGCTAGAATTGCACATCCCCATACTTTCCTTCTGGGGGTCGTATGAGGCGAAGAAGGGAAATATACCAGAAAAAGAGCAGCAGCACCTTCTGAAGAAACTACCATCTTGCACTGCGGTTCCCAAGACGCCTGCCAAGCGTGGGGTTTACCTTTGGCAAAACCCGCCTAATGCAGGAGACCTTGTTTAACGGTGGATGTTGAAGATGATGATGAAAAATTTAAGAGAATCTGAAGCTGTTATATACATTTTGGTATCTATATAATCAAAAAACGACTGTATTGTAACATTGTCACTGAATATTTAAAAGTTTTAAAGAACATTCCTCAAAATTGATGCAGTTTAGTGAAGCAGTGGCTCAATGGCTTTTCCTATGGACTGCCGTGCAGCAGGTCCATGGTTCGAATCCCGCCGCGGGCTTGAGCTTCACCGTATGGTGGAAGGGCATTTTTGCGAATGTCCGCCTGGCTAGCGACCACCCTCAAGTTGAAAATCTGTCGCCAAGCAACTAACGGTGTGTTCCGGCAGCTGTCCTTGAGAGCCAGTCATTCTAGGTTAAGCCTGTTAACACCTTCGACCACATCATCACTTACCATCACGTGAGATTGTGGTCAAAGGCTTACCTATCAGCAATAAAAAAAAAAAGTTTTTACGTCTAAGCTACACAGAAAATCGTGTGTATAAATCCACTTTATGCTTATACGAGAGTTAGTACTTACACGCTATTCCATACGTTAGTACAATGCTACGACGTCAAGCTATGTAAGTTACACCGGTCTGCAGTGCCAAGCAAGCACCATATAATTTTTACAGGTGAAATTTAGCTTTGATAACCCCAAATTAACATTTAAAAGTCGTATTCGAGCCGCTTGCATTTAGCACGAAATTCAGTAGCAGTATTTAATAATGAAGTTCTGCGAAAAATTACTGCAACAACAAATAAATTTCGTTGGCATTGCCTAAAATGAGGATTGCGAGAGCGCTAATCAATAAACTTCAAATTGGTAACTTTTAAATTTTATGAAGGGAGGGTAGAAGTGAGATTTGGTAAAGTTTGACGTTCACTGATTTTAGTTGCAGGGTAAAGATTTTTAGGTTTTGTATTCAAGAGGTATATTCGTATGAGCATAACCTTAATTCATATTATAATATATTAAGCTCGCTTAGAACAATAAATGGAGTTGGTCATTACATATATATTTGCTTATTTATGAATTTCATTAAAATTCATCTCAAATGTAATGAAAAAGTATTTGTAAAATGTATCGCCGAATTGTAATTCACCCTTATTCATTCTAATTACTGTCCATAGTCCATTTCATTTTGGTCTCTCTTGCATTTTATTCCGCGGCTTATTAAGGTTCTTTCTATATTGGTCATCAAATCGAAAACTCATCTTGAAATGACATAAACTCGACACTCCCGGAGTGCAAAGTGACTGATTCTGATTAAAATTGTGATTAGCTCGCAAAGATTAGCATATTTTGTGTCAGGGATGGGAAATTATACATTCATTGTAGTACAAGTGTTGGGAGGATTAGACATAATTTGTTTAGTATCTAGAAAATGCACATATTTCCTATAATCTATATCTATATTAAAATTATAAAGAAGAAAGATTTGTATTTTTGTATGCAACGAATGCACTTAAAAACTACTGGACCGATTTGGATGAAATTTGATATGGAAATAGTTTGAGAACCGGGAAAGGACATAGGATAGTTTTTATCCAACTGCGTAGAGGTAAATGGTTTTGCGCGATAACCGCACGGACGGAGCCGTGGATGGAATGCTAGTGTAGAATAAATTTAAGCTCAGTGGTATAATTAATTGTATATCATAATTATGCGACTCCGTTAGCGCCAAACAAAGTCTTGGAAATTCTAAGTTGTATAGACAATATTACAAAGTATAAGTGTTTCGAATTATAATTTCATTAAATTATACATTAAATAAATACTTCAGTTTAAATACATACAGTACATAAATTCATCAGCATAATCATCATCAATTACAATAATGAATACAGTCAAGGCGTGAAATGCAAATTTACAGTCTACCCTCATACTTTACATAAGTCTGTAATAAATAGCGCATGCCAATATTCATCATGTAGCACGAGACATACTAACACCTTTTCTTGCTGATCTTTTTATATTATATAAGTATGTAAATTTTTGGATATGGAAATTATCTATTAGGGATACGTTTTGACACCTGAATATTTTGCATACGTGTATTGTGGGCACGGGCCATACTCGAGCGTGCTGTATACTAGTATAATTATTCTATTCTTAAATCTTTTGTGTATATTTATCGTATATCATGCCCCTTGGCAACCGCGTGGACGATATCGTCCATTTATGAATGAAATCTATTGTTCTCATTATCTACGACGCGCTTGGATTAAATATAACTTGATGACATAAGAAACTGACGTATAACAGTCAACTTTTTCAGCTTTCCTATAGAGACTTTTGGAATGTCGTAAAACAAAGGGTGATTCGAGTCTTAGCGATCATTCGGAGTACAAAAAGGTATCTTTGCTGTGTGTTCTCATGTGTGTCTCTAGAGGACATATCGACCCACTAAAGGGAACATGGGTACGAAGATGATGATGATTCTTGTGTTTTCTTTTGTAAAACTTATTTTTTCAAACAACTATTATACATAATTATTTGCGAGATCCCAGTAGAACCAAATTTTGTATCGAACAAAACAAGGGCACGCGCCTCTTCAAACTTTCTACATAAATTTTATGCAAAGCACTTAGTACCTGGAAAAAGATAATGGTGCAAAAGAAATATTAAATTGTCCGATTCGTATGTAAATGTATGTGGGAAATAATCAAGATATACGTGTACATGGCTGGTATTAGCGCAAGCCGTCGCACACGACGTGCCACGCGTCTTCTATTATAAATATTTATATTTATAACCAAGGAATATCATATTTATAACGCTGCAAGTTTTTGCTGCGTGTATTTATTCATACAAGTATTTTAAACTGATTATCAACGCTACAATCATTGTAGAACTGGTATCTGTGTTACCTCAACACAGACTTTTTATCTAGTTAGTAACTACGGCATGTTATTGTATAAGTAAGAACAAAGCCATTCAGAAATATGCGTTGCGAACGTCGACAGGAAACAGTGACGTGTGTTAAACAGTGTTTTCACAACGAGAACCACAACAATTAGGTTTTCACTCCTCGCTCTGAGGAGGGTAGTTTTGTACCAGACGTAAGCACTACAATGAATTCTTTGTCTTCACCGAGATTGAAAACTTTTGCTACAAATTTAACCGTTGTTTTAGAATAACGTGCATGCAACCAGGTATACACAAAGCACGAAATCATTATTTCAAAATCGTAAATTCAATTGTTACACTAAATTATGAGAGCCGTAACGGATCGATTGACTGACTCTAAACATTATATTTGAATATTTTTTCAATCAATAACTGATATATGCAAATATTTTGTGCGACAATGCGGCGACCGTTATCGGAACAATTTAGTATTTCATCAAAGGTGCGCAAGAAATAATAATTGATTGAACACCATTGTTGCCAATGATACTCATTCGCAACCCTTATGGTTTCGAGAGGTTGGGAGAATCCGAAAATTAACCAATGATAGGTCTAAATTTAATTTTACGATCTGATACCTGCGCTGATCTAACAAAGGTTCTTTAATCAAATTATGCAGCCTATGCCACTATTGTTGGCTACATGCATAAATTCAGGCACGTTATTGTAGATACATCGAAGGGTAGTCAGAGGAAGCTGACAATAGTCAAGATGCATCGAGGATGGTTATTGAACGAGCTAAGTTCGTGTGGGAAGAAGGGTTAAGGATGAGAGATACTTATCACATAATTGTTACGAATTACTGCATCTGGAGATAAGTTTTGAATCCGCTTGCAATTATAATTTCCTGCTTAAATTATTTTCGAAATCTATACCTAGTTTGAAATATGGGAGCTACATACGCTTTGGTACCGAATATTCCCTCGTTAAAGCACGTAACAGTATCGTCAAAGCGCTCCTTGCCAATCAAACGTCTGCAGAAATGCCACCCTTTGTGGAAACAACGAGAATATCACATTACAAAAAAGTTCGTTATGAAAAGAAACCGTTACTATTACCAAAGGGTATGACAACGCGCGAGAGGGCGATCCAATTTTAGTGAAATTCTTATAGCAGTAATGATATGGAGCACGGGCGTTGCATACTTTAGCGAGAGAAAAGAAATTTGGTAGACGTTGCGAACATTGATATGTAGATGAGATGGCACAGGTAGGGAAGGGTGTTATTGAAATTAGAGATACATATGAAATTCGAGAATAGCGAGCGTCGCCGATCGATGCCTGGGTACGAATCCGAGACAGGTGTGACAGACGTATGTACGTATGCATCTGTAGGTTTACATGTGAAATGTAACGTCTTTCCGATACCGTTGATTGCATCATGTTGGTGAAACTGTTCGATTCGATGGTAGAGTATATTTGTGTTTGTTTCCTGGTATTACAATTTATATACACAAGCAAGAGAAAATTTGAAGATGATAAATATTATGAGGCTACGATTTCTTTAATCTTAATCCAATCATCACTACGTCACATACCATATTTCACAGATGATTTCTATAAACTTCTGAATAGGTAATAATGAAGTACCATTGATCTATGAAAGCATACATATTAAATAACAATGACAACTAAACCAAAACAGCCGTATTCACCTTCACATCTCCCAGAAGACTGGATCAGCATAAGAAAGGACGTAAAGTCGTCACAGGCCATTAGGTGATTTGCATATGAAGAGTCCACGCGCGAATTTACATATGCACCTCTACCCAAATCTATCTATCCAGCTTTTTTTTATTCCGCACGAGACACAAATTCATATAGTCAGCGCTAAGGTAGTGAATTTGCATAAAGTCCGGCACGAGCTAATATTTTTGCATAAGGAGATAACACTTCTTCGAAACGTGGTATATATTAAAGGAGACGAGAGGTGTTTAAGGTGCCAATGTTTGGGGAATTATTGGTTATACAGTTACTGTTGAAGTTTATATTAGTAATTAATATTTTTTAGATTGGTGTTTGTATCGAGGATAGATTTATAATTAATAGGAATAATTTATTGGTAATTTATAAAACAAACAAGCTTTTTTTATCATAATCGATATATTATATAGCTTGGAGTTTATGATAATATTTCACGAATTAGCTAGGGTACTCAACGATAAAATTCTCATCAAATATTGTTTTTCTGTATCAAAATTATACGTAAATTTAATTCGTATAATTTTTTTCAGTTTTAGCTTATTGAGACCCTGATACTGAGATTTTAAATAACACTAGTGACTCTAAAATCACCTCAAAATCATACGTATTTGTGTACATAGCAATTAATACAAAACCATACAAGCTATTGTTAAAATATGGTTTATATCAGTGCGCGCTTAAACGTGGTGTGTGCAACAAGTCAAATATGTCTAATGAATTTATTTTATGGTTTATAAAATCTGCCGTATTTAGGTGTTACAAATAATAGATGGATAGTTTGAAGAATTATGTAAAAATACGGAAGGGATTTTGTCATGAAATTGTATAACAATCAAATATTTCTTAATAAGTAATCATATTAAAATAACGAGTACTAACAAAGTTCGTGACAGGAACTTGTAGTTAGAATAAAATACATTCATACATCCATTTCATAGCCTGATATGTCAACACATAACAACAGAGCATGCAATTAAAAAAAGTTCTTTACGACGACTCTGTTGCACTAAAATCTGAAAACTTTAATATATAAGGGAAATAGAGACCATAAAATTCTGTTAAAAGCTGTTGGCAATTTGTCAGTGTTCCATATCGGGTAGAACTCAGTCAATAATAAAAATTTTCAGCAGTTTTTCTCGTTTTTCGGCAGTATAAGGCACGCGAAGTCTTGGCTACAGAAGCCTACGTATACATTTCCAGAATTTACTTGACAGAGTATAACAACGTTGAAAAAACTATATTAATTGCCCAAACTTCGGTTGCGGATGGCATAATTTAATTTCTGAATTTGCAATTTGGTGCAATAGCTTTGTTTACGATTTTGCAGTCTTAAGGTTTTATTTTAAATTTGAAATTGCATTTGACTGAGGAAATGTTGTTCCAACCTTGGCCAGCATAGCAGTACAACATAGTAGTAGTGAATATATATGATATTGACAATTTAACGACAATACTCGAAACACTAATTCATTAGTTTTGCTAAGAAAAAGAATGTAATAAAAATATTTTTATTTAAAAATTTGTACAATGACTTTGTTTATAACGTGTGATTATAAAATTATAACGATGTTTAAAAATATATTATTAAGTATTAAAGTTAGATAATATATTATTTTTATGCTGAATTGGGTAGCTCTTGACCACTTTCTCACCTGATGTTAAATGGTGATGCGGTCGATGATGGAGCCTGGAAGTATCTATACACTCGCGTTTTGAAGGCCCCATATTGTACTTAACCGGAAACACAGACTCAGGCAGGGTGTTCCATTCCCTGGCGGTTCGCATGATGAACGAAGACGCAAATCGCTTTGTTCGGGTAAATGGATAATAAAATAAAATCAAAACATATTAAAAATCTAGTGACAATTCCAGTCAAAATTGTCAGCTTAGCTTCAATAGTGACGTCAGAATCATAACGAAGCCCATCAGGAATGGTCCGTGATTAATCTTTGGGAGGTATTGCCATTTCTAGCGAAATTTTGACTCTTCATCAGACACGATGAAGATGTTTTATTCTGTTGCTGTTGCTTCGATGTTATGTTTCGCAAAATATTTATTTAAATGTTTTTTGGCAAAATATTTTTGTAACAGTGAAGTATTAATGTGAAACTTATATAATGCATTTTTTTCATTTTACTATTTCGTCATGTGTTTCAATAGGCACTTGAGTACATTCGTTCACAGTTGGACAACAATATGAATATAATTGTTTTATACCATAATAATAACTGGTTATTTTGATCCATAAATAGAAAAATTCAACACAAAAAAATATATCCACTATAATTTCCCTTATTAATTTAATTATTTTGTTCTGGAATAATCTTGGTTACGACCGTTCACAAAAAAATATTTCATAGTTTGTAGCTATAGCGTTTTATTATTCGTAATCGTGTAAGAATTATATCTTTTTTGATGACTTTTTATCTACCTATTCATTTTAAAAGCTCCTGTGATATTATACAAATAATTCTTATAAGTCTATTTAATCAAATTTACCAAGTGTTGGTTCACATGCGATAATTGTAGTTTGGTATATATTGAAAAATTGCCAATTAGACTCAGTTCTACACAATCAGCGGGGCGGAATATTCCAATGTTTATAGCATATCCAACTAGGCCGTCAGCTACTCAAGCTAGAATTAATCAAATCAACCCACCCCTACCCACCACTTTCCGATATAATTAACGCATACTTGTATGCGTGTCTGGACAATACGTGAATGACCTTCGTCTGTGTGCGATAATGAACGATTATAAGAGACCTAGTTTACTTAACAACGGCTCTATCTTGCAACTTAACCACTCGAGTTACAACCCTATTTTAGTAATACAAGGTTCATTTTTGTTTTTTTGCAAGTAAATTTTAGTGTGAGTGTGTGTAGTTTTTTCTTGGTGTGTGTTGATGAGTCACATTTTTTTTGTTTCGTGGGTAAGGCGCGAGGGTGACCCTGTGGGGTGGCTCCGTACCCCTTGCTTCGCGCAACCCCATCTTATTAATCAGTGAAGTACCGGCCGTCTCTTCACATGTCTGTTTGGTATATCGAAGCGTTACTTCTTATTAGAAATTCTCCACAAGGTATAATTGGTCAAGGTAGGTCTAGTCATTAGTATTTATGATTTGAAGGTAGTATTTGAGAAATATCTAGTTACTCGATATGGTTTCTAGTTAGTTAACCATTTTAATGTTTTCTTTTCCCCTGTTGTGTTAAAAATGTGATGATTCACTACATTATTTAGTATATTTTTGTACGGCAGCAGCAGGTTGTATTGTAATATCCAAGGCTAAGCAATGAGCTTTAAATACACGAGGCAAGAAAATTACAATCCATAGTGCTCATGATAAATTCCAAGATTATAGCTGGCTATATTTACCAAGACAGAGTAGACATTATTGGTCTAAAAAAATCTAGTTAAAGTTGCATAATATGATTAAGCTCTGTGTTAAGAAACGATTCAAGATTCCTTTTTTGTTTTCAAATAAATAAGTTTTAACAAAAGTTGAGAAAACCATTTTGTACTGTGAGTTCGACATATGTCCATGAGACGTTTGTTAAAAGACATATGAGACAATTTATGTTTCTGATAGCATTGTAACTTCTTTTATAGAAGTACAAATAAGAAATTCTTAGCTTACAAATTTTAAATTTTACAAATTTTGTTAAGTGGTCATAGCGGAAAATGCCCGGTAGTTTAACTATGGGAAGATTAAGCAACGTCCACTATCGGCGGACTTGGTGACGCTAGTGAAGTTAACTTCTAACACTATAAGCGTTTCCGTTCTTCGAAGGGATCGGTTACTGTTGTTCAGTCGTAGAGCATTTTGCAATTGCCCGCCTGAGTAAGTAGCGATGCACCTTACGGTATGTTGCGGCAGCTGTTCTTGAGAGCTAGTAAATCAAACAAACCTTAACAATATCTTCGAAAATCACTTATTATCAGGTGAGATAGTGGTCAAAGGCTAGCCTATGAGTTATAAAACATTATGATGACCAGAAAAAATCGACGAGTGGGATTGGAGCCAATGAATATCCGCCTCTGGGACAGAAACTGCTCTGTTAGTCTAAACAAGGGTAAGCAATAAAAATTTATATTTCATTATTTAACCGGGGAAAGCGATATTTATAATAAATGTGGATCCAACTAAAAATATAACGAACTTTGTGTATATATACGAGAGAATAACTTTGAAGCTAAAATTATTTTCGGTGATGCAACCAGATAAATCTATTGATTGTATTAACGTAAATGCACCAAAGTAGAATCATGCTCATGATGAAATAAATCTATTCATTGTATTTTTGTAAAACAATAAAAAAATATTTTAATAATGCACATGGTGCATTTGCCGTAATTATCGGTATAAAATTGGACATACTAAGTGATGGAATATTACCCTGACGTGGTCTGTTCTTTCACTTTGTCCACGTTTAAATTGTCACCGACTAAATGCACCTTTTCAATTTCAGTATTAGACAGGTGACCAAAGTTCAGCTGAAAGTGAATAATTACAGTGGGACAACTTTAGAACCATTATTAACGTGTCAGCCGAGGTGTTCACGACAGTTAGCCCCTATAATTAAGGCCTGTATCGACTAAACTAACGAAAAGGCATCCATATAAAAGAGCACAAAAGCTCGAATAGATAACAATCCACACCCTCGTCTTACCCCCCTTTCCCCCCACTCATTAATAATATCGACCCTATTCACTAATTATGTGTGTTGCGAATGCACGTTCTTATTAACGTATGTGGATGTGTGAAAGCAACGCACACACGTGCACTCTAATGGGCAGTGATGGGCCCGCATTAGAAGAATTAAAAGTGAAATAATCGATATTATTGAACTTGTCGAATATTTTATTTGTTGGTTCAAGAATAGACCGATTGTTTGGCTCAGTTGTAGTGATTTTTAAAATGTTGTTACCCCAAGTCTGAGATATTTATGTGCTGTATTCCCTGAAAGGATACGCATAGGTGTTTTAGCACCCGCGTTAGGACATACATGTTTGTTTCCTGATAATAGTGGGCGAACCAGTTACCACCTACGGGGTACAGGTTCAGAACTCGCATTACCTCTGGATATTTTGTCAATAAAGGTCAATAACTGTCCTACCGTGGGATTAAACCCAAAACCTCGACACTTTTTAAGCGATGCTTTATGTCACTGCATTAAATAGGCAACCAACATTACAAAAATAAAAAAAATATATATAAAAATAAGTTTTATCGTTACTTTTTGGGATTATAATAAATCGATTGATACAATATAAGTAGTATTATACTTATATTAGTAGTCATAATAATATATAGTATAGTATTTCTTGTATTCAGTAAATGAGATATTATTTATTTGAGTTTAAGTACATTTTTCCTAAATGCTGGTAGTTGTTAAAACAAGAAGGTATTTTCGGCGTGTGCAACAGTTCAATCGCTTGCGTGTGGCACATGTGTGGGTGCCTGACTTGTATTAGGCAAGGTCAGGGCTGCGCTATCAGATCAAAACGGTCAGCTCGATTCGCAAGGCGGCTACGAGAGACTCGATAATCGGATATGCAAATATCGAACTTACTCTTAAAGATTTCATTAGCAATAATGGTGTTTTTTGAAAGGGATATTTTAAATGTGTATAAGAAGTAAATGATTTTAAAAATTTGCTTATTTAAGTTTAACACGATGTACTTATGTAGGATATGTTAAATGGTAGTTCGGGTGTCTCGATGTTAAAATAGGTATAGTAAGTAATAATACTTACTGCAAAAAATAACGGTAAAAAATAATACTTACGGCACTTATGTGCCTACCATTTTTATTGTAATTAAAAACTGATCTTTAAATACAACAGTTTTAAGTGCAAGTTTTATAACACTAGTATAACCTCAGTAGTAGTTCACAAGTATAATTATGCAAGTCTCAAATAAAAAAATCTTCTATTTAATACAATTTAATAAACACCGGTCGGAAAACACACAAAAACCGACGACCCGTCGTGTTCTAATATAAACTGTATAATTAATCAAATCATTAATCAGTGTGACGAATAAAAACAGTGTAATGACCCGTTTCCTCAAATCGATCGGCATGACGTCATCGAAAATAATTGCAAAGTCACTGTGGTTGCATAGCTTGCCTCACATTATCGACAAATCGGGAATCTATGCTTCGAGTCTAACGATTAAAGGATATTTAATATAATATGTTTATTGTGTACTGAACATTATTTACTCACCAATATCTTTTTTCACAAAAAGAGTCAGCGTCAGTTATCTCGGTTGGCGCGATAGATTTACGTGTTGTTGAAGACTCAAAGGTCTTATAATATTTGACTGGTCATAAGATGATTTATCTACAGGGTTATTGGTAAAATGCTAACAACCTCTAAGGGTTGACTTCTGCTAGTCCTAACAAACAGAGTGATGTATTTTTTTGTTTTGAAAAATCGTTTTTTTTTTATTTATTTTCTGTTTTAATGCCTACTCCGAGTCAAGAGCGCCCACTGCGGCAGCACTGGACCGGACCGTGCTCCCTTTGAATAGTTTTAAATATTTACTTAGAGCTAAGTAGTCAAAAATAATAAATACCTAATATATTATAGGTATATAGATACTTTTAACATCAGGTGGTCCTTGTGCTTGTTCCGCAAAAAAACATATTAAATAAAAACAAAAAAATACATTTTTTTCCGAATATACCAAAAAAAAATTTTTTTAATATGTTTGTTAGGACTGGCAGAAGTCAACCCTAAGAGGTTGTTAGCATTTTTCTAATAATCCTGTATATAATTTTTGACTATATATTATGTTCTATGCATTTCATAAGTTAGCATTATGCATTTCATAGCTTACTGTTTACGAGTACGTTCACTGATGTTATGAGGTAATATCTCAAAGCTAGTTTACTGATACAACTAGTATTCATAAGTCCTGGCCATTGATTTGTATCAGGCCGTATAGAAATTAGAGTTTTTAAGTTTTCATATTGGAATTATTTGCTCAGTGAGGACAAAAAAAAAAGTGTAATTGTATGTATCAGACTTTGCTCCCAATTTGTTTTACAGCTGATAGGCTAGTTTTGATCACTATCTTGCCTGACTGGTGATGATGTGGTTGAAGATGTTGTTCAGGCTAACCTATAATAAACTAAATATCGAGGACAGCTGCCGGAACACAGCCTTAGGTGTTGGGCGATAGGTTTTGGTTTAATGCATGTTTTTAGGCAGCAAGCTCGGCTACGAGCGCTTCAAATATTTTTGTAAGACCCCGGTATTGAACCCAAGATCTTGAGATTCTTTAGTGGCGCTTTCATACACAAACTAACGAAATAGTTTAAAATTTAGTACAATTAATCTTCTTTTATATAATATTACAATTATTAATTCACTTTTACAAACCTTCACAGGTATATCTACACATAACCAATACATATTCTATATGTAGTTAATAAAAGAAATATAGATTCTGTGGCGAAAATATATTTATCTCCTTTACAGATAAAAAAATATAAATGTTTTCTCAATGAAAACTTGATCAGCCCATGACTGATAAAGATATCTACACCGTTTTGAAAACGTGCCATAAATCTATTTTATGATAATCACACGATCGATAAAAAGTAACACGCGCGCCAAACACTACCAGATAGGGTGGCGTCAGATTCTGGTAGGGTAGAAAAAAGTGAAAAGCAATCAGTGTGGCATAATTAGTGCGTTGTAAGTATGGGGCGCGTAGCCATGGTTACGGCGTCAGTTTCGACACCGTGTAACAAACAGTATCTTATATTTGTACAATATTTTATGAAATATAGTAAACAAAACGTGTAAGTTTTTTTATAAATGCACTTACCTTGTTATTTAACGGTCTTGGTAGCTTATTGGTAGTTAATACGCTAGTCAGCGGAAGGATAATTCGGGACCAAAAATTAAAATAGATTAGTAAAATAAACAAATTTCAAAAATAAAATTATCAAAAATTGTGCGAACAAAGCTAATAAAAACTTTGTTTTGAAAGCTATACGATGTGTGTTCAGAAAAAAAACAGGTAACACTTTTGTACTTTAACTGTTAATAAGCATAAAAGCTGAAAATATAATATAGATTGCATCTAAGTAATTAATAAAACATGGACATTATCTATATTCTATGACATTAGCATAGGGTTTTTAATTAAAATAAAAATGATTCTGTCATACCGATATAGCCTAATTTTTTTCACACTTAAAGAAACGTTGGTATAATACAACAACTGTGTACTGTCAGGGATACCATCAGATTGCTTTCTTTTTCAAAGTTAGGTTACTGTATTTGTCAACTGTATGTTGAGCCGAAACCCGGTCCTTACCCACCGCGTTAATTTCCAACGAAATTAATCGAATCAAGAAACGTTCGATATTGATTCTTTGCGAATGAATGTAGCTTACCGTCAATATTCGTGGTTAGTTTTTGAACGTTTTGTTTATAATAAAATGTTCCAAAATCTTGGACCATTCTGCAATAAGGTAAAATTAGCTAAATCGAACTAATTAAAAATCTAACTGGGTTATAAAATACAACTAACAGTGTACATTTGTAATGCCACTTGCCTTAATATTTTATGGAATGTACAAGTTTCAATATGAATTTAAGTTTTTAGCCTGTTTTAGACTATAGTTTATCAAATCAAATCATTTATTCACAAGAATGTTGTACAGATACAGCAGATGTATCGCTTTACAAAAATGTGCAAATGTGTATTTAAACAATATAAGTCAATACATAAATTTAGGTAAAAATTACATACAATTGATAATAAAATTGTAATATTATGTCATTGACTATCAAATAAATACACATTATGTTTATATAACTTTATATAAAATAAAACTATCAATATTAAAATATAATCAAACTAAAATGCAATTCTATTAACATTATTACCTAAGATACTTTGAATGTCATTATATAATTTTAGGTGTAAAAGCAGATGTCAAGTAACCATAATGTAATCTTTATTTCAAAATATTTAATGTCAAACGAAACTATTTTAATATCCTCCGTGTTCATTCAAAAAACAAACAGGGTGATACCTAAAATGAAAGTTTAACTTCTACAATCATCAACTTATTGAGCAGCTTGTTTATATTTTTTACGGCAAGACATGAAGTTTTGCCAAGTTCATTGTTGCGTCTAACCAAAATTAAGGAGGCCATCATTTTAAGCGGCTTTTGTATTCAAAAATTCGATAATTTATTGCCGAAATAATATAATTACGGTCGACTGACGGGACGGATTGACTCGGGCCGGAAACACCAAATTAAAGGAGAAATTAAACGGAAACATTTGGCCACCGCCGCTAGCAAGATGGCGCGCCTTCTACGAGGACAAAAGCAGTGAATGAGCTTTCAAATTTTCGCTAACATATAGTACCTGTACCTTTGTTCTTTGTTATTCGTAAGCTTTACCCCTTGGGGCTGTGACAATTATTCTACATATTTTTCTTTACTCTTATAAACATCTGCATCTATAATCATAATCAAACAGCATCGTCAGAGTACTTTAACAATCTGATCCAAACTTGTATGAAGTTTGGATCAAATTTTTAAGGTAGTAATTTCACTTGAGATGTCGAGATTTAGGAAGAATGCTATTATGCTAAAAATATAACATATCATATTGGCATATGATTTGCAGGAAAAATTGCTTTATATACAAAGTTACTAAAGCACCGAAAGAGGTAGGCACATTCAAATTAACTAATAAGTCTGCTGAGTTTAGTTAACGGATATATAATATAACAACACTAAGTATAATGATATATTTAAACATATACAAATGAAACTAACTTTCTTACCTGGAATGTGTGATATATTTTATGGAAGTCAGCAGTATTTATTACTTTTTAATGTAATACGTTAGCTAAGCTTAATTGAGTACAACTGATGACAGAAGCTGATAAAATTTAAAAGGAGCTAATTTGAAGGTGTTCTATAAAACAAAATAGGAATCGTTTTAAAATATAATATTAAGTATACCTTATAAGTTCAATATTATGTATAAGATATACTCAATAAAACACAGGAGTTAAAGTACTGTCTTCATTTATATATATCATATTCTGTGCCTCCGATTATCGTGTCCGTTCAATTTATGGATTATAATTATTGTCGCGTCTAATTATTTGTTTACCCAGTAATTACAGATAATTGAAAACTGATAATTGACGGCCATAATAATTGATATTGGTTTTCAGCGAAAGGAATCGATTTTGTCATATGGCGTCTAACAAAAGAATATATACACAATACATTTATGTTTGCCTATCCTTTAAAATTCAAATGCTATTTATTACGTCAGCAATTTGGTCATCTATCTCAATTCAATGATCTCCATTTGATGATGTGACGAAAGAACAGACGAAGATTCAAATGATTCAATGAGGGTACAGGTTTTTAATTGAATGTACAATTTGATGAGAAGTATACAGAACCATTCGACAATAGAATCATGTGATAAGATATTTATCACCATCAAAAAACGCTATTCTACTGCTGCAGTCATATTAAAACACTAGAAACCCTTTTCTAAGCAGATGCTAGCTGTGATAAAATAATCATGAGCTTTGAATCTATAAACATGATTAAATATCAAAATTGTAATAATTTTTATTATAAGGCACCTATGAGTAATGAATACTCTAACACTCAGAGAAAAGATGTAAAACTACTTGCAAAATGAATCATCAAAACTGTTGGAGTAACGTTTTATTGATCTGTAGCTCATTTAAAAAGGGTATACCTACCTAACATTCTTGCAGAGAATGGTCCATAGTTTCTGTCACGTTTTTTTCTAAGTGACTCTTTAATTGAATACTATACATTTATAATACTTTCAACATTACAATTATGCAGCGTTCCAGATACCAAAACACTATTTATAATATCTATTCACCTCATCTTGAATCAAACTGAGCTATATGGAGCTCAGGACGCCAGAAGACCACTAAAAAAAGGTAGAAAAAAATTCATACTTTCACTTTTACCATTACGGGTCGATATGTAATTGGCCTCCAATATTTAAAATATATTATCTATATTTTTACGGGTATAAGCACTCGCCAGGTAGATTTGTTTTTATCCTGATATACTATATGACTATATAGAAGAAAGAAATACGTCAGTATAAGAAAACAATGGATTCTGACATCGCGTGTGCCGATGCCAATAGTCTGAGTGAGCTCCAAGCAAAGTTACTTTATAATTATACGAAATTAACCCAAAGTCTGGCAAAGACAAACAGTTCGTTCAACTGTCTTATTGGATAAGTTTGAAGGGTAGCAATACTTTGTCACCGAGCAGATATTAAAAAAATAAGTTACACAATGTATCATCTTGTCTTTATATCCATGAAAATGAAAGCAAACGTGCGCAAAGACCCACGTTTTACTTTTTAAGATATACCCAGGCTATAGTCAGACAAATCTATTATCTGAGCCCTATGATATCGCTGTTCGAAAACGCTTTATGTCATATAACTATAATAAAATATGTATCAATAATATAAAATAACACGTATAATAAAGATTTTTTATTAGTTTGATCCAGAGCAAATTTAATTTAAAAAATGCTTCAGGAGCGAATACATATAATAAAATATGAGTAAACCTTAGTGTACGCCAAATTAAGATGTGATAGATATTCAGTAAAAAACCCACATACTGAGTTACCAAATTTCATGAATTGATCACACAGGATCCATCAACCTATATTAAATCATACCTGGGTAGGTATGATTTAACCATCCCTCTGTCTCTTACTCTCTCTCTCTGAGTAAAATCTTGAGCTGATGAAGATGGTCAATCTAGTAGGTCTAATTACGGCGAAATAATCATACTGCATCAGTAAAATCTTACACCTTATATATATGTTAAATACCGAAATTGAAAAACATTATTTAAATGACACTCAGTAAATATATGTAAAAGGAATGTCAAAGTTTTAAAGCATTATAGTCAATAGTGAGAGATCAATATTTAAGAGTCAATATTAAATAAACAATACTTGCAAAGTGTTTATGTAATAATAAGTTGTAACGACTAGTCTACGGCAAAGTCAAATATGTGTGATGACGAGCGAAGCGAGAAGGTTACTGGTGACTGGAACAACGCGTGAGCCGAGCGAGCGAAAAACGACTGAGTCGTGGCAGCATTCGGCGATGCGTTTAAAAAAGCATTAATTTTTTTTTTTTATTTTTTTTTATTGTTGATAGGTAAGCCTTTGACCACAATCTCACCTGATGGTAAGTGACGATGTGGTCGAAGGTGTTAATAGGCTTAACCTAGAATTACTGGCTCTCAAGGACAGCTGTCGGAACACACCGTTAGGTGCTTGGCGACGGATTTTCCACTTGAGGGTGGTCGCTAGCCAGGCGGGCATTCGCAAAAATGCCCTTCCACCATGCGAAAATGTGTTCTTTTTATACAGAGTTTTGTAATTTGAATTTAGATATTATGTAATGCACGTATAGGTATTCCTCTTGGGGTACGGGCTACAATTGCATCCTGCATCCTGTGGGAGTCTTAAGTTGCGACGAAGAGAATCATAATAGAAGGTGGACGGCAGTGCCTCTGAAGGACTGAATTACCCCGAACGCCTGCCAAGCATAGGGAGATTATGGCAGTCCTGCTAATATTTGACGTGAATTTGTTGAACAGTGAACGTTATAACTTTTGATGATGATGATTGAACATGATATTTTTTGAATCTTCATAGTTTAAACTAATAAATTGGTCGATCGGTCAAATAAATATAGTTGTGATTACTGTACTGAAGCAGATTTGGAATGAACTAGTAATGTTTCAAATGAATCGCAACGTGGGTAATGCTATGCAGACCATGGGTGTCTGCGTTGAATCTGACTTTCATTGCCTTATACAAACAAATGCAGAACGTCTGTACTGCATTGTGTTGCAGCAGGATTTGGAGGGCTAGAGTCTATCCGAATCCCATAGACTATTAATGCATCAGGATAATGCTGCATAGACTATGGGTGTCTGTTCATCTGTCTTTGTACTTATACGGCCCTGCATTAGAGGTGAAAAGTATAGTAGATCTTATTCACACTCGTGTTAAAAATTTTTGATATCGATTTAATTTTGCAAGTATATACGTGTAGATGACGTGGAAGTTAAAAGCATTAGGATTAGGTATTCGGTCATGTCATTTGAAACAAGTATAAAGCTAATCTATTAATTAGTTTATATGTGTTGTCAATCTACATCGACTAAAGGTGTCACCTTACGTTGGTGTAGTAAAAAGAACGAAAGGGCAAATTCAAACTACAACTCATCACCACGACTCAATTGGCAGAACATCTCCTGGTTCGAAGGACAGTCAGGTTGTGGGTTCAAATCCCACTGATAGTTCCATTTCTTCTTTTCATTGTGATTGTGATTTTGATAGCTGATTTTCATAGCTGCCGTTGAAGACATATTTACAATTATAATAATAATTGCATTCATACTTACCAATAAGAGAGAAGCGTTGCCACATGTTAACATAGTAGAATGTCTTTAATAAAGTCTCAATTTGTATCATATAGTCACACAAACACTTAGTAGTTGATGTTGTAATTCACGTTATCGTTGAAAAATAAAGTCTAAATGAAGAGAAAAAAAAACTAAATTAATATAAATCAAATAGAAATCATCATCAAATAGAACAACAAAAAAATATTAGTTTCCAAACAATATATGCGTAATCTTATTAGTTTCTTAATATTTTATTTGACATTGAATATTATTTTTCTAATTTGGAAACAAATTTACGAGTATACTGACCTATAAACAAAATATCAGGGTTATTATAAACACTACATATAAGTAAGTACGTCTCTGTCCACAAAGATTAATCCATTAGTAAAACTGTAATTGTTATTCATAAAGTATTGGATTAGCAATTTAAGTTTTCTCATAAGAAATATTTAAAATCGACTTTAATCGTAAAATCTTAAAATCGATAATACCAAATCTGTGAGTCTTAAATCGAGTAAATCAAATTCTCTGCAGCACAACAACACAGCGCTCAGTGGCCGTATTATAAATCATATAAAAATAAATCACTCAGGTTCAAATGTGAAATACTTTCTAAAACAAAAGGGCATTGTGTATGCAAAAGTGCATTCCGATTGGAATACTTTTCGTCGCCTGCCTTCCACCCTACCCTTTTTATTTTATCCGAATAAATATTGGTTGTCTTTCGATTTATCGATAACTTTTATGTATAAAACCGTCGTGTTGGATGATCACGATCGTTGTATTAATATGAACCGGCAGTGAAATATCAACAATAAATGAATTTAAATATTGCGGTAGATACTATTTTTTGCCTTTATAAATTTCTTATAAGCTATAAATAAGATTCTGGTTACTTGTAATTACTTGAAACCCAAGGACTTAAAGGCAAACTGCCTTCTTTTCAACATATGTTGAAACATTCTATAAAAGATGTTTTTAATCACACTCTTTTTCGTTTTTCATGCAAAATCAAGATTTATTCATGTTGTTTGATGGCTTGTAAATCACTTGGGGGCTAATTAAAAATGCCCTTTTGGAAATGCGGTCCGCGCATCCTCTGAGTTGCTAACCTGTGAACATAATTTACGACATTTCGACGGTCATTCGCGCATAAACTTTCTAATTTGCAGTTCAAAATGAATGTTACAAATATATCGGTCTATAATAAAAACAACACCTCGGGAAAACTATAAAAATATATTGCCAACTGTCCATGTTCAATTTTGTTTTGACCACACCCGAAAGGCTGGCCGATAACCGACCCATAACGTCTGTCAAAAAAGCAATTAAAGGTGTTTGGTGTTGCCATAAACCCAGGATTAATTCCCGCTTTTTACGATGAAAAAAAAGAAAAATCTGCACTCTGGCACGTATACTTGCGTGCTGGCGTTCATAATTCAGGTTTGTTCTTTTTATAAAATTAATGCTACCTTATTGGCACCATTTAATTTGTACATGTATTTATCACCACTACACGCGCAATGTTCGGTTCCGATTACTTGACGTGATTCTTTTTATAACTTTTTTACAGCTATAATTAAAATTGTATGATTTATATTGGAGCTATGAATATGTAGAAGCATTTTGATGTTTCAATGGGTTTACGATAGCTTTTATTAATAGCTAAATATTACACTAAGCTAATTTGTGATCATATTATTCTAAGAAATAGGTTATGATGGCGAAGGTAAAGTAAGTGAATAAAGTAATTTGAACGATTTATTTACCTTCGCTGTGCGCTAATCGAGAATAAAATATTCACTCGCGCTGCCCTGGCATTTGCGATTATCCGTCTGAGGCGAGTAATTTATTTTTAAAGCTCGTAAAGTCTCACTTTTCAAGCAATAAAAGTAACATTTTAGCCGAAGTACTGACGTGGTCCGGGATTATGGCATTCGTTTACTAAAAGCATTTTGCATTGCAATCACTCGTCAAACATTGTCGTGGCACTAAGAACGTCAACCTAGAAACTTTGATAAATACTCCAACTGCATTTACATAAATTAAGCACGGGAAGCCAACACGCTTCGGAAAAAAGTAAACACACGTGAAAAATTTTCAGATTGCAACTTTTGCATATCACACGCGAGCGTATTTCACATAATGAACCGTCATTTGAAACGTAACAAAGCGGAACAAAAAAGTGAGAGAAACGAGATGAGAAAAGTTACTTTAAGAATATACGGAAGTTAATTAGAAACGGAACGAAAAACAACCGTAACTGTTGGCGAAGTTAGCCGTTCTAGTGCGGCCAATGGTATAAGGCACTCACACAGTGGAGCCCTCACCACCGCGCGAGGCATTTGCATACCGCCCGCCCAAGCTCGCGCCGCCGCCCAGCCTGAGAGACAGGGACAGAACAACGATATCACAGCCTTTGACACTTCACTTGTTCTAAATTTTAAATAATTTCACATTCCAATTTCAAAATTTAAACTCTCCGTTTTCAAATTGTAATTTAACAAAGTATTTAAAGTTAAGTTAGGCATTGGGGTATATTCAAATTGTGTTTCAAAGAGTGGAGAAAAGGATGAAAGTAAATTTATCGCCGCCGCGTCGGATATGGAGTCGTTTGATAAGTCGGGAGACAGTACGAGTGAGAGCATGAATGGGTTGAGGATGCTGCCGTAATCCTTTAATAAAGAGGTTTGCCTCAGTGATAGAGGCGTTGGTATTTAATGAATTTACTGAAGTTATATTAAGCCTTATTTTATGTTTAGTATAATAATAATAGACTAATCATACATCATAGAGTATAAAATATTAACAGAAACAAAAATTCAATTCAATACTTATTAATCTTATTTTTTTATATTTTGATTAAATGATGATTTTATTAAATCATTTTAAAAATATGAAAATAGTGTATGCCATAATCTCCAAACTTGGCAAGCCTCTTGAGCCACCACTTGCTCAGAAGGCGCTGCTACTGACCTTCTGGTATTTTAGCCTTAGTAGCCTCTTATGACATCCATGGGGAAAATGGAGGGAAGGGGAGGGACATTCTAGCCTAGCACCTTACAAACTGAAGACAATTAAAGGTCACCTAATTATGCTGAAAAGCCAACTAGACGTCATAAATAAAAAAATCGACGCGATCGCACTCTACACTGTATATATATATTTTTATACCTATAAGTAATTATTTTTTAATGTGAATTTAATGTAATTATTTATTTATTTCCGCAAAGTAACGCTTGAATCTATTAATTTCAATACTTATTATATATCATTTCAATACTGACTATATGGGTTATTATAGTCTATTATGTAATATTATAATTATCTGTCTTTGGCGAGGTCCCAAACGGAATCAATTTTGATATATACAATATCAATGTCGTAGTTATCACGATAAACAACTTATACGAGTATAAACTACATTATAATCTTAAATAGCAATAAAGCCCATGGAAAAAATTAATTGAATATTTTTAACTTTTAATCTTCAAAAACATTTTTAAAATGCGCTACGTCGTAGCTATATGTATCTACGATACATATTGCCTATAGGTATAGTACCTATAGCTACGACGAGCGAGGTGTGGATATATGCAAACATTGCTACAATTGATGTATATCGTAGATGCGTTTTATTTAAATAATTTTATTATTAGTATATAAACAAAAATAACCCATAGGGTGTCTGGCTATAATGTCACCCAGCCCCCCTCCATCTCTACCCATAAGTGTCGTAAAAGCGACTAAGGGTAACACACCAAAAAGTGGGCAGCAGCGCTTTCTGAAGAATTGATGACCAAGACGCCTGCCAAGCGTGGGAATTATGGCAAAACCCCCATTAATGGGGGAGGCTGAGCTTAGCAGTGGACAATCTGGCTGATATAGTAAACAAACAAAAAGCAACACTACACTTATCTTTAGAAACGGGATATTTACCGTGTATTTCATTGTTTTTGAGCTCTCTTCATAAGATAGGAAGAGGGTAAACAGTTTCGTCTGCTATTAGTGCCACCCTGCCTCCTCTCTATAACCTAGGATTCATTATTTGAGAAGTATTTTATCGTTCTACTGCTCTATAATTCAGTTTAGCGTTACGTTTATACCGAATAAACACCATTTCATTGCATTACTAATTTTACTGTTATATTTGAAGCAGTGATGGCTCAGTGGCATTGGCTATGGACTGCCGCGCAGCAGGTCCATGGTTCGAATCCCGCCACGGGCTTGAGATTCACCGCATGGTATCACTTGCTCGCTTTCTGTATTTACAATCAACCTGACCACTCCTTACTTGTATCGTAGTTCTATTGATTCTTTGACTGCTCTCAAAATTCAGGAAGTAACATGATATTCGCTTATTATTTAACATTACGAATAATACAAAAAAATAGTTAATATAATATTAACTGCTCTGATATATTTTTTCAATCACGCACATTGTTGTTGATTTGATATTTATTATTGAACGTTAATAAACATTTAGTAATGACACAATATTTTATGACAGAATATTTCTAGTAAGAATTTAAAATACTGTTTAAATTTTACCAACACGACGAGATTTCAGCACAATAGGGGTTGTTCTCGTTAGTATTATACGTGCTACTTTCAAATAAAAAAAGAATCATCAAAATCGGTTCACCTAGTCAAAAGTTGTGAGGTAATAAACATAAAAAAACAGACCATTTGATTACTTCCTTCTTTTTTTCTCGGTAAAAACGTTATTCCTTAATTTTTATTTATTAATATTTTATAACGACTACAAAGTGCTCCACTATTTAAAGATCTAAATGTCAATTTTGCGTCACACAAAAAGTTTACCTCGTGTCTAGAACACTAATGAAAACACACAGAAGACGAGAACATTGTAATTACGAAGAGTAAGAGATTTATTACACTAGGATAGGAAACTAACCACACGTGACCGTCGCTTGCATAAAAACACACCATAACACTTCAAGCATACAGAGAAAACTGCACCTTACAAGGTTTGTAATTAACAACAATATCCCTAAATGGGAAAAGCTGCTTATGACTGCTGTTCATGGACACAGGCCTGCATATATGCATTTGCAGCTCGGTGTGTGTGAATACTAAGAAAGTGTAGAGGAAAAGCTATTGGTACGTCAAATTACTAACGAAATATGCTAAGAAAAGGAATTTAAGAAACGAATACAGTGGATCGACTAGAAAACAATTATACAGTAGTTAGATATTTTCACTTTACAAAATTACAAATATGTTCATTTTATTACATCTGAAGTCAGTAATCCAAGTCCGCATAATGGCCATTCAAATTTGATTTTGAATGGCCACTATCAAATTCATATTTCTACATCAGTAACTTACTAAATTCTACATCAGTAACTTTTTTAAACTTAATATCAGTATCAGTACTATATAATATTAATATTATAAATGCGAAAGTAACTCTGTTACGCTTTCACGCCAAAACTACTGGACTGATTTGAATGAAATTTGGTATGGAAATAGTTTGAGACCCGGGAAAAAACATAGGATACTTTTTATCCAACTGCGCAAAAAGAGGTTAATGTATTTGCGCGATAACCGACATACGCGCGGGCTGAGCCGCGACCGGAAAGCTAGTACTTAATATAAAGATAAAGTATGGCCTGCGCTTTTCGCTTCTTTGCACTCTTTGTTGAACGCAGCGGTAGAGTATGTTACGTCCATCAGTATATTGTAGAATAAATCTTTCACGAAGTACTAAAAAATGAAAAGCCTTAAATTGTAAATAAATAAATACTGACTTTGATTATTGACTTAAAAATATTTCATAAAATGTTTTACACATCAGAGTCGACATACTCTCCGGCAAGTAATAAAAACTGACAACACCTTCTCGTCTAAAATTGTACTTAATTTTTGCGCAAAGCAAGGGCGAAAGAGAGGCTTGCTCATTTACAAATAGTTGGCGAAAGTGTGAGCGAGACAGATAATCTTGGGAGTTAATTAATGAACGTGGAAGCCTGCGCTCTTTATTGCTTTCACAGAAAAGTAGACTTGCCAGTATTCTACCTTTAAAGATTTAGTCAGCTACTAGCACCTTCGGCTCCTAGGAATCAGTTGTACCGCGTTCTCTGAGGAAATGACTCCGTTGATCAGGATAAAAGTATCCTATGTCCTAATTCAAGACCTAAGAAATATATGTACCAAGTTTTAGAATTTATTCCGTCAATACAAAGAGCTAGCGGGTGCCGGTCTATAATTTAACCCCCCCATGGATGCCTCTAGGTGTCGTAAAAAGTGGCTAAAGGTTACCAGAAGATGGGCAGCAGCGCCTACTGAGGATCTGCTGCCCCATATAGTGCGATCTCTAACATGCCTGCCAAGCGTGGGGATTATGGTAAACCCCCCGTAATGGTGAAGTTAGTGTTCAGCAGTCGACAATCCAGCTGATACAGTTACAGGGCTGATTAATAAATTAACATAAACTCTTACTTTCACTTTTGATAATACATATTAGTGTGACTTGCTTTCATGCGTCATGGTCGTTTTATTACTTAGGTGCGGATATCGTTACAACATTTTATTCCTGTTCTCCTTATCACCGCTCGTTGTCAGTCAAACTTCTCTCAAAAACGGAATTCATTTTCTTAATTTACCAACAAATTTAAAATAAAGTATAAATCATTGGCATACGTAAGTGATATTATATGAATGTTATTATCTATAAAGACATTCATGCCCTGTTCCTATAACATCAAAACTAGCCGTTTTACTAACAATAGGTTATTTTATTGACCAGGCGTATGACGAAATCGTTTCTATAAAATACTACAGTAACTAAGGTGACAGATTACCGGCTGTTACCATGGTATTGCTATGTCTACTACAAACACAACTATATGAGTACATTACGAGCTTCTATGACAAATAGCGGATGGTAGTATATAGGAACCAGGAATCAGTAGTGTTTCTGAAGTTTTGTAACTGTTTTGAGAGTGTATTGTTTTGCGGCGGGCTACGGAGATGTCGACGCTTAAGGAGGATTCCATGGAGAAAACTCATGGAAAATTCCAACTTAAGTTTTTCCACTATCAGTTAAAAGTGTTTGTGTATATCCTTGTAGGTTTAGTTGACAGCTGTTGCGTAGTCTTGACAGTAATTAAGTCTCTAGGTCACGTCAGTATTTAAAATTTCATTAGGTATTCAACATACTATTACGAATCTTCAAGTACATGTGAGTGCTACGGATACAAAACAAGGGGTTTTATTGTCTAATAACGGTAATTAAAATAAACTTCAATTTGAAATTAGAACTCCATGGTGGGCATATTTTTCAAAGAAAAATTACAAAATGTCATTCATCCCCATTAACAATGCAGTTACACAATAAGGTCCCTGATATGGGAAGGCACTTTTACTAACAAAATATAAGAACGGCGTAAGTAACTAAATTTTTGCGTGCTCGTAGCGTAATTTGCTTAGCCGTTCTTAACCGAAACGTCCGCCACGTTCAATGACTTGGATGGGTGACCGCTAGTAGTATTACTACTGAGCGTTTCCTTACTTCGGAGGGCAAGCTAAGCTGTAGGTCTCAGTTGTTGTCTAGAATGGCAGTTGTAACAGCATGGTGGTAGGGCTAATTGAGAATGCCGGCCTGGCTAGCTACCACCCTCAATTAGAAAGTATGTCACCAAGCACCTAACGGTGTGTTCCGGCAGCTGTCTTTGAGAGCTACTAATTCTAGATTAGCCTGAACAACATTTTTGTTTTTAAAACATATTCTTATACATAAAATAAATATTAATATTCCATTATTATAATATAGATTAAACATTTATAATTACTGGTATGGAAACTTATTCAAACATAATTTAATTCTACCATAATAGATTGATTATCTCTCTAATTATTTATAGAATTTGTAAATATGGATTTTGGTAAGCATACGATTGAAGGTGTACTTAATTATAAAAGTTGTCAAAACTAATTTTGTTCAAATAATAGGCGAACGTACTGCCTATGTCTATGCCGATCAAAAGTTCATCATAGCGTAAAAACTTCAGTTTTGGCAAAAATGGAACGCGTGGGACGCATATACTGGAAGACGCTGACGCGCGAGTACGATGGCCACCAGAGCCGAAATTGCGCTTTAACAATTTGTGGATGTAATTTATATAAAATGAATTGATTAAACGGTGTAGTTGCCCACTATGGTACGCATCACATATGTCTGTGACAGTGACAGTGTCTCTTTTTTTGTTCTGCTTGATACTGCACTGCACTTGTTACTCTATTTTTTTTGATGCTTGATAGGTTAGCCTTTGACCACTATCTCACCTGATGGAAAGTGATGATGTGGTCGAAGATGTTGTTCAGGCTAACCTAGAATTACTCCTAGACGTTAGTTCTTATTCGCCCAGTGATTTAATTTGCTACTGTGTACTCCACAACTGAACACCGTTATGCTGCACAGTGCTTCAAGCCAGAATATGTGACACTGCGCTGGTACCCACGTTCTTGATTTATAAACTGCTGCATGTTTTGTTTGTCATTTTTAACACAATATATACGAATATGTATTTATAATATTCACAGACTTACAACATATCACGGATATATCAACTATATCACACAAAATATACATAGCATTAAATACCTAAATGTTGGGAATGTTTTCTTAATTTCACCCCGCTGCGTGCGACCGTGGTAAATACACAAGAAACAGTACATTATCTTGTTCTGTATTTTTAATGCCATTTTATCAGTAAACGCCTACATAGAAGCAAGTATTTCAAGCGGTGACTCTGAATTGGAAGACACAGTGTCGTAAGGTATACAACAATTCTGTTAGGATACTGATTTTTTAAGTTTTAATATTATAGATCACGCACGATGTCATGAGCATCGAGGGGAGCCGAAAGAATCAAGTGGCATAATGGTATATTATGGCTTTGTAGGAGGAACAGTAGGTTATACGTTTTTAAGTTATAACGATGATAACACCCATACTAAGATTAATTGTGTCCTGGGAGGTATAGATACGAATCTACACACCACAAACACCCAAGGCCCAAGAACAGATTTATATTCCCGACACCATGAGTAGATGCTACGTCTGACACAAATACCGTTTAATTGGAAACAATTTTAATAATTTCATAAGAGACTATCTATTAATTATAGGTGGCAACTTTTCTAAAAATTATTTGTTTCACAGGAGACATTTCCGGTCTCTGGTGAATTTTGGTTGCGCTTCTTGAGACAGCTGACAAAAGATTGATTACTACGGGATTCATCATAAATCAAATCATATATTTTTGAACACGGAATTCTCATATTCCCAATCACAGCCACTGCTATCCAAAGTAACGTCATATCGAAATATTCTTACACACAAATAGTTTTCATATATAATACATGTAAATAGTAAACGTTATAATTGTGTGCGCGGTATTACAAAAAACGCTATTCTATTGGTAGAAGTTAAGATACTGCGCGTACAATGGTTAGTGGTTAAGAAATTAAGAAAATGCGCCAGTCGCCCACTCCGCCACTTAAGGGCGGGAGCTTAACTAACTGTATTGTCTTCAAGATGGTTTTTGCTGCAATAAAAACTAGTAATTCTGTTAATAAGTGTAATAACCAGAGATGTCTTCTTTTGTTGTTATTAAATATGGTTTTCGTGACATACCGTCGATTTTCATTAAAACATTCTATTGGGCTTTAATAATAAAAGAAAAATATTAAGTAAAGGTTAAATCAAACTCTGGTACTGATCTATCTATAAATTGAGATAAGTGCATCTCTTACGAGTAACTATCCCAAAACATGTTGTAGCAATGAAAAAAATATTGATATTTGAAACTCCATATACATTTCAAACGTACTGAAATTCAGTCAAGCAGATAGGTGTAGCTCTGATTCTTTGTCTTTGCCATTTCCCACTTTAGATAGGGTTGGCTCTCCTAATATTCTGGGGCCAAGATAAAGATAGACCCAAGATAGCTTGTGTTGTCGTTTCAGATATTAAGGCTTTATTAAACAATTTTGTTATGCCGGTCCAGCATGTCAATGGGTGGACGGGGGGCCCTATTCCTATGTAGATCACTATCATGAAAGAGTTCCCAAACCAAATTTCTTGTTTTATAAAATTGCAACACTTTACAGTTCTTCTGCTATGTGTTATTATTTTTTATTTAGTTTCATTGAGTAAGAAAGAAAGTAGAATGAAAAAGCAATATACGACACCAACTTCATTTAATCGCGATCTCTGAACATCCGTACATCTTGCACTAGATAAACTCGAGAGTCATATTTTAGTGGAATGCAATTATAACTGGTCGAGGGTGTCACACGACGTCTATGAGGGAGAACACACATAGATGAACACGAACACATTCAAATAATTTACGTATACACGTCTAAGTTGAACAAGGGCTGTCATGCAGGAGTTATGAAAAAAGTGCATATAAACAAGTAACGTTACTTAAATATTTATAATCATATTTACTGTGTAAAAATTTGAAATTATTAAGAGTTTATCAGTACATATTTATTAAACCACATGTAAGGTATTTTAATTACAATGAAATACAATTTAAAATTTCTAAAAACGATCTTTCTAATATTAGTCAAAGATTAGACCAGATAAGCTAATTTTACCAGCTAAAATTATTTTGATGTAAGTGAATCATTGTAATATATCTCTTGAATGTTTTCATTTGTATTATTGATTGCACTTAATTTATTGCAGAGACTTATGAATTTTGAATTAAATAAGGTATCATCAAAGTCAAGGACGAAGATTCAAATAAAGCGTCTCTCTTAAAAACGTGGACGTGGCACAAAATAGCAAAAATCGAAGAAGACTGTAAAACCCAAGAGGGCAAACAAGTTAACAATAAAAAAAGCTTTGTAATTATAAAGCTTTTTTTATTGTTAACTTACTTACATCAAAACCGATGCCATTCTGTATTGAGTAGCATATTTCTTATCGTTTTCATTGACCGATGATCATAATAGATACTAGTACATTGAATTCACAAGAAAAATATGCAACCGTGTATACCAACCCTACTGAATACATACGTGTAACCGGACGTCACCCCTAAGGATTAGTCGCGTGGCTGTGAGATTACCACATCGGCCACAAATGAAGAATTACCGATTGCTATAAATAATTAACTAAAAAGAAAAGTACCTAGTTATATGACTCAACTATAGTTTTTGCAGTTAGTGTACTTGGAGTTTTCTATACTCTTATCTACTCTATAAGTATGGTCTTAAATTGAACTTCAAAGCTGATTTTGTTCAAATATAAAAATTAACTTTAGATTAAAACACTTAGGGCCTATTTCAGAATGTTCCAGTAAGTTCCGGTTATACTACCCAGAACATATTTGACAAATAAAACACAATCTTTGCGTTTCACAGTCATCGATTTAGCCTATCCATCGGTTAAAGCTTGAAACGCGCTGCATGTTAACTGTCATTTTTATCATTTAGTTATTTTATGTGTTGTTTAGCAACCTGAAACTTTATTAGGACATTCTGAAACGGACCCTAAATGTTACTATCAAGCGCACTTTATTCATTATTATTAGTTCCAGTATTTATTTGTACTCAGTAACAATAAATCCTTTTGATTACAAAGTAATGCATTACAACACCTGCCTACCTATATGTATTATTTTGTGTAAGTACCTACTCATTTTTAATCAAATCAGTACCTGCGGGTAGTATAAGTTATTGTATATTTATATACATTAATTGTATATACACTTTTGGGTTTTATTTCAAAACATTACAAATAAATTTGTTTACGTTTGTTAAAGTTAAGTGTATTTCAAATTGAGTCAACTCACCACTTCCATCGCATAAAGCGCAACTGATAGCGCAATATCATAAACTTTTTACAAGCGCCAAACTACTCATAAACTGCAAGACTGCTTGCAGTAAACTAAACGATTTACACACCAAATCATACTGTTTATACACCAATTTGAGCTGGAAACATTAAATATCTAAAACAGGCAACAATCCGTTACTTACTCATGCAGTAATAATCCAAAAACGTCTCTTTTCTCAGCGACACTTAGCAGGGCAATTAATTTAACATATTCAAGTTCATAACTCACGTAATATTCTCATAAATAACGTCTTTATAAATAACAGTAACCGGCGGACAACTTTTGTTTACATTTCAGATTCAAAACGTCACATGTAACCGAGTTTTGACAGATGATCATAAAGAACTAACACAAGCGCGCACACATTTACATACGCGCGGAAACGTCGTAACGGAGCGGAATTTTCTAGTGTGTGTTTTTGTTATGTGAGATAAGCGAATAAAACAATATTTTGTTAGTTTACCGGCGTGTTTCAGCACGTGTTTCGTGTGTCCGTCACACAGTTTGCGTTAGTACTGACCACGGCTTAGGGCGCCGGCCATGCGGTATGCGTGTGTGAAGCTTTTCTGCACGCGATCTTCGAGCTTACACGACTGGGGGGTGTGCGTGTGTGCGTCCGCTCACTTGTGGAAGTATCAGGCTAGACTCATTGACTGGGCCCTTATTGTATGAATGTGGAAAAATTATAGTGTTTGCCTGAAACAGCGATGCGTATTGTTTATGGTCCTTGTGCTGTAGAGCACTTAAGTCTCCCAATTTGCGGAGGACGTTAATGTTCCGCCGCTTTGTCTTGGAGCACATTACGTCTCACAAAGTAGCGTAATTAAAACTGGCAAATGTCGCTGGACAATGCTAATATCTTTTTTTGCTGTTCTTAATGTCCAACTCAGTCTATACTTACTTGGCTTAGGCAAAATATTATTATTGTGATAATATAGAAAATTTTATACTGTGCTGTGTCTTCTGTTGCTTGACTTTGGTATCATGTACCGCAAAAATATATATAATTGAATTTTATAAAAATCTTGAAACAAAACCAAAATTATCAAAGCGATTGTGACACGTCTCCATAACACTTTACGAAACAATACAAGCCCAAACCATCAAAACATTAATCAAGAAATAGTGAGAACAACATAAATACATATATCATTCGCAGTCAAAACTTGGTGCTTGCATTCTTAAAGTTGAAATTGCACATTTATCACGTACGGTCAACTATATAGAACCATAACATTTTACACCCATATCACAATATACCTTGTACTCGTTCTTTTACTTTCCAAAATTGTATAACATGCTTTGACTATGACAAGGTGCGATGGTGTAGTCTTATTTATAGCTGTGTGTAGGTACAATCATGCGAGAGATGGTCCATTAAGAGATTTTTCTGAATCGTAAATCTCACTTCGCTTCATCTGGTCTCGATACTGCAGATATGAAGTAAACACGATCGCGGAATACGAGTATGCTCAAACATACATTGTCTTTATTTATCTTTGAACCATACAGTAGGTATAATTTAAATCTATGTAGTCTTCAATCAACCTTTTGATTTAGCCTCCTAATGGACTTAATCGTCAAGGAGAACTTACAATCGATTCATCCAGCCAGCTCTAAATTTTCACGTTACCTCGTATTTTAACCATTTTTGTGTATTATGCAGTTAAGGCCAAACAACGTCCTATAACTTCGAATCGTCTGTTGTATCTTTCTACTAATACCTATGTAAAGCAACAAGGATTGTAATAATCGAAGCAAGAAAATCTCTTTGCAAGCTTTCTATATCTACATATAATATAATTGTCAATAGAGAGTTAGACTTCAATAGCGTCTAAACCTGTTTTTAGTGAAATGTGATGACTGGTGATACTACAGGTTCTGCTAATAGAATAATACAAAGGATACTTTGTTGTCTGATTCTATAAATTGTTTCAAAATGAGAGGATTTCATCCAATTCAGCGTGAGCAAAGCCACAGGCAGATAATGGTGGACGAATTGGAATAATTGTTATAAGTGCACTAAACCTGATTTTAATTTGGTACACTATCTTAAGTCACATTTTTTAGCATCCAGAAATAACGTGGAAAAAAAATGTATTCAATAGGGACTCATTACTTCTTTAACGTCTTTACTTACTTCATACTGATGCTGAATAACTAATACACTCTTACTGCCCAATATCAATCCTATGCCTACGTGCTAAAGTTGTTAATTTAATGAACGAGAAAATATTTTTTTACGTTTCTTAAACCTATCATACATTTCTCGGTAATTATTACTTGGTTGGTTTAATTGCTAGTTGCGTTTTGTACTTACGTCACTGGTCCACGCCCCGACGTTTAATCTTTAAGTACCCGCGCTTTTTATGTTTTTAAATAAAGAATCTCCCTTTTGAACGTGGAATCTTTTGTTTATGGCCAGTAAAGAGGTTTTAGACGTGTTTTGATTGAGCTATTGAGTAGAGGAAGTAATTAAGTGATTTTGATTGTTTATTTTATTAAAGGTTTGAGTTGGACGCAATGTTAATCCTTTGATAGGGGGAGTGATTTGTTTTCAATGAAGTGATTCATTCCCGGCAAAGATTGAGTTCTCTAATAAATATTAAATTATTCATTTTTATTAAAAATGGATGTGTTGTGTTGTAAAGTTTGCTTTTATTCCAAATTTGCTACCTGATATACAATTTAACACTAGATCTGCCGAAACACCCACACCGGATTCGGTGCTTGGCTATTGTAGATTGTCTACTTGATTTTCGTGGGTGGTAGACAGCCAGGCGAGCATTCGCCAAATGCCCTACCACTATGCCATTCACCAGCGGTCACCCACCCAAGTAATGATTTCGACTTGTGTATCTGTGTGTCGAAGTAGTGTTTACTAATTCTCTACAAATGCATACAATGAAAATTTAATTATTAAAAGTGAAGGTGTAAAATTTTATTCAATATTATCGTAGATATTAATAATTGGTTGAAGAAAGTAACGATTGTAGCTGACAATAAATAATACTTATGTTATTACAGCACTGTGTGTATTTTATGACTGTAATATCCGTACAAAAGATATCACTACCAAAGATGCTCATCATTATCTCGTTTCACACGACAAACCCGTACTTTAAACTTATTATAATATACACGAACCAGTTACATAAGTACAGAAATTAAATAGAATCACCGCCATATGGCATTGCGCGGCCGGAAGTACGTATCGTCTGTCAGCCCTTTAATATTATAATGAAACGTTCTCATTTTCTTTACTGACCACTCACAAAGAAGACAATAACGATACTGACGCTTGACGTGGGCTCATCCGGAGGGTTCTTGCGGATTTTGAATTTGGAAGCACATTTTGCGCTCCTTTGTTCGTTTCGTTTTTGAATTCTTTGATATTTTTTCCGTGTTTGGTGACTGGCCGGCTGGAAAAAGGTAAAGCAGTTTTTGGCGCTTCTGCCTAAACACCTTGTGTTTTTTCTACATTAATCGTCGATTTGTTTTTCTTGATTTCCTGTTGAAATAACTTTTCAAAGAGTTTGTTTTATCAACGATAAACTAAATGGCTTTTAAGTTTTCTTTGATTTTATTTTGTTGGAATTTGGAACATGTATGTATACATGCCATAACTGCTACTGGCGTTTAGTGAGAACTCAGTACAGCCTCGTTTAGAGTTGAACTCCAGGTAATGTTATATGATTCGTCAGCGTAAGAATGGTCAGTTTTACTGCGTAACACGGACAATTGTGACGCGAGAAGTTTTACAACGAGGGCGGTTAAAAAGCTTCGCGTTAAAGTGGATGGCTCTCACACTGTTCTGTAACTATCGTCGCGTATTGAAATATTTGTTTCATTTACATGGAAATTGTCGAATTAGTTTTGTTACGTTCTGGTAAGGTTATCTGGTAATATAAAGGAATACCATGAATTTTAGTTAGTCATTGCTTAAAATCTACATACAAGAGGGACTTCAAAACTATAGTTTCATTGAGATGTTGATGAAAAGGAACTTAATTTGTCATATATACAACGTTTTAATGGTTATTGCATTCACTGTTAAACATAAATGTTATTACCAAGTTAAAATTTTACTAGTGACGTACCTAATCATATTACTTCAATCTTTCCTATCATCACATCTTACACTTGTGAGATATGATGATAATTTTGTAAGCGGGTTTGTTCCGAACAATGAAAAAACGTTTCTAGTGGTTATGTTACGCTAGGGTCTGTAAGCGTCCACTTTTAAAATTGAAAGTGACGTAAGTGCTGTTTTAGTGCGCAATCGGCGGGCCAAAAGTCGTAAATCAAAGTTTTAGTGTCGAAATGTTGGGATGCGTTGGCCACTGGGGTGGCCGGTCTTAAACATTTTTTCCACTGTCATTTAAAAAAGTATAGTGCCACCAACTGTACAGTTGGTGAGGGCGCTGTTGGCAAGGAAAATACAATCAACCTCAGGCACAACGTTAGGATATTTATAGTTCCTTTTTCTACCACCCGCACAAATATGTTGGTGACTTTGTAAGAAACAATATGACATTTGGCCAGTCGTTGGGAACATTTTGACTATTGTTCGGTGACGGATGGAAATGACGGACGAATGCACACGTTGACATTGTTTGTATACAATGTTGATTAATTTATGTACGAAGGAGTATTTTTCTGTACTTAATTTGATATGAAAATGTTAGCTTCTTTGTATGTCATTTCTATATGTAGCTTAAAGGTTGATTCTTTAAAGGTTGATACTAAAGTTGTGTTGTTAATACGATTAATAAATGTTTGCCCGTATGGGTGTAATCTGTCACCAAGCATCGAAACCATGTGTTTCAGAAGCTGCCCTTAAAGATCCATATAGTTCCAGCATGTAAAACATCTTCGATAACATCATCACTATTCAATAGATGAGACAGTGGTAAAAAACTAACTTACAGATTATATTCCTGGCATATGACAACTTTTATTAATGAAGTGCATTGCACTCACGGTCTTGAAGAAATCAACATTCTTTTTATCATAAAAAGTTTATAGCTCTAATCAGGGTTGGTGATTACCCCGCTTCTGGAGTACTTTTGTCTTGACGGTGTACCGCTACTTATGCCTATCCTTGTCGTGGAGTGCGTCGTGTACATTGAAGTCCAAAGCCGTGCGGATTTCGTCCGACCTTCTCAACGGACTACGAATCCTTGGGCGCTTGCCATCCACCTTGCCAGTAACCATCAGCTGCTCCAGGTAAAATGTTAGTTAAAAATAGGTTAAAATAATTAAGTAAACTTTAAAATTATTTCACAGTTATTTAAGGATAATTTCCTCGCTTATATAATAATTATAGCCATACTCTTACTCACTGGGTGAAATTCCTATCTCAAGTAGAAATTATGTCTTTAACCAATCATATATAGATGAATGACCAATAGCAACAACAAAAGAGTAAAACATTGCGTGTTTCTGTCTAAAACTTACATAATTGATGACAAATTATTTTTTACACTAAGGATACTCAAATTATTTTAGTACCCAAGCACCTGAAGTAAATGATTTATAACCAAGATACGGCGAAAATTATCGTGACTCGGTTAATTTAAACATTTATTACTCCCTTTGGGTTTATGACAGTTAAACTATTTCTGGTTACTTCCTGCTCGTATCCTACTAACTGTTGTTTATTCTGTGCCTTTACGATAATCGAAGATACGTACACCTACTCGACTTTATTACCAGTTTAATTGAAATAGTAGGCTAATTTCGATAGCAGACTAGATATCTGTTTTGATGCGTTCCATTTTACCTAATTGCCAAACTTAAAAACACAGAAAGTTTCGCATTGCTTGCCGTCTTTACTTGTATAAAGGTTTGAATTTTGAATGCTATGATTAAAATATGTAGTGTTTTACTTGCAACACAAAATTGAGGTGGGAAATCACTTTAAAGAAATAAGTTTATTAGTGCACTAAAATGGATACAATTTGTTGTGAAGAATTTTGTTTGTGCCAAAAGAAGCAGTGACAGTTTATACCAAAAGAAACAGTAGCTTTTGACCAAAACTCCACATTTCCTTGTGCAGAACAGGACTCATCGCCCTAACTAGAACGATAATAAGTATGCAGATGCAAGTTTGGTAGGTATACATACACCTACACTTTTATATTATAAAAGTTTCTACTCGTTGCCTGCTTTTGCGGTTAGTTTGAAATATTTTGTTCTTTCAGAACTACCTACTTATAAGATGGCACAATTACCAGGGAACATCTATTTTTTTCACGTTTTCAACTGGCAAGAGTTACATTTTATTTAGTAATTAAAGAACTTTACACGGTTTAAATCGCGTATATTTTTCATTGTTTTTGTTCCGATTCAAACACTTTGCAGTGATCGTGGCGATCAAAAACAATTATAAATATACGCGATATAAACCGCTTAAAGTTGTTTAATTACTGTGTGTATTAATCGTGAAAACAGATAGAGGACTCTTATTGTTGTAGAGATAATAGATCTGGGGTTTGATAGTATTGTTCTCGGAATGCTTATGACACACATAAGAACATGTTGTTATTCATATCTACAAGAAGGTGAGAATGAAATTACAAGGATTGTGCACCTGCAAGCTTATAAGCTTATAAGCTTACCTTCCTTCATAGAAGTACGAAGAGGCACCCTGTATGATATTATATTGCTTTAAATATATATGACTATATAGTACGTAGATCTTGAACATCCAAAGACATGTTACAAGCTTTTGCATGTGCAATATTTTAAGAACAGTGAAAAAGCAAGTCAATACATTTATTTTTCTCATTACCACTCTCACTGCAATTTACACTTCAATCTCAACATTGTATCAGTTTTAATAACAACAATACCAAAGCGAGACATCAACCAGACATTGCATTAATGAGGCAACCAGTAAAGTTCACATCAAATAATTTGATCCCTTATATGTACAAGCCAAAGCCACAGAATACAGAAATGTGACTAAAGAAATACTCAACTATTTATAGTAACTGTAGATTAATCTGTCGCTCAGGATCGCGCTTCAGAGGGATCAAAAAGTTTGGTTCGCGCCTCACAAAAGGCAATTGGCGCGATACGTTTTGCCCTGCGGTCAGCTAACATCTCTGTGAACGACTTGCGGTGATATGTAACGCGTTTTTATAATTAATATCGGGAAGAGTATACCAGAACGTGTCAGCGGTTTCTTGATGTAAATTAAGATGCAAAAAAGGCTTTCAAATTTTACGGTTGTTTTTTTGGTAGAGCATAGCAGACGGTATCATACAACTTTACTAAAAAATTAAACCTAACATAAAATGGTGAAATTAATTTCCGCGGCAGAAAAAATATTTAAAATTAAAAAAAGACTTGGTTCAATACCTTGATTTTTTGGTAGAGCATAGCAGACGGTATCATACAACTTTACTAAAAAAATTAAACCTAACATAAAATGGTGAAATTAATTTCCGCGGCAGAATCATATTTATAATTAAGTAAAGACTAAGTTCAATACCTTGAATGGGAGTGGGAATCGTATCTGCATCGGTCGAATCTACGCACGGTTAGTCTTAACACCGGGAGACGCTGGTTTTAAAAAGAAGCGGGTATAAAAAAAGTTATATCATTTTAACTTAGCATCCTTGTAATCATATTTAGAAACTTGGTACAATAATTTAAGTTAAATATATTACTATTGAACCAATACAAGCAGGTATTCAATTAAGTATTTAATAGCAATACGCCCGAGTCTGGCATGCCTTTACCAGAATAGAATCATGAATATCCAAAGATGGTAATACCGAGAACGACTACAATGTCGATATTAGTTTCCTAAGTAACACTATTCCTCATCTCCTGTTACTGGTTACAGGGAAAGCTGTAAATATGACAATTAATGGGTGTCTGGCCCTAGTCCTTGGAAAGAAAAGGGCTAGTTCACAAAGACAATTAGGTTGCTGTTTTTACAAGCTTTTATTTAGTTTCACCTGTCCCGATGTTTCTCATCAAATCTTGTAAATTAAATTTGATACACTTCCCGGTTACCAACTGAGCTAAAATTTGTAAATTGCGTGATCTTGCAATATAATGATAGGTGCTGATCTGATGATGGAGCTGGAAGGTGGCCAAAGGAACGTCTCAATGAAACGACACAACCTCATCGAGTTTGGGCTCATTTGAATTGACTTGATTTTTTTTATTTTTTAGTTCTTTTTATTAAGAAGAACATAATAAAAGATTGTTTGAAAAAAGTTTTTTTCAGAGAAAAGCTTTATAAAATACTAGCTTTCCGAGCGCGGCTCCGCCCGCGCGTATGTCGGTTATCGCGCGAAAACATTAACCTCTTTTTGCGCAGTCGGATAAAAACTATCCTATGTTTTTTCCCGGGTCTCAAACTATCTCTATACCAAATTTCATTCAAATCGGTCCAGTAGTTTTGGCGTGAAAGCGTAACAGACAGACAGAGTTACTTTCGCATTTATAATATTAGTACTGATTATAAAAAGCTATTAATGTGATAGTAATTAGCGACTTATTTAAACCCTAGGATTATGGTCAAATAACAAGTATTTTATATATAAAAACTAATATGACCAAATTTTTTTATGGATTGCAATAAACTGCACAATACTGCACATGTCGCCTTAGGTCCTGAAAAGAGTAGAACTAGTTCATAATGTCGATTGGGTTGCTAATTATTTTTTTCGTCATCAGTTAACAAAGGAGGTAATGTAATTGTACCCTTGATTTATTTCTTAAATGAAGTATTTAATTGAATTAAAACTTTTTTTTCATTTTGTAAATAATATAACTGATTATTTGACTGTAGCATTTTGATTTTGAATTGTGTCTTTATTGAAATGTGGTAATTTGAAAATGTGTCAAGTAAGGTGTGTGTCAATACGGTACCAAATCTTTCCACGGTCGTAGGTTTACCTCGTGTGTGGCCATAGGTTGGCCGCACTCGATATCTTATATTACGGGATAGGAGGGCAAACGAGCTGAAAACGAGTGATCACTGATGCCTACGGACATCCGTAACACTAGAGATCTCAAGGATGCATTGCCGGCCTTTGCCTCCGGCATGGTCATTGTAGCCACTGAAAGACCGTTCTTCAATATCAATTATAGACTTATCGAGTGGCGTAGCTTGATCACTGCTACTACTACTTATAAATTCTGGGAGCTACGAGTATGATGGTGATATTGGTTGTTTGGCGAATTTCCTCACTCAGATTTTATTACTCAAAGAAAGTCCAGGTACAGCTTTCTTTAGGGTTCATAATGTGACTCTGAGGTTGTAAGTATCACTGTCAAGACAGAATGGGTGAAAAATTTTATCATCAGGATAGGGATCATCAGATTTAGGATCAGGATCGATAGTATGGCTAGACTAGATGTTGCTTGAGATTTTTTACAATTAGATGATTGAATCACTTGACACAAAAATTATATATTGTAAGTTTCTTGTCCATTCTTCTCGCAGTGGCTTTGAGCCTTTTTTGCTTAACGCAGCGGTAGAAGCTAGTGGTTTGGGGTGTGTACAAAATGTTATTCATAATTTCATCGGAAATACAAAGGCAATTGTTAAATGTAAAACAATTGTTAAACGGGCCTTTTTTGATAGGTAGAAAATGTGTTCTGCTTGTCAGGCCAAATACAGAAAAAAACTTATGAAAAACACTCGTGAAATAATTTTTTACGCGTTTATTACACATAGTTAGCACAATAAACTTAAGAATGTTACACTGTAGGTACCTGATATTTATTTTTAAAGACACCATATTAATATATTTTAAAAATATATTATATATATATGTATATATTATAAAAAGAACCTTTACTGGTATGGAATATTAAAAAACTTAGTTATAACTATGAAATAGGCTTTATAAGTTTACAAGTTTGTATGATCCTAGTTAGGCCTCCCAGGGCTTCGTATATATTTGCAAGTTTAAATATCGTACGCCCACGCTGTTACTTTGTCACACACACATATAGCCAAGTGTGTGACTTTAGCCTAAACTTAAAACAAAATATTTCGGTTCATGAAGAATGTGCAGAAGTTATTTTATATTAAACTTGTATTAAACTTGATGGTTGTCGAAAGTATCTCTCCTATACGTTGTTTTCACAAACATAAAAATAATAAAATCAATTAATAATTTAAATTGATTATTTATTTTAATAATTAAATTTAATTTAATTCATTATTAATTTTAATTTAAACATAATACAATTCTAGTTAGATTTTAGACCATTAGAATAAATAGAATATTAATGTAATATTCAAATTATGAAGCGCTCGTAGCGAAGTTTGCTTAGCCGCTCTGAACTGATCAGCAAAGTTAAGCAACGCTCATGACTTGGATGGGTGACCGCTGGCGACATTACTACTGAGCGCCTCCTTGCTTCGGAGGGCACGTTAAGCCATCGGTCCCGGTTGTTGTCTTAGAATGGCAGTCGTTATAGCATGGTGGTAGGGCATTTTGAGAATGCTTGCCCGGCTAGCTACCACCCTTAAATACAAAATCTGTCGCCATGCACCTCACTGTGAGTTCCGACAGCTGTCCTTGAGAGCCAGTAATTCTAGGTTAGCCTGAACAACATATTTGACCACATCATCCCTTACCATCAGGTGATATAGTGGTCAATCACCTATCAGGCATGAAAAAAAAATTGTATATACCTACTATATCTAAACTCTAAAAACACTGCCACTACGTTAGTCAATAAATTTTATCATATTACAGAAAACGGGGTAAGACTAATCTAAGGAGTATAGAAAAGGTGTAATAATGTCAGATATCTGAAAGCTAGTTTCTAGAATCGTATTTTACAAATTATTGAAGCACAAAATACTCGGCCGAGCGGCTTAGGCATCCGGTGGGAAATCGGAGGACGCGGGTTCCATCCCTGTCCGGGGCATTAAAAAAATGTTGTGCTCCAATTTTTAGTAAAATATGATTTTCGCTTAGCACGTTATGGTGCTTGTAATCATATTTAGAAATACAGTTTCTAGAAAACTGTATTTCTAAATATGATTATACATTACGTTAAATTAGATACGTATCTAATTCGTTGAAAATTAATAATACTGGTTCTTTTAATGTTGCTATTACCATGTCTCAGCCATCAGCAATCGACGGCTAATTTCGAGGGTTCTTCGAAACCGTATATTGTTTGTACCATAGTCGCTGAAACATGGATTGAGGAATAGTTACGACGGCTTGTGGTTATTGTTTTACGAACTTTGTAACATAATCACTTGCGAGAACGTCTTTGTAATAGCACAGTGCTGATTGAGACTTACCGGTGTGTTCCTATATCGGCAAAACGAGGTTTCAGATATTCTTGACATGATACAGTTACACTTTGTGAGTGTATAGTACAGTAACTGTATCAGCCGGATTGTCCACTGCTGAACACAGCCTTCCCATCAAGGGAGGGTTTGCCATAACTCCCATGCTTGGGAGGCGTCTTAGGAATTGAAGTTTAAGGTACCTATCAGTTCCTCAGAAAGCGCTACTAACCACCTTCCGGTTTTTACCTTTAGTCGCCCCCAAGTATTGCCATACTGGTTTTGGTAACATTTCATAGAGAGCGAGCATATTATATTCGTAGTAACCGGGCATAGTAGCAAAATCCAAACTACTGAAAAAATATTTTATAAAAAACCTAATAATTGTCCACCCGGGGATCAAAACCAGGTCACCAACTGTTGGGTTGTAGAGTTTGCCTACTACAACTACCTTACAGTTCAGAGAAGGCACGCCAACCCGGGTATGTTTCTGAAATGATCACAATTCAATAAAATCCTACTCGAGTTTACGTGCAGAGATACATCTAATCGACACCATAATCTATAATTTATTAGATCAGACTTAAATATTTTACAACAACAGTATAGGAAACTAAAAAAGGAAGTGAAGGAATAAAAGGAAGTCTGCGAACAATAAAATCGCAGAATTCGATTGCTTGGCTATAAAATATATGATTATGGTTACGAGCAAACAACAGAATAAAGTAGGCAGTTGCTCCGCCAGCCATGTTTCACAGATATCAACACCTCGCGCCATCTCTGATTAACATTTATCGATGCCCGTCTCCCACAAACCAACTTGTCCCATCTTCAGGAATCTTAAATCTGTAATCTCAACTTTTTGCATTCCCCGCCTCAGGCTATAACGACACAATAAACGTATTTTATACGCGCTCACACTTAAAGTTTATATCGCCTTATAAGTAGATCGAGAAATAATAAAACTAAGGAGAGCGAACATCAAGAAAGCAATAACATCATTATCATAGCGAGTCCGCCATCTCTTTCGAATAAGTCTCACCCCAGTTTGGCCCCGCCCATCGGGTATCTCCGCTGTCACCTGTATATCTCGAAACATTACACATATGCAAAACTTTCGCTCGCATCTCAGCACACACACTCTCAGGCTCCGTGTAAACGCGGTCGCACAAGACTTGCCTTGCGCTTGTGCACAGCCTGCACTACTTCTATGTGTGCACGTATAAATCTACAAGATAAAAATTGCGCTATGTTGTTTCCTTTTTTGCTCCGATAGCCTGTAGGCGTGCCTAGTGAGTTGTTTGCACCTCGCACAGTTCTCGATATTTCAGTAGTGTCATCGCGACAACTCTTCTAAAATATCTCGTCGATGGTCGTTGTTTCGCGTTCGATAGTCCTTTCCTTTTTTATCACAGTTGCGTGCTCTTTATTAATGCTTCCACAATGCAATTTTCTTCTTTTTTACGCTATCAAAAGATAATGCCGTAGTTCCAGTAGGCTTATAAATATAGGCACTGTTCAATATTCTTCTAATGTCGCAAAAAGGCAATTAAAGAAAAAATGCCTAATAAGCAGCATGCCATCGCTTACGTCGATGTAAGTGGAGTCACGTTACATATTCAACATGGCTTTTTATGGTAGTTGGATGCAACGACAGCATTCCTAAGGAAAATTTACGTCAGATCATAAAATCGAAGCCAAAACGTTTTATAATCATGTCCATTTGTTGCAGAAGTCAACAAATGGTTGTTAAAGAAGACATATTTTACCAACCCCACATGACTGGGATAAGTGTATGAAGATGATAGCATCCAACATATTGAAGAGGTGGATAAATAAAAGTCCTCAATTTGAGCTGCAAGTACAATATACCTAATAAGGGGTATTTTCAATTTTTGCGTGCTTAGGTCAAATAGAAAGCATCAACTATCGCGAAGATTTGGAAAAGTTTGTACCTACGCTTCTTTTAAAAAAGTCTGTTGCAGGCATGTGGTGATTGAAGGAAGGCCTTAAATTACAAACTGTTGAGATGCTGATCAGAGGCAAATCCATTAATTAATAATGAATGTTAGAAAATTTTGACAAAAATAAACAGCTTCTTACATAAAATACGCATTATTAGGGATAAATTAAATACCAGGTACTCGTCAGATCTCACTAAAATTTGAATGACACCGCATGACAATCACCACCTTACGAATATAAAAAAAAAAGTAATGGAATATAATATTTTGTGACTACGATTAATTGTAATAAGAGAGTGAAATAAAATAAAAATATCTTATAATACATTAAGTTAATAATTAAATCTTATATTACATTGAATTAATGACAATTAAGTTAAGTTTTAAATGCCATGCCCAACCGAACGAATTTTCGAGGCGTTTTGTTTCAGGCTTGACTTCACTGTTCACGAGCACGATCTAGAAAGTCAAATAAGTATCGGGTGATAATTAGGCGAAATTGTCCATAAATATATTTTGTTAATATTATTCAAAAATATTAATAAATTATTTGTGAAATTTTGATATAAATTTCGCAAAATAATCCTGAATATATAAATCTATTATCGATTACAGACGATCGTCTTTGTTCTACGATTTTTGTCAGCAAAAATAAAAGTTTTAAAATAGCCCAGCAGAAGTTCGTATGAATTATTTTGTTCCTACTTTTTCAACCCAATCACATTTTTCTCTAAAATTGGCCTCATTGACATTCAAAGTCCAAAATCCCACTATTACGTTACTGACCAATACCATTCATAACACATTTGTAGTCCATTGAAAGAACGATTATCTATATTTTATTCACGGGACCAACTGCAGTAATTATCACCATTGTATATGAAACAGTTACAGCACTGCAATCACGGTAGTCTGATTCAACGTATTGTTCAAATATGACAGTTGGGTTTGAATGCAAAAATGTGAGCAATTATCGTTGGAAATATGTATCATTCAAATAGCGTGCGTGAAAAGATTTTTAAATACCTAAAGCCATTTTCACAATATTATAGGTTTCTGTTTGTATAGGTACTTCTCTTGTGCTCGAGGAGAAAATATATCACCGGGTATCAAAACGCGTTTTTTTAAACTAGTGTTTTTATAGCGCTTTTCGTAGAAAAGTTGTTCCCTAATATAAAAAAAATTAATACGAAGTGTTCAAATTTTCCATGCATGTCCTTCGAGCCTAATGAGAAAATTACTTTGTGGTAGCTAAAAAAATAATTTTGTATCAGCTTCAATCAAAAAAAAATAAGTCATGAATAAAACGAGGTTACTGAATAAAGTTATTGTTTAGTATTTTCAATAACATAAGTATATTATTTCTAGAAATTTGCTTATTTTTCAATCGGCATTACATTTCCTTAGTGAGTCAATAACAAACCATTACTTTGTTTCACTCGATAATTACAATCTCGAATGGTCCCGACTGTTTCTGCTAATCACAATTGTAATTACAATCTAACATAGTGTAATTACAGTGTAATTACAATGTTTATCTAAAACTGTAGCGCACACGAACTGCGCGATTACGTCCGCTTACCGTTCCTGCATTTAAACATTTTAATAACTGTGCTTTGTTAGGGCATAGTTTCGTTTTGCTTGTAATTACTGTAATGTGCCGCGTCCGTAGGGAAAAAAACATAATGCTCACTGCTGTGATATAAATCGTAGTTACATTTTAGCGACATATTTTTGTCGCTAAGCCGTGATATGAGCATATTATCAGGTAACTCAGAAACATGTTTGTGATAAATTTGATTAAAAGTTACTGCTTCTTTTCCTTATAAGCGCCGTGTGGGAGAAATTTATTTATTTATTTATATAGCTTTTGACCCCTATCTCACCTGATGGTAGGTGATGGTCGAAGATGTTGTTCAGGTTTACTTAGAATTACTGGCTTTCAAGGACAGCTGCCGGAACACACCGTTAGGTGTTTGGCGATAGACTTTCTACTTGAGGGTGGTCGCTAGCCAGGCGGGCATTCGCTAAATGCCCTATCACCATGTCATGATGACTGTTACCCTGAAATAACACCCGGGACCGACGGCTTAACGTGCCCTCCGAGGCACGGAAGCATACCATATGTTCTTGTGTTACTGTTTATATTGTTAGCGTAAACATTTTATTCGTAATATGTTTTATATTTCGTCCAGTGTGTTAGAGAAAACATTTTGTATGACCCTGGAACTGTGCCAGGTGATGGAAATAGGCTCGCACGCTGTTACATGGGTCTAAAATCCAGTTGGCGCAACGTGGGTGTTTACACACCTCTGCCAACACTTTCTGGGAATACAGACGTGATTATATGTATATGACTTAACACTCCACTAACGCAGCGACCCAAAGGGAGTTTAGGCCTTCGATACAAGAGATCGTCATCGGTCTCAGTCTCGCGCTGTGCAGCGTCATTCCAGCGAAATCTGAACCTGCCTACAAGTTAGCAGCCGCTTAGTACTTTAAAATATTCTTTCTAATACACGAGCTTTATCCAGTGGAGTCTCTTTGGTGGCTTTGGTGTTTGCAATAATGTTATGCTCAGCGATCAGTTCCCTAACTAATAGGGTTAAGGAACTGATGCTGAGCTTTCTCCGCAGACTATCTTCTTCTCCGCCCCTAAGAGTTTCTTCTTTTTTTGAGGGTAAATATCCAGGCTTTGCTATGTCCGTCAAAATTGGCTGGGTGGCAGTAATATTTTCTTTTTGTTATTGTGACGGTACAAGCTTGAAGCCCACCTGATGATTAGCAGACTATCTCCCTATAACAGTTGCATTTCGTCAGAAGCCACGAATTGCACTGCGCCCGTCACCTTTAGACATAGTTGTTAAGTCTCACATGCCTATGTAATTTCACTGTCTCTTAATAAGGACTGCTGCCGGAACACACCGATAAGTACTTGCCGACAGATTTTCTACTTTAGGGTGGTCGTTAGCTAGGCGGGCATTCGCAAAATGCCCTTCCTCCATGCGGTGAAGCTCAACCCAGCGGCGGGTTTCGAACCATGGACCTAGCCATAGCCAATACTACTGAGCCATCACTGCTTCAAATAGTTTATTCGTAACTTGGTTTGTTACTGTATTAATCTATTTATATTTCGTTTACTTTAATTTTAACTTATATTTAGTGATTAAGAAACACCGTATCTACTCCTACCGTTTATATCCTCCAGTCAACAACTTTAAATCACGAGTCATGCATGGACGTTTCACGCTTAGTTTAAATGTCCACACTTGCGTTAATTGCTCGACTTCGCTCGGGGACAATTTATTTCGCATTAGCCGTCGGCCTTCGAAAGATTTCGGTCGCCCACCTTGATAATACTTGACTGTCCGGTACATCGCTCGACATTCAACATTTTGGTTGCTTTGAATCTCAAAGTGCAGGTTGTTTTGGAATCAAAGTCCTTCTTTCAAAGGTTGGACAGTCGATTGCTACCAAAGACAATATTAGTTGCAGGAGTCGGGAATTGAACCCGGTAAAGGTAAATAGGCTCTTTCCATATCTCATATGCTTAAAAAAATCTAATAAAACGCTTCTCTATACACTGACATGTGACCATATGTTTTGTTTATTTTTGTATCTCTTTATGTTCAGATTATAAGAAAATTTATTTACTCACACCGCGATAGAATATAATAGATATATTACGAAAAAGTAATTTTGTGGGTTATTGCTATTAAATTAACAATCCACCGCAAGGGCTTATGTTGTGTATCAGTCAAAACAATTGCATACTATTAAACAAAAGAACACTTTTTTGTATGTAGGTATTTTTTCAGTTAAATAACCTTTATTTAAGGGATAGGTACCTACTTCAAAAAGATAGCATAAAATTTTTCTTTTCTTTTAGACCAAATTTTTTAGAATTTAATATAAAAATGTCGGTTGTATATCCGTACAAGTGTTATAATGATTATTTTAATTTTGCTAACCACACTTTAATTACTGACGTGGAGGTCGGGTAAGGCGCAATTATTGAAACTGTATAATTATAAAATATGATAGTGAAACATTGACGTCATTCTACAAATTGTTCTTTGTAGTTTCATTAAAAAAAATAAGTTAACCTATGTTGCTATACACATCACCAGCATCAAAATTATCTAATTTGGGGTTATTTGTTAGTTTTATTTTTTTTGATCTTGTTTTTAGTGATGCATACTGATTATAATGAAATGAAATATCTATTTATTGCCACACAAATAACATACACAGAATAAAATTAATCTTAAAAATGAGATGGTTCGTAAATATTGCGGGCAATAGGGACTCAGCATAAGCTTGTTTGTTTGTTTAGGGAGGACATAGATGCTGGCTACCGCCTGTGCGGTCGTCCAGCTCCACCGGGTTTTGGGCGAGGGCCTGGCCCTACAATAGCCCGGGAGGGAGAAGTGCCGAAGGCACTTCTCCCGAGACGGGCGTAGAAGGCGAAAAGCGCTTTCTACCTCCGTCTCCTGCGGACGCCGAAAACGTACCGCTACTATAGGAGGGGTTGACAGCGAGCTCAAGGGCACCACTGTGGTTCGGACCTCGGCTTGTCTCGCTGTCGAGAGACATGGGGGGGATCGGAGCAAAATGCCTCTGTGCAACTGCAGTGTTGCACAATTGGGCCCTACTGAATAATACTCTTTGACTATTTGGAGAGCAATTTATCGTGACCTTGTTTTTGCCTCGAGCTCGCCGGCGAGCTCGGTGTTTGATTGTGTGACCTCTGATTACCTCACACCTGGGGATTTTACCTCGACGACTTGCGGATAACGCTAAAGCTGCCAACGTAATGGCTGCGATGGGGTCATCCGGGTCGTCTAATACCTGCCGTGGTCGGCGACGGGGGGGTTTGAAAAATGGGATAGAAGAGGCAGTCGAGTAGTTCGATGCCTGGACAACCAATGGGTTCGGGTGGTGGGGCGCTCGATCAAAGTATCGGCGGGCGCAGTCCTTATTGAACTGCGCTAGAGAGGGAAGGTTTAAGTCGCAATGCAACTCGGTGTTCCGGATATACCACGGGGCGCCGGTTGCATTACGAAGAAAACGGTTTTGGATGACTTGAAGTTTATGAAGGTGGGCCTCACTAGCATGACTAAACACTACTGATGCGTAAGTCATGATGGGGCGGATGCAGGCAGTGTAAAGTGTCTTCTTATTACTAAGAGACATTTTACTCTCTTTGCGAAGTAGGGGACCAAGGCGACCCATTATGAAGGCCGCTCTGTTACGGACGGTTGTTATGTGATCGTTAAAGGTGAGATGACGATCAAGGGTGACTCCGAGGTATTTTGTTCTAGGAACCCAGGGAATGGGTTCGTCGAACAAAATAAGCGGTTTCGGGTAAGGGGAGCGTGTCTTCTCAGTAAAGCACATAGCTGTGCTTTTAGCTGGGTTGACCGCGATGCGCCATTTTCGGAACCAGTCACCGATCTCGGTGATGGCCCGTTGCATGACGAAATAGGACTGTCTGTTGATATGCCACCCAGTGGTGTAAATGGCGGTATCATCCGCATATTGGGCTAGGAATACTTTGGGCTGAGAGCGTGGGATGTCACTGGTATACAGTGCAAAGAGAATAGGTGATAGCACGGAGCCCTGAGGGACTCCGGCTCTGACTGGGTGGGGGGAGGAGAGGGTGCCTTCCACGCGATAGCGAAAGCTTCTGGCTTTAAGGAAGTCTTGTAGGATGAGCACAAGACGTTCTGGCACGCCAAATTGGTATAGCTTGTAGATCAAGCCGTTGTGCTAGACTTTGTCAAAAGCTTTCGCTACGTCGAGGAAGACTGCTAGCGTAGTCTGGGGTTTGGGGTACTTATTGAAGCCCTCAATGATGTGCTCCGTGAGGCGGTGCACCTGTTGGACGCATGAGTGTCCGGGTCTGAAGCCAAACTGCTCATCTGGGATAAGGTGGTGTTCCTTAGCATGGGACTGGAGACGGTTTGCAAGTAACCGCTCGTAAAGTTTGCCTAAGGCACTGAGGAGGCTGATGGGGCGGTAACTGGTGGGGTCAGATGATCTTTTGCCTGGTTTGTGAATGCCAATGACATTTGCACATTTCCAGGTGTCTGGGAATAAGCAGTGGCTCATAGCAGCATTGAAGATGCTGACTAAGAGATGGATGAGAGGAGGAGAGAGGGTTTTAAGAACCCTGTTGGAGATGCCATCGGCACCGGGGGATTTGCGCGGTCGGAGGGCCTTGATCAGTCTCTCCACCTCAGCGTAAGTCGCTAAGGTGATTGGTGGGAGTTCAGAGGTGACCACAGAGCTTTTACGTTCGACTTCAGCATCCACCGAATCGAGGTGAGCTTGGTCAACGTGATCTACGTTAGGGGAACACTGAGCCTCTAGGCTATCAGCTAGGCACTCAGCTTTGTCTTCGTCAAAGAACGCTGGGACTAGTGGGACTGGTCTGTATAAGGGAGGCATGTCGTTATGGTTACTTCCTTTCAAGCCTCGCGCCAAGTCCCAGTAAGCATGGTGGCTTGGCACGAGGTTTGAAAGTTTATCGCCCCATTGTTGATCACGCAACTCAGACATGCGACTTTGAACCATGCGTTCAAAGTGGCGTTTCTTAGTTTTGTTCTCTTTACTGGGGTAAGAGTCGTAATGTCGGGTCACTGCTTTACTCTCCGTCACCAATCGTCTCACATCCGCTGGAATGACAAGGCGCCGGTCGTCCGGCACTATGACCTCCTTTGCGGATGCACCTACTACGGTGGAGAGGTGATTGGTGAACGAATCGATCGCAAGGGTTACGTCATCTTTTGTCAGGATGTCGTCAGGGATCTTGTCTAGGTCCGGTGAACTGATAGCCTTTAGGGCATCGCCTACTTGCTTCCAGTTCACTATCGTCTTAGTGGGGCGGGGGAGGTCAGTCGTTGGGTCGGGACCTAGTCGCAGTATAATGGGTCGGTGGTCAGAGTGAAGCTCGTGAACCACTTCTATGGAGCGTAACCGGAGTGTTACGCCTCTGAATAGTGCCATGTCAAGCAAGTCAGATCGGTGGTCTTCCATATAAGGGTAGTGAGTGGGCTCAGTGGGCGCAATTATGTCAAAGTTAAGTTCTGCGATTAGGTTTTCAAGTGCAATACCTCTGGGATTGTTGACGTTACAATTCCATAGGATGTGCTTACTGTTGAAGTCGCCAATCAGAATGACGGCGCTTCCTAATGAGAATAGGGCTTCTAAGTCAGCTCGGACGATCGGCTTTTTGCAAGCTTGGTAACAGGATGCTATGACTATAGGTTGATGACCAGTCATAGCTAGGAGGCAACAAGATGCTTCCATATTAACAAGAGTCGGGGTAGGTAGGGGAATGCAGTGCAGGGACCTTTTGTAATAGATAAGAGTGCCTCCCCCACGGGAGTTCACTCTATCATCACGTACCGTTCTGTAATTGGCAAACCTAGGGTTCGCCTTCCCCGGTTTTAGAAAGGTTTCCTGCACGCATATGATATCGATAAGGTGGGTACAACAAAAGTCGTGGACGAGGTCACGTTGTCTGAAGAGGCCGTCAGCGTTAAATGACGCTAACGAAACTGAGTACGGTTTCGTGCGTTCGGTTGTACTACCCATAGTGGTTGTACTGGGGAGGGGCCTGGGGAACGAAGCGCTTAAGGGCGCTAAGTAAATTCGCGTGTTCCAATGTGTATTGGATCACGTCCACTGGGGATTGAGCGTATTGCATCTTGTGGAATAGCTCTTGTACCTCATTGATGTCAACCGACATAGCCAGATCGCTGACTAGGTTGATTGCCTCTTGAAGAGGGGCAGCCATCAATGGCATAGGTGGAGCTTGTGGCCGGGAAGCGGCGCGGGGAGGCGCGCGAATGGTGTTGGCGACGGGTGCCGGGAGCGCGGGGCGAGCCGGGGCCGGTGCGCGGGCAGGGGCCGCGGCGCGGGCGGGTGCGGGTGCGGGCGCGGGTGCGGGCGCGCGGGCCGGGGCGCGGGCGGTAGCGACGGTCTTAACCATACTGGGTGGTTTAGACCATGCGTTACGGGCTGGGAGCGGCGCGGGTATTACCTGTGAGGCAGGTACTACCGTTATTTTAGGGCTTACCCGTTGGTAACGGTCGTAAGAGGGACGGGTCGGCCTATGCCTTGCCACCCTGTGGTTCACTCGTGGTGCTTTAGGGCAACCACGGTAATTCGCGGTATGCCCTTGAGCACCGCATAAAACACAGCTGGGTGGGTCCGGTGAATCCCGGGTGCGAGTGCACGCTGCTGTCGCGTGATCGCCTAGGCACTTAACGCACCTAGCGCGAGCGAAGCAGAAACGGGAGGCGTGCCCGTATAGTTGGCAGTTATGGCACTGCGAGTCAGCATAAGCCTTATTTGTTAGCCTTATTACACTCATTGTCATTTGCTTATAATACTGTTAACCATCGATAAAACTTGCAATTACCAATAAACATCCAGGTATGCAAATATTTATTTAAGTTAATTGATTTATACTTATAAGTACTCCACCAATGTTGATGAAATTTAAAGATGACTTACTCTACCCAATAAAATCAATTATAACATGAAATCAATTTCTAACTGTCGGAGTAATCACGTAACAAACAAACAAACAAATAAAACAACATACAGACAAATTAAGAACCTTTTCCTTTTTAGAAGTCGGTTAAAGTCATGCACATAATTCTTATAGATTTGGTATCTGTTTTATGTTATACTAGCTTTCCGGCTGCGGCTCCGCCCGCGCGTATGTCGATTATCGCGCAAATACATTAACCTCTTTTTGCGCAGTTGGATAAAAACTATCTCATGTCCTTTCCCGCGTCTCATAATATTTCCATACCAAATTTCATCCAAATCGGTGCAGCAGTTTTGGCGTGAAAGCGAGACAGACAGACAGAGTTACTTTCGCATTTATAATATTAGTATGAATTGGTATATGTTTTTATGTTTGCTGGTAGCAAACGTCATTGGGTATTCAAATTGGTTATCCATTATCAGTCAGATATTATTTAGATATGTGCCTACAGACATTAAGTAATGAAAGCTGTTAATGTGCCCTTTATTATGTGCCTACACTTCACCGATGAATACGTTGCCTGCCTTGAGTCAGCGACGTTCTTAAATTTATTCCAAGAATTGTAAGGCTTAGTAATTAAATGTATGAATCACTTCGCATGTCGGCTATCACAATAGATAAGTAAGTTAGTCCCAACCGGACATGTTCGCAAGAGGATTCACCTCGTGCGTTCACTTTTTTATTACTAATAGGTTAGCCTTTAATCACTATCTCACCTAATGGAAAATGATGATATGGTCAAATATGTTAACAGACTTATAATGACAACCTCTCAAGAACAGCTACAGGCTTACACGATTAGTCGCTTGAGTGTGGTAGCTAGCCTAGCCAGGCCGGTATTCACAAAATGTTTCCCACCATCATGCGTTGAAGCTTAAGACCGAGGCAGGTTTAGAACTATGGATCTGCAGCAATCCATGACCACTGCAACTGTTACTACCCACTAAACTACATATTAAGTTCGCGATATGGCTGTCCATATGGTCCAATGGCGTAATGCATCACTTTGGAATCACAAGATCATCAATATTACGATAAAACTAATTTGGTTAATTCGTAATGTTTGCTTAAATGCCTTCTAAGCGAATAATAATGCAAAATTACAACGAACGTAAATACCAAATTGAACAACTAGCGGGAGACGGTCAAACTATAAGAACGTAGGGATATATTCGAACTGTGGCTCAGCTTCACTGTAGCACAAATTGCCAGAGCATGTCCTGGCCCAATGGACGGATAGTTGCGGGTTCGTATCCGGCTCGTGGTTAAAATTTTCCTGGCATTGTTATTTTTTAAGATATTTATGTATTTAATCATATACTCAACAGCAAACACACAGATAAACCACTCAACCTTTTATACAGAGTGTCTCAAGAAGTTGTGATATACTGAAGCTGGGAGGTAGGGGACCTAGAGGGCTATCTGAATCATATCAATTCACATCAATAGTGTGTTCCGCAATTTTTCGTATTTTCCGAGTTTTTATTTTATGCCTTTGACCACTATCTCACCTAATGGTAGGTGATGATGTGGTCGAAGATGTTGTTCAGGGCTAACCTAAATTACTGGCTCTCAAGGAGAGCTGCCGGAACATATAACGGTTGATTGACTTTATTTAACGCCATTTAGCTCTGCGCACAAGAATTTTGCTTTGCGTAGTACGAAATACGCTTAAAGTTAAGCAACAATTATAAGGATGAGAGTTTGGGCGTTGCATTCTCTTAATATTTACTAAAGGTGCTTAGTCTAGCCAATCTACATACTTATTCAATACAATATAAGATACTTTGTTCTCATATGAAAATATCCTCACATGATTGTATTAAATAAAGCATTCATGAAACGATTGTGCCTATCGGTTTAGCTGTTTATCGGAGTTGGTTGACCGCTTTAATTACCAACCTACATTAGTCTAAGGCGTGACCCTATTAAGCCACAATTACCTTCACGATGGAAAGAAAAGAATTATATTTCTTTGCTTTGATTTGACGCGATGGAAAACTATTTGCTAATTAACTTAATTAATTTTATTCTGAGTGCTAGTGATAATAATTTGGTCTGTCACAACTTTTTGTTTATTTTAGTTATGGAAATGGAAATGTGTAGTTACTCATATGATTATATTATATTATTCAATTTTCGCCCTGCAACTCCCACAGCAAAGCATTTGGGCAGCCTAAAGGCTATTGCAGGCCTATACGCAGTCCAAAAGCTTCAGGCCACTACCATTTAGCAGCGTATCTCGCATGCTGGCAGCACTGCCACACCGTTGTTCTGGGTCCCACAATCGAATCATTTCCCCCAACAATTCAGATCACATTTTCCAAAAAATCTCATCCTTTCAATCAAGACTAATTAGGCTTTCAGCCATCGATTGATTCATTATTTAATCATGGACAATGAAAGTGATAAGTTACTAAACTCCAATAAAAACATATTAACTTAACCTGGAATGGGTTCTCAGGGAACTCAGGAACATATTCCAACAGTGCTCCTCCGCTCCAGATTTTCTACGTTCGTAATAAGTTTTTTTTGTATGTTATGAAGTGATAAGATGGACTCTTGCATGTTGCCTGACCATTCTTTTGTTTTTATTGATATATTAATAGTTTAATCTCGTTTATGTAGATATACATTATTACGTATTAAACTCTACTCAAACGTACGCGGACAATAACAAAGAGAAGAAGTTATTTCAATTTAATCAACGGATCATCCGATCTTCCGAATTTACGGCAAAACTATCCTGTCTATAGACACATGGTGAATATTATTAATCCCCCACATTACTAAAGGGCCGGTCAAATCATCGAACTCCACCCTAGCGTAAGGGCGATTTACACGGGCCTTTTGACCGCTGATTCCCGGCCGATTGGCTTTGTCTAACCGGCCCAAGTCGGAGTTTCAATTCGTCCATTCGTCGGACCATTGTGTCCTCGAGAGATGAGTGGATGTCGTTAGCGAGATTTCTCACCCGGTGTGATAAGGGCTTAGTACAATAGGGATGTAATCGCGGTGTGCTCATTTGGGGACATCGGTTTGTGAGATCATGATGTCACTTTTGTAATATTGCTAAGATCAGCTGTTTTAATTTTTTATTATTTTGGTTCTGTGTGCGTTATCAGGAACAGATTTAAATGTATAGCACCAGAAGCTTATTTTTATGATAAGCTTGTACGGATTTCTGGAAATTATATGAGAAAGATATGCGTATATAATCTATTACGTGTATCTATAACTAGTACATAAAACATAAATTTAATAAATATAATAATAAGGTATTTATATCAGTAAAAACTTTTTTATCTGCATTTTTATATGATGCCGTACAGCCAAGGCTAAATAAAATAACGTCTTTTCTAATTAAATTCAGAAACTAATGAAAATTAAGCAGCTTACTACTAATCAATCCGATGTGGGTGAATGTTGCTGCACATTGGGTATAAAATATGGCATGATACCTTAACACCCTGATTACTACACTACATCGGTAGCATAATACCTACCAGATCATTCCAAAGGAGAGTGGGAACCAGGAAGGTGGAATCAGGAATGATCTTGTTTTGCCCTTTGCGTTATTAGATAGAGACATATACTGACCACACACGAGTGCAATAATGGCAAGACGATAACAATGAATATACGTCAAAAAACACAACTATTCGTTTTTTATCTGAATAAACTAATTTACTAACAAGAGAAAGTGTAACAAAACCATTTCTATCAAAATAAGTCTGAGTTCTAAGACGCGATACAAACGACTCTCCAACTTAGGCAATGAATATCTCAGTTTAAGTGTGTCCATATGGACACATGGACGTGTAATCGGATACATTCAATCCGTAATTGTATCTAAATCGACAATATTAGTTCCAGAGAGCATCGGTGTGGAGGCATCCATCGGTACTCTACAGACATTCATTACGCCCACGGAGAAATGGTCCCTTTTGCATTGAAGTTTCTATACGATTTGTTGAAGAACAACATCGTGTTTTTTTATCGTAGGTGGTTTTAAATTGGATAAATAGTCATTGTAGGTAAAATCAGACTTACAATTGAAATGTTGCTGGTTTTCTCTTAAACAGATTTATTGATGTTATTAACACGGTAGAGTGTCGGTGCAAAGATCCTGAACACAGTCAAAACTCATCCAAGATTTTGGGAAGGATCCATATGTTAAATAGAGTAAAAAATTTTGAAACAGTGATAGGCGATTGGTAGTAGCTATGGCTGCCATGCCGCGGATCCACGGTTCGATCCCCATCGCTTGAGCTTCACCATATGGTGAAAGGGCATTTTGCGAATGCTCGGCTGGCTAGCTATCACCTAAGTAGAAAATCTATCGTCAAGAACCTAACCTGTGTTCCAGCAGCAGTCCTTGAGTGCCAGTAAGTAAATATAAATTACAGGCGCATGAGACAACCGTTTTTTTTAATTTCTCTCGAGAAACTGCACAACAAAGACTAAACGTCTACTTCCTTCAGCCTCATCACCACTCTCCAAAAGGAAAATAAAGAGTATATTACTCATTAATATTTTTTTGTTATTGATAAGTAATTGACGATAACATTCAATGTATGTATTAACTATTATCAATAACAAATAAATATTAATGAGTAATGTACTCTTTACTTTTCTTTAACATTGAATGTTATCGTCAATTACTTATTAATAACAAATAATATTAATGAGTAATAAATATACTCTTTATTTTCCTTTTTTCCTGTATCTATGTATTTGTACCCGACATATGGTAACAGGCTCGTTTTCTATCACATGAAACTCAATAAATTATTTAAAGGATGCACTTACGTGTTATCCCTAAATAACTGTACTAGGAGGAATATACAGAATGTTACGTTTTCATCATCGACATAATAGTAAAAAAAGCTGTAAAAATAATAACAACAGATCACAAAGAGAAGAATACTGTGTTTTTCCTTGTGTTTTTTACCATTTATAGCAGAACAAAGTATTTTCTTGTCACATCTCTGTTAAGTACCATCTCGAAGTGGTTAATCAAGCAATATTCGTTCTAATCAGCCCCACCCAGCCACGGGGGTCGATACAAAGGAATTGATTAAGTAACTACGATATTACCCTGTATTATTCCAAGGTAATAAAGAGGGCTCGGTAACCGTGGTACATAATGAGAGAAAACTCGATTAGAATTCGTATTAATCTTGTAATAACTCGAGGAAAAGTTGCCTGATTGGACGGTGGTATCATGATTTCGGATCTTGATATACGGTATTGTTGATTGGGGAGATGGTAAGGTATTGTTGGATGGAAACTGGATGAAAATTATAATATTAAAACTATAAATACTGTCTTTGCTCAGGTTTGAGAGAACGAATAAAGCGGTATAGTTATGCATCTCAGTTAAATACCAACCGGTAAGATATACTGTCAAAGAGTAGCCAGTAGGAGTACAAAAGTAACGATCTGATAAGGGTAGTAGTAGTATTTTTAGTTTTGCCTAAAAGAACACTCAACTTTTTGTTTGGCTTGTATAACTAATATTCAAATAATTAGGTCGTAGACTTATATTGGAATCTTCGATAAATAAGAGTTATTGGTAATAATTGTAACAAATGCAGTAACACAAAGTGTACTAAAAAAATTGCTAATAAAATGTTACGCATTGTAGACGAAAACAAGAACTTAACTAAAGCTAAAAGTTACCAATCTAAATGAAAGAAAAATATTTTGGAAATAAAAAGATAAAAAATGTATAACGTGGTATTTTTCAAAATATATGAAAAAGTAAATAATATGTGGAAACAATTGGACCGTACATAGACAGAAAAAATCGTGAATATATCTTGACATTTGTGTAAGATAGGGCCAAGAAATAATGAGGCAATATCTTTATCACCACACATTGAAAAAAACTATTTTGAATGAACAAAACCACCCTACAAATTGTCCTTGCAATAAAATAGCATGCATATACTATCCTAGTTAAAGAAAAGAAAAGGAAATTCGCGTAACTAAACAACGACTAATTAGTTAATTAGTCGTTGTTTAGTTAGTTAAGGAACAAAGAGTATAGCTAACAACCGAGGAAAAAAGTATCGTCAAACTACTTTTTCACGAAATTTATAATTATTAAAACAGTTGAATAAGGCAAATTAGAATACGACGTTCTAGGCATATATATGTATTTTGTTTCTTCACTCCCATTCATAAAAACCCATTTTAAGGGTACTTATATGACCTAGCCTTTTTCTAGAAAGCTTTCTATATTACCGAAGTCTTACTTTTCCCTATAATATTTACACTAGTTTGTATAAATGGTTTGTCAATAAATTTCCGTTAACATGTACAAATATACATTGATTTCTTACCACGCCGTTCCTCGCACTGTCGTTGAAAGTCACAACACACAATTGTCAAAGCTCTAATCTCAACTGCATGGATTCGACTTTCATTGCTTTACATTAATATCACCAGTAAAATTTCACAGTCATGAATTTTTAGTCACTTTTTGACTTGTCATTACAGTGTGAATTGCCTTATTTACTTTAATCGTAGCATTCAATTTTCTTGCAATGTCGCCTTCACGGTTTCAATTCCTGAAAACAAAGTAATATAAGCAGATCTACAAATTCAACTATTAGTCCATCGATAATAATATTACATGCTGTGACTCTCGATAGTACGTTTTTGCGTCATGGTTTATATTAGTGAATAGTTTGTACCGATTCCACATACGTAAGATAATAATTATAATATCAACACTTTATAACCTGGAAGGGGTAGAGAGAGTCATCGTGCGATGTGACTTGCGATCCTAACCGCGTCCGCGTATACACAGTAATGCACATACGTGAGTAGACGATGTCCAAGGCACTCAATCTCTTTCTACAACAAAAAAAAGATGAATATCGTAAAGATCTGAAGGGAAGGATGTAAGGAGTGTTATAAGTTTTAGTTGCTAAATTAACAATTCAAAAGCTTGGCAATTTGGACTACCAGAGCGAAAGCCAATTGGCCAAGTCATGTGCATGTTACCTAAGTTATAGATCAATTTGATTGCCAAGATTGTTAACATGATAATGACAGATAGAAATTTCATTACAAAATCTTAAGTTTCATCGAATCATATAATTAGAAACAAATGAAAAGCTTCATTACGTAAAACAACAGATCATAAGCTTGCTAATTAACTTGAACCAAGTTCGCGAGATCGCGTAAAGCGACCAAGTTGTGCTTGTGTTGCTAAAGTTACGGTGTTATCTAAATGAGACCATCTTTCGTTATATAAGCTAACTTAATTAAGAACTAGCAGATGAGAGTGGGCGCCGGCGGGCGGTGGGATGCGGTGGTGTAAGTAACTGGCTGGGACGCGGTAAATCTTTTATGTTGAAACAAAATTTACTCAAAATTAGTTTGACAGTGTTTTGTACATATAAATGTTAATGTCAAAAAATTATGTCATTCCTTTACATTTTTTATGCTTAATAGGGTAGGCAAAACATGTATTGTATTTTTTTTTACTTTCTGTTATGTTCCTTGTAGTCTCTCATTACACCTTAATAATGTGCATTTGTATACATTGCGCATTTATATATATATATGAATTAATTAATATACATTTTAATAAATAAGTTATAATCATTAGTTTAATAATTATTGAAAATGCGCAATGTATACAAATGCACATTATTAAGGTGTAATGAGAGACTATATATATATAGTCTTAATTATACTCATAATATATTATATACATTTAAGTCATTGTTCTAAATATTTGAATAATAAATAATTTTATTAAGTTTTTAATTGCATACGCAATGAACATAAAACATTCATCAATAATTACACAACAGAAATAATTGAAAAGTCCATGAAGCTCCGACGGCAACATACAATATGGCATCCAAGAGGCTGCTAAACTAAGTGCCCGCGAACATGTGTGCGTTTCAGGCTTGTGTGTGTGAAAAATGTGATCATATATGTTTTAGTCCGCATGTGTGAGTGTGCAATGGATTAGTGTTATAATAAAAGTTTTTGTAACAGATGTCAGATATTAAACACGGCTTCATATTAATAGCTAGGAGACGCGACCGAGGAAAAATATATAAAAAGTTGGCAAATTAGGTTTGTACAGTAATTTGTTGTTTGTGTCTCATTTCGGTTGATTTGTTTGTTTACGATTTATGAGAAAATATTACAACTACACAATGTTATGTCGTAATGTGACTTATTTCGTTTACTTTTGTTCGGTCACGTAATTAGTTTTATATCAGTTGATATTTTTTCAGTAATATTTGATATATTTCGTTACTTTTTTAAATTAATGGGCACTTGTTCAATTTGAACGATATTTATTACAACATAATAAATTCGAAATTTTAGTTTCACCGCTGCGTATCAGCTGTCAACATATTCACAAGATATCAATAAATTTCTATTGTTATGAATTAGATACCAATATGTTAGGATTGAAAAATTAATTTTATTTAAAAAATTGCAAAAAATTAACATCAGTTAAATCACACACTGTTTTAGTCAAGTAAATAATATTATTAGATATAATTTCAATTGCCATCAAAAAATTATGTATGCAACAACAATCAAAGACTGGCCAGAACCGTCATCCGACAGAAGAAAGGTTGAAACAACAAGCTTGAACAATTCTAAGGTATATTGTTACTTTTTAGCTCCATCAATAGATCAGACTGATGTTACTATATAATTGTATTAACATCAGACCTACTGACAACTTTTTACTATACTAAAACGTAGGCAAAATTTAATTTTATACATAGTATTAATGTATGAACGTAGACATAATAAACGAGGTTAAAAATAACTAAAACGCAATTAGCACTAATACGTGCTACGCCGTAGCTATAAGCAACGTAGCACGTAAGTAAATAACACAGATCGCACACTGACTCCGTAGATCTGTTGAGTTCCCCTCTAATACGGGCCTGAGCTAATTACTTATGTAAACTGACTGCCCTTTTGTCGTTCGTGTGTAGATAGCCTTAACTGATTTGGCGACAAACATAATTTGTTCGGATTGCGGTGGAGCCTTCCTTGATTAATATTGGAATAGATTAGCCCTATCGCTAGACTAGTGTTGTAACAGAAATAAATGTGTTCAACTGGTTGCATTATAATATACACCATCTTCCGCATACGTAGGGTCACTACTACTATATGGGCATGTTCTCTCAAACAACACATTATATAGAATTGGTTTTAAACACTAAGCGAAAACAGAAATTCTTGGATGGAAAAAGATAACTTACAGGACTTTTAACCCAACAGGATCTATATCTAAATTTAAAAACAAATTATGATACAGGAATATATATTTTTGTAGAACATGTATATGTATATGCATCAGCATGTTCTACAAAAATGTGGTTGTAGAAAATCTATATATTTTCTACACCCACAACAAAAAAAGACAGGCCAAAAACATGGTAAGTACAGTTTTGCCTTCGGTTTTGTGGTTGGCCATCATCCTGACGTGAACCTTCATTGTAATTTTCGTTAGTTTGGAAGCGTACTTGGCGTCTATTGGCCAATGATAATATGATAATTGTAAAGAATTCAGCCATTGCTTTGTGAAAAATAGATTTATTTATGAATATAAGAATAGTACGCTCGATAATTTAAGACATACAGAAGATACTTCGTGAAGAAAGTGAAATGGATTAAAAATTGTTCCGGTCGGTTTTGTGGCGCTTCTGACGTCACGTCACAAACAGCAAATTGAATTGAAACTGTTTTTTTTACAGTGGTATACCTTTATAAAACAAAAATACTACGAACTATATACAATACTACAGCTACTAAAATTAAAGCATTTAGACAACCTATAAGTCATGGCAGACTCACAGGCAGTCTAAATGCTCCAGCCTAGTTGACAGCATGCCCAGCATGCTGGCAGCATTGTCCCGTTGAATTGCAATTCTTATTCGTTGAACCAAATATGTGCCAGCATTGTGATCACGCGCAATAATCTTTATCTTAAAATATTTATATATTCTGTTGTTTTTCAGTACCAATAGCCAAACAATCACTGATACAATTAATTCTATTCTATTATTTAACAATCTCTACACAGTTACGAAAGTCGTTAAAAAATAAAAGAATACAATCTAAATGACACTCGGTCAACTCTTCCTTAAAGTGGTAAAATTACAGGTATCCAATATAATGAGGACCAAGTGTTACCCCTTTATAGCATCTGTCACTTGTGCTAATGACGACTGTGGTGAGAAAGGTAAATTGTCTAAGAACCAAGTTATTATTATGTACGATGACACTTACAGGCTAATGATATGGCATGCAACTATATCCTTAACAATGTTTTGAAAAATATATGATAATACCCATATCTACGTCACAAGAAGAAGTCAAGAGGCATCTTAGTGAGTACTCGATCATCGGCAGCATTGTCCCTTGTCTTAGAATCTATGGTTCTAAACTGCTGCGGATTTTTCCTTCACAGAAATGTTAGAGGTCAAGTATTTTTCAAATAATCACTTGGCTAGCTAATTTGCTACAGATCTTTAGGTAAAACTCTGTGAATAGACACAGAACAGTGTAAAACAATAAACCCCCGTAGCTGCCTTTGTATGCCATTTAAGGACACTTAATCTAGATAAACAGCATTACTACCAGGTGTTAGATTCGTCTAAGACTACCTTACCATCCGTTTGTCAATATAAACAAAACTTTTTTTTTTTTACAAAGTCATATTTATTTCATTCTCTCTTTGGTGACTAAGTATTTTAAAATGTACCCGATGATAATGTGAAAAAATAAAGTTCGTTATACATTTATAATTATTAAAACTAGAATGTTCAGTATTGTAATTGGTGCTGTGTTCAGAAAAATACAAATATTGCCTAAGGCAGGACAGAATTTTTTTTACAACTGTACAAACAGTGGAAGTTAAAGCTAAAATAGTTACTTGTTATACAAGAGTGCAAAGTTGCTTTTTAACCGCGTGTTCAATTTTGATGACCGAGCAAGCGAAGGATTCTAAAATTGAATCACGAGCGCAGCGAGTGATTCAAAATTAGAATCCTGAGCGTTAGCGAGGGAATCAAAAGAGCACGAGGTGAAAAATCTTTGCACTCGAGTGCAACACGTAACTTTTCATTCCAACTCAGCGAGGAAAATACGAGTACTTCTCGCGTGATTGTTGAGGGAGAAAGCTCATTTGCGCATTATTAACAGTTTCAGTCAATTCTGTTGGCGTCAAACAAACTTCCTCGTCGCTAGAATCACTCATTTTAGTTTTTTCACTTGTTTTCAAGTTTCTTGTTTTTAATATAAGGTTTAACAATGACGTGAAAAAATGCCGCGTAAAGAACCGCGTACAAAGCAAATTGAAAAAAAAACACCAAGAAGGTTCCGAGTCTGAGTTTTTAACAAATTAAAAAAAAGTTGTATGATATATTCGGCACCATAGAGGTAAATAGGTTTAACGTTATTTTTAATTCACAAACTTTTATCCTCTATAGAATAAAAACGGTTTTTCCACTCAGATATTGAAGATTAAAAATACTCTTTCCGAGATGGTGGGATGAAAAAGTATTTTTATCGAATATACATTTGCTTTTATTTACTACGTGGTAACATTTACCTTTGAAAAAAAGAGTCTGAATAGCTATACTATGTTTCAAATAGTCTATTGATCCAGCCAAGAAAGAGGATAAGGTAGCCAACCCAAAACATGATTCATGGTCATGGTCATTTCTTGGGTGACCTTTACAAGTCTTGAACCTTTTATGCATATTATAAATAGAGGTATCATAAGCGCTTCCTGTAAGTCATATACATAGTCCTACTTTTATCCCCGTTCCTAGCGAAGTTGGCACAATATCTCCTCTAACATCACAAAGAACAAAACAAGATCGTATCCAAAATTTGTTTTTGCTTACAACATATTTGAAAACACAAGGTTATTATTGTTAAAAAGATTTAGCTTCAACTTCTGGCCGCCTGTCCAACCCTTCCCCTCCTTGGAAATGCTCAAATTTAGTAAATCACGTTATATGGCATTAAAACGGTAAGGAGAACTTTTGCGCCCATTGAGCAGCAACAACACACTGAGTGGTGCCATCCTCTTCAGTAGGTGAATTTCTTTCAAAGTTGTTTTTATATTTAACAGAAAGATACGTCATATTGATGTTAACTTTGCTTTGCAAATCAAAGTGCACTCTGTATCTTTTAGTAAAATTAAAACTTCAAGGCAGCAAATAAAATCTGAGATCAAAAACGTAACCAGGTTCGTGTCATTCTCACCTCAAACTCAGCCTCAAATATCAATTCTGTTTTTTGTCTCTCTCTACCATAATTAAAGAAGCGTCGGGCTAGGTGTAAAAACTCACGGGTAATGACATTTTAATTGTGCGACTGATTACGGTCTGTGTCGCGTTTCATCCTGTTATTACGCGTAATTGCATTACGGTTCGTTATGATGAAAAAAAAGCAAATAAGTTTAATTGACGCGACTCCGACGCCTTTCTTTGTTCGTTAACACGTGGCTGGTTCACATGGAAATGTTTTGCGTGTTTTGTTATGATCTCTATGATTTTCTTACATCTTTATATGAATGAGCTGTATTTTTTCATATGTTGTGTAAGTAAGTTTAATTATATTAAAATAAATAAAACATTGTTTTTTTCATGATGAACCATTATTCCGTATTTGTACGCTTAACATGTAGCATGATGTTGTACATTAGACGATATGCAGTGTTTACACAACCTAGTGCTGGTGAAAACGTTTAGAGTTCATAGTGAGCCCTTTTCTGAACCAAATGCGCATCAATATGCCATTCCTATGTTAATGAGATGAGATATTAGGAAAAAGTTATCATGCTTGAGACGATGGTTTTCTTAGATTTAATATGTAACTACGCACATTGGTAAGGCCTTTGTACGAAGGTAGTTCATTTTGCGAATGTCCGCCTGGCTAGAAATTACCCTCAAGCTGAAAATCTATCGCCAAGCACCTAACGCTGTGTTCTGACACCGTTTCACGAGAGCCAGAAACACAAAAAAACAAAATGATGTTGTTAATGAAAGTGCTTAGCTATAAAAACATTTATGCGGCCAGTTTATAATTTGAATAGTTAAGAAATTCGAGTATAAAAAAAATAGTTTAAGGCTAGATTGCACGTAGCGTTTTCCATAAAACGTGGTTTTGCCATATTTTAAATACCAAGAATACAAATTCTATAAAATGTTGCATGTATATCTCTGAACCCTATACCTATGTTTGTGGCAAAAAACAAATTTTACCATTTCTTACTTTTTTTATTTGTGTAAATGTATGTATGATTTATGTTTTTTTCTCCAAAAAAATATTTGTCTATTGTCTATTGTCTATGCTTCTGGTTTACCACTATTTCAAACATTTTTTCCAAATATTTCAGAAAAATCATAATTTTACGGGAAACTGGCAAACTAGTTTAAATAAATACTAATTATCACCGTAATTTAAATATGACGTAACTACGTTTGTACGGATAGAGTAACGAAAGCACTAACCTAAAGATTACATGTACGGAAAGAATTACGAAGGCACTAACCTTATGATTACATGTACGGAAAGAGTTACAAAGGCACTAACCTTAAGATTACATGTACGGAAAGAGTTACGAAGGCACTAACCTACAGATTACATGTACTGAAAGAGTTACGAAGGCACTAACCTAAAGATTACATGTACGGAAAGAGTTACGAAGGCACTAACCTTAAGATTACTTGTACGGAAAAAGTTACGAAGGCACTAACCTTAAGATTACATGTACGGAAAGAGTTACGAAGGCACTAACCTTAAGATTATATGTACGGAAAGAGTTACGAAGGCACTAACCTAAAGATTACACCTTCCATAACCGTGACCTCAACTGTCTTAAAAACACGATGCATGAATTCTAAACACTGTTCCAATTTCAGATCTATGTCAACAAAAAACATATTAATCTAAAAATTATCGCTACCAAGCTGTCACAGTCAAATATTGTCAAATGCAACAACATAATAACATCCCACACACAATAAATGAAACACTTCGTGATTCCATTGTGAGCAAAAAAAGAAATTTAATCATGAGAAACAATAATAACGATTTCTAAGAAATTAGACTGAGTAACTACGGGAGCCACGCAACTTAAACTTGGTTGTTACTTTTGAATACCACACTGTAACATTAGCAAATGAATATCAACCCTTTGTGTACTTACTGTAGGTTCGTTTTGGTTTAATAATTTGAAATGATTTCACTATTGTTAAGGCTCTATGACTATCAATTATGTCCATAGTATGTGAGTATGCATTGTGATCGAACAGTAGCTTTCATTTGGTCATTCTGATGATTGAAAATTAAAGCACCGATATAATTCGAGATAAATAGTGTTGTATGTTCTCTGAGTGATTTATCGATGTTTAGAATAGATTCATGATCTATATTTCTAAAAAGTATGTTGTTGAATATAATTTCTAAGTATCGTTATAATTTGAATTTTAATAGCCTGGTAATAATTACTTATCGATTATTTTTATATCAGCCTGTAATAATTAACAACCATATTCGGAAATAGTCACGTTGCATAATGTTTCAAACATAATAGTACGCATCAAATGTTTAGCTAACCTTTGCGTTGGTTTTTGTATTCACTTAGTCTAAGGAAACCTTATAGGATAGTCTTATTTTAAAACTTTGAAGATAAATATTAAAAATTAATTTAATTAAAATATCTTGTACGTATTTTAATTAAATTAATTTTTAAAAAGTATACGAATAATAGCTCAAAATATTATGTTATTGAAATATTTATATCAGTTCTTAATAGCTAAACACAATAAATTGGATGGGTAACTGTATTGTGATTTTATAATATTTTCTCGTGGTTTACGAGCAGAGAGCGTCAGTGAGTACCTAAAAATTAATACGTGCGGAGGTCAGTTCAATATCTTAATAAATGAAAACAGCATGTTTAAGAACTGTGGTTGACACCCTGTATCAGATAGTTTGTAACAGGAACAAACTATAATGATAACGGGGAACCAGCAATTCATATCATAAACAGGAGAACATTCTCAATTCAATACGAATTTATATTTTTATTGAAAAAACTAATACCTTTGAGGTGGTCACATATAAATTTCATTAAAATCGGTAGTTTTTAAGTTACACCCAACAAGTAAATGCTTGACATACTTGACTTGGTAGTTGCAAGTTTTGTCGATGGTAACTAATATTGTAGGTGAGTAAAAATCGATCGTTTAACCAGTAATTATCACAAAAATCGTGAATTAAAAGAAAACAATTGAACTGTCTTCTTACACTGAAAAGTATAACATTACTTGTTAAAGTCGTACCATGTTGTATTTTTAAAATATGATTTTAAAGTGTTTTCAATCAGCCTGGGGCCGACTTTAACAAGTTATTCCATACTATTCGGTGATAGAATAAATTCTATTTTTTGTTAAAATAAATATTGATTCACATCCCATCACTAACACAGCAGCATTAACGCGTCACTCGTAGATGATAATACACCAAGAGCCTGTGGCCCAGTTAATTGCTTTAATAACTTCCTGTGTCAAAATAACAAAAGAGCGATGCGGTATTAACAAAACGGGTAATGACGCTGCCGTGGTAGACGGCTCCTGCTGCATGTTCAGACTGAGGTGCTTGGACAGTTGTTGTGTCGATATTGTAATACAAAAAAGTTTTTCTACTTATTTTGCTATGTATTTTTTTACAAGGTTTGCCCACTAACTAATTATATTTTTGTTTTGCTTGTTAATTTTTTTTCGTGGTGTTTCAAGATATAACTTCAGAAGATATTGTGTGATAATGTTGTGCTGAAATAAATTAAACGTACTTTTTATAATGATAAGAATTTTTCATTTACACAGAACGTCTTCAATGTACATTTTAATTTAGTGCTGTAGTTACATCTATTTCAAATGCATAGAAAAAAAACTTTATTTCCGGCTTTTTATACGGAGTATTAACAATAACTCCTAGTTGATATGATGGAATCACGACTTTAGGAATAATATAACGTCAATATCTGTCTTAACCAAATGTCACTTCATATGTCTACGCGTAAATGGAATGTAGCTGCGCATTAGGCACCTAGCAGGGTTCATATATATTTTTTGCGTCTTTAGTGACAATTATAAACACTAAGTACCAAAGATAGCTAGCTTTAAAACTGAAGCCATATGATTGACATATATGTGCCACTGTTTTATTGTTTGAAAAGATCGCTGCTGTATTGGCCCCACGAGCGTAGGATAAGAATAGGCAAATGATAATGCACCATACGTAATAATGTGTCCTAGTTTGAACACGGAGCTGCGGCTATAATTAAATTGGAATCATTATTGTGTGCTACTTCAATCAAATTTTAATAATAAATAATTGCATTTCATAATAAATATAGACGCAATTACATCAGAGTCAATAAACAAAAAGTGATTAGAATAAATACACAATACGAGAACGTTATTTGACAAGATAAAAAGGCTTCACAAACTTTGTTGTGTAACTATAAATTTACATATCGTGAGTCTAAGATTTCAAAATGTTTAATGATAAAAATATTATCAGGTATGTATTCTAGGTAGGCAGATGTACGTAAACACTTATGTTTCGGTATTTTTGGTTATTAAATGGGACGTCTATTGACATCTTCGAGGTATGGTGCCAGACTCCGTACTGATATACTGAGAAATTATATATCAGATAATATGGAAAAATTGTCGACAAATTTAAATAACATCTTTTTATATCCAAAGTGCCTCACTTTGTATGTATTGTTATAAAGCCTGTATGGTCAAGGTTATGACGGTATTAAAAACAGAAGAATAATGAATATTGCACAATTAAAAAAAACAATATCGAATAATTTTAAAATAAATTAGAGCACATGTTTTCCATAAAATACCTGCCAAGTTTGGAACTATAACAAAAATGCGAGAGGTCTTTGTTCAATGCATTATGCGGAAGCCTGCATGAACGGTATCAATTATTTATTACTTGAATTAAAAATTATAGATTAGTCGATTTTTTTATTAAAATAATTATTGATATTTTTGTTGTAAAGGATACGTATTGTTTTCAAATCCCTGGTGATTGCGCCTAATATCAGTATTTACATATTTTATATGATACAAGTGACCTGACAAACGTTGTTTTACCATATATGAAAAAAAGGAGAAAAAAACTGTAATATACCTATTTGAAAATAGTTTACTTCCTATTCTCAGACCTACTGAATATAGACACAAAATTTCATAGAAATCGGTCACGCCGTTTCGGAGTAGTTTTGTAACATACACTGTGACACGTTAGTTGTATATTTTAGAAGATAAAACTATTCAACTTACGTATTTAATTATTTTATTAAACATAGATCACTATTGAGCGGTGCTGTAATTACCACAAAAATATCGTTTTATATAAATATTAATTAATATAATGAAAAGAAACAAGGAAAATAATGTTGTAAGAATGTTCTAATAAGTATGATTTTTCATGGTAAGAATGTACACGTTAGTCACAAATCACAAGCTTATTTGATGCCTAAATCAGGTTACTTATAAGAACCTAAAAGGCATCGTGAACCAGGAGATACGTAAATTAATGAATGTATGTATGTGTACATGTACTCATTGATTTATAAACATAATAGCTAGTTTCATTAATATAAACTTAGCAATTATTACTGTTATAAACTAAATACAAATTTTTTTGAAGCTGGAATACTTTGTGCCTTAAGGTCATTGCCATTAGGGGGATCTCTGTACCTGAGATACAAGTAAATTTCTAAGACGTGAGGCCTCTCCTGGTGAAACGACTTTTTGACATCAATTAAACCCTGTTAGTTTATTGTTATCATTTTGTATTTCCTGGAAGATCTTTGTAACATTTGTCAGAAATAAACGTTTTTATTATTATTATTATTTTATTGTAAATGGCACCCCAGTGGTGTCATTAACAAGACATAGTTTCGGCAGCGGTCCTTGAGAGCCAGTAATTCCAGGTTAGCCTGAACGACATCTTCGAGCACAATGCTCAAAGGAAAGGTCATCAATTAAAACAAACACATTGGTTGCCTGGCGCATAAAGCCGAAAAATAAGTTGTCAATCTTTGGCTCATGACGAAAAATGAGTTTTCAATCTTTCCATAATGAGTTTTTGATCTTTTTCAATTTAGGGGAAGGTTTTACGTTCCAAAACTGTGTGGGTTTAATATTGGCTAGGCATACGATTAATTATTAAAAATCGCCATTAAAACATTGATTACAATTTTTTCGGCCTCAATAAGTAATACCTATTGTAAAGCAATATCGCTCGTCATTAATAATAACCACTATAATTAGTTAATTAATAGAACAAAATCGTCAATCAATAACTATAAAAGATACAAAAAAAAACAAAAGTGTGAAATAACTTATTTACAAGTTATTTCACACTTTTGGGTGTTGTAGTCGGTTCTGTTTTTTAGTTAATTTTTTTTTTAGTGTACCTTGCTACTTACGGGACCGATTGTCATTCTTCGTCAACGACTATATCATCAAGGATGGTAATGGTTTAATGAAATTTAAATGGAACCAAACGACAAGTATCAGCTTTCAAACAAAAATAGATTTTTCAAAACCCAGTCCAAAGTTCTGAGGTAACAAACATAAAAAAGAAGCAGACGAGAGAACCTCCTCATTTTTTAGACATCGGTTAAAAAAATGAAAACTATGCTTTATGCTGATAATTTAGCTCGCTTCGCTCTCACTCCTAGCTGCGCATGTCAAGGAAGAAAGAACTGGAGGGTCTGACTTCACGGGACGGTGCATCGCTCACCACAATTATAATTGCATCCTTTTCCACATGTTACGCCAATTTAGTCGTTTAACTCGATGAAGGGAACAAGTGTCTGAGATTAAAATAATATTACTAATTATGGTATCCTTGAATAAATACTCTTTTTGATTATCACAACAACGTAGTCATCCCTCGCTCGCATACTGACCATGTTCCACCTTCGAAGCGCTCGGAGCGAAGTTTGCTTACCCGTCATTAATCAATCAGCTAAGTTAGGCTTCGCCCGCCGCGGTCAGGAGTCGGATGGGTGACCGCTAGTGACATTACAACTGAGCGCTTCCGTGCTTCGGAGGGCACGTTAAGCCGTCGGTCCAGGTTGTTATATTACGATGGGAGTCAGTACAGAGTGGTGGTAGGGCATTTAGCGAATGCCCGCCTCAAGTAGAAAATCTGTCGCCAAGCACCTGTATTTAGGCAGCTGTCATTGAGAGCCAGTACTTCTAGTAATTCTATATTCGGTAGCCTGAACAACATCTTCAACCACATCATCACTTACCATCAGGTGAGATCGTGGTCAAAGGCTAGCCTATCAAAATGCTACTAATAAAAAAGGTGTTGAAAATAGAGTGCGTAATGATAGATACGAGTATCTAAAATGTCTGAATCATACAGATTTTTTTAATAGGCGGGCTTTGGTTACTGCTGTTTTACAGCGTTGACTTCCCAATTATGACATCATACCCTACTTAAAACTGCTACCACGGTTATCACCGAAGTATATTTACTATCTATTAAAATATATTAATGTAAGTTTTTATACTATCATGGTCAACACAACATTTCATATAAAATGCGGGATATTTACGCTGTAGTTGAATGTTCTCAAAATACTCAAATACACGGCAAAATCCCGTTTTAAATTAAAAGTATTTGTGTCGGTTATTATAAGGAAATCATTCAATATATTTTACTGTCAATATAAGGATAAAAGCTCTTTATTAACGCACGTGTTTTGGCTTAAGTCTGTTTTCCAAAAACCTTTAATTACATTTGTCTAGCCCTACATGTGTCCACACGTGTTTAATTTTGATGGTTTATTTCAATAGCACAAAATACCTTGACACTGTTACATACAATTTCTTTTGTTGGTAGGAAATACTAACACAATATTCTTCTTTGACAAAAAGTTTTAAAGGTGTAAAAGAAACATTGGCTTGTTCGCAAGGTTCAAGGACAGGAAAACGGGAGCAACGAGAAAAAATCGCAGAGCAGAGAATTGTGAGACTTAATTTAATCGATTTACAATGATTATTGTTTGTAGATATAAAATTCAAACTTGTGAGGCTGCGCTGAAGATGTACATAGTAAATTTCCGTATCGAGTACTCTCACCTGTGTATGGGGCTGCTCAGCTAGAACCTAAACTGGAGCATATTTTGAAAGACAAGCCAATGTGCTTATGTCAACGTCTAATGAGTCATATAAAATTCAAACTTGTGAGGCTGCGCTGAAGATGTATATAGTAAATTTCCGTATCGAGTAGTCTCACCTGTGTATGGGGCTGCTCAGCTAGAACCTAAACTGGAGCATATTTTGAAAGACAAGCCAATGTGCTCATGTCAACGTCTAATGAGTCAAATGTTTGGAGAAGCTACATACATTTCGGGGATTGTCCTATGACCATAATTCATTTATGTATTTGTATATATCTATATAATTTTTTATTTCAATATTTTATCGTATTGCCATTTGCGGAAACTTTTGAGTTACTCTTTCCTGTGTATATATCGTCGCCACATCGTGAAACGTTCACGATTTAATGATCTAGTCAAATTAAGTTGCCCACATCATAAAATGCGACCACTTCATGAAATTCTCGAACGACACGGCCACGACATATATATATTTTAGTTTTAAATGACAGCTGTACACTCCACAAAAAACAATTAATTAAATTTTGAATAATACTCCGATAGGAATAATTTGATATCACAATCTTCCATTTATCTAACTAGACAAACAAACTCCGTTTCATAGTAGATATCCCAAAAGCACGTTCATCGAGTTCAAATCGGTTCGGTTTATTTCTCAGACGTATAGCCAAAAATTGAATTAATTGCCAGCATCCCTGTAGCCTTACACACAGACTATTAAGTCTGGCTATTTTTAAGGACGACTGTATATAGATTTTATGAGCGCATGTACTTTTAAATCAGGTGACATTATTGTCAATCTTACAAGGATGTTTTAAATAAAATAAATAAAAAACCCTATAATCCTTGAATCCTAGCTAAACTGATTAGTCATCCCAGAAAATTTACTACGGTTTACATACAACCGTTGTAGAGAAAGATTTGTTTGTTAAATAAACGTTTAGAAAAATATTACGCAGTAGGCAACCAAGTGGAAAAATCTTAAGTGAAACCACGTCATTAATACAAGCTACAAGTATGATATTAACCAGCCCATAAACTGTATTACACAAAAGTGCACGAACAATTAAATAAACGTACAATTACAAGAAAACTGCCGTCTAAGTAATACTACGTTGCGTGGCTTGATGAAACCTGGACTCAACCCAACTTAAATATCAGTTACTAAGCAATGACTGTGAAATTACACAAAACATACAATAAGTAAGTAAGTGATAATTGTATATCATGATATATGTACGGATGCTATCTACTCAAGTTTCATTATAACTTAACAGACACTTAACGCCAATTATGTTTCACCAAGTAATCGTTACTGTAAGCAATGAGGATGTCATGCGAATGTACTTCTTATATCGAATGAATAAGGTATTTTTCGTTAAATTTATCAAGAAAATCATTAGAGTAAAGAGATAGAGAAAGGGGAAGGTGTATTTCTTTGATAGTTAACAATAGAGTCTTAATGTTATTCCAAGTGGCTAATGATTTTATAATTTGTTTGTTTTATTGTATATTTGCATTTTATTGTGTTTAATTCAGGCGATTTGCCGTTAAAAACTATTTTAGGCATTTCCGCTCTATTAACATTTGTTCTTGATGTAACATGATTTATAGCAAGAAAAATATTTATAATGTTCTAACTAATATTAAAACGGTGCAGTGTTTTCAATGACTGCTAATTATGATAGTGGGCTTAAGTTAATTTTTTGTTTTATGGCATTTGCTCTTGATAGCTGATAGCAAGTTTCTTTTTATATACTTGGCAGCCTTCTTCAATGACATCAATTCCAGTAACTTAAAGCTTTAATACGCTAGAATATCAACTGTATGATATGAGGACAAATAAATTGCTTCCTAATGTAAAACGATTGCTCTTGCCATTTTATCCACAGGTTTCATCACTTAATACACGTGTTTGTTTATGATACGATACATTTTCAAAGTATAATTAATGAAATAATAATAACGCATTAATAGGGACAACTTAAATACTACTCGTCAGATCACACTCAAATTTAAATGAGATCACATGACATGCACCAGAAAGAAGAACTCAAAAGTAAAAAAGCATCGCGCATCGGTACACCCTGTAAGGAGTTGTGAGATACACAAAAAATATACCTACAGTCGTAATGGGAACCTCCTCGTATTTTTGAAATCGGATACATATTAAGTATTTTTGTATGGGACTGTGACGGATCACGCACGAGGCCCACTTGATCCTAAGCGGTAACCACTGGAAAATAGTTGCCTTTCTTCTCATTCAAATCACACCAAGTGCCCTGCGCCCATCACCCTGAGGCATAGGCACATTTGTTAAGTCAAATGTGCCTGAAATCTCATGATCACTTCAAGAACTGCCGAAAAACACTGTTAGGGTGCTTGGCTACAAATTTTCTACTTGTGGGTGACAGCTAGTCAGGCGAGCAATTCCCGATATAATTTTTATATTTTTTATTCATGATAGGTTTGCCTTTAATCGCACCCTGCCTGATGTTAAGCATTGATGTGGTCTAAAGTGGAGCACGCTTACCTAGAAAAAACCTATTTACCCTCGATTTGAGATGTATCCATCGGGAAAAACCGACAATGGTAAGGCGTTCACCTTACTTGATATGCCCTTTTCTATCACGCGGTGAAGGTCAAGCCGGTGGTGGGGTTCAAGCAATTAACCTGCGACACGGCAGTCTATATCTGTCACTGCTGCAGATAATGGGATGAGATTATTCTCATCACCACAATTATTGTACGAACCTCTATATGTACTTAATTCAACAGCTGTGAAAATCTGTATTGTGTCTTTTTCCGATTGAGTCAATTCAAAGCTACCTAATAATATGTATAATATAGGTACGTTAATAATATAAAATAATTAATGCCTCAAACCCACAAAACCACATTTTAAATTAACAATCGTTAACACACAAAAGTGTTCTTTATCAAACCTATAGGCTACAAAACAGCAGTACCTCTAAAAAGCCTTAATTGAGGCTTTACATTCACTACAAAACGGCTAATTGTAGCTCAAAGTGCTTATTGTAAGTTTGTTATGACAAGGATGCCATACAAGTAGAAGTGTCACTATATTATCTGTCGTCTAGATCAGAACATATTACCATAGAAAATGGCCAATAATTCTAGTACATGAATGCCGGCGTACAAAAATATTGAATTTGTAAAATTTATTGTCAATTATGAACAATTGTTACAATATTTATTTCAAGTAATCATTATATACAAAATAAATATAAATTCTAAAAGTCAAGTTCTTAAATAATAAGTGGTCTATTCTTAAATAATTAAATTAACAAAATAGACACTATATAATATAAACCACTCCCAATCAAATAACCCACCTCTTAGAATTCCAGGTACAAAAGTGCCCAAACCACTCGCTGTTTTGACGTGCTGGATAGCAATGGTCATCCTTTTTGCCAGGAACGAGCCAATTTGTAAAATATACTCCTAATGAAAAACACAGATTTCCGTTTTTATACCAAATTTTCATAACACTCGCTAAAAGTAATAAGATTTTTTCCGTTTTCGCACCACAACTTAATATCTAGGTATTAATAAGGTATATCTACGTCCAACGTACTCGTATATTGCTAAACTACTTAAGCACAGGAACGCAATATCGATGGTACAGTCGGGGAGACGCAATAGCAAATAAAAAAAAAAACTAACCACTTAACAATATAATATGTTATACCAAATGTGAAGTCACTGAAACTCAGATTGAGATACCATAAAGATAGATTTGTAAGTATGAATGTACGTTAATTTGTAATAACTAAATCCCTATAATAGTGACTTCAATTATATCTGCAGTTGATCAAACTAGCCATACATTTTTCAATCCAAATATATATGTATAATATCACAAGAAATAATAATTGTTAGGATATACATTTCAAAATTTTTACATAATTTTAAGTTTAATATATTTTATATTTATTTTTTCTTTAGTGAAAAATATTTAAAAAAACGTACCTAACTTTTAGCACTAAAATGTATGAAACTACTTGTGTGAGTCGGACCATGATGATGTGCAGTCAGCAGGCATACCTACTTCAACAGGTTTTTTATACGTTTTAGTGTTGGAAGTCGGTTACGGTTTTTTAAATATTTTTGTAATATCACTAATTAGTAGCAAGGGTTTCATTAGTAGTTTGTTATTAGTGGTCATTAGTAGTAAAAAGACATAAGGCTATGATGAGAGCTCTCAAAGGAACAACTCTGAATATACGATATTATCCGCCAATCGCAAAGAGTAAGTACTAGTCAAAATAACATTCTATAGATATTCAATAATGTAGTAATACAGTAGTTATAATAATATAAATCTATTGTATACATAATAATTCATATCACTTCTAGTTACTCTATGCCGAACATTGTTCGTGATTCCACTCAATTCCTGTGAGGTTTATACCCTCAGGTAAATTGTGTGTGAGACCGCAAAGATATGGTAGTTAATGTACAAATACTTATTATATCTGTACAATTCGTTGTTAATAATGAAATGGAAAAGGTTATGCTAATTAAATATTCTCATATAATTACTTATAATGTTGGTTGATGTTTTTGATTGTATACTATGCATCATAAGTTTATAGAAACCTTTTGAGGGTTCATTCTCCGGTCAAAATTTTAATCTTCTTCAAGGGCTATACCGGCAGCCTATTGATTATTATTATTTAATGATATTAAAAAGTTTACAAGGAACTTGGTTAACTGCTACATTTTATGTATGCTTACATAAATAGATATAGGTACCGCCTTAGGTGTTCGTGATTACTACATATAGTAACTAAACAATTTTAACTGGTTTAAATCATGTATATTTGCCATTATTTTTGTCCATACGTTTCAAACACTTTGCAGTGATCGGGTCACGTGGTGACTGTCACTGTGGAGTTATCAATTATGATAAATATACGCGATATAAACCGTTTAAAGTTGTTTAATTACTATGTGATATAGGTACCTTTCAGTATGTGAGTGCGTTAGTTTTCTACCGCAAAAAAGTGCATGAGAAGAGTCGATGACGCCATTTTGATCGTCATTGAAACTTATTTTGGAGCCGTGTGCTTCATTTACAAAACTTTGATCTTTAAATAAAACAAACTCAACAAGTAGTAAAGTTTTATGTACAGAGAAACACATTAATATCATAACGAATCCTAAATAACATAATTTTAGTGGAAAAATAAATTGTGGGCTGCTAAAACACTAAATTGATGACGGTACGTAAATTTCAGAGAGCAGCAAGAAAACTCAGTTGTAAATCTTTTCTCCGATTTACGTATTTCCCATAGTCATTTGGGATATGACGTAATTAAGCTGAAAAGAGAAGTGGTAGCATTTTTGGCAAGTAATATGATCGTTGTTTCAAAGCGTTCAGAAAAAAAATTATATATACGTGATATATGATAATTAGTGAATGATTGCACTTACTTTTAATCTGACTTCCAAAAAAGGAGGAGATTCTTAATTCGACTGATTTTTGTTGGGTAGTTAATGTACAAATAAATGATAATGAAATAACTTGTGGAAGTAAGACAATGCTAACTTCATTCTGATAATAATCAGACCAGGATAACGTTTAGCATTTGAGATGAAATTATCTGAGTAGCAAATTTAAAGCCCCAAATAACACAAATCCACATTAATTAAATAAAGAATATAAATTTCTCCATGATTTCGCCTAATTTTAGCACTCTTGTGTTCTTATTTAACTAACATATAAAGTTGATACAGTGGAATGTCATGCTAGAATTATATCACCCCATATCTTAGTGTTAAGAGGCAAAAAGGGAACTACTAGAAATACCAGAAGGTGGGCAGTAGTTCTATCTTTATTATAGTGTGATCTCCAAGAGGTTAACCAAGCACATGGCAAACCCTTCCTATTTAAAGACGGATTGTTTCAACAGTGAACGTCTTCCAGCTGCTTATGATGATGATTATTATAGTACTGTAATGGAGATCGTGGTTGGGATGGATATATGATTAAAAGGCATAAAGGCAGTTCCATTGATGCAAACAGCCCTTAAGCTACTAAATTTAAAAGATGCCAATGTGACATAAATTACATTCTATAATAAAAGATGTCTTAGAAGCAAGCTATAAGTAAAAAAAGGAATATAGTATATGCATCTATCATCTTTTTATTACCTTCATCTAGATATACGAGTATGTTATAGAATCTGGTATATAGTAAATAGAATATATAGAAGAAGGTACTTGATTTCACCACATTTCATTTCTATACCGTCATGAAACTTGGCTTGAAAGATTGTGTGGGAGATCTAATGACGATATAATAATACCGTGGTACCATCTAATGATCCAATGGAACCAAAAGTTAGGCACTGTATTTTCTTAAAGGAAAAACGTAGGTAATATAACCTTTTTTGGGTTTCTTCTTAGTATATCAAGATGCTTTCTGACGTTTTAATTAGATTCGTTCCTTTTTATTAATATATACTATCAAACTTAAAGTGAATAATAAAAATAAACATTTTACTACGGTAAAAATATTTTGTAGTATGCTAAAATTTATTCTGTCAAAATAAACATTTTTATTATTCTACTTCAAAGTATGTATTATATGTTGAACTTAAACTCTGTGGTGCTAATATAAAATGTTAGTTAAGGCGCTAACAACTGCTAAATAGCTATACTTGAACAGATTTTTAGCATAATATATTTAGTTTGTAGCAGTAAGAAAATTATTTGTCAATCTTGATGATATTCTCAAGGCCCAAAAAAAGTCTGAAATACGATCTCTATAATTTTCTCTTTATAATAAAATTGCAAAGTTGACTCTAAATTATTCTTGTAATGTAAATATCATAATAATTTGTGTATGAAATGTTTAACATTAAAATAGCAATACCCCAACAAGATGGACAAGAAAAAAAACTCATTTTACGTATTAGTTTTGTGTTATTAAGCAGTGATGGCTAAGTGGCATTGGCTATGGACTGCCGCGCAGCAGGTCCACTGTTTGAATCCCCCCGATGGGCTTGAGCTTCACCGCATGGTGGTAGGGTATTTTGCGAATGCCCGCCTGGCTTGCAACCACCCTCAAGTTGAAAATCTGTCGTCAAGCACCTAACGGTGTGTTCCGGCAGCTGTACTTGAGAACCAGTAATTGTAGGTTAAGCCTGTTAACACCTTTGACCACATCATCACTTACCATCAGGTTTGATTGTGATCAACCTATCAGAAATAAAAAAAAACTTTTTTTGGGATTTTACCCCAATTAATCGCGATTTTACCATCGCTGTCTCTCTTTCACTCCTACGCAGTCCGATAGTGACGAAATTCCAGCTATTGACAGCATCTTGAAGATGAAATATTTGTATCGAATAGATTTTTTATTTACAAAATATACAAATGTATCAGTTGAAATGTGAATTTACTTGGAAGGATATGCAAGCAACCACCAATTTTGCATACTCCACTTCCGTATCTCAAGAGCCCAAAAAACACAAATCGATTGCATCGAATGCAATGATAACCCAAAATTACCAGTTAAAACCCGGTATTATCCGGTATCACCCGGTATTAACAACAGAAAAAGCAATAAAACAGCGTGAAATGGTATGAGAGCATTAATTCGATTATCAGATCGAGGTGCGAAGCGAGTTTCGATGTTTATCTAGGTATAAAGAGGCACCTTAAAAGAAATTATTTTACAGCAGTGAAATAATAAAAACTCTCATTAGCAGTCATTATAGACGCCCCCGCGATTTAGGGTAAGATACGGATAGGTGAGAAGTTTATTTTGAATAATGAATATAATGACATATATACTAGTAGATAAGTGTCTATCTATTTATCGCCTACTGAGGGTATATTTTAAGAAGTGTTTTTTTTGTACAATCTAACCAACTATTACTTTATGTTTCTCAAAGCTTGTATCGTCAGTTTGACATAACTGTATCAGCCAGATAGTTCACTGTTGAACACAGTCAGCCAGGTGGGTTGCTATAATCCCCACGCTTGGCAGGCGTCTTGGTAATTACAGTTTAAGATTTCCGTTCCACAGAAGGCGCTGCTGCCCACCTCCTGGTATTTTACCCTTGGTCGCATCTTACGACACCCACAAGTAGCAAGTAGGGGGTAACATTCTAACTCGGCATCCCACGAGGCTTGACATAACAGTGATAAAGAAAAACTAATAATTTATATAACGTCTACAATTTAATTAGGTTGTATAAGGTTTTACGTGTTAAAAGGGGGAATAGAGCCACTGTGAGAATAGTATTAAGTAGTAACACTCCCCGTGGGGTGCCGGGTTAGAATTGCACCTACCCATATCATCCCGTGGGTGTCGTAAGAGGCGACTAAGGGAAAAATACTGGAAGGTGGGCAGCAGCGCATTCTAAAGAACTGCCAACTTACACTTCGATCCTCAAGACGCCTGCCAAGCGTGGGGATTATGGCAAATACCCCCGTAATAGGGGAAGCTGTGTTCAGCAGTGGACGATCCAGCTGTTACAGTATCAGTACAGTAATACTCCAAAGAATCATTAAAGCTTAACAATGGCAGCTATGTTAAAGTATTTATAAATTTCGAAGTATTTTGTTTTAAACAAATGCTTAACATTCAACAATGATTTCAAGTTGATTAATATTAAAACGAGATTATTTGAATCATAACACATTTTGATTCTATATAGAGGAAGTGCATAAATACTTCCATTATTCAAGATATACGATCCATACATAAATTGACTTAATATTTATGTACAAAATTATATTAGTACCAAGATACCCTCTACTTAATTTTCAGACCCAACATTATAACAACCTGAATGGAAGAACAATACACAATCAGCTGTCTGAATCAGGATCCCCTTAAAAGATAAAGCTCCCAAACCCAAATAACGCATATAATAACGAAAACTTAAGTATAATGAAGCACTCTTTAATTTAGCCAGTTTATCTTTTGTGTTAAAACAACGCACGGGTGTTGATGAGGCTTAATAACATATAATTTTCATTTCTCGATTTCCGAAATATGTTCGACAGCGTCTAATAAGTACATAAATTCAAAATTTTCCGGCTACATGATTTTTTATGGCCGCATAATTTTGTTATTGTAAATTCACCTCATTCTTTTGTTTATAGCCGATTAGCTCTTACCGTCCGAACTGTGAGTCATGGTTCTTTGAAAAGGGCAAACCATGGTGTTTCTGTTATTAACATATTTAAATATATAATATATCTAGGAACTTTTTATAGCTAATAAGGAAGCCAATGATAATTTTCTTACCTGATGGTACGGTAAAGGATGTTGTCCAGGCTAACCTAAAATGGTTAAATAGTTTGTAAGGCTCTCACCACATTTTTAAAAATTGTGAATTTATTAGTTTTAAGCGAAAATTAAAAAGTTTTATACACTTATGTGATTTCTCACAATGACTATTTAGTGGCGAATTGCCTTTAGTTACAAAACACTTCATAACGAAATCATTAACATAACCTAAAGCTTATTTCAGGCTCAGTAGGCACACCAAATTCTCCAGCCTAAGTTTTTACAACAAATATAGTATTGTGCATTGGTACGAGTCCGTGTGTGTACGAATCGTACATGGGTAACTAGTTGTTTTTTAAACTAGACTAGCAATTGAATAAACATAGTCAAAAATTGTAAGCAGGTTTGTAGGAAATCAGCTCTTATCGACTGCTGCACACTAGGTGTAAGATTGCCAACTATAATATATTATGCTATAAAGTTCAAGCCCAATGACTGCCTGACACTCACTATGTGCATTAGTTAGCGATTGCATTCTCAATTTTCAATAACACTTCTGATTTAAAGCATGACCAATTTCTATAGAAATTTCATAAGCTCGTTTTCATTCAGCCCATCAGTTCTCATCCCATAAAACCAAACAAAGTATCATCTAAAAATAACAAATTACGTTTTTCTTTCATTTCCACCCATTTTACATCCAATCGCTCACTTCACTTCAAAGAGATGAATTACTTTATAAATAAACCTATAAAATACATCTATCGATTAAAACAGAAACTGGACCGAGTTACATAATTAGCCAGCCGTAATTTGTATCTGTAACATATAAAACATTTGCTCTGTGTCAGAAGCGATTAATAAAGAATGCTTCCATGTACGCTTATAGATTTAGTCGAGGTTGGTTTTAATTGGCGCTAGGAATGCGAAACCATCAACGTCAAAATACTATAAATTAAAAGAATGTAAAAATGATATAAAATATTTAATATTATTATTATGTATTTATTATTATTTTTCAACTTTGGATTTAGTAATCTTTATGGAGCTGATTAAATAAGCACGTGTGCTGGGTGTGTGGTTTGAACCACGGTGCGAATTGCCCAACAGCTCTTTTTCAATGAAAACTTACGGTCTATCGTTATCCACAGGGGCAATTTCTACCGCATCACAGTCATAATATCGTCTCTATGAACCCACCCGCCAGCTTTAAGGAGATTTTAGAAGAATTGGCCATAATACCGTCAACATACGGCAACTTGGCAGGCATTTTGGGCATTCTATGATAGCAGTTCCGTAAAAGGCACTGCTGCCCACCATTAAGTATTTTTCCTTTCGTTGGCTCTTACCGAGGTTACCGACGCGACCGACCCATTTTAGAAAGAGACTATAAAATACATTTATTTGTATATATCGATTACAAACAAAAAAACCCGTCATTATACCTTCTTCTAGATATGAATGTCATAAAAACATTTCCACTACAAGTAGGTAGTAAAAGGAACTTTATAAGTGTTTTTGTTTAAAGTTAGCTATTACTACATACTTGAATATATGAGTAATCTAATTGTAAACAGCAATATATAATAATATAATCCATTTCTCGCATGAAGATTGTCAAAAAGGAATTAAACATTGACTAGCATTGTTATTTCTACATGAATAACTTTGGTAATGAATACAGATATTAACTATCAGCAGTGAACCATATAGGATAACAAATTATGTGCATAAATAGAAAATAGCAGAGATAGTAAACGAATTTATGTTCGATATCTTTTTTGTCAAATAGTTATCAACTGCGAATAAAAATATATCGCTGAAATTTTACGATATAGACAAATTGTGGGCCGCCTAAGATGAGAATACAATAAAATGCATGACTGATATCTTAAAGTCAATTATAGAAGGATTTATAGCAACATTGTTTGTTTTATCCATCGATTCATATTTTTTGTTATATATAGGGCATGATTCAATCGTAGCAGTAATATGACCTTGAAAAAAATAAAATTTTAAATTTATTTATACGAAACATGGTACATTAAAGTTGTTAGACAATAAGTCACATAGGTTCAGCACGTTTCACCAATAATAAGCATACAAAAATTTATTATAATAATAGAAATATTTATCACAGTTACAGTCGCAAACATAAAAAATAAACATCAATGAATTGAATGCAATTGAATAGTAGATCGTAATATTACTATTGCACCAGCAAATTGTTGAGTCAGTGACATTGCCAATGTCGTCTTTTTCAAAAGAAAATTATCATAAATTAACGAACAAAAATATAAGTCACTAGAGTATTTGAAAATAGAACATCAGAAAAATAATGACAGATTAAGAAGGCGCTAAAAAACTACGCGCGCACTCATTTTCGGCGAATCTAAATTTAAAGTAGTATTTACACAGACGTATCGAGAGCAGGTAATTAATACAATCTTTGTTAGAGGGTAATTTGCCAGAGCTAATGCCGGCGTGTGTAATCTTCAAAGGGGATTTAGAAACACGCGTTCTAATCTATTTTAGTCGTGTTCTCAAACAGAGAAATATTTACAATCTCTCTGGAATACTTCGACGCATCCGACGGTCGTTACGCGAACGCATCGATACTGACTCAGTCTTGGATTTGATTGAGACGATTCGTGATTGAAATGGCTCATTAATGTCAGATATTCTTGCATTCTCCGCATCACTACAATGTTTTGATGTTGCAATACTTTTTTGCATTTACTGTGATGTGATCACTGATATCATCATATTTTTAGTTGTCATAAAAGGAATATTCAATTTATTTAGAGCAATACTAATATTATAATAATAATATAATAATAATATTAGTATTGCTCTATGCTATAATAATGATATTATTATTTTTTAAGAAAAATATTAACAATACATTTTTATTAGATTTTAGCTGTTTCTAGTGTTGATTGACTTGAATTTCCCATTAACTTTGGCTTGAGTTTTGACACCTGTTTATATTTATCGTATTCTTTAAAAGTTTTGCGGACAGTTTCAGGGAAATGTAATACTATTTTATTTTTATCTCCGATTTGGCCACCTAAGTGGGGTTCAGTATTAGAGGAATTAACAGTAAAATCACCGAAATGTAGTTTTTAGTGTCTTGGCTTAATTCCGGCACGCTAATTTCATCACGCACCTGGCCGGTTTACGTTCCTTCTATTTCGTTTAATTTCTTTTTAACTCCCGTTTTATTTATTGAAATAGTCTCCACTTTACCTGCTCTTATTTTTTATAGTCGGATTTAAAATTTGTTTCGGTACTTCTTATAGTCATAGAGAGTTATAGAAATTTGTATTATTACCCATTAAAGTTGTTTAATTTACATTAGATTATAATAAATTTTGAACGAGTAAGTACAGCGTTAGTGGTATTGCTCATGCACAACCGGTTTAAATTTCACAATTTGTCAAGTTTACTACCGTGCCGTGGGCAGTACTGGTACTAAATCATAATCACACAATCACTGCGATTTTACTAACATTTCACTACCCAACAATAATATAACGAGTTATTTTGTCATTTAGTCTCCATCCCACGCACGAAGTAATTAAAAACTAAAATAAACAGAACGCTTTGAATCGTAAAAAGAGTATCTATGTCGGTTATAAATGAGTGCAGATGAACGTAGGAGCAATAAAACTGATTCAAAGTCACGGAAATAAATCTTACGAGTGTTCAAAAGTATAGGTGAGAATATTTGGTTGGATATAATGTATTTGTTCGTAGCAAAGCACGCGCGCTCCGCGAGGAATGCCCGTTAAAAAGATATCGATCTAAACGCCACATGTGATCGAATCTGTTGATATGAGCAGGTAACGATGAATTAATAAAATTTTGGGAATTTGCAATAAATAAACATGATGACGAAATGAACTATTCCGCCAGCTGAAATACTGCGCATACGAGATTGATTTAATAGTGTAATATAACTTTGCGACAGGTTAAGATGAAATTTATCATTCGATAAATTTATGAAAAGTTGTTTGGTTCTGATGATTTGGATGGGAATATGAAGGCCAAGGAATTATTTCAGAGATTTGATTTCTCAGAAGCCTTTTAAAATCTCCGTCGGTATGTGAATGAAACTATATATAATATTTTGATTTATAAACTTCTGCGTCATTTTCTGAACGTCACTCTGTTTAATTGGTAAGTCATTGTGAGGGTCGTACATACAACTATTTCCAAAGCGTTGCAATAAAAATTGGTCCAGATTCCAACATCGAAAATAAGACGTTTTTTGGTCGTCTGCCAAGTTCATTATGAGCGTTCATGAAATTTCACATTTGAATTATTTTACTGTCAGACTTATGGCCGTTACTTAAATATTTGGTAAACAGGAAAAATATAGCTATAGATCGATCAAATTTAATGGGCTCACTAAAATAACTGTGCTAAGTGGATCACAGCATTATTCTGTAGAAGATTGGGAAATGATTACAATATTTTAGCTCTTTGTTTGAAATGTTACAAGATTTAATGGAAGGATAATCAATCCGAGAGAATTACACTTATTTATTGTTAACACAACAATTCAACATCTGAATTACCCCAATTGATTTGAAAAATGTTGGACTTACATATTTATGTTATTTATTATTTTATATTCTTTATTAATTAGACCCCTTTTCATATCATATTAACTATGTAATTTTTTTAATCCTACATCTAACAAATATCTGTTCAATTCCTTTTTCAGTTTACCTTTATTGATACTACACTTCTTGATATACCTTTTGACCCTACACAACAAAATGTTTAATACATATTCATCACATAAGAATTTAATTTTTACATACTTTAAAGTTGTCTTTGAAATTCATCAAACAGTATTCCAAATAGTAATCGATTTATAGAAAATACTACCACCAAATTCCTTTAATATAGTAGCAGTGAGCCGATGTACATTGCATAATTCCAGCTTGCAACGCAATCCAACAATAGAACAGCGCTTATGAATCATCTGCCTGATCCATTCGCAGCCGAAGATTATCGAACTGGAACACTAACACTTGCTGGATGCATTAAAATGCACGTGAACCTAATTTACACCCGCAAATAATCCTCTTGACGTTGCAAACTTTAACAAAGTAGCAGTTGATGCATCAAACGATATGACATTTGTGGCTAATAACACTATATACAAAGAAAGGCAGTACGAAGACACAAACAAATGCGAGTCGCACTGTCCAAGTGTGCATCTAAACGAATCTCGCCTTTAAAACGTCTCACAGGTTGACAGGATGTAATATGATGTACACTTCATGTTGTGTGTCAGTGTGCGTATGTCAAATTAAAGCGCATCATCGTAATGTGCTATTTGTTATAATCTGCTAATAAGTTCAAGACATTAAAATATCACGCGTCTCGCATCCGCGTAACAAAGCTGGAAACCAATGATCACGTTAACTAGTGCCCCCTTATTTATAGGTCGCCATCTGTCAGATCGTAACCGTTCCAATTTCAAATTCAAACAGTGTTTTTAATTGGATTGTATTTTTGTTTAAAGTGTTCCTAATAAGCTGGCTGGAATCACGCACATTGTTACAGTAGCGAACACATCGAAGTGTGTTTACCATTTCGCAATTATATCCATTGATGTATTGGTTTGAAATGGTAGTGTGCGCGCGTCCGACTGAGATGTAACATCTTCTGGATCTGGAACTGATTAGCGCGTGCGCATGTGTTAGTTAATACGTAGTCGTGAATAGATTTCTATGTGTTGTCCGGCATTAAGTACGCTTTAGATTTTATTATTTAATGAATCATCTTAGGGCTATAGAAATAGTATGGAATTCTTGCACTGCGTTGAAAAGCCAGTAATAATAGAATATAGGCGCATCTGCCCCACTGTGTATGTTTTAATATTATTACTGTACGGTTTGAATGATATTCCATTCCATGTTTATTTCTGCGCGTTTTATGTTTTTAATTGCGATTCTAAGATTATTTTTCTTCTGTCAACAAAAAATTTAGTGCTGTTTTTATACCTCCGTGTGACCGATGACAGAATTAAGGTTGTTTATATTCTTGGATTGAATTAAAATTATGTGGAATAAATTAGGTCATAAGACATGATGACTATCTTCATAACATTGTAACGTGGGTGTATAAATATTTGTTCGTCTGACGCCTCGTGGTTGTAGAAACGTCTGAAGTTATTAAAAAAATCACACATCATAGAATATGATATATTAATGAAGAGACTCAACGGATTTTACTAACAAATAAAACCGTCACCGTGGCCTATAATTCAAGAAAATAAATCCTATATCATTACGAGACACCACTACGAGAATGTTTAAAAAAGCACTCGATCACATGAAGTCTAGTAAGTAGTCAATGGCTATATGGTTGATGACAGCGCACCGTCCCCTAAGACGACGGTTCAATTTGTACCATTAGTGCACAGAATTTCCGCTCAGTCAATCAAACCTCAACAGCTCAGTAGGTAAGGCACCTGGTGAGAAAATTCGGGGATGTGGGTTCGATTCCCAGTCGAGGTGAAAAATGTTGAAGGTACACTGAAATTTGTAAATGTGTTAGTTTTGCACGACATAGTGCTTGTAATAATATTTAGAAATATAGTACATACTACATGATAGTAACCAACTTTATATTAAGCTATGAACACAAACCAAACATTTCTCAAACTTGCTTGTAAGTCAAAGGTATTTTACACAATCACGGTGCACTTTATTACGCTGACCATACAATAGAATGTCCATTTCGTAACAATCTCACGAAACTACGTAAATCTGAAATTAACGTGTCCATTAAAACCAATTTCCATAGAGCCATAACACTTCTCTTACTTGTATACATTTCCGCATAGAAATTGAGAAAATGAGAGGCCCTATGCATTGGTTCACGTTTGAAACGCGGCCTAAAGCAGTGCCATTAATGTCGATCATTAAATATGAATTATAAATATAAAAGAAAGCACAAGAAAAGCAATCACCGTAGTCCATTATTAGATTAAATATGTCGGTGTTGCGTTGGTCTTTGCTTTTCAATGTGTGAGTAAAGCGTGATCACATAATGTAGTATTGAGCGGTCAGAACGTGCGTCACAAACTCTTTGCAATCACTTTATCACGCAAGAAGTCGCAGTAGGTACTTACTTCAAATACCATAAATTACTGAACACTGATTCAATGACGATTGAGCTTTTACGAAGTCCAAATTCAATGAATTAACTTCAGATAGTAGACTCTAAAAGTTTATTCGCGTTAAACATAACAATTTGGCACACACAACTTCATTCTGAAACTACTTGTTTTACTATCACTGATTCACTGATTTCAAATATCGAACAGAAAACAAACTCAAGCGAAACCATTTTATTATAACCTGAATATGACATAGTACTTCAGCAATGGATGAGTAGGTAATTCCCGTGGAGGCCGTGTCTGGATAGGTACAAACTAAGCAGCAACATTTTGATTGCCGTGTCGTTCGTCATAAGTTCGTCATAAGTGACGAATTGCACTGCGCTCATCATCCTGAGACATAAAGTTGTTAAGTCTCATGTTCCTGTAATCTCGCCTACACCCATGCCCTTGAAACCGGAACATAGTAATGTGAACATTACTGCTCGTTGGTAGAAAAACCTAAGTATGGAGTTCTACTTCCTCTACATTTTGATACCTTTTACGGCATTCCATTATCCTACATCAAACATCTAATTTTTGCATGGTGGTAGGGCAATTTTCAAATGTCCGCCTGGCCAGCTACCACCCTCAAGTTGAAAATCTGTCGCCAAGCACCTAACGGTGTGTTCCAGCAGCTATCCTTGAGAGCCAGTAACTCTAGGTTAGTCTGAACAACATCCTCGACCACATCATCACTCACCATCAGGTGAGATATTGGTCAAAGGCTAACCTATCAGGCATAAAAAAAAACTACATTCATGTTAAACACTCTTGTAATATTTATTATCCCTTCTACTGATATGCTTATATTACCTACACTTATTAGTACTCTTAAATTTTATGTCATTTTTGCTAAGTACTTCCGATAAATTAATTCATAATTTTGTCTTTCTATTTCTACCCCACACAAATAATTTGCAAAACAAAGAGAGTGTGGGCTACATTGATATCTACGAATATATTTTAGCCTTTGACCACTGTATCATTTGTTTGTAAGCGATGAATATGATTGAAGATGTGATCATGCTAGCTTAACTTATAATGTGAGAAGCCCTAGTCTCTTAAGGGCAGTTTATAACGTCGTGCATTATTAACTGATATTTTTTGACGATCAACGCCTAAGATCACGTGTAGAAGCTTGTAACGGAAAATAAATCATAATGTGAATTAAATAAAGTTCAATATTAATGCTCGCTGCACGTGGTAGCTATGACCTTTTGTTGTCCGAAATGAAATATTTGTTAAATCGATGAAATTATCTGATGTAAAAATTTTCAAGGCGGATTTGTTGAGGATATAAATAATCATATTTTTGAAAGATAGTGAAAATTCATCATTGTTAATAAGTTCTAAAAAATAAAATTAAAACAGCTGCATTTCAGATTTTTTTCACCTATTAATCAAGTAGTTATGAAAAAATCTTCAGGACGGATTCGTTGCCAAAACGTCCGTACGTAACATTGTTTTTTTATCCAAATAATAATGCTTTGAAGAAGAGATTATCTTTACAGTGACCAAAATCATAACTTTCAAAGTATAAATATGTACCACTAGCTTTCCGGGCGCGGCTCCGCCCGCACGTGTCGGTTATCGCGCAAAAACATTAACCTCTTTTTGCGCAGTTGGATAAAAACTATCCTATGTTTTTCCCGGGTCTCAAACTATTTCCATACCAAATTTCATTCAAATCGGTCCAGTGGTTTTGGCGTGAAAGCGTAACAGACAGACAGAGTTACTTTCGCATTTATAATATTAGTACTGATTAAATGAAATTGGTTATTTTTTCAACATGGTGTAAATATCATTTATCAATTAGTTATTTGATGCCCTGAAGAAGAGTTTATCTACAAAGTGACCAAAATCAGGAAATCGCCATATCAATTTGTTGTTTGATGCCGTGAAGAAGAGGTCATCCTCAAAATGACCAAAATCACGTAAGCAGCCCCATAACTTCTAGAGTATAAATATCTACCATTATAAAATCGGTTATTTTTTAAACAGGGTCTAAAAATCTTATATTAATTTGTTATTTGAGCTGTCATTCAAATAGTATCATTTAATATCATAAATACGACACCAAACATAAAACTCTTAACTTTATTAACCCAAAATAAATCAATTTTACCAATATTTTCTCATTATTACCACAGATGTCACACCATCTTGAAATAGGTGGTAATTAATCTTATCCGAGAAAACAGAATATTTTACTCAGTGGCTACTAAAAAGTTGTTTATTATGTGTGCCAATGTCACAACTACAAAAATACTGAAATAAACGTTACGCTATTTTATTTTGGGAATGCTTAATTTGACCTGAATATGATTAGAGACTTTTCAAAGTGAAATAATACTCTTAAGATATCTAAAGCTGTACTAAAAAAATTACATTTATTACACTCCTAGGTGCAAAAAATATATAAAATATTTTAAATGAAACGAAATAACTTTCAACTATAGTACATATGAAATAACTTGTTGAAGTCCATGCAGATTCAAAACACTGACCTCATATAATCATGGTCCGACTTCCACTACTTATTTCAAACATTTCAGTCTTGGAACTCGGTTCTGTTATTTTTAGGATTCCGCACCCAAAGGGTAAAAACGGGACCCTATTACTGAGACTTTGTTGTCCGTCCGTCTGTCACCAGGCTGTATCTCAAGAATGGTGATAGCTAGACAGTTGAAATTTTCAGAGATGATGAACTTTTGTTGCCGCTATAACAACAAATATAAAAAAATTGGCCAAAAGCGAGTCGGACTCACGCACGTTAAAATAAAAAAAGGTTAATATATGAAGTCTAATGTTGTATAGCTAATGGTACGGAACCCTTAGTGCGCGAGTCCTACTCGCACTTGGCCGATTTTTTAATTTATAATTTAACTGTTTTTGTGATGCGCACTGCTTACAAGATACTCATCTAAAACACTGTTCACCTTCGACAAGATTTGCAATTACTATTAAATCATACAGGTACGCAAATACTTTTTTCAGTTAATTGACATTACGCAAATCACCTCGACGTGGCTATCACGTAAATATTTTAGTCCAAAATGCGCGAGAATCACACAAAACATTACTAAACACAAGAAGAAAGTACGGAATAAAAAACTGCCTTGATATTATTTGATCAAATAATATCAAGGCAGTATTTTTTAATTCTAACCCTTTGGTGTAAGATTCCTTAGAAACAATTTGTTAATATCACGATTTTGTGGGCTATATAGACAACATATACGTTAAAAAAATATTTTTAATCGTAATGTAGGAAATATAATTAAATTCAATATAATTGCAATTATTCACGATAAAGGGGGCAGGCGGGCATCGGCAAAATGCCCTATCACCATGCTGTAACGACTGCCATCCTAAGACCACAACCGGGACCGACGGCTTAACGTGCCCTTTGAAGCACGTACGCGCTCAGTAGTAATGTCACAAGCAGTCACCAATCCAAGTCATGTCCGTGGCGGAAGTTGCTTGACTTATTTCTTAATATGATTACCGGGATGTTAAGCGAAAATCAAATTGTACTAATATTTTTTTTACGCCCCGTGCGGGAATTAAATTTTGTGCTATAATAATTTGTAAAATATTGTTTAACTTAGCAGATCGAATAAGAAAGGCTAAGCAAACTTCGCAACGAGCGCATCAAAATATTAGGTTGAAAATACTGATTTGTCAATTCTAAATCCATTAACATACTTTTCTGGTTTCACAACGGCAATAACCCAAGCGACACCTTCATAACAAAACCGAACCTTTCTATTGTAATTACATTTATAAACGTCGACTATAATGACTCCACTCATAATAGTAAGTGCGTTCATTGCGTTACTATGACTCATTAAGGGTCAAACCGACCCACACCGACTCAAACTGAAATTACCTAAAGTGTGACGGAATCTGATAATGTCCCGGGTCTAAGAGGCCCTATGAGCGTGGCAAATGGCACGATGGGTTGTCGCCTAATGATTCTGTTATAACAAGTCTTTAGTTGAAATGGTCTTGCTGGTGAAGCTATGGGGAACGTTAAAATAATTAAGTAGTAATTTATAATGAAATTTTATAGATTTTTTATGTGGTTATGACGGAACAAGCTCGCGGCCCACCGCGAACTAACCTCCGCCTATAACAGATGCATTTCTTTACAAGTGACGGATTGTACTGCACCCGTTATCCTAACACAGTTAAGTGTCAAGCACTGCTGCCGGAACATACTGTTAGATGCTTGGCGACAGATTTTCTAATTGAGGGTGGTAGTAAGCCACGCGAGCATTTGTGTAATGCCCTGGATTGAACCATGGACCTGCCGCACGACAGTCCACAGCTACCACCACTCGGCCATCAGTTTGAGCATATAGGGCATACATGTTATGCGTAACTTCATCACATTTACCGGAACTTCCACCGTTGAACAAGATCCCATTGGGGGGATTTGCTAAATCCCCACGCTTAGCAGGCGTCTTGAGGATCGCAGTAGAAGTTGTCAGTTTTTCAGAAGGCGCTTCTGACCTTTCGGTAATTTTCCCTTAGTTGCCTCTTACGACACCCATGGGAAGAAATGGAGGGGCTTATATTCTAACCCGGCACGCCATGGGGGAACCATATTTATTTTTATATTTTTTTATGCTATTGTGATCTGTGTGTGAACTCTACCTATAACAGTTGCAATTCGTCACAAGTGACAAACTGCATTGCGCCCATAACTCTGAGACAAAAAATTGTTAAGTAATAGTAATAAAAATGTATTTCGGTACCGGCAATTTTACTCATATAAAGTAAAAAGAGCTCCTGGTTCCTGAACTTGGTTCATATAGACCCTTTGATTGGTTACATGCCTCCTGTGTTCTAGGTTCCAAGTGTCATGTGCCTGTAATTTCACTAGCATCCAAACCCTTCGAACTGCTTGGCGGTAGAAATAGGTATGGTGGTAGTACTTCTCCGGACGTGAACAGTGACGCTCTGCAACTGTAATGGACAGGCCTGACGCTGACCATTATGCTGGTTATTTGTTTATCTCATCACTTATAATCATAAAAAAGCTAAATATAAGAGAAGAATTAATACACCTATGATGGTTAAAGAAAAACAGTTGGAGCACGAAATTTCGGCAGAAATAGCCGTACCCAAGTGACCAAGTGGTTTAGGCATCCGGCGTGAAATCGGAGGACGAGGGTTCAATTCCCGCCAGGGGCATACATTTTTGTACTCCAATAATTTACAAATATAATTAATACACTTTTAAAGACTTTCCTTATGATTGCATCACTATCATCTACCAAGTAACATTAGTTGCTGACTGTACCTACACTTAAGATATAATACCTTCAATTTCCTCATGCTATAAAAATGTAAAATTTAATGCATCCAAAAGGCTACTAAAAGACGGAGAAGCAAAAACAGATCGGTTCTTCGTCATCCAGTAGCAAACATTTATACCCTTTTCAGTTCCCTGAAGCTACATCTAAGAAATCATTCATTGCTTCAGAAAACTCCCTACACATAAAGCATTATTCATTAACAGACAACAGACAAACTTGTATTGTCTTCCACACGTCTTGGAGATAACTCTCCAAGTGATAATTTATTAATTCTCCATCCCTTTGTTTGTTTATGATCAATGTATCGCTCCCCTAAACCAGAGGAATGAAGAGTGTGTCGTGTAGATGTGTCATTCAGAGGTCATTTTTAGTTCTTGTTCTAATCACATGGAAGCGAAAGTATGTATATGTATGTGTGTTTCCTAGCCTCACACTTTTAATACGGTTTGGATGGAGGATGAAACTTTTAATATATATGAACATATTTATATATACATACACATTCTTAAGGTTCTGGGGGGTTAGAACTTTGACTAACATTTTTACTTCGGTTTATTGAGTGCCGAGGTAGATTGATATAATAGAAAGCGGTGAATCCACATGTGTGAGCCAGCATGGCATACGCCAAAACTATGTATATGCGTGTCTGTTATTTCAATGTACATTATGTAGCTAGTCTCTGCTTGCCACTTTTTCACGACCCGCGAAGAGAAAACCAGAAAATACGAAGGACAATTTATTTCTGTTTCACATATTATATTTCTTTATGAAATGCAATCATATCGAACCCGTAGAAGGCTGTGATTAGCAACCATTGTATGTGCATGTTCCTGAGTTGTTATCTTTATTTATTAAACATACATTTTTGTAATAAACTTGCATATACTTGTTACTGCTTTTAAATGGTCCTTTATGCTAACAGCTATGCTGTAAACGATACTTTAGTTTAATAGACCTAAACAGTTATATTCATTCATGGCCAGAAGTTCATTTTCATCCTCCTAGACCATTTTTGTCCGATAACTCCCAAAAACAGATTTTTATCTAATTGTTTTATGACTGTAAAGCCAAACCATTAAAATCATTTCACCCCCACGCCTAATATGAAACTAAATATCATATCTACAACTTAATCTTAATCTATGTCAAACAGCCTAATGATAAGACTTTTGTTTTCGTGATTACACTTTGTTAATATACTTTCTTAATTAAAGGAAAGTCGAAGTTAATTTTGTGCGATATAAGCGATAGCAAGTTTGACGTTACCTCCTGCTAATGAGTTTGTAATCTTAACGTTGGCTGATCAGTTAATGTAATCGTGATTTTCATTATTTTTAATTAGCATTGATCGGAACTTTTACGGAAGGGCTCGTAGCGAAGTTCGATTAGCCGTTCTGAACCGATCAGCAAAGTTAAGCAATCATGAGTTGGATGGGTGACCGCTGGTGACATTACTACTGAGCGCTTCCGTGCTTCGGAGGGCACGTTAAGCCGTCGGTCCCGGTTGTTGTCTTAGGATGGCAGTCGTTATAGCATGGTGGTAGCTACCACCCTCAAGTAGAAAATCTGTCGCCAAGCACCTAACGGTGTGTTCCGGCAGCTGTACTTGAGAGCTAGTAATTCTAGGTTAGCCTGAACAACATCTTCGGCCACATCATCACTTCCCATCAGGTGAGATAGTAGCCAAAGGCTAACGTATCAGGCATAAAAAAAATGTTGTTCTCTCAGCAAAATATTTCCTTTTCTAAGTATTAATCATAAACATGATATATATATATTGTTATAGGTAGGTACGTCTTATTGCTCAAAATGTGCAGAAAACTGCATTACACCGGTGTAGTCGACAATTTCTCCATATACAGTTCACGCGCATTTTTCACAAATTCCTGCATAATCTTGACCGTTCTCCTGCAAAACAATCCAAACCTAGCCTTTGGCTCTATTCTCCTATCAATCTCACAGATGATAGCCTATCGCTGGCTAGAACCCGATGCATAATGCTCGGCTCAGATAGCTGTCTCGGGCACGAAGCCTCCAAGCTTCGCAATTTATTGTTTCACGATCTCAAGCCAGCTCATTATTAAAACGGTTTGATACGTTTGGAGGTGTTGCTGAAGCCCTGAGGCTTGGCCGCGCCAATTACTCGCGGATCGCCGTTGTTGTTTGACTTTAACAGCCCGCTCGACTTTTACTGAAGTTGAATCCTATCTATGTTGCCCTGGTACTTCGATGTTTTTACGGTAATTAGTTAATGAGTTTTTTTAGCTTTATTATCTCGCTATCATGATATGTTCCGAATAACTTAACACATATTCATAAACTTAAATTTTTATGTTTAAGGTTATGAATACGTTTAAATAATAACATATACATATGAATGTTTTATGAAAACGTCAAATTAATATTTTAAAAAAACATTAAAAATAGATTAGAACTATCATGTGACAAGTCAGATTAATTTCTTGCTAAACCGATGTGAAATCAAACACCACGTTCTCTGGCGGAATAATTTTCGACGCTTTTTGCTTCTGCACGAATCATCATCCCAGAGGCACGATGGAGAAATCTTGTAGAATCGAAACGCGACAAAAAAATTTCCGGCTAGGAAACGTGCCTTTTCTGATGTAATGTCGGCTTAACAGGAAATTCTGATTGATTTTCCGCAGATATGTTTTGTAAAATAGGAACGAGTGTTATTATTATTTATTTTTCTTTTTAATATTCTTTATTATTTATCGTGGAATTCTGGAAAGTTACACCTCTATCTATCCATATGATTAAATAGAAAAAAAAGCATAAACGAAATAAGACATCTGAAAAAGGTTGATTTGAAAAGTTTTAAAGTAATATTTGAAAACCTAAATGAAACAGATATGATATCACAATAATCGTTTGAATGTTTAATACTGTCACAAAATTTGATGGCTTTTGTCTTCGTCCATATATTTATATTGTATCGAAAGTTTTTGTAGATACCAAAAACACGTCATTGTTATTGTCCTCAACAAAAAACATTATTGTTTTCTAATAAACAATAAGCCGTCGCATAGGTCAATTCAAATGACAAGAATCCATTAGCCGCACAAAACGTCGATTAAACATCGACCTAAAACAATTTTCTCCAACTTCAACAAACAAAATCGATTGGGCTTAATTGCCGTCTGATCAATAACTAATTGTGTTCACCACACGTACGACGATAAAGCATAATTACTGGCTGCCGGCCAAATGAATCGATCCACATCAAACCCGAGGTTAATCCATCATTTAGATATTACGGCCCGATTGAAGCTTACCGTTTTTAATTTCCAAAATTACACCGGCAGTAAACTCGAAGGCGCCTAAACACGTATACATAATTACCGTGTCGTAAATTGTCGAACATGAGGGGGTATTAACTGGGAGCTTGAGGGGGTTGCTGGTACTCCCTGACTCCTCTTACCCTCCCTTCACACTATCGCCTACCTGTCGTGTTATTTCTGTAATCACTTCCATTCTGAAACGTGACATTAATTAAAATTTAGTTTCAGGCCATTAGTTGCCATCGCGTTCCTTCAAGTTTCATTTTTTCCTAGTAATTATAGAGTGCGGGTGCGACGCTAAATGGGCACAGCAATGATGAATAACATTGTATTGAAGGCAGACATGAATTTCGTATTCAAATTAGTGCGACTAATGTGAGGTGTGGATTTAAATGTAAGCTTTGCTGCAATGCGCTTTTATTAAATGACTTGTAATTTTTATGTAGGAAATTAAAATATCGGATACCCACAACAACGATGGCCTTCAGAAGGTTCAAGTGTGTCATGCATTGATGGTCAAGTTGAAGGTCGTTGATTTCTATAAATATCTGCCCTAATAAATCTATACATTCTTTGATCATTTAAGATCGATACTGTCACAATATGACACGCCTAGTTTAATAATTATCACACTACTTCACAATTCTAATGATTATGTTAGCAACATGCTTAATATTGTTTTCATATACTAGGTTCCTCCCTTTTTGTCTGCATTGTCATCCTATATGATGATATTTAAATCAGTAATCCATATAATCATTATCATATTACGATTTGGAAGCACTCATTGCGGAGTTTACCTCGTATTTTTTCACCGATCAACATCTGCTGCGGTCAATTCTTGGATGGGTGACTGCTGTACCCCCCCTATTGACATTTGCTTTTGAGTGCTTCTATATTTTGCAAGGCACGTTAGAAGGGAACTAACCCGCGTAGAATATTAAGAACCTACACAAGATCAATGATTCGTATTTTCCTGTTTTCTACTAGATAACTGGACCAAATCAACTTATTTTTAGGAAGAGTATACGCGCCCAATATTTTATGATGTGTTTGAAGATATGTCCAGGCTAATCTAGAATTACTGGCTCTCAAGGACAGCTGCCGCAACACACCGTCAGGTGCCTGGCAACATATTTTCTACGTGAGGGTGGTAGCTAGCCAGGAGGACATTCGCAAAATGCCCTACTACCATGCCTCTCTGATCATGGCGGTAAAAACGGGATATTTTTAGTGTCATATTTTCATTAGTAATAATTAGTTATTACTATTAGCTAACAAGGCAACTACAGTGGACAGGCTTAGAGGAGACCTAGATATAATGTAAAAAAAACGATAGCTCTAAGGTATTATCCAGGAAAATACTTGGGGAACGCATCTGTGTGGAGATTCGCAGGAAGACATGTGTTGGTCCCAGTTATTGTCTTAGATGGCAGTTTTTACAGCATAGTAGTAGGTCATTTTAATGCTCGCCTGGCTAGCTTCCTGCCCCAAGTAGAAAAAATGTCGCCAAGCTCCTAACGGTGTGTTCCGGCAGCTGTCTTTGGTCAGTAATTCTAGGTAAGCTTTAATAACATGTTTGACTACATTATTAGGCGGAGACAGTGGCCAAAGGCTATCTTACAAGAATAAAACAATAAAATAAAATTAAACTACTAACTAACTATGTTTATATGTTTGTAATAGAAAATTCCGATGCACAGCAAATAATTATAACATTTTTTTCACTTATAGGTCCACTAAATCTGGCAAAAACATCGGCTATACGGCTTTCTTCTAACCATAGCTCATATTCAAAAGACCGTGTGATTAGAAAAGTGACCAAAGACTGGTTTTTAGTTTGGTTAGGCTCGTGACTCGTGAGATTCTACCGGTAATAAGGTTGTGTATACACTGTGCGCCGAGTTATTAATTAACAGGTCGACAGCAAACAGAGAGCCGGCGGCTACTGGACTGCGCTCAGTACACAAAGATATTTACTAAACGAGACTTCGGAGCGGAGCGCGGCGTGAAGAATCTCATTACCGTGATTCTTAGAAAATTGGAAGTGAGAAATGAGCTTAAAAAGATAAAACGGTAGCGTATAGAGCTCTATTTTTTATGGTTTAAAGTGTATCGCACCTTAATATTTGATTGAGTGGTTATTACCATTTTTATATTTATTTGTGTGGGTGTAGATTAACCGTGCAGCTCCTGGCTTAACAATATAAAGTTCCATATCTTCCAATTGAATTGCATAAAAAGTGACTAAAGGAAACAGTGAAACAAATAAGCAGCATGCCACTTCAGTATGAGTAAGGTGTTGCTTAGTGCACGGCACGTCTCTTAACTATCTTAACGCTCTCATTAACCGCAATGTAGCGAATGTTCTACCAACACGATTATTGCCAAGGAGTGTTGATAAGACATCATACCTACCCCTCGTATATATACGTGGGTAGGAGTAGGAAAGTTATGTAAGGTAAACCTTCATACCGCACCCCTAGATGAAGACTCCGGCAACTCAAAAAACCTCATTTTTCAGAAATGACGAAAAACTGTTTTTAGGGTATATAAGAAAGATATCAAAGATCTAATGAGAGATTCGTAAAGGTAACGTTTTCTGAAGCTGTTTAATTAGCTTATTTGTATTTTATCAGTTAAAAACGTGGAAAATAACGGGATTTTTGAGTTACTCTAGTTTTGCAGCGGGAGTAAGCAAATTTTTTGTGTACTAAGTCAAGTTACTTTACTTTATCTGAAATAAAATTGAGTTACGTTACTTTTCACCCCAAAAATAAGATAACTTTTTGTCGGGGGTTTTGAGTTACTTATGCTATGAACGGGTGATTGCAACGTGCTAATCTTAGGAACGCAAGCTTTAGTTTTTATAGATCTAAAATAGTTGAAATAAATAAAATGTGTCCTCAAATAGAAAGTTATTTATTTAAGTACTAAATGAATAACAAAGAAAACTAAATACAATAATTAGTGTTATAAAATATTAGGTAAGTCCTTTTTATAACAGTTATTACTTAAATACTAGACATTTTCATGAAATTGAGATCGTACACGTACAATAATGAATAATTATGCGTTTTTAAATAATCACAGCAATAATACCTTTAAAAAAAACTCTTATCTCCCATAAAAAAATATAAATTTGAGTATTCTTATCTCTTTACGCACTATCAGAACAATCTTAAAATAAGTACAGCCTCTGAACAAACATTAATAAAAGCCAAAAACTATAAAATCAACCAGTCTTTATAAAATTCTCAGGCAGTCTCTATTTTCATCTTAGTTTTACTTACTTAAGTAATAGTACCTACCACAGTCTTAAAATTGCAAATCACAGTTTATTTATTGGTCTATTATTCTTAATCAGTACTCTCTAATCAATTAAATTTGTTAATGGCACAGAATTCTTAAACTAGTCTACCTACTTCTACTATAAAAATTGTAATGGCAACGTCATTACAAAACATTTTTGTAAAAACTATCATAGGCTTCGGAATCACATCTTTGTCTACAAGTTCTTTAATATCTTTCTTTTTTGCTTCAGACAAACGAATTTTTTCTGTGTATGCTCTACTCAAACTCAAATTTATTGTATTACCAGGTGTTGACTCTACTGTGCGTCTAGTTTTTCTCTTGTTCACCCAGCATTTTTTAAATTCAGTCTCTGCAAAGGAAGTTTTATAGAAAAAGGCCATTGGACTTTCTTTTTCTACTTTGAGGAGTTTTATATCATGCCACTTAACTTGGTTGTTACTTTCATCGGTATTAAAATTTGTACCCCAAACTTCTTGCAACACTTTTAAGTCATAAAAGCGGTCATGTGTCATTTCATGCACTTTGTATGCTGGTCCAGATTTTTTGGCAGACCTGATCAATGTTGTATATTGTTGTGGTGTATAAATAGGGCCTGATTTTATGTGCCTTTTTACCTGCTTCTCAATGACACTATGGACATTATCCCCTTCGTTTTGCGAATGGCCTCTAATTAAAAACTTATGAGTGATAGACTTCACTCTCATATTGAACACAGCATAGGCATAAGCAGACAATAAGTACTTGTTTTTTTGTTGCCCGCAACAGTTGTCTGAGTAAAATATTAGATCTATGTCTCCAGTGGGATGATTATTGAGCAGCATTTCGATGAAAGCTAAAACACAGCTTCCGATTTCTACTGAACCACGTTTTCCTTCAGTTTCATCCCAGAAAAAACAGTCCACATTCTTTGCATACAAATCACTTATGGTAAAATTAAAACAATTTATTCTGGACTTGTAAAAGAAAAGAGACACTTGCCCTTTAGGAATAGGCATTACTGCCTGGAGATCATAAACGACTACTATAGCATCTGATTCTTTCTTGTCCCTTTCTTTCTCACTTCGCGCTAGGTCTTTCTCAAATAGATGCTGTTCGTAGGCTTGCTGCAATGTCAATTTTTTTTCATCATCCGCATTTTTGTAGCTCTCACACAAATCGCACAAGTCTTTTTTTGGGCTAAAAAAGCCAATGTTGAATTGATAGTTGAATATGCGTTGAAATGTTGATTCGGAAGCAAATGGCAAGTCATTAGCTTGGCGTAAGCTTTTATAGTCCCGGTAAATATCTGCTAATGACCTTTCGCTTTGAATGTATTCCCGAGTAGTCTGAGCTCGAAGATAGTGCGATTCAACCCGTGGAATTGAGTTGATAAATTGAACAACGCTTTCTTTAACTACAGGATCTATCGTAGGATGATTTTTATGTTTTCCTCTGTACTCTCCCTCTATAAACCCAGCTTCCGTCTTTTTGGTTAACGCTGTTTTAATTACTTGATCACCTAAATCAAGCGTGGCCTTAAAAAAGGTCTTGCAAACACGAATGCGCGAGTTATTTTCTTCAAAATAGAAGGCCGTATTTAGAGCCCGGAAGTTTTCCGTACTTGAGTATCGGTATTTGGGCTTTATTTCATGGGTATGTCGTACAATGTACTCCCTCTGTCGCTGAAGGTCACCGAGTTTCCAAAATGCTTCAAACCATTTTTGACGAGTTGTTAAGGTGATCTTGGTACTACATTTCAAACGACACTTTTCTCCGCAAGGTGGTCGAATTTTGCGAGCAGGAATTTCTTTTTTTAGTTTACCCCTCGACTTGTAAGATTTGCCTGAATTTTTGAGGGTTTTGTTTATATTGACCTTCCATGTCTCCGGTTGCCTTAGTTTCTTTTTACATTGTTTTGGCCCTTCTTGCGCTAGAGTCTCATCACTTGGATTAATATTTTGACCCAGATTGTGATCCTCGTAGTTATTATCGGCATTGTTATTTTCGTTGCGTTGAATCTCGCAATTAGGGCCAGTATCGTCATGTTCATTCGTTGAGTTACTACTGCTGCTGCTAGAGCTACTGCTCGAGCTACTACTCGAGCCTGATGAACTCGAACTGCTAGACGAAGACGAAATGGAGCGAGTTCGTGGCATTTGTGAAATAGGCGAGTTACGCAAGGGAGAGAAAATTATTTTTCTTTTGGGAATAGGGTCTTGATAGTGCGGATCTGCATCGGAATCGTCGAAATCGCTTTCATCGCCGCTCTGAACTGGCGAGGTAGCATACTGACGTTTAGGAGCTCGTCGTCGTTCCTCAGCGTTTGTAGGCTCATTAAGACTCAAAGAAGATTCTAAAATGCTCGGTGATGGAGCTAACCTTCCTTCAGCTGGCAACTCAGGCTCGTTAATACTATTGAGCGTTACTATACCAGGAGATGTAATAGGTCTTGAATCATCTGTTGCTGCTGGTTGCTCAGGATCCTCTTTTTCTTCGTTAATCATTTGTACCATGAGTTTTCCTCGCCCCGTCATCATCCTAAAAATAAATAATATTCAAATTCAATAATGAATCAAGTAAAGTCAACCAACTCAAAAAACCCTCAAAAGCACGTACTGTGTTTAGTTACTGTATAACAAATAAAATAAAAAAATTGAACCTTTCATAAACAACCTATTTTCTCTTTAAAAATTACAAATTTCATTGAATAGGCAAAAATAAACAAAGTTAAAGTTAGATTCAACAAAACTACGGTAAATCGAAATTTACTTTTACTTTCATGTAAACCTGAGGAACTCGAAATATTTAAAAAAATATTGCAACATAAAATCATCAAAACCCCCGTAAATCAAAATTAACTATTACTTTTTACAATGAAATTTCAGCAAAACTCAATCAACTCAAAATAAATAAGAAACTTACTCAATAAATTTCGTGTAAACTCCAGCAACTCAAAATCTGCCACTATTCAAACGTGTGTCACTTACGCCAATCCGAAGACAACTAAAAATGGCGGACTAGTACTCGCGCCTGTCGGGGCAAGGTCATTTAAGTAAAGCAGCGTTTAGCGCCATCTTTTAACAATGGTTGAAGGTATCGTTACGCGAGTTATATTGATGCATAGGTCTTCGAGTCAGGAATTCGATAAGGCCACTAACTCAAAACTCGTACTTTTTGAGTTAGTGGGGTTTTTATCTAGGGGTGCGATACGTTACCTACTGAGTTAAGAACTACGCCTATTATTCATTAGTCAATTATATTATGATTTAATCAATTTAATAGATTTTACTTTTGAACAATCGACAGTTGCACAATCTTCTTCCAAGCAGTAAACACTAGTGTGTAAACACTACTTTGGTTAGGTATAAAGGGCAAAAGTAACTAAAGTTAGAGGAAAAACGAGACATATGAACTAACTCATCAGAGCGATAAGTGCAGTGTCAAGCAGTACGTGGATGGTATCATTGAATCTGTATTTATTTACCTAATAAACAGCCGTGAAGGGAACACGCCATCTTCGTTACCTTACCATCAGGCGGGCGACCCATCACTACACAACATAAAAAATACAACAGTAAAACTTTAAAAAATGTTTTCTGGATTTTTGAGATTCCGGTTCGGAGTCGTAGTCTTCATAATCTTCCACATAATTTATATAAGTTATGTAAGGTTAGGTATGTTAGCAACATGGATAGGCAGGAAACATTCGTGCTGCTTAATAAACATTAGATTACTATTAAAATAAGTAATATACATATTGAAGAACGGAAGTGATTATATATCAAGCTGAAATAACTCTTCAACATCTTGTCCTTATCCCTAGTTTTTAGTGTCGACACATTATGTTGTCTAACCATACAAACGACAACACGAGATTATTTCAAAAAAGTTTGGCTTTGATTTTATGGCTAGACTCTGGTATGACGCTAACCATTGTTGGAAAAGCTCCGTTACCAACTTAACTCCCCAATTATATTACAAATGGAAGCGCCATCTTTGAGTCAATTAGGTAATTAATTTCGTACAGAAACCTGTTGTGCACTTAATGCCCAACAATACCACGGTAATATTATGACCATACTCACCTCACGTCGAGTTGCTGATTTGGCGCATTTTTCCTTATTTAGTCGCATTATATGAACGACGGGAGGAATGATCCGTAAACAACATATTAAGGATACAATTTTTAATAAAAATGTAATTGTAATACAAATATGATTATGGAGATGGATATCTGAATGAATAGGTTATTGAGATTAAACATATACCTTATAAGGTCAGTGATAAAGAACAGCCTGAATTCGTTCAAAACTATTAAGTACTCGTATAATGTTGTAGAAAGTTATTCATAAGAAAATACATTATAGACTAGACCTTAATAGATATTTTCGTTTTTAATTTATATTGACGTAACTGTACTAGGCATATAAAGAATACTTATGAAGAATACTAAGATGAATGTTTTAACATTGAAGAGCATAAATTTTGATTCCGTCAAAATATCCAACTTTACAACCAACGTCATGTTTTAACAACGCCACGGAACCCAGTTGGAAAATTTTTTCAACACGTTTCAACACGAAGCTTCGTCAGAAGGTATTACAGACTCTTTGAACACTCGTTGGAAAAATTAAAGAGGTATATTTCACCACGTACAAACCAAAGACCTTAGTAATTAATGCAAGCTTACCTCTCTACCACGAAAACAGACCTCAACCTTTTTTTTCAACTCGTCTCACATGTTGACAGCACAAACATTTGTCCGAAGGCAAGAACCTTAAGTTTGTTCGCCACTTAAACGTACCTTTGCATATAGGTATCGATAACAAAACGATGACTCACAACACTATAGATACCGATTACTATAGGTTAAACCTTTTGGTGTCGACTTTTGAATCGATTTTTCGTGAATTTGATCGCGATTTCGTTGGGCGGGCGGCGTCGAAACGTGCGCTGACGCCGGTATCGAAACGGTATTAGCGCAGCTCTGCCTCAATAGAGTTAAAGTTGTATTTGTAAGCATCTTGTTGCATTCTAAAGGGCGCCCATCCGTTTAGCATCATAATTGTATGTCGAGTGACATGACTCTTGTCAGATGAAATGTTATTTCAGTGTGGATGGAGATTGTTATTGTTAGTGGAATTGTACTTACTTACTGTTGGTTTCTGTCTATTAGCGTAAAGCGTATTTTAATGTGTCAATAAAAGAGTTTGTATAAAAAGCCTTGAAATGAATTCATACGTACTGGAATTTCAGTCGTTAACTGATACACTGAAAGATTTTGACTAGCAAAAAAAAATTCAAGTGCACTGACCATTTTTAACGAACCTTGCCACGTTTTAGAGATATTTTTTTATAAAATAATAGTTGCCTATTTGACAAGTAAGTTTATCAGTATAATTTTTGCTTATCACGGTCTTGCTAGGCACGTGTAAAATAGTATCATCGTTATAATAATATAACTCGTAGTGACGTTAACTTGATCAAGACTAGAGTTTTTTTTAATACATTCCCTTATACGAGTATTTCGGTACATATTATGCTAATTCAATTGTTAAAGTAAATCATTACTCTAATACTTCGATCATAAGACACATTTATGATTGAAGCTCTAATATTGTAAGTGCGATAGTTTATTTCTATATTTGTTACTCCATCGGGCTGAAACGGCTGTACCAATTTAGATTAAACTTGGACTAAAGGTATTATAGGTACTGGATTATTACTGGCACCTATTTTATGACTATCGATAGATAATCTTATAACTTGTATAGTTATCGTCATCAGCTGGCAACAATTATGGTATTTATAACTAACAAAATTTAATTCAAATCATATTAAATGTATCTTTATTCACACTTGGTACTAACTTGCAACTATTATTTTAGAAGTCCATTAGTTAAATACAGCTTTAGCTAGTAATAAATAAGAATACGTTATCACGAAACCGCCATTTTTCTATATTCTATAATTTCAATCAGATTTTGCAGCAACAAGTTACATAATAGGGCCACAGTTTTCATAACTGTCTACGCAGGTGAAACTGCAGGGCACAACAAGTATTGGAATAACCTATAATTACATATTCTTATTCCATAATTTATGCAGAATATTTAAATTATTAATAATAAAAAAAAAAATTGGATAGCGAAACTGATTATGAAGAAAACTAGATATTTTTATTTTATTAAAATAAACAGGATGTAACCCCGTGGAACCAGGTCTTTTTATTTAAAAATTAATAAATAAAAAGAACAGAAATTTATGAGATTAATATTATTTTGTACCTGTTATTTTTTGTCTCATAGTCACTCCTCAATAAATAAAGAAACCTCACACTAGATATAACAAAACTGTCATACTACTACTACATCTTTCAAAATAACAAATAAAACCCACTAATTTATAAAATCGTTACGCGTTCTATATAATTGTAACTGATGACTCCATTCCTACTTTTTATCGGGACGCGGAAAGTTATAATGAGATAGAAATCTATTTCGGAACCACTTCGGATAAGAATACATTGCATATCACCGACGTTCTTATTCCAGCAGAACCTTGAATATTTAATCGAAAGTGTTGACGCGACTTTGATTTATGCATTTCATAAAATTCGATTTTGAACGACGTAAAATCAAATATTATTATAGTATTTAATGGGTAACGTGGGCCTCTTTGTTTTATTAGTCTGGATATAAATGCGTTAGTAATTTTCTGGAGTGTTTACTACCTCACCTATGTAAATAGTTCCTTGAAATATATCAGGCGATCAGTTTTAATGGCTCTCGCGAAATATTCTTAATGACTGTTCTGTTTTCGTTGTTCTCTAGGGATATTTTATGATTATTGGTACTGTTGTGACGTAAATAAATAGCACTTTATGTGTTTTACAACAGTGGTTACATGGGAATAATGATTGCTGTGACCACCACAAATATAATAGCTTTTCTTGTGATATTACATTGGTAAAACCATAGTCACTGCAACTGTTGTATTGGATGAAAAACTTTATTAGCTATAAATATTTTTATTACTTATGTACCGTGGCGATTTTCATTTTTGATCTTTCAATATAAATGTAAATAATAATATTTTTCATCACGTAAGTGATAAAAATACTTATGTCCAAACCATGATAGTCTAAAAAAGGGTTTTAATAGAAATGTCGCAAAAAGTTTATTATCGTTATAGTTATGTACTCGTATAGTAACTATACCCAATCTGTGGTAACAGTTATCAAGCCTCTAGGTATTGCGTATAAATATGCGACTGTGGAGATTGTCTGGGTCTTCATAACGTTTATCAAACATATAAGATGTCCAGAAAATATTCTGTATAATAATGAATGACATTCAAAAGTTTAAACATAAAGAGTACTGAAGACTTGTGGGGTATGTCAGTTAAAGTGGCAGAGTCTATAATATGCATTATTGCACCATATTTAAAAACAATATTCAATCTTTGTGTTGATAAAGGAAACTTCCCCGACTTAATGAAACAAAGTAAAATCATTCCAATTTTGAAGTCGGGGGCTACATCTGACCCTTGCAATTACAGACCTATTTTTATCTTACCTGTTCTGAGTAAAGTATTCGAAAAAATTATGCTCAAACAACTTCTATCGCATTTTAATGAGCATAATATATTGAATGAGCATCAGTTTGGTTTCACAAAGAGCAGATCCACAACAGATGCAGGTGCTAAATTGATGTCACATATACTTGAAGCCTGGGAGAGGTCACAGGATGCTTTCGCCGTATTCTGTGACCTTTCTAAGGCATTTGACTGTGTAGAGCACCGCACTCTGATTCGAAAACTATCACATTATTGTATTCGTGGAAAAGCTCTGGATCTTATAAAGTCATATCTGTCAGACAGGCTACAGAAAGTTAGAATCAATGGCAATACTTCTTCCGGGTCTTTGGTAAGAATTGGAGTACCGCAAGGATCAATTTTAGGACCTTATCTGTTTCTAGTATATATAAATGATCTGCCTTGCATGGTTAAAAATTTCTGCGATATAGTTTTATTTGCAGATGATACCTCCCTGATTTTTGAAGTAGATAGGAGGGATAGTGAACTTATTCATGTAAATAATGTGTTATCTATGATCTCTAAGTGGTTCGCGGCTAATAATCTTCTCTTAAATTCAAAAAAGACCAAATGTTTAAAGTTTTCTTTACCAAATGTTACTTATGTTGAACCAAACATTAAGCTTGGCCTAGATAAACTCTCTTTTGACAATGCGACAGTCTTCCTGGGAATTAAAATGGATTCAACTTTACAGTGGAATCTACTTATACATGATCTATCCGGTAGATTTAGTTCTGCTGCATATGCAGTTTGTAAGATAAGACAGCTAACAGACGTAGCTACTGCTAGGCTCGTTTATTTCGCGTACTTCCACAGTATTATGTATTATGGTGTATTGCTGTGGGGAGCTGCTGCTGAGTTAGAGGCAATCTTTATCTTACAAAGCGTGCAATTGGAGCCATATATGAAATGGATCCTAGGGAATCCCTGAGAGATCTTTTTAAAGAAAATGATATTTTAACTTTACCAAGTCTGTATATATTTGAAAATATTATGTATGTTCGTAAAAATTTGACCAAATTTAAATCAAACAGTGACAATCACGATTATAACAATAGGAATAAAGATAGAAGCCAGGTTTTAGATTAGCAAAGACAAATAAAAGGTCCTTCTTAGGCAATTGTGTGCGGTTTTATAATAAATTGCCCAAACATATTACAACGCTCACAGAAAGAAAATTCAGTTGTGATTACTTAAACGACAAAAATGCTTGGACTGATTCGCCTCTGCCAAGCTAGCGCCTGTCACCTACGTAATGTAAATTAAGTATTGTAATAATTTTACTATATAGTATGTACTTAACACATTTGATAATTTTTGTTTGCTGAACGTGGCAGTACAATGTAGTATATTTTAATATAAAAATTTGTAATTGACGTACATAAGAGCGTCGTAGACGCCTAAATTGAATAAATGATTTTGACTTTGACTTTGACTCGCCCTAACTTTTGACCCCGTGGGAAACCCCATATAGTTTCGAATTTATAAAAATCAAAATTACTTTTTAAATTTTTATTGTTTTTACAATTTCTGTAAACTATCAAAACATTTTTTTATTGCCTTTTTTCACCGATTTTAGGGTTCTGTACCCAAACGGTAAAAACGGGACCCTATTACTGAGACTTCGCTGTCCGTCCGTCCGTATGTCACCAGGCTGTATCTCAAGAACGGTGATAGATAGACAGTTGAAATTTTCACAGATGATGTATTTCTGTTGCCGCTGTAACAACAAATACATTTTTGAAGCGCTCGTATCCAAGTTTGCTTAGCCATTCTGAATCGATCACCAAAGTTAAGCAACGTCCGCCGCGGTCATGACTTGGATGGGTGACCGTTGGTGACATCACTACTGAACGCTTCCGTGCTCCGGAGGGCACGTTAAGCCGTCGGTCCCGGTTGTTGTCTTAGGATAGCAGTCGTTACAGTATGGTGGTAGGGCACTTTGCGAATGCCCGCCTGGCTAGCTACCACCCTCAAGTTGAAAATCTGTCGCCAAGCACCTAACGGTGTACTCCGGCAGCTGTTCTTGAGAGCCAGTAACTCTGGTTAGCCTGAACAACATCCTCGACCACATCATCACTTACCATCAGGTGAGATAGTGGTCAAAGGCTAACCTATCAGGCATAAAAAAAAAATACAAAAAGTTGACCAAGTCCGAGTTGGACTCCTGCACGTTAAAACAAAAAAAGGTTAAAATATGAAGTCTAATGTTGTATGGCTAATGGTATGGAACCCTTCGTGCGCGAGTCCGACTCGCACTTGGCCGACTTTTTTTATTACATTCATAATATATCATGTTCGTGGCCAAAACTAGCTACAAAGTGAAAAACTATTTAATATTTTTATTTTAACAATGTGCGTTTCCGTTTTTATTAAATTTTTGAAATATTAACACATACCACATTTATTTTACAATAACCTCTCTTGCATATTTTGTCGTTATCGAAATTGTCCGAAATTTAGTGATTCTCTGTAAATTGTATAAATCTCTGTTATAAACGTGGTTTCAGTAGTTATCGGTTCCATTGTGGGTCAAAAGGCATATATGCATCCCTCTGAAATATTAATACTGAAATTCATACAATATTTGAAACAATTTTCCAGTAGCTGTCCGAAGTCTGTAACTATGTTCGGTAGATATCAATTGGCTCACCTTGTAAACTATAAGGCTGCAAAAATGTTTTTATAACTGATAGTTTAGCGTTTGATTATTATATCACCTTATGGTTGGTCGAAGATGGTTTTCAGGCTAACCTAGCTCTCAAGGACAGCTCAAGGATAGGTCAGCTAGTGGGAACACACCGTTAGGTGCTGGGCGACTTCTCAAAATGCCCTACTACTATGTAGACGTGGGCGATGCATCCTTTCGTGGATGTAAAAGTGTGTTGCTATGTTTTACTTAGTTCTGTTTTATTGCACTAAATATGTAATCCAATGAATGTGATATTTTTATTTACTCTGGCTGGTACTTTTTTTCAACATATCTTTTCAACATCTTTAAAACTATATAAACTACGAACTCACGTTAACTTTGAGATTTTTTATCAGATATGGAAATATGTCCTTACCTACCAATATTATGGGCAGTGTGCAATGGTTTCGGTCCCGAAATAGCAATGGATTATTTAACAAAATCATCGATAAATAAGGATTTCGCCATTATCCCCCATTAGGCATGACGTGGAATAGCTGATGATGTATTCACCGGACACTACATTAAACATGATTCCTACGACTGTCCATTCGATGGATTGATTAATCGCAAAATCTATCAAACAACATTGATTTGATAGACGCATTAAGCTAGATTCTATTAGCGTAATGGAGTTGTATACAAACCTATTTGTGGATAAAAGCATTATAATTGCAGTTAAAATATTAATTTGGGAATATATAACGGGGACTTGTCTGGCTACCACACCGCATTGAGTTTTATCTGAATACAAAAATATTTAATTAGGCTCTTAGATATAATAGTTCTTTTCCACTGTTACATGTCCTCCCAATGGCCTATTAAATAAGGTGCTAAGGGAATTAATGCATCAAATGAGCAGTATCATTCACTCACAGCAACGTCAGAAGGATGTACTTGCAAATTATGCACACAGAAGGGTTCTCTATCGTAACCAAAGCATTAACTTGAAGTAGACTTTCACAAGGAGCGTATAATAGCTAAAACTTTTTACAATTATTGCTGAACTAGGAAAAAACTACGAACTACTAAAAACAAGAGAAACGCACATACATCAAGCATGGAAATGTCAAATCAATAGACGTCTCCCGATTGAGTCTCAGTAGTATGTGCGTCTACTGCATGAGTTTCTTCCTGTCTTTGTCATACATTTATACATATCATATACAATAGAAGGGTGTGCATTATATGCTGGTGTAAAATTTTTGCCTCCTTATATTGACATTAGAGCATACCCTATCTTTCTTTTTGGGTTCCGTACCCAAAGGGTAAAAACGGGACCCTATTACTGAGACTTCGCTGTCCGTCCGCCCGTCCGTCCGTCTGTCACCAGGCTGTATCTCAAGAACGGTGAAATTTCACAGATGATGTATTTTTATTGCCGCTATAACAACAAATACTAAAAATAAAATAAATATTTAAGGGGGCTCCCATACAATAAACTTGATTTTTTTACCGTTTCTTGCTCGATACTAATAACGGTGACAGGTAGACGCTTGAACTATTCACAGAATATTTCGATTTATTTTCTCTTGAAATATAATTAGTTAAAATAAAATAAAAAAATTATTAAGGGGGCTCCCATACAATAAAAAGTCTGTAACTTGCAAGATTAGGTTAATTAGGTACGGAAACCTTTGTGCGCGAGTCCGACTCGCACTTGGCCGGTTTTTATTTATTTCAATCGATAACAATTATAATCTCGTGTCACGTAATTGTGCTTAGTGCAAACGTACACCAACACCACATTGTTTGGCTTAAGGATAGGAAAATAAAGATGATAATACTACAACTTTATTAAGGTTTTTGAAAACTGTAGCATAAAACAGCACAGTTAGTCGTGCAGTTCAAGTATATTGAGCTAAATATTGAGGTCATGCTGTTGATAAATTTTCCTACATTAAATATATATTCAATATTCGATGTAAATGTTCTAAAAATAGTGCAATTATCAATGCTAATTAGTCTCAGTCAGATTTGGCGACGTAGAATAGCTGTAATTAACGTCTCTGACCCCTGACACTTGGTAATTGGGTTAATTATACCGATCAAGAGGTTTATTAACGAATGCCCCAATTATCTCGACCGATTGTTATTGAAGGTGAGACTTCATTCGATTTATTGGAAATGTAAGAACGACTATAAATGTTAGGTTAAATCAATTTTACGATGTCAATGTAATAGAAATAAGACAACAAAATATTATGTGCAATGTTTTCAACTGACCAGTAGTCATGTTTAAGTCACTTATCGTCTACCTTTGTATACTGTCAACTATTTAACTGTTTTCCTAATGGAGCATTGACTGACACACAGCAGTCGTTCAATTGTATTTTGCTATAGTAATAGCGATAACAGCTTTAATCAGTTAATCTCGAGTTGTCATACAATCCATAATTAACGCTTTCTTACTCTTAAACTCCAGCAGCAAGTCCCGGCATTTAAGTCCTGCAAAAAGACTTACAAGTAACTCAGAGAAATCGTCTTATTTATTTATTTCTCGCTTGTGTCCTGACCAAATATTTTAATGAGATGAAATAGTCCCTCAATTGAACCCAAAACAAACTTAACGACAAGACAAAGACTTGAATTGTGATTTACTATACGTCAATTAGAGTTTTAATCACGACAATAATGTGCGATTCACCGCGTTAAGTACTGACGACCGCGTTACGATTTGGCATAGAGTCAATACTTGTTAGATGTGACACAATGGTTAATAACATTTAAATATATTTTGACCATACTAAAGTAATAATTAGACATATATTCTTGAAATCTACATATTTCTTCCTCTTGTCCTTGTCGTTGTTCTTAGGCGCTAAAGACTTATTAAATCTTATACATTAAATACGTGTACTACATTTGAAATATGGAATAACAAAGAAGCTTAAAAATGACAAGTATTACTGTCAAGTAGCAGTCTTGTAACGTAATGTTATTATTTATTTTCACGCATACCAACGTAATATAATATTTAAGCACAACTGGACTGGCAAATTGAGACCAACACGACATTCTCTCAAACTAAACTGTACCAATCATAGCATTAGTAAGCATTGGGAAAGAAATAAATTTGCATTTCTCTTACCTGGAAGGTAGTGTTTGTTTGATCTTAGTAGCGAGTGAAAGATGGTGCTTCTCACTTGAGGCGGGAAAGACTCAGTGATTGCTTATCTCTCAGGGTGGGAATACATATTTTGTATGGGAAGTGACCTCGTTCTGATGTAATACAAATTAATATACATAACCAGATGTTATGGATACATCTAGATTTCACGGAATCTAACATAAATTAACTTATCCACCCAAAATCACATAAGTAATATAACTTTTTTTTATGAGCAAATCATTTATATATATATAATCGCAGCCACCTCTGCCGCTACTTAGCTCTACACGAATTTCTTTATGCGGGCGTCGTCCACCTAATTGTAGTGAATTAATTGTTACATCCATTTAAAAACCACCAGCCATTGTGCCGGTTGACAATCGTCGCCTAATCATCACACTGATTGGAGCTCTTCTATTCAATGAACCCAAAAATGTGTTTAATTGGTCATATGGGCTTTCTCGCTGTCTACACGTGATTTCTGATATTGTTATCTTGTGATTTCCTTTTGTTTCTCGCGTTGGAATTTTATTCTTTTAGGTACTTCAATGGTAGTATACGAAAAATTTATCTGAAAAACGATCTACATAATAGTACATTGTTCACTGAGAGGAAAAAAAATTATGTTTATCAAGTTGGATGCTGTTTCTTAAGGATGAAATGGCTGGTCAGTTCTCCATACAGACATCGTAGTGTGATCATTCTCTTATTTGAGGATTTAGATCCAAAACAAAGCATCATATCGATTGATTTCTTTATTGCCTAGGCTGGTATCATTAGTTTTTTGATAAGATAATTAACTTGAGAGTTATGAGCCTAGAAACATTTTCATATAAAGTTTTCGAGGCTCATAACATTCAACGATGTTTTTGAAATTTCGGCATCATACAGGCCTAGGCTAATACCAGATTAATAGATATTATGCTTAATTCTGGACCTTTAATCTCAAACAAGGGAGTAATGACCCTACGAATTTTGTATGGAGAAGTGATCGGTCAGTTCAACCTTAACCTAATAACCTAATAACTTAACCTAATACACATGATTTGGGAATTGTACTTTCTTCCTAGTGATACATAGAGCTTAATACTATGCTTACGAGAAAAACAAAATGTTTAATGGTGGGGTCTAAATGCCTTTTATGGGTAACCATCTTAGATTCGTGATTTTGGATATATGACGTATCACAGGAACGTTCTTCCCATTCCCTATGATGTTTTTAAGCACTACCTATATCTTACTTGTTCTGAAATAACGCTATCATCGCAAATTACATACATAGGACTATTTTTTAATTTTAAGATAACTTTTTAAGATGTAATTTTCCTATATTTACCAAACAGCCCCCCATACATCTCTTACACCCCATGACCCCAGTCAGTGATTCCAGTGAGAGACAATAGATTTTCGTACGCTATTTTCCCTTCTGCTTATTTGAGCAGTAGTTATGAATGATGTACATTCTGTCTCCTTTTTTAAGTTCCTAAATAAGTATGTATAATTAATAGTAGATTCTATAACAAGAAAGTCAAATTATATTATTACGGCGAGGGCACTATTTTATATCCAAATTGGAGCGAAGGATTAAAGATTCCCTGAGTGCGAGGATACAATACCTACACTCTACTTTTCATTCCACTTTATGAGAAAAACTCAAAAGTGAAGCTTTTAGATACAACCTATGAGTACACATACTCACATATGAAGTATATATTGCTTTCAAGTGTAAATGAAGTAATACTTCCTCTACATAAAAATAGTTTTTGTGCCTCAGCTTATTCCAAAATTCATGTAGTGGAAGGAAAAAAATGTAATGTTTTTATAAAAATATTTTTTCGGGGGGGAATCACTTTATGCCATTTGTCACGGGGTCTATCTCAGAACCTTGCTTGTTATGCATCTGCTAATGCTAAGTACCTAAAAATATATTTAAATAACAAATTTTTGTAGTCTTTGAAAAAAAGAGCGAGCATAACTATAATAGCCTTAAATTTAGTGTGAGGAGGACAAATACACATTTGAAAAGGCGACTAAGTGAAATAAATGACATATGAGCAGCACATCACTACTTACGTCGTTTAGGGTGCCACACATTTGAACCACAATAGAGCTCTTTTCCATCTCAAAACCATAAACACGAGAATTCCCGAAGAATTAATGAGTTAGACAGGCGGAATAAGGCAACTTTTCTTGTGTTGTCTTGTGTGGTGATAGAGAACAATGCAAACCTCTACATAAAAGGGGTTAGGGCAAGCGAATGATGATTATCTAAATGAAATAATCTCTTTCGTTCTTGAACTTAGCATTTTATGCGTCCTAGTCTGGTGTCATTTGGATCCGATCCAAATTCTTGAAAAATTAATAGGAAAGAATATTAGTTTTAATTTCGCCGTCACAAATTCGCCAGCATTATTACTTACGTAAAGTCGTGAATCACGAGAATTAAAAATGTATTTCAAAAATCACTCATTAATACCTTTCACACCTAATGATTTCCGCGTCTCCTGTATGCGGGAAGACTATTAAAATGACAAGGTGTTCTGCTATTTTAGCATTGAAAATAGAAAATTATTTGTCATCAGTGATTCCTACGATTTCGTTTTGTATGAAATCAGGTCTTGGAGAAAACTCTATAATAAAGTTCGTGACGTCCAATTAATAATGACCTTTATTTTCTATGAGACCAATTACTACGAAGAGCTCAAAGTGCTCTTTTGGATCTTCTCAACGGATAAGAATAATAACTCAAAGGATGTGAATAACGAACTGGAATAATATGAGGAATTAACAGAAGACAACTGCCTAAAAACTGAGTTTCCCAGTTAATTACTAACATGACATTCTACATGCAGATGTTTTTACATTTAAAGTTTTTCGAAAAATCAAAGTTAACAACGATGCTGTTAGAATATGCAAGTACATAGGCGACCTCCACAAAAAATCGCTAAGAGATGACGAAGAAAGATTTTTAGTTATTCAGGTAGGACACACTAGTTGAACTAAAAAAAGATATTGGGTAGGGAAGATGATAATAATTTTCAGTTATTTGGAAAATTTATTTTAGGTTCTGTGAGGTTTTCATGCTCCGCGGGATGCCGGACTAGAATTGAGCCGCTTCATATCATCCTATGGGATTCGCAAAAGGCGACTAAAAGAAGAATACCATGAAGTTAAGCTGCAGTGCAGTGAAGAACTGCCATCTTGCACTGCAAACCCACAACCTGTTTTCAGCAGTGGACAATCTGGCTGATACAGTACAGGATAGTATCTGTGACATTTTTTGTTAACAAATTTTGCAGTTCATACATATCTATAGGTAGGTATATATTTTTCGTTATGTTACATACCCACGCAGGCTAGTAATTATAAGCTTTAGTAGTAATTTTTACATTTGACATCAAAGAATACAATATTGTGTCATTAGCAAGTATCAAAGCGAATCACACATTATCTTATGATTTACAGACGACGTCCTCAATTTACGTCGGGTTTTGCAGTTTTGGAACATTTTTCGATCCTCGTTTATCATTAACAATGGCCTCGGATTAAGAAAACCTACGAAATAATATTATGAAATATACTTTATGACTATTTCATATTATATATCTGTTGTCAAACTTTTAATAATTTTTATTTCGGCGCAGGTAATTTATATCTTAATATAATTGGCTATTTGCATCCCACATTATGTAATAACCAGAATAGCACTCTATTCTGGTTATTACATAATGAACTAGAAATTTAGTTGCTAGAGACCGGGAATAAATAAATAGGTACATGATTCTCACATGTTACTACTTTTCTTTTTTATGTTTGATAGGTTAGCCTTTGACCACTATCTCACCTGATGGTAAGTGATGATGTGGTCGAAGATGTTGTTCAGGCTAACCTAGAATTACTGGCTCTCAAGGACAACTGCCGGAACACACCATTAGGTGCTTGACGACAGATTTTCTTCTTGAGGATGGTAGCTAGCCAGGCGGGTATTCGCAAAATGCCCAACCACCATGCTATAACGACTGCTATCCTTAGACAACAACCGCGAGGACCGACGGCTTAACGTGCCCTCCGAAGCACGGAAGCGCTCAGTAGTAATGTCACCAGCGGTCAACCATCCAAGTCATAACCGAGGCGGACGTTGCTTACCTTTGCTGATCGATTCAGAATGACTAAGAAAACTTCGCTACTAGCGCTTCCATTACACTTGAATTTAGCTTGCAGAAATACAGATATAACAGTAAGTCCCTTTCGAAATTACAATAGAGTGGGTAAATTTACCGCCAAGCCTCTTATTTAATGAACTCTAGACAGCACTAGAAATATTAGACAAAAAACTTTAAATAATAAATACTTTGAATATATAGTAACTCGTAAAAATGTTTAATCTCTTTCAACATTGTACGTACAAAAAAGACGCAATCAAAAACATTACCAGTATTTCTGTCATTAATCCTCTTAAGAATGTTCATTTTTATTAGATCCTAAGTCTTCAAAACATCTCATTATATCACATTAATTGGTTATTCTAAAATTAAACAGGTCGATACTACATCAAGGCGGATTTGGAATACGCGTCACGGTGCGAGTGTGAAAACGCAAAATAAAAGCAATTCTTTTTAATTAGCCCCTCAGATTGAGACATGGGCTAAAATAGACGTGCGTGGAGTTGAAGCTTGGTAGAACTGTCATGTGTCTGTGTATTTTAACAAGCTTTTATTAGGACATTTTTGTGTATGTAACGGAATGAAAAAAACTGTATTTCAACTTTTTATAATATTTTATCATCATGAAACAATACATATGACAATATGTGTGTTGTTTTGATTTCATTCAACAGACATAACATCTACCATTGAAAATATGACTCTGTCATTTGGGGTTTGCCATAATCACCACGGTCAGCAGGTGTCTTGGGGATCGCAGTTATTCAGAAAACGCTGATGCCTACCTTCTTATAATTTTACCTTTATCGTCTCCTATGATTCCCACAGCATATACGGGGTAGCATTCTATTCCACGTGGCAGGTAAGTAAAGTTTTAATTACAATACAACAATAATAAAGTGCACTGATCTAGTGATGGAGTCAGAAGATAAGCACTGAAATTCCGTACCTGGACGGTGTGCAAGTAAAATTGTTCGGCAACTACTCTTAGTCTTGGATCTAGGATAATGTCTCTGACGTGTATAGTGCGGTATCAGGGAGAACTTTGACACTGCAACTTTAATGGGCAAGCATACCCATGAAGTGGGTGACATGACAGTCACGTCAGCATGCGTTTAGACGCGATCCTGTAAATACAATCCCAAAGGCAGTTCTACGGCATTATTTCAATTCTACGGCCACATCCCACAAGAACCGCTTGATTTACGCGCTGCGAATGTTTCTGAACGAAACCGAATAATTAACGTTCAGTATTTATTTGATTGTTTTGATTCCAAACGATTGATGAACGTAATGGAATGCAAGAAACTCAAAATGCATTGAATTTAAGATTGCATACTGCACTACATTTTGAAATCATATCGTGCTAAATTTATTTATTTTCTATTTTCTGTTATTGTGACTTAACAAGCTCGAGGCCGACGTGACGTTAAGCGGACTAACCTCTGCCTATAACAGATGCATTTCGTCATGTGAGAAATTGCACTGCGGCCGTCACTTTGAGTCAATGTTGTTAAGTCTCATCTGCCTGTGATTTCACTGGCTGTCATGGACTGCTGCCGGAACACACCGTTAGGTGCTTGTCGACTGATTTTCTTTTTAAGCGTGGTCGCTGGCAAGGCGGGCATTCGCAAAATATCCTTCGACCATGCGGTGAAGCTCAAGCCCGCGACGGGATTCGAACCATGGACACGCAAACATGAAAGTAAAGCCTTGGATAGTAATACACTAGCGGAAAAAATCATAAACACCATAACAGGACAGTTTTCTATATTCTTTCCTATGCAATATGTTCCTATTAAAAAAACTGAATCTAACTGGATCACGAATGATTTAATTAACCTAAAATACCTACTATCTGACATTAATACCCTGACAATACAATTTTCTGATAATAATGACATTAAAATATTAGAGGATAATATAAATAAATGATATAATAGCAAATTAACATTGACAAAGAAACAGTTCTATGAGAATCAATTAAAATATAGTACTAATAAGTGCCGAACAATGTGGTACATAGTAAATAAAAAGACAGGTCGTGCCGTGTGTGATAGAACGGACTTCACTGAGTTGGTTTGCGGTGACAACGGCCAGCCCTTTCCTGATAAAAAAGGTGTTATTGATTTTATGAACGCCACCTTTTTAACAGCCGGTTCCAGAGTCGGCGCCCCGGCTGCATGTATCACGAACAGCATTTCTGCTCTGTCCCGTGCAGTTGCATATAATCTGTGTTCTATATATCTAAGACCTTTCTCGTATGACGAATTAATGAATATTATTAATGTGAAAATTGCACCTAAAAAGACTTGTGATAGTTATGATATGTCTATGACGTTATTGCGTGACATATCACACATAATCGCTTCTCCTTTGACAGAACTTTTCAATAGATGCTTAAAGACAGGCAGTTATCCACGCGCACTAAAAAATATAAAAATAGTGCCCATCTACAAGGGTAAGGGACTCAAAGCAGAAGCAAGTAACTACCGCCCCATTTCAATTATACCGGCAATAGCGAAAATTCTCGAAGTAGGGCTTAATAATAGATTTATAAAATTTTTCGACAGTAGCGACGTTTTCACAGGCCGCAAATATGCTTACCGTGCTGGCAGATCTACTACATCACTAGTTCGCGAGTTCGTCGGGAAGGTCCTCCAAGCTCGTGAGAACAAGCAACAAGTCGCAGCAATCTGCTGTGACTTGTCGCGCGCCTTCGACACGGCGGACCGCGGGCTAAACTCGAGCACTACGGAGTGAGAGGGCCGGCCGTAAATTTAATGATGGATTTCGTACATGAAAGATGTCAAAGAGTATTTGGCAACTCAGGCAACGTCAAATCCGAGAAGGGCTTTCCTGACCTGGGTGTTCCCCAGGGATCTTGCCTATCAAACACAACGTTTTCATTGCTCATGAACGATTTGCCGGCGTCTATCCACGGTGCCGATGTATACATGTTTGCAGACGACGTAGCAGCCCTGGTAACTGCACCGAACCTGCCCGTACTCAAGCAGCATCTTTCAGATGTTGCATCATAACTACATAAATGGTTCGCTATAAACGGCTTTGCGCTCAATCTGACGAAAACCTGCTTTATTCACTTCGATCTCTCGAACAGACAACAAAAATCTATAGACATAACTGTCCAGAATGCTGTTCTACAGCAAGTACCGTCAATGAAGCTACTTGGCTTTCATGTGGATCGAGCTTTAAAATGGCACCTGCACATAGACGCACTGTGTGCGCGACTCACCCAAGCTTGTTTTGCATTGAGACGGCTGGTGACATCAGCGCCCCGGCACGCCGTGCTCAGCTGCTACTTTGCCACAGTCCAATCCTTACTTATGTACGGAACTGAGCTGTGGGGAGACGCGGCAGAGTCGGGCCGCTGATCTTACAGAAGCGCGCCGTCCGTGCCATTGTATTGGTGAAATGGGATGTGTCAGCAAGACCCTATTTCGAATTAAAAAAAAAAAAAGAGAACTCGGAATATTGACTGTACCATCCATCCACATATACCAGGCGTGTCTCTTTGTGCGGAACAACCCCGAACACTTCAGCCAACTAGGAGACTCTCATAGCTATGAAACGAGATCCAGAGACAAACTGCGGACACCTGCTCACTCCCTCGCTAAATCGGTGAAGTCCGTATATGTAGGCGGACCGAAGTTATACAACCACCTACCTGCAGATTTAAGAAGTGCAGCTTCCGCCAATATATATAAACGACAACTAAAACTGCTACTTATAAGTAAAGCTTATTATAATGTTAAAGATTATTTAAAAGACGACTTTTCCACTACCACTCGTGGTAAATTATATTTTTTTTATGCTATTTAATTCAATTTATGACATGTAAATCTATTTTACCAATAAATTATTTGTATTTGTATTTGTTGAAAAACTTTTGTGAGTGTGTTTCTGAATATAATTTCAAATAAGTGCGTGAATGTGATATTTTTGTAGTTCACTAAGCATACTAACATGCCTGCCATGCTAATGTCATATTTACAAATTTTAGAGCAGATAATTTTCATCTGGAATAGGAATCAAACGACGGGTGCCATCATAACCGCTGGGCCATCGGAACTGCTGGAAGAGGTGGGAGTTTTGTGCTCTATTTTTGGAATTTTATCCGTCACCGTGTAACTATTCACCTTCAAAATTTACAGCAAACCTATTTTAGGTCCTTTGTTAACCACAGATAGTTTTTTGCGTCTCCCTTTTTGGTTGAGTGGCGTAGAGCGTTGCATTAGAGTCACGAGATCCTGGGTATATATCACAGGGTCGCTAAGTTACTCGTATTAAATTGTAATATCTTAAGAGTTACCTTTTGATGTTGGTGTAGGTTTGCGTCTGATGTAGCTCTATGGGTGCAGAAAATGGCGGGACTTGTGGTTATCCATAGATAATTTTGAATAAAAGCGAGGTTGCAGCAGTATGCGAGTATATTTAAGACATGGTGACATGTTACACCAGACTGAATGATGCATCGGTTGTGCTATATGGTCAGGTGTTTAATAAACTAAAAAGTTAAACAAAAAACACTCATTGGCAATCTGTGCCCAGTAGACACATAAATAAATTTGTTTGTTATTGATACAGTTAATTTTACTAAAAAAAGTGTAATAAAACAGATGATGTAAAAAAAATAAAAAGTACAGTACGATGTTCATCGTTCAGTTTGGCATGGTGGATGGGCATTTGGCAAATGCCTGCCTGGCAAGCTACCACCCTTAAGTAGAAAATCTCTCGCCAAGCACCTCACGGTGTGTTCCCGTGGCTGCCCTTGAGGGCCAGTAATTCTAGGCTAGCCTGAACAACATCTTCGACCACATCATCACTGACAATCAGGTGTGACAGAGGTCAAGGGATACTCTATAAGCTTTAAAAAAATATATATTTAAATGAGAGTAAGTTTGAAGTGTGTAGGTATCTACCAAACACAAATACAGTAATCAAAATCAGTACATAACTAGCGAAATATATATATATACTGTTACATATAGTTGAATCAGAGTCCTTCCTAATTTTTCAAGTAGCTCTAATATACACATACTGAATACCTGAAAGAAAATACAGAATCAATAGACCGAAGTTATCACTTTGATCAATCGACAAATTATACATCTCACCGCCCGCATTGTTACATTTGCAACACATCATAACAATCCACTAAAAGCGATACGACTAAAAAAGTTCCAAGAGCGTAACTAATGAAATACCTCGTTTTGATTAAGCAGCCGCTGTCAACGGGGCACCGTCCGGGGCTAAGCACTGCCAAGATCATTAATTGACCGTTTCATCGCCGCAATGTTTCATTAATATTCAAAACTATATCGAGAAGCGATGGACATGTCAAGTTATAGCGAGAGATGGAGACGGCCTTATGCTATGTTTATGGTGTCTTTAATTTGATGTTGGAGTGCATCTCACCGTTGTATTTTGGTGATCATTCTAGCAAAATAAAATGACTTAAGAGAAGTGTCAAATACTAAATAAACTCCCTGGATCCTCTTCTATGCACAACGCCATCTCCACTACTTCAGCCACTAATTCTAGGTTAACCTGGACAACATCTTCGACCACATCATCACTTACCATCAGGTGAGATAGTGGTCAAAGGCTGACCTATCAGGTATAAAATAAAAGCCGTTGAAGAATTTCTTGCTATGGAACAGAGATTCCTCGAGAGTCCACCAGCACAATAATGTATGTTATATTTTACCGCGCCACCAGCCCACTCAGGGGAACTACTCGGTGTCACAGATATACAGTGACTTCAAAATACTCAATAAACTCTCGGGTTCCTCTTGTATAAAAAAATGTATAAAAATACATAATAATAAAAACAAAGTTCATGAGCTGGTGTCAAAAAGGCTTTGTCTCAGCACATGTGTCAGAAGTCTTATAACACCAGACACCGATTTTCAGTCAAAGCCTCGCGAGTGACGAAGAATCAAGTGCAGATTGTTTTTTCCTTAAATAATATACCTACACACAAGTGTGGTACTGTGCAGTTAGATAAAAAAATACGTTTATACGTAGCCCTTTGGGTTGTTAATGAAATAATATTGTTAACCGATTCCAAATACATGATGAAGACTGAAAAGTTACTTTTATTTTGCAATAACGCATGCTCGATGGACGCGGGTTCGCATCCCGTACATGACTAAAATTTTGGTTGTCGTAACTTTGTAACTTTGTAAAGTTACTTTTACTTTAGCTTATTAGAAAGAGTATAGAGACAAATTACATCATAAAGGTATAGATATAAATCAAATCCTATGCACGCGGGCAAAGTCACTGGATGAAGCTAACAGTTTATTATGTATTTACAACCGCTATCGATATTACCATAAAGTTATACATAGTCATGATTAGGCCCTATTAGCATGATAATGGCGAATATCACTTCAGATTTGTAGTTCTGGTATTATATCTAAATAAATGAGTAAATTCAACTTGCTTTACATAATGTTAACATACATTTTCTCCTAATTAACATTAATTTTAATGGTAATTAGTTCATTTGGGAAATTAAATTTGGTTCCTTATGTTTATTATAATTCTAGAGAAAATAACACGTGCCTAAAACTGAATCATCGACGGATTTAATAATAAGTTCCAATCTAGCAAACAATGTTTGGTTTCCCTCTCCTCTCGTCACCAATAAGTTTTTTTTAAGTTAAATATCACCGTTCTACATCATACCGTTTTGAAAGTTCCGTGCTAGAAAATAAAATCCTATTAATAATAAAATAATATTAATTTTGAAGTAACATTAAATAAATTATTTAGAAAGAAAAAATATTCAGTGGTGACCATTTCGCCTAATTTTTATGCGAAGCCGACGTGACGTCATAAACGACACGCAGCCCAACCGGAAGAAGTTTCGATGACTTTTCTTGTAAACGAAGCATCATCAGGTCTTTTTGGGCGCACGATCGAGAAGGGCCATAATACTTACTAAGTTTACGATTTAAGTTAGTTTGTTCGTCCTTCTTTAATTGTAGTCTCTGTTCTTTTTTATGTGGTGAGAGTAGTATTTTGTCAGAGAATAAGCGTTACAGCCGGATTATGTTCATAAAAATATTATAGGTAAATATCTACGGAGAGCTCCTCGACAAAGATTTACTTATAATTAAACTGTTGTATTATATTTGCTGTATCAGCCGGATTGTCCACTGCTGAACAGCCTCCCCTATTATGGGTTTGCCATAATCTCCACCCTAGGGAGGCGTCTTGGGGATCGCAGTAAGAGATATCAGTTCCTCAGAATGCATTGCGGCCCACCTTCTGGTGTGTTACCCTTAGTTGGCTCTTCCCACGGTTAGAGATGGGGGTAACATTCTAGCCCGGCACCCCATGGGCAGGTATTATGTTTATTTCATTAAAAAAAAACAACAATAAATTATAAAAACTGGAAAAACGTTACAAATATATAGTTTTTTTACCGGCTGATTGGACTCTCACACGGATGATTTTTATTTTTATCCAATATAAGACAAGCATTTGACAATTTTATGCCATTCAAAGACATAACTATACCTAGTAGTAGTTTCAAGTGATACCTTAATTTGTATTTTTTTTTTTGCAGATTATAAAATGTAGATCTTACGATTGATCTTATATTTGCAAAATTTCATGATTCGATACCTGTAGAATTATCAAATTTTATTATTATTACATCTTTTGACTAAGGAATCCTGTAGAATCATGAAATTATGTTATATATTGACCTAAATATATAACATTATTTCGTGATTCTACAGGATTCTTTATCAAAGGATGTGGCCAAGACAAAGTACATAGTCTCATCTTTTGATTGCGTCGAGTTTATTATTTACCTTGCAGGTAAGTAAATTTTGATATTTCATTTTCATTTTAAACGTGATATTTCTACCCGTAGAGAATTAATTTTTGATGTACAAACAGACAGAGTTTCTCAGTTCGAATGTATGTTTTTGTGTATGTGTTTGTGAAGCGATTAATATTATATTGTGAAGCGATAAAATTCAAATTATGAATTGATTTAATTATTCTTTTTTGTTGAGTAGAGTATATTGTACCTTCAAATTGGTTCCTATTAAATTTTATCAACATCAGTTTAGTACTTTTTAAGTTAAAGTTAGGGAACTGAAAAAAGTATTTGCTTATCTGGATGACGTAATGGCTATTGCAAATGTGCATGTCATAACAATATTTGAGTGAATATTTGTGATTATAAGTGACATTGATCTTTTAGGCAGTGTGCATCACTAAAAAGAGTGAAAAATTAATAAAAACTAAACGGTACCGACTCTCTTGTCTTCGAAATAGAAATAACTTGTAATAGTCGGACCATGATAATGTAAACTCAGTGTTTTGAATCGGCATTAACAACTTCAACAAGTTATTCTTGTCAGTGTTAGAAGTCGATCCTGTTTTTCTATTAATAATCTTATTTTATCCTTAACCCTGTTCTGCTACTCATCTGATATTCATACCTTCCACACACATAACATCTTCTTCACGCAATCTGTACAAATATCTACTTCGACCACCTTCTACCCCTATACCTATTCAAGTTCATACGAATCGCCTTTATCCTTATATACCTTTCGTTCTTCCTCATGACATGCCCTTTTTTTTAGGGAGGACATAGATGCTGGCTACCAAAGGCACTTCCACCGAGACAGGCGTAGAAGGCGAAAAGTGCCTTCTACCTCCGTCTCCTGCGGTCGCCGAAAACGTACCGCTACTAAAGGAGGAGTTGGCAGCAAGCTCATGGGCACCACTGTGGTTCGGACCTTGGCTTGAGTTGCTGCCGAGAGACCTTGGGGGGGTCGGAAATAAATGCCCCGGAACTACTGCAGTGTTGTACTGTTGAGAATGGGTCCTACGGAAAATTACTCTGTGACTATTTGGAGAGACACTAATCGGGACTTTATTTTTGCCTCGAGCTCACCGGCGAACTCGATGATTTATCGTGTAACCTTGTGTTGACTACCGCACACCTGGGGATATTACCGGGACGACTTGCGGATGATGCTAAAACTGCCAACGTGATGACTGCGATGGAGTCATCCGGGTCGTCCATTACCTGCCGTGGTCGGCGATGGGGGAATGACATGCCTCTACCATGCACGTCGCTTCGACTTTTCTGTCACGAAGCAAGTAGCAGACTTTCAAGCCCCTTAGGTGAATTAAATTTATTACGAACCTATCATGCAACACGCTATCACATGAGTCAGATGTTGCTACACATTGGGTGTATAAAAGGATTCCTTACCATCCTTAAACCTTGTTTTCCAGAAGGTTGCAGGTATATTACCAACAAGAGCAATCCCAAGGAGGGTAAATGTCACATGCTTTGCCGGCAATAAAACTGAAAGCCACACTTTAAATACTACTCGCAAACTTTCTTACTGATCCTGTGCATTCTAGTTACTTCACACATCCATCTTAACATTTGCATCTCTAGCGCATGCACTCTATATTCATCCGTCTCTTTCGTTGCTCAACATTTAGATCCAGACATAACGTCAGATTTTATGATCTCTGATAATATCCCAATATGGTCTTCAAAATTTTCGAATTATATTATATCGATTTTTATTTACCTTTGCCTGTACATATTAAGACTTTTATCACATTCTCCTCGAACATCAATGTGTAAATTAAAACCAATCATTATTAGAACTTACCAATTGGTACCTATCTAATGCTTTTATGTAAATGAATAATATGTTTTGATACTTTATTGTTCCATTAGCTTTTAGCTGAAACTGTGTTAACGTGGCACTCATCAACATCGACCTACGCAATTTAGGCACATTTACCTACAGAAGTATCGTTTTATTCTGTTACTCTGTCACACTAAAGATTTACGCCAATTCTTGACATTTGCTTCGGGATTTTCAAATACGCACATCGGTAAGGTGCTGTAGTGAACGATATTAATAAGTTCACATTTACCTACTCGTCGAAAGAGCTGTACTTGATGATTCGGTCTATTTTAACTAATGTTTGATTGCATTGTTATGAAAAGCACTTTGTTACAGATTGATCAAAGCTTCAATCCGGGTGTTTGGTTTTGATACATTCAAGAAAGAAGATGCATGGTTTGTAGCATAGTTTCTATACAGTGATGTTGAGTTCAATGGAGTGATTCTTTAATTCATTGTTTTTTTAAAACATCTATAGAATTGCATTATACGAACTAAAGTATTGACGTGTTTGGTATTACGAGTATATTATGAGTACAGTTTTGAATCGCTCGTATTGAAGTTTGCTTAGTCGTTCTTGACTGATCAGTTGAGTTAAGCAGCGTCCGCCACGGTCATGACTTGGATGGGTGACCGTTAGTGACATTACTACTGCGCGCTTCCGTGCTTCAGGAGGACATGTTAAGTCATGGTTTCCGGTTGTTATCTTAGAGTGGCAGTCGTTACAGCATGGTGGTAGGGCATTTTGCGAATTCCCGCCTGGCTAGCTACCATTCTCAAGTAGAAAATCTGTCGCCAAGCACCTCACGTTTGAGAGGCAGTAATTATAGGTTAGCCTGAACAACATCTTCGACCACATCATCACTTACCATCAGATGAGATAGTGGTCAATGGCTAGCCTATTTAGAAGCCTAAATTTAGAAGAGACTTTTAGAAGGAGCCAAACTCGAATCGGGATGAAGATTTTATAGGAGTGTATGTAGCTTTATACACAATGCGTATAACAGGATTCTTATCTTAATACATTGTTTCCCAAAAGAAAACTTATAATATTGCCAACAAGAGCATTCCCAAGGAAAGATGTCAGGTACTCGTTGGTGTCAGGTTTTACAAGGTACTTAAGCTCTCTTTAGCTAGAATGCATCTGTGTAAACCACAGTGCGAGATATGAGGCACACTTCAAAGCAGTCTTGTGCAAATACTACAATGTTTAGGCGTGCAGGGTACTGTAACAAGTGAATTATGGTGAACGAGACATAAAAACTAACGTCGTCAAGGGACGAAAGATGTTGTAGAATCTACAATGGAAAGTAAAACTTCAAAATCCTCAAAACCAAGCTAGATCGATGTGATATTGTTGCTTAACTCCCTTCTTGTTGTCTTCATTACTCACATACACTTGAAACGAATGTAATAGTAATAAATTGAACGAAACATCTAATACATTTCCTATCTAAGACTCCCAATACTACTTCAATTATTACCACCAAACTTCTTAATAGTTGTAAATTCTAGAAGAATTGTATTAGAAAGCCTCAGAATCGTCGTGTGGGCGGAAATAGTTCACACCTACTTAATGCACGTATCTTGAAATCAAGCTTGAGTTAAACTACTATTACCACTATTCAAGGCGACACTTAATTTTATATGACATTAGATATCAATACATTTGCGTTTTGGCCCTGCTTTACAAACATCTTAATAAATAGTTATAAGTATTTAAGGGGACTTAATCGTTTCGACACAGAACATTGACAACATCCACAGGTTGTATTGGTTGTTGTGTGTCAAGCCGATACATATAAAAATAAAATGCGGGTAGTTGGAGAATATACCTGCCCTTCAAGACGTTGATACCCACCTTTTCAGACCGTTCGTGACCACAACCAATGCAACTTGGTTGAAACTTCGAGGTAAATAATGCTTTTATCGTGATTAAGTCTCATTGAATACTTCTATGTTCAAGTCCCGAAAGTTTCAAAGTTACTTCATCTTGAAAACCTTCAACCATTAGCTAAGTATCATGTCTTGGATTCAATCCTTGGTTCATATAACATGTGGTAGGTCTCTTTAGCAAGATTCCGACTTGGTGGATACCACCGAATTCTCAGTAATTTTGCCTCGAAGCAGTAATGTGCAAGCATTTGTGTTTAGGAGTGAAGGGCACTGAGCAAGTGAATTATACGAGACCTATGAAAACTAACGTCTCAGAGTGACGAGCGCAGTACAGTGTCAATCAGAATCAGAACTGAGACCCCGTAACTATAGTTGACAGGCTTGATGTTCACCATCAGTCAGGTGTCTTGTCCATCTCATCATTTCATGACATACAAAGGTGTAATAAGAATATAAGTAACATGGCTGTGGTGCCAATACTTACATTCCGTATAACTATGATTTACCATTTAACAGTTAGTTGTTGAACCGTGCCTTTACAATGTAGAAGTACCTAAAAAACTTCGATCTCGAATTACTAATCGATACTAATAGCATTTTAACATTCAACCACATTACTTTAACTATCTCCATGACGTGTGTGGTGGTCGTAAAGAAAACTAATTTGCATATATATCTTACATATAATATGGAGACTTGTGACATATTAATCAAACTGCTCTAAGTTACGTTTTTACTAAGAAACTACGTCCAATTTTACTCGCATTTGATAGTTTAAATGGCGTGGTTGTTATTTTCTAAGCTATGTTATGTACAGAACACTAGATAAGGTTTAATAGACTTTTGGTCTTTATAGATTTATTTCAAGTTAATGTCATCTTTAGGTTTCAAGCTTATAGATTTATTTGAAGTTAATGTCATCTTTTGGTGTATTTATCGTGTACATAATAATTTTACAAAATACTATTGACATCATCTTAATCTTTATTTTGTTGCGCATGGATTTATTTATTATGTATATTATTTTAAATTGTTATTTCAAATTATAGGCACTGGAAATATGCGTTATATATCATATGCAATTATTAATGTCATGTAACATGTTAGATTAAGGAATTTACTATCATAATTTTCTAGTATATAATCATGCCACCAACTTATTGTAAAACTAGCTTTCCGGGCGCGGCTCCACCCGCGCGTATGTCGGTTATCGCGCGAAAACATTAACCTCTTTTTGCGCAGTCGGATAAAAACTATCCTATGTTTTTTCCCGGGTCTCAAACTATCACCATACCAAATTTCATTTAAATCGGTCCAGTAGTTTTGGCGTGAAAGCGTAACAGACAGACAGACAGACAGACAGACAGACAGAGTTACTTTCGCATTTATAATATTAGTACTGATAGTACTGATGACTTGCCTATTGTAACGTTTACTGTTATAATGGCCAATAAAGATTTCTGACTCTTCTGATTCTGATTCAAATTACTAAGGTGTAAAGAAAGTGGAATAAAGGATTGAACTACGCTTAGTTACTCTTACGTCAGCCAATGATCTTTATGAAGCTCTTGGCCTTGTACGAATCACAGTTAAAAATATTGGCGCTGAATAAGTAACTCTGGATTGCTGAAGTGGTCGTCATCTACTTCCGTTTTAATTTGTAAGGTCTTTTAAACATGTCAGTAAATAGCAGTAATATATATAAAAACATCGTTGAAGTACTCTACGTGCTATCATAATAACTATACATGAAATCTCTTTACCGCATACTCGGAAAACCTTCGTCATTATGAAATATAATGTGATGAAGACACAAAAAAATATTTTCATGAAGAAATCCGTTCAGTTCAACAATTAAATGTACCCTCTTACACGATATTTAATAGACAGTCGTAACTACAGAGACTAATTACAAACGCGTGTCGGCCATATTGGAATCCGATAAAATAACAATTAAGGCAACATTAATGGACGCACAATGGCGTCTCGCGCTGCGCCCGCGCCTCTGATAAATGACCTCTCACTAGGGTTGCCAGATCAGATAATCTTAAATGCAGATAAGACTTGATATCCATTAAAAAGTTTGAGACAAAGATTAACTAGAGAAACACAATCAATTGAAATCATCGTATCACTGCACAAAAATGTTCAAGACGCATCATCTTCAAGCATGAAGGGAAGCTTTAGTTTGCAGTTTTTTTGGTTACATCGTGATGCAAAATAGTTTTTTTTATTCATAAAACTAAGGAACAAAACAGGTTCTTATAAAATTAAGTGATTGATTGAACTGACAGCCCTATATCTCTCACGGGACGCTAACGGCGTGTATTTGATTTATAACATTATATTTAAACAAAACAAAAATAAAGAATTGTTTATTCAACCGTAATCGATCCGAAAGATCGCTTGGAATGCTCGATCTCTCTAATTACGAGAGAAGCGACCATTGTTCCGCATGTCTTTCTTTATGGTGAAGGCAGTTACACTTTTGAAATGTTATTGTTGGAAGGAGCAGCATTAATCAAACTAGCTGCGGCATCTTTTACTATAACTATTTCCTCAATTTGATACTAAAACGAATTATCAACTATTGTAACAGATATCAAGTAGCCTAAACACATCCTTAATGGATAGAAAAATAAAATTGTATATCTTTGAATTTTGTTTTGGCATGCGAATAATAAAATAGCGTCAACTCGAACTCGCGTAGAAGAGGATTCTTTATTACAAACCATAGCATTACCACTGTGATATACTATGTCTTTCAAAATCTTGTATGTTAATTTTCTCTGGAAAATAAGTATAATACATATTAAAATGTGTGAGGGTTTATTAAGGGAAAATAAGAATATAAATGTAGTATGTAAGGTTTTTATTTATATTCTTATTTCCCCTTAATAAACCCATACACATTATTTTTACGCCTGATAGGTTAGCCTTTGACCACTATCTCACTTAATGGTAAGTGATGATGTGGTCGAAGTTGTAGGGACAGGCTAACCTACAATTACTGGCTCTCAAGGACAGCTGCCGGAACACACCGTTAGGTGCTTGGCGACAGATTTTTCTACTTGAGGGTGGTAGCTAGCCAGGCGGGCATTCGCAAAATGCCCTACCAACATGCTGTAACGACTGCCATCCTAAGACAACAACCAGTACCGACGGCTTAACGTGCCCTCCGAATCACGGAAGCGTCACCCATCCAAGTCATGATCGCGGAGGGCGTTGATTTGACGCTTTGCTGATCGTTTCAGAACGGCTAAGTAAACTTCGCTATGAGCGCTTCAAAACACACTATTCGTCCTCGTACTCGTACCTAACCGATTTTGATGAAATTTATGTGGAACCACTTCGGAGGTATAAATATAAAAATATAATATAATAACAAATATAATCATCAAATTGAACTACTCTGTAGGAAGTTGAAAAAGTCTGTAGGTCAACGTAAAAAAAAAAGTTACGGGTGGATTTGAGAACCACCTCTCTCTTGGAAGTTTGTGAGAAAATACACCATATTTATACGAGTGGATAAGTAACTGTGGGAACACTAAAATATTTAATATAATTATTTACACGTACCTCAGGAACTTCGCATGAAAGAAAAGTTCAAATTTTTTACATTTATGAAACAATTATTGTTATCCATTGTCTAACCACCACTGTCGGTCTTCCACGCTTAACTATAGGTTTATTTTTTTTGCAATATCATAGTATCTCTTTTGCTCGAATTGACGCACCGGCCACTGAAAAGCAGTCACTGGCACGCCCGGCAACGTCTAGGCCCAACAACGGCTGGGCCCGGCAAGTAGGCTTAGTTTGACGTACGGGCATATAATAATGAGGGTACTTTTGTGACGTGTCAAACATATAAATCTATGACGCAGTTAAAATTATCGTTGTGTCGTGAAATGGGCCTTTGGTTGTGTTCGTGGCCGTGTCTGTAATTAAAATTATATTGCTAATTTATTTCTTAAGTATTTATTTGTGATCAAGTGACCAGTGTTTGTGAGATGTCTTAAAGAACTCAGACTCTTTTTTCTTGGAAAGTAACTTTGATGTAAGTAACTAGTTTATTTCCGTACTTGTACTGACAAAATAGATTATGTGCCCTCAGTATTTTAGGAAATCGAGTGAATTCACGGCTAAATGGATTATTAATATAATTGGGTGGGAACTAACTAACAGTGGATAATAGTAACTTTCTTGTAGCAAATAAAGAACACAAAATATGTACCATAGGATGAGACTAGACTTCCACAACACATGGAATCCAATAATAGCACAATAATTAGTACCAAGTCGACTGTAACCTAAAACTCTGGCAAATGAACGATATCATTATATTATATATTATAAAAAATCTATATGGAAATCTCCGAGATACGTAAGGATTTATTAATTACCCGATTTTCTAAGATAGAGATGACCCCTTTAGTTATCAGTTGTTGTTGCCTACCAAAACATATCATATGACATAGTATTGCTGTGAAAATTTGCAACATAGTCTAACCTAGCTGTAGCTATATGATAATCTTACAAACGACTTATGCAGCAGAACCAAGTCTCTCAGACAGATCATCGATCCACATTGCATTTATAGCTGAATGCGTTTTAATTTCTAGTTTAAATATTAATTTTAATGTCAGGAGCAGAATACAATAGAGAAAAAAGTATTTATAATATTTCTTTCTATGCAAATAAATCATTACTGTGAATTATTTGGAGATAATAAAATATTTACCTATAAGGTTACCATTTATACTTTCTACTTTACAAAAATAATATATCTGATGTGAGGAAAATAAAAACATTGATATTACTTTAGAAATAGAAAAGCTCCTAGTATTGTTAAATTGAACATTCACATCGATTCTCCTGTAATATTAAGCTGTTTCTTCCAATATTCTATAGACCGTGTTATGAACATAAAAATAAATTTGGAACTTTATTTCAGATTTCGATAATTAATTTACTAACAACGAGTACACACAAGAAGGATTGGAATCATGGAATAAGCTGGAAATAAAATTGAAGCCATCACCTGAATCTGAACAAGATATAGGTAGATAAAGGTACATGTTTGCTTCGTGCATAACAAACTTACTCGTTACTAGCCCCACCTGATAGATGCAACAAGGGTAGTAAAAAATAAGGCATTTGTTAAAAGCCTACTGATCAAGCTCGCTCAAATTAAAAATATGTTGCCAAGCACCCAAAGGTATCTTCCGGCAGTTGTCCAAGAGAGACAGTAATTCTAGATAATCCTGAATAAAATCTTCGACCTGATATTCATTTACGATCAGGTGAGTGAGAGGTCAAGTGGCTAGCTATAGAAAATACAAAACACTCTAGAATATGAGGAAAAAATATGATTTGAAACAAGCAATAAAATAACAGTTCCGTTCGTTATTTTATCAATAGAGCAATAAAATTATTAGCTGAAATTATAAACTAGTTTTCCAACTGTTAGCATCGATTGGAAAAAGCGACACCTATTGTTTTATTGGTGTATCGTTTATCAACATCTGTTCTAATGAGGCTTCCTACTACTGAGAAGGATGTACCCTATAGGCTATAATATATTCATTTGAATTATGATTACGGCTGGTTCTTCACGTAAAATAAACACATAGCTGTTGCTGATGTAGATATAAATATACAAATAAAGGAGGGCCTAACCAGGAGCAGTCTCACACAGTTGAGTGTCACAGTTTTGAAGCAGTGATGGCTCAGTGGCATTGGCTATGGACTGCCGCGCAGCAGGTCCATGGTTCGTATCCCGCCGCGGGCTTAAGTTTCACCGAATGGTAGAAGGGCATATTGCGGATGCCCGCCGGTCTAGCAACCACCCTCAAGTAGAAAATCTGTCGCCAAGCATCTAACGGTGTGTTCCAGCAGCAGTCCTTGAGAGCCCTGTCTCAAGGTGACGGGCGCAGTGCAATCGTTACTTGTGACGAAATGCATGTGTTATAGGCAGAGGTTGGTCCGCTTAGCTTCAGGTGGGCCTCGAGCTTGGTTCGTTACGTCACAATTTTAAAAGCGCCACGACAGCAATCGAACCGCACTCCTGATCCTGATGAATTCGTCCCTATGAGGCCAAATCAATTTTCCACCAGTAACATCGGTACGTAAGAGTTTATTTCACGTGAATAGCCCGTAAGTTTTAATGCTGATTATTCATGTTTTGTTATAAACTAGCTTGGAACTGCATTTTCTCCTATTAAATCGTAATTCAAGTAAATCGTAAGTAAGTACGTAAGAGTGTTATGACATTTCAAAGATCCATAGTCTAAATTTCATTCAAATTCATCCAGCCGTTGCAGACGGAGTAAAATATTCTTATACACGTAAACAAACTTTTGCATTTAAAACAATGAGAAAAAGTAGCTTGCATTACATATTGCAAACAAAATTTATTAAAATTATAGAGTTGCATCATCATTTACAAGTTTAAAGCTAATTGCAAAATTAGTCTTGTTTGTAATACAACGTAAGTTGGGTATGTGAAACAGCATTTACCCACGAAAAAAATTATATACTTAGGTATATACTTCTTTTAGGCAGTACATACTTAAGTATATAGGCGTGACAATATAGATTTTAGGGTTCCGTACCCAAAGCGTAAAACGGGACCCTATTACTGAGACTTCGCTGTCCGTTCGTCTGTCACCAGGCTGTATCTCAAGAACGATGATAGCTAGACAGTTGAAATTTTCTCAGATGTTGTATTTCTGTTGCCGCTATAACAACAAATACAAAAAGTTGGCCAAGTGCGAGTCGGACTCGCGCACGTTAAAACAAATAAGGTTAAAATATGCAGTGTAATGTTGTGTAGGTAATGGTACGGAACCCTTCCGTGCGCGAGTCCGCCTCGCACTTGGCCGACTTTTTATTTCTTTTTATCACAGTTATATATAGTTTTGGCCGTGAATCAACATCAAAGGGAAATGCTTGAGTAAAAATGTATATCTAAACATGTATCTTTTTATTGGCTAGATACCATTTTTATCAGGCAGGTAAACAATAAGGTGTGGATCCTAGGATCCAGAGATTCAAAAGTGACACTTTTCTCCTCCCGACCAACGAAGCAAGTACTTTCATGATTCAAAAAACAATACTCACAAACATAAATCTCCCATGCAACGCACAATACAATTTTAAGAATAAAGTTTAAAATACTCGCCTATACATCACAAACCATTGCTTAAAAGAGGAAACGTCTACAAAGTTATCATGTGCAACACAAAGCTGGAGTTAAAATTATAATCCAAACTAAAAATTTAAAATCCCGCTGGCGATCCTGTGACAACTTTTTAAAAGGGTACCAACACACTTTACGATCAACATAAATGCCACATAAAGTAACATAAAGGTGTTTTAATTTCTCAGCTCAAATGAGATGGTGTTAATTTTAAACTTTTTAACTCGCTCGAGGGAATGTATATGGCACGCTACTAATTCTTTGTCATTATAAGGAATATTTTTCTTCGTCGTTTTTCGTCTCTCGCATAGCCAAAGATCGTAAATAATCCACGGTTATGTTTGTTGGTTTAAGTGTAATGTGTTTCATATAGATTAAATTCTAATTTATTTATGTGATGTCTCGGGAAGCGTGGATTAGAGTTACATTTTTCGTTTTGTTAATATTTGATGGGTGTACGGGGTCATGTTTGTCATATTTTATTTAACAATGTGATATTTCTCACAGAGAGTTTATTTTATTATGCTGTGTTAATGTGCTACATAGTCCGTTATAAAACATATTTTGGATTGAAGTACTAATGACGTTTTGCTTTTGTATTACGTCTAAATCTGCTCTTTAGTAAGTATATATAATTCAACGTCGTTATAAATTTAAATTCATAAGAATTTTATGTATTGTAATTTATTTTGAAATATTTTTAATTATTTAACTTCCCTTGAAAGTAGCGTAAAAACCTAACATGCTAAAATAATCAAACATTATTTGTTGCATCTTGCATGCTCTTCAGTTTGCATATTGTTATTGATCCAACCCCACATCATATCAGTATGAAAATGGAAGGAGCATGATGAGGAAAAAAGGAATCAAGCAATATTTGCAGAAGATATGATATATGAACAGTTAATATCTATACCTATACAACATTGTATCTGTACACTGTATAACTGTAACACAACTACACTAAAGTCTTGATACCCAGCCAAGATTAAACAATCTAACCTTATATTTTAACACTTTTATGGAAAACGATGGCTGCGATACCGAAGCATTATCTCAATGTTTACGAAATAAATGCACCAATAAAGATAACCAACTAAAATCCAACCTTAATTACTGACAAATTGTTCACCTTAAGAAAAAAATACGACGTGCTTTCAAATGCATTAAAAGAATTTCAAACTCGTTTTGAATGACATTTTTAAGTTTAAGTTACAGGTGTAAACAAAATTATGACATTTAATGGAATGTCTGTACACATATTATATATAATAGACATTTACTATCATTCTATTACTGGATTATAATAACTGGATCTAGAAGTTGATTAATGGGTTAAGTGGATTAAGTAAATTATTATTACTCAAATATTGTTGTTCAATCAGAGCTTTAACTGATAATTACACACTAAAAGAAATAAACCTTATACAATTTCAGAATTATTAATAAGCACGAGTTACATAAAACCTATTCCTTGCCATTCAAAGAAAATTTATAAGAATGTGCGAAAAGAACGGGCTCAAAATATTACGTATTTCTGCGGGTTGCACCGAATTTGCAATGGTTAAATTTTTGAAATACGTTCAAAATTTCGGAAGAATTAAACACACAAACGATATGCAATTTCAAGCTAGGTATTAAATACAACGTCTGATCGACAAACATCACCAGCTACATATCGATAATAGACATTAGCATAGCTAATAAGTTTGATTGCGATATGAAATTTAATCTCTTGGAATGTTAGGGCTTTTAATTATTAATGTATCGATGAAGCTTTATTCGTTTAACTGGTGGGTGAGTCAAACACCCCATAAATATGTCGTGGCTTTTTTACCAATGGACATTCAGAAACTGGAAATATATGTTGCTGTTAATTATAATTTGTAACGATCTTTGATACTAATTTTGTACTGCTGGATCTTTGTCCAAGTGGGATTCGGTTATATCGCAGTCTTAAATTTTCCAAAAAAGTAAAATTATTGCCAAGCGGTAATAGCTACTAGACTGGCGACATCGTGAAAGTAACTGGTAGCCAATGGTTACAAGCAGCTAATAGCCGTTCTTTGTGGCGCTCTATGAGGGAGGCCTTAGTTCAACAGTAGACGTCTTCCAGCTGATAATGATGATGATGGTAATAGCTACGAATTGTCGTGCCGCAGGTCCATGCTTCGATCCCCGACGCTGGCTTGAGCTTCACTGAATTGTGGAAGAGCAATTTGCGAGTGCTGACCTAGATAGCTACCATCCTCAAGTAGACAAACTGTTCCCTATGCCATTGATGGCTGCCCCTCTTCAAGAGGCAATCAACCTAGTCAGCGATCTGACTATGTCGGTTGACATCAATGAGGTACAAGAGCTATTCCACAAGATGCAATACGCTCAATCCCCAGCGGACGTGATCCAATACACATTGGAACACGCAAACTTACTAAGCGCCCTTAAGCGCTTCGTCCCCCAGGCCCCTCCCCAGTACAACCACTATGGGTAGTACAACCGAACGCACGAAACCGTACTCAGTTTCGTTAGCGTCATTTAACGCTGACGGCCTCTTCAGACAACGTGACCTCGTCCACGACTTTTGTTGTACCCACCTTATCGATATCATATGCGTGCAGGAAACCTTTCTAAAACCGGGGAAGGCGAACCCTAGGTTTGCCAATTACAGAACGGTACGTGATGATAGAGTGAACTCCCGTGGGGGAGGCACTCTTATCTATTACAAAAGGTCCCTGCACTGCATTCCCCTACCTACCCCGACTCTTGTTAATATGGAAGCATCTTGTTGCCTCCTAGCTATGACTGGTCATCAACCTATAGTCATAGCGTCCTGTTACCAAGCTTGCTCCAAGCCGATCGTCCGAGCTGACTTAGAAGCCTTGTTCTCATTAGGAAGCGCCGTCCTTCTGATTGGCGACTTCAACAGTAAGCACATCCTATGGAATTGTAACGTCAACAATCCCAAAGGTATTGCACTTGAAAACCTAATCGCAGAACTTAACTTTGACATAATTGCGCCCACTGAGCCCACTCACTACCCTTATATGGAAGACCACCGATCTGACTTGCTTGACATGGCACTACTCAGAGGCGTAACACTCCGGTTACGCTCCATAGAAGTGGTTCACGAGCTTCACTCTGACCACCGACCCATAATACTGCGACTAGGTCCCGACCCAACGACTGACCTCCCCCGCCCCACTAAGACGATAGTGAACTGGAAGCAAGTAGGCGATGCCCTAAAGGCTATCAGTTCACCGGACCTTGACAAGATCCCTGACGACATCCTGACAAAAGATGACGTAACCCTTGCGATCGATTCGTTCACCAATCACCTCTCCACCGTAGTAGGTGCATCCGCAAAGGAGGTCATAGTGCCGGACGACCGGCGCCTTGTCATTCCAGCGGATGTGAGACGATTGGTGACGGAGAGTAAAGCAGTGACCCGACATTACGACTCTTACCCCAGTAAAGAGAACAAAACTAAGAAACGCTACTTTGAACGCATGGTTCAAAGTCGCATGTCTGAGTTGCGTGATCAACAATGGGGCGATAAACTTTCAAACCTCGTGCCAAGCCACCATGCTTACTGGGACTTGGCGCGATGTTTGAAAGGAAGTAACCATAACGACATGCCTCCCTTATACAGACCAGTCCCACTAGTCCCAGCGTTCTTTGACGAAGACAAAGCTGAGTGCCTAGCTGATAGCCTAGAGGCACAGTGTTCCCCTAACGTAGATCACGTTGACCAAGCTCACCTCGATTCGGTGGATGCTGAAGTCGAACGTAAAAGCTCTGTGGTCACCTCTGAACTCCCACCAATCACTTTAGCGACTTACGCTGAGGTGGCGAGACTGATCAAGGCCCTCCGACCGCGCAAATCCCCCGGTGCCGATGGCATCTCCAACAGGGTTCTTAAAACCCTCTCTCCTCCTCTCATCCATCTCTTAGTCAGCATCTTCAATGCTGCTAGGAGCCACTGCTTATTCCCAGACACCTGGAAATGTGCAAATGTCATTGGCATTCACAAACCAGGCAAAAGCTCATCTGACCCCACCAGCTACCGCCCCATCAGCCTCCTCAGTGCCTTAGGCAAACTTTACGAGCGGTTACTTGCAAACCGTCTCCAGTCCCATGCTAAGGAACACCACCTTATCCCAGATGAGCAGTTTGGCTTCAGACCCGGACACTCATGCGTCCAACAGGTGCACCGCCTCACGGAGCACATCATTGAGGGCTTCAATAAGTACCCCAAACCCCAGACTACGCTAGCAGTCTTCCTCGACGTAGCGAAAGCTTTTGACAAAGTCTGGCACAATGGCTTGATCTACAAGCTATACCAATTTGGCGTGCCAGAACGTCTTGTGCTCATCCTACAAGACTTCCTTAAAGCCAGAAGCTTTCGCTATCGCGTGGAAGGCACCCTCTCCTCCCCCCACCCAGTCAGAGCCGGAGTCCCTCAGGGCTCCGTGCTATCGCCTATTCTCTTTGCACTGTATACCAGTGACATCCCACGCTCTCAGCCCAAAGTATTCCTAGCCCAATATGCGGACGATACCGCCATTTACACCACTGGGTGGCATATCAACAGACAGTCCTATTTCGTCATTCAACGGGCCGTCACCGAGATCGGTGACTGGTTCCGAAAATGGCGCATCGCGGTCAACCCAGCTAAAAGCACAGCTATGTGCTTTACTGAGAAGACACGCTCCCCTTACCCGAAACCGCTTATTTTGTTCGACGAACCCATTCCCTGGGTTCCTAGAACAAAATACCTCGGAGTCACCCTTGATCGTCATCTCACCTTTAACGATCACATAACAACCGTCCGTAACAGAGCGGCCTTTGTAATGGGTCGCCTTGGTCCCCTACTTCGCAAAGAGAGTAAAATGTCTCTTAGTAATAAGAAGACACTTTACACTGCCTGCATCCGCCCCATCATGACTTACGCATCAGTAGTGTTTAGTCATGCTAGTGAGGCCCACCTTCATAAACTTCAAGTCATCCAAAACCGTTTTCTTCGTAATGCAACCGGCGCCCCGTGGTATATCCGGAACACCGAGTTGCATTGCGACTTAAACCTTCCCTCATTAGCGCAGTTCAATAAGGACTGCGCCCGCCGATACTTTGATCGAGCGCCCCACCACCCGAACCCATTGGTTGTCCAGGCATCGAACTACTCGACTGCCTCTTCTATCCCATTTTTCAAACCCCCCGTCGCCGACCACGGCAGGTATTAGACGACCCGGATGACCCCATCGCAGCCATTACATTGGCAGCTTTAGCGTTATCCGCAAGTCGTCGAGGTAAAATCCCCAGGTGTGAGGTAATTAGAGGTCACACAATCAAACACCGAGCCCGCCGGCGAGCTCGAGGCAAAAACAAGGTCACGATAAATTGCTCTCCAAATAGTCAAAGAGTATTATTCAGTAGGGCCCAATTGTGCAACACTGCAGTTGCACAGAGGCATTTTGCTCCGATCCCCCCCATGTCTCTCGACAGCGAGACAAGCCGAGGTCCGAACCACAGTGGTGCCCTTGAGCTCGCTGTCAACTTCTCCCTCCCGGGCTATTGTAGGGCCAGGCCCTCGCCCAAAACCCGGTGGAGCTGGACGACCGCACAGGCGGTAGCCAGCATCTATGTCCTCCCTAAACTAGACAAACTGCCACCAAGCACCTAACAGTGTGTAACTATGAAATTACAAAACATGCCAAACATAGCAACTGTTTATGTCAGGGTAATGGGCGCTGTGCAGTTTGTCACTCGTGACGAAATGCATGAGTTATAGGCCGAACGATGAACCTCATACGCGTTCCATCTCAATACCATTAAAAAACCACAACACCGTGCAAAAACTTAGCGCAATGATCAGTGGGAATAACTAACGAGTTAAGTGCTTAACAAAACGGTAATAATTAGCGTAGCTATATTAGATTTTGAAGGAAGAATTTAACATCAGGTCCAGCTTTAGTATTTTTGATTTTCACTAACCATTATTATATTTTAAAAGCCATATTTATAAGTTGGCTTGATAATATCTAATCTATTTCCTATACCCATTGGATATTGGTTAAGCTGACTTGGAAAAATGATGCGCTCTGTAAGCAGAATGTTTAATGAATAGCCCAAAGTAGCATAATTGTAGCATGTACCGGCAAAACTTCTCTCAAGCAGTTTTGATCGTCAGGAAGTATGCTGACGATAAAGTGTAAAAATAATTATTAAACTAGATTTACATTAGTAGAAATCACAAGGAAGAATATGTTTATAAGCCATCATTTTTAGGTCTGTACAAATATTTTTTTTTAGTAAAATAACTTATAAACTTTATTAATATAATAAAAAGACAAAGATTCAGATTTAGTCTAAAATTTTATGGTAAGTTAGCTAATCTATATAACATATGTTACCGATCGTTATATTATGTTTTTTTCAATGTATGACTATATTGGTATGTTCCCCAACACAACAGCTTAAATATTGGATGCATTGTGTAAACTTTCACCTTTAATGAGCACCACGAAGTGTCAACCTTCTTCGACTTATTGTTTGCGTCAATTACGTTTCATAGAAATTTAATGAAATTCATATCAAAATAGTTCTTATCCACTATATATAAAACATCTGATTAAGTATATCTAAAATGTTCATGTTTTTATATCATAAGATATAAATAACACAACTAGGTAACTAAGCTACTAACTTTAAAAAAAAATTCGTTGCTTTTTCCTGAGTTACATAATAAACTATTATTATATCTTATATTTTTTAAAGAATCAGGCAACAAAACTCACAATTAACTGAGTAATTCAAAACTGAATAGAGTTTACATTTACAAATACTTAATCAATTCCCGTCTGTAACAAAATTAAATGTGCTTCAATAATTTGTAAATATGATTTTCGACGCGATAGTGCTTGTAATCAAATTAAGAAAAAATAGAGTTAACTCTTGTATGTAAAAATATTTTAATCTCTATACACCGAAATGTCCGTCACTGTAATTACACACAATTAATTGATATCTTATATCCCGAATGAAAGGACATGGTTTACCATACGTCTGTTGATTAAATTGAACTTAGATAATAAAAGCATAACAAATTAATATTGGCAAAACTTTTCCATAATCACTGCTATTGCAATGGCCATCACAATGTAAACACTTAATAACGCCGCACCGTTGTGACCCAGCCAAGCTGTACCCATATATTCACTTTATCTTGTTCAATACACTTAAATACAAATTAATACAACCGAAGGAACGGTCCTTAATGGCGACTTGGACTGTTTATTTTACAACCCAGGATGGGACAAGCCTTTTATTTTTTAATTCTTTTTATACATTCAAGGCACAAGCCAAAACGCGTTATGCTTTTAGCGCCTTTGTACACCTTCCTTCCTAGAAACAACGCTAATTGATGACGTTCTTAACCATCCATAATACCAAGGAAAGACATTAGAATGTTTAAATAATAGTTAAGTTAGAACCTTTCTCCAAACGGTAATTATTTACGAGAAAATTATTCAAATTGTCTCTTTATCACGTGTTAAATATTCAATTTTATTCATCAGGCCCATTCATGCACGCAAGTTATTAAATTAGTATTCTGCGAATCGCCCAACACTATTGTAGGTACCTTTAATAAATGCAATACACACACGAGCTCATATAGCATACATATTCATACTTTGCCATTCCAATTTCCATCTAGTATTATTGTAACTAAAAATACTAGTGCCGTCAGAGTTAATCCTAGTTACACTTGCAAATGCGACTCAATTAGCTTAAAAGCTGTTAATACGTGTTTCTATATCGTTATTTAGAAGTACCTACTGGTTATCGATACGATATCGACATTAGTATTCGAAAAATATTGTCAAAGCTCCTCACTGGCCGATAAAAATGTCGGGCCACACGCAACAGGTCATTAGACACCTCCCGGAGGAAAATAAATTAAAGAAAACGAGGAATCTCGGCCAGCAACCTTATTACCGACATGGAACCCTACAATTTTTAAAGATTTTATTGCTTAATTCAATATACATTGACACTCTATCACAGTATATGCTTCTCATTTCACTCATAAATACGCAATGGTTGGTTAACATTTATGCGATGTCGCTATAAAAATCAATGAATAGGGCTATAAGCCTCGGATCAATTAAATGCCATAAGATACAAGCACTATAAGTCAGTATGAAGGCGAAATCCAAGAAGTAATGACCAGGACCCTATTTTATGTAGTAAAAAGAGAAGATTAGGTGTCTCGTCCCAACCAATTTGCTTAACATATTTTTAATTTGTCTGGAGACTTGTTATTTGTAATCAAACACATTCTTGAAGACACTTCGCTTAGTATCCCTTTACGTTGATAGAAACTCTAAGAGGACTGGAATCTGCGGTTTGTTCTGAATTGGAGTTATTTACTAACGTTTGTCGTAATAGCTTTAGGCCTGGTCTATCAATAATCAGATAAATAATAAAAGACATAAATATAAACCAATCGAAATAAAACAAATGAATTTCTTAAGTGTTGAACATTTGTTCTTTTTAAATTGGTTGTGTATTATTGAATATAGAAGTAACTTCTGAATATTAACTTTCTGATCAAAAAATTGAAAACCATACATTAAGATTTTTCAAGGTGTAAAGTTTCGTATAGGTTTTGACTGTTTCGAAAATGAGGTTTATTATTTATCTTTATGTCTTCCGGCACTATCTTCCAAATGTATTTTAATTCTTTAAATCTTCTCACTCATATTACAGGTTAAAAGCTTTTATCTAGAATTACTGTCTATCAGCTGCCGGAACACACCGATAGTAGATTGGCAGATTTTCTGCTAGAGGTAGCTAGCCGGGCAGACATTAGCCAAATATTATCTTACCATCTGATGAATTTCGCGGGCTTGAGCTTAACTATCATTAACTGTATAGTTAAGCTCAAGCCCGCGAAATTCAAACTATGCACTTTTTTCGCGGCAGTCTATAGCCATTACCACTTTATATTATGAGCAACGATCAGTTAATATTTTACTGATAGGCTATCCTACGACCACCGTATGATATAGAGATAATCCAAAATTTACATAATTTTGTTGGCAAGATAAAAAAGAAGAAACGCTAAAAGGAATTGACAACATTTATAGTAATGCTGCAAATCAAGTAAATGTCGCACTTAAACTCAAGACAGCAAATAGAGTAGAAATAGTAAGTTTAGAAGGATATGGCATAAGAAAAAGTTCAATAATTAAGATGAGAGCTATGAGAAGTATGTATGGTTCACTCCAAAGTTTTCACCTCATAGATTTGAAACGTTCTGGTAATACGCCAGGTCATAGCATAACCTTTAACAGACAGAGTCAAAGACAAATTCAAAATCATTTGATGAAATGTATCTTGATAATGCGTAGTCATAAGAAAACTACACGCGTCAACTTGATAACCCCCTCCATTTAAATGGAAGTCGGTTAAAGTTATTTGAAAAGTGGAAATACGTTATTCTTAACCTTTCAGGAAACAGTCGTAATAGTACATAATTTTGAAATTACTTTGAATTCGATTAAATTTTACACGTCTTGGAGAAATCGATAATTGTATGTTATTGTTTTTATTGCTCCTTCTAGGTGACGGATATAAAGTGTATTCTCAAGTAATCCCGTGTGAATCAGGCACCATGTTTTGTCGTAATCGTAAACAAAAACATTAATGTTAAACAAGGAACTATTTACAGCCGAAAGTCATCTTGGAATACCAATTCCTTGATTTCACTGAAGATATGGAACAGAACAATTAAAAATCTGTTTAGTATGCCAAATGTCACACACCTAACCGATTCCTGCGTTGCTAGTAAAAACAAAGTAAAAATGGTTTTATTGCTGTCACTGTCATCATACGAAATTAGATTTTACGCGATGTCACTAAAACTAATACCTTTTTATTGATATCAAAAACAATTATTATGTAGAAGTAGTGATGGCTCAGTGGCATTGGCTATGGATTGCCGCGCAGCAGGACCATGGTTTGAATCCCGCCGCAGGCTTGAGCTTCACCACATGGTGGAAGGGTATAATGCGAATGTCCACCTCGCTAGCGACCCGAAATTCTATACGAAATTCTAGAAAATCTATCGCCTAGCACCTAACGGTGTGTTCCGGCACCTGTCGCTTTGGGAGCCAGTAATTCTAGGTGAAGCCTGTTGACGACTTCGACCACTCATCGATTACCATCAGGTGAGATTGTAGTCAAAGGATTACCTAACAGCAATAAAAAAAAACCAATATGATTTCTGTTCTGTCCTTTATTTTTACATTGAATTGGGATTTTCTGACTAGCCAAGGTATGGCACGTTGGCTTTTCAGAACATATTAATAAAAAAATGCCCTTATTTCTACGAGGTACATTATTTAAAATAAAAACATATGTTAGTACCAAAATAACAAGGAAAACTATTCGTATTCGTAAAGTTCGCTTTTGCGGCGTATACCTCCATATATACCTTTCATCTAAACACTATAACTCCAGGAATAATAGTACTAGTATACCTTTCAGGTGGAACCACTGCCCAAATTAATAGAAAAAGTGAGTAGCGGAAGGGCATTTTTGCGAATGCCCGCCTGGCTAGCGACCACCCTCAAGAAGAAAATCTGTCGCCAAGCACCTAACGGTGTGTTCCGGCAGCTGTCCTTGAGAGCCAGTATTTCTAGGTTAAGCCTGTTAACACCTTCGACCACATCATCTTTACCATCAGGTGATATTGTGGTCAAAGGCTTATCTATCAGCATTAAAAAAAAAAGTCAACTAAATAGGTCCACACAACAGTCCGTGTCTGTTAAGTTCATAAAATAAATAAAAATAAATAGTCTGGCAACAAGATCATAAAACTGATTCCGCTATTGACTGCGACGCTGATTCGCCACGAGACAAACAATACGATTTCAATGCTGGTCAGCTAAATATATAAAACAGAACGCAAGTAATTGTACCGCACTAAAGTAAGCCTTTTTATTGTTGATGTGCCACTTAATAGGAGTTCTAGACGTGTTTTGAAATTTCTCCACAGGTGGTTAAATACCTAAAAATTAGAATTGGTTTCGTGTGTACGCTCATAAGCTTAAGAATAATTGGTTTTACTAACTTGAGTTTCTCTAATATTTTAGTATATTTTTGTTAAAGTATGATTCATAATTTATAGATTTAGTTGTTACTTTGCACAAATCCAGGTTTAATGTATCAGCTGGATTGTCCATTGCTGAACACAGCCTTCCCAATTATGAGAGGGTTTGCCATAACAACCACGCTTGGCAGACGTCTCGGGGATATCAGTGTGAGACCGCATAAAATGATGCTGCCCACCTTCTGGTGATTTACCTTTAGTCGCCTCTTACGACACCTACGGGTAGATATGGAGAGGTGACATTCTAGCCCAGCACACCACCCCACTGGTAGTCCAAGTTTAACAGTAACAAATATTATAAAAATATTTAACACAAAACTGATCAATTTTTCCAAAAATAATTATATCTATTATATCTAGAAAATCGATCGATCTTAAAAATTTATCGTGCGCTCGTAATGTCAAGATCTCCTAGTTATGCTTTCCGTAGAAGAATCGCGCGAATATTGTTCCGATTGGGCTACTTGTCGTTTATGATGACACGTTGGCTTAGCACAAAAGTTAGGCTGAATCTCCAGTAGATATATTTTATTTTTTACTTTCAAAATGTTTTTCTTATATATTAATTAAATTAACAAGTTTCTGACAATATTTTTAAATGTTTGTTGGTATATTATATATGTATGATTTTTATTATAGCAGTGCATTAGATTCCCCCGTGGGGTGCCGGGTCAGAATTGCACCTCCCCATTTCTTCCCGTGTGTGTGTCGATTAAGGGAAAAATACTATTAGAAGGTGGGCAGCAGCGCCTTCTTAAAAACTGTGCTATGTTGCACTGCGATCCCCAAGCCGCCTGCCAAGCGTGGAGATTATGGCAACCCCAACCCCCTCCCCCTACATAGGGGAGGCTATGTTTAGCAGTGGACGATCCGGCTGATGCAGTACAGTACAGTGCATTAGATTAAAAATATTGTTCAGTACAAAACGGTGTATCGCGGGTTCCGCATTCTTTCTTCATCCATGCCAGTAACATTTTGGGGTAGGACTGCAAGATCTAGTTAGATTTGACCATATATATGCTTAAACTATCCGAAAAGTTTGACTGTGCCTTTTTTGTTCATTAGCTACTAACTTACCTGAAGGTAAGTGATGATGTGGTCGAGGGCGTTTAAAAGGCTTAACCTAGAATTGAAACTGACTCTTAAGGACAGCTGTCGAAACATACGGTTGGGTGCTTGGCGACAGGTTTGCTGTATGAGTATGGTAACTAACTAGGTGGCTATTAGCAAAATGTTTTACTACTATGCAAACCTCCAGTAACTATCAAATTTAGAAATTCTAGAAGTCATTTAAAGAAGATGTATCGGTGTTCTCGATGTTTTGACGTACTCGTATTTCTGTTCCCAAAAATAACACAAATATAATTTTGTACAGTATAAATTAAAAATATGCAAATACAGACTATAAAATAACAAAAACTGGTCAAGTGCATGATAGACTTTTATTCGGAGGGTTCCGCACAAACACACAGTATACTTATATTAGTGTACTTCGGGATGCATAGCGCAAGTACAATTTGCATTTGGCAGGTTGTAAATTTTTAATGCTTTGAGTTTTGTTGTATTTATTTGGTATCACCTTTTTTACAATAGACCCCAAGAAAAACCTTGAAAAACAAGCAATAATATATAAAATTAATTATATACAACGTCACTTGGGACATTCTAAAAATACATCGAAATCTGTTTATTTATTTATTTTTTTATGCTCGATAGGTTAGCCTTTAACTACTATCTCACCTGATGATGTGATCGAAAATGTTGTTCAGGCTAACCTAGAATTACTGACTCTCAAGGACAGCTGCCGGAACACACCGTTAGGTGCTTGGCGACAGATTTGCTACTGCTACGGAGGGCGGTAGCTAACCAGGCGGGCATTCGCAAAATGCCGTACCACCATGCTATAACGGCTGCCATCCAAAGACAACAACCGGGACCGACGGCTTAACGTGCACTCCGAAGCACGGAAGCGCTCAGTCGTAATATCACAGGCGGTCACCCATCCTACTCATGACCGCGGCGGACATTGCTTAACTTTGCTGATCGGTTCAGAACGGCTAAGCAACTTCGCTACGAGCGCTTCTAAATTTTAGTAGAATAAAGAAACTTATAATGTTTAAAGTTTTAGTAGAATAAAGAAACTCACATATTATGTGATTTATACAACTTACAACATTACTTACTTAATCTCCTTTTGGGCAGTGGTATAATGAATACATTTCTTTTATGAATCTCCTTTTCAATATGTTAGGAGGTAGGTATACTTCTTGTTTCTATTTTTTTATTTTATCAAACCTATACGAAAGTTTGTCACTGAGTGGGGATATGCGTTTATGTTTGTTACTCTTTCACACAGAAACGGCTAATCCAATTTAGATGAAACTTCAAATATAGATAGTATTGGATCCCGCACATGACTATATATTTTCTTTTCGTTGTAATTTTGTAATGTGATTGCAAAAATAATAAGGTATATTATTACATTATTATATTAATTGATCCTGGATTAATGCAGACATCTTTCATCATCAACACTTATATTGTTTTAGTGGGTGAAATCGCCGGGAGCAGCTGGTAAATCTATCATTGTTTGCTAGAATACGAGCTATATGAATACATTCTGTAAAGGCGATACAGGCTTATATATTAGTCAAAGGGCCCATTTCCTCTCTTAGGGAACCCTAAAAACTATGATTGTTTATTGTCAAAGCTTACTTAATAATTCCGTCCAAGTAGTTAACGCGCTAATTTACGATTTTGTTTCGCCACACGCAAGTATAAATCAAGATGAATTACAACAATGATCTGATCTGGCATCGATGTATAAATGTTGAATACATTAACGGGTACAAAGTCGCCTGTCAAACTATGGTAGAAATTGGAACACACTATAAAATTTTGTTGTTGGTTTTGAATATCTAATTTAGTATGACGCCATTCTTTGGTCAAGCTAGCTAATGTGCGATTAAATCTATAATTAGTTCATAAGATTTTTAATGCCTTATAGGTTATCCTTTGACCACTATCTCACCTAATGGTAAGTGATGATGTGGTCGAAGATGTTGTTCAGGGTAACCTAGAATTTTTTGCTCATCGAATTTTCCAAAACTTATCAGAGTACTTTGTCGATGCGACGCGTGATTAAAATACTTGCACCTATTTGGCTTAACGAATAAGTATTGCAATTGAACGGGGTAATGCTGCCAGCATGCTGGACACGCTGCTAACTGGTAGTAGGCTGGAGCATTTGGACTGACTGTGAGTCTGCAATGACTTGTAGGTTGTCTAAATGCTTTCATTGAGTAGCTGTAGTGTTGTATATTGTTTGCCTTCGTAGTATTTGTTAATAAAGGCAAACCGCTAAAATATGTATATATATAAGTATATAATTTGGTAAGAGCCATTTTATATTATGCTAGGTATATCACACAGATCACACTCGATAAACTGTGATAATAGTTTAAGGTGTCATATTAAATCAGCGTGGGAAATGGATCACAAGGAGCTAGCTGGCCAGCTAGGGATTCACAATTTAGCCTACCACCATGCCACAGACCATGCGGGAAACTCAAGGCCACTGCGATATGCTTTGAACCACAGGCCTGTATCAAAGTAGTCATTATAATACCTACATATATTTCAGCAGCACGAGGACGCTACTACTAGTATAAATAATGTTTGGGAAGAACCAGCTCGTACAATTACTATCGAACTTTTTTTACAGGTTAGTTCCTAGTAGTTAAATATGTCGTTCATTTTGTTTTTTGAGAAAATATATTTTACTGTACGTTATACGCAAACGTGAAGGGTAGGTGATGTTCATATGGCGAGATGGACAAATTGTACGCCTAATCTCAACAGCCCCCAGCGGCATAAAGATATTCAAAGCATTGGCAGAGAAGCTTGTCATCTACTAATAGGTAAAGCAACTTTCGCCGTGATAATTCCTAGGACGGATTAGTGGCATTTACTCAGCTTACGCGCTTTGGCAGGCACATTAAATAATAGGCACCTGTTGTTGTAGGAGGCAGTTATAATGGTTGTGTGTTGTCATATCATAAAAGACGGCCGCGGAGCGAGTCAGGGAGGAATGTGAACTCACTGACCAGGTCCGATGGACGGGATAGCGGCAAAGAAGATGTCGCTTTGTACGTTTTCTTCAGTATTTCTAGAGTAATTTCACACTCAAAAAGAGTGCGCCAAATATATGAACACAATAAAAAAGCCAGTTAGGCTCGCAAGCGGGCCTAGCGCTGCAGCAACATCGGTTGCGAAACAGTGCTAGTTTCCCAGCGTCAACAAAAAATAGAACGGCAGTCGGCAGTAGTAGCATGGTGTGATTGCTGTACTCTGTAGTCAATCACCTCACAGCGTGTTCTAGCAACAGCTGTCCTTGAGAGCCAGTAATTCTAGGATACAACGGTAGACTAACGCTGTTAAAAATTGCACCTGCTGATGCTTAAACTCACATTGAATCCTATTAGATTTGGAAAATTCTAAAAAAAATTGCGATTTGAAAAGTGCACCGGATAGTTTTTAAAACGGCTAAAATTAACATCGCAAAGTCCGAACACAGGTTGTTTGAGATAGGTTATACACAACTCTGAGTTTTACATTGGAACTTGCTATAATGAGAAAGATGTGCGAATTTTATATAAATCCTTAGATAAAGTAATAGATCAATTACGATGAATAGTAATAAAATAGGTATACCTCTTTACTGAATACTCTCATTAACTGAATTATTCATTTATGTTTTAACTCTGTACTTCAACGCATGTACCGAAAAAGGTGAAGTGATACTACTACTACTTCAAAATTAAGGTACGCCCTTGGCGATATGACGTCATATCGCTGCACACTGATGTAGTCACAAATTTCTTAAGCTGTAATTATTAAATTGATTGGTTTTGAAAACATACATAAGTATTAAGAAACCTTTTTTTGGCTATTAGTACAAATCTATCACTTTATTTTGAAATAAAATAATACAATTCATTCAATTCACATTTTCTCAATGTCAAATTCTTATGTGATTAAATTCTTCTTATTATCTTATGATATACTCTGTTAACAGAATAAAACTTAAGTTTAATGATCGAACTAATTGAAAATCTAGTTTGGCGTTTGTAGTTTATAATTTGTATTCTCATTATATGCTTAAACGACTGGTATAAATACACGGCTGTATATATTTCCTTCGTGAATGACAGCTATTTAAAAAAGAAACTTACTCTCTTTTGATTTTAAGCAAATCATTAGTGAGCAAAAATAACAAAAACAAAACCTTTAGAAACAAAGTGCGCCTAGTTGGTAACTGCATAAACGCTATCAATTATTCTCACAGAAATTACAGTCAAAGTGGCATTTTAGACTTTTTATGCCTATAGGTTAGCCTTTGACCACTATTTCACCTGATGGTAAGTGATAATGTGGTCAAAGATAAGGTTTAGGCTAACCTAGAATTACCCGCTCTCAAGGACAGCTGCCGGAACACACCGTTAGGTGCTTGCAACAGAATTTCTACAGAAGGGTGGTAGCTAACCAGGCGGGCATTCGTAAAATTTTACCTTTTACCATGCAAACCTCACCTTGCATCGATCATGTCCAGGACCTGACTGAAATAATTCAAAAACAAAAAACAATCATTTATTTAAGAAAAATAAAGAGCTATATCATATTTATCTGATTATTCTGACTTTAAATTAGTGTTACCTCAAATCACCAGACCAGATCTCCAAGCAAAGATATCTCAATTTGAGTACAAAACAACCACTTTCATCTTGATAGCAAAAAATTCGAATTTATTGCATCTAATTTATGAATAAATTAAGCATTAATATACTCTCAAATACAGTTACTGTTAATATGTTTGTCTGTAATTTGATTTAATTCTAAAACTTTGCCAATCTAAAGGCAATGACAATATAATTTATTCAATTTAGGCCTCTACGGCGCTCATATAAAGATCGTCAACAAATATATATGAAAGATTTTACTTTACTAGGGTACTATCGCGTTCAGCAAAAAGTGTGTTTTTCTCGATTGCGTTGGCTTAGAGAGGAAAGATCTCCTGAGGATCGTGTAAAAGCGAAACACGCGAAAATTCTTCCGGTTTGGCTACGTGGCGTTTATGACGTCATGTCGCCTTAACAGGAAAATTAGGCGGAATTGTTTTACACCTATGTTTTTTATAAGTTTAAGTTTAATGTTAATAAGTAATTTCAAATGTATTTATTGTTTTCTTAAAATATATATTATTATAAAAAAATTGGTACATAAAAAACTCAGGACATTTTTTTGACATTATTTTCAACAATATTTAACAATTATGGTGGTAATTTGACAGTGGTAAAATTTATAAACCTCTTAGTCTCTTCGTTAGTTCGATAGTAGGATTCAGCGGTTGAAGGCGTCTAAATAAACGACATAATTTAGTCGTCTAAAACTTTACTGTACTGTATAAGTCGGATTCGCACTGTTGAACACAGCGGGGGTTGGGTTTGGCTTACCCACGCTTGGCAGGCGTCTTGGGATTGAAGTGTAAGATAACAGCTCTTCAGAAGGTGCCGCTGCATACCTTCCGGTATTTTATGCGTAGTCGCTTGTTACGACACCCACAAGAAGAGTAGGGATGTAGGAGTAGACATTCTAACCCAGCACCCTACAGCTAAAAACTTATCTACGTACTAAATAGAAATATTATGTTGCTTTAAACGAAAAGACCTTGTACAGACTAATGAATATCACAAACGTAAGGTACTATTTGGAACGACACTGCGACTTCTTTTTTTTTTTTTTTTAGGGAGGACATAGATGCTGGCTACCGCCTGTGCGGTCGTCCAGCTCCACCGGGTTTTGGGCGAGGGCCTGGCCCTACAATAGCCCGGGAGGGAGAAGTGCCGAAGGCACTTCTCCCGAGACGGGCGTAGAAGGCGAAAAGCGCCTTCTACCTCCGTCTCCTGCGGACGCCGAAAACGTACCGCTATTATAGGAGGGGTTGACAGCGAGCTCAAGGGCACCACTGTGGATCGGACCTCGGCTTGTCTCACTGTCGAGAGACATGGGGGGGATCGGAGCAAAATGCCTCTGTGCAACTGCAGTGTTGCACAATTGGGCCCTACTGAATAAAACTCTTTGACTATTTGGAGAGCAATTTATCGTGACCTTGTTTTTGCCTCGAGCTCGCCGGCGAGCTCGGTGTTTGATTGTGTGACCTCTAATTACCTCACACCTGGGGATTTTACCTCGACGACTTGCGGATAACGCTAAAGCTGCCAATGTAATGACTGCGATGGGGTCATCCGGGTCGTCTAATACCTGCCGTGGTCGGCGACGGGGGGGTTTGAAAAATGGGATAGAAGAGGCGGTCGAGTAGTTCGATGCCTGGACAACCAATGGGTTCGAGTGGTGGGGCGCTCGATCAAAGTATCGGCGAGCGCAGTCCTTATTGAACTGCGCTAAAGAGGGAAGGTTTAGGTCGCAGTGCAACTCGGTGTTCCGGACATACCACGGAGCGCCGGTTGCACTACGAAGAAAACGATTTTGAATGACTTGAAGCTTATGGAGATGGGCCTCACTAGCATGACTAAACACTACTGATGCGTAAGTCATGATGGGGCGGATGCAGGCAGTGTAAAGTGTCTTCTTATTACTAAGAGACATTTTACTCTCTTTGCGAATCAGGGGACCAAGGCGACCCATTACAAAGGCCGCTCTGTTTCGGACGGTTGTTATATGATCGCTAAAGGTGAGATTCCGATCAAGGGTGACTCCGAGATATTTTGTTTTACTAACCCAGGGGATGGGTTGGTCAAACAAAGTTAAAGGTTGCGGGTAACGGGGGCGAGTCTTCTCAGTAAAGTACATAGCTGCACTTTTAACTGGGTTGACCGCGATGCGCCATTTACGGAACCAGTCACCGATCTCGGTGATGGCCCGTTGGAGGGCGAAAATGGACTTTCTGCTGATACGCCACCCAGTGGTATAAATAGCGGTATCATCCGCGTATTGGGCCAATAGGACGTCTGGCTGAGAGCGTGGGATGTCGCTGGTATACAGCGCGAAGAGAATGGGTGATAGCACGGAGCCCTGCGGGACTCCGGCTCTGACTGGGTGGGGGGAGGAGAGGGTGCCTTCCACGCGATAGCGAAAGCTTCTGGCTTTAAGGAAGTCTTGTAGGATGAGCACAAGACGTTCTGGCACGCCAAGTTGGTATAGCTTGTAAATCAAGCCATTGTGCCAGACTTTGTCAAAAGCTTTCGCCACGTCGAGGAAGACTGCTAGCGTGGTCTGGGGTTTGGGGTACTTGTTAAAGCCCTCAATGATGTGCTCCGTGAGGCGGTGCACCTGTTGGACGCATGAGTGTCCGGGTCTGAAGCCAAACTGCTCATCTGGGATAAGGTGGTGTTCCTTAGCATGGGACTGGAGGCGGTTTGCAAGTAACCGCTCGTAAAGTTTGCCTAAGGCACTGAGGAGGCTGATTGGGCGGTAACTGGTGGGGTCAGATGAGCTTTTGCCTGGTTTGTGAATGCCAATGACAGTTGCACATTTCCAGGTGTCTGGGAATAAGCAGTGGCTCATAGCAGCATTGAAGATGCTGACTAGGAGATGGATGAGAGGAGGAGAGAGGGTTTTAAGAACCCTGTTGGAGATGCCATCGGCACCGGGGGATTTGCGCGGTCGGAGGGCCTTGATCAGTCTCGCCACCTCAGCGTAAGTCGCTAAGGTGGCAGGTGGGAGTTCAGAGGTGACCACAGAGCTTTTACGTTCGACTTCAGCATCCACCGAATCGAGGTGAGCTTGGTCAACGTGATCTACGTTAGGGGAACACTGAGCCTCTAGGCTATCAGCTAGGCACTCAGCTTTGTCTTCGTCAAAGAACGCTGGGACTAGTGGGACTGGTCTGTATAAGGGAGGCATGTCGTTATGGTTACTACCTTTCATACTTCGCGCCAAGTTCCAATAAGCATGGTGGCTTGGCACGAGGTTTGAAAGTTTATCGCCCCATTGTTGATCACGCAACTCAGACATGCGACCTTGAACCATGCGTTCAAAGTGGCGTTTCCTAGTTTTGTTCTCTTTACTGGGGTAAGAGTCGTAATGTCGGGTCACTGCTTTACTCTCCGTCACCAATCGTCTCACATCCGCTGGAATGACAAGGCGCCGGTCGTCCGGCACTATGACCTCCTTTGCGGATGCACCTACTACGGTGGAGAGGTGATTGGTGAACGAATCGATCGCAAGGGTTACGTCATCTTTTGTCAGGATGTCGTCAGGGATCTTGTCTAGGTCCGGTGAACTGATAGCCTTTAGGGCATCGCCTACTTGCTTCCAGTTCACTATCGTCTTAGTGGGGCGGGGGAGGTCAGTCGTTGGGTCGGGACCTAGTCGCAGTATAATGGGTCGGTGGTCAGAGTGAAGCTCGTGAACCACTTCTATGGAGCGTAACCGGAGTGTTACGCCTCTGAATAGTGCCATGTCAAGCAAGTCAGATCGGTGGTCTTCCATATAAGGGTAGTGAGTGGGCTCAGTGGGCGCAATTATGTCAAAGTTAAGTTCTGCGATTAGGTTTTCAAGTGCAATACCTCTGGGATTGTTGACGTTACAATTCCATAGGATGTGCTTACTGTTGAAGTCGCCAATCAGAATGACGGCGCTTCCTAATGAGAATAGGGCTTCTAAGTCAGCTCGGACGATCGGCTTTTTGCAAGCTTGGTAACAGGATGCTATGACTATAGGTTGATGACCAGTCATAGCTAGGAGGCAACAAGATGCTTCCATATTAACAAGAGTTGGGGTAGGTAGGGGAATGCAGTGCAGGGACCTTTTGTAATAGATAAGAGTGCCTCCCCCACGGGAGTTCACTCTATCATCACGTACCGTTCTGTAATTGGCAAACCTAGGGTTCGCCTTCCCCGGTTTTAGAAAGGTTTCCTGCACGCATATGATATCGATAAGGTGGGTACAACAAAAGTCGTGGACGAGGTCACGTTGTCTGAAGAGGCCGTCAGCGTTAAATGACGCTAACGAAACTGAGTACGGTTTCGTGCGTTCGGTTGTACTACCCATAGTGGTTGTACTGGGGAGGGGCCTGGGGAACGAAGCGCTTAAGGGCGCTAAGTAAATTCGCGTGTTCCAATGTGTATTGGATCACGTCCGCTGGGGATTGAGCGTATTGCATCTTGTGGAATAGCTCTTGTACCTCATTGATGTCAACCGACATAGCCAGATCGCTGACTAGGTTGATTGCCTCTTGAAGAGGGGCAGCCATCAATGGCATAGGTGGAGCTTGTGGCCGGGAAGCGGCGCGGGGAGGCGCGCGAATGGGGTTGGCGACGGGTGCCGGGAGCGCGGGGCGAGCCGGGGCCGGTGCGCGGGCAGGGGCCGCGGCGCGGGCGGGTGCAGGTGCGGGCGCGGGTGCGGGCGCGCGGGCCGGGGCGCGGGCGGTAGCGACGGTCTTAACCATACTGGGTGGTTTAGACCATGCGTTACGGGCTGGGAGCGGCGCGGGTATTACCTGTGAGGCAGGTACTACCGTTAATTTAGGGCTTACCCGTTGGTAACGGTCGTAAGAGGGACGGGTCGGCCTATGCCTTGCCACCCTGTGGTTCACTCGTGGTGCTTTAGGGCAGCCACGGTAATTCGCGGTATGCCCTTGAGCACCGCATAAAACACAGCTGGGTGGGTCCGGCGAATCACGGGTGCGAGTGCACGCTGCTGTCGCGTGATCGCCTAGGCACTTAACGCACCTAGCGCGAGCGAAGCAGAAACGGGAGGCGTGCCCGTATAGTTGGCAGTTGTGGCACTGCGAGGGACTCCCATTCTTGTATGGGGCTTGGACATCGAGTCCTGAGAGGCCACAGACCTTTTTTAAATTAAAAATGGCCTTGCCTTCAGGAGTACGATCTAGTACTACGAGTACTAGATCGTAGGGGCTGCGGTCCTTCCCGCTGTACATGCGGTGAACTGCATGTACGGGGAAGTCTTGTGCCTTCAGGTCGGCACATACCGAATCGGTATGTACCTCCTTGGGCACACCGCGGATGACCACTCGGAGGACTTTCTCCTCTTCGAGCGCATAAGTGTGAAAACTTATGCTCTCGTGGCGGAGGAGTTTAGTTAGCGCTCTGTGGTCGCTAATGGTGGAAACTTGGACTTTAATGCCCTGCTGCGTGGAGCGGGCATTAGTATAGTGGATCCCACGATCCGAAACTAAACGGGACAGCATGTCCCATTTGGTTTTGTCCTGAATGAACAGGGGCGGAGGCGGTTTTTCGCGGCGCGCGCTCGCGTCCTGAGGGGACGCGGCAGTGGTGGCCGGAGCGGAGGGAGGAGACGCGGGGCGCGGGGCGGGGGTCGGCTTCTTGCCGGAGGCGGGGGCCTTAGCGGGTGCCTTGGCGGGAGGGGCGGAAGTTGCGCAACTAGCGGCTTTAGGAGCACGCTTGCGCTTTCTATCTACGACGGTATAGCCGTCGTTATCTGAGTCCGAGTCAGTGCGTAAGGCGCGACTCGGATCTACCTCCATCTCCGCTTCGGAGTCCGAAGTGGGCTCGACAACGGCGATGGAGGGACGGGTGCTCGCTGGCCTCCCGATCGGTGAGCGCGAGCGAGACCTCTCACGGGGAGGGGCTGCCACCGTGCGTCTGTTGTCAGGGCCCGGAGCGGGCGAAGTCGGGCTGTCCTCTGAGAAGGACCGGGTCAGAGGAGGGACGATGGCCTCCGGAATTGGAATTCCGGAGGGAGCGATGAGAGTGTCCGTGAGGCGGGCACTCTCTGCATCGTTAAGCGATTGCTGATGATCAGCGTAGAGTTCGGGGTAGCGGAGGGCGAAGGTCTGAAGGACCTCCACCTCACCGTTAGAGGGACGTTGCATCCTGAGGGGAATACTCAGGATGGCCTAACGGGTTCTGTCTCCCTCTCGCAACTCGTGAGCTCACTTGTGTGAGAGGGAGTGAGTACCTATGGTGTGCCCTAGTTGTGTACCCTCTCCGAGCTTTTTTCTCGGCGGAGAGGGGTGCTCCTAAGCGCTACTCCGGGTTTGACTAGGGGTGACCCCAAGGCCAGAATCCCGGAGCCCAGCTTGCTTCGGCTGACCCGTGAAGCGGGAAAGGCCACGGTGCAAGGTTAAACCAAAACAACAACAGTGGCCGTTGTCACCGTAGGGTGTCACACTGCGACCGCAGCAAATGGCGGATTTGATCGTTCAGACGGGTTTGGCTGACGCTACCCCACGCCTGAACGACGTCGCTTAACAGCACAAAGTGTGTTGTTACGCGACTGTTACTATGTTGTGTCGGATAGTAAAGTGGTGAAATGCGCACCGAAAAGTGCGGTCGAAGCAAGACCACCAGCCCGATATGATGTTGTTCGTCCGAAACAAGGGACTGGGTAGGTGGTAATGCCAGACGTCTTAGAGCGCCTCTGCGCGACGGCACGGCGAGCTCGTAGCTCGCGTTGCTCGGCGTTCGGCGGCTGCTCAGCGTCTGCACAGAAAACAAAACTTCGTCAGGACTGCGTATTCCAAGGCACTGGTCTGCAACTAGCGTCGGAACGATGACCCGAGTGAGACGGCAATAGTGCGGGGACTATTGCGGTCTCACTGGGAGATACTGGCGGAGCTGTAGACAGGTGTGCTCGGCGTGGCGGCACAGGTCGGAATGTGTTGACTGCGACTTCAAATGCAGGTTGCCAGTTTACCTACCTTTAGGTTACCTACACGTGATTGTACTCGTACCTCAAATATGTCTGCCGTCGACTGTCGCTCGGAATTTATATTATAAAATACATACAAACCTGTAGTACCGCAGCCTGCAGTTGCTGTCAGCAGAATCGTTCAAAAAACTGCCTTGAAGATTTCCTATTATTAAATTATCACAGCATGAGGACTGACTGGTTGACACAACTCGACATAGTAAAATAATGCGCCGATGAAACAGCATGTCTGTTATGTACTTGCGGGGAGTGTCGATTATAAAAAATATACTGGTGCTACACTGTGCTTACTGCCACTTGACAAACTCACTGAAAGGTAGTGGGATTGTTACCAAAAGAACCATCGCCAAGGAGGTACGTTTTAGATTCAGACGTGATATGTCATGTATGTATTTAAAATCATGTAGGTACTTTGTTTCAATGTGTGTTGATGTGTCGTCCTGTATGTTGTTGGGTACATGAAATTGCTCTTATATATTCCCGAAGAAGTAGCCAGAGGTGTATTAATACCCAAATCCTACAGATATATTTGGTCCCATATAATACGGGGCGAACCTATTGCGGTGCATATCCAGATTTAGAAGCGCTCGTAGTGAAGTTTGCTTAGCCGTTCTTAACCGATTAGCTAAGTTAATCAACGCCCGCCACGGTCATAATTTGTGTAGGTGACCGTTAGTGACATTATTAATGAGGGCTCGTTAAGACGATAGGTTCCGGTTGTTGTCTTAGGATAGCAGTCTTTATAGCACGGTATGGCATTTTGGGTATGCCCGCCTGGCTAGCTACCACCCTCTAGCAGAAAATCAGTAGCTAAGCTGTGTTCCGGGAGGTGTCCTTGATAGCCAGTAATTCTAGGTTAGCCTGAACAACATCTTCGACCACATCATCATTTACCATAAGGTAATATAGTGGTCAAAAGTTGGCTTATCAGATATAAATTATAAAAATTACTCCGTACTGCAACTGAAAATGTCTGCCTGAAAAACGCAATAGCTTTTCATCCTGGGGCTCGAACCCAGCATCTCAAGATCCCAAAACTTAATGCCACTCGTGCTACGCAATTATAACTCGAGTAAACTTAGGTGTAGCGTATATACTTGTATTTACTGCACATAATGATACAATACAAACAAAGACCATTAATTATGTCTGTCTGTCCACCTCTACGCCTAGATACTATTACTTAAGTAGATTAGAAAGTGCGAATACTAATTCTAATAATTTGCATTTAAATGACTAACTCATTATCGTTCTAGAATCTAGTTCGTTTCTATCGATAAATTAACGGCCGGTAAATTAACGAATTAATACATTTTATTGTCGTATTAATTTTAGATTAGCGGCTATCTTACCAATCAAATGTGTTTTTATGGCGATGATGGTTACAAAAACAACTCTACGCTAGTATAAAAATAAAATTTGGTATCATATTTTTTATTGTTGATAGCTAGTCTGTAGCAATCATCACAACATTTGATAAGGAATGGGGTGGATGAAAGTATTCGAAGACTAGGTGGAAGTGGATAAAAGCATCTCTCTGTCTTCAAATCTCTCAAACAACGCCAGTACGACAAAAAAGAACACATGTTTTATGGCAGCCATGATAGGTTATTTACAGTGTGGCCCGGAAAATTTAGCCCAGATACAATGTGGCCATAAAAGTTATATTTTCTTGTTCAAGTTGTGGCCGCAGGAGTATATACAAATCGTAAAGTACCAAAATAAAGACGAACCAATTCATGGCCTGTTTGATACTACGAGTATAGTAAAATATTTGTAGTATGAGTAAGATTTAAAGGCACACGTCTGTTTAACTGTTATTCGCCTAATATTCAGCATATTCGTGAGCAATATCATACTGAATGGGGATTCAGCAAAACCTTTTCCTAACATCACCCTTTGATATATCCAATTGAAAGATAAAAATTCGAAAATTGCAATGCTGCGGTATTTATTTTTTTAAGAAACCAACAGCGTATATAAATATATATAATTTATAACATGTATATGTGTAGAAAGGCCAATAACAGGTTTCCCTTATTTTATACGAAGTATAAGTACTTACAATAGTTTTATAGTAATATATACTACGGTATACTTACTTTATAACATAATTAACTGCGCCTGCAGTTCCCTCCGTATCTGCATTGACATCGATGCAAAGTGATGTTGATGGTGAACAAAATATCCTATGTGTATGACCTTTTCAAGTTTCATCCAGATATCATCAGCCGTTACAGTGTGAAGAAGAAACAAATATACTAACTGATACCTTTACATACACAATCAGAAACAATCGTATTTATAATGTAAGTACAAAATACTTTACAGGATGTAGATAACCCGCAGGATGAGAACCAACACCTGAAGCCTTTACATACACAATCAGAAACAATCGTATTTATAATGTAAGTACAAAATACTTTACAGGATGTAGATATCCCGCAGGATGAGAACCAACACCTGAAACCTTTACATACACAATCAGAAACAATCGTATTTATAATGTAAGTACAACATACTTTACAGGATGTAGATATCCCGCAGGATGAGAACCAACACCTGAAGCCTTTACATACACAATCAGAAACAATCCTATTTATAAAGTAAGTACAAAATACTTTACAGGATGTAGATATCCCGCAGGGTGAGAACCAACACCTGATGCCTTTACATACACAATCAGAAACAATCGTATTTATAATGTAAGTACAAAATACTTTACAGGATGTAGATATCCCGCAGGATGAGAACTAACACCTGAAGCCTTTACATACACAATCAGAAACAATCGTATTTATAATGTAAGTACAAAATACTTTACAGGATGTAGATATCCCGCAGGATGAGAACCAACACCTGAAGCCTTTACATACACAATCAGAAACAATCGTATTTATAATGTAAGTACAAAATACTTTACAGGATGTAGATATCCCGCAGGATGAGAACCAACACCTGAAGCCTTTACATACACAATCAGAAACAATCGTATTTATAATGTAAGTACAAAATACTTCACAGGATGTAGATATCCCGCAGGATGAGAACCAACACCTGAAACCGAAGTTGTACCACATAAATTTGACATAAATCATTTAACTTCCACGTTTATTGATTTTAATTAAGTTTGTTTCCTTTTGAACCCCGATGCAAAAAGAGGGGTGTTATAAGTTTGATGATTTTGTGTGTCTATGTGCATTGCAAAGTTTAGGAGCTGCAGCTCCTAAACATATGGACCAATTTTGATGCGGTTTTCTTTGTTTGAAAGCTGACGTGTAGCTGCTGTATGGATCTTAGTCACTATTTGTATAGACTTGTCAGAAAATTTTCATTTATTTACTTGTTGATAAAATGTACATATTTTTTTTCTTCATGTCATTACTTTGATTGATTTATAAAGATCACCGTGCAAGTATATTTTTAATAAAAATGAAGTCTTCTAGCACTAAAGGTCACCTGAAAGAGATACACCGCCTGGTTATAAGTAATTTGCTAAGCTATCGCCTGCCACCTACGTTATGTTAACCAAAATTTTAACAATTATGTTAGTAAGTATGTAGTATGTAACACATTGTTAAAAGACGTTTAAAACAATGGCCCCGAGTTCTTCTCACAGTGGCTCTATAATTATTTTTTTGCTGAACGAGGCAGTACGATGTACAATATTTCAATTTGACCTTCATAAGAGCGTCGTAGATGCCTAAATTGAATATGTGATTTTGAATTCTGGGTTTTTGACTTTTGTATTGTTAATTTTACAACTTTCTTACCTAATAGTGCCTCAATAAAGTGCTATCTATCTGTATTCTGTTGTTTGTACGTCTTGTACTATATTGTGTTGTAGATAGATATCTAAATAAGAACAGCAACACTATACTGTAAATGTAACCGCCGGATCGTCCACTGCTGAACACAGCCTCCCCTATTAAGGGGGTATTTGCGATAATCCCCACGCTTGGCAGGCGTCTTGAGGATCGCAGTGTAAGTTGGCAGTTCTTTGGAAGGCACTGCTGCCCACCTTCCAGTATAAACAAAATGCACCACTACACTAAAAGACTTATAAACAAAATGTGAATTTCCCATTCATATCTGCGGCGCCAAACCGACGTCTCATTAATTATTTCAGTGGCTTTAACCGAGTGCACAGAATAGGCTGTTGCGGTACACAACGGTCTTGATATTCGCAGAACAATACAATTGGAAACTACTAATGAGTACAGTATGTGACGCAATGTAGGCCACAGCTAGGTTTAGAAAGGTGATGCATTTGTGGATATAAATTGGTGGTTTTGTATGGGTAAGTGACATGTTCGGTTCACTTTTATGAACACGTTTAAGAATAATTTAAAAGTCTGTATTTTTAATTATAGTTTCTAAGTCACAATTTTAAATACCCCTAGCGGCCTTCCCAGCTTCGCACTGGTATTTAACAAAAACTTAACATATCTTTTGATATTCTATAGCCTATGTTCATCACAGATAATGAAGGATTCTAATGATGAAAGATTGTTTCAAATCAGTCTAGTGGTTTTTATGTTTATTCGTTACAGACAAACATACAATTAATCTTTCCTCTTTTTAATATTGGTATAGATATAAGGATATAGTAGTAGGTAATTGTATATTTTGGACCTATGTAATTAAAAGCAAGTGAGCCTCTTTCCATTTACCGGTCTCTATTCTAGAAACAGAAAGGTTATTTAAAATCAATATTAGTGCGGTTCTACCGCTGATGGATTCTGAATGGCTAAGCAAACTTGGCTACGAGCGCTTCACAACACATGTCACTAACTGTATCTCACAAACGATTGCGGGAAGATTTGACTCGGCATTGCTCAGGACCTGTGTTTCAGTCTAGATCAGGTTGTGTGGTTGGCGAGGATATTGGAACCTGACTAGGTCAAATAGGTCCCCGGTAAACTGTCATAGCATTTTAGTTTTATATTGATATTTTATTACTACCTAGGATAAGTGACACCAACAAAAAATTTGACACATGTCTAAATAAATAGAAAAAGTTTTTAATACGTATTGAATTCTTTAATATTTTTTTAGGGGTATGCCATGGAATTGTGTTCATTTGTGTTCAATCAGTGTTTAAGAAAAAAAACTAGCAATTTTTTTTACTCATAGTACCTGTAATATAAGCAAAATACGTGAGTTTCAACCTTAACATGGTCAGGAACCTTTACACAGGACTTTGCAGTTATACTGTAACTGTAGGGATCACTGCAAAGTGTTTGAAACTTCGGGACAAAAATTATGATAAATATACGCGATTTAAACCATTTAAAGTTGTATAATTACTTTGGTCATGAAGCCTGTAGTGCTTTCAATGTGCACCAAGCCCTTGTGCAATGGTGCATTTTTCTCTTAATCAGTCAGTATATATAACAGTCTCATACGATGAACGGATAACAGATATATTGATAAACAAAATCCAAGTAAAGTGAATCAAGTTAGTTTATAGTATTAATCAATCTGGTACTTATAATATTCGTGTTAAAGGACGTTATTTTCATATACAGAATTTTAAGGAATTTGCGTTGAACCACTGTAAGCCCAAACTAATAAAGCCAACGACAGAAAGTATGATCCAACCCGCGAATGCCTAACGCCTTACGTCACCCGTACGTGTTTTACCGCTAACAAACATACATTAATATGGAAAGCTCGCCTCTGCCAATGTGCCAGCCAACACTGCCTCCACGAAGATGGCTATTGTCTTTTCAAAACGTGACTTCAAATGTTAATTGGACTATTAAAAGCCGAATGCGGGTCATTCAGACCATTACGGGCGTAGCCCTTTTGAATATGTATATTAAAATTATTAAGCTCAATTTGTGTTAGGTTTCTAATGAGGTTATGCGCTTTCTTGTCACAGATGGCGTTTGCGTGGTGAATGCGCAAGCGCACAGCCGGATGTGCGAAATGGTTATTGTTTGTATGAGTAACAGTTAGCATCGGATGCGGAATGTTAAATTGGCGCCCTTGGTGTGGGAGTCGTGGCACTAATTATGTTAATGGTTTATTACGGTGACAAAACTGTTTCAGTATTGAAACTGTATTATTGTATCGTTGATGTTTATAATGAAGCTTTTGGAAAATCTGATGGTCACCCGACTGTATATTGATTTATTCTCATGTTAACTTACATGATTATGTTGGATACGTATTTGTATTCAGATTGTAAATATAAGTATTACAAAAAACGTCAGTTTTAATTTCTTTATTTTACAAAATAAGTTTAATTAATATTAACAAATACTTTTAAAAGTATCCTAAAAAACATTAAATAATATATAAATAAAACACTTAAAAAAGCATAAAATTATATATCTAGTGACAATTCCACTAATATATAATTTTGTCATTAGATATATAATTGTAACTAGATATATAATTTTATGCTTTTTTTAAGTGTTTTATTTAAATATTATTTAATGTTTTTTAGGATACTTTTAAAAGTATTTGTTAATATTAAATATGGATTTCCGCAAAGTAACGCCTGAATCTATTCATTACCTTAAGTGTAATTAAATTTATATGAACCTTTTACGAATTTTACAAAGTATTTGAGCACATAATTTTCCAAAAAGATAAACCCGGTTCCTCCGATTTCATGACGGTTGCCTAAACCACTCGGCCAACTGGAAATAATCTTTCGAACCGAAACTTTGTCCTGAAAATACCTCTTTAAAACACAATATCCTATCGCATAGGATCCTAAAGACATCATTAGATTTGGTTAGATGTGGTCGTTTAGATATTTCAGCTACATCTCTTCAGCAAAAATTTACGTGATAACATTTAATGATATATACACAAAGTTTTATTTAACATGGTATAAATCTACTGAAACAACATGAGCGTATAAAGCAAAAATACTTCTCTATATTGCCTTAGCGCCAGGAATTTGCATCTTTTGGCTCATTATCTCAAGGAGGTTTCTGTTCCGTGAAAAGCTTTGTTGGTTTAATGCCAACGCCAACATATTCTATCTGAATACATTTGTAAATGTAGGTCCATCGTTATTAATTGATATTGCCTTAAGAGCACAGTTTCAATAAATTAAGACAACAAGAAAAATATAGAAAGGAACTTTTATGGTAATAGACACAGAGAAATACATACATTTGCTCATATTATGTAGAGTGCTATAAATACAACAGTGGCAAATACCACGGCTCTTCTGTTTTGCATAGACTATAATGCTATTTTAACTAACAACTGTATACCTCATTTGGTGTATGTATATAACGATGAATTAATAATGAACGAATGTTATCCTAGGTTTAATATCCGATGAACAATCTATTGGTATTTTCTGGCAGCTTTATTTTTTTAAGGAAACGTACGCTTGCGTGTCTCTGTTGCAACGTGGGTGCCTAGAAACTTCTGCCTATCTCTTCAGGAAATACACGAGCGACATTATTAAATATTTTTTGTAAAAATGATATGCATTAAAAACAGATTCCGAGGTAAGTGTTAGAGAAAAGCAATAAATACTTTTATAGAACAGCTGCAAATAATCTTCGAAGCTTTCCCATCCCTCAAGTTTAGTTCTTATAAAACAGGCATGCATCACAGAAAATTAAGTTTTATTCTCATTTGAAAAAGCAAGTACATCCGTCCTTCTTCATTGGCCGTTTCGTGACATGAATACTTGTTTTATCCAAAGCAAACTCACCGATCGCAATCAAAGAAACAAAATGACAAATTCACCAAAAATCCTTTCCAAGTAAACTGCGTGATATGGCTCACAAAAGTAATAAACTAAACTTGATCCGTGTTCAGAATAAACAAATTATCAAATTTGCTCGAAAATTCGCAAATGTCGTAAAAACAATGTGTCATATAATTTGTAGCCTGGTGCAAATATATCTTACAGCGTGATGTGGGACGTAGAATAATTTGTACTTTCTTTATAGGCTTCCCTTTCTCCAATACCTCAACCTGATGATGTGGTCGAAGATGTTGTTCAGGCTAACCTAGGATTACTGGCTCTCAATAACAGCTGTTAAAAGTGCCCTCGAAGCACGGAAGCTCAGTCATGTCACTAGCGGTCACCCAACCAAGTCATGACCGCGGCGGACGTTGGTAAACAGCTGACCGTTTAAGAACGGTTAAGCAAACTTCGTTACGTGCGCTTCGAACGTAAACATTAAAATTAAATTGATCCATTTCCAATAAATATATTAAATAAAATATATAATAATAAATATAATGGACCCAATTCTTGAGACAGTTGATAATACACAAAACTATAGATAACATTCTGCGTAACATTTATCTCTCTTTCCAAGCAGTGATAGCTCAGTGGCATATGGATTACCGTGCAGAAGGTCTATGGAATCCCGCCATGGGATTTAGCCTCACCTCATGGTGATGCTAGGGCATAGGGCAAATAAACTCCTGGCTATAACCCACCCTTAAAAAACTTTGATGATTTTTATCTGTTTTGAAATAATAAAATAAACATATTTTTTATATATTTTTGTGTGTTAATATCCCTATATTTAATATCCCATCCAAGAGCACCCGCCGCGGAAACACTGGACCGCACCGTGCTTCCTTTAAATATAGAGTTTCGAATCGTTACATCGAGCAAAGTAATAAAAAATATGAAATAATTCATTACAGGCACAAGGGACTCTTAACATCAGGTGGCCTTCGTGCTTATTCCGTCAAAAACACATTAAAAAAACACAGAGTATAAATTAAAAAAAAATGTTCCCAAATAAAAAAAAAACTCAAAATGTTTGTTGGGACTAGCAGATGTCAACCTATAGAGGTTGCCATTTACCAATAACCCTGTATAAAACATGCCTAAGCTAGAATGTGACGCCAATAAGTGCTTGGCGCCAGATATTATTTCGTAGCGGAAACAAACGATACTTTCGTGAAATATTGCATAATATGTGACGTTTTAATACAGGGTAATGAGCAAGAGCTTAATATACCGAGTATGCTCTTAGGATTACAATTGTGTAATCAGTCACTGAAATTGATCGGTGACTGATTTCGATACATTTGCATAGTGATGAATGATTTATCAATTGCCTAATCTATGGTCATGTTCTTATTAACTTAATTATAATTAGTCTCCAATTTTTTCGGTTCGTCGTGAAAATTCATTGCAAAAATTAATCTGTTGGTCAGCCTATTGCCCCGACAGTTTGTAATGTCTATAAGGCCCTTTAAACTTATCGCAGAAAAAGTATATTGAAATGCAATAAAATTACTTTAAATATTTATTTCGTCGATGTATTTCTGAGCATATTTTTGCGGATCGCGCGAATATCCTGCGATCGATGTGACTCGCATGTCCAATGCGCGTGCGCTTGCCAACCTTCCAATCTACACAATATACTTATCATTACAGTATTTAATCTCTAGCAATATTATTTCAGACAGCCAGAAAACTCCACGCTGTATAAAAATCCTATATCTGTATTTTCAGATTACTTATACTGTATAATATATAGGACATTATTTATTTTTATCAGCAGGTATTTTCTTCCCCCTAATCACTGTAATAGATAGCTTATATACGCTACTTTATTCAGATTTTCCAAGTATTTAACATATCTTTTTGTTATTACAATAATGTTTATAGTTTTTCTTGGTTACAAAATTAATTGTTTTGAAAAATCTATCAATCCAACTAGAATTATTTGGCGAAACTTTCACTAATTAATAAAAATTATATACGTATAAATTTAAAAGATCAATATAATAAAATAAAAATGCATAGTTAGTTATAAGTATTTAACGGTACATAATTGCGATAAATACATGTTTAATATTTACCTCGACGTTTCGATCAAATTGGATTAGTCGTGGTCACGAGCGAACTAAAAAGACAATAAAAACAAGTGTCAACATCTTGAAAGGCGGGTATTTTCACTGACTACTCGCATTTGATCTAGATATGTATTGTCTCGACACACAACACAGAAAACAACCGCAGGTTTTAACGAAGGTAAATCGTGCTTGGTGCATTTTCTTAGCCCTGGATTTCGGGATGCAGCTAACTTAAAACTTGCGTTTAGTTATGTATATAAATAAGACAATTTTACAAAATTGCTCACATGTTACATTCCAAATTCGTGGCCACTCTGAGTGTCAGATAAATTTTGAGTATAATACTTAACTTGCAGAGATAACTTACTGAAACATTTTGCACTGTGATAAAGATTTCGCGTTCGTGATCTAGAAACAGGTGCTTGCATCGCGCTGCTAACGCGTGATTTATTTAACCAATTGATTTATTTATAGCGTCTTTATTCAGTTAGCGTTTAATTATTTTTTAGAAGTGTCAATACAATTACATTGAAGTGAAGCTATTGTTATTTAATTGAAAGCGGTATTTTGTCTAGTCAAATAAGGTTAGTCCGATGTTGATGAGTTATTGAAAGCATGCCTGAAATTCTTGAACAGGAGATGGGTCACTTTTAGATTCTATGGATTGAGTGTTTGGTTGCGTTATCTATGGCCAAGTGTTAAAAATTATATCTTAATGGCTCAAAATTTTGCTTGCCTATGTACTACATTGGATTTCTACTGGGAAGATGATGTTGATAAAATAGAATAATAATAGGTGTAAAATAATAATGTTCTTTTTAAATAATCTTGTTTTGAGTATTTTTACTGGTGTTCTAGTTTATTTATCATATTAATTTATATCAGTAGGTACTGTTTATTTCACATCATCTTGTTGGATGTTGTAGAAATGTGACTAATGGAATGTGCCAAATGAGTAGAATCCATTGCGTTAAGAGTTTTTGGTCTAGATTGTATTTCAAGGAAGGCTCAAAATCATGCTGATTTATACTATTTTGTAATTTGTGTTGCTAGACAATATATTGGTAGTGTACCGACAAATAATCATAAAATTCATTATCATTATTACCTGCAACGACTGCCAAAACCGGTGCCAAGAAGACGTATCTCATAAGCAATTTGAAGATAACTGTTTTTCCTAACTGAAGCGTCGGCAGCTTTACGTGCCATAAAAAGCCTACAAATTGTCTCAACTAGGCATATTTGGCATTGGGACACTGTTAACCGAATCGTTAAACGTGTATTAGCACTACTATGTACTCATGTCTTGAATTATAAATAACGCTGGCAAATAGCTCGACTATTTGAGTAGGTATTGTTTGTCCATTTTCTGAATAGCCTCACTGTTTTTGCTACTTGGTAAGTTTGAAGTGATGTCTATTGTTAGGTGAAGAGGTCTAATGTGTTATTGACATTGAGTTTTTGTTCTAGATTGTATAACAATGAAGTCTGTGACGTTGGAAGAATAACTAATACTCTTCAGGTCTTCGAAACCTCAGACTTAGTGTCGCTTTTCAAACATGTCAGTAATGTTATACAAAAGAAATTGAAAGATGCATGCAACTTGTGTGAAAGGTAGATATTCGTATTGAAACAAAATTTGGTGTCACGTTTCAAACTAGTGATGTGCATAAGGGAGCAAATGACTTAGGACAATGCGCTTACATTTACACTTATTACGAGTACTTGAAAGGCAAGAATTGTCTAGGTGAAATATTATTTGCGGAATAAGTTACAATTTCAAAAACATAATTATTACATTACGTCTGGTTTCAAGTTTTTACTAAAACCATAAAATCATAATGATTATCTAGCACAAATAAGAAATTATTTCGGTCTCTAAATGTAACAAACATTAAGGGGGCGATGCAGATTAATAAGGAGCTTGTAACGTATAGTAAAACAAAATATGAATTAAACAAAGTTAAATCTCAATGAGCGCAGCACGTGGCTAATATAATGTTTTCTTTGTAAAAAAAAACCGCTTAAATAGAGCAAAATCATACTTGTCACACGGATGCGGTTGTCAGATTTAAAAAATTTTCTACATGGATTTGTTAATGATATAATTATTCACATCTACGAGTAATTTCGATGTTGAATGACTCAGAATCGTTAAAGATGAGTTCCAAAAATAATTTGAAATCAGTTGCTTTTATTTATTTTTTCCTTTTGAACCAGTAGTTTCAAAAAAACCTTTAGCATTGATATATTTTCAAAATTTCCAAACATAATATAAGTATTTTCTGAACACAAACAATGATCCCTGAAGAGGAGTTCACCTTCAAAGTGAGTAAAATCAGGGATCGCACCTTTGACACAGATACATTTACAGCATAATTTTGATAACATATATTTATATAACTATCTAACCGTCTACCATGTGGCAGCATATAAGACCAACAATGAGAACTAACTCCAGAGGAAAATTCCTGCAACTCATTGCAAGCTTCTAAGACATTTTTTTAATGAGAGATGTAGTAACTAGCGAAACGAGCTTGATGAACGTCTTTATATTATGCTATTAAGAGCATAAACAAACTGCAGGATTTGAATTGAAGCTCAATAATCCGGGCCTGTCACTGTTTCACAATATTTGCTTTTATATTTAGTCTTATCATTTTTATAGGGCACAAGATACCATTTGATAAGATGTTCCTGCAAACAACTCATTATCTGATGACACAATAGGGTGTCACCAAACGTCCAGTTTCAAAATTTGCTAGTTAGACGTATAACAATCAGGTTTAGCCGCGGCATCTCACAGTGAAGCGGTACTTTTATTCTAAGATATTCATCTTGTACGTGAGCGTCTTCGTAAGAACACCAGGGTATGTCTATGAATGTCTTTATTACAGTATTCTTAGTCATTTGTAAGATTTTCTCATAATGATTGTCCCAAAAACGAGTGTTTGTGCCGTCAAAGCCTTTGTCTAATCGTCGTCATGACTTGCTATCACGTGTTCACTTATTGTTGTTATAATGGACGTTTCCGTTTTGTGGACGACTTTCTGGAAATTCTTGTTTACTGGGAAACACTAAGTACTATATTCTTCATTAAACATGAAAACAAATGAATTCATAAAGTGTGTAACTGACAACGTTAGAAATAACAAATATTAAAGCTCATTTCTTAAGCATGAGAAAAGTTTTTTTTGCTAACATAAACTTGTCAATGCCTTTCAACTGCCTTTATATTTTAAGACACCATAACAAGGTTCTAGTTCTATATTATTATCTTTTACCCTAAAAACTTACATAAGTGAAGACTACATTACTAAACACCAATCTTATAGTCCATCGATTGCAAGCCTCGAAGTCACGTATGGGGTAAATCCGCGAAAGTTTGGCTTTTATCCAAAAACAGGATGCCATTAAACTGACCAGCGATTAAACATATCCATAAACAGCGTAAAACAAATGTTTTATCAGATTCGTTAGTGTCGGTATCAATAATTCATAGCGTGGCTGTGTTATGCATCGCCAACCGTTACTTGGAAACCTTACCTTGGTATTCATTAGTAATTTTATCGTGGAACGCTTTGGCAAAACCGCTGGGCTACATAGCAATAGACAGGGATGTAGAATTTTATCTAGAATTAGCATTTTTAATTAAAAGCATACAACTTTTAAGGTACACTATGGTTGTAAAACTGACAACAGTCAAAGAGAAAGTTCAAATAATGCGGCACTACAATTAAAACTCGTATCACCGCATATGGTTAAAGCTATATTATACTACTTTAAAAAATATTTTTAGAAAATGATTCAATTTAAAATGATCATATTATTATAAAGTGAGTGATTTCCTTTTGAGTAATAATTAAATGTAAAAAACTCCTCAATAAAATGGAAAGGTAAGAAAAATTATAAACATGACATAAGAGAAGAAAGAAATAGTTTTAGAGATTTTCCTCATCATGTTCTTTGCTAAAGTGAAGTCAATCAAATATAAAAAAATAAATTGTCCATCAATAAAAAGGACAATACAAAACCATAATTATTGGAAATATCTTGTCCTCCTGACGCCAACACTCTTTATTAATGCTTTCGCATGTATAATGCCAGTATAGTGCCAGTTCCTATGTATAGTGGCAATAAGTCTACAGCCAATAAGTTGCTCAACAACTCGCTCACATCGACGTGAGTAGTAGAATGTTGCTTAAAAGCTGCATATTTGCCCTTAATAGCTTTTGATGTATGAAAGAGATGCAACGTTTGCGACTTCTAGCTCAACATTCAACAGACTACGTGCTTTAAGTATAACCTTAAGATCTTCGTAGCCTCATCGTTTATTACCATATAATAAAAACGAAGTAAAATTATGATTTTTAGAATATGAATAGGGTAATTAATAGTTTCAATAAGATTAACAGACTGTTTTGTTGGCCAACTGAACTGATATGTCGTTTCTCGCGTAAAAGTCTGTGAGCATAATTATAATATGAAGCAGTTCGGAGTATGAGATCATGACCAATAAATGGCAATAATCTTATTACATGCGACTTATAAATATAATAAAATGCGATAAACAGGTAAGTGTGTTTCTTGTTTTAGATCGTTAATTGGAGTAAATATTATACATTATAACGGTCGAACCCATGTCACTTCTTGCCTCTTTAGATCCATGCTAGTATTGGTAGCCCGTTCATATAGAGTTCGTGTATTGACAATTTAATTACACATTGATCCGGTTGGTCAACACTATGCGATGTGGGTGTCCGATATATGAATGCAAATTTTTATTATACAGTAAGACGGTTGAGAAGTCGAGGCAGTGTTGAAGGTTTAAAAGTCAGAATTTAAACAGTTTTCCGCCAGATTAGGAAAGCAATTAAGAGTATCTCGTCGTTCCCACTGTTTATTGTAAAAAAAATATGTTCATAATCATTTTTTTAGTTTCCTCGAGATTAGACAATATCTCTTCAGCATTATTTCATTCAGTGTCTATTAGAAAAAAAACAAGTATATATTTTTTCGAAGCGGTAAACAAAGGTTAAGCATCCACGTGTTGCATGGTTAACATAATCAAATATAAAGAACTATGTATAAGTTTATCGAAAATGTTACAGGATATTGATATGAGGTGCACCATTTAATGCATGAAATGTTAACAATTATTACTCAAGATACATTTTGTATGCAAATTTATATTTACACTTATATTTATATACATATATACGCTACTTTTCATACAAATGTAGTTTAGTCTTATTTTAAATACTTACCAATCATATCAAACAAATTGTTGGAGTACAAAATTTTATGCCCAAGGCGGGTATCGAACCCGCGTCCTCCGATTATCCGTCCTCCGGTATTAGGCATCCGACGCGATATCGGATGACGCAGGCGCGGATCCGATTCCCGCCTAGGGTACTAAATTTTGTACTCCAATAATTTGTTTGATATGATTTTCGCTTAGCACGCGATAGTGCTTGTAATCATATTTAGAAGAAAAAAAAACTTACCAATCAATCAAACTTGTTGTAATTTTGCAGGCTTGTCCTATGCCTAAAATGTATGATTCGGGTTTGTCAGATTTCCGTAAAAATGTGTATTTTCAAAATTATTTGGAAAAATTAATGTGTATGGAAATTTTTATTTTCACAGTTAGAGATAAAATATATAATAAATCAAAAAACAAAAAAACCACAAGCATAGATTTTAGGCTTACATCCGTATCCGCATGCAAAATTTCAACGTATTTGAACACTTTAAAATATGACGACAAACCTAGATGTATGGAAGGAACTTCGTAGACCCTAGTCTAAATTGGATACCAAAAAACGTGAATAGAAAAAAAAACATAAAACTATAGGTTATAGCATGAAAAGTTTAGATACTGACAGGATGCACATATTTTCATTACGTTTGGTTGAAATACATAACGAGTATAGTCATCGGCATCTCTTTGCATTACCATAGCAATGACTTCAATTTTAATGCTTTCTATTTAAAATACTATCATCAGTATTCGTGGTAATGAGTGCTAAATGTTTCTATGTATTTCTATTTGCATATTGCATATTAATAAGATGTTTTTGAAATGATTGAAGAAGCGCATATCTGCACGTTTGATGAATGAATTGCATGTATTATAAACTTGGTATAGCCATTATGTAAGTAGGAATAAAATAGTGTAAATAGTAAAACGGAAAACTGGCAAACCAAGGACAATCATTCTACATTTATGGAGAAATATAATCTTAATATAATATTATAGGACCCCTGACTATATTTACAACATATACTTTGACTGGCCAAAACTTCTAAAATTTGAAATATATTCATGAAATGAAGTTTCGTCAAGTGACTGAACAAAATTCGTAATCCTCCTAAATGAAATAGTCGATTTACTTCAAAATCTATGCCTATGCTATATTTGATTATTTAAAAAGTATGCCTTTCGCAGAATACCTTTGGTAGCATACATGTAAGTAGCCGGTCTTTTAAAACAGAAGCTACCATTTTTTAACCATATCCTTTTTTGTCCTGTTGTATTGTTGGAAAAGATATCCGACTCCACCTAAATAGGTAAAGGTCATACGTTTTATTTTCGTTTTTAAAGCAGATAGGCTCGCCTTTGACTACTATCTCACCTGATGGGAAGTTTTGATGCGGTCTAGAATGTTATTAGGGAGCTAGCCAGGGGGGTATTTACAAAATGCTTTACCTCCATGCAAAAATTATGAAGACTTTAATTTTTATCTAGTACATGAAAAAGGTAGTATTATCGTCTATTTCGAATATAACCGTCCACTACTTGTTGAAATATCCACAATTATGTAGAGTCTATAATTTGTAGTAGGTTAAACGCTTACAAAACAGCTTAAATTCGAAAATCCATTAATAAATCATAAACTAAAATTCATAGGGCGTTCCACAACCGCGCAATTCGAGTTTTCGGTATCAACTATGCATTTGCCTCACGTAAATGTTCACATAATTTCCTTTCCACGGGGTGCATTATAAGTAATTATAGAATTTAAAGTGCTTGTGTTTTGAGACATTGAATATGACAAGGAGCCCCAATTGTTCAGTTCTACCATACCTGGATAGGTTTAACCCAGTTTAAGAATATAAAGACTGCTGAATATCCTCCTGAATGATGCCATAAAAGGACATGACAAAACGTTCGAGTATAACGTAGTACGAGTACGACGTTGCGAGTTTTTTTTTTAGTTATTGTGACGGAATAAACTCGAGGCCTACCTGATGTTGAGCGCACTAACCTCTACCTATAACAAATGCATTTCCTTACAAGTCACGAATTGCACTGCGCCCATCACCTTGAGACATAGTTGTTAAGTCTCATGTGCCTGTTATTTCACTGGCTCTCAAGGCTGCACACACTGTTAGGTGCTCGGCGACAAATTTTCTACTTGAGGTTGGTCGCTAGCCAGGCAGGCATTCGCAAAATGCCCTTCCACCATGCGTTGAACCTCAAGCCCGCAGCGTGATTCGAACCATGGACCTGCTGCGCAGCAGTCCATATCCAATGCCACTGAGCCATCACTCCTTCAAACTTCTTAAAGAGGGTTGGCGTCTGCTATCATCTGTGGTGTCTGTATAAAAAGCCTACTGACAATATTTTTTATTATTAATCTATTTATACATAACAAAATACGCTCTACTTAATTTTTGAACACCACGTATACCCGAATTCGGGCATTAATTAAATATATTAAATTATTATCATCAATGATACACAAGAATTAAATCAATGAGCTCTAGACGATGATACCCAAAATGCTAGGGTGTTGTTAATACTAAGCCTAAAATTGCTAGCTCTATGGGAACTGACCCTCAGGGCAATCAGCTGCCGGATTACTACTAGGTGCTTGGCGACAGATTTACTACTTAGAAACCAAGCAACCATGTATAACACCATGCAAATGATTACATTAATGAACTGCGTCATATTACTAGATCTTCAATAAATCATCACTTACGCCTGAGATTGTGATGAAAGGTTAGTCTATTAGCAATACATAAAAACGTCTCATCAAGAGGTTTTTATTTTGCTAGTCGTGACCTGATCGCTACTGAAATCTGATGCAAATGTGCACACATGATATTTTGGTAATATAATAGTGAGATGGCACGCCCGATAAACGAAAACTACAGCTTGGGTACTTGGAAAGGTTCATTAGAGATTCAGGACGCGGTCGAAACGTATTCGGCCTTAGAACAAACGAATGTAATAATTAATGTGCCGAATGGATTAGGGCGAAATTAACGGTTGCCGTGTAGTGATTATGATTTCGGCACGTACACAGAAGGGTTGGTGTTCACTTTTTTAGTCCCACGTGCAGGTAAAGTTTATTGATGATTATTAATGAAGAATGAATGGATTTGTTGCATACATATGCTCATAAAAAACCTTAATTCAAGTGCGTGTGTCTAGATTTCATATAAAGTTTGAAGTTCCTGTGCCTAATCCTTTTCTTAGTAATAATAACTTTCTTAGGGAAGTGCTTATAGTTAGAATAAAATTTTTATCCCACCATCTCGGAAAGAGTATTTTTAATCTTCAATATCTGAGTGGAAAAGCCGTTTTTATTCTCTAGAGGATAAAGTAAATTGAATTTAGAACATCGTGTGCACTAAGTTTGTGAATAAAAAAAAACATTAAACCTATTTACTGCTACCTCTATGGTGCCGAATATATCATACAACTTTTTTTTAATTTGTTAAAAACTCAGACTCCATTTCCTCGCTGAGGTGGAATGAAAAGTTACGTGTTGCACTCGAGTGCAAAGATTTTTCCCCTCGTGCTCTTTTGATTCCCTCGCTAACGCCAGCGAGTGATTCAATTTTAGAATCCTTCGCTTGCTCGGTCATCAAAATTGAACACGCGGTTAAAAAGCAACTTTGCACTCTTGTATAACAAATAACTATTACGCGATTCACTTTTGTAAACTACATAACATGGCTCACGTCACATCTGAAATTGTATATAGGTATATGAACGATTTAAAAAAAATTAATAGAAATTTAAACAAATAAAAAATGTTGATCCCAATAAAAATATGACAATATGAGTTATTTTAATAAAACAATAAAAAATACAAATGCTATTGGGTTAAGATGTAGGGGCAAACTGTGACAGTTATAACTATGTAGTTTCATATCATTGGGTTAATAAGTTGGCCACTCTTTTTTTTAAGCACGGTACTTGTAGCTATCTCTACTGTACTTACCGTGGTTATGGGACTTACGAGTATAAAGACACGCGTAGATTTGAACATCCTTTGATGAAATTTCGATGGAATTAATGTAGTTTTTCTGCCAAATTTACATAACAACTTATCTTGAGATCATTTGGTCCATAATGTTATGCATGGTATACATAAAGATATTACTACTACTTCAGAACATTCCTTTTTTTAATCGGTAAAAACCTTAAGCCTGGAGTTTAAAACTATGATGGTGTAAAAAAAACACTAAAATATCTAACACAAATGTGATAAAAAAATCTTTGTATCATACTTTTACATCGACTATTTGGTATTCAGGTAATCAGCAAAATTATTAAAAGCTCGATAAAGTAAAAATCATCAAACATTTATTATATAGTTTCTGTGCATTTCGATAAACACGACTATTTTGTTCTAACAAAGGAAACCGACGATAATGTATGTGGGATTATCATCCTTCAAGTTTTAAATTAACATTTAAACAACATTCTCAAATTATCTATTTTCCATGTGACTACTGTTTTTTAAACATAAAACCAGTAGCTTGGTCTCACTGCATACAGATCGACTTATAATGCAGTTTGTTCTGGTCTGGAAGCATGTACCGGATTTATATTCACATGATGGTAGGAACATCATAGTTCAAATAAAGGATGACTTTTAAGACCATGTGTCAAAATAAATAAAAGGCATAACAAGCAAACCGTACGCAAAAAATACCAGATTATATATATTTACTTCTTCAAGTTCGTATTACCACGCTTATTGTGATCAGCACAACAGTTGTGCTCGTGGTAAAATAAGAACTTTAAATGGGTTGAATAATTATAATAAATTATTATTCTTCCGACTCTGCAAGAAGGTAAATTTTTGTGACTGGGTAACTAATCGACTTTAATTATCATTTACTAGCTTTCCGGGCGCGGTTCCACCCACGCGTATGTCGGTTATCTCGCAAAAACATTAACCTCTTTTTGCGCAGTTGGATAAAAACTATCCTATATTTTTTCCCGGGTCTCAAACTATTTCCATACCAAATTTCATTCAAATCAGTCCAGTAGTTTTGGCGTGAAAAGGTAACAGACAGACAGAGTTACTTTCGCATTTATAATAATATAAGTACTGATGTTACTATGAAATACCGTCTTTTAATTAACATTCTCTATGCAGACAGTATTCACTCATTGTGTCCAGAGGTCATACTTACAGTGTAGCGTTGGCAATGGATTTAGATTAATGTAGTCACTGGCTCCTCCGGGTACTTTTTGATTTCAATAGCCTTGCAAAACATTATTTGGATAATCTGGGTCCCACTGAGAAGGATTCGTGCATAAAAAATACTAACGGTGGTGGCACAAAAAAAAGTAGGTTAAATAACAATATGTCGTGTGCATTACCTACATTTTTGGTGAGTTCATATTCGGTAGTTTGTTGATAGTCGTAGCTATATCTATAATCTATATCACCTTACCGAAAGTACCATTAGAATATAGAGAGAAAAGAGAACGTAAAGGAATCAAAAAAATACTATAGACGGTAACACCTTTAAAGATATCTAACAGGAAGATTGTAATATTCTGCAAGTCTCCTGATAGGTTCAGCTAATTTCTACTTTACAATGAAAAGTGAATAGTAATTCGTAGAAAATAATGAATAATTCTATTTCTTTTGGTGATCCTGCCAGTGATACGAACATATTATTCTATAAATTTTTTGAAGCGCTCGTAGCGAAGTTTGCTTTGCTATTCTGAACCGATCAGCAAAGCTAAGCAACGTCAGCCGCGGTCATGAGTTGGATGGGCTACCGCTGGTGACATTACTACTGAGCGCATCCGTGCTTCAGAGGGCACGTTAAGCCGTCGTCGGTCCCGTAAACAGTAATGTAGGTAAAACAAATTAACATTGACATCCTCATTTTGACTTTGCGATTTAGACAAATTATATTGCTTAGAAGTGTATACCTAAAAATAAAAAGTAAAACATCTCATAGTGGTAGGGCATTTTGCGAATGCCCGCCTGGCTAGCTACCACCCTCAAGTAAAAAGTCTGTCGCCAAGCACCTAACGGTGTGTTCCGGCAGCTGTACTTGAGAGCCAGTAATTATAGGTTAGCCTGAATAACATCTTCGACCACATCGTGACTTACCATCAGGTGAGATAGTGGTCAAAGACTTACCTATCAGGCATACATAAAATTCTACTCACTATTAAGTTAGTTAAATATGCAACTGATTAAAAACTATTTCCGTCATCAAATCGTGAATAAAATAAGTGATTATAAATTAAGGACTGGTGTCCTATATAAACCATGCATACTAAATCCAAACTAAACCAAGATCTGTGCATAGATTAACAAAGTAACTGCATCAATCCTACATGCAAGTATTTAGGCATTTTTAGAAAGGAGTACACCATTAATATGCTGCTTAAACATACAAACAATTTAACGAACGCAAACGACCAGAGAAAAAATTTTCCTCATACTACTACATTTAATATTCTTGTCGTGCAAAGAAAGAAATTTTTTGACCTGCGGATTAAAGAATGAGTCATTTTAACAGCCGTTATTTGGCAATAAACATATTCTTAAAGACGCTTCTTGTACATACTTTGCAAGTAAAATACTTCATTATAGGCATTATGTAAAGTTGATTTTTATGTTGGTTGGATCATAAAAGTGTGGACATAAGTTACATACTTATGTCAAGTTAGCAATTAATGTCAAATAAGTAACAATAATACATCGCATCTGACTTTTAGATACATAAATATGGTGCATTTTTCACGTCAATATGGTTGGTTCAATCAAAGTAGGTAAGAAAAATGCTGTATTTCGATAATATGCGATTGTAAGACATTGGAAAATCATCATCATCATCGAAGACGTTTTCTGTTGTCCCCCATATAAATCCATAATAAATCCTCCCCCATAGAACGCCACGATTAAAGCTTCACTGGAAGCAGCCACTTGTTACAATTGCCTACGAGTGACTTTTACGATGTCGTCAGTCCACCATTGTGGGCGAAAAATCAATTTGTTATACAACTGCTCAATAAAAGGAGAGTCATGTTTTCAGGGTTCATGTATGTATGTATGTTTGTGAGTTCTTTATTCCACCATAACTTCCAAACGGTCCAGCGGATTTCTATGTAAGAGATATCGTTAGATTCGTCTTGACAGTGCAAGTGCTACTAGCTACATAAAAAATCAAAATAGCGGATTTAAGAAGCAATATTGTGAGATATTTTTTTTCTTCCAAACCTATCGAGTTGCATATCAAAATGAGGGGCTTAAAAACTCAATTCCATAGATATATATTATATGCAGTTTTATGTTCAATCGGACGATAAAACGTTTAACGAAAATAAATAAATTGCAGTCGAGTTTTTTACTTTTTCAATTAATTTATACTTGTTAATTAATTAAAAAGGTAAAAAAAACTCGACGTTGAATAATATAGGTATATTAAGGAATACATTTTTAGCAGCCATGTCAAACTGTCAACCTCGGTATGGACTTATTTTATTTCATTGTCTTGTCATTTAATCATGTTCTTAGTAACCATTTTATACTCGTATAATTACAAAACACGCAATAAAATACAAGTGGGTGGGGACGTTTAAAAGGCAGTAAACAAAATTATATCGACCCACAGTGCAATTAGTTCGACTAGAATTAAATCCAACGTTCCCTCCAAATTAAAAGGCTGCACGAATAAGGCAGTGGACACATGAGTGAAGTAAGTTGGAAAGTCATGTAGTGACTCAAGTATAGAAACTAGGACCTACAAGTTGTCTTACTCCTTTGACGAACTCATGTGAGTTACTAATTTAGAAGCGAAATATATGTTACAGTAGTAGCGACAGTATTTTTTTTTTTTTAATTTTAAATCTACTCTCCACAGACTCCAGGGTCCGTGACTTTTTTTAACTATGACATAATTTATTAGTAAACAAGAAATATGAAATAGGAAACATGCAACATTCCAAGGGGGAACAGTGTTAAAAGTTTTTTTTTAATGTCATTAGCACCAGCATCCAGAGCAGACCAGTATCCTCTAGCAGCACCCGTTCACGAGTTGGTAGCGACAGTTTGCCACATGAGCTGTGATGCAGCGCCGATCTAAGCTTTTTTTAGCGGGGCGTGTGTGGCAGGAACAGCCATTTAAGTAGAAAAATCTGCTAGTATAAAACTGATGATATGTTCTAGCAACACATCGTCTGGTTCTGGCAGTTTTGAGAGTCAATACTAATACTGACGAGAAAGTAGCCAAAAGCAAAAATTAAAAAAAACGAATAGAATCTTGTTATATATAGAATTTTTAACAGCCGTTATTTGGCAATAAACATATTCTTAAAGACGCTTCTTGTACATACTTTGCAAGTAAAATACTTCATTATAGGCATTATGTAAAGTTGATTTTTATGTTGGTTGGATCATAAAAGTGTGGACATAAGTTACATACTTATGTCAAGTTAGCAATTAATGTCAAATAAGTAACAATAATACATCGCATCTGACTTTTAGATACATAAATATGGTGCATTTTTCACGTCAATATGGTTGGTTCAATCAAAGTAGGTAAGAAAAATGCTGTATTTCGATAATATGCGATTGTAAGACATTGGAAAATCATCATCATCATCGAAGACGTTTTCTGTTGTCCCCCATATAAATCCATAATAACTCATGTGAGTTACTAATTTAGAAGCGAAATATATGTTACAGTAGTAGCGACAGTATTTTTTTTTTTTAATTTTAAATCTACTCTCCACAGACTCCAGGGTCCGTGACTTTTTTTAACTATGACATAATTTATTAGTAAACAAGAAATATGAAATAGGAAACATGCAACATTCCAAGGGGGAACAGTGTTAAAAGTTTTTTTTTAATGTCATTAGCACCAGCATCCAGAGCAGACCAGTATCCTCTAGCAGCACCCGTTCACGAGTTGGTAGCGACAGTTTGCCACATGAGCTGTGATGCAGCGCCGATCTAAGCTTTTTTTAGCGGGGCGTGTGTGGCAGGAACAGCCATTTAAGTAGAAAAATCTGCTAGTATAAAACTGATGATATGTTCTAGCAACACATCGTCTGGTTCTGGCAGTTTTGAGAGTCAATACTAATACTGACGAGAAAGTAGCCAAAAGCAAAAATTAAAAAAAACGAATAGAATCTTGTATTAACATTTATTTATCATTTTTGAGCCAAAAAAAATATATATAGGTAAGGTAAGTCCAGTGCGCGTAGTCTAAACACTAAACACTAAATTAATAAAGGAGTCAAAATAATAAGGAGTGAGAGAGATATTTTTATATATGATCTAGATCAGAAAGGTACAAGTTAAAAGATTAGGAAGGCGTATTCTTTCATTGACGATGTTGTTACTCTACACCGACTGAGACAGGTCGAAACAAAAAATTACATTATTTACTCAATATACCTATGTAAGGAATCTGTAATACTCTACTAGCGTCTTTAAAAACAAGGGAAAGACCTTAGAAAAGAAGAAAAACGCGGGCCACCAACAAAATCATTTACCAGGTGTTAGGCTAGCAAGTGTTCGTCTTGGTTAGTACAAATGCAGATATTTGGTCTCGAAGCAATAGCTGTGCAAGCACTACTGTGCTTAGACGTAAAAGACACTGTAGTAAGTAAAATTTTTGGGCGAACGAGATATAAGGTCCAACGTCTTGGATTTACGAGCGCAGTGCAAGTCAAAAAGAACGACAGAATTTGTCAAACAGAACGGCAGAAATTGTCAAACAGAACGACAGTAATTGTCAAACAGAACGACAGAAATTGTCAAACATAACGACAGAAGTTGTCAACCAGAACGACAGAAGCTGTCACACAGAATGACAGAAGTTGTTAAAGAGAACGACAAAAGTTTTCAAATAGAACTATATAAGTTGTCAAACAGAATGACAGAAGTTGTCAAACAGAACGACAGAAGGTGTCAAACAGAACGAGGACAATGACACTACAACTGTAATCGACAGTCGTGATGCTTACATCAGGGGGAGAACTTCCCGTCTCATTCAATAAAATAAAAAAAAACATAGCAGTGCTAGTGATAAAATGGCCTCAAGTTTCTCTCAGCGCGATAATAAAGTTGAACACTAAACTAAGATATACTTTTAAATTTTCTTCAAGAGCTTGCCTGCCTACTTCTGTCCAATAAGAAAACTTATATAGTGTATTAACCCCACAAATGAGTATCAAAACCTTGCACGAATAAATGTGAATAATTACGTATTTAATAACGCTTTTGTTCTCGGACGAACGACGCGGAAACTCGAGTAATTCAATTGTGTTTAAGACTGTTTAATTTGAATTGATGCAACGCCAGCTTGCTTTCTAGAGCGCTTTTACACACCTACAATATTTTAGGGTTAAACAGATTAAACAAAATATACTTTTAAAATTAATATTGCTATATGTGACTAGTGTAATTCAAATGTGGAATTAAAAATAATAAAATAGCTACGCGATTGATATTATGATATTGTAACCTATATAAAAATAATAAGAAATTATAAATATTATATTAGACAGGTTTATATCACTCCGCCATCTCTTATTACACATGTTTGTGCACATTAATAAAGTCATGAAATCAAATTGATATCACTCATATTTAAATTTTTATTCATTAACACATCGTTTCCATAAATCTTAAATTCTTGCCCTATTATATGTATTTTTTTTTACTATTTTTGAGCATTAGGAAACAATGAGTGAAAACATGGCTAAAACACATCAATATTAATTACTGAACTCAAATTATAGATTTAGAAAATGTAATGAAAATAGGTTTCGCTAGAACCCTGTAATGTTAGACTAAGACTATCTCTTAACCACAATTAACAAAACTATTTGTAATTTCCTAACAAATCGTTAAAGTGTGAACGAACCGTGAATACCAGACAGTTTAAGATCTTCATATAATTATTTATATGTAGAACTGTGTAAAATAATTTCGAAAGATTTTAATGCAAAAGCGAAAGCTATGTAGTTTTTATGGAAAGTTATTTTGTGACACTCAATTGCTTCATAAAAATATTGTTCATATTAAATTCGGATCAACATCAAAGGAAAAACCTTCTATTCATAAGGCACCTAATCATAATATTTTTTTTGCCATGTAAAATAGTCACCTTTGTTACTACATCACTGAACTGTCAGTTGTTGATAGAGTTGATTTTATACAATATAAAATCAATAGATTCAGGTGTTTATTTGCTAAATAGCAAATACAAGAAGAATATTAAAATACACCGATATATTATTTTTATTGAATAATATAGTCCACTTTTTTTAATGCATATGCAGTTTCTACGAATCATACACAAGGTAGCAACTATATACAAAAACATTGACAAGGCAAGTCAAACTGTGAATTTCGCCAAGTAATAGTAGCCTTGAAATTATTTCGGATGGAAAAAGATAACTTCCAGCGGGACTTGAACCCGCAACCCCCAGAATACCGTCCTGGTGCATTACCAATTATGCTATAGAAGCGGGTGCTGGACAGTCGAAAGTTCTCCATCCGTTTGAATGTACGTCTTTTTGACGTTGGCGACATCTACCCAAATAGCAGAAGACTATTTACATAGGCTGGTAGGTTGATATACGATCAACACTAAATACCAAATCGATGAAGCCATTTTTATTTTTTGATTAGTATTATTTTTATAAGAGCATTGACGCATGCTAAGCGAAAACATAGAAATTATTTCGGGTGGAAAAAGATAATAGACCGTAACATTATTCACAATAACTTTTGAAACACGGTGTTAGGCCAATCAACTTACTGCGGTCATAACTTGAATGGGTGACCGGTAATGGCGTTCACGTCTGAGCGGTTTCGTGCTTCAGAGGGCATCTTAAGCGTCGTCGGTGCTGTGGTTGCAGTCGCTACACTATAACGGAAGGCTTCGGGCGACCTAATAGCTCTGGCATTTTGCACAGTGTCAGGGCATTTTGCAAATGAATACCTGTCTAGCTTCCACTATCAAGTAGAAAATCTGTGCCAAACACCTTATATCATATGGCAGTTACCATTTAGAGTCGGTTTCGATTCTAAGTTTAAACTGTTCCACATCATTGACAACATCATAATTTACCGAGAGCTGAGATATCAATATTAACCTTTCAGCTAAAAAAATTTTTAGTTGAAAGGAAACCCGACTGCATCTTATGTATTTTCGTTAAGCGTTTTATATTTATATTGAAATTTAAACTGTAAGCCATATATATTTTATGTAATTATTTTTAAAGCCCTTCATTTTGATACCCAATAGGATATGAGAAAAAAATTATTTTTACAATATGGCACCTAAAATTCGCCAGTTTATTATTATTTTTATTAGACTACTGTCACTAACTCTGTCAAGACGAATCTAACGATTTCTCATACATTAAAATCGGTTAAGCCGCTTAGAAGTTATGGTGTAGTAAATAAACTCACAGACATACATGAAACCTGAAAACATAAGACTCTTTTTTTGGGAAGTCGTGTAAAAAACCGACTATAAACATAAACTACGCATTATTAGAGAAAACTCAAATACTACTCGTTGGATCTCAATCAAAATTTAAATATGGCCACATAGCAAGCACCAAATTTCGAAAAAAACCATCAAAATCAGTACACCCTGCAAAGAGTTATGAGACATAATAAAATAGAACCTCCTGCTTTTTAAAATTGCTATAATTTTGCGTGTTGAGGCTTCAATCAGTAAAATTATATTAATTGTGTAAAATTAGTATTATTTAGAAAGCTTGCTATGGCTTCGATCAAAATAGAATGGATAAATAGTATGGTTAGCTATTCCATAACACAGCGGATGAGTTTCAAAGTACACTAAGATAAACTTAAATATTTTTGAAACTGATATCATGCTTTGAATTAATATTAATAGTCAGGTGTCTGATTTAGTAATAACCGGATATCAATAAATGAACTATAGCTCCGAACAATAACTTTGACATATTATTCTAACCAGCCTGTAAACAACAACTTTCTCACATCTCGCCACAGGGCACAACACACACAGAAAACCAACATTTGAAACACAATAGCATACCTTCGATTCGATTAATGACATTCGAGTGCGTTTTTTCATCGAACATAGAAGCGAATAGACGACACATGCTTAAGTGGCTGATACCATCAAAATAGAAATCGATGGACAGTTCAATAGTTATAATTCGATTAAATTGTAATTTTAAGGGATATGATCCTTAGGTTGAAGATTATAATGATTTATATGTTTGCAACCTGGTGATATGATAATTGTTGACAGCAAGAATTGATAGAAATAAGGTATTGAAACCCTTTATACGTTTACCACATGACTTCTTATTTTTATGCAAAATTACATTTTATGCAATGCATTTACATATTTGAATATTTTTTGAATAATTCACGCCATAGTTTTTGTAATCATATTTAAGAATTCAAGTTCTAATGATTTTTTAAGGATCTTTAAAGTTTACATATAATATTATTCATTATATACCCTTATTACTGGGAGCATATTTCAGAACATGCAGTTTCACAGATGTCTTTGCCATACAGTTACAGCTTTTACGACTCTATTGTTTCGTTGTTCGATGGTTTTCATCCAGCGACACTCCTACACCTACTTAGTTGACATTATGTAAATACTGAACCCACTTTACATTGTCGTACTCATTATACCGGGGAAGATTCGTTAGGTGAAGAAACACATGTTGTTTTATCGGAACTTTTGTGGTATAGATGGAAGAAAGTTATAAATGATTCTAATTAAGAGCCCACCCTGATCAATCATAGATTTGGATTTTAAAAACTTTCAACGTGCGCTTAAGTTAGGTTTTGAATAGCATCCGAACTTTTGAATATAACAACTTAATATTTTTATCAGGTAAGTATGTCCGTAATGAAAATAATAATACATACTATAATGACATCCACGTGATTTATTTTCTTTTAACTTTGACAATTTTCTAACAGAAAGCATGTCGTAACCGCAATTTGTCAGTGCCCGTTGTTGTTAATATAAAATGTTTTTTTATATTTATTTTCGTACTATCCAGCCACGAACTGCTAATCTTATTGGGAAAAGGATCTAAATGGAGCCTTAGAAGTTTTCAACAAGTAGCACATTTCACTAAACCAGTCAGAGCAAGTTTAATTTCTCATAAAATTAAAATTATACTTTTAACATCGTTTGTTGTAACAATATGGCATATGGCATATTTATATCATATTGAAAAAGTGATAAATAGAATTATTCATTTATTTACAATTTAATGGATCTGCTAAATTTTTTCATATATTTTCAGAACGACCAACAATTTAACTATAAACAAACAACCCAGATTCAAAGTACGCATATTCCGAGTATAAAAATGCGAAAAGCTTTTCTTTAATTGGATGTTATACAACCTTCTATTTGTACTTACGTTCAGCCGTACATCTCTTAGATACATCTTAGCTCACACAATGAGATGATTACAATCCGTTATATCTATCTATAACGTTCCACAATAAAATAACAACCAAGGTATGCGTCCGTGGGCGAAGCAAAACAATTGATGCTCCTTCTTGCTCTAATTTCAAAGGCACACTCTCCTACAGATAAAAATCTTGAGAATGATTTGATTAATTCGAACAAGCCTTTAATACAAAGCAAGGGTTAAGTATTTTTATTGCTGACGCGTGTCGATACGAATCGTTTGTGTTAAAGTTATTAATAATTTTGTTTTTATGCTAATGAAGTTTTAATGGTTTTTCTGTTTTTTTTTTGTTTGCAGCTGGGAATTTCATTTAATAAAAGTAAAACATACTAGATTATTGATTTAGAGCAATGTATTTAGGACGTAAAAAGCCTATTTTTTCTGTTTCTCATTTTCATAACTAATACCAAATTTAAACGTCTTTTCGGATATATCCTTCTTGTCCTTTTCATTCTGTGCTAATACTAAGTGCATTTAACCTTATTTTGCCGCTTATTTATTTGAACTTACCCATTAGTATAGCAGTGATAGCCGAGCGGTAGTAGCTATAGACTGCCGGGCCGCAGGGTGATGGTTCAATCCCCACCATCTTGACCTTGACCGCATGGTGAAAGGGCATTTTGCGAATGCTCGCCTGATTAGCTACCACCCTGAAGTAGGAAATCTGGCACCACGAAATTAACAATGTATTCCGACAGCAGTCCTTGAGATACAACAACAAACATGACACTACAAGTACGTGAGCCTAAACAACTGTAGGTAAGTCTCGGAGAGATGGGCGCAGTGCAGTTCGTCACTTGTAACATTTGATGTTCGGTCATAATTCCATTGCCAAAAAATTGGGGACTAATTTTTATTTATCAGTCTGCATAGAAAACAATGTAATTGTAAAACAGAAAACAAAATTTATTAACATATAACTAACTACTACCGCCGAACTACTAAGCGGTCAATATTTCTAAATATTAATTATGAGCACTACCACAGATTACATGCACTACTGCATGCTTCATCTACAAATTTAGATTCCTAATTTTTTCCTGGATTAGGGACCGCACTCTTATCTTCCACCCATGACCACTGGACACATTTCCGTCTTCGTTTCCCAGATTAGTAAAAGAAGAATAATATTTGTACTTTATTTAATTTTTAATCACCTGAGGGTATTTAAACTTACTCATTATATTAGCATCCATCTAAATTATTAATTAAAAGAAGTACCTTATGCTATGCGAATTTTATATCCACATTTAATAATTACTTTCTTATGCCTCATAAAAGTATAATGAATTCTTACTTCATCTATCATTCCATGCTAGAACTGGACATTTACTTATGCATTATCAGCGCATTATTTTGAAAAGAGCAAAAGAAACTAAAAGAAGATGTCCTGAGAGTTCTTATTGAAATATAAAGTTAAACGTGTTTACATAGAAATTAATATTTTTGAAATGATTTTCTTGTTAGTTTCACATATATTTAAATATTATACAATAATCGGCAAAAACACTCACGTTAGGGATCGAATATGTAGACCCGGTTTTTGAGCATATCAGATGCTTATCATCAGGGCGAATACGCAGCTGCATCTGTGAGATCCCCGCGGGCACTCTTGAAATCAATATTATTCTATGCTTCACTGCCTCCATGAAGTAATATTAATTATGTAATATCGAGTAAGTTTTTTGAAATAAAAATGTCTTTATATATATCTATTTCAATACTAATTAATTTGAGAAATTGTTAATCAATAACCAAACATTTTGTACATGGCGTAATCAAATTATGTACGCTTCGCAACCAAAATTCAGTGTAGGTAATTGCTGAAATACATTTACTATTTCTAAAAGCATCAACAGAATTCTTCACGGATTCATTTATAAAAAGTAATTGTCTTTTACTAAAAAGTCCCTAAATTTAAAGACATTTCCCAGCTTCAAAGTAAAACTAGATAATAGCTTTTTTATCATCCAATCTCAATTTAAAGCGATGTTCATTAAAAATATTCTAAAGCGTTCGCGAAACTCTTGGAAAGCTATAAATGCGATCAGTTTTCTGCGCTGGTTCACTCGAACCGTATCAATTATGGTAATTCCAAGTTTAATTTCCTGGCCCAGATTAACTATACCCCCTGTAGTAATAAACCTGATTTATTGAGCGTAGATTTTTTTATAATTGCTATATTTTGCTTATTTAGTTATGAAACTTCTTAAGATGTTCAGAAAACTGTTATTTGCTTTCCATTAAGATTACCGGTTAACTGGCTATACTAGATATTATGTTAGTATGTAGAAAATATTGCAAATTAAGTAATATTTGTGCCACATTTTAAACTACTTCCATAACAAGAGAATATTCACACAGTGAGACATATGTCAAAGCATTTATGTATACTCAATGGATAGAAAAAGTAGGCCTACCCCGATGTTTTAATCGATGTCAATAATAATTATAGTTGTTGACGAATGACACAATCTATTCCTTACAACATTACTGAATTTTTTTTTTTTAAATTCTTAAATAGTTAGCCTTTGACCACTATCTCACCTGATGGTAAGTGATGATGTGGTCGAAGATGTTGTTCAGGCTAACCTAGAATTACTGGTTCTCAATGACACTGCCGGAATACTCCGTTAGGCACTTGGCGACAGATTTTCTACTTAAGGGTGGCCTGGCGGGCATACGCATAATGCCCTACCAGAGTGCAATGCTACTATCAGTCCATGCAACACTGAATATTTTCAAAGCATGTGGAAGCCTGGACCAAGGATATGGGACGATAAAGAGAATTTTCAAGTAATAATGCCCCAGTGGCAAATTTTGGACTGCCGCATTGCATGTTCATGGTTCGAATACCACCGCATAGTTAAAGGGCATGTTGCTAAAGCCCACTAGGTTAACTACTACAATCAAGTACAAAATCTACCGCCAAATACCTAACGGTGTGTCTATATATGATTACAAGCAGTACGCGTGTTAAGCGAAAATAACATTTTGAGAACAAATTTTGATAGTGAAATTGTGTTTTTCTATATATTATTATTTAATTCTATATCTTATTTCTATAAATCATTTGTAAAGCTGTAATGGCTCAGTGGCATTGGCAACTCACTGCCACGTAGCATGGTCCGAATTTCGCCTCGGGCTTGAGATTCACTGCATGGCGGAAAAGCATTTTGCGAATGCTCGCCTGGCTAGTGACCACCTTCATGTAGAAAATCTGTCACCAAACACCTAACGGTGTGTTCCGGCGGCTGTCCTTGAGAGCCAGTAATTCTATAAGCGATAAAAAAATCACATTATATAATCTAAGTAAGATTATAATTAAATTATGCATTTATATTTGGTAATATCAGAGATGGTATGGATATATCAGATTAATATCTTTGTAAAATAACGATAGGCAGGAAAATACACCTGTCATGAACGAAACAACATTAGTCAATGAATTATACTTCAAGTTATAATTTTTGAAAGTTAATATCGAAGAATAAATATACGAGATTGGAACACAATGGTACTCGAATCACCGGATTCAATGGTATCGGAGTCAAGCTGTGAGCCTGCGCATACGCCACACAAAAATAACATAAAAACCCTTATGTAAATTAAATTTGTAGATCCTTGGAGATTATCAACTTTTGAAATGACAATATGAAATCGGTAAGGTAAACGAGAAAAATACCCACTTATGAACTCAGTCTAAACAGTCTTATATTTAGCAAATATAAAGTAGTGTTAAAGTTTTTGTGTGACATCTTAGCTTCCGCAGTGGATGACATGGTCCATTTCTATTGTTATAATTATCCACGATGCGCAAGGACTTAACTCTATATCATAAACTACTAATGACAATCCGTTATAGAACATGACCAAATGGTGACTTGTACCGCATCTAAACTATTTTTGGAAATTAAATTGAAGCAATGATGGCCGAGCGGCAATAGCTATGGACTGCCACGACGCAGGTCCATGGTTCGATACCACCCTGAGCTTCACCGCATGGTGGAAAGGCATTTTGTGAATGCTCGCCTGGCTAGCTGACCACCCTCAAGTAGAAAATCTGTCGTCAAGGACTTAACGGTGTGTTCGGGCAGCTGTCCTTGAGAGCCAGTAATTCTAGGTTAGCCTGAACATCTTCGACTGGTTTACTTACCATGAGGTGAGATAGTGGTCAAAAGCTAACATATCAGGCATAAAACAGAGGCCCGCTCTGGCTTTGCACGGGTATTTAACAAAATATTTAAATTGAAATACATAAAAAGTAGTTATTGTGACATAACTGTAATAGTTAGGCATATAGTATTGCGGACTTTTTTGTAGATATTGTTGTCTTCTATAACTGCATCCCTAGACCACTGATTTGGCAGGCTTTACGGTGTCAAAGAGTTCCTGAATGCTATATTCAAATGATAATCGACATGTATGACAGAGTCACAACAAAAATACGCAGCCCAGCAGGTGTTAGCAGAGAATTTCAAGTTAAAGTTGGTGTTCATCAGGGGTCAGCACTTAGCCCATTACTCTTTAACCTCGTAATGGACTACTTAACATCTGAAGTCCAACAACCAACACCTTGGAATATTCTCTATGCAGACGATGTCGCCCTAATAGGTGAAGACCCGATAGCCCTTCAACAGACTCTGGAAAAGTGGAGATATGTCCTTGAAAGAGCTGGCCTAATAATTAGCAGGGAGAAAACAGAGTACATGAAATGCAATTTCGCTGGCAATAACAACCAACATACCATGTACCTGCAAAATACTGCGCTCAACACCGTCACAAATTTTAAATACCTGGGTAGCGTGATATCGAATGATGGCACTATTGACGCAGACATAGCACACCGTAAAAACACAGGCTGGCAAAAATGGAGAGGACTCACGGGCACACTCTGTGACCCAAGAATGCCGATACCTGTTAAGGGCAAAATTTATAAAACTGCAGTTAGGCCTGCAATGATATACGGTGCGGAATGCTGGCCTCTCAAGAAAAAACAATCCGACCAACTACATGCTGCTGAAATGAGAATGCTCAGATGGTCTGCCGGAGTCACCCTCTTAGACAAAGTGCCGAACCATTACATCAGAGGAACTTTTAAAGTAAGACCCATACAAGAAAAATTAGCAGAATCACGTCTGCGTTGGTATGGCCATGTCATGAGAAGACCGGATGACCACATGACTAAAAAAGTCTTAAACTATGAGAAAGGACCGAAAAAGCGCGGAAGACCCCAACTTACATGGATATATGTGATTAAGAAGGACATGAAAGAGATTAATATAGACCCAATGACGATCCAGGATAGACAAAACTGGAGACGGATGGTTAGGAGAGCCGACCCCAAATAAAAAAGGGATAAGGCCTGGAGAAGAAGAAGATTGTTGTCTTCTATAAAATTGTAGTTCAACACTTTGCTCTATTGTCATCAATTTCCACAGCGCACGCGATATAACGTTTTTTGGTAATTTTTAAGGGTAACATTATCGAAGTTTTCATATGGATTTCTAAGTTTTTGAAAATGCCTATGTTCATCAGGGTAAGTGTAGGATTCTAATGTTGAAAGAATTGTTCAAATCGGTCCAGTAGTTTTAAGTTTATTCTTTACATACAAAATACGAATATTTCCTCTATAGATACGGATGACGTAGCATCTCGGCATAATCTTGATGTTTTCAATACTTATGTCGAGCAACTTAAGAGGGTTTTGTCGAATGATGTTTTCTGTTATTTATTAATTTATTAATTTACTAATGTTGTCTATCTGTTTTGTTTTTCTCAGTTTATATAATCTACACGATAAGAATAATTCTCTAAATTCTCATTGTGGAATCTTTAAAGTGGCCTTCAGCACCTGCATAGATTTACAAAATTACAATGAGGGGAAAAATTATGGTCATGTACCCGTGTAATCGGGGTATGCTTTAAGCAGGCGGGCATTCGGTAAATGTCCTACTACTATGCTATAACGACTGCCATCCTAAGACAACAACCGGGACCGCCGTCTTAACGTGCCCTTCGAAGCACGGAAGCGCTCAGTAGAAATGTCACCAGCGGTTACCCATCCAACTCATGACCGCGGCGGACGTTGCTTAACTTTGCTGATCGGTTCAGAACGGCTAAGCAAACTTCGCTACGAGCGCTTCAAATAGTATAGCTAGTTGAAATATACATGCATACCTATATTATGTATACCTACAGTGACGTAATCTAGATGATTTTCCCATTAAATCGAAATAATCACATTCAATCACAAATCAAACGGTAATCCAACACTGTATCAACAACATGCGTTTTAACAAATTGATTTACATTCCAATAAACTATATAATTTATTACTAATTGTAAATGCGTATAGGTTACCATTGTAAATTACTGTTTCAACTGTTTATAGTGTTGTTTTAATTAAAAATATTTAAATACAACTGTTATTATTTTTAGTATTTCAAAACGTAATTTATTGGAGCATATTTATTAATCTAGTTTTGTAATGTTTCTAGAAACTTGGTTTTTTAATATTTTGGAATTAATTTGACTTATATAATTTACCTAATTATGTTTTTAACGAAAATACATTTTGAGATGGCCTTGTTAGCTCGTAGTTAGGATGAATTAGTAAAATGGCATTTTAATTAAATCTTGACGTATTTGGGTTCAAATACCCCAGATAGTTTTATTTTTTAAGTGGTAACAAGCACGAGACGCACTTGATGTTAAGCGGACTAGCCTCTGCTTATAACAGATGAATTTCGTCACAAGTAAAAAATTGCACTGCGCTTGTCACCCTGAGACATACAGTTGTTAAGTCTCATGTGCCTGTAATTTGACTAGCACTCAAGAACTGCAATACACACTGTTAGGTGCTTGGCGACAGATTTCATACTTGAAGGTGGTAGCTATCCAGGCGAGCATTCGCAAAATGCCCTTCCATCATGCGATTAAGAAGTTCAAGCCGATGGTGGGAATCGAACCATGGTCTAGCGGCACGGCAGTACAACGCTGTTACCGCTCGGCTATTATTGTTTTGAAACACATTTAAATATTATAAATTTTAAATAAAATTAAAAAAAATAATATTAACCGGCAAAAACACTAACGTCAGAGCCTAAATCGTCGACCCGGGATTCGAGCATATCAGACACTCGAAACAGAAGATGATATGATGTCAAGCGTCACAACGGTCCATTATTGCCATATATGCTTCACTGAGTAGTGTGTGCTCTATACTTTTCCTGATACTGCTGTGGTATCTGCCAAGACTCCAAGACCAAGAAGATGCTAAAGAGATCCTGGTGTTTTTTTTACCGGCGGTATGCCTTTATTAAACAAAATACTACAAACTATATACAACAGTACAGCTACTACAATAAAAGCATTTAGACAACCTATAAGTCATAGCAGACTCATATGCAGGCCAAATGCTCCAGCCCACCCCCAGTTGGCAACGTGCCCAGCATGCCGGCAGCATTGCCCCGTTAAATTTTCCTGGTAAATAACAACATTGAAGCCTCGTGCCTTAAAACACAATTTAAGCTTTTTTTTTTAATATGCTCAGATAAGCGTTAATAAATTTGACATTTTAATGCCAATTGGTGACAGAGATAAGAAAAAAAATGACTTAAAAATATTTCCAAAGGTTAATTAGCAAAACATGAATTATAAATTAAACTAATTCATGCTTAAATTTAGCATAAAAATTTACGTACAAATGAAATGATATAAAAACACTTGGTGTTTTTAATGAATATTCTGTCACATTTTATTGAATTTACGCTTTTGAGATTCGTTGTTATCTAAATCACATTCGACACACAGTTTTTCTTTTAAAGAATAGTAGGTTATTATTGATTTTATTCATTTTATTAGTAAAATACCTACATAATTATAACATTCTGTATAAAATATCAATCTCCACAGTAAAACAACAATAGACCAGACCAATATTTCAATATAATTGAATATTTATAAGAATAATGCAATAATAAAAATCGATTTATATCGTTTTATCGGTTTTGCATATATTATTTTACTGATTAAATTATGTCATGAAACTAAGAAAATTACTTAACGTAACTATAATTTTATGTTCATTCTGCTATTTAATTTTAATATTTTTATAATATCAGCTGCGGTCTGCGGTTACACCCGCGTGGTGTTGGATGATGATGATTATGAAAAGCAGGTATCCTACGTGTATATGCAGTATCTCGTCTACCTCCATACCAAATGTCATCAAAATTGATCCAGCCGTTTGAGCCATTGACCTATATATACTAGACGCGACATCTCAAACAAGGATAGTCGAGCAGTGCAAATATGCTGGCCAACATACTCTCCCCCACACGCAGTTGGGCACTCGTAGAGGCAACACGCGCTTTACGGGCGAAAATTATGTATTCAAAATACACAATTGATAATACACAATATTCGAACGTAAAGCGCGCGTAATTTTACGAGTGCCCAGCTACGTGTGGGAGAGAGTATGCCGGCCAGCAGATTTGCACTGGTCGACTATCCTCGTTTGAGATGTCGCGTCTAGTATATATAAGTCAATGGGTTGAGCGTGAAAAAGTAACAAACACACTCACAAACTTTCGCCTTTATTAAATTGTAATTAGTATTATTTATAAGAGCATTGACGGACGCTAATGGAAAACATAGAAATTATTTCGGATGGAAAAAGATAACTTCCAGCGGGACTTGAACACGCAACCCCCAGAATACCGTCCTGGTGCATTACCAATTATGCCTGGACAGTCGAAATCTCTCCATCCGTTTGATTGCACGTCTTTTTGACGTTGGCGACATCTACCCAAATAGCAGAAGACTATTTACTTAGGCTGGTAGGTTGATATACGATCAACACTAAATACCAAATCGATGAAACCATTTTTTATTTTGATAGTATTATTTATAAGAGCATTGACCCATGCTAAGCGAAAGCATAGAAACTATTTCGGTTGGAACAAGATAACTTCCAGCGGGACTTGAACCCAAACTGTCAATCCCACGGATTTAGGAAGGGAGTTTCCTAAATCCGTGGTCAACCCTCATCTCTTCCCGTGGGTATCGTAAGCAGCGACTATACTGAGGAAACGCTGCGATCCTCAAAACGTTTGCTAAGCGTGGGATTATGACGCCCCCCCCCCTTTAATGCGGGAGGCTGCATTGGAGAATCCGGCTGATCAGATTCTAGAATATAAGTTCCCAAAACCATATCATTACCAGCAACTAATGTGAATTGCATGTAATATATTCATATAATATACATTAGGTATAGCTAAAACATAATCAAATCTATGAGTAATATATGACGATATGAAAACGCGGGGGCCAGTTTGACACCTCTGTTTTGAATTTTATTTATTGTACTAAGCCCTTTCTATAAGTACCTGAGACCACCAACCGCGTAAGGCCCGGCGTTATTCACTTGGGACCGGAAATAAAGCTCTGATTTGGTCCAATCTGTATCAGCTGGATCGTTCATAGCCAAATACAGGACACCCTGAAGGGAGAGAGGAAGAAAAGGGTGGCCATATTTCCTATATCTGTCAGATGTCCTATGAATCCATCTATAATAGGTGATGATGATGCTGCCCATCCTTTGATATTTTTTACTTCGTTGCCACAGGAGGAGATGGGTTTCTTATTTTAGTTTGGCACCCTACTGGTAATAGGGTGTAAACAATATCAATTATACAATATTTAATTTGCAAGAATATAGTAATACATTTATATGGTCTTTTATTAATATTATTACTTGGTAAGTGTATTCAGCCTGCATCCAGGTGTACACATTTTAGGTTAATTTACTTTACAGTTTTTTATTTAGGTAATAATCTCATTCAAATAATCCTTAACGTCATAAAAACAATTGTTTAATAGTCAATCAGTCAAAATCATAAATGTATTGCCATCTTATAATTTCATGTCATGATAATGCGTTAAAAATTTAAATAATTATTTTGTATACATTTTATTTCAAATATCCTTCCTACAAAAGGGTTGATATTGTAGATATCTGTAACATTGTCTTTTTTGTCTCGTTGTGACTTTGCAGTGTTTTTTTAAAAAGTATTCTGGATGTGATTTTCGAATGTGCTTCTCTAAAGTAGAAGCAAGGTAGAGGAAGGATTTTCAAAGATTCGAATACTGGCCAAGAACCAGGGCCGCTACTACAATTCAACGAAGTTACGTGTTTCGTTTTACAAGTGACACTTTAGACCACGAAAATCGAATTTGAGGTACGAAGTTCGTTGTTTCATATAATTATGGTCGGATCGCATCGTTCATCACAAATCGTGCCCTCTAGGGAATCTCCCATACTACTCTGCGAATGCTATTATGCCTCAATCAATTTTAAGTCTTAAATGGCAGAATTTAAAGAACATTTTCACATGGTAAGAGTGACAGTCCTATGTAGTAAGGGATCAGCGAGAGTTGTCGCTACTGTTCTAGAAGTTAGATAGGCTCGTATTTAAAATGTAAGTGAAGTAGTGGCCCTGACCCTGCTACTAACCCAAAATGTAACTAGGTACCTAGACTTTTATTTTGGTCACAATTTTATAATTTTTGAATATAATGTTATCCTTAGGGATCATTAGAACATTACAAAATATATTTAAGCCGGATATGCTGGCACTACCGGTGCAGTAACAGTTACTGACTAACTAACAGGTATAAAATTAAAAATTTTAAGTACATTTACGAGTCTTTAAAAATTTTTGCTAAGAAGCATCTCAATCAGGTCAGCTTACATCAATAAAAAACCATCCAAACAAACACAAATTAGACCGTATTAAACTTATAACACCAGGACATCTATTTTGCAGCGGGAGTTAAATTAAAAACAAATCGTCGCACCTGCGTTCCGGTAAGAAGTGTAAGAATAAATGTATATACTTTTTTATATAAAAAAAAATTTAGCTCCAACTTGAACACACCAATTTGAATGAGTTGCCTCGTCCACTCGATCGGAGGATTGTTTCCGAATGTACACATTATTACACGACTCAAGTGCCTACTACTACATTCAAAATAAACAAATTAAATTCTGAATAAACAATGTTGAGCATCGATTGCGTCACTATTTATAACCAGAAACGAAAACTAAATAATGGAAGTGCATAGTTTTTTCGGATACAATAAGGATAGGTTTTTATGAAGCATGCGTCAATGTTGTTTATAATGATAATAAAAAAAAAACGCTAGTTTTATCCATATTAATTTATAAGGCCAGTAATTCTAGGTTGGCCTGAGCAACATCTTCGACCACAAAATCACTTATCATCAGGTGAGATAGTGGTCAACGGCAAACCTATCAGGCATAAAAAAAAGATCCTAGCCGGTTCCTAATAGGTATTAATTTAAAAAAAGCGACGTCAAACTTAAAATACGCATTAATAGCGATAACTCAAATACTACTCATCAGATCCCACTAATAAATACAATCGAATTGAGAACGTCCTCCTTTTTTGAAGTTGGTTAATAATACTAAGTAAATTCATAAACGGCGTCATGAAATGCTGTTTCGGTATTAAACGAATATTAACCTACCAGCCTAAGTAGTTTACAGTCTTCGGGTAGATGTCGCCACCATAGGAAAGACATGCATTCAATCCAATGGAAAAATGTTCAGCACCCGCTTCCATCGCGTAATTGGGAATGTATTCTTGGTTTAGGAGTAAGTCCTCCTGGAAGTTATCTTTTTCCATCCGAAAGAAAAGTTTCTATTTATATATGTGTACCTTTATAGTAGGTAATTGTTGTAGCCAGTGACTGCCTATATTCAACCTATATATACGCCACAGCTGTAGGTACATTACTATAGCTATATCTTGTTGAGGGACGAGTTACTTAGCATTCCATGGATTCACGCGTGTGTAGTGTAGATCGCATTGCAGAGAAATTGGTTCAACTCATGATTGGTACTTACAAACCAGACAGCAGGGTTAAGGGGATACGTAACGGTGTCATCATTGAAACTCTCTCCTCGACCTTCCTCCCCTGTCTAAACAAATTTGATAAGATCTTACTAATTACAAAATGTCTTGCCACGAAAGAAATTAGGGACCATAATCATGTGCATACGCAGCAATATCCCACTGGTAGCAAATACAATCCTGCCCATCGCAAAGTATAAGAAAATTTCTGAATCATATCAAGAGCTGTACAATGTATAGCAAATATACAACCTATATAAGCCACAGCCGTAGGTACATTATTATAGCTGTATAGGTTGTTGAGGGACGAGTTACTTAACATTCCATGGATTCAGACGTATGTCGTGTACATCGCGATGCTATGAAGCGCTCGTAGCGAAGTTTGCTTAACCATTCTGAATCGATCAGCAAAGTTAAGCAACGTCCGCCGCGGTCATGACTTGGATAGGTAACCGCTGATGACATTACTACTGAGCGCTTCCGTGCTTCGGAGGGCACGTTAAGCCGTCGGTCCCGGTTGTTGTCTTAGGATAGCAGTCGTTATAGCATGGTGGTGGGGCACTTTGCTAGTGCCCGCCTGGCTAGCTACCACCCTCAAGTTGAAAATCTGTCGCCAAGCACCTAACGGTGTGTTCCGGCAGCTATCCTTGAGAGCCAGTAATTCTAGGTTAGCCTGAACAACATCTTCGACCATATCATTACTTACCATCAGGTGAGATAGAGGTCAAAGGCTAACCTATAAGGCATAAAAAAAAATGCAGAAGAATAGGCTCAACTCACGACTGGGACTTGCAAACCAGACAGTAGGGTTAAAGAACCCTTGAATATGTCTTCACCGAATCTCTCTCCTCTACCGTCCGACCTGCTTCCCGTGTCTAAACAAATTTGATAAGATCTTACTAATTCCAAGATGTCCTGCCACAAAAGATATTATGTCAACTTAATTCTTTCGCAGCAACATCCCACTGATGGCAAATTCTGCTCATCGTAAAGAATATGAACATTTTTTTTTTTATATTGTTAACTTTGCAATAACGCCTGCTAAGCGAATTACATTACAAAATTACAAATTTACGAGAGAAAAAATTATAGTCATGTGCGGGATTCGAACCCGCGTCCATCCACCCCTTTAGCCGGGGTATGCTCTAACTAATTGAGCTAACATTTTTGAATCATACCAAGAGCTGTATAATATATAGCAAATATCCATTATACTAATAACGGTGAAAAATAACAGGTTACCAACTCATTATTGGTAAGGCACGAACGCATCTGCTCTCCATATTTGCATGCCCCCGATTGGGATGCAAGATTAATTCCTATAATATTTTTTGTCTTATTCATCATTTAGGTGCAATCAGGCGGGCAAAAAAAAATGTTGATGAAAGTGATCATTATCATACTTCAGCCCTTAAGCTATTTTTTCAGACGGCAAACAAAGGGTTGCTTGTTTGTTATTAGGTAAGGGGCGATAATGTGATGCAATTACTTTTTTTGGACCAAAACTGGGAATATTATTATTCAAATCCGCCAGCTGAGCAAGCGGGAATAGTGATTAGAGATTATGTACCCAGACCTAAGCCCCGTATTTTTTTTTTATTAATATCAGCATATGTTTGTTAAAAACTAGGTTTTTATTTGCAAAGCTATATTATTAGATTTTTGTCATTTCAAACAAAACATAAATTCCCGAAAGAACCAAAATAGGATTATATGTACTTAGTTTTGAAAAATGAAAAGGTGAACGCTTTTGGAGTTATCAAAAGATTTTTATATGATCTTGTTATGAATTTACAGCTGGATAGGCTAGACTTTGATCTAATTAACCATCTCGTGAGATACTATCTCAAGTGATCAGTGATCGTGAAAGTGAAGAAGAGGTAAGTATCGTAAGTGATGATGTGGTCGAAGATGTTGCTCAGGCTAACCTAGAATTACTGGCTCTCAAGGACAGCTGCCGGGACCCCATTAGTTGCTTGGGGACAGATTTTCTACTTAAGGGTGACAGTTAGCCAGGCGGGCATTCGCAAAATTACCTACCATCTATAACGACTGGCATCCTAAGACTACAACGGTGACAGACATAGGCATAGCGGGCCCCACGGAAGCGCTCAGTAGTAATATCACTGGCGGTCACTCATCCAAGTCGTGACCGCAGCGGAACGGTTAAGCAAACTTCACTGCAATCGCTTCAAAGTCTGCCTGGTCTCTTATTATATTATACGATACCTACTATAATAAAAAGTTAGTGAAGTTTAATTCCTCATATTCCATTATATACACACGTAAGACGTAGCTTAGAAACGTTATTACTGTGAGTAATAACTAATTTGGATTCACCGTTGATAGGAGAGAGCTGAATTATTAAATAAAGTACCGACTTATCATGAAACCGAAAGGGTGGGAATATGATGAAACGTTCAATTTCTTATTTTTACAAATTATTGGAGTACACAATTTTATGCCCAAGGCGGGAATCGAACCCGCGTCCTCCGATATCGCATCGGATGCCTAAACCTCCTCGGCCACTTGGACTCGGCATTTCTTGCCGAAATTTCGTACTCCAATGGTATAACTTTAACCGTCATAGGGGACGGTGCGGTTTTGTACTCCAATAATTTGTAAAAATATGATTTTCGCTTAGCACGCGATAATGGTTGTAATCATATTTAGAAAAAAATATTAAAAATTGAGTGTCAAAGTACCAATAATTGTAATTTATTTAACTACTATTCCTAGCAAAATGTGCTTATTGTAGTATGTATATATAATTAATAAATTTATCGGATTTAAAATTTTTCTTTATTTCAAATAGTATAATCCAAATAAGCGCCCAGTCTCAAAGGAACCCCACTAATAAATTCAAAATTCATACGCCAACTTTATCACTTCATCTCGCGACTGTAACAACCCTCCGCAGTCATCATTAGGCAAAATAAGACCATTAGCAGGCCTTTCTCTTAGCAATGAAAGGGTTAAATCGGCCCTCATAGCACAATGGCTTTATTTTATTATGGAGCAAAGAATAAAAATATATTAACAGATGATTATTTTGTTCTGCAGTGTTGGTGTGATTTAGGAAAAATACGTATTTTTGTTGTGTTTTAAAATGTCATGTATCTTTTTTAACAAACTATTGGAGAACATTTTTGTGCCCCGCTCGAGTAGACGCGGGTTTGATAGCGGCCCGGGGCAATAAAAAATGTGCTCCAATAATTTGTAAAATATGCTTTTCGCTTCGCAAGCGATGGTGCTTGTAATCATACTCGTATTTAGAAATGCCATGTATCCTCTTGCCTGTCCATAGCAGTAGCTGTGTCATCTTCCTCGTTCTGCTTGACACTGCACTGCGCTTGTCACTCCGAAACGATAGTTATTGTCTTATTCGCCCTGTAATTTGTAACAGATCCCATTACACCTAAACACACAAATGCTTGCATACTAGAACTACTTCAATTAGAATATTTGACACTGTGGAGTCACTTAAATGTACTGTTGAAATATAAACGTACCACTTATAGGCATAGTACGTGTTTCTCCCACGAAATATTGCGAGCGCGTTTATGCAAATTTGTATAGCAAAAGCACAGCGCCACTGGCGGCGCTTTAGCGAATCAAACATATATCCAAACAAAATCGCGTTTTACAGCAAATCACGAGAAAAACTTACTAAGCCACTGGTATCTGGCACGTTCTATTGACGTAGATCTTCTATGTTTCTAGGACTGGCACTACGCCTTACCATATACTATATAATCTATCTTTATATCACAGCCTATTTGCAAATTAAACTAACGGCAAAGTTGAATTTTGGCAGATTAAGCAAACAATTAATGATATAAATATTTTTTAAGCAACCAAAGGTAAAAGGCAGACTGGAAAAATTGCGAACATAATTTATTGTGAAAGTACTGGACTGATCAGTACAACGCATATGCCAATGACTTCATGGGAAAATATTATACCTCTAGTTCTTTTTTTCACATAGCTGATATGCTTCCCTTTGATCACAATCTCACCTAATGGTTAGTGGAAGATGCCGTCGAGGATTTTGTTCAGGTTAGCTTAGAATTACTGGCTCTCAAGGACACCTGCTGGATGCTTGACGACAGACTTTTACTTAGGTAGGGCAGACATTCTTCAAATACCCTATTGTCATGCTATAACATTTGAAGCGCTCGTAGCGAAGTTTGCTTAGCCGTTCTTAACTGATTAGGTAAGTTAAGCAACATCCGCCGCGGTCATGAGTTGAATGGGTGACAGCTTTAACATTACTACTGAGCGTTTCCGTGCTTCGTAGGGCACGATAAGTTGCTGTCTTAGTAGTCTTTACAACTCAGTAGTAGGGCATTTTGCGAATGCCCGCCTGGCTTCCACCCACAAGTAGAAATTCTGTCGCGAAGCATCTAACGGTATGTTCAGGCAGCTATCCTTGAAAGCCAGTAATTCTAGGTTAGCATGAACAACATCTTCGATCACATCATCACTTACCATCAGGTAAGATAATGGATAAAGGCTAGCCTATCAGCTATGAAAAAGACTGCCATCCTAAGACAACAACCGGGACCGGGAACGTGCCCTTCGAAGCACGGAAGCGCTTATTAGAATTAGGAAGAGAAGATAAAGAAATGAGTTTATCAGAAGAAGATTGAAAGTGGCATAATTGACAAAAAGTTGAAGATTATTAGACTAGCTCTGTCCTGAAAGGGGCAACGATCACATACAACAGTAATTGGCAAAATTAGGCTTTACTTTCAAAAAAACCTTCTGCAAACTTTTTATTCATTTTATGTCCGCTTACACGCGTGAGGAGATAAATATGAATGTTCAACATGGATTATTCTCCTTTGCCGGGGGTCAAAATATTTGAATAATATTCTTCAGAACAATTTGCAAGGGGTTATTTAAAGATCTATAAATTAAGCTGCGGCATTGTAAAGTAACCTTTCGGTTTATTGAAATTATCAGCTTCCAGCCTTTATTCAAAAGTGGGAGGAAGTCGGGTCTAAAATTAGAACAAAGAAGAATATTAGGTAAGGTAAGAATATTTTAAGTTTTTTTTTAATATGATCAAACTGAAACCATCTTGGGAGTTCTCTTTAGTACCAATAAGCTAACGAAAGCTCATAGATGATAATAACCATTGTTATGTGTGATTAATGTACAGCACCAAAATGTAAAAATGGTTTACATTAACCTAATTTTTTGTCCTTGAACACAGAGTTCAAAGTACTACACTTTGGTCTGAATTTAAGCTGTTGGCTAGGTGTGCACAAGTAGAATTATTAGCTCTCATAGAAAGCTGCCGGATCTATATGTCAAGTGATTGGTGCCAGGTTTTTTAATAAGGCTACCACACTACAGTAAATCTAAATCCATTGCCACTGAGCATCATCGCTTCAAAAATCATTGCTAGAAATCTCCATTTCACATGAAAAAAAGTAAAAGGATACCGAATATAAAGCTCAGAGTTGCTCTCCACATTATCACCGGATGACGCACAATAAATTACCTCAACTCAACGTCGCTGCCTAATTACAAATCTGAATGGGGCTTTGACTAGTACAAAGAATTAAAAAAAACAATTGTTAACGATACAGTGGCCGCGCGAGTGGCCCGGTGTGCGCTGTCACATCTGTTCGGTTCAACCCCGCGGATTAAAGTGATAATTATTCTGCGAAATAATTATTGGATTTAGTATTAATAATAGGGGGATTTGTCACATGGCAGTGTTTTGGTCAATATGGGACTGGATCATATTGTTAGCAACGGTATTGGAATTCTACCACATTGTTTTTTTTATTTGATTGTGACGGAACAAGCACGAGGCCCACCTGATGTTAAGCGGACTAACTTCTGCCTATAACAGATGCATTTCATCGAATAGCACTGCACCCGTCACACTGAGACATACTCGTACAGTTGTTAAACCTCATGTTTCCTTTAATTATTGGCTCTCAAGTACTGCTTCCGGAACACACTGTTAGGTGCTTGGTGACAGATTTTCTACTTGGTAGCTAGCCAGGTGAGCATTCGCAAATTGCCCTTCAAAAAATTCTGAAGCCTGTGGTGGGGGTCGAACCTTGAAACTGCGGCACTGCAGTCCATACATGTTACCGCTAGGCCATCATTGTTTATACACTCATCATCATCTTATCTTTATCTTCATTTTTGTGATGGAGGTAAAATATATTTTTTTCTCCTACACCAAGAGCGGATACATAGTTCCCTAATATTAAACAACTATGAGTTTCTTGTAATATTATGAAAGTAAAACCAGAACATATTATAAAACTATAACTTTCAGCTTCGATTTTGTGGCCGGCTACCTTTCTTACGCCAATTCTTCTTAGCAATTCTGTCCCCATTATTAACTAAAAAGTAGCAAATATAGAACAGAACGAGTAATCAGTACGATGAAAAAATATGGCATTCATCGTCTTCTTTGCCAATTAATAAACAAATTATTTATTAATCAGCTTTAAAAAATATAAAACTCTTCGCTAAAATTAAATATTTATGTATAAAAATTAAGTGTCACGTTGTTTGTCCGCGATGGACGCCTAAACTACTGAACCAATTTTAATTTGATTTGCACACCGTGTGCAATTTTTGATCTAAATTGAAAGATTGAAAGATATGATAGCTTAGATCTCAATTCATAGTCGTAATTACCCTTGCAAAGCCGGGGCGGGCCGCTAGTTTTATATATATAATCATAGTTTATTCTACTTTTTTTGCTAAGCCCGAAGTCATTAAAAAATACTTTCGTCAGTTTAAAGTCAATAAAGAATTGATACCAAATAAAAAAAAAATACTAGAAAAATTATTGACATCGGTCAAAATGATTTTATCATGAGAATTAAAAGAGACTTTGAGAAAAATATTCATAATCGTGTTTCTAAAAACACATTCTGCGTATCTGAAGATGCCCGCAAAGCATAGAGTTACAGATCAGATTGCAATTTAAAACATATATTTTCAGGGAATACCATTCACTTAGCATTAAATACATATGATATATACTAGCTTTCTTATTAGGTTATTGCGTTAATCATTAACCACTTTTTGCGTAGTCGGATAAAAAGTATCCTATGTCCTTCCCCGGATCTCAAACTATTCCCGTACTAAATTTCATCCCAATCGTAAACAGTAGAAAATACAAATATAGAAATCTATCCTTTTAATAATATTAGTGTAGATGTACTCCAAAAATTTTTAAGCGCTCGTAGCGGAGCTTTTTTCGTCGTTCTTAGCCGATAAACTACGAGTTGATTGAGCAACGTTCGCTGCGGTCATGACTTGGATGGATGACCTCCGAGCGCTTTCGTGCTTCGGAGGACACCTTAAGCCGTCACATGGGCCTCAGCTTTTGTCTTCGGAAGGTATTTGTACTGCATGGCGGTACGGCATTTTGCAAATACCCGACTGGCTAGCTACCACACTCAAGTAGAAAATCCACCGCAAAGCGTCTAACGGTGTGTTCTGTGCAGCTGTCATTGAAAGCCAGTAATACTAGTTTAATCTGTACAATATCGTCGATCGCATCATCAATTACCATCAGATGAGATGGTAATCAAATCATCGGAATGCCTAGTAGACGTATATCAAAGACAAGTATGAACGAGGCATTGCAGCTCAAGATTTTATGTACTCCAAATATTGTTAAACCACTCGCGAACTTTTGAGTGCTGTCAAAGCGGAAAAACTTGGTTTATGAGATATATACCTCATAGGCCTAAAATCGCTGATCTATTCAATTTAAACAAAAGAAACATTTTTGTTTACAAAAGCAATTTGGTTGTTTATCTCTTAAATTTACGTTTTCCGTTTTTATTACTACGCTACTCACTCACCCTAACCTTAAAACATATGGGCAGCCACGCGCCCAAAGGGTTGAATCTTGTTTCTTTGTACTAAGAAACAAAAAAAAAAGAATTAAAAATGTAACCCCCGAATGATAGTATCGTTTTCAATGACGTAATTACTATGATCCGACTAATTGTTACGAGGGCTTGGAGTACTTGAAAGCTTTTTGTTTTTGAGTGTTTTTGCTTTGACCGTATTCGCATGGCGTATTGAAATTGAAGTGCCCCGTTCTTTGTATTGCCGACAGTTATTGCTCTCTGCAAAAGTTTTATTCATACAATTTTCGACTGTAATACCATTTACGTCAATGTTTTCATTCAGTGCGATATTTTAGAGTGTATGAGAGTTTTTTTTACTAAATCTATCAGACCGTGATATTCATTTCGTTGATGAATGTTCTATTTTAATAAAATTTGATACCTAACTGCATTTACAGTGCTTGTTTCAAGAATTTGTTATCGCGCTAGAAACGGCACGAAAATAAGATAGGAATATAATGTTTTTTTTTGTAAGTAATATAGAAAAATAAAAGAAAACACTGTTGAACTAACCCTGGATACGTGGAAAAGGGTAGCAGGATGCATTTGCGACCTCTTTAAAACACAATCCCATCAATTGCTCTTCGTCATTATCAACCAGAATGACCACCATCAAATAAACGCCTTCCTCGTTAATAAGTTTGCCATAATCCCCACGATTGCGATTGCAGTTTAAAACACCAGTTCTTGAGAAATTGATGTTGCCTAACTTTTGGTCCTTTCGCATAATCGCCTCTTACGACTCACATTTAATTAACTCACAAATTATTGAGTTCAAATGATTAGAAAAAAAATAAGAACGGGACCGGCTTCCAACATTGAAAAATGTAAATTAACTTCAAGGACCCTACCATGTTAATTCACTGACTTAAACACTGACCTCACATTGCCTCATCATGGGCTTCCACAAGTAATTTAATACATTTCAGTGTAGAAAATTGGTTCCATTTTTTTTAATATTTCGATCTTTCTATTTGTGATTCTTAATGTTTATAAGATCATTGTAACTCGCCTAAAATACTGTTCAACACCGAAAAAAGTTGCAGCTACCATTACATCAATAATTATTTATTGATCTGTGAACCTATGTACAAAGGATGCATCATAGCTTTTTATATATAGAACGCTAGTTCCACCAATTTGACATACTGTTATGCAATTCGCTTTTTTCAGTTAATTGACTACATCTAAAAAAAAAGACCACATATCTTAAAAGCTACTCAGCCTATCTTGATGAGATATCATTTATCAATTTATATTTTACATAAGTTGGTTTAATTTCCAAGGTTTAATGTATGTTCTGCCTTAAAAAAACAAGTATCATCAAAATAAATTCATAATCAGCAGATATATTACTCTTAATAGCGTCACAAATATACAAAAAAATACAGTCGAATTGAAAACACCAAGTTTGTTGCACGCACTAAAAACATGCAAAACCTGCTTACTACATCTCAAGTTATATAAAAATATCATCGCCTGCGCTTGTCTCATTTGGCTCATTCACAAAAAGCGACTCACATCTTCATTCAATAACACGCTTTTAACACAACTAAAACGATGCAAAATTTTGGCGCAATAAAGTATAAAATCGATACTTGCAACGCAAGGGGCAAGTTAAGTATTTTAGCATTCGCATCGTAGTTTAATTACACATTGATATGCAAATCAGTATTCGAATGGCTTAAAGATTAGTTCATACATATACCGGTTAAAATATGCATACATCGTGTGCATTATAGGTAGTTATATAGTGGTGTATGGTCGTTGTAATTAGCACTCGAATGAATAGGGAACTTTTTTATTCTGTTGTTTTTTAGTCTCTTGGGGATTCGAAGTGCAAAAGGGTTTATTACGGTTTGATCGCAGATGAGTATTATGTAGGTATACTAGAGTAAAAAAAACATTTTGCTAAGAACTTGCATGTCGAGGGTTTCACAATAACTAAAAATATTTGTCGTATGTATTTATCAGACACTCTTACTATGTTGATTAGTTCGGGATATTTAGCTTGCGTTCGAGCCATTATAGGGTTTTTTTTTTAATTATTTGTTACCAACTATAATGTTTGTAGTAAATTTACTAAGTTTTAAGCTTTGTCAAAACAACAGAAAATATCTTTGAAAAGTTTATTATGACACCTGTAAAATTAGTTAAAGACCACAGATCAGAGAAATAGATGATCTGAGTTAAAAATCCTTATTTTGTGTGTTTTGTTATTTGTTACCAACTATAATGTTTGTAGTAAATTTACTAAGTTTTAAGCTGTGTCAGTATTTTTACGATAGCGCAAAAACAACAGAAAATATCTTTGAAAAGTTTATTAAGACACCTGTCAAATTAGTTAAAGACCATAGATCAGAGAAATAGATGATCTGAGTTCAAAACCCTTATTTTGTGAAAATGACATAGATAATGATAAAAGAATTTGATACGATAAGAAGAGAGAGATGTGAAGATTTTGATAAAATTATATACACATCATACCTGGGGGATGCCGAGTGATCCCCTTATCTTGGAGTGGCAGTTGTAAGAGGCTACTAAGAGTTAAATACCGTAAGGCGGGCAGCAGCATCTTCTGAAGTACTGCCATCAACCCGGGGAAGTTTTGAGGTGGACGTTATGGAAGAAGCTACTGAAGACCAAAGTCTGTGTTGCCAGTGATTACTTATGGCACTGAGTAAAGGATCACCTTTACTGTGGCCCTTATGAAACAGCTCAGATTCGCTCAACGAGCTATGGAGAGAAAAAGCAAAGTCACCGACATAGCTTTCGGAATTGGCAAGTTTAGTGACAATGGGGGAAGGGGGCATGATGCACGACAAACAGATAAATGTGGAAGAAAGATTCTTAAGACTGACGACATCGTAAAAGTCGCGGGTAGCCAATGGTTACAAGCGTCTAATAGCAGTTCTACAAGGCGTTCTGGCGGAGGCATCTGTTCAACAGTGGACGTCTTCCGGCTGATGATGATGGACTTTATGTTTTGATAGATAGGACTTTCAGAGGTGATATCGATATGAATCTAGTGAACTAAGAGTTTTTTTTTTTTTTTTTTTATACCTTATAGGTTAGCCTTTGACCACTATCTCACCTGATGGTAAGTGATGATGTGGTCGAGGATGTTGTTCAGGCTAACCTAGAATTACTGGCTCTCAAGGACAGCTGCCGGAACACACCGTTAGGTGCTTGGCGACAGATTTTCAACATGAGGGTGGTTGCTAGCCAGGCGGGCATTCGCAAAGTGCCCTACCACCATGCTGTAACGACTGCTATCCTAAGACAACAACCGGGACCGACGGCTTAACGTGCCCTCCGAAGCACGGAAGCGCTCAGTAGTAATGTCACCAGCGGTCACCCATCCAAGTCATGACCGCGGCGGACGTTGCTTAACTTTGCTGATCGATTCAGAATGGCTAAGCAAACTTGGCTACGAGCGCTTCTGAGATCCTCTTACATCGATGCTGAAGGTAATCGCCCTACTCAGTACTATATGCAAATGTAATAAATAAGATCTAATTAGATATGTACATATTTTCCCCTTTTTTAAAGCACTATACGAATAACTGAAACAAGACTGAACTGTTTTAAGACACGTTTACAAAGACAGCTGTAATATATCTTTTTGTTTTTTTATTACGTTTAAATTTGAGATATGATTAGATATTGCAGTAAAGACGCTAATACTGAAATTCCGTCAATCTTGGAATGCATATTAGTGAGAAGGAGACAGCGACGCTATAAGTTTGGAAACAAAATAAAGCTTATAAGTATAAAACTACTAAGTGGAAACGATAATGTAACTGAACTTGTCTCTCACGATAGGGTATTGCTATTTTATTGTTTTATTTTTATGACATAATTATACATGAATAATAAAAATATAATTACATGTGTAAGTTTAATAAGTGAGTCTATTTTGCAATTTTATTCTATTTAGATTTTTTTTTCCAAACAAGAATCGGAAGTTACCTGGCCCTATAAAATATGATGAATATTTACAATTAATACAATTAATTACTGGTATAAACGAAATATATGTTGCAATATATCTGTTCAAGTAAAGCTATTTACCACTGGTCAGTGCCACACTTGAAGACGTTAAAACCAGAATTCAATCCGACCACCGTAAAGAAAATATTTACTTCAAACTTAATTCCTGTGTAATTTTAAACCGGCATAATTGTTTTGAGTTGGATTACATATTTTATAAAAAATACATTTTATGCACCAATGGCGCTATAAATGTAGACGATTTCTTTGGACATCGTCATGTAGGTACGATTGAAAAGATTCGAATGTTGTGCTTTGAGCAATAAAATAAATCTTACTTTAAGAGGTATACCTGATCTGGGGCCCTAAACAAGCCCCGAGCCTTCGTTACAGGCCTTAATTAAAAAACAAAATCAATTTTATTAATTGGAAGTGTTAAAAACGGGCGGAAGAGGCGTTCGACGCGATATCTCGCTCGTATCTCTTCTTTAATCCGACAGAGAATGTGTTATTTTTACTCTCCTCAGTGGATTTCGAATAAATTTTATCGCTCGGGACTAATTTGGTTACAAATTTATTTGGTTGTGGGATCGTTAACAAGGGTACATCCACATGGTTATCTGGCCCGCACTCTTTAGTACCCGACCATGGCCGTTATAACAATATATCGACACTTGGAGCTTGATAAAATGAAGATGACACTTCACTTAGGATTAAATAATACAGTTTTTTTAACGGCATATGCTTTAACAAATAAAAATTTTATTGTTACTATTGATATTCATTTGTTAAGTTTGTTTTGTTGACTGATATGAGGTAACGTATGTATACCTATCATTATTTTTTAATAGGTTGGCGTCGAGTGTTTGCTTTATATCTTTGTCATATCCTTGTGTTGTCGTGTATATTGTGAGTGACAACAGTGTAATCTATAACAGTTCTTGTGCTGTTATATAAGATATATTATACCGACTCCACGTGAGTGGAATAGGGGTCGGTAAATGATGACAAGGCTGTCCGTACGGGTGTGATAATGATAACGTATAGGTACTTGGGAATACAAGATTCATGTGAACGTTTTACAAAATTATCGTACATAATGTACATTTTGGAATTATTTGCACCAATATGGTCTAGACCTAATAAATGAAATATTTGTCAGGTGATGTTGCCCTCTTTCTATTAGACTTCTGGATCTCGAAGAATCAAGTATTTTATATTGTTAAAAAAAATAAAATTGACATCATTAAGTATGATTTAAAGAATAATACAAGAATTACCCCCCAGTCCACAAATGTAATAATAAATGGGGGAACATCTCTCTCAATATTCTTGTATGTTTAGCTATAAATTTTTATAACACAAAATGGGCCTCTCGAAATTTGTAACTCGGCCCTTTAATTCTTAAATGTCTGCATATCTGTCTCTATGTATATCATATCAACAGGAGTGTTGTACTCACGTTTGGCAGGCATCTTGGAGATTGCAGTATGAGATCTTCTTGAGAAGGTACTGCTGCCTACCTTCTGGTATTATCCCTTCCTCGCCTCTTACGACTACCGCAGAAAGATTTTCCACAAACCCGGCAGCCCATTAGCTTTCTTTTTGTATACTATACAATTCATTTTAAAGACCTATCACTCATTCTTTTTGTCACTATAATTCTTGACATAATCTGCTTACAATAAACATATTATTATTTCCAAATAAGTTTACAATTTAGTAGTGTACAATCATTATCCGAAGTTAAGTAAGATTCATCTCATCCCAGCAAGCATTGAGTCCCAAACTAAGCCGAGGTCGGTGTCTTGGGACGCAGAAAAGAGATTTTCTACAATGAGTAATTTGTGCAAGTGAACTCTGTAAATCTACTATATGTAATAGATATATGAGGTACGTACAATGACAGTTTTTGACATTGGAGACCGAAAATATGTTGTATGTAGGTACATCGAATCTGATTAGCTTAACTAATAATAAGTAATAACCTCTTTCTATACTATGCCTACACAAATTAAAGGTCTCTCTATCACTAATTTTGTTGTTGCACTCTTTCACCTCTAAAATAATATTAGTAAGTTGACTAAATTCAACAGAGTAGGTATTCGGCATACTGATTTACAATCATTCTAAAACACACGAATACATTGTTTACAAGCGAGCTACCTATAAAATGTCATCGACTTGCAGGTATGCGCATTACCTCTCCATTCTTCAGCGACTACTAATTAATCTGTGCTCTTGCATATTAACTTTATATTAATCCATGGCATTTGTTCCCTACTAACTGTAAGTTAATCTGTGACAATGCATACCTTTTGCTCGTTCCGACAATGTTCACTGAATTCCTAAATAGCCGTTAAAAATAATAGCTCTATTTACCATACGATTCGAGAATTCGTACTGCGATGCTTTCATCAGTTTTATTTGTATGTTCGTTTATTGTGACAGGTTAAGGTACATTATTTACTCAAGTCAATGCCCGAGACAGGTTCGGCTTCAAAGATAAAGGTTAGAAATTAAACTATCATGAGATATAGTATACATGTATGATATAACAAGAAACAGTTTTCTTGCCGCATATTTTTTAAAGGATTTGTTTTATTTGATGTCTGTAATAAATTAAGCGTTAGGTGCTATGGCAATGTTTGATTTGTTTGACTCAATTTTGCAGTTTTGTCAATAGTCGGGATAGTATTCTACAATAGATAAGACTCTACAGCTACTACAATAAAAGCGTATCGACAACCTACAAGTCATTGCAGACTCACACAGCTCAAATGCTCCAGCCCACTACCAGTTCGTAGCGTGCCCCCAGCATGCTGGCAGCATTTCCCCGTTGAATTGCAATGCTGATTCGTTGAGCCAAATAGGTGCCAGCATTTTGATCATCCATTACACTAAATTTTTTTTTTCATTACATCAACCAAGCGCTCTGATAAGTTTTGGAAAGTACGATGAGCTCCCAGTCCGTAACGACCCAACTATAATATTATTTATTTGTTCTAAACATTTAGTATCAGTTGATAGACTGAACCATGTAGGTATAGCTTTTTTCTTGTTAGGATAAATTATTTTCTTTTAGTATATGCTTTAGCCGTCTCGGTGATGGGCTAGAACTGTAGTTCTCTATTCTATCTGTACGAGTCTTAAGAGGCAACGAGAGGAAACCACTAACCAACAGCGTTTTCAGAAGAACTGCGATCCCCAAGATGCTTGCCATGCGATGAGATTATAGCAAAACCCTTCCGTGCAAGCCCAGCTTATGGGGTAAATTTACTGGTAAGATAAGCTTTGAAGCCTATCGAGGCACCATGCCTTATATTGTCATCTAACATGTAAAATCTTATCAACTAAAATCATTGTAGATACCTATTTCAAATAAATTGGCAACGTTGGTTTATAGGCTGCGGTAAACACAATCACGCTTTCGTTAAACAAAGTCTACGCGTACAACATCACGGGCATCACCTAGTATTTTATACCTACTTCTTACTTACGATCATAATCAAACTTCTCAAAATGGGACCTCAAAGAAATACCGGAACGGTTTTATGTCGTTAACGAAAGATAAATGGTAATTTTTCAACCAAGAAACCGGTTTGAAACAAGAGCGATGTAGACGAATTCTATTGTAAAGCAAACAATAGTGTGGACACGTCGTAAAATGAAACAATGCGAAGATTGTTCGTAGAATATCTGGAAGAGGCGGTACCTGTAGGTGTTAATTTCTTTGAGCCTATTGATATATTGATCTTAGCATTGATATGCGTATTGATATTGAGGATAACGAATTGGTCTCTATTGACGTAGATATATGATTTCTCGAAGATAAGTGTCAAATAAAGGTCACTCAGGTCTTAGTACTAATTAGTTCAAATATTTGAAAACCGAACAAAGACAGTAGAATACAACTGAACAGCCATTGAATTTATCAAGCTGCTAAAATGATAGCTTTTTGTTATAGTCCACTTTCAATCAGAGCGTAGGTACAAGAAGCTCGCATTACAATATCGTCGTTACGGCATTGCCAGGCAGCATCTCGGTCCCAAATCCAATTCATAACTTATCGATAGACCAATCGTCGCCCTATTAGCTTGCTAAGTATTGTATCTGAGCATTACTCGCGGATCAAAGTCGCAACTAATTTTCTAATGGCTCAAATGTATTTCAAACAATAGATAGTCATCTACGAACAAATATGTGTTTATTCGTAAATAGTCATGTATGTATTAATAAATAAACCGATTGACCGCCTTGTCGGTCATGTGGCGTATAATGTCGCTTTATAATCTTGAGGTCCCGGATTCAATACACAGGATATTGAGATTTTTGTGACTTGTCTGGAACTGTGCGAAAGTTATGTCAATAGGTTTGCCTGTATAACATGTGCCAAAAAACTGGTTTGAGCATAGTATCTGATTCTTAATGTTTGAGCCGCTCAGGATACAGAAAATCAATGAAATCTGCAATGTTTTATAAAACAAATGGAATTTCAATAACAACAATAGTGTAAAATAATTTAAGCAACGTATTAAGAAGCGATCTCCAAGAAATTGTTATATTACTAATATGCATAAATAGAAAACAAAGAAAAGAGGTTCAATTTAAATACTAACATGAAGGCAAATGGTTTTTATTTGAGTCATATACTATTGGGAAAACGTATCATATTGCTCAGTAATAGCTCATCTCTTCCAGAACAGAAGACTTAGTCTGCATGGTTCAGAATAAACAGATCAAGCGGTATCGGAGTGTGGGCCGCCGGTGAACACGGCACGGCCGCGGATTGTAACTCTCTGATACATCTGTGCAGGGACGAACTCATTATAATCGTCTAAAGCTGGGGCTAACAAAAACAAAAAAGCTTCACTTTATCAGTGTATTAACAAAATAAATACAATTTGTAGGAAATCATAAGTTTATCTTGACCATCTATGAGGACGATATGTTTATAATGCACGATCCTTTTAATTTAAATTAACGAGATAAATTAAAATGGTGACGTTGACTTTAAACGTTACTGCAATCGTTGCAAAAATATAATTACCTTTAATTTACATTATGCATTATTTTATAAAGTTATGAAGTAACTTCATTTCACTCTAACGTAATCCGATAGAGTTGAAATTCGATGTATTATATTATGTTGTTGGCATTGTATTATGTACAACCTACGAAAATAATATAAAGTTAATTTTATATAATTTTTTTTATTTAGACGCTTTTCAGAAATTGTAAAGTAAACATTTTGTATAGACTTTTTATATTATTGAATAATTATTTAGACACTTTTCATAAATTTTAAAGTAAACATTTGGTATAGATTTTTTTATATTATTGAATAAAAATATCTTTATCTAAATACAATCGATTTATAAGCTTTATTCTATCATATCTACTCAAAAAGATATATCCACACATAATGGTATTTGACATTCTGTTTACCTTAGAAAATTTAAATGGAATTTGGTTATTATTTTATTTGCCACAATTTTTTATTAAAAATATGTTAAAGAAATAGACATATTAAAAAAAATAAAGGCTGATGGCAACGCATCCTCGAGCCCTTTGCTTTTGCGGATGATCACTTACCACCAGGTGAGCCACCTGCTCGTTTGCACTCCTATACCATAAAAAAACACTGGAGTATAATGGATATAATTGGACCATTCAGCATTCCAAGTTGAAAAAAACAGAAACACATTACACTTTATATAAAAAATCATCCTGAGTCCATCCCTTAGCAAAGCGAAGTGCAAAACACTGTCGGCACGGCAGTGAGGTGATATACTGCGCGGGGGCAACCCGACACCTCGACACGTGGGCCGATGCATCAACCATTTCACCTCCAGCACGGTCAGTTTAGCCTTTATCACATTCAAAAACGCGCCTCTCAAACAATGGTGATATCATATAAAGTAGGTATATTACAATTGAAAAAAAAACAATAGAAAAGTTACTAGCGTTAGGGCAAAACGAAATTCGTCCGTCTGTCTGCCTGTCCATCTACCTGCATGTCATGGGTCTTTACCTCGTAAACAAAATCACAGATCCTGAAATTTAATATTTGTGGAGAATGATGAGTTTACACAGCTGAATATTGGACTAGAAATTCGATTTAATTAATTTTAGGGGGGCTCAAACGAATGGAAAAGGAGCCGAATATATTTTTTTCGGTGTGAGGTCCTTTACTCTCTGGCTAACCAGGTAGACCACATATAATTTAATCACCACGTATTATATACGATCGAAAGCAATTTTTTAAATTATCGATTACCTTTAACCACGATTTATCATATTATAATTTCGCTCTATGCGAAATCATAATGTGCCTCAATACAATTTATTAAAAAATATTGGTTAGTTTGGGCCCTGAAGATATGGCCCGATTATATTTTGTGATGTTGTGGCCCTTCTGGAACACCTTGTATTGTGCCACTATGAGTACATACTTTGATTTCATATCCGACAAAAATAAAAGTAATAAGGTCATAATTACGAATTAGAGCCGATATTATTTTCCGTTTAAATCTCACTATTTACATTATAATCAGAAAAAAAGCGACGTTACATTTAATAATAGAATGAGATCCAATAAATTACATTCTCGCTCATGCACTTAATAAAGAAGCTACCAAATGAAAAAGTGAAAATAATTCAAGCGTGTAAAAGCTCATAAATCATTTAGCAGGTGTTATTTACAACTTACAACTCTGATGTATAAATTATTAACAACCGTGGTAAATCTACGTCCAATCACCGCTTGTAGTTCATGTGTCGGAAATATGACGTCGCTCAAGCTCGTTTTTATCTATGAATTTGTTGACCCGAGGTCTCCCGCACACGAAGATCCATGCACCTCGAGTAGAGAGTACTGTGAGGGGTTTTATGCATGTTGTTTTATTCTTACTAACGTTCATAATCTACGAGTAGTTTGTTTTACGAGTACAAAGTGGAATCATTTAATATTGACCAATTCGGGATTAAGTTTAGTATGTTTTTTTGCGATGAGTCCTACTTTTAAGACGCCAGCCGTCGTGCTTGTCATGCAAGTGTTTTCCCCTATTTTCTTCCTGGATAATGCTTCTAGAACAATCATTTTTATGCATAAAAATTAGGCTGATCTATACACACGCCCCAATTATTTCTTGTATTTTTTTTTATTTTTAGGGAGGACAGAGATGCTGGCTACCGCCTGTGCGGTCGTCCAGCTCCACCGAAGGGAGAAGTGCGGAAGGTACTTCTCCCGAGACGGGCGTAGAAGGCGAAAAGCGCCTTCTACCTCCGTCTCCTGCGGACGCCGAAAACGTACCGCTACTATAGGAGGGGTTGACAGCGAGCTCAAGGGCACCACTGTGGTTCGGACCTCGGCTTGTCTCGCTGTCGAGAGACACGGAGCAAAATGCCTCTGTGCAACTGCAGTGTTGCACTATTGGGCCCTACTGAATAATACTCTTTGACTATTTGGAGAGCAATTTATCGTGACCTTGTTTTTGCCTCGAGCTCGCCGGCGAGCTCGGTGTTTGATTGTGTGACCTCTAATTACCTCACACCTGGGGATTTTACCTCGACGAGTTGCAGATAACGCTAAAGCTGCCAATGTAATGGCTGCGATGGGGTCATCCGGGTCGTCTAATACCTGCCGTGGTCGGCGACGGGGGGGTTTGAAAATGGAATAGAAGAGGCAGTCGAGTAGTTCGATGCCTGGACAACCAATGGGTTCGGGTGGTGGGGCGCTCGATCAAAGTATCGGCGGGCGCAGTCCTTATTGAACTGCGCTAAAGAGGGAAGGTTTAAGTCGCAATGCAACTCGGTGTTCCGGATATACCACGGGGCGCCGGTTGCATTACGAAGAAAAAGGTTTTGAATAACTTGAAGCTTATGAAGATGGGCGTCACTAGCATGACTAAACACTACTGATGCGTAAGTCATGATGGGGCGGATGCAGGCAGTGTAAAGTGTCTTCTTATTACTAAGAGACATTTTACTCTCTTTGCAAATCAGGGGACCAAGGCGACCCATTACAAAGGCCGCTTTGTTACGGACGGTTGTTATATGATCGTTAAAGGTGAGATTCCGATCAAGGGTGACTCCGAGATATTTTGTTTTACTAACCCAGGGGATGGGTTGGTCGAACAAAGTTAAAGGTTGCGGGTAACAGGGGCGAGTCTTCTCAGTAAAGTACATAGCTGCACTTTTAACTGGGTTGACCGCGATGCGCCATTTACGGAACCAGTCACCGATCTCGGTGATGGCCCGTTGAAGGGCGAAAATGGATTTTCTACTGATACGCCACCCAGTGGTATAAAAAGCGGTATCATCCGCGTATTGGGCTAATAGGACGTTAGGCTGAGAGCGTGGGATGTCGCTGGTATACAGCGCGAAGAGAATGGGTGACAGCACGGAGCCCTGAGGGACTCCGGCCCTGACTGGGTGGGGGGAGGAGAGGGTGCCTTCCACGCGATAGCGAAAGCTTCTGGCTTTAAGGAAGTCTTGTAGGATGAGCACAAGACGTTCTGGCACGCCAAATGGGTATAGCTTGTAAATCAAGCCTTTGTGCCAGACTTTATCAAAAGCTTTCGCTACGTCGAGGAAGACTGCTAGCGTTGTCTGGGGTTTGGGGTACTTGTTAAAGCCCTCAATGATGTGCTCCGTGAGGCGGTGCACCTGTTGGACGCATGAGTGTCCGGGTCTGAAGCCAAACTGCTCATCTGGAATAAGGTGGTGTTTTAGCATGGGACTGGAGACGGTTTGCAAGTAACCGCTCGTAAAGTTTGCCTAAGGCACTGAGGAGGCTGATGGGGCGGTAACTGGTGGGGTCAGATGAGCTTTTGCCTGGTTTGTGAATGCCAATGACATTTGCACATTTCCAGGTGTCTGGGAATAAGCAGTGGCTCATAGCAGCATTGAAGATGCTAACTAGGAGATGGATGAGAGGAGGAGAGAGGGTTTTAAGAACCCTGTTGGAGATGCCATCGGCACCGGGGGTATTTCTTGTTTTTCAGCGACTAGTTATTACTAAATAAAATATGACCTTCAAGGTCTAATTTTTATAATCACCAAAAGGGCTCGTTTTACCGCAATGATCTTCTGATCATTAGACTACCAGATTAATTGAAAAGGTTATAGCATTAAACAATAAGAGTCATATACTCATTCTTAAAATTGATATAGCAAAAAATCATTGAATTGGAAGAGACAACAGGGAAATTCGAATCGTCAATGTTGAGAACATACAAAGTGGAATCATTTAATATTGACCATTTCGCGATTATGTTTATTGTGCTGATTTCGTGATAAGTCCAACTTTTACTACGGACTGTTTTGTGCCATTCTCCATGCAAGTGTTTCCCGGTCTATAGACACGCCCTTATATTTTTTTTTTCTGTGAATAATTATTATTTAAGAAATATGACCCTGAAAATCAATCACCAAAAGAACCCGTTTTACTACCATGATCAGACCACCAGATAAATAAAGTTTTTAACATAAAAAAATAATATGAACTACTCGTATATACTCATTCTTGAAATTTAAATACTAAAGAATATTTGAATCGATCACGCTCAAACACACGTTTTTTCAAACAAAAAACGTCAACATGAGCGTAAACTTTAATAATATAATTGAATCGGCTTTGATGGAAGAGAAAATAGATAAGTTCGAACCGTCAATTTCTAGAATGTTCTCCCTATACCACATTCGCATCGTTTTGTCCTGGTATGTACTATTAATTATGCCATATTAGAAAATAATAATAACAACATTCTTTTTTCTACGTAGAAGCTTCGGATTTGTTTGATTATAGTCAAATATACTATAAAGGTACGTAGAACAAAAACGAACCGTGACGACCAAGGATCTCTAGCTCTTTGTATAAAACTAAGAAAATTTGGTAGGGAATCCTCGCACTTGGCGGTTTTTTTGTAACGATCTAGATACTTAAAACTGCAAATTTTAATCAAAGTGTCTATCTTATCAAAACTTAAATATATTACCTACCATAATGCAATGGCATTATGGTAGGGCACTTTGCATGGTGGTTATGGTATGTTGCGTAAGTAGGCCCGCCTGGCTGGCTACCACCCTCAAGTAGAAAATCCGTCGCCAAGCACTTAACGGTGTGTTCCGCCAGCTGTCCTTGAGAGCCAGGTTCTAGGTTAGCCTGAAAAACATCTTTGACCACTTACTTTACGGGGGCAGATAGTGGACAAAGGATAGCCTATCATGTATAAAAAGCATACAACATATTATAAAAACACGTATTACTCATTTACTATACAATATTTATGACTTTTATTAATTAACTCTTCAATTAAGTTCCGTTTCTTTGTTAGTTCATAAAAAACTGTCGATAGGTTCACACGAAATTCAGCGCTCAATTTGGCATTAAAAACAAACATAATGATAATTATAATGAGATGAAATCAAGAAATCCATGTTCTACTCACAGGTGGAACTATGATGCAGTTATGTAGATTCATACACATTGGTATAGTTGATTACCATAACATAATTAATTTTACAGCAATGAAATAAAACGAACTATAAAAAATAGCACCTACCATTGGAGACATTGTACACATTTTTTTTTTCAATTGAAATAATCAATGTTGTGTCTAAAAATATTTTTGTAAGATACAATTATTGTTTTAGCCTCGTGGTGTGCCGGAATGTTACCCCCCCTATTGCTACCTGCGGGTCAAATACCGAGAGGTGGACATCAGGTCCCTTTGAGGACCTGTTATCTTAAACTGTGATCCCCAAGACGTTTGGCAGGCGCGGGGATTTTGGCGAACCCCCCCTTGATGGAGAAGGTTGTGTTGAGCAGTGGACGATCCGGCTGATACAGTACAGTAAATATATTTCATATTTCAACCAAAACCGTTAAGCCGTTTCAGCGTGAAGGAGTAACAAACATACACACTCACATCCTCACCCACAAAGGTGCTAGGCGACAGATTCGAAGTTAGCTTTTGACCACTATGAGATAGTGGTCAAAAGCTAACTCCTAATATCATCACTAATCTGATGGTAAGTGATGATGTCGTCGAAGATGTTGTTCAGGCTAAACTCGAATTACTGGCTAAACTCGAATTACTGGCTCTCAAGGACAGCTGCCGGAACACACCGTTAGGTACTTGCCGACAGATTTTCTATTTGAGGGTGGTAGCTAGCCAGGTGGGCATTTGCAAAATGCCCTACCGGCTTGCTATATTGACTGCCATCGTAAGACAAAAAACCGGGACTGACGACTTAACGTGCCCTCCGAAGCACGGATGCGCTCAGTAGTAATGTCACTAGCGGTTATCCATACAAGTCATGACCGCGGCGGACGTTGCTTTATTTAGCTGATCAATTAAGAACGGCTAAGCAAGCTTAACTAGGATCGCTTCGAAATATATTATTGTTTTCCCACCTAGAAAGATGTAATTTTAGTTGTTCCCTTTGGGTAAGCGTTCATCATCATCATATCAGGTCATCACTTCCCATCATCAAATGACTCGTATACCAACGAAACACAAAAATAATAAAAAAGTGTCCATTGATTGTGTGATTTCGTCTCACAATAGGTATCGTGCTAATCTTACTAACTGGTTATATTTACATTTTGTTTGAGTCATGTGCCGGATTCGGACCGGGCTGACCCCGGGTCGGACTCTCACCCGGTATCATAATTACCAATGAAATAACCTGATTGTGATCACGACACGCACACACGCACGCTTTTGTGTTTGTATTGTCAGAGTTTCTCAACTTTGGATCTATTGGATTTATAATACGAGTAAGTATAGATAGATGACTCATTATTGAATACACCATAATAACAAAAATAAACTTATTAATAAAACATAACTTAAAACCAAGAGTATCAATGGGCGGTCGTATCTTCCAGACTACCTATAGTTTTTTTTACCAAAAAAAATGTGGTTTTGAAAAATCTTTTCATTAATAATTTATTTAACGTAAGATAAAAAAGAGTACAAACATTTTCAAGGATTTTTTTACAATTATTACAAATTTACCAGTGAATGTCACCGACGAAATTAATTGTATCATTTAAATAAAAGATGATCGTAACAATATAATAATATATCGTCATGTGAACTAAAAGCTTAAAATGATAACGGATAATTGAATAACCAACAAGCCGCACCAATCGCAGCACTGTATGACTCATTATAATTTTATTTCACAAGTCACGCTGTTAGGTAACTTAATTTTGTTTCAGGCGACTTGGTTTAGAACGGCTTATTCGTAAGAAGTGGTAAAAATAAAAAAAAACATAATCTATTTAATCATTTTACTTTACTTTTTTGGTCCACATAGCTTCAAACTTTTTTGATTCTGCACAATTTTTAGAACCTCATACTTCTCTAGTAAGGCACGCCGCCTCGTCCCATGTCGGCATCAACCATTTTGTCTAACCGTCTGTTAAATAGCTGGTTAGGAACGTCGATACATCAATCATACAAACAAACATGTACTCTTGCAGTATAAGAATAGTTCTTTTTTCGCTTCAATTAGATCTTTTGTAAAACGGACAACGGACATAAGTTGTGATATGAAATTAAGCTACGTTTAAAAGAAGGATTGTAGTTATTGTTAACTGATATTTGTTAACGGTTCTGAGAAAAATAATGATAAATTAGATTAATGTACTTCATGCAAGCACGTTAAAAAAGCCGATTACAATATCAATACGATTAATTTTGCCACGGCTTTATTTAAACAAGTGTGAGAACTATCGGTAATAGCAACAAGACGCACGACGGTCTACTGAGTTTAAATTTAAATAGTAAGACTATTATAAGAGATCTTAAGTGAGGATTATAGTGAAACCCGCATTTAACTCTTTAGGATAGTATGCGCAGGTCATATACCTGGGCACTCATTTATTACACTTATTGAGTAGAACATGAGTAAGTACGCCACCAAATTTCTTTTAGACTTTAGAAACTCAGAAAACAACACTGAACTAGATGTAGCAGTAGCCCACGAACATTTCGATAGTCCGTAACGTAAACGTATCAAGTTTACAGTACGTTTACGCAGGAGGCGATGGTTGACACCACAACGCATCCTTTGTTGGCTAACGTTAACTCGATAGGATTACAAAAGTGACGTCATCCGGCGTAAATCAAAATTATTGTACCTTCTTTCAAGATTCATTCCAAAAGAGGTTTGAATTCTTTTTCGGCCTATACAAAGTCCTCTATGATTGATATTTGTCAATTTTGGTGTCTTATTTTTACGAGCTTACATTAAAATTAGGTTCGTGCTCGCAATTTTATACAAAACTTTTTACGTAACAAAACGTTCTCGTTAAAATGTCGACACGTTAGATGTCAAAACCTTTCAATCTGCCAAAATGTAGTTCCTTTTACACACTGTAGGAGCGCTGATGATCAAATTCTATACAAAATGATGACATTTCGTTACGTTAACGAAACGGTTACGATTTCGCAAGTTATTTGTGCTAGTGCTACAGGTCGAAGACTTTTACGCAGTCGAAAACTTAAGTACGTTAAAACTTTTTAAGCATTTAAGTAGTGGTAATTATAATGATATTTTTGACGTCCGGCTTTTTGTACTATAAACTACTTCGGATTGATAATTTATAAGGTATATTTACATCAAATTATAACCAATCTTTTATGAGACTTAACAATTGTCTCAAGGTGACTAGTGACGAAATGTATCTATTATAGGCAGAGGTTAGTCCGCTTAACATCAGGTGGGCCTCGAGCTTGTTCCGTCACAATAACAAAAAAAAACTACACTAATATTATTCACAGGAAAGATTTGTATATTTGTATGTAACGAATAAACTTAAAATTAATTACCACACGGATTTGAAACATTCTTTCACCATTACAATCCTACATTGTCCCTGACGAATATTAGCTACACAAATAAGCTATAGAATATTCAAAATGAATATTCTATAGCTTATTAATAAATGCCCTTGCGAGCTATGCCCGTTAGTTTTAATATTAAGAAGTAGTCTGAAGAATGCAACACATGCCATACAATTGATTTAAATTAATTTCGTTCACAAATCCAAACATACCAAAAAGTATTCACTGATACCCATATCACATGATACAGCATCATTTACACAAAACAAATAAATAACTTGTAATTCAGAATCATGTCTCGAGTACATTATCCTCTTGCAAATGTACGGAAAAACTGTGTATCATTCTGATTAATCCCTCGATGCATTTGATTCCCAAATCAAACTTGTCGATCATTCTAATTGATCATTCAACGTGGCTGCAGCACAGTATAAACGTGCAAACAGTAAATTAATGTTATACAACTGATACGAATACTAAAAATATAGAGAGAGAAGCGCTCGTAGGAAAGTTGTCATAGCTGTTAACCCATCAGCAAAGTTAAGCAACGTCCGCCGCGGTCATGAGTTGGATGGGTGACCGATAGTGACATTACTACTGAGCGCTTCCGTGCTTCGGACGGCACGTTAAGCCGTTGGTCCCGGTTGTGTCTTTAACGACTGCCATCCAAAGATGGCAGTCGTTAAAGCATGGTGGTAGGCCATCTTCGACCACTATCTCATCTGATGGTAAGAGATGATATCGTCACTTACCATCAGGTGAGACAAAGGGTAACCTATGAGGATTAAAAAAAATAAGAGGAGGTTAAGTAGGTTCTAAATTAATTTACCAATACGTAACAAAGGATAGGTAGGATGTTCAAAAATGTATCAATTTAGTTATGTTGCTAGGTAGGCTTACTATATCTTGATACTTGATCACGTAAAATGCAAGTTTGGTTAGATATCATATATATCGTTATAATACCTAATGTTTTGAATATTTTAAATTTTGAACTCCTTACATTTTTATATTTTTTACGATTTTACGGCTAAATAATGGTCGTTTTTGTGTTCTATTTCTTTTTAAAATAATATGACCAATATTATTTTAATTTGCTTATACCATGATCATGAAAAAAGTCACCAAATTTAGCAAAATGCGCGAAAAACTCATAATGTTTTAGTTGTTTATTACAAGTTTAAATAAAAAGCTTGGCGAAAAACAAAAAAACTTGCGTTGAGTAAGTAACTTTGAGCCGCTTGTTTCTAGATTTACTACTCTGTTACAGTACTGGTACATCCAGATGGAAAACAGTGAAAACAGGATCAGATCATTTAAAATGAAATATATACAAGTTCAGACAGAACAGTTACAGATATTTTTTTCACCATGCCTTCTCAATGTCTTGCTACTAGAGGAACACATGTAATTAAGTTAATATCAGTTTTATACGTAATATACTTTACTGCAAGTCAAACTGTTAGTTGAGTGGGAGCGCTAAGCGGGAAATATTTAAAACTCTGACGGTTAATCAATTTACTGAGATCACAGGCACCACTCAATCATTCACGCTGCTGACATAGAGTAGTTGGCACAGAGTCGGCACACGTCTTCGTGTGAGGTTTTGAACGCTGCAAGTATTATCCACAACGAAAAGAACTAAGGCGAGAACTAGAGACCAATTTTGATAATGTATTAATTATACATACATAGATAAAATCACGCCTATTTCCCGTAGGGGTAGGCAGAGACTACAGATTTCCACATGCTACGATCCTTACATATCTCTTTCGCTTCATCTACAATATATTAATTGTAATGTAACAAAAAAAACATGCATGTATGTATTTAGAAACATTCATCATCATGGGCACTTATAATACCTGCACAACCATATACTCGTACCTACATGCGCAGCTAGACTACAGTTACAATATCACATCAAGAAGTGACACGGTCTATAAAAAAACAGCAAACTTAAACAAATCGTCATGCCTATAGGAGGAAGTGTTTTGTTACCCTATAATAAGGGGCGATATTGTCGTCTGCCTGGAACAATTCTAGACTTTGGACTGCAACACAATTATGTCTTAAAGAAATAAGATTGTATATTGTGATTTTTGGTGGCCTGCGGTCTACGATGGAGCGTGCTCAACTAGATGATACTCATATTGAATATATCATAGTTTATATACATAACCCCCTTTACATGGGGCCTTTTATGATGATATAATTAGGAAGGATTCATTGATGAAGATGAAATAAATCAGAAATAGTATAACACTACAAAAATACACGATTTTAACAACTACTTCACGCAGAAAAAAAACAATATAAATCTTAATAGATACAAGTCGGCTCGACTAAATGTAAAGAATCAAACTTTTTATTTGCAAATAAATTGATGCGAAATTCCACACCGTCCAGTAACTAATCGCTGCTCACTCTTCAGACAATTCGTCAGCTTCGTGTATTCACTGTAAGGCAATTTTTGTTGCTATACAAACGGTAACAGTTACACAACTTAGTACAAAATATTTATCTATAAGAATATAATTTCAAATATTGTCTTTTCATATAGTACTCATTTTAATTGTATTTTTCTACAGTGGTTAAATTGTATAATAGTCTTTGTGCTATATACCATATTGATTACAGCACTTACATTTCAAAATGCATCATATGCAACTTGTTTCACACTAGAATTGTATCAACAAATTCAGAAACTTTTATTTTTTTACTAAAGGGTGGTAAACAAGCATGCAGCCCTGATGGTAAGTTGTAAGGCAGCTTTGGTTATTTGCAACTCCGGAGTCATCATTTGCGAGGGCAAATTTGTCAATGCTTCAAATACCTATTAACCCCCTCTTGAAGACAACCATACAGTAGTCCCTGGAGAAACATTGGCATGGAGCTCGTTTCGATAAATGAAAAGGAGTACACAAAAACGCCTAGAAGAAAAATATAGATCAATAACTTTTTGTATCATCTAAAACTAACTCAATTGATTTCGATTATTTGAAGTAGATATAGATTTTCTGCACCTCGGACTAAATATAAGTTTCTGCGCCTTGGACTTGACTAAGATCCAAGAGGCTGATTTTATTTTATTACACAACGAAGTCTCTTTAAATATGTGGTATTGACCCATCGTAATAATCGTAACCACAGCTAACAACATAATACAATATCAACATATTTTTTTTAAATATGTTTATATTTTGTTATATATTATTAAATAAAATAATGACAAATATACGCGATTTAAACCGTTTAAAGTTGTTTAATTACTATATTTTTTTTACCAAAAAAGCAACCGAAATTATTCATTTGCGTATTTTAATACGTGTTACTAGGGATAGCTCAAATACTACTCGTCAAATCTCTCAAATTTAGATGGGACCCACGACAAGATCCAGTATTACACCCACAAAAAGATAAACGGTAAAAGAGTTATGAGGTAACACACACAAAAAAAATACACTCGAATAGATAACCTCCTACTTTTTTTAATGTAGGTTAAAAACACTGGCGTTTTTCCACTGCAGGATTCTTTCTTATTTAGGTGTCACTTAATAAAACATCACCTAGTAGATTATTGAAAGTGTGATTTGAAAACTGTTTTCTGAAGTTGAATCACTGCTTCTACAATACCAAGTTTTAACCGATTGGGTGCGACCTTATCTGCCTTTATGGTACGATCTTAAAAAAGATTTATGATAACACACGGACCGACCGAAGCGCACAAACACTTTAAAATAAATGACAAGGAGTCACATCGAATTGTGATGGAAACGTTTTCTGCAGTAAAATTAAACGATAACCCAGTCGTTTAGTGAGATTTAAATGGCTGGGCCGATTTTATTGGACCTACGTTAGAGGTTGTGATCTTAGGTTTATGTCCCACCCGAATGGCTGTTCTGTCTTGTTTATGAAGAAAGTAAATGTTTGAAATAGTTACTTCCTGCTAGGTCATGAGCCCTACTTAACAATTTTATAAGGAACTTTTATATGTACTATTTAGTACACTCCAGCTTATCTAGCTTTGGTGATATGTAATACCACAATACACTATAAATAGGTAATTTTTTTTCGACTTCAAAGATATCACCATACATTATATAAACGTAGGTAGGTATTTAAATTGAAATGTGTGTCTGTCCAGTGTCATCAAGAGCATTGCTTTCGAATCCCGAGGTTTGCTTACCAAATTTGACAGGGTGTGATTACACTGATTACTAAACATGTATTAACATAAAACACCTTAACTATGTTCAGTTTACATTTAAAGAATAGCAAATAAAATGAGTTTGCTTTTCACGTATAAAACAACCAATCTTTGTATTGTTGGAAGATGCTACAGTATATTCTAATTATTTATTCCTAATAAAGTAGGTACTACATGTAAACAGTTATAGATATAATTACTAAATATTATTTAATATCCAATATTAGTTATTAATGAACGTCATTTAACAATAATTAAATGATACTTATATTTCATCTTGACAGAATATTACTTTGAAATTAAAATTAGCATTACAAATACCAGAAGCTATTAGAGTTACATTTAAGTTACTAACACTATTTCATCCACTTTATTTTCTATTTCAACTCACATTCAAGTCACCCAATTAATACCGTTGTATATCGACGTATTAAATGAATTTATGATTATAATCGGTATTCGTAATCGTGCGGTATCTACTCAAGATTATCTTGGTCGAGTCACACCACACGATGCATCCATTGAAATTATTTTATCCGTCTTTTATCCGTCCAGACCTCAGCTCGGGTTATCATATGAAATAATAATAACATTACAATATTTTGTACATTAAGTGCATTCGGGGTGTGGTGTTTCGGATAAGTGAGCAGATGGCTTATGCGTCGAGATATGGTAGCTTTACCTGAGGAAGTTATAGAAGTGCCAAGCTAACAATTTATTTTTATATTAAATAAATACTTAGAATCATTTTACTTTCCTATTACATTATTTAGGTTTCCTTCAAGGATTTTTATTGTTGCATTAAGTGTAAATTTTATTCTCACGGTAGGTACCTACCTACGAACCGTGTGTCTATAATGGTGTGTCAAACTAAATTTTTGGAGAAGGAATGACTCTGGATGGTCTCTATAACTAGGCCAATATAAATATGTCCAACGTTGGACTTAGTTTGATAATTATAATGAACTCTAATTTCACAACAAAATGGAGCGTCAAACTCGAAACACTAACCAAGGTGTACTGTGTATTCGTGGCCACTTATCACTAAAATGGCTAAACTAATGTTGATAACCTTGCCATACATTGCTTAGTTTCGAGGTTAGAAAATAGGATAAATTTTTCAGAATTACTCTTACTATGGCATTCTCAAGAGAATGTTTTGTAACATATTCCCACGTGGAGAAGCCCCGTGCAGAAGCTAGTATCTTTATTAATGTTTTGCTTTTAATACTATTACAATGTAGATGTACAATATTGTTTAAGTTTTTTTTAAGTTGCTATTATAATCAGCTTGAAAACGAATAATACCAACCGATTTAGACTGAATCCGCATTGTCAACAGATAGAGGCAGTTTCGATACATCAACAATGTTTTTACATATCATAACATGTATTGTTAAACTGTCATTACATTAGATGATAGGATCCCTAGCGAGGATGATTTCTGGATAGGGGCTGCCACCTTGGCCATTCATTTATTCGCTGTTTGAATATTGCTATTTTCTACATTAAACGTTATAGCAGCTTCAAGGAATCAAGCAAACGAGAGTTTAATAATTTTATATTACGGGTGGAGAATACTGTTATAATATAGACTACAAAATAAAACTTCTTGAAAGCAGTGCCGTACACAAGATTTAAGTGTTCTTCGAAATATGTACTGGTTATATTCAGATGCCATAATTGATCAGCTTGATGATGGACGGCTCTTTACCCAGCTCCAAAAAATATGTATACAACAGTTTGGTCAGTTCTATAGAATGTGTAAGTCACTATTAAAAGTGTCGTAGGCGTTGCTAACGATTTTCCAAAACGTAATGTCGATCCTAAGCAAGCTGTAGCCGTGCACCTTCACAATACCACCACATCAGTTTTAGGGTACCGTAGTCATAAACAAAAGGAACAAAGCTGTTATAGTGCTTTCTCGTATTTAATCGCACATCTCGGACACAAAAACAACATCATATCCTGATAATATATTATTACAGATATGCAAAATTATAGTGGCATATTTATATATGCCTCCAAAACGGGTTTATATTATTAGTATTGCCTTCCGCATTAGGGAGGGTATGCCATTATCTACATGCTTGGCAGTCGCAGCGTCCTAGAGAATGCAGTGTAAAAAGGCAGTTCTTGAGAAGGCACTGCAGCCCATCTTCTAGTATTTTTCCTTTGGTCGCCTCTCACTACTTCCGCAAGAAGAAATTATGGTTTCTACTTACTCCTACGGGTCTAGGTAACTACTAGATTAGTTTAAATACCATGACGTACTCGTGATGAACATAATTTTCATATTGGTTTAAAAAACTTTGCTACAATTGTGGTCACGGAGTGATACCTATGTTAGTAGGCATTTAAATCGTAAAAACATACAAAAGTATTATTTTTACTAGACAGGTATCATGGTACAAACATACTCAACAAAAAAAAAACGCTCGAATTGCACGCTTTTGTATAAAAAATTCCATCTCAGCGGCAGCCCCTCACAGAAACACGACATAGTACTATAGAGCAGAAGTTCTTGAGAGTTTCATACTTCAGATATAACTGTAGGAAAACAACATTTAGGTACAAAATGTATGCAAAGAGTTTAAGATTGTGATTATTCTATGCTTTATTTATTAATTAAACTATAAGTACCAGGAGAGCATAAGTTATAGCGAGTTTTATACTATAGACCTAGTTCTAGGAAAATTACATTATGAAATGTATACATATGGGCTAGTGTTGTGATCATCCTTAGTATGATTTTTTATCAGTTTAGCTAAATGTATATACGGAACCATATTGTCTACTTTGATGTTTCACCCTTGCACGTTGTGACGAGGACAATTCATTTTATTAAAGACACTCAGGAACCACTTAATAAAAATGTAGGCGTTCTGTACAATACCTTTCTGTCCATTGATATCAAATTTATAAGTGTTATTTTTGTATGAACTTAATTTTAAACAAATAAAGATGTAAAATCACTATCAATCACTAAGCTGATGACTTTGGAATTTTAATAAGTGCTTTTCATTTCCTGTTAAAATTTCTCACTGAATCGGTACTTGTGTAGTGTAGGCTTGTGATTTAATGGATTTAATTTTTTTTAATACAGTTTATATAAGGGCGGGCTTTTTTGTTAGTTATATTGACATTTAATATCTTTTAATTTATTATATTATTTTAATTTAATTTTGTTGACATTTTTATATAATATCGATTTGTAAATCCATTTATAAAATATTGTTTAGATAGAGATATATGGTATAGGTAGGTTTATGCCAAGTTTATTGAGAATTCGCATGGTGGTAAGGCATTTTGCGAATGCCAGCCTGGCTAGCTACCACCCTCAAGTAGAAAATCTGTCGCCAAGCACCTTACGGTGTGTTCCGGCAGCTGTGCTTGAGAGCCAGTAATTCTAGGTTTTGTATATACACGATTCTGAATCCGACTAAAAACTCGTTGGGATCGGAATCACTAAACATATTTCATATCGACTTCAAAAAAGGAGTAGGTTCTCATTCGAATGTATGTTAATGTTTAGCACGATTGTTAAGCGTGCACTTCACCAATTATGAAATTTGATTATTATTTTTATATTTGGTAGGTTACTTGAGAGGTTGGTCCATAACTTTTATCAAAATTGGCTCAGTAGTCTGGTTTATAAATAAAAATAACTATTATATATAAATTACCTTTGTCATCCAAGTACCTATATATATTACTAAATTGTGTTACATACTTTTCGGTTGTTGTAGTCGAATTTGTTTTTTATGAAATAAATTTTATATTAACAAATGACAAGATGGACAAGTCCAAAAAAATCGCCATGACCGTCCGTTACAGCAACAGTGTCGCCGTTTTCCTTCTGTATGACTCAAAGGGGGCATCAAAAGTACGTTGCTTTTTGAAGAGCCCTATGTTATTTCTGAGTATCTGATACGATAAAAACGCACTCCTTTCATATTCTGATTTTATTGATAAGTAATCAACACTTAAAATATTTAATACACCTAACAACCTAAATTTATGTCCACACTACAAAAACTCGATAATATAGCAACAGCGCTCGATCAATAATTAGTAATCACATCTCTAATTGACCTCTCATTGACACCAGTATTCCGATTGAAACAATTAAAACAATCTATACCAAGAACGATCGGATCCACATTCCCTTAATTTATGGCAATCAGCCGTATGTGGGCTGCGAAATCTGATTGAGATGTAATGATTGTCCTGAATTGGCTGCTATTAAGTAACGTAAATAAATTTTTACATAGTTAGTGATGATGTGCTCATAGCAAGATAAGATTTCGTAGCAGGTTCAACCTTAAGATTTTGTAGGCTTATATGGACGTTAAATGGTGATCAGCCTTTTTGCTGATGATCAATAACACCATACTTGAACATTAAAACGGCAATCCCATTTAACATACTGTATGAGCCTACTAATGAAAACAGCCTCCTCCAGCAAAGGGAGGTTGGCCACTATCCCTAGGCTCGGCAGGTTCGCAGTGTAAGATGGCATTTCTGCGGAAGACGCTACTGCCCATCTTCTTACATTACCCTTACATTTTGAAGAATTTATGCCTCGTGCTACTACTTTGAAACCATATTAGCCACTAGGACGATGTCACTAGAAAGACACATGCACACATACCCTAACAGTACACACAGAACTCGTCTACGTATAACAACTAAAACTTATAACAACGAACTTTTTCGTTGAGGATTAAAAAGAGTAATTTCTCGACCCCAAATTAATTTATGCTTCGGTATCACACACCGATTAATTTTGCGAAATGACAAAGTATTCGGTATGAGTAATTTTTTGGCAAGCATAAACCTATTATCGCGTTTATTATGCGTCATTATTTAATTTCATTGTTGGAAATGACATTTTGCAAAGGTTAATTTATCTGACACTCAAGATTGACTTTTGATTAAACAGAATTTAAGGTCTTACAATCATACAAGTCAACGCTTCTGATCGGCAATATGGAGATTTCAAAAAGGTATATTCAAGGAAGCATTCATAATATTTATTCCAGTATATCAGTCCGTTTTTTCCATAGGTTTTTTCATTATAAAAGTATATTTTATTCTGTTTTATAAGCTACGCAAGTAATGCGGTCCCTTTGCGCTCTAAGAATCTCTCTTATCTAGGAACTACCCTCTTGTTAACTTAACCATTAGTAGAGACGTCACCTTTGACTATCAGCATAAATAAATAACCTAACTACATATACATATACAAATTGAAAATATCAACGCTTATCAATCGCTCAATCATTTATCAAAATATTATATACAAATAAATATTAGACATCGAATATGCATGGACCACAATATAGCTACTCCATGGGCTCAGTGCACACTCAACATCTTTAATTTTAACATAATTTAGCCAACCTACTCACAAATTCAGTAAAGCCTTAAAAAGAAAAGAATAGGGTTCAAAATTGAACAGTATGGTAATTTAGCTCGAAAATAAAAATAATGTAAAACAGAGATTTAGGTTCGGGGTGTCAAGTCATTCGTCGTTAATCTATATTAAAATAACCCTTATTGTTTCATTTCACTAACAATGTTCAATTAAAGCTTAGGTTTGACATGACGGCTGGTGTCTTTTTATTTGGTCAAAATCCCTTCGTAGGGTGTAACTTTGGTAGAGATCGATAAATCAATAAAATGAATCAGGTTTTTTATTTCCAATAAACAAAATATAAACTGAAGTAGTGAGCATATTGAAGGTTTTCCTTATATTTTATGGCTATGGAAATTTTGCAGTTTGAAGCACTCATAGCTTGCTTAGTCATTTTTACCAATCAACTAGCGCAACGTCCACTGCATTCATTACTTAGATGGGTGACCACTTGCGGCATTTACTGCTGACCGCTTCGTTGTTGCAGAGAGCACGTTATGCCTCGATGGTTTTAGGATAGCTGTTGTTATGGCTTGGTTGTAGGGCATTTTACGAACGCCCGCCTGGATAGCTACTCTCTCAAGTTAGTAGAAATTATATTGCCAAGCACGTAACGGTGTGATCCAGCCGCTTCGCCTTGCCCTTGTCCAGCCATAAATTTTGAGCCAGACTGCACAACATCTTCGACTGCATCATCACTTTGTTACGTGATCAATGGCTAATCTATTAGCAATAAATAAATTTTACAGCAGAAAAAACAAACTACTAATCAAATAGTTTTTAGATCATTAAAGTACATGATAATGTAGGAAAATAAAATCAATAAAAGACATCAATTCACAGGTATTTGGAAAAGTATTATAAAATCCTAATACAACCTTAGAGAGTAAAAGAGCATTGATAACCTATTCCCATTCTAGTTTTCTTTAAAACCTTTAATTATCGCTTCCAATCAGGTGAGATACCCGTAGTTGTCAAAATCTTGCCTATACATGCATGAAAACATACCATTTCTTGATTTGGTCATCAACGCTCGTCGCGGTGCTTTATATTCCCGACAATAAGTTATAATCACAAATTATTATTATATTAAAGTGTAAAATGTTTAGGTTAACATAATGTCTAAGTAGTACTACTTAACCTAATCACTCAATAGCAAACCTTGATGAAGAGAAAAATCAATATAACACGAGATTCAATGTTTCCTCCTAATTAAAATTCTTGAACCATATGAGTAGACACAAGTCGTCACACAAGGAAAACTAGTACATGTACGCGGGTAAATACTAAGCCCAAAAGCATGTAACACTTATGAAATGAGGATGAGACTCTCAAGTGACCTCAACAATTACGAAACATCAAACTTTTTCTCTTAATTCAATGTAACGGATTGTTTTTTGAAACAATATTCACAGCGGTAAAGCTCCGAACTAATCAGAACGCTAAAGATTGTGTCGGAAGACAAGGAAAAAAAAACAATCGTAAATACAATAGCGCAAGTCATATAGTTTCCAAGTGGGCTCTCAATAGATTGTGCCGATAGTCCAGACTGGGTGTTTGCCAGTTCAATTATCATTACGAGTAGAGATGGGGATGAATGATTGACTGCAGAGTCCGGCCAATTTTCGTCCAATACCTAAGAATTTTGTTACTCATAATATTTTTTTTGTACTACTGATAATAGGTAAATAATATGTAAGATATGTATTCCGACTACGATGAAAATGAGGCTGTTTCATTTATAAGCTTTGGAAATTGTTTTTCAAGTTCAGTATCGTTTACAATATGAACGTTGTTTTGTGTGATTGTATTGTATTCGTTCTTTCGATAACCATGAGGCTAAACATATTGAATAGCTAACATAACATCTTCTTTACCATATTAGTTTTCTTACTAACCCTAACATAGTCGGTATACCACCAACAAAAGTATTCTAAGGTAGTTTGGCTCTATCAGATAGTTATCAGACGCCTGCCATGAATTTGAAGCTAAAACCTTCCACATAATGTTCTCGTATTATCTTATGTATTGTTCGGGGTAGCATTATTATCCATATACGTGGAACACCTGATATAGTAGCACGTTTTTCAGGAACTTTTACATGATTGTTGTATATCGTCTTGCTCGTAGGTTTGATGACATATTTTTTTTTTATTGCTGATAGGTAAGCCTTTGACCACAATCTCACGTGATGGTAAGTGGTGATGTGGTCGAAGGTGTTAACAGGCTTAACCTAGACTTACAGCCTTCCAAACAAGCCGCGAGTTCCGAAAAGGCTTTAGCACCATAGAATACATCCATACGCTCCACCAGATTATACAGAAGACTGAGGAGTATAATCGGCCATTATGTTTAGCGTTTGTGGACTATGAAAAAGCATTCGATTACATCGAAACCTGGGCCGTACTGCAGTCTCTTCAGCGATGCGAAATCGACTATAGGTACATCGAAGGGCTGAAGTGTTTGTATAGGAACGCCACCATGTCGCTTAACCAATCCAACTGCAACGAGGCGTGAGACAGGGCGACGTTATTTCTCCGAAACTGTTCACAAATGTATTGGAGGACGTTTTCAAGCTCTTGGAATGGAAAGAATTCGGCATCAACGTCTATAGCGAATGCATCACTTACATTCGTTTCGCCGATGACATCGTCATAATGGCAGAGTCGCTTGAGGAACTCAGTACAATGCTCAGCGACCTCAGTAGAGTTTCCTAGCAGGTGTCTTAAAATAAACATGGACAAGACGAAAATTATGTCTAATGTCCATGTTGCACGATACGCTCGAAGTTGTTGACCATTACATATATCTGTGACAGACTGTACAATTAGGAAGGTCCAATTTCGACAAAGAGGTCGCCCGAACAATCCAACTCGGATCGGCAGCGTTCGGGAAGCTACGCGACATCTTCTCGTCAAACATCCCGCAGAGCCTGAAGACCAAAGTCTTCAACCAGTGTGTGTTGCCACTTAGATGTGGTCCCTAACTGTGGCCCTTATGGATAAACTCAGAGTCGCTCAGCGAGCTATGGAGAGAGCTATGCTCGGAGTTTCTTTGCACGATAAAATCCGGAATGTGGATATTCACCAAAGAACCAAAGTTACCGACATAGCTCTCAGAATTTGTAAGTTGAAGTGGCAATGGGCGGGCCATATTGCTCGACGAACCGATAACCGATGCGGAAGAAAGGTTCGCGAATGGTTACCACACTACATCGGAAGACGTAGAGTTGGTAGGTCCCCTACTTTATGGACTGATGACATTGTGAAAATCACGAGTAGCCAATGGCTACAAGTGGCTAATATCCGTTCTGTGTGGCGTTCTATGGGGGAGGCTTTTTTCAGCAGAGGACGTCTTCCGGCTGATGATGATGATTTGTTTCATGTACAACCCCTCCTTTATCAAATTTTGACGACTACAAAAATCTCCGGCTACTCTGACCTCCGGCTATTATCACTCATTTGCCATCTCTAGGTCCTTCGACAAGATTCAGCCTCGTCACCGTGCTGTGGTTGACCCGCATTAAATCGGTTAATTCAAACTATTTATCAAGTCCATTCGTTATGCATAGGATCAGATTTTGAAATTGTTTGATGGTGTTGTGGCACTCGCTGCTATTGTGTTGAACTTCCCCGCCTGGCTTAGTACGATGGGAGTGTACTATGTTAATCGTTATATCAGTGATTAGATCTATTGAATCACACTGCTTAAATACGCAATCGGGTAACGAATATTAAATATTGTCCCCTGGCTTTGGTTTTTTATAATCTACGTTCTCGTTTATACTCTGAAATCATTAATTGGTTTTTTAACCTTAAAAACTGACAATCTTGCTCATGTATCAACACACACCAAACTGAATACGCTATAAAGTATTTACACGTGTGTAAACTAGGTATTATGCCCTTTTTATGCGGTGATATTATGTTGCGTATTTCTCACTATTAGTTGTGTTTTTGAAGTTTCTTTCAGCGCATTACTAGTTTTATATGGCATTCATATATTTTTTTATACATGCAAATCTAATCAGCCCAAACGAAGTCTGCTTTGCTTCTCACCAGTTTCAAATATACACAATACGATTGTTCGCATCCATTGAATAGATTCACAATGCACGTTTGACACAAATGATCAGCTAATTGGAACATTGCAACATTACTTGCCGAAACCGTGATCAGATAGTACGATACCCTGGATTCACATACTCTTGTTAAATGGAAACCTTCATCATTAAGGCATTAGAATGAGACTTCAAGCATCAAGTTAAAAGTAAAGAAACCCTAATTCTTTGTACAAAACTATCAAGAATATTCGAAACCAAGTAGTCTAGCAAATACTTAACTACACTAGCAAAAGGAATATTTTGACGACAAGTGTTAATAAAGCATTCTAGTTTTTTTTACTTATTAAATGTATTTTATATATATATAAATAATTATGATGTTTTATTTATATTCATCAATATGAACAATGAAGAACAATAGTCGTTGCTCTTGCTTGCAAGTAATTAAAATATGAAACCCAAAGTAAAGACTAAACAATGATAAAAACGAAAATTCATTATAAATCAAATCAGACGTTGTTGTGTTGTAATATAGTAAATGTGAACAATTATTCATTCTTGATAAATTTTTTTTATATCACTGCCTTTACAACATTGATACTATCTGCAATATCTTCGGTAGAAGTAAGCATAATATTATAGCCATATGTTAAAATTTTCAAACATTCCCGTAATCGTCCAATGTCATTTAAAGTAGTAAGACGTAGTCCAAAGGTGTCTAAGGTACCCAAACTGTGATGGCATTTTGATGTGTGTCAGTCTCCATGTAACATCGCGTCGTGCCGCGCGAAGTGGCGACTTCGTGATCCAAATTAATTAAAAGGGAGACACAAAAGTAAGGCTATCACGATTGGGAGAGTTGGCTTAGTGTGGATAAGGCTTAATTAGCTAACGAGGTAAGTGGCCTTAGATGTGTTTAGCTGATGGAATTTCGCTAAGCCAGATTAGCTCCCAGAAGTGAAGACCACATCAACCACTATTAGTTTATTTAAAGGATTGACATACAAACTTACAACACATTAATGTTAATTATTATGTAAAATATTCGAAATAATTAGTAAAATTAGCATGTTCAAAGGTTCGCTTAATATGTGACTAACTATCGCCTGCGGCTTTACTAACTTTGATTAAATCGCGTGCCTTCGGGAACTACAGAGTAAATCAAAATAAGAAGTAACTTTATAACTAATCTAGCACCTAAAGAATTTCTGTGCCATTTTTTAACATTCTATTCTGCCGCTTCGTAGATTAGCAGCAAAAATACATACAAGAACTCAAAGTTTCGCATAGTTGATAAAATAATTATTTTTACGAGATCCTATAAAAATCCGAGAAAAGTTGATGTATGTCAGGCTTTTCAGATCTTCAGTGTTATGTAGTAATGTTTATTTAAGTACGTGTCTAAAGAAAATCAAGTAAACAGGCACCAGCGTTTTTCGTAGCGTTAACAGCATATTAATCATAATCAATTATTCATTAAGCTAATTTATACGTTAACAGAAAAAAACTACCTATTTTGTATCATACATACATGTCATAATAACATTAATAAACTCACGATACATTATTATAATAGTATTAGTTTACTAAATCATTACTAAAGTTTTTATAAAAAAATCATTAGTCAATATCAAAATAATAATCATATCGAATTAAATTAAATTAAAGTCAGAAGAAAACTAAAGCAATTGCTAATTTTGGTAGACCTTGACCAAGACATAAGTGCAAGATGTATACTGTATGACAGGTATCTATGCTTAAATTGTATCTATCCTACATATACCGATGAACCTCGCGAAAAAATGTTTAAAACTATTATAAGACTTGTGGATCCGAATGTTGATCCGCATCTGAAGAAACAAATACTTAAAGGAAGAGTGGCTAGAATATAGTGTTAAGTACTAGGTGACAGATGTTCGCCGTAAAGGCTTCCCATGCGGTGAAGTTCAAGTTTGCGACGAGATTCGAACCATAGATGCTTTATGTGACAATCGATAGCTATTGCCACTAGACCATAACTGCTACATAATGTGGGAGATCAGGGCAGAATAAAGAAGATTTTAGTTTAGTAATCTTTTTACATCATCTTCGTCAGTCGGGAGACGTTTAGGGTTGGAAATGTTTTTGTAATGTGAATGTGACCGAATAAGTACGAGGCTCACCTGATGTTAAAAGCAGTAAGTAAGTAACCTCTGCATTGAACATTTTTTTATAGGTTAGGAGGGCAAACGAGCAGGCGGCTCACCTGATGGTAAGTGATCACCGTCGCCCACAAATATCCGCAAAACCAGAGGTCTCGAGGATGCGTTGCCAGTTGCCAGGATGCTGTGCCCGTCCCCCTGAGACATACAGTTGTTGAGTCTCATGTGCCTGTAAATCTACTAGCTCTCAAAGACTGCTGCCGGAACACACTGTTAGGTACTTTGTGACAGAATTACTACATGAAGGTATAGCTAGTCAGGCGAGCATTCACAAAATGCCCTCAAACTATTCAGTGAAGCTCAAGCCGGTGGTGGGAATCGAACCATGGAGTTGCGGCACCGCAGTGTAGTATTATTATATGTTTTATGACCGAGTCTATAGCTATAGTCCCTCGGCTATCAATGCTTTAAAAATTAATTTTATTAAACGTAATAGTTTAAAATAATTTGCATTAAAACATATTTCAACTACAATAATTATGGTCGTATCCACACAGAGAGAAAGTGCCATAAAAATCCTTACGCGGCCCACCGCTGAGTACCATGAAGCATGCAAACCGTCACATTTCAAAACACAATATGCTAATTAACAGCACAAAAATAAAAAATATTATTTTATTTGTTCAACGAGCTCTCAGAAATGCAAATCGTTGAAGACCTTTAATTACGAGTTGGACACGACTGACGAGGGCGTTAAATACGCTGTCTTATGAAATATAATCTGCAGAAGAAGTAATGCAGCTTGCCACAGAATAAAGGTGCGAGTTTAAATGTGAGGTTTTGATTTGATACCTTTTTGAAACAATGCAATATCTTAGTACTTATTGCATTGATACAAATAACAATTTAGTGTTAAATAAATAGTTCATCGTAATTTCCAACGTCATAGAAGCCTAGCCTAGATGAGAGGATGTTTCCTTGTAATATTTTGTTACTATTAAATCTATGTGCCTTAAGCATACTTACCATGAAACTTATTTTTACGAGACCGGGGTCATTTTACACAAATGTTATGTTATGTAAAATTCTTGACATCTGGACATGACACCTGGACACATATAGGTGATGAATATTATCATTAAAAATAATATTGTGGAACAAATCGGTTTTTTTATGTGATTGGGACGGAACAAGCTCGAGGCCCAACTGATGTCAATCGGATACCTCTGCCTATAACAGATGTATTTCGAGACAAGTGACCAATTACACTGCACCCGTCACCTTGAGACATAGTTGTTAAGTCTCATGTGCCTGTAATTTCACTGGCTGTCAAGGACTGCTGCCGGAACACCCGTTAGGTGCTTGGCGACAGGCGGGCATTCGCAAAAAGCCCTTCCACAAGACCGCGGCGGGATTCGTACCATGGACCTGCTGCGCGGCAGTCCATAGCCAATGCCACTGAATCATCACTGCTTCAAACTTATAGAACGTAGTAACGTTCACTCAGTATACGTATTTCACTCAGTTTATATATAAGCTTATTTCAGTTTTATTAAGTAGGTAATATATTTAAGGCAAGTTGGGCATACAATTTATAATCCGTTAAAATAATTGTTAAAAGTAGATATTGCCTGTATGTATTTCTTTATTTTCTATTTGCAATACACTTAGCGGGTTCTTTCTATCAGGTTATTGTCATCGGTTGCAGGGAGATAATAACTACATATAGGTAGCTTCAAAGCAGAACAGGATGCTCATAGTGTACAATGCACAATGCTGCAAATATGGATATCAATATATCTTTAGCTAGCACAAACATCCATTAAGATCCTTCTACGAAATCCGTTTCAATTATATCGATCTTTGAATCAACGCAACACAATCAAGGTAGACCCGTCCCGAACCATTATAAGTGTCCCCAATCAACAATGGAGGCGACATTAATTCTATCCATCATGTCGAACCCAAAAAGGGTTGAAGTTCATTAAGAGATGCATTCCTCGAGTATTATTCTTTGAATCTGGTAATAAAAATAATAACAAGCCGGCCACCCTGCCAAGTGCTATCAGCTCCATCTGTTGTCGCTGCGGACAAACTCGCCTAATGAACGATGATAAATCATATTCGAGAGGCGGCTCGAGACCCTGTACAGACTGCCCTTTCGTTACGATTTATTTACTCAACTTTAATACCATTGCGTTTTTACTTCCATACCTACTGAAAGAATACCTTTGAAGCGAGCAATGAGTAATGTTAGCTTTTATTGTGTAGATCCAGGTGATATTATTTAATGTGTATTTGTGAGGTGTCTCGCCCCGTGTCCCTGCCCGCACACCATTGTGCTTACTAATGATTTTATGCAAATGCAAGCTCTTTAGATCGAAGTCTTAGCGCGATCTCGAACCGTCAGGTACCAAGCTCATTATTAACAATTTGAAATATGACTTGGGTTTTTCAACAATGTTTATGGAATAAATTATAGACATTAATGTTTTGCCTATAGTCTTTGCCTTGAACTTCTTGAAAAGACGACCATAAACGACGAAATAAGTAATAGTGTTTAATAATGATGTTATATCATGTTAGCTTTTGATGTTTTCGTTACCTTTAAAATACGTTTTATATCAATTAATTACACATCTATAGAAGAAAGATATAAACTAAGTAATATATTCTTAAATAATACTTATTAATATATAAAAGTACTTACTTATCTTATATCCACTTAGATATACTTACTCTACTCAATAAGATCAGGTAAACTACTCCAGATTTAGTTTTTTTTTGCGTTTTGAGGATTTAACTATATGACAGCTATTATAAAGCCTCGTCTTGTATGTCATTATCATTTAATATTTTTTATATAATCTCATTCGGTAATATTCTAATTATGAAATTAAATACAGACTTTTATTGGCATATCTTATGTACATACTTCTTTAAGAAAATTAAAAAGTTAAATTAAAGCATTGTTCTCCTAAAAAAACAATGCTTTAAAACAATTTTTTAATTATTAAAGTACAATGTGTCCCGACCAAGGAGGTTTCAATTCAATTTAAGTACACATTATCTATGGTGAGCGAGATGCGCTGGTGCCGAGCCAATAGACCAATAACATACTTTTCCATTTTGGCGCTATTTCGTACATACGAATTTGAGTAATATTTTGTTGGATAAAACTTTAGTAGCAAAAATGTCAAGCAACATCCACGATACTGTCTGACATTCTAGAAACAGCTACGAAACTAACGAATAGTCTTTTGCCAGAAAAATCAAGAAAAGCGTACAGAGAGTTGAAATACAGGTAAAAAAAAATAATATAGCCATGAGATTAATTTAATTAAATGATTAATTAATGTACGGGTACATTAAAATTTCACAAAAAAATCTTTATCACTTATTTACAGGTACTGAACTATTTCAGAATATATATATATATATATATAGCTTTCAGTTGGAAGAGAATTCTGTCCAACCCCGGTGAATGGCAATGAAATAAAAATGAAAATATACCTGTGACGAAAAAGTTTTGTCCAAAACGTATACAATTTTCACATTTACCTAAAATTACCTCAACTTATGAACATTGAGATGATTCAATTTACATTCCCACGTAAGAACAAAGGAAGCGGCTAATAGTTACTTAACCTTAATTGCAATAATTACTTCTGTGGCCGCTGACAAAATGATTTATTAACTTCGGACAGGACAGTAGCCCAACACCTAAATAAAGCTTAATATTTAGCTAATGGGCTCCTTTCATTCGAGACCGTGGGAACTTCAGTTTGGACATTAATGAATGAAGCAAAATGAGTTGTTAATGAATGAACGCTAAGTAGGCTAGCGGTTTAGCCTGTGAACATTCTAATTAGCTAATGTGAGAAAAGTTGCAATTTGTTTATAATTGAAAGAGGAAATATCATTTTTGGAATAATAAAATTTGGAAGTTCTTTTCTTCACGTTTAAAACATCTTCAAAATTACGTAAAACTAGGATCAAAAGCTCAAATTGTTTTTAACGGATATCTAGTAACGATGAATTGCATTCTAAATATCATAACATTTTTAGTTTTTTTATAAATAATACGATAAGATAATTATATAGAATACGAATTTTTGTGTTTTATTTAGCTTTAAAAGGTAATTAATTATAATTGTATATTCTTTCATCGAGAATATTAAAATTGTGTTTCGTGCTACAACGTTATTTTATTGGATATTGATTTAGTATTTTTACTATCGTATAGTAGGTAAATATTAGAAGTATTTATGGCTAATTAACTATTTTGACGTGGTTTCCAATCGATCGTGAGTAATTAATTTAGGAAAAGATCATTTCAAAGTCAAATATTGCAATAAAAAGCCAAACACAAACCTGACTTATTAAATCAAAACCGGTAAATCGTGTCAATTAGCTGTTTTATGACAATTGCCGTAAAATAGTTATTGACAACAAAATCGTTAATTAAATATTTGATTAAGAAGACTGTACTAATCATTACTCAAAATTAACATAAGGCGTGATTACAACTACGACTTTTTGACTAGATATACCTAGTCAATAAGTCTATACCTTGTTATACAATGTACAGCTCATTCTAAGCACGGTGATTCTAATAAAAGGTACCGTTATATACTTCGGTAGTTGTTTTTTTAATGTTACTTAAATGTATTGCTAGGGTATGTATGTTGGGACAGATGTAGAACAAAAGCGGATAAAACATTTTTGCATATTACAGAGATGCAAATGTTAAAATGGAAATGTTGTACAACTAAAATGAAATCGATTAGAAGGAAGTACTTATATGAGAGTAAGTTTAAAAGAAACGCCTGTGACGGAAAATTTGAAGATTAATAGACTAGTGTGTTATGTGCATATTGTTTTGAGGGATCAAATACGTATAAAAAAACAAAACAAGCGATGAGTATAAATGTAGACGTTGGGGCTCAGAAAGTTTAAATAAGATATGAAGGAACTGTGTAAAGAAAAATGGATACCAAACATAAAAATACTGGGATGACAGCTGTTGAAGAAGAATACGAGAAGCGGCAGCTCCATCTAGCGAGGGATTGGAACAATTCCGAGATAGAGGTTTTATGATCATCAGTAATTGCTTTTGAAGATGATAAGTTGGAGTGGAAATGGAAATCTAAAAAATATGAGTTCCTAAAATTATTTTACAAGAATGACTAAAAAAAATATTTTGTTGACACAATACTGATTAATTTCAATTAAAAAAACGTAAGTTTAAGCGATATCTCATAGTAGTTCTAAGATTCTAATAACATTTATATTTCCAAACTTGATGCCAAGCACAACTACGTGGTAAGCAAAAATCTCATTTACAAACTTTTAAAGCACACAATTTTTCACGGGTGTTTAAAACCAGGTAGACATTAGAATATCGCTTAAGATGAACAAAAAGTAGTGCTCTTAAAATGTGTGAGTATATATGTATTGATAATTTAAATCTTTGTACCATGGAACAAACTTTTCATTTCATAATTCAAAAAGCGATAAGTGTGTTCTCTGCTTAAAATTCTGGTTCACTAATTTATAAAAGCCGATACGATCGTGATGTTTCACAGTTTCGACTTATAACCGCCACGGTATTTAATATCATCTTCCGATGGTCACATTAATGCGAGTCAGAATCGTTGTAGCAAACCATTGCTTTTAGTTATTTGATATTGTTGTTAGTGTCTTTTGTGATAACTTTTTAAAACAGTGATGGCTTCGTGGCATTGACTGCCACACAGCAGATCCATAGTTCGAATCCCGCCGCGGGCTAGAGCTTCACCGCATGGTGAAAGGGCATTTTGCGAATGCCCGCCTGGCTAGCGACCACCCTCAAGTAGCTAATCTGTTGCCAAGCACTTAACGGTGTGTTCCGGCAGCTATCCTTGAGAGCCAGTGAAATTACAGGCACATTTGATTTAACAACTATGTCTCAAGGTGACGGGCACAGTGCGATTCGTGACTTGTAACATCTGTTATAGGCAGAGTCCGCTTAACATTAGGTGGGCCTCGAGCTTGTCCGTGATTGTAACTTACTGCTCCGCCTTAATCTTTGTTAACAGACGTCTCCATATTAATACAATATTCAGCCTATATAATTGGACACTGGAACTTTTGTGTCCAATTATATTCCTATAGCTCCAATTCCTGATAAGTGTCAAATGGGTAAATATAAAATTATATTTACCCATTTAATCGGAAAATTAAGCATCACGCTAGATCTTATGTGTGTCTTCTTTAGGTTTGAAACAGCTGTACTTACCAAAAATTCTTATATAGACGATTCTTTTAAATCTATGATTTTGTCTTTCTTGGAACATAGTGTACAAATTGTACGATGCTAATTGAATGAAAAAGTTATATTATTTTGTCTATCTCGTGAAATGCTGGTCTAGAACCTCCCCGTTATAGCTTTTTGTGAAAGTCGTTTCACAGTTCTAGACAGGAAGCGATAAAGGGAAATATATGTACCAGAATACGGGCAGCAGTGCCTCCTGAAGAATTGGTATTTTACACTACTACCCTCAAGATACGTGAGGATTAAGGCATCCCTCCCCCCTCCTCCACTCACCCATTTATTCAACGGTGAACTTCCGTCTGTTGATTTGTGATGAGATAATATCCTAAACTCAATAGTCTTTGCAATTTATAAATAAAAAACACATTAGAAAACACACTTACAGCTTGTAAGAGATAATGTATTAACACTGACGTCAGAATGGCATTCCAGTGACGCAAATTGTTACAGCTTTGTGGATCAGCGGGTTTAATCATTAATTTATTAATAAGGTATTTTTGGCGGAGTGCCGGGGCAATGTTTGTACTGATTACTAGAAATGTTATGAGCGGAATTACTTTGGACGTTGTTATTTTTTTTAAAGTAAAATAATAAATATTATGACGTAGCGTCTGGAGTAAGCTTGAGTGAATTGTGTTGTAAGATGTACTTATACAGTTTGGATATGGGAAAACAAATGAAGACCAGCTAAAATGGGAAATGCATGCAGAAAAAGTAGGGTTGAGCACAGATCTAGATTTAATTATATAAGATCTGCCTACCCTAGACAAGTAATAGGAGATATTACATAATAGAAGTAGACAACTAAGATGATTGCATGATATGACACGATGGATGTTACCTAAATGACTTAGGGACTCGTGAGTGGTTACAAAACCAACTTCAACTTTGCTAAACTTAGCAGTAGAATGTAGAATCGTTCAATGTTACATTTTATTATAGACTTTCAGTGTCATAAATATCTGCATGAAATAAATTAATTTTACTTCAACTTTTTGATGTTATTGAACAAGGGAACCAATACTGAAGCGAAAACAAACGCGCTGAGAGGCCGCCGCGCTGGCATGGTCGGTCATGGCTGGCAGCCGGCCGGCCCAGGAGGATTTTGTCGGGACCGCAGCGGGAGAAGAAGGCCGGCATTACAGTGCGCCCGTCTTTCTACCTTCCAGAGCTTGGGCGTCGGAAATGGGGTTGTCTGGTGCCCACTGCCATATCTTCCTGGGGGAGTCGTTGGCAGCAGCGCCTTCTGAAGAACTGCCATCTTAAACTGCAATCACCAAAACGCCTGCCAAGGGAGGCCTTTGTGTAACGGTTGACATTATGGCTGATAAAAGATAATCAAAGATTTATCGTCTGTTCTTTTTTTACATTCATAGCCTCGTTTAAACTAGACAGTCCACTTGTCAATAACAATCAAGCTCACATCGTGGAGGGTCTTATACTAAAAAAAACAATTTCAAATCATAGCACACGCTTGGGCTGTCAAATAGCGGCCCACATTACTCGGAGGCAAACAAAGATTCACAATTCGAAATCTTTTAATTGGCATTAAGTATGACGATAGACAGTGACTTGCCTAATCCGATACTTAATGATATCGATACAGAGCAGTTAAAACTCACACGAGTTATTACTATAGAGAGTTTTTGCTATTGTAAGTGTACATACCAGGGATGTATGTCACAAAAAGTAGTGAAATCACTCGTAGTACTGTAGTTTGAATTGATATTATCATCGTTTCCATTATTCAGCGTCCGCAGCATCACTGTTATAATGAGACAGATCACCCAGTGAAATTGTGGACATTTGAGAATATATCTCAGTTGGTGAACTCAAATCAAAGCAGCCCAGTTCAAAGAGCACAGTCCACTTTACAGGTATCTGTATGTGGTAGGTACTTTTCATGGGCAGAGGCGGCAGTTTCAGAACAGAGTGATCATAAGAGATGACAGTTGAAGTAGCTTAGTTACTAGGTGTTACGTATGATGAACACGACATATTATTTCGTATTAAGTTATTATTATTTTAATAATGTGATGAATCACATAAGTACACTGAACTTAATTGCTTCTTTAAATAATTTATGATATGTTGTCTCTCCTCAATAAAATTACAAAAGAGAGATGAATAGCTGATTTTTTAAATAAAGCGCTATTATTTTTATTTAATTATATATAAATACCATAGGCATTTAAAATACCTTAACTTGAATACTGACTGGAATAAAAATTGAAAAATGTACAGTAAAAAATAATGTAGGCTGGTTGCATCTGACATGACTGTGTTAGTTTATTGTATTTTAATGAGATCCACCTGTTTTGGTTTTTGAATCGGTTGTTTGACATTCAAATTTGTGCAAATGGCTCGAGTTAGTTTTTATTTGCTTAGTTATGTAATCATTGAAAAAAAGTGATATATATTTTTATCATCCCAACCAAATAATTTAATCTATAAAAATAATAATTATACAAATAATTAAATTATTTATTTAATTATAAAACTAGCTAGCTAAGTCTAGCTTACATCAATGTGTTTCATAAACATTTTGAGCAGCTCTATGAAGTTCCTTTTCCAGATTCCATTCTAATCTGTCACGTCTATGAGGTCGGCTGGTGTAAAGTTCATCAGTACTGAATTCAATTATCGATTACACCATTGTGTTCCTATCGATTTATATTTAAATACCAAGCATTTATGAGAAATGTATTGTGAAATTTGACAAACGCTCATTTTATTGTATTTGATGAAAGACTGCCCGCTTTGCTTTATCTATGATTAGTGTTTAGTTCTTAGTAAAGTTCCAAAGGAATGTTACAAAATATGTTTATTTTATAGAATAAAGTGACGCAACGTATTAGTAACATGTTTGAGATAACTCCCATTATTGCAAAAACACCGTCGACAATGGTCTAAAATAGCCAAAGTGAGCAGGAGGTAAAGAAAAGAGAACGTTATCCTAATTTACTAACTTGCCAACATTTTCTTATACAGATGAAATCCTATATCCAATATTTTTTTATCTTCGAGAGTAGCCTCTCAAAGATAAAAAGACCCCTTTTGATCCCAACTATACCTTATGGTATGTGAAAAAGTGGTTAAAGATGCTAAGCTCAACTAAAAAGGTACTGGTAGGTAAGCATTTGTAACATGCTTTAAGCATTTGCAACATGCGCCGATGCTCAAACTCGCGGCGGACTTTCAACCAGTGGGTTTATGGAGAAAGACCATGGACCAGCAGGTCCATGGAGTAAGACCATAGACCAGTAGGTCCATGGAGTATGCCAGTAGGTCCATGCCGCGCAATAGTGCAGCAGTCCATAGCTATTACCATTGCTACTACCGGTCCTCCCCGTTTTTGAGTGGGTTTGCTATAAAGTTCCACTAAGCATCGATCTACTAACGGAATGTTGAGAGCCAGTAATTTCTAGGTTAGCCTGAACAACATCTTCACTTACCATCAGGTGAGATAGTGGTCAAAGGCTAGCCAATCTGAAATAAAAAAAAAAAAAATTGAATCACAACAGGTAACAGTTACAGAACATAAGATTAAACGCAAAAATAATTCGTTCAATGAAATTGCGAATGTTTATATGGTGCTACTTAAATTAAATAGCAAGAAGCAAGAAAGATAGCCGAGCGGTAATAGCTATTGACTTGTTGTGCCGAAGGGACATGGTTCGATCCCCACTGCTGGCGTGAGCTATACCGCATGGTGGAAGGTCATTTTGCGAATGTTCGCCTGGCTGGCTACCACCCTCAAGTAGAAAATCACCAACAGTGTGTTCCGGCAGCAGTCCATGATATAAAGTCAATTTACAAGCACATAAGACTTAAATTGTGTGTCTCGAGTGATAGGTGCAGTGTGATTCGTCACTTGTGACGAAATGCATCTGTTATAAGCAGAGGTTAGTCCGCTTAACATCAGTAGGCCTCGTGCTTGTTCCATAACAATCACTTAAAAAAGCTACTAGCATTTACAAATGAAGTCCCATACGTGAAAGCAGAAAATTTACTTTCATTTTATATCTCATTATTTGTTTGACTAATACAGAGAACACTATATAGACCATTGACAACGTGTGACGTGATCGTGTGTTGTCAAGATCTTGAATTGATATAAACATGTTTTTTATAGAAATGCCTATACGCTCATAATTAATTTGAACGAATCAAAAATATAAAAATTATCTTTAGCGAAATAATTAAAGTCAAAGAAAAAGAAGAAAAAGTGCAGAAGCTCCAATTAAAGTGGGATCGTTGTCTCATAAACAAAAATGTATCGCTTGATAGAGTGAAGCGACAATTTTCTTGGTGGTCTCTGTGGCTTGTTGTAATCTGTCATCCGAGCTGTCAAATTACTAACGGGCGAACGAGCGATCGGCTACCGAACTTGTTGGAGATAACAGATGCATTCGGACTTAAGCGATGTGTTAACGTGATTTTGTTAAGGTTTTTGCCTACAGCCTCAGTGAGGACTTTATTTTGTGTAAGTGGAGAAAGTGTGTACCTAATGCTATAATTATAGTTTTATATTCAACTGTATTAGTTGGCTTTTGTTTTGATAAATTGTTATTTATTGTTAAATATTTTTTAATACCTATACGTCCTACTTCCATACTGTCGTAGCGTATGTGTTTTTTTAATACTAGTAATGACCTATCACTAAGTATTTCACGGTAAGATACTCTGGAAGACAATATTGCTATCCCGTTCTTGAAAGTTTTGTAAACTAAACTCATATTTATTAATCTAAATCACTAACAGTTTAATCATATTTAGATTAGAGAGAAAGTGTTCGCTTCCTAATTTGCCTCCTTGTGTAAGTTCCGATACTGTGAGTGTATTGTGTTGAGGTGACAGTGGTAAAGACAATAACGGAATCAAACGGGGGTAGATTGAAGTCGCTCCAGCCGCTCTTCAAGACGACGACACCCGTTTCTTCAGTGTACTCATGGCCACGGTTAAAGCAAATTGATCAAAACGTCCAGGTTAGTCAAGTTAATTTGTGCGTGAATAGACTCGTTAGTAATTTATTGTTGAGTTTTACTATCGTAACGGGAACCATATTATTGCGTTATTTTAGTAATAAAATTCAAATACAAATATATAACAGGTAAAAAGTATTTAAATAATATTCACACCGATTTTACTTACGTTAATACAGTCGAGTAGCTAGATCTCGACCGGTTTCGCGACTTTCAGAGTCGTTTCATGGAGTACGTGCGCTCCCGACCGCCCGGTCGCGAAACCGGTCGAGATCTAGCTAATCGACTGTATTAACGTAAGTAAAATTGGTGTGAATATTATTTAAATATGTGTACTTACGAAAGTTTTAATAAAAGGTAGAAAGTAGTACCAAAGCTTCGATCATTTATTATTAATTCGCTATTTATCCACTCAGTACCAAATATATACCTTAAGAACGATTAAATTGTAATTTTTTTTCTTAAATCTAATACATGTACTTAATTGAGTTGTGACAAATAAATGATGACAAAAATTTTTATAAAAAATGGAACCGACTTCAACACCCAAAAGTGTGAAATAACTTGTTGAAGTCGGTACCATGATGGTTCAAAAGTACCTATTATCACAATATTGTGGGCATGGTACCGACTTCGACAAGTTATTTCACACTTTTGGGTGTTGAAGTCGGTTCCATTTTTTGATAAAAATTTTTTTTCAATCTTTTTAGTGTAACTCAAAAACGGCTTGACCGATTTTGATGAAATTTAAAATGGGACCAAACGACAAGCATCAGCTTTCAAACAAAAAAATAATTTTCAAAATCGGTTCACCCTGTCAAGAGATCTGAGGTAACAAACATAAAAAAAAAAAAAAAACAGACGAATTGAGAACCTCCTCCTTTTTTGGAAGTCGGTTAAAAATAAAAGAAATCGTATCTCTTTGTTTGTATTTATTACCTCGACCTTCTACAGTATTACATAATCTTTGTCAGCGCACAAATAAATTGAATGAACGTAGGCGTTATCCACATGGAGACACCTGATTCTTTTTATGCTTTTTTAGATGGAATGTTAATTAATTTTTGCTGTCAATCGTAGTCGAACAAAATATTATGATTAATCGTGTGCTTAAAATTGGTACCTGCTTCGGTTGCAGATGCCTTTATCAGATAACAAATAAAAGGTGTTTTAGGTTAAATGCTTAATGATCAATAAGTATATTGAATATTTTTGTAAGATGTAATTTCTTCATGTAACTTTAATATTATTTTGTTGACAAATGTGCCTACTTTTGAGAACTATTTTCCGGGAAACTTTTCAATTGCCCTAAAGGGTATAATTATGAGCAATTCTACAACCACGACTTTTTCAGATATATTACCCATTGGACATAAACTTTTCAAAATAAGGTTTGTATTCAGAGGTATACATAATTAAATTACGTAAAATGTAAGAGGTTAATGTCCTCCTTAGAGCACACAAATCAATATCTTCGACTCAATTAAATTTATTGGCAAAATCAGACTTCAAATGAAGACTAACTTCAAACATCGTCTCGCAATCAATTTGGTTTTAGTATTTTTATTGATACTTATGGCCATACTGTTCCTTAATTTTGCGAGAACTAAAGCTATATTTGTCAAAATAATATGACCTTGATGTTATTTTGTGCGTAACTAGACCCGTTAGTGATTAATAAACACATAGGACCACGAAAGTAAACCTTCTGAAATAAAAATAAAGTTACTGTTCATATACAATTCATGTTTCTAAAGGACTATTGCCTTACATTTTCCTAAATTTTACACCAAAAGGGCTTTCTTCGCATATTTGTAACTGTTCATGAGATCTAAGATGGTAAAGCAGTTTCACTCCTTAAGATAGCCAGGTGGACATTCATTGCTAAATGCCTTACCACCAGGTGGTAAAACCCATAGCCCTGACAGGATTAAAATCAAACATATATAGCTCCGCAGGCCAAAGTTATTGGTACTACTTTGAAGCTGAGTAAAAGTATCTTGTGTATTGTCTGGTACCACATAGTCTGTCAGTGGGTAGGTATATAGAATGGACGTGCTCAAAATGTACTCAAACTAATTTAGATTTTATTTTTATTGCTAACTAGCTTTCCGGGCGCGGCTCCGCCCGCGCGTATGTCGGTTATCGCGCGAAAACATTAACCTCTTTTTGCGCAGTCGGATAAAAACTATCCTATGTTTTTTCCCGGGTCTCAAACTATCTCCATACCAAATTTCATTCAAATCGGTCCAGTAGTTTTGGCGTGAAAGCGTAACAGACAGACAGACAGACAGACAGACAGAGTTACTTTCGCATTTATAATATTAGTACTGATAGGCCTTTGGCCACTGTGATGATGTGGTTGAAGATGTTGATCACACACATCTAAACAAACCATAGTTGCCTGAACAAACCATAAGTTGTATGGCGGCTGATTGTCTTCTAGTTTAAAGGTAGTAGCTAGGCTTCTTTGTAAATTTTTTGACTTATAAACAATATTTTCTAACGATTGCCGGTATCTGCCACTCTGAAACAAAGAAGTACCTAAATTAAGAGTTTTCTTTTTAGCCTTAAGCAAAGTAAATAACCTAATTGCATCACACCGTCGGCTTCCATTAATTATGTCAAGTGATAACAAACTGGCGTCTATCGCTATTGTTCCAGCAGCTCTCAAAATGTCATATTAATTGATTTAAGCCTTAAAAGCTTAGCGTAGAATTGCTAAACAGACATTGCGCAAGGTTGGCTACTAGTTAAGACAATAGTTTATTAGTAAATAAATAAGAAAATGTAAAACGGAACTGAGTTCCAACATTGAAATATGATAATATTTTATAACTTGCCCATAAGTGTTGGTGCGGTCGAATATGTTGTTCTATATTATGTTGTTGCTAGATACTGGAAGCTTTTCGTCACGCGAGCATTTGCAAAATGCCCTACAAAATATTTTAACATAGGTACTAAGTATATTACAATATCCTGCAACAATAAAACAATACATTGAACTAACCGCATTACACAGGGCATCTCCTATACCTACTAGAATCGAAGACGCCGAATCACTTCATAGTCTAAGTCTACTGTATATAAATATAATTTCACAGGAGCAGCGTCCATATCCTTCAAACTGGAACACAGTAATGAGAACACTACTTCTCAGCGGTAGAAATAGGTTGTTGTCGCAGTAGGTACTTCCTCAGACAAACCCATTAAAGCGACACCGAATTCTACTGCTACTTTTCAAAGAGTTCCACTGGATATAATTATGGCTGATACAGTAGGTAATCAATGACTTGCTTCATATCCAATGTTAAGTTGCTTCTACTTTGCGACACGTTGAGTACCCACTCGGACCACAAAGCTTAATGATTGCTCTCGAGAAATAAAAGCAAGAGGCATACGGTCACACATCGATGAGCAATGGCCCCAGTCCAAGAGTCATTATGAATGCAGTGTCTTATCTAACTTCGTATAATTAATGAAAGTGAGGACGAGGCTTGCTGTGATCAGGTACGTTGAGACGATGAGCTATGGTCTGTCCGGGGCAAATAAAGGATGGTCCTTCACGAACTTGATGATTAAGGTTAATGAATTTTGGCACAGTGTTGTACAAAATTAACAAGATTTAATAATAAAGTTACTTTTAGGTTACAAAATTAATTAGTATTTAATTATATTTGAATAAAAGATATTATGCTGCGAAAGTATCAAAGCATAAAATGTTCAAGATATAGTTCCAACTATCTATTAAAAGGTCTTTACGTGGACATAAAAGTAAGCCATGCAATGCCTTTGATAGTATTATATTTAACGAAGACTACCGATAAGTTGCAAATTGTATTCGCTGAATGCATCAAAATATTAAGCTGTTATTATATTTCTAGATATGACTAAGAAATTCAGATGGGTAGCAATTAAACAATGATTGAATTTTGCAGAATAATATCATCGCACTGCCTTTTGTGTAGGTAAAAAAAAATAAGTATAGCGCAAAATTCACGCTTTTGCAACAGACAAATATATCTCCGAAGAAAATATGTAAACGCATCCACCGCGTATAGCTCGAAGACGAGTTCAATACCTGTCAAAAGCAATAATTTTGTGACTTAGCAACATTTCTTAGCAATTTTAGTAAACATTTTTAATTACTTCAAAATCTGTATCTAGTAAAACATGTATACATGATGTAATGACAAATATAAATCCATTGTCCCTATTTAACATTGTCCAACTTAATATTATCACATTGTACAAAGCAATCTCTCACTTCACTTAAAGCCCTCCGTAATAGTTCTCAGAGAAACTATAGGGTGCAAACTATTATTTGAAGATGAATAATGAAGCGAAATCACTGGAATTATGAGTTACAGATTCCTTTGACCTTACAGTTGTTAATATTTCATCTGATAGATTATTGGAGTCAGTACGAAATGAATGCAATCTGTGCGTTTATTTACTTTAGTTTGCTGACTAGTGTATAGAAGTACTTACTAGTGGATAGTAAATATAGAGAATTGAAAAACTAACAGCACGTAGCTTCTATGATTTCGTTCAGAATGTTATTTTAAATTGCATTGCGGGTAGTATTGTTTGGAAGGAATTTCGATGACATTTACAAGCATTGTCTTAGGTGCAGGGTTAGAATGTCACCTCCCCATTTCTGTCGTAGGAGACGACTTAGGGAAAAGTGCACTAAATGAGCAACATGCTACTTCCCATGTAGACGTGAGTAGGGTGTTCTGTGCCTTAGACGCACAACAGGGCTGCATCTTAGTGCCCTGCCAGGGTCTCATACAATATCTTCTTGTGTTAATACAGGCTTGATTATATGTACGAATGTATCTTATTGCAAGTATTTTTTATCCAAGTACGGTCTTAAAATATGATCAAATTCGTACTCACAATGTTTTGAAAAAATGGCAATACGTATGATGTTGTTGATAATCAGTACTATAATATTATAAATGCGACAGTAACTCTGTCTGTCTGTCTGTTACGCTTTCACGCCATAACTACTGGACCGATTTGAATGAAATTTAGTATGAAGATAGTTTGAGAGCCGGGAAAAAACATAGGATAGTTTTTATCCGAATGCGCAAAAAGAGGTTAATGTTTTTGCGCGATAACCGACATACGCGCGGGCGGAGCCGCGCCCGGAAAGCTAGTTCTACATATCCATAGTAGATTTTACGCATATATGCTAGAAATAGTACTAATTAATAGTAATTGTATCTATAATAACAACTAGCCGTGTTCTTGTTTCCATGTTCTCTTGAGTCGGTCACATTTTTTTGTCTATGCAGTGTCTTAAATATGATTGAAATAGTGCAATGTCAAATAATAACTTGATAATTCTATCGAAGCCTACAATGAACAAAATCTTAAAAATTGTGAGGTACAATTTTTATGTGCTATTAGGTTTTGGATTATGGGGCTGTTTTTTATCCACTAACTATAGCTTCAAACAGTTATGTCATCATTGTAAGAGCTAAAGCTTATGGGACTTTTAGGAGATTTCTTTGCGACTTGGGTATTATTGGGTATTTGAAGCTAATAATCAACAATTCTCGTACTTTGATACATAAAACCCTTATTACCGAATGACTCATGTCAAACGCTTGTAGGTAAAATTAAAATTTATCTAGTACCCTAATAAAGACAAGCCCTTAACCGTAGCAACAAGCTGAGGCACAAAAAATAACATTAAAAGTGAAATCCTCCAGAACTTTGATTGACCACAAATCAATATTAATGATCTTAACCAGCGGGTGTTCTTACCACGTCTTCCTTTTCTCTCTTTCACACTAAATAAAGAGAGACGGCAAATGTTTGGACACCTTACCCTTAAAACGTTTTAAGTGCTAAACGAATAAAACCATTAATTACATACAATTCAATGTACATATTGAATTTATTCAAATGGTGATAAATTGATGGTGGTGTTGGAAACAAGGAGTGTGAAAGAGATGAAGTGGCGTAGTCTCAGAGCCGAGAGACCAAATTGTAATATCTTTGATATAGTTTCTGCTCTTGTTGAATGTAATTTTAGGCTGACAGCAGATAGCTGCTAAGTTGTTGACAAGCGTGTCAAGGTAATGAAATCGCAGATTTCAATTTCATCGGTAAGAATAATAAAAATAGAATAACGTTCTAAAACACATTTGCAGTAAAATTATGCAAATCATGATGTATAATTTAACTTATAACAATAATATATAAAATTTATTACCTAGAATTCTTAATTTATTTACTTTGGTTGTGTTTTTCCTTTGACGAATAAAAATTAAGTTTTGCTAAGAAGTTCATTACATTCATCGTGCCATTACTTTTATTCTTTTTGAAACGCTCGTAGCGAAGTTTGCTTATCCGGTCTTAACCGATCACCTAAGTTAAGCAACATCCGCCGCGGTAATGGGTGACCGCTGGTGTCATTACTACTGAGCGCTTCCGTGCTTCTGAGGACATTTTAAGCCGTCGGTTGTCGTCTTGATGGCAGTCGTTACAGCATGGAGTAGGGCGTTTTGCGAATGCCCGCTTGGCTAGCTACCACCCTCAAGTAGAAAATCTGTCGCCAAGCACCTAGCGGTGTTTTCCAGCAGCTGTCCTTTCCAGCCAGTAATTCTAGGATAGCTTGAGCATCATCTTCGACCACAACATCTCTTGCCACCAAGTGAGAAATTGGTCAAAGGCTAGCCTAGCAGCTAGAATTGAAAAAGAATACTTATTCTCATTCCAAGTGTATACCTCTAATGCCTTTTTCAAAAGATAGGCGGAGCCATGTGTCTTCCAAAAAGCTATGTCTGTATCAAATATCCATATATATTTATAGGTTTCCTTAGACAAGTTCTCTTTAAATTTCATCAGAAATTTTTATGGATATTTTGAATTAATCTTGCTTGAATTGATATTTGTCGCCGTTGGTGAATTGATCTTTCGGCACTCAATGGTGCCAAACCCCTTGTTCAGATCAGATTGAAATTCGTACACATATAACCGTTTGAAAAAAAGCAATGCTGTAAAATGATAAATCTAAGTACCATTTAGCACATGTTACTAATTTTGGTCGATGGATGCGAGACTAACTCCTTTGTGGATTTGTTTAAGCGCATCGTTGGAATGTTGAAACGAATAATTCAACAACACGAAGCGCGATGATGTCGAGATAAACATCATTCGTGTTCGACTCGGAAAGTATAACCGATGTTTTGTTTAATTAGTTTTATTGTGTCTATATTAACGTTTTATTTCTTTGAAGTAATGAAATTTTAAGAGTATTGCGTACACAAATAAATTAATACTAGTAAGTAAACAAGCTTTCTTTAGGTTATTTTTTATTAATACAAAATAAGTATTATAATTAGTGATATGATTAGTAGTATCTAAAAATCTAAGTAAGGTATAATTATGTGTATAAATTATTTTCATGCTTTTCAATTTTATCAATCAATGTGTTTGTATTTCTGTGACCTTCGATCACATAATTTATAGCGATAAAAATATAAGAATATGCATACAACACACTCCGTCCTACTCGTACATCAGCGTCGTTCCCGAAATGATAAGCTTTATTCCAAATTGCCATTTTGTCCACGCAGAATGTATGGTACATCTCAAGTACTGCCGTAATTTATCAATTGAGCCGTGCACTGATTAGCCGTGGTACTTAAAATTCAAATTTGGTGACGGTGATACATGTAGTAATATATGCTATATGAGAAAAACTGTAAAAATGAATATAAATTTGCCACCAAATTCACGAAACAGATGCTTACCTAGTTTGCTTTCTCTACATCAGATCAGCTGATCTACAATCTTACTCTATCTATTTTTTTTTTGCCATTTTATCAACATTTTCTCCAGCAAAGAAAATGTCGGTATAATTGCTCATCCCGACTCGCATAGACTTTCAGTTTATTAGTGTTCATGGCCCTTGCAACATTGGCAAAATATCGAGACCTCAAAAACCGTCAAATTTTAATTATTGCTGTTGTAATACTATGGAGTCTTTCTATATGTCCAATGTTAGTGCATCCATAATCAGGACCAACCTTATTATATTTCGGACTTAAAACTGATCCGAACGTTTCTATAACTACCACTTCGTATCGTATCAGCTGCAATTGTATCTCAGGAATTTTTAAGAATTAAATCCCAAGTATAAAAGCAGAAACGCTGCCGAAGAAAACCATTACCTACATAATTTCTAATTAGGAATTAATATTTTTTTTCCATGTTTTTTTTAGTTTTTTTTTATCAGCTTTTGTTCAACAACAACATTATATGTTAACATTTGACGATGAAGATGATAAAGTAATCGTATGTCGTAATGCAGTAACTTAACCTCAATGAAATTGGTTTATCACATTATTGCTTATTTGGCTACAGTAAAAGTTACCTGTTGGTTTATTCAGCTCTATATTCTACCTAAAAGTCAACTCTAGCATAATGGTTGAGTTTACTATGAATTTTTATAGTACAGATCAAATTTTTCACAATGTTCCTTTCACAAGCAAGCTAGCGCTGGGCTAGCATCGATTTCGAGATAGCGCAATGGTAGGTATGCCGGTCAGGTATAATATTCTTTAGGCACTACCACCATCTCCTGGTGAATTTTTAATATAAATATATGCACATGTCTTCTCAATTTTCAATTACTTTTAATTTGTTTACACTTGTACACACTATTTTATAGTGAAATATATGTAATATATTTAATTTAAGTTTTTTTTATTATTATTTGACTTATTCATTATTTCTTCAATAATTTGCTCCGAATGCAATATTGACCACAGATTTAGTCGCACAGTTGATACAGTATTTTGTTTTCCTTCTCTTTATGTTGTGTTGGTTGAAGATAATGGTAAAATATCAATTCAAAGATTTTTTTTATTGCGAGTGGGATTCGAAGCCATGACACAATTTGTTTCTAAGGATTGATTTTTCAATTATCAGATTTATTTGTAGAATAGGTAAGTTGTTTTTGACTAAAATAAAAGGTTGGTTGTAAAATAACCGACTACCGTTGGATTTGACTTTGTCAGGTACACACAGGTTACATTTTATTGAACCGATATGTATCTATTGATTGAAACAATATAATTTAGTCTCTTTTACATGTTCCTTCCAATTTAGAATTTTTAAAAATACTGGTAGAAAACAACACAAATAATAATTAAAAGTAAGTGATGTGCGATTTTATGTATATTTATTGCTAATAGGCTAGCGTTCGACCACTATCTCAGCATCTAATGTTGTAACTTTGGCATTAATGCCTGCAAAGTGAACTCAATTCATCTAACACTTATGGTTTTTCTTCATATTGTGATTTTGTACACTGCAACAGTTTTATACAGCTGTCGCGTCGATTAGTGATTGTTAAGCCCATGATGTTATTCAGGGTAAGCATTCAAGGTAAGGAAAGTAAAGAATGGAAATTCATAGTAGCGGAACTAGCTTAGTGCTTCTTAACCAATCGACTAACTTAAGCAATGTCCGATGCAGTGATTACTTGGACAGAGACCACTATTTAGCATTGCATTCTTCTGTGCTTTGGACAGCAAGTTCAGCCTTCGGTTACGGTTGCTGTCTTAGAACGGCAGTAGTTATCGAATGGTGATAAGCGTTTTATGAATGCTCGCGTGGCTAGCTACCTCTCAAGTATAATATCTGTTGCTAGGCGCACAACGGTGTGTTCTAACAGTAATTCATTCTAAGAGAATTCAGCATCGTTGATCGCTTCATTACTTACCATCATATCTTATGGTGGTCAAAGACTAGCCTAGCAATATAAAAAAAACACAATTTATGTGCGCGGCAACAAATTTTGAAGTCCCAAAACTGTACAGAGAATAATTATATTAGATATAAGTAAGTGTTCTAGATACTACCCCACTAAGGCCCAGTTTTGTTCAATCTTCAGATATATAATGTTCTTCAGAATTAACGTATACATAATATGAAGATAACATTTGTTGGTTGTATAAAATACAGGTTCATTGTGTTAAATTGAGTCGATTGCCATTTTAATAGCCTGATATTTTGTATCTAATGATTGAAAAACCACCACTTATTTAAGTAATTTTATACATAGAACATCTCATTAAACACAAAGCTTTTACACCAATTTCATCTGTAATCATTGATATCCACCTAAAATCAAAAGAAAAGACATATAAAACTGAGAAAAAAAACACGTTTACCGTAAAGTCACGGAACAAAGTATTTTTTTCTCTGAAACGAATCGAATTAAAACAATACCCGATCCCTTAGGTACTTATTAATCTGCCCTCGTTAGAGAGATCCACAAATCTTCGGGAAACTCCCGATGTGACAAACACAAAAACCATTAAATTAAATTAATGCCTTCCAACCACTTCCTGAGAGATAGTTGAGGCAGTTAAGGAAAAGTTGAGATGTTCAGCGATTGCTGTCTTAGTGCAATTTAGGATCTAAGAATTTTGTCCTTTTTATTGCTGTTATGTTGTTCTTTGACCGCTATCTCACCTAAGTAAGATACCTAGGTAAGTTAAGATACGGTCAAAGGTGTTAAGTGACTTAATCTAGAATTACTGGCTCTCAACATCAGCTGTCGGGTCGTCGGCATCGTTGGGTGCTTGGCGATAACGATAACTTGGCGATGAGGTTGGTAGCTCTAGTCAGATAGGCATTCTCAAAATGCCTGTCTGTACTTTATTTATATTATTATGTGTGCAACCAAATCACGTACAGCTTCATCATTAAAATTTTATAAAACTGTTTTATTTTTTGACTATACTTCAACCGCATTTCTAATTAAAAAACCTTCCAGAAATTGTATCATAACGTTTTAAAGGCATCTACATTGTTGCCTTCGATTTTAGCTCAAATGTTAGCCAGCTATAACGTAAGCCGCCCTGACATATGTATACGTCTTAGGTAAGTATACGTGTAGTTCCTGCAGATTGGGCACACATGTTTGTATCATTGTGCGTAGTTGTAGGGCATCCTTTTGGCTAGCTACCGCCCTAACCCTAGAAAGCCTGTTGCAAATCACATGAAGTTGTGTTTGGTATCTATCATTGAGAACCAGTATCTCTAGATTATGTCTGTTAACACCTTCGAACTCGTCATCAGGTGAAATTGTTGTTAAAAAAGAGTTATGCCGTCAGGCATGCGGCTGATCTTATTACTGAAGTATACTTTTTTAACAATGTATGTAGGTTCTTAAGCTTTTATTGTAATAACGTTTCGAAAAACTGAGTTATAGACAATTTGACTTCGAAATGACATGGTTTTGGATAGAATTATGAATATAATGGAAGAAATAGTTTTTGCCAGAAATAATCATAAGTAACTTTATATGAAATATAATGTAATGATAAAATTAACATGCATGCAACTTCTGTAAAATGTAAATTTTTACTTTACTTTGTATATATGTATATATTTAAAAATCATTATTCAATAATCTGCATTATATATGACAAGTATGTACATAACGATTGAGTAATTTTTATGGCACCCCAAAACATGCCTCTTTGTCATATTATGTAAGTAGCTTAATGTTTCGGGAAATATAAGCATGACATTAATACTTTTTCATTTAATATATTCAAATTAAGTACAGCGTCAAGTTTAAAAGAGAAGAGCATTAATCTCAAATTAGGTCTTATTTTGGTTCAGAATCAATATGAAAGTTTTAAACGAAAAAGTGAGTAGAATGAACTTAGTTCATTAAAACTGAAGAGTTTTCCGCTTCCAAGGAAAAATGAAATAACCTTTTGAAGATATATAACTTATTTTGTGAGGATGCGTTCGATATCAGACAATTTATAGCAGTCAATTTTTATTCCAATAAAGGACCGAGCGCTTATTAATTTCTTAGGGTTAGATGAGTCAAATAGCAAGTGACTAATAATTTGAAGATTTGTATGTAGTAAATATAAATTAAAAATTGTTTTTGTACCTATATATTATGGTAGCATTGTATGCGTCGTTTAGTGCTCGCATTTTGCATCATCGCCTTTTTTCCGTGCCACATTTGTAGTGTCATGTCGGTACAATAACCTATTTTAGCTCGGAAAATAAGGCTAAGGTTATCCTATATGTAACAAAAATACCTTTCACTATAATCAGAATACATGCATTTATGAAGCAAGTTTTCTTTACGACTTCACTGCAGCGGTTATAACGTTTTTTTTGTTAACATCATCATGTCCCAGAATATTAGTTTAATAACATTAATCTCCTATATAATTCAAACACTGTAATATTGTAAATAAGTTTCTTTTTGAAAGGAACAGTAACTTACGTTCAGAACTCTTGAATATAATTCACGTTTTAATATTGTTTATTCACAGTAACAATCTTCAAACAAAAGCTGTATCTCTCTATCTGAAGAATACGTAGCGCCATCTAGCGAGGAGTAGCGAAAAATATACTCTAGGGACTGAAAGCTGAACTTCGTGGTAATTTGTTACTCATTACACAACTACCCAAAAATAAGTGTAATATTTTTAGGTTTATACACAAGAATGTATTTATGGTTATGAGTTTCTTTATCCCATCGTGTTTAATAAATGACTGAGCACATTTGGATGAACATCGTAAAGGTATCTAAAATCATCGCAAGTGACACTGGCATTTTTAAGGTCAGTTGCATTTTTCCTTGTCTATCTTTCCGAACAAGCAGATCACCAAGAATTGAGACGACGTCCGTCAATTTTAGATCCTCATTATCAGCCGGAAGACGTCCACTGTTGAACAAAGGCCTCCCCCATAGAACGCCACAAGGAACGGATATTAGCCGCTTGTAACCATTGGCTACCCGCGACTTTAACGATGCCGTCAGTCCACCTAGTGGGGGGCCTACCAACTCTACGTCTTCCGGTGTAGTGTGGTAACCACTCGAGAACCTTTCTTCCCCATCGGTTATTATTATCCTACAAGATCTAAAAGTACCTGACCGAAAATGATTTGCCAAAATTCTTCAGCTGAAAGCAATGAAGCCCTTTATTGTCTGATACTCGATCAAACCATGTGCAGAATATCAAGAGGAAGAGCATATTTTAAGGCATATTATCATATATTAACAACGGGAGAAGTGGCACCCGTACCTCGAAAATGGCAATGTCAAATCAGGCGACGTCTCCTGATAGAGCCTTAGTAATGTGCGTATGTGTGTTGCATATTCGTCGTCCTGTCTTTGTATTTTAATAAAAGTTATAATATGCAATGGAGGTGTAGCTGTATGAATTATAATAATATGCTTGTGTAAAAAGTTTTCGTGTCTATCCTATCTTCCTTTTTATTCGAATCGATGCACATTAGCCTTATGTCATTACATTTATATTTGATCGACTTCTAAAACTGCGTTATATACCACATACCACATTTTACTACGGTCCTATCAAAGCTATCACTCGACAGGGTACCGATAAAGTTACTTTTCTAATTAATCAGCCAATCCCACGCATTAAGCCTTTTACGGCTTTTCTATGTCTTCCACGTATCAGTCTTTAGCTATGTTGATACGAAGATATATAGGTTCGCTTAAATTCCGTAAATACATCTGAACTTTGATGAATATTAGGAAAATATGTTGAATACTGGCTTCTATTTGTGACTTTGAATTATTCATTGAAGTACATTTATTCTGCTCAAATTTATTATAGTCTAAATATTTTACAAAATATAGCTTAGTCAAGTATATACATTCACCCAGGCAGGGTATCGTAGTAATAATTTTATTATCTAATCTATACTAATATTATCAAGAGAAAAGATTTGTATTTTAGTATGCAACGAATAAACCTGAAAACTACTGGGCCGATTTGGATGAAATTTGGCATAGAATAGCTTAAGACATAGGATAGTTTTTATCCAACTGCGCAAAAAGAGGTTAATGTTTTTGCGCGATAACCAAAATAGCGCGGGCGGAGCCGCGGCTGCTAAGCTAGTATATTATATAAATTGAATTATACGCCCCGTCTCAGCACGGGTATTTAACAAAGATTTAAAAAATAAAAATAAATTTAATATTCTATAGTCTCTGTTTATCAGGGATAATGTCAGGTTCTAATGGTGAGATAATATTACATGAAATAAAATCGGTCCAGTAGTTTTGAAGGGCCGCTATTGTGTTTAAATATGCCATGAATTCAAAGTATGACTCTTACATCGTATATTGTCTTTGTTCGTGGCAAATATGATTGAGTTGCGTTTGTAACTTTTGAAATGTATATAAAACACTCTTAAATAAACGCAGACCAATAACACACAAAACATTTATTTGGGAAATTGTGAGGTAACAAATCAAATGTTTATGTGACGCCTACTCCCGTATATCTTTAGAACTCAGAGCATAAATACAGAACAGTAACTTCAAACAACTATAAAAATACAACAGTTATCAAACTACAATAATAATTACAGAGAAAACACAAAATTGACACCATAGTGCGCAACAATAACAAAACCCGGCCGCGTGGCAAAACTGGCTAACTTTTAAAACGTTATATGGGCGGCAATAAAACGTTCGTTCCCGTACGAGCACAATACTTGCAGAAATATTTTTGAATACGGAATTAGGTTTGCCAAAAGCGCGGGGAGCAGATAAGGCAGAAAAAAATAACAAATTTGTAACGGGTAAAGTTTTTGGAGGCGGAATGTCTCCCTTGGGTGCTGAATCTTCGTCGGCGTGGCTCGTAAAACGCGGGACGTGGGCAACCGGGCAAATTTGTCCTGAGAGCGACCTATGACGTTTTGATGGAACGCTCCCTGACTGATTTGACGCACCCTAGATTCATATTCATAACGATACCTTCGCAGGACGCCGGCATATTTCACCCGAAACCAATCTACGTTTTGGGACGTGACAAACTTGTCCTAGAAATTTTCATTTTTTCTAGAAACTTTCATTAATTCATAAATCTACTTATAGTCCGGAACCAAACTATGTGCCTAACAAAGTTCTGATTTTCGACAACTTAAAATATACCTACGTAGAATTGTATAAATAGAAACCTTTTAATATACAGGCATATGTAGATGTGCCCCTTGCATTATGACCGGGCATCAAAAGAATGGCACCCGTGTCTAAGCTATCTTGTAGGAATTTTAAATTGGACGAATCGCTCAAATGTAAATGGTTTTCCTTTATACCCCATCCCCCGGGCTGGCCACCCCGTCTATTGCGCGCCTAGAGGCGACTGGCATACCAACACACACGCACACATATCTATGGAAGCCTACGCCGTATTTTACCATTGGGTTTAGATCTCCTCGTTTGCATACGTCATCGGCGTACTCTTCCAATTTGCATATAGCCGCGGGAGGTGAAAGGGGTCTATACACGCTGGTATTGTTAAGTTAGTTCCACACATTGGAGCTTTCGCACGCCCACATCTCATCTCAACGTACTACTAGGAGTAATGTGAGTGTGAATACGTAAATACGCTTCGAAATCGCGAGTTCAAAAACGCGAAACGCAATATGTCTTCATAGTAAGAGGTGTAGGAAATCTTTTTAAGGGACTCCCTAACAAAGGAGTGAGCGACGTTATCAGGTAAAGAAATCTTGTGTTTTTGATGTGTTCGCGAAATGTTAATATAACATACATTTAGTAGCACTTGTAACAGGTTTTTACGTACCTTCACAAAATGAGTGTTATATTATGGTCACTGTTACAATGTATTACTACAATACTTCTAAAGTATAATTTATTCTTATATCCTATTAATAATAAATAAAAAAATAAAGTGTCATATAACTTCTTCCATTCCTTTCACTGTAAATAAAAAAGCTGTTGATAAAGTTTGTACCTTATTAAATACAAAATACCTTAAAATTAAATTCATCTTTTTTTTTTTTTTATTTGTGATAGGTAAGCCTTTGACCACAATCTCACGTGATGGTAAGTGATGATGTGGTCGAAGGTGTGAACAGGCTTAACCTAGAATGATCTTAACAATAATCTTTCATATTATTGCAATTTATTCTTTAAACATTAGCTTAGAAGATATAATGTTGGTAACATAACACGCCTGCACCAATATCTAATGGTTAAAGTATTGTGCATAGAACATAAGGGCAGAGTAGCACGGCGAGTGGTGCTTTCCGTTCAATTTTCCATTCATATTCCTACCCAATTGGATAGGTAATTTCAGAGGTCTTTGGACGTTCGGTAATGCATTTAGGTATGCAAATTGGCACAGGCTTCGATAGAAGTCTCTATTCTTCAATAGATTGCCTACTTTTGATGGGTGAACCAAAAACAAAATGAAAAGCATGTATTTGCAGTACCAATTTTCTGCTTTTCTTTTTTAGTATTTAGGGGACAAAACAAAACCTATTTTTATTTCATTGTTATATTGTTCAGGAAATTCTGACTAATTAACTGACACAACAACTCACGAGACAAGATATTTGAATTTAAAGGTTTTAATAAAATATTGTATTATCTAGTCGATAAAATTGAAACGTCTAAAACTCTTTTGTTAAAATAATGTGACTCGTATGTCACAGTTATTCCAAAATAAACCCCGTTTGAGGAAAAACGGTTTACGAAACATTTGTACGAAATCAACGAACAGTTATTTTTCGTTTAAATACCACAGTCTTTGCAAACGCGGTAAGGTTTTCAAAAATGTATGTTAAAAATCGGTCAACAACGTCCTGCCAAAACTATAAATGGTTTTAAAGATACGCTATTTGGTACTTTCATACATACAAACATACAGACATAATACCAAAATAAATAAAGTCCTGACTGAATGACTTACACATCAACGCACGGGCCAAACCACTAGTCATAAAATAAGAAATTTAGAAGTGGTTTTGTTTGTAAAGTGTAGTCATTCAGTTAAAAACGATTTATTGCATATTCACCGCTAAAGATGAGAAAAAGGATGATTTCAGGCCTGTATAAAACTTATTTTTCTTTAAATCGAGTGAACAGAAACTTGGTGGGGCCCTTTCATTAAAATTACTAAATACGCGTTCCATAGTTTTATCAATATCATTCCCAGATAGAAACAAAAAAATGTCGGTTAAGAACATCGATAAGCAACGACCAGCGTAAATCAATAAGGTTTTAGAAACATAAATTTGATATACACAAACATATATAAGTATTATATATCTCTACAAAGACTGCAAAATCGTAACCCTTCTCTGTACGTTGTCGGTACAAATAAAATAAAAAGGTACGTGTCGAGGTAAGTACGAAAATAAAATTTTGTTCAAACATCACGACAATCATTTAATATGCGAATCTGAGAAGAAATGTACTGTATAGAATTAAACGGATCATCCAATGATGACAGCCTTCTTCTTTTAGGGGGTTTGCCATATATATTGTATATATAATTTGTAAATAATAATATAAAGAATAATTGATTGTATAATTAAGTTTGTTTGATGACTAATGTAATACCACCGTATTAGTTTAAATAAATAAATAAAATTAAATAATCCTTACGCTTAGGAGGCGCCTTGGGGATCGCAGTGTACGATGGCAATTCTTCAGAAGGCTCTGTTGCCTACCTTCTTTTAGAATCCAAAATTATTTATTCGATTTAGGTGTCTACGTGACCCCGTGGGGTGCCGGGCTAGAATGTCACCCTCCGATTGAAACCTGTGGATGTCGTAAGAGGCGACTAAAGGTGAAATACCAGAAAGTGGGCAGCAGCGCCTTCTGAGGAACTGCCATCTAAAACTGCGATCTGCAAAACGCCTGCCAAGCGTGGGGATTATGGCAAACCCCCTCTTAATGGACGATCCGGCTGTAACAGTACAGTACAGGCGTCTACAACGCTCTTATGAAGGTCAATTTCAAATTTTCACATTAAAAAATGTTACATTTTTTCCTTTCGTTGCCTCCGACGGCTCTCACAGGAGGATTTGAAGGTGAGGGGGGGCGGGTGTTGTTCTCTCCCGGCACCCCACGGGGTTGGAGTGAGGGGAAGCCAGAAGTCTTTAAAATAGTTGTAGATATCCTTTATTTATTATATACAGTTTCGCATAATGACGGCACAGATAGGTACAGATTATTAGCACCTACTTATAATCCATTGGATTCAAATTGAGGACAGAATGTTTCTTTTGAATCTTCTTTTTACCAAACGGTATTTGCCGAAGGTTACACAGATGTAGGTACCGACATTTTCAGACGATAAAGTACAGGCTCTGTATTAGAAGATATCTGAAGGCATAGATTTCCTCGAAATTTACTATATAAGATCGATGATAGTAGGATCATCTCAACAAAATCGAAGATTCTGAGAACTAGAGAATTTAACGTACAATGAAATCTAGTGTAATAAGGTATGCTGTTTAATTTTAATGAGCAATAACAAAAATTAATGAAAATTAAATAAAGAAATACCTATAAAATGGCAATATTTTTTTAAGGATCGTCACTAATCTTTGGTCACTTTCAATATCTTTGTAGACCTAAAAAATATTGTTTTCTAAAATGTTCACTGACGTTTTTATTGAAATTTCAGACGCAGCAATCGCCATAACAGTCGCTTTGCAGCGAGCGCTAAAATGAACCTTATTGTAACTAAGATTATTTTTCCAGCAACAAGGTATTAATTAGGATTTTATGCGCTATACGAAAACTAGGTAAAAACTTTAGTGTAAGCAAAAGTTTCTCTACTGATCTATAAAATACCCAAAGGTTTTACATGTTGCCTTCGAACGACATTTCAGTGCCGACGTATACAGTTTCAATTTGATTTCCTGCACCGGCATTCCATTTTTAAGTAGCAATCACGATATGATTTCCGTTCCATATCTATTTTATTACCGTGTGGCGTATAACATGTTTTTCTGCACCTAGTGTGATGGAAAAATACCAAGAAGGTTAACTATTCTGAAATAAACGAGTAGATATGTAAAGATTATTTTTGCTGTTTGACAAAAACAAATTTATATGAAAATCCTAGAAATGTTTAAATGAGTTGAGAGGGTAAACGAGATATCAAAGCAGTGATAACCTAGTGAGATGCATGGATGAAATTCCGCCACGGGTTTAAGGTTTATAGCACAAGTGATGTGGCATTTGAAAAATATCACTTTTGGTGACTGGTTTATTTTAGAAGGATATATTGCTTGTACTACCCACAAATAGAATTTTCGCCAAATAAATAACGATATATGCTAGCAAATAAATTGAAATGCCAGTTTCCATTCCAGGTTTGTTTAGCATCCATCTTCATTCTTAGTTTAAAAGACTTTTTTATATTAACCTTCAAAGATCGAGCTTGCGCAAATTTGGAATTTCAAACCTTATCCAGAACACAAAATCTCTGTTAGATAAAACACATTGGACCCACCCCATATTAAATGTGACAGGGATAGAAAAAATATGATTCAGGCACTGTTCTGCTTCAATGCAGTTCTGAGTGCATTTTTAATATATAAGCAACAGATTGCATGTGTTTTTTTGTATACCGTATAGCGTCAAATCCTAAAAAGCTGACGATGATTACAGTGGTTACTGTGTTATCAGTTGTATACTACAATATATATGGGACATATACATTTTTTTGTTTCTGCTTCTAAATACCCGATGCAATCATAACAACCACTAATAATAATTGAATAGTTACTTAACCCCATCTTTCATTTTATTCGAAGCTTTTACTTCTAACTATTCAAATGAAGAAGAAAGAATTCAATTGAAGTGACATTGGTATTGAATACTCATTACGTACAAAGTAGCTGGGTTTCTACCTTATGCTACATGAATCTCTCGGCATATTTGTTATAACAGAACACCTTCACTCAATATCACTTAAGATAATTCAAATATCACTTAAACGCGTTTATATAATCAGCAAAGCGACAAATATACTAACCAGTTTCTACAGAAATCAATAATATTATCTATAAAATAATGAGGATTGTATCATCTGTATGCATAAGGCAAATGGTCTAACAATCAATTCAAGATAAAACACAGTCTCGTGGTTACATCTCTCAGCCATTAAGCATTACAAACATAATTTGCACTTCTATCTAAAACCTTTGGCACATTAGAATCATGCAAATGTTCACGCGTTATATTAAAATATCTGTCAATTATAATAAGTAAATAATTTGTAGTCAGCGTGCTGCTTATCTAACGCATTGCTTTGTCGATGAAAAATAATGCAAGTAGAGACCTCGGAGTGGAAATGGATTTAGAATTCTGTTTATATAAGATACGTCTATCTAAAACTATTTTAAATTCACATATGAACTTTAAAGGCGAGGAACCGAAAAAACTCATAAGATTTTTTTGAAATACTAAATATACACATACAATAATATCACGCATGATTCCCGAAGTAACAAACATGAACTTCTACTTGATACAATCTTGGTACATCTCTCATTTTGATTTCTTTATTCACATACTTCACACACGCCCGTGTTGGTTATGATTACTCTTGATCTAGCCTTTTCTAGAAGTCGCCAATCTGGTCGGAATACGTTTTTCGGAGTGTTTCAACCTTTAAATTTTTCAACATCTTTGACCGTTCCATCCTAGCCTTGTACAATTGCCAGTTTCCTATCGTTCATAATTTCTACATAGGTATCCAAACCATCTCAGCATACCATTCTCGACTACCGTCATGATATCTTCATTCATTTCACATTGCTTTTATAACATGCAGTTCTTTACCACATAGAAGCCCAGATAGTCAGGCTACCAGGTAGGGAATTTTCATTAGTCTAGTAGTGGAAGACTTTTTAACATGGATAATACATACTAAATTAAATATGAATATTGTATTCTTAAAAATAAACGATTTGATTGATTGAATGTTGGAGTCCGTTTTACTAACACATCCAAATCAAGTGTTAGGAGGTTTCATGGCTAAATCCATGTGCATCATAAATAATTTATAAAAGTTGAATTTCATTCATAAATGGACGATATTGGCTCCGCGTGATACGCAGACATTTTCTCATTCGCCGGTGTTAAATAATTATACAATATTGAGTTTCATTTACGGCCGTTTTTTAGTTAATGTATACATACCTTTTAATGAATGTTATGGTATAAAATATGACAAAAATATACCAGGAAGTGACTTTTTTTGTCAATCTCAATAATGATACGCTTATAACGTTTTATTAGTGAATGTTCTGTGAATACTATTATAAATATTATTAATAGATAGGCCATTATATTATATTAATACATATAGCATTATACGCTTGGTGAATGCGAAGTATAAAATAATTAAAAAGGAATATAATACTTATCCCCTGTATTCGATATTTAACTAGATTTTTCTAGCTTCGTTATATTGTCAAGTGGTTTGAATGTGTCATGTCATGACATTTAAAAATGTATCAGTCTTCCATAATTTTCTTTATCAAATAACTTACGTCCATTTTTGCCTTTGTGATCATACCTTTTTCTCATAATGAGGCTTTAGCTTCCGGTAAATTTATTTTCCTGTCATAAACGTTCAGCTTAATAAAACTCCCATGCTATTTCTCAAACGGGCACTCAATTTCTGTACCATTACTTTGTCAGAACTTTCCACCATCATTCCACTAATAAAAGTACAGAAACCTTGTATTCTAACCTATTTACTGAACTTGCGATTACCAAAACTTGTATCAAAAGAGGTTGTTTGGCATTTTTTATTGTTTATTACTGGTAACTTTTAATTCGCCCGAGTTTCTGATGCGTGATTTCGGGTCGTTAGTTTTTCAACTTTTTTAGTGGGGCTTAGTTTCGTGTCTCTTACTTAATGTTTCCTATTAGGCATGGTAGATATGTCTCGTGTGTCACGGGTCTGTGTGATTAAATAATCTTTATTGTCCTAGGGTGTTGAAAGGTTAAAATTTGTGATGGGGTTTCTGAGCACTTTTCGAGTCATAATTTTGTATTCAAAACTTTCGTAAAGTTGCCCATAAAACAAAAGCTAATTCAGGGAAATTCCAACTTTTTGATTATATTTTGAAGTTCTATAAGCATACTTCTCATTTTTTTATAACTTGTTAAATCAGATATCATGACATGCTTTTATGCTGCCAACTAAAAGCATTTTGGAGTCATGACTTATTCAATATATCTATACATAATTTACGGAACAAATAGCACTATAAAATCAATACTAACAACCTTTTTCCAACTCTTCCAAGCTGTCTTTCTAACCGAACAAATATACGGAAATTGGTAATAAGTAGAGAGTTGCAATTTTATTGTGTGCCAAAGAATTATGACGTATGCGAAATCGGCATTTGCAAATCGTTTAACTGGTGAAGGAAATTGTGCAATTTCACGTAATAGGCTTACAGTCTTTTAAAGCCTACATTGCATGCAGTTTGAATTGTGTACTGTTCAATTCTTAACACTATATTTCTTTACTTTATAACGTTCACGTTACTACTTTAAAGGTATAATATGCAGACAGGCGTGGAGAATCTGGTGACGCATGTTTCCAAAAAAGAAGTAGGCAATCAAGGTATCCTGCTTTCTATGCCACCGGTCTTAAGGACAGTATTTTTAAAGAAGTACCCATAAATTAATAAAAAAGTAGAAAATCAACCGCAAACTATTTATTTTCGTTAACCGTATTATCGTTCCATCAAATTATAACTGCAAGTAATATATAGTTATGAAATCGTCTTTTAAAGCCCTTCATTTGGATACACCACACGATGGGTATGGAAGAAAACTTTATCATCACACAGTATGGCGTTTAAACTCCATCAGTTGCTTTTTAGGGTTCCGTACCCATAGGGTGAAAACGGGGCCCTATACTGAGACTTCGCTGTCCGTCCGTCCGTCCGTCCGTCTGTCACCAGGCTGTATCTCAAGAACGGTGATAGCTAGACAGTTGAAATTTTCACAGATGATGTATTTCTGTTGCCGCTATAACAACAAATACAAAATGTTGGCCAAGTGCGAGTCGGACGTTAAAACAAAAAAGGTTAAAATATGAAGTCTAATGTTGTATAGCTAATGGTACGGAACCCTTCGTGCGCGAGTCCGACTGGCCGTTTTTTATATTTTTTATGTTAGTGTAACTTGCGTTATCAAGACAAATGTAACGATACTTAAAAGGTGCATCAGTACAAGTACAGTCCTTTTGTCAAGAACACCTTCTTCGTGAGATTTGTTAGAGACAAGTCTCATTTTTACTGAATTTGCACTAATATATTTCTGAAATCCATCCATAACACTTATCGATCCATTGTTGCCAGCTTTGTTTGTTGGTTTATATTGTTGATTGATATCAATCCACAATCTTACCAATCACCATGGAATTTGAAGCATTATTTTTGGCTTTTTGCTTACACATTTTAAATTCATACTCGTAGTTTAATTATATTTTGTACAGTCTGTCATTGGGATTAGCGTTTGTGTTTTCGGAAAAGTGTTGTATGTGAGAATGTACTCTGACATATTTCTTTTAACTGAACATATATCTATCTTATTGTTTGCGCTATTAGAAAGTCTTCAAAATTTATTACCTATCCAATAATATCATATAACAAGCAGTTTGATTACTTCCATCCAACCAATAAGGGCCTAAAATGGCCTGAAAAAAGTAGCTCTAGATTTTATTTTGGGCCTCACATATTTAAATAGATTCTTATCAAAAAGGAGGTTCAGAATGAAAGGTCTGAATTGTTTTATTATTGGAAAACTCCAATGCTTTACCAAAGGAGAAAATAAAACCTACAAACAGCATAGCATTTGCAAACCATTCGCATAAAGGGTGTGGCCCCGTGTATGTTATAACATCTTTGGACTGGACACTGATTTAAACTTGAAATAATATAAAATCACAGGGTTGACGAAAACATAAGAGATTTAGAAACATTATTCATTTTATTCCAATAAGTTTATAAAAAGAAAAGTAACACAAAAATAATTAAAAAATGTAACTATATTTGTCTACTAGCTAAAAATGTTACAAATACATTTAATTGTTTGATATATCAAACCTCAGGTGTAAGCCGCATGATTCTCTCAATAAAAAAATAGTTGGGACTCTGGCAGCTGGCAGTGAAAGCAAGTTCGTATTTGAAATTGTTGAAATTATTTCCTATTCCTGTTAACAAATTCAAGCATATCATCACTTACCTATAGTCATAGCTTATATATGAGTCCATAAAAAAAACTGACTATGTGCAAGTCGCGCCTCGCACTTCTAAGTTCCGTACGATAACAACCCGTGACAATTAAATGTACTTAATTTTTGATCGCAGCTTAAAAACTAATCAAAACAACGGTATTTTCAGATTATTTGATGAATTAAAAAATATCGTATATACGTTGATTTTTAGTTTTTTTTTTTTTTTTTTTTTTTTTTTATTCCGAATAGGCAAGCATTTGACCGCAATCTCACCTGATGGTAAGCGACGATGCGGTCTACGGTGGAGCATGCTTGCCTAGAAGATACCTGTTCACTCTATACTTGAAGACTTCCAAATTGTAGCTCTCAGGGAACAATGACGCTGGGAGGGTGTTCCATTCCTTCGCTGTTCTTATTATAAAGGTGGACGCAAATCGCTTTGTGCGAGCAGGAGGAATGTCAACCATATACGGATGCCGTGTTTCCGTACGTCTTGTTGTCCGGTAGTGGAATGGAGATGCAGGTATTAGGTTATGCAACTCCATCGCACACTCTCCGAAATGTATCCTGTAGAACACTGAAAGACTGGCAACTTTGCGACGATGTTCAAGGCTTTGGAGTCTGGTCTTCACCAAAGAATCGCAGCCTATGAGGTTTTATGCACGTCTTTCAATGGAGTCCAAGGCTTCGAGCTGGTATTTGGCCGAACCGTCCCAGAGATGGCCGCAGTATTCCATACAAGACCGGACTTGCGCTTGATACAGGTTAAGAAGCTGCCCTGGTGTGAAATACCGCCTAACCTTCCCCAGGACTCCCAACTTTTTGGCAGCTAATTTAGCCTTGGACTCAATGTACGAGCCAAAATTGAGGTCCGATGTTAGGGTAACACCCAACAGTTCAAGTTGGCTCGTCACGGGTAGAGATACATTCTGGAAAGTGGGAGTCAGATGGAACGGACTTCGCTTGGCGCTAAATAGACACGCCTGGGTCTTGGAAGCGTTGAAGCTGACCAAATTGGCATCACCCCAATCGGAGACTGCTTGCAAGGCCAAGTTCATACGCTCAACCATGGCCTCTCTAAGAGACTGGATTTGAGCTCCACTAGCTCGTGCTTCGGCAAAATATCTCTCTACAACAGTGCTGTCATCCGCGTACCCAACAACACCGGGCTTGAGGAGATCGTTGATGTGCAGCAAGAAGAGGGTTGCAGAGAGAACTGACCCCTGAGGTGCCCCGGCATTAATTGCCAATTGATCAGATGAGCAGCCGTCCACGACCACTCGTATTGATCTTTCCCTCAGGAAGTCTGTTATCCAGGCACATAAGCCAGCGGGTAAGCCGTATGAGGGAAGCTTGCTAGTCAGGCTGTCGTGCCACACCCTGTCAAAGGCCTTCGAGATATCCAGAGAAACGGCAAGCGCCTCTCCGTACCGTTCTATGGCCTCGCTCCAGATGTGAATGGCATACGCAAGAAGATCCCCAGTAGACCGTTTTCGGCGAAATCCGTATTGACGGTCACTAAGGATGTCATTCGCTTCAAGGTATGCCAAGAGCCTGTGGTTTAGTACACGTTCCATACTCTTACATAGTATGGAAGTGACTGAAATGGGCCTGTAGTTAGTAGGGTCAGCACGACTGCCTCTCTTGGGCACAGGCTGCACATTAGCAAGCTTCCATGTTTTCGGCACTTGTCCAGTCGCCATCGAGAGGCGAAAGAGGCGCGTCAGCACAGGAGACAACTCAGGAGCACACACTTTCAGGACTATGGCTGGTATACCATCCGGACCACTTGCTTTGTTCACGTCCAGATTACGCAGTGTTTTACGTACCTCGATCTGACGGATGCGAATTTCCGGCATAGATGCCTCGCATCTAGGTAGACACGGAGGTGCTTCGCCACCAGTATCCAGACGTGAAGATTCCGCAAAAAGAGAAGCAAACAAGTTCGCTTTCTCCTCTGCGGTGTGGGCAAGTGATTCATCAGGTTTCAGCAGTGGAGGCAGGGAGGAGCGACAGAAGTTAGCTTCAACCGATTTTGCCAGTGACCAAAAAGCTTTACTACCCGCAGGATACGAAGCAAGTTTAGCTCCTATTCGGCATATGTGGTTGAAGCGTGCCCTTCTTAAGGCCTTTTTGCAGGACTTGGCAGCCTTATTAAAAGCTCTCTTCTTATTGCGAATGTCCTTCGATTTCCGGTTTCGAGCATCAGCCCATGCAACGTATGCTTCATGTTTTTGCGCTTCAGCGCGTCTGCATTCAGCTCCGAACCATGGACGAGCTTTGCCCGACTGTGGTGAATCAGAAAATGGAATAAAATACTCCATAGCCTGACGCACCACACTCGTTACTGCATCCGCACAAACCGAGGGATCGCCAGAAGAGAAGCATACAGGCTGCCAAGGATAAGATGCGAAAAAACTTCGCATCTCATCCCAATCTGCTGACTTGTAACGCCATACCCGCCGGTTGCCTTTAAGGCAGAGGTCGGGCGGGGAGTATACCGATACAGATTTCACCAGACAGTGGTCAGAGCTACCTAAAGGTGAAGAAACTGACACCGAGTATCGGTCTGGATCCGTTGTCAGCAGAAGGTCCAAGCAATTGGCTGTATGGCCGTCAACGTCAGGAACCCTTGTAGCGCCTTGGACTAGCTGGGTGAGATTTAACTTTAATGCTAGCTTATACGTCTCTCTCCCAGCATGGTCAGTGTTCTGGTGTGGGAACAGCCACTCCTGGTGGTGGGCGTTGAAATCCCCCAGTAACACTAACTGAGCGGAAGGGTACTGATGTTGTGCCACATCTGCCGTCGCACTTAGATAGTCCATAAGCCTGGTCGTCTCCTGATCACCGCTATGCGATCGGTAGACACTGGCATATAGAATTTTCTCTGAGCCTATGTCCACCAAAATCCACAAGACTAGTTTAGTTTTATAAAAATAAAAAAGTCCTTTACTACACATGTTCTGGACTATGAGACACCCTCACAAGCTGAGATGCACAAAAGTTTTATTTTTCGGATACCTTCACCTGTATTGGAGCCCCCTAAAAAAATATGTAAATGAATTTCTAGTCAATATAAAAGAGTATTTTCAAACCGATACGACTTAGAATCCTTCAAGAAGAGAGTATATTACTCCCTCTAAGACCGGCAACGTATCCTTAAGACTTCTGGTGCGGATGTTCATGGTCGACGGGGATCACTTACCACCAGGTGAGCCACCGGGAAGTTTGGCCTCTTATAATATTTAAAAAATAAAATTTAATTTAGGTTTTATTTACCCAAAAATATCTACATTTTAGGCTTATATTACTCACTAGCGGCTCGTCCCGGCTGCGCATGGGTGGAAATATATTTTTTAAACATTTTGGCCTTGGTCTGATTTTGGTCGGAATTTCTATAAAATTTTAAAAAGTAGTTATAGTGACAAAACAACAATAGTTAGACACGTGCTATTGCAACATTTTTTTTAGATATTGATATGTTCTTTAATATTGTGGTACATTTTTTTGTTATATCATCAATAGTTTTCGAAGCACATGCGATGAAAGATATTTTACAGGCATTTTTTACACTTTGGGTAACATTAATGTGGTTTTAGTAGAGATCCTTATTTTTTCTTGCAATTAAATAAGCCTATATTAATCTGTGATAATGTAGCATTCAGATGGTTAAACAATTTTTTAAATCGGTTCAGTACTTTTTGAGCCAATTTGTTACAAACATACATAAACACATCTTTCTTCTTTATAATATTGTTGTATATATTACTCATTAAATGTTTGTAACTCAAACAAGGTTTGTATCTGTTTTATAGTTTCGCGAAAACATAATATTTAATTTAATAAATGCCAAGGCAATCATACACATCATGCGAGCCACGTGAGCTTGAAAACTACCTACCATTAAGTCTACAAAAGACCACTTATAAACAAAGAAAATAAAAAATTGCCATAAGTAGGTAGCAATTACAAAATGGCTATAATGATGCTGGTTAGGCATTCACAAACGACGTCGGAATAATTCTTAATACGACATTGATTAGTTTGTAGTCATGAAATGCATCGACATAATGGCAATTTAAAGACTTTAATTCACTGTAAGACAGTGGCATAAATGTACGGAAAAAAACAAAGGCGTTAAATTTTTAACCGACTTCCAAAAAAGGAGGATGTTCTCAATTCGTTTGTATGGTTTTTTAATTTTTGTTACCTCAGAACTCTGACTGGGTGAACCGATTTTGAAAATTCTTTTTTAGGACCATTAAAATTTTATCAAAATTGGTCAAGCCGTTTTTGAAAAAAAAACCTATCTTAATGATATAGTCGTTGACAATGAATGACAATCGATCCCGTTAGTAGCAAGGGTCACTAAAAGAGTGAACATTTTTTTTTACCAAAAAATGGAACCAACTTCAACACTCAAAAGTGTGAAATAACTTGTCAAAGTCGTTACCATGCGCACACATTTTAAACTATCATGGTATTGACTTTAACAAGTCATTTCACACTTTTGGGTGTTGAAGACGGTTCCATTTTTTTGTAATAACAATTTCAATCTTATAACGGTGTCTTAAAAGCTGGTTAAGAAGAGATACTGTATAACTTGTACGATTAATATCATTACAAAAATTAATCATTCCGTTCACCACCAGCTGACATTCATTTCTTAGAGAAAGAATAACACTTAGTTTATGAGTTAACGTCTTTTAATTGCCTATCATCATACAGAGGCGCCACTTCTAGATACAGATAACAAAATAAGTATTTGCTAGGTATAAAGCAAAATGCCTAAAAATTTAAACATTCTTCGAAGGATTATTTTTATTTCCAAAAACTCAAAAATCTTCAGTACTGTCGATATAAATGTACTGAAACTTAAAGGTCGATTTTATTATCATATTGTATGATTCTTGTGGAACTATTAGCCCTTATGACAAAAGCGTAATGATGGGGCGGCACGCGAACAGTTTTTCTTATCGGTGTTGCGACGTAAGACAAAAATATTAGCTTTTATAGCACTAGAAAAGTTATACCTACTAAAAATGTAGGTTTATAAAGACCGTGAGATTAACTGAAACTTCGTAACTGCCTCCTTAGGTTAACTATAAGTATAAATATTTAAATATAAATATAACAAGAATTAAATGCATGGAGATAGGTACTTATATTCTATCACGTAATAGACCATTATAATATCATGCCACTTAAGATTTTACTAAAATTCTTTTAGGGCCAAAAATCTATTTTATTAATAAATTACTAATTATGCTAGCTGTGCCGCTATGTTAGCACAGCGTTTGACTGTAAACATAACCATATTTACAATAACACCAAAACTTCCTCGTATCACTAATAATAATATTTGTTCAAAATAAAATATTTTTACAGAACATTTAGCTATCTACTGCCACAATATTAATATTTTAATGAAATTAATTTAGTTCTTTTTCTAATGTAGTATATGTAATTTTGTGAAAACTTTGTTAAGACAATTTGCCCAATGGGCAGATTGTCTTAAGTAATCAGAAAAAGTTCACCTCAAAGGCTAAGTAACTAGGGGGTGGCCTAATTTATTAACCGCGTATCGATGGACCGACCATACAGAAATTAGCTGCGCCCACATTACCTTCATTGCATGATTAGGATGCCGAAAAAAAGTGTCTTGATCCTTTAAGATTAAGATACTGAGGTCTTCATATCAATATAATTAAAAAAAAGGAAAATTTAATTTGCACGTGAAAAACATTTTATCAAGAAATCTAACTACACTGATTGTTATTACCTAAACGACAAAAATGCGTAATACGTAATCTAAACAGGTATTGTGATACTTTTATACTAAAGTTTAAATAACACATCGTTAAAAGACGTTTAAAAAAACAGTCTCGAGTTTCTTACCCGCTCTTCTTGCAGGGTCTCTATACATTTTCTTTGCTAAGCGTGGTAGTACAATGTAGAATATGAATATTAAAATTTGTAACTGCCCTTCATAAAAGACACCTTAATTTAATTAATGATTTTGACGGGAGAGGATGTTGTCATTTAGAGCCTTATTACTTTGAGAATCTCGTCAGTGTGAAGTAGCCATCCATCACTTCTTTGAAGGTGCCATCTTGCAGTATGTTACGAACTATATGTTATCTAATTAACGCGCTAGATGGCATTGTGCGTAAACCTAATGTTACCAGTTAATGCTATGAACAATGCAAATCGCTCTTCGTGGTTAAATTTTTTCTTTTGTTTGTTTTAAATATGGTTGATTATGCCTTCGGTTATGATAACGAAATATAGTCACAACCAGCATTTAGGCGACGAGCAAAAAATTTTACTTGGTTTAATATTTTTTTCTCAGTGCAGTTCAACTATAGTATCACAATGTTTACAAATTAATACTCACGAATATCTTATAAAAGTATTTTCCAGAAAAATCAACATCTTTCAATCCTCCTACAATAGTTACGTCACGCCAGTTCATAATAGGCTTGAAATTTTCTTATAGCTTAACTTTTACATAGATTTTCTTCGGGGGCGATCCACATTAACCCAGGAGTATTACAGGGCTATTACCTCACTAATCTAAATTGATGGGGCGTCCGAAAAAGGCATGTTTTCATAACATTAGTAATTTCTTTGGCGTAAAATAATATAATAAACATAAGCCTGGGTTTCATTACTTAAAGGTGTAGGTATTAAACCACCGGACGTTAAAGTAACGATTACACGCCTTTACGGCGAAGTTAAACTGTAGCTAAAATATAAGAATCTGATTTTTTATGCGGGCTGTTATTCGTTTTGTTGGTTTTGTAATATTTTTTTTTGGTGTTATGTTTGCGAACGTAATAATACCAATTATATTTACTTCAGATACTCGATCAAATTAGTATTGTAAGATTTGGTAGCGAATTTCAAAGCCTAGCCTAGTAACATCATCGACCAAGAGCAGAAGAACTCTTTGTGAACGAGTGCGTCCGGGTAAAACTCAAAGTCAAAGTCAGAATCATTTATTCAATTTAAGCGTCTACGACACTCTTATGAAGGTCAATTACAATTTTGAACATTGAAATATTCTACAAGGCCCCCCACCAGGTGGACTGACGACATTGTTAAAGTAGCCAATGGTTACAAGCGGCTAATAGCCGTTCTTTCTGGCATTCTATGGGGGAGGACTTTGTTCAACAGTGGACGTCTTCCGGCTGATGATGATGATGATTCTACATTGTACTGCCACGTTCAGCAAATAAGTACTATCACCATACCCATTTCTACTGTCAAGCAATAATGTTCATATTAATGTGTCCGGCTTAAAGGGAATGGATGCCGGAGAATTACAGAGTCATGAGACGTTATGTCTCGGACCGATGGGCGCAGTTTAGCTTATCACTTGTGACTGAACTGCATGTGTTTTAGGTACATGTTAGGGTCTATATATATATAGACCTATATAGGGTCTCGTGCTTGTTCCATAAAATCTCATATATCCTATATAACCTATCACGCTTCTAGATATCCACTAGGTAGACTGAGGTCAGCACAGTATTTACAAGATGTTTTCTACGTAGGTCTAAGCAAGTATCAGAGCAGTGTTCCTATCATGTTTTTATTCGACTGTATATTAATTAAAATAAGCTTAACTTGTTAAGTATATACCTAGTTAATAAATGTAAGGTTATCAGTTTTATTTATCGAAGCAATTATTGATTAAGTACTTTATTTTCGTGCCAATGATAACGGTAATATGTATTGACTGCCGTGCTGTAGGCTCATGATTTGATCCCCCCGCCGCCGGTTCATGCTTTACCACATGGGGCAACGGCATTTTGCGCATGTTTGCTAAAACATTAGTTTAACGTTTTCTTAAAATATTTGGTATTATAAAATATGGATTTCTGATAAGTTAATGCCTGAATCTATTCATTAACTTATTAATTTATCTGATGATAAAAAACTTGCTACCTTGTAGCATTTATGTTATAATATTTAGCGCCTTTTTAAATAAGCGAATGTTTACTAAGCAATTGCCGTAGTACATGTAACAGCCGGATCGTCCACTGCTGAACACAGCCTCCGCTATTAAGGGGTATTTGCCAAAATCGCCACGCTTGGCAGGCGTCTTGGGGATCGCAGTGTAAAATGACAGTTCATTAGATGGCGCTGCTGCCCACCTTCCAGTAATTTTCCCTTAGTCGCCTGTGGTCACCCACGGGATGATATGAGTAGGTGCAATTCTAACCCAGCACCCCACGGGCCTGAAAAGTTACCTAGTTATTATTTTTTTGCCTTAAAACATTAGCATTTCACAAGTTTGAAACAATTGACACATACAACAGTTACAGTCCGTTAATTGCCACAGTCATGTGAGTCGAACTCATTGGCGATCAATTATCCACAATTTGAAGCACTTGCTGACTACCATGACAACTTTTTTAACACCATCACACAACCGAAAATTGCTGATCTTTATCTCACTGAAATAAGGATGAAAACGGTGTACATACTTTCATAGATGGCTGACAATACAGTTGGTGATGTTATACTAATTGCACAGAGTAGGAAAACTTTCACAGACATCTGCGTCGCTCTGTTTTTAGCACGATGTATATAATTAATTTGTTTTTGATTTTTGCTGACCAGGATATATTATTGATAATATTCTTTTAAAGAGCATTGTGGAATGCTAAGCGGAAACGTAGAAATATTTTGGATGAAAAAGATAAGAGTATAAGTCACGCTGGAAGTTATCATATTACATCCAAAATTATTTCTTCATAAGTGTTCTTAGAGACATTTATGTAATTATTATTTTTATATTTTTATCGGCGGTATGCCTTTATTAACAGAATATTATGAACTATATACAACTACAACAATAAAAGCCTTTAGACAACCTACAAGTCATTGCAGACTCACAGGCATTCCATATGCTCCAGCCCACTACCAGTTGGCAACGTGCCCAGCACGGTGGCAGCATTGCTCCGTTCAATTGCAATGGCAATTATTCTAATGTAAATTAATATTTATGTAAATGGTATTTAATACCCTTCATGTAAGTTGTAACTTTTAATACTTTTATTGGCTTGTTGGCTAGACACATGCAAAATTAGTTTCCTAGGTTCATTACTGTTAAAGTAGTTACGACATTATTATTCAATGACTAATATTTTGGCACCAAAATGTAATTAACGCTAATTTCAGATTTCATTTAAATATTTAAAATACTTTCCGATATTTTACAAAAGGTTAGAAATATGGTTAATTTTGTCGTATAGCCAAAGATGCAGCCTTCCAAAAATCGTTTGAATTATGTGAATCGGTCACATAATTCAAACGATATTTGGAAGGCTTTTTACTTGCCGATTAAGGGTAATTCCGTAAATACAACTACCATTCACCGACCGGGGTCACGGTTTGTACAGATGATAGAAAAGTTAGGAGGCCGGTTTGTACAGACGAGGAGAATGGGCAGGTGCTAAAGTAAACAGAGCAAGTTCTTTGTTCAGCCTGCAATAAAAATTTGAGGATTTGAACACTATCTCACATTATGATAGTAATGATGTCAAAGAGTCTATTCAGGTTAACCTAGAATTATTGGATCATGAGCAAACTAAGTTTACAGAACTTTTACGAACACTTAAGACTCAGAAAAAAAGTTAAGATTGTGGTTTCAGAAAGTTCCTAGCACATTACCAAATAAAACCTTGAAGATGGAAAAAAAATACAAAAAGCCCTCTAGACTTTCACTACTCTACTCAAAATTAGTCTAGATTGAACATTAAAACTCGTCACAGATTCATGCAAATGACCCTACGAACGTACGCACTCACACACACACTCACTCACAATCAGCACCGATCAATAATCTATTGGCATGCTTAATAACTACCCAAGGATGGCAAGCGGTTGTCACAGACAATAATTGGTACAAGCCGATCATAATTGGCTACTGGTTATATCAGACGGAATAATTAAAGAGATCTATTGAGCTATGATTGAAATCATAGCATAAACATATGCTTTATTGAAGACTCATTTATACGTAGGTTTTTATGATGATCCAAATTGTAATATTAAATATTACTCTTTTTGAAGTTACAAATTAGAATTATTTTAAATAAAAAGAATTTTAATTTCACAATATCGATATTATTATCAAAATGCATTTACATGAATATGCAGGGGAAATAAAGAGCACATAATATACCGCAGAAAAGCGGAGATTTGAGCAACTCTCAAGGAAAAGGTTTTCCCAAGGCGCAAAAGCTGATTATTTAAACATCATACCATAGACTGAACCGAGAGCCACCAAATCGTATCTTTATACAGGCACTTGCCAAACAATTTTGAAACTCCCCATAATTATTACCTATGTTATTTTGATTTAAGTCAAAGAAAGTACGAAATCAACTAAAACAGTAAGATAAAGTAATTCAACTATCAGATAAAAATAACAGTCTGATTATGTTAACCGACGAAAAAAGGAAACGAAACTTTTGTAATAGACAGGAAACAATAATTCTTTTAATATTGTGTATGCATTTATTCTAAGGAATAAGAACTATCTGACGATAGAAATACTGAGCATAAGTTAGAAATTAATATATTACAACACACTAGTTAGAAAAGATTGTATACAATCACTATATATAGCTGAAAAGTATTTCGACAAGCTTCCAAATTACTGGCCATATAACCGTTAAATGGCAACGCTTACTTGATGTGCAAAATATATGCCAGAGCCTTTGGTAACGGACCTATATTTTAATATCTAATATAAATCTTAAAATTTGCTAAATCTGATAAGCTCTGGAAATCGGTAGGCTTTTTTTTTTATGCATTATAGGTTTGCCTTTGACCACTATCTCACCTGATGGTAAGTGATGATGTGGTCGAAGATGTTGTTCAGGCAAACCTAGAATTACTGGCTCTCAAGGACAGCTGCCGGAACACACCGTTAGGTGCTTGGCGACAGAATTTCTACTTGAGGGTGGTAGCTAGCCAGGCGGGCATTCGCAAAATGCCCTTCCACCATGCTATACCAACAGTCATCCGAAGACAACAACCGGGACCGACGGCTTAACGTGCCCTCCGAAGCACGGAAGCGCTCAGTAGTAATGTCACCAGCGCGGTCACCCATCCAACTCATGACCGAGGCGGACGTTGCTTAACTTTGCTGATCGGTTCAGAATGGGTAAGCAAACTTCGCTACGAGCGCTTCAAAAAGGCTAATGAATATTTGTCATATTTAGGGTCCGTTTCAGAATGTCCTAATAAAGTTTCGGGTTGCTAACCGACACATAAAATAACTAAATGATAAAAATGACATTTGACATGCAGCGCGTTTCAAGCTTTAACCGATGGATAGGCTAAATCGATGACTTTGAAACGTTAAGATAGTGTTAAGGCTAATGAATATTTGTCATATTTAGGGTCCGTTTCAGAATGACCTAGTAAAGTTTCTGGTTGCTAACCAACACATAAAATAACTAAATGATAAAAATGACAGTTGACATGCAGCGCGTTTCAAGCTTTAACCGATGGATAGGCTAAATCAATGACTGTGAAACGTTAAGATAGTGTTTTGTTTATTCAATATGTTCTGGGTAGTAAAATCGGAACTTACTCGAACATTCTGAAACAGGCCCTTAGGCAATTGACCTTGCTAATTGATAGTAATTGTTTTCCTAAACGAAATACAAATATGTTTTCATTCATAATTATAAAATTATATTGTAGAACATATCTCTTTGTCGGTTGTACAAAAACAAGGCAGAGTGAATATGTATGCTTTGCGGGAATCCTTATTTACCATAATTGATAATAGGAATACAAAATTCGACGTTATTCCCGTAAGTACTAATGCAAAAAGACTAGGTACATATAATTAAGAATATTACTCCAGATGTCAGTTCTGGAAAAAAAACTTGTCGATTTTTGCTGGAAGGTCCAATTTAAAAGGTCCCTACAGAGGTACGAGGATAAGCTCGGTTTCGACCAGACCGCCCTTCGTTTCTTTAGTTTCCGCTTTTCAGATTTTCTGTAAAGTAGTTAGGAAATTTAACTGCTGCTGCATTTACTAGCTTTCCTTATTGAAAAATTGTGTTATAATCTTGTTCATTTTTGCTGACTTTCCTAGAAGAACTTTAAAAGTTTACCATCACACAAAGTGATACGGATAAATCTACCTGAATTTATTTATTACCAATTCATTTGGAACTCTGCATTTTAGATAATAAATTAGCAGGAAAGTAATTAAAGTGGGCAGCTTAATAGCCAGCAAACAATTAAACCGCAGACTCAGATTCATCCTTAGGCTAAATGAGATTCTAAACGCCTAGCTTAACTGAAAGGGCCATAATGATATTAAATAGCTTGTGTTTGTGGAGATTTAAGAGCTAGCCTAGCTCCAAGAGTAGAAGTGTTGAAGAACAACCCTGGTTAAACCCTGAGTGAAGTTGTTTGGCAAGTCATGCTCTGCCAAAAATTCTTCTAATGACAATAAAATGCAGTGCCGTACACTCCATGCCCCATACTATTTATCACAAACTATTAAGTTTATATTGCAGAACTTACTCCTCGACGTAGCTTAACACTGTGTTTCGAAGACCAGATCCTTCTCCAGACCTTACCAGATTTGTAATAGTTTTATCCATGCGCATCATAGATAATGATCACAACTGGATTTTATTCATTCAATCCCAAATTTGGTTGCGTGTGATTCTCTAGCTAACTAATGGGTAAATAATACAATGTCTCCCATTAAATATTTCATTTGTTATATATCTCCTGCGATTTATATAAAATAGGACTCTGAGTTTTGGCTTCTATTACACTTATGGCATTGTAATTGACGAGACATTAATTAAATAATTGTTTCAAAAATAATAAGCTTTGACTGCAGTCAATGGTAATGGGTTTGAATTCAGTGTTAGACTGGCTAAAGCTTAACAGCTTGCAGTTAATTTACATGTCTCTTTCGCTTCATCTACTTTCACACATAACCGTAGGTTTAGGATACTCCTGTCCTGGCCTTTTAGCCTTGGCCTGACATCTTCAATCTGATTTAAGAACGTTCGCCTAGGTCTTCCCTTTCCAACAATCGACCGGGGAAAGGTACTCTTAATCTTGATACCCCACACGCAGTTCCTGGGTGGTGCTAATCAGGTGAAAAAACCAGCTGGTAGACCTCTAAACCAAGAGACTATATTGGGTGCCGTCGCAATGTCAGATTCTTTGCTTGCAAGCAGCGGTGTGCAAATGCTGCTGTGTTTATGTTTAAAGGGCGCTATAGCAAGTGAAATAACGGGCAGTCGTGACTTAAAAAACAAATTTCTTTGAGTTTCGAGCGCAGTCCATTTTTAGGGTTCCGTACCCAAAGGGTAAAAACGGGACCATATTACCGAGACTTCGCTGTCCGTCCGTCAGTCCGCCAGTCTGTCACCAGGCTGAATCTCAAGAACGACATAATTTGTACTTGTGGGTGGTAGCTGAGAATTCACAAACACCCCTCCACAATGTGGTGAAGTTCAAGCCGGCGGTAGGGATGGAACCAGGGACCTGCGGCACGGCAGTCCATAGCTATTACCGCTCGGCCAACATTGCTTCAAAATGATCACACAATGGTGACGCTATACCTGTAATGGAAGGACTTGATGCGAACCATCAATCACCGGCTTGTCCGTCCCTTAATAACATAAAAAACAATAAACTCAGTATTATTGTTCCTACAAAAGTAATTGCTCGATACCCATTTTAGACCACCTAGAAGACTCGTCTAGCCCACGTAACTTCAAACGTTCAATAAACCAATGAAGTAAGGAGCTCCACTCTTGCTCACCGATTGTACTCCGGCGTTAATAAAACGAAATATATTTTAGCTATTTTGACAGTTTTAAGCTATTTGTAACAAGTTGTACACACAGATGTCGTGTTCAGTGAACGAGTGCTATCGTATTCTGTTCTCGTTAATAAGTTATTTGCCCGTCAAACATCTAGTATATCGCTGGAGTGTTCCACAGGTAAAGAAACTCTACACGTAAACTAAAATGTCTATAATTTGACAATACGAAAAATTAAGACATTTTTTTAAGTTCTTTAAACCATTTCTCTTAATGGGTCCACTTACAAAAATTTTCATAAGAGTAATAAAAATAATATCATGCTAGTCATAAGGCACTTTCATCCCTTGGTCACCTTTTAAGACACCCAAGAGGAGTATATTGAACAATCACCGTATTCTTAAGCCAGGAACTGTATTTCTAATAAATTACTATAAATAAGCACTTATAATAAACAGGGCGTCCCAGGATATACCACATGGAGGGAAAGTACCTTGAATATTGTAGATGGAACATTTTACTGAAAGAAGACATTATTTGAATTTAAAAAACAATTTAAACTGCATTCACATATATTTAAATAATTACATGGTTGAACCGGGAATCAAACACGTTACACGAGAATAATAATCGGTTGCGCGGTTGTGCTGTACCGGCATTTAGTGCAAAATTATATTACTTAAAAGTCACTAAAGAGTTGCCTAAATTTTTTGCCCATTTATACTTCATGTTAGCAAAATTCACCGTATGGAATATCAAAACGTGGAATTCTTGTGAGATAAATATAGATAATAAAGCTGGTTCTGGATAAGCCTGCGAGTTACTTTAGCCGTAAGTCTCAAAACTGTTGGAAGCAACTCGCGCGCCCACGTTTTTGTGAAAGTTTACAACTTGATTTGTGAATTCAAGTGTTATTGCTGGTACACTTCTATCCACTCAGTTTAATTTCGTTTTAAGGTTTCAGTCTCAATGTTTTAACAAGATTAATATTGATAAGCTGGATAATGTTGGGTATGAAATTTCGTAGTTTATTCATATTATGAATTTATTCTTAGTTTGAGTACGAAGATTATTTATTCGACACAAAAAGAGGGGTGTGAGTAGTTTGAAGCTGCATGTGTTTGTCTCGGCTTATTTTATTCGTAAGCAGGCGGAATTTTCACCATATTTGATAAACTCTGTCGTTTCCAATCACAGCCCGTGTATTGCTGTGTCGTGCTGTGCGCTGTGAAGATTCGGGTTTCGGTGAATATGAATAGCTAAAATGTTTCAAGCCATGTAGAGTTTGAGTATTGATACCACCACATCACCTACCATGTGGTTGGTATGTTAAGTAAGAGTCCATCTTGGTAGGTTTCATTACAGTGTCAGATAGATTCTGTCTCCAAGTAGCGTTATTGCACACTGCTGAGTTCAGGCGTGAAAGGCACTAGCAACTAAAATTACTGGGTGAACGAGACCTAATAACAATGGAGTGAGGGGTAAGGAGGGTGGGAGAAGATGAGAGGAAGGAGAAGGGAAGAGGGAGGGGAGATGGCTGGGTAATGGAGGAAAAAGTGAGGGAAGCGGGAGAAGGAGAGGGAACTTGGATTATATATAGGAGAATATTGTTTTATTGAAGACTCTGATTCTTTTGTTTCAAGATTCTTCATAGTCAACTTTTATGTTGATACTGTCGGGAAAAAATGGTTGGGGAGTACTATTTAGTTATACCTTGAGATTGGAACCAAAAGTGCTTTAATTAATTCACTAACACAGTGGTCGATGACGATGTTAGTTGAGACACGAGATACATGTGCCAGCACATTAGGCGCATAGGGCTCTGTAATATCTTAACATCTTTATTATCCGATATAAGAACGGTCGGCGTCTGGTATAAGCCAAAACTTTCTACAAAATTAAGCGTGTTTTAGTTTTACCTCTTTGCTGAAAGAGATAGCGATATATATTTTTAACACTTTCAACTTATACACTAAAACTTTCGAGTACAAAATCTGTCACCGAGATCCTAGCAGTGTCTTCCAGCAGCTGTCTAGTAATTCTAGGTTTTCATTATAACGACCGCATCATCACTGACCATCAGGTAAGATAGTGGTCCAAGGCCAGCCCATAAGCAATAAAAAGGGTAATAAGACAATGAAGGTAATAATTATTTTTATCTTCATTTACTTGAGCTAAGTACGTTGACTTTACTACAAACACTTTTATATATTCTTATGAGTCCATTTTTTTCTTATTTTCATATTTATCTTACGTTTATGACAAAGTCAATGCGCTGCCTACGCAAGTAGCACCTTACTTTATAAACGATGAATGAATGTGTGGTAGACCCGATTAATATTCTTGTTTTTTTTCACTTTGAAAGTTCTCGTAAGTATGAGACATTTTAATGTGTTAAATAAACGGCTGTATTGATCAAGATTATTGAAGTAGATTTTTTATATTTAACGCTTTTAATTCTTTTATTTAAATAAATAATTAAATAAAAATTACAACATAATTATAGGATCTTCACGGCTTGAATATTATAATAGTTGTTATGGTGAACACAGTGTGAACAAGAAATTCCTCAAAATGTACTGCTGCTAAAGTACTGTTTAATTCAAACATATTAAAAAAAGCTCTATGCTGCCTCGCCAAAAATATACGTATATATAATAAGTCCATACCTTAACGCTTACTTACATCATCAAAGGTCATTCGCATCCTGATAAGCAGAAAAACCAATATTAGATATTTCATAAAGAGCATAATATGTATACCTACTCACATAAATTAACTAAATTGTTGCTTGTCTACATAATCTTCTTCACCTTCATACTCTTGTCCCAATGTACCTATGTACGGTCGATAAATAATGTTTTTTCTTTAAACAATACAGGCTAATTTACATGAATACGTCTGATATATCCGTCAAGTATATCTGCCAGATTGTCCACTACTGAACACAGCCTCCACCATTAAAAAGGAGGATCTGCCATAATCACCATGGTTGGCAGGCGTCTTAGGGATTGCGGTTTGCTGCTGTTGGTACCTTTAGTCGCCTCTTACGAACCCCACAGGTAGCAATGGGAGGGTAACATTCTAACCCGGCAACTAACGGGCTGATTATAGTATTGAACAAATTCCGTGGTCTTCTAGAATCTTCTAGATTCTCGGATCAGATGACGGAGTATCAACACTTGGCTGATATAATTAATGACAAAAACATATTTTTTTATATATTTAACATAATATCCATCCACTGGTGTTAAAGTAAAACTGAATACTCTTGCACAATTTTAGTAGCTTTATTTTTAAGACAAAGGGCTATAACACGTTTCTTCGTTATCTTACAGATCAGTGCGCGGGCGCATCTTTGAGAATTATTTCATTAAACGCGGCATTAACAAAGGTAGCACGTGACCGTCACCATTTACTTCAACATCCTTGTTGGGAGAGCTCATAATTCAAGTGAAGTACTTCCAAACAAGATTTTAGGGTTCCGTGCTTGTAAACGGGACCCTTTTCATACGTCCGTCCATCTGTCCGGCCGTTCAACTTTTGAAGAAAAGTATTTTGGGACGGTAATAAGTATCCGGTTGAAATTTTCGTATTTAAGGAACAGGTTTTCCTTATATTTTCCCTTCCCCCATTTTTATGGGGGAAATAATTCAAAATTTCACATCAAATGTTAATATTCATAGTCTTCCTTTAATTTCTGACACTTTGTTAATTCGCAAAAAGAATCCTTATGATGAAGGATTTCGATCAGCATGATAAAGCTACATATTGATTTTTTTTCTCGTGTGACGGGTTCGATTTCCAGTTCAACCATGTAGCTATTTTAATATCTAGGAATGCAGTTTTCATTGTTTTTTAAATTCAAATAATGTCTTCTTTCAGTAAAATGTTCCATGTGCAATATTGAAGGTACTTTCCCTCCATTTAGCATATCCGTGGGACGCCCCGTATATACTTCATCCCCATACGATGGTTCAGAATGAAAGGACAAATTAGAGTCATGAGTGATATGTCATGTTGGCTTAGCGGTTAGAGCATACCCCGGCTATTAGGGGTGTATGACGTGGGTGCACCCACGTGATTGTAATAAACACTAACACATATTTTGTGAATATTTCAACCGGATAAGGCAATAAATCGCACCCATTACTATATTATTTCATTATATAGTGTAATCAAAGGTGTATGCGTTGCATTTAGTCTTGATTGTAGTACAGAGTAAATTGAACTACAGCTGTCACTCTATCCCCATACGATGGTTAAGAACGAAATCGAATTGCACCGACAACTGTGACTATTCCAGTCGTTGTAATTTTGTACACCAATTCATATAACCTTAATATGTAGAAAATATATCTTACCTGAAGATTTATTAAACAACTACTTATCTTATTTTCAGATTCGAATGATAAAGACCCAAAAAAAATTCACAATATACATTGTAAAATATACCAAAATATGTCAAAAATGAATAAAATAATATAAAAGGTTTTAATCCATTAATCAAACTTAAGCATTGCGTTGCCATCTCATTATACCTAAATTATATAATCGACTTTTCCTAAATGATTTCATTTGACCTTAAGATTGAAAATTATTTTAAATTAACTAATACTTATTTAAGAAAAAGTAGTATTGACAATTCCGCAAAGTTACAAAATTGCATAATTACCATTTAAAATACTATACGATACGAAAACTCTTTATTAATACCAGATTAATAATGGAAACAATACATGGAGTGGTTAACTTAAGTAGGTCCAATGGGCGGTCTTATCGCTAACAGCCATCTCTACCAGACAACCTTGACGATGGAAAGAAGTAAATATCAAAATTATGGACCCAAATATGAGAAAATTGTACAGTGATGCTGCACTTTATATGCACATCATGACCTATTACCACATTAATCTACTGTCAATTGACTATGCTATTACTATATTTTTATTGTTGTTGTTTTGTTTGTAGTATATTTTACCGAAGGAGTTATACTATAAACGACGATTCCCTACCTTAAAACTAAAAACAAAACCATTATAGCTACGGATACTAGGTCTAGTATACATACTAGTTAGTAGTAATACATAAAATACGTGTACAGAAGAATCTTCTTTCATCCACCTAGTACCTACAAGGCTTAAATCTAGGCCATTGACCATTATCTCACCTTATAATAAGTGGTCGAAGATTTTTTTCAGGCTAACCTAGAATTACTGGCTCTCAAAGACGACTGCAGGAACACTTGAGGGTGTTAGCTAACCAGGCGGTCATTCGCAAAATGCCCTACCACCATACCATGACTGCCATACTATGACTACAACCGCAACCAACTGCTTAACTTGGGTTTCGAAGCACAGAAGCGCTCTGTAGTAATGCCACTAGCGGTCACCCATCCAACTCATGACCGCAGTGGGCGTTGCTTAACTTAGCTGATCGGTTAGGAACGGTTTAGGAGACTGCACTATGAGCGCTTTAATAATGTCTTACATAATACTGTTGTTTTTTTTTATTAGCAGAGAAAATCGTCATTATTTTAAATTTAAAACAAACAGTATTCCAAAAGCTTGTAAAAATGCTCAAGAATGTGGGATTAAGGTGTATTTTAAGTACAACAGACCTAATTGTGATTCGGCCCACGCGGCCGCGCCTTAGCCTCCAAGAATGCATTAAAAATTATTGCTGCAAACCTTTTTTCGCACGGAAAATATTATCATGTTCTTACTTAAATAATTGAGGTAAGAACGAACAACAATGTCATGTTAAAGTGATGGTGGTATCATTGTTTTAAAACCACCAGATGAACTAAAGATGATGGCTTCATCTTCTTGGTTATTTTTAAAATAACAATAGTTTGATATTTCACAGGAGTTTCTTGTATGTTTTCTAGGCAAGTAACTTCCAATGGCAAGTGTAATCTGTCTTGGGTAACTTTTTATCAGCAAGATGTCTCATAGACTTAAACTCTGCATCATAATTTTCATACAAACTTAAAAAAAAGTGGCACAGCTTTTTCGAATGCCATAATTCCATTACGTCTGACGAAAAGCCGTCATAGCTATTTAAAGCTAAATCATAAAATTCCAATAGCTTCTTCAGAATCGATGTTGCTTCTGAATACTTTCTCAGTTGGTTAATGACATATCGATACCCCATTAAAACTAATAGAAAACTAATACCCCTGTATCACCAGAAGGATAACCTACTGGACAGAAGAGGTATTCATAATTTGAATACCCATCTGAGAAATAATATAGATTAAGTGGTATTCCCAGCTAGAAGTACATTACTTAGAAATAGAATCGCAACCTTTTAAAATAATATTATAGATAGCAATAAGTTTGGACGATAAAGAAATGTAGAGTTAGGAATATATTCAGGCGTTACTTTGCGGAAATCCATATTCAAATACCAAATGTTATAAAAATATTTTAAGAAAACATTAAATTTATATTTTACAATAACTCTTAATAATATGTGATACCATTATGTTATAAACGCCACATATCCCAACTGAAATAATTTTTGACTCATTTCATTTCTACACGAAGCAACGTAGTATAAGGGTGGATGGAACGGCTTCAGATCCCGCACATAACTATAATTTTTCCTCTTGTTGTAATTTTGTAATGTAGTCCGGCGAGCATATGTTCATTACAAAAATAAAACTATTATTATATAATATTTAACATTATTATCACTTTAGCACAGTGCATCAAATGAAAATCCCAAGGCCTCTCTCTTCTCTAAATTAATTAAAACGGTTTGCAACCACTTCATAGTCATCACACTACCCTCAAAAGTGTACAACTTTCCAACAGTTAACGTGTATGTTAATCTGAACGAAACCACGGTGCCTTAATCCTTAATTGAAATGCGTGGAATCCTTTGTTCTTTGTATGAGTATATATAAAGCCAAAGGGATAAACTTTTAATGAGATAACTTTAAGATTGCTTTTGTTCTAAGACTGGTATGAATAAAATTAAGTGGGTAGAAGCTTAGACGGTATCAGAATAATACCTACTAGTTTCTTTATTTCTACACGGTTAATTTCTAGCACTATAAGCTCGGAACAGGGATTATGACATATAAATTAATTCGGATGGAAAAAGATAACTTCTAGCAGTACTTGAACTCGCAACCCCAAAATAACGTCCTGTAGCATTTCCAATTATATACTAAGGAATCGGGTGCTGGACAATCTACTATTTGTAAAGGCATGTTTTGAAATGTTTATTTTATTTATAAATTAAAACATTCAAATGCTTCAATTGATTTAATTTTATTAGTGATTGATTATGATTACTATCTCAACTAAGAATGTGGTAGGTATGTATTTGGAAGATGTTGAAGCGGACCAAATTTTTAATTGATTATTCTTCTTCATCAATTCAGATCAACAAATGAGTCAAAAGAGTCCTACGTAAATTTGAATGGTTTACTTTGTTAAGTTTATCTTTATGTATCTTCGCAAATAAATTGTAAACCTAATTACACTTCAAGCTCTTGTGTAACTGCTTTTCATTTTTTCATGATTTAGATTATTAGAAATTTTCAGACAATAATCTTGTAATCAAAATACCCCAGTTTCATTTAAATCACAATATAATTAATTCTATCCACGACAGAGGCTCAAAAGCCATAGTTGAAGTACCTACAAAAGTGTTTGCGGTTCGTGCACCGATGAACCAATAAACTATGGAACTAACGATTCGTACCGTCGAAACACTGATATTAATGCTTCGTGACGACCTGTGACATGCCGTCGAATTATTATGATGGCTGTACTTTGACTAGCTCAAGCGAAGGATTAGAACTGTACAAGGTTATTGATGGTACATTTAAAGATAATAAGAATGATAAGAAATAGGATAAAACTGAAGCTTGAGAAAAGTAGATTTTGAATAACCTAAAGTTGAAAAATAGCAAGAAAACGGAAGTAAATGTTATTATTTATTATTATATATTATTATGTTATTATTTATATATTATTATAATATATAAGCTCAGTTGTAAGTGAAGAGAACTTTAGTAATAAGAACTGGGGCTTTTGCCATTTTCATCAATTCAGGTGAAGGATAAGAAACTGTACGAGTTACGTTTATTCACGATAAATTCCAAGAACATAAGGAAGCTAAAACTTGGATGTAAACTGAAGCCTCAGAAAAATGGACTCATTATCAGCCAATATTGAATTAATATTATTGAAAATATTGACTGGAGAATAAAGCGAAAGCAAGTGTTGTTAAAGTTTATCATACTAGGGAGAAACAGCAGCTGTAAAGAATTAATTTGTCAAAAAAATAGCGATTCAATATGACCACCAGATTATTGTACATGTGATAATATAGATATTTATTATAACTGGAGTGTACTGTATCAGCCTGATTGTCCACTTCTGAACACAGCCTCCTCCATTAAAGGGTGACTTGTTGCCATAAGCCAAAACTAGGGTAGTCAAAATCTAAAAGTTAGTCCATAATCATATTGTTTTATATTGCGTTACAAAAAGTTTTATAAAATGTATTCAGACGCTTGCGTTGGTGATAAAAAAGTATCTTAAAAGTATATTTACATTTTATCTTTGAAAAGCAGCGAAGTAACTTAAACTGTTTTGACAGTGGCAATTACTCCTATTATGAACAATCACCTTAGTTAATCCTTAAAACATCTTCGATTATATAATCGTTTCATACTTAGGTGGGATAGCTAGCCAGTAACAAAACAAAAAACATTTTGAGTTATAAATCAAAAGACTCTTTGAGTTTAACCTTAAAATGATGCCTATTTTATATTATTATAAGATAGGATATCAGTCTAATTTAAAACAATTACTATGCCTAATCATTTTAATACAACTTGCCCTTTGAGAACTATTTAAACCAACTCCCACGTTCACTTTTCCCAGGTAGTAGCTTAATAACTTTACATGTTAAAAGATGCTAACCGTTTATTTTTATATAAACACGTATTTGTTAAGTTATTAAAGCCTATAGTAAAGTTGGTTATAGTACAGAAGTACTTAATATTCGCGTCAGCAAGGCGGCACTTATACGTGCGTCATGGGCTTTAAACATGGATTTTGAAAAATTGGACGTGGCATTTTTGGTACTCCAATCTAGGAGAATTCACTTACACTTTTTTTTTTATATATATTGCTGATTTGAAAACAAAAACGCAACGCTATGTAGTGTTAGGGGATGAGGCAACGAGATAATATATGTTTTTAACGATAACAATAAAATATTAAAAATATACAATCATCACAATGCTTACGGTTACGATCCTGGTCGTTTCTTTTCACGTTTTTTTGCGTGTACTTGTTAGTGGAGTAGATTTAACTGTACGTTTTATTTCTTTATATGTGTCGTTAAAATTAAATATTATTTCCACTTCTCATGCTAGTAAAGTGGTTGTTTATACCCGGTTTAAGCGGACTATAATGGTTTCTTAAAACCTAGTGCATAAATACCTGCTTTTTAGGCATAAGTGCAAATATTATTTTGTTTAAAATTGTTCAGTTCTTAATATATTGCATGTAAGAAGAATGTTTCAGTGTTTTATAATAATAGAATAAGGATATTATTCAAAGGATAAGTTAACTTTTTGGAATCAATGACACTTAAAATACATAGAATAATGTACAAATATTAACTTCAAATTCAATTAATTATTATGATTGTTAATAACAATAGGTATGATTGTTATAATCCTTGCAATTGAAGTGAAAATGCAAGTTAATAAATTATGCAAAAAATTATTTTAGCCTGGACTTATACGGCCTTCACTTTTGGCCCGGCTGTTAAACATCTCGGCTAAAATGGATCTATTCTATTCTGTTGTTATTTTATGCCTATTTACTTCAGTTCAGATGCCATATCAAAATTTGTCTAGATTTGTGGCACCGACATTATTCATGCGTCTCGCTATTTGTATTAGTTACAAATGAACGGTTACCGAAATAATTTAAATGCTAATTCAATAATTAAGCGGGCCCGCCCGTAACCGAGCGTGCTCGGCGAGCCCATTCAATCGATGAAGCACTACTGTTTTAGTGAATCATGAATTTTGAGTTGGGTATTGATGAGCAATGTTTTAGTCTTTTTATAGGCACCTGACAGAAGTGTTTGAATTGTTTATGGAACTTTTGTTGGGTTCCTTTGAAGGTTTTGACGCTGGGGGGTGAAGGCTGCGTGTATAGCTATCTTAGGCTTGGATATACCGCTGGGTTCAACTTCACATTAAGGTCATCATCATAAGCCAGAGAGCCAAAATTGCCTTATCACCATGTTTGGTGACAAATTTTATCATACTTGAGAGCTAAGTTGTTTAGTTAAAAATTCTTCACCGACCGCCTAACGAAGTGGTCCTGCAGTTATTCTAAGTAATTTTCATAGTAATTTCTAACTATACCACTAAAAATTATACTATCCACCTACATCTAGAAACAACGTCAAAGTAGAAAATGTTCTAAATTACTAAAATATGTCTTTGAGGATCAGTTCAAGGTGTACATTTTTGTCATTTGTTACCGACAGGTGTGGAACCTCAGTCAGGTAAAGAAGAAACTCTTCGGTGAAATATCCCTTCAGTATATATCAAGGTGAGTGTAGAAAACACATACAAAACTAAACATAATGCACATACATTTGTACACACATGTATATAATAAGATACATATTGTATATTGTAGTTCTATTAAAATTGGGATGCAATTTGAAAATGCACGAAACTTTAGACTAATTAAACTCAGACCACAAACTAGGCACAAAGTAAATCAAGTTACCCAACTATCCATCTCCCTATTAGCATCAAAAGTCGGCACCTCGTTACACCGAAGCGCGCCTAAATGCATTAAACTCGCTCGGACTGAGTCGCGGTGGCGAATTAGTCGGCTCTTTGTGCAATCAGGCGAGCCCTTCGCGCCCTAATGAATATGAATACGGGTGAATACGCTTCGTGAACACCACCCGCCCGACGCAACTCATTAAAGTTACTGTGGGTTACACAGTACAGTACCAACATTATGTTAAAATATATTTTTAGTTTTATATGCGTAATTATGTACGATTTAAGACAGTTTTTATATCTATACCATCGCTCTTTCGAAAAAAAATATGGAAATAATTAAAATATTTGCGATTATTTTAAACTTTATTATGTTCTGGTATGAATGGTAATAAAAATAACCTTAATTTTGAAGTTCAATCTTTAGAGTTGTATGAGAATTAGGTGTTTATGGTGCTTGGAGAACAAACAAATGAAACCAAATGAAAATATTATTAGGTATGCATTGTTTAGGGGATTGCTTTTAAAAGTCAAAACGACAAAATTAAGTTCATCTTGAGTATAAATACTAGTTAGACACTTTAGTGGCATTAAAGTGACTTTTCATACCGTCATAATATTTTTCAACTTAACATTGTTTTATTTATCGTATGATGTTAAAACATAAAATGTTTATTTTTATCTCGTCTTTTACGTTTTACACATGTTAAGGTGCAAAATTTTGTCCTGTATTTTTTTTAAATAGGTAGGCTTTGTTACATTACATTGTAACATTCAGACATCTTTCAGATATGAATACGCAAATTAAACTTCTGTTACAGTGGGAACTAACTAGTGTCTGTTAAATAAGTGTAGCCATGATATTATTTTCATATTAATTACAGCTTTAACACCCACCAATCTGAATAAAGTATTTTTTTTTATTCTGAATCTTTAGAAAAATAATTAATCTATTTATAATTAAGTTTTTGAATATACGGAATGTCAAAAATGGAACAATTCGTTTTTCAATATGGTAAAAAACGACGCCACACGCATGTATATTCCTAAAGAGGTATGCAGAGATGTGAATGTGAAATTACCCAAACTTCAAAAACAAAGGATGAGCTAAATTTTGCTGATTTTAAAAGTATCTGTTCTTCTTTAAAGAACTTTTAAGTATCTGTCCCCTTTGCTAATTTTCTGTGAATAAACATAAAGATAGATTCTTGTAAGATGTCTCTAGATTTGACTTGGTATAGGTATTAAGTACTAAAAAAATAAAGATATTTATGGGTAATGAATGTTATCATAATCATAAAAATTTGCAAATAGTGGGTTGTAAAAATTATATCAATTGAAAATTTTATGATATTCAGTTTATGCATAGTCAGTCCATCTCTTCCGCATAATGAAAACTCTCGACTTATTTGAGTTTCAACTATCAGCAGCAAGTGGCTTTATATACGCGAGTTTTTACCGACTACCCGTTATGACCTTGATAAGAGTAAACATATTGTATAATAATAACGTAGTTGCATCATATTTATAATACAAAATGTTCAAATCGATGAAATTTTGAATTCATGTCCTTGAGCCTGACATCTATGCTTCTGGTTTCAAATTTTCTACATTAAAAACTTTCATACTAGACATTCCCGAATAATTTTGACCATCGATAATTTTACGGAAATACTGGCAAAACAGAATTATAAATTACGACATGCGTGAAAATTTCACATGAAAAATGTATCCAAGATTTGAAAGAAGTAAAATTGTAATGTAAATTATTGAAACGACAAACTTTAAAAAAAACTATGTAAGGTATAACGTCAAGACTTCCGTAGGAAATTAAAAAATATACAGTTTTAATGTTAACTATTCCACAATAGTCTCGTAAAAGTATTCTTAAGTTTAGAATAATACTGATCGTATTACCTTGAAAATATATTGAACACCACGTGATTCCATAAATTACTCTTCAAATAATCAAAAATTTAAGAACATCGCTTACCGATAACGGTATAAATTATCAAAATTAGATTAATTATTAACAAAAATTCTCTGAATCTCGTTTACAACGCCATCAAGTGCATTAGTGCATCAACCCAACTGAAGAAAAATAAAACGCAATATACGTCACTGTCCGCCTTAAAAAAGTTGATTGTTAAAATTGACACAACAAAAGTAAATACTCATTAGAACGTTGATAAAGTCTGTCCAGAATAAGAGTGGACTTGGGATTAATAAATTAATCATAAATCCCCTTTAAACTCATTGGTAATTTGGACATGATATATTATGTCATTACTCAAAAATACAACAGCTTAAATATTTACAGTAAAAAAGTTTAATGTGCTGATCCCAATATCACACACAGAATAAATAAGTTCTGTCACTCTACCGGTAGAGATGTGCAATATTTTTAATCCAATAAAAAATAAATAAGTTTGATTACAGTAAAATAATTATGTCTATAATTTATGATGTACACTAGATCAATTAGTAATTAATTTAGTCAAAATATTGGTTATAAAATTAAATATTTTTGGTTCAGCAATAACTAAAACTAAAAAATAAAAACATCGTTCTAGAAAAATCGTTTAGGTATTTCTTCCATTGTTTCATCTGCAGACAGTTTAATTTACATATTTACTTATTGAGATTTTTTAGATATTTCAGTTGTCCATATGCCTATGTTAAATAAACGTCCAACATTGCAGACTTTGCAGTCCTAGTATCCTATCACAAAGGCTATGAAAGATAAGAAAATTTTATGGTAAATTTTATAAAAATACTCAAGTTACATTTGACTACAGACCTGTTCTCTCATGAAGGCGCGCCCCTCTGCAGTCAATTATTGATGCGCATTTGTACGGATAGATCTCGTTTTTACACAATGTCTTCGCGTGGATGTATAAACAGTAATACAACAAAATGTTAAATATAATCGCTTTACTAGGCAGAAGTAGTTGCAATTACTCTTTAAAAATATAGGGGCGCTATTTTGTGAGGGTTTTGAGTACAATAAGGTTGTTTGTGAGAATTTTTTTTCAGTTGAATCCGAATGTTATATTCAATATATCTTTTGTTATCTTACATATGGTGTACATACAGCAAATTTATCTATTATTAGTAAATAGCTTAATATTTTTTTTTTATTTGGCTCACCATAGATTATTTATCCATACTGCAGTGTAGAAGCTACGTAGCCTTGATTATTTTATAATTTTTTTTTTGTATAATGGATCATGAATCTGAAATAAAGTTTAATATTTATTATATTATTATTATTATTGATAGGCATGGAGCGCAGCTTCAACAGACAAGCTTATTTGTCTTCTTCTCTTAAGCGCAATTACAAACCTATTTAACTTTGTACATACATTTGAACATGAAATTTTCAATCACACTTGTTATCAATTTCAACCTCAAGAAATCTAGTGGTATCATCTTCTTCAAATATGTTAGATTGGAATTCAGCGTTAATAAATTGAGCATTTGCACTTAACATCATTTTAGTTGTAATTACTTTTTTTTTGTTTAACTAATTTATGACAGTTGGGATGGTATTGTTTACTTCGTCATCAAATTTGTTTTTGTTTACTTTAAACTAATAGTTGTGTCATCATATATATATAGGAATAGGTAATAGAACAGGCCCCAAAATGTTTTCTTATGGAACTCCGCTTTGATTAAGCTTAAAAACCGATTTGTATATAATTTTCTTAATCTTCTGATACATGCTCCTTCTTGAGTAGTCAATCATTCCTCAAACACATCCGTAGAAGACAGAGAATCAATACATTTTTGAATCACTATGTTTACAGCTACCATTAAACCTTGCATTAGGTAAAGCATATTTTTTGGGCTACGAATGCTATCAAAATGTGCATAGAATAGCCCCACAATACAATTCCACAACCGAGTACCAAAGAAACGTATCGTGGTAAGCAATAAGAGCTGCTACGCGTAAAACAGTTTGTCGTATATTGAGTATCTCAAAATCAAAACTTTACATATTTAATAATAAATACTTTTAAAAGTATCCTTAAAAACATTTAATAATATTTAAATAAAACACTTAAAAAAGCATAAAATTATATATCTAGTGACAATTCCGCCTAATTTTCCTGTCATCTACGTGACGTCACAAACATCACGCAGCCTAACCGGAAGAATATCCGACTAGTTTCGCTTCTAAACGAAGCATCTTCAGGAGGTCTTGACTCACCGAGCGCACGATTCTCGATCGTGCGCTTTTTTAATGTTTTTTTTTTTTATATTATTTAATGTTTTTTAGGATACTTTTAAAAGTATTTATTATTAAATATGGATTTCCGCAAAGTAACGCCTGAATCTATTCATTACTTTACATATTCTTTCATTATGACGGTTAAACTAAGAAGATATTTTTTTATGTGTGTCATATGTGTACCATTACGCTTTACGAGTATCTACGATCTGTAGCTATCAAAAACAGAGTCACTTTAATCTATATTCCGGTAAGTCGAAAGAACCATGGAACCGGTAGCAAGCGTGCCCCTAATATTAAGAAGGCAGTTAGCTGTTAGCACGTCTTAACAAATGTTTCTTGTAAAATTAAGCCGATGTTTATCTAAGCGGTAATAAGGGATCGTGCTCTTCATCTGTACGCACGTGCACTAGTATTAACGAGCAGACGAAGTTATTCTTAAAATTATGATACATGAGTATAAAATTGTATGGCTCAGTGTGCCGAGTTAGAAAAGATTATAACTATTAAAAAAATGTAACCTATTTTCACGTAGAAATAATAAATGTACACCAACTAACTTAGTAGTTAAATGGAAAAATCTATGTACAATTGAAAAGTTATATCTCAATTGTTCAATTCATTATATTAACAGATGATAAAAATATTAACATAAAGTATAAATCTATTTAGGGTTTACATAACAAATACATTTATATACTCTTTGTTGGGTATATACTCACTTTGTCTGTACATAAACTCATTTTTTTATGGAGTATGGTAGCGGATCGCGCACTCTCGAGGCCACCCTGATGTTAAAACGGTCACCTCTGGCTACGACAGATGCCTTACCTCACAAATGACGCCAACTCGGCCATACCCATCAGCCCGATATACATAGATGTTAAGTCTCATATGGCGGTAATTTCATATTTACTTGGATGTCAAGGATTGCTGCTGGAACACGCTGCAATGTTCTTGGCGACAGATTTTCTACTTGAGGGTGGCAAGTATTCGTATTCTTACAAAATTTCCTTCCACCATGCGGCGAAGCTCAAACTGGCGGTGGGGATTGGATACGACACAGTGAGTCCATATAGTTATTATCGCTTGGCTGTCACTGTTTCATAACCTACCCACCACAGCATATGTTTACAGTGATCTTGGCTCATTTAAACTCCATGTCATTTAAATTCCAGATCAGTTTTATGACTAAAGCCAACGTTATCTAATCAATACAGGTGATAGGGGCAAACTACTTAAAGGGGAACAATGGTTAAGTCGTTTTATTTCGGTGGTTTTCTTTTGGTTCCTTGGGCCGTACATATTGCAATTTTACTTGGGTTGCAAATGAATTGTTTTGATATAATAATTTCGTCTGTTCCCAATTTTTGTACAAAAAATCTTAAGTAAAAGTTAGAATAAACAAAATATAATTAAACTTTATTAGAAATAAACTGTTATCCAATTAATAATTCGAAATTATCACTACTAAAGGAATATGAACAGAAAGTGAGCAGCAATGCCTTCTAAAGCGTACACTGCGAACCCAAAGCTTGGCAGCCGAAGCATGTAGATTATGGCAACCCTCCTCAACACGGTCTTCCCCCAGGGAAGTATTCAGCAGTGGAAAATCCAGCTGTTTCAGTACATTACAGTAGATTACAGTACCAACAATCTATCAATAACCTACAACAAATTCAGTCAATAACCTACTTTCAACTCAAAATGTAAGTCAAAGTTAGGAGGATAGTTTATAGATTTAAAATCCAAATTTTCAATTTGTTTATTGTTCAAAATAGGTGTCTACTTTATTTGTTCACGTTTGAGTAGAAGTAAGTAGTATAGCGACAACTGTATATTTTGACGAAATACCTTATTTTTTGAGGAGATCTGAGCATGATTTATCTTAATTGCCACATGCGCTCATCCTAGACATAATTTTATGAAGATTTTGGTTGTTTCTAAGTAATGACGCAATCTTTCAACATACATCTATAGCTTAAACGTGTCCACCCACATGCAAGATGTGAGGTGATCTCTTTAATGTTGTGGTCAAATTTTTATGAATAAACTGTGTGAAGAAACTTGTTCAGCGTATACAATTTTTGGCTTTGCAATACCGCTGTCTGATGGTGCAATCTTTGTTTATTATTTTTAATAACATACTATTCCATTTAAATCTTTGAAAATAAAGAACATATTTTCAAGAAGCATATCAAGGAAACTTAACTTAACTTAAACTTAGGAAGTATCTTCCAAACCTTACCTGTTACGGTCAGAACAATAATAGTACCTTCTCCAATTCATTGTTTCATATTATTTTTCCATGAGAAAAACAATTCTAATGTTTACGAAATTATCGGACTTTATTATAGTAATGGCCCGTGGAGTGCCTGGCTAGAATGTCATCCCCACATCTCTTCCTATGGGTATCGTAAAAGGCGACCAAGGGTAAACTATACCGGAAGGTAGGCAGCAGCGCTTTCTGAGGAACTGCTTGCTGCCTTACACTGCGATACCAAAGTCGCCAGCCAAGGGCGGACATCATGGCATACTCTCCCGAAACGGAAGAGGCTGTGTTCAACCGTGGACAATTCAGCTGATACAGTACAGTACAATATAAAAAATATCAATTCAATTCCTATAAAGTTGCATGACGAGATGACGTAAAACTGAATGGATTCTAATTCGTGTATTCTGATTCCTTATCAAACGCCATAACCGATCTACTGAGAACCTTCACCTCTATTTATTTGTAAATAAGATACTAAGTAGATAAGCACGCGCTGTGATAACGTATTTAGAAAACAGTTGCCTTTTCAGAACTGACATGTCTATCTGTTAAGAACTTTTATATTTAGCTAACAGCAAACTCCACTCCTACAACTATATTATTTATACATATTGATAATATCAACCTATTTTTATCATTAGAACTGATGTGCGAAGTTTGCAGTAAGAAAAATGCCGCTACAATAACTGGTTTCCCGTGGGGTGCCGGGCTAAAATTTCACCCCCCATCTATACCCGTGGGTGTTGTAGGAGGCGACTAAAGGTCACACCAGAAGGTGAGCTACTGCTCACCTTCTGGTGTGTCTGCTTTTGAGGAACTGATATCTTACACTGCGATCCCCAAGACCCCAGCCAAGCGTAGGGATTAAGGCAAACTAGTGTTCAGCATTAGACAATGCAGCTGATCCAGTAACTGGTTAAAACGCTTTATCAGAAGAAAATATAATATCCTAAAATACCAATGCAGATTCTATTAAACACATCAAAACCGCTAACAATGAAATTGAAAATGGATTCGGAGACGAGCTAAAGGCTCCAGTAATCCTTTAGTCGGTCCCGTCAGCGGTTCGCGAGAGACATTTGCAATATTCTTAAAAACATTCGGCTTGGGTCGATTCGACCCCGATCGACTATCCGATATTGTAGGGAATTTGCAATTTCTGTAATAAGTTTTAGCGCTTCGGATATGAGGAAAAGAAAATGTCATGGTAGGGTTACAAATGTATTGGAATGGGGAAGCTAGGTGGCTAGGGCTAACTTAGGTATAATATTTCATGGCTTTTAGTCTTGAAAACCTTTAAATGATTTTATACTATCAAAACTAAACTTAATAACATAAGACATATAATAATTAAGAAAAATATATATGGTACCGGAAATGTATGAAACGAAAAGGAAATGTTTCAAAGATTCCTTAAAACATTGTTTCCTGGTGAAATTTATGTATTTCCTAGGAATTTTATGCAATTCCGGTATGATAATAGGGAATAAAAAATTGTAATCGAACACCAAATGTAGTAAATTGTCACCAAATAAAGTAAATTATCATTAAATCCTATTTAACACTTAAAAATAAATTGATACTAAAATAAAGCCAAGGTGGACTAGATTGCAATTGGTTAGCCATCTTAGCTTATTATATGAAATATGTTCAGTTAGGTTATTTTTCCCAGTGAAGGTTACAAACCGGTCACCCAAACATATTTTACATTAAAACATAGTGCATAACTAAAAATAAAAAGTAAAACATCGCATGGTGGAAGGACATTTTGCTCGCCTAGCTAGCTACCACCCTCAAGTAGAAAATCTGTCGCCAAGCACCTAACGATGTGTTCCTACTACAGTCTTTGAGAGCCAGTGAAACACAGGCACATGAGACTTAATAACTATGTCTGAAGTGCATCTGTTATAGGCAGAGGTTAGTCCGCTTAACATCAAGTGGGCTTCGAGCTTGTTCCGTCATAATAACATAAAAAACATAAAAGATGTCGACATGCAGTTGATTATGTAACAAGGTTGATTGCCAAATACTGCATCAAGGCACAAAATCTGACACTGGGGTCAAGATGGGACCAACACGGACTCATAATCCTGACGAGGCGTACCACTTGCCAAAAGCCCTCTCCATAAAAAGTTATGTCCAAACACAATGTTTTAATAACGCCAACTACATCTTTCAAATTTTATTGTATCTAAACACGAACTGAATTATGGATGCAAAGCAAACATCAAAACTGGTACTGATGTACTTGATCAGTCAAAAAACAAAATAAAATGAGACGTTATTGTAAGAAAACATTTCCCTAACCATTATTTCACTGCCTAACGATATCTGCCTAAAGACCATCGTCACAGACAAGACAAAATCAATTTCCAATATACGTCTCTACGTATGTAAAATGGAGGAGAAGCGATACCTAGCACATTATATTAAAGAGTGTCACTCGATAGTGTTGACTCTGCGATAGTGGATCCCTTTTGCTTTGTCGTGGAAATCGTATTTTTGGGACCTTTTATTGATATTAGACTTGTTATTAGTCTCTGGGTAGAAGAATTTGATTTTTAGATTAAGTTTCTTTATTCATTTTGCTATACTGCCTTGTTGATGTTGGTATAAGCGGTGCTATGGTATATTGAAGTCCTGGATTCCACGATTGCTGAGCTGGGTCAGATAATTGTCAGATAGTTGACTGATAAAAAATACTCAATTATAGCAGTGGTCTGGTTGGAACTGTGCATGATATAGATGGTTATATGTTCGCTGCCCAATTACATGGAACTAATATATATATTTATATATACCGATAAAATTGTTGTTTTTACACCTCTGTGGAAATGTAAGAATGTGAAATGTTTTGTTACGTTTTATTACCTCATCTGCATCATTATAAGTACGGCTCTAAAATACCAACATCATTACAAAAATAGTATAACATGAGTAGCACAAATTAAGAATAAGAACTACGTAGATATACGTAGGTCGGTAGGTAGACATACCAGGTTCGTAGGGACACTAACGCAAATTAAAAGAAAAATAAACTGGGAGATCGTGGGTTCGGTATCCAAACAAGGTGAGAAACTCTAAAAAATATAATCGCGAAAAAATATACCCTCACTCTATTGTTTACTTGTATTTTATACTTTAAAGGTGTAAATGTACTTGCATATTCCTTGCAGAATTGTTATTAAGTAGTTGTTTAAATTGTATTTATAATGTAATTTGACTTGCCTTGTATAACATCCAAGGTTATATGGTGAATAAATATTTCTATTCTGAAATTTTGTAGTCTAAAAAATATGTAAATAAACCCATAAAATGACATAATAAAAGGTTTAATTAAAAACATTTTTCTGGCATATTTAAAAGAAAGAAATACTTTAATTAAACTTGTATAAGTTTTACTATTAGCTGTAGGAGTATAAAAAGGTATGCAATCGACCAAAAATGTTTAAAGCAACCCTCATCACAAGGATCAAAGATGGAAGCACCAAATTTCTCACCGACCTTTCCCAAATCCTAACAATCGTAATTAATACAACTCTTAACCCGGAAATATCTGTGCACTCCATCAAACTCCCATCGGATCACAAAGGCAATCAGACGAAATTAAACTGTACATTTGAATGCCTGAAATTCTCGGTACAAGTGGCAGAATTACGACCCCTTAGCTTTTAACCCTTCTTGTCATTTGCGAAGAACAAATTAATCATCATCATTTACATTCAGAACCAGTAGCCAGATTTGTTTCTGCGATTATGCAACCCTCGCTTGTTAGTGTTAGGGCGTGGAACAGATTTTGGATGACTTGTTTTAATAGTATCTGATCTTTTTTTTAGATGACGATTGTTATAACTTTTTAATTATTACAAAATAACTACGATTCGTTGTCATTTTGTTATGTAATCCACGGAGAGTGTGTCCTTGCAAAAATAAATATATAAAAAAAAATGCCATTTTAATTTAATAGAAAAAGTTCGACACGTTTTCTACATTTCGTGAAGGAACAAACACGAGGCTTACTGCACTAGTGTTTAGCGGTAATCTATACCTATAACAGATGTAGTTCGTCACAACTGGTTAACTGCATCGCACCCATCACCCTGAGACGAAAAGTTGTTAAGTCTCATGTTCCTGTAATTTTACCGGCACCTTCAAACCGGAACATAGCTGTAATGCGGACATTACTGATTGGTGAAAGAAATAGGTATGGAAGCAGTGATTCCCCGGACGAACTGGCGTAAAGAGTTTTACTGCTATTATAGTTTAAACTAGCCAGTGTTTTGTTTACCACGCAAACTAATGTAATGAAAAGAAAAAAATCACCACAATGTAACGTCACGAAACAGTATATATCACTAAGTTCTTACCAAGTGGGATAAGTTTTCAATGTTTAATCATGGTATCATTCTTCAGAGAAAAATTGTACTTTATTTATAAAAACGTTATTTATACATTCTAATGCATACTATTAAGTTTAATAAAAGCTTACAATATTGTCAATTTACAGGATATTTATGTAAAAACATTTAAATATAATTAAAAACACTTGAAAGATATAATAATAATAGGAAAATGATTGTTTTATTTGACTAGAGTAAAATAACTATGCATTATATTCAACATTGCTCTTAAATCGCTGAAAACCAAGCATGCGAATTTAATGCGGAAGTAGATGTATGTGCAACAGATGTGCGAATTTGCACGATTCTCGATTATTAGAGGCTCCCTTAAAGGACTGTTTATCCATAAAAAACTTTCAATTATAAATTCTGCGATAGCATCATAAAACTCTTAACAAGCTGGTGATTTATGTATGTGGCTATCTGTGCATGCGCTCTCTAACAGAAAAATAGTGCAAATTCTATAAAAAGAAAAAATAATCTTCCATCATAAACAGCTTTAAAACATAAAAGTATCTACGCCATTTTGTCCGGTACCATCAGGGAGCATGGTCCACATCAATTATTGCATTCATTTGTATTTGGCACAATTATTATATTCGTTTGTAGACCGGACCTTTTGACCCCACTCGCCCGTTGAAGGGTTGACAGGGGACGCGTGACGGATAGTGCTAGTCTGTTATTAGTAAGGATTTAAACGTGCTAAACTGTCACCGTCATTATGAATTGTATCACTAACTAGAGACTTCACAGCTGAGTGTAATATTCTGCAGTAATTGCTTTATTTGTCCAATGCGACTTTCGACTAAAGTGTAAAAAAACTGACTTGATATGATTCCTCTATTTTTAAAGGTATGTAGAAAAATCTTGAAATGTTAAGAAAAATCGTGTTCGTGAAAAAGTGATTTATGCCAGCAAAATTTAATCCCGAAATCTGTGATAAAATATCACCATTTCAAACCTGGAAAAGATTTCCAATGAGAAGTTCCTTAATAAACGACGGAAGTTTTCACCGGTTCATTAGTTCCCATCCCCTGCCTCTCCACACTTTGAAAGGCATTCAAGGAAAAGACAGCAAACGTTTGCTTGACTTTAATACCGATGGATTAAAGACACCCTTTGAAATTAAAAATGAAATGAAAATTCTGATGACAAATTCTCCAAGAGCGGGTCTTTTGAACTTACGTTTGTTATTCCAAAATTTATTACCGAAGACAAAAATTATATGCTCCTATTGTTCAACTCTAAAGAAATGTGACCTGAACAATACATTCATAATTTACTTTTCGAGTCATCTATACAGCAGATAAAGTCGTGATAACAAATGGTAACTAAAATAATAAAATGAGACTGTGCTCTGCGGCAAGCGACATATTTCATTAATAAATACAAAACAAGAATCGAAAGATCATACAGGCTCACTTCGCGGTGTCCATACGTTACGGAGATAAAACAAAAGATTGGACATACCATCGGATTTATGCGTTATCGAACGTAGAGTGATGTTCGCGGGGAAACAATGGACGATCGTGGCGCCCCATGTGGTGAAGTGCAGCACTAATGGCAATAGTGACCATGGTGACCCGTAGTGCCATCTAACGGTGAGAGGCTATAACTAATATTTACAGGTAAATGGAAAGACAAGATAATAGCCGTTTTGAATAAACGTTGGAACTTTAGTAACGCTTATTACGCAGTATTGATTACATCAAAAAAATATTATTTTTTATATACAGAAGTAAATTTTTATCAATCTTCTCAAAAAATAGTTGGGACTTAATACCTAAACCGTAATTTTTACGAAAAAGTTGAATATCTATCTAAAAATCCGCCAAATAGAAAAGCGGCGAGTTTGGCCAAAAATATTCATAAACTGTCATCAGGCGACTGGACTTACGCCAGCTGTGGGGAACCGACGACAAAATATTTCACTGCAAAATACCGACTCAACCAAATCGCTTCTCTTTAAAATCACTTCTGAAAAATTGAGCGGGAATTCCTTTCAGAAAATTAATCTATGACAGAAGTTTCGAAGCCATACGGAAAGTTAAATGGATTCGGGTTGAGGAATAGTACGAGTAATTACCTTTTTGAATATTTTTCGAGATAGGTAACCTATTTAAATTAACTTGTACATTTAAATATTTCAGTGACATTCAAAATATGATTTGAGGAAGAAGGAAAATATTTTTTATTGGATTTTTTTCGTTATAAAACAGAACCTGCAACAGGTATAAATTAATTTAAAAAGATAAAAACAGACTGCTCATTATATCGATTTTTCTTAAACGTTTTATAGTTCCACTGAAATTAAAACTGTAAGTTATATATATTTATGGAATTATTTTTAAAAGTCTTCATTTTAGTAATTAAACAACTTTAAACGGTTTAAATCGCGTATATTTGTCATTATTTTTGTCCCGACGTTTCAAACACTTTGCAGTGATCGTGGTCACGGGGTGACTAATTGATTTTATTTGTCACATGAGTTATTAAGAAATTATTTGGTCTACCGTCAGAAATTTTTATATTAATCATAACGTTCCCTATTCACGCAGTATTCGCTCACGGTGTCCAGAGGTCTTGCAGATTTGTGTCGGCCATGAGATTTAATTAATTTAATAACAGGATCCCAAGCAGGTGGTACTTGCCAACCATCATCTCTATTGAAATTTGGGTACTTTTTGATTTCAATTGCCTCGCGTAACATTCTTGGCATAAACCGGGTCTCTCTGGCAAGGATTTGTGGGTTGTCGAACCGAATGTAGTGGTTGGGTTTGTCCTGGGCATGTTCACAAACCGCAGACTTGGTCGAGCGTCTGTTCTTCATGTCAGCAATGTGTTCTTTTACCCGGATACCAACGCTCCTCTTTGTTTGCCCAATGTATGACAGCCCACATTCACAATCAAGTTTGTAAACACCTGCATCTTGTAGGGGAATATTGCACTTAACAGGTCTTAAAAATTGGTTGATCTTCTTGTGCGGCTTGAAGTAAGTTTTTATTGAAGCTCGTCTTAAGATATTACCAATTTTGTCTGTGACACCCTTGATGTAAGGTAAGATGGCAGGTTGTCGCTCAACTGTGGCAGGCTTGGGCCGGCTTCTGTGACGCATACGTGGGAGCTTGTGATTATTGCTTCGCAGTACTTGTTTTACATACTGAAGCTCCTCCTTGAGATGGTCAGTGTCGCAGATGCCATGTGCTCTCTGTAACAAAGATTTGCCTACGGTAGCCAACTGACATGGATGGTGATGGGAGTTACCATTGAGATATTTATCTGTATGGGTGGGTTTCCTATACACTGTATGACTTAGGGAGTTGTCAGGATTCCTGATGACTAAAACATCAAGAAAAGCTAAGCATTTATTGACCTCAGGCTCCATTGTAAATTGAATTTTGTTATGTAAAGAGTTTAGATGGTTAAGAAATGCAGAAACTTTATTACTGGGGAGGATGGTAAAAGTATCATCTACGTACCGTTTATAGATCTTCGGCATAGCCACAGCTGTGGAAAGAGCTCTCTCCTCGAAGTCCTCCATGAAAATATCGGCAACAACGGGGGAGACTGGAGAGCCCATAGCTACACCATCAATCTGTATGTAGAACTTATTTTCCCAGAATAGATAGCCAGATGTTAGGCAATGTTCCAGTAATTCTGCATATTCCATGGGAAGGTCATTCTCACTAAGTCTTTTCTTGACAATTTCAATGCAATCATGTACAGGTAGGCTGGTGAATAACGACTGTACATCAAAGCTGACCATAACTTCATCATCAGTCAGTTGTAGATTTTTCATTTGACTGACAAAGTGGTAAGAATCCTTGACAAGCGCACTAGTTTGACCGCGAAGTGGAGACAGTATCTTAGCAAGGTGTTGAGCTAGTTTGTATGTTGGTGAGTCAATTTGGCTTACGATTGGGCGCAAAGGAACGTCTGTCTTGTGTATTTTTGGTAATCCATACAGTTTTGGTGGTTTCACACACGAAGGTACCAGTGCCGTGACGTCTAACCCAAGAGTATCGGAGTATTTACAAATTATTTCCTTAGTTTTTGTTACCATTTTAGCTGTTGGATCGCTTTTTACTTGTTTATATGTGCTTTCGTCCGACAAAAGTTCTTTTATTTTTAGGTTATAATCCGACGTATCCATGATTACAGTGGAATTACCTTTATCTGCTCGAATAATTGTTATGTCTTGGTTCTTGCGTAGGTTGGTAAGTTCAAGATATTGTTCACGAGGTAGATTCGGTGTGGGCGCTTTACTTCGACGCAAAACAGCAGAGATATCTTGGCGTAACGCTTCGTGATTTAAAAATATAAGATTATTTGCTTCAGGCGGTATAAATATATAAAACAAAATTATTTTTATAAACTTCTGCGCAATGATGAAATAAAATCTAAAGGTTAACCTATATCTTTTACATGTGCTGTTAGTGACTTCGTTTTGTTTCTGGTATCTTGTAAATTATATATTACGGGTGATTTTTTTGAGGTGACCGTGTATGGTCCGGTATATTTACACACAACTCCCTAAGTCATACAGTGTATAGGAAACCCACCCATACAGATAAATATCTCAATGGTAACTCCCATCACCATCCATGTCAGTTGGCTACCGTAGGCAAATCTTTGTTACAGAGAGCACATGGCATCTGCGACACTGACCATCTCAAGGAGGAGCTTCAGTATGTAAAACAAGTACTGCGAAGCAATAATCACAAGCTCCCACGTATGCGTCACAGAAGCCGGCCCAAGCCTGCCACAGTTGAGCGACAACCTGCCATCTTACCTTACATCAAGGGTGTCACAGACAAAATTGGTAATATCTTAAGACGAGCTTCAATAAAAACTTACTTCAAGCCGCACAAGAAGATCAACCAATTTTTAAGACCTGTTAAGTGCAATATTCCCCTACAAGATGCAGGTGTTTACAAACTTGATTGTGAATGTGGGCTGTCATACATTGGGCAAACAAAGAGGAGCGTTGGTATCCGGGTAAAAGAACACATTGCTGACATGAAGAACAGACGCTCGACCAAGTCTGCGGTTTGTGAACATGCCCAGGACAAACCCAACCACTACATTCGGTTCGACAACCCACAAATCCTTGCCAGAGAGACCCGGTTTATGCCAAGAATGTTACGCGAGGCAATTGAAATCAAAAAGTACCCAAATTTCAATAGAGATGATGGTTGGCAAGTACCACCTGCTTGGGATCCTGTTATTAAATTAATTAAATCTCATGGCCGACACAAATCTGCAAGACCTCTGGACACCGTGAGCGAATACTGCGTGAATAGGGAACGTTATGATTAATATAAAAATTTCTGACGGTAGACCAAATAATTTCTTAATAACTCATGTGACAAATAAAATCAATTAGTCACCCCGTGACCACGATCACTGCAAAGTGTTTGAAACGTCGGGACAAAAATAATGACAAATATACGCGATTTAAACCGTTTAAAGTTGTTTAATTACTATGTGTAACAATCGCGAAAACCTAAGACAACATTAAGTCTTCATTTTGATGCTCTACTTGATGGATTTGGAAAAATATAAACTTTTTCATCTCACTATTTGGCTTCTGAAATCCGTCTAAAAACCTAGTGTCACTTGCACTATCAAGACGACTCTAATGATATCTCTTACATCCAAATCGGTTAAGCCGTTTAGAAGTTATCGTGGAATAAAGAAACTCAGAAATATACATACATACATACATGAACCCAGAGAACATTACTCTCCTTTTTTGGACAGTCGTGTAAATACATGATATTTACAACAGATAGATGAGACGTTAACAATGTACAAACAAAATAGAAATGACCTATTGTGTCTATCAACTTTTAAAAGGGTGTACATTGAGACAGTAAATTAGTCATGTATCAAAAGATTCATGTTATAGTAGTAAATTAATATAAAAATTGAACGTCATCTACTAATTTCCCAAATATACCGTACTAGCTTCCCGGGCGCGGCTCCGCCCGCGCGTATGTCGGCTATCGCGCGAAAACATTAACCTCTTTTTGCGCAGTCGGATAAAAACTATCCTATGTTTTTTCCCGGGTCTCAAACTATCTCCATACCAAATTTCATTCAAATCGGTCCAGTAGTTTTGGCGTGAAAGCGTAACAGACAGACAGACAGACAGAGTTACTTTCGCATTTATAATATTAGTACTGATAGTACTGATGAAATACAGCATTTGTCAGTTGAGTTAAGTTGTTATATTACTAACGTAAACTCACACGGTGTTACGTCTTAAAGTAATAAAATTATAGCACAAAGTTTCGTCTGGAAAGGGTAAGGTTCCGGTGGCAGAATGGAATAGGTAATCTGCGCGAAATCGGAGGACGTGGGATCGATACTCGACCGAAACAAAAAAAATGTGCTCTAATTATTTGTAAATGTAACGTAAACCTTAAAAATCCATAACAACCCTTATTCCACTAATGCGGGGTCGTTTATGTACACTGATTATGTCCAAGAACGGCTCCAGATCATATTAAGCGAAATGTTTATTTCTACAATACAATAATAGGACAGCACAAGAACTTTTTAAATGCCTTATAGGCTAGTCTTAGACCACAATCTCACCTTATGGTAAGTGATGATGTGGTCGAAGTTTGTAAACAAGCTTAACTTAAATTGGGATCAATCTTATAATGTTATATAAGTAGCTACACATAAGTCTCAGATTTTGATTTCAGGTTTTAGAGTGGCCTGATACCAAGCCTCCAATCCTCCTTGGGTATCCTGTTTTTGGCCACTAAGGGCGACTAGATTATATAGTTAAGAACTATTGTGTACAATATTGTAACATACCATATAGCATGTCAAATGTGCAGCATCGCGGTGAATCGGCGACCATTTGCAGAATTGGTTTTTTTTTCTTAAAATCCTTTTTAAATATATCCAATTATAGGTTAAGGTACTGCAGTCGTGACTTTTATACCGGTGAACTGTACGGATTAGCAAAGACACATTTAAAAAAATTATCTATTGTTCTTAAAGAAATACACATTGACCAACCAAAATACAATGGGTGACTCTACATATACTGCCCTTGTCTACCTGTACGATAAAAGCGGGCTGCTTGATTTTAACTCATTTTGCTGGGTGTGGTACAGACATGTTTTCCTAAAACTTACGATAGACATTGCGATATTAATTCTAATTTCATAGTTCAATGCTTGATAACAAACCGTTATTTTTAGAATGAATATAAAATAGATAATTTTATATAAGCTTGCAAAACTTTGCAGTTGTTTTTTTATTGCTCCTGCTTAACTCCTTTATTTCTAATCAAAATTATCTTGCAATATCCGTGTTTCATTTAAACATTATGTGCACAAAAAAAAAATATTTTTAGCATTTTTTAGCAACAGAAGTGATATTTTTGGGGTTTCGTACTAGAAAACGGAATTCTATTACTTTAAGCTTCGGTAGTCCGTCCGTCCTCTAAAGGGAAAACTTTGGAACGGTAATGTGAAGACGATTGAAATTTTCATATAATAACAGCAAATATAAATAATAATAGCAAATAAAACGGGGTCACCATTAACGTTGTTTGTTTTTGCTCTATCTTAAGAGCAGTAACACATTCGTTTCAAACTTAGTACCTATATGGTATAAGTCCAATATTTAACGCATAGTTACAATTAATAAAAACCGGTCAAGCCTGGGTCAGACTCTAGCGAAGGATCTCAAACTGTATGAAAAACTATTTCTAGTTTATTAATTTTATTTATAATAAATATTTTAAGATAAATAAGAATTGCACTTTTATGAATTTGTATTTTTTTTAATGGCATCATTACATCAAGCAACAAGATGCATCCATTTGGAATAGACAAAAAATAATACATAACTATGTGTAGAAATAGCCCAACTGAAGCACACAATTAAATGAACAGACTTAAAATAGTAACAAATTACAATGGTTTCTAAAAATATATTAATCAAATATTTTATTTAGTTTTTTTTCTTTTTTGAGCTGACGCGACGAATATACATGTAGATTAATTTAATCAAATATAAACGAGCTTATTCGAAAATGTCGAAGCTACAACATATCAAACAACTTATGAACACGAAATAAAAAAAAACTGAATGCTCTATTCAGTGATATACGAACCGAACTACATTACTGGAACATAAACTTAACTGCTTGGTACGCAAGACGGGTTATAAAATATATTACTATAATCCTGAACGTTCCTTATTACAAGGTATCAAATAGTGCTCACTTCCGCATTTCTCCCCAACTCAGCCATTACTAAAGTCACTAGCTGGCTTTCGTTATTTATGTCTCGCATTAAAAACAAAATGATATGCCTTCGCCGCTGAAAATCTAAAAAGAATAAGCAATAAAACGATAAAACCCAAATCTGATACATACTAGGGCCACAGGCTCCGCTGGGAGTGCGAATGGGACAGAAATATAGATCGGCGAAATGAATACGACGCTACTGTTTCATCTCTCACCTCTATCGGTCTCTAATCTTTGAACCGACCTAACTGTTTCACACAATAAAACTAAAATAAACCTTATCGCTAAGCACAAAACGTGAAATTCAGTTGTAGATTACAACAAATGGATTTGAGATTAATATAGTACCGAGTGCCACCCCGTCTCAAGCCACCCCATTCGGCGCTCAGCATTCAAATAGGAATCGAATGGATGACCAAAACATAATATCTATGGAAGATTCAGGGCCATAAATCAAATGAGAAATAATCTGTTTCGGAACGAGATAGTCGCCGATTCCGTGCGTCCATAAAAACGCAAAGCGTTTTGTCTGATTGAAATCGTTACAGCTTTTTTCCGTGGCACTATTTCCTTTTTTATTTTCCTTGATGTATAATCAATGTGTTAACGGATGGCCGCGGCGGACGGAGGCTCGAGAGTAGATTTGCCACACAAAAGATTCTGATATTGAGTTCGAAAGTAGTTTCTTTTTTCGTTTTATGTTAATGGGAGTTTTGGCTGAGAGCGGTAATGGCGAGCTCGAATAAATGTCGCATTTTAGTCTGGAACACATGCGACTTAAACATTGTCGTTGTTTACGACATCTGCGAACACATTTTATGGTTAAACAAATTTTTTGAATTGCCTGGAGATCATTTTTATTCTCATATTTTGACACCCACACGGAAGATTTTGTCGCGGAAAGAGTTTGAGCCTTAAAATGAGGTAATTTAATTTCGTAGGTACTATAAATTTACAATTCAAAAATCGAATTCAAAATCATGTCATCTCATTTCACTAGATGCAAAGCCTTTATTGCAAACAAATCCCAATATCGTCTATCAAAGATAGGTAATTATGAAATTTAAAATTAATATTATCTACTCAGTAACATAAGTTGACCTATAAAAATTATAACTTTATTTTAAATGATTTTTCTAGATGCTTCTGAAGCAATGTTAGCCGATAGGTAATTAGCTATGGACTGCCGTGCCGCAGGTTTATTAGCTTGAGCTTCACCGCATGGTGGATGGACTTTTATGGTTTATACCTAACCTGACTCGAAATCCTAACCCTGTCGAGGGTTAGGTTAGGAACTTGAAAACAAATATTAGGTATATTTGTTCCGTACCTAATCCTTTTCCCAACCTGACCCTACGTATTGTTCCGCTGCGGGATATGTCGGGCTCGACACCAACAACTACTCCCACAGCAGCAAGTGCCCCAAGTGCTACCGACTAAAAACCACACGGTGTTCCTACAGGACGCCTTAATGCTTGGGCCACGGGAACGTTTGCGAACTCTACCGTGGTCCACGCAGCGTTAGCCCACTTTGGGTCCCAATCTCGTGATGAAGGCGAAGCTGAAGCTACTTCGCCTTTATCTTCCTTGAGGGGCACGCGGAAACGCCGCGCGCGCCACCTAGAGGTCGTTTACGTATTGTTCACAACGTAACCCAAATAACGATAAAGGTAGTTTTTCGCATCTATTTATTCTTTTATTAAAGGTACTTCCAAAAACTCTTTCAAATTATCTGATCTTTTTTATTTTGTTGTCAATTGGTGTATTGTATGTGCTGTTGTAAGTAATTAAAAACTGTGCAATAAATGTGAAATACAATAAATAATCAAACAGTAAGTCAATACATCGATATCATAAAGTATATAAATTGGTTGCATTATTTCCGTCAATGAGCTGATAAATTATTAGGTAGGTATTTGTTTTATTTAACAGAGTAATGTCTGATGTATCAGTATTGTGTGGTTTTAATTTGATAAATAGAAATGGTGCTATTGTTTTGTTACAAGCCTGACACCAGTACACAAAGAAAAGAAAAACCAATAAAAGAATTGCGTGGTTACGTAACCTAAAGGAAAACAAAGCCGATATAAAATCCCTTCAAACCGGAACACAGTAATTGCGAACACTACTGCTTGGCGGTAGAAATACATATGGGGTCAGTACCGGACTAATTCTCACAAAGAGTTCTACTGCTACAAAAACCGATTTTAAAGAAAACTACTAAAAACTTGCTAACGCGTCTGCTAGCAACCTCTGATATTAAGCCAACTGATGCCTACTTTAATAATTAAAAAACGATAAAATTCCCAGCAGATTGCACCATGTGGTCAACCTGTCCCATAACCACGGCACATGCCATGCTTACCATCTCCAATTATTGCCACGTAAACATAAAAAACACTTTCCTCAAACCCAAATTAAACTAAAACCAAATTTCGATTTTAAAACTATGGAATAAAAGTTCAAATTGTATTGAGCAAAACTTTGTCAGTTTTTAACCATCTGTTCCGGACGATAGCTATCAAAAAATTAACAATTTGTTTAATGTAAATGAAGCGAGGTCAAACTGTCGATAAATTATCGGTACGCTTAGCGATTCCTTGGGACTTTTATGTTCACCGAATGTCACCTTTCCTGTATCGAGTATTTACTTATCGATATAATCGGCCGACGAATTTTAATGGCTTTTTTATTTGTGGCCATACTTTTTGAACAGCTGTGTCGCGACGTTGTATTACGAGTAAATTTTCTTATATTTTATGACTAGCTTCTGCCCGCGAATTTGCCAGGGCTGGCAATATTTGTTCAATACCTTAATATAACAGGCGAGTGTATAAGATCGTTATAAGAGTGATAGATGAAACAGGATTATTCCAAGATGGGCCATGTGGAAATTTATAGTCTCTTTGTCAGTCTACCCTTCTGAAAAAATCTCATTATGATGTGTGTATGTACCTAGTTTTAATTATGCCTTGCAAGTAAGGCGATTGTCATAGTTCGATGTGAAACTGTTTTATTAGAAACATGTTTTATTATCAACACGAAAGCTTGACCACAAATATATGGATCCAACATAAGTAAAAATTATTCGGGTAAAAAAATTCAAACGGCCCTCGAGTTGAAGACTTCAATATACTATTTATCTCTGAAGCGTGTTTCGAGTAAAAGCTGCTTGAGTTCAGAATGCGGTAGGGATATACCTAATTTGCGTTAAAAGCGTTTTGAATTAAGGATTAATACTATTCAGAGAAACACAGAGTATTGAACCCACTTGTATAAATGCGTGACATCCCTAAAGTGTACATTAAAAATGTGGAGTCAGAAGCTCGCGGGAATTCAGCGGCGACTTTAAGAGCCTCCTGGCGGGAGCCCACCCGAGTCCATCACGGAGCTCCCCTTCTTCATTAGGCTTAGCAGATCCGACATATTTCTGGGTATCAGAGGTTACATCTTGTACTCCAACTCAACTTGTACTCAGTCAAAATAGTCAGAAAAAGTGAGTTTCAGTAGACAATAATTAAAAACTAACATAATTATTATAATATATATACTGGACTAGGGTGTTTGAGACGTTAGCTTTCTTGTAACAAAGGGATAGGAATTTTCATAGATTTACCATTTAAAACGCATATAGTATCTTGAGATGAAATGTTTGTTTGTTGTTGTGTGTTTTATACCAGAATTCAGAGTATATTAAATTCACCAAATGTATTTAAATATACGTACATTTAGCCGTTACGGAAGGCAATAACAATAATAACAATATCAATAATAAGCAGACACATTCACAAGACATGTATAAGCTTTTGTTTTTACCGTTTCAATTAATGTTTTAATAAATTAGACATTTTTAGAACGATTATAATTTTTTGCTAGTCCTTACCTAATAATGACATTAGTATAGATATACCACGGAACCGTTAGGTAAGTAGTCTTTTTTTTTATAGTAACGAAAATTTCCAAATCACAGGCTACAGTATCCTATGCCATATTAGCTATCAGGGTATAGGTAACGTCATAGCTAGACAGTTGAAATTTTCACAGATTATGTATTTCTGTTGCCACTATAACTATAAATTTAGAAGCGCTCGTAGTGAATTTTGCTTTGCCGTTCTTAACCGATCAGCTACATCCGCCGCGGTCATGACTTGGATGGGTGATCACTAGTTACATTACCACTGAGCACTTCCGTGCTTTCCTTTCTTTTTGCCAATGCCCGCCTGGCTAGCTACTTACTACCCTTAAGTAGAAAATCCGTCAATACGTTCTCGTTTTGTGACTGTGTCTGAGACCCAGTAATTGTAGCTAAGCCAGTACCAATCTTCGACCATGTCATCACTTACCATCAGGTGAGATAGTAGTCAAAGGATCAGATGTAAATATAAGGCAACATATTGAAACATTCGATACAGCGGGGTTTGTGGTATAAATCCAACCTACGAATGAAATTTGGTAGTCCATACTTACTACCTACTAGGAGTATAACTGCAGTTTTAAAGAAATAACATGGTGGAAAAACCTATAAAGGTGTGAAGGCATGAAAGCGCCCAGTATATGAAATAAAAAAGCTTCACTAGAGTTGAGAACCCTAGAGATGACTCTTTGGGTTTGTTTTAACCAGCGGTATGCCTTTATTAAAGCTAAATACTATATACAAACCACGCATCTATACAACGAAAGTATTTAGTTAGGCTATCTAAAGGAAATTGAAGGCCCACATGCAGTCATAATGCTCCAGCCCAGTATTAGTTGGCAGCGTGCCCAGCATGCTGATAGCATTGCATCTTTAGGGTTGCAATGCTTATTCGTTAATTCAAATAGGTGCCAGTATTTTGATCAAGCGTCGCATAAGCGGTCTGTTAAGTGTGAGTTACTTTTATTAGAAAATGATTGTTGTTACAAAAATAAAGACTATCTAAGTTTTATGTCTTGCTTCAGTACGTCTTATTACAGACTTGCTTACTAAAATTATGCAATTCTTTCAAACATTATAGCTTATATTCATATTTATTGTTTTATTTTTAGTTTAGCCTGACACAATTAGATACCTACATGTTTCACAAGCACTCTTACATAATTTCTTTTTCTTTTCAAATCCCCAAATCAATATACATACCTTAACTATTACATACATAACCTTAGCGCAGACATTGTTATCAATACCTCTTTACAAAAAAGGCCAGAGATTCTAAAATGTAATTGACTGTAACAATTTTACCAGAAGTAGTGATAACCTATTAACTTCACCTATAAGCTTCTGTAGTGGTACCTTAGCTGAAAGAATGGTGTTATCAATAGAACCTTCATGCGTCACTCTGGGCACGTTATTATTTTATTAGCAAATAAGTAATATTTTTTTATTAGCAAGTAAGTATATTATTACTATATTAAGTAATAACAAGCGAATTAGTCTGTGATATATTACAATAAAAGCAAACTAAAAAGTTAATTCCACTGATTACAATGTACTTATCACTATTTCTTATTGTACACGAGCAATTTTAACTTCATCAGCAAAGTTCATAAAATCAGCGCTCATTTATAACTAAAACTTTACAAATCGTGGATCGGTATCGTGCTCACTTTTCATTTACTCGTCATTAAAAAAATGATATATTACATCAAATAAAAAACGCGAATTAACCTAACCCCCATTCCCAAATAGACAATCGCATGTTGACAAGTAATTATCAGAATCGTTCTTTCCCAAAGTTTTTTTAACAGTTTCGTGACTATTTTAAGTAATAAATCTTGGGCTAATGAGATATTTATGCGAGCAAAGTCTTCCTGTCAACTATTAATCCTTCTTTTGTAATAAAATTTGGTTGCATTCTTGTCGATATTGGTAGTAAAGGTCGGCATAAACTGAGTAATGGGGTAGAAAGGCAGTTTTGACTTAACGAATCGGGTTATGATGAATTTTTTTGTTGTTTCGCCTTTGTTACGAGGTGATTAATGTATTGGTACAATTTCCCTGCTTGGTTAAATTAGGTCAGAACATGGCAATATTTTTGCTTGGTTTTACTTTTTTCTTGTTATTCAATGATTAGATATTCTTGTAAGTTGCTACCTATAGATAATAAAATATACGTCGCTTTAATGACAAAGCATAAAAATCATACATTGCCAAAATTAAGTAATTTGTTATTTTTTTTGTATTAGATGAAATATAGTAGATTAGTATCCCAATCAACTTTATTCTCTTCTTAAGCTTTTTAGTTTCCCATGAGAAAAAGCTTGGATTTATTTTAAAGTTTCTTATAACTAAAAGCACCTGGATAAAGCGTTTCTTAATTATGATCATCTGAATGTATTTTGTCCGACATTCCGCAGATTCTCCAAACAAATTTGTTCAATCTCTGTGATGTCTCACGAAATTAAATGGTAGTCAGAATCCTTTAAATAAGCTTATTGTGTAACACAACGAGCCAAGGACAGAAATTTGCTTAATATACATGCTTTGGGATCTAAAAAGTGTAAAGACGCCAAAGAATCAAAGGCACCGACATAGTTCACAGAACTTACCACTTGAAGTCCCGATCTTATAGTTGATAATTGTTGGGCATAAACGGTTCTTGAATTACAAGCCGGAAAACGTAGAGTGCCCATCTTAGTGGACAGATGACAACATGAGAAAAAGGCAAATGTGAAACAGCAGACATCTCCTAGGTGGAGATAACTTGGTGACGATGATGATTAATTGTAAGCCAGAACTACGCAGGTCGTACACAACGTAACTTATTACGCAACAAAATTTGATGGAAAACCTACTTAATTGTTCACATAATATGTGTGAATGAGAATAATACATTCCCTTTTAACTGCAAACGTGTACATAACCGGTACATAATAAAAAAAAAAAAATTATCGCGATTAAGTCCCGTTAAATACTTATAACTATGTACATAACTGTACTAAAAATTATGTTTATGAGAAAATAAATTTAAATTCTGAACAATTATTCGGAGAAATTTAGGTAGGCTTTAAAGTAAAATGCTATGCTGTCACTAATAATTTAAAGCGGAATGCCACACATGGACACTCATCTAAAAAAACACTTTACTGGCTCTTAAGTACTGTTGCCGGAACACACTGTTAGGTGCTTCGCGACAGCTTTTCTACTTGAGGATGATAGCTAGCCAGGCGATTCGCAGAATCCTCTTCCACCATGCGGTGAAGCTCAGGCTGGAAGTGGGTAACGAACCATGGGCCAGTGGCATGGCAGTCCATAGCTAGTACCGGTTTGCTATCACTGCTTCAATAATTTATAAAATATAGTATCTAATAAACTATTAGCTCAGCCGTTACTTTGCGGAAATCCATATTTAATAATTACAAATACTTTTAAAAGTATCTTAAAAAAACATTAAATAATATTTAAATAAAACACTTAAAAAAGCATAAAATTATATATCTAGTTACTAATAACAAATACTTTTAAAAGTATTTGTTATTATTAAACTATTAACCTATAAACGAAACTTTATGTTAAATACCGTTAAAATTGAATTCTATCTCAATATTCCCATATTTAAACGAAATACCACACAAGTATCTGATGAAAGCCATAGATATTTATCTAATAGTAAACTAAACGGCTATTATACGGCAATTAACCGCTCGCGCTTGTTAATGTGATGCACCCTTATGCTAATCTAAACTATCACTTAAAACCTCTTTGTTATCTATTAGTTACAGTCTGAACTTGTATAAATTAACAAGGTTAACTGCTTCCGTATTTCATTGCAATAGTGAAGTAAGCAGGTGGTAAGCACCTGCTGTAAAGCTTGACCAAGCTTGAAAAGTAAACTAAGTAACACGTATCTAAGGAGTTTGCATGATACTGCACAGCGTTTGCCATCCTTAATCTACAGGTTGTTTTCATAAGGTTTGTGGCTATGCCAATAACCTTGAGGCACTGATTATATGGGCGGGCGCAGTATGCTTATGCTTAGATTTTCAGCACCAGACCAAATGTTAACAAAGTAAAAAAAAACATTCTAAAAAAATTACTAATCCAAATTATGATATTTTGCTGGAAATTAATTAATGTGATATTTTGGTCAAAATCACTGCAATAATACGTTCTTGAGAGTTCTTTAGAGTTGTTGCTATATTTTTATAATGATGGTCATTAGATAATCAGAATCTGAAAAGAAACCTTAAATTATTGGACACAAGGATTGTATAGAGTATAGAGGAACCTGTGTCGCTTGAGCTAGTATTTTAACTGTGTTACAGTAAGACAAAGCCCTCCGTTTGTAGGAAACTGATATTTTACTATTAATTGTCTTAATTGAGATTTTCTTTAGTTAAAAAGTATTTAGGCAGATATAAGGAAAGTTTTGACAAAATGAGTATATTATTCAACCCGATTGTATCATTATGGTGTTGAATGGGCGTTAAGAAAGGTTTTAATCGAATGAATTCGTTTTCCGGCAAGTTGTCATTTCTGTTGGTAGTTAATACTCGTTTTATTGGATGATGATAAATATTGATTTCATATATGATGAAGATATAATAATAATATAATAATAATAATTAATAATAAGACTGTTGAAGTGGTACGCGTAGTGCGTCTGAGATTTTTGAAGTACTTAAGTAGGTACAAATGAAACTGAAAAGGTTACAGAACAGGAATCCTATCTACTGAGTGTGGCTTCTCCATTTTTTACTGCTCATAAATTTTCTACTGGGAAACGCTAGCGAAGCGAGCATTCACCCAAAGTTTTACCACAATTCTGTAATGACTGATATCTAAAAACAAGAAATGGAACCGATGACTTGCCCTCTGATGCACGGGAGAGCTCAATTGTAAATGCCCCCAGCGGTCACCCATCCAAGTAATGACCCCAGCGAAAAATCGCTTATCTTAGTTGGAACGATAAGGCTCTTCAGCTCTAAACGCTTCAAAAGTTTGCAGAAGCCAAGCGATTCCTTTTATTTTTCTTACACAATCATTTACATTCGGTGCCACCGCACCAATGAGGCCGTGCCTTTAGGTTTGGTAATGTTTCCTATTTCAATGACATTAATTTCATCTCATGTCAACACACTTATCTAATAAAACAAAACACCACAGATAAAATCAAGAATTCGACACACAAGGCGTGTCCGTCACACCACACTGCGTCTCTAATTTATAGAACTTAGTGTTAATTGCAGTAATGTATAGCTTACATTATAATAAAATACGTATCTTATCATCACATCTATTTGTGTATGTTAAATGCCTATGTTAATTGGAGGAAGTCTGCTCCAATGGAGTTGAATTATTGTGTATCGATGTGTGGGTTTCATGTGGAAATTAATAGGCATGGGTAGAGGTCGCGTTTTTAATCACGTTGATTTCCTGAGTAATCAATGGTGAATGATGTTGGTCGAAGTATACGTAACGGGTTACTGGTTATTGCTAACCACGTTTCTATGGTAGAGTCAATAGAAAAATGACCCTACCGCATGAATATTTTCATAATTTTCGAACCGTTTTACATAACCTACGTTTGTGGAGTGAGATCACCAACATTATATTGTTTTCATATACAATCATTGGTAAATGCTTAGAATATATTGTATGTGCCAATGCCCGCCCGGAGCTCGCACATGAAGCTGCGCACTTGCCCTGATGATGACCATCTGATATGCTCGAAACCTGGGTCATCGTATTCGATTCTTAACGTGAGTGTTTTGCTGGTTAAGTTATAATATTCGAATATTCTTAGGTATATGGACCGTTTGCGATGTTATCTTAATATCGTTTTGGAACTTTGTTCCTGTAGTTCTCTTAGGGATTTTTTTCTCCTATAGGTATACTAATACCTAACATTGTATTAATTCAATCTACCCTCAACTACTTAAATAAAACTTACCTACCTACTGATAATTCACAAAGTTATTAAGTGAAATTAAATTTATTAAGTATTTAATGATTTTATATTCCACAAAATTGAACGATTAAAATTGGTAATCTGTGGCAAAACTTTGCAATTTTAAGTTCATCATATTTCATTATACGCCAATATTTTAATTAAGTGCCCAAACAAATAAACCCTCGTCACAATCTGCAATATTACAAAAATTACCTTAATAAATCCAAAAATAAAATCCGGTAACGGCCAAACTCAGGTAATTTATTGTTCTGCTCGGAATAATCATGGAGGTGTCGTATAAATTGTGGACCATTTGTAAAATAGGAATTACGTTACAACATTTCGGCCGTTGTCGCCCTTCTCGCTCCCTTTGGAATAGTCTGTAGGGAGCTAGCTTCAATATAAAAAACAAAGAATAAAAAAATACTTTACTATTAAACATCTGAATCATATCGGTTGTGGTTCTAAAAGATACAGTTGTTGTGAGAATTATCCAGGTGGATTGATTAAGTACCTGATTTTTTATTAAACTGATTGTGAGCAAACTAAATAAGAAAATTTAATTAAATGTCACTGAGGCTTACGTTAAAATTAGGTTGGGTTTTTCTACGCATATACATATTTATTCGTAGAGGTTTGTCAAACAGTTTCGATTACATCGTTAGATGCTTTGTGATAATTTGTGATAGACTGTGAGCTTAAGAGTGGTTGGCATTCAGGCTAACATACAAAATGCCATATTATATTTTTAAGCTTGCAGTAGGATAAGATCTTATGATCGGTCTCGTTTCTCGATATCACGGACCTAGCAAATCTTTAACAATGTAACTGAACCCTTAAATAACATATACACTCTTTAATTTCATGTGCCAAAAGAGTTCCTTTACAAAAAGCATTTTCCACTGGTTTAGATGCTATTATGCATACTATAATTGACTGAAGTAAAAATCTCGAGAAACATCTTACTCCTATTAAAAAAATTTATGATATATAATATGTTTCAAATTAATAGTAACGTTGCTTGTCTAGATTAGTACCTATAATCTAGTTTTTAAATGAAAAAGTTAATTGTTTAAAATGAAAACACGATTTATGGCCAGAAAAAAAAAACAAAATCGAGCAATAAGCCCAAACAAGGTAAAAAAATTGTTGTTCAAGGCATACCTTCCAGTTTTATCACAAGTTCAATCCAATTGTGCAATAATGTTGTGTTGTCATCCGATCTACCCACAATTTCCATTTTAGTTCTCTGCATTACATATAAAAAATGGACCAAATAGGCGTGCTCAAAAAACACAGAGCCTCAGCCGGAATACATACACGCATAGCACACTCTCAGATTGAAACCTTAACTTACAATTTTAAACTAACGCACATACACTGAAAAAACTAATTTACTAAACCTGTTTTGTTAAATTGTAAAAAAAAAATACATTGGAACTGAGAACCTCCTCCTTTTTTGGAAGTCGGTTAAAACGCTGCAAGTAAACAAACTTTGTTTAATTCACGTCGTCGGATTAAGTTATGGCCTACAAAACGGGTTGTGTTATATTGAGTTTGGTTAATAATTGACCTTTTTTTAATGTTCATTTACCAAAACGTGGGTTTAGCTATAGCTGCAAAACTGAGTTCACTAAAATTAAGCGAACTATTTGGATATACTTTTATGAAACGGTTGGTTTACTAGTAACAAATATATAAATATAACATATAAAAAGTGGTTGTAAATATACTTTCAGGTTGTTAAGCTATTAAAGAATCAAATGTTATCAATTGATAAACACACAATTAGTAAATAACAAATAAATAAAAGCTACTATCAACCTGACTTTGATTATTAATTACAAAACTGTTTAGTTTATAATCAATCGAAACTTGCTTGCATCTAAGGCTCCTATTTTTTAAACACTGGTTGGAGGAACAAAACATCAGCCGTCGGCGCATATATAAGTTACTCTATCGGCGCAGTGGACGGAGGCCATATTGGTTTCCTTTTCTTGCTGTGGTTTGGTTCGAACGAGTGCGTTTTGCGAAATTCCCTAATGATAAAAACGCATTAACTGTTATTTGCTCAAATTGATATTAGTGAACAACAGATTGTTTAACATGTTTTATTTAAGTAAAGTGTGCAAAAATTACAAAGGACAAATGGATCAGGATCGGACGACGGCTGCATCGCCGGCAAAAGAAACTATCGCAGATTATCTGAAATCGTGGGGACTTGAAATTTACATAGAAAAATTCAATGGTGAGTGTATTTTGTTACTTATTGATTTGAAGTACTGTCCCTAAGATTTAAGGCCCAAATTTCTAGGCACTTGTGACTATTTATTATGTTAGCAAACATGGCCAACGCCGAACTTATTTCGCTATTAGACAGGTAGTTAAATATTTTAAAGAGGTTAAAATGGAACAAAATTAGTCACAGAAAATTGACAATAATAATAAAATCGTAGAAATCGCCACAGCTAGGCCGATACCTAAACGTAATGTATCATGTAATTTACCTTAACCTAATCGACATTACCGGCGTCGCTTAGGCGGAATCGAACAATTTTATATGAACATACGCATAGATGTCGTTTACATGCGGCGCATGAGCTTCCCGCAAGTATCTTTTGAATTGTGCACAAAAATCAACAGTGTATTGGTTCGATGACAAATACTTAAAATCTTAGCTCTGAGTGGTACATCAGCTATTGAGGCACATATAAACTTCAGGTGAGAGGTGGTCAAGTCAGTTGTATATAGTATGTACCTACTTAGGTACCTACTTGACCTTCATACCAATAAGTAGGCAGTCCTAATAAATACTGACATAATATTAATATGTGAAATCAATTTACTTGAATTTATAAGTGACTGTTATCTATATTATATCTTATATTCATATCAATCCAAACTTCCAGTTTTATAAGTAAAATATTTTTGTTTCAGAACACTCCATTGACATAGAAACGCTTCAAATGCTCTCAGATACAGACTTAAAAGAATTGTTGCCTGTATATAGGCCATCGTGCAAAACAGAAGAGAAGCAAGCTCAGGACAGTTCAAGGTCGCGGTTTTGATTCCCACTAATTAATCATACCTGATAACCTATATTGTTTAATGATTATAGATTCAATTAACTTAAATGTAACATAAAAATGTTGTTTTGTTTCTAATGTTAACCTAAGATAATCTTATTATGTTACATGTACCCTAGCGAGGTGCAAGTAACATAATATAGCCTAGGGACGACAGCCTTAAGTAACTAAACAGTTATGTTACCAGTAACACTATGTGAGGTAAGGTACACATAAAAGTAACCAAACAGTTGAGTTATTAATAACGCTTCGTAAAATAACATACGCACTTGTTTTGTTACCAACAACACTGCGTGAGGTAAGGTACACATAAAAGTAACCAAACAGTTGAGTTATTAATAACGCTTCGTAAAATAACATACGCACTTGTTTTGTTACCAACAACACTGCGTGAGGTAAGGTACACATAGAAGTAACCAAACAGTTGTGTTATTTTAACAATACTGTATTTATTGGTGACACGTGGTTTGGTTAATGTTCACATAATGAGTTTTGAAAATATTAATAAATAATTTAATTACTCGTAACATAACTTATTTACAAAACTTAGTTTGGCTACTAGTAGAACTAGTTATGTAGTCACCATTTTTGTGTAGCTAATTACCAAAGTTTTTGTAGATAATTACAATAAAGTTTTTTCAGTGAGAAATACACAACTCCTGAAATTAACGCTTTATGTACTCGTATTGCCCTGTACCTATACATAATATAGGCTAGTTTTTCAATCAAACAAGACAAGAAATCTCAGCCAGAACATCACAACATACCGCACAAACAATCTCAGAAATCCACAATTCTAATATAACGTGTCATGCACTCAACTCCGAATACACGGAACGCTTCTGAGGAATTTTTAATAGTTCCACCCCTTCTATATAACGGCGTCACCGCCTAATGTATTTGAAATCTGTCTTGGAGCTCTATCTATTGGAAATCGTTGTTTGGAACTATTGGCCTTAGGAACTACTTTTAACTACGAGTAATAAATCCTTGGTAAGGCCGGTTTCAGCCTCTGCAAGTCTGCATGAGGGGATGTTGGTGCAAAACGGGACAGGTGAATATTATGTGTTAACAAATTGTATTAAAAAAGTAGAAACAGTAGTTGTTTATTCGTATTGTTTTGGTTTTTTTAAATAATTTTTCACTTACACTGTTCCTACTGAAACTTTTAAACGATTGATGAATGAAGTTTTGTGAAAATTATTGTTTGTCTTTTGAATCATTGTCATTTATTAATTGTTTTACAGTCACCATGAGTAATAATGACAATTATTATTAAATTAATCTAAGAAAAAATGAATAGTTAAACAAAAATGTAGAAGTCTATCTGGTGTCAATTTCACCAGATTTTCATGTAAAGCCAAGTCATAAACGCCACGTAGTCAAACCAGAATAACATGTTTGTTCTTCTTTTTGGCTTTGTCACTTATTATATCCTTCACATAACTTTTACTATAGAACTATCCATTAATACCTTCTCAAGACTTATTATGCTTCTATGTGCGTACACATATATGATCAATATTATTTTATGTATTTTTCATCACTCCTCATGCATTTCTCATATCATGTTACTACTACTCTTCAACTTTTCTCTCACTTTATTTATAGCTGATAGGCTAGCCTTTGATCATTGTCTCACCTGCTGGTACCAAAGTGATGTGTTCGAAGATGTTGTTTGAAGGTACAGTCTTACCTAGATTATATATTTACATTACTGGATCTCAAGGACAACTGATGTAACACACCGTTAGGTCCTTGGCGACAAATTTATACTTACTCCTCTTAAGTTCTTCATTACTACACTTGATTATTCAATTTAAATTGCCTAACTTTCTCTTTTTATCTCTGCTGTATGCAGAAATAACTATTGTCGTAGTAGTTATTTCACTTTTAGATGATTATCGAACTAAGATACCAAGAGCCAGGTATTTGAATATTGTAAGTAATTTTAAACTTACATGGTTCAAAATGTCAGACGTTACGTAAATGAAACAACACATAATTTAAAGGACTTAATTTCCATTCCAGTCACAACACCCATAAAAGTAACAATTTTCCTAGGCACTTGCATAATTAAAATTTAAGCGCATTGTCCATTCTGGCCCCACTTCCTCCTGTATCGCAGACTGAGGCTTGCTACCAATATATGGAAATAAAAGCAGTGACAAAGGTTATCTTATTTTCAAATGTTAAGTTTAAAACCACAGTTTCTGAAAAATAGTAAAACGATTGATGAGCCTGATCACACGGCTCATCAATGCTATGTGCTAATGTTACATCACATAAAATTTTTTTTAGAGCACTACATTTTTTTTTCAAGCGTGTCGAATGTATGCCCCCGAGTTTTTTATGTCATTGTGACAGAACATTCATGAGTCCCATTGCATGATAAGCGGTAACTTCTCTCTATTACAGATGCGCTGCGCCCATCATCTGAAACCTACAATTGTTAAGTCAATTGTGCCTGTAATATCATAACTGGCTCTCAAAGACTGCTGCCGGAACATACTGTTATATGTTTGACGATTGGTTTTCTACTTCAGGGTGGTAGATAGCTAGGTGAGCATTCGCAAAATGCCTTTCAACTGTGCAGTGAAGGTCAAGCCGGTACTGAGGATCGAACCATGGACCTGCGGCACGGCAGTCCATAGACCGCAGTTACCATTGCTTCAAAATTGCGGCTTACGCACCGATGCCTTAACCACTCGGCATGTTAAAGCCGGAGAACGTAGGTATGAATCCCACGCAGGCTATATTTTGTACTCTATATATTACTCACAAGTATAAGTTAATTTAAAAAGTAAAAAACCCGACTGCAAATTATTTATTTTTTTTAAACATTTTATCATTCCATTGAAATTAAAAGTACATATTATATATATTTTGGAATTGTTTTTAAACCCGTATGTATTAAATATGTGGAATATAATGGTGGAATAAAGAAAGTCATATACATTCATGAATCCTGAAAACATAACAATCCTTTTTACAGTTGCGTTGTTAGTACAGCGTCGTTGAAGCGTTCATATTTTAAAAATAGTTATGAAGTGATTTTGATAAAATTTACAATGATGCTTAAGTTATTCAATAAAATAGTTTGTGTAATACAATTTCCAGTTTCTGCATAATACATGGACAAATATAGTTATGAAATTTGGTATACATATTAAGATGCTAGTATAGATTAACATTATCCAAAAACTGTGCAGTTCTGACAGTATTACATACATACAGGTCGAATTGATTACCTCCTTTTTTAAAGTCAATTAAAAAAGACTCGCCAATGTTTTTTTTTCAAATACGGCTCCTGTAACAAATCCCTACCATATACGGGACCTAACACGCCCTTGTTTAATAATTTAAGAGCAAGTAAACTACAGAATATAAAAATATAGAAAAGTGGCTTCAATTTGGTGTTTTACCGGGCTCTGTCATTCCTTCTTCGTTTGATAGAGGTAATAAGGTTGAATTTAAAAAAATGACCACGTTTTCTTGTTGAAAATCAAAGCGGTTAGTTATAATATTATTCCTTTAAATCGTTGTTGCAACCTTTGCCTAACTATTACCTTTAATAACTATTACCTTTAATAACTATTACCTTTAATAACTACCTACTTTTTTAACAATGTATTATTTTAACTTATATAATTAATTCACCATTCCTGGTAATATCAGTCTTGTTCATCATAACATCGTATACTATTTGTGATTGTGTGCGTCATTCAAATTCAGATAATTTCTCGAGCTAAGTAACTGTTTATTCTGTGCAGTGGAGCTTTATACGAATCTCCTCTCGCGAAAATGCACATTAATATTAAATGGCTTGGAAATGCTGCTTTGTGGGGGTGGACTGTCGGGGTAGGTGGGTGCAATAAAAAAGGACGGGCGTCGATGATACAGTAAGGTTTGAGTTTTATTTGTTGTTTTGTAATGATAATGAGAGAGTTTGTTAGCAATAGCAAACCTAACAAACAAAGATTTTCGGGTAACGTGGAATGTTGGGAAGCAAATTAAATAGGTCAGTTTTAATACACATTTCATTATGAAAGTTGTTTCATGTTAAAGTCAGTAAGAAAAATTACACGCCCTTATATTGTGTTTTGATGTAGTGAATTCTGAAATCTTCGGCTTTTTTTTAAAATTAATAGTTAGGTTACCAGTTAATGTATGGAAACGTACTAGTCTAATAAGCATTAACAGAAAAAATACTATTACAGTTATAATTGACGAAAAAAGTCTATTTTTCAGTTTTGCTTATTCTTTCACAATCACCTAGACGCTAACCTCAGTTAATTAGGTTAATTCTCTAATGTGTTGTTACTATCATTTTAACCACTGCATTTTCTACCCTCATAGTGACTTATGCTACTGGAATTCCTAAATATAATAACAAAACTACTTAAACCAACTATCAACTCTGAAAACGTCAACCTCACCGTTTCCCTGAACAGAGCTCCCCGTACGTGTTTTCCTTGTGTTAACTACGTAACACTATCCTACCCCACCACCCCGCTAGTTCCAGCATCCAATAAGAGAGGGGAGTACCGTAACTACTCTCTCTTTCACGAACAATTTACTCCTTGCACTAATTAAAAGAGCGAGTGAGATGCCACGCCCTACGTTGAAAACAAACAGTCGGGGGAAAGCCGCCATCCAATCACAAAGCTTGATTATTTGTAATTAGAACTCGAGATGACCAATGGGATTTTGTATTTAACAGCGTTGTTCGAGCGTAGGAAATTCTCTCAGCGATTCAATTAAAATATCTCGGCACGGAGCCTCATTTGTTGGGAGCAATCAGTGTGACGAAATAGGCGTTCACTTTAATGTCTTGGAGAGTTTAATTTTTCACGGTAAATTGGATATTGGTAAGATTTAAGCCAGTTGCTTTTGTTTGAAAAAGATATAGATTGGTTATGACAGATATTGTACAAATAGGTAACCTAGTTTTTATTCATCAACTTAAGAATATAATTGGATAAAATTGTTTAAACCATTACCAAAATAAAGATCAATCTGTGATGAATGAACTAAACAACAATAATATGTTTGACTGATAAGCTAGTTTTTCACAACTATCTATTCAACATACAGGCTAACCCTAGATTTGACTTTCAAGGTCAGCTGCAGAACAACACAGCCTTTAGGTACCTTGCGATAGATTTCCTTTTCATTTTTTAGAATTTCTTAAGTCGTAGGCAGAAGATCATTAATCTGATAGTAAATTATTATAAATATCTAGGTACTTACTATATTTATAATAATTTACTTACTATTAACTAATATAACAATTAAGAAATGAAATGCTGCAATAGGAGACAACTATTAATTTTTACACACTTAACTACTCACAAAAATCTTTATAACTTTAACATTTTAATGAAGGTAGGTATATGAATAGTTCACGTATAGTTCCCAAATAAGGTAATACATAAACAAAATTAAAATAAATAATGATAGAGGTGTTAAGCAAAACTACTTAGGAAACTGCAAACCAATCAACACAGGCTTAAAAATCTTTCTACCCGCAATACAAAAGAAATTTCAGTCTCATCGGTTCAAGAAAACTAAGGCCGTATTTTCATAAGAAATCTAGAACGGACTTTTCAACTGAACAAAAACTTTCCTACCATTGAAACAGCACAATCATTCACTGAGGGGAAGACTGGAGAAACTTGTAAGGCTGTGAACATAGTGGATAATACGATATCTCATAAAACCTTACTATACTTACTTGCTTATTGTATATGATTCGTCCGTTATCCGTGTGGATATTTATAATCTTTTCGTAAAAACCCGAAGATCAAACCTACTCTATATTCCAAAGCGATATTTACGCTACTCAACTTTACCGATGCAGTGATGATTAATTACTTTATTATTTTAATTCTGTGAGCTTCGACTGGGTGAACCGATAAACAAGTAACAATTATAAAAAAATGTGTCGAATTGAGAACCTCCTCCATTTTTGGAAATCGATTAAAAATATAATAAATACTAAGACAATAAGAGACCTCTGCCCCATCACTCTTTATTCTTGTTTTAAGTTTGGGCAGAGCCCTTCATGGGATCAGGCGTGATGCAATGTTTAAATGGACATAGTAATAATTGAAATCAAAAACATGGACTTTTTAAATAAAAATTCTATTTAATCATAAATATAATATTATATACTGTCATTATTTATTATTTTTATATGTAGTGCAAATGATGGTGAAAAGATGATGCTCACACAAACATTGGCCAAACATTGACGATAATCAAAATGATAGATCATTTTGTAAATGCCTGCTTAGACCACCCTTAAGCAGAAAATCTGAGGTCAACCACTTATCAGTGTGTTCCGGTGCTGTCCTAGAGAGCAAGTTCGCAAATGATGCTTAGCCTATACTTACCATCTTGGAGCACATCGTCTTTTTTCATCAGATGCATGAAATCGTGGTCAAAATATAGCATATCAGAAGTAAAAAAATATTTATTTACAAGAGGTCCGTAAGTTTGCGCCGCACAGTGAGGAAGCAACCTAAGAATCAAGCGGCCACAATGAGCAAGGAAACTTCGAGCTGCCAGTTTGCATATAGAGATAAAAGTGGGGAATATTAATGTGAATCGCTGTCCCCACCACCCCTCAGTCTTCTCGGGGGACAAGGGGTGGGGAAGGGGGCACTTTCTTTCAGGGCGAGTGGACCGCGGACCAGTCGTGATTTTAATTATATTGCGACGTGAGACGCCAGAGAGTTATGGTCCCTAGGAAAGTTTTGAATGCTGTTTCATGTTATATTTCTTTCAGAAGTTATGAAGAAGCAAAAATGCTTGCAAAATAACGGAAATTGCATTTGTTTTGAGATTTTAATTTAATAACTATGAATGAAATTAGACGAAAGTCTTAGCCTTAAAGAAGGTTTCATGGAAATAGTACGTCTTATACATTATATATTATGTTTTAATATATGCCAACGTTCTTTAGCAAACATTTGTTATAACCATCTATAACAATGACACCATAATTTTCACACAGGGTTTACCGAAGAGTTGAATCCAGAAACATCAATCATAAACACTGACGATGATTCGCGTCGAAGCAGTGTTTAAAAACCACATATCGATGTATAGCGTGAAATATTGTTAGATTTTTGTTATTACCGGTGTATGCTACCTATAACTATTTGTATGATATAGGCAGGTATAGACTATAACTTTGAAGTTCTTTAATAATTCCTTGCAGTCTTGCAGAATTTTTGATTAAGATTTTTATTGTATTTATTTATGAAAAGTAATTTTAGAGTGAGTACAAAAATTTGCCCTTATCTAAAACAACGTAATTAAGGAATTTAGTTGTTTTAGATAAGGACATAAATAATAAAACATTCTAAGACAGCCCTTGTCAGTATCCATTCACACAGTCATAAATTTAATCTTTAGCCATACATCACGCGATTCATCGCATAAACTAGCCAGGACTGGCGGGATAAGCAACTGGAACTACCGATAAAGTTACAACAATACCGTGCCATAAACTTAACCCCTTATTCAACTAAACATTCAACTCGCATAAATTTCATTCGACAAACTAATGTCAATGTAAGAACGCCATTACTTGCGTTAAACAAATTCCGAGATCCGAAGGAAAATCTCATCTGCTCATGTGTGGGAAAGAGTGTAAATACAGGAGCAGCGTTAGTTTGTGTGCGTGCGCGCGACGGTGCGACAGGGTGAATATGCATATGTGGGAACGTATGTAAATACGTAAACGTTAAATTGTGAGGATGTGTGATGTTCAGGCTCCAGAGCGAGAGGTCTCTCTCATTATCGACCTCGGGTCACGGCGCATGCTCCGAGTTTATAGTCTCTGCTAACGAACGCCTTATTGCGACAGCGGTTCATCTTAGTAATTGAGTTACGACTTTTTACGTAGCAATTTCGTTTTTCTCTTAGAGCTGGGTCGCACGCTAATTGGGGCGAATTTTTTTTCTTATGCCGCTTTCTTCTCGAACAAATATTGGATTAGGCGTAATTCGCTTCAAATAGGTTAAGCTTTGAAGGTTTCAGCTTAGTGATGGAAGTTTTATTAGATATTTACATTTGTGTAAGCTTTATGATGAATAATTTTAGTTAAATGAGCGTTTTTCATGATGTAAAGTAATAAAATTTTTGTTATTAAAGTATCCCTAGGTTTTGATTTTTAAAAGTTAATAGAAATGTATGTGGTATACTGTAACAGCCGGATCGTCCACTGCTGAACACAGCCTCTCCTATTATGGGGGCATTTGCCATAATCCCCACGCTTGGCAGGCGTCTTGGGGATCGCAGTGTAAGTTGGCAGTTCTTTTGAAGGTGCTGCTGCCCACCTTCCAATATTTTTCCCTTAGTCGCCTCTTACGACACCCACGGGATGATATGGGGTGGTGCAATTCTAACCCGGCACCTCACGGGGCTTATGTAGGGCAATATTAGTAATATTGTACAATTACTAATATTGTATAATAATTATATAGTGTAATAACTAATATTATATACAATATTAGTAATTGTACAATATCGCTACTATACTCGCCCGAAACTACAGTCATGAATCTATTGGGCCCATGTTTAACGTCGAACATGTATAAAAGATGCCACAAATAATCCTGCTATTAGACTCACTCATTCCGACCTGTGCCGCCACGCCGTGCACACCTGTCTACAGCTCCGCCAGTATCTCCCAGTGAGACCGCAATAGTCCCCGCACTATTGCCGTCTCACTCGGGTCATCGTTCCGACGCTAGTTGCAGACCAGTGCCTTGGAATACGCAGTCCTGACGAAGTTTTGTTTTGTGTGCAGAAGCTGAGCAGCCGCCGAACGCCGTGCAACGTGAGCTACGAGCTCGCCGTGCCGTCGCGCAGAGGCGCTCTAAGACGTCAGGCATTACCACCTACCCAAGTCACTTGTTTCGGAACAACATCATATCGGGCTGGTGGTCTTGTTTTGACCGCACTTTTCGGTGCGCATTTCACAACTTTACTACTCGACACAACATTGTAACAGTGCGCGTAACAACACACTTTGTGCTGTTAAGCGACGTCGTTCAGGCGTGGGGTAGCGTCAGCCAAACCCGTCTGAACGATCAAATCCGCCATTTGCTGCGGTCGCAGTGTGACACCCTACGGTGACAACGGCCACTGTCGAACTTTTGGTTTAACCTTGCACCGTGGCCTTTCCCGCTTCACGGGTCAGCCGAAGCAAGCTGGGCTCCGGGATAACTGGCCTTGGGGTCGCCCCTAGTCAACCCCGGAGTAGCGCTTAGGAGCACCCCTCTCCGCCGAGAAAAAAGCTCGGAGAGGGTACACAACTAGGGCACACCCTAGGTACACACTCCCTCTCACACAGTGAGCTCACAAGGTGTGTGAGGGAATTCAAACCCTTGATAGGGCGTCCTGAGTATTCCCCTCAGGATGCAGTCCCGTCCCTCTAACGGTGAGGTGCAGGTCCTTCAGACCTTCGCCCTCCGCCACCCCGATCTGTATGTTGCTCATATGCAACTCCTCGAAGAGGAAGCAAGTGCCCGCCTCACGGACACTCTTATTGCTCCCTCCGGGACTTCAATCCCGGAGGCCAACGTCCCTCCTCTGACCCGGTCCTTCTCAGAGGACAGTCCGCTTTCGCCCGCTCCGGGCCCAGACAACAGACGCACGGTGGCAGCCCCTCCCCGTGAGAGGTCTCGCTCGCGCTCACCGATCGGGAGGCCAGCGAGCACCCGTCCCTCCATCGCCGTTGTCGAGCCCACTTCGGACTCCGAAGCGGAGATGGAGGTAGATCCGAGTCGCGCCTTACGCACCGACTCGGACTCAGATAACGACGGCTATACCGTCGTAGATAGGAAACGCAAGCGTGCTCCTAAAGCCGCTAGTTGCGCAACTTCCGCCCCTCCCGCCAAGGCACCCGCTAAGGCCCCCGCCTCCGGCAAGAAGCCGACCCCCGCCCCGCGCCCCGCGTCTCCTCCCTCCGCTCCGGCCACCACTGCCGCGTCCCCTCAGGACGCGAGCGCGCGCCGCGAAAAACCGCCTCCGCCCCTGTTCATTCAGGACAAAACCAAATGGGACATGCTGTCCCGTTTAGTTTCGGATCGTGGGATCCATTATACTAATGCCCGCTCCACGCAGCAGGGCATTAAAGTCCAAGTGTCCACCATTAGCGACCACAGAGCGCTAACAAAGCTCCTCCGTAAAGAGAGCATAAGTTTTCACACTTATGCGCTCGAAGAGGAGAAAGTCCTCCGCGTTGTCATCCGCGGTGTGCCCAAGGAGGTACATACCGATTCGGTATGTGCCGACCTGAAGGCACAAGACTTCCCCGTACATGCAGTTCACCGCATGTACAGCGGGAAGGACCGCAGTCCCTACGATCTAGTACTCGTAGTACTAGATCGTACACCTGAAGGCAAGGCCATTTTTAATTTAAAAAAGGTCTGTGGCCTCTCAGGACTCGATGTCCAAGCCCCATACAAGAATGGGAGTCCCTCGCAGTGCCATAACTGCCAACTATACGGGCACGCCTCCCGTTTCTGCTTCGCTCGCGCTAGGTGCGTTAAGTGCCTAGGCGATCACGCGACAGCAGCGTGCACTCGCACCCGGGACTCGCCGGACCCACCCAGTTGTGTCCTATGCGGTGCTCAAGGGCATACCGCGAATTACCGTGGTTGCCCTAAAGCACCACGAGTGAACCACAGGGTGGCAAGGCATAGGCCGACCCGTCCCTCTTATGACCGCTACCAACGGGTAAGCCCTAAACTAACGGTAGTACCTGCCTCACAGGTAATACCCGCGCCGCTCCCAGCCCGTAACGCATGGTCTAAACCACCCAGTATGGTTAAGACCGTCGCTACCGCCCGCGCCCCGGCCCGCGCGCCCGCGCCCGCTCCCGCACCCGCCCGCGCCGCGGCCCCTGCCCGCGCACCGGCCCCGGCTCGCCCCGCGCTCCTGGCACCCGCTGCCAACACCGTTCGCGCCCCTCCCCGCGCCGCTTCCCGGCCACAAGCTCCCCCTATGCCATTGATGGCTGCCCCTCTTCAAGAGGCAATCAACCTAGTCAGCGATCTGGCTATGTCGGTTGACATCAATGAGGTACAAGAGCTATTCCACAAGATGCAATACGCTCAATCCCCAGCGGACGTGATCCAATACACATTGGAACACGCAAACTTACTAAGCGCCCTTAAGCGCTTCGTCCCCCAGGCCCCTCCCCAGTACAACCACTATGGGTAGTACAACCGAACGCACGAAACCGTACTCAGTTTCGTTAGCGTCATTTAACGCTGACGGCCTCTTCAAACAACGTGACCTCGTCCACGACTTTTGTTGTACCCACCTTATCGATATCTTATGCGTGCAGGAAACCTTTCTAAAACCGGGGAAGGCGAACCCTAGGTTTGCCAATTACAGAACGGTACGTAATGATAGAGTGAACTCCCGTGGGGGAGGCACTCTTATCTATTACAAAAGGTCCCTGCACTGCATTCCCCTACCTACCCCGACTCTTGTTAATATGGAAGCATCTTGTTGCCTCCGAGCTATGACTGATCATCAACCTATAGTCATAGCGTCCTGTTACCAAGCTTGCTCCAAGCCGATCGTCCGAGCTGACTTAGAAGCCTTGTTCTCATTAGGAAGCGCCGTCCTTCTGATTGGCGACTTCAACAGTAAGCACATCCTATGGAATTGTAACGTCAACAATCCCAAAGGTATTGCACTTGAAAACCTAATCGCAGAACTTAACTTTGACATAATTGCGCCCACTGAGCCCACTCACTACCCTTATATGGAAGACCATCGATCTGACTTGCTTGACATGGCACTACTCAGAGGCGTAACACTCCGGTTACGCTCCATAGAAGTGGTTCACGAGCTTCACTCTGACCACTGACCCATTATACTGCGACTAGGTCCCGACCCAACGACTGACCTCCCCCGCCCCACTAAGACGATAGTGAACTGGAAGCAAGTAGGCGATGCCCTAAAGGCTATCAGTTCACCGGACCTTGACAAGATCCCTGACGACATCCTGACAAAAGATGACGTAACCCTTGCGATCGATTCGTTCACCAATCACCTCTCCACCGTAGTAGGTGCATCCGCAAAGGAGGTCATAGTGCCGGACGACCGGCGCCTTGTCATTCCAGCGGATGTGAGACGATTGGTGACGGAGAGTAAAGCAGTGACCCGACATTACGACTCTTACCCCAGTAAAGAGAACAAAACTAAGAAACGCCACTTTGAACGCATGGTTCAAAGTCGCATGTCTGAGTTGCGTGATCAACAATGGGGCGATAAACTTTCAAACCTCGTGCCAAGCCACCATGCTTACTGGGACTTGGCGCGAGGCTTGAAAGGAAGTAACCATAACGACATGCCTCCCTTATACAGACCAGTCCCACTAGTCCCAGCGTTCTTTGACGAAGACAAAGCTGAGTGCCTAGCTGATAGCCTAGAGGCTCAGTGTTCCCCTAACGTAGATCACGTTGACCAAGCTCACCTCGATTCGGTGGATGCTGAAGTCGAACGTAAAAGCTCTGTGGTCACCTCTGAACTCCCACCAATCACCTTAGCGACTTACGCTGAGGTGGAGAGACTGATCAAGGCCCTCCGACCGCGCAAATTCCCCGGTGCCGATGGCATCTCCAACAGGGTTCTTAAAACCCTCTCTCCTCCTCTCATCCATCTCTTAGTCAGCATCTTCAATGCTGCTATGAGCCACTGCTTATTCCCTGACACCTGGAAATGTGCAAATGTCATTGGCATTCACAAACCAGGCAAAAGCTCATCTGACCCCACCAGTTACCGCCCCATCAGCCTCCTCAGTGCCTTAGGCAAACTTTACGAGCGGTTACTTGCAAACCGTCTCCAGTCCCATGCTAAGGAACACCACCTTATCCCAGATGAGCAGTTTGGCTTCAGACCCGGACACTCATGCGTCCAACAGGTGCACCGCCTCACGGAGCACATCATTGAGGGCTTCAATAAGTACCCCAAACCCCAGACTACGCTAGCAGTCTTCCTCGACGTAGCGAAAGCTTTTGACAAAGTCTGGCACAATGGCTTGATCTACAAGCTATACCAATTTGGCGTGCCAGAACGTCTTGTGCTCATCCTACAAGACTTCCTTAAAGCCAGAAGCTTTCGCTATCGCGTGGAAGGCACCCTCTCCTCCCCCCACCCAGTCAGAGCCGGAGTCCCTCAGGGCTCCGTGCTATCACCTATTCTCTTTGCACTGTATACCAGTGACATCCCACGCTCTCAGCCCAAAGTATTCCTAGCCCAATATGCGGACGATACCGCCATTTACACCACTGGGTGGCATATCAACAGACAGTCCTATTTCGTCATTCAACGGGCCGTCACCGAGATCGGTGACTGGTTCCGAAAATGGCGCATCGCGGTCAACCCAGCTAAAAGCACAGCTATGTGCTTTACTGAGAAGACACGCTCCCCTTACCCGAAACCGCTTATTTTGTTCGACGAACCCATTCCCTGGGTTCCTAGAACAAAATACCTCGGAATCACCCTTGATCGTCATCTCACCTTTAATGATCACATAACAACCGTCCGTAACAGAGCGGCCTTCGTAATGGGTCGCCTTGGTCCCCTACTTCGCAAAGAGAGTAAAATGTCTCCTAGTAATAAGAAGACACTTTACACTGCCTGCATCCGCCCCATCATGACTTACGCATCAGTAGTGTTTAGTCATGCTAGTGAGGCCCACCTTCATAAACTTCAAGTCATCCAAAACCGTTTTCTTCGTAATGCAACCGGCGCCCCGTGGTATATCCGGAACACCGAGTTGCATTGCGACTTAAACCTTCCCTCTCTAGCGCAGTTCAATAAGGACTGCGCCCGCCGATACTTTGATCGAGCGCCCCACCACCCGAACCCATTGGTTGTCCAGGCATCGAACTACTCGACTGCCTCTTCTATCCCATTTTTCAAACCCCCCCGTCGCCGACCACGGCAGGTATTAGACGACCCGGATGACCCCATCGCAGCCATTACATTGGCAGCTTTAGCGTTATCCGCAAGTCGTCGAGGTAAAATCCCCAGGTGTGAGGTAATCAGAGGTCACACAATCAAACACCGAGCTCGCCGGCGAGCTCGAGGCAAAAACAAGGTCACGATAAATTGCTCTCCAAATAGTCAAAGAGTATTATTCAGTAGGGCCCAATTGTGCAACACTGCAGTTGCACAGAGGCATTTTGCTCCGATCCCCCCCATGTCTCTCGACAGCGAGACAAGCCGAGGTCCGAACCACAGTGGTGCCCTTGAGCTCGCTGTCAACCCCTCCTATAATAGCGGTACGTTTTCGGCGTCCGCAGGAGACGGAGGTAGAAAGCGCTTTTCGCCTTCTACGCCCATCTCGGGAGAAGTGCCTTCGGCACTTCTCCCTCCCGGGCTATTGTAGGGCCAGGCCCTCGCCCAAAACCCGGTGGGGCTGGACGACCGCACAGGCGGTAGCCAGCATCTATGTCCTCCCTAAACAAACAAACTCCTGCTATTAAAAACTTTCAAACAGTAAGACACGTTTCACTCCCTGCTTTACACAATACATTATTGTTGTACCTATGAATTGCAGTTATTCAATTAGTCTTTTTGTTATATTTCAGTTATTTGCAATGTTTAAGTTATAATACAGCAATGGCTGAACGCTGAATTAGACATAGAGCCAGAGTCCAAAATTTGACAAAATATTGCATATTTATATGCAAATAAACTGAATTAGGTCTAGCGACCTATGTTGTACTTAATCCACTAGATCTAATTCAGTATTTTTAGCAAAAAAAAATTAATTTAATTTGTATTCGAACATATTCTCGCTTACCACACTCTTAAGGATTTCGGCAGATAACATAGTTTCGGATTGTATTGAAATGTTTGTGTGGATATTTTTTTTAGGGTTCCGTACCCAAAAGATAAAAACAGAACCCTATGACTTTGACTTCGCTGCCCGTTCGTCCGTCTGTCACCAGCTGTATCTCAAGAACGGTGATAGCTAGACAGTTGACATTTTCACAGATGATGTAATTCTGTTGCCGCTATAACAACAAATACAAAAAGTCGGACTCGCGTACGTTAAAACAAAAATGGTTAAAATATGACGTCTAATGTTGTATAGCTAATGGTACAGAACCCTTCATGCGCGAGTCCGACTCGCACTTGGCCGATTTGTTGTGAAATGTAAGTTTTTTCTCGTTTTTATTACATTCAGATGGAAAAAAGCCAATTCATTGATTTATAACAGTCGTTAGAAACAATAATAGTAAAATCTGATCTAGTGCAAGTTGGACTCACGGGCTTTTGAACTCTCACATATAGGGTGAAGCATTACGTATGGTTTCCATTATTACATTTTATAAACTTTATATGAGTAAACCAAGGGTATATTGTAGTATACCATTATAAATTGTATAATATAGCCCATACAAAAATCTATTTCAAGTGACATGTCACAATTCAAACATTCAAAATGAGAATTAGTTCTATGAGTTATCTGATTATTATAAGTGACATTAAAGAGATAGTTTATACCTAAAGAGATATTGCAATTGTCCACAATTCAACAGAAAAACTAGGGCTAAAAGTTAATTTAATGGAAGACACCGTTAGATGCTTGGAAACAGATTTTGCGCTTGAGGTAGGAGTGTGAAGACGAACATACAAAAGTTTGGCCATCATTCAATTCAGTTAAATTTCTACAGTAAACTTTCATAGTGCTTTTTCGATCAGTTCAAAAGATATTTAATAAGTTTCAAATGTTTTTACGTTTATTAAAATGTGAAATTGAATCCCAATCGCCAATAGCAGCAACAATATCAAATATTCATTAAACGACCTCAACTTTAGCTCTTGTTCTTATTTCGTATTCAGCACGTGTACTTGTTAATAGTTCGCCTTAGCTTTGGTCCTCTGACTTTGTTAGGGATAAAGGATTTGATGCTTGTATAATAATATAAAATTTTAGTATATACAACATATTGTTGTTTCACGACCATCACGTTTCTTCAACCATTTCAACCATGAAAAGGTAAACAAGGTGTGTTAGAATCTATATTTTAGGTTTAAAATATTATTCTAATGAATAGATTTAGGCGTTACTTTGCGGAAATCAATATTTAATTATAACAAATATTTTAAAAATACATTTAATTGATATTTTAATAAAACTTTACACTTACCACTTTAAAATAGAAAAATATATCTAATGACAATTTCGTCTAATTTTAGATGATCTTGACTTGACAGGAGATCTTGACTTTTTGAGCATTGACTCTACGAGCGCACGTCCAAATCGTGCGCTCGTAGAGTCAATGCTTCGTGTAGAATCGAAAAGCGACGATTTTTTTCCGGTTTGGCTGCGTATTTGTGACAGTCGGTTTAACAGGAAAATTAAGTGTTTAATTGAAATATAAATGTAATGTTTTCTTAAAATATTTTTGAAATATTAACTTGTAATTATTTTTAAATTTTATGTAATAGACCTTTATTAAGAAAATATTAAGAACTATATACAGTACTACAGGTACTACAATAAAAGCATGTAGATAACCTATAAGTCAATGCAGACTCACAGTCAGTCCAAATGCCCCATATTAGTTGGCAGCGTGTTCAGCATGCTGGCAGCATTGCCTCGTTGCAATGCTTATTCGTTGAGCCAAATGACATTTACCATATTCCAGATACAGTTTCATTCTTAAGACCAGAATGCTAACCTTGAGGTTTTAACTGAAAAATCTATGCGTTTATCTAACCTGGCAATTGAACCAGGAAATGTTAATTTCTCTCACAGTATAATTTAGTAAATTCATTGTATCATTTTAAATCTCCTTAGAGTTCTACTAGGTAGCTATGAATAGCTCAAGGAGCATAGTTCCAACTAAATTACTCCGTTCCTTACCTTATGTACCTAAAGATGGCTACAGAGCGTGGGAGGGGGTTGTACGTTTGTTAACCACCACCAATGGTGCTAACATGGATATCTTTAATTTCCTCAAAACGGCACTTTAAGTTAAACATAGAAACGGCAGACTATCTATTATTAACATGAAATTAATATATACTGCTAATCAATTTTTGAAACGCTAGTAGCCAAGGTTGCTTCGCCACTCTGAATCGATCAGCAAAGTTAAGCAACGTCCGCCGCGGTCATGACTTGGATGGGTGACCGCTGGTGACATTACTACTGAGCGCTTCCGTGCTTCGGAGGGCACGTTAAGCCGTCGGTCCAGGTTGTTGTCTTAGGATAGCAGTCGTTACAGCATGGTGGTAGGGCACTTTGCAAATGCCCGCCTGGCTAGCTACCACCCTCAAGTTGAAAATCTGTCGCCAAGCACCTAACGGTGTGTTCCGGCAGCTGTCCTTGAGAGCCAGTAACTCTAGGTTAGTCTGAACAACATCCTCGACCACATCATCACTTACCATCAGGTGAGATAGTGGTCAAAGGCTAACCTATCAGGCATAAAAAAAAAACAGTTTTTTACCAATTACTTTTAGAGTGCCAGTGATATTTTTAAATATGTACCAACAGCAATACAGTGTTTTAAGTATACTATTTATAATTAGATGTGCGTTTTCAAAGTTTTACAAAGCAATAATGATCGAGCACGGTGGAAACAGCTGCCGGAAAACAACATCAGGTGCTTGGCGACAGATTTTCTATTTGAGGGTGGTAGCTAGCGAGGCGGCCATTCGCAATATACCCTACCACCATGCTATAACGACTACCATCCAAAGACAACAACAGAAAAAACATTTATATATAGTCATATCCCATAGCACAAAGTTTCAGCAAAAATACAAGGCTCATTATGGTTTTCCATGCCGCGAGTTTATAACACATATTCGAGAAAGAAAAAAAAACAGTAACGATAGCATACAATTCCGAAAAACCTTAAGTATATTTCAGAACATGAGAAGTTTCTGCGAAATATTGGATATGTGACATCATTGGGATTGTGTTACTTCTATTGAGTCATGCTGTGTAAAATAATAATGGTACACGAATATGTGTTCGTGAACGATTACGAGTGGGCACGTAGTGTAATTACAAGAAATGTTCATTATTTTAGACTCGCCCAAACTTTCTATTGAGTGTTGGTAATGTATTCACCATCTCTAATTACAACATTACTTATATAGTGTGTAAGTACGAAGCGATTTCCATACAAGACACGTCATCATTTTACATACCAAGACACGGTGGCGTCAATGTCCTTGAGACAACTATGCTTTTGGTCTGTCAGTTAATTATTAATTTGTTATTTTATGCAACACTAAAGTTAGTATAATGAAAGCATTAAGACAACCTACAAGACTTTGCAGACTCACAGCCAGTCTAAATGCTCCAGCCTACTACTACTTGCCCAGCATGCTGGCATCATTACCCCTTTGAATTGCAATGCTTATACCTTGAGCTAACTGTTAAAATAAGAATACTCAAAAAGAAAAATTTTCAGTAGAGGAAACGTTTTTATCAGATTCGTATATATGCCATAATCAAACATTTGCCTACACCTACTTACACATCTGCATATAAGTTGCTGCCGATTGTCTTATATTATATCTATAATTATTGTAGAACTTTCTAACTCAGAAAAAATAATTGAATTATTTTTTTTAATATCATATCCCTGTTATTCTTTCGCACGGGTGGAGGTGGAGCCGGGTCGGTCAGCAAGGGGGCGAGTGGTGCAAATTAATCTCCATACGTTCCTCCCGCGCCGCTTGTTACTTGTGACAGTTTGCTACTTTGTGAACTATGCAAATGAGGTGGAACGTGAGCTCTGAGTCGTTTAATAATAAAAATATTTTACAGAGGATTTTTCATAATATTGCAAGATCTATTGAACAGGTGTAATGGCAATTAAAATGACGTGTAGATAGTTTAGTACACATTTCTAATACTTACGCTACGAGCAAGAAACAATATATATATATATATTTTATATATAAATATATATATATATACAGAATACCTACATACATAGCATATCTACTACCATTGAACAAATGCTTTTTCCATTAGAGGGTTAGCCTTTGACCTAAATCTCACATCATTACGTCAGGAGAACCTCACAAGATTTTGCTAGATATGCACTATTGCCTCGTATTTTTCTGAACCACATCTTTCAGGTCTTCTTTATTCAGATAGCATATATTTACTAGACCAGTATCAAAATTCAAACCAACCCTATTGTCAAAGCTTAAGTCTCAAGTACCATTTATTTGAGCTACATCCACGTAATGTATGGAGATTAGGCGGTGGACAGACGCGCCCGTACGTTGATCCGACATGATACATCAACGTCGGGTGGCCAGTGGACACTCCCCTTTACGTCCGTTCACCACGGAGCTAGAAAAATATAACATTTGGTCACTATGGTATAGACTACTGTTTGTAAGTGGATGCAAATATAAAAAAAGAAAATGATAAAAAACTTGCGTAGATTAAACTAGCTTAAGGTGTAATGTCGTGACAGGTGATTGAAGGAAATAACGCACTAAATTAGCGCTATACCACCACTAACGTCTGTCATGTTTAAATAACGGAAGTCGACTAGTTGAATTTGATCAATTAAGCCAAGAACCAAAATTAACCTGCAAGTTTAAAAGTTAGTTAAGTAGCTTCTTTCATATCACTTTTACCTGTACCATCGTGAAATCGTAATTGTTTACTTCATGTTTCAGCGAGTCCACAATAAATACTGAACCAAAGAATAGCTTCGAATGAATACGACAACTGTTGATATATTCGATTTTATGAGGCACCGTAGTTTGATCGTAGATCGTACGACACCGTAGATAGATGTTTGATTCAGCACAATTGTCACAGCATCCTCTCAGATAGAAGAATCACAAAAAGAGAAGCAAAGGAACTGCAAAGAAAACCACTTCGCATTACTTTTTGCTGACTTTTATCTCTAGTTAGGGTAGTAAGGTGTTAACCTAGCCTGTTAACACCTTCGAGCATATCATCACTTATCACCAGGTGAGATTGTGATCAAAGTCTTAAAGCAATTAAAAAACTCGATATCGTCCGATGGTTTTATAGTATTAGTAAGGTGGAAAATGTTGGGACACATGAATTTCACCAGACAGTGGTCAAACTATCAAGGAGAGAGGAAACTGATATTGAGTAGGGATAATGGATATGTTGTCATCAGAAGGTTGAGGCAATAGAACGTATAGTCTACAATCTACATGTTCTGGTACTTGGTCACCCCCCTAACAAGCTAGGTGAGTTTTGAAGTAAAGGTACACTTTCACGCCTCATTCCTGCCGTAATTCATAACCTAGTATGGAAAAAGTCGTCTGATGGAAAGAATTTAAGTCTCCAAATAATACAAACTATGCATAGTATACCGTCGCTGTGCTAAATTTGTCGTTTCATCCATATGGTTTAACTTTCAATTGCCTTTACATTCAGTAGATACTTGAGTTATGCATAGAGATGCCAAAAATTAGAGTAATTTCCTAATAGTAATTCTGACTTTGCAATATCACGTTGAGTTTGTAGAAGAGGATGTGATGTAAGGTCTCTTCAGCAAAAAACCATCTTGGCAGATACCACCACATTGTCAGACATTCCTCGAAGGAGTAGTCTGCCACTACTGTGTTTAGGCGTGAAGAACACTGTAGCAACTGATATGACTGGGCAAACAGGTGCAATTTCATACAGAAATAGGATGCTGACACAGCAACTGTGATGGATAAGGTGCTTTAGGAGAGATATTTGTTTGTCCCTTAATTCTTATCATAAAATAAAAGAAGATACTAGTAACAAACGCATTCTACGTTTTTGGTTTAATCATTTTTATGGTAGAATGTCTTCCTTGTACAAAATTTTTGTTTTTTTCTTCTGTCTTATAAAAAGTATAATTACAGTATTATTAATTTGTAACTTAAGTTTTTACAATAAAATATTTGTATTTGGAGAGTAGATATAACGTATAACAAAATCACACATATCCATTTATTTTCATTGTTCCCTAGCAAAGACTGATGGCAGAGTAGATGTTTGGGGATGGGGATCAGTTTTGCATACCTACACAATGGTTTGTTAACTGAAGAATTAACATAGTTCTCATTGCCCCTTGAACATTGTTATACACCTACCATAGGAATGTAGCCGCACAGAAGTGTTTGAAGTATCCTGCTGAACAAATGTTTCCTCTAAATAATTTAGGTACTCAGTTCAAAGTTGCTCCAAAATGTGGGACATGCCTTGAAAAATATTACAGTTACCGTGATAATAACAAATATTTTTAAAGTATTTTACTAAAATATTAAATGAATACCTTAATAAAAACACTTAAAAACGTATAAAAATATATATCTAGTGACTATTCCGCCTAATTTCCCTGTCTTTGTCACTAGATATATATATTTTTTACTATTCGAAGTGTTTTATTAAAGTATTCATTTAATGTTTTATTAAAATACGAGTACATTAAAAATATTTGTTATCATTAAATATGGATTTCCGCAACGTAACGCCTGAATCTATTCATTACAGTTACCGTGGGCATTTAATTGGACTAACTCTAATTCTCAAGTAAATAAAAACACCAAACTGGTCTTATCCGCCTGACTGAAAAATATTCTCAATTACTTCGGTCGCAATGTTAGAAAAGGTGGTGACTGGTGACAATAAGGAAAACTTATTACCAGTGCCAAAATTGAAGGAAAACGATCTCGTGATCGCAACCAATCGCACTGGTGCGACCGAAACCAACTCATACTTTGAAAAATTTGAATTTTGAGATGCTATAAAATTACAGATGTCCATTGTGATATAAGATTTTGATCTAAAATTAATTATTTTAGTACAGGAAAGCGATGCAGATTGAATGATCATTATTGAATTATTATTATTTTATTTTGTACTGTACCTAATCTGAATTTAAATTATATACGTACTAGCTTTCCGGGCGCTGTCACCCGTTCAAAAACATTAGCCTCTTTTTGCGCAGTTGGATAAAAACTATCCTATGTTTTTCCCGGGTCTCAAACTATTTCCGTACCAAATTTCATTCAAATCGGTCCAGTAGTTTTGGCGTGAAAGCGTAACAGACAGATAGAGTTACTTTCGCATTTATAATATTAGTATTGATACTGATAGATATACTTAATATTACTTAATTGTATAATGTTCTATTTGTATATGTTCCTCAGGGATTCGGGTAAATCACTTGAAACACAGGTTCTCACGCAACGAAAAGGGGTATAATAATAAAGTTCTGACACAAATTTGGTACACAATACATATAACAATCACGGGATCGAGTATCTCAGGCGTCGCGGGTCAGTTACTATTCTCCTCTCTTTCTCTCTATATTCGCGCGCCGGGTGGTGTGCGAAGAAAACCGATCGTCCTCGTATCTATAAGTATTCTTAGATGCACCTTGAATTTGACACAACACAATCACAACCTTTCATACAAGTTCATATTCACGCACACGAGCACCAACACAACACATGTACACCGACACAACACACGTACACTTTAAACTGTGAAATTACTCTGTTAGCATTGTTTAAAACTACCTTCAAAATGATATTGATACAATATGTTGCAAAATATTTATATTAACTTTGTATAAAACCTGTTACTAGTTATGAGTTATAGTCTAATACTTAATTATGATGTCAGATCCGTTGAGTGGGGCCTGGTGACCTGTGATACAGACTATTTATATCTACTTCAGGCACTTGCAATGCGGGTTTACATAACTGCAATATTGGTATAGCTTGTATGATATTTGTTATGAATTGTAGACTTATATGCAAGGAAAATAAATGCATTTATTTATTTATTTATTTATGCGCGTTCAAAAACAACCCAAAAATTAGGCTCGCGCTACAAACTCCCCATCTGACCTAGACTTAGCGTCTCGCGTCTGGGTCAGCATATCCTTTTTGGTCTACCGCGCCTACGTTTTTCGTTAATCGGTAGTTGGACTTCTCCTACAAATGGGGTCAATTGGGAAACGTGGTGCCTTCCTAAAACTTCACCACTAATCGCACTCTCTAAGACGTAGGTCGTAGAGCTCGCAGCTTCCCTTATACGATACGGTCCATCTCGCCTTGGTATGAACTTAGTTGTCTGACCTAAAACCGTATCGTTACTTCCCTGGGTTTTCAAAAGAACCAGTGGAGTAGTCCGGAGCAGAGCGTCGACCTTCGTCGCCAAAGCGTTTCTGTGTTGAGCTTTTTCGTGCGCTTCTCGTGCTATCCAATAATACGTTGGAGATGCGCCGAAGATAAGGCGTAAGGTTCGCATATCCGCGACTACATCCGCTGGTACGCGAATTTCGCGGACTAACGTTAGGTACGCAGGTAAGTTTCCAGTACTGCTGGTCACTACAGAGTTCATTGCGAAGCGTATTGCTGGTAGCTGGACATCCCAGGTATTGTGATCTATTCCTACTAGTATGGTGAGCTGGGGTTTCAGGTCACGGTTCTTCCTTTCAACCGGATTGGCTTGCGGATAATACACAGGAGAAAGGGATTGGGAAATTCCAAACGAATGGCACACCTGCTGCATTATTTCGTTGATGAATTGAACTCCATTGTCACTCACAACTCGTCTGAGGACTCCGTATCTAAAAAAACCCTTCTGTGATTATGGTTTTGGCACAGTCTGCGCTGGTAGCATTTTGACGGGCAAAAAACTCAACCCAGCGGGAACAGGTGTCTTCTACGATAAGAATCCACTTGTTGTTATCACTTGTCTCTGGTAGTGGGCCAAATAAATCCACGGCGACGGCTTCGAAGCGGCGGTTGGTAGCAGGCGTCTGCAGTAATCCGGCAGGTTTCCTGTTATCTGCTTTATACCTTTGGCATTCAATACACTTCTTTAAGTACGTTATCACACTCTGTCTCATCCCAGACCAGTAGTACTTCGACTTTATCTGGTCCAGTGTGCGCTCCACTCCTAGATGTCCGGCTGTCGGTGCATCTTGCGTGATAGTCTGCTAGGATCTTTTTTCATTCGTGTGCAGGTATTACCAAGCATGCGGTTTCTTCCTCGCACTCTTCTGGTCCATATCTATATAATACGCCGTCTGACATCACGAACCCTCGGTCAGACCAACATCTCCCCCTGAACGGATCGTCGGTTGCCTCAAGATCCTCGACGATTTTGCGTACTTCTGGGTCCTTGAGTTGGTTCTCGCGAAAGTTCGCGGAGCTTCTTGATGGTAAATCAAGTTCTTTATGTTGTACCGATCATTAAGCTTGGCCTAGATAAACTCTCTATTGACAATGCGACAGTCTTCCTGGGAATCAAAATGGATTCAACTTTATGAATAATCATCTTTTTTCATTTAATTACGACACTCGTCTACAGTATGACCAAAAAGTTTGCAATATACGCATTTGGGTCGGGTACGTTAACTCGAAACCCCAATAGAAATTCCGGATTGACCCGCAGTGGCGTTCGACGGGTTAATGGTCACGTTCATGGGATTAAAACATTGGGTTGCGTTTGAACGGTTACCCGACGGAGTTCAGTTATTATGATTAAAGGAGCAAGGTGCACTTACCTCCGCCAACGTCTCCTCGACAATCCTGACCTTCGTTATGAGCTGTTCGAGTCCGTCCACCGCATCGCGAGACACTCGTCCTCGTATCTTATGATCTAGCAAACCATATACAATATCTATCTTCATTACTTCGGGCACAACATATGGCAATTTTGATAACTAAGCGCGCACTTTACAAACAAAAACGTCGGCTCGTTGTTTTGTTCCGCGGCAAAAATGTTTCGAAATATTTTGTACGCGGGCCGTGGCACTCCATACATTCCTCGTAGTCGTAGCAGCGCCTCGTTCCACGATGTCACCGACGACTTGACTCCTTGCCACCACACGGCGGCCTCGCCAACCAGTAGCAACGGCATACCTCGTAGAGCGTGTTCATCGCTGATTTTTGTGCGCTCTTTGAAAATCTCCACGGCATCGATAAACGCTTCCAGTTCGTCTGCGTAATTGCGCATCGGGTGATGGAGATATGTGCATCGACTGCTCGTCGACAGTTCTGGACATTATGATTTCTATGAGTATTCTATTTGCTTGCGCCTGACTGCTCGTGATATTTGATACGAGGGATCGCAGCATGTCCTCGGTCATCGTAATGCCGGGTGATGATACTGCGGTCCAGTTCTGCTCCGTGTCGGTATCAGATGCAGAATCTTTACCTTACTAAATACCTCGTCGTTTTGGCAGCATTATAAAAGTTAAAACGTGCGTGGGCGCGGCTGCGTGCTCTCGCTGGACGATGGTAGGTAAAACACAAAAGTTAAATAGTTTGGTAAATGAGCTTGAGGTCGTAACGTCAACGTCGCGTTGTATGATAGCTTTTCGACTTGATCGGATGAAAATAGGCGTCTCCGCTGAGCAAATATATTTAATTCACAGGGTCAACTCGCCGCTCGACCAGATGGGTATAATTTTTTCGTGTTACGTAAAGTGGACTCGTCCGCGGTCACGCTCGCTCTATCGCCTCTTCCTTGCAGTTCCGCCTTGAGCGCGCGGTTTTGAAAAATGGACTCGCCCGTGTGTTTTGATTTTGTTGTTTAGTGTTAAAATTGTTGCACTACGTAGATGTTCACTATAGGAAACAGTTCACAGTGCACTTTTAGATGTTTAGTTGTGTTTAACTTTATGATTTCTTTTAGTTTTTGTAAAAACAACACTTCGTTCGCGGCATCTAGTTGGGCGTCACTATAATGTTCTATTTGTATATATTCCTCATGGATTTGGGTAAATCACTTGAAACACAGGTTCTCACGCAACGAAAACGGTATAATAATAAAGTTCTGACACAAATTTGGTACACAATACAGTAAAAATAATTAATCAAAAATAACAATCACGGGTTCGAGTATCTCACGCATCGCGGGTCAGTTACTTTACTTAGGAAGTATTCTTCTCTCTTTCTCTCGATATTCGCGCGCCGGCGGTGGTGTGCGAAGAAAACCGATCGTCCTCGTATTTAGGCGCGTTCCTCCTTTTATAACTAATATCATTGGGCGCGTTCAAAAACAATCCAAAAATTAAGCTCGCGCAACAATAATTGTTAATTTATTTTCTATATTATTAAACTTTGGAGTATTGACAATAATGATGCACTATATTCGGGGTCTGAAGTACTTAGGTACTGGTTTTACTAACAATCATTAACAATAATTATTTTTATGACATTTTCTCAAATTCACTTGCCAGTCCGATGGCGCCAATATCGAGTGTTGCCAACAATTTTTATTCCGATTATTTATATTTATTAAATTAGTGATGTAACTAGTGAATTATAAAAACGATAACAGTCGGCGATCCTGACAACAGTGTTTATCTCAGACACAACCACCTCGATATTGTTACCATAGAAAATCAAATAATATTGTACAACAGTTTATTAATTTATGAACTTAGTCCATAAAACTAGATTAGACATAATCAGTAGCAGATAAAAATAGTTAAATTACGCAGAAGTATTATGATTTGATTCTTATCACGCTTTATAAAGATTTTAACATATTCCAAACACTTTTTTTAAATTTAAAGTATACAGCAAATTACTTGATAGTAATTATAAAATTAACTAACTTAGTTTTACTCTTATATATTTTAGGTTTTAATTAGTCTATACAGTACACAAGTAAAGTAAGTATACATAAAAAAAACAAGTACCTATATACATCATAAATAGTTGTTTTTTTTGTTCTTGATTTAAATTTTATTCTAAGACTTATTAATTTCGGCCATCTCAGTACAAAGAATGTTCTCATTCTTTAGCAGTTAGTACACGTTAATCACATTCCTTATATTAGAAACTGCATGATAATTATGATTATATCCGTAAGAAGATAATTAGCTATGAATATTAATCAACTTAATTGTCCATAACATTATATGTATCAACCCTGAGACACTGAAACCACTTTTGTTATTCACTGCAGCACACAATACAGGCCATTAGTTTTTTTTAATAACACTGTTACTTCATCTTCTGGTACTGCTAGAACGCACTCTATCACTCAGTGTGTGGCCGTACAACAACCGGTAGCTGGCGTAGGAGATAAATTATAATCGCTAAATTATAGTATTTGCCAAAGAGTCTGTCTCTAACCTACACCATATTGTGTAGTAAAAAATATTTACAAATAATATAATTTATATGTGGCATGGTAGGGTGGACTACCCACTACGATGGGCTTGCCAAAGAGTCTTAAGTCTGACTCTAACCTACATCGCATTGTGTATAACCTAAAAAATATTTACAAATAATATAATTTATATGTGGCCTGGTTAGCCTGAACAACCTCCTCGGCCACATCATCACTTACCATCAGGTGAGATAGTGGTCAAAGGCTAACCTATAAGGCAAAAAAATAAAAAAAAAATATTACGATAGTTCGTTTAGTTTTTGTAGTGGCTAGCAACGGTCTGATTGTTAAGTTTCTGAACCGATTAGCAATCACGTATTATCTACGTTGTTTATGGACGAAATCAACAAACATTTGAGTTAGATATTTCTAATAAGAGTTCACGATGCAAAATTCTAACCATTTTACTTCCATCGGATGTCGCTTAAAAGCTTTTATAGTTGAAGGCGTACGTAAGCTCTTTATTAATAAAAATACACGTTGGCGTGGAATCTTCTATCATAAAACGTGGATTGCGCTTTACTGGAAGTGATTAGGAGCAAATCTGTGAAGATATGAAGTCGATACGTCATAGCTGTCGTAGGTAAGTTTAGATTCATTTTAATCATGCTCGTAATTCTATTATTTTAACAGACTTAGAAAAAAGAAAGATATTCTCAATTGGTCTGTGTTTTTTTTATGTTACTTCAGAACTTTTTACTGGGTGAACCAGTTTTGATGTTTTTTTCATATGAAAGATAATGCTCTCGTGTAATCCTATTTAAATTTCATCAAAATCGGTCAAGCCTTTTTTGAGTTACACTCCGATAACTGAATAAAAATCTTGATGATATAGTCATTGGCAGTGAATGACAGTCGATCCTGTAAGTTGCAAGAGACACTAGATAGGGTTTTTACCTAATGATGGAACTGATTTCTACCCCCAAAAGTGTGAATTAACTTGTCGAAATCGGTACCATGCGTAAAATATTTTGATAATAGGTACTTTTAAACTATCACGGTAGGTACCAAATTCAACAAGTTATTTCACACTTTTGAGTGTGAAAGTCTGTTCCATTGTTAAGTAAAAACAAATTACCATATTAGGTTGCCGTCATATTATAGGTGGACAAGTATACAACCAAAGTGTGTGTATACCTATAGGGACCCTCGCTTGTTGGCACACATATACACATCGCCATGATTAACTATGCATTTAATATTATCGCAATCAAAAATGTCAGATTTGGTACATATTTCACTGACTATTGAATAACTACGATATCACAAACGCAGTAATTATATAATAGGCTGTATTATGGCAATCAGAAATATCAGATTTGGTATCCCATTATTTATTGAATAAACTAGTACACAAAAAAATATTTGGATAGCGTTCTTCCTTGGGTATGAACGCCCATATGGATTTCGCTATGATATACGCATTAAGTATTATATTAATCAGAAATATCAGATTTGGTATTACATTATTGATCGAATAAACTAGTATATTTCCTCCTTCTTCTGGTCCTTTCTTCCTTGGGTAAGAACGCCCATATGCATGTTGCTATGATTTACTATACGTATTAAGTATTATCTAAATCAAAAATATCAGATTTGGTGTTTCACTGACTATTGGATAACGACGATATAACAGACGCAGTTTCAGAATTTCTGCCTCATATCACTGTTTTGAAGACTAACTACTATTTTACGAGGTAATGAGCGCAGTGCCAAGGTTTAATATTTTTTATTACTGATATTGGTAAGCCTTAAACCACAATCTCACCTGATGGTAAGTGATGATACGGTCGAAGGTCTAAACAGGCTTAACCTAGAATTACTGGCTCTCAAGGGCAGCTGCCGGAACACTGTAAGGTGCTTGGCGACAGATTTTCTACTTGAGGGTGGTCGCTAGCCAAGCGGGCATTCGCAAAATGCAGTCAATGCCACTGAGCTATCACTGCTTTAAAATTGCTCTGCGTGACTGCGTGAATATTCTGAGTTTAATTAAATAATGGACAGATATGACACTAAGTATTATGTTCGTGAATTGTCCACATCGTCACTGTGACCACGATCACTGCAAAGTGTCTGAGACTTCGGGACAAAAATAATGACAAATAAACGCGATCGTACCGTATTTTATATAAGGGAGACTTCTAGAACTGCCCTAGATCTATGGCTGTATCGGGACACACAACAATGTTTTCGTTCGATCAGGGACTCATGCCACTGAAATGAAGTCGGGTATTAGAAACGGTGCTATCTTCTAGCAAGACTACTTGAAATTTTGTTTGCTAACATTTTGGTATCGTGAGCTACCGTTTGCAGACAATAATAATTATATTCTTTTTACAAAATTGTTGCGTTTTTCATAAAACCAGGTAACAAATTCCTTTTTATGAAGTCAGTGCTTTTATGTAGGTATATATTGAATGAATCTAAATATTTGGTTTATGAATATCAATTAAATATTGAGCAAATCGCTTTACACATTTATGTGATGAAGATGTTATGTGTATTGAAAATATTTATTTATATTTCAAATTTATTTACATGTATAAAGTTTTTTTTTACCGGCGGTATGCCTTTATTAAACAAAATACTATGAACTATATACAACACTACAGCTACTACAATAAAAGCATTTAGACAAACTATAAGTCATAGCAGACTCATAGGCTGTCCAAATGCTCCAGCCCACTCCCAGGTGGCGGCGTGCCCAGCATGCTGGCAGCATTGCCCCGTTGAATTGCAATGCTTATTCGTTGAGCCAAATATGTGCCAGCATTTTGATCACGCGTCGCATCGACCAAGCGCTCAGATAGGTTTTTTGTTTTTGTATAAAGTATTTTTTTTTAATAAATTTAAAATTGATTATCATCAATTTAATCATTAATCATTAAAATCTATTCAAATATAAATTAATATCAAGAAGTTAGTTTTACTGTAATTCAGTAACAACTTACATTGAGAATGCTTGTAATCCCGACAGATTAAACGAATGTCTTTAACTACTCACGTTTTGCGAAATATGTTTTGGTCTTATGTAATATATAGGGCGAAACTATTGCTATTTACCGGGCACAGTTCCACACATTAAACCATCACTGATATTTTGGTAAAAAAAATCTAATGACATTCTTATCGAAATCGAAGACAGAACCACAGAACACAAAAAGAGGTTTTTCGCTATTCGGCTGATAGCCAGTCACAATATAATTACACGATTAATCGAGAAAGTGCGAAGCGCGGGCAAAGAGTTGCCATTTCTGCTTAGGTAAAAATGCGCTTGCATGTCTAGTTACTGATGAACGCTTCCAAGCTTTGGAGGGCAAGTTATTCCGTTGATTCCGGTTTTAGTCACAAGATGGCAGTTCTGATAAGAATGGTGGTAAGGCATTTTGCGAATGCCCTATACTATCCTCGAGTAGAAAATCTGTTGCTAAGCACCACCGCGTGTTACGGCAGCTGTCCTTGAGAGTCAATACCCATTATAGGCTATGCCTAGAAATGTGCCACCTTTGAGCACATCAAAACATAAGATGAGATTGTGAACAATGGCAAGCCTATATCAGCAAAAAACAGTAAATGCATCATTAATTCTATAACACACTTTTAAAACTACGACATTGTTTTAAGAACCAATTAACTATCCTAGCAGTAAACGCTTCTAAAAATAACACTAGTAAACAACTTTAAACGGTTTAAATCGCGTATATTTATCACTAGCTTTCCGAGCGGGTCCGCCCGCACGTATGCCGGTTATCGCGCAAAACATTAACCTCTTTTTGCGCAGTTGGATAAAAACTATCCTATGTTTTTTCCCAGGTCTCAAACTAATTCCATACCAAATTTCATTCAAGTCGGTCCAGTAGTTTTGGCGTGAAAGCGTAACAGACAGACAGACAGAGTTAGTTACTATCACATTAATAATATTAGTACTGATTATTTTTTTTATTTCTTTTTTAGTCCCGTCGTTTCAAACACTTTGTAGTGATCGTGGTCACGGGGGGAATAGTGTTTGAAACGTCGGGACAAAAATAATGATAAATATATCCGATTTAAACCATTTAAAGGTGTTTAATTACTATGTGTAACAGTCCCGAAGACCTAAGACAACAATAACACTAGTATTTCTCAAAACAAATTCTTTATTTTTTTTTGTATCTTGTCGTACTTTTACAACTTGTTTAAATATAAATTCATATTCTCATCATCACAAAACTTAATCATCCGGCGCAAAAAGAGGTCTTCGCAAATAATCGAAATTAGAATTTATTAGTGCAGGAGGCAGGGGTTCAATTTTGTACCGTGTGTAGCAATAATGCGTAAAAAACTCATCTCCGACCCCCACGACCCGTTGGACCCCCCAAACACAGGGACAGAATTAGGAATACAATGTGGGGAGACCTGAAAATATAGAAGCTATAATATTTTGGGAAAAACTTAAATTCATTGCTTGTTCACAAATTTAATGTTACGTATTTATCCTAGTTTTTTAAAAAGCACTTAATTTATTCCTCCTAGATATTTTGAAATGCTTGTCGATTGTTTAGTCACTCAGTTGAGTTAACCTCGCTGCGGTCATGATGTGGTTCGGGTGACCTCTAGTGGCATTAGCATTGCTACTGAGCGCTTTGGAGGACATCGTCGTCGATCCCGGTTGTAGGTGGCATTCTTTAGCTTGGTTGTAGGGCATTTTGAGAATGCCCACCTGGCTACCTAATCAAGTGGAAAACCTGTCGCCAAGCACCTCACTGTATGTTTCTTCAGAACTAGTAATTTTTGGTTAGCCTGAATAATAGCTTCAATCTCATCGTCACTTACCTATCTCACCTGATGACTGTGGTCAAAAGCTGGCCTTAAACAAATTTCATTAGACTGCTTATTTCAGAAACAATTTTGTAAGGGCAATTTAAAACATAATGCGGCCGGGTGAGAGTGAGATATAATAAATAAAATATACACATAAGTACATAAACATGTCACCACACCTGAATTTACTAAAGATAAAGGTAATACAGAGGTGTCTCAACACCCACTTTTTGCCAGATATGGACATATATATTATATGTATATGTGTCGAGCTCATTGCCATCCATCGGGTACAAGTCTAGGCTCAGAAATGCTACTAAAATTAACTTAGTCAGAGAAACCCTATAATTATCCGACCCGATTTCGAAACCAGGACATCGAGATTCCAAACCAATGCTTTTGCATCTACACCAAAAAGGCCATAGGATATAGATAATATATATTCAGTTTTAGAACTTATTATTAATACATCTTTCACAACTCTGATAAATCATACCTTCTATAAAGTTTTCATGGAAGAGATTGCTTGTAAAAACAAAAAAGAACCAACAAAATCATTTAGTCAGTCTAAATACCATAGCAGTTCCACAGGCAGTCTAAATTTAAATACTGATGCCGACCACCAGCTGGCAGCATTGCCCTGTTGGATGGCAAAGCAATATGATGAGCCAAATGTGTCGACAACAACATTTCGATCACGCGTCACATCGACCAAGCGCTATTTTAGTGTTAACGCCTGCTTTATTTTTAAGAGCATATCACTGTCCCGCATGAAAACGTTATATCTGTTTTAATTTACCTCCACATTTTTCACTCAGGTTCTTAGACTTCGTTACGAAACTAGAGCTTAGTCAATTTAATTCTAATGTATTGTTAAAAGGCAATAAAACACTATGGTGTTTTATTGTAAATGTATATATTAAAACAAGTTCGGAAGTTTTCATTAGATCCTTGTTGATCCCACACTTAGTGTTTTATCTACATTCAAAGTGTAACAACCCTCACTATCTGTCTGATATATATGATCTTCAGTACTTGCCCTATCCTTTTAGCCGTAGATGCATCTCTGGACCTCCCGCCTCCTGCCGCCGGTGAAATATGATGTTTTCCCATCCCGGCGCGGACGCGATTAGAAAATTCGTCGCGAGATATGTGCCCTACACTTGTGTTGATAGTTTCCATGTGAATATTGGATGCGAGCTACGATTTGGGTTGAACTTGTTTAGAAATGTAGTAGATCAGATGTATGAAGCCTATCTGATCTGTCGCACTCCAAAGAAATGTGGATTTGAATTATTTTCGTACATATTTTGTTTATTGAGATCAAAAAATATTATAGCATATTTTTCTAGCCTGTGTACCTCCAGAGCGGTAGACCCAACATCTCATTTGTATATTAATAGACATAATACTATGTCAATATAATATTTTGTGTAATACGAGGTATTACCTGTGTGCTTTGATAAATCATTTGTTAGTGGATGTAGATACTTAGACAAAGCTAGACAGTATGGACAGTACATGTCAGCTGCCAAGCAGCAGAATTTACTTTGTTGGGATGTTTTTAATGAAGAACAGGGTACAGTATAATTACATATTATAGTGGAATTTGACTGTATATTGTGTATGATCTACTGATAGTTTTTTTGTTATTAAGATAAGATAAGATAAGATAATTTTTATTGCTAAAAAGATTTATAAGTAAATACAATGGTAAACTTAGATTCTACAATAATTAAAATTCTTATTGCCTAATAGATTGACAGCGAGCCCCAAACTAAGCACTAAGCCTGTATCTTGGGGATCGAGTGCGTAATTTCAAAAGGTTCATTGTGTTGTTCACGACAGAATTAAAATTGATACAGTGGCAATGTAAAATTTAATTTAAATTTAAGTACAATGCGTTGCAATACCAAAGTAAAAGTTTAAATATATATATATATATGTATTATTTTTTAAATGAGACTGCATAATATGTGGCCTTTGTCTTCAATTAGGTGAATAGGAGTTTCCTTGAAGCAGTTTACAAGTAATAATTTTAATTTAACTAAGTACTTATAATATAGATGTAAAGTGTAGAATGTGTGTGTATATGTGTGTCGTAGGATGTGTGTAAGAGTGTGTATGAGAGAGTGAGACGCTGTGCGCGTATGTGCCTGAAGTGAGTGGACTCATATATACTCGTTCACTCGTCCATTAATTGGTTTCATACGTTCTTTGCGTGTGAAATATATTGAGCGAGTGTGCTGAGCAGCAGTGCTATTATGTAACTCTCGGTGGTCTTCGTGAACGTCAGAGTGGACATCAATTTTTGAATTAACCGTCATGACGATTACCAGACTTTCTGATGACGATTACCAGACTCTCTGAAGACGAGAGAATGAACGAAACTAGCCACTTTTGACGTAAAATTGGTATTATGTAACTCTAATGACAGCTTCAAGACCACTACGAAACGTCAAATGAAGAAGGGAGCTTTATTGCTCACTGGTTGGCGGGTTTTTATTGCAAGTTTGCGTTGAGATACATAATAGAGATTTTCTTATTTTAATTGCAAATTCAAAGATCCATATTGATTTATAGAAAATAATCACTAGCTTTTTTCTGATTTCAGCCACTCATTCTGCGGAAATTTGGACTTGCGTGTTAATTAACACTTGTGAAAGTCGAACAGGATTTTTCTTTGTTTATTTTGATATACCTATTTGCTTATTATTCATGCTAGCTTGAGTCAACTATTCAATTTCGATATTAATCTTTGATTTCAGGTAGCAATATGGCTGGAGCTATGTTGTTGGCAGCTGCAGTGGAAGAACGCCTTAAAAGGCTGTTGATCATTGAGCGCAGGGTACTCAGGCAGGCTAGCAAGCGTCTATTGTTACCTCAGAAGGAATTTGTCGGGCATTACCGTCTACGAAAAGCCGATTTCCAACAACTCTGCGAAGATTTAATTCCGCTTTTACCGGTAAAACAGCGCACTAGCGCTGTACGGCCAGAATTTTAAGGTACCTTAGTTAAATTCCTTTACAAATAATGTACAGTGTTTGATGTTGCTAAATATGACGTTGATACTGTCTTGCAGATATTGGCAGCACTGGCATTTAATGATATCAAAAGAACATTGGTGCCTAACCAGCTAGGCCTGTCACAAGCCTCTGTGTCACTCTGTCTAAGAGATGTCACCAAAGCCCTGAATAACCCAGAGATTCAGGCCAAATATATAAAGTTTCCTATGACTATGGTAGAGCGTGAGGACATCACAAGGAGGTGAATTTTGCAATTTATAAATATGTACCTATCTACTTTTAGTTTTCTTATACTTAATAAGCTTTTACTCTGATGCATATGCATCAGAGCAAAAGGCATGTGTTCACATCATTTCATGTACATTTAAAGATCTAGATACTATAAAATGCTGTCATATATAAAATCATGTTGCAATCATTCGTCCCAGTGAAAATGAAGAGGCCTACTACAATAGGAAGCAATACCATTCATTGAATGTCCTAATTGTATGTTGTTTGAGTTTTGATGTAGGTAAGGTATAACACAAGACATGTTTTTATAAACCTACTTACTAAAAAAACATTTGTTTGTTTAGATTTGTGATGCTGATTTGCGCATCCTGCACATAGATGCATCTTTTGGAGGTCAGAGCCATGACTCTCATGTCTGGAATAATAGCCAAGTAAAGGCTCTGATGCAAGACATTAATGCTGAAGGGGAAAGGTGTTGGCTTTTAGGTAAGTAAACAAATTTAAGGACAATTGGTTGCACAGATACACGTATATATATAATCATACCAACCATTCATAAGTGATTAAATGAATAATGTATCAAAACACCACAGGTGATTCGGGCTATGCACAGCGACCATGGATGATGACACCAATCCTCAACGCTGTGCCAAACTCACCTGAAGAATTATACACCTACAAGCATGTTCGCACATGGAATGTGGTAGAGCGTTGTATTGGTGTGCTGAAAACTCATTTCCGATGTGTCTTGGCACACATGTAAGTAGTTTGTTGTCTTCCTACCATCACAACATCATATCCAAAACTTCCAGCAGAGTTTTACTTTTAATTGAACTTATATTCCTGTATGACTCTGATATGCCTGTCTCATCATCAACATATTTTAATAAATCATTTACAAAACATGCAGTCTTCTTGTGGAATGCACTACCTGTTGATATCAGACAAGCTAAGTTTATTTCTTTATTCAAAGATATGGTGAAGAAGCACTACTCAGTAAACATATGCTGAATATTTTACATATGTTCATTATGTTTTGTATAAGATATGTATGTATTGTATTATATAAATTGTAGTACCTATATTATGTAATATTATAATGTATTGTATGTAAATATAATATTATATTTAGTTATTGTATTTATGTTTTAATTGTATAAATATAGTTTATGCACAATTCAAGACAATTATATGTGTGCTGTGCATATTATAATGTATAAATACATATGTTTTATCATTATTTATTATTATTATTTTCTCTTTTCGGAATCCCTAAACCACAATATAATAAATCCTCTCCATGCAAGGTTGCCTGTAAGAAATTGCTTAAGCGATAAGGCCGCCCTTTGTCCAATCTAATATATTAATTTGTTTGTAATAATTTTATTGTTTTCCTTAAGATTGTTAATGAATAAAGAATTTTGTATTGTATATCCCTTTTAAAATTTGTTTTTTTTTTAAATAGGGTGATGCACTATGCAACCGTCAAGGCAGGGAAAATAGTCAATGTGTGTGCGGTCTTGCATAACTTTGTGTATGACCAACGCTTCGCCAATGACGATGAAGAAATTCTAACTGACCGGTCACAACAGCCAGAGCCATGAGCGGCGGAACCACCAAAACTTAGATGGGGAAAGGCAAGGTGTTGTGCAAAGATTGTGGTCCAGTAGACACCTCACATAGGTAAAATAGTGCAATACAACAAGAGTGTAACAAACATTGCTGTTTCATGACTCTTTAAAAATATCTGATTTTGTTTTTTTTTTTTACAGGTTGATGCACTATGCATCCCATATCAAGGCAGGCAAAACAGTCATACTGTGTGGTCTTGTGTAACTTTGTATTACAGAAGAAGGAAATCCTTAAGAAGGACATATAATAGGATGATAATAAAAAAGGAACATAATAAAACGAAATTAGCAGAAGAAAAAATGAAGTCACAGAAGTCATTTCATATAGCTTATTAGTAAAATCATTTTAAGATGTTTAAACAATGTTTCACTGACTTTTTCACTAGATTTTTACTAGAGTAATGTTTTTTTAAGAGTATGTTTGTATTTAAGTATGTATGGCTTAATTCTTTGTAACCCTCTACAGCCTACACTGGAACACCGATTTTGATGTGAGACATGTCAGGTTTTTTTTAAATAATTCTTTTGTATGATTATATGATACTAACTGCGCTCCGCGGTGTCACCCGCGAGGTGATGGTAATGATAAGTAGCCTATGTGCTATTCCAGGGTATGAACCATCTTAATTATAAATTTCATGCAAATCCGTTCAGCCGTTTCAGCATGAAGGCGCAACAGACATACAACAAACTTTAGCCTTTATATTATAATATTTTTTATTGTATTCAATTTTATCTCTAAATTGTAACTTAGTATTCTATCAGAATAATAAAATTAAAGAATGTACATATTCTAGTGTAAGATAATATATGGAATTTTTGCTACATTTTAAGATTCTGCACAAGAGTTTCTTGCTGGTTCTTCTCTGTGGATGTAATCATACTAGCTGAATAAAAAGTAAAATACTCAATAAATTCTTAATCATTTATTTATAAACAATACAAAATACAGCAATCCTATCCTAAAAGGGCGATGAATCTTGCACCAATGTCCTGCTTGGGGTGTATTGTGCATTACCCTCCTGCCAGCCCAGCCCCAGCCGCTTCTTATCTTCAGTATCATGTATGGAGTTGCAGTGGAGCAACACATTCTACAGTTTCATTCTCATGCAAGCAGCCCTGGCACGGTGGACTCTGTTTTTCCAGTTTTGTGTAGGTGATAGTAGGTATAGATCGCAATGGCCAGTATTGATCCCAATCATCACATGGAGATCTGCCCTCGTGAGCTTAAGTAGATTAATAGATTATTTTTTGTTTTATATCAGGAAGGACACCGCATATTTAGTCAAGACTTCTTGTTCCATAGATTTTGTAGTTGTTTCTCAGTGTCGACATGCAAGAGATTCTGTGATTCCTTTGCTGTGGGCTTACAGAGCTATGCAACGTCTGTAGAGATATTCTTCCTTCCCTTGACAAGAATAACTGCTCTATTATTACCCTGATATGAACTGTGGCTCTTATTACAAGTCACCGTTACATAATACAATTATGTCTGCTAGATTTTGTAGCGCCAAGTGACAATCGGGCATGACTCTTGACCTAGCTGTTGGTTTCCTGAGTGCATAGGTGATTTCCGCACTGTCATTGGTAAATGTAAGAAACTCGTTCTTGATTTATCTTCTTGCGTTTTGTTTTTCTTGAGTTGAGGGTTGCCGCCAGCTCTTCCCACTTCTTCGCTTTTAATTGTTTTTCTAATGGGCACTTATTTATAATTCGGCCCACTGCCAAATCGGTACTCATTTCCTTGAACTCTATTATAAGTTGGAGTTGTATGTCAGATATGACTTTGTGTGCAGGCATGAGAAACTGTTATCACACTGTTGCTATGAGCCATGTAATTGTAACTTTTAATCACATCATCTAGTTTTAATTTGATCCACTTCACGAACGTTTTTGTTTATCGCGTGAAACATAAACAAATGTCAAAATAAAAAAGTATATCTTGCGTTTCGATATTATTTTAGGAGATACATCACTAACAGCGTATCTAAGATATGTGCGAGTTATATTATGTACTTTAATGATATATAATTAAATGATTTTACTCCCTATTTAAATAATTATATAATCACAATATAATTACCATTTTGCGCCTTACAATTCCATGTAGTGCCAAATGGCCCTAAGATAGGGCCAGAAATTTCACGAAAGCATAAACGAAACGCACAAAAGACCCAATCTATTTCACTTTTGTTAGTTCATTCAATTTCCATCGTCAGTAAAAATGATAGATAATTCCCCTGAATCGCACCCCAATTGCCTTCGTCTTGAAGTTCACCAAGAGTTAGCTAATAAGCCTGCAGTAGCGGTATCATATTAATTCTTCTGTTTCTTTGTGGGAAAGTTTGAGCAGCCAATCCTTAACAGTTCTTTTGCTGGCATTGACTGGGAGATTTTTTATATTACACCTTTTTGCCACTTTGTTGTACGTATGGGGGTGTGAAAAAGAAGGGCAGCGTTTAGCTAATAAAGATGTAACAAACGGTTTTGGAATTCTAAAAGCACGTCTTGTCATGATTTTTTCATTGTCTGAATGACTTCTTAGGTCAATGTGAGTTTTTATTGTAGCCCTGAAAATAAAGAGCTGGCGAACACGTAAAACTTGAAATTCATTGTAAAGAGCATCTGTTGGATAACGGAAAGGCTTCCGGAGTGTGACTTTTATTAGCGCACGTTGTGATCTTTCGATTTTCATAAAATAAGTTATACCTGCAGCACCCCACACCGTTACACAGTACTGGATGATAGACTGACATAAGGCAAAATACACTTGACGTAACAGTGGAACCGGAGCACAGTCGCGAAGGTTTTTCATTACATGGATTAATTTACGTGTCTTTGATGACAAATCAGCTATATGGTGTCTGTAGGATAAATTTTCATCAATTGATACACCTAGATATTTTATGACGGGAACGTGGTCTATGAAATTACAAGTGCACGTAGAATGATCTAAGCTTCTATCATCCTTTGAACAGTGATGAATTTTCAGGACAAATTCAGGTGGTGGCATAGAGATGACGGTCTTTGCAAAAGCAATATATTTAGTTTTTTTCAGGTTAAGGGTAAGTAAATTCCTGTCCAGAGCTTTGGCAATTTGGGAAAGACTGTTTTCTGCAAGATTGTACACAAGGTCCCACGCTTCACCATTAATCAAAATCGCAGTGTCGTCAGCATATGCAATTATTTCAGTATTGTTCAGCTGAATGTTAAGGATATCGTTGATATAAATTAGGAAAAGCGTAGGACCGAGGATGCTACCCTGAGGAACACCACAGTTTGTTAGTTGGTGGTCGCTAGACTGGTTTAGCACTTTTACAAACTGTTCGCGATTTTTAAGATAACTTGAGAACCACCGCAACGGAATCCCTCTGACACCAATCGATTCTAGTTTCCTCAGAAGCAAGCCAACCGAGACCGTGTCAAAAGCTTTCGCTAAATCAAGAAATACACCGATACATTTGCTTCCTTGTTCAACATATGATGAGACCAGGTTAGCTAGCAGTGTGACAGCGTCTTCAGTCGACTTACCCCTGCGGAAACCATACTGTTTTTCAGAGATAAGGCTATATTTCTCCAGATATTTGATGAGTCTGTCATTTACGATTTTTTCCAGAATCTTAGAGAAAACGCTGAGAAGTGCAATAGGCCTGTAGTTATCAGGGGTACTTTTTGGACCATTTTTGTGTATTGGAATTATGGCAGCTATCTTCCAGTACTCTGGAAATACACCAGACTCAATACTAAGATTACATATAAAAGTTAATGGAATTAGTATAGCTTGAGCACATTTTTTGATGAGAGCAGCAGAAATAAGGTCGGGACCAGAGGCACTGTCGGTTTTAAGCTTGCTAATGATTTTGGCTATTTCATTAGGGTCGGTGGGGTAGAGAAACAACGAGTACGGAGTGGATGAATGGGGCATGTATGAATCAATAAGAGATGTCTCGGTAACAGCTAACTTTTTCAAAATATTGTCAGTAAGTAGTTTACCCACGGCAACAAAATGCTCATTACAGTGATTTAGTGGGTTATTTGAGTTTACTGAGTAGTTAAACAGTTCAGATGGCACGTTGCAGTTTGAGTTATAGCAAATGGTTTTTATTGTCCTCCAGAGCGTTTTTGTGTCATCTTTGTTCTGGTCGAGTAGCTGACTATTATATTGAGTTTTAATTTTACGGAGAAGTTTATTGCAGAAGTTCCTGTACCTAGTGTAAATCCTATGCCGATTAATGTCACCAGGAAAAGCTCTACAATCGCGGTGTAATTTGTCACGATGATGCATACATCTAATGAGTCCTGGAGTGATCCAGGGCTTTATGTTCACCATTTTTCTTCCTATTCTAATTTGTTGTGTACGCCTATTGATAGAACTAGTAATGATCTCGTTAAACGTGTTCAAAGCAGAATTAACACAAGGTTTCATCAAAACGTTAGACCATTCAGTATTATTTAATTCTGTTAGAACTGCGTCAACATTCGTTTTATTTCGCATTTTAGCCTTAACCGACTGTATACTAGACTGTCGAGAGGTACCAGCTATAACGATAGCATGATCAGTAATTGAAGAATGGAAAATCAGCCCTGTGCTTGCCGTTGATGATTTAATGAAAATGTGATCTAAGCATGAACGTAGTCTTGTCGGTTTGGTAATAGCGGGAAGTAGGCCATGCGAGGCCATGAGGCACAGTAAGTCAGATTGTTCCTCTGATGTGTCACACAAATTAATGTTCAGATCACCAGCGATAGTGATAGTCGGTTTGTGTTTTAATTCACTTAAAACTATTTCAAGCGAGTCTATAAACGAAGTAGTGTCTGTGATTGAGGGGGAGCGGTAAATGCCTAGAATAGATGTTTTATCGTCAACATTTACGACAATAGTGTCAGCATCCTTTATTTTAGATTCTAGTGCCAACGCGTTGTACGAAGACTTCACATAAATCACTACCCCGCCATTTTTATTTAGTTGTTTTTGCGTGCGAAAGACGTTATAGCCTGGGAGAGACGTAAGTAGTGTGCCCTCTGTAAGCCAGCATTCTGTTAAAACAATAGCATCAAAATTTAGTTCAAAACTTTTGAGTGTGACCAAGAAATCGTCGAAGTTACGTTGATAACTTCTAATGTTTAGTGAAATTACTTTAAAGTTAAGTGCAGTGCTGTTTGTAATAAATTGTTTACATAAATCGACCGAATAAAAATTATGACATTCGATTGAGATTGTTTCTTCAATTTCCTCTGTTACATCAATCAAACCCATTGTTATGAAATAAAAGTTGAGAAACGTGTAGTGAGTACATAGCCAAGTACGTCATATTTATTGTAATATAATTATTTAAGTAAACTTTATTTTCAAATGTTGTATTATATAATAGTCTTGCTTCCAAGATGCTCTTTACATTCATGAAGGTGTTGAATTCGGATAGTGAGGGAAATTGATGGTGAGTTTGTGTATTGAGTTTTATGAGTTTAAATTGTGTAGTGTAAATTAGTGAAACAAATATTATTAAAATTAGATATAAAAATAGAACCATAAAGCAATTCTTAGCTGTCCGGTGGGGGGTCAGGGTATGTTCATTGAGCAGGCACGGGGCCCAGGTGGCGTTCGAGGTCTTCGTTTAATAGGAATTGCTTGTTTTCCTTCCTGCCTGCGTAAGTGTATTGTGCCATTCTGAGTCCAGCAGAATCTAAAACCTGCATCTTTTGAACGCTGCCGGGCAGTCCGAAATAACTGCCTGTTTTCCTGGGTAAGGCGCTCATTAAAAAACAGCTTTCTGGCCGCCCCTTCGACTATGTCAGTACTTATTAGGTTTCGCCGGGATTTCGCAGCTTTCAGGAACTCCTCTCTTTTTTGCCGTCTCACAAATCTGACAACGAGGGGTCGTGGAAGTTTTGAAGGAATCACCCCATCCTCATGACCAGTCTCTGGGCGACGAGGGCCAGCCCGCATCACAAAGTCTAGGTCACAGTCGTCGAGGGCAACTCCGATCTTTTGCGCCGTCACATGAATAATGTGCGTGAGGTTTTCATTTTTATTTTCAGAGATGCCTGCTATTTCAATCTCGTTTTTGAGTCTTATTTGCGCCCCAGTGTTCAATTGCTCCCGTAAATGTGTTACTGTATTTTTAAGGGATAGAATTTCGGCCTCACGTTCATTTCCACGGACTTCTAGTTCATGAATTTTTGCTCCATAGTCATCCATTCGCTCTGTAATACTGTCTGTAATTATAGTAATACTCTGTAATTATAGTCTAGATATCTTAATTGGTGAATTAGGATATCAAGAATATCTAGAACTTTAATCCATTTGCTTTTTTAATGTATTGTAAACGTAGAAAAAACGGCATTGTCGCTTAGCGACCACATCGTCCCATGGACATTTAAAACTATAACTGATAATTCTACAAATATACATTTATTTGCAAAAGATAACTAAAGTGTAACAGCAGATATTTCTGACTAAAATTAACATATAAAACATAAAATTACTACAAACTAATCCAATATTCCGCTACCATTAGGCAGTGTTCCCAAAATGCTGGCCGCATTGCCACGTTGTATGGCAATGCTTATCCTCTGTCCAAAGTATATGCCAGCATTTTAGTCACTAGTAGCGTCGACCAGACGTTTTGAGAGGTCTTTGAATAATAGTTTGGCGCTCGGTCCCCACGGTCCCAGCGTTTCGACCCCAAAAGGCACAAACATGTAACAACTAATTAGATTACTATATAGATATCAAGAATCAGAATTCAAACAAAGATTTAGAAAATAATATAAATAAAATATTAAAGGTTTGTAATGAAATTGTTATGAGTATCACAAATGCTTAACCTCGGGTGTTTGTCACGGCGTTAGACCTAGATACTTTTCATCATCATCATCCATCAACACGTAGTTGTAACCGCGAAGCGCAGCTAGTATCGAATCATTCTTGGTTTAAGAATATAAGAACTGTTCCATATGATTCTAAAAAATGACGTAGAAGGTGCCTAAGAGACGTGCCTAATCTGCAGCATGCTCCCATACGCTGCTATGAATGGGGTTCTGCCTATTAGCACACATAAAAAGATAGGTACCTGAATGGTGGCACTTATACGATCAACGAGAGCATTCCCAATTAAGTTTTTCTCCCAAGGTTAATTAGGTCCCAATATTTAATAATATGTTTTTGTGTGGCTCTTTTATGTTTTTAGCCTGTTTGAGTGAGACTGGTAGGAAATGATAAGATAGATGAACATGAAGATGCTTAATTGAACATCCTACTTGTACGAATAAATAACCAACAAATCAGTGGTATATAAAACACGTAAATATATTCAATTGACACCTAATACCCATAGAATTTCTAAAAAATTCTATGAGCCGCCAATATGTGTGTACTATGCAATATAATTGCTTACATCCTACCCCGACTACTAAAAATACTTACTAGCGCTTTTGTAACAAATCACATTCCGATACATAAATCAGGCCGACCTGTGCCCACTCGCAGGATCAAAGCCTATATATCAGGCTAATGCTGATATGATATGTTAAATAAATATTCAGCAGGATATTGGGTAACGTCGGCAGATGAAAATGAATGGCTGTATTAAACAGAATCGAATGGTCTTTGAAAAGGGAGAATTCCCGTAAAGTTCGTAGATGAAATTTTGACGTAAAATTATTAGGTATTTGTTGTAAAATTTTATTTTTGGTAATATGTAAGCTTTTGACCACAAACTCACCTGATGGTAAGTGTTGATGTAATCGAAATTGTAAACAGTCTTAACCTAGAATTATTGGCTCTCAAAGACAGCCGTCAGAACACACCGTTAGGTGCATGGCGACAGATTTTCTAAAAGATGTAGATATGTTTCAGCAGATTTTAGCTTCTTTCTAGAGTTGCCTGTAGACATAATCTGCAGATATTTCTAGAAAATTCACTGGATTCTTAAATTGCACTTAGTATCAACTGTATACTATCACGGTCGCCCCCGATTTGACCACCGTTAGTATTATTCCTGCTAGCAACGCTCGGCCGCTGTAGTCTTGCCAGTTTATTGAACAATAGCATAGAATATAACTGATTCTACATGGAGAAGCACTTTTGAAATACAACAAATCATTAAAATTAGGCTTTTAGGTTAGCTAGGTAATTTACAAGAATGTCGTCACCTAACTACTATTCCCTGTAGAAAACTTTGTAGATCGTTAAAATGCATGTGTTTCAGTTGTAGAGCATAAAGTATTCTTAAAGATTGTTATAATTATTTTATAGCGCTAAAACTTCGAAAAGCGATATACCCTTCGCTTCCATAAAATTGCAGTATTTTTATCGATTGTATTACCTGACCTGAGAACTCAGAGCATTTCATTTACGTCATGTTAATTAAGATCATCATCATTAAAATCCTTAAAATCCACCGTTTAACAAATACCTCCCTTGGGATGTTTGCCATTATCCCCAGCACGCTTGGCAGATGTCTTGGAGAACTTAGTGTAAGACGACAGTTCTACTGAAATTGTTGCCGTCCATCCTCCTCTTACGACTCACATGGGAAGAATGGGGGAGTTCAATCCTAGCCCGTCACCCCACGGGTAAAACATAATAGTAGTTATAAAAAATCACAACTGTTTTTTTTTTCAGAAACTGCTGTAATTTTGTGACATCAGACCTTAAGCCTGTGCTGCCATCTCTTTTACCAAAAACGCGCTATCAGTACGTCAAAAACGCGTTAGGACACACTTAATGACACCTACAAAGATACTAAAACGTCCTAAATGACGACAATCAGTGACGAATAACGAATGAATTTATCAATTTTAATGTTTTTAGCTATTTGAAAAAAAATACAAAATCCAAAAAAATATGGTATGTACTTATCATGAAATAACAATTAAATATCAAATATAAAGCAAAAGAGTAGGTGGCTACTAAGGATATATTATACCTAAAAATATAAGAAACTAATCCTATGTACACTGCACTTTTGTTTAATGATTAATCAATAATCACAGGCTTTAAGCCTGCACCGAGGCAGCGATACGTAATTGTGGTTCGTTTGATCCCTTGCTGTATTTTTATTTCTTAATTTTGAGTTATGTTATTAATATATATTATATTTAAGGATTCATTCTATGAATCCATACACTTTTAAAACAGGATTACTTTAAAAAATTCCATTGAAAAAAAAATCCAAAGTTACATCTAAAAAACTAAATAAACCCTTAGTACGGCGTAAATACTTAACGGAGAGTCATCCGTATTTGAATAATAATAAAAACAACATGTGTTTTAGAACGTATGCACATTACATTTTTCAAATAGGTATTTGTTTTTATTATACGAAGGAAATACTCAAATTCACGCATGTTTCGACCATTTTAGTCAGAGCCGCGATGGTATGTCCCTATCCGCTTTAGTAATTCTTCGGCCGTCGGACGGGTACGGATGCTATTGGCGTGCCTTACTTACGCACACATACGCGGCGCGCCTAAAAAGCTCGGTGCGCCCTTAATTCGTATCATTGTAATCAATAACTCGCTCCCACTCTTATAATGTTATATATAAACCTTACACATAAGATTTCTGTGAACCTGTGGACCTGAGAACAGTAGAATATGAAATGAAACGAATTAGTTTAATAATTAGTGGTTCCCCAATATATATATGTTGGGGAATCGCTTACTCATAGTATACCAAATATATCAGCATTTCACTGTTGCTAGTTTATAAAATATAATGATGCGTCCTAATTTCAGCTATTGTAATTGGAATTAAAAAAAAGCGCTAGACTTAGCGCTAGGCGCTATAACACGCCTTTAGCCAAAAAACGCGCTAGATCTGGCGCTGAGTGCGCTTAGTTTACAGCACTGCCTTAAACCTAGGTACCAAACAGTGTAAGCGTCTTTATATTTACGTACCTTTTCATTCGCTACGTCATCTTCGTACGTGTCGTTAATGCATTACGGCATTATTATTGTGATTACATGTCGTACTACAGTGAGAACAGGTGATGATTAGTTTACCTTCACGGGATATCCAATATCAGTAGCAAAGACTGGTCATTGCCGGGAGCGAAGCATTTAATGGCTATAATAGGTACACAGAGATCCCTAGGAGTAACCCTTTTGCATGTCTTTAGGAATAAATAAAATGTACAACAAATATGATATCTACTCATTTGCGCGATGTATAGGTTGGTACTGCTGACATAATATCTAGTGGTAGCTCAATAGCCTGAAATGGATATTACTAAGCTCTATTCATTATTCTTGAAAATATTTTATTTTACAAGAATATACAATATTATTGCATGTTTAAATATAAATTAAAATCAAGTTTATCATACAACCACATAACGCTAATTTTAATTGGAATTTAATTTTATAATTAATTTTGTATCTTAAATTTATATACCGACTCTAAATTAATACCATTTAAATTTTCGATCGTGCGCTCAAAGAGTCAATACCTCCTGAGCATGCTTCGTGTAGAATCGAAACGTGTCAAAAATTCTTCCGGCTTGGAATGAAAAAAGTATTATTAGATATGAATTGCCGCAAAGTTACGCCTGAATCTATTCATTATACCAATTATATTTTTGTATTATTTATACTAAAAAATAAATAAAATGTGTGTTGCCTCTTTATTTCAGTCTTATGAAAGCATACTAATTATCAAAACAAAACAGTTTAGTAGACTTAGAACACATTTTAGCTCTTCCAAAATATGTGAAATAAAACTACTTATATTTTGATTAAGATTTCTTATTGAATATTTTGTGTTGTAAGATCAGTATGTTCAAATATCAATTTGAACCCCAAGATGGCTACGCAATACTTATGTGACGTATCACTTTACCTTTCCCATTTCCAATGTCAACGTATATTGAAAGAGATGCTAATGATATTATGGAAAAATTGGGAATATTGGCTCTCGCTAGTGCCGACAATTTGATAGCGTAGAGTGTGACTGTCGACAAAAGAAATTACATACACCCTCTTGTGTTGTTTGCGCACTGAGTTAACCAAAAGTTACAGACGAATTTATGCTTTGACTATGTATTATTTAAATACCATTGCCTTGGCAATATCTCTTGAGATGCCATAGAATTTATTTCGTGTGCAAAAAGATACTTAACCAACTAACCGACCGACCTAACTTCTACTACTACTGGAGGATATCTTTTTGTCCCAGAAAAAATATCCTAGTGCATTTTTAATTACGCTATAGAAGCGGGTGCTAAATAGTCGAATTTATTAAATCCGAATAAGTTTCAATGTTAAAGCTTTGTTATCTAACAATGAAACCATAAAAATATTATGATTGTCTTAAATTTTAAATCTCTGAATACATGGAAATGAACACTTTACTTGGTTACGAGCAAACGATATAATAATGAAGATTATATTTAAAATCTAAGCCATATATTTTATTAACAATATTTTATGCTTTCATTAACTACAAACTCCTTTTGTTGTGTTGTTAAATACAACACTACGCTTACGAAAACGAAAGCATATATGCAAGCTAAAGGCCATTGCAGGCCTACAGGCAGTTCAAATACTCCAGCCCCCAGTTGGCAGCGTGTCCAGCATCAATTAAAATAAAAGCAAAATGAACACGTTACCTCCTAAACAATGAATAATCTTTGTGAAGCTTGGTGCTAGCTGACCGACTATAAAAAGGCATTAATTACGTTTGACAGTGCTTTCAGCTCAGTATTGTATGAATGTCACGTATATACTTCACGATTATATAGTATTATATTATTAGTATTGTATGGATATTTTGAAGCAGTGATGGCTCAGTGCCATTGGCTACAGAGCATGGCTGTGGCTCGATTCTCGCCGTGGGCTTGAGCTTCACCGCTTGGTGAAAATCTGTCGCCAAGCAACGGTATGTCCCGGCAGCATTCCTAGAGAGCCAGTGAAATTACAGGCACATGAGACTTAAAAACTATGTCGCAAGGTGCCTTGTGATGAAATGCATATGTTATAGTTAAAGGTTAGGCCGCTTAACATCAGGTGGGCCTCGAGTTTGTTCTGTCACAATAACATAAAAAACGAAAAATAAACACATATACATTTCAATTATTTTACTGTATCTTGCTGTATACAGATAATTTTGCCTGACCAAAAGTCACTTCGACCTTGCTTCAAAGTGCACAACTACCCCAAGGGTAAAAGGGCTGACGTCACAAACTAGAGTAAATGTGATGGAAATAGGAGGATTTGTTTACCCATTTCTTCTCACACTTTTGACGCTAAAAGGTAGAGCGGTTGTTAGTTTTGTTTCTGTTAGTTTTTGTAATGCGAATGTGAGCACTCTGAAAAGCTTTTTCTCTATCAAACATTATCAAGCACGCTTTCTCCGAAATGAAATCCGCTGTGAAAGGAATTATTAAAAATTAAAGTGTTATAATATTTTTATTTTTGCGTATGCGCATTCCAATACAAAATTTCAACGCCAGAGAAAATTATATCCCGCGCATGATTGTAATTATTTAATAAGAGTTGGATTTGGATGTCACCCTCCATTTCATTCCGTGGGTGTCGTATAAGAGGGCGACTAACAGGGTACCAGAAGGTGGGAAGCAATGGCTTCTGAGGAAACTGACAACTTCTACTGCAATCCCCAAGACGCCTGCCAAGCGTGGGGATCACGAAAAATCCCCCCAAGTGGGAGACCGTGTTCAACGACGGACATTTTGGTCGATGTGATGATGATGAATCCATTTATAGGTGAAATTAACTATTTACTATACTTCAAAACAATTAAATTTTGTTAATAAACATAGCCCAAGACCCAAAACTTTTTCTATATATTAATTAATTGATGTCGTCGTTCACAAAATTTCAGTGATGATGCCATAAATACCTAAAAACGTTTTTAAAGCCTGAAGACTGTTGAACAAAGGCCTTCCGCATAGAACGCCACAATAAAAGGTTATAAGCCACTTGTATCCATTCGCTCCAACATTTACGATGTCGTCAGTTCACCTAGTGGGGGCCCACCAACTACGTTTTTCGGTGTGATGTGGTAACCACTCGAGAAATTTCTTTCCCCATCGGTTATCAGTTTGTCAAGCAATGTGGCCTGCCCATTGCCACTTCCACTTGCAAATTTTTAAAGCTATGTCAGTGACTTTGGTTCTTTGGCAAATTTCTTCTTTCAGGATACTATAATATATGTTGGAACACGTATTATTATATTTATCGTTTTATTACAATTCATTTAATGTAATCCTTAGATAAGTTGTCAAGAACGCGACTATAAGCAGTATGCAGTTATTGATAGTAATTCATAGAATATTTCAGATGTGGCGATAGAAATGGCAGAATCTATGTAAGATGGGATCATTACTAAAACGTTATAGGCCTTGTATTCCACACTTGTGTAGGGATTTTAGGAAATGAGAAATTGATCTAGCCAGGTCTTATGTAAAAAACTCGTTTGACAACGTCACCAATCGATGGACAACCACTACTAGGTACTATGCGTAGAGTTATTTTCAGTATTCTTTACAATTCACAACTCATAAATCTATCACGTATCCCGTAAGATCGTAAAAGGCTACTAAGGAAAATAAGCGGGGTAAGCACCACGCCACTACTTTCATCGATATAAATTTAAAAACGTAGCTGAACACAATATCGTTTTGACTTATGAATATATCATCCTTTCTGATTTTCTTATGTCATAATTTGCTGTCAAAAATTCGTATTGTAGGTGGGCATGATCATACACATACCTTCCTAGTTCTTCAAGCAGCTGATGTTTATATACCAAAATCATTTTCTCCCCAATAACCTATTTCAGACCACTTTCACGTTCACCTCTCATAAGCCCATTGAAACTTAACACTACCCGACCCGATCCCAATTGAATTTATTTAGCAATTTTCAGAACAAAATATTAGGGAGCGCTATTTATCAGTGTTCGACGTAAGGCGTCGCAAAACCAACACATTTATCCTGTAGTTACGGACGTATTTAAGGATGGGGTTTATGGTATATACAGTCTTAAAAATAATGTAATAAGACCAAACTTTCAACGAGGCATGAAGCCTTACCTTGAAACGAATGAAATTACAAATTCTCTCCAATGAACTCTAAACACGCGTCTAGACTCTCACAAGAGCTTTATGTTATGGCTTTGGTTTTATATTCTGCCGGCTACCTAGCGCCGAACATTCTTTGTCTTGTTATTGGAATTATACCCGATTTTTATTATAATGGGAGTGTTCTAAATTATGAACCCTACTGTTGTGCGCCTAATATCTGACTTGATTTGATACTATGAATTAATACACTGCGTGTTGCTGCCAATACACTACTAAAGTCACCTGCAGTACTGGCATAATATACTACTCATTCAGCGCAGTCCTTCCTTTAGTGTTTTTCTTCTAAACATAATAAAAAAAAAATAGATCCTTCGACTATATTCTTCTGTTGGTACCTATATGTATAAAATTGTTGAATAGGACGTAACTCTTCGAGCTTCTACCACTAAAAGTGGACGGTATAAACTAAAACAGAATCTGGCTTTCAAAGAAAACTGTTGAATCACTGCTTAAGATGCTTAGGTACTTTAAACAAAGGATACGCTTTTAGACTGTAATAAATTTTCATACATATAATCACATTTTTATCCATGTCTGCCTATAAAGAGTTAGGAGAGTATTCATGAACCTTTTTCAAGAACGTCTATCTAGCCAAAATACGTTCAATGAGATTTTACTATTTCCAAGTTCCATTAAAGATCTCCATTTCATTCATACAAGTCTCGGCTGAATCCACTATACGTAACTGCTCAACTGAATTGCTTAAAAGTTACTCAACATTCCCTTAAAATGTGAAAAATACCCACTCCAGCATCATCTCGCTTACATGTTGTAGAATGGATATAACCATACTACATTTCACTATTTTGTCGAATCCCTTTTGAATATTCCTTAATACAACTCTGTCAATACCACACCTCACATACAAAACTAGAGTGCGATTACATAATATATTCCGGTGTCGTGGTGTTAGGGCAATTTTTCTATCCGCACCCATTTCTAAGGCCTGCTAGAGACGTGCTATTGCGTCTAATTCAGATGAAATGAGGATGGAAATGAGCTTTGGATATCGTAGAGAGTTCTGTTTACCTCATTTGTATACTATATTTACATATTTATATACTACGTAACGTTTTTGATGGGATGAAAAGGGTGATGGCTTTGAATAGTATGTATCCAGTCTTTTGTGAACTACTTGTACCTTGGATCTTTTTGTCTTAAGTAAGAATATTTTATTGGTAACCCAAACTTTGTTAGAAAGAACTAAACATTTTAAGAGCACTGTTATTTAGAGCTAAACTATATGAGAACCTCCTATTAATGGACTAGTTTAATGAAACCTTACATTTCCTAGCTTACCAATCAAAATAATGTTGCACATAGAGCCGACGCATCAGCTGTTCATAAAAAACGATTAAAGGTAGAATGTGTTAACTCAGCAGTAAGTCCATGTCACGTCGATGTCGGCAGAGTTTTGTTGTACTTACTGTTAGTTTTAAGAAGTTTATCCACAAATAAGACATAAAGTCACTTACATGAGAATATGATTAGACTTAAAATATTCAATAGATATTCGTCGTCACAATTAACAGTATCTTATAAACTACAATATAATAAAATAGTTATACAAAATAAACACAAATCACTTTAATAATCCATCACTTATTTAACGCATTCGTATTCTTATTGCTCCTCAATAAGGTACTGAGCTAGTTGCGTTTTGAATACTGTTGGTCTAAATAACCAAAAAAATGCAGCTATATATTACTTCTATCAAGAGTATTTCCAAGTAGTGTTATTAGGAGTCAAGCAATCGTCGATGAAACTGACACGAAAACGTTGTTATAAAATTCTTATCATTACCTCCTTCATAATGAATTCATCCCATAAAAAATATTGTTCAAAACGTTTTATTGTGTCATCTTTAGTGGTTATAGAAAAACATAAGTGGCATATAATATTAAGCGTAGAAAGAACATTATGATTAGATAGATAAATTGTCATTGGCACTTCACACAATAAAGATAATTAATTAAATGCTTTCATGTAGCAATCACCAAGTATCTTCAGAAATCATTGCAAATTATTTTAAAACCGTACCTTAATCATGGATGAGTTATCTGTATATATTTAAAAAATGCAGGCGATGAGCAAAATCACTTGCGTTGACGATTTAGTGAGGTGTTACTACGCTAGTGCTTAGTACATCTATAATTAACGATTAACGAGTGCAATGTCAACGAGAATACTTAAGGCAAGTTGTTGTAGATCGGCCATTTTACCAAAGTGAACTAAGAGTAGATAATAAAGATGATACGTAGTTAAGGGATGAATAGAGATCTCCGTATTTAATTCATGGTTCAGAAGCTTCACTTTATGTTAGGAAATATTTCTCATTTTCCTACATCCGTAATATCCAGTAAATTCCAGAAAGGGCTAATAGGAGGGCCGGGCAGCAGTCCAAGATTATCTAGAAGAGCGTAAAATTTATGTTAATGACACTCTCACAAAGGGAAATAACATGACGTTAAACCAAAGAAACCATCCCCCGATAACGTGTCCCCGTTAAATGAACGGAGCCCTGCTGTATTCTGGAGTCGTTCGATATTTTTGTGGTTTAGAACGCAAGGAGGAAAATCTCGAAAATTTGACTAGGTACCTGGTGGTTTGATTCATGACTAGACAGACAACGGGTTGGACAAAAAGCTTCAAAAAATATTTCTTTGTGTATATGTGGGCAATATAAATAGCATTTATAGAAGTAATCAGATTGACTTCATGTGATCAGAGAACGTGAACAAGGGCAAGAGTTTAAAAAAGAATTGTGACAAAATATTACAAGTAAAAAAAATATGCCTTGAAAACCTTGTATTCTTTAAGACGGTTAGTAATAAGAAGCAGATTTATGAAGGGTACGTACCATTTGGTGACACAGCGGGCAAGCTTCACCTGTTGCCAAAAACTGCGAACTTATAAGACTCAAATGCTTCGCCCAATGGGTGCAGACACCGCTGCGCACTCGCCTAGGTAATTATAGGCATCTAATATGCTCGAAACCTATGTTGACGTATTTGATCCAAAACGTGATTGCTTGACGGTTAATGGATAATATCTTAAATAACTAGCAAAAAGCTGAGCTTCGTCAGGGCTCGCATTTATTTTACAACCTGATTCTAGTGATTTCATCTAGTATTAAGTAGATTAACTACGATGTATTTGAGTATTGAGTATAGTTCTGTTGCAGCAATGTTAACTATTTGGTTTTGCTAACAGAGGGCGTGAGTAGTACAATAACATTCTATCCAAAGAATACAAAATTGTTAAAGTTAATTTTTTGTAACGGTGACAAAATAATTTTATTTTTGGTAGATAACACACCTAGATATGAAGATAAATTAATATGTTAAAGCACGAATCTATAAGCGTGATAATTTTTCAGAAAAGAGGGTCACTAAATTTTCAAGTTGTGGGATAGTGATAGGGCTCGCTTCATCCACCCTAATTTACATCCATTTTCATCAAAATATCGAATGCTACAGAATTATACTGAAAAAACTACAGGCGCACGCAAAAAAACGTAGCTCGAAGCGAGCAATTCATTCGTCCTCATACTGGGTTATCGCCGGTTTATCATACGCCGGGGGCCGCTGTAAGTCCTACTCAGATTATTTTAAGCTTCAACCCTTAACGTTTGATTAAACTGCTGTTCTTTGGACGCTTGTGGGTTGTCTCAAGTGGGGTGGCCACGTATGAAAAGTTGTACTATTTGATGTGGAATATCATCCCATCCGTTTCTTTTGTTTTACAAAAAAACATTACGCTAACTTTGCTGAGTGATAGTTATAGCCAGACATATGATAGAAAACAAGAAGTTGGTTCAGTATGGTTTTTATAAAAAATTTACAACTGTTCCGATAACTTTTCATTATGAAGTTTTCAAAACAAATCATGTATATTATTGTGAGATATATAGCCAATAGTGAAATTGTTTATTGTATTCAACTCAATATGGTGTGGGTAACTTAGTGCCTTCCTATTGTGTACCTACACATATTTCAGGCAGTTTTGAACTGAACAATCCAGCCTGGATAAGCCAACGACTAGATTTATTTTACTGAACGTTCCGTACTTTTTTAAAATAAAGTTTAATAGTTTTAGTTCAGTTATTAATGCCCCTCTCATTTAAATCATTTATTGCAGTAAGTGCTATAGTCCAGTGAATGAAAACAAATAGGCAAATAGAACTAGTAGTCTTTATTGATATTGGACATTATTGATGACGAATAATACAAGACAGATTACTGAAAAGAGTAAAAAAATATATTTTAAAGCCGAAACGATAAAATATGTGAATAAACTTGTGAAAGTCATCATTAGGAACACATTGTGTATTAAGCTAAAATTTTGTAATGAACTTTTCAGCTTACTGAGAAAGTTTAATAATAAAGAAATCAGATCTGTGTTTTTTAAGCTGCTTTTTGATCCTACAGTTAAATTTAAATTCAATGCTGCCCTGTTGTCAAAATTCCATCCTTAGAGATGCAATCATGCAAAGGCGCAAGAGTCCTTTGTTCTCGCCTTCACCCCTAATTTCAACTTTGCGCTCGAGAAAATGCAAAAGTCTTTCACATTTTCGTGGGCATAGGGAATTGCTTCAAGATTGCAACTACAAAAAGTAAGTTCTCAGCGGACAAAGATTTTACTTGCAGAAAAAACAATATGTTTTCTGATCACACTTATATCTCTGTAGGTATTGATGTTGTAAAAACAATTTAACTGTAATATTTTATGACTGGTTCAGATAACATATACGAACCATTTGTATATAAAAACATGTAATATAAAAGAATCAGATAATAAAATACTCAATCTGTATAATGGTTCCAGCCACATCGCAATCCAAATTCAAAACAAATATGTTCCTAACGCTAAATCTCATTAGGAATAAGAGCATAAAAATGCTCTGTTTTATTGTTGCAAAAACTACTTACTTTAAGCAGTGGCATGCTATTTATTGGGCGCATTAGTTCTATTAATTGCCCTTAACAACATCGAACAGGAGCTATATTATTCATTTTCACAATCAGAACATCTTCAATAGGTTCAAATTCAATAGGTGCTAGTTCAATAGGACCTAATAGTTTTTGCTGAAACTCGAAACAAAATATTAATGCCGACCATTCTTCCCTCCATTCCGATACTACAGAAATGTAATAGCGTGATAAATTCTTACCACGTAGGTACATTCGAATACACAAATCATCTAATACACAATATCGCAAATATTTCTTGGCCAGAACACTGGGTGACATGGGACCACCAACTTTCACGCAACAGAACTAAAGAACGCAAAAGAAAGACAACAATACGTTTTCACGAAAGTGAAAGAGGGATGGATATCGAGAAAAATTAAATTATATTTCCCAATGGTGTCAGCCAGTTATTAAGTGGCCAGACGCCATTTTGAATTATTATATTTTTTATTTCAGCCAGGTTCTCGCTTTTGTACGAGAAATTCCTTTTATTTGTGATACGAGTAGTTACGAGAGCATGGCATATGGGTTTAGCCGAAAATGGGTTATGGTTGTAAATCAATTTAAGGTGCGTTTTCGTTATTCGGATATTAAGTAAGTTTTTTCTCATGATGCAATGTGAGTCTCTAGGGGATATTATAACAATATGTTATAATTGTACTGTAATTTTGATAATTAAAACAGATTTGTTTTTAAAGGAATTTATTTTTATTTTGCAATAGAGATACAAGCACAGATTAAGAGAAAAAGTGACAGAGACAAAAACAGTGTTGCTATATAAAACATAATTATTTCTAAACCATAGACAAAATATTTAACATACACCCCCACGCTGACAAGTCCGAATATTTGATCTTAAAGTCTAAGTTTAAACAATTCAAAAGTTCCTAATTCAGTACCTAAATTATTACATAAAGTTTGATAGATTCGTCAGTTAGTCTTGGTGGTGTGTCAATGTCATGATTTGTTGTTTGAAGCCAAAAAGTATATTACGTTACTGTCAGTTGTCAAAGTCAACCTAAATGTCAACTGTCTTAAAAAGAAATATAGTAATTTGTAAGGTTATGTATATAAAACAAATAATTTTAGAAAGTTTATGTTGAACGATATCAAAATTAAACAATATAAAGGTTATTGAGACGTTCAAACAGACAAAACTCATGTAATCAACATTATCTAATGTTGAGAATTACATGAGTTTAAATGGAAGATGCAGAAAATTTTAAGGGAATGTAACCAGTGAATATTAGAAATCAAGAAAGTTATTGTGAATATTTTAGACAAAAATCATTGAAATTATGTTCTGTTTGTAAAGCAAAAATAAAGTAAAGTTACAACTTAGTGTATGTTCTTATTTATTAAATAAATTAATTCTAGATAGAGATTGACTTACATCTTAGGTATGCTTATTTATATAGCTCAGTTATTTTGTTCACTTTATTACTAAGAGATTAAGTAGCAATAGGTAACTGTATCAATTTGTGTATAGGACGCAAATATTGACCCTTAGCTGTTTTAACCAAAACTGACCGAGTCAATTGGTCATCCTTTGAAATATAAAGTTTAATAACTCGACCTAATGGCCAGCACATAGCTGGTGTATTTTCATCCTTTATAAGTACCAAGTTTCCTACTTGTAAGTTTGGAGATTCTTTATACCATTTTTGTCGACTCTGAAGTTCAGACAAATATGATTTATAGAATTCCTTCCAAAATTGTTGTTTAATAGCTGTTATCTGTTGCCAAATACTAAGTTTATTTTGGGAAATTTTAATGAGATTAGGTTCAGGAATGTCTAGTAAAGTTGTGCCTATGAGGAAATGTCCTGGACTAAGGTAATTTAGGTCATCAACATTGTCTGATATTGCATATAATGGTCTTGAGTTTAAGATTGCCTCTATTTGGCATAAAACTGTATACAATTGTTCATAGGTCATTCTACAATTTCCTAGTTTCTTTTTGAGCAGAACCTTAGTTTGTTTAATACTTGACTCGTATATTTCTCCCATGTGACTCGCAAGTGGTGTTGTAAAATTCCACTTTATTTTCATACTATTTGTGTAATTAATAATTTGACTGTAGGATGTCTCATCTTTAAACATTTTATACAGATCATGTAGTTCATTCTCAGCGCTATGAAAATATGAAGCATTGTCAGATAGGATACTAGTACAAACGCCTCTGCGTGCACAAAACCTTTTTAGACATGCGAGGAACGAGTCGGTTGTTATGTCATGGGAAAGTTCACAGTGAACACTTCTAGTTGATAAGCATTTTAGCATGAGAATGTAACCTTTTGTATGTTTAGCATTACGTATGTTTGAAGATTTAATAAGTATATGCCCGGTAAAATCCACACAAATATGCAAAAATGGTCTTTCCAGGTTAATTCTGTTTCGAGGCAACTTAGCCATTTTCTGTCTACATGTTTGTCCACGATATCTGGCACACAATATACACCTGTAGATCACCTTTTTGACTTCTACTCTGGCATGAATAGGCCAGTAGACTAACCTTAGGTTTGAAACTGTACTTTGAATGCCTGAATGAAAGAGTTGAATGTGAAACTTCTCAATTAATAGTGTAGTAATATGACATTTGTTTGGTAGTATAATAGGAAATTTCTGGTTGTACTGTATATTTGCATGCTTGATTCTACCACCTACACGCAAGATATCTTCACTGTCAAGAAAGGGAGATAATCTTTTGAGAGGGCTAGATGAATAGGTATAACTATTTTCGCCTGATTTTAATTCAGTCAATTCTCTTTTAAAATAAGAAGCCTGCACAATTCTGATAATGAAATTGTGACTGTATTTTAATTCATCAGGTGTAAGAGAGCCTGTTATCTTAGATTTGTTCTTAAGGTTATGACAAAATCTGTAACACTGAGCAATAGTGTTTTGTAGTCTTTGAAAACTAGAAAATCTTTCTAATAAGTTAATGAAGTATTGTATGTCTTCATCGTTATAGTTTTCTGAAATTATATTTGTTGAATATGATACTTCACATACTTCATGGGTACAAGAGTTTTCCTTTTGGGATTGTGTAATAATTGAGTTATCATAGCTGCGGGGCTAGTTCTTAAGTTCTGTTAGTAAATAGCTTGGACCATGCCTCCACAATGTAAGGTTATTTAAATCTGAAGGATGTATACCGTGTGTAAGCAGATCTGCTGCATTGTCATGCGTTCTAGTATGATGCCAAGAAGAAGAATCTGAGGTTTGTAGTATTTGTGAGATTCTGTTGGCTACAAAAACATCCCGTTTTTTTTAAGGTGAGTTTAACCAATTAAGAACTAAAGTGGAGTCCGTATAATAATGTACAGTATGTACTTTAACTGATATTTCAAGTGCAAGTTTAACCTTTTGCATCAATTTTGATAGTAATGTAGCGCCTGATAGTTCCAATTTTGGAAGACTAACTGTACGGAGTGGGGCCACCTTGCTTTTGCTAATAACCAAGTTTGAAGTAGGGTTTTTGTTATGATAAACAGCTACTATGTATATGCAACATCCATAAGCTACTAGTTAATGAGGCATCACTATAGCCTACTAAATAAACTTTATTAGGAATATCTGAGAAATAATATCTGGGTAAGTATTGTAATATTGTTCAACAATTGTAGATTGTTATAGAAAGGTATCCATTCTGTAAGTAAGTGATCAGGTAATGGTGTATCCCATGTTATGGTACCTATTTCTTTCCACAGCTGTTGCATAAAAAGTTTTGCAGTGATTGTAACTGGAGCTAGATAACCAAAAGGGTCATAAATCTTTGCAATAATTGAGAGCACAACTCTCTTTGTAAACTGAGATAAATGTTGTTGAGAGGGAATGTTAATCTTGAATACATCTGTTAGAGGATCATATTTGAGTCCAAGTGTGCTTGTTTCATCACCAATGATCAAACTATTTGGTGAAAGTTTGTCTTTTGTTTCAATAACGTTTTGTAGAATCTGAGTATTGTTAGATGACCTTTTATGAAGTTGAAAACCTCCTCTTTTGAATAAAGAAATTAACAGCGGGGTGATCACGTATCTTCTGTAGCAATGAAATGCTGATTGCAACAATCAAAAATGACAGTTTTGACAGATCTTGTATCAATGAAAAAAACAGATAGGTAACAGACCTTCTTGTGCCCAAACGTTAGTCGCCGACCGTTTTTTTCTTTTATACCTGAGACGATAACTGGCATATACATTGATCGATTTAAAATTTCGTAATATCCATTCTACTATAGAGTTGTAATAACATAGTATATATACAGGTTGAACTCCCATGGTCAGTATTTCCTTTGATTTCATATTATTATTATTATTCTAAAATCTAATTTAATGTTTGAAATCTAAGTAGATCAAAATTTAAGTTAATATTGGCATTTATTTTAAAATACAAGTAATAATTTCTTCTTCCTGAACACAATTTAGCCCAAAATATATCTTCCTCCACACAGCTTCAATTCTAGTGTCTAATGGCCAATCTACACTTTGGATACTGCAACACGTTTCATACGCTTGATATATCCTGTAAAATAAAACCAAATGTAATAAAGCGACTATGATATTTTTAGTATTTTAATGTTTTGCAATAACGCATGCTCTGCGGATAACATAAAAAAAATACGAGAGGCAACAATGAAGTCATGAGCGGGAAAAAAATAAGTTTCTCCTCTCTCCGAATAATAAAAATAATAATAATAATAAGAAATTACTACTTGTATTTTAAAATCTATGCCAGTATAAACTTAAGTTTTATTTATTTATTTATTTCTTAGGAAGACCAACAGTATAACAAATATCTTATATATAACTAATAACAACAGATAACCAATTATAGGTCCTCACGGATAGCTATCTTATAAATGATATTCAAATAATGAACACTAGGTTACAGCTTAGTCTTTTTATGTTTAGACTGCTGCTTATGACAAAATTCAAACATTTAGTTGAAGAACTCTCTGTTACAACCGCCTAGCCGATGCAATGCTTGTACAAAATAAGTCTAGGCCAACTCTCTTGTTTATCTCATAAAAATTTCTGCTCACACGTAACAGGTATGAATTTTGCCTTTATTTGTTTTATTTAGATTTTAGAATAATAATAATATGAAAGAAAAGGAAATACTGACCATGGGAGTACAGCCTGTATATATATACTATATATTTACAAAATCTTTAGTAGAATGGATAGTACGAAATTTTAATTCGATCAATGTTTATGCCAGTTATCGTCTCAGGTATAAAAGAAAAAAAACGGTCGGCGACTAACGTTCCGACGCATGAAGGTCTGTTACCTATCTGTCTTACAAAATTTGTCAAAACTGACAGTTTTATTGTTGCAATCAACAGTTCATAGCTACAAAAGATACATGATAGCCCTGCTATTTGCATAGCTCTATTGCTTCACTAAGAGTGTTAGCACCACAATGAACATCAACCATGAATTACAAAATTAAACAATATTAAAAAAAAAAAAAAAAAATTAAAATCATCCATGAATGTTTGGTATTGAATGCATTTAGCTGCTAACTGATAAAGGTGTCCGTCTTGTTTTGACAATTCTAATAATGTCCGGAAGGCCAAGAAAGGAGCACTTCGGGTACCGTATGTTACAGTATTTAATCTAATGACTCTAAGTTCATCATCTGGAGATTTTCTCCATACTATGCATTGTAAATTGCGGTGTTTTTCTGTGACAAATATGTTTCTAAACATCTTTACTATGTCACAAGATAGTACTAGCTTGTAAGTGCGCAGTCTTATGATAATATATCTACAATATCTGTGTAAATATTGGCTCCTTCATGTAAAGCCTGATTAAGTGACACTGCTGTAGAAGATTGACTGCTTCCATTGAACACTACGCGAAGCTTAGTTGAAATACTTTGCGGTTTTATAACTGCATGAATGATGGGGCAGATAGAAACATTTGGTTTCTTCTGGTGAGTCTGAAGATAGAGTGAGTGCATAAGATGCATGACCTAGTTCTAGATATTCATCTATAAATTCTGAATATTGTTTGTGGAGTATAGGGTTGGTGAGAAATCTCTTTTCCAGAGATAAAAAACACTTTTGTGCGATGCTGTAGGAGTCACCTAATTGATCATACTTTTCTGGTATAATTGGAAGATTTACTGTAAATCGACCTGTGGAGTCTCTTATTGTTGTGTCTTTTTAAAGTTCTTCACAATAAATGTGTTCTGGTGTGTTTATCGGGGAAGATTTGACCTCTTCTTGCTGCCAAAAGCGTTTTAATAACTTATCACAGGATTGTTCACAACCACAACTAACATGAGCTGATATAACCTTTTGTTTGTGTGAGTCTGTTTGACCACTATCACCTGTTGGTGTCTGATTCGATGTGTGGACTGTATCATTATATAAAGATTGCATTTTAAATTCTATGTCACCTGTAACTACCCAGCCAAATACAGTGTTTATGAGTGTGGGTTTGTTTTTACCTAACTGTATTGTGCCTTGGCTTAGAAGAGTATAGAATAATTTGCCACCAATAAGTAGGTCTATGTTGGTACATTAAATAAGGGATCTGCCAAAATGCAGTCTTTTGGCAGACTAAACTTATCAACTGGAATGTAAGTCTGTGGTAATTTTAATGTGATTTGGTCTGTAACTACACAAGCTATCGCTGTTGAATAATTGCTGCTACGAGACGCAATGTTGACTGTTGTCGATTGAGAGGATTGAATAGGTGTGTTTCCTATTCCGTGAATTACATATCTAGTCTGGTTTGTAAGTGGCAATTGTAGCTTGTTCGCTTGATGCCTAGATAAGAGTGAGATCTGGCTACCGCTGTCAAGAAGACAGTGACAAGTTGTCCATTTGCCATCTTTATGTTGTACTTTAATAAGCGCTGTTGATAGATACACTTGGCTTTGGTTAGTCTGCAAATGCATAACTGAAGCTTGCATGTTATTTCCTTTAATATTTTTACTAACACTTGTTTCACACTAATTCTCTGTGACCATCACTGACGTACTTTGGACATGAATTGTTGTATGATGTAATTTTTGACATATAGAACAACTGTTAAGGAACAACTTATAAGGTTTGAGGCAATTGTAGCATAACTTCTTTGATTTGACTTTTGACTTTTTCTTGAATTTGATTTTTTCTTTGAATTCGATTCGTTTATCGTTAGACATTTCTAGGAAAGAAGGACATTTGTACAGCTGGTGTGACAAATTGCACAAATGACATTGAGTAGTTTCTGACGATGCTGCGCTGACATGGGTGGAAAAGCGAGTAGTATTTTTGTTGTTGTTGACTATATTATGTTTAGTTACAATTTTGGTATCATTAATTAATTCAAATGCCCTAGCACGATGGCTTAGGAATTCTACTAATTCTAAAAGTGTGGGCAATTTATCAGTTTTACGGTTAAGCTCCCAGGCTGATCTGAGACCTTGGTCAAGTTTTTGAACAATAATATAAATTAATATAAGGTCCCATTTGTCTACTGGTATATTAATTGATTTTAAAGAGTCTAGGCTTTGTTGCAAGATAACAAGAAATTCTTTTAAGTTATTTCTAGCGATAACACTTGTTTTCAAAATATTGTTGATGTGAAAGTTAACATTAATTAGCTTATCTTCATATCTTTTAACTAATATTTTAAGAGCTTGATGGTAATTATCTTCAGTAACTGCAATTGAGCTGATAAGACTTGCCGCTTCTCCTCGTAATAGTGATTTCAGATACTGGAACTTTTGCAGTCTTGTAAGTTGCTGATGCGAGTCAATAACACCATCGAAGAGCGCCTTGAAGTTTGCCCATTCGTTTATGCTGCCTTCAAAGTGAGGAATCTGTAAATTTGGAATTTTGAGTGCTTGTGATATTAAAGAAGGTGTCGCCTGTATATGTGTTTGGCATGAGTGCGTAGAGTGATTTAGCTCATACTCTTTAATAAGCTCTGTTATTCGCCTAAGGTAGAAGAAATATTTATCTTCCGTGGTTGATCTTTCTTGTTCATGAGATTTATGACTTTTTTCCTCCATTAGTTCAATATCTTCCTGAGTACTGTTGTACTTTTGGTAAAGATCAGCAAGCTCCGACTGCCTGGCTTGCAGTTCGTAAATTTTTACATGGTTCTCAGGATCGTCAATGAAGTTATATATCCTTGTGAAACGTCCTTTATAATTACATCTGCGATTTATGAGATTTTCAAGCGATTCGGTTGCCATGATGATTGTACGCTGAAATGATGCTGAAAGAGATAAGTTTACGCTGTTGCGTAGCAGGTGTGGACCGCGTGATGGCGTGGGCGTGATGCCGCTTGGCGATACTGGTGTCGGTAATTATTACTACTTAAATGAAATTTGCAACTTGTTTTTAAACTGTTTGAGCAATCCGGCTCGAAGGACCAAAAAACTAGGATGTACTGTAATTTTGATGATTAAAACAGATTTATTTTTAAAGGAATTTATTTTTATTTTGCAATAGAGATACAAGCACAGATTAAGAGAAAAAGTGACAGAGACAAAAACAGTGTTGCTATATAAAACATAATTATTTCTAAACCATTGACAAAATATTTAACAATAATGTATATTAAAAAATGGATAACTATTCTTACTCATATTCTGAGAGGGGGCGACACGTCCTGTGCTGGCGTTCCGCGTGGGGTGAGTTGAGCATTTTCCCCGCCAGCTACCCTAGCCATAGTATCAGAGGCCTTAGATCGCTCGCACAATTCTTCCAGTTGCATTGTGTGTCGTCCCGAGTCAATCGAGTCTTTCCTATTCTGCAGTGATAGGTCTTCATGCAAGAAGGGTTTTCGCCTAATTTCTTCTGTGGCCTTGTATTGCCATAGCACATGCCCCACAGTTACATCTTCTAGCAAACAACCTCTGCATAGGCGACTATCTGTAGCTCCATCTTGTTCCGATGATAGTTTAAATTGAAGTCTTATTAGACCAACCATATATCGTAGGTCTTATCTTGTAAATTTTGTAACATTTTTGGAGGTTATTTTGTTGAAGAACATGAGTTTTGCTTGGCCGCAGTCTGTTCTCCTATACATAATACATTTTTTGTTTCTTTTTGTAACTGGTCCTAGCTGTTTTTGCTCCAATTCTTAGCTAGAAAATCTGCATTGTTTTTACCTGTACATGCATGATTTGTGGCTTTTTGTCCATTTGACTATCACTCTGTATTTGTACGTGAAATCCTGTAATGCGATGTGAAAATTAGATACTACTCTTGATCTTGTCACAGATATATGATAGCCAGCCGCATAAACAGCTTTGCTCATAGCTCCAGATTCGCATCCATTAGCTAAGTTTGACTGCGTCTCCATTAATGAAACTGTCTTACTTTGTTATGTATTTATTCACCAGTTTGTCTGTTTGTCACATAAATTCCATCTTCCTCTGCATGCCTTTAATGGTTGGAAGGTGCTTAATGCCCTGTTATGGGCTCCTCCGTGATAATATTATCTGTAAAATTCCAGTCTTCTCTATTTGGTACTTGCAAAAATTGTATTTTAGTCTCATTCAGTGTTTTGTATATTCTATAAAATGGCTTTGAAAAAAAGAGAGAGATGAGTTTGAGAGAAGTTCATATTGCTCTTGATCTGATGACGTGTATGAAACGTCCGCTTTCTTGAGTGTTCTTACATTTATTCGAGTATATTTTGAAACAAGTTTTCGCACATGATTTGTAGTCCGCGGAGCAAGCCTCATTGCAAAAATAATAATACTAAAAATATCGTATAATGAAAGAACGAATATATATACACTCGAGAGCAATGAATCCGGGTCACTTAAAGAATGTTAAAAATCTCGGAAACTAAAAATGATAGGTTAATGCAATAAATTGTATTTAATAGACAATGTAATACTCCTTAAATGAAAGTAAAAAAAAATATGAGTCACCATACATTTTATTAACACAAAATTACATAAGGAAAAAAACTGCTGATCTCTCCTTAAAACAAAAATAGGAAACATGAAATTTTTGAACTTTATTACGATTTTCTTGAATTTTAATACTTCGTATTGCCTCCTCGTGCTTCCATTACTGCGTTTACGCGGTTTGGCATGCTGTACACCAAGTTCCTTATACGATTTTGGGGAATATTCTCCCATTCCTCTGTGAGGGCAATTTTGAGCTCACGAAGCGTGATTGGGGGAGGGTTTCGTTGTTTTACGCATCTGCCTAGCTCGTCCCAAGCATGCTCGATCGGGTTGATATCCGGGCTGCGCGCTGGCCACTCCATACGAGTAATGTTCATCTCTTGAAGGTAGTCATTCACAATCCTACCTGTATGAGGTCGGGCATTGTCATGCATAAATATAGCATCCTCACCTAAATTGACCATAAATGGACCAACGTGATCATTGAGGATTTCTTCCACATATCTTACGCTAGTTAAAGAGCCGTTTTCTATGATTACCAGCTCTGTGCGACTTTCAGAAGAAATTCCGGCCCACACAAGTACAGACCCACCACCGTAGGCTACTTTTTCTTCGATGCATGCTTGCTTGAATCTTTCCCCTGGTCTTCGATACACTCTGTGTCTTCCATCGTGCTTGTAGAGCATAAATTTTGATTCGTCGGAGAACATAACTTTTGACCAATCTTCAATACTCCAATTTACGTGGCTCTGGGCATATCTTAGTCTCGAAATACGATGCCCACGCTCCAGTTTAGGGCCGTTTGCAGGTCTAAGGGGTTTTAAGTTAGATTCAGCAAGCCGACGTCTTACTGTCCATGCACTTGGGTTACTTCCTCCGAGGCGTCGAAACTGATTGGTGAGTTCAGTTCCTGTGAGAAAGCGATTTCGAAGCATGGTGTTCACCAAGTATCGGTCTTCTCGTGCTGTGGTACACCTGGTTCTGCCCGTTCCTGGTCTGCGTAGGTTAGAACCAGTTTCTTCGTAACGTCGGAGAACTCTTTGTACTGTTGACAGCGACACACCGACAGTCCTGGCTGTATCGCGCTGACTCCGGCCGGTTTCCAGCATTGTAAGTATTCTGGTGCATTCTTCAGGCGTAAGCGACATAATTTCAGCTTGAATAATGAATATAGAGCACTATCAACATGGTTTATGTACCCACATAAATGACAGATTACAAACAAAAGCAAAACCAAATGCTGTAATTTCGTAGTTCCATCTTCGAAAGTGGCCCTTTTTCAAATTTGATTTTTTTATGATATAACTTTACAATAACTAAGAAGTTTTAATACCTTCATTTAAGGAGTATTACATTGTCTATTAAATACAATTTATTGCATTAACCTAGCATTTTTAGTTTCCGAGATTTTTAGGATTCTTTAAGTGACCCGGATTCATTGCTCTCGAGTGTAGAAAGTTTTATAGGTAAGCCTCATCGGCATCATATAGACTTTTGATACAATCAATAAACTTTTTAATATTTTCTTTGCCGTAGTCTCGTTTCCATTTAACGGAGTGTTTGATAAAGTAAGTTTTTTGTGTTCGATTAGGTTTATGTCACATCCCTTAAAATAATTTATACTTGTGTGCACAAAACTTTATAATTATGATTGTAAAAAAAATGGACGCCGTATCTACCAATTGAAGATATAAAAATTGTCTAGTAGACTTGATTTGAAAAATTTGTCTACTTCTTTTAGGAGGACATACGATTTTTTTCGTTACAATAAAACTTAATTTCTCAAACACTCGGAATATAATAACTCGGAAAATGTAGCAAATGTAATGTAGTCTAACATTTTTTATTAGTTTTTTGTTCACATTCTATACATTACATGAAAGTAGATAGCTTTTGAAATGAGGGCTGATCCTAATTTAACTTAATTTAGCTGTAAGGACCTTAAGCTTTTGAGCTGACATGACTGGGTATTTTAAAGAGGATTCACAGCGTCTTTAAGGGTCGGCAACCTCAGATCATTGACAGTACTAATGGTATTGCAGATGTCTATAAGTGACAGTAGCCACTGAATCATACGGTCCACCACTTATCATATAAAAATAAAACTTGCGCCGGATTTAAACTTTATACCCCTGTGCAGCACATATCCTGACAGCCACTGGACCATTTCTATAAACCACTTTTCCTCCAATGAAATATTAGACAATTTCACCACCCATTCCCATAATTTAAGCCAAAAATCAGCATCCAAAGTAATCCCACGACAATCGTAAAAACTAGGCAAAAACTGTATTTACGGCGCCCGTAGGGGCAGGTGCGAACGCAATATTCTAATGTGGGCCCGCCATCCATAATAATATAGCTCCACCCTTTTACGCAGCCCTGGATGACATGTGGGTTAATGCGTAACTTACCTGCTCGCTAGAGATAAATATAGTTTCCTGGTATGGTTCTGTCGGATCTGGTCTGAATAATGATATCATTACTATATCCTAATGATATCGTAGGCTCTGGTTAAAAATTGGACTGTTGCATATCTTTCCATTTGCATGAATGCATATTTAAATTACTGACTGTTTGAATATGCGAGTTAAGCCTCATTCTATTACAAAGTCTTGCATTGTAATAGTCCGTAAAGGACAAAATGTTAATTTTTGATCACACATACAAAACTACTTTTGAAGCGCTCGTAGTAAAGTTAGATCAGCCATTCTTAATCAATCAGCTAAGTTAAGCAACATCCGCCGCGGAAACTTGGATGGGTGAACGCTAGTGACATTGCTACTGAGCGCTTCCGTGCTTTGAAGTGCACGTTACGCCGTCGGTCTTGGTTGTTTTCTTAGAATGATCGTTGTTATAGCATGGTGGTAGGGCAATGTACGAATATATACTCTCCTGGCTAGCTACCACCCTCAAGAAGTAAATCTGTCGTCATGCTTCTGTCATCGTATGTTCCGGCAGTTGTTCTTGAGAACCAGTAATTCCAAATAAGCCCGAACAGCAGTTTCGACCACATCATCACTTACCATTAGGTGAGATAGTGGTCAAAGGCTAGCCTATCAAGTATAAAAAAAACGAATACATAATGAGAGGATAACTGGTAATATACCGAATTTTCAGATTCCCAACAAATTTTAAGCAATTTTTAGGGTCAAAAATGGATTTGGGATTATACACTGTTGAAGAGTCGGCGTATTCTCATCTGGTTTGCATGATCTCACACGTCTAAGGATGGCGTTGGTAAGCAAGGTCATCCGTCAATAGACGCAGACTCCTGGTGGACATACGGTCTTAAGAGATGATGAATGCTTAGCAACCTCCCTGAGCAGTCCTCAGTCGAGATAGGGAAGGTCTTGGCGGAAAACTGGTCACAGGGTTTTTTAATTCGTTCGAGTCACACACTACGGAAAAGCAGGTAGGATAATTATCTTCTATTAATTGGGCTTTAATGAAGTAGTAAGGTTAACAATGACATAAACACACACTTACCCACTAGTGCCATTACTTAAAAAAAAACTATATACTTAAAATTTAAAATAAATATACTTCGGACGTAGTAATATATGGCGGAAAATTCAAAATATCAACAATATTTAGTTTTTGTTGCTAGCTGGGAAATATGAAAATTCCAACTTTATTTTAGTTTTGTAGCAAAAATACTGAAATAATACAATATCTTGTACCTACTTGATTATATAATATGCGAGATTCAGAGACGATTTTTCACGATATCTTACTTAATAAAATGTAATCAACTCAGTAAGTAACTATTAAAAATATATATTTTTAATAGTTACTTACTGAGTTGATTACATTTGTTACGAGTAAACATATTTTTAGTACGAGTAAGTACATTTGACGGTTTCTCTTATAGAATCTCTAGTTCTATAGCTTCAAAATAATACTAGCATAATTACCTTAAAGCCGCGAATGCCTTAGTTGCACATAATTATGCAAAAGACTTTAGATTTTGAATTTTCCAATATGATGTGAATATCCAGAAGAAAAACTTTTCAGACCCATCTAAGCAAAAACTTTGGTACTAATCAGTAGGGAAGGTAGGCAATCCTAATTGTTTCGAAAGGTTTCGGTTGCAGCGAGATGCGGTAGCTGTGGTAGAGAGTTAGTTGTTCATGTAGTAAAGCTATTATAGGTCACTAGATGGCGCTCTCATCCAAAAGCGTACAATACTAAACATTTTATTATTTGAGTTGTTTGTTTTAGTAAAAATTATATTTGTCGCGAATAAATACGCTCTGGCTTTGTATATTTTAATATGGAGTCTCAGTAATTTCTGTTACTCACATATTATAACACATCATAAGGTAAGATTTTGATTGCTATCTAACCTGTTTGTAATCAATTTGATGATTTTGTCGAATACGGGTAGATTATAACTTGGCAACTGACAATAGGTATATTTGTTTAATAAGTACAATTATTGATTCAAAATTATAAATTTTATGCCATTGTATATGAAAATAAAAATGCCAACATTCATATTTATCAATTTAGTCATAATGCCAACATTATCATTTTACTCGTTTATTTAAACTAAAATAATCTTTATATAATCTCATTCGGTAATATTCTAATTATGAAATTAAATACAGACTTTTATTGGCATATTTTATGTACATACTTCTTCACGAAAATTCAAAAGTTAAATTAAAGCATTGTTCTTTCTACTTAACTTTAGTAGCACTGTTTATTGCATGTCTGTCTGTTACGCTTTCACGCCAAAACTACTGGACCGATTTGAATGAAATTTGGTATGAAAATAGTTTGAGACCCGGGAAAAAACATAGGATAGTTTTTATCCAACTGCGCAAAAAGAGGTTAATGTTTTCGCGCAATAATCGACATACGCGCGGGCGGAGCCGCGCCCGAAAAGCTAGTAATATTATAAATGCGAAAGTACCTCTGTCTGTTACGCTTTCACGCCAAAACTACTGGACCGATTTGAATGAAATTTGGTATGGAAATAGTTTGAGACCCGGGAAAAAACATGTTTTTGCGCAATAATCGACTTACGCGCGGGCGGAGCCGCGCACGGAAAACTAGTATACTATTTATCCGTGGTGTGCACTGAGAGTAGCTTCAATGGATACGGTTAGCCATAACTATTTTATTGCAAAGAAGAACTTATCAAGTTTGTCACATATGTTTACATGTATTTTCCAATCACAATACTCATCAATCATTATACTTAAAAAAAATATGAATAGACCTCATTTATATTATTATTTTATTAAATTAAGTTTAAATAATAATACTTATTAACAAAGTTTGGTTCAATTGCAAAATAACATGAAGGATATGTTTAAAACCTGATTATTATTATATAATTAAGCACAACATAGTGGCTTGTAATACTTTTGGTTGCTGTATTGACGTACAGAACCTACACTAAGGTTCTGTTTCAGAATGTTCGAGTAAGTTCCGGTTATACTACCCAGAACATATTTATTATGCAAAACACTATCTTTGCGTTTCACAGTCATCGATTTAGCATATCCATCGGTTAAAGCTTTAAACGCGCTGCTTGTCAACTGTCATTTTTATCATGCAGTTATTTTATGTGTCGGTTAGCAACCCGAAACTTTATAAGGACATTTCTTGGACAATCTTGTGTCGTAGGTTCTGCATACCCTTCAATTTCAATTTCTATCAATTTTTTGGGCGGACTACCAACGTTAATTGTTTCAATAAACACTTTACCTTTCAGATTAAGTTCAGTAGTCTGTTTGAAGGGTATTATAGGACAACCCTATGACGCGACGGTTACTACAAATGCATGCACAAAATTCGCATTTTTTTTGCATAAGTATAAAGATTTTTGCATAAGACTAAGGAGAAGTAAAGGAAGGAAAATCTTTAATTCCGTTATTTTTATCTATTTAACATATAGCTATACGAACTCTGTCAAATTACTAAACGGTACGGGTATAGGCGTCAATTCAAAACTTCGTTTTCGGTAATATCTATACATAGGACGTTTACTACAAAACAAATCGCTTTACAAAGAGAACCTAAGATTTCTAAAGCTTGACAAATATCAGCATTCTGACGCCTCCTCCACAAATAATACTCCACAGAACACTAAGCCTGAATATTTACTGAAAGATTGAACACAAATCCAACTTTATCTGTTTTATCTGTTTTATCTCTTTTATTATTGTCGAAGGCGCATCACTTATCAACACGTTATTTGCAACAAGACATTGCTTGAAATTATACGTCTTTAACTAATAAAATGAGGAATTTCACAGTGCCGGTGTCTCCTATCTATTTTAATATCGCTGAATATTGCCTGTTTGGGATAGTTTTGAGTGTAATTGTCGGGATTATACTGTATTTTAATGTTGTTAATACGAGGCACAATACAGTAGCGGGTTTTCTGTTTGGCGGTAAAAATATGTCTGTGATATCCATTACTTTAGCTCTCATATCCAGGTAATTGTATATTTATTCATGTAATTGATACCTTGTTTATTTTTAAGAAACAATCCAGGAGAATTTGACCCATCTTTCTTTCGTAAACACATGACCAACCTTACTTTTCTTACGATGTGTGAAAACTTAAAAAACTGTGTCTTTCAGCATCTACAAAATCATATCGTGTAGACTTGCTGCTAATAATAGCGAATAGATAAGGTACTTTTGTTGTAGCTTTATTTTATTATATGGAGTGATGGTATTGACAAGTAACTGGAATGATCGTATGTGTCACGCTTGACCATTATAGTTGCAATGTTACCTTTTACTCAATTCTACACACTAACCGAAATCATAGTTAAGTAAATGAAAATATTTCTCTATGCCGAAATGTCTCTCACTGCGGTGATACCTACAAAGACGAAAGGCTGAAAATACTAATGACGTTGTGCTGAGAAAAACTGGCTTTAACCAATTAACTATGAACTACTTGAAAATCAAGCTATAATCTTTTGTATTCAAGATAAATAAAACTTAAAATGAAAATAGGGTCCTTTATTTTTTATGAATTTGACAAAAACAGTTTATTTTAGTAAATCTGATGATTTCAATGATAATCACTATATCCCTTCGTGCGTTCATGTTGTCATAAGCACCGGGATGAATATTATTGCGTTCTAAAAGGTTTGCCTTTGTTAGGGGCAAAACCTTTCATTAAACAGGCCACATGCTCATTTTTATACTAAAAGTCTCGTGAAGAAAATAGTACTGAACAATCAGGTGAAGAATTAAATTAAACATTTAGGTATTTCTTGGGTTTGTTACCCAAGGGATGAAACTTTGCCCATGTGAAAGTATTATCGTGATTCTAATGGCTAACTATCCGTTTCAAACTAGTATTTTAAGCTTAATAAACATAAGGAGCAGCAAACATTTTTTTCGTTCATCAGCTTTTGGGTCGACATGATCAATGAGTAGAGTGAAAATATATACGCCTGCCAAGCATGGGGATTATGTCCAATCCCCCCTAATGGGGGAGGTATTTAATCGATGGTACACTTTAAGGCTGTTGATGATGATGTTCTACTAATCGTATTTACTGTATCCAAGCAATAAACAGGAGCTGCGTGATTCGGACTCGCGCCTGAACTTAGACATTTTTAAAATATATATAGTATGTTTTCAAGGAGCTCTCATGTGCGGGTCCAAATTCTAGCTCATCTGTATATTATTTTTCCAGCCACTTAACCAGCATTACATTACTAGGAGTTCCAGTGGAAATATACCTCAGAGGAACCCAATATTGGGCATCGGCACTCTCCCTTATCATTGTCACTTTCCTAACTGCTGTCATATATTTGCCAGGTAAATATTTTCATTGATAGTCGAGCTAGTGCAGTCATAAAGACAAGATCAAAACAAATAAGAGAAGCCAGACATTACGTATCTACCAATGATTTTATCTGTCCCTACAACGTCCTATTACATTATTTATGTGAATTATCGTATACTTAATGTTTGATGTAAAAATAGTTTTAAAAATAAATGAAACCTGCTATTTGGGTAGATGTCACCAACGTCAAAAAGACGTACATTCAAACGGATAAAATTTCGACTGTCCAGCGCCCCGCTTCCATAGCATAATTTAATTCGTTATGCACCAGGACGGTATTCTGGGGGTTGCGGGTTCAAGTCCCGCTGGAATTTACCTTTTTCCATCCGAAATCATTTCTATAAATGAAACCATTTATAAGCAAGATGATGATTGCTAACGCGACCCTTACCTCGCCGAGGTCTGGTCACGGCGGGGTTTTGGTGGTTTTAAGTCCCACACATCCCGTTCCACCGTGGTGGAAGGTCGCCAAGCACCTAACTGTGTGTTCCAGCTGTCTTGAGAGCTTGCAATTCTTGATAATATTGAACAACAACTTCGACCATATCATGACTAACCATCACTTGAGATCGGATCCAAAGGCTTGCCTATCAGCAATTAAAAAATCTTATGTAGAACATCAGTCTCCAGGCTTCTAACGATGTTAGTCGGCAGCTGTCCTTAACTTTACTGAGATAGTAAGAATTTGTGGCCTATCATGTGAATTATGGAAAACATCCTCAATAGGGAATGCTAGAAGGAGGCCTAGGTATATTTAGCAGTATTTATTCGATCCTGATACAGATTTAAACGGTATAAGTAGCTACAGTATCTATTTTTTCAAACATTTTCAGTGTTTCACAAACTCCAACTATCCTCGAGCTTTGAGTATTTGGAAATAAGATTTTCTTCTCCTACAAGAACAATAGCGGCAGTTTTGTTTGTCGTCAGCAAGCTAATGATACTTCCCATAGTACCTTATATTCCTATGATGGCTTTTAGACTGGGTAAGTGTTTATTATTTTTCATTACTGCCGTGGGGTGCCTAGATTGTTCAGCCACCCTTACCCCTCCAAATCGTGTGCTGAGCGAACAATCCCATATACAAATTTTTAGAGTACTCACAAAATTTGTCACCATTTTTCTAATCGAACCCACATCCTCCGATTTTACCATGTATTTTACTATGTACAATGGGTTGAGTCTGGTTGCTCTAAACACAGGTTAAGAAATGGCATAGGCATGTCGCGCGTGATCCCATCGGGGAAATTGGTCGCTTTTGTGCGTAGTCTGCATGTTTTTAGAATTTCATTGTGTAATATTACTTACTATTTACTTATACATTACTATTTACCTCAAACTCTATTCAAATCATTTTTTTTTGTGTACATTTTTGGATTATGATCTAGTTCTGAACCTTAAGTATGTGTCTGTATATTTTTATAATTGTAATTTGTGATGTGTACGAAATAAATAAATAAAATAAAAATAAGTGCTTCATTCCAATTTCTTATTTATTTTCAACTTTATTTAGAAATATTAGCTATACTGCCAGCCTAATCTATTTTATATTTTTTTTCTGTTTTCAGTTACAAATCCACTCGCTGCTCGAATAACGGCAGTAATATGCGTAGCTTGCGCTACGTTCAGTGCTGTTGGGGGGTTTCGAGCCATTGTTGCCATTGGTATTGGAACAACGTTTTTGGCAATGGCCGGTACAGCATTGCCGAGTGGCCTGGCATTGCTCCCGATGGGATTCAAACGGATGTGGGAGATTGCCGGTGATGGAGGACGACTTGTGTTGTATGAGTAAGTTAACATATAATAAGACTTTCTAAAGATAAACATTAAGACCTATTAACTTTGGAACATTCTTACCTATACTAAAAAACTAAATAATACGAACACGTAATATTTTTGCCTCTGACATCAATCTCAGTTTGATAGTACGTAGTATTTAGTATTTTATATGTTCTATGCTATTAGTTAAGAGATGATGTGGTCAAATTTGTTAACAAACTAAATCTAGAAAGTTAAAATATCTAGAAAGATTAGGTTACATAGGATACCTATAGCGACTACCAATAAAACAAATGGTGCTGATGAAGGTGAAGCACGTGGCAAGATTAGAACCATGAATTCAGCAGCAGTCCATGCCATTAGCCACAAATGGCATGGACAGCTGTGCATGGGTCGTCACTGTTTAAATCTCCGAAAAGGTGACCACCGATTATTCGAGAAAAAATGTCCTATTGCCGTGGTCTAGTGCTAGTTATATTCATATTCATTTATTTCATAAAACATAAGTTAACAATGATGACAATTAGGAGAAGTACAGCCATGTGCGCAGTTTTAAGCCGTTTATTATCGTAATGATACCTGATAAGTAATGGAATTTCAAGTAAGAAGTAAAAAAAGACAAATTATCTGAAGATCGGCAACAGGGCCTTCTAAAGAACTGTCATCTTACTTTGTAATCTCTATGATGCAGCTGCCCAGCGTGGGAATCACGACAAGCACCTCCTGCCCCCTACGTGTGGGAGACCTTTATACAACGGTGGACGCTCCGGCTTTTTATGAGGATGAAGCAGTACCTGGATCCCGGACACTTTTCTTTATTGCTGATAGGCTAGCTTTTAATAACCTGATAGTCAGTGACAATGTGATTGAAGAAGCTGTTTAGATTCACCTACAATTTATAAATATATATATATATATATATATATATATATATATAAACATATACATAGCAACATACATAAATAGATAATAGATAATCTTTACATTCCAATTCTATGATTTATGCTGTATAACCAACGACGCAGGGTAGGTGAGTCCTCTCAAAATTCTAATCAGGCACTCTCTTATCCATATAGTCCTGATCCAGAGCTAGCGCATCACACATCATTCTTCGCTGTCACCTTGGCTCTCAGCACCAACTGGTTATGGAAAATAGCTCTAAGCCAGTCAAGTCTACAGAAACTTCTAGCAGTTCCCACTATAAGAAAAGCAAGGCTGTGCTTGACTTTGTCCTGTGCAGGCGTGATACTCATGAAATTGTTATCCTGTTTCCTTGGATTGGCATTGTACGCTTGGTTTGCTGGATGTGACCCTCTTTTATCGGGGAAAATTAATAAACATGAACAAGTAAGTTTATCAGAACTTTACCTTAAGTTTGTCAGTATTTTGTTTTAATGCTACCTTACTTTACTTTTTTTCTTTGGAAAGTGAAGGTATTCAAAATTCAGAAATTCAGTACCATATCATATTTGTTTGCCTGGCAACTATATAAGTGTATCTTGACAAAATATTTTCCCTAGATCTCACGAAAGTCCTAGAATTAGTCTGTTTTGTCAATATTGGTCAATCAGAAGGTAAGATAATGATAAATTAGTAATTATACATGTCTGTAGTGAGGGTAAGATAGACAGTTAATGTGGGGTTTAAGGCTCCTATTTCTTTTTCTGTACGTGTGAAAAATGCATTTACGCATTCCCGTCCACCCCAGGGAGGTGGCCGGGATATGTCGGACCTCTAACTACTCCTACAGCAGCAAGTGCCCCCCTGCCGACTAAATAACCACACGATGTTCCTGCAGAACGCCTTAATGCCAGGGCAACGGGAACGTTTGCGAGCTCTTCCGTGACCTGGACAGCGTTGGCTCCTGGTAGGGTCCCGTTGAGGAGTGGAGGAGGAGTTACTCCACTGCTTCACCTTAAGTGGCGTGCGGAAACACCGCACGTGCCACCTCTAGGTCTTTGGGAGGGGTAAGGTTTCCTCTGCCTTAACCCCCACATTGACAATCAAGTGTAAGGGTGGGGAAAAATGGTTAAGGAAGGTAAGCGTAAAGGAAATATAAATTGTAGTCAAACCGTGTGAACTCTTTAGGACGGTAAATCCACGCACGTGAGTGAACCATTGGGTAAAAGTTTTGTATCTAATGTTTATATTTTAATGAAGTTATTAAAATGTTTCTTAAATAGTAGAAAAAGTCAGTTAGGTATATAAAAGCGTAATGTTATTTTCTTTGTCTTAAATCTACTTTCTAAACGATTTCTTTTATTTTTTCAGTTAGTTCCGCACTTCCTCAACAATCTATCTACTATGTTTCCTGGGATTTGCGGCATTTTTATAATATCCATATTCAGTGCAACCACTGGGTGAGTTTCAAAACTTTAAAGAAGCTTCGAGAAAATGTTATAGTATCAATTCTAATTTTACCGTATAGTTGAAACTTTCAGATGTATCGCCTCTCTAATGAATTCCATAGCGGGAGTGTTGTTTGAAGAGTTCATAAGACCATGGATGCCTAAAAATTCTACAGAGCTCACGTGCTGCAGAATTATGAAGGTAAATAAACACAGTAAATTTTTAGCTTAATATGCGGTTGACAAGTTTTCATTTCAAAAATTTAATAATACTTTCCTAAATTCGAAAACTATTCGAGAAACAGATTTTATTTTTATATTTTATATGATATGTACTATGTATTATACATATCATATAAAATATGAAACAAAATTGTTATTCCCTGTTTTTGTATTAATTTGTAGAAGTGAAAGAAATGCTTAAAGCACTGCGAATAAATAAGAAGCGACTAATAATGTAGGTACATTTATTATTCAAGTGAACTGAACTTTCTGGAGTATCATATTATTTTTATGGATGGGGCAATTTGGCATTTTTTTAATATTAGATTGCCCTGAAAATGTTTGAATATACATGTATGAGAAAATCTACGTTCCTACGAATAAATATTATTCGTAATTACGTTCTTTCAGAATTTATGACCAGTTATTCAATCTCGTAAAAAGGTATTTGCTGAAAAACTCTTTCGATTCTACTAGTTCATAAACAATTAAAAATTTATATATATAAAAAAAAACATTTTATCTATATAAATTTTATAACAAAATAGAAGAATTTTAGTGTAGTCAATTGTATTAAAATCCATATAACGGGATTTTTTAGTAAACAAGTAAGTACTAGCTGTTATTACTAAGCGATTTTATCTCCCTCGTGAACAGAAGTATTCTTACGTAAATACTTCCGGATAGATAAATGTTATTCGTATAGTTATCTAAAGAGTTTTAAGACTAATACAACAACAAATACTGTAGGTATTAGGGAGATAAAATTCTAAGGTTTAACAAACTTGAATTTTTTGTATCTACATAACAATCTCGAATTTGTGTTTGCAGTATTTAGGTACTTTATTGACTGTCGTCATTAAAATTAATGATTTTAATCGTAGATGTACCTACTTACTTGCTATTTTACTGTGGCATTCAAAATCAGGAAGAGGTTCTAAATTGGAGGTCCTTTCTTTATAAAACAATCTGGCCCATTGCGAGTCGGGACTCGGACCTCTCTTATAGGGTTCCGCTTAAAACACGTAAAAGAAGACAGACGTTTTTTGGTTTTCGCCGAAGCTCATGTTTTTTTTGTGTGATTGTGACCGAACATTCACGAAGACCCTCTTGATGTTAAGCGGTAACCTCTGCCTATGCTAGGTTAATTAAAGATCATGTGTTTGCCATATTTTATATCAGATAACAAATATTTTCAGGTTCTTTGCCTAGTAGTCGGTCTATATTGCGGCAGTGTGGTGTGGTTTTCCAAAGATCTGGACCGTCTCCAGCATGTGGCGTCAGGAGTCACTGGTGTGACGGCTGGCACGTTGCTTGGACTGTTCACTTTGGGTATAGTCTTTTCGAGGGCTAACTGTTCTGTAAGTATTTTTTACTGCTAACGGCATTTCCGCATAATTTCACCCAATCTAACCTTAGTATTAAATTATTGTTTCGGCAAAGTAGTAGGTATGTCCTGACACTAAATCATTATTAATAGTAAATAATTATGTGGTCGAAGGCTCTCAAGCTGCTGGAACACACCATTTTTGAAGCGCTCGTAGCGAAGTTTGCTTAGCCATTCTGAATCGATCAGCAAAGTTAAGCAACGTCCGCCGCGGTCAGGACTTGGATGGGTGACCGCTGGTTGGGCATTACTACTGAGCGCTTCCGTGCTTCGGAGGGCACGTTAAGCCGTCGGTCCCGGTTGTTGTCTTAGCACGGCAGTCGTTATAGCATGGTGGTAGGGCATTTTGCGAATGCCCGCCTGGCTAGCTACCACCCTCAAGTTGAAAATCTGTCGCCAAGCACCTAACGGTGTGTTCCGGCAGCTGTCCTTGAGAGCCAGTCATTCTAGGTTAGCCTGAACAACATCTTCGACCACATCATCACTTACCATCAGGTGAGATAGTGGTCAAAGGCTAACCTATAAGGCATAAAAAAAAAAAAAAAAAAAAAAAAAAATAACGGTCTTCATGTAGGAAAATGTATCGCCAAGCAAGGCGACACATTTCTTACTTGAAGACGGTTCTCAAAATAAAGATGGCTTATTTTACTCTTCGACGCACTGAAGCAAAAGTGGTCTCACTCAATGCCACTAGTGGTGCTCTAGTGGTTCTCCTGAAAGTAAAGACCGCAGCGAACTGTGCTAAACCTAGCTGATCAGATATAAGAACGACTACGCAAGCTTCACTAAGGAAGTGCTCTCTCTATACAAATCCAGTTTCGTCATATTGTTCAAAGTCATGCATGTCCTTGTGTCGAATATCTAGGCTTTTAGTTTGGCAATTTTTTTTTGTCATGCCTGATAGGTTAGCCTTTGACCACTATCTCACCTGATGGTAAGTGATGATGTGGTCGAATTGTTGTTCAGGTTAACCTAGAATATAATTTCATTAGAAACATAACTAGTAAACGAGTTGGAACACTTGGAACGCTTGGTATTTAAAATATGACAAAATTACGTTTATATGGACGCCGATACTTACGAAAAGAATACACTTTCCTTAACAACTAATTTTTTCTTAACCAATAACAAAATGATAAAAGGACAAATTACAGTCATGTGCGGGGTGCAAAGTCGCGCTATTCACCCCTATATCCAGGGCATGCTCTGACCGTTTAAGCTGACATTAATTTGATTTTACAATATTCCGCAGACCATGGCAAAATAAAAATATTAAAAATATTTTTTATAGTTCTCGCCTATGTAGGTATGTAGAAACACAAGTTGCAACGTTGTGTATGACAACCGTTACGATCAATCCATACACTAATTAATATTTAATCCGTGTCTTGCCTTTAAATTAAATATCTCTACGATAAAATTTCTCCAAAGATCTGAAACATTCACAATAACGATGGTTTGTTTGCACTATTATTAGAATCATTCCGAAAAATATTTGTGCCATCTAGCGATGAACTGATGAACTACAGGTGTTCTAAAGAGCAAATTACAGTTATAAAACTGAACCCAAGCAGTCAGCTCTACCAGAATGAATGCACGTTAGTGTGTTAGAACTTAGAACATGGTTGCACGTAAATCTACTAGATGGCGATGTTGTCTCGACAGTGGAATGGAAGAAGATGGCGCTAATAACAATTAAATGATAGACTGTCTTCCAAAATAAAAGAAGGAAGGTTCTTATTCTAGGTCGACACGTTTTTTTTTTAAGAACTACTAATTAGCCAAATTTATCCTAACAATATAAAAAAATGAAGTACTTGTAGTTCATTCATAAATTTATATTATTTTTAATATAAAAACAATTTATTTTCAGGTGTTTGTTACTGGCTCTTTACCTATATTCACGAATACCGTGTACTTTTAGACCCTACAGATTATATCCATCTATTTTTTTTATTATTTTCAGGGTGCATTAAGCGGTTGTCTCCTAAGCCTAATACTTTGCGGTTGGCTTCTGATTGGTGCGCAAAATGCTATAGCTACGGGTGCATTGACCTTTCAAGGGAAACCTTTGGCATCTTCAGGGTGTGGAAAAGGGAATTTTACACATCCTTTCACAAACATTACTACAGTGTTTCCACACGCAAGGTTAGTACTTATTTATCATTTAAGGGCACCGATATGAGTGTGTTCTTAACAAATAATTCAGAAAGAAAATAGAAAAAATATTCTTGATCATATGATTATAAAGTAGATAATAATTAAAAGAAAACTAGTAATTTTATTCCGTAAAAATAACCTTTTATTGTATAAAATGAGGAGAAGTGTGTCATATGTACACTACGGTTGTCTCTCCGAATTTATTTTATATTGACATTTTAGTTTATATGTCTTGTATAGTAGATTTCAACGGAGTAGATATCTTTCAGTCTTAAATGCATGCACCTCCAATTTCTTTGCCCTTTATGCAAATTTCAATAGTTAAGTTTAGTGAAAGGGCGTGACCTATTAAAGTGACAAATCTCTACCTACATTTTATAGATGAGTACCTAATGGTTACTAGTTATAATCATAATGTCAACTTCGATAAGAATTATTTGCGAATATTATATAACTCTAATATACAAAAACACAAGTATTGTGTTCTTCACTGGATATACCTGGTTTTTAACTTACTTTAAAATAGGAGGAGGTTTTCAATTCATTTGTTCTTTTTTTGAGTTTGTTACCTCAGGACTTTTGATTGTGTGAATCAATTTTGATAATTATTTTTTAGTTGAAAGCTGATGGTTGTCGTTTAGTACCATTCAAATTTTGAAATCGTTTTCATCATTTAGAAATCGTTCAAGCCGTTGATGAGTTAGGTAGATTCCAATAACTGAAAAATATTTTCCTATCTTGATTAAGTATATGGTCGTTGACAATGAATGACAATCGATCCCGTAAGTTGTAAGGGTCACTAAAAGGAGTGGAAAAAATTATAAACCAAAAAATGGAACCGACTTCAACATTAAAAAGTGTGAAATAACTTGTCAAAGTCGGTACCATGCCCACAATATTGTGATAATAGGTACTTTTGAACTACATGGGATCCTTGTCTTCACTAAGAGCGACAGTTCAAAGACCCGCTGGAATCGTAATGACATTTTCACATCATGTTTCGAGGTCGGTAAATTCTTTCTTACACAATACAGAAGAAATCACGATAAAAATATTATATATACTTACAGTGATTGTGTTAGTATTCTAAAGCCTTATCTAATAGCGTTCCTTTATTTACTCGCAGATGACTAAAACCTCTGCAAATAAATATATTAGCTGTTGTTTGCTGAGGTGAGGTATGAAATTACTCGTATGCAAAAATGCCAAATACCCACGCTACATTTTACGATTACTTTTTTTCCCAAACATGCGTGGCAATATTGTCATTATTTTCGAAAAAAGAACACGCGCAGTATTGAATTTACGGACAAGGAAAATCAAATCCATTGCAGGTTTTCTTGACTTTGGAACATTAAGTACAATCCTCCAACAATGTTGTACTTATGAAACGGCGTGCAGGGGTTATTCATTACTCTTTGATTGGATCTTTGTTATCTTTCTTGGCATACCAAAGTAAGTCTCTTTCTTAGTACAAATTGCGTTCACGTGGCTGCATAGTCATAAATGCCTTTCGGCACAAATGTGTCAGCTTTCAGTTGCTGGTCGTCCTGTCAATAACATAGGGCTTACTATATATTTCCAGAACTTCATCTACTTAAAAAGTACGAAAACGTAGAAAATATGATTTGAAAATGGAACTCTTTGTACTAGAAAACAGTTGGTTTCATCTATCAATTATTTCAATTTGCATTACATCTCTGGATCGAACTATTGAACCTTTTTGTAGTATGTTTTCTTATAATTTATCCTCTATTAGACAGCTCAGCGTTCACCCGGTTCCAAACTGCTTTTAACGGTGAAGCACTCATGCAAGACGACGATTATTTGTAGCTGGTTTGAAGAATTTAAGTACAGACCTTACTACTTAAGAAGGCGCACCTCTTAATATTTTTTAGGGTAGTTGCAACTTTCAGTACCTAACTAAGCGATAATGTTTTATATTTTATTGTTGTACCGTACATGCAGAATTAGACGAAGTATTTAAACGAGGCCAGGCCGTACAAATACATATTATTTATTTACTATGGAGGAACGCTCTTTTGTTAGTTAACAGGTCTGCGCGGTCGTTAGATACGCCGTGATGAATTTCGTGATTGTTACCGTCCAGTGCTGTTAATAACAACACAAATGTCAATGCTGTGTGCCGTATAATCGAAACAGACAGGCATCTTACCATGAGATTTGAAAAGGCTTATGTTTAACTTACCATCAGATATGGTAACATATAACTGACAAAAACAGTAAATGATCACCAAAACTAAAACTGCAGACCAGCGCCAGACGAATTAGAACATTAAAATATAGTAAATCGTCTGGCGCTTCGGCGGCCTATATCCCGCCGCACGCTCGCTTCGATCGCTTGGCTTGCGCGTTGTTGTTATCACAAGTAACCTAACGCTCCTCCTCGCTTCGCTCGTCTTCGCACCTAAATATGACTTTAGTGATCACTTACTACATTTGGTGTTCGATTACAATTTGTGGTTAAAGAACATAGGGTATGATAGCATTTTATGGTGGTCATTATATATAATCCCATTTGAAAATCCTTAAGTTTAGGCATGAATCAGATATAATAAATCCTACACAAACATTTGGGTAAGACAAAGCTTGCGATGTGTTACCTAAATAAAACAAATAATACATTTTGACTGAAGTTTAAACTGACTGTGACACTTGGTGGTCTATGCGAAAGAGCGTCAAATATTGTTTGGAACATAGTGACAAAACATGGAGTTATAGCTACGTCCACAAAACAACGCAGCAATTGATCGTTTAGGTTTTTCGAGATGAGACGAAACAACTACTTCAGTAACTCACCCAATTTTTTACCAGGAAGGACCAAATATGGGCGGGTTACTGAATAGCCTACGTGAATAGCAAAATAATATTTTCTATCCAGCCAAAGTGGTGCGTCCGCAAAGTAGCGCTAAGCGGATGAACGCGTCTTTTTTTGCCCGACGTCAAAAAAAATCTCAATTTCTAAGTTCTCAATACGACTGTATTTTTTTTGTCATGTGGTTCTATTCAAATTTGAGTGAGATCTGACGAGTAATACTCGAGCTATCCCTAATAACTCGTATTTGTGTTTGTAGTTTTTTTTTTAATTTTATTCATATTGATCACGTGGCTACTGTATCCTTGGAGAATCGTCGTACATTTTATAGTGTTTAGTAGGTATAATATATTGTTTTCCGAAAGTAATTGATACACTTCTCAAATATAATGTTAAAAGTAGACCATGACAAATTCAGTTCCAGAGACAAACCAATGAAATTCAGTTGAAAAACGTAGAACTTATGAGTGAGTCATTTTGCAAAAATAATAACTTGGCACCTCGTGACTTCTATCTCTTTCCAAAACTTGAGAACCAATTATGGGATCATCGAGCTTCGTCACCAAAAGAGGCTGTAGAAGAGTAGGTATGAAAAAAATATCATCACGGAAGAGTGGCATATATGTCTTCAAAATTGATTTTTCGTAGTAAGGCCAACAGACGTTATAAGACACATTTTTTTTAAACTTCATATATTTTCTTTTCTTAGTCGTTCCCAACTTAAAAAAATAACTTAATACAGCCAGAAATGTGCTATTGGAGCATGTATCGGTTTGGTTCTTTATCGTTTGCAAATAATGCAACCTGCTATGATAGATTTGACTGAGTGTCATGCACTTATCATCTAATAATGGCTTGGGAAGGTACGTAGGTAAGCCAGTACGGTACCAACTCCGGCATGTTAAAGCTGCGTATGATGCGGCTCCAAAGTTGGTATCAGGCTTCCCGGTAATATGACGTGTAACAGTGATGGCTCAGTGGCATTGACTATGGATTGCCGCGCAGCAGGTCCATGGTTCGAATCCCGCCGTAGTCTTGAGCTTCTTCGCATGGTGGTACGGCATTTTATGAATGCTTGCCTGGCTAGCGACCACCCTCAAGTAGAAAATCTGTCACCAAGCATCTAATGGCACACCGGAACACATTCCGGCAGCTGTCCTTTAGAACCAGTGATTCCAGATTAAGCCTGTTAACACCTTCGACCGCATCATCACTTACCATCAGGTGAGATTGTGATCAAAGACTTACCTATCAGCAATAAAAAAAAAAATTTTGCTCTCTTAACTATCGCTAAGTAATCCTTTTCTTCTGACTCGTATCAAACCTTCTTTATGAATATTACCATGACAATACAGACGAATATACACAGCACATTTATAAAGGTTCTGCTTTTCTATGTAATTCTTAAAGCGTTAACAATAAGATTACAAAAGAAAGAAAGTTCGTCCTACCTTCCTACGTACCATTAAGACTAAAATGGCCAAGTTATTCAACATTGTTACCAACTCACAGCTACGTCGATTACATTCTAAACCTAACTTAACTACCTAACTAGTAAGTGCTTTCAGAAGTTTGATCAAAGCACTAGTTAAAGAACTACTCGTAGTTAAATGTCGGGAGGATTCTTGAGCGAGAGTTTAAACATTCTTGTTGACGCTGTTCTGAAATTACTTCGGTGATTTTGTGTAGATAAATTCACCTGAGTTTCGCTGTCCTTTTTCCCTAAGCTTCTGCTTTACTGTATCAGCCGGATCGTCCACTGCTGAACACAGCCTCCCCTATGTAGGGGGTATTTGACATAATCCCCACGCTTGGAAGGCAGCTTGGGGATCGCAGTGCAAGATGGCATAGTTCTTAAAAAAGCGCTGCTGCCCACTTTCTAGTATTTTTGCCTTAGTTCACTTTTACGACACCCACATGGGAAGAAATGAGGAAATGCAATTCTAGCTCGGCACCCCACGGGGATTCTGCTTTGCCTGCGTCGAAGTTGGTGATACTACCCTGGAAAATGCTCTGTAAATTGGGATAAAAACTATCCCTTGGTAAAAATGTCTTCTCTTTCTTAATATGATAAGCAAACACTTGATCGTAGTCTCACCTGATAGAAAATAATGACACTTTTGACAGTAGAACATACTTACTCAGCAAATTACTATTCACTCTGTACTTAAAATTATATTTATTTGGAATTAGAGACGCTAGTAGGGTGATACTTCAGCCGTACGCACTATGAAGCTCGATTAAAAAGCGCTACGTTCATATACTCGAATATCGACCATGTATAGATACCGTATTCCTATGCGTCTTGTTGTCCGATGAAACAAAAAAGACGGGGAAGGAAGGTCACAGGTTATGTAGATCGATCGCACATTCTCCGTAGCCTGTAATAATTATGTTATAATTAATAATAGACAAATAGTTAAAACTCGTAGGTATAAAACGGCAGTCATATGAGATTTTTCAAGTCATCTACGGAACGACTGATGTTTAGAAAAGGATGATTTTAGTAAGGTAATCTCATTTATTTTAAGCATCTACTCTTAGCAGTTAGCTACTTCTTCAGTAATATTTTAGGCCTGCTGTAGTAAGTGGCAAACATAATGCCATTTATCACATACACAACAGACTAATACTGGAAATTATTTCTTAATTAATCGCAACTAAATTGACTAACCGCGGGATCAAACAACAACCTTACAATTCTAAATGAACGCTTTACTGCATTTGGTCAACGAGGTGATTATAATAAATTAATACAAATATAAAATGTTATGGTTCAACGCGGGAGAAGCCTTTGGCAGCAAGTTATTCAGTATTAAAAAATACTTCACCTAATCTAACTTTCTAGGAGCTGATAGAATTTTATTGGGTCGCCAGCACAAAGTGGTCGTTTACCGTTAAATGGGTAGGAGGTTTTTACAGCTCGTAAAATAAACAGATTTTTCTGGGAATGGAGTTAACCTGTTCCACAAATGTCAGGCTTTGTTATTATAATTATCACTTGTGCTCGCTTTTAGTATTGAACACATTGAAACAGTTTTATTTTTGTTGCTTCAGCTTTTATTCACTATTTGGACGGCTGCTAATTATAATGAAGTCAAATGATGTTAATGTGCTGAATTGGGTCTCAGTAACAAAATCTACACTCGATCATTGTGTTAGGTACTTGGATGTATATTTTCTTCATAAGAGAGGTTTCCAGGAAGGCTATCATCATTCGCAAAATTCGTGAAGCCTGTGGTATAAAGCTAGTGACAGAATAATGATCGTGGACCCTTGCGTGGCAACCCGTGCTTACGGCCATCACACACTTATAAGATACTTATTTTCATCATCATCACTATTTTCATCATTGTCTACGGGAGTGAAACTGTATATGCGAAAGTTTGTGAGTGAGTTGTATGTAATGTATGTAATGTTTGGTATTCCTTTTTTCTGAAAAGCCTTAAACTATTTGGATGAAACTTGGAATATTTATCCACTTTGGCCCTTGATAAACACATAGAATACTTCTCATCGTTACCATCACATTTCATCATTGTTTACGTGGATAACCACGGGGCTCAGTTCATGGTAGAGCATACTCACTGGCATATATCATTTTTAAATCCAGTCAGTACTTCCATATTCATAAAACTAAATTTAGACTTATCCTTGCTTTGAACTCAAGCGAGAATAGGCATATATTAAGAACCAAATACGCAAAATATTCATGGATATATACTGCTCGCCAGCTTGGTTAACCGCTCTCCCATAAAATATCCAATTCCTCCATCTTTACCTACTTATACCGCCTACGTACACATTCCATTCGCATTTCTAACATCCATATCCTTGACTTTATGACTCTGGAACATTTTTATTATACATTCAATGAGTTCACACTCGGTTAGCTCTGCCTCCCTCTGCTTCAGTTTTAATCTTTCTATAGTTAGTAACTTTATATTAACTTCTATGCTTCGATCACTCACTTAAAACTTTCTTTCTGTACTGATATCATAATCAACTCTATGTTTTACGACTTTTTCATGACTTTTTCCTTTTGAGAAGATGGGAATTGTGAGAGTAAAACCTAATTATAGTGAGGTTTGGTAACTTTGTAAACAAACGCAAGTTTCCCCTCTAAAATTGGTTTAGCTATGACACACAGGGGAGCAAGTTTGAGCTATTGAGGGAACATTTTGTAAAAGGGGCATTGGGATAATATTGTAAGTTTTGAGATGTTGTGGTCTACGTCTCCCTTGGATGGGATATCGTACTGTTTGTTGCATTTACTCTTGGCTTGGTTACAATACGTTAATTTTACGCAGTCTATTGGTTACGGATCAGTAAACTTACTAAAAACATATTGAAGCAAAATAAGATTGTTAAAGCGAAACAAAAACATCTTCTGTTCATATTCTAGTTGTATTTTCCGCTTAGAGTTAACAGCAAAAATACCTAAATTAACAAAGTATTTTACTGAAATGCTTTCAACATACGAAATAATGTATGATGTAGGTACTTCAAAACATTAAAAATAACCATTTCATACCAGTCAATTCGTTAATAGGTTAGGATAACTCCGCTGTCCATTGTTTGTCCGTAAGTCACGGGTTACTAATTCGTAAATTACAATCCAGAAATTATAATATATTGTGCATCTGTTGACTAAACATACAATACATATTTGACTAGAAATTGTTTTTTTTTATTGGGGGTTCCTATACCTGAAAAGGTTTTACAAAAATACAACGAGAGAAAAAAGGAGCATACGTCACTGCAAAAATTAAATATCAAACATGAGAAGGTAGTTGAAAATAAAATAAAACATGTGTACACCCTTAAAATGTCATCGTCAAGAGCTTATTGCGTAGATAACGCAATTATTGTACTTTGAACAACTTGAGTTACGTGTTCAAATTCAAAAACTCAATTTAGTAAGGTATCTGGAATTTATTCTGGTATATCAAGTATCCTGGAAACGTTGACTTGTAATATACTTCTGATACTGTGATCAAAATATATTTTTTACGAGCTATTGAAAGGAAAAGACTTAAAAGGCGAGACTCACGCTTGGCCAATTTTTAATAAGTTACCTTAGTTTTTCGGTGCCGATTTTTGAATTACAATAAACTGCATCTAAAAATAAACTTAATTACGACTCTTGTATTACGATAAACTGATGCATATTATCTTCTTAAATTTTTCATCACAACTTTTTTAATTTCGTGTGTCTGTTTGTTTTTATTACCAATTAATTTATCAGGTAAGCCTCTTCAACTAAAATATGGGTACCAGTACCACCCCAGATTCAAATGGGCTATCTAGAGGAGCCCAGTGTACCATGCAGTAATGAGTAAACAATGCTCCATTTTCTAGCACTGACACTGTAACAAGTGGGCAAGCACTGCGTGACGAGACATAAGAATCAATGTTTTGGTTTGGGTTTAACGAAAAATAGTGATAGCATTCAGATTAGCAGACCTTCTCATCATTTCATATCAACATAATAGTGGAACAGATTTTGATGAAACTTATCACTTTGCTCAACTTCTTTAGGATACCAAAATAAAATAATTTTAATTCTGATTTTGGTTTTAGAAGCTCCCAAAGGAGAGCTAAATAAGTAAGTTTCACGCTGGCAAAGTAACTGATGAAAGTTAAAGAAGGCATCCTTCTCCTCCTCTAGCCGGGGTATCGTGACAGTGATTGTTATGTCCAGCTCCAGCTCTTTTGGTGTCTTTTAATCTTGTTATTTTTTTTTTTTTTTACTCCAAACTGGGTAGCACTTGACCACTATCTCACCTGATGTTAAGTGATGATGCGATCGATGATGGAGCGCGCTTACCCAGGAGATACCTATTCACTCGCTTCTTGAAGACCCCCATATTGTACTTAACCGGAAACACAGCCTCAGGCAGAGTATTCCATACCCTGGCGGTTCGCATGATAAAAGAAGATGCAAATCGCTTCGTTCGGGTAAATGGAATATCCACCATATAGCGGTGGCGCTTCTGAGTATCCCTGGATGTCCGGTTATAGAATGGGGATGGCGGAATCAGATCATGTAGTTCTGTGGCACACTCCCCGAAATGTATCCGATAAAAAACCGATAAGCAAGCGACTTTGCGGCGATGCTCGAGACTTTGGAGTCTCTTGCTTACAAGTTGGTCGTCGTTTATGAGTCTCTTGGCTCTCCTCTCAATAGCTTCCAGTGTCTCCAGCTGGTATTTGGCAGAACCATCCCAAAGGTGAGAACAGTACTCCATACACGACCGGACTTGCGCTTGATAAAGATTGAGCAGCTGTCCCGGTGTGAAGTATTGTCTCACCTTCGCCAAAACACCAAGCTTTTTTGAGGCTAGCTGGGCTTTAGACTCAATATAGGAGCCGAAATTGAGAGTCGGTGTTAATGAGATGCCAAGAAGCTCGAGATGGTTACTTATCGGAACGGACACATCCCTGAAAGTAGGAGCCAGCTGAAAAGGGCTCCGTTTGGCGGAGAAAAGACACGCCTGGGTTTTAGCAGCATTGAACTTAACCAGGTTGGCATCGCCCCAATCGGAGACTGCCTTCAGAGAAAAGTTCAAGCGCTGGACCATCGCTTCCCTATGAGACTGGATTTGTAATGCACTGGTTCGTGCGTTAGATGTATAGCTCTCCACAACGGTGCTGTCGTCTGCGTACCCAAAAATACCGGGCTTAAGCAGATCATTAATATGCAGCAGAAAAAGCGTTGCGGAGAGTACTGATCCTTGAGGGACTCCGGCGTTAATAGCCAATTGGTCAGAAGAACAGCCATCGATGACTACTCGAATCGACCGATCCCTCAAGAAATCTGAAATCCAATCACATAAACCAGTGGGAAGGCCGTATGAAGGAAGCTTGCTAATAAGGCTATCGTGCCAAACCCTGTCAAAAGCCTTCGAGACATCGAGAGAAACAGCAAGCGCCTCTCCGTGGTTCTCGATGGCTTCGCTCCAGATGTGAGTGGCATACACAAGAAGATCCCCAGTAGACCGGTTTCGGCGAAACCCGTATTGTCGGTCACTGAGGAGATCATTAACTTCTAGGTATGCCAGGAGCCTGTGGTTCAGTACACGTTCCATCGTTTTACACAGTATGGAAGTGACTGAAATAGGCCTGTAATTGGCAGGGTCTGCGCGACTACCCTTTTTGGGCACGGGCTGCACGTTTGCAAGCTTCCAGGACTTAGGCACTTGACCAGTCGTCATAGACAAGCGAAAGAGGCGAGTCAATGTTGGAGTCAACTCAGGCGCACACATCCTCAAGACTACAGCTGGTATACCGTCTGGACCACTAGCTTTGTTCACGTCCAGATTGCGCAACGCTTTGCGTACTTCAGATTGTCGAATGCGGATTTCTGACATTAACGTCCCGCAGTTTAGCAGACTTGAAGGTACAGCATTGCCAGCATCTAAACGTGAAGATTCTGCAAACAGAGAGGCAAATAAATTTGCTTTCTCTTCAGCAGTGTGCGCTAGGGAGCCGTTGGGTTTCAGCAGTGGAGGCAGTGAGGGACGGCAGAAGTTCTCTTACTATATAGGATATCTCTGTTGGGCCACATCCGCCGCCTCACTGAGGTAATTTGTGAGCCTGGTCATCTCCTCATCTCCGCTGTGTGATCGGTAGACACTAGCATAAAGAATTTTCTCCATGCCAATGTCCACCAGAACCCACATGACTGAAAATTTGGGGTCTTCAAGGTTGCGGAGACGCCGATAGCAAATGTCATCGCGGGCATACATACAAACTCCCGCCCTGGCTTTGAAGCTATGTTCTAGCATATAACCAGGGTAGGCAAGGTATGCCGCGTCAGCTGGACATTTGATCTGCGTCTCCGTGAGGAACAGAATATTCGGTTTAGCGGTCTCGAGATGGTGGTGGACCGAGTTGATATTTGAGTGCAAGCCTCGAATGTTTGAGAGGTGCACTGGTCGGTCTATCTCGTTGGCAGCACCTCTGGTCTTTTTCCTTCCATTTTCCCGGTAACTATGAGTTTATCCAGGTTGTCGCTATGTGGCCAAATTAGTGCAGCACTCTATGGAGACAGATTCTTGAGAGCACAATTTAATGAAGAAAGTAACATACATTATTTTTTTTCAGAAATCAATTGCCAACAAAACCGCTGCAGTCTCTCTTCCGTATTGCATTTACTTACTGCCCCTTTGCTGGAGCTGTGTCTGTACTTCTTATAGGCATCCCTATGAGCTACCTTACTGGAAAATCTCGTACTGATTCTCTAAATCCTGATGTGTTCTGCCCGTTGACGCAGAGCATAATACACAAATCAAATGTAAGTTAAATCATTTATATAACACCTCCTTAAGAATAATTATCACCTTTATTTTTATTATTGTAAGTGATGTGGTCAAATATGATAACTTAGAATGGGAACTGCCTATCACAGAAAACTGCCGGGATATACCGTTAGGTTCTTGGCGACAGATTTTCTACTTTTTATTTTAAGTTGAGGATGGTGGTCAAAATATGGCATCTGCAGTTATTCACTAAGTCATTTCCCTGTTCCAGTGGTTCACACAATGTAAAAAAATCATAATCACTTCAGAAATAAACAAATAAACTCTTCCGGTTACAATCTGAAACGCCGCGCCGGCATAATATCTAGCTGCACAGCTATCGGTAACTAAATATGAATGAAATGGGGGTACAAAATTAAACTACAAAAACTAAAAAAAAACCTCACAATGTCCTGTAATGGTTCTACGGCAAAAATATTTTTGGTCGTGGTATCAAAGGAACGGTTATTTGTGGTCTTCCTTATTTTTATAGTACCCAAATCTCGTTTTCTATTGATCTTGAGCTAATGATTTTAAACTATGAATCGCAAATATCCGAAAGTGTATGTATCCAAATGTACAAAAGTTAAAATTTATTCTAAATTCAAATTTATTTATTTGTCAGAATGCAGGTTATTAAGAAGTTAGATGGTTAGTAAGGTAGTTCCGAGGTACATTCTCACCTATATAAAGCATGCAAATATTTACAACACAATATTGGATTCGGTGTAATATAAAGTTATAAAAATTATTCAAAAAATAATAAATAAGTAATATAAAAAAGACAGCAGTGGGTACAATCAAGTCAATATTTCAGAATCACTATAAAAAAAATGTTTAGATAGTTTGAAGTGTGGTTTACAACTATCTGTAGATTTAAGATTTATTATGGCTCTAATGCATCTCTTCTGGGCCAGAAATACCTTTTCCTTATTAGTTGAAAGGCCCAGAAGATTACTCCATACCATAAAAGTAAAGCAACGCTTCTATGGTAGGCTGTTAATGCTGTATCCCTATTGACAACTTTAGATATATGGTGTAAGGCATATGACATGATATTGACCCGCTTGGTTAAGATATCTGCTCCAAATAGTCATAGAGTATTACTCCGTAGGGCCCATTCTCAAGGTTGCAACACTGCAGTTGCACCGCGGCAATTAGTTCCGATTCCCTCACTGTCTCTTGGCAGCGACTCAAGCCGAAGTCCGAACCACAGTGGTGTCCTTGAGATCGCTGTCAGCCCATCCTTTAGTAGCGGTACGTTTTCGGCAACTGCGGGAGACGGAGGTAGAAGGCGCTTTTCGCCTTCTACGCCCGTCTCGGGAGAAGTGCCTTCGGAGAAGTCACTTTTCCCTCCCGGGCTATATTAGGACCTTCCCTCGCTCAAAATCCGGTGGAGCTGGACGTCCGAACAGTCGGTAGCCAGCATCTATGTCCTCCCTATAAAAAAGATATCTGTGTGATACTTCCACTTCAGTTGTCTGTCAATATACAGTCCTAGAAATTTTGTGACCTGTATTTTATTCTGTGGCACAAATGCTTATTGTGTTTGATCACTTTGATATTATGAGGATGCTAGGCGATGTCAAGTAACTTTTTCGTGGCATTCGTATAAGCGGCCAGCGAGAACCCACAAACCCCCTATGAGCACCATACTATAACTAAAGTTAATGTGAATATGGTATTGCTGACTTGAAGACAAAATATTTTTTTAGACTGCGTATCCTCCAGCAAAGTTTGAAGAAGGATTAGGTGCGAATGGAAATAACTTTGCTCAGAATAACTGGCTTTATATTTGAAACAATGCTAGTAATATTTTCCTGTGAATACCTACTATTCTTATCATATTTATTTCTGCAGGTGATGAGAAGTAGAACAGCTTCATTTGAGGAGAGGCCTTTGAGCACGCAGGAGGTGTGCGCAGCTTTGGATGAAGCTCTCAAACATCTGAAAGAAGTCATAGATCGCTAAATATATGTTTAAACCAATTTTATGTGGTTTTTAATATGGTCATAACTAAAACAACAAAGTTATATTTCTGTTTATTTAACAAGCCTTTACTAACCTTATAATTAAATCTAGAGCCAGTGCAAGCCGTTGTTTTAAAAGTAATACACTCATAACATTATTATTTAATATCGTCAGTGTGTATGAAACTAGAATCCAACAGAAATTAATGACCCTTTTTCATAGCAACCTTTTCGAAATTATCTTCCAAATCTCATCTTTTGGCAGTGTATTCCGTAAAGTGACAAAGGAATAATACATCAACTAGGTGCGTGCTGGGTTTTAGACACGCTACATTAATCCCTAGACCGCAACCAAGTCTGAGAGCCTACTGTCTCGAGGGCTTGCTCCGAAACCAAAAAGCCCTAAAAATGGAATAATGTTACAGGAATGTGAATCTTAACACAATACACTTTAGGACATATCACAAAGTTTTATGATACCAGGATATTAAAATTGTTGGTCTCATTTGTTGCTTTTTAGACAAGAAAATTGAAAGTGGCTTCTTTACAATATTCTCGATATTGTATAGAAGACGCGTATGACGATATGGTTATAAAAGAGAAGATAGATTTTTTGTCCGTTATATGATTATATTATTTCAGGAATATGCTGCAAAAATACTTGAGTAATAGAGAAGTAAAAAACATAGTCATAATTTTACAAATACATAAGTAAACATTGAACTGGGACTTAATTTTTAGTTGACTATGTAATGCGCAGAATTGCGTTTGCCTATACATATATCCATACGATTACTGTACTGTACTATATCAGCTGGATAATCCACTGCTTAACTCGGCCCACTATTGGGTGGGATGTTTCCACATAATCAGTTTTGATTAAGATATCCCTCAGTCCTGCCCACCTACCAGTATTTTACATTTAGTCACCTCTGAAGACACCCACAGGTAGTAATGGGGTAGTGACATTCTACATTCTAGCCGGGCACCTCACGGGGCTACGATTATAAATATAATATTAATATATTCAATGTTGAATCATATTAAGAGCAAGAATAAAATTATTTGTAAACTTTACATGCTACAGGCCTATTATTTCTTAAACATTCAAGATACAGCTTCTTCGTAAGCTATGGCGTAGTAAATGTTCGGTTATAAAGGGTATTGTAAGTACGACAGCGGTTCCCATTACAGGGGATCGAATCGGCTAGACACATACGTCACTATCGTGTTTCCATGAATTAATGTTCATGGTCATCCCTATTTCATCCATTGAACATTGCCGTTTCGTTGTACATTATTCTAAAGCCTGTCTTTTATAAAAGGTTGACCAAAATGGCATATAATGCATTTTAATTGTAATTAAATTGAATTGAATTTTAATTGTACTACGATAGAAGATTATGTTGGTATCGACTTACTAAAGAATATCTTTTTACTACAAAGCAGCATGTTGAGCATTATTGACAGATGAACGACATAAGAAAGGCGGCACTTTCTAATAATAATTTGTATCGCGTGACACTTGTCATCATGTGTAATTATAAGAAGTAAGCATATATCTGTTGGAATACTATTATTTATAACAATAATTCCAGATTATTAAGAGTAGGTTTTTATATCAGTTGATAGAATATAACTGATCGCTGACAGTTGTTTGACCACTATATCACACTTGATGGTAAGTGTTAAGCGGTCAAAGATATTGTTCAGGCTAGCCTAGAATTAATAAATCTCTATCCAGCAGCCGGAATACACCGCTAGGGTATTTGAAACAGATGTTTTATTCGAAAGTGGTAGCTAGCCAGGCGGGCATTCGAAAAATGCACTAAAACCATGTTATAACGACTGCCATCCTAAGCCAACAACCAGGACCCACTTTTAACGTACCCTTAGAAGAACGGTTGCCCCCAGTAGTAAATGCTACTACCGGTCACCCATTAAAGTCATGACTGCAGCGCCTAGTTGATCGGGATAACTAAGCAAGCTCCGCTACCTGCGCTTCAAATTCATCATCGAATCTATCTTGGTTTACAGCAAGGTCAGCTATTGCCTTCAAGTTGTCAACAGGTATAAACACCATATCAAAACAATTAGGAAACAATAAGGTATAAGTTGCGAAAAATACAGAGAAATTTACAGAAAAATGTGCAAAAATATTGTCAAAGCAATCGCACAAAAGATAAGAAAGAATTTTTAAATAGCGCCTGGAACTCACGAACGTGCCAAGAAAGCTGGTACTCGAAATGTCGGAAAAGAAATGCGACTACAAAGACAATTCCACTAAATTAGCTACCATTCATTTCTAAACGTTCCGAATTCTCACGTCCGCCGTTTTTTCTAATAGCCATTTGCGTAATAAGCTTTTAAAGCAACATTTTTGCAACACTTTAATGTGGCTAAGAGTGAGCAATTGGGCATATCATTCGTATAAATTTAAGCCGTATTTGCATAAAATTTTACGGTCGCTGAAATTTCATGTTGCGAAAGAGAACATTTTGTTAATTCGAGTTTGTAGCTTAAAGTGAAACTAGCCCAAGGATTAAGAGTTGTTATTAAAAAGTAGAAAATATAATGAATGACCAAATAGTGTGTGGCAAAAGCATCCGTTTGGCATTTTGAGATCTTCAGTTTGATCCCCGAAGCAGACGGATGTATATTTCCTGACCAAAAAAATCTCAGTAGTAGATGCTTTCTATCACGAAAGAATAAAACGTAATGACGTTCGATGTGAAACATGGATGTTAAGATACCTCCGCATACCTTTTCATACAAAATACTTGATAAACACAGAAGTGATAATATGATGTAAGTTTTTTTTAATTTTCAGCCCGATAGTAATTTAATCTGCGGCAACCCTCCCAATACCAAAGCAAGACAAATATGCTCTCATATCATTATCGAAAGAGAATGCACAGTTGTCATTACATTCATATTTCAATACATAATTTTTAGGAGATTAACCTATTGCAATTGAACGGACAAATTAGGAAATCGGATGGAAGTAAAATAACTGAAATTGGGCAGCAGCGCCATCTGAAGTTCTGCCATCTTACACTGCGTTCCCTTCGACGCCTGCCAACCGTGGAGATTATCCCCTGCCCCCACTAATATGGAAGGTCAAATGTGGACATCATGGATGTTGACAATAAATCAATTTCGTTTCCGACACCGAGGCAAGGCCCTCCTTACACCGAGGCAAGACTGCGCAAAGAGTATGCACGAAGCTGAGAAAGAGTATGCACAATTATCTTTACAGCCATAACACCCCCACACACCCACCACACTTCTGGCCAATTATAGTGTAGAAGTGGAAAAGTATTCCCCGACACTACTCGTAGAATGGCTTGGTAGCGTCGTGGGTAAGAGCCGATTTCAACATACATTTTTAGCTATACATACGAGACGAGCTTATAGTAGTAATTGAATCAAAGACAGATTGCAAACTGTGGTATAACTGTTGCCGGGGGGTGTCTCTGATTTAGAGCGTTGGGTGAGTAGCGTGATAGCGTTGCTATTATCACATCAAAACCAGAAAAAGTAGGTTCTAAGAGTTTTAAATGTCTTCTCTAGTCTGAATGCCTACAGTTGACAATAATCTCTGTTTTATAACCACACATAAAAAATTTACACTTGTTATCCTAAACGTACAAAAATGATACGGCTACTCAAAATTCGTCTTCTGATCGTAGCTAGTAATAAGGTTTCAGTATTTTAATACTGAAACCTTATTACTAGCTACACTAATCAATATTTATAATGTAAATAAAACGGTTCTTTTAATTACTTATAACCAATGAACTTATTACTACTTCGGACGTTGAAAAAAAATAATTAAAAGAAAAAAATAGACATCAAAATATACATTAAATTAAATTTATATAATAAAATTTATACATTAAAATAAATCATGCTAACATAATAGAAAAACCAAAATTACCGAAACATCGCTTTAGAATTCTGATGTCACTTCCAGGTGCGTTCGGTGCGTTATTTCTACACACATTCCTTACGAGCGGAGCGCAGTCCGCACCGAGAGAACCGGACCGAACCAATATTTGATTGAAATTAAGAGCATTATTGTACTACAATACTGCTCTTAATTTCAAATATTTATTGAAACTTTGGTAATAAGTACCTGTACTAACTATAAACAAACCTATAAAATTATACTGTAAGTACTGTAGCAGCCGGATTGTCCACAGCCCCTATGTAGAGGGGCTTTGCCATCATAATCCTCACGTCTGGCAGGCGTCTTGGGGATCACAGTTTAAGATATCAGTTCCTCAGATAGCACTGCTGCCCACCTACCAGTATCTTACTTTTACCTTTTGTCGCTTTTTACGACATCCACAGGTAACATAGGAACAAGGGGGGGGGGGAGGGGGTAGAGAGGCTAAGACTAAGAGCTATGGCTAAGGCTATGGCTAAGAGCTGATACAATGTTATTTAATGTTAAGAATTTTAGTGTAGGCAGTGCGTTTAACAGATCATCTGCAGAAGGAGGAGGGTGTATTATTCTTGTAAAAAATAACTTAAAATTTAAAGAACGCCGTGACTTAGTCAGATGTTCTGTTGAACGTGTCTGTGAAGTTGCTTGTGTGGAGGTGGACAGGCATCTTGTGTTGTGTGTATATCGACCACCAACAGATGAAGGTCGTGCTCAAAATTTTACAGAATTCTTAGCCACTCTGGAAAGTATACTACTAAAAATGTCTAAATGTAAAAAACCCATATTTGTATGTGGTGATTTTAATGTAGATATTTTATTGAAATCTAAAAATAAGACTGATCTTATTTCATTGTTTAAGTCATTTAATTTGAAATTTCTATTCTGTGAGCCCACTAGAATAACAGATACTTCAGCTACCTGTATAGACAATATATACTCGAACTGTAAGACTAAACAAAAGTCAATAATGAAGGGTGTTAGATCTGATCATGAGGGCCTGGCAATTAGATTTGATGGAAGCAGAGAAACAGCAAGGTATGAAATTGAACATAGGCCGTTAACAACCAGTAGGCTAGAAATACTCAGTACCAATATAGAAGCTAAGCTTGCCATTACAAGTTTTTCTCATAGTGACCCGAATGACATTTATAATAGTTTATTCTCTCTAGTAAATACTGAGTTTCAAAAAGTTTGTCCAAAAATAAAGAAACAAGTAAATGGAAAGTTGAAAGTTCGGTGATTGGGCAACTACAGGTATTCGAAAAAGTAGAGATTATTTGTATGATCTGTATCGCAGGAAGAATTTGACATCCTGCAAGCAGTTTCGTGATTATGTTAGGAACTATTCAAAAATGTTTAAGTCTGTTTGCTTGTGTGCTAAATCTCTTTTGATTAGAAATAAAATTAGCAAGTCTAAAAATAAAATAAAAACCATTTGGAATACTATAAATACTGAGACCGGAAAAAATAAACCTAGAGATTCTACATATGTCTTAAATGTTGATAAAAATCAAATATCTGATCCAATACAAGTGGCAAATATATTTGACAATTTTTTTTCTTACTTACCCCTAGAAGTCACTAAGTCATTGGATGCATGTCCCGATGTAGCAGAAACTCTGCTAATACATAATTTCCCCTGCAAATCACCGGACTTTTCTTTCAGACACACAACAATATTTGAAATTATAAAGACATTTAAAAATTTAAATGTTAAGAGCACCGAAGACTTGTGGGGTATGTCAGTTAAAGTGGCAGAGTCTATAATATGCATTATTGCACCATATTTAAAAACAATATTCAATCTTTGTATTGATAAAGGAAACTTCCCCGACTTAATGAAACAAAGTAAAATCACTCCAATTCTGAAGTCGGGGGCTACATCTGACCCTTGCAATTACAGACCTATTTCTATCTTACCTGTTCTGAGTAAAGTATTCGAAAAAATTATGCTCAAACAACTTATATCCCATTTTAATGAGCATAATATATTGAATGAGAATCAGTTTGGTTTCACAAAGAGCAGATCCACAACAGATGCAGGTGCTCAATTGATGTCACATATACTTGAAGCCTGGGAGAGTTCACAGGATGCTATTGCCGTATTCTGTGACCTTTCTAAGGCATTTGACTGTGTAGAGCACCGCACTCTGATTCGAAAACTTTCACATTATGGTATTCGTGGAAAAGCTCTGGATCTTATAAAGTCATATCTGTCAGACAGGCTACAGAAGGTTAGAATAAATGGCAATACTTCTTCCGGGTCTTTGGTAAGAATAGGCGTACCGCAAGGATCAATTTTAGGACCTTTTCTGTTTCTAGCATATATAAATGATCTGCCTTGCATGGTTAAAAATTTCTGCGATATAGTTTTATTCGCAGATGATACCTCCCTAATTTTTAAAGTAGATAGGAGGGATAGTGAACTTATTCATGTAAATAATGTGTTATCTATGATCTCTAAGTGGTTCGCGGCTAATAATCTTCTCTTAAATTCAAAAAAGACCAAATGTTTAAAGTTTTCTTTACCAAATGTTACTTATGTTGAACCAAACATTAAGCTTGGCCTAGAAAAACTCTCTTTTGCCAATGCGACAGTCTTCCTGGGAATTAAAATGGATTCAACTTTACAGTGGAATCCACATATACATGATCTATCTGGAAGACTTAGTTCTGCTGCATATGCAGTTCGTAAGATAAGACAGCTAACAGACGTAGCTACTGCTAGGCTCGTTTATTTCGCGTACTTCCACAGTATTATGTCTTATGGTATATTGCTGTGGGGAGCTGCTGCTGAGATAGAGACAATCTTTATCTTACAAAAGCGTGCAATTCGAGCCATATATGAAATGGATCCTAGGGAATCCCTGAGAGATATTTTTAAAGAAATTGATATTTTAACTTTACCAAGTCTGTATATATTTGAAAATATTATGTATGTTCGTAAAAATTTGAGCAAATTTAAATCAAACAGTGACACTCACGATTATAACACTAGGAATAAAGATAAAATAGCGGTGCCAGGTTTTAGATTAGCAAAGACAAATAAAAGGTCCTTCTTAGGAAATTGTGTGCGGTTTTATAATAAATTGCCCAAACATATTACAACGCTCACAGAAAGAAAATTCAAGTTGCATGTGAAGAATATTTTGATAAAGAAATCTTACTACACAGTTTGTGATTACTTAAACGACAAAAATGCCTGGACTGGTTCGCCTCTGCCAAGCTAGCGCCCAACACCTACGTAATGTAAATTAAGTATTGTAATAATTTTATTATATAGTATGTACTTAACACATTTTTAAAAAACGTTTAAAAGAATGGCCCCGAGTTTCTTGCCCGTTCTTCCCGCAGTGGCTCTATAACTTTTGTTTGCTGAACGTGGCAGTACAATGTAGTATATTTCAATATTAAAATTTGTAATTGACCTTCATAAGAGCGTCGTAGACGCCTAAATTGAATAAATGATTTTGACTTTGACTTTGACTTTAGAGGGGGGGGAATATTCTAGTCTAGCACCACATAGGTCAATTATAGAACTACTAAGATCTAGTTAAGTCTGCATCTCCGTTGGGTGCTCCGCTAGAATTCGTCCTTCCGATCCCATATCTTCTTGTTGAGTCGTATGACAAGATACAAGACGAAAGGTGGGCAGCAGTGCCTTCTCAAGTACTCGCCGCCTTAGTGCTTGAATAGCCAAACGACCAGAAAGCAAATTTTACAGGAGACATTAATTTTAGTTTGCTATCGATTCAGGGAAATTTTATTACAACGAATGCTAATATATGATTGGTATAGATAGACTCTTTTTGGAAATATACGAGTACTTATATCATTAAAATATTAGCCAAGTACTGCATATTTTCAATTTATACGTGGAGGTTGGGCAAAATACCTCAAACTAAATTGTGTAGATGGATATAAGGCACAATGATCAGAATTTAGGGCACTCATATTGAGTGTCAGTTACGTGCTTGTTTGTCTGAACAACCATCATTTTTAATATACAGCATGTTCAGTTTTCCTTTATTATAATAAGTGCCAGTGGGATGCCGGGCTAGAATGTCACCCTCCTGAACAACAACAGCAGTAAATAACCAGAAAATGGGCACACTGCGATACTCAAGACCCCATGCTAAGCGTGGGGATTGAAACAACCCCCCCTTAATCGGAAAGGCTCTAATCAGCCGTGGACAACCCAGCCGATACAGTATTCGTTCATTATAAAGTATACTGCGACCCCCAAGACGCCTGCCAAGCGTGGGGATTGTGACCAACCCCCATAATAGGGGAAGCTGTATTCAGCAATAGAAAATCCAGCTGATACAGTTTTCGTTCATTATAACGCACACTGCGATCCCCAAAAAGCCTGCCGAGCGTGGGGATTGTGACAAACCCCCATATCAGGGGTAGCTGTTTTCAGCAGTGCACAATTCGGCTTAAACAGTATTCGTTCATTATATCGCACACTGTGATCCCCAAGACGCCTGCCAAGCGTGGGGACCCTCCCCCTGTGTTCAGCAGTGAACAATCCAGCTGATACAGATTTCGAACGAAAGTCAACTCTAAGAGGTTTTTAGCATATATAACCCTGTATATATATATATTAATTTATAATTAAAAGAATATTAAAATTTGCGAATTAGTACATTATATTTTATTTGAAGAAATATTTACACAATTTTTAAAATATAGATTTCACATCACCGATAGAGAATAAAAAATATTGTTATACACTAAATAAAATCAGCCTGTATGAACAGTACACTTCTAATTCAGACACTAAAACTAAATAAATTCAACGAAATGTACACGTAACTTTCTAAATCCAATGCAATGTGCATGTAACTTTCTTTTATAGTAAATTCTGTCAGCACTTTATTAAAATATTTTATCATTTTAACTGTTAATAATATTAGATTTGATAAAATATCGCTCCTAGACTCAAATCATAACAAATAAGATGGCGCCGCGTCCCATTCAGATGAACAGTTGTGATTGGTCGGTTGATGGTCAAAATATGGCGTTCAGGCAACAAGCACTCAACACAATTTAAGAATCGGAGATAGGGTATTTTATTTTCGCTAGTTCTGAACGTTATATTAGAAATAAAACGAAATAATATATATTGAACAACGCGTAATGAACTTGTCTATGAAAGGGAATAAAAATGACAATTTGGTAAAAAATGGTCTGTTAGCCATTCAAGTACTAGGGCGACGTCTGCCATCCCCAAGACTCCTTTCAAGCAAGGCTATAATGACAAACTTTTCTAATGAGAGAGACCTTTGTTCAAAGCTGGAAATTAGGCTGTCAGTCAGCATCTGTAAATATAATGCTAGTAGTATAAACAATACACATATATAATTATGTAAGACAGTCTTCATTTTTATTCATCTGTAGCCATCCACGTGTTTTTGCATAGATTTTTAAGACAATTAGTAACATGACCACAGACTTGGCCACGTGTACATTATATTGTTCATCTGTACATGCATTGATAATTGAGATCTATTCAAAAGAAATATTGTTTATAAAAAGGAGACCTAGAAAACTGCTAGTAGTTTAACTTTTGCAGAAATTACGTGTACTCGTGTTTGGGTGTTCTTGAAAACCTTTAATATGGAATGGTACAGATCAAAGAATGGTAAGTTATTCATTTTATCTCTTGATATTAATTATGTATAAGGATTCTAATTATATTAAATGCAAGTAGTCAATAATCTAAATGGAAGTTGTTATTGAAATTGTATTTATAAGTCTTTAAATTTATTGATTTGATGATTGCGTGGTGATAGAGGCCCTGGTGACAATGGGCGTCGGAGAGTCAGATTAAGAAAATTTCAAAGTTCACTTTTTATTGTAATGCGTATTAATTTAGTGTTAATTATAATTTTCACACCTTTTGGCAAATGGGTTGGCGCGGGCATTCAGAACGGACATGCTCACGAAAATGTGTTGGCAAGCGGCAGCGTCTTCTGTCGGATCGCCCTCTTCCCTCAAAAATGGTTGAGGAAGACGATGGCTGGCACGCGAGTCAACTCGTGAACGAGTGCTGCTTGAGGACACTGGTCCGTTCAGAATGTCTGTGTAAACCTGTTTGCAACTGTTTAGTAATAGTATATATAATATACTAGTTACAATTAACATCCCTTGTAGCTGTGTTCCCCCCTAAGTATGTAAGAATGCTCCCTATACTATATAATTACTCAATGGTAATTATATAGTATAGGGAGCTTTCTTAATTTCTCAGTAAACTTAAAAAATGGCAAAGACCCTGGAGTCTGTGGAAAATCAATTAAACCTTAAAAAAATGTTTGAAGTTTGTTGTTTTAGCTGGTTTAGATTTCAAACCAATGAAGACAAAATGTTTAGCTTGATATTGACAGATCACAAACACTTATTAAGTTTGTTCCCAATTATTTTTTTCATTGTGACATAGCAAATCGTATTTTAATATGCAGTAATAACAGCATTATTTTTTTTCCCATTTTTGCCAATATAGATCGGGTTATATTTCGAGATCTTCTTTTTATACTTCTGCCCAAAAAAATAAGTGTTGTGTTTTCAGGGTTCATGTTTGTGAGTTTCTTTTTTCTACCATAACTTCTAAACGGCTTAACTGATTTCAATGTATGAGATATAAATTAGATTTATCTTGGTAGCATAAGTGACACCATGTATCTAATATATGAAAAACACGGGTGTTTGAGCGTGAACTTACTATGAGTCGATATCGCTATCGACAATGTTTCGGCTTCTACCGGAAGCCTTCCTCAGGATTTTGAGTGTGGTACGTCCGCCGCGGTCGCGTCACGCTTCACACTGGTGACGCGACCGCGGCGGACGTACCACACTCAAAATCCTGAGGAATGCTTCCGGTAGAAGCCGAAACATTGTCGATAGCGATATCGACTCATAGTAAGTTCACGCTCAAACACCCGTGTTTTTCATATATTAGATATAAATATGAGCGTAAGTTTTTATAATATGACACCATGTACATAGAAACAAAAAAACGAACAGATGAGATAACACTTTTTTTTTCTTCCAAATGCTTTGAGAAGATTATCAACATGAAGAGCTTCCAAAAAGACTTTATAAAAACAATTTCATAAATATTATTTAACTTGCAATTTTAATTTCAATGGAACGATAAAATGTTTGAAGGAAACTACGAGTAATTACTATTGTATAATTATGTTATTTGCAGTCGGTTTTTTTTTTATTAATTTATACTGTTGTATAATAACTAGCTCGATAATTGTGAAAAAAGATTTCAGCGTTCGTATTGTAGGTATATTTTCTTTTAAATTAGAATTTTCCGATGTAATCTACTAAAAGCTGAAAACTCCCTTGAAAAATATTTTTTTTTATTTATTCCTGATTGGTTAGCCTTTGACCACTATCTCTCCTGATGGTAAGTGATGATGTGGTCGAAGATGTTGTTCAGACTAACCTAGAATTACTGGCTCTCAAGGACAGCTGCCGGAACACACCGTTATGTGCTTGGCGACTGATTATCTACTTGAGGGTGGTGGCTAATTTCTCAGTAAACTTAAGAATGCTCCCTATACTATATAATTACTCAATGGTAATTATATAGTATAGGGAGCTTTCTTAATTTCTCAGTAAACTTAAAAAATGGCAAAGACCCTGGAGTCTGTGGAAAATCAATTAAACCTTAAAAAAATGTTTGAAGTAATGATCGAAAGATAACTCCACAGCTTTCGTTGTAGTAGTTTGGTATGCCATTAGGGTTTTTTTTAATAATTTATTGGCGTTTGTTATCTCGCTGTCGGTCAATACCTTAATATAAAAAATAACCTTTATTTCCAAAAGAACCGGGGTAACCATTTTTGATAACTTTCAGGTAAATACAGAATAGAATCCCTGACGGCAGCTACATTCCCCGGTGCATTAAGCGTAAGTTTGAAGCGCTCGTAGCGAAGTGTGCTTAGCCATTGTGAACCAATCAGCAAAGCTAAGCAACGTCTTCTCGGTCATGAGTTGGATGGGTGACCGCTGGTGACATTACTACTGAGCGCTTCCGTGTATCGGAGGGCACGTTAAGCCGTCGGTTTCGGTTGTTGTCATAGGATGGCAGTCGTAATAGCATGGTGGTAGAGCATTTTGCGAATGCCCGCCTGGCTAGCCACCACCCTCAAGTAGATAATCAGTCGCCAAGCACATAACGGTGTGTTCCGGCAGCTGTCCTTGAGAGCCAGTAATTCTAGGTTAGTCTGAACAACATCTTCGACCACATCATCACTTACCATCAGGAGAGATAGTGGTCAAAGGCTAACCAATCAGGAATAAATAAAAAAAATATTTTTCAAGGGAGTTTTCAGCTTTTAGTAGATTACATCGGAACATTCTAATTTTAAAGAAAATATACCTACAATACGAACGCTGAAATCTTTTTTCACAATTATCGAGCTAGTTATTATACAACAGTATAAATTAATAAAAAAAAAACCGACTGCAAATAACATAATTATACAATAGTAATTACTCGTAGTTTCCTTCAAACATTTTATCGTTCCATTGAAATTAAAATTGCAAGTTAAATAATATTTATGAAATTGTTTTTATAAAGTCTTTTTGGAAGCTCTTCATGTTGATAATCTTCTCGAAGCATTTGGAAGAAAAAAAAAGTGTTATCTCATCTGTTCGTTTTTTTGTTTCTATGTACATGGTGTCACTTATGCTACCAAGATAAATCTAATTTATATCTCATACATTGAAATCAGTTAAGCCGTTTAGAAGTTATGGTAGAAAAAAGAAACTCACAAACATGAACCCTGAAAACACAACACTTATTTTTTTGGGCAGAAGTATAAAAAGAAGATCTCGAAATATAACCCGATCTATATTGGCAAAAATGGAAAAAAAAATAATGCTGTTATTACTGCATATTAAAATACGATTTGCTATGTCACAATGAAAAAAATAATTGGGAACAAACTTAATAAGTGTTTGTGATCTGTCAATATCAAGCTAAACATTTTGTCTTCATTGGTTTGAAATCTAAACCAGCTAAGTATAGGGTCTTTTTGGAAAGTGAGGATGGAAACATCAAGAAAATAAATCAAAATGATACCAGCTCTCAAAGGCAGCTGGTGGAAACCACTGTTAGCATGCGAGGCGAGGATTTACAAAATGTTCTATAACCATGCCGTTAAGTTTTAGCTCTCGGCAGCTCACTTTGTGACAGTTCATAACGATTATCACTAGACCATCACTACTATTATAAAAACACCATACGTAAAAAAATATACGTTATTTTATATTACTGAATTAAAGAGATTATATTACAAATTTTACGACAGGTAAAATTACAGTCATGTGCTGGTTTTGAATCCGCGACATCCACCCCTGAAGCTGGGGTATGCTCTGACCGACTGAGCTAACATGACAATACTTCTAAAACTAATTTTTTCCCTCTTGTTTTTTAAGCATCGTATGGGGATGGATAAACACCTATATAGTTCAGCATACGTTGTAACCAAAGATTACATCCCCTTGTTGTAACTACACATAAGATTAATTTTACAATTACCTTTTGACTTGTTACTGATGACGCAACCCTATAATTTAAACATATTTTCAGACACTAGCAGTATAAATCCAAAGTTATTTTTATCGATGAAAAAGACGTAGGATAGCTCGAATGCTTCCTTTATAGTTTTATTTCAGTAAAAGGAAACTGTTGAGAGGAAAATACTTGTTTCAGGTGATCAAAGAAAGTTTTTGTAAGGAAGAGACGGCCTGTATTGGTACAGAAGTGAATATAAACCCTACTGCAATCGAAGAACTGTTGGAACTGTGCGCTGATTCTGCTTTGGATGGAGTGTCTGTTGTTGCAGTAGAAATCAGCAGTGGAGATGTAGTAGCTGCGTGTTTTAACAAATTACACGTAAGTATAAAATCATATATCCATGATATGGTACGGTTTTGAATGATTGAAGCGAGAAAGGCGGATCTCTACGATTTATATATATTTTATAGAAGATGAACATACCGCGCTAGTAAAAAATACCAATAACATCCTTTATACTAATAAAAATATTTACTGGAGAGAAAAAATATAAGTTTGGACAAAAATATTTTATTTTAAGGAGTGTTTCATTTGGGTTTTTATTGCTGATAGTCTTTGACCACAATCTCACCTCATGTTGATCTGATCGAAGGTGTTGACAAGCTAAACCAAGAATTACTGGCTCTCAAGGACAGCTGCCGGAAAACACCGTTGGGTGTTTGGCGACAGATTTTCTACTTGAGGGTGGTAAAATGCTTCGCAAAATGCTCTTCCACAATGCGGTGAAGCTCAAGCTCGCGGTGGGATTCAAACCATGGTCTTGCTGCGCGGCAGTCCTTAGACAAGGCCACTGAGCCATCACTGCTTCATTCTAAATGAATGCTCTTATAGACTTACTAGCGGCCCGCCCCGGCTTCGCACGGGTACTTACGACTATAAATTGAGATGTAAGCTATCCTATCTTTTAATTTGGATTTAATTGCACACGGTGTGCTAATCAAATTTAAAATTGGTTCAGTGGTTTAGGAGTCCATCGCGGACAATAACGTGGCACGTTATTTTTATATATAAGAATTAGTTATAATAAAGAGCCCTCAAGTCAAAAGTTCGAGGGCCAAAACGAGATCACTGCAGTACCCGGCTCGCTCGCAGTGAATCAATGTACTGTTAAGTAATTTGTATTTATACTCCAGGTATCACACAATTCAGCAGAAAAGCCTTTTTATGATGCATTTGAAGAGCGATGCACACACCCTTCATCAAAAGCAATGGTGCAATTCATGGCCGAAGTCGAGGTTCAATGCAACTTTTTTCAAAAGTAAGTTTACCCAACAAAGTTTTGGTATGGAAGTAAAGTATCTTGCAATCCTAGTGGGTTAAGGGAAGCAACTTAAAAATAAATTAAACCGCCAAGCACTTGCCGATGAGTTATAGTAGCTGTCTTGAAAGCGAGTTCCCATTCTAGACATAGCCTGCTGACATACTTAAAGGCCTTCTTCATCATTTTGGGGATCGCATTGTAACATGGCAGTTCTTAAGAGAAGAGAGCGTAAGCTTAAGAAGGCACAACAGTCTTAATTCTGGTATTCTTTCCGACCTCACCATTTAAAGCTCCGGCGCAATTCATCAAAGCCTTTACAGTTTTACAAAATAAATACTGGGCACAGTCAAAGGTGTGCGTACTCCCAGCGGCAACATGTTGAAATACATGATTTGAGCTTAGCAGATATTGAGTGTATGAACTGGTGTAAATGTGTATTGTAGTTTTAAATTTGTGTGTCCAGCCATTCATAAGATACTCGCGAAAAACAGTTTCCGCTGGGAGAACGTTCTCCAAGCGGAAGTTTTTCGTCAAAACGGCCGCACGAAGAAAATAAGTATACCAATAATTAGAGTATACCGAGAGGTAAATGTGTGTCTTTAAATGAAATTTGTGTGTCGTAAGACTCTGAAGATATTCAAGATGCCGCTGGGGGAACGTTGGGATGTTTGCTGGATATCCTAAACGGTTAAGCGCACAATTATGATTATTTTTACACAGGTCTCTATGAATTTGTGTGTAATGTTTGTGAAAACAGAATCCGAAAAAACATTATAATTAAGACAAAAAAAAAATATACGAAAAATAAGGTGTTTAGGTTCTAGTGCTTAAAATAGATGTCTTCGAGACTAAATTTTCACGTCAATATGTGCCCTTTAGTAGCTTACAATATCTTGCCAAGTCTCATTTGTATAATATGAGTAGTTAATGAGTTTCGTTGAAAAAACCATGCCTAAATCACGCCCGTTTTCGCCATTGGGTTTGACGAGTTTTACAAAGTTTCGCAAATCAAAAGGTATCACAACAATTAGTGCATTCATCCAATTATCTGCTCACAAAATTTTAGCTCAATACACTTAATAAATAAAGAGATAAAGTTAAAAAAACCCACAAGATACGAAATTAGTGATAAGCTGACCAAGTTTGAATGGCAACAAAAAAGTTTTTACTTATATTCCCGCTCAATAAATAAAGGGGTAGGTAATATATTCTATTTATAATATGTTATTTCTATTTGCGTGGGAATTAGCGTGACTATCTACAGAGGCCTTTATGAATACCAATACCACGGTAATGTTATCTATACAGTATTTTAACTCGGCTCTGTCGTTGAAATAACTACTTACCTACAACCGCGCTGTACGTAAACATGCGATAGGGCTACGCGCCTCCAGCATTTTAATTATATTTGCCTAATTTGTGTTTCTATTTAGTTTTGTGATTGTAAATATACTTTTTTTTTATATAAACAAATAAAATTCTTTGCTAAATTAACAGTAAGTGTTGTGTGTTAAGTAGGTAGATTTAATTTAAAAAAACATAATAAACATCTGAATAAAAAATCAGTCATAAAAATTTGCGACCGAAAAATATTTGTGAGACGTACGAAATGCTTTATAATTAAATTTTAAAGTATAAAAAATCCGCATTCTAATATATAGCTTATAACTACCTATTTCACTCGTGTCAATCACTTTCCTTTACTCTATTCACTTTTTTATTAATCGAGAGATTTTTTTTCGGTTGATTAAAGGTAATACTTGTCCATTAAAAAGACACACATTATGTACCGTCAACTATGTAGACTATAAAATAAGTTTACTTAATAGTAAGTAAAATTATTTTTATAGTCTTTTCAGTTTTCAGGTTATCTAAAAGTTATCTCTGGATGCGTTTTTGACGAATTCATGCAACCAAAAACAGCACAATATATTTTACTTGTCATATTAAATATGTAATATGTACATAAACTGATTTTTAGTGAAAATATCGCGCGGTTATTGTTAAAAAAATAACACACCGTCTATTCATCACTGTGGTACAGTCGCGACTGTCTGGGTCTGTCTGCGTACCGAGCGCAGACCGAGATCGAGGAGCGTAGGTATAGCTCGCGATTCATCCGTTTATATGAAGTCGAAATACTGTACAGATAACATTATCGTGCCAATACACATAGGTACTTACCTAATTAACATGTGTTTTTCAAATCATTACCAAAATTTGAATTATACACTGCCTTTCAGTTTATTTACCTAAAGATTAAAAGTACTTAGGTAGTAGCAAACAGCGGCGAAGCGAGAACGAGCGGGAGCGCCCGCGCGGTTGTCCCGCGGAAATCGCCCGCAGTGTCTTTGGCCGTGATTTGATCTATTCAAATTAGGCATTTAGTATTCTTTCACTTTCGCTCCCATGATTCCGCGATGAAAGAATAAAAGAGACCGCAAATAATCTTTTCCTGGAAACACAGAGTGCAGCACTGTGGTTTTTGTTTTGCACGGCTCTTGCATTTAGCTTTTGTTTTGGTTTATTAGTTATACCTAAGTGGTCAGCCATTAACAACACTGCTGTGAGCATTATACGTACTCGGTGTGCGCTTTTATGTTCCCTTTCGATCCCTATCTATTGATTAACAGGGACTATGTTCTTACTTTCTGTGCTACTAATATAGTAGTGTGGTGAAGAATATTTAACTTTTCCTACATACCTATATAAATAATGAGCTAATTTCTAAACTTATGTGCGTACCTTCACATTTTTATAAAATAACTACGCTTCGTGTCGTTTGTCGTAGACTGCATTAGTTGTTCAATGTTGATATTAGCGAATTTTCAAATACTTATACATAATGATGAACCTACGTACGTACATTAAGCTTAGAAATTCAATTAATACTTTTGACAACAAAAACTTAACTTCGATAGGTTGTTTCATAATTATTATTTGCAATAAGTATTGTGTACGCAAGTGTACCAAAGTATCTGTACAATACTATTACATTTGGAAGATCAGTAGTTAATATTGTGCGGCCGCTTTTTTGTTACCATTCAAACTTGGTCGGCTTATCACTAATTTCGTATCTTGTGGGTTTTTTAACTTTATCTCTTTATTTATTAAGTGTATTGAGCTAAAATTTTGTGAGCAGTAATTGGATGAATGCACTAATTGTTGTGATACCTTTTGAATTGCGAAACTTTGTAAAACTCGTCAAACCCAATGGTGAAAACGGGCGTGATTTAGGCATGGTTTTTTCAACGAAACTCATTAACTACTCATATTATACAAATGAGACTTGGCAAGATATTGTAAGCTACTAAAGGGCACATATTGACGTGAAAATTTAGTCTCGAAGACATCTATTTTAAGCACTAGAACCTAAACACCTTATTTTTCGTATATTTTTTTTGTCTTAATTATAATGTTTTTTCGGATTCTGTTTTCACAAACATTACACACAAATTCATAGAGACCTGTGTAAAAATAATCATAATTGTGCGCTTAACCATTTAGGATATCCAGCAGCCAGCCCAACGTTCCCCTAGCGGCATCTTGAATATTTTCAGAGTCTTACGACACACAAATTTCATTTAAAGACACACATTTACCTCTCGGTATACTCTAATTATTAGTATACTTATTTTCTTCGTGCGGCCGTTTTGACGAAAAACTTCCGCTGGGAGAACGTTCTCCCAGCGGAAACTGTTTTTCGCGAGTATCTTATGAATGGCTGGACACACAAATTTAAAACTACCATACACATTTACACCAGTTCATACACTAAATATGTGCTAAGCTCAAATCATGTATTTCAACATGTTGCCGCTGGGAGTACGCACACCAGTCAAAGCATTTTTATGTTGGCTACTGAAATACCGAAAAGGTGGTTCAATTACTAAAGTTAGTTTCATATTTGAACGGTCACTGTTAACATTAATATGGGACTTACTTCCGTTCGCAGATTGAACAACATAATAAAAATATCACTTAGTGGACAGTTGACTCTGAAACCTAATATATAGATTTTTATGGACTTGAATTAAAAAGAAATAGAGGTGACAATTTAGGTAAAAAATACCATTGAAATGTTTGAAGGGTTTTATCCACTCCTAGAGATTTAGGGGTGTTCAGAAAAAAGTACTCTAAGGGTTTTTGGTTATGTGATCACAATTTTTCCGACAAAAATCTTTGCATCTTAGTGTATGTATGGGCCAACAGTCATGCACAGGGCTGCAGGACTTTTGTGCACGAGTGGTCATTGCACCTACCACCGTTCCGTGATGGAATTTTAAACAACAAAAAATTATGTTAATTTGATAATTTGACTGCAGTACAAGGTAGATTTAAGTCGTACTTTGTTTAAATGAACAGATTCTAATACTGAATATTTTTATTCATTTTAAGGTATGATGTTGACTGCAGCTTAGAATTAATGTTTTTGGCAACTCTTCGTGACCATCGACGGCAAAACCTTGGTTTGCTGCTCTGCAAGGCCACATTAGATGTCGGAAGAAAGCTGAAAGATGGCCCTGTATCTCATATAACTGTAAAACATTTAGGACCTAAGTATTCTCATTTGAAACCAAGACCGGTAACCACTAAGGTTCCATTAATCTGTCAAGCATTAGCTACTTCTGTTGCTACACAAAAAATAGGAAAATCATTAAACTTTACATTACATTGGACGACATCACTCGAAAAATTTGAATACAATGGAAAGAGTTACGTTGATAGAGTTGGTTATGACCCACATTTTGTTGCAATCGTTAGACCACTGGAATGAATGATAAATTTAAATAATATATCAGTCTTAGGAGTGTACACTTTACTATCAATAAAAAGTGTAATTTTACATCACCCATTAGCTAAAACTTCATGACAAACATCATTACGATTTTTTCATTAGATTATTATACCATATAGTACTTAGTGATTAACATAGTCTTAAGTGCACAATAATCTAATTGTTATACACTGTAATATTTAAAATTATACATTTTATAAACTACTAAATTATTTCGTGTTTAGCCGGAATTTATTAGGCACTTCTACTCTACCCTGTGCATGACTCTACATAACGTTAGTATCAATCAATGTTCAAAATCAGTAATATTTTGTTGTTTAAGTCTGTTCAAGTCTGTTTTGTTGGAAGGCTAGACTTTTACCTATATCTCACCTGATGGTTAGTGATGACGTTATCGACAAAGATAGCTTATATAGAACCTTGAGATATGGACAACCTACGTATTCAGACTTGAGGAGGCATTGAAATCTACGGGCCTCAAAACCTCAACCATTGTAAATCAAAAAAAATGCAAACTGCTTTTCTGGTTTAACTATGGTAGTAGTGCACTAGCAGTCACCCATACAAGTCACGAACGCTTCGGGGAATGCTAAACATAAAAAAAACAAAAACAAGTAAGCAGGCTACGTTACGAGCGCTGCAAAACAACTGTCATACTTTGACACTGACAACTTTTACATGAACTGTCTCAGTACAGGAAGAGATGTATGCAACACATTATTAAGTATACTTATTAATATAAACATTTCGAATTGTTAATCATGCTAACTGAGGATATTATTGGAAAATTTATAGATAAGTTCATGGTGGTAAAATTGAGAACAACAAAAGGCTGTTAAAAGGAAATATAAATGCTTTTAATCCATGCGCATCATTAATAATGATTACAATTTCATTTCATTCATATTTGTACGGTATCGGCTCCGCGTGATAAGGAGTGGCAAAGTTTTGATCATAGGGTTGCAGCGGTTAAAAGAAATAAAACCTGGAAGTACAATAAATATATATAAGAATATTAGAAACAAGAAGAAGCGAAAGTTGTTTGCTATATAATTTTAAAATTAGTTACATATCGGAACTCCAAACTGCTGCTTTCCTTCCAAAATTCAAGCAATAAATCATATCTAAAATATTCACGTGTTCATTTTAATTTGGAACTGGCAGTGTTTCAGCGAAGACAAGTATTTTTTTTGGCAACCTTATCATCACACTTTTGCATTACACGGACTCTGTCCGTTGACACCTGGGCTTAGTTCGTTAACTAAGCCTATCAACTAAACGGGGTTGCATCGAAGTTCTGTCACCTGGAGAAACAAGGAATACACTATCATATAAAATAAAGAAAAGCGTTGTGTTTGTGTCTTTTTTTTTTTATGCCTGATAGGTTAGCCTTTGACCACTATCTCACCTGATGGTAAGTGATGATGTGGTCGAGGATGTTGTTCGGGCTAACCTAGAGTTACTGGCTCTCAAGGACAGCTGCCGGAACACACCGTTAGGTGCTTGGCGACAGATTTTCAACTTGAGGGTGGTAGCTAGCCAGGCGGACATTCGCAAAGTGTCCTACCACCAAGCTGTAACGACTGCTATCCTAAGACAACAACCGGGACCGACGGCTTAACGTGCCCTCCGAAGCACGGAAGCGCTCAGTAGTAATGTCACCAGCGGTCACCCATCCAAGTCATGACCACGGCGGACGTTGCTTAACTTTGCTGATCGATTCAGAATGGCTAAGCAAACTTGGCTACGAGCGCTTCTAAAGCGTGTCTGTCTCTCATGTAAAATAATATGAAGGGAAATAAATGCCAAGTAGAAAAATTCCAATAAAGGATATATGGACGTATGTAGGTAGCCTTGAGAGCCAGTTCGTTTTATTATAAAGGCGTAACAAACAGAAAGTATGACAAGCAAAAATAATTGTACTTACGTCGTAGAAAAAATGTTGCACGATGTCACATCACTGGCAGGACATCAGACTTTTGTGTACAAGGACCTCTTATACTTAATCCAAAGCCTACCTATTTCAGTCAGACATTTTAGAACCCAACGCATGGCTTTTTGGAGAATGAAAAAAGGTGTTTAAGAATTTGTTGGTAATATTTAATGTCAACCCACGAAAACAAGAAAAATAATTGTCCGATGCAAAAATTATGGTCTGAAGGGCGCGACAGCACCGCCGGCGCCGCGCCGTGCGACTTCTCAGTGTGGCCGCATGAAGGATATTAGTTAAGCCTGTGTGCCATCCTGGAACTCTAAGGGCGCTTCTGGCCTATTTTTTGGTTTCAAGTCTTCATTCTGGTAAAAAAATTGAAAATTGGATTTTTTTCTACTGGGCGTCTGGCTTCTCCAAAGGGTCGTTGCCACAGTGCCGCTCGCTCGCATTCCGTCCCCCTCGGCAAACCTCACCCCGCAGACATCCATCGCGTCGTGAGTAGCAAGAATGAATTACGTCTTGTACCCGACCATCTCTTTCTAACTTATGTGAAAACTACGTCTATGATTTGAGACAAAAACTTAATATAGAACGAAGCTATCTTCCTTTGTTTTTTACAGGTTATATAAAAATACTATCTTAATTTAATTAACAGCTTACAAACATCGATGCTATAAGACTAATTATGAATACAATAAAAATATCTCCTATGGGAGCTTGTTGCTTTCATCTTTGAAAAACCTGACATGGTGTCATGTAAATAACGCCGCCACGAATGCAAGACGTTTACATTGTTGATAAAATATACTTGTGTTGTTCGTTCAGAAATGTACCGACTTCAACACGAATCGATACGTGCTGGGAAACGTTATAAAGTGTAGTTTATTATTATTATCATTTCAAGAGTTGCGATGCGGTATAAAATCGTTAAATTAACGAAAATACTTTTCCATCATAGATCCGCGCGACTCCTGCGCATATTATAATAGCAAACGTTTCTTGTACATAGCTGTCTTAGTTTTGTAGGGTGATTTTAATAAATAACACTACAACAGCTTTTGAACAACAATAAGGCCGGTAGCATCTGCCAGCGAAGCAACACATCTAGAAGACTTCGCCAAGTTCACGGTAAACGCAAACAAAAAATGAGTGTTCTTCACCACACTCTTTTTGGGGGACTATACTGCTCGCGTCCGTAGGATTTAGCCCTCGATGTCCTACACGTGTCCCCTGGGTGGCGCCAAAAGAGCAGTACTTTTCAGGTGGTAGGCTTAGGCCGCGGCGTGTTACCACCCACCAGACAAAGCCATGCCGCCAAGCGGTCGCGTTACGGCATGATGTCTGGTGAAGCCATTATGGGGAACGGGTCGGAAACAGTTGCGCTTATTACTATAGCTAGTCGTGACACATTGAAGGTCAATATACCTGGCAGCCAATCTTGGAGAGCAGCGGGATCCGAGGCCCGGTTCTCCGCTGGCCGACCGCAGATAGTTGGGGGCCCAAGTAGTGAGCCAGCCACTCATGAAAGGCTGCCCCGCCATCTCGCGAAAAATCCCGGAGGTGCGCCATCGTGCTGGTTGGCGACCAGATGAGAGGACCCGATGGACACCTCTGGGGGAGCTCGGGCGTCCCCGCGGTCTCCAGGATTGGTTCCTTTTGGGTGGAAAGGCCTAATTTGTGTCACGGGTTGGTAATTTGCGCCTCGTTTCCACTTCCGTTTCCCTTTACCTATCTTCACTCCCCATAAAATGAAAGGTAACAGAAACAGAATTAAGGTCTTACAGCGGAAGCACGTCCTCTCTCCAAGTGCACCTCTCAAACATTCGAGGCTTGCACTCCAATATCGACCCGGTCCACCACCATCTTGAGACCGCAAGACCGCATATTCTGTTCCTCACGGAGACGCAGATCAAATGTCCTGCTTACGCGACATACCTTGCCTACCCTGGCTATGTTCTTGAACATAGTTTCAAGGCTAAGGCAGGAGTTTGTATGTATGCTCGCGATGACATTTGCTATCGGCGTCTCCGCAACCTTGAAGACCTGTGGGTCGAGATGCGACACCACGTTTAAACTGAATGTTTTTAGGTATAGTAATTAATTTAGGCCGAAAGAAATGAATAGTTATTATTTATATTTTTAACACAGAATTATTTAATTAAGAAGTACAACTTAGAAAACAGTTTTTAGATAATGTACGGAGCTAATAATAACAATAACAAAATAAACACGATAAGCGAGCGCGGCCTACGGCAGTATCTCCTCGTGTCTGTCAGATGGCAACCGAACCAGTCGCAGCGGCAAGGTGCTCGCGGGTGCGCTCCGCGGTGCGGGCGGGGAATAACCGGCCGCAGAATGGACTCGCCCAAAGCCACAAGTTGTAGTGATGCATTAGAACGGCGAAGTGACTTTGTTCGTCGAACTCGTTGGAATGGCGGAATGGTTGTGGAGTACGCCACATATTCCCCCTGGCCAGACCGTGACTACGGTCGATAAAAGTTTGGAAAGCGGACTCTTCTACCGCTTCTTGTCCTCTTCTCTTCAGAATGGACTGGCTTTGTTGCAAGTGCTGGTTGTGTTAACCGAATATGTTCATTTTCAGAGGTATCTTTGTGACATATAGTGGCCTGTGGTAGATTATTAGCTTCTTTAGCCATGTACGCCGGTTTAAGCCTGTCAACAGTGACGCTCATCTGTTTGCCTTTAACGTCAATAGTGAAGAACTTAGGCTTTCTCTTTATAACTGAGTAGGGACCAGCGTATGGAGGTTCTAGTGATCCACGCACGTGATCTTGGCGCAAGAATACGTGTGAACAATTTTGTAGGTCACATGGGTAGTAGAATGGCGATGATGTATGCCATGAAGTTGGTCTTGGTGTCAGATTTTGAATATGGGCTCGGAGACGAGTGGCATATTGAGTGATGTCATCAGAGCTGAAGTCATCTATAGGGGACAGGAACTGACCAGGTAAACGTAGAGGCTCACCATATACCAGCTCAGCTGCTGATGTCTGTAGGTCTTCTTTCCACGCGCTGCGGATGCCAAGAAGAACCAGTGGAAGAGCTTCTGTCCAATGGGAAGTAGTGTGGCACATGATCGCTGATTTGAGCTGGCGATGGAGGCGCTCGATGATGCCGTTTGCTGCTGGGTGGTAAGCAGTGGTGCAGAAGTGACGTGCGCCTATCAGTTCAGTAAGAGACTGAAAAAGTTGACTTGTGAATTGGCGTCCACGGTCAGTAGTCACACGAGCAGGGCATCCGAATCTGGAGATCCAACCGGATACCAAAGCAGCAGCACAGGTCTCCGCGGTGATGTCTTTGAGTGGAATTGCCTCAGGCCACCGCGTAAATCTATCGATGACAGTGAGGCAGTACCTGAAATCAGACGATAAGGGTAATGGTCCTACGATGTCAAGGTGTATGTGAGAGAACCTCGAGGAAGGAGTAAGGAAAGTGGATAGGGGTGATTTAGTGTGACGGGAAACTTTGGATTGTTGGCACTTGATACATTGCCTAGACCACTCTCTACAATCTTTACGAATCCCTGGCCACACAAATCTTTGTGTAATCAGTCGTACAGTAGCTGAACTTCCTGGGTGATGTAGTCGATGTAGCACGTCGAAAACTTGTCTTCGAAGTTGTGGAGGTACAAATGGTCGCGGTGATCCAGCAGACGTGTCACAGTAGATTGGAATGTCTGCGTCAGTAGATTTCAGTTTCTCTAGCTTCAAACTGGAACCATTTTGTAGTAAGTCTTGCAGTTCTGGGTCTGAATCCTGAAATCGTGCAAGAGCTCGATAGTCTATAGGGGTGATCTCCTCCACACGAGATAAAGCATCAGCGACAATGTTCTTCTTACCAGGAAGATAGCGTATATCAGTGGTGAATTGAGCAACGAAGTCCAAATGACGAAATTGTCGGGGTGAACACTTTTCTTTATTCATAGAAAAGGCGAATGTCAGAGGCTTGTGATCGGTGTAAATAGCAAAAGTTCTAGCTTCCACCATGTGTCTAAAGTATTTGATGGCTTCGTACACGGCAAGTAGTTCTCGGTCATAAGGACTGTACTTAGATTGGGCATTAGAAAGTTTGTGCGAGAAGAATGCTAGTGGTTCCCAATCTGTACCTTTGCGTTGTTGTAAGACAGCACCGATTGCAAAGTCGGAGGCGTCAGTGACAATAGCTAATTCAGCTGATGCATCTGGATGCGCAAGTAGTGTAGCTTGAGATAGCGATACCTTACAGTCTTCAAAAGCGCGCAAAAGGTCGGAAGTCATCTCAACAGGGTGCGAGCTTTTTACTTTGGGTCCAGATAGGAGAGTGTTCAACGGTGCTTGCAGTTGAGCTGCGTTGGGAATAAAGCGACGATAGAAATTGAGCATTCCTAAGAAACGTCGTAATTCTTTTACGGTCTTCGGAACAGCGTAGTTCTGGATAGCTTGAACTTTAGTGTCCAATGGTCGAATACCAGTAGCAAAGACATGATATCCTAGAAAATCAACTTCTGACTTGCCTAGAACACACTTTGAAGTGTTGATCAGTACTCCATACTGCTTTAGACGATCAAACAGCTGACGCAGGTGGTTTTTATGGTCTTCTATTGAGCGTGAGAAGACGAGAATGTCATCAATATATCCGTACGAGAACTCTTGGCCTAGGAGCACTTCATCGATGAATCTCTGGAAGGTTTGCGCAGCATTTCGTAACCCAAACGCCATAAATTCAAACTGGAACATTCCGAAAGGTGTAGTGAGTGAGGTTTTGGGTACGTCATCTGGATTAATTTTGATCTGATGGTAAGCCTTCACCAGGTCAATTTTAGAGAAGACAGTACATCCTGTGAGCTGCTGAGAGAAATCCTGAATGTGGCGGATGGGGTATCTGTCAGGAATAGTCCTGGCGTTGAGTGCACGGTAATCTCCGCAAGGTCTCCATCCGTCATCTTTCTTCCGAACGAGGTGCAGAGCAGAAGACCATGGGCTTTCAGAACGCGTAACTATACCGCTAGCTAACATGTCTTCAAACTCTTTTTTAGCAGCTTTCAGGCGGACTGGATCAAGACGTCTAGGTTTGCAAGAGACAGGAGGTCCTGGAGTCGTCCTAATGTAGTGCAGTGTATTGTGCTTAGGGGCAGAAGGTACACCTGCTGGTCTGGTGATCTCCGGAAACTCTCGCAATAGCTCGTGGAAGTCCGATTCACCTGTCACAGCCTTAATTGATGCTATGTCATCAGGTGAGTTGGTGTGAATAGCGTTCACCGAAAGCAATGTGATATTATCGACCAAGCGTTGGTGTTTGCAATCAACTAGCAAACCGTAGTAGCTGAGGAAGTCGATTCCAATGATTGGTCTAGAAACGTCAGCTATTGTAAAACTCCAAGCAAAAACACGACGAAGTCCCAAATCCAGTTGCAGTTTAGTCAGACCGTACGTATGTATAACCGAATTATTCGCTGCTGTGAGATCAAACTTAGACTTGAAGCAGGGCGTCTTGACAGCTGATCGCGGGAAAACACACAAGTCTGAGCCAGTGTCTACAAGGAACTGCATTTTCGTGGCACGATTGGTGACAAATAGACGGCCTGATGATGAGGGGCAGTCGTTGGCCGCTACTTGCGACCGCCCTGGCAGTTTTCCGAGGAGTAACTGCACGGCTGCTTGCATTTCTGCGCTTTAGCTCCGTAGGTGTAGTGGTAGAAACAGTGAGGGTGGTTCAGGGGTGGTTGTCTAGGGCGTGAGCGTGAGCGTGAGCGGGAACAGTCGTACCGTCGGTTCCGGTACTGTGAGTGAGATCGTTCTCCAGAGGCTACTTGTTCAGTTAGCTTTGCTACTTGCCTTGTCAGTTCGCAGACTTGCCTAGCCAGGTCATCATATTGTGGTGATGGAGCAGGAGTACCAGCTATGGATCTAGAAGTGCTTGCTACCTGTGGAATAGAAGGAGCTATCTCGTGCACTTTATCTGCTAAGTCAGCTAGCTTGTCTAACGGTAGGTCTACCTGTGAAGCTATTACCGTCTGTATATTAGGTGGCAGACGGCTCGACCATATGGTAGTCAAGAAATCTTTGGGCACTGATGGACCTGCGAGGCTCTGTAGATGGCGTAGAAACTGCGATGGCTTCTTGTCACCAAGCTCTTCGTGCATGAGCAACTGCTTTACGCGTTTTTCCTGCGAAGCTGAAAGACGTTTTATGAGTTCGGACTTAAGCTTAGCATATTTGTCAGTCTGTGGAGGATTGGTGATGATATCCTTCACCTCTGCAGCATATTGATGATCGAGTTGGGCTACTAAGTAACAAAATTTTGTCTCATCCGTCGTAATCTTTGATAGTGTAAACTGGCTTTCTACTTGAGCAAACCATAATAATGGTTCCTCCGGCCAAAACGGCGGAACTCTAACACCGACTCTCAGTACTTCAGGTCCAACCACTTGGCTTGCATCCTCAAAATCATCATAACTGCGTGTAGCCATTTCAGTATATAAACAAAAATTGCTCACTTACTTCGTTCCAAACACCCTTCTAAAACCTTCACTATTCCGTGGTTAATGTGTAGGCTATGTCAATAGTGGTGCGATGTCCAAAGTCCAAATATCAAGTCGATCACGTCGGGAGTCACCAATGTAGCTTGCTTCCGGTATTCCAGGATTCACGAACTACACACTACACACAGGTACACTCCGGATCAGATAGGTTGTTTGTGGGTCGAGATGCGACACCACGTTTAAACTGAATGTTTTTAGGTATAGTAATTAATTTAGACCGAAAGAAATGAATAGTTATTATTTATATTTTTAACACAGATATATTTAATTAAGAAGTACAACTTAGAAAACAGTTTTTAGATGATGTACGGAGCTAATAATAACAATAACAAAATAAACACGATAAGCGAGCGCGGCCTACGGCAGTATCTCCTCGTGTCTGTCAGATGGCAACCGAACCAGTCGCAGCGGCAAGGTGCTCGCGGGTGCGCTCCGCGGTGCGGGCGGGGAATAACCGGCCGCAGAATGGACTCGCCCAAAGCCACAAGTTGTAGTGATGCATTAGAACGGCGAAGTGACTTTGTTCGTCGAACTCGTTGGAATAGCGGAATGGTTGTGGAGTACGCCACAGACCCCAAATTCTCTATCATGTGGGTTCTGGTGGACAATGGCATGGAGAAAATCCTTTATGCTAGTGTCTACCGTTCGCACAGCGGAGATGAGGAGACAACCAGGCTCGCAAACTACCTCAGTGAGGCGGCCGATGTGGCCCAACAGAGGTATCCTTCTGCTCAATTAGTGCTTCTGGGGGATTTCAACGCCCACCATCAAGACTGGCTATACCCATACCAGAGCACAGACCATGCTGGTCGAGAGATGCGCAAACTTGCTTTGACGCTAAACCTCACTCAGCTGGTCCAAGGAGCCACAAGGATACCGGATGTTGATGGCCACACAGCCAATTGCTTGGACCTTCTGCTGACAACAGATCCAGACCGCTACTCGGTGTCGGTTTCATCACCTTTAGGTAGCTCCGACCACAGTCTGGTGAAGTCTGTATCAGTGTACTCCCCGCCCGATCCCAGTCCAAGAGGCACTCGGCGGGTGTGGCGATACAGGTCAGCAGATTGGGATGAGATGCGTTATTTTTTCGCGTTTTACCCTTGGCGTCAGGTTTGTTTTTCTTCGAGCGATCCCTCAAAATGCGCGGATGCTGTGACTGAGGTGTAACGTCAGGGTATGGAATACTTCATACCATTTTCTGACGTCCCGATGTCCAGCAAAGCTCGCCCATGGTTTAATGCTACATGTGGAGAGGCAGAAGCGTCAAAACATGAGGCCTATTTAGCATGGGCTGATGCTCGAACCCGCAAATCCAGAGATTTACGTGAAAAGAAGAAAGCATTTAACCTAGCCGCCAAGTCCTGCAAAAAGGCTCTCAAGAAGGCTCGCTTCGACCACATACGCCGAACAGGGAACAAACTTGCTTCTTACCCCTCGGGTAGCAAAGCGTTCTGGTCCCTGGCAAAGTCAATCGAAGAGAACTTCTGCCGTCCCTCACTGCCTCCACTGCTGAAACCTAACGGCTCACTAGCGCACACTGCGGAAGAGAAAGCAAATGTTTGCAGAGTCTTCGCGTTTAGATGCTGGCAATGCTGTACCTTCTAGCCTGCCAAACTGCGGGACGTTAATGTCAGAAATCCGCATTCGACAGTCTGAAGTACGCAAAGCGTTGCGCGATCTGGACGTGAACAAAGCTAGTGGTCCAGACGGTATACCAGCTGTAGTCTTGAGGATGTGTGCGCCTGAGTTGACTCCAATATTGACTCGCCTCTTTCGCTTGTCTATGACGACTGGTCAAGTGCCTAAGTCCTGGAAGCTTGCAAACGTGCAGCCCGTGCCCAAAAAGGGTAGTCGCGCAGACCCTGCCAATTACAGGCCTATTTCAGTCACTTCCATACTCTGTAAGACGATGGAACGTGTACTGAACCACAGGCTCCTGGCATACCTAGAAGTGAATGACCTCCTCAGTGACCGACAATACGGGTTTCGCCGAAACCGGTCTACTGGGGATCTTCTAGTGTATGCCACTCACATCTGGAGCGAAGACATCGAGAACCACGGAGAGGCGCTTGCTGTCTCTCTCGATATCTCGAAGGCTTTTGACAGGGTTTGGCACGATAGCCTTATTAGCAAGCTTCCTTCATACGGCCTTCCCACTGGCTTATGTGTTTGGATTTCAGATTTCTTGAGGGATCGGTCGATTGAGTGGTCATCGATGGCTGTTCTTCCGACCAATTGGCTATAAACGCCGGAGTCCCTCAAGGATCAGTACTCTCTGCAACGCTTTTTCTGCTGCATATTAATGATCTGCTTAAGCCCGGTATTTTTGGGTACGCAGACGACAGCACCGTTGTGGAGAGTTATACATCTAACGCACGAACCAGTGCATTACAAATCCGGTCTCATAGGGAAGCGATGGTTCAGCGCTTGAACTTTTCTCTGAAGGCTGTCTCCGAATGGGGCGATGCCAATCTGGTTAAGTTCAATGCTGCTAAAACCCAGGCTTGTCTTTTCTCCGCCAAACAGAGCCCTTTTCAGCTGGCTCCTACTTTCAGGGATGTGTCCGTGCCGATAAGTAACCATCTCGAGCTTCTTGGCATCTCATTAACACCGACTCTCAATTTTGGCTCCTATATAGAGTTACTTGCTTGCTTATCGGTTTTTTATCGGATACATTTCGGGGAGTGTGCCACAGAACTACATGATTTGATTCCGCCATCCCCATTCTTTAACCGGACATCCAGGGATACTCAGAATCGCCACCGCTATATGGTAGATATTCCATTCACCCGAACAAAGCGATTTGCTTCTTCGTTTATTATACGAACCGCCAGGGAATGGAATACCCTGCCTGAGTCTGTGTTTCCGGTTAAGTACAATATGGGGGTCTTCAAAACCCGAGTGAACAGGTATCTTCTGGGTAAGCGCGCTCCATCATCGACCGCATCATCACTTAACATCAGGTGAGATAGTGGTCAAGTGCTACACAGTTCAGTACAAAAAAAAAAAAAAAAAAAAACACTCAACTATTAACATCATAAATCTTTTCAGTCTCAAATAACTGTCAGAGGGCAATATATGCATTTAATACAATCATTTGTAAAAAGAGTACGAAGTTTCCGATATAATATTTATTCTTATTGGGTATGTCCCTAGGTAATTGACCTGCTTACACTCACTTACTTATGCTCACTCATCTATCATAATGTAACAAAGCCAGTAAGTAAAAATCAAGATGTAGTAGACAACTTCAAGACAAAAAGTAAGTAGTCTTCTAGCTATTTACCCGATTTGCTGACTATTTCAGACATAACCGGGGCGGCCAGGCAACTATATTAAAACTTCAGTTTTGATGCTCTCAGCTGGCGCTGGCGGGTGTCGCCTGTGGGATTTTCGTACTACGGCGGGATAGTGAGACCTTACCTTAATTAGCTGTAGTAAAAAAAAATACACATTTTTACATTAATATTCACAAAATCTTAGCCATTACCAGTTTCATACATGATTTTATTTATAAATAAAATTTTGCAATTGTTTTCATTCTTATTTTATTTATTTATTTCAATTAATACGGATTAACCATTTACATTAATGACACAAAAGTAATAACAATAAGTAATGCAGGAATTGATAAAATTATTTACAATAAATTGGAACAAAAATTAAATCATATACATATTTAACTTATGATAAGTTCAAAGTTTAATACCATAGTATTTAAAGTAGTAATATAAATGTGTGCCTATTTAATCATCTAAGGTCAGTACTGTATTATCTGGAGTACTGAATCATCAAAATCTAGTACTAAACTAAAAGATTTAATAACAAAACGTCTGCACAATTAAAAGATAAATTACATCGCATTTTATAAATTATATCGCATTTTTACAATCAGCTGAGTTTAGTAGCTTGGAGCTTGGAGGAAATTAAATATTAAGTATATTTGAGTCATTGGCCAGAAGGTATGATGTATGCACTACCCCAGCAAGAAAATCACTTCTGGAATAAATTGAGTTCTACAAATAATTAGTGCGTTATACGCTGTAAATGTGCACCAAATAAAAAAATTGTGCACTTTGCCGTTTTGTTAAAAAAAAGGAAAAACCAATTCTGCTGGAGTAACGTTGTTCCAGCAGGAAAATTTTAATCGAATGATCGGAAAGAAAAATTGAGTATATGGACAGATAGCTTATATTTGTGCGTAAATGTGCGCCAAAAATTAAATTTGTGCGTCGTAAGGTTTTCGAGATATTTCATTTCCTGCTGGAGTAACGTTTAGCAAAACCTTATTTCTCGAAAACCAATAATTGTGCGACTTTACAATTAAAGTATATTAGTAGCTCTTAATTTGTGCTTATATGTGACACCATTAGGTTTTCAAAATTCTGTACCATTTTTATGTAATTATGCAATTACGAAAATAAATAAAATATGTCTAGCGCTAAAACAAACAAACGGTTGTACTCACTAAAAACGGTATTTGGTTCTTCTTGTTATTCCATTCATAAAAAGTAAACTTATTAGACAAAATATACACGCATTTATCAATAATATCAATATATGTCGCAACCGACAGTGTCATAGTTAGATATCAAAATGCAAGAAATAGAATTAACTTAACATGTTTCGGTGTTAACCAAAAATTAGTGCGTTTAATGAAATATATATGTGGGAGATAAAACGTCAACTCACGTTATTTTCAAACATTATTATTATCTGTGTTTGTATTTTACGTTAAGTACTCTGTGGTGAGTTTATTCTCTGTGACTAAGGTCTGTGTTAAAAGACGTGCAACTGACTATTTGTAGTATTCTCTCTGTTAACCTGCCTCAAAAGTTGTTCAGTTGACTATTCGTTGACTACCGACGAGACCGGCTCTGGTATAAATACGGCCACTCGAGTTATCGACAGATCAGAAGTTGTCCAGCTACGGGCACGGCACTATCATGTGCTCTGAACTGTCTCTCCAAGCGTCAGGTATGATAAGTTTGATTACTTATTCTTATATTAAGGATTATTGTAGCTAATCATTTATTGACTTGTTTAGATCTATGTTTATAAGATGTAAATAGTATATTATGGCTGTTGAACTATTATAATAAAATTGTATATTGATAAACTATAATGAATTTCAATTATTGATGCACTCCTCGAATATTTTAACATTGGCTCCCACATCAGAAGCGGGATCTGATAAACAGAAACTACGCCTACGAATGTTTATGATTTCAGGAACCACAAGATGGATATTATCGAGTTGCTGCGTCAGAGGACAAGCAGTTTGAGGAAGAACTAGCAGCTGCATCCGAGCAGCGCTGACCTTGCATTGGCAATCATTGCCAATCCTCCGGGTCTGCGATAGGCGCTTCATTTTCAAGCAGCTTTTACGCTGCTCCCAGAAATTCAGCAGTGATTCAAGGGCGGTAGACTTTGTTCCTATAATATTTTGATAAAGTGCAAAATATGATGACACAATTAATTCAAACTACCGCTAAAGCTTTTAACACACCAAAAGATAAACTTACACGACGTATGGAGCCTTGAACAGATTTACGTACCAGCTTTCGACCGTCGGACTGATACCATTCAAGTGTGGTGTCAAAATACTGATGAACTAAAAACTGAATACGAACTAATTGATAGAGAAGTTAAGTAATCTAATGTGTTTTGGTAATCCTGAAGTCCTGAATCCTGTTATTGTGCGGATTTGCTTTATTTGGTACTCTTAACTTTGTTTTATACTTAAATTTCGAATATTTTCAAAGCTCGAGTAACAACTTATTAAGTGTAAAATTTATGTAGCCGTGTCGAATGGGCACCTCAAAACTACACAAACTAATTAATAAATTGGCTGGAACTTAAAACATGTCTTACCGAAACTTTTGCAGATGAATCGTGCCACTACGAGGACTGTATGGAGTACACCAGCGTGCAATCCGGCAACCTAGCGGAGTACCCCACCAGAAAATGGTAGTTGGCGCGAAAGGCGATTGGTGTGCAGATGACTGAGCTGCGCCTAGTGGAAGCAGTAATTTCTGGTATGTCAGACTTTCGTGTTCGTTCCAATTTAGTACGACTCACATCCAAAAATTTGCCACAGTTAATCCAAGGCCTCAATTCCTATAAACGTAAGAGACCTGGTGTAGATTCTGATCACAACGTTGTTCCTAAGACATTTAAGCCAAGCTCATCATTAGACAAGAAACCCAAAAGCTGTCATAAGTGCCATAAGTAAGGTCATGCACGGACGATTGCCGCTCGATTAACGCATATCTCCAAATTCCGCTTCCACTTCTAGAGATACGAAACCAGTACCTAGTACTAAAACCCCCTGTATCAACTTGCAGTTTCTGTAGTACCTATGATGGGACATAGCTGTGAAAATTGTTTTAAACGTTAGAAGTAATAGCTCTAAAAATTAAGTCTACCCACTTTAACACTTTGATCAAGCTTAAAAAAAATTAATATTATCAAAATTGATAACTATTATTATTCATGCTTGATTGTGGTGCTGAATGCTCTCTAATGCGCGAAAGGGTAGGAAATCCAGTCAAAGGCAAAGTCGCAATTGAGAATTATTTTTGGAAGGGATTGGAAATAATAATTCATTACATTCGTAATATTTAATAATTTGAATGGTGGTATGTATAATGGACCTAAATTTTAAATTGGTTTCACCCTGGCCCCTGATAGATTTATACGGTATAATGATGTGTTCAAAAGATGATACGAAAATATCTCGTAATTACAAAAGTACAACATAAAATTCGTTTTAAAAAGATAAATAATAAAAAATACAGACGAATTGATTACCGCTTCCTTTTTTTGAAGTCGGTTTAAAAGAATATACTTAAAAGCTAAGGGTCACTTAAGAAACTAAGTTGAATCACACTATGATATGTTCAAGTCCGACAATGTTGTATCACAAGTGACAACAGACAAATTTGTCAAGACACGACCGTATCGTTTAGCGCCAACTAAAAGTGAACATGTCAAAGAGCTGATTGGACAGACTTGAAAGACAATAACATCACACGTGCATCTGCATATTATTATTACATTATTCGTCATATTTAGTATGTACATGAACTTATTTAAAGAAAATTACACACCGTCCATTCGTCACTGCGACGCAATCGGGACTGTCTGCGTACTAAGCGCGGGCTGAGATCGAGGCGCGTAGGTATAACACGCGTTTCGTCCGTTTCTATGAAGTTGAAATACTGTACAGATAACATTACCGTGCTATATCAGTCTGTTTCCCATGATTTTATAGCTGTGCTAACTTCAGTCGACTTCTTCGTTGCAATCGTAGGTATAGGTAAGTTGAACAGATGGTTGATATTTTAATGAATGTACCTACGAAGCAATAACAACTATGTACTATTATTTATTCTGTGATATGATTAACTAATTGCATCATCTAACAATCGTAAAGCTAATAATATTTTGTCTTTGGACTAGCAATTAATGAAAAACAACTCAATTAATATACCAAAAATACATTCATTTCATAAAAATGTTTGATGTAGTAATGTAACCCGAATAAATTTGTACTACTCTTTATTGTGTAAACTACAAATAACTAGATACACCACGGTACTTACGTATAAAAAACCTTTTATATAAACTCAATATAAAAAGCAGTTAAATAATTTCCCTTAACAGTTTTATGCCACAATGTACCCAGGCACAATATGTGTACACCTGTTAGTTCAGCAAAGTTAAGAAGATCATCAATATGTATGAAACCGTCGCTTTTTTGCTATCTTTCGAATTTGATCGGATAACCAGTAATCTCGCTTCGTTTTAGCTTTTTGTTCAAATCTTCTTTAATACTTTACATAGGAAGCTGAAATTTTCAGTATATATTTTTAATAAACGCACTAATTCTTGGTTAACACTGAAACATGTTGAGTTAATTCTATTTCTTACATTTTGATTTCTAACTATGACACTGTCGGTTGCGACATATATTGACATTATTGATAAATGCGTGTATATTTTGTCTAATAAGTTTACTTTTTATGAATGGAATAACAAGAAGAACCAAATACCGTTTTTAGTGAGTACAACCGTATGTTTGTTTTAGCGCTAGACATATTTTTTTTATTTTCGTTTACATAAAAATGGTACAGAATTTTGAAAACCTAATGGTGTCACAAATAAGCACAAATTAAGAGCTACTAATAAACTTTGATTGTAAGGTCGCACAATTATTGGTTTTCGAGAAATAAGGTTTTGCTAAATGTTACTTCAGCGGGAAATGAAATATCTCGAAAACCTTACGACGCACAAATTTAATTTTTGGCGCACATTTACGCACAAATATAAGCTATCTGTCCATATACTCAATTTTTCTTTCCGATCATTCGATTAAAATTTTCCTGCTGGAACGACGTTACTCCAGCAGAATTGGTTTTTCCTTTTTTTTAACAAAACGGCAAAGTGCACAATTTTTTTATTTGGTGCACATTTACAGCGTATAACGCACTAATTATTTGTAGAACTCAATTTATTCCAGAAGTGATTTTCTTGCTGGGGTAATGCATACAGGTTTGATAACCTCCAAACAGAAATTGAGGTTTTGAATTCCAAATTTTATATTCTGAGATAGATCATAAGGACATTGAAAAAGGTATTGTCACCCACACGGCGAAAGTCAAGGTTTTGATTGAAAATGTAAACATACAGAAACAAACCTGATGCAATCTGAGGTGGGGGAAACTCCTTGCGTTCAGTCTCACCATCATGCTCAAAAATCAACATTTGATTTGCCAATTATATAAATAGCAAAATTTGACGGACCGTATATCGGCTAGGCTTAATTTAGAGATATATATTTAAGCTCTCTTCGATAATAATCTGATATAACTGCCATCAATAAGTTCCATCATTTAATCAGTTACCTCGACTCGGGGATACTGCCCGAGTAATATACAATCTCGAAGTGACATCATCGAACTATGCGAACGCTTGGTCGCTGTTGTATGCTAGGTATCATAACAAAAGTGTTCTTATCAGTCAGAATCATAGAGATACTTTTCTGTGGTCAGAATCTTAATGCTATTGGTATTTAAAGTACAACCAATCACACGCGAATCAAATCGTTCTTTACGATTTCTCATTGACCATGTAATGAAGACCTTACGCGTATTGGCTAGTTTAGGTCAACGTAGAGACAAGTAGGAAACTTTGCTCATATTTATACTATTATCTAAAATGTATAGTGACAATGCCCCTTATACATTAGATAGAATTATTAAGCCGCAATGCAACCGAAATATTAGGTCACCGCGCAGCAACGTGGACCAACTGATCAACTGACTCGCACAGAGGGATCTATAACGTCAGGTATCACAGATAGTAGCACACACCCATTGTAAATGCAAGTCTTGGCATAGATAGCGCTATGCAAGGATTTGGGAAATGAAGATTTTTCAATACTACCATCCAGCATAACACAGCAATCACAACAACCGCATACTGCACACCTAATTACTGAAAACAGCAACCCGTTTCGTTCTCTTGAATGGACCAGTGTTGCAATGTTGACATTCCAAAGATCGTCTTAAGAAGATACACCCGCTAGCCAGCCCAAGCGCGGTAGGTATTTCACAGTACTATAGCCGTCTCTATCCACCTGTCCTCCCGGCCACGAAGCGACGACGACGAACGACGCGACTCGGTACGTGTCGAACTCGGTACGAACGAATTGGATGTTTTCGGGGGTTTTCGGTGGCTGCCTGCGTAATATTAGTATAAATAGATATAGATGAAGGGCCTAGGGGGATCCTAATAGTAGCTGAATGTGATACGTAGTGTTCTTAGATATACAACTACAGTATTTTAAATTATTATTAAAAATATCAAAATTATATTACTGTAATTTCCATTCATCCTATTTTAAATTGTGTCTTTGTATTTTGAACTTCTTGCTTAATTATTGTTACGGCATTTTTTATATTAATGTATCTAATGTTTGTGATGAAATACTTTAATGTTTATTTTTATTGACTATTATTAATATCTATCTAAGCATTGCGTGTGATGTAAAAATAGACATCGTTTATAACCCAATAAATAAATAGGTTTAATTTCATTTCGTTGCACTGGATATGTTCGTGTAATAAAATTGGTCGAGTATTCACTACATATCCGGATTTCAATTTTGATACTTTGCACTGATAATACTATTATGTAATTACTAAAACAACGTATTTAATATAGATATTTAATTTGTTCATTTTTATCCAATTATGGTGCATAAACGCACCTATTACGATCTCAACTTATTAAATAAAAAGCTAGAATGTAAATATAGCGTATTGTTAGACCAGTTTTAATCATTTTTTTGGGACTAATAATTACAAAGTTTATTATACCCTCCATTTACCATCGCAGGCGATCGGCGAGTCTGGCACAGCCCGGGTCGGCCCATCGCTGGCACCCGTTTCCCAAAATTTGCGATGGTAAACGCAAAGTATACTAAACTTTGTGATAATTAGTCCAAAAAAAAAAAAATTCAAACTGCAAACGTTAGATATATTAATGGATTTATAAGGTATCATCTATGGCACAAAAACAACCAATTAACTATTTTCAATCATTGTTTTAAATTAATAGAATGAACGTAGATAATATACCTAGTATTTGATATTTTTAATAACCATTTAACACGGCGCGGCGCACAGTGTTTTATAAAGTCTATTTTTCGGACATCGCATTTTTATTGTAAAACCTGATAGATATAATCATAGAAATGCCATATTTCTTATCCCCATTTAACCAGCTCGTCTAGATTTTGAATAATGTTTATTTGAAAATCGATCATTTTGCGTCCAGATATACTGAAAAAAAAATGTTTCTCTTAATCTAAGCATGATACGCAATAAGAATGTTAGAAACATAAATAGTGTCTTTTATGCTTTAACTCTAGGTTAGTCTGAACAACATCCTCGACCACATCGTCACTTACCATCAGGTGAGATAGTGGTCAAAGGCTAACCTATCAGGAATAAAAAAAAAAAAAAAATATCTTTGAGAGCGTAAATAAATCTCGTAGCTTAATTAGATTCACATTTATACGCATTTATTATTTTTTGTTTTTCTTATTTTTCTTGAGAGTTCCGCCGTATTAGGAAAAGTTATTTATACTGAAATTATGCTGTTACTTCAGCAACACGCCACATAAATTATACATCCCAATTCAATGGAATCTTAAAGTTATTTCAAATTAACTATTTTTGCTAGGGTTGTCACTTTTGTATCCCGATTTTACATACTACATTTTTGTTCGATATTGATGACTGTTACATAATTTTGTATATAAATTAGAATAAAATAATATTTATTGTCACTGAAAATTACAAACATATATTAGTCACAAACATAGTATTAACCGCTGAGGATCAGCTGTGAATATATTCACAAGATAGCAATAAATTTATATTGTTGAATTAGATACCGATTTGTAAGGGTTAAACACGATAGTGGAATTAGATGACTAGAGGTAAGCTCAGCACTGTACTGTACAGACCTTGTAGTCCATGCAGGGCTAGTTGTCAGCATACCCTCTGCCTGAATTGGTATGAACTATAGATATAAAAGTAGTAAAGCAAGTAATTATACAAACAATATTTTACATGAGGAACAGCTGATGTACAGCCTTGACCGTGTAGCTTCCAGCTTATGTTACTATTATTGTGTAACTATAGTTTGCGTATCATGTACTACAATATTACCATGTTGCATTTTATTGCTCTAAATGACTTTTGTATATCCATGTATGTAACCAGATATATAACGTAATCAATTATCAGAGTATAACTGCTGCTAGTCATCCCTCGGTATGACCATCAGATGATCCAAAGTACTGTTACTATGTCAACAAATTGCTATTAGCTAGATACTTGTTTTGGCAAATTCAAAACAGATCCGGATATATTTTTTTATATAATAGCTTGACAACCCTGACGACAGAAAATCCGGATTATACGTAAAATGGTTGTAGTTTCTAGATTCCATGGAATTGGGATCCAAAATGTATGTAGTGTATTGCGCAAGTAAACAGCATAATTTCAGTATAAATAACTTTTCCCAATATGGTAGAACTCTCGAGAAAAATAAGTAAAACTGAAAAACGCGTATAAATGTGAAATTAACAAAGTTACGAGATTCGTTTATACACTCAAAGATGCAGCATAAGTAATGCCATCTGTGTATCTAACATTGATATTGCGTATCATGCATAGATTAAGCGAAAAATTTTTTTTTCTATCGATACCTACGCAAAATAGCCGATTTTCAAATTTTTTTTATTCAAAAACTATAATAGCTGGTTCAATGGGGATACGAAATCTAGAATATTTATGATTACATCTGCTAGTTTTTACAATAAAAAGGCGATGTCTGAAAAATAGCATTCATAAAACACTGTGCGGCGCAGGAAAACACTTTACCGGTATTGTAACAATTCAAAAAGATATCACACTAAAATTTAATTTCACTTGGCTACATTGTAATTTCATAGATAAAAACTTTAGAACTTGGTTGACTAATTACCAACCAGTTTTTTTTTAATGTTATTGTGACCTCTGTCTGCGGCACGGCAGACCATAATTATTACCGCTCGGCCATCATTGCTTCAATATGACTTGTGCAATTACAATATCACTGCTATCATAATTTATCTGTGACCTAAATATATTAATTGTATTATATTAGTATATTGCATTTATTATGTTATTATAATAATAGACATGTCTATTTTATTGGTATATTTTTAGCTTCCATAAGAAGTTATAAAAAGTTTAGAAACATTAGACAAAATAAAAATTCAGACAGGTAATTTGTTTTATTTATATACACGTACAGTTTATGAAATACTTAGGTAAGTGCATATACGTTTTAACTAATTTTCGGCGCGTGATTCCCGCCCGGGCACAGACTGTCCTCGCGTGTCTCCCGCCTCTCGCGCCTCACCATGCCCCGCGATTGATAGTTGAGACAGCATTCATTTTTAGGAGTTTGAACGCGTTATTTGAGCGTAATTTTTGTATTTCGTAACTCCAGATTTATTAAAAAAAATATGGTACACATATATAAATAACTTCCCAATATAGAAAGTTCATTATATTTCCCATGTTTGTGGTGCAATAAAAATCTTTAAAACATGATTATTTTTCTTGAAAGAGGTGCTTAAAGTTGAGTCCTTCTTTTATCTAAAATTACGAGTTTTTGAGCCAGTGTAATTTCAAAACTGTATATTTTAATGAAAATCTGATACACCACAAACCTAGATATTTGGATCGTGATGACGTAGGCAAAAAATCATTGAGTTTTATTCGCTATTCTTAAAATGAGATTAGAGCTACGTTTGTATGGGGCGCGTTCGTCTAAAATATACCCTTAAGTATCACACAAAAAATCGGCACAATTTTTTTTCAATAACAATTTAATAAATTTTTTAACCAATACTTCCTCGATGAAAAGCACGTTTGGACCTTAGTTGTTTAAAGAAAACTCTAACAAAAAATCTAATGCGATGAAGTTGTTGTAATGTCTACCCCGCATGCCTCTTTCTCTTTCTAGAATTTTGTTTGCAAAATTTTAATATCATTAGCATCAGCATCAACCAAAATTAAAAATATAAGAATAGACATCGACTTCAAATAAAATTAAGCTGCAGTTCTCAAGCAATTATGATGACGATGATGCCCCGTGGGGTACCGGGCTAGAAGGTACGAACCCCTCATTGTTACCTGCGTGTGTTGTAAAAAGCGACTAAAGGGAAAAACAGATTTCTATTTGGAAAGAAAATTATCCTTATTACGATTTTCAACTACGTTCCACCTTTGTGTTTATATACATATAATTTACACAAAAACACATGAGATTAGCTTGAAATTTAAATCAAGAAGTAGTTTAAAATGTTTATGAAGATTTACAACCGTGAAACGTTGTTTTACAATCCAGTGAAAAAGAAGTCAAAGACAATTCAATACGTGTCAGTTCTTTGCATAATTTAGGGACATTAGAAACGACAAGTAAAAACAAAGACGTTTATACGTCACCACCCTTATCGAATCCAGAGCTCGTACTGCTTGAGTACGAGCTCAAGATTTCCAGATATTTCCAAAGCTTATATTTTCGTCACTCATCAACAAAACATTTTTTACCTCATAATGGAACCTATTTCAACACTCAAAAGTGTGAAATAACTTGAAGTTTCGCCGTCATAATTGTTGCACTACTAGGAGAGATGGAGTTTTGCAAGTTTATAAAATTTTTAAATATTTGCTTCCGTAGTCTGTGATGTATCATCCGGATTGTCCACTGCTTAACACGGCCTCCCCCATTTAGAGGGGCTTTGCCAAAATCCCCACGCTTGGCATGCGCCTTGGGGATCGCAGTTTAAGAAATCAGTTCCTCAGAAGGCGCTGCTGCCCACCTTTCGGTAATTTATCTTTGGTCGCCTCTTACGACACCCACAGGTAATAAAGGGGGTATTATTATTAAGATCTAATTAAATCTACGTCTCCGTGGGGTGCTGGGCTAATATAGGAAGGGGAGGCTGCAATTCTTTTCATTTTATGGACTTGCGCCGATATTTAGAGGATAGAGTTTGAAACCAACAACTACGGCAAATATAATACTGTACTGTATCAGCGGGATCGTCCACTGCTGAACACAGCCTATATAGGGGGTATTTGCCATAATCCCCACGCTCGGCTTGGGGATCGCAGTATAAGATGGCAGTTCTTTAGAAGGTGCCGTTGCCAACCACACATCCAGTATTTTTCCCTTAGTCGCTTCTTACGACACCCACGGGATGATATGGGGAGGTGCAATGACCCGGCACCACACGGGGCAAATATAATACTATAGTAGCATAAAATTTAGATATGATTAGTCTTCATTTGTATTCATCCGTAGCCGTCCACGTGTAGGCATATTTTTGGCTATTTTCGTAAAGATTTGAAAACAATTAGTAACATGACACAGACTTCGACACGCGTACATTATACTGTTCATCTGTATGTGCATTGATAATTGAGATCTATTCTTAAGAAGTATTATTTAAATAGGAGACAAAAAAATGCTAGTAGTTTAACTTTCGCAGAAATCACGTGTACTCGTGTTTGGGCGTTCTTGAAAATCTTTAAGATGGAATGGTATAGATCAGAAAATGGTACGTAAACCATTTTCTTCATCTTTTGACATTAATTATTTGTAGATGTCTTTATCCTATCGAATGCTAGTAATCAAGTATTAATGATTAATATCTAAATGTAGGTTTTTATTGTAACTGCCTTTTAAAAAGTCCTTTAAAAAATAGGCTGCTTATATACTAGTAATTGAAATATATTATCCAACACATTTCGTTGTAGTAGTTTGGCATGCCTTAAGTTTTTATGTTTCATTTTTGAATTTACTGGCTTTGGTAATCTCATTGTCATTAAGCATCTTTATATAAAATAATAATAACCTTTATTTCCAACAGTAGGAAAGAGGTAACGGTGTTTAACAAATTTCAGGTAAATACAGAATTGAATCCCTGACGGCAGCTACATTCCCTGGTGCATTAAACGTAAGTAGTTTTCAGTACTGAAAGCTTTTTGAAGCATTCAATGGAACATTCTTGTATAAAGGAAAATACGAACCCTGATATTATATAAATATATGTCACAATTATTTTACTAATCGAGTAACTAAAATACAAAATAATGTCATGGAATATAACTTGATCAATAAAAACAAACTGCTCATATTACTGAATATTAAAATACGCTTTGCTAAGTTACAATAAAATTTCAAACAAACCCAATTCGTTTTTGTGATCTGTTTGTCCATTCAATATATTTAACATATTTTTGTTTACATTGGTTTGAAACCTATACCAGCACAGGCCTTTTGTAAGTTTTAATTTATTTTTTTGATAAAAACAACAAAAAAATAAATTAATTTATTTTTTTGTTAAACAAAACACAACACAAAAACGAATTGGGTTTGTTTGAAATTTTATTGTAACTTAGCAAAGCGTATTATAGTAAAATAAATTAATTTTAATTTATTTTTTTGTTGTTTTTATCAAAAAAATAAATTAAAACTTACAAAAGAATAAATTAAAATTAATTTATTTTTTTGATAAAAACAACAAAAAAATAAATTAAAATGATATTAGTTCTCAAAGAAAGCTGGCGGAAACCAAAGCCATTCAGGCGAGGATATACAAAATGTTCCATAACCATTCTGTCAAGTTTTAGCTCTCGGCAGCTCACTTCGTGACAATCCATAACGATTATCACGAATCCATCACTACTTTTACAACAATATGTAACATATTCGTAATTTAAATTACTGAAGAATAGGATTGTACTTAAGGCATAATTTTAGAAACTGGTAACAAATTCCACTTTTTTTTTCATTTATCTACTATACGATGAATAAGCCGTGGGATGGCTTAAATGCTTCCATTATAGTTTTATATTCAGTAAGAGAACCGTTGTGAAGAAAAAGCTTGTTTCAGGTGATTAAAGAATGTTTTTTTACGGAAGAAAAGGCCTGTATTGGTACAGAAGTGAATATAAACCCAGCTGCAATTGAAGAACTGTTGGAACTGTGCGCTGATACTGCTTTGGATGGAGTGTCCGTTGTTGCAGTAGAAATCAGCAGTGGAGATGTAGTAGCTGCGTGTTTTAACAAATTACTTGTAGGTATAAAACCATACATCTGTTTTATATTTTGAGCGAGCGATAAAGGCGGATCTACAATTAATATACGTTATAAAATATAGGAACAAATCGCAAGATTGTAAAAAATACCAATAACATCCTTTGTATAATTAAAATAATTTAGTTTAATAGTTTGAAAATTAACGGGTAAGGAAAAAATATAAATTTGGACTTTGAAGTCCCAGGAATAAACAAGAGTTCATTCCTCTGCAACATGATGGACCCGGGTATTAAGTTATTTGTGTTATACTCCAGGTTTCTACAAAAAATTCAGCGGAAAAGCCTTTTTATGATGCATTTGAAGAGCGATGCAAACACCCTTCATCAAAAGCAATGGCACAATTTATGGCTGAAGTCGAGGTTCAATGCAACTTTTTTCAAAAGTAAGTTTACCTAGCAAATTTTTTGTATGGAAGTAAAGTGTTCTGGCGAAGCTCCAGCCACAGGGCTAACCTGCTAACATTTTGAACAAAGTCCTCCCACATCATTTTAGGGATCACGTTGTAACCTGGCAGCTCTTAACCCTAGAGTAAGAGAGATATGTAAATTTTGTCACAATTAGTAAAGCAAAAAAAGGAATTGTCAACCATTGACGTAGCAGTTTTCAGTAGCTACCCTCACTTTATTGATTTAACTGTATCGTAAGTTTGAACCTGACCAATTTCTATGAATTTTAAAATCATTTGCATATATTGTTTCTCACAATTTTTTTTACAATCATATGAAAATGTCTGAGCGGACAGTTGACTCTGATACCTAATTTATGATTTTTATGAATTTGAATAAAAGACTTGGAAGTGACAAATTAACTAAAAAAAATACCACTACTTTGTGCGTTTGTAACATGGTTGAGGAAATCTTGGCAGGTTTTTATCCGCTCCTAGTGATTTAACTCTCCCGGTGTTCAGTAAAAAGTACTGTCAGGGTACATTATGGTAACGTGATCACTATTTTTCCGAAAAAATGCTTTGCAACTTCATGGTGTATGTATGGTATAATTGTTATGCACCAGGCTGGTTGGTTCGGGATAAACATTATATGCATGAGTAGCCATCACACTAACTGCTTTTCATGATAAAATTTAAAACACCAGAAAGTATTGTTAGTTTGATGATTTGACCGTAGTAAAAGGTAGCCCTTTAGTCATGAACTTGAAAAATATAATCAAATTCTCATACTAAATATTTTCATTTGTTTTAAGGTTTAATGTTGACTGCAGCTTAGAGATAATGTTTTTGGCAACTCTTCATGACCACCGACGGCAAAATCTTGGCTGGCTGCTCTGCAAGGCCACATTAGACGTCGGGAGAAAGCTGAAAGATGGACCTGTATCTCATATTACTGTACAAAGTTTGGGACCTAAGTATTCCAGATTGGAACCAAGAACGGTGACCACTAAAGTGCCGTCAATCTGTCAGTCATTAGCTTCTTCTGTTGCTACTCAAAAAATAGGAAACTCTTTAGGTTTTACAGTACATTGGATAATATCACTGAAAAAATTTGAATACAATGGAAAGAGTTACTTTGACAGAGTTGGTTATGATTCACATTTTGTCGCAATTGTTAGACCACTGGAATGAATGATAAATTTAAATATTAGTCTTAACATTGTTCACTTAGCTAAAATAAAAAGTATAATTTCACATTACACACTAAAACAGCCACCAAAACATCATGACAAACATCATTACGATTTTTTCATTAGAATAACATGAATATCATAAATAATAGTGAGAAACTTAATTTAAGTACATAATGTTGTAATGTCATACTGTAATAATAAATATTAAAAATTTTATTAACTCAAAATTATTTCATGCAACCTATGTAGGTAATATCGGGATTAATTTGGCACTTCTACTCTGAGACATAACGTCGTTTGACATCAATAATGTTTTGTTGTTTACGTCTGTTTTCTTTATATTTCAGGTAGGCTAGACTATTCCGTTACCTCACTTGATGGTTAGTTATCACGTAGTTGACAAAAATACCTATAAACTTTGGACAACCTGCGTATTAAGACTTCAGTAGGCATTGAAATCGCTTACAGGTCGTTGTAAACCCAAAAGCAAACTACTTTTCTGATTTTACTATGGTAGTAGTGCACTAGCCACAGATCACAGAAACTAACTAGCGGTCACACATACAATTCATGAACGCATTGGGGATTGCTTAACCTAATTGATTGGTCAAAAATGCGTTACCAAGCTACGCTACGAGCGCTGCAAAAAAACTATCATTCTTTGTCACTAACTACTTTTACTTGAACTGCCTCACACAGGCACACTGCCTCACACAGGTACAGGCAGAGATGTATGCAACACAATATTTAATATAATTATTAATATAAATATTTTCGATTGTTATTCATACAAACTGAGGATGTTTTTGGAAAATTTATAGAATTGAGAACTACAAAAGACTGTTAAAAAAAATATCAATGCTTTTCATCCATGCGAATTGTAGATAATGATTACAATTGAATATCATTCATAAATTGACAATATCGGCTCCGGGTGATAAGGAGTGGCAAAGTTTTGATCATAGGATAGGGTTGTAGGGGCATCAAGAAATAAAAGGTTGAAGTTCAAGAAATATATTAGCGTAAGTATTAGAAACAAAAATAAGCGAAAGTTGCTTATTTTATATTTAAAAATTAGATACAAATCGCGACCATAAATTTCCGCTACAATTCAACTTGATAGACTAACAGCAAATTTTAGACTTACGCTATTCACTAAACGTTATTAGAACACTTAATCAGAAAACTAAACACAAGATAATCATTTAATTGTATACTCACATAACAAAATTCAAGCCATACAAAATATTTACAACAATCACGGGTTTCCATTCAATTTGTAAAGCAGCGTTTCGGCGAAGATATAAGATTTTTTTGGCGACCTTAACATTATACTGTAGCTTTACACTAAGTTAATTAAGAAAACGGCGATGCATCGAAGTTCTGTCACCTGGAAAAACAAGAAATACATCTTTTGTACAAAAACAAGCATCGGTAGCATCTGGCAACGAAGCAACATATCTGCAAGACTTCGCCAAGATCACGGCAAACTCAAGCAAAAGATTAGAGTCCTTCACCACACCCAACTTTTAACTTCATAAATCATTAGTTACCGCTTCCACGGTGTGTTAATCTCTCTAATAATTGTGCAAGGACAATATAATACACACAATACAATCATTTGTAAAAATAGTATGAAGTTTCCGATGTCATATTTATTCTTATCGCGTTAAGATTAGTCCTTAGATAATTTCATTAAAAAATAACTTTAAAATATGTCACAATTGTCAATGGACATGAATAACTACGTAAGTAAATACTTGTTGTGTTTGTAGAAAGTCATAATCACGCATTGTCATTAAATTTTCAGCAATTAAAATATCACTACTTACACTGTAAGTGACCTACTTACATTATTAATATATCTATATTATAATAACTTATCTATCTTCATAATATGAAGCCAGAGAGTAAAATCAAGCTGTAGTCCCAATGCACAACATTAACAGTATTCTTCTAGCTATTTACCCGATTTATTGACTATTTTAGACATATCTGGGGCGCCCCGGCTTCTATCTACACTTCAGCTGGTGATGCTCTCAGCTGGCGCTGGCAGGTGTCGCCCAGACTCAGATTCCTGCGGGATTTTCGCACCACGGTCCACGATAGTGAGACCTTACCTTACTACAGCTAAATTAAAATTATATACACTTTTTTACATTAATATTCACATAGTTTATGCCATTACAAGTTCATACATAATTTTACCTATAAATCAAACTTTGCCATTGTTTACATTTTTATCAAATGTTCATTGAACTTAAAAATTTAAGTACTTAAGGTAGTAATATAATAGTAAATTAGTGCCTTTTTATCATTTTAGATCATGGCTACTTAAATCAAATCTTGAATCATCAAAATCTAGAGATTAAAAACAAAACGTAGCTTAAATAAAGAAAAATATACAAAATTAAAATGTTTTATTGCATTTTTACAATCTGCTATCTTAGTAAAGTAGCTAGCGCAATTTAACCTTAAATTAAGCAATTTTGAGGCTCTGCAGCGCAAGTACCGAACTTACCGATCGCTAAATTTGACATTACAATCGTCTAAATTCCATAAAATGGTTTATATCGATGTTTGCAAACATTAATAAGGTTATACCGATCGCTAAATTTGACATTAAAATCGTCTAAATTCGATAAAATGGGTGATATCGATGTTTGCAAACATCGATTTAACCCGTTTTATCGAATTTAGACGATTGTAACGTCAAATTTAGCGATCGGTAAGTTCGGTACTTACGCTGCTGGCCAGTAAGTTTAATAACCTACAAATGTAAATTGAGGTTTTAAATGACGATTTTTTTATTCTGATATAGATGAGAGGGAATACATTTAACAAGATATTGTAACTTGAATGGCGAAAGTCAGGTTTTGATTGAAAATGTATACATACAGATGGCGCAAATCTGAGGTGAGGAAACTTCTTGCGTTAACTTTCACCATTATGATCAGAATTCACACTTCCCCCAAAGGTGCTATCGTCCAGTTGCCACAAGATCAGACACGAGCTTATTTCAGATATAACCTTGTGTATAGCCCTTTTTATTCTGTGGTACAGCTAGGCTGAAAACGAGTGGCCCCAGCGATTGCAAGTCGACTTGTCCGAAGAATAGAGTTCGATGTGATTATAGAGCAAAATTTATTTTAATAGCTAGGCGTGATAAAGAATACGAACTACACAAATGTACGTTTTTAGAATTTTTGTATCCATTTTAGTTTTGGAGATATAGAATCGAATAACGGTCGATCTGATATAAGCTCCGCGTAAAAACGCACGAAGTGATCAAACAACGGCGCGCGGCGAGTGAAGGCGGCCCGGGCGCCCTGTCCGATCGTCACTTCGCCCGCTGTTTGTTGGAGGGTGTGCGTTTTTGATCCTGCGATTAGCCTTTTTTCTGTTTAATCAAAATATTAATTTATAAAGTGTTTTGCATTACAAAGAAGTTTTTTAGAGATGTCACAATCACGAAAAATTATACTTATGCTTAAAGAATATGCAAAACAGCTTGATATTACTCTACCATTTTCAATATTCCTGTTGTTTATATGGATAAACGTGTAAATGCTGGTAATTTGTATATTTTTTAGTTATATTATTTCGCGAGACACTTTATCAAGTTCTTATTTTATAAAAATTATGTGAAAATTATTCTTTTGCCTTAGTTAATAGTTTTGGGCGTTCGATTTTTATCTAAGACGTTTTTTGATGGAGAAGTAGAGACACGCATTTTTAGTTTGAAAATACGATTTGTGTAATGCACATTCACAGGGTGATCATTTTTTTTGCAATAGATCACACTAAAAATTAGAGTAATGAATAGATTCAGGCGTTACTTTGCGGAAATCCATATTTAATAATAACAAATACTTTTAAAAGTATGTCTCGATCGTGCGCTCGGTAAGTCAAGACCTCCTGAAGATGCTTCGTTTAGAAGCGAAACTAGTCGGGTATTCTTCCGGTTAGGCTGCGTGATGTTTATGACGTCACGTAGATAACAGGAAAATTAGGCGGAATTGTCACTAGATATATAATTTTATGCTTTTTTAAGTGTTTTATTTAAATATTATTTAATGTTTTTTAGGATACTTTTAAAAGTATTTGTTATTATTAAAAATTAGAGGTCTTGCAAAACATTAGGACGATTTTATACGAACTCGATTGAATTTTTCTGTGTTTCATGTCATTATGGACGATTTCATACGGAGTTTATGAAACGATTTGTTGGTCCGATATTGAAATCGGACTTTATTACTGGTATAATGAAATCAGTTAAGACGTTGTTCATTTGAAAATATCAGTAAATATAAAGATTTTTAATTTAAAATTTGCTAAATTAACTGCTAGGTACATTGTTTTGCAATTTACATAATATTATTTATGGTATTCTTTGAATACTTATCATAATAATACTTTTTTTTTAAATTCAGTTGTGAATGTTGATGACAACGACATGGCACAACAAAAAACACCTTTACCTTCTGGTGAAAAAGAAATCAATCAGGAACGAACTGAAATTGGAAGAAATTCTGCATGAAGATGGTTGGATCAAGTAAATTACCTGTGACAGCTCAATGCCGAATGTTACGCTTGGTCCGTCTGCTGAGGATTACGGACACGGCAATCAACTTAGTGATTTTTTTTTGGAAGTGCCTTTTCGTTTCGATAATTCTACATTATTACAGCTTGAAAAGCTGTTTAATGTTTCTGAAAATAGATCTACTCCGATTAATTTTGAAGTATCAGTGCTTCTGCAGAAACTCCTATGCCGTCTCCTACTAATGTCCGTTATATCTGCGACAACATATTCCGCCCCAATTCTGGGGTACACAGATTCTCTGCCATTTCATCGTCGTCATTAAGCACCCTAAATTCGCCTGTAACTTCGTATCGTACTCAAGCGATCATATCATGTTTAAAAGACTCTTCTTTTTTCTTGTGACTATATACGCAAGAATAGCATAAAACTCTACCTTCAAGAAGACTTAAGTATTGCGAAAATATCAAAGTTATTTATTGAATGATTCGATCCCGAGAAGTACACCTCTAAGGCTACAAAAGAACGCCACTATCGTGACATTGTCAACTCAAACTTCAATCATGTTTTTCATATTCCCAAAAAGGATTGGTGAGACGAATGCCACGTTTTTCGATCAACAAAAATCCAACGGACTAAGAAGAGGAAGTTTTTCAACAACACCAGACTAATATAATGGCCACTAGGCACTTAAAAAGCCAAGATAAAAAAGACGCTGAGTAGTGAAATAGAAACACGGTTACTGCTGTGTTTGTTTTTGAAAGAATATAGCAGTGTCCTTATGGTAATAGAAGCAAATTTTGCTATAAGAGAAAGCTATCTTAAATTAACTTCACGATTTTGACATGGGTAAAAGGAAGGCTCGTTGCTATTAAGGTTAGCACTTAATAAGGTTAATATAATGTCCTTCATGTGGTGTGGATCTGTGGCAAAACGTGGCGCATATGAGGTTAGCAGTTGCGTTTTAGATTTTTTCCAGGCTAAGGTGGAGCAAAGGCTCAGAGTGTTTCGCTTTAGTGATTGGCGAAAACACGAGAAACTTAGTACAAACTGAACTAAAACCTGCATATTCAGAATCTATTATGGTTCCTGCTGCTAAATAAAGTGATTTAATGGAAATGTGGCGTTCAAAAGACCCTTAGAGTATCATCCATACATTAACTATTTGCCCATCATCGCTATGATGAAATTAATCGATTTTTCAGAAATATCTATATCCAACCAATCGGAATAAGACATGTTTTATGTATTTTTTTCTTTTTTGTTGCGTTTTTTTGGAACTGAATTATTCTTACTGATTTAGCAAAACAATGATAATTATAGTAAGTATTCAACTAAGTAATTTAATGTTTGTCTACGTACAATTTCATTGCTATTAAGTATGTGCACCTACGTCTAGGTCACGATGTAAGACTGATTGATAAATTATGAAGGCTTAATATTTTTTAAGATTTACTTTGAGGTCTAGTTACTTTCATGATAGCTTCAAATTATAAAAATGCGAAATTTTAATATCTTGACACATGTACGTCTATTACTTTGTTATGATAAATATATAAGTAATATATGTTTAAGGCTGCTAATTATTTTAGTCCGTGCCGTGGTCAGGTTGGTTTCTTAGTAACCATGCTGTGATATGATAAGTACCTTACTAAATTAATATATTAAGTTTTAACTATTACTCCACTCAGGCAATTTTAAGTAAAAATACTGATAAATTTGTTGTTAACAATGGAAGTTCATCAAAGTCACGATGCCTCTGATTTAAATAATAATTTTAAAGATTGAATGTTAATAATTCAAAAATAATTTGCTATGGTTGGTAACAAATGCAAAGTTAATGTTTCTGTGCGTCTCCTGTATAATAGATACATACGAGTATACAAATATATGTAAGTTCCAGACTATGCTTAATTTTAAGTCAATACCTTACTGTGATCTAATTGCAATTCAAAGTGATGGTATCTAATAGTTTTGTTAGCAATTTTGTTATTTTTTTCATTAATAAACAATTTGAACAAAGTTTTTTTTGTTATATGTGAATGTAGTCGTATTTTATCTAACATTATGTTTCAATATTTCGAGGTTTTTATTCACAAAGGACTCAGACTGGATTGGTAATTCCAACAAAAAACGACCCTTATTTATATAGAACGTCATTTTTTTCTGAAGTTTCCGTAAAACAACGTATAATGTTCACTACGGACTCCCACTCTTCCGCCATAAAACGTCCTATGTTTATATAGAACTCCCTATCTTGTGAAATAAAAGCATTAAAAATATACACGATAAAGTATTTGACTAGGCTAAGACGTTGTACAACATACCAAAAAATCAAAAAGTCAAGTATCACAGTTTAAAAGTTACACAAGTCAACAGCTTCTCTAACCTCTACTGAAAACTATGAACCTTGCAGATCGGTCTTTATTCTACGGATGAGTCGACAAACAATACTCCCTCGAAAATAGGTTATAGCTTCTCTCCTTAATTTCTGGAATTAATACGCCACACTGCAACCGAAGTATTAGGCTATTAGGTCACCGCGCAGCAACCACCCGTGGACCAATTTACTCGCACAGATGGATCTATAACGTCATGTAACGCAGTCAGTAGCGCACACCCATTGTTACCACGTGTTAACGTAGTACGCAAGCCTTGGCATAGATGGCGCTATGCAAGGATTTATAAAATGAGGATTTTCCCACACCACCATACACAGCAATCACAACAACCGCGAACTGCTTACCTGATCACTAAAAAAACCCTAATCACAAAAATGTTGCATTGTTGACATTCCAAAGACCGTTCCTAGGTATTACACAAAAATCTCCACAAATCTTGCTTAGTAGGAAACCAATAAATACTTCCTCGGTGAATGGCACGTTTTGACTTTAGTTGTTTAAAGAAAACATTTACAATAATACCTTGAAATCTAATTTTGACGCAATATTCATCAGGGGCGATGTAGTTGTTGACGGGCCTAGCCCTACATTCCTCTTTCTATACTGAAAAATACCGGAACGTGGGCAGCAGTGCCTTCTGAGGAAATTATACCATAAACTGCATTCCCCAAGGTGCCTGCCAAGCGTAGATATTATACACAACCCCTCCTTAATGAGGAAGGCTGTGTTCAGCAGTGGACAATTCGGCTGACAACAGTAAGATGCTGGAGATGGAAGAACTAAATCAACGCCACTTACATCTATAATGGGTGTGGCCCAAGGTTCTTCAGTATCAAACATTTTATTTTCACTCCTTCTAAATGACCTGCCAAATGTAGTGACAAAAGGTCATATAATAATGTATGCTGACGACGTAGCCGCTATAGTAACTGCGCCGTCTGTTGATCTTTTGGAGGCAAAGCTGAATGAAACCACAAACAGCTTAGCGAAATGGTTTAATATGAATGGACTTGCTCTGAATATTAAAAAAACACACTTCATGCACTTTAATTTAGCCGGTCATGCAATGCGGTCTCTTAATGTCGCGATAAATGGCAGTTATATAGACCAACTCAAAGATATGACATTATTAGGCTTCGTTATTGTCAGAACCCTGACTTGGGAAAGTCACATACAAAATGTGTGTGGTAAACTAGGGAGTGCATGTTATGCGCTTAGCCGGGTGTCTCGAGTGGTGTCACTGGAGGTGGCGCGCGTGTGCTACTTCGGACGGTGCACTCGCTGCTGCAGTACGGTGCGGAGCTGTGGGGCCGCTGTGCGGACTGGGAGCGGGCTTTCCGCATGCAGAAGCGGGCTATCAGAGCGATGGTACATGTGTCGCAAGATACCTCTGTGAGACATTATTTTAAAGAACTCGGGATTCTCACATTGCCCGCCATTGTGATATACCAAGTGGGTGTCTTCGTGAGAACTAATCTTCACTTATATTTGAAGCATAGGGACGTGCACTCGTACAACACGCGCAACTCACACAAGTTAAAGTCAATATCCCACTCTCTCAACAAGTCCAGCAAACTGACGCACGTTTCGGGACCTTCAGTCTACAATAGACTTCCTGTCGATATTATCGCGGCTCCAAGTATGACGTGCTTTAAAGCTAAATTAAAACGCTGGCTCATCGAGCAAACTTTTTATAACTACGAGGAATTTATTAAAATTACTTAATGCTGGCTAACATTTAATTAATTTATAATAGATATTATATACACTATTTGTATTGACATATTATTATTATTACTTTTGATATTAATGTTTTGACTTTACATTTGTAATTATTGTGCAATTTTGTTTTTATTATATTGAGTTACTCAAAATTTGTAATATTGACATGTAAACATAGTTTATGAAATATATGAGTATGAGTAAGTACAAACTGCGGAAACAGGTAACTAAGATTTTATAAAGACTTGCTAACCTCCAGTTTTCCCCTAGTGCAGCAATGCGATGGCGGCAGCAATATAATTGTCATAAAAACTTTCGTGAGTTGTCATGATTATTAATTAAATATACCGGCTAGCACTCACGGTGTTTAGTCGAAACCTGAGTTTTGTCAAGATGTTAGCAAATGTGCGAATGGAGCCATCGGAATTAATGGTAAGTTTTGACGTCAATTCTTTGTTTACCAACGTACCAGTGGAGGACACGATCACCATCATATTTAAAATGATACAGGAAATAAATTTACCCACTGTTCACATTGATTTGATGAAGTTCTGTCTAAAAAGTGGCTATTTCATGTGGCGTGGAGACTATTACCTGCAAGTTGATGGAGTAGCGATGGGATCACCAATAGCTCCAGTAGCGGCAAATATCTTTATGGAATGGTTTGAGAATACAGCATTATCAACAGCCTAAACCACGATTCTGGTAGCGGTATGTTGACGACGTATTTGCTGTAATTTCTGGAGATGTTCTTAGTCAGTTCTGGTCGCATTTGAACACGGTACACCCGAAGATATCGTTTACCATTGAGGAAGAAAAAGAGGGAGTGCTAGCGTTTCTGGACGTCAAAGTGATACGAAGACCTGACGGTACTTTGACTCATACTGTGCATAGAAAACCAACACACACAGACCAGTACCTACGAGCTGACTCCCATCATCACCCATACCATTTATCTTCGGTACCAAGAGCGCTAATCAACCGTGCGTTAAGCTTATGTGACCCTCAGTTAGTTGATGCCGAACTGGAACACGTCCGAAGGGTCCTTGAGGATAACGGTTACAATTGGCGCCAATGTTCTCGACTTGTGAGTGGAACTGAACGCATGCGACCTACCACTGTAAACAGATCGCCGGTGTATCTACCGTACATCAAAGGAATAACGGATAAAATCGGATACCTGATGAAACGGTGGTACTCAATTAAGGCGATCTTCCGATCACCAGGTCAACTCCGACAGATGCTGCGATCACCGAAGGACAGTGAACCACTTGCCGGGCCCGGGGTATATAAAGTACCGTTTGATTGTGGTAAGTCCTATATCGGAGAAACACGACGAAACATTGCAACAAGGTTGACGGAGCACGTCAGGTGCATTAAGAATCTTGAGTTTGAGAAATCCGCATTAGCCGAGCACGCCCTCATCACAGATGCGAAACATTTCATACGGTTTGATAAGGCATCCGTACTAGCGAGAGAGAAGTATTTCGTGCCGCGGAAAGTACGTGAGGCCATTGAAATAAATCGTCATCCAAATTTTAATAGGGATGGTGGCTGGACTTTACCATCTGCGTGGAAACCAGTGCTTAATTGTGCCTCGACCAGTGCTAAACCGTTTACCCGCGAATCGGACGTGGTTGCAATAGTGTGCGAAGACCCTACACATACTTTTGACGAGTGCAGTGAAGACAGTGACAGTGACGCACGCGCCCCTACCCTGCCTGCGACTCCATTGCTGCCCGCCGTTCCTCAAGTTTCGGAGAGGGCGTTGCGAGCAGCCGCCCGCAGTGCGCGTCAAGCAGCCCTCGAGGCTGCCCGCATTCCTTGAGAATGAACATCTTTACTGTTCGGACACCGGTCGGAGATTTCGACTAAACACCGTGAGTGCTAGCCGGTATATTTAATTAATAAGCAATATAATTAAAGAAACAATTTTTTGTATTTTAACCAATTTCAATAAATGGAGGAGGAGGTTCTCAATTCGACTGTATTTTTTTATGTAACCTCAGAACTTTCAACTAAGTGAACCGATTTTGATGACTCTTTTTTTTATTTCGAAGCAGGTGGTTTCCCTGAGGTCCCATTTACATTTCATCAAAAGCAATCAAGCCGTTTTTGAGTTATATTCTAATAACTGGAAAGTGTATCCATATCATGATATTATAGTCATCGACAATGAATGACAATTGATCCTGTAAGTAGCAAAGGTCATAGAGACCTTTAAAGAAAGGGTAAATTTTTTTTTACCTCAAGATTTTATGACTTCAACACTCAAAAGTGTGAAATAACTTGTCGAAGTCGACACCATGCTTACAATAATAGGATAATAGATAATAACTTTTAATCTATCGTGGTACCGACTTCAATAAGTTATTTCACACTTTTGAGTGTTGAAGTCGTTCCATTTTGGGGTAAACCAATTTTTGTTGATTGAGTGGCGTAAACATAAGAATGTTTTATTTCATGAATTTTGAATCTTGATGACTTGAGTACGAGCTCTAGATTCGATAAGGGTGGTGACGTTTAAACGTCTTTGTTTTTACCTGTCGTTTCTAATGTCCCTAAATTATGCAAATAAATAACAAGCATTTAATTGTTTTTGACATCTTTTTCACTGGATTGTAGAACAACGTTTCACGGTTGTCAATATCTATAAACATTTGAAACTACTTCTTGTTTTAAATTTTAAACTAATTTTATGTATTTTTGTATAAACTATATGTCTATTGTATTTAAATACTAAGATGGCAAGTAGTTGAAAAACGTAACAAGGTTAGTTTTTCTTTCCAATTACAAATCCCAAGAAAAGGTTTTTCCGGCTTTATTCCTTAACAAAATTTGTTACAGGTTTCCACGCCTTGGTATGCCAATATACTACGATGTTAGTGAGTACTTTTCATGAGCGCATAATGCTATCATTAATGAATAACTTTTTAAATTCCATGCAATAAAAGCTTTTAAAATTTCTTCAAGTAAACTCTTCTGTACTCTCAACATCTGCAATCAGGTGCTTTTACAGCAATTCGATCAAGAACTTTAACAGGGTAATTTTGCAATCTGAATTGAGTCATGATGGAGTCAAAATTGCTTCCTAACTAACATGCTCGCTCGCGGCTACGCATTTACCTGTGTCACATTTGGTCAATATAAAATGACGTTACCTCGGAAACTTTTCATTAAATTAGGATAAAAGTAGTTTGTATTAATTCGGGACTTAAGAGGCCTGCGTAAACTGAATTTCCTATACAAACGTAATGCAGAAATCATTTCTTTCTCAAGCATTTATATTATACTATGATATTATTGACGATGACGGTTATGATATTATTAACATTTGGATAGTATGTATTTATGTTCGTAGACATAAGATAATTTCATAAATAAACAAATAAGAGGAAACATAATGGATCAGTCGTTAAAATAACCTTTATGTTCAAGTTTCATAAAATATCAATTGATGATATCAAAACATTATGAGTGTTAAGTTTTCATTAAAAAATTTTGGTATTTCAACACGACGAAATTTATAGCAAAACCTTAACAACTACATCGCTATCACGCTCTCGGGAAACTTTGGTTGTGTGTGTGCCGTGCCACTGCTCTGATAACGGCCTATGCAAGGCCACTTTGCTAATACGGGACGGAATAAATAATAGGAACTAAGTATTTCGTTCGCGTGCGTTTTTTGCAGTTACCATTATTTATATTCGATTCTTGTATTTTTCGTTATTGACCTTATCATTTACGGATTAGTGACGGAATAAGCAATAACTGCACTGCGCCAGTCAGCCTGAGGCATACAGTTGTTAAGTTAACTATTTCTTTTTTGTGTAAATACGTATAACATTAACTTGATCGCAAACTGTTCGGATTATAAAGATAAATCAATAAATAAAAAAAATATATAAAAGGTTATTAAAACCCGTTTAGCCGTTTTAGCCGCGTGTGGTAGCATACATATACACAGACATTTGTCCACACAACTTTCGCGTTTATAATATTAGTATGGCAACCAATACTAAGCCAATATTATGTTGAAATTAACCTAAAAGAAAGGGGATAGCAAATAATATCATGTAGCAAAGTTCTGGATGAAGTTTTAGAAATAATTCATTAGTCATTATTCATGATTTTTAAAATGTACAACTATTAAAAAGTTATAAAGAACACAACAGCAGAATCGACATCTGCCGTTAAAATATCGACGTCCGAACCAGTCTGTTAGCTTTCATGAAATTGAATTCAGTCCGATCGGGTTGCTGATTGCTCTCGACTGAGTCAGCTGTATTGGTTGGATCTGATGCATGTACAGTTTCCTTTGAAATGTGCAAAAATTCGTTGCTAAAGTTTACAATGATATTATGATACTATTTGCTTTGGATAGGTCATACTCATATATACATCCACACTAGCCAATAGTCCAAATATTTAAGGAGAAACTTGTCATTTTAAACTCGTCCTCGCGCATCTTCCTACGTTTATCCTACTCGTGTGGGGTTTGTTAAATTTTAATATGTATTATGTAATAAAATTCCCGTGGGGTGCCGGTTAGGATTGCACCTCCCCATTTCTTCCCGTATGGGTGTCGTAAAAGTCTACTAAGTGAAAAATACTAGAACGTGGGCCGCAGCGCCTTCTTAAGAACTATGCCATCTTGCACTGCGATCCCCAAGCCTACTGCCAAGCGTGGGGATTATGGCAAAAAACCCCTACTTAGGGGAGGCTGATTCGGCTGATACAGTATCAAAACAAAGATACCAGAACTTATTTAAATATATGCGAAATTAGATGTACGTGCAACAGGTGTGCGAATCTGCACGCTTAATCTTAAGTGGTTATGGCCGCTTATCTAACCCCACCCTGGTTGGTAAAATATCCGCTACCAGAGAGATATAATACCTTAATATAAAGGAGTCCCATAAAATAAATGTAAATTTTCAACGTGTTTATTTTTGATATCGTAAAATTGGTAAGGTAATCGTACCGATACTCGTCAGATTCTCAACTTAGTAACGCACTTGGATTTTTTAAAGGGGGCGATGATCACTTGTAACAAATCGCTTGGTTATGCTTAGGACTCAAACTTAACGAATAACAAAACGTTTCGGATATCCAAGCAAAGGGTATTTAGGTTATTCAGTACTGGGAAGATAATCTGAAGAGAAGGAAGAAAAACACAGATATGTTTAGGCTGTTAAAAGCGCTCAATAAAGTGTCTTCCTGCTTTGCATGGTGGTAGGGCACTTTGCGAATGCCCGCCTGGCTAGCTACCACCCTCAAGTTGAAAATCTGTCGCCAAGCACCTAACGGTGTGTTCCGGCAGCTGTCCTTGAGAGCCATTAATTCTAGGTTAGCCTAAACAACATCTTCGACCACATCATCACTTACCATCAGGTGAGATAGTGGTCAAAGGCTAACCTATCAAGCATAAAAAAAAAAAAAAAAAAAAAAAAAAAAAAAAAACGTTTGTGCTTTGAGCCGGATTGGAACCATCCCTCTTTATACTCGGGATACATATCCGAAATATACCTGAAAGTAACCCAACTTCCTTCTTCAACTCCTTTAGCTTCAATATTCAATTCTGTACTCATTTGAGCCCGTGCCGCAGGTCCCAGGGGATCGAACCATATCCCCACCGCCGCCGGCTTGAGCTACATCGCATGCATTTTTGCTAATGCTCGCCTGGCTAGCTACCACCCTCAAGTAGAAAATCTGTCGCCAAGCACCTAACGGTGTGTTCCGGCAACTGTCCTTGAGAGCCAGTAAATATTAAAAAGGCGGTCCCTTTTTTTATTCTGACCTTTCTTAATATTATCATTTGTTAGGTAGTTCGCCATGCCGTCAAATATACATACACTTATAATTTCAACTAGCCCCCACTTACAGTTTCAAAAATAAAACAAATCTTTAAAGTATTATAAATTTATATTGGAATACAAAATGTTTTGCCCCGGGCGGGAAATCTTTAAAGGTCAGACGGCACGGACAGCCTCGGCTTAGAAATAAGGTCATACTACGGAACCCTAAAAATACGTTAAAAGGTAATCCTAGCCCAATAATAATAACAGTTATAAGCAGTTCAAATATTATCGCAAAAGAAGACGAATGGATAACCTTATCAAAAAATACGTGCCGTCTCTCAGAAATCTGTCGCATCTTTGTATGAGGTTTCCTTACTGGTTTGTATTGAGACACAAGTAGTCACCATGTATTGGTAATTGAGTTTTTAATCTAACAACAACCGGTTTCAAAGCATGACAACCAAACACTGACACCGGTAGTATTACTTGAGATAGAGGCGCGTGTGGCCGCGTTGGTTTTGCTTATTTTTGTGATATTTCTTGTCAAAATGGAATGGTGTAGATCTGAGTGCGGTAAGTGTTATTTCTTCCCATTTTCGTGGTTCTTATCATTTGTAATCGTGAGTATTTATTTTAAATTGAAGTAGGTATACGTCTTGCACAAAGGAGACTAATTCTTTTCAATAAAATTCGTTGATAAGGACTTGCTCGGTAGTAGATACATATTTATCAAATAGGTTTAGGTTTATGGTTTTTCAACGGATGGTCGGGCGAGGCACTATGTACAAGTGATAGATAATCAGTAACAAAATCTTTTATTTCGGATATACCTAGCATATTTTCTGGCTGTACAATTATTCGACAATGTTTGCTAACCGCAAATATTATTCAATACTATCGTAGTTTTATTTGCAAACGAGTTTTTATCGTGAGTTATCTAGTAAAAAGTTGTCAATGACATAAGGAATACAGTTGGTGCCCAATCTAAGTTGGATTTGGCAATAAAATATTGTCTGTTATGTAGTTTTTTTTATTACTCTTGTGGTTATATCGGAGCATTGCCTAGTTGTTCATAACAGATCGACTTGGAAACATTTATCTATATCTACATTAATATTACAAAGAGGAAATATGTGTACCTATATTTGACGCAACGAATAAACTTAAAAACTACAAAAACGATTTGGATGAAATTTAATATGGAAATAGTTTAAGACCCCGTCATGAGACCTGGACATAGGATATTTTTTATCCAACTACGCTGAAAGAGGTTAATACGTAATAAACGACATACGCGCGGGCAGAGCCACGGCCGGAAAGCTAGTGTAATATAGATGTAGAAGTCTTTGAACTAATTATCTCAGAAACTACTTAGATCAGTGAATACCATTATTAGGCACAATACGGGCCGGTCTGACTGACAGCACGGCACGCCTTTATTTTCTTGATCAAGCATTTTTTTACCTTATTACAATAATATTGCCATATTATATTATATACAATGATATGCCATCAGTCAGCGCTAGCCCTAAGAGAAAGTAGTCTTTTAAAAATGCCAGACTGAAGGCATTTCTAAGAGACCCCGTTTCGCATGCGAGTGAACGAAACAGTACAACCAAATATTTAAATAGCGTGAGCGAGTTTTTTAAAATCATATATATGTAACTTAAAACGCAATAATTTTCTCAGGTGGTTACTACATAATAATAGGAAATAAAATTTGTTTTGATACGATTTACTTTATAGACACAAAACTTTACTAAGCGTAATTTAGAGCTATATCACGGTAATGTTATAGATAACATTACCGTGGCTATATTCTTGATATTTTTTCTCTAGAGAAGAATGTTTGGAATCGCGCTTTCAGATCAGGCATGGTGTTTGTCATATCTGTAAAATATTATGTATTTTAATAATATCGGTAAAGCGACTCTTTTGAAAAATCATGTTCCAAATTTAGCTTTTTTATGCATGCTTGTTTGTCTAATAAATGATGGTTGTCGTTGAACTTTTGGACGTTCTGAGACCTCCACTATTTATGATGGTAATAGTGTATTTTGCCTGCCGGACTAGCTGTCAACATCAAGTAGAAAACCTGTCGCTATGCAAACACCTACTGATTTTATTCTGCCAGCTGTAAGTATATGAGAGATAGTTTACATTTTCAGTAAAAGCCGTTTTCTTTATTCGACTACATTTTTCACGAAGAGAGCATATTTCCTCCTCAAAGCAACGCATCCTTGAAACCTCTGGTGTTGTGAATGTGTTGTCATCGTGACCCTCGTTACCCTTCCTATATCATAAAAAAAACTATCAGTTGAGATTGAGGTCGAAAGCTAAAATGATTTTCATGCGTCAGTGGAACAACGCGTCTTACCCGGGGGCCATCCGGCTTAATATTATAATATTATTATGTAATATGCATGAACAGTCATCAATTTATTTTAATTCGTTTGGTCACAGTAAAAGTAAATAAAATTTTAACTTACTTTAAGGAACTTAATGATATAAAATAAATAAAATATCTTCTTTTGAATCTTTAAGTACCTGCACTATCATTTTATTTTATTTCTACTGCTCGCATACAGTACTTTACAACATGATCGGGACGCTGGTCACAGCTAAATTTTAATTAAGACCGTAGATAACAGATTTATGCGTAGTAAAATAGCTCTTAACCGAACAACTAGGTTAAGCAATGTACACTGTGGTCATGACTTGGATGTGTGACTGCTATTGACATTTGCTACTGAGGGATTTGTCGTCGCCGGTCTCGGCTTTTGTCTTGGGATAACAGTAGTTATTGAATGCTAGTAGGTAGAGGGTAAGCCCTTCAAGTAGAAAACTTGTCGCCAGCAGATTTTTAGAGCTACCTACCAATATAATGTTAAGCCTTTTTGCTATCTTTGACCAGCGAACCATCTCTAACCAGTAGGTAAGATTAAAGACGAAATCTACATCAGCAATAAAAAAACAAGACATGGTTAAAACATATTATATGCAAGTATAAATTTTTTCATTGTTAATGAAATTTAATCACCGTTGTTCAGTATTTGCTATTATTTGCAGCCTCAAAATAATCTTACATTAAATTTCATTTAAATCTTATTTTTACTACAAACAATCAATATTCAAAAGGAAATATTTAATTGTTGATAGGGCATTTTGTGGCTAGTTGTACCTAAACTAACGTTCAGTATTCCTAAGTGTGTTCCAGTTGCTGATCTTAAGAGCCAGTTCTTATCTGTTTATCATCCTTAGCCACATCATCACTTACCAACAGGTTATATAGCGGTCAAAGGTTGTCCTATACGCTGTACAAAAATAAACTCGTGCGGAGAACTTTTTGATATAAAACTAGCGAGTCGCCCCGGCTTCGCACAGGTATTTAAGAAAAAAGCACGCTGCCTACTGGTAGTGGCCTGTAGCATTTGCATGGACTTCTTGTGAGTCTGCAATGAGTTAGGTAATGTTAGTTGTCTAAATGTTGTCATTGTAGTAGCTGTAATAAAAGTTAATTGTGGTATATACATAGTTCGTAGCACTTTGTAAAGAATCGCTTGCCACCGTTAAAAAAAAACTTAAATATTGTAGTCATGTTATTACTATGTGAACCTAACAGAAAAATATAACGAACTCACCAACGTCTATTAACAATTTTTTTTCATATATTTCAGGTAAATACAGAATAGAATCTTTGACGGCAGCTACTGTCCAAGGAGCATTAAACGTAAGAAAAGTTGTGAAAATATTTATTTTCTAATATTATATTAATTCAAATAATTTATAACTCATGAAAATCAGCAGCGTTCATAAAATAAGATTTTACATTTTATCGCGACTTAGTCCAGTTAAATACTATATCTACACCCATGCTATAAATCCTGTATAAAAGATTCTGAAACAGCTAGCTTATTGCCTACTTTAAAATCTGTCATAGTACCCATAATATTATCTTAAAGAGTGTTATAATGTTGTACAAAATTGCATAATGCAATTCATTTTTCAAGAAAATAACATTTGTTAGGCATGCGAATTTCACTACCACAGCGCAGTATTTAGAAAAAAAACTGTTATTTAAATTCATGTCGTATCCCGCCATTTTTGTTGGTTATAACTATTGCAAAAAATTAATATTCAAGTACATTTCAATAATTGTACGATCCAAAATGTTAAATTATTATAATAAATAAGTTAATATTACCTCTACATAGTTTGTTTATAATAGATATTCAGCCATTAAAATTTCCATGATTTTAAATAGAGTTCTTACAACATTGTACACCACCCTATGGTGTCAGACCCTATTGGCAAAAATATTTTAGGCATCTTCAGAATTTCTTGGATTTGGTATTAAATAATATAGGCAAAGTTGTATGCGTACGTTAAGTTGCGTACCGACAGTAACATAAATTATTATTATATAAATTCAAATGTTTTTCTCTCCTTCGTTTTTGCATTAAAATAAATAACTTACACCATCTTAGAGGTTAAATATTTTTGAACTATTTTAAATTGGCATATTTATTTAAGTCCTGGAATAGCATATAGCTTGTGTTTTTCCCCTTTTTAAATAGTTTTCGAGAGAACGAAATGAACCAAATTAACGCCGTTGAAGTAACTATAGCTAGAATCTAAAAAATCTAATCTACCTAGTACTTTATGTGTTTATTGACTACGTTGTTACAAGTTTATTTTCAAAGTGATCTATATCTTTGTATTCTCTTTGAAAATTGTACCTAAGAGATTCGCAATATAAAGTTTTTAAGATTCACTTTACATGTATTAACGATAAAGAAAAAGTTACCTATTTGAAAGTAAACATTCTTGAAACTGCTTTGCTTCTGTTGTAAGTTTATACATAGTTTTTGCAGATAGAAGGCCAATTTATTGGTAGACTTATGAAAAAGAAGGACTTATATGTGTTTTTTTTATATATTTAGCTGTAACTAGTTACGATTATTAATTTTTGTTGAATAAATATTGTCTGTACCAAGATTTCTTTAAGTTAAAATATTTAGTCCTAAATATACTTATATGTTCCAGCCCAAAAATGAGTTCATATAAAAACAAGAACGTGTTGAAAATCTAAGTGAAAATTTAATACTCACAAAATACTTATACCTCTCAATATAATATAGATTTCCACTGAGTAACGGCTAAATTTTATAATTTATCTTTACTTTCTAGGTAATTAAAGAAGGCTTTTTCAATGACGAGACAGTTTGCATTGGTACAGAAGTTAATATTAACCCGATAGCTTCTGAAGAACTGCTAGAGCTGTGTGCTGATGCTGCTTTGGATGGGGTGTCCGTCGTTGCAGTTGAAATCAGCAGTGGAGATGTGGTGGCTGCTTGTTTTAACAAGTTGCAGGTAATACTTTTCTACTTTTTACGCTTTCTAAGGTACTGACATTGTTAATTAGTGAAAGCGTTTCTTAAAAATCTGGACGTCTATTTCGGTTAAAACATTGTTATTTGTTTTTCTTTATTATTAACTTTGTTTTTCTGACAGAACAGTATTCAGTATTATTTCGGAGTCTAGAACTGTGCTCGGTATTTTGCAATTACCTCGCCCTCTACTGCGTGGAATCGAAAACATAAATTGGAAAATGTGGGTGTTTTTGTGTACATACATGGATTATTTTATTGTACGTATACGTATGTATTGGTTGACTGATAAGATGGATGGCTTAAATCGGATTGTGTGTAATAAGAGCAACCATGCTTTACCATGAGTGTCGTAAAAGCTGACATAGGGATAACCAGTCTCTGAGAAAACCGTGTAATCGATCCTTCGATATGATCATCTAAAATCTTAATATACTACCAACTCCGTGTACGTAAACTTTAAACTAGCCACCACCCAACCTTTGCAAAAGTAAGCCCTCAATTTCTTAAAAAGACGTCTGATATTTACCCCAGAACAACATGAAATCCAGACAGATTGGTACATGATATAGATCCTAAAACTTTGCTGCACCAAAAGCAATGTCATACCAAATGTATTGTTTTTCACAATTTAGGTTTGTATCTAGGAATGCATTTGGGGCGTTCAGCCAATGGTTGTTGTCTTAGGATGGTAATCGTTAGACTATGTAGGAGGCGTTCGGGGACGGCCTAAAAACTGAGGTAATTTACGGACGCCCAGCGCCCGTCTGCCTGGCTACCACTCTCAAGAAGAAAAACTGTGTTCGCATCTAATGGTAAATTAAGGCTAAGATTTCTTTAGAACCAGATTTCAGCCTGCTTACCTTCGAATACCTTTTATTTTACACTTTTGTTAGGTGAGATTACAGTCTAGATTATATAAAAACCAATACAATAACAAAAAATGGAACCGACTTCAACACCCAAAAGTGTGAAATAACTTGTTGAAGTCGGTACCGTGATTGTTCAAAAGTACCTACTATCACAATATTGTGGACATGGTACCGACTTCGACAAGTTATTTCACACTTTTGGGTGTTGAAGTCGGTTCCATTTTTTGTTAAATTTTTTTTTTCAATCTTTTTAGTGTAACTCAAAAACGGCTTGACCGATTTTGATGAAATTTAACATGTGACCAAACGACAAGCATCAGCTTTCAAACAAAAAAGAATTTTCAAAATCGGTTCACCCAGTCAAGAGATCTGAGGTAACAAACATAAAAAAAAAAAAAAAAAAAATACAGATGAACTGAGAACCTCCTCCTTTTTTGGAAGTCGGTTAAAAAATACAGTTGAATGTTTTGTTTCGTTTTAATATATAACCACTTCTTTCTATTATTCCTTGCTACTAAATGTATGGCATGAATAACCTGCAAATAGCATTAAATTAAAATTGATTAAAAATGTTATTAACTTAATCAATAAGTTATTGATAGATTCAATAATTTTCCAAAAATGCACGTAAGTGATATTGTGATTCCAGGTATCGACGACGGATGCAGCAGATAAGCCCTTTTTCGACGTATTTGCAGAACAACGTTGCACGCAGCCCTCATCAAAAGCACTCATACAATTTATGTCCGAAGTAGATGGTCAATGCAACTTCTTTGAAAAGTAAGTTAATGATGCAGCATTTACAAATGCAACTATGTCTATTGCTATTCCCAGTTTAGCTGCTACCTGCTTATAGCCATACATTGCTTGGAGCTAGGTTATAATGTCTGTTCCGTATCAAGCTGTCCAGGATGTAAATGGCGACTAACGGAAAAAAACTGCGCCTAAAAAGCACATGAAATCATCACGTCATACAAATACCATAATATTTTACTGTTAATCAAAGGTCCCACTTTGGCAGGCGTTTTGAGGAAAGCGGTGTAAGAAGGCAGTTTAAGACCTGCGGCGCGACAGTTCATGGTTATTACCGCTCAGCTATTATTGTTTCTTGCCACTAATTACTAAAGTAGGCATCACTAATGATAATAACACGAAATCTTCTTCTAGATTATAAACTTGAAGGATGGTTGACTACCTAGATATGTACCGACTCTAAATGCCATTACATCATGCCTATACCTTTACAAGCTTAAGTTTATTATTAGTGTAGTGTAAATAGAAAATTGCTTTCGAGGAAGTATTTCATTGGTTCTAATGTATTTCAACAGTGATTATTAGTACTCTACGGTCACGTTTAGTGATTTGCATAACAAATATTTGAATAGTGTGCTTCAATGTAGTTAAGAGCATGTACTAGGTACTGACAGTACTCATAGAAATTGATTGACGACCTTCAATCTCTTTCTTGTGGTCATTAAATAATAAATACATGCCAGGATGCTTGTCATTTCATTGTTTTACAGTAAAATAAATAATACAAAATTAGAGCTACACAATTCCTATTATGTCTTAGAAATTATGTTTCACCAGCGTATGAACTGGCCAGTAGAGATCTGCCTGTCTAATTTGTTAACGCTCACACGCAAAGTATTATACTTATATCTACATACATTGACATTCTGATTCTGATTTTGGAGCGCACGTAGCGAAGTTTGCTTAGCTTTCTTCACCGATCCGGAAGCTGTCCTTGAGAACCAGTAATTCCAAGTTAGCTTAAACAACATATTTTACCACTTCAACACTAATTACCATCAGGTGAGATAGTGGTCGAAGGCTAGAGCTACCAAATATATAAAAAAGAACATCAGCAACCAACACATAAACGGATCAGTAGATATGTACCTTTCCAATTTGTTAACGCTCACACGCTAAACATTATACGTATACCTACACACATTGACATACTTTACTTATTTGTCAGAAAGTCACAAAATTCTATGAGCCTCTATCGAATTTTGTGACTTGGAGTTTCTCATATTGTCTTAAAAATAATTTAGTAGGATCGTTCTCATCGTCATCTTATAATTTTTTAATCTCTATATTTTGCAGAAAGTCTATACAAGTCGTCTTCTCTAAAAACATAAAGGACAAGCAAGAGCATATTAAAAATATGTTACTATATATCATAGATATTTATGGAATAGTAACAAAGCAAATAATTGTACGAATGAGTTAAATTTTATTTTATATATCTTTTCAGGTATGGAGCTGATTGCAGTTTAGAACTGATGTTTCTGGCTACTCTTCGTGAACATCGACGGCAAAAACTTGGTTCGCTTCTCTGCAAAGCCTCATTGGACCTTGGAAGGAAACTAAAAGATGGACCTGTATCCCACATAAGTCTTCAAGATTTAGGACCAAAGTATAGCTATATGACACCAAGAGCTGTGACAACTAGAGTTCCCATAATCTGTCAGGCAATAGCAACATCCATAGCTACACAAAAAATAGGTAAATCTTTAGAATTCACAACACATTTGAGAGTGTCTTTTAAGGAATTCATGTACAATGGAAAGAATTATGTTGAAAGAGTGGGTTCTGACCCATATTGTGAAGGCATTGCTAGACCAATATAAAAATAAAAACGATTAAGAATTTCAATTTTAAGTGTCCTAAAAATTACAATCTTCAATGGTAGTCGTCGATATATAGTGATTTTTTATAAAAGAATCAAGAAACTTCCGGATGATTTATGTATATGGTATGAAAATCTCGTGATGGCTGACTATTTATGGGTTTATTGTTAAAGGCCCGTGGGATGCTGGGGTAGAATGACACCCCTACTCCCATTGTTACCTGTGGATGTAGTAAAAGGCAAATAAAGGTAAATTCATGAAGGTGGACAGCAGCGCCTTCTGAGGAACTGACATCTTAAACTGCGATCCCCAAGACGCCTGCCAAGCGTGGGGTTTATGGCAAATCGCCCCTTAATTGGGAGGCTGTGTTAAGACTTGGACAATCTGGTTGATACATTACATTATTGAAACATACTAAATAAAAAGTATTTCGATATTTAAGTCAGGGCTTATGGCAAAATGGATAAATAAAATGCATAGCATAATAAAATGAATTTAATAAAATTCTATATTTACAAAACTAAAGTTAAATTACTATGAATAATTTACTTATACAAGACGGCGTAGAAAATGACAGTTTATGATTTAATTACAACGTATCGATGGGTTGGAACAAAGCAACAATCGTCAAAATAAAATTATACAGGAAAAAAGATATTTTGAAGAATTACTAAAATACGAGGCGTATCAAACGGTTTGTATATCAAAAGATGGAGGAAAAAAGACTTAGTGAAAATCTAGATTAATTACTATACTGCGAGGCGTTTCAAACGGTTTGTATATCAAAAGATGGAGGAAAAAAGACTTAGTGAAAATCTAGATTAATTACTATACTGCGAGGCGTTTCAAACGGTTTGTATATCAAAAGATGGAGGAAAAAATACTTAGTGAAAATCTACATTAATAACTATACTGCGAGGCGTATCAAATGGTTTGTATATCAAAAGATGGAGGAAAAAAGACTTAGTGAAAATCTAGATTAATTACTATACTACGAGGCGTATCAAATGGTTTGTATATCAAAAGATGGAGGAAAAAATACTTAGTGAAAATCTACATTAATTACTATACTGCGAGGCGTATCAAATGGTTTGCATATCAAAAGATGGAGGAAAAAATACTAAGTGAAAATCTGCATTAATTACTATACTGCGAGGCGTATCAAATAGTTTGTATATCAAAAGATGGAGGAAAAAAGACTTAGTGAAAATCTAGATTAATTACTATACTACGAGGCGTATCAAACGGTTTTTTTAACAAGCGATGAGTATTTTTTTCTGGAGTAACATATGAACACAAAAACGTAAAAAAAAACACATTGCCACTTCATACCTACATTGAAAGTCGTTACTGTAAGAGTCTATTGTGGTTTTGTTCCGGTTAAAAGTGCAAAATCAATCAAACAGCAATCGTCTATTGCAACGTCATGCATACGAGTATGAAGGATGTATAGCGAATACGGTAATTGCGTTTTGCAGTGATGTTATATGCATTTAATGATCGACTTGGAAAATGTTCTCGTGAATGCTGTGTATTGTATGAATATGGTTGTATGGAATGGGTACAAGGTTTAGTACCTAGAGTATTACGTAAATGTCTCTCAATACATATTGTAGTGGAATTTACTTGTAAATAAGCATAAGAATATAATATTTTACAATACCCATACATTATATATTAATAGGTATTTTATAATTTGATGTATTTTAGTAGTATATTAAATATATGTATATGTTTAATATACTAGCCTGTACAAAATACATAAAATTATAAAATACCTATTAATATATATATATATTTTTCCGGCGGTATGCCTTTATTAAACAAAATACTATGAACTATATACAACACTACAGCTACTACAATAAAAGCATTTAGATACCTATAATATATATATATATATATATATATATATAAGCTGACTATTAATTCATCAACAATACTGCGGGGGATGGTCTAGAATCGATAACTGAATGTGATCCACTCATAATAAATTTTCACATAAACAAAATTAATACTAACTATTGCCTAAGCTGTGGCGCGTTGACTTTGAGAATGATAGCGACGACAACACTCGTGGCCGCCGTGGACTAGACTCACACATACACACACGTTCTAGGTATACCTACCAAGTTAATTACCCTCGCAATGCGTAGGTATACCTACCGAGTTCATTGCCCTACCAATGCGTTAGAATACCTAGAACGTGTGTGTATGTGTGAGTCTTGTCCACGGCGGCCGCGAGTGTTGTCGTCGCTATCATTCTCAAAGTCAACGCGCCACAGCTTAGGCAATAGTTAGTATTAATTTTGTTTATGTGAAAATTAATTATGAGTGGATCACATTCAGTTATCGATTCTACACCATCCCCCGCAGTATTGTTGATGAATTAATAGTCACCTTATATATGTATATATATATTTACATCCCAGATCCGTTTTGGAGTCTTCCTTATATATATTATATATATATATATATACATCCCGCAAACAATTAGACGTCCTCTGAAGAGAAAAGTGCATTTAAACTGACGTCCACCTGCTTTTGGCGTCCGCATACTGGACGCCACTTTGTTGGCCAGTGGCACTTACGTCCCATTGGTCCTGACTAGCCATAGGACAAATATCGATAGAAGCCAAAATATCACTTAAATAGCTGCAACAATATATTAAAAAGTTCGCGACGAAATCTTAGCGCAGGTGTGGCGCTGCTGTCGTGCGTATATTGAAAGCCGCATATTGCGGAGAGTTCCTGACTATGGATCCGCGTATTTGGCGTCCACAACTGCGACGTTGCCAGCTCGTTTGCAACAATCCAACAATAAATCACAATTATCACACGATATTTAAGCAAAACAATATATTCGCCTTAGGTGGTGTACGCGTTGCGTATCATTAGGAGCCCGAGTTCATTTAAACTTTTAAAAAGTCAGTAAATGTTACGAAAAAATATACGTACAGTCAGCCTCATTTGCCTGTAATTTATAATCTTCGATCATTAATATGTCTTTGTAATGAATGATTCACTGGCTCTCAAGGACTGAGCTGAGATGCTAACCTCTAGAATATTTGCTTGAGGTAGGTAGGTACCAACGTCGTAAAGGTTGCTATTTCTAAGACATTAGTAATGATAGCAAAATTGAATCAACTTATTGTTGTTGAATTATTGTTTTCCAAAAAAATATTATACATCATCAAGACTGAATAAGTAATTTTTGTAGCTAATTTTTCTATTGCTATTAGACTGAATCGTAGGTATTAATTCGTCGTGAACGTTAATTACTAAGTAGGTACTTACTTACTTGGTAGCATAAAAATAACAACTTTGCCCAGGTTCTAAATAGCGAGCTATCTTTTGAAATCATTTCGTAGGTAGCAACCTATACCCGCAACTTTTAGCGTGAACTGGGCATGAAGGTTATAAGAAGCCATGTCATGCACCCTATGACCCTATGTGGAACAACACTCCACTCACATCATTTCAACATGAAATGTGAATTCACCTCAATATTGTTATTATAATAATAATAAATAATAATAATATAATAGATTACGTATCTGTAAATACCTCTACCGTAAAATCCCTGCTCGTCACTCCAAGATATTGGTTTTACCTTACTGAAATATGAAATCTCTACAACATACTCGGCTTGTACACCTATCCCTACCAAGGTTTCCACTTGAATATACCGGTTGTGACAGATGTAAACTTAAGTTCACTTATCCCTATATAGTATAAGTAATAATAACTATGTATAAGATAATGATAGCAATTACATTATCACCTAGCCACGTTTTTGTATGAATGAGCATGATATAAAAACTATTGAAATATAATTATTTCATATAGCCAGTTTTACCCGCGCGCTGATGAAAAACGGTGATGATGGTGATGATGAACAGTAGTCTATATGTTAATCCAGGTAAAAGCTATCTCCATACCAAATTTCATCCAAATCCATCCAGCCGTTTAGGTGTGAAGAAGTAACACACATACTCACAGACTTTCGACACATACCTACCTATTTTTTATTAGTGTGATTACAAAGATTTTTATTTATAGTAATTAACTTAAAATTAAATTATTTCCAATAAAAATCAATAACTAATCATAGGTTATTTTTGATTAGGTAAGTGCCTACAATCATTGCTAAGTTTACCAGATAAAATTTCGTACTACCTCATACCTACCTACTACAAATATATACCTATACTTATTCTATGAATTTACGTAGGTAGATACATAGTACTAACTTAATTATTTGTTGTGATCTTATAGCTATGTAGGTAGATAGGTATGCAATGCAATGCGCGCCCGCGAATGTCGATTTGACATCGTTGACAGTTGCGTACCTAGGCAGGCCTATATGATAAATGATAATTATATCGTAGATAGAGCTTCTAACCCTTTACTACTTTGTGGTAGGTTTACTTTATCGAAGGTAGCTATATTACTGCTAAGACTATATGTAAAGTGTTATTCTATCTTGATGATTAGGTAGTTGGCAGTGAATAACAATAGTTCCCGTAAGTGGCAAGAATCACTAAAACGGGGGAAGGATTTTAAAAAAAAATTTACTGACTTCAACACTCAAAAGTGTAAAATAACTTGTCGACGTCGGTACCATGCGCACAATAATATGACAATTGGTTCATTCAAACTAGCATGGCACCGACTTCAACCAATTATTTCACTGTTTGGAGTGTTGAAGTCGGTTCCATTTTTTGGTAAAATACCTTCTTCTTTTTAGTGACCCTTGCCACTTCGAGAATTCACAAAATGCCCATATATATATATATATATATATAATATGTATAAATAAACTGTACATTAAATACATACGTTCTAACAATTTGAGGGCCCGCCACCCAGCTCCCGAGTACGAGAGTAATTTGTTCATGTACCCATGACTCGCTTCCCGAGTCGTGCCTATATGTAGTGTAAATTAAAACACGATGATAAAGCTGCAAAATATGTTTAGTAAATTCTTTAAATAAAGGAGAAATCGGACACCCAATAGCTTTATACGGACGACCAATAGCTATATACGGAAGCTCAATTGCTATATACGGATGTCCAATTCAAATTTAGTGGGATAGTCAAGAGAAGTTAATTAACAATATTTCTTCCTAATATAATATCTAATATATAATCTTTATAATCTAATATCGATTTTTCGATATTTTAGTTACCAAATTTACGACTTATAAATTTCCTCAATTTTGAAATTTAATCAACATATTTACATATAGACTAGACTTAAATATGTAATGACGATACCACCCACCAGTGTGGAATCCGAAAGACCTTTTTACTCCGCTGCCTAGACTTGCAATAGCTTAAAGTCAGTAGCTACCCTTATAAAAGAAAGTTATTTTTATTCATGTATTATTTTGTTTGGTAGAAATCTTTATGAATCTTTATGTGTTGATATTTTTAGAAATAGCAATGTTTAGCTGTTAGTAGAAAAATAATACATAAATAATATTAATAATGTCACCCCCCGATTGCTACCTGTGGGTGTCATAAGAGGCCACTGAAGGTATTTTTTTTGTGGGATAGTAGGGCAAACTACCAGGCGGCTCACCTGATGGTAAGTGATTACCGTCACCTACAAACATCCGCAACACCAGACGCGAATGAAAAACGGTGGTTCAGGCTTAAATTTATTTTTTTAAGCCTGATAGGTTTTTGCCTTTAAGCCTTTGACCACTATCTCACCTGATGGTAAGTGATGATGTGGTCGAGGATGTTGTTCAGACTAACCTAGAGTTACTGGCTCTCAAGGACAGCTGTCGGAACACACCGTTAGGTGCTTGGCGACAGAAAAGCTGCTAAATATGTTGAGTAAATTCTTTATATAAAGGAGAAATCGGACATCCATTAGCTTTATACGGACGACCAATAGCTATATATGGACGCTCAATTGCTATATACGGAAGTCTAATTCAAATCTAGTGGGATCGTCAAGAGAAGTTGATTAAACATATTTCTTCCTACTGCCAATAATTCCCATTTGTCCCGGGGAAATCTGTGGGGACAAATGGGAATAATCCAATATGGTGCAGCACAATTGGCAACAAAATTTCCACCATACAGTATTTTGTAGCCAAACAGTACTGCCTCACATAGTGCCGTATTTTTATAATAAAAGTAGCCAGGTTATTGGACGTCCGTATACAGCTATTAGGCGTCCGTATATAATATTGGACGTCCATATATAATATTGGACTTCTATATATAATATTAGACGTCCATATATAATATTGGACGTCCATATATATAATATTGGACGTCCATATATAATATTGGACGTCCATATATAATATTGGACGTCCATATATAATATTGGTTCAGGCCATGGTACGATACAATTCCAATTTTATCATACCTATATTTATATTTAACCCACAAATGAAGTTATTACGTACCTAATTAAGCAATATTCTTCTTAAATTTATAAAAAAAATAGACTAGACAAACATGTACATATTATATGCTTGTTACCAATAGCTTTATACGGACGCTCAATTGCTATATACGGATGTCTAATTCAAATCTATAGTCTATTTTTTTAGCAAACGAGTACCGAAAATTTTACTGCGTTGCTATTGGCCCGCGTAATCAAGGTAAAATTCGTTCCACACGAACTCTGTAGTTACATGTAGGTATATGCAATTCGAAAAATATTGCTTGTAACGAATCAATATTAAAGTGGCAACTTTTGAATTAGGGTAAGCAAAACAAAGATCGTTTCGGAAAAAATGTTGTTGCTAAGTCAACAAATCGTCTCGTCATACGTTTGCCGACGTATCACTGTGAGCTCAACAATTGCACTCGTTTGGTTTCAAGTGAAGGGCTATGGCAGGATATGACAAAAGTTATAAAATTTATGAAGTCTGAACTCTTTTGTTACAAGGAGTAGATAAAGGGAATAGATAAAAATGGTGCTCTTGTCTCAATCATGTAATAACTAAGATAGAAACAAAAATGTACGGAACCGACAATCATGTACAAAATGTGTTGAACAATTTATTATTGACGTATCTGCAGAAAGTTCATCAGAAGGATGACGAAAATTTTTAAGATTACAAGAATTGTAGTAGAATTATTTGATTTATATGTTGAATTGCATAATATATATACTATTACAATATTGTTTTATATCATGAACGCGAACAGAAAATTTCGTTACGAATATACTCAGCATGCAAATTTAAATCGTAAAATAATAACGTAATTTTTTCTACGGTAAATTTTAGAAGTATTCAATATGATCGGGCTTTGACAATTTCAAAACAAGAACAAAGACATTGACCAATGACGGCAATTACCCATCTCACTCTGTCAATATCAGAAATGTGCGAGAGACATACTCAGTACTCGTTTGTTAAAAAAAAACAGACTATAGTGGGATAGTCAAGAGAATTTGAATAAAAATATTATAAAGTTATTTTATTACCAATTTGTAATTGTTGTGATCGTAATTATAACAATTTAAGTCTGAAAATTCTGCTTTACTAGTTCTTAAATTAATTTTCACGTCCAGCACTATGTGCTGACATATAAGGTGATTTTATTAATATTTGTGACATTGATTAGTTATAGTAGTTGATAATCTGTTGTGAAAATAACTTTTGTTAACAATATACGGCGAAGTTGACAAATTGTTAAAGGCATAAACTTTTAACAATAGTGCGTGAATTGTCTCAACCTTACTCTAAATCTAAGATGTTTTATAATTACAGTATCTAAGTACTTACCTAAGTTGTGTATCTAGCACGAAGTGCCAAAGTTGTTCCTATATAATGTGGATATTAATTTATCAACAATACTGCGGGGGATGGTGTAGAATTGATAACGGAATATGTTCCACTCTTTTTTAATATTCACATACACAAAAAGTCTGTACTATTGCTTAAGCTATGGCACGTTGGCTTTGGGAATACTAGCAAAGACAACCGCGGTCTACGAACACGGTGTATCTACTCTATTCACACACACGCACGATTGCTACGCGAAGTCAATGAACTGCTATACTAGGCACAATAGACAGCTGTTTTGTGTACCTATTCTGCCTAGTCGGTCTTTGGCGGCTTGCGACAAAAGAACGCGCGACGCGGTAGCGGTTTATCACAATATGGCATACCTAAGTAGCTGCAACACAATACAGTACGTACCTACGTAAACTTGAAATTAAAAAAAATGTAGGTAAGTAAATTTTTTTTATCATTTAGATGAGTTTAATCGATTGGCGATTATGCAAAGCATTCGACAGTCTAGCTAGATTGGCCGGTAAGACCTTCGCGTTCGTCAGAATAGGTACGTGAAACAGCTTCGTCTATCACTAGGGCAAAACAGCTGTTTTGCCATAATGATAGCGTCTAATTGACATCGGGTAGCGTTCGTACATGTGAGAATGGAGTAAACCGCGGTTCTCGATATCATACTAAAAGGCAACGCGCCGCGCTTAGAAAATAGTTATACTGATTTTTTTGTATGTGAAAATTAAACATGAGTGGAACACATGCCGTTATCGATTCTACACCATCCCCCGCAGTATTGTTTATGAATTAATGTCAACCTTATATAATAAACGTTGTGTTGTTAATTTTTTGTTGATAAAACTAATCAACGCTTGTTTTCTTATTTCTAGCTCTTGCGTATTAGCGTTCTAAGTGCTTAGCTAAGTTGTGTGTCTAGCACGAAGTGCCATAGTTGTACCTACATAATAAACGTTGTGTTGTTGGTGTTGTTGACAAAATTAATCAACGTTTGTCTTCTTATTTCTAGCTCTTGCGTCTTAGCGTATTATAAGTCTACTCTCTCTCTCTAAAACACGGAATAAAAGTGATACATCTACATGTTTTTTGTTTTTATTTATTTACCTAATATGGGTTACCCTGAAATATAAATATTACATATAGGTACACTATGCACACTAACTTATTCTTTACTTTACCTACACACAAACTACCTACTACAAAAAACCCACCTATTACACTAAATAGTCAAATTATCACACTTTCTATATTGATTCTGCAACAAACTAGCCACAGTTTAATCATATGTGCCGTTTGCGGTGAAGTGTCACAGGTCCGTTCTGTACTTCTGTACAACATCTTGTCCTGCATGATTTATTTGTACCTACCAACTACCTGCGCCCCGCAGTTTTACCCGCGCGCTGATGAAAAAGGGTGATGATGGTGATGATGAACAGTAGTCTTTATGTTAATCCAGGGTATAAGCTATCTCCATACCAAATCCATCCAGCCGTTTAGGCGTGAAGAAGTAACACACATACCCACAAACTTTCGACACATACCTACCTATTTAAAATATTTTTGTTTGCGATATATCAATGAAAGCCGAACCATGCCGAACGAATTACTATGTTTGACGACGGACGGAGATAGTGTCTCAAGCTACGTCACGATGTGTGTAGGTTCTTCAGATAAAATAATATTTTAAATTCACAGAGCAATAAATTTTTGCGGAGAGTAGGTACCTATTACCTGTAGTACCTATATATACGTTAGGTACGTTGCTCGTGTGAGATAATATGATGAATAGATTACAATATATGATCGCCCTAAATAAATATGTAATATATTACATACCTACCTATTTAGGGCGATCCTTCTGTTGTTCTTTGTTTTTAGTCATCTTTCGTTTTATAATAACATTAGTAGGTAGATACTGTTTCAATATTGCAAGTGACATGATTGTCATTGATTACATTTCTTATAAAATTGTGTTTTATCTCTGAAACATATAGGTATGTTTATGGCATCAATATGAAAAGAACAAACTACTACATTTACTACGAACAAATAATTTTACTTAATATTTACAATAATTATTTATTACATAATTTGTAACTTACTGCATTTACTAAAACATATTTTGTAAAACAGTGACGGCTCAGTGGCATTAGCTATGGACTGCCGGGCAGCAGGTCTATGGTTCGAATCCCGCCGCGGGCTTGAGCTTTACCACTGGGTAGAAGGGCATTATGCGAATGCTCGCTTGGCTAGCTACCACCCTGAAGTAGAAATTCTGTCACTTAACACTTAACGGGAAGCAGTGATGGCTCATAGCTATGGACTGCCGCGCAGCAGGTCTATGGTTCAAATCCCGCCGCGTGCATGAACTTCATCGCATGGTGGAAGGGTTTCAAAATCTGTCTCTAAGCGGTAATCACGATGTCATCGTGGATCTACCAATTCTGGTAGAACATATATGAAAAAAAGGCCCAAAAATTTCGGACTGGGTAGGTAGGTAACTGATTTAAATTATTTTCAATAAAATTCAAAAACTAATCATAGGTTAAAATTGATTAGGTAAGTGCCTACAATCATCGCTAAGTTTACCATATAAACTTTCGTACTACCTTATACCTACTACAAATATATACCTACACTTATTCTATGAATTTACGTAGGTAGATACATAGTACTAACTTTATTATTTGTTGTGATCTTATAGCTATGTAGGTAGATAGGTATGCAATGCAATGCGCAATGTCGATTTGTTATCGCTGACAGTTGCGTACCTAGGCAGGCCTATATGATAAATGATAATTATATCGTAGATAGAGCTTTTAACTCTTTAATACTTTGTGTTAGGTAGGTACTTTCTCAAAGGTAGCTATATTTCTGCTTAGACTATATGTAAAGTTTTATTCTATCTTGATGATTAGGTAATTGGCAGTGAATAACAATCGTTCCCGTAAGTGTTATTCTTGCTACTTCATGCGATTTATTGTGCAAAAATCTCAGAAACAGGAGCTAAATTTTCTTTATCTTATTATAAACTATTTGTGTACTTAACTTTATCAAAATCCATTGTTCCTACGTGTAGATAGATAATAAATTATATAAAAATATCGGGCATCCGTATATATATAGATTTGACCAAATTGTTATAAATGTACATACAAGCGATTGTCAAAGAAAGAGAAAGTAAACATAAAGATGGCAACGTCGCACTCACAAATGTCGTTCATCCTATGAGGACGCTAAATAGTCGAGACCATAGGTAAATCACGATCAATATATCCAGGACGCCTATAATTTATGACCATGGTTCGGGGTTCAAAAATGTTGCGGCACGAACGCAAGAAGAATATCGCGAAAAATAAAATTATCGGAAAATGACGTATCTCACGGAGCTGGCAATCGAAGAGCTAAGCAATATTCATTAAGACATGTTAAAAAAAGCAATGGGAACTGGAGGACGTCGTAATAATGCACCACGTGCATGACGCCAAAAAGCTTCAAGGATGTAAATATATATACATATTTATATATATATATATATATACATTATTTACTCTCGGTAATTTTTACTGCGTTATTTACTCTTCAAACTTTTCTGCATAGATTGAATGGTGGAGAAAATAATGCTTCTAGCATTAAGTCCGCCTTATGTATTTTTATTAAAACTAGTAACAGTCATAACAATTTTAAATAAATTGACTATTAGCCATATCTCAGTGTATTTATCTAAATATATATGAAAAACACAATTTCATCATAATTTGTTTATTTACAATAAAACCACATTATATACAATGTTATCCTGACAACATTGTATGTAAAAACTTACACACATTGTTTTTTTTTTACTGAAGGCTTAGACACTGCATAATGAAATCATACGAAAAACAGTCGCACTTACCATTACCAATACACCCATTAATCATAACAATAACGTTGTCCTTAGGTTAATAACCTAAGGACAACGTTATTGTTATGAAACTTTTTTACGGTCTAAACTGTGTTAAATTTATACGAATTTCAACCCCTTTTCCTTCTATTCTACGTAAATTAAACCAGAAACAATATTACAAACTTGGTAGGTAAGTAAAAAGAAATATTAGCATTAAGGAATTCTTAAGGAAATAGTGTGTCTTCTTGGGAATGGTGTTTTGCTACTAAATCCTCATCGTTTTTGCATACCAAAGCCTCATAAAAAGCATGGGAGTGACGTGGAATGCGATGATTTTTACAAAGATTTAACAAGTATGCTCTTCGCAGCTCGGAAACGACTGGAATTTGAGCAGTAAGAGTAGCAGCAGAACGAATTGTTTATGCACCTCGTGTACGTCCTCTTCGTGGGCGTCCACCTCGTACCCGGGTTCCGTCTATATGATAATATAGACACACTCTTGATTTACCTTCAAAGCTGTATTAAAACTTCAGTATTTCATGAATATGACACGCAACCACTTCCATACTATTGGACCACAATATTTTAATAATTTTCTTTGAGTCAGCCTTAAGCACTTAAATATCGCCAAAGTCAGATAAATCCAACTCTATGATAATATATTTCTCGCACTAACTTTGAAATTCATTGCAACTGCGTATATTTGTTCTGGTTTGTATATAAATGTATTTTTCTTTTTAGTTCTCTCCTTTATATTACTGCGCACTTATGATAATTTTCAATAAACTTTATTAAGCAACTCCCGACTTCGCTTAGTCCTCTTTTCGCTAGTGCAATAGGTAACGCCTGCTTTGCAGTAATAGCAAATGACTGGAGCAAATGGTGGGATAAAAGGGAGACCTGGCTCAACAGACTGATGTCAGATCTTATCTCAAAACATTTAGCTACTCTAGCAGAACCATAATTAGAACTATCTTTCTACATAAAAATCGCACGTATCACGGGTCGCTAGAATATTATTTCTCTCACAACAAAGTACGACATTAGAATGTACGCCAACTCTTTTAAATACTTTCGTTTATGGTACACCGATTACCTTTCGGGTGTTGTAGTAGTCAAAATGATACAGTCCCGGTTTTGTGTGTTGTATATTGTTTTTTATGTTATGATATAACGTGACAGACAGAAAAAGCCATCTTAAGAGATTTTTTTGAATTTCTGAAATACCTACTATATGTTACTATAGACTCGCCTGATGGTAAGTGGTGATGACATTATTATCAACAGCCATGAACACCGTTGCACCGTGCACCGTTGAGCCACAGCCATTATGGGGCTTGGCCATTATTGCCATCCTTGGTAGTCTAGCGGATTGCACCGTAAGATTTTCAGGGAGTTCTTAAGAACCTTCTGCTGTGGCACCTTTTGTCACCTATTACGTTATTGGGTGTTGCAATTCTAGTACGGCGCCTTATGGAGGAATCGAGGATGGTAAAATAGGCTAGGTTAAGCCTGATATTGTACCGGCGATGTTTAGTATCTTTGATATGAAGTATTTTCATTGAACAAATAAATGTATTACTTTATAAATTATATCTTTTTAAATTATGATGGCCATTTTTGATTACACGAATATGAATTTCATTTACCATGCAGTTATTATATTAACGGTATTAACTAATGGGACGGCTAAGACCCGTGTTATATTTACCGTAAAGATAGCAACCAGTTTCAGACTGTTTTGAAGACCTTCGTCAGGGAGGCACGATAGCGCGATGCGTTGAGTAGAAACTTATCTTACTATCTTCCCGGTAAATATAACGTAGCTTCTAGACGGTTCGTAATAAGTTAATATGGATAAAACTAGCGATAGTTTTCAAAGTGACGTTTAGTAACAATTCCAGAATTCACAGATTTTCAACGAGTCCGTGACCATAATTAGAACTATCTTTGGATTGGAACGTGGCGCCTACATCGGAACTGGAAATATCGGGCACTCAAAAGGACTTTTATAGTAAGATATCCGTATATTCGTATAGATATTTCTTGTTTTACATAGACCTTCACTTGCCCATCAAATTATTAATGGAACACGTATTACTCCAAAATGAGCCACCAGGGACTTGACTTGTCGCTGTCTGTTGAGTCCTAATTGCATCGTCCAACTTCGAGCAAATTGGTTCTTGTTAATTGATTCCAATTCTACTCTGATTCGATGTCGTCATACTGATTTCCCATTAGTCTTGATTGTATCGATTCTCGTACTATTTCAATTATGAAAGGCGCAGTATTCCACCACCTATTTTAGCTGATTTCAGATAGATATACTATGTAGTGAAAGAAGAGATGATTCAGGATTGATTCATTATATATTTACAAATTTTAAGAGCACACAATATTCAATCATTTATAATAGGCTTCGAACCAAGTCCCCCAGTTTTACGCATCTCGTACTTTAAGCACTCGGCCACAGAGACTGATCTGATAGTTGAGGGGACCGTGCAGGCATTAACCAGACTACTGGACTTCATGGGACCGAAAGAAGTGCTTTTTCAAAACATTACTCTCGTAATTATGCTTCCACTATAATAATCAAATCAATAACTAAAGCAAGTCTAATGTTCTAGGAGAAAACTAAAATAGTATTGTAAATTTGTAGCTATCAATCTATAATATATGTTTATATCAGTACTAATATTATAAATGCGAAAGTAACTCGGTCTGTCTATCTGTCTGTCTGTCTGTTACGCTTTCATGCCAAAACTACTGGACCGATTTGAATGAATTTTGGTATGGAAATAGCTTGAGACCAGGGAACAAAACATAGGATAGTTTTTATCCAACTGCGCAAAAAGAGGTTAATGAATAATAAATAATTTTGCGCGATAACCGACATACGCGCGGGTGGAGCCGCGCCCGGAAAGCTAGTATATTATAACTGACACGTATGCGGCGCTAGTTTTGCAACAGCGACTCCCAAATTATTTTAGGCATACAGCGAACACAGACTAGAAATAATACAGATAAATTAAGTGCTGCATTCGCGGAAAGAAATGAAAACCTTTACCGGTGAACATAAAAGATACAAATAGACGATCATACAAATTTTAGAAATGTTCTTTATCAATTTCTTATTTTGTGCAAAGTACTCGCTACAGTTTCGATAGTAAAGAAAAAACTTTTTCCATTTACTTGTTTCGCCGAAGATCGACATCCACTGATAAGAGTGCGAATGAAACAGTTGCGAACATTTATGTAAACAAAAATCTTCTAATATAATTATTGCATGAATAGCGGTTTGAAAAAAAATGCTGTAAATTATCGGTTTTTTATACCCACCTACTGTATAACGATGAGGAAATGAGGTGATGGAGATGATGAGATGGAGAGAAGGAGATGGAGATGACGACATGAAGATGAGGAGATGGAGATAAGGAAATGAGGGGATGGAGATGAAAATATGTAGAAAAGGAGATCGAAATGACAACTTCATTGCGGGATATAATCTGGAACGAGGGAATTCGCCTAAGGACCAGTCACACACATACAACTTTCGTAATTTTCAAATTAAAGTGGCAATAGGCAGGCCACATTGTTCGAAAACCGATGGAAAAGAAATGGTAAAAGTGCCTACAACCATTCATTGTCGCGTTCCATGCCATGGGGGAGGTATTTGTTCAACAATAAAAGTCTTCCGGCTCATGATAAATACTGCTAACATGCTAGGCATACTGCCAAGTAATGCTGTAGCAATTAGACTGCGTATGGGCCTGCAATGGCCTTAAGGTTGCCTAAATTCTTTCGTTAAAAATTTCTAAATTTTTTAGATGTAGCACCTGTAGTGTTGTAGGTATAAAGTATTTTCTAAACAGTCTTGAATACCGTCTATTTCTAAAATGAGCTCAGCACTCGGCACATTCTTCTTCTACTCCCCTCCAAGCAATGGCAGTCTCAAGTCGTTGACCTATCTAGATGATTATTAGTGAGCCTTAGTACACATATTATGCCTCAGGCAGTAATCTGGACTTGATTATGTTACGACCCAATATTACAGGCAGTCACGGTACATACATTTCCATAATAAAATTTAGCTGTTCTGTGACTACGTAAGTATTTCTCGATAGTCTCGACAATGTCTTTCTCGACATGACAAGAAAACCCACTCATCAAGACAAAGTCTACAGTACTCGAACGGTTTCTATTCAACCGTCAGACTAGTATTCAATTGAAATCGATCCTCTTCAAATTGTTTGTGAAACTCGCTTCTGCAACGTAATGATCAATTAGTGGAGTTTGCATTGTGTTTTTGCTATTGTATTCTAAGGTCACTAGATTTCCTTTAATATATTTGTAGTCATGGTATGGTTTTATGAAGTCTTGTTTTGCAAGGATTTTAGCGTTGTTTTGATTGGGTTTTCTGATATTCTTTTGTCAGTAAGATTATCATAAGCATCAGTATTCTCGACAACTGACAATTTATTATTAAATTTATGCATGTAAGTTTTTTAAAGGAAAGTCTTAGTCCAAAATCTCACCTGATGTAGGCAGTGGTTGTAGAAGGTAGAAAAATGATGGTAGACTTTAAATAGGACAGCTGCCGAAACAAACTCTTAGGTTTTAATATTTTGCAGTGACGCATGTTCTGCGAATTATATTACAAAATTACAACGAGAGGAATATTATAATATAATTCGCATATTATAATTATTGCTTTTATTGATGAAATAGAAAATATCGATATTTTGTTTTATCTTAGGAACTAATCTCAATGAAATGGATGAGCGAGATATGTGTATCGTTTGGAGTGAGAGAGTGAAAGAGATCGCAGTGTAATGGTGATCGGAACGTCTCCTGGCGGTTCGGTGGTTACACGAATTGCTTATTTATCTTTCTTATTTATTTTTACTTATCTTTCTTACAATAGATATGACGCATAATATTTGAACGTTCTTTCCTTGTCATTACAAACTGCATATACATGTGCGTAGGTATGGGGATAGGTAAATTCTAGTAAGATTTTAGAGCATTGGTGTTCGGATATAACTACTCTAATATTTCAACTCTCTGGCCGTTGGCCTTTGTTTCACTCTTTATAATGACTATCGCTTGTTGCTCACAGGATGTATTGTGTCACTTTCTAACAATAATGACCACAGTCGGCAATATTTGAAATCAATATAGGTCACTAAGACTTACTTTTTCCAGTAATGGTACTTTTTGAAGAAAGGGTCGGCGCATCTGTACATGCATTTTCCAAGTTCTTCACCCCTGACGCCCCGTGACTTTTTTTTGTACTTATTTGTTTTCCAATACCTAAACATCCCACCCTCATATTCCCATACCCCAATAAATCACCTATACTTACCATACAAATTTAACAATTTCATCCATTTAGTTTGAGTTGATCATATATTAATATATGTTTTTATTAATGAATAGATTCAGGCGTAACTTTGCGGAAATCCATGTTTAATAATAACAAATACTTTTAAACCTATCCTAAAAATACATTAAAAAATATTTAAATAAAACACTTAAAAAAGCATAAAATTATATAGTGACAATTCCGCCTAATTTTCCTGTTATTTACGTGACGTCACAAAAATCACGCAGCCTAACCGGAAGAATACCCGACTAGTTTCGCTTCTAAAGAAATACGTCGACTTGAACACCTTGCTCCTTATATTTTTGTAGTTGGTTAAAAACGCGAAACGTTTGAAAACAAAAACACCTCAACATCGATAAAATTGATAAAAATATTAATTTATTTCATATAATGTCTAAATAACCTATTGATTAACGCTGAGATGTTATTATGCAAATTAAAAATACATTAACTGCTACTCTGTCGCATATAAATAGATCTTACATGTGGGTATACCATTATATCGTATCTTATTGAGTGCGACAGTAATATTCATGTTTACTAAAGCACATTAAAGCGATCTCAATGGTTCTCGGATCGGATTCACTTTGCATAGCACTTGAAATTCAAATGGTGCAGTTCATATCAGAGGAACCCCTTGTCTAAGTGCCTCCGTTGCTATGCCAACGCTGTCTGCAATATGCCTCACGATTGTTTATTTAACCTTGCAGTACGTAAACTTGGTTATATTCTAGTTTATTTATTTACGTGTTTCCTTTCACAGATTTGCATGCTTGGAAATGGTTTATCGTGTTCTCTCATGAAAAACTCGGCAAGTCGGGGTAAGAAGTTTTTTTTTTATGTTATCGTGACAGCAAGCTCGAGGCCCACCTTTTTTTTTTTTTTTTTTATTTACGTGTGAAAAATGCATTTACGCATTCCCGTCCACCTCGGGGAAGGTGGCCGGGATATGTCGGACTCGACACCAACTACTCCCACAGCAGCAAGTGCCCCTACCGACTAAATAACACACGGTGTTCCAACTCTACCGCTTCTCGGCGGGCCGCAGGGACGCTTTAGCTCTCAACTACGAACCCGCCACGGTTGTCCGTTGCCGGACCCCTCCTGGGGTGCTACCCCTCACGACGCACCAGAACACATGGCACGTCGCTACCACCCGGGGACCAAGCCTGCAAATGGGCGTCAGACAACCCCGCTTCTGACGCCCGAGGTCCCCCTGCGACGGGTCAGATAAGTAGCCCCGTCGCCTGCTACTTCGGCCGCAGAGGATAGGGAGAACAGCGCCTCGCTATACCGACACTCTTCTTCCCCTGCGGCCCCTCCGCGTCCGCCATCCACGGTGGCGACCCCGCCGTGGCCACGGAAGGTAGGGAGAGCGGCGCACCGTAATACCGGCACTCCTCTCCCGCCGTGGCCCCTCACCGTCAGCTGTGGTGTCGCCCATACAACACCACAGCCCACCTCAGATGCGGTGCTGCCCATACAGCACCGCAGTCTACCCTTTGCCGCTCCATACTGGACTTAGAGGCAAAGCCCAGTGGAGCGGCCCCTCTGGGGCCGGCCGACTGCCCAAGCCGACACGGCCCCTGGTTCCTCTTAGCTTCACCGTGGGTGACGAAGCCACGGCTACTAAGCCCCACCGCCACGACAAGGCGGGAACCGTCGGGGGGAAGCTCGAGGCCCACCTGACTTAACGTGGACTAACCTCTATTTTTTTTTTCTATATATTATGATTACAAGCACTACCGCGTACTAAGCGAAAATCATAAATTTATATTGGAATACAAAATGTTTTGCCCCGGGCGGGAATTGAACCCGCGTCCTTCCGATTTCGCGCCGGATGCTTTATCTATTAAGCTACCGGGTTACGGCTGTGTCGCCGAAATTTCGTACTCCAATCGTATTTCTTAAACCGTCATAGGGGACGGTGCGCGGCTATCAACCAGACTACTTGTTTTTTTTATAATATCAATGATTATATTACATTGTTTTATTCAATACTAGCGACCCGCCCCGGCTTCCCATGGGTGCAATGCTGATATTAAATATACTACAGAATGTCCTTATATACAATGTTAAAAAATAAAAGATAAAAAATGGTTTTTGTGGGTTATCCTTAAGAGATAGACATATATCATTGTAACTTTTTTGTAGACCTTTTCAAGGAGTACAATAATGTAGTACATTATTTTGTACTATCTCGTAGAATTCAGCCAGCGTAAAAAATAAAATAATTAAATGTAAGCGAAGAAAAGTGTGTTTATTTACAACATTACATAAGAAACCTTTAATATTACCAGTGTTCCTCTACTATATTATGCATGTATTATACATATAAACCTTTCTCTTGAATCACTCTATCTATTTAAAAATACACATCAAAATCCGTATCGTTGTTTTAAAGATCTAAGCATACAGACATACAGCGGGAAGTGACTTTGTTTTATACTATGTAGTCACAATTGAAAAAGGTTTGTGTAACCATAACCAACGTGAACTCTCAATTTTTTTTTAATAGTATCAAAGATTTTTTTTCATCACACTCACCTAAATTTGGGCATTTTCAAGTGTTAAGCTTTTCAAGCTGGTGAAGCGTTAATGCCTTATTTATGTAATAATTTTCCTTCTCATTATAATACTCCTATATCTTAGTTCTAAGTTGATGAACCTTCAGGATAGCGCCAATATGCTGCAGAGCCCATCGTATCATCTGCTTTCTGAGTTTTAGCTCATCGGATCCCAGAGATGGCGTTAGCAGTGTCGTCGGTAGACATTTGATGTTATAATCTACCTACAAAAAGCCATACAAGGCGCTCGCAACGAATATTTTGGTATAGGAGGTAAAGTGTAGACATTCCACTTCGTGTTTCCTTCGCTAAAGAACGCACATCGCCGTTCTGTTTTAATGTTATTTATCTGATTGAACACTTGAAGACTCATAAAATAACCTCTAATGTATACTTATGATTGTATGGTCATCACAGTGAAGTGAGTGAAATATAATTTGGGCAAGACTTTCTCCCGATTATTTGGGATTTGTGTGTCGCCGGCCGGTCGCCATAAGAACGCCAAGAACGACGTCTGCTGTAAATCCCAACTTGAAGGGTTTGTAGGCATAAACGAGGATTGCTTAAGGTACGTGGGCTATTTACTACTGCATTGTGTATGTATTGGTGTTTTCAGGGAGGTTCATCAATTTGCTCTAAAGGTCAGCCATAAATTTTAGGCGCCATTGACCCCAACTTATTATACTGTACGCAAGTACAAATCAGGTGTAGGCTATTTACACGCCTCACCATAATTAATGGTCCTTCACCGCCGTATATGTGAATCACATAGAAATGTACGTAATATTTGGTAAAATCTAGTAGCGCACATATCTTATTTCATAATTTTTACGTAAACTTTTGGTAAAATTATGTCCATAAACTTTGATAACATAACGCATATAAAATACATTTTACGTAGTTTGCTTTGGTAAAATTGTATATTGTTTATTTCCCTTGCATATTATGTCATTAATTCATAGCACATAATACATAGGAACGTAATTGTATAACATTCATAAGAACGTATTACGTATATATATGGTAAACGTTCTAAGCTAACATAAATAACTTAAACTTGTGATACCTACCACTACACGTCATTTTATAAATCGCACTCGGTAGGTATATAAGTTTTATGATTTATCTTTGTAGTCAAGGTTTGAGTTATTCTTAGCTTACATAATATCTAATAACCTTAAATATGGCGCAATCACAATCAAGTCAAGAAGATTTATTAACTATTCTTAATGAAAAGAAGGAGTTATTATTTAAACGCATTAATCGATTATATAATTCATCGAAAAATATTTCCTCTTTCGAATGTTCAAGGAAGAGTGAAAACTCTATGAGTGAATCCGAGACTATTGATAATATTCGTGATAAATTTGAATCTCTTATCGATCGCATAAATCAAATAAATATAAGTTTGAAACCTGGTATTAAGCCCGATTATGCTTGTTTAGAATCATTCGAGGATTTGTATACTCATGTAAAACGCGTACGGAACAAGATTAATAATCAATCCGTCTTACCGTCCAGTAGTGAAAAGGCCGGTAGTGAAACTAAGAATAATTCTGCGCCAATTATTAAATTACCCCCGATTTCCCTCCCTTTTTTTGATGGAAAAACGGAGAATTGGCCTGTTTTTTATGAATCTTTCAAGTCGAATATCCATAATAATGATCAGTTGTCTGACTCGCAGCGTGTGCAGTATCTAGTAGGTAAACTTACACACAACGCATTAAAGGTTACCGCCGGAATCGTTCCCACGGGTGATACTTACAATATTATATGGGATAGTTTGGTAAAGAAATACCAAGATAAGCGCGCGTTAGGAGTTCATTATTTAAACAATATACTTGACATAAAGGGTTGTTTACATAACGCTAATAGCCTCGATTCTTTCATAGACAAATATAACGCATCTATATCTGCCTTAAAACAACTTGAAATACCGGATCTAACTGATTTCATTCTCTTACATTGCGCAATGAGAAAAATTGATATACAAACCGCACAATCTTTTGAACTTTCAATTCGAGGAATCGAAATACCTACAACAAAACAATTGATCTGTTTTGTCCAAGATCAGGTAAAAATTTTGGAACCTCTCTAATTCATTTCATTCAGTCTCGAACCTGAGAAATAATCAAAATAAGCCGCCTGCTACAGTATCACGCGAACCGCGAGCGCAGACATATAAAACTTTTATGGCAAGTGAACCTACTCACTCATCTGGGGTTCCACATGTAACCGCTATGTCGCGGTGCGCATATTGTAATGATAACGCACATGTCCATTTGTATAACTGCGCACAATTTAAAAACGCTTTGAATCCTAAAACACGATTTGAGTTTATTAAATCTAAACGTGGGTGTGCAAATTGTTTGAGTACCATCCATAGCTTAGGTAATTGTATAATAGGAAATATGTAAAAAACGCCACCATACATTACTACATTTTGAGAAATTCAATAACACTCGCGCACACACCGCTGAAACGATGAATTGCAACGTCGCGGTCGCATCGTTATCACCGTCACCGCTGCCACAGTTCCGCGCGCTTTCTGTTTCTTCCGCTTCGCTACGTGGACCTTATGTCCCTAGCAATAAGGACGTTATTGATTCACAGGTCACGTCGGATGATACTACAAATACTACGTTCATGCCAACGCCGTCACATAATACTGCCATGTTACTCTCAGCTAATTCGGGGATAAAATCAACGATTTTGTTGTCAACCGCTCAAGTATACGCGCGAACTAAAGGCAGTATGGTACATAAAAAGATAGTGAGGTGCCTAATTGATAATGGTTCACAAAATAATTTAATTACCACTGATTGTTGTCGTACCTTAAACTTGCCTATAATTTCGTTAAGTAATTCATTTGTCAAAGGAGTTGGCTCAACTACGCGTCCAATAACTGGATATGTATATTTGGACATTGAATCCCGCGTGTACCCAGATCAGAAATATACCATTCACGCGTTAGTAGTGGAGTGCATTACGGACCAATTGCCTTCGCAATATATTCACTGGAATGGGGATATGGATTTAAATGATCTCCCGCTCGCTGATTTAAGTTGGAATATCCCCGGGGATATTGATGTCGTGTTAGGCGCTCAACTCTTCCCTTATATTTATCTGGGGAATCGGGTCGATATTGGTTCGCGAGCCCCACCTGCGCTATCTACCACCTTCGGGTACGTTCTAATGGGAGATTGCCCACGTGCTGATGACATACCCGCTGCCGCCGCTTCTTTCACTGCTTTAGCGCTGAATGATTAAGTGCAGAAATTTTGGGAATTAGAGGAAGTACCTACAAAACGTTTTTTATCGCCAGAAGAGACGGAATGCGAAAATATCTTCTCGTCATCTGTGAAACGTGACGAAATAGGTCGTTATACCGTCTCATTGCCATTCTGCAGAGATCCTTCTGAACTTGGTAATTCGCGCTCAGCCGCTTTTCGTAGATATCTCGGACTAGAACGAAAATTTCGCCAATCACCAACGTTACGGGACAATTATAACAAAGTGATACAAGAGTACATCGATAATGGTTATCTTAGTCAAGTTGACGAATCTGACGTCACGGATGATGGTTACTACATACCTCACCACGCCGTCGTTCGACCAGACAAACCAATGCCGCGAATCGTGTTGGACGCAAGTGCCAAAACTCACACTGGCTTATCTTTAAATGACGTACTACATATTGGTCCTAATTTACAAACGGATCTGTTTCTACTGTTATTAGACTTTAGATTATTTCCAGTTGCAATGAACGCTGATATAAAACAAATGTATTTACGCATTGGTGTACCTGTTGACCAACGTAAATACCTACGCATTTTGTTTCGCTTCAGTGAGAACGAACAAGTGCGTACGTTCGCTTTTCTTCGCTTACCTTTCGGGTTAAAGTCAAGTCCTTACTTAGCTATGCGCACTGTGCGACAGCTGGCTTCTGACAGTCCCGATCATCGCGAAGCTGCCCATGTCGCAGAAACCAGTCTTTATATGGACGATCTGGTATATTCTGCACCTAACGAAGAAACCGCCATGCAGCTGTCGCAAGAACTAATAAAAATGTTCAAATCAGGTGACTTTGACTTGGTGAAATGGTGTAGCAATTCTCCAGCTCTTTTAAATAGTCTTCCTGACTCACATCGCAAATCTCTGGATTTTGATACCGGTAATAATACTTCTAAGATTTTAGGTCTTTCTTGGGAACCTTCTAAAGACAAGTTTTTCTTCACCTCCGCTCAAATAAACGAGAAATGCACTAAGAGAAACATACTCTCGATAGTTGCGCGTTTATTTGACGTTCTCGGCTTAGTCGCTCCCGTAATCCTCGGTGCTAAGTTGCTTATAAAAGAGCTATGGCTGAGTAATATCGGCTGGGATGACCCCGCTCCAGAAAATATAGTTAAACGCTTCTCTGCCCTTGTGCAAGAATTTCCTTTGCTCCATACCTTACGGATACCACGCCATATAGGTGTCACTAATGACTGTATTGTTCGCTTAATTGCATTTTCGGATGCAAGTATGAGTGGGTATGGATGTGCAATTTATGTACACTGTACTTACCCTTCCGGGATCGATGTTCGCTTACTAAGTGCCAAGTCAAAGGTGTCACCAACCAAAGTTACGACTCTCGCTCGCCTTGAGCTATGCGCTGCCGTGCTCATGTCTAAACTAGTCAAAACGGTTAATGATACTTACGCTGCTCGTGTTCCCATTGCAGGAATATACGCTTTTTCGGATTCCACGATAGCCTTATCTTGGATACATTCATCTCCTCATCGTTGGTCGATTTTCGTTAGCAACAGAGTCGCTCAGTGTCAAGAGAACTTGGATGTACAACATTTTTACCATGTCTCTGGTGTAGAGAACCCTAGTGATTGTCTCTCTCGTGGCATGCTTCCCTCGCAACTGATATCTCACGACCTTTGGTGGAAGGGCCCATCGTGGATTCGCCGTGCTCCCGAGGACTGGCCCATCAAGCCTTTCTCTCCTACTAACTGTGGCGAACTTCCCGAGCATAAGACAAATGTATTGACTGTAACTTCACAATTACAACAGCCACTCTTATGTGAGCTGGCTCATCGTATCTCATCATGGGATAAATTGTTACGCATCATCTCGCACATACTTAAATTCGCTAGACCAAAAGCTCATCCTGAACCACGGTCTATCCAGGGCTTGATAGCTGCGGAACGAGCTATGATCCGTGCTGTTCAGTCTGTCCATTTTGTTGATGATATTAAGCTCATTAAATCAGGAAAATTACCGTCGAAAATACTTCAAAGCTTGGCTGTCTTCTTGGACGAAGATTCAGTTTTACGTGTCGGCGGTAGGCTTTCTAAAAGTGACCTACCTTTTGATGCCAAATACCCGGCTATACTCCCTAAACATGACCACATTGCTGATCTTATTATTCAACATTATCATGTGATCAATTGTCATACCGGTCCTGGACTTCTCATGTCTATTCTACGACAGCGCTATTGGATATTAGATGCCAGGACTGTCGTCAGGTCCAAGTTGCGAAAATGCAACACTTGCTTTAAATTGAATCCGACGCATCCTACTCCAATGATGGCAGACCTCCCTGCATACCGCGTATCGGAAGCAAAGGCATTTGTCCACACTGGGGTAGATTATGGGGGTCCAATACGTATAACTCTTACCCGACGCAGAGGCCAACATGCACAAAAAGCGTATATCTGCCTTTTTGTTTGTCTAGTAGTAAAAGCCGTTCAAATCGAGCTCGTGTCTGATTTGACATCGGATGCCTTTTTAGCCGCATTCAAACGTTTTATTTCGCGTCGTGGACCAGTAACATGTCTATATTCAGATAACGCGACCAATTTTGTTGGTGCCAAAGCCAAACTTGATGAACTCTATAGTTTCTTAATAAGCTCGAGTTTTAATTCTACTATTTTAAATGAGTTATCAACTCGCCGTATAGAATGGAAAATGATCCCACCTCGCGCCCCACATTTTGGTTCTATGTGGGAATCTAATATGAAAACTTTAAAAACACACCTCTATCGCGTGATAGGAAATCAGATTCTCACTTATGAGGAGTTACAAACCGTCCTAACACAAATAGAGTGCATTATGAACTCTCGCCCGTTAGGATTGGTATCTTCCGACCCTTATCCCGAGGTAATTACTCCCGCTCACTTTTTAATGTCCACTCCTTTGCAATACTTGCCAGCATCTGACTTGTCCAATCAACGCGTTAATTTGGTAGAGCGCAGACACTTGTTGGACAGCATGGTACAATCATTTTGGAAGAAATGGCGTCTAGAGTATCTGCATACGCTGCAAGTTAGGCAAAAATGGGCAACTCCTGACAAGCCTGTTGAAATCGGAACTGTCGTACTCGTGGGACAAGATGATTCAGCTCCTTTGAGCTGGCCGTTGGGAGTTATAACAGAAGTTTATAAAGGTACCGACAATGTCGCGCGCGTTGCTATGGTAAAGACCAAATTTGGTCATTTCAAACGTGCGGTCACTAAATTATACCCAATCCCGACGCAATAATATTTTCTTTCACCGTATAAAAATCATATCTATTATTAGTTTAGTAAAACATATAACATAATTATTTTGTATAACTTTCTTTGCATTTTCGTGTCTCGCAGTCATTCATATATTTAGACATTCAATAATAACTCTTTTTAACTTCCATTAAATCAGTTAAATCATAATTTTTAGATTTTGTTTTGAAAGATCTTGCGACCTTCCAAGGCGGGGTGCATGGTGAAGCGTCAATGCCTTATTTATGTAATAATTTTCCTTCTCATTATAATACTCCTATATCTTAGTTCTAAGTTGATGAACCTTCAGGATAGCGCCAATATGCTGCAGAGCCCATCGTATCATCTGCTTTCTGAGTTTTAGCTCATCGGATCCCAGAGATGGCGTTAGCAGTGTCGTCGGTAGACATTTGATGTTATAATCTACCTACAAAAAGCCATACAAGGCGCTCGCAACGAATATTTTGGTATAGGAGGTAAAGTGTAGACATTCCACTTCGTGTTTCCTTCGCTAAAGAACGCACATCGCCGTTCTGTTTTAATGTTATTTATCTGATTGAACACTTGAAGACTCATAAAATAACCTCTAATGTATACTTATGATTGTATGGTCATCACAGTGAAGTGAGTGAAATATAATTTGGGCAAGACTTTCTCCCGATTATTTGGGATTTGTGTGTCGCCGGCCGGTCGCCATAAGAACGCCAAGAACGACGTCTGCTGTAAATCCCAACTTGAAGGGTTTGTAGGCATAAACGAGGATTGCTTAAGGTACGTGGGCTATTTACTACTGCATTGTGTATGTATTGGTGTTTTCAGGGAGGTTCATCAATTTGCTCTAAAGGTCAGCCATAAATTTTAGGCGCCATTGACCCCAACTTATTATACTGTACGCAAGTACAAATCAGGTGTAGGCTATTTACACGCCTCACCACAAGCTTTAGATGCATATCATCTTTCATCTTCGTAACTCACTGTCTCTGCACAGCACACTGTCCTTCCTTCACTATATTACATACAACTTACACTCACCTCAGGTGCCTCTGTCGTCGGCGGACCCACTTCCAGCACTATGAACACCGCCTTTAAGTTCTTCATACCCGGCAAGTCCTATATCTGGACGTACTCACAGTAATTCATATTGTTGCATTTACTCCGTGATGATGACTTTCACACTTTTTTTCTAATATATCTGATTCCACGACTAGTTAGTCCAGGACTCAGCTGATTCAGTCAGGTACCCTGCCTCTCTGTCGCTCTAACCCTAAAAAATCAAATTTGACATTGCTAGGTTTGCTTTCAACTTCAATTCTTATTTGTGGCGGAAGGTGGAACTGCTAAAATTTCGCCAAATAATGTCACAACAGCTTGAAATTTGCATTATTTGCGCAAATAAAAGATAAAATTCAATAAACTAGAGATTAGAAAGTAGTAGACAAGCCGTTTTGAAATCGATTAATCGGAAAATTGATTTTGCCGTATCAAAAATCGTACCCCGCGGGGTGTTGGCTTAGAATGTTACCCCACCCCCCCGATTTCTACCTGTGGTTGTCGTAAGAGGTGACTAAATGTAAAATACCAGAAGTTGGGCAGCAGCGCTTTCTGAGGAACTGATGTCTTGAACTGCGATCCCCAACACGCCTTTCAAGCGTGGCAAAATGAGGGAGACTATGTTCAGCAGTGGACAATCCGGCTGATACAGTATCAAATAACCGTATTTTTATCACCAGTACCAGTAACCAGTTTTTTTTTATAGCTAATGTTGAGGTAAAGCTACTTTAAGTCCTCTATCTCAACTATATACTATACATGTTCCAAGATGTTGTTCAAGCTGACAAAGAATAACTGGCTCTTGATGACGGCTACTGAAGTACACCGCTAAGTACTTGGTAACAGATTTTTTATATGACAGCGGTAGATATCCAAGCAACATTCACAAAACAAAGCATGGAAGCAGTAAAAAATGCCTTCAAAAATGTCTAGCGCTACGCGGGTGTTTAGTTCCCTTCTGACAACTGATCCTTCGGGAATACAGGCACGACGTAATGTTTTGTAATTCAAGGTTCAATACAAACATCAACCCTTTTAATGCCAGCGGAATCGCTATAATACCAACAAATATAGCCCGTATGTAGCTTATTTCCGACATTCTTATTCCATCCACACGACACTAAAGTTGTTTGTCATCTCATGTTCCTCTTTACAACTGTCCAAACATCCTTGTATTCGTAGTCCTGACCTCGTGGCCACTATAAACCCCGTTAAGCACCAAAAACCCGATGAAATTCGCCCTTTACTACCCTCTCGTAAAGTAAATATCACTGATCCCGAACAGAAAAGATGTCCGCGCGTAAATGTGTGCTTATTAAAGCCGCTTTATTGCTTATTTTGGGTTTATATCTGGTTTTATGCTGTGCTGTGTTGTCTCGTTTTACATTGAAGGCAATTTTGAAAATTAATATTGTGCAGATACGATATTCTTTTTTATTTTTTTCTATTTATTAAGAAGTTACGAGACGGAGAATTCGCCCACATGGTGGTTAGCGCAACGCCTATCCATTTACATTTGCAGTGTTATCGTTCTCGTTCTGCACTGCGCTCGTCTCTTAAAGATGTTTTTTGGCAATTTGTATGTCTCTTAGTAAGTTTCCGTCTATGTGGGTACCACCGCAGTATCAGATATTCTGCCTCGAAGCTGTAGTGTGCAAACATGTTAGGCATTGCAAGGTACCTACTGTTGCAAGAGAAATTACTGTGTGAATGGAGTCTCGGAGTGACAAGGATAGTGCAGTGTCGAGCAGAACGAGAAAGGTAACACTACAATTGTCTGACAGGCGTCATGCTTTTCACCAGGTGGTCGACTTTTCCTTCTCATTCTCATTATAAGTACCTAAAGAAAAAAAAAAATATTTCTTAGGCCTTGTTCTCCAAGTAATATCGGGCGATGTAGTCACTTGGGCCTCGCATTGACTTTGAATTCTTTTAACATCTAATTTGTGTGCGTAGGTACCTGTAAGCAATTGAATAATTAAAATATTAAAATTTTGATTTCGCGTGCTTTTTTGACCATGCATCTGTTTTTGTATTGTTTTTCTTTTTTTAAACCAGGGGCGGTATAAAAAATGTTTTGTTTTTCTTCTTTTAAACCAGGGGCGGTTTAAAAAAAAAAACAAGACAAAAGCAGATACCTGCATGCCTTTATCGCAAAAGATATATAGAGCTTCTTGTCTATTGTGCCTTTATTATCAAAATACTACGAACTAAGTATATACAACATTACAGCTACCACAATAAAAGCATTTCGACAACCTACAAGTCATAGCAGACTCACAGACAGTCCAAATGCTCCAGCCCACTACCAGTTGGCAGCGTGCCCAGCATGCTGGCAGCATTGCCCTATTGAATTCTTTGAGCCAACATTGTGATCATTTTGCATTTTATTGTTTGTCAGGTTGAATGGACTAGCGGAAGGACTAGTGTCATCTGTTAGTTTGAAGAATTAAACTTATTGTTAACATTTCTATGCTCCGTCGGTTAAAAAATTTGAAATGTAATTTGTTATGAATAAAATAAATCTTCTCAGAGAAAACAAGCCATGTTTAAGTTTTCGACTTCTAACTAGAGTAAGGAGAAATTGAACCCCGCCCTAAAATAAATATTTACCTCACTAATAATACTAGGTACTATTATTATTACTTCCTAGCGGCCCAATAATAATAATGTAACTGTGCGTAAGCCGGGGGTTTCGCACAATTACAATATTTAACAAAAATTACAAAATAACTGCCAACATTTGGAATGCATGTGTATCTGCAATGACTTGCAGGTTGTCTAGATGCTTTCATTGGAGTAGCTGCAATGTTGTATATAGCTTGTAGTATTTTGATAAAAGAGGCATAAAACAATTACCACGTGTGAAAAAATAATTAAATATAGTATGTTCAAAATGAAAGTGGACTTGGGATTTGCAATTAAAATGTAAATAAACTTTAACTATTGCTAATTTCCCGTTATCACTGTCGTATAATATCTATTATATTCATTAATAATATAAAATATAACACAATTATCAAGGTAGCACGGTCTCAAAGTCAAATCTTAAGGCCACTCCCTCTTTCTAAACAGACTCTAGAAAATGGAACAAAAGGCACAAAAATAACATATTTTTAACCTCACAAGCTCGGAGAGGTTTTTGTTGTTTATTATTCGAAATCTGCGTGGAAAAGTGTTTATAACCACTAGTGTGGAAAAGATTTCAAACTCGAATCTCTATAATAATTTCAATAAAATTAATTTAAATATTACCAAGCTTATTAATTTAAATTTACTACATTATATAAGCAATGTTTATGCCCTTGTAACTTTTCTCACTGAAGTGAGGTGAAACATCATGTGTTGCGCTCAGCAGCAAAGTTATTTGCGTCTCGTACTTTTGAAAACTTGCGGTACGCAGGATTCTATATTATCAATCCTAGATTCCTTCTCTTCATGAGTTTCAGTACAAATACTTGCGCCAAATATCAACAAAACATTTTAGCCTTGTATAACATATATTGCCACACAAGAGAATACTCCCTTGTGTGGCTATATATATTTGCTGAAACTATTTTCGGATATGCAAGTTATAAAAAGCTGCCTATAAAAATCAAGGACTATGTCCTTAAATGAATAAGCAAAATTAGATTTTTCTATAAGTATTCAAGGTTACTGCGTATACATAATATGAACTTATCTATATACCTATTTTATTTCTTTGTAAAGTACAATAATCAGTAAGCACATAATCCTCATTCTTAAGAAATGGTCACACCTAAACCTTTCTAATACCATTCGAGTTTCCCTTTCCACCAAAATGGGATCAACAAACCGCAATTCCAAAACCCAAAGGCGGAAAAAACAAGACTGTTTAATAAATAAGTGAAACACATTTTCCTCGCGTCCTCTAGTTGGCTAAATAAAAGAACGAAACTTTTTTCCGATCGGATGTAAATAACCGGCCCATCAGACAACCTCAAGGGTTTGAAAGCAATCTAGGGGTCTACTATTTTTCTTTTGAGAGCAACACAAAGCAATTGTTGTCGGTTATAGCCTTCGGCGAAAAATAGGTGTGGCCTTTCTACGCTATATTGAACCGTCATTTTTCTATTCACCTCGGATAGGAGGGTAAAAGGTAAGCGAAAGTGAGTTGAAACGTGTGGGAGCTTCAAATAATCTATGGGGAATCGTAATGGATATTTATGTAAGTTTGACGTTAGGTTTATGACAAAGGAAGTATATTTCTAATGCCATTGTTTTCTACGCTTAGTATGGATACAGCTTTACAAATTTATTGTTTTAGATTGTCTCGAAACGAACAGAATCTGTACCACAATCTAACCAAAGAGGAAAGCGATACGTTTTGGAGTAGTTTGTACAGTCTTTTCCATCCAAAATTTGATCCACGTAGTTTATAAACTTTATTTTATTTTTATAGCTGATAGCCTACAGCTTTTGACCACTATCTCACCTGATAGTTAGTGATGCTATAGTCAAAAATGTTGTTCAGGCAAACTGAGAATAACTGCCAATCAAGAACAGCTGCCAAAACAACGTTAGGTGCTTGGCGACAGATTTTCTACATGAGGGAGAGCTAGTCAGGCGAGCATTCACAAAATGCTCCACCACCATGCTACAACGACTGCCATCGTAAGACTACAACAAGGACCGATGGCTTAACGTGCGCTCCGAAGCACTAAAGCGCTCAGTAGTAATGCCACTAGCGGTCACCCATCCAAGTCATGACCGCGGCGGACGTTGCTAAACTTAGCTGATTGGTAAAGAACGGCTAAATAAACTTCGCTACGAGCGCTTCTATACATAAAACCTATGAACTAATCGATATTAACTGAATAAATCATGATTATTCCCGTTCGGAATTTAGCTACATTGTGCTCGCTTAAAGTTGTTTAAGCGTTCGTAGTGGTTAAATACTTTTTAAAGTTATCTTTTATTTTGTTTTGAACTAAAAAACCTGATTTCATACATGAAAATTGAAAAGATCAATAATAACCCAAAAAAAATACGCGTAATAGATATAATAGTTCTAACTATGACTAAATTAGATATTCATAATGAAAACTATGATTTTGTGTGAATTTATTAGGTACACTAATTAAGTGCATTTATATAGATAAGGAAAAACAAGGAATGTCCATTAGGTAGCGCAGTATTTTCTAACTAGCTTGCTAGCGTAATCTAACCTTTCGAATCACCCTTTGTACATAAATAACAATCTTCTCTCTAAGTGCCAATATAAGGTCTGATCGAATGTTAGCGGAAAAATATTTTGGTATCTTGTCAAGCTCAACCTTGTCCAAAGCTTGGAATACGTCGATACCGACAAGTACATACTGATTTTGTAACTTATTTACCAGTAAGTTATCTCTGCTCAAATTATAAATGCTTTGTTACCTATTTTGTATATATGTATGTATTCATGCCTAAGCCACTGAGCCGATAATGTTTATTACCATACTGACTTGAATTTGTCACCTGGAAATTAATAAACATAGATTTTTTTGGATAATCTCATCTATTCGGTGATAGTTACTTATATTTTTGAAAAATGGAGTGAAGCTACCACAATGAAAGCAAATCCTCGTTCATAAAAAAATAACACTTATTGTCCGTTACAAAAGCTATAAATCTATGTATTTATATACATAAAATTAATTAAATAATTTTAAACTGATTATAAAATTTCAAGAAGGTAAGAAGTTGAGTATACTTAGGAAGAAGAGATCTAAACTATAACTGTTAACTAATTTAACTAATTTCTCGTTGTTATATATCAATACTAGCAGCTCGCCCCGACTTTGCACGGATATCTAACAAATGTGTCTTACTGAATTATATTATTTTTTAATAAATATTCTACAGCCTACTTTATCCCTGATGAATACGTTCATCATATGTAGGGTAAGAATCATATGTAGGATTCTTATGGTGAAAGAATTATAAAAAGCGGTCAAATAGTTTTTAAGTTTATTCGTTACTTACAAAAATACAAATCCCTCTTCTATATAATATTAAGTGTAGATGTAGATATATTTTACATAAAAATATAATTTGTACATACCTTGATATCATTTATCATTATTATCCACGAAGAACAGTCTCAAATTTAAGAGATGGAGTAATTTCTTAAAAAAATACGCTGAATATCTGTAGGAGTAAAGATATTATCCTATGTTCAATGTCAGTGATCCAAAATTATTGTGAAGATTTAAAACACGCGAGCGGGAATCGGACCCGTATGCTTACCGCTCAAAGTTGGACCGCAGCAGTATCGAAATCACCCATATGGGCGGGTATTTTATACAGATTTACGGACATTTGAGCCACATCCAACATCCTGTCTAGAAAAACGGACGATGCATTACCAGATGGGTAGCAAAAGCGCTTAGCTCCTCGTATCGACAGTTAGGGTTGAGGTAACTGTATTTTTATTTTATTTCTTGATAGGGTGCCCAGATTTACTGTTTTATTATACGCAAAAGCCTATAACTGCGTTAGGCACCCCTGCGTCTTGACGGAAATATTACTAAGTCCCACAGTAACGACAGCTAAGGTATTGTCGAAATGTAATGCATAGCTTTTAATGGGCAGATTTATTTTTGGAGTCTTAATTTTGAAAATGAAAACGTATTTTCGATTTGACTTCATTTTTCTACAACTTTCTCTTTGACTTCCTCATTGAATTGTGTTATTCTTATCTTTAATATATTTTTACTAGCGGCCCGCCCCAGCTTCGCACGAGTAATTACAACTATAAATTGAGATGTAAGCTATCCTTCAATTTGGATCAAATTGCACACGGTTTGCAAATCAAATTTAAAATCGGTTCAGTAGTTTAGAAGTCCATCGCAGACAAACAACGTGACACGTAATTGTTTTATATACATATATAAGGTTTTATACCCTTAAATTAGATCCATATCGACTTAAGTGAAGTAAATTTTTGCTCATGGTCTCCACTCTCCTCGTGTAGGTGCTTGGCGACAGACTTTCTACTTGATGGTGGTATCTACCCAGTCAGGCATTCGCAAATGCTTTTCACCATACTATAACGACTTCCATCCTTAGACATCAACTGTGACCGACCCGATAAATCCCGTAGGGTGCCTTCTACGATTAAATATATTTATTCGTTAATATATTTATTCGTATTTATGCCTAGAAAATATACAACTTACCATAAGTAAGCTTTTCTTCCAGGCAGTAACTACTGCCTAACTTTTACTCAATCATAAAATATTTTGACGTTCACGAGGCCATCTGTCTGAAATATAAGCCGAATTTATTTATGGGTTTCAAAACAATATTTCACTATAACAAAGGCAGTAGGTATAATACTTACCCAAGCATTTTCCAAAAAAAGATCACGCTTGGACATTGAAAGAAAAATATTATTGAATATATTAATACGTGAAAAGCTGTTTAAGGCGCGTGTCTGTCTTTATCTTGACAAGGGTACTTTTGCTTATTTATATTCAAACAGAAAAGTTTTTAGGTCAGATCTGGGTTAGAGAGCGCTGCCAATTCTCCTTAATAAAATATATTGTTGGATTATTTAAGTTTATATGGCTTAAGGCTAAAAGTTTTTCTGAGCACATTGAAATCTACTTCAAATACGCAATATATGGAATGAAGTTATAGGTAGAATTCAAATAAAAATACAAAGAAACTTTTGTGTTTGGTTTAATAATTTGTTCTTATCAGCACTTTTTTATACCCGATAGGTTAGCCTTTGACCACTATCTCACTTGATGGTAAGTGATGATATGGTCGAAGATGTTGTTCAGACAAACCTAGAATTAGTGATTGTCAAGGACAACTGTCGGACCACGCCATCAGGGGCTTGGCGTCAGATTTTCTACTTGAAGCTGGTAGCAAGACAGGCGTATGTTTGCAAAACGTACGCTTTTCATTCCTTACCACCATGCTATAACGACTGCCTTCCTAAGAAAACGACCGGAACTGACGATGCACGGAAGCGCTTAGTAGTAATGTCACTAGCGGTCACCCATCCAAGTCATGACCGCGGTGGACGTTGCTTAACTTAGGTGATCGGTTAAAACTGGCTAAGCAAACTTCGCTATGAGCGCTTCAAAAGCATTATGATATTTTAAGACTTCAACATAACGACAATATTTTGAATCATTTTAATATATGGGTAATATATTAATACGAGCTAAATAAATAAATACAGTATTAAATTTGTAACTACTAATTTAATTAAAGATAGTGATAATTTTCATTGCTGTTTTCCGATGTAAAAAAATTGTGCAAGGATTTTTTTGGGATGTAAATGGTCACATTTTAGCGTGAGTTGGATGTTAATATTCATTATCGTTGATAATTTGTGCCCAAAATAATATGAAAACAGCTGCATTTTTGTATATTCGAAAAAATCTTCTATGGGGATTTGTTGCCAAAACGTATGGTGTAGATGTATATATTTTTTTATGAACTCAAACAATGATCTTTTGAGGTTGTTCACCTTCAAAGTGATTAAAATCAGGTTTTGCTCCTTTAAGGTACTAACTTCAGATATGTGTCTCACAATGTTTACCCTTTATAGACTGGCCTATACAGATATACATATAACAAAGTTATATAAGCATAAGTTTGTAAGTTTGTTTGTTTTTTTTATAAGTTTGTTTTACTCCCTTTATACTATACATATTAACTATAAATGACCAACTTAAAATATAGTTTTTTCAAATTAAAACTTAAGAACTTTTTTGAAACCATCCCTTCTACACTTTAGAAGAATATAATGTCAATGCAGCTTTTAGAATCTTCGTTCTTAGGACAAGTGCAAACGCGATAACTGCAAATTGTATTCAACTGTATTTAGTGTAGAAATATTATGATTGTTGAATTTTAATCAATTATTTACATAGACATAATAAATAGGAATGTAATATATTTAAGTAGAATATATATATATATATATATATATATGTATTAAATGTACTTTCGACTTGCCTGTAAAAAAATTACAAAAGGGCTAATAAAACTTCTTTATATCTTTATATCTTTACAATATCAGCGGGATCGTTCACTACTGAACGCAGCCTCCCCTATGGAGGTATTTACCATAAACCCCACGCTTGTCAGGTGGGTTGGGGATCGCAGTATAAGATGGAAATTCTTTAGAAGGTGCTTCTGCCCATCGTCCAGTATTTTTCCCTTAGTCGCCTATTACGAAACCCAGGGAAAGATATGGGTGGTGCAATTTTAACCTGGCACCACGAGGAAAGGTATTTTTTTGGCACCTTAGGTATGGAACCCTAAAAATGGAGACGGTTAAGATAACTAAACATAAGTTTACCAAGGGTTACGAAAAAAACAATAAATTAAGGTACTTTAGTTGTTATTTCTTCGTTGGCTTAACTCGAGTAGGGGCCAGGTTTCTTAAATTACAAAATACTTAGTGTTTTTATACTTTAAGTACAACAAAGTGCTTCTTAATAGGGTTTTTAAGGGTCTGAAGTACCTTCCATTAGGAAGGTGATAAATAATTGAATAGGCTTTTACTTTTTTCATAGGTACAATTAATGTAAAGTGGCAAATAATCTTTCTTTTATGTTAAGAAATGATGAGAAGAACAGACCGCCTGACTTTTCACTGCGGTCAATTTTAAAATAAGATAAATTGAGTGAACTTATAAACTATACTATTTAACGATGTCTATGAAATTTAAAATGGGAAAAACTTGGGAACATCCTCCATACAACAAAAAAATGTTCGTGATGATTAATAAAAATACACGTAGAACCTTACTCCCATTTTGGAAGTAAGTCATAAAGACAATTATATAGTTAAGGCCCACGGCTCAGTGCTGTAAGTCATCACTGAAACGTTAGTATTCAGCCTCTGAGGGATATACGACATCATAAATACTTAATGGACTTCTAATTAACGCTCTTGAACTAAAATGGTGCTGGAAACTGTTGCCTTCTTTTATTTCATATATTTAGTTAAACTAGCTTTCCGTGCGCGGCTCCGCCCGCACGTATGTCGGTTATCGCGCAAAAACATTAACCTCTTTTTGCGCAGTTGGATAAAAAATATCCAATTTTCCCGGGTATCAAACTATTTCCATACCAAATTTCATTCAAATCGGTCCAGTAGTTTTGGCGTGAAAGCGTAACAGACAGACAGAGTTACTTTCGCATTTATAATATAAGTACTGATAAATGATACCGTTAGGCGTTTTGAATTCATTTCTGTCGTTTCTGCTGACTTTTTTAGCAAAATGTATTTAGTCTGTAGCGGTAGAAGATGAAAAAAAAAAAAAGAAGTGAAAAGAATTTTCCTCAAAATCAAAGGAAATCTCACCGCGCGGGATAGGGGGGTTGGTTTACGAGTATATAGTCGTTTATGGTAACTGAAGCTATAAGTAGGATTCCTATACTAAACAAAAATTGTCAAACACAAAGGAGGTTCTTAACTGAGGCTACTAAAATGTGTGTGTATCTACATACCGTGCCCTTCTCCAATATCTCCAGTAGTCGGAGTCTCACCTTCGCAGAGGTCACAGTGCGATCACCTTTCACGCACGACACAAACCTTATGTACTAAAACAGAACAGTATAATGTCCGTAATTCCACAATTCAAGGAAAGTATGATGATGCACTTTTTAACGTATTATATAGGGAACACGGTGCGCTGACAAGACAATACTTATACTTATTTCAATTAGTAATGCGACACCACAGTGTGTATAGTGCGGGGGGCGGTTCAACGACGACTCTCAATGGTACTGGTTTACCGCGGTGAAGCGATGCATCAATCGCGGCTCATTGCGGGTAGTATAAAAAAGGCTATGCATGCTTTGATATAGACATAGTAACCAAAACAAAAGCCAACACAGGAATCCAACAAATTTTAATCTGCTACTTGGTTTGGCGTTCTACAGAAAAAGTCTATAAAATTTTATTAAGTTAAACGCCGCATAATATTCCACCTCAGATTGATGAAATTGGGCCGCAGTAGATACATTTATGTTACTTCATTTATCATTTACATGTTTACTCAATAACAATTTCACTAAGTCTCAAATCACAAACCACAATGTGGATATTATCTGCTTCAGTATTATTCAAAATTATCTCCAACGCAATGAACTATCATCTACCATCCCAGATGAACAATATGGGCAATCAAGATATGCCGTATATCCGGCAAACGGCTGAAATATCATCATAGCTGCTATCACACCCTACGGTTACCGTAATGGCTCCAATTTCGCTATTTCAATCAAGTGAACATTATGTACCGACACCGCACTCTGACGTGACTGGGATTATGGTAGTAGTTTGAAACGAGCCCATGTTTAAAGGAAAATAAAATGAGTTTCGGATCAGCTAGCCGAACAGTTTCTGGCTTGAGATTCACAATCGTTTCATATTGCTCTCCTATATAAATAGAAAATTATTAATTATGTTTCAATATGCTCGTAACGGTTCTTTAATTGAACCGATTTTTTTGACATGATATAGTCTATTACCAATGCGTGCTTTTTTTTCTACTCTGCCGCAACTGTTTTATATAAAATAAAAACAACTTTATTCCACTATTCACCCAGGAGATTGTTGTTTGTTGCATTCATTTTCCATAGAAAATTAACCAAAGTGTTTTTTTAGGTTAGCAGACAAAGTTATTATTATCCGTTAATAGACTAATGAGTGCTAGGGCATTATTTTCTAACTGGGTGGTAAATGGAGATGTTTTTCATTTTGTCACTTTCCTTTGAAGAGGGGTTATTTTTTATTTTTATTCGATCATTTTGGTGTGGAAACATTTTAGGCCCATGGGGCCTGGGAGTATATCTTATTTTCCAATACTTGTCGAAGCGTTTGGTCCATGCGACGCGTAATTAAAATGCTGGCATTTATTTGGCTCAAGGAATAAGCATTGCAATCTAAGGGAGCAATAATACCAGCCTGCTGGCTGCCAAGTGGTATGGGGCTGGAGCACTTCGACTGGATGTGGGCCTGCAACGTTTTAAGGTTACCTGATTTATTTGTTTTAATTAAAGTTCATTTTCATTACAATTCTTTTTAGACACTAACCCCTGCTTGTGCGCTAAATGAGTAGTAATATCTAGCCAAATGGTAGCGGATAACAACAAATGAAATCCCAAGCAAGGTTATGACAGTGAATGCTTCTACAATACATATTATTTTTGGATATATAAAGAAAATTTAGTGCATCGACATCACAGACTACGGGTAGCGACGAGATTAATTAATGTCAATAACCGAGTCTGCTGGCCATGAAACTGAAATCACAATATTGTACAATATATCCTTGCGACATCTTTTGTTAGCTTAGCCAGGCCTGACTCACTCCGCACTTTAGGTACATCGGCCTACCTATCCGGAGGTAATTATTTTACGTTGCATGCCACGTGACAAGAGATCAGAGTTATGCGTATTTATACGATAGAAAGAGCGACTTCAATTCAATTCAATTTTATTTATTTATGAGAATATTGTACATAATACAGATCTTAAAAAAATACACTAAGTTTCAAATATTCTACCGTTGCCGGAGTATAAACGTTTGTTATTTGTATTACATATTCAGTCTTTAAAATTACATATTACATATTGGAACAATTAGTTAAATATATTAAAAAATAATAATGAGTCAGTTTTACATTATACAAATAAAATAGGCACAAGAAATTTAATGTCGTAGATACAGATTATAATAAAATTAACAAATGTCAAAATTAGCATGTCGAAATAGAGAAATAATAATAAACAATACCAAAAATTTAATTAGCACATTACTACAATTTATCATCCAAGAACTCTTTCACTGAATAATAGCATTTATTTGTCGATCAAAATTTGAAATAATTGATGTTTTATTTTATTAAAACTGTAAATCTTTAAGTGTTCTGGTAACTTATTGTATATCCTAATACTCATACAATAGGAGTTATTTGAGTGCATTACAATACGTTGTTTAGGAACATTTAATTCGTGTTTTCGTCGTCTATTTCTGTTAACATTGTCATGTGACGCCTTGAAGGTGAGTATAAATATTAGGTACTCCGTGCTTTGCGAGCTTAAGTGAACCTTATTGCTTCGTAGCTAGAGTCGCTTTTTTATTGGAATAGATTTGCCGTATGATCCTTCTGGTTCTTTTTATTCTGTAGTTAAGGAGGTTAATATTGAACCATCTTGATCCAAAAACGAGGGATTCTTTATTCCTCGAACGTGAAACAATAAAATTTTAGTAAATTATGCCGACGGTTTTAAAACACTGAAAACTCTCTCCCCAGTTTGCTGAAGAAACCTCAAAGCTGGCTCTTTTTCACTTCTTCTCTTGATCCGCACAGGGGATAATCAACCCTTCTTAGGGGTGACACTTGAATAATTCACGACGCTATTGTAAATTGGGGCTGAATATCTATGTGCTCAGTCCCCCAGTAAAACATTTCAGGTGTTCATTCTTCAAGAATTTCGATATGTTATTTCGATAGGATAACCTTTGTTTAGGGAAGTAATCATGTGTCTATTTCATTTCAAGTATATATATCAAGGCTTAATATATCTGAAGGAGTATAGAGGTTTCATTGTCATAAGCATATTGAACATAATAATAATTTCAGTCTCAAAAGTGCTTCTGAACATTTTCTACTAGTTATATTGATGTAGTTGTGACATCATGGACCATAATACATGATATGGATTTAAAAACTATTTATCGTGAATCAAGGCCGCACCGAGCTTTATAGGCACCCCGCGTATGTGTGCGTAAGTAAGGCACGCCAACAGCATCCGTCCCCGTCCGACGGCCGAAGAATTACGAAAGCGGATAGGGACAAAGTATCGCGGCTCTGACTAAAATGGGCGGAACATGCGTGAATTTGAGTATTTCCTTAGTATGATAAAAACGAATACCTATTTGAAAAATATAATGTGTATACGTTATAGAAAACATGTTGTTTTTTTATTATTCAAATACGTATGACTCCGTTAAGTATTTACGCCGTACTAAGGGTTTATTTCGTTTTTTAGATGTAACTTTGGATTTTTTTCTATAGAGAAAATTTCAAGTAATCGTGTTTCCAAAGTGTATGATTTATAGAATGAATCCTTAAATATAATATATATTAATTACATAACTCAAAATTAAGAAATAAAGATACAGCAAGGAATCAAACAAACCTTAATTACGTATCGCTGTCTCGGTGCAGGCTTAAAACGCATTCCGTCAGCAGTTTAAAAGCTGGAGCTCTCATAATCTGGCCGTACAAATGGTTATAGTGCAAATGAGAAAATTAAAAATCATTATTAGTTTATTCTTAATCCACAATTTGTGGTTGGGTTACCCGTTCCAAAATTTGTGGATTTTATATTTACTAAGCATACGTTCCCAAAAGAGAATAAAGTAAGATAATAATCACTGAACAAAGCTGATTATAATTATTTTCAAATAGAATAAAAAATGGCCTACCATGAAGCAAATTAAAAATATATTTTGACTCTTCATTGTTATTTTATAACATCTGATATTGCAATTTTGAAAGTTTTGTATGATTGACTTAGTCGTAAACATGTGATTAAATGATTTGAAATTGTATATAGCGATTTGATTTTCACAGGTTGTTCGTTCAAAGACCTTCTAATAATAGAATTCTAAAGATTCTTTCCAAAAACCACCTAGAACTGACAAATTTAAGAAAAGACAGCTTATATTATAAACTGATACCATCTAAAGGGGCTGTGTAAAATGAAACCGGAAGAATCTTATCAATTCAAGATTAAAATGCCACCCTTTATATTTGAGAGTCAATAGATTGAAATGAAAGCCCCAAATCAAAGGATTTCTATTTGTGAATTGTGAAGGTACAAATATCGATTTGGTTCGTTCGGGCTGGTTTTCTATTTTAAATTTTTATTTAGGTAATTTTTATTTCTTATGTATCTTTCGATATAGCATTCTATGTAACAAGAGCTTTAATTTAACGAGTTATAAGTTACGATATGATACGATACGATAACTCTTTATTGACACCAAAAAACAGGAAAATACACAGAAACAATAAAAATAGTTAGGTACAAATGGCTTACAATCTTATCGCTAAAAGCGATCTCTTCCAGACAACCTTTGGGTGGACAGAGAATATTTTTTTAGCACGGAAGGTGGTGCAAGTCTCATATACATACGTAATATAAATATAGATTGCTGTATAACAGTATAAAATATCTACATAAATATCACCATAATATATGATAATATATAGTATTATATATACATATATATATTATATATATATATATATATATAGATTATATACATATACATATATATATTCATAAAATAAATATTAACTCTCTTACAGATATGATATATAGTATAATACATACACAATAAACATATAAATATTAAACAAAATAATGAGTTTTTTTTTTTTTATAGTAGAAACGTCAGAGAACAGTAATAATTAAGTAAGTTGTCTATCTAGTAACCATTCAAGGCGCGTTTTTGTATGATACGAAGCAATAGTAGATAGAATTCTCAGTGTAGTTCCTTTATTTTCTTGCCATGTTCTATATCATACAATAAAAATAAAACTAAACTATGTAAAATTTTTAATTATATATACATGAATTTAAACAACATAACTTGTCGGTACCGTGCTGATTCAAAACATTAATTCATTCATAATATTGAGTTAAAGCCGTTTAAATTGATTAATGTAGTAAGTTACATTTTGTTTTTAAAATAAATTCTGTTTCTTTTTGTAGTAAGAAGGAATCGAAATCTTCAAATATGTACAATTAAACCTTGTTGTGAATTTTTTGAAGATTTCGTTTAGGTGTAGGTAAGTATATTTTTTTTGTGGTATAGTTTCTTGTTTAGTTTTAAGACTATACTTGTAGTTAAATGTTATTACAGTTGTAACTTTCACCATTGTGACTCCATAGGAAATTACATTGCAGTTCTAATAACATTATAAACATACATGTCAAATGGATAACCTATATTTTAGAAGTCAGTAAAACACAGAACTTTTAGGCAAAACTGTTTTGATGAGAAGAAAAACCGGCTGATTGCGAGTTATCCTCACACAAATACCATTCCGCATCGCAACAAGCCCTGAAAGATAAAAAAAAAGTTGTGCCAAACAACAAATTATTATTCTTCTTTTTGTTGGTTGGCACAGCTTAAAAAGAACATATTTTTTAAACGGCGTTTACTATATAGTCACGTTTACGGGAGCGCGAAAGAGCTTTTTAAAAAACACTATTTTTAATAGATGATTTTATTTTGCTCTTAATACTAATAAAATATGCCTTATGCGTCCGAACAAAGTCGTATGTTCTTAATGACTAACTTAATCTATCCAGACAGCTACCCACGCATTATACAGAAATCCGGGGTCACTGTTGACACGGTAATGTTATCTATACAGTATCTTAACTCGGCTCTGTCCTCGAAAAAAGTACCTACCACCGCGCGGTACGTAAACATGCTATAGGGCTGCCCGCCTCCAGCATTTTAATTACATTTGCCTACTTTGTGTTTCCATTTAGTTCTGTGATTGTAAATATACTTTTTTTCTATAAACAAATAAAAGACTGTGAATTAAATAGGTAGTGTTCAGTAAAAATGCATATTGTTTTTTAATTGGTTGATTTAATTAAAAAAAACATGTTTATTTTTGAATAACAAATCAGTCTTATAAATTCACTCCAGTCCAGTAGTTTTGGCGTGAAAGCGTACCAGAGAGACAGACAGACAGTTAATAAGACGCATTTATAATATAAGTACTGATTATACATTATTTATTAGTACTGATAAAATACCACGTCTTTATTTTGAATTATACAAAGTAACAAAACAAAACACACATGCCCCGAGGTTTTAACACAAGCGAACCTAACGTATCGTGATTCATGAACCGCCTATAACTACCTATTTCACTCGTGTCATTCCTTTACTCTATTCACTTATTTTATTATTAATCCAGTTAGCTTTATTTCGGGAGATAAAAAGAAATACACCTGCCATTATAGATAGGTTACCTACATTATAGGTAGGTTACCTACATAATGCGTGTCTTTTAAGGTAAGACTATAAAGTAAATTTATTTTATAGTCTTACCTTTCAGAGTTTCCAGGTAATCTAAAAAAAGTTATCTCTGGATGCGTTATTGACGAATTCATGCAACCAAAAACAGCACAATATATCCTATTCGTCATATTAAATATGTACATGAACTTATTTCTTGTCAAAGAAAATAACACACCGTCCATTTGTCACTGCGACGCAGTCGCGACTGTCTGCGGGCTGAGATCGAGGCGCGTAGGTATAACTCGCGTTTCGTCCGTTTCTATGAAGTTGAAATACTGTATAGATAACAACACCGTGCTGTTGATAATGCATCGGCAGTTTCTTGAGAAACTGCTGACCCAGTTGTTATCAGGAGACCGGGTGGCCGCATAACTATATCTTTGTTGTTTAAGCCTTGTGGCTGAAAGAAAATATTTTACTTATTGAAAGTTCCTTACTTGATAAGTTTGTGATAGAACCCACAATAAATCAATATTAAATTTACAACTCTCAAGGCATCCAAATGAATTGTTTTTATGTTTAGATACATAAAATAAAAAATATATATTACTGTAATTTACTTAGTGAGCTCTAGACGTCGACATTCTACTAACTAGGATGCAAAATAGTTTCTTCGTCTACCTTCCTTTTTCTTTCCGGTCCACATTTGGCACGAGATATAACAAATCCGACTTCAAAACATAATATTCGCATTTCAATTGGATTAGAACGTTGCAAAAAGAAAGATATATGTCATAATTTTTGCGGTTGTGGGTGTTTTAGACCAGTAGGTTGTCAAACCCCTAATAATATAATAAATAAATAAAATTGAGAGCTACAGCCGCCTAACGGTGGATGAAGCTCTAATGAAACATTTCGGAGCCATAGTCATGGCTTCCAGGCTATCTGGAGTTGCTGAACTTGTCCTCATTGGAGATATCAATCAACTGCCTTATATCGATAGAGAAAATCTGTTCGTATTAAGTTACAACCGCCCTAACCTGGTAACAAACATCACCCAGGAGTTGTTATGCACGCATCGGAACCCAATGGATGTCACGTACGCACTGAGGGAAATATACTCTGGTATATATTCCTCAGCTCCCCGTATTAAGTCCCTTAAGCTTGAAAGGTACACAGGTGCAAAAATCCCCAAATCCCTCCCCAATACTTTATTTCCTGGTTCACATCCAGGAAGAAAAGGAGACCCTGATAAGCCAGGGCTACGGAGAGGGAAGTGGATCACGCACCCTTACCATCCACGAAGCGCAGGGACTGACATACCAGTCGGTTATCGCCATCAAGACCAAGAGCAGCATGCAGTTGCACGAGAGCGTCCCGCATGCCGTCGTTGCAGTTTCACGGCATACTGGAACCTTCATTTACTACGCAGATGACGAACAAGACGCCATAGGACGGTTCGTTACTAAGGCGATGGTTGCGACACCAAAAGCCATCCATGATTACAACCTCAAAATGGCGATCAAAGATCGAAATAACGCGGTAATGGAGGCCCTGTTAAAATGTGAAGTGGGAGAATAACAAAATATGTATGTATCTTATTTTATTGTAGTCCCGAATTATTTTATAATTGTAATCATTGGCACGGGTATCCGGAGCGGTCATGCTCACAGAAAGGTGTTGTCTAGCGGCGGTGTTGTGTGTCGGGTCGCCATCTTCCCTCAAAAATGGTTGAGGAAGGCGATGGCTGGCACATGCGTCAACTCGTGAACGGGTGCTGCTAGAGGATACTGGTCTGCTCTGGATGCTAGTGCTAATGACATTAACGGAAAATTAAAACTTTTAACACTGTTCCCCCTTAGAATGTTGCATGTTTCATATTTAGTATTTCTTGTTTTTTTTTTAAACCAAAAAATTTCATAATTGAAGAAAGTCACGGACCCTGAAGTCTGTGGAGTGTAGATTTATAAATAAAAATAATAAAAACCCCTAATAATTGTATGGCAGTTCATATGACATTTATATGCTATTTATATGCTCAAATTCTTAAATTATAGCTCAATATTTTGAATATTGATTTAATTACATGCTTCTTTCTCCAATTTGGTAGAAACAGTTAATGTAATTTTTGGTAGTAAGCGAAAGTAAAATGGTTGATAATAGTGAACCAATAATAACAAATATTTTTAAAAATAGTTACCTAGAATGAGAACATGAATCTCAAAGATCGCTGACAGAAATACAGAATATTTTCTTTTAATTAAGGCTGTTTTTTATGTGATTTTGACGGAACAATCTCGAGCCACCTGATGTTAAGCGGATTAACCACTGCCTTTCCATTTCGTCATGTGACGAATTGCACGGCGCCCGTCACTTTGAGACATACAGTTATTATGGCTCGTGTGCCTGTAATTTTTCTGGCTCTCAAGGACTGTTGCCGGAACACACAAGTGCTTGGCGACAGATTTTCTAGTTAAGGGTGGTAGCTAGCCAGGTGATCATTCTCAAAATGCCTGGACGGGCATAACAGGAAGAATATGGTCCAATGGCGCGGAAATCCATAGCCATTGTCACTGAGCCAAATCTACTTTACTTATTTTATTGTTTTTTCTTTTAGTAAGGTTTCTTTTATTTTAACTAAAACTGATTGCGAATTCACCACCGCTGCCTCTGTTTTAATCATATGCAATCCGGTAGGATGGAATAGCAGCATTTGTCAACATATTTTAACGTATTTTATTTAATACGTCAGAGCTTCCAGTCAATTTCCTTAATTCCCAACTATCCTATCCCATCTTTCCCACAGCCGTAATTGAACTATAATAGGGTTGTCACATAAACCTCCCGATAATTGTCCTGTAACCTCTCTCTAGGACCCCATCCGTCTGCGTAACCTTATTACCCGCTCATGTTTTACGTCAATTTTGGAAACAACGCCCTGGAGGGTCCCTCGCAGCTCACAACCCTGTATTTACATACCAGCAGGATGTTAATCAAGGGCACAGTTCATATTTGACTTGTACTGTGCCGTTTAAAAGCTATGTTGACTTTTGTGTTACCTTTTTATAATGGGTTGTGAAATAACATGAGTCAGTTGGATTTAAAGGCTTTTTTCCAGATTAATATTTGGCGTGAAGAAAGTTGAATGCATATAGACGTAACATTACGCCTGTATATTACCGAAGAAGTAGGCAAGGGCGTCTCGCTAATTCATTCACTCGATAATATGTTTTTTCTGTTATCCTTAAAACTTATTGTCATATATATATCCATACATACAAACACCGAGACAGTCGTAGAAAAAAATAGTGCGGTAATCAACTACGAGAAACCCATTGAAGGATGATAGTTGATTATTTACTATCAAAAGTGGCGAACATTTTTAATATTGACGCTTTTCTGAAACCACCGCCGCATTTTCATACGTAGGTTTGTTACCTTCTAGCTTAATTACAGCTGAATAGTTTTCACAATGTTGTCTTTACAGGCTCTTCATTCCAATGTCATGGGAGTCTAAGGTCCCTCTGTTTTTTATGATAGACCAGTCTTTGATAACATACCCTTCTCATAATGGTAATTCATTTGATAATGTTGTCGAAGATGGCAAGCTAGTTTGACCAATAATTTACTGGCTCTCGGGGACAGCGGGTGGCACCAATATGTGCTTAGCTACAGATTTTCTTCTTTAAGGTGAAAGCTACCAAGAAGGCATTCGCATATTAAAATCGCGGTGGCGTTTTTTTTTTTTTTTTTTAGGGAGGACATAGATGCTGGCTACCGCCTGTGCGGTCGTCCAGCTCCACCGGGTTTTGGGCGAGGGCCTGGCCCTACAATAGCCCGGGAGGGAGAAGTGCCGAAGGCACTTCTCCCGAGACGGGCGTAGAAGGCGAAAAGCGCTTTCTACCTCCGTCTCCTGCGGACGCCGAAAACGTACCGCTATTATAGGAGGGGTTGACAGCGAGCTCAAGGGCACCACTGTGGTTCGGACCTCGGCTTGTCTCGCTGTCGAGAGACATGGGGGGGATCGGAGCAAAATGCCTCTGTGCAACTGCAGTGTTGCACAATTGGGCCCTACTGAATAATTGGAGACTCTTTGACTATTTGGAGAGCAATTTATCGTGACCTTGTTTTTGCCTCGAGCTCGCCGGCGAGCTCGGTGTTTGATTGTGTGACCTCTAATTACCTCACACCTGGGGATTTTACCTCGACGACTTGCGGATAACGCTAAAGCTGCCAATGTAATGACTGCGATGGGGTCATCCGGGTCGTCTAATACCTGCCGTGGTCGGCGACGGGGGGGTTTGAAAAATGGGATAGAAGAGGCGGTCGAGTAGTTCGATGCCTGGACAACCAATGGGTTCGAGTGGTGGGGCGCTCGATCAAAGTATCGGCGGGCGCAGTCCTTATTGAACTGCGCTAAAGAGGGAAGGTTTAGGTCGCAATGCAACTCGGTGTTCCGGATATACCACGGAGCGCCGGTTGCACTACGAAGAAAACGGTTTTGAATGACTTGAAGCTTATGGAGATGGGCCTCACTAGCATGACTAAACACTACTGATGCGTAAGTCATGATGGGGCGGATGCAGGCAGTGTAAAGTGTCTTCTTATTTCTAAGAGACATTTTACTCTCTTTGCGAATCAGGGGACCAAGGCGACCCATTACAAAGGCCGCTCTGTTACGGACGGTTGTTATATGATCGCTAAAGGTGAGATTCCGATCAAGGGTGACTCCGAGATATTTTGTTTTACTAACCCAGGGGATGGGTTGGTCGAACAAAGTTATAGGTTGCGGGTAACGGGGGCGGCCCTTCTCAGTAAAGTACATAGCTGCACTTTTAACTGGGTTGACCGCGATGCGCCATTTACGGAACCAGTCACCGATCTCGGTGATGGCCCGTTGGAGGGCGGGAATGGACTTTCTACTGATATGCCACCCCGTGGTATAAATAGCGGTATCATCCGCGTATTGGGCTAATAGGACGTTAGGCTGAGAGCGTGGGATGTCGCTGGTATACAGCGCGAAAAGAATGGGTGATAGCACGGAGCCCTGAGGGACTCCGGCTCTGACTGGGTGGGGGGAGGAGAGGGTGCCTTCCACGCGATAGCGAAAGCTTCTGGCTTTAAGGAAGTCTTGTAGGATGAGCACAAGACGTTCTGGCACGCCAAATTGGTATAGCTTGTAAATCAAGCCATTGTGCCAGACTTTGTCAAAAGCTTTCGCTACGTCGAGGAAGACTGCTAGCGTTGTCTGGGGTTTGGGGTACTTGTTAAAGCCCTCAATGATGTGCTCCGTGAGGCGATGCACCTGTTGGACGCATGAGTGTCCGGGTCTGAAGCCAAACTGCTCATCTGGGATAAGGTGGTGTTCCTTAGCATGGGACTGGAGACGGTTTGCAAGTAACCGCTCGTAAAGTTTGCCTAAGGCACTGAGGAGGCTGATGGGGCGGTAACTGGTGGGGTCAGATGAGCTTTTGCCTGGTTTGTGAATGCCAATGACATTTGCACATTTCCAGGTGTCTGGGAATAAGCAGTGGCTCATAGCAGCATTGAAGATGCTGACTAGGAGATGGATGAGAGGAGGAGAGAGGGTTTTAAGAACCCTGTTGGAGATGCCATCGGCACCGGGGGATTTGCGCGGTCGGAGGGCCTTGATCAGTCTCGCCACCTCAGCGTAAGTCGCTAAGGTGATTGGTGGGAGTTCAGAGGTGACCACAGAGCTTTTACGTTCGACTTCAGCATCCACCGAATCGAGGTGAGCTTGGTCAACGTGATCTACGTTAGGGGAACACTGAGCCTCTAGGCTATCAGCTAGGCACTCAGCTTTGTCTTCGTCAAAGAACGCTGGGACTAGTGGGACTGGTCTGTATAAGGGAGACATGTCGTTGTAGTTACTTCCTTTCATACCTCGCGCCAAGTCCCAATAAGCCTGGTGGCTTGGCACGAGGTTTGAAAGTTTGTCACCCCATTGTTGATCACGCAACTCAGACATGCGACTTTGAACCATGCGTTCAAAGTGGCGTTTCTTAGTTTTGTTCACTTTACTGGGGTAAGAGTCGTAATGTCGGGTCACTGCTTTACTTTCCGTCACTAATCGTCTCACATCCGCTGGAATGACAAGGCGCCGGTCATCCGGCACCATGACCTCCTTTGCGGATGCACCTACTACGGTGGAGAGGTGATTAGTGAACGAATCGATCGCAAGGGTTACGTCATCTTTAGTCAGGATGTCGTCAGGGATTTTGTCAAGGTCCGGTGAACTGATAGCCTTTAGGGCAACGCCTAATTGCTTCCAGTTCACTATCGTCTTAGTGGGGCGGGGGAGGTCTGTTGTTGGGTCGGGACCTAGTCGCAGTATAATGGGTCGGTGGTCAGAGTGAAGCTCGTGAACCACTTCTATGGAGCGTAACTGGAGTGTTACGCCTCTGAGTAGTGCCATGTCAAGCAAGTCAGGTCGAAAGTCTTCCGTATGAGGGTAGTGAGTGGGCTCAGTGGGCGCAATTATGTCAAAATTAAGTTCTGCGACTAGTTTTTCAAGTGCAATGCCTCTGGGATTGTTGACGTTACAATTCCATAGGATGTGCTTACTATTGAAGTCGCCAATCAGAAGGACGGCGCTTCCTAATGAGAACAATGCTTCTAAGTCAGCTCGGACGATCGGCTTTTGACAAGCTTGGTAACAGGACGCTATGACTATAGGTTGATGACCAGTCATAGCTAGAAGGCAACAAGATGCTTCCATATTAACAAGAGTCGGGGTAGGTAGGGGGATGCAGTGCAGGGACCTTTTGTAATAGATAAGAGTGCCTCCCCCACGGGAGTTCACTCTATCATCACGTACCGTTCTGTAATTGGCAAACCTAGGGTTCGCCTTCCCCGGTTTTAGAAGGGTTTCCTGCACGCATATAATGTCGATAAGGTGGGTGCAACAAAAGTCGTGGACAAGGTCACGTTGTCTAAAGAAACCGTTAGCGTTGAATGACGCTAACGAAACTGAGCGCGGTTTCGTGCGTGCGGTTGTACTACCCATAGTGGTTGTACTGGGGAGGGGCCTGGGGAACGAAGCGCTTAAGGGCGCTTAGTAAGTTCGCGTGTTCCAATGTGTATTGGATCACGTCCGCTGGGGATTGAGCGTATTGCATCTTGTGGAATAGCTCTTGTACCTCATTGATGTCAACCGACATAGCCAGATCGCTGACTAGGTTGATTGCCTCTTGAAGAGGGGCAGCCATCAATGGCATAGGGGGAGCTTGTGGCCGGGAAGCGGCGCGGGGAGGGGCGCGAACGGTGTTGGCAGCGGGTGCCGGGAGCGCGGGGCGAGCCGGGGCCGGTGCGCGGGCAGGGGCCGCGGCGCGGGCGGGTGCGGGTGTGGGCGCGGGTGCGGGCGCGCGGGCCGGGGCGCGGGCGGTAGCGACGGTCTTAACCATACTGGGTGGTTTAGACCATGCGTTACGGGCTGGGAGCGGCGCGGGTATTACCTGTGAGGCAGGTACTACCGTTAGTTTAGGGCTGACCCGTTGGTAACGGTCATAAGAGGGGCGGGTCGGCCTATGCCTTGCCACCCTGTGGTTCACTCGTGGTGCTTTAGGGCAACCACGGTAATTCGCGGTATGCCCTTGAGCACCGCACAGAACACAACTGGGTGGGTCCGGCGAGTCCCGGGTGCGAGTGCACGCTGCTGTCGCGTGATCGCCTAGGCACTTAACGCACCTAGCGCGAGCGAAGCAGAAACGGGAGGCGTGCCCGTATAGTTGGCAGTTATGGCACTGCGAGGGACTTCCATTTTTGTATGGGGCTTGGACATCGAGTCCTGAGAGGCCACAGACCTTTTTTAAATTAAAAATGGCCTTGCCCTCTGGTGTACGGTCTAGTACTACGAGTACTAGGTCATATGGACTGCGGTCCTTCCCGCTGTACATGCGGTGAACCGCATGCACAGGGAAGTCTTGTGCTTTAAGGTCGTCACATACCGCATCGGTATGTATCTCCTTAGGCACACCGCGAATCACAACGCGAAGGACTTTCTCCTCTTCGAGCGCATAAGTATGAAAACTTATGCTCTCTTTACGGAGGAGCTTTGTTAGCGCTCTGTGGTCGCTACTGGTGGGCACTTGGACTTTAATGCCCTGCTGCGTGGAGCGGGCATTAGTGTAATGGATCCCACGATCCGAAACTAAACGGGACAGCATGTCCCATTTGGTTTTGTCCTGAATGAACAGGGGTGGAGGCGGTTTTTCGCGGCGCGCGCTCGCGTCCTGAGGGGACGCGGCAGTAGTGGCCGGAGCGGAGGGAGGAGACGCGGGGCGCGGGGCGGGGGTCGGCTTCTTGCCGGAGGCGGGGGCCTTAGCGGGTGCCTTGGCGGGAGGGGCGGAAGTTGCGCAACTAGCGGCTTTAGGAGCACGCTTGCGTTTGCGGTCAACGACGGTATAGCCGTCGTTATCGGAGTCCGAGTCAGTGCGTAAGGCGCGACTCGGATCTACTTCCATCTCCGTTTCGGAGTCCGAAGTGGGCTCGACAACGGCGATGGAGGGACGGGTGCTCGCTGGCCTCCCGATCGGTGAGCGCGAGCGAGACCTCTCACGGGGAGGGGCTGCCACCGTGCGTCTATTGTCCGGGCCCGGGGCGGGCGAAAGCGGGCTGTCCTCTGAGAAGGACCGGGTCAGAGGAGGGACGTTGGCCTCCGGGATTGAAGTCCCGGAGGGAGCAATAAGAGTGTCCGTGAGGCGGGCACTCGCTTCCTCTTCGAGGAGTTGCATATGAGCAACATACAGATCGGGGTGGCGGAGGGCGAAGGTCTGAAGGACCTGCACCTCACCGTTAGAGGGACGGGACTGCATCCTGAGGGGAATACTCAGGACGCCCTATCAAGGGTTTGAATTCCCTCACACACCTTGTGAGCTCACTGTGTGAGAGGGAGTGTGTACCTAGGGTGTGCCCTAGTTGTGTACCCTCTCCGAGCTTTTTTCTCGGCGGAGAGGGATGCTCCTAAGCGCTACTCCGGGGTTGACTAGGGGCGACCCCAAGGCCAGTTATCCCGGAGCCCAGCTTGCTTCGGCTGACCCGTGAAGCGGGAAAGGCCACGGTGCAAGGTTAAACCAAAACAACAACAGTGGCCGTTGTCACCGTAGGGTGTCACACTGCGACCGCAGCAAATGGCGGATTTGATCGTTCAGACGGGTTTGGCTGACGCTACCCCACGCCTGAACGACGTCGCTTAACAGCACAAAGTGTGTTGTTACGCGACTGTTACTATGTTGTGTCGGGTAGTAAAGTGGTGAAATGCGCACCGAAAAGTGCGGTCAAAACAAGACCACCAGCCCGATATGATGTTGTTCGTCCGAAACAAGGGACTTGGGTAGGTGGTAATGCCTGACGTCTTAGAGCGCCTCTGCGCGCCGGCACGGCGAGCTCGTAGCTCACGTTGCACGGCGGTCGGTGGCTGCTCAGCTTCTGCACAGAAAACAAAACTTCGTCAGGACTGCGTATTCCAAGGCACTGGTCTGCAACTAGCGTCGGAACGATGACCCGAGTGAGACGGCAATAGTGCGGGGACTATTGCGGTCTCACTGGGAGATACTGGCGGAGCTGTAGACAGGTGTGCACGGCGTGGCGGCACAGGTCGGAATCAGGTCGGTCGTCATGATTTTGCCCGCGCGGTGGCGTTTGAACCAATGGCCTTATATTTTACGATAAAAATGTTTGAATGCGACTTAGATCGATGATGAATTATTATTTGGATCTAATACATATTAATTTTTAGCAACTTTCTGTTCATACATTTTATTTTGCGATATGATAATCCAGAGCATATCTTTGTAAAATAATAATAATTTTGTTATAATATCTAACACTGAATTCCATTTAATTAAAATTAAGATTGTTCAACGAACTTTTTACCTGCTAATCTTATTCGCTGTATATACAATCAATATAAAATGTAGCCTTAAATACAGCTCTAACTGCCCTGACAATGCTTACACCATGAAGTACATATAAATATCTCTCTCACTTAGTATATTCGTACTTTTTGTCCTAATTTTTGAATGATGCCGGTTACTGTTCGATCTTTGAATGTGTCTACATTTTTTTATCCAATAACAAAATTTATAATACTGAAAAATGAGACATCATAATGGCGTTATAGTATATGGGTATAAATTGTGGCTTATGTCGCGGTTCCTCACCTACGAGTAACATTTTCCTAACAATACTATACTGTTTCAGGCCATTAAGGTCAAAATTGTAGAATAAAGCAAAGCCCAGGTGGACAAGACGTAGAAGGCAAATGAGAGACGTCGTTAGGTTGCCTAGATTATTCACAAAACTTCCTCTTTGCTTGAAGTTTCAACGCCACCTGTTCCAATTAAAGGCCACGTCTGAATAAAGCAAAGGTTTTAATAGTATGACTGAAAAAACTGAACGATAATATTTTGGGTACCGTAATGAAAAATTTAAGTTTAATGAAAATATCCCAATCAAGTATACGAGATTTTGAAATCATTACGCCGAAATCAGCTGCTGCTGATGCTGCTGAGACATACTATGCATTCCAACTATTGTAAAGACAAACTTTTTTTATTTATATGATGCTTATTATGTTTTCTCAACTCTATAATAGTACCATTACATTACTACATCCCATAGGGATAGACTGGAATATGTAACCTGAGCACCCAAGATTTGCCGGATGTACATAAGTTCATCGGCGGCGAGTATTTTACTATCAACCAGGCATAAGTGTTGTCGTCGTTGGCTTGAGTTCATCTACCTGTAGAAACAGTCTTGCGTCTATCAAAAACGTCTTACTTGCCAATGCAAGTAAGACGAGTAATACTGAGCTCAAAATATTTTCAAGAAATATTCTCTTTCAAAGGTTAGATTTAGTCGAGGGAGTAATTTAAAGTTAAAGTAGATTAAATTGGTTACATTGATTAAATTAGCACAAAACGATGATTGGTTATCCGGATTTCTTTTTTGTGATACAGGAGAATTCTGTCTTCTTTATTTTGCAGTGGAATGTAGTCTAATTTTATCGGCATTGCTAAGCGACTCGAAATGCAGCTAGTTGGCTTTTCAGATTAGCATGGTTCGATGGTAAGTTCTTCAAATGCTTACTTTTCTTACTTTTTAAATCTCATAGTGAAAGCTATGGGCTGTGGCTATTAAATTACATTAACTGAGTAGTGACACGTCCGTTTCAGAGCGCACGTCGCTCTAAACTCAATTGGACCAGGAATGCAAAACCGAAAAAATAACCTGCAAAAATCCGCAGGCACCTTAGTCATTCTTGTAACAAACTGGATATCTATATTCAAATTAGTAGAAGCTAAGGAAAAATGTTTTAAGATTGTATTAATTGAAATACTATCTTGGAACTAACTTTTCAGTCAACAACACAACATTTACAGTTACAAGTATCTGATATCTTTCGTATAAACAACGTTGGGTTTTCAACAAGAAACCGAACAGATTCAGTTCCTTTCAAATGCTTATAATTTATTTTAAAAGACTTTTTTCTACACGCTTTCTTCTTTTCAACACAGCTTTTCTATATTTTTATTACAAAACAGGTACTTATATTTATTAGTTACATAGTATTCAAGTTGTTAATGCAGAATAGTAATAATAAACACTAACACGCTCTAGTTTTGAAGTGCTTGTAGCAGAGTTTACTTAGTAGGATTTGCAGCGTCTGCTGCGGTTCTTACTTGGATTTGCTTATAAAATTTACTACAAAGTCTTAGTCATCTTAGGAATGTATAATTGTATGAACAATAAGCCATTTATTATTGTTTAGTATCTAATAATAACAAATATTTTTTAAATATTTTAAGAAAACATCAAATTAATATTTTAATAAAACACTTAAAAAATACAAAAATATATCTAGTGACAATTCCGCCTAGAATTGATAGATTAGGCGGAATTGTCACTAGATATATTTTTGTATTTTTTAAGTGTTTTATTAAAATATTAATTTGATGTTTTCTTAAAATATTTAAAAAATATTTGTTATTATTAAATATGGATTTCCGCAAAGTAACGCCTGAATCTATTCATTATGTTTAGTATCTTCTGTTATTTTTCAGGTACTTGTCGACAGATTTTCTATTTGAGGGTGGATGCTAAAAAGCTGTAATTTTGCATATGTATAGTATACTATACATATGAAAAATAAAAGCTTTCTAGGTTCATTACTGTAGAAATAGTTACGTACGTACGTTACGTTATACAAGTCAATTACGGTCTTAAAATAAATTAAAGGAAAGGGTTAAACAGTTTTTTTTTGGTTTTGACCCTGTCTGTCTCAACCGGGATCGGTGTCCGGGGTCTGAAAAAAGAAAGGTTTAGTATGAATCTTGTATATATCCGATCGTTATTATTACAACTTTATTAGTAAGCTAGTATCTTTGGCTATACATCACAAAAAACCGCGTTACTCTACGGTAACGGGAAATTATTCAAATCATGAAATGAGACTTTTGTCTATGACATATGCATTTTCTTAGAAGTGACGAAATGCACAAGTGCGCCCATCACCCATGAGACATAAAATGGCAAAACTTTGCATAATCTTCACACTACTCTTCGGGAGGTTGTATGATTTTAATAATTGCATCTATAGGTGAGAAATTAATCTTCGACTCTTGCAAGCTAAAGAGTTCAATGTTATGGAGACTCCACCAACCTTTTACCCACGCCCGCCGAGGGCAGCAGCATCCATTGCTGATTAGGAACATTTTTTCCACACAGATGGTATCACCGAATTCAAATAGCCTCTTCTTCTAGGAGCACTTGTCTAGATATGAAAAGCGATTCTCAAGGGCACTGTGCAGTAAGAGTTAAAATCAGAAGAAGCCCGGCAGGTGTAAACACCACGTGTATTCGGCGCAGTAGCCATGACAGAGTATATTCTACCGTACGACGGTAGTAGAGTAAGGTATATTTGGAGCTATTTTTGCATCTACCCTCCCAGTCATCTACAAGGACCGAACAAGTCTCATGCTCCTGTAATTTCACCGGCACCCTTCAAACCGGAACACAGTGATGTGAATATTACTGCTTAGTAATAATGATCCATTCCTGGTTTGAGTTATTTTTAACCCAAAAACTAACCTACTTACTTTGTAAGAACCTATGCGATTAAAATTCTTAGTTTTAGACAAACACTCGGTGCTACATAAATTGTAGTTGCTTCCATTCCTATTTTAAAAGTTCTCGTAAAGAGCGGGAAATTGCTCGTTTTTACTGGCTACATTAAGTGGAAAGTATTTAAACATCACTTTATGTTTTTAAATGTCTATTAGAGATACACCAAGAAAAAGATAAATATCTTAAGAAAATGGATACTCATAATTATAACTTAAGAAATAAGGAGAAACTGCACGAACCAAGAGTTAAGCTTGTTAAAGTGCGAAAGCAAGGCCCCTACAATAAAATAAAAATGTATAATAAACTACCTACCTCACTGTCACATTTACCATTGCCGGATTTCAAGACCAAATTAAAAATATTTTTCCAAAGCCACCCGTTCTACAATTTAAATGAATTTATGACTATGAAAATCAATGAATCTTCGTTTATCAATACTGACTAGAATTTTTTTTACTATGGGATATCATTATCATTATTTTACTTTTGAAATATTTGAAAACTGTATTATTTATTTATGACTAGACATATTATTTTATTTTATCTGTTATTAATTTGTATTTAATTTTATATAATTGCGAATGTTTTAATGTACAATGATAAATTAAGAAATTATGTATTACATGACCAATGACATACCTAGTATAACATACATTTGTTATAAGGTGAATAAAGAATCTGAATCTGAATCTGAAACTGGTAACATTTTGGTTAAGTATATATGCTACAGACTACAGAGGTACTGAAATATAAAAAGGTTTTACCTATAATGGCGATTCATGAGTATATGAACCGCCATTTGAGTTTCTGAGTTTTTTTTTGTACACTGAGAAAAATGACTTCCGTCCTTCATTACTTATTGACGTGCAGAATAATTAATAATGTTGATGCCTGTAATAATATCAAGAGTATGATGAAATAGCACGAAGGCAGATATACTTTTGGTTCCATCACTACAAGTTTCAATTCAAATAACAAACGGAAGTCATGACAGCCTTTCATTTAAAAATAAAGTAACTCAATATTAAATTATTACGATATACCTGCTTTTTAACAGGAATTTCATAATAAATTTTCAAGTTTGTCGAGAGTAAAATGTAGCACGACAATTAATCAAGAATTAGTGCGAAACCGAAAATAAAAAATCAAGACCGAGCATGACAAAAAAACATAATTTTCTACCCACGAAATGTTATTGAATCGTTTTTACCAATAATTTACTATGATGTAACGTTCTAAATAATTTGTGAAATTATTATTTGTTGGGAAAAAATAAATGATAGTAATGTCATGTTAAACTTTCGTGACCGGCACGACGTCCCTAGATGTTGTAGTGCATTACGCGAATGCTCGTCTGGCTGACTACCACCTTCAAGTAGAAAATTTGTCTCTAAGCCAACCTAATGTCCTTTTGTGTTATGTAGGTCACGTTGAAGCCAATATCAATTCTGCCCATTCTAGCTTTAGCCTGTTGGCCAAAAATGTTCAACCAATGAGTCATCATCAGAGATTCATCTTCTTCTTTGTGGTATAGAGTAATTCTATATTAATTGAACTGATTTTATTAAGATACATCTGTTCAGCCATATTTATGTAAAAGAGTTCGAACTGGTGGTTCCTTTTGAACTACCTAGATGGCGCTATCGCTATTTACGCTGTTTCCTATACAAAATGCGTCAGAATGTATGAAATCCTGCATCGCGCAAACGAAATAATCCGACGGTTCCGAAAGATATTCAGCCAACATTATACTAAATATATTGACATCGGCAGCAATCGGCAACACTCGGCAGTCTAGTGCAGCAGAATCACAGGAATTACGCATTAAAAGTTATTACAGGTTCACGATAATAAACGAGAAAGTTCTTTTAAGACAGCTATGATGATATCGAAAATATTCCAAAACTTTCCCGTAAAGTTGTTAGGAAAATGTATTCTTATTTTGGTGAATTTCACCATAATTTATCATTTCATTAATGAAACTAAACCATTCATTCTTAATTTTTTATGATTCCCTTCACGACTTTTTGTCATTAATGTTAGGGATAATTACGAGTTCGTCATGATATTTTGTTATGACGCGTACTGACAAAACATGAGTATTCAGCACTAAGAAATCTTGTGCTGCTGCCCGATTTTTTATCGTAACATCATTTCATGGTAAATTCTTGTGATTTACATGCAAATTATAATTAAATACTCTTGGTCCGTTTTTATTGGGAATACGGATATTTATTTCAAAATTCCTTTACAATTATCATGAATCATGACAGTCATTTTTCTCAGTGTAGGCTTTGAACACTATCTCACCTAAATCTAATGGATTATACAGTGAAATATAATTTAGAATTTGAATGGCTACAGGAGCACATCTTTAAGTGCTTGGCGACAGACATTCTATTTGGGAGTTGAAGCTAGCTAGCTAGGTGGGCTTACGCAAAATGCCCTACAGCCACCCTAACGGCTGCCATCCTGATGAGAACAACAGGCACCAAGTCCACTCCAGAGCACGGAGGCGCTCTTCAGTACCTAAATGCCAAAGTACCTAAAAGTAAACTTTGCTTAACCTAGTGATAACTATTAGCGCTTCTAAAACGGGTCAGCAAGTTATTGGGTTTTTTGACAGTGCAACAGGTTCGCCCTTTATTGTATAGGACCATAATATCTTTTCAAAGTTAGGTGTTTAGATAAGGCTCTGCCTACGCTTTCGAAAAATATAGGCGAGAAGATATGTATAATTTACGAAATATTGGTGTCGTATTCAAGTATGAGAATTATCAAAATTGAACATTCTAAAAGTTCTTTTAGTTTATTATACGCTACAACCTTTATTCTTTTAACTCTTGAAAATGAATATTTCTGAACAACTGTGGAGATATATTTTGTGGGTATGTATTTATTTTGTTTCCCGATTATTTTTTATTTCTGTTCCATGTTGTACGCAGATTTAGTAATCAAGTAAAGCTATCGAAATTGTTGTGAAATTGTCAACAATTGTATAAAATAATCATATTTTTAAACGAATTAAAAAAAATCGTGGTTCTCAATTTTACTGTATTTTTTTTAATGTTTGTTACCTTAGAACTTGCGACTGGGTGAACCGATTTAGATGACTTTTTTTATTTAAAAGCTGGTATTTTCCGTATCGTCCCATTTAAATTTCTTCAAAATCGGTCAAGTCGTTTTTGAGTAACAACTGGACAATGTTTTCTTATCTTGATGTTATAGTCTATAACAATCGATCCCGTAAGTAGCAAGCGTCACTAAAATTGGTGATTTTTTTTACCACTTAATGGAACCGACTTCATCATTAAAAAAATTGTAATAGGGTATTTTGCGAATACCCACCTGGCTAGCTAACACCCTCAAGTTGCTAAGTACCTACCGCTGTGTTCCGGGAGCTGTCTTTGACAGCCAGTAATTCTAGGTTAGCCTGAACAACTCATCATCTCTTTCCATCAAGTGGGATAGTGGTCAAGGGCTAGCCTATCCAGGTATAAGAATTTGGAACAAAAGTATGCCATGCGTTTTCGAAATCTAAGAAACATTATAATCCCAAATGTAATTGAGTTGATACATATATGTACAGTGTGCATATCAGACCAATGTAATAATGACTTATATCATTGTTATAATTTGTAAATATAAGTTTTTTACTGTATGTTTCAATATGTACACTGTTGGCGTATCTGAATAAATAAATACAATAAAATACGCAAATTGTGCATATATAATGTTAAGATTACGAAGTTTTATGTATATGTAGGGAGATTTCACCCAGTGGCGGACACTTAGTTTTTAGGAAAAAATTTAAAAACTTTCTGAAAATCGTATCTTTATTGACAACTTAACTAACTCAACAAATATTAAAATCAAAACAAACAACCAAAATTGCACATCTGCATAAACATATTCAAATATATACATGAATTAAAGTTATGGTGAGAATAAACTCAGTTTCTGCAAGTGGCACCGAGTACCGGATGGACTTCACTCCAAACCCTTAGAAACGGACAGTTTTAAAACAACTGACACCAATCACATATTTAGGCGTCTGAACATTCTGGGATGTCAGCCGAAGCTTCATGTACCCACTTATGGCGACTGGAGCATTGTATCCAGTCTTCGTCGTTATCCTTTAAGCTTATTACGCAACTAGTTTTTCCTGATTGCGATGATTCAGTTAATGGTTGTTTTTTTTTTTTCAATTTCCTTTCTTTTTCTTCTCTTCCATTTTGATTTTATTTCGTTCTACTGTCCTCTGAAAAAAAGGTATGACAATTATAATAAAAACAAATCCTAAATACAGACAAGAAATAATAACATGTTCACTGTCCGGCGATAAGGGACTACTTTGTGTCCAGTACTAAGGGACAGAGAATCGTCAAAACGATTACATTGCATTTTAAAACTATGTTAGATACCTTCAAAAACGTTGGTTGATTAAGAACACCGATGGAGCACTACTTTCATTTAGAATAAGCATAATCAAATGATCACAAATACTTTGTTATAACACTCACCTGAATATTACGTGCCGCAGTGTCCTCCCTCCAGAAATGGCGAACAACCTCTACCACTGTTGCCGCGCGCGTCACTGGCTCACCGTGTTCCATCACTTGTTATTGCTGGGTCTCTCGCTCATTTTGACTTCACCTTGAATCACTCGCTTTCGGAATTTCCGAAATAATACTAGGTGCCGTCCGGCGTTACGGGACTTCCCCCTTGTTATTTCTTTATGGAATTACTCAAACGTGTTTATCAATTCTTTCCTATGAACGCTATTGGTCTATCAGATGCAAATTTCGCGGATTTATCGGTATCCCCACGTATACTGTATATTGCTATCAGTGTGGTTTTATTTAGGTACAGCTGCATATAAACTGTCAGTGCGGTTGGTACATTTTGAATGCAGGTGCATTAATGTCTCAAACAGCAAAGGGAATTCTCTACGCCTTTGCTAATGTCAGATTCAAACGTACGACACAATTTCAAATTACTTATTTAATGTTGTAAATAGTAACTCTTGTTTCATTTAAATTCCTGTTTATTAAAAAAAACGTGCATTGTTTTATTAACAGATTCACACGTAATTTTTTTATTGATAAATTTACGTGTGAATCTGTAAATACTTTATAATATTTTGAGGAAAATATTTTATAAAATACTAACTAAAAATATATTAACTTATATCTTCGTCAAAGTGTCAAATTTGCCTCATTTCCTGATAAGCTGATGTGATGTCATAAATACCAATTAGCCTGTCTGGGGAACGCTGTCTCGATAGTGCTTTCGAAGGATCAAGTCAAGACCTCCTGATAATGCTCCGTGTAGAATCAAAACGCATCGAAAACCTTCCGTTTGAGCTGCGTGGCTTTTATGATGCATCATCGACTTAGCAGAAAAAATAAAACAGCGTAATATGTGGTTGTAAATTAATTTAATTTTCTTTATTTCTTATCTTTATTCATAAATTTGGTTTACATTATCACGTCATACTTATCCATGGCACTTGGAATTGGATTTTTTATAGGAACGTTATTATATCCACACAACGCTTCCATCGCTATTGTTTCATCACTTGGTCCTGGTCAGTAATAGATTACATACATAAATGAATTGCTTTCGTAATATTTTGATGTTTTGAACATGTGCTATGCTTCACATTCAAGTTACGATATACCTGTAACTAAAAAATTTCGGAGTCCTGTCATGTATAAGTAATATATAAATAAAGTTGTTGATTCATTTCTTAATATTTGTTTGTAGTATGGGCGTTTAGGTAAAAAATTCATTTTGCTTTCTACACTCGTGCACATTTACAAACACACAGCGGTTACATATGCCATTATTTAATTTAACGATAACATATAAGAAAATCACAAAATATCAAAGATCTAACACTTCCAATTACATGATATAAGCGTAACATATAAAACAAGCAAAACTATTCTAGTATCAAACCAGATCTAAAACCTTTAAAGAATCACCTATACAATCTTCGGAAATCGCACCGCGTGAACCCAGCATTATTAAACCACTTTTGGCACCGTTGTAGACTCAATTCGTCGGTTCGATTACTGCATAATCACGTTAGATTACGTCTCGTCGGGTTTCGATGGAATTTCCTCATTTTCAGATTCCTCGTATACTTAATAGCTGATTTGAAGCGAGCTATTTCTGAAGTACGAGAACGTTATTAGAGTAAGCATACGTTAGAGCTTTTGCACGGTGTTAGTGAGCACAGCACTTTAGTTTATAAAATAACTTAGACAATTAATAGATGCAGGCGTTACTTTGCGGTAATCCATATTCAATAATAAAAAATATGTCTCGATCGTGCGCTCGTCGAGTCAAGACCTCCTGAAGATGCTACGTTTAGAAGTGAAACTAGTTGAGTATTATTCAGTTTAGGCTGCGTGGCGTTTGTGAAGTCACGTAGGCTTAACAGGAGAATTAGGCGGAATTGTCACTAGATATATATTTTTATACTTTTTTAAGTGTTTTTATTAAAGTATTAATTTAATGTTTTCTTAGAGTACTTTAAAAAATATTTGTTATTCTCATAACTAAGACAAGTTTGCAGGTAATTATTTATTACCGCATAATATCTAAGATTACGTCTGATTTTGGTAGAAATTCTTAATTTTTCTGATATCTCGTATACCTACTTAAAATAGCCGATTCAATACTACTTCTTAAATACATATTAGAGCTAGCAAATGTAAGTGCTTTTCTCTGTGCAAGCAAGCACGCTGTTTATTTACGGATGTTACTTATATAGATTTTTTAACAAAAAGAGCAGTCAATAGAAATATTGTAAGATATAATTTTTATTGCTATAGATTTTGCCCAATTAAGTACTCACCTGTGGGTGCCTGATGATGTGTTTGATATTGTTCAATAAGCTACATCTACTATGGCAACTGGTTCTCAGGAATAAAAAATATATCGAATTGAGAATTAGGACAAAACCATCGTTAAAGATTTTAAGAAGTTAATATCATTATTACTATGTACCTACTCTTACATCGAAGTGTTAAGTAGGGTATAGAGGAAAATCTGTGAGGGATCCTCCACACAAATGTATTCATATATTTTCTTCCTGAATAATGCCTTTAGAATTTACAATAATATATATATTTTTTCTAAAATCGCGAATAGAATTTTTACAAAACTAAAAAAAGGAAAAAATAAGATAAAAAAATATGACCCTGAAAAATACTAAAAATGCCCGCATTTTACGGCTTTAATCAGATGACCACCAGAGCCTTGATATAATCATAATCACATCTACAAGAACGTCGACCGATGAACAAGGTCTCTTCCATTGGGGTGATTTGCAATAATGCCCACTCTTGGCAGGCATCTTGGGGATCACAGTAGGAGTTTCAGTTCTTCAGAAGGCGCTGCTTCCCACCTACAGGTATTTTTCCCTTTATCGCCTCTTACGGTACACCAACGGAAAGAAATCTTTGTCTTTTTAATCGGATAGGTGGGTAAAGGAGCGGCCGGCTCACTTGGTGGTAAGTGATGACCCTCGCCCTCGAACATCCACAATACCAGAGGTCTCAATATTATTGCTGGCCTTTAAAATATATATAAGCTGGTTTGTAAACATGATTATAAGCACTATCGGGTGCTAAGCGAAAATCACATTTTACAAATTATTGGAGCATAAAATTTTGTGCTTTAATAATTTGTGCTTGTAATCTTATTTAGAAATATGTAAGGGTACCGACATCATTCCGAGAGTAAGGTGTTTGAAAAAGCTTTTCTTCCGATCAGATGAAGTCTAGTAGTCTGGTTCATGTCCGCGCACCGTCCCCTATGAAGGTTAAAGTAATACAATGGTAGCACGAAATTTTGGCTTAAAAGAGCGTGCCCACGTGGCCGAGTAGTTTAGGTAACTGGCGTGAATTCGTAGGACGCGGGTTCAATTCCCGTCCGCGGCATAACATTTTGTGCTCTAATAATTTGTGAAATATATATAAGGTGGTCTTGTTGGTTGCGTAGCGCACAGAGTTGCTTGGGCATTTCGAGGTACTTACTGGGTTTGATCCTCAGGTTAAACCACACTTACTCGTACTTATACCGCCTTGTGATGAAATGCATTTGTTATAGACACATGTTACCGCTTAGCACAACGTGGGCTTAGTTTTTTTACTGAGTGAGATTAATAGTGTTATGAGAAGATACCAATTGGCACACCACCTATTTATTACATGGAACTAGAACATATACATACCTTTAGGTATCCCGAGAAGAGATGATGACGTGCTATTCAAAACAATACCCTACGGAACATATATTCACATATATAACAAGAATCTAAAATAAGAAAAGACGAACGAAAGCTTAAATATTACGAGCTAAAACGTCACACAACAGCTGTTAGCAGTTTTCCCCGAGGCCGAAATAAAAAACTCTTTTTTCCTCCAGTTATTTTGAAATCGTCGTTTTCACGCTTCTAGGGATTTTAATTAAAGTTGGGAGCTACACCGCGCCGGAACCCGTTAAAAATTCATTTTAATCCTTTAAGCGGAAAAATTGTAAACAACTAATTTGTTTTATGCGCCGTTACCAAAATAAAATTAGGTGATTTTTCCTGGCCAATGTTTTGAAAGGTCATTACAATGAGTGAGAAAAAATGCGGAGAGGTGAGTTATTTTTGTGATTTTTTGAACCTAATGAAATACTTTCTAAATAAATAATAACCTGCGCGCATGTCTAGGAAATGGATGACCACATTTTTGTCAAACATGGCTTTGAACCATTTTACAGACCTCATAGTATAAGTGATTAACATATACATTCAAATAAAAAAATTGTTCAGCTGTTTTAGCTATACGATGTCATGAATAATAGATTACTAACAAATATACAAAAATACGTTGTTTTGTCGTCTGGGGATAAAAATATGTGTGCCTACGTTTTATGCTGACTAGGGCAATGAAATTGTAATAATTATGCCACTAGGAAAGTAACAGTAACAGTAATAAGTATATTTCCTTATTTGTACCAATAACAGCTTTGGTTCACTACTCACAACTAAAACAAAGTACATATCAACGTCATGCCACTATGAAACACACCGTTAGGTTCACTTAGTACCACCGTCACGTAGGAAACTATAAAACGTATGCTTCATAAGCATACGTTAAGAAAACGCAAAGTAATTACTCGTGCGTTCGCGTAAAAGCAGCTAAGTTGTCAATGGAATCTTCTTCTCAAGGCCACTTTACAAATCCTGAATAATAACGCACTGCAACCATTTTGTTTATTGTTATATTCACACTAAGACCTTATTGTGAAGGAAAATCTATTATGCAACTTATTTAGCTATATACTACTTATCAGAGTCATTGTATCTTAGGTTATCCGGTCAATTTACCGACTAAGGCTATTGAAAACGCATTTTGTCTTCGCCGTAGAAGTTTACGAGCCATCAATTTATGAGAATAGGTGTGTTAACGGTTTCAGAGGGTGAGATTGTTTAGTGGCTTAATTATTATTTGAAAAAGGTTTTCTTTTTATAAATGTAATATATTTTTTCGCATTTGACAATTGTATTGAATAAATGGTGAAAACAAAAGAAAAATGATTTAATCATGGAAAAACTAAACCTGGACTGATGGGAAAGACTCTCGATATATTTAGAAAAAGAAAGCAGATGGAATCTGATTGTGAGTAATAATAGTTTTCCAAAGTGAAAGACGTGGACAAGATAAGACTTTTAAAAGTAGACAGTGTTGATTGAAGAAATAGGAGGTAGCGATAACAGACAGCAACAATTATTAATATTTCACATTTTTGTAAGTATAAGTAAGGTTAGTAATTAACAAAATATTTTCTTAAATTAAGAGGGTCATTTACTACCAATTACTTAACCATATTGTAAAAGGTGTAGTTTTAGTGGACCATTTGATTCTGATGAAACAGGAGTGCCTGTTTCTTTAAGTTCTGTACACCTGCAAATTGGTTCACTAAAATGTAATTGCTATGAAGCTGTATTTCAGCTGAAGCTGAAGATTGTAGCTGCATTTAAGATTACTTATTCAACTGCATAATATTACCTATGTGTCCAAAAACCAATAATAAGATTAAACAATGATTGCTAATATAGCTGATATCGAGCATCATTATCTTCTTCGACGTAACTACAAAATAATTAATTTGGACAACACCTGTTCGAAAAACAACAATATGCTTTAGCGGACAGCGGAATAAGATTTATATATGTTCCTATGAGAGTTTCAGCTTTCTCTATTTTGATTCGTGCTTCTGATACATTATGTATAATATTGAAATAAACAACATGCCATTTATACTAATGTTAATCTTATAGTTTGATACCTAATCTTTAGAGTTTGATATTTTTTCTCACAGGTGGTGATGAAAATAGTTTGTATCACTAGGGCCCAAAATATTTTTTTCTCGGATGGCGTATATTTTATCCTGGTTTCACTCTGAATTAACTATAGTGCCGTCAAAAAATTAAACATTTCTTAATCCCTTGTAAAACAACCTACTATTTATAGATAACTTCTATAGGTACATAATTATACAAAGTTGAAATAACTAGCTTGTGGACATGATATTGAACTCAGAGTGTGTGATCAACATAGTACTGACTTCCAAGAGATCTTTAATTAATATTTTATAATGTTCAGAAGTCGGAAAGATGTAGCAGTATTCAGTAGCTGCAAGTTGGTAAATTGAATGTTTGTTTCAGTAGTCGCTAAAAAACGAGCAAAACTATTTCAATCTACAAAAAAAATGCGTGCACATTTTTTGTAGCGCTTTGATTGAAATGTACCATAGGTAGTTTAAAATGCAAAACCGACTGGCGTACTACCTAGTAATCGAGAAAAAATACAGGAAATAGAATTTGAATATTCAGATCTTCCATAGGCGTCTATAAAACGTTTAGTTCGATGGAACTTTCAAGCTTTATGCTATTTTTCTTTCACAAAGGAAAGCAATTAATTCTACTTATTTTCAAATATAAACTACGTAAGATGTTTGAAGAGTCTTATAAAGACTTCGTCCTTAAGCGAAAAAAGTAGTCAAAAATTTACGGAATAAGTTCTAACTAATTAAATCAATCGAATTCACAAGAAACTATAAAAGCGAGTGTCGAAGAAATCTAGAATTACAAGTTCAAATGATTTAGCCCCTTGGTATCCGCGTGTACGATATCGTCCATTAATAAATTACGTTCTATTGTTTTTATCATCTAGGATGCGCATGGATTAATCACCGCAATATTACAATGAGTAAATTGATACATACAAAGCTACAAAATTTAATGTAAAAGAAAACTCCAAAATATATGACTAAGTCACTAAATCCGTATCAATACTGCATTTCACATATTTTGCTGCATTAACGTTTCCATATTGATTGATATGGGAACCTAATCAAATATATTCGTTGAATAAAAACAGGAACTTGCCGACATCATGAATAGAGGCTGTCTTATAACGTCTCCATAAAGTATTTTCAGGCGCTTCCTTGCAGATTGCCATAGTATAGAATGTCACGTTCAGTACACCTTTTCTATTGTTAAACACCCTTCGGAAACTATGAAGGTTACAAGCAAAGTGTCGCAAGTGCCTATAAATGACAAAAGAAATTTAACTTAAATGTTGAGACGTAACAGTAAAAGTAGCTTAATGGATAAGAATGTTTTCAACTATCACAAAATTTTTAACAGAATCATAAAGATATAGCCCATGTTAGTTATACATACTAAGTATCGAAACTGTTTTTTGTTAACTTTTAAAATTATCCAACTCGTAAGTAAGCTAAGTTAGCTCTAATTTGCTTAAAAGTTTGAACAGCCTAAAGCATCACTTTGGATTCTGTAGATCGTGGTTTTGATGCACAGATCGGACAGATATCAGGTTTCTCAAGCAAAAAACAAACTAAGTTATGGTTAGAAGAGCAAAACTATGCCTGAAAGATGCAACCACAGGTTTGCTCTAGCACATCGAACTTAAAAATATTTTCAACGCTCATACTCAGGAAGTATAAGTCGTTTTTACTTACGATGTCAGGGAAGAATTCGATTTCCTGCCCCCACATCTCAAGATAATGAGATTCAAAAGCAAATTAGGAAATGGAGAAACGATCTATGACGGGTTTTGACACATTGTTGTGGATCTTGGAATATTTAAGTAAAATTTGGTGTGTACGAAGTGAGTCAAGATTAGGTAATGAGTTAAAGCAAGGTAAAAAAAAAGTAGAAAATCTTTGCAGCCATAAGAAAACATCAAAATAATTTATTTACGATTAGTGTGCGCACTAAATAGGCAGCTGATATCATGATAGTATCATATTTGATATTCATTGTAGATTTAATTGTGAAATAAGTACTGCCATTAGAATAAAAATCATGATCAATTTAATATTATTTTTTACTGCAGTAAGTGTTTCACAATTAAACCTCTTGGCTTCCGCGTGGATAATATCGTCCATTTACGAATGAAATTCTATTGTTATCATTATCTACAGAGTGCATAGATTAAATCTACAAATAATCTAATACGACGTTTACTTGTATGAAAATACGGATCAGCATGAGTTTAAAATATAATTGAAACTCTTTGCTTTAAAACGTAACTTCTTGTTAGTTGAAATAATAACAGAATGTCCAGAAAAATAGCTGTAGGCTGTAATGCCATCTGAAAACATGCCATACCCAAGACGTCTAACAAGCGTGGGAATTAAGGCAGCTCCCAAATATTTATTCCCGTTTGTTGAATTCAACAAAGTGGTCATCTTTTTATTCGGTGTAAATGAAAAGTGATAGGTCAAAGAACATGCAAACGACAAGAATACTACAAACATGACTAAAGCAAGCAATAACTTTGATTCTTTTACTGTTTTTATCTTACAAACAAATGTCTCTCAACTAATCATATAATATATATGTTTTGATTTGTAATCTTTTAGGAGAGTTTCTTAACATCCTCATCAAACTGACGAGAAGTAAAGTGTAGACTCGGGTAAATTACACCCTCAACTTGAAGGCGTGCTTTCTTGTTTATGTGTTTAGTTATTGATAACTTACGAGAACTCCTTAGTAACGAAGGATGATCGTTATTAAAGTTATTGCATTTTAAATTATTGAACTCTGTTGAGGATCCTCCACATGTACTTGAATTATGTATTAAACAAAACCACTATGATTTACACTATTCGTATAATCTTTCTGGTACACGAAAAATACATTTACAAATCATTCCAAAATAATCTTTCGACAATTGTTACGTAATCTAGACAGCTTACACAAATTGGTGCGAAGATCGCAACGGTTTACGCCATTTATCTTTTCGTCGCACAAGTTAATATTTCACAGGATCAAATTACGAAACTCGTAACATAAGGAAACATATTGCGAGATGGATGGTGAGCGTTGCGAGATCTAAACTTTTGGCCACAAGGTCGGGAAGCGGTTTTGTCTTACATACGTTATACAGACAACAGATATTTTGGCGATTTTAGAATCTTGTTAATGTAATAAATGATAATATGAGTGCATGGAATTATTAATAAAATAATATAGATTTATTTACCCTCTTGGTAAGTGGTGATATTGAAGCTAAATAAGTGCTGGCAGACTACAATGGGAACTGGAACTCTCAAAGCAGCAGGAACATGTCTTTAGGTGCTTGGTGACAGTTTCTACGAGTGATAGCTAGCTAACAAATATTCGCATAAATCCTCATTATCAGCATGTTGTGAAGCTCAAGCTGTGAATCAAGCCCAATTTCGGATAAGAACCCATGATCAATGATTAATCAACAAATAATTGAAGAATGGTGTGGTCATCAATTAGACTTAGTTTGAGCGATAAAAAACTTACACATTCGTTATGATGTCGCTACTCTTCTGCATTTCGAAACAATGACTTGTAGAACCTTACAAACACAGTGGTATAACAGACAGGCTTTATTCCAATTAATATTTTAGTAATTTAACTTACAAGAGGGCTACATTATTTTTTTTTGACAATATCAATGGATATTGTTAGTTCGTTCTGAATTACTTACTTAATCTCGTTTCCAAAATGAACTATTTTCGCGGTGCGCTTAAGTAACAAACTACACCAAATACGCAAGGACAATATGGGTACGTTTCCGGGAGTTATGTGCTTCCTAATGTCCAGGATCAAGGCCTTCCGACGCAATTTCGAAGGTTTAAAGGGAGAAGGTATGCATCCTTCGTGCAGGGAGGTTGTTTGTGTCTGTAAATGGTGAGAACGAATTAAGATTGATATGAGAGAATGTAACGTACAGAATTTGCTTCGTTGTAGAATTTTAAAGAAATAAATTTCTTAGTGTCAAAAAATCAAGCAAATGTAATAACGGTTTGACCTGGGGAACGGTGCTTTGACGAAACAGTAAAATTTCATAGAGGTTTATTGAAACGTCTAAGGAATATTTTTATATTTCGTACCTATTCAATAATTTATTTTTCGTAAATGTATAAAACAAACATAAGACTTAATGTTATATCGTTAAATTTATGTGGAATAGTTACTTGATATTTTGTAGTCTATTAATTTCTCTATATACATTTTTGAAGGGCTCGTAGCGAAGTTTGCTTAGCCATTCTGAATCGATCAGCAAAGCTAAGCAACGTCCACCGCGATCATGAGTTGGATGGGTGACTGCTGGTGACATTACTATTGAGCGCTTCCGTGCTTCGGAGGGCACGTTAAGCCGTCGGTCCCGGTTGTTGTCTTAGAATGACAGTCGTTAAAGCATGGTGGTAGGGCATTTTGCGAATGCCCGCCTGGCTAGCTACAACCCTAAAGTAGAAAATCTGTCGCCAAGCACCTAACGGTGTGTTCCGGCAGCTGTCCTTGAGAGCCGGTAATTCCAGGTTAGCCTGAACAACATCTTCGACCACATCATCACTTACCGTCAGGTGAGATAGTTGTCAAAGGCTAACATATCACGCGTAAAAAATAATGTAATGTCATCTTAAAGTATTGGTAATTATGAAACGAAAAACTTTTGTTATGACTGGCACTATGAACACAAAACGTGCTGTCGTTTTACAGATGTACGATATATCCCCGAGCACCATGCGGCGTCACTATAAATCTTTCTCCTCAGTTTCATAACTCAATTTCTTTAGTTTCAGCAAGATGAGATAACAAAACAAAACGAATCTACGGATCGTCTTATTTCGAGTTCTGTAAGTTTAAATTTGTTTTCGTTTGCTTAACTTGATTGCAATTTTGACGAATTCAATGTAAATAGGTATTTGTTGTTTTACCTAAGATTATGTTTTAACTTGCTCTTTGTCTACAAAAATATGGAGAAAAATATATAGAGAGCTCTGCATACCACTTCGTAGCTATACAGTCATGATAATAGAATGCTATTACCTTTATCAACAACTTTTTTTTAAATTTAAATTCTGCGTTTTATTAATTTAACAATTTTCCTTTTACTAGTTACCCTTCCATTATTTTTTCATTCTGTATTAAAGCCATCTGCTCCTAACGAAAATTTATTTTTTTTATTTAGATGTTTATTTTATATCCCTAGCGGATATATTGTAACGAGTGCCAAGAGATAATTCTTAGGTATTCAATGACATTTTGTAGTAAGTGAATAAATTAAAAATATATAAATCCGTATATATATAAAAATTATGCGTCATGTTGTTTGTCCGCGATAGACTCCTAAAATACTAATCCGATTTTAAATTTGATTTGCACACCGTGCGCAATTTGATTCAAATTGAAAGACAGGATAGCTTACATCTCAATTTACAGTCGCAATTACCCGCGCAAAGACGGGGCGGGCCGCTAGTTATATATTTAATAAATGATATATAAAAAGACACAAAATAAAAATATTGTAGTTTTTCATTTTTGTTAATACGGGTATTATTTTTAAAGTTGTTTTTCCGTAATAAAAAATACTAATACTAATAATTAAAAATACTAGGCAAATAATAACAAACTAAATGGGTTAGTAAGAAAACGCAATGATGCAGTGGCAGTCGTGGGCCATCAGCCTTTATTTTGAATCGTCTTTCTTGTTACTTAGAACGGCCTTATCGTCATAACACTGAGTCGTCTGCTGATTTGAAGTGGAGTAGTGGTTACATACCACTAATATCTGTAACCTAATCTTGCAAGTTACAGACACTTTTTATGGTATGGGGCAATAAAAAATACTTGTCTTTTTTATTTTAACTAATTATATTTAAAGAGAACGTAAAACTAAATATTTAGTGAATAGTTAAAGCGTCTACCTATCCCCGTTATTAGTATCGAGCAAGAAACGGTAACAAAATCAAGTTTGTTGTATGGGAGCCCCCCTTAAATATTTATTTTATTTTATTTTTAATATTTTTTGTTATAGCGGCAATAGAAATACATAATCTGTGAAAATTTCTACTGTCTAGCTATCACCGTTCTTGAGATACAACCTGATGACAGACGGACGGACGGACAGCGAAGTCTTGGTAATAGGGTCCCGTTTTTACCCGTTGGGTACGGAACCCTAAAAGCACCTTAAGAAATAAAAATAATTTTAACTCTTGGTTATTTTAAGATTTTTTATTAACAAAAGATCAACTCAGGTAATACTTGTTATGTTCAGTAAAATATATAACCGCCACTTCCATTACGCGGCGGTACGTAAGTGCCGAGTGCATGCATTTCGGGTAGCCTATTAACACAATGTGATTACTCCATCGCGCCATGATTACAAGCTTGATTGCAACAACAATTACTATATACGCTATAAGTACCCACTTTGTATAGGTAACAACAACTAAAGTTTTATTACAATGAGTATAATTGTATATACGAGTATTTTGGAATATATATTTGCATTTTATAATTCAAGTCAATTGTAGTGCAAGTGGGAAAACCACTTTATATCATCACATTATCAAGTGAAATAAAGTGTTTGTGAGTGGTTTTTTTGCCACATGCCACCAAAAATGTATACGGATTTTGATGAACTCAAATATAAAAAGCCGACCAAGTGCGAGTGGGACTCGCGCATGAAGGGTTCCGTACCACAATCTGTAACTTAATCTTGCAAGTTACAGACACTTTTCGCAGTGTCCGATTGAGCTGGGTAGGTACGTTCCGATCCTAGGTAGGTACAAACCCTAAATAGTGATCTCACTAATTGTTTATTTTTAAAGTAAATATACAACTAAATATTCGGTAAATATTTCAAGTTTCTACCTGTTTTAATTATTATTATTTTTAGAAAATAAACGGTGAAAACCTCTTTTATTGTATAGGAGACCCCTTAATTATTTATTTTATTTTAATTAATTATATTTAAAGAGAACATAAAACTAATTATTCTGTGAATAGTTAAAACCTGTCAACGTTATTAGTAGGTATCGAGCAAGAAATGGTATAGAAATCAAGTTTGTTGTATGCGAGCCCCCTTTGAATATTTATTTTTAGTATCTTTTGTTATAGCGGCAATTGAATTACATCATCTGTGATTTCAACTGTCTAGCTATCAACGTTCTTGAGATACATACAGCCTGGTGAGAGACAGATGGACAGCGAAGTCTCAGTAATAGGGTCCCGTTTTTACCCTTTGGGCACGGAACTCTAAAAAATATTTTTTTTTTGTGTGGATTAGGACAAAGTTTAAAACCTAGAATGGTTTTTGAGGAAAAAACGTTTTAATACATTACCCCATTTTTTAATCTTTTGGTCCCGATACTCCCGGGTCCGATGTCCTGAATAGAAAATTAATGAGTTTTCTTAACAAATAACTAAGTTTTTATAGTACCAGTCCGAGATCAGAAACTGTTTTTTTTATAACTAATAGGCTAACCTTTTGACCACAATCTCACCTGATTGATTATATGGTCGAGATGTTGTTCAGGCTAGCCTTAGAATTACTGGCTCCAAAGGACAGCTGCCAGAACATACCGTTAGATTCTTGGCGACAGATTTTCTATTTGAGTATGGTAACTAGCCAGGCGGGCATTCGCAAAATGCTCTACCACCCAAAGCAAAAAAAAAAAAAAAAAAAAACTGCTGTAACGACTGAGACAACAACTGGGACCGACAGCCTTACGTGCCCTCCAAAGCACGGAAGCGCTCAGTAGTAATGTCACTAGCGGTCATCCATCCAACTCATGACCGCGGCGGATGTTGCGTAACTTTGCTGATTGGTTCAGAACGGCTAAGCAAACTTCGCTACGAGCGCTTCATAACTTGCTTGATGGTAAGAATAGGCTCAGTCATTATTACATGGGACCCTTTGAACTTTTTAAAAAGTACAGACATTAAAGTTAGTTCTCAAGTTGTGCAATATACTAGATTTCTTCAAAGATAAAGCCTCAAATAAAATTCTAGGTTTGTGTGAACACCGTCATCTACCTTGAACAATGACAACAAAACACAATCATCCAAATAACAAGTAGCTATTTGGAAAAGTCTTTTGATTTTCTTTTCAGTTAATTCATATTACATTAGGTAATTTAATCATTAAAGGTTTAGGCATAAAATTTTCCCTTACAACAGATATAAGTATAACAAACGAGAGGTCTGAAATCGGTTAGAAAATAGGTATTATAAACGCATACTGACATCTAAGCATACATACTACGAGTACATTCAATAACAATAACTCTTTACAAATCAACAACAATTATTCAATTTTTTTTTCGTTTATGTTTACCAAGAACAAAAACTAAACAGCAGTAGAGCAACTAATAATTAAACCACTATAACAGTATGTTCAATAATTATGACAATTGTCAAATATGCGATATTATACGAATTTATAAACATTTTCAACTTAAGTGGATTGGGAAACAAACCTCGTATAACTGAGTCCATGGACACCCATCCAGAAAAGCCTGTCGATCACATATATACCGCCGCCTCAACATGTTTCAGTGACATAGTTTAATTGGTATTTTATATATGATTATTCAGTCTACATTCTGATATTTTCATTCTTCTATGAGTTCTATGGTCCAATAATTTCAAAAATATTGAAGTGAATTAATGAATAATACTTTCTACCTAATCCGAGACCCGAATCTTTTTCTTAAGCCCGTTAATGGTAACGGTCTATCTAACGTCTTGGACGATTCGGGACCCTTAGAGTCCCTTTCATTACCTTGAAAGCAATCTCTATTTTGTCTCATTTACATCGATCGCAATCGAGATTAGGGTCTGAGCTTACATCGAGTTATACAATAGTATTTTTAAATTGAAAGACAAAACAATAAATAGACGTGTTAAATGTAAAATCTGCTGAAATTTGAACTTTGTCACATTTGGATTTTTGAAGCAATGATGACTCAGTGGCATTGGCTATGGACTGCCGCGAAGCAGGTCCATGATTCGAATCTCGCCTTGGGTTTGAGCTTCACCGCATGGTTGAAGGGCATTTTGCGAATGCCCGCCTGACTAGCGACCACCCTCAAGTAGAAAATCTGTCGCCAAGCTCCTTACGGTGTGTTCCGGCAGCTGTCCTTGAGAGGCAGTAATTATAGGTTAAGTCTGTTAACATCTGGACCACATCATCACTTACCATCAGGTTAAAACAAAAAGCTTAAATTTGGATCGAGTTCAATGTTTTCATAATACAACAATAAAGTTTGATAGATCATTTAATGATGATAAAATGGATGGTAATGAATGAAAGATGATTTGAGTCATAATATGGTTATACACGAACAGGCGTCACAAATAAATGCATTTTGTGAGATTTTATATGTAACACCAAGCAAAAAGAAGATTTCATTTTATTATTTGTGTAGTTACTGAATTGTTTTTTTTAGTTAAAGGATAGTGGCGGATAAGGCTTTAAAAATGGGTAAAATATGTTATCATATTTAAACACTGAAAGAATATTAATCAATATGTATTTTCCAACCACAAAAGTTGAGGAATTTCTCAATTCGACTGTATGAAGTTTTTATGTTTGCTACGCGATGATTCCCGTTAGCCAGTTATTGAAGTAACCGTCATTATTATAGTATTTTGTTGTGTATGTTATACTTTAGAGGTTGACGAAAATAATTAACAAAATCAAATAAATCGGATAAAATACCTATTTACCCAAGTCAAATTGCGTTTCATACTTTTCAGTAATGGAAGTCGGTTCTTCTGTAAATAAATATCTTAATAAAAGTTCAAAGATTGTATATATATATATATATATAATCAGATGCCTTTATGTGTAAATTTAATTGTTATAAGTCGAACATATAACGTCCACGATTCCACAAAACAAATAATTTTCTTGAAGACTAAATAAATATTTGCTTTCAATACTTGTTTCGACGTTCAGAGTCGACCTCTTTCATGCTACATTACGGCGGTAAACAAAAAGAAATGAAAGCATACTCTATTAACCACAGAACATAGAAAGCAATTTTATATATCTATGATATTAACGATATGTTTCGCGCTGAGCCAAAGCAGAGCATCTCTTCTGCTGTCCTAATTATACAATTTATTATTTAGAATTTTTATATATTTAGAACCGAAAAAGGCAGCCGGTATTAACAAATACTGTATAAATGTACTTGTTTGATAACCTTACAAAATATAATTTAATGCACTCCCTAAAAATTAAAATTAACAGAGTTCTTAATAACGAAATTTGAGTTGCGGTCAAGGACATAGGGTAGTTTTTATCCTAGTGCAAAAACAAGTTAATGTTTTTTACGTGACTACCGACCTACGCGAAATATGCGAATATATGAAAAATTCCACCTCACCATTAGAAAGCACTCTGAGCACGTACAACACAAAATAACTGAAGATAGGTCCATATTTTAATCAACAAATTTCTTAATCGAGAATCATTTTACAGAACTTGGCACGAGTTTTGTCTCAACGAGTCAACTCGGAGATTCAAGGAGCCCTTGATTAAATAAATTCATTGCTTATTGTTTACACTTTCATGCAGTACCTGCTACATAATTTATAGTAAGATTACCATCTTACTATAATGTGTTATATAATGCGGTCACGCGAACTATACCTTGAGATGGCATGAGATTTTATGTTATGAAGTTGGATAAAATTGATAAACGAAGGCGCAAACTTTCGTAGAAGCAACGTGACGAAGCAACCGAAAATCTGCACATTAAATACATTATCAGTTCGATATGATATTTATTTATTTTTTTTAGCTGCTAGGTTAGCTATTGTCCACTCTCTCATCTGATGGAAAGTGATGATGTCATTATGTTCGAAGATGTTGTTCAGACTGACCTAGAATTACTTATTCTCAAGGACAGCTGCCTGAACACACTGTTAGGTGCCGGCCTGTAACCAAAGACCGGATTCCCACACAGAAACAGCCAGAATACGAGCACGATCCGCGATGCTAGAACACGTATTTAAAAGATCTTTCCGTGTTAGCTCGCATAGGGGCCGATCCCACTGTTTCTGAGATGACAACATTTTTGGGAATTCAGTATTTGGACAAGCCAGTCTCCATGTGTTTTTGGCCTCAGCCAGATATGCTACATCGAAAGAGCCTAAAGATCGTGCAAGAATTTTTTCTACTAATTTGTGTGTACTATGTACAGAAGACAAAAAAGCTGGTAATGCCACACTAGAAATTTTGCGTATCCCTATGCCCCCCAACCTCACAGGGAGGGAAGCTTGCACCCAAGCCCTATCATCCATCTCAACATTCAAAACCGACACTAACGTATCTTTTACTAAGTTGTCTAAGCTTAACAAAAGCTCACTGTGTTGCCACAGCTGACAACATCTTAAATAGTATGTAAATTTAGGAACGAAAAGGCAAAATCTTATAATTGTAAAAGCCATATGGGCGTTAATTTTGGATAATCTGCTAGAAGCATTTCTAAACTTTTGAATTTGTTCTTCGACAAATGGTGATAAAGATTCGTTAAGAATCGGTGAACCCAAAAGACGAAGCGAAATTTTTTCTACTAATTTTATATTAGGCGCAAGTAAGTTGAATTTTTCAATAATCGAAACTTTATCCGGACAAGTATCACACACAAAAAGTTCACATTTAGAAAAAATTTGTTCAAGGCCAATAACACGAAAATCGTCTATAAGTACTCGCAAGTCATCCAAAACCGTGTTCGCATCGCCTCCTAAGGTTCCGTCATCCAAATACCAAACGTTAAGTTTTGATTGGAGACGTTGAATTATTGAGTGGATCGCAAGGCTAAAGATGGCTGGTCCCAGAGGATCACCCTGTTGACATCCTACGGAAGATAAAATAACGTTATTTTGGTATGTTAATTTTGACGGTTTGCCGTAGCATTGCCAAAGAAAAGGGTATAATTCCGGAATTTTATCTATCTAAAGAGTTGAATGCATTTTTAACATCCACCTTCAAAAGCACATCTCCACAATTTTGATCAAGAAATGTGCGAAGTGAATGTACAGCAGCCTCACAGCCACCCTGTGAACCAAAATCGAGTTGCAGTGGTTGAAAAAGATTACTTAAAGAAGCAACCTTTTTCCTACAACCGCATTTGGCTGTGAGGCGACGATAAGTGGTGCCTACTGCTATAGGCCTAATACCACCATCTTTTTTATTTAGGGCACATAAATTCGCACCGTACAGAATTTCGGTAATTTCATTGTTGACCTGACCCGACAACATCAAATTAACCAAAGCCGTCACATCCCTTAAAAGTGTCTCGCCTACCTCACCAGAACTAAAAGATAAAATATCTTTTAAGTGCTGAGGCGTGAGGCCATCAAGGCCACCGGCTGAGCCACTTAAAAAAGATGCCACGGCTGCAGAAACATCCTGTGGGGTCACCTCAACAATGTCTTGTATAGGAGATTCGGGAAGGTGAAGACCTGCAGTTGCAGGCGGATGCTTTTCTATTAGGGAATTCAACGTATCAGATGTAAAAGGAGCGATTGTATCACTCGAAAAAAAGATGCGTGCCGCGTTTTTAATATCACCATCAGTAATTTTGTTTTCTACTATTTTAATAGTAGCTGAATCGAAATTATTTGTTTTTGTATTCCGCCGCAGTGGCGGATTGATTATAGTTGAGCCAAAAGATTGCTCTTCCCGTGCCCTGTATTTCACGCAGTTTTCCTTTACTCTAGTAGTAAGTGAGTTTTTGTTAGACGCATCAAAATTCACGTGAAATACGTGGTACGGGAATGCTAGAAGATGCTCCCAGGCTTGCGTAGTAATAGTAGCCAAGACGTTTTTAATGGAACAAGATAAAGATTGGGCAACAGAAATTCTTGCACCCCGAGGTATGCGTTTTAATAAAGGAATGTTATTTTTGTACGAGCTTAAAACCTCCCAAAACGGTTTGGAAGGCGTAGCAGGGCTCGCAACACTGCTACTACTTACGTTTTGATTATTAATTGGTGCCGAAAGGGGAATTTCTATTTGTTTATGACACCTTGTTTGGTGAATTTTATGACCTTTGAAATAACGAGCCTGGGGGCACTGCGGACACAACATTTGGCTATCTTGCGATACAAAGATCCCCGTTACAGCATTCATAGTTGGGGCACAAAGCATTGTTTACAAAATAAAGCAAAGCTTATCTTAGAATCTCTAGTGCGACGTCTCAACCCGGATGAAGGCTCGCGTCAACACCGTCGTCGTAGTGCGCGCGCCGGTGTCGCAGGCAGCGTTGCCATGGAAACAAAAATAACTGATTAGAAATTAGCTCGACAAGAAATGTCAAAAAGCTATTGAATAAATAAGCTAATGAAACAACTACAGAGGCCCAAATGAGCCCCACAAACAATACCTCGCAAAATTCCACTAGGAAGAATGCGGGTGATGGGCAGAAAATGCCTATCTACTATCTGAAAATAAAATTAATTATTTTTTTAAAATAAATCTGAAATTTACTGACCTGTCACGTTGATTGTCTGCTTTTCTTGAAATTAACTTTTCAATACCCTGTAAAAAATAATTTTCTTCCTTGTCGGAAAAATGTTCATTTATTGCCGCCATGAGCTATTCATTATCTGAAAATCGTTTTCCGCGAAGATCTTTTTTTAAATTTGGAAACAGGTAATAATCGCTCGAGGCTAGGTCGGGGCTATAGGGTGGGTGATTGAGTTCTTCAAAGCCACATTCTCGCACAGCAGCCTTCGAAACACGCGCTGTGTGCACCGGAGCTTTGTCGTGAAGAAGCAACACACCAGCGGCCAGTTTTCCTCTCCTTTATTCTTTAATATTTTCCCTTAAATGACGCAAAGTGGTTGCGTAAGATTCTGAGAGTGAAACCATAATCACCTTATTTCATTTATTCGATTATCAAAATTCCTTTGGAATCCCAAAACACAGTGGCCATGACTTTCCCGGCAGATGGGGAGACTTTAAATTTCTTAGGGTGGTCTGCACCCTTTTTATGCCATTGCATAGACTCCTGCTTACTTTCAGGGTCGTAGTGATGAACCCATGTTGCATCTCCAGTAACAATCCGGTTGAAAATACTGGTAGGATTTTCACTACAGAGCCAAAAATTCCTTACAGCACTCCTCTCGCACTTGTTTCTGAGGTGCCGTAAGCATTTGTGGCACCCACCTTGCACTAACTTTTGACAGGTTAAGATGGTCATGCAGAATAGTGTGAGTAGTACCAACAGATAGCTTAGTTATCTCTGCTAATATTTTGACCTTGATTGGGGCATCCTCCAATACAAGCCTCTCAACCATTTTCACATATTCTTCTGTAGTGGCGGTAACGGGGCCGCCCGAGCGAGGGTCGTCTTCAATGCTATCCCTACCTCTTTTGAATTCACTTGACCATTTTTGAACTGTAGATAATGAAGGCGCAGAATTTTTTTTTATTTATTTATGCCTGATAGATAAGCCTTTGACCACTATCTCAACTGATGGTAAGTGATGATGTGGTCGAAGATGTTGTATAGGCTAACCTAGAATTACTGGCTCTAGAGGACAGCTGCCGGAACACACCGTTAGGTGCTTGGCGACAGATTTTCAACTTGAGGGTGGTAGCTAGCTAGGCGGGCATTCGCAAAGTGCCCTACCACCATGCTGTAACGACTGCCATCCTAAGACAACAACCGGGACCGACGGCTTAACGTGCCCTCCGAAGCACGGAAGCGCTCAGTAGTAATGTCACCAGCGGTCACCCATCCAACTCCTGACCGTGGCAGACGTTGCTTAACTTTGTTGATCGATTCAGAATGGTCAAGCAAACTTCGCTACGAGCGCTTCAGAATCATGGTAAACAGCCACCATCTCTTCATGAATACATTTTTGACTCTTTCCTTGTTTTGTAAGGAATTTAATCACTGCGCGGTGCTCGATTTTTTTCATTATTGTCGCGTCAGTCATCGTGGGCGTCTTTCACCGAAGACTATTAGAGTCTTTCACTGAAAACTAATGATCATAACTAAGTGAACTTTTATATTTATACCCTCAGATAAGGTAATTATATAAAGAAATTATAAAATTACGCACTTCATTAGTTAATCAGCCTGATACCGAGAATACATTGAACGCCCCTCGTAATTACTTGCAAAATCAAGGCACTATAGTCAAATTAATAGCAGATTGGTAATATGCTGTTTTTAAAGAAACTTTTTTTAAAGAAATTTACATTCGTATGAAAATTGACTTATAAAATTGGCACAAAAGCATACATTTTCAGTTACAAGTATCCTAACACTGAATAAAAGCTACTTGTGTCAGAAAGTGCAAAACTTACCTGAGGTTTTCCACAAGAATCCGAAAGGAGTCATTTCCTCTAATCCTTTTAAATTTTATTGGAAAGATTTTGATTTCATTGACTTATTTCTGATTCCTTCCTCTCAGCAAAATCTTTACTTTATTGTTTTATAGGTAATACCGAACAGATTTTGAGCTACCACCCACAAGTAGAAAATATATGTCGCCGGCAACCATGTATTCCGGCAGTTTTCTTTGAGAGCCAATCAACTTCGTCACTTACCATCAGATGAGATAGTGGTCAAAGACTAACCTATCAGCCATAAATAAAAATATAAAAAAAAGTTTGACTGGTTATTTTAAAAAACCACTTTAATAATGTAAACAATATAATCTATATTATTGAGGGTAATTGATTGCAGTTTTTTAAACTATTATAATATTTTATTATAAGATGTAGAATATGTATCATAATATGTAGGAAGGAGTTTATGCTCAGAATAAAAAAGGTCAATACAATTTAAATTAAGAACGTAACAGTTATATATAACTTTACAACAACCTACTTTAACTTGTATGCCAATGAACATTTTCACTGTATTGAAATAAAAATCCATTCACCATTCTACCTTTTCAAGTAAATGAAAGTTTAAAACATCTTACTTCCGCTTTTCACGAAATCAAATATTAACCAAGGAAGTCGAGCATCAAACTTCCATATTATTTAGATTAATAATTCAATAGGGTAGTAAGTAACACCTTCATTGCTGAGAAAGGGGTATGCGATCAGATAAGTGCAAAATCGCTTACAGTTTGTGCTGAACCCTCGTCTCAACGTTGCGAATATTAATACTTAATAGGTACATAATTACGTTCTTCAAAATTCTCTCTCATCTGGTGATTAAAAGGGGACAGTTAATCCGTTAGCAACAGGGTTGGGTAATTACAAATGGTTGTAGGTAATATCATAGCGTGGTATGTTTCACATCTAGCGTGCGATGCTTCTGTGTTTTATGATATTTGCTATCTGGAGTTTATGGAAAGGAATATTTTGGAAGTAAATAAAGTACTTTTTTTAGAAAATCCTCCTCATTTCAGCTAATTATGGATGTACCTAAATAACTAAAACTCTGTAAGCTTATATGAGCATATTGATTTGAAATAAGCAGCTGGTCATTTTATGGTATAGAAAATTATACCAAAAAATTTAACCGACCTCAACACCCAAAAGTGTGAAAAACCTGTTGATGTCGGTACCATGATAGTTCAAAGTACCTACTATCATAATATTATGAACATGGTACCGACTTCGACAGGGTATTTCATACTTTTGGGTGTTGAAGTCAGTTGAATCTTTTAGTAACCCTTGCTACTTACGGGGTTGAGTGTCATTAATTGTCAACGATAATATCATCCAGATTTTCAGTTATTAGAGTGTAACTGAAAAAGGGCTTGACCGATTTTGATAAAATTTAAATAGGATCAAACGACGAGCATAAGCTTTCAAACAAAAAATAAATTTAAAATTGGTTCACCCAGTTAAGAGTTCTGCGGTGACAAACAAAAAACAACATACGAAATGAAAAAAAAAAACTACTAATAAATATTGCATTGACTGTCTAGTTAGTAAAGTGGTGAACCCGTTCCAATGTGATCTTGATGTTCTGAACGGTCGAGCAATTATTGAATTTTTCTGACGAAAGTAATCTTCAGTAGCAGTTCTGATTGTATAATCCTCATGACAATTGCTATCCCTCTATTATGTGGGACAAAAACAGGTCTGGCAAAACGTGGCTGGTAACATACTACTGTTTTTTAATACCTCAAATTGATGTCTTTATTGTGTGTTAGGAATATAGATATGAAGATATTATTCAAATATGGATATGGATTCAAATTAACTCTGTGGGTACAGAGCTGTATCTATGTAACTTGAGTCAATAAAAACTATTTATATTTGTATTTCTTGTATTGTTATGAATCTTCTAAATCTTCCATTTAAAGACTGGCAGTAGTACGAAAAGAAAATACATAGTGCAATAGATTCACCTCTTCTTAGTTGGGGCCGTACTGTGTAAAATAAATATTTTATGAAAGCTCTGCAAAGCTTTTCGGTAATTATAGGCATGGCGAAGTAATTCTTCTTTTAAGAAAATATTATTTAATCATTACATAATTAGTATATAAAAAAATAATATTAAATGTTACTCCCTAATAATATTAAACATATCTTCCATGTTCTGAAACACCTTTATTTAAAGTAAATCGGAAGAAAAATATAGAATGCGTTATCTACGATCTGAGAAATACATACTTCCCAAATGTCAACAAAATCTGATCAGTCATAATGGAAATCGAGTTGTAACAAATAGACAATTGCATTTTTGTATGTGTTTGTGATTGTCAGCCATAGCCAGTTCTTCCTTTATGGACGTGCCCGAATTGTAAAATAGACATCGATTCCTTAATTCCTTTATCGGTCCATCAGATGTGAATTTCCTGAACAAATCGGTATTCTCGTCTATTTGTTTAAAGTTGTAGCTGTAGTTTTATCTAGGTACGACTGCATATAAACTGCCATTGCGGTTAGTATATTTATATAACGGCAAAGGGAATTCCAAATTAATGCCTTAGTAATGCCAAATTCAGACGTACCTACGATACATTTCTTAAATTTTTAATGGTATGATTAATATTATAGTATTGTTTCCTATATATACCTATAAGTAATTGTACTATTACTATTTCACCGGCAGTAAACAAAATACTACGAACCATATAGAACACTACACAATGTACGCATTAAGCCTGCACCGAGGCAGCGATACGTAATTGTGGTTCGTTTGATTCCTTATTGTATCTATATTTCTTAATTTTGTGTCATGTTATTAATATATATTATATTTAAGGATTAATTCTTTAAATCATACACTTTGTAAACACGATTATTGAAAGTTTCCTCTATAGAAAATATATCCAAAATTATATCTAAAAAACTAAATAAACCCTTACTACGGCTTAATGGCTGCATGTAGTCTATAGCGATCTTCAAAGCTATTTTATTATAAACCAAAAGTAACACCTTTATAAAATCACCTGAACCATCTTGGATCACGGGAACACAGCGTTACTAAACCACTTTTGGCACCGTTGTAGACTCAATACTTCGGTTCGATTACTGCATAATCACGTTAGATTACGTCTCGTCGGGTTTCGATGGAATTTCCTCATTTTCAGATTCCTCGTATACTTAATGGCTGATTTGAAGCTAACTATTTCTAAAGTACATATCAGCGAACGTTAGTGCTTTTGCACTGTGCTGGTAAAAGCACAACGCTTAGGAATACCACCTCTTCTGTAGGCAGAAGTCACCTTTTAACACCTCGTGCTTGCTGCGTCACAATTTCATAATACAAATTTGAAAGACATTTTCAGGAGTAGTCCGGACTCCGGAGTCTAATGCTATTCTGAGTACATGCCAATTGGCTTGCCTAATATGACACGGCACCAATACATATACGGCAAGATGTGGGAGTAGAGGCGACTATGCTACCGAAATGGAGAATATATTAACCAGGTGGTAGGTCTCAAGCAAGAGTTCGTCTTGGGGGCTACTACCGCAGTGATAGATATTCTGCCTCAAACAGTAGTGAGCCTTTGAAGCAAGTTAAATTACTGGGCGGACGAGACATAGGAACTAACGTCTTGCAGTGAAGAGCGCAGTGCAAAGTCAAGCAGGACGAAAATGCTGACACTGCAACTGTAACGGGCATGAGTGACGTTTACCTTCAGCCTTGATGCGACTTGTCCGTCTAATTAACAAAACATTAAGTAAATTTTGCTTTTATGATAACTGTATTAAGAGTAATTTCTTCCAATACAGTTAACTATATCAGTTGGAATCAAAACATATAAAGCAGAAAATACTTTAAACGCTTTTGAACTTTATTTAAAAACAATGTGAAAATAGGTCGCGGTAAAGGAATACAACGTATCTGCTATAACATCACACCTCGCCTCGTGGTAATAACTAGAATGGACTGCCATAGACCAGGGTCCATGATTGAAATCTCACCGCAAGCGTAAGCATGAGCAAGGTGGTCGGCCATTTTGTAAAGTCTCGCTTGACCACCATCAAGTAGAAAATCTACCACTCAGCACCTAACGTCGATGTCTAGCTTTTTAGTCCTGAAAATCACTTAATAGACTAGACTTAGCCTATTTAAAAATTTTGAACACATTATCAGTTACCTACAGGTATAGATATACTTAAAATCTTTGCAGCCAACTTGGGAGGTTAAGGTATAGGAGTTGATAGCTCTGCAGAAGACAGTTATTTCGTAGTCTGGTCGATGAAAACCACCAGACATGATCAGGCACGATAAATTACTTATCTATGAAAAGAGGTGATAATGACGGAGATAGAATAGCAATTCTAAACAGTACCTTACGAAAAATATTGTATATAAAGCTTTCTAAAAAAATATGTTGAATATAGTAAACCGACCGAAATATGATTTTTATATTAATATTAAAATTTGGGTCCCGCGAAAGCTTAAAAATTACGAGCTAAAACGACATACAACAGCTGTTAGCAGTTTACCCCCGAGTCCGAAATAAAAAACTCTTTTTTCCTCCAGTTATTTTGAAATCGTCGTTTTCACGCTTCTAGGGGTTTTAATTAAAGTTGTCGGAGCTACACCGCGCCGGAACCCGTTAAAAATTAATTTGAATCCCTTAACCGAAAAAAATTGTAAACAACTAATTTGTTTTATGCGCAGTTACCAACATTATGTTAGGTGAATTGTTTTCTGGCTAATGTTTTGAAAAGTCATTATCAGTACTCAGTACTAATATTATAAATGCGAAAGTAACTCTGTCTGTCTGTCTGTCTGTTACGCTTTCACGCCAAAACTACTGGACCGATTTGAATGAAATTTGGTATGGAGATAGTTTGAGACCCGGGAAAAAACATAGGATAGTTTTTATCCGACTGCGCAAAAAGAGGTTAATGTTTTCGCGCGATAACCGACATACGCGCGGGCGGAGCCGCGCCCGGAAAGCTAGTGATATATAAAGTGAGGATAAACAGCGGAATTTAGAGTTAATTTTGGATTTTTTAATTGTTTGCTTAGCTTTAGTCCTCAAAGTCGTGGTAAAGGATGATCTGATTTTTGTTAAGCACAAATTTGAACCTAATATCAGAATCATAGATATTAATTCAGCTGTTATAGCTACTAGCCATGAGTAATAAAATCTGTGTATTCTAATCACAGCTTCAAATTTATAACACCACTATTTGCCGCCTGGGCACGGGCCTGGGCTTAAAAATTAGTTTCAAGTTTTCTACCCTTTTCACATTGACTAGGTTGGCTAAACAACAATAATTATATACAATGTTATATTACAGCTAATCCCTTAGAAAAGGGAAATTAGAAAATTAGCATCATTTTTAACTTCCGAACACTACGCAGAACTGGTTGAACCTACATTGAGAATTTCATCTCAAGGATAACCATCAAAGCACACCATCAGACGATAGGTAATCAGTTTCCTACCTGAGTGTGATACACACAAATTAAACGTATGCTTTACATTAAGGAAACATTAGATCTACTCGTACGTTCTAAAAGCAGCTACGATTACATTGGAATCAATATTTCAAGGCCATTTTAAAAATCCTGAATAGCGCACTGCAGTCTTTTTATTGTATTTTATTTCCACAGAGCTTGTTTGGAGGAAAACCTATTGTGCAACTTATTTAGCTATATAGTGCCTATCAGAGTCATTAAATCTGAGGTTACTCGGTCAATTTACCGACTAAGGCTATTGAAAACGCATTTTGTCATCGCCGTAGACGTTTACGAGCCATCAATTTATGAGAATAGGTGTGTTAACGGTTTCAGAGGGTGAGATTGTTTAGTGGCTTAATTATTGTTAGAATAAGGTTTTTTTCAGCTAAATCTTGATAATAAAAATCTCGTTTTATTATTCTATTGAAAAATAAGAATAAAGTGATGGAAAAGAAAATAAAAAAAACATCATCATGAAAAAATTAAGCCTGCAACAATGAGAAAGGGTACGATACGTTTAGTAAAAGAAAGCTGGTAAATTCAGATTATGATTAATAATTTGATAAGTGAACGACGCGGACAAGGTAAGCAGTCTCAAAGCGAAAAGTTGTGATGAATGGATGAAATCTGAGAAAGCTTTCACCGTCGGTGTAGGCGATACAAAACAGCGGCAACAATCCTTCCTTCCTTCTACTTTGTGAGTGTGTATGGATGTTTGTTACTCATTCACGCAAAAAACTACTGAATGCATTTTAATGAAAGTTTACAGTAATATAGCTTAAACATCAGAATAACACATAGGCTATAATTTGTAAAGATATTTTGTGAACTGTCGATAACATAACGATAAGTGCCAAGTAAGTAAGTAAAAAATCAGCCATATGCGAGACATTCTCGCGTTCGCTGCAAAAACCTTAAGTGTCACACGTACATAATGTATAACGGAAATGTTTATCTTATATTTTTCTACAAAAAAGCCCGCGACAGCGTATATCTATATTTTATGTGTAAGCCATTATCGCCAAAAAAGTGAACCATATATCCTATAAAAAATGTAATTTATTTCTAATGAATACGGTTGCAAAAATTGATCCTTTTCAAACTAACATTATAAATGCGAACGTTTGCTCAAAGGCTGGGCCGATTTTGATGAGTTTGAATAATTTGATGGCTTTATTGAAAACATCATAATTACAACAATAGAAGCGCTTTTGAAGCGCTCGTAGCGAAGTTTGCTTGGCCATTCTGAATCGATCAGCAAAGTTAAGCAACGTCCGCCGCAGTCAGGAGTTGGATGGGTGACCGCTGGTGACATTACTACTGAGCGCTTCCGTGCTTCGGAGGGCACGTTAAGCCGTCGGTCCCGGTTGTTGTCTTAGGATGGCAGTCGTTACAGCATGGTGGTAGGGCACTTTGCGAATGCCCGCCTGGCTAGCTACCACCCTCAAGTCGAAAATCTGTCGCCAAGCACCTAACGGTGTGTTCCGGCAGCTGTCCTTGAGAGACAGTAATAGTAGGTTAGCCTGTAAAACATCTTCGACCGCATCATCACTTACCATCAGGTGAGATAGTGGTCAAAGGCTAACCTATCAGGCATAAAAAAAAAATAAAAAAATAACTTAATTCTAAAACATAACTTAAAACCAAGTATATCACGCGGCGGTCTTATCGCTCGGAGCCATCTCTTCCAGGCAACAGATTAACTAACAAGAAATGGTCAAAATATTAAGGATGACTCACGCTAGACCGTGTCGGGCCCGAGCCAAGTGTCGGTCGGAGCACGATCAACTAATATTACCTATATTACGTATGGACACACTCACGCTATACCGAGCGGCAACCGAGTGACGGCCGAGCAACGGACAACGCTCGGAAACAACTCGGTCCCGCCTCGGCTCGGCCACGGCCCGTTGCATGAATACAGTGCCGCCGAGCTGCGCCCGAGCAGTCGTAGTGGTGCTATGCAAGTGCACTGTCGTTTTGGTTCGACATTGGAAAATGAACAACGAACGTTTGATTGAAGCTGTGAGGAAATATCCAGCATTATATGATATGAGCGATACCCATAATGAAGACTTATAATTGGAGTCCATACATTTCCCGTATGGACTCCAATTATAAGTCTTCATTATGGGTCAAAATAAGCAAAGTATATGTAATAATAAGCAAAGCATATTTTATACTTCGTATTAAATGTCACGTCAGGGTTCGCGAAAAGAGTGAACTATTTATTGTGACGTCATCAGAGTGCCGAGCGATTCCTTTACCGCTTGTAAGACTGCTTGATTGACGTGGAGGTTTAAAGTTTAGCAGGCAGATCGAGTTATTATTACTATAAGAGGTGAGACTTCGGCCCTGGTCTGTCGACTGTCCAGCTGTATGTTACAGGTCTTCAGCTCGTTAATGGAATGTAGATGACAAAACGCTGACATCGCTGACAAAGTCGATCTTAATCGATCAAATAAGTAAAACAACCTCCACTGCGTTCATAACTGGGATGAGTGACAGATAGTGGCATTATTACTGAGTGTTTCCATGCCTCGGAGGGCACGTTAAGTCGTCGGTCCTGATATATATATTAGAATGGCAGTCATTATAATAGGGCATTTTGCAAATACCTGCCTGGCTAGCTAATCTTATGCCAAGCAGCTAACGTCTGTTCAAATTCAAATTCATTTATTTCAGGTAAATTAACCCATAAATTCATTCAACATGAAGTTCGCTTAGCTATTCTTAAGAGCTAATATATTATTATTTTTTTTTACCTAAGTGGATGCACACTCCATTTCCTTGGAGTTGTTTGTTTGTTTAGGGAGGACATAGATGCTGGCTACCGCCTGTGCGGTCGTCCAGCTCCACCGGGTTTTGGGCGAGGGCCTGGCCCTACAATAGCCCGGGAGGGAGAAGTGCCGAAGGCACTTCTCCCGAGACGAGCGTAGAAGGCGAAAAGCGCTTTCTACCTCCGTCTCCTGCGGACGCCGAAAACGTACCGCTATTATAGAAGGGATTGACAGCGAGCTCAAGGGCACCACTGTGGTTCGGACCTCGGCTTGTCTCGCTGTCGAGAGACATGGGGGGGATCGGAGCAAAATGCCTCTGTGCAACTGCAGTGTTGCACAATTGGGCCCTACTGAATAATACTCTTTGACTATTTGGAGAGCAATTTATCGTGACCTTGTTTTTGCCTCGAGCTCGCCGGCGGGCTTGGTGTTTGATTGTGTGACCTCTAATTACCTCACACCTGGGGATTTTACCTCGACGACTTGCGGATAACGCTAAAGCTGCCAATGTAATGGCTGCGATGGGGTCATCCGGGTCGTCTAATACCTGCCGTGGTCGGCGACGGGGGGGTTTGAAAAATGGGATAGAAGAGGCAGTCGAGTAGTTCGATGCCTGGACAACCAATGGATTCGGGTGGTGGGGCGCTCGATCAAAGTATCGGCGGGCGCAGTCCTTATTGAACTGCGCTAAAGAGGGAAGGTTTAAGTCGCAATGCAACTCGGTGTTCCGGATATACCACGGGGCGCCGGTTGCATTACGAAGAAAACGGTTTTGGATGACTTGAAGTTTATGAAGGTGGGCCTCACTAGCATGACTAAACACTACTGATGCGTAAGTCATGATGGGGCGGATGCAGGCAGTGTAAAGTGTCTTCTTATTACTAAGAGACATTTTACTCTCTTTGCGAAGTAGGGGACCAAGGCGACCCATTACGAAGGCCGCTCTGTTACGGACGGTTGTTATGTGATCGTTAAAGGTGAGATGACGATCAAGGGTGACTCCGAGGTATTTTGTTCTAGGAACCCAGGGAATGGGTTCGTCGAACAAAATAAGCGGTTTCGGGTAAGGGGAGCGTGTCTTCTCAGTAAAGCACATAGCTGTGCTTTTAGCTGGGTTGACCGCGATGCGCCATTTTCGGAACCAGTCACCGATCTCGGTGACGGCCCGTTGAATGACGAAATAGGACTGTCTGTTGATATGCCACCCAGTGGTGTAAATGGCGGTATCGTCCGCATATTGGGCTAGGAATACTTTGGGCTGAGAGCGTGGGATGTCACTGGTATACAGTGCAAAGAGAATAGGTGATAGCACGGAGCCCTGAGGGACTCCGGCTCTGACTGGGTGGGGGGAGGAGAGGGTGCCTTCCACGCGATAGCGAAAGCTTCTGGCTTTAAGGAAGTCTTGTAGGATGAGCACAAGACGTTCTGGCACGCCAAATTGGTATAGCTTGTAGATCAAGCCATTGTGCCAGACTTTGTCAAAAGCTTTCGCTACGTCGAGGAAGACTGCTAGCGTAGTCTGGGGTTTGGGGTACTTATTGAAGCCCTCAATGATGTGCTCCGTGAGGCGGTGCACCTGTTGGACGCATGAGTGTCCGGGTCTGAAGCCAAACTGCTCATCTGGGATAAGGTGGTGTTTCTTAGCATGGGACTGGAGACGGTTTGCAAGTAACCGCTCGTAAAGTTTGCCTAAGGCACTGAGGAGGCTGATGGGGCGGTAACTGGTGGGGTCAGATGAGCTTTTGCCTGGTTTGTGGATGCCAATGACATTTGCACATTTCCAGGTGTCTGGGAATAAGCAGTGGCTCATAGCAGCATTGAAGATGCTGACTAAGAGATGGATGAGAGGAGGAGAGAGGGTTTTAAGAACCCTGTTGGAGATGCCATCGGCACCGGGGGACTTGCGCGGTCAGAGGGCCTTGATCAGTCTCTCCACCTCAGCGTAAGTCGCTAAAGTGATTGGTGGGAGTTCAGAGGTGACCACAGAGCTTTTACGTTCGACTTCAGCATCCACCGAGTCGAGGTGAGCTTGGTCAACGTGATCTACGTTAGGGGAACACTGAGCCTCTAGGCTATCAGCTAGGCACTCAGCTTTGTCTTCGTCAAAGAACGCTGGGACTAGTGGGACTGGTCTGTATAAGGGAGGCATGTCGTTATGGTTACTTCCTTTCAAACCTCGCGCCAAGTCCCAGTAAGCATGGTGGCTTGGCACGAGGTTTGAAAGTTTATCGCCCCATTGTTGATCACGCAACTCAGACATGCGACTTTGAACCATGCGTTCAAAGTGACGTTTCTTAGTTTTGTTCTCTTTACTGGGGTAAGAGTCGTAATGTCGGGTCACTGCTTTACTCTCCGTCACCAATCGTCTCACATCCGCTGGAATGACAAGGCGCCGGTCGTCCGGCACTATGACCTCCTTTGCGGATGCACCTACTACGGTGGAGAGGTGATTGGTGAACGAATCGATCGCAAGGGTTACGTCATCTTTTGTCAGGATGTCGTCAGGGATCTTGTCAAGGTCCGGTGAACTGATAGCCTTTAGGGCATCGCCTACTTGCTTCCAGTTCACTATCGTCTTAGTGGGGCGGGGGAGGTCAGTCGTTGGGTCGGGACCTAGTCGCAGTATTATGGGTCGGTGGTCAGAGTGAAGCTCGTGAACCACTTCTATGGAGCGTAACCGGAGTGTTACGCCTCTGAGTAGTGCCATGTCAAGCAAGTCAGATCGGTGGTCTTCCATATAAGGGTAGTGAGTGGGCTCAGTGGGCGCAATTATGTCAAAGTTAAGTTCTGCGATTAGGTTTTCAAGTGCAATACCTTTGGGATTGTTGACGTTACAATTCCATAGGATGTGCTTACTGTTGAAGTCGCCAATCAGAATGACGGCGCTTCCTAATGAGAATAAGGCTTCTAAGTCAGCTCGGACGATCGGCTTGGAGCAAGCTTGGTAACAGGACGCTATGACTATAGGTTGATGACCAGTCATAGCTAGGAGGCAACAAGATGCTTCCATATTAACAAGAGTCGGGGTAGGTAGGGGAATGCAGTGCAGGGACCTTTTGTAATAGATAAGAGTGCCTCCCCCACGGGAGTTCACTCTATCATCACGTACCGTTCTGTAATTGGCAAACCTAGGGTTCGCCTTCCCCGGTTTTAGAAAGGTTTCCTGCACGCATATGATATCGATAAGGTGGGTACAACAAAAGTCGTGGACGAGGTCACGTTGTCTGAAGAGGCCGTCAGCGTTAAATGACGCTAACGAAACTGAGTACGGTTTCGTGCGTTCGGTTGTACTACCCATAGTGGTTGTACTGGGGAGGGGCCTGGGGGACGAAGCGCTTAAGGGCGCTTAGTAAGTTTGCGTGTTCCAATGTGTATTGGATCACGTCCGCTGGGGATTGAGCGTATTGCATCTTGTGGAATAGCTCTTGTACCTCATTGATGTCAACCGACATAGCCAGATCGCTGACTAGGTTGATTGCCTCTTGAAGAGGGGCAGCCATCAATGGCATAGGGGGAGCTTGTGGCCGGGAAGCGGCGCGGGGAGGGGCGCGAACGGTGTTGGCAGCGGGTGCCGGGAGCGCGGGGCGAGCCGGGGCCGGTGCGCGGGCAGGGGCCGCGACGCGGGCGGGTGCGGGTGCGGGCGCGGGCGCGCGGGCCTGGGCGCGGGCGGTAGCGACGGTCTTAACCATACTGGGTGGTTTAGACCATGCGTTACGGGCTGGGAGCGGCGCGGGTATTACCTGTGAGGCAGGTACTACCGTTAGTTTAGGGCTTACCCGTTGGTAACGGTCATAAGAGGGACGGGTCGGCCTATGCCTTGCCACCCTGTGGTTCACTCGTGGTGCTTTAGGGCAACCACGGTAATTCGCGGTATGCCCTTGAGCACCGCACAGAACACAACTGGGTGGGTCCGGCGAATCCCGGGTGCGAGTGCACGCTGCTGTCGCGTGATCGCCTAGGCACTTAACGCACCTAGCGCGAGCGAAGCAGAAACGGGAGGCGTGCCCGTATAGTTGGCAGTTATGGCACTGCGAGGGACTTCCATTTTTGTATGGGGCTTGGACATCGAGTCCTGAGAGGCCACAGACCTTTTTTAAATTAAAAATGGCCTTGCCCTCTGGTGTATGGTCTAGTACTACGAGTACTAGGTCATATGGACTGCGGTCCTTCCCGCTGTACATGCGGTGAACCGCATGCACAGGGAAGTCTTGTGCTTTAAGGTCGTCACATACCGCATCGGTATGTATCTCCTTAGGCACACCGCGAATCACAACGCGAAGGACTTTCTCCTCTTCGAGCGCATAAGTATGAAAACTTATGCTCTCTTTACGGAGGAGCTTTGTTAGCGCTCTGTGGTCGCTACTGGTTGGCACTTGGACTTTAATGCCCTGCTGCGTGGAGCGGGCATTAGTGTAATGGATCCCACTATCCGAAACTAAACGGGACAGCATGTCCCATTTGGTTTTGTCCTGAATGAACAGGGGCGGAGGCGGTTTTTCGCGGCGCGCGCTCGCGTCCTGAGGGGACGCGGCAGTAGTGGCCGGAGCGGAGGGAGGAGACGCGGGGCGCGGGGCGGGGGTCGGCTTCTTGCCGGAGGCGGGGGCCTTAGCGGGTGCCTTGGCGGGAGGGGCGGAAGTTGCGCAACTAGCGGCTTTAGGAGCACGCTTGCGTTTGCGACCTTGGAGTTGAATTTTTTTCAGATTCTTCAACGTCCAGTGCGATCGCAATAGCAGCTAATTCCAGATCGTCAAAATTCAAGATAATTGTAGTGTAGTTACATCACTATTTTTGCTCGGGCGAGTAGACTGCATCACGGCGCATCGGTCATTGCTCGGTCGAGGCCCGTCTTTGTAATTACAGGTATGGGACCAGCTCGGTGACCGTGCTACGGGCGACACTCGGCTCGGACCCGACACGGTCTAGCGTGAGTCATCCTTTAGGCGGGGTTTCTTTTGGTCTTAATAATTCTATACATAAACGATTTTTCCAAATTATTAAATAATTAACCAAAAACTACATACCTTCTCGTAAATAAATGAACACACATAATTAATAAATATATTCTAATATAAATACTAGTTATTAGTATAATAAATAAATACCTAAATACGTCATGTTCACATATTATCTATACACGTATAATTTTATACATGTTAAACACAATTGAATTATAAAGTATGTTTGTACAACAGTGTTCATTATTATTGAAATTTAGAGCAAGAGATAATAGTTTTTGACTTGACCCTTAAAAGATTTCAATGAAGGAGCACATTTAATTCAAGCGGTAGTGAATTCCACAGTCTGACAGCTTCAGCGGCAAATTAATAGTGGTAGAAGGTAGTTTTAGTTGCAGGTTGTTGTAGCGTTAAGTTTTCTAATGACTGTAACGAAAGCGAATGGGTAGAATAAAAAAAATTAAATTCTTCTTTGAGGCGCGGGGATAAGGGATTGAGAGGTAATATTTGGAGCATTGCGGCGACGACGAATGGGTACTTGAGCTTATTGCCAAAATCGGAGACATGATCATATTTAAATCTAAATCTTATACATAAATGTATGGCATGGCATAAGGCGCTGGATTAACACTTATCATATTTTTTATCATCATCATCCATCACCACGCGGGTGTAACCGCTGGGCGCAGCTTGTCAATCATAATGTTGCTAAACAATAAATACTCTTTAAGATTCCATAACCAAAAGGTTAAACAGGACACTATTACTAAGACTCCACTGTCCGTCTGTCTGTTACCTAATTAACCGTGATAGACAGTAGAAATTTTCACAGATAATTTATTTCTGTTGCCTTAACAACAAATACTAAAATCAGCGGGAGTTGGACTTGCGCACGAAGGGTTCCGTATCCTTCCTGACAAGAAAAATAGGTACACTATATTATTATAGTGTCTAATGTTGTATAGTTAATGGACCACGAAGGTGTGGAGTGCGACACGCAGTTGACCGATTTTTTAAATTTAGGGGCACATATATATCATCGAATATATATTTATGATATGGTAATATTTCACGTTGAAAACTATCGCGAGTTTTAGCCATATTAACTTATTAGAAACCGGCTATAGGACCCGCGTTATATTTACCTATTAGATTCCGAACAGGGCCGCTACTACAATTCAACGAAGTTTCGTTTTCGTGTTACGGGTGACACTTTAGACAACGAAAATCGAATTTGAGGTACGAAGTTCGTTGTTTCATATAATCTATGGTCAGATCGCATCGTTCATCACAAATGGTGCCCTCTAGGGAATCTCCCAAACTACTCTGAGAACACTATTATGCCTCGATCAATTGTAAGTCTTAATTGTGGGAAATTAAAGAACATTTTCACATGGTAAGAGTGAGAGTACTATGTTGTTATGGATCAGCGAGAGGTGTCACTACTGTTCACTAAGTTAGATATTCGTATTTAAAATTTACGTAAATATCTTTGTTCTTCATAGGTATTTATATCCTCATTAGTATTTGTGTTCTTTCTGCATATTTAGAACCTGACTTTGACTATGAATAAATTAAAATTTCGTAATTTGAAAATGTACAAGCCATACGAATCCGATTTAAAAAATATCTTATTCAGAATCTACACAGGCAAATGCTTGCTAGTCTATGCTACGAACGAAGTTAAACAAAAGTGAACCAATACGTGTTTTGTGAATACCTTTCTTTCGGACCCGAAGTTCGAAACTTCGACGAATTAGAGTATTCCCTTGTTTCGGACTGTGCTAAAGACCTCCGTCTGGGATTCACGATTGCACGACGGCTCAGCTGCATTTGTCAAGTTGCCGTCATAACTGTCACTTTCACTGTTATTACTAAAGTAAGATTGATGACACCACACTAACTGTATCATTCTCACGATATATGCACACAATATTGGAGTCACAGATGTTCAAAACAGTTTTCCATGCTGGCGGTATATTCCACCCACAATCCCGGTTGATGTTGGGATGACGACATATTTCGATAGCTTCTCGTAGTTTACGCGGGCCGAAGAACTTTTCCCGCCCAATAACGGATTTATCGGAACGCGCGAAATGACAAGGAGGCGGGATGCGAGTGTGCTATGTGCGTATACGGTAATAGTTGGTTAACCATTTAATTCTGATAACTCCTGTTTCTTTAGTTACCGTACACTTCTAAATGTATTTCACACTTTCATTGCTATGAAACAGTATTTCAGTTAAGTATACTAATTATTAAACGGGAAATATTATGTGTCCAAATGTCAAAATAGAATAATCTTACAAGTGCGAATATTACTGATGTCGAGCATTATTATCTTGTTCGACATAATTTATGACAATTATTTTTCACCACAGCTCATCAAAAAACAACAGTTCGGTTTAAAGGACTGCGGAAATAAAATTCATATTAAATTTGTTCGAGAGATTAAACTCTTTCTGTTCTAACTGGACCTCGTTCGTACTTCTAATAGATAAACAGTATTGAAATAAGTAATATGAAATTATGTTTATGCATACGAGTTTTGAGTACGTTTTCTCATAGACCTAATAAATAGTATATAAGTATAGGCACTTTTTCAAAATAGTATTATTTCGTTGATCGCTTTGGACTTTTTAAATACTAATATTTTATGACGTCCACATATTTTTTCATATAAAAGATGTGACAGATAGATCAATAACAATGCCAGAGCGATCAAAAATATTTGAACTAGAAATAAAAGAGATGTTTATTTTTATTTAACTTTAATTTACTCATAAAACTGATCAGCCATAAATCCTGCATCATTTGTATCATGGATCTAGCCGATCCATATTAATTTTGTAAATAATGCAAATAGTTTCATACAAGAAAACTGAAAACAAAATACAATTTAAACAGAAAAATATCAAAAAATAAAAACTTTGAAAGGATACAATTGAATTGCTGTTGCCCACCTACAAAAATAAATCAATATTCCTTTTCTTTGAGTAACTGAATAAGAAAGAAATGTATATTATACTGACATTTTATAAAAGATTTAACCTTTAAAAATCTGAATATTTGGTTATTTTTAACGTTTAATAACAGACTAAACAAACCCAAAATAATGTATCTATTAATGAGAGTTTACTTTACGGAAATCTATAATTAATTAACTACAAATATTAAAAATAAATGGTTCAATTTCAAAACGAAAAACGTTGGATCCGATAATTCCGCAATTAGACGAACCACTTGAGAACGTAGATAAGTTACTAAGCTCAAAATTATTAGTAAAGCTTATTTGGAATTATTGATTGTTTTTGTCTTAGTTGATAGTCTAAAAATTTTAATGTCATCATCATCGTCACCTTTTTGAACTGTAGGTTTTATGCACCCAAGATTGAAGACTCGCCATTACTGTCGTTATTCTTTTGAACTGACTCTAGCCTTGAGCTGTGGTATTATTTTTAATTTTATTTGAAACACTACGGTTTGCAAATTTTTTATCGCTATCGTAAATATCTGGAGCTTTAGCTGTAGTCTTAGCCTTCCTTCATTGGTTCAGTGAAGTAGCTGAAAGACGCGGAAATTATTTTGTCCACCGCAATGCGGCTGGCACATCAAATGTTAAAATTCTGACACTATGGTATGTAGTAAAAAATAATCCTTATAATGAAATCTTTCGATCGGTATGATAAAATTACAGGGTAAATCACCCTGTAGTTTTATTCCTTTTATCCTTTTCTCATTTAACGGGTTCGATTCCTGGTTCAACCATGTAACTATTAAAATATATATGAATGCCATTTAAATTGTTTTTTAAATTCAAATAGGTCTTCTTTCAGTAAATGTTCCATTTACAATATTCAAGGTACTTTTCCCTCCATGTGGCATCGGCATGGGACATCAAATACATGCAAGAAATATATTGTGTATAGGTCCGCAAATCCGATACGCACTTGAGTTGGTATTTTTTCTAATCATTTAATTTTTGTTTGTTTCTAGCAATTCAAAAGTATTTTAATTGAAAGTTTTGAAAGCTTTTTATTATAACCAGAATCCGCTCACTATCTGTCAACAGACTGCTCGGTATTCCATCACCTTGCGAGCTTTTTTTATTATGTAAATAATAATATAACGATAAAAGTACTGGCTGATCACTCGCGACTGTAACTTCAAGATTGCATTGTTTTTAGGTGAAAGCCAATATATACACTAAAAATTCAGTCACTAATAAATAGTCTATGCCCTTGCACAAATACGGAATTATTATAAAACCGAAGCTTTAACAAAAAACACAAGTACAATAAAAATATAAAGGAGAGAATTATCACGACTGTATCCGCGAAATGGTATACAAAGTGGTTCTACACATCAACATTTTGACAAACGGACAAAAAACATAAAAATATTCTAATTATATAAAAATATACTTATTTACAGCACAACGGTCGACATTAAATACATTAAAATTTTAATCAAAATTCTGCAATCAAGTTAACCAAACAAAAACAAATAGGACTCGAAACAAGACAATCCGTAGATTCATTTTGTTCGTCTCGCTGAAACTAAAGAAATTGAGTTATGAAACTGAGGAGAAAGATTTATAGTGACGCCGTATGGCACTCGGGGATATATCGTACTTCTATAAAACGTGTACAGGTCGGTTACTTTTTTTTCACAGATCTCAGTCACAAAAGAACCTTTTAGTTTGTTTTACGGTTTTATACATCCTCGCAAAATTAATCATACCAAGTATTACTTTGACTCTTAGGTTTTCGCGATTATTACACATAGTATGTAATGAAACAACTTTAAACGGATTGAATTGCGAAAATTGTAGTGACTCATTCACCCCGTGACTATGATCACTGCAAAGTGATTGAAACGTCGGGACAAAAAAAATGATAAATATACGCGATTGAAACCGTTTCAGGTTGTTTACTTTTTACTTTTAAAATTTGAATATTTCCTTCAGTGTGAGAAAGCGCTGCGCCGTCTACCTCTAGTTGCACAGTTATTGGAATTTTCTAACAAATATATGTACATAACAATAGGCTGGCCAACTATGACGTGAGCCCAACATTTACCTGATGAAATGAAGTTGTTCGGGCAACTCTCTTTCCCTTTGAGGAATACATGCGTCAATATATACCTATTTATGTGACTCTAAGGCTGGGCTCACTGTCACGCTGATTATCAGTGTTGACCGTCTGCACGTATCTTACCAGCGGTAAGTGAAGCAGTGATGGCTCAGTGGCATTGACTATGGATTGCTGCGCGCAGGTCGTTGGTTCGAACCCGCCGGGGGCTTCAGCTTCACCGCATGGTGGAATTATTATAGATTAGCCTGAATAACATCATCACTTACTATCAGGTGAGATAGCGGTCAATAATTAACCTATCATCATTTAATAAAAATAAAAATATTGTGTTGAAAGGTTACAATTTTTTTTATTGCCTTTGACCATAATCTCACGTGATGGTAAGTGATCATGTGGTCGAAGGTGTTAACAGGTTTTACTTAGAATTACTAACTCTCAAGGATCGCTGCTGAAAAGCAACGTTAGGTGCTTGGCGACAGGTTTTCTACTTGAGGTTGGTCGCTAGCCAGGCGGGCATTCGCAAAATGCCTTACCATGCGTGAAGCTCAAGCCCGCGGCGGGATTCAAACCATGGATCTGCTGCGCGGCAGTCCATAGCCAATGACACTGAGCCATCACAGCCTCTTGAACTCATTGAGCTGTCAGCACCGACGGTCAGCGTGAGAGTAAGACCAACTTAAGAGGTGCTTGAAAATTATATGAAAAAAAAATGATATGAGCTGAGAAATTATACCACACGGAATCTTTAACTCTATATTGTCCCAATCCTAACTCATTCTTACCATTCAACACACAACCTCCTTAGGACGCATACCTTCTCCCTTTAAACCTTCGAAATTGCGTGGGAAGACCTTGATCCTGGACATTACTCCCGGAAACGTTCCATATTGTCCGTAAGTCCCTGTGTTTGGCGGAGTTTGTAATTTAACCTTTCGTTACCCGCGCGTTGGTTTGTGATACCGATAATATATTTTTCGTTTACGTAGTTTTTTCGCCAATACTGGCAATCTGTGCTTTCTAGTAGCTGCATGATTTGTTGTTATTTTAAGTTCAGTGTGAAAAATGCATCAGAGCAACTAACCCGAGTGAAAATTTTTGCTGACAACCATTATGTGGGACTACGCGAGTATCGGTGCATTTTTTGCATTAGTCAAAACTTTGCTTATCTTATTTTTTTTAAAGTTTTTACTTGTTCAATAAAATGTATATTATAGTGCATCATATAACAAAAAATCTTTATTTTTCATTATGTCTGTTATTCTTAGAACATAATCAAATTGACTGAGCGAGTTTTTTTTCTCCGGGGATTTTCGTCTCACTTGTATCTTCTTTGTCACTCGCATCGACGTGTACATATAAGCTGAAAGCTTGTACGTACTCGTATTTTAACTAGAAACAAAAATCAAGAAGCTTTGAAACAAACGTTTATTGTTTAAGACCTTTTTAATTTCACCTAGTTTTTTTAAGTCACTTTCTTGTTGGTAGGCTCACTATTAAATAACAATGCATAATTAAGTCTCTGTCTTGTTTGCCTATCTGTCATACCAGGTGGGTGCTAAGAACTCAAATTTCGAGGTTATTCACATTAGTATTGTTCTATGGCCCATAAAAACATGGTTCTTAGATTATGTATTATTTTTTCTTGTTACATATTGTTTCTATTATTTTTTTACTTACAATAAAATCCTCTAACGGTGAAACGTGCCAATGGACGGATGGACAAAAATGGTCCACTTTTCTAGTAGGGATTCCTAAAGAAGATTTCTACAGATAAAAATAAAGTGTGCTGGTGGAAATTTTACGTATTTACCTATGCGCAAAGCTACACTCCGGTAATACACGAAATGTTCAGTAAAATATATAATTAGTTTAAAGCTCCCATTAGACTGTATCGGTTTTATATTGCCGCCACTTCCATTACGCGGCGCTACGTAAGTGCCGAGCGCATGCATTTCGGGTAGCCTATTAACACAATGTGATTACTCCATCGCGCCATGATTACAAGCTTGATTGCAACAACAATTACTATATACGCCGATATGCATGAAGTATATGTAACAACAATTATAGTTTATATCAATAGGTGCCTATAAATATATGTATGTATATTTTGAAAATAGATGCTTTAGAGATTGATTTATTGACAATACGTAACTTATTGTTAATAAATCTTGTCAATTACAGTGCAAGCGGGAAAAACAGTTTACACCATCAACATTACTATTTCACTAATTTTATAAATGTTAGTGAGTACCGCTTGCCGCCAAAACGACTGAACGAATCTCTATAAAATTTAGTACAGAGATCCTGTAAGCTCTGCATGGATTAGGACATAGGATGAGACATAAAATTGTAAGACTACTAATTAAATTGAGAAGCGATGGCTTCTTCTGGTATTTCGTTGCTTTTGAATCTCGTGGTCTTGTATCTTTTGATATCCTGAAAAGAAAGTTTTTGAGTTTTTCTCACAAATTAGTTAGTACCAGTACGAATCTATTTGGCTCAGGCTTGCTCGTTACATAACATGGGACCCTACAACTACCCTTTCGAAGAATACAAGAGTGAATATGTTCCTAAATAGTGTGATATAATATATTCCACATAATGATGGAGCCGCGACCGTTAGCTAATTATCCATAATAGTTTAAAAGGAGGATTGCCAGCCGGTTGCCAATAATAATAATAACAAGCCTTTATTTTAGATTATTTCCTTAAATAACAGTTTATACTCTAAGTCTGTGTGAGATCCTAAAAACCTTCCCTCAATTCAGAGTGCCTTTCAGAAAAGGCCTCCTCTAGCTTTCTCCAATGAATTCTGTCCATAGCTGCTCTCTTCCAGCTGTCATCCTGATTTCGTCCTCCCACCTTTTGACCTGCCTTGCTTTGCTTCTTTTACAGTCTTTTAGATACTAATAAGTTTTTAGTTTTCTCCATGTTTCGTATTGCTATGACCCGTCCAACGACATTATCAGCTGGTTGCCAATAACCGATTCATAAATATCTACCAAGTAAACATAGCGAGCAGTAACAATGTACGGGCATAGAGTCCGACTAAATTACAAATTGATCAATTGCCGCAAAATGGTAGTTGGCTTGTTAGGTACTCAACCGCTTTGATGTTTACATGGCTAAAGAAAGGGTAGTTATTTGACAGGGTTTAAATGAAAATATAGTCATTAAGATAAATATTTGATTATTAATAAACTGACATACGAGTTGGCATACTTTTCTTCGAAAATGATAGCTATGCCTATGCATTTTAAAACTTCAAATTATATAATCAATTATATAATTAGCCTTATTAAGAAATTACTACGGGAGAAAAAAATATAGTCATGCGGGGTACTTATATATACAATGTAATGATATGTATCCAACTATTTATGTATGATTTTTTTATATTTTTCCCCCTTTGTATTTTTATTATATAATCCGGGAAGCAGGCCTCTCAATAAACACGGTGAAAAAAACCCGGTATTTTTTGTAGAAATCCTATTTCTGTATAGGATGTCTATAAATCTGGATGGAGTACCTACTTAATCTAGTTATCAGTTCTTATCCATTAAAACCGTGAGCATATGGCTCACGATTTTATTTGATAAATTATATAAACCCCATATTTCGTGAGCCATCCTGTGAGGTCCCATATAAAAGAAAGAAAATACAAAGTTGAAGCCAAGGGCGAGTTTGTTGCTATCTACCGGCGCAGAATCAACACTGTTCTATACATCCGAAAATCATTCGCTATTTCACAATTCTAGCTCGACGAAAAGTAGTATACCCTATTTTTTGTTTTTAATATTAAATGAATTATATTTTATATTAAAAAGTAAAATAAATAAAAAGCAATAAATACAGATACAACTCTATGAAATGTACGTAAAGAAGTACAATGACCCCACATTAATTTGTAATTTCAATATAATAATACTGTGGCCTCAGAAAAACCACCTAACCGAAGGAAAAGTTTTCCATTATATATAGGTTGTCGGCTAAGTATACATTGTGATCTAGATAGCATCTACGAGAGCACGTTAAAAAATTGAAGTCTTATTAACTAAGGCATACCATTTCCTATACTCATATACTATGTCATTAATGATTAGGCATATTTTTACCCCCCAACAACTATAAGCATAACTAATAGGAGGCCTCAAATTAAATAATAACATTTAAGGAAAATGATCATTCGTAAACAAATTTTATTCTCAAATTCAATAACAATTACCTAACAATGTTTTATTGTGTCATTTAATTCGCTTTATAATTACACACGGTTCGTTAGCAAATGAGCATTTTTAAACTATTGCTTTTAGCACGACATTAAAAGAAACATCCAAATAACAAACAGCCATTATGAAAATTTTTCACTTTATTCTAGAAAAAAGAGTTAAACTGCTGTCATTCTTTTACAGAAAACAAAAAATTTTGTTATAAATAATTTTGACCTTAACATAATATACATTACTAGCTTTCCGGGCGAGGCTCCGCCCGCGCGTATGTCGGTTATCGCGCAACAACATTAACCTCTTTACTACGACAATACGTAACTTATTGTTAATAAATCTTGTCAATTACAGTGCAAGCGGGAAAAACAGTTTACACCATCAACATTACTATTTCACTAATTTTATAAATGTTAGTGAGTGCCGCTTGCCGCCAAAACGACTGAACGAATCTCTATAAAATTTAGTACAGAGATCCTGTAAGCTCTGCATGGATTAGGACATAGGATGAGACATAAAATTGTAAGACTACTAATTAAATTGAGAAGCGATGGCTTCTTCTGGTATTTCGTCGCTTTTGAATCTCGTGGTCTTGTATCTTTTGATATCCTGAAAAGAAAGTTTTTGAGTTTTTCTCACAAATTAGTTAGTACCAGTACGAATCTATTTGGCTCAGGCTTGCTCGTTACATAACATGGGACCCTACAACTACCCTTTCGAAGAATACAAGAGTGAATATGTTCCTAAATAGTGTGATATAATATATTCCACATAATGATGGAGCCGCGACCGTTAGCTAATTATCCATAATAGTTTAAAAGGAGGATTGCCAGCCGGTTGCCAATAATAATAATAACAAGCCTTTATTTTAGATTATTTCCTTAAATAACAGTTTATACTCTAAGTCTGTGTGAGATCCTAAAAACCTTCCCTCAATTCAGAGTGCCTTTCAGAAAAGGCCTCCTCTAGCTTTCTCCAATGAATTCTGTCCATAGCTGCTCTCTTCCAGCTGTCATCCTGATTTCGTCCTCCCACCTTTTGACCTGCCTTGCTTTGCTTCTTTTACAGTCTTTTAGATACTAATAAGTTTTTAGTTTTCTCCATGTTTCGTATTGCTATGACCCGTCCAACGACATTATCAGCTGGTTGCCAATAACCGATTCATAAATATCTACCAAGTAAACATAGCGAGCAGTAACAATGTACGGGCATAGAGTCCGACTAAATTACAAATTGATCAATTGCCGCAAAATGGTAGTTGGCTTGTTAGGTACTCAACCGCTTTGATGTTTACATGGCTAAAGAAAGGGTAGTTATTTGACAGGGTTTAAATGAAAATATAGTCATTAAGATAAATATTTGATTATTAATAAACTGACATACGAGTTGGCATACTTTTCTTCGAAAATGATAGCTATGCCTATGCATTTCAAAACTTCAAATTATATAATCAATTATATAATTAGCCTTATTAAGAAATTACTACGGGAGAAAAAAATATAGTCATGCGGGGTACTTATATATACAATGTAATGATATGTATCCAACTATTTATGTATGATTTTTTTATATTTTTCCCCCTTTGTATTTTTATTATATAATCCGGGAAGCAGGCCTCTCAATAAACACGGTGAAAAAAACCCGGTATTTTTTGTAGAAATCCTATTTCTGTATAGGATGTCTATAAATCTGGATGGAGTACCTACTTAATCTAGTTATCAGTTCTTATCCATTAAAACCGTGAGCATATGGCTCACGATTTTATTTGATAAATTATATAAACCCCATATTTCGTGAGCCATCCTGTGAGGTCCCATATAAAAGAAAGAAAATACAAAGTTGAAGCCAAGGGCGAGTTTGTTGCTATCTACCGGCGCAGAATCAACACTGATACATCCGAAAATCATTCGCTATTTCACAATTCTAGCTCGACGAAAAGTAGTATACCCTATTTTTTGTTTTTAATATTAAATGAATTATATTTTATATTAAAAAGTAAAATAAATAAAAAGCAATAAATACAGATACAACTCTATGAAATGTACGTAAAGAAGTACAATGACCCCACATTAATTTGTAATTTCAATATAATAATACTGTGGCCTCAGAAAAACCACCTAACCGAAGGAAAAGTTTTCCATTATATATAGGTTGTCGGCTAAGTATACATTGTGATCTAGATAGCATCTACGAGAGCACGTTAAAAAATTGAAGTCTTATTAACTAAGGCATACCATTTCCTATACTCATATACTATGTCATTAATGATTAGGCATATTTTTACCCCCCAACAACTATAAGCATAACTAATAGGAGGCCTCAAATTAAATAATAACATTTAAGGAAAATGATCATTCGTAAACAAATTTTATTCTCAAATTCAATAACAATTACCTAACAATGTTTTATTGTGTCATTTAATTCGCTTTATAATTACACACGGTTCGTTAGCAAATGAGCATTTTTAAACTATTGCTTTTAGCACGACATTAAAAGAAACATCCAAATAACAAACAGCCATTATGAAAATTTTTCACTTTATTCTAGAAAAAAGAGTTAAACTGCTGTCATTCTTTTACAGAAAACAAAAAATTTTGTTATAAATAATTTTGACCTTAACATAATATACATTACTAGCTTTCCGGGCGAGGCTCCGCCCGCGCGTATGTCGGTTATCGCGCAACAACATTAACCTCTTCTTGCGCAGTTGGATAAAAACTATCCTATGTTTTTTCCAGGGTCTCAAACTATTTCCATACCAAATTTCATTCAAATCGCTCCAGTAGTTTTGGCGTGAAAGCGTAACAGCAGACAGAGTTACTTTCGCATTTATAATATTGAATACTGATTGAATTTATATATTGACGTATTTTTTTTGATCCGATTGCAATAGTATGATTCTTCAGGTTCTACACTATTTTTGTTATTTTTATGCTATTATATTTTTGTTCTTAGACTACATAGTTACAAATTTTTGAGAATTAACTAGTAAAATAAAACCATTTGCTTAATCCGAGACCCGAATCTTTTTCTTAAGCCCGTTAATGGTAATGGTCTACCTAACGTCTCGGACGTTTCGGGATCCTTTGAGTCCCTTTCATTACCTTGAAAGCAATCTCTATTTCGTCTCATTTACATCGATCGCAATCGAGATTAGGGTCTGAGCTTACATCGAGTTGTATAATAGTCTTTTTAAGCTGAAGAAATAACAATTATGGAGGTGATTACTAAAATATGTCCAGAAAGTTGAGCTTTATCACATTTACATTAGGGTAGATTTTGGATCGAATAAAATGTTCTTATAATGCAAAAATAACGTACTAAAAGGTTATACATAAATGTATAATTTTGTGAGAGCAATGCAAAGGTGTCTGTTGTACCTAAGTCACTATTTAGGTACAACCGCAGTGACCCGCTGGTCACGACAGGCATGATATTTGGTTGTTTTTCTACCTTAATTTTAAATGCTTGGCGGTAGACATTGATGTGGTGGCAGTATTTCGAACAGACGAACTCGCACAAAGAGTTCTACTGCTATATTATAATATAAATTTATATTGTGTAGTACTACGTAACACTTTACTGTTATGCGTAGCACATGCGTTGCTACGATTTGTTCAAAATGTTTAAATAAGCTATTAATAGCAATATTTTAGTAATTCCTTAAATTCATTTCCGAATTAATCTAGACCGCATCGCGATGGCGTACACATAAATATTAAATAGACTTTAAAAATATATAGGTATGTTTTAATTTTGAAGCATAGCGGAGTTTGCCTTGCTTTAGTTTTTTAACTCTCACGTAAACAAAACAGTAGATGATAAAAGTAGAAATTTCGAAATTCTACTTTTACAATATTTCCTAATAAAATATATGAGAAATTCCACCAACGCCATTACAAAGCACTTTGAGCTTGTATAAAATAAAACAATAGTAGGTAGGCATATCCAGCAAATACCTTATTTGAGAAGTCATTTTACGGAACTTGGCACGACTTTTGTCTCAACGAGTCAACTTAGAGATTCAAGTAGCCCTTGACTAAATAAATTCCTCGACATGTCTTGCTTGTTATTTACACGCTAAAGGCAGGTTCATGCAGTGCTAGATAATTATAATTCTAAGTGTTAAGGCGACCTACACTTTGAGATTACATGAGATCGTATGTGACGAAGTTGAATGAAATAGATAAATTAGGAAGGCGCAAACTTTCGTAGAAGCGACGTGATAACGCGGTCGAAAAACTGCACATCATCACACTACTCAAGTTTTTTTGATGTTATTATTATATTTTTTTATGCAAATCTATTTGCATTTGATCTCAATAGCTAGAAGTTGTAACTATAAACATAAAATATATCATGAAAGTTTTTGTAATTATATACGTACAACACAAAAGGTAATCTCCAACAAAAGTCCGGAATACTTTTTTTTTTAAACTAGTTGGGATAAAAGACATCCACATATACAAACCCCCTTGCTAAATCTCTATCCCTATCTAGCATAAGACCGTTAGCTTCAAAAAAAGGTTTCAAATATAGTGCAACTAAAATTTGGAACAATCTACCGCATCCTATGAAGACTAAAATGATGGAACGTATTTAGTTAGCTTTTAACAAAAAATCAAAGTGATTCTACTAGAACGTCAAAATAAACTTTTTGACAAAACCTTTAAATTCATAAAACACCAAGCTCCCTCTTACATACCTGTATATCACAAAAATAAATACGCTCTCACAAACACATACCCACCTTCACAATCTTGCATTTTTTAAAATATCATAATTAAAAAAAAAGTAATAATACACACGTTCGCCAAAATAATCTTGTTGTTGTACCTGAAGGAACGGTTCGAATTCCTGAATAACTCAAACTACTGTCTTAGGTCATCAGAAAATCTGATACTGTCATCAACCGCTTCTAAAACATCTTTTTACAGCGGTTCATTTACTGTTGAAGCGGCACGTTTATGGAATGCTGTTCCAGTAACCATAAGAAAGGCCCAAACATTAAATTCATTCAAACATCAAATCAGACTACATAATATAATAATTAATCTCTACAATTTTACACCACCTATCTGTTTTTATTCCTCATATATCTATATTTTCCATCCTAAGGTTGACTGGAAGAGATCGCTTTAAGCGATAAGTCCGCCCATTGTACCTTAGCTTTAAGAATTACCTATATGCGTTTTGTAACATTTATGGTGTACAATAAAGAATTTTTGTATTGTATTTTTGTTGACAGATGTTAATATTAACATTATGACAGTTGTAAATATTATTAAGTATAACTTTTTTTGTAATACTTAACTAACTATGATATTTGTATGTACAACACAACAGCTATAGTGACTTTATTTAACAAAATACTACGAACTATATAAAACACTACAGCACTACAATGAAAGCACTTGGACAACTTATAAGTCATAGCAGAGTCACAGGTAGTCCAAATGCTCCAGCACACTACTTACCAGTTGGCAGCATGCCCAGCATGCCGGCAGCATTGCCCCGTTGAATTGCAAGCCTTACTCGTTGAGTTAGCTATAATTAAGATGAAATGTAAATAAGCAGCCCGCTACATTAATATTACTCGAAAAACACCTTCATTCGCGAAAAGGAGTATGCTGAAAATCAGCCTTGCATAGACTTAAGTATCTACGCAGTGTAGTGCTCAGCATACCCCCTATTGCCAATTATGTTTAAATGTTTAAAATTTTAATAGTATTGAATTTCAATAGTATTGTTTTCGGTATTTTGGCAATAAAGTATTTTTCCTTCTTTCTTTCTAAACTATTGAAAGAAGGATATTTCTTTGTCCGTGGAAGTCAATGATAATATAACATTTAATATGAAATTGCCCGGTACTGGAAGTCGCATTCGTCCGACTAAATTATTCAATGAAATTATGTATTCAAAATCAGAATATTGTGGTTGGTTTCAACCAATGATTGAAGCCAATTAGACTAATCGAGTCTAGTCATTAAATATTTCAGTTTTGACTGAACTGTTGAATATGAGCTGGACGTATCTGAATAATGTGTTTAATTTAGCCTCAATAGGCCTTGTGATTTTGAAAGAGTTTCATCTAATTTTTTATTCTTAATCCCGCATCTGTGATGCTGGTACAATATAGCTTATGTATTCCCTAACATCATGTAGGATAACTCAAGAAGAGGAGAAAAACTGCCCATTTGCGGGTACAGTTCATAGAAATAAATACACTTATGCTGGTTTTATGCTAATTAATAGATTCAGGCGTTAATTAGCGGAAATCCATATTTAATAATAATAAATATTTTAAAAGTATTCCAATAAAACAAATTAACATATTAATAAAACACAAAAAATATTGTCAATTCTACCTAATTTTCAACACGCCACGCAGCCAAACCGAAAGATTTTTTAATCGTTTCACTTTTTTTTTTTTTTTTTTTTTTTATGCCTGATAGGTTAGCCTTTGACCACTATCTCACCTGATGGTAAGTGATGATGTGGTCGAGGATGTTGATCAGACTAACGGGTGGTAGCTAGCCAGGCGGGCATTTGCAAAGTGCCCTACCACCATGCTGTAACGACTGCTATCCTAAGACAACAACTGGGACCGACGGCTTAACGTGCCCTCCGAAGCACGGAAGCGCTCAGTAGTAATGTCACCAGCGGTCACCCATCCAAGTCATGACAGCGGCGGACGTTGCTTAACTTTGCTGATAGATTCAGAATGGCTAAGCAAACTTGGCTACGAGCGCTTCAAAACGAAGAAAAACGCTACTTCTACACGAAGTATCCATTAGTATCGACTAATGTATGTTGGTTTTGATCACAGCCTCAAAACTTTAATGGTCCCCAATTTTTTTTATTTTGTCCGTTAAAATACTACATGCCAGGGAGCAGAAAATACTTATACAAGTATTCCGCATTACTTAAAATGCATTCAGACGTTACGGTAGGTACGTAGCATCATTATATATGTTCAATGGTTACGGTGTCGAGAAGAAATAATGTTGCTTTAGGTTTTCGCGATTATTACACTTAGTAATTAAACTATTTTAAATCGCATAGGTATATCATTATTCTTGTTTAAATTGAATTTTGTTATGTAAAGAGTTTGGATGGTTTAGTTAAATGCATAAACTTTATAACAGGGGCGGATGGTAAAAGTATCGTCTACGTACCGTTTGCAGATCTCCGGCATAGCTACAGCTGTGAAGAAAACTCTCACCTCGAAGTCCTCCATAAAAATGTCGGCAACAACAGGGGAGACTGGAGAGCCCATAGCTACACCATCAATCTGTATGTGGAATTTATTTTCCCAGAATAGATAGCCAGATGTTAGGCAACGTTCCAGTAGTTCTGTATATTCCATGGTAATGTCATGCTCACTAAGTCTTTTCTTGACAATTTCGATGCAATCACGTACAGGTAAGGCAGGTGAATAACGATTGCGGTTTGTGAAAATACTCTGGACAATGCCAACCACTACATTTGGTTCGGCAATCCACAAATCCCCGCTAGAGAGACCGGGTTTATGATAAGAATGTTGGGCGAGGCTACTGAAATCAAAAAATAGCCAAATTTCAATAGAGATGATGGTTGGCAAGTACCAACTGCTTGAGGCCGACAAAAATCTGCAAGACCTCTAGACACTGTGAGCGAATACAGCGTCAATAGGGAGCGTTATGAATAAATTAAAATTTTTGACGGTAGTACAAAATATTTTTTTTATAACTCAAGTGACAAATAAAACCAATTAGTCACCCCATGATCAAGATGACTGCAAAGTGTTTGGAACGTCGTAGGGACAAAAATAATTATACGCGTTTAAACCATTTAAGTTTGTTTAATTATTAAACAAATAACATATTTAAAAAAATTACTAAGCTATCCTCCGTGGAAATGTGTATGTAAAATCTTGTGAACACTCCCTGATGCAATCTTTGACATGTGCTAGATCTCTTCATATAAAATTCACCTGTTTTCTATGATTGCTTACGTTTTTTTTTCTGTGATAACCATAAAAGTTCCCTAGTTAAATTTTACCCAGTTTAAAATTGAAATTAAAGTTCAAAGGTCAAACAATTCAAATCTCATAATGGCAGATAAACTTATAAAATTATAATCAACTTAACAAAATAGAGAGCATGAAAAAACCATCTTTGTTTTTATTTGCTCAAACTAAAATACAAGAATCAAATTTGGTGTGAAGGATTCTGACTTAAATGATAGAATATCGATTTATTAGTAAACCGTTACATATTATCTGTTTGTATGGAACCATCAGTGTGCAGCTCAGTTATAGTTTTAGTCTAGGTACATATTTCATTTTACCAGTTTTATTCCAGCATACTATTTACGCACTAATACCACACAGAAAATGGAGCATGAAGGGTTTAAGCCACAGCTTAAACAATAGCGTTAAACCAACAACATTCCAACTATAATTACATTGAAAAGTTGCTAATTCGACCACTATTTTGCGGAACTCCGTAACGACCAGCCCATGTGTTCCCGAATGCTACGTAATTAAATGTTACGTAAATGTGCCGCAACCATATTTTCACGGTTCGAAAAATATTATCGTTACAGTCTGTGATAAGTGGAGGTGAAATATATTTAACAACTTTAACAGATTAAATTGACTTTATTATATATTATTGTAATCCGGATGTTTCATACACTTTGTAGTTGGTAAGCTCTCCATACGATGGTTGAGAACAAGAGGACAAATCAAAGTTATGAGTATGTCATTTTAGCTTAGCGATTAGAGCATACCCTGCTATAGGGCGGATTGCGCAGGTTCGAATCCCACAAATGACTATATTTTTTTCCTCTGTATAATGTTTTTAATTTTGTAATGTTTTTAATGTTATTAGGATGAACTTGTATATAAAGTTGGTACTTTATATTTCCTAAACAACATATTTTGGTTTAATGTGATGATGTGGTCAAGCATAGTGAACTGATTAAAGTAGAATTTCTGGCAGTCAAGCACAGCTGTCAAAATACAACGTGCTTGGTGATCAATTTTCTACTTGAGGGTGGAAGCTAGTCAGATGAGGTTCACATAATGCCTTGCCACCATTTGCTGCTCGATTCCAATCATGCACCCACTGCACGGCAGCCTATAGCTGTTACCATTGGGCATCACTGCTTCATCGTCATTTATATGCGACCTACTTTCTATTTTTATCAAGTTATTTTTTTCTTTCTTAGTGAATAACTTTTGGAAAGAAAACATATTTTGCGTATTAATAATGAATTTATTAAATTTTACAGCCGTTTATAAGTTTGTACAAAATACAGAATCATTTTTATTATAATATACATACTTACACCTTAATTGATTACTCAGAAATTTCCAATATTCCTTAACTACACATCAAAATCAATGTTTAAAATATACTTAATAATAATTATATTGTTTTTAGATTTTTATATGGATATTTTCTAAGGAGTATTTACTACATTTATGTATGGCATTTAAGTATACGCGGTACGTCTATTTTAAAAAGCTACCTTGATTGTGAAAATATAAATATTAAGATTTTGGATATAATCATATTCAACTGGATTCAGCGACGATTTTCAACGCTTTTAATATCCGATGCGACATCAAACCATATTACCAAGTCTGTAAATTATTTGACAAGTTAATTTTAAATCATTTATCGTAATATACCTTAAGACTTTCGCCACTTGAACACACAGTTATAAGTATGTAACGGGACTTAATTGGGATAAAAACTGCATCCTCGAATCCAGTGATATAAAAATGCACCAATCGCGTTGTACCTCTTTAGAACCTGTGGATGTTGTCAGTGTTGTCTGTCAAGACGATAGTTAACTAGATCAAAAGTAGGTAGTTGCAGAAAATACCTTTCCTTCAAGACGTTGAAACCGCCTCTTCAATCCATGACTAGTGCATCATGGTCAAAACGTCGAGGTAAACAATATACATCTATCGCGATTAAGGCTCACTAAATAATTTAAACTATCTATCATGATAAAAATTGTGGTACAATAAGCAGTTATTATGCCTCAGATGTAAATATCAAAATATGTTTTAGTCATACCTACCCTTTACTTCAAAAGACACATATACAGTACGTAATATATGTACCTATCCAAAATCTGAACACAAGAAAGTTTATTGTTTGACTTTAAATCTACTTTGTTATTTAAGATACATATCCACGAATATAAAAATATTGGCACATATTTTACCCCCTGTAGAGTTAAGAATGTTCTAGTCTTCAGCCAACCAAATGTCTGAAGTGCAGTCTCCGCCAGGGTATCTGGAAATAATACGACGATATAAATCTTTGAACATACCTGCGCGAGAAGCGTATGCGATCAACTGTTTGACTACTGCCTAAGCAAGTTTTTCATGTAGCCATACACGATTTTCATGCGTATATGGCTAGGTAAGCAAAACAGAATTTTACGTTTATATTTTACAATGATTTTTTTTGTTTGTGCAGCCTTGAAAAATAATGATTTTATATTGACTAATATGATCTTGAATAGTTAAAATATCTTTTTGTTGTAATTTCAGTTCAAGCATTTGTAATTGCACTTGCTCGTAATAGCTCTATCACATAGGTGTTGCCTATATTGTAATATAGCTACTTATTTTCGTAAACGTGTGCATTCTTTTTATAAGATTCCAGCGGATTGAAAACAAAGAGATTATTGGGCTTTGTTTATTTTTCTAAGAACAGATTTCGTTTCTTACTTTCGGAGCACATATAAAGAAGTTATAACCTCTTTTCTGTTTGCGATATACTCGTAGTTCGATGTTAAAAAGGCAGTGGACTCAATTTTAATTTATTTCATATCTCATTAAAAAGTCGAAAATATTAAAATTTTACATTTATACCATACAATGAAGTTGAAGATGCTAGAACAACAATGGGGGAATACACCGCAGTCCTTGGCTACAGATATTCTGAAAGGTGTTAGCTATCTAGGCAAGCATTCGTAAAATGTCTTACTTCATGCTTCTACAAACTCAGCATTATGTACATTTATCAAAGGAAAAAAATATTAACGTTTTAACATCACTAATAGACGCGACTGTTCTTTATTATATCATTCGTTACATAGTAAATTTTTTGTCATTTTTTAATGAAGAGCACAATGTTGTTTTGCCAACGAAACTATTTCTTCACACTTCAATTCAACTTCGCAATCTCGTTGGTCGCTTAGGTTTGTCGGGCGTTTAAAAGAGAAGATCTGATTCACGTACCATACAATGTAGGGAGTACATTTTCATATTTTATTATGTGAGCCGAAAATTCTTGAAGAAACTGAAGCATAAAGCGTACTTGCAACTGTGTTGTCGAGTGTAAGATACTTCTTAGTTAGTAGATATCTAAAAAAGACTAGATAAAATCACACATAAAATACTATATACATGCTAGCATTTTCCAAATAAAAATTGTAGTAAAAATTACATTTCATATCATCATCAAAAGCCCTAACATACGAGTACATCATTGAATTAAGGCCACTCCATTTAGGAAGGGGTGGGGGGATATGCCTATATAAAATTGTCTATACTTAATATTACCAGATAATAAGTTAGAGTGTATCCAAATATATTTTTATCTAACGTGGTCTCTTAGTAGCAATTTAAAAAAAATGGCTATATACTGCTATATAAGTAGAGTTTTGCATATGTAATTTGGACTTAACAAAGGTTACAGAGAGAAATAACCTTTAGATTTTATGATCACTTAGAATACATTACGTATACATACTTATTTTTAATATCCTATTATCAGACTGTCATTTTTTGAGTCAATAGGCATCTTAAAGGCTAGAGTGTACCCTCGTTGACTGCAGTTTTACTTGTTCCCTCACGAAGGCGTGCTCCTCCATAAATTATTGATTTGTATTTGTATGGTGAGGACTTGTTAGTTATTGCGTCTTAGTATGGGTGTAAATGCTAACTGTACATACAGTAAAAATATATATGTAAAATTTGGACGCTTGGGTAGGTATTTGTAGTTTTTTATACACTCAAAATATAAAGATGGGCGCACTTTTGTAAGTGGAAAAGTCTATAAATTGACAATAATTAAGGAAATATTATTATCGGATCCTTCTATGCTTAACTTCTAAAACCGCACAAACTGACGTGATAAGAGAAAACAAATAATATACCATCACAACAGTTCTATCGAACGAATATACATAAAGTACAACTAACTATTTGGTTAAAAAAGCGTAAATCCTTTGTATAAAAATATACCTCATTTCATGCGGCAGCACGGGACCGTCCGGTTCGCGGCCGAAGTCTACCAGGAAGTCCGGATCTAACTTCATACCGCCATGTGTTGTATCCACGTCCAACTTTACTATCCAACCACCCTGAATACAGAAATGAACAAAAGTTTAATAGATAGTCACGAACAATCTGCATGCACGTATAGATGTTGATACATTTTTCAACAACGCTACAAATGAACAGATTTAGCTCAGTGGATTTGCATGGTTGGATTTTTTTTGATATACAAGAATACGCCAGTTTTCTTGAAGCGATACAGCAGATTTTCGCTTGCTCATCACATTTTTTGAGCACATACGTTAGGTACTCATGATTTGCGCTTCTTTATCAGGTAAGTAAACATTCGTCAAGTTCTTTCCATTCCAACTGTTTCATTGCCATTCGCTTTGTTTTCTTGCATCGTGAATCTCCTTTCTTTCATACATACTATTTGTCCACAACTCAGCATATCTTTCTCGCCCTACATTTCTATTCCTCATTCACTTCATTCTCTAGTTTAAATAATTACATAATAATTCATATTAAATAAAAAATACATTTACACTTAGTAAAGCTTTAAGAGTATACTCCTTAAAGCTTTACTAAGTGTAAATGTATTTTTTTATTTTTAGATGTGCTCGATGATGTTGTTCAGGCTAACTTAAAATTGCTTGCTCTCAAGAGCAGCTGCCGGTACTCACTGTTAGTTGTTTGGCGACAAATTTTCTACTTGAGTGAGGTAACTAGTCAGGTGACCTTCGCTCATCCCTATGACCATGCAAAATAAGGACTATTTTGCAATATATTTCCATGAATCGTCAAATACACTTTGGAAGCTATTTTCTACGTAACGAGAGTACATGACTTTGACAGCTTTATGAAAGAGTAGTTATTCATAATATAGCTATGTATGTGACATATAATATCTACACGTCTGCCGACTCGATCTTAAATTTCGTAGTTTACTTACTATTCATACTGAAAATACTGTACATTTTACCGATACTATTCAATAACGACTGCCTGTATGAAATACTAAGTAAAACGCTACTGGCACTTTACAGTTATTGTTATAGCACAGACAGTCTGGGCCATTAACATTCTGTATAAAGCTACTCATAAACTTGGAATATTCTGCAAAAACAATTTTAAAATTACACCGTCTCGTACAAATAATATTACAAAATATTCTCGTTGTCTTTATGAATATTTCATAAGAATCCAGGTGACGTAGGTCTCAGTGTCTTAGAAAAATAACTTTACGCCTTATGCTAAGAAGCTTGTCATTTTTCTCAGAAAAGAATCATATTTTTACACAGATAGGTTAGTTTAGGTAATATTTTGTGCTTCTCGGAAATTGTACTTTTTTATGGGATAGGAAGGCAGATGAGCAGGTGACTCGCCTGGTGGTAAGTGATTACCGTGACCCAAGAACATTCGCAATAAGGTCTCAAGGATGCGATGCCAGCCTTGGAGAAAGGAATATGTTATCTTCTTGAAGGCTACTAAGTCAAAGTCTACTTTCATGCTCATAAAAACATTATTAAGTTGGCATTACTTTTTTTTTAACCGGCGGTATGCCTTTATTAAACAAAATACTATGAACTATATACAACACTACAGCTACTACAATAAAAGCATTTAGACAACCTATAAGTCATAGCAGACTCATAGGCAGTCCAAATGCTCCAGCCCACTCCCAGTTGGCAGCGTGCCCAGCATGCTGGCAGCATTGCCCCGTTGAATTGCAATGCTTATTCGTTGGCATTATTTGTATTGTGTATCAAGGAGCTTCTTTTCGCATACGTACTTTCTGCTTTTCAGTTTAGTTTTAGCTACAAGCAGGTTTACACAAAACAGATTGTGTTTTGTTCGTATGCCTTAAAAGAATAACGAAGAAAATACTTTTTTACCTTCGCTTTGGAGTAAGAGATCCAAACCTCTTTACTCTTGGCAGTATAGTGAGATGTTAGTTATTCTCTTTTTTATGGTTACGGCAATCATTATATAGTTGGTGAAATATTGAAAATTGTATTCACAAGTGTATTAAAAATAGTCGTATATGCTAATTTATTACTTACTCCAACCACGACTTCATCTGTTATAATCATCACCTACGGCTCGGGGATAAAAACATTGTAAACCCGAGCTGTAAGCGAGGAATCGTAGCCTCGATGGGATAGTTATTTTTACACTCTCAAAACATAGTATATTTACATGTTGATGTTGAAATTGATATAAACATCTCCAATACTAATCTATGAATTCTAAATAAAAAAACGTTTCGTTCCAATTTTTAAAAATCTTTGAATTCTCGGTTTTGATATCTTTTGAAAACTATAGATTACTCATTTGTTGGTAAACTATGATGTGGTTAAAGATGTGGTTTAGACTAAGCTCCAGTTAGGTGTTTGGAAACTGGAAACAAATCTAATTTAGAGTTTTGTAAAAATTATTCAGCAGCTTCTAACTGTTATCTCATGCATGTAGATTTGGTACAATATTTCTTTTATAACAACAAAGGAGAACAGAATACAATTAAAAAAATATAATTTCGCTAACAACACGAAAGACATCACAACAAAAAATAATTATAAAATGTCTTGTCTTCAGTTTTGTATCTGGCAACCAGGATGACCACCCGTTTGGAAATTCTTTCATTGGAAGTATACTCGCAACCATTGGCTTATCACAGGGTAAAAAATTGTGAACCAACAACCCAATCACATTGATGTGAGTGGTGGCATACCGCTCATTGGTCGCATTTTTCCTTTAGTCGTCAAAAGGAATATAGGAATATAAATGATCAAACGAGACGTGGTTTCTGTCGCAAGTTGGAAGCTTGAAGTTAGTTTGACTCCAATGATAACTTGCAAAAGCCTATGTGTGATTTTAATGAACAAAATATATCCAAAGAATGCTCAAATATTAACTCATGGCACCCGTATTTTAGGTTAGGCTCAACAACACCAACAAGTCGACTCTGAATTTGGATACATCACGCACTTTCTATTTATGGGTATATAAATAGCTTAGCGTATACTTCTAGTTCGCTATTAAAACTCGCTATCTATAATATCGCTTTTTCTTCTTCAATATCGCTACTATTATAGCATAACAATAATCAACCAACCTTACCTTCAGATATTAAGCTTTAGAGAAACAAAGTCCGGGCATGCAGAATTATGAATTAATCGATATTTTATGAGGTCCAGAGCATATTACAAATCTAATTATAACAAGCATTAAGTATATAGACTATAACGTTTCTATACAAGCAAAACTTACTTTCTCTTAAGCGGAAAATTGGCATAAACAAGAAGAAGGGTTTTATAAAAGATATACCTAACGGCTGCTTAAGGCGGTTTGCAACCCAAGTGAAGCCACTGAACACCAGAACACTGAGAAAGGGTAGGTGGATGGGACCAGTATTATTACAAACTTAGTCGCGAATTGCCCCACGAATAATTTGCTTCTTGAAGTCCTAAAATCCATTTTAGGGCATTGATTGCTGGGAATACGGAAATAAAGAAAAATTCGGCACGACGTTAATGCCCTTGTTTTGAAAATACCATGTTATGCGAATTTAAAGTTCAATAGGGAGCTTCAGGTACAATAATGTACTATGTGACATTTTGTCACTAAATTATGTACTAGGTTATATTTTGTCAATAAATTTGTGCTAAAGGTTTTTTCCTGCCTGCTTTAATAGGGAAAAAAAATGGAAATGCAGGTGTTTTCAAATTATTTTCTGAAACTTCTAAATGATGATAAATTTGCACAAATAATAATGTGACTGATTGATTGAATGGAAGGCGAAAAGTCCGTATATGAAAAATGGCACGTTTCCGGTTCATTTTGAATTTTTGTCTTTATTATTTGTTAGGGAACCCATCGTACTAACACATTATGTAAACTTATAATTCAACCAGCGTTAAATTGAAATGGGTCTTTTAAGATGTTTTTTTTTTTTTTTATGCCCGATAGGTTAGCCTTTGACCACTATCTCACCTGATGGTAAGTGATGATGTGGTCGAGGATGTTGTTCAGACTAACCTAGAGTTACTGGCTCTCAAGGACAGCTGCCGGAACACACGGTTAAGTGCTTGGCGAATTCTTGAGTTGATTCTTGAGTTCATTCCTTTTGGAACTAAACAGCATAAATTGGCAGGAATCTATTCCCACAAATTCATGCTAATAAGTTCGCTAATATTCGTTAAATTAGTAATTAATATTCGTATTAATAACATAAAATAAGGTTTATCAGACAGCGTCATTAACACAGATATATAAAAATGTTTGATTATCTCACTCATTTGAATATATATTTATCAAATGTAGTCACAAGCCTTCAAGTGATAAGTTATGCAAATGGAATAATGCCTTTGTACTTTTAAGCATAGTGGTAAACTATATTAGAACCTTAGTAAAGCCAAATCCCAACGGACGGATGGATGGACGGACGAACGGACAGCGAAGTCTCAGTAATAGAGTCCCGTTTTTATCTTTTGGGTACGGAACCCTTAAAAATTATTTACTATGCTGACAAAAACTTAATAATCATCAATATCAACAATATTAACGAATAATTGTGAATGTTTTAGTTTAGCTCTAAGGCCTGTAATATAAATATACCCTGTTTCAATTTTAACCTTTACACTATTCTGTGGACTGGACTCAGGCACAGAATAAATAGATTCTCAGTGTAAAACTATGTGTTCTTTGCGTTTTGGAGGGTATGCCTAATAAAATACTTTGTGTAAGGCTCGCATTTTCGGACTATGTTATGGCTAATAAAGTAGGTTATGGCTGAATTTTTGCGGATTCTGTATTATGAAGAAAATAGTTGCGGATAAAATGTGAGTTTGAATATTTTAAGCGCAGAAGATATTTAGTTCAATCATTTGTATACTAGGGGTCACTCACCAAAGTAATGAGCAGCGGACGTTGTTTGACTTAGTTGTTCGTTTAGCAAGCTACGCGCTAAAATATGTATGTAAATTGATAAGCGACGGTTTGGCACTCGTATTATGATTTTTTTAAGGCAATCAAGTTGGAACAAGCACTAGGCCGACCTGGTTTTTTTTGTATGCTTGATAGGTTAGCCTTTGACCACTATCTCACCTGACGGTAAGTGACGATATGGTCGAAGATGTTGTTCAGGCTAACCTAGAATTACTGGCTCTCAAGGACAGCTGCCGGAACACACCGTTAGGTGCTTGGCGACAGATTTTCTACTTGAGGGATGGTAGCTAGCCAGGCGGGCATTCGCAAAATGCCCTACCACCATGCTATAACGACTGCCATCCTAAGACAACAACCGGGACCGACGGCTTAACGTGCTCTCCGAAGCACGGAAGCGCTCAGTAGTAATGTCACCAGCGGTCACCCATCCAACTCATGACCGAGGCGGACGTTGCTTAGCTTTGCTGATCGGTTCAGAATAGCTAAGCAAACTTCGCTACGAGCGCTTCAAAATGTCTAATGCAATTCGTCACAGGTGGCAAACTGCACTGCGCCCATCACCCTGAGACATAAAGATGTTAAGTCTCATGTGCCTGTAATTTCATCATATAAATTTTAATATCATTGGTGATGATTTTTAGATTATATCAAAATTATTAATATATCGACGAATAGAACAATCTTATCAATGTCCAATGAGGTACATTCAAGAATGAAAAATTTTAAATAAAAATATATTTTGTATGAACGTTTGCAAGATGAATTCTTTCAGTTTACTCTTCATGGAAGGCAAAGAAGGAATTTCATCGTTTAATAAAAGAGTTTATATCGCCATGTGTGAGGCATGATAATATTTTCAATGAATTTAGAATATCATAACTTAAGGTGGTTAAGTAAGGGCTAAACTACTTTATTTTAGCTAGATTATTCAATGTGTAAGGCCTGGGTTAGGTATATAAATCCTATTAGTACGTATGGTGCGTAGGTCACGTAGGCGCTGCAAAAGGGTCAGCTACAGCATGGCAATAAACTTATAATAGAAAACGTTTTCTGTTTAACATTCTGACTTGTAAAACGAACCTCATTCGCCATTTTAGGGTAGAACTGTTTATCCCAAGGAGAGTATAAAGATGATGATACGTAGAGTCGCTTTCCATCTAAAGAGAGCTGCAGCATCTGGGGACCACCTTGTAGCACTTTACCCTGGTGGGTCACTAGTTTAGGTGCCACCTGAAACAAATTTGAACTTTAAAGGTCAAGAAATTAAATATTTTATTGCTTGTGCTTCACTGCCAGCTTCTAACTAATCAGATGCCTACGAATTAGATAGCGTTAAGAATACTTAGAAGCCACTCCCTCCAAGGTTCTTTGCCTTGTAGATGTCAAAATACCCGTAATATAATGTTTGTTTCTATTGGATGTTAGTCTTCCATGTTATAAGATATATAAACCTGTCAAATTTGGGGAGCACTTAAAAGGTTTTTTAAAAACTAAAAACTAAAAGTACTTGTTGCCGATGCTGAGGTTTAAATTTTAATGACTAATATAAATGGAACATAAGACTTAATGTTAACTTATGTTATTATTACAAGAAATGCATGGTTGTTTGCTGAAAACGTGCCCTTCATTGTAAGGCTAAGTGGAACAAAGACTCATTGTGGTCCTATCAGAAGTCTTACTCAGCATTCACAAGAAATGAATAGGTGTTTGTTGGATGGTTGGATAAGCCCCCTCTAGTCCAAGGCTGAAGGGCGAAGGGAATGCATAACAACCTATTGCCAGTAATCGGACACATTAGACTAGTATTGAAAAGTTCTTTGTAATAATATCTCAATGACTGTCTAAACCCAGAAGCGTAAGATTTCAAAACGTCTTTTTATACCACTTGGCTAACGAGGCAGTAGATTTACTGATAAATCTACTTTAGTATTACCCATTTTGCTAATAAAGCATTACTTATACGGAAATGGCGGTAAATGAAAATAATAACAGTATTAATTGTTTATGATGTATTGAAATTATTGCCACTTGAACGTTTCGATTGAGCTTGCTTTGATAAACAATGCTACACAATGCGTGAAAGTACACCCATACCAGTTCAAACCTGTATAACATATCATCCTGCGGCGACGGCATGGAAATTTGAGGAAACATATTTAATAGATAGGCTCTAAGGTTCAAATTCCTACCAACTAAGCAATACTTAGACGTTCTGCGTCGTAATTAAAATATACTAAACTTTCTGAGAGTATAATTGATACACGTAAGTCCTATATATACGTCTTATATCAAGCCGCATACCGTAACGAGACTCGTCAGAAAAGTAAGCGCACTCTCAGTCTTCTTGCGACAATACTCGAAAACGTACTTGCTCCCTAGGCTTATTTGATGTGTATAGACCCTTAATTTAAGGTAAAAAATAACTTCACAGTTTTTCAGTGATATAATATATAATCGACGTTCATAACGTTTTACAAATGGAAGAAACGTCGGCAAAGTAATTTAGAGAACAGACGGCAAAAACTGAAATGAAAGGAATGACTGTGCTAAATCGGAATTTGTCGAGTCACTGATCGTTCATTTAGAGCAATGCAATCAATATTCCAGGAATGTATTGTTTCTGAAGGATCTGGCGTAATTGATAACAAGTTGGGAATTGCATATAAATTAGGAGTTGTAAAATTTAGATCGAACGAAAATTGGATTATGTATGATAATTCAGAATCTATGAAGTCACTGAATGTTACTTTATAGCAGTGTCCATGTTTAAAATTTGAGACATGTAAGAGCAATGTTTCTGAAAGAACTGGTGTAATTAATAATGCGTTTGTTAATGAAGATATATTTAACACGATTTCTTTTATTTGACTTAATAATAATTTAACTCCTTGGAAGTACCATGTGGGTGTTATCACACATTACATAATAGGAACAGATGCTGCACTGCATAGAAATATCAAATCTATTGCTTTAATAACCTACAAAATATTACAATAGCTAAAACGTTCCTTACGCGTACGGCGAGAGTTTACATTAGTTCGTCTGCTGTGAAAGCCATTGATTGACCTTGTGCATAATTAGCATTATTATGTGTTAATTAGCCCTTTTAATTATTATACAGCTACATACTACTAACCTCAAGTTCCTTGTCCTCAGCCACCTGAAGATTGTAACTAGCAATTTGACCTCCAAGAAAAACTTGACTTGTCAGTTTTGGATGAGCAGGGTCAGAGATGTCGTATTGTCTAACATCTCCGTGTAGCCAACATGAGAAATACAGGTATTTGTCGTCCAGAGATAGTATGATGTCGGATATTAAACCTGAAATTTAAGAGGCGCTATAGACTAGGAGTTCATCTTCTTTTTCCGCCCTTATCTCACGTTAAGTAGGGTCGAAACAACGTGTACAACTTGACACTACGCTGCGCTGTATTCATCCATTCACTGTCGAGTGTGTTAGCGTTATGTATTATCATTTTTTATTCAAGTAAAATTTTTATCCAAAACCTCACCATGTTGTTACCATGCAAGTTGCAAACGGGCTCTCAATTACAGCCACGCGCTTTTTTAAATTCAGAATTTTCTTTATCCCCTTTTACTCTAATACGTGCTCGATTCAATATGCCATCTTTTTATAGGTTATAGGCTAGTCCTAGACTACTATCTCACCTGAAGGTAAGTTATGATCAGTTATGACCACGACGTCTTAAATGCAAAAGAGGGTGAACTTAACCCAAGGAACTTTGCTCACTAGGCGCATTTTATCCCGTTAGATTACGATATCAAGCAGGAGTTACTGTCTTGATTCCTGAGAGGTAAACTATTAGTTAAACAGTTGTTACCTACAAAAACCAACGTCCCAGCTCATTAAGAGAAATCTTACTTAAGGTCCACGTAATGCATTCATTACGTCTAGAAAAAGTATTCCATCCAAAAGTTAGCGATACACAAACAACGTTAAATAAAAAGAAAACAAAAAGAAGTCACCGTTGAGTTCGGTCTCCTCTCCGTCTTTGATAACTTTTTTCGCCGGTATGTCGATGACTTTGTCGACTTTCCAAGAGTCGTCTACTGCTTTGTAGAACCTGTATAAATAAAATAGTTTCTTTTTAAGAGATTGAGTGAGGGAACGTCGAGAAGTTTTAGTCATGTTTGATTATTTATTCTGCTCATTACATAATACCTCCACTGTCCGAGATGTATATGTATATGTAAAATATCACTTGCTTTAAACTTTTCTTGACTTTGCTCTGTGGGTTGCCGGGCTAGAATTATACCCCTCATCCCATGGGAGTCTGAGGAGACAAATGGCAAAATACTAGAAGGTGGGCCTTCAGAGGAACACAAGAAAAATATTCCTCGTATTATCTCAAAAAGTTATTATAATTTTTAGAACATGATTACATATATCTCTAAAACCGTATATCGAAACAAATATTATATTATACTATAATTATATTATAATATAAATCTATATTTTTACCTATAATAAATTATATTGATTGCATTTATACTAACAATCTTTCTGTAACAGCCGGATCGTCCACTGCTGAACACAGCTTCCTCTATTATGGGGGTATTTGCCATAATCCCCTCACTTGGCAGGCGTCTTGGGGATCGCAGTGTTAGTCGGCAGTTCTTTAGAAGGCGCTGCTGCCCACCTTCTAGTATTTTTCCCTTAGTCGCCTCTTACGACACCCACGGGATAATAAGGGGAGGTGCAATTCTGACCCGGCACCCCACGGGGCACCATCAAACAATCTTTAGATAGGTAGGTACTAATAATTACAATATTCAATACACGCTTCTGTCAGCGTCAAATGCAATATAGTTACCCCACATAGCTGTTTAGCTATGACGACAAATCAAATTACACATACAAAATATTTATTTCGGTAAAATTATTTCAATGAAAAAAAAACAAATTTTTAATATGAACTATATACACAAGATATAAACAAGATAATGATAACAAATTTAAAGTTTATGGTATCATCGAAAAACTTTTTTTATCTAACTTTTTTATCGAATAGTTTCACCGAAATAAATATTTTGTATTTTAATTTTGATTTGCCATCATACACGTCAGCAGTCACCATCTTGATTTAGTATCATCACTACATAATACACAACAAAGTCGCTTCCCGCTGTCTGTCCCTATTATTAGATCTTTAAAACAACGCAACAGAGTTTGATGCGGTTTAGTAATAGATAGAGTGATTAAAAAGATAGGTTTATATGTATAATACATGCATAATATACTATAATGCATAATATAATACTATAACTATAATACTAGAGAAACACTGATAATATTAGAAATTTCTAATGTGATGTCAAGAATAAACCCGTTAGTAATACCCTTCAAAGCAACCTCAAAAGAAAACATGTTTGTATTTCCAATGACAAAAAAGCTGTGAACTTGTTCTATAAAAACATTCTGTAGTATATTTAGGATCAGCATAGCACCAGTGCGAAGTCGGGGCGAGTCACTATTATATGTTTAAATTAACAGTTAAGGCACCTATTTAAAAAGAAACGTAGTTGAGACTAACAAAATTGATATCATTAAAAGTAAAACGTGACTTAAGCATTATGAAAACTTTGTAAAGTTGGTTCGTTCTAGTGAGTTAAGTATAGACTTAGGAGTTGTCAAAGTAATTAAAATGCAGACAGGCATAAACTGACTTATAATGGACAAAGCCTAAAATTTATTGTTTTAAAGCATATAAAATTATTTCAATATATTTTGGTTAATTCCGATCAATGAATCAGATCTTAGTAAAATTAATGACAATGATTTTCAAATTGTAACAACATGTTTCTAATTCGTTTTATTTTTTCATAAATTAAGCACATGCTCTTTATTCACTCAACTAAAAATGAAGTCGATTCTTATATATTATGTTTTACATACTTACCTACACATATTTTTGTATAAGTACTTTACGCAAGATATAAATAACATTTACACACTGTATTAGTGAACACTCTGTTACAGTTACAATTTGAGGTACGAGTGTGATTATTTTCTTAATACTAATATTTTTTTTTGTGTTTTTCATTAGGATAGACTAAATGTATCATTGTAATACATAATAAATTTTATTCCGTCTATAAAATTCATATCGGTACACTAGTTATATTTTTCATTAGAACCTATTCATTATATTATGGTTAAGTAGCTCAACCAGCTCCGAACTAACTAAAATAGGAAAACAAAATTAGTTACAAAACTTACTCTGAATGTATTACAATCGGTCTCCATTACACCCACGCAGTTCTCACACAAAGTGTAACAGAACAAAAGCTGTCAAGTTCCAAATCCAAACAAATCCTTTACCTGTAAACATTGGCCTTCACAGCACACCCGACAAATCCTTGTGCGGCTTTAGGATCATGAAGGAATCGGATCTCCAAAGGGGCGCAGCCCTCCTGACCCAAATCTAAGACTTGTTGGAGCTCGTGCGTTGACCATTTGTACACGTTCAATGAAGTTCCGTAGCGATCCTTGTTGGGAATATCTTCACCGTGGAAACCTCTATTAAATAAAAAGGAGAATTAGAATACTAATTAAAAGCTACCATATAATTGTTTCTAACTTAGACATTTAAGATTAATTTAAACTCTGTCGGTTATATGTAATGTTTTCGGGGTGAATATGAGTCTATACTTCAGGTTTAGGCTTCAATCTCGACTTTGTCCGCTTGAAAATCTGGCATATCGTGCTCCCTCGGAAGCTTAACATTTAATCGGGGTAAATACCTAAGTGCTTCTTGTCCTATTTTAGGACATATAGATAGCACTTTGTTGTACACCAATATAACATAAGTATTGTAAACAATAACATAAATTTAATGTTAATTTAATTTAATAGATTTAAATAAGTAATGTTGTACAGTTGGCGGTCTTATAGCTAAAAAGCGAGCTCCTAATTTCTAAACAAGGCTCAATAACCATTGCAGAGGTTCCAGGCCTCTTTCGTCGGACTAATACAGAATAATACCTTAAGTTTTGATATAATAGACAGTTTATTAGTACGAGGTTCAAGGATTTGGATACCTAGATGAGATATCCAGATCTTTATTATTAAAATCTTGAAGTAGGTACATACATATTATGATAAATGAAATTTCAACAAGAGTTATGCTTGAGAAAATATTTTTATTTTTTCTAACGAATGGGACAATCGACTGACGCCACGGTAACTACCTACTAACTTTAATTAAACTCTTTAAACAAATGGTTATTGTAAAAAACAACTATTATTATAAAAACTGGGTCATGAACTAAACTTTCAACGGCCTATTAATTTATATTATGACAGATTACCCTTTTTTTTCGTTTTAATCGTTGTTCTTTTATATTTTATTAGTTAATTTTTTTTATTAACTTAAAGCTTATTAAGTATTGACTTATATTTAAAAATATATATAATAAATATCAGAGAAAAATATCTTTAATTGAAATCAAATAACATATTAATTTACTTCAACATTATTATTATTTATTATCCTAACTACATTTAACTTTGTCTTTATTACGCAAGTTATTATCTTAAAGACTTGACTTTAATAAAGTTATTCTCAAAGGCATGATCATAATTATGCTTAATTTAAAGTCAGCGAATAAATTCGTAAGCTTTCAAGCACGTTGTATTTAGAAGTAGGGTTGTCATGCATTTTAAATACTTTTTCCTATTCCTATTCCATAACTATTTTGATGCGCTCGCAGTGAAGTTTGCCTAGTCGTTCTAAACCGATTAGCTAAGTTAAGCAACGTCCGCCGCGGTCATGACTTGGATAGGTGACCGCTTGTGATATTACTACTGAGCGCTTTTGTGCTTCTGAGGGCACGTTAAGACATCGTTTCGGTTTCGGTTGTTGTCTTAGGACGACAGTCATTATAGCATGGTGGTAGGGAATTTTGCGAAAGCCCGCCTGGCTGGCTACCACCTTCATGTTGAAAATCTGTCGGCAAGCACCTAACGGTGTGTTCCGACAGCTGTCCTTGAGAGCCAGTTATTTTATGTAAGCCTGAACAACATCTTCTACGATATCATCACTTATCATAAGGTGAGATAGTGATCAAAGACTGGCCTGTAAGCTATAATTATATCTTACTTTTTAACTCCTTTATTACCCGAACTGTAGCGAGTATTATATATAACCACATATCATTGTGAAACAGGATCAGCATCAAACAGATGGCCGGCCAAGAATCAGAAGCCAAATCTTTTATAATTATGTCCTTGTATTTCCCGCTGTTGTTATCAAATATACACTCGTATCTATATATACTCTACTAGATATACGATATATACTCGTATAGATATATACTAATATTTTAAAGAGGAAAGATTTGTATTTTTGTTTCCAACGAATAAACTTAAAATGTACTAGACTAAACTGTTTTGGATGAACTTTGGGATTGAAATAGTTTGAGACCCGGGAAAGGACATAGGATAGTTTTTAACCAACTGCACAAAAAGAGGTTTGGCTAGATAACTAACCGGAACACGTGCGGGCGAAAAGCTAGTATGTTATAAGCTTCCCTTCAATTTACTAAAAAATTAACTGTGCTGATCCTAAATGAGTGGAGATCATGAAATGAATAATACATAGTTTGGTATAGTGCATTTTCATCGGCTTTTGACCGTACAACTATAAGTTGGAGCTAAAGTTGACGTCGGGAATCAAACAGTAAGCACATCCTATGGAATTGTAACGTCAACAATCCCAGAGGTATTGCACTTGAAAACCTAATCGCAGAACTTAACTTTGACATAATTGCGCCCACTGAGCCCACTCACTACCCTTATATGGAAAACCACCGATCTGACTTACTTGACATGGCTCTATTCAGAGGCGTAACACTCCGGTTACGCTCCATAGAAGTGGTTCACGAGCTTCACTCTGACCACCGACCCATTATACTGCGACTAGGTCCTGACCCAACGACTGACCTCCCCCGCCCCACTAAGACGATAGTGAACTGGAAGCAAGTAGGCGATGCCCTAAAGGCTATCAGTTCACCGGACCTAGACAAGATCCCTGACGACATCCTGACAAAAGATGACGTAACCCTTGCGATCGATTCGTTCACCAATCACCTCTCCACCGTAGTAGGTGCATCCGCAAAGGAGGTCATAGTGCCGGACGACCGGCGCCTTGTCATTCCAGCGGATGTGAGACGATTGGTGACGGAGAGTAAAGCAGTGACCCGACATTACGACTCTTACCCCAGTAAAGAGAACAAAACTAAGAAACGCCACTTTGAACGCATGGTTCAAAGTCGCATGTCTGAGTTGCGTGATCAACAATGGGGCGATAAACTTTCAAACCTCGTGCCAAGCCACCATGCTTACTGGGACTTGGCGCGAGGCTTGAAAGGAAGTAACCATAACGACATGCCTCCCTTATACAGACCAGTCCCACTAGTCCCAGCGTTCTTTGACGAAGACAAAGCTGAGTGCCTAGCTGATAGCCTAGAGGCTCAGTGTTCCCCTAACGTAGATCACGTTGACCAAGCTCACCTCGATTCGGTGGATGCTGAAGTCGAACGTAAAAGCTCTGTGGTCACCTCTGAACTCCCACCAATCACCTTAGCGACTTACGCTGAGGTGGAGAGACTGATCAAGGCCCTCCGACCGCGCAAATCCCCCGGTGCCGATGGCATCTCCAACAGGGTTCTTAAAACCCTCTCTCCTCCTCTCATCCATCTCTTAGTCAGCATCTTCAATGCTGCTATGAGCCACTGCTTATTCCCAGACACCTGGAAATGTGCAAATGTCATTGGCATTCACAAACCAGGCAAAAGCTCATCTGACCCCACCAGTTACCGCCCCATCAGCCTCCTCAGTGCCTTAGGCAAACTTTACGAGCGGTTACTTGCAAACCGTCTCCAGTCCCATGCTAAGGAACACCACCTTATCCCAGATGAGCAGTTTGGCTTCAGACCCGGACACTCATGCGTCCAACAGGTGCACCGCCTCACGGAGCACATCATTGAGGGCTTCAATAAGTACCCCAAACCCCAGACTACGCTAGCAGTCTTCCTCGACGTAGCGAAAGCTTTTGACAAAGTCTGGCACAACGGCTTGATCTACAAGCTATACCAATTTGGCGTGCCAGAACGTCTTGTGCTCATCCTACAAGACTTCCTTAAAGCCAGAAGCTTTCGCTATCGCGTGGAAGGCACCCTCTCCTCCCCCCACCCAGTCAGAGCCGGAGTCCCTCAGGGCTCCGTGCTATCACCTATTCTCTTTGCACTGTATACCAGTGACATCCCACGCTCTCAGCCCAAAGTATTCCTAGCCCAATATGCGGATGATACCGCCATTTACACCACTGGGTGGCATATCAACAGACAGTCCTATTTCGTCATGCAACGGGCCATCACCGAGATCGGTGACTGGTTCCGAAAATGGCGCATCGCGGTCAACCCAGCTAAAAGCACAGCTATGTGCTTTACTGAGAAGACACGCTCCCCTTACCCGAAGCCGCTTATTTTGTTCGACGAACCCATTCCCTGGGTTCCTAGAACAAAATACCTCGGAGTCACCCTTGATCGTCATCTCACCTTTAACGATCACATAACAACCGTCCGTAACAGAGCGGCCTTCATAATGGGTCGCCTTGGTCCCCTACTTCGCAAAGAGAGTAAAATGTCTCTTAGTAATAAGAAGACACTTTACACTGCCTGCATCCGCCCCATCATGACTTACGCATCAGTAGTGTTTAGTCATGCTAGTGAGGCCCACCTTCATAAACTTCAAGTCATCCAAAACCGTTTTCTTCGTAATGCAACCGGCGCCCCGTGGTATATCCGGAACACCGAGTTGCATTGCGACTTAAACCTTCCCTCTTTAGCGCAGTTCAATAAGGACTGCGCCCGCCGATACTTTGATCGAGCGCCCCACCACCCGAACCCATTGGTTGTCCAGGCATCGAACTACTCGACTGCCTCTTCTATCCCATTTTTCAAACCCCCCCGTCGCCGACCACGGCAGGTATTAGACGACCCGGATGACCCCATCGCAGCCATTACATTGGCAGCTTTAGCGTTATCCGCAAGTCGTCGAGGTAAAATCCCCAGGTGTGAGGTAATTAGAGGTCACACAATCAAACACCGAGCCCGCCGGCGAGCTCGAGGCAAAAACAAGGTCACGATAAATTGCTCTCCAAATAGTCAAAGAGTATTATTCAGTAGGGCCCAATTGTGCAACACTGCAGTTGCACAGAGGCATTTTGCTCCGATCCCCCCCATGTCTCTCGACAGCGAGACAAGCCGAGGTCCGAACCACAGTGGTGCCCTTGAGCTCGCTGTCAACCCCTCCTATAGTAGCGGCACGTTTTCGGCGTCCGCAGGAGACGGAGGTAGAAAGCGCTTTTCGCCTTCTACGCCCGTCTCGGGAGAAGTGCCTTCGGCACTTCTCCCTCCCGGGCTATTGTAGGGCCAGGCCCTCGCCCAAAACCCGGTGGAGCTGGACGACCGCACAGGCGGTAGCCAGCATCTATGTCCTCCCTAAACAAACAAACATAAAGTCAATACAATTCCGACCTGTGCCGCCACGCCGTGCACACCTGTCTACAGCTCCGCCAGTATCTCCCAGTGAGACCGCAATAGTCCCCGCACTATTGCCGTCTCACTCGGGTCATCGTTCCGACGCTAGTTGCAGACCAGTGCCTTGGAATACGCAGTCCTGACGAAGTTTTTGTTTTGTGTGCAGAAGCTGAGCAGCCGCCGAACGCCGAGCAACGCGAGCTACGAGCTCGCCGTGCCGTCGCGCAGAGGCGCTCTAAGACGTCAGGCATTACCACCTACCCAAGTCCCTTGTTTCGGACGAACAACATCATATCGGGCTGGTGGTCTTGTTTTGACCGCACTTTTCGGTGCGCATTTCACCACTTTACTACCCGACACAACATAGTAACAGTCGCGTAACAACACACTTTGTGCTGTTAAGCGACGTCGTTCAGGCGTGGGGTAGCGTCAGCCAAACCCGTCTGAACGATCAAATCCGCCATTTGCTGCGGTCGCAGTGTGACACCCTACGGTGACAACGGCCACTGTTGTTGTTTTGGTTTAACCTTGCACCGTGGCCTTTCCCGCTTCACGGGTCAGCCGAAGCAAGCTGGGCTCCGGGATTACTGGCCTTGGGGTCGCCCCTAGTCAACCCCGGAGTAGCGCTTAGGAGCACCCCTCTCCGCCGAGAAAAAAGCTCGGAGAGGGTACACAACTAGGGCACACCCTAGGTACACACTCCCTCTCACACAGTGAGCTCACAAGGTGTGTGAGGGAATTCAAACCCTTGATAGGGCGTCCTGAGTATTCCCCTCAGGATGCAGTCCCGTCCCTCTAACGAAGAGGTGCAGGTCCTTCAGACCTTCGCCCTCCGCCACCCCGATCTGTATGTTGCTCATATGCAACTCCTAGAAGAGGAAGCGAGTGCCCGCCTCACGGACACTCTTATTGCTCCCTCCGGGACTTCAATCCCGGAGGCCAACGTCCCTCCTCTGACCCGGTCCTTCTCAGAGGACAGCCCGCTTTCGCCCGCCCCGGGCCCGGACAATAGACGCACGGTGGCAGCCCCTCCCCGTGAGAGGTCTCGCTCGCGCTCACCGATCGGGAGGCCAGCGAGCACCCGTCCCTCCATCGCCGTTGTCGAGCCCACTTCGGACTCCGAAACGGAGATGGAAGTAGATCCGAGTCGCGCCTTACGCACTGACTCGGACTCCGACAACGACGGCTATACCGTCGTTGACCGCAAACGCAAGCGTGCTCCTAAAGCCGCTAGTTGCGCAACTTCCGCCCCTCCCGCCAAGGCACCCGCTAAGGCCCCCGCCTCCGGCAAGAAGCCGACCCCCGCCCCGCGCCCCGCGTCTCCTCCCTCCGCTCCGGCCACTACTGCCGCGTCCCTTCAGGACGCGAGCGCGCGCCGCGAAAAACCGCCTCCACCCCTGTTCATTCAGGACAAAACCAAATGGGACATGCTGACCCGTTTAGTTTCGGATCGTGGGATCCATTACACTAATGCCCGCTCCACGCAGCAGGGCATTAAAGTCCAAGTGCCCACCAGTAGCGACCACAGAGCGCTAACAAAGCTCCTCCGTAAAGAGAGCATAAGTTTTCATACTTATGCGCTCGAAGAGGAGAAAGTCCTTCGCGTTGTGATTCGCGGTGTGCCTAAGGAGATACATACCGATGCGGTATGTGACGACCTTAAAGCACAAGACTTCCCTGTGCATGCGGTTCACCGCATGTACAGCGGGAAGGACCGCAGTCCATATGACCTAGTACTCGTAGTACTAGACCGTACACCAGAGGGCAAGGCCATTTTTAATTTAAAAAAGGTCTGTGGCCTCTCAGGACTCGATGTCCAAGCCCCATACAAAAATGGGAGTCCCTCGCAGTGCCATAACTGCCAACTATACGGGCACGCCTCCCGTTTCTGCTTCGCTCGCGCTAGGTGCGTTAAGTGCCTAGGCGATCACGCGACAGCAGCGTGCACTCGCACCCGGGATTCACCGGACCCACCCAGCTGTGTTTTATGCGGTGCTCAAGGGCATACCGCGAATTACCGTGGTTGCCCTAAAGCACCACGAGTGAACCACAGGGTGGCAAGGCATAGGCCGACCCGTCCCTCTTACGACCGTTACCAACGGGTAAGCCCTAAACTAACGGTAGTACCTGCCTCACAGGTAATACCCGCGCCGCTCCCAGCCCGTAACGCATGGTCTAAACCACCCAGTATGGTTAAGACCGTCGCTACCGCCCGCGCCCCGGCCCGCGCGCCCGCACCCGCGCCCGCACCCGCACCCGCCCGCGCCGCGGCCCCTGCCCGCGCACCGGCCCCGGCTCGCCCCGCGCTCCCGGCACCCGTCGCCAACACCATTCGCGCGCCTCCCCGCGCCGCTTCCCGGCCACAAGCTCCACCTATGCCATTGATGGCTGCCCCTCTTCAAGAGGCAATCAACCTAGTCAGCGATCTGGCTATGTCGGTTGACATCAATGAGGTACAAGAGCTATTCCACAAGATGCAATACGCTCAATCCCCAGCGGACGTGATCCAATACACATTGGAACACGCGAATTTACTTAGCGCCCTTAAGCGCTTCGTTCCCCAGGCCCCTCCCCAGTACAACCACTATGGGTAGTACTACCGAACGCACGAAACCATACTCAGTTTCGTTAGCGTCATTTAACGCTGACGGCCTCTTCAGACAACGTGACCTCGTCCACGACTTTTGTTGTACCCACCTTATCGATATCATATGCGTGCAGGAAACCTTTCTAAAACCGGGGAAGGCGAACCCTAGGTTTGCCAATTACAGAACGGTACGTGATGATAGAGTGAACTCCCGTGGGGGAGGCACTCTTATCTATTACAAAAGGTCCCTGCACTGCATTCCCCTACCTACCCCGACTCTTGTTAATATGGAAGCATCTTGTTGCCTCCTAGCTATGACTGGTCATCAACCTATAGTCATAGCATCCTGTTACCAAGCTTGCAAAAAGCCGATCGTCCGAGCTGACTTAGAAGCCCTATTCTCATTAGGAAGCGCCGTCATTCTGATTGGCGACTTCAACAGTAAGCACATCCTATGGAATTGTAACGTCAACAATCCCAGAGGTATTGCACTTGAAAACCTAATCGCAGAACTTAACTTTGACATAATTGCGCCCACTGAGCCCACTCACTACCCTTATATGGAAGACCACCGATCTGACTTGCTTGACATGGCACTATTCAGAGGCGTAACACTCCGGGTACGCTCCATAGAAGTGGTTCACGAGCTTCACTCTGACCACCGACCCATTATACTGCGACTAGGTCCCGACCCAACGACTGACCTCCCCCGCCCCACTAAGACGATAGTGAACTGGAAGCAAGTAGGCGATGCCCTAAAGGCTATCAGTTCACCGGACCTAGACAAGATCCCTGACGACATCCTGACAAAAGATGACGTAACCCTTGCGATCGATTCGTTCACCAATCACCTCTCCACCGTAGTAGGTGCATCCGCAAAGGAGGTCATAGTGCCGGACGACCGGCGCCTTGTCATTCCAGCGGATGTGAGACGATTGGTGACGGAGAGTAAAGCAGTGACCCGACATTACGACTCTTACCCCAGTAAAGAGAACAAAACTAAGAAACGCCACTTTGAACGCATGGTTCAAAGTCGCATGTCTGAGTTGCGTGATCAACAATGGGGCGATAAACTTTCAAACCTCGTGCCAAGCCACCATGCTTACTGGGACTTGGCGCGAGGCTTGAAAGGAAGTAACCATAACGACATGCCTCCCTTATACAGACCAGTCCCACTAGTCCCAGCGTTCTTTGACGAAGACAAAGCTGAGTGCCTAGCTGATAGCCTAGAGGCTCAGTGTTCCCCTAACGTAGATCACGTTGACCAAGCTCACCTCGATTCGGTGGATGCTGAAGTCGAACGTAAAAGCTCTGTGGTCACCTCTGAACTCCCACCAATCACCTTAGCGACTTACGCTGAGGTGGAGAGACTGATCAAGGCCCTCCGACCGCGCAAATCCCCCGGTGCCGATGGCATCTCCAACAGGGTTCTTAAAACCCTCTCTCCTCCTCTCATCCATCTCTTAGTCAGCATCTTCAATGCTGCTATGAGCCACTGCTTATTCCCAGACACCTGGAAATGTGCAAATGTCATTGGCATTCACAAACCAGGCAAAAGCTCATCTGACCCCACCAGTTACCGCCCCATCAGCCTCCTCAGTGCCTTAGGCAAACTTTACGAGCGGTTACTTGCAAACCGTCTCCAGTCCCATGCTAAGGAACACCACCTTATCCCAGATGAGCAGTTTGGCTTCAGACCCGGAAACTCATGCGTCCAACAGGTGCACCGCCTCACGGAGCACATCATTGAGGGCTTCAATAAGTACCCCAAACCCCAGACTACGCTAGCAGTCTTCCTCGACGTAGCGAAAGCTTTTGACAAAGTCTGGCACAACGGCTTGATCTACAAGCTATACCAATTTGGCGTGCCAGAACGTCTTGTGCTCATCCTACAAGACTTCCTTAAAGCCAGAAGCTTTCGCTATCGCGTGGAAGGCACCCTCTCCTCCCCCCACCCAGTCAGAGCCGGAGTCCCTCAGGGCTCCGTGCTATCACCTATTCTCTTTGCACTGTATACCAGTGACATCCCACGCTCTCAGCCCAAAGTATTCCTAGCCCAATATGCGGATGATACCGCCATTTACACCACTGGGTGGCATATCAACAGACAGTCCTATTTCGTTATGCAACGGGCCATCACCGAGATCGGTGACTGGTTCCGAAAATGGCGCATCGCGGTCAACCCAGCTAAAAGCACAGCTATGTGCTTTACTGAGAAGACACGCTCCCCTTACCCGAAACCACTTATTTTGTTCGACGAACCCATTCCCTGGGTTCCTAGAACAAAATACCTCGGAGTCACCCTTGATCGTCATCTCACCTTTAACGATCACATAACAACCGTCCGTAACAGAGCGGCCTTCATAATGGGTCGCCTTGGTCCCCTACTTCGCAAAGAGAGTAAAATGTCTCTTAGTAATAAGAAGACACTTTACACTGCCTGCATCCGCCCCATCATGACTTACGCATCAGTAGTGTTTAGTCATGCTAGTGAGGCCCACCTTCATAAACTTCAAGTCATCCAAAACCGTTTTCTTCGTAATGCAACCGGCGCCCCGTGGTATATCCGGAACACCGAGTTGCATTGCGACTTAAACCTTCCCTCTCTAGCGCAGTTCAATAAGGACTGCGCCCGCCGATACTTTGATCGAGCGCCCCACCACCCGAACCCATTGGTTGTCCAGGCATCGAACTACTCGACTGCCTCTTCTATCCCATTTTTCAAACCCCCCCGTCGCCGACCACGGCAGGTATTAGACGACCCGGATGACCCCATCGCAGCCATTACGTTGGCAGCTTTAGCGTTGTCCGCAAGTCGTCGAGGTAAAATCCCCAGGTGTGAGGTAATCAGAGGTCACACAATCAAACACCGAGCTCGCCGGCGAGCTCGAGGCAAAAACAAGGTCACGATAAATTGCTCTCCAAATAGTCAAAGAGTATTATTCAGTAGGGCCCAATTGTGCAACACTGCAGTTGCACAGAGGCATTTTGCTCCGATCCCCCCCATGTCTCTCGACAGCGAGACAAGCCGAGGTCCGAACCACAGTGGTGCCCTTGAGCTCGCTGTCAACCCCTCCTATAGTAGCGGCACGTTTTCGGCGTCCGCAGGAGACGGAGGTAGAAAGCGCTTTTCGCCTTCTACGCCCGTCTCGGGAGAAGTGCCTTCGGCACTTCTCCCTCCCGGGCTATTGTAGGGCCAGGCCCTCGCCCAAAACCCGGTGGAGCTGGACGACCGCACAGGCGGTAGCCAGCATCTATGTCCTCCCTAAACTAACTAAACTAACTAAAGTCAATATCACTACTACCATTCCGACCTGTGCCGCCACGCCGTGCACACCTGTCTACAGCTCCGCCAGTATCTCCCAGTGAGACCGCAATAGTCCCCGCACTATTGCCGTCTCACTCGGGTCATCGTTCCGACGCTAGTTGCAGACCAGTGCCTTGGAATACGCAGTCCTGACGAAGTTTTGTTTTCTGTGCAGAAGCTGAGCAGCCACCGACCGCCGTGCAACGTGAGCTACGAGCTCGCCGTGCCGGCGCGCAGAGGCGCTCTAAGACGTCAGGCATTACCACCTACCCAAGTCCCTTGTTTCGGACGAACAACATCATATCGGGCTGGTGGTCTTGTTTTGACCGCACTTTTCGGTGCGCATTTCACCACTTTACTACCCGACACAACATAGTAACAGTCGCGTAACAACACACTTTGTGCTGTTAAGCGACGTCGTTCAGGCGTGGGGTAGCGTCAGCCAAACCCGTCTGAACGATCAAATCCGCCATTTGCTGCGGTCGCAGTGTGACACCCTACGGTGACAACGGCCACTGTTGTTGTTTTGGTTTAACCTTGCACCGTGGCCTTTCCCGCTTCACGGGTCAGCCGAAGCAAGCTGGGCTCCGGGACAACTGGCCTTGGGGTCGCCCCTAGTCAACCCCGGAGCAGCATTAGGAGCACCCCTCTCCGCCGAGAAAAAAGCTCGGAGAGGGTACACAACTAGGGCACACCATAGGTACTCACTCCCTCTCACACAAGTGAGCTCACGAGTTGCGAGAGGGAGACAGAACCCGTTAGGCCATCCTGAGTATTCCCCTCAGGATGCAACGTCCCTCTAACGGTGAGGTGGAGGTCCTTCAGACCTTCGCCCTCCGCTACCCCGAACTCTACGCTGATCATCAGCAATCACTTAACGATGCAGAGAGTGCCCGCCTCACGGACACTCTCATCGCTCCCTCCGGAACTCCAATTCCGGAGGCCATCGTCCCTCCTCTGACCCGGTCCTTCTCAGAGGACAGCCCGACTTCGCCCGCTCCGGGCCCTGACAACAGACGCACGGTGGCAGCCCCTCCCCGTGAGAGGTCTCGCTCGCGCTCACCGATCGGGAGGCCAGCGAGCACCCGTCCCTCCATCGCCGTTGTCGAGCCCACTTCGGACTCCGAAGCGGAGATGGATGTAGATCCGAGTCGTGCCTTACGCACTGACTCGGACTCCGATAACGACGGCTATACCGTCGTAGACAGAAAACGCAAGCGTGCTCCTAAAGCCGCTAGTTGCGCAACTTCCGCCCCTCCCGCCAAGGCACCCGCTAAGGCCCCCGCCTACGGCAAGAAGCCGACCCCCGCCCCGCGCCCCGCGTCTCCTCCCTCCGCTCCGGCCACCACTGCCGTGTCCCCTCAGGACGCGAGCGCGCGCCGCGAAAAACCGCCTCCGCCCCTGTTCATTCAGGACAAAACCAAATGGGACATGCTGTCCCGTTTAGTTTCGGATCGTGGGATCCACTACACTAATGCCCGCTCCACGCAGCAGGGCATTAAAGTTCAAGTGTCCACCATTAGCGACCACAGAGCGCTAACAAAGCTCCTCCGTAAAGAGAGCATAAGTTTTCACACTTATGCGCTCGAAGAGGAGAAAGTCCTCCGAGTGGTCATCCGCGGTGTGCCCAAGGAGGTACATACCGATTCGGTATGTGCCGACCTGAAGGCACAAGACTTCCCCGTACATGCAGTTCACCGCATGTACAGCGGGAAGGACCGCAGTCCCTACGATCTAGTACTCGTAGTACTAGATCGTACACCTGAAGGCAAGGCCATTTTTAATTTAAAAAAGGTCTGTGGCCTCTCAGGACTCGATGTCCAAGCCCCATACAAAAATGGGAGTCCCTCGCAGTGCCATAACTGCCAACTATACGGGCACGCCTCCCGTTTCTGCTTCGCTCGCGCTAGGTGCGTTAAGTGCCTAGGCGATCACGCGACAGCAGCGTGCACTCGCACCCGGGATTCACCGGACCCACCCAGCTGTGTTTTATGCGGTGCTCAAGGGCATACCGCGAATTACCGTGGTTGCCCTAAAGCACCACGAGTGAACCACAGGGTGGCAAGGCATAGGCCGACCCGTCCCTCTTACGACCGTTACCAACGGGTAAGCCCTAAACTAACGGTAGTACCTGCCTCACAGGTAATACCCGCGCCGCTCCCAGCCCGTAACGCATGGTCTAAACCACCCAGTATGGTTAAGACCGTCGCTACCGCCCGCGCCCCGGCCCGCGCGCCCGCACCCGCGCCCGCACCCGCACCCGCCCGCGCCGCGGCCCCTGCCCGCGCACCGGCCCCGGCTCGCCCCGCGCTCCCGGCACCCGTCGCCAACACCATTCGCGCGCCTCCCCGCGCCGCTTCCCGGCCACAAGCTCCACCTATGCCATTGATGGCTGCCCCTCTTCAAGAGGCAATCAACCTAGTCAGCGATCTGGCTATGTCGGTTGACATCAATGAGGTACAAGAGCTATTCCACAAGATGCAATACGCTCAATCCCCAGCGGACGTGATCCAATACACATTGGAACACGCGAATTTACTTAGCGCCCTTAAGCGCTTCGTTCCCCAGGCCCCTCCCCAGTACAACCACTATGGGTAGTACAACCGAACGCACGAAACCGTACTCAGTTTCGTTAGCGTCATTTAACGCTGACGGCCTCTTCAGACAACGTGACCTCGTCCACGACTTTTGTTGTACCCACCTTATCGATATCATATGCGTGCAGGAAACCTTTCTAAAACCGGGGAAGGCGAACCCTAGGTTTGCCAATTACAGAACGGTACGTGATGATAGAGTGAACTCCCGTGGGGGAGGCACTCTTATCTATTACAAAAGGTCCCTGCACTGCATTCCCCTACCTACCCCGACTCTTGTTAATATGGAAGCATCTTGTTGCCTCCTAGCTATGACTGGTCATCAACCTATAGTCATAGCATCCTGTTACCAAGCTTGCAAAAAGCCGATCGTCCGAGCTGACTTAGAAGCCCTATTCTCATTAGGAAGCGCCGTCATTCTGATTGGCGACTTCAACAGTAAGCACATCCTATGGAATTGTAACGTCAACAATCCCAGAGGTATTGCACTTGAAAACCTAATCGCAGAACTTAACTTTGACATAATTGCGCCCACTGAGCCCACTCACTACCCTTATATGGAAAACCACCGATCTGACTTGCTTGACATGGCACTATTCAGAGGCGTAACACTCCGGTTACGCTCCATAGAAGTGGTTCACGAGCTTCACTCTGACCACCGACCCATTATACTGCGACTAGGTCCCGACCCAACGACTGACCTCCCCCGCCCCACTAAGACGATAGTGAACTGGAAGCAAGTAGGCGATGCCCTAAAGGCTATCAGTTCACCGGACCTAGACAAGATCCCTGACGACATCCTGACAAAAGATGACGTAACCCTTGCGATCGATTCGTTCACCAATCACCTCTCCACCGTAGTAGGTGCATCCGCAAAGGAGGTCATAGTGCCGGACGACCGGCGCCTTGTCATTCCAGCGGATGTGAGGCGATTGGTGACGGAGAGTAAAGCAGTAACCCGACATTACGACTCTTACCCCAGTAAAGAGAACAAAACTAAGAAACGCCACTTTGAACGCATGGTTCAAAGTCGCATGTCTGAGTTGCGTGATCAACAATGGGGCGATAAACTTTCAAACCTCGTGCCAAGCCACCATGCTTACTGGGACTTGGCGCGAGGCTTGAAAGGAAGTAACCATAACGACATGCCTCCCTTATACAGACCAGTCCCACTAGTCCCAGCGTTCTTTGACGAAGACAAAGCTGAGTGCCTAGCTGATAGCCTAGAGGCTCAGTGTTCCCCTAACGTAGATCACGTTGACCAAGCTCACCTCGATTCGGTGGATGCTGAAGTCGAACGTAAAAGCTCTGTGGTCACCTCTGAACTCCCACCAATCACCTTAGCGACTTACGCTGAGGTGGAGAGACTGATCAAGGCCCTCCGACCGCGCAAATCCCCCGGTGCCGATGGCATCTCCAACAGGGTTCTTAAAACCCTCTCTCCTCCTCTCATCCATCTCTTAGTCAGCATCTTCAATGCTGCTATGAGCCACTGCTTATTCCCAGACACCTGGAAATGTGCAAATGTCATTGGCATTCACAAACCAGGCAAAAGCTCATCTGACCCCACCAGTTACCGCCCCATCAGCCTCCTCAGTGCCTTAGGCAAACTTTACGAGCGGTTACTTGCAAACCGTCTCCAGTCCCATGCTAAGGAACACCACCTTATCCCAGATGAGCAGTTTGGCTTCAGACCCGGACACTCATGCGTCCAACAGGTGCACCGCCTCACGGAGCACATCATTGAGGGCTTCAATAAGTACCCCAAACCCCAGACTACGCTAGCAGTCTTCCTCGACGTAGCGAAAGCTTTTGACAAAGTCTGGCACAACGGCTTGATCTACAAGCTATACCAATTTGGCGTGCCAGAACGTCTTGTGCTCATCCTACAAGACTTCCTTAAAGCCAGAAGCTTTCGCTATCGCGTGGAAGGCACCCTCTCCTCCCCCCACCCAGTCAGAGCCGGAGTCCCTCAGGGCTCCGTGCTATCACCTATTCTCTTTGCACTGTATACCAGTGACATCCCACGCTCTCAGCCCAAAGTATTCCTAGCCCAATATGCGGATGATACCGCCATTTACACCACTGGGTGGCATATCAACAGACAGTCCTATTTCGTCATGCAACGGGCCATCACCGAGATCGGTGACTGGTTCCGAAAATGGCGCATCGCGGTCAACCCAGCTAAAAGCACAGCTATGTGCTTTACTGAGAAGACACGCTCCCCTTACCCAAAACCGCTTATTTTGTTCGACGAACCCATTCCCTGGGTTCCTAGAACAAAATACCTCGGAGTCACCCTTGATCGTCATCTCACCTTTAACGATCACATAACAACCGTCCGTAACAGAGCGGCCTTCATAATGGGTCGCCTTGGTCCCCTACTTCGCAAAGAGAGTAAAATGTCTCTTAGTAATAAGAAGACACTTTACACTGCCTGCATCCGCCCCATCATGACTTACGCATCAGTAGTGTTTAGTCATGCTAGTGAGGCCCACCTTCATAAACTTCAAGTCATCCAAAACCGTTTTCTTCGTAATGCAACCGGCGCCCCGTGGTATATCCGGAACACCGAGTTGCATTGCGACTTAAACCTTCCCTCTCTAGCGCAGTTCAATAAGGACTGCGCCCGCCGATACTTTGATCGAGCGCCCCACCACCCGAACCCATTGGTTGTCCAGGCATCGAACTACTCGACTGCCTCTTCTATCCCATTTTTCAAACCCCCCCGTCGCCGACCACGGCAGGTATTAGACGACCCGGATGACCCCATCGCAGCCATTACGTTGGCAGCTTTAGCGTTATCCGCAAGTCGTCGAGGTAAAATCCCCAGGTGTGAGGTAATCAGAGGTCACACAATCAAACACCGAGCTCGCCGGCGAGCTCGAGGCAAAAACAAGGTCACGATAAATTGCTCTCCAAATAGTCAAAGAGTATTATTCAGTAGGGCCCAATTGTGCAACACTGCAGTTGCACAGAGGCATTTTGCTCCGATCCCCCCCATGTCTCTCGACAGCGAGACAAGCCGAGGTCCGAACCACAGTGGTGCCCTTGAGCTCGCTGTCAACCCCTCCTATAGTAGCGGTACGTTTTCGGCGTCCGCAGGAGACGGAGGTAGAAAGCGCTTTTCGCCTTCTACGCCCGTCTCGGGAGAAGTGCCTTCGGCACTTCTCCCTCCCGGGCTATTGTAGGGCCAGGCCCTCGCCCAAAACCCGGTGGAGCTGGACGACCGCACAGGCGGTAGCCAGCATCTATGTCCTCCCTAAACTAAAAACTAACTAAAGTCAATATATATACATATTATATATTCAAGCAGTGTTCATTTCAAGAAAGCCTTTCAATAATAAGATTCTGGACCTATTCCACCTAGAATAAGTAACGGCACACAAAATCAACTGTTAAAAAAGTCTATATCTAAACATTCTAAGGGCACTATATTTCTATCTCATTCAGTAAGTCTTGATGGCTTTAAACCTAGGCCAAACGGGTTTCCGCAGTTAAAGGTTTAAACGCTTAGAGTATATTTAAATTTGGTTCTTATATACCTTTATATTACGTACGTTATGTAATAAATATATTCTTTAATCATGTTTGTATTCATCATCATAAGCCGTAAGATATTCACTGTGGAACAAATGCCACCCCCGTAGAACACTACAAAGAACGGCCATTAGCCATTTGTGACCATAAGCTATCCGCGACTTTTACGATAACTACTGTCTAACTAGTGCCAACTCTACGTCGTCCGCTGTAATGTGATAACCACTCGAGAACCTTTCTTCCCCATCGGTTATCGGTTCGTCGAGCAATATTTGTTCTACCTCATGGAGAAAAAAACTTGGTAAAAGAGTAATTTTAGGCCTAAGCTTTTTGCATTCATTAAAATGAAAATTACTTACGATTTGAAGTACTTTGGGGTCCCCCATTCCGATGCGAACATGACATCATGGTATGGCTGGTACCAAAAATCGTAACCGAATTTCGCAAGCTTCTCACCCTTCGTCCATGTCCCTACAAAGTAATTTGTTTTTCATTTTCCATATAGCAACGCTAAAATGAAGTCGTACTGGAAGGGACATATTTTGCTTTTATATATTTTATGTAGCAATAATTTATATATTAAGAATCTTATAACCATATTAATAATATAATGTGTAGTCACGATTCCTTACTACGAAACAGGAGATTTATTTTTAATATGTGTATCAAGGAGGTTAATAACCAAGTGTGTATACGACCATCAAATAGAATATCTGTCGACAAACACCTTATAATGTGTTCAAGAGACTACCCTTGAGAAACTGCTTCCATACCACCTTCGACAGCATCATCACTTATCATCAGGTAAGATTTTGATCAAAAGGCTAACCTATCGGTATTAAAATAAATATCGACAGTCGATAGCTATGGACTGCCTGGTGGAAAGGTATTTTGCGAATGCCCGCCTGGCTAGCTACAACTCTTAAGTAGAAAATCTGTCGTCAAGCACTTAACTGTGTGTTCCGGCAGCAGATCTTGAGAGCCAGAAAATTTACAGGCACATTAGACTTAACAACTGTATGTCTCAATGTGCCGGGTGCAGTGCAATTGGTCACATAATGCATCTGTTATGTACAGAGGTTAATCCACTTAACATCAGATGGGCCTAGTGTTTTTCCGTCATAATCACATAAAAAAACACATATAACAACCATTTTTATTCTGTGCCAAAACATTTATTATATGCTCAGTCAAGCAGTTATGCATATGCATTCGATTAACAATAAAAAGTATGTGCCAACGTGCCTATACCTCGATGATCTCTTAAGTGCGTTTGGCGAAATTATGGAAATACCGCAGAAGCCACTAAATAAAATAAGAAGAAGAATAAGAAGTGCAACTAGTGGCAATAGCGATCGTAATACCACTATCTAACCTGATGGTAAGTGATGATGTGGTCGAAGATGTTGTTCAGGCTAACCTAGAATGACTGGCTCTCAAGGACTGCTGCTAAAACACACCGTTAGGTGCTGGGTGGACAGACTTTCTACTTGAGGGTGGTAGCTAGCCAGGCGGGCATTCACAAAATGCCCTACCACCATGCTATAACGACTGCCATCCTAAGACAACAATCGGGACCGACGGCTTAACGTGCCCTCCGAAGCACGGAAGCGCTAAGTAGTAATGTCACCAGCGGTCACCCATCCAAGTCATGACCGAGGTGGACGTTGCTTAACTTTGCTGATCGGTTCAGAACAGCTAAGCAAACTTCGCTACGAGCGCTTTCTGTATGTATTATGTCAGGCTATGTTTAAGTAGATCCCTCAGTTAAGATTAATTGTTTTTTTAAGCTCGATAGGTTATCCTTTGACCACTATCTCACTTGATGGTGTGATGATGTAGTCGAAGATGTTGTTCAGGCTAACCTAGAAATAATTATTAAGTGTTCCCGTTAAAACAAGTAATAAAGAGCTAAACGAATATATTTGAACCTGTACAAAGTATATAACTGAAATGACAGGCAAGTGTGCCCGTACCACCACTTCATAATTTAAAAAAAAAACGGTTTTCAAGATCGTTGCTCCGTTGGGTGTTGGGGCTAGAAATACACCCTCTTCCACATTTTCTTGTGAGAGTTGTAAGAGGTGACTATAGGAAAAATACCAGATCGAGGGCAGCAGCGCTTTCTGAAGAATTGCCATCGTAAACTGTGCTGCCCAAGCCGCTTTCCAAGCGTGGGAATTTTGGTCCTCTTTTTTATGTGATTATGATGGAACAAGCACAAAGCCCACCTGATGTTAAGTGGCTTAAGTCTGTATATAACAGATGCATTTCATCATGTGACGAATTGCACTGCGCCCGTCACATTGAGACATCTGCCGGAACTCTCTGTTAAGTGCTTGGCGACAGATTTTCTACTTGAGAGTGGTAGCTAGCTAGGCGGGCATTCGCAAAATGCCCTTCTACCATGCGGTGCAGCTCAAGCCGGCAGTGGGGATCGAACCAGGGAACTGCGGCACGGCAGTCAGTAGCTATAACCGCTCGGCCATCATTGCTTAAAATTAATGTATATCTTAAAAGTGGACTTTCCGCCTGATACACAAAAGTTGGCTCCCTTTCTTTTAATAAATAATTATATATATAGATTATTTTTACTAAACTATTATGTATATTTCACATGTTGATAAAACGTCAGACAGTCTGAATGTGTTTATAAAAGTAACTAAATTACTTTTACTGTTTTCTTTTTGGCCTAAAATTACAATACACCAACCTGTCACTTTCAGCGTCTTCGAGTCGATGAGCACAAAGTCACCCTTTCCGTTTTCATCCTTATCGCCCATAGTGGAAATCATGATTTGTCCGTTAGCGAGACAGTGGGCTGTGTGAGGGAAGCTGCAGTTTACCGACCTCATTTCTGCTCCGTCGATCACCTAAAAGAAATATTATAGTTCTTTATACTGCTGGCATGTTATAAAATCCCAAGATATATGGAAAGACTGCAGATATGTAATAAGACATATTTCTTATGCTTCAAAACACGTATGGAATGATGGGCAGATATGTGTTTAGATATATTTGCATATGCTTTCATACGTTTTTTGTGTTTCACAAGATATCCATGTAATAGGGAACGATCCTATTACCATCTAATGCACATAATACTGAATCTCCAGACAACTGCTATGAGAATTTATCAGAAAAATATAATTTGCCTATCCAGTCTGAGAGTGGAACCCAGGATCCCAAAGCGATACTTTCGCATTATTATATGTTCAATGCTTTCGCAACGCTTCTTTCTACCGCTTAATCTACACCGCAGTGGCAGCGGCTGGCAGGGCAGCGTCGGCGGTTTTACTGTTAAACAATTTTCGACCTTGTCTCTTTCACTACAAAGCATACTATCGCTTGAAAGAATTGCAAAAGACGCGCACTTGCCTACGGCCTCTCACCATCAATTCTTTCATCCTAAGCTATATATTATATTGATAGATGTAAAGTTTCATTCGGAGAAATCGTTTTTTATGGAATATATTATTCTCATATTTAGGTGTAAAATAATAAATCATAAACTGGCGATCCAGATGCAAAGGCTCATCATACAAAATCTGTGAAATATGCATGTTAAAATTTCACAGCGTCTGTATACTAGGTTTTTACAGTACAAAATAAAACCCCCTGTAAAATAAGTACTTCAGCTCAACTTTCAAAAACTGAAAATGTAAGCAATATTCTCGTTTGATGGCAATCGCCCTCAGTAGCAATCATGATCTCCCCAGTTATGAGACGGAGGCTAGAGTTGAATGACCTCATCTCAGCTCGATTACCTGATGATATGAAATTGTGATAAGGGAGGGGATTGGGCGTTAGAGACTTTGGAGTAAAATGGTTATTGTGTTTTGGCGACAGGCGAAACTGGAAACTTATTTTCTAGAATAAAGATTTATATCTAAGAGTTATATTGAAAAAAAAATGATTTGTTGAAAAAAGTTTTCTTGCTGATAAGCTACCTTTTTAACCATCTATTATCTGATGCCACGTGTTGTGGCTAAAAATGGTTATGGAGTTATTACATTATGGATTTAAAGAAACACATATTAAAGTGCTTGGTTACCAATTTTTTTCTTGTATTGTTGTAAATAGTAGGGTTTGTAAAAAGAGCATACAGACGTTAAAAACAAAATGTGTCGTACACACTAAGTTCGTATTTTAAATTGGCCAATGCTCAGCTGCTTAAGGTCAAAAGACATGATAACTTTGTGTGAATGGAATTTGCATTTTCCCCCCTAAAGATCCATTGTAAATATAATATTTACAAGATTAAAGTGTTTTTCTCTTGCTTTTTTTATATACTTGTAATGCAATAAGCTCGATGCTCATTTACAACTAACCGTCCCATCAGAATGCTTCAACCCTAGATTAGTGACCCCTTATAATGATGCCATCATTTCAGACATACAGGAAGGCCTGAAATCAGGTGATCTAACCTCTGCCTTTCCTCACAAGTCACGAACTGCACTGCGCCCTTCACTTTGAGATATAGTTGTTAAGTCTCATGTGCCTGTAATTTCACTGGCTCTCAAGGATTGCTGCCGGAACACACCGTTAGGTGCTTGGCAACAGATTTTCTACTTGAGACTGGTTGCTAGCCAGGCGGGCATTCGCAAAATGCTTTTCCACCATGCGGTGAAGCTCAAGCCCGCGGCGGGATTCAAACCATGTACCTTCTGCGCGGTAGTCCATAACCAATGCTACTGAGCCACCACTACTTCAATTAATAAGCGATCTTTATCATATCATATTTTATATGTATACTTATATTATGTATTAAAAGGTGTGAACGTGATCAACAGCTAGCTAGCCGATCAGCAATGATACAAAACATATTACTGACTTTAAACTTAGCTGCTGTACGAATGCTTGCTAAATGTGACAATTTAAGGACTAACAGCCAATTTAACGAGTTCACAAACTCGTCTGGTATGAGCTAGAATGCTCCGAGTTTAACGACAGATTCTGCCAGAGTTTGCCAAAGAGAGAAAATTTCACTTCGAAACTATGCGACGCTTTGCCAATAAATATGGGGATATCGATTGGAATCAGAATACTTGGCTATGGTTTGTGTTCATTAACAGAGTAGAATCGGAGATTTAAGAATTGTTATATTATTTTTAGGTATTCAAGCTTTCAAAAGTACACGGGTCTTTTCTCCTTCTTCTGTTAATTTTTGTCTTAGAACTAAATAATGGATCAGATATAGTATATGAGTAGGAATAATAATCTCAGTTATTATTCATGCTCATATACTATCTCATTTAGTGGAAAATTGCGGATATCATTGTCATTCGAATATGTATATACGTTAAGGGGTCAAGGGTTTTACTTACACAGATAAATGAAAAACATTGTTAAGGAATCGTTTTCGATTTTTAATTTAGGTCTTATAGACAGTAAAATGCTCGAAGGAAGTAAAATTCAAGTTGCACGTGTAAAATATCATTAAAGATAATTCTACGATACAGTTGGTGATTATTAAAACGACAAAAATACTGCAACAGTTTTGCTTCTGCCAAGCTACTAGCTTTCACCAACGGAATTCAAACACATATTGTAATATTATCATGCATTGTAACTTATTGTTAAAGTCCTTTTAAAAGCATGAACCCAAGTTTCTTGCTCGTTCTTCCCTCAGTAGCTCTGTTACACTGTTTTGCATAACGTGTTACTAGAATGTAGGATATTTCAATAATTAAATTTGTAATTGAACATCATAAAATCGTTGAATACTTCTTAATTGAATAAATGACTTCACCTAAGACTTTGAGCCCTTAGACTTTAATCTTCGAGAGCCAATAAAATTACAGGCATATGATAATTGACAACTGTATATCTCAAGTCTACGGGAGCAGTGCAGTTCGTCATGTGACGAAATGCATCTACTTAGGCAGATATGTTACCGCTTAAAATCGGGTGAGCCTCGTGCTAGTTTCATCAAAATCACGTAAAAAACAAATATATTTATCATTACAATACCCAAAATGATATTACTAGGGGCCAATAATATTGAACTACAATAAAAAATAATCGTTTAATAAAACTCGAGAAAATATTAGTTATTCTATTCATTAATCTAAAATCTAGATTAAGCAATATCTGATCAAACAATATTGAACATCAGAGAAGTAATACCAAAATGTAAAAGGTCTGTTTACCAGTTAAGCCTTATCAAGCTTTGTAAAGGAAATAATCTTATTGGAAGATCGTTAAGTTTTAATAGGATCTGATATATATTATCTTATTTTAAGAGAATTCAACTTTGAATGTTGTCATAAAAAAATATGTAAATAAATCTAATAGGCGAGTTGTGGGTAAAAGTAGAGTGCACGGAGCGCTTTCCATACACACGTAGTTTCGTCATGTTTTAAATACCAACCCCCTTACTTATAAACACTTATTAAAATCTTATTTATTGAATAGTAGTTTAATAGGAAAAACTTTACTTATAAACATTAAATAACTTTAATCAGTCACTATTCATTGCATAAAGTAGCTGTAAAGTTAATCACTGTTCCACCCATGTATGAGCATTGAATAGCGATTTATTTAACAAGATGGCGGATGTGAAACAGCTGATCCAGTCAGTAGCCAGGCATATGCTCGTTTTGTCATTGTGTTTCGTTCTTAGTTTGATTTTTTGTGTGCGCGCTTTTGATTTAGAACTTGCTTTGTCTATCAAGTTGAGTATGGCTTGTGAACCTGATTATGATAAGTTATATTAATTTGTGGCATAGCTCATTTATTATTGGTTTAAACTACCTTTTCTTCTTCAACCGTATTTCCCTTTGACTACTGTTGAACTTTGCATTAAGAAAACTTACAGCACTTGCAAGAGGAGCCCCACAATGTAACTGGCGTCTTTTGCAAACCGAAAAATATTACCTACGGCATTAGATCACAATGAAACACAAATTTAATAATCACTCATTAGCGACTAGGCCTTGCTGTTTATAAGTAAGAAATATTTATGCACTGATTAGGGATTTAACGAGTGATTAGCTATTTACTTGTTACTCAGTGATTAGCTATTCACTTGTTATATAGTGATTGGCGGGCTTTTTATAAGAAAGGCTGCAAGTGTTCAAATTCGATGAAATGTTTTATGCATATTGCCGAACCAAATATAAATGGTTCTGGTTTGCCAGTTTTTCGGTTTATTATTTATTTTATCCTTGAATGTCAAAATAACAATTTTCATACAAAACGATTTTTCGAATTATTTTTGAAAAGACTTAATTTACGAAAGTCCTATTCCATTATCACTATCTTACACCAACAACATTATTATATGAAAAAACGAAACTTTATAATATCAAATAAATATACACATAATTATAACACTTGCATTCTCATAAAAAATATCACTACTCAATCAATTCACTCAAACATTCAGTTCACACAACACATAAATACACACAATTTAAGAAATAAAAATAAATTACGATTGATAACAACACGTACTAACTATGGGAGAACAACGTTATTATTTGAAGGAGCAAAGCTATACAATCAGTTGCCAAATGAAGTGAAAGAATGTGAGAGTATTAACGCATAAAAAAAAAAATTAATAAAAAAAAAAAAAAAAAAAATAAAAATAAATAAAAAATAGCTTGTTAAATAAGTAATGGCTACCAAGCCAGAGGACTCATTTTGAAATTATATATAAGTGAATCTCATTCAAAGTGAACATTTGTTCTTATGAGAAATAAAGTTCTTTAACATAGAAATCTGGCAAAACAGAAGTATAGATATTGGGCTCAAGGACATACGTGCAAAGTTTCAATAAGTTTGAACTCTTAGTATTTTAAATATGACGAAACTGCGTTTGTATGGAGAGTGCCACGAGCACTCTTATCTTAGCTTTTATCTAGCCTTATATCTGAAACCATTTAAGAGAATATGGTAGGGTAGGTAAGGTTCCGTAAGAGAATATCCCAGAGGGACCCAACTCAATGCCTTAGAGCAGTCTATCCTACCAAGAGCTGAATATTCCGAATCATCATATATATACGTAGCATAAATACAAAGATTTTCACATGATTATGACAAAGAGATATTCGCCCGCATACAAGACACATTTATGTCCGCGTTCTTTTGTTTTTGCCCAATCAGAAAAACGGTGTGCGGTTTATATACAAGCGTCTAATTTGATATGATTATGTGGAAACTCTAAAATTAAACTACTAATAATAATAATAAGCTCGCAATAAGAATTCCAAATTAAATGAAAAAAATAACGATTTATTCGGTAAATGCATACCACAAAATGTGTGTTCTCAATCATCGGTGTGCGAGATTACATTACCCGAAGTTACGAGACGTCTATAACGCTAACTTGATATGCTAAGTATCACATCTGATCTTATTTGTTTAAGTGACATCAAGAGCTTAGTTGACTTTTAAAATTATTTCCCACTAGATATTTGAATTCAACATAAACTCGTTAAGTACTAATAAACACGTGGATATAATGATATAATTTATTTCACTAAATTTAAAATGTGACATAGTTTACTTTTGGTATAATTTTTCTAAAACAAATAACTTTTTTATATGCGTTTAGGGCATGTCAAGGGACAAGTTATATTTAGGTGCGACAAAGAGCAAAGAGAGGAAGAGCGTTACATTACTTGTGATCTACAAACGCGTGAGCCGAGCGAAGCGAGCGGTGGCAGTCGCTGGCGTGTTGATGTTAAGTACATATGCCGTAAATATCCGTGTAGAATCTAGTAAAAACTACGTTCTTACTGATTTCGGAAATTTTTGTATTCAGAAAGTTACAGTAAAGTATACAAACGTGTTATGAATTTTATTTGCTTGCAATATGCTATACTAGATATTACCACAAACATCATCTTACCTATTCATATTGTTACGGTTTTGGCTTAGGAAAAGACAATGACCTAACTCCTAAAGGAGACAAGCAAATTTTAAGCTAAACTGTTTAAAAATATTTTATACAGAACCATATTGCGTTTGCATATCTCTTAATTAAACTGTCTACCATAGTAAAACATAGTTGTAGTATTGTCCAAACTCTTAATCAATAGTCAACTAAGTATCAAGTGAAGTTATCGTATTAAAGCAACTTTTAGCTCAAGCTGAAATCCATAAAAACTAGGAATTAAAAAAGTTTCGTATCGTTGACATAAAAACAGTTTTACGGTACAACCAGGATTACAAGTTAGTACCAGAAGTTGGAAGTTATAGAGTTAGTTACGGACTTTCTTTCTACTAATAACAAGTAATGTACCTAAAATAAATTAGCTGTAGTACCAGCTATTCCTGAAACGAACTTATTTAAAAGGACAACCAAAATAGGGTCGCAATAAACGGGACCTTTTTTTGTGATTGTAACGGTACACGCACGAGGCCCATCTGATGTTATGCGGTACATGCAGTTGTTAAGTCTCATGTGCCTGTTATTTAATAATTACCTACTGGGTCTCAAGGATTGCTGCTGGAACACACTGTTAGGTGCTTGGCAAAAGATTTTCTACTTGAGGGTGGTGCCTAACTACGCAAGCATTTGCAAAATGCCCTTACACCATATGTGGTGAAACTCAAGTCATCCATAGCCATTATCACTTGGCGATGGACTAGGATGGATAGTACTTCCAGTAATGTAATTATATCTTTATAACTTTTTGATTTGAACCATGTATCTCACTCAAGGTAACCTTTATAACCGACTTCAAAAAAGGAGGAGATTCTTTTCCAACTGCATTTTTGTTGTGTTACTTCGTATCTTTTTACTAGGTGAACAGATTTTGATGATTTTTTTAATTCGATAGCAGATGCATGTCATATGGTCCCATTTAAATTAGATTGAAATCTGACGAGTAGTATCTGAGTTATACATAATAATGCGTAAAGGTTTATTTACATTGCAGTACATTTTTGTTACAGAATAAATAATAAAGGTTAAATAACCAAACTCAGGGAGTATCGATATGAGTTAAGTTATGAAATAAATCTACATTAATGTTTTAAGATATGAAACTGCAAACAAAATAATACTTGCCGTGCTTTTCCTATAAAAACCCAGACGATTAAGATGGAGAATATGATAATATGACAAAAAATGTATTAAAGTCTCTCATCAAATGTTTCACACGTTTGTTGGGTTAGAGTTTTTTAACCTGCTCATTCACCAGAATATCTCCAATTAATATATACGATAACCTTTAAAATTTCAATAGTGTCCCAATCCAAAATATTTTTTTTGCTACTCAAGAAGATCATTTTGCACTATTTTTCAGCTACTCCAGCCTAACTAATCAACGCGTTGATTAGTTAGGCTGGAGTCCTTAGCAACGTGGTCATCCAATGGGAAATGTGAACTATTGTCCACAAAATATATTTCCTGACCAAAAGCACAAGGGGACCGTTAGTTACTTTGTATATTTTCATAGTTTTGTTATTACCTTATGCAACTTTGGTTTTCTTGGATCAGTCCCCACATCAACCACGAAGATATTGCAGGACTGTAAAGCAGGTAAGATGAGGAGGTCTCTCTTCATATCTTTTTTATCATGACAGCTGGAGCAGACGTTCCATCCGCTGTGATGAAGCTCATCTCCTGTACTGCCCGTGTAAGTGCGGTGAATAACCTGACAAAGAACAGTATAAAATTAAAGGTTACGTACGAGGAAGGTGAGTATGCTGAGATGGTTTGGACATAGAAAGGTCTCACGCAGGGAGATTAACTTATCAAGTATTCAAGGCGAGATTGAATGGAGCTAAGTGCAAGACCTTGGCAAACGTATCCTGACCGTTTTGACACGTTCACTGTGACTAATATTGTGATTGAAGAATGAGAAGAGCGATAAGAGTGAAGGGAAATAAATATACCATGATCCATGGTATGATCATAGCAAGTTGAAATATTTACTCTATGTCCAACTCATTGGGAAAAAAACGTTATGTAATATATTGCATGAATTACTTCATAGACTCCGCAGTAAAACCACTACCTAGGGGTAGCACTAGGTATTAACCTAGTGCTACCCCTAGGTAGTGGTTTTACTGCTGAATTTGTCCTGACACGTGTCAAAGCTTAAGTTTTCATATCGCTGTCTATACAAACGTGCATAGTGTCGTCATATTTTAAATAACAAGTTTTTGAGCCTCAAATCAATAGTTCGGGTTATCAGTTATCCATAAGAATGTGATTTTTATATATATTTTTTTGTATGAGAATTTTTATTTCCACATAAAGAATTAAAATAATTGGTAAAACAAAAACTGCAAAATAAGAAACATAAGTTTAAAAAGATGCGTGCAAAAGTTTCAACGTGTTTGATCACTTAGTATTTAAAATATGTTGAAACTACGTAGTGCCTTAAACTTCTGGGTTATCACAAAACAGGATAGTTAAAAAAAATTTAAATAATTTGCGTGTTATACATACTTGTAGCATTGTAATGCCATTATCACACCTCCCTAGTTCGTACTTCAATCAGCGAACAGAGCAGCTTAACTATCGATAATACTAAAATATAGATTTCTTCCTCACCATATATTCAAACAGCGTCACAGTTTATTGACACGTGGTATAAAACTCTTTTATGGCCACTATCTAACCTATTTTAATACGTGCTCGAGCATGGTAGTAAAGTAGACGTTATATATAAGTTACATTATATATTTTTAATAGTTACCAAGAGGTTGAACTCGATAAATTTCTTCGTACTTTCACTCTAAAGTGGATTAAAAGATTTTAGTTTACCAGTTATCCGTAAAAAAATGTTTATTATATATAAATAAGTTTTTATTAATAGAAGTATCCAGCCAGGTGGGCATCCACATGTCCTACCACCATGCTTTAATGACTGCCATCCAAAAATAAGAACCGGGACCGACGGCATATCAAACATATCTCTATGATTTAATTTTGTTAATAAAGAAAATAAAAAAAATAAAATAAAAAATGATATCAAACGTTCCAAAACACGGATGCACTAGCGATCACCCATCTATCTAATGACAACCACGGAAGTTGCCAAACTTAGTTGATTGGTTGAAAATGAAAAGGTAGGCAATCTCTGCTACAAGCGCTTCATTACATTTTTTTTTATAATTGGAAATCTAATATTGAAAAACTGATAAACCAGGAGAATAAATATTGCTTAAAACATTCAGACGAAACTACACATGCAAGAAAAGTGCTGTAAAAAACATTATATCCTTAAAAAAAGAAGAACCTAATCATTAACTGATTTCCTTAAAATTGTAAACATATTCCGAAACATTATAAGAGCCAATGAGAGCAACGAAGAATGTTGATTTAATTCCAAAAGCATCCAATAACTGTAGAGGCGCACTCCAACTACGTGACTCAGGAACCCGTAAAAGTATTCTTCTAAACCCATTTCGAATCTATCCCTTGGTATTTTATCGTAATAAATCCTAGCCGACGATGTATTGCATTCCTTCTGTTAATTCAGTTCAGACGCAATATAAATACAGATAGATGTAATAACAAAATAATAGATTTAAAAAATATAATATAAAATTATGAAAATAAGAGGTAAATTTGCAAATATGTAGTTAACGTAATTTTCCTAATCCTATCCCAATAATTTAAAAAAAATTCATTGGGTTATTAGACCGAATGTCGGCATACAAAATCTAAAAAACATAAACAGATAAAACGGTTTTCGGAAATTCAACCCTTAAAGGTGTTTAATAACTAGGGTCTCTAAGTTTTATAAAAAATCTTTTGGGATCGGCACATTATATTGATTGTTAGGACATTAAAGATATTAGACATGCGTAAATATTGGACGGTGTGTTTGACTCTCAATTGAACAATTACATGGAACTACACGATGCACAGTTTGGGTTCCGGCCTGGACTATCTACTGAGAGTGCTATTTTGAGCTTAAAACACACCGTCCAGTATTACACTGATCGCAGGACGCCGGTGTACGCCTGTTTTCTCGACCTCTCCAAGGCATTTGATCTTGTCTCATATGAAGTGCTGTGGAAGAGGTTGAGAGATAGAAGTGTACCGGAAGAACTGGTGAGACTTTTGCAATATTGGTATGGGAATCAAATCAATGTAGTAAAGTGGTCTAATATGCTCTCTGATCCGTATGGGTTGGAGTGCGGGGTTCGGCAGGGTGGATTAACATCTCCCAAGCTCTTCAACCTATACATAAATGATCTCATTGTCGAGCTCAGCAGCATGCATGTCGGTTGTCGAGTCGGAGGCGTTACTATTAATAACATCAGCTACGCGGATGACATGGTGCTGCTGGGCCCGACCGCGGGGGCTATTGGACAAATGCTGAGAGTTTGTGAGACCTATGCTGATACACATGGACTCACCTATAATGTAAAAAAATGTGAATACATGGTCTTTAAGGCCGTCGGTAGGTGTCCTGAGAGTGTACCTAGAATAGTATTGAACGGCTTAAACATAAATAGAGTGACACAGTTCAAGTACCTCGGACATATTCTTACCGACGACCTTAAGGACAATGTAGACATTGAACGGGAACGTAGGGCATTGGCGGTTAGGAGTAATAATATGTTGATTCGTAGATTTTTCCGGTGTAGTGACGAAGCTAAGATCACAATGTTCAAGGCATACTGTCAGAGTTTTTACACCGGCAATCTATGGATCAACTATACTCAAAAATCGTTAAATGCCTTACGAGTCAAATATAATAATGGGTTCAGAATGCTGTTGGGTCTGCCTCGTTTCTGTAGTGCGTCAGAGATGTTTGCTCAGGCTCGGACGGATGGCTTCCACGCTATCCTCAGGAAGAAGACGGCTTCTCTGTTGAGGCGAGTGCGAGACAGTCCCAACAGTTTTCTACGTACAGTGGCTGAACACTACAACTCGCCCGTCGTGCGGCATTTTGTGGGTTTACTCGTGGATAAAACTCGACAGGTATACGCATAGGGTTCCGTGCGATGTGGTGCATTTTAATGTTTTATTGTTTTTATTTATATTTTATACTAACCATTAGAAATAAGTTTGCACTATACCTGTTAACCAATGGATTTTATAATTATCCGAAAATAAAACATTTTGATTTGATTTGATTTGTAAAGCGATTTTATTTTATTGGTCTTAACAGGAGTTTTAGAAAACAAAGCTTTTCCTTTTTATGGTTGTTTTTAGGAGTCCGTACCCAAAGGGTAAAAACGGGACCCTATTACTGAGAATTTGCTATCCGTCCGTCCGTCCGTACGTCCGACCGTCTGTTACCAGGTTGTGTCTCAAGAACGGTGATAGCTAGACAGTTGAAATTTTCACAGATGATGTATTTCTGTTGCCGCTATAACAACAAATACAAAAAGTTGGCCAAGTGCGAGTCGGACTCGCGCACGTTAATAAAAAAAAGGTTAAAATATGAAGTTTAATGTTGTATAGCTAATGGTACAGAAACCATCGTGCGCGAGTCCGACTCGCACTATACTTATTCCTTTTTGGATCAAATTTACTCTGATTTGTTGTCCATAAGCATCCAGAGCAGACCGATGTACCCCAGACGCGCCTGCTTTTGAGTTGAAGCTTGTTCGTGCCAGCTATCACCTTCTTCAGCGGTTTTTATGGGAAGATGGTGACCCGACACGCACCGCAATCGCTAGCGATAACCTTCAGTGAAGCCCGTGCCAACAAATACATTCAGCCAAAAAAATATCAGGAATGGATGATTTTTTTATAGTTCCAAATTCAATATTTTTGGTTTATTTTATATTGGCACCACTGTTTTCCATTTTGGCACTTGGTTTGAGGGGCATCTGTTATTGAGATTAAATACAGTGCTGTATTTAGTTAGGTATATAATATTAAGTGCAAATTTCATGATGGATAAAAATATCGAACAAAGAGTTTGTTTTAAATTTAGCTTCTCCAATGGATTTTCGTGTTCGGAGTCAATGAAAATGTTAGAAAAGGCTTGTCATAGAATCCGCAGACCAGAAATATTCAAATTATAAGGTTGCATCATCATTAACAAGCTTAAAGCTACCTAATTGATAAATTGTCTTATTTGTTGAACAACTTAAGCTGAACTAGAGTTGTCGCTCCATCACCATAAGATGGTTAATGAACGAGAGGAAAAATTAAAGATCATGTTAAATTAAATGGTCAGAGCATGCCCCGGCTATATGGGTGAATGGCGGTCGGATCCCCGCACATGGCAACAATTTCGCCTCTCTTAAATTTGTAATGTAATCCGCTGAACTTGCGTTAATGCATAAAATATAAAAAATATACGAAATCTTTTTCTAAAGGTTTCTTGCGGGATTTGTTTTGGAGGACTTGATAAAAAAGATAGCGTCTATTTTGTAATTGGATCTTAGTTGCAATTTTTCCAACAAGAAGAATGTCTTCAGCGTCATAACGAAAGCAAATATTTCTATGTATATCTGATATCAGAGTTCATCCATCCAGTCAGGCTTAATAAGTAGAAACAAAATTAAATAAAGGTTCTCTGTAGTTTACCACACTTCCATTTTACATTTGGATATTTTGTACCTAAAGACTTGGTATGTACTTACCTATCTGCTTAATAATAAAATATTTATTAAGGATTATTAATTATTGGGGATGCCTTTCTATTTTTCTCAGTTTGAATTGATATTGTTTTTGTTTTTACTAATAATTAAGTGGATATTTTTATATTATATATACAAGTTAGTTACCCTTCTTTGTTCTTTCTTTGCCAAATTAATTGTTAAATCTACCAACTAACCACAGTTTATTATATATAACTTAATCTGCAACAAATAGTACTGTGCTAGGAAGAGACTAGTCCACCCACAACACAGAATATCCTAGTGTGGGGGCTAGAGTGACATGTAGACAACTTTAAAAAAAAAATTATAGATACCTAGGAAGTAAGTACATAGTATAATATTCATTGAGTATCTTTGAGTATTTTGTTAGTCGGATTGTCCACTACTGAACACTGCCTCTCCCATTAAGGGGGGTGGTTTGCCATAATTTCCACGATAGTCAAGCAGGCGGCTTGGGCATCGCAGTGTAAGTTGCTTTTCTTCAGAAGCCTCTTCTGCTCACCTTCTGTCCGATTAATTTTTAGTCTCTCACAACTTTTTTAAAATCCTCATTCCATCATCACGTATCGTATTATCTACACATTATTCTCTTTCATTTCTCCAACTTTATAGTTCCAACAAATCCTTGTCAACTATATATTGCACTTTATTGTAATGGGAAAGTACACAATAATACTTCCTCACTGAATCCTGGATCCAGCAGGATTATGGTACGCTATTGCCAGGACAGGCACGGCTAAATGGACATCATAGTCAAACACCTTAAGGCTAACTTAATTACTGAGGCAGTGATGGCTCAGTAATTAAGCTCAGTGGCATTGGCTATGGACTGCCGCGCAGCAGGTCCATGGTTCGATTCCCGCCGCGGGCTTGAGCTTCACCGCATGGTGGAAGGGCTTTTTGCAAATGCCCGCCTGGCTAGCGACCACCCTCAATTTGAAAATCAGTCGCCAAGCACCTAACGGTGTGTTCCGGCAGCAGTCCTTGAGAGCCAGTGAAATTACAGGCACATGAGACTTAACAACTATGTCTCAAGGTGACGGGCGCAGTGCAATTCGTCACTTGAACGATGAACTGCATCTGTTATAGGCAGAGGTAACCGCTTAACATCAGGTGGGCCTCGAGATTGTTCCGTCACAATAATATAAAAAAAAAAACAATGAAGATATTTTATACTGCTCTTATATAAGGTATTTATGGACAAATCAATTTCTTATCATGTTTTTGTAAGTTTTTCGTAGAATTCAGCATATATTAATTTCCAATTCTACAACTGCATAAATTAACACGTATCTTGTAAATCACCCAAAGGATCATAGACGTGAAAGTATAAAAAAAAATATTGAAATATATACATAAAAATATTATAAAAAGTTGTGAATATATTTTGCTTTTCTTTGTATGCACTTGAAATGTTCATAGGTCATTTTTAAAACATTTATATGAGGCATTGAGCACAAAATATCTAAGTTTATTTTTGCTAGTCTATTCTTATCAAAAGCGCTGGAGTCTCCATCACTAAAAGGTTTATTTGCTAACGCGAAACTGGTGCGTAATTGCGGACATTCTTTCCGCACGTTATTACCTTTTTCCGAGATAGTTTTTATCTCCGGGAATGCACGATTGTTTTGCTCGTGACATTCCCTTAGAGGAATAAATTCAGGTTTAATTACAACCGAACAAAATGTATCCAATAAGTTGCTTCATATGGTTATTAATGTTTATATATAAAATAATTAGATGTTGAAATCTTATGATGGTTTTGAAGAACTGGAATGGTATCTTATATACATTAATAGTATGTATTCTATCTTTATTATTGATCACAGTACGATATTACTTTAATTATATTACTTTTTAAAACGTACACATTGATTACCTAATCTAAAAACCATTGAAATCAAATAAGTTTTGTCATACTTTCAAACCACCCACGGGATGATATGGGGAGGTGCAATTCTAACCCGGCACCCCACGGGGCAAAAAATATGTTACTTTTGAGTAATAGCACTCATTGCATATTGACGTTCTTGCTCTATTTTTCAATAGTCCATCCATCTAACTTTAAAAAAAGAAGTGGATTGCCTATCAAATAATAATAATAACAAAAACTTCTAATGAAAGCAAAAACTTTTGTTTTTGCTGTATCGTAAAAACAGTAAAATTTACAAGCGGAAAACTTGGTACGGTAATAGTTCAATATTTATACTTGGACGGTAATAGTTTAATATGTAACTTTTAACTGGAAATAATAGAAAGTGATAGTGGGAGTCGTGCAGGATCTCGAGCTCTATGTAAAAACTAAACGATTTTTCTGTGCATTCTTCGTTAGTACAATTTTTTTTTTTTTTTTTTTTATGCTTGATAGGTTAGCCTTTGACCACTATCTCACCTGATGGTAAGTGATGATGTGGTCGAAGATGTTGTTCAGGCTAACCTAGAATTACTGGCTCTCAAGGACAGCTGCCGGAACACACCGTTAGGTGCTTGGCGACAGATTTTCAACTTGAGGGTGGTAGCTAGCCAGGCGGGCATTCGCAAAGTGCCCTACCACCATGCTGTAACGACTGCCATCCTAAGACAACAACCGGGACCGACGGCTTAACGTGCCCTCCGAAGCACGGAAGCGCTCAGTAGTAATGTCACCAGCGGTCACCCATCCAACTCATGACCGCGGCGGACGTTGCTTAACTTTGCTGATCGATTCAGAATGGTTGAGCAAACTTCGCTACGAGCGCTTCAAAACCTTCAGTGGCCCATTTTTATGGCTCAGAAACATCAATATACTTTCTAACAATGAAATAATGTAGTTTCAGGCCATTACAAACACTTTAGTAGAATAAAATGTATTGGAATGGCACCACAAAGGCCTCAAAGTTTAACATATTGAACAGTGAATCAAAATAAATACCACATCAACAAGAACATAACACATGTCGAATTGAAAATCTTCACTTTAATCTATATATCTATACTAATATTATAAAGATTCCTTTTTTTTAGATTTGTATTGTTGTATGCAACAAATAAACTTCACGACCGATTTGGATGAAAATAGTCCAAAAACATAGGATACTTGTTATCCAACTGCACAACAAGGGGTTGATTCCGCGACAACCGAAATACGGGCGGGCGGAACTAAAGCTAGCTGTATAATAAATGAAAACAAACTTCTGTAAATTGAATGAAGAACAATAATGAGTCATAACACAAATCTCGTTAATACTCGTTAGTAGTCTTTATGTGAAATCTCAACGACACAATAATATATCTGTCAGGCGCAATGGAAATAAATAAAGAAAAACGACCGAGGATGTCCATTCTTTTTGAATTAAATTTATTGCAACTCACTTCATACGCGTCCACTGAATTATTTCTTTATAACTTCCCTTATTTATTAAACTGAATACTTCATGAAGCAGTGATAGCTCAGTGGCATTGGCTATGGACTGCCGCGCTGCAGGTTCATGTTTCGTATTCCGCCGCGGCTTTGAGCTTCACCGCATGGTGGAAGGGCATTTTGCGAATGCCCGCCTGGCAACCTACCACCCTCAAGTAGAAAATCTATCGCCAAGAATCTAACGGTGTGTTCTAGTAGCAGTCCTTGAGAGCCAGTGAAATTACAGGCACATGTAACAACTATGTCTCACGGTGACGGGCGCAGTGCAATTCGTGACTTGTGACGAAATGCATCTGTTATAGGCAGAGTTAAGTCCACTTCACATAAGGTGGGCCTAGAGTTTGTTTCGTCACAATAACATAATCATGTCTTGGATGGGTGACCGCTAGTGTCATTACTTCCGAGGGCACGTTAAACCGTAGGTCACGGTTGTTATCTTAAGATCGCTTAATCTTAAGTCGTTACATGTTGGTGGAGAGCATTTGCGAATTCCGGCCTGACTAGCTACCACCCTTTAGTAGAAAATCTGCTGCCAATCACCTAACAGTGTTTTATGGCAGTTGTCCTTGAGAGCAAATAATTCTAGGTTAGCCTAAAAACTTCTTCGACTACATCATAATTTATTATCAGGTAGAACTATCTCAACTTTATTTATTTATAGCTGATATACTAGCTTAATCTTATGAAAATAATCCAACACAAAATATTTTTTGTGAAAATGAAATACATTAATTGGAAAAGTGAACACCTCACAAACCTGAGCATAAGTTGGAGAGTTCGGATCCACATCAATAGTAGCTAGATAGTCTTGCTTTGTCTGATCTGGTTGAACGCAGACCACGTACAAAAGTTCCTCTCTCGGGCCATTCTTGAATGCTTCCATAGGGGAAGCGTATCCCGGTCCGCCTTTGCCTGAAAGAAAATCGATTTAGAAGAGAATCTAAAAGTTTAGCAGTCTTATTTCCTACCAGCTTAGAATTCAAACTTATCTCTACTAAAAAAAGTTTATTCAGTTATATTGGGATTAAGAACGTATCAATGTGTTCCAAAATTACAATATTTTTTTATTTATCTGGACGAAATTTATGTGTTTTGAGTTGATAAAGGCTAGACTATAATACATATATCACTCATCAGTGAGTGACACCGAGGTAAAAACGTTCATCAAGGTAATCTAGACTAATAAAATACTCTAAAAGAATACCTGCCAAAACATACCATTAGTTGCTTGGTGACAGTTGTTTGCTTATGTCAAGGAGATAAATAGCTAGGCCTCAAATATGTCCTACGACCACTTAGACACCTTGGTCGGTTTACATTATTCCAGCAGAATTCCAGACCATACAATACAAATTGATGGTTTCACCGTCACTTGTGTGAAAAATAATAAAACTTTTTGCTATTTATAGTAAGTATTATGGCAAGAAAAAGTATTTTTAGGCAAAAAGAAAATGATTTATTGTAATAACTTTCATAAGAAAGTTTATATTTTTTTAAAATGACAAAGTACCAAAGATTCAATAGTTTATAAATGGAATAAAATAGATGATATCACCCAGTCGAGTCCAGCGCTGGATCGACTCACTGGATTACTGGACTGGAAACTGTAAGCCACAGCTATTACTTTAACTAGCTGGTTATTCAGGATATATTCCGAGCCACACGAAGCAAAATGCAAAAGATAATAAAACGCCTGCCATATTTTTTCTTACCTCCATACCTCGTCAACTCCCTGATGAACTGCGTAACATAAAAAAGGTCAATCTTGCCAACTTATATCCAAAATCAAATCGTAAAATTCCGCTGCACGTTCCCGCACATATCCCTATTTGTCAGCTCTTTATGAAACTTATTCGTCCATGTCACGTGATAAGCGAAATAAGGGAGCCAGTAAAAGGTCACATAGTGGAAAAAAAAGTGTCACGAGCATCAAGCGGGCGGCAATTTATCATTCGTGCCCTCAGGCGAGACTTCAAAGGCAACGTCTTAAACGAGGTCCCCCAAACCTTAGTGATTTTAATCTCACTGTTTAGATAGAACTCCTTTTGAAGCAAGAAAAATCTGTAGGAACTTTGAAGAATATTAATACCGCCGGTGAATTTAACAAGACTCATAAAGTAAAGTAAGTGATGAAGATCGAACGATTTAAGAAAACGCAACTTTCTTTTCCAGTTAGATTTTCGATCGTTGATTCTAAGAGAGAAGTTTTGAAATGAAGATTAGTTTTCTTCGTTGTATCCGTTTAAAAGCTGCTTTTCTGAAGTCAGCTCAGAAAATATTTTCTACATACTTTTCTCTTCTCTCACAAAGACATTATGACACCTTTGTACCCCCGAAGGAGGATATAGACAAACACATTATTATACAAGATAAGGTATATTTCTATACCTTGTCCTATGTATAGCGAGATAGAGATAGGTGGCGAGTCTATACCCTATAATAACTAAGTTAATAACCAGAGTCTTACCATTGAAGGGAAAACTTGAGAAAACATATTAACAATTGCGCTAGTATATCCCTTCAAGGTAAAACATGCGTATTGTTCACCCCAAATTTAATAATTTTTACCAAAATAATACGATTTTGTATTAGGTACAGATTATGTATTTAGTTTGTCACCCGTGGGGTGCCAAATCCCATATCCAAGTAAGCAGAGACAAAAAAAATACCATAAGGTGGGCAGCAGCGCCTTCTAAAGAACATCTTACACTATGATCCTAAGACGCCTACCAAAGGTGGTGATTATGGCAAACCCCCCTTTTGGGGGGCATTTGTCCAATAGTGGATGTAAACGGCTGATGATGATGATGATATTAATTAACATCAATGCCTCTACTTATTTATTTGTTATATGTATAATTTTCAATCGTTGCAGGCGGGTCAATCGTTTCAATCGTTGACACTGACCAAATTAATTGCACTTATTTACAAACCTATCAAAACTACACATTTCTAATATTTTGCATTGATTTTCACTATTTAACCAGCAAAAGTATGCGATTGCATGTAAGCTATCAATTGTTCCTTATGTAAATTACATTTTCTCAATACCAGCGAGGGTTTTAATTTAATGACGTCCCTAATCCATACCATGTGTAACAGAGTGAAAAAGGAACTGTGGAGATAAACACACACAAACAATAGCCCATTGATGGTATTACCCCAAACAAAGGGGTAATTTATATGCAAGCATTACCTGACGTGATTACAAAATTGCGAGGGGACGGCCCCACCCTCAACCTTCATTTGTGCAACGGGAAAAATAATGTTTTGATGCCTATCGGGAATTTATTGAAGGCGACAGTTCTACCGCTCTGAAGAAAATTGGTTGATTTTAAAAATAGATCTAAGATTTGCGGCAAATTCAATTTGTTTGTTGATTGGAATAAAATACATATAGCATTGGATTTCGAATGAAACGTGAAAATTTATCGAGGTAAATATTCAAGTTTTCTCGAATTCTTTTATGAAAAACTAGCTTTCCGGGCGCGGCTCCGTACGCGCGTATGTCGGTTATCGCGCAAAAACATTAACCTCTTTTTGCGCAGTCGGATAAAAACTATCCTATGTTTTTTCCCGGGTCTCAAACTATATCCATACCAAATTTCATTCAAATCGGTCCAGTCGTTTTGGCGTGAAAGCGTAACAGACAGACAGACAGACAGAGTTACTTTCGCATTTATAATATTACTAGCTTTCCGGGCGCGGCTCCGCCCGCGCGTATGTCGGTTATCGCGCGAAAACATTAGCCTCCTTTTGCGTAGTCGGATAAAAACTATCCTATGTTTTTTCCCGGGTCTCAAACTATCTCCATACCAAATTTCATTCAAATCGGTCCAGTAGTTTTGGCGTGAAAGCGTAACAGACAGACAGACAGACAGACAGAGTTACTTTCGCATTTATAATATTAGTACTGATTAGTACTGATAGGTAGGTGTAAATTTTTTGAAGATTTGCCGTAATGAATTCAGTTAATTTCTATTATTTAATGTTTTTATGGCATACAATCTTCGAACTTATGAACCATTGTCAATATATAGGCAAAAGTTGCCAAAGATATAAAATATTATGCATCAACAATTAGGTTCAATTAAACCGCGTATCTAATCGAATACGATCAGCTGAAGAGTGGCTCGCTTAGCCGAACCGCTCAAGCGGAGATGCCTGAGCACGCTCGGCCCAAGCTAACACGCTTAGCGCGAGCCCGCACTTTGTCGGATTTTGTCTGCACTCAAAGGTTTTGCTGCTGCTCTTCGTTTGTTTGGGAGCGAATCGAACGTTTCACTAATTTGGTACCTTTTCTGTTCATTACAAAATGATTGGTTAGTGGGACAACGAATCTTGTCCAACACTAATTGATGCACGGCAATGAATAACACGGAGGGTATTATGGTCTATTCATATTCAAAATTCAATACATAATAGGACAAAAAAATAAGATAACGGATTAATTCACATAGCCACTATAGTCAGTAAATTTAAATTGAAATAAAATAAGTCTACCTACATATACAGGCATGAAGTTTATACTATTGTATAAATCTCATGCCTCATCAATCAACAAAGAAAAAAAACAAAATCAAAGGTCAATTTTGTACGTAGGTTTTTCCCATAATTTAAATATAACCCATATTTTAAACAAATCTTGCTTTTTTTGCACCCTATCCACCTATCTGGCCGTTGCAATAGTGTGGACGTAAAATCTACGATATAATATTTAATTTTATATATAACTAGCTTTCTGGGCGCGGCTCCACCCGCGCGTATGTCGGTTATCGCACGAAAACATTAACCTCTTTTAGCGCAGTCAGATAAAAACTATCCTATGTTTTTTCCCGGGTCTCAAACTATCTCCATAACAAATTTCATTCAAATTGGTCCAGTAGTTTTGGCGTGAAAGCGTAACAGACAGACAGACAGAGTTACTTTCGCATTTATAATATTAGTACTGAGTACTGATTTAAACAGTGGTAGAAATAATCCTGCTTTTGCCACTATCTCTTTATAAACGCATACATCTGGCTCAAAACACGTTTGTGTGGTGGTACTATGTTGCAATCACTACTCAAGATATATTATTAATCACGCTGCCACTGGGAAGTGAAAATATACAGAACTTTTGAAGCCCAAAGCCCCAAAGCAAAGCCAAAGATGGCCCGAGTGACAGTGCTCGTATTGAACGCCGCGGCGCGCCGGGCAGAAAAACTGAACGTTGGGCTTGATTTTCAATGCATGGTGCATTCTAGGAACACACGTCTGGCTAACTACCATCTTTATGTAGAAGTCATTTGGCGAAGCACCGAAGGATATGTTTGTGGATTGGATGATTATGGATTTTGCATAAGCCGCGGAGGAAATTCACATGGACACTGCGAGTTTCCGTGCAATTTCACCGGTTGCCGAGGGATTTAATAAAACCTCCATCTGAAAAAGGATGTGCCTGTGTTTATGTTTCAACAGCTGAACCTGACAGTCAGCTCTCATCATAGCTACTTCCATCAGTTATGCGCAATAAAAAAAACTCATATTTTTTTTAAATAGCACAATATTGGTTTGATTGCCAATTAAATTATGTAGGTATTGTGTCGAATTAACTAGTAGTGGAAATAATTGAATTTGGCACCGTTTATTTCCGTATGTTTAAGCGAATATTTGCTCACAACGTTAATGTAGTATTTATGAATATTTTGAATCAATTTTCACTGGTATGTAACGTGGAAACGCTTTAAACGTGTGTACCGACACATTATTTTTACATACATTATTACTTTACTTATACCTTACATACATTATATTCTATTCACTTTGATGTAGGAATTAAATTTATATTCAGGTAGTTATGTGAAAGAAATATACATTCAAATTGAATGTTCTTTCAATTTCATACCTACGTTCGACCTTCGACTGATCTATCGCTATGAGTGCATTGTTTTAGTAATCGTAATGTTATCACATGCTTTATATAGCCTTCTATAGGCTAAAAGTAGATGTTGTTTCATAAATTTATCAAGCACTATAACTTTGGATGATTAAGAAAGTCGACTTAGAGTAAAATGCACGGCGTGATCAGCATAATTTTATCGACGTTGACGAAGAAAAGCGTGTTGCGGCACATTATGCAAACACATGCTATTTACTGTCCTAACAGTCTTGAAAGTAAAATGGTATAGTAGCAACACGGATCACAAAAAGAATGGATGGTATCATGAAAGCAGCCGGTCATAAAGCTTGAAATATGCATTTTTGGTTAGCAAGTAATTAATTGAAGCCAATACGATAAATTCAATAAATAAATTACCATATAATTATAAAATAATGCCACTATAAAATATTTTTAGTAGTCTTGACGTTCATGGATTATGTTCACATCTTACTAGAAGTAAGTTTCAAAGAATATCTTAGAAATCAAGTTACAAATAAACCTTACAATTATTATGTTGCAAATAGAAATTGAAACAATGTATGAAGTCTTATCATGGTATATCATATCTACATATACTCGGAAGAAGTACAAGTAAACAAACTAAACAGTTCCCACACGTTTTTATCAATAATCAAATAGAATACTATTAGCGCGTGACTGATTAAAACCATTTCATACAAAAATACAATCTAATAACAGTAAATTTAATAATATAAAGACTTAAAATTAGACTAAGAGACTAAGGAGACATAAAATAAAGGCTACTTACAACAAGACATCGTATCAACACCACACAATTTATAACAAAATCAATCGTCCACACGCCGCAAAAGTCACGTTTGTAATCTAGAAGTCGAAGTAAACAAACTATACCGGTACGTCTATCTCGTTTTATCGTCTCTACTCGTCATGCATGTAGTTAAACCGGTATGTAAGGTCAGCAGATTAAAATAACACCAAGCTACAAAGTATCGATTATTTTAATGTTTGGTTAGAATATAGATTGTTACTCTTGCGAAAGATTAAATATTTGTATAGGGTTTTTCTTGCAATAACGCATTCTCCGCGTATTACATTACCAGCTTTAATGTTTCTGAAAATAATTTAAGAAGTTTTATTCAAGTCTTCGTCAGTTTCGTTTTGCATAATAGTTTCGAGGAAATCGGGAATAGCACCTTTTTTGGTACCGCAATCAGAGATACATGAATCAGTGTTTGTTTGCGGTTAATTACGTGTATATGTACTCAATATATGGATAACTTGTGGGTGTTAAGACACATATTATCTGTCCGCCCTGTGTTAATCTATAAATTTCGTCTCAATCGGTTCAGCCGTTTTTAGGTGAAGGAGTAACAGACATATACACTCACCCATAAACTTTCGCTTTTATAATATTATTTTTAGTGTGATGGAATCAAAAATTAGGGCTCGAGGTTTTCAATTGTTAGATATTTACTATAGTCTGTTTTTTTAATCAACGAGTACCGAAAATTTTACTGCGTTGCTATTTGCCCACGTAATTAACATAAAGTCCGTTCCACACGAACTCTTTAGTTAGCTCAACCCAATTGAACTCGTTTGGTCTCACGTGAAGGGCTAAGGCAGGAAATAACCAAAGTTACAAAATTTATGAAGTCTGGACTAGCTGAGGTGGATAAATAAAAATGGTGGTTATTTCTCAATCATGTGATAACCAAGATAGAAATAAAAAAGTACGGAGACGACAATCATGTACCTACAAAATATGTGAGAACTATTTATTATTGACGTATCTGCAGAAAGTTCATCAGACGGATGACGATAATTTTTAAGACTACAAGAATTGTTGTAGAATTATTTGATTTATATGTTCTAGTGCATAATATATATACTATAACAATATTGTTTAATCATAAACGCGAACAGAACATTTTATTACGAATAAACTAACATAAAATAATAACGTAATTTTTTAAACAGTATATTTTAGAAGTATTCAATATGAACGGGCCTTAGCAATTTCAAAACAAGAACAAAGACATTGACCAATGACGACAATAACCCATCTTACTCTTAATATCGGAAATGTGCGAGAGACATACACAGTACTCGTTTGTTAAAAAAAACAGACTATAGTCCTCAGAATAAATGTATTACACCAAAAATATTAACAAAACAATGTGGTTGGTTCAAAAAAACTTCAATTGTTTTTATTTGGTCGGTTAGCATTTTATCAGACTGACATTTTTATCTGATGATTGAAAAATTAGGCCAGACTTATATTTTCTAATTCGCAAGTAGAACATAAAAATAACCGAGGAACATAAACATTGCGTTACTATTTTGCTGTCGGTATTTCAGTCAACATAGTAGTTTATAATATAGCTACCTATAATTACATATATATGTAGATATTGTGAACGCAATCGCCGGACGTCCTCCTGTCGGTCGTGCCAAGAATAGTTATCGTTATCAATGCAATACTTTTTTTATACATTAGAAGTATGAAGCGATTATGGCCGAGCGGTAATAGCTATGGATTGTCGTGCCGCAGATCCAAGGTTTGGTCCCCACCGCCAGCTTGAGCTTCACCGCTTATGGTGGAAGGGCATTTGGCGAATGCTCGCCTGGCTAGCCATTACCCTCAAGTAGAAAATCTGTCGCCAAGCATCTGACTGAGTGGACTGCTGCGGGAGCAGCTGTCCTTGAGAGCCAGAAAAAATACAGGCACATTGACGGACGCAGCTTGCAATTCATTTGGACGAAATTTAGGCAGTGGCTAGTCCGCTTAGTGGTCCTCGTTCTTGTTTCGTCACAATCATTAAAAACAAACATCCCATCAGTATTTAAAAAGTCTCAAACTTAAAATAGGTTTGAGACTTTTGCTAAGTTATGCTAAGTTTTAAGTCCCATATCTAATAGGGTCGAGAGTTTTGCTTATGCAGCGGACAGTACTATGAACTACTACTGAGCATGTATTTGTCAAAAAAATCCTTATAACATTTCCAGAGATCATAGGTATTTTGGAAGGCCTAGTAGCGGAGATTGCTTAGTAATTCTTAACTGATCAACTAAGCTGAGCTGTGTTCGTTGCGGTCATTACCTGCATAGTGACCGCTAATGGTATTTACAGCTTTATGCTTCGAAAGGCATAATTTGCATGGTGGTAGGGCATTTTGCGAATGCCCGCCTGGCTAGCTATCACCTTCGAGTAGAAAACCTGTCGATAAACACCTAATGGTGTGTTCCGGTAGCTTGTCCTTGAGAGCCAGTAATTCTAGGATAGCCTGAACAACGTCTTCGACCACATCATCACTTACCATCAGATGAGATAGCGGTCAAAGGCTAACCTATAAGGTATAAAAAAGGCACGATTCGATAACCATAGTCTATCAGCAAATTAAACAAAACTGAGAGCACAGACTTTAGAAAAAGTGAGACTTTAGAAAAATGAAACTGTGAGTGAGAGAGAGTTAAAAACATTAACAGATTAACAATGCTTTGGCTTAGTTTCTTAATAAAAAAAAGTCCTTCATTTGTCGTTTTCAAACGACTACGTCTCATGTGGATTTTGGTTAGTAATCTACTCGTAAACCTTTTAAAATTATTTAAATTGTTGAATCTAAATTTAATCACTTCTGTCATTCCATAGAACAATCTAGGTAAATACGTATGTAGAAAATAGAAAGGAGGAGATTTACTCAATTTCTGATTTAAAATAATAATCATTAGGAAACATAATTACTTAAAACTCACTCAATAGAAAAAAAATCCAAAGTTACATCAAAAAAACTAAATAAACCCTTACGTAAACGTACGGCGTAAATACTTAACGGAGAGTCATCCGTATTTGAATAATAATAAAAACAACATGTTTTCTATAACGTATACACATTACATTTTTCAATTAGGCTCGACCCTTTGGCTTTGCATAGAGATGTTGGATCACTCTGCATCTTTTACCGTATATATCACGGGGAGTGTTCTGAGGAACTGTTCGATTTACTACCTGCAGCTCAATTTCGCCACCGGACTTCCCGATAAAGCATGATGTTTCATCAATTTCATGTCGACGTCTGGAAGTCCACAACCTTGCGATTTTCACGGCATTTTTTACCTCGCACTGCCATATTATGGAACCAGCTGCCTGGTGAAGTATTTCCGAACGGATACGACTTAGGAACCTTCATGAAGAGAACATATTCCCTCCTTAAAGGCCGGCAACGCAACCTCGAGACCTCTGGTGGGGGATGTTAGTGGGCGACGGTGATCACTTACCATCAGGTGAGCCGCCTGCTCGTTTGCCCTCCTATCCCATAAAAAAAAGGTATTTTTTTTATTATACGAAGGAAATACTCAAATACGCTTCATGCCACCACTTGCTGCTCATTACCCGAAATGTTACGGGTATATGAGGGTATTTCTAAGTAGGGTTGATGCCAGGAAGGTGACCGCACCTAAAAGCGAAGATAAATACTTCTACAATTATATCCTTGTGTTGTCCTGTGTGATGTTAACAAAAACACATTCTTATATAAGATTGTTATAGAACACAATATGTTGTATCGTTCCTACAAGTATGGTATATAAGATTTTGATTTATAATTATAGCATGCGTAGTCAGTGAAAGTAAGCCGACCCCTGGCAGGAGTTAAACCATTTCATCAAAGTGACCTATAGTTGATAACCTCCGGTCAATCTCACTATACTGACATATGTGAGATTTAATGAGTATTGTATTTAATTATTATTGTTAATTTATGAGATGTGTAATTTCAAAGTCATTAGAACTGTTTCGAATGTAATTAAGTGTATAAATTAATGTCTGTATGCCAAATTGGTGGAACTAGCGTTTTGTATACAGTGTTATTGGTAAAATGCTAACAGCCTCTTAGGGTTGACTTCTGATAGTCCTAACAAACATTTTGAGATATTTTATTTTTGAAATTATATTTTTTTAGATTTTGTGTTTTAATGCCTACTTTGAGCCAAGAGGGCCCGCCGCGACAACACTGGACCGCGCCGTGCTTTATTTAAATAGAGTTTTGAATATTTACAAAGTAATAAAAAAATAAATAATCCAGCTACAAAGAAAATTTTTAACATCCGGTGGTCCTCGTACTTATTCAGTCAATAAACCATTTTTTTTCTAAACAAAAAAAATATATATCAAAATGTTTGTTACGACTAATTGAAGTCAACCCTAAGGGGTTGTTAGCATTTTACCCATAACCCTGTATATATAATAATTTAATATTTTTGTATCCGGATTATGAGACTGACAAATCATTGTATGTACCTATCTATTTTTATTTATAGCTAATGAGCCTAACCTTTGACCTCTTACGTGATGGTAAGTAATGCGTGTTTGAAGATGTTGTTCAAACACGCATTACTTATTATACTTGTTGTTCAGGTTAACCTAGAATTACTGGCTCTCAATGACAGCTGCCGGAACACACCGTTAGGTGCTTGGCAACTGATTTTCCACTTGAGAGTGGTGGCTAGCCAGGCGGGTATTCACAAAATGACCTGCCACCATGCTTATCGACTGCCATCGTAAAACAACAACCGGGACCGACGTCTTAACAAGACCTCCGAAGCATGGAAGCGCTCAGTAGTAAAGTCACTAGCGGTCACCCATTCAAGTCATAACCGCAGCGGACGTTGCTTAAATTAACTGCGCTTTCAGTTAAAAATGGCTAAAGAAACTTCGCTACGATCGCTTCTAGCCAAATCTTAGTCTGGTATATAAAAAAATGTACGGTAATAGGAATCTCAAGAATCCTCGGCTGGCTGGATTCTAACTATCAACTATGTCTTTACGATATAACAGTTGCAAGATTTACTCGTCTCAGGACTTGGTTTGACTTTAACTTATTTCGGATATCGTATCATCATATTCGTACTCTTAGCCCACTTATGAGGGGTCGTTAATAATTGCTTATAAGTGATAAATAAGAAAGAAAAACATAAAAACCATGATATACATATACATAGATAGTTTGCTGACACCGGCGATCATCGGGGATGCTTTCGTTATTAGTTTATCTTACTGGCTACCTTTTGGGTAGTAGAAATATAAAGAAGTATCCTAAGTAGAAAATCTGTCGCCAAGTCCTTAACCAGTGTATTTCAGGAGAGGTAGTATTCGTTGCGGTCCGGAAAGATATATCAGCTGATTTTTGTTGTAAGCACTCTTATTGATATTCTATTTTTTCCATCCTAAGCGTAGCATGTTGAATATTTTTGGTTGAATCATTAACTGTCGCCAAGCACCTAACCAGTGTGTTCTAGAGGGAGTTTTTTACGTCGGGATCCGCCTGAAGAGCTGTCGTCTATTTCCTCCCATCCTAGGATTAGCATCTTTGACCAAACCATTAAAAACCACCAATAAATAGTAGTAAGTATCAAAATATGAGCAGTAATTAGTAATAAAAGTAAACTAGGTGTGTAAACACATACGAATAAATATGTATTATCCGTTTCACCCACGTTTCACCAATTGGGTTTTGGTCCCATGTGTTCGGGGGCAAGGCTATTGCCATTCAACAGGCACATTTTCAAGGTCATCCAAAATGTTTTCTCTTATACACTGGACCATACACAAGAACATATTACAAATACCTAATATGTTTACGCTGACAACATAGGTATAAGATAGGAACCTATTGTATGAAACCCCGGCAGGGCACTTAGATGGTTTAATGCCCTGTTGTGTCTAGTGCATACAACAACTTAAGCACACCCATGTGAAAAGTGCCATGCTGCTTATTTGGCGCACTTTTCCTTTAAGTCGCCTCTTACGACACCCACGGGAAGATATGTGTAAGTGACATTCTAACCCAGCAATCCACGGGTTAAAGCGTCACAAATCTTGCTACATACGTTATGTCTGTAGATGTTTAAATTTCATGTTGGTGCTCATGTTTTATCGGTAAGTAAGCAGCTAATAACTAAGATAATAATGAGAAAAACATGGCTAAATCACATCTTCCAATTACCTGCAAGAAAACGTGAGCGAACTATCATTCTGCAAACGTACATCGTTAAGACCTTCAGAAGGAGAAACTAGCCCTCACAGGGGGTATATTAGGAGAGACTGACGTATGTTACTTACGTGCTTTGTAAGACAAACTCCTTGCAACTTCACTGAAGAAAATAGCAGTTAATTTATATTATATATTTTTATTGTCAGTTCAGAACAAAACGTGAAAGTCTTGTATAACGTATACAGTACACTACCTACTAATAAACTATACAAAAGCTTATTCTATCTTGATAGAAAAACTTTTCTCCGTCGATTTTGTACGTGACTGTGGCTATCCTGCATAATTCGTCTCAGGCTGGCATGTTGGTGGAACTCGTGCCGGATAGAAATGTGCCTGCTTATATTCTTGAACAGAATATGCCACAAAGCTTTGTCTTTGTTCTTCCACAATAAATCTGCAGTCTTTTCCTTAATCCTACGCATATTTTCCTCCAGTCTCCTAGCTTTTATTTCCATTTGTATGAGGGACCGCGTCGTATTTGTCAAAAGCCGGTACAGGTATTCTTTCCTTCTCGTTTTGCGCGGCTCCGTACCGTTCGCATTTATCATAGACTCGTATTCAACGTCCTGAGTTTCGTCCGCTTCGGTTTTATTGTTACTTAAACGGAAGAAAATTCCCGTGAATATAATTGCGAGTGCGAAACTTAACAGCATCAAAAGTTTCGCGTGATTGTACAGTGGCTTTGTAATGAAATTCATGACAAGCGCTTAATTTACTGAATGGCATAATCAAGTCACGTTGCATCGGGTTGCATGTTTTGTTTGCGTTTGTATCGGTAAGCGCTTCAAGCAACAAGTCACGTGTTCCGTAGCCGAACGCGAGTGGCGCCCTCTCGCGGCGTTGGCGCGAACGACACTGGCGGGAGTGAAAACTCGCCGGTGCGTCGCACCCTACGAATTTCCCCAATGACTTTTCCTCCTCGATGTTCGAAAGAATATTTCAGTTAGATATGACGAAAAAATCTACATATATAAAGTGATCAAACTTTTATAACTTGGATTACATTCTATGGTTTCCTATGGAGATAAGATTTCATAGCATGCCTATTCTACGTAAAACGTTATTTGGAATGTTGAAAACTAGCCCTTTACTAATACAAACTTTGCTCTGTCTCAGAGTCTTGATATGAATATTTTTATTGATTGGAATCTTCTCCGTTCACCGGATTGTTGGTAGAATGAAGAAAACATTTGTATTCCATCTTGTTGGGTACTACCACAGCTTCAGATATTCTGCCTCGAAGCAGTAGTGTGCAAGGACTACTATACTAAGGTGTGAAGTTCACTGTAGCAAGTACTATAGTATAATTACTGGGTGAACAAAACAAAGGAACTAACCTTTCGGAGTGTAAAGCATAGTGCAGTGTCAAGTAGGACCAGAACAGTGACACTGCTGTAATGGACAGGCGTGACGATTACCATCAAGCGATCAATTTGTCCGTCTTATAAGGTATTAACACAAAAGAAAAAGTATTTAATATATCATAATATTATTCTTTGAGCTCGATACAACCAAATTCCACGCAGTCTATGACTTGGACGGGCAGTCTCTGATATTGCACTCGTAATTCCAAAAGGAAATTTTTTTAAGCTTTTAAAGATTTGAAAAAAAGCAAAACGCACCTTGAGTCTTAGTTTTTCGGTATACAGAAGTAAACTGTAGATTTATCAGTACTAATATTATAAATGCGAAACTAACTCTGTCTGTCTGTCTGTTACGCTTTTACGTCAAAACTACTGGACCGATTTGAATGAAATTTGGTATGGAAATAGTTTGAGACCCGGAAAAAAACAAAGGATTGTTTTTACCTAAGTGCACAAAACGAGGTTAATATCTTGCGCGATAACCGACATACGCGCGGCGGAGCCGCGCCCGGAAAGCTAGTATAATATATATCACAGTTGTATATAATATGGACTTTTTTTCTACAATTCTACAATATAGTTTATGTCACTTTGGCTTGTGTTATTTATGTTAAAATTTATTGTTACATGCACTTATATAATTACTAGCTTTCCGGGCGCGGCTCCGCCCGCGCTTATGTCGGTTATTGCGCAAAAACATTAACCTCTTTTTGTGCAATTAGATAAAAACTATCCTATGTTTTTTCCCGGGTCTCAAACTATTTCCATACCAAATTTCATTTAAATCGGTCCGGTAGTTTTGGGGTGAAAGCGTAACAGACAGACAGAGTTACTTTCGCATTCATAATATTAGTACTGATTTCAACTGGATATGTGTATCATCAGTACTAATATTATAAATGCGAAAGTAACTCTGTCTGTCTGTCTGTCTGTCTGTTACGCTTTGACGGCAAAACTACTGGACCGATTTGAATGAAATTTGGTATGGAGAAAACATAGGATAGTTTTTATCCGACTGCGCAAAAAGAGGTTAATGTTTTCGCGTGATAACCGACATACGCGCGGGCGGAGCCGCGCCCGGAAAGCTAGTAATATATATATTTTATTGTAATTATTTTCGTGAAAACCTATAATTAGCTCTCTGTATCTATTTAGGTCGCTAACATTACTATGCTGTTGGTTTCTCATGTAATTAAATCCATATACTTAATGGCATTATTTTTATGCTTATGGAAACCCTTCATTTATTTATTGAATAAAACTTTATTTTGTCCACAAAGGCCGATTTTAATTACGCCTTAATGAAATGTGGTTGTAAGATTGCAACCTATAAATTGGCGTATGTTTTGTATCTGGGCAATAACTTTTAAATTTTTGAGGCCTAAGGTTGCATCATCCTTTCTTCCCGATATATTTCCTAATATACATTTTCTGGCGTGAATAAAATGCCACTATAGAAGTTTCCAAGCTCAATGTATCTACTGTCTAGGTAGATGCGTAAGTGCGGTAGGGGACTTCTAGTCTATCCTATTGTAACATCGTTTAGATATACGCTTAGTTAGGTTTTCGAACGGTTTTCATTTCTGTGAACAAGTTCACTTAAGGGTTGTTACGAGTACGTTTTATACAGTGGACCTATACTTACTTATTGTTAATTGTTAAACAGGAAAATGAATCTAGTTAGTAACTGATTCGAACAAGTATGTACAGTGGACACACATCCAAAATTGCATAGGGATCATGTATATTTTGAACTACAACTGACTTGTTTGGCAGAAAAATGAAAACAAATTGATTTTTGCTATGTTTATTGTACAAATTACAATATTATATTAATCAGTTATCTGCGTTTCTACCATTTACACTAATCACACAAGTACAGCGATTTGGCTTGCTTAAAATTAGTTCATCAAAATCACTTTGAGAAATGCCCGCCCACGTTCTTTGTAACAAGTCAAAGAGCTGTTGTGTGGTATGCACGGCATCCATACTTGGCAGAGCTCTTCTTTGTAGCATTTCCCATGCATGTTCTGGCGATTGAGCAGGCCACTTGCGAGCATCGGCAAGAATGCGAGTTACGACTCTAGCCGTGTGCGAACGTGCATTAGACGAAACGAATTACCCAAACAGCTTCACAAAGAAATGATTACTTCTGAAACAATACTCTCCGCATAAATCTGAGCATTGAACTTACTTGATATACTCGAAATCGTACTTGATCCCTAGAAATTTTTGATGTGTGTAGTAAAATATCAGTTCATACGTATTGATTTTAATTTATAAATTAACTGAGTGAATTATCCTACAAAATAACAATAATTGGAAAAAAAATGCTGTAATTGTGAAAGAGCATATCATGGCACCAGGGCCAGGTGGTAGCGAGTTCATGTCTCGCTCAAGCCACAAGATTTTCAATTCGTTGTAATTTTGTTTGAGAACTCTTAACATGAATAAGAACCTGAATATGGGTTGGCTTTAAGAATATATTTGACATTATAAATGCTATAACCGACATCCCTAATGAACCCGCTATCTGGCTGTGGCTAGGACATGCTCTGCCAATTTGAGTTGCCGTGGTGAAAGTTTATTCACCGTAGTAGCAGTTTAGTATAGTGGCAAATCATGGCCGGGCTCCAGAGATGAATGGTCGCGGGCTCGAATCCCGCACGAGGTTATAATTTTTCTTTCCAACTTATTTAATATGGCCCGAAACAAATGACAATCGCTCCATAGTGCAGACGACTTAGGAGAGGTTGTCTGCACTACATGCAACTACATATTAATACTAGCATATATTACGTCTGCCAACACAATTTTAATCCGCCTATCTTTTTTAATGTTTTTGTTGCCTTTTAAACCACAATTTTGGGTAAAAATTGGGAACAAAGGAGAATTGAGGGGCATATTTTCAAAAAATATTTCTCTTAGACAGCAATAGGTACTTGTAAAGCTTTTGGAGATATCGGCAACATACATTAAAAACCGCGTCAAATTGAGAACTTTTCTTTTATTTGAAAAATAGAAACAGATGTGAAAGTACCGCATACCTATAGTAAATTTGTCAGAATAGTTGATAAAATCAGCACTGCTATTCATATATTCCATAATCAAAGAAATAATAAGTGCAATAGTCTCGAAATGGTTCCCTATCGTTAAAATAAAAACAAAAGACAATCTAAACATTGAAACAATCTCTGTTTTGCAAAAGCAATAGATCCCCAGTCCATCGGAACTGTTGTTTCAGCACAGCTGCAAACGATAGATAAGGGGACCCTTTCTTTTTAACGCCTTAAATTGATTTTTGGCGGACATTGAGCCCATAAAATATTTAACAGTATCCTCTATAAAACTCTTTACAAGTTTACCAAGGAGTCGATAACGTATAGTTTAAGAGCTTGCTGGATTATCAATATCTGTTGTTTTTTAAAACTTCTTGGTGCAGCACAAATTCTGTTATTCAACGTTTTGACGTTTTTGTTACAGAAATACTCTTTATGGTTTAACAACAAACAATAAATAAGAACAAATTAAAAATTTACGTACAGTTAGTGTTTCAACGGCAGTACCGTATTGTTATGTAGCCAGCATTCTTTTATTATCGAAATCTTGGGTAAATTAGCATAGGTACCTCGGTATCGTAATACAGTGTGAGTATTATTTTCTTTTCTTTTCGCCATTAATCATCAACATGTAGCGAAGGATTATCAATCAAAACTCGAAAGTGACTTTTTAATAATTATCTACTCCATCTTTGTAACCATCGTAATTGATAAAAATTACGATATAGTATGTTATTGTATGTATTTAAATTCATTAATACGCCTACTATTGTTATGTAGCCAGCAATCTATGAGGTATAAATATGAGGGTCTATCCGTACAGATGAAAAAACGATCTACACCAACCTTATTCAAAATGTGCGTTTGCTCCTCTTAACTTGAAAAGAAGGTAGGTATCGATTGCTTTACTCTACCGATAGCGACTTTTCGCATTAAGACGTTCGTTGACATTGTACGTGAACTTTTACCGGCTTCTCGGTGTAATAAAGTAATGTCCGCTTCTGAATATAAAATTTGTTTTTCAGCTCTAGAACTTGTTTTTTTGACTAATTATTATCTCCTTCACTTTTTCTACATCTGAGTAAAAGTCCGCATAATACGTCTTTCTCTATAACCACATGCACATATTGTAGGAGTTTTGGATAAAATCATAAAATTGAAGTGGCCAAAGGCCTATATCTGATGTGAACCCTCCACGACAACGCGCTCATTCGTTACACAACGCACCTACTGTGTGAAAATTCAGTTGGTAAGATAATATGCTCTATTTGGCACCTAATTTGCCACAACATCCTACTCACTTTGAGGTTTGATATATTAATAATAAAAATAAAATTATTTATCTTAGAGATACAATCAATTGTAATAATTAACTTAATACAAATAGTTATAATTAGGCATGTCAAATTTGCTCAGCGGGGTGCCGGGTTAAAATTGTACATCCCCATATCCCGTGGGTGTCGTAAGAGAGTGAAAAATACTAGAAGGTGGGCAGCAGCGCCTTCTAAAGAAATACCAACTTACACTGCGATCCCCAAGACGCCTGCCAAGCGTGGGGATTATGGTAAATACCCCCTTAATAGGGGAGGCTGTGTTCAGCAGTGAACGATCCGGCTGTTACAATATGTCAGATTTAACAAAATAGCAGTATAATATACTCAATTACTAGAAATATCAGGCATTGGAAGGATGTTGAATCTAATGACAGATTTTTACATATGTTGGTGTTGACATACCTACAGTCTATTTTATCAACAAGCAGTTAAAATCACATGAATAAATACGTTCTCTATTCATGTGGTTATAATGGTGGATATAATACATTTTTTTTTCAGAGCTTGTCTTATCTTTATTTCTATAGGCTTATATTTACCGTTGATTCACTTCAAGCAGTGATCACTTAGAAGATACTAATTAACGTATTACTTAAAAACTTCGCAAAATCCAATGTGCAACCATTACACTAGGTATTTACTCCAACGTTCAGTTTTAAGTGTGACTCGTCTAAAGGATTTATTCGCTTGGTCCACGATACCAAACCATGATCGTTAATAAAACACATAGCTAACCCATCTAGTCCATGCCTTATTTATAGGTTGTTGGATGTGGTTATCCATCAATCGGTCTCCTAAAACCGGTCAGGGTAACCGCGCTCCCATCAATTTTACGACACCAAATTAATTCGGTTGCAAAACTCGTTCCCTCTTCGTACATGCTGCGAGTTTAAAGGGAGGTGAGGTAGGTGGCGTGTGTCACCGATAAGCGATGATGTGGTTTAATTTTTATTATCATCTACCGCGGCTTATTTTACTTATTTAGGTTCAATAAGATATATCGTTTTTAAAGAGAAAACTATATATTTTTGATGTATTGTCGTTGTTGTATTGCATAAAGTTATCTTTGCGTACATACTTATAATGTTAAAGTTTTAGGCTTATTTGTTACCCTTTGAGAATTCACATAAATAATTATGAAATGAGAATCAAAACCATAGGATTTGCATTTCCTGTATGCAAATGTATGTATTCTTAAATTTGAAAATCAAATACCGTACACAGCACTACTTGTTCATTATAAAACGGGCCAGGCGTGAATCAGGCCTCGCTCTTTTAGAGTTACGAATAGCATCACATCATTTGATCACAACTTTAAATTCAAAATCGGCATTTTGTATTTTTTGGTTCATAGAGGATTATGGTAAATGATATAAATATATTATAGATTATTAGTTTAGCTTTTAAGAAAGAACCCGTGTCTAAAGTAATCTTATGTTGATAGTTTAGACAGATCTTCTTGTTATAATTTTTTTAGATACAAAATATAAAAATCGTATTACTTACTAAAATTTTAGTTGAAAGATGAATTTAAATAAATGCATTTCACTATACTCAGTGAGCTCTAGAAAAAGACAAGAAAAATAATTTAATTCCATTTATTGTCTCGTTTTTGGGTCAACTTTCAATATAAAATCTAAAGTTTGATTTTGAAATTTATTCCTATTACGAGCTGGAAATCTATGACATATGGACGGATGGACAAACAGATAGACAGTAGAGTTTTATTTTTAGAGTTCGTTTTACACTTTGGGTATGGGACTCTAAAAACAAGACTTAAGTTAGTTAAACATCAAAAATTTCTGCAATATATTAATTTCAATTTAAAAATAGTAATTTATAGTTGTTTAATATAATTTATATGTATAATTAAAGTTTATACTACAGTTCCTGCTGGGCTGTGTTATCTAAACAAATAAACATCAAGTTACTTAAATAAATCACTTATTTGTTTTGCACTACAACACTTAACAAAATGGAGGCCATCAAAGAAACAATTTCACAAATGAACAAAACTTTTCACTTGAAGCTGGCTGAATTTGAGAAAAGGCAGGTTAAACTCTCTTCGCCTTCATCTGCTGATGCTGCTAGTCTTTCAGCAGACTTCTCAAACTTTAAGACTTTTGTGATCAGTGCTCTCCGTACACTCCAGACTCAAGTTGAGATGAATTCAAAGATGATTGACACCTTAGAAATGCATAGCCGTAGAAAGGTGCTTCTTTTGCATGGTGTATCTGAAGAAAAGGCTGACATCTCAGCTGTCATCATTGAGACAGTAGTAAATAAGTTAAAGCTGGTTGGTTTTAAGGCAGAAGATGTGTCCCGTTGCCACAGAATGGGTCGGATGTCAGATACTGGCAGGCCTAGGCCTATATTATTCCAACTGACAAACTATTCAATGCGCATGAAGGTCTGGGCTGCCAAGAAGAATCTCAAGAGTTCGGGCATTACGTTGTCCTTTTCCATTCCTCACGAAGCCACGACACGACACATTCATGCTGGCACGGCAGAAGTTTGGTGTTTCCAAGTGCTGGACGCATGAAGGCTCTATCTTTGTGCTGGATGGCGACGGTGTGCGGCATCGAGTATCATGTACAACGGATCTTGAGCAAATCAGCGTGCAGGCCGCCACGAGCTCCGTCGCAGGCTCGAAGGAACCGCCTGTGGCAGTACTTAAGGAACCTTCGGCATCCGCAAGAACAAGACGTGTAGCCAAAAAGTAACGGTACATCATAACATTTCATTGACGAATTGAATCTTGTTATCAACAAAGATTATTCTGCTGTGCACCTACTGTGGGTACTTATGACTTTAGTGGTTTTTTTGTGTAAAACTCCAAACGAAGTACCTATATGAAGGTATCCTTCGTTAATTCTCAAAAAGTTAGCACATACATTTTATTTTGTAACTTTTTTGTCACTGACTGACATTCGCTATTAATTATGTCAATATTATCGTCAACTGTCATTGTCAACTTGTGACCATAAATTTTGTTTAGACTCGAACAGTTTGTACATTTACAGTTCGTCAAGTATTTGGAAGCACTTTGTTATTTTTACGTAAGATGTTATATGTTGTTGTACACTTTTCATATAAAAACCAGCAGGTACGTTGTATGAGTAAGTAGGTACCGCCTACTTGCATATCTATATATATATTTTATATATAATTTTATTTATTTTATATATATTTGTAATTAAATATATTTTATTTAAATTGTTAAATGTTGAACATATTGAGTGACAATGTTGATAATGACAATTATTCATCTTTATCATCGTCCTGCAGTAATGACAGTTTTTTAAGTATCCCTTCTCTTTCTGAAACTTTAGAATCACACTTTTCTGATGTACCTAAAAACCTTAACGTTATTCATATTAATGCGCAGAGCATTCCGGCTCATTTCCCTGATTTGCTGACGTCATTTCAAAATAAGAATGTTCACGCTATTCTAGTCTCCGAATCTTGGCTGAAGCCATCTCTTCCTTCAGTATCATACACCTTACCAGGGTTCAATCTCATTCGCAATGATCGGTCATTTGGCCGCGGTGGTGGTGTAGCTATTTATATCCGTGCCCATATTCCCTTCACTGTAATAAGCACATCAGCTCAACCACCTGCCCCAAATGCTGGTGAACACCTTTTTATTGAAGTTCTTCTCTCCCATTCTAAAGTACTTCTTGGAGTCTACTATAGCAATTCAGATAGCAACAATTACTTCTCGTCCTTTGAAAAGCTCATAACAGACATTATTCCGTCCTATAGGCATACAATAGTTATGGGTTATTTCAACACTTGCCTTTTAAAACATAACAGTCGCACTACTTCATTAGAGACCCTAATCAAAGCTAGCAACATGCATATCCTCCCGGTGCGACTCATCACTTTCCGAATTCAGTCCCTTCACTTTTGGACCTTATTATGGTGTCGTCATTAGAGCTTGTTGCTAAGTATGGTCAGTGTTCGGCTCATGATTTTTCCTACCATGATCTGATTTTCTTATCCTACAAGATCCGTCCTCCTAAATCTAGACCTACAATTATTCTGCAACGTAATTTTAGTGGTATGAATCAAGATGCATTTTTGGATGACGCTAAAAAGGTTGATTGGTCTCCAGTTATAGAGTCTGATTCAATTGACGACAAAATTGAAATATTCAATTCTATTATCACCCAACTCTATGACGTTCATGCCCCATTAAGATCTATTAAAATAAAACATACACCTGCGCCCTGGCTTACTGAGGATATACAAATATTAAGACATAAAAAAACAGTTGCGAAAACAAAATATAAGTGTATTCCAACAGATGTGAACAAAACCCGATACACCAAGGTACGGAATCACTGCAATTTGGTGTGTAGAGATGCACAAAGACGCCATATTCATGAGTCTGTTCAAGAAAAGGATCCAGCGAAAGTATGGAAGTTTCTTAGGTCTTTAGGGGTTGGTAAATCTCACCAAGAATCCATTCCCAAAAATCTAGATATAAATTCATTGAACCAATACTTTGTCTCATCGTCTTATATAGACGATTCGTCAAAATATGATACTCTACAATTTCTTTCTAACGTTACAACCCCTGACCTTTCTTCATTCGTCTTTAGTCAATTCACCGCTTGTGATGTTAAGAAAAGCATATTTTCTATATCTTCAAATGCTGTTGGAATTGATGGAATAAGCCGAAATATGCTGGTTCCTATTTTAGACGTTCTTCTTCCAACACTGTGTCATATTTTTAACTTTTCCATATTAAATAGTAAGTTTCCTTCATTATGGAAGGATGCACAAATAATCCCTTTGCCGAAAAAATCTAACCCCAAATCTCATTCAGAATATCGCCCAATTTCAATACTTCCTTTCCTATCGAAAGTACTCGAACGATTAGTTTATTACCAAATTAACAGTTTTCTCACTCACAACGATCTTTTAAATCCCCTGCAGTCTGGCTTTCGTCCAGGACATAGCACACTTACTGCACTCCTCAAAATTACTGACGATATCCGTCTAGGGATGGATAACGGCCAGTTAACTGTTTTGACACTTTTAGATTTTAGTAGTGCGTTTAACACTGTTGACTTTGACATCCTTCTTGCAATTCTTCGCTCAATCAACATATCTCCAACGGTGATTGACTGGTTTCATTCTTACCTGTATGGTCGCCGGCAACGAGTTCGCATTGAAGATCGTTTCTCTTCATGGTGTGACACTTCTGCCGGTGTACCTCAGGGTGGCGTATTATCTCCTCTTCTTTTTTCTATTTTTATAAATTCAACATCTCGAAATATCTCAGCATCCTACCACCTCTATGCAGATGATCTTCAATTATACCGACAAGCAACATTGCTTGACCTATATGAAGCAGTGAAAGCAACTAATGAAGATCTGTCTCTAATAATGGAATGGAGCAAAGCTTATGGCCTAAAAGTTAATCCACTTAAAACTCAAGCCATTTTAGTAGGAAGTTCCCGCTTAGTCTCGAAGGTAGGCTGGGACTCACTACCGCGACTGGTGTTTGATGGAGTGACCGTCCCTTTTAGTAAAACTGTCAAAAACCTGGGTATTACTCCCCAGTATTACTCCCCCCTTACTTATTGACCAAAGCTTAACATGGGATCCTCAAATAGCTACCACCAGCCGTAAGTTGTTTGCAGCCGCAGGATCCTTACGGAGACTCCGAAACTTTCTACCAACTACCACTAAAATTGCGCTTGCACAATCTCTTTTACCCCCTATTCTCGATTATGCTGACGTCTGCTACCTTGACCTAACCGAAGAGCAACTGAATAAACTTGAGCGTCTCCAAAATTTTTGTATAAGATTCATATATGGCTTACGCAAATATGATCACGTCTCCGATTTTCGTAATAAGCTCAAGTGGCTCCCTATTCGCCGTCGCCGGAATGCTCATATACTATCTCTCCTTTACAGTATTTTGTTCCATCCTTTATCCCCGCGCTACCTCAAGGAACAATTTAAATTTCTTCATTCTACTCATTCTCTGTCTTTACGGTCATTAGAAAACTTAACGCTACAACAACCTGCAACTAAAACTACTTTCTACCACTATTCCTTTGCCGCTGAAGCTGTCAGACTGTGGAATCCATTACCGCTAGAAATTAAACGTTCTCCTTCATTGAAATGTTTTAAGGATCAGGTTAGAAACTATTATCTCTTGCTCTAACTTTCTATAATAATGGACACAATGATACAAACATATTTTTTAATTTAATTATGTGTTTAACATATAGCAAATTATATGTATATATATTTTCGATTATATATTTTTAAATTATATATGTATGTTTATGTCGTATTTATGTATTTATTATAATAATAAAGTATTTAGGCTTAATATATATTTATATATATGAGTATTGATTTAGTTTTGTAGTTTTTAGTTAATTAGTTAATAATTTGGAAACATCAACTATTTATGCATAGAATTTATTTAGAATATGAGACACCCCAACCAATATTTGGACCATATCCTTTATTGATGGGTTGTCTGGAAGAGATCGCTCTGAGCGATAAGACCGCCCATTGATACACTTGGTTTTATGTTTTAGTGATAAGTTTATTTTTGTTATTATGGTGTTGTCAATAAAGTGTTATCTATCTATCTATCTATCTTAAGGCCTGGTACAAAACAACACAACGTAGGTTTAAAACTTTTTTATTATCTTTGGTTATTATTTTCACTTATACATTATCTCTATTGTACATGACATTACTCATATTTATTTTGCACTTTAAATCAGTAACTATTTTTTTATTGAAACACTTGAGTTGCAAATAACATTCATATTTTATACGTCCTTATCTTTTATCTTAACACCGAAAAGAAATTGTATTTGAAATCATTTACACAAATCTATACTATGTAAAATATAAACGAGAGCGTATTTACGTGCGCGACTCAGAACTTTTCAAATGAAACATCATTGAGTAAATGGCTGATAATGATTGGTAGATATAAATTTAGGGAAGAAGTTGAATTAAGTATACTACTTAATTCAACTTCTTATATATTTTACTTTCAATTCGTTTATATTTTACACTACTTTTCACACTCGCTCACAGTGAGACCAACACTCAACCAAGTATGTTTTGTCAATTAGGCCTTCTCCAGAGGAACTCTAAATTCCCATTTGCTACAGAGTTGTCTATACGATTATCCTTTAGAAAGGGGCGTTGGAATTTATAGTTCTCTGGTTTAGTCCATTAGGGTGGTACACCTAAGTTACTGTGTGTTAGTGTCTGCTTTCAGGAAGATCTACTGCTGCTGTTAATGTCACTGTTTGTGCGGAAAGAGTAACAAATTACGTTTCAACTGAGCAAATTGCTCCAAAATTATGGATGTCGTGTTTAATCTTTTATTTTATAAGGTTCCGTTCCCAAAGGGAAAAACGGAACCATATTAGCGAGAACTGTTTGTCCGTCCATTCGTATGTCATGGGTAAAAGGAATTAATTACAAATCTGATCTCAAGGTAATGTTGTATGTATATATGTTATTATATGTAGGTATTTGTTATTTATGTTTTAAGTATAGGATAAGCAGTTTATGATATATGTGTTGTGCTAATTATAATGTTTATAGTTCATATGTTTTATTAACTTTTTTTTTATTGCTTATAGGTAAGCCTTTGACCACAATCTCACGTGATGGTAAGTGATGATGTGGTCGAAGGTGTTAACAGGCCTAACCTAGAATGGACACCCTAAACCGCAATATTGAAAATCTTCTCCATGCAAGGTTGCCTGTAAGAAATTACTTAAGCCAAGAGACCGCCCATTGTCCAATCTAATGTTTTAATTTGTTTCTAATATTTTTATTGTTTAACTTCAGATTGTTGAGCAATAAAGAATTTTGTATTGTACGTATGTAGAAAGTTGACTCAAAAACGACTATTTGACTAGAAATTACATCAAATTACTTTTCACTGGCGCACCCAGTAACCGAAAAGGTAACCGTAAAAATATTTGAACCCTGCTGAGGTCTTTTCGTCTGGAGCTCAATGAGTGGAGTAAGAAAATATAATTTTAATATATATTTTTTTATTCATTTTCATATATAGCAATGCTGCGCTGCGGCTACTTCGGCGGAGCAACTCAAGCGGCGCAAATATTCTAACCTCGGTATGGGTTACATATTTGAGCCGTTTGGTGTAGAAACGTTGGGTTCGTGGGGCCGGGAGCTCATCGTATTTTCCAAAACCTATCTGAGCGCTTGGTCAATGCGACGCGTGATCAAAATGCTGGCACATATTTGGCTCAACGAATAAACATAGCATCAACGGGGCAATGGTGCCAGCATGCTGGGCACGCTGCCAACTGGGAGTGGGCTGGAGCATTTGGACTGCCTATGAGTCTGCTATGACTTATATAGGTTGTCTAAATGCTTTTATTGTAGTAGCTGTAGTGTTGTATATAGTTCATAGTATTTTGTTTAATAAAGGCATACCGCCGAAAAAAAAAATATATAGAGTTATATTTTGTATCTAAAAAATTATATCAAGATGTAAGTTGTCAATATTTATACTATTTTTCTTACGTGGTCTATATTAAACTAGAACAAAGAGTAAATATTGGACTAGAAATTATATCAAATTATTTTTCAGAGGAGGCTGCTGCTTGACACTTACTTGGTAATTTTTTTAAGGATGGAGGCCTGTAAATCTTTATGTATTTTGAATTATTTTTGTAATATGGTCTGTTTAAAACTTCGTTATTGTAAAAGTCCATAGTGGCACTTTTATCTAAGGTCGGTAAAATAAAGATATTATAGGTGTCTAATAAAAATATGCGTACAAGCGTGATTTAATATAATAATAATGTTAATAATAATGTTTATTTTTTGCATCAAGGACATGTAACATTAATATACATAGTAGCTTAGAACATAGGTATTCATTATAGCATACATACTAGTTACTTTATAATTAAAGCATTAATTAAATAACAATAATTCATTACATAGTTCTCTAGCTTTTGCAGTAGGATTCCCTGTGTTTGCGATAGCTAGTCTCTTCCAAGGATTCAACAGAATAAGTTAATTAGATACATGAAACTTTGCACATGCATTTTTATAATGTAACAAGCACATATCTATTGTTAAACTGCAATCTATGCCTACAACAGATGTAGTTCTACATGAGACATAAAGTTTTTAGGTGTCATGTGCCTACACACTTCACCGGCACTCATACCCTTTAAACAGGAATACAGTAATGTGATTTTTTTAAATGTAATTATGACGGAACAAGCTCGAGGCCCACCTGATGTTAAGCGGACGAACCTCAGCCTATAACACATGCATTTCGTCACAGTCACGAATTGCACTGTGCCCGTCACCTTGAGACTCAGTTGTTAAGTCTCATGTGCCTGTAATTTCACTGGCTCTCAAGGACTGCTGCCGGAACAAACCATTAGATCCTTTGCGACAGATTTTCAACTTGAGGGTGGTCGCTAGCCAGGCAGTCCTTCGCAAAATGCCCTTCCACCATGCGGTTACTGCTTAAAGGTAGAAGTAGGTATGATGACAGTACTATAAACAATTAGCTACAATAAACAATTATCTATATATTCAAAACTGTTTTTGCTAGATATTTCGATAACCAATATTAATTATTTTAGGTATATACATACAAAATCTTGTTCCATTAATAAATATAACTGTATCAACTAGATTGTTCACGGCTGAATTAAGAGGACTGATTACACATGAAGAGGGTCTTTGCCATAATTCGCACGCTTGACAGGCGTCTTGAGGAATGCATGAAGTAAGTAGTTCCTCAAAAGGCTGCCCGCCTTCCATTATTTTAGCCTTAGTTACCGCTTGCAACAGCAGGGTGAGTTGGGGGGAGGTGACATTCTAGCCCGGCACCCCACGGGCATAAGTATAATAGTATCATCAATCAATTATTCTTAATAAGTAGTACTATAAAAAATGAGGTTTGTAAATTTCTACCCCGATAAATATAATTACCACGCTTTAACGTATATCCACAATAACGTCCACATTTTATCGCACAAATTACAAACCAAAATTTGACAATTAAGTAATTGAACCAAAATCATCTAAATAAATGGAAATTGAGGCTCAGTAAATGGTTATTAATAGGTATATATGCAAAAGTTGATTCAGTTATTTGTTACCCCATAAACAGCTGATATTTCTAATATTGCTGGCAGCTTTGAAGCAGTGATGGCTCTGTGGCATTGGCTATGGACTGCCGCGCAGCAGGTCCATGGTGCGAATCTCATCGCAAACTTGAGCTTCACCGCATGGTGAAAGGGCTTTTTGCGAATGCCCGCCTGGCTAGCGACCACCCTCAATTTGAAAATCTGTCGCCAAGCACCTAAGGGTGTGTTCCGGCAGCAGTCCTTGAGAGCCAGTGAAATTACAGGCACATGAGTATTAACAACTATGTCTCTAACTGACTAAGGTGACGGGCGCAGTGCAATTCGTCACTTGTGACGAAATGCATCTGTTATCGGCAGAGGTAACCGCTGATCATCATGTGGGCTTCGAGCTTGTTCCGTCACAATAACATAGAAAAAAAAATGCCATAATGCTTACGCTGAGCGTACCTTGGGTATCGAAGTTAACAGTTATTTAGAAGGCGCTGCTTTCCACCTTTTGGTTTTTTCCCTTAGTCGCCTCTTATACCTACGGGAAGGAATTTATTTATTTATTTTATTAATCCACAGCTCTTAAAATTATGTGTACATTACAAAAATACTAAAACTTACAGCCAAAAACGGACTAACATTTTATATGTATCAGGTATTACATTCAACGTGTTAAATAAACAATACTAATTAAGTTTACACTATACGACAATACATAGTATACTATATGAGCACATTTGTATGAGGGTTTGATGAGAGTGTATGTGAGTGTATTTAAGTATAGAAGGTGAATTTGTGGTGTGAAAATGCATGAGTGTGTATCAATGATAATGTAATTTAATTTAATTTGTATCTATTGGCCTTTGTTCTGCAAAACGTGTAAAATTAATTTTCTGAACGCTTGTCTGCTAGAGCAGAAAATGTCGGTGGTATCAAACATTTTATTATAAGTTCTAAGGAGGCGGCTTGCAACTGCATTATTTGTGTAATTAGTTCGAGTCGGGGGTGTTGAAAATAAATTGGTATGTCGAGTACGGATTCTTGGGACGCAAAATCTTAAAATAAGGTTGCTTAGGTCAATGCTGTCAATTTTACTATTACAGATATTGTACAGAAACATCATATCTAATAAAATTCGCCTGTCTTCTAAAGGTGCTATGTGATGAAAATTACAAGAATCAGAGTAGTTATTAAGTTTAGTGAATGTTCTGTAGTTTAAATGTTTTAAAAATTTTATTTGTATTTTCTCTATTTCTTGAATGTATGTTACATAATGGGGGGTCCATATATTACTACAATACTCGAGTACAGAGCGGACGTATGAGAAGTAGAGCGTTTTAATACAAGCTGTGTCAGAAAAAGGCTGACTAACTCTTAATACGAAACCTAAGGATTTAAAGGCTTTGCTAACCATACTCGTAATATGCTCGGAGTAGTCGAAATTGGAATGCACTTTAGATACCGGGGAAGTGTTATTTTATAGCGGAACAAGTAACGGCCACCACATTAACGGCACGGGATTTATTGTTCAGAAAAACGTACTGGGGAATGTTTTACGTTTCGATGCAGTCTCCGACAGGCTGTCTGTTTTAAGAGTGAAAGGACAATTTGCGAACTACTCCATAGTGAACGTATACGTACCAACTGAGACATCGGATGAATCGGCAAAAGATGGTTTTTACGAGGAACTGGAAACCGTATACGACGCAGTACCGGAGTATGACGTAAAAATAGTAATTGGCGATTTCAATGCTCAAGTGGGAAGGGAACACATATTTTTACCAACGATCGGGACTCATAGCAAACATTTGCATTCCAATGATAATGGCATCAGGCTTATCAGTTTCGCGGCATCAAAATCCTTAGCAGTGAAAAGTACAATGTTCCCACACAAAGAGATCTACAAAGGCACTTGGAAATCCGCTGAAGGTTATACTATCAACCAAATTGATCACGTGCTCATTGACAACAGACATAAAACCGTCATAGAGGATGTAAGAGTATACAGAGGAGCAGACTGTTGCTCTGACCACTATATGTTAATTGCAAAATTAAAAGCTAGGATTAAAATATCTAGAAACCAAATAAAATCCCAAGAAGCTAGAATAAACATTGATAACATTAAGGACAAAACATTGCGGGATAAATTTCAATTAGAACTGAAAAATAGTTTCAAAGATTTAGAATTATTAGATAATATTGATGACGCGTGGGACACATGTAAGAATACCATCAAAGATGTAGGGCTACGAGTTTTAGGGAATATCAGACGTAAAAAAGCAGAAAATGGCTTACAGACGAATGTAAAGCTTTAATTGAAGAAAAGAGAAAGCATAGAATACTAGCAGAACAAGACAATAAATGGAATGATAAATATAAAGATTTAAAATGCCAAACTAGGAATCTAATACGATCCGCAAAACGAGAACACATGGACAGTCTAGTAGACAATATGGAAAAACTGATAAGGTCAAATGAGTCTAGAAAGTTTTATAAGGAGGTCAAGTCTGTTAAGATCGGATACCAGCCTGTGAACCAATTTTTGGAAGATGAAGTTGGAAATCTTGTGACAGATACGACCAAAGTCAAAGATATATGGCGAGACTATTTCCGGTCTCTACTTAACTGTCCACGACCAGCTCAGGGGATCCAAGAACTGCGGCCACCAAATGAAGAAGCAGTTGCGCCGCCGACACCCGAGGAAGTCAGGAGAGCTATATTGAGCCTTAAAAACAATAAGTCACCAGGAATTGACAACATTCCCGCAGAACTGTGGAAGTATGGTGGAAAAGCAGCTCAATCCATGATATATGAGCTAATGGCTAAGATTTGGAAAGAAGAAAAAGCACCATCTCAGTGGAACATTGGAGTCATATGCCCAATTCACAAAAAGGGGTCTAGAAAGAAGTGCAGTAATTATAGAGGGATAGCTCTGTTACCAACGGCATACAAAGTGATGTCTTTCGTGTTGCTAAGAAGACTGGAACCATACGCTGAGACTCTAATAGGTGATTACCAGTGCGGGTTTCGGCGCAACCGTAGCACCATAGACCAGATCTTCCTACTACGACAACTAATGGAAAAAAAGTGGGAGTATGCGCAGGGCATCCATGCACTGTTTGTAGACTTTGCAAAGGCATATGACAGTATAGATCGAGAGGCGCTTTACACTATCCTAAGAAACTTTAATATACCGTCAAAGCTCATAAGGATGATAAAGGTTGCTACAGGCGAGAGTAGAATCTCAGTAAGAGTTGGCGCAGGCTTGACTGAGGAGTTCGGCATTCTTAGTGGGCTAAAACAGGGTGATGCCTTGTCACCCATGCTGTTTAATTTAGTTCTCGAACACGTCATACGAAACGTTTTACTATTAGATGGCGGAGTAAAACTGAATGGACAGCATCAGGTGGTAGGGTACGCGGATGACTTGGCTCTACTGGGCGAACGTAAAAAACATGTGGCGGAAGCGGTCGAGGTCCTGGAAAAGGAAGCAGAGAAGGTAGGCCTGAGAATCAATCGAGATAAGACGGAGTACATTTATATGCGCCGTTACAAGAACACGCGTATCCCTAGGGTAGGTCTTAGTGTAGGTAATAATGTCTACAAGGGAGTAGACAAATTCAGATACCTGGGATGCACTATAACCGACACCAACACCAGAGAGGAAGAGATTGAGGTCAGAGTACAAAATTCCCTCCGTTGTAGTGCAGCCCTACACAAGATCTTAGTGTCCAAGCTCCTCAGCAAACGTACAAAAATACGGATATATAAAACAGTCATTAGACCAATCCTCATGTACGGGTGCGAAGCTTGGACACTCACTCAAAAGGAAGAGAACAAGCTGCTTGTAACAGAGCGCAAGGTACTCCGTAAAATTCTTGGGCCGGCCCGAAGAGAGGACGGAAGTAGGAGAGTCAGGAAGAACGCCGAGATTGAAGTTCTAGTGGCCGAGCCCAACATTATAGGCGAATTGAAAGCACACCGACTTCGCTGGCTCGGCCACGTGGAAAGAATGGGAGAGGATCGCGCCATAAAACGGGTATACCTGGGACAACTAAAAGGCCGACGGCCGGTCGGGCGCCCCAAGTACCGCTGGAAGGTCCAGGTTGAGGATGACCTGCGAAAACTGAATGCAATCCAGTGGCAAAAAAGAGCACAAGACCGCAAGGAAAGGCGTCTCTTGTTATCGGAGGCCAGGATCCAGCTTGGGTCGATGCGTCATCGTAGTAAGTAGTCGAAATTCGAATTTGAATTATTCCTAGGTCTTTAACTGATTCCGTTTTACGTATAGTATTATAATTATTTAATAGGAATTAATTTGCGTGTAAAACTAATTTTTTAGGAATTAGATTGTGTTACTCTTTGACATAAAGATATTTTAGGTCTTGGATTATTTTAGCCGTGGAACTTTAAAAAACATCTTGTAAGACAGTCAGGCAGAAAGGTCAATTAGATGGAGATTGGGACTTGCGCCTGATAATTAATACGCTGCAAAGTATTACGTAGATAACTTTGCTTTTGTGAAAATGAATTCGAGAAATGTTTTTTTTTATTAGCCAATAGCAATCTTTTAGATATGTGTTAATTTTATATGAAAAAATAATAAATAAATGCAATAAATCAATGAAATAAAAACTTCCAGTATTTTTACCTTAGTCGTTTTTTTTCACTCTTATTAAGTAGTAGGTACTTACGAGATCGATTTTCATTCATTGTCAACGATTACATCATCAAGATAGGAAAATATTTTTTAGTTTTTGGAGTGTAACTCAAAAACGGCTTGATCGATTTTGATAAAATTTAAATAGGACCAAACCACAAATATCAGGTTTCAAACAAAAAAGAATGACCAAAATCGGTTAACTCAGTCAAAAGTTATGAGGTAACAAACATAAAAAACATACAGAGGAATTGAACCTCCTCTTTTTTTGGAAGTCAGTTAAAAAACAAAAAATTTTGGGCAAAAATTTTTTTACTAATAAATGGAACCGACTTTAACACTTAAAAGTTTGAAATGGCTTGTTGAAGTCGGTACCATGATAGTTCAAAAGTACTTATAATCACAATATTGTGCGCATGGTACCAACTTCGACAAGTTATTTCACACTTGGGTTTAAAGTTAGTTCCATTTTTTGATAAAAAAAAAATATTCACTAATTTTAGTGGTACAATTTGCTACTTACAACAGCACCGATTGTCATTCATTGTCAACGACTATATCATCAAGTATTTTTCAGTTATTGGAGTGTAACTCAAAAACGATTTGAAATTTGAATGGGATTAAACGAAAAGCATCAGCCTTCAAACAAAAAAAATCAGAATCGGTTTAACCAGTCTAAAGTTCTGAGGTAACAAAAATAGAAAAAATACATACAAATTGAGAACCTCCTAATTTTTTGAAAGTCGGCATCGACTGTACACGATGTCGAGTTTAGAGTTTTGTATCAGAATGGTACCGACTTCAACAAGCTATTCAAAATTTTTTAGTATAAAATGTCGTTTCTATTTCTTGTCAAAAAAATATATGTATTTAAAAACCGGAATGGGATTTCTAAGACAAGAAAACTAAAAAATATTAGATGTGGGGGCGGTAATAGGTAGGTTTGTTAAAAAATACTTATATCACAATAGGTAATAGAAGCACACTTTGCATTCTGCGGGTAAGCATTTTACTCTGTGACACAGTGCGTCCGTCAATGGCATCGATTGCATGAGTTGGTTACTTAATTATATATTTGCTATGATCTTTTTCTTGGCATGATAAGATAGGTGGTACGATCACGAAGTAGCGTAGGTCCGTCGTCTAGTAATGCATGAGCGGCACTGACCGCTCGTTCCTCGCACCGCGCAAGGGCCCCACAGTTGCTTGGAAGTAAAAGTCGTAACCGCCAAAAGGATATCATTTAATTTAGAGAGTACCATTTAAGTAACCTTTTTTTTGTGTTGGCAAAACTGTAGCACTACCTTTGTCATATTTTTTAATGTAAATATCAAGTCAATAAGTCAAATTGGTTCAGAGTAGAAGGCAAATATATGTCAAAATTGAGATATGTTTGTTATTGTTTTTCATCGAACAAAATTAAACAATTCAAAAAACAGTCCTGGTGCTTTTGTACATAATAAAATGAAAAAAATATATATGAATCCTAGCTTTAACATTTGAAAAGCAGTACGAGCTCAAAGATTCTGGTAGTGTTGATATTTATGAAAGAACAGCCTTAGTATAGGAGGCTCAGAGGTTCAGCAGCGGACGATCCGGTGGTTACAGTACATTATATATATATTTAAATATTATATATATGTAATAGTATTAATATAAGGATATGTTTAAGGTATTATGATGTGTGTGATATTTTAAATTTAGTACCATATAATATTAGTATTTATTGCTTATTTTAAGCGATATAATTATCTAGTAAATACATTAGTATAAATAGAAATAGTATAATAAAAACGATAGTGACGGGGTGTAGTTAAAACTTTAGTTCACCCAGTTCTATCGGTTTTACAAATCCTTTCCATCCAATGATTGCCTAGAAGAGATAACTTTTAGTAATAAGGCCCCGCCAATTGTAAAATTATCACTGTACATTTTAATTTCACCTCTTGTTTATTTTCTTGTGTGGTGTAACGATATTTTCTAACAACCTTTAGCAGATGCTTGGGACATTTAAGAATATAATAGTTATTTGTTATACAAGAGTGCAAAGTTGCTTTTTAACCGCGTGTTCAATTTTGATGACCGAGCAAGCGAAGGATTCTAAAATTTCAAAATTAGAATCCTGAGCGTTAGCGAGGGAATCTGTTCGGAAGGTGAAAAATCTTTGCACTCGAGTGCAACACGTAACTTTTCATTCCACCTCAGCGAGGAAATGCCGCGTAAAGAACCGCGTACAAAGCAAATTGAAAAAAGAACACCAAGAAGGTTCGGAGTCTGAGTTTTTAACAAATTAAAAAAAAGTTGTATGATATATTCGGCACCATAGAGGTAGCAGTAAATATGTTTAATGTTTTTTTTAATTCACAAACTTAGTGCACACGATGTTCTAAAAGTTTGGTTAGCTGTTCTAAACCGATCAGCTAAGTTAAGCAGCGTCCGCCGCGGTCCAAGGTCCGCGGTGACCGCTAGTGATATTACTACTGAGCGCTTTCGTGCTTTGGAGGGCACGGCAAGCCGTCAGTCCTGGTTGTGCCTGGTTGATGGCAGTTGTTATAGCAGAGTGGTTGGGCATTTGGCAAATGCCCGCCTGGCTAGCTACCACCCTCAAATACAAAATCTGCCGCCAAGCACCTAACGGTGTGTTCCGGCAGCTGTCCTTGAGAGCCAATAATTCTAGGTTAGCCTGACCAACATCTTCGATCACGTCATCACTTACCATCTTCTTGTGGGTGGTAGTAAGCCAGTCGGGCATTCGCAAAATGCCCACCATGCTGTAACGACTGCCATCCTTAGACAAGAACCGGGACCGACGGCTTAAGATTCCCTTCGAAGCACGGAAGCGCTCAATAGTAATGTCACCAGCGCAGCGGTCACACATCCAACTCATGACCGCGGCGGACGTTGCTTAACTTTGCTGAGCGGTTCAGCATGGCTAAGCAAACTTCGCTACGAGCGCTTCAAAATTCAAACCATTTGGTGTTGAGTCTACAACAAGCGGCTCAATATATTGGCAGTGTTTATAAAAACAACGTGAATCTGGCTGATTATGGGATAAATTCTGCTTAATTTCAATATCAGGACCCACCAAGTTAGGGAGAGAAAGGGACTTATTGCATCCATTGAATAGCTGAAAGGATTATCTTGTAAGCTCTGAAAAGGTAATGTCACAGAATAATGAAGAGCAGCAGAACCTGTTCGAAGCGATTCTGTTTGCAGGCTAAAATAGATAGGATTATACTTGGTATAAGCATGACAAAGGTAGGACTAGAAGGGATATTTTAAGATACGTTACTTATTTTGTTTACATTATACATTTTTATATAGAAAATAAAACCAAACAGTCGTTATCATAACTGTCAAGTCAATCTTCGATGCGAAGGGGTACGCAGTGATGTATGGGCGGTACTCATAATTTAATTAGCTATATTAGGTCAAATTTACTAGATGGCAAGCCCATATAATTTAAACCAGGCACAATCGCAATCCTATGACTGCTGTAATGTTAGGTACTAAAAATGCCAATGAGACAAACGAATTACAATAACACCTACCTATACGTTCCATATATCAAAACATGGACTTCGCAATTTGAATGTGGCTCCTACATATAGGACTGGGTTCATCAATAACTTCCTAGTTTATAAAGTGTAGTTATACAATAAAATAAAACGCCCTTAAATGTTATGTCTTCTCGTGGGGGCCGTATGAGTCGACTAAAGGTCTACCCTTAGTGGTATGGTGTGCAGCCGTGCCTCCTGAGATCTGCTCTTAGACTGCGATCTCCGAGACGCCTGCCAAGCGTCGGGATTATGGAAATCCCCCTAAATAAGGGAGGCTGTGTTCAGCACAATCTGACTGATACAGTTAAGTATTCAATAAAATATTGTCGGGTATCCTTGACTTACAAAATATATATAGATTCCTAATTTCATGGAGAATCAGAATGGCATAATGTGTTTGGCATAATGTTTGTTTGTTTATGCATCTGTTTGACATGGTTTTTGAATACGAGAGTAATAAAATCAACTTCATGATCTCATATTTTACATTTTTGTGCGTAATTTTAATGAGTTTAAATGTTAAGTCATTGTTGGTATTAAATAGTTATATAGTTAAATTATATCATAAACTAAAAGCTCAGTTCCAATACTAAATTTAAGTTATGGTTAAAATTTTCATATACAGACAAATAAATAGTTCTGCAGATGATCGAATCAGGGAGAGGTCGTTAGGTTATGTTGAATTTCTGGAGTATTTTATAATTCGGAATTTGTAATTTGTGTATAATTATAATATAGGATAGCAATTCGAGGGCTAAATATCGTATAAATAATTATTCTAATGTACATATTTAACGAAATGTTGTGCTTAAACATATTTTCGGTACATAGACGTTATGCGTAGTGATATTTATGGCGATAGCATTATGCTGTCGTAACTATCCAATATGTATTACCAATAAAGACTCAACTTAGCACATTGAAGAGAGTTTTTACACGATGGACAGCTTTTTTTAATCAAAATAAACATAAATCAAATTGCAAATATCGTACTAATTGACACAGCAAAATAAACTGCTGTTACAAATTAACTGGTGCTTGTGTTCGAATTCCCTCCTTACCAAAAACCTTTGGGTAAAATCAGCTCGAAAAATAAAGTGCAAAACGTAATTCTCCACAAACAACGGTAAAAGCGAACAAGTTCAAAAGTCCCACTTGACATCTGAATTGGAATAAATCAGCCCCACGGACTATGTGGTCAGACAGTCCCTCGGTTTAACTTTGGGGGCATGCATGAATAATTTTTGTGCCATTCTTTATGTACCCCTTTTGAGAAGTTTCGGGCAAAGTTGAGTGTATAAGGCGGCTTCAGCTAAATAGTTTATTTTCATTTAAAATAAATGCACTAGTCTTCATTTTTAAATTTTCAAACTAATACTTTATTAAAATCCTAATTTAATTATAGTGCAAAGTCCATGTATCGTCGCTCGATTTAACGACGAACTCCGAAAAGTGTCGAAACCACTAGGCTACGGTTGGGTTAGCTTGTCTTCCATACAATGATGCACTATATAAACTCCCAATAATGGCATCAATTAAGTAATAAAAATTAAAAGTACCTATTAAGTTGCCAAAATTAGTAAAAATTGTGCAGCTTTGTTCGTTTTTTTGACGCTTTATTATCCTGCCCGTAATAAACTCGCCTGTCATTTCGTTTTTAGGCATCATGCATACAGAACTTTATTGGAAATTCTTTCTTTTGTTTACATATTGGGATTGCTTGCACGTATAGACTGTTTTTCACCATAACTAATAATAATAATAATTTATTTCACAAAAATATACGTTATTACTTAATAACTTAGTTGCTCACAAACTTTTTTCTTTTCCCCATTTAACGATATCTCTTTTTAGCTCCATAAAAATGTCACTGTATTTTGATTTTTTATAGAATCAAAATATATAAATCAATTATTGTAGAAGGAGGTTCCTGCAGTGCTGTATGGAATCGTGCTATGATCGATTTATCTTACATGGAACCTTTTATGGCAGAAATATTATAACGTCAGGAACACTAACATATACTATGTGTTTTCTGTCGGCTAAAACTATGTTTTAATTTTACCTGTTAAACCCTTAAAATAGAAAATCATCAAATAATATTGACTTCTATAAATAATATATAAATAATCTTCACTTCCTAGTTCTTTTGACTATCAAAAAAATCTTTAATATTTTAGTACACTGCTTATCAAGCTATATAACCCAACTCCCTAACAAAAGAAGGTCACCCTAAAAAAGACCACCGAATGTGGTTGAAACTATAGTTGGAACTATCTGACTGTTCACGTGAGTTGTCCCGTATTATTGACTAAAATGAGGTCACCCAAAATTTTTACTTACAAATATATTCATATTGCAACTCAATTTCCTGTGAGATACAATTCTACTCACGAAAAAATAAAAGTTTTTGCAATATTGCTCCGCATTGCTTCTTTATATTCATTTTACGAGCTCGCTTAGGGGCTAACATTATTGGCATCGATATAACACGCGAGGCATCCCCCATGTCATGTCGCTGCCTCCAGGCGCAAGAAATTGCATGAAATACATCCTATGACACGAAACCACTGTATTTCTAGCTCCCCTGCCGTTTGATTTCCAGCGAAGTTATGGAAGTTGGGGGAGGTTGAGGGCTAAATGAGGGTTCTATGAAAGCTGGCAGTCATGTTCTTCGTGTGTGCATGGAACATCCCTGTAGGGCGTATTGGACGCAATCTGCGATACCTGACGTGGCTGGGAATTTCATTAGGTACAGTCTATTGACTGCTCATGACGAGCGCCTAGATTGAAGTGTGATTCCGAATGTTTACTGCAAATACGGTGCATTGTTTGCGAAATGGAAAGACTACTCCGTTTTGGATCTGTGTTCCTAATAGCAATCTATATATGCTCTGAAAATATCACGAGAATTGAAGTTTGTGGTCTAACCAAAGATTTTTCAGTTTAAGCAAGATCTTGTTTAAACATTGTTTTTAACTACGCGATTTTACATATTAGTACAAATAAATTTGTTTTGAATTAAAATTATTCGTAATATTAAAGTGACACTGATAGTTAGTATCCTTCAAGTGTTAGGTTAAATACCCGTAGGATTTCAGGTTCTAATGTCCCACTTCATTTATAGGTGACTGAGGGAAGGTTTCAGAAGGTGGGATGCAGTGCCTTCTGAGGAGCTGATATCTCACACTGCGGTCCCCAAGACACTTTCCAAGCATGGGGATTATGGCAAACCCTCCCTATAATGAGGAAGCCTGTGTTCAGCAGTCGATGTTCTGGTTGACGTGGTAGTGGATACCACTCATGGTGAAAACCCAGGTATTGGTAACAATGGTTATCAATATGACGTTAATCGGCCTATAACACAAATATCTACAATTTGTGTAGTTTCGCCAGTAAGCTATAAATGATAAAATTCACTTTTATAGGAAGATCTGACATACTTATTTATTATTTGAAAAATTACAATGTCCAAAAAGGTGTTACGGCATCGTTTATCAATTGATGATACGATTAGCAAAATAATCTTTTTTAATTACAATTAATTTCTTTTATTAATTTCTAATTACATACACAATATTTTACCACGCGTGGTTTAAGTAACATGGCTTAGGAAAATTATCAGGAAAATTGCTTTGAAATTTCTCACCTTTTTGAGTCTATATATAAAGATAATATATAATTATAAGTAGAAATCGAAAAGAACGCATTTATCATAACGTGACAACGCGGCCGGCATAGAGACGAAACAGTTATTAGAAGTTGAGAACCAGTAATTCTAGATTAGCTTGAACATCATCTTCGACCACATCATCACTTACCATCAGGTAAGAAAGTGTTCAAATGTTGATGTAAAAAAAGAAATAAAATAATAATAATATATGCTCCATTCATAATAGTATAATCTCAAAACACAATATAATTTAATTCAGATGCAATTGTTAAAAATCTATTTACCTTATGTTTGTTAGTGTTTTACCACAAAAATATAAGCTAAAGTTTTTTGTACTTATAGTTGTAAAAACTCTTTTGAACTGTAAAGAAACATATTTACGTTAGAAATAAACTTTTCTCTCAACTTATAATTAACGAAAGGCAACCCATTAGAAGTCTCTCGAAGATTCACATCCACACTCGAAGTCCATTCATTCAGAAGTTAGTCTCCATCAATACAGACTGCTGATACTGTAGAAAGGAATTAGAAACTCTGTAACAGAGTTATGGAGAAGTTGTTTGAGACGCGGGTCGGTAGAACATTCTTTGTTCAGACTGTGGTTTTTCAGACAATGGGTGCTAATCAAACGTTACCCGCAAGTGTAAAATGAAATCCTAACAAACATCTCTTAAGAAATGTAAGCACATCGTAAAAGTGTTCAATTTTCGTTGTTGTCGATTTGTTTACCTATTTTTATTGGAAAATGCAATAAAAAATTTGTAGATATCCTTTTTAACTGTTGTCGTATTTATTCTATGCTTAATATTTTGCCCATTCTTCGGTTAATCTAAGATTTTAAACTTTTGGACCGTAATAAATAGCTAGCTAGTAAAAGTTTCACTAAATATGTGGTATTGTGGAGTATATGCTAACAATTAATAAAAAAAATAACAAGTACAAAACTATGTAACGGAGTCCCCATTAGAGTGTTTTATTAAAAATGATTCTTTTTTGGATTTTGATTATATAAATCATATCATGAAAGCATTAATTTACCCTATACAAAATAAAAATTAAAGAAACGGTATAAGTGCGAATTACAACCGCGCCTAGAATACTGAAGTACTATGACCCTGGGCTAACCTAGGACATCGATATTCTTACAAAAAGCTCGGTTTTACGATGATAGCTGATATATACAACCTCACCAGATGGTAAGTGATGATGTAGTCGAAAGTGTTAATAGGCTCCATTTGAATGTACTGGCTCTCAAAACAGTTACTAGAATATATATACCCTTAAGCGCTTAGTGACAAGGTTTTTTACTCTGGGTTAATATCTTGCCAGGCAGGCATCCGCAAAATACTCTTCTACCATTCTAAAAAGTTCAAGCAACGACGAAATTCAAATCTTGGACCTTATGACCGTTAGACAAGAGTCTTTATTACTGGGGCATCACTGCTTCAAAACTCGATCACTCAATGAAACATTCAAATATTGTATTCAATTGTAATGGACTCCAAAGATGGAAATATTACCTATATATCGGTTATTGCTCAAATTTAAACCGAAAACGTTGCCAACACTAAGAATATAAAAATGTATATTTAATGAACAGACAATCTAAACAACAGTTAACACTTTGGATTCAGTTAAGAGACACAATTTACAACTCCTCTTGCCAGATGTAGAGGAAACTTTGCACTCCGACTTCCTTTAGACAGTAGTAATGACCCAAGTTCAGTGTTTTTCTTGTCACGGCCCACTTCTCCACGATTTACCACTACTGGCCTTTGTTTTTTGTTGCGAATATATAAAATAATTCACAGAAACTTTTGGCCAGTTTATGCGATGAACAAAGAAAAGTTTGAGACTCAAAAGATAATGAAGTTAGAAAAAAGGACTATAAGAATCGCAATCTTTGAATCCTTTTTTGGACTCCGTACTAGAAAATGGGATCCTATCATCAGGGATCAGCACTAAATATTAAAATTAAAAGGGGTACTAATAACGTGTTTTTTTTACGTTTGTATTGTCCCCTATTGTTAAAACGGTAACAATCAAACCAACAAATGACAATAAATAATAAAAAACAGTCCAGTGGTGGGACTCCTACTTACGAATGTCGAATAGTGGACCTAGCGCGAATATTTGCGTAAGAGTAAACTAACCATATCATTGACGTATACAAACTATGAGTTATCTGTGCGGGAGTTATGATAGATGAATGACAGTTTGTGCTGTAGCCCTAGCACGAATAACTTGCGAAAACGTATCCGTTTCGTTAACGTATTGAAATGTCACCATTTTGTAAAGGATTTGATCAGCGCCCCTACAATGCGTAAAAGGAACTAAATTTTGGCAGATATGAAAGGTTTTGACATCTAACGTGTCGAGATTTTAAAGTGAACGTTTCGTCACGTAGAATGTTTTATATGTGAGCTCGAAAAAATAGAACACCAAAATTGTCAAATATAAATCATTGAGGACTTTGTACAGGCTGAAAAAGAATTCAAACTTCTTTTGGAATGAATCATTAGCTCTTAGAAAGAAGGTACAATTAATTTGTTTTACGCCGGATGACTTCACTTTTGTAATCCTATCGAGTTCACGTTAGCCAACAAATGATGCGTTGTGCTGACAATGTGCTATAATCGCCTACGTTACGGACTATCGAAATGTTCGTGCTAGTTCCATTGTAGGATATAAAAATATTTATGTGTGATATATACGGAACCATCAAACGGTGTGCGGATCTACTCGTGCCTGTCGGGTTATATTCCTTGTATTATATGCTTTATTCTTAGTTTTGAATATAAGGAAGCTTGAGAGACTCATATCATGCGACTCATTACGGATTATGTCAATATAGGTATATAGCAGCTTCGCAAACTTTCACTGCTTGAATTTGTATTGACATTATATTGAAACTTGCGTGAATTGTTGAAGTACTTATCTAAATTCCTATTTTTATCCATTATTGCTGTTATTTTGCTTGATTCATAACTATGGGACCGCCTCTCAAAAATCTGTTCCTACGCCTAATATGGGAATAACCATGATGATCACCATATTTCATTATGAGACCAATATATGCATTCGCTTGTTATGTATAATACTCTTGTTTTATGCCTAATAATGAGTATCTTACTTATCTTAACTTAAAATTGGTAAAAAATGTCTTTTCTGTCAATCGTCACGTGTATATTTTCACAACTATATATTACGCCAAACTTATCCCAGTGCACATCTGTGTTTATACATTCTCATACAAATAATTATGAAGCAACATTATGGTTAAGGAAAGATTATGTTTCAGGAATTACAAAATCTATTAAACAGAACTTACAAAATCTATTACAAGATGGGAATGATTTATCAATCAGATAAAAATATCAGATAAAATAATAACCGACCAAATTTTAAACAGATTCGTTTTTCTTAAATATACCAATGCTACTTCTTTTTATATTAGTTGTCTATTTAAGTACATTTATTCTCATGAATAGTGACTATATGATATTTGAAAAACTAAACCATAAATCAAATAGTTTTGTATTACATATTTGATTTAAATATAAAAAAAACAAGCGTGTTCATTATGATTTTATCTTTTTATTTTGCATGTCTATATGTGCAGCTGTCGAATGACGGATTCGGGATAAGTAACCCAACACAACCCGTTGGGTATGAACAAACTTCTTTGCACATAAATAAATTAAAGGTTTGTGTTTTTAGAAAGTGCTCAAAAAAGGGACAAAACAATCCGATATATCCATTAAAAGTTTAAAGGTTCTTTGCTCACAGAATTGTTAAAATGCCTCTTCAAGGTCGGACTTTTTCATTTGAACTGCTACTGTAGTGTTCATTAGATCAAATTAGACCCCGGTGTCTAAAGATCGTTGCGTCCGTTAGAGTCAAATTAGACACCGGGGTCTAGTAGAACCGTTCGCAACGTTCAGCCTTATATCTCCAAAACTAAGCCGTATTTTTGAACAAAACTTTCTATGAAATGAAGAGAATGAAACAAAGAATGCATTGGGGTGCTTAGTCAGATCTGTGCCCGAACAAAATGTGTAGTGTTCACAGTGGGAATGTTTACTACGAAATTGTCAGTGCCGAGAAATCGCTGTCGAAGTTTGATAGAGAGAAAAAGTAGTGAAATATTGTTAAATTGGTAAGTTATTATGTAATTCTTATTATTGAGTGTTTATATCATCGATATACATAACAGGAATTATGTATTTATTGTGTTTTGTGCTCATAATCGTAAATTTATTTTGGAGCGGTCCTGTCACCGGCAGCCTATTTTACAAACGAATTTTTTTTCAAACGCCCGTAGAATATGAAACAAACATAAGAAAACATGTTATTTATAGATATTACAATAGCCTAGTTCATTGGCTTTCTAAAAATGTGACTTTCAATGATAAGGGTCCAGGGACGCGTCAAATATTACAACATTTGTGGAACAACTCCCCGCTCACGTTTTCGTCGTCACAGTCGCTTCGTCCGTATAGGCTTATAGGCTCGCGGGAACTATGATCTCAAAAAGTATCAAGAACTTTATTTAAATTAAAGAATTTTTGTGGATAATTGTCAAACAGGGAATGAATTGCTGCGATTGCTAGACGTACAGTTTCCAGCTTAAAAATAATTGAAGACTGTTATTCTCTATTATATTCTCCTGTCGGAAGTCGTAACGAACAACTATTTAATTACGAACTAGGTAAATAAACTTTATATAAATATTTAAAATCTATATCATTGAACAAATATTTAACATCTAAGTTACTTGTTTTGATTTCACTTTAACCGCTATGTTACCAGTTATGGATGGAGTTATGGACAGAAGTAGATAGTATGATTTGACAAACCAAATTTCATTTTTCTGCGATGTGGTGCGATTTGGTTACTTATATACTTACTGACTTGTATATTTCTAAAAATATTTTATTGTAGAAATAAATGTACCTACTACCTTGTAATAATCAAGCAACCTGGCAAGTAATATTTTAAAAAAATGCAATATTACATACAAACACGTAATTACTGCATCAAGCAATTTTTTTCTCCTTTTATTCCGGAAAGTGACCTTTTAGGGTAGTAAGAAGCAGACTTAACATTATTGTTTGTAATCATAAATGTAATTTCACCTGGAACCATGGAAGTAATAAGTACAACGTAGTTCTTATTACATCTGTACGCTGTATCCACTTCCTGCTCTATGATACTCATGATATAAGTTTTAATCTCTCTTATTAAACAATGGCTACTGCGTAATTGTTACGTAGTTTGTCACAATTTTTTATATATAAAAATATCGATAAAATAAGTAAAAAATAAATATAAACTTCAAGAAGATCTTTAATTTTTGCTCTCCTATTATAAAACCAAACCGACAGGTACAACAGTGTAACAAACAAGTGAGGTCAAGATCAAGAAAAAAACTACGTTATATTTCAAACAAATAGGAGTGTAAAATAAAAAACGTCAAAATGTCTAACGAAGAACAAAATATCGAAAGTTAACAAATGCCGAATCGTTCCATCTGTGGAAGTTCGAAATCTCAGTCTTTTTGAAAGCACATGGACTCGTCGATGTTACAAACCAGATAGAAAAACACGACCATACTGGAGACAAGGATACCATAAAAGACACTAAAGCTCAGAAAATAATACTTATTTTTCTATCAATTGACATGGTTTTGAAGAAAACTATCAATATTGTTTTCGTGGAAATACAAATTTTGGTCCATAACTTAAAATAACTTAATTTCAGAAATGTTAGAAAAATTCCTACTCTGTGATACTTATGATATAATCTTTATTCTCTCTTGTTAAAAAATGGCTACTGCGTACTAGTTACTTCGTTTGTCACAAATACTTTTTGTTATATAAAAATGTCGATAACATAAGTGGAAAATAAATATAAACTACAAGATATCTTTAATAATTGCTCTCCTATAATAAAACCTATCCGACACCAACTACGTTTAAAGAGTGCGAAAACTTTAAAAAAAATCATGTTTGCTGCGGGTTGATATGTCACAATCTATGAGAAAATACTACCTTTCACATACGCCATTCTTCGATTTCAAAATCAAATGTACAAATATATTATTTTTCTATCAATTGACATGGTTTTGAAGAAAACTATCAATATTGTTTTCGTGGAAATACAAATTTTGGTCCATAACTTAAAATAACTTAATTTAAGAAATTTTAAAAACTTCCTACTCTGTGATACTTATGATATAATCTTTATTCTCTCTTGTTAAAAAATGGCTACTGCGTACTAGTTACTTCGTTTGTCACAAATACTTTTTATTATATAAAAATGTCGATAACATAAGTGGAAAATAAATATAAACTACAAGATATCTTTAATTATTGCTCTCCTATAATAAAACCTATCCGACACCAACTACGTTTAAACAGTGCGAAAACTAAAAAAAAATCATGTTTGCTGCGAGTTGATATGTCACAATCTATCCCTTTGAGAAAATACTACCTTTCACTTACGCCGTTCTTCGATTTCAAAATCAAATGTACAAATTAAATATATTATTTTCCTATCGATTGCTGCTGGTCTAATGTAGATTTGCTACTACTCGTCAACGTTGTGAACAGTTGTTCTCAAAGGTCATTTATCATTTTGTCCTCGAAAAAAAACACAGCATGTGAGCTAAAGGCTAATAACGAGCTCGTAATGTATGGCCGTGACATCAAAGCGAATATAAGTCAAAGAGAAAATCCGCCATTTCTCTCAGAACGTAATTAGGTAGTGAAGGAGTTATGCGCAAACGTTCCCAGGGAATAATTGGTTTCCGCAGGCTTTGTGAGCTGTCAATGGCGGAATGTTATGTTATTAGACGATAGCTGAATTAGATTGTTGTAGAAATGTATAGTTACTTAATCACATAATACGAAAAAGGATTCTTTAATATCTACAGAAATTATAGTGAGTAGTATACCCTAGTAACATACCCATAATTGGAGTATTCTTTGGGGATCATGATGTGAAATATAACACAACCTAATCATATCTATTAGCAGTTGTGTGTGGTTAATCTGTCGCACCAGGAGGTAAGTATTATTAAGTATTTTTTGTCAGAAATACTTCTCAAATTGTTTACGGGTATGTTTCTACAGATTTTAAACTAGTAGTTCGCCCCGTACTGGACCTCGCGATATCAAGACAAGTAACTCTTGCATGTAAAATTTTATGAAAATATCAGGGTACTTTACATGTTCCTGAAGAGATCGCGAACGGGCAGCTGTGCGTCCATTTATCGATAACCTGTAAGACGTCATCGGCATGTAACGGAATAGTTGCAGCACTATACGTGCTGTCCGTACGATAAAGATCAGTGACCGCACTTCCTGTACAAAGAATACTAAAATCCGTTTGATGTGATCTGTGTAATATGGAGTTGTGGACGCTTACTTGAAATCTCTATATTTTACGTACAAAATAGCTGTGTGTCAGTAATCACGTGATCGTTTTCATTCACCCCACTGACATCTACCATAGGAACATTCATTTACACTCAGACAACACAAAGCATCAAACGACGCATGAGGAAGCAATTTTGAGTCTAGTCATTATGTCGCTCAGTTGCATCACCACAAGCGCAACCTAATTACCCCCATGCTTCATTTGCAATATGTCCGTCGCAGATTATTCCTTTGCATGAATAGGACTAATTTTCCTCCCCCCTTCACCAAGAGTAGATTTTCATTTCAGATCCTAGTTTCTATTTGTTTTGCAGTCACCGCATAATTTCAATCTTGGTATTGTATCTACGGATATTCTTCTTCTCATTTTGTTTCAATGTTTTTTCTTCATTTTCTTGACGTTTTATCGCTGGAAGCGTCGCATTCATCTCCTGTCGGGAAAACGGTGTTTTAGTTTTTTGCTGATTGCAGAACCGGCGGAATTAAAAATATTTTGCACTTAATAACTTGGGTACAGTTTCTAGGGGTAACTATGGAGTTATTCGAAGTGTCAAGAAATCCTTGATATTCATATTTTATTACTTACCACACCGCGAGTAATTAGTACGCTTATTTTCTGAAAGGTATCTAAGCACCGCAAGATATTTCATACTAGTTAGTCCGTGACTTATTTAATGTTTATTTTTCTGTGATGCTGCTGATGTCTGCTTACACGATCGTTTGATTACCACATCACACACAATATTAGTCAATATCGGCAAGAGTAGCAATTGTTAAGTAATCCCGGTAAATGCATTGACAATTCTTTTCTCACTTCATTTAGTATAACTTGAAAACTATTCAATCCAAGTTGACATGATTTAATGTGGTATACACACCAGTGGAGAAATGGCAATAAAATAAACATCATTGTAATAGTATTATTCAAAAGACAACGAAACAGCCAGCTTGTCATGTAAGAAAACAACTAACGTTATTGAAATACCCACATACCATATATATAAATCGTTACGGTACTACCGTCACTAAAATCATATGTAACAATCTATTATCTTAAAATAAACGAAGAGGAAAATACTTTAACCTATCAGGTTTATTGAAATATGGAATTGATGACCACACTGCAATACAGTAATAGTCCCTTCTATTAGCATAAAAATAGTTCACTTTGTGATGCCAGCACCAACTTTTAGTATGTTAATAAACATAGTGTTAACTCTAAAAAAACATCGGGACACAAGCTGTAAAGTGCCTGGATCCGAAGCTAGGCTCATCAAAATGGCGGCTTTGATCACTTTGAAAACTGCTAATTTTAATAAAACTATGCGTCGTACGTATATGCGTGGGGTGTCAAATTAAAGTAAATTATATATGCTAGAATATTGTTTGTATGTAAGACCATTATTATACGTTAACTAGTATATTTTCAAAGATATATTTAAATTGAAATAATTTATAAGTCCCGTTATTTTTCAATATTTTATAAATTATGTATTTTAGACAAACACTATGTATTACAGAAATACTAAAAAATATTACCTTTCTATTAAAATAAAAAATTTACGTATCGGTTGGAAAATACCTTAGTTTTACTGTTCCCGCTTGCCAGTATGTATGTTGCGCGTTGATCTATACTAATATTGTACAGAGAAAGTTCATATTTATTCGTAGAAGAAAAGATTTGTATTTTTGTATGCAACGGATAAACTTAAAAACTACTAAGCCGATTAAGATGAAATTTGGCACGGAAATAGTTTGAGACCTGGGAAAGGACATAGGATAGTTTTTACCCAAGTGCGCAAAAAGAGGTTAATGGTTTAGCAAGACCAACGACAAACGCGAGGGCGGAGCCGCGGCCGGAGAGCTAAAATGATTAGGGGTTAAGGTATGAAATTACCGATTTATACAGAAAAATAAAAATTAGTTTGTTTTATTTAATATATTAATTTAATCAAAATAATTACTTACATTGCTGCCATCTAATAGGAAGGTCATTCATTCCTTTGCGATATAACTCTGGTGATCAAGATTCGATAAACCGTATGATAGCATTTTGTACTGCCTCCTGGGAAGAAATTTTTTTATCACGTAGAAAATTTTCCAAATCACGAAAAAATGGTAGTCCTTTTGGAGCAAGGTCTGGCGAATACGGAGGGTGACGAATGGTTTCTAATTGTAGTTCCTGTAGAGTTGAAATGGTTTCTCATACTGTATGAGGTCTCGCGTTATCATGGAGCTATAATGGTAAAGATCAATTCATGAGTCGAGGCTGTTTCACTGATAGTTTTGCAATCATTGTTCGGAGTTCGGCACAGTAGACATCTGCCGTTATTGCTTGACCAGATCGGAGAAAGCTATAGTGAATAACAACATGCTGAGACCACCAAACAGTTACCATTACCTTTGTATTGGTAAGCTTTGCTTAGGACACTTTTGCGGCGTTGACCTGTGATCAGTCATTGCATTTTTCGCTTACGGTTATCGTAAACAATCCACACTTCATCACATGTCACAATTCTATCCAATATTTCTTCATTTCTGTATCACTTCAACAAGGCAGCACAAGTTTCAACACGCGTTTATTTCTGCAGAACAGTCAAATCATGAGGCACCCATTTTATATATTTTTGAAGTTGTTTGTTTGTTAAGTTGAGTAAGGTAACGTTAAACCATGCCGCTAATACCTGGTTAGTTTGGCTCGGATCGGCTTCCACCATCTCTTTCAATTCATTGTTATTCACCAGTATAAGTGGTCTTCCACGTTCAAAAATCACACGGTGCGTTCATTAGCAGTCCCTTTCCAAAGGCAACATTGATACTGCGAGCTGTTTCGGCCGCGTTAGTTCCGCGTCGGAACCCTTATTCAAAAATTACTTGAATTTTCGATCCATCTATATTGTATAAGCAGAATAAAAAGAACAACTGAAAGTCAATAATCAAATGTTGCACGTTTTTAAAAAGAAGAACTTCATAGGTACCCTGTGAAAAATGTTTCACTCAAAAATCTCAAACCATGAAGGTTTTTTGTCAATTCGAAGTACCTATTACAATAAAACAGCAATTTTATACTTTTCGCCAAACGGATACGGTCAAAGATAAATTCATTTAGTGTAAGGAACTTACTATCCGAAATAAAAGCTTTTATTATTATTATTATACTATGAGCAAGTGTGAGGAACATCAAATGAAAGTACATGAAGAAAAGTTAAAGGAACTACTACTACTTACTTCGTTAGCATATAATAAAATAAACAACAATTTTTCCAAACAGAAATTAACGTCATCATTTAATAATCATAATTTACTAGATTCCTTGTTAGATTGCCAAGACGTGAGTTACGACTTAGTTCCTCTACTTTGCATAGCAAATTGCTAGAAAAATTATTCCAGGCGTCAAGTGCTTGGCTCAGGCGCCTATTATTGCGCTAATTAATTTTGCCTGAAATGCATTTATTGAGAAAATTATTCTAAGCCCTACAAACTATAACTTTCATTTTATATTATGTGCCATTACTTTTGTAAACGATGAGTAATTTTTTTTTTACCACATTCTCACCTCATGTGGTTAAGGTCAAAGATAGTAGGTAAAAAGACTCAACCTAGAATGAGAACTGGATATTAAAGAATATTACATATATTATATTATGTTCTTGAAAAAAATACTTTCCTTGCTGTAGAACCAATGACGGTGTTATAAATAGGTTTTTTTTTCCCAGCGGTATGCCTTTATTAAACAAAATACTACGAACTATATACAACACTACAGCTACTAAAATAAAAGCATTTACACAACCTATAAGTCATAGCAGACTCATAAGCAGTCTCAATGCTCCAGCCCACTTCCAGTTGGCAGCGTGCCCAGCATGCTGGCAGCATTGCAGGTAGATTGATAGTTTGCTAAGTTTTCTTAGAGTAATAGGTTTTACAGTTAGGAAATCCTTGCTTTTAAAATGATACACATTGAGGTTATTGTATGTTAGTATGTATTCGTAGCATACCCGAGCAGTTTACGAAAGTCTAACCCAAAGCAGTTTTCTGTCACATTCGAATTGGAATTCCTGTGTTTACCCAAGGGCATACATCGGGAATATAACATCGAATCGTCAAAATTGTAAAACGAATACTCGATGCTGTGATTGCATTTGAATTCGATGTGCTGGTGCAAAATGATATGTAGAGAGAAAACGGGCAGGAAATATGTAATGGTTCTCTATAGTTTGTCATGATGTGATGCAGGTAATATTTTTGAGTTGCTGTAGATTAAACACACAACAAGGTTCATTACCACGCTTAGAACTCAAGCTATTGACAAACTGTAAACTCACATACCTGTTAACATTACAGCCATATCCAAAGAAAAAATAAAACAGCGTATGTGGAAAGCCTTATAATCGAAGCTTTAGCTTATACTCGTATTGATCGTTATATTTATGCAATTGTTTCATTGTTGAAGAAAGAATAACTATAACGACCCGTAACTGTCGTTAATATTAATAAAAGTGGCTGTTTTAAATTTTTTCCTATTACTTCCTATGAATTTTACCTTGTACTACATAACAAGATATTTTGTACAACAGACCTAGACCTTTATATATAACCGATTTCTAGAAAAAGTAGAGGTTCTCAATTCGACTGAGATATATTTTTTTTAATGTATTACCACATATAACTTTTTACAGAGAATGCGATTTTTTTTTTGGAAAGTATACCTCCGAGTAGGTCCCATATACATTTTATCAAAATCGGTTGTGTAGATTATAAGCTAAAGTAAATTTACTGAACAATGCATTCGCTTGCCTCGGTGATATAAGGTATTTGCTGTTGTCAAAGAAGAACACTATTTTAGACGAGTGAATGATTTTGTAATTCTTTATCAAAAAAGTTTTTTTTTAATGAAATGGAACCGATTTCCAACACTGAAAAGGAGAAAAGTGTAACAACTTTTGGAAGTCGAAGCATGCTAATGTGAGGCCGGTGTTTTAAATTAGCATGGTACCGACTTCCACAAGTCATTTCATATTTTTCAGTATTGGACGTTAGTTCCATTTTTTCAAATATATTTGTTAAGTTTCTCCTAACATGAGACCAAAAATTTTTTTTAAAAATATTTTTGTAGTACATCTTTTTTGATCGGTAAATAAATTTATCATTGCATATAGTCACATACTATACACAAGTTACGATATAATTTTGTCCCTTAATTGAAAAACAATATCAACATTGCAGTAATAAAAAATGAAACATAAATTATTATTTACACGGTCAAAGCTCTAAATACAAATGTTAGTTTGTAAATGCAGATATATACTCTGCTGCTTGCCAAAATCACGATTTAGCGATGTAAGTATCGCAAGTAAAGGTTTTGATAAATTAGCTTGCGAATATCGTAAAAATATGTGACATAACTGGTATATGTACTGAGCTGGCATCCTTTGATTGGTTCACGTACATGATTTTTAAACCTTAAAGGAACTATAGACCTTAGTTTGATATTTATTTCGAATTGATACCTCAACTTTTTTCAAAGATAAAGTGTTCATTTTTGACGAATTGAAGTACTTAGAAAACTTTGAAATCACTAAATACTTTAGTTACATTGCTTAAGCTTCCCAACCACATTTCACGAAACCTTTCATATTATAATTCACTTCTCAGCAACCAAGAAGGAAAAAAGACCATATCGTAACTCCTGCTTTACAAGGATCAGATTTCGTACCTAACGACTCGAATTTACCTAAAATACGATACCACTTTATTCAAAAAAACTCCAGCGACGGTCACAGGCGAGATAAAAACGTCAACAGGGACTTTATTAAGTTAGGCTGAAGATTTATAAGAGCCCTTTTTGCCGGAGTTATCCGTACCTATGGTGACCAACTTCCGGTTTCTATGCAGGACCGTATGTACTTATCCCTATTTTTTGTAATGTTACGTTGATTTCAGTTAATAGAAATAAAACTCTATAGTGATCATATTTCCAATTTATACTTTTATTATGTGGTGACAAAAGAACAATGATAGCTCAGTGGCTTTGGGTATGGACTGCCGCGCAGCAGGTCCATGGTTCGAATCCCGCCGCTGGCTTGAGCTTCACCGCATGGTGCGAGGGCAATTTTGCGAATGCCCGCCTGGCTAGCGACCACCCTGAAGTAGAAAATCTGTCGCCAAGCACCTAACGGTGTGTTCCGGTGGTTGTCCTTGAGAGCCAGTTAATCTAGGTTAGCCTGAACAACATCTTCGACCACATCATCACTTACCATCAGGTGAGATAGTGGTCAAAGGCTAACCTATCAGGCATAAAAAAAAAACAAAAGAACAGTACAAAAATATTGTTTGTAGTATTGGCTACGATGTAAAGGCCAGCCTGATGTGAAGATATAGTTATATGTACACGCGAGTATACCTTCCACCATTTAGCTTAAAAGGGCGTGTAGATATCTACTTGCTAAGACAAGACTAAAAAAGTTTAAAAAACGGTAAAAAAAAAATGTTTATGTAATATTAAAAAAATTAGTATAAAAGTAAAATATGGGCGGATTTCATCATTGAAACTAAACCCGATCAATTCAAGCTAAACAAAGTGTATGTCTTTGACTGAGTTCAGAGCTAGAGCTTGACTTTAACCAACAAAGACTGTTCTAAATTCAGTGCTAAATCGAGAATAGCTTCTAACACCTGATTTCCGGTATTTAGCTCAACGAAACGCGTTTAAGAGCTTTCATTGTCATCAACGAATTGTATGTAGCTCGCAAATTAAAAGAAAACAAGATCGAACATAGATCAAATTTGACATTTGAAGCCAGAGAGTTGAAATACTAGAGTAGTTATATCCGAACACCACTGCTCCAAAAGCTTACTAGAATTTACCAATCTACATACCTACGCTCATGTATATGCAGTCAGTAATGACAAGGAAAGAACGTTCAAATATATTGCGTCTATATATAAGTTTATCTGTTGTAAGAAAGAGATAAATAAGCAATTCGTGTAACCACCGAACCGCCACGAGACGTTCCGATCACCATTACACTGCGATCTCTTTCACTCTCTCACACCAAACGATACACATATCTCGCTCATCCATTTCATTGAGATTAGTTCCTAAAATAAAACAAAATAACGATATTTTCTACTTTATCAATAAAAGCAATTATAAATAACACGATTAGCGGCGATGTATTCACCGGACGCTCGGAAGTGCAAGACTGGTAGTGACCCTGGTAATTACCCCGAATTCTTCTAGTAAATATGGAGGGCAAGCAACTCATCTACAGGTAAAAAAATCTTAGTTTGAAGCTGATTGATTTGACATTTGAGCTCGTTTAGTAAGCCAAAATATTTTGAATTTTGGTAAACGCGTTTAGTACTAGCATAGAACATATAATAATACTCTACTAGCTACAAATGGTAAATAATCATACGAAAAAAGTCTAAAGTTACTCGAATTAATAGCAAACTACGTCATTGTAAGCAACATATTATTATGGGAGAATCACTTGATTAACGCCAACAAATATCCAAAAAACTCATTAGTATTCAAGGTGACGACTTTAAGTCCTACTGAAAGTAATCTTTTTCAATCACAAAATTTTATTAAAATTTAAGTTGTATAGAAATATTATAAAAGTATAGGCAGCTGTTATAGCTGGTTTTAACGTATGACATACGATTAAGTTAATTTCAAAGAATATTTTTACTGCAAAACTTTAGATAATAGCGCACGACTTCACTCGCTTTGAAATTGGATAAACTTACCAAACAGTAAATCTTAACTTAATGTGACAAGCCCTAGTCCGACTGAAAGCATGTCATAGTCTATTGACTTATGATTAGTTATTACTAAGCATACGTTATTTTATATACTTACCGTGGTTACATTTCTGAACATTGGTTACATGCTGGAGCTTGCGTATATTTCTTAACCGATCAGCTACGTTCGCTACGGCCATGACTTGGATGGGTAAGTGGCATTTACTACTGAGTACTTCCTTGTTTCGAAAGGCACGTCCCGGTCGTTGCCTTAAGACAATGGTCTTTATAGCATAGTGGTAGGGCCTTTTGTGAGTGCCCGCCTCACTAGCTACAAACCTCAAGTAGAATACCTATCACCAAGAACCTAACTGTGTATTCCGGCAGCTGTCCTTAGGAGCCAGTAATTATTCGTGAGATATAATATGATAGTTTATTGTATAAGCAGAAAAACTTATGAAGTTGGAAGTGATCAGATATAATTTGTCCCGTCTTATAATAACTACATGGTCAACATCCACAATAAATCCTAGCCTCCTCTCCTAGCCACGTCTGTTAAGCGTTTTATCGGGCGTCCATTCCGAGCGCAAATCAAATTAAACTCTGATTAGACTGAACAATGCATGGCCTAGATATCCTGCATAGTCTACAGAGACTATAGATGATGAAATTTGTACATATCGACTTTATTCACTAGGAAGATGATGCTTGATATGATATAATAAAATGAAGTTGCCCTCAAGTAAGGACACTTTGGAACACGCTTATGTTCTGCACGACACTACATGGCGTTCGCAGTACATCATATTAATAGTTTGACAGGAGCTAAATAGCTCCGCTCATTACCACACAACCGGTACTGTCATCTGCATAGCAATTAATATCTCTGAACTGCAAATGTCATGGATTTGCAACAAAACCTTTTCAGCCCATTCCACTTTAACCTAAGGCCTAATATAAGGGGTAATCGTACCACAAGGAATAACCAGTCAATCAAACAGACACACCAGTGATCCTTCAATGGCTCCATTTTTGCTTAGGTGATTTGAAATCCATAAAAAAAAAAAAAGGATTATTCAAATATTCAAACTGTATAAATACATAATGTCAGAAGTAGTACGTACTCACTCGTTTTTATTAATTTAATTTTTCACTTGAGTAGTACCCAATAATGCTACCTTATATTTACTGACGTAGATACTGAAGTAAGTATCTACGTCAGAAAAATCTTTGGCTATCTTACTTACCGTAATTTTTTTATAAGTTGTATAGTAGACATTTCGCAAGTCAAACCCAAAATTACAATTAAAGGTTGACAGTAGCCATATGCGTGATACACTTTGTTATAATAACAATTTAACCTCTCTTATCTTCCCTTCAGTACAAAATCGAAAACAACAAAACATCTCTATAAATATTTTTATCATGTGAAGTGCAAGTGATCTGGAAAAAAAACCCCTGACAAATAATACATAAAATATTAAAGTAACTAAGACAAAAAAAAAGATAAACACTCGCTCAGATCCGAAAAATATTCCTGGGTAGTGCCTCTCGATGTAATTACAATATGCACGGTGAGGATACTTTGTAATATTCCATTTATCAATAATCTACCTTCCAGCTCCATCACTAGAACAGTCTAATGGTACCATATTATTGTATTCCGTAGAACTATTGCAGGATTATAGTGAATATAGTTCTGCCGATCCTCTTATTTGCCTCTGCAACCTGGTGCATGTACAAAGCTGATGTAAAGAAGCTGGATGTCTTTCATATAAAACGCCTTCAAGCCATTCTTAGTGTCAAATGGCAAGATCTCGAACCGAATACGGATGTGCTACGTTGCTCCCAAACTCACGGCATGTTGGACATACTGATGAAGGGTTGGTTGCTTGGATGCGGCCAGGTTCAGGAGATGGGTGATTGTAGATCACTTTAACTCTAAATTTATTCTCAAATGGAAGACGCAGCTCCGATGGACAGCACCTTCGCTATATGGACTTACTAAAACGGAATTTAGCTGCTGATGGGCTATCTGCAAAAAAGTGAAAGGAGGATACAAATATTAAACCAGTTATCGTGGGATACGACGCAGACAACATCATCATTATTGTATTGTTATCGAAACTTGACTCAATTTCAAAGTTTCAAAATAATTCTTGCGTTTTATTGTGAAACCCACCTGACTAGCTACCTCCCTCGAGTAGAAAATCTGTCGCGAAGCATCTAATTGTATATTTCGGTAGCTACCCCTGAGATTCAGTTCTATCATTTACGACCAGGCAAGACTATAGTCATATACTAGTCTAGCAATTTATAAAGGTGACTGTTAGACAAAGATATTATAATTGTACCGACTTCCATTGAGATTAGGAAAGGGAGATGATGATGTGTGTTAATTTTTAAGTAGTATTATTTAATAAAGATGCAATAATAACATTAACTCAATGAATAGTCATGCAAGGTTGAAATTTAAATTGTAAACATGTTTTCTTTATCAATCAGTAATGTCATCTGAATGTTACCTTTAATTTGTAAATATGTTTTTCTACATTGTCACATTTAGATTAAACGATAATGCTTTCAATAAAGCTGGATAGGAACGAATAATAACATTCAAATAAGGATAAAAAGAGCGACATTTAAATTATGTCGACTTACATGACCATATCAAGTAAAATTATAGTTTAGACATAGTAACTTTTTATATTGACAAAACTAAAAATATGATGAGTGTACCAAAGTGAGCAAAGGTGCATGTTTTTAGAACATGTAACAATTTATTTTGAATTTAGAACTATTTGGTAACCAAGAGGTAAATATAAATACATATTGGTAAATCGTTCATATAAAATTTAACGTTTTTGTCATTTGTTTTTTTATGATATTTGAGGCAATTTCAAAACATAATGTAGCACAATTCAAGATAGATGAGTTTCACTTAATGATAAAACTCTAATTAATGTAAACCTAACATAAAAGTTTGTGACTAAAGTTTTTGGTATGATCTTAGTCAACAACATAGTTACGAAAGTATTCGAATAGCATTGATAAAGCATTTTTCAATGAGTTTATGTATAAAAGTAGCAATCATACAGATGGTGAAGTACTTCAATAGCGACAATTGACGATAACGTTAGAGCTGATTTCCGCTTGATTGAGATATAGGAGTCACATATGAGTGTGGTAGGTCACACATAAGCAAATTTTGGCAAGCATAGCAGTAGTATTGAGTCATGTACAAAAGTATTACATGAAAACGTAGGCGTCAGTTATCGAATTAAATGGATTTCCCATAATTTTACTACTACTAACACCTTAGGATGTATGGATGTACCATTAAATGTTTGAGGGTGGTGACTCAAAACTCGAGTAATCTCCTTTCAACATATCTAACATCGTATTTGAGATTAAAAGCTGGATTTATTGATGCGTACCCGAAACTTATAGACAATTTGCTCTGTGGGTGTTTACTTTCGAGGATCTTCAAGGCATGCAAAGTAAAACATTGAAAACGTTGTGCTTCCAACCATCTTTTATATTGACATTTGGGGAGTATTCTATTTCAATAGCCTGGCGTAACATTCATGGCATGAATCGGGTATCTCAGGCAAAAACTTTTGGGTTTTAATAAAAAATGTAATGGCTTGGTTTTTTTCTGATCATGTTGACTTACAGTCGGCTTGGTCAAACATCGGTGTCATGTTAACAATGAGCCCTATTATTTGGATACCAATGCTATTTTTCACAATCAGCCATATAAATACCTGCATTTCATGAGATATTGGTTTATATAGGTTTTAATATAAGCTTATCTTGTTAAGAGAAGTGCATTCATACCGTACAATACAAATGTTGTTGTGACATATTTTATATACCAAGTGGTCAAGCTCAGATGTTGCATGAATATCCTTGAGCCATTGGGATCATAGAGAGGGATCGAAAGTGGCTGCGCTCATCGCGTAACCTCGGTCCGAGCTCACAACACTATACTTGAATTGCCTGTCATACTCGATGCGCGATGGACGTCTCTTCCGAATTCCGATACTCAGCGCATAGCGTTCTCTGATCTCTCCATGCTTTGTAAAACAAATTTATAATAATAAAGTATTAAAAGTTTAATATCTACCTGATCTAGAATATCTTGATTGTACAAAGAAACAATAATATTATAAACTTTTATAATAATGTTTAATAATAAGCTAGTTTCTATTTTCTTTTTCATCAAGAAAAATACACCCTCCAAACGTCAAGTCTCTACGACCAGTGTTTTAGGCTGTGCGTTGTCTGTCAGATAGACTTTGATTCTTATATATAGATAGATTAGCTAGAGAAATGAAAACTGATTAACTAAAGCAACAAGTCTACTTGTTTTTAATTTGCATATTTTATGTGCCAGTTTAATCATTTAAACATTTAATATATTATTTCTATCATGTTCCTACCAATCATGTCTCATAAGTAGATTTATAAATCGATTGTAAGTATAAGCAAAATTAAATTTTTGAAGGAAATTTGTGTAATTTTCTAGTCAAATAAGTCAACTTAATGAAACCACAAAGTAAAAGGTTGTTTACATAAATCTATGGTTTGATTTTATCTCTTGTCGATTGTTGTTTTATATAACTAAATGTTCAATTTTAAATCGAATAGTGTCTTCATTTGGTTGACAAATGTTGCATTAATGAAACAACTACGTAAATGGATAGTTCAAGTATGTATACTGTTGGATTGATTTATTTACATAATCTTGTTTTGAACTGATTTTTAACTTTACAACAAACATATTTGCTTAGGTTGACTAATGTCACATTAATGAAACAAGTATGTACATAATTATTTAAATTAAGTTTACTGTTTGGTTCAATAACTTTTAGATAGTTATTATAAGCAGCTATTAATCTTTGAAATATATAACATCTTGCTTTAGTTAACAAAGGTCTCATCAATGGAACAGCTGCGTACAATACGTTGCAGCTGATTAATTAAACACTTATTTGTACTCTTTATTATAAAGCGACATCTAGTTATTCCATCTTAATTAAATCTGTTAGTTCATTTGTCACCAACCAGATGGTTCTGACCCTCTCTGAAGTAAACGTTTGTAATACGATTACATATATAGATTACTAAAATATTACGAGAAAATTTTTTGTATGATTGTTTAATGACAATACAGAAAGTGCAAGATGATCTGGTGTTTTTTTATTAATATTTTGCTTTCTTGAATGATTCTTACAAGGTCTAGTTAAAGGTTATTTGGTGGTTTTGTTCACCTCATCAAAAGTTCATCATTCAACATTTCGTGAAGTAGAAGATATTAAACCGTCTTAACTAAGCTTGTTCAGGCTCCTTATGGCAGTGGTCCAACCGCCAACGATTAACGAGAAATGAATAGAACTGGAAATTATAAACGAGTAGGCGATCAGCGGGAAGCGTGTGTAGTTTGATAGTTTTGTCGCGGGGATATATGCAAGTGTGCAAATGCGACGAACGATTACTCGTGCCACTCACCCGCGGACGCTCAGTCCTGTGCAAACCTGCTAAAATACATCATCGTCGTCGTCTGAACTAGACAACAATGAAAATTGCAATAATGAGTTGGGCAATGCCCCGTCCACCCAGTAGATATCCATACGTGTACTTTCAAAGCCACACTGTTTAGAAATGATCATGAAAAGAAATGATCGAGCGAGCGAGCATCGCTGAACGAGTATCGCTGAGCGAGTTTATTTTTGAAAGCTCTTGTCGCTCAGCAACAAAACTAGTAAAGCGAGTCGTCGCCGGCAGTGTGAACGGTCAGAGAGCAACTTTAATATATGCATTTCTTTCGTTTACACGGAACGTATATTAATTGTGCTATTCTTGAGAGAGAAGATCGCTGATAATTAATCGTTTTCTCGCCGGTGGTCGGACCACTGCCTATGTCAGACAAAATATTGATTCTATTCAGTACTTAGGTTTAATCATAGATGACGCCTTTCAGTGAGCGCAAGAAAGGCTGAAAAACGCAATCGTTTATTACACGACACGGCGATGGCTCATGTGCATTTTGAGAATTTTGAAAAGAATCACTTCATAAGAATTCTTATAAAGATTCGAATCTTTTACCTGATTTCGGGGTTTTCTGGGATCTGTACAAAGAACAAGATTCAATGCAAATAAATTCTTCATTATAATAATACAGCCAATGAGCTATATAATAAATGTTAATGTTTATTTGAGATATGATCTTCGTTAAATGGAGCTAACGTCACTAGATAGAGCTAACGCCATGGAGCTAACTAAGCTGTCCTGACACCGTTCAATGTTCGTGGTAATCAAGTTCAATGAGTAGAGGTTCAATATTCGTTTTGAACAATATCCTAGTTGGTTTATCCAGGTATACTTGGATAAATCAACTATTGCTATAGCAGTAGTGAATAAATACAAGTATACATAGTTAAAATATCTATGATGAAGTTACTAACATACTATTAGTTTAAGTGGTACAGTTAATGTCAGGCTCGCGTTGAGTCAAAATGCTTGTTTACTACAATCAGATTTAATTCTGAAATATCAAACTTTTTTCAGAATGTAGGCTCATTCCATTCCTAATTTCGACCACAGCATCCATTCCCAACAGGCCCTTCGACAGTGATATAGTGGACAAGTACTAAAATAACCTGTTGACATTATCTTACTTACTTACAAAATGTTGTTGTTAAAAAATAAAAACCTTTTGTTTATTTTATTTATTTATTGAGTCTCTCTCCAACAGACAAACAACAATGTACAGAGAAAATGATGCAAACAACTGTAAAATTTTGATATTTTACGCTATGTGGCTTTTACACTTTCAATTTGTATCGCTGACATTTGTTTTCTGTGCTTACAGACATGTACTGTAGGTATGTTTTATCTTAGTCTAAATGACAAGTCTGCACGGGTAATATACTAATAATTGACGCGTCATTGGGTAATCTGTCGAAGATCCGAGGGAACAGAGCGGTCTTTTTTTCAAGAGCAATGGATAAAAAGACAAATCTTAGACGATTGCTGTTTACAGCTATTTACATTGGCTTAACTATATATTAAGATAGATTACTGTCCTGAAATGTGGTGAAAATGTTTATACTAAACACTTTTTAAAATTAATTATATTGCTGATATCGCATCACACATATGATATCGTTGCGTCAAGATTCAGTAAGGTTTGTATCAATAAAATTGATTATATTTCCTGAATCAAGTCTTTAGTTAGTCTATTTTAAGATTTGTTTAGCAAAACGGGTTGATTACAATTATTAAAATTGTATGAAAAATGTTTACATTCGTTACCCAAAATATAAATAGTACTGATACTAAATTATCAAATTGTGTTATTAGACTCGAATTAATTTTTCATTTTTACTGGTTTTTTATGCAAGGTACGTGTAATTTGTATGTTTGCACAACTAGATTTTTTATTAGTTAACTCTGCATTTATTGTAATAAATGCATTACAGTAGTCTTTTAATGTATAACTGTTGTGCAACAATCCTTCGACATAATTTATAAATATTTACATAGCGTCAAATGTTATTTGGTTCACGATCACAGTAAACACCAAAGCGATGCCGTAGTTTAAACTTAATTACTTTCTTAAAAAGCTTGCCGCTACTGTTAATTTCGTTAAATTGCAATGAAATATTAATGTATTATTAGAAAATCATATAACTCGAAAAACAAGATAACAATTTATGGCAACAACGCGCCTACGAACCCAGTACTACGTACCGAAACATAAAGCTGCAAAGCTGTCAACACCACCGGGATGGAAGTATTTTCTCATACACTATCATGAACAAGCTCGGAAACATCAGCCGGTAAACGCTTTAATCTTATAAATATGAAAACAATTTTGGCTCTTATCAACCTAAAGTTAATTAAATTTGAGATAAATATCACGACCATGTTATGTACGGTTACCTAACAAAGTTCACAGAGAATAAGAAATATTTCATAAGCACATACAATTTTCATATTTGCAGGCAGCATGTAAAATCGTGTAGCACTAACACTTTATTACAAGTACGTAGTTCACATTACTTGCACAGCATATTGAAAAGCGACACACAGTAGCATCTGTGGTCGATAGAACTCTCAAATACCCGCGAGTATACAGCCCCAGCTTGCCTTGAGGTACTTTCACGTACACGAAGGTAAACATATCTTCCGCGTCCGTGCCAGGATCTGCAAAACCTCAGACCGTAGAAATTAACGCTTAAAAGTAAATATCCCACAATTATCGCTGATTTGTATCAACAGCTTCTAGTGCCAACGTCTTTCTAGATGGGCCGCAAAGCTTCCACGTTGAATATTAACTGTTTTCTTTAAAATTTAGCTTCTTTTATCCTGCGTTGTACGTCACTGAAGACTCTTGAATCCCATGAACAGTTTAATGAAAGACATTATTTAACTAGACTAACTCAGGTAATAAACCTTCAATAGTCATTGACGAAAATATCTCTGAATATTCTTGATACTCCACTCAGCGTCCGCGTGTCGCGGTATCAGTCAAGTCTACTTTCATTTTGCAAAAACCTCTAACACAAACATTTTTACCAAGTATCAGGACAGTAAGCGATCAGTTGGGCCACTGAATATGGACGCAGACAGCAATCGTCTAAAATTTGTCTTCTCATCCTTTTTCTTGAGATCAAAGCCGCTCTTTTCCCTCAGAACTTTGAGAGATTTTCAAACAACGTGTCACTTATTGGTATATTTCCTTTGCAGATTTGGAACACTGAATTTGATAAAGATTTACTGCAAATATTCGTGAGCATAGAGCCAATGAATCAGCTTCGAAGTTAAGAAGACACAAAGGTAAGTATCCATTTAATTTTCACTATTGTTCGTTTCATTTTTTTGGACGTCGTTGCTTGACTGTTGGAGAGAGACTAAAACCATAAAGTAACTTTGTATATACTGAAACTATATATTTATTATTATTTACTATATTTGACTAAAACTTCTTTCTAGAGTATAAAACTTCACACAAAGGTTACCACAATATACATCCGATAACCAATCTCGTCAGTGGCTACAGAACAACAAAGATAATATACGAGTTAAAAACAATAAGGTCAAGTAGAATCTTTATTGATTTTATTTTTAAATTTAATACGCTTTTAGACTAGATACTATTCCTTTTGAGTACGAGGATCTAATTAGTAGAAATGTATTTGATAATATCATTCTATTTATACCGTGATACCAATTTATTGTACATATCTTCATCAATTGGTCTGCTAGCCTTTTATTTTAATGAATACTTCCGTTAATCGTAATTAATATAGTGTGTAGAATAATATATTCATACTTATGGCACAACACGCAATGTAGTTCTGACATCTCCTGGCGCTTTTTCGTAGAACATGCGTTATTGCAACCATAAAAATATTAAATTTATAGGATTGCATCATCATTTTCAAGTTTAAAGCTAATTGTAAAATTAGTCTTGTTTGTGGTACAACCTGTACAACGTAAGTTGAACTATAGATGTCGCTCCATCCCAATACGATGGTTAACCCTTCCGATGCCAAGCTTTTTTTGACATGACCTCGAATTGCCAATATAAACATGGCTGACAATTATTTGATTTTTTTTTCAAAGCGCAATTTCAGCAATTAATTTATTAATTATTTTTTTCTACACATATAAATACCTACTTATATATCGCGTAATTCTTATGAAATAATCTACCTGTCTTTATTAGTTTTGTAATAAAACAATTAAACATATCCACGATTTTAGCAACTAAACCTAAATATGGCAACCAATTTCTTCAACAGACATAATCATTAAAGTATAGGAAAAAATTTAGTTATAGATTCATTGTAATGTTAGCTCAATTGGATTAGAGCATACCCCGGCTAAAGGGGTGGATGGACGCGGGTTCGAATCCCGCACATGATTTAAATTTTCCCTCTCGTAAATTTGCAATTTTATAATGTGATCCGCAGAGCATGCGTTCAAGCAAACATAAAAATATTAAAACCTATTAAAGTTGTTTAATTATTGTGATAAGAAAGTAAACAATGGCAGTATGAAACTTATAATGGCAAAAATATTTGTGAATATTAATGTAAAAACGTGTAATTCTTTTTGACTAAGCTGTAAGTAAGGTAAGGTCTCACTTACCCCGCTATGGTGCGAAAATCCCGCAGGAACCTAGCTCTGGATGACTTGCGTCAGTGCCAGCTGAGAGCATCGCTAGAGGAAGTTTTGATATAGAGGCCGGGGCGCCCGGTTATATCTGAAATATTCGACAAATCGGGTCAATAGCTTGAAGAATAATGATTTGTACACTGGGACTACAGCTTGACTTTTACACACTGGCTTTGTTGTATTATGATAGATGAGTGATTTTAAATAATGTAAATAGGTCACTTATGGCGTGGTGGAAGGGACTTATCCCAATGCCCGCCTAGCTATCGACCACCCTCAATTAGACAATCTATCTCCAGGCACTTAATGATGTGTTCCGGCAGCTGTCCTTGGGCGCTAGTAATTCTAGGTTAAGCCAACACCTTCGAATGTGGTCGTCATCACTTGAGATTGTGGTCAAAGGCTTACCTATCAGCTATAATAAAAAAACTTAGTGTAAGTATTGTACTGTAACTGTAAGCCGGATCATCCACTGCTAATTATTGGAATACAAAATGTTTTTTCCCGTCCGGGGCAAAACATTTTGTACTCCAATAAGTTGTAAATTTATGATTTTCGCTTAGTACGCGGTAGTGCTTGTAATCACAATATTTAGAAATGATATCGGTTACTTGGTATTTTTTATACATATGATTGTATTATAGGACTTTGTAGAAGATATAACAGATAATATATATGATGTTAAAAGTTGAGCGTGGTGAAGGACAAAATAAGGACACTTATCTTTTGTTTGCGTTTGCCGTCATCTTGGCGGAGTCTTGAGGATACCTATGTTGCTTTGCTGCCAGATGCTACCGGTGCTGATTTGTGTACAAAAAGTGTATTATTTGTTTCTCCAGGTACTAGAATTTCAAACCAACTCCGTTTTCTTGATGAACTTGACGTTGACGAAGTCCGTGTAATGTGTGATATTAAGGGCACCAAAAAAAAGAATGTCTTCGCCGAGATTCCAAATTGAAATGAAACCTGAATGCTGCAGATATATTGTATTGCTTGAATTTTAGGATATTATTAGTATACAATCCAACTATGTTACAAATATGTTGTCTTGAATGTAGTTTTCTGAAGAACTGTTCATTTGACGTTTTTGGGAATTTATACATACAATGAATGGCTAGTAGAGGGTAGTAGCGTAGGTAGGCGAAGAAACGTCTGACATCTGCTGGGTATATGCTTGTAGTCTATGAACTTGAACCGGTTATTTTGAGCCGTGACACAAATAACACTTAAGATTGAATAGATTCAGGCGTTACTTTGCAGAAATCCATATTTAATATTAACAAATGTTTGAAAAAAAACATAAAATTTTAATAATTAGAGTGTTTTGACGTTATTATAATGACATCCATGTTATGCCGTCACGTGAGCTTAACAGGAAAATCAGATGGATTCGTCAAATAGATAAATTTTTAATTTTTAAGTGTTTTTCATAACTCATCATTGAATGTTTTCTAAAAAAAATTGTTATTATTATATTACGTACAGAATGTAGCTACGTAATACAATAAAGACTGTGACGAAGTTAGCTGTTTTCACCATATTATACCTGCAGGGCAATCACGTATCTTCTGTAGCAATGAATTCTGATTGCAACAATCAAAAATGTCATTGTGACAGTTTTTGTAGCAATGAAATTGTTGATAGCTACAGAACCACGTTTGACGTATCTTGTATTTATCGATAGAAACTGTTTTGTATGAAATAGCGATCACGTAAAATTGAACTTATAATTATACGTATTGAATAAAGTTGTGACTTGGTTATTTTGACATACATATTAGATGGTGCTATTTAAATTGGTCAGATAGCCAATGATTCGCATCAACTTCACTTTGCAATTTATCGATTGATACAAATTGATATTCGAATTCTACAAGATACGTGATCGCAAAATATCGATTGATACAAAACTTTGATAGCATCAACTGTCTGATAGCTACAGAGATACGTGATCGCCCTGTTGATTTCATAATTCGGAACTGTCCACTTATATTTTCCATACTTCCATTCATCGTACAAATTCAAAATAATCGTTATAGCTCGAATTGGCCTGTTTTATTTAACGCATTCTAAATTTCAACCTTAACTCACATTATGAGCGGTACTCATTACCATAGTATAGTCATAAAATATCTTTATTTACATTATAACTGTCTAATATTACAAATTGAATGTGAACGTAAATTGTTTATATGTTCAGGCGTTACAACGATCGAGAAACTCGATCGTCAAGAAGTCAAAAACTTTATATAATGGTTTTGTTTAAGCTGTGGCACGTTGGCTTTGGGAATAATAGCAAGGACAACCGCGGTCTACGAACACGGTGTATCTATTCTATTCACACACACGCACGATTGCTACGCGAAGTCCATGAACTGCTATACTAGGCACAATAGACAGCTGTTTTGTGTACCTATTCTGCCTAGTCGGTCTTTGGCGGCTTGCGACAAAAGAACGCGCGACGCGGTAGTGGTTTAACCCAATACGGCATACCTAAGTAGCTGCAACACAATACAGTACGTACCTACGTAAACTTAAAATTAAAAAGAATGTAGTTAAGTAAATTTTTTTATCATTTAGAAGAGTTTAATCGATTGGCGATTATGCAAAACATTCGGCTACTAGCTAGACAACTGGTTTGGCCGGTAAGGCCTTCGCGTTAGTCAGAATAGGTACGTGAAACACCTTCATCTATCACTAATGAAAAACAGCTGTTTTGCCCTAGTGATAGCGTCTAATTGATATCGGGTAGCGTTCGTACGTGTGAGAATGGTGTAAACCGCGGTTCTCGCTATCATACTAAAAGGCAACGCGCCGCGCTTAGAAAATAGTTATACTGATTTTTTGTATGTGAAAATTAAACATGAGTGGAACACATTCCGTTATTGATTCTACACCATCCCCCGTAGTATTGTTGATGAATTAATATCCACCTTATATATTTTCTTATGTATTTCTAAAAAAACATAAGAAAATTACTTATGTTTTTTTAACTTAATTAATTTAATATTTTCTTAAAATATTTCAATACGTGTATTATTATAGTATATGTAAGTATATGTGTGTATTAATAATATAAACAAAAATGGTGTAGTGAATTAAATAGAACTAATAATTTAGTTAAGCATAGTTTTATACATTACTCTTAAGTGCACCAAGCCGTCATAATAATTTATTTAGTGCTCCTTCCCAGACATGGTTGCCTGGAAGAGATCGCTATAAGCGATAAGGTCGCCAATTGTAACATTAATGTAATTAATTTTTGTAAATTCACCACAGTACATATCAGTACAGATATGTACTGTGGTGTTTCAATAAAGAGTTCTATCTATCTATCTATATCTATTATTAATGTTTACTTGTAGTAAAATATATTGAAGCCTATATTTATATGTATCTAAATGTTATTCCTGCTATACTGTACTATTGTTTCTGTTCCATCCTCCAGCTCCACAACCTTCATCTTCTACCTCCGTGACTTTGAGTGTTACCCTGAGCTATCTGGTAGCCCTCAGGAGCCCTCCACCGTCGGAAGCTATTGTTATAACGCTCTTACAATACAGATTATTACCTCAAAAAACAACAGTAGGCTGTCAACAATCAAGTCTAACAAAGTTAGACTTGATTAATTAATTAATTAATTAATTAATATAATTAATATATTACTAATTCTAAGTTAGCCTGAACAACATCTTCGACCACATCATCACTTACCATCAGGTGAGATAGTGGTCAAAGGCTAACCTATCAGGCAAAAAAAAAAAAAAACCGGTCTTCATGGCCTCGATAACATAATGGCTCAATAACAACACAATCAATCAACTCAGTTATAAATAATATACAAGCGTGTAGGTAATAACGCTAAGAACAAAGTCAAAACCTCCTGAGGATGCTACGTGCAGAATCGAGACGCATCGAAAATTGTTGTGGTTTGGCTACGTGGCATTCATGAAGTCACAAAACAACAGTGGGCTGTCAACAATCAAGTCATGTATCCATGGCCTTGTTAACATAATGGCTCAATAACAACACAATCAATCAACTCAGTTATAATTGTTAGTCATAAATCTTAACATGAAGGACAGATAGCATTGTTTACAACATATTGACTATTATGAACAAACATTGCAACTGTATTATTTATCAAAAAATTGAAAGTCGACTATCATACAAATATGTGATTTTATTGTTTGGATTCACGTTGGAGATAGTACATGTATAGCGATCACTGTTGATCATTTATTATAACAGTTATCATTCTCGATCGCATAGATTCTCCTGAGGATGCTTCGTGTAGCGAAATGCGTCGAAAATTCTTCCGGTTTAACGAAAAGAGGTTTTTCGCACCACAGTGTATATTAGTCACGGTATGAATTGCTCAAGTAGTTATATCCAATGGGATTATCCTTTTCACACCATTGAACTATTTTACAATAGTAGAAAAATGTAGTGGTTTTCGAACGTCCGTCTGCCGATGAATAGAAAATGGTTAAACTTAATTTATTTTTCATTGTCCTCAAAATCTTTTTACCCTTATGGATCGGTACAATATGCTTTCTCTTACAACACAAATGACAACAGAAGAACGTAATGTATATAAACAGATATTGCATAAAGTATTGGTTTCTGTTGTATGGTCGTGAAAGGAAAAAAAAACCGGATCTTGTTATGAAGTCAAGTCAAGATGCACACCTTGTGATGAAGTAGCCAAGTTTGCTTAGCCATTCTGAATCGATCAGCAAAGTTAAGCAACGTCCGCCGCGGTCATGGCTTGGATGGGTGACCGTTGGTGACATTACTATTGAGCGCTTCCGTGCTTCGGAGGGCACGTTAAGCCGTCGGTCACGGTTGTTGTCTTAGGATAGCAGTCGTTACAGCATGGTGGTAGGGCACTTTGCAAATGCCCGCCTGGCTAGCTACCACCCTCAAGTTGAAAATCTGTCGCCAATCACCTAACGGTGTGTTCCGGCAGCTGTCCTTGAGAGCCAGTAACTCTAGGTTAGTCTGAACAACATCCTCGACCACATCATCACTTACCATCAGGTGAGATAGTGGTCAAAGGCTAACCTATCAGGCATAAAAAAAAGTCATTTTTTTTTTCATCGCATTATCTCCTCATTTTTTAATTCGCGATTGACTACATACATTTTAACCGACTTTTTTTATAAGTCGGTTAAAATGTGTGTAGTAAGGAGGAGTTACTCAAATCGACTTTTTTTGTGTTGCCTCATTACTTTTTACTCGGTGTACCGATATTGATGTTTTTTGATGCTTGTCATGGGATCCCAATAAAATTTTAGTGTGATGTGACGAAAATTATTAGAGTTATCCCTAATAATGCGATTTAATTGGCTTCGACTACAATGATGTTGTTCTCATTTTCACTAGTCAATGGAAAATGACCTAAAAAACTTTATATAATGAAAATAAACAAAAGTTTATTTAATTTTAAGTGTATTTTTGTTTTAGAATATTTTCTTTTTTTTTTTGTAAAAATTCTTCATTTTTATTTTAATGCAATCACCTGAACTCGCACTAGCAGAATTGACGTATTCATAAGCTCTCATTGTGACCAGAAATTACTTACCTATTTTAAATATAATATACTATCTGCTTAAAATCTAAAAGAAAGTGAAACTTTTATTTCATTTTATTATTTTTTTTGTCATTAAAAATAATATATCTCAAAAATCTCTTCATTGTATAATCCTGATCTTCACTGTCCTATAGTATACTTATTCCTGATGTGTACTGTTTCTACACAATATCTTCTGCCTCTGTGACACCGAGTATTCCTCCGAGCTGGCCAGCACCTCTCGTGGAATCTATGCAACGGTCGAGATTCAAAACGCCCTTAAATTTATTAATTGGTAATCATGGTCAAATACTTCGGCACCATATGGTCTGAAACACTCGTAGCTGATATTCAGATATCAGCTCCGATATGAGTGACTAATTGTCTAATGTGTGATATATAGTGATAATTATAGCAAAAAAATGCTAAAATTTATGTGTTTTTATAAGAAAATGAAGTGGTTAGAAATTATTTAAGAACTCATTTACTTAATATTATTAAGGGTGCGAAGTATGGCGGCTTCCACGATGATCCAATCACAAGAACGGCTTTCGTGGTACACGTACTAATGACACGGTGGGTGGCTTGATTCACGATGCGACGCCATCACGCTTACAGTTTTCTCAAAATATTTTTTTTAAATATTTGTTATTATTGAATAAAGATTTCGCCTGGATCTATTAATATTATTCATTTTGGTTGTGTTTTTTACGAAAGCCCGCAAGGCCACGGCCAGGTGAAAAATCTCTAAAAAGCATATAACAGGGTGTTACTACAACTTTCCTTGAGAGCTAGATTCTATTCTAGGCATAGCCTCCCCATTATCTTCGACCATCAGGTGATATTGTGGTTAAAGACTAGCTTATAGAAACTTGATTCAGGCAACGTTACCTTTAAGAAGCAATCACTGGCTTTAGCTTCGCCGCAACGAATGAGGCCTGGGTCCTATTCCACGGGTCAAGAGCCTAGTTTGGTAACCAGGAGCTCCATAATCATATTATTGTTATCCTAATTTTCCATTTTCACACAATATATGATTTTATTATTATTATTATTTATATTAGAAGAGCATTTTGCGAATGCTTGCCTGTCTCAATAAATGTATATGTCTCTGTAAATGTATGTCTCAGGGTGACGATTGCAGTGCAGTTCTTCACTGACGAAATGCATCTGTTATCGCTAAACATCAGCTGCGCCTTGTGCTTGTTCCGTCACAAACTTAGAAAAAACATTTTAGTATATTTCTACCAATCATTTTCAATCTGCTCAATACATATTGAACAAGTTAGTATAGGAAAACTGCACATACATACATACTATTAACAGTATTCAGTAATGATCTATTAACTAATTTTGTTACCTACCCCATTTTTTTTGAGTAGGTATATACGTCTTGTACTTGGCTTCTCTTAAACACTTACAAATCGAGTTTACATTAATAGTAGAAGTAATTAGGTACCTACTTCTTGATCATCAATTTGAATTTACAAATGTTTGCTAGAAAAATGCCAGTATCGCAGGTATTTAGTAATATTCTCTAAGCATTTTTATATCTACATCCTGCACTCCTAAAATACTTCCCCACATTTTAGTGTCACGAGTGTCGTCACCGCTTGATGTAGAGCGCAATATATTCCAGCGACATTTCTGGCATGCACACTCCAGATAACAATGTACCTTTATAGCTATATATGTACCTATATATAAAACACGTGATATGTTACAAGGATGTGAAATGAGCGATGGTAAGTGCACACGTGAAGATGGAAGATATTTTGATAGATCTTCTAGTTATGTCCTGAAAAGCAGAATGTGTCTTATTTGTTATAAATTATTACGTTGTTAATGTATTGCTCTTGACTATGTTTTGATAAAATGCGTATCAGATGTTTTTCTATTCTAGATTATTTCCTGCAGAAGGCAGTAGTATTTGTTCCCTAAGATTAATATTGGACCTGTAGAATTTGTGAATTTTCTATTCTTTTAAAATATATAAATGTGGAGTTCGGAAGGGGGGAGGGGGGGGGTTATTGGATATGACAAAAATTGTGAACGTAATGTTTTATATATAGATAAATATGATGAACAGTCACGCTTTTATTCCTCTAAGACGAAGGAAGTAGGTGGAGGTATCTCTAAATACTTACCCAAGTATCGCCATAATTGATTTTGGTCCCATGTTATAAGGGGCAGTTCTATTTGTTTCTACAGGGTAAAGGTACCCAGAGACTCCGCCATTCTGCTTATAAAAAGATTTTTGTTGGTGTTATTACAGCTGTAGTGAGAGCCAGTTTTTAAATTCTAGGTTAATCTTGTATACCTACCATCATATGCCACCGTCAAAAATGTGCTGAACTAGCACATTATTATTAAAAAAGTGGAAAATTGATTGAAAAGCTGGTTTTCAGTGGCAGTAAAAGTCTACCACTGAAAACCAGCTTTTCAATCACTTTTCCACTTTTTTAATAATAATGTGCTAGTTCAGCACATTTTTGGTCCTTGTCACTATGATCAGGATGAGTAAGTGTTTAAAGGAATGTAGTTTGCACTATACACAGTAATTTTGGTTTCATGTTTATAATAAGTATATTTAGTTAGAGCAAGTGTTTCCCATCAATATTATCAAATGTTTCGTCGCTAAGCACAGCTGCTTGTTTGGCTAACTAATGCCAGCAGATAGGACTCTGGCACGATTATACTGAACTAAGCCTAGCGATTAATTTACAAAGACACGGAAATTTGTAGTTAGCTAGAAAATTCTCTAAATCATCGATCAAGTTTCGGAATGAAACTATAGCAGTTTGTATTCATGCTTTTAAATATCGTATGAACCGATCAATCTTAAGATTTCAGTCGTCTGTTGTGTGCAATACCCTACGAAAACTTTAACCTACTTTGTCCTATTGCTTATTTGGCGCATATTTCTGGCAATGTCAGACAGCATGCTAAAGAAGCAACGCGTAAACCATCCGTAGTACGTAACAAGAATAAAAAAAAATGTCAACTAATCAAATATCTTAAAAACTATTTAAGAATTTTGATTCATTACCCAAGCGCTGTATTCTTCTTAGTCCAAAATGTATCTGTCATAAAACTCAGAGCACTTTTACGGCAGACGAAACTTTCTAAGACTTTAAATATCATTCCAAAAGGAACGATTTGTAAACTTTCATGATCCAAAATGTAAAACTTGTTAACTACCTGAGAATGGAATTACAAAAGGAACAAAGCGTGATACCGAAGATGTTAGCGTTGACTGCTTCAGACCGGTTGAAAACTTCTAACTTTGTTTTCTTATAAATTTGCTATTTCTCGTAAATTGTAGTCAGTTTTAATAGCTTGAAAAACAACGTCTTTCTATTTTAATTTAACTTAGTTTGAACTCAACGAGATTAGACATAATCAGTACTAAAACTTGCAAGTAGTTAGTAGGCATTCACTTTTGCACTTATCGTTTATATTGAGGATATATTATCGTTGTTTTTACTGAAAAATTCGTTTTGTCAATACCAAACTAGCTATTCTTTCGAGTAATTTACTTCCGACCAAATCACGGGAACTATTTTTATTCCATTGTCCTATATGGACTTACCTAGTCTCCTTTCAGCAATTCTAAACCGATGCTACCATATCATTCTGTTGTTATCAGAACCGCATACGATAGCCATGTCATATGAAACAACAGGTAAGAAGTCTTCCTTCCGCATTTTCGCTTATGTTGTGTAAATAAAATACGCGATTCCTTCATTAAGAACACTATGATTTTTGACCTGTATTTTATACGTATACTGCAAAATGTCTAGACATTTCTATAGCTAATCGCATTTTATGTCGACGCACACGTACAAGTCAATATAATTAAACATTAACAGGAAAGAGCGAGATGCACTACCTAGTCGTAATACAGTATTATATTAGCGCGGAGGGTAGTTATTCATTGACTCCAATACGAATACGATACCACTTATGGTAATGGCGGCTTAAGCTGCATTGTTTTAATGTTTAATTGTTCCGTATTATTGGTGTATATTAACCGAATAGTTTCGATCGATCTAAGGTATATAAATGTCGTGTGTTAGTGATTGCATAAAAATCTTATCTCAACTGAAGAAAAACCTAAAGACTTATAGATATCTGCAAGTCCAGTGTAATACAGTGTATAATTTATATTTATAGAAATACGTCCATGATATTTGATGCATATCAAAATAAAATTATATCGTCATTATATTGCAAAAGCCAATAATAAATAATATTATTGTACCTACGGAAATGTTTCATTGTAAGAATCTTCGTGGCAAGGTATGTAAAATCACATTTCATAAACCTATGTAAGTAAATAGGTGGATTGGTACTTTAAATGATCTGCCAAATTGTGTAAAATTAATTTACAAGCCATAAATAAGCAAGTTTCTACCTACTGAAACTAATAGATTGTCATACATTTTTCACCACATATATAAATGTTTCACTCTAAGTATATCTTATTTATCATGTGAGATAGTGGTCAAAGGTTAGTCTATAAGATATAAAAAAATTGGCCAAGTGCAACGGTGTCGGACTCGCGCACGAAGGGTTCCGTACCATTAGCTATACCTACAACATTAGACTTCATATTTTATCCTGTTTTTGTTTAACGTGCGCGAGTCCGACTCGCACTTGGCCAACTATTTGTATTTATAGCGGCAACAGATATACATCATCTGTGAAAATTTCAACTGTCTAACTATCACCGTTCTTGAGATACAGCCTGGTGACAGACGGACGGACGGACAGCGAAGTCTCAGTAATGGGCTCCCGTTTTTACCCCTTGGGTACGGAACCCTAAAAAGTAACTAAGTAATGTAGATTATTGTACATTTAGAGATATATTTCTGATACTTACATAACATTACATTAAATATTACCTTATAAATTACAAAAATTTACAATATACAAATATTAATTTTTTTTTGATAATTATGATAGATATAAGTATTACAGTATCTATTATAACTGGAACCTTTAAGTGCTTGTTATTACTGTAATGTTCATAACCTACATATTAGCATAACTTTGTAAATGTAATGATGGGTTAACTTTATTATTATTTTGTGGTGCACTGACATGTACCCTAGTTTAGGCAGTCTAAATATTTAATAATAATTATTATATTTGCAGCTGATATTATAGGATTTATTACCACCCGCGTTATGCCTTTAATAAAGTTACACTATAAACTACATTTAACAATACAGCTACTACAAAGTAAGCAATTTTGCAGCCTCAAGGCCATTGTATGCCTAAAAGGTAGTCCAAATGTTCTAGCCCACTACATGCACAGAGACTACACCGATGGATCTATACTTTTGGATTAGCAGTATTGTAAGAAGGGATGGCCTGTAACCGAAAATCAAATTCCCACACAGAAGCAGCGAGTATACGGGCACGATCTGCTACTTTAGGACACGTAATCTAAAAGGTCTTTCCATGCTAGTCCACAGAGGGGCCAATCGCACTGTGTCTGAAAGTACAAAACTTTTGGGAATTAAGTATTTGGACAAGCCCATTCTCAAGTACTTTTGACTTCCGCCAGATATGTTATATCACATCTAATTTAAATACATATATATGAAAAATATATGTTTTAACAACTTCTATCCCATTTCAAGTGTGCTGAGGCCCGCGCTCGACGCTGTGCACAATTGTAACTCCCAGACGAAGAACTTCAAATAAGTTCGAAACTGGTCGGAGCAATATAAATAGAGCCGATAAATATTACGCGAGTCCTAGCCGGTTAAATAATGATTGAAGATAAAGTACCTGATAATTTCACGCCAGAAATTTTGCGTACCCCTAGGCCACCAACCTCACAGAGAGGGGGTGTTCACTTGCAACCAAGCAATATTATCCAGCAAAATATACTTCTACTAATAAATATTTAATCTTTGCACGCTATAGATACTACATATATAGTTTATAAGTTTTTATAAGTGTCGGACAAAAATATTTTTTCGCTTTCATGCAATGCGGAACCCTGACAGAGTCCAAATCGCACTTGGCCAGTTCTTTCTGTGTAGTATTAGAACAAGTAGAATTAATAGGGATACGACAAAAAATATACGTAAATTTCAGACTTACATTTTCTCTTTACAAATAGATGAGAAAACACTCTCATTCCCAGTACGTAACGACAAAGAGATAACAAAAGGCATTGAAAAACTTCATGTTCTTCGCAACAAAGTATATTTTAAGATGATTTTATGATGTCCCCTAGGACCGGAATTTTAATGATGGCTTTGGGAGGGACTCTTACCGATGAGTTATTGTCATCCTCGAATCCTGTTGATCACTGCGCGGCCTCTCACTTTGTCATTTGAAAGTCATTTTTTATAAGCATCAATCAATATTTTACCTTTGATTATATTTTCAACTTACAAAGATAAATTGTTAATATTTCTATAACGTTCTTTTTCGTCAAAATGACGTACTTATAAGAAATTTTATTTTGTTATTTTTTCGCCGCTAGGCTTTTACCACGATCTCACCTGATGATAGTTAACCACCAGATGATGTTGCTGAAGATGGTAAACTAGTTTAATCTAGAAGGGGAACTCGCTTTTAAGGTCAGCTGCCTGAACAGCTTGGCGACAGATTTTCTGCTCAAACGCATTCGCAAAATGCCTTACCAGCATGATATAAAACTGCCATCCTGTGGTAAAAGCCAGGACCAACGGCGACGGCTTAACGTGCATGCTCCGAAGCACGAAAGCACTCTATAATAGATGCCACTAAAGGCCACTCGTCTTTGTAATGAGCGAACATTGCTTGATCGGTCAAGAAGAACTAGGCAAGATCTGCTATGAGTGTTTTTAACTTCCCACTTCTATTAACATTGTGATTTTTGTATTAATGCCTCCTAAGCAAATAAGCTTATCCCGCTCATGCTTAAAATTAATCCTTTCGTTGTAATTTTGTATGTATTTTTCAATGCAGCCTCCATTTAAAATATCGTCACGCCCGTATTCGCAAAAGGGTAAGGCAGAGGAGCCTTATCTTACAACACGTTGTATTCCCATGTAATAGGAGACGAGTCTATTGCAAACTACCAGACTCCGGTCTGCTACTGTTGAAGCAATTATGGTCGTTTTTACACATACACACACCATTGAAGCAGTTTCCGCAGGTACCATATTTCACTGAAGAAGTCTATTGTATATCTATCAGGTTTAGTTTCCACAAAGGCTACCATAAAAAACGAGAAAAAACTACCACAAAAATCGACGAAACTTCATTGTATTCATTCGAACATTTCTGCGAGAGAGTTTGCACGTGATTTTATACACGTGAACAAAAAAATCACTGGATGGTAAAGTTTCAAAGCTTCGCGTATTCGGGTGTCGACTGAAACGAATATTACATTATTTCCATGCAGTTCAGTTGTCTAAATTCAAAAAGTTTTGCGCAAGAATTTTCCTAAGAACGGAATACTCGAGCCATTGAAGATTATTACTGTGGTTTAATCTTACTAATAAAGTTTTGAGTTTATGTTTAGAGCTAAAACAGTACTATTAAAATTCTAGCTTTATATGCATGTTGGAACAGAAGAATTGTACAGCAGCACAATGCACTGAGAATGCAACTGAGAAAGCAATATCAATTATAAACTTAGATATATTTTGGTAAAGCATCTTTTGTATCGTTGTTGTTATTTTCTGTGCAAGAAACAGATAAGCAGTTCAATTTATAGTTAGTATATAGCGTAATTTTTGAAACGTCCGTGGGGTGCCGTGTTAGAATGTAACCCTCCTATTTCTACCCGTGGGAGTCGTCAGAGGCGACTCAGGGGAAAAATATCAGAAGGTGTGAAGCAGCGCCTTTAAATAATTTTCAATTTCTACTGCGATCCCCAAGACGCCTGCCAAGCATGGGGATTTTAGCAAAACCGTGTACTAATGGTGGATTTTCCCGTTTTATGTGTGTTGGTGTATACAGCTTAATAGTGATGGTAAAGAAATGCGTGGTTTAAGTGACAAATAAAGCACTTCAGCGTCTTTATCTTAATAACATTTTGGTATAGCAGGTGAATTTTTTATAGGTAAACAGAGACCTATCAATGAAACTACAGTGTCTGTCTCTCCGTCTGTATGTCACGGGTTGTAGCTCGTAAACAGAATGAGATAAAATCCTAAATTTTTGATATTGTGCTTAGAACGTTGACTCATATTGAACTAATTTTTTTTTTCAGTAGGGCCTCTATGCATGGGAACGTAACCAAGTAAAAAACATTTATAGCTTCATACTATGTGGGGTGTGCTAGTGTAGAATCCAAGTTTAATTTGGGGATTATCAAAATTGTTGTAAATTTGATAATTGGACTATTATTGATACGGGGTCCAAAAATCTATATATTATATACGATCAATACTGAAAGTTCCGAATAATGTGATTTTAAAGCTGTGATAGAAACGACGAAGAATTTTTTTTTGTTTACACGCTAATGTCAACCTATACCCTGAAAGAGCGAGGCTCAAATCGTACTTTTCTAGTTTTAATAGTATGTTTTCTATCAAAATTTGTATTTCCACCAGATCTTGAGTGAGAGTGCTGGACACATTCAACTTGTGGCCACCTAACATACCTGTCCGAGCCAAAGTCATTCCACAGAATAGAGAGCTGACGCTACGTTCTATCTATCGCCGTACTTGATACAGTATAATCTCATGATAATGATTTACGTAAATGCACTGCGGTATTTTTTCAGATAACGATTTGGTATCACCACGTATCATTCTAAAACGGTTATGATAATCTTTATTCGATCAATACACATTTATTTCTTGATTATTTTGTAATAAGCTGTGAAGAATACAGCTCTGAATGTAGTGCAGTAGTTACAGTATTGTAGAAAACTCGGGCGCTTTTATCTAGTTTAAATTGCAAATGGGATTTAAAACACAGTGATGGATTTAAGTAATGGGAGATCAGGGTCAATAAACCCCCGTATGTATAAATTACTATTTGTCAACCATCAAATATAAGTTTAAATAAGAATTTTCTAATTCAGTAAATTGGAGCAAAGATTAGCGTGTAGTTCCAATTTTATTAGATTCATTTTCAAAACACACGTATATATAATATATATTTATCGTTTTTTCAATAGAAGTTTTCGTACTTTATTACATTTTTGTCATATATTTGTTAACATAAAAATTAAATAGAGCATTATTGATTGGTATTTTATAGAATAGGTGAACGAATTATAATCAAATAGCTCAACACGTCATCGTTAACAATGATTTCTTATAAACAAGTCGTTGATGTAATGCCTACCTACATTTTTATAGGTAAAATGAATACTTTTATTATAAACAAAAAATAATTTAGCTTTGTTCTTGTTCTCATATTATGAGTGACTATGTAGTCTTTAAATGAGTGCGCCATGATGACATGAGTCTATAAAAATCTTGATAGATGTACTTTATATATATATACTATGCGTAGCTCGCATCATCAATGCAGATCAGTTATTACTGGTTTAAACAATAACAATCATAGAGGCAACCGTAGCCAAAACAATTAGAGTATTCGATACCAAAATGGACCAACTGTCAAATGAAAGTGCGTCTCGTTTCCAATGAAGTGTTTCACATTAGTGCTACGCATTGCGTCGCATACTTCAGTTAATTAGTCAGTCCTTCATTACCGAGATACAAATTAAATATTAAAAATATGGTGGATAACGTTTACGGTCAGACAAACAAAATACATAGTAGCCATTTAGTAATTAATCAAATATAACAGGTAAAAAAATCTTAGATATAAACCGTTTAAATCACGTATATTTAATTTCAATGTCCACGATTTAAAGTTGTTAAATTATGTGTAATAATCGTGAAAACCTAATACAACATTATACTAGCCATTTGTAATGGGGTTTTGGTGAAATTTGTTTATTTTTTTAGATCTAATTTTTACATCATTGCTTACAGCCTTCTCACTTATGGATTCTCTAGGTCTTAGAAGTACTTATATACATTGCTCTTTATATTTGATCTCTATTAAAACTTAGTAGTTCCCGTGAGAGCATCATTTAAGCAACTCCCATGAAGCCGAAATTTCTCGAAAGCGTCGAAAATATTTCCGAGAATTTTATTATGAAAGCTTAGCATTTATTTATATTGAATACGTCTGCAAAACGAATTATATGGCCATCTTCGTTTAGCAACTTTGTCGATGCCTCTGATAAGAATAGTACAAAAGGCATTAAAAAAAATATCATCTGATAATAGCTCAACTAAACCTTAATTCTAGAAATAGGTTTTGTACAAAATAAATGATATATTATATTGCAAATTTTCGGATGGCAAAAGATAACTTCCAGCGGCGTTTGAACCGTCGTTCATCTGAAAATATGATTAAGTTTTCGGTTAGCATGCGTCTTATCAAAATTGTTCTAGGCAGATATATTTATAATACTAGAAAAATGGATATATTATTTTAATAGAAGGGACATCATGATCGAATTAAACCTAATATATCAAACTACCTGTCGCTTTATCATTAAAATAACTTATACCCGATACGATATTTATTTCATCAATGTAAAAATCAAATAATAAATACTTTTAAAAGTATCCTAAAAAACATTAAATAATATTTAAATAAAACACTTAAAAAAGCATAAAATTATATATCTAGTGACAATTCCGATCGAGAATTTCTCGATCGTGCGCTCGGTGAGTTAAGACCTCCTGAAGATGCTTCGTTTAGAAGCGAAACTAGTCGGGTATTCTTCCGGTTAGGCTGCGTGATGTTTGTGACGTCACGTAGATGACAGGAAAATTAGGCGGAATTGTCACTAGATATATAATTTTATGCATTTTTAAGTGTTTTATTTAAATATTATTTAATGTTTTTTAGGATACATTTAAAAATATTTATTATTAAATATGGATTTCCTCAAAGTAACGCCTGAATCTATTCATTAAAAATCAAATGTTATAGTTGATATATTTAAATATATAATTTAAACTAAAGCACCGCACTACAAAGGTTTATCAAACACAACACAAATCGTCAAAATTGATATAAATAAATCAGTTAACTGTTTCATACTAAAGCTGGGCGACTAACGGCTAACCTGTCTAGTCGTCAGTGGCGGCCCTTACTCGCGACCTTGCCGCAGAAATAGACATAGCGCATACAGTCGCCAACTGGTTCCACCAACACATATCGCCCAGTCTTATCACTGAAAATGGCACTACGATTACGTACTAATCGCTTCCCATCGAGTACCAATCGAAGATTGTTCAACATGTTTTATATTAACAAGTGTACTGTGCCTCAATTCGTGTGAACGTTGATATTATTTCAGTATGTCGTCTACCTCGTCACCGGCTGGGAAAAGAAGTTAGTTATTAATAGTGCATTATTTATGTGTTAGATTTTGTTATTGGTGCGTGGCGGATCTTGTGCTTGTGTTTTGGTCGATTTTGACGGTGTTCTCGTTGGTTTATTTGCAGTTTTGGTAACGTTCTTTACAAAATTTTTCCTTTATGAAGATATGAGTAATATAGTATTTACCAATCAATTTATACAGGGTATACATTATTATATGAAAACGTTGATTATTTACAGCTAATTAGATTAAATAAGTAACGTTTAATATTTAATCATATTATAAATTTAAATATCTTATGATAAGAATTATTCTTTAATGAAATTCCTTATAAAATCTGCAATGCAAAATTATGCAATAGCACTGCCACATTTTTTGAATTCTTAAATGCATATTAGGTTCTTTTAATTATAAAAGAGCGCACTATATTTAAATGATAATAATCTTGTATTGCCAAATTCTTTAGAGATTGCTAGCCAACTATACACCTGTTGTCAACTTCTCCAATATAACTGCAGCATCTATATTCACATATTTACATAAGTCATTCACACATATGTAAGTCAAAACAAATAAGAGCTATATAGAACCGACGATCAATAAAACTTACCATGACCTTACTAGAGGTTTATCGACCAATAAGAAAGCTAATTTACTTAGTTCAAGTCACGGTTAAAAGTAATTAAAGACATACTTATATAGTTCAAATACTTACGCAAGAATTTCTTAACAAAGTGAAAATCAGAATTCAGTGAACATAATTTTGTAAGCAGGAATTTTTAATATTGAGTACAAAACTCTTTGAATAATGGCCAACCATTTTTTTCATGTGAAATTGCTTGAACGATCTCTTTGTGTATGAAAAAAGTAGTATAAGAAAAAGCTTTGTACGACAACAACGTAACAATTAAAAAAGAAATTCAACTTACGAGTACATAACATTCCTTATTTAAACACTAAACAAGTGTGCACTTTCAGCGTGCATTTTACATTCAGTGTTATTTTAGTATATAAGAAAAAAGGCAGGAACGTGGTTCTTCGAATGAAATTTAAATGAAAACAATTCAAACAAAATTAATTAAATTCAATTAATTTAATTATTTTACTGAGTACAAACGAAACAAAAAAATGTTGTGTAAAAGCACAGCTCTTTTTTTACGTTATTGCTCTATTTAATTATTGCCCTTGTTCCACGATAAGTAAAACTTATATTAAAGGAAAATATTGCACTCCACTAATACAATATCTTAACTTTATTTTACCTACCTGGTTTATTTTCGCATGATTGATGAGGCGAATAGACCCGTTGTGTAGGTAAAATATGAATTATTGTCACAAAAGTTTTATAAAATCTATGTAAATTATTCTTAATCTAAACTTAATTATGGATATAGACAATCTTTAATAGGATTATCTATACTGCTGGCCGAAATAATATTGGATATCTTTCCTTTATCTATATTTTAGATAAAAAAAAACATTAATCAATTTAATATAAAATATTAATCATATATCTTAAAATTTCTGTGTATTTTGACAGGAAATTACACGAACCTTTATATAACAAATTTCTACAATATAGGCATAGCGTAGTTAATACTTTATGTGACGATAATCAATAAAAAATTTTCTTATTTCAGTAGTCCTAAGCACGCTGTTAGAAACGGATCACTACGAAAGCCTCATCAAGGAACTAACATGTACCAAGTGCAGCAAATACATGAAGACGCCCATCCACCTGTGCGTTGATGGGCACAGTATCTGCGGGCCTTGTTTTGGGAAGAGCTTTCAATGCCATGTTTGTGAGGTTTGTACTTTGATGTTTGTATTTACTATGAGAAGGGCCAAATATTTAAAGCATTTAAGCATGACCACAAACACACCATGCCATTCCATATTTTAGTGAACACTGCAAGTACCTATATTGTTACTTCGTCTAGCCAAGCTACTGACAGCTAAATAAATTGCAAGTGTAGGGCCAGTATGTTTGTAAATTTCTCAATATCCACTGTTTTTTTTATCTTCGCCATGTTACCAAGCGAATTGGTTGTATTATGGTATCTAACGTGGTCCAAAAATCTTACATATCTTCACACCCATAGTCCCCAAAAGTGATGTGTAAGAACCCACGTTCGCTGGACCTGTTTTAGTCCAATGGGCACAAACATATTGCAGTCTGCAAGGCACGTTTTTGACTTCAGACTATTAATGTGGATTTTATTTTAAAGATAAATCTAATAACTGTCTGGCCAGGGCAGGAGGTTGAACTTTGAGATTCCAAAGCACCGCTTGTATTACTCCACCAACGAGTTGGCATATTTATGTATTATTATGTAGTACTTATCATTAAAGCATAAAGAAAAGCTAATCGTGCTTCTAAAAATCATGATGATGAGCATGCTTTAAACGAGCATGTTTTTTAGCTTTATACATTTGCTTGAGATCAGCAGGCTCAAAGCAAACAGTTTATTTAAAAAACAGAAACACGTGACATTTATTAGCATGCTACCTATGTGCAAAATTGATGGAAAACATGAAATACCAAGTGGTTATCTGTACTGAACAGAAAGAGTTTTTTATTGTTTGCAATGCAATATGCAATGCATCTAAAAACTTATATATTCTCAAATGACTGAATAAACCGAGAATTCCGTACTAATGCGAATGACAATATACCCTGTCAAAAAAACATTTTAGTCACACATTTCGAAATACCTAGCGAGGTTCTAAACCCACACTCTACTGGTTTTTATTATTTTGTTGTTATGCGTTTTAATTTCAACTTAAATTACATCGTAAGTTTCGTCAAATTTTAAATACCAAGTATTGAAACTCGCTGAAATTTTGCATGCAAATCCACGAGTATGCATGCAAAATTTCATGCTTTTGGTTTGCACTCTCGTTATAGTTCGCATAATTATGTACTATCGCTATTATTCAGAAAAACAGTTTTATTTGGGGATTCTTACTTTCATATTTAGAAATAAAATAAATACTAAAACTAATAACTGGCAACTGGTATATATATTCAAAGGAGTAAAATTTCACCGAGTTTTAACATTTGGTATTTCAAATATGATGAGATGACGTTTATACGGAAAGCGCTTAAAACTACTGCCCAAAAAATACGTTTTTCCCCGCAAAATTGCATTCTATGTAATATCTCGCCAAAATATCTAGTATTCACAGGTCTTGCTAATTGACACAAGCACGCTCATTAGCATTCATATTTATAAATATTCCCCATTTAATTTCAAAGATGTTCGATATCAGTAACATTCCCGACACACTCGCTATTGATTGCTCATTACCAACATGCTTTCGGGTGACTGATTATAACTTTTATGCATAATAAATCTTTTGATAATGTTAATTTCCAGAAAGAGTTTTCAGCCATCCGGCCTGCGGTGCTAGAATCGTTGGCTAACAAGGTACTATTTCCTTGTACAAATGCAGGTTGTCCAAAACACGCCACTCTGTCCATGCTTGAGAAACACGCTCCACATTGCCAGTATAGGCTTATCAACTGTTTTATGGCGAGAGTTTATGGTAAGTAGAATTTAGTTTATTACTAAATACACTGCGCATTCCAGTGAAAACGTTTAATTAAATCTTATGTATACATACAGTACTAGTTAACTGATATAGTTACTATCAGCCTATCACGTTGTATTGCTTGGATTTGAGCCTTCTTTTTAGACGGAGATATATAATATCCTTAGGAATAGACCATAAACCATCACGTGGGGTTTTATAATTACTCCAGTTTCTAGTCCTTGTGTCGGAGTTTTAAGACCACTCGAATACCTCGGATATACCCTGGTCTTCAATACATAGTACCACACTTTTGAAATTGAAATTTATCCTAAACTATAGACATTAACATTTTGAAATAATTCCTTTTACATGTATTACGCCTTACAAACAACATTTAAAAAAATATGTCTGTTTGGGATCTGATTACAGTATTTTGCCGGTTTAAGCATGGTCAGGTGGTCTGTGGCTTCTGACCAGCCTTTCAATCTTATCCCAGGCGTGCTCGATAGGGATGAGATTAGGAATTCTTGATTTATTTATTTATTTGCTGAAATAGGTAAAATTGTGGTCTTATATTATAAAACAAGTCTCTCTATATTCAATCAGATTCCTGATATGCAAATCTAGGTTCAATATTTCATATTTGTTACCATAACATGCAATACATAATCATAATAATATCTATATCCCATAAAATTTTAATAGGTATTACGAATACTACAATGCACTTCCGTAGACGTAAAAACGACATGACATTTTAATTTAGAAAATCTTCGATTGTGTAAAAACTTTCCTCAACCAGCCAGTTCTTTAAATTAGAACAAAACCTATTATAAGGGAGGTTTATTATGTGATGGGGCAGTGAATTGTAAATTAATGGGGCCATGTAGCAGCAGTTGTTCCTAAATACTTGTAGGGAAGGAATAGGCATCTTAAGACGCACATGAGTAGTGGTTCTTTTATTTCATTGTCGTTACTTTCAAAGAGATACATATTGCTCCTTACAAACTTAGACATTTCATAAATATATATACAGGGAACCGTTAGCAGTTTTTTTAAATTTAAACACTGGTTTACAAGAATCAGTCCATTGCATACCGAACATAGCACGAATACACTTTTTTTGGGCAATAAATACTCTGAGAGTAGAATTTCCCCACACTATTATGTTATATCAAATAATGGAACATACATAGGCATGATACACCATTAAGACTGTAGACACCGGAGTACACTGTCTGAGTTTTTTCAATGCAAATAAAAATTTATTCAATTTCCCACACATATCATCAATATGTTGAATCCATGACAGATGTGCATCTATAGAGATCCCTAAAAACTTACAACTGTTTACTTGATTTATTTTGTTATTGTCAAATGTTATGTTTAAAGGCCTGAATTCCCTTTGATATGTTTTAAAATGTATGATTTTAGTTTTATTTATGTTTATTTTTAATTTATTATTATTTAGCCATGTAATTACATTATTCAAACAATTATTAATGTCATTTTCGTGATCAATTAATTTATTATATTTTATAATTATTGTAGTGTCATCAGCAAATAATATACATCTATGTCCAACAGCTGACGGCATATCATTCACGTAAATGAGGAATAGTAAGGGACCTAAGATACTCCCTTGAGGAACCCCACAGCTATTGAACTTACTATCAGAGTCAAAATGTTTTAGACTATTTGAATCTTTAAGTAGTTTCGTAATCCTGGTCATCTGCTTTCTATTATCTAAATACGAATTGAACCACTTTTGTGCTGCCCCTCTTATACCGTATTTCTCCAATTTAGCTAAAAGGATAGTATGGTTTACACTAGCAGGTAAGCACTACTCAAGTCTAGAAATAGAACAGAGCAATTTCTTTCTTCATTCAAATAATTCGATAGAATTCGAACCAAATTAAAAGTGGCTAGTGTGGTTGATTTGCCCTTTCTAAAGCCATACTGTTCCTCTGCCAAAACATCACAACGATTAAGAAAAGATGTTAATCTTTTAAATAGTACTTTTTCAAATACTTTACAAAGAACTGGCACCAAAGAGATTGGACGATAGTTATCCTTATTAAATTTAGATCCCCGCTTGTGTAAAGGTTTTATAATTGAAAGTTTCAATCTTTCAGGGAAACAACCTTCTTCCATCGACAAGTTTATGTAATAGGCTAAAGGTTCTGCTATATAGTGACGTATATCTTTTAGTCGGCTAGTTGTAATATTATCATAACCGGCTGATTTCGTATTTTTTAAAGAAAATATGATCTAACACAATTCATCAGGGGTAGTTGGCTGTAAAAATATACTGTTACATGTCGATTGAAGGTTACATAATGAATAATTAAAATTTGGATTATTATAACTTATTGATGAAATAGATTTTTCAGAAAAATATTTATTATACAAATTAGCTATGGCAGACCCTGTTGTAACGGTTACTCCATTATCAATTATTTTATCGAATGCTTCTTTTACTTTGGTATTGCCTATTTCGCTGTTGACCACTTGCCAAGTAGCTGTTACCCTATTTTTAGCATTAGTAATGTAATTTTCGTTCTTTAGAAATTGTAACTTATGAAAGCATTTCTTAAGAATATTTGAATATGACTTAAATTTGTTTTTGCTTTGAATACTCTTATTTTTATAGTACATTAGTCTTAATGAACGTTTAGTTCTGCAACTTACTTTAAGGCCTTTGGAAATAGTCTTTGATCTATTAGCTTTAAAATATTTTTTACTCTTACTGTGGGAAAGCACAGTTTGTGAAATAAGGTTAACAGGTCATGAAAGATATTAAAGGCGTCATTACATGAGGAAGCTTCAAAAATATCTGAAAAACAAAGGTCGCAGTTAAACGAACGAATGCAGTTCACAAACTTAAAAGTATTTTCTTTGCATGTATCAGTAATAAGTTGAAAAAAGTGTCGTTTCGTTTTATTCACAGCTAAATCATTAAATATAGCGATTTGGGCTGTGTCATGGTCAGACAAACAAAATTTTACGGTTTTACCTACTACATTAGGAATATTACTCAATATATTTTCAATACATGTCAATTGACGGGTTGGTTCTAGTATATGAAAGCGCATACCATAATTACTTATCCGTTCAGTAAACTCTTTACAGTGCTTATTTTCTATCAATATATTGATGTTAAAGTCACCGCATAATATTATTCTAGAAAATTTATGTTCAAGAAATGATAAAGCCTTTTGTAGTTGTTCGAAACAAATCACGTGAGGAGATCTAGGGGTTCTATAAACACATAAAACGCAAAATCCTAGAGATTTGATTTTGACACCACATACTTCAAAATGTTTTTCAATTCCGAATTTATTGACCTCAACTTTCACAGTCTAATTCATGTCTGCACAATATGCAAGTGCCGCCCCTCCTTTTGCTATTTCGGCAAAAAAATGATTTTAGATTGTATTTTCCTATATGTAGATATTTTACATCTCCTACCATCATATTGTGTTCGCTTAAACATACCAGAGAAACGTGTAAGTTATCACCTTGTAATTCATTTAAAGCTTGTTCTGATTCTGGGATTTTACCAAGGACACCAGCAATATTTTAGTGAAAGATAATTAAATTACAAGGTTCTTTCTGTTTAGTCACGAAAAAAATCCTTTTGTGTATTCTTTAAATCCAACGTAGCAGGAGCATTATTTAATTTGACTGCGTTATCTTTTTTTTTAAATAGTCCGTTATTAAATGCTTAACTTTGTAATTGGGATTTACTTGTATATCATGATTTATTTTTGTGTGAATTTTATTGAAATAATATGGTACCTTTCATTAGATTTTGAGGTGATTTTGTATATATATTATCTGTGCTCTTAGATAACGTGCTGGTTGGAACCTTAGCTGTCACTCTGCTTTTGTTACCAAACATGAGAAAAGTATTGGTGTACTGAGTTGTATTCACGTGGTGTATGATGTCTTTTGCTAGTTGATCCAAAACTTGGCTTGTTTTGATGAAGACACAGTTGCTATAGTCTTTAATAAGTAGTTTTATTTGATTGTTGAGTTTGTTTTCTTTTAAATGTGCATTGTAGAACACGTTTACCACATAAACATTACAATTTTTGAACAATTTTAGGGCTGCTTTAATTTCTGAAATAGTTTTATAGGGATTAGTGTCATTGCAACCTGTCATTATTACAACATGATCGTCCTTGATTAATGTCTGAGATAAGCTATTACAACTAGATAATACTTCACTAGATGTTGCGTTTGTTTTTCTATATCCTATTACATTATAATTATTGATAATGAGTTATTTTTTATGTTGCAAAATTTTTTGTACAATTCCTGCTCCTTTGTCGGTTAATAATAATATATTTCCAGTAGGTTTTTTAATGTTTTGGGCATCTAAAGTATCGGTTTTCTGTTCCTGAGAGGTTGATGGGTTGCAAAAGCCACATGTGTTATCCTGTAATTCTTCTCTCAAGGATCTATGAGTCAACTGTGTCAAGATTGATGACCAAGATGACCAAGAGCTGATGCCAACGTCCTGAATGTACTCTGTTAACAAACATAAAAGTAGTAGTTTTTTCGCTATTAAATTGTGTTAACACTATATTGTATATGGCAATAATTTGTATTGAAAAATTCTGTATTAAATAAAACATCAGTAGTAGACATTCTCAATTTAAGAGTTACAAATAAAATTTCAAGGCATTTTGGCCGGCCCAACTTATGTTAACAAACAAAAAAGTAGTAGTTTTTTCTGTATTAAATTGTGTTAACACTATATTGTTTATGGCAATAATTTTTAGGTAGAATTTTTTAATCTGTATAATCGTTCTATTCTTCGCCATCCCAAAAATTTAACACTGGTCTTCTCGCAATAAATTCGTTTAATTAATAAAAGTCAAGGATTTTTATTTCGCCTTGACACAAATTAACATAATCCTATATGTAACTAGTGAGAATTGAGACTCATCGATGTCTATGACACTCTTGCTATTTATTTTGTATTCCACTGTATGTCTTCATGAGCGTAGGGCAGTCTTGCTACTTGATGCCTTTTCTTAAGTTTTAAGCCACTTGTTTGGTCCTTGCTGAGTTTAAGCCAGCTAGTAGCTTTTGTCAGCGGCTTCGGACGCATTTACTTTGGTGTTTGTTACATTTCATTTTACATTTCATATAAACATTAACTTTTTTCCCAATTAATACACATTCATATTATCACTTGACATTTTTATTTACTTAGGTACATTATCTCAACATTGACCTGGATCGATAACTACGTCAACCTCGACGTTGACTTAGACTTTAAATTAGCATTATCTGTATCTACCAATACTTTCACTCTAATTACCTTAATTTGATAGAATGTCTGTATTTCTTCCCATATTCCCTGCCATAATCCTTTAATTCTGTTTTCTTTAACGCTCTTCTTAAAGTAACTTCTAAGGTGATGTGTAAACACTATAAGTATATTAAGAAATGTAGATGCACTGTTCAGCTTAAACATTGGAATTTCATATAGAATGGTAACTCCTGTGTCACTCTCTTCGTGACCACGGTCAATGCAACTTGATCGAAACGTCGAGGTTGGTAAAATTAGTTTTATTTTGATATTAATTCGTGACTGACAGACCCGTTAACTATTAAGAAATATGAACTCCTGTTTGATTCCCCAAATTCATAGTTCTTCAAACTTCATGCTGCTAACTTAAAACATAACCTATAGTCATCATCATCATCAGCCAGAAGACATCCACTGCTGAACAAAGTCCTCCCCCATAGAACGCCACAAAGAACGGCTATTAGCCGCATGTAGCCATTGGCTACCCGCGACTTTAACGATGTCGTCAGTCCACCTGGTGGGGGGGCCTATAGTAATTTAAGTAATTTAAGCCTATATAGCCAACCTATAGTAATTTAAGCATAACCTGCAGAATGCTTATCTGCCATACAAAATGTAAAACCCGATTGTATCCCCTTTATACCGCTTTTCAACAAAGTATAAGAAATTTTGACATCAAGTTTTAGCTTAAACACGGACCTTTCATATTCGTTATGAAACCCTATTTATGTCTCGAAACTAACAACTGAATTTCATCCTTACTTCAAAATCAAAGAAAATTTATACAAACTTCTATTTATCATCCTGCCTTTTCATGTAACTCGTTTATAGCTGACGTCTACTATGTAACTAGGATGGTACCATATAAAATTAACCTCTTTTTGTCCATTGATTTGTCTGTGTCTTATACATTTAGAATAGTCCTTTTATATGCAATTTGATCAAATCGAATTTTTAATTTTGTACCCCTAACTTCTACAAATTTCAGCTTCACAGTTCGTCGTTTTTAGCTTAAACATAACACTTTTATTTTTAACCCATTTTTCTGTCCCTTAATTCAAACTACCCTTGGTAAAATTCTTGGTAATTCGTCATATGCCTGTCCTTTAATTGATTCCACTCATATTTTTCTGTATTGATTCTAATCCTCTTTTTCATTGTATGTAATAAAATAATCGTTATGGTGATTTTCATGTTTTTCATCATTCATTCATATTTACTTCAAAAACGTAGGATTTTCATAACAAATTTGAGCCCTAATTTAACCTCTTAATTCGGCTCATATGGTGCCGGGCTAAAATGTCAATCCCTATTTCTTCCCGTTGGTGTCGTAAGACTAACAGTAAAATACCAGAAGGTGGGCAGCAACGCCTGCTGAGGAATTGCTATCGTACACTGCGATCCCTAAGTCGCCTGCCAAGCGTGGGAATTATGGCGAAAGCGCCCTTAGTGGGGGAGGCTGTGTTCGGCATTGGACAATCAGGTTGATACAATAATTCAGCCCAGATGGAAAATCTGTTCTTAGAAACTACCTACGCCGATTTTCATACTCCTAACTTCAAAGCATAGGACTTTCATAGAAACTAAGCCCTAATGTGAGATATTATATGGGCCCTGTTTCAATAGCTGTTTTTTATCATTGTATTTTTATGACATTTTTGACAATTACTACGCTATTCAACAGTATACATGTTATATATCACATGAATTTGGTTTTTTAGATGTATATACAATTACGCTTAGTGACAAAATTAAATAAATATTATTAAAAAAATATAGTTTATATGACCACTCCACCAGTTATAGTTTATATAGCCGTTCCACCGGGAACATAAACTTCGCAATTACATTAACAACGCAAAAGTTTGCCTGTATCCATTACTGACATAAATTTGGTACAAATCACAAAGTTACAAGTTCGGCTACTGACGTCCGCAACGGATGAAAGGATTCTGTTTTTATGTTTAAATAGATTATTTAGTATCACGAATAGTACTGAGACTATGAAACTTTATGCGGTAGATCACACAATGTTCGATGGTGATGTTTTAAGGCGTTTATTCGACGTATACGTGATAAAAAACTCACTCAAACTAAGAAGTGGTGATGATTGATGATTTTGAAGCAGGGATGGCTAAGTGCCATGGTTCAAAGCCTCCCACGGGCTTGAGCTTCTCCGCATGGTGGTAGGGAATTTTGCGAGTGCCTGCCTGGCTAGTGACCACCCTTAAGTAGAAAATCTGTCACCAAGCACCTTACGATGTATTCCGGCCTGTTGACACCTTTCGACCACATCATCACTTAACATCAGGTGAGATTGTGGTCAAAGGCTAACCTATCAGCAATAAAATAAGTTTTTTTTCTTCTAGACTGAATTTAAAGAGGCAATATACAAAAAAATAAGGCCTTGTATACAAAAACAAATAATTTTGTACCCATAATGAATATATTGGAACACAATTTTATAATTAACAACTATGAATGTGTCATTTTCATAATGAATCACATTCCAATTATAATTTTAATCTTTGATAACATATCTAAGCTATCTGTCGTACATATTTTTAACGAATCAACAATTTTGGATTTGAAATAATTTTACTAATTAGTCAATTACTAGACGTAATACAAAAATCATTTATATTAATTCTTCTTATTGTCTCTGCCACTTTTTATGGGAGTCGGCGAAATTTAGGTATACATTTCTAAACCATGTGACGTGGCTTATAATTTCACCATTCATACCCTTTTTCATACTTTTCGTATTAGCAGTGATGGCTCAGTGGCATTGATTAGGAACTGCCACGCAGCAAGTCCATGGTTCGAATCCCGCCGCGGACTTCAGCTTCACCGCATGGTGGAAGGGCATTTTTCGAATGCCCGCCTGGCTAGTGACCAAGTAGAAAATCTGTCGCCAAGTGCCTAGCAGTCCTTGAGAACCAGTGAAATTGGACAAAACAGGGACACGAGACTCGACAACTATGTCTCAAGGCGAAGTGCTATTCTTGACATGTGACAAAAATGATCTCTTATAGGCAGATGTTAGTCCGCTTAACATCAGGTGGACCTCGAGCTGATTCCGTCACCATCTCCTTAGTCGTTCACTCTTGACAGAGTGGTCGTGGTTGATTGTGTGCATTTTGATTGGCTAAAGCAGCCCTTGAGATGCGCCTCCACTTATTGCGGTCTTTAGCGTCTCGGGAACTCCGTCACTATAAAAGAAAAAAACTTCTTTTTTTTTTTTTTATGCCTGATAGGTTAGCCTTTGACCACTATCTCACCTGGTGGTAAGTGATGATGTGGTCGAAGATGTTGTACAGGCTAACCTAGAATTACTGGCTCTCAAAGACAGCTGCCGGAACACACTGTTAGGTGCTTGGCGACAGATTTTCAACTTGAGGGTGGTAGCTAGCCAGGCGGGCATTCGCAAAATGCCCTACCACCATGCTATAACGACTGCCATCCTAAGACAACAACCGGGACCGACGGCTTAACGTGCCCTCCGAAGCACGGAAGCGCTCAGTAGTAATGTCACCAGCGGTCACCCATCCAACTCCTGACCGCGGTGGACGTTGTTGCTTAACTTTGCTGATCGTTTCAGAATGGCTAAGCAAACTTCGCTACGAGTGCTTCTTCTTGCAGTTCATCTCCTAACCTTCCTTTTCTCCTACAATTATCTACATAATATTATTGTTTTATTAATGGTAGTAAGCCTGTCACCACTCTCAGTAGCTCAGGCTAACCTAGCATTACTGGGTCTCACGGACTGCTGCCGAAACACAAAACATGTGCATGGTAATAGATTTTCTATTTGGTGATGGCAGTTCACCAGGCGATTATCTGGAAAATGCCCCACTTCTTTTTCAACACATGCAATAACTGCTGTTATCCTCTGACAAGGGCCGGGAGCAACGGCATAACGTTATCCTACGAATCACGAAAGTACTTGGTAGTATTACAAAATTACAAATTTACGAGAGAAAAAATTATAGTCATGTGCGGGATTCGAACCCGCGTCCATCCACCCCTTTAGCCAGGGTATGCTCTAACCAATTGAGCTAACATGACACAATGACTCATAACTGTAATTCTTGCTCTCGTTCTTCATGCAACCATCGTATTGGGATGGAGCGACACCTATAGTTCGTCATTGCAAACTTAACAATATTAAAATTGTCTGCAGCCCTCCCCCAGAAAAATATGTTTCTTTGTTTACTTTTATTTTTGTATCTTGATCATCATCTTACCTATATTCCACAGTTGTGGGATCGGTACAATGTATTTCTAATAATACAAGAACAAATTAAAAATATGTTTTCGTTATCAGAAACAAGGATACTACAAGTAATATAATAATAGTAAAAAGATTTGGCTTCACTTTTTTGGTAAGTCAGTGATCTGCCGCCACCCTCCTTGGCAATGCTTTTGTTGATAGTACACGCTACCGTTAAAAAATAAGCCCTGGTGTGCATGCAGTCTTGGGAACCTGATTACCCGAATCAGGGTGTTAAAATGATAAGAAGCCATGTTGGTTCCCAAGACTGCATGCACACCAGGGTTTATTTTTTAACACACCACTCACAACGACATGAGTGATGACAAGCTGCTTGTTTGTAGCATTTTTCTTTTAATCGCCTTTAAATACGTCCAGCAGTAAGGTGTAGCAGGTCTTATATTGTAACACTGGAAACTGTATAGCTCATAAATTATAGTTATAATGAAAAACAAATGCACTAAATCTGTACAGTTTATAACCAACTGAAGTATAAGATTACCGTTCCCCAGGAGAGTGTTCGTGGGAAGGTCGCGCGGGCGAGTGGATGGACCACTGTTTCGCGAGTCACAAGGAAAGGGTCACTGACCTGCCATTCATCACGGTCAAGGACCGATGGGATGCCAAAAGGACAGAGCCAGTCCTGAACTATTTTCTTCTGCGGTGCTACGACAGAGTGTTTAATGTATACCAGATTTATGACAAGAGAGGAGGTGAGTTTTCTTTGATAATTGAGATACAATCAACTGGTTTATCACAGAGTATCACATTAATAAATGCGAAAGTTTTTGAGTGAGTGAATGTTTATGTTTTTGCAATTACCGTCTTATCCAGATAATAAGCTATTGGCAAATACTTTTTTTCAGTTAATTTAGTGTTATTTAAAAACTACCAATCTTTGTCAAGAAATATAAATGGGACAACCTCTTCCTTACCAGAAGTTTTTGTAAGGGAACAAGTAAGCAGGGAGCTGTTCTAGCTGGCTTATCTTTAACAACTAGGTATAAAGTACAGGTACCGACTACAACTATAACCTATTGATGAGGCTTCCCTAAAAAAACCCCTTACCTAAAAGGACAGTTCCTGGAACGCAACGTTAGGTGCTTGATCAGATCTTTATTTCAAATTCAAAGCTAGCTAGGCAAGCATACGCCCTGCTATCAAAGCTATGGACAGCGCGACAATACACTGTGCCAGTTTTAATACTAAAAGAAAACAAAAGTTTTATCGCAATTGACAGCTTCTTGACTGAATGAATGAAAATCACGCCTTTTACCGAATCGTCCAATCATTTTAATTCTTATTTTGTTAGTTAGAGTAATGTTGGTCCCATTTAAATTTTATCAACATCGATCGAGTAGTTAATGACTAGTAAGTTGTCTCAATGCTTACATTGTAGTAGCTGTCCTGTGTTGTATGTATATACACAGTTTGTAGTATTTTGTTAATAAAAGTATACCGTGCGCCGTTAAAAAAAAAGAGTATTTTGTAAGTTACACTGAATTTACCAAAAAAGAAATTTTGCAAATATAACTACATGGATGTCTTTTGATTTTGACGTTGCGATGGTGATCTATATTATCAGCGAGTGACAATTGATCGTGTAAACAGTATGGGCAAATAAAAAGAGTGAAAAATAAGTTTTAATAAATATCTGGACTGGCTTCCAACACTGAAAAGCACTTGGAAGTTTCACCATGAAAATCTGAGCAGATTCTTAGCTGTCTTAGCTGTTTTGAAGTAGAATGGTACCAACTCCCACACGTTATTCCATGCTCTTCAAGGCTGGAAGTAGGTTCCGAATTTTAGTTTTTCATTAGCAATAAGATTTTACCGTTTAAAGTGTATTCTTATTTCGGTTCCTCTTAGGGTGAAAAAAGATATGAAAAATAGAAGAGTAAGAGAAACATGATCTTGATCAACTCAAATGCGCTTCAAATGTTGCAACTGAGTGCGATGCAACTGTATGCACTACCAAGAACGTATCACAGTGCCATTTCGAATCTATTTCATTTTGGTATATAATACCATTATGATTAACAGGTTTTCTAAACTTTACCCTGTAAACCTAGAGTAATAATGTAACCATCTCTATTTTTACAATGTAATTTGACTGAATGTGGAGACTTATACATGACAGTAACAGTAAAACTCTCTCTCTGTGAACGAGTTCATCTGGGAAAGTATTGCCACCATACCTATTGCTAACGCCAAGCTGGAACACAGTAATATTGTTCCAGTTTAAAGGATAAGAGTGATGCTGATTAAATTACAGGCACATTAAATTAATGACAGAGTGATGGGAGCAGTGCAGTTCTGTAATAGGCAGATGTCTGCTTAACACTAGGTGGGCCCCGTGTCTGTCCCGTCAAAAGAACGTTGTTTAAAAAAAGTTAAGTTTTATACGTTAGGTTTGTAGCAATAGAATTCTTTTGCGAGTTCGTCCGGAGAAGTATTCCTACCGTATTTCTACCGCCAAGCAGTTATTTTTGCATTACTGTGTAACAGAAGAATTATTTGTGTGAGTTCGTCCGGGGAAGTACTGCTACCATATTTTTACTTCCTAGCCGGGTTGGCAAACCCGAACACAATGTGAACAAACATTACTGTGTTCTGGTTTAAATGCGATGTGAGCAGGTGAAATTACAGGCATATGTGACGTAACAACTTTATGTCTCAGTGTGATAGAAGTGCACTACTCTTATCACAAGCCACGCCACTTGTGACGAACTGCGTTTGTTATATAAAGAGGTTATCACTTTACAAGAGGGCGTTATGCTTGTATCATCACGATAGGATTAAGAGAATTATAAAAATATGAATCCATTATGCTTGGATATTGGATACTGTTTACTCATATATCTCCAATTTTTGATTTCAGGCAGAATGATGTGGACTGTACTCGTTAACGACGACCATGCGGAGCATTATTACTTTGAAATTGATATATTCCTGCCCAATTTTCCCAGCAAAAGGATTGTTTACAGGTAAAGGAAAATATCATATAACGTAAACAAACAAGTGTTTGAGAAATTTACGAGCTTGCTTTTACACCATCCGTTCCGTCATTTTCATTTTAACCAATGACGACTAAAATGGTATATTGTAAGTTTGAAAACTCACTCTTGATATGTGTGTTGTGTGTGTGAGCGTCACCACGTGTTCTTGATTGTAAGTCACCGCGTACCCCTGGATCTCGGAGAATAGTACCAGAAGGAAAATTTTAAAACCTAAACATACGGGTATACATTTTTTTTTACTGAGGCAATAACGTGAATTTGTATTACTGTTTACACATGGACCCTATCTGTCTGTAGCTAATCCCGTGAAGGTAGCGCGTATCCCATTTTACGTTTTCGATTTTTTATCTATTTAGATTTAGTGATTATTCTCAGATTTTTTCTTTGTCATTTTAAAACCTACCAAATTTTTTACCAACTTGCCGAAATGCAAAGGGTCGCGGTATTTTGGTCACTGTGATTTTCGGTACAGTGAATCATGCATCGTGTACCTAAAAGTTAATACTATCAAAATTATACTTAGTAATAAATTGGCATGGATTTAAAAGTATAAAATATTTTCACTAAAAAATCTGTTAACTGTGTGCTATGACTATTAATAAAATGCTTTTACATAATTTTTACAATAGAATATGCAACTGAAGTCCTCTTGAAACATTCACCTACATCAAAAATTGCCGAAGAGAACGTAATCTTTAACGTAATCTTGCGTTGTATAAAAGTTTCTTGTATGAAGACGCTGAGATATTTCTGGCGCGAATCTCTCGCTTGTAAATGATACCATATCGCTTACAAACTTTGTTGAAAAATATTTATTTCTCTTGGGAGCATACAAATTTTATTGTGCAATTTGGAAAAAAGTTTCGCTCGTTTATGTTGTTTTTCTCGCGGTGTGTTATTATTTTTTGAATTTATATGTCTTTTTACTCGTTACTCGGTGCTTGCAGGTTATATATTGCGCATCAAGGAATTGTGAGAAGTTTCTACTTCATTACAGAGTTTTCACTCGCGATGGGATGCCCTTCCACATTAAATTATCGAAATGCATTTGAACGGATAGGCTTCATTTGTACAAGACATCTTAGTGTGGGTGAAAATGTTAATGCTGCGATGTGTGAGAAAGATGAGCAGTATGCGAGGAAAAAATAGCCAATAAGAGCACTGCGCTCAGCGAGGCTAACGAATTAAAGTAATCCTATTGGTAGATTTTTTCCTTGGACACCTCTCATCTCTCTGGCACACATACGAAATTTGTAAATGTGATAGTTTTTCTCTTAAAATATGTACAGTCCGAAATAAACTAAATTGTTGTGTACTTATCTCTCCCTTAGTCCAATCAATACCGTTATCCTTTTTAATATTCATTATCATTTGTTTGTAAAGTTTTGTCTTATTCGGTGTATTTTCTTTTGAAAATATTAGGGTATTATGATAAGTAACCTCATTTGATCAGAGTACAGCTGTATTGAGGCCCGATCTTAGCAAACAAATTATCTGATAGTGCGTGTGTGACAGGTAATGAAACCATATTCAACTGCCATGGTGAGGTACTTACTCGTCAGCGTTTTAGTCGACAGACCCTGTCGTTAGGTTATCGCCAGTGATAACGATACACTACCCTTTATGCTGAAAAGATCTAGATTGAAAAAAAAACTAGCATCTTTATTTTTAACGTGCTGTATAAACAAATAAATTAACAGTAAGAGTAGTCCATATCATAGGCAAATATATCAATAATTTACAAATTAGTACCGATATTGTTTACTACCATTCCTGATGTTCTTTTATAAAACCACGATAAAAATATTAGATGCGAACATTTCAGAGAACCAAAGAAAATTATTTTCCATGGAAGATTAACAACGTAAGTGAACCAAGGCTACAGATAATAGAGGTTTGTTTCTATTGCAGACGTCCTTGCAAATGCGAGAAAGATGCCGATTTCCTAGAACACACGCAGAACGTGTACATTCCAGTCGAAAACGTCTTCTCAATGCTGGACGGTGATGAGTCCATGAACTTTATTGTCAGAATAGGTAAGAACTTATGTTAGATAGAAGGGAGTTTTCCCAAATCCTCACGTTTGGCAGACGGCTTGGGAATCGCAGTTTGAGATATCAGTTCCTAGGAAAGTGCCGCTGCTCGCCTTCTGGTGTGTTAGGTTACCCTTAGTTGCTTCTAATGACACCCATGAGTAGAGACGGAAGGGTGACATTCTAGCCTGGCACCCCATGGGCTTAACTGGCTTACTGGCTCTTAAAAACAGTTGTCAGAATGCATCTTCAGGTGCATGGCTTAAGATTTTCTACTACAGACTATTCGCAAAATAATGTCACCTACCACAATGTTTTGAAGCTCAAGCCTACGACGGAATTTTAAACCATGGATCTGCCTGATAATCTATAGTTATTGCCCAGTGCCAATAACTATAGTAATGGCCCAGTGGCCATCACTGTTTCCACATAGTCTCCAACGCTTTTAATTTTTGGTTTATATGTTATTTTGACGAAATAAGCACGAGGTTCACCTGATTTTAAGCGGTATCCTCTGTCTATAAAATTAATTTCGTCATAAGTAACAAACTGCACTGCGCCCGTCACCCTGAGATATACAGTTGATGAGTATCATGTACCTGCAATTTTACTGGTCCACAAGGAGTGCTGCTAGAACATACTGTAAGGTGCTTGGCCACAGATTTTTTACTTGAGTATAGTAGCTAACCAGGCGAACATTTGCGAATAGCCCATCTTCGATGCGGTGAAGCTCAAGCCGGTGATGGGGATCGAACAATGGACCTGCAGCACCGCAGTCCCGATAAATAACAACTTTTTTTATTTGTTATTGCTGATAGGTAAGCCTTTGACCACAATCTCACCTGATGGTAAGTGATGATGTGGTCGAAGGCTCAACCTAGAATTACTGGCTCTCTAGGACAGCTGCCGGAACACACCGTTAGGTGCTTGGCGACAGATTTTGCCCTTCCACCATGCGATGAAGCTCAAGCCAGCGGTGGGATTCGAACCATGGACCTGCTGCGCGGCAGTCCATAGCCAAAGCCACTGGGCTATCATTGCTTCAAAACTGACTGTTTCGTTCATCCAATACTACATGTTATTTTTTTAATAATTTAGCTATCACACATTATACTATAGTTGTTATATCTCAAAAACCTGTATAAGTATAGTGATTATCCACTGTAATTAAATAAATCGTCTGAATAACGTACAAGCAATTCGTTTACAATGATGATGTATAGCAGTAGAATGGATACGTTTTTATATTATTCAATTTTGCTTTTTTTTTTTCAGGTGAGGTTGAAAACTTGCCCCTCTTAGATACACCCACTGAGAGCGAGAGCCTTATTCTTTTGGCCAATGATGAACAAAAAGAATAAAAAATATATTTAATAAAATATTAAACATAATTTGATGTTGTTTTATTTAAAGAGCATTGACGCATGCTAAGCAAAAACAGAAATCATTTTCGATTCAAAAATGGGGTTGCGTTTATACTATATTGAAAACACTAATATTTTACTAGTAATCTGTACAAATATCATAAAATTAAGATTAGACAGAATATGTTTCTGGGTGGATCAAGTAGGTAAGTAAAAGTTTCAAGTAGAAAATCTGTTATATAGAACGCTGCCGTGTGAGTTACGCGGTATTATAGAGTTCATTTTCACATTTTCTAAGAAAGGAGATTCTAAGAGAGAAATCCGTCTGAAATTTGTCATATTGCTGTAATTTGACGGAAGCGTCTAACTTACTACTACTACTAGCGTAATTACAGTTACATGAGATATAAGGTTTGATATTTCGAAGGAGGAACGCAATTCATACACTGAGTTTTGTATTTAACCAAGAACACCTAATTTAGGAGCATCTAAAACATTCCACTTTAAGCAACGAATAATGTTTTGGTTTGGAATTCAATAGGTATAGAAGTAAAAATAAGAGAAACATTATTTTTTTTAATTTGTTTCACTGTGCATACTCATTTGTGAAATGTTTAATGACTACGAGAATAGATATACATGGCGTCATATTCATAATGTGCATCATATTAATAACAATTACATATATATTAAAAAAATACCCAATTGACTCGATATACTGAAAATTTACGCAATTTCGTTTCAATGGATGATTTATTTTTTGACCTTAGGGCCATAGTAATTAACCGATTTTGCTGAAATTCCCATGGGACAAGTTTTAAAATTATATTATTAAAAATTAAACGGGTATTTACCGAATCGGTTAGTAAATTCTTTGTTATTATATTGCTTAATCGATGTCTTGCCGATATCCCTTCATTTTCGCACTTATCTGTATTTTTTTGTAACAAACATATATATTAGTCCTATTCACTAAGTATATTGCGCTAAAAAAATTGCGTTTATACTTATATTGTTTGAACCGAGTTCGACTAAAGTAAAAAGAAACAGTTTGGTTGAAGCTGTTACGTGGCATATTTCTAGCAAAGTTCATTGAAACATTTTAAATAGTTTTCTTTTTAATTGTTGTACGCCTTTGTTACAAAACACTACAAATTATCATATAAAATCAACAGCCATAACATCCACCGTTGAACAAACCCTCTCCCAGTAGAGGGTAGTTGCCATAATCCCCACGTTCGGCAGGTGTCTTGCGGAGTTGTACAGATGGCGCTTCTTCTGGTATTTTATTTTTGTCACTTCATAAGATTCCCACAGTAAGATCTGAGCGTGTGCTATTCTATCCCGGAACTACACGAAGAAACTACGGCAATTTATAAGCAACATCAAAATAAGTTGTATATGCATTTGCTTACAAAATTACCTCTTTTGATGGATTGTTTAGAATAGATCGCACTGAGCGATAATATTGCCCATTGTTGAACTTTATAATGATTTTTTTTTATTTGTCAGATTGTCAATAAGCTGCGTGTTTTTTAATAAAGAGTTTATCAACTATGATAGATTACAAAATTACAAATTTATGAGAGAAAAAATTATAGTCATGTGCGGGATTCGAACCCGCGTCCATCCACCCCTTTAGCCGGGGTATGCTCTAACCAATTGAGCTAACATGACACAATGACTCATAACTGTAATTCTTGCTCTCATTCTTCAATCATCGTAATGGGATGGAGCGACATCTATAGTCCAACTTGCGTTGTACTACAAACAAGACCAATTTTGCAATTGGTTTTAAACTTGTAAATGATGACGCAACCTTATAATTTTTAATATTGTAAAGTTTGCAATAACGCCTGCTAAGCGAATTACATTACAAAATTACAAATTTATGAGAGAAAAAATTATAGTCATGTGCGGGATTCGAACCCGCGTCCATCCACCCCTTTAGCCGGGGTATGCTCTAACCAATTGAGCTAACATGACACAATGACTCATAACTGTAATTCTTGCTCTCATTCTTCAATCATCGTAATGGGATGGAGCGACATCTATAGTCCAACTTGCGTTGTACTACAAACAAGACCAATTTTGCAATTGGTTTTAAACTTGTAAATGATGACGCAACCTTATAATTTTTAATATTGTAAAGTTTGCAATAACGCCTGCTAAGCGAATTACATTACAAAATTACAAATTTATGAGAGAAAAAATTATAGTCATGTGCGGGATTCGAACCCGCGTCCATCCACCCCTTTAGCCGGGGTATGCTCTAACCAATTGAGCTAACATGACACAATGACTCATAACTGTAATTCTTGCTCTCATTCTTCAATCATCGTAATGGGATGGAGCGACATCTATAGTCCAACTTGCGTTGTACTACAAACAAGACCAATTTTGCAATTGGTTTTAAACTTGTAAATGATGACGCAACCTTATAATTTTTAATATTGTAAAGTTTGCAATAACGCCTGCTAAGCGAATTACATTACAAAATTACAAATTTATGAGAGAAAAAATTATAGTCATGTGCGGGATTCGAACCCGCGTCCATCCACCCCTTTAGCCGGGGTATGCTCTAACCAATTGAGCTAACATGACACAATGACTCATAACTGTAATTCTTGCTCTCATTCTTCAATCATCGTAATGGGATGGAGCGACATCTATAGTCCAACTTGCGTTGTACTACAAACAAGACCAATTTTGCAAGTGGTTTTAAACTTGTAAATGATGACGCAACCTTATAATTTTTAATATTGTAAAACCAATTGCAAAATTGGTCTTGTTTGTAGTACAACGCAAGTTGGACTATAGATGTCGCTCCATCCCATTACGATGATTGAAGAATGAGAGCAAGAATTACAGTTATGAGTCATTGTGTCATGTTAGCTCAATTGGTTAGAGCATACCCCGGCTAAAGGGGTGGATGGACGCGGGTTCGAATCCCGCACATGACTATAATTTTTTCTCTCATAAATTTGTAATTTTGTAATGTAATTCGCTTAGCAGGCGTTATTGCAAACTTTACAATATTAAAAATTATAAGGTTGCGTCATCATTTACAAGTTTAAAACCAATTGCAAAATTGGTCTTGTTTGTAGTACAACGCAAGTTGGACTATAGATGTCGCTCCATCCCATTACGATGATTGAAGAATGAGAGCAAGAATTACAGTTATGAGTCATTGTGTCATGTTAACTCAATTGGTTAGAGCATACCCCGGCTAAAGGGGTGGATGGACGCGGGTTCGAATCCCGCACATGACTATAATTTTTTCTCTCATAAATTTGTAATTTTGTAATGTAATTCGCTTAGCAGGCGTTATTGCAAACTTTACAATATTAAAAATTATAAGGTTGCGTCATCATTTACAAGTTTAAAACCAATTGCAAAATTGGTCTTGTTTGTAGTACAACGCAAGTTGGACTATAGATGTCGCTCCATCCCATTACGATGATTGAAGAATGAGAGCAAGAATTACAGTTATGAGTCATTGTGTCATGTTAGCTCAATTGGTTAGAGCATACCCCGGCTAAAGGGGTGGATGGACGCGGGTTCGAATCCCGCACATGACTATAATTTTTTCTCTCATAAATTTGTAATTTTGTAATGTAATTCGCTTAGCAGGCGTTATTGCAAACTTTACAATATTAAAAATTATAAGGTTGCGTCATCATTTACAAGTTTAAAACCAATTGCAAAATTGGTCTTGTTTGTAGTACAACGCAAGTTGGACTATAGATGTCGCTCCATCCCATTACGATGATTGAAGAATGAGAGCAAGAATTACAGTTATGAGTCATTGTGTCATGTTAGCTCAATTGGTTAGAGCATACCCCGGCTAAAGGGGTGGATGGACGCGGGTTCGAATCCCGCACATGACTATAATTTTTTCTCTCATAAATTTGTAATTTTGTAATGTAATTCGCTTAGCAGGCGTTATTGCAAACTTTACAATATTAAAAATTATAAGGTTGCGTCATCATTTACAAGTTTAAAACCAATTGCAAAATTGGTCTTGTTTGTAGTACAACGCAAGTTGGACTATAGATGTCGCTCCATCCCATTACGATGATTGAAGAATGAGAGCAAGAATTACAGTTATGAGTCATTGTGTCATGTTAACTCAATTGGTTAGAGCATACCCCGGCTAAAGGGGTGGATGGACGCGGGTTCGAATCCCGCACATGACTATAATTTTTTCTCTCATAAATTTGTAATTTTGTAATGTAATTCGCTTAGCAGGCGTTATTGCAAACTTTACAATATTAAAAATTATAAGGTTGCGTCATCATTTACAAGTTTAAAACCAATTGCAAAATTGGTCTTGTTTGTAGTACAACGCAAGTTGGACTATAGATGTCGCTCCATCCCATTACGATGATTGAAGAATGAGAGCAAGAATTACAGTTATGAGTCATTGTGTCATGTTAGCTCAATTGGTTAGAGCATACCCCGGCTAAAGGGGTGGATGGACGCGGGTTCGAATCCCGCACATGACTATAATTTTTTCTCTCATAAATTTGTAATTTTGTAATGTAATTCGCTTAGCAGGCGTTATTGCAAACTTTACAATATTAAAAAATATGATAGATTAGATAAACGCTTAGAATAGAAAAATTGTAGGCACTGTTACGAGCTGAGTATTTGGGATAAATAATGCAACACTTTTTTACCAAACTGACACCTTTATTCACCAGTTCTACAGTCACTTCACACTTTCCTTAAACAATACTAAAATACTGAACTGTTCGCGATTTACAGAACACTAATTCACACACTACACTGTATAAAACTGTTCACGCTTGGAGCACTTGGTCCAAAAATAATCGCACTGTATCTTGTTTTGGACACAAAGTAAGACTGACTGGACGGCCTGGACCTTATTTATACCCAAAAGTTATGGTTTCCAAAAGGTTCAATACTAGTCTAGATGAAAAACAATAGAGGCCATTAATAACGTAAATAACATTATAAAATATTATACACTAACCGGCAAAACACTCACGTTGGGGATCGAGTACGTCGACCCGGGTTTTGAGCATGTCAGATGCTCATCATCAGGGCGAGTGCGCAGCTGCGAGCTCTCGACGTGCTCGTCAGTTAGTGTATAACGTTTAATAATGTGTGAAACTTACGATAATTTCATTTCAAAAAATAACATTTTTAGAAATTCCACGCACATAACTACTTCTTAAACTGTTATATTTACTAGTTGTCCGAGAACAATGACGACCCTTTATTATAACATTTTGGCTAAGTAGTGGGTAAATTCTCGATATTTTAGACTTGTTTATCGACAATGTATTTTTCTAGAGTATTTGAGGCCTTGCGCCGTAAAATTACGAACTTTATATACACAGCCAAAGCGAGGCGTTATTTAATCGTACATCGTCGCAATTTAAGGAGTAGAAGATAATGTCCAATAGATAATGTGATTGAATGCCGCTGGTTCAATTCTTTATACCACACCCACTTAGAAAGTGTCTCATTGTTTGTTCAAAAATGTGTTTTAAAGTTCGTCATTTCTCCCTCATAAATGTACGGCGGGAAAAGTTTTATAGGATTTCATTCCTTCCCTCCGTAGCAGTGAATGAATGTTGTATGAAAAACCATACCTGTCCTGGTAGCGTTCTTTTGTTTTTCTAGCTGCAAACATAAAAAAATACAAACGTCAAATCTCAAAAAGGTTTTATATCAAATAATTAGAAAAAAGAGGTGCGTTTTGTGTACTCTATTTTCAATGAAAGGGGCTTGGCAACCTTTTTCTGCACTACGAAAAAAAGCGCGGAAAAAGCTGTAAAATACCTTTATCAAATATTGATGCATTATATTACGTTCACAATAACGTAACATAATTCATTACGTACAAGCTTATCGTCTCTTTTTCAAAAAACCGAACAAGCTCTTCAAATATGGTACATACATAATAATTTGTTTCGTCTTATCTACTAAGAAAATAGAATACTAAATGAGGTCTTAAAATGTTCGGTCACTATCATGTAGAGATTGCTGAAATAATTTTAGAATAAGCTGCGACTGGATTGCGGATGTCCTCCTTGCAATTTATACTACCCCGGTAGTACTGACATACGGTGAACTCACATGTTCCGGTACTCTTTGCTTACCTCTATCTTAACTAATAGCTTAGTGAGGACAGGGTATTATCTCGTAACTTCACTCAAACGTAATTTTTCTTTAATCGATAATAAAAAAAATATAAGAAATTAGCATTACAGTTATAAGAACATTTGTCTTAAGAAAAACTTGTTTGTATTAACCGTGATGAAAACTAAGGTCTAGGATCGTAGTAGGCGAAAACCAGTGGCATAATCGAAGGATTACGCCATGAAGGACATGCGTGACCATGATGTGTTGGAACGGTAGTGGGCACTCGTAATCACTACCATACTTTAGGCAACAGATCTATTGGAAATAATATGCAATACGTTGATATAAGCCGTAATTCAACGTTAATTAGCCAGTTGGTGGACCAGTACTTCGCCTCAGCCACCCAACGCCTCGATCTTATACTTCCTTACCAACGATACGATAGCATAGTTCATGTTATTTATTGTTTTTGTTATTTTATGTCATGCACGTTCGTGATGTTGGTCGGGAGTGCCGTCTGAAAACCAGCGCTTAGGGTCATTCTTGAACCTGGCACATGCTGAGACGGGACTCTTTCCTAGCATCACGCAACATTGCTATTCATTGTTGTTTATTGTCTAATTCAATTTAATTGTGCGAAGTTTTGTAATGTTGTGTGATGATGGAATAAACTTCATTTCATTTCATTCATTTTCATTTCATAGTTAAATATTTTTCTTGCTTATTATTTGTACTATAAATCTGTAGTTCTAGAACTTTCTGCCGTTTATCATCACTATTATCATGATGTTAGCATCCATAGGAGAGACCACAAAAATATTACACGTATACCTGCGTGTGCCAATCTTCCAATCATAAAATCACAATTTACTTTTTCTTTACCGGCGGAATGCCTAATAAGAATAAGAAAACACTTTAAACTGTATTCATTTGGGCAACCCAAAGGCCATTGCAAGCTTTATAGTCTATAGTCCAAATGCTCCAGCCTGTTGTCAGCCTATCTGTTGGCAGCATGCCTAGCAAGCTAGCAGCATTGTCCTGATGGTTTACAATCCATGAACCAAATAAGTTCCAGAATTTTGATCAAGCGTCGGATCGACTAGAGAACTGAGAAATTTCGGAAAATAAGATGAGCTCTCGGCCTCTACAGACCAAATGTCTCTATACCACAAATATGTACCAAAACATATCGTTACATGATAGCGCTGAAATAGACCGATTACTCTCATTTCAATGTGCGCAGGTCAACCGGTGAAACTGTTATGTTATATAGTAATCTTTCTATGAACCGAAGTGATTAATTCATTCTCCCGCTAAGTACTGGCAGTACAGTCATGTTGGCCAACTTGATTTTACTTTCAGTATACCAACAAAATGACGAACATGCTGAAGGTAACTATGTATTAAACATGACGTTATTAAGGCTAGGATATTCGAAATCAACCTATTTTTGATTCACCCGTAAACAATGAAATATTCATTATTTTGATCTGAAAAAAATATATGTTGTAGTTCAATATGTTGCTAAATTATTTTGTAGTTCAAAACACGATAATTACAACTTCACTCGATCATAAAAAATCACGAAAAGAGAGAAAATTTGATCGTTTTTTAGGTCATACGTATAATATATTAATCTTTTATTATAAAAAAATATGTCAAAAAACAGGCAATGATGTTTAAAAGAACATTTTGTGGTTACTTTTTCTCAAAACGGTTTATTTATTTTTAAATACAATATTATATAACAGAGCGCCCCGTCTGGCTTGATTCAGTCGTCTGTGAGACGTAGGTAGGACCTGTGTCGCTTTTGCCGACTCGCTGCATTCCGTCACTAATCGATCGCTTTCCTGTTAGAGTTATTCGTTGTACTTGCAGTTTTAAAAATGTAGCTCATTTTTACGTTTTTAATATCACAGTATACACGTAACAGAAGTATAACTAATAAACATAGGTAGATCTTTTGCTGTTTCTTTTATTTTGGTTTCCGTTTAAAGATACTTAGATCTAAAGGAGTATTTACAACAAAAAAAAACACATGAAGAATAAGTACTTACATACCTAACTTTAAACTCGGTATTTTTGACCGAACGAGAACTTAGTTCGAGCGAGTTCCTTCAATTTAGAAAAAAATGGTTTCGTATGTCCGGTTGTTCTCCTCTACAGGTCGCATTTCTTAACCGATTTCGACGAAATTTTGGGAGCAGGTTTGATAGTTCAATAATTTTTTTTTAATCAATTGAGTTTTTGGTTTTTTTTCAAAATGACGGAGATATACATTATAAGGTGTTGAAAGTATGGACGCCTGCGCTAACTAAGTACTTAGTAGAAAATCTGTCGCCAAGCACTTACCTATCGATGTGTTCAGCAATGTGTCCTTGAGAACCAGTAATTTTGCGTGGTGGTAGAGGATTATGCGAATGCGCACCTGGTAGCTACTACCCTCAAGTAGAAAATCTGTCGCCAAGCACTTACCGGTCTGTTCCGCTATGTGATCTTGAAAACCAGTAATTTTGCGTGGTGGTGGAGGATTATGCGAATGCGCGTCGGGCTAGCTACTACCCTCAAGTAGAAAATCTGTCGCCAAGCACTTACCTATCGATGTGTTCAGCTATGTGTCCTTGCGTGGTGGTAGAGGATTATGCGAATGCGCGCCGGGCTAGCTACTACCCTCAAGAAGAAAATATGTCGCCAAGCACTTACCTATCGATGTGTTCAGCTATGTGTCCTTGAGAACCAGTAATTTTGCGTGGTAGTAGAGGATTATGCGAATGCGCGCCTGGCTAGCTACTACCCTCAACTAGAAAATATGTCGCCAAGCACTTACCTATCGATGTGTTCAGCTATGTGTCCTTGAAAACCAGTAATTTTGCGTGGTGGTAGAGGATTATGCGAATGCGCACCTGGCTAGCTACTACTCTCAAGTAGAAAATCTGTCGCCAAGCACTTACCGGTCTGTTCCGCTATGTGATCTTGAAAACCAGTTAGTTTGCATGGTGGTAGAGGATTATGCGAATGCGAGCGTGGCTAGCTACTACCCTCAAGTAGAAAATCTGTCGCCAAGCGCTTACCTATCGATGAGTTCAGCTATGTGTCCTTGAGAACCAGTAATTTTGCGTGGTGGTAGAGGATTTTGCGGATGCACGCCTGGCTAGCTACCACCATCAAGTAGAAAATCTGTCGCCAAGCACTTACTGGTGGTAGCAAGCCAGGTGCGCATACGCAAAATCCTCTACCACCACGCAAAATTACTGGTTTTCAAGGTCACATAGCGGAACAGACCGGTAATTGCTTGGCGACAGATTTTCTATTTGAGGGTGCTAGCTAGCCAGGCGCGCATTCGCATAATCGTCTACCACCACGCAAAATTACTGGTTTTCAGGGTCACATAGCGGAACAGACCGGTAAGTGCTTGGCGACAAATTTTCTATTTGAGGGTGGTAGCTAGCCAGGCGCGCATTCGCATAATCGTCTACCACCACGCAAAATGTAGAGGAACACACCGGTTAGTGCTTGGCGACAGATTTTCTACTTGCAGGTAGTAAGCTTGCCAGGCGCGCATTTGCATAATCCTCTACCACCACGCAAAATAACTGGTTCTCAAGGACACATAGCTGAACATATCGATAAGTGCTTGACGACAGATTTTCTACTTGAGGGTAGTAGCTAGCCCGGCGCGCATTCGAAAAATCCACTACCACCACGCAAAATTACTGGTTTTCAAGGACATATAGCGGAACAGACCGGTAAGTGCTTGGCGACAGATTTTCTTCTTGGGCGTGGTAGCTAGCTAGGCGGGCATTATGCCTTACCACCATGCTACCCGCCATCAAGCTACGACTCTAAAGAATAAATCTGTAGCCAAGCACCTAGCAGTGTGTTACACTGAAAATCCTATTTGCAACTAATAATGTTATTGTTCCCACTTCCCGTCATTCCTATTAAATAATATAGGTACGTGCTAATAAACTCTCCCCCCCCGCAGCGTATCGCGCCACCGCATAACCGCACCCCCGCCCGCCTGCTGCACTCTCATTGACTAACATAAAATACATATACCGAAATGGAATTTGGTAATCGTATCGCAATTATGCTAACAGATATACCTGTTACCCATATTTCATTACGGTATTTACCGAAATCGTATCGGTAAATACCCATACCGTAATATCCCTGCTACGTGGCTGCTTACATGTGCTCACCCTACATTTTAGAATCGTATTTCTACGGGCAAAGTGTTATTTTTTTTTATCTTATTTATCAGTTATATACAATAAAATAATTCCTTTTTATAAATTATAAAATTAGCATCGATTAGTTTGTTGTATTTCAGAATACCTATGCCAAACTAAACTTACAAATCATTGAAAAGTATGCAATAACTTGTTAAAGTCGGTACCATGCTCATCTAAAATACTCTTTTTTCAACTTCCGCAAGTTATTTCATACTAATTATACATTTACTCTACAGACGACCACATGCCAGAATTCAATTTTTCAGCTACTTTACTACGTATTGGTAACAAAAATAATAAAATAAATAAAGTCTAGTCCATTATTCGCCGTTTGTTTCGGTTAGGTAGGTTTGTTCCTTATTTCGTTTACGACCAATGACTTACGGACGGACATACAGACAGACATCGGGCACTCATAAATATGCGCTCCATTTTGCGTTTTGAGTTCGGAACCCTAAAATATATCCGAACCAAATCTAATAAAAATAGGTACGTATTGTGAAACGCATATTTTTATTCTATAAGCGAATAAAAATGTTCACAAGAACAAAACAACTATTTAGATGCAGTTCTGGATTTAGTAGCAGATACCTAAAGTTGATCAATGAATACACTGTGACGCTAATAGCGTGCGGCTGGGTACAATCAGCGAGCGACCTGTCGCGCGCTGTGCGACTAGAGCGCAGCGCTACGTAGTGTTAATAGCCCGCAACTCTCGGACGCTAAATTTGCCTACTGATTGAGAATATAAGAGCCTTAAACGGAAAATTATAGATGCCTTGATAGTTATCAAAAAATAATCTTAATACCTCTGTGCCTCACGCTCCTATATTATACAGGACGTCCCACGGCAATGCCACATGGAAGGAAAGTACCTTGAGTATTGTAGATGGAACACTTTACTGAAAGAATATATCATTTGAATTTAAAAAACAATTTAAACTGCATTCATAGATATTGAAATAATTACATGGTTCAACCGGGAATCAAACCCGTTACACAAGAAAAAATAATCAACTTGTAGTTTTATCATACCAATGGAAAGATTCTATCATAAGGATTATTTTTTGATAAATAACATAGTGTCAGAAATAAAAGGAAGACCATGAATTTTACATTTGGTGTGAAATTCATGTGGCATCCATGCGGCATCGCTGAATACACTACCACAACTAAAAACATTATTACATACCAGTTGGAAGAACACCGCTTGGCTTTCGGTATAGTTCAAAATAAATTGCTTCATTGAATTTCCAATTTAATTATCTTCGGAAAACGTCCGGCATGGCGTCTTAATTGAAAAATTAAAGGTGCTTCTCGTTGACTTTTTTAATTAAGTGCCGAGTGGCTGCGACTTTTCTGAGAAAAATATTACTTACCAAAAATTGAAATTGTATAATTGAGAATTTTTAAATCAAGATGTTGAACACTTGAAGTTGTGTTATTCCCAACATAATGTAAAAGCTTGCGATGTTATACAAAATCTGAAAGCTGTAGATATAGATTTTTTTTGATGCTTCGTTTAGAAGCGAAACTAGTCGGATATTATTCCGGTTAGGCTCCGTGGCGTCCGTGACGGCACGTTGGCTTAACAGGAAAATTAGGTATATATATATTTATATTATTGTCACTAGATATATATTTTTATGCTTTTTTAAGAGTTTTATTAAAATATTATTTAATGTTTTCTTATGATACTTTTAAAAAGATTTCTTATTATTAAATATGGATTTCTGCAAAGTAAAGCCTGAATCTATTCATTACCTTAAAAAAAAGGAACTGACTTCTTACACAGAGAAATATGAAATAATGATGACGGCCATCGTTGGTGTCCGTCGTTGCGTGGCTTCTCACGGATGTCTTGACGGAAACCCAAAGGCGGCCACGAGATCAGCGGCTGTGAAGGAGACCGCAGCTATCAAAGAAGCGCCAGCTCCAGCCAAGGCGATGCGTGCAGCTGCCAAAAAATAGAACACTCATACATAAAATTTAATTGCCTTGATTTTTTTTCTCTTCACTGTAGATATGTAGTAGTTTCTTGTCCATCTTCAATTACCGAAGTATTAAATATTTAGGAACTAACGAATTTTTTCAGGGACTATGGTTTTTGCTTTTCTGTAATAACAGTTACTTTAACTGATGTCAATAGAAGAAAACGCATAAAAACCTGGTTATGTGCAAGTTCGACTCCCGCTTATGACCCTAAGCTTTAAAAATAAACGATTTTGTGGTAAATTGTGTGGTGGTACGGTTACCTCATTGTAGCGAGTATCGAACTTCCAATTAGAAATTATCCATGCTTCCCACTGGTGCTCACAAAATGCTCCTAATGATTAGTTCTGTCTTATCAATCTAAGGACTGTTCTATATTCTCATTGAATAACGCAAAATGCAACTAAATTAATATAACAAAATAGCTAAGCTCCGCGGTTTCACCCGCGTAGACAATTAGATATAGAGAGATAGAGTTACTCTCTGTTGTTATATTGAACTAAATATAAAACAGCTGTTCTAAATTGAATTTACTCTGTCACTACTCGACGCTAGATGACGCACTTCTTGTAATTGTATGAGACTCTTTGGTCTTTGATACGTGTTTTTAGCTGTGTAATTTTGTTTACATCACAGTATGACTATCAATAGTGCCTCATCAACTTATTAATACCTAAAGTAGGTTTAATCGCAGAAATATTATTTTATCTTTTAGTTCTGGTGAAGTAGGCGAGACACTTTTAAGGGATGTGACGGCTTATGTTGTCGGGTCAGGTCAACAATGAAATTACCGAAATTCTGTACCGTGCGAATTTATGTGCCCTAAATAAAAAAGATGGTGGTATTAGGCCTATAGCAGTAGGCACCGCTTATTGCGCCTCGATATACCGCCTCACAGCCAAATGCGGTTGTAGGAAAAAGGTTCTTTTTTAAGTAATCTTTTCAACCACTGCAACTCGGTTTTGATTCACAGGGTGGCTGTGAGGCTGCTGTACATTCACTTCGCACATTTCTTGATCAAAATTGTGGAGATGTGCTTTTGAAGGTGGATGTTAAAAATGCATTCAATTCTTTAGATAGAGGCACTCTTTGGACTGAAGTGAAAGATAAAATTCCGGAATTATACCCTTTTCTTTGGCAATGCTACGGCAAACCGTCAACATTAACATACCAAAATAACGTTATTTTATCTCCCATAGGATGTCAACAGGGTGATTCTCTGGGACCAGCCATCAAATTCAAATTCAAATTCAAAATCATCTTTAGCCTTGCGATCCACTCAATAATTCAACGTCTGCAATCAAAACTTTACGTTTGGTATGTGGATGACGGAACCTTAGGAGGCGATGCGAACACGGTTTTGGATGACTTGCGAGTACTTATAGACGATTTTCGTCTTATTGGCCTTGAACAAAATTTTTCCAAATGTGAACTTTTTGTTTGTGATAACTACTTGTCCGGATAAAGTTTCGATTATTGAAAAATTTAACTTACTTGCACCTAATATAAAATTAGTAGAAAAAAGTTCGCTTCGTCTTTTGGGTTCACCGATTCTTGACGAATCTTTATCACCATTTGTCGAAGAACAAATTCAAAAGTTTAGAAATGCTTCTAGCAGATTATCCAAAATCAACACCCATATGGCTTTTACAATTATAAGATTTTGACTTTTCGTTCCTAAATTTACATTTTCAGCTGTGGCAACACAGTGAGCTTTTGTTAAGCTTAGACAACTTAGTTAAAGATACGTTAGTGTCGGTTTTGAATGTTGAGATGGATGATAAAGCTTGGGTGCAAGCTTCCCTCCCTGTGAGGTTGGGGGGCATAGGGATACGCAAAATTTCTAGTGTGGCATTACCAGCTTTTTTGTCTTCTGTACACAGTACACACAAATTAGTAGAAAAAATTTTTGCACGATCTATAGGCTCTTTCGATGTAGCATATCTGGCTGAGGCCAAAAACACATGGAGTCTGGCTTGTCCAAATACTGAATTCCCAAAAATTTTGTCTTCTCAGAAACAGTGGGATCGGCCGCTATGCGAGCTAACACGGAAAGATCTTTTAAATACGTGTTCTAGCATCGCAGATCGTGCTCGTATTCTCGCTGTTTCTGTGTGGGAATCTGGTCTTTGGTTACAGGCCATTCCTTCTTACAAAACTGGTAGCCCTATAGATCCATCCGCTTTTCGTCTAGCTATTAGCTTACGCTTGGGTGCAAGGTGTTGTGTTGCACATCACTGCCAGTGTGGTACTGCAGTTGATCAACTCGGTCACCATGGCCTCTCCTGCTCTCGAAGTGCTGGTCGAATTTCCACCACGCCAGCCTTAACGATATCATTCGCCGGGCTTTTGCCAGCGCCAATGTTGCAGCTATTCTGGAACCGAATGGTCTGATGCGTGACGATGGTAAAAACCTGACGGCATGACTCTGATTCCGTGGAAGTTAGGACGGCCCTTAGTGTGGGACGCTACTTGCGCAGACACTTTAGCGCCGTCAAATCTTTCTGAAACCAACGTGAAGGCTGGCGCTGTGGCTACTTCGGCGGAGCAACTCAAGCGGCGCAAATATGCTAACCTCGGTATGGGTTACATATTTGAGCCGTTTGGTGTAGAGACGTTGGGTCCGTGGGGACCGAGAGCTCATCGTTTTTTCCAAAACTTATCTGAGCGCTTGGTCCATGCGACGCGTGATCAAAATGCTGGCACATATTTGGCTCAACGAATAAGCATTGCAGTTCAACGGTGTAGTGTTGTATATAGTTCATAGTATTTTGTTTAATAAAGGCATACCGCCGGTAAAAGATATCGCAGAACGGTAACTAATTTATGTGTTGATAATATTTAGTTTTATGTACCTTTATTTCCACCTAGTTGCCTCGATAATTGTTATACACATAATACCATAACGACAGATTTTAATATGTAAATTATTAATGAAACTAGATTGATTCACACTTAAATTAACTGAATTAGCCAACAAAATGAAGATGACGAAGATATCAGAATTACGAACATTAAGTCGAGAAAATCCGTTAAAATTTGCAAGTATTTACATTAAATTAAATAAAAATAAACAATTTGTATTATTTCTTAACTAGATAAAATATATACAAAGCTGTATTTTCGGTTGTGATTGACAAATTACCCTGTGCATCATCATATATAGAAAGCCAATGAAAGCGACCATAAATAACCAATTCTCTGCAATGCGTCGATTTTAATGGTCGATATAGAAACGACATATTTTACATTTTATGTACCAACTCTAAAATCAAACGGCATGCATATTCACTGAAATAAAAATATATAGGCATTGGAATCGATCTCGCACAAGCCATTAAACTTTAGCTGTTCGATAGAAAATGTCGGAAATAGCAAACGGGACAAAGCAAAATATTCCTTTGAAAACTATTCTTTCTCTCTTCAGACTTCATTTGCGAAGCGATTCCTTTTTTCTCGTTTCATATTGTTTTGAATAGGAAACGTTTTACGCCTGTAAATATGATGGCCTCGATTTTTCTTTGTATAATGTCAACATATTTTATGAATAGAGGTCTAACCTAAATCAACAAATGTGGAGAAGAAAAGTGTAAGATTTCGTACGTATTCATATTATGTTAGATGGGATCCCATCAATACCGAATTCGTATATATTTTTATGAGTCTATTTTTTTTTGACAATAAAGCAGGTGATTATTTCTGTTTGCTGTTTGTATGATTGTTCTGACTTGTGAAACAGGCACAAGATAGACCTGGCTCTCAAAGGCTGCTGTTGAAACAGATATATTGTTTGTGCTTAGCGGTAGCTTTCGTAAATCATACAATTATCCTATTCACGTGAAGCGGTACTTCACGTCTTCTCTAACAACAGGAGAACATATTTTAATGCTAAAAACGCTTTGAAGCGCTCGTAGCGAAGTTTGCTTAACCATTCTGAACCGATCAGCAAAGTTAAGCAACGTCCGCCTTGGTCATGACTCGGATGGGTGACCGCTGGTGACATTACTTCTGAGCGCTTCCGTGCTTTGGAGGGCTCGTTAAGCCGTCGGTCCCGGTTGTTGTCCTTAGGATAGCAGCCGTTATAGCATGGTGGTAGGGCATTTTGCGAATAGCCGCCTGGCTAGCTACCACCCTCAAGTAGAAAATCTGTCACCAAGCACCTAACGGTGTGTTCTGGCAGCTGTCCTTGAGAGCCAGTAATTTTAGGTTAGCCTGAACAACATCCTCGACCACATCATCACTTACCATCAGGTGAGATAGTGATCAAAGGCTAAACTTTTTAGAAAAAAAAACTTAGTTTTAAATGTTGCTTTCGATTTTATCGCCAAACTTGCCTTACACAAATTTAATAATAATGATAATAATATTTTTTATTTGATCCAAAAGAAAAAAGTATTTTTTTTTTGGGATTCCTGATATTGGTAGTATATTTGTTTCTTTTTATGTAATCAGGGCCTTAAGAAATTACAGAAGCACCGGAGCGGAAAATAATTTCTGACAATTTAAAATTCTGATATTTGTTAACAATTCTAAGTTATTAAATATTATTTATTATATATTAAATATTATTTAATAACTTGGAATTGTCCGAAAATATTGAGCTTATATTATACTAAGCGCAAAACATGCGGCTAGCACAAAAGTGGAGCATAAAATATTACGTTCCAATCTACAGCTTTCATAGCTATTAAATAAATTTACAGAGAGTCACGTTTAATTGGCATATTGTACAAAAACCATTTTGTGTCGCTGGAAATCATAACGTAAATCATGCCACAGAATTATGAGAGCATGAAATTTATTACTTTAGCGTCCGCTTGCAAATTTTCGACGGTGCTCTCTGTAATTTTCTACACAATACTTTGTTTTTGGAATTACGACTGCTGTTTCATTTTTGAATGTGGGCATTTGGGTACACAAATGGATGATACCCGAGCCCGAAAATGTGTGATGGATATGAACGTAGATTTGAGATATGATGACTCCTCAGTATACGGAAAGGTTGGGTATATTACCAACGAAAACATCCCCAATGAAGTTTGGTGTTAGCAAGCCAGCAAGCCATATAATCCATGGTAAATCTTTTTACAAATCTGCCCAAAAAAGGAGTGTTATGTATTCTGGGTTCATGTATGTATGTTTGTTTGTTTGTTTATTCCAAAATAACTTCTAAACGGCTTAACAGATTTGAATGTATGAGATAGATTCATCTTGAAAGCGAAAGTGACACTAAGTACATAAAAAATAAAACGAAATACAACTGGCAGATTACAGCTGCCATATTGTGATATATTTCTTTCTTCTTCCAATCCCATCGAGTGGGATATCAAATTGAAGAGCTTTAAATAACGATTCCATAAATATGTAGTTTTAGTTTCAATGGAACGTTAAACGAAAAGAAATAATTTGAAGTCGGGTTTTTTCCTTTTTTTATTAATTGATACTTGTTACAATTATGTATTTTTGTTGTCCTGTGTCTTTTGTATCGTTAGATAAGGTATTTTGTATATTGTACGGCTTTATATAATGACCAACCATGACTTGCACAGCAGACATACACGTATCTACGTATCCGCAAATTATCAAAAAAATAAAACTATTATATTGCTACTTACATAATTTTCATATATTTAAAAAATATATCTTACATATATCTGCTGTGTTGATGTGTTAAAAGTACTAATCCAGCTTACAATGTTTTATTATGTATAGAAACTCAATGATGATCAATTATATAATAAACAAAATAGTAAATATTATGTGCAATCGTAAACTAATAAGCAGTTTCTAATCGGCAACGTTCACAAAATCATGGTTACCACGATGATTAGAATTCGTATTCTTTGTTTAAAAAAATAAACCAGTATTTCCATCAAGGATTGCATCGTTGTCTATAGAGACCCTGAACACTCTGTCCCCACGGGCCGACGTTTTGAGTCAAAAGGCTCATACGCGTGGTCGCTGTCTTGGCTACTATTTTTGCGCTTTTTGTGTTCCTCTCATGATTAAGCCACTAAACCAGGCTTATTTTTAATACCTAAAAGATAGGAAGGTGCAAGGGTGTCAACACAATTTACATCCGAAGGTCAACCCATCATCCAACGAATGACAATAATTCCTACCGGCCTTTTACTATATGAGACCAAATGGTTCTAATAGGTTTGGATGCATAGTTGGCAGTAGTAAATGCACGATGGATAACTTCAGTAAGGTTATGGCTTTATGCGGTTAACAGCAGAGATACACTGGCAGTGGTGAAGACCAGAGCACAGTGCGCCCAATCAAAGGCAAGCTGTCAAGCGAAAGATTGAGGATTAAATTAACGTGAGGTGAGGATTGGAGAGCCTGTACCTATAAATAAAAAAAAAACATGGTATAGTTCTTATTAACATTTACAAATGCCTTCTTTTCAAAATTTTAAGGTACATATACCTCGCTTCCATCTGAGGCATGTATACTTCAGTATTTCCAGTCCACCACTACCAATATACTGCTAAGCCACCTTGTATTATTATGAAGACGCACATTCGGTGTCCAGATTGATGCATTATAATGAACATACCCTAGCTAAGTCCTGGGATGTAATTTGAAAACTTGTGCATTGCATATTTATTTACGATGATATCTGTATATTTAATCTTGAAAGATTGATTTTCAAAATATTAATATTAGGGAGAACCATTGTAGAGAAAATTATCTACGCTGGAGTATAACGATCGTTTCAATTACAAAACAAGACTAATTATTCAATTAGCTTTAAACTAATAAGTACCAAAATATCTTTATAATTTCGTCAAAATATCTTTATCGTTATAATTTCGTTTAGTTTTGTAGCATATGACTTTTGAAATAGAGATCAAAACTTCAAAAACATTTAATTGCAAAAGTCCACATAGTTATTTTTGAAAGAATAACGACGCCTATTCTCTTTGACAATCAATTTTCTCTATACATTTGACAAATTAAATATGACTGTCCAGTAGCTTTGTTATATTAGCTTTCGTGAAATGCAGTCACAGCTTGCTGAATATTTTATTTCAATCAAAATAACAATGCTTGTTTGTATCAAAACCATATCAAGCTAAGTGAAAACAATCTCTTCTATTGTGGAATGTTGCCATAATAGAGTACCTACATTAATACAATACATAGCATATCAAAATTGCTTAGATGAGGTTGAATATTAGATCTTAATAACGTAAGATGCCAGAATTTAAAAAGTTCTCTAGAGCATTTGACCGTGTCTTTTGTAACAGGTAAGGATTGTTATGCGACCCTCTAATCTTTCACCTTTCAACTACTGCAGTGTAGGTCTACTGACCACGATTGTATGTTGAGGCAAAAAAGCAACCCAAAGAGTTCAAAATGCGTGTTTAAGATTCTGTTTTAGCATACCATGAAGATACCGTATAACTCCTTACCTTGTAAAGAAACATATATTAAATATGAAAGCTAGAAGAGATTCACCTCGCTTGTACAACATAAAAGGTAATCTGGAACAAAAGTCCAGACTGCTTGTTCGAAAAATTTGTTTGGATAAAAGACATCAATGTACAACACCCGTGCTAAGTCCCTATTACTACTCTCTATCCCTAAGCACGAGACTGTTAGCTTCAAAGGTTGTTTCAAATATAGTGCATCTAAAATTTGGAACAACCTACCGCCTCCTATGAAGGCTATAATGACCCTCAGATCTATTACTCAAAATTATGGCCCGTAATTTGACCTCCTAAATTCTAAAATATATAAAAATGATTTTGTTTTTATTATTATTTTTCCATACTTACTCATTTCTTTCTGTTTTTTTTTTCAAATTTAATTATTATAATTTTTTCAATTCAGACTGAGCTGGAATGGATCTATTCCAAAACTGAGGTGAAAGGTTTCAAACAACAATACAAATTGATTCTACTAGAACGTCACAATAAGTACTTTGAATCAACCTTTAAATTCAAATAACACCAAGATCCTTCTTACACACCTTTACAAAACAAAACAAAATGCACCCTCACAAACACATGCTCACCTTCAAAATCTTGCATTGTTAGTCTCATTACTTTTATTTTTTATATAGGTATCTTACTTCAGGTTCTGATAGCTAGTTCGCTAAAGTGACTAACCTTTTTGTTGACGAATGTTATAAATAATATTGTAACTGTTTATTATAATATGATATTTGTATGTACAACACAACAGCTATATTTAAGAACAAATGTAAATAACTAGCCCGTTACTCTAATACTACTCGAAGAACACCTTCATTTGAGGAAAGGAGTATGCTGAAAATCTGCCTTGCATAGACTTTAGTGTCTATGCAGTCCAGTGCTGAGCATACCCCCATATAGCCAATAATGTTTAAATTTATATGTTAATTGTAGATATTGTATTATTTTGGGTGGCAATAAAATACTTTTCTTTCTTTCTTTCAATATGATAATATTGAGTATAATTTGACATATATTTCAGAAAAATGTTTTAGCTGTATTTCTGAAAATATTGATTCCGCATTCTGTAAAGAAAGTGAGCATTTTCATTACTTTTAAAATATTGGTATATTAGTACGTGCGGTACGATATATACCTATCGCTTAGCGATTGCGTAACAAAAATGGTCTAAACTTACAGCTTTAATGAACCCCACTCCTTTATTTAAAATAAATAGATTCTAAAATATACATTTATGCTACTCAATGTGCTCCACAAATTGATGTATGCTAAAAGCTTTTTTTCTACTTTTTTACCACCCACCTGAAAAATATAATTTATTTAAATTCTGATCCAATCTTTGAGTTAACGTTTAACACAAAATATTCAAAATAAATTCAGGTTTGAAACTCATTTCGTGTACGAGCTAGGGATACTGTTGCTCGTTACATACTGACAGGTGTGCGGACGGACATACAGATAGCAAAATCTCATTAATGTGGTTCTATTTGCCCTTTTGTGGAACACAAAACGAAATGTTTCACAAATTATGCGAGATCACCACGGAAGATTGCCATCAAAATTGGTTTATTCCTTAGAAAACGAACATTAACGCTTAATACAGAGTATATATTTTTGTGTCATTTTATTATTAATTCTGAAAATTTTTAGTGCGCCCCAAATATCACCTAGAAACCGAGATGTACATACATAAAATCACGCCTCTTTCCCGGTGGAGTAGGCAGAGACCACAGTTTTCCACCTACTACGATCCTTACATATCTTTTTCGCTTCATCTACACTCATCAATCCTTTCGTACAAGAGCGTCGGATTAGGGTAATCCTGACGTGGACCTTTTTCAGAACGTCTTCAATCTGATTTCAGAACGTTCGCCTAGGTCTTCCCCTTCCCCAACACTTCCGTTCACTTGTCCCATGTATACCTGTTTAGTCATTCTCATTCCATTCATTTTCTTCACATGCCCAAACCGGATTGTTAAGGATTTTTATGCTAAACATATTATATCTGCTCTTCAACTTCTTTCTATAAAATTTTAGGCGTAAAATATAAAAGCCCTTGTTAGTTAGAAAAAAAACAATGTATTAACTTCTAGAATGATAATTTATACATTAACGCCTGCCAAGCAAAAAAGCTATTTTTTTTTATTTCCACGAGCGGGATCAAAACCCTCGATCATCATTTTGTTGCATATTGTAATGTCATTGAAATGTTTAAGATAATGCGGAAGAGTACCTTTAATATCATATTTTACAAATTATTGGAGCACAATTTTGTGCCAAAGGCGGGAATCGTACCCGCGTCCTCCTATATCACGTCGGATGCCCACACTGATTGAATGAATTATTTTTTCAAACACTTAACTCTCGGTGTGATGTCGCTACAGATCTATATTTCTAAATATGATAACAAGCAGTATCGCGTGCTAAGCGAAAATCATATTTTATAAATTTTGTACTTAGAAGTACCTACAGAATGTTTGTATCGCATTATGACAACCCTGAAAGAAGCAAATTTACTGTCCTCAATATAGTTCTAAAAACAATATCTTCCCTGTCACTTCCTTAACCTCCAGGTGGCTTCTCTTGACGGCTCCTCGTTCCGCCAGAATTAATTCTGCCAAAATTAATTTCGAGTACACCTTCGCCAGTTTACAGGCAACAGTTTGTTCTTATTACGTACCCGCAATTGTTATAACGTCTGACAAAATTAAATTTTGTTCCGTCGGAGCCTTCGTTGGGAATCTCTAGATTTCATGCGGTGTCGGTTACTGTTTCTTAAGAAATCATTTTGTCAGATTGCTACGCCTTACTGGAGGTTTAAAAGTAAGCTGAGTGGTTTACATTATTATGTTAAATAATAAGGCTGTGCTAACCACAATTTGAAACAACTGCCAGTCTCATATAAAAGTCACACCAAAAATCTGTAGATGAAAATTTAACTAAAAAAGAATTTATGGTTGATTTTTTACTTTTGCAACAAAATTATGTATGAAAATCAGCATCTTCTGTATCGAACGTTGACCTGACGCGGAAAATTACATAATACAATACATGTTCACATACAAAACGCTTTAAGAATAGTAAGGTGCAAATAGTAAAATATTACGCCGCATCAATTTACATTTATATCGAAACACCAAAATATTTAGAAGCTTCCCGGACATTCTTACTTTGCTATGCTTGTTTAAAACTTATAAGCGTTCTTATCTTTTACTTTTATATTATTCTTAGTTTCTTCTTCGCTATCGGTACATTATGAAAATACTTATGGAATTCAACTGACCCAGAAAATACGCAATAAGTTTTAATATTGCCTATTTAAATGAAAAAGTAAAAGGCATATTAAATATATGTTAACCACAACAAGATACAGTAAATCGACTAATGAACTACAAAAACAGTATTTTATATAGGCATTTTTAGGTATCCAAAACTTTGTCTTGTTTTACGCTTAATCCAAGGTTAAATTCGATTAAGGGCCGACTCCTAACTTCATAATTAAATTAATACGATTCTCGCGGGAATGATCAATCCTTAAGATTATTATGAAACTGCGAAGAAAAACCTATTAATTAAGAGACAGATCGCCGGCGAAATATAATTAAACTTCGGAAATTGTGTGTGAAGTACCATCTCATAAAATTAGGATAAATTGTAGCAATAGGGATTTGTTAACATATTTTATCTTTTAATTGAAAAATCTTTTGATATCTTTATTTTCAACCTAAGTATTTTGCATTTTTATTTTTATATTGCGGATATCATTCCTTTTAATAATAATATTATATACTTACTTCGTAAAGTGCCACAAATGAGATAAATACTTTTATGACTCGGTTATTTGGATCAAAAATACTATATGAAAGGCTAATCTATTTATGTTATTTTTATTCATATTGTTCATAGCCGGTGGTATGCCTTAGTTATATATGTTTTTTTTACACCAGATTAGATTGATAGACGAGACCAGGTCTAACCCAAGGGGAACTGACTCTCAATAGTTTTTGTTACTATTTACAAAGTTTACAATATTTAGCCCCGGTGATAGTAAATCGTTGTTGGTACAAGTTGGTATTAAAATATCATAATAGAACTGTGGTTGTAGTATTTAAATACATATTGAAAAATAAGCATCGCAATTATATCCATTAGGAATGTGGTCATGGTGTTAATGTAAAGACGAATGACCTAATAAAAGACACTGTTAACGGAGAAATAGACGGGAAGTTAGTTGGTTCTGAGTTGTATATCATAGTATCAATAAATATGAGGTTTGATTAGGATTTTTCTAACTTCTATAATTTCATCTTACCTGTGACGTAAGGCTAAGGCAAGTAGAAGAGTTTGTGGTTCAGCTGGTGCGCAGTATGCATCACCGTGCTATTTACGGGCCCCTTCGTGGATACGATCGTACCACTTCATGGTTTTGTTTTTTTTCGATTTCGATCTATTGTACCACTTTATGGATTGCCGTCAGACATACCTATAGGTACACATTATACTGTTTCAAGATAATAATAATGATCATGGGATGATTAAAAAATAGAGTGCAGGGTCAAGTATTTTCCGCTTTGCAATTTCATTTAGAGAACGTATAGACCATTATCTACCTTTTTTTTTAAATTTATTTATCAATCAAAGAAATTTACAACTAATGGTTACTGTTGTCTTAAAAACCAATGTTAGGTTAATCTAGACAAACATCAGTTCTCGAGGTTGATACATTAAACAAAAAATAAAATTACTGAATACTATAAAAAACTTAAGTAAAACGATGCTATAAACAAGTATGTCTGCAAAATCACAACTATGTTTATTGCGCACACGAACCCACTTCAGCTTTAGCGATAAGGTTAAAAACCGGTCAGGTGAGCTGGCTGAGTAATACTCATAGCACAGCAACAGCCGACAACGGTGCACACATACAAATATGTTGACACAAGCGGTACATCATTCGACGTATTGTTTAAGAAGTGTGTGCGAACGCTTAATAAAGGATGCTCCAGTTTATGCATTAGCCAAGACAATATTTTTTCAATATAGTTTTAATTTTTTTTCCGTTAATTTATTTCTAACCTCCATAGGAAGTTTGTTTATTAAATCCGGTATTATGTATTGAGATGCTCTTTTACCATAAACGTAACAAAAGGTAGGTTTAGTCAATATTTTATTGGATACACTCCTAGTTTTGTTCTGGACCTTTATGGTCTGAATTTCAGTTCGAAAGAATTATTCAATTAGTACGAGTATGATAAATTCAACCTTTTTATGAACGGGAATAATACCACAGTGCTTGAAAAGACCAGACGGGTTATCTGCATATGTCTGTTTTATTTTTTTTTGAACTATTAGCTTTAATATTCTGTATTGGACATCATAAATTTGTTCAAGGTACTTTTTGTAGGTACGACCATAGCTGCTCAATCCATAGAATATAATGTTTTCGACTAAAGCCATGAACATTATCAATCAGTACATTATCTTGACCTTATGTTTTCATATGACAGGATAAGTTAGATATGTTTTATAATGATATGAGTAGTACTAGTTAATACTAAGTATATTATTGCGATGTCTTAAAATATAACAGGACAACAAAAAATAAATTAATATTTTCAGCGAATCGGCTGTTTATAATGGAACCTCATTTCACAGAAATCAAAGTCAAAGTCAAAATCATTTATTCAATTTAGGCGTCTACGACGCTTTTATGAAGGTCAATTACAAATTTTAATATTGAAATATACTACATTGTACTGCCACGTTCAGCAAACAAAAATTATAGAGCCACTGCGAGAAGAACGGGCAAGAAACTCGGGGCCATTCTTTTAAACGTTTTTTAACAATGTGTTAAGTACATACTATATAGTAAAATTATTACAATACTTAATTTACATTACGTAGGTGACAGGCGCTAACTTGGCAGAGGCGAACCAGTCCAAGCATTTTTGTCGTTTAAGTAATCACAAACTGTGTAGTAAGATTTCTTTATCAAAATATTCTTCACATGCAACTTGAATTTTCTTTCTGTGAGCATTGTAATATGTTTGGGCAATTTATTATAAAACCGCACACAATTGCCTAAGAAGGACCTTTTATTTGTCTTTGCTAATCTAAAACCTGGCACTTACAATACGTAAACAAACTTGATTAAAATGTACGCAAATACGAGTAAAAATGAAATAGCCGTCTCGTTGCTAGTTTATATGGCTTGTTTGGTGTCTACAGAATTTTGTAACGTAAAATGAAAACCATAATATATACAAGTTACACAGACCCTACCTTCATTTTCAATTGAGTTTCTAATGTTAGTACTTTTTTTACATAATAAATAAGGCTGTACCAAACTCGAGTCTCGCTCTTTTAGAATTCCGAAATGAGTTAGTTATTAAATATTATTATGTTTAAAATCCAGTAAAAAACCATTTTAGATTGCTGTTTTCAGTTTTTAATTGTGAAATAAGAGATACCTATCTAATTTTAGTAGTTGAGATACACTTTGATGGTCTAAACATTACAACTACGGTCCTCCTTTAACTTATTATTTTTAATATATATAATAATATATAAATAATAATTTGTAATCAATATTTTGAACTCAAGACGACTACATCACATATGATAGGGTGCAAAATAGTATTTTATAGGCTATCTTGTATATTCCAATATTCATTTTTGTGTCAACGTTTTACACATATTACCAAAATTTCTGATTTGTTTCTTACGGACAGTAGTTCTAATTTATAGGGCTCCATGTTGCCCGTTTGGTACGGGACCCTAAAACGAAAAAGTGTGATATTGTTTTACATAAGGTTATATATATTATAGTCTAGTCTGTACTTCCTAAAATTGGATGGATGAATTGGGTGGATATCTGAAGATTGGTTGAATATATAAACATCTATATTTTACCAGACATGCTTTGAATCCTCGTAATAGTGGAAGAGCCTGCTATCATCCATAGGCACAAATGTAAATTGCGATTAAAAATTTCATCGTCAGAACTAATAAATACATAATATTTATACAATAATAGCAAATATTTTCATTATATTTTAAGAAAACATAAAATAATATTTAAAAAACACTTAGTAATATAAAAAAAATATATCTAGTGATAATTCCAACAAATTTTTCTGTTAAGCCTACTTGACGTCATAAATGCCACATAGCCAACTGGAAGCATTTATATTTCATAAACGTTCAAATTTAATGACTTCTTTGAATATTTTTAACATATTTGTTGTTATTGAATATGGATTTCCTCAAAGTAACGCCTGAATCTATATATTATCTTATTTATACTGCAATAAGCTTGCCTTGTATCTTTTTATCAAACATTTATTGTAATTTCTAATGATTTTATTCCACTGGTACAGGTTGCGACTGAAAACTTATTCGTAACCATAAATAGACCTTACTGAAGTTTACTTAGTCTCGATCGTGCGCTCGGTGAGTTCAGACCTCCTGAAGATGCTTCGTTTAGAAGCGAAACTAGTCGAATATTCTTCCGGTTAGGCTGTTGTGACCACGTAGGTATAACAGGAAAATTAGGTACCATAAATAGACCTTACTGAAGTTTACTTAGTCTCGATCGTGCGCTCGGTGAGTTCAGACCTCCTGAAGATGCTTCGTTTAGAAGCGAAACTAGTCGAATATTCTTCCGGTTAGGCTGTTGTGACGTCACGTAGGTATAACAGGAAAATTAGGTGGAATTATAACTAGTTATATATTTTTTTATATATTATTAAGTATTTTATTTAAATGTTATTTAATGTTTTCTTAAGATACTTTAAAAATATATCTGCTAATATTATATAGACCCTACTTTACTCATATCGTATAATAACTTAGTATAATAATATAATACAAATAATTATATTTTATTATGTTACTCACGTATATAAGCGTATTCTCATACTTAAACAACACCCGTAAACACTTATATTTTATTGTAAGAAGCATGTATTACACATTACATGCACTATCTTTCACATTGACAACAGCCCTCCTTGAAAGGAAATGATTTTTCATCCCTAAATTTTAGCCTAGAGTCTTACTAAGCCGTAAGTTTGCTTTTTGAGTTCTACAATAATAACTTAAGCGATCGAAATTAGAAACTGGTCACGGACACTTCCTTGGAATTAGAAAAATTAAAAAATATATCGGATTTAGAGGTTATAATTTATTGAATGTCTGACATGTCATTAAAGCTTCTAAGAAGAGCATTTCGTACCACGCAGTGAGATGGCGTTTTTCATGAAAATAGTATTATAGTGACAAAAAATAATTATTTCTATAAAATGACACATTATAAACGAGACAAAGGCGAAACAGAGACTAGCAAACAAACATCGTGTATGGCCATTATCGTCAACTCGAAGTCGAATCAATCAAACAAACGATCATTTTAGCTGATTCGAGTTGGCGCGATTGGCTCCTTGTTCTTAGGGCTCCTGTAACTGGCTATATGACACGTCGCGTCATCGATGAGCATCGATTGTTAGCGAAACATCGATTGTTCGCCCATGAGTGTAGTTTTAACGCGAGTTTACCACTACACTATAGTAAGCTACCAAGCCAGCGGACCAATAACCAATATGGCGATTAGCATTTTATGATTGAATCAATGAAAATACTTGTTTATATATTAATGTTACTAAGAAGTGTCCGTCACATTATATTCATTAATTTATCAAGGGAAAAAAATGCTAGAAATTATGATACAAGAATCGAGCTTGTAAGATCATAGGCTGGTTTCGGCTATATCCTTTGCCTAGGTGTAACCAAAGCACCAACATTCAATACAAATTCAATTATTTATTTTTTTTGCCTGATAGGTTAGCCTTTGACCCCTATCTCACCTGATGATAAGTTATGATGTGGTCGAAGATGTTGTTCAGGCTAACCTAGAATTACTGGCTCTCAAGGACAGCTGCCGGAACACACCGCTAGGTGCTTGGCGACAGATTTTCAACTTTAGGGTGGTAGCTAGCCAGGCGGGCATTCGCAAAATGCCCTACCACTATGCTGTAACGATTGCCATTCTAAGACAACGACCGGGACCGAAGGCTTAACGTGCCCTCCAAAGCACGGAAGCGCTCAGTGGTAATGTCCAACCAGCGGTCATCCATCCAAGTCCTGACCGAGGCGGACGTTGCTTAACTTTGCTGATCGATTCAGAATGGCTAAACAAACTTCGCTACGAGCGCTTCAATTCCAAGTTCTCACAGACTGCTATTAATTAACTACTATTATAATTTTGAATCTCTACTCTGTGTTATTTTAGTAAATACCCTGATCGGGGAGGAGGGCGTTGGCACGTCATACTACGGGTTTGTCCAAGTTTGGGTACCAATGATGTCCCTAGGAATATTAAATTTGTTAAACTTATATTAAGCTCTTTACAGTAACTTTACACACAGTATTAAGGTATACTTTTATTTATGTTTGTGAAAATATATCAGTACTAATATTATAAATGCGAAAGTAACTCTGTCTGTCTGTCTGTCTGTCTGTTACGCTTTCACGCCAAAACTACTGGACCGATTTGAATGAAATTTGGTATGGAGATAGTTTGAGACCCGGGAAAAACATAGGATAGTTTTTATCCGACTGCGCAAAAAGAGGTTAATGTTTTCGCGCGATAACCGACATACGCGCGGGCGGAGCCGCGCCCGGAAAGCTAGTTAGATATAAAAACACCAAAACCATCATATCACTTCTGTCTTCCATTTATCCCGCTATCACCTTTAAAGCGCTCTTAGCGTAGTTAACTTAGCCGTTTTTAAACGATCAAATTAAGTAACGTCCGCTGCGAATCTGAGTTGGTTGGGTCACTGCTACTGGCATTTCTTCTGAGGACTTTCATGTTTTGGAGGGCACGTAAAGCCGTTGGCCGTTGGCTGCAGTTGTTGTCTTAGGGTGGCAGTTGTTATAGCATGGTGGTAAGGTATTTTGCGAATACCCGCCTAGCTAGCTACCACCATCATGTAGAAAATCTGTTGCCAAGCACCTAACGGTGTGTTCCGGTAGCCGTCCTTGAAAGCCAGTAATTCTAGCTTAGCCTGTACAATATCTTCGACCACATCATTACTTACCATTACGTGAGATACTTGTCAATGGATAGCCAATCAGCAATACGAAATAAGAAAAAAATACTTCGAAGAACTAAATAACAGTGAAAGAAAATAAATAAAAGCTATTTAACAGCGGGGTTTGTCAGCTTTCTCGTTTTTATGCTGTCTTAGTACGCGTTATCTCTCTTTATCTCCTTATCATAATAGTAATTTAGGTAAGATTTACAAAATCTGATCACGGAGACTGATCATTGAGACAGGATTATGAAAAGTATAACCCTCAATGTTAGACTAAGTAACTGTTGCAGTTAGATTATGTTAGTCTGTACTGTTCTGCTATTAGGATGTTGTAAGTACGTTCGCAACGCGATACGCATGTAGTTTTCATACAATAACTAATTCACAGAATATAGTAAGTAGCTAAGTTAGGTTGCCCCGTGAGGTGCCGGGCTAAAATTGCACCTCCCCATATCATCCCGTGGGTGTCGTAAGAGGCGACTAAGGGAAAAATACTGGAAGGTGGGCAGCAGTACCTTCTAAAGAACTGCCCACTTACACTGCGATCCCCAAGCCGCCTGCCAAGCGTGGGGATTATGGCAAATACCCCCAAAATAGGGGAGGCTGTGTTCAGCAGTGGACGATCCGGCTGTTACAGTACAGTAAGGTAGGTTATGGTAGGGTTGAAGATTTTGAATGCAAAACGTAAAAGGAAAGGCTCAAAGACAGCTGCCGAAAGATGTTGTTAAGTGCTTTGCAACAGATTTTTAGTACAAAAAGTCTCCTCTTCAATCCAAGATAGGATTTGAACCACAAAGCTTACATCAGATGTCAGTCAACGTTAAGCTATATCAGTTCTTCAACTGGTGTGCTAAAGTGCTGGAGTGCACCTAGCGCTTTTCGTACAATCGCTGTTTTACAGAAACCTCATGTCCGTGAAATTGACCATATCTATGTTTTTGCTTTGTAAATTTTTCGATTTATCATTTATTTTATTCATAAATGTGAAAATACGAATTCCCATACAAAACGATTTTCCAAAAATTTTTGAAAATATTTAATCTTGCGGGAAACTGCCAAACCAGAAGCATAGATATTAGGCCCAGGAATATGCACCCAAAATCTCACGGAGTTGGGACACTTGGTACTTAAAATATGAAGATAAGATTAAAATGAACACAAAACTTACAGCAGACGTCAGTCATCCCCACTAAGCTATATCGGTGTTTCAAGTTTCTACAGCCAAAGCATAGCAACAGAAAATGATAATAATCATTGCAGCTTTTTAGCTTCTAAAATGTATCCTGAATTCAGACCTGTTCCCTAACATTTTACATTGTGACTGTGCAACAAGTTACTATATTTATACGAGTTACTCTAAACTATACTTGCATCTGTCTTGGACCATGAAACAAAGTGGATACTATGGCTTTATGACTTTAGCAAACCGGGAAACTGGATGTGTTTCGTGAAATTCTAAATTGTTCTGTTTTGTATAATGTATTTGTTTAGTAACCTAATATGTTGTTAATTGATATTAAATTGAATTTCCACTGGGAAAATTGTGTATGTTTGTAAAATGGAAAAATAAATAAATGCTGGGAAAATTTTATTGTGCTATTTAAGATATTCAAGCGTTACTTTGCGGAAATCCATAAATATTAATTACAATATTAAAAAAAAATATCTCAAAGCGCAGTGCACTCGAAGCGTTGAAACTTCCTATCAGGAGCAATTATCGAAGCGTTTTGGCTCTACACAAAACGCCATCAGGTAATTCGCATAAATATAAAACACGTGAATATATTTTCCGATTAGGCTATAAATAGCGTTTATGACGTCTTTCAGGAAAATTAAGCAGAATTTTCAATAATAATATATTATATATTTTTAAAGGTTTTTCTGAATAATAGTTTATTTTATATTCATATTATTAAACTGTAAATGATAGTCACCTATTTAATCGACTCGGGACAAGTTAGTGAATCTTCCTAAGAATGAGGCATTTACGATGCTGATGCGATAAGTCTACTTAATCCTTTACTATATGTTACATATTAATATCACTTTGACCAATAAGAAATGTACAAATCGTATATTCTAAATAAAGAAACATGTTTTAATATTTTTATTTTTCCAATAACGCATGCTCTGCGTGTTACATTAGAAAATTAAAAATTTTCGAGAGGAAAAATTCAAGTCCCGCAAATAATCCCGCATATGACTTAAATTTTTCCCCTCGTACATTCGTAATTATGTAAAGAAACATGTTCTCGAGATTGTACGAGAAAGCGTTTTGATTGACAGCAAAACTGGATAGTGCAAAACGTTTCCAATGTTTTCCAAATGCGTAAAGATGTTATAGGATATCTTGCATGAAGGGACTGCAATGCCTTTCGAAGAACTACCAAGCGATTCCAAAACGCAATCCTACTGGCAAGGCCTTTGTGGAACTGTGGACGTTATAGCTGTTATAATAAAGCACACGTTATACCACATCACGTCACTGCTGGAATACTTCCAAGGGGGTGGTCATAATCTTCGAGATCGCAGTGCAAGATTTTTTCTTCCCTTCATCGCTTCTATCTTCCAGATAGAGTCGTAAGAAAAAAATCGCTTTTATTTGATGCTGACACCCATAATACATATAAAAGAGAAAAAACAACCACGACCACAAAATATAAAACAAATATTCTCTTTGAAACAATATAATGCACAGTGGATTAATATATACAATAAAGCTAACAAAGGCCAAAATTTATATGCAAAAGGGGTATATAAAAGTAAAAAAAAATGGTATGATCAAGAAACTAAAATGCTACTTCAAGTTGAAAGATGTTCATTAACAATTCAACGCACATAGACACACCACCACACCCCCCTCACACACAAACAAATATACAATTAAATACCCTCATACATATTTTTTCACACTCAACAAACACACCAAGTTAAAAAATTCTATGATATGAAAGAGGAGGTACTTTTATATTTTATAATACAGGCATTATTTGCTTAAAAGGAATCTCTAGTCGTTGTATATGTATTGATTAATGAAATAAACATTATTATTAGAGGGTGCTATTCTAGGCCGGCACAACCTGGTGCGAAATATATTTTCTAGCTATGTAATTATATAAGCAAAGAAATATACTTAAAATAAGTGATAAAGGCTTTGTCAATCCCTATTGCCACATTATAGTTAATGAGAGTATGTTGTTTACATGACAGCAATGCAGAAAGCATTAGTGTAAGCATATTTACTTCATTTCATTTCGAATTGACGCATTGTTTTGTCTTTTTGTATTTCAGAGGCCTACGTTATATCGTAACACGGTCACGTTTGACAAAGACGAGACGGATCTCTAACGAATGTTTGCTTTGCCTTTGCAAAGCTTGTGCAAGCACGAGTGTTTCTATTTGAATATTTTCAGCGCTTTGACAGCCTTTAGTTAACCTATTTCTGGAGGCACAAAGAGCTACTGTGCCTCAAAGGACGCTCAATTTTACGATTGTTTGTATCTAACAATAAGTAAAGTAATAGAAACCTTATTAAAATACCTCAATATATACACATAATATAAGAGCAGTTACTTAAAATTGTTTTTCTTCTTTTTTTTTTGTAAATTCTTGTCGGAAAGCAGAAAGCTTCATTTCTTAGTTTCTATTTGAATATTTTAAACACTTTGACTGCGTATTTCTAGACACAAATAGTTGCAGACTGTACCATATTTGGTACAGTATGCAACTATTTGTGTCATAATAATATAATATATTATATACTACTTCGTGGTTGGATGAGAGTATTCAACTTGCACACCGTACAAGAGTTAGTCAAATAAAGAAGTGGTCAAAAGCAGAAATGGTCCTCCTAAGAACTGGCCTTATTACGAAGTGGTCGAACCCAGAACTAGTCACGCCAAGAAAAATACAAATTAAGAAGTCCCCATACGTCAAACTCCAAACTCCCTTAAGCGTCGCTTGTCACTGACGATTCATAGTTACTTGTACGTTGAGTGTTATTATGATTTATTTTATACCATATATACTAGGAGTAATTATAACTATTGCCACACAAAGTGACCACAAAAAAATTATAACAATTCAACATTTTCCTTTGTTAATTATAGGCTTGTTCGCTTAGCTAGAATTAAAGCAAGAAACGAAATTTGAATCAATATCACATTCCTTCGGTATCTCACTTATGCGAGTTGGGTACAATAGGTTTTTCTGAAACGACAAAACTAGTGAATATAAGCAACAACAATATAGAAGGTTTAGCTTTATTAAAATAGCCGTCCATCTTAATCCTATGCTCTTTGAATAGTCTTACTTTCATACCTGCTTTCTAAAGAACGAATGTGTAATGGATTCCTTTTGTGTACCTTATCCGCAAACACGTCGACACAAGTAGTGGCAAGGCTTAGATTGCTGCTCATTCTGAGTATTATTCTTCCGTCCTAATTAGCTGTCGAAATACGACTCAACATCTGTTATTTGACCGATTGGCTAACGCGACAAAATTCAAACATAGTACTTGGAACGGAACTGTCCTAACTGGCAACACGCACGGTCATCTAACGTCGTATTTGTTCGTCGTCGGCGCGTTTGAATATTGAACCGGATTAAAATGGACGTATTTTATATTATTTGGTGTCATTTGCATTAACTTCATTTGTTTTTGTGGCAAATATTTCTATTTTATAATTGAAGGTACATGGAAGCTAATTGCAAGTATTTCTGCATTAATCTAGTGTATTGGTACAACACATTATAGCTTTCTCGTATCTAACAGTATAGGTGGTGAAATTCACTATGATGTTATCCTATCTTTATATATCAGTTGTATTTGTTCACGTTTACGTCTTTACTAATAAACATTTTAGATACAAAACTTCAATACAATGAGAGTGGGGTTTTGACAAAGCTCTTTTAACCGTTGAAGACATTTTGAGCCCTGTTGCACGGCATTGCAAACAAATGATTTTGTCGCCGAAAAACATGGCAATAATGACGTAGCTTTGACTTTAAGCTGGAAAATTTATGTCACAACAAAATTATTTTTAAATTTGAAGTAGAGTGTACTGCTTAGTTCATAATTTTGTATTTACATCTATATGTAAGTTCACAAGTTCGGGCTATAAATTTGAAGTAGTCGTTCATTTTATCAATCATCTGCGTCCGACGTGACAAATTCACTATCTCAAGTTGATTCACGATGTTCCTAATACCAACGTAGTAACTATCGTCTTATCTGTGAAATATGTCAGTGTCACGTTGAGGAAACATGGGTTTGGGGTTTATGAGTGATGAATATGCCCATACAGTTAATGTATTGCGTGCATGAAATCTAGAAAGGGATGTAGATTTATATCTTGATATACTGAAGTACGCAGCACTGTAAGTCTGTCGAACCAATCATATCGTAAATGCTTCTAATTCCCTGGGATTCTGAATTTGTCACCATATTCCGCGGTATTTCGAATATCGTCTTGCACAGCAAAAATCCTAGACTTTTTTAACTACCAAATCATTTATACCAATTGAAAATACAATCTATAAATGATTGTCACCATAAGCAAAGTAAAATGTATCATATGATAATAATCAGTTGTGCGGCACCAGCTGGATTAAATCCACGCTTCATATATTTTTCACCATGTGAACCTACCATTTATTTTTAACTAGATGACCCGGTGTACTTCGTATCACCTATCATAACCAACAAACGTCAAATGTTTGACAGGTAAGTTTAGGTCGAACAGTAATTTCATTTCCCCATATAAATATATAGGGAAATGAAATTGTTGTTTTTACTATCTTCCTCGCCATTTTTCCATTCTTGTCGTTTAAACCTACCCTGGACTACGACGAACATTTCGAAACCTAAATCAGCTAAATCGGCTCAGCCGTTCTCGAGTTTTAGCGAGACAAACAACCGCAATTTATTTTTATATATTATTTCGTCATTTAATTATTATTTGATTGAATTTTTAAGAATTATAACTATTTAATGTTACAATATTGTATTAGTTTGTATAATAAAAAAATAATATCCTGGCTAAATTTCTAAGTCAGTGGGTCAGAGAATGGTTTTATGCCCTTTATTCTGCGGCTTGTACAAATATATATGCAGTTTAATCAAAATATTACGCCATTTTCTATGTTTTGGGCGGTTCTACTGTAAACGTTTATGTCCATAAAATTTAACATTACGATAAATAATTATATAGTTGTAGACATTTTGTCCGTCCGGTTTGTAGTGGTACTCTATCTCAGAAAACTGAATTTCTGTCCATAATTCCATTTAATCTTGTATTTTCTGAAACGTAAAAAAACGTAGATGTTTGAAATTTACATTTATAGAAAATACAATTATTACAAAAATATATTAAGTGAGGTCCCAGTGCAAGAAAAGAATTTGCAAAGTTATTTTTATAAAGTTATTTTGCTTTATGAAGTATGAACAGAAAATCATGTTAACATATTATGTTTGTAGCCTGAAATCTATTGGTTTCAATTTGTAATAAATGTCTGGACATACAAACATTTATATGTAATCAAGATATCACTAAAACTGCTACTTGAAAACTTGTGCATTCTTCTGGTAGTCAACTACGAGAGTGTGCCCTTTGAACGTCTTGTTAGGGAAAATTTACATAAATTAGTCGTTTGCACTTTTCCAAAACAACTTCAAAAACTAATCATTGTTATATTGTAGTTAAGATACATATGTACCACGATATAACCATTACATTATTTCGGCCCTCACGTATATAACACTTTGTACAAGCATAACATAAACAAATTCAAAAGAATAAATTATTTTTGTACAATGTAAAATATAAAAATACAAATAAAACCTTTGCACAGAGAGGAATTGATATATTATATTATACGGTGGTACATAACAACATTATTAAGATTCCCGTGAATTATACTTATTTAAATGAAATTATTCTAATATATACATTATTTAGGTTAGGAACAGAACGGGTTTCAACTCCGCTCGTAGTTAAGTGTTTCCTAGTAATTCACTCAATCCACTTATTATATATATTTAGCATCAGAAGTGGTATTGAATTAAAAAGCAATAACAATTTTATAACCTAAGAATAATTTACATGTAATTACTGTTTTGTTTTACAATAGAACTAACATTACCTAATCAAACAGCCATAAATTCAAAACAAATTAACAGGATAAATCACCAAAATAACAAAGAACTTAAGCTTACAGCAAATAGCACCGAGCACCCTTCCATTACCTCACACTACGAAATCTCATAGTCAAAATGGCCAAACTACGGAGCCGTGTCTACACTCTATGGTTGAGTGACGTTACAATGTGTAGCAAACCGTCATTGATTATGCTAACAATATAATAATTATATATATATATAATTACAAATACTTTGTGATTATATAGATTGTACAAACTTAAGTTATAAATTCTGAACAAAATAAAAAATATACGTATGTTTGCTATATGCCCACATGATACGGATTTTATTTTGTCCATTTGGAGAAACAAAAGCGTACAGGTAAATCGAAAATCAGAACAATCGTACATAAATTTTACTTCCGTACTCGAGAACTCAAATGAGGGCTTTGCAAACTACCCACTCCAGTTTGAATATGAAATGGAACTAGTCCCTGTCAAGAGAAACATTCGTGTTACAGACAAATTGCTTTCTGTGTTCGAGTTTGCGTTACATTATGATGGGACAGGTACTATTTGTTGTATTAGAGCATACAATGTCCTAGTAAAGTGGGTACTGGAGTGCTTGTTCCGTCTACCTGCGTCTCTTGTTTATATATTAGGTAGACAGTATTTATTTGCGTCAACATATAGTTCTGTAAGTAGTACATGAACCAGAAGTGCCAATAAGATAACTTTTAGATCCAGCTGCCAGGCGAAGTATTTCCGTACAGTTACGACTTAGGAACCTTCAAGAAGAGAGCATATTCCCTCCTCAAAGGCCGGCAACGCATCCTCGAGACCTCTGGTGTTGCGGAAGTTTGTGGATCGGTGATCACATACCATCAAGTGAGCCACCTGCTCGTTTGCCCCACAAAAAAGACTACCTTCATCTACAGATCACCAAAACAAAAATCAACTGACCTCAACATATTTTTGGCAAAATTAGAGTCTGTTTTCAGAAAATTCTCTTATAGAAAGAAAAAGTTAATAATATGCGGCGATTTCAATATAAATGTTTTAAAAGACAATAAGTATACTAAACTGTTTATATCATTAATAAGTACTTATAACTTAAAAATATCACTTCACAAACCGACTCGCCTAGCTAGGAAAACTTGTATTGACAATTTCTTACATAATATTCGTGGTTCGACGTGTGAAATACTTGAACTTGCTCTCTCTGACCATACGGCCCAGTACTTTAAATGTCCCGTCAAGGAATATTATCCTATAAGCTTCTGGTACGTGTTCCAGCGAGACATTTGTGAAGAAAACATTAAAAAATTTCAGGATTGTTTGAGTAGTTTGTTTTAGTGATGTATTTGATACCACCAACTCTAACAAAGCTTTTAATAACTTTTATAACACGTATAAATTATTTTATGACCTCTGTTTACCGATAATACGAGTCAAAAAATCAGTGAATAGAAAATCGAAATGGGTAAACAAAGGTATCAAGAGTTGTTCTAAACGTAAACGTCAAATGTTGTGGAAATATAGAGAAAGAACATGATATTAACAAATATAACTTATTTAAAATATATAAAAAAAGATTGAAACAAATAATCAAACTAACACAAAAGTCACAAAATGATTATAAAATTAAAATGGCTAGTAACAAATCAAGGGCCACATGGAATATAATAAATAGCACTAAAAACAAACCCCTAAAAGAGGAAATTACCCACATAAAGTTAAATAATGAAATATTAACAAAGCCAAAAGTCATGGCTCAAGCTCTTAATGATTTTTATGTTAATCAAGTACAAACTAAAAGTATACCAGGCACTTGTACATTACAATGGGATGGATCGAACTCTGTTTATGGCTCCGTGCACTCCTTGTGACATTCTAACTATTATCAGGAATTTAAAAAATACTAAGAGCACGGGATATGACGGCATATGCACTAGAGTGATTAAACAGACAGCTCTCACTATAGCTCCTATCCTTTGTCATATAATAAATTTATGCATCAACTGTGGGAACTTTCCAGAAAAATTAAAAGTAACAATTATAAAGCCACTTTTTAAAAAACAAGACAAAACTGACATCAATAACTATAGACCGGTTGCCATAGTTCCAGTTTTCTCTAAAATTTTGGAAAAGTTTATTTATAAAAATTTATACTCGTATCTCGAAAAATTTAATATTCTGACTGACGAGGCAAGTTGGCTTTCGTAAAAACAAGTCTACAAATTTAGCAATTTATAATTTCTTGAAAATAGTTATGACGAACTGTGAAAAGAACTTACCAGTACGTGCTATGTTTATGGATCTCACAAAAGAATTCGATTACGTTCGTCATAATTTGCTTCTAGGAAAACTTGAAAAATATGGAGTACGAAGCTATCCTCTAAATCTCATAAAATATCGTATCTCCAAAATAGGTATCAATTGAGTTGAGACTCAAATTAGTAAATTTTGCATAAAATCAAAAACGGAAAAGACATATTCTTCCGATGCTAAGTTGGTTCGATTCGGTGTTCCCCAAGGCAGCGTTATTGGTTCTGTTACAAAGTTTTTAGGGTTTAATATAGATTCTAATTTAAAATGGACACATGCAGACTCAGTTTGTGCAAAATTGAATGGTTACTCATATGCTTTATTTATGTTGTCAAAAATTGTAAATATGGAAGCTGTACTCACATCGTATCATGCTTACGTAACATCAACCCTCCGCTACGGTATAATATTTTGGGGAAACTGTATCGAACGTGAAAAAATATTCAAAGCTCAAAAAAGATGTATGAGATTAGTATGTCATATTACATCTTTTTTGAAGCGCTCGTAGCGAAGTTTGCTTAACCATTCTGAATCGATCAGCAAAGTGAAGCAACGTCCGCCGCGGTCATGAGTTGGATGGGTGACCGCTGGTGACATTACTACTGAGCGCTTCCGTGCTTCGGAGGGCACGTTAAGCCGTCGGTCCCGGTTGTTGTCTTAGGATGGCAGTCGTTACAGCATGGTGGTAGGGCACTTTGCGAATGCCCGCCTGGCTAGCTACCACCCTCAAGTTGAAAATCTGTCGCCAAGCACCTAACGGTGTGTTCCGGCAGCTGTCCTTGAGAGCCAGTAATTCTAGGTTAGCCTGAACAACATCTTCGACCACATCATCACTTACCATCAGGTGAGATAGTGGTCAAAGGCTAACCTATCAAGCATAAAAAAATAAAAAAAAACATCCACAGATTCTTGTAGACCATATTTCAAAAATCTGAAAATCTTGCCTTTCCCATGTTTATACATGTTTGAAATTGTACTGTTTACAAGAAACAACCTTAAATTATTTAAAATGTTTAAAAGTCAACGCCACAAATATAAAGTTTATATACCAGGTCATACATCTGCCCTATCTGATCAAAGTGTATTTGTAATGGCTCCAAGAATATACAATCACTTACCTACATCTTTATTAGAATCCGAATACCAAGCATTATTTAAGCGGAAATTATTTGATTTTCTTCTTGATAAATGCTATTATTCTGTAACTGAGTATTTAAATGACCAATATACATAAATTTATTTCGTATTAGTATATATTATTGTTATTTTATTATAGATTAGAAGTTGGCAACATTGAAGTTTCTTGACGGTTGACGCTAAAAATTTGACATTAGATTAATATGACATTTAAATGAACGGAATGAATGGTTAATATTTAATTGTATATGACATTAATTTATGTGGGTAGATATCTTTGTGACTTATTTAGTAAATGTTATTATTACCGGTGATTTTTTTAATATTAAGAACAGTTAAAAATTTAATTCATTAATTTATTCTTGTATGAGCGTTGGTAGTATATCTATGTAAGTACATAATCTAATTTATAAGCAAGGCTTGGACCTACACTTTTGCATGCCAAATATGGTGGAATGTGCAGAACTGTTTACAGTTAACTAATAACTTTACTGAATTGTTTAAATAATTACTCACATTTTTGCAAATAAATTGAATTTGAAATTTGAAAAAGCTATAACTACTAATATGACGTCATACTGATTTGAATACAACTAAATGTTTGTATAGCAACTTGCTTTTTTATAGTGCAGTGCAGTTCCTTATTATTAAAAGCATTCAGAAGCGGAATTCAGCGGTGTTTATTTGAATTAAGTGCTTGTGTTAATATTAATAAGCACTTTACTGATAACTTGTTAAATGTATTACCTTCTAACGTCAATCTGTTTAGTTATTTATCAATATTCAAGTATATACCCATTGCGAGTGAAATGCGGGTAATGGCGGCATTGAGGAAGACCGTATGTATGCTATAAGACTTAATTAAGTTTATACTCGCTTATTATCGCAATTGTATTTTCATTAACAGATTCGGATATATGAATGAATATTGTTTCCTTATCTATATTTTTTTTATAATTAAAATACGCACTACAGACTTTAGGTCCGTACTCTTTTTCAATCAAGTTTTATTTAATAACATATAACAATTTTTACAAGTGTTATACTCCATTCATCATTTATTTGACTCGTAACACTTAGATGTAAGTTAGTATTCAAGGTGTTGTATCTTAAAAACTAAGTGAGTCCATTATTATATTTTTTTTGTATAAATTAAGATATGTATACTTATGTATTTTTTTTTATATTCTCAATTTTGTTAGTGTTATGCTTACTTATATTATTTTATCTATATTATTGTTATGCTTACCTTATCTATGATTCACACAGATTAAACAACAATCATCTGATTTTTTAGAAGGTATCAATAGGATGTTTCACCATGATTATATTGATGAGATCGTTAATAGTTTATTCGCGTGACAGCTATATTTTGTTATGAATAAGGGACAGGATAAACAGTGAAATAACAATATTAAGGGTTAACTTAAGTGTTGACTACGAAGATCCCCTTAGCAGCAGGTATAGAGAGAAGAGTACCTCTAGTAGTGAAGAGGAATCTAAACGGTTTGTACAATCTCTTAACTACTGCGCTAGCAGTCCATTACTTGGCGCCATATTAATTGCTCCTGAATGTTTTCCTCCAAATAATAGTTTTCTACGCAATGCCAAAAATATATATGTGTTTTGAAGCAGTGATGGCTCCTGAATGTTTTCCTCCAAATAATAGTTTTCTACGCAATGCCAAAAATATGTATGTGTTTTGAAGCAGTGATGACTCAGTGGCATTACCTATGGACTGCCGCGCAGCAGGTCCATGGTTTGAATCCCGCTGCGGGCTTCAGCTTCACCGCATGATAAAAGGGCTTTTTGCGGGCATTCACAAAAAGCCCTTCCACTTTGCCTGGCTAGCGACCACCCTCAAGTGGAAAATCTGTCGCCAAGCACCTAACGGTGCGTTCGGGCTGCTGTCCTTGAGAGCCAGTAATTCTAGGTTAAGCCTGTTAACACCTTCGACCACATCATCACTTACCATCAGGTGAGATTGTGGTCAAAGGCTTACCGATCAGAAATAAAAAAAAAAGGCTCTGCAGTGCACGGCATTACTCAATTGTCCGTCCCACCACTATGAGTTGCTGGGGAGCACGATACCAGTGCTGCCACTTTATTAAAATGTGTGGAAGACGTGGAGAAAAACATGTTCACATCGAATGTCAAATAAACTTTTTTATAACAGGCATCAAGCCAGTAATTCTAGATTAGTCTGAACAATATCTTTGACCAGATCATCAATTGCCATAAAGTGAGATAATGGTCAAAGGCTAGCCTATCAGCTATAAATTAAAAAAAAAACATTTTGAATCTCTCACTACAAACTTGATTTACCACCGTAAGGACTGCTACTGGAACACATAGTGCTAATTGTTTTGTAACCGTTTTTTTATTTGAGGTTATCTACGTCATTCGCAAAATTAACTAACAAAAATGTGCAGATTTTCTACACGCGACTGGCCGTGCACCAGAGAGCACTAACTACCAATAGCTTGTCATCGCCTGATAGTACACATATATACAGATATATTTTCAAAACGCCCAATTAGTTCATATAATAAACCATTTAGTCGTTTCCTAATTAGTGTGTAGAGAGAGTTATATGTATATTTATGTGGTGCAGTAATTAGTTCCGTCTGCAAATGGACAGTTGGCATTTCGATCTGACGTCGGCTTGGTTTAAGCTTTAGAATGTCAATCAAGTAGTCTGTTGCAGGATTATGAGGAAACTATGTGCGCTGATTGGAATTGTATTTCTGATCTAGTCTTACATTATTCCATACGTACGGCATAATACATATATTAAGAATCTTGTTTGTTAATAACAATTATTTTAAGAAAACATTGAATTAATATTTTAATAAAACACTTAAAAAATATAAAATATATCTAGATTCTAGTGACAATTCCGCCTAATTTTCCAGCTAAGCCGATGTGACGTCACAAACACCACGCAGCCAAAACGGAAGAATTTTCGATGAGTTTCGTTTCTGCACGAAGGATCTTAAAAATAAAACACTTAAAAATATAAAAATATCTTGATCTGATATCTTACGATCGAGAAAGAATTTTTATCGATCGTACGCTCGCAGAATCAAGATATTTTTATATTTTTAAGTGTTTTATTAAAATATTAATCTATAAAATAACTTGTTGTTATTGTTATATCATATATATCAATCGACAGAAACGTGTACAGGTTAGATGCCTTTTTACGCTAATCTACGTAATTTAAAACTAGCAATACTTACAATTGAAACACAAAAAGCAACTTTCTACCTTCTTGACGGCAGAAAGGATTTTTTTGGAACTTTAGGTATATATACTCGTATATATATATTACACTATCGACCCGCCCCAGCTTCGCACGGGTGCAATGCTGATGCTAAGTAAACTGTAATATCTTCGAATATATTCATTCATTAAATAACATGTTTTAAATGGCCATATTGATCTATATTAAATTCATAATGTTTTAAGGTTAGTTAATTGGATAAGGATTAATGCTGTGTTGCTTAAATTTGCGTCGTAAATAAGCCATTATGTCTTGTAAAAAGTAGAGAATACAAAAATGTTATTGTGGATTATCCATAAGACATCCATATAGACATCTCCTATCTAATAAAATAATGTACTACAGTTTTGTACACCTTGAAAAGGGCTACAAAAAAACCGCTAAGGTATATGTCTTTTGTAGCCCTTTTCAAGGTGTACACAACTGCAGTACATTATTTTGATCTATCTCGTAGGGTTCAGCCAGCGTCTGCTATGTTAGCGCAAAAAATGTGATTACTTACGACATCGCATTAGAAACCCATAAAATTATCACATTCCCTCTATTACATTATGCATGTATTATACATATAAACATTCCTCTTGAATCACTCTATCTAATCTATTTAAAAAACCGCATCAAAATCTGTCTCTCTGTCTGGGACAGACAGACAGCGGGAAGCGACTTTTTTATACTATGTACTGAACATAACATACGTTACTTAATATATTTTGAAATAAAATAATATAATTTTCACCTTATATACTAAAAAAAACGCTGTTTATCATTTGAAATCTGCTTGGGAAAGTGCTTTTTATCGGCTAGTGTGGAAAAAGAAATACAAACCTTTTTTAAGTCCCAAATAAATAAAATTACTCTAATTTATAGTACATATTGACACTTATTTATTAAAGCTTTTCATCTTGCACCTAGCATTTTCCTCTCTGTTGTGCGGTGAAAATTGTGTACTGCTCGGCAGCAGAGTAATTTTGTTTCTCGTACATTTGAAACTTATGCTAAGCTTATGATTATATTTTGAACCACTCGCATCGTTTATGGTACAATCATTGCTTTTGCTTCCTCAGGTATTAATAAAATTACTCGCACCAAATTACAACTTTGAAGTCTTGCATAACAAGCAACAATTCCGTTCCAGTTTATTAAATACTTCAGGAAGTTTAGGTATATTATTACATGTCACACAACCGCAGAGAGAAAATAATCGTGCTCATGCAGACTTCGTTCAAAAAAATATGGGCGCGATCTTAAGCATTAAACAATGATGTTGTGGTTATTATTTAGATGGGTGCTATTGGCATTGACTATTTAACGCTTCCTTGGTTCAGAGGTCACATTAAACGATGGATCGTTCCGGTTGTTATTTTAGGATGGCAAACTTTTGGGATTGGATGACTGTTGGAAGATATATTGTTTCACATACCTAGCTAATGTGGGAACTGCACTGAGCCTACCTACTTTTTTTTAAAATTCTTATTTTATTGTGACAGGACACGCATGAGGCCCACCTGATGTTAATTGAACTATTCTCTGCCTATACAGATGCATTTCGGCATAAGTGACGAATTGCACAGCGTCCATCATTCTGAGACGTACAGTTTTTAAGTCTCATGTACCTGTAATTTTACTGGCTCTCAAGAACACACTGTTAGGTGGTTGGCAACAGATTTTGTACTTGAGGATAGTAGCTTGCCAAGTGGGCATTCTCAAAATGCCCTTCCACGCTCAAGCCGGTAGCAGGGATCGATTTTGGACCTGCGACACCGCAACGCAATCCATAGCTCGGCTATTCCGAGGGATACACACATTCATTTTATGAATATTATTGACCATCTATTTTATTTGCTAGATTTTACGGTTAGCCTTTGGCCTAAATGGCCAAATGGTAGGCGATGATGTGGTGTAATATAGTAAATAGGTTTAACTTAAAATATAAACTGGTCCTCAAGTAATAAGTATGAATATGGTCTAAGTAATAAGTGAATATGATAAGAATTATACACAATTTCAATGTTTAATAAATTATTTATTAGGTAAAAGAGGTAAAAAGTTTTTACGAAATGGCGGTGTCTAGAATTGTTTATTGATCCATAAAGAAATAATTATTAACAAGTTATCAAAGATTGTTAAGTTATTAAAGTTAACAAGAATTGATGTGAACGACGCGTCAACGTGTATTTAAAACGAATAATGATTACAAGCACTTTCTCTTAGCACGTGATAGTGCTTGTAATTTATTTAGAAATATAGAACGGATGCGAGAATTAAGTTGATGTAAAGCACTTCTTCGATCAGATGAAGTCTAGTTGAATGTTTTTTTATTTCGCATAAAGTTTCGTCTTGGATGAGCATGTAGCCGAGTGGTTTAGGCATCCGGTGCGAAATCGGCGGACGCGGGTCAAGAATTTAATGCTCTAATAATTATTTGGAAATGTGATTTTCGTTAGCAAGTGAAAGTTTTTTTATAATAATATTAAGAAATAAAGTAAATCCTGAGCTATTAACAGAAAGCAGGAAGATATTGGTATTTATCGGACCGATTTTCCGAGAGCTTTTAATTAGACCCAATCGGATAGTTAACTAATTGCCTATCTTTGGAATGGATTCTTAAGCTTTAAAAACGATCGCTTCAAGTAATTTACATAAAGAAGAGATTGCTATGAATTCTATATTTAAATAACAAAAAAGGCATTTAGGTGTCTAATTGCCCTCATTTTGCTATATACAGTTTTTAAGTGTCTTATAAAATTCTTGATTTCAATCATCATTCACCAATGGCATAATTTTATGAAGGGAAATTCTTGATTATGGTACTATGGTCAGTAGACTGCTTATATGGAGCTTACAATATTTGGCAATGTATGTGTGTGTCTATTCAACAAGTAGCACAGAAGAAATTGTAGTTGTATATGTAATGTGCAGCATCAACTTGTGTATTTCGGTGTATTTCCTATAGTCGGATTTACAGTCAGCGAATTAGAGGATATATATGCATTATAATGAATGAAGAGGGTGGAAGTATGGAAGATGATGAATGTAGATTTTTAAGAAACTTCACAGTTTGGATAATAACTGTTGATACCAACTAGTATTAGTGCCTTGAGTTAAAATCTATAAGGTTTTTTTTAATACAGAGAATTATTTAAGTAACCATGATGTATATGCTGTTACTTTTAGGATTTTAAAAATCTTGTATTTCAGATTAACATACCCTTATTACCTATTACAGTGAAGTTATCATAAACTTTTTTATTATTGTTTAGATATTGTTAAAGACTTACTTACGGGCCATATCTTAAGGCATTTCAGCAACCATATTTATACATTATAAATATTCTGTGCCCTCTGTGTTGTATGCTAAGAACTACTGCGTCAGTTATATCAGACTAAATTTTCAAATTATCGCACCAGATTATTCTAAGTCCTCTTTCCCCACTATGTTGTGTTCTATAATATTTCTGGATAAATTGTATGAATATGTCTTACTGCTTGCGTATAATAAGATTGCTAGTATATATTCAGACAGAATGTGGTAAAAAATAGTCTGCAAAAGCGAATTCTCGTATTCCCTCGACCATTCATAATGCTGGGTCGGTCTGCGCTTGACATACTTATTACATCACAAAAAAGCGCTTAAAGCTATATATCACGTTAATTTTAATGCTGGCAGGCTTTCATATTAGTGAGTTGTATTGCTACTTATGGTCGAGGGATTTTAACTTGGTAAATGTATTTGAAGTCTAGGCCAGAGCACGTTTCTATATGTAAAAAAAATCGTGATTCGATCAAATTTGGAGTAGTATTATCAAATTATATATTGAGTTACGTCTTCTGAAGTGAAGTAACTGCAAAATACAACCGCGTATTTGCCAATTTCTTTTCATTTCAGATATGTACTTTATAATTTAAATTACAGTTATCATAAAGATTATAATTATACTAACCTGATTTATTGAGTGGGAGCTAGATATCCTCAACTACCACGCAGCAGAATGAGCGAAATACACGCAAAAATATGTCTTACGCCTTAATACTTTTCTATTTCTCACAATTCATTGTTTTCAAAGAGGCGTGATATAATCAAACTTCATCCAAATAACAACAAACGCTAACTACTATTCTACATATGAACATATATATAAATTTTAAAGCAATATTTACATAAACTGTTATTGATAAAAACGTCTCTCCTGTATTTAAATTCTTAGTAAAATGAACAAATTTAATAGCAAGGTGCAGTCGAAGACAATGAAGAACGTAGCAATTTCGTAGCACAAAACGATCTACGGAGCAAAGAAATACCCAGGGATTATTTGCGCTACGACCGTCTGTTTTGTAACTGAAAACTACGCGCATTACCCCTATTACCTACAATAGAGATTTCTTTATATAATGGGAGTAATATGTATTTTGTGACTTGTATGAATATTGGTTAACTAATGTTTTAATTTTGGTTAGATTAACAGTTAATGCAATAAAAGGTATCAGTTATAAAATAAACATTTACATTTCGTTGCTATGCAACACCTGAGGAACCATTGCGAGTATGTTATTATTTTCAATTAAAGCTGAAAGTAGTGCTCAATTGTTAAATGCTGTAGTTACGACTGTTACAATAAGGTTTAAAAATATGATACTTATTTAAGTTTCAAGAACATAATGTTAAGTTTTTATAATAAGGTGAAATGTACAATATAAACGAAACGCATGAACTGTAGCAGTTTGTAGCACAAAGCGAACAAATAAATACCTAACGATTGTTTGCAATTGTCGTTGACTCGTTAACGAAGACTACGTTAGCTTCTTAGTGACACCACATACACGCAGTTTCGTATAATACAGTTAATTATAAAGTGGACACAATGCAGTTAATACATTAGAACGATACAGATATGTCTTCATAAACCGCATACAAAATACATTTCATGACTTATCTGCAGCTAATTCATTCCATACACAGCCGAGCTAATTACAAGTAAATCATAAAAAATAAACAAACCCGCGTGAGAACAGAGGCTGCTGTTACAGAAACATTCAGTGTGACTGTATGCTTAAACCATAGCTTTGAGCTCTTATTTCTTAATGGTCATTACGCTTGCATTGAAATCAGACGTACAAGGGAAAGCAACATCATACATCCAATCTCTTGTCGGTGAACATGTGATGTCATAACTAGAGCAGATTAGAACACAAGTGTTGAAAATCGGCCTAACGAAAACTGTTTTTTTATATATATCTCCTATGTGCATATTTTTCAAAATTGACAGTGAATGAAGACGACATTCAGAAAGCATTGGTATCGATATATCCAATCAAAACAATAATCAGTCACAAAAGAGAGCATCACTATGCATACTACCCAATAGAAAGAACCTGTCAACTGAATGCATATATTGAAAATGAATTTTATACCCGTAGATTCTACGTAACTATTTACTTCATTAAGGGCTTGTTTCAGAATGTTCGAGTAAGTTTCGGTTATACTAGAACATATTTATTAAACAAAACACTATCTTTGCGTTTCACAGTCATCGATTAAGCCTATCCATCAGCTAAAGCTTGTAACGCGTTGCATGCTAACTGTCATTTTTATCATCCAGTTATTTTATGTGTTGGTTAGCAACCCGAAACTTTCTTAGAACATTCTGAAACGGACCCAAAACAAACAAACGTTATTCAATATCTTTATAAATTTTAGTTTATTTTGTTATCAATGGGTAAAATAATTGAACATAAATATATGTATGTAGTTCATGCCCTTCATAGTCATTTCATCCTGACGAAGTTGCTCTTACGCATAGGCCAGATAAAGGGTTAAATCATGTTTAGAAAAAGTTTGATACGATGGCTCATATTCTTCGTTTAATTATACTAAATCCTGTTAGCAGGAAAACAGCGTAATGAAGAATCGTGTTATGTATCTTGATATAAACACGATATGGTTATCGAGATATAGATGAATGATTATGCGTAATGGATGAACTGCAATCTCTGCAAGCTGCGTCCTCGACCTAGACTAATTCCGTCATGGATAAATAGTGATATGGAATAATAGCGTGTTGGTCGAATGGCAGGTTGATGGAGGAATATTCAATAGCAAGACCTGTTAGATTTTGAATTTGACATTTCATTATGAAGGGGCTGAGAAATTTGCAACAATTCTCACATATTTTTAATAATTACTGATGACCACAGGTAATGATTATGTGCAAAGTCTGATTCAGTTCTGCAAAAATTATAATTGTAATTATTTAGTTAAAGTGAAAATATATATTTATAATTTTGAATATTATGTGTTTTTATATTAATTTTTATTGTGAAAATCTGTACCCACTGTGTTATAGTAAACTTTTATGCATCAATTTATTATATGCCCATACCAATTGATTGGCCTGTATCGACCAAAACAAGTGCTAGATATAAAATCAGTGCTTCTCAACCGGTCTCGAGCTTCGGGATCTGACCCTTGACATTGCTTTTGAATCTTGACCTTCCTCGTGCCTCGCATCCCGAAGAATGTACTGCCGAAGAGCATTATTGTAAGTGTTTGAAGTATCATTTGGTAGTTTTTCATCTTCTTAGTCGTATCCTCATGACTTAGGGACGTGATTATGGCGTGCAGCCTGCGCCACCACTGCTCTCCAAGCTGACCTGTCCTGTGCCATCTGAATGGCGGCCTGAAGGGTTGACTGTGTTGCACCCTGAGTAGCATCTGTCCATCGTGTTGGTAGTTTTTAGTACTTATAATTTTTCGTAACGCGAACAGTATCCGTCCGTCTCAAGGGCTGCTTTTCAGCAGACGAAGGTTCTACGCTAGACGCCCATACTTCCTGTTCGAACAATTCCTGGCCGATACAGTATAATCTCTATAGAATATATTGTATCGTTCAGAAATTGTTAGTATCTATATAATACAACATAATTCAATACATACTGTTTATGAGATTAACATGTTTTAGTAAGTTTATTACAGAAATAATAAAAATTAATAAAGAACAAGTTTTGAATTTGTATCCTATTGAAGTTATTTTATTTTTTTCTTCTCTCGAGTATTTACTCGAGAATAAAGTGATTCATTTGAATCACTTTATACTCTCAACTTATTTAACAATAATTTTAATAAATTTGATACCTCTTAGATAATTAGCTTTGTCGTTTTTTGGTACATATTTTTCGCAAGAACTTTATAATTTAGCAATATGTAGTTACGTTACAAAATAGACGGCAGATAGGCTTACAAGATAGTATTTCATGAAAATCGAATCTAAACTGAAACAAAAGAAAGATAAAATAACATGGAAATACTCCTTCGTTTCTAATATTCACAGTGATTGCATTCCTATATCACAACTACTTCATTAACAACATCAAGCTACCTTATAAAACATTAACATATAGACGGAAGTAAAACAGACACAAATAAGGAAACAACGACACCGACATCCACTCGTCATAACTACTGTGTTTTTGTCCCGGAACTCTACAAATAAAATATGGTCGTGCGAAAGAACGTCCAAAGGTTTTTGTGTAAATACTGACGATTTACTTGAAGTTCTACGTTTTAATAATGAAACGTAAAAGTCACAGAAGCTACTTTTTATATATACATATTGTTTCATACAAAATTACTCTCATGGTCTACAATAATTCTTATACAAAGTTTTTATGTACTTTTAACGTCGTTTTAGTTTCCGCTTTGGTATTCTCTATTTATTTACATTTCACAATAGAGCTATATATTATAGGGAGTAATTATAATTGATGGTATATCACGCTGAGCGTATGAGATGAAATTAAAATTAAAAGATTTAATTTTTAGAATGATCATTTGTCGTTCGGTAAGACATGGTTTGGGGCTATAGATATATTAATTCACCTAGAGCAATTCACTTGGGTGCACTAAGTGCATTTTAAGTATACTTGATGCACCCTAGTCATTTCCGGGCGCAGTACACTATTTCGAATTGTATTATTTATTTTGGCAATAAAACACCACATTTAAGAAACGTGAGGAGTTTTTTTTCTGAAACACATCGTTAGGTGCTCGGTGCAAGAATTTTCATAGGATTACCAAGCTTAAGTAGAGGGGTACAATGCGAATGCTAGCCAAAACAATATTCGTTAGTTTAGTTAGGCCGCGTATCTACCATAGATAGTAAAAATATGTTCAAAATATCATGAAAAGTAATTTGACTGACAATGACTTCAATTACCTACAGTATAAATATTATGATCATTTTCAGCGTGCCCGACTTCTTCGTAGATTTTGTTTCTTTTTTATGCCTGATAAGCTTAGCCTTTGACCACTATCTCACCTGATGGTAAATGATGATGTGGTCGAAAATATTGTTCAGGCTAATCTAGAATTACCAAATAGATTTGACATATTTATATAATCTATCAATATGACAAGTAAGTAACGATGAGTTATAGTCATGAAAATATGCATTTCATACTCGTACATGCAGATATATATACAAAGTTCTATATCTCAAAAACGTATATGGGACCCTAGCTCGCCCTTAAGGCGCCCTTCGTCTCTAGTTTTAATTTTATTATTGTTGATATCTTTGATTATCTTGATGGTTTTACAAAGAAGGTTATCTTGATGGTAAGTGAGGATGTTAACAAGCTTAACCTATAATTAATGGCTCTCAATTACAGCTGTCAGAACATTACATTGCTCGGTGACAGATTTTCTACCTGTGGGTAGTAGCTCGCCAGGCGGGCATTTGCATAATGCCCTGCCACCGTGCTACAACAACTACCATCCATAAACAACAACCGAGGCCGACGGCTTCATGTGCCTTTCGAAGCAGCTTAGTAGGAAATGCCGCTAACAGACACTGATAGAAGTCATGACCGCAGTACGTTTCTTAACTTAGTTGATCGGTTAAGAACGGCTAGGCAAGCTTCGACACGAGCGCTTCAAACTTATTCGTAATACCATACTTTATACTGTCTATAAGAACTTCTCCGTGGATTAAACTCCTTTTTTTAGCATATGACCCCGTGTCCATGTTGGTAACTAATCATGCATGTGATCAAAGATTACAAACAGGCTTAACCTAGAAAGTACTGTCCTTTAAGCATACCCAGTAAGATGCTCATACGATATTAAACTCATCTCTCTAATTTGAAAGTTCACATGATCAGTATTCCTCACATCGCTTTCGCATATGATAATGAAACCTGATTAGAACTTTACCGTAATACAACACGTTACACGATCAAAGCTTTTAAAGGAACATGCCAGCATTATTGACTGAGAAGGTACCAAATCATTCACATATTACACGGTTGACTTTGATTCGAAGCTTGTTCAGAAGGCAAGCATGACATAAATTCGTGAACTATTTCCTTTGACTAGAGCATGTGATGAGTGCGTCTTTGACGTTCTATAGTGCTATAATGTGAAGAAATAGATAACAAGCAGTTCATATTGAATTTTGAGAAGATTATGCATTAGCCTGATAGAAAAATGTAGATCCCTAACTTAAAGTTGTATTATTATTTCTTTATTAAAACCATTCTTAAGGTATCAGATTCTTAAGGTATAATTAGTATTTTCTAACAGCTAAAAGAAAAATACAAGAACAGAAATACCTATAGGTTTCAATCTACAATACAAAAAGTATGAAAAAATCGAATACTTAGCTAGTCAAAACAGCGGATGGTTCTATTAGGTAACCAGTATTAAAAGAAAGGACAGCCTTGGGAAGATCGGATTTCGGAATCTGGTCTCTGGTAACAGGCTCTGAAACAGCGACAATACGTATTCATACTGCGACTCTAATACACGTAGGTATATCTAATTAATAAAAAAATTCTCAAAGATCTTTCCGTGCTAGTTCGCAGAGAGGACGGTCCTCCTATCACTGAGAGGATTAAACCATAGGAAATATTGCATATGGACAATCCAATTCCCATGTATGTTTGGCCTCAGCCAGATACGCTATATCAAATGAGTCTTAATATGATCTGTGTTTTTTTTTCTAATTATTTGTATGGAAGGCGAAAAATTGGTAACTCTATATTAGAAGCTTTATCATCCAACTCAAGATTTATTCACTAGACTAACATATTACCTTGTAACTAGTTGATTAAGCTTTAAATAAGCTGTGTTTCTATAGCCGACAACACATCAAATAAAATCTTTTACCATCTTCACGGACAAGACCATTTGATTCGAGAAGAGCTGCACCATTGGCGCATGTAAAAGCCCGGTGGAAGATAGCGTTGCGAGAAATTCAGCAATTCCACAAGGAATTACAATAATTAAAACCTTATCCGGACAAATAACACAACAAGACTACAGAGGACCTAACGATTCAATTCTATAGACATATTATTTGTATACAATAAAAACATTTTTAAGCAAGAAATACTAAACGTAATAAGTATGCCATATACCTAAGGTTAAATAAACATACCTAAACATTACTTTAACTAACATATACCTACCAACTTTATATAATAAAATTCCTTATATCACACTTCATGCACACTTACTCTCATACACACAATCCCCTCCCCCCCACACACAGATACACACACTCACACACATACTTTTTGTATATATATACTTGAGCCAGTGTCTAAGTTTTTAAGTTTTATATATTATACTATTAAGGGACTGTCTTGTTATATTGAGAAACCTTTACGAAGTAAGTCTCTTTTGGCTGTAAGTCACAGATACAAATTTAGAACTTTGTTAATGTGTATTCCGGCAGCTGTCCTTGAGCGCCAGTAATTCCAGGTTAAGCCTGTTAACACCTGTCGACCACATCATCACACCGTCAGGTGAGATTGAGGTAAAATGCTAACCAGAGCCATAAAAAATAAGATCTGTAGACTTAGTAAAACATATAAAAGATCACAAACAAAATTAGTTCTTCAACAATGACAAAAATAGTCAAAAAGTACTCGCAAATCATCGAATACAGTGTTTGCATCGCACGCATAAATCATGAAAACATCAAAATACCATATTGTACAAATTATTGGAGTACAAAAATGCTTTGTCCCGGGAGGGAATTTAACCCGCGTCCTCCGATCTCACGCCGGATGCCTAAACCGCTCGGCCACCGGAGGGTCGACTATTTCTGCCAAAATTTCGTACTCCAGTTTAGGCGACGGTGCGCGTTTTGTATTCCTATTATTTGTAAAATACGATTACAAGCACGCGGTAGTTTGTAATCATATTATTTAGAAAGATTAAAATACCATTTATGAAGCTTTGGTTGAAGACTTTTAATTTAAAAATTGAATAGTGAAACTAAAGATTACTCTGTTGATAATATCACGTTATTTTGGTAAGTAAAACAGTTTGCCGTAGCATTGCCAAAGAATGGTTCATCCGAAATTTTATCTTTCAGTTCAGTCAATACGCTGCCTTTATATACAAACTTAAATGCATTTTTGACATTGAACTTCAAAAACAATCCACAATTTAGGTTTAGAAATGTGCTCATTGAATGTCATCTACCTCGCAACCACCCCGTGAACCAAACCAAGCTGTATTGGTTGAAAAAGATTCCTCAATTAACCAACCATTTGCCTATATCCGACTTCAGCTGCGAGAGGACAGAAAGTGGTGCTTACCGCTATAGGCCTAATAACCACTGTTTTTATCGGTAAATTAGTAACCAATATACCTCATACCTCAATAGAAGTTGCTTTTTTTAGTTTGAGCTGAGACCTAGATTAAACGAATAATTTTGTGATTGTCGCCAAATATTAATCTTGTTTCGTAATTTTGATGAACAATTATAAAACTTTTCTAAAACTAGGTACCAAAGCGAAGGAACTGTTTAATTTAATGAAATTTCCCGCTACATTATTACAATTTCACTTTAAAGTAGCTACATTGTTATTGCAAGTGTTTATATAATTTCAAATTCACATCGCTGAGCCCAATCTCAACTTGACTGAACAATTTGGTGCCACTTTGAGCCCCAATACAATTGAAATGCTCACAATCCCACAAGCACCCAATTGTAGAAGTTAGCAGACACTAGATAACAATGTTATTCAAATTTCGCATTAGTAAAGTTGGGTGGTCTAGACCACAGGTAAATTTATTCACAAGGGTGGTTAAAAGGACGAATTAATCAAGTAAAGCGAAGAAACCCTTTTATTGCAATCAATTCAATATAGGAATAAAACTCATTTCTATTCTATAAGCATGTACAAGTACTTGAAAAATGGGATTCGTTTCTTGTACGTTTACATTTCTGTATTCAAGTAAATCGGTACATTTAAGTGTGTTTAAGCCGTGAAAATACATTAAAATCGATTTTTTAAATTACCTAAAATACAAATTTTCTAAAATTAATATTAAAATACTACATACTTTCTTATTGAACCTTTTCATTCAAAATAGTTATGTTAGTTTTATTTTTTATTGTATTAATTATAGGTTCGCGTTTGACCACACCCTGCCTGATGTTAAGCATTGGTGTGGTCTAAGATGGAGCACGTTTACCTAGAAGAAACCTATATAGTCTCGATTTGAAGATACCCATGTTGTATCCATCGGGAAAAACTGACAACGGTAAGGAGTTCCACTCTTTCGCAGTACGCACGAAAAAAGTGGGAGCGAAGCGCTTCGAATATTTTAAAATTATTTTCAGGTGTACGTGCCAATTGTCTGCCGTAATATAGTTGGATACGTTCTTTGCAATATAGTATTTACAACTATATAAGAAATATATAAGAAAGCAATTTTTATATATTATTCAATATTATGAAAAGTATCTACTGTGGCCAAATCGTACTTCACCAAATAAACAAAAATCTTTTTTTGTCATAAAAACTGTACTTTAACACGTGAAGTGTGTCCAAATATACTGATCCTGTATTTATTTTATTTTTTAAAATATTTTCTTTGATGTGTGCCTTGTAAAATACATATGATGTAATTTTACGGTATTTTATTCAGACACGTAAATTTCATATAACGTGTAAAATTGTTAAAATATTGAGTGCCAACTTTACGCAATTGCAAGCAGTTTCCAGAATAAAAAGTTTTTACTTTTATTTTATAACGAATATAAAATGTTAACGTCGTGGTCACGATGAAATGTATCTCTGTAGTTTACAGCCCTCGCGGGGCAAACGGTTGCTGAAACACTGCAACTTTATAGAAAGCAGCAATATATTCATTGAAAATTTGATTGAAACAGTACACGTACTTTACTAATATGCTTAAATTTAGAACTAGAGTTAATTTTGACACCAAAGTTACTAATACATATTATTATTAAAAATAGAAAAAAAAAATGAAACGAATTATCAGATCTAATTATTCAAATTTTGTCCGTACCACCAAATCCTCTAAGTGAAAAGCTTGTGGTTTAATTTAAAGTGTGTTAAGTTTGTAAAAAGCAATGCATGCAGGCGTAATGAGATAATTATTTTTATGTTAAAAGTATATCGATGTTAAATAAGGCAGGCCTTATTTCTATCACGTAGCATATGTCAAAAAAACCAAAGAAATATATACTCAACAATCGTCTGTTTCAAAATACGTTTTATAATTTCGGGGTTTTTTCCGTATTGTCAGTTCCATGACCGCACCTCCATACTGTAACAGCCGGATCGTCCACTGCTAAACACAGCCTCCCCTATTAAGGGGGTATTTGCCATAATCCCCACGCTTGGCAGGCGTCTTGGGCATCGCATTGTAAGTTGGCTGTCTTTAGAAGGCGCTGCTGCCCACCTTCCAGTATTTTTCCCTTAGTCGCCTCTTACGACACCCATGAGATGATATGGGGAGATGTAACTCTGACCCGGCACCCCACGGGGCTACCACCTCCATACACTTTGGAATTTGTTGGTCTCTTAATTTGGATTTTATGTTCTTTCAATTTAAAATGTGCAATTATGTATTCAGTATTGCTTGTAGGGGAAACGAAGAACTAAAATAATATACTGCTATGGGTGCATTATTCCAACCACTGAATCGATGTTAATAGCGCAAAGTATTGTCTGCCATGTATGCGTATTGTATCCAAAATGAACTCGAGCATAACATAATTTCGTGTGACACAGGTTGAAATACAGCTTGAAATGAAATCACTGTTTTCAGAAGGAAAACGCAAACAATATTGAACATGATAATTTTAAAGCGGACACAAAAAAAGCTATGGTGTTCTAGATTTTTTTATAGCCGATAGGCTAGCCTTTGACCACTATCATATTTGATGGTAAGTGATAATGTGGTCGAAGATGTTGTTAATGCTAACCTAGAAATACTGACCTTCAAGGACAGCTGTCGAATTGCTGTTCGGGTGGATGTTACTGAGAGCCTTGTCCAAGTCAGAGATGTATATTAAGCTTAATTTAAATCACTTACCATCAGTTGCCAACAGATGGATGTATAAAATAATCAAGCAAGCACCGCAATTGCCAACCGGTGTTAGTTCAGAAGGTGTTATATGTTTTCATGCCATTTATATAATATTATAATATTCTTTCTGTTATAATATACATTCTAGACTATAACTTATTTCAAATTCCTACATCATATATAAACTCATAACGAGTGTATTATTACTAATCACAAACAGTTTTTGTTGGAAGTGAAAATTCCATTTCCATTGGGCTTTAAACCCTCAAGTAATAAACTCTTTCCGTTGCTTGATTACAATGCTAGACATTTGATTTTTCTTTTCATTTGAATACTGTACTGTACTGTAACAGCCAAATCGTCCACTGCTGAACACAGCCTCCCCTAAGGGGGTATTTGCCATAATCCCCACGCTTGGCAGGCGTCTTGAGGATCGCAAGTTGTTTAGAAGGCGCTGCTGCCCACCTTCCAGTATTTTTCGTACTTACGACAACCACGGGATGATATGGGAAGGTGCAATTCTAACCCGACACCCCACGGAGCACACATTTGAATACAATAAAACATATATCTCTTCTTTAACTCCTTAACATAAGTCCTAACTGTATTAGAGAGAAAGGTTCTATCCAGACAGAGAAAATATTTCGGCAGATTCTAACTGTGTGTTCCGGAGGATATTATTGAGAGCCTGTTACAATTCTACATTTTGCCTGATTAATACCTCCGACCAAGCCATCCCATATCAACATATTGTAACATAGTGACAAAACAGTAGCTTGTCTATCAGTTGTATAAAAAAACACCAAGTATTCACAACTATTTCATTTGTATTTGCCGCCAGTTTGTTGCGATTAGTGTTTTTTTGTGTAGTTTTTTATCTCAACTCTTATATTTGAAGAAAAATCCATCGCAAAATTTATTAATATAAAAGTTAAATATTCCGTGGAATTATGTCACTGTAGTAATCAAGCAATCGAAGGAAGTGCTTTATTTCACTAGGAAGGAAAAAATAAAATATACACAGTGCAATAAATCTGTCTAATAAGTTCCCACAACACTTCAGAATAATATAAAAGTCCTTTTCATTCATCCTTATTTTATTATATCCATTTCTAAATTTACTAACGGTAATAAGTCAATTACCTTTTATTTACCGCAAACCTTAAGATATCATTTTGTCACCGTATTAATGAAGCAATCGAAGGAGGTGGTAGATATTCCATTTTATTTCTTTCCACTTGACTAAGATAAAATCTGTTCCATCAAAGTTCCCACTACACTTTTCAGAAGTAACTTAAAGGCCTTACTGTGTTATTAGAGAGTGGTTCCATCTACATTACGGGCGAAATTCCCGTTCCACAAACAATAAGTGGTCGCTTTGTCTCCACGTCTGTTTCAACAGTTTCCGACTACTCACCGGTGCAGTGCCACTCGTATTAGATTGTTTGTTGCAAAGCCTAGTCACAGTCAGTTTACTACCGTATCTCACTTGTATTATGTGGTTTTATTGATACATAATATTTTGAATGATCATAATGTTAGTTGTATAATAAATACTTTTATTGTTGTCTGTGATTTGCCGTTGTTGAAAATAACTGTCCAAGTGCGAGTCACCTCGTACAACGATGATTCTGTACCAAAAATATGATCAATTTTGTATTTAGTTCGGAATCGTGAAATAAGCTGAGAAGTCAGAATTGAAATGATTTTATCTTAATTAAGAAACAAGGATGAGCACATATCATAATTAGCCATTTATTTTATAAAATGAAATTGTTCGTTCTAAGAATCACCAAAGCTCAAAAGAAGCAGCATTAATGTAATGTTTTCAAATAAAGCAGCTTAAAATTACTAATACTCACAGGGCAAAATATTTTAACAGGCTTAGTGGGATGAAATTTGAAACAAACGTTTTTTTGTTTTTATAGAGTACAAAAGAAAACACTTTTAGTAAATCCTTTCATTTGTTCCTTAAACTTTTGTCATGTAATGAAAAATTCTTAAAGACTAGGTATTTACTCTCGTCGTCCAATCTTGGGGTACACAACAGTTCACTTTGACACAGAGAGGTAAGCTGACACTGCCAGATAATTCCTTTGACGACAAAGGAATGCAGGCTTACGTTTCGCTTATTAGGACTCGAAATATACTAGTTGATTTATACTGTAGCTGCACTTAATTAGAATACAACGCAGGTTCGAAGACATATTATCATCGTCATAATCATCATCTTTCTACCCTTTTTCTACATGTGTGAAGTAAGTGCGGCAATATTTCTTCTTCAAAAACAAAAAGAACATTTTGATAATACCTTTTGTGTAATGGTTGCCTTTCTGACGCTCTTTGGGAATCCGTGAAAAATAACCGCTGCTTTTAAGCTATTACAAGGATATTACCTAGCTTTCGCAAGGATATAATATTATTATTAAATCCTTTGAAGAACCATTCACCAGTTTCTGTACATAGCTTTATAAGTCTAAAATATTTTGGACACACTTTTTCTATTTCTACGGCTTGCTCAAAACGCTGTTAACGCAATTTACTGTGTACATTGTGGCCCACATAGATTTTTTTAAATTTATATATGGACCCGCTTGGAAAACCTTGTGTCACTGTGCCTAAAAGTATTTTTCATTCCTATTATTACTCTACCTACCTCTTAAAGTTATTACTATATTTTATGAAATATAAACATATTTCAATGTGTCATATAATTAAAGAGGGTTATCCAAAAGTGTAACCGATGGGGTGTCCTAGAAGTCCAACTTTTAAGCCTAGCAATTCAGTAGCCTACCGTGCTCCGTATTCGTACAGCAGTGAACATATCTGGCAAGGATTTGTATTGCAAAATAGTACAGAAACATCAATGCCAGATGGTTAACTATAACGATACCATTTGCATTGTCACTGGATACCCTTGACATTCGAGCAGACAGATAGACATTAAAGTCTCATTACTTCGTTTTGTCCATTGGGTACGAAATCATAAAAAGTTTACAATCAAAATCTTCCCTGAGTGTCTTGATACACTTTAATAATTGTTGGTTCGTTTTAGACAGAGCCAAACTGTTAAGTTTCGCTTTGTTTTATTAGATATTATTGATATTACAAGATTCATCCTTCATGTGACAATATCTTTAAAACGCCAAAACTAACCAGCTTCAAATTTAACTATAATGCGAGGGCATCATTCCACGCATCTCAAACCAGGCTAATTATTTTCATTTTAAAATTTTGTTATTACTCGACTTCTATCACTTTTTCATACTATAATAAGTCCGACTGATAAAGAACTTTTATGCTAGAGAAGATTTATCGAAGTATTTATTTAATATTCAATAAAAACAATATACAGTCTGTTGAACCAACCACCCACACACTAAAGTCGTGAATGAATCCAGACAGTACAAATTCCCAACATACACATAAATAACCCTTTAACAATAGCGTTTAACGTTATTTATACATAAACAAGTAAAGACTCCCAATAGGCATATAAAAGAGCCTATTCTGTGCCGACCGCTGAGAATACAAGCTTCAATCTGATGATTATTTATAGCTATAGGTTTTGGAAATTCGTTCAATTAAAGTAGGTGTGGGAAGCAGTGAAGACATACGATTACTTTGAATTTTATGGGGCTTTATACCAGTTCTTTGATATTTTATGTCAATTTAATTAATACTGTCAACAAGTGTCACAATTTTGCTACGCTGAATCTGTAGGCAGCCTGATATGATTTAATCCCCTCCTTACAAGCCAGCCCCGAACAACACGTTACGGCCCGGTGTGCCATCTATATGCTGTTCAGAATTTCTTACTACCAACTAAAAAGTTTGGCAGTCCCTACCTCTGTCGTGTAAATATATTGTGAAATGCTCAGCCGGCGAACATTCTTCCTTGCAGCTATGACCACACATGCTGCCAACTGATAGTGGGCTGGAGCATTTGGGCTGCCTGTGAGACTACAATGGCTTGTAGGTTGTCTAAATATTTTCGTTGGAGTAGCTGTAGTGTTGTACATAGTTTGTAGTACTTTGTATCTACAAAAAAATAAGATTACATCAGAGGATCGTTTTTATTACGCGTATAAAAAGAATTATATGTCATAAAGTCATATCATAAAAATAGTATTTCTCAACTCTACCGCATTATTGCTACCTGCATTTTACATACAATGCATACATGAATATTGATACCTAACTAAACAGTAAGATTGACATTAGAAGAGAATACATTAAACAAGTTATTAGCAGAGTGCTTGTTAATATTAACACAGGCACTTTCATTCAAATTAACACCGTATTTGCTGCGCTTCTGAATGCTTTCTTTAATCAAGTAAAACTAAGCAACTATCCTGCGCTATTATACTAAATGTAATTAATTTTATTTGTCTGAAGCAAAACATTTCTAGTTTCCATTTTATTTGCAACAAAAACGTTTGGTTTTATAGAAAATCAGTATGAAATTTTAGTGTAAGGCCCCTTTACGATGACATCAATACTCCTTTCCACCGCTCGAGCCTCGTGAGTTGTAAATTTGTAATTCTTGGTTAGCCTGAACAAAATTTTTGACCACAACATCAATTATCCTCAGGGTGTAATTTTGCAATGTAATAGGCGGAGCATGCGTCATTGCAAAAAAATATTAATAAAATAGGTTTGCGACATCGTGAACAAGTTTAAAGCTATATATGTCTTATAACTTAAATTTAAGGCTATCTAAGTTTTATAACTTAAGTTTAAAGCTATCTAAGTTTTATAACTGTCGCGGTCATAACCACTATAATTATTATTACAAACGGGATATTTGCCGTGTTTTTGATTACTTTTGAGCTCTGGATATCTCGGAACTGTTGGAAGCGCCATCATCACGCTCATCGCAAAAATAGTCTTGTCTTACGTTGTAGTAAGTACTATAGAGGTCACTCCATCCTCATACGATGGTTAAGAATGGAAGTACAAATTAAAGTAATGCGTCATATATCATGTTGGCTTATCGGTAAGAGCATACCCTGGCTATAGGGATGGATGACGCAAATTCAAATTCCGTACATGACTATGATTTTTCTTCTCGTTGTAATTTTGTAAAGTAAACCGCATACATGCGTCAAAACAAAAAAAAACAAAAAAAATTCAACTGACTATGATAAGTTGAAAGAGTATTGACGCATGCTTATTGAAAACATGGAAATTATTTCTTTTCAAAAAAGATAACTTCCAGTGGGACTTGAAGCCGCAACCCCAGAACACCATCCTGGTGCATTTCCAATAACGCTATGAGAGTGCTGTACAGTAAAAACAAATCATATGGTATTCTGGGATTTAGAGTTCAAGTCCAGCCGGAAGTTATCATTAGCCATCTAAAATAATTTCGATGTTTTCGCTTAGCATGCATTAATTCTTTGTAACAAAATACTTATATGAAAAGCTCTTACTACGTTTAAGATAAGACTGATAATACTATCAGACAAAATGTGTTAAAAAAGTTTGCTGAAGTGAATTCACGTATAACACGGGTCGATCTGTGCTTGACATAGTTACTACGTACATGAAAAAAAGCTTTTAAACTTATACTGCATGTTAATTTTAATGCTGGTAAGCTTTCGTATTAGTGTGTTTTATTATTGGTTATGGTCGAGGTATACTTTGAAGTTTAGTCAAAAACGTTTCTGTATATTTATAGATGTTTGAATTTCGATCATAATTTGATTTGTTATTCTTCAAAAGAAATATTGAGCATAGTATATTGAGGCGAGGTAAGCGAAAAAAAACTCTTTACAGAAATTTATTTCCGTCGTATGAATTATATTTATCAAATGAACGTAGTAGTTTTTTATGTCACAAGGTCGATTTTTAGTCTCCATCCACAAAGTAAATATTTGTGTGTGTGTGTGTGTGTGTGTGTGCGTGTGCGTGTGTGTTACCACGTTGAGGTTACCTCCGAAAAGATGGCTGAATGAATTTGATAAAATTGGAAAAAATCCTGAGGCTGTAAAGTATCAGTAGTTACTTTTTAGTTACATCTTCCGAGGTAGCGTGATATAAAATACCATGGTAGTCATCGAGCACAATAAATACAAAAATCTCCCTACTACCCCTAAAGTGCTTTTTGTGTATTTGCTACAAATATAGCCTTAAGCCCGGAGATTACTGTTAAATACCTATATTTAATATTTGAATGTTTAACCTAAGTTCATGGTTTTCTAAGAGCAGCAATACATGGAGCTTTGAGTTTTGAGTGGAGAAGACGCCACATAACCAAACTTCAAGTGGATGACTTAACACGCTATTCAACTTAATGTACTCATATGAAACAAACTTCTTTTGCGTAAGCTGTTATTGAATAAAAAACAGACTTTTGACAAAAAACGTCTGCCCTGTCTTTAAATTATTATTATGTACAATGAACAATTTCAATTGAAAGGTGTAGTCGTAGACAATAAAGAACGTAGCAATTTCGTAGCACAAAACGTGCTACGACCCAATGAACAAACTAATACCTATCCACGGATTGTCTGTGATTACGACCGTCAATTTTGTTGCTGAAAACTACGCATAAGTATTACCGTTGTATTGTTATTTAACAACACAGATATATAATGCAAATTATATGTATTTTTGACTGCGGTAAAAAATAGGGTACTAACGTTAATAATTTTGTAAGATTCCTAGTAGATTGAACGAAGTGTATCACCATAACCTTTTGAAAATTTTCGTTGTGTAATTAATGATGCAATGACAACACCTGCTGAACATTATTTTGAATAGAAACCTCATATAGAAAGTACTACCAAATAATTTCATACTGCAGTTACCACAGTCTAGTACTGTTGAATGATGACCCTTTGAATAAAAATATCAATTTTTTTTAGTAAATTATGTTTAATACTCACGTTTATTGAAACGAATTCTGCAAAATCGATATACTACGCTAAAACAAAATAATACTTAACGATTATTTACTATTGGTCCTTTGTCTTGGTAACGGAGATTGCGTTAGCTTCCTAGTAATATTCCTAGTAATCCACATATACGCAGTTTTCCACAATACAATACAGTTAATTATAAAATAGGTACAGTGCAGTTATTGAACCTACATAAGTACGATTAAGACTTAACTTCATACACCACAGACAAATACATTTCATAACCTATCTGCAGCTTATCTGTCCCATGTACAGCCAAGCTAATCTCATGTAATTCATAAATACTCGCATCAGCACAGGGGCTGCTGAGAAAACATATATTCAATATGAGTGTCTGCTCACACCAGGGATTAGCTTTACGCTCTTATATTTTGTTAATCGTCATTATGAATGTCGTGTAATCGGAAGTACAAGAGAAAGCAACCTTGTCCATGTTCTTTGTCGATGACATTGTTCTTGTTGAAAAACATGTGATGGAATAACAAAAGCAGATCGGAAAAATCATGGGAAATATGAGAGAGTGATTGTAGATCGGCCTATTAAAAATTTAATCGATTTTATTATCTGTCTTACAGTTCAAGGACTGAACATTATGCTTTTTTCATAATGTTCAAGGTGAATGCTGACGTCTTCGGCAGAAAATTAAGAATTTATTTTGAAAATGCTTGTTTAGCTACCTCCTTCAAGTAGAAAATCTATGGTCCAGCGTCTAAATGTGTGTTCGGCAGGTGTTATTGGAAAGCAGCCTTAGCCTTTTTCACATCTTTGACTTAATCATATTTTGCCAACAGGCTAGATTGTAGTCAATAACTAGCAGAACAACAATTATAAAACACATACACTAAAAGGTCAGATATATTGTCAGTAAAAATACAAAATAATCAAATAAAAATATTTAAGGTAGAACAGATCCCGAGATCCGAACCAAATCGCGAGAGTAATGAAGCCTCGTCAAATTATAAAATATTGGTATTTAGTATACAATAAGTATGTAGACTTAACCTCTGTAAATTTAATTCACGTTCAGCAAAGTTAAATATGATCCATTTTCATAGCATGGCTGGTAAAAAGTCGTTTAAAAGCATTATATCTAATAGTTTCTTCAAAGTTATTTACTATTTTAAATTTGGATAAAATCATACAAATTGCTTTAATATATGTAATGTAATTATTTGTGTGAAGTTTGCATAAGTGCAAAAATATATGTATGTAACGCACACACACCTCGCAAACTTCAAATCAAATCAAATCAAAATTTGTTTATTGCCACACAAAAAATATAAAATGAAACAACAATGGCGACCAATACACAAGAAAAAACAACATAAAAATATTTCTAAATTTACACTGAGAGAAAAGAAAAGATGATTCAATATAAATAAATACTGTGGGCAAAAGGAGAAAACTCAGCATAAAGTCCGTACACATGTTATTACACATGTGCACAGACGCTGTTTTTCAGTAATCCCCTGTGCACGAACAGGTGTTCGTCGAGCTAGACACATCGTGTTATGACCTAATTGGGTAGATTTTGTAATAATTTACGGTAATTATTTATACAGATACAAAACAAAACAGCTGTAAAAGTATAATTTAAAGAAAATGTTGTATTAAAATAAGAAAATATATAGAGACTACATATATACATATAAAAGTATGTCACAAAACCCTAAGAACATCCAAAGACGATCGATGCATTCGTAGGTAAAAAAGTGTCTTAACATACTAGTATTCAGATTTGTAAGCAACAAACTGGATAAAAGATATCTACATAACAAACCATCTTTTATTTTTGATCATGATAAAATCATCAATCATCGAGATTTGCTCTTACCATTCAAATTTGCTTTCTTTACTTGATCTGTTAAATTCTTTCATCTATACTACATACCTATAATAATGTTTTTTTTAATGAAATAATCGCGGGCCTCAAAAATATTTAAATATTTTAAATCATATAAAGAAAGATGATATTCGATCCCCAATGAGAGTGTTTTCCCGGTTTATTTATGATATTTCCTTAAGAATAAAGTAAAAAAGGAAAAATAAAATATCAAATAGTATTTTCTCTGTCTAGTTAGACTATATTAGTGAAAATTGCCATTGCCTATCGTAGGCCATTATGTTGGGTGGAACGAAGCAGTTATTTATTAATGTTCCTACCAATTTGATTCCAATTTAAATGCTAAGTGATGGTCCCTGTTCTAAATGCGTCAATTTGTACGTAACAACTTTACCACTGTGACATAAATGGATGCCAAATTCTAGTGCCACTTTGCATTTCAACGACAAAGATAAAACCATTCACCGATAAATTTTAAAATCGTATTTGTTGCCTTGAGTTAAGGGCGACCAGTACAATTGTATACTCATTTTGGAGATATGTTTCCGATTTCAGGCCAACTAAGAGGATAGTCGAGCCGATTGATACATGATTCTGTTTTCGATGTACGAATTGTGGTACAACAATGGTTAGAGGTATGATTTGTATATCTACGCATGGGTGCAATAGCAATAAAGAAAATGCATTCGCTGGTTGATGTTGACAACGACTGTTACAAGTTAGTAAATAATTTATTAAAGCTAGTAAGTTTGGCTATCTCTAGTAATTTTAAAATATGTATTAACCGACTCCCGAGAAAATGAGGAGGTTCTTGACTCGATACGTATATTTATTTTTATGTATGACCACGCATAACTTTTAACAGTGGTTCAATTTTGATTATTGTTTAATATTGATAAGGGTATACTTTTGAGGTGGTCGCATATACATGTCATCAAAATTGGATGAGTAGTTTTTGAATTACACTCAACTAACTGCAAAATGCTTGACATACCTAGGTGTCTTGGTAATTGCAAGTTTTGTCGATGGTGACAAGTATAGTGGGTGGGAAATCTGACTCGAAAATGAAAATCGACCATTTATTACTAAAGAAGGTGAAAAAATAGTTTGACAAAAGATGGAACCGACTTCAAACGCTGAAAGTATGCAACAATAAACTTTAAAAAGTTATTTCATACTTTTCAGTGGTATAAGTCGGTTCCATATTTCTTAAAAAAACATTTTTCATTTATACTTGAAATTTACAGATATAAAGTCTAACACATGATATATATAAACTACTGAGGTATAATAGATATTGTTGAGCAACGTGACTACTCTGGCTGTGGGTGCTTTATTACTACGAAAAGTGTGCAGAGCTACTGTAGCACGCAATTGGCGGCGGCGCTGCAGACCCTGCTCGGCGTTAGCACCGCGATCGAAGAGCGATGGAACAAACAGCCTAAGCTAGGCTACTCTTATCTACTGCACATATGCTGTAATTAGAAAATGTAAAACACACATAAATTTAAAATAAGAACGCACAATAACCCTAACATTTTATAAGGTACAGATGTTAGTAGTCTGAAATTTTTTCCAGCATTAGTTTCAGGTCCCAATATTATGTACGCATGCTAGTATTGTAGCAGCGAGTTGGTATTCATAGTGAATTCATTATGATGAACTAGATTATCCTTGAATAGGGACTGGCTTTCATGACTGTTGAAAATATTTTTCGGCCATAGATAAAAAAAAGTACAAAATGTCACTTAAAAATCAAGATTGTCACATAATAATACAATTAATACAGACCGGATAAACCTAGAAATTATTTTTTAGTATACAAGGAAGTAATATTTCTACAGTTTACAGTAGTGTGGAATATACTAATATCAGGTCTGAAACTGTTAAAGCCTTCACACGATTTCAATTAAATTTTAATTAGTCGTGGGCCAAGATGAAACAATTTAGTTTATTAACGAATTATAAGCAATTGATGATGTCCCTATTTATTTTTATTTTGTATAACATGTAATTAATACTGGCAAGTCATATACCAATATGTGCGACGACAAGCGTAGCGCCCTCGCTACGCTTTTTAACGGCACAAAGTTAAGGGTGACCAAAACGACGCTAAAAGAATTGTCAGTAATTTCTAAATGTTTCATTGCATAAATTGATGAGCTTTTTGGTGCTTTGTAGTTGAAATAAACGCTATTTACCTACTTTAATATAATGCTCGATCCACGGTTTCGTTGAATCGCTCTGAGGTATAAAATGTAAACTCTATCTACAAAGGCCAGAGAGTATCGTCGAAGTACTTAGCCGAGATCAGCTGGCATTTGCAATATCGCACCCCAGACACACGTAAGAACGTAACCCTCAAAATTTTAATAATTTACGTAGACCCCCGCCCGCCTGGCTAGCGACCACCCTCATGTAGAAAATATGTCGCCAAGCACCTAACCATGTGTTCAGGCAGCATTCCTTGAGAGCCAGTGAAATTAAATGCACATGAGACTTAACAACTATGTCTCAAGGTGACGGGCGCAGTGCAATTCGTGAATTGTGACGAAATGGACCTGTTATAGGAGGAGGTTAGTCTGCTCAACATCAGGTGGGCTTCGAGTGTGTCCCGTCACAATAACATAAAAAAAAATACCGTGGCTCTGTGGATTAGACGTGTAATTAAATGTTATTGTATCATAATTAGTTGTTAATTTTTCGTTAACAATTTGTAATACCTTCAAGGATTGCACCAAAAAAATGTTTTGGTACAATATCATTTTTATGTCCAATTTATATTTTGTATATTCATTATATTTCCAAACAATGTAAGTTACTGAAGCGCACAAGTTTATTTATGAATCGGCAGCAACAAAAAAAGTCAACTATACCTCTGTTTTTTAAAGAACAATAAGGGATTACTAGCGTAGATAAGACAGATAAAGCCGATTATAGTTTCGACCACATCTGGTAGTCGTTATCAAGAAGTGTTCAGGACGCTAGTCGGATTTATCTGACTTATCTACGTGAGTAATCCAGTGTATCCAGTTCTTTGAAAATAAGCGAAAGTCAAGTTAGTTTTTATAACAAAACTAAAGCTTTTTTATATACCTACTTATGAACTTTACAAAGAAAATCTCAAAGGAATAAAAATAAATTTGTTAAGATAACCTGAATACAATACTTGCTTTGAATAAAACATTGTTTATGTATGTAGCAGACTCAGACGTGATAATCTTGTAAGAGTGACGCTGAACGTGATTTCTTCTAGAAACACGTTCGTGAGAAACGTTAGGGAAACTGCATACATTCTGCAAATTATGACTATCTGAAATACGATGGGGAACCCTTTTGGGATTTGAAAGGTTGTCTTGCTTTATTTCCTACTATATTCGTAATAGTAGACAGGTTATTGCAATTTAAAACTTGACTGAAAATCTTATAATCATATTATATAAACTGCGGATGTAACTGCATGTGTGTTTATTACATGATTAAGACATCTCCAGAAATAGTTAAACACAATTTTGAAGGAATTGGGTACATTGGTTTGTTATATTATGTAAGACAAGGAATACTTTAAATCCTAATTTCTTAATAATCTATGAAATACTGCGCATTGGGTCCAACAATTTTAACACCGGCACGGGGTTAATTTACAGGGGGCCCTACCGGGCATCTTGCGAATGCCAGCCTGGTTAACTACAGCCATTATAAAAAAAAGCATGTTAGAAACTTGAAAAAAGTAAGAAACTAAAGCTGTGTTTTGGCAGCTGTCTTAAAGGGTATTTTACGTCTAGTTTAGGCATATAGACTATCTTTGACCACATCATCAGTCTCTAGCATATAACTTTGTGGTCAAAAGCTAGGCTTTTTCCAATAAAAAAATCATATAATTTATAAAAACAACACAGTTTTCTTTGTTACAGGATACTAGTAAAACGACCAGTTACCAAAGATAATCAATATGTATGAAATAATTTGTGGTATTCGGACCATGTGAGGTCTTTGTCTTAAATCAGCATAATACCGACTTACACAAGTTATTTGATACTTTTCAGTGGAAAAAATATTATTTAGAGATAAAGACTGGTTACTAGAGCACTAGCCTAAAAAAGTTTTCATTGTCGACACTAGCAATATTATTAAATCATCCAGATATGCGAATACATTTTTCACTTCATTGAGTTACTTATGAACTACTGATTTTGATGAAATGTATACCTTTAACGGTATACCATACCTACAGTATACTACGATATTGAATTTAAAAGTTAATTTTTATTTACTACAAGACCGTAAACATACATAAAAAATATATAGAGTTGAATAAAGAACCTCCTCCTATTTCGAAAGTGGGTTAAGTGTTATACATTTGCCAATAAATAAGAATTGATAAAGCCCCTCACTAATTGCGGCAAACCAACGATATTGTTTCAAGGAGCAAAGCTAAACAACCGGCTACCAAGGGAAGTGCAAGAATGCAATAGTGTTAATGCATATCGAAGTATACTTAAGCAATATCTAATTAACGTATAGTACATGGATAACCAAGCCAGATAACTCCATTATGTAACTATATTTTAAGCTATTTTTTTACGTTACAATAGTTCTAATGAGAAATAAAATTTACATTATTAAATTAAGAAGTATTAAATTCTAAATAAATTCAAAATAAAGACTCTGTAGTCTGTGAACCTATTTTATGATAATTCCTTAAAATTTTGCTAAAAGCTAATCCACATAATTTGCCTCTCACCAAAATTAGATAATTTTAAATACATGTCATATTATGTGCTCATCCATATACAAAATTTAATTTACCACTTCTTAGTTTAATAATATCAATTTTAAATTGATCCTTTTATCGAGACTAGCAGTATGATGATCAGAGTGTTTTAAAAATCTGTGGACAACTATTTACCTTTATTTGGTTTGATATACACCCTGTTAATACTTGGAAAATTGGCAAGCTCGTGCGTTTGCGTTAAGGTTGATTAACATTATCTAAGTCTGAAGGAGTGTGCTTTAGTAAAACTCTTCTAGAGTGGCTTAATGCCTTTCGAACCAACGCGAACGTTTACACTCTTCCAGAAGCTTTTCTGCCAGTGCCGTTTCGCTACATGGATAGACAATCAACGTTGAAATACTACCGTTTTAGATCTCAGTTAAAATACACGATAGAAGTAAATGTATAATGGCTAATTATTTATATAATAACAATTTTTCTTTCAATTCCAATACATTTTTAGGGTTCCGTACCCAAAGGGTAAAAACGGGACCCCGTTGACCCCGCTGTTCATCCGTCCGTCTGTCTGTCACCAGGCTGTATCTTAAGAACGGTGATAGCTAGACAGTTGAAATTTTCACACATGTTCTGTTGCCACTATAACAAAAAATACAAAAAGTAGGCCAAGTGCGAGTCGGACTCGCACGTTAAAACAAAAAAAAGGTTAAAATATGAAGTCTAATGTTGTATAGCTAATGGTGCGGAACCCTTCGTGCGCGGGTCCGACTCGCACTTGGCCGATTTTTTAAATACGCGTCTTGTGAAGTTGAGAAAAATATATTGGAAGAATTTTTATGCATTTTACATAGACACAGAAAATTTAATATGTCATCTATTAGGATGGAGCGACACCTGCTTGTAGTTCAATTTACGTTGTAGTACAAACAAGACATTTTTTTACAATTAGCAAGAAACTTTTTAACGTTGATGCAACCCTATAATTTTAATATTTTTCCTTTTGCAATAAAGAGAGGAAGAAGTATAGTCATCTGCAGATTTTTTATGCCTGATAGGTTAGCCTTTGACACTATATCACCTGATGGTAAGTGATGATGTGGTCGAACACGTTGTTCAGGCTAACCTAGAATTACTGGCTCTCAAGGACAGCTGCCGGAACACACCATTAGGTACTTGGCGACAAATTTTCTACTCGAGGGTGGTAGCTAGCCAGGCGGGCATTCGCAAAATGCCCTACCACCATGTGAACTACTTTCGTCTTTTAACAGGAATATAAACTTGCGGGCAAAATCACAAGAAGTAGGTAGTGCCATATAAATTCCTTGGATATGAAACTTGAGTTATTCAATATGCTCAGTTACCTATTCAATGAAAGCACTGTGATTTTACAAGTTTCAAACACGCCTCAGGTGCGAATAAATTTCCGCACCGTCTGGGAGGGGTTTCAATTCAAAGCGCCGTTATACACGTAGTTTATGAATAATGTTGTGATTCTTTACAATTCTATAACGATTGTGTCGTGTCGGTTGTTTACAATATAAAAAGTTTTTAGGTTTCTGTACCTTTGATGAAAAGGGGCCCCATATACGACCTTACCTACGTAAGTCTGACGACTGGGGCCGTTTCGTTACTCGTAGACATATTTCAATATTCATCGACAACGGCGATAATTATTAAAATATCTGTGCCCTTGTGTCACAAGTCCTATTAGTACTTACCTTCAATTTTTACTCTGAGCTGGGTGATTTCTTGAATGTTTTTTGTTATAGTTTCATCCTGCTTGATTATTGTAATCTGAAGTGACGTGATTTTGTCGTTAAGATTCGTAACAAGTTCAATTAAATCGCGTAACGAAGAATCAGCAACTTTCATCATCTTCTATGCCCTCGCACGCACACATATTAAACACTATCTTTCACATATTAAATTCAGCTCTCTAAATTGCAAATTGACATGATCAATATTCCTCATATTGCTCAACAGATGAAACCTGATTAGAACCATACCGTAATAAGTTACGTTACACGACCATAGTTTCTGGAGGAAAATACCATCATGATTAACTAGAACAGTACCAAATTGTTCACGTACAACGTTGTCGACTTTGATTCGAAGGTCGTACAGAAGGCAGACATGACAAATATTCGTTAACTATTTCCTTTGTCAAAAGCATCTGATAGGCGCGTCAAAGACGGGCTTCATAGTCCTATATTGTAAGACAACAGATTACGGTAGTAGGTACATACCGAATTTCGAGTAGTTTATGTATAAGTTAATGGATAGATTCGTTTTTAATTAGTCTCGATCGTGCGCTCGGTAAGTCAAGAACCTCCTGAAGATGCTTCGTTTAGAAGCGAAACTAGTCGGGTATTCTTCCGGTTAGGCTGCGTGATGTTTGTGACGTCACGTAGATAACAGGAAAATTAGGCGGAATTGTCACTAGATATATAATTTTATGCTTTTTTAAGTGTTTTATTTATATATTATTTAATATTTTTTAGGATACTTTTAAAAGTATTTGTTATTATTATTATGTATAAGTAAAAATAATAGTTGCCTTACTAAATTGTATCATTATGTCCTTATCAAATCCATTCTTGTGGGATTGGTACAATTAGGATTTATAACAGCTTAAAGTTTTATGGCCGTCTACCTGATTCTTAACCTACTTGGGAATGCTCTCATTGGTAATTTTCTCACTACCCATTGGGTACTCCGGGCGTCAAAACGGTTACAAGCCCTGATGTGCGGCCAATGCGGAGCAACATAGCCCATACACTCGCCCTACAATCCTTTCAGGTACATAGGACAGAACATTGAATAGATAGTATTATGCAACTCTTATAACTTGTCATTAACCTTTTACAAGCCATTAACTTGTTGATCGAAGCAATGATAGCTCAGTGGCTTTGGGTATGGACTGCCGCGCAGCAGGTCCATGGTTCGAATCCCGCCGCGGGCTTGAGCTTCACCGCATGGTGGAAGGGCATTTTTGCGAATGCCCGCCAGACTAGCGACCACCCTCAAGTAGAAAATTTGTCGCCAAGCACCTAACGGTGTGTTCCGGCAGCTGTCCTTGAGAGCCAGTCATTCTGTCGCCAGTCTGTGGTTTTTAAGAGGAAAATATGTATTGGTTTAATTATCTATGTGTATACTTTATCTGTGGTGTGAATTGAATACTGTACCTAATTGTGTTTATTGTAAGACTGTGATTAGGCATCATATATGGATTATCATGATCACTTAAATCATTATTTCATGATAATATTACTGGAAGTTTATTTTATAAGTAGTGAAATTGATCACGTGACAGTTTAAAGTACTTATTTAAAATAGTTTATATTATGTTCTTTATTTATGATGTATAAAAACATTGAAGATTTTATTATGCTTATTGCCATATGTATAGGTCACTTCAATTGTTATTTGATGATATTAATACAGTAAGTATATTTTAAAAGTAGTTTAACTGGTCATGTGACATTTGTTAAGATACTTATTTAATAGTAGTTTATATTATGTGCTTTATTTATATGTGTAAAAACATTGAAGATTTTATTATACTTATTGCCATACGTATAGAGCTTGAGATCACACAATTGTCAATTATAAAGAGTACTGCGTTTGACGGTAGTTGCTTTGTCACCTTGTTTGTTCACTCACTGCGAGTAGCTTCAGTGTCTGTCGGACCGCCGCCGTGCGGAGCAGACCTATAGTGGTATCGAAATAGTCTTCAATGACGATGTGCTGCCCGATTCACTTTCCGTCCGCGCGCCGTGCCGAGCAGACCTCCAGTGGTGTGGAAATAGTCTTTAACGACGCAGTTCTGCCCAATCAAGATGTTGCGAAGTTAAGTAATTTATTATACTCTTTTTTGGTATTATATAACTACAAATATGTTAATTAAAAGTTGATAAGTGTAAATGAAGTTTTTATAGCAAGTAAGTAACACATTGTTAAAAGACCCCGAGTTTCTTGCCCGTTCTTCTCGAAGTGGCTCTATACAACTTTGTTTACTGAACGAGGCAGTAAAGTTAGAATATTTCAATGTTCAAATTTCATTAGAGCGTCGTAGACGCCTAAATTGAATAAATGGTTTTGACTTTGACCTTTTATTTATTCTAACTAACAAGTGCATGCCATAACGTAATTTTAATACGATGTTATTTTAATAGATCGACTAAACTAATTCCATTGATTTAATTAATGGTCCTGAGCTGAGCTAATAATATCTACTTATTAACTGTTTATACTATACACTGTAAATTATGTACCTAATTATAGGTAAATGTTTTCATTACATAATGTGCAATAAGTAAAAATTCAGAATCGCTTGTAAACGAAGCAGAGAACTGAAATAATGTGCAGCTACGGGTGCATTATTTCAGCCACTGAATCGATGATAATAGCGCAAAATATTGTCTGCAATGTATGCGTATTGTACCCAAAATGAACTCGAGCATAACATTATTTCGTGTGACACAGGTTGAAATACATCACAATCATTTCAGAACCGCAACTCAGTGCAAACAATATTGAAGATGATCGTTTTTATATGCATAGTACTAGTAGCAATGATTATGATTTGCCGAGGATATATTAATCTCTTTGCAGGCTTGCATGGAACGCAAAATGATAGAGACTTTTGCGAATACTCACCTGTTACTGGGAGAGAAAATATATCGTAAGCATCTAACGGTGTGTTCCAGTGTATATTATTGAGAGCCTGTTAAATTTCTACCTGATTAATACCTCGGAACAAGCCATCCCATATAAACCTGTGACTAACTAGCCTATCTGTACTGTACTGCATCAGCCGGATAGTATACGGCTGAACACAGCCTGTCCTACTAAGAGAGGGGGAGGCCAGATATCAGTTCCTCAGAAGGCACTACTGCCCACCTTCCGATATTTTACCTTTAGCCGCCTCTTACGACACCCACAGCTAGCAATGGGGCAGGAGGGGACATTCTAGCCCGTCACCCCACGGGTCCTACTGTTACTTGTATAATAATACCGAGCATCGAGCCATAATAGCCATAGCTATATTTATTGGTAGTAAGAATTCAATTTTCAATGGGACTTACCGCAACCCCTAGGTAACATTTTGTCACCGTAGTAATGAAGCAATGAAAGAAGAAACTAGATATTCGTTTATTTTCCTTTATCTTGGATACAATAAAACCTCTAGTTACAAAGTTCTCATAACACTTTTCAGAGTTTATTAAAAAGTCCTTACTGTACACTTAATTATTTGGGAGAGATTCCATCTACATTATACGCGAAATTCCCGTTCCACAAACAATAAGTGGTGTCTGTTTCAACAGTTTCCGACTACTCACCGGTGCAGTGCCACTCGTATTAGATGTTTTGTTGCAAAGCCGTGTCACAATCTATTCACTACCTAAACTAACCTGTATTTATACTGTGGTTTTACTGATATATAATATTTTAAATAAAAATGTACAATATTTTTCTATTTTGTTTGTGTTGCCTTTGTTTACATATTTTATTATATAACATTATTTTAAGTATTCACGATCAGTGAGATGAAAGTAGAAACAATAGGATTTTATTTAGTACAAAAGCAAACATTTTAAAGTGAATACCTACTTTTATTTGATCCCTATATTCATGCTATGGAAGATGCCTATGAACTAGGCATTAGGTACTCTCATCTGAGAGGTTACTACATTTCACTTTGACGTAGAGCACAGAGAGGTAAGCTGACATTGGCAGATAAATTGATTTGCTTTGACGACAAAGCAATGCAGCTACAGGCTTAAGTTTCACCTAATAGGACTTGAAATGTACTAGATGGATACCTTCATTTAATTAGAAAACTATGCAGGCACAAATACATACTCAAAATAATAATCAATATAATCACCATCTTCATATCTTCCTATCATCCCACTTATGTATAGTTAGTGACCCAAACATTTTACAACGCTCACAGAAAGAAAAATCAAGTTGCACGTGAAGAAGATTTAGATAAAAAATTATTACTACACAATTTGTGATTACTTAAACGACAAAAATGCTTGGACTAGTTCGCCTCTGCCATACTAGCGCCTGTCACCTACGTAATGTTAATAAATATTGTAATAATTTTACTATCAAATATAGTATGTAACACATTGTTAAAATACGTTTAAAAGAATAGCCCTGAGTTTCTTGCCCGTTCTTCTCACAGTGGCTCTATAGTTTTTTTTGCTGAGCGTGGCAGTACAATGTAGAATATTTTAATATTAAAATTTTTTATTGACGAACTCGTCCTTTCTATTTGGTACTTCCACACAAAGTACCCCCTTAATCGAAACCCTTTTATAGGCGTTGTATCGATTTAAAAGAGTCAAACTGTCAAGTTGCGCTTCGATTCTAGGTCTTATTGATAATACAATATTCGTCAGTAACCTATATCATAACGTTCTTAAGACGCCAAAACAAGCCTGCTTAAAAACTAACAATTATATGATGATATAATTTAACTGAAAAATTATATAAAGTCTGTTGAACCCACACACAAGCTGCCGTGAATGAGTACAGACATATACAAATTCCCAACATAGACATAAATAAACCTTTAGCAAAAGCAATTAACGTTATTTATACATAAACAACTAAAGACTCCCAATAGGCTAATAAAAGAGCCTATTCTGTGTGACCATTGAGAATACAAGCTTCAATCTGATGGGTATTTATAGCAATAGGGTTTGGGGATTTGGTCCAACTTACTCCTTATTTATAATTTGTGCTAACGACTACATATTGTTTGAATCTTGATTTCGATAAAGCGTCTATTAAAAGAGGCGTGGGAACATTGAGATAAGCATTGACGACTTATACGATTACTTTGGAGTTAAATAGTCATAGCCGCTGGAATCCCTTTTCAAAACTGATCGTACCACAACGGTCGAAATACATCACTCTCAAATATCATAGTGAAGTGCGATACATCTTCGTAGAGCTTTGAACCTATTCTAAAATGTATTTACTTATTATACTTTAACGATGTTATTGATACTGGCAATGTATTTGATACTGATAATAAGTATCAAGCTTCGTTGAACGAACTCCGATAATGTCTGATGTGTTTATTTTATGTTAAGACACGTGATATTATTGTGCTTTAATAGGGATTGAATAAAAGCTATGCTACGCTGTCAAATACATGCGTTGAGATAAAGACCAAGATACGATCAGTGTACACACTTATTATTTTACACCCTACAAACTTAATAGTAGCAAGTATCTTGGAAAACTGTTTTGTTAACCTATATTTGAAATATATGCCGATATAACGAATGAAAGTTTAATTAATGTATAGCCAGTGAAGAGTTAAGCTGTATGCGTGTCCATGTTGCTATGTTTTATTATACTCAAAAGCTTTTATTATACTCAATACTGCTTGTCACGTGGTCCCATTAAAATTTGGAGCTATCCTTAATAATGTGTTTTTTAAATGTTTGAAGTAGCATTTTTATGTAATTCTTTCGATTCTTTTTAATGAAACGGTCTACAACCCTGTGGTCGAGTAAAAATTCAGCGTTTCAGTAGTAAGCATTGCTATAGTAGGTAAAAAAAAAGAACGGTACTGAGTTTCCGTTTTCATGGTCTGACTTCCGTTTTCTGGATGTTATTTCATACTTCGCAGTGTTAGAAATCAGTTCTTTTTTGACTTTTAATTTCCTAGTATGAAGATATAGGGTAAACCGCTGTGTCCCATCTAAATTTTTCACCTGGGTGGAGCATGGAACGTGTCACGATCAAGTTAAAGTAATTATGTTGTTTGCTGAAAGAAAAGCTCACTCAAATGATGGATTTCACTAAGTTTGTACCTGAGAATATTAGCTAACCTTTTGTTTGAGTTCTTCAGTGAAATTATTTCATTCAATCAAAAAGCGCCATCCGGTGAAGGTTTACCAATATAAAATAGGCATTATAAATAGTAGTTAAACAATTTTAAACGGTTTAAATCGCGTATATATTATCATGTTAGATCGTTACATATTTTCGAACGGAAAGGCGTAGATGCCTCTACAGCACAGTCTCAGATCAGTCGGAGATATACTTCCAAGAGGGTAACTAGCTACTGGGGTAGCTGCCGCCTGCCAGGCCTGGGGATTATGACAAATCCCCACCATGGGGGAAATCTTCTTGAGCGGTGGATGTTCCGGTTGATGCGATGATGATAATAATGATAATGAATAAGGCTATACAAGTTCACAGGTATACAGGTCTTTTAAAGGTCAGCTCTTCAATAAGCTAGTGACAGTCATAACCATGTTCATCGTTACTATTGCAATTAGAAAAATAAACTATATAGGTATATCACAAATATTTTAATTATTTTCTGTGATGGCGCAAAAGTCTCCTGTTGCCCTTTGTTTCGTTAGAGAAATCATATATTTGAACGACCCCCTATATAGTGTGACAAGGAAGCTGAATTACAATCATAGATTATACTTATATTATAAAAGCGAAAGTTTGTGAGTGTGTTTGCAAATTTGTTACTTCTTCACGCTGAAGTGGCTGGAACAATTTTGATAAAATTTGGTATGGAGGTAGTCGTGAACTTTGGTATATTGTAGATGAGGCGCTGGATTAACATATAGGATTTTTTATCATCACAATCCATCACCACGCGGGTGCAACTGCGTGGTTTAACTATTAATACATAATATTACTTAAAGAGACGCAGTATTACTTATGTAATAGCTTTAGACATGTAATAATACCCATTACATTAATACATCATAAAGTTTTAATAACCAATAGATTCTCGAAGCCCCAAATTAATGTTTTTTTATGTTATTGTGAAGGAACAAGCTCGAGGCCCACCTGGTGTTAAGCGGACTAACCTCTGCCTATAACAGGTGCATTTCGTCACAAGTCACGACTTGCACTGCGCCCGTCACTTTGAGACATAGCTGCAAGTAAGAAGTACACGCATTTGTATAAAAGTAAATTAAGTACGGTTTATCGAAGTTATTAATTAATCAGGTTTCGCATTCCAATATACCCACCTACTAAACCACACCGTTCATCCTTAAATTACAAGCCATTCAAACAGTGGAGCGGTCACTATAGCCCATCAGAGCGTCCCTAGGGAATCAATTTAACGAAAATGATCAAACATTGAGGTATATTGTACTCAATAACGTACCCGAGTTCGATTAAACCGAAAATGGAACCACAGCGCTGGATTAATTTATAATAGTTTCAGTTTGTAATCGGTACTATTTGCAATTGACAAACTCACTTTGATGAGTGTAATATATTCAATACACTTGTTCGTAAAAACTGGCCTATTTGCACAAAGACCCAAGAATTTTTAAGCAATAATGGCTCATTGGCTTTGGCTATGGACCGCCGCGCTGCAGGTCCATGGTTCGAATCCCGCCACGGGATTCGAACTTGCATGGTGGAAGGGCATTTTGCGAATGCCCGCCTGGCTAGCGACCACCCTCAAGTAGAAAATATGTCACCAAGCACCTAATGGTGTGTTCCGGCAGTAGTCCTTGAAAGCCAGTGAAATAACAGGCATATGAGACTAAGCAACTACGTCTCAAGGTGAGCGCGCAGAGCAATTCGTGACTTGTGACAAAATGCATATGTTATAGGCAGAGGTTAGTCCGCTTAACAAAGGGTGGTCCTCGAGCTTGTTCCGTCACAATAACATATAAAGATGTGTGCTTGTTTGTGGAAAACGCAATAAATACTTACTGTGAATTACGCATTTAAGAAGAAATAAGTATACACAGCTTAGCAGCAGTAACCAAGTGCAGATATAAATTCTATTATTTCAATAGAGCTGCCTGGTTTCTCCTGACCTATATAGATAGGAATCGTACAGCAAATACTTTACTGGAATGAAACTGAACGGTTTACAGTAAGCACAACAGAATCACTCAGGAGAATATTGTGCAATATACCTTGACAGAACTCACTACTACTGCTAAAGTCAATAACATAAAAAAGTGGTTTATTTTTTAGAACTTTTTACATGCACGTAATGATTCCCCAACTGTGGAATATAAGGCTTAGTAAGCGTATAAAGAAAATAATGCGTCAAATGAGCAGCATGCCACCACTTACGTTGATGTGTACGATTTGTTACTGTTTGGCGCCGTCAGAGCTATTTATCATCTTAACGCCCTGGTTATCTAAGAGGTGGCGAGTATATTACTAACAAGAATATTCCTAAGAAGAATTATATCAGGCAGGTTGCATAAGGTATAAGCAACGCCATTTGTCAAACATACCCTTGAGTTATATTATGTGCTGTTAGCTAAAACATGTTTTATTAGATGTGCCTATATTTTGTTATAGTAATTAATAGCTATATTGGTGGAACATACAAAGAGTGTAAGGGCAGAAAAATGTCCATCATCGTATGCATCATTGACTAGCACCACTATACTTGTAGACAACTTTGTTAAAAATAATATAGGTAGAAGGTACATACGTAGTATTCTATTCTTGCAGTATCATTTTGCGCATTGAGTTCATATCGATGCTTATATTTGTACAACCAGTCTTAAATGCTTAGATACGTAAACACGCACCTATGCATTTAAGACTATATTTTAAATTTCAACTATGTACGTTTAACAGTCACTTTTTTATGAATAAAAATATTTGTATTTGTATGATTGGTACCCAATGGTAACCAATTAGTTTTGTTTGTACCATTACCGGTTCAGGTACAGGTATCAGTTAGGTACAGTACGGTTCAAATGCAACTAGCATTTGTCCCATTAATATAAAGAAAGCCCTTGACTTGTTAGTGATCTTAATTTCGGCAACTCCTTTGAGCCGGTGTGCTCCTATTGTATTTTTATATCATCATAGGCACGCGCGGTCATCAACTATGCTAGTAGACTTCACCTTATCGAGTAGTTTAGCCATCCGGCGCGAAAGAAGAGCAAGCAGCTTCGATTCCCGCCGGGGACAAAAATTGTGTGCCCCGATAATTTGTAAATATTAAACTTAATTTTTCCAATGGAATATATCGCCTTAAACCTTATTCAAGTAAAGTTAAGATGGATTTTTGAAACCATTTGCCTATTCAAATAATGTCTAAGATTACATTACAATTACGATTAAAACTATATTTTTCGTTGTATGCATGGTTTCCATCCAATTAGTATTGCTATTTTATAATAGTAGCTCTATCCATATTGTTACTTTTACTTGCGTGTAGATGATAAGATATTAGAAATTGCTATCTCCGTCTCTATTTAACCATATAACTTTTTTAATACATGCTACGTCGGAAACTCTGCTCTATGACAGGGAATTGGCGCAAAAACTAGTTTTATATTAGTTTTTCTAAATGACTTTTTGCAAATTTTAAATGAAATTGCTAGTATTATGTAGAAAAGATTTTAAACACCAATGTACATTGGTTGACAAAATTTCAAAATTTGTCGTAAAAAAAAACAAAGATATTTAATAAAACAATGTTTACCCGTAATACTCATTAATATTAAGTATCAATCAAATAAGTATATAAAACATTATTAGCAATAAATAAACAAAGCAAGATTTTTTTTATTTTCTGCCATTGACGTTGATCTTTTTTTTGCGAATGCATGCTATATGAGTAGCTAGCTAGCTAAGTAGAAAATCTATCGCCAAGCACCTAACGGCGTATTCCGGCAAATGTTCTTGAGAGCCAGTAATTCTAGGTTAGCCTGAATAACATCTTCGACTACATCCTCACTTACCATCAGGTGAAACAGTGGTCAAAAAATAGCCTATAAGCTGCTGTACATAATAAAAAAAAACCTCAAGTGTGATTATGTCTAAACTAATATAATAAAGAGAAAAGATTTGATTGTTTGTTTGTTTATTTACATTGAATAGGCTCTGAAACTACTGGACCGATTTGAAGAATTTTTCACCATGAGAATTCAACTTTATCCCTGATAAACAAAGGCTATAGAAAATTTTCAAAAAGTTATATAGGGATCCGTATGAAAACTTTGATAAAGTAACCCAAAGTTCGAAAAAAATCCAAAAAAAATGTTATATCGCGTACGCTGCAGAAAATATTTCAAATAAAGGTAAGTGATGAATTACAATTTTATAGAAGACATCAATATCTATAAAAATTTTGCAATACTATAAGTCTAAATATTACAGTTATGTCAAAATAGCTGCATTTTTATATATGTCACAAATAAATTTTTTTGATTTTTTTGTTAAGACGACGCAGTGGTAAACAATTAATCTCATATCGGGTATCGCCCCACATATTATTCACTCCGCGTGGGGAGGAAAGATCAGATAGTAATTCACACGTGACACAGCTTGTGCTAAAAGGCCGCATGCGCCAAAACAGTAATGAAATTTTAAAATAAAAACTATGGCAAATTTTCAAAAACCAAATTACCACATAGTAGTGTGAATTAAAATCGAAAGATAAATTGAGATCTCTACGCCATTATTTTCAATTCGTCGTCATAAATACCCGTACGAAGCCGGGGCGGACCGCTAGTATGAAATAAACTTTACGTTTTACGGGTAATGTACATGAACATTTCGTCACGAAATTGTTTACAACAAAATGTGCTTTTGCGAAAGCAGTTGAATGTTTCTGAGAAAATGTCGTTGTAGATTGTTGTGAACACTGTTTCAAGAATCGTTTATTCGAGAATTGAATGGTCCTACATATTTGTTCGTGTCTATTTTCCCGTAACCCAATTACTGTGCGATCTTTTGTTACTGAAAAAGAGCTTCAACAGTCTTTATATTTTTCCTTACGTACAAAACTGATCAGCTCGTTTCAGTTCTGTTTCGTCCTACCCTTATCTCACGCTATGTTGTGTCGGCAAAACATTTGTTTTCCTACTAGCTGTATCAGGTAAGTATCTCAGTGCTCGCACACTTCATTCATCTCTGTGAGAACCATCACAGTTAATATATTTTCATCCCTTCTCATGCTATGTTATTTCTACACTATTTTATTATATCGGCATAAGTTCATGGGATTTGTGTTTCAATTTAATGTAGTTGTGAAGATTATTGTTGATAGATGTTCTCTTGATTAAACAAATGCAGTTATTTTTACTCACAGGTGTGAGTAAAAATAACTGCATAGTTTATACAACCACGAGATGTTACTTGCTTTGATGTTGAGCTTAAATATAAATTTAAACCACAAAGCAAAGAAACCTCCGCGTTATTGTGAAATAAACTTACTGACTCTTTAAACTTACTTATTGTAGGTGCCTCAAAGCTCATGACGCCAACGGTTGGGTGGAGGGGGTGTCAGGGCAAATATAGAGATAGAAAATAAATCAATAATCCAGATTTTATGAAAAAGAAAGCAATTTCTACACTTAAAAACACTAGATTGTATTCTGTACTTTGGAAGATATGTTCTAATGTTATTTTTTATAATATATAAGCCTTCGTTTTACTTTCAAGTAAAGTAGCTTGACTTAGCAGAATGCGACGTGAACGTTCGCACATGTTTGTACTCGTATAGAAGATACTTATTCTATCCTGTATCTACCGCTCAGATCAAGATATTACATATTATGTATGTATCAACGATACTAATAACGAATGTGAATCAGATTACTTTGTGCGTAGTTTTAGAATATCGATCATGTATGGATTCCACGTTTCTTTCTCGTCAGATAATAAGATGCACAATCTTATTATCTGACGAGAAAGGCGATGTATGAATAAGGTTGAATATAGATTGATTACACATTCTCTGAAAACAAAATACGAGTACCAATAAGCTGCAGCAACTTTGCTTCTACGTTTGAGGCTATGCATTGTCCACCCTAAAGTTTCATTGTTCGATAATCAATGAAGTACAATGTTTCGAGCTGGTCTGGAGTCTGCAGCTTTCTGACGATCGCACTCTTCTAGCTTTGATAATGGTCTAAATTATATATGTATGTATTTTAAAGTCACCGTTTTCACAGCCACTAATTTATGTTCAGCAGGTGCACCAACCTGTTTTAAAATAAATGATGTACGCTGTGTGAGAGGCGCATTCACGTTCATACTATTGGATGGCTTGTGTGTGAAAGAGATAAAATATGGATTTTTGATGTAGGCATATAACTGTCTGCACAATAAACTTAGACTAACCAGCGAGCACCCGTCCCTCCATCGCCGTTGTCGAGCCCACTTCGGACTCCGAAGCGGAGATGGAGGTAGATCCGAGTCGCGCCTTACGCACCGACTCGGACTCAGATAACGACGGCTATACCGTCGTAGATAGAAAACGCAAGCGTGCTCCTAAAGCCGCTAGTTGCGTAACTTCCGCCCCTCCCGCCAAGGCACCCGCTAAGGCCCCCGCCTCCGGCAAGAAGCCGACCCCCGCCCCGCGCCCCGCGTCTCCTCCCTCCGCTCCGGCCACCACTGCCGCGTCCCCTCAGGACGCGAGCGCACGCCGCGAAAAACCGCCTCCGCCCCTGTTCATTCAGGACAAAACCAAATGGGACATGCTGTCCCGTTTAGTTTCGGATCGTGGGATCCATTACACTAATGCCCGCTCCACGCAGCAGGGCATTAAAGTCCAAGTGCCCACCAGTAGCGACCACAGAGCGCTAACAAAGCTCCTCCGTAAAGAGAGCATAAGTTTTCATACTTATGCGCTCGAAGAGGAGAAAGTCCTTCGCGTTGTGATTCGCGGTGTGCCTAAGGAGATACATACCGATGCGGTATGTGACGACCTTAAAGCACAAGACTTCCCTGTGCATGCGGTTCACCGCATGTACAGCGGGAAGGACCGCAGTCCATATGACCTAGTACTCGTAGTACTAGACCGTACACCAGAGGGCAAGGCCATTTTTAATTTAAAAAAGGTCTGTGGCCTCTCAGGACTCGATGTCCAAGCCCCATACAAAAATGGAAGTCCCTCGCAGTGCCATAACTGCCAACTATACGGGCACGCCTCCCGTTTCTGCTTCGCTCGCGCTAGGTGCGTTAAGTGCCTAGGCGATCACGCGACAGCAGCGTGCACTCGCACCCGGGATTCGCCGGACCCACCCAGTTGTGTTCTGTGCGGTGCTCAAGGGCACACCGCGAATTACCGTGGGTGCCCTAAAGCACCACGAGTGAACCACAGGGTGGCAAGGCATAGGCCGACCCGCCCCTCTTATGACCGTTACCAACGGGTCAGCCCTAAACTAACGGTAGTACCTGCCTCACAGGTAATACCCGCGCCGCTCCCAGCCCGTAACGCATGGTCTAAACCACCCAGTATGGTTAAGACCGTCGCTACCGCCCGCGCCCCGGCCCGCTCGCCCGCGCCCGCGCCCGCACCCGCACCCGCCCGCGCCGCGGCCCCTGCCCGCGCACCGGCCCCGGCTCGCCCAGCGCTCCCGGCACCCGCTGCCAACACCGTTCGCGCCCCTCCCCGCGCCGCTTCCCGGCCACAAGCTCCCCCTATGCCATTGATGGCTGCCCCTCTTCAAGAGGCAATCAACCTAGTCAGCGATCTGGCTATGTCGGTTGACATCAATGAGGTACAAGAGCTATTCCACAAGATGCAATACGCTCAATCCCCAGCGGACGTGATCCAATACACATTGGAACACGCGAACTTACTAAGCGCCCTTAAGCGCTTCGTTCCCCAGGCCCCTCCCCAGTACAACCACTATGGGTAGTACAACCGCACGCACGAAACCGCGCTCAGTTTCGTTAGCGTCATTCAACGCTAACGGTTTCTTTAGACAACGTGACCTTGTCCACGACTTTTGTTGCACCCACCTTATCGACATTATATGCGTGCAGGAAACCCTTCTAAAACCGGGGAAGGCGAACCCTAGGTTTGCCAATTACAGAACGGTACGTGATGATAGAGTGAACTCCCGTGGGGGAGGCACTCTTATCTATTACAAAAGGTCCCTGCACTGCATCCCCTAACCTACCCCGACTCTTGTTAATATGGAAGCATCTTGTTGCCTTCTAGCTATGACTGGTCATCAACCTATAGTCATAGCGTCCTGTTACCAAACTTGTCAAAAGCCGATCGTCCGAGCTGACTTAGAAGCATTGTTCTCATTAGGAAGCGCCGTCCTTCTGATTGGCGACTTCAATAGTAAGCACATCCTATGGAATTGTAACGTCAACAATCCCAGAGGCATTGCACTTGAAAAACTAGTCGCAGAACTTAATTTTGACATAATTGCGCCCACTGAGCCCACTCACTACCCTCACACGGAAGACTTTCGACCTGACTTGCTTGACATGGCACTACTCAGAGGCGTAACACTCCAGTTACGCTCCATAGAAGTGGTTCACGAGCTTCACTCTGACCACCGACCCATTATACTGCGACTAGGTCCCGACCCAACAACAGACCTCCCCCGCCCCACTAAGACGATAGTGAACTGGAAGCAATTAGGCGTTGCCCTAAAGGCTATCAGTTCACCGGACCTTGACAAGATCCCTGACGACATCCTGACTAAAGATGACGTAACCCTTGCGATCGATTCGTTCACTAATCACCTCTCCACCGTAGTAGGTGCATCCGCAAAGGAGGTCATGGTGCCGGACGACCGGCGCCTTGTCATTCCAGCGGATGTGAGACGATTAGTGACGGAAAGTAAAGCAGTGACCCGACATTACGACTCTTACCCCAGTAAAGAGAACAAAACTAAGAAACGCCACTTTGAACGCATGGTTCAAAGTCGCATGTCTGAGTTGCGTGATCAACAATGGGGTGACAAACTTTCAAACCTCGTGCCAAGCCACCAGGCTTATTGGGACTTGGCGCGAGGTATGAAAGGAAGTAACTACAACGACATGCCTCCCTTATACAGACCAGTCCCACTAGTCCCAGCGTTCTTTGACGAAGACAAAGCTGAGTGCCTAGCTGATAGCCTAGAGGCTCAGTGCTCCCCTAACGTAGATCACGTTGACCAAGCTCACCTCGATTCGGTGGATGCTGAAGTCGAACGTAAAAGCTCTGTGGTCACCTCTGAACTCCCACCAATCACCTTAGCGACTTACGCTGAGGTGGCGAGACTGATCAAGGCCCTCCGACCGCGCAAATCCCCCGGTGCCGATGGCATCTCCAACAGGGTTCTTAAAACCCTCTCTCCTCCTCTCATCCATCTCCTAGTCAGCATCTTCAATGCTGCTATGAGCCACTGCTTATTCCCAGACACCTGGAAATGTGCAAATGTCATTGGCATTCACAAACCAGGCAAAAGCTCATCTGACCCCACCAGTTACCGCCCCATCAGCCTCCTCAGTGCCTTAGGCAAACTTTACGAGCGGTTACTTGCAAACCGTCTCCAGTCCCATGCTAAGGAACACCACCTTATCCCAGATGAGCAGTTTGGCTTCAGGCCCGGACACTCATGCGTCCAACAGGTGCACCGCCTCACGGAGCACATCATTGAGGGCTTTAACAAGTACCCCAAACCCCAGACAACGCTAGCAGTCTTCCTCGACGTAGCGAAAGCTTTTGACAAAGTCTGGCACAATGGCTTGATTTACAAGCTATACCAATTTGGCGTGCCAGAACGTCTTGTGCTCATCCTACAAGACTCCCTTAAAGCCAGAAGCTTTCGCTATCGCGTGGAAGGCACCCTCTCCTCCCCCCACCCAGTCAGAGCCGGAGTCCCTCAGGGCTCCGTGCTATCACCCATTCTATTCGCGCTGTATACCAGCGACATCCCACGCTCTCAGCCTAACGTCCTATTAGCCCAATACGCGGATGATACCGCTATTTATACCACTGGGTGGCATATCAGTAGAAAGTCCATTCCCGCCCTCCAACGGGCCATCACCGAGATCGGTGACTGGTTCCGTAAATGGCGCATCGCGGACAACCCAGTTAAAAGTGCAGCTATGTACTTTACTGAGAAGGGCCGCCGCCGTTACCCGCAACCTTTAACTTTGTTCGACCAACCCATCCCCTGGGTTAGTAAAACAAAATATCTCGGAGTCACCCTTGATCGGAATCTCACCTTTAGCGATCATATAACAACCGTCCGTAACAGAGCGGCCTTTGTAATGGGTCGCCTTGGTCCCCTGATTCGCAAAGAGAGTAAAATGTCTCTTAGAAATAAGAAGACACTTTACACTGCCTGCATCCGCCCCATCATGACTTACGCATCAGTAGTGTTTAGTCATGCTAGTGAGGCCCATCTCCATAAGCTTCAAGTCATTCAAAACCGTTTTCTTCGTAGTGCAACCGGCGCTCCGTGGTATATCCGGAACACCGAGTTGCATTGCGACTTAAACCTTCCCTCTCTAGCGCAGTTCAATAAGGACTGCGCCCGCCGATACTTTGATCGAGCGCCCCACCACCCGAACCCATTGGTTGTCCAGGCATCGAACTACTCGACTGCCTCTTCTATCCCATTTTTCAAACCCCCTCGTCGCCGACCACGGCAGGTATTAGACGACCCGGATGACCCCATCGCAGCCATTACGTTGGCAGCTTTAGCGTTATCCGCAAGTCGTCGAGGTAAAATCCCCAGGTGTGAGGTAATCAGAGGTCACACAATCAAACACCGAGCTCGCCGGCGAGCTCGAGGCAAAAACAAGGTCACGATAAATTGCTCTCCAAATAGTCAAAGAGTATTATTCAGTAGGGCCCAATTGTGCAACACTGCAGTTGCACAGAGGCATTTTGCTCCGATCCCCCCCATGTCTCTCGACAGCGAGACAAGCCGAGGTCCGAACCACAGTGGTGCCCTTGAGCTCGCTGTCAACCCCTCCTATAATAGCGGTACGTTTTCGGCGTCCGCAGGAGACGGAGGTAGAAAGCGCTTTTCGCCTTCTACGCCCGTCTCGGGAGAAGTGCCTTCGGCACTTCTCCCTCCCGGGCTATTGTAGGGCCAGGCCCTCGCCCAAAACCCGGTGGAGCTGGACGACCGCACAGGCGGTAGCCAGCATCTATGTCCTCCCTAAAAAAAAAAAAAAAACTTAGACTAAAAGAATAGTTTTGGAGTGTGATGGTACGTGATTTATTTGATTTCAGTTAAAGTTTTAGACGGCTCCAATAAATATACTCGTAAATAAATACAAAGGTAAAGGTTGCTCATAGAAGCGCGAAGGATATATGCCTCAATGTAATAAAACCAAAAATTATGACCATTTTTTTCAAGGATTTACGCATAACTCTTACCGCCTTCTACTGCAGTTCAAAAACAAAACGGTACAGTTTAAATAATACCAGCAATTATCAAATCTAACATTTAACCTAAAAACCTTCCTAAAATTACGCAGACAAAACTAAGTCTAGTACTGAATACAAACAAGCACCTAATTTCGACGGCAACAAAGCCCTACGTGATTCCGAGCACGGATTTCGTGCGTGCCATGTTTACGTGCCTTTAATTAAGTGACACTCGACAATTTTCGCATCACAATGACGAGCGAAAATTGTTGCTACATTTTGTTGCTTTTCTAAGAGCTTAGTATAATGTGAACGGAATATTCGCTTTGTTCCTTTTTAGTGTGTTGAATGAGAACAAATGACTATTGTTACGGCACTATTGAAATGGAAGGCTTAAAGCTGTGTGTGCAGTTTATATCAAAACCTTATTCTATACTCACGAGCGTGTCCTTGTTGCTTTATCTAACTAAAACGTTAACTGAGTTTAATTTCAATTTCTACGAATTCTAATATTTCAGGTGATAGGAGTCGGTGTTGACTCTAAGATTATTTAGAGTTTTTTTTTAATGCGATCCTGACGGAGTTAGCACGAGCCCCACCTGATGTTGAGCAGACTAATTTCTGCTTATAACAGGTGCATTTCGTCTCAAGTGACTAACTGCACTTCCCTTACTCTCAAGGACGTCTGCCGAAACACACTGTTAGATAATTGTTTTTTTTTCAAATAGTCCCCCAACACAGTTACAAACTGTCAAACTATCATGTTCGTATTGTAAGTTTACGTTAATTTATTTTAGAAGTACTGAGTTGTTATTGAAAACAATATTTTATGTTTGAACTCATGTTTAACATCAGAACTTTTACATCTCAAACGTTGCTAGTTTCATTTTTAATAGTAACTGTTAAAAAAATTAAAAAACTTTCCTTGAATACCATTATCAGTATGTATTTATTAACCACTTAAAGCTCAGAAATGTGTCTAAAAACTGTTGTTACCCAAAATTGTCCTTCAAACCACCTCGCTCCCACGTAATAACAATCTTGGCAAACATTTGCCAGACTTTATCAACGTTGGAGTTAATTTCTTAGTAAATTGGCGCACCCATCGCATACCGTTCATAGCCTGACGTTGATTTGTTTCTGTGTTGTCCAATAGAGGTGGTAAATCGTAATTACTGCTTGACGTAGGTCTGACGTCGTATAGCGGCCCCCAGACGGTTTTCATTTGTCTAATAATGTCTACGTATACTGTGACCTCGATATTACAAGTCCAATAGTATGTGCCTATTCCCAGATGTGATTGAAATAAACTGGGTAGAAAATTAAGCTCTTGCCTTGAATATCATTTGGATCTGAAGTTTTGATAAAAATATTTCTATTATTATATTCCTTTAAACAGACTAAACTTGATCAATATTCCATACGAACTGCAACATTGAATAAAGATGTATCTACTTTAAGCTTCCAAAATGCAGGAGATCCTCAATTTGACGTTATATTTACCAACTTTTGTATGTTTGTTTTGCGATTATGCCGCCAATTGTAAATCGAATTTGATCATTCCTTTTTGTTTGAGACAGCGTATACATCCAGTTTTACTTATACGTGCATTTCGAGTTCATTCAAATGATTAATTTTTAAGTAAGTTAACTGAAGAAGTATTTGTTGATGCCAATGAATCCCACATGTCTGTATAGACATTCATTGGTCAGTAACTGACAAGTAATTGCAAGTTTATCGATAGTGACCAGTATTGTGTATTGTGGGTGAGTGAACATTGATCTTGTTACCAGTATGTATCATTAATAGAAAATATTTTTTTTTAATGCAAAATGCAACCGACTTCTAACACTGAAAAGTACGAAATAACTGGTGAAAATCGAATCATGAGAATGAGAGCTCCGAGTTCGAATCAGCATGTCCTCGACTTCCACAGGTTATTTAATACTTTTTAGTGTTATAATACGGTGCCATAATTATAAAAATATCGGTTAGTCGGAAGTTTACCTACAAAATCGGGTTACAATGTACCTATCACTAATGTTGTACTCCGACACTTTCAACTCTTGAGTTGTGTTATAGTTTATTTATGAATCGTAAGTAGTTGCAGAGTTGATGTCTTGTAACAGTTACAACTATTTGAATACACAAACTATTTTTGGGGTAAAAATAATTGTGCACGAGTTAAGTACCAAGCCAAAAAATTTATATCCAATCAACTGATTGGGCTGATTGTAATCTGAGCCTTTCACAATCTTGTAAACTTTTTATTAAGATGCTATATAGTAAGAGAACCCGCAGCCAAATTTTTGTAGCATTGTATAACAGTTTTGAAACTCTTTAAAAACGATAGACTTATCTCATCAAACAAAAAATAAAATCTTCACGAAGCGTCTGACATGCATGGCCGCACTTTTGAGAATATCAAAGATAAATTACCGACCTAGGGTCGGACACAGTAGACATATTGAGCTCTTTCTATATATATAAATATGTCTACTATGGCCTTAATTAGAATGATAATGGAAGATCACGTAGCCGAACTCATTTGATAAACTTATATTTCATTTGAATCTGAAATCTATTCGAATAACGAGATTAGCTGTTGTGGAAATGTTTAAAAAATATAATATAAAAACTAAAAAGGGCAGAACATAAAAAAAATTGACAGGAAATATCTGACTAAAAACCGATCAAGTGCGAGTGGGATCACACACGAAGGGATCCGTATACGATCCCAATACGATGGTTAAATAACCATATAAAAAAAATCAGTTATGACTCATTGTCTTGGTAGCTCAATTGGATTAGAGCATACCGCGGCTAAAGGTGTGGATCGACGCGGGTTCGAATCCCGCACATAACTTACATATTTCCTCTCGTAAATTTGTAATTTTGTAAGGTGAGATACGACCAGTTTCGGACTGTCAAAACATGGTGAATTCAAGTCAACACTAGGGACCATGAACTGCGGCACGATAGTTCTTAGCTTTTATTACTCGGCTATAGGTATCAATGCTTCAAAGCTGGTCTCATGAATCGAAGCAAATTTGAATAAATGATAGCAATTATTGCTGTAAACATATAGATGTAAGATATAATTTTATAAAAGAAAAATATGCAGAAAAACAAATAGATTTAAATTATGTATCTTCTAAAGAGCAATTTGCTGATATATTTACAAAAGCTCTGTCTAAAGAACAGTTTCAGTACCTACGAATGAAAATTGGTGTCCTCAGTGGAACATGAAACACTTAAATGTACCTAATACCTACTTTAGTCTATTTCACCTACATAATATGTGTATTTTGTATCATGATCTAAAAATGTAAGTTTGAAACTTAGAATGTTCTCTGTAAGATATAAGTTTTAATTAAGTACCCAGCTAAAATAAATATAGTTATTATTTAAAAGTTTACCTGATAGTTATGTACTTTAGTTTAGGTGAGAGTATAATAATATGTACCTAAAATTTGGTTTTGTTTTGAAAAAGGTTTAGTTTTGGTGAGAGTGTTGTAATATATTGTGAAACCATAAACCTTTGTAGAGTTATATGTTAGCAACACCAAACGTCAATATATATAGTCTATGACTCTCACTTCTGTTCCGGTTTTGTGCTAAGTTGTTACGTTGTAATTTATAAATAAAGTTTTCCGTGGTTACTAAGTGAATCGCCTTTTTCATTTTATTAACAACAGTTTGTCGTAAGTTTACCTACAAAATCGGATTACAATGTATCACTAATGTTGTATTCTGACACTTTCAACTCTTGAGTTGTGTTATAGTTTATTTAAGAATCATAAGTAGTTGCAGAGTTGATGTCTTGTAACAGTTACAACTATTTGAATACAGAAATTACACTATTTGGGGTACAAATAATTGTGCAAAAGTTAAGTACTAAGCCAAAAAAATTATATCCAATCAACTGATTGGGCTGATTGTAATCTGAGCCTTTCAACATCTTGTAAAATTTTTATTGAGATGTTATATAGTAAGAGAACTCGCGGCCTAAAATGTTTGTTGCATTGTATTACAGCTTTGAAACTCTTTAAAAACGATAGACTTGACTTATCTCATCAAACAAAAAAGAAATTCTTCACTTAGCGTCTGACATGCATGGCCGCATTTTTAGGAACATCAAAGATAAATTACCGACCTAGGGTCTTAACACAGTAGACATATTGAGCTCTTTCTATATATATAAATATGTCTACTATGGCCTTAATTAGAATGATAATGGAAGATCACGTAGCCGAACTCATTTGACAAACTTATATTTCATTTGAATCTGAAATCTATTCGAATAACGAGATTAGCTGTTGTGGAAATGTTTAAAAAATATAATATAAAAACTATGAAGGGCAGAACATAAAAAAAATTACAGGAAATATCTGACTAAAAACCGATCAAGTGCGAGTGGGATCACACACGAAGGGATCCGTACCATTACATGTAACCTAATCTTGCAAGTTACAGACATTTTTCGGAGTGTCCCATTGAGCTGGATATGTTTCTGTCCTGGGTAGGTACGAACCCTAAATAGAGATATATCTAATTGTTTATTTTTAAGGTAAAGATACAACTCAATATTCGCTAAATATTTCAAGTTTCTACCTGTTTTCATTATTATTATTTTTAGCAAATTAACGGTGAAAACCTCTTTTATTGTTTGGGAGCCCCCTAAGTTATTTATTTTAGGTAATTCTATTTAAAGATAATATAAAACTAAATATTCTGTGAATAGTTAGAGCTTCTCCCTGTCACCGTTATAAGTATCGAGCAAGAAACGGTAAAAAAAAAACAAGTTTGTTGTATGGGAGCCCGATTTTCAAATTTATTTAATTTAATTTTAGTATTTGTTGTTATAGCGGCAATAGAAAAACATCATCTGTTAAAATTTCAACTATCCAGCTATCATCGTTCTTAAGATACAGCTTGGTGACAGATGGACCTGTCCGTCTGTCACCAAGACGGACAGGTGACAGCGAAGTCATAGGGTCCAGTTTTTACCCTTTCGGTACGGAACCCTAAAAACGGCCTTTTTCTTCATTAATAGACGAGAACTATGTACATTTCAATAATCAGACTTATTAATGATCGTCTACCAATTTTTTTTAGAAATTTTTCACCGTTACTGCCCATATCTAACATTAAAATTTAATATGGGCCATATAACCATGAAACATGGTTTTGGGCGTGAGATCTCGTAATATTTCGGAAATATAAATGCACCTAAAACTTTATTGTGGTATTTAATAATTACAATAGCTGGAAATAGGAGGCTTCTGCGCGTAAGGCACGTCCTGTCACCTATTTACCATCTTTATCCACACTGTCACTCAACTATTACTATACGAGAGACGATTTCTACTATGACGAGAAATCCCACGTGCTGTAGCGGTATTGGTACCATTATTTTGTCGTCAAATTTAATTCCAAACCTAATATGAAAAAGTCAATAATTATCTAATTCTAATTAGAAAATAAGTAAATTAATAATCTTTACTACCTATTCATCTTTCTAAAGATGAATATGTAGTATAGCATTATCATGATAGCAGTATAATATTACGATGTAGGCACATAGTAGCTATTATCTTCCTTCATTATTAGAAAATTACTATCGGCCAAGTATAATTACATTCCTCGTTCATTAGTTACTCATTAATTCCACAAAAGCTATGAAAAGAATAGCTTCTTCAAATTTAATTAAAATAGATTAATCCAATTATTTTACCGTAGATGCGTAGCTCTCCGATATTTTTAATAATACATTGATATACAAAAGTAAGTATATAAACCATTTGCAAGGTTTCTTTTGGACTGACGCAGCAATAATTGCTATATATTATTCAAATTCGCTTCGATTCATCAGACTAACTTTGAGGCATTGATACCTATAGCCGAGTAATAAAAGCTAAGAACTATCGTGCCGCAGTTCATGGTCCCTAGTGTTGACTTGAATTCACCATGGTGGTAGGGCATTTCACGAATACTCGCCCCGGAGTAGCTAGTAGGCTAGCTACCACCCTCTGTAGCCAAGCAGCTAACAGTGTATTCCACCAGCAGTCCTTGACAGCCAGTAATTCTAGGCCTAGTCTTTTTACCTTTCTCGACCACATCACCAGTAACCAACAGGTGAGATATTTTTTTAAATATTTTTATGTTTGCAATAACGCATGCTCTGAGGATTACATTACAAAATTACAAATTTATGAGAGGAAAAACATCCCAATACGATGGTTAAATAACCATATGAAAAAATTCAGTTATGACTCATTGTCTTGTTAGCTCAATTGGATTAGAGCATACCACGGCTAAAGGTGTGGATCGACGAGGGTTCGAATCCCGCACATAACTTACATATTTCCTCTCGTAAATTTGTAATTTTGTAAGGTGAGATATTGGTCAAAAGATAACCTTCATTCTTAATTCTTTTATCCATATTAACTTATTATGAAACGGCTAGGACCCGCGTTATATTTACCGTAAAGCTTACGACCAGTTTCGGACTGTCAAAACAGTCCAAAACTCGGTCGGAATCTTTCCGGTAAATATAACGCGGGTCCTATATAGCCGTTTCATAATAAGTTAATATGGATAAAACTCGCGATAGTTTCATCTCATTTCAAAGTGAAGATAACCTTCCAGACATGTTTTTTATTTAATTATCATAAAGATGAAATAGATAGTCAAAAGTAAACTATCTAAGACTACCTACATAATTAGTTACTTTTGTAATTTTGCTGTAGATTTACCCCATTTGCACAAATATGGCAAAATGGAGTCCTGTCAATGTCATTCTGCTGTCTTTGTATCCATTCGTATGTCGCGGATCCTTAACTAATAAACGGAGTTAGTTAAACGCCTGTTTACATATTATAATACTAACTGACTCTAATCCAAATATGGAAATATGTCATTTCAGTGGTGTTTCAATACAAAAAAGTTTGTCGAAATAATAGATTGTATAACGTGTGCATATATCATATACTTAATATGTCATTTTAGTCAAGGCATTTTAAAGCCCAAACAAAAAGGCGAGGGCTGATATTTAAGTTGACGCTGAAATGAGTTTTATGAACTGGTTATTCACTGAGATTTTCACTTACATTGCGAGGAAATGAAAGAAATAATCTTAAAAAATAATTGCACCGGTTATATTTTGAGTATCATAATTTCCAATTAAAATGTATGTTTGATTATTAAATATTTTTTTTTTATTTGCTGATAGGTAAGCCTTTGACCACAATCTCACGTGATGGTAAGTGATGATGTGGTCGAAGGTGTTAACAGGCTTAGCCTAGAAGGACTGGCTCTCAAGGACAGGTGCCGGAACATACCGTTAGGTGCTTGGCGACAGATTTTCAACTTGAGGGTGGTCGCTAGCCAGGCGGGCATTCGCAAAAATGCCCTTCCACCATGCATAATACCCCTAATCTATGTATTATGAAATACCCATGCCAACTTCAAATATGAAATACATTAATACTTCAGTAATATACTAATTGCACCGCTTTGAAGAATTCAAAACAAAAATATCACTTTATAAATATTTGGTGCTTAAAATCAGTCTTGTACCAGAGCATAAAAAGCCGTAGTCCGCTTACACCGGGCATAAACAAGAACTTTACGAGCATAGAAGAACATGAATAAATACGGTCATTATTCATGTGATAGAAGTGAAACATTTTTTGCGTATCCTACCTGTTGATATAAAACTTTATTTCGATAAATAGACAACTTAAGGAATATTTTCTGTTATGGGAATAGGTTTTCGGTTGCAAATCTAAGTCATATTTGGGCGGATTTTTTAAATATTTTTTGACATCAAATGATACTGTACTGTACAATACCAGCCAGATTTTCCACTGCTGAAGAAAACCTCCCCTTATCTCAATAATTACTCATAAAGAAATAGTGATATGACTCACCAAGTTAATTCTCACTCATTTTGCTTAATTCTCACCCAAAACAGATACAACTACAAAAATATTATAAACAGCAGGTGCTTACGTTTGAGACTCATAATTGTTTAAAATATGGCAAAAGGCTTTTCATGCTCGACTTATTAACTTTTTCACAAACAACGTGTTCTCTGTGATACTTTTTTAAAATGCGCAACAAAGAAGCTAAATTGCATTCTCTTGTTACTCCAAAAAGTGCAATTACCAAGTTAAGGGCGCTTTCAAAGATATTTATTGTACTATTCCGTGTTGATAGGGTTAAGCCGAGTAAACTGGGGTGAATTTTAATTGCTGTTTCGTTACTTTGTTAATTTAAATATTTCCGCTTAATTAAAACAGTTCCGCGTATCTTTATTAGGCGTCAGGATCTTATGTACTTATTTAATTGTTTTCTTTATCGTAGTATTATTTTATTTGTATAATTATAAGCAATTTTGGTAAAATCTAGTGGTTTTATTAACATATTTTTAAAAACGTAGCCCCCAAAATCAAATATCAGCATACCTGGAAGTAGCCAAAGTGATGTTTAACATCAACGCTTCACCTGATTTGTTTATCGTCTACCAAGCTTTGTAACTGTTCTATGCTGAATAATTAATTCATATTGCTTACCTTCTCTCTCATCTGGGTTCGGTCGAATATGTCTTCTAAAACATTAAAGGGGCCAATACAAACATATATTACAAATATCATTTCGTTAACAACACACAGGATTACACAAGGGAATAATTGCAAAAGTTTTGATTTTAATTCCATGGCTGGCCGGCTTTTATGATACCTATCCTTCGCGGGACTGCTTTTTTTATCATTTACGGTCTTCCTCGTTTCCGCAGTCTTCCAGATAATCAAATATAACAATGATGAGCCGTCATGCGCCTTGTACTCACTAAAATAACAATAAACTAAGAATGCCCCACAATACTTAAAATCAAAGAGTTGATAACTAATGTTTGTTTTCGTAACATTATCAACCAATAGATTATAACATAGATTATAATGAGCTATGTATATCAAGACTGTGCGGTAACATATTCAGTTAACATCAAATCGTTCGTCAATTTAACTATATTGGACTAAGGTTGAATTTGGAACGTTTCGCGGGATTGACCACAGTCAGATTTGGTGCCCCGTGAGGTGCCGGGCTAGAATATCACCGCCCTTTCTTCCAGTAGGTGTCGAATAAGGGTAAAAATCTGAAGTCGGGTAACAGCGCCTTCTTAGGAAACGCTATCTTATACTGCGATCCCAAAGACACCTGCCAAGCGGGAGGATTATAGCAAAACTATTGAGTACCTATCGGTCAAGATTTCATCCTACTAGGATTTAATAATCAAAATAGAAAGCTAATTTTCAAAACTTCAGTATATTTAATACCAAAATTATTATTTTATGTGTCACACTTTACGAGTTACACACTACGCTGCTATTTATTTTATACAAATTATGATCTGCAAATTTTGTAAGTTAGTAAGATTTTGTTTGGCACAATAACTGTCAATGAACTAAATTGTTTACAAAGCTTATTAGAACAAAGTTATTAACTAAGCTTTAGACTGAAAGTTGCGAGTTTTTTCTGAATAATATTAAAATAAATCACGTGCTAAGGATAGTAAAATTAATAGCCAGAAAACTAGTTAAATATTCAGAATTTTACTGCCCCGTACCTCACTAAATATTGCTTTAATTATGCTATACAGATGCTTATTTTGCGAAACGGCCCTATAAAATGTTTATCAAGCTGAGTTACGGCCAGTATAGTCCGATCTCCCTTTTAAACAATGTTTATTGTTAACGAAGTATCGGATAGCACTTCGACGGCTCTTAAATATTTATCTTAGAGCTATCTACCTTCATTTATCGCTATCTGAAGAGATAAAATGTCTTTTTGTTTTCGTATTTACGAGCTACTTACTTAGGAAATTCTAGACTACCTTTTTACAAGGTAACAAGGCACTTACCAAATTTTAAACTCAAGTATTTCTTATAATACGGGAAGCTTAAGGTAGATACTAGCTGCACCCCGCGGTTTGACACACGTAGACAATGATAAAAAGTGATAACGATGTTGATAAATGTATCCATAGGGTACCTAACAAACATCCTTATAATCTCACTCACTAAATATATGACTTGAAATAATTTCAGCAGTCTTGCAATATTTTTAATGAATATAATATTAGTTGAAACTTTAGTATTAACAACGATGACACGTCCAGTATTTGGCCGAGTTTAATTGAATACTCGCGATTCTTTTTCGCGCGCCTTTTATCTTCAATTTGAAAGATTTTTGCCAGTACCGCGCTCCACAAATTCAGTCGACATTTCTCTATGAAAGAGCGCATCCATCAGCCAACTGACGTCATCCATTTATCACCATCGAAAGGGTTGATTGAATACGAGCGATCCCTCACGATGGGATGTCGCGAAAATTTTTGCGTCAGATTAGTGAAACGTCGGATTATTTTTGGTATTTTGGTGAGCGGCTTTGACATATCGAATCGGAGATGACATGTGTCTGGGGATATTTTTGTTTGGTGTTGCTATAGGATTATTATATAAAAAGGAAAATGCTCGTTGTTTATTATTTTACTATGGCTCTTTTGGTGTTACCTTATCTCATGGTATTTTGGGAATGTTTACATTTCAACATTAATTCACTTAACAACAATTACATCAACATCATAAACATTTGTCCAGCTTAAACGGTTCAATCACGTAACTTAAAATAATGTTATATTGATATTCAGTATTAAAATAAGCTTTCTTTTAAACAATCCGTCAGCTGCATGAAGTATGCTACCTAATGCTACTTACCGTAAATAACTACAATAAGAAGGTACCTGGTCTACCAAAAACTTCTTAATACTCGTCATAAGCACCATTGCTTTTGATGAATACCGCGTTCTATACAAACGTAGTTTCGTATATTTTGATGATACTATTTTTGTATATTAAATAGTATTCACAATAAAATAAAATTATGGGTTTATGGAAAATGCGAAGAAGTATTCATAAATACTTCCCGAGCTTCGAACCAGTGGCTTGCAAAGGGAATTAAAAGTGTCAATTAAGACACAAATAAACCTTTGATCAAGTTTTTATTCACAATCTTTGAACATAAACATGAAGTTTAAAAATACTTTTCTTATCGCGAGTTCACGCTTGACCGTCCACTCAGCCAACAATAATCAATCTTGGTGTCATTTTCTGGCAGTGGACTTTAGAAAAATGACTTCATCTATATCCTCTGAGAAATTTGAAAGTCATTAATCTTGAAGGCGGATAATTTATATTAGAGGCCGTTCATTTTTGTTAGGTAAGTGCTAACCTAGTGTTATACAATGGTAAAGTGACGTTTGAGAAATTCTTCGGGATCCCTCTGGGAGCCAGCAAGTGTTTGAATTTGACTCGATTTGTGTCTTAAAATAAACTTTTGTTCATTTCTTATAAAACAATAAAAATGGTATCCCAGACTTTGTGCTGTTGTTTAAATTTAACCACTTATTTTTAAAACTTTATAGTTATACTTAAATAAAAAATCGAAATATTTGATACGCAGTAATACTTTACTTTTATCATAATATAATACATACATAAAATGACGCCTCTTTCCCGTAGGGGTAGGCAGAGACCATAGATTTCCACTTGCTGTGATCCTTGCATATCTCTTTCGCTTCATCTATATTCATCAATCCTTTCATGCATAAACGTCGGTTTAGGGTACTCCTGACCTTTTTTCTGAACGTCTTCAATCTGATTTCGGAACGTTTGCCTAGGTCTTCCCCTTCCAACACTTCCGTTCACTTGTCCCACGTATACCTATTTAGTCAATCTCAATTCATTCACTCTCTTTACATGTCCAAACCATCTAACATACCGTTCTCGATTTTTGTCACTACATCCTCATTCACACCACATCGTTCCCTTATCACACTATTCCTTATACTGTCACTCCGTTTGACTCCAATCATGCTTCTCAATGCTCTCATCTCCACTGCATTTATTCTACTTGCATGCTTTTTCTGCCATACCCAATTTTCACTCCCATACATTAGTGTCGGAACCAACACTCCCCCATGAACAGCCAGACGAGCCTTCTTCAGACACCTTCAGACTGTTCATAAACGCATGTAATACTATCTTCATACAATGTTATATATTTTATATATGAACCAAAAATAGAGATAGTGGATATACTTAGTTCTGCACCTTCATAGTAAATATTTAACCATTCGTATCTAGAAGAAGAAACTGTATTAATATTAACAAAAAACATTATTCAAGAATGTAATTTAAATAAAAGCGCAATACTGCAGGTCCTCCACAGTTTGGTATCAAGAGGCTTTCGGCTCATGACCGGATGATAAAAGTTTAATTCCAGCCGGAAGTGAAAAGTTGCAAATATTATGAATAAATGTAGTAGCTTTTGTTGCTCATAATGTTTTCCATCTACAATGTCAGTGAATAAAATTTTAAAAGGCTGAGCCACAAATGACAATTCTATCAATGTACACGAATATAATTGAATTCATATTTCCATTATTACATTATACCATTTTGCGAACTTAAAATAATTCCAGCTACTTTAAACAAATACACATATAGCTAACCAAGGTAATAAAAACACGACACATTGCGGGAAATCCGTGCATTGTCGAGATAAATGAATTTGTTTCCGCGTTGAATGTAAAATACCGAATGTTCACATTAACGCGGTTTAACGCGTCCGTAGCACATCCGGTATATACCGGTTTAAAGCAGACGGTTTATTTTTTACCGGGTTCGAAGGTTTTATTGGGTATATGAATATGATACATAAATAAAGTGCCATACAAAAACTGCTCAGTTAGAAAATAACACATTAAAAAGTACATACGACTACAAATATTCATTAATGATAAACTTTCTTGTTTACCACACGACATTCCATACATTGACATTTTTGGCATTTTATGTGCTCGATAGTAAGCTTTACGGTTGCCTATAGGAACTTTAATATATTGATACTATTACTGAAGCATGGTGATAGGCAGGCTATGGACTGCCCCGGATAAAGTCTATGGTTCTTATCATGCCGCGGGTTTGAGCTTCAACACATGACGGTAGGGCATTTCGGGAATGCCCGTCGGGCTATATTTGCCACACTTAAGTGATCGATTAAAGCGAATGACCTTGATTTTGGACACAGATAAACGCGTCATTAAAGGATCATTGTTTATGTTAAAATAAATATAGACTCAGTATATTTTGGCAAAAAATCTGTGCTGAAGGTTTTATATAAGAAGGTTTCATAACTTCTTGGTTATTAGGTAAAAAGAATGTAGCTGTTTCCAAATCATGTTGGAATTTCTCCTCAAAGACAATTAATTTTATACATCTACACTCTAAAACATTCTTAACAAATTACTGCTAAAAATAAAAAAAATTGGATAACCGCATCTATGTTGAAAGTACTATTTACTATAAAGTTTTCGCTTTATGGACAAAAATAAGGCCGTAGCCCACACGCAGTGTCCATTAAGATTTAACGTTGTTTAATTCATACTTTGTTTTATTTTCTGTCATAAGTTCCTCATTGCTCTGATACTGTGGCACAGTACGAAATATTTCCGTCAGAAGACCTTGAAATCAAGTTGCCATAGGTTATGCCTGTTACCGTCTTCGACGACAACATGACTTGTAAATTTTGAAATGAGCTAGCCTATAAGTATTAATATTATAATTGCGAAAGTAACTCTGTCTGTCTGTTTGTTACGCTTTCACGCCAAAACTACTGGACCGATTTGAATGAAATTTGGTATGGAAATAGTTTGAGACCCGAGAAAAAACAAAGGATAGTTTTTAACCAACTGCGCAAACAGAGGTTGATGTTTTTGCGCGATAACCGACATACGCGCGGGCGGAGCCGCGCCCGGAAAGCTAGTCAGTCATTAAAAAAGTTAAGGATGGCAGATGAAAAGTTCTTTTAGAACACCATATACACATATCATCAACCCACGTTATGGCAAAAAATGTTGGTATCATATATAACGATGGTGAGCCTATTGCTATCTTGAAACAAGTTCCAAACCTAGACTGCTGTTAAACATTCCATTGTCAGAAAAATCCAATAATTGACCAACCCGGGGATAGAACCACAAGGACCCCATGATTCCAAAGTTACGCTGTACCCCACGTGACTAACGAGGCAGTTAAACAATTTACTTTAAGTGAAATGCCTTTGGAGATTAGAATTTTTAATAACTTGACGGCATTGTTTATACAATATTGTATAGTAACGAGTACACAAACCACTTGTTTGTAGGTAAATTATGGATACGGCGTTAGTGATTCCGATTTAATTCGATATAATCTCGTAAATGCAGCGTTACTTGATCCTCCGTACCAAACATTATTCGTTTTAACAAGCCGTAATAAAACGCTTCAATACTTTTTTCCGTTAATGTAAGTTTAAAATTCACGTGCAGCCATAGAACCGTTAAACCTCCGTTTACGATCCCTGCAGACATTTACTGCGGATTTCATTTCAGAAGTAAATATTGCGCTGGAACCATTGTCGAGTGTTTTACCGCCATTGCATTCTTTACAATCCATTGATTCTTTAGTAGGCGAACAACAAATAAACGCAGTTTCATAGCTTTTCATGGACGTGAGGGATAAAATCCTGGACATAGCTACGCTATCGCAGGGACTGCAAGGGAGCGATTAACTGCAAACAATGCGAGTTGCTTTCGCAGTGTGAACGTTCTACTCATGACCATCTACTAAGAGCGAGTAAACATAAAGCAATCTGTACTGTTTCGGTAGCCATATGTGCTTACGAATTGCAGTCGCGCTTATCGCTTAGATGTCCTCGTAGCTAAGCACAATACTCAGTGTACTTAGCTGGCTTTTGCCCGCGTCTTTGCGCCTCATTTAACATGAATGACACTTGAGAATAACGCGGAATTCACACGAGCGTAGATGGTTTCCGGCTGTTTGGCAAAAGCTGCAATATAATTTCAAAACTTCACAATTTGGGGCTTTTAAATAAGATAGAAATATACACTAGCATAATTATAATGTTGCCTTAGGTTTTCACGATTATTACTTATGGTAAGTAAACAACTTTAAACGGTTTAAAGTTGTTTAATTACTATGGCATAATTATGTGTTTAATCGGTAATATTTAAATGAGTAGTGAGGAGAATGGGTTTTTAGGAAAGTTTTCTTTCCTTAATAACTATTAAAATAAAATTAAAACCAGATCAGCTGTTAAATTAACTTAATAAAGTAGGCATTCATAAAATTCATTAGTAATTTAATAACTTTAGAATTAATTTGTAAATGCTTAAAACATGTATAAAGTAACTTGTATTTAGCTTGAAACCTTAAAAGCCGCAGCTTATTATGTAAACAGATAATCATATATATAAAAATAAGCAGCTTTAGCTTGTTAACGTGTAGGTATAATATAGCTTAATATTTCAATATTTTTAATTATGTATGCAGTAAGTCAACTGAATCTAAAATCTCTGCAGCACCACATCACGATTGTTTTTCTACTTGAGAAAGTACAGAAACAGTGGCCGAATCTCACTACTTAGATGCAATTCAACGCTCCAAAGGTTTACGCGTAACATTATGTACTTCTAAAATGATTAAAAAATTGTTTTTTCCTCAATTATTGTTAAAGCATATTGCTACTTATATTCGTTGTGAGATGATAAAATTGTTGGAATTAATAGCCACAAAAATATCTTAGCAACAAAGACCATAACCCAAGGCTGGTTGGTAGGCAAGATTAGCTTTCTTTAAGCATTTGTAGATTACACAACGTTGTTCGTGTAATAATTGATGTATATAACTATATGTATATTATACTCTAACAGACATGTTTGAAATAATAACATAAAACATATCATTACACTTTGTATATCCCCAGGAATTCTAGCTTACGTCACTTTTTTTTAACAGGCGGTATGCATTTATCATTACAATATTACAAACACTATCTACTACAATTAAAGCATATAGACAATCTACAAGCCATTCCAGACTCACAAGCTATCCAAGTGCTCCAGCCCACTACCAGTTGGCAGCGTGCCCAGCATGCTGGCAGCATTGCCCCGTTGAATTGCAATGTTTATTCGTTGAGCCAAATAGGTGCCAGTATTTTGATCACGCGTCGCTTCTACTAAACACTCTGATATATGATGAAACGCCCGATACGAAGTGCTTCCGCCCGCGCCCCCACGAACCCAACCTCAGTCAGAAATATCTAGACTAGGCCAATACTTCGTATTTTTATGTTATAAGGGGCGAGGCTATTTCCATATACATTCTAGTCGTTGGACGGCTACTGGAGATTTCTTTGTCAGTAAAACTTAATTACTAAGTTGTCGAATCTAGGATCCAGAGAGTTTAAAGTTACGCTTTACAGTACGAGACGACAGACAAATAAAAAATATACTACGTTTTAATACTTTACTCGGTATATTTTATTTGGAATTCATAGTACCCGCTCGTATTCAGAATGTGACATGCGATGTCGTTGGTATTTCGTAATGCACGAATACGCTTTCGGAAAAATGTTAATATCAACGTTGTACATTCCTATGGTATTAAAATATTCACACAATACGAGTATTTTCCTGTAATTTGTCACATACTCGTAAAGATAATTTTGTAGAAACATTTATATGTAACTGTACGTGCGACCTAGATATTATCACACATTTTTGTGGTGTCCCATTAAGTTTCCGTACAAGGAAATCGTGACCTTATTGCTATAATTCTATACCACAATTTGACAATCAACCTATACAATATCCGTGCTACGTTTAAAGAACTGTGTCCTTTGAATTTGACGTAACTAAACTCCAGTTAATAATAACAACGTGAATCAGTGACAACCGAGCGGTAATCGCTTTAGACTGCCATGCCGCTGGTCCAGGTCCGTAGTTCGATTACTACTTCCGGCTTGAGCTTCACCATGGTGGTAGGGCATTTTGCGAATGCTTGCCTCAAAAAGTCTCTGTCGCCAAGCACCTTACAGTATTCTCCGACAGCAGTCTTTTAGAGCCAGTAAAATAACAGGCACATGAGTCTTAACAACTGTATGTCTCAGTGTGAGGGTACAAGTCAATTCGTTACTTGTAATGAAATTTATCTGTTATAGACAGAGGTTACCAGACGTTACAGCTTAACATCTGGTGGGCATCGTGCAAGTTACGTTACAATCTTATAAAAACACCATATATATAACGTATTTTTTAATAACTACTCTGTTGCATAAACAATAATATATGCAGACGATTTGGTTTGAGTGCAAGCCTCAAACAAAGAAACAAATAAAAAAACGGTCTAGTGCAAGTTGGACTTGAGCTTAGGATTTCAAACTGAACGAAAAAATAACGATATATTTATTAATAACGTACTGCAAATATATGTGTTAGTGTCTTTATTCGTAGGGTAGTGTATTATTGTGTTTTAGTACGGAACGTCATTTAACAAGTCAAATATGAATACGGAAAATATATAAATACGTCAACCTAAGTACCACTAATAATAACAAATATATTTTTAAAAGTATGTTAAGAAAACATTAAATAAAATTTTCATAAAACACTTAAAAAAATATAAAATTATATATCTAGTGACAATTCCGCCTAATTTCCCTGCTATGCCCACTTGACGTCACAAACGCAACGCAGCCTAACCGTAAGAATATTCGACTAGTTTCGCTTCTAAACGAAGCATCTTCAATCGAGACTAAATCTCCAAAAGCATAATATATTTGTTATTATTAAATATGAATTTCCGCAAAGTAACGCCTGAATCTATTCAGTACCTGAGTACCACTACTTTTACGAAATTCGGTATAAAAGACAAATTTGTATTAAGATATATTGAATACTTTTTTGCTTTGCAATATTTTGGGTAGTTCACATGATAAAAAAGTACGATACAATACAATGCAATATTCTTCTCTTCACAAAGTTATCTTAATATATTAAAGATATTATAAGTATATATTATGAAATACATAATATCTATCTTTATACGTATACCTGTGATGTGAGAGCCTGAGTTAGGTTTAGAAACCTGTAAAACAGGTCACCCATTCCATAGATTATAGGTGAAAAAGTGAAAAATGCATTTATACATAACGAGAAGTACGTTAAGGTGTGAGTATTCTAAGATTTTTAGTACAAATAATTATGCATGTTTGAATGTGTGTATTTTGTTTTAAAGTCAGTGTAAGTTTCTGTGTATGTGAGGGAATCATGTGAGTGTAGAGTGTTAAAATGAGATAATGAGAGGGGCTGGTTTGTGAAAACAGCATCTGCTATCAGGAGTTCTAAGCAACACTTTCAAATAAATGATAGTGGATAATATTAAAGCATCATGTGAATCCTGTTATCAAATTCATTACCTTATCTCAGGTCAACACCTATTTGTCATCGGTATAATATGTTACCTCCAATTGCATAACAGATGACAAAAGAATGTTCATGTGTTCATATGTATTGTAATTAATAATAATGCACAAAGTTTTCTATCTCCCCTATTGAAATATGTATATTATTATTAGTACATATTTATGGTATGTATATTATTAGTATCTAGGTCATCTGTCTGTTTTTGTTAAAAATATTTTTTATTTTTTTGCTTATAAATTTTAAGTTAGCATAGTTTGTTTAACCTCACTTTTTATATTAGTTTGTTGCACCCCCGTCTTATAATTCCTGTATTTCCTCACCATTCAAAGGTTGCCTGGAAGAGATCGCTGTTAGTGATAAGGCCGCCCATTGTAAAACTTGATTGTAAGCCTTCATATTTTAATACTTTGTAATTTAATGGTGTGTACAATAAAGAATTATCTATCTATCTATCTAAATCCATTCCAAGCGTATTGCATCATTTATTTATCATGGCAATACAGACTTAGTTACTGATGAGTAAACAACGTTATAAATAAACCACCTCAAGTACATCACGACTAGCAAGCCAATATAACTTCTCAAAAAAGTTTTATGTGTCTTTAATTCCAACTAGCCAACTATGAGCCTTCAAAGTGTAGGCCCAAACTTTCCTCCATCAACAAAATAAGAAAATGTCTCCTTCACGTGTGATAGCACCTAATTCAAACGCAGGTAGCGTGCTCACTTTTCTTCTAAACTCCTATTCCGCCCCTGATTCCCTAGAGACGCCTAACGTAGAAAGTAACACGTTTATACCTGAGACCTCGGATGAAAGTTTCAAAGATAGCCTTGTGGTTAACTTGACCGAGTGAAAGAGAATTCAGTTTAGGTAGGAAAGTCTCAAAGTTAAATTCAATTTATATGTAGTTATTGTTTGTTATTAACTCATTTGATGGAAAAAAACAGGGTACTTCGTTTTTAGAACAAAATAAACCAAATACTAGTTGGACTCACTCACCACCGGTTTCGTTCTAAAAGAGGATATAGCAAAATATTTTTATATTTTTCTATGCAGTATGAGGTTCTTAACAGCACTTGACCGGTTTTATTATATATTGTTATAAGTTAGATATTGAACCAAGTTTAACGCTTGTGTCTTACTGTTACGATAAAACAAAAATTAAACTTGAAAAAGCGTTGCCTGTGTTACCCCTTTCAAACTTGTGGTTTTTACTACTTTTAAAAAATAATATATTGTGGAAAGATATAAAACATATGTAGAACAGGTCACCTGCTTGTTGGTAAGCGTCACGCATGTTCATTACAGTTGCACAGTATCACCGTCCTTGTTCTTTATAACACTGCACATCTCTCGTCACTCCGAGACTTGAATATTTGTGTCTTGTTCGCCCAGTCATTTCACTTTTTTACGCAGCAGTGTCCTTCACGCCTACACAGAAGTTTTTGAACACTATTGGTTCAAGGTAGACTATTTGACACTAAGGTGTAACACTTCAAGATAGACAAGAAATAAAATGGCCACCTGGGCCAGCTAAACCTGACGCACATATGTCACTCTAAAATATAGTACCTTCTTTTCTTAAACCAAATTTATTCTAAGTCCAATAAAAGTATGCATAACTACTATTTTCACCTACTTCAATACCTGTGTTAAAAGGCGAGCCTATGATTTACAAAATCACTGAACTAACAAGCCTATCTTTTTGATCTCATCCAAGGTTGCGGCTAATAATTTAGGGTGGGTTATAACCATGTATATAACTATCTGTCGGTAAACAGAGGGGCGTTAGAAGTAATAGCTGCAATCTGGGAGGACCCGACGTCTGCGCGTCTCCAGAATTTCCCATGGGTGTATAATTTTTCGCTACTATGGGTTCCGATATTGACGGTCGATTAGGGCAAAAGCAGTTTTATTAAAAGGGAACGATTTTGGAAAGTAAAAATAAGGTACCTATTGAAATTTGACGAGTTAAAATACATGTTTTTCAAGTAGTAAAATAAGCAAGATAGTCGTACGCTAGTTTATTTACTATGCCTATGGTATCTAATGTGAAAAAACTGCCATCATGTCAGACTGTCGTCATTATGAAACACATAATGATAATAAATAGATTATTAGTACAAAATGTGTTCGTTTACACATTTATAATTATTGTCGCCACATCAAACCAATTGTAAGTTGTCTACTGTTAAATATACCACATTTTATGACTTAAACATTTAGGGCAGCTTTTTAAATAGGTAGTGATATTCTCAGATGTATGTGACATTTTGTCAAAACAACATTTATTTTAGCACTTTTCATACAAACGTAGTTTCGTCATAATATTTTAAATACCAATTCTTGAAACCCTGTGAATTTTTTAATGTATATCCTTATGAGTCATTGAATCTATGGTTTACCAGATTATCGGTCTAACATTTATTTGATCCTTAATATGAAAATAAAACTACCATACTTAAGATGTTTCTACGTAATTTTGAATATACTCGTACATAAAATTGCAAAAAATTGGCGAACAGAAGCATAAATATTAAGCTAAATGACCTACATGCAAAGTTTTTGCTAGTTTAAATGATAATTAAAATATGAAGAAACTACGTTTTTATGGAAAGGCCTACTAACACGTTAACCTACTTGATTAGTTATTGAGACAATTTTGGGTCCTGCAGCCTAAAAAGGAATCTTCAATAGTTATGCCATGTCGGTACAACCGTCTGTGATTCATTCTACAAACTATGTTTAACCTAAATATGTTCTTGACTGTTGCAACACCTACTAACTATAACTAATAGTAGATATGAATTAGATTTTTCACTATTTAAAGTGATGCAAGTTGTGTACATGAATGATACTATCACTTGCCTACGTAAATGATCACCATTGCCACAGTACTTGGCTATAGTTTCAATAGGTTATCTAGGTGTACGCATATGGGCTAACGTTTTGCGTCATATTTGAGTATAACTAAACGAATCACATACTTGTCTGAAGTAAATGAAATTAAAATGAAATCAAGTTGTTAAGCATATACACCTTGTACAGATTCAGAAAACGATCACTAAGATCGGTTGAATTAGTAAATAGTTTAGGATGGTTATACTATGGAATAAACGTAGATTTAAAATATACTTATATTTTTTAGAAATCAATTAAAATTAAAACAGAAAATATTATTTTTCTAAATAATTAAACAGTATCACGTGCTACGCAAAAATCACATATACAAATTTTAGGGCATAAAAATAGTTGTAAAAAAATGTGGTTAAATCCTGGTTTGATTCCCACTCGAGCTGAGGAATGTTGTAATCTAAAAATGTGTTAATGTAAAAATATTATTCACACGCATCTTTACCATAGTACTTATAAAAATTGTCATCAATTACGATATGAAGTTGAAGAGGAATTTAAACGAATCCGTAATTAACTAGTTATATTCAATCCAGTAGTAGGGGTTAAAACCGGCGCAATTCTATCGTCAGCTGGGAACAACAAGCTCTACGTTAGACTATCATTTTCCAATTAAGATCTTCGCAACTTATTATCTGTTTGTTATTATTACGAAAGGGTACGTAAGCATTCTTCGCTTAGCAGACTTTAAAGCAAGTATTGTAATGTAAGAAAGTTCTGGTAGTGGGCTGGAGCATTCGTAAAGTCTGTAGATGTACAATGTCTTACTCGTACAAGGTCTTTAGGTTGCATAAATGACTTCATTGTAGTAGGTAACTATAGTGTTGTATTGTAGATAGTTTAAAGTGTTTTGTAAACAAAATCAAGTTCTAAACACTTCCCAGTTACCTAAATACATCTAATATTATTCAAACATCATCGAAGTATTAGAGTTATTCGGATGACAAAAATGTTTACTAGCGAGTTTTTATAAGTCATCCCTGTATGAAACATTCAAAATATTGTACAAATAATGGCGGAATACCCAATAATATATGCTTAAAATAATAGATAACAGTACAATATGATACACGTGCGTTATGTTGGTCATTCATTACACACGAGGCGGGATTCCAATATGGTTGTAATAACCGAGAGTTCTAAAACTGTGACCAGTATAAAAGTCAGCATCTGGTAATCCTTAAGAAAGTTGGCATTTCTTTGTAATGGCGCCAAATTCGTTCACACCAATAGGATAACACGTACATATCCCATTATGAAAATGTTGAAGAAAACTGTCATTATTTGCATTTTATGAAGATAGAGTTTCGAATTTCATTAATATTTTCTACATTATTTCATAAAACGGACCGTGAATATGGAATCTGGTTTTTAGTGTAAGTGATTCTAATTAAAAGCATTTTGCCAATTTAGATCACTACATATCTATATATATTTTTAGGTACATTATTTAGTTTGTGATGTCTACTTGCACCCAAATACCAAATTTTACCGCGATATAAAAAAGAAAGCAAATGTACACAGAAATTTGTGTATGTATATTTGTAGGTATATCAACTGACATTCTTTGCCAGGTACTGGCTCTCTGGAGATTCAAAATCAATTACCTAATTTGGTTCTTGAATTTTTCCAACATTTTATTTTAAATTTTGTACGTATCATGTCCTTTTTGAGAGATAAAAAGAACCGCACATAAGTAATAGATAAAAAAGGGTTTGGTCACAGAACTGCTTAAAAAGTTGCACTATAAAAGTTTGTGAATGTGATATGTGCTAAGCCAGAAATACTAGGTTATAAACTTTTTCAATTTTGATGTTACTTTAAATTATGTGCTTCATGATATTTTATTAATCTATGCCAGACAAACAATGGATAATTTAAATAATGCTGGAGAACCTACAAATGTATCGAATGAGACAAGTGGCGCGTTCAGTGTATATTATATTTTATACGACTTTTCAACGTCTTACCATACAAACAAAACTGTAACAACCGCATAACCTGCATTTGTCGATAAAAATAAAGACATCTTATGGGAAACACTGCGTCATAATAATAAAAGCCTTTGTTTTTTATTATATTTACCTTATTTCTACGGGTATAATGTAAATGAAAACACAAGTCCTGTTTTAGGACCCTAATAATATAATAGTAATCGTAAAAAGTTACAGCTTTCTCTACGACTTTCAAAATTACACGAAAAGAATCGTCTGTTTCCGCAAAAACTAGTAAAACTCATAATATTTTACGATAGAATGAATATTACTTCTTGAGAATTCGCAGATTCCTAGCAAAACTTTACGATTTTGAAGTTTTTATTTCCTACGACACTTAATGTTGCTCTTTCACCCATATATTTCATGTATGTACATTTTTTAAATGAGTTCTACAGCTGCAGATCATTTTCTTTCCCTTATCTCAAGTTTGTAGGGTTGGTTCAATTTGTGTTGTCTATAACAAAAAAAAATATAAAAAAAGATGTAGCAAGCTTTGTCTTGACGAGCTCAAGGTCAAACAACGCCTTTCTTCCATCGCACAGGATCGCATTCTCAGTTTCTTTGGACATGTTTCTCGGCAAGAAGCCATGTCTGTGGAACGCCTTGTAGTGCAGGGAAAAGTGGATTGCAAAAGAGCTCGCGGCAGATCACCCATGCGTTGGACGGACCAAGTGAAGGCTGCTCTAGATCGTCCACTCCACGAGTGTACCAGGAAGGCAGCGGTGCGGGAGGAATGGCGACGGGTTGTAAGGCGTGTCACCACTCCTGATGTGACGACCACGACCACTCTGTCAAGACTGTAACGACTAAGAAGAAGCAAGCTTTGGGATAAGTTACGGCAGCATTTCTTATTTATCGCGAATGTGTTGTGGAATGAGGATCGTAAAGCGCCCAATGTGCAGCAAAATCCAACTCACAGCGAATAGTGTCATGTTGCAAATAACTTTTCTACAGATATCATGTAAAAACAAGTAGGTATATAACTAATACTAATTGGTTCTGGTTCCATTTTTAATAAAATATAATGAATCATAATCAAAATCTATACTCGTATATCTATAAATGTACATCAAAAACTTTTTCATAATCGTGATAAAACTATATCAAACGTCAATATTAGTACTGCCCTCTAGACTTCTAGAGCTTTTCTTATTACACCATGTTTCACCAATGTGAAACATATCTATGTTACAGACCACTACATAAATTCATAAATGGCCGATATCTTTATTGGGCCCATATGGATCATGAATCGGTGCAAGTCGTCAAGATTTAGATGATCCATATGGGGCCAATCATCCAAACCATTTGAGGTTCTACCCCTTAATAAATTATTGTTAGTTCTCTATTGTCGCTTAGCGGCTCTGAATCATAACGAGGTAAAATAGCAAACTCCAGTACTCTGAGGGGTGCCAATGTAGTCCCCGTTAATTGCCGGGCTTAAATATATGCATACCTATTGAAGCAGTCATAACCCAGTGGAAATTTTTATGCAATGCCGCGCTGAGGGATCTCCGGTTTAAATCTCACCGCGAGCTTGCCTTTCCCAGCATAGTGGTAGAGTATTTTCCAAATGCGCGTTTGACTGGCCAAAGAAGAACGAGTAGAAAATCTGTCATCAAGCACCTAACAGTATGTTAGGGTAGCTGTACTTGAGATCACTTAAGCCTGTTTGCTGATCAAATCGTTAACACCCAAGAGTTTGCCAAAGAAAAATAAATGTTTAAAATAACTATGTTTTCTTGAGGGAGTCGTATAAACCAACGAGTTGTTAGTTAAAATATTTCCATGCATTTTCTGTAGAAAATTTGTGTTCTATTTGCGATTTTTAAGCATCTTGTCAAGGGAAATAGAGCAAACCCGTTCACTTGCGAGAGGCATTAATAAGGCTGGCCGTCGCTGTATACGTCAAGCTGAACATCAATATCATCATGATATTAAAATATCTTAATACAACAATCGAAACCGAAGGCTCAACGTACCCTTCAAAGAAAAATCATCAGTAGCATCAGTAGTAAATGTCAGTAGCGGTCACTCATCCACGTAATGAACACAGCAACTACTTTAACTTATTAAATTGATAACTACTGATTTGGTTAGATGCTCTAAAATATATAAAGAGAAGTATGGGATACAAAACTTACGCAGCGGACTCAGTGTGACTTGGTAGATCGGCAAGTTTCTAGCCCAAGTATTCGAGTCTTCAGATCACACGAAGGCTTAATCCATAGTTTTACAACTGCTATCTTAAGACTAATAACCAATAGCCAGAACTAATGAACGAATAAATGAGCAGTTTTTTGTGCTTCCGAAGCACAAAAGCGCACAATCGTGAATGCCACAAGCGTTGACCCATCCACTACTTGAATGGGTCAACAGTATTGGCATTATTAATAACAAATATTTTTAAAATATTTTAAGAAAACATCAAATTAATATTTTAATAAAACACTTAAAAAATACAAAAATATATCTAAACTGTCTTCTCGATCGAGCGCTCGTAGAGTCAAGACCTCCTGAGGATGCTTCTTGTAGAAGCGAAACGCGTCGAAAATTCTTCCAGTTTGGCTGCGTGGCGTTTCTGACGTCACGTCGGCTTAGCAGGAAAATTAGGCGGAATTGTCACTAGATATATTTTTGTATTTTTTAAGTGTTTTATTAAAATATTAATTTGATGTTTTCTTAAATTATTTTAAAAATATTTGTTATTATTAAATATCGATTTCCGCAATCTATCCAGTATTGGCATTTGCCGTAGATATCGTTGCTAAACCTACTTGCTAGCATAAGAATAACTAGGCTTCACTACGAGGGCTTATGTAATGTCAAAACAAAATGAGGAAGGGTCTGCAATCACTTCCACTTGCGTGGTACCTAGTAGTGACGTGAGATCGTCACTAAAGAAATCCGACCGCAATATCGAAGCGACGACGAAACGAAATGAAAACGACGGTAATGTATAATTAAGGCTTGATATGGGTCTGACAGTCGTATTTGGTACAGGAAGGCGCCATCTCACTAGCTATTTGGACAGGTGCACCTGAGATAAACGCTATAAGTATAACGTACCTGCTAGAGGTATAAAGACTTATTATTCGGTAAAATGAGTGTTTCAACGTGCCTAATCTTAATGTTATGGTTGAATTTCGCGGTTATGACCTGTTAGGTCTCATCCGTTATGAGGCAGCTACGCTTTGGAATATTGAAAATACTCTCTGGTGAAAAATAACGTAATATGCTTAACGTTCGAAGTGGCAATTTTGCTATTTGGATAAGGTTATAATGACGTCGTAATGGTATCGTTAATATCTTATGGTTTATTCTGTAAATCTATTACTTTAATGATATAATAAAGGAAGACTTGTGAATTTAGCACTCCATTCGTGTTCGGTCCATCGCCAGCCCTTGCTGGCGATAGTCCTCCACTCACTTCGTAGGCAGATTCCCAATATTTATTTTGTTAAAACATTATAACTTATTACACCTTGATTCGAAATGATTCGCCAGCCCTGCTGGCGATAGTCCTCCACCTTGGTTCGAAATGATGTCTGTTGCTGAGTTGCGTTTCTTTGTGACATTTTTATCATCACTCCACTGGTTCACTAAATGTACATTTACTCGTTTTTATTGTTTTCTAAAGTTTTACCGAAAACACATTGGGAATTCTAGCCCACTCCATTCGTGTTCGGTCCATCGCTAGCCCTGCTGACGATAGTCCTCCACTCACTTCGTAGGCAGATTCCCAATATTTATTTTGTTAAAACATTATAACTTATTACACCTTGATTCGAAATGATTCGCCAGCCCTGCTGGCGATAGTCCTCCACCTTGGTTCGAAATGATGTCTGTTGTTGAGTTGCGTTTCTTTGTGACATTTTTATCATCACTCCACTGGTTCACCAAATGTACTTTTACTCGTTTTTTATTGTTTTCTAAAGTTTTACCGAAAACACATTGGGAATTCTGCCCCACTCCATTCGTGTTCGGTCCATCGCAAACCCTTGCTGGTGATAGTCCTACACTCACTTCGTAGGCAGAATTCCAATATTTATTTTGTTAAAACATTATAACTTATTACACCTTGGTTCGAAATGATGTCTGTTGCTGAGTTGCGTTTCTTTGCGATATTTTTATCATCACTCCACTGGTTTACTAAATATACTTTTACTCGTTTTTATTGTTTTCTAAAGTTTTACAGAAAACACTATTATTAAGTAGCTTAAAAAATCTTGCTCGAAAGATGATTAGGCTTCTTGTCTTAGTTTAGTGTTTAAGTCTTTGTACTGTTTTAGAAATTGACTTTGTTTAAACTTTATAACGCGAGGTATTTTTCTTAATTTTAGACCATGCTTCAAACACGTTTTCAGGTCAACGCAATGAATGACATACATATATTTGTCATGTAAGTTAGGAAATAAGTTTTTCATTCTTACTTCCTGGTGGTACGCATTTTCTGGACAAATGGGAAGTCGTTATGCAAATTGTGCAATTCTTTTGGATATACTAAATCCACTTCTAATATGCATCCATAATCAGCATTATCATCAATTTTAGTAACATCCCATTTTCTTTCCCACCGTGGTTTAAAAACTGAAAGTAGACAATGGCAAGGTCATAGACATTGCTTAGCCATACAAGTTATTGCAATCAATATAAACAATAAATTTATCAGGCTTTGTCGGATCATAACTCGATAAATATTTGTTGCTTTAGCTTGCCTATGTGAGCACATACAAACTCCTCCTCGGATTCTATCTTGAATCATTTTCAACATGGGTAAATCGTCTATTAATTCTAGCACCACACCTGTTTTAACAACATTGCATCGAACAATAGACTAGGAGCTGACACGTTAAACGTAGGATCTAATTGATAATACTTTCTGCATGTATTTTGAAATTTTTCAAAAATGTCTGTCGGTTGAACCACCCAATGGTTGGTATTTATTAATGTTTATTTTCAGACGTACATTGCCTAAGAAACTCTAACCACTGTATTGAGTTTCAAACTCTTCAATTTTGTGCTTAAGTGTTTGTATGGTTGTCGTAGAAAGGGTCTCAAAATCGTAATTGGAATATAAAATTTTATTTTTGGTTCCATAAGATTTTATTACTTTATTATTGTCAACAATCTTTAAAAATTAAAAAGAGCTCAAATTTACCTTGCAGCTTGTATGCTCATCTACAGATTTCTGTAAAAGAGTCTGGAGTGTGTTGCGATAAGATACGAATCCAAACACAACTTAGTGGCTGCCATCGCTGCTTCCAAACTATAAGTAACGATGCGATTACGAAATGCTGCACTGAGAAAAAAATGGTAATGCAACCCTAATATTTAACTTAATATTAGGGTTCGGTCGGACAACGTAACGCATCTAGTATCTACAACCGAGTGCGCTGGGTACTACATGTTTTTTGTTTTACTTACTTACTGGGTAAATATTAACGTTACTCTCTAAGGTAACGTTAATATATAGGGTGTCCAACCATTAACGTAACGCTAGGTTAAATATGTAATACAGAATAATTACGTATGAATAGAATACCTAATAAAAGTTTACCAATACTTTACGTTGAACATTACCATTGATAGCAGATTAACTTCATATAATTTATAGGTTAGAATCACTAAATGTTTTTTGTATCACTGACCGAGTATGATGAATTAAAAATACCTGTTGTGTGTTATCAAATACTTTAATGTAACCTATACTGCTACGCAATAATACGTAATTGTAACCATATCGATTAGGCTGCGGTTAATTTCGTAATACGTAATTGCACCATGGATTTGGCTGGATCGACCTAGCTAATAGATTGTAGTAAAGTAGTGTGTTTGTAATCATTACCTAATAGATGCTTTTAAAAAACCCACTCGATAAGTCATCTGCACCTTTTTGAAGTATGCAATTAACCATATCAAAGGGTTAAGTATACGCGATAGAGTTGGTAGGAGTTACTTTTTTATTATGTTACAACAATATTATTAATAAGTAATTGTAAACAAATTACATACGCAAGTAATACGTAGTTGTGAGTAAATAATATCCACTTAGATGGTCTCAAGTACCTTAACTAATGTGTTGTTCTAATCTAATTGGAATGCTTTTAGTTAAGCGCTAACCAGTTCTTAGGTTATTGTAACCAAGGCAATGAGGTCAGCAATATTCTGTATACGTTTTGGTTACCTAATAAAATGTTTCAACGACGTCATGGTTAGCATACTAAAGGTTCAAGGTACTTAATGTAAAAGGTAACAGTAACTATCTACTCAGTTGTATCAGACTATTGAATAATTTACGGTAATGAACTATGTGCATACCGGTTACGTTATGTGAATACGCAAGTAATACGTAGTTGTGAGTAAATAATATCCACTTAGATGGTCTCAAGTACCTTAACTAATGTGTTGTTCTAATCTAATTGGAATGCTTTTAGTTAAGCGCTAACCAGTTCTTAGGTTATTGTAACCAAGGCAATGAGGTCAGCAATATTCTGTATACGTTTTGGTTACCTAATAAAATGTTTCAACGACGTCATGGTTAGCATACTAAAGGTTCAAGGTACTTAATGTAAAAGGTAACAGTAACTATCTACTCGGTTGTATCAGACTATTGAATAATTTACGGTAATGAACTATGTGCATACCGGTTACGTTATGTGAAAGGTGAACAAAATAGGTTTATGTACCTTTTAATACGTAGTTGTTGACTAATTGATAAGTGTGCGGTCAAATGAATGGTATGTTATTGTAACCAGATATTCAGTTGTAACCGTTTAATTGGTAGTTAACGATAAGTAGAGATAGTCTACTGTTAGGTATAAAATATGTAATAAATAAGTTTGTACAGACCTATTTAACTAGTGAAATATATCTAGTCAGTAAGTTATGGGTTCCCAGTTTTATGTTAGGTAACCGACAATCGAGCAAAAATCATAATTATTGTTCACTCACGTAGTGAACTTAATTACAAATTTACGAGAGGAAAAGTTATCTATTATAGTCATGCGATAAATAACGTGCAAGGTTTGCGTACAATATGGTTTTTGCATAATGTTTGTTACGTAAAATAGTTGAGAATAATCCACACACTAGGCTTTATCACGATAATCAATTAGGTTCAAAAACTTATTTGCTAGTTTATACTATACCTACAATAGACTTATCGTTAACTGTCAACTAAATTACATCAACGAAATAGCTAATCGTTACAATAGCGTAACGGTTTGCTTGTATTTATTTGGTTGTATTAGTAGCTGTAAGGTTCTATGAAATGTTTATTTGGTGTCGTGGCGCACATCACCTATGCAGGTTTACATGTGCACCCTTATTTTTTCCATTATGCGTGTTCTTGTCTGTCTACTGCGATGGGTAATAAGAGTACTACATTTCGGTGATCACCGCTGATTATTGTTTTCTAGAATTACTATTTTAGTTACATAAAAGGTTACACAAATAAGGTAGGCTAATCTACGGACGCTCGGTATAAACGTGAGGGCAACTGAGCGCATGACGCTACTTTTGCAATATAATCAAATTTCGCTCACGTTGCATGTGTCCCTACATCAAACCCTTTTTATTTAAAGAATTTTTTGTACAAAAAATTTGACATCAATTATAACTTAAAAACATTCAAAATAATAATCATCACAAAATTCATTACAATTACTTAAAGACAAGGTTGTTCCATAAAATGCTTCTCTAGCAACATTGAATCGTTACAAAATAATCATGTCACAATACGCTGAATGAATATTCTGACTCAACAAAACTACGTGACAAAGTTCAGTTGCTAAGGAATGCACCTACCACGTACCCTACATCATCAAAACAGTTAATCAACTTTCTACAATTTTACATTTTTGTTCATTTTGCAATTTAATTTTAAAATAACATTTAATAAAAACATTGTAAAATTCCGTAACATATAAAACTAAGTAACAAAGTATAATAATAAGAAAACACACCAATGTTCAACAATAAAACATTCTCAATGGTCAAACAATAAAAAAAAAAAAAAAAAAAAAAAACTTCGTATACTTTACACCTTTAAGAACGAATGACTAACAATAGAGTTCACGACGCGAATGCTACTTCCACGATATTTCATTTGTTCACAGGTTTTTCACTGTTACATTCCAAATATCACTTTTCATCGTCATCACAATAGTACTATAATCACCACTCTAGAAATTAACTTCACTTTGTTGATAACCAGCGTAACAGATCCTCTTCTATCCCGTTGACACCAGTCACTCGGCAATGAATAGCGCAACTGAGTGACCCTCCAAGTCCAACGCTCACCTCCGGTACACTTCCTCGGACGGTGTCCAGCCAACCTCGAGTGAAAGTATCTGCAGGCCCAACCTGGAATACATTTCGACAGCGCTGGCACCTCAGATTTCTCTGGCTCAATATGGATAGCATAGGCTACTACAAATCATGCATAGCACCTTTGCGTTTGTAGCTATGCAACCCTATGGTGCTATTACTATATACGCATGTCACTATGACGTATGTCTCCAACAAATATATGCTGCGACGCAGACGAGTGTGATGTTCTTAACTAACTTATTCTTCTTGTAGGTAATGTGTAAGGTGCGTGTGGTTCCTTTGCGAGTGTCGTCACTTCAGCCCTGTGAGTTGCCCCAAAATTCACTTAAAATCACAGAAGTCACAAACACAGTTTTATAAATATAATTGAAATCTTCGTTGGCCCAGTAGACAGATACGCCACTGTAAGGTTCTATGAAATGTTTATTTGGTGTCGTGGCGCACGTCACCTATGCAGGTTTATATGTGCACCCTTATTTCTTACATTATGCGTGTTCTTGTCTGTCTACTGAGATGGGTAATAAAAGTACTACATTTCGGTGATCACCGCTGATTATTGTTTTCCAGAATTACTATTTTAGTTACATAGAAGGTTACACAAATAAGGTGGGTTGATGTACGGACGCTCGGTACAAACGTGAGGGCAACTGAGCGCATGAGGCTACTTTTGCAATATAATCAAATTGCGCTCACGTTGCATGTGTCCCTACAGTAGCGATAGTTGTAAGTTTAAGTACCTAAATTTATGAGATAACTAACAAAAATATGTACATTTAGCACACAGAGAGATGATACTAAATTATAATAAATTGTACATATTATGGCTGCGTGAGCATACCTTGCGTTGAGACGTAGGTACCCGCCTAGATGATTTTACTTATGACTTGAAATTGAATAGTGAAAGCAGACTAATTAAATAATTATTGAGACTTAATTATATATGGACCTAGATAGTTTCAGCTCTCAGTAACGTTCTGATTAGGTATAGTTACCTAACAATACTTCAAAGAACCTAATCGTTTTATTAGTAGGTAAGTACTTTGTTCTAATCGCATTATTAGTGCAAGTTACGTAACGAGTAGGGAACCAGTAACTATTTATTAGGTTGTATAAGTTGCTATATTGAGCTGTATTTAAATTATAATAGCTACTTTAGATAACAATCAAACATAAGAATTCACACTCTTTATTGTTCTGCGGGGTGCATGCCAAACAAAGCGATGTCATAATAATATTATCTTTGCCACCCCACGAACCCTGTACCTGTATATTATAGTATACCTAGGATCCTACTATTAAGATATATGAATGGTAAAATAAGGCCGCAGGGTAGGTTGGTTATGTATATAGGCTGTTTAGGTAGGTTCGTGAAGGCCGAGTAACATTCATGTTCTCAGAGTAGTCAGGCTGCTGAAGACCTCTTAGAGGGACTGCAAAATAAATATATATCTAGTACTTACCTGGTAATGGTAACTATAGCATATTTGAATATTATAACAACAAAAGTAATTCGTTAAGTATATTAGGAGTTGAGGGGATAATCTAAAAATAAAATATTAAAGGTTTTGTAATTTTAACTTTAAAATACGGTTTAAATTTTTATGTTTTATTTTCAGAAACATGATTTACCAATTCTATTAGAAAAAACATTGAACATATTATTAAGTAAAATAAGTCCTTTCTTAATAACAAGTATCAGATATACCGACCATTACTTATTTAAAAGTTCTTATAATAGAATAACATTTTGGCTCATTAATCTCGAAATAAGAATAAGCCTCATCAATAAAAACACATCAACACCGTTTAATACGTTAGAAATTGACAATATAATAGGAAACCCTGCACAAGTGGAACCGAAAGAGCGAAAAACTGTTATAGCATATTGATTTGATACATTAAAGAAAATATATTAATATCTAATCATAACTTAATTATTTAAAAGTTGTAGTAGTGAGCCAAAATTTTATTCAGATAAAATGTTGGCTCACTAATCTTGAAATGAGAATAAGCCTCCTCAATAAAAACACATCAACACCGTTAGAAATTGACAATATAATAGGAAACTCTAATAGTTAGTACTTCAGACACGTAAACGCGGCACAAGTGGAACCGAAAAGAGTGAAAAACTGTTATAGCATATTGATTTGATACATTAAAGAAAATATATTAATATCTAATCATAACTTAATTATTTAAAAGTTGTAGTAGTGAGCCAAAATTTTATTCAGATAAAATGTTGGCTCACTAATCTTGAAATGAGAATAAGCCTCCTCAATAAAAACACATCAACACCGTTAGAAATTGACAATATAATAGGAAACTCTAATAGTTAGTACTTCAGACACGTAAACGCGGCACAAGTGGAACCGAAAAGAGCGAAAAACTGTTATAGCATATTGATTTGATACATTAAAGAAAATATATTAATATCTAATCATAACTTAATTATTTAAAAGTTGTAGTAGTGAGCCAAAATTTTATTCAGATAAAATGATGGCTCACTAATCTTGAAATGAGAATAAGCCTCCTCAATAAAAACATATCAACACCGTTAGAAATTGACAATATAATAGGAAACTCTAATAGTCAGTACTTCAGACACGAAAACCCCGCACAAGTGGAACCGAAAGAGCGAAAAACTGTTATAGCATATTGATTTGATACATTAAAGAAAATATATTAATATCTAATCATAACTTAATTATTTAAAAGTTGTAGTAGTGAGCCAAAATTTTATTCAGATAAAATGTTGGCTCACTAATCTTGAAATGAGAATAAGCCTCCTCAATAAAAACACATCAACACCGTTAGAAATTGACAATATAATAGGAAACTCTAATAGTTAGTACTTCAGACACGTAAACGCGGCACAAGTGGAACCGAAAAGAGCGAAAAACTGTTATAGCATATTGATTTGATACATTAAAGAAAATATATTAATATCTAATCATAACTTAATTATTTAAAAGTTGTAGTAGTGAGCCAAAATTTTATTCAGATAAAATGATGGCTCACTAATCTTGAAATGAGAATAAGCCTCCTCAATAAAAACATATCAACACCGTTAGAAATTGACAATATAATAGGAAACTCTAATAGTCAGTACTTCAGACACGAAAACCCCGCACAAGTGGAACCGAAAGAGCGAAAAACTGTTATAGCATATTGATTTGATACATTAAAGAAAATATATTAATATCTAATCATAACTTAATTATTTAAAAGTTGTAGTAGTGAGCCAAAATTTTATTCAGATAAAATGTTGGCTCACTAATCTTGAAATGAGAATAAGCCTCCTCAATAAAAACACATCAACACCGTTAGAAATTGACAATATAATAGGAAACTCTAATAGTCAGTACTTCAGACACGAAAACCCTGCACAAGTGGAACCGAAAAGAGTGAAAAACTGTTATAGCATATTGATTTGATACATTAAAGAAAATATATTATTATCTAATTATAACTTAATTATTTAAAAGTTGTAGTAGTGAGCCAAAATTTTATTCGAATAAAATTTTAATTTTGAAATGAGAATAAGCCTCCTCAATAAAAACGCATCAGCATCGTTTAATACGTTAGAAATTGACAATCTAATAGGAAAACTCTAACCCTCAAAACGAATGGGATCAATTTTCTACAAACTCAGATATAACGCAAATAGTTGGTACTTCAGACACGAAAACCTGTCACAAGTGGAACCGAAAAGAGCGAAAAACTGTTATAGCATATTGATTTGATACATTAAAGAAAATATATTAATATCTAATCGTAACTTAATTATTAAAAAGTTATTTTAGCCGAATAAAATTTTGAATATATATATAACCATAAAAACCTGCTTCTTTATACCGTTCTCGTGGATCAGCTCGTAACGCGTCATCTGTGTTGAATACTTTGAGCTCCACAAAGTCCGAACCCTTAACATTAGCAGTGAAGAACTGCATTCTGATGCAGACGACTTTTCTTCAGCTCTTAGGATCTTAAATAGCTTCTCTCTGAGATCAGATCTGGCTTTGGTTTGTACTGCAAACAAAAAAAAAACTTATGAAACAGCTTATAATGACTCTCGAAGAATTGAAAAAATAATTTGCAACGATTCTACAAATTATAAATATTACTGATTGAGTAACAAAAAATATAATTTTACACGTATAAATTTAAAGAACATCAGCAATTTTATTTATGTATGTCAACACAAACATGTTTTACTTATTAATTTACTTTAATTCAATGAGTACTTTTAATTAAAGTTGCCGCGAATACTCGCTGTTATTCGGTATTCGACAATACTCAATTTTTTTATGTTCGTTGAATACCGAATAATACCTAGCTATTATTCGGCATTCGACGAATAGTCGTCTAAAATAAACTTTTATCGAACAAAAAACTAATGAGTTAAAAATAATCAATTTTTATTATTTTTCTTAATAAAACAATACACATTATGAATTATTATGTGTAATATGTGCCTGTGCCTATCATATTCATGAAATTAAATTATTTAATACTAATTAAATGAAAAATTAAATTACTAAGTTACATATATGTAGGTATGTATAACATGAAACAGATTTATTTAACCTTATTGTTTTCTTTTCTCACAACCTTAGAAGAAATTAGAAATATTTTTAATGTGCCTTATTTATGTCGAATAGTAATGTCGAGTTATTCTACTATTTGCTAAAGTGAATAGCGTTAATCGGTATTCAACTATTCGCTATAACAGCTATTCGCGGCAACTCTAGTTTTAATCAAGAAGACAAATAATTTGTGTATCAAAGTCATAATGTTTTTACAGAATATTCCTACCAACCTACTTGAACACACTTATTTATAAATATTTACCTTTCGTGTGTTGAGTTACTTTTTCTCTTCGGCTCCACAATGGGGGGTACTACAGTGCTCGCGGATTCAAATTTGGAGTCAGATCTGTAAATTTAAGTAACCGTTTAATATCTAGATTAATTAGTTACACAACCAAATTTTTTATCACGAGTTATAAATAAGTTATTAGACTAATGATAAACATCATATTTTTTGCTATAGCTAGCTTCATAAAACTTTACAGAGCTTCATGCTGTGCGGCGCTGCACTGGGCTTGACACATACCTAATATTTACATAACATTAACATGTAGGTGATTGGAGAGCACATTTTTGAACATAAGAAAAATAATCGAGTGAATATGATGTTGGGAAAAAAATATTTAATATTACTTACTAACATTTTATCGGAGCAGGAACCAGCAGAGTACACGTCTTGTCACTGATGTGAAAATTAATATCGATATAAAATGTATGACAAAAAAACCTAGGTTTTAAAGCAAAAAACATGTCAGCAATATCAGCAATCAGTCTATAAAACGCTTAACTATCACATCATCCAGGATTGAATTTCCAAATAACTTATGATGCACATGTTACATTTCGTTCTTTAGTACGTTACACTAAAGATGCAAAATTAGCAGTAATAAGGTAATTAGATATATCACGCTACAAGGGTTGCCAACGGTTTGTACAAGAAATAAAATACCTATGAAATAATTAAAGAGTTCCTATTTCAGTTTTAGCTTGTTTACCACCTTCAACCACACCGTAATCACTCACCAACAGGTGAGATACTGGTCAAAGGCTGACCTATTAGATCTAAAAATGTGAAGTATTCATTTAAACCAACAAAAAGGGAGTATTGTGGTATTATATATTATCTAAGAAAAACCTCTAATTTGTATGAAATTTGGTAATGACAGAACCATCGACTTACACCTTGGATACTTATTACCCTAATGTTACGCATGTGAAAACGAGTACTCAAGGCAGAAAATAAAATAACTTTTATTATAACTTTTGTGCCAATGATGATGAAAACAGTATTTTGTAGACTTTAATTATATAAAACAGCAAAGGTACTTCATCAAAATAATTTAAAATGTCTATATTATTTTAACATTATGGTTGACAGCCCTAGCTATTGAAACATGACTACTGCTGAAGACAGCAAAGAATACGTACACTTGCGAACAAAAGACTTCTTTTAATTTTTTACTTGCTTCCGTCCGCGGTTTCAACCGCGTGAAATCAGGTCAACCTATTATGTGCTACTCGAGGAGCTAAAGAAACTCTTTGTGTATGTCATTCAAATTGTTTCAAATGTTACAACGTGAAGAAAAAACATACTTGTAGGTTCACACTTACACAAAAACTTTATCTTTTATTTACATAATAATGCGATAAGCTAAACTATGCAACTCATTTTGGTTGTTTAGAATACTTCTACCAGTTTATTATTTCTTGGGAATAACAGTAGCTTACTCATATGTTTCTTAAATTATATTAAAACTGAGGTAGGTGCTTATGTAGATACTTCTTAAAAATACCACAGACAAATATACCTTCATCTGTCCTATTTAGACCAGCTGTATGTTGGACAATCAAACTTACTGCAAGACATATGCAAACGCTACACCATCAGTATATGGAAATCCTTTCTTATGAATTTATTTTTTTGTTGGAATTAGAATAGCTTATGCTGTTTAAAGTACTTTAATAAGTAATTAGTTTATGAAATGTTCGTTGACAAAAAATACTTTTATATAACCTATTGGAACATATATTGAATATACAATCATTATTTTAACATTTAGATTTTTCAGTAACGCATGCTAAGCGCATGAGCAAAAATTTTAACAACGCGTGGGATCAAACTTAATACATGAACATATGCAACCATATGCCATCGGTATATGTGACTTTGTATTTTGTCCCTGATTGTACTAAAAGCTTTATGGTTCGTGCACACGATGCGATTAAGTGGTAGATCATTTACAAAATAGTTGCTTACAAGCTATCTCCTCAAGGAGAAAATTGGTTTCAAAGCATCTAACAATTGTACTAACAGCGATACCTTAAAGATAGTTCTATACTTGGTTTATTATGTTCACCACTTTATACCTAGCATTTTTGACGTAAATAGAAGGATAGCCTATATTCACTAATAAATTATTAAAATAAAAAAAATACATTTAAGATCAAAAAGTGAAATTGTATCCATAACTTTAAGAAACCCCTCAAAATCAAGTCAATACTTTTGAATTTAGTTAAGCAGTATAAACAAACCATTAGCTGTAGATTGCAAAGTAGACAACTTTATGAAGTGCAGCGTAAGTACACAGAATAAGTAAGAAGTCTGTGTAAATATCAGGTAACTGTGGGAATCGATATTCGATGCCGCATTTAATATAAAGTAGTTATAGTACTGTAGAAGATATTCATTTCGTGATTGGATTTTGGGTGAACCAGTTAAGTTACGTAAAATTAATAATATAAAGTTATTTGTAAATAATATTGGTAGGTCAAACTTACATCACATTGTATAGATGACACGGATAACGATTTTAAAGATTTTTATGTCCCAACAGTTATGAAACGAATATATAAATTTTAACAATACTTTGGAGTGTATTCGAGATTCGCTACACTTGAGGCTCGACAGAAGCCCTTAGTCATTGTTAAAACGAAATTTTAATCATGTGCTAAACCATGGTATAGATATATTTACTTATGAGATGTATTATGTTAACATAATTTTAACAAGACTTTGAAGTGTACACGAGATTCGCTATGCTCAAGGCTCGACATAAGCCCTCAGTTATTGTTTGATTCATTTAAACAATGCTTTGGAGTATACACGAGATTCGATACACTTGAGGCCCGACAGAAGCCCTTATTCATTGTTAAAACGAAATTTTAATCATGTGCTAAACCATGGTATAGATATATTTACTTCTGAGATGTATTATGTTAACCTAATTTTAACAAGACTTTGGAGTGTACACGAGATTCGCTATGCTCAAGGCTCGACAGAAGCCCTCAGTTATTGTTAAAATTTAGCTTTACATCACATACGAAAAACAGACATCATTTCGAACCAAGGTGTAATAAGTTATAATGTTTTAACAAAATAAATATTGGAAATCTGCCTACGAAGTGAGCGGAGGACTATCGCCAGCAAAGGTTGGCGAATCATTTCGAACCAAGGTGGAGGACTGACGCCAGCAGGGCTGGCGAATCATTTCGAATCAAGGTGTAATAAGTTATAATGTTTTAACAAAATAAATATTGGGAATCTGCCTACGAAGTGAGTGGAGGACTATCGTCAGCAGGGCTAGCGATGGACCGAACACGAATGGAGTGGGCTAGAATTCCCAATGTGTTTTCGGTAAAACTTTAGAAAACAATAAAAACGAGTAAATGTACATTTAGTGAACCAGTGGAGTGATGATAAAAATGTCACAAAGAAACGCAACTCAGCAACAGACATCATTTCGAACCAAGGTGGAGGACTATCGCCAGCAGGGCTGGCGAATCATTTCGAATCAAGGTGTAATAAGTTATAATGTTTTAACAAAATAAATATTGGGAATCTGCCTACGAAGTGAGTGGAGGACTATCGCCAGCAAGGGCTGGCGATGGACCGAACACGAATGGAGTGGGGCAGAATTCCCAATATTTAACTACTAGCTATAGTTAGGAAGGGTGCTAGGATACCCCCTCGCGTGCCCTATATGATGCTGCTCCTATATGGATTATTTTTTACCGGAGGGTATATTTGCGTTTTGGGCTGGTACTCTTTCGGCAACGGTCAATAACTATTCTATGGGATCTTGTTGGCTGTTGGCTAAAATTCTATCCCGCAGGGTTCCTCCGTGTGTAACGGCAACTCGCCCACCCTGTTGGGCCAAACTTGGAGCCGCTGTTTAACTGCAGTTGCAACGGACCTTGGGTTAAGTTGCTTTATCCCAGCTGTAGTGGACCATTGGGTCGTATGATGGAGCCATTAAAGGCCCGCGATGCGGCAAACTAACCCACCTCTTGGTTCCTGGCGTCTTTGAATCGTACGATTTACTGCGTCCAATTTAGACGCGGGCGGGTCTCCACTGATTTAATGACGCTTTATTGACATTTAAAAACTTGGCAACTTCTCTTCTAAAGTGTCGGAGTGTTGAATGCGCGAGTGGTACCGCGCCCTCTACCACTAGTCGGCGGTAGGTGTAGGGGTATTTAGTTGGTAGTGGTCGAGGTATATGCATTAAACTTGCATTAGTTGAAATATTGAATATAGCGGTTATACTATACCAGCGAGAAGAATAATCCTAGAAGGACTATGCTAGGATCGGTGTCAAAAGTTATAAAACTGAACCTATAACTTTTTACAATCCTTGGTATTGTCCTGTTTTCGTTATTAAAGAAAATTTATTGTACCGACCCCACACGAGTAAGATAAGAGTTAATGTTCGGAAAATATGTGGCTGACCCAGTAGTTTCCAATATAAGGTCGAGTCTCCTACCGTATTTGACCACATAGTCACAAAGCAACATGTGAGATATTGTCAAAAGTTAGCCTATCAGTCATCACAAATAAACAAGTATGACTTTTATGACTACATAATTACTTGTTAGTAAGCGAGGCTTCCATTGCTCGTTCATCCCGTTATTGAAAAGTTCGTTTAGACTTTTCGATGTAAAATTGCAGAATAGGTAAGCAGCTAAAATAGTTTAGAAGGGGAGATATCTATTTTCTGATACAAAGGATCATAAAAATAGCTATCTACCTCGATAACAAATATCAAATATAAATTTTCTTTTAACTCGCGATTTATGGAATTTATATACAGTTAGTATATATATTCTATTTTTAAATCTTAATTCTCTTGTTCAATGACGTACTATTAATACTTCGCTTGTTAATCGACTTTGTTAAGAATGTTCCCGTCAATTGCAGTGACAAAGAGCTGGAGAGCGCGAATTTAGAAGGTCGTTTTTTGTTGTCCTATTTATGGCCTTTGACCAATGAAATACTCCTTATAATACCTACTCGTACCTAGTACTAGTTAGTTGCGACAGATTTTCTACTCGAAGGTGATGGCTAGCCAAGTGGGTGAATGATGAAAAGATGAATTCGTTAAATGCCCTTCCACGATGTATATACTCCTGCCATTCACTCCTAAGACATATAAAAGTGATATCTCCCCCCCTTTAAAAGGGATTAAAACACACATGTCGATACGTCGTTAATAGTTCTGAGATAAATGGGCGTGATGATTTGTGTGTGACATTGTAAATTCTTTACGATTTTTACGAATGAACATGACGAAATCCATAACCTTAATAAGAAAAAGCTATTTCACAAAGGTTTTGTCTCGATTTCAATGGACGATCTAGAATCAATCTGGTTTCTTTGACAGTTTCATCAAGTCACCTTTCGAAATTACTTTTTTATTTATTGCATTGAAACGATCTAAAAGTAGAGCCTTTAATATTGTGATTGAAGGGTGGGTTGAGCTAAATTTAATGCCCAATATAGTAGGGAATCAATCATTTCTTGACAAGTAAATGGTTTTGAGTGAAACATATTTTGTGATAACTGGCTTCTGCTCACGCTTTGTACAGTGGGGAATAAAAGAAGTAAATAATGATATAATGATAATTATATTTTCCACATAAATTGTTTATTAAATCAATATCATCATATATGTTATATTGTTGAACGTAGGTATCTCCTAATTCACAGCATTGAGTCGATATTAAGTTCCAGAGAATATCGACTCAATGCTATAATATTCAGTAATTGCTAGTACTAAAGTTCCGCGTTGCTACCTGGATGCACGGGGTACCAATAGTTTCACATGATTCTGTAGCTAATAACGTTGTGGCGAAATATTTTAAGTTTTCGCTACTGGGGCGAAAAAGTAATTGAAGCAAAATCCATGAATCCGAAGAACGTTGCAGTGACACAAGTTGTAGTGAAAATTTAACACTGATTTTATCTGGCGCTTCGCCGCTCGCTGCCGCGCCACGCTCATTTCGCTCGATCAGCTCGCGCGTTCTTTTGGTCACCAGTAACCTAAACCCTTAACCTTTTTTTACGTTATGGTGATAGAACAAGCACGAAACCCACCTGATATTAAGCGAATTAACTTATATATATATAGATTCATTTCGTCATGTGACGAATTGCTACGCCCGTCACACGGCGCCAAACAGTTGTCAAGTCTCTTGCGCCTGGAATTTTTCTAGCTCTCAAAGATTACTGCCGGAACACACTGTTAGGTGCTTGGCACAGATTTTATACTTGAGGGTGGTAGCTAGCCAGGCGAGCATTCGCATTCGTATTTCGTCTCAAAGTGTATCGCTGCAATGTGTTTCTGCCTCGTGGATTTCACTTCAATGAGTTTTAGCCTCAACGTATCTCCAATAGCATTTGGCCACAACATTCGCTACAATTCGTCGCTACAGCGAAGGGCAACGGGATATAGGGTTTCCTACAGAATTTTTGACTAATCGTGACATCCACTCCAAAACATGTCTACTTGGTTGGCAATTTTCACATTCATAATAATGGGAATAGGCAAAAGGAACCAGAGAATAAACAAACACTCCCATACTTTTTGAAGCAGTGATGGCTCAGTGGCATTGGCTATGGACTGTCGCGCAGCAGGTCCATGGTTCGAATCCCGCCGCGGGCTTGAGCTTCACCGCATGGTGGAAGGGCTTTTTGCGAATGCCCGCCTGGCTAGCGACCACCCTCAAGTTGAAAATCTGTCGCCAAGCACCTAACGGTGTGTTCCGGCAGCAGTCCTTGAGAGCCAGTGAAATTACAGGCACATGAGACTTAACAACTATGTCTCAAGGTGAAGGGCGCAGTGCAATTCGTCACTTGAACGATGAACTGCATCTGTTATAGGCAGAGGTAACCGCTTAACATCAGGTGGACCTCGAGCTTGTTCCGTCACAATAACATAAAAAAAATAATAATAATACATATTGTTGTGTTATAGTCGTACTATGTTTAAAATAATATGAACAGTGCAAAAGTTAATGTATCTAATTGTATAATCATATCCATTTCAAAGTAAGTACCGTTTTAAATATTGGACTTATGTTGTTGAAATTTGTCTCATATTTTAAAAATTTTGGTTTTTAATCGTATAAGTAGTTATGCATTAACTAGGTCCACCTATGGTTTTATTGGCATGCAAAATAGTAATTTATATAAAAACCGATTAGTAACCCCCGTGCCACCATTACTGCCAAGTTTTTAAACGTTGACCCAAGATGCCGATATACGTCCACCATAAAAAACAATCCCACCCCCATGAGACGGGGAATGCCATGATCCTCACGCATGGCGTTTTGAGTATCACTATGTAAGATGAGAATTCTACTAAAAGAAAAACCCTTTCGTTATTTTTCTCTGCATATCATCGTTCGACTCCCACAGGAAGACATAGTGGGGGTACAATTCTAACTTGGCACGGGGTTGTCAGATTTACTTTGAGGTTCCCTAAAATCAAGATTTGTTTATTAAAACATATATGTTTGCTACTATCTTCATTTAATAAACTGATATTCCTATAAATTCACTATAAGTATACTTTCCAATTAATTCAATGTCGTCTCTAGCATACTTTGTATTTTTTTTCTAATAGTAAATGTTTAAGGCTCAGTCTACACCAAACTTTCAGCGGCCAGTGCAGCGGCTGGCAGTTTCAGTGTTAAATAATTTTCGACTTAATCTATATCAATAAATTGCACAGTATTGCTTGCATAAGTCGCGAGTAATTATTTCATGCTATACTATACTTTATATTGATACATACATATTCGAAAATAGTTTGACAGTAAAATAGCCGACTGCGCCACTTAGATGTAAATTAACGCCAAGCTTTAGTTGTACTATCTATGGTTAAAGTTATATCGTTCATCAAGACAACTTTTCCTTAGTCCGTCCGAATAAGGTTGAATTTAAAACGTTTATAGAAGATCCAGCTTAAGAAACTAGTAACTTAACGAAGATAAAACGCCTTAATACTTGAGACAGGTTTATTTGTATTGATCTCAATTTATAACTGTCACGTAATAATGGGTATTAATTCATTTACGTGTTCAATTATTTTCGTTATCTTTTGCATCGTCACGCCATTGTCTCATTAAAGTACAATAGATACACGAGTGGTGATTTATTAAGTCCGACCTCGTGTCTTTTCAATAAAGGGAACATATGTTAAATAATATGTATCCCAGACTTACTTTGATAACTGTTTTTGATGTCTGATAGGCTAGATTTTAACCACTTTTTAACCTGATGGTAAGTACTGATATGGTCGAAGATGTTTTTCAGGCTAATCTAGAATTACTGGCTCTCAAGGACAGCTGCCGGAAAACACCGTTAGGTGCTGGACGACAGATTTTCTACTTGAAGGTGGTAGCTAGCCAGGCGGGCATTCGAAAAATGCACTACCATCATGCTATAACGGCTGCTATCCTAAGACAACAACTGGGACCGACGGCTTAACATGACCACCGAAGCACGGAAGCGCTCAGTAGTAATGCCAGTAGCAGTCACTCATCCAAATCATGACCGCAGCTCAAACTACGCTACGAGTGGTTTTAGTAGAGTGAGTAGCTTTGAGCTGATAAAATATGGTAAACTTCTATATAATATAATCTATATATTATATTAGAACCATATTTTATCAGCTATAAAAAAATTCAAAATAATCAATTCTTATAATATTATTATTATAAGAATTTATTATATTTTGATATTTTTTTCGATTAATTAACAAATTTAACACGTTTAACGAATAAACATTTTTTTCACAGCATTTATGTCTTGATTTTTCTAACATTTTGTAGTGACTGCGGTCACGCACGGGTAGCCTAAATGTCTAAGGACCTGTTTCAGAATGTTTGAATAAGTTCCGGTTATACTACCTGGAACATATTTATTAAACAAAACACTATCCTTGTGTTTCAAAGTCATCGATTTATTATAGTACAGTACATACATTACAGTTGAAACTGGCCGAAATATTACATGCATGCCCTTAAGCTTAAAATATGACGTATCTACGGTTGTATGAAAAGCTCTATGATACACTTCCCTTAATTAAAACGAGTTCAGTAGTTGTAAAGCAGTTGTATTGAATGTCATTATATTTGGCTTCTTGTTGATGATTAGTTTGTATTACAATATAAAGCATAATCATAAATACTTCGCCATATTATTATTGTTGTTGAGAATTCATGACTAATACACAATTTGATAATTACTTGTTATGACCGTTACACTAATTAATTATACGCTCAGGCTTTCGCCCGCGGCTTAGTTTGCGTGGGATTTAGTTATATACTGCGCTCCCACGCTCATTGAGCAAACCATTAATAAGCAACATCTTACCACGCCTGTGTATCCTGGGAGATAGCACTTCTGGAAGTGGAACGCAAATGTGTGGTAAACTCATGTTTTGCGGTCTTATTGCCATCTACCGAGAACATGTCCAGACTTCGCCTGCTCCAAAATTTTTTTATAAGGCAAAAAGCCCAACAACTATCCGAATAGGGTATTAAAGACTCAGACGGATTTAAAAAAATATTACTAAATAGGATTTTATTTTACATATAATTGGAGTACAAAGTTTTTTACCCCGGGCGGGCGTGGATTTATTTTCGCTTTATTTTTTCATATTCAGAAATATAAAAGAGTAGCAACATCACCCCAAGAGTTAAGTGTTTGAAAAAAACACTTCTTTGATAAGATGAAGTCTAGTAGTCTGGTTGATGGCCGAGCACCGTCCCCTATGACAGTTAGAGATATACAATTGGAGCACCAAATTTTGGCAGAAATTATTATCAACAGAGCGGAATCACACTTAATTTAATTCGTAGTATAAATCTTGATATAATCATTTCAAAGTAATCTGAAAGTTGTGATACACATCTTCAACTTCCTGGTGAAAAAAGATTAGAGCTATAACAATCTTGCGAAAACTCCGCGCTTAGCGTCCTGCCTTCCATTTCCTTCTCGTAATCTCTTTTAGGGTTAATGCCTACTCGGCGGCCGAAAATGCTTATTATTTTATTACGATTTTACTGAGCCATTGCCCTTTTACCCTGTACGTTTAGTCGAGGGAATGGATATCCTTAATACCGGCCATTTTTGGTTGATAAATTGATCCTTTAAATAATGTACGTGGTCGTGATCCCTATCATAATATAAAAGCTTTAACATATAAAAGGATGGCAATGTTTCTTGAGGAAAATTATTAAATCGTTTCAGCGACTTTAGAATCGTAGCGATCGTAATTAATAACTACAAAGCGAAACAGTCACCGTCTGCACAGTATAGAAAGAATGACATTATTTAGAGATAAATATGATGTAGTTGTTGTTAGAGTTGCATTAGATATATTTTCGCCGCTTTTATTGTTTGATTTTGTTTTTAACATTGCTACAAAAGTTTATATTTACAGCAATTTCTATACAAACTTAACAAAAATATATATTTATATGTATATATATTATTATTTACTATCATATTTTATGTTATATTATGCAATTTATTTACTATATGTAATTATTGTTATCACAATAACTTATCTCCTATTATTCTCCTTATTTTACTTCTTGTAGTTTTCTACTTAGCATACTTAACCTATTTATTCACCCCTTGATGCATGCGCCTTCTTAAACACCATCGCTGGATGACTGGTAGATAATGCCTTAGCATTAAGTCCTCCTTTTGTGCATATTAACGAAGCGCTCGTAGCGAAGTTTGCTTGGCCATTTTGAACCGATCAGCAAAGCTAAGCAACGTCCGCCTCGGTCATGAGTTGGATGAGTGACGGCTGGTGACATTACTACTGAGCCCTTCCGTGCTTCGGAGGGCACGTTAGGCCGTCGGTCCCGGTTGTTGTCTTATGATGGCAGTCGTTATAGCATGGTGGTAGGGCATTTTGCGAATGCCCGTCTGGCTAGCTACCACCCTCAAGTAGAAAATCTGTCGCCAAGCACCTAACGGTGTGTTCCGGCAGCTGTCCTTGAGAGCCAGTAATTCTAGGTTAGCCTGAACAACATATTCAATCACATCATCAATTACCATCAGGTGAGATAGTGGTCAAAAGGTGCCCTATCAGCCATAAAATAAAAATATGTTTTTGTGCAATAAAGTATTAAATAAATAAATAAAAAGTGTCGTAAAATTGTCTATTTTATCATATCGATATTTATAGACATATATATCCATGATCATCAGTTATGACTCTCATTTATTTAAGCGTTCGTTTATACGCAATGATGGCTATGTGTGGATAGCGAATACCGATTACTTTAAAAGTAATGAATTAGATAGATAGTTATGCATCCCCCTCGCCCTTCAGCCTTAGACTAGAGGGGGCTTATTCAGCAAACATCGATGCATTTCTTGCGAATGCTGAGTAAGACTTCTGCTAAGACCACCATGTCTATCTAAGTTAACATTAAGCCTTTTGTTCATTTTATTAATTCATTATTATTAAAGCCTCAGTATCGGCAACACGTATTTTTAATCTTAGTTTTTAAAAAACCTTTAGAGTGCTCCCCAAATTTGACTGGCGCAGCCGGATCGGATTTACTCGTTTATAGCTGTGCTAGTTTTCGCGAATTTCGGGTATCCAAATTTACTTGTTCGCGAATACGCTGCGCAGATCCAGAGTGAATCCTCGAACCAAACAAATTCGTCAACTACGGGACACGCAGTATGGGAGCGGTCGGTTGGTGAGTCAAACTTTTCGCCATCCTTTCCAAAAACCTCCCCTACTTTTTATTTGTTATGTTTGAGATAAGACTTTGCTCATTATAACGTATCTGGTGACTCAATATAAAATTCTATTCAGTGTGCCATTATAAGCGATAAGAATAAAAAATAGAGCTAAGAACTGTAGAGACAGTTTAGACGATTAATTATTTAAATTAAATAAAACAAAGGTTCAAGTAGAATCATAATTGCCGGTCTCTAAATTGATCAGGTATTGTAATTAAGTAATATAAACGTAATTTTAGCAATTAAAAATATATCAAGTTTTCATACATTTTTACAACTTTTACAAATTTTCTTAAAAGTGTTTTTCTTCGATTGACTGATTTTATGTGTGCTTGTTATATTGTTTTACTGTGTATTTTGTGTGTTAAATATTTTTGTGTCATTTTAATTGTGTGTACTATCTGACCTGCTCATTACTCTATTCGCAAAGATGTCTCAAGACGAAACTATTGTGCCGATCCCTCGCGAGATGTTAAGCCTTATTCCCATGTATGGAGGAGACAAGGGACAATTAAACCTCTTTATTAGAAAATGTGAATATTTAATAAGCAGGTATAGAGGTAATGATGCTCAGGATTTATATGTGTATCAATCTGTAACAAGTCGCCTTAATGATAAAGCTGCCTCTTTATTATCGGAACGTGAGGATGTTGTGACTTGGAGTGCCTTAAAAGTGTTATTAAAGCAACATTTTGGAGATCCGCGTAGTGAACAATGTATAAGTATCGAACTAGAATCCATGAAAATTAAACCCGGAGAAAATTATTTAGACTTTTGTAACCGCATACAAAGTGTTCGGTCATTGTTAATCTCGAAAGTTAATATGTTAGAAGGTGATGATTTGAAGCTCGCGAAAGCTTCTATATATAATAATACGTCTCTAAACGTGTTCTTATATAATTTACCTGAAGATATGGTGCGCATAGTGCGACTAAAATCGCCTGCAACTTTGGAAGCTGCTCTTAGTGTTGTTCTTGAGGAAGTAAACTTCCACGACCAATATAACATGAGGAAACGTATGCACGGTAGTAATAGTAGCAGTTTTGTACCAAAACCGTTTTCAACACAAAATCCCGGCATTGGTTTCAAATTCGGTGCGAATTCGCAACCGACAGGCTTTAAGTTTCCGGCCCCGTTTCCAAACAATGAAACGCAGAAATTTAATTTCGGAAATCAACCTGTACAGTTAAATATGCCTCAAGGTCAGCCGCAATATTTCGGTAACCGCCCTCAGCTCGGGTACCGTCCGATGCCATTCGGTTACCGCCCACCTCAGTTCGGTTACCGACCACCTCAATTCGGATATCGTCCACCACTATTAGGATACAGACCACAGTTGGGTTATCGCCCGCAGTTCGGTAATAATCAACCACAGCAATCAGGTTTTAAACCAAATCTTAATGCAGGGATGACACCCCAACAATTCGGGTACAAACCGCCCCAAGTTCAACCGCCACGTTTTCAAGCTTCCGACGTGACTATGAGAACGATCCCTCAAACGCCACGCGAAGGTTTTAAACTAAACGAGCTAATTGAACATGACGACGAACAGTACTACGACAACTATGACCATGACTTAGAATATGACATGTACGGACAATATAGTTACACTGACGTCACTGACTATGAGCAGTATAACAACGATACGTCTTATGAGACCTCACAGACTGACTGTATACCTCATGAACAGACGGCTGAAAATTTTCCCATACCGGCCTCTATAAAAGACAAGAAACCATAGAGTTGAATTGTGATCCCACACTTAAATTACCTCACATTTACATACCGGAAATAGATGCGAAAATGATGATTGACACAGGCAGCACTAGGTCGTTCCTAAGCCCTCAAAAGGCATATCGATTCTTTTATAACAACATTAAACATGAACCCTTTCAAGTAGTCAGCACGCACGCATCTAGTAGACACAGTGAAGTTATTGAAATTCCTCTTCTACCAATATTCCAAAGTAACGATTACCACAAATTTTATTTGTATAACGTTGACTCTCGCTATGACGGTTTAATTGGAAATGATTTGTTAAAGCAATTGGAAGCAGTAATTGATCTTAAACAATTGGTCTTAAAAACCAAAACCACATGCATTCCAATTATAAACAAAAATTTGGACTATGAAATTGAACTTGAACCGAGAACTGAACACCGAGTTAGACTACCTACAGACCAACATTCAGGATTAGCTATAATTGACTATAGAGAATTTGGCCCCGGTGTACGTATGCCGAGTGCACTCGTAAACTGTAATAATGGATATGCTACTACAGTTATTCAAAACGCTTCTGAGGAACGAGTTACTCTCTCAGTAAAGCAACCATTGCAAGTGACAAATCACTCAAGTACCGAATGCGACCTTAATTTTAACACAAATATGACGGACATACAGACTGACAGATTACTGATTGAAAATTTAAATAAACTCAGATTGGACCACACTAATGACGAAGAACGCGAAAAAATTTATAGACTATGTAGAGAATACAAAGACATATTTTATTGCGACCAGACACCTTTGACATTTACCAACCAGGTTAAACATAGAATACGAACTAAAAATGAAGACCCAATTTATGTGAAACCTTACCGACAGGCTCCTACACAAGCAGACGAAATAAATAGACAAGTACAGAAAATGTTACAAGACAATATAGTACAGGAATCCCATTCTCCGTGGAATGCTCCAGTGCACCTAGTACCAAAAAAAACTGATGCATCTGGGGAACAGAAGTTCCGAATGGTCATTGACTATAGACGCCTGAACGATATTACAGTTGACGATAAGTATCCCTTACCAAACATAAATGACCTGTTCGACAAGCTAGGTAAAAGCGTATATTTTAGTACCATTGACCTTGCTAGTGGGTACCACCAAATTGAGGTAGAGGAACAGGACAGACAGAAAACCGCGTTTAGCGCTAACGGACATTTTGAATTTTTAAGGATGCCTTTTGGTCTAAAAACGGCTCCAGCTACTTTCCAGCGTACCATGGACAATGTTCTTCGAGGTCTGCAGGGTCTCCACTGTATGGTATACCTTGATGACGTAATAATATTCTCGTCCAGCCTTGATGAGCACATCCAAAAACTACGACTAGTTTTTGACCGACTCAGACAAACAAACCTTAAGGTGCAGCTTGACAAATCAGAATTCTTACAAAAGGAAGTATTATATCTCGGACACATCATAACGAAAGACGGACTAAAACCTAATGACGACAAAATTAAAGCCGTAATGAACTTTCCCCTACCAAAAACCACGACAGAAATTAAAAGCTTTTTAGGACTCGTTGGCTATTACAGACGCTTTATACCTGACTTTGCAAAACTGACGCAACCATTGACCGCATGCTTGAAAAAACGCAACAAAATTATAATCGACCAAAAGTATATTGACGCATTCAACAAATGTAAAGAGCTCTTGACTCATGCACCACTTTTACAGTATCCTGACTATGATAAACCGTTTATTCTGACAACAGACGCATCGAATGTAGCATTGGGAGCGGTCCTCTCTCAAGGACAGGTTGGTAGTGATAAGCCGGTTGCTTACGCGAGTCGTACCTTGAGTGATACAGAGACACGGTATAGCACCATAGAGCGAGAGCTTCTCGCTATTATCTGGGCTACAAAACATTTTCGACCATACCTATATGGCCGAAAGTTCTATATATACACCGATCACCGTCCTTTAGCTTGGCTAAATTCTCTTAAAGACCCGAACAGTAAACTCACGCGTTGGCGACTACGATTACAAGACTTCGACTTTGAGATCATTTATAAGAACGGCAAACAGAATACTAACGCTGACGCCCTTAGTAGAATTAAGATTAACGCCTTAGACTCTGACGATGACGGGAACTCAATGGCGGTAAACCTAGACAAAAAGGAACGTAAATTACAGTCCGAAATGGATGACGTTGTTCAACGAATCGTAAGACTATCAACTGACAAACCTGAACGTCGCGACTCATCGACTATTACTATATCAGATTCAGAGAGGACACTGTCCGCTAGCCCAGTTAGTATATCAGATTCATCAGATGCTACTGTAACTCTTTCTGAACTCGTAACAAAACGACCACTCCGAGAATTAGAACTTCCGGTAATCCCATCACCTCCTGGAAGTAGTCAATCACAAACCGTTCATTCTGCCGCTGATCTAGAATCAAAAGGAATACCCATTTTACACGAGGCTATTGACAACAAACCAAACCAAATTTTAGTATTCTCATGGTTAAAAAATGAACTACATGTTAAGGATCTTTCGCACGAAAAGCACAAAATTTTAGAAGTTTTCTTACCAACAAATAACCCAGAACTGGTCAAAAACTTTCTCAAAGAATACATCAGGCCCAAAATAAAATATTTTATTTATTTCGAGGAAGACGAACACCGCCGTCAGTTTAGTAACATGGTTATAGGCTTATTTAAGAAAGATATGATCAATCTGCATGAGTGTACAGAACGTGTAGTGTATGTTGGGGAAGAAGCAGAACAGAAAGCGATTGTTTTAAAATATCACGATGGCAAGACATGCCATCGTGGCATTAAAGAAACATTAGTCAGGCTCAGAAGGAATTACTGCTGGAACAAAATGGAGGAGATGGTTACGGCAATAATTAATTCTTGCGTAGCTTGCAGCAAAATGAAATACGACAGAAAACCTATAAAACCGGTAATGCAATTAACGCAAACACAGGACGCTCCATTTCAGGAATTGTTCATTGATCTGTTTTCAATAGAAGGAAAATACTACTTAACTCTTATTGACGCATTCAGTAAGTTAGGCCAAGCTATTGAAATACCTAACAAGTCGACACCAGAAGTTGTAAGAGCCCTGGTGAAGTATTTCTCTTTCTATGGAATCCCTAAAAAGATAAGTTCGGATCCGGGAATAGAATTCAATAACGAGTTAATGAAGGAATTCCTTAGCCTCCACAAAGTAGAACGCCACATAGGTACAATAAATAACCCTAACTCCATGGGGCTTATAGAGCGTTTTCACTCTACACTTATAGAAATATACAGACTAGCCAAATACCAACAAAAGTGCACAGATGCCGCTTCAATCATGACTTACTCAGTCATGGCATATAACCATACTATACACTCCACCACAGGACTCACCCCGTTCGAAGTAGTTTTTGGTCATACAGATACAGATAATCCGTTCAACGTAGAGTTCGAAAAATCATATATACAACAACTAGTTAAAGATCATGAGAAACGAACTAAATTTTTGTATACACATCTGGCAGAAAGGTTAGCAGCTAGTAAAGAAAAGATAAGGCAGAAACAAGGTGGTGAGACTGATATTGAACTTTTACAGGGAAAGACCGTTTTCGTGAAAGACATTAACAAGCGAAAGAGTAAGGACAAGGCTAGATATAAGAAAGCTAAAGTTTTGAATGTAGTTGAAAGGAACGTAGTCCCCATTAAGGTAGACTGTGAGAAAAGAGATACTAAAGCTCCTATTAAAAATATAAAACGCCCTCCACAGGTGGTGTACTCTGACGCTGGTGACGTCGACAGTCGCCCTTCATCTTCAATTACTTGAGAGTAATCCGGGAGTACTGCCGGTAAAAGAAGGACAAGCATATGTGCAAATAGATAATTGGACAATTATTAAAACTATAAATTTAGATAACATATACATAGATTTACATTTTGTCATATCGCAATTCACAGAGTTTAAAAATTTGATAGCTTTAAACAAAACGTTCCCTCATGCATTTATTGGAATTTTAATGCACGCAGAGCATCTACGCGACATGACTATAGATAAATACCACCAATTAATTCCACAGCGATTTAAGAGAGGCATTCTTAACCCATTAGGCTCTCTTATAAAAATTGTGACGGGAAATCTCGATCACGATGACGCTCTTAAATATGATAAAATAACTTCCGAAATAATTCATGACCAAGTTTTTGTTTCAAAGAAAGTAACAGTAGTCTCCAAAATGTTAGACAGCTTTATAAACACTACTGAGTTAATGTATCAGAATTCACTTATTCTTGATAAACGCCTTCAGAAGTTGGAAAAATCATTGCAAGAGACAATAGCTAAAGAAAATAATGTAGCCGTGTCTTCTTATATTCTAGGATTGTATAGTTTATTTATAAGTAACTTTCGTACAATATTTACTAAGTTAAGCGAAGTAGAGACTGCATTAGCACTAAGCAAAAGTTCTATTTTACACCAGTCTATTGTAAACTCTACTGAATTATTAAACCATTTAAAATTGATAAATACCGTTGGCAATTTGGTATATGAACCTAATGAGTCTAATTTAGTCAGAATTGAAGAAACTATTTCTGTAAAGTCATACATTAAGAAAAACCAGATTACGTTTATAATGGAGGTTCCATTAACTGATAATTGTACTTACAACTATTATAAAATGTATTCCTTACCTGTTTTCCATGAACCTGTAAACCAAACCTTAGCTATATTTCCTAAATATCCTTACCTATTGGCGAAAGGAACGACGTACTTGCCTATCGCAACTCCGTGCCGCCCACTCGCCGCTGGAGACCTATTTCTATGCAATGACGACAACAAAGCCCTAAGTATCGGGCCTACTTGCGAAGAACAACTCTTGAAATTTGAAAGTAACCTTACATGCTGCAGACAATATCCTATTTTTATAGAAGACATAAAAGTTCAGAAAATTAACGATGTAAATTGGATACTATTCACAAAATTGAAAACGACGCTTACCAAACGGTGTGCCGATGAAATATTTAAATACCCCGTTTATGGATCATACGTCATGACCCTCGACGAGCCCTGTGACATCGAGATTAATGGCCTTAAAATACGTCATCATCATGTCTATACGGAAATGGATGTCTCGACGCCGCTGCCCATAGTCAACTTACCACCGCTTCCTACGAACGCGAGTTTATCCAGTGCACGCGCACTTAATATGCACGAGATCAATTTAGATGAAGTGAAATACTTGTCCTTTGTGTTAAAAAACAGTGAAATATTCGATAGTGCTATAAACAGAGAAACAGACTCTAGCATCAGTGCTCTAGTTTACGTCGCGTTAGGCCTCGTAATATTAAGTTTTTGTATAATTGTTGTGTATGCTTTTCATTTAAAAATTATTAAATTTTTACGAAATTATCGGAAAAGTCCTAAAATCGAACATTCCGATAATTTCTCTCTTGGGGAGGGAGAAGTTATGCATCCCCCTCGCCCTTCAGCCTTAGACTAGAGGGGGCTTATTCAGCAAACATCGATGCATTTCTTGCGAATGCTGAGTAAGACTTCTGCTAAGACCACCATGTCTATCTAAGTTAACATTAAGCCTTTTGTTCATTTTATTAATTCATTATTATTAAAGCCTCAGTATCGGCAACACGTATTTTTAATCTTAGTTTTTAAAAAACCTTTAGAGTGCTCCCCAAATTTGACTAGATATATATTGACTTGTTGTGTTTACTTATTAATTTATATACACACAGTTCGGAATGCCTTCGATGTAGTGTCGGGTATTTTCGTTATATCTTGGCTTTTGAATCGTTTTGTTATGTCTTATTTCACACTTGGGGTTGCAGGTACTTTTTATGACTTCTAGGCAGCGCCTTTTGAATCCCCCAGTAGACGCTGCCAAGAAGACATAGATCTTTGTGCACCAGTGGACATCGTGGCTTTTGAGAAGAATTCACACAGTAATATTCCATTGGACTGTTCTTAAAGGGCGATTTTAGAATATATATTATATTATTTTTTATGTTTTTATTATATTTTAATTTTAGCTGCGCAATTAGTATTAATAACAAGGCCATTACTAGAGTTTATATTTTAGAGTTTATACCAAATCTGGCTCTCAAAACAGAAGTTTATTCTTAAGCGAATTTGTAACGAATTTATGTCTTTCTCTGTGTTATATTTGCTTTCAAATCATCAGTGTGACCAGATGGTTCATGTTTTGAAGACTATGTTTTAGACGTTATTAGCTCATTAATTTTTTGATGGTAGAACGAACCTATCTAGATTTCCTTTATTGGTTCAATTAAATCAAATTCATCTACATAACTCTGAGCAAAATTCATGACCTCAAGGTATGTTCTGTTACTTCAAACACATATCTTCAAGTAACTTTACACAAGAATTTGGTGTAAGCGAGACACCGAAATGCCTTTACGACCGTAAGTACTGCGAGCATCGTTATTCTAACCACGTATATTATGTAAGGCATTAATTTTAACTTCATACGGGGGAAGTAAAACGCAGCTCGCATTACGGAAACAAGAACTTGAAAAATTCTTTGTTTCTGAAACAACATTATTTTCACAATGGGCAAGTTAATAAGTTACCTAATTTCCTGGCTAATAATCAAGTTACTCTACAAAAAAAGTAATATATCAACAGTTACGGCTCTACAATACCTGATAATGAAATATATACAATAATTTTCAAATAAGTTTAAAAGCAATGTCACGACTTGCTGCTAACGTGCACTCTAACCTTTACTGGCTCGCTTTAGTCATATCAAGGGAGATATAGAACGGTAAAGTATTAAGTTTAGATGCGCCAGGTGGTACATAAAAGAAGGTTATAAGATAAAAGAAAAATATCAAAGCGTTATGAGTTATGAAGCTTTAAATAATATTTGTATTTGTAAGGCGTGAGTAGGGTCAACAGACAGCCTTGTGGAAAAAGTATAATTATCTTTATATAAAAATTACGTGTCACGTTGTTTGTCCGCGATGTACTCCTAAACTACTGAACCAATTTTAAATTTGCACACCGTGTGCAATTTGATCCAAATTGAAAGATAGGATAGCTTATATCTCAATTTATAGTCGTAATTACCCGTGAGAAGCCGGGGCGGGCCACTAGTATTGTATATATTGTACCTTATACATGGTAACTTCACCGAGTTAAAAAAAATTGTATCTAAATTATGATTCAGTGACGTTTTTATAGAGCGCTCTACGTGCATACTTCCTTAAGGCTAGTTTCTTAAGATCGTTTTCCACAAAAACGTAGTTTCCTCATATTTTGAATACCAAGGGTCAAACTCGATAAAATTTGGCATGCATATTTTTGAGCCTAACACCTATGCTTCTGATTTGCCAGTTTTCCCTAAATATAAGTATTTTCATAAATATTCGGAAAAAATATTGTTATAGAAATCTTTATATTCACATTTATGGGTAAAATAATTGATTAATCGAAAAACTGACAAATTAGAAGCATAGATATTGGGCTTAGGGATATACAATTGCACAGAGTTTGAATCTTTGTATGGAAAGCACTACATGCACTCTAGCCTTAAGGCTGCAAATGCGCTAGTATCATAAAACAAAGCCTTTACCGGTGGTGGAGAAAGTTCCTACAACCACCCATCATAGTGAGCTTCACCAAGATGAAACTCACTATGACAATGCTACCAAAAATGAAAAATGCTAATATATCTAGCATAAACCAAAATCGTCATTGTTTTCTGAACAAGAATGATAGTAGGTACAACATGGAAAGTTCTTGAACACAACACTTCAAATCCACACATTTAAATAAAGAAATATTTTCGCTTCGCAGGCTTGTCGATGCCGCTTCCGGCCGTATGCAGGATACGTGTCCAAATGACGCAGGTATGATTCCTTTCGAAAGAGAAAGTAGTGCGACTCAATTAAATATGGACTTGATTTTTGCTAAACTATAAGTTATAATTTATTAAAATCATAATTATAAATTCAAAGGCATTCCATTATAATGAAATAAGTTTGAAGGTTTGCAAAAGCACTTCGGTCAGACGAAGTCTAGAAATACGAATGCGGCCTGCATTATTCCTTATAACGGTTTTAAATTAATAAGCAACAATATAAAAACAACCGTCCGTCACATAAAAATAAAGTTCTTAATCGAACCACGCTACAAACGTCACTGACTGCGAATAGGTCACTCACCCTAAACTAACTGTCCTGTAATTTAGTCAACACCTATTCATTTTTGTAATTCAACGTTCCACATAATTTTCTAAACGCCCAAGAATTCCATAATTGTGGGAAAGACAGTTGGATGCACGGTATATAGTAAGTATAAATAATGTGTTCATCCAAAAGGAGAAAATATAGAATTTGTTATTCCAAAGCATTTATTTATTTACACCTTATTTTATGTTATAGAACAGTTTATTGTAGTTTTCAATAATGCTTTTGACAACATTTAATGCTAATTGCGAACCAGACACTTCTTTATACAGATTATTATTAATGGTACTGTGATTATAAAATAATGTCTATATTAGATGTTTGATGAAACAAAAATCACTCAGTTATGTAAGTAAAATATCTTAAACTTCATTTTAAATTTTATCCGATGATTTTTTCCAAGGAGGTACTTTATATACAATTATACACAAATATAACAAGGTATATAGAATAAAGATAATGCCTTTGTTGTTTCCTTATTTCGAGCATAACATAATTTTAACAGCAATTTGACTTCTTAAGTGAATGAATCCCTTTCATATCTCCTTAAAAAAATTATTATTGTGTATAATGACGTTAAATAATTAACTTCTGGAACATACAATAAAACAAGTGTTTCGATTTATCTTTAATGCATTTCAACCCATCAAAAAACATTATGAACGTATCAGGCAATGCGGTGAGAATAGTAGCATGATCTTCAAAAATTTTTTCTCTGGTAGTATTGCCATATTATTTTATGTTGTATATTTTGACAATCTATTTAAACCATTTTTTGTTACCAATAAACTATACATAATACATTATTAAGACATATGGTATGGACCTTATCAAGTAACAGACTGTTTTGAGCTTCAGCTGAATATATTATGAATATGAGCATTTTGCAAGTTACATTCATAGTTTCGTTCGATGTACTAAGTGGGTGAACATTAAAGTTTTTCAAGCCAGATAAGTTAATGTAGTCTTTCTCGCTAATCCATCACACAGTTATCCGTCATACAAAAAAAAAAAAACAAAAAGATGTTTATCCTTTATTTTTGATTTGTTTATTCAGTAAAAAATTGCAACATATAGCTTTATTTAGGGCAATCTAGATTCTATTCAAATTAAACGCTCACGAGGTCGATCCCCAACCAGATGGACGGATCAGATTAAGGACTCATCAACCGTCAAGTTCCACAACATCGTGCAAGATGCAACGAACAGAAGCCGATGGAGACAGATCATCCGATCTAAGTGCAGACAATCTAACGATGACCACGATCCTCAGTCATGATGGGACGATTACAGAGACAGAGATTCTTTTATTCGACAGCATTATATGTGTCATTCTAGATTACCACAATTATATATATTTTCAATTAACCAATCCGCCAACAACCTAAACCTTTTGAAAACGGAAGATACTAGACTTATAGTCTTAACCCATAAAATTACAAAACAAACATGCTGGGTAAATCGCCGACGAACCAATTAAAAAATGTAAGTAAGCCAAAAACTTAGTTTTTTTTAAAAAATTGGTTTTCGCTTACGTCACATGTAAATTTTTCAAAATACATAATTATTATGAATTTAATTAAATATCGTTGTTCTATTATAATCCACCGACTTGAGTAATCCACCGTTGGATAAGATTTTGTAGGTGCAAGAATAGGTAGTAGATTAGCAAGAAAGTACCGTTATAAGTAAAATTATATGTTAACCGTTAATAGGTCCTTAACACTTTAAAAACACTTAGAAGTTTGTAATACACTTCACGTAAGTGCGCAATGTTTACTTGAATAGTAAATAATAGAAAACAAGTACATAAGAGACAAAACGTTTTCAGATCCCAAGCTGATAATATTCGAACAATATTGTCTTAGTCAACATCATTATTCATCACAAGTACGATATTTACATTTCCAAGTTAAATATAATTTGTATTTACACACGGAGTACATTAATTTACGTGTAACTTCTCGTACAAAATATTTACATTGCTACATATATTAACAACTCCTTTAACTTTGTTATTAAAATTAGATTGGGACCAAGGAATATTGTGTTTATTCTGTTGCTTTGAGGAATACACACAATTTTTTCTTTAAGTACGACAAGATACAAGTTAATGTCCAACTAAACTGACAGAATAAATAATTCTTCTATGAAAGTATAAAGCCCAGTTCAGGCATTTTTTTTCAGTTAAATGAGTAGGAGAGAAAAAAGCGAATATGGTGTACAATTGTACATGTGTTATTTTTTGCATTAATTTTATGTGAACACCACATCTGGACATAGAAAAATACTGAGAATTCCGTTTTATAACAAATACCCGCTCTGTTTTAAGAGAAAAAAATAATTCAACTGTAATTTAATAAAAACTGTTATTGGAAAATTCACCAAAGAAAATGTAATAATCATGATTTGTTACATAAAATTACAATTTTTATTTCGCCAATGCTGTATAAATCAACATAATCTCAATAACTCTTTTGCCACACAAAATTGTCAACAGTATAAAAATTATGAAAGGCTCATTGCAGAATAATATTTGAAAAGTAACCAAATCTAACACTATAACATGAAAAAACAAATTCTATATTCTTGTTAAATAACACACAACTTATAACACACATATTTCTGCTCAAATACTTAAGCACTGATGATTTTCACATGATTTCGGCGGAAAAAAATATTGAATATACAACGCCATTGTATGAAAATATGTGCCTATTTATTTTAGATAAAATATATTCCATCGATGAATTGAAATTTCTAATTTTCGGGCTCCTTTTGTCCACTTTCATTTCCAAATTAACCCCTTTTCATTATTTTCTAATTCGTATCACCCAAATAACATAACATTGGCCTTAAATTGTCAACACTATGACATTTCATGTTTTGTATATGGTTCAACAGTTTATTTGCGTGATTGTAGATAATATCATTTGCGTTATCAAGCCAAGTTATCACATAATTGTGAAACACAAATGTGAGCAGCTCGCACCACGGCTGTCACTTTTCAGCATAATAAATGGTCCCCTAATAGCTATTCCGTGGCAACCTGTATGTTATCGCTGGAACCCCAATCTAATTTAGCGCGAAAACCATTTATTTTTATTTGATATAGGGCATATTCGGAAGCACGTCGGGTCTTCGCCTATGATGCGTCCCGTGATGCCTCAGATGTATCAACGCTTCTCTCATTTTTTGTTCCCTCAACGACCGTATATACTCTTCATCTACTGTATGCCTGTTTTTCCCTTCTCGTTCGGGTTTATTTGGCCTCTCGCCATCCTTAAACAAAACACACCACAGAGACTTGTCTTTGTTGTCCCACAATAACGACTTCGTGTACTCTTTTAATCTTCTACTATTCTCTTCCACGCGCCGCATTGCAATTTCTATCTTAATCAAGTCTTTATAATGATCCGAGACGGGCTCAGTGTTATTACTGATTTCACTTTTAACGGTGCTTATATTAATTCTCGACAAGTAATAATTTTCATACTGTCCGTCGGTGGCCCTCGTTCGCAGTAGCCAAATGACGCTGGCAATAAACATGCACGACACTAGGAAAGTTAATATAAGGAGAGTCAAACGGGATACTACTCTCGGGGACGCACAACTCATATCACTATTTGTTTACTTTTACAGACGCACTTTGTTTGTGACTCGTACATAACGCGTCGGCGTAGCAGTTTTGCTACGAAGCACTACGGGCGTCCGCTTGCTACGTTATGCCGTTATGAACTGCCGCCGCCGTCGCGTCGTCTGTAGAACCTCTACGAACCAACGCAGCGTTTGTACCTCCGTTTATATCAGTCGCAAAATAATGTAGACGGTATCTGAGAATAAGACGATGTTTCTCTCAATCGCTAGTTCATATTATGTTTAGTAAGGTTGATTACGGTCCAGTGCACAAATTATTCATAATGAGCTTTTGTAATTACATAGTTTTACTACTAGATTTCAGCCAGGCAATCAAATTTATACATAGCAAAAGTAGCTACTACGGACAAATATTTTATTTAGTGAGCATGAGCTAGTGTAGCCAGTACGAGTAGAATACCTTAACCATTTGCTCTGTTTATTCAAAGTGTGGTTATACAGTTGTAATTTGCAGTCCAAAGCTGTATCCAAGCTGCAGATGCTTTCAGATCTCTTAGTGTAGGTTTCCTTTGCACTATTGTGCCGCCATTGTGTAGACTTTTTAAATTTTTCCTTAGCTCGAGTAAAATTGCGAGGCGTTTTGCAAGCCTTTGAATGTTTTAACACGTTTAGCAAGAGGCTTTATCTGCCTTGTTTTAAGGAAACAAAGACTTTTTATACAATTCCTTTGGAGTTTAGCACAATAAAGTATTTTTATTAAAAATAATTAAAAAACAAATCAGATAAGTAGGCGAAAGAATCTTTTAAAATATTAAAAGCATTTAAAACATTGTGTTTGCCGAGCACTGTATTAAACTTATGTTCTGGTTATTCTGACTATTTTTATTCTAATTTCAATTTAGAACACAGTCATAGTAGTAGTCTTGTACAATACACGTACATCTCCCTTATTACACTACTTTTGGGCAGTCTTGTACTGGAAAATCGTATGGAAAAAAGACCTTTATTTCTTCCATACGAACAAGCCATGACTTATACATCAAAGTGATGTCGAATAGATGTACCAACATACCCGCATGTAAATGCCTAGATCACCCGATAAGGTTCTGTTTTAAGGCTTAATTCCGTAAATTGGCTGTAAAGGCGTCGGCGATAACGATCATGTCGCCACTGCAATTACAAGGCAGGTTTTTCTGTTCACAAGGCTATACTTAACGTAATTATAGAGCAAATACGCCGACTCATTGTAACTCAATAGAAGTGGAGTGAAAAATGTCCTTTTAACATTTTCGGTTTATTTTAGAGACGCCATCGGCTTAGTAATAACTAAAATGTCATGTTTTATTTTCTTAGAAAGTACAGCCTTAAACAAAAGCATGCTATTTAAAAATCCCGAGCAACAGCTGTATTTTACTTACTTCCAATAAATGCGAAAAATTCACAATGCGAGGCGCATACCTTAATTTTAGGGTCCAGTACCCAAGGGGTAAAAATGGGACCCTATTACTGAGACTTCGCTGTCCGTCCGTCCGTCCATTTGTTACCAGGCTGTATCTCAAGAACGGTGATAGGTAGACAGTTGAAATTTTCACAGATGATGTATTTCTGTTGCCGCTATAACAACAAATACAAAAAGTTGGCAGAGTGCGAGTCGGACTCGCGCACGTTAAAACAAAAACGGTTGAAATATGAAGTCTAATGTTTTATAGCTAATGGTATGGAAACCTTCATGCGCGAGTCCAACTCGCACTTGGCAGATTTTTTTATTTCATATATTTTCATGATCATCCGATCGTGATGACTATTTTTATTGTGAGGTCATACAACTCCAAATAAGTCCCATTTATACTTTGGCTATTCAGTTTTGTAGTTATACTCAACTGAAAAAAAGTATTTGCGAAAATGGCTAAATACCCTGATAATTTGAAAGTGATTGACAGAATTAATCCAGTGCGCTGTATAAAAGAGAATATGTTTTGTTGTTATATCTGTAACTAATTCTTAGGCACATAAAAATGTGTTATACAATTAATTTGAAAATTTAAATACATACATACATATATATAAATCACGCCTCTTTCCTGATGGGGTTGCCAGAGACCACAGATTCCTACTTACTACGATCCATACATATCTCTTTCGCTTCATCTACACTCATCAATCCTTTTATACATGGGCGTCGGTTTAAGGTTAACTATAATTTAAATAGTTTTAATTATGTTATTGACTTAATGCTAACCTTATATGCTAGATTCTATAAGTTATCAAACTTATAGAGAACAGTATGTCTATAGTAATGTGAGAATATAAGATAACATTTTGAAATGCTGTCAAAATCAGTTCCCTGTGTGTGTACTACGTGAACATAATAATATGAAAGAATCATACAAATTAATTAATTATATGTAGAGCTTTAATGCTTAAAAAGAATTTGTTTTCTTTGGAATATCAATGCAAGATGCATCAGTTATTTATTGTATTTTCTATGAATCAAGCACATACATTCTTTTAGTATAAAAGTGGGGTGAGGGTTTAATTGGACATAATAGTAGATGCTTCGATGCCAGGGGATATTTTAGCTTGAGTTATCATCTTTTTAGTAGGATAAAGAAGCCTGTTTTTTGAAATTCTTAGACTGCGTTATTGCCAATGTTGGTTTTTTTTTAAATAATACCTGCTAAAGCAACCGTCCTACAAAACTATAACGAAAGGACGCACGGTGAGATGTGTTTTCACGAGATCTACTCTACTCGTATTCATTTCGCATGATCAAGTGGTTTATTTAATAACTTAATGAATTTTTCAACTTGAAATCATAAACTTGAATAACGACATTATTAAAGATGATTCAAATTGAAATCAAATCTCTGAACTTCATTATTGTATTTGCCATAAGCCGAGATCAGAACAACTAATGGAATATAAACATTTATTTAAATTTACGAAAAACAAAAACCTAATAAAGAAATATAATGAGTTTAAAAGAATATTTTTCCATTGTCTACGTCGAATGATCTTACGCGTCGCACTGTCACAGCCTGCAAGGGGCCACAAAGCGGCCATCTTGCGATTGTCCAGAGAACTAACCCAGCGGTAGTTTTCAAGAAGCGTGTATGTGTCGTTTTTTTCCGTCTATGTAATAGTTATGCCGCTGCATGCAAAAAACTGCGTTTTTGCTCAACGTGGCATTCATTTTCATTTCTGTGATTTCCAGGCAAAAACGGCAGGCAAACTTTTAAATGATATTCATAAAAAGCTTTAAAATGCAGACCGGTATTCCCATTTACCTAGCTTAAAAACTTGTTTCAAAGACGTACTCTGAATATGAAAGAAAGCTCACAGTTTGCTGGCCAAGCTGTCGGTTTGTTGCAACATACAAGTATGCAAAAAAGACCATGTTACGAGAAGGAGTCGCAATAATGTACGATTATTATATAATTTAATTATTATATATACACAATATCAAAATGCCTTGACATTTGACACTCAGACCACCGCTTTTTTTTATTGCAAGAAGTCTTGAACATGTATGCATTGCCATAAATGTGTTATGGTACTGAGACGTGGACTTTCACTTTGGCTCACGGAGTAGCTTATTTATCTATAGTAAGAAGAAAATCTGCCGACCAGCACCTAATAGCATGTTTTGACAGCTGTCCTTGAGGGACCATTCCTATTCTAGATAAAGTCTGTTTACCATCCCTAACCACAATATCATTTAGCAACAGATGAGATTGGTGATCATACGCTAACCGGGAATATATCAGTTGTGAAAAAAGGAAACAGAAAAATGTATTGAGTAGTTTACAACTTTACGAGTGACTAAAAGACAAAGTTACTAAGAACTTTATTAATGAGAAGTTTAATGACGAAAAACTACGTCATTTGACTTTATTAAAAAGTAAACTAAACTGATGGTATGCACACTTTTATACTTAAAATCAAAACAAATATCACATTCTAAAGTTTTTCTCATGAGCGGTCGCATGTTAAGCGAACGGGAAATGAAATTACGTGGGTTCAGCTCCGTAAAAAGTATTATGTATATTTTTTTTGCTTCTATGACGTTATGTGGAAGGACTTTTTTGCTTAAAATAATAATGTACGGACCTTATTTTTGTGTAGCTAAAGAGAAGTAACGATAAACTTGCAAGTTACCATCCCAAAAGTAACTACAACAATATAAATAACTGAATTGTGTAAGTTCCAGAATAAATAAATGTCTCAAAATTTAATACTTACTTACTTATATACTTTGCGATAAACCTTAGATTGTAGTGAAATATTGGCGGTTTCGCCTTTGACTCACCATGACAGAAATGAAATTTAAATACCAACTTTTGCTTACCTTAATATTACGATACAAAACTTTATAACTTATAAGGTCCATGTTATTATGTCACAGTATTCGGCAATAGTGTTTAAAATCAAGAATTCATAATATTTTTTAAATTTATATTTGATATAACTCCAGTTTAGGTGCTAATGAAAGAATAATAATAAAGTTATTTACAGTGAAAGGTTACAAAAGCTAAAGTCTGGACCAGTCTCCACTTGCAGCATCCATTCACGTGTGTTAACTTGCATAGCATCGATCGCCCTTCTCAACCATATTAAAGAGAAGTGGGTAATTCACCAAATCATACAAGCAACGGCCTAGTAACAGTCTAGTATCGATCGCCCTTCTCAACCATATTAAAGAGAAGTGGGTAATTCACCAAATCATACAAGCAACGGCCTAGTAACAGTCTAGATTAGACTGTTCCTAGATTCTACCTGAGAGAGCTTCAATAATAATAATAATAATTTAAATTTTAATAATAATAATAATTTTAATTTTCGAATTTGCAGCTTTCTGATACAATAACTTTCAGATCTCTCTCCGAAGTCGAGTCCTACAAGTACCTCGGTATGTCAGAGTCGTTGGGTATTTCGGTAGATGACATCAAGGAATCGGTAAAGGAACGCTTCTTTTACCGCCTGACAAAAGTACTTAAAAGCTTTTTGTCTGGTGGCAACAAGACGCGCGCCTTTAACGGTTGGGTGATGCCTCTACTGATATACTCCTTTGGCATCCTGAAGTGGACGCAGACTGAGCTGGACGCCCTGGATAGAAAAGTCCGTCAACTGCTCACTTTGCATCGCATGCTACACCCGCGCTCGTCAGTTATGAGACTGTACATTCCACGGAAATGGGGAGGTCGTGGCTTTTTAAATGCCAAGAGCCTTCACAACCGTGAAGTGTGCAGTCTCAGGGATTATTTCCGTAACCACGAGTGCGGGATGCATCGTGATGTCATGACGGTTGACAAAGGCTTCACACCGCTCTCCTTGGCGAACGATAACTGGCGCAAACCAACGGTGCTGAGCACTGATGACCGCAAGGCAGTATGGAAAGGCAAGGAGCTGCACGGGAGGTTCTTTCGGGCCCTTACAGGGCCTGATGTGGACTTACTCGCTTCGGTGAACTGGCTACGCTTCGGAGACCTCTTTGGAGAAACCGAGGGTTTTGCCTGTGCAATTGCAGACGAAGTAATGATGACGAACAACTATCGGAAATATATCCTGAAGGACGGTACGGTCGACATTTGTCGAGCATGCCGCCGTCCCGGAGAGTCACTCAGGCATATCATTTCCGGTTGTTCGCATCTTGCTAACGGCGAGTATTTACACAGGCACAACCAAGTAGCCAGGATCATCCACCAGCAACTTGCCCTTCAATATGGCCTTGTCGAGTCAGAGGTGCCGTACTACCAGTACGCACCGGCGCCAGTTCTCGAGAATGGTCGTGCACTGCTCTACTGGGACCGCTCTATCATCACGGACAGGACTATTGTTTGCAATAAGCCTGATATCGTGGTGGTCGACCGATCCCAGCGCCGGGCAGTGCTTGTCGACATCACCATCCCACATGACGAGAACCTCGTGAAGGCCGAGAAGGACAAAGTCAGCAAGTACCTTGACTTAGCTCACGAGGTAACCGCCATGTGGGATGTTGACTCGACGATCATTGTCCCGATAGTCGTTTCGGCGAACGGCCTAATAGCGAAGAGCCTCGACCAACACCTCAAGAGGCTCTCACTAGACGGTTGGATCAAGGGTCAGATACAGAAGGCAGTGATACTCGACATGACTCGCATTGTCCGAAGGTTCCTTTCTCTGCAGTCCTAACCGCTGGTAGCTTAGGCCCTGCCCCGCTGCTGGCGGCATCCTAGTTTTAAGTTTTTTATGATATTTATTTTTTATATATGAATGTTGTAAAAAATTTAAAATTATGTTATTAAATAAATAACGTGAATAATAATAATAATATTTATTTGCTTAAAATGTCGGTACACAAAGATGGATAATATATTCAGTAAGGTATTGTTCCTGGTACATTTTGCCGCATAGCAGCGTGCAAATTATTGAGTTATATTTAAAATTTGATTATTATATAATACAATTAAAATGTCATGAATACTTAATATCTAATTAATTTTAACATATGTGTCTATATAAATTTGGTAATTCTGAGACTGAGTAAAATGGTCTCTCTATCAGCCATAATTTTAACTTACTAAGGAATCTACGGGTTGGTAATTTTTTTATTTCTTTAGGTATAGCGTTGTAGATACGTATACACATAACGTAACAATTTTTTTTATATAATGCTGTTTTTGGCACTTTTGGTAATACAATTCTGTCTGAATTCCGAGTATTTCTGGGAAACATTTCTTTAGCTGTAATGAATAGCTCTGGATGCATTTTTACAAATTTGGCAGCCTCTAGAATATACATACAGGGTACAGTTAGTATACGAAACTCTTTGAAAAGTGGTTTACATGATTGCCATGGAGGTATGCCAGCAATAGCTCTGACACATTTTTTCTGTGCCAGTAGCACTTTGTGTACCTCTGTTGAGTTACCCCACAATATAAGGCCGTAATTAAGTACAGACGATACATATCCATGATATGCAGTTAGTACTGTTTGTCTAGTAGATGTTTTCCGTAATTTGTAAAGTACATACGAAAATCTATTCACTTTATTGCACACTTTGGATACATGAGCTTTCCAATTTAAATACTTATCTAAAGTAATACCTAAGAAGTTGGTTTCGTCTACTTCTGAAATTTGCTCACCATCATAATAAACGGTTAATTCTTTATGAGTACTATTATAGGTACGAAACTGGATGAAATTAGTTTTAGTCAGATTAACACTAAGATTGTTATTGTTAAGCCATTCGATTATCGAATTAATGGAAACGTTTATGTCATCATTGTAATTAGAAATATCAATATTTTTTTTACAAGTCATAATAAGTGAAATATCGTCAGCAAATAAAATACAAGGGTTCAAAGTTACGTCAGGTAAGTCATTGATATATAATAGAAACAAGAGAGGTCCTAAAACACTGCCCTGTGGTACTCCAAAATTATTCATTTCATAAGTCGACCTGTACATTTGGAGTTCCTTAAAATCGTTAATATTTGGCACTTCTACAGCTTGTTTTCTATCTTTCAGGTAAGATTCTAGCCAAAGTAGCGCAGGTCCACGAATGCCATATTTGTCAAGTTTAGTCAAAAGAAGCTTATGGGACACAAAATCGAAGGCTTTAGACATGTCAAAGAATATAACAGTTACTAATTGACCAGAATCTAAATTGTCTATAACCCTACTAACGAGATCGAAACATGCAGAAGTCGTAGATTTGCCCCTTTGAAATCCATATTGTTCCATTTTTAAAATTTTATGTTTTTCTACAAAATTGATAATACATTTATGCATCGCTGATTCAAATATTTTAGATAAAATTGGAATTAGCGTTATGGGTCTATAATTATTTATATCTGATTTATCTCCCTTTTTGTAAAGCGGCTTTACAATAGAAATCTTTAGTAAGCTGGGAAAGCAACCTTCGTTAAACGACAAATTTATTAAATGTGTCAATATTGGGGTGATTTGAAAGGAACAAGCTTTAATTACTTTTGTAGCAATTTCATCATAACCTTCAGCATTTGTATTTTTTAAATTCATGATGATTTTGAAAGTGTCATCAAAGCTCAATGGTCTTAGGTAAATACTACTGCATATGCTTGCTTTACATGTATATAGCTCAGGCCTGGTTTTTATTAAATGTTTCTGCTATATCGCTAGGATCTGTCAGTAGAATGTCACCTTTTTTTATGTTAGAGATAACTCCTGAGTTTTGTATTCCTCCTGATTCGTGTTTAATAAGCTGCCAAGCAGTTTTGCAGACATTTTTTGAGTTGCTGAGCATTTTCGAATTGCGATTCTTTATAGATTGGTCAATACAGCGACGAAGCAATTTCGAGTATATTTTATAGTCCGTTTTTTTTGCTGTACAATTATTTATATAATATTTGTAGCGCAATGAACGTTTTGTTTTGCAGCTAACTTTGAGGCCTTTTCCGTATTTAACTTTAGTGTCCCTTCGATTCGATTGAGAGATTCAATCGAATCGAAGTTACAAAGGAGTGCGTCAGTGAGGTCTAAGTGCTGAAGAGCGTAACACTACCGACTTGGCGGTACGCCTTACAAGTGATGATTGGTATAATGTACGTAGTATCTACTGATATAAATTTCTAACAATTTATATATCGGTTTCCACGTTTTACTGGGATGGATTTTGAATGTTGATTTCAGTCTTGAAATTTACAACGAATTATTCTTGGTAAAGAGTGACGTCATTATTAATTAACGGGCCGCCAGGGGTGCTATTGGTGACACCTGACAATGTTGCGATTACGCAATTGCAGTGCAGTACACCAAAAGTCTAATGGGGACACTTATTTCTTAATACCCGTGTTATAAAATCGACTTCACTACCCCACGTCTGAACAAAGAGTGTCCTAGCACGCCATCTTCTTCTCACACATTTTTTGCAGTTGGCCTTGTGCAGTTGGCGGAAATACCGTGTGAAAACATGTTTCCGGTGGCCATTTTTATTTAAAAAAAAGTAGGGCAAAATAAGAAAGTCAAAATGTCTTCTTTTAAATTTTTGGCACAGAGTAGAAAATATCGGAAATCATGACATAAGGAAGTCAAAATGTCTTTTAAAGTCTTGGCACAGATTAGAAAATATCGGAAATCATGACATTAGTAACCATAATATCCATCCAAACAAGTGTTTTAATGTAATAAATAAAATTTCATAATGCAACTCTTTTTTTCAAAAAAAAAACATTTTCAGGCACGCAACTTTTACTACAACAGCACCGTGTTTAAAAAAGAACTGTTATACGAATTCACGTAGTATTCCGCCATTTTTGTTTGATAAAGGTATTGCAAAAATGTAATAATTCAAGTGCATTTCAATAATGTTACTATGCAAAATGATTTGTTTAGAGTTCTTATAAGACTGTACACTAGGATTTCAGTTTTTTTTATAGAGGATTCATATCATGGGTGTATATAAAGTCTTGTATGCAACTGTACATAATTAGGTATAACTAGTATAAATTAATTAAAAAAGTAAAAAACCCGTCTTCAAATTATTTATTTTCGTAAAGCGATTTATCGTTCCATTGAAATTAAAACTACAAGTTACAAACTTAAATATATTTATGGAATCGTTTTTTACAGCTCTTCACTTTGCTATCCCACGCGATGGGTTTGAAAGAAAAATATTTTATTACCTCATAATATGGGGTCTTAAGGCCCTTTTTTAGTCAATCAGTAGGTAAATTTAGCGTCCGAGAGTTGCGGGCTATTGACACTACGCAGCGTTGCGCTCTAGTCGCACAGCGCGCGTCAGGACTCACATCGCTCGCTCGATGTCCCCAGCCGCACGCTATTAGCGTCACAGTGTAACTTAAAAAGTTGATCAACTGTAGGTATCGTAGCTACTAAATCCAGAACTGCATCTAAATAATTATTTTGTTCTGGTGAAAATTTTTATTCGCTTATAGAATAAAAATATTCGTTTCATACTAAGTACCTATTTTTATTAGATTTTGTTCGGATACATTGTTTTTAGGGTTCCGAGCCCAAAACGCAAAACGGAGCCGTATTTATGAGTGCCCGAGTTCTGTCTGTATGTCCGTACGTAAGTCATTGGTCTTTAGCTCGTAAATGGAATGAGTAACAAACCTGAAATTTTGATATATTGTGTAGAACGTTTACCGAAACAAAAGATGAATAATACACTAGACTTTATTTATTTTCATGGTACCGAATTTAACAAGTTATTGCATATTACAAAATTACAAATTTATGAGAGAAAAAATTATAGTCATGTGCGGGATTCGAACCCGCGTCCATCCACCCCTTTAGCCGGGGTATGCTCTAACCAATTGAGCTAACATGACACAATGACTCATAACTGTAATTCTTGCTCTCATTCTTCAACCATCGTAATGGGATGGAGCGACACCTATAGTCCAACTTGCGTTGTACTACAAACAAGACCAATTTTGCAATTGGTTTTAAACTTGTAAATGATGACGCAACCTTATAATTTAAATATTGTTAAGTTTGCAATAATGCCTGCTAAGCGAATTACATTACAAAATTACAAATTTATGAGAGAAAAAATTATAGTCATGTGCGGGATTCGAACCCGCGTCCATCCACCCCTTTAGCCGGGGTATGCATGTACAACGCAAGTTGGACTATAGGTGTCGCTCCGACTGGCTTACGCTCGTCGCATGCTGACATGATGAGGGCTCTCGAAAGGAGGATCGGGGGATCCTTCAGTCGGTCGAACAAGCCCCGAGCCGAATGGCGTTTTTGAGTCTTCTATAACGTCGAAGACGGAGGGAGAGTAAAATCCGACACGGGCCTTAACGAGCAACCGCACTGAGGGGTCACGAATGCGCGTCGAGCGATCTCGTAAACCCCTTTGCAATGCGCAGTGAAGAAAACCGCAGAGTTTTAGTGGGTATGCTGCCCTTCTGGTAGTGAGTCCCACATTACCACCCTAGTCCCCCCGGCATTAGTGGTATCCGTAATGGATTACTCTGCGAAAAAAAAAAAAAAAAAAAAACAATAGGTGTCGCTCCATCCCATTACGATGGTTGAAGAATGAGAGCAAGAATTACAGTTATGAGTCATTGTGTCATGTTAGCTCAATTGGTTAGAGCATACCCCGGCTAAAGGGGTGGATGGACGTGGGTTCGAATCCCGCACATGACTATAATTTTTTCTCTCATAAATTTGTAATTTTGTAATGTAATTCGCTTAGCAGGCGTTATTGCAAACTTAACAATATTAAAATAAAGTTATTGCATACTTTTCAATGATTAGTGTACCTACCTATGTTTTTCTGGAGGGGTTTATTCCTGGAATTAATTTTTCAACGTAATCCAAGTGAGGAAAGTTACTCCGATTTGGATGAAATTCAAAATCTAGGTTGTTCTGGACGTCTTTATTCCGAATTTGAAATTTATTTTCTGATGTCATCTGCCAAGTGAAGAAAGTTACTCCGATCTGGCTGAAAATCGATATCTAGGTTGTGCTGGGCGTCATTATTCCCAATATGGATTTATTTTTTCAATGTCGTCTGCCAAGTGAATTAAAGTACTCCGATTTGGCTAAAAATTTATATCTAGGTTGTTGTATACGTTATTATTCCAAATTCGGAATTTGTATAACGATAACGTCTGCCAAGTGACAAAAGTTACTTCTATTTAGCTGAAAATGAAAATCTAGGTTGTTCTGGACGTTCTTATTCTGAATTTGGGATTGATTTTTCGTAGTCGTCTGCAAAGTGAAGAAAGTTACTCTGATTTGGCTGAAAGTCGACATCTAGGTTGTGCTGGGTGTCATTATTCCCAATTTTATTTCTGCAATGTCGTCTGCCAAGTGAAGAAAAATACATCTGATTTGGCTGAAAATTGATATCTAGGTTGTTGTAGACGTTATTATTCCAAATTTGGAATTTGTATAACGACGACTTCTGCCAAGTGAAAAAAGTTACTTTTATTTGGCTGAAATTCAAAATCGAGGTTGTTCTGGGCGTTCTTATTCCGAATTTGGAATTTAGTTTTCGATGTCGTCTACCAAGTGAAGAAAGTTAGTCCGCTTTGGCTGAAAATTGATATCTAGGTTGTGCTGGGCGTCATTATTCCGGAAAATCAAATGTTAATTAAAACCCAAATTTTCAGCCAAATCGGAGTTACTTAAATCATTTTGCAGACGTCATCGAAAAATAAATTCCAAATTTGAAATAAGGACGTCCAGAAAAACCCCTTTATCGATTTTTGGCTGAAAATGGAAATCTCGGTTTTTCTGGACGACTATATTGCAAATTTGAAATTCATTTTTCGATGACGGCTGCCAAGTGAAGAAAGTTACTCCGATTTGGCTGAAATTCATAATCTAGTTTGTTCTTGACGTCTTCATTCCGAATTAGGAATTTATTTGTCGATGACGTCTGCCAAGTGAATAAAGTTACTCTGATTTGGCTGAAAATGGAAATCTCGGTTTTTCTGGACGTCTGTATTTCAAATTTGAAATTTATTTTTCGATGTCATCTGCCAAGTGAAGAATGTTACTTCGATTTGGCTGAAAATCGACGTCTAGGTTTTTCTGGACGTTCTTATTCTGAATTTGGAATGAATTTTTCGATGACGCCTGTCAAGTGAAGAAAGTTACTCCGATCGGGCTGAAATTCATAATCTAGATTGTTCTTGACGTCTTAATTCCGAATTTGGAATTTATTTTTCGATGTCGTTTGCCAAGTGAAGAAAGATACTTCTATAGGTAGATAAGTTTTTTTGGACGTCTGTATTTCAAATTTGAAATTTATTTTTCGATGTCGTCTACCAAATGAAAAGAGTTAGTCCGATTTGGCTGAATATCGATATCTTGGTTAACCTGGGCGTCATTATTTCGGATTTGCATTTATTTTTCAACGTCGTCTGCAAAGTAAAGAAAAAATTTCAACTTGACCGATTCAAATTTAGAATTTTAATTTTTCAGCCAAATCATTTTTCAGCCAAATTGGAAGACCTTCTTTCACTTGGCAGACGTCTTCGTAAAACGAATTCCAAATTCAGAATAAAAACGCCCAAAGCAACCTAGGTATCGATATTCAGCCATATCGGAGTAACTTTTTTACTTGGCAGACGTCATTAAAAAATAAATTCCAAATTTAGAATAATGACGTCCAGAACAACCTAGATTTTAAATTTCAGTCAAATCGGAGGACCCTTTTTACTTGGCAGATGACATCGAATAATAAATAACAAATTCAGAATAAGAATGACTAGAACAACCCAGATACCGATTGGTAGCTAAATCGATGTATCTTTCTTCACTTTGCAGACGTCATCGAAGAATAAATTCCAAGTTTGGAGTAAGGACGTCCAGAAAAACCTAGGTATCAATTTTCAGCCAATACGGAGTAAATTTTTCACTTGGCAGATGATATTGAAACAATAAGTCCATATTGGGAATAATGATGCCTAGCACAACCTTGATACCAATTTTCAGCCAAATCGGATTAACATTCTTCCCTTGGCAGGCGTCATCGAAATATTTATTCCAAATTTAGAATACAGACGTCCAGAAAAACCTAGATATCGATTTTCAGCCAAATCGGAGTAACTTTATTCACTTGGCAGACGTCATCGAAAAATGAATTCCAAATTTGGCATAATGACTTCCAGAAAAACCTAAGTATCAATTTTCAGCCAAATCAGAGTAACTTTCTACACTTGGCAGGCGTCATCGAAATATTAATTCCAAATTTAGAATACAGACGTCCAGAAAAACCTAGATATCGATTTTCAGCCAAATCGGAGTAACTTTATTCACTTGACAGACGTCATCGAAAAATTCATTCCAAATTTGGCATAAGGGCTTCCAGAAAAACCTAGGTATCATTTTTCAGCCAAATCGGAGTTACTTTATTCAGTGGGCAGATGATATCGAAACAAGTATTGACTGCAAGTTATTTATTTTCGCTAAGCGATTTATCGTTACATTGAAATTAAAACTGCAATGTAATATATATTTATGAAATTGTTTTATAAAGGTTTTCATTCTGATACCCCACTCGATGGGTTTGGAAGAAAAATTTTTTTTTACCTCACAATATTGGGTCTAAAAAATCCGCTAGTTTGTTTTTAATTTTTTTTTATTTACCTAGTGTCACTTGGGTTATCAAGAGGAATCTAACGATATCTCTTTCATAAACATCGGTCAAGCCGTTTAGAAGTTATGGTGGAATAAAGAAACTCACAAACATACATACATGAACCCTGAAAACATAACTCTCCTTTTTTAGGCAGTCGTGTAAAAATAAGTCCATTTGGGAATCATGACGCCCAGCACAACCTTGATATCAATTTTCAACCAAATCAGAGTAACTTTATTCACAAAATTTCTGGTTCTCAAGGACAAGTTGCAAGTGCCCGTTCTTCTCGCAGTGGCTCTATAATTTTTGTTTGCTGAACGTGGCAGTACAATGTAGTATATTTCAATATTAAAATTTGTAATTGACCTTCATAAGAGCGTCGTAGACGCCTAAATTGAATAAATGATTTTGACTTTGACTTTGACTTTTGACTTCAAGGACACATAGCGGTACACACTGATAAGTGCTTGGCAACAGATTTTCAACTTGAGCGTGGTAGATAGCAGGGCACTCATTCGCAAGATGCCCTGCCACAATGTAAAATTAATGGTTCTTAAGGACACATAGCGGTACACACTGAAAAGTGCTTGGCGACAGATTTTCTTCTCGAGGGTGGTAGCTAGCCAGGCGCGTATTTGCAAAATGCCCTACCACCATGCAAAATTAATGGTCCTCAAGGACACATAGCGGTACACACCGATAAGTGCTTGGGGACAGATTTTCTTCTCGAGATATCTAACCAGGCCAAAACTATAGCTGAATTAGAAAATGTGGCTTCATACGTTACTAATAAATAACAAGCTCTATCTATTGGTATAATTTCCACATGGTTTGATGATAGTATCTTTTAGTTCCAGTCATTTAAAAACCGAAATGGTGTCATGTTTGTTAATTTTTTTTATCGAAGAAATTGTTCATAATCACGTTTTCGGCTTCATACGTTTATGGAGAGTATGTTCAACTTTATGTAAATGATTTTATTTAATCTAAATTTTCAGTGCTATTTGAGTTACAGATTTTAAAAAATGTTTAAAATAACTACAACAGGCCCTTAAATGGGCCAGTCTGTTTTTTTATTTTTTTTATGTACCACTTGGGTTGTCGAGACAAAAATTAACGATATCTCTTACGTCAAAATCGGTTAAGCCGTTTAGAAGTTATGGTGGAATAAAGAAACTCACAAACATACATACATGAACCCTGAAGACATAACTCTCCTTTTTTAGGCAGTCGTGTACAAACACGAATGTGAGTTTTGCCTCGTGTGATAATAGTATCACGTGAACCTTATTATACAACAATTGCATAAATAACTGTAAAAATAGCATGTCTATCTATACGTTAATGGAGATTTCAAATTACTTCTGTGTATTCAAAAACTAATCTGTGATTAAAGGCAATGCTATAATTGAAACCATAATTGAGAGGGTACCTTCTATTTATTGCATTAGTTATGATTACTAAGTATTTACTGTTCAGCGTGCTATAATATAGTTATTCAGGTGATTTTGTATAGTTGGTGGAATCTTAAATGAAAATATTTCAAATACGTACAAGCTTGTCAATCCCTTCTAATTAAAGCAAAATTATTTGTTACACAGTTACATTACAAAATTACAAATTTACGAGAGAAAAAAATATAGTCATGTGCGGGATTTGAACCCGCGTCCATCCACCCCTTTAGCCGGGGTATGCTCTAACCAATTGAGCTAACATGACACAATGACTCATAACTGTAATTCTTGCTCTCGTTATTCAACCATCTATCGGGATGGAGCGACACCTATAGTTCAACTTGCGTTGTACTATAAACAAGACCAATTTTGCATGTAATTCGCTTAGCAGGCGCGGCAAACTTAACAATATTAAAAAAAAATATAAGGTTGCGTCATCATTTACAAGTTTAAAACCAATTGCAAAATTAGTCTTGTTTGTAGTACAACGCAAGTTGAACTATAGATGTCGCTCCATCCCGATACGATGGTTGAATAACGAGAGCAAGAATTATAGTTATGAGTCATTGTGTCATGTTAGCTCAATTGGTTAGAGCATACCCCGGCTAAAGGGGTGGATGGACGCGGGTTTGAATCCCGCACATGACTATATTTTTTTTTTCTCTCGTAAATTTGTAATTTTGTAATGTAATTCGCTTAGCAGGCGTTATTGCAAACTTAACAATATTAAAAAAAAACAGTTACATTAGTTATATTAAACTAAAAAATTATTTAAAAACATCGACCAATTCTGATCATTTCTATTGGTAACCTATTAATAGCTCTAATTTTTATTATATGTGGGCGCGATAAGTCCTGAACTGACGTCCCGCATGGGGTGTATATGCATTCAGCCATCAGCTACCCTAGCCCACCCAACCCCTTGATGAATCGGAGTATGGCCTTAGGTCGCTGGTACAATTTGTCTTAGTTGGTTTGTGTTTTTTTTTTTGCCTGATAGGTAAGCCTTTGACCACTATCTCACCTGATGATAAGTGATGATGTGGTCGTAGATGTTGTTCAGTCTAACCTAGAATTACTGGCTCTCAAGGACAGCTGCCGGAACACACCGTTAGGTGCTTGGACAGATTTTCTACTTGAGGGTGGTAGCTATAGCTAGCCAGGCGGGCATTCGCAAAATGCCCTACCACCATGCTATAACGACTGCTATCCTAAGACAACAACCGGGACCGACGGCTTAACGTGCCCTCCGAAGCACTCAGTAGTAATGTCACCAGCGGTCACCCATCCAACTCATGACCGAGGTGGACGTTGCTTAACTTTGCTGATCGTATCAGAACGGCTAAGCAGACTTCGCTACGAGCGCTTTAAACGTTTGTGGATGGTCCCGAGTCAATGGAGTCATTCTCATTTTGCAGTAAGTATAGTGTAATAGTAGTTACTTAGTGTTCTTATCTCTCGATCTTGTACTGACATAATAGTTTTAATACATAATAGTTTTAATTAATGGCAATGTCCCATAATTATACCAACCGTAAGTAGGTCTCCTCTTTTTATTTTACCAAATTGTTTGAGATTTTCTCTAATTATTCCTTGAATCACTGTAAGTACCGAGAAACTTATATACTCGTACATATAACTATGACATAAAAATGTACGAGTAGTTCCTAACGTTCCATAAAACGCAAAGTCAAAGTCAAAATCATTTATTCAATTTAAGCGTCTGCGACGCTCTTATGATCAATTACAATTTTTAATATTGAAATATACTACATTGTACTGTACTGCCATGTTCAGCAAACAAAAATTATAGAGCCACTGCGAGAAGAACGGGCAAGAATCTTGGGGCCATTCTTTTAAACGTTTTTTAACAATGTGTTACATACTATATAGTAAAATTATTACAATATGTATTAACATTATGTAGGTGACAGGCGCTAGCTTGGCAGAGGCGAACCAGTCCAAGCATTCTTGTCGTTGAAGTAATCACAAACTGTGTAGTAAGATTTCTTTATCAAAATGTTCTTCACGTGCAAATTTAATTTTCTTTCTGTGAGCGTTGTAATATGTTTGGGCACTTTATTATAAAACCGCACTCAATTGCCTAAGAAGGACCTTTTATTTGTCTTTGCTAATCTAAAACCTGGCACCTCTATGTTATCTATATTTCTAGTGTTATAATCGTGATTGTCACTGTTTGATTTAAATTTACTAATTTTTTTACATATATACATAATATTTTCAAATATATACAGACTCTGTAAAGTTAAAATATAAATTTCTTTAAAAAGATCTCTCAGAGATTCCCTAGGATCCATTTCATATATGGCTCGAATTGCACGCTTTTGTAAGATAAAGATTGTCTCTATCTCAGCAGCAGCTCCCCATAGCAATACATCATATGACATAATACTGTGGAAGTATGCGAAAGAAACAAGCCTAGCAGTAGCTACGTCTGTTAGCTGTCTTCTCTTACGAACTGCATATGCAGCAGAACTAAGTCTTCCGGATAGATCATGTATCTGTGGATTCCACTGTAAAGATGAATCCGTTTTGTTTCCAGAAAGACTGTCGCATTGTCAAAACGCAGTTTGTTAAATAAAAAGAGTAGCAGTTAGCTTGAAAGTTTGATATAGGATAAACTTGATATGCCTACTAAAGTTTCATATAAACTTATTTAATTTAGAGCAAGCAATTCTAAGCCACCGTTATATAAGCATCGTTCATCTATTCCAGTCTGCAGCTCGCGTTATTCGAGATGAAAGCTGTCAATACGTCTCATAGCAAATGCAGATCGCTGGGTAGTTAAATATTCAACTATCCACTGCGCCTACCTCGACCCGAGCCACATAGGAATTTTATTTTATTCATTTCACTATATAGATACCTACAAATGGTTTCCACATGCCGAAGTGAATTTCGGGGATGTGGAATAGAGCGGGGGTATTTTAGGTGACTCGTTTGGCAAAACAAATATAAAGACACTTATCAAGTACTTCCTGTTTGTGCGGCTTTTTCAAATAAAAAATGTCTTGAACTAAATATGTCGACAATATATTTAACACTTCTGAATGATTGCTATTGTATTTACTAACATTAATTAACTATGGTGGAATTTCTAGACACAAAATATATTTGTTTATTATGACGGAAACTGGTGAATTTAACGAGAACACGGAAGTCTGTTTGAGCAAAGAGTAATAACTTATGAAACCCATCCTAACCATTATCCCTAAAGATAATTAATCCGCCATAATCTACGACAAAGTCAAACGTATTCTCATACATATTCATCACACATAGTATTTATATATATTCATTAGATCATAATCGTTCATCATCAGCATTAATATTCACACAATAAGAACATTGAATATGCAGGAGTTCAATTTGTTCTATATAGGTTTTTGGGTCGCTTGCCGACCGACTTTGCGAAACACAAATGAAGGAAAACCCGCGTCATTCAGACTTGGCGAAACCATTCATCATACAAATGTATACTATGTCCATACGAGAAGGAGAATAATTTTCTATGGCGCATATCGTATATAGTAAATTAATGGATTTGATTTGCAGTTCAATAGTCTTTTCTGGGGTGATCTGATCAAATAACCTCTCAACCCGGTTGATAGGTGGATAAGTAAATATTTGTATAGATACACAAAAAATATGTAGTTGTATATTATAGTCTTTTGTTATCTCAACTAAGAATGATAAAAGACCTTGCAGTTAATTTAAATTGATTGGATTTATTCCTGCAACATATTCAAATCCTGGCATGCCAACAGTAACAGTAACTCCAGAATGCTTTTGCATTTTTGTATATATTTATCCGTTTCTATAGTGTTTTTTTGTTACTGTAGCAAATGTTATACAATTTGTGACAGCTGCCCGTCAAAATTTTATATTCAAAATGGTCCAAGTATCGTTTGTTATTGTCCAATTATGTTTAGCTTCATTGTGTTTAAGAGCTTCACCGAACTAAACGGTAAATCCTAATTTTCAAGACTTCAAGGTAAAGTAATGCTACCATTTAGTATTCCATATATATTCTCACAATTTTAAAACATAGAATACTTGGGTACATACAGTATTATTATATAGTATTTTGAGTTCGTAGCTTCATAGTCAGACTGAAAACGATTCGAGGTTAAGGTCTAATTACTGTTTTTAGTGGTAAATTGAAAGGCAGATGAAGGTATCACTTATATAGCTCAGTTAATATATTGAGATAATTTCGATGCTTATATTATTTTTAGATGCTTATATTATTAAAGGTACTACAGGTATATTGAACATTTACTTTGACATTTCATAGCAGTGATGGCTTAATGGGAATGACTATGGATTGCTGCAATAAGTGTCTGATATTCAAAACCCCCTCGGTGGTATGGCATTTTACACGACTTGCCTTAGATATACTGTCATAAACGACACCTATCACCGCCTCAACACTTTCTATCGAGCTGTCGAGCCTGTTTATTAAACATCTTGACAAATGGTTAACGCAGAGACCGTACAAAAGTAATTTCAAATTTGATCCATTTATATACGAGTTTTGTTTTATACCTGATAGGTTTGCTCTTGACCACTATCTCACCTGGTGGTAAGTAATGATGTGGTCGAAGAAGTTGGAAGTATAACCTAGAATTACTGGCTCTCAAGGACAGCTGCCGGAACAACGTTAGGAGCTTGGCGACAGATTTTCTACTTGAGGGTGGTAGCTAGCCAGACTGGCATTCGTAAAATGCCCAACCACCGTGCAAATGTTGATGTCTCTGTGTTGTCACTTTTCATAAAGCAAGAAAAATCCATAGCATATTAAAAACACTGCAATAATTTTGTACATAACATGATAACATAAGGTCAAATCTTTAATAACGTAGAAGTTTAATTGAAAAAATCATGCACTTTCTACCTAGGTTTGTAGAATCGAATGTTATTAATGAACGTGTAAAAATAAATATTTAGTGTAAAAAACATACTAACGACCACATGTAAGTAAAAAATTATTAATTATTCATTGAAACTTGACCTCAGTAAACTTTTACTTCCATTAGAACTGACCTTAATTATAGGTAAAACTCGTATCATGCATGGAATCTATATTTTTTTAAATGTTTTTAATTAATACCTTCGTGTCGATAACGTGACCTCGTGTTTTTTGGTAATTAGGTGTAATTATCACTAATATTTAGTCGATACTTCCAGTCCCTAATATCTGGGTCGCATAAGAACCGATTTGAATGATTCTTTTTTCACGATAGAACTAAAATCTCAAAATGTTAGTTAGAACTAGCAAAAGTCAGCCTTAAGAGGTTGTTATGTATACAAACCGTCACTGTCTAAGGCTATCACAGTGACATTCTATAGGTCAAGCAAATGTTTCAACGTCAAAAAAAAAGACGTTAACGGTTACAAAAATTACGCATATCATTCGTATCGATCTCTTATGTACCTATTTGATTTAAATGAAATCCTGCTAATTTTGGAAGTATAAAAGCTGTTTTTATTCGGTATAAGAAGTTCTACCACTCAGCAACCCAGCCGTTACAGAGGTTGTTAGTATTTTACCTATAACCCTGTATATTGATATCATTTATATTTGATTTGCATGCGAAACTGTTTGTAATTATATCTAGAGTAACGGTAAAAACATTTTAAAGTTACTTAAAGAAAAATATTTTTCACTAACTTTTTCATGAGAAGAAAATTATTTTAATACCTGTTAAAAAATAACCAGTAGGAAAAATAAAGACTTAATTTATAATAGTTATATCTGAAGAAATGCTAGTAGTACAGATACGTTCATATAGATTTTAAAAGCAATAGCATTCCCGTCTGTTGGTAAGTGAAAAAGTAGTCGAAGACCATTCTAATCCTAGAATGGAAACTGACTCTTATAAACAGCTGCTGCTGGGCAACAGATTTTCTACTTGCTGATGGCAGCTACCCAGATGAGCATTACAAAACACAACGGTATTTTATGGCTGCATTAGTTTATATTTCGGGCGTCTCTCTAATAACCAAAACAACTTGTCATCAAAACTAACATAAGTTGTCATTTTAAAATTAAATATCGTCTACGACTAAATACAACTAGTACTAGCTAGTATCATGTAAACTATTTTTTATTGAAATTTCACATGAGTTTGATACAAGAGGATTCCACAGCGCGCTGCGGCGGGTTTTCAGCGCTGCAATCATCACTGAAAACCCGCAGCAGTGCGCCGTGAAATCTTACTTTAAAGGATATGCCAGAAACCCAAGTCAAACATACATGAAGTCATATGAAACAAATCTCATTGCGCCAACCTTGTCCACCATAACGCTACGATTTACATTGACACAATATATGTACATTTTTGCTTTTTTGGTACTTTCTATCCCAAAGCACGGGCGAAGGCCCAAGAAAGTCATCTTCGTGACTTTGTCATTGGTCAGTAGAAAAGCGCGTTTAACGTTGATGTCGTTTGCAGTGGCACCTCTTTCGCCGTAACGCTTAGTGGAAAATCACCCATTGCAAGGAGAGTAAGATGTAAGTTCCATCGTATTTGCAGATAATACCAATGCAGACATCTTCTACCTTCGTATTAACGCCAAAGTGGATAATCGTCATAAAATTTAATAAATTCGGAAAACAAATTGCACAAACAATGTACCAGAAATTGATCATTTAAAAATAATAAATGGACCAAAATCACGTTACTGCTGAGTGAAAATCGAATGAAACTGATTTAATAGCTGTTGAATATGCAGAACCAGACTATAGTGAGAACTACAGTGAGAGCTATTTTCGCTCGATTAATCGTAGGTATTTTTTTGAGTAAAAATCATCAACTATACTCATCCACGAAGGAGTCGGTGTATTAATGATTCTATTTTATCAGATATGTTTAGGTTTCAAGTTAAATTATCATTTAATAAGAACACAATTCTTTTACCTGGATTGTTGTTGATTTTTTGTAAGAAACATGTTAAGCCTAAGGTCTAGGACCTCGTTCTTTATATGAACCTTGGATCAACGAGGCAGTATATACATTATAATAATATATAGTAGACTGCCCCGTTGATTGACTTACTCAACGTAGCTCTTAGTATAGTGAGCCTTCATAAATTCATGATTCATTCAGTAGAAAAAAAAGAAGTTAAATTTTAACTTATCACGCCACAGTGATTGTAATCATATTTAGAAAATGCAAATCAATATAATTATTGATGGAAGATAGATACTTAATATATACTTATACTACAGACGGATAATTCAAGTAGCACGTGAAAAATATTGTGATACAGAAATCTTACTACACAGTTTGTGATTACTTAAACGACAATAAAGCTTGGACTATTTCGCCTCTGCCAAGCTATTGCCCGTCACCTACGTAATGAAAACAAATATTGTAATAATTTTACTATAAAGTACTTATGTAACACATTGTTAAAAGATGTTTAAAACAATGGCCCCGTGTTTATTGGCCGTTCTTCTCGCAGTGGCTCTATACATATTTTTTGCTGAACGTGGCAGTACAATGTAGAATATTTCAATATATAAACTTATAATCGACCTTTATAAGAGCGCCGTAGACGCCCAAATTGAATAAATGATTTTGACTTTGACAATGACTTGAAATGCTTTCGTTTTAATTGATGATAATAGCACAGTACATGCAAAACCTGTTTTTTTCTATAGATGTTTTTTTTTGTATCTCTATGTGGTAATCAAGCAAACGGGCCACCTGATGGATAGCGATCTCCATCGCCTATGGATATATGTAACACGCGGGCCTTACAAATACGTTGCCGACCTATAAAGAACTCTGTTGACATGCTTTATGAAGAATGTCATGTTGTAGCTGCTCGGAAATACCGTGGGAGAAAGCTCATTCCATATTCTGTAGGTGTAAGGCAAAGAAGATCGCGTGAAGGGCACAGTAGTTTATCTTTACGCCTCTGTTTTTTGTGGAATGGCTTTCTGGGGATGGCGACTAGTGCAGTGATTAAACTGCGAAACCAGTATGAGGTTGAATAATTCTTCAGAACACTCCCGGTTATAGATGTAATAAAAAGGTATAATAAGAATATGCGATAAGAGATACACAGAGATTAACATCTCTGCCTATATTAAGTGGCTCTAGGTGTACGGAAAAGTTGGGGTCGTTGACAATTCTAATAGCTTTAAGCTGTAACGCATCAAGTGGCTCAAGTTGATACTTGGGTGCTCCGTTCCAAAGGTGAAAGCAATTCTACGTATAATTTGGTTACATGATTATTTATAGCAAAATATTATTTGATTACCCATTTGAGTCTGACTGGCAATTATTGAACTCGAAGAAGGTATATGTTTCATTTCATTTCATGCTGAGTATAAACACATTTATCCGGGACTCCACGACTACAGGTTCTTCAAGTGAAATTTATTATCTTTCTGAGCGAGCTTTGTAATCACGTTCAATTCATTTTCAAACAAGAAAAACACACATTTTTATCCTTCCTTGATTAAGAAAGGAGCCGTTTGTTATTCATTTCGCGATTTACTCAGACGCAAAACACAATTTGTGGATCGAGGGATGAAATTGAAAAAGTTTCCAGTTATTTATTTGGAGCGTTTTGCCGCCGGGTTTCCCATTGAATTTTATTTTTCAACTCCCTCAAATCCTTTCATTAAACGAAAATAAATATTTGTTTGTGTATAATAGAAATATTTCATTAATATCCGTGTTCATATAGAGGATGGGATTTTTGTTGGATATTGGAACACTCGTTTATACACACTAATATCGCATATCGCATGTTAGCTAAAATGGCATATACATATAACTGAATATAACATTGTGACGCATGTGTCGTCTTCACAATGTAATATATTTTACAATATACTAATATTCAACGATTAGCAATTTTTTTCTTCCTGAAACTATCCATTTTGTTCATTAGCTGTTAAAGACAATTTTGAAAAACCTCATTTGATAATGCCTTACACTCATTAGCTTCTAGCATTTTTTCCTTCAACAATTTTGCGTTATATGTTTCCTATGAGAACATTTTAGAGAAAGAAGTACTCTCAATACTGCAAAAAAGCTAATCTCCATATAATCAACACATTGAATCAAATTCAAATTCAAATGTTTATTTGCAAGAATACATTATCAAATTACATTTTAAGATCGTATATAATAATGTTAGTCACTGTATTCAGCCTGCAAGCAGGCGTGCAAATTTTTAATATTCTTTGTTAATTTAATAAGTCAAGTTATTTAAAATGTCATATCAATATAATATCAATTAGCATTATGAAAATAATTAATTAGATTTACATCATTTAGTGAAGTTTAATTATTCTTACATGCTGTAAAAACAATTGTCAGTTAGCCATCTATTTAATTTAGCTTTAAAAACATTACCATTCAAGATTTTAATATCTTCTGGTAAATTATTATACACCACTATGCACATATTAAAAACATTTCACTTATAAATATATTTACGGCAGGGAGGTTGATATAGTAGGTTTGTGAACTTGGCACGTTTTTGCCTCGGCATGATTTCATTTCGTTTATTGAAATATTTAGGATGTACTGTGTACTAATCCCATGAAGAAGTCCCTTTTACTACAGTTCCGCATACTTGTCAAATGTGGATTAAGCTTCCTAAAGTGGTGTCTGGAGAGATATGGTATTGTAGATGTCCATAAACGACGGTACCATCAAGTTTTTGCACCATCAAATTATTATACGATCTAAAACTGCACAGTTCATGTATAGTACATAGGAATACGCGTAAAATTTACTAACTGCTTAGTTAGCAAATCTCTTTTCGTCAAAAATAAATATAAACTTCATTAATTCCACAGTACTTGAATGTTTTCTGAGTCAGTGCATTTTAAATTAGCCCCATTCTACTTTTCTCCTAACTAAACTCATGAGCGTTCATAAAATATGACTGCTACTTTATTTAGGATTCGGCTCAATTTACCTCATCACGGTAAAATCTAGGAACAAAATCATATTTAGACTTTATTCACTTCAAGTGACAAAGTTAGCCGAGGTATTTGAGTAACCAATTTTTATCCAGCGTAATGTCAATTCAGGTAATTTATGTAACTTTTAATTTAATAAAATGAATATTGTATAAGTTCATTCAAGATCTGATCAAATCTGCCTGTTATATCCAAATCATAGCTGTATGGAAGTAAAATAATAGTATAAGGTTCAATTTGCACTGAAGTGGCAGTGGTTGAAGTGTTATCATGATAACCTAGAAGAGAATATTCAATGATTTAGTAAAACCGGTATTGATCACCTTATCGTTAGAAACACATTGAATATCAATGTTAAGCTTAAATGGCTGAAAACTGAAATACTTCATGCTCTATCTTATCGTTGCCCAAATTCAAAGCTTGAACTACACCACTTTCAGTGCCTAGCTGACAGTTTAAGAACAGCAAGGTTCCAAGTAATGATGGGATCATCACAAAACTTCTGAGAACGAGTGGGAAACTGTTTTTAAAATAGGTGACAAGACCTCGATGGTGCACTTCATGCTAGTCTCACTACTTAGCCATGTTTATAAACTGTTCCCGAGAGGTATTAAAAAACTGCTTGCTGGCTTGTCAGTTTAATAATTCCAGCCTCCCGTAAAAAGATGGTTTCCAAACAGGCGCCATGGACCATATCTATACGCTCCGCCAGATTATATAGAATAATGAGTCTAAGTCTAACTAATCTAATTCGGCACCTTCGTTTCCAGAATAAAGAATCTCACCCGAAAAGTCAACAACATAGCTTTCAAAATTTGCAAGTTGAAGTGGCAATAGTTAGGTCACCGATAACTGATGGGGAAGAAAGGTTCACTAGTGGTTACCACATTACACCGAAAGACGTAGGTGGTAGGCCCCCTCACTAGTTGGACCAACTATGTTATCAGTGTCGCTGGACGTCTTATAACCGTTCATTGCGGCCTAGAATACGCACATCAAGCCCCTACATCTATGACCATGTAAGGCAAATAGTTGAAATTCGCAAGAAACAGGAAAATTCCCAATATTGATCCTTACGGTACTCCCAATTTTACTAAACGTCCGCCTCGCATCTTGTAACGTCATTTATGCCAACTTTCTGTAGCCAGTATCATGACATGATTCAGAGTGGTTCCGTGAATTCTATAATGTAACGGTTTACAAATGTGGATACAGTATCTTAGTGGTAACAATTGGTACAATTTTAACTTTATTTTATAATTCATGTTTTATATAAGGTAGGTGTTTGTGTATGCATGTCTGAGGACGTATTTGATTGATTATTTTTCATTTGATTTATTCAGTTCCAAGAATTTTCTACTTTGTCAGTACTGCTTCTTACTTGAAAATAATTTACTTAATTGTAATGCCATAAAAGTCTTTTAAAGATTAATGTACTTCCTTTCTGAAGATGACAGCAAAGTATGGCTAAATGACGTAACAGCCCTGCCCGCATTATGCGTTCGTGATCGCAACCTCGACGTTATTTATGAGAATACACTTGATTGATTACATCCCGTAATTTCCTTACACGTTTAGACATGCCCTTTCCATGTTACTAACCTATATATCGAAAGCTGACATAAAAGCAAATTGTATAGATTACTACGCAGTTAACTTGACGCACCATACTTATATAATCGTTCACAATCTTTAGTAAAATATACTACTACGGTGTACAAACGAACCATGGCCGCAGCGGACGTTGCTTAACTTTATTGGTCAATTAAGAACGACTAAGCAGCTAAGCTACGACACGACTGTTTTAAAAAATATATGCTGACCTCCTACAGGCCTAATAAAAATCTCATGAAATGTGGGTTTACACAGAAAATTAATCACGTCAAGGCAATATCCTACATTTAGATAGATGAACTCTTTAATTTGACAATACCGTTCAATGTAAAGACAACTGTTAAATTAAATATTAACACTATAGACACCATGACCGGTCTTATTGGTCAAGGAGATTAACAACAACCTCTTTTATAAGAGATATCGCGTAAATAAAGGTGACGCTATGTAATATGAAAATAACTATTGTATCAGTACATCTTTCAATCAAGTTCAAATTACGCAGTTGCATCCTTATTAGGGACGTAGAAAAAATTAATTCATTAATTCTTATGGAGCAGTAAACTTCGTGAAAATAAACTTTTAATAAGCTCATTTATTTACAAATTATGTTCGATATTGGCCCATCTTCCAACTTAATTAAATTCCGGAAAGTTGCCAGCATTTAAAAAAAAATATTAGGTACGTAAACATGGGGATGCTTTACTCCTGTCACTTTGAACTCTGCGGTCTCTTCGTGACAGTTCTGACAACTTGAGATTGTCCCTTGGGATACGTATTTTTTTAATTTGGAATACAAACATCAATTGAGCAACAAATCCTGAAACAAGCCTACATTATACCAGGAGCTAAAATGTTCTATTCACCAGCTTACAGTGAAATTTTGTTGTTGTAGTTTATTATTTTAATTATAGTTCTTGTTTCCAATTTGGGGAAAGTTTAGAGGCTTGAGGGAAACCTCTCTAATGGACAAGTTGGTCGTTTCCCTTTATTTATCTCACTTTTACCACAGAATTAATAACAGTGCCTTTTACTGTTAACGGTAACGAGAAGTTTCACTCTAGGTTCATAAATAATCTGCGGGAGTTAAGTCGTGTGGGTTTATAAGCTCCACCTCTACAAAATTAATTAATACTAATGAATATTAAAAGTTAGAGATGCTCCTGGCTTGCTCTGGATACAAACATGTCGATAGAAACCAGATATACCGTATCCGTATTTTTTTTACATATATTTCTACGGACACTATTTCAAAAATTTTAAGCTATTACCGAGCGCTACTTTGCTTCAAATATTCACAATATTTGAAGGAGCAATGACCATGATGGCAATAGCTATGGACTTCAAAAAGTAGCTACAAGGTTTGAAACCCGCACGAGCTTTAGGTTACCGCTAGCTCGAATTTTGCGAATGCTCGCTACCTATCAAGATCTAACAATATTTTTACATCTTTTTTTTACTTTACGGAACATCAAATAGGCTTCTTTTCAAATCTGGACTACATATTACTTACCCACCCCTGAGTTTTGTGTTACCTATTAAACTATAAATAGTAAACTGTTTTTACTGTGTTATATATAAAGAGAAAAGCTCGCTTATATATCGAGCTTTCATGAGTTAGATGCGGGTAGGTGAAAATAATGTACATTTTACATGTGTAATAATATAAAAATTGTATAAATACAATAAGTTCATAGTACTTCACAAGTTTTTGGATACGAACAATGTTAAATTTATGTAATATTTGTACAGTTGCCATTGACTGAAAATACAAGCCAATTTTCTTCGCACTGGATGGTACCTACTACCACTGCTAAAGTCTTCGTTTGCTTTTCAAACACACTGTGCTTACAAAATTAGAGCAAAAAAATTTAACAAAACGAGGTCGATCCCCTTGTTTGGGTATTTTTTCCCTTTCGTTGAAATGTTTAACCCTTTATGCTTAGCAGGCGTAAATGCAAAAAAATACAATTATAGAAAAATGGGATAACTTATGACAATTAGGATGGCTCTAAAAACTAATTTTTTTTTTGCAGTGTCATACATCATAAAAGCTGCAATACAGTCATTTATATTATTGGGTCAGGGTTGGTAATGCATAATGGTTCACAAATATACAAAAACTTGCCAAGTTCGATATGGACTCTCATACCAAAGGTTCCATACCAACACGGAATTGATTATTTTTTTATGCCTGATAGGTTAGCCTTAGACCACTATCTCACCTGATGGTAAGTGATGATGTGGTCGAGGATGTTGTTCAGGCTAACCTAGAGTTACTAGCTCTCAAGGACAGCTGTCGGAACACACCGTTAGGTGCTTGGCGACAGATTTTCTACTTGAGGGTGGTAGCTAGCCAAGCGGGCATTCGCAAAGTGCCCTACCACCATGCTGTAACGACTGTCATCCTAAGACAACAACCGGAACCGACAGATTAACGTGCCCTGCGAAGCACGGAAGCGCTCAGTAGTAATGTCACCAGCGGTCACCCATCCAACTCCTGACCGCGGCGGACGTTGCTTAACTTTGCTGATCGATTCAGAATGGCTAAGCAAACTTGGCTACGAGCGCTTAAACATTTTTTGTATGTATAATTTAACTAAAATGATGTTTATATTTTCAGTTGCAAAGGATTTATGCTGTGTGTATGGACTGTGTTATTTTTTTTATATCTGTAACAGCCGGATCGTCCACTGCTGAACACAGTTTCCCCTATTAAGAGGGTATTTACCATAAACCCCACGCTTGGCAGGTGTCTTGAAGATCTCAGTGTAAGTTGGCAGTTCTTTAGAAGGCGTTGCTGCCCACCTTCCAGTATTTTTCCCTTAGTCGCCTCTTACTTCACCCACGGGATGATATGGGGAGGTGCAATTCTAACCCGGCACCCCACGGGGTACCACGGTTTTTTCATATAATGGTTTATAATTGATATTGCAATCACTTCAAGTTTAACGATAAATGGTCAGTTTAATAGATTGAAAAAAAAATTTTTTTGGTCTATATAATCTTTGGGTACGGAACCCTAAAAAAGAACTAAAAATGTAGTACCTACTTTTGGATATGCGTTAATGAATAATGTTCAAATAATAAGAGAAATTCTAGTCATAGAACCTTATACATTTACAAAATATATAATTATTATATATCAACATTATCAACGACTAAGCAGAGTATATTCCAAAGATTCACATAACGTTTTCATTATTATCGATTCTTACACACCACTACTCGCTGGACCGTACTCTCCCTTTCAAGGATTATCTCTCGGGAACAGTTTAATTTCTCTTTGAATAAAGAAATTATGTTAAACAGTACCCATCTTGAACGCAAAGAGTTTGTTAGGAAAACTCTTATAACGGTTTTCTTTGTGTCGTGGCAGCTTATTAATTTCTTTGTTGTTCGCTTAGCTTCATGAAATAAAATGTTGTTTATGTTTAAAATTTTGAAATTTTAAGTCAAAGTAAGACTAAAATAATTGTAAAGTTTGTTTTGAGAACTTCCTTTCCAAAACTTTCCTTGTTTTTCATGGCAATATTATAAAATGTTTAATATTTTGACGTTAAGGTACTGTATATTATTTACATAGGTACCTACTTTACAGGTGGTAGTTATATTTAATGTACAAACATACGTCTTTGGCGGAAAATAGCTACAAATGCCATAATACTGTTTGAATTTTAAATTCAAACAGTATTATCGCATTTGTAGCTAGGTTTGGCATTTTTTTAAATCAACATTTAAATATTGCTCGTATTAATTAAACAGTTGTTGAGCAATAATTGGTAATATTATAATTCCATATGTATTGTACAACCGATCAAAGATATTAAAAATTACTTATGAGTATATTCAATTTTGATATCTTCAATCAGCGAAATGTAATTAATTCAATAGGTTTGTACATATTTATATAAGAACGAGTATTTTTTGCGATTTTTCTTTTAATCTATAAACTTGCCGAGCTTGGTATGATTACAGTCCAACATCTAACATACATCAACCATAAAAGTGGCCATGTGCGTGTTGGTTTCCCTCTAAAGATCTCAAACTGTACAAAATAACGATTAACAGTACATTCTACGTTTGACATAAAAACATTAAATAGTTTATTCATTGGTCGCATTTGTAGCTAGGGCTGGTACAAATCTCGCAAATAATATGTTCATGTAGAATGCTACATGATCATATTATTTGCGATATTTTAATAAGGGTTCAGACGGTAATATCAGGTAACGGTGGAACCTATAATACAAGAAATCGCTTTTTTAGTGTATATAGGTTCTGCGCGAAAACAGTCTAAGGAACCTTATAATATACGAGCATTGGTTTTTTGTACGAATTAATTAATATAACGCAAAATACCCAATTTAGTTTCTAAACAAATCGTAAACAATTTATGAAATAAACGTTATTATTAAATAAGTTGTCATGTAAATTGGTGCATCTGGACTAGAAATCACCCGTAATCGAATAGAAACATATAAACTTTAGGATTATTGTTCTTATGTCTTACGCGAATCTGGATTTTAGTGTAAGAGATTAATTATATTTCGTGAATAGATAGATGATGTGTTATTATATGATAAATGATAAAGATAATAATGGGTGCTGAAAAAATAATCTATCCGTACATTCAATCATACTTATCTCTTAAATTGTTTTCATTTTCTCTTAATATATTATTGTAACTGTGTCGTCAGCGAATAAAACTACGTAGGTTTTCTTTTACTTGTATAATCTTAAAGTAAATTCCAAAAAATGAACATCTTAATGTTAAACTATAACTGATGAATAATCGGATAAGAGTAACAAACTGTAATTTACAAACCATCAATCTTAAAAACACCTAGAAAACTTCATTTAAAAGTATCTCTAAATTGAATCTTCTTTATCAAAGCAAAGTTCCCAATGCCATCAACGTAAAAGGTATCGAGGGCAGTGCCGTTTCACTCACCTTGCTAAAAGAGTCACTAAAGAAACGTTAACAAATTGAATACTGCAAAGTCTAAAGAAGTAAGATACTCGTACCTGCTCCATTTTATGTATTTCTTACAAACCTTTGAGCTCAATTTGCTTCATTGAAATCCTGATTTGAAACGCGAGAAACCAAACGCGACGCTTGGTGTAACTTACAAGAAATTAACAAACGTTTTACATTGTTTATTATAATTAAGCTCCTTGGATTCCGTGCGTCGCGGGAGGCATGGGCATACAAATAACAAAAAAAACACAATATAAATCAATTTCGTCATACAAGAACATCTGATATGGAAGGATGATCATAATACAAATAGCTGCCAGGATTCAAAGCCAGGAACTCTAGCTTCATAAGCAGAGCCACTACTAATGCAGTTCTCAATAGTGACCTATAGCATGATCATACATGACTAGAGCAACAACCACCCTACGAAATGTTCCTTCCGATTTTATGAAGTTTCAACTGACTATATTTATCGATACAGATGGAAAAAATTGATGGTATATTGCATCGCCAATTTGCAAAGATTTATCTTTTGACTGCATCGTTTAATTTTAGACCAACTAAAGATATTATGGTATACATTACATTGGTGTCCACATTTTAAAAATATTACTATTTTCTTTTTAGAAACTGCTGTTTCATAAAATTATATTTATAAAGTACCAGCTCAGTGTGCGAAATTAATTTAGACTTATATACAAGGCCAGCAACAACAATCAAATCGGGCTTTTCATGTTTATTTTTCCATTCACTTTTATGTGTTAAATAAATAATAATAGGCCGCTTATTCTCCTTACTTGTTTCGTGTACCAATTTTGTAGAGTATGTATGGGTGCCGTGGAAACCCAACCTACCTAATCGATTTATAGCTGTGCTCGATTCGAGGAAAACATATATTAGCAAAACACACGTCTATTACTGAAAGAGAAACTCGATACAATTAACATATACATCAATATATTATTTATTGAACAAGTTGAGGAAACGTTGGAAAACCTTGTAACGAGTACACGAGCTGAATTCCAACGAAACAACGGAACCACGAGCAAAATTCGATCAGGTGACCATGCATCCCTGGAGACAGGTTCTGGAAATTTGAAATAAATCTTTTTTACAATTTTACTAACCTTTCACAACGGGACGGAGCTATATGTGAGGTCAGTGTCATTTGACCTACAGACAAGCCTCATTTTAAAAAGACTTATTTACGATGATGCAGCCCAATAATTAAAACTAAGTGGGTACGGGGACCGTGGTTGACACACGGGGTACATAGGTACAATCGGTAATAAATATAAACTAAACACAGACTTTACTCATGTGTTAACAAACACGTCAGGTGTCGGTGCTAAGCATCATATGACAGAATCACGACGGCGGCGCGGCGTCCAGTTACCGCTTTGCTCTAAACGTCATAGATTTTTTTTTCTTTTTTTATTATTTCGGATAGGCAAGCATTTCACCGTAGTCTCACCTGATGGTAAGTAACAACGCGGTCAACGGTGGAGCATGCTTGCCTAGAAATACTTATTCACTCTAGACTTGAAGACGTCCAGAAAGACGCTGGGAGGGTGTTTTCTTTGCTGTTCGCATTATGAACGTGGACGCAAATCGCTTTGTGCGGACAGAATTTGAATCAATCTACGCCTACTCTTAAAAGAGAAACTCTATGCAATTAACATAATGGCTAATTAACTAGGCTCATTATTGAATGCATGAAAGATTAAATACGTAATACGAGTACACTTTCAAAATTCCAACGAAGGAAAAATGGTACTACGCTCAACATTCGAAACCATGACCAACCATCTTTGGGGCCAGGACAGGTACTGACGCTCTGAAATCCGATAGTCCATTTTACTGAACTATCACAACGGAATGGATCGATATCTCTAATCCAGTTCTGTGGACCCACAAACAAACCTATTTTTTTCTAAAATTTATAAGAGCGCAGCCCCCAATAATTATAACCATAGAGATATAAAATACTATACTAATGCTTTCTCTTTTCTGTGACTATAACGATATGTTTTTAGATTCAATAGTCAACTCAGCGTGCAACCCGTTCAACCCGCGGGCTGAGTAAATCAGTTTAAGTTATCTTTTTGGTCAATTTGGCCCATATTGAAATCGGTCTGACCCAATCTGCTTGGTGGGCTAACTTGACCACTTTTAGTTAATTTCTTGGTTCGAGTAGTTGGCTCAACACGTGGGTAACTCGAGCCAAGGTCAAGTCAGCTCGATGTCAATCTGATTCGCTGGTTCACTTGACCAGTTTCAATATTTTTTGGGTTAACTCGGCCCACCCATGTCTCATTTTAGCCTCCATCAAACTCTTTAAAAAGGGCGTATGTAATGTTTTTTTATTTTTCGTTATTTTTACAATTTCTAATAAGTTTTCTCTAGTCAATTAATTACGTTACTCATAAAACCTATAACTATAAATATCAATTCAATAAAGCTTTGGCGTACAAAACATTACAAATATTACAATAGGTTGATTATAAATTTAATAAATAAAATGTCTAGCGGATATCTCCGAAATACATATTTAGTACTAAGCCATATTCGAATCAATAAATATATTTTTTGACAAAAATGTCAATTAGTTTGAAAACCGCCACCACTGTATGTACTTTCAACTTGTTATCGTAATGTGACTCATTTTCACTAAGTCTTTTTGTTTAAGCTAGGCCAGCTTATACAGGATACTTTTTAGTGCGGGAAAATGTGTTATTCCTTCGAAAATATTAAATAATGGTTCTAGCAAAAAATCCGCAGAAAGTATTTTGACTGTGAAAATGTAACGTTGATAGTTAGTTGTCATGTATAAACAATATTCCAAGGAGGTCATGACAATTGTTGAACCCATATGGGCGACATCGTCGCGGATATCAGCAAGACTTTTAATAGGCTAAAACTTAGTCGGAGGGCTAGGTAACTGGTATGGGCTAGAATAAACAATAAAAGGGTAAAAAGTGATCAACTGAGCACACAGACTGAATAAGTCTTTGTGCGGTTGACAATGGTCTTAAGAGCCAGCTGACATTATGGGCTGAGTTAAACAATTTAAAAAAAAAAGATCTACTGAGTCCGTGGACTGAACTTGGTGTGGGCTGAGTCGACCATTGAACCGATTTTGGTATTTACGTCAATAATCTAACAAAGTCACAATGACAGGGAATAATATTTCGTAGCAGAATTCGAACCGGTCCTAATTTCATTCATATCTTCCTCTAATGCATAAATCACAAATTAATATGCAGTACAGTTGATAGTAGTGTCACTATTGGAGCTCACTATCAGACTTTTCTAATTCAGAGTGATTTTAGTTTTTATCCTGAAGCCAAGTCCAAAGACAAATCGGCCGACAATATTTATACAAGATAACTATACATTTCTATTGGTATGAATTAGATACTGATATGTTATGAACGCTGAAGGTAAAATACATAACTTTATTATTATTTGGGTTTTGTTGCAAATATATGACAAATAGCGTAAAAACAGGGTTTGATGATATTAACGTATCCTTTCTCACAACTGTCTAAGTCTTAATACAACTCATTCATAATGTCCTCACCAATCCTGAATGGGCCGTTCTCCCGTGTTCATTCTCCTGCCACATCAGCTTCCCATAACTGGTCATCTGGTTCTTACATCTCCCTCTCACACCTATATACACACCCTTACCTTTACACACGCTCACACACATTAAATACACACATGATTCAAGACAATACCTCAATCTGCGTACTCAATCCCACGCAACTCTAGTCCAATCTATTAAGATTTCAACTCTTACTAACTCAATTAACTAACCTAACAATTGTTTTTAAGCATAATATTTTTTTATTTATTGATATGTGATATTGTCATTATATTGACTATATTTATATTTAAATATTTAAAGTGTAATAACATTATGTTGTGTCTCATCATATAAGATTTGATCTCAGATGCCATAATAGAACTAATAAGCTTTATGTAAATTTATATTGAATTGGTAGATAATAACTTTTCAATTCTATATTGAACGCGTGATATTTCTAAAAATCTCATTCTAAGAATCTGGGTTTCTAAGATACAGTCTCCGCCTAGTTTGGGGCCCATTGGTACATTGTAATTAATGTATTAAGTATATATAATTAAGTAACCCCATGTTAGATTTCAAAGTATGTTACTGATCTGGTATATAAATAAATTGATAAATCTTATGAGACGGTCTGGCTTTCAACCAAAACCTTAACTTATAGGTATGTGTAATAGGTAATACATATTTGGTAGATAGAGACAGAACACGGACCAGCTTTTAGTGAAAGCAAACATTACTTAAACGTCATCCGGCAGTTGACTCCAGCACAAAACACATTAGAGCCCATCCAATGTAAACATGATATCTACATTATCTACTCATGAATGAACGATCAAACTGTGTAAACTTCGGAATAATATGTCTTTACTACATTGCTACTATATCCATACTTCCATACTAAAATTATACATGTAACGCAGCCCGTGCTATAGAAAATAGCCCAATACAAATCAAAATCAATTATGTCATAACTTTGTCAAGGTATGGAAAGTGTATTGAAAAATAGGCACTGCTTCGCTAATATCAGTCAACTAGGTGTCTTCTTTTGTATACCAATCACAAAATAATGTGTGTCGTTCATTAAACCTTACAAGCTACATAGAAATATATGCTCGGAGATTCCAGAACGAGGAAATTCACTGAAGAACCAAAGTCGCCGACATAGCTTTTAGAATTTGCAAGGTTTGCAAGGTTACCACATTACACCGGAAGATGGAGATGGTAGGCCCACCACTGTAAAAAAATACTGGCATGATTCATGATAATCTTAAAGGAAATTTGAAATATATTTCATCATTTTGAATATTAATTTGAATTACCCTTATCAGTAACAAAAAGTCGTGAAGGGAATTATTATATAAAAATAAAAATTTAACGAAGTATGGCATAGTTTCAATAATGGAATTATAAATTATAAATCACGAAAAAGTAAAAAAATATCTAAACCTATGGGAATATTTTAATATCTTTTTGATACTATCATAGCAGTTTTCTCGTATTTTATCATGACTTATAACACACTTTTAATGCGGAGTTTCTGGTGATTCCGCTGTACTAGATTGCCGAGTGTTGCCCGCTCTTCTCGAAGTGGCTATATCGATTTCTCCGTCCGCGGCAGTAGAATATTTTAATACTAAAATTTTGTAATTGACGATCATAAAAGGGAATTAAAAGATTTTAACTTTGACTTTGATGTCAATATATTAATTGTAATGTTTTGAATATCCTTCGGAACTTTTGGATTATTTAGTTTGCACGATGCAGGGTTTTATTCATTCGGAGTCATTTTGTAAAGGAATAAGCTTAAATAGCGCTAACATCATCTAGGTAGTGCATAAGAAGTCACCAGTTGATATAACCTTTTTTTGCGGTTTTACATTAATAGGACTGGATAGATCTTGATTGTCACGAAGAAAGATATTTCTGATAAAATTAGTCCATGTAGGACCTTTTTTTTCAGAATGTTCGAGTAAGTTCCGGTTATACTAACCGATTATTGTATTTCGCTCATTTTTCGCATGTAGTCTTCCTCTATAATTGTATTGGCACTTAACATATTCTATATTGTCCTTTACTTGTACTTTGAAACGGTGTGCATTATGTTGGGGATCAAATAAATAAATAAAATAAAATACTACACAAAAAATATATAATAAATATAACACTATCTTTGCGTAGCACAGTCATCGACTTAGGCTATTCATCGGTTAAAGCTTGAAACGCGCTGTATTGCATTTTAACTGTCATTTTTATCATTTAGTTATTTTATGTGTTAGCTAGCAACCCGAAACTTTATTAGGACATTCTGAAACGGACCCTTAAGGACATATACCCGTCAGCCAAAGCGTAAACCTATTTATAAACTCAATTTGTTATTTTTAAAACACTCGCATATAAATATAGCGTATTATTAGAGCTATCGTTTCCGGTTTGAATCCTTTTTTTTGGACAAATAATTTCAAAATTAAGTATAAAGCATTTTTTTATACCTGATAGGCTGGCCGTGACCACTATCTCACCTGATGGTAAGTGATGATGTGGTCGAAGATGTTGTTCAAGCTAGCCTAGAATTTCTGGCTCTCAAGGACAGCTGCCGGAACACACCGGTAGGTGCTTGGCGACAGATTTTCTACTTGAGGGTGGTAGCTAGCCAGGCGGGCATTCGCAAAATGCCCTACCACCATGCTATAACGAAGGGGATTTTTGCGAATACCCGCCTGGCTAGTGACCACCCTCAAGTAGAAAAACTGTCACCAAGCACCTAACGGTGTGTTCCGGCAGCTGTCCTTGAGAGCCAGTATTTCTAGGTTAAGCCTGTTAACACCTTCGACCGCATCATCACTTACCATCAGGTGAGCTTGTGGTCAAAGGCTTACCTATCAGCATTAAAAAAAAACCATGCTGTAACGACTGCCATCCTAAGACAACAACCGGGACCGGCGGCTTAACGTGCCCTCCGAAGCACGGAAGCGCTCAGTAGTAATGTCCAACCAGCGGTCACCCATCCAAGTCATGACCAATTCAGAATGGCTAAGCAAACTTCGCTACGTGCGCTTCAAAATTATGAGTTTTTGAGCTAGTGTAATTTCAAAACTGTATAATTTAATGAAAATCTGATGCACCACAAACCTATATATTAGGGTAGTAACCACTACCCTAATATATAGGTTTGTGGTAAAAACTCTATGATAAAATAAAACTCAATGATTTTTCCCTACGTAACCACGTAGGGAAATTCACTTTTATTCGCTATTATTAAAATGAGATTGGAACTGCGTTTGTATGGGGGCGTTCGTCTAAAACAAACCCTTAATATAACATTAATAAGAACCATTGGATGAGCAATTTTGATCAAGAGGCTAGAGCTAGAATAGGCAGAATGTGTATTGGCTTCAACGTAATTTAACATAAAAGGACATTAAGTTGGCGTAGTGACCGATTTTCTATTAGAGGATGATAGCCAGCCCAACAAGCGTTCGCATAATGTACTGCCACCATAATTCTAAGGATGTCGTGCCTTCAATTATGGTGGCAGTTTTTTTAATTTATTCCCAAAAAAATATTGCAGAACTTTTAACTAAGTAAAATTATGGTAAATTATTGACAAAACGCATTACTGCTACATATTATTGAATTAATTGTTTGCGAAGAGAGTAATGTTTTTTGTCATGGTTGGTCTTGACATTTTCTTTTCGAATAATAATAGGTTTAAACTTATAAATTATCGTATTACAGTTTGTTCACGACAAACTTGCAAAATAGTGTTGAACTACATATAAAAGAGCAGGTGATTCTCAATTATTGTATAACTTTATTTTTAAATGAAATACTGCCATGACAGTTTTATTATCAACGATAAAATTTGTAGCGTTTAAACCTAAATTATATCTACCATGATGATATTTCATCATACTCTTGATAGTATTACAAGCGTCTGCATTATTTATTTGTCTGCACTTCATTGTAATGAACGACGTAAGTCATTTTTATCAGCGCACTCACGACATCGTAAAAGTTCCGGGTAGCTAATGGTTACAAGTGGCTAGTATCGGCTCATTGTGGCATTCTATGGGGGAAGTTTATGTTCAACAGTGGACGTCTACCGGCAAAAGATAATACTGGTTATGAACAAACATCCACATAGCTTTTATTAACCCTTGATGGTTAATACGATTATCAAGACGTAGATTAATAGTATTATTGAAACATCATTTACGCATGCTAAGCGAAAAAGTAGAATTGAAAAGAAACTAGATAAAATATTTCAAATAATTTAAATGAGCTTAATTTTTTGTATCTATTCGATATATTTTACTACTCTTCAGACCTACCAAGTTAAACCTCATGTCGAGAGGATGCGCTCCTGTCACCCAAGAAAATGGACGACAAACGCAGGGGTTAAATCACTGCGCGAGCTTGGACTAACTCCAAGACCGAGTTGGGTCAAACCAATATTGCTTTCAGTAAGTTTCAATTCCAATAACTGTATAGATATGGGAAAGTTTGGAGCAGCATTTATTTGTTGCGTAAAGATAAATCATTTTACGTTCCCAATATAGGTTATTTTAAAATCACAACATAAACAATTTGATTTAAGTACATATGGTAAGCAATAAAATTAAGTATATAATATTTTTGAATTTAGAATACAGAGTTATTGGAAAAAGGCTAACAACCTCTTAGGGTTGAATTCTGCTAGTCCTGACAAACATTTCGAGATTTTTTTTTTGTGTTATTTTTTTCGTTATAAGCACGAGGACCACCTGATGTTAAAATTCTATTGTGCCTGTAATGTATTATTTAATATTTTTAATTACTTTGTTCGATGTAAATATTCAAAACTCTATTCAAATGCAGAACAGCGCGGTCCAGTGTCCAGTGCGGCGAGTGTTTTTGACTCGGAGTACGCTTTAAAACAGTTTTTTTTTTTCAATACAAAAAAAACATTATTTCTAAATGTTTGTTAGGACTTGCAGAAGGCAACCCTAAGATCTTGTTGGCATTTTACCAATAACCCTGTATATTTTGTAAGGTGGTATTACTTTTCAGCATTCCTCTTGGTAGGTAGCACTGATGTGTGACATATTCTGCTTTAAGGCGATAGTGTTAAATCAAAATCCAACACTACTACGCTTAAGCGTGAAGGACACTGGGACAAATGAAATTACTAGGTAAACATGACATAAAAACTAACGTCTCAGAGCGATGAGTTCAGTGCAATGTGAAGCAGAAAAAAAGTACAGACGAATTGAGAACCTCCTCGTTTTTTGGATCATTGTGTTCTGTAGGGGGTTCCAGAATTAATGAAATTTTTGGAAAAATATGATCCGATTCTTCTACGATTATTTTTAAGTGTGTTCAACAGTTGCATCTACTAATAAGCTTAAGCGTAATTATTTACGCTACTCATTTCTACTGAAGAAAAATTCGAAAGATAACAGCAGATAGTTGTTCTTTAGAGTTGCGAGAATCACTAAAACATATTTTTTAAAAATAAAAAACAAAAGTAATTCAGTAGCGTTCATCGCTGAACAATGTCCTTCCCCATCCCCGTCCATAAGGGGGAGATTGTCATAATCCCCACGCTTGGCATGCTATGATAATAACTAAGATCCAGATATAAAAAAAATTGCTTAGTTATTAACTAATTCAAAATAATATCACGGTAGCTTATTTATATTATTTCTTATTTTGATATGGCACTGCTTTTAAATATATTTTATTAATCCTTGTTTTTATTAAAGAAGCATTGACATCGTCAAGCTGTTTTGGGGTAACTCTAAAAGTAAACAAATTTGTTCACACACACCCAGAAATATAAAAGCTAAATCTTATAATGGGTACTGTTTTTTTTTCTGAGATTAAAAATTAAAGGATCTTTAGGTATACTTAACTTCTCACTTGCCACTTTGAATAACTAAGATAGCTATATAAGAGAACAATAATGTTTATTTTGCAACATTTGTTAACTTTCCTTATGTACATGATGTTTCTTATTTACAGTATACGTATTCCTTCTAATACAACAGTAACACGTACGTAGGCCTCGTCATCCCTCCAACGCCAAATTGAGTTACCCAACAGAGTTAATAAAGAGATCTAGACGTGACTCGACTAGCGATTCCGGAATAATCGTCAGATATACGCCAAATAGAAATTAGTTATAATGCGTAGTGAATATGTTCTTTATCATGTCCGTTAGCCAACTGCTTGAATTAATTATATACTCCGCTAGCTCAGCATCCCGAAGATGTATATTTGTCATTGATGTCAAAGAACGCCACTAGTCATGGTTACTTTTGTGAATTAGGAAAACTTCTCATGTGCCTGTAATTTTACTGGTGTTCAAGGACTGCTGCCGGAACTCACTGTTATGTGCTTGCCGACTGATTTTCTACTTTAGTGTGGTAGCTAGCCATGCGAGCAATCGCAAAATGTCCTTCCACTATGCGGTGAAGGTCAAGTCAGCGGTGGGGATCGAACCGTGGATCTGCGGCACGCCAGTCTGTAGCTGTTACCGCCATAGATATGTAAGATTTGAAGCAACGAATAGGTACATCATTGCTTCATACATTTCTGCTGTATAACATTCTGCAATTTGAATTGGTCTGCGTACATTTTAGCTAAATAGTCTTTTATGGCAGCTCAAACTTTTCGGTCCGGGCCGATTCTAATTGAGAATCAGAATGTAAATTAAGAATTGGGCGAACTGGTGTAAGGAAGCAACCAGGTTTCAATTCTTTAGCTGCCTTTAATCATGAAAGGTTAGTGGTGTTGGGTTTTCTTAGAGAAAAGATTTTTTTTCTCCAAATAAAGGAACTCCCGCCGCGCTGGGTAGGGGCTGGTTAGATAGTCACTTATAGTAGGTAATTGAAGCCTTGAGTAAAAGTCATATACAAGAGTTTCCCAGACACAGAGGAGGTTCCTAATTGAGGCAACTAAAATGTATGCGTACATACATACCATAGCTTTCTCCAACATCTTCTCACCATTATCGTAGTCGGAGTATCTCATTTGCAGAAGCCGCGGTGCGGTCACCTTTCACGCATAACACTAATCAAACTTAGAACTGTTTCACAATTCAAAGAAAATTATGATAATGCACTTCTTAACGTATCATAGAAAACACAGTTTGGTGATAAGGCAATATTTGTACTTATTTAATTTAGCAAAACCAGACTATTGTAGTGTATGAAGCAGGGCGCGGTTCAACGACGACTCACAATAAGACTGGTTTTCCGTGGTGAATCAAAGCATCAATCGCGGCTCGTTGCGGGTAGTAGAAATAACTATGCATGTTTGACAAACACATAGTAACCAAAGAAAGGAACCAAATGGGCTATAGTCATTGTCAAAGTCATTTTATTCATGTTACAAATACATTTCATAAATAAATAATACCTTTCAATATTTTGATACATAAGATTGTTTACACGTAATAATAATCTCATTCATCATTTTAACATCATAATTCAATAATATGTCAACAACATTCGTCATAAGCTTAGAATGTCTACTCAACAAGCCATTTTTTAAGTTATGAAATTAAACGAATTAATTTATTTTGTATTTTTTATGTGTTCTGGTAGGCGTTTGTAAACTACCGGCACCATGACATGCACTAGCTTCGATGTTTTGGTAAGACACAGTGGAACCGCCTGCAACCTCTGTCTATTAGTTACCCATGTTCGTCACCCAGTCTGGGATATTCCTCCAGGTGGTTCCTAGCATATTGAGCAGTCTGGAAAAGTATTATCATGGAAGGTACCGTCAGAATTCTCATCGAGAGAAACAATGGCTCCTGCTAGAGTATCTTGTGGCACTCGCACATTATCTCATACGGCTCTTTTTTGCATACTAAAGGCACGTTCTCAATTAGCGCCGCGTCCTCAAACCTCGATGCCGTGCTGTAACCGATATATATTTTAGTCAGTATTAAAATAGGGTCGAAAGGGACCTATTTCCATACGAGGGAGACTATATTATAGTTATTCGAGTAGGAGTAGGAGTTGATGACTTTCAATTGTGTTAAACACTCAACTTTCATTTCAAATATAAGGGGGTAAAAATGTAGCTCTGCTAAAATCTTATTAACTATATCAAATTCTAGTGTCACAGTGTTTGTAACAAAACTCCTCCGAAAGGGCTTCACCGATTCCAATGAAATTTTGTGTGTATATTCAGTAGGTCTGAGAATAGGACGTAAACTATTTTTCAAATAGGTCTATTAAAGTTTTTTTTCAGTTTTATTTGCCTATATGGCAAAACGAAAATAGTTACATGATTGGTACATACCTACCTAAAATTCATTGAAAATCAGTTGTGAAATTGTAAGTTAATTTTTTATTTAGAATATTTATGTACGGCTATAGTACGAGTTGGAATTGATGACTTTCCGGGGTTAAGCGCTCTATTTTTCATTTCGAATATAAGGAAAGTATAAAAGATGTTTTTTTAATACGTGAATGTATCGATTAATAACATCAGTAATACCTATTAAAAATTAATTGGAAAGTTACAACAATTTGTAAAATTGTTTTTTATATATTTGTTGATACGTATGCCACCAAAATATATTCATATAGTCATTTTTAAATTTTTAATGTGTGTTGTACATCCCGTATAGGAAATATTAACCCTGGCCTTGTGAGCCAGGCTTATAAACAGAATTAATGACTAAAATTTTCATATATGAGTAACACACACTAACTTAATTCACATTAATTCTGTTATAAACTATTTATTTCAGCACAAACGTAGTTGTTATTATTTTTATGTTACAGCAGAGTATGTTACAACGAAAATACTTATATATCTGATTATGTATACAACAATGTTTACTTTGGTTACAAGTACCATAGATATATCCCGACGTGACTACATTGTGTATGTATTCTATGACAACAGCCTAAATAAACAAATAAAAAGGCAAATAAACTACAAGTCAAATTGAAATAAGAAAAAGCTAGGGGCATGTTTAAATGTTCCCCTCGATAGCTAAACCCTGGATTTATGCGATCACAGATCGAGGACTATTATGGGATTAGCAGGGACCGGGAGATAAGCCTCGACGGGGCTGTGCTGGAAAATCGATGGACTGTGTTGATGTACGTGAATATAACTTATACATAAAATACTATGAACTATATACAACACTACAGCTACTACAATAAAAGCATATAGACACCTATAAGTCATAGCAGACTCATAGGAAGTCCAAATGCTCCAGCTCACTCCCAGTTGGCAGCGTGCCCAGCATGCTGGCAGCATTGCCCCGTTGAATTGCAATGCTTATTCGTTGAGCCAAATATGTGCCAGCATTTTGATCACGCGTCACATCGACCAAGCGCTCAGATAGGTTTTGGAAAATACGATGAGCTCCCGGTCCCCACGGACCCAACGTCTCTACACCAAACGGCTCAAATATGTAAACCATAACGAGGTTAGCATATTTGCGCCGCTTGAGTTGCTCCGCCGAAGTAGCCGCAGCGCCAGCCCTCACGTTGGTTTCAGAAAGATGTGACGGCGCTAAAGTGTAATAATAATTAATTAATAATACGCTTGGGTGCAAGGTGTTGTGTTGCACATCACTGCCAGTGTGGTACTGCAGTTGATCAACTCGGTCACCATGGCCTCTCCTGCTCTCGAAGTGCTGGCCGAATTTCCCGCCACGCCAGCCTTAACGATATCATTCGCCGGGCTTTTACCAGCGCCAATGTTCCAGCTATTCTCGAACCGAATGGTCTGATGCGTGACGATGGTAAAAGACCTGACGGCATGACTCTGGTTCCGTGGAAGTTAGGACGGCCCTTAGTGTGGGACTTATACATTGAACTGGTCCTTACCTGTTATTAAACTTAAAGTCCACTTTAAAATAATGTATAAAAACACATTATATTCCTCTCAAATTATGTATAGTAGTAAAGTTGCTTTATAAGTACCTAAAAGTAAAATAAGTAAACACTTTATTTGTCTTCTAATAATATAACATTATTAATTCGTAGGGAATAATGGACTTTTACACCACCACGCCATAATGTGCTTTTACCTCATGTATGTTCTTTTATTAATTTTATAGCAAACATTGTAAGTTTAATTCAGTAAAGGTTTAGATAAGAGAAAAGTGTTTTCATTTAATACACATGTATTAAATAAATTTACCAAGCACCTAACGGTGTGTTCCGGCAGCTGTCCTTGAGAGCCAGAGTAATTCTAGGTTAAGCCTGTTAACACCTTCGACCACATCATCACTTACCATCACGTGAGATTGTGGTCAAAGGATTACCTATCAGCACTAAAAAAAAAAAAAAAAAAAAAAAAAAACTTCAATTTAGAGGAGCACATATATTTCTGTAATCTAATTTAGGAGAACATTTTATTAGATAAAGACTTATAATAATTCTGGCACCTTTCGTCTTGCTATCCTTTGATGTGCATTCTGATCGAAAATATAATAAACTCAGTACAATTATTAAAATACCTATGAAATAAAAGAAGAGAATATTGATATTCTTTTCTCGTTGAATGAACTATTTTCTATCCCCGTCACGTCTACTGACTTTTTGTTCCATTATATTGAAAGATACGCTACATAGATTACCCCTATTTATATTTGTTTAACACTGTTCATGAGATATTTTTGCTATTTGGAATTTTGTAACTCTAAGGAATGAAAACGCACAAACAGGCCCAATATTTTAAATGGTGGAAAAATCTACATTTTTAGAAAGCGAATAATTGAAAAGAACTTTTTAATTTGGAAAAATAAAAATAGGAAGACGTTGTAAGTAAATATAAAAACTAAAGTATTTTGTGTGACTTGCGAAAATAAGTTCCCGCTTTTGATCGAATATATAGGTATATTATATTGAATATGTGGAAGTTCAAGCCTTACTACGCCGTCATTGTGGATCGTGATGGTTTAGGTTGATATGAATACCGAACCTTACTATGGACCATATAATATCAAAATCACATATTACTAGTTATGTTGCTCACCTCCCACTTGTTAGCTTTTCTTAGTATATCTTGGTACATAAATATTCTAAATGCGCGCGTTCTATTCCATCATTGGCCGCACTGTTACTAAAAGTACATCCTCATTGTTTCCTCTTAGGTTTATCAGCGTAAATCTCCTTTTGGATCTATTTTCGCCTAAAATTTGGTACCCTCAAAAACTGAAATATATAAATAATAAAAACTGATTGCACGCCACCGTGGACACGTTGGCTTGGCTGTACTTTAAGCAAATAGCGAATCGTCTTTTATTATTCATCTAACACAGGGTTTTTCATTTTTTATAACTACTCCGAGAGCCCAAAAGATACGCAGCTATCATTCTTTTTCTCTTTGTAGGCACAGTAGACATCAATGGAAAAAAATGGATACGTATTATTATGTTACAGATCAATGCGATAGAAGGATATATTTACATAGTTGTGACAGCTAAAGGCCCAAGTATTGGTACCACTTTTTTATAATTTTTTTGGTTAAGAAAATTAATGTGAAAACTGGAGCACTACGCAATGTGCTTGTGACATGTATACTTAATTTTGAAGTGGAAACTTTGTTGCGCAGTTATTAAATAATGGTTAACACCCGCAATTTCACCTGCGTCGAAATCGGTGAAATCAGAGTTTATTAATAGGGGTAAAAACTTACCTCTAAATATATTTGATTCTAATCCAGAACTCAAACTCATGCCAAGTTTCATTAAAATTCTTACACCTGGTTTAGAGGTGAGAGGCAATAAACACACCCAGACGAGTAGTTGTGTGTAACAAAACAAGACCAATTAGTTAAGGCCGGTTTAAGTATTCCCCTGACAGCAATATAAACTGTCGAACTAGTTCATAAAATATTGATCTACTTTTTTGACGTGAGTACAAAGTGCAGTTTTTGTTTATATTTTAAGCACATACGTCACACGGGAACGCCTCAAAATTGATCGACATCATCTTAAATCTATTAAAAAACCGATTCAGGAACATAAGTAATTCCTCAGCATCACATTATACCCGGTTCTGTACGACGAATATTGTTTATTGCTGTTAAACTCGACCTAGAAATGTACGAAGAAAATTAATTCCTTAAAAATTACCTACCTGGTTCTATTCAAAACATACTGTAATTACGAAGACAAAAGGTTAATTTAGGCCGTGGCCTCTTCGTCCTAATCCAGGACCTAAAAATATAGTATTGATAAAATCCTAAGAAGGTAATTCACACGCACTCATACTCTCTCGTATTTATATTAATGAGATATTATATAGCGTTAATATCGCATCCCAGCTGATCACGACATCTTTCAAGTAAAATAGATGCTTATTACCTTTAGAAATTCCACACATTGCCGACACGTCATCGAAAATTAGCTACCAAAACTTAACTTAACCTACACGCGGTTAACGTACTTCGGTTATCGATATTCTCCAAACGATACCTCCCCTGATTATGTGGTTTATACCTCAAGATACGTGATTTGATACTAATACATATGTTAAAATATGAAGATATTTGTAGAATATGTAAGTAGATATTATAACGCGAAGCCGGGCTTAGACACAGATATGAAGGATCTATTTCGGTCCTGTAATCTATGTTTAGGCTTGGTAAGAACCCTCTGAAAGTAGTAACTCTAACCGAGAGCATACTTGGAATATCATTTCCAGCCTATCACGTTTGTACTGTTGGTACACGGGGTTATCTTTCAGAGAACCCAAAGCGCTCATAGCGAAGTTTACTTAGCTGTTTTTACCCGACCAGCTAAGTTCAGAAACGTCCACCGTGGTCATGAGTTGGATGGGTGACCGCTAGTGAGATTACTACTGAGCGCTTCCGTACTTCGTAGGGCATTATGGGAACGCCCTCCTGGCTACCACTCTCAGGTATAAAATCTGTCGCCAAGCATCTAACGGTGTATTCCGGCAGCTGGCAAAAAAGGACGAAAGCGCTGAATTGTACATGCTACAAGCGGTCACCCACTGAACTAGTGACCGCAGATAACAACTAGTAGGCAAGCTCCGCTATAAGCGTTTCTTTTTGTCGGCCTGCGCTGACAGGTTACCGCGCTGAGAGGCATAACCAGGCTTAGTGATGAATTTCCTAGTGACTCGTATTCAATAAGTACTCATTCCCTCACATAGCAAATGGAATATGTTCGACAGCCTAAACTCAAACAGGAAAAAGCTTACTCCATCGACACGTAATAATCACCCTAATATAAAAATGCGAGTATTTAAAAGTGCTTCACGCTGAAACGGCTGAGCCGATTTGGCTGACACTTGGAATATAAGTAGTAGGTTTTTTTATATAAATCTAAATTCCACAGACTCCAGGGTCCGTGAGTTTTTTTAAATTATGACCATTTTTTATTCAAAACTAGATACAAGAAATAGATAAAAATTGCCGCTTAGAATGTTGCCTGTTTTCTTTTCGCAGTTTCAACTTTCGTTTAGCAGTGTTGAAAGAAGTTTGTTTTTAAAATTCATTAGCACTAGAATCCAGAGCAGACCGGACGTCCTGGTTTAAAACAGGATACTTTCCTTATCATTATCGTCACTATTCATCATGGTCTACACGAATGTAACCGCGAGGTATAGTCAGTAGAAATCATAGATATTTTATAACTCGACTGTGGAGTTTACCATAAAATAGGTCTTTGTGTAGTCTTTTGTGTCATTAGAGAAAGCATTTATAACTGAATCTAAAAGGCTGATATAACGGTTAGAAGATGATGTAGCTGTAGTAACCACTCAATTATACTGATATGGAATTCAGCCAAACTGAAATCTCCAATCCTTGGTCCAGCCATCACTTCCATCACAGACTTTTACGGATGAGAACGCAAGTTCTCATTAATCTTAGGTTACTATCAGCAATAAAAAAACCCATCTTCGTGCAGCTGATAACTACTTCTACACTAAACCACTGATAAGTACTTACTTCTACACTAAGTTATCAGCTGCACTGCTTCTACACTAAACAGTGTAGAAGTAAGTACTTATCAGCGGCAAGTAGCGGTTTGCAATGAGCAAGAATACATCCATACTGGCACTAGGCCACCGATGGCATAGGTAATTGAGTAACTTGCCATATATACAGTCGTACCGCACCTAGTGTTTGGTTTAAGGTTACAATCAGCTATAAAAAAGCCCCGTTGCAACCCACTACGTGCCGTTGATAACTAGGTACTTACTTCTACACTAAACTGCTGATAACTACTTACTTCTACACTAAGCCACTGATAACTACTTAGTATTAGCTAACTAGTTATCAGCGTCACGTAGCGGGTTGTAACGGGCAATAATACATCCATACCGGGACTAGACCACCGATGACATAGGTAATTGAGCAGGTCGCAGTGTTTAGCTAACAGTCGGATATTAGAGTCAAATTAGACACCGGTGTCTAGTAGAACCGTTTGCAACGTTCAGCCTTATATCTCCAAAACTAAGCCGTATTTTTGAACGAAACTTTCTATGGAATGAAGATAATAAAACAAAGAATGCATTGGGGTGCTTAGTCAGATCTGTGCCGGAACAAAATGTGTAGTGTTCACAGTGGGAATGTTTACTACGAAATTGTCAGTGCCGAGAAATCGCTGTCGAAGTTTGATAGAGATAAAAAGTAGTGAAATATTGTTAAATTGGTAAGTTGTTATGTAATTCTTATTATTGAGTGTTTATATCATCGATATACATAACAGGAATTATGTATTTATTGTGTTTTGTGCTCATAATCGTAAATTTATTTTGGAGCGGTCCTGTCACCGGCAGCCTATTTTACAAACGAATTTTTTTTCAAACGCCCGTAGAATATGAAACGAACATAAGAAAACATGTTATTTATAGATATTACAATAGCCTAGTTCATTGGCTTTCTAAAAATGTGACTTACACTGATAAGAGTCCAGGGACGCGTCAAATATTACAACATTTGTGGAACAACTCCCCGCTCACGTTTTCGTCGCCACAGTCGCTTGGTATAGGCTTATAGGCCGTATAGGCTTATAGGCTCGCGGGAACTATGATCGCAAAGGGTTAAAATTTTATTTAAGATTAGTTGCTACTTATATTCCTGAAGTTAAATCGAATTTCATTAAAACTTTAAAATCTACTTACTACTCATCGTGAAACATACCTACAACAAAATGCGCAACTTACGAACAATCAACGAGTGTTCATTGTTCTTCAAACTGCTGAAAACTGCAGGTTAATGTTGCAATTACATTTAAATTAGCCGAACGTCTGCAGCAACTGGTACTCTCCAACTAATCGAAATGCTGTCTTCAGAATCTGCGCAGTGATAAACTTAATTTATTGCTCACAGTTATATTTGTTTTAAGTTTGAAATATAATTTATGCAGTAACTAGCTGGCTTGATAAATTACAGGTTATTGTACCCTGATTATAAAAATATTTGAACTGAGAAATATGCTCCGGATTTAACATAATCATTTTTTTTCATTCAGCATAAGATTAGCAAGTGTGTTCTTTATAGATTTGCATCTTTCTCTCACACACGCACACAAACACTTTTGCCGTGCGAGTGAAATCACTTAGTGCGTCCTATAGCAATATTTTCCAGTGCCGACTTTAACTGGCACTGGTGCAGGTCACCAATGCACTATCCATATGCACAAGTATAGGGATTTTTTAAACTGTCACGGTGATTAAAATATCGGGAGCTCAAAACTAACCAAAAACACGGTAAATATCCCATGGGTAATAATAATTATAAGTATAGGGATGATAAAAACCCATAGTACCTACCCATTTCCGGCTTCCTTCCCTGACTATTACAACTGACAAAAGACAACATTTTCTTGAGAGTTACGGTTTCAGAATATTTATTAATCTTATTTATCATAAGAATAACAAAAAATCACTTACTGAGATTACTTAAACTAACTTAAATAAATATAATGCGCCGCAGATCGTAATGTAGATTAAATTAAATTAAAATGATACTTAATCTTAATCAGGTACTTAAAAATTAGTCATAATATTAGAATTTAAAATTACCTACGTACGTTAGGAAGTGGATTAACAACATTAGAACATTAGAAACTATAACATGGAGATATAAACTATATGGAACATTAGAAATAAATAATTGTAAAAGTAATTTGTTATATTGACCTATATTTTTATTCATTGCAGCGAAAATTATGTAGTTCGTTTTAGATGTATTTATTGTAAGTTTTTTGATAGCAGCCAGATATGAGCCAGAGATCCCGATCATATTGTGTTTTTGTTACAATAGACTGGATGAAAATTACCAGAATAAAATAAACTTTTATCGTCAGCATACAAAATTAAATTTCCTGTTAAACCAATTTACTCTAAGTCGTTTATATAAATTTGTATTTGTTAAAGGAATAATGAAATGTTGTAGCATTAAACCAAGTGGTCACATTTTAAATTAAACTAGCATATCCTGAGTTGCAGACCAGTTTATTATGTTAAGCAATTAATCATATGAATGATATGTATCTCTTTTATATTTTTATGTATATTGATAATGACATGAATAAATATTTTTTCATTTCATTTTAATTTCATTTCACAAATTAAAAATAACAGAGGGCAGAGTATGTAGGTTGGTAATGTATCCGCACATACAAAATAGTACCATATATATTTAAAACAACTGGGGATCCAGATGCCATAAAACTGATATGTCTGTACCGCCACTTAGAAATTGGAACTATTAATAATATTGAGGTATCAAGGTAGCGACTGTGAATCGCGAGGCATCTTCAATATAACCTTGCCTTTCTTAAATACCGTTACACGTCAAATAGCTAAATTAATTTCTACTCAGTGCATTCCGTTTATTCACGATAAAATTGTGTTTGTTACTTTGGAAATCTTAGAGTTATTAATGGTAGCCTTAAACTGCCTAACGTTGGAATTAGAGAAGATTAATTCGAGTAATGAATTAAAGTAACGCGAGCTTCTCAAAATATGCTTAGCAAGCCAAATTGTTAAAGTTGTTATGTACTCAGCTTATTTAAGGTATTTTTTTATAATTATTATTATTATAGTTTTCCGGGGCTACACTATTACGATGATATTTATTTTTGTGTTTGTTTCTTAACCCTAAAAACAATAAGGAAATGATAATTTGTTGTTATTTACACAATGTATGTAAAACTCCTCAGAGTTTTCAAAAATTTATGAAAAAAAAATATTTTAGTTTACATTTTGTAGTTTCATTGAAATCGTGTATATAAAATAACTCGAATTTAACTTATCACCTTTAGTGTGAACTTTAATACACTAAAACCCCTCAAGGTAATTTTTTGTAACTTATCAATAACAACATAACAAAATGTACCTAGCCTTTTTATTCGTTTATGTAAACTTTAGTAAACGGTACATTTTTACATTTCATTTTCGCAGGTAAACTTTTACAAAAAGATCGTGAGTTGATGTGAAACTTTGAGATTTAGAAATCCGAGATTGTTTTCAATCGCGCTAAAATGGATGTCCGAAAACAGTCGCAAAGTTACATAAATTTGTGTCCCAAGTTTGTTTTAAATTGTATTTTTCGTCTCAGTAACTTGCCATCTGTGGAGTCAGGGACAGAGCTAACTTTTTATTACAAATCTATGCAGAGCTGAGAATAAAATATTAAGATGTACATTTTGGGTGGTTCATGGATTGAAGGTGACGTTTATTGATCAACAATCAGTTAGGTGATGTGGACTGTTCTATTTAATTTAGAAATAGTATCTTTTTTTTTTCTTGTACCTACTTATTTTAATGAACTTCATTAAACAAAGTTTTTACTCGAGAAGTTTTGGTGCAATACACTAAATAATGTATTGTAAACATTGAACGTATAAAAAATGGGAGAGACGGCACTCGGACCTCGAACATGGCAATGTCAAATCAGGTGACGTCTCCTGATTGAGTCTCAGTAATGTGCGTATTTGCGTCTACTACTTGCAGACAGGAAGACATCTTTGTCATTCATATACAGTGGTATTGTAGCTGTGTACATCATTATGCTTATGTTAAATTTTCCCCACATTATATTGTTGTAATATTAGAGACTATCCTATCTTCCTTTTTTATTTAATTCGATGGCTGTAAATGTAGTAAGAGATTATTTGTAGTATTTTTCCTTTTTTCTATATATTTTCTGAGAGAAGATGGTTTTAAAGTCAGATCTGCTTCGGCTATGGCTTTTGTGTACGCTACATACAAAAAAATAGAATATATATACAGTGCATATACATAACAACTTAATATTTTTACCGTATAAAACTATTACAGTTTAATAACTGATGGGTACTGGCTGATATCAAATCGTTTTGCGTCAACTATTTATTAATGGAAATCGTTTAATTTGAAGTCGTAAATGGAAAAAAAGCTTTATTCACAAAGCGTTGTCTGCGGTTCTTTTAGTCTGTAATGGATTTGACCTAAAATCTTTAATGCTTTTAATACAAATTGTGTAGGTTCGTCCATGGAATGCGAGTATATTATTCAATTATAAAACATACCAAAAATATACTATCGACTACTCCAGTGATTTTGTCCAAGCAAGTTGTACTATCACAGAGCTTGGATATAAAGTACCTACAATAACAAGTTAGTACATTAAACCAAAGTCATGTTTTGGATAATGTCAAATTCCAAAGTTTATTAAACAAATGGGTAAAAAAAATTTCCAGAGTTCCTTAGACTACGCTGTCCATCCGCCCGGCAGATTTGACACTTTCGATAAAAAGACATATGCGAAGTTAGGAACCGTAGGAAGCTAGTAGTCTTTTTACATAATATGTATGTATTTTTATATAAATATATATCCACCATATGGTAGATTGCTTAAGATATGAAAGTAACAGAAGTTAAAAAATGGGGGTCGCGAATAAACGTGCTTTTTGAATGTTTTTGTGTATATCTATCGAAACGACAGTTATCTATACGTGCAATTTGGACAGATTATAGTTAGTAAAAACAATTATACAGAAACGGTTATGTCCGAGTTCGATTTGCGCTAAGATGTGATGGATTACTTTTTTACAATATGCTTACCTACATCAAATAAATTGTGCGTTTAACCTAAGATCTGCCATTATCACCAAAACAATACGAATCGCATGCCACACATCAAAGTAATCGGAGTACATAAATTTGAACCCTTTCTAACCTTTAAGGTTTATTTAAATGATTGCATTTTAAGTATATTTTAAAAGCAACATTGATTTTTTGAGATACTAAATACTCTCTTACTGTATAATGTAACAGCTGGATTGTCCACGACAGAATACAGCCTAAAATAAAGGGGTGATTGCGTATTGTTATATATATAGTTTGCATATCACCGGTAAAAAAAAACTATCATCATATTTTCAAAACAAAAAAAGAGTCTAAAAGGTGAAATATAACAAAAAAATTATATAAAAACTACGTTTCATTAAGAAGTTTGAATAAGATGATATTTTTTTTTACACTTCAACAGACTTTTAATGAATTAACATGTCATTAGCTAGTCAATAAAACGTGATGTTTTTTTTTTCAATTTATTTCAAGTCAAAGCCAAAGGTTAAAGTTTTGAACTTAAACAGATTTTTAATTATTTCATACCACAAATGCTTTAGCAATGAAGTTTTACTTTGGGTCGCCTAACTGAGTCCAATCTTCGATAGAAAAACATTTCGAATTGCCATCGCGCAAACCGATTGAAAATAATGTAGAAACAGTTTCAGACTGTACCGGAAAAAATGTGATTTATCCAACGAGCGTGGTTCGTTCATTACGCGCCTTTCGGGCCCTGACTGCGGCTCTGCCGGAAAACAAAACGCCGACATGTGCTCCCGGAGAATGTGAACGGGGAAATTGGAGTGTCTGTCTGCTGTAGATTTAGCAAAACATAGCGTGAGGTGGTACTAGTATTGGAATTATTTCAATCACATGCCTCTTTAATGGTGAGGCGGTAGGGTTGCTTTTAAATATCGAGGACTTAAGGCCTTCGACCGCTGGGGCAGACAACGAGTGGAGTTTTCAAAGATATTCTCAATATGCAGTGTAATAGTGCCAGATCATAGTCCTCTGTAATAGGGAACCAAAATTGTTCTAGGGTTTAAGCCATTCCTTCCGACCCCTTCGAGCACATAATATAAACCATTGTCAAAGAACTAATTTCACTTACAACTTAATACAAAATGCAGAAAACCGCATAGAAATGTATTTTGAAATAAATATCACAATATGGTTTGCTTTGATTATACCTACTCTGATTACATTTCTTATTCGAACTTGTGTGTTATACTATTTCAAGGTAGTCTAATGTAGAATAAATGCATGCATAACGACTGCCATCTTATGAGACAACAACCAGAACTGATCTTGACTTAACGTTCCACCCCGAAGCACGAAGCGCTTAGCCAATGCCTATCATTGGTCACCCATCTAAGTTTTAGTCGCAGTACAACACTTTTTGCATATGTTCGTCTGCGGAAGTACCATAGGTAATTTCTTCCGACATGCAGTAACTTTAGCATTACTGTGTTACGGTTTGAAAGCTATGGAAGCCAGTGATATTACAGAATCACGAGACTGAACATCTCAGGGCGATAGGTGCAGTGCAATTTGCTGTTATAGACAGAAGTTACCGCTCACCACGTGAGTCTCGTGCTTGGTCTGTTACAAGATCATTAAAATTAACTATTAATAACCGCAGTAGACTAATTAGTTCGGCTAAGAATTATTGAGTAAGCTTTGCTACGAGTGGTTCAAAAACGTATGTTTTTGTGTTATCGTTGTGTACCATATTCCCTTACTCATTCCAATTGGCCAAAAAAAAAAACAAATCCCGGAAAAGCTTCAATAAAATGATATCGATTGAAGAATCGAAATGAACCGTGCGATTCAATAGAGGCGAATCGTTATAAGAAACAGACGATACCACGTTTAATCTTCCTGTTACATCCTTAGGATATCATTTTTCTATCTAATTTCATTTGATATTGGGAATAGGTGTTATATTTCTATTTCAACCGATTTCACAATATTGTATGGATTATTTAATTGTTTTGCACCATCTGTGCATCAACGATAATTTTGTATGTATAGAAATTATTTTATCATATTTTTGTATAAAAGTAGGTAATATTTATTCCATGTATAATATTTGAAACCCATTGTCAACGTATTAGGTACATTACTTTATAAGGAGGCGATTCAGAGCAATTAAAATATTTTTTAACTAACAAGAAAACAAAATACAAAATGTATTATATATTTCATTATAATATCGCGTTGGTAACTTGACGGCTACGACAAAACTGTGTCCAAAATGCGTCAAAATTGGAGAAAATAATACGTTAAGAATGGATTTGATTATCGTTATTTGAAATAATTAACACGGAATTCAGATAAAATCCTGGTACCCTACGAGGTTTACCAGATAGCCAAATCACAGATGAAAGAGACATAATTTTAATGTAGTTTTCTCAATCTCTTATTATATACATTAATTCTGGTAAAATTCCTATACATTTCACATAAAAACGCCAGAAGTTAGTTCAAGACTGCTGATAACAATTTGAAGATAAAAAGAAACCGCATGGAAATTTAATACGTGCTTAGACGTTATTATTCCATACACTTCCATTATATTTGGCGAGAAAAGCTCATAAACCGCAAAAAAAGCCAAATTAAACTGACATAAAGTGCTCGTCTTATAAATAATGCGGTGATCAAGTCCTCAAGAAAAAGCCAAAGGTTACTTAAAATTTTACTCCTGCCATCCCGCCAGCTATATAACTCCAAGAATAATTATGTAAATACAGAGGGCGTTTAACCAAAATAAGGCACCAGTTATATCAACTGAGAGCATAGAGATGTAATTGAAACGAGGGGAAAGACACCCGTTTAAATTTTCATACTGTTTACACTTTACCCGCGTAAACGAGACCTGTAATTTTTTGTTACAAAAATGAATAGGGTCCCCGAGACAAGAAAGGTCCCGGCGGGAGGTTAGAAATTTAAAAATTGCGTGCAAGGCGCAGTCAAAATTGCAAAGAGTTTTTCTACTTAATTATATATTAAGATTTTAATTAAAAGCAATTGGTCTGTCTGATCTTAGCTGATGCACACAAGGTATTACATGGACTATTTATAATGTGTAAATAAGATATGTGCAGCTCTGAAGTACTACCGTCACCCGATATAATATAAAAAGTAGTACCTACCTGGATAATATCTGAAAACTCAGTTCTTTTATGGCCTTGTAACGAAACAAGCACTCCACTTAGTGTTAAATGGTAAGCTTCTGACTACAACAGATGCATTTCCTCACAAGTGACGAGCTGCACTGCGCTCATCACCCTGAGACATAAAATTGCTTGTTTCCATGTGCCTATAATTTCACCGGCACCCTTCTAACCGTTTTTTTTTATGCAAGATAGGCAAGCATTTGGCCGCTATCTCACCTGATGGAAAGTGATGATGAGGCCGAAGATGTAGCATGCTTGCCTAGAAGATACCTATTCACTCTAAGACTTAAGGGCACCCAAATTATACTGATCGGGAAACAAAACGCGGGCAATGAGGTCCATTCCTTCGCTGTACGGTTGATAAATGTGGAAGTGAATCGCTTCGAGCGAACTGGAGGAATGTCAACCATGAATGGATGACGGCCATCCGAGCGTCTTGTTGTCCGATGATAAAAGAGGCATTGAGGAATCAACTCGTGTAATTCCTGTGCACACTCTCCGAAATGTATACGGTAGAATACCGATAGGCTAGCGACCCTGCGACGATGACCGAGACTCTGCAGTTAGGACTCAACCAGCTTATCATCGCCTATAAGTTTTTTGGCTCGTCGGTCAATGGAGTCGAGAGCCTCCAGTTGGTATTTCGCGGATCCATCCCAGAGGTGGCAGCAGTACTCCATACACGATCGGACTTGAGCTTGATATAATACCGGTGTTGGTTATCGGAAAGTCGGAGATAGTTGTAATGTTCTCCGTTTAGCGGAGAAAAGACACGCCTCTGTTTTGGGCGCATTAAATTTCGAACGTTCCCTCAAGAAGTCTTTTATCCAAGCACACAGTCTGGGAGGTAAACCATGTGCTCAAAGTTTGCCAATAAGGCTATCAAGCCAAACCCTGTCAAAGGCCTTAGAAATATCCTGTGCTGCGTTTTACGAACATAAATCTGCCGAATGCGGATTTCCGACATCGTCGACTCGCAGACAGGTAAAGTCGGGGGTACAGCACTACCAGCATCTAGACGTGAAGATTCCGAAAAGAGTGCAGCAAATAAATTTGCTTTCTCCTTGGCGGTGTGAGCTAGTGACCCATCAGGTTTCAGCAGTGGAGGAAGTGAGGGACGGCAGAAATTCGCTTCAACCGGCTTAGACAGGGACCAGAATGCTTTACTCCCAGCGGGACAAGAAGCAACACAGTAAGGCCGTAGCACAGTAAGGCAAACATTACTACTTGGCGGTAAATTTTGACCGCCAAAGTATGGTGGCAGTACTTCTCCAGACCAACGTGTTCACAAAAAATTCTACTGCTCCTATAATACCTATAGAAAAGAGAAAGCAATTTATATCTCCATGATAATACTTATTATACACTTATTCAAACTTTTAGTCCAAGGTTATTCCTTCTAGTTTTTGGAATATTGATCATATATTTGGAAGAAATCATTCATCTGTTCGCATGTAAGCTTACAGATAATATGTCAGTTAACAAACATTAAAAAAGTCATCAAGTGGCAAACCTCGTTGATTTTTGGAAGTCAGATAAGACAAACATGTTGATTATGGTTGTTAGTAATTACCCAATGCTAAAATTTGTGTTTTCAAATAATTGAGATTAATCCATACAAAGTAAATATACATAACTAACTCATCATAAAATACACTTGTGTGAATGGAAAAAAAATCTCTTTAAGCTACAATAAAACTGATTTCTATGAGCATTTTAAACCATTTATAATTTTAGTTAGCACTGAGCCTTTTCAAACTACCAGACCGTAGAGTAAATTACTTTAAAACTACAGCTTAGACAAAATTTTGTCGTTGGATGCCGGAACAACTAAGTAATATGGCAATAAATATTGAATCTCAGCGGATCCCTGGCTTCTAACTACTAAACTGCACTACATGGCTGAGTAATGTGAGCTGAGTTCATCCAATATAAAGCAATGTTGGAACAAAATCTTTTTATATGTGTCATTTATATGAATACAGAACAATCTAATTAAAAAAACGTTATGAAATAAAATTGGCTATGTACTAATTGTGATTTCGAAATTTAATAAAGTCAGATTGATTAGGTAATATTGCCCCGTGGGGTTAGAATTGCACCTCCACATATCATCCCATGGGTGTCGTAATAGGCGACTCAGGGAAAAATACTGGAAGGTGGGCAGCAGCGCCTTCAAAAGAACTGCCAACTTACACTCCGATCCTCAAGACGCCTGCCAAGCGTGGGCATTATGGCCCCTTAATAGGGGAGGCTGTGTTCAGCAGTGGACTGTTACAGGAATATTGAATATTTTGGTATTTAATAGAACATTGGTAAGTTTCTACAACGTCATTAGAACCTACGATAAGAATTAATATAGTTTATACATAAACGTACTCTTGTATGTAAATTGTATGGAATATATTTTTTGTACGGTTTACATTACATGTAATATTACATTAAAAATTCAAAATTTATTTTTGAGTAAGAAAATCCCACCGTTTTAATTATTTTACCTTGCGTCGGTAGGGTTCGTATACAGAGAATATATATATGTAGTATGTAAAGAATATATATTTGATCTAGGTGAGCTATAATTAAAACTTGCAGCTGTTTCAGACACTTAGATTTAAAATAATCTATTTTGAAAAACCTGGAATAATCTGTTTATATATAAAAAGGAAAGGTCACTACTACTATTTATAACAAAACTACCCTTATTAAACAAGAAATCTCGAAATCCCTTGACATATGAAGCTGAAATTCAGTGGCCATGCAGCTAATAGGTGAAAACGTTAAATAAAAATTTATATCACAACAGGGTAAAATTAAGCCCGTAAAGTACGGATGCAATTTTTTATGTCTGATAGGTTAGCCTTTGACCACTATCTCACCTGATGGTAAATGATGATGTGGTCGAAGATGTTGTTCAGGCTAACCTAGAATTACTGGCTCTCACGTACAACTGCCGGAACAAACCGTTAGGTGCTTGGCGACAGATTTTCTACTTGAGGGTGGCTAGCCAGGCGGGCATTCGCAAAATGCCCTACTGTATCAGCCGGATCGTCCACTGCTGAACACAGCCACCCCTATTAAGGGGGTATTCGCCATAATCCCCACGCTTGGCAGGCGTCTTCTCGCTATAACGATTGCCATCCTAAAACAACAACCGGGATTGACGGCTTAACGTGCCTTCCGAAGCACGTTAGCGCTAAGTAGTACTGTTACCAGCGCACCATCGGTCACCCATCCAACTCATGACCGCAGCGGACGTTGCTTAGCTTTGCTGATCGGTTCAGAATGGCTAAGCAAACTTCGCTACGAGCGCTTCTTTGTGTGTATATCCTATGTTTTTAAGTTATGAACTTAAAATTAGGCAGGTATATGTAGTAAATACAATTTCTTCGGATAAGATTACTGTAATCTGATAGAATCATACTGTTTCCTCGGAATACAGTAGGTACTTTAATGTAATCCTAGGGAATAGTATAAGTAGTAATAGTCTACTAACAACGGATTTTCAAAAGAGCTAATAGCTAATCTAAAGGGATCAAACTGAGGCTCAAATTTTGTATGAATATCCTATGTTGAAGTTAAAAGCATAAAATTCAGTATTAAGTCTAAATGACATAAAATTAAAAACTACTAAGAATTTCAAGTTTTTATTTTACTATCGTAACATGAATCGTTCGTATCGTAGCTTCGTTTGTCGTTCTGCCCTGATCAATTAAGTCAAGCAATGTCCACTGTGGTCTTGACATGGATAGGTGACCACTAATGTAAAAATACTGAGCGATTCTTTGCTTCGGAGGGCACGTTATGCTGTTGGCCGCGGTAGTTATCTTAGGATTCCAGTCGTTATAATATGGTGGAAAGGCTGTTTTGAAGACCCTTGGTTAGTTGCCACCCTCGAGTAGAATTTCTGGTGCCAAGCACCTGAAAGTGTTTTCCGGAAGTTGTCCTTGAAAGCCAGTAAACCTAGGTGAGCCTGAACGACATTTTCGACGACATCAACAGTTACAATCATATCAAAATCAAAGGTTATATAGTAGTGAAAGCCCCTTTTAGCTTTAAATAAAAATAAAATTATTATTATACAAACTTCTGTAAATACAGAGTGCTACTAACTTTTTCAAGTCCTTCAGAAGCTGTAACCCAATAATTGCCTATAAATATCAAACTTGGTAACATAACATAATCCACCTATCCACTTGGTCCGTTATTTAAGTAAAGGACAGGAATATAATATTGCACATAAAAAACAAGAACTCAAGATAGTTTCTTTGTTCACTTATACTAATTTATCCAACTAAAATCTATAAAACTTAATTTGGCGTAACATGTAATCAGATATTTAAATTTTTGATGTAGATTTTGCAAATTGATTTTCTGCTCAAAATTCTACAGGGCAAGATTAAATTTTGTGAATGCTTTTCATTATAAAATCAACAAGCTTTATGAGCAGCGTTAACAAAATTTTCTTAACTGAGTCTGCGTAATGAATGGTATGCATAGTAAAAAGGAGAATACTTGATTTTAATACGAGTATATTTAATATTTGTATTGAAAACAAGCAAGTAAACATTAAGTGCTACTAAATAAATTCTGTCACCAAAAAATTAAAATTAAAACATACATAATATATACAGGGTTATTGGTGGAATGCTAACAACCTCTAAGATAAGGGTTGGCTTCTGCCAGTCCTAACAAACTTTTTGAAATGTTTTTTTTGTGTTTTACAGCCTACTCCGAGCTAAGAGCGCCCGCCTCGGCAACACTGGACCGCGCCGTGCTCACTTTGAATAGAGTTTTGAATATTTACATCGAGCAAAGTGATAAAAAATATGAAATAATACATTACAGACACCAGAGACTTTTAACATCAGTTGGTCCTTGTGCTAATCCGTCAACAATTTATAAGTGAGATCCAATTATTATGATCAGTAACAGTGACGTGCAAGATAATTTGTTTGCATATGTATAAATTAATATCATTAGTGTAATTCGTATTTGTGCGGTACTAATTGAATAAATAAAAATAAACAACATATAAAAAAACACAAAAAATATATAAGATTAATAAAAAAAAAAATTTATAAAACAAAAAAAATCTACTCAAAATTTTTTTTTAGATTTTAATTTTTTGTTAGGACTAATAGAAGTCAACCCTAAGAGGTTCCAATAACCCTGTATAGCGCACACCAAAACTAAGGTTGTGTGAATTATTATTTGGTACTTATTAGACTCAAAAGACTCACCTTGAAAATAAAAGATCTTTATCATCAGTTTTAAGCTTTTTCATATATTAGGTTGGTAGAAATTATATTGACTTGTTGTGTGTCGTTGTTGATGTATTTTGAAGATCGATATTAATCGCACCATACGAATTTTGTTACACAATTCAATTACAATTTTTTTTATCAAATAGACAATAAGACTATATTTTATTCGTGATAGGATTATTTTTCACCACTATCTCACCTAATGGCAAGTGTTTTGGCTCATGCTCAGTTATGGCTCTTAAGTACAGCTGCTGGAACACACTGTTAGGGGCTTGGTGACAGATTTTCTACATGCTGGTGGTAGCTAGAATGCCCTGCTACCATGCTATAATGACTGCCATCCTATGACTAAAACCGGAACCGATCACGACTTTACGTGCCCTCCGGTGCACGGAAGTACTCACTAGTAATGTTACTAGCGGTCACCCATCCAAGTTACGACAGCGGCGAACGCTGCTTAACTTTGCTGATTGGTTTAGAAGGGCTGAGTAAACTTCAAAATTTTAATCAGAAATTGTTCCCATAGTTTGTTATTTATCACGAATTCAATAACCCACCTAGTTGATATGCACCATGTTAGAAACTCATGAGAAAAGCTTTTTAAAGGAAATCATTTGGCTAATAAATAGCTACATCGAACGAGTTGAATGTGTTTACAGCCCAAATGGAAAATGCCGCCTAATAGATTCACTGGGTTAGAACATTTAGTCACGCTTAATATAATGCGTTATAAGTTCACGATGACAAAAATGTAATTAAGTAAAACCGGGCAGCTGGAATCAGGACATAAGAGACAGACCATTGATTATCAAGAAAAGAGTTTCATGTTGTACTGTACTGTATCAGACAAATCGACCACTGCTGAACATAGCTAAACCCCACGCTTGGTAGGCGTGTTGGGGATCGCAGTATAAGATGGTAAATCTTCAGAAGGTGCTGCTGCTCACATAGGATTAAATGGGAGGGTGCAACTCAAACCCGGCACCACTCGGAGGGTGTTTCAGTTTCCTATTAATCAACTAGTATGTGTTATCATTACTATGCGATGACATGACTGATTATGAAATATTGTAACACAATGCTTGAATATAATTCTGAATAAGATAGGTACTTATTAGATAGGTGTTTATTATTTCTGAAACAAAATGCCTCTCAAATGCATTTACTTTCTATATGCTTTCACATCAACCCGTTGATCTCGACTGACTTTACATTATTCCTTTTTACTGCATGCAAAATACATCCGAAGGTTTCACCTTCAATATATAGTTATAGCCGTAACTCAAATTCACCGAAAAATTGCGTCGTAGTTATCGGTATTTTCATAAAATTAAAAGTTTTTTTATTAGAAAAAGTCACTTGTTTTTCAGAGGCTTTACGGCTAATCACACCGAAATGGCAGCGGATGGCAGTTTCACTGTCACACCAATTTCGATCACTATCACTATAATGTAGGTATATGTATATAATATTGAGATGAAGGAATTGACGGTGATGGACCGTAGTCGGGCGTGCTTTTTTCAAGATTTTCAAGCAATACTATGCATTGTAAGGATCGACACAAAGGCGTAAATGGTTTGACAGTATAATTACCGGCCATTTCGGTGTAGCCTAACAAGTAATTTTTATATAAAGTGGCGTAATGCACTGCGCCTTTCAGCCTGACATATAAACTTCTTAAGTCTCATGATCCAGTACTTTCACCGGCAATAGATCCTTCAAACCGAAATGCATTATTGTGAACATTACTGCTTGGCGGTAGAATGGGTACGGTGGCATTACTTCCGTGGATGAACTCGCTAAAAGAGTTCTACTGCTACTAAGAAGGGTGGAATGCAAGCAGCTAAAGCTAAGACCAGTAAACATAACTTACTGTTTATATTGCCCCGTTCCAAAGCCATACTTGGGAAAGGCTTTTAGGGAGAGCAAACATCATTGACGCATCACGGGGGTTAAAAATGGCCGGGCTTTTTGTCTCATTCCTTTATGGTGAACCGGGCTCATCCGCATCCAGTAGGCTTTTGTGAATGGGATAGCTTGTTAGAATGGTGGTGTTGAAATTTTTTACGCTTTGACCTGTAACATTTGTATGGTTTTGATTTATTTGAGATAATAGCCGGATAGAATGGTCAATATTTGACAATAGTATGATGATCATAAAATAGGTACTGTGATATAAAGTAATTTTCTTGTATTTCAATTTTAATTTTAAAACCCGATAAGGTGATAAAGTTGTTAATGAAATTATAAAAGTGAGTCACATGATGTCTTAACCACATAACTTGTACACATATTCAGCTCCAATAATTATATCTCTTTGACCACAATCTCACCTAAGTGATGATGTGGTCGAAGGTGTTAACAGGCTTAACCTAGAATTACTCTGGCTCTCAAGGATAGCTGCCGGAACACACCGTCACACATCTTATCTATCTGTCGCCAAGCACTTAGGTGCTTGGCGACAGATTTTCTCCTTGAGGGTGGTCGCTAGCCAGGCGGGCATTCACAAAATGCCCTTCCACCATGCGGTGAAGCTCAAGCCCGCGGCGGGATTCGAACCATGGACCTGCTGCGCCGCAGTCCATAGCCAAAGCCACTGAGCTATCACTGCTTCAAGTTTGTCTTCTCCATAAAGCTCAGCTCACCACTGCTTCAACATAAAGCTCAAGAGTGTATCAAAGTTTAGTTTTGTTGGCCCGGCTTCTACTTTGAAGTAAAAAATATCGTATGCTAACTGTTTAGAGCCTGCTAAGAAATATAATATGACCTAGAGTAATAAAAAAATATTATAAATTTCTCGTCTTTGGCAAGAAATTAATAAACATAATATTTAAAATAGAGGCAATGCTGGCTGCTTGCTGGGCACGCTACCACCTGATGGTGGGCCGGAGTATTTAGACTGCCTGCAGACTTGCAATGGGCTTAAGGTTGGCTAAATGCCTTCGTTTTCTTTAAATACTCATGAAATTTACTACATTTTTGCGGGAAATGAAATATTAATTATTTATGGATGAATAAATAGGGAATAGGGGTAATTTATGGAATCACTGGTGTCCATTAAATGTTCAAGATAACATGACCAATATTGCTTTAAGCTCAATAATACCATGATCTTGGTTACGAACCCTATCTATATATATTCTAGGCTGGCCTGAACAACATATTCGACCACATCATCACTTACCATCAGGTGAGACAGTGGTGAAAGGTTAGCATAACAGCTATAAAAAAACTACAACGTGACAAAACTGTTTTAATTTTGAATTTCCCGCTACACAGTTTCCACTTTACGTTATAAATTTATACGATAAAGGCTCAAAATGCAATTTTATCGTTTTTTTCAAGATTGTATTTTTGGTAATTAATATTTGAAATAAACTTTCAAATAAGTGCTGGTAGTCTTTAACTGATCTATCAAATATATAACTTTTAAGATTGTGTTAGAGAACTAACTATACATTTTGAGTCGGTATTACTTATGCATGTATCACAAACGTTCAAATTGAAAAAGTTCTTTGTTGTTACTTGTTGTAAGCGCCTCGTGTTTATAGTGACAGTATACACGGGTGAAAGTTTTCAGTTTATTCCGACGCATTGTGGTAGCCATGATTGGTGGTGTAACGCGAAATTTTAATTTTTTATACCAAATTCGATAAACAACATTGTTATTTATGGTCATGATTTCGAGGAAAAAATTGCATCAACAAGTTAATAATTAATTATAACAAAATTCTACTAGTATATACTTTCCTAGACTTCTTAAGTAACTGTTTATATTAATGCGGCTTAAGAAACCCATGAAACATATGCTAAGACTGCATGAATAAGTGAAAGTAAACGTTTTGATATAACCAAAAAACAACATACCATCGCCCTTATCGTTTATTACAATTGTAAACACATTATTGCATTCAAATAATTGTTTTGCTAATAACTCGTCGAATACACGACAAGGACACACATTCACAAACAAGGGCTGCAAACTAATAAGGCAAATTTTTACCGTCGTTGCGGGGTAAGTAATGAAATTCTTCAGTGGTATTTCTTTATTTAGAATAATTGGAAAACTGTTGGACACGTTTGCCTCTGCAACAATTATCGCCCTATAAAATATAATGTAATTCAAACTCCTTTTTTATTTTTATTATAATTTCTACATGCTTATACTAAAAATCTGATCGAATGGCTACCTTCCGCGAGTCTTGTTTAGCGCACGTAAACTTGTTACTGAGACGAACTGGGTGATTACTTAAAACTGTTAAGACTCTCCAACTTCATAAGTGAAATAAAGTGCTGGAAGAATGATCCCCGTGGCTGTATGTAGGGCGTTCATTGCCACGTAGTTATGCGAGTTTACGAGTAAATCGAGTTTGTTTTGAAGGCGCAGTTGTATGTTTAACGAGCTACACTGCTGTTATAACGAGCTCATGCAATTATAAAGTTATACTGATTAGATGAACTTGTATATTAGCCAAAGCGATATTTTGTTACTTCATTCGATACTTAGCATGTTGGGTTAAAGATAATGTTTGTTCCGTTTAAGTAAGTGGTTTTTTAAGCTGTAATGTTGCATATTTTTTATTGAATAAACAAATACAAATACAAATACAAGAGACATGGTTTGCAACCGGTATACAAACATTAGTAAAAATTTTGAAGATTAAAGTTGTAGACCATACAAATATACAGTCCTTTTATGAATAGTCTTAATAATGATCCATAATGTCATAGTGGTGGCCACTGTGTTGTTAGTGAAAATAAATATTTGATGACTATGTGTAATTTTTGTTATAAGACAAGTTATAGCCGGGCCCACTTGAGCGGGGTAGAATAATGGTGATAAGTAAGGCAAATTAAAGGGATAGCTTTATCAACTACCCATGAGTAATTTTACGTCGTATCTGTGCAGTCTGTATTCTCGCACATACAAGTTTATACAAAAAAAAACCGATCAATTCACGATCTTCATAAGCCAATACCTCTTCTAGCCTACCACAGTTAGAAACAATTCTCGTATTTGATGATAAAATGCTACAGCTATCGCTAATCACATCAATTTTTCTCAATTATTTTTATAGCTGAAAATCATTTCGTAACGATTATATTTAAAAAAAACCCTAGTAGGTCCTAACTAGTGGTAGCTGGTATTTTTTACATAACACTGGATAGTGGGTACAATAATTCAGATATGCGGACAAAACTGCTGGGTGACAACTTGTTTAGTAATATTAACAAAAATTCTGATTACACACATAAAATTGTTTGGTGTTAGTGACGACTCGTTTAGATTTATTAGTATATAAACTGTATTGTTAAATACTTGGTGACAATCACTACAACATTGCATACGTAAAGTTGCCAACGACAATACTCAAGTTTTCCAAGTACGCATTCTATTTATTTCAAAATCCAGCCTACTCATTTAATGGTCCCAGAGCTACAATAGAAGTAGAGCGGTAACTGTCTGAAGTGTCGACGGAGCTCGTTCAAGCCTGCCACGAACCGATTCCGGCTCAGCAGTTATACACCGCTTTTTACAAACTATTCCAACTTTTACCGACTATTGAACTGTTTCATAGCCATGGCAACAACTGCATTTCTCGTATAGTGAATGCTTGACTGGTGCGGTATGAAGGAAGTTGCAAGTTGTTTTTTTGTGAAAGTTTTAGTTAGGTAAGAGCTTATTTTTTTTAAATATCCATTAGGAAATAACATAATTTTCTTGTAAAAGAGCATTACTATGTCGTAAAAGATTTTGACACCGACGCGAAAAATATTAAAATAAAGTGTATAATAAGTATTTAAAATTATTTTGATAATAAATAACCTGAGAAACAATTTAATTCTGCATCATATTCATTTGTTATTTATTATTCTAATATTGGTATTTATAATAAATGGCCTATTAATTTAATGAAAACCTTTACATCTAGCATTAATATTTTCATAGTTATTATCATATTCTTTTTTTGATAAGTAATAATTATGTCTTGTCAATTTAAATTCTAGTAGTTAATATTCGACCCACTTGCAGAGAAATATTACTTACTAGCTTTCCGGGCGCGGCTCCGCCGTTAACGCGCAAAAACATTAACCTCTTCGACATATGACATGATTGATGCGAGGCCCGTGAAATTTTGCCCATGGAAAAAAAAAATCTAACATACTTTTGCCATACTGTGAGTGGCTAAGTATGGTAGCTAGCCATGTGAACATTCGCAAAGTGCCATACCACCATGCGATGAAGCTCAATTCTGCGGCAGTATTCGACCCTGGACCCCGTGCGCCACAGTCCACGGTTATTGCCATCTATGATTGCTTCAAGTAATAATACAAACAACCTTAGAATCGTGATGTTCACCCAGCGTAGCCCGCTCTAGGTTCCGTATATCAAACAGAATCATGTTAATTTTTGTATAAAACTAGATAAAAATAACTCCATCTCTTGGACCCACGCCTCACCCTTAGCTTATTATTTTTTGTCACGGGTACCAAAAACTTTTATTTATGGCATCGCCCCGATCTAGTAATATGACTACCTATTACATATTATATCACTAGTGCTGAGTCTAGACTCAGGCCAATCAATTAATATCTAGATAGATTGTTATGCTTCTGTATAAATCATCCGGCATATTTCTATACGTTTAGGTACATAATTTTAAAATATGGCTGCGATATATATGCACACATTATGAAATCTCAAACGAAATTCAGATATAACCTACCCAAATACCAGGCGTTCATAAATCTAGAAATGTATTCACTATCGGAATACCGTGTTATTCATCTTGGAGCACTGCCATGTTGTTTTGAAAAATTAGAGAGGTCAGCGAGAAAGCGACAGCTAACATACTGCTGGGTATTCTATGGTTAGATGTAATGTTGCAAGAGTTAACAATTTACAAGACTTTGAGATGGTGCTATATCAAATAGGACAAAGCTTTGTCTAATGCCTTTATGTATACAACAAATGTAATTCTCATATATCTCCATAATGGTAATTATCATAAATATTTCCGTTTAGTAAAAATCGAAGAGAATTCTAAAATATGTTTGGTAATCTAGAATGTTATCACGATCTCACCTGTTGGTGTGTAAGTTAGTAGTTTAAGATGATACAAATCTTGAGTTGTCAAAGTATAACGCAAGTAAGAAGTGACGTCTCTAACGGAGTGATTGGTAACAAATACACACAAACTATTGCATTTACTTTACTATATAATGTAATGAAAATGTGTATACAGATAAAAGAGTTTCTTTAAAACTATAAGTTTGAAACAAAACAGTGCCTACAACGAATAAGTGGTCATCGGCATGGAAAATTACGGTCAGCAGTTATGTTGCTGGCCTGTGCCAGCCCTAATTTTTCAAACCACATATTACTAAGCAACTTTCACAGGATTTATTTTGACTTGAGTTGTATGTACAACTTTGTGATATTTTCAGTTCTTTTCTCTGGCAATACCAAGTTGGTAGGAAGCCAAGAATTTGTCGTTATGCACCATGACAGCGCCCTGATAAAGGCAGCCCGAGCAGTTTCCTCCATCCACTGGACAGATTCATTTTACGCTCCCAGTTGTTAAATGTCACAGGGCACTGAATTGTGTCACAATTAGCACACAAAACGTCTTGCTTCGCTCTTGAACTCACCATTTTACAAAGCTTGACGTTGTGTTGTGATTGTGTTTCTTTATCACCACAGAAAAATACTATAGTGGAAATTTTCTTTAGTTATTGTACCTACCTCCTTAGACTGTTGTCTTATCTCGAAATTAAGAAAGCATAATAGAATTGCATGGGTAAGAAGTGCATTATAATACGTCATACAAAATAAAAGACATACCTATTTTTTCTTTATACATATACGTTAGTATATAAATTCAGTCGAAAAGGTAACGGCAATGGATGGATGTTTTGTATATGGTTCCAATTTCGGTCTCGGATGTTCTCTCAGAATGGCGGTCATTATAGCATGGTGGTATAGCATTTTGCGCATGTACGCCTGCCTAGCTACCACCCTTCAGTAGAAAATCTGTTGTCAAGCACCTAACAGTGTGTTCCGACAGCTGTGCTTGAGAGCCAGTAATTCTAGGATAGCCTGAACAACACCTTCGACCACACCGAGATAGGGGTAGGACAGAGCAAACCTATCAAGTATAAAAAATATAACTTATTTGATCTGATAAGAACAACTACGCATGCTGCACTTAGATATATATAGTTTTCTATTAATCTATACATCGTTGATTATTAAAAACTTATCAGCCCAAATAGGGTTGAAAGTGGCGACAGAAAAACTTTACTTTAAGCCAAAAGATAAAATAACTGTGAACGGACCATAATCAGAGTTTATTTATCGATGCAACCGAATCAAATATTTAATCCCCAAAAACCATCCAATATCGCTTAACGTTGAATAGACCCAACATTTTACTCCCTTTGCACAACCCCAGTCACGAGATTTCCGCAAAAATTGTCAATTTACAAAATATACCTGGCCATTGTAAATAAAACATTTTCTCTTGAATGACGCGACTTTTGATCCTAAACCACTTACACGGCAATCTATAGAAAATTATTCTTGCCTTTTTCATTTCCCCGCAGAAATGAACCTTTTAGCGAGTATCCGGGAGAGAAAGCAATAAAAGTCAAATTACTGTTCGAGTCTTGCATCACGAAAGTTTCGGGTTCGAAAGTTACAAATTGAATAAAATTAAGGTTAGTATTTTGCTTGCGAATGTGTCGGGTGTGAGGGATGTGAAGCGTCGAAATTCAATGTAAAGTACGCGCGACATGATGCGTGAATTACAAAATGTATTGGAACTCGTGTCAGCGTTTACGTTCTGTAAATTGGATATATATACATACGTAAACTTTATTTCATTAACAAAGTGCCCAAAAAAAGAACTTGATTTGAACAGATTGTATGGACACAGAAAGCCAAAACTAAACAAAGCAAAATAAAGTAATATGTTATGGTATAATATGATAGAGAAAGCATATACCAACATTCTAACATTGCAAACCGGTAAACCCTATTTTACAAAATGGGCATTGTATTCAACATTAGTGGATGTACATGCAATAAACGCATAATTTGTCATAATGTCACGCTTTTGTAGTGCAAAGGTGTATGTCAATGAACACAAAAATAAACTTACGCATTTTTACATAAGTAGTAAGCTTTTTACATTTATCTCTTTTTTGTGTGGTCACTACTTTGTTTTCAAATAAACCAAAAAATATGAATTCAACTCTTTTATACACAGCTTATACAGAGGTTTTATGTAAAATTACTTCGCCAATAATATTTTGAAATAAATATTGTATTCTGTATCCACTATCGTGAAGAAAAATAATATAAAATAAATAAAACAACATCACCTACAGATAGTGTTAAATTTATAGATATTAAGATAGAATGGAGCTCAATTTTAACAGGCAGTGACAAAATATGTGATTTGATCATGCATAATCCTCCTCTATTAATTGTGTTGCAAGTTACAACACAGTATGTTCACTCATTTGGACACAAATAGTGTAGACGCATGAGTGAGTATCAACTTGATATTGAACCTATTGTTACAACATTAAAACAAATATAACTTATAGTTTAAGCCAAACTATATTATTCCTCTGTAGTATATCACCATATGCTAGACATAGGTTTTATTATTACAACAACATAGATTATAAACTGTAGTTTGTTGGATATTATACCATGTTCTATGGGGAGTGTCTAGTCTTATTATATACAAAAATTAGAAAAGTACTGTTGTTAACAAATTAATACTAGTCGATACTAATAAGATAGTATAGAAATAAGAGTACTTCCGCCGCAAAATACTCGTTATATTCCAGAGACGGAATATGTTTTGCGAAAGCTCTGAAATCTATATGCCAGTAATCTACTTAGAATTCTGATTCAGAGAGGATTAAGGTGTCACTGGTATATTTCGAGTTTTGGTTGGTTCTTCCACCTTCTTTATTTATAATAAACAAGTGCAGGGTATTTTTATTACAAAAATGAAGGTGGTTTTCGCTCAGTTTTCTGAAAACATTACGAGACTACTCACATAGAAAAGTCAGATGAATCCGAATTTAGTATTCAAACACATCTGGTGTATTATTTGAAAGAGTGTTTAGAACGCTCGCGGTAACGTCTCGCTTCGCACATAAAATAAACGGCCAAGTGCGAGTCGGACTCACGCTTCGAGGGTTCCGAACAAACCTGTAGGTATTTCAGTAAAAGTTTCGGTACGCAAAACCGGTCGAGACGCCTTCGCGATATAAACAACCGTAAGTGAAATCGGCTCAAAATATTTATTTAACCTATATAATTTTTACAAAGTTACTATATCAAATCAACACGTAGCTTTTATTTTTAGTCTGTGATCGCTGCTAATAGATAGTCATTTGAGAGACTGTGGCACAATACTAGTGCCATCTGACAGTACAAAGCTTACGTCACGAGTCACTATAATTAATGCAATTGCATCACCAGTCGTGTACCAGCCGTCGAACACGTTACACCTCCTAATCATATTTATTATGAAGTGTTACTTGTAATAGTTAAGATTGAATGTGAGATCTATGAACTAATCAGTGCACTTCAGTGATGCAAAATGACAGGAGTTTTAGAAGCAATATACATCGAAGACGGCATACGTTATACAAAGCAGACAAGTCAGAATCATCAAAATATTACGATACATATGAGGACTTGCTTATTTAAAAAAAGTCTTTTTAATTTTTTTCGTCATCCAAGCAGTACGCCGCCATCGTATTAAGTTACCTAATGCGGTTTCTAAGACTTTTGTCCCCTTTAACTGAAACGTACGGAGTACGTCGAGCTAAGGCTGGAATATGGTCATATTTTTTCATACGGATCCCTAAAAACATTCTCGGAGTCTTGTGTAAAGTCAATAGGAGCCACCATAAATTACTTTTCATACATAATCATGTTCCATCCAGCGCTGTTTCGTACAGAATTTACTTCGAAAATTAAATTATAATTTCATGAATCGTTTTATTTTTTAATAATGGATTTAGATGATATAATTTGCTCTCATTTATCTTGTTAGAAGTCTAAATTCTTAGGTTGAAGATTTAAGAACATTAATGTTTTTTTTTTATTATTGTGACGGAGCAACCTCGACGTCCACCTGATGTTAAGCGGACTAACCTCTGCCTATAACAGATGGATTACGTTACAAGTCACGTATTGCACTGCGCCCGTCACCTTGAGGCGTAGTTGTTTAGTCTCATGTGCCTGTAATTTCACTGCCTCTCAAGGACTGCTGCCGGAACACACCGTTAGGTGCTTGGTGACAGATTTTCTACTTGAGAGTGGTCGCTAGCCAGGCGGGCATTCGCAAAATGCCCTTCCACCATGTGGTGAAGCTCAAGCCTGCGGCGGGATTCGAACCATAAATAAAAGTATATAATTACAAGTAAGATAAGTTTTAATTTAATTAATATACGATATTATAAGTACAATAACTACTTGAAGTTTCAGTATAATTTGTGTAAACAGTTGCACGTTTTAAGACTAACACTTGAACTAAGCACTTCAACTATTCAAGTACTAAGTTTAAGCTGTGAAAGCTCTCCAACCCAAGTAATGTGCTCATTTTATAGCAGAATGACTGGCAATTCCGAAACTGTATGAACTCGTTGTTACATTTTTTCTTATTACAATGCTTAGTGTTCACATAAAAAGTTTATGACGTATTTTGCTATTATGTGTTCTCGTCAACACCCGAATGCTTTTAGTGTTATATCGATTTATTCGTTTTATTATACGCTGTCTACTCTTTTTATGTTTAGGTATCGAACTTAGATTTGGAATATCTACTCAAATACCTTTGTGCTTTACTGTACTTTGCATATGATATTTATTTAAAACATATTAAGTATATATTATTTTTGTAGAATATTCAGATACAAAAATCAATCATCGATTTCAAAAATGTGTCTTTCACTAGGCATGAGGCGGGAAACTGTTTCTTCCTGTTATTGAACCCAGTACCTGAGCAGTAGGGTCTCCTGCAATCACTTGCAACCTAAAAATATCTAGCTAAACGAATGTTTTTAGTTAGCAGTAGCCACTCGAAAATGTTTCGTCCCTATAGTAGTAATATGCCTGTAAATTCACTTGAAAATTTTGTTAAAAAAAAATTCCATCTCCCGATACAACCATAATAATATCTACATCTACACTAATATTATAAAGAGAAAAGATTTGTATTTTTGTTTGCAGTTTGAGACCCGGGGAAGGACAAGGATACTTTTTATCTAACTGCGCTTCACGATAACCGATATACACGCGGGCGGAGCCGTGGCTGGAAAGCTAGTAATATATAATTATGTATGCATTTGCTAATGCCATGTCTTTTCTCTATGGTATTACTGAGGCAAATCCAACTTCTTTTAGACTACTACCACCTAATTCATGACCTATGTGCTTATTGTGAATACAGTTTTTTTATTCCTGCATACTAATAGCATTTTACTTTCAAAATGATATAGAATAATTGCTTTATGGCACCAATTCCATACCAGCTAATACTAATCATAAGGGGTTTACTGCTGTAAAGTGGAATAACCGCAGAATCAATAACAATTAAACAACTGCGATGTTTTACTGCAGCAAGTTATATTCTAGTTGAACTGTTGTATTTAATTAGCTTGTGTAAATGAAACTGCTAATTCTGTTACAATTTTAGTGAATCGATATAGAAAATGAGTCATTTGTCGCTACTGTTCGCAGTTACTATAGTTGACTAGTTCTTAAATATAATATAGCTCGTTAAAAACGGTAGGTATTGGTTGATTATCACTGGGCTAATCAATAACTGACAACTTGTTTCGTTTTCATTGTTGAAATAACTATAGGTACATATATTATTATGTAATACTATGATATTTTATTTCAATAATAAAAATGTTTACGATAATGTTAAAAAAATAAGTTAATTGGTACTGTAAAATGTGGCAAAGCTCTATATATAAGTCGACCTGACTGAAAAACGAGGTGGAAATAAAAACAAAAAAGAATCGAGAAAACAGTGCAGTAATGGATTTTCATAAAATACTTCTGCGATATTAGCCTTGTGAAACTGAAGTTTTTTAAAGCTCCGTTTGTTTATAAGCGTAGTTATTATTTTTGCTTTGTAAATGAGTTTTGTTTATAGAAAATCTTAAAACCAGTTCAAACATGTTATTCTGTATAAAATACTACAGGTGACAGTGAAGCAAAAAAAGCATATAAAAATACCTAACTAATAATAATGCGGTAATATTTTCTCACTTATATAGAAATCGTTTATTTAATGATACAATTCAAGCCACGAAACCTTAACAATTTTGGTTGTTTAACTATAGTCCAAAGTTATTGCGTCAGGGCACTTACTTCTTGAAAAGAAGAACATCAAGTGAAGTAATAGTTATAAGTACTTAACGGGACTTAATCGCGATAAAACATGTATATTTTTATTTATTTACCTCGACGTTTCAACCAAGCTGCATTGGTCGTGGTCACGAGCGGACTGAAGAGGAGGGTGTCAGCGTCTTAAAGGGCGGCTATTTTCTCCAACTACCCGCATTTGATTTAGAAATGTATCGTCTCGACACACAACACTGACAACATCCACAGGTCTTAATGAAGGTAAAACACGCTTGGTGCATTTGCTTAGCACTGGATACCAGGATGCACTTAAACTTAAAATAACTTAAAATCTTATAACTATGTGTTCAAGTCGCGAAAGTCTTAAAGTTACAAGTGAAGTAAGTTACTGACATTTACGGGTTTGCCAGAACTGTCCGGTAACCGGTTTGAACAGACAACGTGAAATGTGCCGATTTTTTTACCTGTAGATCAGTTTTTTGCCCTCCATATTTACTAGACGAATTCAGGGTAATCGCCTGAGTCACTACCAGTCTAGCACTTCCGAGCGTCCGGTGAATACATCGCCGCTAATCGTGTTTTTTCGGAATAATCTATGGACAATACACCTTCCTTGTATCTTTAGACTCTGCACCAATTATACAAGCACTGTGAGAGAAAAGAAAACTGTTTCATTTCACGCGTAATTATTGCTTTTATTGTTGAAATAGAAAATATCGTTATTTTGTTTTATCTTTGGAACGAATTTCAATGAAATGGGTGAGCGAGATATGTGTATCGTATGGTGTGAGAGAGTGAAAGAGATGCAGCATAATGGTGATCGGAACGTCTCGTGGCAGTTCGGTGGTAACACGAATTGCTTATTTATCTCTTTCTAACAACAGATATGACGCATAATATTTGAACTTTCTTTCCTTGTCATTACAAACTGCTTATAGATGTGCGTAGGTATGTACATAGGCAAATTCTAGTAAGCTTTTAGAGCAGTGGTGTTCGGATATAACAACACTAAGTATTTCAACTCTCTGGCCGAGCCTAATTAACGATGAGATAGTTTTGAAACTAGAGACGTGAATTAGTTATCCGGAGGTAAGTTACACTTTGGTGTATATATATTGTATTATTTTGGCAACCCATCACAACATCAAACATCATATATAAAGTTAATATTAATTTATCGAACAAAACTGCGGTGGGCGAAACAGTATTGTTGATATAATCATGCGGAGCCGATATCGTCAATTTATAAATGAAATTTATTTGTTATCATTATCTATAATGCGCATAAATTTAAATATAAAGTAGGTATTGTTTCGTAAAACAATCTGGACATAGTGAAAATCATCGTAGAAAATTATTACAATATAATTTGACGATATCGCCATGCCAAGAGGTCAACAACAATGCTAAATTGAACTCCATATTATTGAGCCTGCTTTACAGTTTTAAGCAATTCTTTTGCCTGATTTTATTTTAAGTGTTTTGGAAAATAGATCACAAGATCCGAATGTTACCTTAAGCTTTATTCGGCAATCCACGTAACAAAATATGGGAGAATATATGCAGGTGTCACAACTATGACTGAAATTCTTAATATTTAATAAAAACATGACCTTGTAAATTTTTGTTAAGTATTCAAATAAACTAAGCTTGGGAAGTATTAAATAGTGATGACTTGCTGAAATAGGAAAGTGGTCAAAAATTGTAACTAAACGTCACTATTTGGCAACTGCACTAAATATCCAGGTAATAAGAGCCGGCTCCCAAATGATTTTAATCGATAACCAATGTTGCGTCATTTTTTTATTACCGTAACGTAGATATGTGTAATGTAATGGTGAAGGTTAATTGGGCCAATTCAATCAATACTGTACTAATTGAATCTTTTAACACATGTCGATTAAATCGTCGTAGTAATAATATTAGTACAATAAGATCTATGGTAACCTAATTAGGTTATAAGAAATTTCACATGTGCAGATAATATTAGAACTTCAGAATAGGCGCTGTTTTTGGAGGAGTAAGACTTTGATAGTAATGGGCTCGGTGAACACACGAATGTTAGCAATCAGTACTAATATTATAAATGCGAAAGTAACTATGTCTGTCTGTCTGTCTGTTACGCTTTCACGCCAAAACTACTGGACCGATTTGAATGAAATTTGGTATGGAGATAGTTTGAGACCCGGGAAAAAACATAGGATAGTTTTTATCCGACTGCGTAAAAAGAGGTTAATGTTTTCGCGCGATAACCGATATACGCGCGGGCGGAGCCGCGCCCGGAAAGCTAGTATTAAATAAATCCTAAAACTACGCTAACAACGCTTCAACTATAGAATAATATCGATATTTCACATTTTAAGTCCTCCAACAGAAGCACATTCAGCTAACATTTCGCCTGGCGAATTCTAAATAAGTTCGCAAATTAAGAAAAAACGAAACTGCGGTTCGAAGTTCCATACAAGTGGCGTCAACGCAAGAAAAGTGGTTGGTAATTAAAAACGATATGATTCGTTGGTTCCGATTTGGTTTGTTTATAAATTTCTTCATCGGTATACCACAGAATATAGTTTTTCAATATACCGTTATGTCCTATGTTGGCGATGATATATTTTGAATATGTAATATAATACCTGTTGTATGTCCCTTTTCATATGGGGCGAGTCTATTACCTATGTATTGGACACGTTTTCAGTATGCAGACTGCACCCGATACAGGTACAAATATTTGCCAGAATATCCTAATAACTACGTCAAATTGGGTGAGACAGAGTCCAGATACTCATGTTTCCACAACGATGTTTTTCTTCACATAGCCAACAAGGCTGACTGATTCGAGCGAGATTAAAGACCAGTGCCTCTTTGTTTATTTTAATGGATTCCTTCGTAGTTCAAATAGACGTGAAATAAAAATAAAAAAAATCTAGGTTTAGCCTGTTAACACCTTCGACCACATTATTACTTACCATTAGGTGAGATTGTGGTCAAAGGCTTACCTATCAGCAATAAAAAAGTGTGATCCAGTTTGGACGTGACGTCAAGAGTTTTTAGCGCAATTAAACTTATAAAATGTTAAATAATCTAAATATTGATCATTAATAAACAGTTTGCTTTCACTCGACACCCTACTAAAAAACTATACAGACGCTGATTTCAGTTGCTTGATTTATTCATAGGGATTATTCACATTTTCCATAACAAATAACCTCCACTGAAAATAACATAGTAAGTTACATAACTTGCTTATATAGGTACATTTTCAAATAAATACTGTATCAGCTGAATTGTCCACTGCTGAACATAGCCTCCCCCGTTAATATTATTATAAATAATTGTAATCCCCATGCTTGGCAGGCGTCTTGGGGATTGCTATTAAAGTTTTCAGTTCCTCAAAAGGCACTGCTGCCCAACTTCCGGTATTTTACCTTTAATTGCCTCTTGCGACACCTACAGGCAGCATTTGGAGGGTGACATTGTAGACCGGCACCCTACAAGCAAAAAACGGCGGGTTTCATATAATTATTGGAACTTAATCTTTGTTTCAGGTCAAGTTTGCATGCTTGTCGATTTACAATGACTAGATACAATATTCTGAGGATGTGATGATGGTGACAGAAGGTGGAAATTGGAAACTCAGTGCCTAGCTATAGATTTCTGGTGTTTGGACTCATTGTGATCCACTTAAAAGATTTTTTTTCTCAATAACTATATATTTTCCTTAGACGTCGTCGTACGAGTTTTTTTTAGAAACAGTTTTATATTATTGCCTTCATATACAATTTTTGAGCTGATAATTTTCATCTCAAGCTTGAATTTAACCTGCATACTCTGGTTTTACACACCAAGTGCCATAACCACTCGGCTAAGTATTTAGACTTCTGCATAAATGCGACTTTTTTTGCTCTTATTTTAGCCATCGTAGGCCTTCAAGGATGCGGTTGCTACTGGAATACATCAAACGAAGGAAGTACTTTATCAAAAAATTTACTCAAGTCATGATGTCGCTACCTTTCTATTTTTTCAAAAGCACTGTCGCATATGGAATTCACAAGTTTTTACAGCATACAACTTTCATCTTGAGTGGAATATGTCAAGTATTTTTCAGTTAGTTGAGTGTAACTTAAAATTTTCTTGACCGATTTTGATGAAATTTAATTGGGACCTTAGAGGTTTACCTACTGTGGTGGTACAGGCTAGTGTGATCGTCTAAGTTAAGAGTTATGATATATTGAGAAAGGATTACTTGATTCAGAGATATGAAATCATAGGAGAGCTTTACTTAATGTGATTGTAAATCATCACTCATGTCTTACACAAGTTTTATGTCAGTACATAGGCTGAATGTCCATAAAATAATCACTTTCATATTCCTCCTGGCTTGCTTTAAATAAGATAGGTCAACAAGTAAATTAATTAAAATAGTTAATTAAATTAAGTATATTAGTGTATGCGTTTGATTCATAAGGTATATGTGGAAGAGTTATTTCTAATTAGACCATCCTTAGCAAGTGGCAGGATTCAATACAAGAATGCCTTATTTTATGTGGAAGGAAAGATCATCTCCCCAATAGAAACCAGTCCAAATAACGTCTAGGGAGACCTACAACGTGACTTAGCGTACACCGAAGTGTTTTTTCAGGGCTTGGAAATCAACCTTTTAACCTATCATGAGCCGAGGGGCTCTATTTAGTCTTATAGCGAAATAAGCGCTATTTGTATATTTTATTAGCCCTTTTAAAACCATGGATTTATATATATATCTCAAATATCACGTGATTCAACACAAAATTTGTGTTTGCCTGGCCAGGCTTATAGAAATCTATAGGTCGTTCCAGATGAGAGGACGTGTATTGTGACGTATTGTACTGCCGCTTCTAGGCACAACCATGTAATGACTTGTGAAATCTAGGTCCCATATTCTTGTTATAGGCCTTAAAATATAAGACTGTAAAAAGCACGCTCTCCTAAGATATCGTTTTGCAGTTATTCCCTATCATAGTCCAAAAGATATAATATAGATGTTTAGAGTTAATGGAATTGTATACTGTACTTGTTTTAATATACTCCCTGTTGATCAGTAACTGGACTCGATCTCCCCTTGCTGTCTGCTCGCAGGACTTTGTGTTGGAAATTATATGACCTATCTATCTAGATTAGATGCTACGTTATAGCCCTAATGAAATAATTTATGTTATATTACTATCTTAAATTAGGTAAAGAATACTCTATACTCCAGCATATTCTGCTATACTAAATAATTAGACTCAAATATTATTTTACTATCCTAACTGTTATTAACTAAGTAAACTATCGTAAATTATTTATCAAAACAATTATAAATTTATCTCAAGATCTAATTAAGTGTGGATTACTATTTCAATAGCTAGAGTTCAAATATTCATTTAATTTACTTTAGATTCAATTATTCTTAATATATATTATATTCTATCTGATTGGAAAGGTTCTTAATCATAAAATAAAATAAGTTTAATATAGATCATATTAATTTTTATTATAATGATCTTAAAATTTGCTGTGGTATTTAAGCGACACTCTTTGATTATTTAAATCATGAAAGTTACATATATATGTATCTATAAAAATACACATATATATTAATCACATGATCCGCCATTCATTTCCTAGACTTTATTAAAGAGGAAAATAGAATGGCGTTAACGTAAAAACCTCTTTAGTCGTATTACACAGTGCAGTAGAATCAACAAAACATATAATATATGTTAATATACACAATTATTTACAAAATAAAACCATACCCATATGTAATTTTCAACATAACAAGTGATATCTTTGACATGAATATACTAATTGTATGTAGCAAATAAGATATATGTATTCAATAAGGTAATACGATTTAATACTATCATTAATAAATTGACTATTCAATTTAATTTAATTTTCCTTACATCAAATCCTCTGAAATTCCATAAAATATATATTGGGTGTAATTTTAAATTTATCGCTAGAATTAACTCTATATAGTATGTTGAGAATAGGATTTATCAACTTTACCGAATGATTGTCTTCTAATATCACTGAATTTAAACTTAAGTTGTTAATTTATCAAATAATAATAAAACACTGAAGTTACTGCAGTTTTTAAACTGACTTCCGCGTTAAACCAGCGCTAATCCGTTAATTTTTTTCATCTCCCCAGTTCGTCTTTCCCCAGCCAGTAGTTTCTATCCCCCTCTCTGTATGTAAAGAAACACCTCCACCGTCATCGATTGGTTGATCTAAAAATAAAATAAACAGCCACAGATCATTTGTTCTATGATAGGTCAATTCCAGGATCGGTTAAGTAAACACCCTCGCAACAGTATTTTTTATATTTCCCACGGTTTGCAGCTTTACCAAGCTTCACAAAAAAAAACCCTTCAACCCAAATTTTTTTGTGAGTCTCGTTTTCGAGTGGCCATAAATATAGAGAATAGATTATTTGAATGCGTTTTTATTTTATCTTAATAGATTTCCGGCGCCAGGCTGTTAATTTTTTTTGTATTTTGTGTTATGAATATGTTTTAAAAATTCATTTAGGCAGCTCTACTTTTTCGTCAAATAAAAACTTCATTGTATGTGTCATATACGAGAATACACTATTACCTATACTATATATGTGAGATACCTCCACATAAACGCCCCCAAATAGATACTAAAATGTTGTCATGAATTTGTTTTAATTGACATACTTTTTGTCATCTATTTTCCTTTCTAATTACAAGTACTATGCTTGACCACATATCTCTTATCAAATGACTGATATACTACATCTCTCATTAATTTCTGTTGTATGTTATTCACTTGGACTAAACTAGAAAATTTACGTCTGTCATTAATTATTTGTAATACCTAAATAGATGTATTGCGTTATAATTTCCTTTTATCTCTCTTGATTCAGGGTCTACTAAGGTATATAAATTTTTATATGGGATTTCACCTATAATATACGGTCCCTCGAACAAGCGTGCAAATTTCTGTGTTATTTTTCTATTTGCGTCCGATTTGGTATATATTTTTAATTTAACTAAATCCCTATTTCGAATTGGACCAGTTTATGATTTTTGTTGTATTGTATTTCCCGCTGGCTTGCGGTTTTAAGTATGTTACATCTGGCTTGTTCGCGAATATCTTGTAATGTTTCTAATTCATAATTTGATTTGTTACTTTTAATAAAATCTGAATCAGAAGTAAGGAAAGTCTTTTCACCCCATACTATCTCGTTTGGTGAATATCCCGTCGTTAAGTGAGTGACCTTATTATAACATTCTTCAATGTTAGGTAATAGACTCACCCATGAACGGTGGTTTTTATGACAGTAAGACCTAAACAATCTTCCCAAAATCTTATTTACACGTTCAGTAGAGTTAGGTCTTGGGTGACGAATCGATGTGTGTGTCAATTTGATTCCTAACTGTTTAATCCCTGTTTCGAACACTATAGATGTGAAATTAGTACCCCTGTCAGAACACAATACCTTTATCGTTAGTTCTTTGTGAAATTTTTTTACGCATTTCAAGGAAGCCTTGCCTGTCGCTCGTCGTAACGGATATAATTTAATATATTTGCTGTATGCATCCTGTATAACAAAGATGTATTTAAACCCATACTTCCCTGATGGTAATGGCCCATATATATCACAAAATACTTTGTTACCTATGTCCGTCGATATTACCGTTTTTATAGGCCCTGTATGCACTTCCAAGGCTCGTTTAGACTTCTGACATATTTCACACGCCCTAACTAACTGTCCTATCTTACGAGACATGTTAGTAAAATAATATCGCGATCTCATTAAAGCATGTACTTTGTATCGTCCAAAATGGCCTATCTCTTCATGTATGCTTATGATCAATTCCCTCTGTAATTCTTCAGGAACATATAGTCTCAAATTATCCTTTTGCATATCTATTTTATAGAGAACTCCTTCTTTTAAAATAAAGTATTTATTTTCCGAAGTACTTTTGTCCTCCATGCGTTTAATTATTTCACGAATTTTTATATCGTTATTTTGAAGCTCACGAATATCCTTCCAATTTTGTTTCATCCTTTTCCCTAACTGTGTTTTAAATAGATTCATATCAGGCCCAACAGATTTATTTGTTATTATATCTGTAGTCCCCTTAATATGTCTTGATAATACATCTGCGACTATATTATCTCGACCCTTGACATGTTCAATGGTAAAATCAAACCGACTAATATAATGAACCCAACGTATCATACGAGCGCTTAATAGCTTACATGATTGTAGGAAAATCAAACTCTTGTGATCTGTCCGAATCACTAGTCGTGCCCCCCTTAAATAAGTCTCAAATTTAGATAAACTATAGATAATAGCCCAAAGTTCTTGTTCAGTTACCGTCCACCGACTTTCCGTAGCTGTTAATGATTTACTACAAAATCCAATTACCCTTTCTTCATCATCAATTCCCCTTTGATAGACGTAACCGGAAACTCCCATGTTGCTACTGTCCGTTTGTAGGTAATAAGTCTCCTTAGGGTTAGGGTGGTAAAGCAGTATTGTGTCCATAAATAGATTTTTAACTCGTTCAAAACACTGATTTATCTCGTCTGACCAATTCCATTTAGTATTTATTTTCAAAAGCTCACATAAAGGTCTAACCTGTTCACTATATTTTGAGATAAACTTGCGAAAGTAATTAGTAGTGTAAAATTAGGGCATCTGGATCAAAGATCCATCTACCCTAATTTCACCAGTTAACCGGGGACCTAATAATCTAGGTTCTCATCTGTTCAATTAAAAGACTAGATGATTCATCTATCTGATATATCTTCTCTCTTTCTACTTCATTCTAATATTAATTCAATAGATCCAGCTACCTTAATTTCACCATTTAATTTGGGACTGAATGATCTAGGTTTTCACTTATTTACAAAGATTTGAATAGATTAGATACCTATTAAATTCCTCTTATCTGCTTTTAAATATAACTTCAATCTGAATTGACAGCTATTTATGTATGTATCTAATACTCTCAGCCATCGTTAGGTATTGTATATGTATAGCTATTAATAACAATAATATTATTTTCTGACTATAATAATAGGTAAGGATGATTAAATAAAACAATCACAAATAAACAAATATTTAAATCAGTATTTTATTATTATTTTGACACCATTTCTTAAGACACATGACATTTTTCATTGCACATATTGATGAATGGTATAAACAGCTAAATACATCACTTGATAAATTGTATTCCTCATACAAACTATTTAAATTAGGACATTTAAAATCCTCCAAATCATAAACTCTACTTGTTGCGAACATTTCGCTGATCCATTTAACCTTTTCTTGACCTTTAGTATAAATATTTTTATCTTTTAAAAGCTCGATGATATTATTTCTAAGTACATTTTTATAAAATGCGTATGGAATGTAGCCTTCGTTCCACTGAATTTTTCTATTCCTTTCAATCCATCTTACTTGCTTATCTTCTGACTCAGTCAGCTCAAAGTTGAAAAATGGAGGCTTTATTAAATAAACTTGTAATTGATTTTCATAAGTTATTGCTATTTCTTTTGCAATAAATTCATTTTCATCAGTTTTAAATCCTTGCACGTCCACTATAGCATTCATGATAATTTTCGTACAATATTGGTTAGAGGCTTGTACTCTATAAGTCTATCGTTTACAATAAGACAGTAAGCAGCTGTGTTATCAGGAATATCATGAGACGTTTCTATTTCTAGACGTACATCTACAGGTCCAGATTTTAAATTCTCATTTTGTCTTGAACAGTCTATTATGAATAGAGGTGCCTTTTCTTTAAAGCTTACAATGTCTAACAAGGGATCTGCAGGAACGTTGTAGTAAGACTGACGAAACTTCGTGTATAATTCATATAATATACTGTATTTATTTTCATTAAAGTTTATATTAAGTGAGTCATACGGATAGTACTGAGAATTTAAAAATAAAGTTACGTTTGACAAATGACAATGATCAAATATGGAACTATCTCGGTCTTTCTTATTTTTTCTATTAGTTTGCAAACCGAATATTACATATCTAGGTTTTTCCAATTGTGAAGCTGTTTTCACGGACCACGAATGTTTGGTAGTTTTTGGTAATAATGGATATTCATACAGATCCCAATTTCTGAAAGCTATTTGTATAGGTTTATCCTTTTCTAAATATTTGAGTAAAGAAATCCTTTCACGATCTGATACTTTTATATGTGGCACTCGCCATTGAACTCTTTGCATATTAATCTCAACACTATCATCCTTATCAAGAATTACACTGTTTAAAATACTGCTACATCTGTTCAGTATAAGTTCATGCTTACAATTGATGATTATTTTCTTGTAATCTTCTGCAAATCCCATCACCCTGTTGAGTGGTATAATAATGCTAAAATATCCATCTTTGAGATTTTTATATCCATTTATATCTCAACCCCACAATGCAGCAATTCTATTATCCCCGTTGTTTAATGAAACATACGATTTTATTGTAGAAGTAATGCCCACATTTTTAATTCGATCTATCTCAACACCATTTATTTCATACCGAATGTCTTGGAAAAGAAATGTTAAAGCATTATTTGTAAAATTTACTGGTTTTTTAATTGGTTTTCCTGCAGAATCCTTCCCAGTCACAGTAACACGTCCTTCGATATAAATAGAGCTGGAGGAGGGAAGTACATAAATGTCTTGTTGATTAATAGATATTCGGATTTCATCATTTTCTTTAAAACTGTTGCTGTAAGGATTATACGTATGGATTTCGTAACTTTCTATTGAATTATCGAAATGTGGTAAATCATGCACATTGAGAATATTCATAGTTTAAATCCAAGAGCTTGAAGAAACTCTTTATTTTTTTTGGTAATTTTCTTTTTATCCTTTACACGTCGTTGCCTTTTGAATGTGTTCGAATGAATAGTACTGTTTAGGTTTGTTTTTGAAGTTATAGACTTATTATTGTTATTCTTACTAATGAAATTATTACTATTTTGGTTGAACACGATCATCTTTTTTGACCTCGAATGTTATTTAATGCACAATTAGTCACAGAATGAACGAAAAGAAGTAATAGCGAGCTATTTATTTTAAACTGTTACGCCAAAATGTTTGTAGAAACTTTAGACACAGATGTCCACAGTTATAAGAATTTGTTTTCTGAAAATTATAATAATTGTACAGAACATTATGATTTGCCACATATCTAATAAATTCTCTAGGTGGTCTCAAGTTGCCATAACTATCAAAATATTCAATATAGTCATAAATTTTTGCGTATGCTACCCAATGTGTACCAGGATTTTTCGCTGAATCTAAATTCACGATACCACACTCTATAGGGTGTGCATTTTCAGGTAATCCATCTCTCATAAAAACGCCTCGAAAGTAAGGAACATTGCGAGAGTGTTCAATGATATCAATATTAGAGAGGGCACGTTTAGGAAGACGATGAGTTAGGCTTTTTTTTTTGGCAAATGTATCGCTAAACCATTCTTGTAGGGTTTCAGACACAATCCTTTTCCAATACATACGCCCTCAATTTTCTGATTATGTCTTTTCATTTCTTCGAAACGTTTCATTGCAGTTTTATATTCATTATATGTTTTAATTATTCCTGATATTCCTCCAGCTAAGCTACCAGCAGCAGACAATCCTGCGAATATAGGAATAAGTGGAAGAACGCCTCCAGATTTTGGTATAGGTATGACTCTAGGGAGTATCACAGGAGAATCTTTCACCAATTCTTTAGCAGCTGCAAAAGCCATTTTTACTGCCATTTTTTTGTATTTGGGTTTCACTTTACTGATATGTTTACGCGCACGAGATACAATACTCTTAAATCTCTTTTTCAATCCAGACCCAGAACTAACTTTTACCAACATTGCTTTATTCACTAAAGTAGCGGCTAGCTTTTCTCCAACATTAGCAGTAGACGAAGTTGCTCGTTTTTTCGCCATCTTTAATAAATTTATATCTGCTTTATGTCGATCTTGTAAATTTGATGACTTTTGGTAAGCTATATCGTGTTGTTTACAGTATTCGTCCAATTGATTAATACCCTTATCACCTCGAGCAAGTCTTTCTGCTAATCGTGTTCCAGGCCCACAATAATTATATCCTGGTAAATGAAGTTCAAATGGTAGTTTATTAATTATACTGTTTAGAAGACTATTCTCTTCCATAACCAATCAATTACTGAACTAAAATTAGTTTATCAATAGTATTATAAAACATTTCTTTTATCGATCCAGCTATTTTCACTAGACGGTAACCCCAACCATTTAACATAGCACTTTTTATTTTTTCGTTTTAAAACTTTTTCTACTAAGTAGACATTAGGGTTTTCAGTTTTTTGAAGTTCTTGAATATAGAATGCCCCTAGAATAGGTCGACTTCTTGCGTCTTCTATCAAATAAGTTATAGGTTTAGTGTTTTGTATCTTAACGATCTTAAATATTTCTGTGGACCAATTGGGCGTGTAACCTTTTTCAAATGTTCCTTTATATTTACTGATACGTACAAAATCGTTAATATTAAGTTTTTTCTTTTCTCGAAGAGATTTTGACTCGTAAATCTTTTTGAACCTCTTCAATAACAAACTTTCATTATTTGCACTGACTTCATCAGGAGGTAAACCAATCGTTCTATGAACTGTGTGGTTGTAGATATCAATAACTTTACAGAGCAAACCATCCTTCCATTTATAGTTTCCTCTCAAACTAAATTCTTTATACAGTTTAGACTTGAGAGTTCTTATAAACCGTTCAACAATCGATGCTTTCTTTGTCGAGTAAGTAGAATAATGATTAATTTTGTACTTGTCTATCAATTTTTTAAACTTGTCGTTATAGAACTCGGTGCCGAGATCGGTTTGCAGGTTTTTAGGAACCCGACCTTTATCTAGTATTGACTGGAATGCAGCAGATACGAGTATCTTGTTTTTTTGTTTTAGTGGATATACCCATGCATACTTTGAAAATGTGTCAATGACAGCTAAAATATAATTATGACCTGAGTTAAGTTTTGAAACAGATTGCATATCGATTAAATCGGCTTGCCATAAGTCATCTATACTCTTCATAACAACATGCCTACGAGGAAAATTAACCCTTGCATATTTGTGAATTTCATTTACTACGCTTCTTTTGCTCATTTTCGGTAATACGATCAAAAACTTTTTTAATTTTATATATAATTTTAATAGTTATATATTTAACCAATCAAAGTTTCATAAGTTAAGATTTTATTCAAAACGTCAATCAAATATTGTTAAGTAAGTAGCACTATTGTTCATATCAAAAATATATATTTTGCGCATCCAAACTTGCATCACTATTTTTTGTTATTAAATACCAATTATTTTAATACTGTCTTTTCTTCTGTATTTATATTTTGTAGACTTGGATCTCAAATTTATTGACGTTTATGTTTGAAAGACTGTGTGATACTAATATGTTATAATTAGTAGTAAATCATTTTATTCTTTTATGATGTCAGCTTCTTTTAGTTCTTCAATTATAGATATAATTTCATTGTCATGATTGCTGTTACCTGCATTTTTCGAGGCCGTTAGTAGCATTAGCCTTTCAATTAACTCATTAGGATCATCCCAGTATATAAAATCTGTGTTCATTTTGTAAGATTTTTTAAAATTTTGCATATTACCACCGCGCTTAACAACTTTTTTTTCCATATAATCATCAATTGGTTCCGATTCATAAAATAAAGGTTTAATTATCTGGCAGTATTTCATTCCCTTATCTCCTTTTATTTGACCCATACTATTAAATTCTCTTTTATGAGCATTAGTTTTATGTAACAAATCTTTATAAACAAGTTTGTCTTTGTCTGAAACTAAATCTATATCTGGTTTTTTTTTAAATAGAAGATCTTTTAGACCTCGTGTCATTTCGTACTCAATATCTCCAATTGAAATTATCATAATCTTGGGATAACTAGAAGTTTCTTTTAAAGCAATGGGTATATTTCCCATCATTAGTTTATTATTTTCACTGCGTACTCCAAAGGGTACATTTAAAGTATTAATATCATCAAGTATATTCTCTTTTACTAGCAAAGATAGAAAAGGTGTATCTAAGGTAGTAAGATATTTTTCATTTTGAATAGGAGTACTCATATTTTGTTCGTTACATTCCATATATTTTATACGACTATTTTCACTTTTAATGGAGTCGTTACTCTCAGTTTCAAAATCTTCATAATATGAAGTGTTCAAATCATTAGACTTCATTGATGAATTGCAGACTTCACCAATCTCAACATGTTTATTTTTATATAGCCATTGCGTCGCCACAGGTTCGCATATATACGAGTGATTGCCGCGTGCCGCCACGGTTGCATGAAACGAAAACAGTGATTGCCACGCGCCTCTGTGGTTTCACGGAGATCGTCAGCGTATTTTTATCGATTTTCGTAAATTGGGTCCTTTTTTGCGAGATGGAATGTAGCCATAATAGACAATAGAATATAGCTACTCTTCGTTTTGATAACCATTTGCAGTAAAATGTATCTATGAAATAAAAAAGTTCAGTTGTTTGTTTACGTTTTGCGAAACCGGCGGGCCATCGGTATTATTAAACATGTTTTTTTATGGTTTTCTCATGAATATTAAAATGATATTTTGTCATATGCTTGACATTTGTCTTTTCTATATAATTCAATAATAAAACAGTAGTATTTTTCTTAAAATCAATGGAAATCAATGGAATTTAGTACTTTCGTAGTACACCTCCGAACGTTTAGGTATCATTATGAATACATCATAAATGTTTATATTTCGTATTAATTGTTTATTTAGCTATCATGTACAAGAATATTTTTCCTTCCAAGGTAAATACTTCAGTCACAAGAGACAATTGTTTACATTACGCTGCGCTTAACGCACGGCCGGCAAATGCTAATACAACAAAAAGTTCGTCCGGTAAAAAGTAGTGAGTGCCGCATGCAACCACGGTTGCAAGTGGCGTCGCAGCGGATAGGTTATTTTTGGTTAATTCCACCATTTCTGCCAATGGAATAGTAAGAGGTTTAAAAACCCTATTCATATTAAAGTTTGTTTTGTCTTCTTCATTTTTTATTTGTTTTATTTTACTTTTAATAGCTTGAACTGATTTAATTAATTGTTCTTTCATATTTATTTCCATATTTCATCAGCAGTCACTACTGCTAATTAATAATGTAGATCTCGGAATGAATCCCAATAATGCTGGTTGTGTGTACTTATATAACTATTATTGTCTTCATTCAAGTTTAATAAAAATGTCAAAACCCCGTCTATATCTACCGTTGTTTAATTCACAATCTTTATTAATCAATAAAAAAGCATGTTGGTCTTTCCATGTTTCATAGCATATGTTTTTAAAGTTACACCAAAGCATATCGGAGTTCACATGTTCATTGTAAATATGTCTCAAGTTTACGTCATCTTGTTTAAAAATTATTAGAAAGTTTGCATTATCTCGGATTAACTGTTTTGGTATTTTCGAATATGTTTGAGACAAGTAAAAACTATCAACTTTATTGTGTCTGCCCATCGAAAAATAATTTCTTATATTACTTTGATTCTCACATGCAACATCATCAAAAATAAAGACAGAATTTGGTAATGCCTTTTCAGGAGATATAACACTTTTGTTATCGTTAAACATTACAAACTGTGTATCTGGAATGTTTTTGAATACTTCGTTTAAAAAACAATATTTTGGCTGGAATGTGGTTTTCGAGTAAATATAAACATTCTTAAACTTGAGACCATTTTTATGTAATAACAAGCTAATCATTACATTGGTTTTTCCACAATTTGATGGCCCACAAATAATAGAACGAACGGTATTAGGTAACAAAGTACTGTGTCTAAAAATATATGAACGCGGTTCTAGTAAAATATCGTTTACTTCTAGAGATACGGGTTGCTTAATCAACTTCATTTTACAGTCTGATTCTAATTATTGTGAAATCGTACTTAAATAATAATTGTAATCATATTTTATATATATTTTTTAAATATTAAGGTTCATTCGGTATTCAGTTTTGGTTTCTTGGTCAAGAATAAAAATCCAAACACTCCAGTCAATCAATATAGACATTTATTAATTAATTCCATAGTCTTATAATGACATTTCTTAATCAACTATTAAATATTATTTAACGGCATACTTATGTACAAAATATCACTTAAAATAACTTATTATTGAAGACAATTAAAACATTATATTATAGTGACCCCATGGTAAAGTATCCACTTGATTAGTGAGTATATACCTTTTGTCATCGCTTCTATTCATTACTATTTTATGTATCTCTTGTGAATATAACATATGCTTAATGGACTTAATTATATTCATTTTACATGATAAACTTTCATCACGAAACAATGCGTTTTTATAATGAGATAACTGCAAATTTTTTGTAACACTTTTTGAGATTCCTTTAGCTTTATTTATTTGTGTTTTAGCAGCTATTAAACAATACAATTTAGCTCTTAAGCCAGCAAATTCACTAATTACTTTGCCGCCAAGTTCATCTTTAAACATTCCAGGTACATTACCATTTCCTAGCGGGATGTAATAAGGATTGTTCTCATCAAAATTACTTGTATCGAATTCATTTAAATTATTTTTTATGTCTTTGTATATATCATCCGTATAAACCAGGTAGAGCAGGCTGTCGGTATCTGTATAGCAAAGCTTTACATTGTTAGCGTATTTCTTTTTAATTACATTGTAATGGTATTGATACAAGTGCTGCTTAGCATATTCCAAAACGACAAAACCTATATAGATTGGTCTGTCTAAAATAACTTTCTCGGGTTTTAACTGAACCGCTACCAGATTTTCAGAAAAAATAGAAATACATTTCACATTAGGCTTAGAAACTAATTTTTCCGCACCAAGCTGTTTATTCGTAATATTGGTCTCATCATTCCATTTGGTAACTAACTTTACCTCAACCTGTTTGCGTTTATTTTCTATAGTCTTGCCAAATATTGAATTATTTAGGAGTTTAAAAAAATCTTTTTCAAAGATCGTAGTGGATGATTGCCGAAGACGGGTATTTAAATCAATATATTTCTTTAAGTATTCTTCTTGTCTGAAACTCAGTATTCTATGGATTTTTTTTAATACTAGTCCATTTTTTATGCATTCTTTGAGGTGAGTATAGTGAATAACATAATTAAATTTATCATACAAGTTAGCTATTAGTTTTTCCGTCTTTCCTCCTATGGGTACAAACTTTTCTGGCGCAAAAGGTAAATCACTATGATGATCATGCAAGTATTTTGGGTATTCCAGATCAACCTCTAGAATAAACCCACAATTGCTGTCATCTAATACATTCATTACATCAAACTTATCAATTTCATTTTGATTTAGAAATTTAAAATCTGAAATAGGTAACTTTTTCGTCATTGCATAACCATATAAATTGTTGCAATCGAGATATATCAAATAGCTAGAATCTTTGAAGTCGTCAAATTCTGGTAAATAAATATTATTAGCTTTTGCATGACGTAGTGAACACTGTGCTAGCCCACCTCGAATACCCTTTTCAATCATTTGGTATATTTCCAGATCATGAATCAAATCTAATTTAACACCTGTATAAAGTAGCATAGCATCCCAACTAAAACTAGGTGCGGTGATGTAGTATGCTGGATCTAATTTATAGTACTGTAGACTTACATCTCGAAACTTTTCAAATATGTCACACAATAGCAAAACATCGCATTTTAGGTACAAGTCAGTATACTCGCCCAATGAGCTGATGTTAAACTCTTTCCAAACAGTTTGAGCAAATTCATATTCTTCATCAGTTATATGTTCCAATTTTAATGTGTTATAGAAATCTTCTTTAGGAGGAAGTTGTTTATACTCATATTTTTTCCATGAGTTCATGAAATCATATGGATAAATTCCTTTGCTTTTCAGCAAATGTACGTTTTCAACATTAAACTCGTCTTTTACGTGAACAAAATCTTTTTCAGTCAAGCTTTTACTCAGGATATCTAAACTTGAACTGAGAAACTGAAAGGAGTCTATGAATTTTATTTGAATTGGGTGGTCACCCTTCTTGTTACAGATATATTTAGTTATGCTTATATATTTTTCTTTAGTTTTAGGTATAATTGTAATTTTACCGTTATATTTTGCTAACTCTTTAATGAATATATGAGAGTCATAGTTCGATAAGTTATGAAATACCACAGGTATGAATGGTACCTATAATATAACCCTATAATGGAACCCTGTATATCAAATAACAATTCACATGCGACGGGCCCCTATATTGGGAGGTAATGGGGTCGTGATCACGAACCTTCAAATCTCCTAGTAATAAGAGGCCACAAATATGACAATTAGAAGCATTTTCGAAACTGTCTTTCTCATCTTTGGTTAAAGGTAACATTGGTTTTTTATCTCTCAATATTTTGCTTATTTGTTTTATATCTTCAATCAGTGTAGTAATAAATACTTCAACACAATCTTGTCCCCTGTAAGAAACGTATTTATTCATACTTGGATCATGTGAACAGCAAATATAATAACCAAAACAAGATGGTTGATGTTTTTTAAAATTATGAGTGTTATGAGAGCAATCTTGGTCATAGTTTAGCAAGAGACATTCAAAATCAGCATAAATTATAAAATGTATCTTTTGTTATCTCTCATAATGTTTAAAACCAAGTATACTATTTTTTTGTGGTAAAGTCGTTACAACTTTAGAACAGTTATGAGTTTGATACTTTGTTTCACTGTTACTAAACTGTAAACATGATTCACACATATATAGTTTACCTTTGTACTTAGTTATCTGTCGTCGTACTAATTTAATCAAATCTTTTATAAGACAATAATGACCCTTATAGTTTCTTTCTAGATATAATAAGTTAACATGGATAGATTTTCTGTTATTTGTTAGGTATAGTGGTCCAGTTACATTATTAGTTTTCTTTTCTAATCCATATATATTGATACTTATTTCATTGTTCGTTTCAAATGCTTTTATGTCTTTATATGAGGGAGGAAAAGACATGCCATCAATATTGAAAATAGAACTGTAGTGTGGGTAAGAGTTTGTTCTGCTAACATTACTCTTAGCAGGATATAAAGCAGCTAGAACACTCCATAGAAAGCAATAATTATCATTATTCTGGATATTAACACAACTTTTCGTATTTTTTACGTTTGGAGGTAACTCTATATATGTTCCTCCTCTCATAGGACAGTATTTATTAACATTGATTTCTAAATGACTCACGGATTGAAAAGACCATCCCGATTCTTTGTGTTCAAATTCTGATAGTTTACGTTTGAATGTTTCAATCGTTTTTAAATACAAGTCAGTAATATTCGTATTCATATATATAATCTCATATTTCGTATTGAATGATTTTAATTGCTGATCGCTTGATTTAGGTAACATAAAGTAAGCGAACAATTTAAAATTAATCTTAACACATGTATTTGTCTTTAAAGTCATGTTTACAAGTTTCAGAATACCATTTTTGTTCTCGCACAAGAATGTCTCTAGTGTGAGATATTCGGCTTTTTGTGTGGGATTTAAACGATATGTTGCAATTCTATTTTTAAACGCACTCGCAATTATATAAATATTCTCTGATTCAGTTGGTAATAAGCATTTTGATTTATGTAAGTTCGTTTTCAAATGATATTTCAATTCATGTTTCGGTAATTCAATTTTACATAGTTTACATTCAGTTATCTCATTATAATTCAATTTATGTTTCGGTAATTCAATTTGACATAGTTTACATTCAGTTATCTCATTATTAGTCGATAGCCTTTGTTGAGTAGAGTGGGGTACTGTAAAGAAAACAAAACAAAATTATATATACAAGAACATGTATATTATATAGAAATAAGTAAGTAGATTACATTCCAATATAAAGCTTTAGTACAATCAAGAATATAAGCACCGATTACTAATTGGGTATAATATAGATCGTTAAAATGTCGCATGAATCTAATAGTAACTGCTCACAAAATCTTGAGGGCAGTGCTTAAACTCCTTTCTAGTTTCGTCAAGAAACTTCTTTAAATAACCCCATGCGGGTGTATCGTTTTCGGTTCGGTTTTTACAAGATATAATAGCATGGCGCCAGCGGTTTATTGGTAAAACGTGTTCAATTTCACCTACTTCGTAGATTTTCATTTCAACATAGTATGAACCCTTCTTTGATTCATCACATTGTCTACTTAGACCATTTGCAACTCTACGACTGTATTGACAGTATAATGGAGGAGTTTTTTTACCCTTAACAGGAACAGCAATCTCATCTTCGTCGCCGCTGTCACTTCCAAATAAGTCTTGAGAGGTTGGTTTTGTAACAGGGTTGATGACAATTTTCTTTTTCTTCGATCCGTTAGTGGAAGTCGAAGACTCGTTGGATCTTTTATTCTGCAATGATGTTGACGGTGATGGTTTGCAGTACTTGACCTTCGCTCGCACTTCTTGTTGCTCTTGGTGCTGATCACACTCGTCTTCAGAAGGGAAAAGTTGGGTAGCTGAAGTCTGACAAAGCTTTGACCTGAAATAAAAACATATAGCTATAATGAAATTATGGAATTAGTAGACATAAAAATAAAACTAGATGCACCTAGATATTTTGTTTCGCAAATAGATGATGTGAGATGGATGATTTTGTAACTAAAACAAGAAACAAAAAATTATGGTATATGATATAAAAATAAGTACTAAATTGCTAATAGAAAGTTGAACAGATAAAAGATGAACGTGGAGAAGGTTATTGAAATGAACAGGTGAAACAGTTGGTTAGCAGATGGGCTGTAATTATAACTGAATAGATGATAAATTAAATAGGCCAGTGGATGAAACTCAGCAGTTGACAAGAATAAAAGTTAAATGAAACATTGAATTGATGAATAGATGAAAAGATCAATAGTTGAAAATATGAATAGATGCAATGATTAATAGTGGAAAATACGAATAGATATAAATATGAATAAATTGATAGATGAATAGATGAATAGTAGAATAGATGAATAGATGAATAGACGAATTGATGAATAGATGAATAGATGATTGATATATTATAGTTGAAAACATGAATAGATGAGGAGTTTTATTTTACTTCAAAGATGAACCGATATTGGTAAAATAACTTTTCACGAGTGAACAGTCGAGAATAAATAGATGAAACAAGTGAGTCGATGAATGGATAAGTAATACAGGTGGTACTTACATGATTGTAAATTTTATTTTCTGGTAGTCAGGCCTTGATTCCAGCAAAATGTGATATGTGACAATGGTTTCTAAAAAACGTGGTTATATATGGCTTACACCTATAACGTCTACATAGTATGTGTTTGTAAAAACTGCACACTTGCAAAAATGCATGGTCAGGAGATTATCCATATTTGTAGGGCGTGTCCAAAGTCCAGACATCCCTTATACGTATTAATGCGAAATTGCATATCGAATGCTTTGTATTTTAAAACAATCGAATACGAATTTAAACCTTATCTACGTAAAATATATGTTTAAAATAGCATGATACCATGTTAGTAAAACAATATCAAAACACTTAAATAGACCTATCAACTAGCTGGAGATATAAAACAGCACACATACAAAAAAAACTGCATGCTTGGGGATATCCATGTTTGTAAGCCGTGTACAGGTATCCCTTATACGTAATATGCCAACTTGCTTAGTGATTTCAAATGAATATTAGTTATTGTAAACCTTATGAACAAAAAAAAATATATTGAAAATTGTATAAAACCCTGTTAGTGAAACAAATTTAACACTGTTAAACTTGTCTTCCATTTGCATAGAAGTTATTCTGTCTGCACGCTCTCCCACTAAATGTCGGTAAGTAAATATTTCCTTAAATTTAAATATTTTAACCAATGTCGAATAATAGGAAGAAATTTCTATTCAACTATTTCGATAATATCATTGGTGTTGAGTAATGATCCCATTCTATATAATGTGTACAAAATTCCGTTCATTTACATATTATAAGTACCTAATTACTTCTTTCTTATCCGCTGCGACGCCACTTGCAACCGTGGTTGCATGCGGCACTCACTACTTTTTACCGGACGAACTTTTTGTTGTATTAGCATTTGCCGGCCGTGCGTTAAGCGCAGCGTAATGTAAACAATTGTCTCTTGTGACTGAAGTATTTACCTTGGAAGGAAAAATATTCTTGTACATGATAGCTAAATAAACAATTAATACGAAATATAAACATTAATGATGTATTCATAATGATACCTAAACGTTCGGAGGTGTACTACGAAAGTACTAAATTCCATTGATTTTAAGAAAAATACTACTGTTTTATTATTGAATTATATAGAAAAGACAAATGTCAAGCATATCACAAAATATCATTTTAATATTCATGAGAAAACCATAAAAAAACATGTTTAATAATACCGATGGCCCGCCGGTTTCGCAAAACGTAAACAAACAACTGAACTTTTTTATTTCATAGATACATTTTACTGCAAATGGTTATCAAAACGAAGAGTAGCCATATTCTATTGTCTATTATGGCTACATTCCATCTCGCAAAAAAGGACCCAATTTACGAAAATCGATAAAAATACGCTGACGATCTCCGTGAAACCACAGAGGCGCGTGGCAATCACTGTTTTCGTTTCATGCAACCGTGGCGGCACGCGGCAATCACTCGTATATATGCGAACCTGTGGCGACGCAATGGGTATTTCAGAAATCTCCAGATATGTTCAGCAGTTACTCACCAATCTCACCATTCCCTCCAGAACAAATGCTCCGTCAAAATGTAGTCGATTATCTTGAGCGAGAGAGACCATTTGAAATCGAGGAAAGTCCAATCAGTAGAACCGACAACAATATCAATGAAAACAACCATAAAAAACGAAGAGCAAAAAAGGGTTTGCATTCATACATCAAAAAACCGATGAAGGGTGCGCCGTCAAAAATTATACGCATACAGATCTTTGACGCTGAGGAGTTTCAAAGTTCTGAACATTCAACATGTCACTGTAAAGCCAGTGTGTGTGCGCAATATATTTCTGATATGTTTAGTGATGATGTGTACCGGAGTGCTAAAGACTTAGTGGGTAAAATACATAGAAAGTTAATATCATAATCATAACAAGCATTAAACAATTAAATAAATAGCTTGATATTATTTGTTTATTGATTTTTAATACCATAACCCTCCTCACCTGGTTTCAAATTATGATAGTACTTAATAAAATAACTCGATCAACTCTTATAAACTGTAATAGAAAAACATCATACGGAAAGTGGCATCAGAACCACAATTTCAAGGATATATCAACTGGGCGTGTGTTCTGTCTTTCTAAGAGAAAGGTTTAGAGATAGAATAGGGTGATATTATTACTGATGATACTAAAATGATGATCTAGATTTAATAACTATCTCTAAAGCATTTCATAGCGTGTCTATGTAGGTAAGTATTTCAAACCGTACCTTACTTCTATAAAACTTACATACTTATATTTGGTTGTGTTTATTAATATCATACAGATTCGAACGTATTTGAAACGTTATCTTGCATAATGATGCTTCCTTTATACATATAATGCATAATATACTTCCAAAGGCTCGAGACGATAGATAGGAATGCGTTCAGTATCCTTTTATGGATCATGGAACGATACTTAGCAACACACTGTGAGAGTGGGGAACATTGCTTTATAAATAAAATGTTGTATGATCTACGCATCAGTTGAAATAAAGATTATCATCTTAAAATAGGTAACTATAATGTTACGAATTAATAGACTACTCATTAAAGCACACGTACAACATCGTTGTCGTACCTATCTAATTATATCGTTTTAACCTAAATAAATAAATGTAATAATCACAGTTCTTTTATAATACAAGTAAAACTATAAAAAAAGAACTTCTTTAGATTTGAACGAAGAAGAAAGAGAATAGATAATAATTAAGTCCTTGTGGATGATCAGTGTAAATTATATATCGAATGGATGAATCGTCTAGTCTTCTAATTGAACAGATGAAAACCTAGATCATTAGGTCTCAGGTTAACTGGTGAAATTAGGGTAGATGGATCTTTGATCCAGATGCCCTAATTTTACACTACTGTAATTGATTAGACCTAAGAAAGCACGTAACTGTTTTATAGTTTTAGGTGCTGGAAAATCTAATATCGCCCTTTTCCTGTCAGGATCTATTTGTACCCCAGAGGTATTTACTAAATGTCCCAATAGATTAACTTCCACACGTAAGAATCGACACTTCTCTAATCTTCCCGTCATCCCTGCCTCTTCTAATTTTTCTAGTACTTGGTCTAGGTGGTCTAAATGTAAACCTAAGTTTCCTGTCGTCTAAACTATTATATCATCTAGATAGTTCATACAAAACCCACGTACATCATTCAGTATAATATCCATGGCTCTCGTGAATCCGGCTACAGAAGTCTTTAGTCCTTGTGGGAGTACACGATATGTGTATGTTATACCCATAAAAGAAAAACCCGTGTACTTTCTAGAGTCTTTATGTAACGGTAATTGAAAGTATGCATCATTGCAATCGATTAAAGTTATATAATTAACCCCATGAAATGATTGGATTATCTCTGAAGACAATGGAGGGGACCCCACGTCACCCAACATATGTTTATTTAATTCGCGTGCGTCCAATAAGAGTCTGATAGAACCATCGCGCTTTTTAGTGTAAGTGAGCGGACTACAATAGGGAGTTGCTTCTTGTTGAATAACCCCTAATTTTTCTAACTCATCTAGTTTTTTCTTGACCTCTGCTCTATGTTGCAATGGTACCGGATAGCTTCGTCTTACAAATGGTGTTTCATCTATTAATTTAATAACGTGTTCGTACTTATTCGTTATCCCTAATGTATTAGTGAACACCTTATGGTGTTTTTCTAATATGGGTAATAACAGTTTCCTTTGTTCGTTATCTAAGCCGGAATTATCTAATTGGTTTCGCCAATCGTTCTTACAAGTTTTCTCGGCGTTCAGATTAAATTCTATCAATACTAAACGGTTTGTACTCTCGCTCCTAGAACCAAACGCTCCTTGGACCTGTACGGTTGGTATAGCAATTTCAGGTAAATTAACCCCTTCTCCTAGAATAGAACTATATAACTCGCTTGTAATGCCACTAATCTGGCTCCCAGTATCAATCAATGCATTAATGCTTCTGCCATACAAACACACACACAAGTCAGGCAATTTTGGTAATGAGTAGTCATTCATTTGTTCTTCTATATCGTCTAACTCATGGAATAACGCATACATTGCCTTATCGTTCTTAGAACACAATCCGCATGTACTTCCTTCCACCTCACAAACCACATTCTCGTCAAATCGGTTTTCCAATAGGATCCCTACGCTACTCACAAATGATTCATATTTACTATCGTACCGTTTGACCTCTTTCAATGGTCGTATTAATCCGTGTCCGTTTATTCCTAATTGGTTTCCCGCCTTCCAACCTAATCTCGTGAGAATTCTATAAGCCACATTTTGTTTACAACGCTCAGGAGTCCTAGCTTCCCCTTCAACACATACATTTTCATAATTTGGACTCGTACGTGCCAGGGATATTAGTTTTTTTGAACTTCCCCGCCCCCAGAATTTGATGGATTAGTAGTACCAGTTTCCTTAACAAAATCAATCGCAGTTCTCATTACACTCTGTCTTCCATTCTCACGTGATGTACCTTTATTATAGTTCCTACAATACCCAGCTCTTCCTCTCTGAAATCCCCTGCCTCTAAACGAACTTCTTCCCTTTCTCCATACACCGGCAGTCATGGAGGCAGACACTGGGCGACGTATAGGCTGTCTACCGCCATGGTATCTCGTAGGTGTATGATGCCTTAAGACAATATTCTGCTCTAAGTTTCTGAGGAAATTAGCTCCATTTATAATCGTAGGTTCCTCAGTTCTAGTAAACCATAGTTGTTGAACATCTACGGAGTAATGTCTCATTAAAGAATTTACGATATCCCTTTCACTAAATGCTATTGTTAAAGATTGCAACGTCTCTGTTTGTTCGGCGAAATGTTCACTCATAGAGATACCTGAATTAATTGAATACTCCCCTCTTATTATTTTGTATCGTACTGATTCTTGTATTTGATCAGTCCAATAAATTTGTCTAAAATCAGCTTCGAAATCGGAAAACGTGTTCCAGTTCTTTGAATATAATTCTAAGATTTTCCGAGCATGTCCAGTGACGCATTCTAATACAATGTCAATTTCGCGATCAAACGCATTTAATGACTTAATATATTTCTTAACTCTTTTTAAGAATGTTATAGGATTTATTTGTGATTTTCCGTCAAAAATAGGTTTGCTAATGGTTGGTTGTATAACAAAAATATTTTGATTTGGTATTGGAGTTCCGTTACATTCCTCAGATGCAATACTAACAGTTTCGCGTGACGAAGTGCTCGCCAGGTTCATGTCATCCTTATTCGAGTTTAATAAATTTAACTTTTCTTGGAACTCGTTCATCTTAGCTAACAGTAATTGTAATGTCGAGTTATTTAAAGTCTCTTGTTCCATTGATATATCCGTATTGATTTCGTTATTTAATCCGCGTTTCCCTTTCATACGTTTACCTCTACTCTCTGCCATAATGTTTTAAAGAAGTCTAAATAGATGTTAAGTGCGGAGTTTAAAGTTTTTTTTTTTTTTTTTTTTTTTTTTTTTTTTATTATATAGTTCGCGTTTTATATTATAAAGAAGTGATATTTAATGTTGCGAGTTGTTTTCCTTTAACCAATCTGTGGAAATATACACAAAATTTATGCAGATACTGTAAATTAATGTAATATTTCAATAAAAATGTATATGTACAGTAGTTAGTAGTATAAAATAATGCTCATGCAAAACAATTCTCCTCTGCTGCGATCTCTGAAAATGTAATAAATTTCCTATTTTAATTCTATTATCTCTGAAAAAAAAACCCTGACTTCCTCAATAATTTATTTCTACGTTGTGTTTTTCGTTGTATAATCCTGATTCTATTTCAATCGTATCGTTATATCGATGCGTAGTTGAAAATCCTGGTCACGGCACCATCTGTGGTGGTACAGGCTAGTGTGATCGTCTAAGTTAAGAGTTATGATATATTGAGAAAGGATTACTTGATTCAGAGATATGAAATCATAGGAGAGCTTTACTTAATGTGATTGTAAATCATCACTCATGTCTTACACAAGTTTTATGTCAGTACATAGGCTGAATGTCCATAAAATAATCACTTTCATATTCCTCCTGGCTTGCTTTAAATAAGAGAGGTCAACAAGTAAATTAATTAAAATAGTTAATTAAATTAATTATATTAGTGTATGCGTTTGATTCATAAGGTATATGTGGAAGAGTTATTTCTAATTAGACCATCCTTAGCAAGTGGCAGGATTCAATACAAGAATGCCTTATTTTATGTGGAAGGAAAGATCATCTCCCCAATAGAAACCAGTCCAAATAACGTCTAGGGAGACCTACAACGCGACTTAGCGTACACCGAAGTGTTTTTTCAGGGCTTGGAAATCAACCTTTTAACCTATCATGAGCCGAGGGGCTCTATTTATTCTTATAGCGAAATAAGCGCTATTTGTATATTTTATTAGCCCTTTTAAAACCATGGATTTATATATATATCTCAAATATCACGTGATTCAACACAAAATTTGTGTTTGCCTGGCCAGGCTTATAGAAATCTATAGGTCGTTCCAGATGAGAGGACGTGTATTGTGACGTATTGTACTGCCGCTTCTAGGCACAACCATGTAATGACTTGTGAAATCTAGGTCCCATATTCTTGTTATAGGCCTTAAAATATAAGACTGTAAAAAACACGCTCTCCTAAGATATCGTTTTGCAGTTATTCCCTATCATAGTCCAAAAGATATAATATAGATGTTTAGAGTTAATGGAATTGTATACTGTACTTGTTTTAATATACTCCCTGTTGATCAGTAACTGGACTCGATCTCCCCTTGCTGTCTGCTCGCAGGACTTTGTGTTGGAAATTATATGACCTATCTATCTAGATTAGATGCTACGTTATAGCCCTAATGAAATAATTTATGTTATATTACTATCTTAAATTAGGTAAAGAATACTCTATACTCCAGTATATTCTGCTATACTAAATAATTAGACTCAAATATTATTTTACTATCCTAACTGTTATTAACTAAGTAAACTATCGTAAATTATTTATCAAAACAATTATAAATTTATCTCAAGATCTAATTAAGTGTGGATTACTATTTCAATAGCTAGAGTTCAAATATTCATTTAATTTACTTTAGATTCAATTATTCTTAATATATATTATATTCTATCTGATTGGAAAGGTTCTTAATCATAAAATAAAATAAGTTTAATATAGATCATATTAATTTTTATTATAATGATCTTAAAATTTGTTGTGGTATTTAAGCGACACTCTTTGATTATTTAAATCATGAAAGTTACATATATATGTATCTATAAAAATACACATATATATTAATCACATGATCCGCCATTCATTTCCTAGACTTTATTAAAGAGGAAAATAGAATGGCGTTAACGTAAAAACCTCTTTAGTCGTATTACACAGTGCAGTAGAATCAACAAAACATATAATATATGTTAATATACACAATTATTTACAAAATAAAACCATACCCATATGTAATTTTCAACATAACAAGTGATATCTTTGACATGAATATACTAATTGTATGTAGCAAATAAGATATATGTATTCAATAAGGTAATACGATTTAATACTATCATTAATAAATTGACTATTCAATTTAATTTAATTTTCCTTACATCAAATCCTCTGAAATTCCATAAAATATACATTGGGTGTAATTTTAAATTTATCGCTAGAATTAACTCTATATAGTATGTTGAGAATAGGATTTATCAACTTTACCGAATGATTGTCTAATATCACTGAATTTAAACTTAAGTTGTTAATTTATCAAATAATAATAAAACACTGAAGTTACTGCAGTTTTTAAACTGACTTCCGCGTTAAACCAGCGCTAATCCGTTAATGTTTTTCATCTCCCCAGTTCGTCTTTCCCCAGCCAGTAGTTTCTATCCCCCTCTCTGTATGTAAAGAAACACCTCCACCGTCATCGATTGGTTGATCTAAAAATAAAATAAACAGCCACAGATCATTTGTTCTATGATAGGTCAATTCCAGGATCGGTTAAGTAAACACCCTCGCAACAGTATTTTTTATATTTCCCACGGTTTGCAGCTTTGCCAAGCTTCACAAAAAAAAACCCTTCAACCCAAATTTTTTTGTGAGTCTCGTTTTCGAGTGGCCATAAATATAGAGAATAGATTATTTGAATGCGTTTTTATTTTATCTTAATAGATTTCCGGCGCCAGGCTGTTAATTTTTTTTGTATTTTGTGTTATGAATATGTTTTAAAAATTCATTTAGGCAGCTCTACTTTTTCGTCAAATAAAAACTTCATTGTATGTGTCATATACGAGAATACACTATACTATATATGTGAGATACCTCCACACTACCCTTTAAGACAAAAATAATTATCAAAATCGAACTAGTTTGTAAAAAGTTATACGTGGTCATACGTAAAAAAATATTATACGTGTTGAATTGAAAACCTCCTCCTTTTTTGGAAGTTGCTTAAATATGTTATAATGTGATATGGGAGGTGGAAACAGCTCTGTAGAGGTGGTCGGGGACATCACGATGCTCAGCAGTGAGCTACGACTCGAGGAGGAGGAGGAAGAATAAATTCGAGCTCATTTTTGCCTCAGTGGAAGATCACACTCGGGTAGCAGTGACCCGTAGCTGCAGCGTGACTCAACGCTTCTAATCATTTGAGAAATAATAATAATTTGTTATTTAAAGTTGCGCTCTAATTCTTTGTAAGATAATGTTCAAAATCATACTTAAATCACAAAATAAGAACAAGGCTCAACTCACATCAACATATAATGGAAATGTGAATATAGCTGTACGATTACTGCAGTGTTCGTGACATTATTAGAACAAATATACTGAAATAGTACGTCTAATTTATACAACGGATGCTATAACAGCTACATTCATTCAAGTGAATGTCTAATAGATTTTCTAGCAGGAGATTGCAAACATGGAGCCTGAATCATTGAAATTGAATATCCAGCTACCAAATCCTTCGAGGTTAGTCTTGGATTTTACATTGAATATTATATTAGCATCGTGTATGTGATATTTTACTTATGCGGGAAAATAAAGAGAATGCAATATTTAATATTTATTATTATTTGGTGATTGTTTTTTTAGGCTGTACAGTTTGCGGCTTTATAATATAGAGACCGTTTAATACCCACGTGTTGGCATAATCGTTGTTTCTTGAAAATCATTGAATCTTTATTCGTTGTGACATATTCCTAAAGCTTAAGTTGTGTGTTTATTTTATTATTATGACTGAACAAAATCGAGGCCCACCTGATGTTAAGCGAACTAACCTCTGCCTGTGACAGATGCATTTTGTCACAAGTCATGAAATGCACTGCGCCCGTCACCTCGAGGCAGTTGTGAAGTCTCATGCGCCTGTAATTTCACTGGCTCTCAAGAACTGCTGCCGGAACACACCTTTAGGCGCTTGGTGACAGATTTTCTACTTGAGGGCGGTCGCTAGTTCGATGTCCAGCAGAGCGTTTTGCAACAAGCTCTTCCACCATGTGGTGAAGCTCAAGCCCGGGGCGGGATTCAGATCATTCAGCCTGCTGCGCGGCAGTCCATAGCCAATGCCACTGAGCCATCATTACTTCAAAATTATTGTGTTATGTGCCTTGCATTGTGCTATGATGCGTCCGGTACTGCCACTCACACACATGCATACCGACTGACCTGAACAGCAGCGATAGAAGCTCTCGGGCAACTCACTCCTCGCTGGACATCGGACTAGCGACACGCTCATAACGTTATTTGTTATGTACCAAGAAACTATCTTGTTAAACTTTATTAAACAATACAGCAAGTGTCATTTTCGACCTGAAAGCTCCACCACCTTCAACAACAGTACCCTGTCCCAACATTATGTTTTTTCTCAGGAAGTGTATATAAAATAATAATACAAAAGTTTAGGCTCGTCATGGTCATACATAGGACCTAACCGTTCATGTATATACTTCACCATGTTGCTTAATATTTTGTATATTTTACAAGCCACCAAAACTTGCCATCTTACATGTCTTTACTTGGCTTGTTTTTTTCCGTGATTCGATATAACTATCAAATAATTTCCGCGTTACCTATTCAAACTCTGCAGAATACTAGTACATTTTCGAAACTGCACCAAAGGATTCGCAAAAAGCCATGGGGACATCAAACAAACGGTAAATTATCCTAATTCAATAAACCCTAAGGAAAGTACGGAGAGACGCAGTCACAGGACCGTACTAACTCGATAATAAAGGTCCCGAACATTTTATCATTATTTTGTGAAGATAAAAAATAGAGATAAATACTTTATGCGATACGAGGTAAAAGCTTTATCAGTATTTACATTCCATTACGGCACATATTTGTTTTATTTGGAATGGTGAGTAGAAAGGCATACGTATTTTTATTAATATATACAATACAAAAAGGAATTATAAATAAACGGTCAAATGCGTGTCGGGTCACGCACAATGTAGGGTTCCGTAGTAGCCCGTTATCATAATATAGAATGATTTTGTAGTTCTTTATTCTCCTCCACGTGTTTCACGAAGAATATAATGCGCCCGTCACTTTGAGACATAGCTATTAAGTTTCATGTGCCTGTAATTATACTGGCTCTCAAGGACTATTGCCGGAAACACCGTTAGGTGCTTGGCGACAGATTTTCTACTTGATGGTGGTTGCTAGCCAGGCGGGCATTCGAAAAATGTCCTTCCACCATGCGATAAAGCTCAAGCCCACGGCAGGATTCGAACCATGGACCTGATACGTATTCTTATTTATAGCAATTATTGTGAGAATAACTTCATTGACCACAAATTAAGTAAAAAAAAAATTGTGAGTAAGGCATAGGTTGAATGTACAAGTTATTTAACCATTTAAATAAGTCCTATTCATAGATTGCTGTGTTGTCTGTGCCTTGATATAAAGTGTTTATTCGTAGTTCTTGACTTTATTCTCGGCGAACATCTTAGCCCGAGTTCAGGAATTCACTGAAAATCAATTTATGTGCACCTTAACAGGTGTGCCCATAATTCAAACTGATTGCTATAAGTTGTATATTGTTTGTTACAAGTTGTATGTCATTTAATTTATTTTGTGAAGCAATAAAGAATTATTCAATTAAATTCTAAAATCAGTACTAATATTATAAATGCGAAAGTAACTCTGTCTGTCTGTCAGTCTGTTACGCTTTCACGCCAAAACTACTGGACCGATTTGAAAGAAATTTGTTATGGAAATAGTTTGAGACCCGGGAAAAAACATAGGATAGTTTTTATCCAACTGCTTGCGCGATAACCGTCACACGCTGGCTGAGCCCGCGCGTACTAGCCCGGAAAGCTAGTAGTTGATATATATATATATGAAAGAATAATAAAAAATATACACCGATAAATGCAAGTAAGCTTATAAAAGGGCTATCATTCTATATGTAACTAGTCTGGCCATATAATAATATACTGCAATATAAAAACTTTTCTTGTTTTCAACTAATCAAAAACAATTATTTTGAATTAGGAACGCGTTTATTATTTTAAAAAGTTCTTCGCGCCACTCGCATACTTATGTTTGGTGTTCATTATCAAATTAGAGTCAAATAGAAGCTAAAATATTATGATAACTCAACAATATAAATATCTCATTGTGAGAAATGAAGATTCCCACTATAAAAATATCGCGTATTATAAAACAAAACCTGAAGTTCGGTCCTTATGGTTGATATACACGATCAAAATGCCCTCCGTCGCGATACGCACGTGAAGGGCAGTAAAATATTATTTTCACCGATGAAAAAACTATTGAAGGGACCTACAATCAGTAAAATGATAAACTGTACGCTCACAGTTCTAAAGAAGCTGCTCGAGTGGTGGGACAGGTACAACGTGGTCGTAATCCTGCGTCACTGGACATTTTGTGGGGCGTGTCTTACCAAGGCATCACAAAGATACATTCTGGCCCTCATCTAGCCTTGTCCTCAACCTACAAAAGCCCACCCACAAGTGTACAAATTAAGACCAGTTTTAGAGTACATGGCTTATTCTAAATGAAACGCTGACATTGAGTCTCTTATAAAATCTCTGAAGCAAGCAGTGGTGAAATTTCCCATGGAAACAGTGCGTGAACCCATAGATTTATGGCTAGACAGGTAAAGGTGGCCGTTTCGAAAAGAATATTGCTTTTATTTTTTCCTGAGACTTTAATGAATATGTACATGTCAGTGTTAGTAATATTACAGAACTCCATTAAAGAAATGCATGTTCATTTGTAAGTTATAACTTATTTTTACATTTATTTATAACTAATGGCCGGACTACGACTAGACTAGGTTAGCAGTTAAACATATTATATGGCTTCTAGTCTTGTGTTCGTGGGACCAGAAAAAACTTCTTGTGTACGGTACGGCGAGTATGAGGTCCAAATACTTATTGTATTAACTTTTTTTATTTAAGATTACATTTGCAATGCGAGTACTTACCCTTGAAAAACAACCAACTACTTCATATTAGTCACATAAAATAATTTATTCTTAGCATTTTATATTTGGTACAAAATTATCCAACACCCAAGTTCAACGACTATTACTGCTAAACCAATAAAGTTATCTAAACTGCTATATTTTTCCTTTGAAGTTCATGAACTGCACTATCATGATGAATTTTTTCAGATTTTTCAAGCCAGCAATTTAGCTTTTAGAGGGGGGGGGGCCCTGCCGGACCAAAAATTTGCACTTTAAAGTTAAATATTTCGTAAATGGAGCATTTAATCGAAAAACAGTCTTAGCAACCCCGAAATAATTTTAAAATACCTATTCAACGATACTATACACAACGGGTTAGACGACAAAAAAAAATTTCATCCCCACTTCACATGTATGGGCGATATCCTAAAAAAAAATATTTTTCAAAATTTTATTTTACCACTTTGTCGGCGTGGTTGATTTACGTACCCGTACAAAATTTCAGTTTTCTAGCACTAACGGTCTCTTAGCAAAACCTCGGACAGACGGACCGACAGACGGACATGACGAAACTATAAGGGTTCCTTGACAAGACTACGGAACCCTAAAAAACGTATGTTTCGTAAAATATCTCACTCCATAGCTATCGCTAATGCATATGTGTGATTCTATCAAATTACTTCTTCGTGGCGGCTATAATAGCGTGCAGCGTCTGCTGAAAATGTTCATTTGTTTTAATTTTTGGCGGTCAACATTTGATCAGTTATTTTTTATCTGATGGCTGAAACACCAGACCTTTGTTTAATAATTCCCAAAATCATAAGAAATGCCGTACTCACTTGATTTGGAAGTCACACTGGGTACACATTTACACAAACTTTCAACCTAATTTGACTGCATTATTCTTTGTTTTTAAACCACAGCAGTCTTGATAAAATGTGGCTGTAGCTAGGTATAACTTTCTGTCTCGACCATTATTATTTTATGTGTTTGTGACGGGTTAAGCACGAGCCCATCCAGACATTAAGCGGACTAACCTCTGCATATAACAGATGCATTTCATCCCAACAAATTGCACTGCGCCCGTTAGACTGAGACAAACAGTTGTTAAGTCTCATGTGCCTGTATTTTTTTGGCTCTCAAGGACTGTTGCAGGAACATAATGGATTGGAATGCAAGAAACCAACTGTTGGGTGTTTGGTGACAGATTTTCTATTTGAGGGACCTAGCTAGCCACGCGATCTTTCGCAAAATGCCCTTCCACCATGCGGTGATGCTTAATCCGGCGGTGGGGATCAAACCACGGACCTGTGGCACGGCAGTGCATATCTATTACCGCTCCGCCTTCATTGCTTCAAAAAATAGCACCAACTAGTTCTTTATGTCACTGTAATTTATTTCTGAGCAGAAAGAATCACATTGTTTTTCAGACTCTAGGATAAATAAATGATGACTACATACACGATACTACAACAATGCCTAAACCGTTTTGACATTCTCAAATAGAATTCCAAAACTTCGATTTCGCCCTTAATCCGTCCCTGTGAGCTTTTATTGCCGTCCTCATAATTTAGTTGGCGAGCACAATATTTACCGCTAGCTTAGGCTGTTTATCAACGGCAAAACTATGCGCCAGCACTTTCTTCCTTCCGTCCAGTACGCAGTTTCTGCCGAAGTTAGCTGGGATTTAATAGGTCTGCAGAAATATTCCACGTCTCTGATATCTGATCTGTATAAATAAGGGTGGATTCGACAAAAGAAATAATAAATCTTGTAATATGTCTTATTCTAAATTTATGGCACTGATTATTTAAAGTATAAGTTTTGCGTTTTACCAAATATACGGGAATATACTCGTATGTCTATCTATCCAAATGTTAAATGTTATACCCCAAATGCAACTGAATAATTTCTTATGACGGTAGATATAGTTCATAAGTAAGTATTTTTTGTAGAGTTGAGGAGGGAGAATAAATAGCTTTATTCACAATGTTGCTTAATTTTCAATAATAAGTACTTTCGTTCAAGTTTTAATTAGGTACACTCAATATTTTTCATGATAAAGCTATACTTACTCATTAAAATATATTATCTACTAGCGGCCCGCCCCGGCTTTGCACGGGTAATTAAGACTATAAATTGAGACGTAAGCTAATGTGCAAATCAAATTTAAAATCGGTCATGTAGTTTAGGAGTCCATCGCAACAACGTGACACGTAATTTTTATATATATACGGATTACGCTTTCCAATAAACCTAGATAAACTGTGTTTGTATCATGACGATATTCAATTTGCATCATTCAATCACTACAAAAGACTACATAAAACGTTCCCAAGAATTAGTGAATATCATTTAAAAGACGAATATAACTTATATTGAACGCGAACAAATATCCATTCGATTGAGACACACAGCTTTCTTTCTGAGATATTAAGGCTGTTTTTGCTGTGGCACTCGTTAGTATACGCCAGACTGGGTGAATTCTCACAAAGTCAATTTACTTAGTGTGAAATATGGAAATGAAACAAGTATTTTTCGCCTTAACTGTTGTCTGGAATCCCTAGGTAAGAGACATGTTTGTTAACGTTTTATTCTTAATTTTTGATCATTCACACTATTTTATTAGATTTTGCATGTATACGCTGTATAGAAAGAGTGAATTAACACTACATTAAACTTAATATTAATTGTTTTTTTTATGTTGTTGTGACGGAACAAGCTCGAGGCCCACCTGATGTTAAGCGGACAAACCTCTGCCTATAACAGATGCATTTCGTCACAAGTCACGAATTGCACTGCGCCCATCACCTTGATACATAGTTAATTAATATAGTAAGTCTCAAGTGCCTGTAATTTCATTGGCTCTCAAGGACTGCTGCCGAAATACACCGTTAGATGCTTGGCGACAGATTTTCTACTTGAGGGTGGTCGCTGGCCAGGCGGGCATTCGCAAAATAACCTTCCACCATGCGGTGAAGCTCAAGCCCGCGGCGGGATTCGAACCCTGCTGCACGGCAGCCCATAGCCAATGCCACTGAGTTATCACTGCTTGTTCTAAAAATACTGTTAACAGGCAATGTTATTCCTATATTCGTCGATCTTAGAAACTGACAAGTAAAACTCTGTAACTACTTAAACATAATTTTATTAAACAACAGTAAGAAGTAAAAAAATAAATCCTTTTATTCAACTTTTAACATAAAAATGTAAAAGTCTGAACCGGCGGTTGATTGGAGATGGTTAGCGACGTGATCTGCAGCCGCAACTAACCTCTGGGGCTTTGCTAGTCGATATTCATTTTCAGTGATTCAGATTCAAAACGGTCTTAACTTAATAGAGAGATCAAGTTAAATTGCTAGGAGTCCTTGATAGTTAATCAGGATGTCCAACCACGACTAACAGTTTAGATAGAATTGTTCAAGTCATAAGACTTGCATAAGCATTGCATGCAGCTAAATTCAAATACGATAGGTAGAACCTATGCTTAATCTATGGTATGTGAATTTGGTTTGAAAATGGACTCCTACAAACTGTGGTAAACTTACCCCTAGTCAAGTTATTTTTAACAAGGGAGTGACAAAGTAGCAGACTTCCCAAATGATGGAAAGCTGCCTTCACCTATAGATAATTACATCATATGGCGTGCTGCTTAAATTCTGGCTACTCAGAAAGATTCTTTTACCTATTTCTTAAAGTAGCCTTAAAGTTCATGAACCTTGCAAGCTTATGGTAGAAATTATGTCACGAAACGGATTATTTCAGTTTCTCACGCATCTACAAGATAAAAATCTAAGTCAAAATCATTTATACAATATAGGAATTTACGACACTTCCAAGAAGGAACTTGTCATAATGTAGTAGCCACATTCGAAAAAAACAATGATAAAGAGCCCGTGCGTTAATGATGGCTAGGAAACTGGGAGGGAGCCATTCTTCAAATGACTTTAATGGATGAAACTTTGACGAGCAATCCTCGATGGGATCACAACCAAGGGCACCCAGCGAGTTGGTCCAAACGTATTGCCACTAGAAGTCTTAAGTAGTGAAGCAGTAATGATGTCTAAAAATTCCTCAGAGTTCATTAAAATACCATTAAAGATTCTATAGACGCAATAAACGACCCGATATCTCAACGAAGTCTAAAGCTAAGGTAATCATAACTAATCTCAAAGTCGAGATTAAGTTTTGACATTTAATGAATATAATATCTGTCAAAAACATCATCTGAAGGTCGATCTCAACTTATCTCTTGATCTTGAGATGCATTTATTCATACGAACCTCAGCAGGATCTAAATCTTTCGGAAGCTCAGTATCATCAATTAATCTGTAGTTAAAGGGTTATTATAAATCTTAAGTGCGAATCAATGCAGTTTATAGTAGTAAGCCATATATAACCATATTAATATTTATCAAGTTAATCTCAATCTACTAAAATTATAAATTGGTGAAAATAAATTTCTATGTCACGTGTTTCCACCAAAACTATTCTTTTCATATAAGAAGCACGGCGACCGAGAACACCAGTAATTCATTAAAATGTATATTACTTCGATAATTGACTGACCTTAGACTGATCCCATCTTTTATTCTATTCCAAAAGCAGCAAAATACAATACTTAAAGTAACCCTTTAAACTTTTACAACCACTCCACACCTTCAAATTCAAAATAAGTGCAGAGTAAGCCGCGAACAAACGATGCTACCGATATTGAGACCTCCTGAGTGTAGACTTAAAGCCGAAGAACAGAATAAACATGCAAATGTCAGGAAAATCCTCTAGGTAGGTACTTGAATATCGTATGCCAGGATAGGTATATTGAGCGTGTAGATAGAGATGTAAATCGAATGTCGATTATAAGTATATATAAATTAGATAAAACAATGCCTTCGAAAGATCACAGATAAATCTAATGGTGATGAATTGTGTCAAGAACATTATATTATGCTTTGCACATGTACTATATAAATCGCTGACTGAGCTATTATTATTTTATTAAAACAAAAATCAAGATTTACCGATATTTATAGTGCTTTTATAAATACGGTATTTATATTGAATTTTAAAATATTAGGAAACAGCCAGGATTTTATTCAAATATGATAAGTTTTTTTTATCAAATATATCTCGATTTGTCGATACAAAAAGTATCAATACTTTCCCATCTCTTTAAGGACTCTCTTACAAGGATTTATATAAGTGGCAGTAGCATAGAATCGAAGGATAATGATCGCAATCCGACACAGAATGCTCAACCCGCAAGCAAAGTGAGTATTGTATAAAAGTGGGGAAGAAAATCTGGAAACAAAAAACAAAGTCATTCCAAGGTTCCGTAAGGAAAAGCAGGATAAGGTAAGCCAACGCTGTCTTTGCCCAACTTACATTGCGCCAGCATTTGAAGCGTATATGGTTGCATAATAGTTCTACCTTCCTATTTGAATAAATTTATAAGATCGAGAAGAGAAGAGAGTGGTAACATATAAGTTGTATGTACGAGTCACCTCTCAAACAACTCAGATATTTATAACCTGCTGCCGAAGAGCTCGTAACCATTATCGTAACAAAATTTTCGTTTACGTCTGTTTATTTTGACCATTTCAATTTCAAATTAAGCTCGTTAACAGGTAACCCCAAACTGAAACCACCGTTTTAAATTTTAATTGTGTTCACTCTAAAACTTAATTAAAGTCAAAGCTAGTGCTGCTCATGACATGGCAGTTGAAACATGCCAGTACATTAAATCAAACTAAATTGGATTAAAAAAAAACTATGTGTGGCGTAAAAAATTGTTTAGTGTTTTCTTTACTTATTTCTAGATGCCAATCGTTGTCGTTGCGCTTACTCTTAACGATAACATTGTAATATGATAATTATTAAAAGTTCAAGACACTGTCTTTTGACCATTGCATGATAATTTTAATACTTATTTGATATTATTATATAATCTTATACATAAATGTGCTGTATGTTAGCAAAGTGTGTCGACTTTTGCATTATTCAATACAAGCAATGCTGACTAGGAAATTACTGTGCAATTAATTGATACTTGCACTACAATGATTTCAATATTGGCCAACTGAACAACAATAATAATATAAAAAAAAAAATTATCAACAATTATAAATAATTTAATGCTGGCACAAATTCGGCTCCACCAATAAGTATTGCAATTCAACGGGATAATGCTGCCAGCATGCTGGGCACGATGTCAACTGATAGTGGGCTGGAGCATTTGTACTGCCTGTGAGTCTGCAATGACTTGCAGGTTGTTCTCTTCCTTATCTATGCTTATAATAAAACTGTAACAGGTCCAATTCTGTACATGGCAGATATTTAGAAAAAAGTATGTACAGCACTCTGTATCTGATACTAAACCCGAAACTGTATTTTTTTTATTTTTGTCCGTCTGTATGTCTGTCTGTATCCCGGCCCCGCATCACTCCAAACCTACTGAATGAATTTCAATGAAACTTAGCATGATTTGAGTTCATACTACGAGGTAGGATATTTTATCCCTAAGGACTTTTTATCCCGAAATTCAGTATGGTTCCCTTGGGAGAGGAGATGAAAGGCAAAATATACACTTAATTGTAATTTATTAACGCGTGGTCTGATTTCATACGTTCTTTTTAGGGTTCCGTACCCAAAGGGTAAAAACGGGACCCATTACCGAGACTTCGCTGTCCGTCCGTTCGTCCGTCCATCCGTCTGTCACCAGGCTGTATCTCAAGAACGGTGATAGCTAGACAGTTGAAATTTTCACAGTTGATGTATTTCTGTTGCCGTTATAACAACAAATACAAAAATTTGGCCAAGTGCGAGACGGACTCGCGCACGTTAAAACAAAAAAACCGGCCAAGTGCGAGTGGGACTCGCGCACTAATGGTTCCGTACCATGATCTAAAATTGTATTGTATGGGTGGGCACCCATTCTTATGGTTATCATAGAGCTGATCAATATTTTCAGAGAGTTTACTATAAACTTGTTATTAATGGATTTTTTCTACAAACTCCAGTGCAATTATGGCTAAAGTTTACATTTGGTGTCGCAGAACTTTTATTATCTCACGGCCAGAAAGTGGTCAGTATTAATGTGGACCTTACTAAACATCCTAGACTCTTCTCTAAAATCAATTATACTTTTACTAAAATTCTTTGCTTCTAGAGTGTACAACTGCATTCTTTATTTGTTTTAAAAAGGTTCAACTCCAAAGTGCACTTTTACCATTCTTAATCATCCCCATACATTTCTATATTTTAATCTATCAATAAATCTTAGAAATATGTCGTTAAATTGATAAACGAAATGATTACTCAGTACTCTTGCAATTTCCCCGTGGGCTGCCGGGATAGAATGTCACCCCATGTCTTCTCGTGAGTGTCGTAAGAGGTGATTGAGGGAAAAATAATGGAAGGTGCGCAGCAGCACCTTAATAGGAACTGTTATCAGATATTGTTATCCCCAAGACGCCTGTCAAGCGTGTGGTTTTTTTTTATGCATAATAGGTTAGCCTTTGACCACTATCTCACCAGATGGTAAGTGATGATGTGGTCGAAGATGTTGTTCAGGCTAACTTAGAATGACTGGCTCTCAAGGACAGCACGGACAGCCGGAACACACCGTTAGGTGCTTGGTGACAGATTTTCTACTTGAGGGTGGTAGCTAGCCAGGCGGGCATTCGCAAAATGCCCTACCACCATGCAATTAAAAGGATTATGGCAAACCGTCCCTTAATAGGGGAGGCTTTTTCAGTAGAAGACAGTCTGGCTGATACAGTATTCTTGCAATCATTAAGAATCTTTTCTCTCTAAAAATTCTTTCTTCCCTTACTTTTGTAACGACAGAATTGCCAAGATCTGTGTACGTTATTGTTTTCCGAACTATGGTCGGAAAACAATAACGTACGATGGAGCAAAACTTTACAATAAAGTACCCATTCACATTCAACGTATTTAAATCTAAATTGCACGACTACATTTTAGCACAACAAAATAAATACATTGAAGGTACTCGTACCTTCCAAATTACAACAATGTATCAAATATTATTTTTTAAATTAATTTTATCATGTAATTGAGTGTGCTGTCTTTTTATGAGAATACATGTCTTTACATCTAACTCTATATAATGTACTTCAGCGCGGTGGAAACGCGGCCTGCAATCCAACATACATGAAAAGATTTAGATCCTTGGCAAAACTAAGAAACTAGTTCGACGGGAACTACGTTTAGTAATATTTTTTTTCTCTAAGAAAATTTTGTCCATGTGTGTTATTGCAAAAAAAAATCGTGATTATAATGCAAGTAGTTATACAATAGGTTTAAAATGTTCATTATTTTTGTGTCGGTAAATATTTTATGTGTTGGTATTAGGTACAAATAGTAGAAAAGCATTTTAATTAATTTGATTTGCTTAATTTGGAGCTTTGCTAAATTTGTTTTTGCCGCATCACCCCCAATTTCAACCAAATAAAACAAGTGTGGTTTGACTAGAGTGTTGTAAATGGTCAATCGTAAACTGCGCGGTATGGGTCGAACTACAACTTTAAACGGCTTAAATCGCGTATATTTATCATTATTTTTGTCCCGAAGTTTCTAACACTTTGCAGTGATAGTGGTCACGGGGTGACTTATAAATAAACGCGATTTAAACCGTTTAAAGTTGTTTAATTACTATGTGTAATAATCGCGACCACCTAGGACAACATTATGTGTATATATTTACTAACTCCATAGTCTTCCCACAAGGAATAAAAAAAATCTTTCCAATTTAAATTCTACCCATATAAGTACAACACTATTCAAAGTTTTATTACGCCTAATTACAAAAAGGGATGCCTTAAACTGTTCAAAACATACGGATAACTGAAAATGGTATAATCCCGTTAACGACTTCTGAATATTAATGAGCCCTTTCTATGCGGTTGTTTCAGTGTTAACTCTCCTGTAGAAGTAAAATTTCAGAATTTAATTCGTTAATTTAATTGTTACTTTACTGTTGGTTTTAGAACCTTTTGAAGTGTTGGAGTAATTAATTCAATAGAGAAAAGGTATTACATTATTATATATATTTACATGAAAATAATTTAGCTTCAAAAGCTAATAAAAATTATATGATTGTTTTTTGCAAAACACAGCAGTAATAGAGTTGATCATGACAATATTAGGTAGACAGTACTACACCAATGTATAATCCTGATAGGAAGAGATGTCTTAACAACCACATTATTATCAGCAAAATTTTTGGTTGTAATGTCATAAGGGAGCGAACCCATCACCATAAAAAACTCACCCTGGGTTCCAGTTTCGAACTTTTGAGATTCTATGTAACATATTACGCCACGTCATCAACTTGACAGTATAATTATTTAGTACTAGCTTTCCGGGCGCGGCTCCGCCCGCGCGTATGTCGGTTATCGCGCGAAAACATTAACCTCTTTTTGCGCAGTCGGATAAAAACTATCCTATGTTTTTTCCCGGGTCTCAAACTATCTCCATACCAAATTTCATACAAATCGGTCCAGTAGTTTTGGCGTGAAAGCGTAACAGACAGACAGACAGACAGACAGACAGAGTTACTTTCGCATTTATAATATTAGTACTGATAAAATATATATTATATATATTAAATATTTTATTTCAAAGCAATCTCCGCCCATCGTCAGTATCATTATATCAGAGTACTATCAGTTCTCCAACAGGATCGTTGACCCGTACCATCGAGAAACTAACCTTTTTTCGAAGACTCGTACACAAACTAGTGCACAGAAAGGACGAGACAAAACTTTTCTTGAAATCCTAGGTACATAGATATGCCCCTATAATGAAAATAAATATAAGTATAAGCTACAATATAAGTAATCTAATCAATATTAGTAAAAGCTACAATTAAACATATAATAACAACCTATTAGGCTTGATCGCTTCATTATCAGACACCACAAAAGTAAGTGGTAGTAGGCAACAGTACGAATACCTTTATATATAAAAAAATGGTTTATACTTAATAATTATCTGAATATATGTCGCAGCATGAACTCGCGTTACTAAAAAAATTCCTGTACGGAAAAAGGTTTGTTAATTCTGCATCAGATGTCTTTCATATCCCTACTTCATAAACCACCATACTTTGTGGCAATAAAGTCGGGCCTTAAAAACTCAGCTTCCAAAGCGACCTTTTGAGATAAAACTGTCCTTTGCATTCGCGCCCTTTTTATACGTAAAAAGTGTCCCTTTTGTCGTCTTTTTATAGGGTTTTAGACAATATGGCAAATGAAGCGGGCAGGAAATTGTCATTTATTACATGGAAACGAAGTTTATTCCAGCCCCCACATTGTAATTAGAATCATGCACTGAATAAATTATCGAAGTGAGAATAACATTTACCGCTACTTGCGGATATTTAAAAGGATACTTTTGCATGAATTCACTGTTGTGCGATTTTTGCAGAACGTGTTCTATAGCAGCTGAGAGGCAAGGTCTTGCTTATTTCTGTATATCTTGGATTGTAATATTTACATGGCGATTATCTTTTCTTGAGTAATTCACAAGAACTTCACTTTACGCAGATACTTGCGCATATGATTTTCAGTGATTTTATGTTTACATAACGTTTTTTTTTATTGTCAATATGTCAACAAATGTCCTTTGACCACAACCTCACCTGACAGTACTTAAGTGATGATGAGGTTCAAAAAGATGAACAGACTTAGTGTAGAATTAGAAGCAGCTCTCAAGGATAGTTGCTGAAACACATTATTAGTAGTTTAGAGAGAAATATTTCTCCCTGAATATGGCAGCTAGCTAGATGGCTATTCGTAAAATATTCTATCATTATGCAACAATGACTGCCTACGCACGAATCACGAAAGCATTATTTTAATGCCGGTCACCAATTCGTAGTGACGGCGAAAAGAATTGCTTAAACTAGTTAATAATTTAACCTACTAAAAGTATATTGTGACCTTATTTATTGGGTAACATCAGTTTCAAAATATGAACTCTGTTTTATGTTCGGAGACAATGATCGGAGCTATAAAAATCCCAGATTCACCAACGCACATCAACATTTTTCGAACAAGATTTATTCGTATGATATTGAGGGCTTTTCTCATATTTGCATCGTAATAGAGATACTGTAGGGGCACATCACCCTTGACAGCTTTCATACACACAATTTATTACCCTTACTTTAATTTCAACAACCTTCTATTATTTTTGTATTTGCTTTATTCCTTTATGAACAAAACACTACAACAAACTGTATGCGACACCACAGCAAATACAAGGAAAGCATTTGGGCAATCTTCTAGGTCGTTGCACGCCTACAAGCAGTTTAAATGCTCCAGCCCGATACCAGTTAGCAGCGTGCCCTAAATGCTGGCAACTTTGGTCATTGGAATAAGATACTTATTCGTGAAGCCAAATAAGTACCAGCATTTTAATCAATATTCACAAATAAATATAAAAATAGTAGATATATTAGGCAATCAGTACTATCAGTACTAATATTATAAATGCGAAAGTAACTCTTGTCTGTCTGTCTGTCTGTTACGCTTTCACACCAAAACTACTGGACCGATTTGAATGAAATTTGGTATGGAAATTGTTTGAGACCCGGGAAAAAACATAGGATAGTTTTTATCCATAACTGCGCAAAAAGAGGTTAATGTTTTTTCGCGATAACCGACATACGCGCGGACGGAGCCGCGCCCGGAAAGCTAGTTAGTGAATAAAAGACTAATCTAAAGCGATGGCTATAGATTAATAACAAGCAAGTAAAGGATTTGAACGACTGAATCACGACCTCGATAAACGGATTTATATCGACATGACTACGAGAAAAAAAATGAAATAATTTTTCGGCGTCACTACCTGTCAGCTTTAAAGTAATATTGTGCTCACCGTACCGACTTCGACAAGGTATATCAATTTTGTCAGTAAAAGAAGTCGGCACTTATAGTTTTTATTTAAAACAATATTTATTACATCCTTTTTGGTGTTCTTGCTGCTTATTCAATCATGCTTTGAAAATAATACCTACTAAATTGTAAAATGACTGGCCTAGTGTAACATATGTAATGGCCAATAAAGATATCCGATTCTAATTCTGCTACTTATAACCGACTTCCAATAAAAAAAAATCCCAACAAAACCCTATTTTAACAACATCGGTCCAGTAATTTTTGAGCTTCAGTAAATTAACCCATAATGTTTTTGCATATCTGGATGATTTAATGGTATGGGTTTTTACTTTATGGGATTAATTTTTACACACTAGACATTAGCCAAATATCGAGATATTTTTCCCTTGACACCACATACGTATCTCACACTTACACATATAAGTCCACGTCTATCTTGAAAAAAACTGAACCGATTTTCGAAATATCAAGGGAAGAAACGTGTTATAAGAGGGCGTTGTGGTGTAAAAGATGTAGTACTAAAGAATGCTCGGGTACATGGAGAGGCCGGATGAAAGAACATTGACAAATCAAATTTATATGGCGAATGTGAATAGCCAAATTGGGATCAAAAGAGGACGACTTACATTTTATTTTCTTTTCCTGTAACTCTTTCATTTGTTAATATATCAAATAGTAGAATGGCGCCATTTCTTTACTGATGTTTCGATTTTGTGATTTGTGACTATATCTATATAATAAAACTGTAACAGGTCCAATTCTGTACATGGCAGATATTTTGAAAAAAAAAATGTACAGTACTCTGTAGCTGATACTGATGCCGAAACTATATATTTTTTTATTTTTGTCTGTCTGTCTGTCTGTCTGTCTGTCTGTCTGTCTGTCTGTATCCCGGCCGCGTATCACTCCAAAACTACTGAATGGATTTCAATGAAACTTAGCATGATTGGAGTTCATACTACAAGGTAGGATAATTTCGCTTTTTATCCCGAAATTCAGCATGGTTCCCTTGGGAGAGGGGATGAAAGTCAAAATATACACTAAGTTGTAATTTATTAACGCGTAGTCCGATTTCAGATGTTCTTTTTAGGGTTCCGTACCCAAAGGGTAAAAACGGTCTGTCCCGCTGTCCGTCCGTCCGTCTGTCCGTCCATCTGTCCGTCCGTCTGTCACCAGGCTGTATCTCAAGAACGGTGATAGCTAGACAGTTGATATTTTCACAGATAATGTATTTCTGTTGCCGCTATAACAACAAATACAAAAAGTTGGCCAAGTGCGTGTTGGACTCGCTCACGTTAAAACAAAAAAAGGTTAAAATATGAAGTCTTATGTTGTATAGCTAATGGTACGGAACCCTTCGTGCGCGAGTCCGACTCGCACTTGGCCGATTTTTTTGTTAGAATAGTGGTACTTTAAAATTTATCCCGTAAATATTTCAAAGTCATCGGGTTTGAAGTTCAGAAATAACAGACATCACAACCTATTATATTACGTTCCAAATAACTTGACACCCAAAATGTACAGAAACCTTTCAACGTACGGCTCATCTTAAAATGGCGTTTGCACTTTATCGTATAGGTATAATAGATAGGTCTGTAGTCGGACCTCTCCAAAAGACTGATTTTTCAAACGATAAAATACAGTTTTTTTTATTACGATAAGCACAACTTCCCTACGTATATTTTTCATAACATGCAATGCTCTAATCAGTCTAATCTATACCTATAACAGGTGCAAAAGGCGGGTAGGGAAGCGCGAGGGGTAAGACGCTTACATTTATCTATTTATACTTATAATAAAACTGTAACAGGTCCAATTCTGTACATTGCAGATATTTTGAAAATATGTTTTGAGAGCAATCTGTAGCTGATACTGATGCAAAAACTGTTTTTTTTTTTCTGGCTGTCTGTCTGTATCCCGGCCTCGCATCACTCCAAAACTACTGAATGGATTTGAATGAAACTTATCACCATTCGAGTTCATACTACGAAGAAGGACATACGATACTTTTATCCCGAAATTCAGTACGGTTCTCTTGGGAAAGGGGATGAAAGTCAAAATGTACATTTAGTTGTAATTTATTAACGCGTAGTCCGATTTCAATCATTCTTTTTTTGTTACAATAGTGTTTATTTAATTATTTTCCCGTAAATAATTCAGTCCTCAGTTTTGCATTTCAGAAATTACAGATATCACAAACTAAATATTTCGTTTTAAATAACTTGGACCGCGGAATGATAAATATACGTGATTTAATCCATTTACAGTTGGAAGTGCACAACTTTAGTAGATTGTTATACAAGGGTCGAAAGGAATTGGTAACTTTCACCCGCGGTCAGCTCTCTACTTTTCATTTCGAATTTAAAGAAAGTAAATAAAGTAGCTTTACTAAAAATTATTCATTGATAAAATAACATACTTACTAAAAATTTATTGAGAGGTTTGAACTATTTGTGAAATTTTACGTAAAATTTTGTTTGGAATATTTACGGGCTGCTATAGCCCGAATAGGAATCTCTCTGCTTTTCACTACTAATATAAGGAATAAGGATATAAATATAGTATGTTTTTTTATATTATTTATTTGATTTTAATAACATGAGCAGTATATTTTTAAAATTAATGCGGCTATAGTCCAAGTAGGAATCGATGACTTACATCCATGTTGAATACTCTACTTTTCATTTAAAATATGAGGAGGGTAAAAAAAATGTAGTTTTTCTAAATATTTACTAAAAATAATAAACATGAGTAGAAGATACAAAGATACACTAGGAGTTAGAACAATGAAATTTAGTTAGAAAGTTTTGTTTTTTTTACCTACACTTTCTACCTTATATTTAGTTACTACCCTGCCAAACATAGTTGTTATTAATTGTTTTACAACAACAGAATATTTTACAACGAAAAATCTTAGACATATAACTTTGTTTACACCAATGTTTTTCCCGGCCTTAGGTGGGAAGGAGCGTCTCCCGCCCGCTACTCAGATCAAACAAACACTACTTTCCGAGAATGAGAAATAAAAAAAAAACGATCTACCGTCAAACAAACCGCCGTTTTAAAATCGAAATTCTTAAGAAACGCACAAGGTACTTTGCTTCAACATTTATTGTGCGAACCGGGAAAGAACTCTCTGAGTTACTTAACTACTGTCTTCTGGAAAATACAACCCGGGAGTTTTGAAATCCAAAGTAGAAAGCTCCATTCTGAGCTATGGTTTACTATAAGAGTGCTTCACCGCAGACCACAGTGTTGCTTAATATGAGATAAACAGTGCACAAATGTGAATAATTAGTGTGCAGGTACGGCAATCGCGAACGAAGTCGCGGGTACAGCTAGTAATATAATATAGTCACAAATCACAAATTGACACTTTGCCAGGACAACCGATTTTCGGTTCAGCGCTACAATAATGTTATTGTGGTTGCGTTAGTTTTAGCTTTATTATCAATTGAGTAACGTTTTATTGAAGCTTTTATTTTACACTTTAATTGAGTAGAAAGTTCATATTCCTAATGTATATATTTATTTATTTGTATTCATTAGAAGCAGATAGTTCACTCTGTGAGAACTTTGTTTTACAACTTGTGTTAGTTGCGACAGTCAGTATTTGGTTGAAAATTATTAATTTATCATTAATAATATTATTTTCATTTATTGATAGTACTTATAAGATCGTTTATATGTTAGCTAAATAATAGGGTACAAGTTACAATAATAATGTTTTAACATTTTAGGTAATTTAGCAAAGAAACTCATTTATATAATGAGTTTTTTTCATTACAGTGAGGTTTTCTGTAGGTACTTTATTACCACAATCACTGTATTAAAACTATTACTAATGAGTTTCTTTCATTACAGTTAGGTTTTCAGTTTTTAATATTACAATCACTGTCTTTACACTATAAGTAATGATGTTCTTTCATTACATTATTTAATCTAAAACTAATGAGTTTCTTTCATTAGAGATACGTTTCAGTACTTTAATAGCATAGTCCCAGTCATTAAACTATAAGTAATGATGTTCTTTCATGACAATTAGGTTTTCAGTACTATCACTGTCTTTACACTATAAGTAATGTTGTTCTTTCATTACATTAAGGTTTTTAGTAGTTTAATATCACAATCACTGTCTTTAAACTATAACTAATTTGTTTCTTACATTACAATTAGGTTCTCTGTACATTCATATCACAATCACTGTCTTTACATTATAAGTAATGATGTTTTTTCATTACATTTAGGTTTTCAGTAGTTTAATATCACAATCACTGTCTTTAAACTATAGCCATTGTGTTTCTTTAATTACAATTAGGTTTTCAGTACTTTAATATCACAATTAGTCTTTAATCTACAACTAATGAGTTTTTTCATTACAATAATATCGTGTCACGGTCTTTGCACAATAACTAATGTATTTTTTTCATTACAATGAGGTTTTCAGTACTTTAATATCACAATCACTGTCTTTAAACTATAGCCAATGTGTTTCTTTCATTACAATTAGGTTTTCAGTACTTTAATATCACAATCATTGTCTTTACACTATAAGTAATGATGTTCTTTCATTACATTTAGGTTTTCAGTAATTTTTTTATCACAATCACTGTTTTTAAAATATAGCTAATGTGTTACTTTCATTACAATGAGGTTTTCAGTACCTTAATGACACAATTAGTCTTTAATCTATAACTAATGACTTTATTTCATTAGAATTACGTTTCAGTACTTTAATAGCACAGTCCCAGTCATTAAACTTTAAGTAATGCTGTTATTTCATTACAATTAGGTTTTCAGAAGTTTAATATCACAATTAGTCTAGTATTAGCTAAATGCACTAAGAACACACTACAGAAATTTTGAGAGGTGAAGAAAAGAAAAAAATCTTACTAACTGTCGTATGTACATACGACAGGTAGTGAGAACATTTACTGCCTCCTTTAGCAGATAGACCAAACTTAAAACTCGAATATCTTTTAAATGGTAAACGATACACAAACGACGGTTAGAGAGAACTTGTTCAAAATGAAGAGACGGACACGTAGGTAATGGTCAGGTAGATAGGACAGTTTGCGAGATAGTGCAGTTAGCGGGGAGGGTGACGATATGTACCATTTCTATGAAGAAGAATAAGGTAATTTTTTAGAAATTTTATTATTATTAACTAGTTATAGGTTTCCGTAACCCACCCTCCGCCCCTTAGTATTCATATTATATATTACATATTATATGTATATATATACAGATTCTAAAGTCCTTACAATGTACGAAATTCATAGTTTTTATTCTGTCATATTATTTGTTATTCATCTTATTCATAATTATTATTAAAAATTTACGGTTCCGCACGCAACCCTACAGGAAGTATCTAATTGCCCCTTCTCATGTTACATATGTATAAATACAGATTCTAAAATCCTTGCAAAGAGGATAAGTAATACCGTGAATCTAAACTTTAATCATCTCACACAATAAACTTACAGTAAAATGACTATAAATCGATATAAGAAGAGAACTTACCCAATTTATTACTCCAGTATCAATAATTTATGACTAGCAAATAAACTAATACCATAAAAAAAATATATATTTCGTAAAATAACTGCAAAAATAATGAAAACACACACGTGCGTACGAAATTCACTAAAGTAAATTCACATAAGCTGTTTTAAAAAAAACGTTGCAATTGGTTGGTTCAAAGTATGCCTCTTAAATTACTACAAGCATTCTAAAACTGGGATGACCCTTTTTTACACACAATGTATTCCAGAAAAAGTAATAAATTTAAATAAAAACTTATATAATTAGGAATATAAATGGAATAATATACTTAGGAAACTCACCCAATAAAGAGGTACAATTTAGACCATAGTTTCAGCTTATACGTTCAAAAAAAAAACGTTTCAAACATGTACACATATATGTAACGTTATATGTAACGTTATACGTTACATATATACGTTATTCAGTATAAAATATGTACTTACATAATATATTTACACTTACTAAATAATATTTACATTTTGACCTACTAATATTTACAACAAAAACATAAACAAATCATAATATTATTACTTAAATAAATTCATCAACGCGAGCAACATTTTAGTTATGTTCCTTATCGCGCCTATTGTGTTGAGGCCATGGAAGTAATAAGTACTACATACCAGGAATGAGCTCTATCTGTGCATCATGCAGGTAAAATAAAGAAAATAAAACCTTATGCTAAGGTCATAAGAGTCTTGTTGCGCGTGATAGATTATTTGAAAATTGACTTACTATGTAATGAAATATTTTTTCATCTTCACTTGATTAGCTTTAAGCTTAAAATTAAACAACTGCGGGGTGATCACGTATCTTCTGTAGCAATGAAATGCTGATTGCAACAATCAAAAATGACAGTTTTGACAGATCTTGTATCAATGAAAAAAACAGATAGGTAACAGACCTTCTTGTGCCCAAACGTTAGTCGCCGACCGTTTTTTTCTTTTATACCTGAGACGATAACTGGCATATACATTGATCGATTTAAAATTTCGTAATATCCATTCTACTATAGAGTTGTAATAACATAGTATATATACAGGTTGAACTCCCATGGTCAGTATTTCCTTTGATTTCATATTATTATTATTCTAAAATCTAATTTAATGTTTGAAATCTAAGTAGATCAAAATTTAAGTAAATATTGGCATTTATTTTAAAATACAAGTAATAATTTCTTCTTCCTGAACACAATTTAGCCCAAAATATATCTTCCACCACACAGCTTCAATTCTAGTGTCTAATGGCCAATCTACACTTTGGATACTGCAACACGTTTCATACGCTTGATATATCCTGTAAAATAAAACCAAATGTAATAAAGCGACTATGATATTTTTAGTATTTTAATGTTTTGCAATAACGCATGCTCTGCGGATAACATAAAAAAAAATACGAGAGGCAAAAATGAAGTCATGAGCGGGAAAAAAATAAGTTTCTCCTCTCTCCGAATACTAAAAATAATAATAATAATAAGAAATTACTACTTGTATTTTAAAATCTATGCCAGTATAAACTTAAGTTTTATTTATTTATTTATTTCTTAGGAAGACCAACAGTAAGTATAACAAATATCTTATATATAACTAATAACAACAGATAACCAATTATAGGTCCTCACGGATAGCTATCTTATAAATGACATTCAAATAATGAACACTAGGTTACAGATTAGTCTTTTTATGTTTAGACTGCTGCTTATGACAAAATTCAAACATTTAGTTGAAGAACTCTGTGCTACAACCGCCTAGCCGATGCAATGCTTGTACAAAATAAGTCTAGGCCAACTCTCTTGTTTATCTCATAAAAATTTCTGCTCACTCGTAACAGGTAAGAATTTTGCCTTTATTTGTTTTATTTAGATTTTAGAATAATAATAATATGAAAGAAAAGGAAATACTGACCATGGGAGTACAGCCTGTATATATACTATACTTATATTTACAAAATCTTTAGTAGAATGCATAGTACGAAATTTTAATTCGATCAATGTATATGCCAGTTATCGTCTCAGGTATAAAAGAAAAAAAACGGTCGGAGACTAACGTTCCGACGCATGAAGGTCTGTTACCTATCTGTCTTACAAAATTTGTCAAAACTGACAGTTTTATTGTTGCAATCAACAGTTCATAGCTACAAAAGATACATGATAGCCCTGCTGGTTTAATGTGACATTCTCATTTCGTTTTAATTATACTCTGTGGTTTTTAAGAGGAAAATAAGTATTGGTTTAATTATCCATGTGTATACCTACTTTATCTGTGGTGTGAATTTAATACTGTGCCTAATTTTTTGTTGTTAGACTGTGATTAAGCATAATATATTGATTATCATAATCACTTGAATCGTTATTTGATGATAATATTACTGGAAGTATATTTTATAGGTAGCGAAATTGATCACGTGACAGTGTAAAGTACTTATTAAAAAAAGATTATAATATGTTCTTTATTTATGATGTGTAAAACATTGAAGATTTTATTATACTTATTGCCATACGTGAGCTTGAGATCACACAATTGTCAATTATAAAGAGTAATGTGTTTGTGACGGTAGTCGCTTTGTCACCTTGTTTGTTCACTCACTGTGAGTAGCTTCAGTGTCTGTCGGACCGCCGTGCGGAGCGGACCTCTAGTGGTATCGAAATAGTCTTTAATGACGAAGTGCTGCCCGATTCAGTGTCTGTCGGACCGCCGCGCGCCGTGCCGAGCAGACCTCCACTGGTGTGGAAATAGTCTTTAACGACGAAGTGCTGCCGAATCAAGATGTTGTGAAGTTAAGTAATTTATTATACTCTTTTTTTGGTATTATATAACGACGAATATGTCAATCAATAGTTGATAAGTGTAAATGAAGTGTATATAGTAAGTAAGTATCACATTGTTATAAGACATTTAAAAGAATGGCCTCGAGTTTCTTGCCCGTTCTTCTCGAAGTGGCTCTATACAACTTTGTTTACTGAACGAGGCAGTAATATTAGAATATTTCAATGTTAAAATTTCATTATAGCGTCGTAGACGCCTAAATTGAATAAATGGTTTTGACTTTGACTTTGACTTTCATTATTCTAACTAACACGCGCAAAATAAAAATGAAGCCGAGTGAGAAGGCTACCACTGAACCCTGTGTCCCGTTCTAACAGTGACCTAGAGTTGCCAGAGCTAAGTCGATTTCAATCCTTTCATTGTTTGTCGAAAAATATGCTATTGATGTAATGTAATGAAGTAAAAACATTTACTTCTAAAATGTTTCTAAACATAATTAATAATTTTGTACCAACATGTTAAAGCAATATTATTTGTTGCTACGTGTAAAGCCATACTAACGCAAAAAAATTGCGATTGGCGTATAGGTTTTCTTTTATTTGTATTACGGACTCCTGACTTGACAACCCCACATGAAATTACGGACTCGGACGTTAATAACGGAGTGTTTTTTGATTTCGTGACATTTTTGAAGAATTTTAGTAAAAATGGGGAGAATTTGTGTCGTGGAGGTTATACTTTAAACATAATTTGTTAGTGAGGAATTACGGTGACCATGCATGACTATCCAATTATAGTTCAAGAACAAATGAATTAAATACCTATGTATATTTTATTCTTTTCTCTATTAAAATAACTTTGTTTCAATTTCAGATTTCCTAAAGATCCTAATGTTAGTTTAACTCATAATGCAAAATTAAAAACAATGAAACATTTAAGGAATAAGCTGGGTTTGCGGCAGAAACTTCACAAGACTGTTTTATTTAACAATATTTGATTTAGAATTACACTTAACTGTTTTTTCTTACCTAATTAATGAAATGTACCACAATAGGTAGTTTATCGTAATTTTATCTTAGTCCAACTGCATGTCGTATACCACAAGGACCAGTAGCACGGTAATGTTATCTATACAGTATTTCAACTTCATATAAACGGACGAAACGCGAGTTATACCTACGCGCCTCGATCACGGCCCGCACTCAGTACGCAGACAGTCGCGTCTATGCCGCAGTAACGAATAGACGGTGTGTTATTTTTGTAACAATAAACGCACGATATTTTCGCTAAAAATAAGTTTATGTATAATGTACATATTACATATTTAATATGACGAGTAGGATAAATTGTGCTGTTTTTGGTTGCATGAATTCGTCAAAAACGCAACCAGAGATAACTTTTTTAGATAACCTGGAAACTGAAATGTAACACTATAAAATAATTTTACTTACTAGTAGGTAACATTATTTGATAGTCTACATAGTTGACGGTACATAATGTGTGTCTTTTTAATGGACATGTATTTCCTTTAATCCCCCGAAAAAAAATGTATCGATTAATAAAAAAGGGAATAGAGTAAAGTAAAGTGATTGACACGAGTGCAATAGGTTAGTTAGTGCAATAGGTTAATTAGTTATAAGCTATATATTAGAATGCGGATTTTTTATAGTCTAAAATTTAATGAGAAATCATTTATTCATTTTTAACACTGTTTTTTATTCAAATATAGGTTTTTTAATTAAATCTACCTACTAGTCAAAAAACAACACGCATTTTTAGTGAACACTTCCTGTTCATTTCACAAAGAATTTTATTTGTTCATATAAAAAAAAGTATATTTACAATCACAAAACTAAATGGAAACACAAAGTAGGCAAATGTAATTAAAATAATGGAGGCGGGTAGCCCTATCGCATGTTTACATACAGCGCGGTTGTAGATAGTTATTTCAACGAGAGAGCCGAGTTAAGATACTGTATAGATAACATTAACGTGCCAGTAGGTAAGTACCTACCTATATGACGCGAGTGTGAAAAGCAAGCAAAAACAGGAAATGTACAGTGCCGCAAAGGGCAAGTTCATCATTAGCATCTTCGATTAAAATCCATCTCAAGCAATGATCTGCTGACGTCAGATCATAAATATTTGTTTATAATAAAACTATTGTCCTTAAATCATATTTCAATATTGTCACCATTGCCAGAGAGGGATAAGAGGTACAGTTATTGCGCTCTCGTTCGGCTTCAATTTTGCGACAACTGCTCATTCCTGTTGTACGTAGTACTTATTACTTCCATGGTTGAGGCACAGCGGCGGAGGTCTGTCCGCGAGCTCGGCTGGATTCGGGCCGCCCCGACACACCGCTGACTGGTTTTGAGGTGAACGCACGTTACCATAACATATCATCGGTCTCTGCTATGTACGCTTTTAATAGTAAATAAACGTAACCGGTAATATTGACGCGTCTCTATCGTTTCCTCAAAATATATAATTTTTTTTTTTTAATGCCTAATAGGTTAGCCTTTGACCACTATCTCAACTGATGGTAAGTGATGATGTGGTCGAAGATGTTGTACAGGCTAACCTAGAATTACTGGTCGAAATCACACTTATAATAAATATTATAAGTGTGATTTCGACCCCGCAATTGGGTAAGTGGTGCACATTTAATAGCGTCGGGTAGACCTCAGAATTCCTATTGCTTGTAATATCTTAATCAGCAGCAAAGCATTTATTTTATTGTATTTAGCTATTTTCATTTTCTTTGGTGTTTTCTTTAAATTAGATATTTTCATACTTCTTTATGGTATTCTACTTTTTATGTTAAATCAATATATTTTCATAATGGTTACCTCATCTTCATACTTATTATTACTTAATTATCAAAAATATCATTTTCATTGTTGTTTAATTATATATTTAGATCTAAAATCCTTTCGCATATATTGTAATCTCCGTTTCTGATTGGACATCCACGGCAACACAACTACTACACAGTACTTTCCATCTGCTGTTGTCGTGGGTCCACATTAAAAGGCCTGGCCTTAACGCCATTTTTTATTATACGCGTTCCAGGGTCCCATATCCACAGTAAAATAGTTGGTGACTGGATTAGACGGCCACCTTAAGATCTGACATCACCGGATGCTGGAGTACACCCTGAACTAGGACCAGGACCTTACCGTGCGCCCATAAGTAGGATAGTACTAAGCCAAAGGAAAGGAAAGATAGTATACAGTAACGTAGGCTCTAACCCCGCTCTTTGCCCCTGCCGCAACTTGGCCTCTAGGCATTTAATTAAAAATATAAATTATGTGATCACGAAGCGTCTGTCTTTATTTACACCTAGACGTTACCCCGTGACAACATATGCATTTTGTTATATAAGTGTCATACCCTTAATCTGGGAGAAAGATATCCAAGCTCTAGGGCATTTAACTTTTAGTGTCCTAATTAGCATGTCCATAGCGTGCACATTGATGCTACGCCAGCAGCAATTCAAGCAATCTATAAAAAGATAAAATTTTAAATCATCCACATAACTAACTGAGATCCGGTACCACAACGGTGGTACATATGAAAAACATCAAACTGCTTCAACTATTTTGCAGCTACGACGCCACTAAACGAACACACTGACGAACGTTTCATACCTTTCTTTTGGGTGTGAAGTGAAAAAGACGCCTTGATGACTTTGAGCCATCCTCCACAGGCTTTTAATTTATCTAGTACATTCATATCTCAGTAGGATAGTGAATTCATCAATCTAGACATTAATCCTTAGGCGAATTACTAAACTGTCGAGGCTTAAGTTGTTTATTTTCAGCGTGACCTATACCTTCAGCACTGACTAGTACAACACTACGGTACCCATCGCGATCATCAATCAAATCGACTTATCGCGTTGTCCATGACCCGGGCTCGTATATCTGGACACGAGGAAAGTACACTCGCCACCGACCCCTAATTGGTATTGAATGTGATGATAGCATAATAGATTTTAATAAAGGCTATCTGTTGACTGACAACCTCATTTTTTACCATTTACCAGCTGTACAGATTTTACATGTCTGCGAATGCATGGTTGTAAATATAAATATTTGATTGGTCATATGTTTGAGTTTGAGAACGACCAATAGCAATTAAGATCGCTAAGTAATTCTGCATTCTAATAGTACTTACTGCGACATGAGCGCTACAGCGTAGTCATGGGAACTTATCAAATGCTTACCTAGCTTGCTATATCAGTTCTGGTTTTCAAGTACCCTGTATCGTCATGTGAGAAGGTTCGGTCAAGAGGCAAAACATCAAGATTTTTTCTAGGTTTTAAAACAATATTAAGAAGTATACTTCACGTGTTAAACATTTGACTCCTACAGCAATACACATAAAGCACGTTGTTGATGCTTTGAATGCCGTTAATAAGAGAGTACCTAAAATTATTATAACCCCTGTTTTATAATAGTAGCTATAAAATTTACATAATTTTTTTCTTACCCTTTCTTTATAGCATGGTAATCCACAACTTGATGTCTGTATCTTATCGAGTGAGGCTGCATCTGGGTTCTAAAGCGGGTTGCAATTGCGGAGCAATAAAACTAAAGGGCATTGCGAAATTCAGGCACGTAGGGAGAGGTAAATGAACAAATATACACTCTTCGCTAATTAATCACTAATGAATCAAGATATCGACATAGGAGTATTTAAATTAAGAACAAGTTCGTTTTAATGCACGACAAGGACAGGAACATACTTATATTATTGTATTGCAGTCACATGAATAATTCTTTATTCATATTCCCGAGACTGAATCCATCAGCAGTGATATCAAAAATATGTATGATACATGCCAGAATCTGGCATCTTGACAGTTGACCGGACATAGTAAAAAATAAATAGGATCTGGCGAGCATTTGGCTCCGTACCTGTCTGATGGGAGTGCGGGAAAAATCAGAAGGGGCTCCAGGGATCCTTTTCTGGCTGTAGTAAGTAAGGCAGGGGGAAATCCATAGGCAAAGGTTCACAAAGTTCAAATATCCAACGACACGCGCGAAGACCCACGGACACTGGTCTTTCGGGGGATTCTCCACTGGCTTACACGGTCTGGGGGGCTGCATTGGTAAACGAGGTTGTCCCTCCACAGGCGTAGAAGCCCGGCTTAGTCCAGGCCTACCGCTGGGGCGGGCGGGTCTGGGTTTATTCATTAATAGTTGCTTTGCCTAGCTTGCATGCCTTGCGCTGCTTGTTTTGGATAAGTTCAGACCTTCCTTACTCATCCCGGATGGGTAAGGAGGCAACGGTCTTAGGGGAGAGCGCAGGTCGTGATGATCCCTAAGGCAAGTCTGACGGATACCTTCTCGTGGTGCTGCCTGTTATTGGTTTATTTCCTTCCGAAATAAACGCAACAGAACACCGTCAGGCGCCGCGTGTATTGTTATCTATATGTGTATGTATATGTATATATTGTCTCTGTATATATTTGTATTATATGTGTATATTATGTAGTTCACAGGGCTATTTAACCCCTTATTAGTAACAAAATTGAAAATGCTCGGTACAGACCGGGGCCGTAGTTAACTGTCTGTCATCTGTATTATACGTGCTAAGGTGCTTAGCACCTCTTTAAGACAGATGACAGAATAGACTTACGGTGTATAAATTGTAGTTTTAAGGCAAGGCTACAGATAATTTGTCATGTTTATGAGTAGATGAAAAACAGTTTGGCGGTGTGTGTGTTAAAATAGGGACCCCTCTAACTGGCAAACACCAGCGCCTACTACTGTCAAACGTATTGTTACATAATCGAAAATAACCGCTGTCTTTTATTTGGTAGTGACCCCTGTTCCGATAACTCACGTTATTGGAGGCGGGGACAAACTGGCTGGACTAGTTCCAAAACCCCGATGATAAGTGTATCCTTAGACTTCGGGAAAATACCTCCAAGGTATTGTCAGTCTTCTGAACTCTAAACTTCCGGAGGCTTGAGTAGAAAGATTGAAGCCTGTCCAATTTCCCAACAAATAGCTTATGGTCACAATTTTAATTATATTTTATAATTATTCTGTTTCATTGATTGTGTATTGTGATAATGTCGAAAGCCAACAGAGACGCGAAAGGGAAATTTGTAAAAGGCCCTTCTCAGGGCCAACTAATTGCTTCGTCTGAAGACCGCTCAAGCGGCAATTCTGAGTGCCGGAAAAACGCCCCATGTCAGGGTCAAATTTCACGGGGATCTTCTCGAGATCCGTCGGAGGTCTCCATGGGGGACGAAAGGAGGTCGGACGTAGAGTCCGTGTTTGAGGAGTCTGCCGACGAAGTTGACAGCCAGAGGAAGCGGCCTTACTCCTCGTTCTACGCGCCCGGCTACCTAGAGTCGGACACTGAGACCGAGGGGACGGTGGCCGCTAAGGTCAGTACGGCGCGTAGGGGAAGGTCGAAGGGCACCAAAACCGGGCCCACTCGGGAAGAATTTTTGAAGCCTATTCCGCTAGTAGAGGAGCTGGCGGAAGTTCTACAGTGTAGAAAGTTTAAAAAGGGTTCGGCCGCTGTGGCAGCCGGAAGTCTTCTCGACGTTGGAAGCGATTCCGATGTCCTTGCCGGAGTCGGTGACCTCAGCGGGCTAAACGCCCAGGAGCTGAGGGCTCAAGCAGGAGGGATGCTCGCCTGCATCTTAGAGGTTGCCAAAAAATCTGGCAACCTAAAGGGCGAGTTTGTTGGTCGCCTGAAAAGGTCTGCGTCGACTCTGAGGGAGGTTGTCGACGCACTGGCCAGCAGGAGTGAGGCGGAGGAGACGCGGCGGCTGAGAGCCGAAAACAGTCGCGTGCGCCTCGAGCTGGAGGTCTGCAAGGCAGAGGTGAAGGCGCTGCGTCGCGGCTTCACCGAAGCAAAGACCCAGGCGGCTGCCGCCACGTCTGCTGCTACAGTAGCAGCAGCAGCCGCTGCCGCCGAGACGCCGGCCCCCCCTGCTGTTGTACTGGGGGCAGAGCTAGTGGAGGAGATGACGCGCTCCTTGACAACCACGTTCGGGCAAATGCTCAATGCCCGACTCGCAGGTATCGAGGACCGCCTCCTGCCAGCGCCGGTTCTTCGCCCGCCTCTCAGAGCGGACGCGAAGAAGGCTGCAGCTGCGGTTGCGCCCCCACCCCCGAAACCAGTCCCTCGAAAGCGGGTTGTCCAGGCGTCGCAGGCTGCTGCCACGCCTTCGACTGCGGCTCCCATCGCCCCAATACCGACTCCAACTACTGGAACCTGGGCAACCGTAGTGAAGAAGGGGAAAGGCAAAGGGAAGGGCAAATCGTCCTCCTCAGCAACGCCCGCTCCCGCTCCTGTCCCAGCAGCTCGTGCCCCCCCCTCCGCCGAGAAGCCTAAAGTGAAAAAGGCTTCCGTTGCCGCCAGGCCCAAGAAGGCGAAGGCAATGAAAACCCCCAAATCCGCAGCTGTAGTGCTGACGCTGCAGCCCGAAGCCGCGGTAAAGGGGGTGACATATAAAGCCATCGTCGAGGCGGCGCAAGAGAAGGTCGATCTCCAAGGATTGGGGATCGAACGCATCCACTTCCGCCAGACGGCCACGGGAGCGAGGATGCTCGAAATTCCTGGCTCTCAAAGCGGCGACAAAGCGGACAGGCTCGCGGAAAAGCTCCGTGGTGTCCTGTCCGAGGTGGCCAACGTCTCGAGGCCCGTAAAGTCAGTGCAATTGCACGTGACGGGCCTGGACGACGCCGCCACAAAGGAGAAAGTGGCGGCGGCGGTCGCCAAGGTGGGCGGCTGTGACGTACTGCACGTCAAAGCCGGAGAGGTACAGCGAAGCTTCGGCGGGACCGGCTCCTCCCTTGTTTCCTGCCCGATTGCAGCAGCCAAAGTTTTGCTGGCACAGGGCAGGCTTTTAGTGGGGTGGAGCTCGGTGCGAGTGGTGGCACTGGCGGCGCGTCCCATGCGCTGCTTCAAGTGCATGGGACTCGGCCATACGCGCCCTCAGTGTCCCTCGTCGGCAGACAGGGGGGACCTGTGCTTCCGTTGTGGAGGCGCAGGCCACAGGGCGGCGAGCTGCCAGAGAAGGGCCCCACACTGCGCGATATGTGCAGAGTCGGGGCGACCAGCCGAGCACAGGATGGGGGGACAAAACTGTGTCCCCCCAAAGACGAAGGGAAAGGCCGCCAGGACCCAGGCCATTCCCCGACCGGCTGCCAGAGCCGCCCCTGAGGTTGTTCGCCGTGCGGCGAGCATGGAGGTTGTGACGTCCGATTAATGGATCAAGTCGGGCAGCACAACCTCCTACAGACGAATTTGAACCACTGCGTCAGGGCTCAGGATTTGCTAATGCAGTCCCTGGCGCAGTGGCGGATCGATTTGGCGGTCGCCGCGGAGCCGTACTACATTCCCCAGTCCCATCCCTACTGGGCTGGGGATCTGGACGGCTCCGTGGCCATTATAGGACGTGCCGGTGGCGGCTCCCCCCTCTCGTTGTTAGAGAGGGGCTTGGGGTACGTGGTGGCCAAGTGGGAGAAGTATGCGGTAGTGGGCGTATACTTCTCCCCCAATAGAACCGTCGCGGAGCTGGAGGCTTATTTAGACCTCCTGGCCGCGGCGGTGAGAAGGCAGGCACCACGTGAGGTCCTCCTCATGGGGGACCTTAACGCCAAGGCCCAGGCCTGGGGCAACCCCTCCACTGACACTCGCGGGGAGACTGTCGGGGAGTGGGCGGTTGCCACAGGGCTGACCCTCCTCAACAGAGGGTCGGTCCACACGTGCGTGCGACACAACGGGGGGTCCGTGGTGGACCTTTCGTTCGCCACCCCGGTGGTCGCAGCACGTGTCCAGGCCTGGAGAGTGGAGGCGGAGGTGGCGACTCTCTCGGACCACAACTACATCCGGTTCGAGATCGCCACCTCCCACCAAGGAGGGACTCGGCGCGTGGAGAGGGAGTCCTTCGCGCGCTGGGCGATTGGTCGCCTCGATGCCGAGTTGGCTGAAGAGGCGGCTATCGTCCAGTCGTGGCTGGCCACCCCGGTGCACCCGGAGGTGGCCATCGCGGCGGGCCACTTCCGGGAGGCGGTGACGGCCGTCTGCGACGCCGCCATGCCGAGGTCCCGACGCCGCCCCGAGCGCCGCCAAGTTTACTGGTGGTGCTCGGAGATAGAGGATCTCCGAGCGCGATGCTCGGAGACGCGCCGCCTCTACTACCACTGCAGGAGGCGGCGTCACGGCCGGACGGACGACCAGCTGCCGGCGGAGCAGCTGGCGGCCGAGCAGCTCCTGTATGGCGATGTGAAGATAGCCAAACAGGAGCTGAAGCTGGCCATCGGCCGGGCTAAGGCCCTCGGCTGGCATGAGGAGCTGGAGGGCCTCGACAGGGACCCATGGGGGCGCCCGTATAAGTCTGCCCGGAATAAGTTCCGAGGCAGAGCGCCCCCTGTCGCAGAGTCCCTGGAGCCAGAGCTCCTGGAGAGGGTGCTGGGGGGGCTATTCCCCGACAGCGACCCCCACTACACCCCTCCACCGATGGCCACACCGTCCTTCCAGGAGGAGGAGGACCCGGCCTCCATTCCGCCTATTTCAGAGGTGGAGATGGGGGTAGCAGTCTCTCGCCTGAGTGGCAAGAAGACTGCCCCGGGACCAGACGGGATTCCCGGGCGGGTCCTCAGGATCGCCCTTAGGGAGATGGGCGGTCAGCTTCGGGAACTGTTCGACGCGTGCCTCACGTCGGGTCAGTTCCCGAAGCTCTGGAAGGACGGGCGATTGTGCCTGTTGCGGAAGGAAGGGCGAGACGCCGACTCGCCCGCCGCATACAGGCCAATCGTGCTGCTGGATGACACGGCGAAGCTGCTGGAGAGAATCGTAGCTTCCCGTGTCATCCGGCATCTGGGGGGAACTGGGCCTGAGCTTTCAGAGGCCCAGTTCGGATTCAGAGCAGGGCGGTCGACGATAGACGCCCTGCTCTGGATCAAGGGGTGGACGCAGGACGCGGTCAGCGGGGGGGAAAAGGCGTTGGCTGTCTCGCTGGACATTGCCAACGCCTTCAACAGCCTACCGCACGGAACAATACGGGAGGCGCTCCGCTATCACGGAGTGCCCCTGTATCTGCGTAGGCTGTTGGCTGACTACCTCCAGGACCGCGAGGTCCTGGTGGAGGGACGCGACGGTCTGAGGCGACGTCGCGTGTCCTGCGGGGTTCCGCAGGGGTCGGTGTTGGGACCGCTCCTGTGGAACATTGGCTACGACTGGGTGCTCCGCGGCACGTTTCCCGCAAGTATGCGGGTTGCGTGCTACGCGGATGACACCCTAGTCGTGGTCAAGGGGAGGGACCTCGGGGAGACGGTGCGGCGGGCCACGGTGGCCACGACACTCGTGGTCAACCGCATACGTGCCCTGGGGCTGGAGGTCGCCCTCTCCAAGACCGAGGCCCTAATGTTCCATGGGCCTCGGGGGGGACCCCCTCCAGGAACGCGGATAGACCTGGACGGGGTCCTGGTCCGGGTTGGGACCCAGATGAGGTACCTGGGTCTCATCCTGGACGGGCGGTGGACTTTTGGGGCCCACTTCACTCAACTGGCCCCAAAAGTCATAGGCGCCGCTGCCGCCCTTGGGAGGCTGCTGCCCAACGTGGGCGGCCCGAACGCCACATGTCGTCGCCTGTACTCCGGAGTGATCCGGAGTATGGCCTTGTACGGGGCACCTGTCTGGGTGGACGCCCTCGGTCGCGCCAATAAGGCCCTGCTGCGACGTCCGCAGCGGGTCATCGCGACGAGGGCGATACGCGGGTACCGGACGGTGTCCTGGACGGCGGGATGCGTGTTGGCCGGTGATCCCCCCTGGGAGCTCCAAGCGGAGATCCTCGCCGAAGTTTACCACTTCGTGGCGGCGAGGAGATCCCGCGGGGAGCCTCCAGCGTGGGAGGAGGTCACGCGCATGCGACGGCGGGCGCGGGCCGCCCTGTTGAGGCGGTGGACGGAGGACCTGGCTCCACCGGTCCCTGGACAGAGGACGGTGGATGCCATTCGCCCGGTCCTCCGGAGGTGGGTAGGGCGGCGATTCGGGTCGCTGACCTTCCGATTGGTGCAGGTGCTTTCCGGACACGGATGTTTCGGAAGGTACCTGCATCACATTGCGAGACGGGAGGCGACCCCCGCCTGTCACGAGTGTGGAGCGCCAGAAGACACGGCGCTCCACACGCTGGAGGAGTGCGCCGCGTGGAGTTCCATGCGGCACACCCTCACAGCGGTCATTGGCAGAGATCTGTCGCTGCCGAGCGTGGTTAACGCTATGCTCGGCAGCGACGGATCGTGGCAGGCGGTGGTCTCTTTCTGCGAAGCGGTGATGGCGCAGAAAGAGGCCGCGGAGCGGGCGAGGGAGGACGACGTCCTCGCGGACCCGCTCCGGCGTAGACGAACTGGGGGGAGGAGAAGGCGATTCGGGCGCCTTCTCGCTCTTTCCTAGTGCTGTGCGGATCATCGGTGGAGAGTCGGGGGATTCTCCACTGGCTTGCACGATCCCACACGTCTGGGGGATGGCCTCAATGAGCCGGGTCATCCCTCCATTGGCCGGGGCCCGTCATCGGTGACGGGCCGGCCGCCGGGGCGAGATGGTGACTGCTAACGCTACCCCATTTCGCCCTACTAGGCGGCAGACTGCTCATCCCGGGTTTTTAGTGGGTAACCTCACTTACTACCCCCCCGAGGGGGTAGTAAGGCCCTTCAGGCGAGGACTCCCACATAATCACTCCGCTCCCCCCGGGGCGGGTGGTATCCATAAAGGATTTTCCCGGGTGAAAAAAAAAAAAAAAAAAAAAGGCCTACCGCTGGGGCAAGATGGTGAATGCTAACGCGACCCCATCTTGCCCCACCTCGGCGGAGGACTGCTCCTTACGGGGAATTTTCATGGGTTCAAGTTCCACGCATCCCCTTTCACCATCCCCGTGGTGGAAGGGTAGTGCAAAGGCCTTATAATGTCTGTACTTGCTCGATTCCGCAACGATAACTTTAAAATCGATGTTGGAAAATTGAGTATAGTACAATGAAATCTAACTACAGTCGACAATCGTCAATTAGAAACTCGAGAGACTTAAAATGTTACGAATGATCGAGTGTTAGAAATATCAAATGGGTCGAAATTTTTGAGGAAAAAGAAAACATTTCTTGCGGAAGTGTATGTCAAACTAATCATTTCACACAACCACTTGTCTGGATCTAATTCAATCGACTCACTTTTATGTTAAAACTGGCTTTAAAGCCTAAGGAAACGAGGCAGATAAAGAATGTAGAATAGAATAAGTAAACAAGGCAACCGAAACTTTTCCAATTTTCCGTTGCATTGCATGAGGGGCAGTATTTCAGCATTGTGTCGGCTTTCCTCACACGTTATTCTAGTGTCCAAGTAGACTTTTACTGCATTTTTATTTTATCCCACACAGAAGCATTTAAAAAAATATACCAGCTTACGTTTCTGTCGTTTGCACATTGTTTGCCCGTTACTATGACAACAAGGAAATTTATTATACCTTGTATACTTCGAACAGTTCAAAAAAAAATGCACGTACATACATACCAATGATATATTAATTTATAATCTCGCACAGATTCTAAGTGAATCAATTAATAAAATTGTATTATGATGTCATTCATAAAGCACTTCTGCTGTGGATGTTTTTACCAAAATGCTAGACAAAACACGAATCTTTTGTCTGTTGTCAAAACAAAAAAAAACTTTCGTGCCTTCAGTGACTAATGTCATATTATTAATATTCTTCTTTTATTTGTATTTTTCCATACACGTCAAGATTTTAATTTCAACGATATATCAATATAATGAATATATTATGTATACATAATAAGTCAAATTAAAAACATAAAATTAATTCTAAAGAATCATTAAAATAATTCAATAATCAATAACGATGTCATAAACAATTCATAATTAAGCAACGTCAATAATAAAAAAAACATAATATAAATAAATTCAATGCTATTTTATATTAATTTAACAATTAACATAAAATAGCATAAAAGTTTTTCATAAATAACTTATCCTTCTTAGTTAAAACATTCGTCATATTATGGTAAGTAGGTACAATACTCACACAAGTATTTAATTACTTACCTATTATCCAAAGGAATGTCTAGTGGAAAGCATCTACACATTTATCACCCGCACGAAAGGAGGGGCTAGGGTACCGGCATTTGAATCAATGATACGAGTATGTACAGTGCTACGAGTAAATATATTAATTCGTAGGTACAGTGCGTGTATCTGAAACAAAGTATTCTGAATATGCCCGTCCGATGGACGACTCGTCAGTAAAGTTTCGTGTTCAAATTTGTGATGAACGTTTCAAAAACACGGCGCAGCAGGCGCGCCTTTAGTTTGGGTACCTTTTCCTCTAAAGCCTGATTTTTCAATCATCAGATAGTTACAATTCCTAAGAATAAAATAATAGACAACTAATATTTAAGGAATTAATGTTGGTTGTTTACAAGTTTTTTTTTAATGTTGGTCTGTTAACATTTTATAAGTATGATATTTTTTATCCGACGATTGAAAAATTAGGCTTAAACCATGCTTAAACAAATATAGTTCCGGTCTAATTATAAACTTTTTTTTGTTGTATTATAACAACATTGAAAACATATCGATTGTGACAGACCCATTCCAGTTTCCTATTTTAAAATACCTACTAAAACTGTGGTCCCTTTCTAGCTGAGACTAGTTATGCAAATATGGACAGGAAGTTAGTTATAAGTTTACTTACCCAGAGGTACCTCGTTGAATTGTAATATAAATTGCTTTATCTAAATATCTTGCACAGTTTGTACCAAATGAAATGGGCATCTATTTATATGTGGCGTCTAACATTATTTGATGTGCCACGCCGTACCGTCACCGTACAGTATTTTAGCCATCAGTTTGTTACTAACTAAAATACCTAAAGTTTAGCTAGCTTGCAGCAGACGTGTCCAGTTTAATCTTAATTGATTGGAACTATCTACTAGCTAAACTTAAGAGCGAAGATTAGTGTTTCGGATACGTTACATAAGTATGTTAACACCATAAGTACTTAGATATATTTATCTTGATTTTTTTATTTATTTATCAAAATAAACAATTGTTTTACAAAAGATTTGTTAACAATATCATAGAAAAAACCACTAAGGTTTAAAAAGATAATGCTATATGATTATCAAACCTTATAGTAATAACTTTAGATATATTAATATCAAGTTTCTACTCGGTCGTATAGGTACTTGGTACATAGAGAAAAATCGATTTGTATGATAGTTTTATAAATAATTTATATTTAAGCTCATGAGGTATTATGTGTTTCTTTACATAAGCATTACATATATTTTTTAATTCAAAGCTTTTTCCATATTTTTGAGAACTATACTACTAATAAGCATATAAAGTCATTTACCCAAGGTCGACGTTTATTACAACTACATTTTTATGTATTACAACTTTTATTATATTTCAATCACTACCCACGTAGAAAAATACAAGTATACGTCGTTGTTGCCTCTATGAGAGAGTGACTACTAAGCATACTATTCGTTGAAGTAGCTTAATTCATGTCAGATTCAGGTGGAGTTACGATGTTTGTTTACTACAATCAGAAATATGTTTGAAACGACAGATTTTGTGCACAATATATTTGTTGAACACTTATTTTATAAATAGCAATTCATTAAATATTAAGCGCGTCTGATCTCACACTTGACCATATATATATATATATATATATATATATATATATATATATATATATATACCATATATATCATTGTTTGTAATACACACTTTTATCTTGTATAATTGGTCCAAATTATATGTTTGTATATGCCTTATTTTCAATAGAGCAAATAAAAAAACGTTCAAAAACCGTTTCTTTTTGGGATAAGGGTCCCAAAAAGAAACGGTTTTTGAACTTTTTTTTTTACTTCTACATTTATTTCTTAAGCAATCTACCATATAATAACTTATTATTTTTCAGAAAATGAAGTTGGTTTATAGTACTTACTTATTATTGTAAATACTAAACCTCCAAGCTCTATTATATACCTAGCTTGGACAAAATCACTGGTGTAGTCGGTAATGCATTTTTAGTATGTTATTTAATATAATAGACTCGCATGCCATAGATCAACCTATACAATTTCTACTAAAAGCAGTAAAAGATCCATTACGGCTAAAAACCATTCACAATACTTTATGAATAAAGCTTTATTTCAATTTACGACATCAGATTAAACGATTTCCATTGAAGCATATTGTTATAGAAGAATTTCATGTTCTGGCAGTATTAATTTATTATCCAACCATAATGTTTTTATATAGTAAATATATTGATATCCAATGTAATAGATAGATAGAAAGTTTTTCATTCGTACACCTTAAAAATAACATTACATAGAAACAACAAATAATCGTATACAAAGGGCGGTCTTATTGCTCAAAGCTATTTCTTCCAGACAACCGATCTGAGGAAAAAAACTCACAAAAATTAGCCAGTTTGGCAGTTTACATTATTATATAAATTAAATATTACTTATTAGCTTTCCGGGCGCGACTCCGCCCGCGCGTATGTCGGTTATCGCGCGAAAACATTAACCTCTTTTTGCGCAGTGGGATAAAAACTATCCTATGTTTTTTCCCGGGTCTCAAACTATCTCCATACCAAATTTCATTCAAATCGGTCCAGTAGTTTTGGCGTGAAACCGTACCGTTTTTTTTTACGCGCGGCAAATGTGTGTTGGTTGATAACATATAAACTTTTTTGTTGTTACAAATCTGTACAACCCGGTTAAATTAAAAATGCTCTGTTTACTCGAATATAATTTGCAGTTACGTACTAACTTAACTTTGTAGGGATAATTCTATTACGCACTAGTGTATAAAATTATTATGCACGAGGGTGTTATAGTTCGGCTTATGACCGATATTAAGAACGATATAATAAAGCTCACTTTACAAGCAAAGGTGCTGAAAAGTAAGTTCTTGTAAGTACTGAATCAATAAACATTACAATGTTAAAGTTTTGAACCACCCAAAACGCTTCATTTACAGTTCTGCATAGATCTCCAATAAAAAGTTACTTCTGTCCCCGACTCCACAGATGGCAAGTTACTGAGACGAAAAATACAATTTAATACAAACTTGTGACACAAATTTATGTAACTTTGCGACTGTTTTCGGACATCCATTTTAGCGCGATTGAAAACAATCTCGGATTTCTAAATCTCAAAGTTTCACATCAACTCACGATCTTTTTGTAAAAGTTTACCTGCGAAAATGTAATGTAAAATTGTGCTGTATACTGAGATATAAATATACGATAGGTATGCTATTTTCTTATTGTTCAGTTTTTTATGAGATTGTAACAAAATACGCTCAAGGCCAATCTGATAGTAAGCAGTAGCCTTTTTTTATGCTTGAGAGGTTAGCCTTTGACCACTATCTCACCTGATGGTAAGCGATGATGTGGCGAAGATGTTGTTCAGGCTAACCTAGATTACTGACTCTCAAGGACAGCTGCAGGAACACACCGTTAGGTGCTTGGCGTCAGGTTTTCAACTTGAGGGTGGTAGCTGGCCAGGCGGGCATTCGCAAATTGCCCTACCACCGTGCTATAACGACTGCCATCCTAAGACAACAACCGGGACCGACGGCTTAACGTGCCCTGTGAAGCACGGAAGCGCTCAGTAGTAATGTCACCAGCGGTCACCCATCCAAGTCATGACCGCGTTGGACGTTGCTTAACTTTGCTGATCGGTTCAGAACGGCTAAGCAAACTTCGCTACGAGCGCTTTAAAAGCCTCTGTCTATTACAGATGCAATTCGTCAGAAGTGACGAACCCGTCACCCCGAGACACAGTTTGTTAAGTCTCATGTGCCTGTAATTTCGTGATTACTTACTGGCTCTGAAGGAAAGCTGCCGCAACACACTGTTAGGTGCTTAGCAACGGGTTATCTACTTGATGGTGGTGGATATTTAGGCGAGCATTCGCAAAATGCCCTTCCTCCAGCGGCAGTCCATAGAGATTACTACTCAGCTATCACTACTTCGTTACACAGCAAATATGTTCAGATGAAATAGATCTAGTTATAGATTACCAACATATGATCTCAATATACCTGCACGATAAACGTTGTTTTACCATATAGACAAATAATATAAAGTTTTATATACCTATTTGAAAAATAGTTTACGCCCTTTTCTCAGACCTACTGATATATACACAAATGAATACAATAAATGAATACCTATGTATACACACAAAATATCATAGGTATCGGTCAAGCCGTTTCAGAGGAGTTTTGTTACAAACACTGACACGAGAATTTTATATATTAGATTTCATCAATAAAATCTGAGTAAAGTCTGAAAGGGTTCCTATAAGAATCGCGTCAATTGCTACAAATTATGTTTTATTACTTTTTAGGGTTTTAAAACAAAAAATGAAAATAATTCCACTTCAAATTTTTTATCTCCGTAACTTCAAACAAACTAGAACTAGTAAAATTCCCTTAATTTCGCTAAGAACAGCAGCATACTCGTATTTTGTTAAACACAAACATATTTCTATATGGTTTTAAAACATAAAACCTGTTAAAATGTACGTCAGTAGGTAGCAATTTGGCTTGCCATGCATATTTTGAGAAGCTCGCGATACTTTAATTCATGACTCGAATTAATCTTCTCTAATTACAACGTTAGGCAGTTTTAGGCAACCATTAATAACTCTAGGATTTCCAAAGTAACGAGTATAATTTTATCCCAACCACGCAGAATGCAGTGGGTTGAAATTAATTTAAGCATTTGACTTGTGACCATGTAATAGAAAGGTACCTTGATACTTCCATAGTAATACTTGCAAATGAATGGCGGTAACTTACTCCCAAAGAACATGTTGTCTATCATGCTGGGCACGCTGCCAACTGGGAGTGGGTGGGAGCATTTGGACTGCCTGAGAGTCTGCAACGACTTGTAATTTGTCTAAATGCTTTTATTGTAGTAGCAGTAGCATTGTATATAGTCGATATTATTTTATTAATAAAGGCAAACGCCGGTAAAACTGTTTTTTTTTTTTATAATAATACTAGCTTTCCATGCGCGGCTCCGCCCGCACGTATGTCGGTTATCGCGCTAAAACATTAACCTCTTTTTGTGCAGTTGGATAAAAACTATCCTATGTTTTTTCCCAGGTCTCAAACTATTTCCATACCAAATTTCATTCAAATCGGTCGGACAGAGTTACTTTCGCATCTATAATATTAGAGTACCGATAGACAATTTTAACAAGTAAATAAATGTTTCGTTAATACAAAATATTTAAAATAACTAACCGATGAAAATATACACTACGCCACAGTAAATATAAAGATCTCAAAATGTCTACTGTAACCTATCAGCGCAGGCCGACAAAAATAAAAGCTTTCCTACTAGTTAAGTAACATTATCTGTAGTACCCAGTGATTTGAAATATTTAGATTAGTTATATCCGAACACCACTGCTCTAAAAGCTTACTAGAATTTACCTATATACATACCTACGCACATGTATATGCAGTTTGTAATGACAAGGAAAGAACGTTCAAATATTATGCGTCATATCTGTTATTAGAAAGAGATAAATAAGCAATTCGTGTTACCACCGAACCGCCACGAGACGTTCCGATCACCATTATGCTGCGATCTCTTTCACTCTCTCACACCAAACGATACACATATCTCGCTCATCCATTTCATTGTGATTAGTTCCTAAGATAAAACAAAATGACAATATTTTCTATTTCATCAATACAAGCAATAATTACGCGTGAAATGAAACAGTTTTCTTATCTCTCACAGTGCCTGTATAATTGGTGCAGAGTCTAAAGACACAAGAAAGGCATATTGTCCACAGATTATTCCTAAAAAACACGATTAGCGGCGATGTATTCACCGGACGCTTGGAAGTGCAAGACTGGTAGTGACTCAGGTGATTACCCTGAATTCGTCTAGTAAATATGGAGGCCATACAACACATCTACAGGTAAAAAAATCTTAGGTAGTACCTAATTGAATGGGTGACCGCTAGTGGCTTATGCAATTCAGCACTTCCGTGCTTCGGAGTTATTGCTGTCTTAGGATGCCGACGGGAGGCTTTTATGCTATCTGAAAACCCATACAGTAGCCTATCTTCCACAGCAAATTTCAATACTTCGCTTGGTAGATTATGGCCTCTAAGCTTCTATATGATATATATATATCTCTATGTATATTTCTGAGAGAAAACCCCGTGTAAGTACCAACATTGGAATCGTGGTGGGCTAGTAACGATACAGCAATATAGTATAAGTATAATTATATATCACAATTTATCGCTTCCGTGCTTCGGAGGACACGTTAAGTTATTATTGTCTTTGAATGCCAGATGAAATCTTTTAAGCGATCTTAAACTCACACGGTAGCCTATCTGCCATAGCAAGTTTCACTAGATTTGTATGGTAGATTATGACCTCTAAACTTGTATATATCTCGGAGAGAAAATCCCGTGTAGGTGCCAACACTGAAAACGTGGTGGGCTCGTAACGATATACCTATCAACTAAGCTCGTTAATTTCTCCAAACCTAACTAAAGATTATATGACGGAAATAGATCCTTCATATCTGCCCGGCTTCACGTAGTAATATCAACTTACATATTCTATAAATATCGTCTTATTTTAACATATAATCAACAGTATCAAATCATAAGTATCTTGAGGTGTAAGACACATAATCAGGGAGATACCGTTTAGAGAATATCGATAACCGAAGTACGTTATGAATTGCGTGTTAGGTTTTAGTTGCTAATCTTTGATTTCGTATCGGCAATGTGATTATAATTTCTTAAGTTAGTAAGACAATTCCCTATTTTACTTGAAAATGTCGTGATGAGCTGGAATGTGATATTTGCACTATATTATAATGATATCTCATTACTTAAAGCGAAAGTAAGTAGACTGCACGATGAGAGTGCGTATAACTCACCTTTCAAACAGCTGCAAGAGTATTAATAAGACTTGGTACCTATTATTATACTTTTAGATACTGGATTAGGACAATGGGGTCACAGTGTAAATTATCTTTTAGTCTTTAACCATAAAATTTTTTTTCGTACAGAACCAGACGTTTGGAATTAATTTTCTTTGAACATCACCAGGTTGAGCAAAAATAACCAATATTCGTCGTACAGAATCGGGTACTGTAATGATGAGGAATTTTCATCTTGCTAAATTGGTTTATATAGATGATTTTAGATAGTGTCGAACAATTTTGGGACATTCCCAGTTATCATAATGTTGTCACCGCCACTGGCAATTGAAAGTCTTGTAAAAGAAGTAAATTTATAAAAAAAAACCATCACATTTCTCTAAAAAACTTTAGAGCCAGTGTCATTCAGTATATTCTTAGAATCCTTATCTAACAATATACGACCCATACATCCAAATCTGTTCAGGCATTAAAAATTACGGTGTCATAAAAAACTCACGTACATACCTCAAAGAATATTGTATTTTTTTTAAATACGTACTTTTTTGTTCAGTCTTGTAAAAACATTCCAGTAACCAACGCTGGCCATTGGCAGCAGCGGTTTATTTTTTTCGGTTTTAATGTCACATTTGGGCCACAATTCACTTAACATTAATCACTTCCTTTTTTTTCCTCGATTCAAGTATATCTTACATTAATCTTACATATCGCACCTAAAAATACGAAGGACGTTTATGGATTATCATGTAGTTTGTTACGTAGCGCTGTAAATGAAATAGCTCCCCCTTTAAATGATTTGTATAATAACATTTTGAAACAAAAAATATTCCCTAAAGCCCTAAAAAAGATAAAAGTGACACCTGTTTATAAAGGAAAAGGTAGTAAAGAAAACTGCCAGGACTATAGGCCTATAAGCATAATACCTGCAGTGGCGAAAGTTCTAGAAACCGGTATCTGTACTAGACTTCAAAAACATTTGAATTTAACGGAAGCATTGTCCGACAAACAATATGCCTACCGGTCGGGCCGCTCCACTACGGATCTAGTGCGTGAACTTGTTTCGCAGGTGTTACAGGCGCGGGAGGCAGGGCAGCAAGTCGCTGTTATCAGCTGTGATCTTTCGCGCGCTTTCGACGTTTGTAGCCATCGCCTCCTTGAACTAAAATTACATCACTATGGTGTGAGAGGTCCTGCATTGTCACTCATGAGTGACTTTATGCGACAGAGGGAACAGACAGTTGTGGCGGTAGGTGGTGAGGTCAGATCGGAATCGTTAGAGTTGAAGGTTGGAGTAGCTCAGGGTTCCAGTGTATCTAACCTCACCTTCAGCCTTCTGATGAACGATCTTCCAAATTCCGTTCATGACGCACGGCTGGTGATGTATGCAGATGATGTAGCTGCAGTTGTAACAGCAACAGATGTGAATGAGCTAGAGAGCAAGTTGAACAACGTAGCTCGTCAACTTTCTTACTGGTTTAAAGTGAATGGTATGGCACTAAATCCAAGTAAGACAAACGTCATACATTTCAACTTGTCAGGAAGGCGATATCGCGATTTAAGCGTAGTGATGGACAAGGTGACTTTGACACAGGTTGATATGTTTCCAATAGTGGGTTTCCTACTGGACAGATCGCTTACCTGGTCCATTCACCTAGATACGCTATGCGAGAAGTTAGGACGAGCTTGTTTTGCTCTGGGCCGGCCGGTTGTCGCACCAGGCGGTACGCGACTGTTACTATGCTACCGTGCATTCTCTGTTAGCTTACGGTATTGATCTATGGGGGCAATCCTCAGATTGGCACCGTGCATTTGTCATGCAGAAGCGAGCTGTGCGCGTGGTCGCGAGAGTTGCGCCCAATACACCATCTCAGACGATATTTAGGGACTTGAAGATAATGACGTTGCCAGCTCTGTATATTTACCATGTTGGTGTATATGTATACAAAAACATATTCTCCTACAAACGACACAATGATTATCATGACATAAATACGAGGCGCGCACACGACCTTATAATTCCTCGTCATAGGCTCACTAAATTGGGCATATCTACTAGGATTTTCGGGGTCAAAGTTTACAATGCCCTCCCTGAACCTATACGCAACGCGAAAACGCTATCGATTTTTAAAATTAAATTTAAGACTTTCCTCACTGACTTGGCACCATACACAGTCGAGGAATTCATTCCAAATATATCGTAATTGACATGATAGATATGTAATATGTATATTATTTAATATACTCACATTCGAATTGTGTATTATTAATTTATTTCATTATAGATTTTTCCTTATAAGTACTGTTTCTTCAGTCTGACTATTATTTAAATTTTAATAATTGATATTTTAAGTTGATGTTTTTTTTTTGTTTTTTTATTTTGTTGTAACGATACATAATATTTATGATGTTTATTTGAATTATAATTATTCTATATTTTTATGATGACTTGTATAATAATCGCTGTACTTATCTATTAGGAAACTACATATTTATTAATATTATTATGCTCATTAGTATGCATAATTACACTATTAGAGATATGCGCGTTATATTTTTATATTTTTAGATGATTTACTGCACAATTTAGTGTTTGTTTCCATTTCTTTTCAAAACACCTGAATACATTCCGAGGACACTTGATCCAAATATTGCTTTGAATCTTGTATTAGAATATGGAATAATTCTATCCCGATTTACTGAGTTACGTCGTGTTGAGGTAACATGATAATACTTGTAATTTGAACGGCAAAACCGAGGGCAGAAGGATTAAGTGATATAATCATGTGAAAATGTTTCCATACTTATTAGTACATGCATAATTAAATATAAATATAAATACAAATATGTATAATACTAGCCGTTGATATTAACATCACATAAGTAGTAAAAATAAGTCGAATAAAACATCACTAGGGGAACGGTGGCTAAAGGGTAACTTCCATCTAATTACAAAATCTTAAGAAACCGCTAGTAATATTTGGTACGGTCTCAGGTTTCAAATGACGGTGAAGCTTTAGTTAATTTACAGTTAAGTATTTTAACGATTCAACGTCTAGGTTATATTCACGTACATCAACACAGTCCATCGATTTTCCACCAAAGCCCCGTCGAGGCTTATCTCCCGGTCCTTGCTAATCCCATAATAGTCCTCGATCTGTGATCGCATAAATCCAGGGTTTAGCTATCGAGGGGAACATTTAAACATGCCCTAGCTTTTTCTAAATTCCATCTGACCAGTATTTTGTCATTGTAGTACGATAGGTCTACTGAGATGGTTTCTTTTTTACTTTTCGTACTTACCATCTGAAGACAGAAAATTATTAAAGTGCAAAATATGATTTTTCAGTTTTGCTTAAAACTTATATCGGTTTTCTTATGCTTCTCTAGGGTAAGGTTTTAGGTTAGGGCAATGATATAAGTTATTATCACCTTTTGTGCGATCTGAGTTTGTAAAATAACGTCTTAACGTTTAATAACCTCTGTTTTTACACGTTAAGACGTTATAGTCTTAACTTAAATTATTAGTCACTGAGGTGTCTCTCACAGGCTGGGATGTATGTTGTTACGAGGATCATGCTCAAGTATTTAGAATCATACAGAATCTCTTAAACATACTAATGTCATAAAATTGAAAGCAGTACTTAAATGCCTACAATGATTTCCTAAGGATCTCTTTAATAAATTATTACAACTTAGGGTAGATACGAAAATTACGAATATAGCGGTTATTAACAGTTATGGAGGTGTGCAATATATCCAAATTAACGAGGTAGATTTTGGCAATGGGATAAGCAAATGAAGCACTGTTTTGCATCTTAAATTAAATCTAAAGATAATACCGAGTCCTATCCGAGTCTTGGTCGGCTATCTCAATGTTGATTCAAATAGCATATCACATTAGCTTTTTTTTCCCAAGGGTTCCCAAAAAATAATGTATTGGTCTCAAGGCTTAACGCAAAATGCATAAATTACATTGCCTGGAAACGTGATAGACGCATTTACAACAGACCGCAAACTATACTTTTCTATCGCTATCCTACGTTTTTATTAATAAGTATTTGTTTTTATTATTAAATATTCTAGTATTATAAGTATAATACTAGAATATTTAATGAAATGGTACCCAATTTTCATGTCCCACGGTTAATTAATACGGACGGCCTGAGTCTTACTACTATCATTTCTCAGGAGGCCGCCTTTGCTCTGCAGCCGGATTGGTATAAGATATTGAGCAAGCACTTATAGGTAAAGCATACTTTATTTATTACTAAATATGATTACAAGCACTATCGCGTGCTAAGCGGTACCGTCCCCTATGACGGTTAAAGTAAAACAACATGATCCGAAATTTCGTGCTCCAATTGGAGCAGGAAATTTCGGATAGAATTGCCGAGTCCAGGTGGCCTAGGAGGTATAGGCATCCGACGCGATATCGGAGGACGCGGTTTCGATTTCCGCCTTGGGCATAAAATTTTGTACTCCAATAATTTGTAAAAAATATAAAGCATACTTTATAAAACGGCACTATCAAATAAATTCATCATCACTAAACGATAGTTTATGATAGAACAATTTAATGGTTTAGTTAGTGAGAGTTTCATCGTGACATTTCTGTTAAAGACAAAAACTATGGCAACGTAGCAAACGTACTTTTTGGTAATTGAATATCAATTTTGTCAATTATACGTGTATAGAATAGAATGTATTATTATAACAGACTTTACATTACACTATTTAAATAAGAAAATAAATATGCACGTACATCTTCTCATCGAGAGACGCGTTGAGATCATTTTGCAAGATGTATTAAATTTTGCTCATAATAAAAAATTAGACATATCAAACTTATAATACTTTAACAACCTTTAAAATTCGCTGAACGCAACGCCTTAATTAGTTAATAGATAGTTTAGTAATCTGGAAAGAATGGAGTCGTATCAATATAAAAAAGTGAACATTCTTGCAGATGTCGATACTTTAGGCAAATAGTCTAGTGGGCGCCCGCACCATGCAGGTTTTGTTGGACTGACCATATAGTTTTCCTAATTGAAAAAGTAGCACAGGACCTAATGACGCTCTGAAATCAAAAACGTATATTTCTAGCGGAGTAATTAATTCAAGCAGTTGGCTAACGGACATGATAAAGAACATATTCACTAAGCATTATAACTAATTTCTATTTGGCGTATATCTGACGATTATTCCGGAATCGCTAGTCGAGTCACGTCTAGATCTCTTTATTAACTCTGTTGGGTAACTCAATTTGCCGTTGAAGGGATGACGAGGCCTACGTACGTGTTACGCGTTGCTGTTGTATTAGAATGTGTACACTGTAAAGAAAACCTAGTGTAAATAAGGAAAGTTAACAAATGTTGCAAAATAAACACTAGTGTTCTCTTATATTGCTATACTAACTTATAAATATGTCTTGTAGGAAGTTCTGCTTAGACATCCTCTGATTTTGTACCACCAAAAAAAGTAAACAGTAGGTACAGTCGCGGTCAGAAAATGTTTACCACCATAAGGATTACAATTGCATTCACACATTTAGGTCACAAGTTCTAAATTATGTTTGAAAAAGTCTATTTCATATATTATGTTTTTTCTAATGACATGACAATCAATCACTCTATAGATGGACTGACTACTATCAAGGTTTGATATAGGTATAGAATATAAAATAGGTCTTCTTTGAAAAAACAGGCCGAGTCTCACTCTCAAACAAAAGTTTCCGTTCTCCGACCACCATGCAATATTACGATCAAAAAAAATAATAAGTGAATCGCGAAATGTTGAGTTCTTGTGATATAGCACTTATGCTATGTCCATCTTCAAAGAGAAATATTATTTCAGCCCTTTGCTCCAAGGTTAAACTTGCCATTTTATTTCGTTATGAATAAATATTTTGTAAAAATTTTCTCTTGTCCAAACGACGTTCAAACAATAATTTCTGATAAATGTCATTTCAACAAATAAAGAAATGAGTTTCATCATCAAAAAATGATTAATAATTATTGTCTTTGTTATGCGTCATTTTGCATAATAACTTTTGAAAGGTAATAAGTAACTAGATATGGCATCTTAGACTTTAGAGCGAAAAGTGTGACATAGAATCTAATTTCAAAACTGGTAAACATTTTCAGACCGCGACCGTACATATTGAAAGTTTGAAGTTTTAATCTGTCTTTGTATGTATTTTGTCTCGTAGTATCGTAACTCCAGCAGCTATACCGATTTTGATCTGTGTTTTGTTTAGTCTGTTTCTAATCAAAATTTAGGATTAATAAAATATACATTAAAATAAAATCACACGAAAATCTGATCTGCTTTTTAGATCAGAGTCTCAGTTATAATCATAAGTGATATATCTGTTATGCCAGGATAAGAACGAATTATAATTTAGGAGAGTTCTAAGCTTTTGTTTAAAATTAATCGCCGTTATCTTATTATCAGCGTTTTTTCTATATACCTATACTTATAATAAAACTGTAACAGGGCCAATTCTGTAACTTGCAGATATTTAGAAAATATTTTTTGAGAGCACTTGCTGTAGCTGATACTGATGCCTAAACTGTATTTTTATTGTCTGTCTGTATCCCGGCCGCGCATCACGCCAAAAATACTGAATGAATTTCAATGAAACTTTCATGATTTGAGAAGAAAAATATGGAGAAGGACATTGTATACTTTTTATCCCTAAATTCAGCACGGTTCCCTTGGGAAAGGGGATGAAAGGCAAAATGTACACTCAGTTGTAATTTATTAGCGCGCGTAGTCTGATTTCAATAATTATTTTTTTGTTAGGATAGAGGTACTTTAAAGATTGTCTCGTAAATATTTCAAAGTCATTGGCTTTGTAGTTCAGAAATTACAGATACCAGAACCTAAATAAATATTTCGTTCCAAATAACTTGAACCGAGGACTGTTCAGGAACCCTTGAACGTACGGTTCGCACTTTATCATATAGGCATAATAAATATATTATATCAACCGGAATGTTCACTGCTGAACACAGCCCCACTATGCGAGGGTTTGCTATAATCCCCACTCTTGGCAGGCGTCTTGGGGATCGCAGTGTTAGATATTAGTTCCTCAGAGCGCTGCTGCCCACCTTTGGTAGTGTTACCCTTAGCCCACGGGTAGAGATGGGGGGATGACATTCTAGCCCGGCACCCCACGGTCAGCCCGGCACCCCACAGGCAGCCTGGAATCCCACGGGCAGCTCGGCACCCCACGGGCATCTCGGAACGCCAAGGGCAGCCCAGCACCCTTATTTAGTTTTGCAAGCATGCTAAGATAAAACTTTAGAATCTGGAATATTCGCCACAATCAGTTTTTTTAACAATGTACGAGTATCTTTTGCTGGATACATTTCGGAGACTGCGCAATGGAAGTGCACAATCTAATATACGTTCTACCGCCAAACAAAACCGCCTTTTTATAATCGAAATTCCAAAGAAACGCACAAAGTAGGTACTTAGCTTCAATATTTATTGTGAGAACCGCGAAAGAACTTTCTGAGTTACCTAACTACTGACTTCTGGAAAATAAAACCTCGGAGTTCTTAAATCCAAAGTCCAAAGTATAAACCTCCTTTGAGCTTTACTTTACTAAGAGTTTCATCGCCGACCACAGCGTTGCTAAATATGAGATAAACAGTGCTCAAATGTGAATAATTAGTCTGCACCGCGGCAATTGCGAACGAAGTCGCAGGTACAGCTAGTTTAAAATACGAGTATTATTAAAATTCCTCTGTGGGATGCCGCGCTAGAATTGCACCTACCCATATACAATTATAATAGTAGATTATTAACCAAGGGCTGTATGACATCAATTGCATACGAGGTTCGCTCAGGCGCTAATTAACCCGAGTATGCAATTGATGCTTACACCCGAGATAAATACTCTGCTTTACATATCGATTGTGAGGTAAGTAAACAACAAGACAGCAGGTTTCAATGAACATTTATGAAGAAAAAAATGTGTATTTAATTAAAATTAATAGTAAAATTATTACAATTTGTAAGAGATATGGTCACGTTCTTTTTAGGAATATTTATAGTTTGAATATGAGTTTGTGATGATAAGACTTGAGTTTGAGTGACTTGAGGTTGTTGCATCGTAAATGGCGGCAGTTGACTGGTACTATTTTCTTCATTAAAAAATGGCTCAGATGATGTGCTATGACGTGGTGATTTCAAGTTTATATTTTCTGTTATTTTAGAAGTAATTTTGCTTTTGTTTGCCATCGAATCTTCGATATAACCTTCGGCCACTTTGCTGGACTTCCAGCCGCCGTGCTTTTTTAACAGAGTGAGGTTGGCTCCCGAATCAGCCAATAGAGTCGCTGATGTTCTGCGAAAGCAATGCCTGGTGTATAACTCTACGTTACTCAGTTTTAAATATGTGGCTATTTGTTTTGGCATGCCTGTAAATTTGTTTTTTCCTATTACTTGTCTGTGGCATTTTCCTTTACTGTAATTAAGAAAAAAACGATTTGTATCCACGTTTTCAGGCCGAAGAGCTTGATATTTTTCAACATAATTTGCAAATTCTTCATGCACAACAAATGACCGGTCAATTTTAGTTTTCGTGTTAGGCAGTTTTATGAGTAGTAATTTGTTATGTTTTTCTACATTGTCTATTGTCAAGTTTGTCAATTCCACGGTTCTGCAGGCTCCCGATATCCCAAAAATTAGAACAACCTGTAAAAAAGACATAAGTTGTATTAAAGGCACCAAATTCGCACAGTATTTTTGTGAAATATTTTGGTAACTTATTAAAAAGGGCAAGTAAATACGTAGGTACCTTTATTGCTAAATAAATTTCATCCGGAGCTTCATTTAAGAATTTCTGTACTTCTTCTGCGGTAAATACCTTCGATTTCTTGCTTTTAAAGCCGTCAGACTGCCTTTTCAAGAAAGCAGTAAGTTTAGAAAAATCTTTCAAATTCACGTCATGTTTTGTCATCATTGTAGATTTTAGCATGGAATAAAAACACCATAAACTGGAAGGTTGTAGCCTATTAGATAATTCATCAAAATATGATATAAAAACACTTTCAGAAAGAGATTTCACTTTTTTTTCTGACCGCCATTTCATAAATTCGTCGTATGCCTGTACATATCTTTATTTCGAGTTCGGCGGTAATATATTTTCGACAACTGTTTTTGCCCTTTCTTTAATAAAATCGGGCGTTAGATCTATGTCTTCGTCACTAGACATGTTTAAAACTTTTGAAAAAGAACTCAAACAAGAAAATTAATTATTTTCGCGATGCTTTCGCGCCTACTAGTAAACTGTCTTTTTTTTTTCACGCACGCAAGCACATCAAATCTTGCTGGCCAGTTTGATTTTTAAATCGATTCCATCTAACATACGATGTGGAAACAAATAGTTCCATATTTAAAATAAAATCTTTATAAAATAAGTTGTTTAGATTCCGATTCGAGTAATTAATCGATACCGAGAAAAAAATATTAACTATTTAAAAATATTCTTCGTGCAGTATGAGTATGACAGTTCTTTTTTCGAATTCCAAAACCTATGCTGTAATGATAGTCATACACCCCGGCATTCAGGGGTGTAAGGGTGTACTTACAGAGCAAGAGATATGTAAATATCTTTATTTGACATATCAATGTGTTACAGGTAAATTGTGAATCCGTTTGCTCCACATAAGTATTAACTGTTCAGTTATTTACGAATACTTTTTCGTTGCATTACATGATACATGACCAAAAGGTGTCATATATTCCAAAAAAATGCCTGTGTGCATGACAGTGATATATTAGTATTAACTGTGTTTAAATTAAAAATATCATAAATATGCCAATAACACAATATAACGATGTTTAGTACTAGCGGTCACCCATCCAAGGCATGACCGCGGCGGGTGTTGCTTAACTTTCCTGATTAGTTAAGAACAGCGAAACAAACTTCACTACGAGCGCTTCAAAAAGCGCTAAACGAAGCATCTTCAGGAGGTCTTGACTCACCGAGCGCATGCTTCGTTTAGAAGCGAAACTAGTCGGGTATTCATCCGGTTAGGCTGCGTGATGTTTATGACGTCACGTAGATAACAGGAAAATTAGGCGGAATTGTCACTAGATATATAATTTTATGCTTTTTTAAGTGTTTTATCTAAATATTATTTAATGTTTTTTAGGATACTTTTAAAAGTATTTGTTATTACTAACTATGTTTAGGTTATGAAAGTATAAATCAGGTATAATGATATATAGGTATTTTCGCAACAAATAATGCTGCTCAAACTTTCTCATACCTTAAGTACAGATATTGGAATCGAAACTTAACTGAAAACAATATTGGGTTGACCTAACTTGGTCTTGGAGTTTGTCACTCGTCAGGGATGTACCACGCTGCGTGTGTCCTGAAGTAAACGACAAGATGGTTGGTTCAAGACTGCTTTATTTCATTCTCTAGCCTACCTCCAGATATGAATAATTATAATACCAGTACATCTTTCCCTTAACATAATAAATAAATTGAATAAAAATGTACCTATCAATTGGTTCGTGTACAATGCGTGTTGAATTATTTTATTGCGAGTTAAGTTAGCATAGTACTCGTTCTTACTTTCTTTAACATGCAATTGTTGTACTTACATAGTATTATTGTTTACAAATACATCAAAATATTTCATTACCTTATTTATTTTTTAGAATGTAGGTACATACACCTTCTAATTTATCTTCCGATTGTTTAAAATCGCACTGTTGACTCAGAAGTTTTAATGATGTGACATACTCATCTATGCTCTCGCCGATTTCTTGGTTCCGAGTGAAGAATTTAAATCGTACCATAATTAAATTCGGTTTTGTGCCAAAATATGCATCGAAGGCTTCGATTAGTTTATGCACATCGTCTCGGTCAGCATCATTCTTGAATTTTAGAGTTGAATATATGTCATATCCCTCGCGGCCGATCAGATTTATTAAAAGACTGGCTTGTACGCTACGAATAAATGATAAGTCCATTTATTCGTAGCTTGTACGTCACTATTTTCCTTATACACTCCTGATGCTTTAACAAATACCTGGAATTGTCTGCGGCGGCGCGACATGCGGGCCCGCCTTCCAAAGATAACTGTGCAGGAGGCCTAGCATGTTCCATTATTCTTCAGCACTTGTCTCTTATAATAAACACACCGTAAAACGTTTTTCAAGCAAATACTACACAAAACTATTAATTTCGTAAACACCGCTGTCACCATGAAGTAAACGACAAGATGGTTGGTTCAAGACTGCTTTATTTCATTCTCTAGCCTACCTCCAGATATGAATAATTATAATACCAGTACATGTCCCTCATTTATTTGGGTGACAGTGGGTTCAATGGATATTTGTCGTACATCGCTGACGGAACACGTCTTGTTGTGGAGGGCTACATTCTTCGCCACCAGAAGATACCCAGTTGTCTGGTTCCAGCGTACAAAGAATAAACATGATTGATTTGCGTTTGTAATGGGCTGCTCTTCTATGGCATGGGCTAAATTTATTTTTATTTATTTAAATTATCATCACACATAATTACATACACGTTAATGAATACTGTCTTAAAATCCAGGTTGAATTTGTCTAGACAGTAGCGCTCTTGAAATGTCATCAAGATAAAATATATATACTATATTCCAGTAAGCAGTAAACATAAAATTTTGGAACCGACTTCAACACCCAAAAGTGTGAAATAAGTTGTTGAAGTCGGTACCATGATAGTTCAAAAGTACCTATTACCACAATACTGTGTGCATGGTACCGACTTCGACAAGTTATTTCACATTTTTGGTTGTTGAAGTCGGTTCCATCTTTTCCAAAAACAAAAATCTCACACTTTTTAATGACCTAACGGGCCTTTTTGCTACTTACGGGATCGATTATGATTCATTGTTAGGTGAAATGCAAAATAGATGTACCGTAACGAAATAGAAACTAACCTTAAACATAAAAATTAGTTACGAAATTGTAACGAAACTGATAAGTAAGGCGTAGGTCACATGTCCTAAAAAACTGTAAGTACTGATACAATTTTAGATCTATAATAAAGAAAATCAATCGTGATGCATTAGTCTCGCTAAACCTAGAATAAGACTGGACTAATATGAATTATTGTTTTTGTTTTCTTGTTCCTTGGGTACAACTTATAATACAGGGGAGTAGATAGGTAGAGCTAGTAGGTATTGGGTAGGTGTAGAGTTGAATAAACACGCGAACGAAGTCGCACCGCCGCGCCGCCGCTCCAACTAGTAGCGACAAAAAAGAATAAAAGTTAAAAAAAAATTAAATGAAATATTAGTACGTATCATTAAAAAATATAATAGATTGGATAGCGATAAGACCGCCGTTTATAAATGTTATATAATATTATTATATTGTATTATTGTTGTATTCAGTATGCAGTAAAGAATATTGTATTGTATATTTTTATTTGTGACAGAGCATAGGTATTCCACAAAAGTACATCGCTTGCAAGTTCGGTACATCGCGAGGCCGTCGTTTGTGGCAAACTACTAGTATAGAGGAGAAAGATTCGATTGTTTGTCGGTTTGTATGTTTGTAAACACAAAAACTATCTTATCTGAATTATAAAATCCAAATTAAATAAAATTTATTTCCATAAAAAAACAAAAAAGCTGAAAAAAGCAAAGGAAATTAACTTTACGCACGATTAACTTTATTATGATGACGGTTTTATAACATTGAATAATTTAATAGACAGGTTTTTAAGTTTAAAAAACAACGACTGTAGTTCTAGTCTGTATGTACTTGGCCGTAGCTTCTCAGTTTAGTAACGTAACAGAAGAATAACAAAACTGAGTAACACTCGTTACTAAACTGAGTAACGAAATGCAACGAAACTGATAAAAAAATCTGAGAAAATCTAATATCAAAATAACGTCGTGCCGATACTACTCATGAAATCGAGAATTATTCGTGTTCGAAAGCATATTTAACTATATTCCGATATAAATTTATAAAGAACAGTTAAATAAACTTATCGATATGAAGCAAATGTGAATTAGTAAGTCTGATAATTTTTTTGCACAAATATCTGCACTCAGTAAAATTCGTGAATATTACAAAACAAAACAGCTGTACTGTGCTGTCTGTTAGACACTGTCGTTCGGTTATCATTGCTGCCAATTTAAAACAACCCTTTTACCAAAATAATGATTATTTTCATCAAAACGTCGTTACTAAACCTGATGTTACGAAACAACAAATATGTGGCGATGTAGATTCATCTGTCATATTTCAATAAATAGTGTATTATATTATTAAATGAACCTATTACAATGAAATACAAGTATATTTCTTCTCAAAGTTTAATAGAATACAAAGAAATACATTTTATAATTTTTTTTCTTTCACGATTTCATGTTTCAAGTTCTTCGACAAGTTATTTCACACTTTTGGGTGATGAAGTCGGTTCCATTTATTGCAAAAAAATTTTTATCACACTTTTTTGTGACCCTTGCTACTTACGGGATCGATGGTCATTCATTGTCAACGACTATATCATCAAGATAGATGAATATTTTTCAGTTATTGGAGTGTAACTCAAAAACGGCTGGATCGATTTTGATAAAATTTTAAATGGGACTAAACGACAAGCATCAGCTTTCACACAAAAAAATAATTTTCAAAATCGGCTCACCCAGTCAAGAGTTCTGAGGTAACAAACATTAAAAAAAAACAGACGAATTGAGAACCTCCTCCTTTTTTGGAAGTCGGTTAAAAAGCACATCGACGGCCGCGCGCGTATAATCGCTTAGTTAAAACTTTTTTTTTTTTTTTTTTTTTTTTTATGCCTGATAGGTTAGCCTTTGACCACTATCTCACCTGATGGTAAGTGATGATGTGGTCGAGGATGTTGTTCAGACTAACCTAGAGTTACTGGCTCTCAAGGACAGCTGCCGGAACACACCGTTAGGTGTTTGGCGACAGATTTTCAACTTGAGGGTGGTAGCTAGCCAGGCGGGCATTTGCAAAGTGCCCTACCACCATGCTGTAACGACTGCTATCCTAAGACAACAACCGGGACCGACGGCTTAACGTGCCCTCCGAAGCACGGAAGCGCTCAGTAGTAATGTCACCAACGGTCACCCATCCAAGTCATGACCGCGGCGGACGTTGCTTAACTTTGCTGATCGATTCAGAATGGCTAAGCAAACTTGGCTACGAGCGCTTCATAACGCAACTACAACAAAATAAATTTAGATATATGTGTTGAGTGAGATTCTGGTTTTGCTATCCGTCCCCACTCACATATTTGGGAGCATTTAAGATTTAGGCACTAGACCTGTCACCAAGGAAACTGTACAACAGTGGCATGGCAACTCCAATTCAGGTCCACAAGTTATATTTTATGTTATTTTTGTTACAAGTTTAAACCCCAAAACCATTCACAACAAAAGTAATATTTACGAGTATATATAATAATTTTGAACCGCTCGTAGCGAAGTTTGCTAAGCTGTTCCTAACCGATCCGCAAAGTTAAGCAACGACCGCCGCGGTCATGAGTTGGATGGGTGACCGCTAGTGACATTACTACTGAGCGCTTCCGTGCTTCGGAGGGCACGTTAAGCCGTCGGTCCCGGTTGTTGTCTTCGGATGGCAGTCGTGATAGCATGGTGGTAGGGTATTTTGCGAATGCCCGCCTAGCTAGCTACCACCCTCAAATAGAAAATCTGTCGCCAAGCACCTAACGGTGTGTTCCTGCAGCTGTCCTTGAGAGGCAATAATTCTAGATTAGCCTGAACAACATCTAAGACCACATCAGGTGAGATAGTGGTCAAAGGCTAACACGGATTTAGGACTTCCTAAATCCGTGAAGGCTAACCTATTAGGCATTAAAAAAATGTAATATATCAATGTATATAGAAATCTACACATAATTTTTCAGGCCAATATGAATGTTGAGAAGCCCATTTATTTTGAACGGTGATAAACCATTAGTTACGTTTATTGTTTAGGGGTTAAGTTTCTATAGAATCACTTATAAAATCGTAAGTAGAATCATCCAACGGATATCGCAGTTACATGCATGTAATAAAACCCCACTGCATCGAGAACTTGATCCGTTTTAGAAATTGATTCTAAATAGGTTTATTATTCAGTAAGGCAATGAAAGTGAGCCTTTTGGTGGGTTTTATTATACATTTTAATTGATTGTATAAAAGCTACAATGTATTCATAACTAGATAAGTGTAACAAATATCTAAAACTAGCTGCGCCACGGTTTCGTATATAGACACTGATGATGATGTTTTAAAGTATATTATGTTAGGTAACTGAAAAAAACTATTCTTTTGTTTTTATTTTTGCAATGATGCATGCTTTCCGGATGACATTCCAAAATTACAATTAGAGGAAAAATGAAGTCCCGTGCGGGATTCAAAGCCGCGAAAACTGAAACTGTCACTTTGACAGATGTAACATCTAAGATTTACGAGTATTTCTAAATATAATAGTCTACTCTTTTAGCCCATAGAGTGTAATCGAGCCAAAATATTTACAAAATTCTATACAGTCAAGTAGACTGTTATTTTCTTTCTTCGATATTTTTTTTCCTTACATTACATGACACATGACCAATATGTGTTTGTTATATATTCGAAAAAAAATGCCTGTGAGCGTCAAAATGATACACAGAATCTCTTTTGAACTTATTTTAATGTAGCAGTTCAGCCATTAAGCCATAAACTTTAAATTTTATTACTTATATAATTATTTTATATGTCATTATGACAGAACAAGTACGAGGCCCACCTGATAATAAGCCGTAACCTCTGCCTATAACAGATTCATTACGTCAAAAAGACGTATTACACTGCACCCGTCACCCCCCGACATATAGTTTTGGAGTCATGTGCCTGTAATTTCACACGCAGAGAGACCGGATTACTTTCACTTAGTTACTTTACTTTCACTCAGCCATGAATAGCTGAACTGCTAAATTAAAATAAAAAAAAAGTTGGATGACTTAAGCCATAAACTTATTTTTTTACTTATATAATTATTTATATGTCATTATGACGGAACAAGCACGAGGCCCACCTGATAATAAGCGATAACCTCTTCCTATAAAAGATGCAATCCGTCAAAAAGACGAATCAAACTGCACCCGTCACACCCCGACATACAGTTGTGGAGTCATGTGCCTGTAATTTCACACGCAGAGAGACCGGCAGTATGGATATAGTAGCAATGTAGCAAGACATATTATTCCGAAGTTTACAGTTTGATCGTCCATTCACGAGTAGATAATGTAGATATCATGTTTACATTGGATGGGCTCTAATGTGTTTTGTGCTGGAGTCAACTGCCGGATGACGTTTAAGTAATGTTTGCTTTCACTAAAAGCTGATCCGTGTTGTCTATATCTATCTACCAAATAGGTATTACTTATAACAAATATAAGTTCAAGGCTTTGGATGATGGCCGCATCGTTCCTTATGATGGTTTAAATTAATAGATTAAAGCACAAAATTCGCAATTTATTCCAGCCCTCAGTGGGCATACAATGGAGATATTATGAATTTGATTCAGCTCCAGGTAATATTGTTTTAATACAAAAATTAGTGACTTTGATATTGGCTTTGCAAAAGTTAGTTCTTGAATATGTACATACTTGACATAGTTATGTTTGTGAAGGAGAATCCAAAACTGTTTCTACGACTAACAGATTTAGTTGTTCGTAACAGAGGAGACAACAGCAAACTGTGCTTGCACAAGTTTAACACTGCACTTATGCATAAGAGCGTCTTCTGTATGGCTTCTCTACTTTACATCCATATATCGAATTCTATTAGATTTCTTTAAAAAAAAAGATGAAATATATATTAGTAGACAAATGTTATTATAATATATATAGGTGAGTTCCTGACTGACTAATTCTAACTATTATTAAGCTTATTATTTAAATTCTTCTTTTACATTGTTTATCTTATATAATATACCGAACGTTTTCTATTTAAGTGAATTGACATCAATATTTTAACTTGAATTTGATTATTTTAATTATCTTTAAATGAATTTATGTTATTCTAAATTCTAGATTTGTGTGTCTCAAAGGGCTAAACATGTATGTGCTGAGTACCTTATAATAAGACCTTGCATGCTAATTTAGTATTTATATACATGTTTACCAACAAATAAATGATTTAAATTGATTCGAAATAGGATTAGGAAGTCTCTACATTCTTGAAGTCAGAGACACGATATATCCCAAGATTGAAATCTTGGGACGTCCCGGGTCTTAATGAATTTTCTATGTAAGCAGAATGGCTTTCTTTTGCGATGTGTCAGTAAAATTATAACCTAATAATCAATATTAAAGCCTAATCAAATCGTTTTTCTTATAACACTAAAATAGACTATTATATTTACATGAACATAATGTAAATTACCGATAGGACCTTTGTCGTTAGTAAATAAAATAATGTTAAAACTGCTTTGTTTCACAATCTGTTTCTTATTTTAATAACAATGCCTCCAGATAAGTAGAAACGATGTTGGTGTTGTTCTAGTTAAAGCTTTACGACCTAATTTTGATAAGCAAGTCTCGAGTCTCGATTCAAAAGGTACGGGACATGAGACGATTATTTCCAAAAGGGCCCAGGATGTAGAGACACGATACTCCCCTGAAGCTACATACTTGACATAGTTATGTTTGTAAAGGAGAATCTAAAATTGTTTCTACGACTAACAGATTTAGTTGTTCCTAACAGAGGAGAAAACAGCAAACGGTGTACATACTTGACATAGTTAGGTTTGTAACGGAGAATCTAAAATTGTTTCTACGACTAACAGATTTAATTGTTCCTAACAGAGGAGAAAACAGCAAACGGTGTACATACTTGACATAGTTAGGTTTGTAACGGAGAATCTAAAATTGTTTCTACGACTAACAGATTTAGTTGTTCCTAACAGAGGAGACAACAGCAAACTGTGTACAAACTTGACATAGTTATGTTTGTAAAGGAGAATCTAAAATTGTTCCTACGACTAACAGATTTAGTTGTTCCTAACAGAGGAGAAAACAGCAAACGGTGTACATACTTGACATAGCTAGGTTTGTAAAGGAGAATCTAAAATTGTTTCTACGACTAACAGATTTAGTTGTTCCTAACAGAGGAGACAACAGCAAACTGTGCTTGCACAAGTTTAACACTTGTTTTAACCTAGCATGTCTGAGTTGCGTGATCAACAATGGGGCGATAAACTTTCAAACCTCGTGCCAAGCCACCATGCTTACTGGGACTTGGCGCGAGGCTTGAAAGGAAGTAACCATAACGACATGCCTCCCTTATACAGACCAGTCCCACTAGTCCCAGCGTTCTTTGACGAAGACAAAGCTGAGTGCCTAGCTGATAGCCTAGAGGCTCAGTGTTCCCCTAACGTAGATCACGTTGACCAAGCTCACCTCGATTCGGTGGATGCTGAAGTCGAACGTAAAAGCTCTGTGGTCACCTCTGAACTCCCACCAATCACCTTAGCGACTTACGCTGAGGTGGAGAGACTGATCAAGGCCCTCCGACCGCGCAAATCCCCCGGTGCCGATGGCATCTCCAACAGGGTTCTTAAAACCCTTTCTCCTCCTCTCATCCATCTCTTAGTCAGCATCTTCAATGCTGCTATGAGCCACTGCTTATTCCCAGACACCTGGAAATGTGCAAATGTCATTGGCATTCACAAACCAGGCAAAAGCTCATCTGACCCCACCAGTTACCGCCCCATCAGCCTCCTCAGTGCCTTAGGCAAACTTTACGAGCGGTTACTTGCAAACCGTCTCCAGTCCCATGCTAAGGAACACCACCTTATCCCAGATGAGCAGTTTGGCTTCAGACCCGGACACTCATGCGTCCAACAGGTGCACCGCCTCACGGAGCACATCATTGAGGGCTTCAATAAGTACCCCAAACCCCAGACTACGCTAGCAGTCTTCCTCGACGTAGCGAAAGCTTTTGACAAAGTCTGGCACAACGGCTTGATCTACAAGCTATACCAATTTGGCGTGCCAGAACGTCTTGTGCTCATCCTACAAGACTTCCTTAAAGCCAGAAGCTTTCGCTATCGCGTGGAAGGCACCCTCTCCTCCCCCCACCCAGTCAGAGCCGGAGTCCCTCAGGGCTCCGTGCCTTTCTGGCTTTAAGGAAGTCTTGTAGGATGAGCACAAGACGTTCTGGCACGCCAAATTGGTATAGCTTGTAGATCAAGCCGTTGTGCCAGACTTTGTCAAAAGCTTTCGCTACGTCGAGGAAGACTGCTAGCGTAGTCTGGGGTTTGGGGTACTTATTGAAGCCCTCAATGATGTGCTCCGTGAGGCGGTGCACCTGTTGGACGCATGAGTGTCCGGGTCTGAAGCCAAACTGCTCATCTGGGATAAGGTGGTGTTCCTTAGCATGGGACTGGAGACGGTTTGCAAGTAACCGCTCGTAAAGTTTGCCTAAGGCACTGAGGAGGCTGATGGGGCGGTAACTGGTGGGGTCAGATGAGCTTTTGCCTGGTTTGTGAATGCCAATGACATTTGCACATTTCCAGGTGTCTGGGAATAAGCAGTGGCTCATAGCAGCATTGAAGATGCTGACTAAGAGATGGATGAGAGGAGGAGAAAGGGTTTTAAGAACCCTGTTGGAGATGCCATCGGCACCGGGGGATTTGCGCGGTCGGAGGGCCTTGATCAGTCTCTCCACCTCAGCGTAAGTCGCTAAGGTGATTGGTGGGAGTTCAGAGGTGACCACAGAGCTTTTACGTTCGACTTCAGCATCCACCGAATCGAGGTGAGCTTGGTCAACGTGATCTACGTTAGGGGAACACTGAGCCTCTAGGCTATCAGCTAGGCACTCAGCTTTGTCTTCGTCAAAGAACGCTGGGACTAGTGGGACTGGTCTGTATAAGGGAGGCATGTCGTTATGGTTACTTCCTTTCAAGCCTCGCGCCAAGTCCCAGTAAGCATGGTGGCTTGGCACGAGGTTTGAAAGTTTATCGCCCCATTGTTGATCACGCAACTCAGACATGCGACTTTGAACCATGCGTTCAAAGTGGCGTTTCTTAGTTTTGTTCTCTTTACTGGGGTAAGAGTCGTAATGTCGGGTCACTGCTTTACTCTCCGTCACCAATCGTCTCACATCCGCTGGAATGACAAGGCGCCGGTCGTCCGGCACTATGACCTCCTTTGCGGATGCACCTACTACGGTGGAGAGGTGATTGGTGAACGAATCGATCGCAAGGGTTATGTCATCTTTTGTCAAGATGTCGTCAGGGATCTTGTCTAGGTCCGGTGAACTGATAGCCTTTAGGGCATCGCCTACTTGCTTCCAGTTCACTATCGTCTTAGTGGGGCGGGGGAGGTCAGTCGTTGGGTCGGGACCTAGTCGCAGTATAATGGGTCGGTGGTCAGAGTGAAGCTCGTGAACCACTTCTATGGAGCGTAACCGGAGTGTTACGCCTCTGAATAGTGCCATGTCAAGCAAGTCAGATCGGTGGTCTTCCATATAAGGGTAGTGAGTGGGCTCAGTGGGCGCAATTATGTCAAAGTTAAGTTCTGCGATTAGGTTTTCAAGTGCAATACCTCTGGGATTGTTGACGTTACAATTCCATAGGATGTGCTTACTGTTGAAGTCGCCAATCAGGATGACGGCGCTTCCTAATGAGAATAGGGCTTCTAAGTCAGCTCGGACGATCGGCTTTTTGCAAGCTTGGTAACAGGATGCTATGACTATAGGTTGATGACCAGTCATAGCTAGGAGGCAACAAGATGCTTCCATATTAACAAGAGTCGGGGTAGGTAGGGGAATGCAGTGCAGGGACCTTTTGTAATAGATAAGAGTGCCTCCCCCACGGGAGTTCACTCTATCATCACGTACCGTTCTGTAATTGGCAAACCTAGGGTTCGCCTTCCCCGGTTTTAGAAAGGTTTCCTGCACGCATATGATATCGATAAGGTGGGTACAACAAAAGTCGTGGACGAGGTCACGTTGTCTGAAGAGGCCGTCAGCGTTAAATGACGCTAACGAAACTGAGTACGGTTTCGTGCGTTCGGTTGTACTACCCATAGTGGTTGTACTGGGGAGGGGCCTGGGGAACGAAGCGCTTAAGGGCGCTAAGTAAATTCGCGTGTTCCAATGTGTATTGGATCACGTCCGCTGGGGATTGAGCGTATTGCATCTTGTGGAATAGCTCTTGTACCTCATTGATGTCAACCGACATAGCCAGATCGCTGACTAGGTTGATTGCCTCTTGAAGAGGGGCAGCCATCAATGGCATAGGTGGAGCTTGTGGCCGGGAAGCGGCGCGGGGAGGCGCGCGAATGGTGTTGGCGACGGGTGCCGGGAGCGCGGGGCGAGCCGGGGCCGGTGCGCGGGCAGGGGCCGCGGCGCGGGCGGGTGCGGGTGCGGGCGCGGGTGCGGGCGCGCGGGCCGGGGCGCGGGCGGTAGCGACGGTCTTAACCATACTGGGTGGTTTAGACCATGCGTTACGGGCTGGGAGCGGCGCGGGTATTACCTGTGAGGCAGGTACTACCGTTAGTTTAGGGCTTACCCGTTGGTAACGGTCGTAAGAGGGACGGGTCGGCCTATGCCTTGCCACCCTGTGGTTCACTCGTGGTGCTTTAGGGCAACCACGGTAATTCGCGGTATGCCCTTGAGCACCGCATAAAACACAGCTGGGTGGGTCCGGTGAATCCCGGGTGCGAGTGCACGCTGCTGTCGCGTGATCGCCTAGGCACTTAACGCACCTAGCGCGAGCGAAGCAGAAACGGGAGGCGTGCCCGTATAGTTGGCAGTTATGGCACTGCGAGGGACTCCCATTTTTGTATGGGGCTTGGACATCGAGTCCTGAGAGGCCACAGACCTTTTTTAAATTAAAAATGGCCTTGCCTTCAGGTGTACGATCTAGTACTACGAGTACTAGATCGTAGGGACTGCGGTCCTTCCCGCTGTACATGCGGTGAACTGCATGTACGGGGAAGTCTTGTGCCTTCAGGTCGGCACATACCGAATCGGTATGTACCTCCTTGGGCACACCGCGGATGACCACTCGGAGGACTTTCTCCTCTTCGAGCGCATAAGTATGAAAACTTATGCTCTCTTTACGGAGGAGCTTTGTTAGCGCTCTGTGGTCGCTACTGGTGGGCACTTGGACTTTAATGCCCTGCTGCGTGGAGCGGGCATTAGTGTAATGGATCCCACGATCCGAAACTAAACGGGACAGCATGTCCCATTTGGTTTTGTCCTGAATGAACAGGGGTGGAGGCGGTTTTTCGCGGCGCGCGCTCGCGTCCTGAGGGGACGCGGCAGTAGTGGCCGGAGCGGAGGGAGGAGACGCGGGGCGCGGGGCGGGGGTCGGCTTCTTGCCGGAGGCGGGGGCCTTAGCGGGTGCCTTGGCGGGAGGGGCGGAAGTTGCGCAACTAGCGGCTTTAGGAGCACGCTTGCGTTTGCGGTCAACGACGGTATAGCCGTCGTTGTCGGAGTCCGAGTCAGTGCGTAAGGCGCGACTCGGATCTACTTCCATCTCCGTTTCGGAGTCCGAAGTGGGCTCGACAACGGCGATGGAGGGACGGGTGCTCGCTGGCCTCCCGATCGGTGAGCGCGAGCGAGACCTCTCACGGGGAGGGGCTGCCACCGTGCGTCTATTGTCCGGCCCCGGGGCGGGCGAAAGCGGGCTGTCCTCTGAGAAGGACCGGGTCAGAGGAGGGACGTTGGCCTCCGGGATTGAAGTCCCGGAGGGAGCAATAAGAGTGTCCGTGAGGCGGGCACTCGCTTCCTCTTCTAGGAGTTGCATATGAGCAACATACAGATCGGGGTGGCGGAGGGCGAAGGTCTGAAGGACCTGCACCTCACCGTTAGAGGGACGGGACTGCATCCTGAGGGGAATACTCAGGACGCCCTATCAAGGGTTTGAATTCCCTCACACACCTTGTGAGCTCACTGTGTGAGAGGGAGTGTGTACCTAGGGTGTGCCCTAGTTGTGTACCCTCTCCGAGCTTTTTTCTCGGCGGAGAGGGGTGCTCCTAAGCGCTACTCCGGGGTTGACTAGGGGCGACCCCAAGGCCAGTAATCCCGGAGCCCAGCTTGCTTCGGCTGACCCGTGAAGCGGGAAAGGCCACGGTGCAAGGTTAAACCAAAACAACAACAGTGGCCGTTGTCACCGTAGGGTGTCACACTGCGACCGCAGCAAATGGCGGATTTGATCGTTCAGACGGGTTTGGCTGACGCTACCCCACGCCTGAACGACGTCGCTTAACAGCACAAAGTGTGTTGTTACGCGACTGTTACTATGTTGTGTCGGGTAGTAAAGTGGTGAAATGCGCACCGAAAAGTGCGGTCAAAACAAGACCACCAGCCCGATATGATGTTGTTCGTCCGAAACAAGGGACTTGGGTAGGTGGTAATGCCTGACGTCTTAGAGCGCCTCTGCGCGACGGCACGGCGAGCTCGTAGCTCGCGTTGCTCGGCGTTCGGCGGCTGCTCAGCTTCTGCACACAAAACAAAGACTTCGTCAGGACTGCGTATTCCAAGGCACTGGTCTGCAACTAGCGTCGGAACGATGACCCGAGTGAGACGGCAATAGTGCGGGGACTATTGCGGTCTCACTGGGAGATACTGGCGGAGCTGTAGACAGGTGTGCACGGCGTGGCGGCACAGGTCGGAATGTAATTTTCTACAAGGCAACAACGAGTATTTTAAGTCGACCTCCAAAAAAAAATGCTCAACTTGTCAATTTTTCTTTATCTTAAAGGCGGGAAATGGGAGCCTTTTTTCCAATTTTATGTCTGATAGGGTAGCCTTTGATCACTATCTCACCTGTAAGTGACCATGTGGTCGAAGATGTTGTTCAGACTAACCTAGAAATTGTTAGAATTGACCTCTATATACTGGACTCGACATCTCAAACGAGCAAAGTCGAATAGGTAGGACAAGCTAGCCGGCATGTACACACCCACACGCAGCTGGGCACTCATAGAAATCAGACGCGAAAATTGTGTATTCAAAATGCCATCCTGCGTCCTCAGATACTGCAGAAACCAGTCGGGAAAAACAAATAAAAGCGATGGAATCACTTTTCACAAGTAAGTTCAGATTTTGGAATTAAACACGCCCGAATACATTATTATTTTGTCGATTTGTAATCGCGAAAGACAATGCTTCACGACACAGCATAGGCAGCCATGTTGACGTAGTGAAATTCATAGATTAAGTGGACAGACATGACAACTAGCAACATTGAGTAAACACCTATTTTTACTCACGATGAAAAAAGTTTGACGTGTCTGTTTATCAACATAACTCCCAAATGGCTGGAACGATATGTTGAATGTTTGAAAAGTGACTTAATTATAATATGTATTAATTACTATAGTAGTATAATATGTATTATATTTTAATATTATTTACTTAAATGTATGTATGCAAATTACGATTCACATTTTTGAATCTTGATTTTATATTATCATAATATAAAATCTAGATTAAAAATGTTAGTAACACTTTGTTTCTAGTAAAAAGCCAATTTGACCTTTAGTTTCAAAAACTGAAAAGCGTAGTTCGTGACCCTCAGTAATACTTATTTTTTTAACTTTGTTTTACTATTTTTAACTAATATACTCTTCACAATGTTTCGTAGGTACAAAAGCCATGTCCGTTCAGTGTGCTTATAGTCTTTGATATTGAGAAACCATACCTCAAAAGTATTCTAGCGCTGCATGTTTTAATAGTTTGGTTAGATGATGCAATTAGTTATTAAGCGCTGTAAGCGGACTTTTGTAGGAAACCTTAACCTACAAGCGTTGTGGCGCTGCGTGTTTGGATATTTGGTTAGACGATATAATTAGTTCTAGACTGCAGTCCGATCTCGTAAAGCGCTGAAGCGCACTTAAGTTTAAAATAAGCAAAAATGGCAGAGACTTTTGTCTCAAATGTCTTCTCTAGTGTAACGTATATCTCAATGAGAAATACTGGCTCTCAAGGGCAGCTGCCCGAACACACCGGTAGGTGCATGGTGACAGATTTTTCTACTTGAGGGTGCATGGTAGCTAGCCAGGGGGGCATTCGCTTAATGCTTTACCATCATGGTTAAACGACCTCCATCCTAAGAACAACTGGAACCGACGGCTTAACGTGCCCTCCGAAGCACGGAGGTGCTTAGTAGTAATGTCACCAGCGGTCACTCATCCGACTCATAACCGCAGCGGACGTTGCTTACGCAAACTTCCCTACGAGCGCTTCGCGCTAGTAAAAAAATCTGTTGAAGTCTTCAGCTCACAGTGAAACTAGATATATATACGTACACTTAGCATGCATCCATAATTTAGAAATTTAGATCGATAGCTCTTTATTGGCATACCATAAACAATACCAAGACTTTCACATTTCACAAAAAAAAGTATCACAATTGGCAGCCTCATCACTTCAAGCAATCTCTTCCATTAAATAATTAATACAATAATTAATTATGAATAAACTTAATTCAATAATTTATTTTTCGTTTGACTTTGAGTAGCCCACTTGACATATATAAAATAAGGTACAAAGAACGAATGTAGTATAGTAGAATAATAGAAGATTTCTTCGAGTTAACAGCATATTGTAAGATCTTTTTGAGCAGAAAATAACGCCTACCTTATTCTAGCAATGATATGTTAATTCAAAATTCGTCTTTCTCGCGAGCTGAAAATCGGCAATTTCACGTTGCATGGTTTGAGATAAAAGCTTTCTTGTGTCATAACTCCTGCCGAGAGCGTACTTACATCGGATATTGAGTTGGAAACGATCGGAAACGAAGGAATAAGTTGGCAGCCGTGCTTGCGTCTACTGGAAGATATTAGTGTATATTGTTCTAAACGAAATGCTTTGTATTGTATTTATCAGAAACTAGCTCGAAAAAGCTTACAGAAATAAAATTTTAGTCAAATGCAAGATGCAATAATAAAAATATTTTAAAACAAGTAACTAAATTCCAACTCTAAAAGTTATTAAATTATTGTTTGAAGTCGGGTCATGCTTGATTCAAACAATAACATCACATTATCATGATCTGGCTTCTACAAGTTATATACGTTTCAATGTTAGAAGAAGGTTCCGTTCTTTTAAATGTTTTTTTTCACTCCTTTTAGTGATGCATACAGACTACAAGATCATTCACTCGCCTAAAATACTGTTTACCATAGAAAATATTTGCAAATACATTTTTCAGTTAACTAACTATTACCCTAAACTGCTTTACGAAGATGATAAATTATATTGGGACTAATTTGAAAGTTTATTCTACCTAAAACAAAACAATCATCTTTATGAGCGGAGTAAACGGGTAACAAACTTACAAATAAATAAAAAAATTAAACAATTTTTTTTGTTTAATTTTTGTTTTTCCACCCAGCTTCGAACATAATATACGCATTATTAGGGTTAACTCAAATGCTCCACGTTTTTTATTTATTTTTGATACGTTAACCTTTGACCACAATCTCACCTGATGGTAAGGGATGATGTGGTCGAAGATGTTAACAGGCTAGAATTGCTGGCTCTCAAGGACAGCTGCCAGAACACACCGTTAGGTGCTTGACGGCTGATTTTCTACATGAGGCTGGTCGCCAGCCAGGTGGGCATTCGCAAAATGCCTTTCCACCATGTGGTGAAACTCAAAGCCGCGGCAGGTGCGTCCGTAGCCAAAAAAAAATATAAAGAGAAAAAATATTTTTGCGAACTCTTTGAATCTGAAACATTTAAGAAAATATCTTGAAGCAAGCTTGCACCCATAAGGAAATACCCCAACAAACTATTGCAGTTGTTCTATTTTCTGGAACAGACTTTGACTTGGCGATCTCGATACGAATATAAGTTCCACAATAGATCCAGTGTGGTGTGTCATAGACATGCGTCGATGTCGTACTACTGCATCGGTTAGACTAAGTTTGTGGCGATATACAAGCTTTGTATCCTATAGACAGAGCCGGAGTAGGGATGACGTAAGGGAAGTCTTCTCGGGCAGGAATTGAAAATTTGTAAACGTTTATTCGGTTTACATGCGATAAGTACCTACTCGAAATATTATTTCGAAATGCAGAAGGGTTGTGAATTCATACAAGAGTAGTGTTTGTAATTTCTTTTTGTAAACTTGTAAACTTCTTTTTGTGGGTGAAATTTCATTACTTTACGTTCTTTCTAAGTGACAATGTAAGATAGCATTAAATAGGGAAAGCAGAAGGTGGGCAGCAGCACCTTCTGAAGGACTGCCACCTAACAAAGTAATACCTCAAATACCTGCTCAGGATGGGAATCAAGGAAGAAGCTTATACCTATAGCCATTGACTAAAAATGCTAAGTCAAATACAATTTGCGACTTTGATCAAGATAGTACACAGTCGAGTAAATATGAAAAATACTTGTGAGGCATGTACATATTTTATTTGGCTTATTCTTTCAGTCTATTGGAAAATATATGGGGACTCCAAATTACATTCTAGAATACAACGAAACAAACTCGAAATTTATTTATAATATTTTCCACTTGTGGAAAACTACAAAAAAACGTCTTTCTATATTAATGCTTTGTAACTGGTTGTAGCATTAGTCGTATAAAAAAACAAGTAAGATATTGTTTGGTAAACTATGCATTCTGGTTGAACCCTATCTATCCTATCTCCTATATTATATAAGGCGTATCATAGGGTTCATGTTCGCGTGGACGCAAATACTGTCGTTCATGAAATTCAAAGGCAGCGCTGTCATCCACTGCAGGTAGACTAGATAAATTTTAATTTTCTTCCCACTTTGGTTCAATGGTCCCTCCGGACGGCGCGCGTGGTCGTGCGCAGGTATTTTGTATAATTTGTCACTGAGTTTTCGGAAAAAACAGTGTTTGGTTGTTTTGTGAGGTCGCGGCGACCTATTTAACATTAATTCAGACGCCAGGCGTCCAGGATTGAACATTTTATATAGATTAGAACTATCAGTGCCGTGGTGGACTCGTCGTGGGTGTCAAAGGCGGACCCCTACCTATCTGCGGGCTACCAACAACGTCGACAACGTCGGACCGAGGGAAGTTTATGCAAATTGAATCCCTAGGTTTATTTAACTGCAATTTGAATAACTTAAGTGTTTTGGCATAATAATCCCTTCGGCGGAACGCTCAGCGAGACGTTAGTTGGTGAGTGGATTCCCGCCAATTCGTTTCCCCGCATTTACTTACTCGTACATAGATCGGCTGGTGTCTTCCTGTGACTTCTAGGAACCCAGCCGAATACACCACGACGTACGTGGTAAAGTTTGGGGCTACGGGAATTCCGGAGAAAATCTCCCCTGCCCATTCACATATGGTGCATTAGTTAGCTTGCATACTTAAATAAATAGGTATATATTATACTCCTTGTTTCAACTCTGCCTCGTGCTCGAAGATGTAGTCAGGCTCAGTTTTAGTTCCTGTTATATAGCTATATGTTCCTATATCTACAGCAACGTGGGCTGCGTCCCCACCACTGGTTTTTTGGAATAAAGTCAGTTCTAATATGGCGGTCGTGTTGTCACTTTATTGAGTCCCATTACAAATACAGAATAATTGGCGACGAGGATGGGATAATGTTCGGCGTGCTATCAACGTTTGATCACAATGTGCAAAAGTGGGACACATACAAGTGTAGATTAACCCAGTGGTTTATCGCCAACGACATCGCGGCGAAAACAGACGTTACGGGAACAAAACGACGCGCCATTTTGTTAAGTGCACTCACTGATGCTACGTACAAACTCGCAGCGGATCTCGCATTACCAAAGGATTTACAGGAGGTGCCTTTTGATGATATTATCAAGCTATTGGACGTTCACTTCACACCAAAACGCTTCGGATTTACTGAACGCTATAACTTTTATGCAGCAGTGCAGCAAGCCGGCGAGTCGCATATTCAATGGGCAGCTAGACTTCGAGGGCTCACTGCTCATTGTGGCTTCGCAAATGTTGAAGAAGCACTACGTGACCGTTTTGTAATGGGCATTGTACCTGGTCCAGAGAGAGAAAAGCTGTTTGCGTGCGATTTGGAAGAATTGACGCTAGCCAAGGCGATTGAAATCGCAGAAAGCGTTCGCTGCGCGCGGGCTGCAGCAGCCACCGCGGTGCCAATGCCACCAAGTCATGAACAATTATTCAAGATTGAGAAAGGATATTTGTCGTCAAATAATCGCGATCTTTCAGAGGAAGAAAAGTGTTTGGTTTGTGGTCGTAGTAATCATAAGTCCTCACTTACAAGTGTACACACGCAAATTACAAGTACAAAAAGTGTAATGAAAAAGGGCATTTGCGTAATATGTGTAAAGTGGTCAAAACAAAGTATATAACAACAGGCAGCGATGTGGGTGAGGACGATGACGGTAAGTGTGTCAATAATATTCGCACAGTGCGGGGAGAACCAATGACAGAATCAGTAGGAATCAACGGGCAACGATTAGTTTTTGAAATTGATAGCGGAGCTCCTGTTACTATAATCTCTGAAACAACGTACAAATAATACTTCAGCAGTGTACCGTTAACTAAGGTCCGGAATCAGTTATATTCTTATATTGGTAGCTGTATGGAATGCTTAGGAGCTGCAGTAATGCCGGTAACTTACATGAATATGACTCATGCGCTGACAGTACATGTTATTCGCAATGGCGGCCCTCCATTACTAGGCAGAGATTTTTTATCCCTATTTAATTTGCAGCTAGCACCATGTAATTTTGTTAATGCATCAAATAACTTTATTTCGCAATTACAAATGTGCTATCCCGATTTATTCTCCGACAAATTAGGTACATTTAACAAATATAAGATAAAATTAAGACTTTGCGATAACGCGAAACCTGTTTTCTGCAAAGCGCGGCCGATGGCGTTTGCGTTACGTGCAGAGGTAGATAAAGAACTAGACCGTTTATTGAAATTAGGTATCTTGAAGCCTGTAGAACACAGCGAGTATGCGTCACTGATAGTCCCGGTGCTCAAACGTGATGGCTCCGTTAGGCTGTGCGCAGACTTCTCGGTGTCAATAAATAAACAGCTGGCAATAGAGCATTATCCATTGTCTACAGTACGCGAGTTGTTTTCTAAGTTACACGGCGGACAACAGTACTCAAAATTGGATTTGTCCATGGCCTATAAACAGCTGGTTTTAGATGATGACTCGAAAAAAATTACTTGTATAAATACCCATCGAGGCCTATTTATGTATACCCGTTTATGTTACGGATTGGCTAGCGCCCCGTGTATCTTCCAGAAAACAATGGAAAATTTACTGTCTGGCATGGATGGCGTGCTGTGTCTGTTGGACGATATTCTTACAACAGCGGAAAATCCATCAGTTCACATGGAAAGATTAAACGCGGTTTTGCAAAGGCTTCAGGATGCGGGTTTAACTCTGAGAAAAGACAAGTGCGAGTTTTTTAGAGATGAAATAAGTTATCTTGGTTACGTATTGGACAAAACAGGACTTAAAAAAGCGCCAGAAAAGGTAAAAGCAATTGAAGATGCACCGATTCCAACCAATGTTAACAAACTGCAGTCATTCTTAGGATTAGTAAATTATTACAGGAATTTCGTTCCGCATGCATCAAGCATTCTCTGCCCTTTGTATGATTTATTAAAAAAAGGTACAAAATGGAATTGGGGCAGAGAACACAATGATGCATTTATAAAAATAAAGAACATTTTAACTTCAGATCGAGTTCTAGCGCATTTTAATCCTGATTCAAAGTTAATCTTGACTGTAGACGCGTCACCTAGTGGGCTTGGAGCGATTTTGTCCCAAATTGATAAAGATGGTATCGAACGACCAGTATCATTTGCATCACGGACACTAAATGCAGCTGAAAAGCGTTATTCGCAAATACAAAAAGAAGCCACAGCGATTATATTTGGTGTTCGTCGCTTTCATCAATATTTATACGGTAGGTCAATTCCGTTTACATTGCGCACTGACCATAAGCCACTTATTTCGATTTTTGGCCCACATAAAGGTGTTCCGGAAGTGTCCGCCAACCGGCTGCAAAGGTATGCGATTTTCTTAAGTGCCTATAATTATACAATTGAATATATTCGAAGTGCCAATAACAGCTCCGACTATCTATCGCGTGCTAGCCTTCCCGAGCCGGTGGCGGCGGCGGTGCCATTGATAACTCCCAGCGATAACAGGGAATCCGTCGATTTAGCTACCTATGTAAATTTTGTAGTAAAAGGCGATGTACCAGTCATGCTCAATGATCTGCGGGAAGAAACGCATAGCGATGTTCTATTAAGACAGGTTATCGACTTTGTTCAAAAAGGGTGGCCCAAAAAGGTTTTGGACCTACGGCTAAGGCCTTATTTTTTATGTAGGACCCAATTGTCCGTCGAAAATGGATGTCTCATGAGGGGACACAAGGTAGTGGTACCAGAAAAATTGCAGAACAAATTGTTGTAGGAGCTTCATAGCTCACATATGGGTATCGTAAAAACGAAAGCCGAGGCTCGCTCCCGTTTCTGGTACCCAGGTATCGATGCGGCGCTCGAAAACATGATAGGGTCATGTGACGTATGTAATCAATTAAGGCCATCACCACCGCGTGCGCCTCTTGCGCCATGGCAGTATCCTTCCAAACCCATGTATAGAGTACACTTAGATTTTTTGGGCCCCTTGAATGAACATATGTACCTAGTTATAGTAGATGCATATACAAAGTGGGTGGAGGTTTTTGATATGTGCGGTAATACTAGTTCGGCTGCTACAATCGACAAACTGTACGAGTTTATGTCGAGATTTGGCTTGATGCATACACTAGTTAGCGATAACGCATCAGTTTTTTCTTCTCAGGAGTTTAGAGCCTTTTGTAGGTTAAATGGGATAAAACACCTCACTTCACCCGCTTACCATCCAGCCAGTAATGGACAGGCAGAAAGTTATGTCAAAATAGTTCAGAGGGGTATTAAATCTTGTGTAATGTCATCCACAAATAAAAATGAAGTTAGGAATAGACTGCTGAAGTATTTGTTTGACTACCGAAACTCAGTACATTCTGTCACTGGATTCTCGCCTGCCCAGTTAGTGTTTGGGCACAAGCTGAGAGCGCGACTTGATTTGTGTAATCCTTGCGCCGACGATAAAGATCTCACGTCGTCCTCATCCACATCATTGGCTGATAACGTCCAACGTAAACAGTTCTTACAGTGTAAAGCATACGGTGGAAGCAATATAAAAACAATCGATGTCGGTGATAAAGTTTTATATAAAAAATATGTGAACAAAAATAAGTTTGTTTGGTCTGAAGGCATTGTTTTAAATATAATCGGAAAAGTTATGTTCCTTATTAAAGACATCGTATCATCGGGTACAGTAAAAAAGCACAGGAACCAGATCATATTGTATAAAGGCACGAAAAGCTTCCATGCCGATGTGAGTCATAACTATGATTTAGTTCAAATACCTACACTAGAGCTACCGGATGAATCCACTAGTGTAATGACGGCGGAGGAGACTGAGAATGTGGTGCCTTCTACGCTTTCTGTGACGACGTCATCACCGACGTCGCCTATTACTTCACCCAATGACGGGATATCATCTAGAAGCTCTCGTAGGTTGTTAAGAGACATTCCTCGAGTAGATTATAAGTCTTTGTGTAATAGCAAATAAGAGGGAGGAAGTGTTATATAGCTATATGTTCCTATATCTACAGCAACGTGGGCTGCGTCCCCACCACTGGTTTTTTGGAATAAAGTCAGTTCTAATATAGCGGTCGTGTTGTCACTTTATTGAGTCCCATTACAAATACAGAATAGTTCCTGATAAGTTCTGATATCAGAGTAGAGAAAGTTCAGTGTAGTGAGTCTTATCGGAAGCTTAGTTTGGCATGCGGGTGTATCGCAACAGCTAAATGAGCATTGGCCTTTATGGGCCATATTCATCCAACATCTAACAGAAGGCACCATTGCAAGTATCACTAAAGTCTCTTATCTCAGTAATCTCAATAGGACTCAGGTCTCTCAGGGGACTACACCACTCTCTATACAGCATTCACTATTGCACCACAGTACTCTATTCAGGGGAACTACTTGAGTCACTGACAAGAAATTGAGTAACCAAAACACATAATACCTTTGATTGTATCTGCGAATTACAATTTCAAGTGGTATTGATGCTATCACGGATATAATTCCAAAATACTGCATGAGATGCTACCTATATCTAACTAGTTCGTGCTAGACATAGGTAAATCTTTAAGGATTAAAATTTACATCCTAATGAGTTTCTGTGACATAGACTAAAGAAATTGCATTGCCACAGTAGAATGTCCTACTTCTGGTGTGAAAATTATTCATAAGCTTTGTAACATATACTTTTTCACTAGGCATACTTTGGTAAACTTTTTTGATTGACAATTGCTGCATCTTTTTTGGTCGAAACGTGACCCTCGCCTTACATGAAACTACATTGCACAGCAAGCTCTATCCGTCATTCTGATCTACCCATAGACTTAGGGTTTTTCTACGGTACATCCTAAGCCTATGGATCTAACAAATGAATAAGTATGAAATAGTAAATTATATCCTAACGTAAAAAGCAGCTTCTAACGTCACGAGCAACATTGTATCCCGAGCGTAAAGATGTTTGTGACTGGAGTAGAATCTTGAGTGCAGTGCGAGATAGAGCTCACTCAAGACAGACTTTCTCCCTGCGGAGGACAAAACAATATTTGTACACCAAAGAAGATGGTCTTTGGTGTACAAATATTGTTTTGAAACAATTAAAATATCTAAAAACATAGCATTTTATTTGATAATTTAGTGCATTAGACTACTGACAACAGATATAATTTTATCGACTTATGCCAATAAATTGATACAAAATGGTATACCTTATTGATGCGATATTGCGTAGATGCACCAAGAGATTTGCACATCAAAAAGCTCAACAGCTTGTACAACTTTAAAGCAAAAAAATCTTTTTGTCATCAAATCAAGGTCGATTATTTTATAACATATTCTATAATCATTTCTTTTTTGTATTATATCAGTATGATTGTCCAGTGCTGAACAACGCCTCCTCCATTAATTGGGTTTGACATAGTCCCCATGCTTGACTGGTGGCTTGGGGATCGCACTGTAAGATGACGGTTTCTCAGCGCTGCTGCCTATCCTCTGGTATTTTTCCTTTAATCGCCACTTGCGACGCCCGCGGGAAACTCCCGAAGGACATGGGAAGGGAGAGTGCAATTCAAATTCTGGCACCCCGCGGGAATACCTATAAATAATATATAAGATGTCTATCATTTGCTTGTTATATGTTATTTTGTGTCGTACTTATGCATAAACAGATTCTACAGACAATATTTGAATTAATAGGTACCATATATATGCTTATAAATGCTCGATTGTTCCATCTGAAAGTTTCTACAGGATAAACATTCGCTAAAGACAACAGAAGCTCATGCGATAACATCTTTAATCACTTTTGTTTGCGAAATGCTGCATCCAATGAGTAGGTAATCATCAAGTTGCTAAGACTTTATCTCTATTCTATACAACAAATGTCATTCTTAAATCAATCCAACTTCTTCACTGTAACATTGACACCTATACCTATTAAGTTGAATAAAACTGTATGACGCAAATTTTCCTTTTCATAACATTACCTTATGATGATTTATCAAACTACTTTTAAAAGTATTTAGCATGGCGCAAAGAAAAACTTTTTTGTGTAGTACTAATGTCGTATGATAAACCAAAAAATTTTTATAATACGAATATAAATAAATGGCTAAGGGTCCGTTTCAGAATGTCTTAATAAAGTTTCGGGTTGCTAACCAACACATAAAATAACTGAATGATTAAAATGACAGTTAACATGCAGCGCGTTTCAAGCTTTAACCGATGGATAGGCTAAATCGATGACTGTGAAACGCAAACATAGTGTTTTGTTTAATAAATATGTTCTGGGTAGTAAAACTGGAACTTACTCGGACATTCTGAAACAGAAGTATATGACCATAATAATAAATAATAAACAATTATGTATGTATAATTGTTTATATAATAAATAGTTTGTATAAAAATAATTTACGGTGTCATGACGAACAATCCTGACGGGGCTAATAGCTGTGTTTGAACTACTTATATGTATCCGCGAAAGCCGGTTATATGGACTAATAAAGCAAAAATATGTCTTGTATTCTTACTTCCTAAAAAAAACAAGGAATAAATTTTCAAAAGGTTATTCGTATTTTTTAAGCTAACGATGGAAAATCCATTGTAATATGTAGCAGCAGTTTTGAAATTACCATATTATATTTTACAACAGTCCTCAAAAAATATAGCTCAGCCTGTACTGCCCGATAAAAATATTATTGTTTATCCATTGGCAGGTCAACAATTATAAGCAGCGATAACGTTAGCTTACCGGAATCCATTTCAAAATAAACTCCATGACTGAACAGCCGATATTTGTATTAAGCCTGTGTGAACGGCATCACTGATATCACTGATTTGGTTGTTGGTGCGATGTAATATACATAGATAACACAATGTTGATGTGTATATAATGCTGGGATAATAGAATTAATACGATACTGAATTGAGCTTCATATTCTATAAAGCCATGATATGGCCATCAAGAAAGACCATCAAGAGGCTAATATTATCCTTTACAAAAGCTAATATTATACTTTATAAATGATATTCATCATTGTATCTGTTCACATAAAGTTCTCCTTACAGATTTTAATTGAATTCAGGAATATACATTGCACTTACAAATGGTCCATGTCTATATCTCTTCCCGCTCATATTCTCATAAATAAAACAAGAGGAAGAATCTCTCAAACATCACAAGAAAGCGTTAACAAGTGCACATCATCTCATTTATTCAAGAAGTGGTGTTTTGCATTTTATTGTAGTGTAGGACAAAGCTAATATAGAATTTTTTGCAGTGTAAAACGGTACACGGTACAGACAAAGATTTCCTCCTGTTTGCATCATTGAAATATAATCCTACGTAAGACTCGTTGTCGCAATTGGAAAATAAACATTTTATTAGTAATGTATGAGGTTAGTACAATAAATAGATCGAAGGTAGAAGATGACTTCTAATACATAACATTATGTAAGTTCCTAATATTCCTACGGCTATACAAGCGAATGTGAGTGTGCCTGTCTGTTCTCTTCGTTTATGTAAATTCCTAAACTATTTGAGAAATTTCATAACATATCGGCAGTTTGTAGCCCAAAAAGGGTGGGTCAGCTAGTGTAACGTAACACCTAACTGTTTTACGAACAGAATCCATATGTCTGTGGCTTTTGGTTTTAAGAGAAGGTAATCAGCAACTCTTATTGGTTGGATATCAGAACGGTTAAGGATACTGACACTGAGGTTAGGATGTACTCAGACCGATAGTATTTAGTTAGTCTGAGTTGTCCGAGAGGTGCATTTCCTCTTTGGCAGTAGGGTTGGTGCGTAAAATGTTCAAAAGGTCGCTGGCTTTTAATCAGGACTTATATAACATATCGTCACGTCTATACTCTCCGAAGAAGTGGACAGTGCCGTCATAACACACACATTTCCAGACTCGTTTTCGGTCTAATGTATTAAAAGGCGAGCTTATTTCCATCTACCGGGCACAATTCCAGACTCCGAACTGTTACTTAAAATTTATTTTTGAGCAAGAACCGAATATCATGTACAAACCAGGGGCTGACCACAAACACACACACACATATACTTTAACGTTGCAATGTATCCTTCAAAAATTACGTAATCTTACTTGCTTTCAAAGGTACTAAGAATAACTACTAACCACTTCTTCCATAGCGAAAAACCGAATGAAGTATTGAGCACTCTGTTCTACTCGCATTCTAACTCACTTTGTATTGTACTCAGAGTTGAGATTGTTGACTAAATGTATTTGTGGCATCCCGAATATACAACAAACGTTGTACTCTGCATTTTACTGTTGCTTAGATGCTATGGGGCAAAGGAGATGAGCAGTCTATGTAAATGTATCCGTATTGTAATGACTGCGGTGGCTTGTGCAAAGTAATTAATGAAATTTAATCTACCATTAAAAACCTAGTAGTTATTTCTGGCAGTAATACTAGAGTTCTATGTACTGATGTCTAGTAACTAGTATACCAAATGTGACATAGTACAATTCTTTGTTTTCATAAGTTGTGACTGATTTTACTTAGAAAGTTATCGCGAGTTTTGTCCACACTAAATAGGCACCCGGCTGGGTCTCACGTAATATTTACTGGTAGTAGCAGGATAGATTCAGGCCAGTTTCGGGTTATATTGTAGCCCTTCGTCTGGGCGTTACGGTTGCGCGTAGCGGCGAGCGCGGGCCTCAGCACGTAACTGACGTAACGATGGCGATGTCTGCCCCGCTCAGCTGCACTTGTCAAATTGTCCAATATGTTACTAGTATCACTGTCACTGTCACTATTATGTGTCGTGTAGGGCTGTAGGCATACCACACTAATCGTATCAAATTCTTGGTCATATGTACCGTATCCACGCTTTTGGTGTCACCTATATCTTTAAAACTGTTTTCCATGCCGGTGGTATATTCCACCCACAATCGCGGTTGAAGTTAGGGTGACGCATATTTCGATTGCCTCCCGTATCTTACGAGGAACGAACAACTTCTCTTTCGCAAGCATTGTGGTTGATGTCAAACGTCTGTTATAGTAAGTATATTTATATATATATATTTATATTTATATTATAGTAAGTATACTTACTAAGGATGTATATAGCAATTAAGTATACTTAATATTATTTATATCTAGTGTCTTCATAGCGCTTTTATACAAACGTATTTTCGTCGTATTTTAAAGACCAAGTGTTCAACCTCGGGGAAGTTTTGAATGAGTATCTTTGAGACTAAAATGTATGCTTATGGTTTGTCGGTTTTCCGTAAAAATTTGACTTTTCAAAATTATTATTACGGAACCGACTTCAACACTCAAAAGTGTGAAATAACTTGTTGAAGTCGGTACCATGATAGTTCAAAAGTACCTATTATCACAATATTATGCATATGGTACCGATTTCGACAAGTTATTTCACATTTTTGAGTGTTGAAATCGGTTTATTTTTAGGTAAAAACCTTTTTTCACTCATTTTAGCGACCCTTGCTACTTACGGGTTCAATTGTCTTTCACTGTCAACGACTATATCATATAGACTATATTAAGATTGAAAAATATTATTCAGTTATGGGAGTGTAACTCAAAAACGGCTTTACTGATTATGATGAAATTTAAATGGAACCATATGACAAGCATCAGCTTTCAAATAAAAAAATGAATTATCAAAATCGATTCACCCAGTCAAAAGTTCTGAGGTAACAAACTTAAAAAGGCAGACGAACTGAGAAACTCCTTATTTTTTTGTGTCGGTTAAAATCGTTTTGAATGGTAATTCTTCATTTCACATTAAGAGATAAAATAAACAGTGAAATGAAAAACTGGCAAACCAGAAGCATAGATATTAAGCTCAGAGACATGTATGCAAAATTTCAATGAATTTTTGATCACTTTGTATTTAAAATATGACAAAACTACGGTTGTATAAAAATAACTAAGACAATAACTTAATAGAACTCTTTTTCATCAAATCACCCCGTTTTTTGCTGTAGAACATTACAAAATATGTGAAAATTAAAAATTATAAGGTCTAAGAGTGACACATCAAGCACAAAACAAGCATACTCGTATTTTGTATTTTGATATTTATATCCGTTTAAGTACGTATTTGGTGTAAGACAAAGTTGTTTACTACGAATGCCTCGCAGTAAGCCTAGATCTGAGATATGTCTATTTGCTTGGAGCAGCAAGAAGATACTTGCAGTTTGGTAAACCATCTGTTAACAAAACATACGTTGGCTCATGTTTGGTTGCCGAAAATAAAACATTTTTATAGTACCTACCTACTAACCTGTCAACACTACACACGTTAGCACGTCTTAGAAGAAAATTAAACTATTTTATAAAAAAGATGAATTTAGATTTTTGATGATGTCCGAACTTAACTTCATCTTATTAGTATGGCACACAGTGACAGCTAATAGATTAATAAGCAGTCACCCCGTGACCACGATCACTGCAAAGTGTTTGAAACGTCGGGACAAAATTAATGACAAATATACGTGATTTTAACCATTTAAAGTTCCTTAATTAATCGATATTTATATAATATATATATGGCCCTCATAATATTTACATACTCGTACTTTATATTTTAAACAACTAATTACCACCACATTTAAATAGGTTTTTTCTTTTACCCATTAATTAAATGACATATTACTTCCATCATTTATAGAGGTATAACTAAACGGGTTCAGTGACTTCTCTGTCAAAGTCAAATTCAAAATCATTTATTCAATTTTGGTCAATTACAAATTTTAATATTGAAATATACTACATTGTACTGCCACGTTCAGCAAACAAAAATTATAGAGCCACTGCGAGAAGAACGGGCAAGAAACTCGGGGCCATTCTTTTAAACGTTTTTTAACAATGTGTTAAGTACATACTATATAGTAAAATTATTACAATACTTAATTTACATTACGTAGGTGACAGGCGCTAGCTTGGCAGAGGCGAACCAGCCCAAGCATTTTTGTCGTTTAAGTAATCACAAACTGTGTAGTAAGATTTCTTTATCAAAATATTCTTCACACGCAACTTGAATTTTCATTCTGTGAGCGTTGTAATATGTTTGGGAAATTGATTATAAAACCGCACACAATTGCCTAAGAAGGACCTTTTACTTGTCTTTGCTAATCTAAAACCTGGCACCGCTATTTTATCTTTATTCCTAGTGTTATAATCGTGATTGTCATTGTTTGATTTAAATTTGCTCAAATTTTTACGAACATACATAATATTTTCAAATATATACAGACTTGTAGAGACAGATGTGTAACTCTGAGAGGGCTTAAAGTTTTTTATATATCTCTTTTCACTTCCCATATAGTAGCCTCATTCTACTACTACAAAATACGAACTAGAGAGGTATCATCGTAACCTATTATTTAATAACACTTTCATTAAATGCGATATGTTTTTGAACCGATCCTTAATGAAACCCTCCACGCCTCACCACTGATTAAAAACCTCATTGAATTAGCGTTTTATGTCGGGAAGATTGCCGATGTTTATTCGGACGAAACTTACTTTAAAATGTATCGTCCAGAGAGAAGGGGAACGTTATTCTTGGGTCAAAGATCCACTATACTCGATTGTAAATGGAAAACAAGCCAGTAACTAATTAGTTCTCACGGGATAAAAAAGAGCAAAACACTCAAGTTAATTAAGATTTTTAGTTTGTACACACAGGGCAGCTGCTAAATTAGAATTATAAGGAGACCTCAAAAAATATCTGAGTGCTTTATATTTAATACTTTTTAATATTTACAAAACCATCAAATATAAACTGTACCGTACCTTAGGGCGTAGATTTTTGCGCAAAAATATTTTTTCCTTATTTGTATTAACGTTGTATTACATATATTGATTATTATGTGGGTGAAATAGTGATAATGAAATAAGGGCTTGTCATAACCTCAAGAATCACGAGTTTAAATTTTTAATAGACAACTTTTTTAAAGTCTAACTCTTACTTTCATTAAGTCATATAATAATCGTATTTGCGGCTCCGGCAAGAAAATATAAAACAAATTGAAGTTAAGATTTAAAACTTATTTACATTTTTATTAATATATTATTATGTTTTAGATGATAAGACATTTAACATAGCGTACTTCTATTTCTAAAAAGCCTTATATTTGTACTCAATTGGGTACATTTTGAAACAGCAATTAGTAACCATATCGTTTCCCATTTGCTCAATAGCCCACAGAAGCATATAACAGCGCTAATAGAGGACGACAAATACCGACAAAACCCGGCAATAACTTGTCGCAACTTGTCGCATTATGCGGGTCTCTCACTGTTTGTGAAAGGTTTAGTGTAGTGTAGTGTATGTAGAGTGTAGTGTAGTGGTACGTAAATCATGTAAGTTACCGGACTTAAGTGTTGATTGATTGCATATTTTTCTAAGTAATTAACCGATAAGATTCTAACGTTTTGATAACGCTTAATAAGAGCGTCAAAAACAATTTGGTAGCCGTCCGCGGTCACAGGAATGCCCTTGGCGATAGACAGCCATGAGACACGATAGTAAATAATGAAACTTTTCGAAGTTGCTAATGTTATTGTTCTTGTGCACCAGAGATTCAAATGTATCATATAAAGTTTGCCATTGTTCGATGTTGCCATCAAAATTTTATTAATTCAATTCTAGGCAATCGCGCCTGTGGTATCGGATTACTGATTTCCGTGCCGAGCTGGCTGCTGGCTGAGCGACGACGCTGCTTCCCCGGGCATTGTGGCGGTAGCGGTGGCAGAGCCCCCGCGGAATAACGATGGAAAAACAACCTCCGCGACTTCCATGACGGCGTAGTACATGGTGTCAAACGCTTCAACTGCTTTCATGTCTATGGAGGCTTTCGGATTAGTCGAAGGTTTGGCAGAAGTATCTTCGTAGTTTAGTAATCAAATACTCTTGGCGTAAACTATCTAGGCGTTTGAACCTACATTTAAACCGACCGGGTATCGACTTATCCGTCGGTACATCACGATATAAATCGTGCAAAATTTGTAGGTATATACCGAAAAATATACTCCATCTTCGTAGTAAGAAGCTTCAGATTACTTTCGTTATCCATTATGAAATAGGAGCCTACTTATGCAATTTGTTTAGAATAGGAACATAAATGCGTCGTACGTACCTACTTAGAAATTAAGTGTCCCGGAGATTGAATGAATAAATAAATTACCTACCTAATTAATTAGTTTTAAGAAAGGTAACATTATGGTTGTTGAAATAAATATATTATATATAATATTATATAATATATTTATATATATATAATATATTATATACGTATTGATCTTATTTAGCGATAATGAATAAGTAGGTGTTAGCTATATAATATTATGTATCTAGTAAGTATCTTGAAATTCGTTTGCAACTGTGAATTACTTAGATTCGCTAAATAGGTAGGTAACTGCGTTCTCAGGCCTTATATTGTTCGCTGAGAAAAGTATTGAAAGTAGGTACCTCCAACGAAGATCGAATACTATCTGTATTATGTGATATGTTACTTAACAATGGTTTTAAACTGTTTTAGAAACTTAGTAAACATGTAAATTACATCGAAACTTTGATTGGACTGTTGTTTGGACTATATTAATTACTAGCCGGAGTATCTTTCACGTAATCTTTGTCGTAATTTTGAAGCAGTGATGGCTCAGTGGCATTGGCTATGGACTGCCGCGCAGCAGGTCCATGGTTCGAATCCCGCCGCGGGCTTGAGCTTCACCGCATGGTGGAAGGGCTTTTTGCGAATGCCCCGCCTGGCTAGCGACCACCCTCAAGTGGAAAATCTGTCGCCAAGCACCTAACGGTGTGTTCCGGCAGCAGTCCTTGAGAGCCAGTGAAATTACAGGCACATGAGACTTAACAACTATGTCTCAAGGTGACGGGCGCAGTGCTATTCGTCACTTGAACGATGAACTGCATCTGTTATAGGCAGAGGTAACCGCTTAACATCAGGTGGACCTCGAGCTTGTTCCGTCACAATAACATAAAAAAAAAAAAAAAAAAAAAAAAAAAAAAAAAAAAAAAAAAAAAATCTAAGATTTGAACCCAGCACACCATAGGAAGTCGTATAATTTGGCTCGAAATGACCACTATAAATGGACGTTATAGTGGTAAGGAGTAAGGACTTACAGTTTTTGCTGATCTGCCGTTGCACTGCACTGTGAATAATTTTAAGTTTTCACACGCGATGGCGGCCGGCGCGCTTGAGCAGCGTAGGTTAGAGTTAGTTCTATATATTGACGAAGGAGGCGCCACGCGTCCTTGGTATGAATGCGCGACAGGATCCATTGATGTCATTGGCCGTGCAGCGATATACGCGGGAATTTTGAAATGGCGGGAGTAGGGAAACGCAAGCCTGAACACTCAGTATTTAAAAGTATTTACATATAGTATTAGTATAATATGTGCATTCAATAGTAATGATACATTTTTATTATCTAATAATGCTACGACGTTAATTGAAATAAACATGAACAAAGTGCGTTATGTTACAAGTACAAAACCGCTTCATTAGGTGACAATTATTATGAATTAAAACAGACGCAAAATGTATTTTATCAAAATTTATCAGAATACAAATGAACGTAAATTAACGGACCCGAGGGTCTGGAAATTAAATTTTCGGTCAATGGAACATGCAAATGAGGATGCAATCACGGCGGCCTTTGTGCCACTGTTTGGCCATTGTTTTGACATCTCTCTATAATAGTTTGTGTAACATTTTGATAATAAATTCAACAAGTTTGAAGCCCTCTATTTGTGATAGTGGTCAGCACTTAATTCAGTTGCTATGGAAATGGGACCCTGAAATTTAACTAATGGATTAGGATATTGGTTTGGTAAAAGTTTAAATTTTAACAGAGTTAGTCAATAATGATCTCAAGTTCTTTTTCGTATTTTCTGTTTTAGTATTTACTTTAGATGGTTTTATAAAGTTAATTTAGCTAAAACCATGAAACACAAGTACTTATATTATTTAATTAAATAATTTGATAACCATACAGTTCCTAAAGTTAAGTTTAAGGGGACTGATTCATAATAACCTACAAAAAGTTCGATTAAAACGGAAAAAATTAGCCTATGAGAAGCAGGCCACACTTCGAGTATAATACTATGCACACAAGCATACAACCATGTACCATGCCTCGCTAAAAATGGATATTTACTATCAACTAGAACAGTTTCAAGATAGGTTGCAAAGCGATTGTTCATTAAAACTTTATTCTTTATTTGTCATGTGTGTTGTTAAAAACACACATTGTACCAATTATAAGCGACACAACAGGGAGAACATTCTTAGATAAATTGGAATATAAGACATTTAGTTCTATTTTTCATTAAGAATTGACATCTTGTGTCTCAGGTTTCGTATTGTGGAAATGTAACTACAAAGTAGCTTAATATTATTTGAAGATATTATTTGTTATCATGCGTATTATACTATCTACCAGTGCGTTTCTGTGCCGAGGGCGGATATCATTAACTCCAACTTTGTACGAGTGGGAAAAGAGCAGGAAGATGTTGTCTTAAGATGGACGTCGTTTCTGGCTAGATTGAGTTACAAAATACCTATATCTACCTGATCTTGCTGGCACACAAATAGACCCGTTACGATTAAGTGGGAGTTGAATATAAAATAAAACTATTCAAAACAAAATAAACCACAATACTTATTTTGATTATCTACATTAATATTGAAATTACTCGTAATATGATGCTGTCCTAAAATAAGTGCCCGTCAAAAAGTAAAACAAATTCAGGCTTGGAATTTCACATCATTCATCTGGACCCAACCTATGCCTAGGTTTCAGACCCTTTTCATACGTAACGTTTTTGCTGATTAAGGAGATCCACTCCCGCGTACATTTTACTTTGCTACGCCAAAATGATATGCTGCTCGCGTTTTTATCAAAACATATATATAATTGCAAAAACTTCGTTTCCTTCAGCAGACCTCAGATATTTGAGTGAGCTTTTAGAATCTAACATAATTTCAAATGCTATACGAATATACAATATGAAACAAAGTGGTTTCCACCTGAACTGATTTGCAATGCCGCCTGGGTAATTAAATTACCTAAGATCTGTTAGACACAGTTTTTTACTGGCTAATATGTTCGCCGCTTATTAAATTAAACCAAAACATATCTGCCGAATCCATGTGATCATTGGATTATTCTCTCACCACCACCCTTTCCTCTCGTGTAAAGGGTGTGGTATTTTTTTTAACTTTAATTTGGAATATCTCGCACCCATATAGAACGCTTAATATTCTGAACTCTATCTGCCTCTTCGCAAGAGACCATGATTATTTATTTTTCGTTGAATTTGTCCATTTCGAATTCTTGCTATGCAAGAGTTGCGCCGCGCTGTGCATCCGCAGTGCGACTAGGTGGTGTCACGCCGCTCCGCTGCTGCGCCGCGTTGCTATAGTGCAGTTCCAGCTTGAAGAGGTCGTCATTTTGCATGATACCGTCATTCCTAAGTCAGTTATTCCATTAGGTGCAGTGCACTTCAAACGCAATGACGTAGCAATTAAACACGTGAGGCTTTTTACGAATATGCGTTAAGGTAGCGCTTGCCATAAAAACTTACTTTAAATAATCAAGCTTTCAAACTCAGTGATACTTTGCATGCACGTCCTGGTGCTTAATATGTATGCTTCTTGTATGCCAGTATTGTAGAGGTTACAAATGAACCTATTATATATATTAAAAGCCTGATTTTTGGTTTATCACGTTTCTAACTATTTAAATTTGTTCTACTTAAATAGACGACAGATAGACGATAGTTAAGCCGCATTCTTTAAGGGATCCAAAATGCAACAGCCCGTTAAATAAAAAAAAATGTTTGTCTTGAGACAGGTATAAAACGTCGTTTTCAGTATTTGTTGGTTAAAAAGAGGATATGGTTTAATAATATTTCGAAATTTGAATTTCCTTCCTAGTTTAGTCTTTTAGATAGACACGGGAACGAAAATAGTCAAAACTGATTACATTGATGTTTTCCCCATAGATTTATTATTAATTTAAGAAAGATAATATAAAAAACGCATATTTGTACTCTTGTCAATAAGTTTTACTCAATTACAGAATAAAAAAGACGCCGATGTACCTGTAGCTTGACACCCCACCCGCTAGTATATTAATAAAAAAAACTGCTACCTCGTGTATTCAAACCCTTCTTCATAATATTTTTATTGAATTTTAGGGCAATTTGGAATATTCATCTAAGGGTATACAGAGATAAAGATAAAGATAAAGATAAAGATATATTTATTGCTCAAAACATGGGTACTTACATGATACATAAAATCAGATTTTAGCACATGGAATGTTGGTGTATAAATATTTAGTCCCACCATGTTTTGCCTATGTAGGCGTACAATTTTTGAGATGGGGCAACCAAATTAATAAAAAATTATAAATTATTATTATGAAATTCATTACAATTTTCGAAATTAATATCATAAAATCATTAACATTAAAACATTATTTACATTATCATAATATATTTGTCAGAATGTCATTTAAATTATATTATATTTTAAATTAAATAAGATACTAGTTATGTACATGCAATAAAATAACAATGTCATGGCACTTAAATTATAATAAAAATTTGTCATTTAAAAAGTCATTGATATTATAATAACATTTATCGACAAGAATTTTTTTTAAATTTAATTTTAAATATGTCAATACTTAAGTCCCTTAAAGACTTAGGGATTTTATTGTAAATACGCGGGGCCATGCAAATTGCACTCTTTTGAAGAAGAGCGGTTTTACCTGTTTGTCTACATGCTATGTTATTGTCGCGGCGGTTTCTTTCTATACGGTCAGACAGTTTTGGAAACATTTTAGGATTACTTTTTACAAATATAGCCATTTCTATTACATATAATGATGGAAGTGTCAAAATTTTGTGCTCGATAAAATATGGCTTACAAGAATCCATCGTTTTAAGCCCAAACATGGCCCTAACACAGCGCTTTTGCATTTTGAAAACAACATCTTTATGAGTAGAATTTCCCCAGAAAATAATTCCATATCTGAGGACAGATTCAACCATGCCATAGTACGCACACAGTAATGCGTCAGTATTTAAGGTAGTGGAGATTTTATCTAGAGCATACGCTAAGCTACTAAGTCTTTTACTAAGATCTTCTGTTTGTGGTTTCCAATTAAACTTTTTGTCTATAACTATTCCCAGAAACTTGGCACTGTCTACTGCATTGATTTTGTTATTTTCATATGTCAGGGTAATATCAGATGGATTATCAAAACGTTGACTGAAATGCATAATATTGGTTTTAGTCAAATTAATTTTTAAATTATTATTATTAAGCCATGTAATTACGGATGTCAAAGAATTATTTATGTCATTTTCATGTGTCATACTTATCACAAGCTATTGTTATAGTACTGTCATCTGCAAACAGAGTCATAGGTTGATGAACAGCATTTGGCAGGTCATTAATATAAATGATAAATAAAAGAGGTCCTAAGACACTTCCTTGCGGAACTCCACAGACAACATTACGCGCTGTTGAAGTGAATAAATCTTCACGCTTAGTTTTGAAGTTTATTCTAGTTATTTCTGTTATTTGTTTTCTTTCAGTCAAATATGATTTAATTAGTGCTAAGACATTTCCTCGAATCCCATAAGCTTCTAGTTTACTTATTAAGGTTCTGTGATCTACGTAATCAAAAGCTTGTGTCATGTCACAGAAGATGGCACAAATAGGAGATGTTTTATCAACACTTAAAAGGTTTACTTTAACAAATTCATAAATTGCCATGTTTATAGTTTTATTTTTACGGAAACCTTTTTGCTCCTTGCAGAAAATGTTCCTTTTTTCAAAATATGTATTTATTTGTCTATAGATGTATTTCTCGAAAATTTTTGAGAATATAGATATTAGGGCAATAGGTCTGTAACACTCTATTTTTTCTCTGTCTTCCTTTTTATAAATTGGTTTAATGATAGTAGTTTTTAGGGCTTGAGGAAATGAGCCGCTTGAAATAAATAAATTCATCAAAAAACTCAAATGTGCGCCCAGTCTATGTCCCACAGATTTAATTATTTTTGTAGAAATACCATCGTGGCCAACACTATCGGTGTTTTTTAATGTTTTTATTATTTCTTCGATGTCTTGAGGTACACTTGGAGCCATAAACATAGAATTACTATTCCGTTCAATAAACGACGTTACATTTTTAGATTCAGCATTTGAATTCAATTTTATTTTGTCCACAAAATAATCATTAAAGGCATTTGCAATCATATTAGGATCTGTTATATTTATGTTTGCCTGCTTAACATTAGTAATATATTCTTTTGGTAAGTTAAACCTCGAGTCATTAATTATTTTCCAAACTGTTTTTGACTTGTTTTCACAAGTTTTTATTTTATAATTATTTTGTGCACGCTTTGTAAGACTGATGATTTTTTTGAATAATTTGGAATATTTTTTAAATTTGTACTCATTAGATTTTGACGGATTAAGCCTAAATTTCCACAAGAAATCCCTTTTCTTCTTACTACAAATTTTGATTCCGCGTGATACCCATTTTGGTTTTTTTTATAACCCTAATTGTGATAAGTTTATTTGGAAAGCACAAGTCATAAATTAATTTAAAATTTGTCAAAAAGATGTCATAGGCCGTGTCAGGGTCAGTCGAGTTATACATATCCTCAAACGATAAACTAGTAATATACATTTTAAACTTTTGTATATTTTCTACACAGTAATCTCGTCGCCTTTTACGCCAATATGTTATCATTAAATGCTTTTTAATTGGAAATGTTATTAACTGTGCAGTGTGATCAGACAAAGCGTACTCGATTACTTCTGTAGTACATTTATTTTTATTTTTATAATTATGAGCAAAGTTTTCAATACATGTTTGGCTAACAGGTCTTGTAGGTTCTTTTAATGCTAATTTAAAATCATAGTTAAGAAGTATACATTCAAATTCCAACGTAATATTATTAGATTTCAGCATGTCTATATTATAATCGCCTGCAATAACAATGTATTCGTACTGCTTTTTGCTGACAAGTTGTAATAGTTGTTCCAATTTATTAAAGAATATATTAAAGTACTTCTTTTTGTCTTTATTTTTTGGAACTCTATATAAAACTACAATTAAAAATTTATATTTGGTCAGCTCAATGGCACAACACTCGAATACATTGGGCAATGCTAATTTGGCAACCTCTTTAAGCTCTCTCCACTGGTGTCCATTCTTTACCATAATGCACGCTCCTCCCCTTTTGCTATTGACTCTACTAAACGTAGCAGCTAATGAGTAGTTCGGAACGTTCAGGTACATTTCATGGCCCGCCATCATAAAATGTTCAGTAATGCAAAGTACATCAACATTGACGTTTCTGTCCATCAGGTCTTGTAGGCACACTGTACAATTGTCAGCCTTGTTAATCAGACCGGCTATATTTTGGTGAAGAATGTGTAGATTTTGAGTCACGAAAAAAGGTTGATTTACTGTGATTTTCACTATCTTGGTCAGTACTTTTGACATCATTGATGTTATTCAAACTCTGAAGATTCATTATAAAGTTTTTGAGATTTTTGAACACAATAGACATTCCTTTATTATTTACTGTGTCATAATATTTATAATACATATTCGGGCGGTTATACTTCAGATTATCATTAGGATCATATATGTGTGCATATTTATGTGTTATTCCATCCATATATAATAGACTGTTAAAAGCTTCGACTCTCCAGTTGTACATATTGGTCTTGTTTCCGTATTTTAAGGTAGGTAGGCAGATGATAATGTTTGTGTTTTTTATTTTTTGTAATGTCTCTCTTATGTCTGCTATCGTACTAAAATAGTCATTCGTTGTGTTAAAGTCCTCTTCTCCTACTAATATCAAACAGTAATCATTCATAGTAAATTTATCCAATTTCATGTCTAATCTTTGTATCATTCCTTTTAAGGTGGCATTTGGAGTCAGATAATGACATAAGTCCGTCTTTTTGAAAGTACTTTCTGCTATCGATAGGATCCTATTATGTTTATTACAACTGAGAATACATATTTTTTGTGGTGGTTGAACCTTCGATTTAGGTGTAGCGTCAAAGTGGTCGCTATCTGATGTTTCTGTCGCTAAGTCATGTAATGTTCGGTTGGAAATGGTTGGTAAGGTTGTTATTGTATTGGGCAATTCAATCTGTTTCTTAGTAATTTTTTTTCGAGGTGTTTGTTTAAATTTAGCAGGGCTATTAGTTATTTTCCCAAGTAATTCATTTTTCATTAATAATTCGTCGTTTTTGAGTTTTAAATTTTTGTTTTCCAAACATAATATTTCGATCTCATTATGGGCACTTTTTAATTCTAATTCAAGTGCTTCGATGCGCTCATTCAATTTTCTGTTTCTATCCAAATCTTCATCCGACATATTAGGTAAGCTAGTACATGTTGTGTCTAAAGTTTCTAAAGAATCATTGACACCTGTTTGACTGTATGAATCGGAATGATTCCTTTTTCTTCGAAATGTGATATTCTCAAGGAAGTTCATTTTATTTAGTGATAAAATTAAAAAATCCCGCAGCCCGCAAGATTTCGATACTTGAACCTTCTGATCGTGATCCTATATATAGAACCACTACACCACTGGTACGATACAACGTTTGACGAAAAAAACTTTGTGGTTCGCTCAGAGGGATTATGTATAGGCACTTAATTAAACATACGCTAGATGGCACCAAAGTCAATTGGAAAAGATTATATAGAATGGTAACACTGATAAAATAGTGTCGTAGTAATTACAGTTCGAATTTAAATATCAATATTATTGTTACCATAATTTGTTGATTTCAATAATTGTATCATATTGCACTGAATTTAAAAGCACAAGAAACATTTCCATCTAAATATCACTGATAAGTTACTTTGTAAGTATTTGCAACTGAGATTTGATTTATTTTTTCAATGTCACGTTATTTTTTGTTTGTTTTCACATCATTTTTATTTCACTGCATGGACGTAGCCACAAACACTCTCACTTAATATTCATACATTGATCTTCACTTTTAATGGTAATTGAGCACTCAAAACACATTTAAAATATTTTTAACAATTATTTATTGACAAGCAACTTGTTTACGTGACGGCAGCGCCATCTCATAACTATCTCGTAACTACATAATGCCACATTACAATTACTTAATAACCTTTTGAAGAACTGATCGGGAAGACGCCTGCCAAGCGTGGGAATTATGGCGAACCGGCTGTTGATGAATGAGTATTAAAGAATATATGTACATGACTTCGAAAAAATATTCTCAGAATCTCGCGTACTTCGTTATCATGCAGGAACATTATGTTGACGACCTTTGCATGCTTTGTTGCAAAAGCTTAAAATGAATTGTCATTTTGAAATTGTGAATTACATAGACGCGACTGTTCACGTTAAACATACCATAACTACCACACATTACGCATAATAAAGGTAGATAACAAATAAGGCACATCGATCTGTCCAATTTCTACAAACTTCCACGAAGATCCCTGAGGAAGGCCATATCTTGTTACCCACTATATAGTCTAGTTTTCTTGAAGTTTTCCCTGAAGTAATCTGTATTCGCTGATATTGAAATGAAATTTGCATGAACCCTCATAGTATATTCTACCAAGTGGATAATAAATAAAGATTTATAGGTTTTTCTCACTTGTGTAAAACAGTTTTATAGTTTGCTGAAAAACGAAATTCCACATAGGTATTGATTGCAATATCTATGTGGAATTTCGTTTTTGTTATTGCCCTAGCAAAGGTGGCTAGTTGGGGGCTTGAGTATTTGTATGTCTGCATATAATGTGTTCTTTGCGCGATGATAACATTCAAACATAAGGTGCATTTTGCATCGTGGTAGGGCATTTTGGGAATGCTCGACTGGCTGTGTCAGTTATCCCGCCTGACGAGCTGCCACTTGTATTAAAAACTGCTGTCCTAAGACGGCAGGTCAAGGACTTGTACTAGGTATATGACCGAGTATAAACTTGATACATACTAATATCTAAACTTATTTGTACTAGGTATGTTAAGCAAAATAAATATAGTTAGGTTTGTAGGTCAAGTACTCCTTTTCTTATAGGATTCGATATTCGATTATAGAATACGAGAAACCGTGTTAAAACATCTACCAACATAATAGAGGTGTCAAACAAAAGCAACGTATCCGAAACACTGATTTTCGCTCCTAAATTGAGGTAGTAGATAGCTCTATCTCAAATAGGATTAAGCCGGACACGTCTGCTGCAAGCTAGCTAAAGTTTATTCTAGTCAGTAACAAACTGGCGACTAAAATACTGTACTGCGAAGGTGTGGTGTGGCAGATCAATAAGAGGGACATGACCATAGAAGGTTAAATAATGTCTGACGCCACAATTAACTCGACGAATATTTCATTTACCACAAACTGTACTTACACATACACTATAGTTACACATCATCATCCAAAGGACGTCACTGCTGAACAAATGCCTACCCCATAGAATGCCACAAAGAACATGTATTAGCCGCTTGTAACCATTAGCGATTTTTACAATGTCGTCAGTCCATCTAGTGGGCTTCAAATATAGTAAGTTTCAAATAGTCTACAGATAGTAAAGTTAAATGGCGGTATAGCTCCAAAAACTCAAAACAAATATGGTCACTTTGTTATAGCTGGTGAAGATTTCCACAACAGAAATCCAGCAAATTTAAAATCTCCACATAGATTTGACGTTCAATAATGGTAAGAGAATGTCAATTTGAATGGTTTGTTGTATGAAGTTTTTTTTTACTGGCGGTGTGCTTTTATTAACAAAATACTACGGACCATATACAATTCTTCGTAGCGGCCGTAGCGAAGTTTGCTTAGCCGTTCTGAAATGATCGCAAGGTCCGCCTCGGTCATGACTTGGATGGGTGACCGCTGGTGCCATTACTACTGAGCGCTTTACTTTCGCTTTACTCGTGCTTCGGACGGCACGTTAAGCCATCGGTCCCGGTTGTTGTCTTAGGGTGGCAGTCGTTATAGCATGGTAGTAGGGCGTTTTGCGAATGCCCGCCTAGCTTGCTACCACCCTCAAGTAGAAAATCTGTCACCAAGCACCTAACGGTGTGTTCCGGCAGCTGTCCTTGAGAGCCAGTAATTCTAAACGTTTCGAAAAACATTAGCAGTATAAGCGCTGAAGCGAAGAATAACATCTAACAATTCTTTTTACTAAAAATCTGCGTGGGCACACAGATAATAAATTATGAATGTAGGTATTAGTCTTGTGTAGATGCTTGTAGTGCATCTGTCTTTAAATGGTTCAAAATTATTTTTTGGTAAGAGTACTTTAATAAAACTCCTTTTGGTCACGGGTTGATTTTTTATAAAATATTATGTGACACCTACTTGTAAAGCACACAAACGGTAACGGTAGGTAACCTAGTATTTTTTCTTCGGTTGTGGAATTATAAAACAGGGTGACACAATGCTGAAATACTGCCTCTCACATGAAATGCGACGGAAAATTGGAAAAGTTTCGGTTGCTTTGATTACTTATTCTATTCTACATTCTAAGTCTGACCTCGTTTCACTAGACTTTAAGGCCAGTTTTCACTTAATGTGAATCCATTGAATTGAGTTCAGATAAATGGGTGCGTGGTGGAACATACTCAATTTTCCAACACCAAATTTATAAATGTCATTACGGATACGATAGTGGGCCTGAAGAATCCCCAGATACCAAAGCCTACCTAAACGTCAAACGTATAAATAAGGTGTCAGAGTACAAGTTTGAAGCAGTGATGGCTCAGTGGCATTATCTATGGACTGCCGCGCAGCAGGTCCATGGTTTGAATCCCGCCCCGGGCTTGAGCTTCACCGCATGGTGGAAGGGCATTTTGCGGATGCCCGCCTGGCTAGCGACCACAATCAAGTAGGAAATCTGTTGCCAATCACCTAACGGTGTGTTCCAGCAGCAGTCCTTGATAGCAAGAAAAATTACAGGCGCATGAGACTTACAAGTATACTTACAAGTATACTTACAAGTATGTCTGAAAGTGAGGGCGCAGTGCAATTCGTGATTTGTGACGAAATACATCTGTTATAGGCACAGGTTAGTCCGTTTAACAACAGGTGGGCCTCGAGCTTGTTCCGTCACACTAACATAAAAAAAAGGGTTGACCTGTGTTTTCACACAAGTATATGTTTTTTTTCTCAGATTAGATATAATTAAATTTGATGCAAAGTAAGAGATAAGGTATAAGGCGCTTATGGTTATATTTATTTTTTACAAAATTATATCGGTTAATCCTTCAAGAGGCGAAATTCTAGCATTTTTCGTTCATAAATTTTTCATTTTATTTATTTATTTATTTATTCAATTAGTACCGAACCAATACGAATCACACTAATGATATGAATTTATACATATGCAAACAAATTATTAATCTTGCACGCCACTGTTAATGATCATAATTGGATCTCACTCATAAACGTCCTAATTGGGGTGCATATGATGCTACAAAAGTAAAAAATCTATCTATAACAATTAGTATGGAAAATTACCAAAATTTAAAATATTAATACGAAATGTCAAATACAATACTTATAAAAATACATGTCTACATATTAAAAATAAATGTCAACTACTTATTATATCATTTACAGACTACACTAAGTAAATATTTTTCAGTTATTGGAGTGTATGTCAAAAACGGCTTGACCGATTTTGATGAAATTTAAATGGAACCAAACAACAAGTATCAGCTTTCAAACAATAAAACATTTTTTAAATCGATTCACCCAGTCAAATGTTCTAAGGTAACAAACATTTAAGAAAAAACAGACGAATTAAGAACCTCCTCCTTTTTTGAAGTCAGTTAAAAATACCCAATAGTATAACCCGCTATTTGTATTTTGATCAGGGGTAAAAAAGCTTTTTTATGATTTTCTGTGTAAATTTTACACGATATACTTGTTTTTGTAATAAATAAACCATCTTTTGTGTAACAGCTTACGCCTTGCATCAAAGTAGATACATAGTTCATGTTCATCAAAACCATAGTTCATGTTCATTAAAAATGAACATACACAAAAACTGCAAAAATCAAGCAACTTGGTAATAATCAAGACTAAATTTGTACTACTGTAGGTATGGTAAATTTATTAACTGTGTCACACTATGATATTTACAGCATACAATCAACTAATGATTGGTATCATGTAGGCGTACTAGATGGCGCTTCAGCACACATCACATTCGTGTGTGACAAGATAGTTTCTACTAGTTCTACTAGAGAGCGCTCGGCGTCGGTGTCTGTGCCGGCGTCGCTGTCTGTGTCAGCGTCGGTGTCTGTGCCGGCGTCGGTTTCTGTGCCGGCGTCGGTGTCTGTGTCGGCGTCGGTGTCTGTGTCGGCGTCGGTGTCTGTGCCGGCGTCGGTGTCTGTGTCGGCGTCGGTGTCTGTGTCAGCGTCGGCGTCGGTGTCTTTGTCAGCGTCGGTGTCTGTGTCGGCGTCGGTGTCTGTGTCGGCGTCGGTGTCTGTGCCGGCGTCGGTGTCTGTGTCAGCGTCGGTGTCTGTGTCGGCGTCGGTGTCTGTGCCGGCGTCGGTGTCTGTGCTGGCGTCGGTGTCTGTGTCGGCGTCGGTGTCCGTGCCGGCGTCGGTGTCTGTGTCGGCGTCGGTGTCTGTGTCGGCGTCGGTGTCTGTGCCGGCAATAAGCTAATAAAATATGGCTTTAAAATTGTTTAAAGCAACTGAATATGTTCGTTTGATTGTACCTAATTATTATGTTACATAGCATCAACTTAATATTAGGTGTTTTTAAGTCATGTATATTTTCAGAGTGTAAAATTTACCAAATTTGATTAGTTTAACGTACTTTTACGATTAGGTAACGGCTCATTAACTTAGCGATTAGGTAAAAAAAAAGGTATGTGTGACCTAAAGTAGGTGAAATACACCTGGTATTTGTTCCTACCTAACGCTGCACGTGGTGCTTACCTATCGCCAGGTAAATATATTACCTTTTGCTACGTTCAGACAAACTAAGTTAGTTAAAATCAAACAATTTTTTGCATTACCTACAGAATTAGGTTTTGAGTTACCTAATTTTTTTCTCAGTGTACCTACTTTTATTATAATATGTAATTTGCGTCAATCGAAGAATGTTATTTACATTACCTAGTGAAGAAGCACCTGATTACATAATAAATATTATCCAAAAACGTAATTTGTAACATTTAAGTACTCTGTTTTCAGGTTAACTTATATTTAGTACGAAAGCAGCTCTAAATCTTGATAAGATTATAAAAGCCCATTATTTTTAAATGTCCATGATGTCAAGTCCGCGTTCAGGCACAACCGAAGGTCCTTGGTCAGGTCGGAGTCCACGGACGGCGGAGGAAGGTCGACCTCGATGGGGAGACAGAGGTGTAGCTACGGGAAGACTTTGGGAACCGACACTTCCTACTGCCGTTGTCTGTGTCGGCGTCGGTGTCTGTGCCGGCGTCGGTGTCTGTGTCTGCGTCGGTGTCTGTGTCGGCGTCGGTGTCTGTGTCGGCGTCGGTGTCTGTGCCGGCGTCGGTGTCTGTGCCGGCGTCGGTGTCTGTGTCGGCGTCGGTGTCTGTGTCGGCGTCGGTGTCTGTGCCTACACGAGAACAAAGTCAATTAAGTAATATAAATTCATAACAGCTGAAGGATTCATTCTTGGAAACACTTAACTACCATGAATTTTTTTTTCTTTGTGCTTTAAGGTAAATCCATTCTATAACAATTATAGAAGAGATTCCTCCTTATCAAGACAAAACAAAAAAATAATCAAGATATCGACAAACTAGTATTATAATGTCGATATCTTGATTCTTTTGTTTGTCAGTGATTAGCGAAGAGTGTATAGTTGTTTATTTGCCTCCCCTATACGTGCCTGCATTACGTAATGACCTGACCGATTTCGTTATTCCGAAATCACAACCTGATTTAGAACCCGAATGCTGGATCACAAGATAAGATACAAATATCGAATTGTGGATTGCCATGCTATGGAGTACAGGTGAGAAAGAAAATGTTGATTCTCAGTTTATTTTTGTAGTGTTCAACTAAAAAACTGTGCTTATACTTTATGATTTTTTGTGCTCTTTTATTATCAGCATTCACAGTCGATTATACATACACAACTCGATTTTTGCGTTTCGCTGTTTTTACTGAATCAATTGTTTTACATGAGAAAAGATCTTGCTTCTTTCCTTGTTGTCCTATTTCAATACCTTTTCACATGACGCTACAGGGTACTCGAAGACCATTAAGGGTAATAGCAAGCGAGACAATATTTTGTTAAAAACCCTTGAGTACGCATGTCTATAGTAGGATTAGAATGTACGATTGCTTAACAAGCGATCTTAATTGCTGGGCGTCGTTAAATTCAAACATGTGCATTTGAAGCGCTCGTAGCGAAGTTTGCTTGGCCATTCTGAATCGATCAGCAAAGTTAAGCAACGTCCGCCGCGGTCAGGAGTTGGATGGGTGACCGCTGATGACATTACTACTGAGCGCTTCCGTGCTTCGGAGGGCACGTTAAGCCGTCGGTCCCGGTTGTTGTCTTAGGATGGCAGTCGTTACAGCATGGTGGTAGGGCACTTTGCGAATGCCCGCCTGGCTAGCTACCACCCTCAAGTTGAAAATCTGTCGCCAAGCACCTAACGGTGTGTTCCGGCAGCTGTCCTTGAGAGCCAGTAATTCTAGGTTAGCCTGTACAACATCTTCGACCACATCATCACTTACCATCAGGTGAGATAGTGGTCAAAGACTAACTTATCAGGCATAAAAAAAAAAAAAAAAAAAAACATGTGCCTAAACAAATATGTACACCTAATATCGTACATGTGTGTGAATTTAGATTCGCACACATGTACGACCTGTAATGCTGGTAAAGGCTAAAATATGAGGCTGTCAGTTAATAGATAGCCTTTATTAAAATCTATTATGCTATCATCACATTCAATACCAATTAGGGGTCGGCGGCGAGTGTACTTTCCCCGTGTCCAGATATACGAGCTCGGGCCATAGACGACGCGATAAGTCGATTTGATTGATGATCGTGATGGGGAACTGTAGGTCTGTGTGAGTCAGTGCTGAAAGTATAAATTTACGCTGAAAATTAACAACTAAAGCTTAATAAAAGTCCTAAGGAATAATAATACATCCACTATACTTCTAAGATATGATTAGATAAACTAGCTTTTGTCAATGGGTTTGTTTAGTGGCATCCCAGTTGCAAATAGCTGAATCAGGTTAGATGTTTTTTTATGAGTATTTTTATGCGCGTTGTGGCACCGGATCTCAGTAATGTTCATTGATATTTTTCAAATAATTTATTTAATATTTGGCTTTGATTGCTGTTAGGATAGCATCTATGCGCAAGTAACAACACTTAAAGTTGAATGCCTTGCAGTGACTTAGATATCTTTCAAAAGAAATTATTCAATACGTTGCTGATACGAGTAGGCAGCTTGTCACATATCTGAATAGTGGATTTATGTGATGATTATTTATGTCGATAGGTAAAACATCTGGCACTTATTTGGTTCAACGAATAAACGTCGCTACCAAATGGGGCAACGATGCTGGCATACCGGGCAAACTTCCAAATAATAAGGGTCTAGAACTTTTGGACTACTTGTAGGCTTGCAATACGTAAGGGTTACGACCCCTACGTATCACGCGAAGCCGATATCGCCCATTCATGAATGAAATTCATTTGTTAACATTATCTTTGATGCGCATGGATTTAAGGTTGCCCAAATGCTATATAATTGTGTTAGCTGTAGTTTCGCATATAGTTTGTTTGTGTGTTTTGTTTAAAAACAAAAAAAGAGTATTTGAAATTAAGAAAGGTTATAAACTGTGTGTATGTAAACTTTCATGGGTGATGTGGACCCGCAGTAAGCTCTATTCCAATGCGAGTACGAGGAAAGCCGTCAATATCAAACGAATAAATCTTGTTCGAAAAATGTTGATGTGCGTTGGTGAAGTTGGGATTTTTATAGCTGCGAATCATTGACTCCGAACGTAAAACAGAGTTCATATCTAGAAACTGATGTCACCCAATAAACGGAGTCAATATATACATATGTTTACTTCTTGCTGTGGTATGTTTTAAGAATTTTTTTATGCATGGTCAATGAAATTATGCTTTAACCACTAACATTATGTTCCAGCAGCTATACTTGAGAGCTGGTTCTAAGTCTTAGTAAAGCCTGTTCATCATCTTTGACCACATCAGCACTTACTATCAGGTGATGTTGTAGTCAAAGGCTAGCCAATTGCCAATAAAAAAAATATTGAGTAAACTTGAAAACACCTAAATTCATGTACTTCTTATAACATCTTAGTTTAATCCCATTCCGCATAATTATGATTTATCTAGAGAATTAAATCTCTGAACCTATATTGAATTGCTCAAGACAATATAATTGCCATAAAAAAATAATAAACCATAGATCTACCGAAATGAGCAACACTTTGGCTCTCAGCTGCAATAAAACAAGTTCTGCAAAATTAATGTGATTTATTTGACAGTCGCACAATTTCGCATTCATTCAAAAGTACCCTTTTAAATGTCCGCAAATAGCGGAAAATGTTTTTCTCACTTCGATAATTTATTCAGTGCATGATTCCAATTACAAAGTGGGGACGGAATAAACTTCGTTTGCATGTAATAAATGACAATTTCCTGCCCGCTTCATTTGCCATATTGTCTAGAACCCTATAAAAAGGCGACAAAAGGGACACTTTTTCGTATAAAAAGAGCGCGAATGCAAAAGACAGTTTTATCTTAAAAGGTCACTTTAAAAGCTGAGTTTTTAAGGCCCGACTTTACTGCCGCAAAGTATGGTGGTTTATGAAGTAGGAATATAAAAGACATCTGCTGCAGAATTAACAAACCTTTTTCCGTGCAGGAAATTTCGACGCGCAATGCGAGTTAACCAATCTGGTACTTATATACAACAAACTTATAATGGTACTTATAACAAAGACAAACGAAATAAAACGATTTTGATTTACAAAGATACCATTGCCTACTGCTACTTTCGGGTGTGTCTATGAAATAATCAAAGCTAATTTTTTAGTCTTTTTCAATAAAGGGGTAGGTATACGATGTTCAGAATACAAAAAAAAAGTGTCGTCCTATCTGTATTGCAAGAATGGGTATGGATAGATAGAATCATCAATAAATCTGTTATTAGTTCTCTGAAATAATTATGATATTAAAACTTACAGACGGTGGGTGGATATAGCTTTAAAATCAAATCAAATATATACTGAGTGAGACGACTGCTCTTTTTTTATGTGAAAAACCTGCAGGTTTTTTTTATTTGATAAGAGGGTTTGCCCTGCCACGCTGGTGAAGTGGCGTAATATGTTACATAGCATCTAAAAAGTGCTAGATTCGAACTCAGGTTAAGTTGTTCTGACAAATAATTTTTCAATAGCAGCCCGGAGTGTGTGCAATAAATTGTGATAGGTTCCCTTAAAATCCCATGAGACCTAAAAAAAGCAGATATAATGTCTGTTGTTTAGGCAACTATTTCTTCCACTATGGGGATATATTATATTGGTGATGTATAATTTTGTCACGATAAATCGTATTATTGCCCCATTTAGCAAGACAACAATCATATCAATTTTTGTTATCTTTTTAAACCACTTCATTTTAACTTTACCTGTCACTTTATTTTTATATCTTGGATTAATTAAAGTAACACTTCGAAAGCTTCTAAATCCAATAAAGTAACAATTAAATTATCTAATTAATTTCTGAAATTATACTTATAGGAGAGAGCTAACATTGAAACAACCGCATGGAAAAGGCTCATTAATATTCAGAAGTCGTTAAAGGGATTATACCGTTTCCAGTTATCCGAATGTTTTCAACAGCTATAGGCATCTCGTTCTGTCATCAGCCGTCATAAAACTTCAACTAGCTATTGTACAGTTATGTACAATACTACAGACGTAGAAAAAACTAAAAAGGAATACAAGTACCTTTAGTGCAAGAATTTTGAAGTAACTTTGAAGATTGAGAAAATTAGATTAGCTGTATATTTAACTCAACATAAGGTTATATGAGAAATTTTGAACAAATGAAGTTTTCTGACTATTATTTCGTTCCGCCAGTGGTCAAATATCAGAAATAAAGTATCGTAAAGAAAGAATAGAGAATATAAAAAAAGTTATACGAGTATTTCTAAAGTTGTTTTAAAAAAGAGGAAGCTGTAATTTCTGTCTTACTGAAAGTAACTATGTAGAAGATATCTTTTAAGTTATAAAAGATATGGAATCAGGAAAGCTGCACTATGATGTATGAATAAGCGTAACGCCTATCATCAGATAAGACTAGAAATAAGGAAAGGGCAAATAAACCATAAAACTATTTTTTACGCGAAACATGCTTTATAGCTAACCAGATTTCATTTGATTTAATGTACTAGTGATAAAACTGCCATGTCATGGGCAGCACTTACTTTACTTTAATTTAGTTTTAGAGTGAACACAATTATAATTTAAAACTGTGGTTTCAGTTAGACGTTATATGTTAACGAGCTTAATTTAAAATGGTCAAAATAAACAAACGTAAACGAAAATTTTGTTACGTTGATGTACATATTTATTTATAACGTTGATGGTTATGAATATTGCCACGTCTACAGTTTATAAATATTTAAGTTACCTGTAAGGTAAAAAAATAATACATTTATCGGTAGTACTTGATTTATATAAATAGCACTTCAAATACATCCGTATGATCAGCTAATGTTGGCCGAATGGTTGAGTTGTGTGAAGCGTTGCTTTCGAAGCTTGGGTTCTCAGGGTAGTAAGTAGTCCAGAGTTCTGAAACTTTGCCTGTTGGGATCTGTTTAGCTGGTCGTTAATAGTAACTAAACAGATCCCAACAGGCAAGGTGCATCCCCAATAAAATAGGACCAAAACAAAATACCTGTTCTACCCTTGTCAGAAAATCTGTCATATTCTGCGAAAATGTCAACCAGTTATTTATTGTGGTTCGAACGATACTTTTAAAAATAGGATGGGCCCAAGAAAAGCGTAGGCTTACCTTATCCCGTTTTTCAATACGGAACCTTTAAGTGCTTGCTGATTGTTTCCAGATTCTTTAGGATAACCCCTATTTCTTTACCAATCTACACGTTGCTTACGGGTATAGCATTCTGTTTCGGATCGCGACCATTATCGTTCGATGTGAAGCTACTGCCACTTTTATAAATCCGTGTAAGAGCGTCCTTAAATAAACGGGACAAATTACTTTCGATACCTCTTGCATCGATATAGCGAGGGAAGATGTCGAGAATCCTTGTTTTTTTTTTAATAATTGGGTAGTTTTCCTGTTATTTTTAGTATTTAATAATTAATAAACCGGTTTTAGTATACCATTTACAAAATTGAAATATATATCGATAAATCTTTATTGTTGTTATAATAAAATAACTTGAAGCTTGCTCTGAGGTAAAAAGAACAGGTACACAAGCTTACAATAGTATTGATACAATTCGTGAAGTATATTTTAATTTATTTGTTATCTTTCGAGGGCAACTTTTGAAACTTATATATGATCAATGCACCCAAGTTTTAACAGACATACGATTCACATCTCTATGCGCTTTATACTGCTTTGCAATATGTGCTATTCAGGCATGCGGTATTCAAGTGCGGTATACTATTAGTAGAGGGTTTTCCTGATATTTGCATGTTTATTGTGTTCTTCGGCTTTAAGTCTGCACTCAAGAAGTCTCAATACCGCATCGTTTGTTCGTGGTTTACTCTGCACTCATTCTGAATTTAAAGGTGTAAGTGGTTGTGAAAGTTTAAACGGTTACTTTGAGTATTGTATTTTGTTGCGTATTTAATATAATAGAAAATAAACATAGTGTTATTGGATCAGTCGACAAATATATTTTATCATAATAACTTGCATTTTCATTAATTACTGTTTTACCCGATCGTCATGTAACCAATTTTTTAATGGGAATGAAAAAAATGTTACGGTTGAAAATTGAATGGTGTTATTAAATATTTTTTTTGTAAATTAATTTATGCGTATCCTAGATACTGTAAAACAATAGAATTTCATTTATAAACGGACCATATCGTCCACGCGGATGTCATGGGGGACTTTGATATCACTGTTGTTATATAATTTTAACTATGCTCGTACTAATAACCGTTTATATGTTTTTATATTTTTTTATATAAGTAAGTATTATTTTGATGTCTATATTATAATGTTTTCTTAAAGTATTAACGTTAAAAAAATATAATAAAAATATTGAATGAAATGTATAATCTAAAATTAGTCAAAACTTAGAGGCAAAGTGCATAATGATATCGGCACATAATTTTTATCTCATGATACGATTTACGATTAACGCTTTACAGCTAACGTTAATATTTTCACGAGGATAATATGGCCATTGATAATAGCTTCTACTCTAAGCTTCATTGATTGACACTTAAGGTTTATTACCTCTCAGCTACAAAATAATAGATTATACTGAGCTTACCGAAGCTTTAGCACCACTGAGTCATAGTGGAGATATCAGCTCACTCAAATCGTTTACAGAATGTTTGATGGTCAGCGCTCTTAACAACTTGTATACCACATTCCTGCATCGATGCTTAAGTGAAAGCCCAGTGGCAACAATCTCGGTGGAGGCTTTCGGTTCCGATCCCACCGCGAGCTTGAAATCCAGTATATGGTGGCAGAGCATATTTCAAATACTCGCCCGGCTATAGCTACTACCTAGGTAGACACTCCGTCACCATGCACTTAATAGTGTTTCCGAAGCTGTCCTTGGGATACAGTACATCAAAGTAAAGCTTATATACCATCCTCGACCGTATATTTACTTACCAACAGGTGAGATGGAGATTAAAGGCTATATACCTTATAATAACTGGGAAATAAACGTCCAGACTGCTCATTAAGGTATCATCCATTGAAAAACATTTAAAAATAATGGCTCAGAGTTTCTTGCCCGTCTTTCACGCAGTGGTTCTATAACTATCTTATTTTCTGTGATTGGTAAGCATAGGCGTAATGATCTTCTTCATAGCGTCGGAAACGCCTATGTTATATAATTTGACTTTGATGCTCATCTTGTGGATGCGTGGGATTCAGAAATAATCAGTTTTGTGAGATAGTTTCATCATATTATCCATCATATTATATATCACAGTACCTATTCATCATAAGGTTTTGTACCTCCTTTTGAATGAAGTGAAAATAATCCCTCTGTGTAGGCAGATTAAAAGCAGCACCCCAAATAATGCAAATATCTGTAGGCCATGGTAATCGCACTCCATATTGTTAAATTACTTAATAAAGGACAAACTTACAAACCATACCAGTCTATTTTATAACGAAAACAAAATATGGTAGGTAAAGCCTATGCCTAAAACTTGAACGATATTGCAACTCTTGGTAAAACATCTAGATTGACCATCGTGGAGTCTAAGTAACTTGACCTCTTTATTAAGTAAGGACCGCTTTGAATCTGAATCACTGAAAATGAATATCGACTAGCAAAGCCCCAGAGGTTAGTTGCGGCTGCAGATCACGTCGCTAACTATCTCCAATCAACCGCCGGTTCAGACTTTTACAATAAAAGGATTTCTTTTTTACATCTTACTGTTGTTTTAATGAAACTATGACGAGGTAGTCTCGTTAACATGAAGAAATAGTCACAGGGTTTTGTCAAAATCTCAGATATTGACGAATAAAGAAACAACATTGCATTTTATCAGTAAAAACTGTATTTTTTTGGAGAACAGGTTTTTTCATTCCTATTTAAACTTTTGAGCGCGTAACGAAAATCTTAATATCTTAGCTGTGGATTTTGTTGAATAAATAAAATAAAATTAAGTAACTCATGTCGCACAAATTTTCTGTTTGCAGAACTTATATAAATAATATTATGTTGAAATTCTCACGAGGTTTCTACTACTAATAAAAAGAACTGCGCGATTTATTTGCCGATTGCCGCATTTCTTATTTTGTCTAATCACGCAAAAATATAGGTAAATCATTCCTCATGGGCCACCATTTCTTCAAATTTACCATTCGGTTTTTGACGATTTTATGAATTTGCCGATTGGTATAAAGTTCATGGACGAAGATATCCAATTATATTATACTTCATTAATGTAGTATTGAGTTTCTTTTTATAAAATTGTAACTTTAATCTTACTCCTAGATCACCTTTATATAGACACCGTATGCAAAACCTACTAACTGCGAGTGTGTGGATGATACAAAAAAACATACAACATCGTTAATTGACATGTCCATCACCTAGGGATTTTAAACAAGAGTTAAGGCAAAAAACTTGTTCTATTTTCGTATTTTACACTAAGTCTGACTTTACATAAGAATGGGACAACGCAATCAATCTGGCGCATACTAACGACTAGGTACTAAAATTGCCTTAATTCTTCTGCTACGGCAAAACAACCTTTACCTACATCTTAGAAAAAGAACTGACTCAATGGAATGGATACTACGAATAAATAATTTGTAGAATGGGTACGTTCGTTCACATTTACCGACTTAAAGTAAAGCTGAGAGAACGCATCCAGTCTAGCGCATACTAAGGACTGCTAAAATTGCCTTAATTCTTCTGCTACGACAAAAACAAACTTTATCTACATCTCAAAAAAAGAACTGACTCAATGGAAGGACACTACGTATAAATTGTTTTTAGAATGGGTATTATATATATATATGGCCTTTTATTCGTTCAGAATAACTGTGTTCTATATAGTTTTTGTCATATTCCTTATCTGAATATGATAATGTAAGTTGCTACCAATGATTTTTTCAGTGAGAATTATAATATACCGGAGAGTATTTTATTCAGTTTTCTATAAAGAAATTCTTATTAGTGATTTAGAGATGAAAGTTTGGAAAAGATTCATTTAGTTTTTTTGAGTTGATTGAGCTGTACATAACGAGAAGGACGTCGTGATACATATGCAGTGGCTAGTTCAACATTCTTAGATTTTTATTGATAGGTGTATTACTTAACTTATCATCTAATTAAGTTGTTTCATACTTTTTAATTAATGCCTCATCATCATTAAACATCAGTACTATTATAATCAGTACTAATATTATAAATGCGAAAGTAACTCTGTCTGTCTGTCTGTCTGTCTGTCTGTCTGTCTGTCTGTTACGCTTTCACGCCAAAACTACTGGACCGATTTGAATGAAATTTGGTATGGAGATAGTTTGAGACCCGGGAAAAAACATAGGATAGTTTTTATCCGACTGCGCAAAAAGAGGTTAATGTTTTCGCGCGATAACCGACATACGCGCGGGCGGAGCCGCGCCCGGAAAGCTAGTATTATATATGCGAAAGTAACTCTGTCTGTCTGTTACGCTTTCACGCCAAAACTACTGGACCGATTTGAATGAAATTTGGTATGGAAATAGTTTGAGACCCGGGAAAATACATAGGATAGTTTTTATTCAACTGCGCAAAAAGAGGTTAATGTTTTTGCGCGATAACCGACATATGTGCGGAGCCGCGCCAGGAAAGCTAGTATTGAATATAAATAAAGTAACTTGTGACATTGTTCTATTACATTTTGGAGTATAGCAATTTACAGTCGGATAGACACCAAGTATATCCCTTAAACGGAAACCATACTTGAAATAAACAGTGCCATAAATCTGTAAAAACATCTATCACAAGATTCATTATTACTTTCGTCGAATCCGCCCTTATTTAAACCATTCAGGAATATTTCTGCAGAGCTATTAAATCCCAACTAACCTCAGCCGAAACTTCGTAGAGGACGAAAAGAAGAAAGTGCTGGCGCATAGTATTGCCGTTGATAAACAGCCTAAGCTTGCGGTAAATATTGTGCTCACCAACTAAATTATTAGGATGGCAATAAAAGCTCACAGGGACGGATCAAGGGCGAGCTAGAAGTTTAAGAATATAGTTTGAGAATTACAAAGTGGATAGGCAATGTTGTAGTCATATATCCATTGACATTCCTTTGTCCAATCGTCTGAAAACAATAATATGAATCTTCATTCTCAGAAATAAATTATAGATACATAATGTCGTCTAGTCGATGGTACCATTTAAGATAGTTTCCTCTCAAAGATTTTTTTCTAAGTACAGCCGCAATTGTCCAAAGCTGCTGTGGTTTAAAAACAGAGAATAATACGATCAAAAAAGGGTTGAAAAATTGTGTAAACATGTACCCGGTGTGATATCAAAAGAGAGTAAAGCATTTCTTGTTCGTCCATTTCTTTGAATTTGAGAGTTATTAGTCTAAAGCCTAGTATTTTAGTCATTAGAAAAAAATGTTAAGCAACGAAATTGACGATGGAGTTAGATATATCACCATACATATATTTTTATTATTTATGTATTATTTTAATGTATTTGTATTATGTATAAACTGCTTCAACGAAATACAGTGATTCTTGTAATAAAAACTAACGTGAGTTATCATAATTATTAACTTGATATACTGGCAGCACTCATGGTGCTTAGTAGTAATATCCGACCGGTGTTCGAGCAGTGGAGTTGCTCATTCTCAAGCAATGCGGGCAGCTCCAAAGGTTGCTCGCGCACTGAGGCCGCTCGCAACGGCCATGAGTTCTTCCATATACTAATAAAAATACGATCAATATATCTATAGTTTTCTCTTTGTTTTAGTTAGAGTGGTAACACTCCAAATAAAACAAATAAGTGCCGTAATGGAATGTAAATACAGTTAAAGCTTTCACCTCGTATCTCGTAAAGTATTTATCTCTATTTTTTATCTTCACAAAATAATGATAAAATGTTTGGGACCTTTATTATCGAGTTAGTACGGTCCTGTGACTGCGTCCCTCCGTACTTTCCTTAGGGTTTATTGAATTAGGATAATTTACCGTTTGTTTGATGTCCCCATGGCTTTTTTGCGAATCCTTTGGTTCAGTTTCGTAAATGTACTTGAGTCTTCCAGAGTTTGAATAGGTAACGCGGAAGTGATTTGATAGTTTTATCGAATTACGAAAAAACAAGTCAAGTCAGTCAAACATTTAAACTTGCAACATATTGTAGTAGTTTATAAAATCTACAAAAATATACTGCAACATGGTGACGTGTGTATGTATATATCCAGGAACGGTTACATAGTGATATCTCTGTACCAAAATTTCACCAGTTCCGTTTATTGATCCCGTGTAATATGTGACAACCCTAAACTTTTTTAGTATTATCTGATATCAAAGAAATCCCATACTTTAACTAATTGCATTGATAGACACAAACTTTGAAACCACAGGTAAAATTTATTTAATGGTTCCTGAGAAAAAAAAAATGGGTGTGGCTGTGTTATGGACACGGCCGTTTGTAGTACGTGAATACGTCTCAAAATGGTGGGCTCCTCCCTCCGCCGCGCGCGATGTGTTACAGTCCTTACTATAATATCTCATTCGGTAATATTCTAATTATGAAATGAAATACAGACTTCTATTGGCATATTTTATTTACATACTTCTTTAAGAAAATTAAAAAATTAAATTAAAGCATCATTCTCCTAACAGAACAATGCTTTAAAACATTTTTTTTATTATTAAAGTACAATGTGTCCTGACCAAGGAAGTTTCAATTCAATTTAAGTATACATTATCTATGGTGAGCGCGCTGCGCGCGCAACGCGCTGGTTCCTAGTTATAGTTCCGTAATAACAGACCTTTCCATTTTGGCGCTATTTAGTACATACGAATTTGAGTAATATTTTGTTGGATAAAACTTTAGTAGCAAAAATGTCAGGCAACACCGACGATGCTGATGAAAATTTAACAACACCTGGCATTCTAGAAACAGCTAGAAACTAACGAATAGCCTTATGCCAGAAAAATCAAGAAAAGGGTATAGCCATGAGATTAAATAAAGTAGTGTATGCAACTGCATATAATTAGGTATTAAAACACTCGTTTAATCTTATTTTGTAACTCGCCTGCGGCTTGTTTCAAAAAACTACACTCATGTTTAATACCCTCTATTATATGACAGTACCCCCGTGGGGTACCGGGTTAGAATTGCACCTCCCCATTTCATCCCGTGTGGGTGTCGTAAAAGTCGACTAAGGGAAAAATACTATTAGAAGGTGGGCAGCAGCGCCTTCTTAAAAACTATGCTATCTTGCACTGCGATCCCCAAGCCGCCTGCCAAGCGTGGGGATTATGGTAAACACCCCCTACATAGGGGAGGCTGTGTTCAGCAGTGGACGATCCGGCTGATACAGTACATACAGTAACGTGACAGTTGCATAAACGACTATGATTCTTTAGCTATCCAGTGGTGTTATTGAAATTTACTCTATCCCCCGATTTTTTATCATTAGTTTTTTTTTTATTGCGGCCCTATGGAAGCTATTTTAAAGACATATACACGTCAAAAACAACATGATTACTTAAAATTTATGAATATGCAAAAAACTGATTTAAATTATTTTCATAAAACAAATAGTCTTGCACTATTTAAAAAAAAACAATATCGCTCCTGTAAATTACGAACATATTCTACGTCATATCATATGTTTTATATTCCATATAGTAGGAATTCCTTATTGACACATCTACTGTATCTGACATATTAACCACTGCTAAACAGAGGCCATAATCCATGCTTGGCAAGTGCCTTATGGATCGCATTTTAAGATGGAAGTTCAACAGAAGGCCCTGCTGTCAAATAATAACAATAACTTCAAACCGAATAATAATGTTTAATATGTCTTTTTTTTTACATAAAAGAAAGATATCACTTACACGATGTGAGTTAAATCCGAGTAACCTCGGAGGATTTGGCAGCTTAATATTCAATTTCAGTGATTCAGGTTCCATGTTTGCAATGTCCTGCTAGAAAATCTATTAGACGTTCACTTGAATGAATGTTGCTTTATAGCATGCGTTTTATATACTCGACGTACATATTTAGTAATTTTTATTAATATAAATACACATTCAGTAATAGTATTTCTATGTCACGAACACAGCAGATTTTTTTTTACCAGCGGTATGCCTTTGTTTACGAAATACTACGAACTATATACAACACTACAGCTATTACAATTTTAGACAACCACCAAGTCATTGCAGACTCACAGGCAGACCATATGCTGCAGCCATGTTTGCAGCGTGCCCAGCATACTGGCAGCATTGACCTGTAGAATTGCAATGCTCATTTGTTGAGCCAAATAGGTGCCAGTGTTTTGCTCACGCGTCGCATCGACCAAGCGCTCTGATAAGTTTTGGCAAATACGATTAGCAGTAATCGTACACATTTATGCACTATTAATGCCTGAGGATAGTAATAAATGATCTAAGATACTTAGGATCTAGATATGATTTTTAACGCTATTAATATTATATAAAGAATTAGAGCGCAATTATTATTTTTATATTAATATTATTTAGTAAAATTATTAGAATCATTAAATGTCACGCTGCAGCTACCGGCCACGGTAACCTGAATATATGCATAGATCACCCGAGGGGAAAATTAGCTCCAATAATTATTATTTTTTTATTGCTGATAAGTAAGCCTTTGACCACGATCTCACCTCATTAGTAAGAGATGATGTGGTCGATGGTGTTAACAAGCCCTCAAGGACAGCTGCCGATACACTTACACTGCCGTTAGGAGCTTGGCGACAGATTTTCTACTTGAGTGTGGTAGCGGTAACCTGCTGCGCGGCAGTTCATAGCCAATGCCACTGCTTCATATACAGGATGTGGCGTAATGAGTGGATAATCCTTTACCTACGGCTGGGGGACATCACGACTGTTCGAAAAATTACAATTTACATTCAGTAAAAGTGTCACGGTTTTCGAGTTATTGGACATTTTTGACAATTTGAAAAAAGTTGGACTTTTGCTCACTTTTTTAAGTGCCAAATTTACAATTCTAAGAATTTTCTCGGTCTGTTTTCTGAATAGCATTCCTAGATAGTGGTGCTATCAAATGTAAAGTACCAATTTTGGACAATTGCCATAGTTTTTTTATTTTTTTGTTTCAAACGCAAAATTTCTGCTTAGTTATTTTCTTTTCTCTAACTTTGATATCTCGTGGTGTAAAAAAAATCTACGGTGACATGAGTGCCAAATTAACTAAAAAATAGCCTATTTCATTCAGATTCTAAAAAGGTATAATTTACGGTATTTATAGCCCTTGATTCAAAAATATTGCTCATAAGATGTGTCAGAGTCAACTTTCTTAAAACGTTGTTTTTCGCAAAACTATTATCTTATTGTTATCGTTTACTTTGTCTGCTTTTATGCTCACAAAACCAGCCCCATTATCAAGTCGAATAATAATTCTTGGAATCATAACGCACTCTATTGTTCGTCCTAGTGGTGGACCCTACCTGTTTTGGGGAAAATGAATGAAAATAAAACAAAATAGTCATTAAAATTACATTTATTAAATACATTGTTTATATATACATTTTTATTTTTATTATCTTAAAAAGCTACATAATATATAAAAAAATATTAAAACTATATAATCACTTTTTATAATTAGAGCACAAAGTTCGAATATTATCCTGCAAAACGAGTGGTTTAAGCACATGAACATGATGCTTAAAGCCAATAGAAGCGGGTTCGATTCGCGCCAAAGATTTAAATTTTGTGCTCTAAAAATTTGTAAATGTGGTATTCGCTTGGCATCCGTTAGTGCTTGTTATCATATTTGGAAATATAGAAGGGTAGCGACATCATTGAGTTAATTGTCTGACAAAGTACTTCCTTCGTTCGATTAAGTCCAGTATCTTGGTTGATGGCCATCCTATGATCTATATTCTACGCGATCCTATGACGGCTAAAATAATAAAATAAGATGACAAAATTCGCATGATATCCATAAGTCTGAATGGCTGAGTGGTATAGGCACTCGGCCTGTGAAGCCAGGGTACGCAGGATCGATTTAAGCTCAAGATGAAAATTATGTGTCAAAAAATTGTATATGATGAAAACTATTTATTTTACTAAAAAAAACTTGTACGACGACGTCTAAGAAAATAAGATTATTGTCGACAAAATAAATCTCGTACTGAAAGCAGATCAGAATGAGTCCAAACACCATAAATCTATTCATCAGTTTAGCTCACTGTCGTAGCATAATAGATAGATAGATAATACTTTATTGTTACACCACATATTACATGAAACAGAGAAGATTTGCAATTTACAATAATAGTGTTACAATGGGTGGCCTTATCACTAAAAGCAATCTCTTCCAGGCAACCTTTGGATGGAAAGGATCTATAACACCGATTATAAAGGCGGTGTAGCATCACTAGAATATAACTAATAAATGAAAAGAGAACAAGCAACTAATTCTTGATTTTAAATATAAGACATGTGAAACTAAATATATACAAATAATATACGAATATACCTACATACAAAACAATAAACATATAAGCATAAATAAACAAAATATCAAAATATATTGTTATAAAATATATATTTCTATATATGTATACATTGTTATTGCAAAATCTACTTTCTACGTAGGTACCTACCAACAGGTAATGTCTTGTTCGCGTCTGTATTCTGCCTCAAAGCAGTATTGCACTGTGTTTAGGTATGAAGCGCACTGTAGCGAGTGTAGTTACTGGGTAAACGAATGTCTCGGAGTGACGAGCGCAGTGCAGTGTACAGATCGATGACACTGCAACTGTTTATGAGCAGACGTGATGCTTAGGTACCATCAGGCACCGTCTCGCTCGTCTCGTCACTTCTTTACATAAAAAAAAAGATAGGATGTAAGTAGGTAGGTATTGCAACGCTTACCAAGAGACTGATTGATATGGATAAAAGTTCATGGATGGATTAGGGTAGCCTAAAGAAAAGATGGAGTGTGGGAAATGGGAAACAGCGGCGGCGCGGGCCTTGCTCCGCGCTGCGCTGCGAACCGGCTACCGTCAAGCGGTGGCCGTTTCCATCCCTGAGCGATCGAAGACGAGCGGGTGGCAGCGCTAACAGCTGATGCTTTTACTTAGGATTTTTTTTATTGTTTTGTTAGTGAATCTAAGCACCATACCGTATTGTGTATTACTTAATATCTTATTGATAACTATCTGACCACTTAAAAAAAATCATCAAAAAAAAATATTTTTTTATTTTTTTTTTAGTTTTTGTTATCGATACCCATCACGCCCGTCGAGTTTCGCCAGTTAATTAGCAGTAACGTTGTATATATACATAATATATATATATATATATGTATATACACAAATATACAACAAATATTATAGTAATATAGTAAAGATGTTCCAATTTATAAGCAAACAATGACAATAACGGGTGCTTACATTATTTATATTTATCATTTATATTTAACAGAGGAGCGCTCGAAGCACGTCACTGAGCAGTCACGTTAAAATTTTCTCCGTTTTTAAAAATGTTTAACTGCTCAAAAAGTTATTAATCTCTCAAAATAATAACATCAGTGTAAAATCAAACTTATTACTAACGTTTTGGTATATAAAAACCTTGTTTACGTGCGCCTTAAACACTACAATTATCAAAAAACTTGTGTTAAAAATACGTTAGAAGTGATAAATTACCGGAGTGCATTGTGTCAGTGTGGTGTCGGGGCTAATGACCGTCAAGTGGCCTTGAGTTACCATTATAAGGCTAGCAGCAACTGATTGTTATTTTCGCTTGAATCACTATGCGCAAATAGCGTATCCACGCAAGGTATAGATTGGCAAACTCGCTGTATCAAGTTCGATCCTCTGCAACGGATTCTCTTTTTGTAATTTTATTTTATTTTTTAAACAACTACAGAACGCCAAAATGGCTCTGACCTGCTATAAATGTAAACAATTGGTTCATAATAGGCAATTTCTAACATGCTCAAATTGTAAAAATACGTACCACATTACATGTGCAAACAAATCCGAAAAACTGTTTTACCTAATGGAACCGGCGAAAAAAGATGCATGGAAATGTTTGGAATGTATACAAATGAAAAATCAGTACCATAAAACAACTTTAGATACAGTAGCGCAAGTACCCCAAAACAATGTCACAGTAAGAGGACAATACAAAATTAATATATCCACGGAAAACTCTTTCGAATCTTTATCGTTGGACGAGGAGATTGGGGATACGTCATAGGATAAAAGTTCTACAAATTTGAATAGAAGTTGCCCAAATATTAGATCCAATAATATAGAAAAGGTAGATGCATTGGAACGAAAAGTATTGGAATTAACAGAAAAATTGGAAATTGCGGAGAATGAAATTATAAACCTGCTGTCGGAAAATTGCACCTTAAAGAAAAAAGTATCTGCGTATGATACTAGAATTAATCAACTTACAGACATATACAAATCTACCCCAAAAAAACCCCAAAACCCGGTAAGAAGAAGCTTAAATAAAACAAAGTTAGACTTTTCATTCGATCAAAGTCCACGTACAAGCACAAGGGACAAAATTATTGACAAAAACGAATTTAAAGTAAATTGTATCAACCAGAACAACAAGACATCTGACAAAATTTCTACCTTGAACAATTCTACAATAACTGAAAAACAAAGAACTAAAAATATATACATAATAGGAGATGAACAAGTTCGAGGTTTATCTGCGAGTCTCAACAATAGGAACGGTTTTAAATTTAATAAGGATTACAACATCCAAGGACTGGTCAAGCCACACGCCTCGTCAAATGAGATACTAAGTAAATTGGACAATTTATATAAAGAGGTGTCTGAAGATGACATTATCATCATATCAGTAGGCAAACATGATAAAAACCCATTTTCGTTGTTAACTAATTTATTTAACACTATGTGTCAACTTAAAAAATTTAAGGTAATATTAATGAATGTACTTAACAGTAGATATTTGCCTCGAATATAAATAACGTTAAATCCGAGGTACTTGTTCTAGGACTGTCGGATCACGAAACAGCTCAAATGCTGACGCTGAGATCAAACAAACAAAATGCTATAACGACCTGGTTTGAATATAAACGAGACTACAGTATTGATAACCTTAGAAAATTTGGTGAATGTATATCCTCTCTATCTTTTGAAGAAGTTTTAAGGGCTGATGATTTACCTGAAGCTTTTGAATGTTTTTACAGTCTCTTTCGCTTATTTTATAGTTTGTGCTTTCCCGTAATCAAAGTGAAAATTAGTAATAGATCGGTGAAGGCGGGTTGGTTGACAAAAGGAATTAAAAAATCGAGTCGAACAAAACGTCTTTTATATTTGAATTATAGAAGATCAAATATTAATAAAGTTCAAGGTAAAACTATATACAGTAAATATAACAATATATTTAAAAGGTGTACACAACTAGCACAACGAAAATATAACCTGAAACGTATCGAACACGATAAAAATAAATGCAAGGCTATTTGGAAAGCAATATCTTCTTCTGTAGGTAATAATTTAAGTAAAAATGACATAAAAGAAATAAATTTGAATAATATGACATACACTAATCCCATTGACATTTGTAATACATTTAATAATTATTTTATTGACTCAATTGTAAATCAACCCACTACTACAACCCAAGCTAAAACCACACATTGCAGTCTCAATTTAAAAACAATATTTTTGAACCCTACAGATCATTATGAAATTTATAGTATCATAATGAACCTTAGTAATAGTAAAACTAGTGGTTATGATGAAATTACAACGCAAATTTTAAAGTTTTGTGCTAACTGGATATGTGTCCCACTTTCGCATATTGTTAATCTGTCTTTTCTGAGTGGAATATTTCCTGAACAACTCAAGATATCTATCGTAAAGCCTCTCTTCAAATCTGGGGATACCACAGATCCTAATAACTACCGCCCTATATCTATAGTGCCTATATTGTCTAAGATACTTGAAAAGGCTATGTTAAATAGACTTGATAAATTTCTGACTAAACATAAAATTCTTGCTAATGAACAGTTTGGATTTCGTAAGAGCAGTTCTACTGCACTTGCTTGTTTCAATTTAATAAAAGCCGCTACAGAGAGCATAAATGAGGGCACTCCAGTTGTTTCCTTATTTCTTGATCTAAAAAAGGCATTTGATTTTGTAAATCATAGTAAGCTGCTACACAAGTTAAGTTTATACGGCATTAGAGGTAATGCTTTGGAGTGGCTACGTAGTTATTTAAATAATAGAAGACAATTAACTGAAATTACAAAAACAATTTTAAAGGGTCACAAAATTTATGAGAGGAAGAAATTTAGATCTCAAACTATCATAAATAAGAAAGGAGTGCCTCAGGGAAGTATTTTGGGACCTCTCCTTTTCCTGCTTTACATTAATGATCTCCCTGATCACACAGTTCACCAGTGTGTTCTGTTTGCAGATGACACTACAGTTCTTATTAAATGTAATGACAAAAAATCATGCCAACAAATCGTGAACGAAGCGTTAGCGGATGTAATTAAATGGACATATAATAATGACTTAAATATTAATATAAACAAAACTAAAATAATTCAATTTCAATCTTATAATACAATTCCACTATCCCTTGACATTAAATATATAAATCAAAAAGTAGAAGAAGTTAGCTGTTATAAATTTTTGGGTATACATTTGGACAAAAATCTCAATTGGAAAGAACATGTTAATGCAGTTTGCCAAAAACTTAGCCGTTACACGTTTGCCTTAAAAAAGCTGAGACAAACAATATCTGTTGAGGCCGCCTTAGCCGCCTACCATGGCTATGTTTCATCGGTTCTTGGTTATGGCCTTATAATCTGGGGAAACTCGGTTGAGTTAGATAAGGCCTTCAAGGTACAGAAGCGGTGTATCCGAGTCATAAATAGGGCTTGGTTTCTTGACAGCTGCAAACCACTATTTAAAAACAATAATATACTTCCCCTACCGTGTATGTATATAAGAGACCTGTGTATCTTTGTAAAGGCAAATCCAACCTATTTTCAAAAAAGAAGTGATGTTATTCCAAGACAAAAAAGATCGAAGTATAAAAACTTATTATACCATCCTCTATGCCAAAAAGTTATTTATGAAAAAAATGTTTATAATATGGCTATTACTGTTTTTAACAAATTACCGGACAACTTAAAATCTTTGACCGGAAACAGCTTCAAAACTAAACTGCACAATTGGTTATTGGACAATTGTTTTTATAGCATGACAGAATATTTTAATGTATAATAATTAAATGTATTTTATTGTAAACTATATTTTTAGGAATAAATACTAATATTTGTACACCTGCTTGCAGGTTGAATGCATTGCTATATATTTTCCTAACATCTGAAATTGTAATTATTGTGCATTCTGACAAATAAATGATTGATTGATTGATTGATTGATTGATTGATACAGTAAGATATTTGATAAGTAAAACTTTATTATTTGGTCCTTAAATACATTTAAAGATGGTGCACGTCTGATGGAAACGGGGAGGGCATTCCATAGTTTGACAGTAAAAGATTGGTCGTAGAAAGAACTGGTATGAGGTGGAATGTCCATCGTAAGATTTTCTAATGACCTTAAAGTGTACGCAGAACATTGAAGGAAGTTGAAACGTTCCTTGAGATAGCGCGGGGACGTAGGATTGAACAATATATTGTAAAGAAGACAGAGAATGTGACTATATAGTAATATTGTTGTCATTGAAAATTGACCATCATGTCAACTCGATCTACTTAAAACTTAAATGTTATACCCATTATTTACCCGAAAATGTACCTTTACGAATGAACTAAGTTACATTTTTGACGATAATTACCAGTGAATAAATAAAGCCACTTACATCAAGGCCCGCATAATTTTTTTGCTTATATGGTGTCGAGTGATATCTAACTATATATGTAAAAATGACCAATATTTAGATTATAAAGTACTCAATTAATTAATTTAATAACGCTAAAATTTCCTGACGACACATCTGTGTACTATGATTGGGGTATAATTTTTTTATTTCACGTACCTTAATTTATGCTTAAGTACTAGGAAAAACGTATTTTATATCCAATCAGCCTCGTTGGCCACGTGGAACAAAACATCGCTGTGAAAGTTTGAGTATCTGGACGGTGAGCTCAATTCGACATTGTTATTAGGTTTTCTGAAAAATATTTGATTATTGGATGGCTGTCTGCAGACTGGAATCGTGTTCAGTAGTTAGCAATACACTCGTACCCTACTAAAAGGGACTCATTTTTTTTTATACCTGATAGGATAGCCATTGACCTCTATCTTATATGATGAAGTAGTCGAAGATGTTGTTCAGGCAAGCCTAGAATTACTGGCTCCCAAGGACAGCTGTCGGAACGCAGCGTTAGGTGCTTGGCGACAGTTTTACTACTTGAGGGTGGTAGCTAGCCTGGCGGGCATTCGCAAAATTCCCTACCACCATGCTGTAACGACCGTCATCCTAAGACCACAACCGGGACCAACGGTTTAACGTGCCCTCCGAAGCACGGAAGCGCTCAGTAGTAATGACACTAGCGGTCACTCATCCAATTTCTGACCGCGGCGGACGTTGCTTAACTTAGTTGATCGATTAAGAACGGCCAAGCAAACTTCGCTACGAGCGCTTCGAAAAAGAAAATATAAAATAAGATCTGATACTGTAACAGCCGGATCGTCCACTGCTGAACACAGCCTCCCCTATTAAGGGGGTATTTGCCATAATCCCCACGCTTGGCAGGCGTCTTGGGTATTGCAGTGTAAGTTGGCAATTCTTTAGAAGGCGCTGCTGCCCACCTTCCAGTGTTTTTGCCTTAGTCGCCTCTTACGACACCCACGGGATGATATGGGGAGGTGCAATTCTAAACCGACACCCCACGGGGTTGATAAGATCTATAGATCTGACAAGCTAAAATATATTTTTATCTGCCCTTTCGGGGACATACGTGATGGAGTATATAACAAACTACGTTCTTTTATAAAACGTCAGAAAATAATATTTTTTTTTTTTTTTTTTATGCTTGATAGGTTAGCCTTTGACCACTATCTCACCTGATGGTAAGTGATGATGTGGTCGAGGATGTTGTTCAGACTAACCTAGAGTTACTGGCTCTCAAGGACAGCTGCCGGAACACACCGTTAGGTGCTTGGCGACAGATTTTCAACTTGAGGGTGGTAGCTAGCCAGGCGGGCATTTGCAAAGTGCCCTACCACCATGCTGTAACGACTGCTATCCTAAGACAACAACCGGGACCGACGGCTTAACGTGCCCTCCGAAGCACGGAAGCGCTCAGTAGTAATGTCACCAGCGGTCACCCATCCAAGTCATGACCGCGGCGGACGTTGCTTAACTTTGCTGATCGAATCAGAATGGCTAAGCAAACTTGGCTACGAGCGCTTCAATATAAACAAACGAAATCGGAACCAACGAATCATATCGTTTTTAATTACCAACCACTTTTTTACTTTCGACTCCACTTGTATGGAACTTCGAATCGCAGTTGCGTTTTTTCTCAATTTGCGAACTTATTTAGAATTCGCCAGGCGAAATATTAGCTGAATGGGCTTCTGGAGTTTCGAACTAACTTTGACAATAATCAACCTCTGGGAAAATTAGACCGACTTCGGGGTAAAACACAGATTTACATTTAATCTGTCAAGTAGTTGAACCCTTTTTTTTTTTTTTTTTTTTTTTTTTTTTTTTTATTCTCATGAGGAAAATGCATTTACGCATACACACCCGCCGGGGAGCAGGTGGTTATGTCGGGCTCAGGGTCAATAGGGACCCCACTACCGACTAAAAACCTCATGGTGTTCCGTCGTCATCGACTAGTGACAGGGGCCGCGGGGTCACTCGCGCTCTCATCCGCAGACCCCATCGCAAGTAGTTGAACCCTAGAGAATATTTCGGGGTAAATTGAAGAAATATTGATGCAGATTTTCTTTGATGTTTTACTAAAGAAAGATCTAAAGATAAAGTAAGAAATATCGATAAATATATATTTTAACAGTTCTTAGCGTAACTTTAGAGTTTTATTATATATGCTAACATTCGTTTGTTCACCAAGCCAATTACTACTAAATTCTTAGACAACTCCTCCAAAAACAGTGCCTCCTCAGAAGTTGAAATATTAAAATGAAGTTAATCTCCATTGCTATTTTTAGTATACACAAATATACATATTACTGATCTTGTTATCAGGGGTGTTTAGGGCTAGTGTCTGCCAACTAGCAAAACAGTAAAAATAAAAACCTTCTAGATATAAGTGATGCAGAGATCAAATACCTAATGATCAAATAAAGTTACTAAAATCTTACTGCACTGATATGAAATATTAAGATGACATAATCGACATGTGTAAGCAAACTCAATTAGTACAGTATTGATTGAATTGACCCAATTACCTTCAACCATTACATTACACATATCTACGTTACGGTAATTAAAAATTGACGCAACATTGGTTCTCGATTCGAGCCATTGGGAGCCTGACTGTTGCCTGCCTATTTAGTAGTTGCCAAATAGTGATGTGTACTTACTATTTTTGACCACTTTTCGATCTCCACCGTGTCTTTATTACGAGTACTTAACGTTGAACGTTTAACGCTATAAGCATATTGCCTCGCCTTAATAAACTGGAAACATACAGATATTTGTTTAAAAAAAATGATAGAGTAAGTATTTCATGTGATGATAGAGAAAGCATTTTATAATAAGTTGTGTACAATTTCATAACATTTATTTATATTACAAATCACCTAATTTTATATAAGATTAAGATTATAATGCTATTCAAACCCTAAATTTGTATTAACTTACATTGCATGAATGAAACAAAATTCACCATCTTCTTTGTATGTAAAGTATATCCTGTAACTGTAAATTTTACTTACATAATATAACAAACTATGTTGTAAGGTAATAAACCAAATATTGAGGACTAAAGCAAAAGCAGAAGCTTTATTTTGACGTCTGTACTTTAAGTGTCAGTAGGTAGACGGAAACGTGAAAGATGCGGATTTGATCCCCGTCAGAAGCAAATATGTTAGCGCTGCATAAATTTGTGGACGTGATGATTTTCACTATAAGTAGGTAGTGTGTGAAAAGTTACCAATTTTATGTACAATGGCTTACCAAAATAATACTATTTCGCCATAGTTGATAACTTACTTCCGGATAACTAATCTATTCACGTCTCTAGTTTAGAAACTGCCTCATCGTTAATTAGGCTCGGCACAGGTAGAGTTGTCTATTCAAACCGGTTACCGGACAGTTAGGCACTGGCAAATCCTTGTTTAGTTAATGTAAGTTTAGGTAGTACATCTAAATGTTGAAAACTAGGTTTAACTTGGTGTTCTAATTTTGAAAAAACGTGGGCAATTCGTAATGAATTAAGATAGACGTCTATAGTCAAACAAAACTTCCAAAAATTATGAGGTTTCGAGGCTTGAATTGTATAAGTAAATCGACTATTTATATCTAAGGAAATATAAAAATACAACTAAGTTATACAAAAGTTAGAAAAAAACAACTTGACAATCAACGTGACAGGTCAGTAAATTTCAGATTTATTTTCAAAAAATAATTAATTTTATTTTCAGATAGTAGATAGGCATTTTCTGCCCATCACCCGCATTCTTCCTAGTGGAATTTTGCGAGGTATTGTTTGTGGGGCTCGTTTGGGCCTCTGTAGTTAGTTTCAGTAGCTTATTTATTCAATAGCTTTTTGACATTTCTTGTCGAGCTAATTTCTAATCAGTTATTTTTGTTTCCATGGCAACGCTGCCTGCGACACCGGCGCGCGCACTACGACGACGGTGTTGACGCGAGCCTTCATCCGGGTTGAGACGTCACACTAGAGATTCTAAGATAAGCTTTGCTTTATTTTGTAAACAATGCTTTGTGCCCCAACTATGAATGCTGTAACGGGGATCTTTGTATCGCAAGATAGCCAGATGTTGTGTCCGCAGTGCCCCCAGGCTCGTTATTTCAAAGGTCATAAAGGCCTCAAAATTCACCAAACAAGGTGTCATAAACAAATAGAAATTCCCCTTTCGGCACCAATTAATAATCAAAACGTAAGTAGTAGCAGTGTTGCGAGCCCTGCTACGCCTTCCAAACCGTTTTGGGAGGTTTTAAGCTCGTACAAAAATAACATTCCTTTATTAAAACGCATACCTCGGGGTGCAAGAATTTCTGTTGCCCAATCTTTATCTTGTTCCATTAAAAACGTCTTGGCTACTAATACTACGCAAGCCTGGGAGCATCTTCTAGCATTCCCGTACCACGTATTTCACGTGAATTTTGATCCGTCTAACAAAAAATCACTTACTACAAGAGTAAAGGAAAACTGCGTGAAATACAGGGCACGGGAAGAGCAATCTTTTGGCACAACTATAATCATTCCGCCTCTGCGGCGGAATACAAAAACAAATAATTTCGATTCAGCTACTATTAAAATAGTAGAAAACAAAATTACTGATGGTGATATTAAAAACGCGGCACGCATCTTGTTTTCGAGTGATACAATCGCTCCTTTTACATCTGATACGTTGAATTCCCTAATTGAAAAGCATCCGCCTGCAACTGCAGGTCTCCACCTTCCCGAATCTCCTATACAAGACATTGTTGAGGTGACCCCACAGGATGTTTCTGCAGCCGTGGCATCTTTTTTAAGTGGCTCAGCCGGTGGCCTTGATGGCCTCACGCCTCAGCACTTAAAAGATATTTTATCTTTTAGTTCTGGTGAGGTAGGCGAGACACTTTTAAGGGATGTGACGGCTTTGGTTAATTTGATGTTGTCGGGTCAGGTCAACAATGAAATTACCGAAATTCTGTACGGTGCGAATTTATGTGCCCTAAATAAAAAAGATGGTGGTATTAGGCCTATAGCAGTAGGCACCACTTATCGTCGCCTCACAGCCAAATGCGGTTGTAGAAAAAAGGTTGCTTTTTTAAGTAATCTTTTTCAACCACTGCAACTCGGTTTTGGTTCACAGGGTGGCTGTGAGGCTGCTGTACATTCACTTCGCACATTTCTTGATCAAAATTGTGGAGATGTGCTTTTGAAGGTGGATGTTAAAAATGCATTCAACTCTTTAGATAGAGGCACTCTTTTGACTGAAGTGAAAGATAAAATTCCGGAATTATACCCTTTTCTTTGGCAATGCTACGGCAAACCGTCAAAATTAACATACCAAAATAACGTTATTTTATCTTCCGTAGGATGTCAACAGGGTGATCCTCTGGGACCAGCCATTTTTAGCCTTGCGATCCACTCAATAATTCAACGTCTCCAATCAAAACTTAACGTTTGGTATTTGGATGACGGAACCTTAGGAGGCGATGCGAACACGGTTTTGGATGACTTGCGAGTACTTATAGACGATTTTCGTGTTATTGGCCTTGAACTAAATTTTTCTAAATGTGAACTTTTTGTTTGTGATACTTGTCCGGATAAAGTTTCGATTATTGAAAAATTCAACTTACTTGCGCCTAATATAAAATTAGTAGAAAAAAGTTCGCTTTGTCTTTTGGGTTCACCGATTCTTAACGAATCTTTATCACCATTTGTCGAAGAACAAATTCAAAAGTTTAGAAATGCTTCTAGCAGATTATCCAAAATTAACGCCCATATGGCTTTTACAATTATAAGATTTTGCCTTTTCGTTCCTAAATTTACATACTATTTAAGATGTTGTCAGCTGTGGCAACACAGTGAGCTTTTGTTAAGCTTAGACAACTTAGTAAAAGATACGTTAGTGTCAGTTTTGAATGTTGAGATGGATGATAGGGCTTGGGTGCAAGCTTCCCTCCCTGTGAGGTTGGGGGGCATAGGGATACGCAAAATTTCTAGTGTGGCATTACCAGCTTTTTTGTCTTCTGTACACAGTACACACAAATTAGTAGAAAAAATTCTTGCACGATCTTTAGGCTCTTTCGATGTAGCATATCTGGCTGAGGCCAAAAACACATGGAGACTGGCTTGTCCAAATACTGAATTCCCAAAAATGTTGTCATCTCAGAAACAGTGGGATTGGCCCCTATGCGAGCTAACACGGAAAGATCTTTTAAATACGTGTTCTAGCATCGCAGATCGTGCTCGTATTCTCGCTGTTTCTGTGTGGGAATCCGGTCTTTGGTTACAGGCCATTCCTTCTTACAAAACTGGTAGCCTTATAGATCCATCCGCTTTTCGTCTAGCTATTAGCTTACGCTTGGGTGCAAGGTGTTGTGTTGCACATCACTGCCAGTGTGGTACTGCAGTTGATCAACTCGGTCACCATGGCCTCTCCTGCTCTCGAAGTGCTGGTCGAATTTCCCGCCACGCCAGCCTTAACGATATCATTCGCCGGGCTTTTACCAGCGCCAATGTTCCAGCTATTCTCGAACCGAATGGTCTGATGCGTGACGATGGTAAAAGACCTGACGGCATGACTCTGGTTCCGTGGAAGTTAGGACGGCCCTTAGTGTGGGACGCTACGTGCGTGGACACTTTAGCGCCGTCACATCTTTCTGAAACCAACGTGAGGGCTGGCGCTGCGGCTACTTCGGCGGAGCAACTCAAGCGGCGCAAATATGCTAACCTCGGTATGGGTTACATATTTGAGCCGTTTGGTGTGGAGACGTTGGGTCCGTGGGGACCGGGAGCTCATCGTATTTTCCAAAACCTATCTGAGCGCTTGGTCGATGCGACGCGTGATCAAAATGCTGGCACATATTTGGCTCAACGAATAAGCATTGCAATTCAACGGGGCAATGCTGCCAGCATGCTGGGCACGCTGCCAACTGGGAGTGGGCTGGAGCATTTGGACTGCCTATGAGTCTGCTATGACTTATAGGTGTCTAAATGCTTTTATTGTAGTAGCTGTAGTGTTGTATATAGTTCATAGTATTTTGTTTAGTTATACAGATATTTTTTACTATTATCAGCTTTGCTTCACTGCGGCACATTTCCTACAGAATAGCATGTTTGAACTGGTTTTAAGATTTTTCGAATACATATTTCATCTACAAAATGCAAGCACTAAAACGTCACTTGTTTGCTTTTATACGGCCAGAGCAGAAATATTATATAAAGCTTCAGTTCTCAAGCTGAAATGCTCAAAATTATTCTATGAAAATCCATTTTAACACGGTTTTTTCGCGATATTTTCCGATTTTCTTTCCCCCTCGTTTGCTTTACACTTTTATAAAAAGCCATACCACATTTTACTTTTCACGCTTCGTCTTTTTGTTTTTATTTTAACTACTGAAATAAACTATTCACTATTAACTTAATTGTAAAATAAACTTATTATTATTAATATTATTAAAACCAATATCAAATATGTATATAATAGAAATTAAAACAGTTACAATAAAAGAAGTTGCGTACCTCACTAATAGTGATGTTAGAAATTCGCTCTGAGCAATAATCTGCTAATACCTACAGTTTCTAATGTAGGTACTTTATTATATTCCAGCACTAGTCAATAACAAAAACAGTTAACAGTAGCAAACAATAACACACTCCCTTTATCAATCCACTGAAATTGTATAAGAAAAGCGGTTTACTTTACGAAAAGCAATATAAGGTACAACAGTTTGACTAGCATATAGCTGGCCGCAATAAAACGTTGTAGTTGTTTAATTGTTATTAAACCTGCAAAAAATTCATAGGAATCGGTCAAGCCGTTTCGGAGGATTTAGTTACAAACATTGTGACACGAGGGTTTTATATACTTAGATATATTCTACATAAATAAGCTATTGTATGCGATAAATATATATATGTATTTTAGGAGACATTCAAAATCTATGTTCGATACCTAAATATAAAAAGAGTAGACAGCGTATCATAAAACGAATAAATCGATATAACACTAAAAGCATTCGGGTGTTGACGAGAACACATTATACCAAAATACGTCATAAACTTTTTATGTGAACACTAAGCATTGTAATAAGAAAAAATGTAACAACGAGTTCATACAGTTTCGGAATTGCCAGTCATTCTGCTATAAAATGAGCACATTACTTGGGTTGGAGAGCTTTCACAGCTAAAACTTAGTACTTGAATAGTTGAAGTGCTTAGTTCAAGCGTTAATGTTGAAATGTGCGACTATTTACACAAATTATGTCGTAACTTTAAGTCGTTATTTTACATTTAACTAGGTTAACTTACTACTTATTTTACATAATAATCTACATATTTAGTATTCTCAAACGATTAAACCCTATATGGCAGATAAATTAAAGCAAATTATGGACATCATCTAAATGCGTTATTAAAATTAAACGACTCATGAAATTATAATTTAATTTTCCGAGCAATTTCTGTGCAGAGAGGCGCTGGATGCGACATGATTAATATGTATGAAGTTATAGGGGTATGTATTGACATAAGTCTTATAGGGACCCTGGGTTTTTTTTTGTTATCCGTATCAAAAAAAAAATTAAATAAACAGTCAAATGCGTGTCAAGCCACGCACAATGTAGGGTTCCGTAGAAGCCCGTTATCATAATATAGAACGATGCTATAGTTCTTTATTCTCCTCCACTTTCTTCCTGCTAAATCTAAGAAATAAGAGTACGATTGCCGCCAAGTTATTATTTCAATTGTAATTCGAAAGTTAAACAAAATTCGTTTGTAAATTCTATAGGTAGATACTCGAATGAAAACGTAGCGATAGCGCGATTCAGAATCCGTTGGTAAAATGCAAGAATTTCAACGTCATTTAATTTATTTGCAGCATAAATAATTTTTCTATTATCAAAATCTTTATAAAAATATTATAAAGAGGAAAGATTAATATTTTTCTATGCAACGAATAAACTTAAAATCTGCTGGACCGTTTTGGGTGAAATTTGGCATGGAAATAGTTTTAGACCCGGGAAAGGACATAGGATAGATTTTATCCAATTGCGCAAAAAAGGTCTCTTTACAATTATGTTTTGCGCGATAACCGCAATACGCGCGGGTGGAGCTGCAGCTGGAAAGCTAGTCTATTATGTATGACATACGGCATAGTTATTGTTTTAAGATTTTTTATATGAGATTTTGTTTTCAATGCCAGTCTTTACCCCTTATAAACAACCAACTACTTCATTTTAGTCACTTAAAGGTTTTATTCTATAGAATTTATATTTGGTACAAAATTATCCATCACCCAAATTCAACAAATATTACTGCTAAACTAATAAAGTTATCTCAACCGCTATACTTTTCCTTTAAAGTTCATAAATAGCACTATCAGCTTGAATTTTTTCAAAATTTTCCGGCCAGCAGTTTATCTTTTAGGGGAGGGGGGGGGGGACGCCCTGTTGGAACAAAAATTTGCTCTCTAAAGTTTAAAATTTTGTAAATGAAGCATTAAATCGAGTAACAGTAATAACAGTATTAGCATTCCCTAAGTAATTTTAAAAGACCTATTGAACCATACTACACACAAAGAGACAGACGAAGAAAAAAAAATCATCCCTAAATCACATCTATATGGGAGGTACCCTAAAAAAAAATATATTTCAAAATTTTATTTTAACACTTTGTTGGCGTAATTGATTGACATATCCATACGAAATGACAGCTTCCTAGTACTAACTCTTGGCAAAACCTTGGACAGACGGACATGACGAAACTATAAGGGTTCCTTGTCAGAACTACGGAACCCTAAAACGACCATATTAATAATAATATTTTTTAAAAATGATATGGTATGGAATAAAATTGCAAAACTTGATTGTAAATTACGCTTGTAATGTATAAAATAAATGTATATAATAAGTATATAAAAATATAACAATATAATTGTAAAACTTTATCAAGAGAGACACTTTACATTTTCATTTTAAGTTACATATTAGGTTTGTGTAAATAAGCTTTCTTTAGTTTTTCAACCAAACTGCGACCAGTTTTCAACATCCTTGCCTCTCTTTCACTCCTACGCTGTCGAATAGTGATAATATTTAAGCATTTGTCGTCTTTAACAATAAGTTCTATTATTTTTAATAGTATATAGAATATAATAATAAAACAATAAGTTCAATATAGACTCCATATAATAATAATGGAACAGTAAGTTCAATATTAACACACATTCGTCTACCTACCCTATTTATGTCTGAAAAAGTGAACATGGACATACTGTATACTGGCAACACAACGAATAAACGGATTATGCTTGTTCAGAGGAGTTATTGTTAATACGCCACACTTGTGTATATTCCATACATTGAAAATAAACTTGCCATAAGAATTAAACATATGTATAAAATCATCAGGTATCAGATGGTTATTGTTAATTTGTCTTAAGTTTCTTTTTTGTAAAAAGAAGTGTCCGCAAATACAGATGCGGAGTTATATTTTCTGTGTTGCGTTTTAAGCTTTGAATCAATGCAATGCTATGTCTTAGTTAAAACTCAAAAGCAGAAATATGTAGAATGGAAATACGTGAACAACTTTTTCAAACAACAAAGAAAGGTTTTAATATCAACAGAAAGACTCGTCAGGTTATCTTTGAGTACTGATAGTATAGAGTATTGAATTGTATTTGTAACAAACTTACGATATGTTAGTTTGTTGTACTGATTAAAAGCCTTTTGGCTCTTATTTGTCCAATATTTGAAGTAATTTTTTATCAGTGAATCGTTAACGAAATTAAATTTTATCTAAACTATATTTATATCTATCTATATTTAATCTAATTTACAAAACGTAAACGTACACACATTCCGATACATTTTGTATTCACGCATCACGTCGAGTACTTTACATTGAATTGTGACGCCTCACATTCCTCACACCCGACACATTCGCAAGCAAAATACTGACCTCAATTTTATTCAATTTGTAACTTTCGACCCCAAAACTTTCGTTATGCATGACTCTAACAGTAATTTGACTTTTATTGCTTTCTCTCCCGGATACTCGCTAAAAGGTTCATTTCTGCGGGGAAATGAAAAAGGCAAGAATAATTTTATATACAGATTGCCGTGTAAGTGGTTTAGGATCAAAAGTCGCGTAATTCAAGAGAAAATGTTTTATTTACAATGCTCAGGTACATTTTGTTATTTAAGATTTTTTTGAGGAAATCTCGTAATAGGGGTTGGGCAAAGTGAGTAAAATGTTTGGCCTATACAACGTTAAGCGGTCTCGGATGATTTGTGGGATTAAATATTTTATTTTAATACCGTTGATAATTAAACTTTTACCATTGCACATGAATAAAGAAAAAGAATGCAAACTACGCAAATTGGCCGCTTTCAGTAAGCGTTCAGTAAGTTTTCAGTAAGTTTAAATCGGTTCTGCACAGAGTGACGTCGCTTGTGCCCGCTGCAACCCCCGCGCATCTTGTCATTGACTAGTTAGGTACAAATAGCTGTGCATGTAGTAGTGAAGATTTCATTCTGTATCGTTCTTCATTCAAGTATAAAATCTGTCACCAAGCACGTAGTAGTGTGTTCCGGAAGCAGTCCTTGAGAGTAAGTAAAATTACATGAGGCCCAACAATTGTGGGTGATGATGATGATGATGTAGTCCTGACCGATTTCGGCCACAGCGACTGCTAGTTCTGGATAGGTATGCTGAATTTAGGGATTTAGAACTAGGCTCTGTTGTTCAACCCTTTGGTGCGCTCTCTGGTGGCTTGAGTACCCGATTTTTTGGAGAAGGTACGGGAGCACTTGGAGCATGTTAATATCCCGCTAATGTAATTGTAGGTGATGGCCGCTGGTGGTCGGGCCTTGAGCTCATCACGCTTTTTCTCAAGCTCCTCGTGGCGGGCGGCTTCGAAGCCATTCACCTGATTGGGGATGAGGCGACGCCATTCTCTCAACTGTGGGTTCACTAGAACGGGTGACAGGCGCAGCACAGTTTGTAACTAATGACGAAATGCATATGTTCTAGGCAGGGGTTACCGCTTAACATCACGTGGGTGTAGTGCCTTTTCGGACACAATCACATAAAAGAATGTGCCTCTCGGTTTTAAGTTTTTTTCTATCGCTACCTTGAATTCTATTTGGGATTATAAAAGATAAATAATCAGTGATAGAACATAAATATCTAGTAAGATTTTGAACATCCAAGTCCACAAACCACTTTCTTCCAAGTAAAAGAATATAAGTCTTTACATAAAGCACAAGTAAGAAGTGCATAGAAACCTCTTAAATATTTTATTCTTTGTAAAAAGAAATACAATCAAAATACACCACTTCAAGCTTTATGAAACTGTGGTCTTAAGATGAAACAAGACATTTTGTGTGACCATGATCATGGCACTATTCAGTGCCCTATGACATTTAACAGCTGGGAGCGCAAAATGAAATTGTCCAGCGGATGTAGGAAACTGCTCGGGCTGCCTTTATCAGGGCGCTGTCATGGTTCATAACTATAAATTCTTGGCTTCTTACCAAATAAGTATTGCCAGAGAAAGAACTTTAAAATCCATTAACATTATTTTATTTAATCAAATATAACTCAAATATAAATAAATCCCGTGGAAACTAATTAGTCATTTATGGTTTGAAAAATTAAGTATGGCAAAGACGAGCAATATAGATATCGACCCTAATTGTTTATGCCAAATTTTTACAGAAACTAACTTTTTATCGGTAGAAATAAAATATTATCTCAATAATTCTATTTTATTTCAAAAAAAATTGAAAATTTACAGTAGACAAAGACAAATACTTAACAAATTGAACCTAGGTCACGTGTTACTCGCGATACGCTGGACTCAATTTATGGACACAGTTCGTTACAGATTTTGGGAAATACTTTATAAAAAAAACATTTAGTTGGCACAATGCTAATCCCCTATTATATTATACCCAAATCATTCGACAAAATGTTCACAATACATCAATAGGCACTTAAGGACATATAGGTGAGATTGTAATGGCATGATCACCCGTGGGGTGCCCGGCTATAATGTCACCCTCCCATTGCTACCTGTGTGTGTCGTAAAAGTCGACTAAAAGTAAAATGCCAGAACGTGGGCAGCAGCGCCTTCCGAGGATCCGTTATTTTTAAATGCGATCCCCAAGACGCCTGCCAAGCGTGGGAATTATGGAAAACCCCCCTTAATGGGGGAGGCTGTGTTCAGCAGTAGACAATCCAGCTGATACAGGTAACAAAGATTTCCTATTGGATATGACACCATCCCAAAGTCTTGTAAATAGTAAACTCTGGCAATATTACCCATAACCACAAAATACCTAGCAGTATGATTGCTGTCGCTTTCGCGCTGACCTCTCTAATTTTTCAAAACAACATGGCAATGCTCCAAGATAAATAGCACGGTATTCCGATAGTGAATACATTTCTAGATTTATGAACGCCTGGTAGGGTCAACTGGCATTGTGTAGGTTAAAACAGAATTTTCGTTTGAGATTTCAGACTAAATGCATGCATTTTATATCCGGTATAATTATATCTCGGGGTATTTATATTTTGATATATTCACAAAGAACTAAGATTTCGGTCAAGAACACGCCTATATTGTAGTAACATATTTCAATTAATATGTTTTGGTTTTTCTTTTAAATAAATCGAATCAAATGTTAAAAGCTTTTACTATGTGGTTTATTAATAAAAAAATATGGAACCATCTAAAAGCTATAATAGCATGATAATCGTACTCAGAGCCCCAAGACACAGGCTCTCGCCTAGTTTGGGTCTCAAAGTTTACTTGTATATCTTATTAGGTAAGCTCATATAGAAATTGTAAAACATATACTATATTTTTGTTGTATGAAAAACTTATTGTTATTAATTTATTATTATAGCTGCTATAATTCATGAAGACCTTACCTAGACCTAGTGCCAAAAGTATGCAAGCATAGTTTGCTATTGTTTTAACTAAGAACTACATGTTGTACAGATTGTTTTTTCAATATGATGTTATAGTTCAAGGTTGACTCGTTAAGGTAAGGTCAATATCATATGTTTTTAATCCATGGTGCATGGGCCTACAGTTGTCCATGCGATAATTGGTCGTCGCGAAGGTCCTACGGGGATTGTCATTTTAATTGGTGTCTTCAGGTATATTTATGTTATATATGTTATATGATTACTAAATATGAAACCAAAACTGAAAAATACAACATAATTTTTACTCTGATAGCTTTTATACTCAAGATCTAGTTTAATTTATTTTTAGGTTATTTTGATATAATTTGTGGCCCACTCAAAACTTATATATATGACATCAACTGTCACTTTCACAACGGTCTCACCGATTACTTATCTATGGTTATCTTTAGGGTTCCCGTACCTTCCTCAAAATGGAACCGTTATAGGTTCACTTGTTGTCCGGTCAATACCTTTTTTCTCAGAAACTGGTGAGAATATCAAGTTGAAAATTTATATAAAATATCTGGCTCTACGGTGTCTTTTAGCTACAAAAATTAAAGTTGTGAGTCAAGGCAATCAAAATTATGACTGTGTGTATCGTACATTTTGTGATTTCACAAAAGAATCAAAACCTTGATGGTATTTCCCGTTTACCTGGAATTAATTATCAGTACTTCAGTACTAATATTATAAATGCGAAAGTAACTCTGTCTGTCTGTCTGTCTGTCTGTCTGTCTGTTACGCTTTCACGCCAAAACTACTGGACCGATTTGAATGAAATTTGGTACGGAGATAGTTTGAGACCCGGGAAAAAACATAGGATAGTTTTTATCCGACTGCGCAAAAAGAGGTTCATGTTTTCGCGCAATAACCGACATACGCGCGGGCGGAGCCGCGCCCGGAAAGCTAGTGTAGAATAAGAAAATATTGGAACATATTGTCATTTTATAGATCATGCACAGATAGCGCTCGGGCAGCCGCTCTATGCACAAAGCTTTAACAAAATATATAAAGATGAGGAGATGATTACTAAACAGTTATGTTTACTCCTAGATGTAGGTAGTTACTAATCTATGTAAAAAACATAAAAATTTACATTCTCCGACTACTTAGGTATCATTTGACATACCTCTTATACTCGTATTTCTTAATGCCTAATACTCATCAACTTCAGTTGCTACAAAAGTAACTAAAACTTTAACAAATAAATCAACTTGCAACTTCGTTCATACCACACCAGTCAAGCATTCAATATACGAGAAGTGCAGCAGCTGTTGCCATGGCTATTGAAACAGTTCAATAGTCGGTAAAAGTTGGAATAGTTTGTAAAAAGCGGTGTATAACTGCTGAGCCGGAATCGGTTCGTGGCAGGCTTGAACGAGGTGCGTCGACACTTCAGACAGTTACCGGTCTACTTCTTTTGCAGCTCTGGGGCCATTAAAGGAGTAGGCTAGATTTTGAAATAAATATAATGAACAATATAAATAGAACGTAAATAGAACGTACTCTTGGAAGCCTTGAGTATTGTAAGCGACTATTACATTAGCAATGTCGCATTTTTAAAACCTAAAGAAGCATACATGTAGATAAAAACTGTCTACAAGATAAATAAAAAGTTGAGTAATTAATAAAATTTAGTGGATGTCCCCTCGCATTCAATTATACTGTGTAATGGATATTCTAATAAAACGAATCGAGGTGTCACTAACAACAACCAATTTTATTAATTTAACAAATTTTTTTGCTAAGGTAGTCACTAGCCCTGTGGGATACTCGGTTACAATGTTACTCCGCTATTTCATTCCTTGTGAGTCGTAAGAGACGACTAAGGGGTTTTACTCTTTTGCTAAGGTAGTCACTAGCCCTGTGGGATACTCGGTTACAATGTTACTCCGCTATTTCATTCCTTGTGCCTCGTAAGAGACGACTAAGGGGTTTTACCTAATTTTTTTTAATTTTTAATTTTTTAAGTCAACCCTAATAGCATTTTATCAATAACCCTGTATTTATTCGTAGCCCTTATAATACCAAGATACTTATAATATATAGACGGCAAGCAGCAGCGTCTTCTGAGCAACTACTATTAAACTGCACTCCTCAAGACACCTGCCAAGCGTGAGCCTAATAACAATCTTTTAATGAGGGGAGGGTGTATTCAGCAATGGTCGATATAGCTGTCACAGCAGTTACTAGTACCAAACAGGTGTGAATTAAGTATGGTAATCACTATACAACGATATGTAAAAAAATATATCATAGGTACTATTTAGTTGTGGTATTAACTACCACTATAGATAAGAACTAAGTTTTTTCATATAGTGATTATTACTAAATGATTTTCGAATATACAAATAATCGCGAATGAATTGATGCGATCAGCGGAATTTTATCATTGATTACGAGAATTGCCTGTTATTATTTGAGAACACATACTGCACCGACATCACATGGTTAAGATAGTTGATGATAATCTATCCTTTTTTTGCAACACTGCAATATCGAAAATACGTATCCTGCACCGCTCACGTGGTTTTTTTTTTTTTTTTTTTTATGCCTGATAGTTTAGCCTTTGACCACTATCTCACCTGATGTTAAGTGATGATGTGGTCGAGGATGTTGTTCAGGCTAACCTAGAGTTACTGGCTCTCAAGGACAGCTGCCGGAACACACCGTTAGGTGCTTGGCGACAGATTTTCAACTTGAGGTTGGTAGCTAGCCAGGCGGACATTCGCAAAGTGTCCTACCACCATGCAAAACCAGATCCAGCCTAACATTTCTTCTCTAATAACAAAAAGAACAATCAAATTCATATTTTCCTACAACACAATAAGGCTACATGAAGCATTATTAAAACCATTATTTGGAAAGGAATTATATTCATACATTGCTTGTAAGTACATGAATATAATTCCATGGTCTACAAACCTTGTAATTATATTTATAACCTAGATACAAAACACTTACTGTTTATTACAACTGAATAAAATAACCCAATATGCTATCGAATGTATAAAATATCTCTTAAGCTAATCCGACTTCATCTAATCAGTATAAGTTTATAATTGCATGAGCTCGTTATAACAGCAGTGTAGCTCGTTAAACATACAACTGCGCCTTCAAAACAAACTCGATTTACTCGTAAACTCGCATAAATACGTGGCAATGAACGCCCTACATACAGCCACGGGGATCATTCTTCCAGTACTTTATTTCACTTATGAAGTTGGAGAGTCTTAACAGTTTTAAGTAAACACCGAGTTCGTCTCAGTTACAAGTTTACGTGCGCTAAACAAGTCTCGCGGAAGGTAGCCATTCAATCACATTGTTAGAATAAGAATGTTGAAATTATAATAAAACTATAGAAATATTTTTTTAAAAGAAAGATAGTTTAATGTTTTTGTCGAATAAGTATTCATTTATTCTAGGTAAATAACTAAAGAATTTTAGTTGCAAGCCCGGTAAAAAAATAGCGTTATAAGTTTGCAACCCTTCTTTGTGAATGTGTTTTCTGTCATGGAATCGAAGCGTTGTTGGCGAAACAATTTTTAAATATATGTAATTGTCTTTTTGCAATTCTAATTGTAATGACAATATGCGTGATGGTATGTTGTTTTCGTGTAATGTTAAAAATTTGTTTTATCTACTTATTTATGCACTATTAACATCTGATTCAATAGGTTCTCGAGCAGGATTGATATAAACAGCTACTAAAAAAGTATATATTAGTAAAATTGTATCATAATTAATTATCAACTTGCTAATAAATATTTTCTTTGACATCGTCAATGACCATAAAAGATAGTGTTTTTGAAATGAAATTCTCGTGAGTTTCACACATATTTAAATATTATAAATAAAACCGGCAAAAAACACTCACGTTGGGGATCGAATGTCAAATCATCAGTCATCGAATGTCAAATCATCAGAAAAATCATCAGTGCCCGTCGGGAGCTCGCAGACGCAGCTTTGCACTCACCCTGATGATGAGTATCTGATATGCTCGAAACCCGGGTCGACGTATTCGATCCCCAACGTGAGTGTTTTTTGCCGGTTTTATTTATAATATTTAAAAAGATAGTGTTGTTGAAAATATCGTTTTTTTTTTGTTCATAGGCTAGCCTTTGACCACTATCTCGCCTGGTGGTAAGTGATGATGTGGTCGAAAATGTTGTTCAGGTTAACCTAGAATTAGAAGCCCTCAAGGACAGCTGCCGGAACACAACGTTAGGTGCTTGGCAACAGATTTACTATTTGAGGGTAGCCAGCTAGGATAGCCAGCTAGGCGGGCATTCGCAAAATGCCTTAACACAATGGTATAACGACTGCCATCCTGAGACAACAACCGGGACCGATGGCTTAACGTGCCCTTCGAAACACGGAAGCGCTCAGTAGTAATGCCACCAGCGGTCACCCATCCAACGAGATGGACGTTGCTTAACTTTGCTGATCGGTTCAGAACGGCTAAGCAAACTCCGCTACGAGCGCTTCAAACTTAAAAAAGATTTTGTTATGATAGAATATCGTATATCACCACTATTCATGGCTACCACAATGCGTTAGAATATACTGTAAACTTTTACCCGTGTATACTGTCGCTATAAACATGAGGCGCTTACACCAAGTTTCGACAAAGTACTTTGTCAATTTTAACATGGTGATCTGTGAATTTATATGAGTAGGTAATATTGAACAAAACTCAAAATTTTCACCTACATAGTTCTTTGACACAATCATAAAACCTACTAATGTATTTGAATACCCAAGCTTGATAAAGATCAGTTAAACACCAATGAAAATTAAAAAAATAAAAGTACATCGCATGGTGATAGGGCATTTTGCGAATGCCCGCCTGGCTAGCTACCACCCTCAAGTAGAAATTCTGTCGCCAAGCACATAAAACAGTGGGTTCCGGCAGCTGTTCTTGAGAGCCAGTAATTCTAGGTTAGCCTGAATAACATCTTCGACCACATCATCACTTACCACCAGGTGAGATAGTTGTCTACTTGGCGATAGGTTTTCTACTTGAGGGTGGTAGCAAGCCAGGGAGGCATTCGCAGTATCCTACCACCATGCTGGAACGACTGCCACCGTAAGACAACAACTAAGACGGACGGCTTAGCGAGCCCTTCAAAGCACGGAAGCGCTCTGTAGTAATGTCACCAACGGTCACCCAATCAAGTCATGACAGCGGCGGACGTTGCTCGACATAGCTTTACTTAAAGTAATAAAAAAGAAAACAAGTTGAGTTTCGTGTTTTATTTTCATGTGATTATTATATAGTAAAGACATAAAGTAATATTAGTCTTAATATGTAAACTATGGTAACGACTGAATCGCTCACTTTTCTTAATTCGTTATCAACAAGAGCAATTTGCAGGCATAAGTTCGTCTAAGGAAATATTGCCACCATATCCATACCTATTTCTTCTGCCCAGTAGTAACGTTCGCAGTACTATGTTTATATTGACGGTGCCGGTGAAATAATAGGCATTTAATACTTAACTACTTTATGTGTTAGGGTGATACCCGCAGTGCCTCGCTCTGCCTATAAGAGATGCAGTTCGTCATAAGTGCCTAGTTGCATCTCTTATAGAGCAGTGCTTACCGCTTAACTCCAGTTGAGCCTCGAACTTGTTTCACCACGCTACCATACAAAATCAATTTTTATTATTATAATTACTTAACTAGTGTACCTACTCTAAGTTATCATCATACAATTATGCCAAATATTTACAAACCTGCATACACGGTTAGTGACTGAAATAAAATGTGAGCATAAAAATGTTTCAGGTCAAAGCGCAAAAAATTTCACCACCATCATTCTAGCAAGCTATGCTATTCACAAACGCTTATTCGATGCGGATGACCCCGGATCACCATAAAAGAATGGGACAAAACGCCCGGATTGCAAAAAGACCGTCTAAAGAAACGCCCCCGTGATGCGTCAATGATGTTTGTTCTCCTTAAAAGCCTCTCCCAAGTATGGCTTTGGGGCGGTGACGTTATAAACAGTAAGTACTGTTTACTGGTCTTACTTGTTTATTTATTTATTAGGCACACAAAACAGGACAGTGTCAATTAAATTACAACAATTTACAATATGTATAAGGTTTTGGACTGGACAATGTCCCTAAACTATGTGTACACAGCATGACTACATATTTAAAACAGTTTAAAACAAATTTAGAAAAAACAGTTTTTATTAAATTTGATAAAATTACACGATATCGGTATTGTTACACAAATTGTAATAAATGTCAAGTCACTTCAGAGTGTGACTTGGTGTCCTCTCAGTAGAGAGGATGGCCAAAGTATCTTTTTTTAAATTTATAATAATCACGATTGAAATATCCACATCATTGTTGTGATTTTCAAGAATTTCGTTATATTGGCGACACATACGGACAGTGGGATTATAGTATGATGTATTATTAATATATACTTGTAAAACAAATACATTTAAGTGAGGATGGCGCAATCTAGGTGTAATTGTTATGGTGCTTATGTTCCACCCACGCATAACATTGCAGTAAGTTTTTTTTAAATTCTTGTGTGATTGTCATGGATCAAGCACGAGGCCCACCTGATGTTATGCGGATTAACCTCTGCCTATAACAGATAGTATTTCGTCATGTGATGAATTGCACTGCGCCCGTCACATTGAGGCAGATAAGTGTGCCTGTAATTTTTTTCTGGTTCTCATAAGGACTGCTGACGGAACACACTGTTAGGTGCGAGCATTAGCAAAATTGCCCTTTCACTATGCGGTGAAGACCAAGCCGGCGGTGAGGCTCGAACCAAGGACCTGCGGCACGGCAGTCCATAGCTATAACCGCTCGGCCTTAATGCTTCAACTGAATACTCAATAATCTTATGAACTTATATAAAGTTTTCAACCATACGACTTTGTAAGTAAAAAAGCAAGCACGAAAGTTTCGACTAGTCGGCTCTAATTAAGTATGTAGGTACTTTAGTTTTTTTGCACAACTTTTCCTCGATTCCCACCAAAGTAGCAGTTTTACTATCAAACCATTTTCATTTTATCACTACAAAGCATAGTATCGCTTGAAAGGCTTGTTAAGTCGCGCGGCTGCCCGCGGCTCGTCCATTTTCGACCTTGTTTCTATCACTACAATGTATAGTATAGGATTCACGGTGATGGTCCACGGGCAGACGCTCGGCCACCCGCTGCGCCGCGGGAAAACACGACTTATGCAAGTCTTGCTAGCAATACTATACAGTTTTTGGACAGTGACAAAATCGAAAATGTTTTGACAGAAAAACTGGTGGCCGCTGCCACTTCGCGAAAATGTTTTGACACAAAAACTGGTGGCCGCTGCCACTTCGCTTAAGTCAAAAACAAGTGAGTTCTGCTTTGACGTAATAAATCGAAAGCTACTATGAAAAATTTCAATGAATTTGAGTTAGGGCTATAAATTAATGTTGAAGGTAAAACCTTCGTATGTATTTTGCATGCAGTAAGGAAGGAATGATGTAAAGCCAGCTAAGATCAACGGATTGATGTGAAAGCATAATTATATAAAGTAAATGCATTTGAGTGGTATTTTATTAAAGAAGTAATAAACCTAGGTACTATATAAATATATATGTAGTATTAGAGACATACTATTCAAGCATTATGTTATAATGTTTGTGCGACAATTTCTGTTCTATTCGGGCACAAATTCAGGTCAAAATGGGATTTTTGACTAATCTCGTCGTTTCGATCAAGTTGCATCGATCATGGGCGCCCGTGAGAGTTGAACTCAAGAGCCAGCTAGTGTGAATGAATTTATGTGTTACATTATAATATATATATCAAAAACATTTCATCATCAGTCACATCGTCGCTTAGAATTGTTTCTCACAAATATTTATGGACAATCATAGGTTTCGCAGTTATAATATACAAAATGTCCTGATTCCAGCTGCCGAATGTGTCGAATTCCCTTTAATTAAAAGTAGTCGTTAAATACAACATGTTCTAACCCAGTAAAGTTCTAAACAACAACAGTAAATACATTCAACTCATTTGATATAACTTTATTGCTTGTTTTATATAGGTAAAATCTACGAATAAATATTTATTCGTAGGGTTAAGATACAGTAATAAAGTTGAGTATCAAAATTTCGCTGGGCTATTTGTATGGAGATTCCAAAAGATTCTAAATATATCCTATTATACCTGATAACGACAGTTTCAAGCTAGTGTACATGAATTAAGTTATAATCATAGAACTATATTTTTTTGGTGAATCTGATTAGATTGCTGTTTACGTCAAATTTTGTTAGCTACTTTTATAGATTTTGGATATATATTTTACCGTAATTATAAACTATTTTGCTCAAACTGTTATTATTCAGAATATTATCATTACCTGTAAAATGAAGGTTTGTGGCTAGTTGGTTTGGGTATTGCAACCGAACTTTGATTATTTAGGCAATTCATGGCAGGTACAGAATATCTGATGGTATTGAATAATTTACTACTACTCGTATGTATTTATTATCATATTATCATTTAATGTTGATAGGCTCACCTTTGACCACTTTCTCACCTGATGGTTTGTGATGATGTGGTCGATGCTGTTTTCAGGCTAACCTAGAATTACTAACTCTCAAGGACAGTTTTCACCAGTTATAACCAAGAGTGAATAAGTAATAGCGAAGCGGAAATATCAACTAACTGCCATGCCGCAGGTCCATGGTTCTATCCGACCCGCATGATCTTCTTCACAGTTGATAGTAGAGTAGAGAGGCACTCGGGGCTAGTCTAGATAATATAAAGGACTTTGATCGGGTGTGGCCCAGAGCACTTTTGTTAAGCTAAAATCTTACGCCATACACGAGGATTTATCCATATGGATCGCCAGCTTCTTATCTGATCGGTTCTTGAAAAGGAGAGTCAATATAGTCCTTAAAAGGTCGGCAACGTATTTGTGATACTCTGGGTGTTAAAAATGTCTATGGGCGACGGTGATCGCTTTCCATCAGACGGCTCGTAAGCTTGTTTGTATATAATGCTTTTTATTTTAACAGAGAAATGTCATATTTCCAGGTACCTATATTAAGTTTGACCCCTTTAGTACAGCTCTTTTGCAAAATTCATTCTTAGCTGACGTTTCCTTTCTATAAACTATCTACTTCATAGGACTTTCATACAAACTATGCGCCCCTATTTAACCCACTTAATTCGACCCTGTTGCAAAATTGTTGTTATATGACGATATAACCACTTACCCACCTACTTACTTGCTGAATTTCAGCTTCATATGTCAAGTATTTCTCGAGATTTCGCGTTTAGTAAGTGTATGACCTTTTCCTTTTATTATTTCTAATCATTCAGAAAAAAATATTCTAAATCTACTTATTGGAACTGTAACATGTTTTTATTATGCCATACGTACCTTGATAAAAACATACCTTAATTACATATATATATACTCGGACTACACATGATTTAAATGTTGTAGAAATTTATCAGTGTACTAAATGATACCAAAATTTACATGGGCCTATTGAATATGCCGTTATAAAATTTCTAAACCACAAAACAAAAACAATTTATTTAATTACATTTTTTTAAATATAAGAATTAGAATAAGAATAATTTATTATCAAAAACTCCAATTATACTTACTACACTATACGTACATGATATGAGTAATATAAAATATTCTTTTTTGATATATGACACTGCAAAAGATTTATTTTGATTCACCATCGCTTTATATTGGATGAACTCAGGTCACATTATTCAGCCATGTAGTACAGTTTGGTAGTCAGTAGCCAGGGATCCGCTGAGCTTTTAATATTTATTGCAGTATTAGTTTGTTCCGGCATCCGACGACTAAATTTTGCCAAAGCTGAAGTTTATAAATAATTTACTGTACTTCAACTGTAGCTTGAAAAGGTCCAGTGTTAAATTAATTATAAGTTTAGAATATTTATAGAACTCAGGCCATTAAGACAAAATATATGATTTTATTATTGTCATCTACAGATGCAGTTTATGTTGGGTTCGATTTGTAGTAAAAATAACTATTTTCACTATTTTACCGATCTGGAATATATCTCAGAAGTATGAAATTAATTACTAACAGTTATTATCAACCTTCATCAAATATCTATCAAAAGAACGGCGTTCTCACCTCGATGCGATTTTTGATTGTTTTTTAACTGGCATAAGTTTTAAACCAATTTGAATGATTCTTCTAATTCTACGCTCAATGTTCTGAAACTGTTAAAAGTTTAACTTGTCCTAAAAGTTTCAATAATTATAGTACAGGTTTTTTTTGTTATTGTGACGGAAACCTCGAGACCTACCTGATGTCAAGCAGACTAAAATCTGCCTATAACAGATGCATTTCGACACAAGTGACGAATTGCTCTGCACCCGTTACCAGTACTGCTTTCTACTGCTAGGCGGTAGAAATTTACGGCTATATTGTGTTACGCTTTGAAGGATGCCGCGTGAAATTACCGGCACGAACTTTATGCCCCAGGTTAATAGTGCATTGCGGTTCGTCATTTGTGACGAAAAGCATTTGTTAAATGTAGAGGTATATAGCAAATTCGGCTGGTTCCGTCACAATACCATAATATACTGATTTCAACAAATTTTTATCCAGGTACCAGAGATTCAATAGATATGTTTTATTTATTAATTCTTCTTCTTTCGAGTAGGCACGACCGTTGTATCAAATTTTGCTTGACCAGAAAGCAATATTATAATTTATTTATTGCCGATAGACTAGCCTTTGACCACTAACTGACTTGCTGGTAAGTTATGGTGTGGTCGAAGATGTTGTAAAGGCTAAACTAGAGTTATTCGCTCTCAAGAACAGCTGCCGGAACACACCGTTCAATGTTTGGCGACAGCTTTTCTACTTGGTAGCTAGCAAGACTGGCATTCGCAAAATGTCTGACCACCATGCGATTATTGAATTATATAACGATTGCCATCCTAAGAATACAAACGACCGCTCGACGTGCCATCCGAAGCAAGGAACCGCTCAGTAGTAGTGCCACTAACGGTCACCCATCCAAGTCATACTGCAATGGATGTTGCTTAACTTAGTTGATTGGTTGAGAATGACATAGTAAGCTACGGCTGTACGAGCGCTACAAATTCGCTTCAAATTTTGGATGACGGTAGCGATCCACATATGCTATTTAAGAGGATTATATAGCGCGTACTTCTCCATACAAAAAGAAAAAGCTCTTTTCTACCTCTTAATATTGGCCGATTTCGGTGATTTTTGTGTTCATGTATTGAACATATCATTGACTAGGCTTGTACGTTTTATTTATTCCAGATTTCTAAATAACTTTAAAGTTCTAACTTTAAAGTTATCAAGAAAGCAGAATATGCTTATTATTAAAAGGTAGAAAAGAGCTTTTTCTTTTTGTACGGAGAAGTACGCGTTATATAATCCTCTTAAGCGTTATGAAACAATCGACATGTAACTTGTTTTGTATGAGCTTAAGATCAGACCGGCCTACTGCTTTCAATAAATATCTTAAAATAAGTGAGCAGAAAACATGTCTATGTAATTTCGTAATTTTTTTGTCTCTGGGACCCTATTCATTTTCACGCGGGTTATTGTAAACAGTATGAAAATTTAAACGGGTGTCTTTCCCCTCGTTTCAATTACATCTCTATGCTCTCAGTTGATATAACTGGTACCTTATTATGGTTAAACGCCCTCTGTATTAACATAATTATTCTTGGAGTTATATAGCTGGCGGGTTGGCAAGAGTAAAATTTTAAGTAATCCTTCTGCTTTGGCTTCTTTTTGAGGACGTGATCACCGCATTGTTTATAAGACGAGCTATTTATGAACGTTTAATTTGGCCTTTTGGTTGTTCAGAGCTTTTACCGCAACATATTATCGAAGTTTGTGGAATAATAATGTCTACGCACGTCATTTCAATGCTGTTTTTATTGATCTTTAAACACCAGTCTTGAATTAACATTAGACGGTGTTGTGTGAAATATGGGATCTTGTGCAAGTGCTGCTACTACATAGTGCAACTACATATTTTTTTTATCTGTGATATGTTAAGGTGGTATGTAATTCTTTCCACAATAATAAGTTACATCCATGTTATCTCCCATAGGGTGACAGGAAAAAAATTGTTCACCCCACCCATATCTGCGATCCCTAAAACTCCTGCCAAGTGAGGGGATTATGAAACCCATAGAACCCCATGGAGGAGGCCTTTGTACAACAGTAGGCGTCATGGTTGTAATGTTAGAACTAACATTTCATACCCATATCCTGCCTTTGAGGTGATGTCAACAGTTCATTCAGTGACAATTATATAAACAATAAAATTGGCTACTAGCAAAAATAAGAATCTATGGCTATATTCAAACATCATGAAAATTATCATATGGAAAGTAATTACGTTGTTGGCGGTTGCTATACTGTAGCTAAATATGTATGGCTGGAGCCCTGTAGACACAGGTTCCAATTTCGGTAGTACCCAATTATTACTCCAAGAACAGAATTCACTACACTATGTCTTCCAAAGTTCATCGGTAAATATAATAACGTAAATGTTTTCCCGTTGGTTATAGCGCCTATGGCTACCTGACTAAAGCCACGCGCGTTAATATTCTCTCATTGACTATATATATTTTTTTTTATTTTTTTTTATGCCTGATAGGTTAGCCTTTGACCACTATCTCACCTGATCGTAAGTGATGATGTGGTCGAAGATGTTGTTCAGGCTAACCTAGAATTACTGGCTCTCAAGGACAGCTGCCGGAACACACCGTTAGGTGCTTGGCGACAGATTTTCAACTTGAGGGTGGTAGCTAGCCAGGCGGGCATTCGCAAAGTGCCCTACCACCATGCATATCCGCTACCTATATCATCATCCTGTTTAGGTACTCTATATAATGGGAGCGGATCCCAGTCATGTATGTACGGATGTTTTGGCAACAAATCTGTGTTGATAGTTTTTTCATATCTGTTTGATTTAAAAGGATATAAAACGAAAGTCAAATATATTCAATTCTTTTTTTGAATTCCACCTCAAAAAGTAACGAATTTCAAATCTACCTTTAGCTTAAATGTCACCTCCACCTAAAAGTATAATTTATTCAAACTTCTACATATTTTTAACAATGTTTTAGCCGTAGCTGTACGTATTGCCGCCACGTTGTAGTGCGGATTGATATTAAACTTTATTCAATTCATCTTTTGTTTTATTTTTCGTTACAATTATTTTGACCTGAATGCCCGCTTAAAAGTGGTGTTGTTCATTAACATTGAGTTTCAATTATTATGCTTTGAATAAATATTGTCTGCCTTTACTCAAAGTTATGACCATACATGTTCAATACACACGTGATTATCATCGAAGATTTTGCAAAACTATTTAAAGATCTATATAACAATGTTAAATTGGAAATCAGATGCCATAAAAATATAACGCCTATTCGCTTGTAACAGAAGTGAAATAAGAGAGAAAAATGATATCCTTAGGATGTAACAGGAAGATTAAATGTCGCACCTGCTGGCTCTTATAACGACGCGCCTCTATTGAATCACACGGTTCATTTCAATTATTCAATCGATATCAATTTGTTGAAGCCTTTTCCGGCTTTGGCATTTTGGCCAGCAGGAATAAAGAAGGGAGTATACACAACGATAATACAAAAAAAAAAATATGAACCTCTAGTGACCGAGCTTGCTTAGTCGTTCTCAATCGACCAAATATGTGAGGCGACGTCCACTGCGGTTATAATTTGAAGTTTAGTGGCATTTGTTACAAAGCGCCTCCGTGCTTCGGCGAGCACGTTAAGCTGTCGGGCCAAGTCATTGTCTTATAGGATGGAAGTCTTGTAGGACGTTACAGCATGGTGGAAGAGTATTTTGTGAATACCCGCTTAGCTAGAATTATGTACCACCTGCATAAGCTCTTCCAATATTGATACTTTTGACCACATAACATTATAAGTTGACTTCCGCTTTTATTTGATCATCTTCCAATATTTGTTCACTAGCATTAAAATCTCAACCACATAATGCAGGTGTAAAATGTATTTTTTAGAACAAATTGTACCCGCTGTCATGCAGTAGCTAAAAAGGTGGTGGAAAAGGTATTTTGGCACAGTAGTTAATTGCGGTAAAATCATGGTAATAATTGCGGTAAAATTATGGTAATAGTTATTTGTTATAATAGTTGTTACTTGGTGCGAGTACTTTTTGTTAAAACCTGAGGGGAATCTCATATTTAACCACGAGCGCAGCGAGTAGTTCACAAATAGAATGCTGAGCGTAACGAAGGCTTTAAAGGTACGAGACGCAAAATATCTCTGCCGCCGAGCCAAACACACTATTTTTCACCTCACTACAGCGAGTAAAATGCTAGGTACAGTTTTAATAATTTAAGTACATTAGTGTTCATTTATATTGACATTTAATAGTACTTACGATCACTTACTACTATCGGAAATATAGACAGAAAATATTTTTTTAGATAGATTATTGTCATAGAGGTTCGAAGTTTGAAAACCATTTCCACGCTAGCGGATAAAAATCCCTTTTGCACGCAGATTTCGAATGATAAACAACTCCTTCCGAGCTTTAACATTGGCATTTGTTAGAAAAACGCACTAGTTGTCTACCCCAGCGATCTCGAGATTAAAAAATGACCCTATCGGCACACCACCACAGATGCATGTGATTGAAATAATTACAATACTGGTACCACCTCACGCTATGTTTTGCTAAATCTACAGCAGACAGACACTCCAATTTCCCTGTACACATTCTCTCCGGGAGCACATGTCGGTGGTTTATTTTCCAGCAGAGCCGCAGTCAGGGCCCGAAAGGCGCGTAATGAACGAACGTTGAATAAAACACATTTTTTCCTGTACAGTCTAAAACTGTTGCTACATTATTTTCGATCGGTTTGCGCTGTGGCAATTCGAAATATTTTTCTAAAGAAGGTTGATTTCAAGCAGACGACAAGATGTAAAACTGCATTGCAGAAACATTCGTAATATTTAATATTATGACATAATTTATGGCGTTTTCAAGTTCACAAATTTAACTCTTGAACTTTGCTTTGCAATTATAATAACTTAATTTCTGCATCACTTTTCCTCTACCGGGCTAGAATACGTAAGAATACACGGTTATATTGTGCGGATAGACATTCCTCCTATCCGCACAAAGCGGTTTGCATCCACCAGTATAATACGATAAGCGAAGGAATGGGACACCCTCCCAGCGTCCTTGTTTCCTGAGAGCTATAATCCGGAAGTTTTCAGGTTAATAGTGAATAGGTATATTCTATGGTATCTTGAGTGCTCTACCGTCGACCGCGTCCTGGCTTAAAATTAGAAGAGATCGCGGTCAAATGCTTGTCTATTCGCTATAAGAAAATTTTGTTTGTTAGGGAAACTAAACGTATGGTATAGTATAGTATAGTATAGTGTAGTGTAGTGTAGTGTAGTGTAGTGTAGTGTAGTGTAGTGTAGTGTAGTGTAGTGTAGTGTAGTGTAGTGTAGTGTAGTGTAGTGTAGTGTAGTGTAGTGTAGTGTAGTGTAGTGTAGTGTAGTGTAGTGTAGTGTAGTGTAGTGTAGTGTAGTGTAGTGTAGTGTAGTGTAGTGTAGTGTAGTGTAGTGTAGTGTAGTGTAGTGTAGTGTAGTGTAGTGTAGTGTAGTGTAGTGTAGTGTAGTGTAGTGTAGTGTAGTGTAGTGTAGTGTAGTGTAGTGTAGTGTAGTGTAGTGTAGTGTAGTGTAGTGTAGTGTAGTGTAGTGTAGTGTAGTATAGTATAGTATAGTATAGTATAGTATAGTATAGTATAGTATAGTATAGTACAGTACAGTACAGTATAGTATAGTATAGTATAGTATAAGTATAGGAATTAATAGTTTTAAAAATACCTTATATACTATAAACTTTATAGAAATGTTTTCTATGATCTGTTTTTAATATATTTTACTAGAATTTTGTTTTGTCATATGTTTAATTATTATTTTCACTTTGTAATACTTTATTAACAAAACACAACAAACTTTAAACACATCCATAGGTAGTCCAAATACTCCAGCTTGCTGTTTGTTTTATATTTTTTAATAGCTGAAATGCTTTGACCACTATCTCACCTAGAATTACTGGCTCTCAAGAACAGCTGCCGGAACACACCGTTAGGTGCTTGGCGACAGATATTCTACTTGAGGGTGGTGTTGCCATGCGGGCATTCGCAAAATTCCCTAACACCATGCTATAACGAGTTAACGTGCCCTCCGCAGCACGGAAGCGCCCAGCTGTAAAGTCACCAGCGGTCACCCATCTAACTCATAACCGCGGCTGGACGTAGCGAAGCTATATTTTTGGAAAGCATTCAAATTTATATTAAATATATAAATAAAGTTCACTTAATTGCCTAAGGTCAACTGAAACTAACGAAGTTTTTTCTATTACTTAATTTTCGATAATATCGTAGGCAGCCTATCATTTGAGCGCAGCAAAGTAAAATGTAGGCGGGAGTTGATCTGCTTAATCAGCAAAAACGTTACGTATGAAAAGGGTCTGAAACCTAGACGTAGGTTGGGTCCAGATGAATAATGTGAAACTCCAAGCCCGAATTTATTTTATTTTTTGACAGGCACTTTTTTAGGACAGCTTATATTTCAATATCAAACGTAATTTGAATCGGAATTGTGGTGTATTTATTTTAAAAAGACTAACAACTACTTACCCACCATGACGGGTTATAATATTATTATAATGTGTGTCAGTAAGATTAGGCAATTTTAAGTCTTTTGTAACTTTAGTCAGAAAAGTCGTCCATTTTAAGATATCATCCGCCGACCCTTATTCTACTCATAGTGGGTTGGTGCGTTAAGATATCTGGCCTCAAATAATATTAAATTAACTAGTAGTTACATTTTTACAGTTCGTTTTTATACCGGATGTCAATTATTTCTGATAAACTTAACAAAATCTCTTAAATTCAAATTAATGTAAAAAAATGGCTTCGTTTTAATCGCCGGTCGTTTTGCTGACGGCAACCTATCTTGGGATTGCTCTCGTTGATATATACCCTTTTATGTAAGAAGGGTATTCAAATAGTTGGTAGCCCTATTTTGCTGCAGTTGCCACTATTGATCCCCAGCCGCCTGCCAAGGGTGGGGATTATGGCAAATACCCCCTACATAGGGGAGGCTGTGTTCAGCAGTGGACGATACGGCTGATACAGTACAGTATCTCTCACAGGCATGTCACTATTCACCTGAAACTGTGGCATGCTGCTCATATGCTTGTTATGTCCCTTTTACTCTCCCTTGGGGATAAAAAAGGATCACGTGGCACCTTTAAACTTAATTGGGACTGTACAGTCGTCAAAGTATGTAATCAAATAATATAAGTAACCAAATAAACCTTATCATAAAACCATGTTAAGTAAATAAAACTATGAATATACCTTCAAAAAAGTACTTGAGATCATTATTGGGAAACCCTGTTGAAATTTCAATTATTACCCAAACTAATATCCTAATCCGTTAGTTAAACTTAAGGGTCCAATTTCCATAGCAACTGAATTAAGCGCTGACCACTTACACTATCACAATCTATACGGTTTAAAACTTGTTGAATTTATTATCAGAATGTTACACAAACTATTATAGAGAGATGTCAAAACAATGGCCAAGCAGTGGCACAAAGGCCGCCGTGATTGCATCCTCATTTGCATGTTCCATTGACCGAAAATTTAATTTCCAGACCCTCGGGTTCGTTAATTTGCGTTCATTTGTATTCTGACACATTTTGATAAAATACATTTTGCGTCTGTTTTAATTCATTATAATTGACACCTAATGAAACGGCTTTGAAATTAACGTCATCAGCACATTAATATTTAATAAAATTGTGTATCCTTACAATAAAATGCAAATATAGTAATGCAAGCATTTTTTTTTAATTTTGCGATGGTGTAGTTTACCGTACCCAAAGGCAAAACAAGCTCAAGCTGTCCGTCCGTATGTCACACAGGTCTCTAATAGCTCCGTCGGCAAAATTAAGTACTAATAATGTGAGCCTATCTGGTCATCCGTAAGTATATCAACTCATAGCAAATAACCAATAAATATAAAAATAGTAACAAATCTGAAATTTAGATATTTGACTCTCCAAACGCAACATAACCACACAGATATTGCGAGCTGTATCTGCCGCGTAAGTTCCGCGTCGGAACTCGTATTTAAAAATCACTCAAATTTTCGAAGTGTCCATCTTTCTTGTCTAAGATGAATAAAATAAACATATATATACATTTTGGGGGATAAGCGTGGAGGCGTGCGCGTCGCATCCCCTGCCAGTCCTTTCGAGGGCTGCAACTCCACTTAAATCTCCGTGGTGGTAGGACTTCATTGAGGTCCGCCTGGACTGTTACCACCCGCCTACTAAAGTGTGCTGCCAAATGTCTTCGTTCATAACGTAGTCGTGTTCCAGTACTATTGTAGGTGAACCAGCCCCCCTACTTCGCCCCTTGTGGCCTACACCGCTAACCATCCCGAGACCGTTGTTTGCATCAGAAGGACCCAGTAGACGTGATGAACGTGAAGGGTTGGCACGGGGGCCAGGGAGACCCGGTGAAACGGTTGTCCGCTGGCCGCCCGCAAGTCAGTAGGGGACCCGAACCCGTGGATCACTTTTTAAACTCCGCCACGGGAGGCTGTCCCGCCAGCTCGCGCATAATCCTGCGTGGTGGCTGTCGTGCCGGAGTAGGAGACCGGAGTGGAACCCGGCAGGCACCCGCAGGGGGGTCCGGGGGCCCTTCCGTCTCCCGTGCCAATCAGTCACTCGTTCCGTCCCTCTAGTCGGTTTCTAGTTGCCTTCATTTTGTCTTTCGGATTGAAGCGGTGTACGCGACAATGTCCCTCTAACTTTATCCACACCATGGCCAAGTCAAATAAGAGCAAACGTTGTTCAGCGGCTTCCCATTCCACACTACGTGTGGACTACTGCAACATTAGAGGATTGCATGCCAATCTCAATGCCGTCCATCTCCATCTTGAAACGGCAAAGCCTGCCCTGCTCTTTTTGACGGAGACACAAATACTTTCACCCGCGGACGCATCCTACCTCTCGTACCCTGGTTACACGCTTGAGCACAAATTCTTGCCTCGTGCTGGGGTATGTTTGTACGTGCGAGAAGATATTTGTTGCCGCCGTCTCAAAGGCCTGGAGGATAAGGACCTGTCGCTACTTTGGACTCGCGTAGACTATGGTGGTCAAACGCGGATCTACGCATGTCTATACAGGTCTCATAGCGGAGACCAGGAGACTACTCGCCTGTTCGATTATGTGGCTTCAGGGGCTGATAAGGTTCTTGAGCAATACGTTTCTGCAGAATTGGTCATTCTTGGCGACTTCAATAGCCACCACTCCGAGTGGTTGGGATCGTTAAAAACTGACCATGCGGGGCGTGTTGCTTATGACCTTGCTACGGCTTATGGACTCTCTCAAATGGTGTCAGGGCCGACCAGAGTTCCCGACATTGACAGCCACACTCCCTCATTGCTGGACCTTCTACTGACTTCCAATCCGGACGGATATCAGGTCTCCGTCGAGGCACCTTTAGGTGGGTCCGACCATTGCCTGGTACGCTCCGAGGTGCCAACCCTAAGCCGCGTCCGCCCCCATCCACCTGGGAAACGCACCGTATGGCACTATGGGTCAGCCGATTGGGATGGGTTACGAGAGTTTTACTCTTCTTATCCCTGGAAGCAGCTCTGCTTCTCGACCTGCGATCTCGATACTTGCGCCGACTCCGTCGCGGACGTTGTGCTGCAGGGCATGGAATGTTACATTCCAAACTCTGCAGTGCGCGTCGGCGGTAGAAGTCGCCCCTGGTTCAGTAGGCCCTGTGCAGTAGCTTCAAAGCTTAAGCTTGACGCTTATAAGGCTTGGGCTACGGCGCTTGTATCGCAGGATCCTAAGTGTTCCGCTTTAAAAAAGAAGCTTAACGCTGCTTCAAGGTCTTGCAAGAGGGAAGTAGCCGAAGCCAAAAAGCTTCATGTGAGCAGGATTGGTGAAAAGTTGATGAGCTTTCCTTCAGGCAGTAAGGCGTTCTGGTCGCTTGCCAAAGCTGCTGAAGGGAACTTCTGCCAATCATCACTTCCAGCACTTCGTAAGCCTGATGACAGTTTGGCCCATAGCGCAAAAGAGAAAGCAGATCTCCTTGGCATTCTCTTTGCCTCAAACTCGACTCTTGACGATGGGGATGCAGCACCGCCTGTTATACCACAGTGCGAGAGTTCCATGCCAGAGGTACGCATCTTTCAGAGAGCAGTACGGAAGGAACTCGCATCTCTTGATGTGCGAAAGTCGAGTGGGCCGGACGGCATCCCGGCTGTTGTTCTAAAAAAGTGCGCACCAGAGTTGTCCCCGGTTTTAACGCGCCTGTTTCTGTTCTCCTACACTTCGGGCTGTGTGCCATCATCGTGGAAAGTAGCTCTTGTCCACCCGATCCCTAAGAAAGGCGATCGGACGGACCCTTCTAACTACCGCCCCATTGCAATCACTTCTCTGCTCTCCAAAGTTATGGAACGAGTTGTGAACTCCCAGCTTCTTGGATACCTGGAGGAACACCGGCTGATCAGCGATCGTCAATATGGATTTCGTCATGGCCGATCAGCCGGTGATCTTCTTGCTTATCTTACGCATCGATGGGCCGAAGCTGTTGAGAGTAGAGGAGAAGCGCTGGCGGTAAGCTTAGACATTTCCAAGGCCTTCGATCGGGTGTGGCACAGGGCACTTCTTTCGAAACTACCGTCATATGGCATATCTACGGGGCTTTGCACATGGATATCCAGCTTCCTCACCGGGCGTACTATTAAAGTCGTTGTAGACGGATCTTGTTCCGATGCCATGCCCATCAACGCTGGAGTCCCCCAGGGTTCTGTGTTGTCGCCTACGCTATTCATCCTGCATATCAATGACATGTTGCGAATCGGTGACATTCATTGCTATGCAGATGATAGTACGGTCAGCGCACAGTACTCTGGACGTGTTAGTGCTCCGCACTCTGAGGTGTTGGAAAGCAGGAACAAACTTGTGTCCGAGATTGAACATTCTCTTGGCAAAATCTCTGCGTGGGGAAATCTTAACCTCGTGAAATTCAATCCCTCTAAGACACAAGTTTGCGCGTTCACAGCGAAAAAAGCTCCTTTTGACGTCGCTCCGCAATTTCGGGACATTCCCCTGAACATCTCTAAGAGCTTGGAGATCCTTGGTGTTAGCGTTTCTGGCGAGGTTCAGTATAGGGGTCATCTGCAGGCTAAGGCGAAACTCGCTTCAATGAAGCTCGGTGTGCTTAACAAGGCGAAGCGGTACTTTACATCTAGTCAGCGGCTTTTACTCTACAAAGCACAAGTGCGGCCCCACGTAGAGTACTGCTCCCACCTTTGGAATGGCGCACCGAAATACCAACTTCAGCCTCTCGACTCCCTACAGCGACGAGCCGCCAGAATTGTCGACAATCCCAAGCTCTCTGACAAGCTGGATCCTCTCAGTCTCCGTAGAGATGTAGGTTCCCTTTGTATTTTTGCCGCTTGTTTTTCGGGGAATGTTCCGACGAGCTTTTTGACCTTATTCCTGCGTCGAAATTTTACTACCGCACATCTCGACACCGTCAAAAGACCCACCCCCACATCCAGCAAGTATGGAAATCACACACTGTTCGCTTTTCTCGCTCATTTCTACCGCGTACTTGTGGGATGTGGAACGACCTTCCTCCGGAGGTCTTTCCGCGAAGCTACGACATGGACCAGTTCAAAAGGGGCATCTACAAATTCCTTTCTGGGCAGGCAACGCATCGGCAGCGCAGCTAGTGTTGCAGATGTCCATAGGCGGCGGTTACCGTTTACCATCAGACGGGCCGCCTGCTTGTTTGTCACTCATAATATAAAAAAAAAAAAAAATAAAAAAAAAAAAACAACAGAAAGTCGATAATCGAATGTTGCAATTTTTTTAAATAAGATCCTCATAGCCACCATGTGAGCAGTTTAATAGAATCAAATACAGAAGATTAAAACTTCGTAAAATATAATATTTACTTAAACAATTATTATAAGTTAAAGCTTATAACATTCAGATATTTTTGTTGCAAAACTTGGATTACATTACCCCCCCCCCCTCCCCCCTCCCCACCCTAAAAGCTAAACTGCTAACTTAAAAAAATAGTAATAGTCGTTAAATGTGGGTGTTGGATAATTTTGTAGCAAATATAAAATCCTTAGAATGTCTCCTTTAAAATGATTACGACATCCTATTTCATATTGTTATTTAAAAAATGAACACGTAAATATATGTGAAATGGTGCGAAATCGAAAGAACTTTTTAAAATAATAAACGCGTTCCAAATTCAAAGTAATTTTCTTCTCTTGGCAGACGACATCGAAAAATAAATTCCAAATTCGGAATAAAGACGTCAAGAACAACCTAGATTATGAATGTCAGCCAAATCGGAGTTAATTTCTTCACTTGGCAGGCGTCATCGAAATATTAATTCCAAATTTAGAATACAGACGTCCAGATATCTAGATATCGATTTTCAGACAAATCGGAGTAACTTTATTCACATGGCAGATGGTATTGAAAATATAAGTTCATTTTGGGAATAATGACGGCCAGTACAACCTTGATATCAAATTTCAGCCAAATCGGAGTAACATTCTTCACTTGGCAGGCGTCATCGAAATACTAATTCCAAATTTAGAATACAGACGTCCAGAAAAACCTAGATATCGATTTTCAGCCAAATCGGCATAACTTTATTCACTTGGCAGACGTCAACGATAAATGAATTCCAAATTTGGCATAAGGACTTCCAGAAAAACCTAGGTATCATTTTTCAGCCAAATCTGAGTTACTTTATTCAGTTGGCAGATGATATAGAAACAAGTATTGATTAATTTTAAAAGTAAAAAAACCCGACTGCAAGTTATTTATTTTCGATAAGCGATTTATCGTTACATTGAAATTAAAACTGCAATATATATATTTATGAAATTGTATTATGGATGGGTTTAGAAGAAAACAATTTTTTTTTACCTCACAATATTGGGTCTAAAACCCGCCAGTTTGTTTTTAATGTTTTTGATGTACCTAGTGTCACTTGGGTTATCAAGAGGAATCTAACGATATCTATTACATAAAAATCGGTCAAGCCGTTTAGAAGTTATGGTGGAATAAACAAACTCACAAACATATATACATACATGAACTCTGAAAACTTATTGGGCAGTCGTGTAAAAATAAGTCCATATTGGGAATAATGACGCCCAGCACAACCTTGATATCAATTTTCAGCCAAATCAGAGTAACTTTCTTCACAAAATTTCTGGTTATCAAGTACACATAGCGGTACACACTGATAAGTGCTTGGCGACAGATTTTCAACTTGAGCGTGGTAGATGCCCTGCCACAGTGCAAATTTACTGGTTCTTAAGGACACATAGCGGTACACACTGAAAAGTGCTTGGCGACAGATTTTCTTCTCGAGGGTGGTAGCTAGCCAGGCGCGCATTCGCAAAATGCCCTACCACCATGCAAAATTAATGGTTCTCAAGGACACATAGCGGTACACACCGATAGGTGCTTGGGGACAGATTTTCTTCTCGAGGGTGATATCTAACCAGGCCAAGTTTTATAATATATATTACAATAGGATATTTTGATTGAAATAATATTTCAAATTACGAAAATACCCAAACTTATCGGTAGTTGCATCGGTTAATTTTATCATACGGGTAACTAAGCGGTAACCTTTATCAAGCGGCCTTCTAATGCTCTCGTGATCTCCCGATTCAGACAGCTATAATCTGTTTCCAAAACCATACTATATTTTTTTACTATGGCGCGTGAAAACAATGCCATCGAGAAAGTTTTTTTTTTTAATTAGGGAGAACATACATGTTGACTGCCGCTGTTGGCTGTTCAACTCCATCGTACTTTGCATTTTTAATTAATTTTTTAACTTATTTCTAGCACGTAATTGACCGGCAGAATTTTGTTGGAGAGAACGACACGCGTCCTACCTCGATGGCGCCTAGGCGGGCACTAAACAAACGGAGTGCGAGAGAGCTGGAATCGTTAGATTTGTAGTTTTTTTTTCTTATGAAAAATCTATAGCTGAATTAGAAAATGTGGCTTCATACGTTCCTAACAAATAACAAACTCTATCTGTTGGTATAATTTCCACATGGTTTGATGATAGTATCTTTTAGTTCTAGTCATTTAAAAACCGAAATGGTGTCATGTTTGATAAATTTTTTTATCGAAGAAATTGTTCAAAATCACGTTTTTGGCTTCATACGTTCCTGGAGAGTATGTTCAACTTTATGTAAATGATTTTATTTATTCTAAATTTTCAGTGTTATTTGAGTTACAGATTTTAAAAAATGTTTAAAATAACTACAACAGGGCCTTAAATGCTGAGCGATTCAATAAACAAACCTTCAGATGACACAGACCCCGGTATCAGCTGAGACCACATTGTTAACCGGTTGAGAACATGTAGTTTATTAAAAACCAATCCTACGTCTCCCAACATTGAAAAGTATGAAATAACTTGTGAAAGTCGGACCAAGTGAGAGGTCACTGTTTTGAGCATGACACCGACTTCAACAAGCTATCAGATTGACCTCGTGTATGCTCCGTAATAATCGTATAAAAAAATCTGGCCCACGGCAGGCCTGGCTCACTCCGTACTTTAGGTACAAAGCTACCGGTACATCAGCGTGTCGGTCCGCTCGGGATTATTCTGCAGTGCGTGCCGCGTAAGAAGAGATCATAGCTACGCGTGGCCATGGTAATGTTATGTATACAGTATCTTAACTCGGCTCTGTATTCGAAATAACTACCTACCACCGCGCTGTACGTAAACATGCGATAGGGCTGCCCGCCTCCAGCATTTTAATTACATCTGCCTACTTTGTGTTTCCATTTAGTTTTGTGATTGTAAATATATTTTTTTGTATAAATAAATCAAAGACTGTGAATTAAATAGGTAGTGTTCAATAAAAAATGCGTGTTTTTTTGATTGGTAAGTATTAAAAAACCATGTTTATTTTTGAATAACAAATCAGTCTTATAAATTCAGTCCAGCCCAGTAGTTTTGGCGTGAAAGCGTAACAGACAGACAGACAGAGTTACTTTCGCATTTATAATATAAGTACTGATTATATATTATATATTAGTACTGATAATATACCACGTCTTTATTTTGAATTATACAAAGTAACACAACAAAACACACATGCCCCGAGGTTTTAACACAAGCGTACCTACCGTATCGTGATTCATGAACCGCCTATAACTACCTATTTCACTCGTGTCATTCCATTACTCTATTCACTTATTTTATTATTAATCCAGTTAGCTTTTTTCGGGATAAAAAAGGAAATACACTTATCCATTAAAAAGACACGCATTATGTAGGTAACCTACCTACTAGTAAGTAAATTTATGTTATAGTCTTACCTTTCAGAGTTTCCAGGTAATCTAAAAAAAGTTATCTCTGGATGCGTTATCGACGAATTCATGCAACTAAAAACAGCACAATATATCCTATTCGTCATATTAAATATGTACATGAACTTATTTTTTGTTAAAGAAAATTACACACCGTCCATTCGTCACTGCGACGCAGTCGCGACTGTCTGCGGGCTGAGCGTGGGCTGAGATCGAGGCGCGTAGGTATAACTCGCGTTTCGTCCGTTTCTATGACGTGGAAATACAGTATACATAACATTACCGTGGCGTGGCTATGCGATAGAAAGCGACACACCTCATAGGTGAATATAAATATTAGCTACTCCATGCTTTACGAGCTGAAGTGCACTTTATTGCTTCGTAGCTAGAGTCGCTTATTTATTGGAATGGGTTTACGGACTGATCCTTCCGGTCCTTTAATACTAGACAGTGAAAGAAAAAACCATGGGACCATCATGCGATGTTACATCTTCATGTAAGAATTACATGAAGATGTAACACGTTATCGCACAGAATATTATGATGATGAGATATGATGAGATATTTTCACTATATTAGAAGTTTAGAACATTGCAAAGACAACGTGGTTTCTTAGCTTCTCGCATTTTTCAGTATGAAGTAAAATTATGAACCTTGGACGCAATTGGGCGACACCACAGCAAGAAAGACTTCAAAATACTGAAACTGGTCGGAATCATTGCAGTTATTATCACGCGAGCACCAGCCGATTCCATAATACCTACTTATTTATAATGATTTAAAACGAATTGCCTTAAATAATATTAAATAGTAAAAAGTCTTAAAAATAAAATATGTCTACGATGATAATTATGACGGAGAAAATAAAGAATATTCATAATATTCCAAACGTCATAAGTCATAAATTACATAATGAAGATCCCAAAAGCACAATGATCAAACCGACGAGCTGAAGATTTTAGAAATTGTGAAATTTTAGTTTAAAACAATGATTTTTCAATCAAATTTTTTGCGTCATTAAACCCATAAGATTACCAAGAACAAGTACATATTATTATATTTTACACAACCTAAAAAAATCGAACGTTTTGCCCCAAAAATTATTCTTTCGAAGGCACACACACTACAAAAAATATTAAATTAAGGAAACTTGCATATACATAAGTATTTATGCATTCTGAAATTTGGTATCTGGTCACATCGCCTGTAACCCCTGCAGCTTCGTTGCATACACGCAGCACGGCATCCAAGTTCACAAGTCCTTCTTCCGTTAAATTCCATTCCGTGCCCGAAACACCCCATGGACCTTCCTTCTGCATCACCAATGTTCGATTCGACTTCAGTCGTCGGCGTTGTGTTTTCCTCATTAGTTGGGGGTAATGAATCGTCAACACCATATACCGCGGCAATAATTATCAAAACGAAGAGTATACACGTCTTCATCTTCATGATTGATTAAGGTCCCGATTATAAAACTTAAACGCTCTTGCTGATTCTTGCTCTTGCTTCCGTGATCAAACAAGTACAACGGTTTCTGGAATTATGAACATTACTTTTCTTGGGCGGCTTTTATAGGCAGATACCGGATGTGATTTCTGTAGTTAGTATACTATAACTAATACTAATATATAACGCCACAGGTCAAGAAAATATAAACAAAGATAGCGAAGTTTGATGGTATAGATATGTTACGATGGAAACACGTACACGTGGCATGCCCGTACTTACGTTATGATGATAAACTCTAATGCCACAGGTCCAGGAGAAATAGTCAAGTTGCAAATTATATAAGTGCTGGCCCAGCTGCAGGGAATTAATTACTAGATACGCACTTGCTGAAGGTCACTTTCAACTTGGGTTTGACTTGCCTTTTTTTAGGGGGAGGGAAGGAATGCCTTCGCTCTACCTATCCGGGGGTGGCGGAAGGGGAAATGTGGGACTTGAACCCACTAAAACCCTCCCGTGAACAGTCTTCTCCTCTGAGAGGGGGGTAAGATGGATTCGCGACAGCGGAGTAAACCACAGCAACTGCGAAATCACTAAATTTAATTATAGAACAACACAGTTATATCAGTAAACTATACGTATGATCACAAAACAAATAACTTTTTTTTAAAATAATAATGATTGATTTGAAAATAATGATTGTCAGGTATCCTACGGGGGAGTGTTGGTTCCGACACTAATGTGTAGGAGTGAAAGCTGGGTATGGCAGAAAAAGCATGAAAGTAGAATAAATACAGAGGAGATTAGAGCATTGAGAAGTACAATTGGAGTCAAACGGAGAGACAGGATAAGGAATAGTGTGATAATGGAACGATGTGGTGAGAATGAGGATGTAGTGACAGTGAAAAATCCAGAAAGGTATGTTAAGGTGGTTTGGAAATGCAGATAAAATGAATGAAATTAGATTTACTAAGTGAAGCGAAGTGTTGGAAGGGGAAGACCTAGGTGAACGTTCCAAAATCAAATTGAAGATGTTCTGAAAAATGGCCAGGTCAGGAGTACCCTAAACCGACGCTTATGTATGAAAGTATTGATGAGTGTAGATGAAGTGAAAGAGATATGTAAGGATCGTAGCAAGTGGAAATCTGTGGTCTCTGCCTACCCCTACGGGAAATAGGCGTGATTTTATAATTGTATGTATAATATCAAAATCTATGGACATTATATTTATACCCAACGCAATGAGAAATGATAATTTAGTCGTCGTCGCTTTGATCCACGTGGCTACGGATAATTTTTCTTACACCATTTACATATATCACTACACTAATTACAAGTATTTACTACATATACCCCACAGATAATATATAAATTGGAAACTTATTTTTAATATTGTTACACACATCTATATGTGCTATGTCCAGTGAGACTATAATGACGATCTTTTTTTTATTTATTTCCGATCGTACATGTCCCATCAAGTCATACAGGGCGTCCTTGGTTCCGCGCTGTGGCATGAAGCTGTGTTGCCTGGAACTAAGAGCGGGAAGTATATGCCATTGTAGCCTGCAAATTACGAGTTGTCGTCAATTTTTCCAAGAACTGATACCTATTGGCTGATAGGGTTTTGGATATCTTTGCCTGGTTTCCTGAGAATCACTACTGTGCGATTTTCCATTGTTTGCGGAAATGTGCCAGCGACATGCATTTGTTTGCTATCATCATAACACCTCCCTTTTACTCTGCTTTTGTGCATATATCAGTCAAGGCGCTGGAGCACCATTTCCAGTTCAGGCCGTTGAAATGGTGGATCGTCTTTCGATAGGCTTTCGATCCCTATCTACCCTTGGCCCTCATGTTGCCAACGGCTGACCGGTAATGCCATAGATCAATTGATGGAGCACATATAGATGACTACAGATTCCATGCTTGAATTGATCCAAACTGCAGAGATACTTGACAATTTCACCGCTTACCATGCTGAGTGACTTGGTACGCGCACGGCTTGTCGTGTGACAAAACCTATTCACGACTTTGCTTTGGCGTATGATCAAACACTAATGGTCACTCCTGATGTGATGTGACGATCTACAGGTGGACTTTTTGCTGACCCGGATAATGTTTCAGTGGCCCGTTAACTCTCCCTAAGGATCCGGAGATTAGGTCGACAGTTTGGGACGCGACGAGGTCTTTTTTGCATCTTACCCTCAGTTCAATGAAATGGCATTTACAGTTACACTATACACCCACATTATGAGAGCTCTGGCTTTTGACCTAATGACGAAGTATTTAATTTGGCTACATATACATATAGAATATTTATGTATATATAGTCCGGAGCGTATTGCCCGCGCTCAGCATCAACTGTGAGAATCGGCAAGCTTTCCTTTGTCACATAAATAAGTGGATTTCAACAGCATCTTGCTGGGAGAGTCAGACGTACCCATGTCACCGGAGAGCGTAGATATAGTGCCTACGAATATATATGTATATAGTAGGAAAGATAAGTAAAATTGAAAATACTTTGGGACAATGTTCAAAATTCTATTGTGTTACTTCACTGTTAATTATATTTTTACTATTACAACTGTTTTGTTTGTAAAGTGCCTATAGTTAGTGTTCACTTGCCTGGTGTGTGTGTAGTTGGTAATTGCATATGCGAAGGATAACACGAAGGTTACGGAGTCACGGGTTATCTACATCAGCCTTGTCATTGACTCTCCTCTATTTATTGCTTCTAATTTAAGACCGCGTGTCCATTTCAAATCACTGCAATAATTCACAATTCAAAAAGCTACCTACTCGTCAGCTAAAATCGACTTACCGTCTATTCAAAATATAATGTAATTTGAATAGACTGAGAATAGGTGAGTCGATTTTAGTTTCTTGTAATGTTTAGACCATTTGTTTTTTACCATAAATGAATTCTGATCTCAGTACCGTTCGTTTAGACCTGTGGTTCCCAATGATTTACAAACTGCAGCTCATCTAGAACAAAATCATAAAGGGATTCGAGCATTTTCTATAGAAGCTGGCATATCGGTACATTAAAATCCCGTCGGGTGGCGACAGCATTGCGCTTTTTGATAATATTATATCTGGCTAGACGATACTTATTCAAATAATCGAACCTTTATTATTCATTCATTTTTATTTTAATTACATTTTTATATACATTATTTTTATTATTATATTACTTTTGTTCTATTTAGTAATATCATCGATGATTTCGAATTCAGTGCTGGCTAAGACTCGTAATTATGCATGTACTAATAGCAGTTATCATATGGAAACTTATAATTACATTCCATTTTATGTAGTATTGATATATTTTATGTGTGCAGGAACGAAAGTTCCAGCGGCCTGGCGGCGAGTCGTAAGAGGCGACAGAAGAGTAAATTTTTGCATTAACAACTGATAAGCATAAAATTATAAAAACAAACATATTAACTGTCCAAAAATATTTCAGTATCCTGTATAACCCCTATAAAGTTCTTGGTGCACACAGGGTAAGCTGCCCCAGTCCACGCATTTGTCAAGTTTTTCATACCTCGACGCCACCCGTGACGTTTTTTTTTAAGTTCATACTAAGACGTTTTTCAATACCTAAATTTGACACCCTCATATCCGCATACCCGGTGCAGTGATATCAGTATCACTTGTACCATACAAAAATAACATTTTCATCCATTTATTTTGAGTAGGTAGACTGAATAGCAAAATATAAATATATTTTTACAGATTTTGAGGTTATGTTTTTAAATCGGATTTATTTGATGCATTATATAATATACTAGCTGACTGCCCTGGATTTTGACGGGTAATTGAGATGTAAGCTTTCCTATCTTTTAATTTGGATCAAATTTGAAACGGTGTGCAAATCAAATTCAAAATCGGTTCAGTAGTCCATCGCGGACAAACAACGTGACACGTAATTATATATATATATATATATATGGATATAATAACTTCTTGATACCAGTGCAATCCTCATCATATAGGCTTTACGGGAAAAGAAATGAAAATAGAAAATGGAGAAATTTACAGGAAAAGGGGTTACAACACTCGATGAAATGACGGTAAACAGCAATTTTACGATAACCAGGATGTTGTAAGTATAGAGTCAGGTCAGGTTTCCCAGGTTCAGGAAACTGTAGTAATGGGAAAAAATATTGCTAACTATTAAGGTATTCGTAATTATTATTTATAAGTTATTTTATTAATATACCATACCAACAATTTCTCCCGGTGCGGTGTACCGATCAAATCGTTCAACCTCGTCCATTCTAAGAACTATTTCATAATTTCATTTCAGATCACACAATATTAATCAGATTGAAATAATCAGACACCTTGGTGTCTATTAAGATGCGGCTTATAATGAATGAACACATCGATAATCATACATGAATCAAGGTTTTATAAGTGTCCACATTATGTCACTTATGTGGAAAGTATCGAGCACATACAATATAAATTTATAATAAACTAGCTTTCTGGTTGCAGCTCCACCCGCGTGTAAGTCGGTTATCGCGCAAAAACATTTACCTCTTTTTGTGCAGTTGGAAAAAAACTATCCTTTGTCCTTCCCCGGGTCTCAAATTTCATTCTAATTGGCCCAGTAGTTTTGTCGTGAAAGCGAGACACACAGACGGATAGACAGACGGAGTTACTTTCGTATTTATAATAATATGGATTCTAATATATATTATATTATGGATATAGTATGAATTATAATATTAAATTCCGAAAGCACCATGAAATTTACGAAGAAGCATGTAAATATTATAAATCACTTTTACTTAGTTCTCGTCAAACACTTACAGACATTAAGGTTTTTTTTTTTTTTTTACAAATGATAGCAATACCTAAGACGCTTCTCCACTGCCTTCATAACACTCCCACTTTACACGCACACATACTCGTACCTTACTTTTCAACTCACGATAATACATGCACATTAAAATATATATTTACATACATGTATATGTGTGTCCTATCTTGCTATAGCAATAATCCAATAATCTAATCGTATTAGAAAAATAAAAAACAAAAAAAAAATACATTATTGCAGAATTACAAAATAAAGAAACGCATAGAATAATACAATTAAGTAAAAACCCTATTACTGTACAGCTACCAATTAAGGTCTTCATGATACAGACTTCAACATCTAGTGTGAAGACCATAAGCAATACAAGACTTGAAAAAAGTGTTATTGGCTTAAATAAAGATTTTATTCCATTATTTATAAACATGCATGACAGTCATAATGCAAAAGAATTTTGCTGAGTATGCTCATAAGGGCCTTTATCCCAGCAAAACCATTTACAGGCCTTTTCTCAAGGCTGTTACGGCTAAAGTAAAGAAGTTAATGTTTTTGATGAAGAAAGTTTCTTTTTAAGAAATTTATTAGCCAAAACTATAAAAAAAACCACTGACATCCGGCAAAATGTTTGATATGTTTTCATAAATTTCTCATATCAGTGTGATTTCAAGCGTCTTTTTATCGAACAAAACTTATTTGTTTTACAGTTTTAAAAATATTATTAAAACAATCATATTCCCATCAATGGAGTGGTTTAATTACATTTTGATAAGTATATATTATAACTGAGTAAATAAGGGACCGAAACAGCGCTTTTGGCACAAAATTACCATACAAATTTCTTGTTGTTTCAACAAGAATCAGTTTTTTTTATCAAATAAATGAATATTTACATTGGCTGAAGTTTTTATTTAATGGATAGTAATGTTTTTTTGGTAACTTACTGGAAAATTTATTATATAGGTACTATTTTTACAAAAATACCTATAAATTACAGAACACAACGCCTTGCACCTCAAGAGAGTAAAATGTCTCTTAGTAATAAGAAGACACTTTACACTGCCTGCATCCGCCCCATCATGACTTACGCATCAGTAGTGTTTAGTCATGCTTGTGAGGCCCACCCTCATAAATTTCAAGTCATACAGAACCGTTTTTCGAAATGCAACCGGTGCACAATCAAACACTGAGCTCGCCGGCGAGCTCGAGGCAAAAATAAAGTCTCTCCAAATAGTCACAGAGTAATTTTCCGTAGGGCCCATTCTCAGCGGTATAAAACTACAGTTATACCGGGGCAATTAGTTCCGACTCCCCCGATGTCTCTCGGCAGTGACTCAAGCCGAGGTCCGAAGTGGTGCCTTTGAGCTTGCTGTCAACTCCTCCTTTAGTAGCGGTATGTTTTCGGTGACCGCAGGAAACGGAGGTAGAATGCGCTTTTCGCCTTCTACGCCCGTCTCTACGCTCGTTTCTATTCCCGGGCTATAGAGGGCCTACCCTCACCCAAAATCCAGTGGAGCTGAACGTCCGAAAGCGGTAGTCAGCATTTATGTCCTCCCTTAAAATAAAAAAATAAAAAACTTGCACTTCAGTTCGCGCTTAGCGCTCACGGAGAGATGACGTGTCGCTGCTTGTTCCGCACCCTACACGTGCTGTAACTACGGTGCGCAGTAAAAATATAGCGTGACCGAGTCGTTTTGATCTGTGGGTATACTTTTATTTTTGTTTAGACCATGCCTTTTATACCGTCATATCAGAACCTGTAATTATAATTTCCTACTTTATTTCGAATTAAAATTAAACGTAAACTTAATATTTATTTCCTCTTACTAGCTGCGAATGCCTATTTGTCTTTGGATGAGATCTCGGTTGGAGAAACTACTCCCACAAAATGATGAGTTTTGGGCGAAACCGTTGGAAAACAATTTTTTTTCACAACAAGGGTCTTTTGCAAATAATTGGCACTCGAAAGGCACGATCTACGCCACAGAGAAATACTTTTATTTAAGGCAAGCCCTCTTCCAGTCTGGACCGTCTACTGATTTGGTAAATAATACAAGATGTTGGTATGGATGTTATGTATTTTTATTAAAAAGTTAGTACCGACCCCCGAGTTAGATTTAGACGTCAGTATGACTTCTATATTAAACATAACTTATTTTTTTTCCGTACTGCACATGTTGTATTGTGATTGTAATGGAATTATGAGGTAAACAACTATTTACCTCATAATTCCGTTCTTACTTTCAAATGGTATTCCCATTAATCTTATACATTGGTAGAAATTAAGTGAGGGTTTATGACACAGTCAAATATATCTTGAATAGGTACTTAGCGACAGCATAATTATGTAACAAAAATATCGTCATGCCACACTTCACCAGATGTTTTTAAGGCCCATGTAATAGGGTGAGCCTATTGCTCCTCTTATGGTTGACTTCTGCTAGTCCTAACAAACAGTAGGAGAAGAATGAAAAATTTATCTATTTATTTTTTTATTATTATTGGTGACATTCTAACCGGGCACCCCACGGGTTAAAGTGTAACAAAAAAAATTATTAATAAAAATTATAACCATCTTAGGTTTAAAGAACTTTATTTTCTCATAAGAACAAATGTTCACTTAGAATGAGATTCACTTAAATATAATTAAAAATGAGTCCTCTGGCTTGGTAGGCATTACATATTATGTAACAAGCTATTTACATAGTGCTTAAGTTTACTGCGATATGCGTTATGAGAATGCATGTGTTATATGTGTAAATTTGTTTGATATTATAAAGTTTAGTTTTTTCATATAATAATGTTGTTGGTGTAAGATAGTGATAATGGAATAGGACTTTAATTATTTTGTTTTGTATTCTTTGTAAAGGATCCAAGTTAGTTTTTGAAGCTGTTCCCCAAATTTCGACGAGATATTCCAGGTGTGATTTTACTAAACAGTTGTATATCGTAGTGCGTATTTTGAATGGAATACAATTAGCGACTTTCCTTAGTGCTCCTAAGACTGATATCAGCTTCGATCGGACATGCCCAATATGCGCTCGCCAATTGAGTTTGTCGTCTATCCACAAGCCGAGATATTTTTCTTTTTGTGATCGCTGTATTATTGAGTTATTAATTTTGAGTGGAGTAAAATTAGGTATTGTTTTATTTTTTGCAGCAAAAATCATGAAAGATGTTTTGGCGGTATTGATCGTTAGTAAATTATATTTAAACCATTCCTGTAGTATATCAAGATCTTTTTGTGCCTTAGATATAATATCGTCAATGGATTTACCAAAATAAAAGATACAGGTATCGTCCGCATATAATGTTAGATGTCCAGTGAGTCCTATGTTACTTATATTATTAACATATATCAGAAAAAATAATGGGCCTAATATTGATCCTTGGGGGATTCCGTAAGTTACGTTTTTGGGGGTACTTTCAAAAGAATTTTCTATTTTTACTATTTGCTTTCGGTTTTGTAGGTATAACCATCTTCCAATTATGTACTCATTTTCAATTGTGGGTTTAGAAATATATATTGTTTTGATTTTTTGATCATAATGCTGGCACATATTTGGCTCAACGAATAAGCATTTCAATTCAACGGGGCAATGCTGCCAGCATACTGGGCACGCCGCCAACTGGGAGTGGGCTGGACCATTTAAAATGCCAATGAGTCTGCTATGACTTATAGGTTGTATAAATGCTTTTATTGTAGTAGCTGTATTATTGTATATAGTTCGTAGCATTTTGTTTAAAAAAAAATGTTTTTATATTTTGAATAGTGTAATTTTGTTTATGTGTAGTAGAGTAGTTATTATTGTGTATGGGTTTGAATTACCTGAAATATATATATTTTGTTTTTTTTTTTATTCGAAATATGTACATTATGTGTTGCCAGGGCCAACGGTCGTCATCTTTTAGGGCAATCGGGTATCTTCCGGAAATTCTCCGCAGCACCTGCTCCACTGTTTTGCTCAATTTCAAATTTCTAATTCAATTCAAATTTCTTATTGTTTAGGCTCAATAATTTTAACAAAATGAAAAATATATTTAATAATACCTACTTGAAATAATAATTATCTTTTATAATAAAAGCAATGAACCATAAATCGCGGGATAAGTACTCTATTTTCCAAGTTTAGCTTAGCTATTAGGCTTAAAGAACAATGTTATAATAACCCTGCTTCCCTTTAATAGAATTCTTATACAGAATAATTACAAAAAAAAAATATAAGTATATATAACAAGCACAAATAAACTTTTAGGATATTTACCCACTACAATACATATATTTATACATATATATATACCTACTACTCTTAAAAAAATAAATATTATTTGTCAAACTATAAAACTCGCATGGTTTTCTAGAACTGATGATTCTACACTTGCGTAATTCTGATATTATGATGAGTTACATATACAGGTGTATTTGTAGGGCCTCACACTCTCATATTTGTTACATTGTTTGTAGCCACTGCAGCCAACTTGCATACACGCAGTACGACATCCTATTTGACAAGTCTTCGCTCCGTGAAATATAACTCCATTTGCAGGACATGATGAAGCGACTGTACCGATTGCCACGGAAATAATGAAGAAAAGTAAAAATGTAGACGTCTTCATCTTGACGACTAATTAGGGTCACAAGCAACTCAACACTCTTGCTAAACTTTGGTGACAAACGAAAACAAGCACTGCTAAGTGTATGTTGGATGACTGAACACGAATGCTCGGTTTATATAGGCTGAAGCCGAACACGATTTCCAAAAAAGATGATAAATTAAACACCATAGGTCAATTTTACTAAAACAACGATAGTGAAATAGATAGTTATATAACCCATATTAGTTTGCGTAATAAAAAAAACGGTACAGTGATATAAAGTCAAAGGCCACAACTTCGAAAAGTTCACATTTACAAAGATATAGGTAGGACATGATACAATTAAATTACGATGATTTAAATAAGTACATATGACTCGCTGACTAAGTCATCTAGGATTAATAGTTTGTTATCTCGTTAGATATAATATCCTCTGTCAAAGAGCTAAGCAAAGAAAACAATTGTCACTATATGCTACCAAACCAGTTTGGACTACGTGACATAATGTTTTAACTGCAATTTCAATGCTGTCACAAAGCTAGAAGAACCTACTTCTATTAAATCTTAATTATGTATAATCAGGATGTAATAATGATAGACAATAGTCATAATAAAACTATCACATTTTCATACCAGAAATATGCAAAGTATAAAAATACAACAATAATCTTTAAGTCAATTATGTAGAAGCATCCGTAAAAACTATAACAATTTTGTTGTGCTTCTGACAAATTTGAATGTTTTACCAGATCTTACTACAGTTCCTCACTGAATTTCGGTTGTATGATGTTTTTACTGGGGTATTTTTGGTTAATGATTACTGCAGCTTGTACACTAAAAGTTACCTTTACCAAAATGACGGAGTCGTAGTTTTGTCTAGGTTAGGATTGAAGATACGCATAATTGAACCAACATTATTGAAAACATCTGGACTCATTGTGAATGTCTCTAACGAATACTCCAGTTTAGTCTTGTACAGGTTTCCATGGTAAAAATAATATAATTTATTGTGCCAAATACAGTTTTTTACATTGATCAGACAATATTATGGGATATTGCGGATTTGCGACACGATATATTAATTTCAAAGCTTCAGTACTATGGGTTTGATGGCAAGGAGCTGAGCATGATGCATTCTTATTTAAATAATAGAAAACAAATTGTAACAGTAAATGACGTTAATTCATCAGTATACATACTAAATATAGGAGTACCTCAAGGGTCAATACTCGGGCCAGTACTGTTCTTAATTTACGTTAATGACATTATTAATGCTATGCCAAGTTGGGCGTATGCTAGTTTGTTTGCAGATGATACTCACGTAGGAGTATGTGACATCAATGAATGTAATCTAAATATTAAAGTTAATGACGCAATGAGTATATTAAAAGAATGGTTTAACGCAAACGGAATTATCCTTAATACAGATAAGAGTGTTATAATGAAATATAAAATACGAAAGGAGTTAAAAGATAAAATCGATTTGACAGAGAATGTATTCCTTGGATATACCGTGGACTATACGATAACACATTCAGCCCATATTGAAAAACTGTGCAAAAAATTGGCAAGTGCTAATTACGCTCTGCTCAAACTAAAACCTTTGCTTGATAAAACTTCTTTGCTGTCAATTTATTATGCTTATATTCAGTCACTCACAAGATACGCCATCACTATTTGGGGAAATGGTGCAAGCATAAATAAGGTTCTAAAGTCTCAAAAAAGGGCAATTAGGATCATTTTTGGACTGCGTAAACGCATGTCAGTTAGAACACATTTTAAGAAGAACAAAATAATGACAGTGATATCTCTATATATATTTAATAGTTTACTGGAGATACACGAAGACAAAGAAACAATGTTAAAAAACAGAAATGTTCATAACTATAATTTGCGCAACAAAGAAAAGTTATTTAATCCTAAAGTTAGACTGACAAAGGTCCGAAAACAGGGAATCTGGAATAAAATTTCTATGTACAATAAGTTACCTTTGACAATATCAAATTTAGACATAATTGACTTTAAAAATGTACTAAAGCAGTTTTTTGAAACACATCCACTCTATTCCCTAGATGAATTCATGGACATGCGCCTCACGGAATCTTCATTCTTGTAAAAGTTGAATTTTAATAAATGTAATTATGACAATTTAATTATTAAAGTACACTTGACTGCAGCTTACAATAATATTTATAACAGTTAATCATATAAAGTCTTGACATTTAAAAAATATATATATATTTGTGTATTGTACTAAATCAGACATTCCATTTATTATTATTTGACTATGTATAATTTTATTATTTTGATTTTTCCTATTTTTGATATATTTTTTTTAGGAATATTTAATAATTGTGTTATATTATAAAGTAGTATTATTCCTCCAAAATTGTACTCCTGACTTGCCCAGTATGACAATCAATGTTGTAAGGCCAATAAATATATTCTATTCTATTCTATTCTATCACTAAACATGTTCGAAGCAGTTAATAAAATTTATTATAAAAGTTTACACTTGTAATTCCTCCGAGTTTTAAGTAGAACAGTCTGGTTTTGTAAAGCCCGCACCGAAAGAATCAATGATCGTTCTTTTCCGAGTTCCGGTTCTAGGTGAACCTACCACCTAGCTACATTTTTGTTTAGAGTGTGGTATATTTACCGACGTACTAAAACCGGGTAGAATTATACCATTTTTTAAGAAAGGGGATAGCTCAGGTCTCAATGATTATGAACCAGTTTGTATATTACCAACTTTATCCATAATATTAGATGCAGCTGTTAAATATAATAGTTAAGTACCTTGAAAATAACAACTTATTTATTTTAGCACAATTTGGATTCAGGAAAGGCCGATCTACCAAAAATGAGGAAAATAATTTATTTTATTCTTGACTTTTTAGAGAACTCGCATAAATGTGCAAGCATCTTTGCGACTTGTCTAAGGCTTTTTGTGGCATGAAATAGTGTTGCTAAGACTGAAGTTATATGGATTTAAAGGTAAGGAACTAAATATGATGAAAGACTGGTTTGATGCAAATGGTAGTATTCTCAACTCAAATATAAGTATTGTCATGCAGTATCAGGTATTGACGGTAACTTGACATGGACAGAAAATATATATTTAGGTTATACTATAGACAGTTAGTCACTCTGCACACATCGACAAAATTTGCCAGAAAATGTCCAGTGCAAATAATGCATTATTCAAACTTATATCTGTGTATTATGCCTTATAAGCTGCACCGTTACTATTTGCAGGAAAAACTTAGTGCCTTAGGCATGCCGGGGGCAAGGCCTAAGGCACTAAGTTTTTCCAGTAGTATTACGATAATGACCCTATTAAACGCCACCAAAAGTCAAAATACAGTACATCCACCTAACCTCGCTGGTTAGAAGAGATTTACCCCACAGAGATTCAGATTAATCATCCTCATCATCTTCATCAGCCAGAAGACGTCCACTGTTGGACAAATGGACCATCTAGTGGGCCTGCCAAATGTCTTGCGGTGTAATCTGGTAACTACTCAAAAACCTTTCTTCCCAATCGGTTATCGGTTCGTCAAACAATGTGGCCTGCCCGTTGCCACTTCAATTTGTTCTGAAAGCTACGTTGTGAACTTTGGTTCTTAGGCAAATATCCTGGTATCTCCATAGCTCGTTAAGCTCCTCTGAGCCTGTCAGTAAGGACTACAGTTAAGGATCACGTTTAAGTGCCATAAGTCATCACTGACAATACAAACTGGTTGAAGATTTTGGTCTGCAGCTAACTGGACAGTCTGTTCCAGGTAAAACCGTTAACAACTTCGAGCGTATCGTTCTCAATTATTACTGGTACGGGTGACATTACACATAATTTTCGTTTTGACCAGGTGTTCATTTTATTTAACACCTACCTGCTGGGAAACTCTACGCAGGTGCCTGAGCATCTGAGTTCCTCAAGTGACTCTGCCATTATGACTATGTTATCGGTGAAACCAAGGTAATGTATCCGCCATAGATGTTGATGCCTTATTATGTTCAGTTCAAGAGCTTAAAAACGTCTGCCAACGCGTTCGTGAGCAGTTTCGGAGAAGTAACGTCTGCCTGTCTCACGCCTCGTTGGAGTTGGATTGGTCATTCTGGGTTTAAGGTACATTGCCCTGCTCGCTATAATTTTGAGTTTTTATAGTTGTTAACAAGGGACTTCTGGACTAGAAACCCAGCCTCAACCTCAGATTTTTGGGGACCTTCCCGGTACAGTAACAAGTTAACCCAGCGTAACTTGTTCAGTTCTTCCTCCAGCTCGACAATCTTGTGGTCCTCTCTGTGCGTACATTATGTCTTGCCAGAGCCAAGGGTCGTCGTCGTTTTTTAGGCAATGGCCGGGCATCTTCCGGGGATTCTTCGCAAACCCTGCGCTACTGTTTTACTCATTTTAAAAAATCAAATCATTTCAAATTGCGTTTTATTCAATAATTCAAACAATTACGTATTATAATTATTATGATAATAAAAGCAAAGAATTATAAAACGCGAACTAATTATTTTATTTTCCAAGTATAACTTATATCCATAACTCTTCAACTCTAAAAGGCATGAAAACCAATGAGATCATACCTTGCTTACCCTTATATAAAATAATAAAATTTCTAAATATTTGATATAAAAAACACAAATAAACTTTTAAGATATTTAACTACTACAATAAATATATATATCTATAAAATTTTTGCAAACTTTAAAAATTATGTTTTTCCAGAACTTATGATTCTGCACTTGGGTCATTGTCATTATGGTGAGTTACATAGACAGGTGTATTTGTGGAGCCTCAAAAACGGTACTTGCTCACATCGTTTGAAGCCTTTGCAGCTTTTTTGCATACACGCAGCACGACATCCGATTTCACAAGTCTTCGAACCGTTAAATGCCCTTCCATTCGCTATACACAGCATCCTTCCTTCTGGGTTGATAACTTCCGAATCAATTTCATTAGGTGACGCTGATGAAACGTCAGCAGCGATTGCCACGGATATAATAAAGAAAAGTAAAAATGTATAGGTACTTGGCTTCATCTTGATGATAAGTAGGATCAGAAGCGAATTGACGATTTTGCGAAACGTTAGTGACAAACGAAAACTACATTTAGATGTTTGATGTTTCGTGCTCGTTTTATATAGGCAGAAGCATAACATGGTTACCAAAAAATCGATGATAAACTCGACCGCTACAGGTCAAGTTCAAAAACAACGATAATGAATCAGGAGACCAACTTTCGCATCTTATAATAATAATAACTTAATCTTACTGTTAAATTTTATACCACCAAGTACATTATTTATTCATAGTTTGTAGGTACCTACTAGGTACAAGGTGTAAGTATAAAATAATGTAGTATCAACTAATGTATCTATATTCTGTGGCCTTTAACTTAAGCTCTTTAACTTTGCATTAATCAAATATTGCAAAACAAGAATAAGTTTATTAATTTGCGTCATCACTTAAAGAATTATGTTCTTGTTATGTACTCCCAATCCATGGAACTGTTAACCAACAAAAGTGACTCAGATCGGTATTGCGACATCCCGCCGCCGATAATTCATGAGAACGCTGAGGAGGCGCTATTGCAACATTTTGGACACCCGCTTCGTTTAAGGAAATGAATCAAAATTGAATCACTTTACGTTCTCACATCGAACTATTGTCACCTTACCTAGTTTATAATTATTTTAATTGTATTTTATATAAATTAAAGTTATTAAGTAAATTTCTTTTTTTTTTTGAGTCCTCGCACGCTGCCTGTCCTAACTGGCGCAGTCGGTAGGATCCTTGAGGAGCGTTTCTCAAGGCCGCGAGTTCACGATCATCCACGGAAATTACGGAGCTTGTTTATTAGTAGTAGTAGTAGATTTATTTACTGATGAACTTACGTATAATTTTAGTGAGCTCTTTGCGTGAGTTTCATAATTTATAATCAGTTTTTAAGCTAATAATATATTATAGAAATATGTTTTTCTGTAACAAGATTTACAGTATGAAACTCCTATGAACTTCTGCTCTCCTGGTAACTTGCGAATTCTTATATTGGTATGTGTACCAATGTGTGTTGTCGTGTTAAGCATAGTTTCATAAATTTCATAAGTTTCATAAATATGAAATTTATTAATAGGTAAAAACTGATCTGTGAACATGTTTTTATATTTGTATATTGGGTTATGTACGTCTATAATATATTTCTTAGTTTCGATAATTCAAATTTAATATTCAGAAAACATTAATATTCATAGAATCGAAATATCTACACCATCGATTTTTTCCCATCACTCACCATCCAACACATCGAAAATGCATATTGACATCACTAAAGCAAGTACCTACCTAACTACTATGATTTATTCTGTGCAGCTACCCTGCCCCCCGAACAGAATTGTGCAATAAGGACAATTGCAGCTTCTTCAAGTTTGACTTAGAATTTTCGCATAATTTGAGTTCTGGGAGAAAACTTTTCTACTATAGTAAACGTTAATCAAATCTAAAAAATTTGGTCTTATTTTATAACTGACAGAACAAACTAGGTTTATAGGTTTTCTTTTTTCTTTATTTATGATTATTTTTCATATAAACAATTAACAAACTAGAGATACATTTTTTGAAAAAAAATCGGTATTTAAATACCCATTAATTCAAATTCCTTTAATATAATGATAAAAAACAAAACTTACAAACCTCAATATTGATAATATCTATAACCTTTCCAAAAATCATCAAAATCGGTGATTGTTTAGGGGGGTAGAAACATTTTCTCTTTTTGTATGAAAATTCGACACTTCCTTCTCGTCTTAACACCAGGTGTGCCTCTTGCTCGTTCCATCTTAATAGCCTAAACTTATGAAAAAAAAAACCAATAATATAGGTTATGCACGTGCTAAGAAATTTATAGTCAGATCATTATATGTTTGACTAATGACCCTAAGATCACAGTTGATAAGACGTGTTTATGTTTTTACTGTATTTAAATATTGATAATGAGCTTAAATTATCTGTAATTGCTTCGGTACAAATTATTATGCAATCCAATTAGTGTTCATAATAAAGAGACATGAAACGAATGAATTGAAGGTATGAAAGAGCACATGAGAAGTACAATATACACCACAGAGAATGGGGAACTAGCCCAAAAGCATAAGGCTTCATTGTACTGTTCAAGTTATGGGTATGTGTTGTTAAGTATGTATATTTTTTGCTGATTAAGTAGCCTTGGTCTCTGACAAACTAAGAAGAAAAAACAGAGCCCGGTACAACATCAAACTGAAGCCACCATTTTATATATGTGTGCGATGGAAGTGTTGCCTTATGAAAGAAAAAAATACTTATTTGTGAAATTTATGGCAGATACATTTTTGATGATATAAATATACAGAAAATAATTACAGCAAAATATGTTTATTAAAGTACAATAATAGTGCACAATCTTTACGATTATTATTGTATAATTGTAAAGTTAATCATATTTCACTTTTTTTAAGATATAAATGTACAGAATAAACTTACAGCAATATCGTTTTATTTTTAAAACTTCTCAATAATACTGCACAATCATCACGATACGATAATTATCGTATAACTTTTTGCAACTTTTTGAAATTATATTTCACATTTTTTAAGATATAAATATACAGGATAAACTCACAGCATTTTTTTTCATTACATTCAAAACATTACAATAATATTGCAAATCTTCACGATTATTATTTTATACAATGATTATAATAAATTCGAAAGATACAATGGCATCTTAGATTTCCCTAATAAACATTAGCTTGTTTAATTAAAGTATATAACCTTAGTGCTACGTACATCAACTTTTAAAAAGTGCACACTTTTGGAAACAACCTAAAATGTATGTCTGAAAATGTATGTCTGCCAATGTAACCGCCCCAGGCGAGAGCCCCCCTTTTTTTTTAAAAGATATATTTGGCCCAAAAATTTGAAATTTCAAATATAATCATTTTAAATTAAATAATAATTAATAAAGAAACATTAAAACTTAAAACTAAAACAACCACCTAACTTACACTGAACTGAAAACTGATCCTAAAACTGAAACTGATCCTATTTTTGCTTCAACTTAAAGATCGTGCTTGACTAAAAATTCTGATCCCAAATTTTCGAATTACTAAAGAAGCCTAAAATAACATATTAAATATTTTTCTTTAATCTAAAATTATTGTGATTTGAAATATGGCATGTGAATCGTCTAGTATAGTGGTAGGACCTTAAGAAGTGACCTATTGTAGTAATCCATTTTCTTTTAAGGTAATTAAGAAAGAACTTGTCTAACCTAACAGATAATACTCCTAAATAATATCTATTAAACCTAACATTTAAATCTATTAAATTAAAATTTATAATTAAAATAAGAATCATAAAGATGGATCTATTATACTATAGTATTCTTATAGTGAAATAATTGACAATCACTCAATATAACTTAGAATATTATTTGTTCATTCAATGATGTAAAGGAATAGAATAGACATTCTGAATTAGTGAACAAAGAATAATAGATATCTCGTAAAATATCGGAATTAGGTATTTAAGACCAATAGTAAATTATTAGGGAACCTGAAGTCTAAAACTAGATAAATCATTGTAAGAGATGTTACATAAGAGATAAATGTATTATATTTCTAAACCATAATTTCAGGAAAAGCAATTATAAGCGAAGTATCATTAGGGTATTGAGTTGTTAAAAATTAATGAAATCGTTAGGGTATTAAATCATTAACTGACTAAATAATCTTTGTATGGGGAGCAAATAATTGTTTCTTAGAACAAAATAGAAATTACGGGAAATTAAATTGAAAAACAATGAATATATTTTACAAATAGATAAAAGCAGATAAATGAATCTAAAGTTAATTTGTACATAACCCAAATCTAATATCACGTGTTTAAATTATTATTGTAGATAGTCTCAAATTAAAAATAGGTATCGAGAAAACCAGACATAAAATCTAGATAAAATAAGTAGTATAGAATTTGGCTTAAAATAGCATAAGCATAAATTATGTATGTATTGGCTATTGTAAGGAAAAACAAAATGAAACTAGAATTTACTTGAATGATGTACACATAATAATATATTGTCATGACTCCTAAGACTTCCTGAGATTTCTTCAAAAATTGCAAAACATATTAAAACTTAACAATAAGAACCTAAGATGCATAACTGCTTATCTAGAATAGTAAGTGAATTATATTAGAAGATATTTTCTCTAAAGTTCCTAACATAGTAACCTAGACCTCTAGGAAACTAAGACTATATTTTATTATGTTTTGTGAGAGACTGATAAAGGAAATATACTAAAAATGGATAATCAACGAACTCCGTAATCACCTTATATTTTAGGTGACTTCAATCATTTTGAAGATAAGAAAGGAGAGATTAAAATTAATTTAAATTATATACTACAAAATCCGTATTATGTATTTCTAAACGAACTTAAATCTATCGGAAATTATAAAGGAAACTATGAGATATTGAATATTGTATTCTAAAATACAATTTGACCATTTACTTCCTCAACTTATATTCACAACGTCATATAGTAAAATGGATATTAATATAAGATAAAGTATTGCACAAAATTGTTTGATGAAATTTGATTAAGTAAATAGAATTATTCTAAAATTGGTCTAATTAAAAGAGTAGGAGAATGGACTAGACTGATAGACACTATTACTTTTTGTAAGTATAACGTTTATTGGAAGTAAACTAGCAAATAGGTATTTCATAACATTTTGTTATTGTAAGATTTTATTATTTGATAAGTTGCAACTTTGATAAGTAGATGGATCCATCGTATTTTAGTTAGCAGTTTTAAGGAAAAGTTCAAATTCTGAAGTGCCAGGGACTTGCAACCCCTGGAGTACGTTTCAGAAGGCCTTCTTTACGGCGCACGACGCCAATGCTCATCGGTTCACTTAGGTAAAGCCTTCTCCTTAAATCAAATACTGCTTAACTTCCTAATTTGAACACATTATTGAATAATTCATAATATCCATATAATGAGTGTCATTGATTGATTATTTCTCAATTTACTTTTACATATTTCGTACATGACATCATGTCTAGTTAGTTAATATCATTGATATGATACCTTTCGGTTTGAAATAGAATGTTATTTAAAGTATTATGGTACAATCCATATTATTATTTAATTTCAATGAAAAATTTGGTTATATATTTTAGGACTTACTTTGCCTAAGTTTTGTAAAATCACGTGTTTGTGATATCAAAAGTGAATTATATTTATACTCTGACTCAAGTACTCAAATATGAATATATAAAGTTTAGAGGAGTTATTTATATTCCCTCTGATTTTCTCATGTCGAATATAACATCTTTCATCCTTACAGCAGAAAGACTTATTGAAGGTGTGGTCGTGTGGTCGCATTTGCACCAATATTCAACAATGTATCATCATGGTTGAATAGAATTTATATTTCGTATTGTTGAATACATATATACGAGGACTTACATGCCTCAATGTTGTCGTAAGAGTGTCAATCCATATTAGTTGAACAAACTTAAAGCATTCTTTATATCAAATTAAATACTTGAGTAGAATCATCATACACGTTTATCATACATGAATACTTAGACAAAATATTTTTTTTCTAGAACAATATTCAGAAGACATCAATACACAATCACATAATCAATATAATTTACTATTTCAGTAGATTAGAACTGATACACCCAAGAATAAGAGTTTATACTAGTTTAGTAGTGTATCAATCCCGTAAATTTTATAATACTCAAATAATTCAATGTAAACTTACGTACATAACTTTTCTCCACATGATTTTTGTGTTCTACACATATCTCCTTATAGTAGGTTTTCCATTTTTTTAATATATTTCTTATATTTTAGATTTAAGTGAAAATTACGTTAAAAAAATACTATGAGGATTTTAATTTTTCTTGTCATTTTGTATTCTTGACAGATCCTCTCAACATTTTCAAACTATTCTATGCCTCTTTCTTTTTAAACATAAAATGAGGTCACAATCTCATTCCAGATTTAAGACATCAAAAAGGTTAGCATACACAAATGCTGACTATAAAAATTTCTTACTTAGGATGAATAATTTATTTTTGATCTTTAGATTATCTACCATATTCAATTACATTATTCATATTTAGTGACGGAACTTCCTACTCAAGGTCTGTTCCGTTACACCAACACCTTTGTTTACATTTTTATTCGAAATTATAATCTAATGTGCGTTGTATAATATTAAAGAAAGTACAATATATTCAATACTTACGTGTGTATCAATACTCAACTCTGTTTTTAGTGAAGGAGGAAAAAATTGGCAGAATTTGGATACGTTTGTGTGAGTGAGTTGTGTCTTACATAAAATTGGCTGAATTTTATGTTTCACTTTTGATATTCTTTAGACTCCCTCTTTCTTACATTATTGCTCTGAGGCCTTGGTCCACTATCTCATCTGATGGTAATTGTTAAAGCGGTCGATGTAGTTGTTTCGAAGGTAGCCTAGAATGAATCAAGAACAGTTACCGGTACGTACTGAACCACTTTTAGAGATCTTCCAGAAGTTTTAAAATAAGTTATGATATGTAAGTAATGGAGAGCTTGTCTCAAATGACCATCACAAGTTAGTTTTAACTAGAAGTTAAGGATTGTCCTCAACACAGCGAAACAAAAATGAGTGTCCCCTATACAAACAATCAACCTTTACGGAGGGGATCAACACAGAATTTGGCATAGCAGCCAGCGTGGTAGAGGATAATCAACACACTAGGGGAATCAACTTGCTTACAATGATGAAATAAGGAGAAACTTCATTCAATCCATTAAAATATTTCCTCAAAACGCTTGTAATATATCAGTATTTTGATAACATTCCTTAAACGAGTCATCCTTCCCGCACTAGTCGAATAGGCGCCATTAAAATTATATGAAATTTCATAACTGGTACATTTTAGGCACCAGCAATTTACTTTGAAAATTCATAATACAAGTATATTTTTTTAAATAATAATATATGCAAAAAGGTTTTTTTTCATATTTTGGCTATATAGGTAGGTATAGGCAATATTGATCATTGCCTTATTTAAAAAAAAATACAAATACATGGCATTTTGATAAAATTGTTACTGTAATAAAATAAATTATTACCTACTTATTATCACTTGTTGAGCTGCGCTTTCGGTCACCATCATCGCTGCCAGCAACGCAGTCATTACAGACAGTGACAGTTCTATTATTTGACGAATTACTAAATAAGACATAATAGTATATAATGATACAAGTGAGCTAAGTTGCTCATTATACACGAGGCTGTGGGTTGCAGCCCGAGCCGTAGGCGAGGGCGTAAATCAGCCGAGTTTATAATAAGCAAGATGCAAGTTGCTCACCAGTTTCATACGTACATACATTATCAACACCCTTGCGAAGTAAAAAAATATATATTGCACAGTAAATGTGAACAAACCTCATACAAAAATTATGAAAAATAGCGCGGACGTTATTTTTATCACGTGCGGCAAATGTATGTTGGTTGATCTCATATACTTAGCCTTAAACCTCTTTGTTGTTACAAATCTCTATTACCCGGCTAAATTGAAAATGCTCTGTTTACTCGCATATAATTTGCATTTAGGTACGAACTTAACTTTGCAGGCATAATTCTATTACGCACTAGTGTATAATATTATTATGTACGAGGGTGTTATAGTTCGGTTTATGGCACTAAGAACGATAAAATAAAGCTCACTCTACGAGCTAGGAGAAAAAATATAAAATGCACAATAAAAGCAATCTTGCTTCGCAAGAATATCCCTAGTAACTAAAATCGTCACTCTCTCAAATCTTAACTCAGTAAATAATTATTGTAGGTACTCCATCCTAGTTGGATATCATTTAGATACAGGAAACGAGTGTAATGGTCAAGATAATGTTTTATTTCTCCGACGTACAGGGAACATTAATATGTGTCAAAACGTCGTCGGAACGGAAAAGCATTGTAAGACAAATGGCGCACATATTTGTTGTTTTTGTGAACAACACTATGGAATGATATTAGATGAGACTTAAGTTCTCTTGTAATCTAGACGGATATATAATAATAATAAAATAGCTTTATTTAATTCCACAATAATAAGATAGAAATTAATTAATTAATATGGTATTTGATAATTATAATTATATTACTAATATTATAATACTGAATTTCCTTCTAATGTGGACCCCTTCAGGGTAAAAGCCTCCTCCAAAGAATTCAATTTTTCCCTATCTTTAGCAGTAGTCATCCAGTCTCTTCCTGCTTTGGATACAATCTCGTCCTGCCACCGGGCGCCTGGGCGACCTCTACTTCTCACGCCATGCGGTCCTTTCCATTTTGTGATGTTAATTGTCCATCGATTGTCACCGTATCTCCCAACATGGCCAGCCCATCTCCATTTGAGACTTTGAGAGAAGTGTAAAGCATCCTTAATCTTAGTTATTTTCCGAATTTTTATGTTTCTTACTCTATCTCTCAGTTTTATATTTAGACAGCTCTTTTCCATTGCCCTCTGAGTTGTCTGTATTTTGTGTCTTGCCTTGTGATCATAAATCCATGTTTGGCAGCCATAGGTTAGACAGGGTAAAATTGTTGTATCTAAAATTATCCTTTTCAATTTAATTGGTAGTTGCGATTTGAGAATCTCCTTTTGTGCCCAGTACTTTCTCCATGTAATAGCTGCTCTCCTGTCTATTTCCTTTATGTTTCTGTCTTTACTAAATGAAATTTGTTTTCCAAGGTAAGTGTAGCTCTCTACATACTCGAGTGGCACTTCATTAACCAGTACTGGTGTCATCTCGCTATTAGTCATGATCTTTGTTTTTTCTAAGTTCATTTCCAGGCCTACATGAACACTAGCAGTCTGAAGTTCGTTGGTCATTGTGTTGAGCTTATATGGACTGTCAGAGAACACGACGATATCGTCTGCGAAGCGTAGGTGGCTTAGATATTTCCCATTTACATTAATTCCTTGCTTTGACCATGGTAAGTGTTCCATGACATTTTGTAGGACAGCTATAAATAATTTCGGTGATATAGGGTCGCCTTGTCTGACACCTCGGTTAATACTGATCCTGGTGCCCACTCTATCTAGCTTGACTCTACTAGTACAATTAACATATATGTTTTTGATAATATTTATATACTTAGCATTTGTATTTTGTTTGTTTAATGCTTCCCAGATGCTATTATGAGAGATAGAGTCAAAAGCTTTCTTATAGTCAATAAAAGCTATGTAGAGCGGTTTTCTATATTCTAAATACTTTTCTATGACCTGGTCTACAGTGTGGATATGATCTGTTGTGCTAAATGCACTTCTGAATCCCGCTTGTTCAATGGGTTGGCATGAGTCTATTTGTGGGGACATTCTGTGAAGTAAACAGGATGCAAAGAGTTTGTACAAGCAAGACATTAAACTTATCGGACGGTAATTTTCTATATCTTAAGGATCGCCTTTTTTATATATTAAGATGATTTCGGATTCTGTCCATTGCTCTGGCACAATTTCTTCTTCCAACATTTTATTGAAAAGTATTGTAAGAGGTGTTAATAAAAGTGTTCTGCCGGCCTTGATGCACTCATTACTCAAACTGTCAGGTCCTGGGCTCTTATCTGGTTTTAACTTATTTGATTGTTTTAGGATTTCAGTTTCAGTAAAATTTTCTACAGCCGATGTGTTCCTTAGTTGATCTTGTTCTGTGTTTTCCATTGAGCCTGGTGTAGAGCTATAAAGGCTTGTATAGAACTTTGTGGCTATGTTTATGATGTCATTTCGGGATTTGCAAATTGTAGACCCCCGCTGCAGAGACGGGATCCATTTTTTTGATCTGTCCAGTTCTTTGTATGCCTTTGTAGCTGATCTTGTGCTTTCTATACATTTTTCCAGTATGTCTAATCTGTGATTTTCGTAACATTTTCTGATTTCTTTATATGTTTCTTTATATAACTCTTTTAGTTCATCTTTATCCTTTTTAGTAAGATTTCTTTTATTTTGTAATGTTTTTTTTTTTTTTTTTACTTATGATGTACTTAGTACCTCATTATATTACAATCTAGCCAACAATACGGACTAATGAGTAATTTTAGCTTGACTTAAACTGCTAAATAGAGTAAAGTTAAGAATGTGTCCATTAACACCTATCTTATTGTCTCTATTAAGGGGAAGACACTATATGTTCTTGTGTTCTTTATATGTAGCACTCACTTCACTACTTATCACTGTCACTCAACTACACTAACTCAAAAGGTTTTGTCCTTTTTAGCCTTCTCTCTATGTCTGTGTTGTCAAGGAGCTGGATTGCCTCAACATTCACGTGGTGGTGAAGTCTATGTTCGTGAGCTTCTGCATGTTTTTTTATTATATCCACAACGACATCCATTTTCAGGTCTCGATGGAGGTCGACAGTTCTAATGTACCATGGTGCATTGACTATACCTTTGAGTACTTTATTTTGGAATCGTTGGATTATTTGGATGTTGCTTTGTTTGGTACAGCCCCATAGCTGAGCTCCATAAGTCCATACTGGCATAAGGACTTGCTTGTACAATACAATTTTATTTTGTACAGACAACGAGGAATGCTTTCCCAGTAGCCAGTACATCTTCTTGTAACGAAGTTCTAACTCTTCGCGTTTCTTTTTAACATGAGCTTTCCAGCGAAGCTTTGCATCGAGTGTTATTCCAAGATATTTGGCAGTATTTTCATATGGTATCGCGTGGCCATTTATGTAAACCGGGTTATAATTGGCATTTTTATTAGTGAAATCTATATGAACCGACTTAGATTCATTGAGCTTTATTCTCCATTTTTTCGTCCATTCGGAAATCTTATCGATGGCTGATTGTACTTTTACCACTGCTTCCTCATGAGTGGCTCCTATAGCCATTATAGCTGTATCATCAGCAAAGGTTGCAATGGTGTTATTTTCTAAGTGTGGAATATCACAGGTGTACAATAAGTACAAGGTCGGACCAAGGACGCTTCCCTGTGGTACTCCCGCTTTAATTTGTTTAATTTCTGAGTATGAATCACCTTGTCTTACTCTGAACATTCTTTGTGTAAGATAAGATTCAATTATGTCAGCAAATTGCTTTGGTAGCATATTCCTAAGCTTATGCATTAGCCCATAGTGCCATACTTTATCAAATGCTTGTGCTACGTCCAGGAACACTGCAGAGCAAACTTTCTGTTCTTCTAATGATTTTTCAATTATGTTGGTAATTCTGTGCACTTGATCTATTGTAGAATGCTTTTCTCTGAACCCGAATTGGTATTCAGGGATTAGTTTCCGTTCTTCTATTACAGGTTTTAGGCGTCTCAATAGTAACTTTTCGAATAATTTTGACATGATTGGAAGTAAAGATATTGGTCTATATGATGTTGTTTCATGAGCTGGTTTACCTGGTTTAGGTATCATTATAACTTCAGCAAATTTCCACACATCAGGTACATGTTTTACTCTGAATATAGCGTTTATTAAGGTAGTCAGTTTCACTATGGCCTTTCGGGGAAGATTGTGAAGGACTTCTCCTGTAATAAGATCGTAACCTGGTGATTTCTTTTTATTTATATGTTTAATTTCGTTGAATACTTCTTTTGGAGTTACTAATTTTATTTCTAATTCACCAGGTGATATTTTGTTTGACAAAATCTGATTTGAACTCTCTTTGCATGGCTGAAAAATTTGCTCTAAGTGTTGTGCAAACGTATCAGCCTTTTGTTCATTATTTTTGGCCCAAAGACCATCAGATGCTCTGATGGGTGAATTCTGAGTTATGGGTTTCTTAATATTTCTAGTGGTTTTCCATAACGAGTAATCCGTTGTATGATCACTCGTTAGTTCAGATAAATACGTTTTTAACGTTTCGTCTTTGAAGGTTTGAATTTTTCTTTTAATAGCTTTTGTAAGATTGTTCAACCTATTTTTATATTTTGGGTACCGGGTTTGTTGCCATTTTCGTCTTTGTATTCTTTTTTCGGCGATGAGGTCTCTTATTTCCACCGGGTAGTAATAGCCCGTTATCCTTTTCCTAAATTTAGGTGTATTTATTCAGGCGCTACTTTGGATGTCTGTGATAAATTTTCTTAGATCTGTGTCTATCTGTTGCGGAGTTTTTAATGGGACTTTTAGATCTATAATATCTTCTAAATCTTGTTTAAATTTATTCCAATCTGTTTTCTTGTTTACTAGTGTCGGGTTGTTTTCTCTCTGTATTATAACATTCTCACTTAATGTTAACAGTATGGGTGAGTGGTCCGAACTCATCATATAGCCTTCGTCAATACTGATGAAGTTGGGAGACAGATTTTTATATATAAAAAAGTCTATTAAATCGGGTATCTTTTGCGAGTCGGTCGGCCAGTAAGTTGGACTTCCTGTTGATATGACATCACATTTTGTCTCTCTGATAGCAATCAAAAGTTCTCTTCCTTTAGTAGACGTAAGCCTAGATCCCCAATGGGTATTTTTTGCATTGAAATCGCCTCCTAAGATGAACCTGTCACCAAGTCTTTCCAAAAAACTTTTGTATTGCTCCACTTTAAGTGAATACCTTGGCGGACAATATATTGATGATACGATAATTGGATAGCATTTTGTTTTCACAGATACTGCGATTCCTTGTAGGTACTTTTCTTCAAATTTATGATCTTCATGATGGCAGACAGTATCTTTTATTATAATGGAACTGCCTGCTTTAGCTTTGTTATCGGGATGTAATGCGTGATATGATGTATAACCTTTTATTTGAATAAAAGATTCTTTAGTGAGATGCGATTCTGAAATCAAGCATATGTCTATGTTTTCTAAATGCAATACAGCCTCTAGTTCTATTCGATGTTGCAGGAGGCCATTTGCATTCCAAGCCATAATTTTTAGTTTATTAGTCATTTCTGTTCTATTGCTATAGCTTTTTTGGTGCTAATTTCTAGTTTTTTTAGTCTTTCGTCAAATGAGGTAAGTAGTTGCAAAACCGTGTTCATTTTGTCGTCAATATTAGATGTTAAATTTATCTTTGGTGGAGCTAGTGGCAATGAGTTTACTTCTGCTCCTTTTGCTATCTGTGCATATGAGATGTTTTTTGACACACTTTGAGCGCTATTGATTTTTTTTGTGCTTAAAACCTGGTCATTGATCGGAATATTCTTTTTGCTGTTTTTGTTTCTGATGTTTTGCAGTTCTTTGGCTACTGTACACCCCCTGTAGTTAGCAGGATGCGGTTCTCCACAGTGTACGCATTTTGGTTTATCTTTGTCTGTTTTTTTACAGTCTTTCGTTAAGTGTTTGCCTATACACTTCACGCACCTAGGATCTTTGGAACAGTATTTCTGTGTGTGTCCATATGCTTGGCATCGCTTACATTGTGGTATTAATTTAGATGTTTTAATTGGTTCAATATCCACTTTGCAACCTAATATTGAAGTAATTCTGTAGATCTTTTTAATGTCTTCATCTTTTTGGAAAGATAGCATAAACATGTTTAGAGGCTCTTTTTTCTTCCAAGTCAGTTTATTGACCGCATCCTCTATCTTATAGCCTTAAGATTTAAGGTCTTCGACTATTCTATTGGGCAAGCATGACGAGTGTAGGTTTTTTGCCATCACCCTAATCGGTCTGTCTTGCTTATTTTCATATGAGTGCCATAGAAAATTATTTTGTAAGAGAATCTTACTTATGGATCTATAAGAGTCTTCATTCTTTGCATTTATCTTGACACACTCTCCGTTCAGCATTTTCACGATGAATGAGTCTTTTTCTACAGTTGTCTCGAGAAAATCGTAGAACTCCTGATAATTTTTGATATTCTCAACTACTATAGGTGGGGGTTGAGGTAGTTTTTTGGGCATCGGATTTTTCTGAGGTTTTTCGTCGGAGTCAGCTCCTTATTGAGATTGTGGGGAGAGTGTCGAATTCAATTTCCTTTTCTTTCTGCTTTTTTGTCGAATCCATTCAGTTTCCCTCGCGAGGTCCTCTTCGTCTGTCTCATACTGGGCTGATTCAGAGGGTCTCAAATCTTTTGGTTGAGTTGAATCCTTTTTTTGAACTTGCTCTAGTTGGCGCTGGAGCTCACTAATTTGCGATTTTAGGTCATTAACTAAGCCCTGCAATTTTTCGCGTTCCGACTTTTCTTCGGTGTAATGTTTGAACAACAAATGTTCTGTTTCAGTTGTCAGAGTTATATCGACTTGTTTAGCCATAGTTCTTGAGTATAGCTTCGCCTTAACAACGTTAATTATAAAATATCACACAATTATGATTCACGGCAATATCACTATCGAGGTCATTGCGCGAACGCGGTCGCGACCGAGACGGCCGGCGTAGATGCTATGTCAGCGCTTTACCCCAGCGCTAGTAACTAGGGCAAGAGCGTCGTGACGCTAGCGTTCTCTGCGGAAGTCGAACGATCACTGAATGATGAATTTGAAATTTTGTAATGTGCTTCTTTTTTCCATTAATTGAATTGCTTTTTTTGATAGAATTTTTCTTTTTCTTGATTGTATTTTGTTTTTATATTTAAGGCTTGTTAATATAAAGTTTTCTATATTTTTGTAATATTCCGTGACTGTATATCTTTCCTGGTTTTCTGTTAGTTCAGGTATAAATTCATTTAAGCTTTTTAAATAATTATCCATCTCATCCAGAGTCTTTAAAGAGTTTCTGGGACTAGCGTAGTTTCTTCTGCTCCGTTTTTCCCTACTCAGGCTTAAAGTTGCTCTCAGAAGTCTATGATCTGTGCCAAAGGAGAAAGAATTCAGCACTTCATATTTTGTGAACAATTTAGGCTTCGTTGTTATTATATAATCAATTTCTTTTTTAGTATTTTTGTCAGGTGAAATCCATGTCCATCGTCGGTTAACTTTCATTTTATACATTGTATTTATTATTTTCAAATTATGTTCATATGCAAACTGAATTAGCCGTCCTCCTCTTTTGCTTCTGTTTCCAAAACCGTGAATACCTGCTATTCTACTCTCAAAGTTCTTCGGTTTGCCGATCTGTGCGTTGAAATCGCCCATGACTATTACATACTGTGTAGTGATCAATTCATGAACCTCATCTAAGTCTTTGTAGAATTTATCTAAGTCTTCTTGTGTTGAGCCTTCTGTTGGTGCGTATGCCTGTATAATGGCGAAGTGTAAGTTCCCTAAGTTTATTTCCAATATGCAGATCCTTTCAGATATACCGGAGAAGTTTATGATATTTTCTTTGTATTCTCTTTTGATTAGGAAACCTACGCCATATAGACCCTTTGTTTGTCCTATGTAGCACATAATATAATTTTCATCTTCTATTATGTTTTCACCTAGCCGGCGCACCTCGCTCAGGCCCAGTATATCGTGTTTTATGTTACTGAGAGCTGTCTTCAGTTCTAATAGTTTTTCAGGTATTGATAGTGATCTGACGTTGAGGGTGCAGATATATATCGAAATTTTATCTCTTGAACTATTATTCTTTGGAGGGTTGTGGTCTGACTCTCCCGCGGTGACCAGCCGCGGTGGGAGAGGTGGAGGGACGTCACTTAGTTTTTTTGGTTTTCTCGGGTTACACTGTTCTTTGAAGCTTCGGCCGGGTTCAGTATGGATGGCCGTAAAAAACTAGTTATGTTTTGTGATTTGCTTTTTTTTGGTATTTGTTTTGTGTTTTCTTTCGCCTCTTGAACTTTGGCAGATGCTGCTCCATCTGGTGACTCTGATAAGAATCTTTTATTTTTCGTAGATTGATTTGTCGGTTGATCGTACCGTACTATCTTGTCGTGACGAAGAGCTACCATGTTTCCAGCGTCTCTCTCACGTTTCAGTTCCTCTTGGAATTCTTTTCGCTTCTGGAGTACCGCAGGAGAATAGTCTTTCTTGATATATATACCTGTGTTAATTAAGCATTTTTTTCTCCGTAAGAGCTCTATTTTTCTGAGTGTTGTTGTGGTTGTTACTACGATAGGTCTCGTATTTCCATTATTTTTCCCAATACGAGCTACAGTTTCAATCTCAAGTTTTCCGCATTCTATTCCCATTTGAATGTTAATAACATCGAGTATTAGTTTTAGCAGATCTTCATAGCTTTTTTCTGTTTCCTCAATCCCAAAGAAAACCAAATTTTTCTTTCTCAATTGTCTATCTAGAAACTCTAGTCGCTTTTCCTGATTTTCCAGTTTTTCTTCTAATATATTTTGTTTCTTCTCGATCAAACCAAATTTTTCATCCATGTTTTTAATAATGCTTTCCTTAATATTTTCTTCCATAATTTTCATATCTCGTTTATTTTGCGCTAGTTCATTTTGTATATTTTGTAAAGCCTTCAAAATATTTTCTTCCATTGTTTTGGTACCTACTGCAGACGCCCTCTTTGTCTTTGGAGCTAAGTCGAACAGCCGTTAAATTTTAAGGTTGGTGGTTGTATTTCGCGCCTTACAACGGATGGTATTTGGAGCTTTTGCTACTCGCCGATAGGTGGCGTTGTTATAAATGTTTAGTCTGATTTTGCTGATATGGATGACTTTAAATTTTGATTTTTGAAGGTTATTATTTCCGATAAGTTTCTAGTCTGTTTCTATAACTTTATATCGTGCTAATATCGACTAACTGACCTTTTTATTTGATGTTATGGTGAATTTCGGTAGTTTTGTTAGTGTTTTTTCACTTTTTAGGAAAAACCGTTATGAATAGTTTTTCGAAAATTCCTCTTCAGTGGTTGGTAATTTTGAGTTGTCCACAATTGTCCAAGTGTTCCGCAACTTTATTCACAGGGTTTTCACTTCCACACACGTTAAACTCTAATATTTTATTTTTAATTTGCAATATTTCACGGACCCGATGTCAATAATTTTAACACTGTAGCGCCCTCTCAGAAGAACTCTCCTCTGTAGACGGATATAGATTCAAACAAATCGTGATATTTTCAAAATTGTGCCAATAACTTCTGTTTCTCTTATACCCAGAAGTATCTTAAAATCCAAGAATAATTTGATTATTTTTATTCATGTTTATATTAACTTCAATATTTATTAAACTTAGCGACATCGCATTATTTTGAAAATTACCAAGTGCATACTTCTTATTGCAGGCGACTGTACATACACAGACAATACCATACAGAAGGCCAACTCCGGACTGCAATTTAAAAATCCGTATTGAACCAAGTAGCACATTACGATTCGATGATCAAACCTGGGATTGTACCGAGTCAACTTGACGTTATTCAATCAACTTAGCCATTTGTTCAATGAGCAGTGCCTATATGCAGGTATAATTTTCAAAATGTTGATAATGAGTGTAAGGTATTCAAAATGATAAATTATATTCATAGTTGCTTAGATTTACGGAAAATAAAAAAGCACGCATCATCATTTTCCTGAGCATGGGGGGTCGGTAGAAGATTTCTTCTCTAATAACATAAAGGCCCAGAACACTATATTAAATAATATATTTTCGATTACTTAACAAAAGACAACACAAAGTCATGATTGTAAAAAGTTTAGGTTTTCGTTGTATGGCTGGCCACCTCTCTGACGTCAACCCTCCTTTGAATAATTCTCTTTGGTAGTATATACCCGCTACCGTTTGGATTATGAGGGCGTTAAGGTTGTACGGATTCTTGCAGTGCGTAAAATCTGCAACAAGACCCCACAAATATCGACGTGATTGGTAACATTCCGCTTGCTAGGAGCTTTGTTCCTAAACTGTTACGACATCCGACAGGAGGATATTGAACAGATCAGTTTTCTTAAACCGTGAACCGTACACATAACGATTGAGAGAACTGTTGTGTGGATAGGTCCACACAGTTCAGTTGTCTTAAAAAAACAACTTATGGACACACACACATTTATTTTATTTAAAAAATAAAATTATATATTTACACTTGACTTTAAAAGTTCCCGCAACTCACTTTTGGTACTAATTTGGGCAGAGGTTTCACCTGAAGGGTATACTGGTACTGAGTCTGGTGACTCCTGGAGTCATCATAATAAATCTGAGCACTTAATTTTGGAAGCCACCGTTTATATAGACAAAAATACTGCTGACAACGCATAAATAGGTTTGTGAGGGATTCGGACCTAGGTCAGCAATATATTAGGTGTAACAGAACGTAGGGCGTTGGCGGTCAGCAGCAATATGCTGGCTCGCAGGTTTCCTCGTTGTAGTGTGGAAGTCAAAGTAACGCTGTTCAAAGCATACTGTCAAACCTTCTACGATGCCTTGCGCGTACAATACAATAATAGTTTTAGAACGCTGTTAGGGCTACCCCGCTTCTGTAGTGCGACTGGTATGTTTGCGGAGGCTAGAGTTGATGGCTTTCATGCCATCATAAGAAAGAGAATCGCCTCCCTGCTACAGCGAGTGCGAGGTGGCACTAACAGTATCTTACAAACCATTGCGGGGAGATTTGACTCTTTCTTGCTGAGGACTTTTGTTCGAGTACAGGGCAGATAGTGTGGTTGGTGTGGTTACATTCTGACCTTGCTCGATCAAAGGTGTCTCCAGTTAACCGTCATGGCGTGTTAGTTTTATTTTAATATTTTGTTACTAACATAGGATAAGTCACGCTAACAAAAAATATTGACACATGTCTGAATAAATAAAAATGTATTTATGTTATTATAAAAATATGAGAATCAATAAAAAACGGGGTAGCTTGTTTACTCATCCTAGATAAATAATAAGTTGTCCGTATTTTAATGGTGAAACTAATTAGAAATCAACATTTTAATAATTCTGAATTCAGTACAGAAATCTGCTATTGCTACAATTATATTATTGTATGATCGGGGATTCACTTCAAAACTGGAACCTATCCACTATCCACACAAGCAAATAAACCTAACTGAAAACCTTGGTAACGTTGTGTTTGAGGCTGTTAGAAAGGTAGGTAGTTGATTACACGAATGCTACGTATCACGTAGCACTCGTAGCACTATCCGTGCGTAGCTGCCAACGTTACGCTACGAGCGACATACATCGTGAGAGTCTACGAGACGGTGATTTTACGAGCTATAAGGATATAAGGAAAATACGAACCATATTAATAATGAATGACAAATAGAAATCTACTTGCGTAATACGGAATGGGTACGAAGAAATATTTTATTCTCTAATTCTGCCTTCAGTTTATCTTCTGGTTTCGGCTTTTTCTACAGATTGACGGATTTATTTATGATAATGTACGAGACTTACAAATCTTTGCACTTGATGGAAAGCGTCACGCTTGCCTGTTACAGTTGCAGTATCACCTTCTCGTTCTACTTGACAATGCACAGCGCTGGTCATTTCGAGACGTTAGTGCGTATGTCTCATTCCACTTGGTACAGTGCCCTTCACGCCTAAATCCGGTAAAGTTTTTGTACTAGTGTACAAACACTACTGTGATACATCAGTATTACTCCATCAAAGAGGCTAAATATTTGACACTGCGGTACCCACCAAGACGGACTTTTTCTAAAGAGACCTACCTTCCTGGTAATTTTCAAAGTAACAGGATATATATCATGATAATGTTATCTACATAATAAGTACCTACCTATATATTATATACATACTTTGAATTTAAGCTTCACATTGGCGTACACGAGTAAATCGCTTGAATTTAGTAATACATCCGTTTGAGGAAGAAAATTATGTTAAAGTATTGCATACAGTATCGATCTAGTTATATGAATAAATCAATAGAATTGGTGGTAATTGAATGTTTTTCAGCCAAAATACAGTTGCATACATAGCCTAAACTAAAATTTGCGAACCTGATAAGTATGTTATACCTAATATTCAAAAGAGTTAACATAAAAGACATCGTCCCAAATGAAAAAGTGTATTTCTTTATCTATAGTCGGATTTTCACAACTATACAGGGTTATTGGTAATATGCTAAGAACCTCTTAGGGTTGACTTGGGTCTGATGACTGATTGATGGGCCTCGTACATATTCTGTCAAAAACACATAAAAACACATTTTTTTTTCAATCAAATTAAATATTATCTCAAAATGTGTGTTAGGACTAGCCCTAAGTGTCATGTCGATGTCAACCCTAAGAGATTGTTAGCATATTACCAATAACCCTGTATAGAACCAATCAAACAGTTAATAATTCATGCCAATCTCTAGCACAGTACTGATTGCGAATGGTAAGTCCTAAAATATGGTAATAGTTGTAGTTGAATTTGTTATTTCAATAAAACAAACTCGTAGACACAATCAAAATAAATAGCCACAACACTGTCTTGCAATAAACATGGCGCAGTAACGATCAACCATCACAGTAACCAAAGTTATAATTAATCTGAAGGCATTAGACCTTTCACAAACAGTGCGAGACCCGCATAATGCGACAAGTTGCGACAAGTTGTTGCCGGGTTTTGTCGGTATTTGTCGTCCTCTATTAGCGCTGTTATATGTTGCTGAGGGCTATTGAGCAAATGGGAAACGACATGGTCACTAATTGCTGTTTCAAAATGTACCCAATTGCGTACAAAAGAAACGTATAAGGCTTTTTATAAATAAATACACGCTTTGTTTAATATCTTATTATCTAAAATACTAATAATCAGTACTAATATTATAAATGCGAAAATAACTCTCTGTCTGTCTGCTACGCTTTCACGCCAAAACTATTGGACCGATTTTAATGAAATTTGGTATGAAAATAGTTTGAGACCCGGGACAGTTTTTATCCAACTGCGCAAAAAGAGGTTAATGTTTTTGCGCGATAACCGACATACACGCGGGCGGAGCCGCGCCCGGAAAGCTAGTGTATTAATAAGAATGTAAATAAGTTTTCAAACTTAGCTTCACTATGTTTTATATTTTCTTGCAAGGACCGCATATACGCTTATTATTAGACATCAACAAACCGTTACCAAAAGTTGCCTTGACGTTCAAAATATATACTCGTGGTTCTTCATAATAATCGTCAACTAATAATAACATACTAATATATCAAGAAGATGAGGATAGCAAGAGACATAAAATTATGGTCACAACTAGGGGAGGCCTACGCCAATGAGGCGACATCTACACATAAATAATAATAAACCTAGCACGCTATAATTATAATATACACGCTATTTTATATAATTGGATATATATGTTACCCATTAAATAAATTAGAATAAATTAGAGTTACGAAACTTGACATATAATATTATCATATAAATTTATGATTTGTATCATGAATATCAAGAAAATAATTAATGCAATGTTAATTAATACATTTGTAAAATATATTGTTAAAGGCTTTTTTATATTAACTTTTAATAATATATCAAGTTACTCCTCCTGCTAAGGAAATATTTATGCACAAAAATACAACCCTTCCATAACTTTTGATTCTTTTGTATGTATATTAAAATATAGAACTTGCCTTTATGTGTTTACTTTGAAATCTCCTAATACTATCTGCAGCCACTATTTGAATATCATTAAGCAGTTGTGCAAATACAAAGTAAAAATCTTAATTAACTTCAGTATTCTACTCATTTTTATCCCAAGAAAACTAATTATATATGCAGTTCTTCTGTCTGACTTGTTTTCCATTTACATCTATTTTAGCAAATTTGAATGAAATAACGTTTTTTTTAAGCAAGTTTCTTTCAAATAAAGTTCGGCCAACGGACAATGATCGACATAAAATGGTAAATTCGATGAGGTTTTCGGTTTAGCAGTGAGGCGCAAGGTTCAGAGTCATATCAAATATGATATTTTATTGTTGGGAATAAGCTTTTATATTTGATGTAAGAACTCTAGAGGTTACAATATCTCTTGAGTTCGTAATACTAGATGTAGGGACACCCCATGGGAAATACCTATGTAGTTATACCAACGAGTAAATTAAAGATGGAAAGTAATATTGTTCATTTATTTTATGGATATGAGAACATAATAAAAATCTTATTAACTGAGCGAGCGTGAACCGCAAGCGATTTGTAAGCAGATTCAATAAATAAATGTTTTTTTTTGTTAATTCAGTTGTTGGATATTTTTCAAAACGGCGGAAATATGTGGATTGAAAACGTAAAAAAACATATTTATGTCGCGAAGTCTTTAGTGCATAGTACTACTAGTTAATAATAATGGTAAGTAGTGGCTGGTAATTAGGTGGTTGAAACACAAAATAATTATTATTAGTGACACATATAAAAGAATGTTGTATATGTTATACTTGCCAATAAGAAATTCAATTTGGACTTAGGACAGTCTAACAATATAAATAGTTTTGTTTAGTTCTAAGACTTGCTAACGTAGTGACAAGTATATTACGAAATCGTGTTTTATTTTCGGCTTACAATCGTAAGTCCACGTCTGTTTCGTTTGGCAAACTGCAAGTATCTACTTGCTACTCGAAGCAAATAAACAGTTCTCAGATCTAGGTTTACAGCGAGGCACTCGTCGAAGATACGGAATAAAACAACTTCATCTAACAGCAAATACGTAATCTAAACGTAAATATGCTTATTTTGAGCTTGTAGTTGACACTTCCTGAACATCTAATTTTTATTTCGTTGTACATTCATGACAGGTTCATTTGATAAAAGGAGTTATTTTCTATTAAAAGTTACACATTTAAAGCTTATCACAAGTTATGATATAAAATAAATTAAAGAATTGTATTAAGTATGACACATTATTTTAAATAGATATGTTACCAGCATGCTGGGCACGCTGCCAACTGGTAGGCGGTTGGAGCATTTGGACTTGTTAATAAAGACAAACCGCCGGATAACAAAAATTTGAAACTATTACACATTCATATTCAGAAACTCAGAATTATACATCACTACTACCTACTATTACTATTAGCCAAAATTACTCGTAGCTGCTAGGTTTTTGTAGATACTTCAAATTCTTATCGGATATTTTAAATTTTTATCGGATACATTTCGGGAAGTGTGCCACAGAACTACATGACCTGATTCCGCCATCCCCATTCTATAACCGGACATCCAGGGATACTCAGAAGCGCCACCGCTATATGGTGGATATTCCATTTACCCGAACGAAGCGATTTGCATCTTCTTTCATCATGCGAACCGCCAGGGTATGGTATACTCTGCCTGAGGCTGTGTTTCCGGTTAAGTACAATATGGGGGTCTTCAAGAAGCGAGTGAATAGGTATCTCCTGGGTAAGCGCGCTCCATCATCGATCGCATCATCACTTAACATCAGGTGAGATAGTAGTCAAGTGCTACCCAGTTCGGAGTAAAAAAAATCAAATTCATTTATTGCTCTAACATGGGTGTAAAAATTTGTGAAATTGTACCAGTGCTTAGTTTATTATTCAATTGTTAACAGGCAGCCTACTAGCGCGTAGCCACTCGTGTGACGTATTTAGTACTATCGCTTACGAAAAAACACTACAGTCTAACTAACTAATCCATGTAAACTCAACTTCACTTCGTAATAGCACAAGTAACCGCAGTTAATATGAACACCGATACATTTACATAGACTGCTCATCTCCTTTTCCCCGTAGCACCTAAGCAATCGTAAAATGCTGAGTACATCGTTTGTTGTATAATTGGGCTACCACACATTTAGTTAACAATCTCGACTCTTGAGTACAATGAGAGTTAGAATGGGAGTAGTACAGAGTCAACAATGCCATACCTGGTTTTTCGTCATGGAAAAAGTAGTTATTCGCAGTATCATTGCATTCGTATAAAGCAGGTAAGTACTTGTACATCATTTATGAAGGATATATTGCAACGAAAATGAACATATTCATTGGTGTGTGAGTGTGTATAAGCTTCGCTTCGTTATCTTAACTTTTTGTTATAAAACCCTTATTACATATCCGAACCCTGAGTAAATTTTCAGTACAAGAACGGAGTCTAGTACTGTGCTCGTTAGATGGAAATAGGCTCGCCCCCTAATACATGAGACCAAAAACATGTCTGGCATAATATGGGTACTAAGATAGCCCTGCCTTCTTTTAGGGGAACACAGGCGAGACGAAATGTTATGTGAGTCATATATAAGAATCTATCACAACGAAAATGTGTGGGTTTATTATATATCATTAGAAAATAATATACGAGTATATTTATGTACACAATATACATATTGGTGATCGTAGCGGACGAAGTATCTGTTAAAGAGATTGCGAGCTTGGAGCATTTCACAAACCAATCACGCTGGGAAAGAGGTGCATAAGTATACACTGACCTTGAATTGAAACTTAAAAAAACTGTTCATCGGGCTAAGTTGTGTACCATATAATGTCTATAATGATAACAAATACTGACACAGTGCCTGTGTCTATTGATGGCTGTACACCGATAACCAAACAACTTGAGCTTTGTATCCTTACATCCAAAGTCAATCTTAGACTTAACATTGAGTCCAAGGCTAAATAAGCCGCGTTTTAACTGAGGATTCTCTATATATGAAGATATTACACTTCGGAACCGGCTTAGGTCATTTCAATATCGCTGCAGTACTCCATACAAAACCAGTCTTGTATGGAGTACTGCAGCGATATTGAATTGATTACAATTGAAACGGGTATGTAATGTTTAACTTATTTTTATTTATAGGTAATTCAGCATTGGTGTTAAATAACTTTGTAATATAATACGAGAAATATTTACCTTGATTATGAAAAATGTTTACCAAACCTAGCTAAAAGTGGTTAAATAATGTAAAGTACGGCTCTTCTTAAATTATTTATGAAAGTATGTAATAGATTACTCAAAATGTCAAAAGTTTATTTTTGACATTAGTTGTTGTAGGCACAAAAAGACGAATTTATTGGCACAATCATCATTATCGCAACATCCGAAACGTTCAAAACCATCAGGGGGATTTATCGTAAGTCTTTCACTTTGCATGTGTCTTGGGGATCGCAGTAAAAGTTGTCAGTTCTTCACTGCTGCTTCCCATCTTTTGGTATTGTCCCTTAGTCGCCTCTTACGATACCCACGAGAAGAAATGGTCACATATCAACCCGGTACCCCACGGGGTAACTCATACAATACTCTTATACATTACTGATGAAACGTTTACTTTTCAACTGCGTCAAAGAGATATGCGTAGCCATTATATTTTTTTTATGCTAGATAGGTAAGCCTTCGACCACTATCTCACCTGATAGTAAGTGATGATGTGGTCGAAGATGTTGTTTAGGCTAACCTAGAATTATTTCAATAACAGGGACAGGAAAAAATCTATGTACTTACTCGTTTATACATAGTTCTACACATCGACAAATTTCCATACTCGCTTTGCCCCACTCTGCAATAAAATGCAGAATATCGCATCCTGTATAATTGAGATGATACACAGTTGTTAACGCTTTGTGGTCTTTGTGAGATTTTGCCTCTTGTTTTATTTATGAGAATGTGAGCGGGACGAGGGATAGCGATGGAACATTTGCAAGTGCAATTCGCCGAGGACTGCCTCATTTTGCAACAGACTCGCATTAATGTATTCATTTCTTTGAACGTTTTTGTACTGTTTTATAAATATTACTGTGTTAATTACGAGTATCTTGTTTCTATCCTATTCATTATTTTATCCCAAGTTTGAGCCACTTACAATTTAAATAATGTAATTAGTAAAAGACATGAAGAAAAGTACTTGGGTCCACTGATCGATGATAAATTAATGTGGAGACCACACATACAGCATGTCATATCCAAATTAATACAATTACTAGGATAACTTAAGAAGATGGCACATTACATACCAAAGGCAGTCAAACCAATTATATATTATTCCTTAATAAAATCACATTTGCAATATTTAATTGAGATTTGGGGATCTGCTGCCTTAACTAATCTAAGCCCATTATAGAAAACCCAAAAGAAAATTATTAAAGTTTTGTATCGCTATCCCTTTCATATATCGACCAAAAAATTATGAGAAAAAACTAAAATATTCAATATATCGCAACTATACAAATATAGCACCTGCCTTTTAATAAATAAAATAACTACTTACCAAGACTGTTAAATCAAACATACGACTAACTATAAAATAAAAAAAATTGTAGCTACGTATACGTAGCTACAACTTTTAGTCCTGATTCTAGTCCTATAGGACTAACTACGGACAGAAGATATTATTGGTTGGCGGAGCACAGCTGTTTAATAAGTTAACAAATGATGTAAAAACTATTGAAAATAAAAAAAAAAAAATTAAGAAAAAATTAAAGTTACACATTGAGATGAAAACCAGAGATTAATCAATCGTACAATTATTATTATTTTTTAGTTTCTTCCTATCTCATTATAAGTGATGAGATCTTATGAGAATAAAGTTCTTTAAACCCATATATTTACAAAATCGAGTAAAATATATGAGAAGAATTTTTTGTGAAGAAATACAGGAATCAGTACTAATATTATAAATGCGAAAGTAACTCTGTCTGTCTGTCTGTCTGTTACGCTTTCACGCCAAAACTACTGGACCGATTTGAATGAAATTTGGTATGGAGATAATTTGAGACCCGGGAAAAAAAACATAGGATAGTTTTTATCCGACTGCGCAAAAAGAGGTTAATGTTTTCGCGCGATAACCGACATACGCGCGGGTGGAGCCGCGCCCGGTAAGCTAGTGGAGTATAAATACTTCTTTAAAGCTAACGTATAGAAAGCTTAAACTTATTCTATCTTGATGACGATGTCCTGAATCAATAGTTCACAAGTCCAATGTTTAATTATTTCCCAATTTTCGCGTAAAGGCTTTCTAACACATCAATAAATCTCAATTCAGTAACGAATGAATTCTATTGCCCGGCGTTATATTCACATAAACAATGTGTTTATCTAATTTACATCGAACCAACAACACCCAAATCTGTGGTATCAGTGTTGCCATTCACACATGTATGGCTGAATACAAATATCGGCTGTTCACTCATGAAGTTTGTTTTGAAGCGGATTCCTATAACCTAACGATATCGGTGTGGATAAACAATATTTGTTTTTTCAGGCAATACCTACTAGCTGAGCCAAATTTTTGAGGGCCATTTTAAAATATAATACGGATATTTTAAAACTGTTGCTACATACGCTACAATATAGCAACGGGGTTTCAATCGTGATGATTAAAAATTACGAAAAGTATTTGAAATTTTGTAATAATTTTTTTAGGAAGTAAAGCAAATATTATTGGGAACTTATTTGTATTTGCTCTACCTGTCCAATGAAGCACCCTACGTGCCAAAATATGAATCGTTCAAACAGAGCTATTTAGCACCGACACTCATAGTTCACACCGAAGTATTGTGAGGTTAGTTCGTCCTGATATCCCAAGTTCAAATTTACTATTTATTATATGGATACTTAATTATATATGATTATGTTATTATACATACCCCCTTACTCATTCATCGTTTCATAAACGTAAAGTTTGACAAACCTATCCTTATATATCAATATGATATAATTCTACAAAGTTGTTAAGCGATTATGAATAGGATCCTTAAAATTGACCATAAACCATTTTTATTAACGTGACTATATATGTCAATGTTACAGTTTGAGGCTTGTGCTTGAGCATCGCATTCTGAATAAATGACATGTTACACTACAATCCCCAAGCCGGAGGGATATAATAGGGGAGTCAGTGTTCAGCAATGGACCAGTACAGTGCAGGTTTATGTTATAAAATATGTAATATTATAATCGACCGTGATATGACAAAAAGTAATTGTGTGCATCAAAGTTGTACAGACTATTAAGCTATTTGATGTGCAATAATTAAATTTAGGTATTACAGTGGTGTGGCGTAAAAGCTGTCTTTGTGCATCTATACAATGTTCAGGTTGACAATTAGCATCAGACAGGTATACAATTTTGTATCAACAACTAGTACAATTTATTAAATCATAGAGAACACCTGCTGGAACACACCGTTAGATACTTGGCGGCAGATTCTCTACTTGAAAGTCGTAGCTAGCAAGGTTTTGTTTTGTTTTGTTTAGGGAGGACATAGATGCTGGCTACCGCCTGTGCGGTCGTCCAGCTCCACCGGGTTTTGGGCGAGGGCCTGGCCCTACAATAGCCCGGGAGGGAGAAGTGCCGAAGGCACTTCTCCCGAGACGGGCGTAGAAGGCGAAAAGCGCTTTCTACCTCCGTCTCCTGCGGACGCCGAAAACGTACCGCTACTATAGGAGGGGTTGACAGCGAGCTCAAGGGCACCACTGTGGTTCGGACCTCGGCTTGTCTCGCTGTCGAGAGACATGGGGGGGATCGGAGCAAAATGCCTCTGTGCAACTGCAGTGTTGCACAATTGGGCCCTACTGAATAATACTCTTTGACTATTTGGAGAGCAATTTATCGTGACCTTGTTTTTGCCTCGAGCTCGCCGGCGAGCTCGGTGTTTGATTGTGTGACCTCTGATTACCTCACACCTGGGGATTTTACCTCGACGACTTGCGGATAACGCTAAAGCTGCCAACGTAATGGCTGCGATGGGGTCATCCGGGTCGTCTAATACCTGCCGTGGTCGGCGACGGGGGGGTTTGAAAAATGGGATAGAAGAGGCAGTCGAGTAGTTCGATGCCTGGACAACCAATGGGTTCGGGTGGTGGGGCGCTCGATCAAAGTATCGGCGGGCGCAGTCCTTATTGAACTGCGCTAGAGAGGGAAGGTTTAAGTCGCAATGCAACTCGGTGTTCCGGATATACCACGGGGCGCCGGTTGCATTACGAAGAAAACGGTTTTGGATGACTTGAAGTTTATGAAGGTGGGCCTCACTAGCATGACTAAACACTACTGATGCGTAAGTCATGATGGGGCGGATGCAGGCAGTGTAAAGTGTCTTCTTATTACTAAGAGACATTTTACTCTCTTTGCGAAGTAGGGGACCAAGGCGACCCATTATGAAGGCCGCTCTGTTACGGACGGTTGTTATGTGATCGTTAAAGGTGAGATGACGATCAAGGGTGACTCCGAGGTATTTTGTTCTAGGAACCCAGGGAATGGGTTCGTCGAACAAAATAAGCGGTTTCGGGTAAGGGGAGCGTGTCTTCTCAGTAAAGCACATAGCTGTGCTTTTAGCTGGGTTGACCGCGATGCGCCATTTTCGGAACCAGTCACCGATCTCGGTGATGGCCCGTTGCATGACGAAATAGGACTGTCAGTTGATATGCCACCCAGTGGTGTAAATGGCGGTATCATCCGCATATTGGGCTAGGAATACTTTGGGCTGAGAGCGTGGGATGTCACTGGTATACAGTGCAAAGAGAATAGGTGATAGCACGGAGCCCTGAGGGACTCCGGCTCTGACTGGGTGGGGGGAGGAGAGGGTGCCTTCCACGCGATAGCGAAAGCTTCTGGCTTTAAGGAAGTCTTGTAGGATGAGCACAAGACGTTCTGGCACGCCAAATTGGTATAGCTTGTAGATCAAGCCGTTGTGCCAGACTTTGTCAAAAGCTTTCGCTACGTCGAGGAAGACTGCTAGCGTAGTCTGGGGTTTGGGGTACTTATTGAAGCCCTCAATGATGTGCTCCGTGAGGCGGTGCACCTGTTGGACGCATGAGTGTCCGGGTCTGAAGCCAAACTGCTCATCTGGGATAAGGTGGTGTTCCTTAGCATGGGACTGGAGACGGTTTGCAAGTAACCGCTCGTAAAGTTTGCCTAAGGCACTGAGGAGGCTGATGGGGCGGTAACTGGTGGGGTCAGATGAGCTTTTGCCTGGTTTGTGAATGCCAATGACATTTGCACATTTCCAGGTGTCTGGGAATAAGCAGTGGCTCATAGCAGCATTGAAGATGCTGACTAAGAGATGGATGAGAGGAGGAGAGAGGGTTTTAAGAACCCTGTTGGAGATGCCATCGGCACCGGGGGATTTGCGCGGTCGGAGGGCCTTGATCAGTCTCTCCACCTCAGCGTAAGTCGCTAAGGTGATTGGTGGGAGTTCAGAGGTGACCACAGAGCTTTTACGTTCGACTTCAGCATCCACCGAATCGAGGTGAGCTTGGTCAACGTGATCTACGTTAGGGGAACACTGAGCCTCTAGGCTATCAGCTAGGCACTCAGCTTTGTCTTCGTCAAAGAACGCTGGGACTAGTGGGACTGGTCTGTATAAGGGAGGCATGTCGTTATGGTTACTTCCTTTCAAGCCTCGCGCCAAGTCCCAGTAAGCATGGTGGCTTGGCACGAGGTTTGAAAGTTTATCGCCCCATTGTTGATCACGCAACTCAGACATGCGACTTTGAACCCTGCGTTCAAAGTGGCGTTTCTTAGTTTTGTTCTCTTTACTGGGGTAAGAGTCGTAATGTCGGGTCACTGCTTTACTCTCCGTCACCAATCGTCTCACATCCGCTGGAATGACAAGGCGCCGGTCGTCCGGCACTATGACCTCCTTCGCGGATGCACCTACTACGGTGGAGAGGTGATTGGTGAACGAATCGATCGCAAGGGTTACGTCATCTTTTGTCAGGATGTCGTCAGGGATCTTGTCTAGGTCCGGTGAACTGATAGCCTTTAGGGCATCGCCTACTTGCTTCCAGTTCACTATCGTCTTAGTGGGGCGGGGGAGGTCAGTCGTTGGGTCGGGACCTAGTCGCAGTATAATGGGTCGGTGGTCAGAGTGAAGCTCGTGAACCACTTCTATGGAGCGTAACCGGAGTGTTACGCCTCTGAATAGTGCCATGTCAAGCAAGTCAGATCGGTGGTCTTCCATATAAGGGTAGTGAGTGGGCTCAGTGGGCGCAATTATGTCAAAGTTAAGTTCTGCGATTAGGTTTTCAAGTGCAATACCTCTGGGATTGTTGACGTTACAATTCCATAGGATGTGCTTACTGTTGAAGTCGCCAATCAGAATGACGGCGCTTCCTAATGACAATAGGGCTTCTAAGTCAGCTCGGACGATCGGCTTTTTGCAAGCTTGGTAACAGGATGCTATGACTATAGGTTGATGACCAGTCATAGCTAGGAGGCAACAAGATGCTTCCATATTAACAAGAGTCGGGGTAGGTAGGGGAATGCAGTGCAGGGACCTTTTGTAATAGATAAGAGTGCCTCCCCCACGGGAGTTCACTCTATCATCACGTACCGTTCTGTAATTGGCAAACCTAGGGTTCGCCTTCCCCGGTTTTAGAAAGGTTTCCTGCACGCATATGATATCGATAAGGTGGGTACAACAAAAGTCGTGGACGAGGTCACGTTGTCTGAAGAGGCCGTCAGCGTTAAATGACGCTAACGAAACTGAGTACGGTTTCGTGCGTTCGGTTGTACTACCCATAGTGGTTGTACTGGGGAGGGGCCTGGGGAACGAAGCGCTTAAGGGCGCTAAGTAAATTCGCGTGTTCCAATGTATATTGGATCACGTCCGCTGGGGATTGAGCGAAGTGCATCTTGTGCGCTAGCTCGCGGACTTCGTTGATGTCAATAGACATCGCCAGGTCGCTGACTAGTTTGATGTCCTCTTGAAGAGAGGCATCCATCAGCGGCATGGGTGGGGCTTGTGGCCGAGGAATGGCGCGGGGAGGAGGGGCGCGAACGGAGTTGGCAACGGGTGCCGGGAGCGCGGGGCGAGCCGGGGCCGGTGCGCGGGCAGGGGCCGGGGCGCGGGCGGGAGCGGGTGCGGGCGCGCGGGCCGGGGCGCGGGCGGGAGTGATGGTCTTTACCATACTGGGTGGTTTAGACCATGCGTTACGGGCGGGGAGCGGCGCGGGTATTACCTGTGAAGCAGGTATTACCGACAGCTTAGGGCTGACCCGTTGGTAACGGTCATGTGAGGGACGGGTCGGCCTATGCCTTGCCACCCTGTGGTTTATGCGTGGTGCTTTTGGGCAGCCGCGGTAATTCGCGGTATGTCCTTGAGCACCGCATAGAACGCAGCTGGGTGGGTCCGGCGAGTCCCGAGTGCGAGTGCACGCCGCTGTCGCGTGATCGCCTAGGCACTTGACGCACCTAGCGCGAGCGAAACAGAAGCGGGAGGCGTGACCGTACAATTGGCAGTTGTGACACTGCGAGGGACTTCCATTTTTAAATGGGGCTTGTACGTCTAACCCAGAGAGGCCGCAGACCTTTTTTAAATTAAAAATGGCCTTGCCCTCTGGTGTACGGTCTAGTACTACGAGTACTAGGTCATATGGACTGCGGTCCTTCCCGCTGTACATGCGGTGAACCGCATGCACTGGGAAGTCTTGTGCTTTAAGGTCGTCACATACCGCATCGGTATGTATCTCCTTAGGCACACCGCGAATCACAACGCGAAGGACTTTCTCCTCTTCGAGCGCATAAGTGTGAAAACTTATGCTCTCTTTACGGAGGAGCTTTGTTAGCGCTCTGTGGTCGCTACTAGTGGGCACTTGGACTTTAATGCCCTGCTGCGTGGAGCGGGCATTAGTATAATGGATCCCACGATCCGAAACTAAGCGGGACAGCATGTCCCATTTGCTTTTGTCCTGAATGAACAAAGGCGGAGGCGGTTTTTCGCGACGTGCGCTCGCGTCCTGAGGGGACGCGGCGGTTGAAACCGGAGCGGAGGGAGGAGACGCGGGGCGCGGGGCGGGGGTCGGTTTTTTGCCGGAGGCGGGGGCCTTTGCGGGTGCCTTGGCGGGAGGGGCGGAAGTGGCGCAACTAGCGGCTTTGGGCGCGCGCTTGCGTTTGCGATCTACGACGGTGTAACCGTCGTTATCGGAATCAGAGTCCGTGCGTGAGGCGCCGGCCTGATCTACCTCCATGTCCGTTTCGGATTCCGAAACGGTCTCGACAATGGCGAAGGAGGGACGGGTACTCGCTGACCTCCCGATCGGTGAGCGAGAGCGAGACCGTTCACGGGGAGGGGCTGCCACCGTGCGTCTATTGTCGGGCCCGGGAGCGGGCGAAGTAGGGCTATCCTCTGAATAGGATCGGGTCAAGGGAGGAACGCTGGCCTCCGGGTTTGAAGTCCCGGAGGGAGCGATGAGAGTGTCCGTGAGGCGGGCATTCTCTTCCTCTTCAAGCAGTTGCATATGTGCAACGTATAGATCGGGGTGGCGGAGGGCGAAGGTCTGAAGGACCTGCACCTCACCGTTAGAGGGACGGGACTGCATCCTGAGGGGAATACTCAGGACGCCCTATCAAGGGTTTGAATTCCCTCACACACCTTGTGAGCTCACTGTGTGAGAGGGAGTGTGTACCTAGGGTGTGCCCTAGTTGTGTACCCTCTCCGAGCTTTTTTCTCGGCGGAGAGGGGTGCTCCTAAGCGCTACTCCGGGGTTGACTAGGGGCGACCCCAAGGCCAGTAATCCCGGAGCCCAGCTTGCTTCGGCTGACCCGTGAAGCGGGAAAGGCCACGGTGCAAGGTTAAACCAAAACAACAACAGTGGCCGTTGTCACCGTAGGGTGTCACACTGCGACCGCAGCAAATGGCGGATTTGATCGTTCAGACGGGTTTGGCTGACGCTACCCCACGCCTGAACGACGTCGCTTAACAGCACAAAGTGTGTTGTTACGCGACTGTTACTATGTTGTGTCGGGTAGTAAAGTGGTGAAATGCGCACCGAAAAGTGCGGTCAAAACAAGACCACCAGCCCGATATGATGTTGTTCGTCCGAAACAAGGGACTTGGGTAGGTGGTAATGCCTGACGTCTTAGAGCGCCTCTGCGCGCCATACGGCGAGCTCGTAGCTCACGTTGCACGGCGGTCGGTGGCTGCTCAGCTTCTGCACAGAAAACAAAACTTCGTCAGGACTGCGTATTCCAAGGCACTGGTCTGCAACTAGCGTCGGAACGATGACCCGAGTGAGACGGCAATAGTGCGGGGACTATTGCGGTCTCACTGGGAGATACTGGCGGAGCTGTAGACAGGTGTGCACGGCGTGGCGGCACAGGTCGGAATGTGGCAATGAGTGAGCTAGCAAGGACATTCGCAATATGCCACCATCACGCAAATTTTCAGGCCACCCGAAGACCTCCGACAGCCTAACGAATGCCATCCGCCAACAACCGGGCCCAGTTTCTAAACGTGCTCTCCAAAGCTCGGAGCGCTCAGTAGCAAATGCCTGAAGGGCGTACGGCTATCCACCTAGAGCCTGCAGTGAACATTACTTATCATAAGTTGATCGGAATCACTAGGCACTTTCTGCTATGAGCGCTTCGACATCTGGTAGATTAAATTAATTTTCTTCTAAATCACTTTTTAATATTCTTCTATTTATAGAAAAGTTAGTGAAAAAATCATTTTACATTAACGGCGCCCACGCATTATGAAATAATAATAATAATGTATTATATAATATACTTATTGAGCTGTAGTAAAGCTAAGGCCTATTTGTATATACACTAGTCATATATCTGAGTCATAGTTGTAGGATCCTATATATATATATATATGATGGCGAACAACAAAGGCCAAAGCTCATTAGACTATTTCGATACATCCGTATGCTAAACTTAAGAGCTGATAAAACTCATTATTCCGAACTTTCTCTAGTCTGATATCTGAACTTATCAGGAACTAAAACTGAGCCTGACTATATCAGCGAGCAATGGACAGAGTTGGAACAAGGAGTAAATATACTTATCTTTTTTAATATATAGCTAAATAATACACCATATGCTTGTTTTTTTATGACTTATTCAGAAGACTTGACACTCTTTGTTGTTTATCTTAACTGGAAATAATCGAAGGCATTTGAGTCCTTTCCTTTAGAAAGGCATGATGGCCAACTAAACTCGGGATGTTTCAAAAACTGGATGTAATATAGGAGGCATCCATAATCATAAAACAGACCTAAAGAATGACTTCTAAAAACAGGTACAATGCTAACAAGCAAATAAAGTTTCATCAATTTCTTCATTTGTTACACTCATCGACAACTATTTTCAATGTTACACCATAATTTTCTGGATCTAAGTCACAAATCGAAGTTCTCAACCGAATATATTGGACCTAGCTCTTGACCAATTCCATATTTAATGTAGGTACTTCCTGAACGAGTAGGTTATTATATTTTTTCGCCTACAGAGTGAATACTTTCAGCATTTTTGTCTGTGGCTAGCTGTTGGACAAAAAGGCTTTATTCCTTGCCGGGGTGAAGATAATTTGTTCCTAATAAAAATAGAGAACATATTATAATACTGAAAAAAAAATAACTTGCCCTTACCACATGTATTATACAGGTGGTAAAAGCAAGTTATTTTTTTTTTATACAATACACAAAGCACTGCGATATTGTGATATACAGGCTGTAGGTAATAACATGTATGTGATAACATCATCGCAGTGTAAGATTGCGGTCCTCAAACGGCGCTGCTGGTATATTTCTTTCGTCGATTCCCACGAAGATATGTGATGCTATTCTATCCTGGCACCCCACGGAAAACATATTGTTACTATAGGATTTCGCCCATTTATCAATGCTGTATCATAATGAAACTTGCCAATTGCGTAGTTCTGATGACAATACAATTATATGGTATCATGGGACTTATCTTGTGAACTTTTCCCTTAGTCGCGTCTTACGACACCCACGGGAAGAAAATGGAGATGGATATACTATTATTTTTATAGCATAACTAACTTTTTCGCCGTAAAATCGAGTAATAACCTTCAAAATTAGTCTTTTCATATAAACGTCTCGAAACTTAAAAATATACATCAACAACATACTATATTATATAGTTATAAGTATTTAACGGGACTTAATCGCGATAAAACATGTAGGTATATTTTTATTTATTTACCTCGACGTTTCGACCAAGTTGCATTGGTCGTGGTCACGAGCGGACTGAAGAGGCGGGTGTCAGCGTCTTGAAAGGCGGGTATTTTCTCCAACTACCCGCATTTGATTTAGAAATGTATCGTCTCGACACACAACACTGACAACATCCACAGGTCTTAATGAAGGTAAAACGCACTTAGTGCATTTCCTTAGCACTGGATTCCAGGATGCAGCTAACTTAATCGCGATTAAGTCCCGTTAAATACTTATAACTATGTGTTCACCGTAAGTCGCGAAAGTCTCAAAGTTACTAGTATATTATACATATTACAGTTGATTCTGTTACTTATAAACGCTACTTAAATTTTAAGCACTTAGCTAGCTTACTTAGTCGATATTTAGAAAGGAATTTCTTACTTATAAACGTTGCTTTACTTTAACGAGCAACTAAGTATTGCTTAAATCAGCTGTCAATATAAACCTTTGTTTAAAATTTTAAATAACAAGATTGCGCCGATATTTCTAATCAGCTGCAATCAGCTGATTTGAACTCAATAGTTGTTATTAAGGTTATTGATAAGGAGGCACACCAACCAATAAACTCGACTTCCTTTGTTAATAATTTGTATAAAATATGTTAAGTAGAAACATACAATATATGGATGATGAAATGAATATTATCCGTACTATTTGTGATCTTATTCAATAGTAGGTATGCCGTAGGTGCAGATCCTGTACCTATATCCTACCTACGAGTACTCTCCGGGAGCCCACGAATACAAGGACTTACAGCCGTTCCTTGTGACATTTTATTGGGAAGACATTTGTTCAACATTGGGCGTCTTCCAGCATAGCTGAAATGATTACGATGATGATAAATACAGGTTCCAGAAGACTTAGCACTAGATATGAGCCAGCAGAATGTCGTCTATTCATGCTATGAATTTGTAGGAGTCGAAGTAATCTTATTTTGTGTTAATGGTCTACCTTAATATGGTGCAAGCCTATTACCATTTACTGGTTCAAAATTTAGACACCGGACCGTTACTGAAAAATGTTTCTAAAAACCCTATATCTGGTCCGACCCAGTGATCGAACTCAACGTAATTTTCTTATCAAACAGCTGCGCCTCGCAGTTACACCCGCGTAAAAAATGATTAAAAATGATGATGATGATGATGAAAATTATGGAGGACCTAAACCGACTATTCTGTAGTTTTATCCAAAGCCCTCCAGCCATTAAAGCATAAATAGAAGACAAAAACGCACACACATAAACCTTAGCCTTTATCTATAACACTAGTACATATAAGAGTGATTGCAGTTATCGTTATAAAATAAAAGAAATGTTGGAAACTTGGTTCCAGAGAGAAACACGTATAATTGGCTATAGAAATGATTTCGGATGAAAAAGATAACTTCCAGCAGGACTTGAACCCGCAACCCCACAATACCGTCCTGGTGCATTTCCAATTATGCTATGGAAGCGGGTGCTGGCCAATCTAAATTATAGAATATAATAAATGGGCACCTAGAATTTACCATATTGCGAAATAAAAAATCAATCAATCATTCTAAAACTAGTACACACACAAAAACCTAAGAAGAATAGTATTATTATTATACTTTTAATTTCATGTTATTTACCACAAGACAGATAATTTTTGGCAATTTGGGTCTATCATAACACCTTTAAGTTCAATGTTGTCAGTTTAAAATACTGAGGCATCATTATCTATTTCTTAGCTTAATAGGTGCTAAGTAGCGTTTATAAGTAAGAAGTACTTACACACCTATTTAAAAATTGATTTAAGCACTGTTTAGCTATTTCTTTCTTAGCAAATACTTAACGGATTTTTTATAAATAGGGGGAGGTTCTTCTTCATCAAGATAATGATATATTTTTTTTATGCCTGATATGTTAGCCTTTGACCACTATCTCACCTGATGGTAAGTGATGATGATGTTGTTCAGACTAACCTAGATTTACTGGCTCTCAAGGACAGCTGCCGGAACACACCGCTAGGTGCTTGGTGACAGATTTTCTACTTAAGGGTGGTCGCTAGCCAGGCGGGCATTCGCATAAAAATGCCCTTCCACCATATAATGTTTTTAATGCTGCATTATTATAAGGTCAAGCCAGCGGCGGGATTCGAACCATGGACCTGCTGCGCGGCACTCCATACCCAAAGCCACTGAGCTATCATTCCTTCAAGGTCTTTAGAGGTAAAATAAATAATACATCAAAAAACTGGCAAACTAGAAACATGGATATAAGGCTGAGAGATATACATGCAAATTCGTCTGTGTTTAACTCTTGGTGTTCAATATATGGACGAAACTACGTTTGTATACAGAAAGCGCTACGCGTAACATATTTTTCTATTTAAAACGTTACTAGAAAATGTCTGCGTCATCCTTACTCCGGCTCTGTTTATTGGATACAAAAGTTGTATAAAGCCACAAACTTAGTCTAACCGAGGCAGTAGCACGACATCGACACATGTCTATATGACACACCACACTGGATCTATTGTGGAACTTATATTCGTACCGAGATCGCCAAGTCAAAGTCTGTCGCAGAAAATCTAAACAAAATAACAGGAAGAGCATGCCTTGTGGTTATTTTCTAATCGGTGCTTGCTTGAAGATGGACTTTCTTGAAATATTCATATACGAATATGAGTTCGTTAGAATATATTTTCACTTGCATTAGAAATGGAGAAAAGATATATGTATATTTTTGAGTAGTAGGCACATATATTTCCCTGATGACCTTTAACCACATATAGCCGGAGAATGTGGAACATTCTTAGAGCAAAACTGACTTTTACTTTTATATGAACAGCCTTTATATTTTTAAGTGGGCAACTATACGGTCTAATTTTATAATTTCTTCTTGTATTCAACTCTGATACTTTTTAAGGCAATATATGCTTAAGACGTTAACTGTACCTACGGTATTTTTTTTATAATTGCTTGCTGTACTTATATAACAATAATGTTATTTTTTTCTATTATACGTTTATATATCTACAAATAGTAAGCCTTTATATTATCAATTATAAAGCTTAAGCTTTAAAGTTAAGTTTCTCATAAATTCAATACAGAACCTTTGCGTGAAAACAATATAATAAATTAATATCTTCCAGTAGATGCAAGTACGGCTGCCAACTTATTCCTTCGTTTCCGATCGTTTCCAACTCAATATCCGATGTAAGTACGCTCTCGGCAGGAGTTATGACACAAGAAAGCTTTTATCTCAAACCATGCAACGTGAAATTGCCGATTTTCAGCTCGCGAGAAAGACGAATTTTGAATTTTCATTTCTTTGCAAGCTTGAGGTAGGCGTTATTTTCTACTCATAAAGTGTATACTCTTGTGATATAATTTTGTATAGGGTAAACTGTCCAGTTTACCGGCCTCCACCAATGTCCGTCCGCACGACACATTTTTAAATTAATTAAGAATATTCAAACGTTTTTGAGTCTAAAACCAAATTCCTTAAATACTTTGATGTTGTATCTATAACTTAGACGTAGCGGCATCTTCCGTAAGTAATCAGCGGAGTTTTAATTTTCATTTAAACGGCGAGGTGAGTGCAAGCATGTCGAAAAGACAAGATTAATAAAAAAAAAATAGTGGACTGGTGTTTTCAAATGGTTAGTTCATTCTCTTTTAATCATTATATCAAAAGAGGTTTAATATTATACGTAAAAGACTTTGTATGACAATAAGGTGGCCGGACTACTAGTAGTATTGTCTAGTTCACCGGCCTAAAAAAGACTTAGTGGCCGAAAAACTGGCTCTAATTCCAGTCTCCGGCCACTATCTATACGTAAATCTGTTGTATCAGCGTATCTAACTGCACATTGAATATATTTATAAAAGTGATTGGTTGAATTTCCATAAAATTCTTGGATCTACGCCACGTTAACCTTTGATACGATATTATTATAAGCGGAGCGGTAGCCAACGCAAAAAATCCCTTTATATATTAATATTTTAACTTCAATAGAGCTAAAATAGTCTATTATGATTATGTATATACTTATAAATATTTGGGATCTTTGGTTTGATTTGATTCTTTGGAAATGGCTTTTTTATATAGTTAAGAATCAGTAAAAACATGTATTAACATTCAAAACCAGTTCTTATTTCAATATAACGAGAGTCCTATGGCCATTCACTAGCCATTTAGAGATATAAGTGCCCTGTGGCCAGCCTCTAGGTTTCTGTTAGGAGGCCGGCCACTAGGCATAGTGTGGTCGGACACTAGATTGGGACGGCCGGAGACTGGAGAAAACATACTTTTCCAAAAAACTATTTTCTATATAAAAACTGCCTGTCTATGTATTTTTAATCAGTATTAAATATGTTATATATTATATTTATGACTTTATAAAAATATACTTATTCACTTATGCCTCTAAACAACTTAGTTAAAAGTGAAATAAGTTACCTAACGTCTTAAGAGGCCGGACACTGGGCATGTTACCTACTTGCTAACTTTGTCTTATATACATCTAGTGGTCTAATCAACCATTTATTCAATTAAGGTGAACACTGATGTGTAAGTAGGGAAATATTTAACAATTTTTTTTGCTAGCTCTTCATACTCCCGATTCGGAGAATCATTTTTACGATATATATTTTCTTTGATACATATTGAAAACATGTATTTTACTACGGGTGAAAGATCAAAACCCTATCTCAGAAATAACAGCATGATTCTTCTGATATTTAACGAAATTAACTTCTTTCAATTCAATGTTGACGCGTATCAATATGACATTGACATCGCAGTAAATAAAAACAGATATAGATACTATTGTATATATTTTTTTATTACTGATAAGTAAGCCTTTGACCACAATCTCACCTAATGGTAAGTGATGATGTGGTCGAAGGTGTTAACAGGGTTAACCTAGAATAACTTGCTCTCAAGGAAAGCTGCCCCGGAATACACCGTCAGGTGCTTGGCGACAGATTTTCTACTTGAGGGTGGTTGCTAGCCAGACGGGCATTCGCAAAATGACCTACCACCATGCGGTGAAGCTCAAGCCCGCGGCGGGATTATAAAAGTATATTGATTGAATTACTAGTTTAATTCAGCGTTAGGTCATCGTTCTAACCAAAATATCAATATTACCTACAATATTTCGATGTTTGTAGCTCAATCCGATTATGAGCTAGAAAAGCCAAGGAATACTCGACAGATAGGTCGCAGAGTCTCATTAATGAATCTCCTCTTGCCCTTTGACACATATGACAGCCTTTGGTTGGGTACAGAACCCTATAGCTACAACTATACGATACATTTTTTGCATAATATTAGACAGACAGGCAGGCTGAGGATGTAAAGTGGTCACCGTTGTGTATGGACGTTTGTAACAGCATACAAAATTTTAGAGAGCTTATAATTTCTCCATGTTTGTAAATGTAGAGCACAAAGTGCCTTACAAAATCGAGGGTTGTGGTCGTGCGATTCCCAATCGTGGTGGGTTTATAAATCTTAATTTCGCTTTGCGCCCGATGGTGCACGTTATCATATAGACAAACATCGAAATATGCGTTATATTTCGATGTAGACAAATATAAACAGAGTAGGTATGTTTAGAAAATGTGTGGACTTTATTAATATAATATAATTCAACAACAACCATAGCTAATTTCCTGTTATCATTGTTATATATATTAACTACACTAAAATAAAATTCACACACGTAAATTGTTATATATTATTTATCCTATATATTTTTATATACAATGTTATGTTAGAGAAATCCCACGCTCACTCGCTTTATATTAAAACATGTAAAGCGACATCTGTTCTGTGAGTTAGTTACTACAACAGGAAAGTTTTAGCTACATAGCGTACTGCGTACCACACTTTCTGCGTCGTGCCTGTACATGGCTAAATACTCTATGAAGATTCATGTAGTTTTAAAGAATAACGCTAGATGGCACTATTGACAGTAAGTTAGGGAACCACCACTGCTATGTTCGAAGTACAAATCGGACCATCCTACGCTGATGATCAACGTTACACTTATAGATGGCGCCACAAATAAAAAAAATATGTTTCTCTTCATAATCAATTTGATCGAGTTATTATTACTTATTTTCGAAAACTTTCAGAGCACTTGGTTAATATGACGCGTGATCAAAATTCTGGTACTTATTAGGCTCTACGCATACGCATTGTAGTCCAACAGGCTTGCTTGCAAGCGGTACCTAGTTGGCTAAAGCATTTGGTTTGGACTACCCTGCAATGGTCTTTTTGTTGCTTAAATTCTTTCGTTGTAGTATTTGTAGTGTTATCTAAAGTATTTAAAGTTTTATTAATAAAAAAAACTACTCTGACATCTGCAAAGAATGAAACGAAATTTTGTTTTATGTACTTGGATGACATGGTTATTTTACTCAAGTTATTTTAATTTTGAAACTATTATATCGATTTTGATGATATGCTTAAGAAACCTTATCTGAGAGTAACTAATATATATTTTTAAATAAAATGGAGAATATCCTAAATCGGTTCATAAATGATGGAGTTCTGTGGTAACAAACCGAAAATAAATTATAAGAAACAATTAAAAAGACAAAAATTTAACAAACGAACGTAAGTTAGCAAGGTTCCTTAGGTACTCACTGGTACTACCTTTTGACCAACTGACTAGCAATATTAGATGGCGTTCGGAGTCGTTACTGCAATGCATATCATGCGGTAGTTCTAGGGCAAACGGCCTTCGTCTGCGTTTGATCTCACAAAACTCATCAATCATCTTCGACAACCGAAAAACCAAAGATTTTTCTTTGAACGTCACAATGCAAAGCTTTAAATTATTTGCATCTATCGCATCGCCCTCTCGCGTATCTAGCAATATCTTCGACCAACATACCCCCACTATGCATCTACCTGGAGGGCAGGAAGGTAAGTAAGTTAAAGATCTTTCAAGCTCATCTAGGCTAGGTACCAAATACGCAGTTATAAATTTTCTAGATTGGTCAAGTTCCAGGCCTCAGCGGAATTCAAATGCATGGACCTGCTCTGCGACAGTCCATAATCATTGCCACTGGGCCATCTGTTTCCGGGCTGCTTACGAACCTTGCATAAATAGTGAAAAGTGTATTTGTCATAGATGTCGATAAACAGGTACTAATTAAATGTTGTGAATTATCTGCTATATCTGTCCAATTTATGCTTATTTAATACACGTGTCACAAATCCTTGGCCTCGATATAAATTCATATTGTTTTCTACATTCCTCAACACCTTTATAAAGTATCACCAGCTGTGCCCGTTCCCACATGTAACGAGCTTGTCTGTCTCGTAGCTAATGACGAAATGAAAATGATTACCTAACATTACAATACGCGCGTAATAAGTAATTGTTGTCGATTACTGATTTGTAGATATGAAATAAGTAAGGTGTGTTAGAATATGGGGTAGAAGATCGTCCAAAACTATCACGAACTAAATTATATTATCAACAAATTAAGCGATTTTTTAACCATTGTCAACTTATTTATAGCTAATAGGCCAGCCTTTGACCACTATCTCACCTGATGGTAAGTGATGATGTGGTTGAAGATGTTGTTCAGACTAACCTAGAATTACTGGCCATAACAGACCGTTGCTTGGCGCAGATTTTATACCTTGATACCCTAGTAGGTATAGGCTAGTAGCTAGCCAGACGGGCATTCGCAAATTGCCCTACCACCATGCTGTAATGACTGCCATCCTAAGACAACAACTAAAGCCGACGGCTTAACGTGCCTTCCGAAGCACGAAAGCGCTCAGTAGTAACGTCACTGTCGGTAACCCCTCCAATAAGTCATCACCGCTGCGGACGTTGCTTATCTTATGCCTCCACTACACGTCGGCAGATGCATCTGTAGACGTCGGCGGATGCATCACCGGATGGATCACCACGAGCCGTCCACACGTTTGGAGGGTGATCAGTCTGTGTTGGTTATCGACAGACGCAACACATACGCACGCAAAATGGACATTGAGACCGTAGCTGCCGCAGCTATTTATTTATTTAGTACTTTTATGTATTATTTGAGAGTGCATCGCAATAGAGTTATTAAAAAAAATGGAGAAGAAGAAGGAGGTGGATGCTGACTATACATAGAAACCGAACAAAGTAAGTGGAAAAAGTTTCATTCATAATATAATAATAATTACCATATTTTAACGTGTCAACTTGTATATTACGCTATTTTTTTCGCAGGAAGAGTATGGAAAACCAGCTCGCAGAACTTCATGCGGAGACATCTGGAGAATTTGATAATTTTGTTCGAATGTCTTGCACCGATTTTGAGTAAGTACCTTCTACAAAATATATCTCCAACGTTTGCTAAAAAGGATACCGATTGGAGGGATGCAATTCCAGTGAAAGTGCGACTGGCAGTAACATTAAGATATTTAGCTACTGGAGATAGCTATAGAAGCTTGCATTACCTGTTTAAAATTTCAAGCCAAGTTATATCTATCATTGTTCCTGAAGTATGTTTAGCGCTCAATGGCATATTAAAGGGCTTAGTGAAGGTAAATCACATTATTATAATCCAAAATATTTAATTATTATTAATGGAAAATCAACAGGTGTATTGTTTACAAAAAAATATTTAAAAAATAAAATAGTATCTGCAAAACTGATAAGCTACTTTTACAGATATTAAGGTACTTTTTCAGATATTATACTAAAAATTAATGTTTATCAGTATTATCATTATCCATCATATTTCCATACCTTTCATAAGACGTTGTAATTGTTTGTAATGTAGCTAGAAGATTGTCTTTTTTCTTTTTTAACTCATGTACTGGAATGCCCATCGTATATCAGCAATACGTTTCCACGAATTGAAATCTGAAACAATAAATACTTATAATGTGGGTGTATCAGTAGCCTTATGTCGCGTTGACACGATCTATATACCTGCCTACCTTTACTTGTATAGTGTATATTATTAGGTACTTTGACCGTGTGTCAATGGTTTTAATTCCAACTGAAATAAAAATGCAATGTCCAAATTGTTTTATAAAATAGTATCCTATTTATAGTAGCCATAGCTGAATTTATTGATTGATATTGGTAGCTAGTTAAATAAAATGAATTAATTGTAAAATACTTACAACACTTTTATTCTTGTGGTACTTATATTTTGGATTCCATAGGCAGTTTTCTGCTTGATATAACTCCAGGAATTTAAATGTTTCATCAGTGCTCATGTTAGTCATTTTAACGATTAAGTAGGTACCTCAAGAAAGAAAAAACAACAGCAAGAAGCACGCGTGCACTCTCATTCGCTTCATTCGCGTCCCGATGAACACTGAACACTGATGCGTCTTCAGACGTGCGGATAGACACCGAGCGCCCGCGCTGAAACACTTTGATCCGCGCCACAAAAACCGACAACAAACGGATTAGTGGCGGATGCATCTGCCGACGTTAAATACCTACCACAGACGAGAAAATAAGCCCTCTACACGTCGGCGGACGCGTCCGCCGATGACATCTGCAGACGAAGCTGTCTACGTGTAGAGGACGCTTTAGCTTATCTTATAATGGCTGTATGCAAAGAGAAACCAGCCGTGCTTGTTTTTTTTTTCTTGTTAAGTTCCGATCTTACTCTTGGGTAGTTTTGTTTTGTAATATTTTTTTATGTATTATTTATGTGTACAAAACATGTAGGTTACTACAAAACATGTAGGTAACTACAAAACATGTAGGCAACTACAAAACATGTAGGTAACTACATGTTTTGTGGTTGATTTTTATTGAGCGTTTTTAAATTTTTGGATTTGTATAAGGCACACTGTCCACGGAGGCGTAGCTTCATAGACGCTTCAAAATACGCCGTGCAGCTTAAGCAGCCCAGCGTACTGATCTCTATCCATGAGGCGTATTGCAAGCGTACATTGTCAATCATTTGTGAGAATGCAGTCGGACGACGAAGACGTTATTTTGGCTTATCACTACATTCGAAGTCGACGAAAACGACGATTATATTGGACCCATATTGGACCCATCCATATATAGAAAGAAATATCAACTGTAGATTGTTCATAGCGGCAAGAGAATTATTAGAAGATGACAGTGTATTTCACTCATTCTATAGGATGAGTAAAACAACTTATCAAAATTTACTTCAGATAGTAGGACCATTATTACAAAAACAGAATACCAATATGCGAGAATGTGTTAGTCCAGATGAAAGGATATTAATCACGTTGCGGTAAGTAAAACAATATTTTAATCAAAATGGTTTATATTTTCCATCCAAAATATCAGTTTAAAAAAAATAACATGTATGTCGCATCCGTGAACTTTTATTGTATTGCAAAACCTTCCAAATCATTAATATTTTGTGAATAATTAATAGGGTTTAATGTGGTAATTTGTGTTTGTGAATAGTCAGAGAAAACCTGTGTGTCGTTAGAATAATTTATTGGAGAAGGTGTGGATGCTAGTGTTTGTGAACTGTGGGAGTTACCGGAAGAAATCGGCGAATAGACTCTGAATTGGTTTATCTGTGGCTGGATAACTGAACACGTTGGTTTTTTAATTTCTTCCAAAAGCATCAACATTTTAATTCTAAATACACTCATTTGTTCATCTGTAAGACTTTGTATGTCGGGTAGCAAGCTCAGCAGAAACATTTTTCGTGGGTCATCTATTTTATTTTCTTTTGTTTTTAACCAGTCTACAAAAGCTTTATCAGCTTCGTTGTTAACAGGTTTAATCCTTTTTTTTGGTTTTTGAAATGACGACCTCTCAACATGGGAATAATTTTCCGATTCAGTGTCTTCTGTAATATTCCTGTTAGGACCAACATATGCCTGTTCTTCGGGGCACGCAGGGGTCTCCTGATTTAGAGTTGATTGTTCAGGATTTGGTAAATTTCCTCTTTCATTCATGTGAATTACTGGTTTGGCGTATGGTAATATAAACTGCATCTCATCATGAAAAGTAGATTTTTTTTTTTGTAGTTGCCGATCCACTAGCCTTCGGTTTTAAACTTCTAACAAAACCATTTCTAATATTTTTCCATTTTTCCTTACAATCATTAACTGCAACAAACGCATTTTTATTAATTAATATAAATGAACTAATAACATATTTTTTTCAGGTATTTAGCTACAGGCTGTTCGTTTCGAGCATTGGGACTTTACTTTGCCCGAGGAGAATGTACCGTGTCGCGTGTGATATCAGAAACAACTAAAATAATATGGAATGCATTGAAGGATACATACATGCCTGTACCAACTATTGATGAATGGAAATAAATTGCGAAAAGGTATTATGAACTTTGGAATCTACCCAATTGCTTGGGTTCGATCGACGGTAAGCATATCAGGATACAGAAATTTCCAAACACAGGTTCAGCCAACTACAATTATAAAGGCTATCACTCTATTATTTTGCTTAGATGCTGTGATGCAGATGGATATTTTACCAGCATAGAATGTGGATTTGCCGGACGGAATAGTGATGGTGGCGTGTTTCAAGTATCAGCGCTTGGGCATTGGTTGGAAAGGGAAGGTTTGAACATTCCAACTGAATCAACAGCATTGCCAAATGATGCCACAGGCAATCGTTTTCCTTATTTCTTTGTGGGAGATAATGCATTCCCTTTAAGGAGAAATTTATTGAGACCCTATTCAGTAAGAAATCTGGATAATGTGAAAAGAATTTACAATTATAGGTTAAGTCGCGGACGAAAAAGTATTGAATGCACTTTTGGTATGTTGACACAAAAGTTTCAAATACTACTGAAAGCTATATCATGTCGTAAATACTCAACAATCATTTCAATAATACAGTGCGTATGTATTTTGCATAATTACATACGAAGATATGATGGTGTGCAATACACAACGACTACAGACAGTTTTAATGTGTCCAATATTCGACATGCACCAATTTTGATACCAAACATGACATTTGTAAACACGCCTAACGGTTTACGTAATTATTTTGCAAATTACTTTTTGCAGCCTAATGTTGCTCTGCCATGGCAGTGGAATAATTACATTTTTGAATAAATGTTATGTATTTTACTATAAAATAAATAAAAACAAATGCTCACCCGTCCATTGTATTTCTTTCGCCACCTCACCCCAAGCCTTTTCAGTTAAATCTTTTCTAGCATATTCAGCAAGATTATTGTTATACAAACACGGATATTTTTCTATTATCTGAACAAATTTGGCAGCCGTTCCCGCCATTTTTTACAATAAAAAACACGTGCGTTCACTCCATGTACGCCCCGGCGTATGACAGCAAGTACGGCAGGCGCAGTGCTGCCAGATGACCATGTGAATTTCCCCCCAACTTTTTCTGAAATCCCCCCGAAAATTAGCTTTTGTGAAAAAAAAAACCCCCAAAACAGTTTTTACTTATTTTATGGGAAAAATAAAAAGCAAAAATATTATCTTCAGTTTATATTCAAACAAGAAGCTCTCCAATTGCTTCAACCATTCCTAAACAATTATTTTCAGATTCACTTCAATTTTTCATCTGTTTCATTTAACGATGTAGGAGCAAAATTTATGCAACCATTTGGGAGTGATTAGCGTATACTATGAATCGCTTCTGCAGTTTTTACTGACATTCCGTTGCGGGATTTGTCTTTCATAATATTTTCTTGCGAAAAGGCCCTTTCTACAAGCGCATTCGTAAAAAGCAGGGAAAAGATACCAATGGCTAATTTAGCAACATGTCTGTAACATCGTTCACCAGCTGCATTTTTCAACTAGTAAACCTCAATCCAGAATCCATCCGTTTGATCTATACAAGTCTAGAGTTCCATAAAGTGAATTTCATTTTTGAACAGCATAATCAACGTCACCACAAGCGGAATTAAAAGACTTCGCCAAATTTGTTATGTCTAGTTAAACTTGGCTTGTCGCATTCTTTGGGCTCATTAGTTTGCAACTAGATTTTCATATTGTTAGGCAATCTCTTTTGTATTTTCTTGCAAATTTCCACCAAGAAGTCATCGCATCGCTTCTTTACTTCTTTTAAATCCTCTACTCTAATACCTTGTGACTGATCAGTAAAAATGTGTCCAGGATTCGTGCAGCTGGGGTCCACATCGCTTGGGAAGTAGGTGGTAATTAATGAGAACACAAACAAACGCTACCACTAGTGTTGGAACTGTGTTTGTGGATAAATAATTGAGGTACTCAAAAACCTCAAAAATTTCTCCCGACTAAATTTTTCCCCCCGAATGTCCCCCCAAATAACCTTTCCCCCCAAATCTCCCTCCCAAAGCCGAAAAACTCCCCGAATTTGCAGGGAATCCCCCCATCTGGCATCACTGGGCAGGCGTCATGAAGCTTGCGTGCAGTGACGCGAGCGCGACGTTGCCGCTCCGTCGACAGAGTTACATTGTTTTGTATGTAAGCTGCAAGCAAGCGTACACTAAGCGTATAATGACGAATACGCGTCTATGAAGCTACGCCTCCGTGGACAGTGTGCCTAACCCTCAACTGGCAGAAACCTGTTTTTGGGCAAGGATTAATCGTCGTGCCATTCAATATTCTTTATGCAAATTGAATGGATACTTAATTGAATTATACTGAAGATGTTTGTAGACTTAGATCCGATCTTAAGAACGCTTTCACATTTTGCAGTTTTAAATGAATAAATTACGCGTTCTGGATCCCCCATAACAGATATCAACATGAAAAGTTGTCGAGAACGTCTATAGTCGCATGCAGCGAAATAATGTCAGACCACATTTTAAAAAATCATTACCATATTGTAGCTATTTTAAATTATCTTTAAATGTGCGAGTGAGAGGGCTGCAAAATGTGAAAGGGCTCTTAAGCCTCAAAATTATTAACGGGTTAGTAGTTTAAGTATAGGTTGTTTTTTTTATAGCTATGGACTGCCGTGCTGCGAGTCTATACCCATATACACACATCAAAAGTGTCTAGGGATCAACATATATTTTTGCAATAACTTTTCTCCTGATTGATATTAATTAAAATTTTCTTTAAGGATTCATCAAATAAAGTGTTTTCGTTTGTCACAGTAACGATAAACCAAGTCACCTTTGCATTAATAAAGAAATTTGCCATTTTCCTAATAAAGGGATTTTTGACATTTGAACCACTAACATTAAAGTTCGAAAAAAAGACTGAAATAACAGTTTTCTTTAAAATTTTATTGGGTAACTTAAACAATTAATAATCCGTGTTTCTACCGCGAACACTAACAACACAAGAACATCGGTTTGGCATACTCAAAAAGAGTTCATCCAAATCACGCTGTGGAATGGCCGCCCATGTTCGTTGCAACAACAAAAAAAGGTCTTCTTGCGACTGGATACCCTCCATATTCGGCAGAGCTCTTCTCTGTAGCATATCCCATGCATGCTCAATCGGGTTCAAGTCTGGCGACTGAGCAGGCCAGGGCAGGACATTGATGTTAGCTGCGGCGAGAGTCTGTCTTACAACTCTTGCGGTGTGCGGTCGTGCATTATCATGCATTAACTGAAATAAGGGACCGATTTGCACTTGTAGAGGAACGATGACGTCTGATACAATCGTCTCAGCATAAATTTGAGCGTTGAGGTTGCCTCTGATCCAAATCAACTCAGTTCTTCCGCCGATCCAAATACCCGCCCATACCATGATGGTTCCACCACTATAAGGATGGACTTCCTGGCAGGATTTTAATCGCTGTTGGCGTCCAGGTGTTCTCCAGTGTCGTATACGTCTTGTATCCGGTCTCATACCAAAACGAGACTCATCAGAAAAGCACACGAAACGCCATTGTTCTTCTGCCCAATTTCTGTGTTCAAGAGCCCATTGATATCGAATCCTACGATTGTGCATTGCTATTGGTGGTACCCGTAGTGGTCTTCGGGAATGAAGGTTCACTTCATGCAAGCGGTTTCTGACTGTTTGGTCGCTAATTAAGTTCCCTGAAGAGTGATGAAGCCTCACGGCTAACATCATGGCGGTTATTGTTGGAGCTCTTCGAGTTAAGATTTGAATGTATCGGTCTTGTCTCCGTGTGGTGCAGCGATACCGTCCTCCATGGCGCTCAGCCACGGTACCAGTGCTTCGGTAACGTGTCCAAAGGCGACTGATAACACTCTGACTTGTATTCAGAGCTAAAGCCACAGTACGTTGCCGGGAACCAGCTTCTATCATTCCCACGGCTCTGAGCATTTCTTCCCTGCTTAAATGACGTCGCCGCTCCATAATAACGTTGGTTTTAATCAGTAGTAGGGAAACAGTAGCACTAATAATGTCTTCAATGCGTTGTATGTTTTTATAGGGAAAATATTGACAGCTGATTTTCATCTTTTACTCGAATCATAATTTGAATCAGGAACTGTGAATCAACACAGTTCCTGATTCAAATTATGAAATGCACCAAAAAGGATCCATATAAATTTATAAAATCATAAATTTATTACAAAGCCACATCTCAATCTCAAGAAATCCGCATAAAAATGCTTGATCCCTAGACACTTTTGATGTGTGTAGTTCGAACTACTTCGAACATCTTCGACAGGCCGCATGGAAGTGCATTTTGCACATGTTCACCTGGCTAGCTAGGAGGGTGATAAACCTCAAGTGGAAAATCTGTCACCAAGATCCTAACAGTGTATTCCGGCAAATGTTCTTGAGGGCCTGTAAATCTAGGGCTAATTCGTTTACCATCATTATACTTCCGTGCGTAAAAGTTTGAAGACTTTATTAACTAAACTTTAGACCAGTGTTTTTCAATCTGTGGGTCGCGACCTCTAGGGGGGTCGCGTCGCGTTAGTCGGGGGGTCTCCGGCAGAAGGAAAAAGGCACGGGCTTGTTTAATTTACAAAAATGTCAAATTGAGGTACTATTTTTGAAACGTTAACAATCAAATCATTTTCTAATTCCCGTTTTAGTTATAATGTCCACCATTAAAAAGATATAATAGAATACAGGTATGAAGTCGTGAATGGTACTAATAATTTTAGAGCTTCTCCCTTACTAGATCTGGATATTTTTGCTTTCCTTTCTTTCAAAATTCATCTTTGTGAACAAAATTCAATTTGAAGCATTCCATCAGTAGCTAAATCTATGCAGAATTCTTCTAAATTTTTAGAGAGATCAGTCAGTTCTGTTGACTTATCCAAGAAAAGATTTAGAATCCACTTGTCAGATTCAGAGTATTAAGCTGGTGATAGAGGGCGCGGGCTAGAGCGAGCCGGACGACGGACGACGCGTCGTCCGCCATATCACGCGCCGTCTAGCACCCCGGCGCGGCTCGCGGCGCGCGTCCGCCGTCCGCGTCCGCGCGATCCATCGCTTGTCGGTTTTTCGACACGAACCAAAGGCGCGCGCGCGGCCTGCGGCGCGGCGCGCGCTAGCACGCGCCGTGTATCACCTCTGACGAGCCGAGCGTCTAGACGGCTTAGAGCCATGGTGCCCATTTGGAGTTTAATTTTCTATTTGAAACACATATACGTGAATTAAATGATTATGGACTTTATTCAACTCTATGAAAAGGAACCGTTTATATGAAATCATAAAGATACAGGTCACAAAAACCACATCCGCGGACGTCGCGGCCTGAGGCGCGGCTCGCGCTAGCACGCGCCGTGTATCACCACAGGCTCGTGTCCGCGCTAAGACGAGCCGAGCCTACACGGACGGCGCGCGGCGATCCGTCGTCCGTGTAGGCTCGGCTCGCGTTAGCCCGCGCCGTCTATCACCAGCTTTACATATTAATTAACAGTCGGGAAGTAAAAGTTATGAGTGAACTAAAAGTTTATCTTGCAAATTATGCCAACTCTGTATCTTGCAAAGAATGTGAGCACTTACCACAAGCGTGGTCTGATGCATTATTTTTAACAATCTTCTGAACAGATAGAAAACACCTAAATATCTGGCTTTGGAAAGAGGTTGAAGTTATGCATGAAATGCTTTGACTTAGCTGTTAAAATATTTTCTTCTCTAAAAAGTAAAGGTATCAAAGTCAAAGCAAATCATTATCCTACGTACTCATTTAAATTATAAATTCTCTGTCTGTATAACAAGGGGGTCGCCAGAATTTTTGAACTTGTAAGGGGGTCGAGAAATCTATAAGATTGAAAGAGACTATAGACAAGAATACTTAGTGTTTGCTTGATATTTCGAGGTTATTATTTAGAGGTTGATTTATTATTTACATACACTCACCGATCGTAGATGCCTATAGCACATTTTCCTGGAATGCGGGAGGATCCACAGTATTTCACAAGCACAAGTAGATATCACATTTACAGTACGTAAACACACACACACACTCACACTTTAGATTTTACAAAAAATTTAATTCCCTTAAATACATTAAAACCACCACACTATTTTGCTGTACTTATTAAAACGATGCTTCCCTACATTAGACATTCCATTATTTTTCCCCCGGCCAGTTATAATTTCATCCAGGAATAACAGAAAAACATAAGACTATCTACTCGTACCTATATGTATTTCGCACTTTTTTAGAATATATATTATATCACATCCACAACACGTAATACACACACGATTACTCTTTGCAATTTGCATCGATTTTTGCGTTCACAACAGAAATTGAGATTAATAATAATCGTTCTCATTAGGGGCGCTTGCGTGCTTGTATTTGATGATAGCACGGTATTGGCGGGACGTGGTACTGTTTTTGTGTTTTGTATTGGATATGTATGATTTGTACATTTGCCATTTGTCAAGTATCATGTTATGTATGTTGTGTAACATATTAAATTTGCAAAAAAATACCTAGTCACATCACAGTACGCAATTTTAAGGCATGTAGGTTTTTTATTGCTGATAGGCTAGCCTTTCACCACCATCTCACCTGATGGTAAGCTATAACGTGGTCGAAGATGTTGTTCAGACTAACCTAGAATTATTGGTTCTCAAGGACAGCCAGAACGCACCGTTAGGTGCTTGGCGACAGATTTTTAGTGTGAAGATGTCAAGTTTCATCATGTCATCTTAGAGATATAGAGATAATGTTGTGTAGATCAATCGCACACCTCCGAAGTGAAGCCTGTCATATACCGATAAGCTGGCAACTTTACGTCTGTTTGAATTTTATTATTGAATTCTAGGCACAACTATGTATTTATCTTCTGCATGTCATAAATCAGTCACAAACTCAGCATATCTGAGCTAGTTTTAAAACTAATGCTCATCTGTCCGCGAGGCCGGGTGCGGACTATACGGTAGTACTTAGTAATTTTTCAGTTCAATTATTCCAAATTAGTTTTTATTGCCGTTATGCTAACTTTTGACAGTAAACTAAGCTGATGATATGGAAACTGGCTCTCAAAGATAGCTGCTGAACGCACTATAAGATGTTTAGCAACAGTTTTTCTATCTGACGGTAGTAGCTACGCCTAACGGCAAAGTTTACAGCACTAGGCCATCAGTACATTAATATTTCTAGGTTATTTGTGTAAAGGAAATAAGGCTTCAGGAGTCAATGAAGTTTCTGATTAAGTACACAAAGATCATAAAATGGCCATGAGCGAGTTAGGCTTAGCTCTTTTAGGACTACACATTGCAAATGTAAAAAAAAAATATAAAGTATAAAAACCCTAAACTTACTCAATAATATAAAGTAATGAACTCTTAATAAATGATAAATGGTAGCGTGCAAAAATATTTTTATTCGGCTACTTTTTCATGTTATTGGATCTTCTCTAAATAATAACTAAATTTTTAATTGACATAATCATTCACATTTTATAAAAAGAATAGCAACACAAAAATCAATATAAATTTAACTTAATTAATTTTATGTCGAATATTCAGTATACAGCCCCGAACAGTTTTTATCTAGCCCACTAACATTATAGTCGTATCGTATCAAAAAATAAAACATTAGTGACCGTATGGTAGCGATCATATCACCATCGTCGCGAACACAGAAAAGTATTTTATATCTCTCTGATCGCGACACCCACTTATACTGATTTTAATTCTTAGTTAATTTTAGATCATGTATTCGTTTCTTGGTTGTTTATTTTTCTTGTATTGATATGATGATGTTCACACCACATATCTAGTGGTAATAAAATTATAGGACACCTTATTTGTCAAAATCGCAAAAGCAGGACGGACAAACATGGTTAAAAAAAAAACATTTTTAATTCTAGTAATGTTTTTTGGACGCAATGGGAATAGTTTGCCAACCCCTGTTTTAGACTGTAAAATACCAAAGCAGCATAGCAGGGCGTCCATTTAACTTGTTGGTATCAATTTCTGTAGCGTAATTATAAAAAATCTGAAATCTTATAAATATTGCGGTATCGAGAATAAGTATTCTCATTTGTTATTAACTAAAGCTGTTAATGGTCGCAATTCTCTTGACACCAAACTTACTAAAATTTAGTAAAATTAGATTTAGAAATGTCAAATGAACATTCCTTATTCTGTTGGCGCCATAGTATAATTAATCAGCTCTAAAATGATTAAAGTTACTAAACTTAGTAAAATGTGCAATTTTGATATTCTGTTGTACCATCATTTAGTCAGATTAGGTGGAATCAAAGACCATTTAACCTTAAACTAATAACCATCGAAATTGGTGTTGACTAAAGCTGTAATGTTCTGCAATTATTTTATTTTGACTGTTTTATCTTAATTATGGCTTTCTCAGTTGTATGAAGTATGCGGCTATGAGGTTGCTTCTCTCGACAACTCTATGTTCGAGATTATTCTTCTATTTAGAGCATAACTAGATACAAAGCTTTTTAGGCAAGTAACAACAAACTTGGATTTACAAAATCATGTCATGCGTGTATTACTCGGAGGGATGGCAGGTGTGTTTAAATAGGGGATAAGCTTATTGTCATATATCATGCACAGTGCCAGACTTCAGTATGCCTCGACCCCGGATGTGGGTTTATTCTATACCTAGGACCTATTTTTTTTACTTAAGCGTATATCTAACCTAACCTACTTACTTAATTAGCAGATAGAGTAACTAGTTTAGTAATTTTAATAATTTTAGAGCTAATTAACTATACTATGGCGCCAAGAGATTAAGGAATCTTCATTTGACATTTCTAAATCTAATTTTAGGTACCTACCTACTAAATTTTAGATAGTTTGGTGTCAAGAGAATTGCGACCAATAGCTGGACTTTAGTATAAAATAGCTTTAGTAAGTTACAAATGTGAATACATAATCGCGAATTGTTTATATGCATAACGCATATTATGTTTGTTTATGCGTAATACATTACAAATGAACATTGAGAAATATAAGCTACGTAACCGGATGACTGCTGCAACAATAAACTCCGTTAAAATGTTTAATCATCAATTGGAAATCGTAAAGCAGTTTACACACATTTATGACCTACCTGAAAATTTCCTCGACAAAGTTTCCAAAACTTTACAAAAGGGACAGTAGCATGGCATAGTAGAATTTAGTTGTTTTTAGTACCTAAAATCCTAAATAAGTAAAATATATGAAAATATCTTTATATTGAAGAATTTTTATATTATATTGACTAATTTTGTAGCGGAATCTAGTGCGTTTTAAAAACTGTATTTTAGCAAGCTTTAACGCCTTTTTGATAAAGGCATGGTGCATTTTATTTTCATTAAACGGCAACACTGGCTACGAGGTACAAAGTAAACAAAACAATAAATCTTATAATACATTCTTAGCGTGACCTTACGTAATAAGTAATAACGATTTATATGGTGGCAGAGTCTAGTGGGATATCACCTAATTTGTCAGTAATCTTATAAGTAAATTTTAAGAGTTATTTTAAATAGGTAGCCCCTTTTAAAGTGTTGAAAATTATTTAGTAAAACTCCATTTAATTACGGTGTACCTAATCTAAGTATCTGAAATATCTACGTAACTTAAATATGATGTTTTTGCCACTGTAAATCAGGTTGCATTTCATTATATAACTATCTACCATATTATTTCATTTCTATTTTTTTTTGAAATATTTTTGTTTACGAAATACTAACTATATGTATAAAGTCTAATCTACAGTTTGTTTTATAATAAGCGGAGTTAAAACGTTGATATGATAGTTGTGTATCAGCCCTTTACCAGTCAGATAATAGTAATTTTATTCATGAAATAGTTGTATTGCTATTAAAAAGTTTGTACTGCACGATGTTTTATATCAAGCGGAGCAAAAACATTAACAAGGTTGTCATATAGACAGTATTGCCAGAGCAGAAATTTTCAGAAGTTTATTAATACAGTCCATTTTAAATGATATAAAACTGAACTTTGTAAAATCATTACAATAGGCTTAAGTTGTATGCATTCGTAAATGCATACTTACAACTTAAGATCATACCAAAATTATTGGGTAGTGATAGTTATTAGTATCTAAGTATATGTATAGGTTTAAAGACATTTATTCACATAATAAGACAGGTATATGTCATATATTTTCATTATAACGACTTAAGGTTCCTGTAATTATCATTGCTTAGACAATCATAAGAAGGTCTTATACCTATTTACGCGACGAAAGTAGGTATTATAATACATTTTTCAACACGTCTTGCTCAATAAGTGGATTAATTGGCTCTGATTTTACCCCAATTAAGCACCTGTATTCAAACTGTGACTTTTTCATTGCTATTATTCACAAGTAAGTTTTTTTTTATATTATTTGCCGAGTTCCTTTGTTCTTAAAAAAGTTTCGATACAAAAAATATCGTGTTCAATAGTACAAATAAATTAATGTACATATTGTTTGCTCATTTCATACAACTTCGTATTTAAATACATAATTTTAACTTGTATGTTTAATAAATAAAACTTTTACTCAAATGTAAATTTTATTTTCTCTGTAATAAAGAAAACTTTAAATTCTCCATTTTGTACGTGGCTATAACACTATCCAGGAAAAGCCAAAAAAAAAGAAACCTCATTCTTTTATCTATGGGCGGTTGCCATGCGCGCGCATACGAAAACTGATTAATTTTTCCCGCCATTGCGAATAATTTTCTACAACTCGTTTCCACTGTCCTTCTTAGTTTGTCAGAGTCCACTGTTGAAATTAAATGATTTTTTTAGTATTCTTTTCTTCACAAGTGTGTCGTATCATATAGGTACACTCGTATGCGTGTGTATTGATGATTACCGTCCTCGACTCTCTTATGACCCTCGCCTCACGGCTCGGGTCTCGGCTGTTCGGCCTTCCGACCTTAAATATCTGTACCTATACCTTTGGAAGTAGTCAGATATGTGTATAATGACGGATTACCAAACAAATAATAATAAAAACAAATAGTTAAAAATAAGGGGGTACCTATACAAGAAACGTGTTTTTTTAGCTCTGTTGTAAAAATGGTAATAAAGACCTATGACTTGGAGTCAAATATCTAAAGTATAACAACAAATACTAAACACCAGCCAAGTGCAGATTGGACTCCCTCTAAGAATCTCGATCTGTACTAAGAAAAAAAGCTTTTGTACATTCTGCGTTCTATTATCCGGAGATCGGGATTTAGGTTTTTAAAAAAAAGTAAGCAGAATGGCAAAGGGGAAGTGGGGTATAACAGTTCGAAAGTCAAAAGTGAAAATCATTACTTTGAGGCGTCCGCGACGCTCTTGTGAAGGTCTTTTACAAATTTTAATGTTGTTAAACACTACGACAAGAACGAGAAAGAAACTCGGTGCCGTTCTTTGTTAATACGGAACTCTCAGTATGGGAGTTTTATATTATTTTATAGAACAATTTTCTCCTTTACCTACTCTTAATACGTAAAGGAGTAAACTAAACCACGTTTTCGTTTTAAAAAAATACTGCCCATTTTTACCCTGATGCATCAATATTTATTGTATTTATAAATGATAACCAGATAAGCCACATAATTGAAATATTTTCTTGCTTTTTTTTTCCCTGCCGGGATTACTTACTTGATTAAAATAAACTTATATCTAAATCAATCATAACAGTTTATTCCACTTTGGTATAATCACCCCAAATAGATCAGGTGACGAGCTTCAGTCAAGAACTGCTGTGCGCTTGTAGGGGCCCCACGACTCAGAAAAGCTCAATATGATTTCTTTAGAAGCATAAGTATGTACCGCGTCCACGTTTGCGTATACAAAACGTAGTTTTTACATATTTAGAATAGCTAGCAAATGTTTAAATTCTGTGACTATCCGTTCTTGAATTCAAAATCTATGCTCCTGGATTATTGTCCGTTGTACTAAATAAAAGTTATCTCTCAAATTATTGAATAGAGAATCCCAATGCAAAACTAATTTTCCGTATACATTTCAAAATACATAATTTTACTGAAAACCTCAGAAGCCAATCAATGTAAACTATGCAACATTGAATTTTACCGAGTTTGAACTTTCACGTGCTATTTATAATAAGTATTATGACGCAAGTTCGTCTGTATGGCAAGCAATTCACATTCAGAATATATATGCGAATACCCCTTGGCATATACACAGGTGGCTTAAGAACTCCTCACCGTCCAGGTACATGGCAAAGGCTTATTTACCTACTATCATACTTATATACCTACCTCCATAGACACATTAATCCCATTACCCACGATGCACTTGGAAACTGAAAAGCGAGAAAGTTATCATGTACATCAGCTAAAGCGCTCTTTTACAGCAATGTTCCCCATGATTTAAGATTGAGATATTCGTGAAAACAATGCAACGTCTCTTTTATTCTTGCACAGAAACGGCTTCAATGAACAAAATATAAAGCAAATTATAAATGCTTACTACAATATAAACCCGAAAATCGCGATACGAAGATAGAGAAAATTTTTACATACATAGCACAAATTACTACTTTTCGAGCCTAGGACTTTTTCTAACAAAATCCGAGCATTTCAACTGTAGTACAAGCTATTTTTAGTCCATCTCCCGCCTGCGGGAAGACGTGCGGCATGCACCACAACCTATTCAGTCAACCCTCATTCATTTACTATAGAATGCAGCAACTTTCCATATTATAATCTAATTATAACCGTAATGTAGTCCCACATAAGGTCTATATTTCTTTACAGTTTGACAAGGATTGGGTAGAATTTAATGATATTTTAGTTACTAGCCTTCCTTTCAACTTTCAGAGCACGTTTCCTTAATACTTTTTGGAGACTGTCTTACTGTGCTTAGAAAGTTCAGGTATGAGTCAGGAGAAAAATTCAATAAGGAAGGGCTAGTTTCGCAAAGACGCATCAAACTAAGTTACTAGGTTAAATTATTATTGGCACTATTCGCTTTCAGGAAGATCTAGGTATGAATCCTATTATTATTTATAGTTTAGTTTAGAATGGACTTGGATGATGTTTGCCGCAACAATATATCTACACCGAGCTTTGGACGAGGGACTACCCTTGAAACCATTTAGCAAAAGTGTGAATCGCCTTGTACCTCCGTCATCTGCGGGCGCCGATAACGCACCACTGAAGAAATGGGAGACGACATCGGGCTCAAGGGCATTACTTTGGTCTGGACCTCGGTCTGACTCGCTGCCGAGTTTATAAGGGAGATCAGAAGTGGCAATAAATTCCGATCTCCCGGTACAACAGCGCTGTACCGTAAACTCCTACACCCACGGGATGAAATGGAGACGTGACTTCATTCTTGATAATTATATAGTAAACTGGCGATATCCAATACTGAGCTACCCTGACAATATGGACAGACTACACCTACTATAGATTTTTATTCCAATATTGACAGTCTCCGACCGAATTACCTTTGGGTTAAACCTGAAAATGTAAGTATAAGTACAGTGGGAGAAGAAAATGTCTTTTTTCAGCTAACAGGAGTTTACTTCTGAGAAAGCCCTTTTCCCACAAGACATCGCACGACACGAAGAAATATATAACGGCTCAAACGGCCATATCATATTTCTATAGACCTTTTACTAATTCAACCACTGAGCAAGTAATACTACGCTTTATATTCAGAACGATGAACGTTTTGCATACGATTAATTGTCTACGTCGTTAATATCGTCAAGTGTCTAAATTTTCTAGAATTTGTCCCGAGACTTCTGAGGAAGTAAGTTCTTTAGGACTTATTGAGCTGTAAGTAGGTATGTTTTATCTCGGGTGGCGTCATCATTATAAAATTGTCACTTTCACTATCAAAAGAAATTTTGGAAAATTAATTAGTTTATATATATAACTAAAAGCGTGCTATTCAATTGCCAATTTAGTAACAACCTAAATTTAACAAAACAAATAAATTGCCGTATTTTTTTTTGTAGTGCAGAAAAAGGTTGACGACCTTTCTGGTGGCGTCATAATATAAAATCGCCATTTTCACTATCAGATGACATTTGAAAAATCGAGTACCGAAAATCCTACCTCTTTTTTCCAATTATGACATATAAAACCTTTTTGAGATTAGACGTTTGTATTTTTTTTATGTTCCCAGTGAACATAACTGAACTGTGAAGTCAATGACGTTGCCCAAACGACACTAGTACTCGTCAAATACCTATCAGTCTGTTACGGCAGAACCTGAGAACCAGTAAAATTACAGACACATGAGTGTAAACAACTATGTATCTCAGGATGACGAGCGCAGCGCAGTTCGTCTTGTAACGAAATGCATCTGTTATATGCAGCAGGTGGGCGTCGTGCTTATTCCGTCAGTATCCCATAAAAAACATACAAACGAAATCTGTGCACACTAAGGTTGAGCGCTGACTATCGGAACCGCAAATAATAATACTTGCAGTAGTTTGTGGCACAAAAGCACTCTTAGTATTACTCCCTTAAACATAACCGTTCAATAGCCTATGTCAACAAACGCAGGCCAACCTAACATGCCCTTTTAATTGAATCGTGTATGTACAAGCGTAGCAATTTCAACCTCCGGCTTACGTAGTACTTTGACATCCATAAAAGCTCATTTGGCTGGTGTAGTACAAATACGTAATGTTTTATAATATAAATGACGATATAGGGTGAGTGTTCACGGAGTAAGGTTATCAGAGTTTATTTATCTGTTTATTAATGTTAGTTTGACTATATTTTTCCAGCATTGGTTCTTGAAATTTAGAAAAAAGTAGTTTGAAATGCCACTGGCACCCGAAACACAGTTTTTAACTAGTTCGGAAGCCTATGGATTCTAGTTTATATTCTATGTAAAGTAACCCAAAATGTTTATATTCTATGTAAAGTAGAACACTGAACCGATAGTTAAACCGAAGATGAATATTGAACAAGAAATGCAATTCAATTATTTTTAGGAGGGCTCTTGATACGTGAATTAGACATTGTATATCGAGGGAAGAAGGTCAAGCCTGTTAACACCTTCCACATCATTACTTACCATCAGGTGAGATTGTGGTCAAAGGCTTACCTATGGGCAATAAAAAATAAAAAAAAAACGATAGAACTCGAGAACAGAAATAGAACTTTCTCCCGAGTGATACATAGTGCTTATAACCTAAGGCGAAAAACGTCATTATAGCTAAGTTTTCTCGTATTTGTCTTGAGACTTCTCAGGAAGTGAGTTCTATATCACTTCTTGAGCTGCTCTTATTATCATTTTCGTCATTGTCACTTCCATTATCAATGACATTTTGAAATATTATTTAGGGCCCGTTTCAGAATGTCCTAATAAAGCTTCGGGTTACTATGCAACACATAAAATAACTGAATGATAAAAATGACAGTTGACATGCAGCGCGTTTCAAGCTTTAACCGATGGATAGGCTAAATCGATGACTGTGAAACGCAAAGATAGTGTTTTATTTATTAAATATGTTCTGGGTAGTAAAACCAGAACTTACTCGAACATTCTGAAACAGGCCCTTAGAATAATTAAAAGGGTACTGTTAAATTATCATTTCAGTAAAAAACTATTTTTTCCCTATCTCGGGATTTGGACTTGCACATCTTGTGCATTTGCTAGTGTCATGTTTTAAAATTAAATTCAACAAAACAAATTCAATTGCCACGCTCTTTTTTCTGTAGTGCAGAAAAAGTTTTCCAACCTCGTTTCGTTAAAAATCGAGTAAAACAAAAAATACCTCCCCTTTTTTTTAAATTATTTGTTATAAGACATTATTGAGATTTGTCATTTTTATTTTTTTATGTTCGCTGCTATAAAACAAACGAACGCTAGCAGGGCAGGAATGGTATTTCATAAATCATTTCTACCGTGCTACGGAGGGCAGAAATGAAATTCCATATAACTTTTGCCCGCCGCACATTTATAAGGGAGAAATGACGAACTTTATAACCTGTTTATGAACGACCAATGAGACATTTTCTCAGTTTCTGGGCGTCATCGTTCAGAGCACATTGAGTAAAGACAGTTTATTTTGTTTTCTTATTCAAACTATTTCGGCGCTTTCGAATGTTTTTAGATATAAAACCATTTTAATAACGAGGTCTATCTCAAAAATATACTGGAAAGAATTCGGACATAGCAGTTTTAGTATTATGTTCAATAATTTTTAATTTACAATTAATATTTTTTTAATTTATTATTTACTTTGACATTGGTAAAAAATAATTAAGTAAGTAATTTAATAGTATTTCAATTTTGTCGAATCTGTTTTTTTTTTCTTATCTGATTTTAATTATATGTCTTATAATGTAATTTATATTGTAAAATGTATACAAAATTAATTTGAAAATCGTAAGAATATGCATGAAATTGTTTTGAATATATATTTTTACTGCGTTTATATTTGTATGCCAGTAATGGTGAAGCGCGCTGAACTACTTTTAATATTTGACCTTTATATAATTACCGTGTTTCTTACAAATAAATATATTTCATTTCATTTCAATATCTTCTTTTTAGCCAGCATATACTGATAGCTCCAATTTACAATGTATCAAAACCAACTAATTATTTTTAACCGACTTCCAAAAAAGGAGGAGGTTCTCAATTCGTCTGTTTTTTTATGTTTGTTACCTCAGAACACTTGACTGTGTAAACCGATTTTGAAAACTCTTTTTTTGTTTGAAAGCTGATGCTTGTCGTTTGGTCCCATTTTAAATTTTATCAAAATCTGTCAAGCCGTTTTAGAGTTACGCTCCAATAACTGAAAAATATTCACCTATTTTGATGATATTATCGTTGACAATGAATGGGAATCCATCCCGTAAGTAGCAAGGGTCACTAAAAAGACTGAAAAAATATTTTTTTCGAAAATATGGAACCGACTTCAATACCCAAAAGTGTGAAATAACTTGTCGAAGTCGGTACCATGTGCACAATTTTGTGATAATAGGTACTTTTGAACTATCATGGTACCGACTTCAACAAGTTATTTCACACTTTTGGGTGTTGAAGTCGGTTCCATTAATTTGTAAATTATTTTTTCTGTTACGTGATGCAATATTGTGGAAGAGGGAGGTTTGACTCGCACTAAGCCAGTTTTTTATAGTGTATATACGAGTATAGTGTCCCGTTGGGTGCCGGGTCAGAATTGCACCTACCCATATTATCGTCGTAAGAGGCGACTAAGGGAAAAATACTGGAGGTGGGCAGCAGCGCCTTCTAAAGAACTGCCAACTTACATTGCGATCCCCAAGACGCCTGCCAAGCGTGGGGTTTATGGTAAATACCCCCTTAATAGGGGAGGCTGTGTTCAGCAGTGGACGATCAGGCTGTTATAGATATACGAGTACCTATATATAGGTTTACAAAACATAGGTCGCAGGTATAACTCGACAGAGAGTTACAAGCATCCTGGTCGGCTAAATAATCATAAACCAAATAATACATATTGATCAAAATATTTTTCTCTCTGGCAGCACTGCGTAATATCTTGATATAAGTTAAACTGATAACTTTTGAACCCAATAAGCAGCAAATCCGCATTAAAAAATTTAGAGAGCTGCTTAGTTCACGAATTTTTTTATTTAAATTTTGACGATTACGGAACAACGAGAACTTAAATGTTATGGTTTATACCTCTGAAAACAATTCTTTCAAAATGATTGGATAGCGAGCAAAGTGGCTTTTATTAATGCAGTAACTATGCGGTAAGTAACTTTACCGCACTGGTGGTTTTTACTTAACATTTTATTTAAAAGCTCGGTGTATTTGATGAAATTTTACATCAATTTTTTCATCGCGTGCTGAATATATATTGTATCAAACTTATGAGCGTGGTGTATTACAACTACATTCCCGTTTAGTAAGTAGATAATCTGTGCTCTCAGATCTAATTATTCCTTACTTTCCAGCTCGGTCCATCCAATCCGGCTTCTAGTGTTATGGCCAAAATAGCTCATAATTTATATATTTATATATCATAATTTATATTGTACTGTATCAGTCGGATTATCCACTGCTGAACATGCTTCGTGCTTCGGAGGGCAGGTTAAGGGTATATTTTAGACGAACGCCCCCATACAAAACGCAGCTCCAATCTCATTTTAATAATAGCGAATAAAACTGAATGATTTTTTACCTACGTAATCACTACCCTAATATCTAGGTTTGTGGTGCATCAGATTTTCATTAAATTATACAGTTTTGAAATTACACTAGCTCAAAAACTCGTAATGTTAGATAAAAGAAAGACCCAACTTTAAGCCTCTCTTTCTAGAAAAATAAGCATGTTTTTAATATTTCTATTGTACCACAAACATGGGGAATATAATGAACTTTCTATAATGGGAAGTTATTTATACAAGTGTACTATACTTTTTAAATAAATCTGGAGCTACGAAAAACTGGCTCAAACTCCTAAAAACGAGTGCTATATACTAAACGCTATATAATAAAAAAATTAATTATAGTCCAAAAGAAAAAGGATTTAAGCCAGAAACGATAGGTCTAATAATACACTATATTTACATGCGAGTTTTTTTTAATAACAAGTTGAGTTTATATGAAAGTTCACACTTTGGCTGGCGGGTATATGTCCTTAAGTCGTCGGTCCCGGTTGTTGTCGCCGGATGGCAGTCGTAAAAGCATAGTGGTAGGGCATTTTGCGAATGCCCGCCTGGCTAGCTACCACCCTCAAGTAGAAAATCTGTCGCCAAGCACCTAACGGTGTGTTCCAGCAGCTGTCCTTGAGAGCCAGTAATTCACTAGGTTAGCCTGAACAACATCATCGACCACATCAGGTGAGATAGTGGTCAAAGGCTAACACCATGCATAAGAAAAGAACGATGTATGGGCCTGTAGGGGTGTACTTATCAGGCCTTTTCATGACTGAATTGTCATGAATTTGTAAGACAATATGTATTTATTTTTTTTTCATATGTACACTGTTGGTGCATCTTAAATAACTAAATAGATAGGAAGGAGGATGACTTGATAGACCGGTATAAGTACCCCTTGGGCACTTCTTATTTTAAATTTATCCAGACAAGAAGGGCTAAATTTAGCCTCCCCAAAATTCTAAAACAGCCTGTAATGCCACATTATACCGTACATAGCGAAATTACATAAAAAATTGGAGGAGGGCTTTGCATAATCCTTAATCCATGATTCAGGGAAAATCCCTTTAAAGAAAAGACTCGGAGATTTTCAGGTGTATAAATCTAATTTTAGAGGTTCGAAAAATAAACGTTGTTAAAAAGTCTTTACCTATACTTAGCCATCTAATGCTCGCACTGAGACAGAGGTGTTGAGTCTCATATGTCTGTAATTATACTAGCTCTCGAGGACTGCTGCTGGAACACAATCTTAGGTTCTTGGCGACAGATTTTCTACTTGAGGGTGGTAGCTAGCCAGGCGAGCAATCGCAAAATGCCCTTTCACCATTCGGTGAAGCTCAAGCCGGCGGCACTACAGTCCATCCGCTCGGCCATAATTGCTATTCATAAAATATCTATGTCCTTGCTGCTGTCACATGTTTAAAAGAATGGCCCCGAGTTTCTTGCCCGTTCTTCTCGCAGTGGCTCTATAATTTTTTTTTGCTGAACGTGGCAGTACAATGTAGAATATTTCAATATTAAAATTTGTAATTGACCTTCATAAGAGCGTCATAGACGCAAATTGTAACGACCCCCCTTTCCTTATATATCTATCTCATGTACTCTACGCTACCTTATATGAAAATGTTTAATAAAATGAAATTTAATTGTGATATCCTATTTGTGTGATAACTTCTACCATTCTGAGATACCGTATCCAAACATAACACAAAACCTAATATTGAGTGTGTCTTGACTGAGATCATTATAAGGCCATGTGATCGTCTAGTATAGTGGTCAGGATCCTATATTGTGCCCATAAGTAGCAACTCAGTTTCTTTTCCAAAGGGCTTGAGACGAGACCTACTCTACCTATGTACTCTCCAAGTGGTGTAATTTAGAACTGGCTCTCTAACATAATACAGTAAAAGTGTTAAGTTGCAACAACAAAATTTACTATTACCACTTTCTTACTATCAAAACCAAACTACCTATTTCATGACTAAATGTTGTGAGTCTATTAAAACCTCAGCATATTGCCATAAGTATTATGCAGTGATAGATTCTATCTATAGTGACTAATGTGATGTTCTAATATAGTTGAATAAGAATTACTGCGTAGATATGTAACTATCTGCTTTATATTAATATGGTAGAGTGAAAAGAAGATTATGTTGCTAAGATGTTCTAAGTAGGTATGAAATAAGTAAGATTTACATAAGAACCTTTAAAGTAGGTAAGTATGCAAATAAAATTAAGAATGATATTTAATTGATTGCGGCTAAGGATAACAGCCCCTCCCCGCTGCCATCTGTAGATTTCGACTTGTCCAAACTGGTCATCTTCCACCGCATAGGTCTGTTATATTCCTTACTAATTACCCAACATAATTAGTAACCATATAATCACCCATTGTAAGAGGACTTTATAAAGTTATTATTCTTTCTTTTTTTTTTGTTTTCTATTATTTACAAATGTACTAAAAGTCAGTAAGTATGTGTATTGCAATTGATTCAGTATTCATATATACTACATGGGCATGAGGACATATTCTTTTGGCAAAAGGGAATGTCGTATGATATTGTCATCGACACTGTAAGTATGTAAGTTTGTATCTTGTCTGCACATTCAAGGACCTTTTTAATTTACTTCTATGAAAATGAGAGACATCATTATTCATAGCTATACAAAACAAACCATTCATTCTACCCAAACGAGTATCTACCATAACACCGAGACGCTGGCCATCTCTGGAGCTGCCTAGCCTCAGTAAGGGCATACATCCAATCATATCTCGGTTCTTAGCGGGACTTCCTTTTACTTATTATGGTAAAAGGAAGTTCCTAATATTACGCTGGTATGTACTAAATATGTCCTAAAACCTGATTGGATTGGGACTACAAGTAACCCTATACAATCTACAGCCTATCATATCTCTGTTTGAGTAGACATATCTAGTTAAATAATATCTTTGAACCTATTCCACCACTTTGTTTAGATGTCATATCCTGTTAGATGATATCATTGGTCCAATATATATTATTTTGAGAGTGGAGAGTAATTATACAGCTTTACTTGATTTTATTATATCTAGTAATTTTAATAGTGAACAAATAAGTTTAGTATATTTTCAAGGTATTCTTGAGTATTTGTTGTTAGATATTCTTTCTTTGTTTCTGCAAACTTTTGACTTCAAAATGAAACAATTTATATTCTTTCCATGTTGTTTGAGGAATAATGCACCTAGACTATATGTCTGATAGAAAAGGTTAATCATAATGAAACAGCTTTGCTTGTCCATTAATTACATGAAAATTTCAAGATATTGCATAGTTATTTTTTTATTTTAGGATATTCTAATTCCTTGTTTTATTTATTTGATATATCCTATTACTTTGATTTTAACAGATACTAATAGCGACATAATAAATTGTAATATATCCTTCCTCATGCTGTCGAAGAGTAGTCAACCATTCTACGTCTCTCATTAGATGGTCTCCCACAATGGAACTGCACAGCTTGTCCATTAGCATCAAAAACGATACCTTACATTTACTACCGTCTTAATTTGAAACTAATTTGAGTGGATGATAATTATAAATATGAACCTAAAACTGATTTTTATTTTATTTATTGTAACAAAATAATTCTAGTTTGTAACCTACATGGCTATTAAAGTATTTCCTGGACACTTGATAGAATATTAAATGTTTTAATAATTCAGCGAACCCAAGGATACTAGTCTACCTCCTGTAATCCGGGAAGTTGCCAGTACACCTATCTTATGAGTTAGATAGAAAAATGTATTGCATCATATCGTGAGTCTACCCCCGAATTATTACTAAGTGCTATTTCCCAAACAATTTCCTATGTTCCCTATTCCTACTCAAATGTACCTAGTTACCTAATTCCTATTCTTCTAGATGTAGTATTCAGCCTAGAGATCCATGTCTCACATTTACTTTAATCATGTGGTGTGTAATGTAGCCCCCTTTCCATAGCAATGGTAGGTAGGACAGCTTCCCCTCGGTGTAAAGAGGAAACTCCTGCTAACAGAAGCTAGCTGAAAGTGGAATGGCAAATTCCAATGTATACTAAATGCCGGTGTAATACGTTCACATACATATGAGGCCGAAGCTTGGGATTGTATTGAACGAGGATTTGATACCTATGGTGTAAAATATATATAATATAGACTTCATTGCAATAACACCCATTATGGTTATTAGGGAACCCCACTTGCTAGGAGCACCTAAGCCACACTAGGATATACGACACTGAAGGGAACTGTAACTGTTTCCCGAAGGATACAGCCGCCGGCTCGTTCCAAGCGCGGGCACATCCCGAGGGACGTTGTCTAAATCTGGGAGCTTGCACTCCCAGACCACGGCTACACGTGAAGACTATAATACCTAAGAAAATGAGGAATCATAATGTAGGGTAGGATACGGGAACGCTTGGAGGAAAACGCTACGTCGTAACCTTTCTTCTGCGTATGCTGAATACTCGGATTACTAATAAATAAGCATTTTGTCAGCCATGCTAACTACTTTGCTCCGGGTTTCCCTTTTTATAGGTACTAACCCTGCCAGTTTAACACTGGGCGTGCCTACTCCCTACCTAAAAATCGACCGAAATCCCCACGTGTTGGGAATCGTACAGACTTTTCATCGGCCATGCCAATTACTAAGTCCCATGTCCTTTGTCAGCATTTAGCCAACTCGAGACTCCCTAACCCCTAACCGGTGTAACACTTCTCAATACACAATTCACTTTTAAATTTTTACCAATAATTCACTTCACGGACTTTAAGAATCTCACCGAAGACCGTCTTCGGAGTACCTCCTGAGAGCGACCTCGGAGGCTTAATGCCTCAATCCCACCATCTTTTTTATTTCCTCACTTTATCCCGCCTAAACTGCACCTCTATCCCCACCCCTGTCTTGCCATTTCTTTTTTTTTCTTTTCCCATACTAAAACTGCCCAATATATTTCATTTAATTCTTCAATAATCATACTTCAACCGATTCCTATTGTCAAAAGTCCCCGATTTATGTGCCGTTCATGCGTTTGGCAACATAAAAAGCATCCAGAACAGCACACTTCTCCGCTCTCTTTCTTTCTTATGGAAAGATAGCACGAGTAAAAGGGTTAATACGATTTCGTTCTAAAACATTCAAAATGCAGCAAACTGATATTTGTAAATAGGTTTATTTATGAACGTGGCGGGACAGAGAAGGGCCTGTACCGTCACAGCCAACCCCCAAATTTTCTGCAGGTGTGAATTTATACCGAAGGAAAATTTTAAAAAAACCATCTATAGTTCACAAGCAAACCAGACAATAAAAGATAATAAAAACCCCAGAAATGTTATTACCAACAATATTAATAACGATAACACAGATTTATTATTGCTTCCTCGAAATGAAAGAGTGTAGTAGTGTGTTTTTAAACCAACCAAATCACAGCACATCACCTTATCTACATTTTAAGAATTGGCATAAACAAACCATTGAACAACAAAGACTTCTCACAAGGACCAAAAAGGCTATGCAAGAGAACCGGGTTGTGAGGCCGATCTACCCTAATAGTAACAAATCAGCGTAAACTTAATTCAAACCATTCTTCATTCAGATTAAAGATAAATTTCCACCAATAAGTCCCTTCCGTAGCCCCATTGACTTTAATAGTTACAAAGCATTTATTTCCCAATGATAAGAAACCTCCTCAAAATTTCAACTCGGAATAACGTCTGGAACTTAGTTGGAGTTTGTAAAAGTTGCCGAATTTTTCATTTAGCTTTCTTAGCTTCTTGTGAAGTATGGACTTTCTATGATACCAGTTTTAGCACTGAAATTGTCAATCGGACCTAACCTAACACCAATTTCTCATAGAAAGCCCCTTCTGGGTTAAGTTGTGTCTCCAAGGTTAGCATCAATAAATCAGAAGCCCTAACCCCATGAGTCCTGTTGGTTTGCTGGGCCCTGCATACTGTTTAAAACCACTGTCATAAATCTCTCAGCCTCCCATCTCAAGGTCAAATTCAAATCCTAATTATTCATTCATCCATACCTTATTATCAATCAAATTCACTACTTCCACTTGCCTAATATACCTTCCCCAAGCTCACATTCTCGCCTGCCCTTACAAATCAACAGCACGACAACTACAAAGCAGGTATAATATAATAACAGTAAAAATACTCTTTAGTCCATGATAAAACGAATTAAATTTAATGAGATTTATCTGTCAACCATAGATGGCATGCATTAGATAAACTATGTGATGTGATATAAATTGACCACTCTTTACATCTCAACCCCCCCTTTAATATGCTCTTAGCAACTCATTGTATGAATAATAACTTTTAGTTATTGAATTAATTACTATTTACACCTAACCCCTGTTTGTAAATTCCTAGCGTATTATTTAATTATGAATCTATGTTTATTTTTTTTTTTTTTTTAAATTGCATTTTGCTATAATTTTCAGTTACTAAATAAAAAACTTTTACGCTCAACCCCCCGTCTGCATATTCTGCATATTCAGTTATTAAATGAATTACATTTACGCCCAACCCCCCGTCTGCATATTCCTAGCAAATTGCTAAATTAAGAATTCAATTGTTCGATTTGAATTTTGAAATAACTTTCAGTTATTGACTGAATTACTATATTCGCTCAAACCCCCGTTTGTAATTTCCTATAGCGTATTATTTAATTATGAATCTATATGTATCTTTTTTTTTTAAGTTACGTTTTGCTATAATTTTCAGTTATTAAATGAATTATTTTTACGCTCAACCCCCCGTCTGCATATTCCTAGCAAATCCTAGAATCTTTAATTAGAATCGTTAATGATTTATTCGTTCTTGTGACGCAAATGCACAGACAGGCTTTGTCAATTATAATTGTTTGTCAATTTTGTTGAAATTTAATTTAGTTTGAATAATAAGTCGCTGGTTTCAACTCATTACTACTTACGTATTTCTTTAAGCAACCCGTATACACAATATAATATTAAATTTTCAACAATACAAACTTGATTTAAGACAATTTATTTTTAGACGACTTCAATTTACTTATCAACAATCTTAAAACTGAACAATTGAAAAGGCCACCATCCTCCCCTCCATCTATGCTTAGTAGAAAATACTTCCACTTTGTTATTTTTCTTTTATATTCATACATGTGTATATTAGAGCCAACCTTTATAGGTATTTATTTAAATTAAATTTCCTTTTATTTTTCAATATTGACTGTTATTATAAATCTTTCCTTATAATTCACCAGACTTACTTTACTTAACAAAGTGGTAGCAAATCCCCCATAAACATACATGGGCCTTTCCCTAACCCAGCGAAATAAAAATCTTAAAATTCAGTTCAAAACTTCCTTTATTGAGGACCCCTTAGGGCGTTTTTGTTAATCTAAATTACAATATATTTTCTTTTTTTTTTTTTTCTTTAGGACTATATAATTCAAATATTTAGTACATTTACATTTTCCTTTATGTACTAAAAACAAGCCTTCTTATTAACCTACAACCTCAATTCTTTTCTCTTAACTTCATATAAAAGGTTAACTAATCAAATTCAGTCCAAAACTTTCTTTATTTGAGAACCCCTTAGGGCGTTTTTGTTAATCTAAATTACAATATATTTTCTTTTTTTTTCTTTAGGATTATATGATTCAAATATTTAGTACATTTACATTTTCCTTTATGTACTAAAAACAAGCCTTATTAACCTACAACCTCAATTCTTTTCTATTAAATTCATACAAAACGTTAAGTAATCAGTAAACTTTAATTTTAATCTTATACATCTCAATTACGAAATTCAAACTTTGCCTAAAGCATTTTTTTTTAATAATCTTTATTCAAAATAGTTCCAGCTGTCATTTTGTTCCCCCAATCAGCCCCAACCTAGGTTCCGCCTCTTTGTAATACCTTGACAAATGTATCGCATTAAATTTTCCTCTCACTACATTTGTTTCCGGATTTGTTAGAATGTAGACGTTTTGATAGGGATTTGCTGCTATAACGTATGGTCCCTCATATAATGCCTCAAATTTTTTTGTTATTTTTTGTCTCGCATCAGATCTATTTAACCGTTTTATTTTCACCAAATCGCCTATTTGATATTGAATGAGTCTAAATTTTTTATTAAACTTCAACTGTCGTTTCTCTCCCATCTTTTGTAAATTAAGTTGAGCTAGTTCTCTTATCCTTCCTAACTCTAAGTTAATATTTATTCTCATCAACCCCGGGTCTATTGACAATCTGTTTGATTCACCATACATTATTTCACATGGTGTAAATCCTGTGCTTTCATGAAAGGTATTATTATATAATATTTCTAATTTCGGCAATAGGGCGACCCAACCTCTATGATTACTCCTACAATATGTCCTAAACAAACGCCCTAATTCCTTATTAACTCTTTCCGTAGTGTTTGGTCGCGGATTTCTCACAGTAGTGTATATAACCTTCACTCCTTCTTGCCCCATGAATTCCTTCCATGCTTTGCTCGAAAACTGCGAGCCATTATCAGACATTATGGTTTTTGGTTTAATTATATCGAAAAATTGTCTTACTTTACATATAACTGATCTAGACGTGGCTTTTCTCAAGTCATAAAATTTCACAAATTTGCTGAAGGCATCTTGGATAACTAGTATGTAATTCATCCCAAACTTTCCTGTTGGCAACGGTCCATACAAATCGACCATTACCATCTCACCTATTTCCTTTGCTATTATTGACCGACAGGGACCGACAAATTTAACCGTATTGCTTTTAGTAATCTGACAATCGTGACAATTTTTTATTACTTGTTTCACTAATCTGGTAATCCCTCTCCAATAAAATCTATCTCTTATATATTTTATTACTTTATATGCCCCTTGGTGACCCATTTCTAGGTGTATTTGCACTATAATATCTTTTCGCAAAATTTCCGGTAAATATATAACATCAATATTTGTACCTTCCGGTTTAAAATATAATATATCATTGTTTACATAGCATCTTTTAATTATCCTGCTTTGTTTTTCTATACAGCTATGAGCTTTACCTAATTCCTCTATTATTTTTCTTGTTTCAACATCTTCCTTTTGGAACTTCGATATTTCCTTTAATTTCGTGATCAATTCCCTATTCGTTTTAATTTCCATGTATAATATTTCCGGCAATTTGGTTTTCTCTTCTTGTAATATGTCCCCACCTATTGGGTAACGAGATAAAATGTCAGCTACAATGTTATCCTTGCCCTTAATATGTTGAACCTCAAACTGAAACTGCTCTAAATAATTAACCCATCTAGTTACTCGAGCGTTATATAATCTCCAAGTTTTAATAAAAGATAGTGCTTTATGATCCGTTAGAATTATTACATTAGCCCCCCTTAAATAGGTTTCGAACTTCTGCAAGCAACATATTACCGAATAAAACTCTTGTTCTGTGACGGTCCAATTTAATTGCGGCCCTTTGAGCACCTTACTATGGAATCCTAATATCTTCATTTCACCATCTTCCCCCAATTGATACAAAACTCCTCCTATTCCTATCCCTGAGCTATCTGTTTGCAAATAGTATGATCTCTTGAAGTCAGGGTGGTGAAGCGATATTGTTTTTATGAACAGAGTTTTGATTTTATTGAATGCTTGTTGTTCTATGTCCCCCCAATGCCATCCAGCTTCTTTCTTTAAAAGTTCGCATAGCGGCATAATGTGACTACTATACGCAGGTATAAACCGCCTATAAAAGTTACATAGCCCCAAAAAGGCCCTGACATGTTTTATTTTTTTAGGTGTCGGGAATTCTTGTATCGCGTTCAATTTGTCTGGATCTGTCTTAAGCCCATCCGTGGATATGATGTATCCTAACATCTTAACTTCTTTACACAGAAAATTACTTTTCTTTAAATTACAAGTTAACCCCGCTGCCTGTAGTTTTCCTAGTACTATGTCAATGTGCTCTAAATGTTCTTCTAAGTTACCTGTAGTAATTATAGCCAAGTCATCTAGGTAATTAACACAGAATTCTCGTACTTCAAAACCTAATATAGTATCAATCGCCCTACTAAAACTACCCACAGAAGTTTTTAAGCCTTGAGGCAAAACATTATAGACGTAGGATTTTCCGTTAAACGTAAATCCTGTATACATCTTACTTGATTCAGAAATCGGTATCTGAAAATAAGCATTGTTCATGTCAACTATGCTTATAAAATTTGTTCCATGGAATGAATTTATTACGTCTAACTGTAGTGGCGGTTTTTCTGTTTCAGATATCATATGTTTGTTTATTTCCCTCGCGTCTAAAAGGACTCTGATCGAACCATCCTTTTTTAGAGTGAAGGTTAGCGGGCTGCTATAAGGTGTAGCAGATCTACTTATAATCCCCAGTTTTTCCATTTCCCGTAACTTTTCCTCTACCTTTTCCCGATAAGCATACGGAATAGGATAAGCCCTTTTTACAATCGGGACATGCGGTTCCATCCTAATCTCATGTTCATAACAGTTTGCTCGGCCTAGCGTGTCAGAAAATAAACCTTCATATTTCTTCAATAATACTTGGAGCCTCTCCAAATCCTCTACCTTAAGTGACATACCTATCTTAACCTGTCGTAAATCTATTACCTCATCTTCATTCACTTCGTTACATAGACCCTCACAATCATTCTCAATGTATGGGCTACTTCCGAGTTCTATGAACCTAATGATCTCTTTATGCCCCTCATATTCCAAAACCACCCCTCTATCTGCTCCGCTTAAGACAACCTTAATCTTGTTTGACTTCATCCAGTCAAAACCTAATATTAAAGGTCTAAGCAGTCCTGGTACAATCAACACCCCCGTATCCTTCATTGTCGTTCCTATTTTCAAAGGTAATAAAGCCATGCTACGAATATCGACACTTTTCTGCCCTACAGCTGTTCTTATTTGAACAGGTTTGATAGGAATTAACGGTATATGAGGAATTCGTTGTTTTAATACGCCCCAAAATTCTTCCGAGATACAGGTTATGTCACTTCCTGAATCAAGTAGCCCTACTACTTCAAAGTCAAACACTTGCACACCTATTTCCGACTTAAAATCTGTCCCATTAATTTTTGGTTCTGTATTCCTTTCGTCAAAAACTGATGTAACCGAAGTAAATTCGTCATTATCTAATTGCTCCTGTTCTATTTTTAATTTAAGGACATCTATTATCTGACTACGAATGCAATTTATCCTTGGATCGGTTAATGTGCTATATCCTATTCCCTCTTTTTCCCCTCTATCTAAGATCTTCCCTAATACAGGTATCTTTAAACCTCTTCCATTTTTTCCTAATATCTGACCTGGCTTCCACCCCATTTTCCTCATAATAAGCAAGCCCCTATCCCCTATGGTTGAAGCTGATTCGGGGACAACATCATCAGCCTCCTCTAGTTTGACTCTACTTCCTGACTATTAACAACAGCTGGTTGTTCTCTATCAATTAAACTAACCACCGGTGTTTTAGCAATGGTCTTCTGAACCGCTTCTGGTCTTCGCCAATTCCGATAACCTTGCTGGTAGTCGATTTTCTTTCTCGCACTATCCTTAATCTGTCCTGAAGCTGCAGAATAAGTATGCGCCTCCTGCTTATTGATGTTTTCCATATTTCTAAGAAATTCCGCAGTTTCTACTATAGTTCCTGCTCTAGATGTTACCCACACTTGCTGTACGAACTTTGGGTAATGTCTAATCAAGTCCGCAACTAGTTGTTTTTCTGGTATTTTGTAACTTAGCATCTGAGCCCTGCCAACGATCCTTAGGAAATAGTTTACCATTGATGGATTTTCTTGTCGATCCCAACTTCCTTGTACAATATTCCGACGTAATTCGCTCTGCTCACTTTCACCCCAAAACGTAGCTAAGAAGTCTACTTTAAAATCTTCAACGCAGTTCCATCTCCCTTTATATATTCTGGCCCAATCTCTAGCGTCTTCTACTAAACACTCCTGTATCAGTTCTAACCCTGTGCCTTCTTTTGATGCTTTATTTAAATAAACATCTAGGTCTTCTAGAAAGGTTACCGGATGTATACTTATTTTATTCGTCGTCTTCCCACCAAATTTGGGCTTTTCCGTAGTAATGTTTCTAATATTATAGACAATGCTACTGACCCCTTCACTATTTGCAGGCAGTTGCTTCTCAATGCTTTTATTTTGTTCTTTTATTGCTTTGTCACTAGCTGTAGTGTCAGCTAGTTCAAAATCCATTAAGCCATTTTCCGCTGGCGGTGATAGTGGCTGCTGACTATCAGGCATAATTACTCGCATTCTTTCAACTGATGAGGAAGAACTTCCTACGTCTATCACTGCAGCTTTCGTGTTTTTTACTTCTTCACTTAATACATCAAGTTTAGCAGTTAAAGTACCTATAGTCCTTCTTAACATGTGGTACATAACAGCCGTACTGTTCTTTGTTTTGCTTCTGTCTATTATATTCTTAGGAACGTTTGTCCTTTTAGACCGCTTGGTTGCTGGTTCTATATCCTCATTTTCGTTCGTTTCTACCGTAATATTCACAGCTTCACCTTCTTTTCCCGACTTTGTACGATTATCTCCATTTGTATCTATATTGGATTGCCTACACTTCCGATTAGTAACCATATCAGCCGTACTTTCTCCTGTTTCCACCGGTAATGCATTATTTTCTCCCTCCAAATACCTATTGGGCTGTCTACGTTTCCGACTCGACTTAGGCCTCTCCATTCTTCTATTATGCCGTGTTTAATCCTTTAAATTTTTTTATTTTTTATTTTCACTTAAGAGCACTAAAACCAACATTTTAATACCAATTCAAGAGTCAGATCTTGGCATGCTCAAAGCCGTACAAGTTGTACAACCTCTAGCCACCACTGACCAATTTCGAACCAAATTTACCCCACCCTACGAATGGGGTCAAAATGGTTCACGCATCTCAGATATATATTTCGTTTAATAAATAGGTAATTAATCCGCGTACCTAAACCTCTTTAACACAAGAGATCCCGCTCTATTAATTTTTGGTTAAAAGAAATATATGAATCATAAATGTAATAAATCGTAAACTTGACTATATCCTTAGTGCCTTCTATCATAGGGCGGCAAGATTGTCTACTATTTAATGATATTCATACTCGAAAAGATGCCCTTTATTTCATACAACATAAATCTATATTTTTGTACAATGGCCATTGCCAACAAGAAGCAAAAAAAAATAATATTGTTACTATTTTGCTTAAACAGGTCAATCTATTCCTCAAACATCTAAACTTTGTCTACCGAAGTTTACAAACTGTCATTAAAATAATAACTTTCAGAACTAATTCCTACCAGTATATAACGTACCCAAAATCGTGTATAGATATCATAACATGATTTTTATATAGAACTGCCCCTAAAGTAATTACGCATCAAATAAAAACCATAACATCTTAATCGATCTCACTTCAATAATTAATACTTGGTTCTAATCAACCTCTATACTGTCGACTACTGTTTAACATGGAATATTTAATAGTATTAGTTAAGGTTTCTATTTCTTGATAAAATTCTTCAAGTATCTAACATGCTAAGCTGACGGCGCCTATATTCTTAATTTTCTAGCGCTATAAATTATTAATCTCAAAAATTGTTAATGTCCAATATGTACAGATCCAAAAAAGTTAAAAAGGCGAGATAAAAATTAATTGTCATTTCGTTTTTGAACGAAACTGTTTCTATTTCAATGCTGCACAAGGGATTTCTTAAGCTTTTAAAACCTAGTATTTAACAACCGAAAATATTTTATTGCGCCACCAATACTGTAATGTAATAAAGAAATTACAGTGTTATGCCCAAATTTAAGGAATTGAATTTTCTTACTATGTTAATTCATATGTAGGTAATGGATGCAGCTTGAACATTTTTTTTTTTTTTTATGGAACCTAGTATATATGATATACCAACTTTATGTACCTACATAATATGTTAATAGAAAATAACTTATCTGTACATAAAAATAACAAAGCATTTATTTCATTCAAATATTAACTACCTAATATCGATATACTAGCTCATTTGCACATGTTTAGTGTGTACGCATCATATTGCTGCTCTGCACCCCACAACATGGTGACGGAAGGGCAGAAGCGTTGCCACTTTTCGTAGTAATAGAGAGCGTTCTTTGATTTGAGATAGAAATAAATACCATTTGGGTACCAATACAATAATACTAGTTTATAACCGTTTCGGTACCAATACTAAGTAATAACGTACTCGTACTTTATAAACACTAGGTAACGCCGCCCTATTTGCATCGAATGAAAACGGAAAAATCAAAACAAATTGTTGGTTTTAGGTTTTAGACTATAATACACTAAGAGCAGGAAAACACATCAAGGAGACTATATTATTGAATTTAGGAGTTAATTTGGCAGAACTGTGATGTGGTAAACAAGACCTCAGATGCCAATCTATTACCAAGAAATATTCCGTCGTTCCTATCCTGATCTTGACTGTAAAATGCTTTATCTCAGTGCACTTAAATACTGTTTATAAAGGTATAAGGTAGAACATGTTAGTAGGCACAGTGACTATTAATATTAATCGAATAAACACTACCTACCTATCAGTATATGTTTCTGGTAAGATGGTAAGTACCTAACCTATAAACACAACCTATATGTAACCATTTACACATCTCAATCCTTCTGTCCATTCACGGTAACAAATTGTCCCAGTCAAGGCACCTCGATATCACAAGAAAACTATAGTTAAACTACAATGAAGAAAATTTCCTATCAATGATTGATTATGCTAATAATTAGGGAAACCTGAACACAAAGCACCACATTATAACAAGATAATCCTGGTCACGGAACTCAATTGTAACGACCCCCCTTTCCTTATATATCTATCTCATGTACTCTACGCTACCTTATATGAAAATGTTTAATAAAATGAAATTTAATTGTGATATCCTATTTGTGTGATAACTTCTACCATTCTGAGATACCGTATCCAAACATAACACAAAACCTAATATTGAGTGTGTCTTGACTGAGATCATTATAAGGCCATGTGATCGTCTAGTATAGTGGTCAGGATCCTATATTGTGCCCATAAGTAGCAACTCAGTTTCTTTTCCAAAGGGCTTGAGACGAGACCTACTCTACCTATGTACTCTCCAAGTGGTGTAATTTAGAACTGGCTCTCTAACATAATACAGTAAAAGTGTTAAGTTGCAACAACAAAATTTACTATTACCACTTTCTTACTATCAAAACCAAACTACCTATTTCATGACTAAATGTTGTGAGTCTATTAAAACCTCAGCATATTGCCATAAGTATTATGCAGTGATAGATTCTATCTATAGTGACTAATGTGATGTTCTAATATAGTTGAATAAGAATTACTGCGTAGATATGTAACTATCTGCTTTATATTAATATGGTAGAGTGAAAAGAAGATTATGTTGCTAAGATGTTCTAAGTAGGTATGAAATAAGTAAGATTTACATAAGAACCTTTAAAGTAGGTAAGTATGCAAATAAAATTAAGAATGATATTTAATTGATTGCGGCTAAGGATAACAGCCCCTCCCCGCTGCCATCTGTAGATTTCGACTTGTCCAAACTGGTCATCTTCCACCGCATAGGTCTGTTATATTCCTTACTAATTACCCAACATAATTAGTAACCATATAATCACCCATTGTAAGAGGACTTTATAAAGTTATTATTCTTTCTTTTTTTTTTGTTTTCTATTATTTACAAATGTACTAAAAGTCAGTAAGTATGTGTATTGCAATTGATTCAGTATTCATATATACTACATGGGCATGAGGACATATTCTTTTGGCAAAAGGGAATGTCGTATGATATTGTCATCGACACTGTAAGTATGTAAGTTTGTATCTTGTCTGCACATTCAAGGACCTTTTTAATTTACTTCTATGAAAATGAGAGACATCATTATTCATAGCTATACAAAACAAACCATTCATTCTACCCAAACGAGTATCTACCATAACACCGAGACGCTGGCCATCTCTGGAGCTGCCTAGCCTCAGTAAGGGCATACATCCAATCATATCTCGGTTCTTAGCGGGACTTCCTTTTACTTATTATGGTAAAAGGAAGTTCCTAATATTACGCTGGTATGTACTAAATATGTCCTAAAACCTGATTGGATTGGGACTACAAGTAACCCTATACAATCTACAGCCTATCATATCTCTGTTTGAGTAGACATATCTAGTTAAATAATATCTTTGAACCTATTCCACCACTTTGTTTAGATGTCATATCCTGTTAGATGATATCATTGGTCCAATATATATTATTTTGAGAGTGGAGAGTAATTATACAGCTTTACTTGATTTTATTATATCTAGTAATTTTAATAGTGAACAAATAAGTTTAGTATATTTTCAAGGTATTCTTGAGTATTTGTTGTTAGATATTCTTTCTTTGTTTCTGCAAACTTTTGACTTCAAAATGAAACAATTTATATTCTTTCCATGTTGTTTGAGGAATAATGCACCTAGACTATATGTCTGATAGAAAAGGTTAATCATAATGAAACAGCTTTGCTTGTCCATTAATTACATGAAAATTTCAAGATATTGCATAGTTATTTTTTTATTTTAGGATATTCTAATTCCTTGTTTTATTTATTTGATATATCCTATTACTTTGATTTTAACAGATACTAATAGCGACATAATAAATTGTAATATATCCTTCCTCATGCTGTCGAAGAGTAGTCAACCATTCTACGTCTCTCATTAGATGGTCTCCCACAATGGAACTGCACAGCTTGTCCATTAGCATCAAAAACGATACCTTACATTTACTACCGTCTTAATTTGAAACTAATTTGAGTGGATGATAATTATAAATATGAACCTAAAACTGATTTTTATTTTATTTATTGTAACAAAATAATTCTAGTTTGTAACCTACATGGCTATTAAAGTATTTCCTGGACACTTGATAGAATATTAAATGTTTTAATAATTCAGCGAACCCAAGGATACTAGTCTACCTCCTGTAATCCGGGAAGTTGCCAGTACACCTATCTTATGAGTTAGATAGAAAAATGTATTGCATCATATCGTGAGTCTACCCCCGAATTATTACTAAGTGCTATTTCCCAAACAATTTCCTATGTTCCCTATTCCTACTCAAATGTACCTAGTTACCTAATTCCTATTCTTCTAGATGTAGTATTCAGCCTAGAGATCCATGTCTCACATTTACTTTAATCATGTGGTGTGTAATGTAGCCCCCTTTCCATAGCAATGGTAGGTAGGACAGCTTCCCCTCGGTGTAAAGAGGAAACTCCTGCTAACAGAAGCTAGCTGAAAGTGGAATGGCAAATTCCAATGTATACTAAATGCCGGTGTAATACGTTCACATACATATGAGGCCGAAGCTTGGGATTGTATTGAACGAGGATTTGATACCTATGGTGTAAAATATATATAATATAGACTTCATTGCAATAACACCCATTATGGTTATTAGGGAACCCCACTTGCTAGGAGCACCTAAGCCACACTAGGATATACGACACTGAAGGGAACTGTAACTGTTTCCCGAAGGATACAGCCGCCGGCTCGTTCCAAGCGCGGGCACATCCCGAGGGACGTTGTCTAAATCTGGGAGCTTGCACTCCCAGACCACGGCTACACGTGAAGACTATAATACCTAAGAAAATGAGGAATCATAATGTAGGGTAGGATACGGGAACGCTTGGAGGAAAACGCTACGTCGTAACCTTTCTTCTGCGTATGCTGAATACTCGGATTACTAATAAATAAGCATTTTGTCAGCCATGCTAACTACTTTGCTCCGGGTTTCCCTTTTTATAGGTACTAACCCTGCCAGTTTAACACTGGGCGTGCCTACTCCCTACCTAAAAATCGACCGAAATCCCCACGTGTTGCCACGTGTTGGGAATCGTACAGACTTTTCATCGGCCATGCCAATTACTAAGTCCCATGTCCTTTGTCAGCATTTAGCCAACTCGAGACTCCCTAACCCCTAACCGGTGTAACACTTCTCAATACACAATTCACTTTTAAATTTTTACCAATAATTCACTTCACGGACTTTAAGAATCTCACCGAAGACCGTCTTCGGAGTACCTCCTGAGAGCGACCTCGGAGGCTTAATGCCTCAATCCCACCATCTTTTTTATTTCCTCACTTTATCCCGCCTAAACTGCACCTCTATCCCCACCCCTGTCTTGCCATTTCTTTTTTTTTCTTTTCCCATACTAAAACTGCCCAATATATTTCATTTAATTCTTCAATAATCATACTTCAACCGATTCCTATTGTCAAAAGTCCCCGATTTATGTGCCGTTCATGCGTTTGGCAACATAAAAAGCATCCAGAACAGCACACTTCTCCGCTCTCTTTCTTTCTTATGGAAAGATAGCACGAGTAAAAGGGTTAATACGATTTCGTTCTAAAACATTCAAAATGCAGCAAACTGATATTTGTAAATAGGTTTATTTATGAACGTGGCGGGACAGAGAAGGGCCTGTACCGTCACAGCCTAAATTGAATAAATGATTTTGAATTTGAATTTGAATGTCATTAAAGTCCATACCAAGGAGTTTTAAGTTCAACCGACTTTAGATAAATGAGGTGGTTCTCATAACTTTTTATAGGGTGTACCGATTTTGATGTTTTTTTTTATATTCGAAAGCTGGTGCTTGTCGGGTCCCATTTAAATTTCAGTGACATTTGTCGAGTTGGTAGTACTTGAGCTATCCCTAATACTAACTGTGGAGGCTTGTGATGGAAGGTGTAAGCCCCCCGAATCAGAGCGAAAACCATACCGCGGCAAATGTACCGTGGCGCGCAACAACATAACCGTAACTCGGTCAATCAGATGCGATAGTTTCAATTAACCAATCCAATCAAATTCGGAATATTGTGCATGTTTTGTTAATTGTGAACTTGATGAGTCTGAAATCGAACCGCTAACTGTATGACAGTTACACTTTTTTACACATTTATTCGTTGGCCCGCTCCATATTACATGGAATGGATGCCTACCCTTCAGGGAATACAACCCTGAAGATATGTTTGAGTAGTTATTACTTTATGCTGTCTTTACACTACCGTGTCCGCTCAGCTTATGTTAATCATTTTTTTCGTAACATATATTGTTTTCAAAACAATTTAAAATTCTCCAGTCTTTAATATCGTTGATATAAGCTCACTATAATTGCGACTTATGTGCCCAGTGCAATGTTACTAATTAAATGTGCTCAGCTGTGGCTCTGGGCTGTGGCTGATGAGATGATTGACTGATCAATGGTAAAAACCACAACCATATTGACATAACACTTTAGTACCATATCACATTAAATTTAAAGTTGAATCTTTATCATATTAACTAGACATATTGACTTTGTGCTATTGGAACAAAGTATTATGGTATTGATTGGCGTTTATATAAATACCGATGAATAAGTTCTTGACTTGACTGAAAAAAACTGGGCAAATATGTGGTAACCGCACGTGCTGTACGAGTTGTAATAAGTAGGTACTATTAGTGTTTTTTCATGATTTTATTATAATATTTTTTGTGGTTGCTTATAGCCTATGGCAATATAGCTGCTGCATAATTCCTAGCGTTAGGTGCTTGGCAACAAATATATGTCTGACATAAATACTACAGACTACTTGAGGTTAGTAATAACAAAATGCTCTACCGCCATGCATACTTACAAACAGGTACTTACTTTTTTCTTACTTGTTGTTGATAATCTAAATAAATTCAGTAGTTATAGTTTATCTTGATATTGAAACACAAAAGTTTCGCGAAATCTGATCTCATTTTGTGAAATGGGAGGCCATTTCATAAAATGTCAGATTTGATTAGATTTCGCGCTTGTTACCACTGAACGGGCACAGTTTTAAGCTTAGAAATCATCATCATCATCATGAGCCATAACGTCCACCGTTAAAAATAGGCCTTTTGCTATTAGGGTTTTCTATAATCCCACAGGCATTTTGTGGATCGCAGTATTAGATGACTTCTTCTTCTTTAAGTGCCTCTCCACTCCATGAAGGTTGGCATTTTTCATTGTCCAATGCGAATCTGAACAGGTGTTTTGTAGATCTCAGTATTAGATGACAGTTGTATGGAAGGTGCTGCTTCCCACCTTCTCTTATTTTTCCTTCATTGTCTCTTACGATTCCCTAAAGAAGACAGAGGCTAGAATTGCACCACACGTCACCCCGCGGGGAAGCTTGTTATTGCATCTGAAAATGTATCGATTAATATTATTTAGTATTTCTCTGACTCGGGAATCGAATCTAAGACTTTAATATTCCAAGGTGACGCTTTAACTTTAAGCCATTTGACCTACGAGACATTCAAATCCGATTTCCCAATACAAAAGGGCCTTATCTGGGAGAAAAAAGAATTCGCCTTCAATTTTGTTTGCGATAACAAAATAGCCGTGGGTAAAAGAAAATCAGCAAATAATCTGAATAAAGGAAACTATGTGAATAAAATAAGCCTAGTCCAAAAAGGAATATTTTTGTGAGGCGTTAAGTTTGTAAGACCTTTCGGTGGACAAAGGTTCTCAAACTACTCCGAGCTCTAAAGAACATTGAGTAAAATTTTAATTAACAATAATTCGAAGTGCTTGTAGCGGATTTTTCCTAGTTATTTTACATCGAAGTTTTTCAAGTTTGTTTTATATAACTTTGTTACCAACTGATATGCCACAGGGCATTGGGTAGTGTGTTGGCAGTTTTTTCCATACTAGCGCAGTTTCAATACGTCATATTTTAAATACCTACCAAGTGCTCAAACTCGTCGACATTTTGAACGCATGTCCTTGAACCTAAAATCTGGGCTTGGGCCAGTTTTTCGTTTTATTATTTATTTCATCTCTGTATGTGAAAATAATAATTATCTTACAAAACTATTTTTCCAAATAGTTTGGAAAACACACACGGAAACCTTACTCGTTTACGGAAACCTGACCAACCAGAACCATAAGACTCAATGACATGCATGCAAAATTTCAACTAGTTTAGAGCCGTGTTTAAATTATGACCTAACTACGTTTGTATAGAAAGCCCCATGAAGACACTAAGGCTTATGCATAGCGCCGTCGGTCTTGCTTTATGCCCTAGGACCAGATTCTATGTAGGAAAGTTACGTATGAACCGGATGGGTGTTGCTTGAGAACTCCGACACTTTGTATGGTGATAAGGCATTTTGCCTATCCCCGCCTTACCCATTTAATCATGACATGACCGTAGTGGATGTTGAATAAACTAGTTGATCGATTATTAAAGCACCTTGAGGATAAATAGATCTGATGCTGATTGTGGATATTTTTTATTTTCTGATAAGTATTCGTACCTATACTAATCTATTTATATTAATCTATAGAAGATATTATTATAAAGTTTACGAAACTTAGTCAGACCGAAGACGCAACACAACAAAACCTTTTATCAACAAGCTCAGGAATATCCCGCCAAAGAAATATTCCATCCCGAGAAGAATACAAAGGAGACCAATTCTCCAATCCATATTCCTTATCGGTCGGTGAACCCGAAGGGCTACGGACACCTATTTGTATCAATTGCTTTCCGCATATAAAGGAATAAGGATAACGCTTGTGCCAGAGTATCGACCTCAAATGGGCTTAAAGGATACTGAAGGGTACGTTAGTTTGTAAGCCCGCTACAAATAAGTTTGAATAAATTAAGTGATCCTAGTTACAAATATCGTTAAACTCGATCCTATGTAGGTACCTATGCATAATCTAATCTTTACTATAGTTGTACAACTTTTTTTTAATGAAGCATGAATCCTACCTGATGTTAAGTGGACTAACCTCTGCCTCGACGAACTGCACTGCGCCCGTCATTTTGAGATATACAGTTGTTGAGTCTCATGTGCCTGTAATTTTACTGGCGCTCAGGGACTGCTGCATGATTCATGCAAGACTCCAGCATGCTGGAACACTTAGGTGATTGGCGATAGATTTTCTATATGAGGGTGGTAGCAAGACAGGCTAGCATTCACAAAATGTCCTTCCACCATGCTTATATTAACACTCCCGGCCATAATTGCTTTGAATAAAAAAAAGAAATGAATAGTGTGCACTATACTCTTCCTTGTAGGTACCTACTACTATATTAGGTACAGAATACGTGTAGCTAGACACTTCACGGTGCTTATAGATTTTGATACTTACATATATGGATAGAAGATGTTTAGAATTATGTAAAAAGGTTTGTTGAAAAAAGATTTCACATCTCAGTCTGGAACTCCTTCACAATTCTTGGGGACGATTAAAGCATCAGATGATAGGACTTCTCAGGAAGTCTTCAGAAGATTGGTGACTACCGTAGTGTCAAATATTCTCAGATACAATATCGTAAAAATAGTAATATATACAAATAAGCATCAAACATGGTGTGATACTCATTTAGACTATAGTCCAAAATCTAACCTAGAACAAGAAGTACCTACTAAAAACCAGCCAAGTGCAAGTCGGACTCCTGCATTATTTATCTCGATCTGTATGAATAAAAAGACGACTTATTGATAAGATAAGATTCATTACACTGATGATTTGTTACACTGGGCACGTCAATATTGTACAATTTTATAAATGCATTAAAATAGATGTCTATAATAATTAAATGTATAAACTAAATATATCAAAAACGTCGTTATTAATTTTAATACAATTCCAAGTAAATTTCCAAGTTAAATCGGCTTAAATAATCTTTAAACCGTGCATGTACATAAAAGACATTTGTGTCTTCACTAAACAACACCCTGATTTATTTAAGAAACGTGGTGATGTTTTTACACGTCAAAAAAGGACAAAGTTTACCAATCTATTATATGAACCTCGTGCTAAGAAGGACTTATATAAAAAAAATATTTACAATATGTGTTTATATATTTATAATTGTCTACCTAACGACATCAAAATATTGGATGGTAACAAATTTAAAAGGTCTTTGACTCACTGGCTTCTTATTAACTGCTTTTATAGTGTTAAAGAATTTAAAGACTTTTGTAAAATGTAATATTGACTGAATTCATACAACAAAAATTTGCACGTCTGCTTGCTGACTAAATACATTGTATCTTAACAATTAATATAAGATCTTATATGACATGTATTTTAGCAAATAAATTATTTGATTTGATTTGATTTAAAATTCCGAGTCACATGAAAGTTAATATTTACATACAATGAAGATTCAGTCAAGTTAGTTTGCAAAATGGAGTGGAAACGAAGAACTGTTAAGTTTTTTTATTAAAATTTGCATGTATTGTATTTGTACGGAACCCTCGGTGTGCAAGTCCTACTCGCACTTGGCCGGTTTAATCCAAAGCTTCTTTTCACATCATGAAATCACACGAACAGCTGGAAATAGTCCACCAAAGTTTCCTTTACCTTGACCAAATACCCTGATACTGAACAAATAATATGACACATGAATCGAGTCCAGAATAAACAGTATAAAAGCAAGTAACCTTGAAGCATCGGTCAGAACTAAATTAGAATTATGAGTTGTCGACCAGACGTCTACTTAGTCATTATTAAAGGGTATTGACGCAAAAAGGGCCCGCAAGATGTAAAGGGCAGGTGGTACTTTATAAATACACACCAACTGTCGGTTATTCGATACCAGTATTGAGACATATGAACCGGTTCGAATACAGAAGTTTGATGCTGGCTGCGTGCGAGCAGATGTTATTGCCGATTGCTGCCACATCTTCGTGGAATACTAAATTAAAAGTAAGGTAGGTAGGTACACAAAGATGTTCGAAGTAAGTACCTACTCAAAAGAAAAGTTCGTATATCACGAATGGATATGATTTAGTTTTAAGCTCCAAAGGCTCCAACAGTATATAGCCATGCACATGTTTAAGAATATAATTGACGTGTCCATGAATCTGTCCATGTGTGTGATGGATCTTATCTACATCGAGTGTTGTTTGCCTTATAACAAAATGCACCAGTAATTGTCAAAAAAAAAATTGTAATTTTCCACTGAACGAAGTTTTCGTAGGCTACTAAGTATGTGTGAATACACAGAACTTGATCATATATGAGTATGGATATATTTTTGTCATATTCCAATTGGAAATCACCCTAAAAATATAATTAATATTATTAATGGCTATTGCACGGACAGGATTAGGTATATAGGATAGGTGCTACCGAACAATAACTCTAGGTTAGTCTGAACAACATCATCGACCACATCATCACTTACCATCAGGTGAGATAGTGGTCAAAGGCTAACCTAACAGGCATAAAAAAAAAAAAAAATAACAAGTGCGTATAAAATTTCGTACATTTGAAATACTCGTAGTTTCCATAATTGGCATTGCTGTTTAGTTATGGCATTTGGCGTTGGGAAAAATATTGCTTTAAAAGTTTGAACGCAAGTTTTAGCATTTTTATGCCAACAATTACTTTCAGATGTCTTTCAGATACAGTGCCATTCTCCAGTCTTATCATTTGAAGATTTTCATTATTTTTATTATTAAACCTCAATAACCACCAAGTTGATTCTTTTTTCTAAGTTTTGATCATTTCTTGGATTTTAGGCTTAGTAAGTGTATTGTATATTTCGACAACTTTTCTGATTGATGAATGCCATGTTTAAGTACTACAGTGATGAATTCGGTATATTGTGTAAATCCTGCGACTGTGGCTGCCGGTATACTGTTTTTTTTTCTTTTTATGCCTGATAGGTTCGCCTTTGACCACTATCCCACCTGATGGTAAGTGATGATGTGGTCGAAGATGTTGTTCAGGCTAACCTAGAATTACTGGCACTCAAGGACAGCTGCCGGAATACACCGTTAGGTGCTTGGCGACAGATTTTCTACTTGAGGGTGGTAGCTATAACGACTGCCATCCTAAGATAACAACCGGGACCGACGGCTTCACGTGCCCTCCGAAGCACGGAAGCGCTCAGTAGTAATGTCACCAGCGGTCACCCATCCAAGTCATGACCGAGGTTAACTTTGCTGGTCGGTTAAGAACAGCTAAGCAAACTTCGCTACTAGCGCTTCAATGATTTCTACTTTTTCTTTCACACCATATCGATGCAGTGAAACCTAATGTAAATGGGACACAAGGCTAAATAAGGAATAATCCTACTTTTTTTTATATAATTGTGACGGAACAAGCTTGAGGCCCACCTGATGTTAAGCTGTATCCTCTGCCTATGATAGATGAATTTCGTCACAAGTCACGAATTTCACTGCGCCCGTCACCCTGAGACATATATTGTTAAGTCTCATGTGGCCGTTATTTACTACTTTGTATATGTACTTTATGTGTTTATGTTTGTGTATGTACTTTATTATGATTACGTAAATTTTACCAGAAAATAAAGAATCTAGAATATGAAACAGCGAAAACACTGGTTTTAACATAACACTAATAAAAATAAGATAAATGTAAAGATCATTTACCGGCCATAACATAACATTCGTTACAGGCGGGACAGCTTGTAACTAAGTAGCGGTGATAGCTTTTAAATTAGCAAAGACAAATAAAAAGCCTTTCTTAGAGAATTGTTTGAGGTTTTAAAATAACGTTTCTTAAGGGACAGAATTCTAAAACCAGATGTTAGATTTTGTCCCCACTTCTCCTCGCGTGTTTACTTCGCGGTGTACATGGCGCCACGTCCGCAAGTCAACGGTAATATTTTATTTGATTAAAAATTTAGAGCGCTCTCTAGTAGAACTAGTAGAAACTATCTTGTCACACACGAATGTGATGTGTGCTGAAGCGCCATCTAGTACGCATACATGATACCAACCATTAGTTGATTGTATGCTGTAAATATCATAGTGTGACACAGTTAATAAATTTACCATACCTACAGTAGAACAAGTTTAGTCTTGATTATTACCAACTTGTTTGATTTTTGCAGTTTTTGTGTATGTTCATTTTTAATGAACATGAACTATGGTTTTGATGAACATGAACTATGTATCTACTTTGATGCAAGGCGTAAGCTGTTACACAAAAGATGGTTTATTTATAACAAAAACAGGTATATTGTGTAAAATTTACAAAGAAAATCATAAAAAAACTTTTTTACCCCTGATCAAAATACAAATAGCGGGTTATACTATTGGGTATTTTTAACTGACTTCAAAAAAAGGAGGAGGTTCTTAATTCGTCTGTTTTTTCTTATATGTTTGTTACCTCAGAACATTTGACTGGGTGAATCGATTTAAAAAAATATTTTATTGTTTGAAAGCTGATACTTGTTGTTTGGTTCCAGTTAAATTTCATCAAAATCGGTCAAGCCGTTTTTGACATACACTCCAATAACTGAAAAATATTTACTTATCTTGATGATATAGTCGTTGACAATGAATGAAAATCGATCCCTTAAGTAGCAAGGGACATAAAAAGAAGTGTTTTTTTTTAAATAAAAATGGAAATGACTTCATCACCAAAAAGTGTGAATTAACTTGTCGAAGTCCAACACTAGTACCACGTGCACAATATTGTGATAATAGGTACTTTTGAACTATACTGGTACCGACTTGAACAAGTTATTTCACACTTTTGGGTGTTGGAGTCGGTTCCAATTTTTGTTTTTTTTTTATCAAGTAGCGTAGTTCATTCAGATCCTGGCTTTGTTTCCGCTAACAATCAAGGGTACCTGCTCGTGTCATTACTACAAGTCATTATTAAGATTTCACTTACAAAAAATCACATGGAGAATGTAGTAGGTAGGTACAGTTATTGTTTCAATTTGTTAATAATAATAAATACATCTCGTGGATGCTATTGTGTAGATGGGTGGAACAACAAAACTTCTAACAAAATAATACCATCCGTCCGGGTTTCCCTGGATTTAGCATTTTACCAATAACCGTGCATATTAATAAAAAAATAATCGAAAGGTGAATGTTTCGAGATTTGTCTTAATATACTCTTTGTGTAATAGTGTATATCAACAATGCGTCGTTCTTCTCCTCCATTTTCTATACTAGAAAAATAACAAACATTTATTGATTTTCAAATAATATTTTTGGTGAAGAATTTTATTGGTAAGTAAGTTATGGGATAGTATCAATAACCAAGAAGCATCCTCCTATCCTACAATATATGGGGTTGTTTATATGGCTACCATATGTTGTTTATACAACACAGAAGATGTAACATTTAAAAACATAATGGCTATAATGTGTATAATTTTAACTTTTGTTGAATTACCGGCCGCCCCTTAACACCAAAACGTCCTGGGGAATACTCTCTTTGGTAGTATATCCGCTACACTTTGGTTATTAAGGGCGTTATAGTTAAGTCCCCTATAATGCACCTTACTCGATGTTCTTACGTAAGTATTGGTATGGTGCTAATTATTTCATTTTCTTTTAGTCAGTTCTTAATTCTTATGCTATTCAAGAAAACCATGGAAAGTCTCATTCTAAAGCAAAAGCTTAGGCTTCTTCTTTTTGTATTAAGTTTTCATTTCAGAATTTCATTATCTCTATCGCATCAAACGTTTACGGCCATCTTTTTACTAATTTATATGTACTAATATATTACGTACTCGATAATACCATGAATATTTCAATAACTTTCCATGTATGAAAGTTTGTGTTTTCTATAGTAGTGGACAGAAGGACGGTGTTTACTCAACATAGCTTTTTAGTAAATTGATAATGTTGTTCTACTGTAACTATTACGCTGTGGCAACTCGTGTCCATCCAAGACATACTTTTTCGAGATCTATGAAAAAACGTGTTCAGGTAGCTAGATTAGGTAGTACCTATTTAATGTTCACGTTCATTAGATATACTAAACTCTCTAATTATATGAAAACATGGAAACTCGAGATACCTATTAAATTTGCAAGCATTGTAATCGTAAATTGAATACGCGTCAGAAAACTTAATTATACGTAAATATAATACGTATCAAATAAAAAGTAATACAAATAAAAAAGTCACCAAAAAGAATCTAGGTATGTGAGATTCGATCCACGGTACTCGAACTTCTGATTCGACTTCAGTAGTTACACACTATACAATCATTGACCAAGGTGTCGAAAATTACACACATATCGTTTATGCCTTACTGTCAGACACATTATATTGGTCCACGTACATACGTAAAATTATTATTGTATTATTAAGAATTATGTCGTATGTCGATGTCACTTACTATGCGCTATTTGAACGACGATTGATTTGTCGAAAATTATGTACATAACCTTTGTGCCTTATTGTCAGAAACTGTATAAATTAATCATGATCCATCTAAAATAATTACAACACATTCATTACGAAAAAATCTGAATATTGCTTATAATAATTATTTTAGGTAGCTAAAGTTGTACCTATGTCTTGTAAAATGTTTGAAGTGTTTTTTATATTGCGTTAGGGTTCACAATCATATCATAATTTCATTAATATAAGAGATATTATATACATAGGTACATGGAGAAAGGAAGCCATAGATGCTTACCTTATTATGTCCATCATGCGTTTTTGACGATTTTTATACATCTTTTTTGCATTCCCAAAGCGTTTATTTATAATTTTACCCATGTTTTATTTTAATTGAGATCGCCGAGAAAAGTGACACAGGTCCGACGCATGACGCGGCTGACCGCGATATGAGCGAGGATGATAGCAATATACGTAGATCGCTGGAGTAAATAGTGCGACATGATGTTAACGCTTCTCGGAATGAAAGGGCGTATGTGACATTTTGTAAACAGGCTCAGTACGCATTAACTGTGCTTTTTTTGGATTAAAATAATCAATGAAATTTATTGTACTTAAAAAATCAATATTTTAGAAAAAAAAAACAAATTTTAATACACTAAAATCTGGCGGAAAAAGTAGGAATCCTCTATTTTCAGAGGTGTTTTTGAGATTTTTTTCTATCGAGCCAATTATTAGGAAACATGTTTTGAAATCGATGAAAGTATTACTTATATCCTTGAGTATCGTGTATTTAAATTGCAGTACCACCCGGTACCTGGTTTATGAGATTTTCCATATCATGTTGGCACTATTTTGTAATTTCCGAGCCTTAAGATTATAGTGCTCATAAGCGAAACATTCTAATTGCCTAAATTAAACAAAAAATTTTTAACAAGAATCACCCCAAGTTTTTCACCCGTTTTTCTCGCACTGGCTATGAACTGTAAGTACTATTTATTTTGCTGAGTGTGACAGTAGAATGAAGAACCTTTTTGTGATTGGCCTTATGAATGTTGTAGATACCTAAATTGAATAAATGGTTTTGACTTTGACTTGGAGGTTTACTTAGGCTTAGGACAACTTCTCATGAATTCGTAATATAAATCATTGAAGTTAAAGTAAATACCACAAGACTGTTGAGAAGGGTCTACACCAAAAGACTAAAATGCTAACAACAGCCTTCGACGAATCGATAGTAATCTGAATCGTGGAGCCGCAACCGTTCTGACTACAATATTAAAACTTCTCTTTGAAGTTTGACTAGCTATTCGATAAAATACCATACATATAGCCATACATACAGTCTTAAGAAGAAACTTTATATTTTATATTGTCGGATAACAGTCGTTTTAATAACCCGATGTGATACATACCACCACCCCTGTATCCTACCTGGAAGGGTTAGGCAGACATATTGAACAACTTTTTTTTACACATAACAAAATTACAAATTAACTAGAGGTAAAATTGACATGTGCGGGATAATATTGTGTTTTTGTAATGTAATTTTTCTTAGTTAATATTTTATTAATTAATGTAATTTTTCGTCTTGTAATTTTGTAACGTAATCCGCAGAGCATGCGTTATTGCAAATAGAAAAATATTATAAACTTCCCACATGTTTTAGACCCAAGTAAAAATAAATAACACATTGCCTGCTCGGTATTACCTACGCAACGATTCCTTACAAATTACTGTGAATTAGGAATCTTCCTCGAAAAGAATACCTGCACAAAAAAACTAATTACCCAGCAAAAAAGTGTATGAAAAGAACTAACATTGACATGAACTGATCGACCTACAGATTTCACAAAGTTTGTCAATTAGGGTGTAAAAAATATATTTACCTTAGGTATAAATACATATGTATATCTATAATTATAATAAAGGAATAGAGCCAAAAAGTATGTGGCACATGGAACATAAAATTAAAAAATATAATATAACAACTGAACACAAATACTGAAGAAAACTGTCAGACTTTATGCAAACGTGTCACGTTAAAACTACCGTATCAATTTTGATAAAATTTTATTTACACATAAAAGTCCGAGGATGATAACAAGAAACTATTCATTGGGGGTAACCCCATTGGCATTAAAAACAGAATTATTTTACCAAGCCCGCGCTACATCTACCCGTCATATTTACAAAGTAATGAATATTCCAAACCGCATAATAGCTAGGCAGTTTAAATATTAATAGAATGATTCTGAAGGTCTTCAAACCGCTTTCCATATATTCGTCATATTTTTTTCCATAGTTTATCCATATTTTAAATACCAAAGGTTTAAACTGGGTGAAATTTAATTTGAAAAACTAATACAGAAGGCTAGATATTAAGCTCAAGTTAGGTGAAAAAATTCAACAACATTAAACAGTTGCTAACGAAACTATGTTTGTATGGAAATTGCTACGAGCAACCAAGCCTTAAAATATACCGGAATAACAAGACACTTTAATAAGGGTTCCACTCCTGTAATAGAAACCCCTTTACAAAACTTCAACTAAGTATACCAGCCTACATAAGAAGAGCTGAATCTTTTAAAACGTTATAACTAGCCAGTTTAAATATTAATAAAATTATTGATTTCATAGCATAATAAGCTACTAAATAAAAAATACACAAAGAATTAGGGCGTAAAATATCATTTTTCTTCTTTATAAAATGAAAATTTACATATGAATTATCAATTAACCCATACATTAATGTGAGTAAAGAAAATCTCAAGATTTGTTTCGTGTGAAACATTTTATCTATACTTTACCCTATTTCACTAAAAGTTTCTATAAAACTAAAGTTATTACCAAGAAACCCGCAAACTTTTGACCAAATGTCACCACGCAAGGCCTGCATCTCTTCATTGTTGATCAAAAAGTTACCCAAAACTTTTAATTGGACCAAGTTTCAGAAACGGAACATATTGGTAGAAGTTCGGAATCCAATACTAAGCTGAACTTTTATCGCGCCTACACATTCGAAACCTTATCACATTGTGATAACGTTGAATATCTTTCAAGTTATTCTGCCTGCTCACGTAATCAATGTTTATCTTCGTCTATTTTTAACTTCAACTTTGTTTACTGTAGCCATAAAAAGGCTTTCAAGGTATCGTAAAGTTGTCATCTCGCCGTTACAACTCTGTTAACTTGCTCTAATATTTTTATTGATATCTGGATATAAAGTTGCGCTTAATATATGTTAAAAGCTATGTAGGCTTTTTATAAGCGTCAGAACTCGGCTTCGCCCGCGTGGTAGTATGTTCTATCGCGCTAAATAATCCAAAGTCACTGTTCTGGATACATAAAACAATGTGTACCTGTAAGTACCTACTTTACGCCTTGAGAGTTTTGCTTTTTTTTTTTTTATGTTATTGTGACGGAACAAGCTCGAGGTCCACCTGATGTTAAGCGGTTACCTCTGCCTATAACAGATGCAGTTCATCGTTCAAGTGACGAATAGCACTGCGCCCGTCACCTTGAGACATAGTTGTTAAGTCTCATATGCCTGTAATTTCACTGGCTCTCAAGGACTGCTGCCGGAACACACCGTTAGGTGCTTGGCGACAGATTTTCCACTTGAGGGTGGTCGCTAGCCAGGCGGGCATTCGCAAAAAGCCCTTCCACCATGCGGTGAAGCTCAAGCCCGCGGCGGGATTCGAACCATGGACCTGCTGCGCGGCAGTCCGTAGCCAATGCCACTGAGCCATCACTGCTTCAAAATTGCTTATGTGCAAAGCCTGCATGTGATGCGGCGTAAAGAGAAACAACAGTCGTGATATACACTTACTGAAGTATGCTTTTCTTTCATTTATTTTGTAATAAGGTAAATGTCTTCTGATGTATATTTTATTTGATGTAGGGCAGTTAAGGCTCTTTGGGCTTTATTTCTCAAATCGCTGTAAACTACGAGTACCCTGCGTGTATCATCGCTTCCCTGTGTTAAAGGGCATTCAGCAACAGGTATGTTGGTGTTCTTAGATTTCTCTAAAAAAATATTTTATGACGTAATGAGGAAACTGATGGAGACGAGCTAGGTAAACAATTTTTTTAGGTAAGTTCTTTGAAATAATTCTAATGTTTACCTAATAGGATGTTTTTCACACTATAAAGCTTGTATAGAGACAGCAATATAAGAGATTTGCCAATGCCATGTGGAAGTCACGTGGTGCAACTAGGTGGAGCAAGGGGCTGTATTTTTTTTTTTTATGCCTGATAGGTTATCCTTTGACCACTATCTCACCTGATGGTAAGTGATGATGTGGTCGAAGATGTTGTTCAGGCTAACCTAGAGTTACTGGCTCTCAAGGACAGCTGCCGGAACACACCGTTAGGTGCTTGGCGACAGATTTTCAACTTGAGGGTGGTAGCTAGCCAGGCGGACATTCGCAAAGTGCCCTACCACCATGCTGTAACGACTGCTATCCTAAGACAACAACCGGGACCGACGGCTTAACGTGCCCTCCGAAGCACGGAAGCGCTCAGTAGTAATGTCACCAGCGGTCACCCATCCAAGTCATGACCGCGGCGGACGTTGCTTAACTTTGCTGATCGATTCAGAATGGCTAAGCAAACTTGGCTACGAGCGCTTCAAAATATAATATGTGTCCACTAATATTTCCACTTTCGTCTCCAAAAGTTTGCAGGGTAGTGGATAATATGTATACTTTAATGTGACGTAATGTGTTTGGGGTCCTAAATATTATGTTTTTTTAGATCTATAACTAAATATAAGTACTATTCTAAGATAAGTCATGCACTTCGAAAAATCCTTAGTGCTATGAGCTTGTTTGATGTCATAACGAAATACTTATACAAAAGAATCGTAGGTCCATAAAATAATAACCATATTGTATTTTTTTGCATAATTAATGTACCTAGCTAGCGAGATATCCCAAGCGTCCTAGAAAGATGTCTTCTAAAAAGAAACTATGAGATAAACCCTCAAATAAAATATTTTGTAACATTGTTAGTGTGGAGATTTCAAACCTTCCCTAGGTTTTAACAAGCGAGCTATTCTAGGACTTAGGTGAAGGACAGAGAGGTGAAAGGTCGAGGTCACAGACAGACGTAAATATCGGCCGTATTAGGCGACTTATCGGGTTGGATGTTCTGAATAATTAGATGGATTATTGAGATTAGGACAATAAAGGCTGGCTCGGTATCATAGATAAGGCGACAGATACCCATAAATATTCGTAATGGCACCATAGCATGCGTTATATTTACTAGGTAAGAGTTCAATAAGGGATAGTATTATTTACCCATTTGAGAAATGTTTTTGTCGTGATTAATTGACGGGATTGAGATGAAATAATCAGTGATTATTCTTCATTCTACTGCAACGTTCAACAAAAAGTTTAATGGCGCCACTGCAAGAAAACCGGGTAAGAAACTCGGGTCCATTCTATTTTAACACCTCTGAACAATGTGTTACATTATTAAAGTAATAAAAAACCTGACAAATATTGTAATAATTTTATCACGGGAAAAGCCTACGGCTATATAAAAAGTATGCTACGCTATGTAAAAAGAGCAATATACTACATACCTACATATGTAGCGTAACAATAAGCGGCTATAAGTTGGATGGGTGACCGCTAGTGGCATTACTACTGAGCGCTTCCGTGCTTAAGCCGTCAGTCCCGGTTGTTGCCTTCGTTTGCATGGTGGTACGGTATTTTACGAATATCTACCTGGCTGGCTACCACCCTCACGTAGAAAATCGGTCACCATGCACCTAACGATGTGTTCTGGCAGCTGTCGTTGCGAACCAGTAATTCTAGGTTAGCCTGGACAACACATTGGAACATATCATTACTGACCATCAGATGAGATAGTGGCTTTAAACTAAGGTTTAAACGTATATGACCCTATATGACCTATATGAAAAATACAGTTAATAATAATATCTTACATAAGTACCTACCTTACCATTACCTTTAATTGCATTGTGGGCCTTTCCAACAACTTCAGCGACAAATATAATGACTCTAAACTCTTATCTTGAAAAAAATGTGATCAAATAAGTTATTGTCATTAAAACATAACTCATAAGAAAGTGTGTTAGCGATGAACAAAAGCCGGTAAGTAATTCTAAAACTGTTTCTTGCTGACGAATCGCATGACATGACTGTACCACCGATGTAGGTGGCCCACCCACGGCTGCATAGTACAGTGACCAACATTAAAAAACAGAAATAGATTAGTTCCCAAATTGTTCTATGTTTTTTTTCTTTTAGGTTGTCATAAAGCTGTTGATTTGAACACAATAATTGAGTTTAGAATTTATATAAAGTCTGACGAGTGTTCACACAATTTGTCTAAGTATTGTCGACTTTAAAAATTTGAGTTGAGTGCTTGGCCGTTTTATTAAATTTTTTTATTTATTTATTTCAATTAATACGGATTAACCATTTACATTAGAAAAAGTAATATAACAATAAATAATGCAGGAATTGATATAATTATTTACAATAGAAGGAAGTAATATGAAGAGACACACATAATAACATATGTAGTTGTTACAGTAATACCACTGTAGGCGTTGATTTCATCAATTCAATTGTTACAGAGTTAAGCTAAGCAATGTCTATACATATCACGACATATACCTAATTATTATTTAGTAACCGGCTAGGACTCGCGTAATATTTACCGGATATTGCTCCGACCAGTTTCGAACTTATTTGAAGTTCTTCGTCTGGGAGTCACGATTGTGCACAGCGTCGAGCGCGGGCCTCAGCACGTAACTGGCGTTGAGACGGTTGCGCCGCAGCTGTCAAAGTCAGAATCTCTCCGTCCGAACTGTACCTAATTATTCACATTTTTGTGAATCACATAAAATTAGTAAAAAGAACCAAATAAAGTTTGTTAATAATAATAAAGATAAATATAACACATTATAATTTATACTACACGGACACATCACCAAAAAATATCTGTTATAATAAAATACGAACAATGCTCGTTCGCCTTAGTTGTCCTTTGGCTCATAAATAACTATTGACAAATAATAGAATTTACAAGTATATTAGAACACTTCAAACAAGATTCTCTATATTGCGAAAAAGAAAATACAAGTTATATAAATGGCTTAGTTTATAATATAACTATATGAAAAAAATACTGCAAAATATTCAAATACCTTCAAAATTAGAGCTAAAACACTGATAACTTCAAAGTCGTATATCAAAATTCCATTTATTAATTACGTTCCTAAAACCCGACATAATTAGAAATATGTACTATAGAAACACAAATTACGACACCCACACGCAATGAGATTTCTACATTCTAGCACGGCAACCCACGGGGAATTAGGTACTATTTGCTTTGAAATTCTATGGTTATTTTGTCAATTTTCTTCGGGATAAATCGAAATTGTTGTAAGTATAAAATAGTAAAACACACGTGGTCAGTAAGTAGCTGGCAAAGTTGGTACCTAGGTATGTGATACAGCTATACCTGCCGTGTTTAGGAGTCGAACAAATTACTAAGAAAACTCATACATACGTTACAGTAAAGCGAACGATATTTTTAGTCTTAAACTAGCATTCAAGGATGTAACTGATCTAATATATTTTGTAATTTTCGATCTAACTTGCGAAAAAAAGGTGTGCCGCAGCCGCTGGCGAGAAGGCCAATAGCTATCCGCTAGTTTCTCGCTCAAGCAACGTACAAAATATGCAAATCCCGTGTTAACAAAAGACATAAATATATATTGATAGTTGAACGCTGAATTTTCACACCCCGCGCCGCCGCCGGCGAGGACTCTCTTTTCACTAGTTTGTCGCAGGCGTCGTCGCAGCGAAAAGATTTGTACTCGCTCAGCTACGCTCGCTCAGTTGTCATAACACTCGTCGAGAGACTCGCTTTGGTGGATACGAGTACGTATATCATTGGTCATTCATATTTTTTTTTTTTTTTTTAGGGAGGACATAGATGCTGGCTACCGCCTGTGCGGTCGTCCAGCTCCACCGGGTTTTGGGCGAGGGCCTGGCCCTACAATAGCCCGGGAGGGAGAAGTGCCGAAGGCACTTCTCCCGAGACGGGCGTAGAAGGCGAAAAGCGCTTTCTACCTCCGTCTCCTGCGGACGCCGAAAACGTACCGCTATTATAGGAGGGGTTGACAGCGAGCTCAAGGGCACCACTGTGGTTCGGACCTCGGCTTGTCTCGCTGTCGAGAGACATGGGGGGGATCGGAGCAAAATGCCTCTGTGCAACTGCAGTGTTGCACAATTGGGCCCTACTGAATAATACTCTTTGACTATTTGGAGAGCAATTTATCGTGACCTTGTTTTTGCCTCGAGCTCGCCGGCGAGCTCGGTGTTTGATTGTGTGACCTCTGATTACCTCACACCTGGGGATTTTACCTCGACGACTTGCGGATAACGCTAAAGCTGCCAACGTAATGGCTGCGATGGGGTCATCCGGGTCGTCTAATACCTGCCGTGGTCGGCGACGGGGGGGTTTGAAAAATGGGATAGAAGAGGCAGTCGAGTAGTTCGATGCCTGGACAACCAATGGGTTCGGGTGGTGGGGCGCTCGATCAAAGTATCGGCGGGCGCAGTCCTTATTGAACTGCGCTAGAGAGGGAAGGTTTAAGTCGCAATGCAACTCGGTGTTCCGGATATACCACGGAGCGCCGGTTGCACTACGAAGAAAACGGTTTTGAATGACTTGAAGCTTATGGAGATGGGCCTCACTAGCATGATTAAACACTACTGATGCGTAAGTCATGATGGGGCGGATGCAGGCAGTGTAAAGTGTCTTCTTATTTCTAAGAGACATTTTACTCTCTTTGCGAATCAGGGGACCAAGGCGACCCATTACAAAGGCCGCTCTGTTACGGACGGTTGTTATATGATCGCTAAAGGTGAGATTCCGATCAAGGGTGACTCCGAGATATTTTGTTTTACTAACCCAGGGGATGGGTTGGTCGAACAAAGTTAAAGGTTGCGGGTAACGGGGGCGGCCCTTCTCAGTAAAGTACATAGCTGCACTTTTAACTGGGTTGACCGCGATGCGCCATTTACGGAACCAGTCACCGATCTCGGTGATGGCCCGTTGGAGGGCGGGAATGGACTTTCTACTGATATGCCACCCAGTGGTATAAATAGCGGTATCATCCGCGTATTGGGCTAGTAGGACGTTAGGCTGAGAGCGTGGGATGTCACTGGTATACAGCGCGAAAAGAATGGGTGATAGCACGGAGCCCTGAGGGACTCCGGCTCTGACTGGGTGGGGGGAGGAGAGGGTGCCTTCCACGCGATAGCGAAAGCTTCTGGCTTTAAGGAAGTCTTGTAGGATGAGCACAAGACGTTCTGGCACGCCAAATTGGTATAGCTTGTAAATCAAGCCATTGTGCCAGACTTTGTCAAAAGCTTTCGCTACGTCGAGGAAGACTGCTAGCGTTGTCTGGGGTTTGGGGTACTTGTTAAAGCCCTCAATGATGTGCTCCGTGAGGCGGTGCACCTGTTGGACGCATGAGTGTCCGGGTCTGAAGCCAAACTGCTCATCTGGGATAAGGTGGTGTTCCTTAGCATGGGACTGGAGACGGTTTGCAAGTAACCGCTCGTAAAGTTTGCCTAAGGCACTGAGGAGGCTGATGGGGCGGTAACTGGTGGGGTCAGATGAGCTTTTGCCTGGTTTGTGAATGCCAATGACATTTGCACATTTCCAGGTGTCTGGGAATAAGCAGTGGCTCATAGCAGCATTGAAGATGCTGACTAGGAGATGGATGAGAGGAGGAGAGAGGGTTTTAAGAACCCTGTTGGAGATGCCATCGGCACCGGGGGATTTGCGCGGTCGGAGGGCCTTGATCAGTCTCGCCACCTCAGCGTAAGTCGCTAAGGTGATTGGTGGGAGTTCAGAGGTGACCACAGAGCTTTTACGTTCGACTTCAGCATCCACCGAATCGAGGTGAGCTTGGTCAACGTGATCTACGTTAGGGGAACACTGAGCCTCTAGGCTATCAGCTAGGCACTCAGCTTTGTCTTCGTCAAAGAACGCTGGGACTAGTGGGACTGGTCTGTATAAGGGAGGCATGTCGTTATGGTTACTTCCTTTCAGGCCTCGCGCCAAGTCCCAGTAAGCATGGTGGCTTGGCACGAGGTTTGAAAGTTTATCGCCCCATTGTTGATCACGCAACTCAGACATGCGACTTTGAACCATGCGTTCAAAGTGGCGTTTCTTAGTTTTGTTCTCTTTACTGGGGTAAGAGTCGTAATGTCGGGTCACTGCTTTACTTTCCGTCACTAATCGTCTCACATCCGCTGGAATGACAAAGCGCCGGTCGTCCGGCACCATGACCTCCTTTGCGGATGCACCTACTACGGTGGAGAGGTGATTAGTGAACGAATCGATCGCAAGGGTTACGTCATCTTTAGTCAGGATGTCGTCAGGGATCTTGTCAAGGTCCGGTGAACTGATAGCTTTTAGGGCAACGCCTAATTGCTTCCAGTTCACTATCGTCTTAGTGGGGCGGGGGAGGTCTGTTGTTGGGTCGGGACCTAGTCGCAGTATAATGGGTCGGTGGTCAGAGTGAAGCTCGTGAACCACTTCTATGGAGCGTAACTGGAGTGTTACGCCTCTGAGTAGTGCCATGTCAAGCAAGTCAGGTCGAAAGTCTTCCGTATGAGGGTAGTGAGTGGGCTCAGTGGGCGCAATTATGTCAAAATTAAGTTCTGCGACTAGTTTTTCAAGTGCAATGCCTCTGGGATTGTTGACGTTACAATTCCATAGGATGTGCTTACTATTGAAGTCGCCAATCAGAAGGACGGCGCTTCCTAATGAGAATAATGCTTCTAAGTCAGCTCGGACGATCGGCTTTTGACAAGCTTGGTAATAGGACGCTATGACTATAGGTTGATGACCAGTCATAGCTAGGAGGCAACAAGATGCTTCCATATTAACAAGAGTCGGGGTAGGTAGGGGGATGCAGTGCAGGGACCTTTTGTAATAGATAAGAGTGCCTCCCCCACGGGAGTTCACTCTATCATCACGTACCGTTCTGTAATTGGCAAACCTAGGGTTCGCCTTCCCCGGTTTTAGAAGGGTCTCCTGCACGCATATAATGTCGATAAGGTGGGTGCAGCAAAAGTCGTGGACAAGGTCACGTTGTCTAAAGAAACCGTTAGCGTTGAATGACGCTAACGAAACTGAGCGCGGTTTCGTGCGTGCGGTTGTACTACCCATAGTGGTTGTACTGGGGAGGGGCCTGGGGAACGAAGCGCTTAAGGGCGCTAAGTAAATTCGCGTGTTCCAATGTATATTGGATCACGTCCGCTGGGGATTGAGCGAAGTGCATCTTGTGCGCTAGCTCGCGGACTTCGTTGATGTCAATAGACATCGCCAGGTCGCTGACTAGTTTGATGTCCTCTTGAAGAGAGGCATCCATCAGCGGCATGGGTGGGGCTTGTGGCCGAGGAATGGCGCGGGGAGGAGGGGCGCGAACGGAGTTGGCAACGGGTGCCGGGAGCGCGGGGCGAGCCGGGGCCGGTGCGCGGGCAGGGGCCGGGGCGCGGGCGGGAGCGGGTGCGGGCGCGCGGGCCGGGGCGCGGGCGGGAGTGATGGTCTTTACCATACTGGGTGGTTTAGACCATGCGTTACGGACGGGGAGCGGCGCGGGTATTACCTGTGAAGCAGGTATTACCGACAGCTTAGGGCTGACCCGTTGGTAACGGTCATGTGAGGGACGGGTCGGCCTATGCCTTGCCACCCTGTGGTTTATGCGTGGTGCTTTTGGGCAGCCGCGGTAATTCGCGGTATGTCCTTGAGCACCGCATAGAACGCAGCTGGGTGGGTCCGGCGAGTCCCGAGTGCGAGTGCACGCCGCTGTCGCGTGATCGCCTAGGCACTTGACGCACCTAGCGCGAGCGAAACAGAAGCGGGAGGCGTGACCGTACAATTGGCAGTTGTGACACTGCGAGGGACTTCCATTTTTAAATGGGGCTTGTACGTCTAACCCAGAGAGGCCGCAGACCTTTTTTAAATTAAAAATGGCCTTGCCCTCTGGTGTGCGGTCTAGTACTACGAGTACTAGGTCATATGGACTGCGGTCCTTCCCGCTGTACATGCGGTGAACCGCATGCACTGGGAAGTCTTGTGCTTTAAGGTCGTCACATACCGCATCGGTATGTATCTCCTTAGGCACACCGCGAATCACAACGCGAAGGACTTTCTCCTCTTCGAGCGCATAAGTGTGAAAACTTATGCTCTCTTTACGGAGGAGCTTTGTTAGCGCTCTGTGGTCGCTACTAGTGGGCACTTGGACTTTAATGCCCTGCTGCGTGGAGCGGGCATTAGTATAATGGATCCCACGATCCGAAACTAAGCGGGACAGCATGTCCCATTTGCTTTTGTCCTGAATGAACAAAGGCGGAGGCGGTTTTTCGCGACGTGCGCTCGCGTCCTGAGGGGACGCGGCGGTTGAAACCGGAGCGGAGGGAGGAGACGCGGGGCGCGGGGCGGGGGTCGGTTTTTTGCCGGAGGCGGGGGCCTTTGCGGGTGCCTTGGCGGGAGGGGCGGAAGTGGCGCAACTAGCGGCTTTGGGCGCGCGCTTGCGTTTGCGATCTACGACGGTGTAACCGTCGTTATCGGAATCAGAGTCCGTGCGTGAGGCGCCGGCCTGATCTACCTCCATGTCCGTTTCGGATTCCGAAACGGTCTCGACAATGGCGAAGGAGGGACGGGTACTCGCTGACCTCCCGATCGGTGAGCGAGAGCGAGACCGTTCACGGGGAGGGGCTGCCACCGTGCGTCTATTGTCGGGCCCGGGAGCGGGCGAAGTAGGGCTATCCTCTGAATAGGATCGGGTCAAGGGAGGAACGCTGGCCTCCGGGTTTGAAGTCCCGGAGGGAGCGATGAGAGTGTCCGTGAGGCGGGCATTCTCTTCCTCTTCAAGCAGTTGCATATGTGCAACGTATAGATCGGGGTGGCGGAGGGCGAAGGTCTGAAGGACCTGCACCTCACCGTTAGAGGGACGGGACTGCATCCTGAGGGGAATACTCAGGACGCCCTATCAAGGGTTTGAATTCCCTCACACACCTTGTGAGCTCACTGTGTGAGAGGGAGTGTGTACCTAGGGTGTGCCCTAGTTGTGTACCCTCTCCGAGCTTTTTTCTCGGCGGAGAGGGGTGCTCCTAAGCGCTACTCCGGGGTTGACTAGGGGCGACCCCAAGGCCAGTAATCCCGGAGCCCAGCTTGCTTCGGCTGACCCGTGAAGCGGGAAAGGCCACGGTGCAAGGTTAAACCAAAACAACAACAGTGGCCGTTGTCACCGTAGGGTGTCACACTGCGACCGCAGCAAATGGCGGATTTGATCGTTCAGACGGGTTTGGCTGACGCTACCCCACGCCTGAACGACGTCGCTTAACAGCACAAAGTGTGTTGTTACGCGACTGTTACTATGTTGTGTCGGGTAGTAAAGTGGTGAAATGCGCACCGTAAAGTGCGGTCAAAACAAGACCACCAGCCCGATATGATGTTGTTCGTCCGAAACAAGGGACTTGGGTAGGTGGTAATGCCTGACGTCTTAGAGCGCCTCTGCGCGCCGGCACGGCGAGCTCGTAGCTCACGTTGCACGGCGGTCGGTGGCTGCTCAGCTTCTGCACAGAAAACAAAGCTTCGTCAGGACTGCGTATTCCAAGGCACTGGTCTGCAACTAGCGTCGGAACGATGACCCGAGTGAGACGGCAATAGTGCGGGGACTATTGCGGTCTCACTGGGAGATACTGGCGGAGCTGTAGACAGGTGTGCACGGCGTGGCGGCACAGGTCGGAATGATGTGGCCTGGTCATTCATTCAGCCACCCCGAGCGAGTGGTTCTATCGCTTTTTTTTTTTTTTTTAGGGAGGACATAGATGCTGGCTACCGCCTGTGCGGTCGTCCAGCTCCACCGGGTTTTGGGCGAGGGCCTGGCCCTACAATAGCCCGGGAGGGAGAAGTGCCGAAGGCACTTCTCCCGAGACGGGCGTAGAAGGCGAAAAGCGCTTTCTACCTCCGTCTCCTGCGGACGCCGAAAACGTACCGCTATTATAGGAGGGGTTGACAGCGAGCTCAAGGGCACCACTGTGGTTCGGACCTCGGCTTGTCTCGCTGTCGAGAGACATGGGGGGGATCGGAGCAAAATGCCTCTGTGCAACTGCAGTGTTGCACAATTGGGCCCTACTGAATAATACTCTTTGACTATTTGGAGAGCAATTTATCGTGACCTTGTTTTTGCCTCGAGCTCGCCGGTGAGCTCGGTGTTTGATTGTGTGACCTCTGATTACCTCACACCTGGGGATTTTACCTCGACGACTTGCGGATAACGCTAAAGCTGCCAACGTAATGGCTGCGATGGGGTCATCCGGGTCGTCTAATACCTGCCGTGGTCGGCGACGGGGGGGTTTGAAAAATGGGATAGAAGAGGCAGTCGAGTAGTTCGATGCCTGGACAACCAATGGGTTCGGATGGTGGGGCGCTCGATCAAAGTATCGGCGGGCGCAGTCCTTATTGAACTGCGCTAGAGAGGGAAGGTTTAAGTCGCAATGCAACTCGGTGTTCCGGATATACCACGGAGCGCCGGTTGCACTACGAAGAAAACGGTTTTGAATGACTTGAAGCTTATGGAGATGGGCCTCACTAGCATGACTAAACACTACTGATGCGTAAGTCATGATGGGGCGGATGCAGGCAGTGTAAAGTGTCTTCTTATTTCTAAGAGACATTTTACTCTCTTTGCGAATCAGGGGACCAAGGCGACCCATTACAAAGGCCGCTCTGTTACGGACGGTTGTTATATGATCGCTAAAGGTGAGATTCCGATCAAGGGTGACTCCGAGATATTTTGTTTTACCAACCCAGGGGATGGGTTGGTCGAACAAAGTTAAAGGTTGCGGGTAACGGGGGCGGCCCTTCTCAGTAAAGTACATAGCTGCACTTTTAACTGGGTTGACCGCGATGCGCCATTTACGGAACCAGTCACCGATCTCGGTGATGGCCCGTTGGAGGGCGGGAATGGACTTTCTACTGATATGCCACCCAGTGGTATAAATAGCGGTATCATCCGCGTATTGGGCTAATAGGACGTTAGGCTGAGAGCGTGGGATGTCGCTGGTATACAGCGCGAATAGAATGGGTGATAGCACGGAGCCCTGAGGGACTCCGGCTCTGACTGGGTGGGGGGAGGAGAGGGTGCCTTCCACGCGATAGCGAAAGCTTCTGGCTTTAAGGAAGTCTTGTAGGATGAGCACAAGACGTTCTGGCACGCCAAATTGGTATAGCTTGTAAATCAAGCCATTGTGCCAGACTTTGTCAAAAGCTTTCGCTACGTCGAGGAAGACTGCTAGCGTTGTCTGGGGTTTGGGGTACTTGTTAAAGCCCTCAATGATGTGCTCCGTGAGGCGGTGCACCTGTTGGACGCATGAGTGTCCGGGCCTGAAGCCAAACTGCTCATCTGGGATAAGGTGGTGTTCCTTAGCATGGGACTGGAGACGGTTTGCAAGTAACCGCTCGTAAAGTTTGCCTAAGGCACTGAGGAGGCTGATGGGGCGGTAACTGGTGGGGTCAGATGAGCTTTTGCCTGGTTTGTGAATGCCAATGACATTTGCACATTTCCAGGTGTCTGGGAATAAGCAGTGGCTCATAGCAGCATTGAAGATGCTGACTAGGAGATGGATGAGAGGAGGAGAGAGGGTTTTAAGAACCCTGTTGGAGATGCCATCGGCACCGGGGGATTTGCGCGGTCGGAGGGCCTTGATCAGTCTCGCCACCTCAGCGTAAGTCGCTAAGGTGATTGGTGGGAGTTCAGAGGTGACCACAGAGCTTTTACGTTCGACTTCAGCATCCACCGAATCGAGGTGAGCTTGGTCAACGTGATCTACGTTAGGGGAACACTGAGCCTCTAGGCTATCAGCTAGGCACTCAGCTTTGTCTTCGTCAAAGAACGCTGGGACTAGTGGGACTGGTCTGTATAAGGGAGGCATGTCGTTGTAGTTACTTCCTTTCATACCTCGCGCCAAGTCCCAATAAGCCTGGTGGCTTGGCACGAGGTTTGAAAGTTTGTCACCCCATTGTTGATCACGCAACTCAGACATGCGACTTTGAACCATGCGTTCAAAGTGGCGTTTCTTAGTTTTGTTCTCTTTACTGGGGTAAGAGTCGTAATGTCGGGTCACTGCTTTACTTTCCGTCACTAATCGTCTCACATCCGCTGGAATGACAAGGCGCCGGTCGTCCGGCACCATGACCTCCTTTGCGGATGCACCTACTACGGTGGAGAGGTGATTAGTGAACGAATCGATCGCAAGGGTTACGTCATCTTTAGTCAGGATGTCGTCAGGGATCTTGTCAAGGTCCGGTGAACTGATAGCCTTTAGGGCAACGCCTAATTGCTTCCAGTTCACTATCGTCTTTGTGGGGCGGGGGAGGTCTGTTGTTGGGTCGGGACCTAGTCGCAGTATAATGGGTCGGTGGTCAGAGTGAAGCTCGTGAACCACTTCTATGGAGCGTAACTGGAGTGTTACGCCTCTGAGTAGTGCCATGTCAAGCAAGTCAGGTCGAAAGTCTTCCGTGTGAGGGTAGTGAGTGGGCTCAGTGGGCGCAATTATGTCAAAATTAAGTTCTGCGACTAGTTTTTCAAGTGCAATGCCTCTGGGATTGTTGACGTTACAATTCCATAGGATGTGCTTACTATTGAAGTCGCCAATCAGAAGGACGGCGCTTCCTAATGAGAACAATGCTTCTAAGTCAGCTCGGACGATCGGCTTTTGACAAGCTTGGTAACAGGACGCTATGACTATAGGTTGATGACCAGTCATAGCTAGAATGCAACAAGATGCTTCCATATTAACAAGAGTCGGGGTAGGTAAGGGGATGCAGTGCAGGGACCTTTTGTAATAGATAAGAGTGCCTCCCCCACGGGAGTTCACTCTATCATCACGTACCGTTCTGTAATTGGCAAACCTAGGGTTCGCCTTCCCCGGTTTTAGAAGGGTTTCCTGCACGCATATAATGTCGATAAGGTGGGTGCAACAAAAGTCGTGGACAAGGTCACGTTGTCTAAAGAAACCGTTAGCGTTGAATGACGCTAACGAAACTGAGCGCGGTTTCGTGCTTGCGGTTGTACTACCCATAGTGGTTGTACTGGGGAGGGGCCTGGGGAACGAAGCGCTTAAGGGCGCTTAGTAAGTTCGCGTGTTCCAATGTGTATTGGATCACGTCCGCTGGGGATTGAGCGTATTGCATCTTGTGGAATAGCTCTTGTACCTCATTGATGTCAACCGACATAGCCAGATCGCTGACTAGGTTGATTGCCTCTTGAAGAGGGGCAGCCATCAATGGCATAGGGGGAGCTTGTGGCCGGGAAGCGGCGCGGGGAGGGGCGCGAACGGTGTTGGCAGCGGGTGCCAGGAGCGCTGGGCGAGCCGGGGCCGGGGCGCGGGCGGGTGCGGGTGCGGGCGCGGGCGCGGGCGCGCGGGCCGGGGCGCGGGCGGTAGCGACGGTCTTAACCATACTGGGTGGTTTAGACCATGCGTTACGGGCTGGGAGCGGCGCGGGTATTACCTGTGAGGCAGGTACTACCGTTAGTTTAGGGCTGACCCGTTGGTAACGGTCATAAGAGGGGCGGGTCGGCCTATGCCTTGCCACCCTGTGGTTCACTCGTGGTGCTTTAGGGCACCCACGGTAATTCGCGGTATGCCCTTGAGCATGAGCTTGGCACTGCGAGGGACTTCCATTTTTGTATGGGGCTTGGACATCGAGTCCTGAGAGGCCACAGACCTTTTTTAAATTAAAAATGGCCTTGCCCTCTGGTGTACGGTCTAGTACTACGAGTACTAGGTCATATGGACTGCGGTCCTTCCCGCTGTACATGCGGTGAACCGCATGCACAGGGAAGTCTTGTGCTTTAAGGTCGTCACATACCGCATCGGTATGTATCTCCTTAGGCACACCGCGAATCACAACGCGAAGGACTTTCTCCTCTTCGAGCGCATAAGTATGAAAACTTATGCTCTCTTTACGGAGGAGCTTTGTTAGCGCTCTGTGGTCGCTACTGGTGGGCACTTGGACTTTAATGCCCTGCTGCGTGGAGCGGGCATTAGTGTAATGGATCCCACGATCCGAAACTAAACGGGACAGCATGTCCCATTTGGTTTTGTCCTGAATGAACAGGGGCGGAGGCGGTTTTTCGCGGCGCGCGCTCGCGTCCTGAGGGGACGCGGCAGTGGTGGCCGGAGCGGAGGGAGGAGACGCGGGGCGCGGGGCGGGGGTCGGCTTCTTGCCGGAGGCGGGGGCCTTAGCGGGTGCCTTGGCGGGAGGGGCGGAAGTTACGCAACTAGCGGCTTTAGGAGCACGCTTGCGTTTTCTATCTACGACGGTATAGCCGTCGTTATCTGAGTCCGAGTCGGTGCGTAAGGCGCGACTTGGATCTACCTCCATCTCCGCTTCGGAGTCCGAAGTGGGCTCGACAACGGCGATGGAGGGACGGGTGCTCGCTGGCCTTCCGATCGGTGAGCGCGAGCGAGACCTCTCACGGGGAGGGGCTGCCACCGTGCGTCTGTTGTCTGGGCCCGGAGCGGGCGAAAGCGGACTGTCCTCTGAGAAGGACCGGGTCAGAGGAGGGACGTTGGCCACCGGGATTGAAGTCCCGGAGGGAGCAATAAGAGTGTCCGTGAGGCGGGCACTCGCTTCCTCTTCGAGGAGTTGCATGTGTGCAACATACAGATCGGGGTGGCGGAGGGCGAAGGTCTGAAGGACCTGCACCTCACCGTTAGAGGGACGGGACTGCATCCTGAGGGGAATACTCAGGACGCCCTATCAAGGGTTTGAATTCCCTCACACACCTTGTGAGCTCACTGTGTGAGAGGGAGTGTGTACCTAGGGTGTGCCCTAGTTGTGTACCCTCTCCGAGCTTATTTCTCGGCGGAGAGGGGTGCTCCTAAGCGCTACTCCGGGGTTGACTAGGGGCGACCCCAAGGCCAGTAATCCCGGAGCCCAGCTTGCTTCGGCTGACCCGTGAAGCGGGAAAGGCCACGGTGCAAGGTTAAACCAAAACAACAACAGTGGCCGTTGTCACCGTAGGGTGTCACACTGCGACCGCAGCAAATGGCGGATTTGATCGTTCAGACGGGTTTGGCTGACGCTACCCCACGCCTGAACGACGTCGCTTAACAGCACAAAGTGTGTTGTTACGCGACTGTTACTATGTTGTGTCGGGTAGTAAAGTGGTGAAATGCGCACCGAAAAGTGCGGTCAAAACAAGACCACCAGCCCGATATGATGTTGTTCGTCCGAAACAAGGGACTTGGGTTGGTGGTAATGCCTGACGTCTTAGAGCGCCTCTGCGCGCCGGCACGGCGAGCTCGTAGCTCACGTTGCACGGCGGTCGGTGGCTGCTCAGCTTCTGCACAGAAAACAAAACTTCGTCAGGACTGCGTATTCCAAGGCACTGGTCTGCAACTAGCGTCGGAACGATGACCCGAGTGAGACGGCAATAGTGCGGGGACTATTGCGGTCTCACTGGGAGATACTGGCGGAGCTGTAGACAGGTGTGCACGGCGTGGCGGCACAGGTCGGAATGTGGGTGAATATCCGTCGTCGTCGGTTCTATCGCTCTCGCATACTCGCTTTATAGCCTTATAGCTCAGCGAACTCCAGCGACAAACCTATCGGAACTAAGCTAATCGCCGGTGGTAGGACAAATACCTAAAGAAACATATTAATAAGATTAAATTCAACGGCTTCTTGTTATTATTAAGACATTGACGAAATGTTTAGTCATGAATGACCCGGGGACACTTGAGTGTGTGATTTTTTACACACTCAAATGTATATATCGAGCTGCCTTTAATTAAAATTGAGATACATAATGTACTCCTTTTCAATAAAAAGTCACTTCAATCTAAATATCTTTAAGTAAACAGCTATTTTTCGTAACATAAACCCAAATTAGCATACAATTCACCCCTTATCGACCCCTCGCCGACCTAAAGAATCTGATTTAGCGGGGGACTAGGTTTCTAATAGTCGTCATGGAGACGTAGCTACAACAAAGGGTTTGAGTAGAAACGGTATTGCCTATGGAACCTCTTTCGTAGAAAATGGCACAATAAATGGCTTCGCGAATCTAAGGGTGTGATCATAAATTGCTTGTTAGCGATATAAATTAGTCAAATTCATAGGATAAATGCTATATTACTATGCACATGATTTCGTCAGTTACGCCCCTAAGTTAGCATGAAAGACAAGACTTCTTCGAAATTTTACCTAGGACAGACTGTCCAGTTAGGTGAATCCAACTTCGACGAAGAGGTCACCCGAAGGCAGTATGATCATTGAACAGGCCGCAGTGTCCGCAGTGCTTGAAGACCAAAGTCGTCTATCGGCGTTTGTTGCCAGTGATGATCTATAATTATTGACTGATCGCTTATGAATGCCTATGAGCATAGAGAATGTAATAATATCTTCAATAGAAGATGTTGTGACAACAAAGCATCTTATTTGCTTTAGAGCCGAGATGAATAGATGAAAAAGGAAAATCAGTATAGGATTATTGGACTTGCTTAACGATGATGCTTGATATCAAATTTAGAACCATATGTTTAGGCTCATCATTCCATTTATCAGCTCTTCACTACAAGCTTCATGCAGTAGATACATTGTTTTAAATTTATGCAGAGTCTGGAATGAATTTTGGGGCTTTGCATACAAACGTTATTTTTGAGCCTGAAACGGTGTACTGAATATATATCTTATCCTGCTCCGTCCAGGTGGAGATCCACACCTAAAAGTTGTTCGTGAGACACCTGTATTTTACAACGTGTGCCCACGAACAAGAACCGGAATTCTTTCCTTACTAAGGCCAAGGTTTTAAGTAGAATTAAACGCAGCAAGGAAATTAAAGAAGCCATTAAGGCATCCATTAAGTAACATTTCATCGCAAATTTTTGGGTACAATAAAAAGATAATAATATATGGGTAGCACCTATACATTATTATCTTCTTAGTTAATGCAATAATTTTGGGATTTTTATTTATTTTATGTAACCAAAATAGTTTTAAACATGTCTTTTCTTTTTTAGGGTAAATACTTATTATGTACCTAGGAAATCATTATTTTTCTGCTAGATCAACCCAAAATTATTTGTATTTCATATTACGAGTATTTTATAATAAATTAATAACTTTACGAAAATATATTGAAATGGTCTTAATTTATTAATGGGCAGCTTCCTAATTCCTACGTAGCAACTATGTTCTTATTTTATAATGAGTACACTTTACGTTGTCTCTGTTACACAACTTTTAGCTTTTACTAGTTCGTTTTATACCCCTCAACATTGTAAATATCGATTGGGTATCATTCACCTGTGGGTTCCACCCTTCAATTATAGGTATACTTACGCAGGTAAGTAATGTTCAAATATTAACGTGGATGCAGCACCCTCTTCGGAGTTACCCTTTTTAACCATTCTTTATTTGTAGACAGGTAGGCCGCCGTTGAAATCATAAATAAAATCAATGTGAAATATTTCAGAGAACTTACATAAGCGTGCGTTAAAAGTGTGAAGTTTAATTTATTTACCATTTCTTTTCAGGGTTCCGTACCCAAAGGGTAAAAACGGGACCCTATTACTGAGACTTCGCTGTCCGTCCGTCTGTCACCAGGCTGTATCTCAAGAACGATGATAGCTAGACAGTTGAAATTTTCACAGATGATGTATTGCTATTGCCGATATAACAACGAATACTAAAAATAAAATAAATGTTTGAGGGGTGCTCCCATACAACAAACTTGATTTTTTTACCGTTTGTTGCTATTTCGATGATTAAAATAAATACCTAATTAAGGCGGCTCCCATACAATAAAATAGGTTTTCGCCGTTTATTTGCTAAAAATAATAATAGTGAAAACAGGTAGAAACTTGAAATTTTTACTTGTATATTTACTTTACAAATAAACAATTAGTGAGATCACTATTCAGGGTTCGTACCTACCTAGGATAGGAACGTATTTACCCAGCTCAATAGGACACTGCGAAAAGTGTCTGCAAGATTAGGTTACAGTACGGAACCCTTCGTGCGCAAGTCCCACTTGCACTTGGCCGGTTTTTTTTTTCTAATAACAGATAAGCAAGCATTTCAAACGAACTCATGGGGGGTAGAAATACACCCCGTGTCTTCCCTTGGGAGTCGTAAGAGATGAATATGCCAGAAACAGGACAACAGCGTCTTCTGAAGGACTACCATCTTAGGTACACTGCGATCCCCAAGACCTGCCAAGCTGGCAGGGTGTTCCACCTATAACTATAGCTATGTCTACCGTTACAGCTATATTTACTATTGGTAGAACTACTATGGCTCAACGAAACGAATACTTTGTGCTTATTTTCAGGATCTTGAGCATGTAGATAGGCGTTCCTGGGCGGCTTGTTGCACAAAGAAGCATATATTATGTATGATAAATATTTATCATATATATATATAATAATAATATTTATCATATATATATATGATAAATATTATTGATAAAATATTTTCAAAATTTTTTCCTGTATACCGACATTCTAACGATCCTTCAATAACACATAGTCAACAATAAACTTCTTGGATGAATCGAGTCGAAGGCTTCTTTAAGCTATTCACTCCTCCTAGGTGTTCCTGCTACCAGGGTCGGGTTTCTCTAACACGTCATTCGAACCCTGTTAGAAACAGTTAGTGGATCTCTCGATGTCACTCGCTCTCATCTTCTCATAGGTCATGACTGTCTCACAATAGGCTTGAACCCCATCCCCTGTCGCAGCAAACCATAGCGCTAACGATTGCTTGCAACGACAGGTTATTTTCAACCAAGTATACATGCTCGGACCGCACAATGATCCACCTTAGACACTCTTCAAGAGTTCGTTGCGCCGAGTCTTAGGCCGCACGGCACTCGTGGCACACTAGTCCTTACGTAACGTTGCACAGGTATTTGCCAAAGAACCGTGCCGTATGAGAATCTGAACGAGGCGATAAGCGAACATAGTAATACTCCATTCTTCCAGCACCGGACGGGAGGATTTAATTGGTTGATGCATGGAACTGGCTCGTTCAACCTTAGTCTCCACTTGTGTGGGCCATGCTTTCAACATATTATTGATATTTGACAAATTTACAAATCAAAATGTTTATTCTATTTTACTTTTGAAGGTGCCCAATTTTTGTCACTAACAACGCTGTGGATTCTCACCGTATATAAGTACCGGATACTAATTTCACATAATTCTAACAAACCATGCCACAAGACCACCCAGGTAGAATACCCGAGGGCATTACATCTAAAGGCACATTAAGGATATTACGGTCATTATTAAAGTATACACACTACGTGTTTAAGGGGCATTTTGTAATGAATCCGTCCTTAATTAACTTGTGTATGATTTAATGCCTCTGTTGATGGAGATGTTGGCCGTCAAAATTTAAAAGAAATCGCAAAATGTATAGTTTGTATCGTATAAGTATGAACGATTCATTATGACTTTTTTACAACATGAAATAGTAAGAAGTAGTCATAACGTCCACTCGTTGAACAAAAGCCTCCCCCAATTAACTAACCATAATCCTCACGCTTACCAGGTGTCTTGGGGATCGCAGTGTAAGGTCGCAGTTCCTCAGAAGGCGCTGCTGCCCACCTTCTGGTATTTTTTCCTTTCGTAAACCCATAGGATGATACAGGGAAATTGCTAACATGGCACCTCAAAGGACTGTAAGTAACTACTACCTACATACTATCTCACATGATGGTAAGTTATGGTGCGGACGAAGATGTTTTTCAGACTTAACTAGAATTACTGGCTTTCAAGGACAGTTGCCCGAGCACAACATTACTTGCTTGGGGTCACATTTTCTACTTAGGAGAAACAATGGTCAGGGATATCGAGAGCTGCATAGTAAAACCCGGTAATTAGACAAAACATTAAACTGAGATACCTATAAAATTTTGTATATAAATATGTTGGGAAGCTCTTATAGTAGATTATCATAATGTCAATATGTTATCTTTCCTAACGTGTAAAAAAACGCAATTTTTGCTTAGAACTTCTCATAACCCACTCCCGATTTGATTATTTGTGGGTGATATTTTTGCTAACAATAGGCTATACGAACGCCCCAGCAGTATGTTTTCTAGCTGATCTATGACACTGTAAACATCTTCTAGCCTTCTGCAGTGAAATTAATCAATAAAATATATACTTTAAATAACCATTTAAGTTTTATTTACTCCAACACATCAATGTATAATTCTATCAAGCGAAGGCTCTTGATAAAAAAACACCTTTGGAATTTCTCGTTCTTGAATTTTCTTGAAATCTCTGTCCACCTTAGTGCTGAACCTATTTACCAACTCATCTCAGTCCAGTTATTCTGTTTCATTTACTGATAAAAAATTATAGCCACACTTGCATATAATTTTTTAGGGAGGTACAAAATTATATAGTTATATAGACACAAAATAACAGTAGGGAAACTTTATACTCTAGCTAGAAAAATTTTGAACTAGTCAAATAAGTCACACAGCACACATTCAATAATAAAGGCGATTTCTACCTACATAAAATATATAGATAATCATGAATTATTTTTCCACTCCGCCCCAAACTTCTCCGATTATAGGAGTCAGTAATATTACCAAAATATACCCTCATACTGAAAGGTAAGAGGGGATTATTCCACCCTCGTTGGCAATACATGCGAGTAAGTATATTAAATGACAAAGTAGTTTACTTCCTTTCCTCAGACAATGTAGTACTCATAAATATATTGAATGCGGGGAAAATGAGCTTCACTTTACGGCACAATTACATAAGTCGAACAGTTTCTATAATATTCTTGTACGACGCAACCAAGGAAGTTCATCATTTCATCCTTGCGTAATTCTTCAAAACCTTCGTTTACTAGTAAAAGAATAGTTAACAAGTTAAATGTTTAATAATAATGGGAGTGTAGTTTGGTGTAATTATATGACCACCATGTATATATATATACCTTCATAACGGAACACTAAGTGAACGGCTATTTTACTGTAAGACCATTTTCATTTGAAACGAAAATTCACTATAATGTTCCTTGTAGCTGCATCACAGCTTTTGTTTTTACCTATTATTTTCAAACTCAAAGTCAGAATGACAACTAACTAAATGAATAAGGAAAGACGGGAAACTGCCTAAAGTAATGATAATAATAAAGGTTTAAGTTTTATAAATATGACCATATTTCTGAATTTCGTAATATGCTCAAATGGTTACCTATCCGACGTCGCCGAGATGTTCATGTGCTTTTACTGCTTTATAGTAAATTATATATTCCTACTAATCCACTTTACCTCAAAGAACTTTTTCAATATGTACATCATTCTCACTTACTCTCCGTACGTTCTTCAAATACTCTACCATTATTACCCCCTGCTGCGTCAACAATTTACTATGACAAATCATTTTCAAATCAAGCTATCCGTCTATGGAATGCACTACCGGTTAACATGAAACACACCAAGTCCATTGAGTCCTTCAAAGATCTGTTGAAGAAGCACTACCTATCCATACAGATATAGGCATATTAATATTTAGCTTATTAATATTATGCCTATACATATATATTTTAATTGATGTAGTCTCCTTTTGCTTTAATGAAAGGGCCATATATATATATATATATATTATATGTTACATATTATTGTATGATATATTGTATAAAGTTAGATTTTTCTTTCCTTTGTAATCTTGTACACCACCGTCCTCAGTATGCATTCACTTACATGTCCATTCACGGTTGCCTGTAAGAAATTGCACCTAGCGATAAGGCCGCCCATTGTACATCCCTCTGTATCATAATTGTTGTTAAAATTGGTGTTCAATAAGAGTATTTCTATTGTATTGTATAATAATAAACGTTTAATTCTAATTTCAAAATCAAATTTTATGAAACGTCACACTTTGTTTCTAATTAATTGTCCAATTGCCAGTACTAAGGTTATTCAGTGACACTTTTTATACATTTATATTTGTTATTTTTTATAAGACAGAATGTTGATTAATTTTTAAATTAGAGTTACCATAGTAATATTATAATGTGGTAAATCAATTTACAAACTCAAAATTATTTGCAATAGCAACATAAGATGCAATTTGCCATGTGATTCTGTGTTTCTGTTAAATATCTGACCACCAAAAAGGAATTATCTGACCACCAATGTATATGATCATAGTGCTATAGCTGTCTCCAGAATGCAAAAGTTTGCATCTTCAAAAATCTCCACCAAACAAAATCTGTAAATTTTTGGTTTTAAACACCTTCCAAAAAAATAATTGGACTGTACCTACGTTTTTTTAGTATGATTGCTACACTATTACTCTACCAATAATGAACTTTTTCAGGACTTAATATTTGTATTACTAATATCTGAACTATGATTTAAAAATAATACATTTAACCAAAATATGCATCTCATAAACTAGTATCTTCCCTTATGCCATCGGGGTTGAAGTTATTTTGTTTCTTACTTTACATTATACAGTAAATATGTCAAGTATTCAGAATATGAATATTAGATACTTCTCAATAACGACAGAAACTTATACTTAGGTATACCTTATTTAAAATCATCGCCTGAGCTTGTTTACTTCAGTAAGTAATTACTTTCTCACCCGTACTAAGTACGACAGCAAAACATCATGCAAGTTTAAAAATGTATATTCTCAGTTAACTTGTTGAAATGAGCACTTCTCATGCATCACATCTCATTCGAGGGACTCATAAAGTAAACATACAAAAAGAAGAGCCCGGAAACGTGCCTATATCATTTTTCAAGTCTCCTCGTTCAAATATATCGTAACTTTGAACCCTTGAGCGTAATGCGGTGATGCATCAATGTCACCCAGACGTGAATGCGACATTTCTTTCCCATAGATAAACCGAATGAATGTTCTCGTTTAAGCACTACTGCTGCTATTCTGGTGCAAGCTGGGCAACTTAGAAAGGCTCTTGAATTTATGGCTATTCTATGGTTGCAATGTCGTCGTAATCAGTTTTTATACTCCTAATTTTTTTATAAAATAGGCATCTGTAGATAGTATACCAAATATATCACAATTCACATCACAATCATAATAAAAAGATGTAGGTACCTAAAATGATCATTGTTGTAATAATATGTAAAAAAGTGAAGAAATAATTGATTGATGGAATATTATCAACGTCAAAGTAAAAGTGTCGTGTGAATAAATTTGTTCCTATTCACCTCAAACCGACTGAGCTGATTTTGATAGGTGTGATGGCTTTATTTTGAGATTATGATCATAGGTCCTGGTTAAGGAAATGCCCATTGAGTAAACATTTCTAAGGTAATGTAAACTCAAAGTTATTGCCATACTTTTTACTCGATATTCTCAGTAGTTTTAGAAGGAACGCAATATTAAAAGACTTGACTGATCGGCAGAGGTATTCTACACTCCAATCTGCACCCTGTACCACTTCTAAACAATAATAAAAAACGTATCAGAACTAATTTTAATTACAAAATTATATTGTTTAGAACCACATCCTCATCTCTGTACTCACGGTTTTGCATCATTTATGAATTTGCTCAAGAACGCTGATTAAAGATATATCAAATTGCTCTAGAAGATTTTAGCCCTGAATTTTTCACTCAGTTGGCCCGAGCATTGCATCCAAGTTGATTTGCTTGAGGCTGAACTGAACTGTTAACTAATAGCAAAATAACAGTTTAACAGTAACTTAATAATCTTAATATCACTTATTATTTGCTTTTGTGTTGTGTTGATAGATACCTTGGACTGCGACACGCACCAATGCATCGATCCGGATCCTGCTCCGAGTAAAAACCCCCTTGTCCACCATAATATGCCAGCAGCGCATTCCTTCATATTTCGGCCACACAATGCGCAGAGACGACGAAAATCTGGAAAGACTGATTGTGATTGGGAACACCGAAGGTAAAAAATCGCGCTGTCGTTCACCAACGAGATGAGCCGATCAAGCGAAGGACATGTCGTCCTCCAAATTTTACACGGTCGTAAGGGACGCGCTGGACAGAAACCGGTGGAGGCAGATCATCCGCTCCAGTTGTAACCCTGATTGTGACCACGATCCTCAAACATGAGGGACCGGCTAACAGAGAGAGAGAGAGTGTTGATAGTTTAGCATTTAACCATACAACCACACTTATCTGATGGTAAATATCTGCTACAAGCAACATCTAAGGTAGGATTTGGTCATCTTCATGTCTGCCCTGTTTATCTTTGAAGCATACAACAAAAGATGATTCAACATACCTATGTAGAATGGTCTTTTCTATGTATACTTCTACACCTAAGATCTATATGCTCTTACAGGTAAGCGATGAATTCATATCTTGCCACTAGCTCACGTCAGCCTGGTTAGGGCTCTGCTGCACATTAGGTACACAAAATACGTCTTTGACATCTTAACGTCCTAATTAATCGAGAGATAGCATGCTACCAACAAAGATGGAGCATTTTTAAGTTAGGCTAGTGGCTGTAAGGTAGCCGGCCAGATATCCCTAGCCAAAACTTGCTACAATATGTTTTGAGTCTCCCTTTGTGCTTTTAGAGAAAACCTGTTAGATATAATTTGATAGTACTCTTGTAGTTAGTTCAATTGGTAAAGGTGAGCTTTTTATGGGTATTTGTCTTTGAATTAAATTGCAAATATACTCCAGACTAAAACTATAAAAACGTCTAGACAGGAGATGTTTTTAAAAAGATGACTCTTTCCTTAACGACAGGCTACTGGTATACGTTGAAATAAAATACTTACATAAAAACGCATGAAAGTAATAAGTACCTACTACTTATTACTTCAATGTAAAAACGTAAATTGATCATAGACATTACTTTACAACGAAATGAACCCTGTCGCAGTTAGTTACGTTGATATTGACGTTAGGCTTTCCTGATAAAAGTAATTATTACTAAGTTTTTGAATTTATATTTTGAATTTATTATTTTCGTCAAGGACATACACATCCACAATTGCCTGTCCGGTGATTGTGGTGGTATGCGGGTATGCGACCCCGACGTCCTAGCTGCTACTACCTCTACCAAACCATTCCAAGGTAGTAGTATCCTACAAACCTATTTCCTACCCAAGCTCACAGATATCCCTTCCTTGTCACTAATCCTTTCTAGTTCCCTTCCCTTTCCGCCAATCCGGGGTCCGCCGTGCCTATGGATGCGTGGCTAGGGGCGTGCCTAGTCTCAAGCGCGCCAAACTGCCCTGGGACCTGGCGAACCCAGAATACGGCTAGCCTTATCCTGGCATGCGGGGCTCTGTCAGGATGGACCTATTTTTTTCCCTTGCTACTCGTGGGAACCGCATGGATTTCTATTTAAAAAACAAAATCCCAAATGGCGGCGATGAGGTTCGCCACCCATCACGTCTCGTTCCACGCGGGGGCGGAAAGCGGCCCACAGAGAGCCGCTTTGCTACGATGAATGTTAGAGGTGGAATGGATAGTAAAGTAGATGAAGTATGCCAGATGATGCATAAAAGACGTATAGATGTTTTGTGTGTGAATGAGACGAAACGGAAAGGATGTAGAACCACCAAACATAGCTCCTATACGGCACTGTGGTCGGGAGTACCGGTGACCAAGAGAGCCTGTCAGGGCGTTGGTGTGATCCTTTCTGCTCGAATGAAAGAATGTATGATTGAATATGAATGCGTGAGCCCAAGACTTCTCTGGGTGAGGCTGAAAGTTGGGCTTACTCGACTGTTTGTGGTGGGTGCATATGCACCGACTGACATGGGTTCGAGAAAGTCTCCAAAAGCCCAAAAAGAAAGAGAGGAGTTTTGGGACAGCATGCAAGATATTATAAAAATGTGTAGAGATAATGAGAGGATTGTGTTGTTAGGAGATTTTAATGGATGGGTAGGAATAAAGCGAGATGGATATGAAAGGGTTCTTGGAGCTTTTGGGGATGAAAGAGTGAACGAGAATGGACAAAGTTTGCTAGATTTGTGCCTGGAATGGAGTCTCTGCGTCACAAACACAATGTTTGACCACAAAAAGATCCATTTGTATACAAGGGAGGAAGGTGATTCAAGAAGCATGATTGATTTTGTGATTGTGGATGAAAGGCTGAGGACGAAAGTATTAGACACTCGGGCGTACCGTGGAGTCGGCATCGATACAGACCACTACCTGGTGGTAACACGTGTAAGTGGCCTTTTTAATCGATGGCGACACCGAGTGCGGGCACCTACAAGTACAAGTATGAATTGTTTGAAACGAGTGAAAGTTGAAAATTTGCAAGACAAAGATGTTAAAAATGAATATGTTAATAAGCTGCAAGAAAGGCTTGATGGTTTGGAAGAGATAAGTGAAATTGAAGAGTTGTGGATGAAATTTAAGGAAGGGGTGGTAAGCGTTGCCATCAATGTGTGTGGAATTTCTAAAAGGCGAAAAGGAAAAATGCAAAAGAATGTGTGGATGGATCAAGAAGTACAAAAGGCTGTGGATGAAAAGAAAAAAACATGGTTGGATTGGTTAGCCACAAAAGCTAACCAAAAAGTACAAATGGCGACGCATGATGATATACATGAAGCAAGAAAGGATTATAAGAGATTGAAAAAGATAGTTAAGGAAGTTGTAAGCAGAAAGAAAGATGAACGAAAGGATATGTTTGACAGAAGGCTCTCTGAAGATTTCCAGTCAAATATAAAGTTTTTCTGGAAATCCATAAGAATAGCTCGAGGCAAAACCACGACCTCAGAGCTGTATCAAATCAGAGGTCATGATGGAAGTATTATAAAAGGAGAAGAATATGTGTTGAAAAGATGGAAAGAGTATTTTGAGAGTTTATTTGAAAGAGAGGGAACACTGGACCAGGTTCCAGGAACCTACATGAATACAAGTGATGACGGAAATGAGATAAGCATGGATGAGATTATGAAAGCGTTAAAAGGTATGAAATAAGTTAAAGCTGCGGGATATGATAGAGTGTCAGTCGAGATGCTGAGAGCAGGGCAAGGCATAGTCGGTAGTCTGTTGCACCGCCTTTTTAATTTGTGCTGGAGAAGCGGCCGAGTACCAGGTGACTGGTGCAAGGCAGTGATTGTGCCGCTATATAAAGGAAAAGGGTCGCAACAAGACTGCAAGAATTACCGCGGAATCAGCCTCCTCAGCGTCGTCGGTAAACTATATGCGAAAGTACTGATTGAACGGGTGATAAAAGAGACGGATGAGAAAGTATGGGATGCACAAGCAGGGTTTAGAAAGGGAATGGGATGTACGGATCAGGTCTTTTCTTTACGATGCATAGCCGAAAAATTTTTGGCGAAAAGCCAAAAGGTCTATTGCGCTTTCGTAGATTTAGAAAAGGCCTATGATAGGGTGAGTAGGCATGAACTGTGGTCAGCGTTGTCTATGCATGGGCTGAATGGTAACCTGATCCAAGCGCTGAAATCCCTATATGAGGATTCCAGTGCTTGTGTTAGGATAAACGGGACATACACTGATTGGTTTAACATCGAAAAAGGTGTTAGACAAGGATGTGTAGCGTCACCATGGCTGTTCAACTTATTCATGGATAATTGCTTGACAAACCTGAAAGACAGTGAATGTGGATTAAGAATGAACGAGTTACTCATCAAATGTCTTCTCTACGCTGATGACCAAGTGATACTTGCGTCGTCAGTAAAAGAGTTGCAGGAGATGGTAAATGATATGCATGAGGCTTTAGAAAGAAAGGGAATGAAAGTAAACGTAAATAAGACGAAAGTTATGGTGTTTGAACGAGATGATAGAGTGACCGATTGCAATATTGTGATTGGAGGTGAAAAAGTGGAACAAGTGAAAGAGTTTGTATACTTGGGATCCATGTTTACAAAAGATGGAGAGTGTGAAAGTGATATAGAAAGGAGAGTGAATGCTGGAAACATGGTTAATGGAGCATTGCACGCGTTTATGAACAGTCAGAAGGTGTCTAAGAAGGCTCGTCTGGTTGTTCATGGGGGAGTGTTGGTTCCGACACTAATGTATGGGAGTGAAAGTTGGGTATGGCAGAAAAAGCATGAAAGTAGAATAAATGCAGTGGAGATGAGAGCATTGAGAAGCATGATTGGAGTCAAACGGAGTGACAGGATAAGGAATAGTGTGATAAGGGAACGATGTGGTGTGAATGAGGATGTAGTGACCAAAATCGAGAAAGGTATGTTAAGATGGTTTGGACACGTAGAGAGAATGAATGAAATGAGATTGACTAAACAGGTATACGTGGGACAAGTGAACGGAAGTGTTGGAAGGGGAAGACCTAGGCGAACGTTCCGAAATCAGATTGAAGATGTTCTGAAAAAAGGCCAGGTCAGGAGTACCCTAAACCGACGCTTATGTATGAAAGGATTGATGAGTGTAGATGAAGCGAAAGAGATATGTAAGGATCGTAGCAAGTGGAAATCTGTGGTCTCTGCCTACCCCTATGGGAAAGAGGCGTGATTTTATGTATGTATGTATGTTGAATTTATGACATTAAATACTGTTTGCAGTCATTGTGCAGTCCTGTCTCAATTTATCTAGATGTACTGAATATAATTATTTTATTTCAATAAATAAACGTTAACGTGTGAATGCTGAGTAAGACTTCTGCTAAGACCACCATGTAGTGCCTTTTTGTTCCCTTTATTAGCATTATCGGCAACACGTATGTTTAATCTTTGCTTTTGAAGACCTTTTGGGTGCTCCTCAAATGCCACTGTGTACTTGTTTAAAACTTTATAATATGTAAGTAAGCATCAAGTTAACAACAACGCTTCTCAAACAAGTTAATAACCTACCAACATGTGCCCGATGTTAATTCATTCGTTTAAGCATAATCTAGGTAGGTACCTACTTGAGAAACAAAAGACAGCAAAATCTTTGAAAATGATAGAGAAAGACGACCAGGAAGGTGCATCCTGTAGCATTATGATAATTCTACGGCGCACTCCGAAAAAGTAGGTACCTAATTGTTGGCTTGTGCAAAGTTAAATCTCGCACCGTGCATTATTCTTCATTTTCCTAAATATCAAAGATTTAATGAGCGGTTTGATACCTACCTATCTACGAAGGCAGAAAGAAGAGTTAGTAGGTAGGTAGGTACCTACCTAACCTAGTCCATTGACTGTTCTTACCCATGACAATTTCAGCCCACTCAGAATACTTATTATGTCTGTATGTCGGCCAGTGATTTGAAATATAAATCTTAGATGTCGGCATGTTTTTTTGCACGCATGGTTTTGCATTTAGGCACAAGAATAGGGTGAAGAATAATTTTAATCAATGTTTTGTTTTCTGAGTAGGTATTTTTTTAGACGAGTAGGTACTGCAACGTACTCGTCTAAATGCAGCAATCAAATCGCAATGCAAAAACATGCGTGCAAATTATATCGTAAAACTCTAAAACACATGCGTGGAAGTTACATGCAGTGGTTTCAAAATAATAACATCATCGGGTGCGCTACCTGCGCCTGACGACGATTGCCGAGTTGTGACCGAGCGCTCGGACGCAGCGAACATCGTGCGAGCGCATCTAACGCAATATTTCGAATTTCGAACGAGCCTATCACCAGTCCGGAGGCCACCGCGGGCGGGGCGGCACGTGCGGTGCGCGCCTCGCGATTTGCATTGTTTTGATTCACCAGTGTTTCTACAATCAATACATTGAGTGTGTGATATTATAGCCTAAATCCTGCATATATTTCCTACTGGTGGTTTCTATTAGAGCCAGTGCTGAAGTGATAAACTACGGCCCCAGATACGAGACGGTGGCTTATTGACAAGTGAAACTCTATGGTTCCATTCATCCGTGGAACGGTCTGTTTGTTAGTATATTTGTTATTGAACAACGTGCTTGTGTTTTTTGTGAAGAGTAGCATGCAAATCAATAACTGGATATCTCAGCTGTAAACGCGTGTCCTGCGGGTCCTGCCGTTTAACATACAGAGCTGCATATTGATTGATATTGTGAGCTCCTGTGCTGGAAACGGGCTCGTCATCCAAGTACGGTAAGCAATGTTCTATATATATATTACTATATATATATTACTATACAATTTGATATATTTTCAGATATCTTCAGTAACCAGATGCAAATGTAGGCGAAGTCAAGAATTTTCAGACATTGAATAAGTATAATTAACTGAATACCTATATTAAGCCACGACCTTAAATACGTATTTTTACTATTTTTTAAAGCTTCTGTTTATAGTAGGTACTACCTACCATCATTGCGATAGAATAGTTTACTACAGATGGATTGTCCATTCCATCTGTAGTAAATTATATTATAATAATAAACTATTCCAATTATAGTAACAATAATAACAATGAAACCAATAAAATATAAGTTAAACAAGTTTTAGTGAAGTTGCCGTAATTATGAAAATCAGCAGACAAGTAGGTAGGTACCTACAGTTGCCTCAGCATTGATGCTAAGAAAAGGATTATGTTAGGTGCCTACGTCAGGTCCGTTTCCTAATCTGCTGTCCATTTATAAATCCTTCAGTCACAAATAGCATAAAATATTACTGAATCTCTCAAATAAATACGGACAACACAAATTAAGATTTTATTTGTTCACGAATACAATTATGGTAACAGATACCTAGGTACCTACCTATTAACGAAAACGCAAGTTGATAAACGGCCCAATGTAGGTAATAAGTCATCACATCAAACACAATGAAGTACCTAACAGTTATAACTAAATAGAATCCAACTAAGGAAGGAGAACAAAGAAATCAACAATCCCAACTGCAAATGTTTATATTTGCAAAACACGTAAATAAACCCCGTACCAACAATATGATAGTTTACAGATGACACACTCGTGTATGTATCATGACGTGATGTTTTCAAAATAATGCCAGCCGAGTTCCCAGAAAAGCAAGCAAAAGTTCCTGATGCTTCAAACAACGTGTTTCAAGAGGCACTTGAGATATCGTAACTAAGGTTAATTGTTGTTAGGTATATTTCTTCGAAAAATACTTTCGAAAACCCTTTACAGTCGTTGATTGCGTTGGGGATAAAACGCCATATGAAAATTGTTCTCATAAACAAGGATAACTAGATGATGCAAACTATTGTTCACTGTGCAATTATTACTAAATTAAACACACTAGAATCACTATAAATGGATTTGTTAAACGCACAAAATATTAGGTAGGTACCTACCTACACAAAGATCCATGCACAATATTGTGTGTGTGATTGACAAATTGTGAATTGTATTAAGAGTGATGACAAAAATTACCTGTAGTTCTGGAATCAAACTATCCAGTCGTGTTTCTGAATCAAATGTTGATTGACTACATTAAGATTCATAACATTTTTTCCGTAAAATCTTGATAGGTGCAGCTGAAGACTAATTGACTTAACCCCAATTGGAAACATGTTATTGGAAACTTCTAACGGTTAAATCTTGTGGTGTCAATAAACCTGTAATACCTAGTAACGATAATCATAAGCACTGCAGGATAGCTTTCTGGGATCATATAAGTACTAATAAAAGTGATGCATGACATCTGGGTATTAATACTATCCAGAAATCGTATCTATATATCACTTACAAATATTTTGCAAATTACAAAAGTTAGTTAAATTTTTGTACCAGTGTAAAACATTGATTAGAAACACGTATAGATGTAAGAGGAAATTTATTACAGTACGTAACAAAAGAAATAAAATTGCATGCGATTGCATCAAATAATTTTGCGTATAAGTACCTATATGTTAGGACTGTTTGCGTTTGCATCTTTTGTGCAAGGTAAAATAACCGACTACCTGCATGGCCTCGTGTCCAATCTTAGGTTACATCTAACAATGGGATTCGAAACAGAAACGAAAACGAAGTGGTCAGGACAATACCGAAGGTGATACTTATCGTCCTTTTTGTTGCTCCTATTGAATACAACATAGGTACTGTTTATTAATATCTCACGAAAATCGCAGTAGTGACGTACATGATTATTTCGATATAAAAATAAAGCATGAAGATGTACTTAATCAGTTTATGAATAAGACCTTTATTTGCTAATACCTACTTGTAGTAAGCAGATAATTTAAGTAAACCAGAAAAAACACCAGCTGTTTCCTGCTTGCTGTTCATAACGTCGAAAAGAGCATAATGAAAAATCTGTGAGCATTTACGAACTACACCTGACCGTAACTAGAGGGGAAGGCAACCAGTTTCGACATCTGGCCAATACACGCACATTGCTAAATCGCACCTTGTGAGTAACACTTTCATTATATGAAATAAAAAGTCGAATACTCTAGATCAAATTAACATTATAAACAAATTGTGACGAATTGCTAAAATGTTCATGAATATACTTATACAGTACAAGTATTGATAGCGTACAATTTTTATTATTTATTTATTTATCATCAAATGCATACTGTGCTTACAGGATACCCAAAGCGCACAGTAGGCCAACCTTAAATAAACTTATCTACTTATGTATCTAGACTTATAAAAATTACAGTCACTGAAAAATTTAAGACAGCACGCCAATACAAAATTAAAATTAGATTTTATCATATTTCATGCAGATTTAAGCAGTATTAGTTTTCTAGGTAACTATGTTACAAAATATGTAAAATATTGGCAGTTTGCAAACAAATTACCGAATAGGCTACACAATAATGTACAATAAATCAGATCTTGAATGAAACAACGGAAAAGTCACCGTTGATAAAAAATACAAATAGAAAGCGCTATTGACTTACCGATCGGATGCCGACTTGCAATTACCGCTCTTACTTGTCTTGCCACTTCAATCTCGATTAATTTCTTCACTTGGGAATTGATTCTCTCCGACGACGATGCTGCCATTGTCTTTTTTACACGCTCAACGTGCACTTTCTACTATAACATAACATAAACCGTAAATATATTATGAGTGATTCCAGATCTGCTATTGATGTATCGACTGTTCTACGTGACTAACTGGTTTCAATTTTTAGTTTTATATATCGAATGCAGAAATATTTGCATGACACATACGAAATTACATCATAAAACTCCGGTATCATCTTTTTGAATGTTTTAACACGTAATCTCATTATTATCAAACATAGACTGTCCCTCGAGAGTCATTAAATTAAATTTCCGGTTAACGAATATAGCAGCTTCGCATTGTTTGCGAAGAGCTCTTTTAATCACATCACGGCCGCTTTTTCTGACCACTTCTTAGATTGTCTACAAACAATATTTACTCAAGTGTGGCCCTAACAACTTAAGTACAAATGTGAAGACAAAATTACGTCGTACGTAAATTGTATTAGAGAAATAGGAATCATTGAGTTTAAGCCATGCGCATTATAGAAAACTAGCTTTCCGCGTATGTCGGTTATCGCGCAAAAACATTAACCTCTTTTTGCGCAGTTGGATAAAACTACCCTATGTTTTTTCCCGGGTCTCAAACTATTTCCATACCAAATTTCATTAAAATCGGTCCAGTAGTTTTGGCGTGAAAGCGTAACAGACAGACAGAGTTACTTTCGCATTTATAATATTAGTACTGATTAGGGGGCGTCCATAAATTACGTGAGATGATTTAGGGGGGGAGGGGGTCGAGTTAAATCTCATATAATCTCACGTTAGGGAGAGGGAGGGTCTCGACAAATATCACGCAATTTTTGCTCTGATTGAAACAAAAAAAAACTATACTACGCATAATTCTCCATGGACTGAATTAGAGTAGATATTTTTTTCTTTTTCTCACAGTAGTCATGATTTAAGTATTCTATTGTTTAATTTTTAATACATTTATAACTCTCAGCAATATTGATTACTAGTCTTAACTAGTCGTAAATAAAAGCACGAAGCAAATTGTTTTTTTTTCTTTCTACAATAACAACCCAACGCGTTTACGTAAGAAAACCACATTCTGAAAAATCTCACGTGAGATTGGGGGATGGGGGAGGGGGTTGAACAAAATCTCACGACATCTCACCAACGGGGGAGGGAGGGACAGAAAATTTAAAAAAACACCTCACGTAATTTATGGACGCCCCCTTATAACAATAGAAATGGACGATGTCGTCCACTGCAGATAGTAAGAGGTCAAATAATACCGTAAGAGAACCTTTGAAAGCCAATGTGGTGACACATCGGAATTCAAGGGTTTTTATTTTGTGGTTAAACCTTCCAAAGGATGTCGTGATTCACCACTTGTATTTTAAAATCTTTCATCATGACAATCTAAGCGTCCGTACAAAAGAATTTATTTTTGATAAATGCAGGACTGTAGAATTCTTTAGCAATGGCGACGGCGCGCGGCGGTTCTATTGCAGGACCCAGTTGGTATGTAACGGAATAAGGTGTAGATTATGACTTTTAATTAAATATCACATTTAACTCTTTCAGTAACTCCGAGGGTAGGGCACGACACTGCTCATTAATTTCGTTGGTAACCGCTTTATCCGTTCATAGCCTGCTGAATACTTAGCCTTATTTAAAACAGGAAAATTTTATAATTTTCATAATGTTTAGGAAGTAGGAACTTATTTTTTATTCAAGTAAATTTAAGCATTGAAGCGCTCGTAGAGAAGTTTGCTTAGCCGTTCTTACCGATCAGCAAAGTTAAGCAACGTCCGCCTCTGTCATGAGTTGGATGGGTGACCGCTGGTGACATTACTACTGAGCACTTTTGAAGCGCTCGTAGCCAAGTTTGCTTAGCCATTCTGAATCGATCAGCAAAGTTAAGCAACGTCCGCCGCGGTCATGACTTGGATGGGTGACCGCTGGTGATATTATTACTGAGCGCTTCCGTGCTTCGGAGGGCACGTTAAGCCGTCGGTCCCGGTTGTTGTCTTAGGATAGCAGTCGTTACAGCATGGTGGTAGGGCACTTTGCAAATTGTCGCCTGGCTAGCTACCACCCTCAAGTTGAAAATCTGTCGCCAAGCACCTAACGGTGTGTTCCGGCAGCTGTCCTTGAGAGCCAGTAACTCTAGGTTAGTCTGAACAACATCCTCGACCACATCATAACTTACCATCAGGTGAGATTGTGGTCAAAGGCTAACCTATCAGGCATAAAAAAAAAAATCTTCCGTTCTTCGAAGAACATATGACAATTTTAATTCCGGATTCTTAAGCGATGGTTCCACAAAACAAAAAGTTGTTTTGTAGTGTATTGGAAATTAGAGCCAATTTCCTTTTCATTAATTGTATTTTATTAAACAAATGACTTGTCAAAGCTTTGCCTGTCAATGTAGCAACGTTATTCAAGAGTCGTAACTGTTTTTCGTAAGCTGAAAGGGCAGTTAAACATTAATTTACTTCGTGGCAATATAGTCTGGGTTTATTCCGAAAACTACCTTTTGCTCGCGAAGACGTCTAACAAGAATGATTGATTACATTGAGTTAATTTTTGCGGCTTAAATGTAATTTTATATGAATTATACGAGTAGTATATGTAACCTTAAAGATGTGTACGAGGATATAACAGCTTTGTCTTGAACACACACGCTTTTCAAAACATGTACTGTGGGTTCCCAACGAATATAATCACAATGTTAGTCGTGCTTCATAATAAAACTGTTTGGAATGAAACCAAATCCATTATAATATTTTGTTATTTTAATAAATTTGTTTATCTTATGACGTAAAACACTCCACCATAGTTCAAAGCTTTTGAAGCAGTGGGAGCCGAGCGGTACGTAATAACTGTACTGCTGTGCTACAGGTCCATGATTCGATCCCCGCCGCTGGCTTGAGCTTCATCGCATGATAGAAGGGCATTTTGCAAATGCTGCCTAGTTATATATCAGCTACAACCGTCAAATAAAAATCTGTCGCCAAGCACCTAACAGGGTGTCCCAGCAGCACTCCTAGAAAGCCAGTAAAGAAATTATGAAATTACAGGCACATGAGACTTAACAACTGTATGGGTGTAATGCAGTTAGTCACTTAAGACGAATTGCAACTGTCATAGGCACAGGTCACCGCCTCGCATCATGTGCAACTCGTACGTACTCCGTCACTATCCCATAAAAACATCTAAGCCTCTGAAATGTTGCTGGACCTCTGAATATTGTAATAACTGGTACTAACATGTATTTCAAATATACTTAGTAAGTTAAAGTTATAATTTAAGCGGATGCATATCAAGTGCCCACAATTGGGCTGTTTTCCCACGCAGTGCTAACGACCCACGCTTTGAACGTACATGTTAAATGACACATTATTTACAGGCGAGAAATCATTCGCCGACAATGCTCGGCTATTGAACGGAATACTGTTTCAACTGCAGCTATCATTATAGCTATTCGTTGAAATGTTCCGCTACATTTTATTGTAAGACTTTTACTTGGAATCTACGTCGCGTAAATCATAAAATTGAAACGGAGAAAATAATAAAAACATATTAAGTAATAACATATCATAATTATTACATTGTATTATCATTAAGAAATTCAAAAACGAGTTATACTAGGATAAGTTTGCTCATCCTTGAATAGCCCCAAATCCTTTCCACTTCCTTATTTGACGATCGGTCGTCTCTCTCTACTCAGAATTTCCATAACAGCAGACGAGAGATAAATCATAAATAAGTGCCGTCAAATAAATGTAAATTATTAATGCGCCCGCATACGTCCACTATTATTGAATAGATACTCTAAGAAAAAGGCCTACTAAATTGGATTACTTAATTTGAAACAATATTAGTTCAAATAGTATAGGAGTCGCAGACGGGCTTGTCAATATTTGTAAAAGATTTTCCACGCTCTCGATGGGTTCTTAACCTTGAAACATTCTACAAATATATTCGATCTCTAGTAGATATAATATTCGTTCAAATATATACCTAGTCAATACGCTCAAATGTGATGAAATTTTCTGTAGAAGTCTTGATCCATTTTCTAGATTGCTCAAAATATGTCTTTTATTACCTACCCGAGAATGGGACGCCCGTGGAAATCTAATAATGATAAAAGTCCACTTGTCCGGTTTAGGAACAAGAATGAAACAGTGGGCTGTACTTTTTCCGACGTTGTCTGTCGTACAAATATTTTAGTGACAATTTTGCTGAGTTAGGGATCCTCTGTTCAAACAATACTTACTTACGCACTTGGTTTTTGCTGACAGGTATATGTGAACATGCCAAAAATTAATTTGCTGATTGTTATTAATGTGTGCTTTTACATACTAAAAGCAAACGATAGCATTATTTGTGTTTTGATCTGTTTACCTGTCAGTTTACTGGAGGATCATACACATAAATTTACTTTCTCCTGTGAGACCCGTACTTATGTTTTATTAAGGGTTCAATTGAGTTCAAGATTGTTTCCTCAGTATTTTATTTCTCTTTTATTATTAGAATACCTAATTTGTATGCTTGGTTAAATTAGTACAATTATTTTTTATGATATCGGTAACCTTTTTCGTAACTGCTTTATCATTCATACTGTAGATAAATTACAGGAACCATAAATTTTAACTAGACAATTATTTGCAGCAATATGAACGCGGAACTAATTTCGTTTATTATACCGCGTGCACTACCTGTTTCCATATTGTAATCTTTTCGACTTAACTGACTCAGAGCCTTTATTGTGTTATGAATTGTGATGAAAACAGGTTTCTAATACAGCACTAATTTGATAACGGGTTTTGCAAAGGCAATATGGACGGATTACAAATGCAAATACAAATTGCTACTCATATAAACAAAAGCTATTGACAACATATTGCCATAGATAGATAAGATTAAGTTTTTATCTTACGATAATGGTGACTTTGAGATTGATAGGTAAACAAAACTTTATCAAAAAAAATTTTTGAAATGTTTACAGTTCTTCCATTCAGAAATATAAAGTAAAATACATTATTAGTCAATTACAAAACGAGAGGAATAATTTAAGTCATGTGCGAGTTACGAACCCGCGTCCATCCACCCCTTTCGCCGGGATATGCTCTAACCAATTGAGCTAACATCCTTTAACCATCGTATTGGAATGGATTATTCCTCTCGTAAATTTATAATTTTGTAATGTAATCCAAAGAACATGCGTTATTACAAACATAAACATATTAAAATACAGTATTAATTTTCTGTAATAGACAATTTATCTAGTATAGTATGGTATTTTGTAAATATGTACTGTTCTGTATAAAATGGGTTGTCACAGCCTCCCCCATTTAGTGGTTTGCCATAATCTCCACGCTTGGCAGGTATCTGTCGCAATTTAAGATATCAGTTTCTAAAAAGGCGCTGCTGCCCACCATCCGGTATTTTTTTTTACCTTTTTCGCCTCTTACGATACCCACAAGTAGAAATGGAAGGATGACCTTTTAACCCAAAACCCCACGGATAAATATGTACACATTAAAAAAAACGAGTTTGAAATTAAAATATTGGAGTAGCAAGTAACAACATACTGTATCTTAATCGTTAACAAAATGTTATATCTTCAGGATCAGTTTACTCTCTGCCATCACTCATGGTAACAATGCGGTTAACATTTTGTTGAATAGATCTTACATCACATCACCCATTGTACAAGTTCCGGAGCAGAGTAGCAAATTATAAGTACATGATTATGCAAAATGACTTTCTAACTCGACAAAATTTCATTTAATAAACCATGATTTGCAAAGTTGGCGTAGGTGAAGGAACATACAGATTTAGGCATCATCATATTACGCAACTAGGAAAATAGAAAAATCCGTATTGATTTATAAGTAGGCGTTGCCCGAGTTTAAATTCAACACCGATACTGAGGTCAACGTCCTTTGTGAACTGATTAATTCGATTTATATTATAAATATCAAATTATTCTTATTGAATATCGTATATTGAATCACTCTGTGATAAGTCTCTATATGGTTCCTCTAATGTTATTAAAAACCTCAAGATAATTATAATGTAGGTATGCTGTTTAAATGTAGGTGTGAGGTATGATAACAATACAAATTTAACTACAATGTTTAATGTTAATGCAAAAGTTTGAAATGCTATACTTTAAATGACTTTAATATAACGATGTGAATAAAACATATATGAAGAATGATCTCCCTAAGTGATAAGACGTTACTGTTTAACAAACACGATTCACTTTATTATCATAATATAAAGTGCACATTCTAGTAACTAAGTGAATATCAGACATGATAACATCACAGATAAGATACCTGTTGACATTTTGGTAAACGATAAACGCAACGGAACGATATGCTGGATAACAATTCAACAAATAATAGGTAGCAGCAATTTTGGTTGTGGAATTCTACTGACGTAAGAAGAAATTGCTTTATTCCAAATAGACGCCTTTAAACCATTCATCATTGTCCAATATTTGGCAAGTCATAGCCTGTTCTTTGATAGTTACATTATGAAATTGAATTACGTTCAGCTTTGGTTAGCTTTGCTTAAGCTTTTTGCTTTATTTTTAGCGGAAGATTGATTGAATACTTCGTTTCCACTAAATACAATTTTGAGTAAATTTTTATTGAAAAATCATTTATAATCGTAGAATAAAATAAAATTATTCCTAGTTACAAGGAAATCTTGCCCGTGTGGTGTCGGGCTAGAATGTCACCGCCCCATCTCTACCCGTGGCTGTCGTAAAAGGCGACTAAGGATAACACGCCAGAAGGTGGGCAGCAGCTCTTTCTGAGGAACCTCACACTGCTATCTCCAAGACGCTTGGCAAGCGTGGGGATTAACACAAACCCCACCATAAAGGGGGAGGATGTGTTTAGCAGTGGACAATCCGGCTGATACAGTAAAGTACAAGGAAATATTCACCCAACTATTAAGGTATACTACGGTTATAATTTGCAATAGTTTTTATTAGTCGTTTGGAAGGACATAAATTTATTGAAATAAAACAATATAATAAATTTACCGTCAATACAGGTGCACTAGACCCGATGATGAGCATCTGAAATGATCGAAATCTGAGTCGACGTACTATATCCCTTGTTACGTTGTACGTGAGTGTTTAGTATGCGTTATCCTTACAAGAATGAAATGTCATGTCAAAAACAGAAATATAACAAATATATTACGGTAATTCATTTCTATTCACATATTTTCTATATATTATATTGTCGTCTTTTCCTAGTCTACAATAATATTAATCTTAATTTCTGAACAAAAAATAATATAGGACACAATAAATAGTGAAACGGTATACAGTACTTGTACATCTAAATGTCCACATTTTAATAAAGTAGACAAAAAAAAATAATAACCTTTTTTCGCAGCAGCTCCTATCTCAACATTTGTCACAGTATATATAAATACGCCGCATGTATTTGACGCAGGTTCAAAAATCTACATATGAGATAAAAATAGGTCATATGACTGAAAGCTTGCAGTTCTCAACTCGTGCTTATTGTAATTCTGCAACTCAGTTGGCTAAAAGAAGACTGATGACGCTGCCTTCATTGGAATTGAAATTAAGTATGCAGACGTTGTCAATCAATACACGCTGATGCTATAATGGTGCTCCTTTTTTAGCGTTTGGTTGTTTAAGATTTATTGGACTGCCACTCACGTCTTACGTAGTCGCTAAAAAAGCAATACCATGTGGGTTTTTGGACGGTCAATTATATGAGACCATTTTGGCTTAATTATTTTGAAAGTTAATAGTGTGGTTTGAAAATGTTTTAAGGAATCATTTATGAGCTTATTTTTTGTACCTACCTAATAGAATAAGTTACCCAATTTATAATTAAAGAGGTGTTCTGTTGTTTTAGTTTTACATGTTAACACTGTTCAAATGAAAATCTGTATTTGCATATTATTCAACCCAGACAGTCGGTCGGTGTGTGAGGAGCTAATACCAGATTAAAGCTAGGGTTGAATAGACTGTCTAACTTCGTAAACATTTAAATATTGACGTTTTAATTGGTAAACAGTTTCTGAGACCCATATGGTCGGAGGATAATGGTTAAATCGTAAAAGCTAGTTAATATTCAGCTTGGTCCATACCCCGGCAGTCACGTACGACTATATCAAAACCACGCGCCTGGACTTTATATCGTTGTATCCATTCATAGTGACCAGTAAAATTAATGGAACTTGACCTTATACAATTGAAACTTGCACGCAAAACCTTCGTTAAAGTTAGGTTTGCGTGCAAATTCTCCCAACGTCCTTACGAGTTACCTAACTCGGAATATCTCGAGATCTCTGAAGAGGGCCAGGTATACCTGCCTTATTCGTGTCTGTGCGTCATTTGCCGACGGTAAAAAACCCGAATACAAATTCGTCCGTACATTTCTAATTTGTCCCTTTTTCCGTCTCGAGTAGCGGTTAAGGTTCGTAAGGAATAATTGCTTTGGCCATTAACATTCCGTGCCTATGCTCCTAACGTCGTACATTCTAGAGTGGGAGTTGTTGCTTTGCTAAAACACCATTCGAAATCACAGAACAATTCTATTTAAGATTGAGATTTATAAGCCAGGACAACATCGCCTAGTTACATGACGAAACTTCCTTGCTTTATTTGGATTTCGTCAATTTGGAATCCCTTGATTTGCATGACCCGAAGTATCGTCCGTGGTTACAGAAATGCTGACAATGGAATCCATCAAGTTCGCATGTTAACGGCTCGCATCTGAGGGTTATCGATCTGAAATATAAAAGGTTTTCTCCATTGTCTTCAACCGCTACATTACTACGATGAAACTGGCTAAACGTGCCCAAGTGCCAGTTTCGATACTTGCACACTAAAATAACGTACTCGTGCGGGCTCGCCGCCGCTCATCCACTCAATGTATTTTTGAACCATTATTACTTTCATTTCACAATCAATTTGAGCTCATATTTGCCGTTCTCTTTGTGTTACTGTACCTATTAGCTGATTAGATGACTTGTGGTTCTTGTTTTTGAATCTTTATTGAGAATTTTATCTTTAGTACTGAATGTTTATGTAATGATTTAATTGAAAGGTAGAAAATTATATCGGTCAGTAACGCCAGAATGACTAGATTCATTGACCTCATTTGTAAACTCTATTTTATTCGTATTGTATATTATTTCCGTACTTAAATAAGGTGTTTTTATTTACTCATATAGGAAAGTATGTCTCGTATTATAAATGATAAAAAGACAGTTATCATGAAATAGATTACAACGGGTACATATCCAACACTATTTTGCCACCGAGGACGTTTTTATTTTAGTTTGGAATGCGTTATATATATAAAAATATTATATAGAGAATGAAGCTGTGACATTGAGCTTCTCTAAATCCAACGGCCGAGGGTAGTTATAAATAGCTCACACCCACTGTATTACGTTATGTCAACTTCGTCATGAAAAAGGAATTTTCTATTTGGGATCTTTTTACGAGCATTTGGTAATTGAGATTTGTCGCAAAGCCAAGGTTCAGTTTTGTTGATTAAGCCTTGAAACAACCCGCTAACACTCCAATGGTGTTAATTTTAGCGCTTCAGAACCCAGAAGTGTATATTTCCGTTACAAGGAAATTGACAGATTTCTTATTATCATTTACCGAAATACTGGTTATATTTGGGAGGATATGGAATGTTCCCCTGTATGCTGCTGCTGTAAGTAATGCTCAATTAAATACTTCTTTGTGACTGCATAGAAATATTTATTTTGTGGACGTGTAACCTCTGAGTAGGTACACATTTAAACGGGAATAAGAGCTCAGATCATATCATATATTCCTATGGAATCTTTTCTGGTTTTCGTCCCTACCTTCTAAGTACTCCATATCACAGAGAAGGTTATGTAAGTTGTTCAAGACGTGTAACCTCTGAGTAGGTACACATTTAAACAGGAATAAGAGCTCAGATCATATCATATATTCCTATGGAATCTTTTCTGGTTTTCGTCCCTACCTTCTCAGTACTCCATATCACAGAGAAGGTTATGTAAGTTGTTCAATCTTGTTCAAGACGTGTAACCTCTGAGTAGGTACACATTTAAACGGGAATAAGAGCTCAGATCATATCATATATTCCTATGGAATCTTTTCTGGTTTTCGTCCCTACCTTCTCAGTACTCCATATCACAGAGAAGGTTATGTAAGTTGTTCAATCTTTATTTCCCACGATCCCTGATACAAGCACATATCGTATGTGATCACGCGTGATGGTAATCATTATTTCTTTATTATTACTTTAATGTGACTTGGAACAAAAGCAGTCATAATTATAGTCGTAACCTTTTGCCTTATCTACTATTTTCAGCTATTGTTTTGACGTTCGTTTAGGTGTTGGATTTTTATTTAAATACCTTAGTTGCATGCTCTAATATTATTTTTGAATTAACATATTATCAATTGAAAACGAACAACCTTGTCGGTAGATGTTAACTGTTGCAGTGCTCCTAGATATACATATAATGTGGAACACTGTCTTGCTTTCTTCACTATAAGAATTCTTCTGGATGGAAATGTTGTTTCATCACACTAATATTATAAATGCGAACGTTTGTGAGTGAGTGAGGATATGTTGATGTGAGTGTGTATGTTTGTTGCTGAGCACACGCGCTGAAAAGTTTGTGATGAAACTTAGAATATAGATATTTAGGTCTTGAATTTACACAAAGGATGCTTTTCATCGTCATATTCAATTTTTGTCATAGCATATGCGGGCAAAACCGTGGGGCGCAGCTAGTTATGTAACATTATTTAGTACCAAAACTATAAATGAATATATTAATGAGGAGAATATCTTGCATAAAAGATAGTAACTAATGAGCCCAGTTCTATACCTAATGCGCAGCAAAACCCCACTGAAAAAGTTAACTTTTTTTTTATTGTGACGGAACAAGCTCGAGGCCCGCCTTATGTTAAGCGGATTATCCTCTGCCTATAACAGATGCATTTCGTCACAAGTCACGAATTGTACTGCGCTCGTCAACTTCGAGACATAAAGTCTCTTTTGTGCCTGTAATTTCACTGGCTCTCAAGGACTGCTGCCGAAACATACCGTTAGGTGCTTGGCGACAGATTTTATACTTGAGGGTGGTCGCTAGCCAGGTGGGCATTCGCAATGCCCTTCCACCATGCAGTGAAGCTCAAGCCCGCGGCGAGATTCGAACCATGGACCTGCTGCGCGGCAGTCCATAGCCAATGCCACTGAGCCATCACTGCTTCAAGCTACGTCTCATTAGATCTAATTTTAAATGCACTAAATTACTTACAGTTCATACGAGTGTGTTCGACGGCGAGTAACGTTTGAATGGGGTATTCAAACGTTACTCGCCGTATATGCCGCCGTATATGAAAAGATAAAGAAGATGATATGGCTCAATAACGACGAACCATGAATATATCATAAAAACTTATTATAAAAAAATACCTCCTTACATTTTCTCACAGCATAAGTAAACAGACGCTGAGTTCATTGACTCAAGATGCTATTGTAGGATGCGGGTGACGATTTTATCACGGCTTTGTTTAAACGGATCCTTATATACATCTTAACTAAAGTTCTCCCTGTTTTCTAAGGCATTAGATTAAATTAGTGACTAGTTTTGAAACTATGGTTGTTGGCCAATAACCTTGTCGCCAGTGTATAACTACCGGTGGCATATGATGACTCCCACTGAATCAGTGACTTATGCAATTTTTTGTAGAAGCCAGTATCAACCATGCCGGACATTCCCTCTCAAGTGGCTTTCATATCATATATCTTGGTCCATGGTACACTTGGTAATGTACTGTTTTCTTGGATCATGTCCTGGTCTATGTACCCAATAACTGCCAAAAATAAATAATGAATTATGAAGGCTTTACAGTCCATGAGATAAGAGTCAGTATTCTAAAATCCGACTTAGGGCTTAGGGGAATGATACTACGAATAAACAGCATACCTTTACTCACGTCAATTAGCAAGAAAAATGTCGCTGCATATTAGACACAACAAAGCATCTTTGCCACCTGATTAGGTCATTACTAATAAGAGTTAGCATCAAGCAAGCGATCGGCCGAAATACCGAAGCTATTGCTTTTACAATTATATAGAGAGAAAAAACACCCCGATCCCACACACCTAAGTGGAAGAACCGAACATATTTTTGTTTTGCCGCCAGTTTAGGCTTTGACAAATACACCTGATGGTAAATTGGCAACAGATTACGTCTCCTTGACATTGGTAGCCAGCTAGGTTGGCATTTGCAAAATGCCCCACCACCATGCTATGAAGGGTCTTTTGCGTTCTGTGATAGAACGCAAAAGGAAGTGATGTGCCACTGGCACATCACTGCTTCTGATCTTTCTTTAATTAACAACACCTGTTCTGTTCTAATTTGTTTGTAACAAATTTTCTTCTTCTACTTTTCTTATATTATTAAGTACACCAGATGTATGCAAAAAGCAATCAAGGATTTTAATCGTGCATAGCCGCTTACATCGTCGTACAAACAACACTGTTTCATTTGCGAGTCTTTGTTGAAAATTCATTTAAAATGTATGCCCGTATCTCGAACAAAGGGGATACAATCGCACCCGCTTGAACCGCAGTATTTCAAATCTAAACAAAAGGTTGTCTTGACTCACTTTTACTTACTAATGCAACTTGTAAAAGAAAATACAAGAGTTGATTTAGTATGCTATTATTAAACGTTGCAGTCGATCAGCTACCCACGACTCACGAGTTAGCTTAGCATAGCATTCGATCGTCTCACTTGTAAACAAAAAAGGTGCAAGATACAATTACAGCGTACAAAGACTAATGTTAGTCCAATTCTCAATAAAGAAATTATTTTTGACATTTTCAGCAAGGAGTATCTAGTTAATGTCAGGTACGTTGTACCACATATTATAATGAATTCCGTTGGCCAGATTTACTTTTATGATATAATAAAACCTGCCAAGTGTGCGTTGGACTCGCATACCAGTGCGAGTGTTCCGTATCAACACAAATCTCACCAAATATCATTATTTTTTTTAACCGACTTCAAAAAAATGAGGAGGTTCTCACTTCGTTGGATCTTATTTACGTATTTTCTCCGATCGAAGATGACTGGATCAATTCGAGGAATTGATTTTTGGTTTAAAAGGGTGTACTATCCGAGTAGTCCAATTGGCGCCATGTCAAGTTCTGATGATGGAATCAAAATACCGAGGGCAACCCTCTAATTTTATAGGGATACCAGGATGATTTAATGGCAGTTCTTGTCGTTGGTGTCATGGTGAACAGTATTTTAGGCGAGTGAATAATCTTGTAAGCAACATGAATTACTAAAAAAATATTTATAATTAAACAGAACCGACTTCCTTCACTGAAAATGATTTGAGATATAAGTTGGGGCATGTTATATATCTGTTACCTTTTTTTGAATAAAGAAAAACAAGTAACTTTTAATAAACTCTTAAATGTGTGAAATATTGTACCGGTTACCCATTTAACTTATAGAAAACTGGAGAAGCGGCACCCGTACCTCATGGTAATGTTAAATCACGTAACGTATCCTGATTAAGCCTCAGTTGTGTTGTGTTTACTGCCTGCACGTCTCCCTGTCATTGTACTCCATCAAAACGAATCATATACAATGGAAGTACTTTAATAGCTACATCATATCCTTGTGTTAAATTTTCTCCACATTATATTGTCGTGATATTAGAGAAAATGTTCCTTTTTTATATAAATCGATGCGGCTACCTAATACATTCTAGAACTGTAATAAGTATGGCCGTTTAAAATTTTCATAAACGTCGGACAGACAGACAGCGGAGGCTTAGTAAAAGGGCTTCCATTTTGTACTACGGAACCCTAGATTAATACAAGCCTCGTATGCCTTTCTTGTAGTAATCTAACCCACGAATCCTTATCGCGTATCTATGATACATTCTGTCATCAGCTCATTTATAGAAATTTATAATGAAATTGCAATTTTACACGATCAGTAAGATAATAAGGGAGCATTACCCCATAGCTGTTTAGCGTGTCATCGCGTAATGGCGAGGGATTGCGCGTTCCTCACATTCTATACGATTTACCAGTAACGCAATGATTACGAGAATATAATAGAGGTGTGATGCTGAGGCACGTGCGTCTGGTCACAGGTGATTTAAAAGCTAGACATCTGAAATATAAGATATATTGAAAAATATTATACATCGTTTGCTTTTTGTTTAAAATATTTTGGTATGGAATTGGATCTTAGAGTATGGTATTGGCTTTAAATATATACATTTAAATATATATGTACAGAGCATCCCACGGCGATGCCACATGGAGGGAAAGTACCTAATATTGCAGATGGAACATTTTACTGAAAGAAGAGATTATTTGAATTAAAAAACCAATTTAAACTGCATTCATGGATATTTAAATAATTACATGGTTGAACCGGGAATTGAACCGTGTAGTTTTATCATACCGATCGAAAGAATTCTTGGATATCATAAGGATTATTTTTTGCTAAATAACATAGTGTCATAAATAAAAGAAAGACTATGAATCGTAAACAGTAAATAATTAATTAATATGTGGAAGATGTTGTTCAGGCTTACATAAAATTGCTGTCTCTCATGGACAGCTGCCGGAACAGACCGTTCGATGCTTGTTTCGGTGCTATATAGCTAGCCAGGCTGGCAATCGAAAAATGGCCTACCACCATGTTTTAACGACTGCCGTCCTAAAATGTCTATCGGGTCTGAAGCACAGAAGCTCTCAGTAGTAATGAACACTAGCGGTCACCCATCCAAGTCATAACCGCAACGTAGCGTTACTTAGTCGATCGGTTAAGAATGACTAAGTAAGCTACGCTTCAATTGCTTCAGTAAAATATCTTTAAATATACCATAACATTATATTCGAAGTAAAATATAAGATGTACTTATATATCCAGTATCTCAGATATCATTTGGTTGAGTTTTCATCTTCGGCAGTTACGAAAGATGAAAATTGAATACTCGGAAAGTACTCAGTAAGTAGCTCAAAGAAGTTTCTCGAAGCAATCTAAAACATATTATTCAAACAACTTGTACGAGCTTAGCAAGTTTCTTAGATATAAATAAGACTTCTTCTATCAATTACTTTGATAAGTTTGAAGCCTATTATGTCGAAGTGCCTCATCCCTGGCTAGGCAATGCTTGAGCCTTAATTGGCTTAATCTCTTTCAATTTAGATATCATCAGTCTTCCTCTATAATATTACTTACCATACTCGTATGTTATAACCTTGCTGTTTCCATGTACAAACTTGGATATCAGGTTTATATCAAAGTCTATATAAGGCCTAATAAATTTTATTTCAGATCTATTATCAGGTAACAATACCGTTATCAAAAAAATATCCACATATTTGCAACTTCGATATCAGTCTGTAGAAAGCTTGAGAATATTCGTATTTGAAAATTGAAACCGAAAATATTATTATGACAACATAACATTCAGGGTGTCTGGTCACGCATGTCCGACCCAAGATCGCAGCCCTCTACAAGCGACACAAGAAAAGGTCACCGCTTTTCTTTTGATATATCGTCGTGAAACTTTTCAAAGGCGGATTTGTGTAAACATTTTCCTTCGCTCGCGACAAAAAAGCAAAGCGTAATAGGCCCATGAAGGTAGATAATGTCTACGCAACGGATGCTATTTTTAGCTAGAAATGATTTCCTCACGCAACTCGTAAAAGGTTATTTCTGCTTGAAACGCAATAAAACGTGTCCCGGGTACAACGTTTTATCCCTCCGTTCTATCTTGGCTTAAAGTTACTCTCCAGTTATTGCATTTACTCGTTGAACTCGAATAAACACTCGCAAGAGGTCCTTAGGGATTGCTCCAATAATAGTACTTTCTCAGCCCCTCAGAACGACGATCATTGAAGGATACCATTGAGAAGTTTATAACAACCATTTCACAGCCAAGTACTTATCCAAATAAAAGATATCAAATCCTTGCGTTTTAAGTATTTTTATTCTAGAGATCGTATAAGATTAAATCAAAAACATATTCATTAAACTTCATACATTTATACATTTTATTATGATGATCCCAACATTATGTATAATTTTTTCAGCGCGTCCTGGTCATTATTGTTGAACAAATGTTTATTACGGCGTTTATAAAATATATTTTTGAAATTAAATGTGTCACAACTTTATTTTTACATTAGTGAAGACGTTTCTAGATGTTCGGAGAACCTTTATCATCACAGACACAATATAAATATAGTGATCACGTCGAAGCAATAATAGAACTGTGAGCCCACGCAATAAGACCGCTGCTGAAACTATTTTATCTTCGATGACCTGATCCACATCATTATAGCAAGCCACTCTTCCATCGAATAATACCTTTGAAATACATTAGTAGTTTCTTACATTATAGACAATTGATATGTAGATACGAATATACATTATACTATTTATATTAACTGTAGTTTAGCAGTTAAAATCGTAGTTTCTAACTTTGCCTATCGAAAGAAACTGGTTAGTGAGAGGTTTAACTTTGATTTAATGAAGTACATAATTGATAACACCGTTGCGTTAGTAGTGCTGAAATTTAGGCTAATTCTTCGAAATAATAGGCTTACAACAATGCAAAGGATTAGGACTCTAATATTCTAAACAAAACATTCGCTAAGCTCGTACAAATTGTCTGATCCATTTGACATGATTAAATTTATTAAGTATTATTATAAGTATAGATTATAAATTCCGAAACTTCTGCAAATTGTTACATTACCTACTATGAGGACTTTTTGAGTCTGTCATCCATCATAGTACAACCAGCTAGTATTTTGACTTTGTTTGACAGAGTTGGTACCAAACACGGTTTGTAGGTACATGGGCGCGCTCGTCGGTACGTGCTACAGCATTCGTACTATGGCAAATATCTAACGAGTCCAGAATGCGTTGATTTCTTTGAAGAGAATATAATTATAAACAATCATAAAGTCCTGACTGTAGATAGCTACGATTGATTTGCTAATGTATACATTTACATAGATACATAAAAAAAACTTTGAGATATGGACAACCTGAATATCCAGAGCCAGACTACAGTACCTAAGGTGCATCAGGGTAAGTTCGGACAGATTTCAGGCTATTCGTAGAGTGTTTAGTAATACATTTTTTTTCTCGTTTCTTAAAGTAGTTCTCCATTTGCAATGCTTTGTATAGTGTTTATTAATAAAAATACTACAAGTTCTTTATTTTTTTTAACGTTTAACTTAAACGATAGCTCAATTATGACTTTGTGAAAAACGAATATGAAGTTTAAAATACGACGCAAAGATCGGACGTCCGCATGGTAAATTCGGACTACTATATAAAATCGCTTCTGTAGCCAATATCATAAGGTTGACGTGAAAAAAATATTCGTACTTAGACCATGAAAGTGTTCGAAATTTATGTATTTGTTTTGGTGTCACACTACACACAACCGGCGCAACGCGGCGATAGTCGCGGACCGAAGCGAGGGAAGAAACAAAATGACGTTTCGCGCCATGCTGCCGGCAAAAAGATATGCCTGCAGGAAAAAAGTTATTTGATTTATCCGGACTTCCCCTGTATCCGAACTTACCCTGATGCATATAGGCATTTAAATCTCGTAGCCCTCAGTCAAATTACTCTTTTGGTTTATCTTTGCTGTCATTCAAAATTTATTCAAGGTAGATACATAAAATGGTGGACAAAGGTAGTGTCTCCGAAAACTATCAGAAAGAAGCATATTTTTAATCACCCCTCGAAAACCTATATTATAAAGGCGTAATAATAGGTTATTATATTATCTATTTTAAAAGTGGTAAAAGTTTGACAAAGAGTGTTACTCTAAAATTAGTTTAGTCCAGGTGTAGGTACTAATCAAAAACCAACATGGTTTCGGTAGATTTTATTTACTGGACTCTAAAACAAAAATAAATATAAATCTGTTTAGAATACAAACATTATTTCACACCTTATGCGACCCATGACAGTTCTGAACTAATGAGAGTTTTGACCTTCAGAAGTAACTTTCACAGTTTTTGCAGTTAAAAAACTTTTACTACGTTTTTATAGTACATTTCGGACTAATATTAGTCCGAAATTTACTATAAATTATTCATATAAGTCCTCAGTAAATAGAAAATTGGAGCGGTACACGAGCACTTCTCAAGTGGTCACTTAACAATATACAGCGATCTCCTTGAAAGTTCCACTTACAAAATCAATAATAAATTCACAGCACAGCATTTATCGATCAGGTTCATTACCAAGTTCGTGTTCGTTACCTATTTTCAAATGATCATTAAACATTCCGACACATAAAACTAACGGTCGTGTGCATTTCAAACGAGATTTGTAGATGTAAACATGGCGTAGGTCCAATACCTTTCGTTATTTGTAAACATATTCTCTAAATGTTCATGATTTGTTACCTGTTTGTATCTACTCTATATAGTCTATCATTGTTTTTAACCTACTTCAAAAAAGGAGGAGGTTCTCAATTCGGCTGTATTTTTTTTTAAAGTTTGTTACCTCAGAACGTTTGTCTGTGTGAACCGATTTTGATATTTTTTTTTGTGAAAAAGCTTGTTGTTTGGTCCCATTTAAATTTCATACAAAAGTGTAAAGTGTGAAAGTCCAAGCGTGCTCCTAAAGCCGCTAGTTGCGCAACTTCCGCCCCTCCCGCCAAGGCACCCGCTAAGGCCCCCGCCTCCGGCAAGAAGCCGACCCCCGCCCCGCGCCCCGCGTCTCCTCCCTCCGCTCCGGCCACCACTGCCGCGTCCTGAGGGGACGCGAGCGCCCCCTCAGGACGCGGCAGTGGCAATGGGACATGCTGTCCCGTTTAGTTTCGGATCGTGGGATCCATTATACTAATGCCCGCTCCACGCAGCAGGGCATTAAAGTCCAAGTGTCCACCATTAGCGACCACAGAGCGCTAACAAAGCTCCTCCGTAAAGAGAGCATAAGTTTTCACACTTATGCGCTCGAAGAGGAGAAAGTCCTCCGCGTTGTCATCCGCGGTGTGCCCAAGGAGGTACATACCGATTCGGTATGTGCCGACCTGAAGGCACAAGACTTCCCCGTACATGCAGTTCACCGCATGTACAGCGGGAAGGACCGCAGTCCCTACGATCTAGTACTCGTAGTACTAGATCGTACACCTGAAGGCAAGGCCATTTTTAATTTAAAAAAGGTCTGTGGCCTCTCAGGACTCGATGTCCAAGCCCCATACAAGAATGGGAGTCCCTCGCAGTGCCATAACTGCCAACTATACGGGCACGCCTCCCGTTTCTGCTTCGCTCGCGCTAGGTGCGTTAAGTGCCTAGGCGATCACGCGACAGCAGCGTGCACTCGCACCCGGGACTCGCCGGACCCACCCAGTTGTGTCCTATGCGGTGCTCAAGGGCATACCGCGAATTACCGTGGTTGCCCTAAAGCACCACGAGTGAACCACAGGGTGGCAAGGCATAGGCCGACCCGTCCCTCTTATGACCGCTACCAACGGGTAAGCCCTAAACTAACGGTAGTACCTGCCTCACAGGTAATACCCGCGCCGCTCCCAGCCCGTAACGCATGGTCTAAACCACCCAGTATGGTTAAGACCGTCGCTACCGCCCGCGCCCCGGCCCGCGCGCCCGCGCCCGCTCCCGCACCCGCCCGCGCCGCGGCCCCTGCCCGCGCACCGGCCCCGGCTCGCCCCGCGCTCCCGGCACCCGCTGCCAACACCGTTCGCGCCCCTCCCCGCGCCGCTTCCCGGCCACAAGCTCCCCCTATGCCATTGATGGCTGCCCCTCTTCAAGAGGCAATCAACCTAGTCAGCGATTTGGCTATGTCGGTTGACATCAATGAGGTACAAGAGCTATTCCACAAGATGCAATACGCTCAATCCCCAGCGGACGTGATCCAATACACATTGGAACACGCAAACTTACTAAGCGCCCTTAAGCGCTTCGTCCCCCAGGCCCCTCCCCAGTACAACCACTATGGGTAGTACAACCGAACGCACGAAACCGTACTCAGTTTCGTTAGCGTCATTTAACGCTGACGGCCTCTTCAGACAACGTGACCTCGTCCACGACTTTTGTTGTACCCACCTTATCGATATCATATGCGTGCAGGAAACCTTTCTAAAACCGGGGAAGGCGAACCCTAGGTTTGCCAATTACAGAACGGTACGTGATGATAGAGTGAACTCCCGTGGGGGAGGCACTCTTATCTATTACAAAAGGTCCCTGCACTGCATTCCCCTACCTACCCCGACTCTTGTTAATATGGAAGCATCTTGTTGCCTCCTAGCTATGACTGGTCATCAACCTATAGTCATAGCGTCCTGTTACCAAGCTTGCTCCAAGCCGATCGTCCGAGCTGACTTAGAAGCCTTATTCTCATTAGGAAGCGCCGTCATTCTGATTGGCGACTTCAACAGTAAGCACATCCTATGGAATTGTAACGTCAACAATCCCAAAGGTATTGCACTTGAAAACCTAATCGCAGAACTTAACTTTGACATAATTGCGCCCACTGAGCCCACTCACTACCCTTATATGGAAGACCACCGATCTGACTTGCTTGACATGGCACTACTCAGAGGCGTAACACTCCGGTTACGCTCCATAGAAGTGGTTCACGAGCTTCACTCTGACCACCGACCCATTATACTGCGACTAGGTCCCGACCCAACGACTGACCTCCCCCGCCCCACTAAGACGATAGTGAACTGCAAGCAAGTAGGCGATGCCCTAAAGGCTATCAGTTCACCGGACCTTGACAAGATCCCTGACGACATCCTGACAAAAGATGACGTAACCCTTGCGATCGATTCGTTCACCAATCACCTCTCCACCGTAGTAGGTGCATCTGCAAAGGAGGTCATAGTGCCGGACGACCGGCGCCTTGTCATTCCAGCGGATGTGAGACGATTGGTGACGGAGAGTAAAGCAGTGACCCGACATTACGACTCTTACTCCAGTAAAGAGAACAAAACTAAGAAACGCCACTTTGAACGCATGGTTCAAAGTCGCATGTCTGAGTTGCGTGATCAACAATGGGGCGATAAACTTTCAAACCTCGTGCCAAGCCACCATGCTTACTGGGACTTGGCGCGAGGTTTGAAAGGAAGTAACCACAACGACATGCCTCCCTTATACAGACCAGTCCCACTAGTCCCAGCGTTCTTTGACGAAGACAAAGCTGAGTGCCTAGCTGATAGCCTAGAGGCTCAGTGTTCCCCTAACGTAGATCACGTTGACCAAGCTCACCTCGATTCGGTGGATGCTGAAGTCGAACGTAAAAGCTCTGTGGTCACCTCTGAACTCCCACCAATCACTTTAGCGACTTACGCTGAGGTGGAGAGACTGATCAAGGCCCTCCGACCGCGCAAGTCCCCCGGTGCCGATGGCATCTCCAACAGGGTTCTTAAAACCCTCTCTCCTCCTCTCATCCATCTCTTAGTCAGCATCTTCAATGCTGCTATGAGCCACTGCTTATTCCCAGACACCTGGAAATGTGCAAATGTCATTGGCATTCACAAACCAGGCAAAAGCTCATCTGACCCCACCAGCTACCGCCCCATCAGCCTCCTCAGTGCCTTAGGCAAACTTTACGAGCGGTTACTTGCAAACCGTCTCCAGTCCCATGCTAAGGAACACCACCTTATCCCAGATGAGCAGTTTGGCTTCAGACCCGGACACTCATGCGTCCAACAGGTGCACCGCCTCACGGAGCACATCATTGAGGGCTTCAATAAGTACCCCAAACCCCAGACTACGCTAGCAGTCTTCCTCGACGTAGCGAAAGCTTTTGACAAAGTCTGGCACAACGGCTTGATCTACAAGCTATACCAATTTGGCGTGCCAGAACGTCTTGTGCTCATCCTACAAGACTTCCTTAAAGCCAGAAGCTTTCGCTATCGCGTGGAAGGCACCCTCTCCTCCCCCCACCCAGTCAGAGCCGGAGTCCCTCAGGGCTCCGTGCTATCACCTATTCTCTTTGCACTGTATACCAGTGACATCCCACGCTCTCAGCCCAAAGTATTCCTAGCCCAATATGCGGACGATACCGCCATTTACACCACTGGGTGGCATATCAACAGACAGTCCTATTTCGTAATGCAACGGGCCGTCACCGAGATCGGTGACTGGTTCCGAAAATGGCGCATCGCGGTCAACCCAGCTAAAAGCACAGCTATGTGCTTTACTGAGAAGACACGCTCCCCCTACCCGAAACCGCTTATTTTGTTCGACGAACCCATTCCCTGGGTTCCTAGAACAAAATACCTCGGAGTCACCCTTGATCGTCATCTCACCTTTAACGATCACATAACAACCGTCCGTAACAGAGCGGCCTTCATAATGGGTCGCCTTGGTCCCCTACTTCGCAAAGAGAGTAAAATGTCTCTTAGTAATAAGAAGACACTTTACACTGCCTGCATCCGCCCCATCATGACTTACGCATCAGTAGTGTTTAGTCATGCTAGTGAGGCCCACCTTCATAAACTTCAAGTCATCCAAAACCGTTTTCTTCGTAATGCAACCGGCGCCCCGTGGTATATCCGGAACACCGAGTTGCATTGCGACTTAAACCTTCCCTCTTTAGCGCAGTTCAATAAGGACTGCGCCCGCCGATACTTTGATCGAGCGCCCCACCACCCGAACCCATTGGTTGTCCAGGCATCGAACTACTCGACTGCCTCTTCTATCCCATTTTTCAAACCCCCCCGTCGCCGACCACGGCAGGTATTAGACGACCCGGATGACCCCATCGCAGCCATTACATTGGCAGCTTTAGCGTTATCCGTAAGTCGTCGAGGTAAAATCCCCAGGTGTGAGGTAATTAGAGGTCACACAATCAAACACCGAGCCCGCCGGCGAGCTCGAGGCAAAAACAAGGTCACGATAAATTGCTCTCCAAATAGTCAAAGAGTATTATTCAGTAGGGCCCAATTGTGCAACACTGCAGTTGCACAGAGGCATTTTGCTCCGATCCCCCCCATGTCTCTCGACAGCGAGACAAGCCGAGGTCCGAACCACAGTGGTGCCCTTGAGCTCGCTGTCAACCCCTCCTATAATAGCGGTACGTTTTCGGCGTCCGCAGGAGACGGAGGTAGAAAGCGCTTTTCGCCTTCTACGCCCGTCTCGGGAGAAGTGCCTTCGGCACTTCTCCCTCCCGGGCTATTGTAGGGCCAGGCCCTCGCCCAAAACCCGGTGGAGCTGGACGACCGCACAGGCGGTAGCCAGCATCTATGTCCTCCCTAAACAAAACAAATGATTAAGTTATTGCTAGATAGCAAAGTTGCCGCGAATGCTCGCAATTATTCGGTATTCGGCATTACTCGAAATTTATTTGATATTCGCTGAAAACTGAATAATAGCTATTATTCGGCATTCGGCGAATAGTCGTCTAAAATAAACTTTTATCGATCAAAAAAAACTAATGAGTTAAAAATAAGCAATTTGTATTATTTTCCTTAATAAAACAATACACAATATTAATTATTATCTGTAATATGTGCCTGTGCCTATCATATTCATGAAATTAAATTAGTTAATAATAATTAAATAAAAAAATGTATTACTACCTTACATATTTGTAGGTATGTATAACATGAAACAGATTTTTTTTACCTTATTGTTTTCTTTTCTCACTTCTTAGAATAAGTTAGAAATATTTTTAATGTGCCTTATTTATATCGAATAGTAATGTCGAGTTATTCGACTATTCGCCAAAGTGAATGGCGATTAATCGGTATTCAACTATTCGCTATAACAACTATTCGCGGCAACTCTACTAGATAGTATAGATAATGCACAAAACTGGTCATTACAGTCCGATAAACTAAGGCATCCAATAATCGGAAATAAACTTTTATACACATAAACAATTAGGTATTATAGAATCAATTCTGTGATAATCGTACAACATGTTCTTGTATTGGATTGATTATAATGTACCTACTCGCCGCAGATAAAGTGGAATGGAAAATAAAATAAGATATAAGTATCTAAAATTGTCAATTAATTTTATCATAATGTTGATTTTAGAGTTCCGTGCCCAAAGGGTAAAATCGGGACCCTATTACTGAGAATTCGCTGTCCGTCCGTCTGTCACCTGGCTGTGTCTCAAGAACCGTGATAGCTAAACAGTTGACATTTTCACAGATGATGAATTTCTATTGCCGCTATAACAACAAATACTAAAAATAAAATAAAATAAATATTTAAGGGGAGCTAACGGTGACAGGTAGACGCTTTAACTATTCGCCGAATATTTAGTTTTATGCTCTCTTTAAATATAATTAATTAAAATCAAATAAATAATTGAGGGGGCTCCCATACAATAAAAGAGGTTTTCGCCTTTTATTTGCTTAAAAGAATAATAATAAAAACAGATTGAAACTTGAAATATGCACCGAATATTTAGTTGTATATTGACTTTAAAAATAAATAATTAGGTAAGTTAAAATAAGTTAAATAGCTTAGGACTTTTAAGATAATGGTACGGAACCCTTCGTGCGCGTGTCCCACTCGCATTTGGCCGTTTTTTTTAACATAACCTCAAGCAGGAAGTTAAATATGTCACTCTTATAAATCTTAAGTGATTATCAAGAGACGCGACAACCGCACTTCATGAGCCTTACCTTTAACCTAGTAAGTAAACTAATCGAACTTAGGAGTTAAATGTTATTGGCTATAGATCCACGAATTAACCTGTCCGATGTCCACCGTTTGATACCCGTAACACCTTATCAACGGTAATACCGACTCCAGTCATATTTATTGGAGAAAGTAATTTCTCTAAGAAGACATAAACCTGAGTGGGCGTTAATTTGTGGCGCAATAACCATATAAAATATCTTTTGAGACGAATGTACTCATAATGTATGATATGATGTCTGAGACTATGATGGCCCAGTGGTGGTTACTGTCGACTGGCATGCAGTTGTCATGGGTTCAAACTCCACCAGAATGTCCTGATGTACGTCACAACCTGGTGGTATGGCATTAGCATGCTTCTAGCAACTGTCAAGTAGAAAATCTATGTCTTCTTATGAGCTAGTTTTCTAGGTCTAGCCTCCCATCAGCTTAGCTATTCTCATGCTTACAAAGGGTTAAGAAGGTAGAATGAGTTACCAAACAGTTACAAAAAGTTTTGGAAATATCATGGGCAAGATTTGCCAGAGCCTTTTACAATGTGAGGCATTTTCGGTTTATATATTTCCTATTTGTCATGCTCTCCTAGACATAAAATCACCATGTTCACGTTTTTCAATTATTATTTGAGTTCATCATAATATAACAAATTATTAAATATTTTTTGTATGATAGTAGCTATAAGACAAAACAGGTTTTAGTGTTATTCTCTAAAAGTATTTTGATTCCCCTTGGTTCTTATAACAAAACGCAGTGCACTTAGTGTGGGCCTCTTATTTATTTTTTCTATCGTATAACGATCTATATTTTGCACAGCTGATATAAGTACCTACAACACTTTGTTTTATCTATTACCTATAATGTCCACCGCCCACCTTCTATATGTATGTCGATTGTTATTGAATTAGCCTCGACATCGCCACCCCGCCTCGCAATTTACTGACCCTCAGATACTTTATCATAATTGCTTTAATCGAACCATATAATAAACAAACAATGATAGATATTTTAAACATTTGTCTGGTAGTGATATCATATAATTGTGTGTAGCAAAGTCAACGATAGACACTATCTTTATATATAAAAATTACGTGTCACGTTGTATGTCCGCGATGGACTCCTAAACTACGGAAATAATTTTAAATTTGTTTTGCAAACCGTGAGCATTTAGTCCAAATTGAAAGATAGGATAGCTTACATCTGAATTTATAGTCGTAATTACCCATGCGAAGCCGGGGCGGTAGTATTCATGTAGATTTCTGGACTCCGACACGGCTCATCCAGATTGAAGAACTGAATGCGATTTTACTTAGTTAGAGGCACATCTTATTCCAGATATTTTAAATCATGTCTTAGGTCGATTAAGCAAGTATTTTTTCTTATTTTTTCCATTCAAATTTAGATATTTATTACAGCCATACAGTACAAAGTGTCATAAAATTAAACTTTGTAGGTATAATAGGTACATAGATTGGTATGGACGTCGGGCACAGCAAATTAGAAAAGAGGAGGATAGGTACATAAAATTAAAGTAAGAAGAATTTATAAATAGAATGCTCATTATTTTATTAAAATTGAATGTTTTGTTTTTTATTTGCTGAGTAACCTAACTCCATCGCTCGAGAAGCCAAAGCCCTACTCAAACTGATCAAATTAACTTCTTCAACGATCACTATTATCACAACTATCACTGTTATATCTATCAGAGAGAGTTGCAAAAACCTCACATAAATTAATGTGAAGTTCATTGATACTATATCAAATTGCAACATCAATTGCGCAATACGTTCTAGAAACTATAATTGCGTAAACAATTGAACTATGCAATTAAAGAACACACATCCGCGCGTGTTCGGATGGCGAAAATTATTGCCATTCCTTTGGAAACTGTTTATATTACAAATATAACAATTACATACAAGGTACTCGTGTATGTAAATAATGAAAAGGGTGCTGTTCAAGGTAGACCGGAACAATGCTCCAATTCTCATTAATGTGAATTCCATACATATAGTATGTTCCTAATTAGAATTTGATTTTGCGAAGTAGGCACGCTTGTATTACTACAAATTACAAAAAGTTAACATACCTAGTCTCAAAAACATGTCAGCATCGATAATTACACAATCGGCTAGCTAAGCTGTCCATGGTTTAGACAATGTTGTTAGAATATATGTTCAATTTGGGCGTTTATTCATTTTGCTGTTTTATGGATAAGTAATAAAGATGTCCCCAATACATTTTTAGTTTGATATCCGTTGTTACGACCGAATCAATAAAAATAAAAGCAACATAGGACTTTTTACACGACTGTCCAAAAGAAGGAGAGAAATGTTTTCAGGGTTCATGTATGGTTCAACCGATTTTATTATTATATAATATGTCATTAGATTCGTCTTAATAGTCCAGGTGACACTGGGTACATAAAAAAGAAAAAAAAGCAAATTGACGTATGTTAGACGCAATATTTTTCAAAAAACATTCTCCCAAACCCATCGAGTGGAGTATCAAAATGAAGGGCTTTAAGAAACGATTCCATAAATATATAAAATTTACAGTTTTAATTTGAATGGAACGATAAAACGCATAACGAAAATAAATAATTTGCAGTCGGGTTTTTTATTTTTTAATTAATGTTTACTTGTTAACATTAGATGAGGGATGGGGGACAAAGAAATGAACATATAGTACATAAATTTCCTCAAAAAGACGCGAATCATCAAAAAGAAGAAATGGATATTTTTCAGCGCAACACTTGTGTTGACGAAAATGTTGTTTACGTAATATTTATAACATTGATTACCTTTGTATTTTATGAATGTCAATAAGGCCAAAAATAGAAATCGTAACGAAATATACAAGTATTTGAACAGGTGCTCTTGAATTGAGCTACATTTTAGGCAGATAAACAAGTAGACGGTAAGCTGAATTACTTGAATGTGAGCAGAATATTGAAGTGAAGAGAGTTCACTTTATTCAACCTAATAAAGTTGCACAACCGATTACTGACAAACTAAAACAAACATATTAGTCATGGAATAGATAATAGTAATGCGACGTTTGGCACTTTATTAATAACAAAATTTTGTATGAACTACTTACTAAGATTTTTTGGATTTTGCAAATGTTTGTTTCGATACAGTAAATCAGGCAATAGTTTTCCATATATTAAATAGAGTCCTTTAGCATTAAAATAATATGTTTTTAGGGTTCCGTACCCAAAGGGCAAAAACGGGACCCTATTGCTGAGACTTCGCTGTCCGTCCATCCGTACGTCTGTCACCAGGCTGTATCTCAAGAACGGTGATAGCTAGATAGTTGGAATTTTCACAGATGATGCATTTCTGTTGCCGCTATAACAACGAAAAGTTCGTCATGTGCAAGTCAGACTCGCGCACGTTAAAACAATAAAAGGTTAAGTCGAGGCAGTCAAAAATAATTCCCACGCTAGCTCCGCCCATGCGGCGCAACGATCCCCGCTGCACCGACCGACGCGATGTGCAGCGGCGCACGCGTCTCGCTTATAAAAATATTTGTGTACTTGATATTTAGATTCGCGAACACAGATACCATTGAGACGATTTCAACTTTTTTCATAATCTTATTCACGTGACGAATTTCGATACATAAAGTAACTTTGTATATACCGCAATTGATGTCACGTTTTTATTTTTATCAACATTACTAATATTTCTTAGTAAGAAATTGATTATTTGATTTACTTTCAAAAATTATTCTTTCGGTCGACAGTAGCTCATAAAACTAAAGTCAAGAGTTTTACTTTTTACAATACGATCATGTCTGCTCGACTTTATTGGTACATGTTATTATGTACGTATGTATTGGTATATATATATTATACATATTTAACTGACTTCTCAAAAGAAAGAGGGTTCATAAATTGACTTGTCTATTATTTATTTTATGTTTGACCACACATAACTTTTTTACTGAACCTTACAATTTGGAAAACTATTTATTTGCTAGTACAGTTTAACTCTTAATTGGTTTCATTTTAATTTCATCAACATCGGTCGAACGGTGTGCCAGTTACAGTCAACTTACTAAAAAGTAATTTGCCAAAATGCCTTGACGATCGCAGTGCTTCTAGCAACTAATGTAAGTGGCAACTATGAATATAGATGAAAGTTATTGTTAAATAGTGATAAAATCTATAAATAATATGTGAATAATAATCTCTCTAGTAAAGTCTGTAGTCATCAGTATATCAAATAACCTGTCAAAGTCAGTTACATGAGCACAAAATTGAGATCATATTGCACCGATATTAACCAGTGATTTCAGACTTTTGAATTAAAAACATTGTTTTCAAGTCTTTTTTTTCTTTGCTATGTTGTTGTGTCGCTGTCTCTGTGTTTATAGAGAAAACATATTGCAACAAACCAACATAAAGTGAGACAAGGGTCGGAATATGATGATGGTACATAACAGCCTAAACGGCACGATATATATTGATAAATGGGGGGTGTTTTTAAATTCTCCGTAGTAATAAAAGTGATTTCTACTGATTAAACTTACTAAAAAAAATTCATTACCACTTGGCATCCGCGTGGACGATAATTTATGAATGAATCAACATTGTTCTCAGTATCTTGGATTGCGATTAATCAGATTACACATCATTAGAATAAAGTAAAATACCATCAAATTGAATGAGCATAATATTATATTATATTCGGTGAATATGGGTACAATTGACCTGAAATAAATGGATTTGATTTGATTAAATATTAGTTGTGGGCAATATATTTTACCATGACTCGTCATACAAATATGAATTATAGATTTTCATAACTGTGCTACGGTACACGTTCCCATAATAATATAAAGTAGGTTGTTTTTTTATTGCTATCATATAATTTTTAACTATTAATTACTAATGTTGAAAATATATGTTCGTATACATCCTATTACGTTTTATTTTTCAGTTACAGTGGTAAACAGAAAGTGTTATTTTACTACTACTCTGCTTTTAGATACCAACTATGGTAAAAATTAGACCAACCAGATATAGATCTAGCCACAAAACAGCAGGATAAGATTTTTTTACCAAACTTGCAGAAGAGTCTATATACGCAATTGTAATGGCCTTAAACTTTGGGATATTAAAAAAAAACACACAACTGCAGAAACATTGTAGAGAACATGTTATACAAGCTTCTTTTAATGCAACATGGCAGACAAGTGGGTTAAGATGTATATAAATTAACAAAAAATCATTTATGAAATAAAAAATATATTGTTTTCAATTTATACAGAATTAATGATATGCAAAAGTGTACGTGAGAAAGAACGAGTATTGGAACGGAAAGACAAGTTTTTTTTCAAGTTTGCAGTCCCCCCAATCGTCACCCGTAAGACAACATTAAGTCAAGTCTTCTTTTTATGGCGGGAGGAAGTACTGAAGCATTTGCACTTTGATGTTGCAAGTCACCCTCGACAGCCTCCTCTTGATTTTTTCTTTTTCTAGAAGTATCCGCATATTCTTGATCCCGGATCATTCTTTTCTTTGGGTGGCGGGATCGACCAGAAAGACCAGCTCGGACAGAAGGCGGTCCATATAGAATGTGACTAGTTTTGTCTCCATTTTTTTCCTCCAAAATTCTTCATCATTTGTAGAATTTCTATTTTTAATTTGTTGTCTCCATACTACACGGCAAATAAGCATTTAGTTATATAACAAGTGTGCATTTAGTCTTCAGTTTGATAATATCAATCAGATTTTTTATTGATATATATACCTGCAAAATACATTTTACAGACAATCAGTTACCTGAAGCCTTCAGAAAAGCTACTGTACATTTCTGTTTGTCTGACAATCAATTTCGCACAATTTGTTAGAATGTGTAGATATAATTTGTTAAAAGGTAGAAGTAAGGATAAATGTCGGGAGAGCAGTCGAATGACACCTGTAAAAAATCCAAAATGGCGATTTCAAGACGGTCACCATACAAACTGCTCGGCCCCTGCTGAAGCTCGGCCTTCAGAAAGGGGGTGTTCGGAATATAAATAAATGAATTTAAATACATTAATTCAGATAATTTGCACGTCAGATTTTTGGCACGTCAAGAGTACAACATCGCTCTTTACCATCTATCTAATACCCTAATAACCGAAAAGGGGGCGAAGGCGAGTATAATACATATCAACGATGGCATTCGCAAAGGGGTATTGCTTCAGATAGGAGGTCGGCCATAAAATTTAAGTCTTACTCCGCACATTTATGTGTGCGTTGTCTTTTGTGTAGGTACTCAGAAAAAATATATGGTTTATACCGACCCTACAGAGGTGTGACAAGTGCAGGGCGATAATTATGAAAAAAATTTTTTTTAGTGTTAAAAAGAAAATTTTAATGTATTTAAGTATACTTTTTTTTATTTAATTTTACCTGCTGCTCTGCTATTTTTTTTTAGATACAAAATAATTTTTAGCTTAATATAGGTAGTATAAAAAATATTTCCTTTACGAAATTTCCTGTGAATAAAATGTGCAAATTTAGCAATACTTTATTCAAAGAATTACTCACTTATTTTCATGTAGTGGAAGAACAGTCTAAACTTATTATATGAGATAGCGACTCCGACAGTTCTCCCTGTTCCAAGTGATCTCGGAATTCGACTGATTTATTTATTTCTTTCCTGAGAAAGAAGGTGCATTTTATGAGCACAGTCTATTTTAATATATATACACAATCTATTTATTCCACTCTATTATTTTTGTATAAATCGATACTTATATGTACATGTCTAAGTGATAAAATGTATATTTAAAAGTATACCTATGCAGGTGACTTTACTTGGTAGATAATCTCTTGAATATATACTTACTTGCCTGATTCTGAATATTCTTTCATTGATATAAATCTATATCTAGTCATAAACAATGTTCGATGTTTTATTGCGATATACCTACCCACCAAACCAAATGCTTTGATTTGCTACGCTTGTGCTATTATTATTTAGCAACACTCAACTCCATTTACGGTTGAACGGCAGCTGTACTTTAGAGCCAGATAATTTTAGTTTACACCTATTTGGCACCTTCAACCATATCACTTACCATCAGGTGAGACCATAATTATACATATACTAGATATTATTATAGTACCTTACTAATCATACTTAGATTAGTACGACATATAGTTATACATGTCTAAGTGATAAAATGTATATTTAAAAGTATACCTATGCAGGTGACTTTACTTGGTAGATAATCTCTTGAATATATACTTACTTGCCTGATTCTGAATATTCTTTCATTGATATAAATCTATATCTAGTCATAAACAATGTTCGATGTTTTATTGCGATATACCTACCCACCAAACCAAATGCTTTGATTTGCTACGCTTGTGCTATTATTATTTAGCAACACTCAACTCCATTTACGGTTGAACGGCAGCTGTACTTTAGAGCCAGATAATTTTAGTTTACACCTATTTGGCACCTTCAACCATATCACTTACCATCAGGTGAGACCATAATTATACATATACTAGATATTATTATAGTACCTTACTAATCATACTTAGATTAGTACGACATATAGTTATTTTATAGCTCCATTACAGTACTATAGGAACTTAGTTGGCATATAATCTCTTAGTTCGGTAGAGATAGTATGTTTCATGAATAGAATAAACACCAAAACACAAACGAATATTAAATTTGCATAGGTGCAGTAAAAAAAAACTGAAATATTATACGCTTTTGCCTCTCTCATAATTCTTGCAAAGTCTTTGAATCGACTCTTCTGCTTCCTTTTTTTATTTTTTAGTTATCTTTATTTCCCATATTGATTGATATACCTACCAAGATACGTATTTATACTGCACAGCACAGGTGATAGCGCGCGAGTGATAGGTCCACGTCCAACGGCGCACAGCGCGGCACTGAAGGACAGCTCTTACGCATTGATTTCATTTCGTAACCGTAAGCTAATAAGGTTGAATATCGAATCTTCCGATTGACCGTAATCCTGCACAGAACTAAAGGTCGTAAGTCTAAAACACAATTTAATTTATTATGAGAATACTAATAGCTCTAGGTAAATTTTACTTTTACAGTGGATAATAAACTACATTTCCTTTCTATGTGTATTTATTATTGATATGTATCTGACGTAGTTTCCAAGAAAAATCCAATAATTCAAAGAAAAGGCTTCATTTAAAAAAATTAAAACTATCGAGTAAATTTCTTTCAAATGTGTTTCTGTCTTAACAACGGATAGAAAAAGGTTTGAAAAATCAAATATTTAAGTTATCGTGTCGATTGCATATTTAAGTTGCTTAAAAAAACTAGTCGAATGAGAGTATTTTTTCCGCAGCCTCGTCTTAAAATATGAAGTCTAATGTTGTATATCTAATGGTACGGAACCCTTCTTGCGTGAGTCCGACTCGCACTTGGCCGATTTTTCATTTTCATAAATGATATCTTTTTCGACAAAGTTAAGTATATGATTTTTGGACGAATTAAAGTAATTTTATCAAATCTCTGTAATAAAAAAAGTCTTTTTTTATAAATGGATGTCATGTGTTTCTTAAGTTTTTAAAATATGTCCGTTTAACTGCTAAATGTTATTGTTATGTTATATTCACATACTTATTGCTTAAAATCACATTTGTTTACTTAACATACGAGTATCAAATTATCAAGAGCTACTTTATGTCAAAGATTAAGGGAAATTCTAGTCAGTGTAGGCTAGTTTGCACACAAACACATTAAACCCAATTAATTATTTTTATGGGCCTATAATTGCGACAACGAGGGTAGAAAAACCCTCATAAGGAGTAAGTCACATCTTACTAATATAAAAAGTTAATATACAAACGTAAAAATGTTTTTACCTGCAATCGCGAAGCATGTTTTGCTTTCACGATTTTAAAACATAATAAGATAATAAATTACTTTTCGTCTGATACCACTGCAAGGCGTACTGCAGGCAGCTATCGGCAGCTATAAAACTTTCATGTAGAGTTCTATTAATAAATGGCTGTTTAGCCCATTATTTTAGTGAACCGTACCGCGTTGGCGAGCATACTCGTAAGTACATGAAATACAGGCACGGTATTACCAGTAAGGTAACTCGATAGCACGGTTCAATTTATCATTTTTAAGGTACCGTACTAAAACGGGATTCTATTACTAAGCCTTGTCTGTCTGTCCGACCTTTAAAGGGCTGTACTATTGACACAAAGGTAGGTAGGGTAGGTAAAATTGGTAGCCGGTTTAAATTAATACAGAAAATGTGTTAGAATGGCGGGTTGGTGCGTTTTTTTCTTTTTACTCTATCGTAGAAACGATACTACATACAAGCGTAAAACTTGGAGTGATTGTAGTACAATATCTACCATATAATAATAAATGCTTAAAACCAGCCAAGTTCTAGTTGGAATCCGGTTGACGATCTTCATATGTATGAAAATATTAAAAATTTTTTGGTATGAAAATCTAACTCAAACTTAGTCAGTTTAAAAAAAAAATATTTAAATCAAGTGTCAATTCTAAGAATAATGAAGTAGTTGTAACATAATTAGAGTTATAAACTATGTAATATGTAATATTATTGATATTGTTGTAAATTAACGGTGCTAAAATCTCGCCTGTGGGCCTTTTGTTTCAAGCCAGCAAGTTTTTCGGGCTATCCGAAAGGTGAAAGGCTCCAAAGCTGAAATCTCTGCATACACATTTTTATGCATATCTACTTACATAATTTTCTCTATATCTTTGCTAGACTGCTAAAGTGCTTTAATAATGACATTACATGCGTAAGCCCCGCAGTACCATGATTCAGAGCAGTTTCAGACTCCGTGTGATGATTTGTGTCTATTAATAACCTACCTTATAAATTTTAACGTTTATTTGGCTTAGGGGAAAACTGGCCTCTGGGCCGCGGTCGAGTTTACACAGTCTGGACTTAGTAGTGGTAAGCTGGGCTGAATGTACGGGCCAGTCTCCCACTCAGAAATTTTACTATGGTAAACTCGGCCCAGGGCAGGTTTTCAATAGAAATACGGATAAAACGTATCAAAAAGAGGGTTAAATTTATATTGAACATATTTTGCGCCTGTTACGAGTACATTATTATCATAAGTTTCATTTTTGAAGCGCTAGTAGCAGAGTTTGCTTAGCCATTCTTAACTGATCAGCAAAGCTAAGCAACGTCCACCTCGGTCATAACTTGGATGGGTGACCGCTAGTGACATTAGAAGGTACTGAGCGTTTCCGTGCTTCGCATGGCATGTAAAGCCGTCAGTCCCGGTTGTTGTCTTAAGATGGCATTCATTGTAGCTTGGTGGCAGTGCAATTTGCGAATGCCCGATTAGCTACCACCCTCAGGTAGAAAAACTGACGCAAAGCACCTTATAGTGTGTTCCGGCAGCTGTCTTTGAGAGCCAGTAATTCTAAGTTAGCCTGAACAACATCCTCGACCTCATAATCACTTACCATCACGTGAGATAGTGGTCAATGATTAACCTATGAGGCATAAAAAAACTTAACCAGGAAATTGCACTTATTAGAATGATGATCCAATCTGTTAATCGAATGGTTACGGAAATACAGATAAAATAGGTACTTTCTGCGCAAAAGAGGGCATACATTTTGCAAATATGAGGAAAGAACAAATAAATTGCTTCCAAATTTATTTGTGCTTAGTTTTAAAAAAAATATTTATTTGCTTCTCTTTTAATTCGCTAAATAATAAACGAGTTACAACTTTACAAATAATACAAAAACTAATAATACAATTAAATGAGAATATTAAACAGTGTTAATTTTTTTATGTGATTTGTTGACCAAAGTTGTTATTAAAAAAAACTTGGCTCAAGTTTAGATTATAAAACATCGAGATGGGAGTTTTTTTTTTATAACTAGGTTATACTAATATATGCCTGCACGTGTAATATTAACTTACCAAAACAAATAGTTTCAATAAATAATTAAAAAATATACATAAATAATTTCACAATGTTTGACACTTTAACAGGACATTTTGTCACGAAACGTTCTGTTTCACTTATTACGGACGCGTGCTGTGTTTCGTTTCCCTAATTTTATGTATTATATTAAGTTAAGTAGGTAAATAATGTTCTTCTGATTGTTAAATCCTAGGTTATTAGTGGATTGGGGTATGTTGAAAAATGAGTCACAGATCCGACACAGAGCACGCCAATTCCGCATTAAAAAATGCCTTGTCAGAAGCTCGCTATGGAGATCGTGAGTGGAGCAAGCCCGTGAGGCCAAGTGGAGAGAAGGTTGAGTGAAACTCGACTCTGAGGGGCCATATAGCGAGGGTTCTGTCGAGAGTTCATAAAAGAGTCAAATTAAATCATGATAAAGTAGCATTTTTATAATAACAGAGAGGAAATAAAAAATAATTATATCTATTGAGAGGCAGGGCGGGGATCACGACTTCTCCTTCACAAGGGGGGTTCCCCCCCTCCCGCGGGTGGGTAAGACCCTCTACCCCCACCCTCCTTAAATTGACGTTTTATCAACTAAACCAGAACCAAAAATTCGCCCTTATTTATCCTTGTGATAACAATGTATTTACATACTTGTTAAAAATCTGTTTATTTAAATAAATTTATCTTACCGAATTTTATTCTCATTTTCTTTTTGTGTTCATTTTCATTAAATCGCGGCTAAAACCATTATAAACATATTGAATCACAATTCCAAAAGAAGATAGGTGCAATTTTTTTGTTTAAAGCGAATTAAACTTATTGATGGTAATGTACTCATAATAGACGCAAAATATGTATAGTATTAATGCAATGGGTTTCTATTGAAAACTGCCGTGGGCCGAGTTTACCATGTTAACATTTCTGAGTGGGAGACTGGCCCTTACATTCAGCTCAGTTTACCACTACTAAGTTCAGAGTGTGTAAACTCGGCCGCGGCCCAGAGGCCAGTTTCCTCCTAAGCCGTTTATTTCTGGGTCCTACATGGACTCACCTAATAAAGCTTACTTAAATGTCCTTACTAGTACTTACATTATATTGTGTACTGTATATGCATGAAGTACACGGAGTCTTTGATGCTATCGGGTACTTCCGGCCGCCTACAATGAACACCGGAAGCGACGGCGCGTGCGCTCGTGCGATCTACCCGCTTTATTCGCTGTTTTGTTTTAAGGGCCATGGCGTACTTATAACTTCGATGGCTGATAACATATTGAGATTGAATGATAAGATTTAACTAGTGAATAATGTTTGTTTACTAGCAATTGTTGGTAAAGAGAAGTGAATTTAGGCTTCATTTTAGGGAGGACAAAATCTTGTCCACTCTAATCCAAAAAAGACATATATATGTGCATCTTCTACGGAAAAAAAACCATTCGTCTCTGCGCCGCAGTTTCAAGGAACACCTCTGACCATATCCAGGGGTATCGGGATCCTTGGCGTCGACATAGCGAATGACGTGCAATTTCGGGATCATCTGGAGAGCGAAGCCAAATTTGCCTCTAAAAAGCTTACGAGTGCTAAACCAGTCCAAGCAGTATTGCACTCCATCTATCCAGGTTGCGCTTTACAAAGCGCACATCAGACCGCATATGGAATACTGCTCACATCTAAGGGCTGTGGCATCCACTTACCAGACCGAACCCCTAGACTCCATCCAAGCCGCCACCGCGTTGACGTCTATAGGCAACGGAGACCACTTTCCATCAGATGGGACGCCTGCTTGTCTGTCTAATATACAATAAAAAAAACTTGATCCTGAAGCCTACATGCAATCATTCGCTTATTTAGTACCTCGGTAATAAGTTTGATAACTATATATTTATTCTTCCTTGAAAAAAGAATTTCGCAAACTACAATACATGTCGCTTATCAGCTTATCAGCTCTTTAGCAGGTGTCGATATTGTATTCTCAACAAAACACATGCATTACGCCCGATTGATAGCAGACATTTTATTGAAATGTGCAAACGTGCCTTATTTGTTAATTATATATTACTCTTAAATAAAATATCAAAACTATCCGAGAGCGCGAGTTTCTGTGGAAGCTTAGGTATTTAGAAATTTGTAATAAAAAGAATTCACAGCATTACTTGTTTGTGTTAGACCTGCATATAGGGCCAGTATAGAAGTACAAGTATCTAAACTGAGACGATAATTTCCTATCTTCATAAAATTTGGACGGTAATTCATAAGAATATAATCCTCAATGATGGTATTTATGGTGCATAAAATCCAGAAGATTTCTGTGTTGTATTGAGTACACGTTGAGGCAAACTAATAGTAATATTTAGCTTAAACATTAATTAGAATGCTGACAGACTACCATGTTTTAATGGTTTATTTTCCTTGTAACACTCCCTACAATTCTTTTCTTCCTTTCTAAATGAGTTTTACGAACAGCAATTAAACCTTTTACGATTCGCTTTCCCCTTTGTGTTTGTTTAGCTCGAATCTTTGTTTTTTCTTGAGGCCTTCATTTCCTTCTGTTTCACGGCTTTCTTTTTTCATAATGGTTGGTACATGTCGTATTCTTGGGGGTGATTCCTGTTTTATAACACTTGTATTTTTGTCTTCTATGTTACGAGAATACCCGTTATTGCTGCAGGATTTTGTTAAACATAAGTATCACGACACACTATGTTTTTGTTAATCGCTGTCTTTATTTGAGACTTACTCAAATCATTGTAGAATCAATATTTGATATTTGTATCCGCGTAGTGGTGCATCACCACTGCATTTTCTGTTAACTTCATTTATTTTTTCCTCATATTTCAACGAATTCATTTCATGGTGCGCTCGAATTTTGCTTTTGACATCTGTATACGCTACCACAACCCACCAAAACACTCATATTGATTCAAAACGGTCATTTCCTATAATATAACCAGCAGCAGTATGTAAATGCACCAACAACGCTCCATTGACTTCCCCACTGGCTCATTGTTAAACTGCTGACGGATGCAATCAGTGGGTGATTTACTGTTGTATGCGAGTATGGGCGGAAATTATATGCTTTGTTTTAAGGTCACAGACACTGCTTATAATTGAATCACTGTAAAATATTCTGGAAACATTCTGCGTTGACTTGTAGGTATCTAAATGCTTTCATTGTTATAGCTGTAGTCTACAATTCTACATCTACATTTCTACACTAATATTATAAAGAGGAAAGATTTGTATTTTCGTATGTAACGAATAAAGTTAAAACTATTGGACCGATTTGAAAAATTCTTTCACCATTAGAATCCTACATTATCCCTGATGAACATTGGCTATAGAATATTGTAATTTTTTTAATATTATAAATGATAGACAACGAAATCAAACTCATATGAAATGCTGTTATTGATTCACCGCGACACAATACTGTAGTCGTCTTGTTCCATTGTTTCACACACCATGGTTACGCAATGTGGTGGTACATCCTGCAACATGTTGACACTCCATTCCAACTTCAACCTTACTGCTTTTTGATATAGAGGAGAAAGCAAGATTTTTGCTTGCAGTAAATACGACTTTAATGCTGTTATAGCATGAGCACGTTTCTAACGTAGACTATATTTAAGAGAGTAAATGAACCCTTATGGTAATAAAGAATAAATTGAATGCAGCTTCAATTAAACTTATTTACTCTCTGTGGCAACATAGAGTAACCATTTGATAAGATTAACGGGTAAATGTATCGTATCATCTATTAGGTTAAGGAAAGCATAGCATCGAGCTATTTAAATTCTAGGTCTATGATTTGCACGAAAAGTATATATGAATTGTTTCCATTCGGCTGCCCTAGATTGATTTTTAACAACGTAGGTAACTCTTGTTTGAGTAGATTATGCTTTACTTCACTTCATGGCCGACATGTTTTGTATAGGGCTTGATTTGACATTATAGTTTTAGATTTGTTTTCAGCGACGTAGGTAACTCGTGTAGGTATTATGATTTTCTTCACATATTGCGTTATTTTTACATTATAGTTTTACTCTTAATATTTCGATTTGTTTTACACCCACGCGTTTTCCAACTTATTTGAATTCCAAATACGAGTAACGAGGGATCACAAACGTAACAAAACCAATCCAACCTGATACGGTATTTTTATTTAATTCCTCTCTAGTGACAGAATTGAAAATGTATATTGAAAGCTGATAGAAATGTATTCCAAAAATATCTCGGTCTGAAAATAAAATGACTGCGTAGACAGGAGGTAGGTGACGACTTGGCAACATTTCTCAACGTCTGGCTCCTGATTAATCTCGTTAGAGCCCTCTGTTCTATTCATCTGGTTCTTTATCTAGTCAACATTTATATCCTCGAAATAATTAATGTTATGCTTAAGTATTTGAAACAAATTTCATTTCTTTTATTAATTTTCAGTTCCATGTATTGGTTTATTGAGTAAATAATGCACGTATCTGTTGAGATTTAGGTACAGTATATTATACGTATATACATATGGGTAGCTACATAATGCATATTCATACCAGTAAGGTAAAACTTTCTGGTGGCAAGATTCCAGAAACTAGAACAAAATTTGTACTTAGATACATTTCTACTCTTAATTACTGCTTCTTAAAAAACATAGTAATATAATAATAATAATAATAACATTTATAATATCTACTGTGTCATACTATTCATACAAATTAAATACTATACTCACATCTTTTCATTAGACAAAAAAGACAAGAATAAAAGAGTTAATTAACAATAGGAAGTTGTTTTAATTGATGACAGACACGATGCTTGACTAATTTAGTTCAAAAGAGACTGCAGATGGACATCAAGAATAGCATACTGCTAAAGTGACACGTCCTTGTAAATGTTTACTTAAATTAGACAATTGTTGAGATGAGGAAGTCTGATAAGTAGGACAAAATACACCTAGAAATGTTAAATCAATATTCGTTACCTCAAACAAAAAAATTGTTTCAATAGTTGTAATTAAACAACTTCATTTTTTCTAGACTAGATGTATTCAAAGTGTTTGAAATTAATTTTAGATTATACGACATTTATTAATCAACTGTTTTAGGCTGATATTATTATGTATAACAAACTCAAAAACCCAAGAACGGAACTGTGAAAGTGTCTAGAAGTAAGTATTATAGCTAATATTGAAACTGTAAGTAAGCGGCATACTCTAGACGACATAGACGAAATTCTATGTTATACATGTACAGTAGCTATCAGATTTGTACAATCCGCTTCCACATTTAGATGTGACATGTTATCTACCGAAGCACTCTCGCCTGAAGTGAACGTAACGATCTGACGTGAGATAATCCAACATAACAGGGGATATTACATGAATACGAGATGGTGATACTGAAATACGTAATGGAAGGATTAAGTGCGGTTATAAATAACCCCAACAATTAGGTTATTTACCAGAATGTAACGTTACGTCTATCAATACTATAAATATACAATAGATAGGTATCCGTTAATGTAAGGATGAATGGGGAAAGCGTTTTTCTGTTTCAAGAATATGATGTGTAGCTATTCTGACGTGATAGTACCTACCAATCATAAGAAAATCGATAAATATCTAATAAAAAAAATAAACAAATGGTTTAGCGAAAATTGTCGTATTGATTGTATTATTGTTTGAGTTCAGTCCCTTTACCATCCACGATCACATCTTCACTTGCTATTATGGTTAAAGGAAAAATAGGTTTTAAAAAAAATTAAATATTACAATAATGCAGCAATTCAATATTGTAATATTTCAAACAAATCTTTTCATTCGTTCAAGCACAGAATAAATAATAGTTCTCGACACAGAGAATTCAAATATCTGAAAGTATTTGCAAGTAAATTTACTACAATCGACTAAGTTTAACGTTTAGATATTTAACTTTTGAAGTTGAAGAACAATACTGAGATCCAACTTTTCAATTTAAACTCTGTCTTTGAGGAGAACTTTCAAACTAAGGCTATTTGTATTAAAAGCAAAAACTCGGCATCATACAATAGAATGTACGTACAAAATATTATCATGATCTTCCAATCATGATCTGACTCTTGTGGGGTCGATATTATATGCCTCATAGGCCATATAAGAAATATATTTTTGCTAATAATAGAAGGAGATATTTGTAACAAAAATACTTTGGTTTTAATTCCAGCCACTTTCCTGAAGTTACTCTCCTGAAGAGTGCTAACGTTGGTAGCATAGTTTTCTGTGTCAGAAAAGAAATTATCCGAAATCGGAACCTGTGGCTTTTAGAAGCAGATACTTAAAAAATGTAACTGCTAACATAACACATTTAAATATGAAGGCTAATTAAAAAATATATATATACTTATTACAAAATCCATGGGCCCTATTCTGTAACAAAATGAAAATGGAGATAAACTTTACTTTATATTTTAAAAATGCCAATTTTTTTAACATGAACAATTTAAAATGAAGATCAATTTCGTTACTATTCGAATTACACTACAGGGCCACTGGTTAGCTAATATTAATGATTGAACCAAAATTTCTTTGTATAATTAAATTGATAAAGACATTCAGTCTAATAGGATATCAATTATATTATAATTTTGTTTACGAATAAACATACAAATTCATTAGTTACAACATTTTATTTGTTGTTTCCTTAATCAAAAATTTCTTCGTCAAATAATCAGACAATTTTTACAAAGATTTTTATTAATTTATTAATCAAGAACGTGAATATGCTTGTTTTAATATTAAACGTTCAAGTTAATCAAGAAAAAGTATAAATAAGTGCATAATTAGACGACGATAAGTCCTATGATATACAATTAAGCAAAAAATGTATGAGAAAGCAAATTCCACTGGACATTAATATGATAATATATCGCATGTCTCATGGACCGATGTACCGTAAAACTACATCCACCACTGAGCCGTGATCAATTATTTTTAACGCACCACTCCATATGTAGGGTAACCAATCACTCAGCGTGTTCTAACTTCTAATACTTCCCTTATAATAGACTTTTCGTAATATACTTGGTTTCTTGTTTCAGATTACCCGATCGTGAAGGACATTAAGGAAGTGACTTAGTAAGTTCTTTTATAAGAGAATATGTCACATTTTGCGTGGAATGCAATAACTTGCATAGGAGATAGATAGATAAATCTTTATTGAAAAACATTAACTATAAAAAAAACTTTACTTAACTTTATCAGTGATTATTACAAGGTAGCCAATATCATCACGAATATAAATCAATAGAATAAACAAATCTATCAAAAAAATTGCTGCATTAATAAAATATTATAAATTGTGAAAAAACACAGAACATTACACAGCTATGTTGAGAATATAATAAGAAACAACACAACTAGGATAACACATACCTTTAACATGTCAACCTAGTGATAACAAAACAAAACTGGCTCTGAAAAGGAATTATTATTAGGGCAGCATAAACCTTTTTTGAGCGCTCGTAGCGAAGTTTGCTTAGCCATTCTGAACACCTAATAATACAGCGTTTCCGTGCTTCGGAGGGCACGTTAAGCCGTCGGTCCCGGTTGTAGGTAGGGCATTTTGAGAATGCCCTTACTTGAGGGTAGTTCTTCCGGTATTTTACCCTTAGTCGCCTCTAATGACACCCACGTGAAGCGTTTAGTAAAACAAAGTTTAGTTCAAAACTAAATTTTGTTTTAGTAACATATATCAGGAAACCTCGTTAGAAAACAATAATTATTTCTTATATTAATAGATAATAGTGATATTATTTTTTTTCAAATTTAAACATGCCTGCGCCTTCGTTTTCTAAAATAGGTCACGGTTACGCTAGCGTCGCGTTGTTCGATTTCGGGAAGCCTGACCCTCTCTATGGAATCTCGTTGTGCGGAGAGCTCCGTCATCTTGGCTCTCAACTGAAAAAAATCTTCTTTAGAATACTTCTGTGTCTGACGAATAAGTTTAATAGTTAAAAATATTCTTCTGTATCTATATATTATATTCTGTACATATATCAACATTTTAATTGCGGTTATAAGGGCATACCTACTATAATATACTTATATGAATATTGGCACAGGTTTTCTTTACCAAATACTTTCTACAAATTATTAACCCGTTTCCCATTGCGATACCAAAATCCGGAGAGCTCATCGCGTCAAGTTGAAGCGCAAACATACGAATAAAAGCAGAACAATTTTCTGAAAATATTATTATTATATTCATTTTCAATTGGATCTTTAGATGCTTGGCGACAGATTTTCTACTTGAGGGTGTAGGTGCCCTACCACCGTGCTATAGTGACTACCATCCTAAAACAACAACCGGTACCGACGGATTGACGTGCTCTCCGAAGCACAAAAGCCGCTCAGTAGTATGTCACTAGCGGTCACCCATCCAAGTCACCACCGCGGCGGACATTGCTTAACTTAACGGCTAAGCAAACATCGCTACCAGCACTTCAAAAAGCACGGCCTGTTTTACTTTTATCCAGTTTTTAGCGTTCACTTTTTCACTTTAAGCTACGCAACCGCTAACATTTTTAAATTACAAATGGCGTCACAAAAATTCGTTTAAAAAACGAACAATAATGGAATTACAACAAAATTGCTTCAGCTGACTATACTGACATAGTTAAATATTGTGTTACGTCTTGCCAATTATAGGTAACGACACTTATGCAAGCGTAAACCCTTTGACTTGCATAATGCGTAATACCCATAGTAAGCGCCATAATGGTTAACGTATGTAAAAATATTAGGTCTAAGCACTAACCACAGTTTTCTCTTTATGTGTGCAGTTATTTTGTAACAGGTAGGTGTGAAACTTAAACTAACACAAGAAAGGTAAAACATGTAGATTGAATACCCAAGACGTTATAACTAGGTGGCTCGTGGCCCATGTCACGCATATTTATTTTTTGAGAGCCAGTAATTTTAAGTTAGCCTTAACGACATCTTCGACCACATCATCACTTACCATCAGGTGAGACAGTGTTCAAATGATAACCTATCAGACATTAAAAAAAATTTTTCTTGTACCTATGCCATTGTTTGGGTGGTTTTTTTAAATCATGAATCTTTATGATCTTTGTATATAGTTTTTCCGCGGGATTGTAAGTGTCCTGTTTGCTATGGAAGCCGGTAAATTAACTGGCACTTGAACTATATATGTTGCATATTGCATGGTGGTAGGGCATTTTACGAAGTTGCAGGAACACACCTGCAACTGACCTGTCGGGTGCTTGGCGACGGATTTTCTACTTGAGGTTGGTAAGCTAGACTTCGCAAAATGCCCTACCACCATGCAATATGCCATGCATTTTGCGAAGTCTAGCTTACCAACCTCAAGTAGAATATCCGTCGCCAAGCACCCAACAGGTCAGTTGCAGGAACACACCTGCAACTGACCTTGATAGCAAGTAAATCTAGGTTAGCCTGAACAACATCTTCGGCCCCATCATCACTCGTACCATCAGATGAGATGTGGTCAAAGACTAGCCTATCAGCTATTTAAATAAAAAAAATAGTCTTGGCTAAGTTGACGGAAAGACTCATTACAGCACCGACAGGCTTAAAGTATATGAAAAGTAAAGAACAACATCTGAACATTATGCACTCCTTATTTTCAGAAAAGGGTAAAAATCTGGAAAATGTACTTTTAATCTTGCGAATCGTAAACAGTGAGACACCTCTGCCTACATCTGGGCGTAGTTACTGGCGTGATGATGTGTATTTAACTGACTTTAAAAAGGAGGAGGTTTTCAATTTAGTTGCTTTTTCTTTTTTGTTTGTTACGTCATACCTTGTTGTTTAAAAGCTGAATTGGAATCTTTTTTATTTCAAGTTATACCTATACTTACTTAAAGTTTTTTTTAAATCGGTAGGTATATCTTGACAATCTACAAGCCATTGCTGGCAGTACAACTGCTCCAGCCCAGATTGATCCCATAGAAATTTCATCAATGTGATTTCAGTAATTTAGTTTTTGAATCAAAATAAATGGAAAAAATATGTCATCAAAACAAACCAAATTGCGTGTTTCAATGTTTTAAGAGGTGGAAGTCAGTTTTGTTTTTTTTTATATATTGTAATTAATCAATTAATTGTACAATTCTTGATTGGCTAACGGAATACAAATTAGGCAATATTATGAACTATCTCAAGAAATGATATACTTACGACATTTATTTATTAAATCATACGTCACTGTATGTCACAATTAGGGGTGCGTGTGAACATGTAGGCGGTAAATTCACACGAGAAACGACCAAATTATAAAGACCTGTGTTAAACTAAAACCTCAAATATACGTAAATCAGTTATAGGGGGTTAAAGGATCTACGTTTATTGGTAGTTCTCTAAAAGCACGGCTTAATACAGCGGTATAGCACATGTGCGGGATGTGGGAACTTTAGCTCCCGTGAGGGTGCAAAGTACAGTTACTATGCAGTAAATACGAGATTTTTTGTTATTTGAAAAACTAAAATAAGTATGAATGTTGTTAAACTCCTCCTGATAATGAGCTCAGAGAGGAAACTGCTTGTTATAATATTAAAAGAAAAGTAAACTATACATACCCTTGTAAGTAATACGTCATACGATTTTTTAACTTTTTTTGAATAAAATTTTTATTTTTTACCTTTTTTTAATAAGATTTTTTTACTTGCTTTATTTATTAAATCATAATATATTTTTATATATACTTATTATGATATAAAATTTCTGTGTGCTTTGATTAGTTTGCTAAAATATTTTTTTTTTTCCATTAGCCTAAGCTGATTGTAACAAAATGTAGCACAGGTAAAATTTTATGGCCTTATATTGTAACTATAAAGTTAAAATTTAAATAAACAAGCATAGTGAAAGGATATGAAATAATACCAATTGCTAGCTATACAACATTGTTAGTTTCAGGTATCCTAGTCAGAGCATAAAATTTTACAGCACCTTTTTTTATGCCTGATAGGTCAGCCTTTGACCACTATCTCACCTGATGGTAAGTGATGATGTGGTCGAAGGTGTAGTTCAGGCTAAACTAGAATGACTGGCCCTCAAGGACAGCTACCGAAACACACCTGAGGGTGGAAAAGACTTGTGAAAAAACTAAAGTATTCCTATGTGGAACAGACATTTAAATTAATATCCTTCCATAAAGATCACCAACGATCATGTAGCTTCTGGTGATCGGGTAGATAAAGTCGCTTATTTATTAGAATGGCTTTGCAGAGTGAGCCTTCTGTTTCTTTTTATACTGTGGTAGTGTTCGAAATTGAGCCCACGAGCGCACATACAGCACTTGGTTATTCATATATTTGTTGTTTTACTTCAGAATTTGTTCTATAATCAAAACAAATTTGAAATATGTTTTAACTTGTTACCAATATTTCAAAAACAAAAACTTTATAAAAACATATTTCTTTTATCTTAACCGTTATTTTTTATTTTTGCTTTTGTTGATATTTGTAAGGATATCCGCTACAACAACACATTATAGGAAAAAATCAAATAGCTCTTTTCATACCAACGAAGTTTCGTCATATTTTATATAATAAGAATTCAAACTGAAATTCTATACACAGATGTTTGTGAGCCTAATATCAATGCTTCTGGTAAGTATGCCAGATTTGTTTATTTTCTATTTATTTTATATCTAAATGTGGAAATAAGAATTCCCATACAAAAGGATTTTTCTGAATAATATAGATAATAATGTTGTCTTAGGTTTTCGCGATTGTTACACATAGTAATTAAACAACTTTATACGGTTTAAATCGCGTATATTTTTCATTATTTTATCACGACGTTTCAAACACTTTGCAGTGATCGTGATCACGGGGTGACTAATTGATTTTATTTGTCACAAGAGTTATTAAGAAATTATTTGGTCTACCGTCCGAAACCGTTTGAAACGTCGGGATAAAATAATTAAAAATATAAGCGATTTAAACCGTTTAAAGTTGTTTAATTAATATAGATAATACATAATTTTACGGTGAACTGGATAACCAGAAGCATAGCATATATTATATAACAACGTGGAATATTTTTTTTTTATGCCTGATGGTTATCCTTTGACCACTATCTCACCTGATGGTAAGTGATGATGTGGTCGATGATGTTGTTCAGGCTAACCTAGAGTTACTGGCTCTCAAGGACAGCTGCCGGAATACACCGTTAGGTGCTTGGCAACAGATTTTCAACTTGAGGGTGGTAGCTAGCCAGGCGGGCATTTGCAAAGTGCCCTACCACCATGCTGTAACGACTGCTATCCTAAGACAACAACCGGGACCGACGGCTTAACGTGCCCTCCGAAGCACGGAAACGCTCTGTAGTAATGTCACCAGCGGTCACCCATCCAAGTCATGACCGCGGCGGACGTTGCTTAACTTTGCTGATCGATTCAGAATGGCTAAGCGTGTTTGAACATTTGGTATTTAAAATATTACGAAACTATGTGTGGATACACTTCCTTAAATGTGGGATTGAAGGAAAATTGAAAAAAAAGGCACAGCGGCTGTTTGTGTACTCCTCTTTTGACTTTTTACCCCTTGCGACTAAAACGGAAACATATGTCTATACTGAAACTTAATAGAACTTCGAATACGTTACCTTACCAGGTACATTTAATAGCTTTTGATTAATGTCAAGTCAGCTGTGTTTGCCATTCAGAAACCTGCTACACCACCGGTTACGCACCGGAAATTAGAAGATGTAGGTAGCGAGCTCGTATGGTGTGTGCTAAATTGTATTTCCGGTAAATCTTCCTTTTTCTCCCCGCGCTTTTTGCAAAACAATCATTAGCTATCTTGCAAATAAATCTGTCGATCTCAAAATTTACAGCGCATGATAGGCACATGGTTATATATTCTCTTCACCCATCCGCTCTAGGCTAAAGAGGGCTTGATCAGCGGAAGCTCTTGCAGTTCCCTATAGTACTGACCAAGGCTTCTCGCTGGTCCAGTGGTAGGTAATAGATGGTAAGCTTGTACAAATAATCACTCATTAAATAGTCGGCTTACAAATCGGCAAAACGTATTTTAAATTATAATTATTTTAATGAATAGATTCAGGCGTTACTTTGCGGAAATCCATATTTAATAATAAATACTTTTAAAAGTATCCTAAAAAACATTAAATAATATTTAAATAAAACACTTAAAAAAGCATAAAATTATATATCTAGTGACAATTCCGCCTAATTTTCCTGTCATCTACGCGATGTCACAAACATCACGCAGCCTAACCGGAAGAATACCCGACTAGTTTCGCTTCTAAACGAAGCATCTTCAGGAGGTCTTGACTCACCGAGCGCACGATCGAGAATAAACGGCCAGCGTTGTTGTTGTTTAGGGAGGACAGAGATGCTGGCTACCGCCCGTGCGGTCGTCCAGCTCCACCGGGTTTTGGGCGAGGGCCTGGCCCTACAATAGCCCGGGGAGCGGCCAGCGGCTAAACACGCCTTTATATAGGCCCGATCGTGACTCACCGTTCTTTGTTGTAGCTTACAATTGGTAAAGATATACGTTTTTATAGTGATAATTACATAAAAAAGTTTTTGAATTGTTAACAGAATATTTTTTAAGTTATATACGGTATGTTTAGTGTTTACAAATATGAGAAATGTTGAAAAATATAATAAACAATATTAGAAAACTAGTTTTAAACTTAATATTATGAAAGGGTCGCAGAGTGACGTCAACACTGGTTCGGCGAGTAGGCAGCTTCCACGATGAAACAGTCACAGGACCTGCTTGTAGCTACTCGAGACACGTGGGGATGACACGGTGGGTGGCGTGACTCGTAGCGTGACGTCATCACTGGTTGCTGGTTCGACGGGTGGCTTGGCTCGGCAGGTTATGAAAAAAATAATAATCAAAAATTACAAATAGTGTTTAAATTGTTACGTTTCAATTTGATTTAAACTGTACTTAATTTAATGCTTTACATTTTACTTGTAATTATACAATTTGACTCCTTTAATAGCTTAATTGATAATTACGTAGTCCATTAGACATTGATTTGACTCGTAAGGTAATACTTGGAGGGGAGAGCAAACATGGCCGGTTGTAGGGAGAATTCGAGTCAGTCTTCAATAGAGTCTCGAAGTGTAAGGACGTTACTGTACTTAATACGCAAAGTGCCGTGTATAATATACGACAGTACTACATATAGGTACACAGTGTTTGACATTGAGTTTACCCTAATTGTGGAATATAGGGTAAATGTGAAATATAGTAGTTGTAACATGGTAAGCCTGAGCTTTATTACAAAATAGTTTGTGGCGGCAGATTATCACTAAAAATACGTAACAGTGGGGATGAAACCAATTGAGTCTGTTCATTCAGCAGCGCGATTTCTCGATCGTGCGCTCGGTGAGTCAAGACCTCCTGAAGATGCTTCGTTTAGAAGCGAAACTAGTCGGGTATTCTTCCGGTTAGGCTGCGTGATGTTTGTGACATCGCGTAGATGACAGGAAAATTAGGCGGAATTGTCACTAGATATATAATTTTATGCTTTTTTAAGTGTTTTATTTAAATATTATTTAATGTTTTTTAGGATACTTTTAAAAGTATTTATCATTATAATTATTTTAGTTTTTAAAAAAGTTTTCCCTAATTTTGACTACCTACTTGATGACAAATATACTATTCATAGCTATGAATTATATTAATTAGTAATTACTTATAAATTATGAATGTTGTCGCAACCTGCCGTAGTAAGTACGTACCTGTCGTTTACTTTTTTAAGAATTACATATATAAAATTTGACTCATTTACGTACCTTTTCAAATTCAAATGGTGTAGCATCTTCTACCAGACTCTACCAAATAACAGTAACATTTCAATTATTCAACTTTGCCTTCCCAGACTGTAAATATCAATATTGTAATGATATTCAAACGGATGTATTATTCAGTTTTTCTAAACATATTATGATGTAGCTATCTCCAACGTTACCTCTTTTATACCTCTATAAATATTAGCATTACTCTTACTAACAACATGACATGACTCAAATATTCTTATATAACTTGACCCCATTTATTAATTCCACAGTTTCATCATAGAGTTCATTCTTTTATTTCCCAAATAAGATGTTAATGAATTCTTTACGAGTACATTGGTCATAAAAACGGACATTAAGTTACGCTAAGTAAGATTAAACAATAGACAAAGGCATAATATAAAGAAGTGGGGACAATACCTGAATAACAATGTCGTCACACAGGCAAATCTTGTGTTTGAACATAAATATAAAATGACATCATAAATAACCGCAGTTTTACTTTGAATTATGATGTTCATTACAAAGATGGTTTTCAGAGCAAAATATATTTATTTATAATACTTTCCGGCGGCAGAATCATCATAGATACAAACTATGTGCATTCTGCTTATACTGTTAAATACGTATATCGTTGTTTCTTGGTAAGTGACTACCGTTATACCTCTGAAACCAAACACATTACCCCATAAGGGTTATTGGTGAGGTAGCCCATCATCTTTAAAGAAGGTTTTCGTTTGATATGACAGGATTTAACGTCGTCAAGAAGCATAGGTAGGTAACCATAATAATTGCTTACGAGTATTTACATGCATGAAACCGCGACCAAAAGCTAGTAGTGTTTAATTTATAAGAATTAATTTGCGAAATGTTTTTGCTGTCGACATTAATTAGTACTCGTAGTTGGTTTAATAGTTGTAATGTTTAAATTTACCAAACTCATTTGATTGAAACAGTATTAAAATAATATAAAAGCTGTCAGTAATCATACTAATTTGTATTTTAATGAATGTTTCTCGTCTCCTACTCATCTCAGCTGTAATATAGTATAAAGTTATTTGGTCCTATAACAACACATAAGAAATATCTTATCTTTGTGCATCGTAGATGACGAAAACAAAAGAATTCCATGAATTACCTAAATTACCGAATGTTGAGTGTCTCTAATATATTACATATATATATATATATATATAGGTTCGAGCTCAACTGTGAAAAAGCCCTCCCTCATATTAATGTTTCCTCATGATAGTCATGATTGAAGGGTCATCCCAGAACGGCGCGGAAGCGGCGAACAAAAGTTAGTTCGATAAAAAGTACTTAAAGCTTATAATTAAAAAGTCTAAACATCTCTAAATAAAGACAAACCTCACAGGAGGCTCACACTCTCTCGTCTATTTTTTTATCTTATATTGTACAATGCAATAAATGTTCTTGTTGTTATAGTATTATTAATGTAAATGAAAATTTCCGCTACATTGGGAGTATTGCCCGAACAGTAATCAAAGTAACGTTAGGTAGGTACTAAACATATGTGTGTACATTTCAACAAGCGTTTGTTATGTTATACTTTTAACGGTTGTAACACATTTCTACTTGATATGCAAGCATTGAAAGCAGTTATGATTACTTACGATGGAGGTGAAGTGTCTATTGACGTACTCGTAAGATCTTCTATGAATTGATTTATGAAAGTAAATCAACTGTTCCTATGTGAAAGTATTTAAATTGTATCTTTTTTTGAATATATAATACATTGCGTTCCGTCAATGACATTTAAATCATGTCCCTCCAACAGAATCCCTGTCCCATAACTATTAAAAACTTGAGAGGCATGGAGAGTGGTCCGAGAGTGGAACAAATTTCGAGAATAATTGATAAAATGTTTTTAGCTGAGGCTACGTACCGCCTTTAACAATGTAATTTTAATTGTTATGAAGCATATTTTTTCCTCCAAAAGTACTAACATTACATAGTTATAATTTTGGGACAGGGATTATGTGGAATGCTTCAAGGGAGGGAATTTTAAAGGAAGGGAAGGGATTATGGAACATAATAGCAATGTTCAAGTTCAAAATTAAAGCAAGAATGTTTAAGATTTCAAATTAAGGGAAAGTAAATTATACAACTGGTACATAATAACGCTAACACTATATTCCCACGCTATGCCTGACATTTACATACAGCCCACAACAAACAAATAGCGCTATTAAAAGCAATTTATGCCGACGACCGCAGCCACCTTGACCCAGAACTTCTCCACAATAAGTCGGTTATCATTATCATAAACGTCTTCCCCTCCATTAAGGCTACAGACAAATCACTCCCCACTCCCTCCCTCGTCGTTAATTTTATGACACTTTACCCCTATACTTAGGAAAGTTTGTCGTGTTTCCAACTATCATAAAAATATTAAGGCATGTCGCTACTCAATACTTAAACCTTGTTCTAAAAAAAAACCTGAATAACGCAATTGAAGTAACATATCGTCGTTAAGGGTATGTTCACAACTTCAAGGGCCCCTAAAAAGAAGTTGTGAACATACTGGGTAATTTTATCTTTCTTGACATTTAATTTCTTTTTTATTCCATTCAAAGATCTACCGATAGTAAATGTAAAAAATCAAGCATCTACCGCAATAATTCACTTCACCATAATTAAAATTCTCATCGTACTCGGCGATAGGTGAAAAATTTTAAAAAAGTCATAATTCCGCGAAAATACGAAAAATCGCGGAACATACATGGGGGAGATTCAGATAGCCCTCTAGGTCCTCTACCTCCCAGCTACAGTATATCACTACTTCTTGGGACACCCGTATATATTATATAACATACATATATTCTAGATGTTCTGCTACTATTTCAAATATATGCTATACGCCTGCAAAAATGCGAAATAATGGTTAACTGGTCACCCGATCAAAAATATCTGTTGATCACAAAGCCAATAAAATATCACAAGGCTGCTGTTGCCTCTAACACCGAATACAATCCTATCACGTCGACTGGGGTCGCTGCAGATCAATTAGGAGTTTGTGTTGGAAAATATAACAAACATGAATAAAACAAAGTTCATACTCAATGCAATGCACGCGGCGTGTGGTGTCTACGATCTTTTGTTTGTCGAAAATAAAAATATAACACGTATTTCTTAAGGGTATCACAGTATAGTTAAAGTTAGATTAGAAAATTCATTATCATAGAGAAGGAAAATCAGTAGTATTAGTAAGTCGGCCATCTCGAGCCTATAATCTCTCTAAGTATGTATAACACAAAACACGCATGCATAGATAATCTTTTTAATATAATATTATTACAATTCAATAATCAAATTCGGTAGGTACGTATTGTAGGGTTTATGCGCCAGACTTATACAAGAAGGGATCTGATTTGCTGCGTTCTAAATGAAGTGAGAGCAAGACTCATATACTTGTTCTCTCCAACATTAATTTTATTAGGCAACTCATTGCTCGCAGTTGCGAAGTGATGGGTGGAAAGTAGGTCGGATATTAGGGGACAGAAATGAGAGTGGCTCGGCCAAATGGGTCGCAGACTCTGATAGGGTGGCCAAGGGTTACCTATTAGTTGTTTGGACATTGAATAAGTAGAGTAATTGATATTCTTTTTTGTATTATACTTACTATACTATAGAGCTGCAATTATTCCAACTAATTGCGAACACCCATGGTTTGTAAATGCGATTTACGATCAACGAATATAAGAAGGTACGAATATACTTTTATTTACCAATTTACATACTTTTTTTTTATGCCTGATAGGTTAGCCTTTGACCACTATCTCACTTGATGGTAAGTGATGATGTGGTCGAAGATGTTGTTCAGGCTAACCTAGAATTACTAGGTTAGCCTGAACAACATCTTCGACTATACTGAAACCATTTTCCGTTTGAATCTTGTTTACTACAGTGCAAGTATGAAGCAAATAAATTAAATCCAGACAGCCTAGTAAACAAATTAGATAACTTTATTGTAGCCTTCTGCGAACCGTTAATAAATCCACATTTGCCGAATTCTAGGATATATTTTTATGTTGATAGCCGAATATGGTGATGCAAAAATCCCATACCGTCTTATTTATTTCTATTTGTAAAAGTAGCGTCACTCAATCTATATATACCTTATACTGCAACAACATTACTTATTTAGCTCATATACAAATTTTCATCAAAATCAAGCAGTCAAAGTTGTGTTTGGAAAATCATATAGGTATACAGATTTACAAATGTTTAGGCAACAATGATACTTAACCCGTCATCTACTTAATACCTACTCATATGTTGAAACATGCCAATAATTAGTACATATAAAATACTTATATCATTTCATTGCATCTTATACATAAATTGTATTAAGTAATCCCGCTAAAAATCCTATATTTTTAAAATTTTCACAGTATACAAGGTTCACTCTTAACTGTTTGATCCATAGACTAAGGCTTTTTTCGCTACGTACATCCTAAGCCTATGCTTTGATCATACCGTACTCTGCTGTTAGTTTAAATAATAAACATGATTTATATGACTTAAAATATATTATTTTCCTAAAATATGGTAGCCCCATCCCCTACAGCGTACAAGGATTACCACGGTCTGACTTCCATCCATCAGCGCTATGAATTATTGATTGCGAAGTGACACCGCACACAGAAATTGCGTTCAAAAGATGGTTAATATTCAAGACCTACTCATTCACGATTTAATACATTTTGTTCCACATTATATATACTACCTACTAAAAAAAGATACATGGTTATCCTGTAACCAAATAAGTAATCTTGGTGTGATAGGTAGCGGATAAAAGAAAATATAGGTACGTGATAAAATATTTAGCAGTTAATACGCTAGATTTTGTAAATCTAGTGTGCTGTATCCGGTTGATACAGAACACTAGATTTACGAGTGTTAATATATAAATGAAAGAATAAAATCGAGCTTCCCAAAGTTATAAGCATATTTTATTTCTCATAACTCGACCTTGATTTTCAATTATTGTTTTCTCAATAATTAGCGTACAGTAATTACCCATAATAAAATAAAACTTCAACAGCACATACCTAAGCAATATAATGCAAAGCATAGGTTAAAAAAATTACAAATAAAATACATTTTTAAACACATACTGTGTTTCTAACTAATCGATCCATACTGTTCGAAAAGTCAAAGGCAAAAAACTTTCTCTGCAATGACTTCTGAATCAAAGAGATTTTAAACTCTGTTTACTGAAACCAAATAATGCTCTGGGGAGTTCCAGATATTCGAGGAACATTCAAACACAGTTTTATTTATCACTGCCAGGCTTGTCTGAATCTAGCCGTGCCAAGAATAGTCACGATAAAGGACGAATTCTTTTCAAGGAGAATTCTGTGTAGCAATAGACAAAATTCTTATTGAAATACCGTACCTAGAAGACGTAAACGTCTGAGATAATAATCCTGAGGGGGCATAAAATGTATCGCAGTATTTTTATATACGAAGACGAAATACTTTGGGGAACGAATAGGTGCTAGGATTTATCTTTGTAACTTATTTATGCATGACATAACACAGACTCAACCTGGCGGAATCACTATTTTACAGAAATAAAACTTACCGAAAATTTTACTTGGTTTTCACATAATAGCGATTTATTGCGTAGGGCAAAATGCAGGTTTAAACTAATAATAATAATATTTGTACATATGAGCAAAATTGTTTTGGTGCAATTACAGATAAGCTAGCGAAGTAGTCTGGAATGGAATGAACAGTTGATACTAACTAAACAGCTCACATACTATTATGATACTAACAGCACAGAGCAGAAGCATGAGGCTCAAAAAAAAAAATTGCTCTCGTGCCCTTTTTATTCTGTGATCTCGTGTGAAACATACAATTTTAATCGCGAGAAAAATATGAGGTTTCATGAAAGAAAGAAGGTAACTTTAATAAACAATTTATCCTAATATATATAATATAGCATTACATATTAATGAGAAAACAATGGATAGGTACTAATTATATGATAAAAGTAAAGTTGTTTTGTTCGTGAATCACTTTTCTTTACGCTCGCAGAAATGTTGTAGTTTTTCGGTCTGCAAGGCTGCAAAGACGATAACCAACACCTTCCCTAGCTTGAGACGTAAAAACATATTTCGCTGCGTGTTTTTGGACGCCAAAACCGCTCTTTTCGTGCTGGTAAGGTAAAAATTATATATTTCCTAGTATAGATTTTGCATAATTTATTTTTTGTCTTATCAAAGCGTACAATGGTTTTATCTACTTTCATGTGTTATAGTTATCTCAATGCTGTCACTGTAGGTAGATTAATATTATACAAATCTTTCCTCTTTATAATATTGGTATAGATATACATATTTGAGAAGTGACAACTTATTACTGAATTCCTTAGTTACAGGACAAGGAACCAGAAGCGATTATTTAATATAGATACCTACTATTTAATTTCTAATCAATACTTTCATTCCTTATCAGTAGTACCGTGGAAAATGATTGAGTAGTGGAAATTTCCTTATCGCGCATTCATAAAACATTAAAAAGCGTAACAAATTTTCTGACAATAATAAATTTACTTTAACCATATGGTTCTTTTCAATTCATATGTGTAGGTTAAATTATAAAATACTACAAGCATTTTTTTAACGATAGTAGTGATGTGACGGATAAGTCGCCTGTCTGATGGTAAGCGTTGCGGCTGTCCATTACAGTTGCATTGTCAACATTCTCAGTTTACTTTACACTCCACTATGCTCGTTCCCGAGACATTAACTCTTATGTTTCTTTCGCCCAGTAATTTCACTTGCTAAACCCTTCACGTCAAAACACAACAGTCTTTGCACAATACTGCTTCGAGGCAAAATATCTGAAGTTGCGGTGGAACTGAAATTATAATATGATTTCGAATATTATATTTGTGTATTATATATATCTTGCTTTGATGTTGTGATGCAGTTTTATGGCTTTTTTTACTAATAAATGACTTGGTAGGTAATAATCATGTGGTCGAAGTTAATAAACAGATTAAAACTTAATGTCGTCTTAAGTTTTCGCGATTATTACACATAGTAATTAAACAACTTTAAACGGTGCAGTGATCTTGTGTAAGTGCAATGAACTTCACTCCAAAGTGTGAAAAACGTCGGGACAAAAATAATGATACAATATGCGATTTAAAGTTGTTTAATTACCATAGATTAAAACTTTTTATCGGCGGTTTATGCCTTTGTTATGATAACATTATACACTGTATACAACACTACAGCTACAATAACGAAAGCAATTATGCGACCTAAAGGCCATTGGAGGCTTACAAGCTGTCCAACTATTCCAGCCCACTACCAGATGGCAGGATACCCTGTAATGCCGGCAGCATTGCCCCGTTAAAGCTAAAATGGGAGCTGGTGGACCTTACAGATAAATGTTAGCGATTTTCTACTTAAGAGTTGTAGTTATCCAGGCGAGTATTCGCAAAAACACCTTCCACCGTGAGATGAAGCCCAAACACGCCGCAAAATCGAATTATGGTACTGGCGCGTGGCAGTTTATAGTAAACCTTGTTTCTAAAACACTTCCTATAGGAACTACTGGAAGATTTCCCTGTTACTGAACAAGGAAGTGATTGAATAATCTAAAGTCAAATGGCAAGGTTGGAAGTCAGTCGTCAACCAGTCAACCGTCAAATGCAATGCTGATAACGTTTGTATACACAGTTGCGCAGCACAGGCTGGTACGACGCGCCACGCCGTCGGGACCGTAAGAGCTACTTGTAGATAGCATACATAGATAAGAATTTATTACATTCGTATAAAGAGTTTTTGAGTTGAAACTACCACGAGTGTTATTCATAGAGGGCGATTAGAACTGGTCGGTGAAAATTGGAAAAGTGACATGTTCAACATTTCCCATAGTCAACTCACTACACCTACCACAATGTTACTAAGCAAATGCTGTCCCACCATCGCCCTTACTTTATAGCACTGTATCTTTTGAAACGTAAAAAGTAGAGAACCGGTTAATTTTTTGAGAATAAGTTACTACGGCGAATTACTTAAAAAAACAATAAGAAAAACAAGACGTGAAAAATTAAGGACAAAAAACGTGTTTTTAAAACTTGTTGTTTTTACTTTATCGTTGAAACGGTACTCGTATATACATGGGTCAAACTTAGTGTCAATTATAGTAAATCTCCTAAGTTCAGCAACTTATTATAAAAATAGGCCATGTGCAAGTCGGACTGGCGCACGAAGGGTTCCGTACCATTAGCTATACAACATTAGAATTCATATTTTTACCTTTTTTGGTTTTAACGTGCGCGAGTCCGACTCGCACTTGGCCAACTTTTTGTATTTGTTATTATAGTGGCATCAAAAATACATCATCTGTGAAAATTTCAACTGTCTGCCTATCACAGTTCTTGAGATACAGCCTGGTGACAGACGGACGGACAGACGGACAGCGAAGTCTCAGTAATAAGGTCCCGTTTTTACCCTTTGGGTACGGAACCCTAAAAATAATTCTGAAGTTAACATTAACCTTACATTGTTAAACTTATTCATAATTGGTCACTAGACTAACTTTCTAATACTCGAACAATTTCAAATTTGATTAATAAAAGTTAATGGTATCGAATCAAAGAAAGGACCAGTAAAACCGCATTTAAATTCAACAACCTACTTCAAAGTCTAGGTTAACGTTCAACTAACACACATACATATGCAAATGATCCGTGATGAGTCCGGTATAACACCATCACCAATCTAAGGAACCTGCCGGCAGTGTTGTCACACTTTATATTTGTATTCTCCCATAAAAACTAAATTTGACGTCTTTATAAATATACGATTGTAAGGGCCTGTTTCAGAATGTTCAAATAAGATCTGGTTTTACATATTTAGTAAACAAAACACTATCTTTACGTATCACAGTCATCGATTTAGCCTATCCATCGGTTAAAGCGCGAAACGCGCTGCATGTTAACTGTCATTTTTATTATTCAGTTATTTTATGTGTTGCATAGCAACCCGAAACTTTATTAGGACATTCTGAAACGGGCCCTAAGGCTACTTACATTTTATCTCGATTTTTAATACATATTTAATAGACAAATGAGATAGCAAATTTAATTATGAATCTCACTAAAATATTTACTTACATTTTATTTCCCAAAAATACAACAAGTATAAATTAATTAAAAAAGTAAAAATCCCTACTGCAAATTATATATTTTCGTTAAACGTTCGTTCGTTTCGTTCCATTGAAATTAAAACTGCAAGTTAAACTTTTGGAATTGTTTTTTAAAGCCCTTCATTTTGATACCGCACTCGATGGGTTTGGTAGAAAAAATGTTATAAATTGGCATCTTATATTAGCCAGTTTGTTTTTTTTAATGTATTTAGTGTCACGCTATCATGACAAATCTAACGATGCCTCATACATTAAAATCGGTTAAGCCGTATACAAGTTATGGTGGAATAAAGAAACTCACGCTCATACAACATATATCCATACATGATCCCTGAAACATAATACTCAATTTTTGAGCACTCTTAAAAAATAAGTAAACACTCATAATTCTAATAATATTATTAGTTCGCGCCAATAAAAATTTTGGTGACAGGTTTTCGGTAACGTATTTCCAACATGACAACACCGGGTAAGCCAATCTCCGTTTCATGAATAATCATGAGTTCTCAGGTGATTATGATCTGACCGGAGATATTCCGGTCCGATGGCTAATCCGGCAATGCGTATCTGCAGGTTGTCAAGGTACGCTGCACATTAGTGTTGTGCCTATCGTTTCGAAATCTGCATGTTTGAAGCTAAATAAGGATATTGTTACACCAATGTTTTCACACTATATCTTACTGGAAAAACGATATGGTACGAGTGATATTAGTTTATAGGATTAAAGCTTAGGAATTAATTTTATAGGTACTAGCCGAGAGTAAAGTTATCATCACTTAATAGCATAAAACGTACATAAAAAAATTCTAATTCAAATTAAAAGTTTTTATTAGCGGACAACAGAGATCCATTTTATTAGCTTAGAATAAAATATGTTAGTAGTTACTTAATTAAACATTTAAGATATAATTACATGTGAAAACACATATTAAAAGGTCATATACTTACGAGGCATCTCGTGTGCAATAATTTTTCGCACGAAGTGCTTCAGTATAGGCGCCCCCATGTCATCTGCTACCACCTTCAGGTTAGTGTTGTTACATAAGCAGTCACTGCTTTCAGTATTATTTCGTAAAGACGTTTGGAAAAACAGATTATAAAAATATTAAAAAAGAAACCAACTTCCAACACTGAAGAGAATAACTTGTAGAAGTGGGATCATGATAATGTGAGCTCAGTGTTTTGAATCAGCATGGTACCGACATCAACAAGCTATTTCATATTTTTCGGTGTCGCAGATCTGTTCCGATATTCTTTAAAACATTTTAAGTCGATTATAAAGTAGAAATCATTTGGTAATTAAATTAGTATCGTTGCATTACATCACAGTCGATTCCTCCCCTCGGCTATCAAAATGCTATTAAAGCTCATCCATCAAGTAGCGACAGTAGGTGCCTAATACCTCAGTAACGCAATATCGAACGTTCGAAGTTCAAGGACAAGAACTGTTGAGCTTCCTTTATTCCACCAATTTCGTTTTTATCGATGTTATATATTATTTACTCCACCAATAAAGGAAACTGATGAATTTATTCTGTATATAATCCAAGATCTCCAATGATACTTTTCTCTATTCACAACATTGCTGCTTTTATTCTCAGTTATATCTCTATAGAAATATTTTATTCTAATGATTTTTTTATCGATTTAGTATCGGTAGTCTTATCGATTATTAACACAACACTGCCGCACACCTGTCTTAATCAAACCCTATAATTACAATACAATTGGAGACCTTGACTTCTTTAGCAGATTATTTCGTTGATGGGAACGTGAGTACGATACAGTCACAAGGCTTTGCTAATCGAGAAATAACCACGTATTGTATTGTAAAGCTTAAGATGGACTTTATGGCTTCACAGATCCTTATTTTTATTGAGTTGTAAAATTTGGCTGATTCATACAGCTGCATGTTAAACAAACATTTAATTTTATGTACGTTTGTTGATATATTACGTGTTTATAATGCCTCTAGGTTATCTGTAATTGGGTTTTTAACGAATCAGTGTGTTCACCATATGGTTTATGTCAGACCTGTAATGCATGTAACTGTTGCAAGAGTAACAGATGACTCACTGGTAACACAGCTTAACATTAAAAATATAATGTAAGTAAAGTGTTAGCTTTGCCTCTTTAAGTTATTGTAACGATGAATGAGAAAGCAACTCAATTTGCTTAAGTTGAAAATAAATAGCAAATAATGTGATCGATTGGGGTATCCGTAGTTTAGCCCTCGCGCATCATAGATAATGACAACAATTGAATTTCATTCATAAATACTTTCGGGTGCCTGTGATGCTAACGAGTAAACAATTAAGTAACAACAATAAGTAAACAATTGAAATTTTAAGTATCAAGCACCTGGCTTGTCTGAAGAATGCTGAGTTCCAACTTGGAGTATTTTCCACATCACAAATACAGAACATCCATGAAACGGTAAGAGATGGGATGGGGTCCATAAAAATTTAGCATCATAGCAATATTATCTACATAACACCCAACCCACAAATGTGAACCACTTGAAATTACAATATCATGCCATACAATAAACTATATTCGTCACCTGGAGACAGTTTTAACCAGTATTTTTACCGATATAGTGCATACTTGCCGTATTTCATTGAAAACATTGATAAAGCATAGTGTATTTTACTATCGAACCGAAACAAGGTCTTGTTACCTATAATCTACTTAATACTCGAGCCTAGTGCAGCTGCAAGAACGGTTATACTGTATACTGTATCAGCCGGATCGTCCACTGCTGAACACAGCCTCCCCTATGTAGTGGGTATTTGCCATAATCCCCACGCTTGGCAGGCGGCTTGGGGATCGCAGTGCAAGATGGCATAGTTCTTAAGAAGGCGCTGCTGCCCACCTTCAGGTATTTTTCCCTTAGTCGACTTTTACGACACCCACACGGGATGAAATGGGGAGATGCAATTCTAACCCGAGAACGGTTAATACCACTGTATATGTATATGAATAAATGGTCGCCCCAAACCGCTCCTCCTACGGGTAAATTAAAGATCATTGTAATAATGTTCACGATGGGTGGCTGGTACTAACGGCATTGACTCCGTCACATATTTTCCTAAACGACTTTCTTAATTGCGTGTTTTAAGTACGTACATTTAAATGACAGCTATTAGTGGTAGAGCAAGTTCGTTTCTGATATGTATTGTTGTTTACTTTAAGGCTTTCTTTAAGTATTATAATCATTAAGTTCCTCGGATGTTATCTTGATAGTTTTGTCCACTTTGGTATTGTCTTCATTGTAAGTTAATGTACTTTGACCATAAAAGTCAATGTCTTATACACTTTCCACTTTTCTGTGTTTTATGTATTAACTGCATCTAGGCCGACTTCAAGTGACCGGATAATACGCCTACAAGTTACCTGTTTATCCACTCTAGGTAATATTTCTAGTCTTAAAACAACCAGAATAATACCAAGAAGTATAAGTCTAATACCGGCTTGGTAGACCGCAGACAGGTAATTACGCGTCAAAACGTATAATGGTTAAGGAAAATTAACATCTGTAAGCAATTTCTCGATCCATTGGCCGCGATGGTTGACCTCTCTGCCTGATAAACTCCGGTGGCAACTGGGAAGTGGCAAATTTTATTATCTGCAAATAGCCTTAGCATAGCCGTCCGGACGCTTATATGCAGTTTTGAATTGTCAAACGGCTGTTTTAACCCACTTTTGAAATGGGTACAGTAGAAAGTTTGCAGAAATTGCATCTTGGGATTTCACCGGCTTCTTCAATTACCAATATACAAGAAGTTAATTATATAGATACCATAATATAATACACAGAATATGATTATTATACTAACTTATCGTAAATATGGTACTTAATATCCATATCACTCTCCATATTACTTACACCACCATTGGTCTTAGTGGTATAGTAAAATATCTGGTTGATATCCAATGAGGAAGCGAATTTATAATGGATGCTGTAGGTAAAAACGTGTTCTTCCTCGATAAAGCTCCCTATTCTCAGCTGTTTTGCATTACTATATGCATCGTGACATCAGTTCATGCCGGCATAGCTGTGAGAAACATGTACGAGAATCGCGAAACCCAATATACAACATAGCGTTGAAATTCAAGACATGTTGTATTGATTGCTAGTAATAGGATAAAAAGCTTCGCTTCAAACGTATCCTACTTTCGATGTCGATGTATAAATCACGACGCCGCAATCAGATGACAAGAGATTGATGAGCGACAATATGGCCGTCACGAACCTGTTCTAAAGTTTATCGAGAAACAAGTTATGATTGAAGCTAGCTGTTGCGGTCTCAGTAGCCGCTTTGTCGCCACGTGACCCACTGCTCTGGATGCTTCCTATGCACTCAACGGACATGGTTTTACGAACACGTACAAGGTAGATACAAAGTAATAGAACCATTTGTATAATGAGTAATAATGAACTTAAAAACTACATGGTAGGTACGAGCGAATAAATGGAAGAATAGAAATTTGGCGTAGAAGTACACTACGAGTATCAAAACGATTTCACTTATTACATTATTTTGCATGGTGGAAGATCATTTTGCGAATGCTCGCCTGGCTCGCTACCACCCTCAAGTAGAAAGTCCAAAAAGTAACCAAGTACATAACAGGGTGTTCCGGCAAGTTCGATTACATTCACATTCATGAGAATTAACAATTTTATATCTAAATCATCGCCATAAGTTTTTGCCTATCACAAAGTCGCTCACAGACCCATTGGCATTAGAGATTCGTTCCAATTGAATTGAGCTAATTTGATTTATCCACTATTACCACTATTGACCTATATAGCTAAATGTTTATCCATCAGTTTGGAATGGAACATTCCAATCTGTTACATTATCACATTTATATCTGCTAATTTGGACAAAACCATTCCAAACTGTTTCATTTTTAAATAATTTTCATATCGATAGTCGAACAAAACTATACCACTTGAAATTGCAAATCGAATACATGCCTTATTATAAACTGTTTAAAATGGTAAGCATTTTTATTACTACTAAAAGTCACTTCCAGGCAACCTTTGATTGAGAGTATTTGTAAAACCAACAGTGGCGGGATGCAATATTGTCTGAGGTAATATATTATAATGGTGATATTAATGTTAGCAATAGTTATATTACATTAATACTGCAAGTACCTACATATTATACAAGAACTAGCAAAACATTATAGAAAATTATTGCAGTGGTACTCACCTCGGGAATATCATTTTTAGAGTTGGATACTCAGATAAATTTAGAAGTCCACGGCGCACGAAACAAGTGTAGCCAAAAACTCCATGCTCCTGTCATACTTCGAACCAGCCCTAATAGTATCCGGAAGGTTTGATTGCCAGTACTTGAACCAGTGGATCTAGGGTTCACTTATTGACTGATAGAACATAATTGACTTCGAGCTATATTGCCATTTAACTGATGATATTTTATGTTATATTTAATTATTATTTTTATTCATAGTTAATTAATGTACATAATTTCAATTTAATTTAGTGTATTCGGAAGTTTTTACTTATAATTTGACATTAATGAAACTTCTGTTCCTTTTATTTAATATATGCTATAATAAAATTAAAACTATTATTATATTAGCAACGCAATGTTTAATGCGAGTTTATTTCTTGTAAATGTGCCTTCTATTGTAATTCTTTTTAATATTTAACATTGTATGATCTGAGTTGGTCAAAATAAAGAATTATTATTATACTGTCTCTTTCACGTTCCACGGGTTTGCCATATTTGAAAGGGACTTTTTGCCTTCATTTGTATCGTGCGGCGTGCTCCATGAGAACTTCTTTATTTATCTGAAGTCAGATACAGGTTTAATCGGTGCACCGGTGCCGTTGTCAAACAGAGGTGACTTTTAATCCGGCTCTTCAAACATTGGAGCGGTTCCGACAGCAAATGGAAAGCAAATTGGAAATATAGTGAAACTGTAGTCACCGGTTGGCCCCAATCTGGCCTTTGGTACTTGTTTGTCTGGCAGCTGTTAGCACTAACGGTGACATTGCCGTAATTTCATTAAATGACGGTTACCTTTTAAGGCTAGCTTTTACCGGGAAACATATAATATTCTCGAGATGTAAACCAGTGGAAATTGAATCCAATCGATTCTTATGATCAAGAAACGAAATTAGTTTCACCAAATATTTGGTCAGATGTTTTCCAATATTTAATTTATCTGATTACTTTTTTAGTTTAAATGTTTAAAGCGGTTATGTATATAGTCACTGCAAACAAAACTGGCCAAGTGAGAGTTGGATGGTTCCATACCAACACAGAATGTACCAATATTCGGTATGTTTTTCATATATTTTGAAGAAGTGATGGCTCAGTGGCATTGGCTATGGACTGCCGCGCAGCAGGTCCATGGTTCGAATCCCGCCGGGGGCTTGAGCTTCACCGCAATACTTGAAGGGTATTTTGCGGATACCCGCCTGGCTAGCGACCACCCTCAAGTAGGAAATCTTTCGCCAAGCACCTAACTGTGTGTTCCGGCAGCATTCCTTGAGAGCCTGTGAAATTACAGGCACATGAGACTTACAACTATGTCTCATCGTGACGGGCGCAGTGCGATTCGTGACTTTTACGAAATGCATCTGTTATAGGCAGAGGTTAGTCCGCTTAACATCAGGTGGGCCTCGAGCTTGTTCAGTCACAATAACAAAAATAATACATTTCGATATCATTAGGAGTCCGACCCGCACCTGGCTTGGCTTAAGTTTATAATTGCAATACATCAGACACAAACTAGTAAAAAATATATCTAGCTACGATAAAACTTTCATTCCATACTTGCCTGTCTACCACCTTCGAACACATCATCACATACCATTATTGATAGTGGCCAAAGGCTAAACTCTAACAGAAATAAATATATTTAAAATTACTTCCATAAAATGGGCTCTAGTAAAGTACTTACCCTGATATTGATAAATGAAGCACTCAGACTTTCAATCTTTTCTTTTATTGACTTTCATCACAGCTTTCATTCAGAAAGTTGGAAAAGGGGGATCTTTACAGTTACCTGGAACTTTAATATTCGTATTGACTCTTTGTTCGATTAAAAGTATTATATCTTTTTTAAGATTTTTTGCAAGAATGTTATCTTGTATTCGAAGATGGAATACAAGAAGGCTGCTTGAAAACAGTACTTTTGCTAGCTAGGCAGCAATAACGACCTTGATGCATAGGTATGAGTAAAATAAGTCCAATAAGATTTTTTTACATCTATCAAAAATAGTTATTTACCTACCAGTACCTAGTATAGTACCTATTCATCATTATGTCTTTTAGGCGGCACGGTTCATCTGCGCGGTTTATTAAAAAAAACTGAATCAGCTTTTTCGCTTTACTAGCAAAATTTGCGAATTATTATGCATGATCGTTGAATTCACGACACTAATTCAACATTGGGCTAGAAAACTAAAACCCTGACTCATTTTTGAATACACCGCGAAGATGTGAGTTTCTACTTTAAAAGGGATATGATGAATAATATTAGATAGCTAAATAACTAATTTGGTGAGATGTGCAAAAATTTATTAATTTTATTTATTTAGGTACCTACCGTAATGACTTATTGGCTACCAAACTCGTTACCGCTTCAGCATGCTCTGTCCCAAGCCAATCAACGGTGCAAAAAATATGTGTTCATAAAAAAACAGGTGAAGTCACGAATTGTAACGAACGGCAGAAATCTCATCATCGTGTGCCCGTAATCACGATCAAAGCTCAACGGAAAATGGGTATTGCCATTAACTTTAAGTAGATACTATGTCATGCCAAAATAATCGAATTTGATTTGCTCAAATTAAAATACATACAGTTATTCTTACTGTGACAAGATAAGATGTGGTCATTATACGTTCTGATTGATCAGTGATGTTCACACATACTACTATAAGACACACATAATACTAAGGTACTTATTTGACTGGAATACGTTTGTCTTAAATGCTTTATTGAAGTTCGTAAAGTGACTAATACGAAATTCGTATGCCAGTAAGAAAATTTATATGAAAGAAGTGTAAAGGAAAGTATACCTAGTGCACTAACAGTTTTAACATTAAAGAAGCAGATCTTATCGCTAAATTGACTATCTTATAACTAGCCATAAAACTGAATAGCAATCGTTTATTTGAAGTGCAAAACTCTTAGTAAACGACATAGTTTTATGTTCATGATATCTACTATTTATTACTGTACCTGAAAATGCATTAGCAACTGTCGGAAATATAAAAAAATATTTTGATATTAATTTTCTCAAATTAATATAAAAAGTACATATTATATGATTTTTTTTTGCCTAAGAAAAAGTATTTGATAATATCTATATAAAAATATTGATAAATTGACTGTATGATAGTTATATCATATGGCGTTGCTGTAAATGTAACTGGTATTGCAATAAATAAAAAAAAACAACATTGACAATTTATGGGATTGTGTATGCTAAAAGAACAGTAATACAAAAATTATTAAATCTAGTAACTATAAAGATACATTTTGTATTGACCTCAGTTTTCTACCAAAAGGCAATTATAGAAATATTATTATAGAAAAAGTATTATAGAAAAAGTATTCATATTATGGGTAGATCTCTCAAAAAACATATGAGACATTAAATCAAATGCCCATGTTGACTCATACATTTTAACAATATTCTCTAGATCTAGCTTGAAAATATTTGATTCAGAGCAACTTGCGAGAAGTCAATCTGACAACTTATGACCATAATTACGAGTGATTAAGATTTAGGCGATAAGAAGTTATCTAGATTAGTAGTTCCTACTTTTTCCTTATTATAGATTTCCTACTCCTATCACTACATCATCTATTAGATATACCTAGCTAATGCATTGGTAAGTAACAGTTGACTTAAAGTAGCTACCTACTAGAACTTGTTATGTATGCAGAACGCACAAGTATTAGTATCCGAAATAAATCATATACGAGGACAACTTACTAAGCGTAACGACAGCAGCATTTTCAAAAAATCAATATCAAGTCAAAAAGTACCATAATGTATTAGATTTATACCAAACCCATAAAAATGGACTAAATAATTGAGTTTGGCATTAAAGAGATAAGTTCTTATCTTCGATTATTTTCTTGTGAAGTTAATAACCAAGTGTTCTTATTTACCAGGACCTTAAGTATCGTTGCTCTAAACTGTCATGCATGTGTTTTGTTTTTTCTAGAAGCTAAAGATTATCGTTTCGTTATTGTTTGCCTTTTTTCATCCTTATATCAAGCATGAGTTGAAACACTTAATTCAAGTGTAAAAACAAGTCTGTTATTCAATAATCTATTATACGTTCATAATATCTACAGACGCATAAATAACTTCTTACAAAACTGTGCTCCCAATAAACCTCTGTAGATTACTCCCAGCGCAAACCAGTAACAATACAAAATATAAACCAATATATTACACGATGTATCTCTCAGTAACACAATGTACAAAGGCCTGGCAAGGTGTACGTATCCCACGCCAGTTATGCCAATAAAATCATAAACATTTCCATACAATTCATATTTATTCATACAAACGCCTTCGTTAAATGAAGCAAAACGGTCGCTTCCCGTGTCTACGTCCGTATATTACGCAATAATTACTTCATTGGGTTGTTCCTCCTCTTCATAATTTGATTATAGGTTTCTGCATGGACAGACTCGACATGCACAGACGCTGTTGCGAATCTATAACCACTCATATCAGGGTCAATGCTACCTGCATAGTAAAATTTACCTTCCCTTCATGAATTCAGATGGATCTCTGTTCAAAGGTGATAGTAAAAACAGGACTCAGATATAATACCTTTTTATTCTGTGAAAAAAATTTAAAATGCTTCGTTCTGACAAAAGCAATTTTTCCGCATCTTTGAAACATATTGAGTCCTTTTTATTGTGTGTTGAGGCCTTGTGTGATTCTGATTCCATGTACGGAAAACCTAGAAACCTGAAGCACATATTAAACTAACTTTTATCTTAGCTGTGCCTGCAGCTTACAAACTTTTGTTTAGTGTCCGTTACAATTATTATGACTTGTCAAGAGACAGTAAGGTAGAAAAAAGTTAAATATATATCTGAATTAAATATTAATCTGACTGGTAATGAAATGAAAGTAATTTTTTCATGACAGGGCGTAACATTGAATTGATATAAACAAAACAATATATTACACAAACAAATAAAGCTAGTAATATTTATTAATATATACTTGTGCAGAGCTGATTTTCCGATGGATACACGTCACAGAAACATAATATGTCTACCGGTTTGATGGTGGCCGTATATAGTATAATACAGGTATGATTTCGTTTCGTCGCGTTGTTATATAAAGTGATTGGTACAAAAAGTATTTAATGGCGAATAATGTAAAATTATACATCATACATGCACAATAGTAGATACACTGATGTGACGTCAGAAATGACACGTAACCACAGAATAAAAAGATAAAAAGGACCAGAAGTAATTCCACACAATTTACTTCGAAGCAATAAAGTGCACTTCAGCTCGCAAAGCACGTACCTAATATTTATAATCACCTACAAGGCTGTCTTTCCATCGCATTGCCACGAATTATTGCTGTGATCTTCTGACCCGGCACGCGTACAATAATCCCGTCCGGACGGATATGCCGATGTACCTCTAGCTTTATACCTACGGTGCGGAGTGAGCCAGACCTTTTGTTTTTTTGAGGGGGGGAAATGCCTTCGCACTGCCCCTCCACCACGGGGGTAGGGGAGGGGGATGTGTGGGACTTGAACCCACTAAAACCCCCCCGTGAGCAGTCCTCCGCCGAGGTGGGGCAAGACAGGGTCGCATTAGCATTTACCATCTTGCCTCAGCGGCGGTAGGCCCGAACTTAATCGGGCCTCTCCGCCTGTGGTTGGCGACCTTGCTCACCAAGGCCGCCCCCCAAACGTGTGGGACCGTGCAGAGTGAGCCAGACCTAACATAACCCAGCTGGAACGGTTTTTGAACCGCTTAGCTTCTACGCGAATCTTCTTCAGAAAGCTGTGACTGTTTGAGCGCACGATTGAGAAAAGTATCGTACACATACCTGTGTACGATTAAGTTCTAGAATGTATTTAGAACGAGATTATAGAACCTTGCCTCTAGTATTTACTCTTCTTGGTAGTGCAACACCCAAAAACCTCCTAAAGATATCAAAAAGTTTGAAATATTTTAAGCATAAGACGAACTGTTATTATTAAAAAACATTTGAAGAAGTTCATATTTACTAAGTTGCGAATTGCGAAGGTTGAAGCGACATCTCGTAGAGTTTGAATTTTTTAATTCAAAGTATATTATTCGGTTTAGTCTATTAAAAAGTGGTGCAAGGTTATATACATACTAACCGTATTTTACGATGTATAATATTATCCAGACTTACTAACGCAAATAAACAAACATGTGGGCTCTCAATTTAATGGATAGTATATCTAAATATTTATCAAGTTCTTCGTCATTTTATTACGAGAGTTAAAATGTTGATGGTAATGGTGCCATTAGGCTAGCTATACAATCTTGTTCTATTGATATCTAGTACTGAATATTTTAGGGTAGCAGATTTTTAAATTACGCCGTGTATATGTGTGTGTCAATATGATTTTGTAAAATCTGATGAAAAATTTAGGTCGAATTTTTCTAATGTTTGTCTCTTACTGAATATCTTTATAAGACAGAATCAGATGATAGCTTAGCATAATTTTATCTATTAAAGAAATATTTTATTAAGCTCTATATATATATGTTATCTAAGCAATATAGTAATACAATATAATAAGCATTAAGTTTATAAAAAACAACAACGAAATAAGGTGGACCTAGCACGAGTAGGTACAATTGTTCACTCAAGTCTGGTGCAATACACACGTCATAGTGAGTGTTGCCATATAGTTAATGAGGAAAGTTTTTGTCCGCATTTTCTACGGTCGCGCGTGCCGGTGCTCAAGGAAATCGAAATGGATTCCGTATCAATGGAATCCCTTAATCTTCAAACGCTCTTCGCATCACTTGTAACATTATCGTTTACCTGCTAGTTAACCGACTCGATGTATACATTATTAACTGCGAAAGTTGTGAGTATGTGCAGTTATTACCACTCGGCTCCGTGACCTGAACAAGTTGGGTATTATTTTCATATAGATAGTAGCTAACGCTATGCGAGCGGAGAGGACAGAGGCAAGTAGAAAAATACGATGCAATAATAAGCACTTTTCGGAGGAAAAATTATCGTCCTACCTTATTTTATCCTAAATCAGATAAACATCCGTTCCTTGTTAAAAAAAAAAGGTACTTACTCACCATCAACTTCCTACTCTTATCTCGATCAATGAGAGAACTAGAACACAGAGTAATAATACTTTCTTATCAGACATGAAGTTCAATTAGAACAATAACAGTTCTAGCTGGAATATAAATAACAAATTACATACCGTTGTAGAAAATAACGTTATAAAACTACGTTACAATAATCGTTATTGTCGGTCATGCAACCCAACAATGCGGTACAGGGAGGCGACATCTCCACGGACTTTGCAACTAATGGTTTACGACTGTAGCGTCTACAAATCATATAATTATACAGTACAGTTATATACCTAGCTAATCATAATAAAAACTCTATAGCATTTTGTCTCTTCCGAGTGCTCATTAGTACTCAGTATCTACAACATAGAGGCACCCCTCTTTCAATCTGAGGAGCTGATGTCATACTCGGTATCTTCTTGAATTCAAAAGTTACCTGATGGATATTTCATTGTTTGCCAATATAGTTTTACATAAATCTCCTGTGTTCTTAAATTCATTAATTTATTCGTGACCTTTCTTTAATATTGTATAGTAATAATTCAAGTGTTCCTACTTGGCGGCGGAATACTCATCGTGGTCCTTAAGACATCTTTCAAAGATATGTAACGATTTTGACACAACTCAATATTAGAATCCTGTATCCTTGTATGTATTTCTTTGATCATCAGATTAATGATCGAAGATGTATTTATATTAAAGTGCACGCTACAATGTGTCTACTTTACTTACTGTCTATAGTCTATATATTGAAGCCGCCAGAGTTCGATCGTACTCCTTTAACCGGTATTTTCAAACAATCACAGTTACTGGCAGATTCTACAAAGTACCTAATGAAATGAAATGAAATGAAATTGTATTTATTCCAGATTTTTGCATCCATAATTACAAATAAATATATAAATTGTTGCAAGTTACTAAAGTTATGTAAAAACTATTTCTATCATTAAATTGAATTTAGAAATAATACGAGTAATAATAATTTAACAAATAATAATAATAAATTAAGTGATGGGAGTGTGATACTCTTGCCTAAGAACGTAAGAACATTATTTATACATTTAACTGTACATACTTATAAGCTATAACACCCAAACGGTCACCGTGTTTACTCGTGACTTCAAATTTCACTAAATATTTGACGTCTAGCACGTTTTTTCGTGAAATGGCACTTTTGGCATGTTCTCCAGGGAAACTAACAATTTGTATCACACTTTTTGTTACTGGTGTTAACTTTTGGCAACTCTCGTATTTATTTACGTATCTGTCTACGTCAAGGAATTGAAATGATTGGGTAAGGTAAGATTTACTTACGTCATTGTGTTTTTATAACCTTTTCAACGATCTTGTCTATAAATGAAACTTGTATCTATAGGTGTGACGTCACCGTTTTCTTGTTTTTATGTTAGGAAAAGTAAAATAAAAAAACACCATAATGCGAGTCGGATTTGCACTTTAGGTTCCACTACATAATATATTATTAATATATAATGTATTTATTTGTTTAAAAAAAGTCTGTATAATTGAACTTACTATACTTAGAGCGAGTTCGTCATTTAGCCGGTTTTACTAAATAGTTACTAATTTAGTTTTAGTAGGTATAATACCCCATACTATCTAATCTATGCTAAGAATATAATATAATGCGTGTTCATAAAATAATACCTAATTGAAAACCTTCATCCTGGGAAGTCGGGTCGCCAATTTCTTCATTTTTAAAATAAGTAAATAATATTTATAAGAAACGTATTCAGTTAGCTATAGACTAACGACATGCAGTACAAATAACAATTATTTTCAGCTTTTATATGTATGTGCCCCTGAAAGATAATTTATGCGAGCAGGTTATTCACTATTCTCTTCCGGTTTCTAGATTCTACTATACTAATTTCAGGTTTAGACATATTATTATGAAATACAGGAGTACAGAGAAACAGCAGAGTGATATTAAAATGGTTGTGTTCTACCGTTTTTTGGAACGGAACCATAAAAATTAAACATGGTGTTAATTTTTTATAATAATTGCTTACAGTTTAGTGATAAAAAACGTAACTAATTTAAGTATTTTTAAAACTTCTAACGTAATTTTGTGCCTATTGGCACAGCTTTTTTGTTTAGCGTTTGGTCGGAAAGAGGTTGTTGATGTTATCTAATGGTAAGCTGTTATCGGTAAGAGTTGATCGCCCATCTAATGGTAAGCTGTTACTACTACGATATTGTACTCGCATGATTGTTTGACATTTCGCGAATGCCTGAGATCCAGCTGCCATTTTAGTTAGTTACCATCGTGGTCCACATCGTCACATATCAATGTGAGATTCTGACCAAAGGCTAAACTATGATTCTTTCTTCAGGAGGTGGTAGGTCTCTTTAGACAAAGTCCATCCGGGTACCGCTACTGTGTCAGATATTCTGCTTCGAAGTGACGTGTGTCGTGCAGAACGAGAAATTGACACTGCAACTGCAATAGACAGGCATGCCACTTATCATCAGGTGGGCGATTTGCCAGTATCATCATCACTTCATAATATATTAAAAAACAAATATCGCCGAGACAATTTCAAAAAATCCCAATATACCATACGGTTTCTGGCTCTAAAATATAAGCACTATTGCCGATCATCCTGCTGGTTCTCGTAAAAGGCAAAAATGTGCCTACTACTTGGAAAGTACCTCTGGGAACCAAGCAGATGCTGCATACGGTTCCCGGCGGTACTTTTCTATCACAACTCACGTCTATATGAGTTGGGTGTTGCTGGATATTAGGCGAAAACTAGACCTAAGTACTTAACATTTCAAAAAGCTTTTATTACACGAAAGGCAACGTACCATCAACGAGAGCATTCTCAAAGAGGGTAGATTTCAGGCAGGCAACCGAAGCCAAAACATGTTACAATAATATCCTTTAGTTGTTGAGTATTTTGTTAATGAAAGCCAATTTAAATATAAGTCCTGTAGTTGTTCTTTGTGCTGTAAAATAAGATATATTTTAACGACCTCGCGAGTGGAATAAGAGGTGGAAGATGATGACAAACTTCTAAAATGCTCAAATAACCGTATTATTTATATTATTTGACGTACTCGTAAGAGAACTGATATCCATATTTTTAATATTTTTATGTTTACAATTACATTTTTCATAGTGGTAGTGCCACGCTGTAGCTCTACGGGTTACAGCTGAATGGGCCGGCACGACCGGGGCAGTACCACTCTCCCACATGATATCGACGTGAAGTAGTGACTTTGCCATTGCGTTTCGATCGATTTGTGGGAGACCCGGAGGCTCGATCCCCCCCCCCCCCCCTCCCCAAGCATCCACCTCCAGGACCTGAACCTGAAGGTAGATGCTCGGGCTGCCCTGCGTATTCTGGAGGGGGCAAAACCGTGCTCAACCCTATTTCTGCTGCTCGAGGTAAACGAAGCAGGAGGCTTAAGTCACCCCACACCACGCTAGCCGTGGACTTTTGCAACATACGGGGTCTCCGTTCTAACCTGAACGATGTCCACTACCATCTGGAGACTGCTAAGCCGGCCTTCCTCTTTTTGACCGAAACACAGATATGCTCTCCGGCAGACACTTCATTCCTCACATACCCTGGGTACAAACTGGAACATTCCTTTTTGCCGCGGGCGGGGGTGAGTCTTTACGTCAGAGAGGATATCTGTGCTCGTCGTCTCAGCAGCCTTGAAGGACGGGGCCTATCTGACATTTGGTTGCGCGTAGACTGCGATGACCATCCGCGTATCTACGCGTGCCTTTATAGGTCCCATATCAACGGTAATGCCGAAATAGAGCGATTCGTGGAGCACCTACAGATGGCTACAGATTCCGTGCTTGAGCAGATCCCCACCGCAGAGATCGTGATACTTGGCGATTTCAACGCCCACCACGCCGAATGGCTCGGTTCGCGCACCACCGATCATGCGGGGAGATCTGTTCACGACTTCGCTTTAGCGTATGATCTGACACAACTGGTCACCTCGCCTACGCGAATCCCAGATGTGGATGATCATACACCTTCCCTGTTGGACCTTCTGCTGACCTCTCACCCGGACAACTACACAGTATCCGTTAACGCTCCCCTCGGATCGTCGGACCACTGCCTGATCCGGAGTTCAGTGCCGGTTACACGCCCAACTCGACCCCGTTTTGTAGGTTGTCGTCGCGTGTGGCACTATAGGTCAGCAGATTGGGACGAGATGCGGTCCTTTTTTGCATCCTACCCATGGGGGCAAGTTTGCTTCTTGCCGGATGATCCAGATGTCACTGCTGACTATGTTGCTGATGTGGTGCTTCAGGGTATGGAACTCTTTATTCCATATTCTACAGTGCCCATCGGTGGCAGGTCACAGCCCTGGTTTGGTCGCTCTTGTAAAATGGCCTCTGGCCATAATCGAGAGCGTTACCAAGCTTGGGCCGATTCAGTGGCATCTAAGGATTTAAATACCAGCGATCTCAAAAAGAAATATAACTTTGCCTCCAGGTCCTTCAAAAGAGTAATCGCAAGAGCGAAGTCGGAGCATATCGGCAGAATTGGCGAGAGATTAGCCCGCCTTCCTTCGGGAACACGTGCGTTCTGGTCTCTTGCCAGGGCTGTCCAGGGGAATTTTTGTCAGTCATCCCTACCGCCCCTGCACAGAGAGAATGACACACTGGCCCACACCGCAAAGGAGAAGGCCGATCTTCTGGGCTCTCTCTTTGCGTCTAACTCGACTTTGGATGACCAAGGGAACTCACCACCGACTATACAACGGTGTGTACAAGTTCTCTCCGGTCGGCTCGACCCTTTGGCTTTGCGTAGAGATGTTGGATCACTCTGCATCTTTTACCGCATATATCACGGGGAGTGTTCTGAGGAACTGTTCGATTTACTACCTGCAGCTCAATTTCGCCACCGGACTTCCCGACAAAGTATGATGTTTCATCAATTTCATGTCGACATCTGGCAGTCCACAACCTTGCGATTTTCACGGCATTTTTTACCTCGCACTGCCATATTATGGAACCAGCTGCCTGGTGAAGTATTTCCGAACAGTTACGACTTAGGAACCTTCAAGAAGAGAGCATATTCCCTCCTTAAAGGCCGGCAACGCATCCTCGAGACCTCTGGTGTTGCGGATGTTTGTGGGCGACGGTGATCACTTACCATCAGGTGAGCCGCCTGCTCGTTTGCCCTCCTATGCCATAAAAAAAAAAAAAAAAAAAAAATTACAAATTTACGAGAGGCCATTCCAATACGATGGTTAAAAAGTACGATAGGAAAAATTTGAGTTATGGACTCATTGTCATGTTATCTCAATTGGATTAGAGCATACCCCGGCTAAAGGGGTGGATGGACGCGGGTTCGAATCCCGCACAGGACTTAAATTTTTTCTCTGGTCAATTTATAATTTTGTAATGATATCCATATGCTATGTAACATATATTTATTACCTTTTGATCATATTACATTAACAGGTTCGAATGTCGCCCTGCTATATCCATATCATGTGTCAGTAACCGATATTCGAACGGGTATCAATTACGTACACTTAAAACCTTCGACCTTATAGACTTTAAAGCGACAATGAGTGCCAAGTCAGCCGTGGGCAGAGTCATAATTAAAATCCAGCTGCAGACTGGGACTTCTCACAAGTGTGCGTGCATTTTAATATGCCCGCCAGGCTAGGTATCTATCTTCAAGAAGAAAATCTGTTACCAAGAATCTCACGTTCACCGACAGCTGTCCGTTTGAAGCTTCAATCGTAAGTTCAGCCTGTATAAATGTCCAACTACATCACTCACCAACGTGAAGTGATTAAAGCCTTTCTGCAATAAAAAAAGTCTCTATTAGTACACTTTTTCTCCATAATGCATTTTAAAGAATATTTCTACAATTCTAGCCGCAGCGCGATGACTTAGTCTACGATAAAAAATTAAACACGTTTATTGTTGCTGTAGATATCGAATAGGCTGACACTTTTTCTCTATAATTCATTTCAAAGAATATTTTTACAATTCTTGCCACAGTTAATTGTGTTGTAGGTCTTATTATAGTTATTTATTATGCAACGCTGCAGTGCTTATTTGGCGCGGGTAGGCACTTGTATTGAAACTTCAGACAGCGAAGTATTGTAAGATTAAACTAATAAGTCCAAATATAAACTAATAGTAAAATATAAATTAAAACTCAAAAGTAAAATATCTACAGTGGGTAATAATACTGCAATTTAAATTATTATTTTTTTTACATTTGAAAACCTTTTCCACGCTAGCAGATAAGCAGATTTCGAATGATAACACCTTTTCGAGCTTGGGGGGTTGTCAAAAAAAACAGTCACGCTCAAACGGCAAGTCCCACATAGAATACCATTCATCGTCATCCATCACCACGTAACTGCGGGGCGCAGCTAGTCAGTATCAGTACTAATATTATAAATGCGAAAATAACTTTGTCTGTCTGTCTGTCTGTTACCTTTTCACGCCAAAACTACTGGACCGATTTGAATGAAATTTGGTATGGAAATATTTTGAGACCCGGGAAAAAACATAGGATAGTTTTATCCAACTGCGCAAAAAGAGGTTAATGTTTTTGCGCGATAACAGACATACGCGCGGGCGGAGCCGCGCCCGGAAAGCTACTAATAAATAAAACAAAGAGTAAAATGTCAAGCGCGTCCTTATACATGAAACGTTTTAACAAAGAGTTTTTAACAAAGCTTTTTTTATTTTGTTGTATCGTAAATGGTAATACTTACATAAACACGTCAAACTTGGTATTTCTATAGATTAAACGCTAAAGTAAAAAAAGCAAATACTAAAAACTGGCCAAGTCACGATTAAGTCTCTGAATAGAATGAAAAAAATACAACTTTAGTTAATACAACAAATCGGTCGGTATTACTCGGTATCGACTTGCTATTGGTACGGAATATTTTTTGTGCGAGTCTAGATTACTAGAAAGGAAAATTTTTTACACGATTGCCCAAAAAAAGAAGTGTTATGTTTTCAGGGTGCATGTATGTATGTTTGTGATTTAATTTATCACACTATAAGTTCTAAACAGCTTAACCGATTTTAATGTATGAGATAATATTAGATTCGTCTTGATGTCGCAAATGACACTAGGTACATTAAAAAAAATACTGACGAATTAGACGTCATAAAATAAGAAAAAAAAATTTTTTTCAAATACCTTATAGTCTAGTATCAAAATGAGGGACTTTAAAAATCGATCTCATAAATAAATCTAACTTGCGGGTATAATTTCAATGGAACGACAAAACGCTTAATGAAAATAAATAACTCGCAGTGTTTTCCTTTTTAATTAATTTAGACTTGTTCAATTATAAAATTGAAAAGTTTGTTTAAATATTATAAATTAAACCGACAAAAAACACACACACTTTGGGAATCGAATACGTCGACCTGGGTTTCGAGCATATCAGATGCTCATCATCAGGACGAGTAGGTTATAAAAAGTTTGTGATTCTTCTACTCTGTAGGAAGTCTAGCACATTAGCAGCATCAATGCCACATTGTGGAGTTACAGTTATTTGGCTGGTAACTAGTTTTCTGACTTAATGACATCGAATCAGTCAGTGAATTGATGGCAGAATTAGACACGTAATTAATAACGGCTTCATTCAAAAAAGTGAAAAAAGTCATTGAATAGTTAGTAGAAAACGATATCATTCATCTTACGGACAAAAACGTATAAGTACCGCATTTGTTGTAAAAAATAGCAATGATTTATTTGGTATATTTGATTAGATAACTGTATTATTTTGGAGCTTTCGGTTTTCCTACTACTAATACTTTTTTTCCGTTTTCAAACCAAAATCTTTTACGATGAAAGACATTCTTGCCCACAGTAGTAAAATGAATGTTTAAAAAAAACATCGCGTTCGTTATAATCTCGAACAGATGATGAACGGCAGATGTGTAATACACGACCACCGCCACCTTTTACCAGATATATATTTTAGATCCTACGTTAAATATTGGTGCGCCTTTCGCCATCTATACGACCTGTAGTGGAAAACAACCGAAAATGCGGAAATCTGGATACATATACGAAATAATTTATGCAAGCTGAAACGGAGACGCTTCACTCGCGCTTCGTGCTTTCTCGGCCAATAAGAATTACTAATAAAGAATAATTGTTCCTTGTGATGTTAAATGACAGGCTATGCTTATTATAAATTTGTTCGCACTAAATGAGATAAATCTAACACTACTTGTAGAACTAGAAATATTTTGGCGTAACTTCGAAGAAAACTATTTATATTACAAGTGAAGCTACATTAGTTTTTATATGTTCTTGACTTATAATATTTTAGCATATGCTGAAACCATTTTCGAAATGAGAAACCAATACTTGTTTCGCATGTTTTCCACGTGTTGTTTGCTGTTTAACCTTTTTTCTCAATGATGCAGTAGAATCTTTCAATAGTATACCTAATTTTTAATTAAAAATAGCAAACTAGACACCCAAATTTTAATGTTTGATTCTCGTTTGACTTTGTTTACCTTTTCTGGCACCAGAAACAAAACTCCTTTTCTTTCTGGAAAAGGATGTAATTACCCGCTGCCGTTAGGTCTGGGCTGTGAGCAGAATAGGTCACGAGCTCTAGCTTTTTAAAAGACAAAAATGCCTTTCTATTTTTTGCGGCGTGAGGAGAAGCGTTGTCATGGTGCAGGATGCGATTTTTCGGTCGTTTACGCGAACTTTTTCAATAACTTGCGTCTGGCGAACTGTTGTGTACACTCAGAATCGTTTCATGTTCTTCCAGTGGAACGTTACTCAACCGTCTAAAAAAAACGCGTTTATTCCCACTCTTTTTTCTATCACAGCTATGTTGGTAAGCTCACAGATGTCACATAGGAAAACTCTTTCATTGTTGCTTCTTTTTGGATCAAGACAACATATCCAAGTTTCGTCATATAAATGGCATCTGAACATAAGTGTTTCAGCTTTAGCAATGTTCCTTGGTAACAATCGACAAGGGCTCGTTTCTTAACTAATTTGAGTCCTTGAGGCCGCAGCGAAAGCATGAGAAAGTTTTCTGAGTAATATGCAAAATATTATTTTACGAATTTAACTGAAACCAATTCTGAATTGTCCCCGAACCCCATCATAGGACATTTTCCTGGGCTACCACTGTTAACCGATGACTTACACGATTATCATCCAAAAGACAAAAGCCGGGCACGATAAAATTCAGAGTACCGACGATCTGAAAAGAACGCATTTGAAAGACTGATAAAATAATAAAAAACCATCGCCCTTAAATTATCCTTTTCGGTAATTATATTCGTATTTGTATATGCCTATTCGTAAACTTCATTAAATAATAATAAAACACAATAGAGAAGTTATTTAACTTTAAAACGTATCATATATTTTATCTAACATTAAAGTTAATTAAGTAAATACTTGCATGTTTTATTCTTATTTAAACACGCCATACTTATATGAAGTAATATTACCGGAGTGCAAAATATTCAGTTTTTTTTTTGCCTGATAGGTTAGCCTTTGACCACTATCTCACCTGATGGTAAGTGATGATGTGGTCGAAGATGTTGTTCAGCCTAACCTAGAATTACTGGCTCTCAAGGACAGCTGCCAGAATACACCGTGCTTGGCGACATATTTTCAACTTGAGGGTGGTAGCTAACCTGGCGAGCATTCGCAAAATGCCCTACCACCATGCTATAACGAAGCACAGAAGCGCTCAGTAGTAATGTCACATGCGGTCACCCATCCAACTCATGACCGCGAAGAACAGCTAAGCAAACTTCGCTACGAGCGCTTCAAGTAGCTTTCAGTGTGTCCTAGAATTAACCTGATGATCTTTAAAAAAAAATCTAGCCTCTATCCAATAGAAACAGGATAGTGAAGGCGGTATGTTTCTTTCGTTAAAGTAGAGGAAATTGCTTTCCGCCACTACGGCACGACTTGCTCTGTCCTGATGAAGAAATGTTTACATACGTATAATATTGGATGGAAGTAGGATATGAAGAAGGATGTATATGTAGGTAATAACCTCTTTATGTATATATGTTCTGTAGAAAGTTATTTTAGATACTTTGGATGTAGTGACAAATTTCGAGAAAGGTATGTTAAGCTGGTTTGGACATGTGGAGAGAATGAATGAAATGAGAATGAATAGACAGGTATACTCGTACATGGGGCAAATGTGTTGGAATAGGAAGACCTAGGTGAATGTTGCAAAATCAGGTTAATGTTCTGAAAAAGGCCAGGTCAGGAGTACCCTAAACCTACGCTTATGTATGAAAAGATTGATGAGTGTACATGAAGCGAAAGAGATATGCAAGGAACGTATTAGGTGGAAATCTGTGGTCTCTGCCAACCCCTACGGGTAAGAGGCGTGATATTATGTATGTATGTAGATACTTAGGTTATATATGAAGTACGAGGGGCGGCTGATAAGTCCGTAGCCAACTTAACGAAATAAATCTGTATTAAACACGTTACAGTATTAAAATTTTAACTGTCAATCCAAATTCATATTTTAATTTTCCACTTACCTTGTAGTCATTGCCTATAATAAAAATAGCATTTATCCTCTATGCTATATAATTAAATTTGTGGTCAGCTCATAGTGTACATTATGTTGGTAATATAAATAAATTTAATATACAAATCTTTTATCACAATTCATAAATTGGCGATGTAATTGCGTATCGTACTATTAACATATAGATCTAATGAAAAACATTATATATGAATAATAGTAATTCTTCATTTATTTGTTTGGAAGTTCTAAACATTTTAAAATTCCCGCTGCTTTCCGGACTAAGAACCAAAATTTCGGTTATGTCCAGAATATTCCGTCGGTTAGGCAACCCTTATTGATAATGGTACATACAGTAGTTAAAACAATATAAAATGTTGATATGACAACAATATGGGGCTGCCGCACCTTCGTTACTAAAAAGGCCAGTACCTACTCATAGATATGCATGTAACTGTTCATCAATGCTATTAAAAACACGGACAAATGTAGAAAAATCTGGTACGTCCAGTGTAGGTATTCTGCCTCAAAGCAGTACTTTGCAAACAATGCCGTTGTTTAGGCATGAACGGCTCTGTAGCAAGTTAAAATATTGGGCATGCGAGACATTAGAACTAATGTCTTGGAGTGACAAGCGCAGTGTGTCAGGCAGAACGAGGCTGATGTCGCTGCTATTGTAATGAACAACGTAAAACTTTCCATTATTCGTGCGAATGTTCCGTCTCATCACACCATAATAAAAATAATTACTAAAAATAGTGGAAAAAGTATGTATTAAACGCTATTTGAATTTATTTACTTGAAGGATAAACTTGGTAATTTTTCAGTTATTTTGATTTAAAAACAAAACTACGGAACCGATTTTGATGACCCAATTTTAATGTTAACAATCTATATAGTATATGCTATTAAAAAAATTAAATAATAGTTATGAGGTTACAAACATAACAAAAAAGTTAAAAAACAAAAACTCTTCCTTATTTTTTCAAGTTAAAAATACTACATGTAATCGGATTTCCTCATCTGTTGCTCTGAATCACTTATATTCACTTACAAACTTAATACCATTATTATAATTAACCTTAATGCAAACAAAGAACAAAGAAAACGAGACCACTTAGCTTCCTCAAATTCTCTTTAAAATAAAAACGAAGGTTAATTTTTATTTTGTTTGTTACAGAAACTAGAGCATTTGAGGCTGGACAATTAATTCGGATTACGCCATTGAAGCTGGTTTTTCACTTGTAAGTATTATTATCGCTTATACAAGTTAATTTTTACGTATTACACACTCTATCAGCCGGTTCGTCCAATGCTAAACACGGCCTCCCCTATTAAGAGCCAAACTTGAAGATTATGGCAATCAACCATTGCCGTAATAAAATAAATTAATAAATTAACTCCAATAGCCACATACACACACTTACACTTTCCCTCACACGCATACAAACACCTACCTTCCTATCACATATAGTATAAATTTGAAACTGAACACATAACCAATAGTTATATTTCTATTTTTTTTAACTGTCAATAAACTCATCTGTTAGGTACTTTTAAGTAATTTAAGATAATTATATTTGTATCCTATTTTGGCTATATTGTAGTAAATAGGAAATTTTGTAATATTATTTGTAACGCTGTATGGATAACTGAATACATAAATAAATAATCGTCATGTTTGGCAGGCGTTTTGGGGATCGTAGTCATAGCAGTTCCTCAGAAGGCGCTGCTGCCCACTTTGCGGTAATTTACCCTTAGTCGTCATTACAACACCCACGGGAAGGAAAAGATTGGGAGGGTGACATTCTAGCCCAGCGTCCTACGGGGAATTTAAATATTATATACATACGTAAAATCTAAATATTCTAGGATCGTGAACCCAGCGTTACAGATTTCTCCGTATATATACTTTCGATGTGTGATATAGATTAGTATTGGATACAGATGTTTATACAGAGTTTTCACATTCTATTGACTAAATTACCGTAATCTGTTTAAAATGGAACATAACAGAATAAATAACACATTCAATGCCGAATTGAATGCGCCGAGGGTGCTATTTCAAATGTGTTTATTATGTTCTGATGATACTTCTTACCACTTCACTAGTGTGAAGAGTTGTTCAATTCGCAAATTCATATAAATAGAATCCTAAAAAATCATGACGAAAGCGAGATTTGAACCCGCGGCCATCTATCCCTGGGGTCCGGACATGCATTGTCACTAAAATCATCATCATGAGACATAAAGTTGTTAACACTCATTTGTCTGTAATTTCTCCTTCAAACCGATACATAATAATGCGTACATTACTGCTTGGCGGTAGAAACATAGCTGATAGGCTAGCTTTTGACCACAATCTCACCTGATGGTAAGTGATGATGGTCGAAGATGTTGTTCAGGCTGCCCTAGAATTACTGGCTTTCAAGGACAGCTGCCGGAACACACTGTTAGGTGCTTGGCAACAGATTTTCAAAATATTATATTACTTCCCTAGACGAACTCATTCTCAAAGAGTTCTAATACTACTCCTACCATGCGGGGATGGAGCGATATCCATACGTCAATGTGGGTTATTGTTAGTGTCCATATAGGACACAGTGAGCCAACAAACAAGACTAAGAGAAACTTCTTAGCGCAACTTTCCGCGTGGAATTTTGTCATCTCGCGCTCTCTTATGAACTAGCAAACTGTGCTTACTTTGTACATAAGTCGAGATACTATAATGAAGTAGATAATCTTCCAAGACTCGTATCTCTTAGCGGCGCTGTGAGATACCGAATTGGAACATATCTACATCACCTTATCTTCTTACGTGGGGAAAGTAAAAGGTGACGAAGGGAAAACCAGAGAATGGGCAACAAAATAATATCCTAATTGAAGGCCACTTGGCTCCTGCGCCAGACCAAATTTTTATAAATGTAATTTGTATGTTGAGCAACAAAAAACACCGAATATTTTGGAGATATGCAACCGTAACAAAGTTGCTATCGTTTTTTTTTATTAAATTGTGACGGAACCAGCACGAAGCTCTCTTGATGTTAAGTCGTAACCTCTGCCTATATCACATGCATTTCGACACACTGCACTGTCCCAGTCATCCTGAGATATATAGTTGTTAAGCCTCATGGTCCTGTAATTTTACAGGCGAGGGCCAGCTTTTTCTCAAAGATTGTTGGCGTAACACACTGTTATATGCTTGGCGAAAGATTTTCTACTTGAGGGTTGTAGCTCGTCAGCTGAGCGTTCGCTAAATGCTCTTCCACCATGCGGTGAAGCTGAAGCTGGCGGTGGGAATCGAACCATGGACCTATATCACTGCAGTCCATAGCCGTTCGGCTTTCACTGCCAGCCCTTCGGTACTACGAGTAGCAAGTAGTAAGTGGCAGCAAAGTAAGCAATAGTGGTTGTGGCTGCTACGGAGAGCAGTGTGGAAGTGGGATGAGCGCCGCAATCTTACGAGGTGCCAAGTTAACTCGACCGCGTAATAGACCTGTACTCAAGTAGTTATTACCGATACTTACTATAATGCCATAACCAGCCTGCTTTAAATTAAGACTTACCTACTCACTACCGCATACCACACCTAATGTGTTGTGACACGCACTATCATTAAGTTTCTTGAAAAAAGATTTATTCATTTATCACGTTTCGGTGAGATTTCTAGTTTATTTTTAAATTTTATTAATATCAATATGACGCCACGCTCGGCGCGGCGGCACTCATTACATATATAGTAGTGTTATGTTTTCATTCGGTATTATGGTATTATTGGACAGCAATACATATTTAATACTAGTCAGTTAGCGGATGTGGTAATGGCAACACCAATCCGATAGTGGCGCCACCATTTTGACGGGATTAAACATACGACACACTCTGTGATTGGCTGAGTGATTTCCCGCTAAAACGAGTGTTGACTGTTGACACGAAGTGAAGGGCGGGGATTCTTGAGACGACCACCAGGCTGGAAACATGTGAGTCGAAGGGCTGTTCTGTTCTTTACGGTAGTATAGAACAGCGAGGTGCGGCGACTGACTCTTGTCTGTTTCCACGATACAGCATGTCTACACTCTGTGACTAACGTGCACTAACTAGAAATTACGACATTTACTTTTCTTTTTATTGTGTTAGCCTTTGACCACCAACTTACCTTGTGGTAAGTATGATTTGACCGAGGATGGTCAGCAGGCGTAACCTAGGTCTGCTCTGCACATACCTAGCTGACATCCTTAACTCGCATTCAAGTTCTCATCATTCTATACAAAAACATTCGATGTACCCGTTTCCACCAATGATAAGCTAATTAATGAAAATCAAGTGAACCTATTGGTGGGTTTTACAGTCATCCGTAGCTTGGCATGGCAGGACATCGCTTGCGGCACACCTCCGCTTCGAGACCCGAGACGCGGTGCACCGGCGAGCAACGACATCATGCATGTCCCACTAAACGTACAGTTATCATATTATAAGAGTAGACTGCTTAGACTAGACAAGTATTATTCATATTAGGTTTTAAAAAACATTGTGATTATCCGTACCTCAAAGCTGTTTGAGTTTTGACCAATAAAACACATAAGTGCACAACCGATGATTACCTATATTTTATGAGCAGCGCAAAGCAATAAAACGCCAAACGTTTCTCCAGATTTTCACAAAGAGATTTATGAAATCATTGTAATATTTTATTGCACCTTAACACGTCAGCTGGTCCATTTATCTGGTTTTATTTATTGTGTAGTAGTTACCTAACTACTTGAGTAACAGTTTTCACTATTTGCGTGTACGCTATCTATTGATCTTAAATGTCAATTCATAACCTTAATGTATCCCTTCATTATTTTCTTATATATAATAAACAAGTATAAATTAATTAAAAAAGTAAAAAACCCGACCGCAAAGTATTTAGTTTCGCTAAGCGAATTATCATTCCATTGTTATGAAAACTGCAAGTTATTATAAGTATTTATTTATGTAATCGTTTTTTAAAGCTCTTCATTTTGATACCCCACTCGATGGGTTCGAAAGAAAATTATTTTTCATTTCTCATACTCGGAAAGTAGTGTATGTTTAATCTGAGTAGCGGGTGGGAGATGCTGCTTCCCACCTAAGGGCGAGAAAAACTCTAATTTTAAAAATAGAACCATATCTATTAAGGTTAAGGATAAACAAACAAAAATAAGAAAAAAGGCGATAAAAATAAAGCGATGGCCGTGTGAATTAAAAAAAAAACTTTTGAGCGGGATGGCCCACGGCGGCGACACCTAGTCGCCGCCGTGGGCCATCCCGCTCCACATGTGAAATTTAAAAAAGATTATAATTTGGAGGGATACTAAGTACATCTGTAAACTGTACCGAAATTCAAAATCTTGGTTTTATGGACTAATATTTGATAAATATGAGTTCAAGCGATTCTGTGATGTTAACCCCAGATTCGGTTAAAGATGAGGCAAATACAGTTATTGAAAATCTTTTGCCAGAAATTTCAATGGATAGATACTTAAACACATACAACAATTTTATGAAGTGGCGAGCAGACAAGAAAATTAAATCATTTTCCGAAAGTGTGCTTCTTACATATTTCAATGGAATATCTAACAAAATACAGCCTTCTACGCTATGGAGCAGGTATTCAAGCAAAATAACTGAGACTTTAAATGTACGGCCTAGTTCTTCACAACCTACAACTTTAAGGGATTCTCCGCTGCCATAGGTTTCACCGTCTAATCAAATACCAGAGTCTCCAACTTTTACTCACATCCAGAACAGCCAAATTTGTCACAATATATCAAACAGCGTAAATATTCCACACAAAAAATTAAATGTAATATTCACAAATTGTACTAACTTTTCAATTAATTTTAAATAGTCACACTTATTTCATTTTTGTCAATAAATATTTTAGCAAGATTAGTATCTTTTACTTTCCTTATATTCAAAATGAAATGTAGAGTGCTTAACACGGGTGAAAGTCATCAATTCCTTCCTTATTGAAGAAAACGGAATTGATTCCTTTCGACCCTTGTATAACAATCTACTATTCTTGTACTTGCATGGGATCTAAAATCCGCCAGTTTATTTTTATATTTTTTTTATGTACGGTCGCGGTCTGAAATTGTTTACCAGTTTTGAAATTAGATTCTATGTCACACTTTTCGCTCTAAAGTCTAAGATGCCATATCAAGTTACTTATTACCTTTCAAAAGTTATTATGCAAAATGACGCATAACAAAGACAATAATTATTAATCACTTTTTGATGATGAAACTCATTTCTTTATTTGTTGAAATGACATTTATCAGAAATTATTGTTTGGTCGTTTGGACAAGAGAAAATTTTTACAAAAGATTTTTTCATAACGAAATAAAATGGCAAGTTTAACCTTGGAGCAAAGGGCTGAAATAATATTTCTCTTTGAAGATGGACATAGCATAAGTGCTATATCACGAGAACTCAACATTTCGCGATTAATATTGCATGGTGGTCGGAGAACGGAAACTTTTGTTTGAGAGTGAGACTCGGCCTGTTTTTTCAAAGAAGGTTTTCTATACCTATATCAAACCTTGATAGTAGCCAGTCCATCTATAGAGCGATTGATTGTCATGTCATTAGAAAAAACATAATATATGAAATAGACTTTTTCAAACATAATTTAGAACTTGTGACCTAAATGTGTGCATGCAATTGTAATCCTTATGGTGGTAAACATTTTCTGACCGCGACTGTACCTAGTGTTACTTGGGTTATCAAGACGAATCTAACGATATCTCTTACATCAAAATCGGTTAAGCTGTTTAGAAGTTATGGTGGAATAAAAAACTCACAAACATACATACATACATGAATCCTGAAAACATAACTCTCCTTTTTTTGGGCAGTCGTGTAATAATAATATGTTAGCCGTTGGAGTATTTCACATATTGGAAAGTGTTGATAGGTCGAAAATGTTGGCAGACTCTCATTAATATTTGCAGGCGCTTAAGCAAGCAATTATGAAAAAACCAATGCGCATATCATTTTAATCTAAATTAATCTGCAATCCAAATCGGTTTAATGATCCTCTAAAGAGGAGTTTACCTTTAAATTGAACAAAATCAGGGAATCACCCACTTAAGCTTGGGCATGACTATCATATGATCGCAATTTGCCCTATCAACATTCTGTGAAATTGAAACATACAACCTACTTACAGTATAATTCGCCTTACAAAAAAATTAACAAAAAAAAACGACTTCAGGCATAATATTCTAAAAATGCACTAAGAATTAAAAAACAAAACCATCGTACACAGTTTTTTTTTGTTCATTTTACATCGACAAGTGAAAATGAGAGCGTCATCAATGTAGTCGAAGCCAATTAAGTACGCATTTTTAAGGATAACTCAAATACTACTCGTCAGATCTCACTCAAATTAAAATGGGACCACATTACATGCACCAACTTTCGAATATAACAAAAATCATCAAAATCGGTACATAGTAATAAGAAATGAAGACACAAAAAATACAGTCGAATTGAGAACTTTCTCCTTTTTTTAAAGTTGGTTAAAAATAGGAATAAAAATCGTTGGAAATTCAAAAAATACTTTGAAAGTTTCAAAGCACCAGAACCTTACACAGAGCTCTTTATTTAGGCAAATAACATAATACTATTCTAACAACTTTCGTAACATGTAGTTAAGTACTTACTTTTAAACAGGATATTGCTAATAGCCTAGAATATTGAGGTTTATAGGTGGATGCCATAATTGATAGGCACTAAACTTGGAGACTATAGAGCTTCAGCCTGATTTGTAAAATGAACCGGAAACTGATGAACCATTCATTGGTTCCCGGGCTACTAGATTTAACTAACAGGAAATTGTTTCTAAATGTCTTAATTGCTACAAAAGGTACCAGTGAATAATGAATATGTAACTTTAAATAAATAAACAGTGCATATATTACGATTGTAGCTCAGGGAGCTGGATTCTTAGAAACTAATATGGAAATCAAAATAATCGTTAGCGTCGCGGCGTATAGAAGGAATCTAATCTTGTATCTTGGTATTTACAAAAATACAGGTTACAAACAAATCTATACCCTGCGCACCTTTGATATAACCTACTAAAACACCATATATATGTACAAAGTGTAGTTTTATGACTTAAGGATGCAATTTTTTCGATTATTCAATACCAATAGATTGTCAATTGTTTTCTGCTTTCATTTGTCGTGGCCAGTTTTTAAATCAGATTCCAAGCAATCTTAAAATCATTGAGTACTAAACTCAATTATTTTAGGGTTGCGTAACCATAGGACAACACGAAACCATGTTATCGAGACTCCGCTGGCTGTCTGACTGCCTGTCCGTCTTTACGTCACAGGTGACACAGAATGAGTTATACAAACACCGTTGGCCACACTGTGGCAGAAAAACGCCTAGCAGCGTTTAAAAGCCATCTATAGAAGAATTAGAGTTGCAAATCTGAAATATTGATATATAGTGTCAAACGATAACTCACAGAACTAGAAATTTAACTAAACATACATCAGAAGTGAGCCGGAAAAGAAAACTTTTTTTCCACCTTAGCACTTAGCATGGGCGGTCTATATAAAGATGGATGTTAATATCGTTTTATCTGCCAAAAAAAATCAAATGATGTCAGTGTGGTAAAAAATATACGTCTCAATTTTTTTCAATAACTAAACTAGTTAGGGTTCTGAAATTTCGATATAGTAAGTAGTAAACAAATACTGAAATCGCCGATTTATAATGTGGTTTTGAAGCTGTTATCGGAACCGACATTTTTTTTTGCGGAACCCTAAGGAGCGCGACTCGACTCGCACTAGGCCAGTTTTTTATCTCTGTGTAGATAGGTTAGCCTTTGACCACTACATACCAACCTCACTCATTACATATCTTTCCAATCACGTAGGCTCCATATTTTTTGAGTGTTATTGCAACTATATTCAACTAGCTCCCCGAGGGATCACATTTCACATTTTATTATTTTACTGTATGCACCATTAGCATATACACCCACACTAAGACATCGTGCCCAAACTAGGCCTATACCAGTTCAAATAACGATCGATAATTTACTGTGGAGGTGCGTGCATTTGTGACTAAAACAAGTCTGTAGTAACTGATATCGAAAGATGTTATGGCAGACTTTTAACCTATAGAATGGAAAATGCTTCTCAATACATTGATGGGGGTCTTGACAGGAGAGCTAGATCCTTTAGAAAAAGCTCAAGTCTCTGGCGTAGTTCAAACCACGGATGAGTAGCACGGCAGTCCAGATTCATTTCCACTGACCCGTCATTGCCTCATCGATCAATGGATGGCATGACGTTATCTGACAAAACATTGCTGTATATTTTCATATGATTAAAAGACGAGGATAGTCAATGAAATAACAGGTACTGTACTGTATCAGCCGTATTGTCCATTGCTGAACACAGCCTCCAGTAAGGGAGGTTCGCCAAATTAGCCATAAGTCTTGGGGATCGCAGTTCAAGATATCAGATCCTCGGAAGGCGCTGCTGCCCACCTTCCGGTATTTTACATTTAGTCGCCTCTTACGACACCTACAGGAAGCAATGGGGGAGGTGACATAATTACCTAATACTTCAATATCTAACACATAGCTTAAATGCAGGTCAGCGCATATCACTTGTATATTCTTAACTAACTTAATGGGTCAGCAATTCGTCTGTTTAATATTAGGTCCAAATAATCCAGCGCTATTCGGTAGAAAAAAACTTAGGTGACATCAGTTCCTTGCCACATGCTACGTTGAAACGCTTCCACCTACATAACCCGCTAGGTAGAAACGTTTAATTAATTCATTAAAAGTTCGACTCCCGACCATGAGCCAGATCGCACTAATTGTATTAGAGTCGTGCAGTCCAGTTACGGCGGTTCCGCTAGCCAACCTGGTATGCGTACAACTCGTGCAATGCAAGTGGCCATCCGTATGCAGTCTCTGGCCTGGCTCGACCCGCTTCTAATGCCCACGTGCCTTCTTCCGCTACGGCTCGTTTTGATTTATGGAGCATGGTGAATGTCTTCAAATTGTTTTATACATATACTGCAGTTGGAAATTACTTGGGTGAATACTATCGTATGTGATTTCGTGTTTGCTTGTGTATCATCATCAATTTAACCTCTATAGATTAACTTATCAGTATATAAAATAGTTTTTCCGCTAGAGCTCTTTTATTCATTTTGAAATTGTTATATATATATATATTAATTGATGCTACATTCGGTATAAAGCCGTTTCGTTCACCGTTGACCAAATGCATCCTCCTTTAGAGACATTTGGTATAATATTGATGCGGTTTGCGCATGCGCCTTGGGGATCGCAGTTCGTTAGAAGCCTCTGCTGCCCACCTTCTGGAATTTTCCCTACGACTTTTAATTATGTCTCGGCACCTTACAAAAAGTTACAGTGCTGAACTGTTTTTTAAAAAATCAGACACAAAATGCAGCCTGTCCATAACAAATGGCAGACAATCTGTACCTAATTTGAAGCTACAGGGCATTGTGTCCCGTAATCCATCTGTTCATATTGCTTGACGTAATTAAAAGTAGTTGACCATATAAAATTTACATAGGTTACAACTAAAAACATTTTCAAGCAATCTAAAGTAACAAAAGTATACAACAAAAGTAATAGATACGAGTAGATATTAAAACCTATAAGTTAATATTTCTTGTCTACTAGACTAGACTGAAACAATTCTAAATTCACTTTAAGTTTATAAGAAGCTTGACTCGTCGTAGAGGTGTACCGAGTTTATTAAACCTTGTAGTTTGTTGAACTCCGAAGGTGCCCTACATTCGCCCTTATGAAAGTGAATTTGATTCGCGAATAGTTTTTGAATTAGTTAGGATTTGGCACACACAAACATACTAGTAATATCAAGAAGTCTGCATTGGAAAAATACTAATATCCTTGTGACTTAATACAGGGCACACCTGACCTTTTAGAATTAGAATTAACGTGTTTTTTTTACATATATACATCCAACTCCCTGCGAGGACACCTGGTTTCTCCATGTGGGAACAATAAACTAGTAAACGTGACTAAGCACCACGAACGATGAAGGGACAATAACACACTCGGCAATAAAGAAGCATGTTAAGGCGGTGCAGTGGAGAAAGTAAATGCCAAGCATGCTTTCTACCAGCCATTTTAACCTTAGAACCTGCGGCAGACATTTTCCAATCTTAAACTCCCGTAAAGGGTGTCTAGGTAATAGGATTTGTATCCGTCTAGCTGAAATGCGATAAAGTGTAAACGGATTGGCAAATATGTCTGGAAATTCAAAACATATTTGGTGATTGTGATTCCTTGGCGTAAAAGTACCAATTTATATTATATGTTAATATATACACGTGAACAATAAAGTATTCATCTAAACTAGTGATCTGAATACCACGCCACGCATGCATAATTCAGCCGTCTGTGGCACAGATATTCCTAACAGATCTATTTGTGGCATTGACTGTTCAATCATAAATATTATAAGAGAAAACTGCCCACAAACCACAACAAATAAAACGTAGAAAAGCTATCCTGCACCCATCGATTGCTTTCTTTATATACACCTTGCAAGAGTAACCATTGTTATAGGTCCATAAAGTGTGCCGAATAAAAACAAAAGTTGCAATACTAGTTTTTCAAGACAGACGGGTCGAAGGCCTGCCAATGTTCGAGTCCCACTTGCGATTAGTTCGACCTCGAATTAAAAATACTCAGAACTTTCGTTGCCCTAGAACAGTGCCAAGCGTGTGTTAAGTCAATATGTATCGGGGCGTGGACTATGAAAGAAACCGTTCATCCGTTAAAGATACGAACAGATAGCTGCTGTTTGTATTAATAGTTTTAGAAAGACCAGACATGTTAACATTAAACTGTAGGTATATATATATTATTGAATATTTGCAAACAATAAGTTTAGTTCTTCATACATTATTACACCAGAAACACTCATTCATTATACAGGTACTCTTATATATACACAGTAGGTATATAGAAGCGCACCGATCGCAGCACTTGTATGCAACCGAGGCATTTTTAATCAGTAGGCCGTTGCTCCCAAATTGAAGAGATCAAAAATTCACACAAGTGAGTTGCATGCCGCGCAACATCTATGTTTATATACGTTTCAATAATCTGAATTGAACTTTATGACTTGCACTTAGAGGAGATAATGACGGCAGATGTGCCTGAACTGTAACTCCGCATCGTTGCCCGGGCGTGCCTCGGTGCAAAAAGTCGACGACTTGCAAGTCTGCCGCGAATAATTACTAAAAGGGCGCAGCAGCCATGGCGACATCTTGTCTCGTTACGAAGACCCCTCCTCACCTCTGTCGTGTTACCATTATACAACTAGAGTTACAAATATTCCTTCAAGCAAGTTTGTCGTATTAAGGCGGAAGAGGACTGAATGTATATAAATTGAACTTCAGACTTACCTGTGCCTTACTGTGTGTTACTAAGTTCTAACAGTGCTGAGGATTTTTTTTTGGAATTTATAGTTTTAAATCATTTAACTACTAAGCATCAACTTATTTTGTGCTAATGGCTTTTTTTAAGCTAAGAGATTGAGATAAATAGTCTAATTTCATTTTCAGTAACATTTATCGCTCATTAGTATTCGAACCAAGTATACGGAATTGTTTTTCATCCCCAAAAATACTGTACAGTAAAGTATTCGAACCAAGTATACGGAATCGGTTTTCATCCCCAAAAACCCTCACACCATAACTTTCACTTCGACTTTACATAATATTATCTACAATTGATATCTTCAATATTCATTAGAGCGTTTTTTTTAAATGTGCTATTATTGATTTTGTTACAAATGCAGAGATAACGCTAACGTTGGCGTAATTTGTGATATTCACATTAGAATATGGATTATTATTAATGTTTTCATTATTAACACCATAATACCCGAGTATATTAATAGGAGAGGATTATTATCTCGACGAACGTGTGCCGAGAAACAGACGCACACCAAAATAGAATATAATTTAACGATGCATTCTGTTGCAGTTAACATTATACGAGAATGCAAAAGGAACATGTAATACGAAGGATAAACTGGACATGTACTCTACTACATATACACTCGCAAAAATATACGTATTAAAATTACTCGAATAGTAGAAATTTTCATCAAAAACAAAAGTAACTTGCCATATTTTTCTACAATATACCGCACACATGTTGTCAAAACAATAATGGCGGTTGATATAATTTGCTTATTCAAATGTATTCTAAAAATAGTTTCTGTCTGTTTCCAGGTGTAACGAACCGTTCGTGATGTTGCGATTAGACGACAGCGTGAGATAGCTACGCGGCTCTCAGTATGGGTGCGAACATGGGCAAGAACTCCAGCCTGCTGGACGCGTTGCCCAACGCGCAGGGCACTCTCCACGTCGTCATGCTTGGCCTCGACTCCGCCGGCAAGACTACCGCGCTCTACCGCCTCAAGTTCGACCAGTACCTCAACACCGTTCCCACAATAGGATTTAACTGCGAAAAAGTCAAAGGTACCATCGGGAAGTCTAAGGGAGTAAATTTTCTCGTGTGGGATGTCGGAGGACAAGAGAAACTACGACCGCTCTGGAAGTCCTACACGCGGTGCACTGATGGAATCATCTTCGTGCTCGATTCCGTCGACGTAGAGAGAATGGAGGAAGCGAAGATGGAACTGATAAGGACGGCAAAATCGCCAGACAACTCTGGCGTGCCGATTCTAGTGCTCGCGAACAAGCAGGACTTGCCTGGTGCCAAGGAGCCGCGGGAGCTTGAGAAGTTGCTTGGACTACACGAGTTGGTGTCTTCTCCGCATAGCTCGCGAGACTCACATGCCTGGCACGTGCAGCCCGCCTGCGCAATAACCGGAGAAGGACTGCACGAGGGGCTCGAAGCTTTGTACGAGATGATTCTCAAAAGGAGAAAACTGGCCAAGTTGCAGAAAAAACGTGTCAGATAAACTTTACCGTGATTTTAATTTTGGTTACGTATGGACTCTGCGGTGATGTAATAGATACGGTTAGTGCAAGTATTTTTAAATGCTCATCGTACGTGTTAATGATTTTGTAACGTCGTCGTCCGCTAAAAACACCAAATATTGTTTTATTGATAGATGTGTAACGTCTTATGAATTATTCCATCATAATGTTGCTCAATTTATATTGAACATTTTGAAGGAGGCGATAAGGTATTTTGAAATTAATTTTACTACTAGTCATTTTCTTTTGAAAATAGCTAGGTGGAAGATAAATTGATGGCAGAGAGTGAACAGGCATATGTGGATAATGAGGTTAAAGTTCAGTTGGAGACGGTTACTCGAAGTAGCTGCTTGTGCAATTGAACCTAGCGAGTAATCGGCATTACTGCGGGTATGCAAATCCCACGGCACGCATATTTGTCAAAGAAATCTTTTAGTTTGTGAGTACTAACATTATACCGTGGGACCAGTAGCGATACAATATTAAGAAATAACAAGAGAAGAGCATTATTATGAGAGGTAGTGTAGAAACATTTCGCTAGGTTAATATTCTTGATCACCTGCTTTTTAAGCCTCGTGTGTGAATCCTCATCTGAGTATATAACTTGTTCTGAGTGTGCACCTAATGCAAGATCCTTCAGCTTTACTCGTTATATCGGTAATATATAATAGAATATTCAATGTTAGTGCATGTCACACGAACGAAACAGGGATGTGCTTAAAATTGTCTAATAAACTTGGTTTGCATTAATAAATTTTCTTTTTGCTATGTAACTTCGTTGAACAATATTTTTTTGCTATGTAACTTCGTTGTACTTGAACCTTCTCTTCTTTAATTTCCTTCTTGATATCTTATCATTGTTATGGAATACTACAGATGAAATGGGTTGGTTACGAAAATATTTTCAGTTGAGTTATTTGTAGGTATGTTTGCACCTATTTAAAACATACCCTGGATCTGTAATATTTGCACTGTCGTCGAACATTCTTATACTTATCTACGTGTTAGTTTTTACATAAGTCTATATGTGTGCTCCTTCTTTATACAAGTATAGGACTATTGACCTCAAATTGATGTTGTATCATTATTTTTTATTAATTTTGCACATTTTATGTCACGACTACAACCGCAGTTTCAGATTTTACTTAGGGTAAGTGTATTCGTTGAGCTTTTCATACACACGTAATTGCGTCATATCATCAGCAATGTTTTATTGTAAAACCAAAACCATACATATTATATATGTATGGTATATATGGCTATCAAAGATATGCATAATTTAACTGAGTTTGAACACATTCAGGTAATATATGGCAAAACTACGTATGTATGAAAATACATTTCCCTGAAGTATAACCATTTCAAGACTGCATAAAATGCGCAATTCATTAAGCTGTCTTTGTCCTAGACTAAACTCCTTTTACCATCAAAAATATTATCTTCAACCTCATTTTCTTCAAATATTCGATTTCAAATATAGTTCGATGCAATCTTAATGGCGTCTGTGATATTTGCTGCACATGCAATTTCGGAAGAAAGACACAGAAAGGTTGTTTGCTTACCTTACACTATTTGTCATTTCACAGCGTAATGCGCATAACTTCACACCCTCCATTAACTTTTCATCAAAATTTACGCAAGTATAATTTGAATGTATTATATTTCTAACTTTTACGAGTAATGTTTTGTGTACCTATCATAAAAGAGGCTTTTGATTTTCGTAGACTGCTTCTTTATGTAAATAAATGTAAATAAATTTGACAAACAATAACGAATAAGTTTCGTATATGAAGGTAAAATAAAACAGTTTCATTTAATTGTCATTATATAATAGGCCTATAATGTCTATTTTAAAGAAAAATATTACCAACTGAAAGGGAAATCATTAATTTTATCAGGTCTAGAAATGTATTTCTTTACAACCATTTTTATCCCTATATAAGTTTAACCTTCTATATTTGACCACATCAATACGTACTAGAAGGTGTGCTTATCGTCAAATGTTAGATTATTACTAGATGATATAATGTAATATTCAAAATTGGATACAAACCACTGTACGAATCGAGACATCAATATAGGCGTCCCGAATACTCCATGAAAATTATTACAGCCGGATCGATCTTACTTTTTCGTGAGTAATGCCGTATTTTTATAGTAAAACAAACCTAAATTCATCAAAACAAGCAAAAGCTTTAAAGTTTTAACATATAAAAGGACTTTAAGTAAAAATGACATTGTACGTGTCAAAGGCTAAGAACACACTACGAGAAAAGAGTCCTAATCTTAACAGTACTGTTGAGATATTTTATAACGACGAGAACATTTGTTCCTCAAATATTGTTGTAGGAGTCGTCGCGCTACTTTTGTCGTAGTGTGTGCTTCGCAATAGTTTTAATAAGGTATTTATTTATTTAAACATAGTTTAGAGTAAGTGTAACCCCTGCATTAATGTAAAGCTTTTACCAGTTCATGTTACTCACCTTGTAAATATGTAAATTCCAAGTAGTTATTTGTCAATACCATGAAACCAAACATTATATTTATGTGAGTAGTATGTGTAAATTTTGTTAAAAAAATACTTGTTTTAAATATGTATACTTTAAACCATTTAATGTATTGTGTTTTATGAAAGCATAGACCTTTTAATCGAACCCCGTAAATAAAGTCTGTTTTCAATAAACTTTAATATTTTATTAGATAATAATCTCCTAATTAAAAAACTATCTACTAGTAACAAAGACATTTGATACATACAGTTTCAATAAATGATTAGTAATCCTACTTTTTTTTAAGTTTACTAATAACATACTACAGTACTTACCTAAAATAAATTTACCCATAATCAGGTACCTACAAAATTTGCTGAATTTAAGTATGTTACAAGACTGTTTTACCATACATTTCTTTAGATAAGTAATAGTGTTCCCGGCTTTTAAAATATAAGAATTGTTCCATATACTCCTGTTGGATAAGAGGCGATTTGCACCTAGAGCATGCTTCCATACCCATGTCACTGTAAGTATGCTGTTTGCAAATAAGGCGCACAACCGAAATCATTCCCAAATAGAAGATCATGTTGATGCGATAATACTAGGTATGATCATCCATTCTTACTTTAAAGATAGGAAACAGAAGTTAAGCTAACGAGTTCATACCGTGTCTAGAGATCAGTCCGGTTCCTCAGCAAGGTGATAGCGCTGTAAACCTCATTGTTTTTTTTCATTCAGTGGACTAGATGGACATCAACACTTTGAGTAACGAAAGCGTGATTTAATATTGCTGAAATCACTTTTAATATTTTTTCTATGCTTTTTATATTAAGTAGAAGTGTGATTGACGAAGTTATAGTCCTAGGCGGTTCTGTCATTCATTACTGCGTATACTATATCTTCTTGTTACCCACATTACATGATTAATACATGTGGAACCGTTAAGATGCCATTAGTTTCTCTAGGCACTTTTTGTGACTCTTGTCTAAAGCAATGCATATTCGTAGTAAGTTGAAGCTTCTATTGTTGAACAGAATCATTACCATCTGTTAAAGTCAGACTCTGCAAATAATTTGCAGGATCTTCTTTTTCCGTCCAATCCGTAAACAAGGCTAAATATTCAACTTCGGCATCAGTGAGCTCGCGTTGACCACTTGTTCTAATGACAGGTTTGGATAAGTAGCGCTCCCGCTTACGAATCAACGGTTTTTTGACGATAGGCGTTGGTTCTACTCCGTTTACGTTTACTTGTTTATAAGCCCGCAGCAACGACTGCTCGAGCCTTTTAAATAAACGCAACTCCCTAGCTGCCAGTTTAGCTTTCTTGGTTTTCATCTTTTCATCTTGAGTGGACTGTTCTAATGCCACCTTCATTTTTTCATTAGAAACATCTTCTAATTCAAACGAATAATCCATATACATCCGTTCTAACACTTTAGCTGTTGAGGAAAGACTTATATTAGGCGAACTCTCTCCGTAGAGCTTTTCATAACAAAACTCTAAGTGAAGTTGCAACTTAAGAACATCTGTCGCGGCAACGGAGTCATAGAATAAGCCATGTAATATCTTCATAAACTTTGCTTTCAAATCTGCGACTCTATTTTCACAGAAATCTAAATCATATTCAAAATCTTTTATAAAGTGGGCAACCCAGTCGCTATCCTGTTCAATGCTAATTTGAAGAGCATTTACTACTTCTTTTAGGTTTTTTTTATGAGGCGCCTGATAAGCTAAATGAGTAAAGTGATGCAATTGCTGCTTTTCTATACTTTTAAATACAGACATCAAGCTTGTTTGATTACCACATGAGAAATATAGAACAGGTTTTACAAGACCGCTGAGGCATTCATTTTGCATTTTTTCAAAGATAATGTTAAACGGGTCTTCATCGCTTGATATACCTAAATCAAACCCCTTGGCTTCTATTTCAATGGAATGTGCAAAATCCCTATGTTTAGCCCGCCAACTAGGGGGCGATACATAATACAAAAATCTCCCATATTTTTGCTGCGTATAATACATGTAATCAAGTCCCAATAGTTTGGATTGAGTGAGAAATTGTTCATTGGCTAAATGTTCTAATTCTGATATTTTTGCATGAACTTTTGTTAGCAAAACTTCAGATTTTCTCAAACACAGCATAGACTTGTGGTAGTCTTCAGATATAAATACGTCTAGTTGTCTCACTTGTTCCATATATCTTTCGACGCTCTTCGCGTATGCAAGCAATTCTTTTCTGTGGCTTTCTTCAATATTTAAAATGCAGTCGGTGCGGTAACCTACTTCTTGTCTCATCCGAAGCTGTTGGTGAAATTGAAATTTCAAAGACTTGTATAATGGATTGTATTGTTTAGGATAGTGATTCCTTAAGTATACGAAGTAGCTCTCATCTATATCAGTCACAGCTTGAACATCATTCACGGGATCTTCCACGTGCAGTCTTGTCCGTAAGTCAGTGCTTATAATTTTATATTTCTCGTCCAAAGTAATGTCTAAACGTTGTTTTTTCTTGTTACTCTTCTGCTTTTTTGCGTATAACCTATATGGCAAAAGCAAATCGTCATTTTTCAATGCATTGACTTGCAAAGGTTTATTATCAGGTAAGGAATATTTTCGTAATGAAACTTCTGATGGCTCTCTCATTGACTTTACGCTGGCCCTTTTTGTGGTCCCTTTCCTTTTCATACGACATACTGAATCTTGGGCACACAGTACTCTTGGTCGAGGTATATCAACAATTACTGAGTGATTATCTTCTGCACTCATTAGAAATAATATCTTTACAGCTATTTACACATCAATCCCAATTAGTGTAACTATTGGGCCATCTAGATTTTTGCTTAATATGAGAAATCAAGTAGGTAAGGCGAGCTTATCCGCTAGTTTGCAATATAACATAAAGTTAGTAAATTTTAATTCATGTCTTTTTTGTAAAAATTCTGTACATTCACATAGTGGAAAGGCAATGCAAATTCACTCTTGGAGAATTGAAAAATATGAGGCCAAGCTCCTAAAATGCTACACCTTGCTTGGAGCACATTACTGTCAACAAACGAGATTTTTTCGAATGGAAAATACCTTTGCGCATTCTCATCAACCCACGGGGATGTCACCTTCCCCGTATACTATGTCGTACTCGACACCATCTACTCCCACAGCAGCAAGTGTCTGACCCCTACCAACTAAAACCACACGGTGTCACACCTCGTCCGCAGTTGGTAAGAACACAGAAACGCTATCGCACATGACCGCGAATTCGCTGCGTGTATCCGTCTTTGGACCCTTCCCTTGGGGAGACCCTCAACTACGACACGCCATGGATACATGACGTATCGCAAACACCCCGCCAAAAATGAGCCCGAAAATGGCCGCATTATGCCCCTGTGCCTAGACGCCCTAGGTTCGCCTGCGGCTGGTCAGATAAGTAGCCCCGTCGCCTGCTAGTTTGCTCACAGAAGATAGGGAGCACGGAACACCGACACTCCTCTTTCCCTGTGGCATCACCGAGTCCGCCATCAAACAGCGTCGCCCCGAACAATGCGAGAAGAACTTGTAACGAAAATATAACAAAACATAAATTAAATAAAGTTCAAACTCAATTCGACCTGCACGTGGCGTAAATGCTTAAAAATTAAACATAATAACACCCTTGCTATGGATGCCATTGGCGATTTTCAACACGGATTTGTTAAAGATATACTTAATTGGTCACATTTTAGCAAAAGTCGAATGTAAAGTTCTCTTTGCGACTCAACTATGGTTGAGTCTTTAAAACAGTTTAAAATAACTTTAAAACAGCTGCATTTTTACCTATTAATCAAACAGTTATGAAAAAACTTTCAAAACGGATTTGTAGCCAAAAGGTTCTTATATAGCTAGTATATATTTTTTCTGAATCCAAATATCCACTGAATAGAAGTCTACCTTCAAAGTGACCAAAATCAGGGAATCGCCAAGACAGAGAGAGCGTCGTGATCATCTTTGGCTTAAGAGGTCTCAGATCCTATTGGTGTCAGAACGACTGCTAAGCAAAACGACTAAGTGGGCAAATTCACCAATTAGCAAAATGTCAGCATCGTAACTTTTCAAAGAAAAGTGTATATATCATATGGTATATATACTTACTCGTATAAATGTTTAATACTGAGTAATAAATATAACATTTCAGACTTTACAAATTATTATGACTCATATTTTACAAATTATTGGAGTACAAAATGTTTTACCCCGGGCGGGGCAATAATTTGTAAAATATGATTTTCGCTTAGCACGCGGTAGTGCTTGTAATCATATTTACAAACTAAGTTGGTATATTTAATTATTTTACTATAATTTTAGTCGTATTCCTTGACATTGTGATACTTACGAGAATTGCGTACAGGCGTATGGCCATTTTACTTAGTAGACGCTTAGAGTCTTTGACATTATGCTATTTGGTCAACTTACTATTAAAATGCTTGACATATGTACTGTGTCGATTTGCGTACATGGTCATTTTGCTTAGAAGTCGTTTGGATACGTATATCCATGACCTATATTTTATGAATAGCGTAAGATATCTAAATTAAAACCGACTTGTGCCTCGATTTCATTTACGACACAGAAGTATTGTGTCGGTTAAGTTTGATTCATAAGAGTCCATATAAACGACATATTAGACCTATATGAAGGAAAACGTGGGTGTTAATTTTAGTCAGACACTTCTGCATATTTTACGGCAATTTATTGAGTTACATATATGCGATGTTCAATAAATTTATGTAATTATATTTTGAAGCGCTCGTAGCGAAGTTTGCTTAGCCGTTCTTAATCGATTAGCTAAGTTAGGCAACGTCCGCCGCGGTCAAGAGTTGGATGGGTGACCGCTAGTGACATTACTACTGAGCGCTTCCGTGCTTCTGAGGACACGTTAAGCCGTCAGTCCCGGTTGTTGTCTTAGGATGGCAGTCGTTACAGCATGGTAGTAGGGCATTTTAGGAATGCCCGCCTGGCTAGCTACCACCCTCAAGTAGAAAACCGGTTGCCAAGCACCTAACGGTGAGCCAGTAATTCTAGGCTAGCCTGAACAACATCTTCGACCACATCATTACTTACCATCAGGTGAGATAGTGGTCAAAGGCAAGGCTATCAGTAATAAAAAGAAATTGTGAGTTTAGTTTAACTTATTTTGTTATTGAACCATAGGTAGAAATGATGAACTAAAACATGATTTATTGAATTACGTTAATTTTGTCTGTAATGCTGAGGCTTTTCAAATATTTGGCAGGGTTTTCATTTACAGTCCAATCAGTAAACAAATGTAAATATTCCATTTCGGCCTCAGTGAGTTCACGTTGAATGCTCGCTCTTGTGACATATTTTCTAGAAATGTTTGGTTTCGGCTTATGAAGCAAAGACCGTTTGACCACAGGCGAGGGATCTTTTTTGCGTGTCTTTACTCGGTTTAAGTTGACTTTTTCATGAGCCAGTAATAAGGAGTGCTCAAGTCTATCAAACAGCCTCAACTCCCTGGCTGCCAAATGAGCTCTCTTCATTTTTTTCTTTTCAATTTCATTATACTTTTTCACAGCCGATTTAATTTTGTTATTGGTTGCAATATTATCTAGTTGAAATGAGTATTCCATGTACAGCTGTTCCAAAGTTCTAGCAGTTGATACAAGACTTATGATAGACGTTTGTTCCCCATAAAGCTGTTCATAAAAAAACTCCAAATGTGTCTGTAGCTTCAATACATCTGTCGAAGCTACGCAGTTGTAAAATAAACCATTCAATATTTTCATAAACTTTGCTTGAAGTTGAGACTCCCTATCTTCACAGAATTTTACCAGATTTACAAAATCTTTAATGGTATGGGCAACCCACTTGGTGTCATGTTCGATCTTACTTTTAATGTCAAAAATTGATTCCTTTAATGTTCTCTTACGTGGAGCCAAATGAGCCAAATGAGTGAAATGATGTAGCTGTTGTTTCTCCAAACTTTCAAACATAGACATCAATATGTTAGGATGAGAGAAATATAAAACCGGTTGAGAGAGACCGGTACGGCATTCATTTTGCATTTTTTCAAAGATAACATTGAATGTATCTTCTTCACAGGATGTACCCAGATCAAACCCTTTGGCTTCTATTTCAACGGATTGTGCAAATTCTCGATGCCTAGCCCGCCAACTCGGAGGTGATAAATAGTACAAAAATCTTCCGTATTTCTGCTGCATAAAATACATGTAGTCGAGCCCTATCAGCCTTGATTCAATTTTAAACTGTTCATTGGCCAAATTTTCTCTTTGAGATACCTTTGCATTAACCATAGCTAGTACCTCTTCACAACGTTTCAGGCATGCCATAGATTTTTGGTAATCTTCAGATATAAATGCATCTAACTGTCTCACTTGATCCATATAAACTTGAACACTGTATTCGAAAGCTTGTAGTTCTTTTCTGTGGTTTTCTTCGATGTTCAAAACGCTGTCCCTCCTATAACCTACTTCTTGTCTTGTCCTGAGTCGATTATGGAATTGAAATTTTAAAGATTTGTACAAAGGAATGTGTTGAGTTATAGAATGGCCATTCAAGTACCGGAAGAAGCCGTCATCGATATCTGTCACAGCTTTAACATCATCTGGAGGATCCTCTACGTGTACTCGCGAATGCAAATCAGATGTTATAATTTTGTACTTCTCATGCAATTTGATCTTCAAGCGTCTGTTATAACTGACTTGCTCTTGTTTCTTTGTATATACCTTATACGATAAAAGAACATCATCCTGTTTAATAGCGTCAACATGAAGAGGTCCATTATTTGGTATTAAAAAATTACTTAAAGTGTGATTTGATAATTTTCTGACCGTTCTTTTTTTTAAGGCTTTCTTTGGAATTATTTTTTTTATATCACTAACAGATTCTTGGACAAATGTCCTTGGTTGCGGTATATCTATGGTAATAGAACGTGCGGAATCTCTCTCACTCATAAGTAAATCTTTATCAAATTAAAATACACTATCAAATAAATCAAATTCCCCAAAACTTGGCATAAATAGGTAAATATGATAGGAAACTGAAAAAGGCCTACTCGATTTTAATTCTTTACTGGCGAATTAATAAACAAGTAAACAAATAGCTGAAAAAAGGAACAGGCAGAATGGCAATAAAAGTTTCTATAAACATATATTAAAATGGCACGATAGATTTAAGTGGCATCCATTCAAAAGCGGGTTTAACAAAAGTATAATAATCTTTCAAGTATGGTCCTGGATTCATACCTTCACACCAATCGGTAAATAATAATAATCCTTCTTGCTCCTCTGGTGTCAATTTATATTTCTTGGGCTTCAATCGTTGCCCACTCTCCAACATAGACTTCCTTCTTTCTTTTGCAATTAGCTTCATTTCACACTGTTTACTCATATACTTCTTTAACACAGGTCGTTTGAACTTATGTGGAGGCAAAAAAGCTTTATTCATTGCATTTGTCATCTCTCTGAAAGCCCTTAATTCTCTCTGTGCTTGGTATGCATTCTTCATCATCTTTAGATCTTGAGCAAAGAAATCACTCTGAGCTTGTTTAACAACCTTAAAATCTAGTGAGTCAAGACGCAAATTGTAATCTTCGTAAAAAACTTCGAGTATTTTCATAGGATCCATTAAACTTTGATGGCCTTCTTCGCATTTTCCAAATATTTGCTCATACACGTATTCTATACAAATTTTCAATTTTAGTGTATTTGGACTTGCGATACTATCATAAAACGTCTCGTTAAGAATACGAAAGAATTTTTCTTGGAGATAATGTTCATTATAGTATTCTCTACTTATTTCATTATTTATGCTATCAATGTAATATTGAAAATAATCAAGTTCTTGTTTTGTAGATTGTTTCAATTGCTTTATGCGTTCGTGTAACATTCTAGATGGAGCGTCTGTTTTTGATAATTGTATCAAATACTCTCTACTCTGAATCTCCATCCCACGAAAGATATAAATCATTTGTTCAGGCTTCATAAAATATATCGTTGCTGGCAGAGGACTTTGCAATTCAATCCTAGCACATTCAACCATCTTATCAATATCCATAGTTTCAACTAAGTCATTGTCGGTCGCAAATGCTCCTGATTCAAATTGTATTGATTGAATCTTACCACGTAGCGTCTCATCATTTTGCTGTCGCCAAGACAACGGGGCCACGAACATCAAATAACTGCGATAGGTTTTTAAAACGCCTCTTATGGCATCCAATTTAAACAAAATATTGTTTATGATAGTCAACTGGGAAACATAACCCAGAAATTCTGAGTTTTTCGCCACAAGTTCTATATATACTTTTTCTGCTTTAGATACTTTTAGACAAGCCTTTTTGTAGTCCTCGGTTAAGAACTTTTGAAAATTCTTTATATGTAGCTTTAATTCTTCAGCAATAAGATTATATTCATAAGATTCCTCCACATAACTCTGTTCTATTTTCATCGTTAGATCACGACGATATCCTATTTGTTGCCGATTCATAGCGTACGCACGAATATTGTTAGTATACACTTTTATGTCGTCGAAGCAGCGCAGCGGACGGCCCTCAATCACGGTATAGAACTCTGGATGTATCTCCACTACCGCTCTGACATCATCAGGAGGTTCTTCGATGTATAGGCGCTGTGATATATCTCTTGAAGCAGCTATTCTCAAATTATCTTTTTTGTACAAAGGCTGAGACAGTCTATCCCTTGCGTATAACTTTTCTTTACGATCACTGTACTTGATATATGATAGTAATTTCTCGGACTTCGGCACACCGTAGGATCTTCCCGCCTTCTGTACCGTCTTATCCTTGGAGAGAGCATGCTTTCGGTTGGCAAAGTAAAACTGGGTGTTTGGTACGTAGCGACGTCTAAAAAGAATATCTAAAGTTTTCAAAGGAACCATTGGCTTGCGTTCCTTCTTTAAGCAAGACATCGTCCTAAATAATAATGTATGCAACTCAAAATAAAAACATTCAGTACAATAAAATCAAATTCTATAACCACAAATTAACCTAAAATTGAAAATGTTTTCAAAACTGACACGCAAGACATACATAACAGAAGTTTTACTTTTGACTTTTGCTGTTATTTTTTTCAATTCTCTTTGCTTCTTCAAAATAACATTATTAAAGTCCAAAGAAGTTCTAGGACCATGTAGGACTGTATTCAACACTATTTAACCTGTGTCAAGGAGGTCAAATTCGAGAAAAAACCCCATGCCAAAGGAAAATGCCTTTACGCTTACCCTGGGTGGGTATGTATCCGGGGAGCGGATGACTTAGCCCCACTATATACCGACTAAAAGCCCCATGATGTTCCGTCCGCCGTCATTGACTAGTAGTGGGGGTGCGGGACTGCTCGCGCATTCTGCCACAGCCCCCAACGAAGTCGCTGCTCTTTAAAGGGAGCCCAGGCTCTGGGGCTCCACTTACCCGTCTCTAAAGATGATGGGATGCGCCCAGCTGTCCCCACAACCAACGCCTCAGGTCCTCTGACCGGAGACGGATTGCAATCCCTATTGGCTCGCTTCAATGTCCGCGCTGTACGGAGCTGAAGAGAGAGAGAGAAAGCGAGGCCACCGTCTCTCACAAACTCTCATCGCTGGCCAACTTAACATAACAGCCGGCAAGGCGAGGCACACTGTTATCACTAATACGAAGAATGGACCAAAGATTCCAATAACTTCTCACTATTCCTCTCTATACTCAGCACACACTGTACAACTTGCAAAAACACAGTCTGTATCATCAAACAATGTTGACACCATAGACTTAGGATTTTTTCGCTAGTACATTCTAAGCCTATGGTTGACACAGTATCTTTTTTAATAGGACATAGTTTGTTACTTTCCGTTGTTTTTGATGAGGATAGTATTACTTTAATTGTTTTTTATGAAGTAATTGAGTTCCCGCAAACGAGAAAAGACTCTTTACGATGGGTATCAACAGGAATTTTTTTTACTAGTAAATTAGGTGCCTATATATATCGCCAACGATAAGCCTGATAAACATCACACTATAGACCGAAAAAAATAAAAATATAAATGCGAAATTTTTTTGTAAGTTCGCAAGTGTATAGCAACCTACTAAGTTTGCGCCGCCCCCGCTGTGCAATTTTTCTAAAATAGTAGGATAATAAACTTTGGAATGGAGATGGATTAAGCCCTGGATAATCCAAGTACCGCTAGAAAGTAGTAACGTATAAAATTTTAAATTGTTTTAAATTTAAAATGTTATTACATGGTTCTTAAGAGAAAATAATACAAAATTGCAGCGCGAATCATGCCTTCTCGTTTGCACACTAGTGCCGTTTATACTCAGCCGTACCATAGGTAAGAAAATCAGTAAAAAATATTTGTTAATATTGTAGAATTTTAAATTCACTGTCTAAAAAATGTACCAATTAAATAAATTTTACCTACCTTACTTTCTTCTTGTCAAAGCAAGTACTGGCCGCCATTTCAATTAGCTGTAAGTTCCTAATAACATCCCAAAAAAAATCGCATAGTATTCTTGTGTTAATTTGTCTACTCAGGCTATACTTGTGACCCCGATCGATGCAACGAACGCATGATTATACTACGAGCCGCCAGGGAATTGAACACCCTGCCTGAGTTTGTTTCCAGGTGATATGGGGTCTTCAACGAACGCGAGTGAATGGTATCTTCTGGGTTCGCTCTCCATCACCGATCCCATCATCACTTAACGTCAGGTGAGATAGTGGTCAAATGCTACCCAGTTCAGTATAAAATTGGATCGAAATTTAGAAATTTGGTAAAACATTATTTGACTATTTATTTGGGCGTGAATAGGCCCGTTACTGATTACTTATATTACATTAATTAATTTTGTTACTTAGCACAATCACAATACAACAGTGTTGGAAATCTTTAAAAAAATCTGATGTTAGATACTATTCATAAGTTTTCCTTCTGGACGGCTCGTATGCAGATTTCAGTCGTTTGTTCATTTTATCCACGTTCTTCAGCATTTTTGCAGCTTCTTTAGCTTGTTTTATTTCTATATCCCCTTTTTCATACGTTTCTTTTCCAATAGCCTTTATGTCGACTAAGTCGAATGCTGATATATCTATCATCAAGTTATCATACTCTGTTTCAAGTGCTACCATCATGTCTAAAGAGTTCTGCTTGGTGTCGTTTGGCGCTAATATGTGTTCATATGCAAACTCGACGTAATTGAATATTTGTAGAGACATCTCTGAAGTCACCAAATAGCGTATTTTCCCTTCTAAAATCTTAAAGAACACCTCTTTAACTTCAATTTCTCTAATTTCATTCCATTTTATTAATTCTTCTGTTTCCTTAACCTGAAAAATAGTTCTATTTTTAATTTTATGTTATATTTCCTTTTAACTTTTAGGTAAGTAGGTATTTAACTAAATTTATAACAGAGGAGACATATTTTTTTATTGTGAAGGGACTAGCACCAGGCCCACCTGATGTTAGGCGAATACCTCTACCTATAACAGATGCATTTCGTCACAAGTGACTAACTGCACTGCGGCTATCAATTCTGAACATTAAATCGCGGTATTCGAACACGCGACCATCCTTGGGCCTGGGATATGCTCTGACAATCTGAGCTAGCGTATGACGGTGAGCGATAGTAAGAATTTGCTCTTTCGTTGTTATTATTTTATCGTTGAAGCAATATTTATAGTCTATGTGGTTTGACCTTCAAACAGGAGTAAAAATTTGTAATTAACTTCAAAATTGTTTAAGATGACGAAATTTTATTGTTAGTTTTGCATTAACACTTGTGTTCAATACAGTTCAAAAAACAAAAGACTTGTGTTCACGCAGCGGTTTCCATACAAACGTGTTTTGTCATATTTGAAAGACCAACCAACCATTCATAATCGGCAGACGAGTTTTCCTCGGCTCAGTACTAAACTAATGATGTTTCAGGAGTTCGAACAATTATTAGTATAGTATAAAATATTACGAAACTACGTTTATATGGAAAGCGCCACGTAAACATACCTAAAGCTGCTTGCTCATTCGCTTAAAAGGTTAATCCAACAACTATAATGTTAGGTATCTATTTAATTACACGTATAGTACTGTGCTCAATCTAGACAGAGGCTCCAAAAATGTTTCCATACAAGGCACTTTGTTAAACTCTCAAGGGAAAGTAGACTGATTCAACAATTAAGTTCATTACTCAATTGTCGAATCAAGAAAAATTGCAAATTAACCAAAGTAGCGAATTAGGGTAAGTGTCGACCAACTGCTGAACTCCTCAATATATTCTTTCAGAAGGATCAATTGCGTCACTGAGCGTTTGGTCTAACATGTGACCTCATGGTGTGACCCAAGTAACGTCAATACGAATAAATGGAAATAGTGTTTTCTTACTCACCTTTTCCTGTATAAATTGCAGTTCCTCTTGAAGCTGTTTCTTAAATAGATCTAAAGCCTTCAAGAACTTATTTTTCTCTGAATTTAATTCTTCAGTTACGAGTAAGTAGTTTAAATTTTGTTTTTCTAGCATTGAGAAAACTGTTAGTAGTTGATCGGGCATTTCAAAATATAGTTTAGTAGGGGGCAAATTCTTTAAACGCTCTCTAATGGCATTTTTATCAATATTACAAAATATATCCGAGTCCATGCAAAATATATCGGGATGTTTAATGTTTAAGGTAACTTTTTCTCTCTCTAGCCACAAAATTGGCGAAATGGTGTGAAGGAAATTTTGAAATGAGAGCAATATCATCAGAGTTTCATCTGTATACTGCAGCTTAGATTTCATCGATGCCAATTCGTAATTAGCTGATTTAAATTCTTCGGTTTGGTTGACTAAATCTTTAGCCATATTGTCAGATTTCTTCATAATTGCTATCGTCTTATTGTTGTCATCAGCCAGAAATTTATCAAAACTGTTTTTGTACTCGTCAAAATGTCGTGAGGCTGTTTCGAATACATTTCTCTCAGTTTCAATATCTCTTTCGATTCGTAGAATTTCGTCGAGGATAAACCCGTGAAGTGTTCGCTTTAAAGCCACATCTCTAATATTCTGTTTGTACAAATGTATCGATGAATTGGGTCTCACCGGGCGTCCTTCAAGTATTGCGTAAAAAGACGGATCGACTTCTACTATAGTTTTAACTCCATCGTTCACTCGATCTATTGGCGGCAACTTAATACCAGCAATAGTTTTTCTAGAACTCCTCTTACGTAGTTTTTTCTTTACAGACTTATCCATGACTATGACCGTATGATCCTTCTCTATAAATAGTTCTAGTAAATAAACTTAAATCAATATTGCTATAGCAACTTCAGGTGGAAGAAAATATCTTCCAACAAGTAATCACAATTAAGTGGCCGTATCTATAGCAACTAAACTCCTGCTTTTAATGGAAACAAAATTGCATACCTAATATTTTTCATACGTGGTTGTAACGGAACACGCACGAGACTCACCTGATGTTAAGCAGTAACCTATGCGTATAACAGATGCACATCACCCTACACAGTACATACAGTTGTTAAGTCCCATGGATTAATGACCAAAAATTAATATTATGATATCGTCAAGTGAACGTTTTAAGAGTAATAATCAGTATCGAGCACATAACAGCAGTCCTTAAGAGCCCCTTAAGGACTGCTGTTATGTGCTCGGCAATAGATTCTCTAAAAATATTTACAATATTTTATATACTGATTATTACTCTTAAAACAACGTTCACTTGACGATATAATATAAATTTTTGGTCAGTTAATCCATTCCTAACCTCATGTATAGGTTTCATTGATCAAATTGGTATTTGGTACCTTACACCTAATCAATCAAAAAGTTTAATTACCGTTTCTCTAAACGTTCTATTTACTTGAATGATATATTCTACTATACAAACTTTGGTCCCACTAAAACATTATTATGTATTCTGCACCTACTGAGACTACCAACCCCGTAACTTTACTTGAACTATAGATAAAAATACGTGTTTTTTCCTTCATCCAAAACATTAATAGAAAAAATTCAATAATAAAATTATATAATGTTGAATATGTAATTAAAAAGGAAACCACAAAAACTGTGTGTATAATGTATTTAGAGAATCCCCACATGCAAATGAGAGTGCAGTACCTGCACACAAGTATGCATTTTTTACTTCGTGATAATTCAATCACTTTCGGAGCTGATGCTCTGCCTTTCCTCTTGATCCTCTCCTTCTCTTTCTTCCTTATGGGCCAGCTCCCACGGCATTACTGGAAGTGGTTCCACGAAGGAATCGTCTACTTTTAGCTTGTACAGATATCGTGGTGTGAAGTGGTTCGGCAGCGGCCACACGTGTTCTATTGACAATGAAATTACCATAATTTATTAATAACTGGTAACCCCGTGTAGGGTTTACTTATATAACGCTCTCTTTGGGTTGTGAAAGGAAGCGGAGATTTGAGCCAGGAAAAAAATACTAATAAATGAGATTTCTGTGGTTCATTTTCATATACAAAGTAAGTTCCTTTTAAAATCCTATAGGTGGCATTTTTCCTCGCTTGCCGCTCTGTTTCCAGATGGTAGTGAGAATACGCCATAAGAGTGTCGAACACGGATCCATCTGCCTGCGTATTAAAATCCCCTCAACTCATTCCATTCACCATTATTTGGATGAAACTCTAAGCTACTTCAATTTCATCAAAATCGGTTTGGTAGTTTAGGCATGATAAAATCACAAACGCAATCAAACACACTTTCGCGTTTTGATTTTAAAGGTCTATTTTGCTTGATGTCTATATTTGTAATTGCAAAAACTCACATGCTTTACTCCAATTACATTAGTTCTAACAACTTAAAACAACATTGCTGTGATAGTAGAAATCATTTTGCGTCTAAGTCATTCTGGAAAGTATAAAATCCTACAGGCTAGTCATTTTACGCTTACGGCATTCATAAAAGAAGTTATTTTATTGTTTAGGCGTTTCGTTCGCTTCAAAGTCGATATAAAAAGTAGACAGTTCTGCTACACAGTCGATTTGATTTGTTGTCAATGTGATAATAGAGCATATATTTTCTTCAATTAATCATTTTACATTTCCTGCCTCCTCAGATGGTATCTAGTACAGCATTTTGTGAATGCTAGCCTGGCGACCAACCTCAAGTAGAAAATCTGTCACCAGACAAAGAAATGTGCGTTCTGGCTATCAATGAGTCAGTTACCAACAGGAGAGATAGTGGTCAAGGTGAGTTTATCAGTAAAAACTATTACCTACTTACCCATATTTTTTTACAAATTTACTTACCGAAATAAAAATAGTAATCGTCAACGCGTCGATATAAGTATGCGACGTGCCGCAAATCCATGACGTGTGGCGACTGGAGAAGGAAATCGAGTAGGGCCACTTCTGGGAGCGCTTCAATCTTCGGATCTGTTGCAGATAACCCCTCGAAGCACAACTGCAAAGGAAAAAATAACACTTGCAAGCAAATTTGGTTCCGGACTTCCGGCAATATCCTTCTTGTGATCCAGTGAGCGCTTCCATGCTTCGGAGCCGTGATAAAGTTCCGTTAAGCCTTTCATCCCTATTGATGGCAGTCGTTATAGCATGGTGATGGACATTTTGTGAATACCTACCACCTAATGGTGTGTTCCGGCAGCTGTCCTTGAGAACCAGCTACATTTCTAGGTTATGCCTGTTCTGTACCTCTTTCGACCACATCGTCATCAGGTCAACGTCATCGTCAACAGGGGATAAAGAGAGTATATTTTTATCATTAATTTTAGTGATAACACTGTTTACCATCGACAAGAGTTATAAATACCATTCAATCATCCAGTTATGAAATGTAGGTTTCAGTTAATTGACAGTAACTTAAAAACTACTTGACCGATGCTGACGAAATTTAAAGAGGACTAATTTGGATATAAATTCTACCCAACATAAAAAGCATCAACAAATTCAATTCATAAGTGGCGGAGTAATCGAGCAACAAACATACAGTCAAATTGAGAACCTCCACCAGTTTAGAAAATCGGTTAAAAAAAGAAATAATTTAAAAATTAAAAAACACGCCTGCCGTACCAAAAAGTGAACTAAAAAATTACAAACAAGTTACATGATTTTAATGTTGAATGGCCACAATGTAGGTACTAAATAGATTATATTTACTGTGCAATTAAAACACCATTGAACCCAAAAATGGAAAATAGATAACCATTCTTTTCATCGAAGTCGGGGGACCTGTAAAGAACTATTCTAAGGAACTGTCCCCCGACTTTTTATTAGCCTATGTTACCCGGAATAATTCAACGCTTCTAATGATATCACAAACATCAAAATCGGTTAAGCCGTTACGAAGTTATGGTGGAATAAACATACATACATACATGAACCCTAAAAACATAACTCTCCTTTTTTTGGGCAGTCGTGTAAAAAGAACCGTACGTGAAAGAATAAACACTGCCAAAAACATTGTTTTTGTTGCTAAACCTGTTGTACTATGATAAAAAAACGTACTTTATCATCAGCCTTCGCCAGGCTACACAGTTTGATGATCTTATCCAGGCATATGCGCAGTTGCTCCATGTGCTGGGCTAGAGGTGCGTGGATGTCCAATTTGCCGACAAGCGATGGAGGGCGGGCGGTCACTGCGCGCCAATTGTCGAATATCAACTGTAAATTAAATATAACTGGTTACTACAGGTGTAATTGTTAGAAATTAGATCTTTGAAATTAAATTTACGCCCCTATAATGTCGTTACGCGTACAATAAAATAAAATAATCTACGTGTAAAATTGTGTGTAGAACGCATACACGAAATGTCGTCAATATCGTTGGTTCTTCAGTCATCGTGGTGTGTGTGCAGGTGCGACGGACTTGTCCGAGTTAAAGTTAAATCGCTATACGCACACATATTTAAATAATTACGTTTAATAGAGGGGGATGCATTTTTAGACTGAAAAATCTATACCTATGCTATGTAGGTATCTACATGACGTCTCGTTTACCTTAATGGTTGAACCTAAAATCTTTATATCCAACTAAGATTTACGGTATGCACTTATATATTAGCTTAGTTAGAGTAAATTTTAGTTCATTTCGTAGTTAAGTCTAGCAGTCTAGTCATCTAGCTCCTTCCCCTGCAATGCGATGGAGCCGCCAGCTGGAACACGGCGCCTGGGGAATCCATGAAATGCTTAGTAGGTAGATAATTCATCTTTTTATGACTGCATGCTAAATTTTCTACTTACTGTAGACCTAAAAATAGGCCTGTTACACAGTAACTAATATATAATCTGTGCCCAAAATTACCATACAATAAATGGCCTGCATAATGTTATTATGCTGCCCAAAGTCTGAATGTGGCAATTTTCTACCACGGGCAAAGCTATTGAATACATGGAGCGCAATAAAAATATCCGCAATAACTAAGAAAAAAAAATATCATAATTGTTATAAATGAATTTATTGTGTCAGCTTTAGTTAGTAGCAAATGTGCATAGGCACGCATCGAAAGCGTTATATTTTTATGTGCATACGTAATCGCGAAACTGCCATTACTCTAAGATATCGATCAGATTTTGTTACTAACAAATTACATAATTGACCTAGTAAACTTTTTCAAACTCTTCGACAGCCTCTTTCTGGTCATGAAAACCGTTATCCACGTATTTGGTTCTTATTTGGTGGAAGAACCGTATAGAGGTTGGCTCATAAGGTCTATTTTATTTACACCTTCAAAAAATCGTTTTGAGCCTTATTATCTCTATCCTTATCTTATTGTCTTTTGTTTCCTTATTCCAAATCATCATAATTTTCTTTCTATGCCAATAAAAAATTTACTTACCGTCGATACAGAATGATAGACCATCAACATTTTTAATTTTCTAAACATTTTCCATTCCTTCTTCTGCTCATTTTCGTCCAAGATAACCTCTAAAGACGGCTTTGCTTCTTGCTCCTCCATTTGCTTTATCCACCTCTCCTCACGTGCGAAGAGAAACCTGATTTGCCGATGGACTGTGTCTTCTGAACCCTGATCCAAAAGTTCTTAGGCAAACCTTCTAATGTAAAGAAGTTGTGTATGTAAGATATCTGATGGTTTGAGGGCTAGATTACTGCAACGACTTTGTTTGATGTATTGATGTGAAGGGACGGACAAATCTCCCGCCTGATGGTAAGCATCACGACTGTCCATCACAGCTGCTGTGTCACCGCCCTCGTTTTACTTGAGACTGCACTGCTCTTGTCATTCCGATACGTTAGTTCTTTGGCCCGTTTGCCCATCTCACTTGCTACATTGCCCTTCACGCATGTACACAGTAGTTTTGGCGCACTACTGTATCGAGGCAGAGCATCTGACACTGTTGTACCCACCAAGACGGAATCTTGCTTAAGAGACCTACCACCCGGTAAGCGACTGCAGCTCACTACCACTGCGACTAACCTGCAATGGCAGTGAGTATGGACTGATGTTCAGGGCGAGCTCAGAGGTTCATTGTTCGAATGAACTTGCTCTGGGTTGGCATTTTAGTTTTAGTTATGAAGCCTGTTTGCAAATTTTCGCTAAGCTCAAGGTACAAACGTGTGTGTAACGGTATGTTTCACCAGAGGTCTCGAGGATGCGTTACCGGCCTTTGAGGAGGGAATATGAAAGAAATATTTTCCTAAAAAGCCGGACCCGAATATAATATAAATTATGTACCCACGTTTAGCTGCTTTAACATCATTCGACCACACCATCACTCACCAATAGGTGAAACAGTAGTCAAAGCTTAAGCAAGAAACAGGAGGTACGATTTAACCATATATTAAAGTTACTGATTTAATTAACAAAGTTACTTTTAACACTAACAAATATATTCAAATACAAACCTCAAGAATATGGACAAAATAACTGTCATATACAAGCAGAAATCCATAGACGTTTAATTCACAATAGCCTGAGTTCACACCATGTACAGACCTCTCAAAATGCCTTATTATTTCTGTTTTGGTTAATGTGTGCTCGCCTGTGTATATAATTCGTACGGGATACGTTTTCTGAAAAGACCATAAAAACTAATGGTTCGTAATGAGACTGCAATGAGAGATAAGGCTGCGTATACACCAGAGATCCAATAGGATCACTTTGAATCGATAGACTCAATTATTGGATATCGAAACATTCTATACCAGTATTCCCAAGGCACTTTAATACGTTGGTTTTATACTTGTATTTCTGCCAGAATAGTGTTTACTCTTTTTTAATATTATTATTTTCTAGTGCATAGCCCCTAAGCTACTTTAATACTAAGTACTAAATTAGTTAAGGGTTATGCACTGCAAAATAATAATATAAAAAAGAGTTAACAATGCTGAGTAGAAATGGACGATAACGTCCACTGCGGATGCCGACCAGTAATTGACTTTCTGTTTTATTCACTCATTGATATATAGATAGTTGTAAAGCTGTTAGTTTTAAATACATTAAATAAAAATAAACTTCATTTTCCTAGCAATTAAGCAATGATGGCTCAGTGGCATTGGCTATGGACTGCCGCGCAGCAGGTCCATGGTTCGAATCGCCCGCCGCGGGCTTGAGCTTCACCACATGGTGGAAAGGCATTTTGCGAATGCCCGCCTGGCTACCGACCACCCTCAGGTAGAAAATCTGTCACCAAGCACCTAACGGTGTGTTCCGGCAGCAGTCCTTGAAAGCCAGTTAAATTACAGGCACATGAGACACAAAAATAACGTCTCAATGTGACGGGCGCAGTGCAATTCGTGACTTGTGACGAAATGCATCTGTTACAGGCAAAGGTTAGTCCACTTAAAATTAGGCCTCGCTGATCGCGGTCCGCAGTGATCCTATTGAAGCATTTTTTTCTCTTATACCGTTTATCTTCCTTGCACATCACTGGTGGAAACGCAGCCTTTAACTGGTACAAACGGAACCTACAAGTCATAGTTGGTCTGTAGAAATAGAAATATTCACCAAGTATGCTAAAGCTTTACTTAAAAGTTACTACCCTACCAGAGATGTGCTTGATTGCGTTGTCGATTTCCGTCAGATAAGTCAATGATTTTACCTAAATACCTGGTAGTAACATTAATATACCTACATAAAATACCCCCATTACTATTATACCTGTGGCTGTCGTAAGAGGCGCCAAAGGTAAAATACCGGTAATAGTAAGTAGGCAGCAACGCATTCTAGGGAACTCATATCTTAAACGGCGATCCACAAGACGCCTGCCAAGCGTGGGGATCATGGCAAACCCCCTCTTATCGGGGGAGGCTGTGTTCAGCAGTGGACAATCCGGCTGACAGAGTACAGTATAGCACAAGCACTTATAATACCAAGTAACGTATGTCATGCACATGCTGTACTTTATCATCCGATTTATCCACTCCTGAACACAGCCCCCCCTAACAAGGGGTTAAGGTAGGTTAATAAATTTACTGTAACAATATTGATATGATTGATATAAACATCCAAATAAGTATAAGTAGATATGTAGTGGAAAAGAACATACCACACCAAGTCTTTGAAAATTCTCTTCAACAAGATCTAAAACGCTCCGTGTGTCAAGATCAGGCAGTGCCATAGTTATAAAATATGATAGCTAGGTTTTAATTTCTAAAATGAAATTATCATTTCAAATGGTTTCCACTGACAACGCCTGACAACAGCTGACAACCGCACTTCAAGTCAACGTTTCCATAGCGACGATAACGTTGCTATGGAGATGTTAACTTGTCCTAACAATCAATCCATAGAGAAAAGTAATATACCGGATACATCAATCTATGAAATAATAATTTATCTATGTGCACAACACGTATGCACAGATTATTCAATATGTGGTAACCTACGAACTAGGAGGAAGAATTCCTCCTAGCCTATGAATCAATTTATTCGTAGTATAACCTACGAATATATATGTAGGTATAACTTAGTTATGTGGGAAAAAGTTCTTCTCACATCATGACAATCTGTGACATAACTTAAGTAGCAATAACTATATTTTCACGCAAATTGTATGGTATAAAAATTGCAGTGACTGTCTCAGGTTTTTTTTAATGAGATTGTGAGGTAACAAGAACGATCTACCTAATGTTAAGCGATAACCTCTGCCTCATATGCATTTCGTCACTAGGCATGAACTGCACTGCGCCCGTCACCCTGAGATATACAGTTGTTAATTCTCATGTGCCCGTAAATTTACTTGCTCTCAAGGACTGCTGCCGGAACTCAATGCTAGGTGCTTGGCGAAAATTAAATTTACTTTCAATGTAGTTGTTTGAATTCTAATTTTTAATAAAAATTAATAATAATTTGCCATAATTATCTAAGCTGCTTTTCTTGCACCTAGCATTTATCTCCCTAGAGTGAGGTGAAAAATAGTGTGTCGCTTGGCAGCAAAACATGGTGATGAATGCTGACTACATATTATATTCTGAACAACTTTTGATTGGGAAGCATTAAAATACCTACATGTTACATGTAGGGGTAGAATAATATACGCATTTTAGAATCAACTATTTATTGGGAATTTCACCTTAGTATTTATCAGAAATTTTTAACTCTAACTTTTGCACATGCAAAAGCAATAAAAGAGTGGAATAATTATTCTTCTAAAAATCTTCAAATAAATAGTTTTTTACCTACACTAACTACATAATAGGTTCATCAAAAATACCTAAACCCGTCATCAGATGATAGCATCTGATGACAGGGTACAAGTAATCTTACCTTAACTTAGATATAAAGTTAATGCAGCCCAGTAGATTTACCATGTGAAGTAATTGGTATTTTTGATAATGCGCACTTATAGCTAAGGCACTCTGACATATCTGATGCTGACTGTATAATTTGTAGTATGCATCTAAACACCACATTAAGTACCTACACGATTCAAAATCACTCGTAAAACATATTCGTGTCTGCACTTAAAGTTAGAGTAGACAAACTCAAGAAGATTCCTCCCCCCACGAACACTCTCTCTCTCTGTTGCTCTATGTAAGTACATACAATCGTTTCACCTCGGTATGAATAGTAAAACTGTGAGTCAGACTCCATCTGGAGCTTGGTATATAAAGCAGAAAATTCTGCCAATAAATTCCATGCCACTACTGTTGACTAATTAGCAGTTTTCTGCTGCATTTGTTATGTTCCGTACTAAAAGATAACCATAAAATGAAATCAAAATATCAGGTAACTATCAATGATTATATTCAACTATGTAATATGCAACAAATATAACGTGGGCACTACATACACAGGTACATTTAACAAAACTATATAAAATGTAGAACTAATACATTTCGTCGTCGAATCTGTTTCGTTTATAATTTCTGTTATAATTTGGTTTTTTGTTGTAACCGCCATACTTGTTACCTTGATTGCTACCATACTTATTACCAAACTTGCTACCGTAGTTGTTGAAATATCTCGATTTGTATTTTGTTTCTTTTTCCATTGATTTGTCGACGGCGTACGAGCTCGCTAGTTCTTGCAATTCCCTTGGCACTTCCTGTAACCAAATATTAATTATGATTAATTAGTTATTGGATTAATATTATTTTTTACTGTAAGCAGTAACATAGTTTTTTTAGTAAATAATATGGGATAAATCATGTCAATAAGTCAGATGCATGGCTCCAACTATAGTTTCAACCACACTCGGTTTCTCACCCGAACGCTTCAAGATAATTTTTATTATTTTTAAATCTTAATATTTTGCAATAACGCATGTAATCCGCGGAGCATGAGTCATTGCAAAATATTTAAAGTATTAAAATTATAGCGTTGCATCATAGTACAGAAGTTTAAAGCTAATTGCAAAAATTAATATTGTTTGTAGTACAACGTAAGTTGAAGTATAGATGTCGCTCCATCTCCATACGATGGTTAAGAACGAGAGGACAATTTAGAGTCATGGGTCATGCCATGTTGGCTTAGCGGTTAAAGCATACCCCGGTTATAGGGATGGATGGCGCGAGTTCGAATCCCGCACATGACTATAATTTTTCCACCCGTAGTAATTTTGTAATGAAATCCGCGAAGCATGCGTCATTGCAAAAATTAAAAAATATAATTTTTGATGGAGGGTTCGGGACGTCTGCATTGACGTCTCACTTACTGCCTCGGTAGTAGTAGTAGTCGAAACTATAGTCACATTATATTTAGTCTGTATATGATACATAAAATTAATATAAATAACATGCCCATTATATGTATAAACTCTGATCACCACATTATTATTATGCCATAGAGGTCAATGGTGTAGGATAATATATTATATGCCTTTGAACATATCTTAACATTTTGTTACGTGATGTTATTGTCTAAAGATGTTACACATGCATGGACTAGAATTCAATACTAGTTCTCAAAGGCAGCTACCGGGACCATAGAGATATAATACATTTATCTATGGCCGTGACACACTGTTATGTGTGTGGCCAGACTTTTTACCTGAGAGCGGCGGATAAGGTCCCCCAAGCGTGCTTTCGCAAAATGCCCTACCACCATGCAGTTTTAACATATTTAAACACATTTATGTGATACCTGCATTGAAACCTATGCAATAGTTAAAATAGTTCAAAAAAATTAAAATTTAAAATCTTCTAAATGCGAGTGTACAGGTATCATCTGGGTAAGCGCAATCTATCATCGACCGCATCATCACTTAACATCAGGTGTGATAGTGGTCAAGTGCTACCTTGTTCAGTATAAAAAAATTAAAAAAGTTTCAATACCTGAAATAAGAGTTTTCAAGAAATTTTACGTTACCATGACAGCTAGCATGCCTTTGAGAATTAGATTTCTAAGGTACCTACCACCCTCAAATAGAGAATCTGTAGCCAAGCACCTTTTGGTGTGTTCCTGCAGCTGTCTTTGAGAACCAGGTATCACCTATCAGGTATAAATAAAAAGTTAACCATGTATCTCATGTATTTTTTACCAGAATGAACATGATCAAACAAAAAAATATGTATAGAAGAACTGTTTAAGTGCTCATAAGGCTAGCGTTTGACCGCTATTTCTCCTGATGGTAAGTGATCATGCATTTTGAATTGCTTGTAGCATGCCCTCAGAAGCAAGGAATGTGATTTCAAAAACATTCTCAATTGTATGCTCATAGAGAATGACATCTTTGAGCGCACAATCGCCAATTTGCTCAATTGTGCAAGAATGTACTAATCACAGCTGATTGCATACCTGATTAGCTTCTTTCATAACAGCAATAAGAGCGCGCGCCTGTCGGCCATCTTCACTAGTAAGTAAAGTGTGAGCTACGCCTTTATTCTGCTGCCGGCCAGTGCGGCCGATCCTGTGGATGTAGTCTTCTGTTGTGTTGGGGAAGTCATAGTTTATCACATGCGTTATGCCATCCACATCTGGAACAGTTGAAGTATGGAGATCATGTAACAGCTGTCTTTGAGGGTTTGTGGATGTGTATGTGTGTGTATGGTGAAAATCCTTTCACTACAGTTTAAATGACGCCAACACAGCTATCGCTGAATACATTGCCAGCGCTCGGTTTATAACTGAAAAACGAGAATATGCACTGTTTGCGTGCAAACAATTTGAACCATACATTTATAATGTTTAGCACATTATGAACCGAACGTTTGCATGCAAACAATGCGCATGTTTGTGTGACTTGAACAGCGTTTGGTACAGGTTACAGGTTTGTTGATGTAACTTGCCATCTGTATTCCTTATGGTGTGTAGACATCAGTTACAACATCTTTATATTATTTGCATGGAAGGCAGTAAGGGTTGGAATAAGGGTGATGGTATCTTGGTAGGGACTAGTGTGTGTAATAAAGTGTGGGTACTGATAAAGGTAATTAAATTCAAAGTAGAGGTTAAAGTAGACATAGACATAAATTTTAAGGCCAAGGTTGAGGTAATGTAAATTGAAATGTTACAATAATTGTGAATGAATCATCTTTAAATCAAATGAAACCGATCTTGTCTTTGAAAGTATCTGCATCCTTTTCCTTCTACATTTGATTGATCACATATTTTTTTCATTGAACACAATTGATTGTAAATCATTTGACTACATGTATGTTTTAGTATAAATCTAGCATCAGCCTGGATTCGCTTACCATCGGCTGGATAGGCCCAACCCGATATTTGCTTTATCTCTACACACTTACCAAGTCCTCTTGCGGCAACATCAGTAGCAATGAGGATGCTTTGTTTTGAATTCCTAAACCTGTTGATAATCCTGTCTCTTTGTAGTTGAGTTTTATCACCGTGGATCCCATTAGCTGGCCATGCATTTTTACTTAAAGAATGTGCTAAATAGTCAACAAACTTTTTTGTATTTGTAAATACCAGTAATTTGCCAAAGCCATCCCCTGATATATCATGTAATATTTTCTTAAACCTAAAAATGAAGAATAAAAATTATGAGATATATTTAATGCTATAATCAGAATTATATATATTCAAATTCCTAGGCAGAAGTTTCTGCTTTGAGACAAAAGTTGGTACAAAGTGTCTTACAAAGTCAATTTCTCTTCCTGTTCACACACATGTACATGCTGTTCAATATTATGATTTGCAGTCAGTTCTGTAGACCCCACATTAACTTGTACAAAATCTCCCAAGTAATCTTTTGCCAGAGTTTGCACTTCTTTTGGCCATGTTGCTGAGAACATCAACATTTGTCTTTCAAGAGGAACACCTTCCAAACACTCACGAATCTGGGGCTCAAAGCCCATATCCAACATTCTGTCAGCTTCATCCAATACTACATAAGTACACCTTGACAAAGTTGTTACATTACTTGCAAGAAAATCATTTAATCTCCCAGGAGTGGCTATCACAATATCAACCCCTCTTTCCAGTAGAGCTGCTTGTTTAGCTTTGCTTGCTCCTCCATATATGCAAGCACAGCGTATATTCATTGTGCGCTCAAAGTCTTTGGCTACTTCTTCTATTTGACGGGCCAGCTCACGTGTTGGAGCCAACACAAGTACTACAGGACCTTTACCTTTTCTTGTTTGTTTCTCTTTCAAATGCACCACTGCAGGCAATAAGTATGCAAGAGTTTTGCCAGTACCAGTTTGAGCAATACCCACCAAATTCTGTCCACTTATAGCTATTGGCCAACCCTGCGACTGTATTACTGTAGGCTTGGTAATACCTTGTTCTTTTATAAACTTCTTTATGTATTCAGGGAACTCACAGCTTTCAATGTCTATATATGGATTGGGAATATCCTGCCCTATAATAGTCACATTATTGTCACTACGGTAATCATCAATCTCACTCTGAGCCGCTTTTACAGAAAAGAATCTTAGTACAGAAGCCGGTCTTTGAAAATGTATCATGAAATTTTGCTGACGAGTTGTTGAATATGAAATTCTTGCATTTCTGGATAAATTGCACAAAACATTATCCAAAGTGAATTGTTTCGCATGGTAACAACTGTAAGAGAAACCAGACTTTTAATATAATTATTTACGTGGTATTGCACTCGCAGATGAATAAATGCTAATGATAAAAAACAGAATTCAGTCAACTTAAATGTACATTCTACAACAACGTAAGTCTTCTACTGTAACAGCCGGATTGTCCAGTGCTGAACACAGCCTTCCCCTATTAAGGGGGTTATTGTCATAATCCCCGCGCTTGGCAGGCGTCTTGGGGATCGCAGTGTAAGTTGGCAGTTCTTTAGATGGCGCTGCTGCCCACCTTCCAGTATTTTTCCCTTAGCCTCTAACCACAACCACGGGATGATATGGGGAGGTGCAATTCTAACCCGGCACCCCACGGGGCTTTTTAAGTCTTGTACCTAGCGCAATTTAGTATCTAGGTATGTATTTTACAGAACATCATTTATTTATTTGAAGTTTTATGGATGAAAATACTGACATGACTGAAATATCCTTGCGCCTCAGAATTTTCGATATTGCATTTAACGCCATTTCTTGATTGAGCGAAAAATGGTGAGTTAAGTTTTCCTTTTTTGGGGTTATGTTACTAAATTTTCAACAATGTAATTTATAGAACTTTAAAATATTACAACATATATTTTATCTTGCACCATGGCTTTCAAATGCGTCTAATTTATCTCTAAACTTATATTCCACACACAACACAACACCGAAAATGTTCTATGTTTTAACCTCGGCACCACTAACTAATATATTTAACAATTTTATCATGCGTTAGCTTAGCCCACAGATTAATCATATGTAGCTAGGCTTAGCCCCTCTGACAAAATAGAAGAAAAGACAGAGGCTCGTAAAACATCAAACTGAAGCCACACTTTTATACATGTTTTTTTTTTTTTTTTTTTAATTTTAAATGGCTTTGGATACTTGTCCTTATGCCATATCTTGTTGTTTTCATATCATGGCCCATGGGTCAGATTCTTGACTTCTCTTCAAGTACTTTCTGTCAATGTTAGTGTTTTCTACAATTCTATGGTATTCTTCACGTGTGTGTTTTTCATTTTGTTTTGTCATTTTCACAATAAAATTTACATTAAAAAGTTTTATAACTTTTCGATTGTAGAAGATACATAATTATATAATGCGACAAATGTGTTCACATTGTTTAACATTTCTTGAAGGTGGCGAGGTACATCGGGAGTAATATCTAAGAGGTCCGATATCAATAATAATCTTTGTAATGCTAAATGACGACATTCCAATATAAGATGTTGAAGATCTGCTTCTGGATAACCACAGAAAGTGCACTCCTTAGACTGAACTATTTTTATTTTATACAAGTGTGCTGGTGTTAAGCAGTGACCAAATCTCATTCTATTTATTATAGTAATAAATCTCCGTTCATTTGCATCTCTGTTTTTGCTATACCATGGCTTGACAGGCAATTCCTTTTGTATTCCAAAATACCATTGTCCCTTTTCTGTACTAATAACTTTCCAATAGTAACTCCATATATCCCTCTTTTGTCCTTTAAAATGAGCATAGTAATCGGTAAAAGGCACTCCCAAAATTTCGGTATGGTCTTCATCAAAAAAATCTCTTCAGATACCTTAAGAGCTCTATATCTTCTGGTATTCAATATTTACGTGGAAATAGTTTAGTTTTGACTGCATATTGTGATGCAGACTTCGCTGGTGATCCTGATACTAGGAAAAGTACGACTGGCTTTGTAGTGTTGTACAGTGGTGGTCCCATACATTGGTGCTCGCGTAAACAGTCCGTCACCGCTCTCTCCAGTACGGAAGCAGAATACATCTCTGCCGCAGAATGTATCAAAGATTTACTTTATGTTCAAAGTCTGATTAAAGAAATTACAGGTCATACTCCAAAAACACAATTATTTGTTGATAATCAGTCGGCTATTGTTTTAATTAAAAACGGAATTTTAAATCGCAGAAGCAAACATATTGATGTGAAATATCATTTTATTAAAGAAAAGATAGATCAAAATTTAATTGAAATTTTCTATTGTCCAACCAATTCTAATATTGCGGATATTTTGACAAAAGGATTGGACAGAACCAAGTTTTTACGTTTAAGAAAGCATATTGTGAGTGATCAGTGAGTTTGATGTGAACTTTAATGAAGTGAGTTTAGTGGTATAGTTAGTTAATTATGATAGGTGTTAGATGTTATATTTTGTAGAGATAATGTTTTGGAATTGATTTGAAATTTAGGTATTAGTTATAGTATTAAGATTGTCTTGATTGTTAATTTATATTTAGGGGGGTGGTTTAATATAGTATGTAGAATGTAATGATAGGTAGGGAATACTAGTATGGGTTTTTATTTTTGTTTTAATTATGTGTTCAATGTTGAAGTTGTATATGGGGTGTTCTAGGAAAATATGTTAAAGTTAAATACAGGTTGGTTTTAATTTTATTTGAGACAATATAAAATTCAGAGGGGATGTTGTAGAGATGAATTCTTATTGTCTATGATTATAGTCTATGTTTTTAAAAGCAAGTTATTTTCTAACTTGGAGCGATTAGTTTTTTTTTTGACAAACGTCTTGAAGAAAATTTTCATTGTACTAGTTTTTGAGAATTGTTTGGAGCAACTTATAAGTTTGTAGTCGATGTAATTTTTTATAAAGATGTAGAGTGTTCAAAGGTATTAAGAAATTAAAAATGTGTGAATGAATTAAAGCCGTTTATATACTGGATCCCAATAATTAAACACCTTGAGGGCGGATTTGAATAAAAAGATGGAACCCATTTAAATTCTATGTTCATGTTGCTATTGGTAAACAACAGAGATCTGATTTTACTTATTATATGGTTTTGCTTATATGTAAGATTACACTGTTTTAAAGTTATTAATACACTAAGGCTGTCTGTTACAATTATAAAATTATCTATTGTTCTAAAGCTCTGTATGTACAGTAATGCTCTGTATATAGCATAACTTTCTGCAGTGAATATACTGCAGTTGTAATCTAATTTATAAGTTCTACTAGTCTTTAATTGAGGATCATAGTATGTACATTTAACACCTATCATAGATTTTGATCCATCTATATATATTTGATATTTATTAGATTTATCTGCCATTTGTTCTCTGAAGTGATATTTACTATCTATTTTTCTAAAATCAATATTAACACAGCTATATACAAGAGCATCCACTGTACAAGAGTATAGTGGCCATACATTTGACTTATATATATTTATAGTGTCCTGTTTCTCTCTATGCATTATTGTATTCATTGCAGGAAGCCTGTTAGATTTTATATCTGAAGGTGTTATCGTAAAATTTGGAATTGAGCTACTCAGCACTGAACGTAAAGTTAAATTCTGAAGCAACATGGATTCATCTTGTGATAAAACCTTTATGCAAAATCTATGAGCTGTACCCAGCCGCCTGATAACAAGAGGTTCTACACATGTTTCTGCTTCCAAAACATTAATAGGTGTTGTTTTCATTGCACCACATATAATTCTTAATGCTGAATTTTGTATAACATCTAACTTTTAAGTAGAGTAGGACTAGAATTGAAATATGCTAAACAACTGTAATCAAAATGACTTCTTACTAGGCTTTTGTAAATCATACTTAAAACATTTGGGTCTGAACCCCAAAAAACACCTGCTAAACATCTCATAATGTTGACACCTTTCATTGCCTTTTGACTAATATAATCTATGTGCTTATCAAATTTTAATTTGTCATCAAGATAAATGCCAAGAAATTTTTGATGGCGATTATGTGGAATATTTACATTATCATAAAATATATTTACAGGATCATCACTGCCAAAAACTAATACTGAACTCTTTTGACAGTTAATATTAAGTTGTAATTTATTTGTGTAATATAAATATAATTGCTGAAGTGCCATATTTACATTATTTTGGGCAGTAACAACTTCCCTATTCATACAGTAAATCAGAATATCATCTGCAATTTGGAGTATTTTTACTTCACTTTTTATATAATTACATATTTGAGAGGTATACAAATTATATAACAATGGGGATAAACAACCCCCTTGCATAAGACCTCTAAAAGTTTTATTAGGGCCATGTAAAATATTATTGAATTTAACAAAAAGAGTTCGATCATAACAGAATTCATAAATCCATTTAATTAACTTTCCAGGTATGCCAATATCATGGAGCACATACAACAATTGATGTATATCAACATTGTCATAAGCATCTTGCACATCCAGGAATGCGCAAACTGCTGAAGAATTTGATATAATACATTTTTTCATATCATTGATGAAGTATACAAAACTATCATTTGCACTTTTACCCCTACGGAATCCAAATTGAAATTCAGGTAATAAGTTATGTTTTTCTGCAAAATGATCTAACCTGATTTTTAACATTTGTTCAAACAGTTTACCTATGCAAGAAGCTAATGATAAAGGACGGTATGAGTTATAGTCATCTGGAGATTTGTTAGGTTTCAGTAAAGGTATAACACATTGAGTTTTCCAAGAAACAGGAATGCACTGTTTAATCCATAAACCATTAAATATATCTAATAATATTTTTTTACTAGATTTATGTAAGTTTTTTATCATCGTATATGGAATTTGATCCAAGCCTGGTGTAGTATTTTTTCTAGAATCAATAGCAAAGCATAATTCTTCATATGTAAATGCCTTCAGCAAAAATGATGCTTCTGGTGTATTTCCTACAGAATTGAATAAGTTATACAAATTAACATCAGAACCCTCAGATGATGGCGATTGACACAACTTTGAAATAAATTGAGGAATCCATTCATAATTTTTGTACTTATTTTTACACATATACATTCGTTTAAACTTACGAATATTGTTCCAAATTTTAGATATAGGAGTATATCGGTTGAGTGATTCACAGATAGCTTTCCAACTATTTTTCCTAGTTTCTTTTAAAACAAGTTTTTTTAAAGCATTTAATTTTTTGTATTCAATGAATGATTCTATTGTGAACTGTATTCTATATGTTAAAAGAGCTTGTTTTGCATTTTTTACTGCCTCTGCCTCTTGTCATTCCACCAGGGAGCAGGTGGCTTTATGAGTTTACTGTTGTTGTTGTTGCCTATGAAACATGGAATACATTCAGTTTTTAACGTATCTAAGATATCACAAAATGTATTATAGAAGTTTAAGGGATTACTTAAATCTATTTGGAAACTTTCAATAAGTTCTTTTGATCTTAAATTATATTTCGTCCAGTCAGCTTTGTGGAATAAGTATTTTACTATATTATCATTAGATTTATACATTAATGGGGAAACAGTTAAGTCAATGAAGGTAGGGTAGTGATCACTACCTAATAAATCATCACCAACATACCACTCACAAAGGGGGGCAATAGCTGGACTGGCAACTGATACATCTATTGCTGATGGTGTTTTATTAGGCCTCTGAATAGTAGTAGGATTTCCGGTATTTAGAATACACAAATTTAATTCATCGAACATTTCATATAACTCCTTTCCTCGTGACTTTGTTGTGGCACAACCAAAAGCTATGTGATGTGCATTAAAATCTCCAGAGATAAGACAAGGTTGAGGCAATTTATTTAAAATGTTTCTTAATTTATTAAGGCGAATTCGTTTCTTTTTTCTAGGAGGACAATATATGCAAGCTAATGCAATGGGGCCCGCCTTCGTCTCAACAGACACTGTTAGCACTTGAATATCTTCATAGAATGGGCAGTCAATAATCTTGTATTTAATTTTATTTTTAATTAGTATACCCACACCACCATGTTCATTTTTAGCGTTTTATGTATAAAGTTATATCCTGGAAAGTTAATGGGATTGCTTGTAGATTTTAACCAAGTTTCGTTTATAAGGTACATATCTATATTATATTTGTGCAAGAATAAATGTAATAACGGTTTCTTATTATTTAAGCTTTGCATATTATGTTGTACTATTCTAAATAAATAGTCCTCCATTGAGAGGTTTACAAGTTTTTTAAAAGGATTCCCTTTATTTTTGATGCATTTTTAGGAATATCTTCAGACATATTCCCTAACAGAACCAAGGTCTTAACCATTGCATTTAAGATTCTGTCATCAATTACAATGTCATTATTCATTTGTGGCTCTAGAGTGTTCTGAGAGTTCTTGGGTAAAGTGTTAGTGCTTTTTGTTTGTGGAGGCTTAGTAACCATACCAGTAGAGACAGGCACAGATTGTATACGCGGCTGAGATTTTGGCATAGCTGGAAAATTTTGTACATAATTGGAGCTAGGGTTTTTGGCTACATTTGCATACGATTGCTTTTGTTTAGCAATACGCTCCATCTTGATAGGACATGTCTTAGATATAGCTAGGTGAGCACCACCACAATTACTGCATTGAAATTCAGCTTCATTTTTGCAGTCCTTGTAGGAATGCTCACCCGAGCATATAGAACATACCTGTAAATTTTTACATATTTTCGCCGAGTGATTGAATTTCAAGCAGCGACAGCATTGCATGACTGGAGGAACATACATACTCACTGGTATCCTCCAGTGATCCAAATAAATACATTGAGGCAAAACACCTGTGACAAAAGTGACTGTAACTGTCTTTAAGGGTTCTAAGCTGCCTTCATTTTTTTTCATAAATCTTCTCACTGCAACTATTTCGAACTCTCCCGATAATTTTCGATATAGTTCCTCATTGCTCAGCTCTGTGGAGACATGTTGTATAACTCCTACTTTCTCCACAAAGGACGAGGGTATGAAAGCTCTTATATTATACTTTTCCTAGGGACGCTCCATTGCATAAAAAATCATTGGCATCTGTAGATTGTTTAAAAGTGATTTTAAGCTTTTGAGCGCTGGCGCATGTGTATGTCTCCAGCTTACTCAATTGAAATTTCTTAATTCTGAATATGCCAATATTTAGGGCAGATTTAGTGCAATTATGAATACCAACTCAAAATTTAGGTGCCAAATAAACTTCGATGATACACGTGATTATAAGTGTGTTAGCTGGCGTTATGGTCTCCAGCTGACACATGCTGTATATACGAAACGGCTAAAGGTATGATTATATACTATAGCCAGGGAATTAGCGCATAATTTGTGCCAGTGGCACAAAAAAATTGAAACACCTAACTTGAAAACTGTAGTAGTAATGACCCGATTACAACGTGTAAGCTGGGGACCACGTGTCTACAGCTGCTCATCTGTATCTTCTGAACGAATGGGCCTACGACTTTGTTTAGTATGTCAAAATTTAGAGCAAATTTGTGCCATCGGCACTAAAATTTTCAAGTCTGTGGCTATTAAGGTTTTGGAGCTACAAGCTCAAATAAACGTGTAAGCTGGAGACACATGTCCCCAGCTAGCACATGCTGTACAGCTCAAACGGGAAAGGCTAGACTACTGTTTAAGGCGATTAGAGTCGCCAATGGCCTTGAGCATCTGGGCCTAATCGAGCTTACTTTACTCGCGCATCGCCGCATACGTTCCGCGCTCGCTGCACAAATATAACGGTCAAAGAATATGCAGATGCGCGATGCCCTCCGGTAACATGGCACTTTATATGCCTACCGTACTATTCTAGTGAGTATCCGCAGTTGCAACTGCGACTGAGATCAGTATGAACATTTATAGTGTACCTACGTAGGTTGTTCTGGACGCCCTTATTCCTTTTATTTATTTTTCAATGTCATGTCCGAGTGAAGTTACTCAGATTTGGCTGAAAATCGATATCTAGGTTGTGCTGAGGTCATTATTCCGAATTCGGAATTATTTTTCAAATGTCATCTGCCAAGTGAAGAAAAATGCTACGATTTGGCCGAAAATTGATATCTAGGTTGTTGTAGACGTTATTATTCCAAGTTAAGAATTACTTTTAGGTTGACGTCTGCCAAGTGTAAAAGTTTACTTCGATTTGGCTGAAAATCGATATCTAGGTTGTTCTCAGTTCGCACACAGACACTTTAAAAAAGTGCTGATTTAAGTAATATGCTACATGAACGAGTTTTTCAATTAAAATTACCTGTTATTCGTACAACTATTGCAAGAAGATTTAGCCCTTTTATTGAAACATATTTGTATAATCAAGTCCTGAATCAGTGCGATATAAAACATTGTTCAGTGTTTGAAGCCAAAAGCATCATTGTTAATTGGTTGTTCAGGTTTAACTATGATGAGAATGAAAAAGTTTTATCGATTACTTCCTAAATTTATTTAATTGATAATTTTAAGAATTAACCTTTTAATATAATGTTATGTATTAATAATTTAAATATTAATAATATACGTATTTATTTATGATTTCTATATAATGATCATATAAACATACATTTTACATACATCCAGTTTATATATATATATATATATAAATATATATATATTAATGTTATTTATACAGGGTGCGACCGGGGGCGGGCTTTTTTGTTAGTTGTTGTTCTATTGACATTTAATATCTTTTAATTTATGTTAAATGACATTATGGAAAAAAAAATTATACATATTTAGTAGAAAATATATTAAATATTTTCATTTTAAAAAAATCGCTTTAGATATAGTAATAAACATAAAGCATCATACATACAAACACGTATTTAACACAAATTTAGTTAAAATTTAAATATCACCTGTGTGGATAATTATAAAAAAAGTGTATGAAACTGATGTTATTTGATGGATAATTTGTAAGTCAAATTTATGTTTATAACTATTTTGCGTGAAAAATTGTACTGAAGTCAATTGTGGACTAATCCTATTACTGTACAGCTATCAAGCAGCAATACTTGTATTGCTTTGGAATATATTGTTATTTGGAAAAAGTGTTATTGGCTTTAATAAAGAGTTTTTTATTCTTTTACTGTCTATATTACTATTATTATTATTCTGGACGTTTTTATTCCAAATTTGGAATTTATTTTTCGATGGCGTCTGCCTAGTGAAAAACGTTACTAAGATTTGGCTAAAAATCGATATCTAGGTTTTTCTGGGCGTCCTTATTCCAAATTTGGAATTAACTTTTCGATGACGTCTGCCAAGTGAAAAACGTTACTTCGATTTGGCTGAAAATCGATATCTAGGTTGTGCCTGGGCGTCATTATTCCGAATTTTGATATATTTTTTTATGTCGTCTGCCAAGTGAAGAAACATACTCCGATTTGGCTGAAAATTGATATTGAGGCGATTGTAGACGTAGGAAATTTGTTATATTATGACGTCTGCCAAGTGACAAACGTTACAACGATTTGGCTGATATATGGGTTGTTCTAGACGTCTTTATTCTGAATTTGGAATTAATTTTTCTATGACGTCTGCCAAGTAAAAAAGTTACTCCGATTTGGCTGAAAATCGATATCTAGGTTGTTCTAGACGTTTCATTCCGAATTTGGATTTTAATTTTCTAAAACGTCTGCCATGTGAAAGATGTTTCTCGGATTTGGCTGAAAATTGATTTCTGGACGTCATTATTCTACATTTGGATTTCAATTTTAAATGACATTTGCTAAGTAAAGATAGATGACGTATTTTTAACGCTAAGATATACCGGATAAGAGTACGAAAATTATGATAATCAATCGTTTATTCAAATCTCCTTATAAATGAGATTATAGCCAACGCAGGTTTACTCGATTAAAAACGACGATATAAGAGGAAGATTTGTATAATGGCGAAAATACATTGAAAAATAAGAAAAGGGACGACTGTGTCGTACGCAAAAATACAAAATGGCGAATGTTTGTGCGCCCCGCGCCCCTGCCCTAGCCCTTCTGACATCCGGGCTGGTTTTTGATGCTTATTCAATTGCATAGATAGTACAATCGTATCTGTTAAATATAAATAATGCCACTTCCATACATTACATACAGAACAAAAATACCATCAAGGCTACCTTAAAAATAGCTACTTCCTTTTAAAGACATTAAAAAACATATAATATAACACTTACAGTTAGGTATGTGTCGCCTACAGAGATGATCCTCAAAAATTGTAGATTGTTATACAAGGGTTGAAAGGAATCAATCCCCTTACGAGGTATTTAGACATGTCGGCCCTTGAGAAGGAAGCATTTACTATTAATTGTATAAATATCTACAGCTATATTGTAAAGATTGGTTCCATCGTGAAAAGGTAACCGAGATACTTTCTCAATTATTAGGAGATTTGAATAATTGATTGATAAGTACGAGTAATCATAATTTTCCTACTCTTATCCTACTGCGGCGTTAGGGAGCTGCTGATCACCCACGGCCAGCAGGTAGATAACTCAGGGAATAGGTTTGAAAAGTTTATTAGGCCTTATCAGGTTGCACAGCCGCACAGTTCTACCTGAAGTTATATAGACCGGGGGGAGACACTGGCCTGATAGTACACCTGATCCAGGTCCCAGATGTTGTGGTCTTGGCGTCGGCCGTTAGTTCTGGATCTAGGTAGCGAGTGCTCGATACAACCGTCCTCAGGTTAAGTCAATGAAGTGGAATCCTGGAAGGTAGACACCGGCTTAGTGGCTGATATTCTTCAGCCAACTGTTGCCAAGCCGCGCCGACACGATCGTGGTACTATTACTAGCGACTCACATTTTAAAACTCACAGTCTAGCGCAGTAGGGCAGCACAGCTGTTTACGTTACATTGGTTTTAGTCAGCACTATGAAATAACAATAATAAATAAGGAACTCACCCAAGAGGGATTCACGCACTTCACAACAAGTAAATAACAATTAATATCGATAGTACGTATTATATTTTTATTTAGCGCAAGACGAGTGTTCCTTGCCAATTGCGTAGACAAATGACTGCACACCACAGATAAACTCATAGTAGTTGGAGCTAACTGCATTCAAGAGATAAGGAATTTGGTTTTCGACGCATTAGCGAAAATACATTTAAACGTTCACAAGCCGTGGGTTCCACACGTAATTATTTCTTAATAATTAGCAATATCAACGTAAGTTTATAATTTTAAGTGGTATGTAAGTTAGTTAAAGAATTTAATTGATATATTTTTAGTTTATGAATAACATCTATTGTTTTATATTACGAATAATACTTTATTTTAGTAATGGCGTTAGGCACAACGTTACACTACATATCTTACCGTTTTCGAGATACGTCGTCTATCTTCACTTGGCGACGTCATTGATAAATAAACTCCAAATGTTGAATAATGACGTCCAGAACCATCTAGATATCAGTCTTTAGCCAAATTGGAGTAACTTCTTTCACTTGGCAGACGTCTTCGAAAAATTCATTCCAAATTTGGAAAAAAGGCGTCCAGGAAAACCAAGATAAGTATCGATTTTCAGCCAAATTGGAGTAACTTTTTTCACTTGGCCGACGTCATTGTTAAATTATTTCTAAATTTGGAATTAAGACGTCTAGAACAACCTAGATATCGATTTTCAGCTAAATCGAAGTAACTTTTTCCACTGGGCAGACGTCATTGTAAAACAAATTCTAAATTTGGAATAATAACGTCTAAAACAACCTAGATATCCATTTTCAGTAAATTCTGAGTATTTTTCTTCACTTGGCAGACGACATAGAAAAAAATATTCCAAATTCGGAATAATGACGCACAGCACAACCTAGATATCGATTTTCAGCCCAATCGGAGGAAATTTTTCACTTGGCAGACGTCATCGGAATATAAATTCCAAATTTGGAATGAGGACGTCTAGAAAAACCTAGATATCGATTTTCAGCCAAATCAGACTAACTTTCTTCCCTTGGCAGACGTCATCGAAAAATAAATTCCAAATTCGGAATAAAAACGTCAAGAAATACCTAGATTTTGAATGTTAGCCAAATCGGAGTTACTTTCTTCACCTGGCAGATGTCGAAAAATGTATGCCAAATATTGAACAAAAACGTCCAGAAAAACCTAGATATCGATTTTCAGCCAAATAGGAGCAACTTTTTTCACCTGGCAGACGTCATCGAAAAATAAATTCTAAAATCAAAATAAAGACTTCCAGAACGACCTAGATTTTGAATTTCAGCCAAGTCGGAGTTACTTTCTTCACTTGGCAGATGTCGTCGAAAAATTAATTTCAAATTTGTAATAAAGACCTTGAGAGAAAAACCTTGATATCGATTATTAGCCAAATCGGAGCAAATTTTTTTACTTGGCAGACGTCATCGAAAAATACATTCCAGATTCGGAATAAAGACGTCCAGAACTACCTAGATTTTGACTTTCATCCAAATCGGAGTAACTTTCTATACTTGGCAGTTGTCATAGAAAAATACATTCAAAATTCGGAATAAAGACGTCCAGAACTACCTAGAGTTTGAATTTCAGCCAAATCGAAGTAATTTTCTTCACTTGGCAGACGTCACCGAAAAATACATTCCAAATTCGGAATAATGACGCACAGCACAACCTAGATATCGGTTTTCAGCCATATCTGACGAACTTTTCTCACTTGGCAGACGTCATCGAAAAATAAATTCCAAATTTGGAATAAGGACGTCCAGAAAAACCTAGATATCGATTTTCAGCCAAATCGGACTGGTTTTGATTTCGAGATACGTTACCCATCTTCACTTGGCAGAGGTTATCTTTATGCAGTATTAATTAACCTATATCAAAACACCTAATACAATTATCAAGAAAAGCTTAGAACTCCAAAAGATGTATGAAGCCCCATACAAACTCTTAATGTAGTAGAGAACCATTTTGTACCCTACAAACTACTAAAGCCGGAAACTATTGACCATAATACCTATAAAAAAAATATTATCTTTAGTTTACCAGTTATAACATGAGAGCGTTATAGACATTACTAATTAATTTTGTACATATATTATGCACCTAAACCTTTCATTGATCTTATTGGTAAGGCCGCCCATTGTAAAGTACCTACAACATTGTCAATTTCAAGTTCTGATTCTGTTCATATGTGATACAATTCAAATAAAATTTGTCTACAAAGTACCGATAATAAAGCGACAACGCACATACTTCACGTCGCAATCAAGTTGGCCCTCTGCAGCGAGCGAATCATTACACGCACACAGCTGCGAATCTCGCGTGTCAATGCACTAATACATAGACAAGATCGTTGTCAGTCGAAAGCGCGAGCGGAGCTACGAGCGACACAACCTCCCCGTGCCAACGCTTGCGCAACACTGCCGCCCGCGTCCGCGCAGAGCACCTCGGAACCGCTAGCGTTCTGAATCTGAATAATTCGACATTTTCTTAAGAAAATATCAATGGATTTACAAATGCTATGTTGTAATTGTAGTATATCTATCTAGAAATTTTATGGTACAAATTATTTTTCAAAAATCGTAGCCGTTTAGAAGGAGTTCGCAATATAAGTCAAGAAATAGTATGTAGTTTGAATTTTTTTTAAGGCAAAAGTAATAGTAATACCGTAAAATCATATGTTGCAAATGTTGTACTTGAATTCATCTACAAAATATATTTTTTTCAAATCTTCAACTTCAGCGGTTACGGAGGAGTTCGCTTTAGAAAGTACGAATTTGACGTACCCAAGGGCCTTAATATCTTAAAATGTTGGGTAGAATTTGTGCCATCGGCACCAAAATTTTCAAAACAATGGGCCTCATAGTTTTTGCGTAACAAGCAAAAACATTTCTTCCCGCCTAAATATTTAAATATTTCGTTAAAAATGTTACTGTACGCGGCGTTGCCGTCCCGTTCGCTGTAACTGCAATCTGTTTTGAACCTTATTTCTATAGCATATGAACTTACTTTTTGCTTTCACGTTAAGGATATGTGGAAGAAGTTACAAAGAAACAGTAAATGTATAGACTAGGAGGTGTTGTGTAGTTTGACAACCATATAATGCCAATATTTTCAAGATATGTTGGTAGGTATTTTTTCTCTCAGAATGTTGACGTATTTACTAGATCATTATTACATCCTCCTTGTTTGACCAAGATATTGCTTTCTAATCTAATCCTACACTACATCTATCAGTGATAACTGGTTACAAATATACTGTAATTATAAAATGCAATTTGAAAAAAAGAAAATTGGTAAAATGATAATTGTTCGTAATTCTGTTATGGAAAACCAACTAACATTAAGTGATATATAAAAGTTCTTAGTTTGTTTGCAAAAGTCCAAATTCGTATAGCATTTATAAATCATGATCTAGAAAGACAGTAGTTCTGCAATCGCAACCAAAATAACAGGTCACGTTTGAAATGATTGTACAGGCAGTCCTCGACTTACGTCGTTTCGATTTACGTCGTTTCAAGTTACGTCGAACAATGTTTTGACACTATTCCTCAAGCATACGTCATTTGTTTCGATTTCCGGCATATCGGAGAATTCACTTGTCGCAAGGTCAATGTCCGTGAGGGGCGCGGGCGGGGCGCGGTGTCGTCTCGTGCGGGGAATACCGCGGCAATGTCGCTGATTTTGTTTAGTACATTCAGGGACAACGGACAATCAAGACGTAATAAATTAGTTTTTTTGCATCTTTGACAGTTTTTGTGTTAACATACATATTTAAGTGAATTTTAAACAATGCCACCTAAACAAGACAGTAATAATAAAGAGAAGAAGAGAGTAAGAAAGTCAATTACAATGGAGGTTAAATCTAAGATTTTAAAACTCAAAGATCGCGGTTATTCGACTTCATCTATTGGACGAGAACTTAATTTATCACGCACGACTGTACAAACAATATTGAAAGATAAAGAAAAACTCTTAACAGCTCTTCCTTCCGTCTCTTCAAACAGCACTATTATACGCAAAAGGAATGCTTTAATTTATGAAATGGAAAAACTGTTGTACAATTTTTTATTATTTCGAGTCCGTGTGGAACCTAACCCTTGAGTTTTACATGTAAACATATAAAAAAATATGTCTCGACTTACGTCGTTTCGATTTACGTCGCGTATTTCGAGAACCTAACATGCCGTAAGTACGAGGACTGCCTGTATATGTATCACGCACACAGTATGCGAAGCTACTATTGTTTTTTATAAGCGGAGTGCATCACTGATGGTAAAGACGTGATACCAGTAATTAAAAGCTTTTTCATAAAAGTAGGTGAGATATATGTTTTGATTTTGGGGTACCAATGAATTATCTTAAATTGATTTAAACATCTTCTTTACATAGTAGCTTGTGCAATTTTTTTATACCTGATAGGTTAGCCTTTTACCACTATCTTATCTGATCGTAAGTGACGATTTGATCGAAGATGTTGTTCAGGCTTACTCAGAATTACTGGCTCTCAAAGACAGCTGACGGAACACACCGTTAGGTGCTTGGCGACAGATTTTCTACTTGAGGGTGTGCTCACATTTTTTTCGCGGGAAACGCACGCTGCGTGCGAATGTATACCATTTTCAAAACAGCGGCTGTTTTGTGTGTGATTGTGTTCGGTGCGGTCACCGTTTTATTTTGGGCGTCGGACGATCATCGGGAGTAACGGAGCAACGGATTCCTGTCTTTATTTTTCTTTTTTATTTTATTCGAGAAAGGTTCGCGTTTGACCACACCCTGCCTGATGTTAAGCATTGATGTGGTCCAAGATGGAGCACGCTTACCTAAAAGAAACCTATTTACTCTCGATTTGAAGACACCCATGTTGAATTCATCGGGAAAAACTGACAACGGTAAGGAGTTCCACTCTTTTGCTGTACGCACGAGAAAAGTGGAAGCGAAGCGCTTCGTACGAGTCCTGGGAATATCAACCAAGTACGGATGACGCCTCTCCGTCTGTCTGGACGTCCGATGGAAAAAGGGGGAGGGCGGAACTAAGTCGTGTAGTTCTTGTGCACATTCTTCGAAATGTATCCGGTAAAAGACCGATAGGCAAGCGACTTTACGGCGGTGCTCGAGGCTTTGCAGCCGAGACTCCCCCAAAAAGTCGCTGCCGATAAAGATATTAAACAGTAGTATAGCCTTTCCCGTTTGAGCTGTATAGCATGTGCTAGCTGGGGACATGTGTCTCCAGCTTACACGTTTATTTGAGCTTGTAGCTCCAAAACCTTAATAGCCAGACTTGAAAATTTTAGTGCCGATGGCACAAATTTGGCTCTAAATTTTGACATATTAAACAAAGTCGTAGGCCTATTCGTTCAGAAGATACAGATGAGCAGCTGTAGACACGTGGTCCCCAGCTTACACGTAATTGGGTCATTACTACTAGTTTTCAAGTAAGGTGTTTAATTTTTTTTGTGCCACTGGCACAAATTATGCGATAAATCGCTGGCTATAGTATATAATCACACCTTTAGCCGTTTCGTATATACCTACAGCATGTGTCAGCTGGAGACCATAACGCCAGCTAACACACTTATAATCACGTGTAGCATCGAAGTTTATTTGGCACCTAAATTTTGAGTTGGTATTCATAATTGCACTAAATCTGCCCTAAATATTGGCATATTCAGAAATTTCAATTGAGTAAGCTGGAGACACACTTAACAGTTTCGTTAAAATGGAAGAGGATTGTACTAGTGGGTTGGAAATGCGTAACTACGTCCACGCGCTAATATGCTATAAAAACAAAATTTCGGCTTAAATTGTTTTAATGATTACTTGTACATAAGTACAGACGCATACAGAACAGGAAAATGGAATGACGAAAACTTACAGAGTATGTATTTTCTAAATCTTTCTCCTTTACTCTAAGAAGGACTCGCAAGAACACATTTAATTTATTTTGTACATACTTAAATTGATAAGTATGTATCTGTCAGGAGAAGAGATTATTAGCCAATCCTCAATAGAACTATGGATTAAAAAAATATCACAGTTTCAACAAAATCATCAACTAAATGATAAGTTCAGATCACTGATAGTCAAAGACCTGTTGAATAAATAAAAATAAATTAAACTAGCGACTAATGCAAAGTCAGCCAACAAACAGTTACAACATTCACATCATTTACACAAGTACTCTTATGAGGATTTGCTATTAAATTAATACTATTATGTAAATTGTTTAATAAGAATCAAATCGTTTATGACCACCGCCGCCGGAGTTGCCCCTGCCGAAATTGCTTCCGCGCTTGAATGAGCCCCCACCGCCGCGGCTGCTTCCGTACCTATTCCTGTTCCAGCCTCCACCACCTCCTCCACAACGGTCAGCCATTGTCTGTAGCTGAGGATTCACCGTCTATAACAATCAAGAATAAACATGAGTGTATGAACACACAATAAACTTACTTGTAGAAATTGCATACTTGACTGGTGATAACTGTTACAACATCTGAGGATGGGATCCAGACAAATTTGTGTGGACACCGAAGGCATGTAGTTGTATTACTGTACCTCATACTTGCATTCATGTCACGCTATCAAAAAACGTACCCATGCCAAAGGTATGAGGAAAATATAATTAAAGGCCCAGTGTGATCTGCTATAAAACATAAACAGGCGCCTAAGATATAGAATTTTGATTCTTAGATAATCACCAATACTAACCTGGTTGGCTTCTTGAAGTACTGAGACGAGATCTTTCGCTTGGCGAGAGTTAGATGGCGTGAAAAATGCGTAAGATGTGCCCTTTTGTTTGGACCGCCCTGTTCTGCCAATTCGGTGAATATAATCCTCAGAAGAGTTGGGATAGTCAAAGTTGATAACAAACTTGATTCCGTCTACATCTGTAATAATTTGAACATATTAAAAAACCACTACTATCACTATTTGAAAAATTCATACAAGGCTGAGAATGAAGTAAGTCTAGAAGTTTCATTATATTAATGAACCAACCTACAACCCATATTCCAGAACTACAATAGGTTAAGTAGGTTGTGATGAATCTTGATGAAATTTAGGTACAGATTGTATTTTATTTTAGACTAACATTTCAGGAGTAAAAAAGTTTTTCAATAAAAATCATGTAATAGAAATGGTTACATACAAAATACATTTAAAAAATATATCACACCTATCAAAAATATTGCTATTTTTGATGGCACATTTAGTTTTCCATTATATAATATTATAATGGCATGTTTCAAACTGAAGCCAATATTTAAGAGATTTAGTGCTGGAATACAATTATGACAGGTAAACTACATATATACAATTATAAATCAGGCAACCAATGATCAAATGCCACTACATGTCATTCTAGAATATGGGCATAACTCAGGTACAACAGTAGGTAACTCTTGACTGTATTACTTACATGAATAAGTTACACACAATTACAACAATTTCTTAATTGCCTCTCACTTAGAACCCAGGAGTATTTTTAAGGGCATTGACTTCAAGCTCTCATTGTTTTGAATAGTAAATCTCGATAACTTCATTGCCCTCTTCAAAACTCCATTGTGGCCGAAACAGAAAACCCTTGACCTCGTGCCGATCATTTCAACCTGTGGTCAAGTTTTTCAACGATGCACCATTGGACGAATGAATATTCTCTTACAAGCATTAAACTGATAGTGCATCACCAGGTTTTCCACTCTCAAGTGTATCCGTATAGTGTACGGACAAACCATCAAGTTTTCCGGCCTCGGGTCCAGTCGCAGTGAAAGGCACATGAGGCACCCTAATAATGACGAGTTATTGCATTCTCAATAGTTTATGAACTGCATAAAACAAGGTCTCATCTATAAATCCAGTGCAGTAACATGCCTTCCAATTTGAGGCAGTAATCTGTTAGAACACAATAACTTTCCGCCAGTGCCTCTGAAAATATAAAACATGGCAAGTTATTTTCAAATATAAACATTTATTGTAAACAATAAAGTAATTATATCTCATGAAAATGGACAGAAAATACAAATAAACCATGTTTATTGAATTATAAATTGTTATCAATAGAAAAGAAACTTACCAAGTCCACGAGCTGCAACATCAGTTGCAACTAAAATACTGGCTCTCCCTTGCTTGAATTGGTACAAAACCTCATCTCTTTCCTGTTGAGTTTTATCTCCATGCATGCACACAGCAGGCCAACCATAGCGTCTGATGTTTCTAGTGATATTTTCTACTTTCCTTTTAGTTTCAACAAATATGATAGTTTTGGCACCAGGGTCTTGGTTTTGTCCAATCTCTTGCAATAGCACATTCAATCTGTAAGAAAATTATGAATTAAATGTGAAGTTACATGAACTTTATAATAAAATATTTATGTTACTCAGATCTTCTTAGAGGATTATTTATGATTTTAATCAAAACATTCATAATAAAAACTTTAAATCATCACTTGAGTATGACATACATAATGATATAAAAGTATAACACTTACTTATTTTCTTTTTCATGTTCTTGGCATATATCTATAATCTGAAGAATGTTATGGTTAGCAGAGAGCTGCAGGGAGCCAACATTGATTTGAACGTAGTCTCCCAAGTAATCTTCAGCTAGTTTCCGCACTTCTTTAGGCCAGGTAGCTGACCACATGAGTGTTTGTCTGTCTGGGCGAATTTGCTCAATGATTTTTCTTATCTGGGGTTCAAAACCCATATCCAACATTCTGTCAGCTTCATCTAACACCAAGTAAGTGCATCTTTGAAGATTAGTGGTGCCCTTCTCAAGGAAATCAATTAATCGTCCAGGAGTCGCAATTACAATCTCTACTCCTCTCTCAAGATCACGGGCTTGTTCTCTTTTAGGCGCACCACCAAATATGCAAGTGTTGCGCACATAGGCAGAGTTGCCAAAATCTGAAGCTACTTGTTGAATTTGCTGTGCCAATTCTCGAGTTGGTGCCAGGACTAAAGCAATAGGTCCATCTCCACCTCGTATTGGAGGCTGATTGTTAATGTGCACTATTGCAGGTAAAATGTAAGCCAGAGTTTTTCCAGAACCTGTCTGAGCAATGCCAACCATGTTCTTTCCTGACATGGCAATAGGCCATCCCTGAGCTTGAATAGGAGTAGGGTTATCATAGCCCATACCTTTGATACCCTTGTTGACATAATCTGGGAAGTTCCCCTCATCAAAGTGTTGAATAGGGTTAGGTACATCGATTCCACTGGCGGTTATTTCATGTTGGCTTCTATATTCTTCAACTTCATATGGCGATCGATTCAATACTGATGCGTGTGGGTTATAAAAGTTTTTGTTGAATGGCTGTAGAGACATGGAATCCCAGTTTGGTCGCCGCATGTTTTGGCCTCCAGAAAATTCTTTACTCTTGCCCCCAAAACCACCAGAACCTCCAAATCGACCGCCACCGCCGCCGCCTCCTCCACCAAATCTAGATTGGCCGCCAAATTTACTTCCTCCACCATTGCCGAATTTGGAACCACCGCTACCACCGCGGCTATTGTTCCAACTACTCGACCTGAAAAATTGAGAATATGAAGAGTATCCAGGTATTTTTCGAAGTACCTATCAATATATGAAGAATCATAAATGGGAAACTACAAAACATGCTAGAGGGCAGAATGGAACGTACATAATGCCACGCATGAGTCAGTGTACGCAAAATGGCCACCACAACTTAACCTTACTATTGATCTAGTCGCCGCCCTACATCCGATCATGCGCCATGCGCGACATGTCTATGCCGAGTCGATCAATATATATGACGCATTAAGGTCTCAACTTACATGTAAATTTATCTCAGCAGTTTCAGTACATAACGAGTATGTAGTCACTCAAGAATTTATGAACACGAGAAACAAAATACAAAATAGAGAGCATAGATAAGGCTAAAAACTATATACTTACATGATTATTTCTTGGTTTCTTTCAAAGATGGTCAAGATATTATAAGATTACACAAGGTATCTTGTAATTTATTCCAGAAGCAGGGTCAGTCTGCAACGATATATGATTGGATTAAGTAATTACACGAACATCAAATTTACGTTAAGGATTATATATGCCACAATTTTACACAAGGCAATAACTTTCAATTCATCATTTTATTCAAATTCAATATCGCGTGTGAATTACACAAACACTACCTACCCTGACCACTGCTGTAGAAAGAAAGAATGAAATGAAGGAGCTAAATATGGAGGCTTGATCGAATAAAGGCGCGTCTCTAGCGCGTGCCAATCTTTTTCCTGAAAAATAAAGGCACGTCCCTTTCGAATATTCTTCGTCGCTCGCCTGTCAAGATTCCCCGACTTGACGCGACGCATGTAAGTGAGAACAAGTAGTAGTATTCGAAAATTCATCTATTTTGCATAATGTGTATTTGCAATTAATTAAAATTCATTTAAATGTGTTATCCCGTTTTGCTATCTATAATAGATTTATCTAGTAAAGATTTTATGTCAAACAATAAAATTCATTTGGGCAGGCAGGGTCCTACCGGTACCATAATAATCAAGCGTTTAGGTAATATTTGTTAGTTATGTATTTATTTTGATATTAGAAAGAATTATTAATAATGTTAACGAATGTAAGAAATTTAGACATTGAGCAGACTCTTAATAGTTCTGAGTATGAATCCAACAACGCTAACGCACGTCGGATGGAAAGCACTCAGCTTCATAAATTTTTTTGTACTAGATCCCACAGACTATCAAAAATTTCCCGAAGTGAAAGTCCGCTCGCCGCCCCGCCCGCCGCCGGATGCACGCTGGCCGCACAAATCTGTCTAATGAGAATGTCTGAAGGCGCTCTATACATACATTTTAATCTGGACCCCGCACACCATCACAAGATTAGCACCAGAAATTAAATACAATTTAATCTACATAAGTGTCATGCTATGAGGTATTCTCGAAAGCGGGACCCAATTGGATATAAATACCGTTAAACTCGCATGATATCAGTTGGACAACAAGCATAACGATTTGGGTGTTACCTTCGACCATAAGTTAACTTTCAATGATCTTATAACCATGGTCACGAAAGAATCACACAGAGGATTGGGATTTCGTGATGAGAAATTCCAAAGTTTAATGGTAACATTTGTCCTCAGTAATCTCGAAGTTTGTGCGTATGCAATCCACATGAGGGAACATACACAAACTTAATAGAAAAAAGGTACAAAAAGCATTTATCCGCTCTCTTTATCAGAGATTAGGCTATTACTGTTACATGTTACCAACGAATTTTCTCCTAGGCTGCTGGGGATGTAACTATTTTAAGGTTTGGAGCCTTTATCACAAAATGGTAATAACGTGTCAGGTGCTACATGGCATGATCGATGCACCAAATTTACTGAATAAGTTATCGCAACGTTTTGTCCCCGATCCTGGTAGATGCACGCGTCGCGGGCGTCATCCGCTGTTTTCAGACCCCTTAGAAGAATGACACGGTGCACAGTCATCCCTATCCAGCAGACTCTAGGCTGACATTCACAGACGAGATCGAGTTCAAACTCAAACTTTTTTTATGTTAAAATATGAGTCTCAAACTCCAAACAGTTTTTAATTTACAGTCGAGTCCGCCCTAATGGAGCACGAGTATATGCTCAGCGGAGAATGAGACGGGCTGAATCGCCAAATCGGTGACTCCAGTTGAACTCAAACGGTGCGCGGCGCCAAAACGCCGCCATCTTTGATATGTAGCTGGAACTGAGATATGTTTTGTATTTAATATTTTTACTTAAATGAATAATAGCGATGGAGTATTTCCGGATTTAGAGCAAATAAATAATGGAGATAAGTGTGATGTTATTGATGAACATTATTAACTTATTATGAAGACGCGGAGTTAAAAAACCGTTATAGGTTCTCAAAGGCGGAATCTCATCATGCCTGCGCTGGGGGAATATGCTCTCCAACAATATAACATGCGAGGGCTGCCAATCTGTGTTGAATTATTATTTTGGTATATCTAGCTAGTGATTTCATGTTGTTCTATGCTTTTTTAAGTTGCTTGGGGTTTGCCTAAAACATATAATGATTCTGAAACTAATTCTATAAGTTTCCATAAAACATTAAATTCTGATACCTAGAAAGTTAATACTTTGCACTGCAAGCTTGCTCCTCGCTTCTTCTTTTTATTTATTTATTTAATATATTTTTTTATTTAATTAAAACGATAAACTAATAACATTAATTAAACATACAATTCAAAATAATTCATCATTAATTAAAGCAGCATTTGTCATTTTTGACTGCAATATATATTTTTAAAATTACCTTCCAACTCCCTCAAATATTCCTTTTTGAACACCGTAAATGCTGTGCGGGATTTATTTTCCATCTTTTATTTTATCTTAGTGAATGTTGATATAGTCCTCAAGTTTGATAATGTTATGTAGGTTATCTAAGTACGCCACGAAGATTCAAATTCAAAGCCTCAATTCGCGCCCTTACATAATGTTTTATTTCACTTGCTCGCATAACTTTTTTATATGTTGTCCCTTTGTAACATAATGATAGCAGACAAGAAAAAAGAAAATTAAAATAAAGATGTTGAACAATATTTGTCTATGGCTGGAGGCAAACTCGATGAAGACGGTATGGAGCTATTGTTCGTTCTCAACTGTGAATTTGAAAAGGCGGAGTAAACTCGTCAAACATGGAGTTCAAACTCCGGTGAGATCAGTCGAAGTAAACTCGACCCACTGTCTCTGAATGTCAGCCTTAGCCACTTCAATCGTCTCTTGACCAAGATGCCTGAAAGTACTTTATTTGCGGATGAATGGAACGATATTCTGTCGGAGTTCTTGGAGTGCTGTGAAATGAATATACGCACGATGATTTAAGACCATAATGAAAGTTATTTGGATCATTTGACATAATTAATTTATTTTCATATAATTTTGAAATAATTTCAATACATTGTAATGCTACATGATAGTAGTGAAATCTATTTGTACGGTAATTACTCAAATAATTTAATGGGTTTCTTGTAAATCGTTTGTTGTTAATAAATTAATATAGGTATATATAATAATATCGTTTTACAGAAAAGTCAAATATTGATAATTCTTTTTTTATTGGATAGGGTACACCTTTGAAGTAGCCCTATATAAATTTCAGTAAAATCAGTCCAGAAGTTTATAAGTTATATTCAATTAACTGAAATATGTACGACTTAATGATCTTGGGCGCATCATCATATTTAAACTAAATAAAGAGTTAAAAAAATATTTTATTTATATTAATTAATTAATAATATAACGTCAATCGATTACCACTGACTCACTGACATAAATGTTCTCCTAGAAGGGTTAAAATGATGTATGGCAAATATATCCATGACATTTTGGTGAGTATGGGAAAAATCGAAAATCATAGATACAACACCTGCCAAGTAGTGATGGATGACAAATAAGCCAAAATGAGCCATGTTAGTAACTTGCGAAACCAAAAGCCGAGCTCTGACTTTATAGAGTATTTTACACATCTCCGACTGATCTCCATGGTAACTGCCCGCGAGAACCGAAGCACCTACGAGTGGCGTTCCTTAACCAAAGTAACTCAGAACCTTGGTACGATTCTGACCGTACCACTTTTTATGGCCGTAGGTTGAATCTGGTTTCGTGGCTACAGTATGGTTCTCTATTGTATTAAGAGTTTATATGGGATTTCATACCTCTATTAGAGTTTTGGTTAACACTTATTTTTAATTTTTAAGGTGTTTTTATGACAGTTCCTACTGACTCAAGATAGATGAAAACACACTGCCCGAAAGATATTTATATAAAATCGGAACCAATTTCCAACACTGGAAAAGATGAAGTAACTTGTGGAAGTTGAAGACTAGCTAATTCCACAAGTCATTTCATACTTTTCAGTGTTGGAAATGTTTTGAATAATATTTTTTATTTAAACGATGATTAGTGCAATCATATTTACTATGATGCTACCGGTGCTACATTATTATCTAGATGTAATTGGCTATTTATTTAATAATAATACACAGGGATATTGGTAAAATGCTAACAACATCTTGACAGTGTTGACACCCACAGGGCCGGAAGCCGCGGCAAAGCGATCCGGAGCGAAGCGGTCGCGGTCCGGCATATCACACAGAGCTACCGATACGCAGCCCGCGGCGGGGGGTGGCCGATGTGAGTTGTGACACGAAAGGCAGTCAAATTGTTAGACTTTGATTTAGCGCCTTTAATGTGTTATTCTAGTTTCTATATATGTAAAATAGACATTGGTGTGGTCTTACTAATGTAATTAGTTTTCAGTCGGATCCACGAATTGAATTGCGCTGAAGTTAAGAAAAAAATACAACTCATTCTCCCGTTCTCAAATCGCTACGCGACCTAGAGAGAGATACAGCGTCCACGTCCGCTGTCCGTTCAGCCTTCCTTTCCTAAGCTTCCGCGTCATTGACGTGGCGGAAGCTTTAGGGTTGACTTTTGCTAGTCCTAACATTTTGCGATAAAAAAAGTAGTTATGAAAAAAAAATATGTGTTTATTTGTGTTTCAATGCCTACTCCGAGCCAAGAGTGCCTGTTGCGGCCATACAGGCTCAAGAGACTTTTAACCTCAGGTGGTCCTCGTACTTATTCAGTTAAAACACAAAAAAGTTTTTTTTTTCACCTCAACCGAAGTCAACCCTAAGAGATTGTTAGCATTTTACCAATAACCCTGTATAATTATGAAAGGATAATCCATTGTCACGCAGGTTCTACGTTTTATACCACCACCGTTTGCACCACATTACAGCGCATTGAAGCAATTTCTTTGCGGCGCTATCTAGCGACCCACAATCGCAGCGATGACAGGTGTACTAGTTTTATGTAACACGTATGGTCAAGTTACCAAATGCTTTAGTATGATTGGCAGTCCTTGGCATCACATTAGTAAGATAGAAGTTCAAAAAGCTAGACCGTGATGTAAACTACTGTTTAACTATTTTTTTAAATATGGGCTTAAATGAGATAAGTTTGATTATAACATAACTAGGACATAAATAAAAATATTTTTCCGTGAAAATAATCCGAATTATAGGCAACCGTATTCTACTTTAGTCGACGAACTATTGATAACAGAGAAAAAAATAGAATGAAGAAATCCTCAATGATCGATTCTGTTTAAAGTTATCGATATCATAAAGAAACATGAATCAGCATAATAACCTAATTATAGTTTTAACAAAGATTATTAAGAAATTCATGTGTAGACTGATGCGTCGTCCGCGTCAGTAGCAACACAAAATTGAATTTACGATTAGCGTTCTATTGCCTGATACAGGTGATGATGATGCCTCATACAGAATAATAATTAATTATAAAGGGTTTTTCAACTAGAACTTTGTTTTCTAAAACGAAATAAACAAAGATGAAGATGATTAAAATTGTTTATTATACTACGAAGAGAAAAATTTGGCATTTATGTATGAAAAATTATACCTGGCGAATATTCACCACGAGCACGCTGACAGATGTCGATTCTTTCATCAAAGTTTTTAATCACTTTTTGGCAAAATTGCGGGTCTATTTCGTTAATCACATTATGGATTTTGAGTTTTAAGGCTGCAATGGATTCGATTGGCTTCGTATAGACTCTGTCTTTTACAAAGCCTCACAAAAAATAATCCAGTGGGGTTAAATCACACGGTCTGGCTGGCCACTTAACCGCTGAATTTCGTGAAATTGTACGATCGGGAAATTGGTTTGCAATAAATTGATCGTTTCATTAGCTGTGTGACATGTGTCACCTTCCTGTTGAAACCATATGTCAGTGATATCGACGTCCACATCTTCTTTGAATGTCCTAGGCTGAACTGTTCATTATACGACATGCTCCCTCAAGAAATTCCCCTTCCTACAAATTTATGTTCACTTTTATCCCTTGTTTCTACCCCGCTTATATATACTATATGTAAATGTATATTAATTAATAAAATTAAGTTATAATATATTATATTATATAGATATTATATTCAGTGACGCTAAATATGTAAATATCTGTGATTGTTTGTTCTGTCCTGTGTATGTCCTGTGTTGTTTATTCTGCTGCAGAACTCAGATGCAAAATTATTGGTCAGGGATCACCGACCACTACCTATTCCACCGAGCAATCTCCATCGTTTATCATTCTCTCTATCCACGCGACATTGGCGAAATTGTGGAAATACCGCAGAAGCCATTAAATAAAATAAGAATAAGAAGAAGAAGAAGATATCGACGTCATCAATAATAGGCCAAAATAGCGGTCTCAGAAGGATGATTATGTTGTCCAAAAATATGACGAATTTTACGAAATGTAACTTTAACAGAACCACCATTCTCATATTGGATTTTAATTACTTTAATGTGATTTTCGTGGCATCTACTACGAATACGTCAAAAACTAAATGTCAACTGTCATGCTGTAGGTGCTGCTCCAATTGAAAAACAAAGTTCATGTTGAAAACCCCGTTATATTCATAGTATATCAATATTGTTACTAGGTTTTTAATATTGGTTGTACAAACGTTTATTTTTACTTGTATGAGTTCAGTACACACAGCAAATTATTAATAAAAATTGCCTGTATATATTTTATTGGATGGCGTAAGAGGCGACAGAAGGAGAAATTGTCCTAAATGAGAACCATCTAATTTCACTAATCCACAGAACTCGCTGTAATTTTGACATTTTAAGAATTAATTTATGTTTTGTAACTTATATCTACTAGTGGCTCTATGGGCTGAAGACTTCGCGACGTATATATGTTTTTTTACAACTTTAAGCCCCATATGACCTATATTTAGAAATGAAACTGATTCTATCATACGTAATAATCGAAACAACTCACAAAATTTCACGAGGATGGGTTGAGATAGTATGGTTTCCCAAAAACGGCAAACCTCTGCCAACGGGCGGCGGTCTTAATATACAGTTAGCTTGTGATTATAAGCTTCCAATTTCCGATTCGATGATAATCGAAATGTTTATTATATGATCATCGATTATTTCTACCTTGTAATATCAGTTAGCGATTGCTGATAAATATCCTGATTTTGAGAATCACCTCAATCCTTATATCTTAGGATTCGGCATTCGTCAATTTCCTGGAATTAGTCTACCTACGTTTTTGTTGACGTAAAATTATATAGCATGAAGCAAGTTCTCCTTTTTTATTTTACTTCATGTATCTTATCCATCCGGACACAATGTCTAGATATAGGAAAATTTATTTGACAAAATGGGGACAAATAACGTAGTTTTCTTTTCTAGCTTTTACATTATAAAGATGAGGAATTCGCCGCCTTGTGCAAAGCATGCAGTGGAAAATTTCTTAATAGATTAGCATCCAGAAAACAATATTCATATACTGAAATCATAAATTGAACTTGAAAATATAAGTATAAAGTAGATACAGTGATGAGTAAGGATTGCTAGGGTGAATTTAATTCTTTAAATAATATTGTTAAAGTACAAGTGTAACTTTTCATGTGATAATGTTTCTTAAACACAACTCGTCAAGAAAATTATAACGTTTATTGGTATATTTGCCCTGAGTAGGTCGGTTGATTTCAGTATTTTTATGAGGGGCTTAAGTTTTTCTTAAAATATAATCTGGTCACAAAGATAACGTTACCAAAGTTTCAAACGCTAATGCGTTTTGAAACGTTAAGCAATATTTTAGTAACATTATCTTTCAGATGTGAGATATGGACATAATATTGTTTTCCCGACAATGTATTAACTTCACCAGAATTTCATCTGCAATCATATAATCAGCATAGAATGCTCTGCAGTAGACCTTAGAAATGGTCATAATTGGTTGGTGATGCATGTTGACAACGGCTATTATTTTGCCGCCCCAGATGAGGAATGTGACAAGGTGGAGACAATTTCGTATTACTATTGTATGTTTATAATTTTAGCCACTAGTAACTGAAGCAATAACTTTTACAATAATTATGTTCTGTAGTGGGTCCGTCCAAGGCGCCACTATATCTATTACATGGGAATGGGATTTCAACAAGTTTCACACAATCACTACTCAAAATAAAAATCAAAAGTACTTAATAAGGACGTACCCATTGCTGAGCAATCCATTATTGTTAAAAAGAACGAAACAATCCATTCTTTTAAATGCTAACAACATCTTAAGAAGATTTACAGGCTTCAGAAAACAGTAACACACTAAAAATATTATGATTTTGAATGATCTGCAGGCATTGTAGTCATGAGAGCTAATTTTAATAAAAGCAGGTTTTTTTCTTAACAAACGTACTACAAAATATTATTTTCAACCAACTTTCTGCTGACATTATACCATAATACTTACAATATAATATATACATTTAATAATAGTTCAAGGCCCTTAACACAGCTTGATGCTGGACTCGAAATTGCCAGACTATAAAATGATTAGTGAACATAAAATGGGTTAAGGTCATGGCATGGATGTATGAAACATAGGGATAGGAACTATTGTTCTATACATACGATAGGTTATACAAATATATCTAATATCGACGCCACAATATCAAATAACACCTTATCTCTTTTTAACTCAGTAGTAATGTCTTACGTAGAAAGAGATGGGGAAACGTTTGTCACTACATAATTCGTAAACATTTTGCGATGATGACACAATCTTGACAGCACATGCCACATTTCGCCATTTCATTAGCCCGGTTTCGTGTATTAGGGATATGGATTTGAAAAAATATACGTCCATAGATATATGTCCATGGTTTAGGTTATATTGGGAGCTGCCCACTGTCACTTCCAAACCTCAAAGAACAGTCACCCTTATTGATACTGACACTGACTTTGACACTGCATATTAGTCTAGAACAATAGTTAACCCAATAATCAATATCAATAGTAAGGTAATATCTAGAACTTGACGGGTATTGTTCCCTTAAATTATCCAAAAATTGTCATGATAGTTAGTGGAGCTACCTCACAGGTGGCGTATCATGTATAATGTGACTCTTAAAATGTCTATATTGACCGGACCATGATCCAAGAAAACAAGGTCTTGTACTCCGAATGAAACACGAGCTACGTCACAATCGAATAAGCTCTTTATTATAACACGATTATTGCAAAATACAACATTATTGTTATTTTTCTTGTGAATTTTTTGTTGTAAAATATCAATAAGTTACACAAACGCCTAATTGAAAGTCACACATTAATCAATGTTCGTCAAAGAAAATGGTATGAAAAAAAGTTGTCTTCCTATGGTTCCACTTTTTTGACAATTATCGCCATATCTGGCGCACGTACATGATTTGCATCTATTTCGCTCTTGCTCATGCACATAAGCGCAGTGATTCGCAAACTTTGTGGTCGGGTCATGTAGTGCTCATTTCTGTAAGCAATGAGTATAATAAAGTACATATATATTTTTTTCTATTTCAAATTAAAAATTTCAAATTTATTTAATTCTTTGTTCCAAAAATGTTGACCTTAATTATCTTAAAAACTATTCTAAAACTAAAACAATGTTTGCAATTTAAAACTTTCATTAAGATAACAATTTATAACTCTAGCTCTCACGGTAGGATTCCCTGTGTTTGTGAGAGCTAGTCCACTCCATTTATTCACATTAACACAACTATTATGACAAGTTTTTTTTTTTTATTAAATTTGTGTGTATATTTGTGAGTTTGTGAGCGCGCGTGCGCGTGTTTGTGTGTGTTGGTGAGTGTGTGTGAAGGTGTGTTAGTGTGTGTTGGTGAGTGTGTGTTATTTGGAACTGTAACTTAGTCTTACAGTAGAAAAAGCAGTGATTTGAAGTTTATTTCATTTCCTACAAGATAGTCTGTAGCCAAATAATGGCTTCGGTATTGCGGACCTCAAAAAGCTACTAAATATGTTAAGTAGTGTAAAATTTGTATAATGTATCTACCTAATTGATTTTAACTTCCGATATTGTATTTTTGAGCTTTCTTTGAAACTAAACTATACCTACACCAAAATACAGATGACTGCCTTTTTTTCCAGATAGAAAACAATTATTTGTTTTCGATCTATGAAATATTAACCCGAGACAAGCCGAGACGAGCTGCTTCCAAAAAGCGATGACATTACTGCTTCAATCTCTTCTTGATGGTATAATTAATACATAATTTTGTTTACAATATGGTTTGTTCGTATTTGGGTATATACCCTATGTATGTCTTCTAATTTTAAGCACTTTACGTAGGTAGTTAATATGTAGCTTTTGTCCTTTTTACATCATTCTAAATAATTTTACTACCTTCTCGTATCAAAACAGTTTTGACATTTGTTTTGACGTTGAGTTTTTTATTTCACATCAAACCATAGAGTTTATCACCCACCATAGAGCTTATCACAAACAATAGCTTATTCTGTTCAAGCCTGGTGACAAAATGACCTAAATATAATTAACTCATATTGTCATATTCATAACATAATTTACAGTTTATTATATGCATATATGTGTCTGATGTGGTTAGTTTGTGTCTATGTGTTGGTGTTTTTATTCATTTTTTCTTCTCTGGGTAAAACAAATATTAGTATCCGTGTGTATTGTGCGTGTTTGTTGAATGTATTCTTTGACCTACTGATACCCAACTGGCAGGTGGATATTTATAAAAAAACCTCTTATACTAATATATTTAATAATTATTATTTGTAAGTATATATTTAGTATATATAAATATATTTATTAGTATATTATATTATAATATATATATATATCTCATATTAAGAAATATGTTAAACTTATTTAAAAACGCGGATTATAGTGATAGTGCTGAGTATTTGTCATTGTCTTCTAGCAGTTCTCTTAGTGACCAAAGTTTCGAAAGCATTCCAACGCTTAACGATACTCTCGACGCACAGTTTTCTGATGTACCGAAGAATTTTAACGTGATTCATATCAACGCGCAAAGTATTCCGGCACATTATCCCGATATGCAGGCATCTCTAGTTCAAAAATATTCACGCCATAATAGTCTCTGAGACATGGTTCAAGCCGTGCTTACCCTCTTTATCATATTCCTTGCCCGGCTTTAACCTAATCCGAAATGATCGTAGTGACAGCCGTGGGGGTGGGGTAGCTATTTATCTTAGATCACATATTCCTTTCTCAGTAGTCAGTACCTCATCCCAACCGCCTATATCAACTGCTGGTGAGCATCTTTTTGTGGAGGTTCTTCTTTCACATAATAAAATCTTACTCGGAGCCTATTATAGCAACTCTTCTTGTAATAATTACTTCTCATCATTTGAACAGATCCTTGAAGATCTTACCCCTTCATATATCCATACCATTATCATGGGTGATTTCAACACCTGTCTTCTCAAACGTGATTGTCGTACTTCTTCACTAGAAGCTGTCATTAATTCCTGCAACATGCATATTCTACCTTTAAATGCTACTCATCACTCCCCTAACTACTCTCCTTCACTTCTCGACTTGATTATAGTATCATCCACCCAGCATGTTGCTAAGCACGGTCAATATTCCGCCGATACCTTCTCGTATCATGATCTGATATTCCTATCTTACAAAATTCGTCCTCCGAAAGCAAAACCTAAAATCATACTTCAGCGCAATTTTAGTGGCATGGACCAGGTAGCATTTCTTAATGATGCCCAAGTAGTCGACTGGTCTCCGGTATATGATGCAGTGACTGTGAATGACCAAGTTGCTATATTCAACTCCTTATTAACACAGTTGTATGATAAGCATGCACCTCTTCGAGCTATAAAATTAAAGCACCTACCAGCTCCTTGGCTAACCAATGATATAAAAGTGTTAATGCATAAAAAAGTTGTCACTAAAAGTAAATACAAGCGTAGACCATGTGATGAAAATAAAGCTGTGTATGTTAAATCTCGCAATCGCTGCAATATGGTGTGTGCTGCTTTACGCCACCATGTTCCCAAATCTGTCGCTAATGAGGACCCTGCCAAAGTATGGAAATTTCTCAGGTCATTGGGAATAGGTAAATCACGACAAGAATCTATTCCAAATGATGTAAATATCAATTCTCTATACCAACATTTCTCTTCGTTGTCTGATATTAACATCTCAGATAAAAACATTACCTTACGTTACCTTTCAACTTTACCGACTCCCGACCATTCGCCATTTATTTTTGATCAACTGTCCGCTTGCGATGTTAAGAAGAGCGTAATTTCAATCACTTCTAATGCTGTTGGTGTTGACGGCATAAGTCGTAACATGGTTATGCCCATACTAGATGTTATACTTCCTGTTCTCTGTCACATTTTTAATAACTCTGTCGCTGATGGAGTATTTCCCTCAATTTGGAAAGACGCTCAAATTATTCCCTTGGCTAAAAAATCAAACCCTAAATCTTATTCCGATAATCGACCCATTTCAATCCTTCCATTCCTGTCAAAAGTGCTCGAGCCTCTTATCTACAACCAAATTAGCAAATTCTTAACTAGTAACAGACTTTTAAACCCTTTTCAATCTGGCTTTCGACCTGGGCATAGCACAGTAACTACTCTCATAAAAATTACTGATGATATCCGTCTTGGAATGGACAATGGCGAAGTTACTGTATTAACTCTTTTAGATTTTAGCAACGCATTCAACACTGTGAATTTTGACATTCTTCTTGCTCTCCTTAGCTCAATTAACATTTCTCCAACGGCAGTTGATTGGTTTCGCAGTTATCTGTACGGGCGCAGGCAGCGTGTTCGCCTTGAAGATGAATACTCTTCCTGGTGTAGCACGACCGCAGGCGTCCCGCAAGGTGGCGTTTTATCTCCTTTATTGTTTGCTTTATTTATTAATTCGATTTCTCACAACCTCACTTCTTCCTACCACCTATATGCAGACGATCTACAGATTTATTCTAAGGCTCCATTGAATAAACTACCTGAAGCCATTCAGATTGTTAATGCTGATCTTGATCGCATAGCTAAATGGAGCAATTCTTTTGGGTTACAAGTAAATCCCATTAAGACACAAACAATAGTTATTGGTAGCTCAAGATTAATGTCAACAATAAGACTGGGTATTACTTCCTCAAGTTTTCTTTGGTGGTATTGCTATTCCCTTTAGTAGCTCTGTAAAGAATCTTGGAATAACAATGGATCGCTATATGAGGTGGGATCAACAGTTACAAATTACCAGTCGCAAGCTATTTGCCGCAGCAGGATCCTTAAAAAGGTTGCGCAACTTTCTTCCAACAGTCACTAAAATTGCATTAGCTCAATCTCTATTACTTCCAATTCTTGACTATGCTGATGCCTGCTATCTCGATCTCACGGAGGAAAAGCTAGATAAACTTGAGCGTCTTCAAAATTTTTGTATTATATTCATATTTGGTTTACGCAAATATGATCACGTCTCTCAGTTTCGTTCTAAGCTCAATTGGCTGACAATACGTTTTCGCCGGAATGCTCATATTCTTAGTCTCCTTTACAATATATTGTTTAATCCTACATCCCCGCGCTATCTCAAGGAACGTTTTGATTTCCTTCACTGTTCTTCATACACTTTAAGGTCATCAGAAAATCTAACACTTGAAATCCATCCTCATACTAGTTCGTTTATAGCAAATCTTTCACCATTCAGGCTGCTCGCTTGTGGGATTCTCTTCCTGTATCTATCAGACAAGCACCGACTCTCAGAATGTTCAAGGATCAAGTTAAAAAGTTTTATTTGTCCAATTAATTTTGCACTACATTTTTGTCAATGTCTAGGCTTTGTATGGGATAATATTATGATATGTATGTACCTTTATATAATTTATTTATTATATATATATATATATATATATATACGTATATATGTATATATATATATATATATATCATTATCTATTTATGTATGTTGATATGTGTATATATTTATGTATATATTTATTTATACGTATATATATTATGTATTTATTTATTTTAAAAACTTACATCCTATTTTTATACATTTGTTTAGAAACTATAGTAAAATTCGTTTTATTTTTGAAATACTTTTATGAATTTGTACTTTTTTCATTGTTAATTGTTAGACTACACCCGCCCCAACTGTTTTGTTTATTCAACTCCATCCTAAGGTTGCCTGGTAGAGATCACTTTTAGTGATAAGGCCGCCCATTGTAACACTATGTTATTATTATTTAATTAAATGTTATGATTTAAACTTTAATATTTTATATGTGGTGTAACAATAAAGAGTTTTCTATCTTTTTTCTATCTAATATTTAGGCCTAGTAGCATTGACGGCACCCAGTATATGAATACTATTCGGTGTCAAACACTCTGTACGAACTTGATAACCATAATTCATACAAGAATCATTAATCTGTGTAATCTAAATCACTAATTACACGTCATTTTCTTTGTAAAAAAATAGGTGAAATCTATTAACTATTATTTTCCTGCCCCCGAATTTCCTCAAATTAGGTATAAAGTTTGATAGCCGTTGATAGAAGTGATGACAGTATGCTTGCGTCCCGGTTACGCGACATCTGGTCTCGGAGTGTAATACCTGGCGTAGTATACTATTATCATGGAAGTAATAAGTACTACGTACAACAGGAATGAGCTCTATCTGTGCATCATGCAGCTAAAATAAAGAAAATAAAACCTTATGCTAAGGTCGTAAGAGTCTTGTTGCGCGCAAAATAAAAATGAAGCCGAGTGAGAAGGCTACCACTGAACCCTGTGTCCCGTTCTAACAGTGACTTAGAGTTACCAGAGTTAAGTTGATTTCAATCCTTTCGTTGTTTGTAGAAAAATTTGCGACTAATGTACATATTGTAATGAAGTAAAAACATTTACTTCTAAAATGTTTCTAAATATAAATAATAATTTATTACCGACATGTTAAAAAATTATTTGATGCTACGTGTAAAGCCTCACTACCGCAAAAATTTTGCGATTGGAGTATAGGTCCTTTTATTTGTATGAAATACGGACACCTGACCTGACAACCCCACATGAAATCGTCGACTTGACATTAATAGCAGTGTGTTTTTTGATTACGTGATATATTTGAAGAATTTTATTAAAAATGGGGAGAATTTGTGTCGTGGAGGCTTGCGGAAGCGAGTATTACCCTGATTATGGTTTATCTTTTCACAGGTAATAGTTTTAAACATAATTTGTTAGTGAAGAATTACGGTGACCATACATGACTATCTAATTTATTTTAATTTATTGTCATGAGGAAAATGCATTTACGCATACACACCCGCCAGGGAGCAGGTGGTTATGTCGGACTCAGGATCAATAGGGACTTTCGTCTAAAAACCTCATGGTGTTCCGTAGTCATCGACTGGCGGCAGGGGCCACGGAGTTACGCTCGCGCTGTCATCCGCAGCCCCCATCGACGTCGCTGCCCGCGGGCGGGCAGCGACGTCAATGGGGGTACTGATAAACTTAAGCGGGCGCTTAAGTTTATCAGTAGCATCTTCGATTAAAATCCATCTGAAGCAATGATCTGCTGACGTCGGATCACAAATATTTTTTGTATACATATTGTCCTTAAATCATATTTCAATATAGTCACCATCGCCAGAGAGGGATAAGAGGTACAGTTACTGAGCTCTCGTTCGGCTTCAATTTTGCGACAACAGCTCATTCCTGTTGTACGTAGTACTTATTACTTCCATGATTATTGTATATTGGACCGGACTAATGGTTCAAAATTCAAAAACAAATTAATAATTCCCACTCTGAACTTGTTTAGGAGACACTACAGAGATGGCGCTAGTTTGTTTCAAATGTATACAGTTGGTATTCTTCCACCTGTGAGTATTAGTACTTGAAGAGATTAAGGTCGTAGAAGTAATGATACACTTTTCTTGTTGTATCAAACTAATATAATTCCTGAATATAATTTTCGACTTTTTCAGTCTGACGTCTTATAAACAAACTTTTTATCCATTCTAAAATATTTAAATTGACAACTCCTGACAATCTATACAAACGAGATTGTGTACCAACTAAAAAGGTTAAACGTACGCCGCCACATCACCCCCCTACGAAGAAAAGAAAACCAAGGGTAAAATAAAAATAATAAAATTTATATTACTTATATATTACAGATCCAAAATATTTTTAAACCTAACCCTTCTACCAGATCTTGTAACAACCGGAGGTGGCGAGGCTGCAAGTGGTGGTGATCCACTAGCTGTCAACTCCGCTGGACCAGTAAAACGCGGACATAACGAAAGATTGCCCGTCGTTGATGGTTCACTAAATGTTGGAGCGGACGAAATGTGGGACTCAACATGAGCTGGCTTAATTCTATCTATGCTAACCGTTGATTCCTTGCCTTTAAGGTCAATAGTGAAAGTTTTGTCCCCTCTCCTAATGACTCGATACGGGCCAGTGTACGGAGGTTGTAAGGGACGACGTACGGTATCGTCACGTAACCATATATGTGTTGCAGTCGCCAGGTCCTTAAAAACAAAAGACGATTGTTGCGTATGACGGGAAGCGGGAACAGGACGCAATACCTCCATATAGCTTCTAAGATCAGAGACAAAATCTGAAACGTCGTTTGGGTTCCTAGGAATGTCTGGTGTTACCAAGAATTCCCCAGGCAAACGAAGAGCTTCTCCATAAACAAGTCCAGCGGAGGAAGATTTGATGTCTTCCTTAAACGCTGTCCTCATACCGAGAAGTACAAGTGGAACTGCTTTTGTCCAAGTCGTTGACTGGCACATTAAAGATGCCTTTAACTGGCGATGTAATCGCTCTACCATACCGTTAGCACGAGGATGGTAGCTAGTGGTGCGAATTCTTTTGGTGGCGCATACATTCATCAGACGTTGAAAAAGAGCGGATTCAAATTGACGTCCGCGGTCTGTTGTTAAAAAACTGGGAACGCCAAAACGAGACACCCACCCGTCAATAAAGGTATCAGCAACCTCTTCAGCTGTTATTGAGTTCATTGGCCAAGCTTCCGGCCAACGAGTGAATCTATCGATAGCGGTTAAGAGATAGTTGAACCCGTTGGAATGCGGCAACAGGTTTGTCCTGCGTTGCGCAAACCAAAACTCATGTATGGAAATTCGTATAAACCAAAAGTTGTTATAATAGCGGTCTTGCAAACGTCGCTTGGATTTACTGGAATTTGTTGATACGCTTTAACAAGATCGATTGTACTAAAAATAGTCGATCCAGCCAAATTTTGAGAAAAATCTCCAATGTGCTTGACTGGGTAACGATCGGGAATAGTGCGGGCGTTCAACGCGCGATAATCGCCGCAGGGACGCCATGTTGCATCCTTTTTCTCTACAAGATGCAAAGCAGAGGACCATGGGCTACTCGATGGACGAGCAGTTCCCGCGCGCATCATGTCTTCGAATTCTTTTTGAGCTGCTCGAAGTTTCAAAGGCGCAAGACGGCGTGGTCGCGCATTTACGGGAGGACCCTCCGTAGTATTAATAAAATGCACGGTCGAGTGTTTAGGCTCTTGCGGAGGACCAGGAGGACGCGTAATACTAGGAAATTTACTAAGGAGTGTAGAATACTCTGAATCAGGAAGCGATATAACCTTAACACTGGGCTGATACGCTGCAGAAAGTTCCGCGAATGAAGACAAACCCGTCTTCCCGTCGCAAAGCTTTCCTTGATTGCAGTCGGGCAATAAATGAAAATGTGATAAGAAATCCGAACCTATAATACCGCTTTCTACGTCAGCAATAACAAAATTCCATTGAAAGTCGCGCCTAAGTCCTAAATTCAATTTGAGCTGTATCAAACCGAAAGTTTTAATTTGAGTCCCGTTTGCGGCCACCAATTCAAAAGATGCTGGCCTAATTTCAAAACTTTTGACATGCTTAACGGGTATGCAACAGAGATCCGAACCAGTATCTATAAGAAATTTCCTACTAGAATACTTGTCGGTTACAAACAGTCGGCGACTGTTAACGGAGCGGTCGGACGTCGCCATTAACGAACGCTCTTTTGGTTTTCCGGCGCGTTGGTACCACCGGTTGGCGCAGAACCAGACCAACTGCAGGGAGCAACGCATTTGCGTGCTTTGGTAGCAAATCGATCGTGGTAAAAACATAATGTAGGATCACGCGACTTTGATCGACCTCGACGACGATTGTCATAGCGCTCCCGAGAACGAGCCCTTTGGTTGTCATCCCTAGCTGACAAAGATGCAACAACCCGAGTTAATTCATCTATTTTCTTATTTAATTCTTCTATCTGATTTACTGGCTTAAGTGGTGCCGCAGATGAAGATGTAGCAATAGCGTTGTTCGCAAACAGACTTGGCTGGCAGTTGATTTCCATCAGATTATCGGCCAAGTCACCTAGGTCGGATAACTTGTGTAATTGCTGGGCGGTAAGAACTGTTTGTAAATACAATGGCAAGCGACTCATCCAAATTGTTTTCAGTACTTGCTCCGGAAATAACGGCCCTGCTAAAACATAAGATGTCTGTAGAATGACGATGGTTTACGATCACCCAATTGTTCCTTCTCAAGAAGGCACCTAATCTTTTCTTCACGGGATACCGAAAAACGCGAAATAATAGTGTCGCGCAATTTATTGTAGGGATCCTGCTCCGGTGGTTGGAGGATAATATCCTCAACCTCATGCATACATTCTGTATCTAAATGTGCTATCGCATAATAAAATTTGGTCAATTGTTGAGTGACGTTGTTAATATTAAATTGCGCTTCCAAGCTAGCGAACCACAACGCCGGGCGATCTTTCGAAAATGGTGGAGTTTTAATTGAAACCCGATTCACAACAACTTTGCCTGCCGACGCCTCTACAAATTGCTCTGGTTCACTTTCACTCATATTGTCAATTTAATTAATAAAATGCGATGGTAAAAAAAAAAAAATAATAATAATAATAATATGTATAAATGTTAAGGTGCGAAGGAATGCAGTGGCAACGTACGATGTACCTCGACTTACTAAACAACAGCTTCAATTAAAATAATATAAAACTTATTAATTTAAAATTTTGGGTAGGTACAATGTCACACTTAAAATCACCTATGTTATTTTAGGACGTTATAAAAATACATGAAACACTTCCTAAAAATATTGACAAATAATAATAAAAATATTATAAAAAAATGTCTGTAATTGTCCAAAATATTTTTTTTTTGCAGGGTCGCGATCGTCTTAATTAGCTGCATCAATTATGAAAATATTGCACTTTCATTTAAATTCACCCTGTATATCAAAAATGTGACGAACAATTTCAAAAGTTAAATTTCACTTGGTTCGGTATATCAGGATAGATCTGACCTTATTCCTCAATGTAGTACGTAGCGTAGATTACAGCAGAATACAAGTCGAGCCGCTTACACTCGACGATACAGTCCCCCGTTGTCGGAAGCAGATGAAACACTTCCTTATTCCTCAATATAGTACGTTACCTAGATAACAGCAGGATACAAGTCGAGCCGCTTGCACTCGACGATACGGTCCCCCGTTGTCGGAAACAACAGGAGCATTCCAATTATTTGTGTTGGAGTAAAACACTGCTCACGGAGGAGATGGGCACGAAGCACGGGGACTTCGCAAACAAACCAGCGTAACGCACCCGAATCAGCTGCTTGGAAGGCAACTATGCTGACCATTAAACAGGTACGGAAATTACATGCTGCAAAGTTGATAGGGTCACCAATATGAAGAGATTAAGGTCGTAGAAGTAATGATACACTTTTCTTGTTGTATCAAACTAATATAATTCCTGAATATAATTTTCGACTTTTTCAGTCTGACGTCTTATAAACAAACTTTTTATCCATTCTAAAATATTTAAATTGACAACTCCTGGGGTGCGTTCTTATATGTCGTCCGACGACGGATGATCGCTCCAAGCAGAGCGACGCTCGTCGTCCGCCTTTTAAGAACGGCTCTGTATCATATGTGTATCAAGAACACTACTTTAAAAGTTTCACTGACTCGGAAGAAATGTATTTACAATTATGTACTTTTCCAGAATACATAACTAAAACAAACATACATAATACAACAATAATAATAATAAAATTTTGTAAACAGAAGTCTACGTAAACAAAAAGTAACTTAAAACAAAGAAAAATCAAGTCCCAACTGTCAAATGAAACGTCAGGGCGATATTTATCCACCGATTTCGTGGGGCGACCGGTGCGTCGTCGAGCGATATATAAGAACGCTCCGGATGATCATCGGACGATCGCCCCGGGCATATAAAAACGCTCGGGGCGTCGTCGGACGTCGTCGGACGACAAATAAGAACGCACCCCTGACAATCTATACAAACGAGATTGTATACCAACTAAAAAGGTTAAACGTACGCCGCCACATACTCTTTGGTTTTGACTGTCTCCGTAGTAGGTGTTCCATTCATAGTATCTTTAAGTAGTCTGTGAGGTGTTCTTCGTCATGCCCTCTATGTTCTTTGTGGTTATGTTTTAAATCACGGTTTGTTCGTAGCTTCCGATTAACTACTGAGTGTTTTCTATATTTTTGTATATTTTAGTCCAACTTTACTTGAATTACGAAAATGGCTATGCAGCCTCATAGCAAGAAAAGAGTGTGCTACTATTACGACAGTAAGTAACTCCGAAAGTTTTTTGGCCGCCACTTATGATCATAACATTACTTTCAGTCAATTATTACTTTCACCGTTATATAAATAAAAAGCAATTACTTATTATTGTTATATTGAAGCTGCAAAATGCATTATTTCATAGATTTATTAGCGTAAAGTTCTAATTATCCGTCTTAGAAAATTTAGTGAAATGTGTGACAGGCCATTTTGTATTGTCTGTCCAGCGTTCTACATTCCCATTGGCCACATGGTTCATGTTAGCATACCGATAAGCGAAGTACAGACTGTAATGTGTCAAGCCATAAAATGAACTGAGTCACATGTTATTAAAAACTTAAAATTGATTTTCACCAATTTGTACATTGATTTCAGGTGATATTGGAAATTATTACTATGGACAAGGGCACCCCATGAAGCCTCATCGTATACGCATGACTCACAATTTGCTGTTGAATTATGGGTTGTACAGAAAAATGGAAATATATGTTAGTTGATCATGTTTTTGACACTTACAAGTACCTGTATTACAGTGCTGAAACCAGTCTTGCCTGCCTGACGAGCTGCTCAGTTCCACATGATGGATATCATCCCAGATTCTTAATATTTATATCCTTACATATACTGTACTTCATTTGAATATTATGGTGCGAGACAAAATTCAAGATTTGTAAGACAATCCTTGATGATACCTACTTACAGTCGAATCTTGTTATTTACAACTTTGTTTGAAATGACTAACTGCTTTAAGATACTCAAAAAAGTACATTTGTTTAAACATGATTTCAGTCAGAGGACCAACTGTTTCGACAGGCAACTTCAGTTTACAATAAATTATTCAGTTAGCGTGATATACATCTCTTATTTGCCAGAAAACAATTAATTTCAGAAATTGTATGGTAGTGGTTGAATTTATAATTCAAAGACATATGGATCTATGCCAGTGTTTGGTACATAGTACTTTGCAACAAGATGTATACAATAATAATTACCATATTTTTGCAGAGACCGCACAAAGCCACTGCTGACGAGATGACAAAATTTCATTCAGATGATTACATCAGGTTCCTACGATCAATCAGACCTGATAACATGTCAGAATACAATAAGCAAATGCAACGATGTAAGAAATTAATATCTTATCCCTGCTTACACCTAAGAATATGTATCTACATATGAGGAAGGACTGTTACATATTCTCTTGTTGGTAATAGGCAACTAATAGAGGAAATAATTCTTATGAGCACCATTCAAATTAAGTGATTGTCGGGATACTGGCTGGTCACACATATAGTTTATATGCCCTCTTAAACTCCATCAAAAATAAAAATATGGGATAAAATTATTATGCTATGTCAATTAGTTTTTGAGATACAGCACTTTAAAATAGTTCTGGTACACAAGAGATCTGCAGCCATCACTCGCTGCAAGTAACTTCTCACCATAACTCTTGCACTGTACTTTGCATGCTTTAAAAGACTTCTGAACCATGGTAGTTTAGCCGGTTAAAACATTTATGCTACATTCACTCGCTTGTTGTATTAACCATGGGATTCAAGGGTCATGAACACATACGCGAGTGTGTGAATAGTCTTGCTCGGCTCACTGACGCATGCTGGCTATCTAAACACACATAGCTTATATATGGGTTTATTAAAATAGTTCTTATTTATTCTGATATAATACTAATTATTCTGTTTATGTTTTAACCCCTCAATAATTGAATGTGCAGAGTGGGTATGGCGCATTAATTATGAAATGTCCACGTTTTTTATCCCTTGATGCCCTGTGAGTTTTTTTTAGTACTACACATGTCACCCTAATATTTTATCTACACCATACAAAAATAACATTTATATCCATTTGGTTTTAGTGGATTAAACAGCGAAATGTAAACATATGCACATTTTGAGGATTTTTGTTTATAAATTGAGTTTATTGGATGCAATCTCCAATCAACACATAAACTTCTTGGCACCAATCCTCATCATATTCTCTTTATGGGAAAAGAAATTAAAATTGACCATTTTATTGAACAGGAAAAGAGGTTTGAACCATTGACCTTTACATACTAGACGTGACATCTCAAACGAGGATAGTCGACCAGCGCAAGAATGCTGGCCGGCATACTCTCACCCACACGCAGTTGGGCACTCGTAGAGATTACATGAATTGATTATTAAAATACACAATTGATAAAACACAATATTCGAACGTAAAGCGCGTGTAATTTTACGAGTGCCTAGCTACGTGTGGGGGAGAGTATGCCGGCCAGTACAAATATAGCAATTAGCTTTTCTTCTATTGTTTTTTATTTTCTTTTGACATATTTCTATTCAAAACTGTTGTTCTCCTCTACTACTTTAACGGACCTTTTTCTATTCATTTCATTTCAGATTTTCTTGCCTTTAGAAAAAGTGAAGAAGTTGGTAGACACCAACTTCTTTTTTTTCAGTTTTAGCTTCTCTTTATCCTCGTAAAACTAACGCCATATTACAGCTGGTGTACGAGTATGTACTCATACACCAGCTGTAGATGTACTAGAAAATATTTGTTTATTTCTATTATTTCTGCGGATGATTTGGTATAACCAAATATTTTCTAAAGGCTCTCTCTTCCCGATGTTTTATTTCTTTTACAGAATCTTTTTAAGTAAAATTTGGTGTTCTGGCTTGTGTCAGTGCTTTTTGGATTGATGTAAGGGTTGATGTTGTAATTTCCGTTTCACAGTGGGCACTCGTAGAGATTACATGCGCTTTACGATAGAAAATTGTTTATTAAACACAATTGATAAAACACAATATTCGAACGTAAAGCGCGTGTAATTTTTACGAGTGCCTAGCTACGTGTGGGGGAGAGTATGCCGCCCAGTAAAAATATAGCAATTAGCTTTTCTTCTATTGTTTTTTATTTTCTATTGTTTTTTATTATCTATTGACATATTTCTATTCAAAACTGTTGTTCTCCTCGACTACTTTAACGGACCTTTTTCTATTCATATCATTTCAGATTTTCTTGCCTTTAGAAAAAGTGAAAAAGTTGGTAGACACCAACATCTTTTTTTTTCAGTTTTAGCTTCTCATTATCCTCGTAAAACTGACGCCATATTACAGCTGGTGTACGAGTATGTACTCATACACCAGCTATAGATGTAGTAGAAAATATTTGTTTATTTCTATCTATTTCTATTATTTCTGCGGATGATTTGGTACCTATAAACAAATATTTTCTAAAGGCTCTCTTCTCGATGTTTTATTTCTTTTACAGAATCTTTTTAAGTAAAATTTGGTGTTCTGGTTTGTGTCAGTGCTTTTTGGATTGATGTAAGGGTTGATGTTGTAATTTCCGTTTCACAGTGCGGCGGTCTTTCTTCACTTTTTGACATAATTTCGTTTGCTGCATGATATACCTATACTGTAAAATTACAGGTACATGAGACGTAACAATTTTGTGTCTCATATATCTAAATATGATGTTTTTAAAAAGCTTAAGAAGTAGGATTGTCCAGCGTGATCATTTCGTTTTTTTTTTTTGGATTCCCAGAGTCTTTTACATTTTTTTTGGACCGTGTCTGGTAAACCACACTGATAAGTTCAATAATCAATCTACGAGATATTTTTTGATTTCATTTATGATAAAAGGATTAGGCCGCGCTTTAATCGTATCACTAGTTTCTTTCAGAGATAAGATCTTGTATAGAAATTCCGTTATGTCGGCAAACTTCCCTTATAGACAATTTTTTCTCTCTGAAATCCTATATCTATCTAAGATGATATAGAGCGATTCTGAAAAAATATAGCTAAGCGCCAAGATCACAGACTTATTTGAATATTGAGTGATTTTTTGTTTTGCTTCTGGAGGTGCCATCTAGACAGACAGTTTTTAATTGATACACAAATCTAAGCCTAAATCGTCAGTAGTTTCGTAGTTTGAGCTCATTTTATTATTCAGTGTTCACACTTTATCATTTAGTGTTGATTTACGTACTCCAAAACTTCTAAAAAAAGCTTGAATACATGAAGACGATATTTATGCAAAAATAACATATATTTTTATCGGCGTTATGATTTTTTTTTGCAACATGGCCGGCGAATTGTTCTCTCCATTCAGTTTTCGGCTTAATTTTGCTCCATACATTTTTGATAGGCTAAAAATTTACTCAAAATATTGTCGCTATTTTAGATTTCGGTCTTTACTGAAATAAAACTGTTATTCATTTAATGCGGCCGAAAACTGATAGCCAGGATCTTTAAGTGTAAAGCAATAATAAATTGAAAAGGAGTTTTATATAGCGGACCTATATGAAAAATAAGAGACAAAATTAATTAAAGTAGTCTTAAGCTAGTATTCGGCCCCTAGGCCGAGAACTAAATTTTTTAATAAATTCATATGTTAATATTCTGCCGTCAATTTTTTTGTAATTTTTGAAGTAATATCGCATTAAAAACAATTGGTACCTTATCTTCATTTATTACTTCATAGACTATAATGTACATCTACATTGTTTCCCGTAACCACATCAAATAACTTACCTTGAAATGAATCGCGCATCACTATTTTTTTTACTAAATTTATGCACGCAGTGAATCTTTCAGTGCCGGTGTCGTTTTTAATTAGGTATTTATTATGAATAACTTGTATATGCTACCAGCGTAAAAAAATATCTGATGTTGTCCGACTATTTTAACTGATATTGAACGTAAAGAAGAATGAAAAAGTACTATAAAACTCTATTTTCTTAATTTTACTTTAAAGGCTTATGTTTATTACTGTAGAAGTAGTTCCGCAATTATTATTAAACGATGTAAAAGCCAAAATGTAATTTGAGCTGGTCTCAGATTTCATAAAAATATTATTAAAAATACTTTCTGTTATCTCAGAAAAATATGTTTTTTTCTCGTATAGCCAAGGATCCATCTTTACGAAAACCGTTTGCATTATGAAAATCGGACTTACGCAGATTTTATGGTAAATTTGTAAACATGACTATTGATTTCACAAATAAGGGGTTAATCGCTACTGAACTGAAATATTACTTGTACCCGTCACCACGATCACTGCAAAGTGTTTGAAACGTCGGGATAAAATAATGAAAAATATACGCGATTTAAACCGTTTAAAGTTGTTTAATTACTATTACTTGTACCCGTTTTGTATAATTTTTTTTTTGGAAATTTTAAATTATACCTGTGTTGATTGAATTCAATTTGCGTACTGTAGGTACTAAGGAAATAATTAAAGATAGATAACTAACAAGATTTTAGATTTTAAAATATACCAATACCAACAAAACAATAATCATACCAATGATACCTTACCTACTTTTGATGTAAATGCTAGCAAAAGGTTTTTAAATGTAAAATTATCTGTGTTTCACAGTTAATGTTGGTGAAGACTGTCCAGTATTTGATGGCCTCTATGAATTCTGCCAGTTGTCTGCGGGGGGCTCTGTAGCTGCAGCTGTCAAGTTAAATAAACAGGTACTTATTAAATAAGAATATAATCTCTTAAAAAAGTATGTCTGAAAGAAAAAAAAAGGCTGTAGATGAATTAAATATGAATTGAAATATAATCCATTAATATAATATTGCTTCTTAATGTTTTGCTTGAAAATGCATGCATGCTTTGCTTCTGTTGTGTTTTTAACAAGATTGTTGATGTGCAATTCTTTTAAAATTGTTTTAACAGGCATCAGAAATCTGCATCAACTGGGGTGGAGGTCTTCACCACGCGAAGAAGTCAGAAGCATCAGGATTCTGCTACGTAAATGACATTGTACTTGGAATATTGGAGTTGTTGAAATACCATCAGCGGGTTCTGTACATAGATATTGATGTGCACCATGGTGACGGGGTGGAAGAAGCATTTTATACTACAGACAGAGTGATGACTGTATCATTCCATAAATATGGAGAATATTTCCCCGGCACAGGTAAGATAAGATTCATTAGATATAATAAGGTAAATTGTTTGTGATGCCTCTCCAATCGTCCATGACGCTTATCAATTGAATGAAACGGGGTAAGTAGATAATGAAATCTGCACATGACTATAATTTTTCCTCTCGTAAATTGATGTAATAGATAATTAAAGTTAAAAACCAATAGGTATCATGGAGCACTACCAAACTTTTTGAAAAAACAGTCTCAAATCTATACCGTGGGCCGTGGTGTTAATGGAAATAATCGACACCACCCATGAAGAGGACTTTCTCCCCTACCAAAGTAAACAATGAAGAAGGTACAGCATCTAAAAAGCTGAAAACATCGGCTGCACATCATAATTACAATCTGATAGTGTAGTGGAGGAGTAAAGTCATTTTCTTTGGTCGAATCACCATTCATGCGCAACATGGCTTAATTTAATGACTGTTTTTAAACAAATTCGGTAGCGCCCTGTACAACTCAGTATTACTCAATTGGTTTGTAACTTTAATATCAATCTGGGGCCCAACTCCCACCTCTTAAAAACTATTGTAAAAAAAAAAACTTCAAGCTTAAAATATTAATAATAAGATCTGTACCATGGCCATTATGAAACAACAATGTACATATCTATCGCACAAATTACTTGATTAAATGCATGAAAACTGCTCTCATATCCTAATGTAAGTTTGCTTTAATGATGTTTGGTAGTACGAAATAAACTTGTTAATGTAACATGAAAATAAGACTGAATGGATTAGATGAGATGGTAGTTGACCCCCTATCCTGTTACTATTAATTAGAGTCATGGACAATGGTCCTTAAGGCATCACTAACGATATCCAGATTCGAGTCTCTTGCCATTGAGTAGCATAAAAATTACCCTAATTTTCTACTTCTTTGACAAACTGAATGTTAGGTTATTGCTTTACTTGGTGATTCATTCTACTAGTTCATTTTACCACAGCATTTTCGAAACCTTATTTATACCAGTAGCGCGGCGTGACTAGCATGTCGAGTCGCGCGTGATTAGTTAGTAACGAGCACGTAGCTGTTGATGATTGGTTGCGTAGTATACGGACCGCTATTGCTCATTGAAACACTAGTGCTGTGAAGTTCTACCTATTCCATAGTGGTTTGATTTTGTAACTGATTTCTTTTCAGAGGAAATGTCGATTAAAATCGCCTGTCAAATTTTAATTCACGATTATTAGAATCACTTCTACTTATAATGAAGCCCATCATTAATAACTTTTAAGTTATATTTAGTAATCCTAGATAGCATTCAAACAGTTGTCTTTCCTAGAAGAAGGATATAATATAAATATTTTCACCTCAGGTGATCTTCGTGACATCGGTGCTGGCAAAGGCAAATACTACGCCGTAAACATTCCTCTCCGTGACGGAATGGACGACGAATCGTACGAGTCCATCTTCGTGCCTATCATCTCGAAAGTAATGGAGACTTTCCAACCAAGTGCAGTTGTATTACAATGTGGGGCTGATTCGCTAACTGGTGAGTCTTAATGATGCTATCGTTATTAATGTTTGTAATAGTAAACAGATTTCAGCCTTGTGTATATTTCAAGAGACATTTTAAGATGCTGAACAATTTAATAAACGATTTTAAGATTATATTCGTGACCTTGCTATCAGCTGTTACAACAAAACTCAAGAGCAATTTTGAGATGTTGAGATTGATCTTGACAGTGGCATTATTATGGGATGCAGTTGACCTGTTTGACATTTTACATAGTGATGTTTCAAATTGATGGACAAGCCAAAGAAATTGCAGGCACATGGGATAAGCCGTGCATTAAATGAAAATTAGTATCTACTTTGCAAAATTACAAATTTGCGGAGGAAAAATTATAGTCGTGTGCGGGATTTGAACCCGCGTCCATCGACCCCTTTAGCCGGAGTATCCTCTGACCGACTTAGCCAACATGACAATGAGTCATAATTCAAATGATTCCTATAGTTCTTTAACCATCGTATTGGGTTGTACTACAAACAAGACTAATTGTGCAATTAGCTTTATAATTTTTCTTTTCGTAAATTTGTAATTTTGTAATGTAATATGCAGAGCATGCATTATAGCAAAAATAAAAATATTAAATTAGTTATTACTTGTTTAGAGATGATGTAGTTATTTGCATCAGGTGAGCCACTGCAGCTTGTAGATAGATAGATAATCTCTTTATTGTAAAACCAAATATAATCTAAAAAAACTAAATATATAACCTAACTAAGGATGGTATATGTCGCTTAGCGATCTCTTCCAGACAACCTAACAATATGTTTTGCCACTCTGGTGTAAAATTCTACATATTTTGGTAGTATGTTATTGTAGAAGATATCTATGTATCAAGAAATGCCGGCTTAGGTTTACGATACTAAATTAATGAAATATTTATGGTATATTGTAGTTTTATATTTATGCTTGTCAGGTGACAGACTTGGGTGCTTCAACTTGACTGTGCGCGGTCACGGCCGCTGTGTTGAGCTTGTGAAGAGATTTGGTCTACCTTTCCTACTTGTGGGCGGCGGAGGGTAAGTTATCTTTTTATATTACCACAGCAATAGCTTATAGATAACTATATGGATAGGAATGGGGCTAAAGCTAAGAGAGCATTTAAAATATTCGGGGACTTTGACATTGGAACTCAGAAGAGGACTTGTATAAGATTTTCTGACATGTGTGATTGTAGCAATCACGCCATAGTACCAATAGTAAAAATAACTATTGCCATATAATAAACTATAGTGGCTCATGCCAAATGGGGTCGGCCCAACATGCATTCTACTCTCTTTATTAATTTGGTTGTAATCTCAGAACTTTCTAGTATTACTATCTATATGCTACGCGTAGTATATCATTCTCCATCAATATTTTCTTCTGCTATCCTCTTCTCATATGGTCAGACTTGTTCGAAGGTGTTTGCACCGCCCCGCATCATTCTGACAGTATCTTCATAAAATACACATTTTCTTTATTCTTAACTTCACATATTTATCTTCTTCAGATACACAATCCGCAACGTGTCACGATGCTGGACGTATGAGACGTCAGTCGCGCTCGGCGTCGAGATCGCGAATGAGCTCCCATACAACGATTATTTCGAGTATTTTGGACCAGACTTCAAACTGCACATATCGCCCAGCAACATGTCCAATCAGAACACGCCAGAGTACTTGGAGAAAATAAAGAATAGGCTGTTTGAAAATTTGAGGATGCTGCCACATGCCCCTGGTGTCCAGGTAAATATTATACAAACAAACATTTTATTTTGCAATTTGGTAAGGATATCTCATCTATAATAAATTATGTCTGAGTCTGTAAGCTCCCATAATGTGTCAAGCTCACGAGAATTTTATTTTAAATACTGACATATGTATAAAGAGTATAAATATTAAAAAAAAACTTTATGGCAGACAAAACAGTTGTCATAAAGTATAATTAAAATATTAATTTAATTTCAATTCAGTAACATATTAAAAAATTGAAATAATTATGCAATAAAACTTGATTGATTTTCGTTATGGTGGACACACAGTGTCTATAATAGGTCAACAGAAATTATCACACACACTTCAAGATGTCATTATTCCATTTTGTAACCTGTTCCAGACAGACATGATACAAGATCTTATTATAGCAAAGAAACCCATGCATCAGCGAGGATGTCCAACAAGTCTTGCCCGTTCTTCTCGCAGTGGCTCTATAAATATTTTTGCTGAATGTGGCAGTACAATGTAGAATATTTCAATATTAAAATTTGTAATTGACCTTCATAAGAGCGTCGTAGACGCCTAAATTGAATAAATGAATTTGAAGCAATAGGCGCCGCAACTTTACATAAGGCAATTTTGCAGATATGAGTGTTTAAGACATTAGTTAAATTACATCTACCATAAATCATGTCTTCAGGTCAAAGAAAATGCTCAAGACTTAACTCGTGGTGTCCAGTGGACCTACCTTCATATCTTGAATAGCTGTTGCAACATCTTTCATACCAAATACATTTTAAGGATATTTCAGGCGCATCTTTTACATTAAACATATTCTGTTCTATCTGAACCATAAAGTAGAAGATCTTGACATTAGGATTCTGCAAAACTTTTACCATTGTTATTACTAGATATAATTTGGTTTTCTCGAGAAAACTCTACATTATTCTAGGTCCATCTTTTTGTTTAAAATTATGGATGTGAAGATATTGCTGTCAATATCCTTAAATATGTAACTTTAATGAATATTAGATTGAGGTACATGTATTTTTTTTATTGCAATTTATTATTTTTAGGAAATCAGTTGTATCATGACAAAAAATATCGTAATTTTTAAGGTTAGTGTAAACGTTGCAGATTTTTGTATCTCTAAACTTTTTTAGGTTCAAGCTATTCCCGAAGATGCCGTCAATGACGAATCTGAAGACGAAGATAAAATTGACAAAGACGAAAGACTGCCGCAAAGTGAAAAGGTATATATCAATCAACATTAACACACTCGATTTTATTTTGATGGACACATAAAAGTATCAACATTTTATAGTTATTTGTTATGCAAATTTTACACCTCGCTTCAGAAAAGAAAATGCTAAGTGTAATAAAAGTATCTTCATGTATAAATGTAGTAAATTTGAGTTAAATTATAGTAAAAATTAACCGAAAAATAACTGAAAATTTAAAACTTTTACCAATATATTTAAAGTAAATTCATTTTTCTGGAACTTTAATAGGTGGTTCGAATTTCAAGAACCTTTTCAACGCAAACTTCGAATGATAAAGAGTCACCTTTCTGAGCTTGTGATTGATAAATAAATTATCTTTGTATTGGAACCTCGAACCCGAAGAAATGGGAATGTATTATTCTAGTCCGAGCCACGACACCCACGGGATAAAAGTATAGTTAACAGATTAGAAAAAAATAAATTGAGTTAACCAGGCGTCGTTATTCGGCTGCTAATCCGTTTGCCGAACTAGGGCAACTTTTTAGTAGCAATTTATACTATATAATACGTCCTTGTTACTCCGAAAACAAATTTTAATATGTCCGTTATATTGTTAAGAGGTTTTGTATCAGTCTCGCTTAGGAAAAGAAAAATGATGATAACTGTCAGGAATAAAATGTTATCAATTTGTTTATTATAGATGCAATAAACATCTGAAATTGAATATCAACTACGGTATTTCACTAGCGTGTCTTATGAGTGTGGTATTTGTCAGGACAAGCGCATCACGGGCGACGGCGAGCTGTCGGACTCTGAAGACGAGAACGAAGGCGGGCGGCGCGACAACCGCTCCTACCGCAACCCGCAGCCGAGGAAACGGCCGCGACTCGACAAAGAGAACACCTCACAGATCAAGGATGATACCAAAGGTACATTAAGTAAAATAATTAAGGATATTTTTAAATTCAGTTAAGCCTTTGTCTCTACTATTTGTCCTGATGGTAAATGACGATGTGGTTGAAAATCATAAACAGTCTTAACGTAGATTGGGAAGGACAGCTGCCGCTATGCATCTAACGGTGTTTTCCGTTCCGTGCTCAGCGACAGAGTTTCTACATGAAAGTTTAGCGGTTAGCCAGGTGGGAATTCTTTAAATATCACTGTGCAAAATAAGGTAGACATTTACACAGCAGTATAGTATTATTATTATCCATAATGGTATAATGTCAATCATGGAAAGCGGGGTTTTGGAGTAGAATTTTACAATAAGAGAAATTAATGCATTAAGCAATTATAAATCTAATTTAATTAACTTGAGGTAGGGATGTCTCAAGTACATATGAAATTCTACACATTTATTTGATTACAAGTTCATAATCGCCGTTGTGATGTTTCTAAAAATGTTACCCCATCATATCATGTAAATGCCAGATTTTTTATCCTGATTAATTCAGCAGCTCCTGAGAGACACAATATAACGAAGCTTTACACAAATTTGCATGTAACATTAGTATAAATACATAAAATCATTTGTGAGATTTGTGATACTGATACATTTACGTGGTATTTTCAGCGGACGAATCTAAGGACGACACAAAGAACATCTCCAGTGTAGAAGAACCAAAGAAAGATATGCCGCCGAATCCCTGATGTGTTTGATAGTGTCCAATCAGACTCCTCGAAGGATTACCATACCATGCATGTGCTTGACAAAGCAACAACATCCAAAAAAGAGAAAAGCTCCACAAACTTAACAGTTCATTTAATGAGGGCGCTTCTCGCAATGTAAATCCAATGACAATGTAAGAGAAACTTGTAGTTCATTATTTTGCCATCTTCACATATGTCTGGTTTTGCTTGAATTGAAGTAAATTTAAATGGACACATATTTTAATGTCAAACACGAGATAATTTTACCATTGAGTCTAATTTTCTCAGTTGCGAAGAATACAAGGAACTGAAAAAATAACAATGTAATTGAAGATGGTGGCCTTTGTTTTCAGTATTTTTGTACAGGCACTGAGTCTCGCTATTAGATATTCCTAGTTTTTAGATTTACAGTTAAACATATTTTAGGCAGTAAATAATTTTTAAGAAATATTTTTTTACATTAGTGACGTCTTATGACTTACACAAGTAAGACTCTAGATATACTTTCGAAAGATAAACGGAATGATTTTTGTGTTAAACTATTGTTCTCGTAATTATTGATAGTTTTGTGCTTAAATTGTGTCATTTGGTGGCGCTTTGTAGTTATCCAAAAGAAGAAAAAATACTGACTGAAAGTAATTTGTGTTTAGTTTCTTGTAGCTTGCTATACTAATTTGTGGTTGATTGTTTCATAGGCACAATTTGCACTGAAATGACAATTCAAATGGTTTTTATCTTACTCTGAACTAAAAGATAGCAAGCTAAAATTTATTAATGTTTATTTGTGAACATGATCACAATAATAATAATGCTACAAAAGGAGGATTGAATGATTTGATTGTGCAAGAGTGTGACTTGTCCCGGCCATACTTACCGAGAAATGCTGATCATTTTCGATCAGGGGACGTAATCTAACTAGTGTTTGTTGTCTAAGAAACCTGTGACATTGTTTACAGTCTCATTGACAGCTGTAAGACGATAATAATTATCGGCATTTACCTGTGTGGCCCGGGCTTTAGTTATGTTAAATTTGAGTTAAGCTGGATAAATGCACTTTTTTTGTGTTTTAATGTATGGTTGCACAATAATAAGGCAACAAACCCGAACAGCCATTGTGTTTATATGAAATGAAATTAAAATTGAGCGTCTCAATGTTACACTTTCTTAGTAAAGTGATGCAAGATGATTATTTCAGTAAATGTAGATTTATTTTATTTTTTGGTGAATCATATATTACTGGTTTATTAGTAGTTTTTTAGTCATCGAAAGTGGATTCAAAATCAAATACTTTGCTATGTTTTGGAAACTTTACATTTTTTTTGCTCGTCTTAGTTCCCAAATTGATGACTAAAAAAAATATGTCGGTACTAGGATATTTTAAAACAAAAATGTTTCAATTTATTTTGCTCAATGCACTCAGGGAACTTGGTTAAAAGTTCAAATATGCGTGATTATAAAATTTGTGTACACAATCCGACTATCGTTGTAACAGATAAAAGAGCATTTATTTTTTTACTTGTAAATAATGTGATAGAACTGATAAACACCGACTGATTTCTTTTGTGAATGATCAAGACTTAAAGAAGCTTCCATAATAAAAATATCCTTGATAACAAACTTCGATGATAGATGTGGTTTTCGAAAATTGTTATCAAGATTTGTAATCTGGGAAAAAACTCAGAATTCCATAATTCTGAGATAAACAATTTCTGTACACTGATTTGATGTCTAGGTAGATTATGTGTTGGAATTGTCCAAATTTGTGTAAGCGTTATTTCTTGTATTGTCTCGGAAATTTCAATACTGATGACCCAAAAGCTCTTATTTTAAATAGCGGGATTCAGTTTATTCAAAAACCGATGCCGTTTTGAAATAAAATTTTAATCACCCTGCGATTTAGTAATTTATTGATTTTTAATAAAATCGTCTCTCAATATTCATGTATGGAATACTACATGTTATAGTTAGGTATTAACTAGGGAGTGATCTATACTTAAAATTTTCGTCGTAATAGTATTTAAGATTGTAAATATATTTTTTATTGTTCAAATATATCAAAAATATGACTAATATTGTACTTTCATTCCACTACTTCTAGAAGCCCTTTTTATCTAGAAATTGGTAATTTTAAATATAGGTATTTTTTTATTATTAGATACAGGATACTTACAATAAAAAAACTGGCCAAATGCTAGATGGACTCTCACAACGAGGGGGATCCATACCATAACAAACAATAGCAAAACATAGTTTTTTTTTTCATTCAATTCGAGACGAGATCCTTTGCGGGTGTCCGACCTCCCTATTTTCCTCCATAATTAGTTACGACTGGATATTAATACTGAGCCCTACGAATAAATATGTAAAGTAATGTAAGCCAAGCTCCAAAACAGCAGACGCAAACCTTACCGCGACGGGCGTGGTGCGGCGCCACAACATAACCTTGACGCGACTGACCGGTCTGTCTTGTATCCTTCTGTCTACCTTACAATAGTTATTTGTGTTATGGAAGGCTGCAGTTATTTGGAGTGAGTACTTTTATTGAAACCTGAGCAAGCAAAGGATTCTAGTATTGAACCACGCGCAGAGTTCAAAATGTAAAATAGCAGAGCATATCGAAGTTTTTAAAGGTTCAAGACGGAAAATAACTTTAACCGAGTGCAACCAGAGATTTGAAATACATAGATTAGTTATATCTGAACACCACTGCTCTAAAAGCTTACTAGAATTTACCTATATACATACCTACGCACATGTATATGCAGTTTGTAATGACAAGGAAAGAACGTTCAAATATTTACGTCATATCTGTTGTTAGAGAGAGATAAATAAGCAAGCAATTCGTGTTACTACCGAACCGCCACGAGACGTTCCGATCACCATTATGCTGCGATCTCTTTCACTCTCTCACACCAAACGATACACATATCTCGCTCATCCATTTCATTGTGATTAGTTCCTAAGATAAAACAAAATGACGATATTTTCTATTTCAACAATAAAAGCAATAATTACGCGTGAAATGAAACAGTTTTCTTATCTCTCACAGTGCCTGTATAATTGGTGCAGAGTCTAAAGACACAAGGAAGGCATATTGTCCACAGATTATTCCTAAAAACCACGATTAGCGGCGATGTATTCACCGGACGCTTGGAAGTGCAAGACTGGTAGTGACTCAGGTAATTACCCTGAATTTGTCTAGTAAATATGGAAGGCATACACAGGGGTCGAAACTGATTGTACAGTCAAATATACTGATTTTACTGACTGTAACACTAAAAAATACTTACCTTTTACTGTCTTAACTTTAATCTCTGAAATGTATAATAAGGGGGTTTATGACAGATTAATACTTGCAAAAGATGACTTGAGACTTCGCAGCAAAAGTCAACTTTATGAAGCTTAAACAACTCTAACGGGTTGTAAATTAAGTAAAATAATATTTTATTTTCTGTTTGGCCTCCACCATCCCCATAGCAAAATGGTATTTAGACAAAAAGGTTATGCGATCGTGTGCATTACCCCAGCAAGAAAATCACTTCTGGAATAAATTGAGTTCTACAAATAATTAGAGCGTTATACACTGTAAATGTGCACCAAATAAAAAAATTGTGCATTTTGCCGTTTTGTTAAAAAAGAGGAAAAACCAATTCTGCTGGATTCGTTGTTCCAGCAAGAATTTTAATCGAACGATCGGAGAGAAAAATTAAGTATAGCTTATATTAGTGTGTAAATGTGCGCCAAAAATTAAATTTGTGCGTCGTAAGGTTTTCGAGATATTTCATTTCCTGCTGGAGTAACGTTTAGCAAAATCTTATTTCTCGAAAACAAATAATTGTGCGACCTTACAATAAAAGTATATTAGTAGCTCTTATTTTGTGCTTATTTGTGACACCATTAGGTTTTCAAAAATCTGTACCATTTTTATGTAATTATGCAATTACGAAAATAAAAAAAATATGTCTAGCGGTAAAACGAACAAACGGTTGTACTCACTGAAAACGGTATTGGGTTCTTCTTGTAATTCCATTCATAAAAAGTAAACTTATTAGACAAAATATACACGCATTTATCAATAATATCAATATATGTCGCAACCGACAGTGTCATAGTTAGACATCAAATGCAAGGAATAGAATTAACTCAACATGTTTCGGTGTTAACCAAAAATTAGTGCGTTTAATGAAATATATATACTAAAATTGCAGCTTCATATGTAAAGTATTAAAGAAGATATGAACAAAAAACTAAAGCAACAGCGAGATTACTGGTTATCCGACCAAATTCGAAAGATAGCAAAAAAGCGGCGGTTTCATACATATTGATGGTCTTCTTTAATAAGTAGTATTAATGGAAGCTCTTGTCCGTTCATTCACACATAAAATACTTAAAGAGGAATTTGTGTATATTATTATAATAGGTAAGTATTGTTTAGATTTTTATTTTGTCGAAATATTTTTTTATTGTATATTCCTACGCTCAGGCAACTTATAAGATATTAAATGAAAATTCAGGTTTATGCTAACATTTTTTCTATTTTATTTTTATGTACAGAAGAACTATTATGAAATATTTATCAAGTAATTATGGCATTAAATCATAGATCGATTACTATTTACACAATTAAATTGCTTAATCAATGACGTCGATTCTAAACTACAAAAATATTTTGTGAGCACCGAGTAACCCAACGACTAACCTGTGCAAAACATGTTCAGTTATGTTTACCCAAAATCGAACAGTAACACTAATTCTTCACAAGTTTTATACAAATTTATGTATACTACAAACGAAATTATGCGTACTACTTACGAAAGTTTTTATCTAATAAATAAGAGTTTATTCTTATATTTTTCAACTGTTTTATCGTATTAACATCGATATGACAGTGGTTACATCACTACATCTAGCCATAAAAATTGTAAGTGCGACAGAGCAGACACTATATCAGTCAGTTTTCCATGATTTTATAGCCGTGCGAACTTCAGCCGACTTCTTCGTTGCAATCGTAGGTATAGGTAAGTTGAACAGATGGTTGATATTTTAATTAATGTACCTACGAAGCAATTACAACTATTATTTATTCTGTGATATGACTAACTAATTGCATCATCTAACAATCGTAAAGCTAATAATAATTTGTCTTTGGACTAGTAATTAATGAAAAACAACTCAATTAACATACCAAAAATACATGCACACCCGAATTAATTTGTACTCCTCTTTTATTGTTGTGTAAACTACAAATAACTAGATACACACCGGTACTTATGTATAAAAAAACCTTTTATATAAACTCAATATAAAAAGCAGTTAAATAATTTCCCTTAACAGTTTTATGCCACAATGTACCCAGGCGCAATACGTGTACACCTGTTAATTGAGCAAAATTAAGAAGATCATCAATATGTATGAAACCATCGCTTTTTTGCTATCTTTCGAATTTGGTCGGATAACCAGTAATCTCGCAAAATGCACAATTTTTAGGGTTCCGTAATCCTGACAAGGAACCCTTATAGTTTCGTCATGTCCGTCTGTCTGTCCGTCTGTCCGAGGTTTTGCTAAGAGACCGTGTGTACTAGGAAGCTGTAATTTCGAACGGATATGTAAATCAATTACGCCGACAAAGTGGTAAAATAAAATTTTGAAAAATATTTTTTTTAGGGTACCTCCCATACATGTGATGTGGAGATGACATTTTTTTTTCGTCGTCTATCTCATCGTGTGTAGTATGGTTGAATAGATCTTCTAAAATGACTTAAGGGTTGCTAATACTGTTTTTCGATTTAATGCTCCATTTACGAAATATTAAACTTTTAAGTGCAATTTTTTGTTCCAGCAGGGCGTCCCCCCCCCCTCTAAAAGCTAAACTACTGGCTTGAAAAATCTGAAAAAATTCAAGGTGATAGTGCGTTTTATGAACTTTGAAGGAAAAGTATAGTGGTTGAGATAACTTTATTAGTTTAACAGTGATAGTCGTTGAACTTGGGTGTTGGATAATTTTGTACCAAATATAAAATCTATAGAATAAATCCTTTTAAGTGACTAAGATGAAGTAGTTGGTTGTTTATAAGTGTAAAGACTGGCATTGAAAACTTAATCTAAAATAAAAAATCTTTAAACGATAACTATGCCCTATGTCATACCACTAGGTGAACTGACGATATCGTGAAAGTCGCAGTGTAAATTTTTTCATCGGTAAAGAGAATATTTCTGTGCCCTTCACTTGCGTATCGCAACGGAAGGCACTCAATTTAATTTTAAAGATTGAGTTAGGGCATATACTGCATATCAACGATAAGCACCGAGCTTCAGGTCTTGTTTTATAATACGCGACACTTTCCTAGCGGGAATCTTCATTTCTCGCAATAAGATTATTGTTGAGTTATCATAATATTTTTACTTCCTTATTGGATTTCGACCAATTCTGGCTTTAACAGCATTAATTTGTAGTTCTAAGACACGCGGCTGCCCTAATCTTTTATGGTCTTCGACAGAGGAAGTGTTGTTGTATCTGCTGATATTACGATATATGAACATACCTACGGCTGATACCAAGCTTTCGAAGTGTATATATATCAACTATTTTATAATAGAATAATTATTTATGCTACAGCAAATAAATTAAATAACATTCAAATTCTTACAATGTACCAACGAATTCTGAATCGCGCTATCGTTACGTTTTCATTCAAGTATCTACCTATAGAATTCACAAACGAATTGTGTTTAATTTTCGAATTACAATTTAAATAATAACTAGGCGGCAATCGTACTCTTATTTCTTAGATTTAGCAGGAAGAAAGTGGAGGAGAATAAAGAACTACAGAATCGTTCTATATTATGATAACGGGCTTCTACGTAACCCTACACTGTGCGTGGCTCGACACGCACTTGACCGTTCATTTTATTTGGTGCACATTTACAGTGTATAACGCTCTAATTATTTGTAGAACTCAATTTATTCCAGAAGTGATTTTCTTGCTGGGGTAATGCACACTATGCGATCAGCTTTGTCAATGCATTCGAGCTCATCTGGTACGGGATTTTCTAAAACAATTTTTTCCACAAAAAGCACAAAACACTGATGAAAATGCCCCCTCTGTGGTAATTAGCGCTTTCGTCACACATATGCGATGAAGCAGAACTTTAATCAGCCTAGTCAACTCTTCCCACAATAGGCTCATCACGTTGGAAAAATCCTTACACTATGTGCCGTGGACACTACTTTTAATTACTCTGTAGTGCTGTTCGGGAAGCTAAGGATATTCTTGTAGGCCATAGATGTCGGCGGCGTTTTAGACTTCGTAAACGTTGTGTAAAATATTCAACTATTGCCGGCCATTGTTCTAAAACCTTCTTCGAAGTCTTCCAAAATACTGACTTTACTGACCATTTTCAGGAAAAACTGACTTTTACTGACCGAGGTTAAAAAAACTGACTTTTACTGACTTTACTGACCATTTTCGACCCCTGCATACAACTCATCTACAGGTAAAAAAATCTTAGAGTGCAACACACTATTTACACCTCATTCCAGCGAGGAAAATGTTAGGTAAAGAAAAATAGCTTAAACAATGTAGGTAGTAAATTTGTGGTTATTTATGAAAAAAGCAAAAAATTATTAAAATTGTAATATTTAAAGTAAAATAATTTTTCTGGAATTTTTAGAGGTTAGAATTTCAAAATTATTTTCATTTCAGTAGGTCTAACATGTAGGTTTTGCTGCTTGAAATCAGAGAGCAATATGCGATTTTCCTCACTGAGTGAGACAAAGTAACATTTTAATTGTTTTTTTCAGATAGCCGCGAATATCAACATACACACTCTTATCACTTTGCCGCTATTAGAAAGAGAGAGACAAAAACCAGCCCTTTCGAAGTTCCGATTTTGAATTCGACCTCAAAGACAAACTTCGGAATTTCGTACATACTATAGTCTATTTTTTTTAACAAACGAGTACTGATTATGTCTCTCGCACATTTCCGATATTGACAGAGCGAGATGGGTCATTGTCGTCATTGGTCAATACCTTTATTCTTGTTTTGAAATTGATAAGGCCCGTTCATCAGTACTTCAGTACTAATATTATAAATGCGAAAGTAACTCTGTCTGTCTGTCTGTTACACTTTCACGCCAAAACTACTGGACCGATTTGAATGAAATTTGGTATGGAGATAGTTTGAGACCCGGGAAAAAACATAGGATAGTTTTTATCCGATTGCGCAAAAAGAGGTTAATGTTTTCGTGCGATAACCGACACACGCGCGGGCGGGCGATGCCCCGTCCACCCACTGGACTTTCCCACTGGTGGGTGGACGGGGAATTCAAGTTTCCCCGTCCACCCACTGCACTAGAGTTGGAACCAAATCCACTGCTTCATCGATATTACAAATAATATATATTTTTGCTACTGGATTAACTCTCAAGTAAGGTCTTAGATGTGACAGTTGATGTTGCAGTTTTCAGTTTCGTTTCTTGTTTGGGGTTTTTTAAACTAATCTATAAATATAGATAGCTTTGACGTGTGACAGCTGTCAAAGTGACAGTTGGTGTAGTAGTTTATGTACCCTACTTGTAATTTTTATGACATCTGTCAAATTTTTATAGATCTCCTAGAGATCTTCATTTCAGATGACAGCTGTCAAACTAAAATAGTTTTTATCTCGGATACTATTGATCCTACACTACTAGTTTCTTCACAGATATGATAGATCTCATACAGATCTTTATTTCAGATGACAGCTGTCTAACTAAATTAGTGTTTATCTCGGAAACTATTGATCCTACACTACTAGTGTCTTCACAGATATGATAGATCTCATATAGATCTTTATTTCAGATGACAGCTGTCAAACTAAAATAGTGTTTATCTCGGAAACTATTCATCCTACACTACTAGTTTCTTCACAGATATGATAGATCCCATAGAGATCTTCATTTCAGATGACAGCTGTCAAACTAAAATAGTGTTTATCTCGGAAACTATTGATCCTACACTACTAGTTTCTCCACAAATATGATAGATCTCATAGAGATCTTCATTTCAGATGACAGCTGTCAAACTAAAAAAGTGTTTATCTCGGAAACTATTGATCCTACACTACTAGTTTCTTCACAGATATGATAGATCTCATAGAGATCTTCATTTCAGAAGACAGCTGTCATACTAAAATAGTGTTTATCTCGGTTACTATTGATCCTACACTACTAGTTTATTCACAGATATGATAGATCTCATAGAAATCTTCATTTCGGATGACAGCTGTCAGATTTAAAAGTGTTTTATCTCGGCAACTATTGATCCTAGACTACTAGTCTCTTCATAGATATGATAGTTCTCTATGAGATCTTCATTTCGCACGACATCTCTCAAACTTGAAAGCACTGATAGGTAAAATACAACATCGAAAGCCACTTTGACAGTTTTTCATCTTAATTCAATTTTTAGGTACCATTGTTATAACTTAACTTATACTTTACTTTGTTATAACTAAATAAATTTTGCAAAAAAGATGTCTTTTAATGTAATTATTTGAATTTTTAACTTATTGTTGTATATTTAAGGAAAATAAGTAATTATTGCAAATAAAACTGATATTTAACCTGTAAATATTTAATTCTAGTTTCACAAATTTTACGTTATATATTTTGAATAATAAAATATCATGGGTGCTATTTCCGAACACACCTTAATTTAAATAAAAGAGCGGGAATAAAATTTCGTGGCTGGCGTAGCTGCGTAGGGTTGAATAAGTTAATAGTTATTTCAATCTATTCCTGTTTATTATTTTATCTCCTAACACATAACTTTTCACTCCAGCAGCGAGAACTCCTGAAGTGAACAGTTATGTGTTACACCCCAAGTAGCACAAAACTGCATTATAAGATGTCACAAGAGGTAACATCGGTAACTTTAGCACTTATGAAGAGTTATTACAGTACACTCGACCTGCAATAGGTGAAAAGTGAGCTTTCACTTGAATAAGAACGTTATTATGTGTCACGGAGACCACACTGTAACATTCGCAGTGTTAATATAGGTAACAAGTTCAATATTATACAGCTTTAAGCAATTTAAAGGATTTTTGTGGACTATATTCTGAATTGAAGACCACAAGTGTACCCTTAGACCACTTGCATTTTAAGAAAGAACACGTGAGCTACTATAATGTAATCAGTTATTCTGTGGCTTCAAATAACAAAGATATAATGCTTTTTGCTGCACACAGGGGAACTAGTGTAATGTTAATCAGCTTGTTACACGCAATCGTATAATAGCTCTTATTAAGCCCACATGATCACTATGTGTGAACATATATTATGCTAAGTTAAAGCAAACTATATAGAGCTATATTAGCTCACATGTCACCCATAATCTCAGTGAGAGCTGAATACTTGTACTAGCGTTGACATTTAATCTACTAGTGCCGTTAAATAAGACTTTGAAGACTTTTTTATTCAGCGCTTCGTAGGTAAGTATAGCTAATCGCGTCGTTTAAGATTTTGTGATAGGTGGAAATATAAAAAAAGGGCTAAAATTCCTGCAGAGTTTATCAGTTCACTGATGATTACCTAGTACAGCTATTTGCGTACATGTTGCCCAACCAATATCAAGCTTTACATGAATCTGTAGCTGATTTGTTTAATACAAGAACCACTCGTAACAGCTCGTTACTGATTCATGTACCACGAGTGGACACTTAAACAGCTCATGCTGTTTGATTGTGGTTAATAAAGTACACATTGCTTGTCTGCCATTTTTTAGATTATAACCGTGTATACAATATAATAACAATTTGTTTTTGTTTAGTCAACGGAAATAACAACAGAATTTGAATAGAAAATGTAATGATTTTACACGAAACCAGCCTATTGTCAAATTATAAAGGTAAATAAAAAGACAATTTTTTTAATAATAATATCATAAATCTATTTTATACTATAATTTTCAAGTAGTTAGTGATATTTTGAGAGCGCGTGAAAATTTTCGTCTATAATTATACAGTATTTGACAATAAACTCTCTTTCCCATTGGAATTTCATGCACATGGAGGAAAATTAATAAAGTTTTACTTGGCGATAATAATTTGCCTATTTTCCACGAACACTTTGTAAAATGGTTCACACAAAACATATGAAAATAATAATGAAGTAGTAGGGTGAAAATTATTCACAATTTTGCCACTTGTGAATTGTCAGCTCCATAAAAGAGTTACTAATTTCCTCGAGTGTACTTTGTGCTGAAAAATAGGTAACAAGTACTGTATTATTCAGCCCTTGTGGTGTATAAAAGGTAAGACATACCCTGATAATCAGTCATTATTCAGCTATTAGGGCGACTGTTACCTTTAATAATGCTCAAATAACGCTTATATAGTGCAACCAGCCACATTATTCAACTAACAGCTGATTAATTTGTGCCCAAATCAGAGTTATATTAGCTGAGTAGGCGCCTCTAACGCTCTTATCCAGGAGGTTTTTTCAGCAGAAGATTCCATTGTGAACAGTGATACAGCTCCTATTCAGCGCTTATGTGCTACTTGGGACGAGAGCAAAGTTTTTTGCATCTCGTGACTTTGAATCAGCCACGCTCAGGATTCAACATCAGCACTCGCAGCAAAAAACTACTTTGCTCTCTTGTTGCACAAATAACTATTTCCACACTTGCGGACAGAAATCACTTTTCCACGCAGATTTCGAATGATAACACCAAACCCACCGAAATTTGATTTGGTTAGGTAACAACAAAGCCACTAGTACATTTCATTGCTTTATTATCATACATAAATTTAAACAGATTATCACAACGCTCTAGACATACATTGCACCATAAAATAAAAGTACCGTAAAATCAGTCTGGTACCAAAAGGCTAATAAAACCAAATAAATTGGAATGAATATAAAAATACTATGAAATAATTTAGCAATATACAATTACTTTAGTTAATAATATTAGATACATGAAATCCGGTAAAAGACAGCCTTAATAAGAGACAAAAAGAATAGTAATGTTTTTCCATCAATAAATTTTACTCTAGTGAACACTTATTTCATAGGGCGTTTTCTAAATTTACCGAATTACCTTAAAATTGAACCTTACATCACTGTATGAGTACTATTCTAAAATTCATTTCATGTTTTGAACTCCATTTTGTAATAATCACACTTTCTCAATATTTGCAAATACTATTTTACATAGATTTATGTATACTTAGAATTCATAAAGGAATGTAAATTGGAAGATATCTGTCATGGTTGTTATTACAACAATATAATTTGTGCGTAAAACATAGGCCATTTTATATAATGACTAGGTAAAACCAATAACTTGGCAAATGTCTTTATCGTCTATGAAACGTTTTAAAATATCCGAGCATCGCAAACTTTCCTTTCTAAATAAGTTAAAACTGTGAATACTAAAAGCATTCTTTTCATCGCTGTATTTCATACACACGAATGCCGCTTGCCTCGCCAAGAGTAAACTCCTTCAAATCCATTGCCGGTTCAGCGACGAGCGATACCTATCCAACGCTTAAAATTTACTGAAGTTTGTCAGAAATAAATAATTTATATACAATAGAATATTTTATCTGTTCATATGTGATGGCAAGTTTAATATGGCAAACACGTCAATTCGATTTAGTGTTGCACTGACGGCCAAAGTGAAGATAAATTCAACGGTACGTTCTCTAGAGCGTATCGTGCATTCATAGGTGTGCTACCATAGAATTCCAACAATGGGCCACAAATGCCCACCTCTTATACACAAATAGTAAGATATGATCTGAGTATAGCAGTGATCGGAATCGTATGTCCGGACATGCGATTGTGACGTATTTTATTAAAGTCGCACCTGACCGTCAATGTTACAGAAAATACACTAAAAGATTTCCGAGTTAAAATATAGTAAAATAACTCAAGGCTCATTGTTAAAAGATATATCGACTTACACGTTAGTTCATCTGTGTCGTTCACGTGTGCATTTTATACTACGCTAGTAGAAATAGAATACGTCTTGCCAGTGGGCGACAGCTCTACAGTAATATGTAGAGGAACAGCTGATGTATACAATGACCGAAAGTACCTACATCACCATTTTTTTAAACTTATTCAATGCTATGATCATCACCTCTTTTGTGATATAAGAACTAATGATAATAATAACATAACAGTAAATACTAGATCAATCACAGTAACAGAAATAAATGATTATATTTTTTTATGATACTATAAAACTTACCTATTTTATTATGACTGTTTTCGATCAATACATGTTCTTAAACTTTATGTGTTTAGTAACTAAAATGATGATTTATTCGAATACAAGGTTAGAATACTTATCAGTAACTAATTTACTGTTTAAAAGGTTTAAAATTGTGGCACAATTGTGAGCATCCGAGGAAATACCGCTTCATAACGTGTGGACATGGGACCCTGCTCGTCTTATCGTCATATCTCCGAGGCACGTGGCCGCTCGGCTTGCCTTAGGTTTCACTGTCCTCTGAAAATAATCAAATATTAACTTTTTATTTATTAACATAATGCTTTCATCATTTATAATTTATTTTGAAATCAATGAAGTTTTTACTTCTACTTTACTATTTTTTATTGTTCTTTTATAGCTATCATTACCTCCAAATATATCGGAAACGTTACATTTGAAGTGTACCATATTATTTAAAACCTAATTATACTCCATCAATCGTTCTCAGAAACATAAAAAAGTTGGATCGAAGTGCCATAAAAGTTCTGTCCAACTTTCCAAATTAAGAATAAGAATAATTTATTTGCTTTTAAGTAATACATTCGTGAAGTCAATCATCATAATTGATTAGAAAAAACAAACTAATTCGCAGAAGTAAGTTACAGGTTTGAGTTGTTGATACGAGCTACTTGTGTCTCGTGAACAGCCATTGGTATGTTAGTATGTACATTTACTCTTGATTTTAATCGGCAATGAATTCGTAAACCGAAAATTCGTAACTTTACTTAAATGTCGCGAACGTGGCCCAATATAGAATGTATTGTTTGCAGTTATCGATTTCTATAGCACTGACTGTGTAGTCAAATTGTCACCCACCTGGAGTCAAAGGATGATCTCGCAACAATGAGCCTGTAAATAAAAATATGTATCAATATAAATAAATAAGTAGCTCTAACATATATCTATTTAGCGATTTACTAAACTAGTATACTAATATTATCATGCTCGGAAAGTAGTTTGTATTTAACACTAAATGCGGGTAACTTCAATTGAGCGTGAACTAGTGTTTCATTTGGGTGGAAGTGATCAAATACATCCTCAACTTATAAACTTTCTCGCTGGTTCGTTTATATATAAGGAGGAGGATAATAATATATCAACAATACTGCGGGGGGTGAAGTGGAATTCATAACTGAAGGTGTTCCACTCATGTTTAATTTTCACACACACAAATATTTCTACCATATATCCATATACCTAAACCAAGTATATCCTCCTTATATTTTGGGTGTAATTGATAACTTACCACCCTTATTTGACAGTCTGCAATACTTAGGTATTTAAAAGCCATGCAAATACAAATTTAATAGGTCATTCAAAAATTGGGCGCCCCGTGATGATTGATGATAATTCACTAATTATTTTATAGAAATAGGAATTTTCCTACAATGGATATTTTTATCAGAACAAGATAATACATTATATACTACAACTACAGACTTGTTTCAATCGCGAAAGCACGCTCGTCCACAGTAAATTATTGATGGGCTTGTACGGCATACCTACCTCCTTTGTCCACGACGTCTTAGTGTGGGTGAGAATGCTAATGCTACAGACAAATATACTTCAAAGCATAATTACTTGTGAAATGTCTGAACCTCTGTAAAATCAATAATTTGATGCATATTTTTGTGCATTTTCTACAACTTTAATAAACAAATCAATAATATAAGTACATTACGGATTTGCATGCCACACTAAACACAACATAGTTAAGAAAGTTTAAAACATGCAAATATTCTAATATTCGTACAGTACGAATATTTATGTTCTGTATACCTTGCCTACTGCATGTTAATCATCAAGTCACCAGGCATCAAGACAGGTGTAAGGCTCTGTTAGTTCTATCATCGTATGCAGTATAACCAGACAAGAAGTCTGACTGAAGGCCCGTAGGTTCTCTTTTTTGCTATTTTCTTATAATATACTTTTATAATTGTTGACCTTTACCTTTAAATTTTACCTTTTCTTTGTCTGTACTATCATAATATAAAAATCAATATTTAAGTGCTATAATGTGGATTAAAGGAGCTATTGGGCTAAAAAAAATAAAAAACTTCCTTTGTTAAGACTTCAGTCGCACTTCAGTAAAATTCTTCATTAAGTGAACACGAAATAAGCATTTTATCACTTATCATATATACTTACTTTACAATTCATAATCGTCCCATAACTTTATGATAGGTTAATCAAACGTCAAAAGTTTTCCGCAAAGTATAACACTTTTGCGCAGTACTGATGACGTATGATAAACTTATTATAAAGTCATAGAAATATTATGAATAAAGGGGTTGATATAAACTATTTGCAATAATTAGAAAATAACGTAAGTTTGCCTGATAAACGTGAAAAACAATCGCATATATTAGCATTAACCTAGAACGAAATATTTAATATTATAATAGGGAAATAATGACAATTTACCAGTATAAGTTGTAAACATGCTAACAACACGATTATACAAACGTTTGTTATTTTTTCTAATTCTTGTAAATATCTGTTTTTTAATAAATGCGCTTATATAAGAGGATAGATAGAGAGATCTTGAGCCTTGGAAGACTAAAAGCTGACCTGCTTCACGACAAATCCCTCGAGACTCGACACTGTCAATAATCTAATTAAAGAATTTTAGTCCACGCACAAATATTTTAACTAACTATATCATTTGATAACAAACACTTTACAATCAAAGAAAATGGAAAAAAGCTATTCTGTCCGAAACAGTTTTCGTTAAAAAAACCAACCAGACAACTAATTGTCTATACCCACATTCAATATACCATACCCACATTTTTTTTGTTACAGTTAACACATAAAACATTCCCTTACGTGCAATATATATGTACTATTAATATTAAACACAAGACAATTATAGCTAGTCAAGAATCAAGATATACAATAAAAATATATATTGTATGAGGCGGCACTCCGCAGGATTGGCTATTTTACGAGGTGACCGATAAAGTTGGTTTTCCGTATCTCATTTGTATATAATTTGAGGTAGTGTAAAGAAAGATGCCAAATTAGAGTAGCAATTCAGAAGATATAACTGGACCAAATCACCAGTTTCCTTAGTAACCCCTTCGAATTTCTCACCGGCTCCTTTACAATATTATGCACTAAAAACATCACCTGTAGAATAGACAATCGACTATGACTAGCTTTAACCGTCAGTTTTTTAGATACACACAAAGCAGCGAAGCGGTTTACCTATACAGCGTCTGGCACATGGACACTAAGTCAGTACAGTATAGCGTCAGAAAGATGGTTACTGGTTAGTGCGGCGCCCGGCGTGATCCCTACGATGCTGCCGCCGACGCACGCCTCGACGCCTTCTGTTGACCACCACCACAAACATATAATGGTAACTGTTCCAGTGATAGGGCCACACTGATTGCGGATTCAAGTGGATGCAACACCCCCTGATATAACCATCCGTCACATTTAACATTGTGTCACTTGAATTTGCAATAAGTTGCATGCTGTATTATATGAGAGATCTTTGTAGCATGGTTCTAAATGAGTGAAGACAATTTGTAATCACTAATGGGTCTAGATGACGCGATGACTAATACAATGAAACTGAACATGAAAAAGAATATGAATAAAAAAAATCATATTTTATAAATAGATACATTTTAATGAGACCAGTATAACATAATTGGATTTAATAAGGCCCATATACCATATTGGGACTAATAAGAATAAAATATGTGACCTCCTTTCCAATACGAATTAACCCCCAAATTTATGAAAGACTCGTAAACAAAACGTTTGCTTCCTTGTTATTGTCACATAAATGATATTGACAGTAGTATAGGGGTAAGTTTATGAATAGATATTCTGCACCGAAGACGCATCAGATATGTAGTAGAATACATGTGGCTTTCAAAAATAATATTATGAGTGACATACCATTAATAGCAGAAATTATTACCTTTTTAAGATATTGTATATTTATTCTATGAATGATTGGATTAACATAAAGACCCAGAAATAAAGTTTACAATTAAGTGTGATAGAGGAAAGATTTCGTGCTAAGACATTATTTTTACCATTCGCATTCGTATTAGCAGTTGAGCACGCATACACTGGTTAAACAGAATGGAAACCTGGTCAAGTTATCAGTCAAAGGGTAAGAAAGTGGTAATGTGATGGGTTGTTCAACAAAACTTTTTTTTAAATCAAAATTAAACAAAGAATTTAGATGAAGATGATTCGAATTTTTATTATATTACGAAGAGAAAAGTTTCGCAATTATGAATGAAAAATGATATCTAGCAAATGTCCACCACGAGCACGCTGACAGATGTCGATTCTTTCATCAAAGTTTTTAAACACTGTTTGGAAAGATGGCCGATGTTTGGGTCTATTTCGTTAATGACATGACGGATTTTGAGTTATAAGGCTGCAATCGATTCGATTGGCTCCGTATAAACACTGTCCTTGGCCACGGAACATAGCCCCACAAAAAATAATCCAGCGGTGTTAAATCACACGATCTGACTGGCCACATAACTGCTAAATTTCGTGAAATTATGCGATCGAGAAATTTCGTTAGCAATAAATTGATTTTTTGCGTTTCATTGGCTGTGTGACACGTGGCACAGTCTTTTTGAAACCACATTTCAATGATATCACGTCATCAATAATAGGCCAAAATTGAGTTGTAATAAAAATATCACGAATTTCACGAAATGTAACTGTAACAGAACCACCATTTACATGATTTTAATTATTTTAATACGATTTCCGAGCGAAATTAATTTCATTGTAACAATTGCCATAGCATCTACTACGAATACATCAAAATTCTAAATGTCAAAACTGTCATGCTGTTGGTGTTGCCCCAATTGAAAAACAATGTTCTTGTTGAAAAACCCAATGTATAATTAACAAGAAATATTATTCTTCCAAGTACAATGTACACTTTCAAATGCTCATAAAAATTAGACCGGTAGCGCTAGGTTTTTAGGTTTCAAAAATATTAAAGTTGTTTATGTTTTGGATATAGTTTCCTGACCATTTGCCAAACCTTATACAGTAGTTTGTGTCATATTAGGTGCTTGCTTAGGTAGAAATTAAGGTATTTGTCTTTGCGAACATTATCCGACGAAAATAAAATTCAAGTTGAAAATTTGTCTTTCATGATAATAATAAAGTAGTATTAAATGTACATATGTATTTTGTGTCATTTCTCTCCACGGGAATACTGATATTTAACCAGTACCTACTATGGTGCCTAAACGGTTTTAAAAGAATATTATAATAGGTCAAATGGGTGTTACTGGTTTCAGGTCACTGGTATCCGTTGTACATAACGTTTTGTGTCGAATTCATCCATGGCATTAGAAAATATACATATATTTATTCTAGAACACCCCGTAAAAGCCACAAAAGAAAATACAAGTTATTAAATTTTACGTCTTAAATATTATCATAGATTAAAGAAACACTATTCTGAATTTGTGTCATTTATATCCATGGAATATTATTCGTACCTACCGTAATCGTACCTACAGAACGAACGTATGTGCTTATTTTTGCAGCGTGTTTATTTTTGGTGTTTAATTGCCATGCATGGATATAACACAAATTTGCAGTGTCTATTTTCCATGCATGCACAAAATTAAATATGTGAATAAAACTTTTTTGAAGCGTTGGTAGCATAAAAAAATCAAAACATTTAAAAATCTAAAAATTCCATGGTTTAAAACGGCACAAAATTATTTATTGGCCATATTTAGGTGATCCGATGAAGTTAATATTTACCATTTCAATTGTAATATTTTTTTGACATTGTTCTAACATTCTGTCCGTTTGTCTGTTTGCACTGGATGAAAATGACACAAACTGGGTTTGTAAAAAATGTTTGTGTTTCAATTTGTAAAATATGATAATCGAAAATAATAATATGGAGTAAATCTTCGGGCATCTATTGGAGTTATTATTAGTTATTATTTATTTTACACGTGTTTGCCGCTATCTCACCTGATGAACGATGTAGTATGCTCCAATATTGAAGATAATATCCTATGTAACAGGAAACACTATGAAATGGCAGTAATTATGAAAGTTATATCGAACGTATGTGTTCCTAAAAATATGGTATCATACGAAGTTAGTTAACTTATCTAATATCCCTTTTCTGTCTTAAATTGCACCAGTCTCCATTTTGTTTAGGTTTAAGTGTAGACAAGATATTGAGAGGTCCAAGCATGCAATGTCTTACCGGTAGTGCAAGCCGCCGCGTTATTGTCTGCGTTGACGCCTGCCACGGACCACGGCCGCGCCTTGCCCGGGGTGCGAGCGCACCCGTTCCCTATACCACGCACACGTTAGCCACACAACAGCTAAAGGAACACTCATTACGTTCCAAATATAACTGTCAAAACACATCTCACTCATTCATTATTCATCATTGTATGGTAGTTTAAACTAATGCATTATACTAATGTGACGCATGACCGAAGGGAACTAAATAGGAATCATTATATGGACTTCATACACAGTACTTCGGTAGCACAAAGTTCATTTAGACGTACATTGAATAGTTCATATTCTCACAGTGTAAAAACCCAATTCATTGAGGTAAAATTCAAGCGTTACGAAAAATAATGACTAAATAGAAAATTCTTCCAGTTTGGACGTTGTTGAAGAAGAGAAGAAATTAAACATTCCTTTACTAAAGCCAAGAAGATAGCTTAGCTTTTATTATTATTAAAATAGACCTTTGTTATTTTGGAGCAAATTTGGTTCTGTAGCAACAGTGAGACGTATAGTTGACACAGGAATATCGGGACGTTTTGTAAAGTTCCTTTAGCGATACACAACGCATTGATAGAGGCGTGCAAAATAATAGGACAGTGTATTGTTAACTAATAGTTTTTTTAAAGTATTGCACGAGTAACTCACACGGTTAAATAAATATAGACTATCTATTTAATCTAAAAAACATTTGATATTTAATACGTTATGCATATTAGAATGTAGTATGTGTCGATGTGAACATCCCATGTTAGTTTCCAAAGAAATATAGTAAAATGTTGGCAGTAAAGTTATTACCAGTTAATGGAAACAGTAGAATTATATAGCAAATGGTAAAATACTGATGCCTATAATTCATTTTACTCAGTTATATCACCGCGGTTATTTGTCTCAAATAAGCTTCAAAAGCAGAAATGAGCGTACGAATATTAAGCAAATCCACGAAACGCGAAACCAACGATCACTGTGTGCTGATAAAGCAAGTGTTTAACACATTGATGTAATTATAATATACTACAAATTTACTTGTCAGTAAATTGTAAAGTTCTTCACTACTTACCCATTGTGTTGACGTTATCAGATGACCGTGATGGTGGCGGTGTGGTTGCAGTCTTCATTCCTACATTGTCGGAAGATTTGCATCGAGATACTTCTGTAACGACAATTTGTTATTGTTGATACTCACATAATGGGGATGCTCAATGTTAAATAAGTATCATCCAGATGGCGCACATATATAGTAAATTAGTATAGAGATATTCCATATATTTCTGAATATGGGTACAATTTTTTTATATGTGTGTCGCTGTTTAGATGTCTAAAAAAGGTGATTATAGGTTCTGAGTAATTTTAAAGGTTCAGTAAATTCGTAGAATTTGATTTAATTAAAATAAAGAAATAGTAAAAAAATACAATTAAAACATCACGACAATCTACACAAAGAAAACGCTATTTTAGCCTTTTTTGAGTTCAGCCAATGTATTAATTAGTTAGGTAATTCTTTCACAACTTTATAAATATCTACCTACATAGTACATTTGAACTTATTTCATTGATGCATACAATTATCAAAAACCAATTTAATGCCATGGAAACGGGTAAAAATACAAAATGGGTAATAAACGACTAAAAATGTATTTTTTTTCCACTAGAGCAGCTTACTTTCCTCCTAGGAAAGCACCTTGTTTTTAGACTTCTATTTTAGTTTGGCGATAAGCCAGATAGGTAGAAAAAACATAATCGTAAAACTATAATTAATACTCATGTTTTAAATCAAATAGCTCGAGAAATAAAACAAATCTAGGCCAGTCCATAAACTGGATATCCGACAAAAACACAGCGTCAAAGTTTTCAGTAATCAATCCCATTAGAAAACTCAGATAAGAAGGAAAATTGACCCATGATCCAAAACAAGTAGAAAGTAAAATGAGCAGCACATTTTTAGCTGCTAATATCTCACTCTCTGGAAAGTAAAAAAAATACATAGAATTTGCAAACAGTCAAGTGTTTCGATACATACCGCATTCTAATAACACAGGAGTACTTTCACCAGATGTAACGCTGTACCTGAAATTAGAAACATATAAAAAAACATCCGTATTTCTTATAATTTACAACCTTTTCGAATGGCTTTTAATTTTTCAATATGACAATATTTGTTGTGAGATTCCACGCTTGCGTGTGCGACACTCGGCTGTAGTGATAACTGTGATTATTATCAGTAGGCGATACAACACCTTGGCCAAGCTTGGACAATGTAATACGTTACGATGTGATCAAATAATGGTGTCATCATGTAGCTTAGGGCCGGATTTGCTTGCATGTCTTATGTCTACACCGAATCAAATTCTTCAATTTAGGGTATATTTAGAATATAAGCATTGCTATTATCAAATACCCTATTTGTATACCTGTCACCTGTACCTCAAAGAGTCTGTAACCAAGCACCTAACAGTGTGATAGAGGCGATGAATCTGACCCAGTTCTCAAACTAGATATACCCTGTTACCATCTTCGACCATATCCTCACTTACCACCAAAGTGTGAAGAAAAAAATGATACAATATACATAGAGTAGTAACGTTGAAGAGTTAAGTGAACGAGGAGAGTGAGTGGAGCGAGCGCGACGTGAGTAAAGTTCGCGCTGAGTGCGATTGCTCTGTTGTGCCTTGCTATGAACTGTTCTTACATAGTGTCGTCACGCTGCAGAGTGGGCGAGTGACGCAGCGGCGAGGGAGACGCGAGCGAGGAGAGCGAGTGGAGCGAGCGCGATGTGAGCGGAGTGCGCGCTGAGAGCGACGCCTCCTCGCTACCCGGGGGAGTGCGGCACGTTCTCCAAAACTCTTCTAAGCCTTAAAAATACGAAAATTATTTTGTGGCGTTTCATATGTTGAATACTCTATGAAAAAATGAATAAATGTAGCTATATATAACAAAGATCTTATTTAACAGTAAGTAAATTACCTTCGTCAATATCTTGCGATTGATCCGTGATAGGTCGTGTTGGAGCTCTCGTTTTGGTCCTTCTAGGTCGGCCTGGTATGTACAAAAATATAAATAAATTGCAGAGCTTTAAACTGTTAAGGCAATACCTGATCAACTAACATTGGTATGTTGATACTCTGTGTAATATGTTGAATGCAGCGTTTGTTAGAAAATGTTGCAAGTTTTATTAGTAATTATTCAGATATCCCAGTTTCTTCATGTTCTGACTACCCTCACCCCACATTATCCCACTCATTCGGGATCGGTACTATATGTCGGTTTCTAACAACACAACGGACTTTACAAAGTTTAAAGGTGTGAACTCACGTCTGTGTTGGCAAATTTAAAATTGATACTGTTTTATCGCACTTAGTTTAGTAACCATTTTGACTTACCCCTAAAACTGTCAAATACTTTATATCACCTTTTACTACCACAAATGTATTCATTTCAATAAGTTTAAAAAAAATAGATACATATCTTAATAAAATAAAAACTAGCAAAAACAAAAAATAAATAAATGTCTATATAAAATCTATTAAATATAAATTTCAAAATATATAAAAAACAGCCCATTGTATAGAAGTTTGACTTTAGTTTTATGGCCGACCCCCTTCACGACGCTAACCCTCCTTGGGAATGCTCTTGTTGGTAGTATATAACGGCTACATTTTAGTTAATCAGGGCGATAGGATGATCAGTAGGGAGCCGTGTTGTGCCCATAATGTACAGCGACACCACACTCAAATCGACATGATGCTCATTACTCGCATTTTCCGCTGGGTTGCCTTGTAATACATCCAATAGGAGATCAGAATTGACGTATCCATTCGATAGTGTCGTATAAGCAGTGGAGTCAGGAGATTTCCTTCGCCTCTGCAACATATATATTTTGTCAAGCGATACCATATGTGGTGTTGTTTACCTTTGACGAGATGGCGCAGTGTGTGGGCGGGCAGTTCAGCGAGTGCGTCGGCCGCTTCGCCGTGCAGAGGCGGCAAGGAGAGCATCTCGTTACTGCTGCACTGTTGTTCCGCGACTGACTTCGGCCGCACGCGTCGGCAACCGCGCTCGCGGCGCCGGCACCCGAGTGGAGTTGCCTACATTTGTTTATAATATATGCATCTATCTCTATATATGCATCTATCATATCATAATCAGTTACTAACATTCGTCCTATAAAGGATACAAATAGTGACAAAGATTCATTTTAAATTGGTATTAGTGAGCCATCATTGGGAATCTCTCGTTGGCATTATATACCTACCCCTCCCTTATCTACTAGTATTACTTTATTAGCTGGATTGTTCACTGCTAAACACTTGCCTCCCACATTATGGGGAAATTGTTCCATTCTAGCCAGGCATCCCACGAATGCGGTCTACTATTAGTATCTACTTAAAATTTATGTAGTGTCAAAGCTTCGAGCTTATTTCTTTTCATCAATGATTCCTTGGTTCGGAATGGCATAAGCTGTAATTTTATTTTAAAGTAAAAATATTAAATTTAATAAATCAAGGTTAGGCTCAAGTTGAGCTCATCATGATTCTCGAAGATGTAAGAAAGATATTAGTTATGTTAGTCAAGTCGACCATGAATGAGTAGATATGCATATGAAATTTTATCCCCCGCTCATAGTTTTTTTTTAAATAGACACAAATAATTTAATTAACATTTTGTTATTGTGTGCTTACCAAATTCAAATAATCCAGTTTCTTAACGTAGCATGAAAAGATTAATATTAAAATAAATACCGGGAAAATTATACAATATATAGATTAATTACAAGTAAAAAAGCATACATTACTTAAAAAGTTATCAGAGTGCTGGAACAATTCTCGGTTTCGGTGCGTCAAAGAATGCTTAAAGAAACAGTATTGCAATTAATTTTGGCAATGATCCTAGCCTTCGTTTACCAACTGTTAGTAGGCTGAGGTATACTAAGTGTCTACACCAGTCTGTAGGCACCCAAAAGTCCCCAACCAGTTGATAAGTTTCTCAACTGTTTTTAATTACAATAATGAACATTATTTTCAAAAAGTGTAGTCAGTAGCGAGGAAGTTCCGGTTCTACACTAGTAGCCCAGTCATTTAAGCTTAAATTAGGGCAGAATCTCGGAATTCGAGATACCCAGCTGTAAGTCTGTAAATACTTGTATATTGACACCCTAAAACTTGTCTCAAAACCTACATATGGTAGGGTGTGCGCAACTATTAAATTTCAAGGTCAAAGGTCACAAAAATCGGTTTTCTGCGGTTTTTTTGTAAATATCTCATTTCCTATGGGTTTTTTGCTATTTGTATTTACAATCAATATTGTAGAATACAAAAATCTCTACAAATTTTGGTTAAAAAAAAATTTATACGGTGAACTGTTTTCGAGATAGAGGGCGGAGAGCGCGCGGTCACAGGGTCAATTCAGGTGAACCGGTGCCTCCGGTGTAAAATGCGCCATATATAGTTGATGAACTATCGATAAATCAATTATTATAAATATTTGTCAGTTTTTATTAACTATTATATTTCATCAACTTATCTTCAACCGTTGAAGACGATAATGAAGACCAGTTAGTGAAATTTACCAGCAGCCGGAAAAGACGACGATGAAGAGGAAGAAGATGATTAAAGGTATAAATTGTAGTTTTTGTACCCTTTATTCCATTTTTTACTTTCAATAAAAATAAATTTATTGAATGATATTTTTTAATATAGTTTATTCCATAATGTCAATTATCATAAATTTAAAGATATAAAATGTCAATAAAACTACAACTAACAAAAAAGCCCGCCCGCGGTCGCACCCGGTCCAAAGGTGCCCATCACGCTGGATGCGAGGATGGGCACCTTTGGACTATGATAATGAGGATATTAGATATTTTCAAAAAAAGCGCAGAAAACCGATTTTTGTGACTTTTGACCTTGAAATTTAATGGTTGCGCACATCCTTACATATGTAGGTTTTGAGACAACTTTTAGGGTATCAATATACAAGTATTTACAGAATTACAGCTGGGTATCTCGAATTCCGAGGTGAACTTACTATAATGACTGGACTATAGATTTTTTAAGCCGTTGGAAAGCTTTATTGTGATTATTTAACAGCGCCTTTCCAATAAAGTTTAGGTAATAAAATAGTACTCACCCCCGAATGCGAGATTGGCGTGAGAAGATCGGGTATGTTTCCATCTGCGCTCACTACAGGCTCGCTGTCCACATTGTCCACGTTTTCACACGCCATCAGGGCCAAGTTTTCCACCGCTTGACTACAAGAACAAATTGTTTAAAAAGTTTGACGAAGTATATGAGAACTAAACAGTGTTTTTCGGTAAGTATCGAACATACTTATTATTATAGAACATGTACATATTTCACTACCGTAGTTTATAAATTCACTAACACTTTTGGACAATATAATGAATATCCATTATATACGTGGTTACAAACGTGGCGTTGAATAGAACTACTAGGCTTCGATTATTTTTAAAATGCTCACAACATTTCTGTATGGTCAGGATGTGACTGTGTAAGGAAATGATGAATGGGCCTCGAGTTCATTCAAACTTGTTTTTATCACCCACTCGAGAGCGACTCATTCATGTGTTTTTATTATGACTAATTTTGGCGGCAAACATAGTTTTACGATAATTTTATCATATCTTGTTAGAATCTTGGAAAGATTACGTCATTTTATAATCTAAGTATACTGGATATAATACTTTTTTATGTGATGAGCGGCAATCATGCATATGGCCCGCCTGATGGTAAGCGGCTACCGTGGCCTATAGACATCTGCAATACCATTAGTATTGCCAATACGTTTCCGACCCTTAAGGACTCTGTTAATCTCCTTTTTAAAAGACCCCATGACATAGTTATAGGGAAAGACCGAATAAACATGGTCGTTCCACATTTTTACGCTATACGGCAAAAACGACCGCTTGAAACCAGTTTACCCCCTATAGATTCCGCAAACAAGTCGGAGGTCGCGCGTCAAGCATCCATGCAAATGCTTCGATATAAATGAACGCTTTGAATCATAGCTTGAGTTTCGACCAAGTGTCAGACCCGTGAGGCCTATACTTTTCCCGTGTTCTAGCGCCAGTGAAAATTTGTTTTGAGTTAAAAAATAAGATAAAATTACTACATGTGCAGTGAAATGGTATGAAAAGTTATCTTGGAGTTCAAATTACCACAAAGAAGGAATACGATTTAATATATAAGTCGCATAATCATATTCTACTGGTTGTAAAAGGGGTCAGCGTATACGGGTACTAATTGGGTAAAGATCGTTACTTGTCTCTGTTCCACATGGCAGCTGCTGCAAGCTTTGTCTCGTTTTGGCGAAAGCACGTGCAACGCTAGTGTTGTGAAATTCACTAAATTAAAGACGGTGTCGACGTTTTCCAACGAAATTCCATAAATAATAGAAACATAAAAAAAATCTGAAAAAAATCTTGTAATGTGGTATCTATTGGGGGTAATCTGTGCTTGAAACGGACGGTGTCGGACACATAGCGAACCGATGTCTCTTCGAATGTACATAGCTCCTATTTCTGTATGTATATTAATGAGATGTGGCGACATGGTGAAGTATACAATAATTTTCATCATATCTATTTCCAAAACAAACGACATGTTGCTATAGAGGACAGTGGGAACAAAATTCAAAATCAGACGTTGAGTTTTCTCTGTTCTGTCTGACACGTGCTTCTGAGAAATTAGGTTAGTTAGGTAAAATATTTAATTGGATATAATGATGCGTAATCATTTTTATTGTTGTTTTTCTTTTTCTCATAGGTAGTAAAGAATAATTGTTTTTATCAGCACGGGCTCAAATATATTGCTCTCTGGCGGTGTATATCTTTGCTACACTCAGCATTTTTAAATTATGCTCAAACAACTTTTATCCCATTTTAATGAGCATAATATATTGAATGAGAATCAGTTTGGTTTCACTAAGAGCAGATCCACAACAGATGCAGGTGCTCAAGTGATGTCACATATACTCGAAGCCTGGGAGAGTTCATATGATGCTATTGGCGTATTATGTGATCTTTCCAAGGCATTCGACTGTGTAGAGCACCGCAGTCTGATTCGTATAAAATGTTCGTAATCCCTCCCTACGCGCTGAACTCAAAGTAACGCCCTCAAGGAACAAAATATTACATTACGTTACACGTTACAAGACAAAAGTTTAGTTCGTTTACGCTGGTTTAAAGTTGAACTGCCATTTCAGCGTGTATTGTATTTTAGGATAATTTTGATCATCATCATCACTTTTCATCGTTGTACGAGGGGTGATCCAAAAGTTATGATAATCAGGTATTTCTAGACCGTATTAAAATCTAAAAAAAATTTTTTTTGCTTGCTCATACATCCACAAGGTGCCCGAGAAAAAATCGTATAAATACACCATGATTCATTAGGGAGATACATTCATTTGAATACTGACAACCGGAGTGATAACATCAAAATGGAGAAAAACGAAATCAGAGCTGCCATTAAATATCTCTCTCTGAAAAAAATGTCTACCAAAGACATACACAACGACTTGGTGGAAACATTGGGGCACTCTGCCCCTCCATATTCCTCGGTTGCACGCTGGGCCAAGGAGTTTAAGCTGGGTAGAACATCCACGGAAGATGAACATCGTGAAGGACGCCCATCCACGTCCACCACTGAAGACAATGCCAAAAAGATAGAGGATATCGTGATGGCAGATCGAAGAGTGACCGTCAGGCACGTAGCTGAGATGACAGGGATCTCTTATGGTAGCGTTCAAAGAATTTTAACCAACGAATTGCACATGAAGAAGGTCTCTGCGCGTTGGGTACCGAGAATGTTAACAGACGAGCAAAAGAAAAAACGAGTTGACATTTCAAAGGTTAATCTCGAGAAGTTCCAAGCCGATAAAGAAAATTTTTTGTCACGTTTCGTGACCATGGATTAGACCTGGGTCCACCATTTCGACCCGAAAACCAAAAAGCAGTCGATGTCTTGGAAACGAGCCTCCTCACCGACGCCGAAAAAATTCAGTCTCAAGTTCGGCGGGAAAGGTTATGGCGTCCGTTTTTTGGGACGCTGAAGGAATTATTATGGTCGAATACTTGGATAAGGGAGCTACTATTACGGGCTCTTACTACGCAGACCAAATAAGAAGATTACGGGAGGCCATTAAAGAATAAAGGCGCGGCAAACTGCGAGCTGGGGTGCTGTTTCACCAAGACAACGCACCGGCTCACAAAGCCGCAGTTGCGATGGCTGCCATTCAAGAAACAGGGTTCGAACTGCTCGAACACCCTCCCTATTCGCCAGATCTAGCTCCCAGTGACTTCTATCTCTTTCCTCGGCTCCAAGAACATCTCCGAGGCCAGAAATTTGAAGATGATAGCGAAGTGATGGCAGCTGTTGAGGCATTTTGGGAGAGTCAAGATAAAGATTTTTTTCTAAGGCAATCCTAGGTTTAGAAAAACGTTTAACTAAATGTATTGCCTTATTAGGAGACTATGTAGAAAAATAAATTATTTTTGTAACATTAACCACCGTGTATTATTTTGATTATCATTACTTTTGGATCACCCCTCGTATACGCGGGTGGAACCGCGGGGCGCGGGTAGTATGGTAATAAACACTATAAATACATGAAAACATAATGAAAACATCGCTTTCTTTCGACCCTCTTTGTGTCCTTTACGCTGAAACAAACTGATTTTGGATGGAACTTGAAAAAAAGATAGTTTCGGTCCTGTATAACACATACTAATCTCGGACGGAATCGCCTTTTTCGCACAAAAAAATAGAACAGGTTTTGTATTATTCCAAGGCAGGTGGTTTACATACTTGAGCAGGTCCTGTATGGTGGTGGTGCAGGGCGCCATCGCGTCGCGCACCGCTTGCAACGTGACCAGCTCGCCGCTCGCCGCGCCGCCGCCCATCGCCGCGAACACTTCGCTGCACCTCTGCCAACAGACAATCGACTACAGAACTCTGTACCCCTAGTACCAATTTGCATAGTTTACGTTATCAGAAAAGTTAAGCTCCTTCCAAACATAATAGTTCGTTCTTCCGCTAGGGGGCGCTGATACAAAATGTATAGGGGGAAAACGTTAGGTTTTATGGTTACGTAAAAACTTGTAGCGTATGAAAACTCGTTTACGTAAACATAAAAGTGAACGTCTGGTTGTAACACTTGCATTTATTATTATAACAAAACACTAACTGTAAAACAAATTTTATATTGATTTAAAAATCTTTGACGAATATTTATTAAATTTATACGTAGGCATACTGCGATTAGAATACTAATACTGTACAGGGTTATTGGCTAAATAATAACAACCCTTTTGAGTTGACTTCTCGCCGCCTAAGTGCTTGAGTAGCCAAACTACCAGAAAGTAAATATTACAGGGGACATTTATTTTAGTTTGTTATTGATTTAGGGATATATCATTACAACGAATGCTTATATAAGATTGGTATACTTAGACACTTTTCGCAAATGTACACGTCACTTTCTAAATCCAATGCACCGTGCATGTAACCTTTTTTTATAGTCAATTCTATCAAATGTCATCACTATAGTCATTTGTACTGTACTGTACTGTACTGTAACCGCCGGATCGTCTACTGCTGAACACAGCCTCCCCTATTGAGGGGGTATTTGCCATAATCCCCACGCTTGGCAGGCGTCTTGGGGATCGCAGTGTAAGTTGGCAGTTCTTTAGAAGGCGCTGCTGCCCACCTTCCAGTATTTTTCCCTTAGCCGCCTCTAAAGACAACCACGTGATGATGGGGGAGGTGTAATTCTTACCCGGCACCCCACGACGGTCATTTAAACTATTAAAAGTATTTAATTTGATATACGCTCCTAGGCTCATATTATAACAGAACATTAAGCAAATAAGATGGCGCAGCATTGTACTATACCTGTAGGTACTGATGCAAGAGATGGTGTGCTGCGGAGGCGGCCCGCTCGAGCGCGGCTGGCAGCGGCGGCGGCGGCAGCGCTGCGGCCGCTTGTGCCGCCAGCGCCGCCGCCGCCTCGCCGCCCGCCCACGCGCGTTCTAGTGCCAGCGCGCGTAGAGTGTGCCCGTGCGCAGGGTTGCTGTTGTTTGCTAGCCTAATGGATAAACAATGTTTATTTGTTATACAAAGCTTATATAATAACCAAATAACAAGTTTGCTGTTATTTGGCGCGAGTATTTTTATTGAAACCTGAGGAAACGAAGACTCACTTTGCTCGTGATTCAATCCTAGTTGGTGGGTGGTTAAGTATAGAATCCAGGGCGTGACGAGGGTTACAAATGTACGAGACTCAAAACAACTTTTTTGGAGCAATGGTGGCTGAGCGGTTATAGATACGGTCTGCCCTGCCGTAGGTCCTTAGTCCGATCCTCATCGCGTGCTTGAGCTTCACCGCACGGTGAAAGGGCATTTTACGAATGCCCGCCTGACTAACTACCACCCTCAAGTAGAAAATCTGTCGCCAAGCACCTAACAGTGTGTTCCGGCAGGAGGCCAAGAGAGCCAGTGAAATTACAGGCACATGAGACTTAAAACTATGTCTCAATGTGACGGGGCAGTGCAACTCGTGACTTGTGACAAAATGAATCTGTTATAGGCAGAGGATAGTCCGCTTAACATCAGGTGGACTTCGAGCTGGTTCCGTCACAATAACATAAATTAATTTTTAATGTTCAGTATGTCAGGTGAGGTATGTTTTATTAGGTTACCGTTCGTGCAGGTCCCGCCAGAGGGCGGCGACGCGCTCGGAGGCCCCGCGGCCACCCGCCGCCGCGTCGCATCCCGGGAACTCGACGCGCCGCACCGACACCGACCGTCGCAGCGCACTCGCGATGTCTGTCAGACCTGACAACGGAACCAACATACACTACTGTCTCCATATACCAGTCCTTACTCGTATTTTTTAACAACAATAAATATACCTCTGATTTCATTACTTATAGTTATCCGTCCATTGTTGAACAAATGCCTTCCGGATGAAGCCGAAGGGGATTGTCAAAATTACCACGCTTTGTCCTGGGGATTGCAGTATAAAGCTGCTGCCCACCTTCCGGTACGTTTCACTTCGTCGCCTCTATCGACTCCCAAAGACATGGAAGGATGCAATTCAGGTCCAGAACTCACGGAATAATGTACCTACTTATAATATAATAAAATGTATCTACTTCTTCATATTAGGGGTTAATGTATCAAAGTGCCGTTTTATGAGAAAAAAATATACAAAATTTTTATATAAAATATTTTCAAGTATGTGACATAATATCAAAAATACTTAAAATATTTTAAGAAAACATTAAATTAATATTTTAGTAAAAACACTTAAAAATATATCTAGTGACAATTCCGCTTAACTTTCCTACTAACCCGACGACGTGACATCACAATCGCCACGCAGCCAAACATTGTGAAATAAATATAATAAATATTTATTATACTTTTTTCAAATGTTTTAATGATGAATCTTGGATCATGAAGAAGCTTTATTGTCTCAATATAATGGTAAAGGAGGTGAACTAAATTATGATATTTGAACTCCAGAATGGACTTCTGTTTTCGTAGGCATTGTGTAAGAATTTGGTGATAATGGGCATATTTAACGTACAATATAATATAGCATTATAAACACAAATGCATATAATAATAATAACACTAGAGACCTTCTATGGCTTTCGAATCGTGTCCACTTTGTAACTATAACAATTTTTTTGTTTTATTTAGCTTTAAACTCATGAATAGTCCAGAAGACGTAATAATATATTTTTTACACGACTACCCAAAAGGAGTGTAATGTTTTTAAAAGGGTTCATGTATGTATGTCTGTGAGTTTCTTTATTCCATTGTAACTTTTAAATGCCTGAATAGATTTGTATATAAGGGGTAGCGTTAGAATCCGGTCACCTGGAACACCGGGTGACACTATCTATATTTTTTTTGCTGAGATGTTTTAATTTTTGACAGAAACTCTTGTTGTAGTTCACGTCAGGTTTGCCCATCCACGTCTAATTAATTATCCTTGCTCTACTGACGAAGAACTGTTGGCCATATTGAATGCATTATTGTGCTTCTCGTATGCGTATTACTGTAGTTGGTGGACGTACTAATGTCTCGGCCACTAACGCTGAAATTTTCCTTCAAAAGAAACACATTGCGTTACCAAAAAATCACTTACCTTGTAAACTAAACGCGTTCCGGTCTATGTACAAAGTCTGTAAAGTGCAGTTGCACTGTAAGGCCTTAGCTAGGAGGCGCGCCCCGGCGTCGCCCGCGAGGTTACCGCCGACGTCTAGGGAACGAAGTCTGCGAGCGCCGCCCAGAGCGTTTAGTAATCCATATAGATCAGCCTGGAACAGCCATACTCTTATTACAATGAATTTGTATGAAACAACATGTTTTTTACGGTTCTGTCTTTTTTAAAATTTTGTTTTTCATTGCTAACAAGAACATTCCCTTGTCTTAAAAACTCAATTCTCATCCTCGACAAGAGTTGCAATGACAATTAAATCATCCATGTATGGAGATAAGGAAATATTTTTTTAGTCAATGCTATAACTTAAAAACTACTCAATAAATTTTGATGAAATTTGAATAGGGCCAACTTAGAGCCTGTACTTTATCCAACAAAACAACAACCATCAAAATATGGTAATATTCGCGTAACAAAAATACAACAAAAAAAAACATATTGAGAAACAGTTGAATTTAGAACCTACTCAAAAAAGTCTTTTTAAAAAGTCAGCTAAAAATAAATACTCAAAGAGTATGTTCCGGTTTTACTACCCAGAACATATTTATTAAATAAAACACTATCTTCGCGTTTCAAAGTCATCGATCTAGATCCTATCCATCGGTTAAAGCTTGAAATGCGCTACATGTTAACTATCATTTTTATCATTTAGTTATTTTATGTGTTGCATAGCAACCCGAAACTTTATTAGAACATTCTGAAACGGGCCCTAAGCCAATTTAGTTTATGCTACGACTACAATATTAGAAAACAAATAGGAACTCAACACGACAACCCATAAGGAGTGTAATGTTTGTATTCACGCTTAGCATGTTATGCTGGATCTCCGTAGGGACAAGTTTGTTTACCTTTTTAGGGTTCCGAACGAGACAACCGGACTCTATTACTAAGCCTGCGCTGTCCGTTCACTCATTCAATCTTGGAAGGGTTTGTATCTTTAGAACCATATTAGGAAACCAGTTGTTTTTTTTACAGAATGTATTACCAAGTGCGCCTAGCGGTTACGCCGGCGTAGATAGAGATAAAAGTGATGATGATGAAAAGTATGCTGTGTCTTGTCTTAAAGTCTAAGTCTCTTGTTAGTCTTTAGTCCAGGTCTTAAACTACCTATGCTATTGAGTTTCATAGAAATCGGTCCAGCTGTATCAGAGCGAATGTGTAACAAACATATTATTATACAATCACACACTCACAAACTTAACAATGAATGGTCATTTATTAATAGCAATTTATGTTGGCAAGAATCACAAAATAATAATAAGTAAAGAGATAGTTGAATACCCAATTGCCACACTAAAAATGTGTTTTTCCCTATATGGTAAAAACGGTCACACACACCAGCATCAAACTTGGTGCTATTATAGTGCATACTATAGAGTGAAACAATCAAACACTCAAAAAAGGTCTTGAGGAAAAAAAATAAAGAAGATTTGGTAAACCAATAAAATGAAAACAGTATGTGTGGTACGCAACCCACGGCGTGAGAGTCAGTGCACTAGGCCGGCTTTATAATATAACTTATAGGCTAACTATTGAAATTTTGACCACCTTTGTTATGTTATTGTGACGGAACAAGCTCGAGGCCCACCTGATGTTAAGCGGTTACCTCTGCCTATAACAAATACATTTCGTCACAGGTGATGACCTGCACTGCACCCGTCACCTTGAGACATAGTTGTTAAGTCTCATGTGCCTGTTATTTCACTGTCTCTCGAGGACTACTGCCGGAACACTCCGTTAGGTGCTTGGACAGACAGATTTTCAACTTGAGGGTGGTCTGACACTATCCCGACTTATCTATTAATATGATTTTTCTGCATTTAGTATGAAAGAACTTAACTTAAATAAAAATAACACTAACCTTAAGTTTACAATCACTAAGATCCAGTGACGTCAACGCCGTATCTGGTTCTTGTAAAACGTGTACTAGTGCCTGTGAAAAAAAGGTTACGGTCAAAACAACGGCTAACTGCTAAGGAACAAAATATATCAAGGGATAAAAAAGGAAGCAGCTTGTGGCATGACATGGCGTTTTGCAATGTCAACAAGCCTTTAGTCTTTATTTTTGCCATAATGAATGTTTTTTATTAGTTTTACTCAAATTTCGCTTATTTATCATGAAGAATTTTTAACTAATAAAAAGGGGCCTCAAAGTTGAACAAAAAATATACTTACTTGTATTAACGGTGGCGCATACGACCTCTTTCCTGTGAGTCGACTGAGCGATAAATGTGTGATGGAATGATTCTTCCCTATCGCTCTGACAATACCAGATAACTCAAATTCCATACCTGAAAGTAGTTAATTACAACATATGTATACTAAAATTAAAACTGTCGTCCTATTTTTGAAAAAGTATTACTTAATCGGTCCACCCAGAGAAATGTCATATGAATATAATAAAAAAAATTTTTTGTAATCTTTGGTGGATACCTTATGTTTTTATATTTTGTCTCTGAAGTTTCATAAGGTTAATAGATCATCTTACCGTAAAATAGACAAAATATCATAGTCATCGATTTCATTAATCTTAAAATCAATCTAATGAAGGTCTATGGATGCACCTCGGTTCTATTATCTATTATATTTTTTTTTTCGTTTTGTTGTTCTTCTGTTCAAGTATGACAGTTTGGTACACAAAAGAAATCACTAACGTCATAAAAAAAATGTTATTCACGAAAACACAACGGTTTTTTACAATATTAGAGATTATTTTAGTCTATTATAATTGGTGCTTTAGTTGTATAAGATACTCACTATTATCGGAAAGTTCTAGTGATTTGAGACACCTAACGCCGTGTATGCAGGATTCTAAAACATGCGCCGCCTGGGAGGACGCGAGGACGCCGGCCAAGTTCAGTTCTACACCTGCCGCGCTCTCGTTACAAGCCAGACCTAATAGTAAACTCCTGCAAAAAATAACAACCAGTAACTTATGAGTACACTGAGAGAACATCTTGAACGGATGGCCCTTCTAACTTATGTATATGTAGTGACCACAGAAGCAATTAATACTTATGTTGAAATATGTCAGTGTTTTATGCAGGAGGGAATTAAAAAACTGATTACATTTTTTATAATATCCTTTTGCTAAAGAAATATGTATTCACACTACGCAATTGAGAGTATTAGATCAATGATTTTATAGTAGGTTGTAGGAGTAAATTGATATAATTGTGTGTTAAAAGAAACATTATGCTAATGAACGGTCACGATAAGATACATAGACACAAGCTATTTCAAAAGCATATTTCTTGACTTTATCAAATTTTCAAGATGATATCAATAGGATTCTATCAGCGATGCATGCGGAGAAGAATCGTCGGAAGGCGACGGTTCTTTCCATTCCACCAATATCCTTAAACGAATTTATTATGTCATACAATCATCGCATCACAAAAATATACGAATTTATTTACAACGTTATTACTGATTGGTACACTTACTTAAGTGCTGTGGAAAATAAATGTCCAAAGGAAGGCGGTAATACCCTCTCTCGTCCTGCGCCAGCCCACGTTTTACTTTATACCACCAACGATGAAGTAACTCGCTCTACGTCCGGACGACGACAGAAGTGTAGTAAGTATATTAATATATAAGATAGACTAACTTGAGTGCGTCGGGCGGCATCTTGCAGTAAGAGAAGTCGAGGTTGGTGAGGGCAAGGCAGGCGGTGAAGAACTGTCGGAAGGAAGGCGGCGGGTCCCTCGCTCGTCTCGCGCCCGACCACGGGTTGCGGCCCACCACCAGCGACGACAGCCGCGCTGCACAACCGCGGAGCAACGCGCCCCACATCTATACCACGACACGTTCACATTCAAAAACCAATTCATCGCACGGTAATATATGCTCGGAAAGTATGCATTCGTAGTTGCGTATTTGAAACAAATTGCGGAGGGTAAATTTGATTTTCCGCTAGCGGGAGATTGGAAATTTGACTATGAAGGTAAATCAAGAGACTCCTTGACGTTATTTTCTCAAAAATATTTCTAACCTCCCGCCGCAGTATTGTAGTTAAGATGAAATGGAATTTATACTAGTATTAATCTTAATAATCGCTTACGATTAAAATCTTTCGTTGTAATACGTGTTTTCTTTACGATTAATGTTTAAAATGTTGTATAGTTTTTCCATAATCAATACGTCGTATATGCCAAGCCAACTATGTAATGTTTAATACAAGTTTCCGGTTTAAGTTTTCATTCAAATCAAGTCCGAGACTAATTATTCATTTTTCGCTATTTCTTTCGGTCATGACGACCCATACCTAAAATGTATCCAGCGTGTGTATGTATATAAATTAAAAATAAACTTGTTATTTAATTAAAACTATTCCACTTACCAGCACGACGATTGCACAATTAAGTTAGAAGTAAAAAAGTATTGAAACAAAAATCTTCGTGATAAAAATAAAGAGGTAAAATATTGCCGTGAACAGGATCTTTGTTATTTTCATGTGTGGCTCAATAACAGATTGTGAACGTGCATTCATATCAAAGGCATAGTTGCTAATTATGCACCGTAATATAACAAACTTGGACACGAATATGAATACTATTATGCAAAAACTAGAGTAACATATTAATAATTGACGATTGGCAAATGTACAAACCATTCTACTCCAATTTGAAACTAAAAAAACAAAGATTGTTAACTAAGAACCTGCACAATATGTTGTTGCAATCTATGGTAATTTTAATTAGGTATAATTATTTTCGGGCATTAGTGTCGAAGAGAAGTTTCCAACTCGAGTATTATAAAAAAAAATCTGCGACGTCGCTCACTTTTCACAAGTGCTTAATATCTTATTACTTTATCTTCCTTGTTTAACAATCTACTATTGCAGATTCTGCAATAGTAGATTGTTAAACAAGGATTTACAGCTTGGACATGCAGCTTGGTCATATTAACTGTTGAACTTGTAGATATTTAAGAAAAAAGCACAAAAAGAGTATACTTAATTTTTTTTTATCGACGTCTAAACGATAGGTTAATATTAAAGTTGTCCTTGTATGATTATGATTACTTACATTTTCTAACGTGGTTTCTGTGTTAGTCAAATTCAAATGCGTCAGGACGTTGGGTTGGGCGAGGAAGTTGTATAAATTCTGAAATAAAAACAACACAAATTTACATAATATATCGGTATTATGAATATTATAATTACATCAGTACTAATATTATAAATGCGAAAGTTACTCTGTCTGTCTTTCTGTTACGCTTTCACGCCAAATTTTCCAAACTACTGGACCGATTTGAATGAAATTTGGTATGGAAATAGTTTGAGACCCGGGAAAAAACATAGGATAGTTTTTATTTTATCTAACTGCGCAAAAAGAGGTTATGCGATAACCGACAAGAGCGCGGGCGGAGCCGCGCCCGGAAAACTAGTATTATATACAAGTAGAGTAACAATTTTGATTTATCTTCGACTTGAAATATGCCTATGTGAGGCAGCTGTCTGCGAGTCAGTTTCCATTCTATGTTCCTAGTTTCTACTACATAGTCACCAACAGATGAGATAATAGTCAAAATCTAGGCTAACATAAAAAAAATACTTCTGTAGGTTAAAGGTATTTTTTTTTAGATTTCCACTAAGTTTTTCTAGTTTTCGAGGTCCACTATCTCATCTATTCGCAGATAGCGCAGTGTATTTGCACTAAGCAGAAGTGTAACTTACAAACTAATATTGATGCTCTCCAGTGTTGTAATCTATGTCTGTGATATGATCTATATTTGGCATGTTACTAACTAAACAACTAGTTAAAAAAACGTGCTTGCCGTATAGGAAGGAAAGTTGATCTCTTTTTTATATAAGTATCAGCAAGCACTATCGCGTGCTGAGCGAAAATCATATTTACCAATTATTGGAGCACCTTTTTTTTTAAATAGGCATGCGGCCTATTAGAATTCAATTCTGGGGATGAGGCTTAGATTCTCAAAAAAAAATGTGCTTTGTTAATATGTAAATGTGAAAGTTGATCTATCTGGAAGGTTTCACTTCTCATGGTTTGTCTATTTTTTTATCTATGCAATGACTTTGTACATCATTGTAGACATTTCACTAAAATTAGGTCAAATTTTTTAGTTTTGACTTGACAACTATAATGGTGTAGATTTATTAAATTGCAAATAAACGACTTGAACAGATCAGACTCTAAAACGACGTTTTCTTTGTACATTGTAACCGTAGGCATAAAAAGGATAAAAACTCACAATATTTTTATGTTTATAAATAAAACCAAGTCAAATAAGTTTCTTTTTATGAATATAACAAATCGATTTAAGGATTTTATCCAGTCTATCGGGATTCCTCCGAAAATTGTATACTCCTATTTCTCTACACTAAGGTGTTAAACGGCAACCTTCTTTATATTAAATGGAGTAAAATCAAAAAAATATCAAATATTTTAGTACAAATTCTTTTATATGTAACAAGTACTTAGCGTCATCTGGGTGGAACTAACCTGACAGAGGGCTTCCCCAATCTTAGCTTTTAGATTTTGTATATGTACTTAAAATTCATTGTTCGGCTAACCGTGCGTTCAGTGAAGTGTTTCGCACACACTATCACATGGCAGCGATATGATTATGCTAATATCATCAAATATACTTAAATATAGTTAAACAGTTATTATGCTTCCTTATGCAAGATTTTTCATAAAGTTGGCAAACTGCGATGCTACTGCGACAAAAATAAAGAAGTAAGCATAAAAAGTGCCTAGTTGCGTCATCGATTTGCCTGTGATCCCGTAATAGGACACAGCAATGTATAAGCCGTCTGGGTTATTTGTTAATTCACCTTGAATACTAAGTGCAACAAAAATAAAAATTAGGCATGGTGAGATCTTATGTATAGTGGTTTCAAATTGAGCTACCGATTACTTGACAATTTTTAAATGTCAACTAAGCTCGATATCCACGAAATACCACAATGCCTACTTACTGCATTGCGGTACGAAATCTCTTTCATAAATGATAACTCATTAATTGCCTAATTTCTCATATAATCATCATAAACATCAGCCGGAAAACGTCTACTGTTGAACAAATGCCTCCCCCATAGAACGCCCCAAAGAACGGCTATTAGCAGCTACCAGCGAATTTGACGATGTCTACAGCCCACCTCATTTAATGTTAGAGTTGAATTTCATCGAGCTTCGCCGACTTTGATCAACACGACAGGGATCACATCTGGGATGGCAGTGGGTGTTGTGCATACGGCATCGTCTAGGATATCCGATGGTCTCAGATAACTCAGAATATTGAGATACTTCCATATAAATCGTCTTTGAAAGTTATTATGCGATAGTTAGTAATGCACCAAATAGTTTTGATTATCATTCAACATGGTGGCTAGTTGCGTCATCGACTTGCATGTGATCCCGCAATAGATCAGAGCAAAGTGTTGTTAGCCGTATTTGATTATGATTATTTGATAGTCCACTTAAAATACTGAGATACTTACATGTACATCGTCCTTAAGGTTATTGTGCGATAGGTCAAGATGCGAGAGCGTCACCAAATGGTTTGGATTGTCATTCAACATGGCGGCTAGTTGCGTCACCGTCTTGCCAGTGATCCCGCACTGGGAGAGAGCAATGTGTCGTAAGCCGTCTGGGTTATTCGATAGCCCGGTCAGAATACTGATAGCACCTGAAATAACAAACATACTATGTAAAGAATAATAATTGAAAATACAAATAAGGTATAAAACGTGTCAAGATCTAAATGTTATTGTAAACCTCATTTTTGGTAAATGTCTTTTATATTAAAAAAAAACAGTTCAGTATAATATATTTTTATATTGTCTTAGGTTTTCGCGTTTATTACAGATATTAATTAAACAACTTTAAACGGTTTAAATCGCGTATATTTATCATTAATTTTGTCCCGACGCGACGTTTCAAACACTTTGCGATGATCGTGGTCAGTCACCCCGTGACCATGATAAAATATACGCGATTTATACTATTTTAAGTTGTTTAATTACAGTTCCGTATACAATAAAAAGAATAATTGCCATCACATAATAAAAAGTATTAAGTACACGCACTTAATTAATTTGTTTCAAACTTTTAACAGTATTTTTAAATTTGAAACAACCACATTGGTAGATTGGAGAAGAGTAAATGGTGAGCTCAGTCTTGCACCTTAAAATAAGGAATTTTAATAACATCGGATGATGATATTGATTGTGTCACATTTTCTGAACAATACATGTTATTGTTTTCAAACAAATGTCATAACAACCAACGACTTATGTCAGCAAAGGAAAAAAAATACGTTAGTTACATAACTATTGTTCTTTTCGGTTTTGTTTATTTAATGTGTTTTAAGTTTAATTTAAATATTATATAATTTCCCTAAATTATATGAACACGATAATAATAAGTATATTTTGATAAATATGATTAAATGATGTTGCACTGACTTGCATTGCGCCTTAGGACATTATAATCTGATGTAAATGGTTTATCTATATAAATAAATCATGATTCAAGATTGTTCTCGAAAATGCTTTGAATTAATGATGAATAAAGCATTAGATGAAACAACAAAATGAATAAATCAATGATTTACACAATCTTAGTAAACAACTAATTCAATGGCAAGTCCAATCGTTGAATCCCGAAGGTTGGATCAAATTCATTCCTTGTAAATTTTAAAATTAAAATTTTCATTTCATCTGGCATGAAACATGTATTAATGGAACAACAAATTAAACCTTGGCCAAAACAGGTTTTAGTCACTTATGTAAAAGGGTTAAATGATTCAGAAGCCCAATTTGTTATAATAAACCTGTTAACCACTATTCGTCATGGCACCCATATCTACAAATTATTACTATGGGAGCAGCAGTAGATTAAATATTAAAAACAAGGGATAAAACATATATCACACTTTAGTGAGCGCGAATCCCACATTTACGGTGCATTAGTAAACTCATGTTGTATAACTGTCACCTAATAGTTACACATAAAACGTAACATCACACATGACGCCAACAACGATCGATATCTTTAATATGGTTCTACGTAGATGGAGGATGGAGAGGCATCGCGAAGGCTGACGTGTCCAAGATACTTTGACCACTATCATGATACCAAGACCAAGATTTTACAACAGCAGAGAGTATAGAGTGACAAATACATTAATTAATACAGATACCTAATTAGGTAAAGGTAACAAAAAAAATACTGTATTTTGTTTCTCAAATCAGACTCTTAACTGTGCTTTTGGCTTGGTTAAAGACGCTAACTATATTTCCCTCCAACTTAAGGAGTATATTATACGACTTAAAACGTAGGATGCTGGTGATGATGTTAATGATGATTTATTTAAATTTATTATTTAATCGTGTGACTACAGGTAACATTACTACATCAAAAATACAATAATAAATAAAAATGTCAACAAAATTAAATTAAAATAAATTAGAATTATATAATAAATTAAATGTCAATTTTCAAGTTCCCCAGCCAAGAAATACATTCAGGAGGTAGATCCACAATATCACTCCATGGACCTGGGCATGCATGCATTAATTTAAAGAAAATGGGTGATGGTAAACGGTAATATTAGAACTGCAGGTAAATTACATTATTAGGCTCCGCGTTTCATCTCAAACGGAGACGCTGCATGATTGAGCTCACTAAATATTACACCTTATAGCTAGAATCACAGATTAACACATAATTGCTATTAATACAATAGTGTTGTATGCGATGGAAAGGGTGTTGAGCGGGATAACCTAAGTGGGGCGGCACAGGGTGAAGCTTGTTGGTTGTGTTTAAGGATCTACTGTAATGTAAAGTTACCTTTGTCTTCCATATGGTTCTGTGAGAAGTCCAGAGTGTGCATGGCAGGCGTGTGCTTTGCTTTGGAGAGCGCATGTCCGAGCCGCGCGGCATGGTCGTGCCGCAGCTGTGCGGCGCGCCAGCTGAGCCGCTGCGGCGGTGGCGCCGCCAGCCGCACCGACCGACACACGCTCTCCCACGCCTCGCCACTCGCGCGGACGCCGTCGCCGCATACGCCCCAGAACCACGTGTTGTGTTGCAACGCCATTATTAACGGAATTAAATCTCTGAAAGCGTTACATAAGTCATCTTTTTAGGGTTTCGGACTAGAAAACGAAATTATTTTCCAAAGCCTCCGCTTTCCGTTTTGGTCATAGCTTTAAGATTTTTGGGACTACAAAAATAATTAACTATCGAACTTTTCACAGAATATTTTTCATATGACTAGCAGATAAGAATAAAAACAAAAAGTTTAAAATAAAGTGGAAGTCTTTTTGGTATGATTATACTTTAAAGTAGTGTTACGATGATAGTTATATTCGACTACTGGCCGAATGTCGAACATTCATATGTCCTGCCGAAAATTCGGCCTAATGAAACATGTATGTGATAAGAAAACAAGTTAAATTGTCACACCAAATACACCACCTACAGTCTAAGCTCAGTTAACTCAGTGTGAGTATGTAGTAAACCTCCCTACTTGTCAAATTTGCAGGTATTCTGGGTTCAATTCCCGATTGAGATAAGAATATACTAGGGTTCCTTTCAATTTTACTATGGATTTTCTAGCAATCTACATAAAAATTAACGTATATTAAAATATATTATTCTATTTTTTTGTGCTGCTGAGTTTTAACCACGTGTTTAGCCTTTAACTACTATCTCAACAGATGGTAAGTAATGATGTGGTCGAAGATGTTGATCCGGCTAATTTAGTATTACTGACTATGAAGCATCAAGGACAGCTGCCGGAATACACCGTTAGGTGTTTAGCAACAGATTTTCTAGTTTTGTTTAGCTACCCGGGGTCATCGGCAAAATATCTAACCAGCATCACCATGCTGTAACGACTGCATTTCTAAGACAACAGCCGGGACTGTCGGCTTAAGGTGTCCTCCGTGGCAAAAGCATACCACTAGCGTTCAGCTATCTTAGTCATGAGCTCAGCGGACCATGCATAACTTAGTTGGTTGGTAAAGATTGTTAATAACGTCTAGGTAAGCTACGATACGAGCGCTTCAAACGCTACGATAAAGCTATGCGTTGTTATAGCAGTATTAGAACTAAATGTAATGCTGTTTCTTGTATCCTAGATGTCTTGTTATATTCGCCTTGAAATGACATAACTGATGCGTGTGTCTGTGTACATTATTGTATCTGTTCAGACAAGGTACGTGCTGGTTTATGGTACAATAGTCTCTATACACCTCACGTGTATATTTTTTATTATAAAGATAAACAACAACTGATATAAATAATCACTATCATAGATAAGAATACAAAAGATTGATGATGATGGGTGAATCATGAAGTTTAATAACTTACTAAAAATAGTAACGGCATGCGGCACCACAAATGTTTTGTTAATTTAGCTCAAGGGCATAGATAAATGTTCATTAATTTGTTTCTTTTAAACGTTTCTGGGCTGCACCAGCCTATTGCAGCTCTGTATTATCTTTTTTTTTATTGTTAGATTTTTAACACTTAAAATAAAACTCACCCATCCATCACCCAACAAACTACAGTTCATCAATAATAAAAAATCTTATTGAACTATGAACAGTTGTTAGAATAGGATATTAACAACTGTCGTAACGGATGACTATAAAGAAAAGAGATAGTCAACTCGATAATTACTTTAAAAAAACCGACTGAGAAGTATGAAACTCAATTTGGTTTTATTTACTTGGATGGATACAGAACCGAGTTTGATATAATGTATACAGAAAATATCATTACGTTTGTTTATCATCGAATGGGTAGGCAGAGTTGTCTTTACGCCAAAGTTTCCTCAAATATGTTTAGTTTCATTAAAAAGGGTTTCTATCTACAGGAAACAGCTCCAGACTCTTGGCAGATACTAAAAATACTTCTACAACAGAAAACTTAATATCTATATAATCCGGCTACTAGACTAATAAACAGTTGATGTGGTGTTTTTTATAAATAATGTTGTTTTTTTATTACCATGTAGGTAATATAAATCTAAAGACAACATATACCATATTTGTTACGACATGAACTACAAAAACTACTCCTTTACTGGTCGCTGCGATGCGGAACTCTAACAGAAGTTACAATCGCCCTTCGCCAGTTATTAATTAAATAAAGCTAATTACTTCAAACCTTACTTCGAATTAATTTTAAGACCACTATCGAAGTCTTGGTAAGTGATGGTCCTTGCGAACATTTTATCAGGCTTAATCTAAGCAAGGAACTGGCGTTAAAGGTCCTTGGTGACATATATTTCTTCTCGAGGTTAATAGCAAGTCAGCTTAGTATTCGCAAAATGCCCTACCATCATGCGGTAAAGGTCAAGCAGGTGACATTATTCGTACCCGGCAGAAGTCAAAGTCTTGACAACTGGGCCATCATTGCTTCAAAAAATGATAAAAGTACCTTTGATCCAGATGATCGAAATCCTTTAGATGTAACATCCTGATGTCATGTGCCAGGTATATAGTGTCGATGTCCCACGCTACTTCAGCCCTGAAAATTACAAAGACATGATGTACGGCGAATCGTGTATTACTACTCACGAAACAAGACTATAAAATAGGTGCGAACAAGTAACGAAACGATCATTTGAAGAATTCACGATGACAATGTTAATAAATAACCATGAATAAAACAGTTTGCTACAAAGAATATTTTGCAATGCTTTGGTGTTTATTTCACTAAGCACGAATTGTCTACTATACAAATTGTTAGAATGAACCTATTGTTAGATTGTTAGGTCAAGGCGATCAGAGGCTCTTAATCTAACAAACTGTTCAGTCAATAGCGGTATTCTGTCAAACAATAATTGATTCATTTTCTAAATGAGTGATCATCCGCACTTATCATTCATCAGCATTTGGAAGCGCAGGATAGTTCCTATAATGTGTGTAACTTAGACTCATTATGTATTAAAATTATATAAACATGGCTTGAATCCAATTTTTCCTTGTTTCATTGTAATATACATTGTTGGAACATGCATACAATGCGTCATTCTATTCAATTAATTCTGAACACGTTATATTGTTTTATTACATAATTATTTTATACCAGCTATTGTGCCTCTTATGGTTTCTTAATTTAATTTAGCCACCCTCCCTTCCTCCATCTCTTCGTGTGAATCTCGTAAAAGGCGACGAAAGAAAATACTAGAAGGCGGGAAGGATGGTGAAAGGAAGCAACTTCTGAAGGAACTCCCTTCTTACACTGGGATCCTCAAAACCCCTGCCAAGCGTGGAGATTGGTGGCCCTCCTCATTGAGGTCAGGGAGGTCTTTGTTTAACGAGTGGATGTCAGGATTGTTGATTATGATATTTTGTAATGTCATCGTGCTAATATGAACTTTGAAAATATACTAAAAATACTTGTATGTATGAATTTATCTCTAATAGTTTACCTAAAAGGAGTTTGGCATAGATCGCACATGGCTGCGTATTGGTTGGAAAAGTCCCCACAAGTAGAATGTTTCCTCGTACCACACGCTTGCGGTAACGGGAAGGGCAAATTAACCTGAAAATAAACAATTAATTTTACAATGTTGCGAAAAAAATTATTGTATACGTCAATTTCAGTCTCCATTTATTGTACCTAACTCGGCTAGCAGAACAATTAGAAAAATTAACGCATGTATGTAATTGATAAGCTTAATTGGACAGTTTGCGTGAATGAGCTTTGTCATAGATTATGATTCACACACGTATTCATAATTTTAACATCTGGCTTCCCGCCAATGTCATGTCCATTTTGTTCCAAAGGAAGAATTATAGCTGGCCCCCGGTAAATATTGGATGGATCCGGTAGGTATACTAGCAGTAGAACACTTTGTGCGAGTTCGGCCTGCGAAGTACTGCCTCCATACTTATATTTACCGCCAAGCAGTTCCGCCGCTCGTTCACATTACTGTGTTCCCGTTTAAAGGGTATGGGTGCTGGCGAAATTACACGGACCTGAGATTTAACAACTTTATGCCTCTGGGTAATGGTCGTCTTGTAACAAACGCGACGTCTTGTAAGATCTTGTGACGCACTGAAACTGTTATTTAGACGAGTTACCGCTTAACCTTGTGCTTTACCTCGTGCGTGTTCCATCACAGTGCATAAAAAAAGACATTTGCAGATAGCGCCAGACATAACCAGCAATAACTTTATAAGTATAGACATAACTAGCAATAACTTAAGATATGTACTAATATGCGTCGACATATTTTAGAAACTCAATAGGGTAAGCATGTTTTTTAAGTTTTATAAGTCCACAAATGTTCAAATAAGCCATGAGAAATTATAACATTCTACTCATAAAGATTTATAAATATATCCGTCATCACCCAGTTTTTTGCGGCTTGGCAACATTCACGACTGTTATGATAAAGAAAGAGATTTATTCCTCAATTTCAAGCCGTATAAAGGACCGAATAATGTACACAAAGACATGAGACTTCGTTTTTACTTATCTTGCCTAGAGTACTTTGTTTTTTTTTTTCTAATTATTAATTGATGGATTATGTAACATTATATATTTAAAAATATAGTTAGGTATGAATATACAACATCCCTAGCAACCGTATATGCAGTCCAGATACAAATGAAACTCGCAAATAGGACAATTTTAACACATTGCAGATTAATCCAATTGTAGAGCTTATGAATGAAGCTGATAACAGTCTTAATATGCTTTAATTTAATATTAAATTGCTCTCAATGAATCAACACTGCCAAATGGCGGTGTTGATTCATCAGCAGCAATGATCTGTATTTCCCCGGTAAATAACAGTTCAACGCTGCATAAGAAGGATTATGTTTATCTCTAATAATTCTGCAAAGAGGTAATCTTAATGGAAAATAATTAGTGAGTTTTATCTTTAAATTAACAGAACATAGTAGGTACTCTCTCGCTAATCTAGCACTCAACTTCTGGGCAGATATTAGCATTGGCACTTTCGTAACGATGCGTTAGTGGAGGTTTTAAATTCAGTTTCATTATGTACATTTAAGTATGGAACATCCTATCGGCGATTCTATTACCCGATAGAGATAATCTTGGTATCTTCAAATTCAGAGTGATTGGTATCTTCTAGGCAACCATGTTCCACCATAAACCTCATCGTCACTTTCCATAAGGTGGGACTGCGTTCACATGCATACTAAACATTGTAATAATTTATAAAGAAAATATTTCGCCATTTTTCGCTTTTTTACTATTGTTGATAGGTAAGCCTTTGACCACCATCTCAACTGATGGTAAGTGATGATGTGTTCGAAGCTGTTAACAGACTTTACCTAGAATTACTGGCTCTCCAGGACAGCTGCCGGAACATACCGTTAGGTGCTTGGCGACAGATTATCTACTTACTACGCTTCTAGATGGATATCATACTCTGTAATCCACACTCACCATACTTTTCAGTTATGATATACTTATCTTTCTGAAACCAACGTGAGGGCAGGCTCCGCGGCTCAAGCGGCGCAAATATGCTAACCTCGGCATGGGTTACATAGTTGAACCGTTTGGTGTAGAGACGTTGGGTCCGTGGGGACCGGGAGCTCATCGTATTTTCCAATCTTATTTGAGCGCTTGGTCGATGCGACGCGTGCTCAAAATCCTGGCTCATATTTGCCTCAACGAATAAGCATTGCAATTCAACGGGGCAATGCTGCCAGCATGCTGGGCACGCTGCCAACAGGTACTGGGCTGGAGCATTTAGGCTGCCTATGAGTCTGCTATGACTTATAGGTGGTCTAAATGCTTTTACTGTAGTAGCTGTTGTGTTGTACATAGTTCGTAGTATTTTAGTTTAATAAATACTTTCCTCTTCACTTTTCAACATCAATCCTTTTTCCTACTGCCTAATACCTACTGTAATGTTCCTACCCCTACGGAAAACACGTGGCATTTATAGCAATGAATCACAGAGCGAAATAGTACAACAATATGTAATATTGGAAATTACACGCGACTCAGTTCTTTATATAAAAGTTGTTATACAATAATACATAAACGTTGTATAATAGTCTATTTTGCTTGCTCGTAAGCTGTAACTTCTAAATAACAGATCTCTCACAAAGCTTTACTGCCTTGGGTCTTTTATAATGCTTATCGCGATACACCAATAACCAATTAAATTCCAATTTATTCCAATGATTGTAGTTAATAATAATTACACATACCTTCGATATAACATCTGCCATGGAGACATCAGGAAACAGATCGTCGAAAGCGGCACTGAGCGCGTGCAGCGCATTCATAACGCCTTCTGATGAGCCTTCTTCACCTGCATAAAACATGTATCAGGTTACACTTTCACTTGCAAAATACTTTTATAGGTTTATGGGGTACTTAAAAGTAGTAATTATAATGTATGGAAGAAGCTAGTAGAATAATAACGAAGCTTGTAGTGTTGAACGCCTATGGCGGAACGTTGTTTTGTTGCTAGGTCGTCTAATCGTGTAGGTACTTACAATACAGATCACGTTATACGACAGATTTGGAGAAGTTTTTTGATTGTTTTTTACTGTAACGTTTTTTAGGGTTCCTTACCCAAAGGGTAAAAACGGGACCACCTTCAAGTAGAAAATCTGTCACCAAGTACCTAACAGTGTTCCAGCAGCAGTCCTTGAGAGCTAGTAAAATAACAGGCACAAGAGACTTAACAACTGTATGTCTCATGATGATTGGCGCAGTGCAGTTCGTCAGTTTTGACGAAATGAATCTGTTAAAAGCAGAGGTTATCATTTCAAATCAGATGGGCTTCGTGCTCGTTCCGTCACCATATCATAAAAAATATGTAAAGGCTTTTGGGAATGATGATATATGTTTCAACAATTCGGTAACAGTGTTTATTGATTTAGGCAGTTGTCCCACCGGAAACGATGAACGAGTAACGAGTAGAGCTAGAATTAGAAACGAGTTGGCGAGCCGCGAGGAGGGAGTGCATACTTCCGATAGTTGTGTAGCTCGGCTATAAGCGAGTGAAGCGAGCGATTACTCGCTTCACTCGCTGTAATCTTTTCTGAAATAATTAATATTTTCTCTTGTGATTGCTCTCTCGGCGTGTCCTAATCGCTTAGCGAGTATCGCTAAGCGAGTGTTATCTTTCATAGCTGATTGTCGCTCAGCGACAAACTAGTTAAACGAGTGCTCGCCGGCAGTGTGAACAGTCAGCGATCAACTAGTTGTATATGCATTTTCTTATTTACACGAAATGTATATCTATTGTACGTTTATTGAGCGAGAAAATAGTCGATAGTTACTCATTTTCTCGCCGGCGCACGTAAGGCAAAATGACGGTTTTACGACGACAAAAGTAATAAAAACAAACTCATTGAAATGAATATATTTCGTGTGCAAGATGTTCTCAAAACTTCAATAAACAAGAATCAATTAAAGATTTTTTTATCAGTGAGCGAGACCGTTTGCGAAAACCTCTATAGTTCGACCCTTCTGCTTTTTGTCGGGACGTACTGTCAGTATTATTCTAAAAATCAGTACGAATACGATGTGTCTATGTGCCCTTGTCCAGAAGTGGAAACTTAATTTTAGTATGGAGGCGTTACAATGGTGTAAGTACTTTATTATAAACTTATATTTGACTTATATAAACACTGAATATGGAAGAAATATCTGAAAATGTCCATAGAGGTAAAATAATCATGTATTTGTTTAAAAATATAATTCACGAAAGCTTTTAAAAAAAGTTCCAGCGAGTTCCACTCTAAATTTTGTGGCAATCAAAAGATCTGAATGTTGTTTGTATTAGGAAACTAGTTTTATCAAATATGCTAACCTCGGTATGGGTTACATATTTGAGCCGTTTGGTGTAGAGACGTTGGGTCCGTGGGGACCGGGAGCTCATCGTATTTTCCAAAACCTATCTGAGCGCTTGGTCGATGCGACGCGTGATCAAAATGCTGGCACATATTTGGCTCAACGAATAAGCATTGCAATTCAACGGGGCAATGCTGCCAGCATGCTGGGCACGCTGCCAACTGGGAGTGGGCTGGAGCATTTGGACTGCCTATGAGTCTGCTATGACTTATAGGTGTCTAAATGCTTTTATTGTAGTAGCTGTAGTGTTGTATATAGTTCATAGTATTTTGTTTAATAAAGGCATACCGCCAGATAAAAAAAAAAAAAAAAAAAAAAAAAAAAAAAAAAAAAAAAAAGTTTTATCTGCACATATTTGCACATCTTTGAGTATTTTTTGTTTTTGTTTCAGGTAGTCGAAAAGATTCCGTGGAAGTTCGCTATCACAAGAATAGAACTACGAGTATATTTTATTTTGGAAAAAGTGTTAGTTTCTTTATGTATTCTTAGTCTAAAAGCATTGTACGTATTATTTAAATATATTTTGAATAAATGAAATATTGAAAACAGTGCTACTGATTTTGAAAAGTTCATTTATTCTTGAGACATTCGTATTCTAATTTGTACAATGACGGATGGTAAAACATGTTGTCTCCTAACACAAACTGCATCAACCCACGTTTGCAATTATTGTAAGGTAACTCCAAAGGACATCAACAACTTGGACAAAGTCTTACAACATGCAACAACAACTTCTGCCTAATAGTATGGAATATCCATTTACACGCATATTTAAAGTGTTTCAAATTCCTTCTGCTTAAAGCATATATAAACAACGGCAAGCTCGAGGCACAGCAATGAAAGATCAAGTAAAGGAGAAGAAAAGCAAACTAACGCAGCTATTTTACGAGAAGGTAACCCATACAAGGAGGCGGAAACACAAATGACGCCACGGTAATTTTTCGAAAACCTAGAATCAGTTGCTGAAATTAATGGGCCGGATAAACAATTAATTCAATGGTTTTCAAATATTTTAAAGACTATATCTAGCTGTCACTACATTAATATTGACACATTCCATTCAGACCATATTGCTAGTACAAAATGCCACCACAAAAAAAATGCATACAATGATATGTGTGTATAAGATGAATGCATCAGTGCGCAAGCTTCTTATCCATAGGAGCAACATTATATTAACGTTACCTCTGCATATGGGGTGGGGAGGCAGTTATCCAATGACAAATACACTAATGTTAAACTTCGAGAGTAAATACAAAAACTGAAATTTTACATTGGCTATGTATTAACTCAAATCCCCTGATAAGATGAATATGAAAATTAGAATATTACTGCTGAAAATTAGAATAAGGAAGAACATGACGAATAAGATGATTAATAATACGTTTTTATATTACATGCAAAGCTATTGTGATTTATTTTGTTGTTTAAGTTTTTTTATTTAATGTTAAAAAGTACTAAATACCAACTTATAGGTAGTTAGGAACTTATACCTACTTAGGGAGATTAAAACTAGTTGAGAAAGTTAATAACCACTCAAAAACAATCACGATTGTGATAAATTTTACTGAAAACTATTTTTGTCGTCGTAAAACCATAATTTTGCTTTACGTGCGGCGGTGGGACAAGTGCCAGATAGAAAAGCCAGGCCTAACCTGGCTTTTCTATCATCAGATAAAAAATATAAAATTAATGAAAGAGTGGTAAAATGTATTATATTCTAACCAAATATTGTTTTTTTTTATGCAGAAATATCTACTTGAAGTTCTGATGAATCTGGGGTCATTGATTTTAGATCCGGAGATTTGAGGTTCAAAACTGACAGGTCAATAATAAATAATGGTCCTAACCAAAAATAAATAATGTTCACTTAGTGACTTAAGCAGGAAGGAAAACGTGGTCGTATATTGCATAATAAGGTAATTTATACCGCGACATGCAAAACCTCATACGTCACATAAAATGTAGTAGTCACTTTTTAACAAGGTAAATACCGTTTTAGCATTCTAATACTAACTACATGTACATGTTTTAGCATTCTAATACTAACTAATATGAAATAACTTGTTTGAAGTCGGTACAATGATGATTCAAAACACTAATATTATAATTATTAATGGGCAAACCCATGGTATAATCAAGTTCAGTGCCGCGTAGACCACTTAATTATTATAAACGATCTCTTTTTGTTATGGGCTATATAAATGAACTTTATCTTATAAAAGACAAATTGAGTTTAGGATTTTCTATATTAGTAGGTTTGCGGATTATATTCACAGAAATCGGCCAAGTGCGAGTCGGACTCGCGCACTTAGGATTCCGTACCATTAACTATTCAACATTAGACTTCATATTTTTTAACCTTTTTTTGTTTTAACGTGCGCGGATCCGACTCGCACTTGGCCAACTTTTTGTATTTGTTGTTATAGCGGCAACAGAAATACATCATCTGTGAAAATTTCAACTGCCTATCTACCACCGTTCTTGAGATACAGCCTGGTGACAGACGGACGGACGGCGAAGTCTCAGTAACAGGATCCCGTTTTTACCCTTTGGGTACGGAACCCTAAAAACCACGAGACATGAGAGAATTGTAGTAGGCAGTGGTTATCGCAAATAAACCATAATATTTCACCTGTTTTTTATAAGATCTCAGAAACCATTTATGTAGTAGCAATTCTTACTCCATTAGAGGAAAACCAAATAGAAAATACTGACTCATAATACTTGCATAATAAAAATCGGTGTTCATTGATTAGCACACAAAAGAATTATTTACTTACCTATAAGTATCGAGACGGGCTTGTGTTCGTGAATCAGTGTTATTGAGAGGTGATTCGCCTTTTTGCTGTCCAATGCCTCAATTTCCATCAAGTGAAATCCATTGTCAACCTGTTATGTACAAAATGCTGAATATTTTACCTCGTACCCATTCAGCTGTCTACGAGAATAGAACTAACTCTTTGGACGTTCTAGCTAAATATATATTTTTTAAATGCTTGTCACGGACAATAGATCTTCAATGTATGAAAATATTATATAATATATGATAATAATAGATTAAATTGTGATAGTTAGTTTTGATAAATAAGATTTAACTACTACGATGAGTTAGATTTAAAATTATTATAGTGCAAAATGTTCGTTGCCGCCGTTAATTGAGCACTTGGTCTCCCGGTTTTCCGCACCGGCAGTCTTAAGCCCTTGGCCACAGAGACGGTAGGTTGATGTACGAATTATGTACTCTGTTATGTTTATTATTTTAAACCATCAGGAGGGGCATAGATATAATAAAATTAGAGCACAAAACACGCATCTAAAATTTGTATACGTAAATAATAGTTATTTGTTACGCAAGGGTGCATAGTTGTTATTTTGCGCGAGTACTTTAATTGAAACCTGACTAAGCAAAGGATTCTAAGGATTGAACCCTGAGAGAAGCGATTGGTTTAAAATATAGAATCTTGAGCGTACCGAAGATTTCAAAGGTACGAGTTAGGACACGCAAAATAACTTTGCTACCGAGCGCAACACAATTTTTCACCTGATTCCAGCGAGGCAAATGCTAGGTGTAAGAAAAACAACTTAAAAAATTATGTAAATATGCGTTAGTTTATGATAAAAATTTAAACTATTATTAATAAAATTGCTAATATTTGAAGCAAACTAATATTTCTGGATCTTATATAAAGATATGAATCTGAAAATTACATTTCCACTCAGATTTTGAATGAAAATACCTTTCAGAGCTTGTGAGGTGAAAAAGATTTCTTTTTGTTCCAAACACATAAAATTGACTAATGAAGCGCGTTGGACATTTATTATATAGAGAAAATGGTAAAGTTACTCACCTAGGACTTGTAGAATATGATCAAGAACCTAAGAACCTTTATGTTTATTTACGTAGCTCTTTTCAAACCTCTTTTTATTGCAGCTACGCTAAGCTTAGACCACAATCTCACCTGATAGTAAGTATGCGATGATGTGGTTGAAGTTTATAAATACCAAATAGGCTTGATGAATAATAGGCATTGAAAAATAGTTGTCTGTCCACCCAACCTATACAAGTACTTTAACTAAACTCAATATTTTTTTGTGATCAGCATGATTTTTACGCTGCACAGAATAAGACACTAAATACTCCCTACTTTCTATCAAACACAAATACGGAAATTCAAAATAAGTGTGTTTGATCATCTAAAGATGGTGGAACGATTTTTTTGGCGCTGAAATTGCGTAGTTTTGGAGGCTTCAGACGCTACCTACTCATGTTTCGTTTTAGAATCACTGGGCGTGTACGTATTGGTATAGTACAAGTAAACATACATATACAACTAGTAAATATGATTAAATGAAACACCTTTATGAATAAAATATACACTGCCGCTACTTTGAAGAAAATGATAAAAAGATGATATAAGGTAATATAGGGTGTATTACTTTATATTTCAAAATGTATACTTATGCCAACCATGTCGGCATGTTGTGTATTTTCAAATCGTCGTGTTACTTACTAACTTTATGATATTGATAATAATAAAATAAATACAATAAAAGCTCACCCTCGTAGGAACCTTTGCTGTGGTTATGAATATCCTATAAGCTGTCACAGCCTGAAATCAAAAAATATGTATATTAAAATTATGTAGAAATTTAGTACAATTAGCTGTACTAGTATAATAATCATCATCACATCAGCCGGAACATCCACCGTGGAACAAGGTGTCCCCCTTTGGAATTGCCATAATCCCCACGCTGGGGAGGTGTCTTGGGGGTTGGAGTAGAAGTTGTCAGTTCTTCAGAAGGCGCTACTTCCCACTTTCTGGTATTTTTCTCTTAGTCGCCTCTTACGACAACTACATGGGAAGAAGTTATTCTATTCTTGTATTGCATGTGATAAGGCATATTACAAATGGGTCCTTATTAACAAATGTGTTTATTATGAAAGTGGGACCACATTACTAAACTTCGTCTGACCCATCCCTTAAGTCTTCTCTTCTTCATCTTTGGACTGGTTATATGTAACCAGTTCACATTTTCACATAATGACAATATCTAAAAGTTGAAAATAAAAGGGGGTACCCCATACAAGAAACGTGTTTTTTTTTTACAAAAGATATTGAAATAGCTGAACATAAAAAAGGCATTACATATTTACAAGAGGTTATTCACTAGTATTTGTGCTAAATGTTGTGGTCCAACCTAATCTTGATTGGAGTACTGCACATCACTTTCTGAATAACAGCCCGTTTAGAACATGCCTTCTTTTAAATGTTTCTATTTTTGTAATAACACATGCTCTGCAGATTACATCACAAATTTTCTAGAGGAAAAATTATAGTCACGTGATGATATAATATTTCCTTATTTCAGTTATTGCAAAAATAAAAAAATAATAAAACGGGGGATGTTCTAAAAGGGGGAGTTATTCAGAAAGTGATGTGCAGTACTCCAATCAAGATTATGTATAAGTATAATCTCTTGTAAATTTTACATTTTCTTTCCTCACATATACAAGTAATTTACAGTTATGTAGATTGTAATTGCCATATTCAATCACCACAAAGGTGACTTTCTTTAAGAGCAGTGGAGTCTCTTCTAGGAGGCTTACATCATAGGACATGAGATATAATAGTAGCTTTTTTTTAAATGGTTTCAAACAGAATAATATCTTTCTGGAAGTATGGGTTCCACACTTAAATTACATATCCTAAAAGTGATATGACATATCTGTACTTCAGAGGCATACAATAGCAACTAATTTTTTTTTCAAATATGTGTTTTTACACTTAGTAAGTCACAAAAACCCATTGTTTATAATTGTACCAAACATTAAGTGCTATAAAGCTGATAGAAAGATATATCCAAGTGTATATGATATTAGAAATTCACAAAAAAATATGTGGTATAGGGCCTCAATTGATAATAATTTTTTCCCCAAAGCATTAAGTGAACTTAATGTTGCTTGTTGGAGTTGATGTCATAATTGTATACTTTAGTCGATGCAACTGACGACTATGCATTAATATCAACCTTCTCTGTGCTTACTGATATATATCAAATAGTGTTATGGAATTATCTAAAAGCTACCAATCTGTAAGGACAGAACACGGACAAGAAAATAGCTCTGAGGAAGGTAATCCACCAACAGATTAAGGATATATTGATAAACATTGTTGATATTGAATACAATTCAAACAACAATTCACTGCAAAAAAAAAACTAAAATTAAGTTATGTATGAAAGTTCTTATTCTGTTTACCTTAAAATCCATATAAATACAACCAATAAAAATGATTATAAAAAAAAACATGTTTCTATTTTATTTTAGTCAAGTTTTTAAACAAAAAAATTTGATGATGACTAAATCTGATAAAAACTACCTGCAAGTGCACAGTATCAATTTAACTGTAGACCCATGGATGTGGTATATGTATTTAGCAAACTGTATCTAGGCATTTACTTGCGGTAATCTAAAATTAGCTGAAGCTGGAAGGGTACACAGAGACAAAATTAAATATACCAACTGACCTCTCAAAGACCATATTTCTAATGCAGACACATGGAGGAAAAGGCCTCTTTAATCAGCAATGGATAAGGGTCTGGCACTGGGTCCTTCACCCTGAACTTACTTGAAGCACAAACTCAACATTCCTCTTTTTTGCATCAGGGCATAAAAATAGGACTGTGATGAGTTTAGACATATTTATGTAGTTTGTAGCAATTAAATGAAAAGTATGGAAATATAATTAAACTTTCTATATTAAATCAAGGACTCTTTCTATTTTCTAATTACTTACCCAGGGATAAGGACGTTCTTCAACCTTGCTAGAGTGGGAAATAAAATTTACCTTGTGCGTTTAAAGTCAAACAATAGTTTGCTTCTTGGAAATGTATGCTTGTTCCTACATAAACAAATCTGATATTTTTATGGTACTTTGAGAACTACTGACTAAATCAGGATAAAAGTAATCTACATAATTTAACTTAAGCTTTTGGGTTCAGTAGTTCTCATAGGATAGACTAACACTGAATGAGGCCAATTGTCTAAAAAGTTTTAGAAGTTTCCTAGACAATCTTTATTACCTTCCATTAAAGTACAAACTTTGAAGTTTCTCTGCTATTATAAACATGGCAGTTAGGTATTTAAATAGCAAAGGAAACTAGATAAAAATATTGCATATCAATGACTTGAATCATGAACCTTATAGCTTCTTACTCAGCCTGTTGTTACATCACTGGAAGTCAATTGGACACATTATTCTATTCTGATCCACCAATTTACCATTGATCACAATATGGGTGTAGGTGTCTACAAGAACATACACACATATAAGTGATTTGCATGTGTGTATCAAGTTGCTATATCCCCTTACCTTGCTATATTACAGACAGGCCAGTCTTAACTCAGTCTCAACAAGATTAGACTACACAATATGTGTGGGTATAAAGGTACACACACACAGATTTAACACAATTGTATAAGTCTTCAGAGACCTGGCCTGGCACTCCTAATGACTCATTCTATTGTAAGGAGCAACATCAACAATGAGCAGTATTCCAATGACAATAGCTACACATGTATATTTTACTGACATACATAGTAAATGAGGCGTTACTTATGTTTTTAAGGTAAAATTAACAGTATCAGTGGAGGAAATAAAAAATCCTAATTTTGTAAGGTTTCAGACTTCAAATATAATAGCAAAATATAAGCAACTACTAAGCTACTAATATTTTATGACTTACCAAAACTCTGTTGTCAACTTTATCTCCCCTTGATTCCATCCGAATAAGAGACTTGTATAGAATTTTAACATTTTTTCCCAATAAATTACTGATGCTATCTGAAAGTGAATTTGACAACAAAATAATACATATCATACTTTGGCAATCTTCTTTTGAAGTTGTTATATTGTGATCAATGATAATATAACTCAACTTACCACTAAGTTCTGAAGATATTTGAGATTTCAGCGACATTTTCGCTATCTTTTTCAATGTCATTACTTCAGAAAATAAATATATTTTCATAGGACTAAAAAAACATGTTCATTATGCACTACACATAGAGAAATCGACGCATATTTATGATAAAATAATGTGATTTTTATTCCAACATGCCTACAATTAATATTACATTCAGCAAAACAAAACCCCCGTCAATCTTATCAAAGCAAGGACACCACCGTAGTCATAGATCAAATAGAATATATACTACGTATAGATACAAATCAACTGAACAACGAAGCCATTGTTAAAGGTGAACATGAATTGGGACTGATGACAGTAACTATTAAGTATTCTGCGACTGTCTAGTGCTTGAAAACGGGCGAAATCACTGACATTTATGTAAACTAGTGATGGGACATTTATATCAAAGCTGCTATAGTAACCTATTCGACTTCAGTTTCCTGATTTAAAAAATAAAACACTTATTTTTATATATAAATTTTTATTCAGATAAACTGTCATGACCGCTATTTCTTTTTAAATGCAGACTTTACCTTTGAATTCAGCGGTACATTTCTTTGGTACTAACCTTAAAACAAAGTTTAAATTTAAATAAAAAAGACGATTTCTCCGATTACTATCTTAGTCTATATTACAAAAATAAAATGAAATTTGACTAGGTATACAGCCTTAAAATTGACATTTTATTGAATCGCATAACTAACATACACATTCAAAATGTAATTTTACATGGATCAATAAATCAACAATTTATCACACCAAATTAAATGCTACATAGAATGGGCAAGTGGCTTTATTGAACTAGGTACCTACATACAGTTATGGATCTATCAGTATCATACAAGTTGAATTAAATATTTAATAAAAGAAATTGCACACAGAAAAGACGAATGCATGAATTGAACTATTAGCTACATACAATTATAGAATAGATTTCTATTCTAGAATTGTAAGTAGCTAATAGTTCAATTTATGCATTCATCTTTTCTGCGTGCAATTTCTTTTAATAGAGTAGAATAGAATATATTTCTATTCTATTCTACAATTATACTAAAATATATATAGAAAACGGTTCCTTAAAAAAATATTGAACTATTTGATATGTATCACAAATCAAAAGAAATTATACATAGAACGGGCTTTATTCAACTAACAACTAACTAATAAATTAATCAACTTAAGAATGTTATTATGACAGAACAAGTCATAATAGGGGGGTAACATTCTAGCCCGGCACCCCACGGGAAACCACCGTTAGGTGCTTGGCGACAACTGTCAGAATGATGCAACACAAAATAAATTATACACAGAGTGGGCTTGTCGCTCTATTGAACTAACCACTAACTAACTTATATAACAATCAACTTAAGATTAGACATACAATATTTAACTGTCAGAATGATGCAATAAAAAGAAATTATACACAGAATGGGCATGTGCCTCTTTTGAACTAGCCACTAACTAACTTATACATCAATCAACTAAAGATTAGACAAACAATATTTAACTGTCAGAATGATGCAAATCGAAAGAAAATGATACACAAAATGGGAATGTGCCGCTATTGAACTAACAACTAACCTATACATCAATCAACTTAAGACTAACATACAATATTTAACAGTCAGAATGATGCAAATCCAAAGAAATTATACACAGAATGGGCATGTGCCCCTATTGAACTAACCACTAACTAACTTATACATCAATCAACTTAAGATTAGACATACAATATTAAGTGTCAGAATGATGCAAATCCAAAGAAATTATACACAGAATGGGCATGTGCCCCTATTGAACTAACCACTAACTAACTTATACATCAATCAACTTAAGATTAGACATACAATATTAAGTGTCAGAATGATGCAAACGAAAAGAAATGATACACAGAATGGGCATGTGCCTCTATTGAACTAGCCACTAACTAACTTATACATCAATCAACTAAAGATTAGACAAACAATATTTAACTGTCAGAATTATGCAACGAAAAGAAATTATACACAGAACGGGCATGTGCCCCTATTGAACTAACCACTAACTTATACATCAATTAAGTGAGGATTGGACATACAATATTTAACTGTCAGAATGATGCAAATGAAAAGAAATTATACACAGAATGGGCATGTGCCTCCATTGTACTAGCCACTAACTAACTTATACATCAATCAACTAAAGATTAGACAAACAATATTTAACTGTCAGAATGATGCAAATCGAAAGAAAATGATACACAAAATGGGAATGTGCCGCTATTGAACTAACAACTAACCTATACATCAATCAACTTAAGACTAACATATAATATTTAACAGTCAGAATGATGCAAATCCAAAGAAATTATACACAGAATGGGCATGTGCCCCTATTGAACTAACCACTAACTAACTTATACATCAATCAACTTAAGATTAGACATACAATATTAAGTGTCAGAATGATGCAAATCCAAAGAAATTATACACAGAATGGGCATGTGCCCCTATTGAACTAACCACTAACTAACTTATACATCAATCAACTTAAGATTAGACATACAATATTAAGTGTCAGAATGATGCAAATGAAAAGAAATGATACACAGAATGGGCATGTGCCTCTATTGAACTAGCCACTAACTAACTTATACATCAATCAACTAAAGATTAGACAAACAATATTTAACTGTCAGAATTATGCAAAGAAAAGAAATTATACACAGAACGGGCATGTGCCCCTATTGAACTAACCACTAACTTATACATCAATTAAGTGAGGATTGGACATACAATATTTAACTGTCAGAATGATGCAAATGAAAAGAAATTATACACAGAATGGGCATGTGCCTCTTTTGTACTAGCCACTAACTAACTTATACATCAATCAACTAAAGATTAGACAAACAATATTTAACTGTCAGAATGATGCAAATCGAAAGAAAATGATACACAAAATGGGAATGTGCCGCTATTGAACTAACAACTAACCTATACATCAATCAACTTAAGACTAACATATAATATTTAACAGTCAGAATGATGCAAATCCAAAGAAATTATACACAGAATGGGCATGTGCCCCTATTGAACTAACCACTAACTAACTTATACATCAATCAACTTAAGATTAGACATACAATATTAAGTGTCAGAATGATGCAAATCCAAAGAAATTATACACAGAATGGGCATGTGCCCCTATTGAACTAACCACTAACTAACTTATACATCAATCAACTTAAGATTAGACATACAATATTAAGTGTCAGAATGATGCAAATGAAAAGAAATGATACACAGAATGGGCATGTGCCTCTATTGAACTAGCCACTAACTAACTTATACATCAATCAACTAAAGATTAGACAAACAATATTTAACTGTCAGAATTATGCAAAGAAAAGAAATTATACACAGAACGGGCATGTGCCCCTATTGAACTAACCACTAACTTATACATCAATTAAGTGAGGATTGGACATACAATATTTAACTGTCAGAATGATGCAAATGAAAAGAAATTATACACAGAATGGGCATGTGCCTCTTTTGTACTAGCCACTAACTAACTTATACATCAATCAAATAAAGATTAGACAAACAATATTTAACTGTCAGAATTATGCAAAGAAAATAAATTATACACAGAATGGGCATGTGCCTTTATTGAACTAACAACCAACTAAAACAGCAATCAAATAAAAATTAGGTACTATATCATATTTAACTATCTGATCAATACAAATCAAAAGCAGTCATATCAACTTAAAATAATACAATAATCAAATTAAGATTATGTACCCTGCAAATGAATTAACTATATATTTATTATATTATATAAACTCAATTATTCAGTAATAAACAAATAACAATACAATATAATACTTGAAAGCAGGAACAACATTTCCGCTTCTACCAAAGATCTGAAAGAAAAATACAAAAAAACATTTAAATTTTATTACAGTAAATACTACCGTCATTTGCATTAAATACACTGAAAGTGACTAATTTTAACACGAACATATTTAATTTATTCAATCAACAATGTGTGATGTGATGTTACAGATCAGATAAGTGGAAAAGACGACCTAGACAGTATATTTTAGTAAACAAATGACGGTAGATCCGGCTACGACATAATATATAAAAAAACAATCACAGGTGAGAAATAAAACATGTTATTTCTTACATCTGATTGCTTTAAATTTTTTAAATGCCAAACTTTGCATTGTTGTCATATTAGATGACGATAACCGTTCAATATCAGTACCCTTCAAAATTCTGTTGATTGAATTACACCAATTGTGTATTTGCAAGCGGCAAACTAATGAGATAATTTTTTTTAGTAATTCTACATGATGCTGTTGACATCCAAACCAGTCAACAACAGCATTTCTGAGAAATATATCTCGAATATTTTTCACAATATGCGGATTGTGAGGAAAACATTCGAGATACTCATTGATAACTCCAATGAGCTCTCTAAATAGTCTAATGAATTTCGCGGTAGGATAGCAAAGATTTGGTCCCCGTAACGCTCTCCTCTCTCTTAGGGTAATCCAATCGTGGATTCCAGATAAGTCTGTTGTTAAAAAATGATGTTTACAAGTTTGGCATTTAAATTTTTTCAATAATTTGCGCGTCACATAGCCTGCTGTAAAAGCTGAAGCTTGTGCGCGAATCTTCTCCCGCCGGACTTGTTGAAACAGTGGTGGCACTGTTTCAACAGGTCCAGCAGAATTATTGGAGCATCCTGCATTATCTGCCAGTTGATCTGAAACAGAAAAAAGAGGTATGCCCTCTTGCTGGACTTGTTGTGACAGTGTCATTGATGACACTATTTCAACAGGTCCAGCAGATCTTTGGGAGCATACTGCGGTATCAGCCAGTTGACCTGCAACAAAAAATACATTGGCAGAATCATTATTTCCTAGTATAACTTCTGATCGGACTACATTTTCAGTCAGGTCATTCTCACAACTAAAATTTGGAGAATACGGAATCAATGCTTTAGAGAGCAAAAGAGATTTAAAAGCATTTTGAAAAGTATAGCAGTCTGGGTTTGTATTGCGGTAATTTAATGCTCTAATACGGCCAAAAAAGTTTTCTAGAGGATCTTGATTAAGATTTCTGGTATAGAAATATTGGACACCAGATCCCTGTAAATCAGTCCAGATGTCAATGAAACTTTTCAAAGTTGTTACCCAATTTTTAATACTAGGCACTTGTTTGTTAATTGAATGACCTAATTGCTGGGCCTGTTTACTATTCCTATCAATAAAATATATATTCTCTAAGATATTAATTGCCTCTCGCCAAAATATAACATGTTTTGATACACCTGTTTTATCCAGTTTCGCCGGTCCTCTCATCTTCCCTGGCGCTGCCCCTCCACGAGACCCGTTGACGCTGTCGAACAGCTTGTCAAAGAACAGCACTGCCTCCGCAGTATTTTTCATCGTAGGGCTCACCAGGGTCCCGTCTGCATGATTTTCTAGGAAAAAATAATATCTTATTTTGACTGATATTATAAGTGCAAAATTGCATTTTTTGTGGCATGTCACACGTATCCAGCAAGACCACGAAAGATAATAATGTTTTCTTTGTATGCATTCTTCTTCTGACCATTTAGGCTTGTAGCTCGAACTGGGCCATGATCTTCTGCGTAGCAGCTTCTTACTATATATGTGATATGATGTCCAATCTCACAGAAATAAGCCATTAAACAAGTAACCTTTGTAATTACCATCTTAAAAATATTATTTCTAGATAAAACAATGCGTTCCGCACATCACCAGCTAAAAATCTCATAAAATCTTTAATTTTACCTACCCACAGAAAACATCAACTCGATCATATATTTTGTTGCTACGAAAACCTATCTAGTAATCTCAAATTGGCTTGAAAAACACCTAAGTTAACAAAGGAAAAGTCATAATAAAATCATTATTAATCACTTACCATATCTCGAAGTATACTGGAGCATTGCACTGGTCCTCTCACTTAGAACTTGTGTGCAATTCTTTACTTTCATTTTTTTTATTTTTGCTGGGATCACATGCTCGTCAGTTAGTTTATGCAATAAACGTATACCGCCCAACTCACAATCCGCTTTATATACTTCTACAATATCATCCCATCTAGCCACCTTGCCACGGAATACCATGTCTTTGGTCAAAAAATTATTTCTAATACCCTTTATTAGATGGGGTGGATCATAAATAATATTCAATTTGTGATGATTGATGTAAATTTTGTTGTCTGGAAAAAAAACTTATTATACATTTCTTTTCTGGACACGAGATTGGGGTTGTTATAAGAAGTTTTTTAAGCATGTTGTGTTCACAGCAAGAAGGACCACCCTCTCTTAACGGTAGAAAGCGCAATAAAGCATTACATGTTTCATGAAAATATTATTAATATAGTAACCTACTCATATACAGTACTCGATAGTATTGAATCAATACAAATAGTTTTTATTATATGTCTCCAATGTGTTATTATGTGTACTATGTGTGCAATGATAGCCGAGCGGTAATAGCTATGGTATGACTTGCCGCAGATCCATGTTTAGATCTCTACCGCCGGCTTGAGCTTTACCGCATGGTTGAAGGGCATTTTGGGAATGCACGCCTGGCCAGCTGTCAACCTCAAGTAGAAATTCTGTCAAGTAGATATATCGTAAAGGGGCCCCTTAACCCTACTCCTAGGTTGCAAGTCCCAGGTCTCTCTAGCCTCTTCCTCTGCAACGCGATGGACCCGGCACCCGCACGGTTGATCCATGGAATGCTAAGTAATTCGTCTCCCATATATACTAAACAAAAACGACTGGAGTGTTTTAGACTCTATTGTTACAGAAGAATCTCTTTCATGGGCAGGAAGCATTTTCAACAACTGTGCCAGCTACCAAACACTCCGTTATAGGTTAGGAGTTAGGTTGGCTACGACAGCTGGAAGGGGATATGTACAATACACCCCAAGCGGGACATCAATGCAGGGCTCAGGGTCCCCATTTAGAATAACAATAAGAATACAGTAACTTACCCCCAGGGACATCATTTAATAAGTTTTGTCGTCTAGTTTCCTGTTGGAAACTTTTCATACATGACAAGAATGTAGAGCCCAGGACCCCTACCAGCGTCGATTAGCAAACGGTCTATTTGCAAGGCAGTGTAAAGGCAGCGCTTCTAATCAACTACACTAAAATGGTACCAGGGTCTTTAAATAGCAGCGCTGCGTTTATACAGTTTGACGACCGAATGAATGAATGAATACGGATTTTCAGCCAGTTGTAAAACGTTTGAGCAAAAGGGATAAAACTATTGCTTCGTGTGTCTATTTTGCTCCCTCAATTTTTTTCGTCAGAAAACCCGAATATTTATGCATTGGCTTTTACCAGGTAATGAAATTATTTTTTGAATTTAATAAATGTAGTCTAGGAATTATATTTTTCTTCTGTTTATATGTATTTTATATACTCTGTTGACATATATTCCTAAATAAACGTACTTTTGTATTAAATGTTAGTTTCGCATATCAAGACAATATTTAATGATGGGTTTTAAAACGAAGGCGTGTGTTACCAGGATACATCCTAATATTAATGAATGTGCTATGATGCTGCGCCATCGGTAACATTTTCACAGCCTATTTATTCATACAGTCGTTAAATTAAACGAAAGCGTCTAGCTAACTTTCATTTTTAAATTTTAAGTCTTTTTACTTTAACTATCATGTAATTTTCAATACATTATCTGGTTTATTACAAACCTTTTTCACAAATTTTGTTCCTTTTTTGCGTTAAAATATCTTCCTACTGCTGGCAGCACTTTAGCAGTATTGGCGCCATTTATGATTTTAAAACAGTTTCTTTCACTGCGGAATAAAGTTTGTTTATGTACTTACAAAAACCAACGCTTGTTATTTGTTTTGGAGTTAGTGTCGTGCGTGAATCATAGTTTTTCAATGCCGTAATTGTACAAACGCAGTGCTATTTTGCATAATATATTCTTCAGCTAAGCTAACTTATGGGACACCTCAATTTACATTGGAAGGGCTCATGCTTTTCAGTAGCTACTTATTTCATTAATTCTGTTGCTTTACTATTTTAGTAAGGAGCAAAGGCGTCGACGAGTGTCTCTCGGTCAGCTCGAAATTATGTGGGAGTACCTGAGGCATAATCGTAGTCTTGCTGTCGGGAGGAATAAATCCGCGCAGGCACGCGAGTACTCCCGCAGAATGTGGACGACGCTGGCGCAGGCCCTCAACGCACACGGGGAAGGGGCAACAAAAGATTCGAAAGAGTGGGCCAAAGTAAGACCAAATATGTAGTCTCTTCTCTAGTTGTCAGTAATTTGTTTATATTGCTATCCTATGGTAACAACCTACTCAACATTTTTTTAACAAATAATTGAGCCGACTTTAACTCTCAAAAGTGGAAATACCTAACTTGTTGAAGTGGGAACGATTGTCATTCACCATCAACAATCCAATTATCAAGATAGGCTTAACACTTTTCATTTATTGGAGTGTAACTCAAAAACAGCTTGACTGATTTAGATGGAACCACCCTTATGAAGTAAAAAAGATTTTTTTAACTCACTTCACAATTGTTGAAAATATCGATGAACACACACAAATAAAAAAATACATACAGACGAACATAGATAATTAATTATTAATAACCCAATTTAGTCAATTTGTGATATTAATGGAGCAAAAACGAAATTACGTATGTTACGACTATACAATAACCAAAACATTACTTACTTTGCTTGCGACTATCTCTGTCAACACAATTTTACTGCAAATTGAATACAAAAAGTACGTACAATAGCAACTTTTTATGATTCACTTAAGTTCCATAAAATTGACAACTAGCCGTCAAACTAGCAGTAAAGAACCTGTCAGATAACAGACGATGGTACGAAAACCCCCATAAAATGAATGAACAAAATCATAAGCGGAGTATAAGCAGCGCTGCTTAGGATACAACGTGATGTGTGCGGATTGTGTGACACTATGGTACGAATTAGTGGAACGGTTCATTTCAAGTCTTACAATAAACTGCAATAAGAGACGCTGGTAGGCCTGCTGATCACAAATTACAGCTATAGGTTTAAGTTTAATTTTAACAGCAGCATCCACGACATCCTGAAATGAAACGAAAAATTAAATTACTTCATGATTTAAAGCTGTGTTAACATGAAATTAATATTCTTATTCCTTGCATGCCATATACTTTACAGTTGTGATCGGATATTTTCAAAGCTATCGTATTTTAAGTCAGATAATTGCTTTAGCTCATTTATTTATAAAGTATAAGAAACGAAATTAGATCAAAAATATTCTACTGTAATCATTTTGCACGCTAACACTGCTGCTCTACACTAGACACTGGCCCTACTCTACACTTTAATTTGGAAACAAAAAACCATATAAAAGGTCTGGCTAAAATCAAACGGGTATGAGCATTCTGAATGGTCCTTGAAATGTCTACACACTAATTGTTTCTTTAAATGTTTACAATGGTACTTACTCTTAGAATGTTTTTTAAAACCAATGCTGGAGTAGCACCTTCACACATGTAATATGCGATTGGTTGTGTCCATGATGTACAAATACCTCGCAACATAACAACCAATGCATGATCACATAGTTTTCGTTCTTTGTTTGGTCCGAAATTCACAAAACCTTCTATTTCATCAAGGGACTCAACAAAGTTGAGATGCGGTGTAAGTGCTACTTCGTCAAAAACTATCGAGCAAAGTTTCTTTTTGTCATCCCAGCTACTTATCAACTGTTCCAGATGAGCAAGTAATTTTGCGTTAAGCCCTGAAGTGAGTGACATATTTTTGGTGAACTTGTTAAGAGTCACTTTTGAAGGTAGAACAAACAGTTTTCTTAAAAACCGATAACCTTTTGGACTTTGCTTCATTATAGATAAAGCAAATATTTTCTCTTCATTGGTAAAGCGCCTCCTCTTTATATATTTATTGCATTGGTTTATTTGCATCTGTAAAAATGTTTTCGCTTCAGGTGTCATACTCTCAATTAGGGAGTCAAAAGAATTTTTATCACATAGTTTTTTAAGTACTTCTATTTTTTTCTCGCAACTGAAAGCAAGCCTTTTTTTTGACTTCATGATGTTTAGACATTTGGTATACAACCGTTTACATTTAGGAGTAAGCTGTTGAATGCTCCGAACTATTCTCTGTCTTCCAGCCTTTGTCAAACCTGAAATTAATTACGATGAGAATTATTACTAACCAGCTTTTGCTTGTGACATCACCTTCATGGACAAATTAAAATCATATCTCTACTCAATTCATTCACATTCATTTCTAGAGATAAATAAGCATTATTTACAGACGTCATTTAAGATGCATGAACATAAAGAGGATATAGGACACTGCAGACTGCCCAATGAGACAACCTTTTGCTTAAAAGATCTACCTTGTTGCTGTGTGCTGTTTTAGCACCCAGGGACTATGTGTAGGGAATCCATTTTAGGGTACTTTCCTGCAGACGCCAGAGTTCTATGAGCCCTGCCCACTGCTATTTTACTTACTAAATAAAAGCTCTAAAGTTATGTCAGTGACCTTTGTTTGGTGTATCAACACAGCTCGGCACACTGTCAAAGGTAACAATATTTTTAGTCAGAGACTTGTGAATGTGAAACCCAACAGCACCTTGAGACTGGATGCCGCCGGTAGACATAACAGAGTTGGTTACCCGAGTTATTTTGTCCTCACTCTCATCATGTTTTCCGTGCTTCGGAGGGCACGTTAAGCTGTCAGTCCCGGTTTTCGTCTTGGGACGTTAAAACCACCATGCTTAACGACTTCCATCCTAAGACGAAAACCGAAAAAGGGCATTTTGCGAATGCCCGCCTGGATAGCTACCACCCTCAAGAAGAAAATCTGACGCCAAGCACCTGACGGTCTGTTCCGGCAGCTGTCCATGAGAGCCAATAATTCTAGGTTAGCCTGAACAACATCTTTGACCGCATCATCACTTACCATCAGGTACCAGCGGTCAAAGGCTAACCTATGAGGCATAAAAATTAGTAATTTTCTAAAAATTATGGTCCAAGCGGAGCAAGGTCTCAGAGAAATATCGGCGTTTGTATGTTTATATGTTTTAATTATATTTGTCCGACGATAATTTGAGTAGTGTCCTATAGTCACGAATTATTAGCGCATACTTTATGCCAATGGAGTTTTTATGAGCCAAATCATCTAAGTTCGAGCGAACTATTAATATAACTTACATGTTCCAGAGTTAGTTGACCCAACTGGAGATTCCTGATGGATTGCGATAGTAGGCCCATATGTAGAAGCAACTTCAGCAGGTCTCGAAGTTGTAGCTACCTCTGCTATCCTTGAAGTCCCAAATGAAGGCACAGTCTCTTTTGGAACTTCAGGCTCCACAGTCCATGATATAGGTGGATGACCTGGAAATGTTGTTTTGAATTATATTTATTAAAGTGTCTGTTTATAATTGTATTATGTATATTTATTACTAACTTGCGGCCCGCCCCGGCTTCGCAGGGTATTTAACAAAAAATATTATTTATTATACACACACATAAACCCTTCTGAGTCAGGTTACTAAGAAAATAATATAATAAAGAATGTTTGAACATGTTTTTTGAAGCAGTGATGGCTCAGTGGCATTGGCTATGGACTGCCGCGCAGCAGGTCCATGGTTTGAATCCCACCGCGGGCTTGAGCTTCACCGCATGGTGGAAGGGCATTTTGCAAGTGCCCGCCTGGCTAGCGACCACCCTCAAGTAGAAAATCTGTGGCCAAGCACCTAACGGTGTGTTGCGGTAGCTGCACTTGAGAGGCAATAATTCTAGGTTGAATAACATCTTCAACCACATCATCACTTACCATCAGGTGAGGTAGTGGTCAAAGGCTAACCTAATGTTTTTATTATATTTGTCCGACGAGAATTTGAGAACCATGTCCTATAGTCATGAATTATTAGCGCATACTTTATGCCAATGGAATTTTTAAATTTGAATATGAGCCAAATCATCTAAGTGCATGTAGAGATATTGTGAGGTTCAGTTCGAGCGAACTATTAATATAACTTACATGTTCCAGAGTTAGTTGACACAACTGGAGATTCCTGATGGATTGTGATAGTAGTCCCATATGTAGAAGCAACTTCAGCAGGTCTCGAAGTTGTAGCTACCTCTGCTATCCTTGAAGTCCCAAATGAAGGTAGAGTCTCTTTTGGAACTTCCGGCTCCACAGTCCATGATATAGGTGGATGACCTGGAAATGTTATTGTGAAGGATATTTATTAAACTGTCTGTTTATAATTGTATTATGTATATTTATTACTAACAAATAATTCATAACTACAGAAAACTATTTATTTGACTAGAACATATTTTTGTTGTAAGTTTCTAGAACAATAAAAAGTTATCTATCTAAAACTAAACAAAATATCTACTTCTACAGGGTGGTGATTAAGGCCCAAATGAAACTAGGCCATAGATTCTTAACTATTATGTACATTGCTAACTTTGATTGAAATATTCAAGCAATAAAGTCATCAAAATAAAAAGCCAATTCCATACCATGACCTTGTACCTTGTTTACTTTGATTTTGTATTTGAAACAATAGAAACGCTTTGGAAATTTTTATGGAAAGGTATTACTAACTGGAAATGGCAAGCACTGACAAAAAATTAATAATAATTTTAAGTTTTACAAAAGAATGCCATTTGAGAAACTAAAATAAGGGATAATTTTTATGATTATGGTATCTCCTATAATTCTGATACATATGGAGATAACATGTTCAATGCATTTAATTTATAAAATATAAATACCCCAATATATACTTATAAAATAAATAATTTATTAAAAAAAAATAAGATAAGTGTTGACTGAACATGCACCATCTACAAACTAAGATAATGATACTAACTAAGAAAAAACTAAACTACTTCTTTACAGTGTCAATCTACACATTCATGAATTATCCTCAGAAATACCTATCAATGCAGTGTTTTTAGCATAGGTGTGGTCGTGCTTAACCTTTATTAAGCATTCCGTAAGCTCAGCTGAAAATAATATTATTTCTGTTAATATTCATTATTACAAAGCATGTTAATGAGGGACTTTTTCCCATATTTCTCGCAATATCATTATAACCCTTACTTTTCTGAATGTAGCAGTAAATGTAAAATAATTCAACTACAATAAAATTATCTTCATATCCTCGAAAGTGAATACAGAAGTGTGTTGTGTGCAGCACGAGCGAGAAGACATTAATCCAAAACATGTAACACCCACATTTCCAAGATTTGTTTTTGGTCTCATCTAATAGCTTTAAAATATGTTTTCTGTATCACACTGGGCGAAATACAAGAATATACTATGAATAATAGTTTTCGCTTACACATAAGACATAAGACAGGAACACAAGCTCATACTGTATTAAAGCCTGGTATGGTGCTAAGAAAGAAGGAGTCATGCATTCAATAAACAGCAACAGGGAAAAATATGATAAATGAGCAACATACCACACCCACAGCTATGTGAGTAGTTGCATGCTGCTCATTTTTATGGAAAGGTATTACTAACTGAACATACGTAACATTTAGCACACTTTGCCTTTAATTGACTCTTAAGACTTCCACGGCAGGAGATGGGGGGATGCTATTCTAGCCCGGCATCCTGGATATTAAATAACTTATAGAAATAGGTTCCAACTGACTCTTTCAATTTGTTTAGCCATTACATAGTTATTGTGTGACACATTCAAACCAGAAATATATAAAAACATATTTTGTACTATTAACAATTATGTAAGCTTATTTATGTATTATAAGATGTAACTTACTGTTTGCCATAGAAGACTGGTCAGTATTTGTCAGCATTGGAACGGCATATTGGTCAGTGTACACTGAAAAATAACATGCAAAATTGTTAAAAATGTACTATTTATTTGATAATGAAGTTGGGATTGAGATCATGGTGGATAAATTAGCAAACTTCCCATATAGTACAGTTTTAACCATCACATACCACTGCTGTCTATGTTGCATCTACGACATAGCTCCGCTACAAGCAATTTACTTGCCTATATATCCTATAAGTCTGTTTAAACAATTACCCATATATATGTAAACTTAAAACATATCTATTCTGTATTAACATGTCCATACTAATATCTAAATATTATCAAAAAATAAGTTTTTATTTTGTTTTTTTTTTTGTTAAATACATGTGCAAAACCGAGGTGGGCCACCAGTATGTAATAGTGTACAGTCTATGAAAATGTTACTATATATATATTATACAATAAATGATTACCAAAACAAAAATGTGTGGTCAGTACGTCGGAGTAAAGAAAAAGTATTAGCATATTATTTCCACACTGAACAATAGTTTGTATATTTCTAAATATTATGATTACAAGCACTACCGCGTATTAAGCGAAAATCATAAATTTTTACAAATTATTGGAGAACAAAATTTCGGCGACACAGCCGACCCCTCGGTAGCTTAAAGATAAAGCATCCGGCGCGAAATCGGAAGGACGCGGGTTCAGTTCCCGCCCGGGGCAAAACATTTTGTGCTCCAATAGTTTGTATATATTTAAAATAATTAATTAATGGTGATTAGCTTCTTGAATCAATTAATTTCAAAAATAGTGGTCCTATATATCTAATTTTGTTTACCTGGGAATTATCATGTTCAGTAAAATTACAAAATGTGTCATATTGGAAGGATAAACTATTATATGCATATATCCTTGCATGATCTTTGAATAGCGATGATTTATTAGCAATTTAGTGATTAGTTTTGTTAAAACATATGACATTTTGCATCAGCGAAGACAATACCAATCACTTAATATATCAATCACTTAATATATAAACATTAGCTATTAATTGTTTTTTATGTAAGAGAATAGTGCTTTTTTAGATTTTGTCAATTAGTTAATGTAGCATTTATAATCCTTATAGAATTATAAACACCTCAGACTCATAATACTTTTCAATAGAACATACAGAAGAATATTTAGGTACTTACTCAAGCATACAGGATTGTCAGGTTTCCTGGTTTCAATTTCTTTCGGTGTAAATAAGGTTGGGCAACCTATATGCAATCATCTCCGCCCCCGAAGATATTTGTCCTCGAAATGATGCCTGCATATCCTTGGAGCATTTATACCAGCTACATTTGGACTGTGTGGCTGCACCAAGTCCAACCATAATTTCTTCCTGTCTTGATGGCCAGGAAAACGAAATAGCTGGCACGTATTTATTTTACAGCTACAACTAGCAATGCAACACGAGCGAGAAGACATTATTGTAAAACACACAGCAGCAACAGTATTTTTTTTATCCTGGTTTGTAATATAATAAAACAAGAACCATCCACATTTACAATCAGAATTTCTTATTTTCACAAGCAAATTGATAAATAAAATGGTGGGAAATGAACTGAAACAGGAAAGAATGAATGATACCACCACAGAGCAAGTAATGTCAAAAGCCTACCAACGTTCATCGGTCACAGTCCGCTCCGTTCATTTCTAAAATCGTAGATAAAGTTTTGTGATTAACCGCCTGACCGTAGTATATATTCTATTTGATCTATGGACACCACAAGCACAGGCCATATTTTTTTTATTAATAAATTTAATGGCTTTGATACATGTACTATGCCAAGTGCCAACAGACTAATAATATGAAAAACCCTAGGAGGAAGTATCTATGGTGGAGTAGCTATGCGCGTATACCCGATAGAGACAGAGTATAAATACCTAATATTGCAGAATTGCCAGTGTCCCATAACATTACCCAAATTACAATGAAGCGTTTAGAAAAATATTGCCACGCTTACTGAAAAAAAAATAATTTGCATGGTACTTGCTTAAGGTTGGACTGGTACCGTTCAGTCTGTTATATCGGGGAATTCAAAATTTAATGTATGTTGCTAGATCCGATAACTTTAATACGTGTATTGTTTTTTCATTGCGCAAATCGGAAATTATACCCTAAAGTATATTGGCATCATATCTTACAAATATATAAAACTGTTTGTGCAGATTAATAGACAAATATATGAAATCAGATACATATATGTAAGATACAATAACAAAATACTCTAAAAAAGATTTTCCGTGCATTATTTGAGAAAAGCACTATACAAGCCTTGGCCACAACTAGGCATTGATGGACTTACTTATGTGTACCTCGGCCCACATTTACACGTTCGTCCATCAATGCCTCCTTTGCTGGCCGCTGCAGTAATGTACTATTTTTCTATGCATCCGCGGGGCGATCACGTATCTTCTGTAGCAATGAACTGCTGATTGCAACAATCAAAAATGACAGTTTTGACAGATTTTGTAACAATGAAATCAAAAGTCAAAAGACAGATAGGTAACAGACCTTCATGCGGCCAAACGTTAGTCTCCGACCGTTTTTTTTCTTTTATACCTGAGACGATAACTGGCATATACATTGATCGAACTAAAAATTTTGTACCATCCATTCTACTTAAGAGTTTGTAATAACATAGTATATATACCTACTGATTGTACTCCCATGGCCAGTATTTCATTTTATTTCATTCATATTATTCTAAAATCTAATTAAAACAAAATTTGAGTTTATATTGGCATTTATTTTAAAATACAAGTAGTGATTTCTTCTTCCTACCTTAACACAAATTAACCCAAAATATATCTTCCTCCACTCCGATTCAATTTTGGGTTGTAATGGGCAATGGGTATCTACACTTTGGATACTGCAACACGTCTCATACAAAGTCAAAAACATTTATTCAATTTAGTTCAGCAAAAAAAAAATATAGAGCCACCGCGAGAAGAACGGGCAAGAAACTCGGGGCCATTATTTTAAACGCTTTTTAACAACAACCAAAACATACTATATAGTACTGTTATTACAATATTTGTTTACATTACATTGGTCACAGGTTACTAGCTTGGAGATACTAGAGGCGATCCAGTCCAAGCATTTTGTCGTTTAAGTAATCGCAAACTGTGTAGTAACATTTCTTTATCAAAATGTTCTTCACGTGCAACTTGAATTTTCCTTCTGTAAGCGTTAATATGTTTGGGCACTTTATTATAAAGCCGCACACAACTGCCTAAGAAGGACCTTTTATTTGTCTTCGCTAATCTAAAACCTGGCACTGCTATTTTATCTTTATTCCTGGTGTTATAATCGTGATTGTCACTGTTTAATTTAATTTTTTTAAATTTTTTACAAACATACATAATATTTTCAAATATATACAGACTTGGTAAAGTAAAAAATCAATTTCTTTAAAAAGATCTCTCAGGGATTCCCTAGGATCCATTTCATATATGGCTCGAATTGCACGCTTTTGTCAGATAAAGATTGTCTCTATCTCAGCAGCAGCTCCCCACAGCAATACACCATACGACATCATACTGTGGAAGTACGCGAAATAAACGAGCCTAGCGGTAGCTACGTCTATTAGCTGTCTTATCTTACGAACTGTATATGCAGCAGAACTAAGGCTTCCAGATAGATCATGTATATTAGTATTAGTGGATTCCACTGTAAAGTTTAAATATCATTTTAGAATAATAATAATAATATGAAATAAAACGAAATACTGACTATGGGAGTATAACCTGTATATATACTATGTTATTGCAAACTCTTTAGTAGAAAGGATAGTACGAATACATACATGTTTTTCATATTCCAATAATAAACCTAAAATATATTGACAATTTATCAGATTAAAAATCAAATAAAATTATATGAATAAAAAAATACCGATTTGAAACTAAAAATTAAAGGCAATGTTCTTTTAAAATTGAAGGTAGGTAATCAATTAGGAAACCAAATAGCATTATTGATACAAATTTAGTGCTATGAAACGTTACATTTATCATAATAAAAATGAAATGATGAGAATCCCAACAAAATGACAAACTTATTGTCTCAAAAACAAAAAAAAGACAAATAATAAAAATTGCCATAAGTCCTATGTTACATTTAACTAGTTTTCAAAAAATACTCAGAATGAGTATTAAAAAACTAAACGACTACTCGATATTCTCAAAAACTAAACTAAATTAAAAACTTTTCGTTAATCTTCAAGTTAAAAGAATAATATAATAATTATTGTCACAAAGTCCTATTTTATATTTGACTAGCATTAAAATAAAATAAAAATATAAAGAATTTTTAGTAGCCCTAATGTAATTTTTTTACTACAAGTCCAAGATACATTTAATACAAATATATACTACTTAAATAAATTAAATTCCAATGCTGTCTATGTAAATAATTAATTTACATTTAATAATCATAATATTTCTACACTCATAGTTAAATACAATTTGCATTTATCGCGTTTGCACTTGTTCTAAGAACGAAGATTGTAAAAGCTGCATTGTCTTACCTTTTTTAAGGTGTAGAAGGGATTGCTTTTAATAAAATTCTTAAGTTTTAGTTTGAACAAACTATATTTTAAGGTGGTCAAGCTTTTTGTTAAAATATTATACATCAGTCTTTTCGAATAACGACCTTATCTAATCCAATTTTTGGTACAACCCGAATTTCATTATGTTTTATAATTCGCTTTTCATTATTACACAGATTTTAAGGTAAAACTTTTTCCTGCTTTTATGGAATATCCCTTTCCTCATGAATATCTAATAAACAATTATAGATGTTAAGAGAAACAACTGTCAAAATTTTGTCTTTCTTAATGTGCTCCCTTGCGGGGCTACGTCATTTCAGCCCATTAATTGTTCTTATTGTACGTTTTTGACATTTGAGAATTCTTGTTACCTCTGTAGCATTCAGTAATGAAATATCTTATTATTGAATGTATATATGCGTACAATGATTTTTTATCTAACACTGGTTTAAGTTTAAGGAGAACGTAATTACCGCTCGCTATTTTCTTGCAAATTTTATTAATATGTGCTTTGTGACTAATTGAGCTGTTTATTGTATAATTATCCTAAAAATATATTTTTTTAGAAGTCTCACTTTCATTAATACCTCGGCGCAATTGATAATATATTATGTTTTTATCAGAGTTCAGATTTATACCATAATATATTCATTATATACTATATAATCCTTAAAAGGATCATTAAAAATCCTGGAGAACTACGTTTGGTCTCAAAAATCAAAATATAAAACAATCTTTCGCTAATCCTCAAGTTTATTTTTCAATTTTCATCCGTCGTCGCATAGATACGAGCTGTTTCTGAAAATCGATTTAAACACGTAATCTATATAATCGATTAACCAAAAAGCGATTATTAGTACAATAAAAATCGATAATAAGAAAATAATAATCGATTTAAAAAAAACAATTTTATTTCATCCCTACTTATGTAGAAGTTTGCTTCCAAGTAGAAAACTTACAATTTTTAAAATATAATACTTTTAGGTCATTTACATTTTTTTTGTGTTGCTATTCTTTGAAATGTACAAATGTCTTTACACCTTAATTTAATTGACAATGACATTGTAATTTATTTAATATGTCACTTGTCAGTCCACAGTTCATCATCAGGAACTTTTTGTTTTTCTGTCCGCCTCGCTGTCTATTATTGAAGAAAAATAAATACCTACATTCATGTTGCAAATAATATAGTCGTCGATAATTAATTTCAATGAAGATAATTACACTTCAACCATGAATAAAAACTATGAGAGATGTACCCATTGCAATCGTCGCAAGTGGCTTGCTACAGGGTGCCTTCGGAAATGGATAAAACCTACTGCACTGGAATGTAAACATTTGCAACGAAATATTGAGAACAAACGGGAGTTCAGTAGCGCAGATATAGTAAACGGTGTGTTTTTAAATGATCGCAAACCTCCTATGAACACTAATAAGTTTGTAAAATTCTGGAAAAACAAATTATTTCTTACTGGCAGCGTTAGGACGCTGCAGAGATATTTTGGCAATAAAAACGTTGAAAACGAATTCATTTGCAATCTGAATAAGGGATGCGACCCTTCTACATCTTCAGATAAACGGATAATGACTTCTACAGGATCTGATCACAAGAAAGATGCTAATGAAGTCCTGAAACAGTCTGCAAAATGCCAGCATTCGGATGGTCATTTGGTTCTACGCGGTCATCATCACCATGCATCCATCGAAACTTGTGCAATATATTGCCAGCTTTCTAAGTAAGATGTTACTAATATGTTATTTATAATGCATATAATGTTATTAGCAGGTAGGTACATTTGTTGTTGTAATAGTATGTTGATTAAGTTCATACTGTTTACAGACATGGCTGGTATTGGGGCAGTATTACTTCTAGTGAGGCAGAGGAATTGTTAGCAGGTCAACATGATAATGTTTTTCTTGTCCGAGACTCAAATGACTCCCGTCACATACTCTGTGTTTCATTCCGATGTGTTGGGCGTACCTTGCATGCTCGACTTAGGCATGCAAATGGTTTATTCTCACTCAACAATGAAACATTTGTGCCTGCTAACAGAATATCAGAACACTGTGCAGCTGTGGATGTCAAATCAAATTTGTTTGAGATGCCAGTCAAATTAGCCAGACCATTGAACAGGTACTTAATTTTAACAATACAATTTTAAGACTAACTGTCATGGTAGGTAGAATAACAGTAAAGTTAATTAATGATATATTATTTTTCAGGTTTGCTAAGCTTGACTCACTACAAATGATCTGCAGATTTGTCATTCGCCAAACAGTATCAGTCAATGTATGGAACAGACTTCCTTTACCCCCAAACCTGGTCAAATATATTACCACTGGCAGTGACTACATTGTACACTCATAGCTAATGACTGAAATTATGTGCCTTGTCCTTTGCATTATCATTATTGTAAGTCTATTGTACCAATATTATGCTATGCCTAACTGAATGTTTGTGAATTGTTTATAAATTTTATAATGAATCAAATATTATAATAAAGATAAATAGTCCTGTGACTTATGTATCTTTTTGTCAATATTAATATTTTAATGGAAATATATGGAAACCTTCCTGCCAATATAGATATTATTGAAACAAAATATGTACTTATTTTATAGAACTTGGATGGTAAGATCTTAATAAAAATTTAAAATATATGGTAAACTAAATTTATTGCATTAAAATTGTTTCTACTTTCAACTACAATATTCTTGAGGTCATCTTCTTGATAAGTTTATTATTTCAGGGGATTGATTCCAAGAATATTTTTAGCCTGAAAAAATAATAATCATATTTTAAATATAATAAGTAATTAAATTAGTCTTAAAACTAATTTTGTTTTTTAACACTCAACAAAGCCTAATGAACTAAAGCAATAATGTTTTGGCTGTAGTTTTATTGCTGATGGGGTAGACTTTGATGTGGTCAACAAAATAATCAACAGGCAATTATATGGTAGTATTTAACCCCCTGTGATTGTGCAAATTTTAACAGCCAATCTTGATGTACAGGTAATGACTGCAAATTTGCATACTCGATTTTTTTAAAGGTCATCAAATATACTGATTTCATATCAAAACTAAAATTGTAATCCATGATAATTTATGGATTATTTAATTTTAAATAAATCATTGTGATTTGGTGCACATGTGCAAATATTGGATGTAATATATACATCCAATATATAATATTAATCTAATACCATATAAATGTAATACTGTATTCTTGTAAATAAAATATTGATTAATTGTTTGATGACAAATAGAAATTGAATACATAAATAAATTTATTTTAATAAAATACAACTGCTAATGAAAATAATATATATCATATTATTTCCATATCTTATGAACATCACCCATATTGTTGGTGTCACCAGTGATCTAAATGCTCCTATTTGCTTTGTTATTTTATGACTTTATCCTAGAGACTAGTCATAGGAACTTATATTAAAAGACCAAGTACAAGGAAGGGTAATCTGAGTATATTCTTCTACAAAATTTTAAGACCTAATACTAATATTTTGTTAGGTATGCAATCAGTATTTTTGATAATTGAATGTGGACCTGGCTAGCAACCACCCTCAAGTAGAAAATCTGTCGCCAAGCACCTAACGGTGTGTTCCGGCAGCTTCCTTGAGAGCCAGTAATTCTAGGTTAAGCCTGTTAACACCTTCGACCACATCATCACTTACCATCAGGTGAGATTGTAGTCAAAGGCTTACCTATCAGCAGTAGAAAAAAAAACTTAAATATTTCCCTTTATTAGGCAGAAACCCATCATTGGCTGCTTGGGTGGCATAGTCACTAGTAGTTCTGTTTATTTGTTACTCCTTGAACACCTTTGAAAAGATTTTGACATAAATATAGCCTTATGAATTTGCAAATTTTTTACTACCATACATACATTTCTGAGTGATGACGATTAGATGATGTTGTGTTTAATTTAGGTACTACTGAAGCTAATCACCTTGACACCATACCAATGTCTTCTTATTATCAAAACTACTCTCAAGCTCGTCCCAAGTCGAGGGAATGCCTACATGGCAATGACTCATTAGTAGTATGGAGTTACAAAGAACATTGAACAGTGTGAGTTGAGGCAATGATGATATGGTTACATGGATCAGTGTTTTCCAAGTGCGAACATGTATTTAAAACCAGTTAAAAATAATAGTATATTTAAAAAAACAATTTTTGAATTGACACCCTTTTTCTTTATCAATACAGTTTTTACCTATAATTTTTTTTTTGTGATGCTTTCATTAATCAGTAATATATCTTTCAGAAGTGTATTTGTGGATAGTATATTTTGTGCATGGAGTACATACTCAAAAGCATGTCAATGGGAAGATCTTGATATTTTTTGGAAGATGCAAATATATCTTTTATAAATTGTTAAATAATTTACAATGTGAAATAAATAAATACTTACTGTGACAAAAGCAGCACTTAAAGTTTGAGGTGCTGCTGCTACAGGATTCAAATTCAGGGCCATCTGTACTAGTTGAGCATCTCTTATTCTGGACGAGACAAAGTTCCGTGTAGCGCTATTTCCTTGGCTATTATCTGTTAGGTAGAACAACTCAGCTGTCTTGTAAATACCAGCCAAGCCTACTCGGCGGACATACCAGTTGAACTGAAAATATTGTTATTGATTATGTTCAAGTCTGTTTGAGAGTTCTTTACAAGCTAAGTTTAACCCAAGTTGAATGTACATTAATCCTTGCAGATCATAGAAAATTATAACAAGCTAATTGACTTTATGAATGCCCTTATACGGGTGGCTGTGATGCTAACAAGTTTATGGACTAATTATTCATTATCAAAACTTACATCAACACTTCTATCTCCTGAATGGTAGCAAATATCATCCACCAGGGATAGTAAAGTGGCTAAACAGTTTGGAACATTGGTTGGTATTGTCTGAACAGCCATTGCTTTTGGCCATGTACTCCTAAAACAATAATTTATATCAGATTAATTCAAATAAATATACCATTTAAACTTAATTAAAATTTGACTTTATGATCATGATGATGACTGGCACAGCAGTAGGCTCATTCCCTATTATATGGAACCTAAATACATAACTGGTGAAGTGTTGGTGCTAAGACACTTTTGGTATGTTATGTGATTCCCTTCTCTTTCAAAGTGGTAGGCTATATATGACTGGTGACATATATGTGATAAATTACTAATTATAAACATCATAATTGCTGGCCACATTTAGTGTAGGTTATTTTATTCTCATGAGTTTTTCGTCTTGGCACTAACTTGTATGGCTCTATCATTAACAATCTGGTCACAATAGCATGTTCGACAAATTTTGCTGGTACTTTTGAATCTTTTGTGTCTTCTTTGGGCCACTGAAACAGTTCAAATATTTAAAGTTAGTAACTCATAAGGACAATTAGTTACATAAAATATCTAGAATTAACTTACAGTTTTCATTAGGTCTACCAATTGTTCATTACACTTGACATTGAAGTAATGAACTAAATCACCTCCTCCATTAGGAAACAGGCCATGTGTTATGGTTGGGTATCCAGCGGCCTTTGCACCTGCACTGAGGGACTCTACTGACCAACCACATTTTGGTACAATTTCTAGAGCCTTCTCTAAAATGCGGTTTTTAACATTCTCCTCATACTGTTGTTCCTCATGTTCTTGTGAAGGAATTGCTGCAGGAATCTTCGCCTCTTGGTCAGTGACAATTTGTGAATAGCTTTTAATTAATCTTTGGGTGCTATTGCTTACTGCAACAGGCCATAAAGGGGCAACTCTTGTGTTAACCCTTAGCACTGCCAACAAGATAAATATTTGGTCATTTATATGAAAAACTATAACACTAGTTACTAATATCATGTATTACCACTGTCATAAATGAAAACCAAACTTTTGTATCTAGAGATGTATGTATTAGCAGAGAATAAATGTGCAAATTATTATATCATTAAAGTATATTTCACTTTCATCAATAAATACCATAACATTTGTTACACATATGATTTAAAGCGTTTATAAACACAAATTAACATTATTTTATGTCTACACAAATCCTATGAAGCAATGTTATTCTGCAAAGCGTTGAAATACAAATAAACAACGCTGTTTTATGTCTATATAAATCCTATGGGTTCTATGTTTATCTACACAGTGTTTTAACACAAATTAACATAGTTTGTTTTATGTCTATATAAATCTTATAGGTCAATGTTGTCTACACAATGTTTACTCATTATAGAATTCCCTTGTTACAGTAAGTTATAACAAACTAACCTAATCACATTATAGTCATAATCTTATTAAATCACAAAACACTTATAAGTCCTTTTTGATTATTTGTCCCTTATGTAAGAACTAAAATATACTCTTCAGTATTATATTTAATTACTGCCTGAAAGAGACTTTAAACATTCATGAAGTCTAGCCACAAGACCTTCTATTAGATGGAATGCGTTTAGTGCTGACTCTATTATCTCCTTTTTCTTTTCAGCTGGTATTGAGTCTAGAACATTTCCCACAACAGTCAGTGTGACAGGATTTGTGTCTTTTCCTTTAATAACATCCTTTAGTTTTAGTTCATAGTGAGCCTTAGACATCTTTACTGCCATCAGTAATACATCTAAATATTCTGTTTCAATGTTTGATATCATGTCTCTAATACCAGTCACATTGTCTTTATCTTTCAAAATCAGGAATCTCAAGAAGTTCAAAGCAGTTATTATTTGATCAGCTAGTTCCATTAGATCTGATTCAGCTCCATAAGGTAGATAGCACATTTTCTTTATCATGGCATTTAGCTGCGGGCCAGAAAAGCATTCATTCAAGACAGGTTCATTAAATGCTTCAATCAATGCCTTTTTGTACAATGATATAGCAAACCCAGCCATGCCAGAGTGATTAGATGCTTCAATCAAGTATTTTACTAATGCACATCTTCCTTTATATTCAAATTTGTTAACATGTGCTTCAATGCAACCCACTGCAGTTTTTCGCAAATTATGGTAGTTGCAATAAATAGCAACATTAACAAGTCGTTTGCATGTATCATAGTGAATTGAAGAAGAGAGCAGTTCATGTGATGTATTAGCTGCCAACCGCTTATTCAGTGCTTGGTACAGAGCCAGAGCTTTACTCAATGGCCCATATTCAGTATACTTCAACAAGTGGTTTACAGCCAGCAACGAAGAGTGAATAATATATTCCCTACTGTAAACTTGTGGTATTGCTGAATGTGGTATCTCAAAATGTCCTGACATAGCAACATAAAAATAGCCCGCATAAGTAGTCATATTCATTCTTTCACTATGTTCAAATGGTGCCATTTGATCATTTCCATCTGAATATCGAAGTCTTTGTTTCTCTTTTTTCTCCAAGTAAGGCAAGAACTTTAGCACATCTCTTTCTATCTTACATAAGTCCTGGATGATTGTTTGACAGGCCTGCCTGGCTTCACTGCTGGCATTTAGATCTGGGTCAATATCAATAAATATCATAGGCTTGCCCAAAAGACATATCAAAAAGTCTACAATGATCTGTTTAGCATTGATTTTAGTGTGTCGTTCTGTAGCGAGAACTTCTTCCAGAAATGGTTGGTAAAATGGTATTAGCATAGTGTAAACTTTAGTCACCCTTCTAATATTTGGATCACTATCTATCAACTTACGTTCCTCTTCTTCTAGAGGGTGTTCTGGTATTTTTATCTTTTCAACATAGTTTGTTATAGAATACATGCACCACTCCAGGGACCTTTTCTTATTCAATGGCTTTACAGCCAATCTTTTCAGCAACTTTTGAAGAACAGGCAGTACGATTCCAAATTGCGCATCGTTTTTCGCAAGTTCTAAGCGCTCAATAAACTCAAGAAGAGCATCTTCAGGGGAACACTTTTCTTGAATGAAGGACAGCAGCTGCTCACACGCGCCGTAAAGTGAAGGTTTGATGACGATGGTGTCGTCTTCTATTTTTCCAATAGTAGCCGACACAACCTCCCAGCAGTAGTCGCTAAAACTTTCCTGGCGTTTTTCATCTTTGAGCGCATTTAGAGCGTCTTTGTAATTCCCTGCATCCAACGATGTTGAAATGAGGCTGACAATATTGACACTGTCTCCCATGATTAGTAAGAAATAGTTTTAACTTTATCCAATGCGCTCTGAAAGTGAATTTCACCTAATATGTAATAAAATTCAACTCAGTAAAGAAACTACTGAGCAGGTTCTACTAAAACCTATAAATAAGCGATTACTTACAATTAATTAAAAACCGTGGTGACTTGCTCATATCTGTAGGGAGGCACTAAAGGGTTGTATTGCCTTGCCTGGCGAATCTGGCGATGCCTGTAGAAGCGAACAGCCGGATAGATAAATCAATAATCTAATAAATATGATTGTTTTCAGTTTAGAATTCTGGTCCGGTTAAGAATAATAAGAATTTTGCATGAATGGACTATTTCTACGGAATCATAATACTGAAATTTTTATATTAGTCCACAGATAGATAACACAGTGGCAGATGCATGGACGAGATAGCTATGACATCTTTAGATCAAGATCGTGTAAATCTGATCGCCCAAATTCTCTCGGATACGACTGAACGACTCAAGCTGAAGACTGAACCAGTTGAGACTGTCATCGACATCTCTTTTTGTAACGGCGCGTTTGTTGGCCTTCTGCGCAAGTCTCTCCCTCCCTGTCCCTCACCCAAAGTACGTAGTATTATTATATGTTCTATCTATTCCCAAAGTCCGTTGGAGTTGTCGCAACGACAAGCAATATCCTTGCATTTCTAAGAAAAAAAAGAGTGTAAAGTGGAATCTTCAATTGCATTGTGGACAGGATTGAATTCAGAGCCTCAAAAAATATTTTACATGCAAAATTAAATTATACTATTTGTCCAAAATTATACCACGTTTGATGTTTCGTGTATTGTAATCGTATTTATATGTTTAGTTTTTCAGTGTTTTTTGATTTGAATTAAAATAGAAATGCATTCATAAATCGTAATATTTGGTTAATTCTAATTTGCGACACTAATATGTAACACAAAATAAAAAGAGAAGAGTAAGGTCAGAGTATACAGAAAACGATTTCTATAGATAAATACACGTATTTTAAGATTACAGCAAAGTATCATAGTCGCATATCGTTTATTTAAATTATTTAAAATAACCGTTTAGATGCATATACACATCTAACAGAATAAACTGAAATATTACATTTCTTATTATCAGTGGCAAAAGCAGTAAGAGACGTATTGCATTTGCAAGACCGATGTCAACTTATCGAAATTAATTATTATGCAGATTGTTTTTGTTCTTCAAGTAACTTTGTACTGTTTTTGTTGGATATAGCTGAGTGAGTAATACTAGATAATTAACAAACTAAACTAACCTAATAATTGATATGTACCTACTATATATTTGCAAGCTTTTTTTATAATTCTGTGCATCGTCTGAGAACTCACGAAAAAAGTTTTGAAGAATACAATCAAACTTATTTTCCATGCCCACTTGCAGGAATGGTACCTAATGCTGGAACAAATTCAAGATATAATTCATACCTCAACATGTTGGTCAACAATACTAGAAGTAAGTATCCACAAAACCATTTTTAACGGTTTTACGATTGACTGATGTGACTACATTTTACACAGTAAGCATAAGTACATTTAACTTATTGATGTATTCATAGTGTATGAACTGCCCTCAGTAGACGGTAATAGGCTCACCTCTATTACACATAATTTTAAAACAACTGACAGTGTAGATGTTTACCTGGATACATAACATCTGTGTAAAATTGTTTTCATTGAGTCTACTAACTAGGATTACAAAGAAACATGTATTTAAACTATAATATTTTTAATATATTTTTTTTATTCCTGATAGCCTTTAACCACTATCTTACCTGATGATAAGTGATGATGTGGTCGCAGATGTTGTTCAGGCTAACCTAGAATTACTGGCTCTCAAGGACAGCTGCCGGAACACACCTTTAGGTGCTTGGCGACAGATTTTCTACTTGAGGGTGGTAGCTAGCCAGGCGGGCATTCGCAAAATGCCCTACCACCATGATATAACGACTGCCATCCTAGGACAACAACCGGGACCGACGGCTTAACGTGCCCTCCGAAGCACGGAAGCGCTCTGTAGTAATGTCACCAGCAGTCACCCATCTAACTCATGACCGCGGCGGACGTTGCTTAGCTTTGCTGATTGGTTCAGAATGGCTAAGCAAACTTCGCTACGAGCGCTTCAGAATAATCATCATAATAGGCTATTTTCATACCTATCTAAATAATGATAGGATTTTTATATATAAACATAGATAGACATACAGTTGAACCAAAAAAGCCTAGTAATGGCCTTTGAGAACAAATGGTGATAACTTGAAACAGCATTTTGTGTAAGGCGGCCAACCGTCCCGCATTCTGCGGGACTGTCCCGTAATGCGAGCTGTAGTCCCGCTTTGAAATAATTGATATAATAGTCCCGTAAAACGTTGAATGCGTCCCGCATGTCCCGCATGCCTAGGGCTGCCGTCCGTCCGGGTTTCCCCGGATTTGTCCTAGTTTAGAGGGCGTCCGGGGGGCGTCCGGTAAGGGGTTTCAAATAACTTTTGTGTCCGGGGAATCCGGATTGATTGAAATACAAGAAATTCAGTGAAACAAATCTGAGTTGAAAATTCATTCGTAAGCTGCATTCAAGTTAACTCCGGCGCCGCTGCAAAATCTACAACAACTTCCCCTGCGCCAGCCCCTCTCCCCATAAAGAAATGCCGATCATTCACTCACAGTTTTGCCGTTTTGAGGCATTTGGCGCTAGATCTAGAGCATTTCTAGGGTTTTTAGCGCTTTTTTCCCATTACCATACGCTAAAAACATCTAGTGAAATCTGGCGGAAAACATGATAACTTTGATATTAGTTGGCAACTGAAGTTATATTGTGCGTTTATTCGCTAGTCTCGCGGGAATGGACAAAGGAGAAAACTCACTAAACAAACACACTATTTCTTCTCTTATTGAAATAAAGTATAATTCTTAGGACCTGCGTTGCATTGACTTTTCCAAATGCCTGTTGGAAAAGAAAGAGATCACTTTGGTAAAAATTTGAATATCTGAAAAATACCGAAATAAGTAAAACTATTTAAATATTTTTATGTTTGCAATAACGCATGCTTTGCGGATTACTTACATTACAAAATTACAAATATACGAGAGGAAAAATTAAATTCATGTGCGAGATTCGAACCCGCGTCATCCATCCCTTCAGCCGGGGTATGCTCTGACCGACTGAGCTGACATGACAATGCTGATGAAAATTGTCACGATGCTAATTGTGTTTCGGGTTCGAATCTCGCACATGACTATAATTTTTCATTTCGTATATTTTATGGTTATGGGTACCTAATCTACGTAGCCGCACAAGATGACTTTAAAAAATGATACAATGCAGCTTGTAGTTTCTAGCTAATAGTTATTTTATCATTTATAAGACCAAAAATTATAATTTATTTCTAATTTGATGCCAAATAACACTGCGCCTCACTATTTTTATCACCAGATTGCCTCAAAAAGAGAAGAGTGACTAATTATATATGTAGCACTGTAGTTTTTGCACAAAGAAGCTGTATAAATGAAAAAAATATGAACTTTGACTTTATGGGTGTCCGGGAAAAAAACTCAATTTCACCCAAATGTCCGGGCTCTTAAAGATTTTGTCCAGCATCGGTGGTTTAGGTGATGGCACCCCTACGCATGCCTATTTTTCAACCACACACATGGAACATAACACGCCACCCACACACACGCACAAATAAGAAGAAGTACAGCACAGAACAATTGCAGAAGGAGGTATTTTTGAAAAAATCCAAAACACCGGAATATAATTAAAAAGTACTTGTCCATAATACCTTTGCTTACCAGGGATGAACGTGCCTACCGAAAGAGTATTTTTGTTGATAAATAATCTGTGGACGCCTGAAAAATCGTGGTAACACTACAGCTTTTCTTGTACTTAAATTTAATATGAACTGTTGTGAACAATTACTAAATAAACACCCAGAACTTATGAAAAAGCGTTTAAAAATACCGTTTTAAAATTAATGACTTAAGTAAGGTTTTTGTAAGAATTTGAAAATATGACTTACTTACGTAAGGATTTGAAAATATGATACAAAATGAAATATTATACAGACCAAGTGACGATCACGATTACAACGCTGGAAATAAATATAAAATAGCAGTGCCAGCAAAAAAACAAATAAAAGGTCCTTTTTAGATAATTGTGTGCGGATTATAATAAATTTCCCATACATATTACAACGCTCACAGAAGGAAAATTCAATTTGCTCGTAAAAACATTTTGATTAAGAAATCCTACTTACTAGGTACACCGTTTTTGATTACTTAAACGACAAAAATGCTTGGTCAAGTCCGCTTCTACCAAGCTATCGCCTGTCACCTACGTAATTTACAAATTTAAATTGTAATAATGTTATTATATAGTATATAGCACATTGTTAAAAAATGGCCTAAGTTTCTTGCCCGATCTTTTCGCAGTGGCTATATGCAATTTTTGTCTGCTGATTGTGGTAACACAATGTAGAACATTTCAATATTAAAATTTGTAATTGACCTTCTTAAGAGCGTCGTAAACGCCTAAATAAATGATTTTGACTTTGACTTTAACTTTTAGGTTTTTATGTCATTTTGGTAGGTACTAATAAAAGTTCACACATCGCATTCGCCCCAAACAAATGCCCTAACCGTATCTACCTACAAAAAGTCCCGCATTAAATTTTCAGAAAGTTGGCCGCCTTAATTTTGTGACTCCCGGCTTAGCAACAGCGATAAGACCAAAACGTCTGCCCAAACATAAAAGTAATTAAATTATTAAACATTACAATAATATTAGAAACAATAATATGCAAATTATATTTCTTTCCACAGCTACACCACTACGGCCTCCTGCAGTAAACCCCTAGCTTTGAAGACATGAATTACAATGTCTGCAGTTAGGACGTCCAAGTACATTTTCTGTGATATGACAATGCACTGCGAGGACTGTCCAGTCCTATTACATATAAGTATACAATTCCAATTAAAAATAATTGTCTAAAAAAACTATTGTAAAATTAGGTACCTAACTCTGCATTTAATTACTTCAATAGCATAATTATTATATGCACTGTGTTTGTATTACACCTATTTCTGTAAAAACTAGTTTTTACAGTCACTCTTTTGAGGATCTTTGTATAAATTGTAGTTAAAAAAGAAATATAGTTGTTAAATGAGGCAACAAATGATAATGTCACCATGTGTTTTGTAAAACACAATAGCCAGTGAATGTTTCGGATATCAACATATGATTATAATGTAAAGCATGGGCTGCGGGCAAACTTATGTGAGGGTATAGGGCATTGAACAAGCTTTTAAACCACTTTTGGGGTGATGAGTGGGCGGATAGTGGTACAGCCCGTATCACCCTTTTAGTTTTGTTGTACCGTGTTCTTATTAACGTATGATGATAGCTCGATGAATAAAATGCCAAACATTATTACACAATATTTAATATACAAGTTGACACCAAAGTTACACAAAACATATTAGAATTAGTTAGTTTTACACCAGAGTTATATTAATGCACAGTTAAAACGGTTAACATGGAAACATAAGACTGTTTGTGTAAAATACAAAGATTACATGTAAAAATACGCAGCGCAGTCGTTTATGTGTAACCGACCGAACACGTCACTGGCTGGTATTATGTGTGTTGCCAGTTGCCTTAAATTAATTGCCATAATAGCTAACTTAAATGTTACGTTCAGAAACATACAAAACAATATACTGTAAACGAAAACTAAAATGGTAGGAAAATATTCTTAATAATCAATTAATCATACAAAGTGAATTATACAAATAATGAAAATAAGGTGCGTAATAAACGCCACACCACCCCCCTACGGAGAAGGAAAAACAGATTTTAACAAAAATCAGGGTAATCCTTAAACTTAACATGTCTACCAGACCGAGTGGTATATGGCAGTTTCTTTGTTGTGGCGGTGGTAGTATTTGAAGGTGCAGTAACAGGCTTGGTAAGTTGTATAGGTGACGGAAGAGACTGTACCAGCTTTGAAATAGGCTCAGAAGAAGAAGGATGGCTAATAAAAGCTGGTTTGACGCGGTCCATGCTTACAACAACGCGTTTGCCCTTAATGTCCAAAGTCATCGTTTTTCCATCGCTGGCACGATTAACGACTTGGAAAGGACCCGTATAAGGCGGTTGTTAGGGGTGTCTGACAGTGTCATCCCGAAGAAAAACGTGAGACGTTGAGGAGAGATCCTTAAAAATGAAGGAAGAAGGTTGAGAGTGACGAGATGCAGGGATCGGGCGTACAGTCGACATGTGATGTCGGAGTTGCACGACAAAGTCTGCAGGGTCACTGATGGAGTCTGTTCCAGAAGTTGGAACAAACAGTTCACCGGGCAACCTAAGAGATTCTCCATAAACCATCTCGGCGGCTGTAGCTTTCAGGTCTTCCTTGAAAGCTGAACGCATGCCAAGAAGAACAAAAGGAAGCGAACGAACCCAGGAATCGCGGTGGCACATGAGAGCAGCCTTAAGTTGACGGTGAACACGCTCAATCATGCCATTAGCGCAAGGATGGTACGATGTCGTTCGGACTCGCTTAGTGGCAAAATGTGTCATCAGTCGGCGGAACAAATCAGACTCAAACTGAGTACCTTGATCTGTTGTTATGATTGATGGCACGCCAAAACGAGGAACCCATTCGCGAGTTAAAGTTTCAGCAACTTCCTCAGCGGTAATGGATTGCATTGGCCAAACTTCTGGCCATCTGGTGGCTCTATCTATGGCTGTTAAACAGTAACGATAGTCATTACATATCGGCAAGGGACCAATAATGTCAATATGAATATGGCTAAACCGACCAGAAGGTAAGTTGAAATTGCCTAGCGGAGCAGAATTGTGGCGCGTCACTTTGGCGTGTTGACACGCCTCACAAGTGCGAGCCCACTCCTTGCAATCTTTGTTGACAGAGAGCCAAACAAAGCGATCAGTAACGAGGCGGGTGGAAGCCCGTGCCCCGGGATGACTGAGTTCGCGAAGTTTGTTGAAGGCAGCTCTGCGAAAGGAAGAAGTTAAATATGGACGAGGCTTACCAGTCGATACGTCACAGGTGACAGAGATGTTTGTACCAGGAATTATGACTTTTGACAATTTCAGGCTAGAGCCTTGCTGTCGCAAGTCAGACAATTCTTGGTCAGTCTCTTGTGATGTGGCAAGAGCTTCGTAGTCTTCCTCGAGTGTGATTGCGTCGACACGAGACATTGCATCGGCAACGATGTTGTCCACACCTTTAATGTATTTTATATCAGTTGTAAATTAACTGATAAAAGACAATTGGTTTAATTGCGCGGGTGGCAGTTTTTCCCGACGTTGAATAAAAGCGTACAGCAGAGGCTTGTGGTCCGTGAAGATAGTCACGTGTTGTACCTCAAGAATACAACGGAAGTGCTGTACACTTTCATAAACCGCTAGTAACTCTCGGTAATAAGCTGGCCATTGCGATTTCTGCTCAGTCAATTTCTTGCTGAAGAACGCAAGGGGGAACCACTCGCCATCAACTTGCTGCTGGAGGCAGGAACCAATGTGGACGCTGGATGCGTCAGTAAACAAACCAAGTTGTGCATCGTTGATTGGATGTTGCAGTAGGGTGGCGCTGGACAGGCTCCTTTTGCAAGCTTCAAAATCATCAAGTAGCTCAGGTGACCATATAAATGGTTTGGCACCTTTGCCATTGGTTGCCACTACGGCATTGATCAGTGGAGCTTGAAACTGTGCTGCGTGCGGAATGAAACGACGATAATAGTTTATCATGCCGAGAAAACGACGTACGCCTTGAACGGTTTTAGGAGGGGGAAAATCCAGGATGGCTTGGACACGCTCTGGTGGTGGTCGAGTGCCTTCGGAACTGATGTGGTAACCGAGGAAAGTTACTTCACTGGCTCCAAAAACGCACTTGGAAGGGTTTATTACGACACCGTAGCCCCTTAAGCGCCCGAAAAGGATTCGCAGATGTTCGCAGTGATGAGTCTCGTCTACTGAGTAGACGAGGATATCATCGACATACGGAAAGCAGAAGTCAAGGCCTCGAGTGACCTCATCAATGAAACGCTGAAATGTCTGACCAGCATTTCGAAGACCAATATTCATGAAGGGGAATTCAAAAAGGCCAAATGGAGTGACGATGGCAGACTTGGCAACATCCTCTTCAAAGATTGGAATCTGATGATAGGCCTTCACCAGGTCGATGGTACTGAAGACCTTAGCTGAGGTTATGGGCATAATCATGAATGTGCCTGACTGGGTACCGATCCAGCACAGTCCTGGCATTCAAAGCGCGATAGTCACCACAAGGACGCCAGGTATTATCCTTTTTCGGAGCCATGTGCAAAGGAGATGACCAGGCACTTTTAGATGGTCTAGCAATACCAGCCTGAACCATATCTTCGAATTCCTTTTTGGCAGAGAGAAGTTTCTGAGGAGCCAAACGGCGAGGACGGCAGGAGATAGGCGGACCATCTGTTGTCTTAATGTAATGCACAGTGTTGTGCTTTACAGACCTGGGAAAACCAGGAGGACGAGTAATCTCTGAAAATTCTGCTAGCACATGTGCGAAGGCAGAATTTGAAGAAGCTACAGCCTTGACACTAGGTTGTTCGGAAGTTGCGGTAGTGGCGTGCGCTGAAAGGCTGGTAAGGCCATCAACTAACCGCTTGGTTCGGCAATCAGGCAGAAGATGGTAATGTGCCAAGAAATCTGAACCAATAATGGTGGTTGTGACGTCAGCAACGACGAACGACCACACGAAACTGCGCCGGAGACCAAAGTTGAGTGTCAAGTTGATGGTGCCATACGTCTTAATGCTGCTACCATTAGCTGCACTGAGCTCATAGTCGGAGGTTTTCCTCCGGTCTGAAAGCCAACAGCGAGGGTAACAACATAAATCAGAACCAGTGTCAATCAAAAATTGTCTTTTTGTGACACGATCCGTGATGAAAATACGGCGGCTGGAAAGTTGGCCAGCGGCGTCGCAGTCAGCTGCCGCCACTACTGACTGCTGTTGGAGTTTTCCACCTTCCAATTGCAAGGCGAAATACATTTGGTCGCCTTTTCACCAAAAGTCCTGTGATACCAGCACCGTTTCTTAGACTGGTCAGGAGTCGTACCTCGCGAAGACTGGTTAGACCTAGTACGAGAGCGTGTTGGTGAAGGTGAAGACAAGGCAGCTACTTGTCGACTGAGTTCCTCGACTATTTCCCATAACATGGCTAGCAGTGGTTCAGAAACAGCGGGCTGTGATGACTCAGTGGAAATAATATTTTCACAGCTAGTCTGGGCCTCATGGGCAGCGAAACGTGCTTGAAGTTCATCAGCCATAACGAATGATATAATATAGTACTCTATGTAAGGATAATAGTTTCCAAAGGATAATAGTTAATCCAGTTTATTCCAAACTTAATCTGCAACAAATATTACTGTGCTAAGGAAGAGACTAGTCCACCCACAACACAGGGTATCCTAGTGTGGGGGCTAGAGTGACATGTAGACAACTTTGTTAAAAAAAAATTATAGATACCTAGTAGGTAGGCAGTACATAGTAAAATATTCTTTGACTATCATTTTATGCAATGTTTTCCTTGATACTTATATTTGTACAACCTACCTAACTTAAATAAGTAAGTAAATATGTACCTAATAAGACTATATATATTTTTAAAGTTTTTGTCTATGTATGTTTAATATTCACTTTTTTTGAACAATAAAAATATTTATTATTATTATTCACGTAATTTATTTTACAACATAATTTTAAATTTTTTACGACATTCATATACAAAAAAATAAATATTATAAAAAACTTAAAACTAGGATGCCGCCGGCAGCGGGGTAGTGCCCAAGCTACCAGCGGTTAGGGCTGCAGAGAGAGGAACTTTCGGACAATGCGTGTCGTGTTGAGTATCACTGCCTTCTGTATCTGACCCTTGATCCAACCGTCTAGTGAGAGCCTCTTGAGGTGTTGGTCGAGGCTATTATTATTATTATTATATTATTATTATTATTATTATTTATTATAAATTACTATTATTATTATTATTATTATAATATGTGAAAATCAGATGTCACTCGATCATTCAAATAAACAAACAAAATATACTAACAAAACAAGAAAAATATTTTTCCAAAACTAAGGGAGTGGTGCGTTGACACAAATAAATATGATATAGGTACATACGATATACGCTAGACACACATTAGTAAAATTAATAGGTACCAAAAAGGCTGTAAATGTACACACAAAAATGACAAAATAAAAGTTTTAAATAGGTACAGTATAATAAAATGTTGTCAGAATGTGTAAATAAAATGTCCAATGCATCTACCATAAATCAAAGTATAAAATGTGTATAAACGTTACAAGAGACAAGATCTTAACCGTTAAACTAACACTCCCAAAAAGAAGTTACTAGTAAAAATAGAATATCAGCAGGTAGCATACTAATAGAAACTAGAAAAACAAGTATAGAGTTTGTAAAAACTTACACTTCTCCCATTACACTAAATAAACACCATGGGCAAAAAAAAAAACTTTTGTTATATATTTATTTTGTAAGATAAGTAATAATAAATAAATATGCATTTTGTACAGTACATACATCACATATTAGTAGTGATAACAGCGGGGGCTTGCCTAGTTCACGAGCTTAAACAACATTATCATTCACTTATGCATACACTGATAAGATATGTGATCGCTAGAGAGGTCTTTAGATGGTTTGAAAATACGATGCACACCAGTGCAGCCGGTACTCAGGTGACAGACGTACGTGGCGCGACGTGAGGCGTGTGGAAGAATGCAACCACTCCGGTGCGGCCGCAGCCACGCTAGATACCATTCAATATGTTTATAAGACTTTTTCGTCTGTGGAACGTGTTCCTTCCCTACAAGGCTTTGTTTAAATCACATCATTAATACAGCCTGATTATGTTTCTTACGTTTTGTCATTACTATCGATAGTTACTGTGACTGCTAAATAATTAGGTATATACATTTAAGTAATAAAAAAATAGGTCCTAGGTATGATTAAACCCACATCCCGGGTCAAGGCTAACTGAATGGCACTATGCCTGCTAGATAACAATAAGCTCATCCCCTATTTAAACATACCTGCCACCTCTCCGAGTAATACAGGCGTGACATGATTTTGTAAATCTAAGTTGTTACCTGCTTACAAAGCTTTTTCTCTAACAATGCTTAAATGATTGAAAAATATAATCTTTCCCGAAGATCCTGCATGCTTAGCAACCACATAGCCGCATATTTCATACAACTGAGAGAGCCGTTATTAAGATAAAATCATCATCATCATCATTGACACCCTGAAAATAAAATAAGGTAATATCGCGTAGTATAGTGGATGGCATTACGATTCTACACACTGAAATAATGGTACAAATAGTATAATAATTATACTATGAAATTTAACACTGATCGTAGACCTTACATATTATTCTATATTATCTATACCAGCAGTACCAGCTGTCCCATTCATGCATCCTTCACTTTGTTTGAACCGTGTATAACCTAATATATATATCCACAGGTTATGTATATATTAAGATTGTGATAAATAGTATAGCTCTCCGATAAATAGCTCTCGTATGTAGACTTAGAATTTAGAATATAGATCATAGAATTTTAAATTATTTTGAATTGGAAATAGAAATATGATTGAGATATGCAATACAAGTGCATAGTTAATAGATTTCGATTTAATTTGGTTTCGTGTAGCTCGCTACCTAAATGTTTAGATATGCAATCGGTCAAGTAGTCGTGTTTTTTGACTCAGGTAAATGATCAATTATGGCTGCAAAACAAAAAAATATTTTTACCCGGAGTAAACCTCTTATGAAGATTTATAGCGGGGTTGATGACGAAGGAAAAGAGGTAAGAAATTTGCCATAAACAACAGAAAGAATGCATTCCTTGCGTACCTATACTCCGATATCCTATAATATTCGTAAGTTAAATTGGCTATCACACAGGTAGAGGTTCGCGAAGACGCCGAGCAGCTCGTAAAATGGCATGAAATTTCCGATGCGCTTGTTGCTGCCGGTTATTACCGCGCACAGCTGCAGGGCCTTTCGGCGTTTGACAAAATTGTTGGAGGACTGACATGGTGCATAGAGCTATGTGATATTGATGTGGATGTCAGTTTGCTTTTTGAGGAGAACCTTACAATTGGCAAAAAGATGTAAGTTGAATTTGCTGTCCTTTATTGTAGCAAAGTTAAGTTATTTATATACCATATTATACCATAGGTATACAAGGTGTTTTCAGAAAATAACAGGAATTTTAAAATTTCGCAGATTTGGAGAGTCCAATTGTAATTTTTTTATTATGGCTTATATACTTACCCTGAAGCATGATAAAATGTCCATCTGTATTCATTGCTTACTTTGTCTGTAGCAGCCGCTAAGGTTAGATATGTTTTTATGAGCTTGGCGATTTTCGTTTTTTAAAAGAAATGGATCAAAAGAATATGTATAAAATTTTGCATAAAAAAAGAAATAAAATGTAACAAAGTGTGTGAAATGTTAACAAAAGCCTATGGTGAGTCTGTTGTGAATAGTTTACAAGAGCTATAACCGTTTCGAAGATGACCACAAAGACGTTGCCCTGGCCTCCAAATTCCCAGAAATGACTACATGTGACTTTTCCTATTTCCAAAAATAAAGAGAACCTTATAGTGCTGTCTTTTACAAGCATAGATGACATTGAAAGCGCTTTGCTGAAAGAATTTATGGCTATCCCAAAAATTTAGTTTGAGAAGTGTTTTGACAATTGGAAGAAGCACTGGCATAAGTGCATTATATCAAATGGGGACAATTTCAAAGGTGACAACTTTAATGTAGATAAACAAATATTTTTTTCAAAATAGGAAACTTCTTGTTATGTTTTGAACACACCTCGTATATCATGCATGCATATAGACATCATCAAAATAGTCTGATCATATTATTCCATATCCCATAATGTAGTGTGTCCACGGACCTCTAGGAGGTCAATACCTGAGAGGAAGTTTTTTTTGTGTGTTGACCATGTTTGTTTGCTTTTAATAAAATTGAACTTTTGACTGTGTTTTTTGTTTGATAGTTGAGTGGTTTTAGACCTGAATCTTAAATTCTAGGAAATAAGAGCAAATTGGTCAGATGATGAATCAGATAAATCTTAGAGATAAGTTTTATTTTGGTTTTATGGTTGATGCTTCTATTTCTGCATACCTTCTCGAGCCTCTTAAATGCCAATTAAGCCATCTGGGACCTTCTGATCACTTCATGCTATCAGTTGCTGTCATCACTGATTCGTGATCCCATATACACAAATCTGTGAATAATGTTCCAGGTCATGGAGCTTATTAGTTCGCCGGATGCCCCCCCCTGTCTACAAACATCAGTTTGGTTTTGCTCCTGTTAATGTGAAGACAATATTCTTGGCTGATAGTGCCTATTCTGGTCAAGAGTTCAGCCAGTTCAGTTTCAGAGGAACCTATAATCATGGTGTCATCAGCAAAGGCATTAGTAGGATCTTACCAAATTTGGTTAGGAAGGGGAGGAGGCTCGAGCGGGAAGGGGAGCGTTGATGCACTGTAAAGGGGCCCCTTAACCCTACTCCTGGGTTGCAAGTCCCAGGCCCCTCTAGCCTCTTCCTCTGCAACGCTATGGACCCAGCACCCCCACGGTGAATCCATGGAATGCTAAGTAATTCGTCTCTATTAGTGACTAGTGACATGATGTATTCTTGAACTGACGGAGAATTCAAGATATGTTAGTTGAGACTGAGAATCTAAAATTAAAATATTATATAAATTTTCAGTTTTATGAACAAGATATGTGCAACTTTTCATTTTCCTTTAAAAATATTATGACTATATAAATAATAACGAAATGCAACAAAACAACAATATATTGCTAGGAAAAATTATGAGTAAATGACACAACTATCTGGAGTAATAACATACAAACCATTTACATCATTAATATCACAAACTTGCTCCATAAGCAATTAATAGACAGACTTTAGTCAACTTTATATCAGGTAGACCTCAGGCATGTCCATCACAATCATATTAAAAAAATATCTATTTATTGAAATGTGCAGCCAAGAGCAACCATGCTCATGTGAAGATGAATTTGTGTTCTGTCTAGAAGAGGACTCACTTACATTTAAAGTTTTTTAAGGCATTATATATAATATAAGTAAATTAAAGCATTATGCTGCTGATAATAAAACGCAATTTCGCTCAAATTATCTCTTTTAGCTGGTGGCACGGTCTCGTGAAATGATGTTGTTTTATCTCTTTCGCACGAGTATCCCGAGGGATGCCAGATGTAACGTCTAAGCTTTGGCTAGTTGGCCCACATAAAAAATCACGCTCGCGTTATATGTAATATGTAACAGACGGTGTTGCGATGCATATAACAGGTGTGGCACGTGATTTTTTTACCACTTGTGACCATATAACCAGTGATGCGTGAAATTTTCCATGCCTAATTTGTATACACCGGCGACTTAAAAAAAAACTCCACATGAAAAAGTCTAACGGGGTCAAATTGTCCGATGTCGGTGGCCAGATCATTTCACATCCACGTGAGGTTGCCGTCAAATCGGTCGTCCAGAATATCCAATGTGATGCCATGAGGTGTGCGGCACGTAGCGCCGCCGCCACCCGTTGCCAAACCAAAAATCTCGTTGGAGTCCATAACATCCATTTTACCAACTTATTTTGGCCATTCAGGCCAAAATAAGTTGGTAACCATCGACCTATAACGCTCGCCGTTGAAGGTGGCCTGGCCGACGTCGTTTTCAAATAAATATCGACCCAGCTCAAAATCCATACCAAACAGTGACTTTTTTCGTGCTCACGAAGCTTGTGTGGATTGGTATCTATCTATCGTCCGAAATTCGATAATTTTGTTTGTTAACGTTTATCCCGAAATGGGCGTCATCGCTGCAGCTGATTTTTCGATGAAAATAAGGAATGTTGCCCGAACAGAACACCCATTATGATAAAACAATTTTATCATCTGCACTTGTGTTGAACGCTATTTCCGTCCATGGTGATTTGAAGCGCTCGTAGCGAAGTTTGCTTAGCCATTCTGAATCGATCAGCAAAGTTAAGCAACGTCCGCCGCGGTCAGGAGTTGGATGGGTGACCGCTGGTGACATTACTACTGAGCGCTTCCGTGCTTCGGAGGGCACGTTAAGCCGTCGGTCCCGGTTGTTTTCTTAGGATGGCAGTCGTTACAGCATGGTGGTAGGGCACTTTGCGAATGCCCGCCTGGCTAGCTACCACCCTCAAGTTGAAAATCTGTCGCCAAGCACCTAACGGTGTGTTCCGGCAGCTGTCCTTGAGAGCCAGTATTTCTAGGTTAGCCTGTACAACATCTTCGACCACATCATCACTTACCATCAGGTGAGATAGTGGTCAAAGGCTAACCTATTAGGCATAAAAAAAAAAAAAAAAGTGATTGTGATTCCAGTTAGTGCAAAAAATAATGAATAAATGCTATCCAATTTGATAGTAGATATGTATGTAGCTTCGACTTAGACAACAAATTGGTCGTTTCAGGTGCGTGCTCCCAGAGATGCCGCGGCGGACATCTGAACGATGTTATATTCCACACAATGGCATCGATAGGCCTTTCAAACGAGTTTAAAAAATTCTACGATATGTTAACACACACTTTGTTTTGACTTTGATTCCTATCACACTTGATGTTAAGAGATGATACAGTTGAAGATGTTGTTCATGCTAACTAAGAATTATCGACTTTTAAGAGCAGTTCCCGGAACACGCTGCGCCGTTAGGTCTTAAATGACAGATTTTACTAAAAAAAAATATCACACAAACTGCATGATGTGATTAATGAACTGCACAATAGACACTAGACGAACTAAATTTAATGGATGAACTACGAGTTAGACGAACACCGATTTGGTCAAACTGCGATTAAAACGATATGCGTTTTTAGGGTTCCGTCCGTACCCAAAGGGTAAAAACGGGACCCTATTACTGATACTTCGCTGTCCGTCCGTCCGTCTGTCACCAGGCTGTATCTCAAGAACGGTGATAGCTAGACAGTTGAAATTTTCACAGATGTATTTCTGTTGCCTATAACAACAAATACAAAAAGTTGGCCAAGTGCGACTCGCGCACGTTAAAACAAAATAGGTTAAATTATGAAGTCTAATGTTGTATAGCTAATGGTACGGAGCCTTTCGTGCGCGAGTCCGACTCGCACTTGGCCGATTTTTTTTTAATTGGACGCATTGCCTTATGGACGTACTACGTAATGGATGAACGACGGATGGACGAACTGTGATATGGACAAACAAATATCTATGGTTGCGGTCTGCGGATCGCAGTGTGAGATAGCAGTTCCTCAGATCCTAATATAATGAATACCTTCCGATATTTTACCTTTACTCGCCTTTTACGACATTATTGCAGAACATAGAAGCTTTAATTTTAGTCCAAGTCGGATAATAATTTTCATATTTACTTTATTAACAGTTAAAACTATCTCGCTATTAATATTTTCAGATCTCTAACTGAAAAAATTGTGAAAGTACTTCCAACAATGAAATGTCCATATATAATAGAACCACATCAGATCCAAGGCCTAGACTTCATAAATATATCTCCTCTGATTCAGTGGCTTATAAAATACTCAAGTGAGTTCAGAGAGGCTAAAGAAGATGAACTGCGGAAGTTTGCAGTCATGCAATTTGATAAGAGCCACATATTTGAGTCAGACCGGGAAAAGTTTGTACAAAAAGAGCAGCTATTGAAGAATTTATCTAGTGTACAGGTAATTTCATGTATTTTCAAATACATCAATAAAAATGTGCAAGAACGATAATACTGTACAGATCTCACATAGGTGAAATGAGGTCAGAAAAATGATGATAGCTGATCATAGTATATTAGGAACAAATAAGTATTGATATCTTGTGGCATTTCTTCATGGGATCGGACCGGAATACACCATAATAAATAAAAAAGAATGTGCAAAAATGATAATACCATACAGATTTCACATAGGTGAAATGAGGTCAGAAAAATGATGATAGCTGATCATAGTATATTAGGAACAAATAAATACTGATATCATGTGGTATTTCTTCATGGGATCACACCGGAATAGACCATAATTATATATTGTTAAGTACTTACATTTTTTTACTGCTGGCCTTTGACCACATATTTTTCATATTTAACAGAATTTATACAAACCATGCAGAGTCCGTAAAAGGAAAGGTGGACTACCAGCTAATGAGTTGGAACAAGTGAATGCAACACTTTCAGAATATGATCAGCGAACATTGTTACATGTTTCTACTAACAAAGAAGATACAAAGAAAGACGAGGGACTTGATTTCTTAGTAAGTTAACAAATTAATCTTACTATAACATCACTTATACTATAAATCAAATCAAATATGTAGTTTATTTTAAAATAGATATTAACAAAAATTATTAGAACATTTGGCGTGCAAGAAGCCATTTGCTTTTGGCTGTTCTTGGCAAATGTGAATACTATGTTAAAATTTTTTATTTTATTAATTTTGTTATTGTGACGGAACAAGCTCGAGGCACTGATGTTAAGCGGCTGCTTGATTTTTATACGGCGCCCGTCACATTTTGACATACAGTTGTTAAGTCTCATGTGCCTGTAATTTTTCTGCCTCTCACATACAGCTGCCGGAACACATCATTAGGTGCCAGGCGACCGATTTTCTACTTGAGGGTGGTAGCTAGCCAGGCGAGCATTCGCCAAAATGCCCTTCCACCTTGCGGTGAACCTCAAGCCGGCGGTGGGGTACGAAACAGGGACCTGTGGCACGGCAGTCCATAGCTATTAGCGCTCGGCCATCATTGCTTCAATATGTCTGTGATTCTGTAATAACGATTATGAACTGAAATAATCTATCGGTTTTATCGCGCTTGTATCAATGGTTTGGTAACTATTCTTAAAGATCATAGAACTCTTGAATTGGAAATAAAATATTCCTTATATTATCACGATAAGTCAGTGAACGCTAATGAACATGATTCTTTATGGTTACCTCAAAAACCGTAAGAATTAATGATTACCGTAAGAATTACGTATTTCAATGATACATTAAATTAATGAGATGAGTATTCAAAATTTTCATTACTTATTGCGGAAATGTTTTCCGAATCTCGCGTATTGCGATCAAAGTGCATATAGTTAGATGACCCTTCATCAAAACCAATAAATATATAAGGTGGATATTAATTCATCGACAATACTACGGGGGATGGTGTAGAATCGATAACTGAATGTGTTCCACTCATGTTTAATTTTCACATACCAAAAATCAGTATAACTATTTTCTAAGCGCGGCGCGTTGCCTTTTAGTATGATAGCGAGAACCGCGGTTTACTCCATTCTCACACGTACGATATATATATTTTATTTTCGCCACCATAAACATCACCAAAGTATCTTGAATTTGATATACCAATGATTTCCTAACCTAATGCAGTTTTATTTCAATTTTAACGGCAGCTATCCTGAACATGATTGTTTTAACATTAAGTTTGGATACTTTTTTGTTTATGTTAATTTGTGTTGCTTCATAGCAATGGTGGTGGTATTGTTAGTGCACACGCTGCTTACGCTGCCTTCGGTAGTGATTGTAATTTCATAAAAACTGTAGTTGATGACAATATATAAATATATATATATATATGTCTCTATATAGGTACTTAATTCTAATTATATAAAATGCTTTCGTTACAGTATGACTATGAAAAAACTCTAGCTGATCCTTCGAAAATAACTACGGAAGTAAGTAATGTTCACTTATTATCTATCTGTATGAATGATTAAAATCTTATCTTAAATCATCGTTTATCTATGTTTTAGCTCAGAGCTTCTGATACAATTTGATATTATGGCTGCAATCAAGATGTAACTGTTACTTTTGTACTTACATAATTATATTTGCCATTAACCCTTTAAAATTACACGCACCCAAATTTGGGCATTTATAAATAAAAAAATATTTATTTTGATCATCTATGATACGCAAGGACAATCCACCCGAAATTACATGAATATTATTTCGACAGTCTGTACTTATTTTTACAAACAGGGGCAGTTAATATTGCGAAATGTCCCTTCGCTATTCGATAACAATTAATTAGCATTCATCCATCCTTGCATATTATAACTTACTGTAATGCTAGTACTAATTTCTCTAAATCTGAATTATCTAATCATAAAATGCCTCGAGCATTTAATGATAGTGGCAAACTAATGGATAGTATTGCAACAGTAACAGCATCTACGGAATTGATTCTATGTACAGCTCTGTTGGACCATTTGTATAAGAAACTTTGAAAGTGGAAATGGATTTTTACAAGAATATATAATAAAGACATCGTTAAATATAAGTTTTAGAGATATAGGAAACAATATCAGGCACAGACCTCAATACGCAATTAGCTACACATACCGCGACTAGCAAACTATTGTTCTGGGCTACGATTATCAGTTTGTGTCATGCTTATTTCAGACGGACAGATATACAAAAGAACATGAAAACAAAATAGGCAGTGGTGAAACAAAGATTCACTATGCTGTACTACATTCAGAACTCACCGGAGAGGTGTCAAAAGAACTTGAGGAGAGTGAGAAAATAAAATATTCACAAGACGTGGACAAATTGACAAAAGCCGTGGATTCTTTAGAAAACGAAGTGAACACATGTAAAAGAGACCATGAAAGTAGAATGGAAGATGCTAAGAATAAATACACGGACATTCTTGGGAGGTTGAAAAGGATAACATATAAGTTGATGAAATCTGATGATTACAGGTATTATTCATCTGTTACTTATATCCCGCGTATCTATTCTGCAAAAGCAAAAAAAGTTCAAATGTACGACGTTTATTATACGCACGCACGGTTGGTGAGTTGAGTATAGAACGACTAATGCACAATGCAATGTTATTTGTTATTTTTATTGAGAGACAAGTGACACCCATAATTATATGACTTAATGGTAGGGCAGGTGATGATGCGGCGATAAAATATCAAAAGAGATAAATGTACGTAATACACATTTACATTTAGGAAATCAATTGATTATTAAGTGGCCTGTAAACGATCGAACATGCTGGTCAAACTTTATGTGTTTGACAAATTATTTGAACCTCTGGGGCCTCATTTGACACGTTTGTCAAACAACTTACTTGTTTGATGGAAACCTACGTGTTTGTCAAATATGTTTGGAGACGTGTCTGTGCGCGTCCAACGCAAAAACAAACGAACACGCTGGATAGGGTGCGAAACGGCGTGTTGTTTCAACATATTTGGAGGTGTGCGGCAGTGTTTATCAAATAAAATCTTTAGGATAAAGCTGATACTACGGGCAAGTTTGTCAAACTTCTTTGAAGTCTTGTTTGATCGTTAACTCTCTTGTGGTTTTTTGGTTAACAACTGATCTAAAGCAAATTTTTTGAAAACATGGTCCAATTGCAGGTACCAACTTAAGATGGCTTTTTATGCGAAAAACTGTTTAACTATAATAATCATACTGTAAACTAGCTTTATACGATCACTATTCATTATCATATTATGCATTCCTGTTCGAAAATGTGTTCTTATTGGTCTCTCTAATATTCTTGCACATTATTTTTTGCCTCTACCTGCGGGAAGTAGACGTAGCCCTTTTTATTCTGTTACGTAGCATTGAACTCGGTATGTAAAGTAATACAGCCCTATCCATCACGTGAGATTTAGGTCAAAAATGTATTTTATCACGAATAATTAATAAAAGCAAAAGAAGTGATAGATAGCTCCTTGACAGCTAGTGTCAGCCGATCAGGCTTTGAAAGTTAACCATCGTGGATGGGCATTTTAAAACACCTAGAGTGTACCAACAGCTGTTCTTGGTCCTCGAGAGCAGAGGAACTTATATGTTTGCTCTCGTACTACATTATTTCTAAACTGTTATATTTATTTGAATGGCTAATAAAGTTGCTATTTTTTTCAGTGATAAGAATGTCAAAGACTTTTATAAGTCGTTAAAAGAGCTGGCAAGAGAGAGAAATGAACTTTTGCAAGTGTTACAACATAGAGAAGGGGAACATAAAAAGTTACAGGATGAGCTAAGGTAAGTTTCCATGTAACTATTATATAAACAATGATTTATTTTCCTATTCCCCATCTATACATATGAGGCATGTTAAAATTATATGATTTATATTCAGGATAGTAATATAATTTTTACAAGGGTTTCGAAGTCTTGGTTGGTACCACCTCAGTGTCAGATATGTTGTCTCTCTCTGTCTGTCTTAGTTTAGTGTACAAGCAGTACTGTGTTTAAGAGTGAAGGGCACTGTGCAAAAGAAATTGCTGGGCGAATGACACATGAGAACTAATGCCTCGGTGTGATTAGCGCAGTGTACTGTTAATCTTGCGGGCGACTTCGTCGTTACATCGCTTCTTAATGTTGTATATATATGTTATTATTAACCTAACCCATCTTTTTAGCTTTTAACTCTTTTATGACATCAAATTTTTATATGTATTTTTTTGTAATTTTCTTAACAATGTAATATGGATCCCAGAGTCTGAAATATAGAGCTATTATTATTAACAACAGAAAAACATGTTTAGTAATCTGATATCTTCTTGGCTGATTTATCATATTATTATATAGTGTTAATTAATTAGAATTACAATAAATTCGGATTTTGATAAAAAAAAGTGTATTTGTATATAAGCGACAATACACACCGAAGTGGCAGCAGCCGGCAGCTCAAGTTTTTTGTTAAACCGTTTTCGATTTTATCTCTATCACTACGTGATGAAGAACTTAACAGTGATGGGCCACCCGCTGCGTCGCCGGCAGTCGCGCGTTTTATCCATTTCTTTCAAGCGATACTATGCATTGTAGTGATAGAAACAAAGTAGAAAATGGTTTGACTGTAAAACTACTAGCCGCTGCCTTTTCGGCGGGAATCGAGCCTTATGGTAAACTTGGAATAAAAAATGTAGATAGTTTAGGTCTTGGATTTACACATAGAATACTTTTCATCATGGTCATCATCACTATTCGTCATTGCCTAAGCGGGTGATACGGCGGGACGCAGATAGTATCATATAAAATTATCATATTATTTACCCATAATTTCAGAGTCGCACAAGACCCAAATACAGCAGTAAACGAAGACCAACCTTTGACTCCATCGGAAATGAAAGAATTCCAAGAGAGAGAGGAGAAACTGAAATCTTTTATAACAAATATCAGATTGGAGCTGGCCAAGTTAAACCGGGAAGTGTTGAAGTATACGGTGGCTATAGACGAGATACCCGGCACAGCTGAGCTTTTGCAGTACGAGAAGAGGTTTATGGAACTTTATAATCAAGGTAAACATTAACAGGAATAGTTTCGCCTTCTATGTAATGTAGCTTAAAACTAATTCTCTTTTCTTTGCTAATAGGCTAGTCTTTGACCACTTCATCAACTGTTTTTTTGCCTGATAGATTAGCCTTTGACTATTATCGTAAGTGACGATGTGGTCGGAGATGTTGTTCAGGCTATCCTAGAAATACTGGCTCTCAAGGACAGCTGCCGGATCACACCGTTAGGTACTTGGCGACATATTTCTCTACTTGAGGGTGGTAGCTAGCCGGGCTTGCTAATTCGCAAAATGCCCTACCACCATGCAAAAACAAAATTATTATAAAAGTGTGGATTATAACGAATTATATAAGCAAAAAAAATAATAAAGTATTCTGTGTAGGTACGAAAACTCGGTGCCAGTCCAAGGCATGATTGGCCAGATTTATTATATCTTTTCGTTTGTTTCAGTGGCGTCGAAGCACAAGGAAACAAAGCAGTATTATATATTTTACAATACGCTTTTAGAGGTTAAGTTGTACACATCGAAGGAACTAAGTTTGCTCAACTCCATATTAGATAATTATGAAGAGTGAGTACATATTTTATTACTTTATTATACATACTATCGAGTTAGCTCTATATTTACAAAGTGCTATCTCTATGAACGGACCAGTATGCCGTGCGCCTACTAGTCACACCTGCTTACATTTAACAGTTAGTAAATATCAAAAAGGCATATTTTTTTTTTTTTTTATTAGTAATACACAATATTTCATATAACTGTTTAATAAACAGAATAGCTACCGTCACAGCTACGGTTTACTACAGGAGACGCGCCTTTATCGGTCTGCGGGTGTACTGCCAACAATACCATTCCCAAGGAGCGTTGGCGTAAGAATGGCGGATAGTTATAAGACTGAAGACAGTTTTCTAATAACGTGCGTTAGTCTTTCAAATAACGTGCGGGTTGGTTTATTGTTTTTTTTACATAATTGATAGGCTAGCTTTTGACCACTATCTCACCTGATGGTAAGTGATGATGTGGTCGAAGATGTTGTTCAGGCTAACCTAGAATTACTGGCTCTCAAAGACAGCTGAAGGAAGACACCGTTAAGTTCTTGGCGACAAATCTTCTACTTGAGGTGATGGCTCCTAGCCACGTGGACATTATAAGATAGGATAGTCCTTTGCGTTGTTAGAGTCTATTCATATATGACAGGATAGTCCTGTCATATATGAATACACATGATTATATGATAGAATCATTTTTTGCTGATAGATAAGCCTTTGACCACAATCTCACGTGATGATAAGTGATGATGTGGTCGAAGGTGTTGACAGAATAGAATTACTGGCTCTCAAGGACAGTTGCCGGAACACACCTTTAGGGGCTTGGCGGACAGATTTTCTACCGGGTGGCCGCTAGCCATTAGGCGAGCATTCGCAAAATGCCCTACCACCATGTGGTGAAGCTCAAGACCGCGGCGGGATTCGAACCATGGACCTGCTGCGCGGCAGTCCATAGCCAAAGCCACTGAGCTATCACTGCTTCGAAAGATATATATTTATGTAATTATGACGGAACACGCACGAGGCCCAACCGCCTGATAAGTGGCCTGACCTCTGTCTATAACAGAAGCCATCTCCCTGAGTTGTTAAGACTCGTGCGCCTGTTATTTCAGAATTACTTACTGACTCTCAAAGACTGCTGCCGGAACACATTCTTGGTGACAGATTTTCTACTTGAGAGTGGTAGTGTGGTGGTGAGCATTCGCAAAACGCCCTCTTACCATGTGGAGAAGCTAAAGCCGGCGGCGGTTGTTGGTGATAGGCTAGCCTTTGACTACAATCTCACCCGATGGTAAGTGATGATGTGGTCAAAGGTGTTAAGGGCAGCTGCCGGAATACATCATTAGGTGCTTGGCGACAGATTTTCTACTCGAGGGTGGTTGCTAGCCAGGCGGGCATTCGCAAAATGCCTTACCACTATGCGGTGAAGCTCAAGCCCGCGGCGGGGGATTCGAACCATGGACCTGCGGCACGGCAGTCTATAGCTATTGCCGCTCGCCTATCATTGCTTAAATACTTCTTACTAGTACTAACTCTATTAATCATTCTTGTTCCAATTGACATCCTTTGTTTTGGTGGAAAAAACATATTGCATTGTACTGTCCTCACGTCAAATTATATAAATTTCGAGCAGTACATAGTTTTATCGAGAGTATTGAGAGATGACTTGATGTTATCTTTCGTTTTTTATTGCATGAAAATTAAAGTTGTTTTGGAATGGAAAGGTGATGGTTTGTTTAAATAATTTGTATACCTAGTGCTCACTCTAAAATTAAACTCAAAAACACATACTTTTCACTTCTCATTCTCGTAAAGTTTTTATTTATGCCCGATGTAAGCGGGCTTAAACCGGGTAATCTGTGCTAAAACTGATGTTTATGATCTAGTATTTAAATGTCTATTGTACAACTGTTCAACAAGTTTTTGTTTGTAATATAATATTGCACATAGGAAGTTTGCATGGTTATTTCATAATACCCATAGATCAGGGGTATTATTACCAGTAGACATACATTTTGTATAAACAATGACAACCAAAATATAACGTTGTTCAAATATCAGGTTTAAATTTAATTAAAGCTATATTACTTACAATATTATTGGATAATTTCATCAGAACTGAAATGAAAAGCCGAGTGCATAAAACCAATTTTTAGCCTTGACTTAAAATATTTTTAACGCTAAACGTCTCGACTAAAATGACTTGTTATATGCACTCGTTTTACATTCTACTATTGCTTATCGACGATATCTTTGTTATATATATATATATATATATATATACATATATGTCCTTAGTTTACTATGTAGATTTAGACGTAAAAGTATACATATCATCACTGGTATTAATTCTTATATCCTTCTTTCAGAGCCATGTCGTCACCCAGAAAAAGAGAAGAATTTATGACTCAGTTCGAATCCATAGTCGACTGGGTGAACCAAACCGTCAGGAAGGTAGAGGATAAATATAAGAACGAAAAAGAACAGAAGAATACACTTTACGGGGAATATTCGCGTTTGATGGAAGTACAGAGGCAGTATGCAGCTACCCTTAAGAAATTAGCTGAAGAAAGACAAAAATTTGGTGCGAGATGAGTCTTATTCTATCCAGTGACTTCGAAGAAACTCAGTGCAATCATTTTGACATTTTTTAATACTTGTATATTATTGTATATTAAGCATCTAGTCCTCACTCACAAATGTTGAATTTATACTTTTATATATGCATTCCATTTTATACACTCCCTCATGTGTTAAGACTGACCTGAAGCTTTTATATATCTATATGTAAAAGTATATCCTCACTCTGATAATAATATTGATTTAAATGAAAAATATTTGTTTTTATAATATTTTATTATTAATATAATACAATATTTCACAAAACTGTTTTATAAACAGAATATCCTTCGTCACAGATGCGGTTTGCTACATCTGACAGTATCCACACAATTTGGTATGGTGCTATTGAAATTGCAGGCTTAGGAGACTTCTTAACATCCTTGTAGGTGATGGGCGCAGTGCAGTTTGCCACTCGTGACGAACTGCATTTGTTATGGGCAGAGGGCACTGCCTAAAACCAGGTGGTCTCCGTGCTTGTTCCATCACGATTGTATAAAAAAATGGGCCACAACTCTCCTACAAATGATGCTATTTGCTGGTTCACAGCAGATCGCAACAGCATATTGCATTAAAAAGTGTGTCGAATGTAGATACCTTTTACAATGTAGACTATTGCCAAGAAACCCGCCCCTATTTACAGTAGGACCTATATATAAAATTTAGTAACTAGCAATGTAGGTGTTCTAACTTCTTCCGGGATATACTCGATTATTAGTATATTTTTGTTTTTTTAAATCCCGTTATCAGATTGTATATATGACATAAACACAAATACGTGTTTATATTTGTGAATGGAAAGTAATCAAATCAAAGTGTGACCACGTTGCCGTGTGTACTACTACTGTGTGTGTGTGTAGTGTGAGCCGCGTGCGTGTGCGCTTTGTGGCTGTGTGCGTGCGAGTGGCCGTGACCGTGAGAACTGGGGCTCGACTTCTTGTACATGGTGAAGGATACCAGCTCTCTGTTGGCGTTGGTCATCGCCATGGCGTGCGAGACGACGTCGTATCCGAATATCGCGTGGAGTCGGTTCACCACCACCAGCGTCAGCCCTTTGTGCGTCACTCGGACCACTTTCTCTTGGTCTGATGCTATCGCGATTGCCATGCCAAAGTTAGCGTTCAGCTCCTGTGTGAATTAAATCAGAGTAAGTACTAATAAAAAACTACAACCTCTAGCCCCTGTACTAGTACTAGCCCGTGGGGTGCCAGACTAGAATGTCACCCCCCCCCCCCCCCCCTCCCATCTCTACCCGTGAGTGTCGTAAGAGGCGACTAAGTGTAACACACCGGAAGGTGGACAGACTAATATGTCACACTGCGATCGCCTGACAAGCGTGAGGATTATGGCTAAACCCTCCATATTTGGGAAGCTGTGATCAGGGAAGGAGTGGACTAACTGGCTGATACAGTATAGTAAGTACTAATTATGTGGGATCCTTCGGTTGAGCCCATGGTGTGACGTCCCGGGTAAAATACTTGAAAGGTGGACAGCACACTTCGATCCTCTAGACGCCTGCCAAGTTTGGCGATTATGGCTAAAGCCCCTTAATAGGTGAGCCTGATTTCAGCAGTGGTCAATCCGGCTGATACAGTATACTTTTTAAGTATTTTTAATTCCACAAAAAAATAATCTTTTTTTTTATACCTGATAGGTTAGCCTTTGACCACTATCTCACCTGATGGTAAGTGTTGATGTGGTCGAAGATGTTGTTCAGGCCAACCTAGAATCGGTCCTACTTTACATTATACATGAATTACAATACTTAAGTATATATTTACTTGATGTATTATGTGATGATAAAGAAGTAAAAAACAAGTAGGCAGCAGTGTTTTACCTAAAGTTATTTATCTCGATCATAACGAGTATAGTTTAAGTACCTACAGACCTTGGGTAAATTCTTTGTGCAGACCGCTTAGAATACAAAAGCTGTCTGCTATTAGATGGAACGTACACTACATAGAATGATACTGACATACGTTATGTGCATACAAGTCATTTTAAATAGTATTTATCTAAAATAACCTATTCACTCAACATATAGGCTTTTGTGAACGCAAACACGTCATTGGGTGTAAATATGAACTAGATTCATATAAGTTATATCATGTGCAGTTACTTAAAGATTATTGTTTTGTTTTAATAATAAATTATTAAACTGAATATGAAAATTAACTAAGTACCATAGTACTTAGTTAATTTTCATATCACAGGTCAATCTATTTTTCACAGGTTTCTCAGTTACTTTGAAAAATTCGATCAGCATTTTCGCAGGTCTTACAACATGAAAATTGAATATGAAGTATAATTTGCATAATACCTTCCTGTATAGAATAGGAAGTAACGTATCTTACCAGTAAGTCTACTGGGAGTAAAATGTCCAATAGTCTTACTAGAAAGACTGCTGGGAATGGCTCCTAGTGACCATAAAATTACAGATTGTTTTGGACTTAATGTAATCTATACAGAAAGGTAGATAATATTCGAAATCTTAACCAATAAGAATATGTTTATTTTTGGCAAGTATTTCTAACTAATAAGATAAAACTCTAAAAATACTGCGCATGATTCGAAATCTTTAGCAATAAGAATAGTTTTATTTTTGGCAAGTATTTCTACCGTGTGCATAATGTGTTTTAGGTTACCTAAAACAGTATTTTTAAAGAGTTTTATCTTTACCTTTATCCATTTTAAAGAGTTCTCAATCAAGTTGTTTCTACTCAAAATACTAAATAAAGTACATATTATATTAACAGTATAAAAAATGGACATAAGAGTAATTCAGTTTTTTATTTTCGTATTTGTTGGCAACGAGATGCTAATTCTCAACTGGCCCTTATAAGGTAAGTCGAGACAAACATTTTGATGCCACTGTTTCAGTTCTTACCCACTATACTACCACTACCAAGCCACACCGCCAGAATTTTTTTTGGTATAAGACGCAGTATTATTATATGATAATAAGTATGAACGGCGGTCATTATCTTCAGTACCTACAACACCAGAGAGTTGAAATACAACACTATATAGGTACAGTAGGTAAAATAATACTTATTAAAAATACGTAGATGGTTATTCGGTTATCAGTAGTTCGATAATTTAGTCTGATCATCAGATTTCACGAACCGTGGGAGTAATACACACCTTCGTCAACCCCTGACGTGATTTAGAGGAGAAATAATGTTTTTTTCATTTAAGTAACTGTACGATTTATTATATTCTATGAAAAGAACCTAGATTAGATTTCACGAACCGTGGGAGTAATACACACCTTCGTCAACCCCTGACGTGATTTAGAGGAGAAATAATGTTTTTTTCATTTAAGTAACTGTACGATTTATTATATTCTATGAAAAGAACCTAGATTAAGTAAAACAATTAGGTGACTAGCAATACGTCTATTTTTCACAATGATTTTATATTTGTACCTACATTATTATGTATTTAACTTATTCCTCTAAGATATTAAATATAATTTGCATTATCTTCATACTGTATGTGCAATTGACTGAGTATAAATAAATACAGTACCTACCTACCAACCTATAAACGGTCATGAAAATATTCATTTAGCGACAACGCATACACGTAAGTAGATATGTACATTGAAGTGAGAAATGACAATGAATTACCCTAACTAAGGTCGCTCGTTCCTCACTCTTCAGTCCGAATACCGTCGCGCCTTCATCCTTGGACAGGTGCGGAGCGCTCAGGCTGCCCATCACCATGATGTACGGCATTCTGCAGTTACTAGCACTTACGAACTGTCACCGACAATAGAATCTCATTTTAACAAAGCGGTCGTCGAGCCCAACCTCAAACTAAGTTGGAGACAGAATACAGGCGGCGCGAGGTGGCGAGGCAAGCACGCGGCGGGCAGCGGTCGTCGGCGCCGACAGGTTACTTCGCCTGTGTGAGTAAACTCCGGCGCAGGTAGCGCTGCATACCATACGTGATACAAGTATAACTTAGTTCTGTCAATGTGTTTGTGCGATGTGACGTCGTGTCGTGTGTCACATGGCCTTCATGGGTGCTTGCTGGATGACTGCGCGCGCGCACGTTGTACGATGTAACGCTTCGCAGTCGGCACTGCCTAAGGCACTGAGCTCCCCGCGCACGCCTCCAATCAATTGTTATTGCAAATAATAACCATGCAAAAGCCACAGCTGAATGAAGGTTTCAATATGTTTTTATCACGCTACAATAGCAGGATCTTTATATAGATATTACTAAAAAGGTTAAAAAATAAAGCCTTCTTTATAAGTCCATATATCAATTTTATTGTTGTAGATTCATGTCTAATAGACGTTGCATGTCAAATAAACTTCAGAGGCAAACGAAACTAACGCAATCAATAATATTATTTAAATTGAGATATTATATCTATTTTACTGTTATTGGTGTCACAAATATCGCCTAAAATGAGTCATTCTATGAGCAGTCCACGAAATATACAACTTGGTAGGCACTGTCTCATTACTACTGTTTGTTTGCTAATATTTACCGTTGTTCATTAGATCCATAAATACGGTACTTATAACTTTATAAGTATGTAGGTACATCATAAATATGTATTGAAGTCCCGTGCTCCACCAGATGGAGAACCTAGGCCAAATCTATTTTCTATCACACCTTTTCTAGAGCATATGCATAGGTTCTGAGTACATACATAGGGGTAGGTACATACATTATCATTATTCATTATGCACGTTAGTCCATTGCACCGAGTCATCGATTTGTCTGCGCCTATGATCAATTTATGAAATAAGTCTGTCTGTTTTAAGCTTTTTCACAATGAATACTATGAAATTTTTTGGAACCTACCAAAGAAACTTAATCTCGATTTGGCTGGTATAGGTACTTATTCGCATTGAGGTTGTTCTATCCTATCTCACTAGACGTTGAGATTGAAGCTAGAATGGGAACTCGACGCCCAAGAACAGCTGATTAACTATGCCGCGCTGCGCCGTGAATCTCACTTAGCCTTGAAGGATAAAGTCTACAGCCTCTTGATAGTAGTATGTTGGCTGTGTTAACAGCCTCTGTAGGCTATCATCACTGCCTCAACCAAACTAAACTTCTTAAACTTTTTTTAAATGTTATCGCGTGCACCAGTCGTCATGTAGTGTGACCTTTATGTGATGCTCTCCTACCAGAATATACACTTGAAGAACAAGTTTTCATTGAGTAGGTAACTATAATTACAGCTTAAAAACTATATTATAAATCGGCAGTTAAGGTGCATAACGTAACAGAAATTTAAAATTCTTATAAGTTTAATTTTGAGGTAGACCGCGAAAAATAAAGGGTTTAAACCATTTTTGTTACGTAATATATGAAAAACACGGGTGTTTGAGCGTGAACTTACTATGAGTCGATATCGCTATCGACAATGTTTCGGTTTCTACCGGAAGCCTTCCTCAGGATTTTGAGTGTGGTACGTCCGCCGCGGTCGCGTCACGCTTCACACCTCAAACACCCGTGTTTTTCATATATTAGATATAAATATGAGCGTAAGTTTTTATAACATTTTTGTTACGGTTTTTGTATCAACTATCACGGTACATATTTTTTTTATTTAAATAAAAATATTTATTAGTACTCTACTCAATGAAAACATCGACTTCTTTGGCCAAAATCCACGTTGCTCCTAAACGATGACGACTTCGTTGCACGATGCCTTATATTTCCCTTGGTTGACTTATCAAAACTTTCAAGTACCTAGTCGGTAGCAAGATATCAACAAAAACCCTATGCTAGGGTGCTAAAATTCTATCCAATGGTATATATATGTTTTTTCTGCTGCATTCTCATGAATCGGTTCACCTATAAAGTAATTAAATTTATTTTATAGTTAAATTATTCGTTTTTCAACTTTAACAAAATATATCTGAATTTCAAGTTTTGTACTCGTTCCGCTTAAAACTTAGAGAAAGACCCGTAACATACGGACGGACAGATAGACGGCGGAGTATAATTTATAGGGCAAAATTTGCTCGTTAGCGTACGGGACTATAAAAAGCAATATAATATTACAGCGATAATATGTTGTTACACACTTATTATGTAAGTAAGTACATAATATGTATATCTAAGTAATACATTTGGGGTAAAATGATCATGAGTTACATTTTACTAATACCTACTTATGTGATAATTAATAGAATCAGACGTTACTTTGCGGAAATCTATATTCAATAATAACAAATATTTTAGGAAAGCACTTAACAACCTTGTATTGGGGTGGATGACGAGGGTTCGAATCCCGCACATGGCTATAATTTTTCCTTTCGTAATTTGTAACACTTAAAAAAAATTAAAATATATAGTGATAATTCCGCCTAACTTTTCTGCTAAACCGACGACGTAACATCATAAAAGATGTGGCTTTTGATGAGCCGGAAAACTTACAATGCGATTTCGATTCTACACGAAGCAAGGCCTCCAGATCTTGACTCTTCGAGCGCAAGATCGAGATCTCGTGCTTTAGATATTACGTACCTATGTGGTGGGTAGGATATGATTGGTAAAGCTATAATGAAGTACTCAGTAACATGTATGTTTCTCTCTTCAGTATTTGAGACATACCAAAAAGCTCGGCTGGTGTTTGTTCAGACGATGGCAGAACTAGCAACGAGAGCTACGAATGTTAAATGTCTAGAGAGTGCCGGAGTTTTGGGTAAGTATATAGAGTAGGTGTGTATTAGTTTACTTGCTTACCTAATTTTGGAATACGTCATATATAAATAAGTACATACCGTTGGTATCTGTAAATAGTTCTATTAGTAAATTATTCATAAATGTCAAAAAGATCTAAAATCGCGTCACCAGTGTGATAATGCTTAAAGTCACTATGACATATTTAATTTTAATACATATCTATGAACCAATCTATTGAATAAATTGTTGATGTTTTTAGAATGTACCTATTGGTAGGCTGAGCCGACCCAGAAAATATTGGAAACTGTCAATCGAACCCGCGCTTCAGATTGCGGCAACGCAACGGGCCGAGTTGACCGTGGATCGAATTGATTGCGGGTTGAGTTGACAAATTGGATCACGAAAGAAACTGATAGTGGTCAACTGAGCACACCAAATAGATCGGCAGCGGATGAATAGACCATGGGCTTATTAGACCAATAAAAGCTACTAAACCCGCGGGCTAAGCGGGATGTGGGCTGCGTTAACCATAGATCTGATGATCCAATCGATTGTGTCACCCGTCCGCAATGATGGTGACGGTCGAAAATATATAAAATTATTAAGTCACCTAGCTAAAGGCATATTTAATTAGCAAATTTATCTTTTATTTATCACACTAAAACAGAAAACTAATTGGCAGATCTTGATGAAATTAATGGGGCCAATTCGGAGGTTAAAGAATACAGTTATCAAAAAAAATATCATCAAGGTTGGATGAACCTGTAATGAGTTATTCGTGGTCCCTAAAATCCGTCCTCCCTAGTAAACATACTTAATGTTAAATGTAGGTTAATAGGTACTAGAATATTAAATTATTATACACAATTTTCTTAGTATGTATATAGGTATGTATATTTCCAGAGTTGCTGCGGCCACTGCTATCAGACACTTGCAGTACAGTCCGGCAATGCGCGGTGGTGGCGGCTGCTCGACTGGCCGAACATGACGAGGGGATTGCCCGGCAGATGCTCAATGGGGGCATGGTCACCATCACACTCGAAAACCTAAATAAATATAATGTGAGTAGGTACATTTCAAGCGCGGGAATGCTCTATCCTAACTATAACTCTTCTCGTGGAAGACGTAAGAGACGTAACAGCGAGGAATGAGACAGGGAGACATAATTTATTCTAAACTTTCACTAAAGCATACAACAGAAGGATGTTTACAAGTTTCAAAGTCTTAGACTAGAACCAAAATGGCATAAACCTATGGCTTCGCATCTATTACCTAAATCACTCAGCATCGCTTTTCCGTTGATATAGCCATTATGGCTTATGACGCTTCAAGGGACTCCCCTTGAAGAGCTCAGCTACCTCAATAAAGTTTCCTAGCAAGCGAGTCTTAAAATGTAGTAGGTAGGTGCATGCAACATGTCTGTCTTGCATGGTCGGCGTCTCTTATTTTGGGAAAGGCCTAATAGCGAACCCGGATGTATTTTCGGTTTGTAGGGTGTCTGCAATAGTTCATAGTATTTTAGTTGTGCAAGTCAAGGCATCAAGAAGGCGGATTCAACGCTACCTATGTTTGTTCCCATGGTCTGCATTGCAATATGTTGCGAATCACTTGAAGCATATTTATCCGAAATGCAGTAATTTTTACCAAATTTATTTGAACGAACGAAGCAACGAATTTATTATTGACTTTCTGTTGACTATTTGTGTGATATTTTCTGTATCTGTATTTTAGTACCTAAACAAGTAAAGGACTGCTTATGTCAATACATGGGCTGGTTTTTGGCCAACTTTCAATACTAATTTATAATTGTAATAAAAAATAAGGCCTGTACCTAATTAATAAGTATATTTTAATTATTATTATAACTTTGCAGGTTTACTACAAACGCTCTGCTCTTTATCTAATGCGGGCGGTTTCAAAGTGAGTGTGCCACGGTCATAAGCTCAGTGAAATAGGAGATAAGTGATAAATAAAGTACTTATACTGGAATTGCAGGCATAATGAAGAATTGGCAGGTGCAATCGTGAGACTTGGGGCACTGGAGCATATGGTGTCTTGCCTTGAGGACTTTGATACGCAGGTTAGTTACCTATATGTATAGCGAGAATATACTTAGGTTTATGCATCGAGCAAGTAACTCAAAGCTCGTTAATATTATGCAAGTCAGAGTTATCGAGTTAGATATATGCAATGTAGCTACGAGTAAGTATATATAGGTAAGTTTGCATTTACATTACATTTTTCGAATTTCCTCCTGGTGAACTAGTATAAGGTACTCAAGTATAAATTTTATCGCCAAGCATTTGTGTACCGGTAGCTATCCTTGAGAGCCACTTTCAATTGAAGGATAACCTCATTAAATCTTCGACTACACCATCACTTACCATCAGGTGAAACTGTAGTCAAAGGCTAGCCTGCCGGCAATAATAATAAGAAAAATATAACATCCTATTTATCGATACGATAATTTTGCAATTAGCTTTAAACTTGTTACTGATGACTGATGACGCAACCCTATACTTAAATTTAATATTTTTTAAATAAAAAATAATAATATTGTAATCTTAAGACTGGTTTGTATTGGTATGGTAGATCTTTTCCTCTCTAACCCCTTCACTTCTTTTCACAGCTCTGCTAGATTACAACACCCTTAACTTCCCCATATATGTATTATTGCTATTGACATTATTATTACTATACACTTTATTTAATGTAAAATTATGGACTATGTCTGAAATAAATTGAATTATATATAGGTAAAAGAAAACGCAGCCTGGGCTCTAGGATACATCGGAAAGCACAGTGAGCAGCTCGCAGGGCTCGTGGTAGACGCAGGGACACTTCCTTTACTGGTGCTGGCATTTCAAGAACCTGAAATGAGTCTCAAACAGGTACTATTAGATTATGTTAATTCTAGGTTAGCCTGAACAACATCTTCGACCACATCATCACATACCATCAGGTGAATAGAGGTGAAAGGCTAACCTATCAGGCATATAAAAAAAAAAAAATCTAAATATTCTATGTTCCTAGGTATATTTAAGTACTAGTAAGTACTCGTATATGTACATATTTCAAAGAAAAACTGATTTACCTACTTATCAAAGTTAATAAACTATGATTATCTTAGACCTTGGTTTTGAAGCGTTGATGCGCTGTAACTCCGTTGCGGTAGTGAGTCTCGACTGCTGATCAGGCTGGCATAGCATAGATTTAAATACTGCCTACGTCATAGGTTGTTAATCCTTCAGCTCTACAGCATGGCGGTGTAGACCCTACCATATAGAAGCATGCAAAATACTACATACATAATTAGTTATATCCAATTTGACCACGAGGAAGAACCCACATTTTGTCAAGTCGTCCGACTGTTGGGAAGCTCCACGACAGTCTATATTAACTTTGTAGTGTCACTGTCTTCGTTTTGCACGGAACTGCACTGCGCTGTATTACCACAGTATTGTACACTGTAATACAATATATATGATAGCCAAGCTAGCGCCTGTCACCTACGTAATGTAAATTAAGTATTGTAATAATTTTACTTTAAAGTATGTACTTACTTAACACATTGTTAAAAAACGTTTAAAAGAATAGCCCTGAGTTTCTTGCCCGTTCCTCTCGCAGTGGCTCTATATTTTTTGTTTGCTGAACGTGGCAGTACAATGTAGTATATTTCAATATTAAAATTTGTAATTGACCTTCATAAGTTATACACATTTTTAATGTAAATGTGAAATAAAAGTAGGAATTAAAAAGTCAAGTAATAAAAAAGTGTCACCTCAAAGCTGCTTCTTAAAATTTTCGTAATTTATATTCAAATGTGTACTTTAATCTATAGAAACATTTTTCAGCATGACACCGTGTCAAAGGATGCGCTATTTGTGCCTACCGGAGAACCTTACTGGCAATTAGCAAGTTAATCCAAGTTAAATGATTTTACAATTTCCAGATATCCGCCGGAGCTCTTGTGGACTTAGCCCAACACAAGCCCGAAGCAGTGGTCGATGCAGGTGCAATTTGCCACTTGGTTCATGGACTAGAGAACCAGGATCCTAAATTAAAGGTTTGCGTTTGTGCTGAGATATATTTACACTATAGCACTTCCACAACATTCGTAAAACAATAATAAATAAATATTTGATAAATCATTCCTTGAGTCGCGTTAGATATAGAAAAATTTTTGAAGCGCTCGTAGCGGAGCTTAAAATTATAGGTAGTTTTTAATCAATTAACCAAAGTTCGCTGTGATCATGACTTGGATGGTTAGATGGGACTGCTGGTGGTATTTATGTACTTACTATCGAGCGCTGCTCCGTGATTCACAGGGCACTTGGATACGCAGCCGAAACGGTCTCGGTCCCGATTGTTGTCTAGGATAGCACTCGTAATAGTATGGTGGTAGAGCATTTTGCGAATGCCCGCTCGGCGAGCTACCACTGTCAAGTAGAAAATCTGTCACCAAGCACCTGAAACGTTGTGTTCCGACACCTGTTATTCTAGGTTAGTCTGAACCACGTCTTCAACCGCCTGGCATCTCTTACCACCAGATGAGATAATGATCAAGGTTAGCCTGCTATATAAAAACTCAAACTCTATATATACCTAAAAACGCCAAGTGCGGCGGTTGATTTTTAAAGTTGTCCTTATACCCAAATTGAATTATTCATTAATGTCAGATTTACTTTACCTCTTAGGTGCCTGCTAGGTGATAAATGACGGGTACAAAAATGTAGTTTTAATGTGTTTGTTTTAGTGAGTTATGCTATTGCTATTATATTGTAGTGTTTGTTTTAGCGTAGCACACTGTGTGCACTCGGTGCTGTAGCAGGCGCGAGGTCCGAGCTGGCCGAGGCGGTGGTGGCGGGTGGGGCTCTGCCCCCAGCGCTGCTACATGCCGGCCACGATGCTGCGCCCGTGCGCCGGGCGGCGGCCTCGCTCATTAGGGATATCGTAAAGCATTCAGTCGATGTTAGACTTGATTACCATTGTTTATGATTAACTTTATTTAATAACACAATTTTAAACAAATACATAGGTAATTAAAACTAGATCTGTAACATATCCATTTTTTTCAACTGTGGGGTTATATATATACATACTTAATGACGCTAATCATCTCTCACTGTGTGTTCTCTTTCCATAAGCCTATACAGTTTAAAGCCTCGAGACCTGGCCTGCTACCAATAATCTACGACTAATACTTACTTTGCTGTTGCCTGGCCCAAATATGGAATAATGATCGATCAAGGATTAAATTACACATGCATTTACACACAAATTAAACTACACTCGGTTCCAAAAATAACGGGTCAGTCACATAAACCCGAATATCTCCCGAACTATGTATGCCATCCTAATGAAACGAAGACTGTTCAATTGAGAATTTAATTATACAGATAAAATATAAAATAAAACTTAGTTGCACCCACAATATTAATCTCTAAATTAAAAATAAAACTAAAGTAGTCATATTTTTCTTAAGATTACATTTTTTATATGATTGTTTTTTTGCTGTTTTTCATAACTTTCTTCATTTAATACTTTGTATTGCCTCCACGAGCTCTTCTGACATCTTCCAGGCGATTAGGCGTGCTGTACACCAAATTATGGAGCCGGTGCTGAGGAATACCTTCCCATTCCTCCACCAGTGCTTGTTTGAGCTCGGGAAGCGTGATTGGTGGGGGGTTTCGACTTTTCACGTATTTCTGAAGCTCGTCCCAGGCGTGCTCGATGGGGTTTAAGTCCGGGCTTCGCGCTGGCCACCGCATGAGTTCGATACCGACCTCTGCAAGGTAGTCATGTACAATTCTGGCGGTATGGGGACGCGCATTATCATGCATTAATATGCCATGCCGGTCCATCCTGGCCATGAAAGGACCTACATGTTCATTGAGGATCTCTTCCACGTACCTATCTGCATTTAGAGTTCCATTTTGAATGAGTACCAGCTCGGTGCGGGTTCTGTACACCAACTGCCTACCATCATGCTTATAAGACCAGGGGAGCGCTCCATCAAGCGTGTGTGGAGGAAAAAGTAGCGTACGGTGGAGTACAAGTTTGGGCTGGGATTTCTGCTGAGGCCCGCACCGAGCTGGTATATACTTATTCAAAATGGAACTCTAAATGCAGATAGTTACGTGGAAGAGATCCTCAATGAACATGTAGGTCCTTTCATGGCCAGGATGGACCGGCATGGCATATTAATGCATGATAATGCGCGTCCCCATACATCCAGAATTGTACATGACTACCTTGAAGAGGTCGGTATCGAACTCATGCGGTGGCCAGCGCGAAGCCCGGACTTAAACCCCATCGAGCACGCCTGGGACGAGCTTCAGAGATGCGTGAAAGGTCGAAACCCCCCACCAATCACGCTTCCCGAGCTCAAACAAGCACTGGGAAGGTATTCCTCAGCACCGGCTCCGAAATTTGGTGTACAGCATGCCTAATCGGCTGGAAGATGTCGGAAGAGCTCGTGGAGGCAATACAAAGTATTAAATGAAGAAAGTGATGAAAAACAGCAAAAAAACAATCATATAAAAAATGTAATCTTAAGAAAAATATGACTACTTTAGTTTTTTTTTTAATTTAGAGAATAATATTGTGGGTGCAACTAAGTTTTATTTTATTTTTTATCTGTATAATTAAATTCTCAATTGAACAGTCTTCGTTTCATTAGGATGGCATACGTAGTTCGGGAGATATTCGGGTTTATGTGACTGACCCGTTATTTTTGGAACCGAGTGTCATTATTAGGTATACATATTTTTAATATTGTGATGTATTTATTTTGTCACCCATAATTATATTGTGATGATTATCTTAGTATAATAAAAGTAAATTATTTTGAATAAATACATGGCTAGTACTCGATATTTTTCACAAATATTGTCTTATTGCTATATACAGCTAGCACAATTGGTGGTGAACACTGGCGGTTGCGGTCCGCTGGTAGAGCTCTTGTCTGAAACAGCGGGAGGAACGCGCGTGCCCGCGTGCATGGCACTGGGCTTTATCGCTGGTCAGTCTGACCAGCTCGCGATGGCCGTTATAGAATCGAAGGTATTGCCATTTTTTTTTGGAAGTGTAAAGATTAGTAGATGAACATGTGTAGGTGCTGGCGTTGTAGGATTCCTTAGAAATAGTATTTCTTGGCACACGGCGAAGACCTGAGAGTTTATAGTAGATAGATTCTGGTTCATAGTGTTCCTGCGAAGGGAACAAAATCTTTTCATTGCCTATAGAGCCTTACCACGAAAAAAGTAAGCATCATAGGCAAAAAAGAACTAAGTAATGCATGGAAGTGGAATCGAATCACGGATATCAGGGGATATAGCAAGGGAGCATAGAACGTGTAGTCAGCATGTGATAAATATGACTCTTTGTACGAGCGCCGGTTATGCGTACCGCTTCGTTGAATGTTGCGAACAATTTTCAGGCTGCTGCAGCGAAGAGTCAAGAAGCGAAATCCACGAGGTAGAACAACATTGCAGAGACAAATATTATGGCGAAAAATATTATATTTAAGTATTCAAAGGGTCGAGGGCTACTAAACTATTTATATAATTCATCTTTATGTAATCTTTTTTAAATATATTTATATTTTAAAATGTCAAAACTTCGGTTTTTCCCCAGATCAGATGCTCGCTTCACTTGCTCAGATCGTGCGTTGTGGTTTAGGGACGATAACCTGGGTAGCTTATTGTTTACAGGCGTATTGCTTTCGCTTGCCCCCTTAATACACCATAACGTTATAACGTACAGAAAACCGTTAGAAAACGGTAGATACTCACAACATATTTGTACCCAGGGTTTGCACAATTATAACCTCTATCTCCATTTAACCAGACATACCTACGGCAACGCGACACCGTTACACGGTACCTTGATTGGTACAAAGAGGTTTGCTGCTTCATTTATCAGACATACGGCCGAAGAGTGGCAGGCAATACATTACATAACATGTGTTAACTATAATCCGAATATAGGCACACAGATTCAGGCCATGGCATGATTCAGTTAGTGGAATGCATGCATTCATTGAATCTTGTTTCCTGTTACCTATAGGTATTACGAAGATGAAGGTTAAAATTGTGCAACTCCTGTGCACATATGTTGAATGTACCTACCTACCGTTTTTAACTAAGTTTTCTCTTAACGATATTTTTGACGAAAGAGTAAAAAGGTTTTTTCTGCGTGAGCCATCGTCGTCTGATGTCGGGTTGTATTTAGAGAAAAAATAAACATATTGTCACGTATTCCCTGAATAGGTATTCATAAGTGTCTAAGCATCCACGTTTAGCTAGTGATCTTTTAATCCCATTGTAATAGGGGGCGAGCATGTTGCCATCTACTGAGCTTACATATATGAAAAATCAGTTTCAGAGGTAATTGAGAAAACAGGATTATATTACACCCTAGTGATTTCCGCAGGCTATTCCAGCCCTAGTGGATATCCTGCAGAACAATGAAGCAGAAGATGCCGAGATATGCGCTGCCGCGTGGACGCTTGGCCATATCGCCAAGCACTCGCCGCAGCATAGCTTAGCCGTTGCGGTAGCTAATGCTTTCCCTAGATTATTACAGGTAAACAATCTGCAGTTTCATTGTATAACTTGCCTGGTACCTAATAGAGTTGAGAATTATTTTGTTTTTTTTTGGATTCCGGAGGGCGGAGGAATTGTGTAAGAATTTGTCGGGAATGGGCTGGGAGAGCCAGGAAAATTTTAATATAGGTAGTTACTGTACGAGTATGTAGCTTCAAGGAAGGAACACCGCATATTACAATACAAATATACTTACGGCCGTGCAGTCCATGGGTCCAATCCCTCCATGGATTTGAGCTTCATTACAAGCATGTTTGGGCATTTTGTGAATGCTCGCCTGGTCTGCTATCTCCCTCAAGTAGATAGTCTGCCACCAAGCCAACAGCAGACATGACATTGACAGTGTGTTCCGGCTGCCTCTCATGGCTTTACATTCTAGGCTTTGCATGGTAGAGAGTAGAGCCTTTTGAGAATGCTGAACAGAATATCTGTCACAAACATGAAGCTCCGTTTCATGGTCACAAGTAATATGCTCGCTAACCCTAGGTTTAGCCTGAATAACATCATCACTTACCACGGGTGAGATAGTATTCAAAAGCTAGTGTATAATTGTAAAGATATATGTTTTATCTTTACAATGATAGCTTTTGAAATTTACTAAAATTTTAAAAAAAGGTTCCTACAAGTATAATATACTATAGCTTTCGGGGCGCGGCTCCGCCCGCGCGTATGTCGGTTATCGCGCAAAACCATTAACCTCTTTTTGCGCAGTTGGATAAAAACTATCCTATGTTTTTTCCCGGGTCTCTAAAAAACTTGTATAAAAAACTATTTCCATACCAAATTTCATTCAAATCGGTTCAGTAGTTTTGGCGTGAAAGCGTAACAGACCAGAGTTACTTTCGCATTTATATATTAATAGTACTGATTGTTATTGGTAACCTACAACGTTCTTTTTTTGCATGTAATAAAAAAAGAAAAACCTTTAAATTGCATCAAAGAGGTTCGATAATATGCTCCCATAGAGAAAAGTAATTCACCGGCTCTGTTTGGTTTGGTTGGGTTGGGCACTTATTGGGCACGACAATTACTGCTACGAGCAGAGATTGGATAGGTAACATAATCTCCATGGTTCAAAAATCGATCCGATTCTCCACAGCACTAAAATATTATTTGCTGAGTGCACAGCATGTCAATTTGTAAACAGTATGTCTCCAATTATAACGTTAATCAACATTCGACTTTTTTTTCGCAATGTACAGTGTCCCCAGAAGTAGTGATATACTGAAGCTGGGAGGTACCTAGAGGGCTATCTGAATCACCCCCATGTATGTTACGCGATTTTTCGTATTATCGCAATTACGACTTTTTTTTAATTTTCACCTATCGCCGAGTACGATGAGATTTTTATTTATGGTGACGTGAATTACAATACGAAATACAAAATATTTATTTCAGTAAACTAAATCTAATTTACAGTTTATATGTTTATTGTTGAATGATTGCGGTAGATGCTTGATTTTTTTTGTGTGCTAATCTGCTAATATGATAGATAGGCCAATTCAGTATGGTAACATTTACTACCGATAGATCTTTCAATCGAACAAAAAAAATTAAATGCCAAGAAAGATAAAATTACCCAGTATGTCCACAACTTCAAGGGCCCTTAAAAAAATTTAATATCATAAAAAAATACCGTTTGGCTTTTAAAAACTTGCTTTATCAGGTAGCTACCCTGAAAATTTTATTTTATTATTCATAAGGCTTCAATCAAAAAAATTAAATCTAAATGTGGTAAATGCAAAATTTTAATTTACATGACGATTAATGCAAGCAAAGTAAAACCAATTACAAGGTGTTTAATTACGATAAATTTTCAAAATGGCCCACCTGTTGCTCAATGCAAGTGCGACATCGCGGGAAAATCGGAAAACGAAAATCGGCGGCAATCACTTTTAAAATTTTCTACGCGTCGATCTGCCCCTGTTAGAAGATGAAAAGGTGAAATATTAAAAAAAAAGTCATAACACCGAAAATACGATCGCGGAACATACATGGGGGTGATTCAGATAGCCCTCTAGGTCCTCTACCTCCCAGCTTCAGTATATCACTACTTCTTGGGACACCCTGTTTATATCACTTAATCAATAACAGGTTAATTCGTTTGTATAGAGAAGTTTTAGCCTCCATACAAAGTCCTGATTATGACCACCTCGGAGGTATCCTAAGAAGGTATTTTGTCATCCAGAATCCAGCACTTGACAAAGTTTGAACAAGATAGGTGCAGTAGAAGTACTTTAAGTCACGAATAGAAAATATGGCACCATACAGATACAAATATGTTAAATATACAAAAAAAAGTTATGGTGAAATGTAGACTAAGCTTGTATTAATGATTAGCGAGTTGCTTTTTAAATTAGTACTATATAGTTACTATTAATTTAAATACCTGCACATAATCTAATCTGGTAAATAAACCATAACTACTAAAAGACTGTCTATATGGTTTATTATCGCGTCATTTTACCTATGTGCCAGGCAGGGTCTTTTATATGCATTTAACAATAACATGTCGCCCATGCACAAAATGTTCATGGACGACAGTGATCTTATTCTATCCCATAAAGTAAAATAACAAAAAAGGTGGCATTTCTCGTTCTATGGCCGGCTGCCTCTATGATAGCGGTTCGCTTTGGTAAATTCCCATAGGCAGTATACCTTACAGTTAACAACAGACTTTTCTTACAACAAGGCTAATTTGTTATAGATGTCGCAAAAGTATAGTGTTTTATTTGTTAGTAACCTTGCATGTAAAAGTAGCATTTGTGTTTTCTCTGCTGCCTGAAAAGCTTAGGTTCAAGGTTTGAATCTTGGTTGTGGCAAATATATATTATAGCATATTGTTTTGTTTTTCTTGAGTAAAATTAACTAAATATCTTAACTATACAATACTATTATATTTATATGATATTAAGCAATAATAAAATATTATTATTACTTAATATCTTAACTGCATTAATACAGAATAGTTAATATAGTAACTTTAATATAAAACCATATCCGGTGTTACACATAAATATTATATCTTGCCAAGCCCCAAATTCTCAAGTTTCTATTTACTTCCTTTCAAAGAAAACATATCCTAAATGACAGAATGATTTTCATTAATGCCATAAATCTTTATATAATTTCCAGTTGTATACAAATCCAAAGTCATCGGCTGAAGTGAGAGCAAGAACTTCTTGTGCTCTAAAGCAGTCTCTTCAATGTTGCCTGCACAGACCTGCATTGGAACCTCTGTTACATGCAGCACCTGCATGTATACTCAAATATGTACTTGCACAGTATGCCAAGGTAAATATTTTTTGTGGAATATAAAAATTAATGAAGGTGTTAGAGATTAGACACCACACCATACCTCAATCGTGCAGGCAGTAATATAGGCAATATGGTATGTTTCATAGTAGTTAGAGTGATTATGTTTATTAAGATGAGTTAGTTTATTATTTAATTTTAGCAGTATAATTATTTCCTGGTTGTTATTTTTATGTTAAATATGTACTATTATTTTATTTTGTGAACGGATTAGTTAAATATTGAGTGTCCAAGACTGATCCAATTAATGTTAATATAAAACAGATTTTTTTCAACAACCAGTCTTTATAAATTCAATAAACTGGTCCATCATCGAGATTATCGTCTTCCTCATCATAATCATCACCATTATCAAAGAAATTATTGGCATAATCAGTTCCATCATCAATTTCATATTCTTGTTCTTGTTCATCTTCTACATCTTCTTCATTCTCAGCATTTTTTATACCATTCTCATCTTATAGTAATATAGGCAATATGGTATGTTTCATAGTAGTTAGAGTGATTATGTTTATTAAGATGAGTTAGTTTATTATTTAATTTTAGCAGTATAATTATTTCCTGGTTGTTATTTTTATGTTAAATATGTACTATTATATTATTTTGTCAACGGATTAGTTAAATATTGAGTGTCCAAGACTGATCCAATTAATGTTAATATAAAACAGATTTTTTTCAACAACCAGTCTTTATAAATTCAATAAACTGGTCCATCATCGAGATTATCGTCTTCCTCATCATAATCATCACCATTATCAAAGAAATTATTGGCATAATCAGTTCCATCATCAATTTCATATTCTTGTTCTTGTTCATCTTCTACATCTTCTTCTTCGTTCTCAGCATTTTTTATACCATTCTCATCTTCATTTGTCTCCATATTCTCATCAGTCTCTTGTGATTCTTTTTTCTCCAGTGTTTGGAGTTTTTTAGCAATATCTGCTGGGTCTTCAAGTTTACGTTTTCGCGCCACAACCCTAATTCTACTTGCTTGGGGCTTCAATTCACCTGGCATGTTTGCCCAAACGCAATCCAAGACTTTTCCTTTGTTTGCATCTTCAGTAAGCACTTTATACTTGTCGGAATATCTTTCGACACCATCGGTCCTTGCTTTCGCTTTGACAAACGCTGGGGAATCATGTAAATATTCAATGAACTGATCTTTGACAATAACCATATAGTCGGTAGCTGCGTCACAAGTAAGAGGCAGAGGTTTTGCTTCAATTTTAGGGAACAGTGGCGGTGGTGTTAAGATTTGTGGAGTGTTTTCTCCTCGACCCATACCTGCTAGTCCTAGTGCTTGCATTTGCTCATGAGTCAAGGAGAGGTTAGCTCCACGTCCTCTGCCTCTTCCAGCCATTTTGCTTATATTCTTTAGTTGCTAGTGTAAGGATAATACCCGTTTCATTCCTTTGGAATACTTATTTGTATGAATTTCGTATTCGTTTCAACATTTTTCACACAAATGCACGACGCCTACACTGCATGTACTGCTGCCTGATTTTTGTAAACAAACCATTTTTTGTTTGGTTTCGTAGATTGACATTAATTTGACAGTTGACACAAGCCTGAATGATTCTTAGACTGCGTTCGGAAACGACTGAATTCTTACAAGTGTAACACTTGTCAGCTTTATAAAGGGCGATGTACAATAAAATATGACATTAACTAATAATATTTAGTAATGTTATTTATTGCATACAGTTTGTATATTTATTCAATTCGATTATGAATGTTATTTATTATAGGATTAATATTTCAAGCATAATGTAAATAAAATTATTAATGAATAAATGAATTGAATCGTAATTTCTAAATGTAACAAAGGGAAAAGAACTAAAAATGCTTTATTAATTAGAAAATGCATTAGTTTTAAGCTTTAAATAATGAAGTTTTAAATTAAAATCTAATCCAACTCCAATTCGCTTGAGAAGTCGCTGTCATCTTCACTAACATGTATAGTAATATTATTGTCATTTATAGTATCTTTACAGATATCCCGGTCAAAGTCATAAACATTAAATAATAATCTATTTTGATTTTTCAACAACCTTCATCCAGTCATCTCTTCTGACATTTTCGCATGCTTCTTTTAAAAGCGTCATTCTTTTTTATGCCATACGGTGGAGAAGTATTATGGCGGGCTGCGTAACCTTTAATGTGAGCCCAGATTAGCTCAATGGTATTGTATTGGCAGTGGTATGGGGGAATTCGTAGAGCACGATGATCGTACTCCAGAGCCAGCTCATCTATTTCATATCATATAACATTTGCCGGCTTATGGTTATTGACTGATTTCATCAGCCCTGCTTTTAGCATTGCCAAGCCAAGCCACTAATTGTTTTCTTTTCTTTTCTATTAGGGTAGGTGCTTTATTTATTTGCAGGTATTGTTATGGGTCGTTATCACTTTTTCATCTTTCTTGAAATGTAACAACAAATTTTTGAATGTTTTGTTGGTCCCCAAACTTTTCTTTTTATTTTACATAACGCCCTCAGCTACGATGAATTGCTTTTGTGCAAAGAGTATAGTTACTCAGTTAAGTACTCCGCGAATGTTGGCGCACTTTTACACTAATGATGTAATCAAATAAAAGTAATAATTTTTAATAAAACTGTAACAGGTCCATTGCAAATATTACGAAAATATTTTTTGAGAGCACTCTGTAGCTGATACTGATGCCAAAACTTTTTTTTTATTTGTCTGTATGTCTGTCTGTATCCCGGCCGCGCTTCACTCCAAAACCACTGAATGGATTTAAATGAAACTTAGAACGATTCGAGTTCATACTACGAAGAAGGACATAGGACAGTTTTTATCCCGAGATTAAGCACGGTTCCCTAGGGAAAGGGGATGAAAGTCAAAATGTACACTTAGTTGTAATTTATTAACGCGTAGTCCGATTTCAATCATTCTTTTTTTGTCAGAATAGTGGTAATTTAATAATTGTCCCGTAGTAAATATTTCAAAGTCATCCGTTGTGGTTTTGTGGTTCAGAAATTACAGATATCACAACCTAAATAATTCGTTCCAAATAACTTGAACCGCGGAATGTTGAGGAACCCTTGAACGTAGCTGGCATTCGCACTTTATCATATAGGCATAATAGATATACTATATCAGCCGCATTGTCCACTGCTAAACTCACCCTCCAACACTATTTGAGAGAGTTTGCCATAATCCCCACACTTGGCAGGCGTCTTGGGGATAGCGGTGTGAAATATCAGTTCCTCAGAAAGCGCTGCTGCCTACTACGGGTAAAGATGGGGGGGGGGGACATTCCCAGCACCCCATGGGCAGCCCAGCACCCCACGGGCAGTCCAGCACCCTTATTTAGTTCTGCAAGCTTGCTACGATAAAACTCTAAAATCTGGAACATTCGCCACAATCAGTTTTTTTAACTACATATCTTTCTTTTGCCGGATACAGTGTACGGAAGTGCACAACTTTAGTACATTGTTATACAAGGGTCGAAAGGAATAAATTCCCATACGTACGAGGTATTAAGACTATAGTCCGAGTAGGAATTGATAATAGTAATTACACAACTTTAAACGGTTTAAATCGCGTATGTTTATTTTTCATTATTTTTGTCCCGACGCGACTTTTCAAACACTTTGCAGTGGTCGTGGTCACGGGGTAACTAATTGGATTTATTTTTCAAATGAGTTATTAAGAAATTATTTGGTCTAACGTCAGAATTTTTTTTATTAATCATAACGTAAAATACTAATACAAAGTCCAGAGGTATTGCAGATTTGTGTCGGTCATGAGATTTAATTAATTTGATAACAGGATCCCAAGCAGGTGGTACTTCCCAACCATCACCTCTACTGAAATTTGGGTACTTTTTGATTTCAATAGCCTCGCGTAACATTTTTGGCATAAACCGAGTCTCTCTGGCAAGGATTTGTGGTTTGTCGAACCGAATGTAGTGGTTGGGTTTGTCCTGGGCATGTTCACAAACCGTAGACTTGGTCGAGCGTATGTTCTTCATGTCAGCAATGTGTTCTTTTACCCGGTTACCAACGCTCATCTTTGTTTGCCCAATGTATGACAGCCCACATTCACAATCAAGTTTGTAAACACCTTGTGACTATTGCACTTAACAGGTTAATTAGTAATTACTGTCCCGTTTTCTAATACGGAACTCTAAAAATTACATGAAAATGTCAAGTTGCGCGAAAAGCTCTGCTTTATACATTATTGAAAATTTCAATAATATTGTTTCTTTTTCACATCTTACCATATTAATGTGTAAAGGTACTTTATTTCTTACATAAAGTTACCTACAAACAGATTGACTTTGATGTCACAAAATGGCTCAAATAGCGGCATCATCATCATGGCGTTGATTTTTCGCTGTCGTCTATACGGTTTTTTTTAAATATATTTTTGATTTTCTTCCTAGGTCTTCTGATTGTAGTACTTGATCATATAATAAGCGAGATATGAAGAAGAATATTTAGAATATCTACTTAGTTGTTGTAACGGGTACATCATATATTAGTTATATTAGTTGCGGGTAAAAGTAATTTATAATATTTTTTTACGGTTTCAGGGATAAAAGCATTATGTTTAATAAGTATTCAAGATAATACGTGCAATATCATTTTAAACTCGCGAATACCATGATCATATAGCATGTTTAACAAGCGCGATAAAATTCGTAGACGTCGGATTTTCACCTAAAGCGAACTTTTACATAAAAACAATTGCCGACTTAAATTACGTTATCCTATTGCAGTTGCGCACATGAGTGTACATACCATATACATGTATATATAATCTGCGGGTAATAAGGCAATAAGGCACTGATTGTGTGTTTTCCTTGTTTTAGATATTACCTAACGATGCCCGAGCTCGAAGACTATTTGTGACAACCGGAGCTTTAAAAAGAGTACAAGAAATTGATTCCGTTCCTGGTACTTCACTAAAAGAATATATAAACATCATCAACAGCTGTTTCCCTGAAGAAATCGTGCGGTTAGTTTATGTAGAAATATTTACCCCATCAATTACAGCTTACCTAACAATGAAACTGTAAAAATGTTTTGACTATAGAAACCTTTGACTAAAAATCGTCAGTTGATTTTCAACCAAAGTCGAATAATAACCGAATATTCGAGTAACCCAGTTTCGGTTTCCTATGTCCGGGCTAGCGTTTTTTAAATCAAGACTCGTAAGGAGATGATGCAGATGGTAGAGCGAATGAACATGGTCCTACAGGCAGTCTCCGAATATGGTGATGCCTATTCTTGATCAAGTTCTATGCTTAGAAGATCCAGGCGAGTGTATTAAGTGCTAAGAAGAGTCCTTTCAATATCCTTCCTGCCCTCCGAATTGCCTTTTGCGATGACCGCCCAACTTGAACTGGTATATTACAAAATTACGAAAGAAAATTATAGTCAAGTGATTCAAACCCGCGTCCATCCACCCCACTAGCCGGGGTATGCTCTGTTATACTTACACCTAAACTTCATATTTAGGTCACACATTGAATCTCTAGTCCTCTTTCTTAAGTCATATTTTGAGATACGAATATGTTGGCATCAAGTCGAAGTGGATGAAGTAAGTATGAAACCAACAAGTGATCTTATCTCACTCGCTCAAAACTTAACTACGTTAGTAGTACTGACATACCGAAGTATATGTTTTATTTGTTTCTTTTTTCTAGATATTATACGCCAGGCTACTCAGACTCGTTACTTGATCGAGTGGAAGCATACACACCTCAGGTATACGTTTAATTGTAACAAATACAAATTTAAAAATACTAAGTATGAGTAGATTTAATTAAACACGGCAGTTTATGCAACTGTCATATAATAGAGGGTATTAAAACATGAGTGTAGTTTTTTGAAACGAGTCGCAGGTGAGTTTCAAAATAAGATTACACTAGTGTTTTAATACCAAATTATATGCAGTTGCATACACTACTTTATTTAATATCATGGCTATAGGTAGCTACATTAAATAAAATGCAATATAAAAACTAGCGTGTTGCGCGTGCAGAGCGCTCACCACAGATAATGTGTACTTAAATTGAATTGAAACCTCCTTGGTCGGGACACATTGTACTTTAATAATTAAAAAAATGTTTTAAAGCATTGTTTTGTTGGGAGAATAATGATTTAATTTAATTTTTATAATAGAAGTATGTACCTACATAAAATATGCCAATAAAAGTCTGTATGTATTTCATTTCATAATTAGAATATTACCGAATGAGATTATATAAAATATTAAAATATACTATATTAATAATTATGTGTATGATAAAGTTGTGTTATTTTTTTCAGATTCCGGAGCTTTTTACCGATAGAGTGCCGAGTGATTGTCAGAGTGAATTATCAGTAGAACAGAATGCAAATTAATAGCTAGTATATTTTATAACCAATTTATTTAATAAAAGTTTTGTTTCATAATTCGTTGTTACCCTTCATTGCTAAGGGTCCACACAGTTTTTTGCACTTGAATCGTTCGCCCTCCGATTATGGTATTCTCTATCACCATTGACTGACTGCAAATCCTGTAACTGTATAAAGTAACGATTATTACCGTTGAGAAGAAGTCTTCTGTATCAAAGCATTGATAAGTATCACATCGGTAACTCATCCATGCATAAAGGATTCTTTACTTTATTACTACCGTACTTCTTTACTTTATTACTACCGTACTTCTTTACTTTATTACGATTTTGGCGATTTATAACATGTCAATTCGTCAATGGCAATTCACCCATAATGACGACGAATAGATAAACAATAAGTTGATACGTAAAACACTTTTTAACAACTTTTGTATTTGGGCATATTATTATATAATGTTGTCTTAGGTTTTCGCGATTTTTACACATAGTAATTAAACAACTTTGAACCGTTTAAAGTTGTTTAATTACCATATTATTGTATGTTCTATGTTTTGGGTGCAGTACCGTCTTCTAAAGGGCTGAAAATTAGTTTTTCTATGTAGAATGTTGCCCCGATCTAAAATTGATTTTTTGTGTACATATTCTAGTAGTGGAGGCGTTATCGTCAGACCTCTGAGTAGCGTATATATATAGTTGCCTGCAATAATAAGTAAGTATACACATTGTAATTTCCTAAATTGGGGCAGACTTCTGTTTCTCTCTATGTACACAGAAGTATCTTAAAGTCAAGACTAGTTTGATTTTTTACTCATATTTATGTCAACTTCGATTATTAAAATTTTGTGACATCACATTATTATGAAAATTACGAAGTGTATACTTGTTATTGCAGGCGACTGTACCAATAAATATTTTTCTTTACTTTCGTACGAAAGAATAGTATTAGATCTACCATGTCTGTCTGCTAAATGCTCATATTTTATCATTAGCTGGTCCAGCTATAAAATGATTATAATGACCAATAATAATAAAATATGCTTGCTACCACCCTCAACTAGAAATAAGTAGGTAAGTAATAAATACGTACCCATAATCTGATGAAGCTAGAATGTTCAACATTCTAATACCTTGTGTATCCACCTCATAGAAATCGTCATTAGGTTTAGTTGAAGGCAAAGCTAAACCTTTTACTACATTTTCCAAACTTGATATCTCCTTAATCGGTAGACCCTATACAAATAATAAATTATATTAAAATGTTTAAAAAGCCCAAGATTCGGACTACCTGCTCGTAAGAGAATGTCATTTTTGTCGTTTAAGTAATCATAAACTGTGTAGGTAGTAAGATTTCTTTATCAAAATGTTCTTCACGTGCAACTTGATTTTTTTTTCTGTGAGCGTTGTAAATGTTTGGGCACCTTATTATAAAACTGCACACAATTGCCTAAGAAGGACCTTTTAATTGTCTTTGCTAATCTAAAACCTGGCACCGCTATTTTATCTTTATTCCTAGTGTTATAATCGTGACTGTTTGATTTAAATTTACTAAATTTTTTACGAACATACATAATATTTACAAATATATACAGACTTGGACAGGTATATTTGGAGTCCTCCCTCACCCTTCGTGAGATTTGATAATGTGGTGAGAGATCATTCTCTAGTGAGATTTACCTTAATTTTTTTTTAATAATAAAATCTATTTGATACGTTGTATATTGATAGATATCCAGACTGGCAGGTTGACACGGCAAAGATTCTAAGTAAGGCCCCAATGCTTCACATAGGTTCTCCACCTAGGTAGACCTAGGAAGGACCAGTGTATCATCTATCAATATGGTCTGGTGAAATAAATACTAAGTTTGAAAATATTTTGTCTGTAATTTTCTAAATAGCGAATCGAGTCTTGAGATCTGTGAGATACTTGTCTGTATATAATAGTACTACAGCGTACAAATACACGAAATTACCTATTTGTAATCGGTATTTGACGAAATTTTACAAAGCTGTGTGAATATAATCATTGGGTATTTTATCTAGCAAAATGGACTAATTACTTATGGGGGGAAAATAATAGGAACGATTTAATTCCAATACTGGGTACATACCTACCTACCAGCCATGTCTTATATTTAACTACACTAAAAATAATTACATAATATTAATTATGTAATAATTTTTATATAATATAATATATAATATATAAATGAGGTGTAAATGAGTGTGAATAATTTACATTAATGAAGTGGTTATTTTGGAGCATCTAATAATTAAGGCAGGTAAACCCAAATGAAGCAAATGAAAACTCGGCTAACGCAACATATATTGTAGGTCACAGTGCTACGCTAGAACTAATAATTTAGGTAGTGCTTTATATTACGTCAAATTAAGATCATCCAACTTGACTCAAAGACAAAAGCCCCGTGGGACAATTTTTATAAGAAATTGTAAACATAATAATTCTTACCTGGATTTTACAAGAAGTAAATCCAATAGACTCCAATTCGATTACTAAAATATAACGCATTATTGCAACTTCCTCCAGAGCAAATAAAATAGATGACAGAAACTAGACCGTCAATTGATACACAATAATGATGCTATCATTTGTAGAGGATGTGGTTGCGACGTGATAAAACGAACACTAATAAAAATGAGTGGCTGGAATATGGCTAGGGACGACTAAACCAAATAAGTCAAACAGCAATCATACTTAGGTACTAATATTATAAACGCTAATGTTGTTGCATAGATGTATGTTATACTCTCACACAAAAACAATAGAATGGATTTTAATGAAACTATCTAGTATTAATATAAAAACAAAAAACAGCTAGTAGGTATTATTATAAATCAATACATAAGTCGTTTGATTCAACCTCATAAGTCAAAGCAGCTAATTTTAATTATAATTCTACAGCATAGAACTTAATATAATAATAATACGTATGTTATTATTATATTAAATACATATAATTTGAAAAAACACACTTATATGGCAGGAAATGTAAAATTCGAACCGTTCTTTTGCGCTTGTAAACAAGATTCGTACAAGCATTGTACAAAAAAAACCATTGTACATGATAACAGTCTTCAAGGGCTTATATAATATTGCTCGTATTATCTTACACAATCATTGGACACCAATCTTAAAACCAAAAATATAAAAAAATGCGTTTATCCGTGATAAATATTGAAAAACTATATCAGATATTGATGTTGTAACAACTCTTTCCAATCTCGCGTTTTACGTGCATTATGAAGTACAATAGTCAGACGATCTAACAACGAAACTAAAATATATTTAAATTTCCCGCCAGACGTCAGCATTGCCACAGAATAATGTCGAAATTTTTAGGCCACACTAAAATCGTCACTACTTCTACTACATACGAACCGCCTTTTAGGTGTAAAAGAAGAATACCCGGAAATATAAGTAAAAAATAGTTATTTGGTATACAAGAGTGCAAAGTTGCTTTTTAACCGCGTGTTCAATTTTGATGACCGAGCAAGCGAAGGATTCTAAAATCAATAGTAAGTAATAAAATTAAGTATTTCAATTAATAAAATAAGTTATTCAAGCAGTAAATAGGTATAATGTTTTTTTTAATTCACAAACTTAATGCACACGATGTTCTAAATTCAATTTACTTAGTCCTCTAGAGAATAAAAACGGATTTTCCATTCAGATATAGAAGATTAAAAATACTCTTTCCGAGATGGTGGGATGAAACAGGCATTTTTGATACTTTTTATTTTCTTCTTAAATAGAAATGTATAGTTTTCGTTTGTTTTTCTCCTGTACTAACCAAACTATACTGGTGGCGGACTTTGGAGTCTGCTACAGGAACTTCTAGAAGAGTGGAGTTTAACTTGCTAGAAGCATTTGAATGATGCTTATTCGTTAAGCCAAATAGTTTTGAAGCAGTGATGGCTCAGTGGCATTGAGGGCTTTTTGCGAATGTCCGCCTGGCTAGCGACCACCCTCAAATTGAAAATCTGTCGCCAAGCTCCTAACGGTGTGTTCCGGGAGCAGTCCCTGAGAGCCAGTGAAATTACAGGCACAATGAGACTTAACAACTTTGTCTCAATGTGACGAGCGCAGTGTAATTCGTCACTTGAACCATCTGTTATAGGCAGAGGTAACCGCTTAACACATCAGGTGGGCCTCGAGCTGTGTGCGTACTCCCAGCGGCAACATGTTGAAATACATGATTTGAGCTTAGCAGATATTTAGTGTATGAACTGGTGTAAATGTGTATGGTAGTTTTAAATTTGTGTGTCCAGCCATTCATAAGATACTTGCGAAAAACACTTTCCGCTGGGAGAACGTTCTCCCAGCGGAACTTTTTCGTCAAAACGGCCGCACGAAGAAAATAAGTATGCCATTAGAGTATACCGAGAGGTAAATGTGTGTGTTTAAATGAAATTTGTGTGTCGTAAGACTCTGAAGATATGCAAGATGCCGCTGGGGGAACGTTGGGCTGTTTGCTGGATATCCTAAACGGTTAAGCGCACAATTATGATTATTTTTACACAGGTCTCTATGAATTTGTGTGTAATGTTTGTGAAAACAGAATCCGAAAAAACATTACAATTTAGACAAAAAAAAATTAAACAAAAAATAAGGTTTTTAGGTTCTAGTGCTTAAAATAGATGTCTTCGAGATTAAATTTTCATGTCAATATGTGCCCTTTAGTAGCTTACAATATCTTGCCAAGTCTCATTTGTATAATATGAGTAGTTAATGAGTTTTGTTGAAAAAACCATGCCTAAATCACGCCCGTTTTCGCCATTGGGTTTGACGAGTTTTACAAAGGTTCGCAAATCAAAAGGTATCAAAACAATTAGTGCATTGATCCATTTATCTGCTCACAAAAGTTTAGCTCAAACCACTTAATAAATAAATGGATAGAGTTAAAAAACCCACAAGATACGAAACTAGTGATAAGCCGACCAAGTTTGAATGGTAACAAAAAAGCGGCCGCACAATATTAACTACTGATCTTCCAAATTTTATATTTTTCCAAAATATAAGTACTATTAAATCAGGTAAATAACTGAAATGCAGTGTATAATTCAAATTTTGGTAATGATTTGAAAAACAGATGTGTGTATTGGCACGGTAATGTTATCTATACAGTATTTCGACTTCATATAAACGGACGAATCGCGAGCTATACCTACGCTCCTCGATCTCGGTCTGCGCTCGGTACGCAGACAGACTCAGACAGTCGCGACTGTGCCGCAGTGACGAATGGACGGTGTTACTTTTTTAACAATAACCGCGTGATACTTTCAATTACAATAAGTTAACGTACATATTACATATTTAATATGACGAGTAGGATATATTGTGCTGTTTTTGGTTGCATGAATTCGTCAAAAACGCATCCAGAGATAACTTTTAGATAACCTGAAAACTGAAAGGTAATACTATAAAAATAATTTTACTTACTAGTAAGTAAACTGATTTTATAGTCTACATAGTTGACGGTACATAATGTGTGTCATTTTAATGGACAAGTATTTCTTTTAATCCCCCGAAAAAAAAACTCGATTAATAAAAAAAAGTTAATAGAGTAAAGGAAAGTGATTGACATGAGTGAAATAGGTAGTTATAAGCTATATATTAGAATGCGGATATTTTATACTTTAAAATTAATATTTTTCGGTCGAAAAAAAGTATATTGACAATCACAAAACTAAATGGAAACACAAAGTAGGCAAATGTAATTAAGGTGCTGGAGGCGCGTAGCCCTAGTATGCATTACCCCAGCAAGAAAATCACTTCTGGAATAAATTGAGTTCTACAAATAATTAGTGCCTTATACGCCGTAAATGTGCACCAAATAATAAATTTGTGCACTTTGCCGTTTTGTTGAAAAAAAGGAAAAACCAATTCTACTGGAGTAACGTTGTTCCAGCAGGAAAATTTTAATCTAATGATCGGAAAGAAAAATTAAGTATATGGACAGATAGCTTATATTTGTGCATAAATGTGCGCAAAAAATTAAATTTGTGCGTCGTAAGGTTTTCGAGATATTTCATTTCCTGCTGGAGTAACGTTTAGCAAAATCCATTTTCTCGAAAACCAATAATTGTGCGATCTTACAATAAAAGTATATTAGTAGCTCTTAATTTGTGCTTATTTGTGACACCATTAGGTTTTCAAAAATCTGTACCATTTTTACGTAATTATGCAATTACGAAAATAAAAAAAATATGTCTAGCGCTAAAACGAACAAACGGTTGTGCTCACTAAAAACGGTATTTGGTTCTTCTTGTAATTCCATTCATAAAAAGTAAACTTATTAGACAAAATATACACGCATTTATCAATAATATCAATATATGTCGCAACCGACAGTGTCATAATTAGACATCAAAATGCAAGAAATAGAATTAAATCAACATGTTTCAGTGTTGACCAACAATTAGTGCGTTTAATGAAAAACATATACTGAAAATTTCAGCTTCCTATGTAAAGTATTAAAGAAGATTTGAACAAAAAACTAAAACGAAGCGAGATTACTGGTTATCCGATCAAATTCGAAAGATAGCAAAAAAGCGACGGTTTCATACATATTGATGATCTTCTTAACTTTGCTGAACTAACAGGTGTACACATATTGTGCCTGGGTACATTGTGGCATAAAACTGTTAAGAAATTATTTATCGGCTTTTTATATTGAGTTTATATTAAAGGTTTTTTTATACGTAAGTACCGTGGTGTATCTATAGTTATTTATAGTTTACACAATAAAGAGTAGTACAAATTTATTCGGGTTACATTACTACATCAAACATTTTTATGAAATGAATGTATTTTTGGTATATTAATGGAGTTGTTTTTCATTAGTTGCTAGTCCAAAGACAAATTATTATTAGCTTTACGATTGTTAGATGATGCAATTAGTTAATCATATCACAGAATAAATAATAGTACATAGTTGTTATTGCTTCGTAGGTACATTCATTAAAATATCAACCATCTGTTCAACTTACCTTTACCTACGATTGCAACGAAGAAGTAGTCTGAAGTTCGCACAGCTATAAAATCATGGGAAACAGACTGATTGATATAGCACGGTAATGTTATCTATACAGTATTTCAACTTCATAGAAACGGAGTTATACCTACGCGCGTCGATCTCAGCCCGCGCTCAGTACGCAGACAGTCGCGACTGCGTCGCAGTGACGAATGGACTGTGTGTAATTTTCTTTAACGAAAAATAAGTTCATGTACATACTTCATATGACGAATAGGATATATTGTGCTGTTTTTGTTGAATGATTTCGTCAATAACGCATCCAGAGATAACTTTTTTTAGATTACCTGGAAACTCTGAAAGGTAAGACTATAAAATGAATATACTTACTAGTAGGTAGGTTACCTATAATAACATACAAAAAAATATAAATAATGTAAGCATAAACCTGCATTTTCATTTGATATCTTATAAGTTGCCTGAGCGTAGGAATATACAACAAAAAAAATATTTCGTCAAAATAAAAATCTAAACTATACCTATTATGAAAATATACACAAATTCCTCTTTAAGTATTTTATGTGTGACTGTACGGACAAGAGCTTCCATTAATACTACTTATTAAAGAAGATCATCAATATGTATGAAACCGTCGCTTTTTTGCTATCTTTCGAATTTGATCGGATTACCAGTAATCTCGCTTCGTTTTAGTTTTTTGTTCAAATCTTCTTTAATACTTTACATAGGAAGCTGAAATTTTCAGTATATATTTTTCATTAAACGCACTAATTGTTGGTTAACACTGAAACATGTTGAGTTAATTCTATTTCTTGCATTTTGATGTCTAATTATGACACTGTCGGTTGCGACATATATTGATATTATTGATAAATGCGTGTATATTTTGTTTAATAAGTTTACTTTTTATGAATGGAATTACAAGAAGAACCAAATACCGTTTTTAGTGAGTACAACCGTTTGTTCGTTTTAGCGCTAGACATATTTTTTTTATTTTCGTAATTGCATAATTACGTAAAAATGGTACAGATTTTTGAAAACCTAATGGTGTCACAAATAAGCACAAATTAAGAGCTACTAATATACTTTTATTGTAAGATCGCACAATTATTGGTTTTCGAGAAAATGGATTTTGCTAAACGTTACTCCAGCAGGAAATGAAATATCTCGAAAACCTTACGACGCACAAATTTAATTTTTTGCGCACATTTATGCACAAATATAAGCTATCTGTCCATATACTTAATTTTTCTTTCCGATCATTAGATTAAAATTTTCCTGCTGGAACAACGTTACTCCAGCAGAATTGGTTTTTCCTTTTTTTCAACAAAACGGCAAAGTGCACAAATTTATTATTTAGTGCACATTTACAGCGTATAAGGCACTAATTATTTGTACAACTCAATTTATTCCAGAAGTGATTTTCTTGCTGGGGTAATGCATACTAGCCCTATCGCATGTTTAAGTACAGCGCGGCTGTAGGTAGTTATTTCAACGACAGAGCCGAGTTAAAATACTGTATAGATAACATTACTCATATTATACAAATGAGACTTGGCAAGATATTGTAAACTACTAAAGGGCACATATTGACGTGAAAATTTAGTCTCGAAGACATCTATTTTAAGCACTAGAACCTCACGCTAATTCCCACGCAAATAAAAATAACATATATTATAAATAGAATATATTACATACCTACCCTTTTATTTATTGAGCGGGAATATAAGTAAAAACTAGTTGAATAATTGTGTACGCAAATGTACCAGCCGCATAACAATATAATTCTATTTATTTTGGAAGACTAGCACTTTATATTGTGCGGCCGCTTTTTTGTTACCATTCAAACTTGGTCGGCTTATCACTAGTTTCGTATCTTGTGGGTTTTTTAACTTTATCTCTTTATTTATTAAGTGTTTTGAGCTAAACTTTTGTGTGCAGATAAATGGATCAATGCACTAATTGTTGTGATACCTTTTGATTTGCGAACCTTTGTAAAACTCGTCAAACCCAATGGCGAAAACGGGCGTGATTTAGGCATGGTTTTTTCAACAAAACTCATTAACTACTCATATTATACAAATGAGACTTGGCAAGATATTGTAAGCTACTAAAGGGCACATATTGACATGAAAAATTAATCTCGAAGACATCTATTTTAAGCACTAGCACCTAAAACCCTTATTTTTTGTTTAATTTTTTTTTGTCTAAATTGTAATGTTTTTTCGGATTCTGTTTTCACAAACATTACACACAAATTCATAGAGACCTGTGTAAAAATAATCATAATTGTGCGCTTAACCGTTTAGGATATCCAGCAAACAGCCCAACGTTCCCCCAGCGGCATCTTGCATATCTTCAGAGTCTTACGACACACAAATTTCATTTAAACACACACATTTACCTCTCGGTATACTCTAATTATTGGTATACTTCTTTTCTTCGTGCGGCCGTTTTGACGAAAAAGTGCCGCTGGGAGAACGTTCTCCCAGCGGAAAGTGTTTTTCGCAAGTATCTTATGAATGGCTGGACACACAAATTTAAAACTACCATACACATTTACACCAGTTCATACACTAAATATCTGCTAAGCTCAAATCATGTATTTCAACATGTTGCCGCTGGGAGTACGCACACCCTCGAGCTCGTTCCGTCACAATAACATTAAAAAAAAGCATTTTGATCGTGTCGCACCGACCAAGCGCTCATACTTACATTTATTTGTCTTCGCTTTCATAAGTGGTGTCGAGTTAGTTCTGGGGATCTCACTACTGGAACTCCTAGAACCGAGTTAAACTTTTCTTATTTGGTCTCGCTTTCACCTTTCCATATTTAAGAGACATGAGCTATTGAGTTTTACCTTTTCTGGGTTCCTATGATGGTGAATTATTATGAAGACCATTACTGGATCTCCGAAATGTGTTGTGCCAGTGGTATAGAGTTCGGGTCCTAGATTCAACTGTAACTCCGAGATAGAGTGCTTAATGGTACTTATTGTCTTTTTCTACTTGATCAAGAATAAAACTACTAGCAATACATAACATCAAGTTTCCATTGTGCCCGTTCCAAAATTATTGATGCCTCGTTTTTGGTGTAAATGGTTGGTACATACAGTAAAACAATTATTATTTTTAACATTTTTATTGTTGGTTTTATTATGGTCAGTAAAAATTAATAATGTATGGCTCCAGACGTTAAACCAGATTAGCAAAATATCAGAAGTACAGTCATGTCGCAAGAAAGACACTGTATAGCCATCGCCGACAAATAAATATCCGTCACTGGGGCGGGACCACCATCTCCGATTGGGCTCAAAATTTACAAAAAGTTAGTGCTCCATTAATGCTACACCGTCATATCTTAAAATAGTTGTTCATCTTTTGATCACGACAAAACAAAGCAATTTTTTTACAATTGTAACTGCGTCGATCAAATAACATACATATCCTAATTACATACCGTTTTGAGACAGGAATTACTGTTACTGTGTACTAATTACGTTCTATAACCAGGAGCTCACGAAGGTACAGGCGTCAAACATAACATTTGACGATTCCTATTATAACAAGAGGAAATAGTTTTGTCGTCGTCAATTAACATTTCTTTACTCATTATTTGTTTAAGTGGGCAGTTATTATTTGGTGTGTGCAGACTCTAAACACCGGGCTGACGAGGAGTCTATGTAGAATTGACTCACGAGTGCACGTTTCTTATAATAATATAGACTACTGAGGTAGGCCACGATGAGTGCATCTTAAGACGGTCAATTGGTGCATCATCAACAACTATTTAATTACTTACTGACCAATCGGGTGGACAACTCCAGGTGGTCGGTTGGGAACGCGGAATTTAATGGCATGACTTATTTTTATATTTTGCATCCATAAAAAAATATTTAAACGGAGTAAAAAGATGAATAATTGTACCTTTGGGTGTGAATTAGTTTCTGAAGTAGTAGAGTAAATTTTTTGTACTTCCAGTGTATGGATGTTTGAAATTCGAATCACTTCCTCTTTCGTCTACAAAACAGATCTTTTAGTGCTGGATAGGTGAAAAATCTTTTATGCTAGTTCGATATGATAAGAATCTGGTAGGTATTATGATAAAATGCAGAAACTATTATGTTTGTCCATTAACATTTTGTTTGTGAATACAAATTCTGTTATCTGCTGTTTTTGAATCTCATATTAAGCTCCATATACATCCTACAGGTTTTATCAAAATGTATTCTAAAGTAACCTTTTCATGCGCTTTAACGCACTACAGTCAGGCCCGTGACGCGCATTGTACGTGTGAGATCGCGCGCCGCCGTTGACCATGTGCCGGCGCGCGTGAGCAGCAGGTACCACTATTTTTTTCAGCGGAGCAACTTCCTAGTCTTCCTTATTGACGACTGCATATCTTTTTAACCTGAAACAGAAAAAAATATCTTAAATTTTGTCTTCATTTTCCTCAGTTATAGAGATGACTGTAAATTTATCAGATTATTTTCGTCTTCAAAGAGTTCAAGATATATGCTTGTCTATTTTATATTCATCATTTTCATCTATATATAAATGCAGGCGTCAAGCAATATAACGAGAATACACCTGTCGGTAATACCTCCTGGTTACTGTTTAAAAGTGCTTCTATCCTTAATTAATATTTGTTGTATATACCCAGGGTAACACAATTATGTAATATTAAATTATCACTGTTATAGCGTGAATTTGAGCTGTGTCAAGGTAGCAGTTGGTGAAGTGTTTTTGATATTCTTTTATAATATTAATTTATTTATTTAATAATATTATAATCGCCATATTTTCTATAAACAATATCTACTTTTCCTTTAAGAATATCCGCGATGGGGTAGACAACAACGGCTTACAAATAACTATTTTCACTAACACATTTATTTTAAAAAATCTGCATGTTAGTTCTTTTTGAACTATCTCATGAAAGAGACTTCTATAATAATCCTCTTTGTATGAAGACGAAAATAAGGCTCTAAATAAGTAGTTCTATACTACTCAGAGAGAGTATAATAAACAGACGAGTTGCTGTGCATCAGCGTTGCCAAAATGTTACTTTTGACTTACTTATGTTACTTCCATGTTACATAACTCAAAATGTTACTTTTATGTAACTTTTGGATTTTAAAATTACTAAAATAATAATTTTAGTTATTATTATTTTTTATATAAGACGTACGTAAAAGATTTTGATGATTCTTCCAAGTACAAATACAAATCAAAGTATTAATTAATAGGATTCAAAATACCAATACTTAGTATTTAATGAAACAGTACCAATTAGTAATTTGATTATTGATAACTGAAAAACATTTTGCTATGAGAACTTAATTTGAAAATGTAATAAAAATATTATTAACTTTTTTTTATATTATGTTAAATAAATTATTACAACAAAATTAATATACTGTGTTTCCATTTCATTAATTAATGCAGAATGATAGGTAAAATGCACCAAATTTTAGTATTTTAAGGAATTTTATACTTGAACACTAAGAGTTTCGGTTTCAGCCGAAATGAAACTACGGCCGCATATTCAGTTTCGGTTTCCGCCGGAAAACCAGTTTCGCTCGGACTTTAACAAAAATTTATTGAAACAATAGTTAGCATATTTATGTAATTTGATACAAAAACAATTGATAAAGTGTGATAACTGGAACAGACTAAGCACTGAAACGATACCTGATTTGATGGCTACCAAAGCAAATATAAAAAACGCTATAAAATTTGAGCCATCAAAAGCAATGAAGCATGAAACATAAATTATAATAAGAGTAGTTAGTGAAGGTACTAACCGCATAATAAAATAACCTTTAAATATCACCTATAACATGCTTTCATGACTTATTTGACTATATTAAAGTGATGTTCTTTAAGGTTCAAGTTCAAATTAGCAACTCCACTGTACCTAATTGTATTAGGTTATGATAACGTTTTAAAAAAATGATTTGTAGTAGAAAAGTAATTTGTAGTGGAGCTATTGAAAAATATTTTGGTATTGGTTGGTTACTTACACATTATTAATTGTATTTATTTTTCAGGTTCCTTGGAAACGTAACAAATGAAATAAAGTCTCTATTATAGGATTAGTTTCGTTTTCTACATTAAATAAGAAGATGTTACTTTTTACGTGAAAATGTTACTTTTTGAGCTGCCTCATGTTACTTTTGGCTATAGGTCACTGGCAACACTGCTGTGCATTACATTTTAAAGCCGTTGTGCTTACCTCTTCGAGGATATACAATGTTATGGCTCTAAATAAGTAATTGTATACTACTCAGAGAAAGTATAATAATCAGTGAGAGTTGCTGCACATTATATTTTAAAGCTGTTGTGCTTACCTCTTCGAGGATATACAATGTTATGGCTCTAAATAAGTAATTGTATACTACTCAGAAAAAGTATAATAATCAGTGAGAGTTGCTGCACATTATATTTTAAAGCTGTTGTGCTTACCTCTTCGAGGATATACAATGATTAGGCTCTCAATAAGTAGTTGTATACAACTCAGTGAGAGTATAATAATCAGACAGTGTTGCTGCACATTATATTGTGCTTACCTCTTCGCGGATATACAATAATTTCGTTCTATGCAGGCGAGTAACTGTCCCTACACCACACCTAAGTGCGTTCAGCACAACTGGTATGTTTAGTCTTTTCTATTACTTTTCGTCTCAGTACTATTACCTTTAATGCACATATCCTCCTTTACATATTCTATCCATATCTTCATGCCACTCGGATGTTTAAAAAGAATAGACACAGTTTCTTGCCCAGTTCTCGCAGTGGCTCTATAAAATTTTTATGCTGAATTTCGCAATAAAATATTCACCACTTTTCCACTTCATACATCCGCTATTAAAAACTTGCATACTTCAACTGGTTTACCATGTTTTGACAGATTTTCCTTTCTACTTGCTACTTTGTCACTCACCTCTTGCACCACACCAATGCTGACTTGACTTCTTACCAACTCTCTATTACACTAATTTATATCATTCTTATGTCTCAAAATATAATTTCAAACTCTACATACATATTTATGATTAAGGTTATGAAGAACCAACAAAGACACTTATAAATAACATGCTATGTTATGATGATTTACGAAATAAAGTAAAATGAAACATACCGGCAGGTAAAAAAACAGTGATGCTTTGTGTACAGGATACATTTTTCATCATTCATTTCAGCACACCATGTAGGGATCTGGAAATATGAGAAAATAATTGCAATTACGATAGCAATTTGGAATAATGAAGGAGTATTTTATAGAAGCATTAATTCAGAAGTTACCATACCATAACATCCCCATGGTTTAGTAAGCCAGGGATAACTTAGTAATTCATCATGAAATTTATTTTGTATATTTTAAACTAGTTTAACAACATTGAAAAAAATTATAAATTACCTTTGTCGAGATTGCTGCTTGATATTGTTCTTATATGTGTAACATCTCCATCTGCAGAAAACGAAAAGGTTGTATTAAAACACTCCATTATATAATATGCAAATTATGTATTAGCACAATTTAAACTATGCGTTTTTTCAGTTGTTACCATACCATATTTTCCCCACGACTTAGTGAGACAGGGATAACAGTATTTCATCATATTAGATAATGACTTCAATTTGTGAAAAATATCAATCCAAAAGTTTAGTTTTATATACATACTAACATATACATTTGATATTAACAGAACGAAAATTATACCTTCAGAAATATCTATATTCAGCCTTCTCCTCACTGCCCGTATCGTATGTTAAATTGTGCACGCACACATATTTTCTTCTTCTACACCGCTCTTTGTTGTGACGATGGAATCTGTAATAATTAAATTAAATGAGACATTGACAGAAAATTACAAAATAAAGCCTTTGGATTTTTATTTGTTTCAGATGTTACCATAATACCATATTTTCCCCACGGTTTAGTGAGACAGGGATAACTAAGTATATTCATCATTATCTTTAGATATTTATATGCTTGATAAACTTTTCTTCACTACTAAAATTATGTTAAATAAGAGACAAATTACTAAGCATTCCATGGATTCACCGTGCGGGTGCCGAGTCCATAGCGTTGCAGAGGAAGATGCTATCAGATATCACCGAACATATATCGAAGGTACATAAAACACTTACCAATGATTTTTCTTGTGTTTCCAACCGAGTGCAATTCCTGAAATGAAATAAATGAATTGTATCAATTATTATGTTAAGAGAGTAAATAACTGATATACTAGGTTTAAATGATTGATCAGTTTAGATTTATCATCAAAATTATATGATATATGCTTGTTTATACCATCATTTCAAGTAAATCATTTGGACTTGTTTTTTAAATTATGTATTAGTTAAATATTACAGATTGACAAAATGTTAAGCAACTAAATTTATGCTTGTTTATACCATCATCCCAAGGAAAACATAAGGACTTGTTTTTTAATTTTAAAATAAAGAACACTTGTTTAAATCAATTAACCACATCATCACTTGCCATAAAGGTGAGTAAGTGAAAGGGTATTTATTCTATTGGCAATAAATAAAATAGTCATCTATCAAATAATTTATTGCTATTACTAACCTTTTTGATACCATGGTTGTTGCGATAACAAGGACTGTTCTGTAATAGAAAAATAAAAAAAGTTAATTTAAGCAGATTGCAATGTATAAATTAACTTAGTTTATTACAAAATCAGTTAAGCGGTAAGTTTGAAATCACTGAAGTTCATACGAACGAGACTATTATTTTAAATTCATCATTGAAGTAAATTAAGACTTGTTTTAGAAATTAATTTGTTAAATATTACATATTGACAAAATGTTAAACCACCAAATTTATGCTTGTGTATACCAACATTCCAAGGAAAGCATTTGGACTTGTTTGTTAAAATTGTGTATTAGTTAAATATTACAGATTGATAAAATGTTAAACAACCAAATTTAAAGGAAACAAACTTTTCTTTTTAACTACTTAATTCATTATTTTAATATTGGTTGTGTGTACATTTATTCTTCAGAATAGTAACTGGGGCTTGGAAAACCTGTCCTCAGAGGATTAGTAACAGTTTGCAGCATAATGACTTAACAAGAATGTAATATAATATGTAGCTCACCATCTATATCAGTGCAGAAGCGGAAGTTCTTCTGTAACTTAAAATCTGCATTATCAAAGTGAAATCTGCAATTAAATTAATAATCTGATATTAATCACAAAATTCTGTTTTATAAAAAGATTATCCATTTTTTTTATCTTATCAGTAAATCGATCAACATTTTAATTCAGACTGGGGCGATATATATATCATCATTGAAAATTATTAAAATAAATATATACATGCATACAACTATAGTTTATTACCTGAATTTTAAAGCTCTTGCCTTGTTTTTTATGACAAAGATGACTCTTCTAAATCCTGAAAATGAAATGGGACTATATTAACTAAAACCAAAAAACACTCCTTATTTAAAACTTAGTTTTAAAACTTCAGAATTTATCAATCATCAGAGAATCAGACAGGGGCGATACTTTTTAACATCATTAACATAATCAAGTTACATAGGATTTTTACAACAGTTATATTTAATAATATTACATACATACCTCAGTATTATGGAGCTGCTCTTCATTTCTTTTCTAATGTATATTCTTTAAAATTATGCTGAAGTTGGAGCACCCTAGAAATAATAATGGCAACTTTAGATCTTTCCAATTGGATGTTGAATTAGTGGAAAAACAGTGATCCTAATGCGACACTGCTTAACTACAACGAAAATAGTACAGCTGTTATACTTTATCTATGTATGAGAAGAAATTACAATACACGTCAACATTCCCTAAAGAATTATATAATTTATTGTTTCAAACATATTGTTATGTTTGAAACAATAAATTATCTAATAATAACATGTCTTTTGGCTGCCTAGGCACCTATTGATATAAAATGTCACCCTCAACCCTTAGATATGCGACTATTAGAACCGCAAATCTTACACAGAGTGTGATAATGTTCCTATCCAGAGTCACACATGTCAGTTGTAGCAAGACACGCATCGGCTTTGGTAGGGTTCTAAGCCCTATCTACCATACATTCAAATTCATCTTCAATAAATCCCACGAGCTAACAAATCAAAATCCCTTACATAGCTGAGACTCTAGATTCTTGGGACACATGCTTAAGTCACATTGTAATAATGAGACACACAACATACCTGTTAACAGTACTTCAGTCAAGCAACAAGCGCGATGCATGTTCAGTACTTCATCAGTTAGCATAATCAATCCATCCGCGTTTTGTTCTGGAAAACAAAATACATTTTTAAATTTTTAACAAATCAACAGAGGTTTTATAATATTAATTTACTTACAAATTTTACTAAAATAATATATAATTTTATTTTTGCATTAACACATGCTCCATGGATTACATCACAGAGGAAAAATGATTAAGTCATGCGGGTCCCTCACACAACTAGATATTTTCTCTTGTAATTTTGTAATATGGGATTACTCATATAGATAGTCGGATCTGACTATAGAGATGTCAATATGGGTATCCCTTGAACAATCCACCCTAATGCGCCAAAAGCAAGTGAGATTTATCATTCTTGTGAATATTGATATATTTTATCGGTAAAATAAACTTAGATGATTTTCTCTATACTATTAATAGTCCTTATTAAGTCTGATTTATGGAAGACAATTGTTACCCTCAACCCTTAGATATGCGACTATTACAACCGCAAATCTTACACAGAGTGTAATAATGTTCCTATCCAGAGTCACACATGTCAGTTGTAGCAAGACACACATCGGCTTTGGTAGGGTCCTAAGCTCTTGCCTACCATACATTCATGTTTCAACCTCAATAGATCCCATGAGCCAACATAATCAATAATTTACATTAAAATCCCTTACATAGCACAAACTCTAGCTTCTTGACACACATGCTTAAGTTACATTGTAATAATGAGACATACAACATACCTGCTGACAGTTATTCAGTCAAGCAACAAGGGCGATGCATGTTCAGTACTTCATCAGTTATCATAATCAATCTATCCATGTTTGGTTCTGGAAAACAAAATCCATTTTTTAACATTTAAACAGAGGTTTTATAATACTAATTTATTCAGAAAAAAATACGAAAATATATGATTTTAATAGTTTAATTTTTGCATTGATGCATGGTCATCGGATTATGTACATCTCGAGAGGAAAAATACAGTCTTGTGGGTCGCTCACATGACCATAATTTTTCCTTTTGTTGTTGTTTTTCATATCTGATTAAAATTGAGATGTCAATGTGGGTATCCCTTGAAAAAGAACACCCTAATATGGTAAAAACTAGTGAGACTTATCATTCTTGTGACTAATACAATATTTTTTCAGATAAATTATACTAAATAGTCCGTATTAAGTTCGATTTATGGAAAATAATTGTCACCCTCAACCCTTAGATATGCAACTATTAGAACTGCAAATCTTACACAGAGTGTGATAATGTTCCTATCCAGAGTCACACATGTCAGTTGTAGCAAGACATGCATCGGCTTTGGTAGGGTCCTAAGCCCTTGCCTACCATATGTTTATGTTTCAACTTCAATAGATCCCATGAGCCAACATAACCAATGATCAACATCGAAATCCCTTACATAGCACAAACTATAGCTTCTTGTGCAACATACTTCAGTTACATTGTAATAGAGACAACTTACCTATTAACAGCACTTCAGTCAACCAACAAGGAAGATGCATGTTCAGTACTTCATCAGTTAGAATAATAAATCCATCTAAGTTTGGTTCTGGAAAGGAAAATGCATTTTAATAATACAATTTAGTTAGGTGTATTTTCTTTTCACAGGAAATTTTTATCAGGAATGATCAATCATCAAGATTCAGATAGGGGCGATACTTGAAGTCATCATTTAATTAAGAAGAAGTAATTATTTTTACATTGCTGACAGCCTGAACCAATTCTTCAAGAGATTATGAAAAACATTGTCACACATTTTTATCCTGAAGCATTGATAGTGATTATAATGTTTTCTTACACTGTTATTATAAAACCAAAAAAATATTTTATGAATCAACAACAATTTGGTGTTCGTATTTGAAGTAGACAAGTTAGCTACCACAAGATGCAAAGACAACCTTTGAAGATGGTAGGTACAATGAATCAAACTATCTGATATCACATTAATTGTGACGTCAGATTTTCATATCATAGGGAGTCAAATAAGGGAGACAGTATGAATAGCTATGTTGTAAGTTTAGTAAATAAATATAATATGATAATTCAATAACAATACTGAGGCAACTCCAGGTGGGATCCTCTTCCTCTCACAAACTTGGTAGTTTGCTTGGTGGTAGGGTATTTCACACACCTAGTCAGCGACTACCCTCAAGTAGAAAATTTGTCACCAAGCACAATTTTTATACATTATTATACATTGTATACATTTGTTATACTACAAGTGTCTAATTTCAAAATTGATCCTACTACCACAATCATAAAACAACTTACATTTGACTTCAGTTTTAGAACTAATATCCTTCAGTGGTATTTATTCAATCACTTGAATATTCCTAAGGTATTTCAACCATATGTCTAATATTTTTTAAATTACTAAACCTAACCAGACTTATGCTAAGATAATAGTTTAACTTGAATCACTGATTTTAATATTAAAAAAAACTTAGTTTAAATCAATTAACCACATCATCACTTACCATAAAGGTGAGTAAGTGAAAGGGTATTCAATTGGCAATAAAAAATAGTTATCTATCAAATAATTTATTTCTACTAGGTACTAACCTTTTTGATACCATGGGTGTTGCGATAACAAGGACTGTTCTGTAATAGAAAAATAAAAAATTGTAATATAAGCAGATTGTAATATATAAATTAACTTAGTTTATTGCAAAATCAGTTAAGTGGTAAGTTTGAAATCACTTAAGTTCATACGAACGAGACTAATATTTTAAATTCATCATAGAAGTAAATTAAGACAAGCAGGTCAATATAATTATAATAAATTAATAATACAGTGAAGATATAACTTACCACCATCATTTAAAAGTTGTTTCACATGATGTTAGCCACTTATGTCCTAAAACAAAATATTAAAACATTTTTAATATTGATTAAATACACGAAAAGTATACATAGTTTAATGAATTGAAATCAGGGATGATCAATCATCAAAATTCAGATAGGGGCGATACTTGCAGTCATCATTTATCTAACCATGATATTATGAAATGTGGATAAACATGCCTGTTAAAAACTTATCCAATATTTTTTTACATCTTGTTTTTCGTTTTCAACTCAAATCATAACTATGTAATAATAATGAAACATCAATAAGATATTATTCTAAAATTATTTTAAAATTATTACTAGTTTTTTCCACATATACCCTTTTTTCTAATTATCGGCTCCTTTCGCCCTAATGTCGGCATTGTATTGTTTTGTCTTATATCAGCATGTATATTTATTGGTATGCAAGCATGGAAAAATTCATTAACTGAAAGTACAGAGGTAATAAAAAGAAGTTCAAATAGTGTGCAGAATTGTGCAAAAAACTTATAATTTCCCTTACACATTAATCAAGTCTTTTTTTTTACATTTCAGTCTCAATCTTATACTTTCTATGTACTGAAACAAAACACTGATTTTCGATTTTCTTGAGCTTTAAATGTCTGGCTATCAGATTTTATCAAAATTTCATCATCATTAATGTCAAAAACCTCAATCCCGTAATTGTGATAATTAATAATTTGATTATGAAAAAAGATATCCAACGCAACGGATTACATTACAAAATTACAATGAGGAAAAATTTATAGTCATGTGCTATATTGCAACTGTGAGGATAAGTTATTGAACAATAAAAATCAGTACTAATATTATAAATGCGAAAGTAACTGTCTGTCTGTTACGCTTTCACGTCAAAACTAATGGACCGATTTGAAAGAAATTTGGTATGGAAATAGTTTGAGACGCAGGAAAAAACATAAGATAGTTTTTATCCAACTGCGCAAAAAGAGGTTAATGTTTTTGCGCAATAACTCCTCACTATCCTGCCAAGCTCTTACAGATTTTTTATCAATTCATTTGTTTAATTTTCGGAATACACTGACATCTGCCGGTTGCATAATATGTGTTGTATTTGCAGGAAGAGCATAGATATTAATTTCATTTTCATCACAGAAATACTCAACTTTAGTTAGACGTGATTTGTGGGCTGTCAACCAACAGGAGAATGAGTTTTGGAATATTATAGACCATTATCCACTGGTGCAAGCAATTAGCAATGTACTCATAAAATAGGCTTCATGTAAACGTCGACTGATATTCTGATAAACCTAGATGGTTATGCCTTTTGGTATTCGGACAAAGGGAGGTAAGTCGGTTGAGAATAGACGTGTATTTACACGGCCGACATTTGGATTACACATCTAAACATAGAACATTAGTTCAGCCTCCTCCTGCCGATATTTAGATTGCGACAAAATATGAACGCTAAATCCAGCCACTTGATTATTAGAGTAAGGGCCTGTTTCAGAATGTACTAATAAAGTTTCGGGTTGCTATGCAACATATAAAATAACTGAATCATAAATATGACAGTTAACATGCAGGGCGTTTCAAGCTTTAACCGATGGATAGGCTAAACCGATGACTGAAACGCAAAGATAGTGTTTTGTTTAATATATATTTGCTGGGTAGTTAAAACTGGAAATTACTCGAACATTTTGAAACAGGCCCTAAATATTATAAAAGTTCACAAACAAATTACCCTTGGATATTCTAAAATGATCCTTTTGTCAAAGATAAGTGCAGGGTTAGCAGTAAACTACTTAAATGTAAAACACACTGCCTGACAGGTAATCACTAAGCGGACTAAACTATGAAAAAGCATCAAAATGACACATGCGCGCAGTGTGATGGACACATGGTTATACACTTTTTAAATGAAATGGCCATTGCCATTCTCAATTTATACACTTACCCACTAGTCTCACTGTCAATGTGCAATTTAATTGAATTTCTATGTTAATGTAAACCTTTTTATACCAGCTTTTAGCTTGATATCCAACCAATATGTGAAATGACACAAAAATTTACAGTTCTCCATATTGTTTTAAATGTTCTCATTGTCATTGAGAAGTAAAATATTAAAATAGAGTAAAAATACATGTTCTGTGACTAATATACATAAATGTGTAAAGTTCAGACTTGAGAAACAAGAGGTATTGGAAGACTAATTGGCAACTATGATTCTGGTTTACACAGAAGTCTAACCTGGATATTTTTAGCATCAATAAAGTGACATACAGTAGATTTAACTTACCAAGTTTGCAATTTCTTTCTATTTAGGTTACATGTGCTTTCTGGTCATCATAACTTTGGGATCCTGAAATAAATATTGCATTGTTAAATCCACAATCAGTGACTGAAACCTATTTTTTTAAGATTTGTCTATTCAGCCTAAGTGGTGTTTTTTTAATCACTGAAGTTCATACGAACGAGACTATATTTTAAAGGATTCATCATAATAGTTGCACACTGCATTATATTAAATAAAAATAATAATAACTCACCTGCTCAAGATGTTCACTATGGTTATCTGAAAAAGAAAGAAAATTGAGTAAAGAAACATACCACATGTTCTACATAAACAATAGAACTCACCTATTACCACACTTTAGGAAAGTGCTAAAAATTAATAATACGTAGAATAAGCTTAGTGTAATTCTTTATTTATAGGTCTATTGTGAGTCACTGATTAACTTAGACACAAAAGAATTACTTCTTCGCTTTCTTTTTGGACTCTGCTGCCTTGATGCGAGGCTTCTTGACAGCAGTCTTGGGGATCAATTTCTTGCCGAAAGTGCCGCTGCGCGCCGCCTTAACCTTAAGGCTCTTGAAAACCGCTGTTCTTGCACGATTCCTCTTGACGCGGGCAGATGTAAGCTTAAATCTATCGTAATCAGTCATCTGTGCACGTTTCTCTTTATTAGCCAACTTCTGTGCCCACTGGCTGTCAGCCCACTTCTCATTTAGCTTGGCATCAGTCCATGCTTTCCTGACTACTCGTGTGGGTGCTGTGAAAGGGTATTTCAGTAGAAACTTTGTTAAATGTAACTGGTTCAGGCGGATCTGTTGTCTGGAAACACCACTGCAAGGTCCGTCGACGAGAGCGCGTGTTTGGTCAATCACATCAATCACGCTAACTAGCTTTCCCTTCAAGGGACCGTCAGCAACCAGGGCGACGCGCCCTGGCTGAACGTACCGGGTGAAAGGCATGACGTTCTGCAATGAAATACAAAAAACATATCAGCACATCGTCGTCCTAATACTTCAGAGCTCTCTCTCTCTCTTCAAATTAAAACTGGCAGAACGGAACACAATTTATATTACGGTTGATGACACTTCACTATTTTAGATTACTTTCGGCCAATACTGATAAAAATACAATACGCCATACATGGGTGTGTTTGAAACAAGATCAAAAGTTATGTTAAAACCTGTGATTTGATAGAATTTACAGAGATCCAAATGGATAAAATTATTCTAACCTCACAACGTCTCTACAGAAACAACACAATATATGAAAAGAGAGAAGGAAGTTCCGTCCGGTCTGATTGTTAGCGCCTAGCATAGATTGTAGAAAAAAAGTCCATGGAACATGTATCTGTAAAAGTCAAACTGACATCGGTACAGTCTGCAAGGCCCTCAATTCACAGGGGTTCGTTCCAGCAATGCCTTGGGAAAATATTGGTCGAGCTAGATTCGATCGATGCATCTCGAACAACATTTTATAACTATTGTCAAAATATGAGTTTGATAGCTTTGTTTTTAGGTAGGTAGTAAAATATTTTCAGCATGTTTCAAAAATAGGGTCATTTAAGTTATTATTAATTTTTGACGTACTACATAGAAAATTTATTATTTATTGTAAAAATCTGTTACATTTGCCAGCTAGCCCAGATTTGGCCGATTCGAGAAGTAGTATTTTTGGCTAGGCAGAGCAAACCTAATTAGCTCTGATTGGTTGGCCGGAATGGGTATGATCAAATCTTATCGGGATCAAATTAATTTCGATTGGAGTATAACGGCTAAGTATCCGCGGTAAGAACAAAATTATTTGCCTTGGCCGAAGGAATGCTGGAACGTACCCCAATCTGCACGGGAATATTATGAGCTGCGGTTCGTCATGCGGCCCCTCGTGAACAATGAGGATCATTCACAGAACACGATATTTGATTTCTAATTATCTGTACATATTGTGCGCTATGATATTCTGAGCATTTTGTTTTTATATTATCAATATAATTATATCAATCGAGAAATTATGAAGTAATTAATTTTCTTTTCGGCTGTTTCAAAACGCGCGCTCGGAGCTTGGCTTGTTTCCGTTTTACGTATAATTCAATAAATATCAATTATCAGACGGCAATATCACCACCACAATTACAAAATAAAAAACGCAAAGTCGTTGCGCTTACGGCTTATTAAGCCAGAAAGGATCCATCATTGTCGGTCAAACAACGTGGCACGTCTTTCTTGTGCGCGTTTTTAGATTATCACACTAAAATAACTGTACCTGGGTCATTTTGATCTGATAAATAAACACTATTTATTGATATTTTTTATATCTACAAATCTACATTTCAAACGAAAAACTTGAATGATCCTCATTCTCCTGCTCGTGTCGCGTCGTACCAATCCCTGCATATGTGTGCAATTAGGGATTTGTTGGCGAACTTACAATTGGTTTTCAGTGATGATAAATATAATGAAAATAATGAATTAATAATTATGGTGGAATTGTCACTACATACATTTCTTATATGTGTTTCTTAAATATTTTTTGGGTATTTGTTACTGTTATTTATGGATTTTCGCAAAGTAACGTCATTGAGCAGTGACGCCGCGTTTTGTTTTTCTGGGCGCAACGAGAAAAACAAAACGCGGCGAGTTTTCTGAGTCAAATAAAAATTATAGATCCCCAAACCATATGGCTGGCATTCAGAGACAGTCTAAGCGTGAACTATGCTTTCACTTGACAAAATGAAGTACTTAGCCCCATGTTTGTATTCAGAGATATTTGCAACAGCGCTTAGGCTTTGCGCGTGCTATGCTACGACAATAATTTCAAATCGACTACTTTAGCCTGTCTCAAAGCAGGAGCATCGCCATCAAGATAGCAAAGTTGTAATTTTTACATTGAATCTTACCTGTACGTTTATCTTTACAATGTAATATTTACACTTGCATCATCTAAAGTAAATAAAAATCACTATTGCATAGTACAAAATTCACTGTTCTTGTCATTTCCTTCTTATGTCAGTAGATTACGGGTAGCCTCGCCACAACTATTGGTGGCTCCCCATCATTTATTTGTTTTAATTTAGTTACTGGGGGATTTTATCGTGACTTGCCTTTGAATCGCTAAAGTGGGAAGCGTGGTCTCTATTAAATTTTAAACTTCTATGCAGATTCCCTGTCAAATTGAGAAGAAAATTACTTCGCCGGCCAGGTCGGTTGGTCTTGGTCAGGCATTTCGGGTCATACTAAGCATTACTAAGAAAAAATGTGAAGTGGTTGTGTGCAGTTGTGCTTTTGAAGGTGGAGATTAAACGGAAATTATTTCGTTTCCTAAATTTTTCGCTATTCAAGTTTTGCGTATCAACGCCATCTATGTCACCGATTTGGTACCACGATAAGCAGGCCCAACTCAACACAACAACAGTGTAGATCCCTACACTGTTGTTGTGTTGAGTTGGGCTAAAAGAAGAAGACTAAAGATGGTTTGAATGGACTGCCAGGAAACGGCTCGAGAGCGGCGAGGCCACGCGGCTGGATAAAATAATCTTAGCAGCCAATAACTTAACCACGGCTTAAATTAACGATTAGTTAATTTAATGTTTATGAGACTGGCTTGTTTAACTTATTTATATACCTTTTGAAACAAAAATAAAATTAGTTTTCAAAATTAAGCATTGTAATAGTAATTGCAACATATAATGAGGATATTATGAGGATATCATTTCTAATAATGTGGATATATGAGCTATGATACTTTGAGAATTTTATTTTTTAAATGCTATTAATCCACTAAGAAAGTTTTAAAGCTTTTCGGCTATTTCGAAACGCCCACTCAGAGCTTCGCTTGTATGATGTCGTCATGCGTCGCGCCTCGCACCCTCCACACCCATACAAAATCGATGGTTTAATTACTTCGATAAAATATACCCTAGATACAACTTTTCGTATTGACAGAACGCATATAAACGGCTCAAGTTATCCTATACCTTTCTGTCTATTGAGATACACATAAAAACCTTAAAATTACACAAAAACGTAGTAAATCTATTTAAGTTATTTAACAATATTCAACCTTGTTTCAGTTGCATAAGGTTTAATTTTCAATTACTCGTAATAAACTTATAGCACTTTTACTCTGCGCCATTGAAGCGAGCTCGTAAAATTTTATTACCCTTTGCTGTGATAGAACATAAAATACAATGGAGTCGCTTACTCCTAATCTCGTACTAAAAATATTATTTAGTAATTAGTTTTTTTGGTGACATTTATAATTGGAATTTTAACTATCCGTATTAGTCAACTAGCTTATATACCCTGGTTTTGCCCGGGTTGAAAAGGTGTGTAGTAGATTATATGCGGATGTTGGGAGATAGAAAAGGGATCTGTTATAATGAAATCAGAATATTAATTATTCGGCTTTAATTTTCATTAACATTTATTTATTTATTCCACACAGAACAAAAAGCAATAAAAACAAATAATATAACAATATAATGTATCAGACCTGAATTGCAGTTCAGATACCTGCGTGTTACAGCAAAATGTATAAAGTAAACGTGTTTGAGTAATTATGGATGTTAATACAATGTTAATGTTATACATTGTATACGTAATACATTTAATATTTATAAACTACCTTTACATACTATATTCATTCTGAAAATCATCTGTAATAATAAGAGTGCACGCTAAACCTCGTGCATTCAGGATTGTGCAGGTGGCTCGGACATTTCGATATTAAATTATTAACATACAACATCAATTAAAAACCAGAACACTAGAACTTGAAAAAGGTTTTGTGGTGTTTTTGCAATCAGTAAGCCAAGTCACTGTTACACGTATTAGTACATAAAACATACATACATATGCACACACACACATAAAAATATTGTATATATGTTTGTAAGCACTAATCCATATTATAAGTGAATATATTGCAGTTCTAATAATATTTCATACACACATGTCAAATTGATAACCTCCTTTTTTGAAGTTAGAAAATGTAAAATAAATGCCTGTGTACAGTCTGAGAAAATAAAAGATTATTATGACGACTCCGATAGACTTGTTCTGAATTAGGGCTCACTTGTTCTTGTCTTGCATGGGATGTTATTATGCGTGCGAAAGAGACAACTGCGTGACAGGAGTAACGGAATTTAATTTGTTGATGTATTAATTTGGAGGTGATAATTAAATAATTATGAATGTTTATCACTTAAAATATTATAAATATGTATAAAACTTACCGAAAATAGGAAATCCCATGTATTTTTCGCTTTGTAAGTGTATTATTTTTGCTACTATTCACAGAGCACTTCGGCATTGTTTCACTCGACGATCAGCGCGTCACTGACGGCAAAACTGTGCTTGAGATCATTATAAGCACAGTTTTGTTTGGTTAACTTTGGAGCGTTCGCGCAGAATCTAGGGTATATTTTATCGAAGTTTAATTACGATAATTCAACGTACCGCTCATGTCATGGCGCAGAATGCTAATTTTATATGGGATTTTACTAAGTGTTGATGTTACGCACTAAGTGATTAATTTAATCTATGCTTATAATGTTGACAGTGTGAGTTTTCATGTTAAAATAGAGGTCGGTTTTGTGGCAGACCAATTAGATAATTTTTCGAAAGTAGATTATTTAATGGTGGCATAGTTATTAGGGTTCCCTTAACAAAAGGCTACACGAACACTTTTAATGAGACTCCACTGTATGTCCGTTCTTCCGTCTGTATGTCACGGTACAGGTTTAGCTCGTAGAATTGGAGCTTGTAGAAATGAAATTAGTTATTATTTTTAAATAGTAGGCATACACATTGCTTTAGTTCATTATGATATATATGTTAGTACATGTCCGTGGAGGAAGCCTACCACCGGGATTTTCACCCATTTAGCACCACCCATGGATCACGTGTAGGATCTTAAGAGCAAACCTGCGGTTGCTTGCGAAATAATCCCGTTGTCGCTTCTGAGACATTTTATCTTCTTGTTTGTCTCATTTTCCACCACGACCTATTTTTTTATAAATTCACCGTGAACCTCAGTTTTGGATTTCAGTATAAGCTAAAAACTATTCTACTATAGTCATCAAAAAAATTTGGCACTATTTACCTGCGCCCCATTTCACTTGCTCCATAGATCCTGCTAGGTAGGTGTGGATTATCTCCAAAAGTTAGCTCTTTTGCTTTTTCTTTTGGATATTTCTTTACGCACTGTTTTCCTTTACAGCGTGCTCCGCATGGTTCAGTGTTCTCCACTTAAAAGTCTAATAACTCTAAGTCCATCAACTAATGGTTTCAACTCACGCATTTGTACTCTGGAAAGATGACCAAGCCTCCGGTGCCATAGCTCGTGAGCGCTCTTCTTCACACTGTCATCAAGAACAGCTATTGCTTTATCAATATTTTGATCTAAAGCGTAGAGCCCGTTTTTAACTGATGCTGTTAACAATGCTCTACCTACTTTTATAGAAACACCTCCTGTTTTAAAAGTTAAATTTTTTTTATCATAAACTACACTACACTAAGATTGCAGCACATAGTCATATGTGTATTTCAGACTTTATTTGGGTTGTCATTGAAATTATGCATATGCTAAGTAAATATAATATGAGCTCCGGTAGATACATTTTTATATTTTAGCATATTTACATCGAATTATTTTTTGTCCTGGGCTTAATTTTTATATTTTAAGCACAGATTGTAATATTTTTGGATACTCTATGGCTTCTTTGAGGTGTTATAAACTGGATTGAGTGCTCATTGCAGAAAAACTACCTTCATAGTAAAAAAATTATGATTTTCTCGCGTGGGTACTGTAGTCCCCAAGTCGCTTTTACGGTTTTGGGGACTGCAGTCCCCAAGTCGCTTTTGGCGGGTAGTAGCCGCAGTATTTCTTCCCTTCCTAGATTACTGGTACTGTTTACATTCTCAATATCGCAATATGCTCAAATGGTTACGTATCCGACATCACCGAGATGCTCATGTTCTTTCACTTCTATACAGTATCTTGTTCATTCCTACCACTCCATTTTATCTCAAAGAACGTTTTGATTACGTAAATCACTCTCAATCACTCGCCCCACGTTCGACAAACATTGCAATTATTACTCCCTTCTCCAACAACGATATACTATGACAAATCATTTACAAAACAGGGTATGGAATGCGCTGTTAACATCAGGTCCATTATTTATTTCAAAGATATGTTGAAGATGCCAGGTCACAGCTATTGGCATTTATTGTAAATAAATATATATTTCTTTTAACTATTGTATATATAATTAATGTATATATTTATATTAGGTATACTTACATACGTATATATTATATTGAAGTATGTATTATTTTATTATGAAAATATTTATGTATTAATAATAATTTTGTGTTTTTTATTAAAGTTTCTTATTGTTTTATCATTATCCGCAACATGCATTTAACTCTATGTCTATTCAACGGTTGCCTCTAAGACATTGCTCTTAGCGATAAGGTCGCCCATTTTACAATATTTTTTTATGTGTCTGTATGGTATGTTATAATTGGTGCTCGATAATTAGTATTTGTCTTGTATTATTCATTTCCACTTGAAATGCCCTTTTTACCTTCTTATTCTTCATGGGCTCCTTATTGTCTTTAACAATAGGACAGAATTACCATTATGATGAACCTTGCGTTGACCCTCTTTTATTAGTGCAGGTATAAACGCAAGTAAAGAAGATGAATTTATTGGAATTCGTTGGAATAAATTCATCTTCTAAACCTGCGTTTAAAGCCTGTAGGGCTTGCTGAGTCACTTGTAATTTCTTTATAATAAACCTCTATGTTCGGGTAGTTATTCAATTTTAACACTGAATAATTTTCGTAATAGCGACAGCTTTCGTGTCAGTGCACTATCTGCATACGCATTTTTAAGAGCTATCCACGTCTCTTGGACTTTTTGTGCGTTTACTATAATAGGATATACACTCAGCACACATTAGACAAATTTTCGATCGAAGTTTAGCATCCCGCTTATTCGTCGAATCGTTTACTTCGGTTATAGTACCTTGTATGCAGTCTCATAAGTCACAGTCAATGAGGAACATCTCCATAACAAATGCCCAAGTCCCATAGTTGTACTGGGGGGCGTTCCTCCTAGCCATCGGCCAAGACATATATTGGTCTAAGCCCGGTATATTACTTTTCTCTATGGTCTAAACGCAGATACACGCCGTTCCAGCGCTCTAATCGAACTTAATTTGATCCTGACAAGATTTGATCATACCCGTTCCGGGCGACCTGTCATAGCAAATTTTGCTCTGCCTGGCCAAATTTTTACTACCTTTTGAATCGGCCAAATCTTGGCTAGCTCTCAAATGTGACAGATTCTACAATAAATAATAGATTTTGTACAAGCTAAGCCAAGGATTAGTGACATACTGTGTTAAAATTGCTTAATTACGTATTATGCCCCATTTAATAAAAATGTAGACTGTATTTATCACCAAAAAACATCGCTGTCAATTCCATATTTTGAAAGGAGCTTTATAGGTCGTTCTAGGTGCCTTGGAGCAAATATAGCTCGACCAATATTTGCTGGAACGCGCCCCTGGCCGGACAACTTTATCAAAGTTGGACTCTGCATGTCTGTAATACAATACTTTTATCATTAGGCTATGGCTGGGACAATTATGAAAAATGAAAACCTGATGGACATGGGCCGGGAGCAACGCAGTAATAAGCCAAAAAAATGAAAGTCTAGCGATAAAGCTGTAAACGTTTTTATTAGTAGAACAATATAACATCTGTCAATAAGAAAGTTTTCTAACTAATTTGGATTATGAAATTATAATATTATAATTACAACTATTTTTAAACATATACTCGCATGTATGCGAATTTTTTATGATAATAAAAAATTTAACTTAATCTATTTAATTTTAATGAAAAATTAATACAAATATTTAAATACAAATTTAATTTTAAACAACTATTCCTTTGGTTAAAATGTTCAAAGTGATATATAAACTCTCAAATGATAATTGATAACTGACTACTATTCACCCCGTGATATCCGAACGCATCCTATTATAGGTATGTTGGCGGCATAGAGTAAAGAATACTTTTCTTTGTCTAAGGGTGGCGGTAATTTCGAAATCGTTGCTAGGCAACTTTGTGTTGTGACAACAATAAAAAAGAATGTTAACGCTATGCTAGAGTCCAAACGCCAAGAAGTTTTAACTAAAAATTACAGAGTCTCCTTGTTTCAATATTATATTAAAATCATATTATTCGCTCAGTGATTCAAATGGATAAAGTGAAACAAAATAAGTGAAAATCTTAAAAAAGATTAATAGAGTCTAATTATTGAAGTCCTTTTGAGCCCACGATTTTCCATCAGTCAGTTTTTACGAACTAAAAATAGCATTAAAAAGTTTTATGTGATCATTTGGTTTTCACATCCACAAATATGCGTCTAAAGTATTCAAAGACTTTTGTGGAGGCACAGGTAAGTAAATGTTTTGATCCTCGTATCGCTCTCGCTTGGTTTCGCTCTATCAAAATACTAGGTAATGTAGCGCTATGTAGGTACCTACATATATCGCGTTCTAAAGTACACTGTGTTATGACTGCTAAAGTCTACGTGTATAATCTCAGACCAAAGACTTTTTATTCGTTCTGAGTGTATAATATAGTAAGTAGAATTCCTAAAATATAAAAAAAAAATGAATTGAGAGGTTACGAGTTACTCGTAGCACAATTTGTGAACATGTTAAATTATTGTTTGTAATATTTATAGTCAGAGTAGGAATCGATTAATTTCACCCGAATTGAACACTACTTTTCATTATGAACTTAACATAAGTTACTTAGTAGTTTTTCTAAAATATGCAATGATAATAATAATATGAGTAGTACCATGTATCTATTTATAATTAATGCAGCTTTTGTCCGAGTAGGAATTGATGACTTACACTCGTGTTAAACACGCTACTTTTTCATTTCAATTTGATAAAGAAGTTATTTTTTTTTAATGTTTATTTTGTATTTACTTTTCAATTAATTTTAAATAGGTATCTACTACCAATGACATATATATACTTAGCTTAATGTCTACTACTCATGTGATAATTTCCTGTAAATACTTTAGAATACCTACGATTTTTTTTATTTTCCTTATATTTGAAAAGTAGAGTGTTTAACACGAGTGTATGTCATCAATAATTCCTAAACGTATTAGAGACTTTCTTTTTGAATTTTAAATATAGATCGCGCTGCGTCAATCACAGAATTAGTGACACAATGTTTAATATAACACTAACTTATAAAAGTCACATTAATTCTCTTATTAAAACTAGTTCTCATAGCTTTTACAGAAACACAAACGTACATACTTTTTATTTTGTTTTATAACAGCAGATTATTTTACAACAATCGTTGCCACGGTTACAATTACCATAGATATTTATGCCAGTGTGTACGTAGTTGATTATAAACCAACCTCCAACACATTCCCGCTCTAGATAAAAAAGCAATTAATATGAGTTTATTCCCCCTAAAGCAGGGAGCAGCGTCCTGTGCCTTTCCGAGTATTGGGAATGTAAAAGTAAAAGTACCTAAAAATAAGCACCTAGGAATTTTCCTAACAAACTATTGTAATGTGGGGAAATTAATATAATAGTACATTATACACCGAGGGGAGAAAACGATCTATTTCTGAGAGTTTTTTTAACCCCAACGAGTAGCGGAGGGCTTAAAGGAAACTCGAGAACAGAAATAGAACTTTCTCCCGAGTAATAAATACATAGTGCTTTATACTACATCTACGACGAAAATATAATAGTTATAAATCTTCTCGTATTTGTCCAGAGATTAAATAGGAAGTAAGTTCTTTATGACTTCTTGAGCCGTATTTTTATTTCTGGTGGCGTCTGGAATTTTTTTAGAATAATTATAAGCGTACTGCTAAACCTAAACTTTTAAACCACTTAAATATTGTTGTGAAAGACCTACGGCCTAAGAAAGAACATATCGAAAACCAAGTATATGATAATGAGCAAGAGAGCGGTAGAAGTGACGCTGTCTATCAACGGCAATCTACTTGAAAGAGTTAGACAGTATAAGTATTTAGGAAGCTCTTTTAACCCTTTGCGATCATAATTGAACCCAAAGAAAGAAATACGTACAAGGATAAAGATAGCAAGAAGTAAATTCATGAAAATGAACAGGCTATTCAGCAACAAAGACATAAAGATAATTTTACTATAAAAATGGGTTTAATTAATGTGTAAATTACGTACAATGATTTTATTTCTATTATTCTTTAAAATAAATGCAGAAAAATTATTTCATAAGTCAAACTGTAAAAAGTTAAGTCACTTTTTTGATATAATTTTTCTGTGAAGTATACAAAAAAAAAATCGGAAAACTGTGGTAAAACTGTTCCATAATATCGTAGTTCGGGACAGTGCGAGCGGGATAACGCTATATCATAAACATTTTGTATCTCGCTTGCACATCTGTGATACATATTTCATTCGTTCATTAAGTAGAATGAAACCAATATTGCTTAGCGCGATTGTGGGTCGGTGACAGTTCGTGTCTGCGAATGATTATTTTAAGCATGAAACAAAACGTAACTTTTTTATGATGGTTAAGTAAAAGGGAGTTGGCCCCCAGATTTGGATTTTCATACAACATTCCTTGACTGCTACGGAGGGAACGAATGAAATTCCATAAAACTTTTCCCGCTGTACATTTATAAGGGAGAAAAGACAAACTTAATAACACGTTTTTGAACAAGCAATGAGACACTTTCTGAGTAGGTGTGGTATAATAGTATGTAAAGTAATAGTAGGTAGATATTAACATTTCCAGTTGTTTCATATATTAACTCATTCTTTGTTTATGTCATTCAAATACTTTGATGTTAGGATTAATAGCATAAGTGCATTCAGTTACCGATTCCAAACCATTCTTTTAAAACCTCATAATATATTGACATCATACTTGAGGTCAATATATTATGTGCAAAACGTAGCAATTTTTCATAGTGATAGCACCTAAGGGTGTGCTCCAGATGTTTTGTTTGAGAGCTTGTAATTCAAGGTTATGCCTGTCCACCATCAATCACCACATCATCACATATAAACGAATAAGATAGTGGTCAAACTCTAGCTTATCAGCAATAAAATAACATAATAAAGTTAAATAAGCCAAGTGTAAAACCTTTATTTTGCTCTAAAGATTAACAACGGCAATAAATAGATGTAGAAATTTTTTAGATGGATCAACTTCTGGCCATGTGCGGGTCGGACTCATGCATACGACATATTAATGGATCGGTTTTATGTGATATCTCTTTCTGTAGGTATATTTTCATAACGTATACTTATTCTATGATAATTTAGACATATATATACATTCCGACAGGAGAACGAGAATCCTATTGCAGACATTTGTTGGTCTCCCAACAACGTGAAGCTAGCGGTGGCGACTTGCGAGCGGCTGGTGTTGCTGTTCGACAGAGAGGGCACGCGCCGCGACAAGTTCTCTACCAAACCCGCTGATGCAGCCGCGGGAAAGAAGTCATATGTCATCACAAGTAATATTATTTTTAATAATAACAAATATATTTTTAAAAGTATCTTAAGAAAACGTAAAATAACAAACACCACGCAGCCTAACCGGAAAAATATAAGATTGTGACGTCACGTGAGCATAACAGGAAAATTAGGCGGAATTGTCACTAGATAGGTATATATTTTTATATTTTTTAAAGTGTTTCATTAAAATATTATTTAATGTTTTCTTAAGATACTTTTAAAAATATATTTCTTATTATTAAATATGAATTTCCGCAAAGTAACGCCTGAATCTATTCAGTAATATTATTTTTACTAACTTTGTTTATTATTTTGGTGGTCAGCAAAGTCCTACGGCAACACGAGTTTGGCAGTAGGTTGCCGACGCGACGTTTAACTTTATATAAACCTAACCCTTTTTTCATCGGACGTCCAGACTTACGGGGAGGCGCCATAGTACATGGTTGATATTCCGAGGACTCGTACGAAGCTTTTCTCTTCCATGTTTCTCGTATGTACTGCGAAAGAGTGGATCTCGCTTCCTTCGTCAAGATTTTCCCGATGGTTACAACATGGGTGTCTTCAAATCGAGAGTAAATATGTTTCTTTTATTAGGTAAGCGTGCTCCATCTTAGACCACATCAATGCTTAACATCAGGCAGGGTGTAGTCAAACGCAAACGCCTATATATATCACCACATAGTATAAAACAAGTCGTTTCCCGCTGTCTGTCTGTCCCTGAATTTGTTTTGATCTTTAAAACTGCGCTATGGATTTTGATGCATTTTTTATAGATAGAATAATTCAAGAGAAAGGTTTATATGTATTATACATACATAACATAGTAGAGAAACACTGATAATTTTAGAGGTTTCTAATGTGATGTCGTAAATAAACACATTTGTTGCGCTTTCATTGCAAACGCTGGCTGAACCCTAGGAGATAGGTCAAAATAATGTAGGTACTCCAGTATTATACGCTTTAAGATGGTCTACAAATATATCTGCGAAGCCATATGTCTATCTTTTACGGATAACCCACAATAATTATTATTTGAGCATTGAGCGTTTTCACATGGCCAATTATATTATATGCCGCTCTTTCAAGAGTAACCTCTAAAGAAAACATGTTTCTATTGTCTAATGACAAAAAAGCTGTTAAGATTATATATAAAGACATTCTGTAGTATATTTAGTATCAGCATTGTACCCGTACGAAGTCGGGGCGGGTCGCTAGTTATGAATAAAATATATATATATATATATATATATATATATTCTGCGCTGGCTGATATTACGGGACCCAAACAATGTGCTAGCTATGTACACTAGAAATACAGCGGGATGCTTAATTTGGTCCCGATGACATTTGTTCTCTAGATTCTCCGATCTATAGATCTTGATGGAATCCGGAGTAGAGAAAATAATCTACGGTAGCAGCGGATATATATATTCCATATATAGAGAAAATACTCTTATATATATATATATATCCGCTGCTACGGTAGATTATTTTCTCTACTCCGGATTCCATCAAGATCTATAGATCGGAAAATCTAGAGTTTTCAACGGATCTTGAGAACAAATGTCATCGCGACCAAATTAAGCATCCCGCTGTATTTCTAGTGTACATTGTTTGGGTCCCGTAACATCAGCCAGCGCAGAACCGTGCCTGTATATAGGATTCCTTTGCTTTCGAAACTGTCCATGAAGACGCGGACAGTAATGATGCTGTGTGTAATTAAAGCCAATTTTCGGTAAGGCAACTTTGTTGATCTGCCTTTCAGAGCAGCTACACGATCATCATGCTTGGACATGGCTAAGCCATTTGGCGTCGTGGTTTTTCTGATGAATGGTGATCGAAATCGAAGCCACCAGCGGTTTTTGCTCATTTACCCCCGCTTTAGGATCACCTGGTAAGGTCCCGAGGGTAAAAACTAGATGCAAACGAGTCAACCTCAATACTTAGCAGTCTTAGCACGTACTTAGTTATTTGTAAATTTTTACGCTTCTAACTCCGCCTTGATTCTCCCCATTAAGTTTTCAGCAGTGGACAATCTGGCTGATACAATACGCTTCAAAAATGCGACGGCTTTTTGACAGTTTAATAACGTATTAATGCCTTCCAGGTATATCCTTCAGTGATAACTCGGAGTTACTAGGCATAGCGCAAAGCGACAACATGGTGTTCGTGTATCGGGTCGGTGCGGACTGGAGTGGCAAAAAGGTCATATGCAATAAGTTTCCGCTTACTGGAGCTCCCATGAAGCTACTTTCGGCAGAAGCGGGGTTCTATACGGGCACCAGCGACGGGAAGATTAGGTGAGGATATTATCAAAATAAATTAGGTAACATTTTCTAAACAGCTAGTACTTCTGAATAAATTCGTAATGAATCACGCGTATACCAACAATAGTATGTATTTCTTTAAGACGCGCTTTTTTTTTTCCTTTTTACATTTTACATTTTTTAGTTAGTAAAATTGCGTTTTAAAATTATGTCCGGGGACTGAAACTATTTATCGATTTTTAGCGACTAGGCTACTAGGATTACCAATTTAGGCACGAACCTAACCAGTGTGCATCATCATATTCTTTTTAATAATAAAAATAACTTAAAATTTTATAATCGATGGGGTTGCGTCGTTTCTTTACTGAGTTCTTATGACCACCACACAAGCTCCATCATCACCCTGGTTATCATTGAAAGATAAGCTACTTGTCAAGGTGATTCAAATAACCCCAAACTCGATGCCACCTTCCAGCTCCATCATCAGATCAGCACCATGTTATCATAATATTGGATTGTAACAAAATTTACACATGTATGCAAAATTTCAGTTCAAACGATAACCGGGAGGTGAATCAAATTTAGTTTGCAATATGAGAAACATCGGGACTTGTGAAACTAAATAAAAGCTTTTACAACCTCCTGATCCTAAACCGACACTCACTACAACGGAGCTAGCAGTCCTTAAGAAAGTGGGATTAAAACATTACCTTTTATAACAATTTACACTAAAATTACTTTAAATATGTTAGGAAACAATATTATACAAAATTAATACTATGGCATGTATGTGGCAAAATCATTTTTATATTTTTAAGTAGCGTAGCGAAGCCACTGATATTAAGACGGTATCTCTTCACATTTCAGATCCTTGGATTGCAAAAGCAATAAGAGTTCTAGCATGTGGACCGCGGGTTCGTGCTGCGTGTCTTTAGCTAAATGGGGAGACGCGATGCTCGCGTCGGGGCATGTAGATGGGACCCTCTACTTGAATGGAAGGATGCTGCTCCGGTACGCGCTGCCACCCTCAGCTCTTGCACTACTACCCCCCCATGTAAGTGAATAAGCTAATCTTGACGCAAAGTTTAGTGAGGTGTAATATCTTGGATTTTGATATACCTCGGCGGTGGCCTCAAAAGATACGTAAAATGCAAGAAGAATTTGCTAAACGTTCGTCAAAGCAACCTGGGGTGCACTCTATGCTTAAATCACCTAGTTACATGAAATAAACGATTCACTTGTCTCAGGTATCATATGTTAGTAACGATTGAGAGAAAATATCAAGTACACCTTATTCACCCATAAAATAACGGAAAACAAAAACAAAAAATCAAAAATCTCCTACTATGCAATGGCATATATTTAAATGCCCCGTATGTCCATCAAGTAATCCTGGCCATAATTGATTCAATTCAGCATTTCTTCTAAAATCTACTATTAGGTACATTTAAAATCTACAATAATTTATCGTTTACGAATAAATATGGAAAGATGTAAGTCAAGCTTAAAAACAGCAGAAAGCAAACATTACCGCAGCGGGCGTGGTTTAAAAAATGAATGACCATGACGCGACCAATCGGATGCGATCGTTTCTAAGTACCAAATCAAGTATTCAATCTTATCGAATTTGGGAGATTTTCTGAAAATTAATTAAGCAATAACCAAGACCTTTTTCAAAATGAATAAGGCATTGGTGAAAATAAAACGTTCCACAACACTAGTCTATTTTTGGAGCGACACAAGACCAATAATTACAAAGAAAAAAACGATCTTACGCTTAAAATTTACGAAAAACAAAAATTAATAATGTAAGCAAGTGTAACACCATACAGTTAGGTACCGGTTTGATTTCGGACTCATCAACTTAACAAAACATGCACACATGTTTTGTTAAGTTGATGAGTCCGAAATAAAAAAATCCAAAAATAGACTAGTGTTGTGGAACGTTTTATTTTCACCAATGCCTTATTCATTTTGAAAAAGGTCTTGGTTATTGCTTAATTAATTTTCAGAAAACTCACTGGCGATTGTGTTTTGCTTCAAAATATTTGCATCGCTTTGAGCTTTCATACCAAAATCTCTTAAATGGGATAGTACAAATCTTTTATTTTAGAGCAGCCTTTGAAAATTGTTGTTTTGTATACTTGGTAAACGGGAAAAACTCAAGACACATGGCGTGACGATATTTTTTGTTATTCGTTGTAACGTCAGTACGCCTATTAAGAATGATGTGTAGAGTGATCGTGAAAAGGCGTTTCAGGAAGTCACGATACGTTTGAGCCTTTCCGGCTTAACAACATTAGTTAATCCGGTAATGAGTAATTAATTCCTTACGAACATTTTTACCAAGTATAAGTAACTATAATGGAATAGATACATAATATTTGCGAAGCCCATAACTGTACCCTTCGTGGTGTAAACTTTAGATTTTTTCGCCTGCATGCAGTTGATAGTGGGATCATGCGACGGGCGCGTGTCGGTATACGAAGCGCAGCGCGGTGCGTTGCTGCGGAACTTGGAGCCAGCTCTGCCTGTCGACAGACGGGACCTCATATCTGCTGCGCCCAGCCCATCCGGACAGGTAAAATACGACATAAGACGAATGCGTCTTTGGCGAATAATTCAAAGTTTTAATATTTATTTTGTTCAATCTTTTGTGTATTGTACTTGACCGCGTGAAACGCGACGTCTGCAAAAGAGTTTTTACATTACATTTAATTATTACATCTAATATTTTTTCTCAGTACTTATTGAATTTATTTCCGTTTGTTAAGGGATAACCTAAGTTTTAATATTTTTGTCGGTATTAGGGGAAATTTATGGTATTACGTGCATTGGTGTACAATACCTGTTCAACATAATACGGACAATATTATTTTAAACTCGCGAACACCGCAAGAAATAATCATGTGGACTATAACTATGTGGTCACGAAACCTACAAACTTGAAAAATGACAAAATTTTGAATTTCCCTCCACATACGTGAGTTTTCATATTAATTGTAGAGGAGTGTAGATTAATTTGATGTCGCAATGTACATACACCAAAATTTTTGGACATGAGTGTAGATTCATTTGATGTCTCACTCAATATGCACCTGACATTTTCAACGTGCGTTTTATAGGTAAGCGATTTTCACTGTTTGTCAAGGTAAAAAATAACATGTCACATTATTTTATTAACCTACTTCAAAAAAAGGAGGCTCTCATATCTTTTGTTTTTTTTATGTTTTTTTTTTCTTGCGAATAGACAAACATTTGACCGCAGCATAGGTACACCACAATATTTGTACATGAGTGTAGATTCATTTGATGCCACACTGTACATACACCACAATATTTGTACATGAGTGTAGATTCATTTGATGCCGCACTGTACATACACCACAATATTTGTACATGAGTGTAGATTCATTTGATGCCGCACTGTACATACACCACAATATTTGTACATGAGTGTAGATTCATTTGATGCCGCACTGTACATACACCACAATATTTGTACATGAGTGTAGATTCATTTGATGCCGCACTGTACATACACCACAATATTTGTACATGAGTGTAGATTCTTTTGATGTCGCACTGTACATTCACTACGATATGTGTACATGAGTGTAGATTCATTTGATGCCGCACTGTACATACACCACAATATTTGTACATGAGTGTAGATTCATTTGATGCCGCACTGTACATACACCACAATATTTGTACATGAGTGTAGATTCATTTGATGCCGCACTGTACATACACCACAATATTTGTACATGAGTGTAGATTCATTTGATGCCGCACTGTACATACACCACAATATTTGTACATGAGTGTAGATTCTTTTGATGTCGCACTGTACATACACCACAATATTTGTACATGAGTGTAGATTCTTTTGATGTCGCACTGTACATTCACTACGATATGTGTACATAAGTGTAGATTCATTTGATGCCGCACTGTACATACACCACAATATTTGTACATGAGTGTAGATTCATTTGATGCCGCACTGTACATACACCACAATATTTGTACATGAGTGTAGATTCATTTGATGCCGCACTGTACATACACCACAATATTTGTACATGAGTGTAGATTCTTTTGATGTCGCACTGTACATACACCACAATATTTGTACATGAGTGTAGATTCATTTGATGCCGCACTGTACATACACCACAATATTTGTACATGAGTGTAGATTCTTTTGATGTCGCACTGTACATTCACTACGATATGTGTACATGAGTGTAGATTCATTTGATGCCGCACTGTACATACACCACAATATTTGTACATGAGTGTAGATTCATTTGATGCCGCACTGTACATACACCACAATATTTGTACATGAGTGTAGATTCATTTGATGCCGCACTGTACATACACCACAATATTTGTACATGAGTGTAGATTCATTTGATGCCGCACTGTACATACACCACAATATTTGTACATGAGTGTAGATTCATTTGATGCCGCACTGTACATATACCACAATATTTGTACATGAGTGTAGATTCTTTTGATGTCGCACTGTAAATTCACTACGATATGTGTACATGATTGTAGATTCATTTGATGTCGCATTTTATATACACTACAACATTTTTACATGAGTGTAGATACATTAGATGTTGAACTGTGCATACATTACGATATTTGTATATAAGTGTAGATTCTTTTGATGTAGCCACTGTACATACACTACTATATTTGTACATGAGCGTAGATTAATTTGATGTTGCACTGTATGCAGCTGAAATCTCGTATCAGTATAAAGAGACGCAGCGCTGTGCGTAACTTGAAGCCAGCTCTGTCCGTCGATAGATGAGATCTCGGAGGAGATGATTTTAAAGTTCTGAGTATGCTTCAACTCTTTGTACTAGCAGCACACAAAACGATACTCGACCATCATGACTGTAATACTCTTAGTAGCAAGCGTACCTTTGACCGACTTCCGGTCCCCACGGCGACAACATTATTATCTCTTAGAAGTCCTGCTGAATGTCTAATATGGTTCTAAAGATAACCACCATTTGTTTATACTTTAATTGATTTATGTATAATTTTGTAAAACCACCTGGATTTTGCCCATGGAGTGTTTGGGCAGAATGCCACCCCTCTCCTATCTCTTTCCGTGGGTGTCGTAAGTGGCGACTAAGATAAGACGTCTGCCATGCGTTGGGATTATGGCAATTCCTACTCGGATTAGCGGAATCAATTTTAAATAATTATGTACTACTCATGTAATTAATATCAATAAAATATAATATATAGAAAACTTCTACTATTTTTACTTTTCTTATATTAGAAATGAAACGTAGAGTATTTAACACGGGTGAAAGTCAATAACTTGGACTATAGCCGTCTAAATACCTCGTATGGGAATTGATTTCTTTCGACCCTTGTATAACAATCTAAGTATTACTATTTTTTATAGACGGTGGCATTTGGGGTTTTCGACGGATGTCTGATCGGAGAAATGAAGGAATCAGGCAGTTTGGAACTGTCAATGCTAAACATACCCAATTTATATGCTGTGAGGGCATTGGCTTGGAGCGGCGATGGTACTAAACTGGCCGTGGCTTCGCAGACGGGAGCTGTTATACTGCTAGAAGCTGTACTAAGGTTAGTAATGTTCTATAAAAGTTTCTGTGTATAGAATGCCCAATCTTTCTATGCACGTATGTATCTACTTTGACAGGTAACGACGACTATAGTAAAAAGTTTACACTGCATGTGCGAAAGTGATCTGTTGTACTGTTTGAAGGTTGTACATAATGTTTTTGCTGTGAAGGGTATATATGCTTAATGTATAATTTTTACTTAAATTTTTAAGGATATGATTTATTGTTTGTTGTTCAAAGCAGTATATTATAAAAAATAATCTTTACTAAATATATCTTATTACTAAATATATCTTATCAGATATATAATTCTAATTATAGAAAAGGTAGAAATAACTTACATTTAAACCAGGAATCTGAAGACCCAGTGCAACATTCTAGCGTTCTATACAGAAAAGGCCGAGTATCGCAGTCATTTTGTAAAGATATTCTGTTGTAGACGGTGGATGTGGCGGGACAGTATCGAAGTCCAGCACGTGAGTCCTAAGCAGCTGGTGGTGACCCGTCTCGCTAACGACTCGCCGCCACTCACGGTCACCACTAAATACGCACCTGACATTTTCAACGTGCGTTTTATAGGTAAGTAAGCGATTTTCACTGTTTGTCAAGGTAAAAATATCATTCACATTATTTTATTAATCTACTTAAAAAAAAGTGGAGGCTCTCATATCTTTTGTTTTTATTAGTCACATTATTTTATTAACTTACTTCAAAAAATTAGGAAGTTCTCATATCGTCTGTTTTTTATGTTTTTTTTATTGCGAATAGACCAAACATTTGACTGCAGTCTCACCTGATGGTAAGTGAAGACGCGGTTGACGGTGGAGCATGCTTGCCTAAAAGATACTTATTCACTCTAGACTTGAAGACTTCCAGATTGTAGCTCTCGGGTGTCAATGTTTGTTACGACAGAACTTTTGATTGGGTGAACAGATTTTGATGCTTGGTCCAATTTAAATTTCATCAAAATCGTTCAAATCGTTTTTGTGTTAAACTCCAATAACTGAAAAATATTTTCCTATCATGATGATATAGTCGTTGACAATGAATGACAATCAATCCCGTAAGTAGCAAGGGTCACTAAAAAGAGAGAAAAATTTTTTTTACCTATACAAATTATTTCACACTTTTGAGTGTTGAAGTCGGTTCCATTTTATGGTTAAAAATGTTTTCTACATATTTAATTATATTTTCTAGGTAACGACTGGTATGCTGTATGTAGGACCAGCAGTACCCTGATATTGTGTGACATCGCACGTGGCTTAACAAGCGAGGTAAGTTTACAGAAGAAGATAATAGAACTTAAATTTATCCCAGAAAAAACATTTCAGTCTCAAGTATTTAAAAATCAAAATTACCATGAAATCATTTTGGAAAGACATAGAATGAATAAAGATCTGTAATTAATTAAAACTATATAAATATAATGTTACCGTGTGAGAATTCATAACTGATCCTCAGTAGTATAAAGAAAGCTTGAGAAGTCAAGTGTTTAAATAAATCAGTATACCGACTGCTAGAGCAGTGTTAACTGTTCGAGTCGTTTCAACACTGGAAACAGACGAAAGATGGTCGTGTTCAGCGATAGAGCAGCTTTTTCAGTTAAGACGTTGAAAAAAGTTAAATAGCAAAAATTAAAAAAAAAGTTAAATAAAAATACTTGAACAAATTTGTAGCAAAATTTATTTAGTTTGTAGCAATCAGAAAATTATATGCTAATCTTGATCACTTCTAAGGCCATAAAAAGTCCGAAACTGGTTTCCTTAAAATTTCCTCGAGAGTATAAAATTGCAAAGTTGACTATAAATTACGTTTGTAACGTAAATATCTTAATTATTTACTTGAATCTGTATGAAAATATATTAATAAAATAGCAAAACCTTATCAAAATGGACCAGAAAAGTTACACTTTCGATTTTAGCTACTAGTTTTGTGTAAATAAGCTTTATTTCTGATTTTACCTAAACTGATCGCGATTTCACCATCGCTGCCTCTCCTTCACTCCTACTCAGTCCGATAGTGACAAAATTTCTGCATATGACAGCGTCTTGAATATGATTTATTTATTAAAACAATACATCTATCCTGATAAATATATGATGATAAACAATGATCTATAGATCCAATGGAGTGGTGGCGGCGAGCGTGTGTACGCGGCGGTCGGAGGCGCGTGCTTGTTGCACCGAGCCGGGGAGCTCAGCGTCGTTGAATACGGACTTGACAAAGTATTGCATACGGTATGGAAATCAAATGTAACGTAACTACGAGCATGAAATTTGTTAGTGAAATTGCAGCTACTACTGCCTACCAATGCGACGTACACTATATACCATTATCCTTTGCACCCACGCTAAAACGTGTTTTTCTCATTACTTTATCTCTCAAAGTCAGACCTCTCATAAATTTTGTTGCTTAAAGATCTCATAACGAAAGCTATTTAATAATAATAATAATATTTTTATTTATTATATTATTTTTATATTTTTTTCCAAAAAAGACTTATACAGTACAAACTAAATAATATTATAAGAGTTTCATGTTGAAATTAATAAGAATACCAACGGGTCCCAAACTAGGCATTGGTCTGTGTCTTGGGTACCCTTATTTACCGTTTATATTTAAACAATTAGTGTTTTGCGCAAAACTATACTTTATATTTCCATAACATAATACTTTAAGATAGTAATTATCAGAAATCGCCTATAAGTGCGTAAACTGACAATCTGGTTTAGAGGTGTCTACCCAATGTTAACCTTAAAATATTGATCATAAAATCTCTCAAAAGAAAAGTGACTTTTACATAATAACGTTACATTATGTATCAGTACCTAAGTATTTTTATGAATATATATATATATATATTCATGTGAATTCTGTTTAAATTATGTAAGTATATAAACAAAAGATTAGAAAAAAAAAACAATCAAACCTGGCAATTAGGCTTATTCTGGAATTGACAAAATGTGGGTAGTTGCAATATGAAGAAAGTGAGTCGAACAGGGTGTAAATAATGGTGGTGGTAATTTATTGATTAAATTAATGTATTGTTTCAATTCAATTGCCAATAATTAAGATATGGAGCTTAGAGAGCTGTTACGGTTTCAGCAATTTTGCAGTGCCTCAGTTATGACAACTAATACGAAGAACGTACAACCATAGCGCATATAATAATATTACGTATAGAATAGACACTCCTCTCCCCCCACCCAATCCAGCCTTCCTCACCCCGCCACCGAATCTGAGCTGTCGCTGAGCTGACTTGAGCATGGGACCCGCCACACGCACACGATGACGACGTGGCTAAGAAGGTTACCACGGTTACGACCTTATTTTATTTTATAATACGAGGTCATTCTTGGTAACCTATACTATACCTACCTATTTTCTGCCGATTGTTAGCCGACTTCAAAAAGAAGGAGGTTCTACAATTTGCATGTACCTATTTTTATGTACCTATGTTCACCGGTACGTATAGGTTAGGCAGCATAGGTTCAAGTTTTTTTCCTCGAATGCTGCTCATGCAGTCATGTCGCTTGTTGGTGGATTTGTTGGCAGACCTTCGAGCCTAGGTTGTTTTTTGTATTTATATCTGACATGCTAGCCTTTTATCACTGATGGGAAGTAATGATGTCGTTGAAGTTGTTGGTCAGGCTAAGCTAGAATTACGGGCTCTCAAGGATGGCTGCCGGGACACACCGTTAGGTGCTTGGCATCAGATTTTCCACTTGATTTCCAGGTGGTAGCTAGCCTGGCGGGAATTCGTAAGAAGCCCTAACACCGTGCTGTAACGGCTGCCATGCTAAGACAACAACCGGGACCGACGGCTTAACGTGCCCTCCAAAGCACGGAAGCGCTCAGTAATAATGTTGCATATGTTAGCTGATCGGTTAAGAACAGCTAAGCAAACTTCGCTACGAGCGCTTCAGAAGGTTTTTTTTTTTTTATTGCTGATAGGTAAGCCTTTGACCAAAATCTCACCTGATGGTAAGTGATGATGTGGTCGAAGGTGATAGCAGGCTTAACCTAGAATTACTGGCTCTCAAGGACAGCTGCCGGAACACACCGTTAGGTGCTTGGCGACAGATTTTCAACTTGAGGGTGGTCGCTAGCCAGGCGGGCATTCGCAAAAATGCCCTTCCACCATGCGGTAAAGCTCAAGCCCGCGGCGGGATTCGAACCATGGACCTGCTGCGTGGCAGTCCATAGCCAAAGCCACTGAGCTATCACTGCTTCAAAATCAAAGGTTATCAAGTACTAACTTAGTTTCTTAAATGCTTAGGTACTTATAAACTTATATTGTCTGAATAAAGATATTGTTATTATTGTATGCTTATAATAATATATTTTAAAGTATATAAACGTATCATACATTTAGGTGCGCACAGAACGAGTGAATCCGCACGTGCTAAGCGTTCGAATCAACGAAGGCATTGGAGAAGGGAAGGAGCACGAAGACCGCAAGCACCTCGCTTATTTACTGGACAGGCAAACAATTGCAGTCGTGGATCTCACAACAGGTTTAGTTATTATAGTTTCTACGTCATTGGCAAACGAAAGAAGCGATCCGTAACTTTTAGGTAAATTTTCCCTGCTGGAAAAAAAATACAAATCGCTCGACAGATTGTGCAAAGCATAAAAATAATTACACTACTTATCGTAATATCATTAACTAATTTATTGTCCTTTTCTTTAATTTAATATATATGTGTCGTTTGTTATGTTGTTACTGATGAATATATTATCCTAACCCCCACATACGCGGAATAAGAGTAGGTTGATTACTGATAATGATACATACTCTCATAGAGACTACTAGTTGCGCTCCGCAGCTTCATCAGCGTAGACCTTGAAGAAAAGTAATGATGATGATGAAAATTATGCCTTGTGTGTATCTAGGATCTAAAATATGTACATACAGCTCATCGTATTTTCCAAAACCTATCTGAGCGCTTGGTCGATGCGACGCGTGATCAAAATGCTGGCACATATTTGGCTCAACGAATAAGCATTGCAATTCAACGGGGCAATGCTGCCAGCATGCTGGGCACGCTGCCAACTGGGAGTGGGCTGGAGCATTTGGACTGCCTATGAGTCTGCTATGACTTATAGGTGTCTAAATGCTTTTATTGTAGTAGCTGTAGTGTTGTATATAGTTCATAGTATTTTGTTTAATAAAGGCATACAGCCGGAATAAAAATATGTACATTTCAAGTTTCATCCAAATCGGTTCAGCCGTTTCAGCTAAGCAGGAGTAAAAAATATACACACTCACATCCCCACGTCCCACGCACTCACTCACAATCTTTCACATTTTTAATATTAGTGTAATGTATTTAGAAAGTCAGGTATGAAGCTTACCTCCTTACTGAAACATTAAAATACATACACCTCTTTTTTCCCATTTATTTTGTGTGTTATTTACAGAGTGTCACCTCATAACTTTTTCAAGGTGTAACGATTACTAGCGGCCCGCCCCGGCTCCGTACGGGTAATTACGACTGTAAATTGGGCTCTATCCGATCTTTCAATTTCGATCAAATTGCACACGGTGTGCAAATCAAATTCAAAATTGGTTCAGTAGTTTAGGTGTCCATCGCGGACAAACCACATGACACGGAATTTTTATATATAAAGATAATTCTTTTTTAAAATTCGTAAACTGGTGCTTTTTATTAGTACTAGTAATGCGTATTTCATTGGCTTCGACTATGTTGATGATGTTCTCATTTTCACTTGTCGATATAAAATGAACTACAAAATCTTTATACGATGGTTTAGTTTATTTGCTTTATACCGAGTGAATTTATTGTTTTAGAATATTTTATGTCTGAAGTCGGTTTTTTTAAAAATGTATAGTGTTAATTGTATAAGTCTTATCGACGCAATGCATTGCGGCCTGGGTTCATATTGGGTCGCATATTATTTGAACTCATATTTTATTAGGGCATTATAATTCCGTGGGGTGCCGGGTTAGAATGTCACCTCCCCATTTCTTCCCGTGGGTGTCATAAGAGGCGACTAAAGAAAAAGTGCGCCAAATGAGCAGCATGCCACTTCTCACGTGGATTGTGCGTAGGGCTTTGTGGGCATTAGACGCACAACTGTATACCATCTTACTGCCCTGTTAGGTTTTCATACAATATGTTCTTGTGTTCCTGTCTTATTTGTTGTTAAGCATATTAAACGTATTCTTGTGTTTGAGAAAACATGTACCTTGAAACTGTGCCCGGTGATTGGCCTTAGGCTCATTCCCTATTACATGTCCTAAGTAGTCGTCCTTAACATCATTACGTTTATACTAAATAAGATTATTTTACATAATCATATATTTAGCCTAATTTTATGTCAAACATTTATGATTTTATTTTTTGTTATTTGAAATTAGGAATTCAAATGTTTAGGATTGCGTTATTCTACAATAGTGCTACGTAATAATAATTCTACTTTAGGAGTTCAAGTGGGGCAGTGGTGGCACGAGGCGCGAGTGGACTGGCTCGAATTGAACGAGAGTGGGCAGCTGGTATTGCTTCGCGACACTCGTCGCCGACTCGCTTTGTTACGTCTACACACTGGAGATAAGGTATTTACATTAATCTTTCGTAACGTGTTATAATATATACCTTTAAGAGTACAAGTACGACAGTGGTGGCACGAAGATCAAGTAAAGAGGCTAAAAGTTGGACTAGAGTGCTGGCGGTGCTTTAGACTTGCTTTGTTACGTCTACATGCTGGAGATAATTATATATTTAATATTATGTTTCACTTTCGTCATTACATTTAACGAATATTTGGAAGTTGAAATACAGCGAAGATTAAATTTCGCTCGAATATTTAATTTTTATGTTAAACACTTACGAGTTAAATGACTGCAGTGATAGATTTTATAAATCGTAGCAATTTCTGTAGCATACCGTAGCAAATCTCGTAGACGTAGTTTCTTTATTGAACAAGGACTTCAACGCGTGACATATTTATATATTTTGCTCTTTAGTAATTTTTATGGTATATTTATAAAGTTTATGTTTTTAGGAGATAATCGCGAGTGGCGTTGGATTTGTTCAATGGATTGAAAACAGTGACGCTGTGGTAGCTCAAACTCCAACTCACCTTCTTATATGGTAAGTAAAGGTTACATACAGTTACCTATTTCATCTGATACCAGCTTTAGAAGAATTAATATTATGAAATTTGGAGAGCAGATATAGTGTTAAAATGTAGACTTTCTACTAACCATAACTTATATATGTACATATTGTCATGTGGTTGGCAAAGTTATATTACATACAGTTATTAAGAGTAAGCAGTAAAGTCAAGGAAAGTTCCTTGATTCTCTGACGCTGAGCCGTCAGCGCCAGAAGATGCTTTTAATATATGAACACATGGCTATACGAAACAGAAACGAAGAGATCGTGGAGGCTCTTATCAAAACATCAAGGGCATCGACGGAATCTGTGGCCGGACCCTCAACGACATACTGAATAACGTAATATACTAACAAACTAGATATAAGGAGAAAATATACATATATATAAGCATGGACTCACTTTAGCTTTATGATATATATATATTTATAACTAACATTAGGCTAACTTCCCTTCAGGAAGAATATTGATAAGTTGGAGAATGATGTAAAATTAAGAAATGTATTTAAGTAAAACAAAATCATAACAAGTGTACGGACCACGAGACTGTAGTGTACAGAATGTGTTAATAAAAAAAAATATATGAACACGTTATTATTAAGTTTACGTATATGTACATAATAACATGTTAAGTTACTTACAACTAACACTTCTAATACTTGTCGTATCATAATGAAACTTGCCAAGTGCATGTAGTTCTTCTGATAATTCAATAATATGGTAACTGTCTACAAAAGAAACCACTATGTAACCTCAAAAAAACAACAATTTATTATTTCACACAATTTGGTACATCATATGTTCGGAGAATATCGTCAGCGTGTTTTAGCAATGAACACTACCATCAATTGGTTAAATATAACACTGAGCTAACTTAAAATATCGCCACCTATCGGTTGCTGTTAAAACTAACACTACTTAGAAATGAACCCAAACCGCATAGGTGGTAGGTACATGCGTAAACATTCCGCCCCTCAAAGTGCGTTAGAACTTTCAAAAGAAATTAAAGGTATGACTTAAATTAGAATATTTTATGAAATTGTCTTTGAGAAGACAGAAAATTTACTATTATAATCTATTAGGATTTTACATACTTATGCTAAGGCTAGAACAATATACCAAAGTGCAAAATTCAATAACTCAGACTATGAAATTTTAGTGTGCGCCTGATGCGCAAGTTACAAGTGGACTGTAATACTTTGTAACTAAAATTATAGTAACTTAAACTTATTTAAACTTAAACTAATGTAAACATGTGCGTTTACTCACTTACAAATATAACTAGGGTTCAATGGGTAACAAACACAATTTATGGATGGGTCTTTTCAAGATAGAGTTTTTACATTTAATACTTACAACTCTTATCAAACCGTCTGATCCAGGATGAACATCAATAATTTTACCCATTAACCATTTTGTAGGCGGTAGCCTCTCATCTTTAATAATGACAATACTGCCTATTTTGAAATTATCTTGCACGTTATACCATTTATAGCGCTTTTGTAAATTTACTAGATATTCGCTACTCCATTGACGCCAAAACGATTGTAATTTCTGTTGTAAGTAAACCCATCTTTTGTGATAAGGTACTTTGACATTCTCTAAATTTTCGTCAGGGACTACAATAGAGTTTTCTCCAATTAAAAAATGAGCAGGAGTTAGAGCAATAGTCACTCCATCCTTTTCATCATCTAATGACGTTAATGGTCGAGAGTTTAAACAACTTTCAATTTGACACAATAAGGTCGAATATTCTTCAAAGGTCAGTTTTGTATCGCCTAAGACTCTATTTAAATGCTTCTTGGTAGAATTAATTGCAGATTCCCATAACCCGCCCATGTGGTGAGCTCCAGCAGGATTAAATTGCCAATCTGTGCCGTCTTGGGCTAACAGTTCTACAATTTCTCCAGGCAAAGTTATAATGCTTCTACTAACCAAGATCTTAAGTTCTTTACTAGCACCTATGAAATTTGTCCCACAATCACTTACTAATTTTTTACAATGTCCCCTTCGGGCTATAAACGGCGTAATGCAGCTAAGAAGCATTCTGTGCTCAGACCGCTCACAAGCTCTAAATGGATTGCTTTTGTCGCGGTACAAATGAATAAGGCAATGAAAGCCTTTGTGGTTCTGTTAGAACCACGACCACCAAATTGTTGTAAAATTACTGGTCCTGCTAAATCTACACCGCTGACAAAAAAGGTACGTTGTGGAGTTACTCTTTCTTTAGGTAAGTTCCCCATCAATTGTGCAGCAGTCCTTTTAGCATTTCTACAACAGGTAACACATTCTCTTATTACTCGCTTAGTCAAATTTTTAACGGCGATTATGTGAAATTTATTTCTTACATAATTTAACATCAACAGGTTTCCACCATGCAAAGTTGTGGAATGTGCATCCTTCACAATTAGGTAAGCTAATCTACTATTTTTTGCTAAAATTACAGGGTGCTTAGTTTCTTCTTTTACATATGAATTTTGGATTCGCCCACCTACCCGTAATATATTATTTTCATCAAGAAATGGATTTAAATTGACTATATCTTTCTTGTTTACTATTTCAGATTGCTGTGACAATTTTATCAGAACATGAGAAGCGTTTAAGAGCTCTCTGGAGTTCAAATATGTGGTATTCACGAATTCAGGTAAGTTTTCCTTTTTTACCTTGCTTTTACATTTGTACAACAATCGTAAACAATAACTTGTGACTCTTAACAATTTTCTATAATTAGAATATCTATTAATAATGTCTTTTTTCTGTTTCAGGTTCCCGAACTACGTTACACTTCGCGGATATTTTAACTTCGGATTTTTTCTCTAACTCTGTAGGTTTAATTATATCACTTAAGTCTATCACAGGTAATTCACTAATTTTTCGTAGCCAGGATGGACCACTCCACCATAGCGCATGTGACTGCAGCTCAAGAGGGGAGAGTCCTCGACTCGCCACATCTGCCGGGTTCTCGGACGACGGGACGTGATGCCATCTCATGACATCAACTCTATTGATTTCTGTCACTCGGTTTGCGACAAATATGTTCCAGTATGCTGGCGGACGCTGTAACCAAGCAAGGACGATTGTTGCATCTGTCCATGCGTAGGTGTCATCTAACGATACATTCAATGCCTTTCTAATTCTATCTATTAGTTTAGCCAGTAATACAGCTCCACACAGTTCCAATCTAGGTGTTGATATTTTCTTAACAGGTGCAACTTTTGTTTTGGCTTCAATCAAAGTCACTTTAATTGAGTCAGGTAATATAGCTCGGCAATACACTACTGCTGAATAAGCCATGTCTGAAGAATCGGAAAATCCATGAATTTCTATCTTTACTATGTTTTCCGTTATACCTATCCATCTATCTAGTTCTATTTTTGACATGTCACATAATTGCTGATGAAAACTAAGCCGCTTCTGCTTTTAAGTTCGCAGATAACTCATCATCCCAGTCTAAGCCGTCGGTCCACAGTCTTTGTAAAAAGACCTTTGCACGAACCACTATTGGAGCTAACCATCCAGCTGGGTCGTATAGTTTTGCGATATCTCTGAGGATTGATCTTTTAGTTGGGGCTTCATTACTCTTTTGAATAGTAAATCCGAGTTCAAATTTGTCTGTCTTGTCATTCCAATCTATGCCCAGTATTGTTCTATGAGCTTGAGAGTTGTCTTCTATGTTTGGGTTGTTATATGCCCACTTGTGTAACGTAAAGCCACCCTTTTGAAGTAGTTTCGACAATTTTTCCTGTAATACATTTATTTCTTCAGTCGTTGATGCTCCGGTTAGTAAGTCATCCATATAAAAGTCATTCAATAAAATGTCGATTATTTCTTTAGGAAAATTGTTACTTTCATCGACAGCTAATTGTTTCAACGTCTTGATCGCAAGGTAAGGAGCACAAGATGTGCCATACGTTACAGTTGTAAGTCTGTAATGTTGAATGGGATCTTTGTTATTAAATCTCCATAAAATTCTTAAGTAGTTTCTATCTTTTTCGGTTATGTCTATTTGTCTATACATCTGTTTTATGTCTCCAACTAATACCAATGGATGTCTTCTCCATCTCAAGGTAACATCTCTTATATCACTTTGGAGTGAAGGTCCTATCCATAAGTTGTCATTCAGTGATTTGCCATTGTTTGTTTTAGCGGAGGCATCGAACACAACGCGCAGCTTCGTGGTTAGATGTTGCTCATTAATCACAGCGTGATGAGGTAAGTAACAACTACTTTTACTAGGAATATTTTATAGTGGTACAATTTCCATGTGATTTTGGTTCAAATAATCTTGCATAAACTCATTGTATCCAGCATTCATATCAGGATTCCCTTTCAATTTATTCTCGACTGCTAATAACCTCTTTAATGCTATTTTTTCAAATTCACCGATGTCTGGAGGATTCACAGCAAAAGGTAACTGAACTTCATATCTACCGTCTGGTTTTCTACTATGTGTATTACTATAATATTCTTCACATTTAATCTCATCATTTGTCATTATTCTTTTTCCAGGTACCGGCTCTTCCAGTTCCCAGAATCTCCGTAATTCGGCATCTAGTTCTAGTTTTACGTGATGAGTTAAAATTTGAGTTGGTTGGTTATCATGTTTATCATTGCGACCAGAAATTAACCAACCTAGTAAAGTTTCTTGTGCCACAAGTGAATTATATTGATTTCTATATACCATCAGACCTGGTTGGATAATATCAGCGAACACGCCTGCTCCTAGAAGGATGTCAACGCGACCTGGCTGTGTGTATAAAGGATCTGCTAGTTGAATGCTATTGAGTTGTGGCCAATCAACTAAATGAGTACTCTGTGGTATGTGTGACGTTAAGTTTTGCAACACATATGCAGTGATTTTGACTGAATTGTTTGGGTCATGTAAGGACATTATTTCAAACTCTACTATTGCCTTGGTTGTGGTTTTGTTTGAACTAACTCCAACTATGTCTCCTTTGATAGGTGATTTCTTAAGACCCAACTGTTGACACGCTCCTTCGGTGATTATGGAAATTTCAGATCCAGGGTCTATTAGTGAACGAAGGGTGTGGATGCTATTGTTTCTATTTGACTGCACTGCTACGAGTGCAGTTGCTAGTATGACTGATGTTTCTTTGCTAGTGGAAGTTTTCAAGGTGATGCTATCTAAGGTTTCAAGGTTTACTTGATGAGTGATTGGAATGTCTGGTTCTTTTGTATTAGTAGGTGTAGTGGGTGCTATGGTATATCCATGAAGTAATGAGTGGTGTTTGCGATTACATTTTCTACATGCTGATTGGGTGCAGTCTTTCACGGAGTGTCCTTTCTTCAAACAGTTGAAGCATAAATTATTCTTTTGTACAAATTGTTGTCTACCGTTAACATTCAGTTGAATAAAGTCTTTACAGTTATAAATTCTATGTTCTTGTTTGCAGTACAAGCAGTGAATAGGTGTAGTCACAATTGTACTGAAACTTTTTGCATTCACTGTACTATTTTTATACTGATGTGTCGTATCCTTATATTTTACAGCTTCTAAAGTTCGGAATCTAAACTTTAAGAATTGAGAGAGATCTTTCCAAGTAGGTAGTGTATTTCTGTCTTCAATGCGTTGTTCGAAAAGTTTATGCGAGTCTGAATCGAGTTTTTGTATAATTATGTAAACTACTATGTCATCCCAATGATCTGTGGGTATATCAATCGCCTTCAGCGAGGTTAAACATTCGGACGTGACATCTAAAAGATCTTTAATGGCTTTGGGGGATTCGTTAGTTATTCGTTTCTGATGAATAAGCTTTCCGATGTAGGCATTTACCATATTTCTACGATTACTATATCTCTTATTCAAGGTTTCCCAGATTATGTCGTAATTTGACTCAGTGACTGGAATTTGTTTTACTAAAATTTCCGCTTCAGCACGGAGACTCGATTTTAAATAAGGATAACCATTCAACGTAATTTCCTGAGAATTTAGGTATTTCTATCGGAGGTAACTTTACACAGGATTGCTCACTATATTGGCTATGTTCACTTGGGGCTTGTATTGTAATATTAAAAGAATTCAACTTCTCTTTAATTCTCGTTTTTAATTCAAGATATATTTCAAGGCATGTATCGTATGTATTTTTACTAATATATTCCAAATCCTTAGATGTAACCAATTTATCATGATTCAATTGAAATTTATTCCAATGTGATTCCAAAATCTCAAGTCTTGTTTCCAGAAACGCTTTAGTTAAGCGGTCCTTAGGACATTTTTTAAAGTTATCAAATAAGTTTTTAATCTGTTGAAGAGTTTCACTTTGTAATGCTGCCATTATGTAATTATCAACTGAGAAAGTCTATGTATTACTTGAAAGTCCAATTTATTGATTAATAAAGTTTTATGTACTAATTTTTTTACTAAGTTCATTAACGCACTTAGTACATAATTGTAGTAAAAGTTTCACTGAGTGTTATTTTATATGGCTATAAGTATAAATTTATATCACAAGACACTGTTTCTGATATTCGTAAAACACTTCGTAAAATGTATGTTTCTTCTATGAGAGTTTATATTCACTTCTTATTGCTATTACTCACGGTTTACCAATCCTTTGTCCAATATTTGCACTGAGCACTTCACTTCACTATTATTAAGCTGTTTCTCATCAGGAAGCATTATCCTGCACGATCCATGCAGTGCACCTGTGCTCTACCTAGCTAGCGAGTTCTATCCGGCTCGAAGGACCAAAATGTCTACAAAAGAAACCACTATGTAACCTCAAAAAAAACAACAATTTATTATTTCACACAATTTGGTACATCATATGTTCGGAGAATATCGTCAGCGTGTTTTAGCAATGAACACTACCATCTATTGGTTAAATATAACACTGAGCTAACTTAAAATATCGCCACCTATCGGTTGCTGTTAAAACTAACACTACTTAGAAATGAACCCAAACCGCATAGGTGGTACATGCGTAAACAGTAACCATTGGAATGATAAGTGATGGAACCGAGAATTAAGCAATAGAAATCCATAGCTATATAAACATACCCATAGTGTTTGGGTTTGTAGCAATTGTCATGAGATGCATAAAGCGTTGTTTTTTATACAAATGATTTAACCCAGAGAGAGCGACAAGAAGTTTTCGGAGGTGAAAACCCATATATACATGGGTTTTCACCTCCGAAAACTTCTATACTGTTCAGTGTGAGATAATTATAGCCTATATTGAGAACACCCTCAAACACAGGTATGACAAAACTTACCGAGGTATTGTTTAGTTTTATTTTTGGTAAAATAATCGATTAAAAACAAAAATAGTCTTGAACATCGATTGCCGGAAATACTTATATTGAAAAATGTATTATGTTCAGTTTGGTATTATATTTTTACTATGTTTATGTATGTTTAACTGCACAGCGTTGTCAATCACTAAAACCTTGCTAAACCTTCTTAACAGCTTGTTAAATAAAATCAGTCCTGACCTAATTGGACATTGGATTGTTTTGCATATGTTGGCAAGCCATTCAGCATAACTGATATTCACGATTGCAACGTTGACTGTTTGATGTGCAATGGATTGGCATCGGAATGGAAGTCACATGTTGGATTATATATTTGTTTTCTGTAGGTATAGCGCATGGGATCCGAGTAGCGTGGAAATGCTGGAGTGCGGCGGTGGCATAGCAGTGGAGGTGACAGCTAACAGGGTCATATTGGATGGCGGTCAGCTGCCGTACCTCCCGTTGGACGAACACCGTCTCGCTTTTAGTATGATGGACGTGATTTTATTCACTTTACTTAAATCCTTACTATGGGTACCCCGTGGGATACTGGTCTGAAATGTCAGCCCCCCATTGCAGGGTGTCGTAAGAGTTGTTTTTGTGTTACCAAAAACTCTTTGATTTGTTTGGCATTACTTAATTATTAAAAACAATATTTTTTGTTTACTTTTCAATCGAATGTGTGTGTTTCTTTATACTTAGTATTTTATTTATTTATAAAATTGTTTGTTATTAATTTACCATGCTGCCTTTGAGTCTATTAGTTATTGAACGTTTTAGATAACGCTCTTAGGAGCGGAGACTTGTCCGGCTGCGCTAAGTATTTGGACGGAGTGAGCGGGAACGCGGAGGTGGCTCCACTATGGAGGCAGCTGGCCGAACAGGCTTTGGCCAGTAATGATATACAAGTAAGTTATTTTTCCAAAATAATTACATTCATAAGATTATAAAAAGCTTGCAATTTCGCCTCTAAATAAATCAAAGTATTCAAACGATATAAAAAAAAAAGTTTTAAACAACTGCGTAGTAGGTAAATCAATTTAATCATAATAATTAAAATTTCAAAGTTACACTTCAAAAGTAATTATTGTGAAATTATTTTGATGTAATTTCTCATCGTATTTCGATATTAAATAACTTTTTTTTTAACTGTTGCGGGCTTTATGCTTTTATGTATATAATTTTATTTAATATATTATATGTATTATTTTGAAAAAAGAAATAACGTATTCCATCTCATTTAATTTTTATACACTGTAAAGACATAGACCTAGATTCTAAAATTATATATTTTGACTAATCAAGTTCTCTAAGTGAACATGATTACATCAAAGAAAGGAAAAATGCTATGGATGGAATTTTGACACGATACCATTGTATTCACTAGGCTTTGGTCTTTATTATGTAATCTACCGAATATGAATCAATATAATATATATAATCAATACCATAATTATCAATAACAATAGTATATTAATAACAATCTACCGACCTAACACGGAAATAATTTACCCCTTTCGTTGCAGTTAGCAGCCAAATGCTATCTTGAAGTGGGAGACGAAGCTCGCACGTTTTACCTTGATCAGATTGTGGAGCTGGCTACTTCGGAAGGCAACGGCGATGTTAATATCGGTATGTTGTATTTACTGTACCTAAACTAATTCTGGTGTTTTTGTAGTTACTTTACCTTTTCATTGTATTAATGTGGAGCCACAAAATACAATAGTCAGTGCCGTTGGACCTTATAATATCACAGGTATGCTGAAAGTTAGTGTGAATCTAAAATGTTCAAATTGTATTTCATTATCTTACGAAAGCTACCGTGGAATAGCTTGTTAAATAACTTAACTAGGTATATACATTTCCAGAAAATTTAATTCACGTTCAATATTCGCAATGGTACAGTATTTTTAATTAACATAATGTTGATTAACACTAATTTACCATATTAATAATTTAAGTTGTACCTGTAGTGTGTAGTATTTCCCCCACGGCAGTGAGCTGAAAACCTGTGTTCCGCTCGGCAGCAAAATTATTTTGCGTCTTGTATCTTTGAAATCCGCGCTTCGCCTTGTTTCAATACAAATCTCACGCTAAATAAGAATTTTGCAACCTTGCATTGTATAACTATTTCATATAAATACTTTTTTTATGAATATATAATGATAAAAAAAATATTTTTTTCTATATCGGGAGGTCTTGAAAGTCCGGTGGTACGAGCGCGTTTGGCTATATTTGCCGGGGACCTATCTACCGCAGAAGAATGCTATGTCAAGAAAGCCGGGAGGCCAGATCTCGCCATTGACATGTACAAGCAGTTCAATAGGTAAAATATCCAATTCTCTTCGAAATATTCCATTCGAATTGTTTGTTCACTCTATGCTGCACCATGGTGATGCATCAATTAATGAGGATATTATTTATAATGCATATATACGTATGTATATGCATGTATATACGTTTTGTATACTGCCTCTCGGTATGCTTGCCAATGAGTTTCTTAACATGGCAAAGGTTCTGCTTTCTGAATTAGATTGATAGATAACACTTTATTGCAGTTTTTAATTAAATTTAACAGTAGTTAAATATTGCTTCTTATAAAAGTACAATCGGTAGCCTTATTACAGCCAGCAATCACTTCCAGGCAACCATAAGGCAGAATGAAAATATGTTGATTGACATAGGGGTAGAATTTAGAAATAAGTGGGAAAAGTATGTATACTAGTTAAATATTTACTTAAATATATACTAGTATTATATATGTATAAAATATAATACATATAAAAAAAAATACAGACGATATAATAAATACGTACGTATACTCATAGCAAAGTGGTAATTTTGAAAATGTTTTTTGTGAAATTACATAGTGTCAAGCTCTTCTAAAAAATAGATTATGTGCTCCTGATGAGTCGCACACGCAATAACAGTTTGTTTTAACAGTACTTATGTATAAAATATGAACGAAGCCTATGTCACAGCATCGCCCATCACATTTTATATTTCTCGTTATAAAGTTCTTTTTAGGGTACGTTTTAATTCCTTAATCTGTGGACCAGGTATTTTTACGAGCAGATACTTAAGTAAGTATTAATTCGAGTAAATTCTGAATTAGATGTGAGGCATTACGTTCTTCCACACCCTTCGTCCATAGTCTTTGTTACATTAAGGTGAAGTATACATTGGCAGATAGTCTAGGCGGCGAAAGTTATTAGATTTAGTATTTTTGCTTACTTTGTTTATTTTATTATGGTACTAGAATTAGAGCTCAAGCTTTATCCTAAATTATATAATACATAGTATAGAGAGACCAATATATACTTTATAGTTAGACGAAAATATCTATCGTGATCTATTGAGGAAACGTAATACATTTAAATATAATTTTTAAATGAGAGGGCTAGGGCGCTTTTCTTATTGCAATTGTTAGTCCCCAAACGAGCAGCTTTAATAGGGACATAAGACGAATTCGGGAATTTTTGTGAAAAGAGAAAATATTTTGTCATAATATGTGTACGTGCAAAAAAGAAACTGATACCTGGTCCTCTCAAAACGGCCTGTTGGTTCCTGCTGATATGCACCGGATCTATGGGCACTGTAGGGGAAAGACCACCAGCGACTCTGGGTTTTTGTGTCGAAACGAGCACTAACCCACCTAATGTTCAGGGCCTCTGCCTATAACAGATGCATTTCATCACAATTCACGAATTGCATTGCGCCCTTCATTCTGAGACAAATTTGTTGAGTCTCATTTTTACTGGCTCTCAAGAACTGCTGCCGGAACTCACTGTTAGGTGCTTGGCGACAGATTTTCTACTTGAGGTTATTTGCATCCCGAGTGTAGATTTAGTGTGGCCCCAGTTTATTATCAAGGCTTTATAGCATATGGCTTATGTGTCTAAATAGGTATGTAAAATGTTCAATATCACTACTGATCATGATGATAAGTCACATATTTTTTCTTTATTTTATTCAGTCTTACTTAAATTTTGATTCTGTCTATGCAGATGGACGGAAGCTATAACACTAGCTGAGAAGACCGATAGAGCGGCTGCATCAGAGCTGAAACAACAGCACATGGATTATTTGACTTCTACAGGTGAACGGAGCTTATAGTTGAAAAAAATCAACATAGATCCAGTAGCTTATTGTGCTTAGTTCAATATTACTACAATTTTGAAATGAAGTTCTTGTGTGTTTCACTTACACACACACCTGTTTATTATTTAATTAGCCAGCAAAAAAATATCACGTACGTAAGGATCGAATACTTCACATTCAGGTTATCAATGCTTAATTTTGTTATTTGATATAAATTTACCAAATAAGTTATACTTATGGAGTAAACATAGGTGACAATAGAGTGTTGAATTTATGTTTCCAGCATATGAGATTCTCGTTATCAGGACGAGTGCGCTAAAGAGCTAAGTATGCCCACCCATACTTAGCTTTTATTTAACTTTTACTCTTACTTCTTCTCTTCGTCTCTTACTAAGACACAGTCAATGCCGATGCTGAGTGATGAGCTCTTAGCATGCCAACTGATAACAGTCGAAATACTTCGTTATCTGTGATCACATCATCACCAGACTTACTGTGACATACGATGCTGTGTGTTACATTCAAGACTGTCCTACACTTTCTGCATACAGGTAGATTTAAGAGCAGGAATCTAAGCTAGCGGTAGCGTCCAACCCCCATCTATGTCAAAACTGTGAACTTTATAGATTCACGTGGTTTAGAGGCAAGATACTATACTTTATTTTTATTTATGGCTAGCCTTTGACCACTATATCAACTGATGGTATGGGATCATGAGGTCGAAGATGTTCTTCAGGCTAACCTAGAATAATTGGCTTTCAAGGACAGCTACCGGAACATACCGTTAAGTTCTTGGCGACAGATTTATATTATTCATTTATACTCTTGCTGATACGAATGCAATAAAATAAAATGCTTCAAATATCGAATGTAGTGATTTGAGTCCCAAAGGGCATTTAAGGCCGTCCGATAGTCCATTAGTACGTAAATTCGGCATGCGAAAGTTGCTGTTTATGCGCACAACGCGGTACTGCGCTCTAATACTAATGTGATATAGTGAAAACCTGAATCGGCCGGGTATTTGATCCCTACCCTAAATGTTTTGCTGGTTATGTGTTATGTGTCATTATGTTCTTTACCCTGTAGCCGCCTAAATAACCAAAGTTTCATAAACAGTTCCGTTATTTATAATATATGTGGTATCAGGGCGCTATGGTGAAGCGGGTGCCGCGTTGGCATCATCAGGGGACGTGCAAGGTGCAGTACGGCTCTGGCTAAAGGGAGGCAGAGCACGTCGAGCTGCAAACTTGATACTGCAGCACGCACATTTGTTGCGAGACAACGATTTAGTAGACCATATTCATTCTCAACTGATTAAGGCAGGTTACTCTTTGGTTAATTCACTGTGTTTATTGTTTTTCATGTTCGTATAAAGTAATTATTATATTTGACTAGCGGTCCAGTAGTTTTACAGTTTATTTGTTACATACACAAATACAAAGTACACATCTTTCTTCAATACAATATAGGTAAGTGTTGATATTTTTTTTTTCTTTGGAGAAGAAGTCATGTTTTGTATATGTCGAGTCAATTTGTACCTATGTCGAGCAAAAGTGACTGAAGTAAGTGTTTAGTTGAAAAAGTGGGTTGAAAAGATTTGGAAATGTAGATGGATGGGTGCCCGTGGAGAACCGGGCTAGAATATCGCCCCCCCCCCCCACTTCTCTCTGAGAGGAGAGAAGTGAGAGGCGGCTAAGGGAAAAATACCAGAAGGTGGGCAGCATAGCCTTCAGAGAAATTAACATCATAAACTGCGATCCTCAAGACGTCTACCAAGCGTGGGGATTATGGCTTGCGCAACACCCCAAATGATAAACACAAACTAAACACGGCCCCCAGTCCTCGGCAGTAACTTAATCCACTTAAATATAAGTATATGAAATCCATAATTATTTTTAAACATTTTTAGCGAAAATGATAAAAAATAAATAAATATCAACCCTTAAATGTATAAGTGCATTTAAGGGTTGAAATTTTAGCAAGTGAAAAACATGGTTTAGATATGCCTGCAGGCAGAAGGTTAATCATGACATAAAGTATCCTATCCTGGTTCAAGACCTTCATGAGTTTTATGCACTTAAATGTATTATAATCCATTCAGCCGTATATTCGGCTTAAATTCCTGTACTATATGCAAATGCAAACTCTACGATTTAATAGAAGCTATTTGTCTTTGGGTATAACTACTTACAAATTCGTTATATACAATTATTGCATCTTAAAACCTATACCATGTACTAGTTTGCAAATCGTGTACACTAAACGAAATAAATTAGTTTTAAATAGATTTGCTATTATTGATTACGCTTGTTGTTGTAGGAAGAATGGTGGGAAATGGCAGGTGAGATATCGGAGAGACGGGGTGATAATCGCACGGCGGTGGATTATTACGCCAAAGGAAGCAACTATGCGCGCGCTGTTCAACTTGCTAGAGAAGTACGTATGAAAAAGCCCAAACATTTCGAAGGAGATAACGCGTACTATGTGATAATTTCATTCTAAACTTAAGTGTCCCAGATAATATAAAACGTCAAGTCACTTACTCCATTTATAAGCGATTTCCAAGAAAGGGAGAAGGTTTTCAATTCGACTGTATGTTTTTTTTCCCAGATAGTTTTGGGAACCGGGCTAGAATTACCCCCCAACCCCTCCTATATTTTCATGGTGGAGTCCTGGGTGGGGAGGGGGGGTGTTTAGCAGTGGCTGATACCTTACAGTACAGTATGTAAATCAGATGAAACAACAGTAGATAACCTTGAGGAGGTTTTGAAACATTCACTTTATTGTATGATTCACTAGCTTTCCTGGCGCGGCTCCGCCCGCGCGTATGTCGGTTATCGCACAAAAACATTAACCTCTATTTGCGCAGTTGGATAAAAACTATCCTATGTTTTTTCCCGGGTCTCAAACTATTTCCATACCAAATTTCATTCAAATCGGTCCAGTAGTTTTGGCGTGAAAGCGTAACAGACAGACAGACAGAGTTACTTTCGCATTTATAATATTACTAGCTTTCCGGGCGCGACTCCGCCCGCGCGTATGTCGGTTATCGCGCAAAAACATTAACCTCTTTTTGCGCAGTTGGATAAAAATTATCCTATGTTTTTTCGCGGGTCCCAAACTATTTCCATACCAAATTTCATTCAAATCGGTCCAGTAGTTTTGGCGTGAAAGCGTAACAGACAGACAGACAGACAGAGTTACTTTCACATTTATAATATTAGTACTGATAGTACTGATGTATACAGCACACTCCGTCCTACTCGTACATCAGCGTCGTTCCCAAAATGATAAGCTTTATTCCAAAACAACTTAAACTTTATATTTTACACATTATTCTTTTTACTTAACATTATTAATTACTTTGTTTAGTCTTCCAAATTAGGGATCTTACTACACCGGTTGTGATATGCAATTGGCAGGCTTGTCCGAGCGAGGTGACAGAGCTGGAGCGGTCGTGGGGCGAGTGGCTGGTGTCGCAGCGGCAGGCCGGCGCCGCAGTGCCGCACCTGATCGAGGCGGGGGACACTCGCGCTGCGCTCGTCGCCGCGCTCAAAGCGCATCACTACAACAAGGCGCTGCAGATCGTACAGGTCACATTGGGGTTCATTACTTATTTATAACATTTTCACAGACCTTGTTGTGTGTAAAATGTACATTTGTTGTCGTCTACTGCAGTCTTATGGTCTGAATATAATGGTAATACTTAGAGATGAATTTTCTTTTGATATTTTAACGTTTTCAATGTGTTTTCTTAAGTTTAAAACTCACGTCAGTAGTTTTAATAGTTATAGCGCGCTTTTAACTAGGTTTGTAATTATTCTATATGATAATGGTATTTGCAAGTCATACGAGTATACAGGGTTATAGGAAAAATGCTAAACACCTCTTAGGGTTGAATTCTGCTAGCCCTAACAAACATTTTGAGATTAATTTTTATTAGTTTTTAAAAACAAATGTTTTTTTTGTTGTATTTTTTATATGTTTTTGATTGAATAAGCACGAGGGCCACCTGATGTTAGTCTCTTGTGCCTGTAAAGTATTATTTCATATTTTTTATTAGTTTGCTCGATGTAAATATTTAAAACTCTACCAACAACTTTGTATAATAAATAATGTTATTTAAAATTTAATATTTTTTTTTTTACCGGCGGTATGCCTTTATTAAACAAAATACTATGAACTATATACAACACTACAGCTACTACAATAAAAGCATTTAGACACCTATAAGTCATAGCAGACTCATAGGCAGTCCAAATGCTCCAGCCCACTCCCAGTTGGCAGCGTGCCCAGCATGCTGGCAGCATTGCCCCGTTGAATTGCAATGCTTATTCGTTGAGCCAAATATGTGCCAGCATTTTGATCACGCGTCGCATCGACCAAGCGCTCAGATAGGTTTTGGAAAATACGATGAGCTCCCGGTCCCCACGGACCCAACGTCTCTACACCAAACGGCTCAAATATGTAACCCATACCGAGGTTAGCATATTTGCGCCGCTTGAGTTGCTCCGCCGAAGTAGCCGCAGCGCCAGCCCTCACGTTGGTTTCAGAAAGATGTGACGGCGCTAAAGTGTCCACGCACGTAGCGTCCCACACTAAGGGCCGTCCTAACTTCCACGGAACCAGAGTCATGCCGTCAGGTCTTTTACCATCGTCACGCATCAGACCATTCGGTTCGAGAATAGCTGGAACATTGGCGCTGGTAAAAGCCCGGCGAATGATATCGTTAAGGCTGGCGTGGCGGGAAATTCGACCAGCACTTCGAGAGCAGGAGAGGCCATGGTGACCGAGTTGATCAACTGCAGTACCACACTGGCAGTGATGTGCAACACAACACCTTGCACCCAAGCGTAAGCTAATAGCTAGACGAAAAGCGGATGGATCTATAAGGCTACCAGTTTTGTAAGAAGGAATTTAATATTTAGTATATTATATAGGTGATATCATAAATATTATAACCATTGCTCGTTTTACATTGAAAGTCATTGTTATGTCAAAAATATTAAAAATTACGTTACCTGTAACAAACTTACCAAATTCGATAATTAAAAAAAATATAGATATCGTAAAAAATATTCTCCAAATCTGTGAAGTGAGCGAGCAAAACTGTAATTTTGAAGTGGTGTTTTATAAAAACCGCAGACGTTACAGATATAAAATAAATATATATTATTCTACAGGATACAACTTATAACTTGGCTGTTTTGAAAACACGATTGTAAATATTTCCCCCGATAGAAAAAAATCGTGAAAAAGGCTCTGAAATTTTCTTTAATTACGTTTTGTGCCAATAAAGTAAGTCCAATCAATTAATAAATCATATGTAATTAATATTTCGTACCGTTATAATAAAATGCCTGTTTGTTTTTTTGCGTTTTAACAAACCTTATTTTTTTATAAATTTATTTACTCTTTGTCGCTTACGTTATTCCATTATAAGCAACTTGCGTTGTTCTATTTCATTCGCTCGCATGCGATACGAGATCTCTTCGTCCTACGCGCTCAGTCCGGGGGAGAACGTGATGCTGGGTGGACCTGTGTTGCTTTCATCGGCTAAGATCTTGAACTTCCGCGAGTGGACAGTATTTTTTTGAAATGGATAACAAATGTTTATAACGTACTGTGATGTACCGGAGAATGAGTCTGCACATGAGTCAAGTTCTTAGATAAGAGAGTGCTACTATTACGTTATGTAGTTATTTGTATTTAGTATATACATACCTACCTACGCTAGTCCTACTATCACGCTACGCTAAAAAAATATGTAGGTAGGTACTTAGCTCTCTGTACTTAATATTATGTTACAAAATGCGATTGCGAATATATTTGCTACAAAAAATTTACATAAGTACTTATAAATTATTTTTCCGCTTGTAATAGAGTACCTACCAAGATAGAAAGTATCTATAAGTAAGATATATTTTAAGGTACCGTAACCAAAGGGTAAAAACGGGCCTCTTTTACTTAGACTTTATTGTCCGTCTGTCTGTCACTAGGCTGTATCTCATGAACCGTAACAGCTTGCTAAAATTTTCACAGATGCTGTTTTTCTGTTGCCGCTATAATAACAAATACAAAGAAATTAAATAATAAATACAATACAAGAATTTACCAAGTGTGTATTTTCCACATCCCCGACTGGTCTCCATGGTAACTGCCCACGATAACCAAAGCACTTGGGAATGGAGTTCCTATACCAAAGTGGATTAGAACCTTGGTACGATTCTGACCGTACCACTTTTTTATGGCAGTAGGGTGAGTCTGATTTAGCGACTTCAGTATGGTTTTCTGTTTGTATGGGACATTGTACATCTTTTGGAGTTTTGATTTTTTTGTGATAAATGTATTAGGGGTTTTGATATAGGTAAATACTGCGTAACGATGCCATCTGCCAATTGAAGAAAGTTGCTCCGATTTGTCTAAAGTCAAATATAGGTTGTTCTGAACGTCCTTATACCAGATTGGTTTTTTTTCGATGACGTTTGCCAAGTGGAGAAAGTTACACCGGTTTGGCTGAAAATCGATATCTAGGTGGTTCTCGACGTCGCTATTGCGAAATTTGAATTTATTTTTTGATGACGTCTGCCAAGTGAAAATAATATTCCAATTTGGATGAAGATATCTGGGTTGTTCTGGACGTCCTTAATCTGAATTTGGAATTAATTTTTTCGATGACGTCTGCCAAGTGGATAAAGTTACTCCGATTTGGCTGAAAATCGATATCTAGATTGTTCCCGACGTCGTTATTCCAAATTTGGAATTTATTATTCGACGACGTCTGCCAAGTGAACAAAATAACTCCGATCTGGAGGAAATTTAGGTTGTTCTGGACGTCCTTATTCCAAAATAGCTATCTGCACACTACCTGAAATACTAGCATTTGTCCGATTTTTTTTAAATAGTACAGAGCTTACAAAATTCCTTTATAAGGTGGGCGTAGTCATGAACCGGTCACCCATAGCTGATCACTTGCGTCAATATTGTAAGAGTTATCAAATTGAATCTGGTTTATCATACCTAAATAGTATATTCAAATAATAAAAAAAATTAAAATTTTAGATTTTCTTGCCACATTTCTTCCTTATTGTCTCTTATAGTTGGCTATCATTTTACTATTACGAATGCTAATGACAGGTGAAGTTCAATCCATACACCTATTTGATGATGTACTTAGTTCTTTTGAAGTAAATTTTACGTATTTTTTAAATTTACCGAGTATAATTTAGAATTATATATAAAGAAAACAAATTACATACAACTTCTTACAAACAATATACAAATTATAGCAATAGGAATACACTCAGTTTGAGTCACGGCCACACTTTAGTAGCTTGACGGCAATAAGTTTGTGAAAAACTTGGCTACCGCGTTTACTACTGGGACGCATTAGGTGCCGGCTAGGACACGCGTGATATTTACTAGAAAGATGCTTATTTCCATTATTTCCTTCAAACGCACTTTAAATTTACACTGACTACATGGTCAACTATTGGCACTCAATGCCATAGATTAGCTACTAACAATGTCCCAATAGTAATCGAATCTGAAGGCTGTCACTACGACAGCCTATATAAGTTTGAACCAATCTTAGCTTCAGATTCGTTTACTATTGGGACATTGTTAGTAGTTAATCTATGGCATTGTGTGCCTATAGTTGACCATGTAGTCAGTTACTTAGTAACTCATAACCATGTAGAATTCACGTGACTGAAAATATTCTTATTACACAACTGCCTAAAAAAACGAGTGGTATGTTTTGAGGGCTCATGTATGTATGCATGTTTGTAAGTTTCTCTATTCCACCATAACTTCCAAACTGCTTAACGGATTGTGATGAATAAGATATGGTTAGATTAAAAAAAGAAGAGAGTCATATTTTCAGAGTTCATATATGTATGTATGTTTGTGAGTTTCTTTATTCCACCATTACTTCTAAACGGTCTAACCGATTTCAATGTAAGGTGTAACGTAAGATTTTTATTGACAGCGCAAGTAAAACTAAGCACATAAAAATAAGTGACAAATTAACTGGTGGATTTTAGTCGCCGTATTATGGGATATTTTTTTTTCTTCCTAACCTGTCGAGTGCCGTATCAAAATGAAGGGCTTTGAAACACGATTTCATAAGTACATATAAATTGCAGTTTTATATTCAATGTAACTACTAAAACATTTAACGAAAAATAATAATTTGAAGTCGGGTTTTTACTTGTTTAATTTATACTTGATTTTACTATTTTCTCCAAATGCACGTTGCTCAAAACAAATTGAACATTTATATTAATATTTCCAGTAGTTGACCAGTGGTTTAGGAAAGGTTCTTGGTATTGACTATATGATATAATATACAACTAGATACTTATGTTTTAGACATCTAACTACCGATTATTTTTAGGTTATTCAGACCTGTATCCTCTAGCTGGTATTTACGCTTTCACACGTATTCACTCGTTATTCCACTTTGGTCTATTACCATATATCAGTACTAAACATAAAACTAAAATACATAATAAACTATGAATGAAACTCTGTATAGGTTTTGTTTAGTATGAATCCTATGTAGCCAAAATATCCCAACCCAACACCGACATATACACTTTTAAAAAATTTATATTTAATAATATGTGAATATATTATATATAATGAAGTAATAATATATCAACAATACTGTGGGGAGTGGTGTAGAATCTATAACTGAATATGTTTCACTCATGTTTCGAACTTACACTTCATGTTCGAACCATGGACCATGGATGGATAATGCAAAATTTCAGTATTAAGAATTTAAAAACGTGAACTTTTAGTATATATCTCAGAGTATTAATTTTTAACACCTATAAACAAAATATATTTTATAATGATATGAAATCTTAGTGAGGGCCTTCTAGCCTCTGCTCCAACCAGGGCGATCCCAAGCCGCGCCAGGTGGATCCCCCGTCTACACAGGGAAAGCCCAGCGGACCGATCGGCAGACACTGGCAGCGGCAGCCGGTAGTTCCCTCACTATCATTTTATGTTTTTAAGTTCTAAGTTTGTAAATTTGTAATGTGTCAATAAAGTGTTATCTATCTATCTATCTATCACTCTCTCTCTTTCTCTTTGTTATGTAGTTGAGGCTTCTTTTAATCTTGTGAGTTCGTGATATTCGCTCGCTCATTGTGGTGTCTTTCTTGTGTGTTCAGAGGCTTCATTTTGGGTCGTACGCCATTTCATTGTGTCGAGGGATCAAAGGGTCCGGACCTAGGCCCGGCCTCCGCTCCGACCAGGGCAATCCAAAGCCGTGCCGGGTAGATCCTCCGCCTACACGGTGAAAGCCTAGTGGACCGATTGGCGTCACTGGCAACGACAGCCGGCGGCTCCCGCACTATCGATGGATACTTTTCGATAGGATCGATGTGTGTTTTGAATGAGAGGCATCTATCTATGATCACACCCAGGTATGTGACGCTTGGTTTCCAGGGAATGTCAGTTCCAAGTAGGTGTGGGGGTTCTGACAGCTTCGTTCTTCCTGTCAACATGGCCTAGGTTTTTTGCATGTTGATGGATAGACGCCATTTATCCAACCATTCTGGCAGGGCTTCTAAGGTGGGCTGTAGGCGTTTTACGTCGAAGGCGGGTTTATAGGAGAAATCGTTGTATGTTGCATTATCTGCGTATAGTGCAAGCTGCATCTACCCGATGACTGGCATGTCATTAGTATACCAGGCGTAGCATATCGGAGAGATGCAGCTGCCTTGTGAGACTCCCGCTTTGACTGGCTTCTTTGATGACAGGACGTTTTCTACCGCCACCGTAATTGTACTGTCTCGAAGAAAAGACGCGATGACTTCCACTGTCTTCTTTTGGATGGCTGAATCCGACAGTTTGTTTAGCAGCCGCTCATGCCATATCCTGTAGAACACCTTCTCCATATCTAACAGGATCACCGCTTCGACTTCTTTTTTGTTGTGGGTCATGGACATCTCGTTTACCACCCTCGTGAGCTGCAGCATCGTGGACTGTTGGTTTATGCAGGGATTCGGCTGGAACTGTATTTTCAAATGCTCTGCGAATATCCCTGCTAAGGACAGCCTTAGCTTCAAACTTGAGAAGACCATCACTGCCTATAAGCGGTCTAATTGGTTGAGGGGCTTTAGATAGCTTTCTGCATAGGCGGTGAACAGAGGGCATGTGTACGCTAGCGGTTTCAACAATTCCTTCCCAGGGCTCTCCCACGTGATCCTGTAGGGCTTGTCTGCTCAATCGGTGACTTTAGCTTCTTTTTAAGCACCGGGCATCTGGTATCTTGCCATAGCTTTCTTGTTTCCCTTTTTTCACATATCATGTCCCTGATCCACGCCGGGAGGGGGTCGAGAAGCGCTCTAGGCGCGGTTGTGTGTGAAGAGGCCTCGAGGGAAACTTGAATCGGTGCGGTGAGGTTCGCGCATTCTCTTTCAACGTCGGTAGCCGTCATGATTGGGCCAGTCGTGGTGTTTTTCTGCGCTTCTTTCATGAAGGGCTCCCAACAGATTTTCAGCCTTTCATGTTGGCAGCTACTCTACTAGGGAGTTCTTCCAGCGTCAGTAAAATGGGCCTGTGGTCCGACGGTGAGATCCATGAGCTTTGTTTGTGCAGGCATCGTTCTAAATTTAACTTTTGCTACTAGTTTTGAAATTCTATAATTGCAAAGACCGATCACCATGTAAATATATATAATATTAAATGACAGATTGGTGAAATTCAGCCATAGGTTAGTATACTAAAACAAAATTATTCCCTATAAAACATAAACAGGTAAAGTTTAGCAACCCTGTAGTTATATTACAACCATTATCAAGTCAATTGTAGTCCATTTTAAATAAACAACTGCTCAACTCCACGAACGTGAATGAATGTACTTATCCGTATATATTATATGTATATATTAATATATGCATATATGTATATTATATTAATAAAATAAAGAAATAACCAGTACTTGACAACACAGTCAACTATAGGCACTCAACATTACAAGCGTTCCAGTAGTAGACGAGTCGCTAATATATATTCAAAAAGTTTTGTTCAATTTAGGTACATAATAATGTCTGCCTCATTAGTCATTACTCTGCTACACTATACACATAAACTAAACTAACCCGCCTGGCTAGCGTGGTCCCTCAAATAGAAAATCTGTCGCCAAGCACCTTTCGGTGTGTTCCGGCAGCTGTCCTTGAGGGCCAGTAATTCTAGGTTAAGATTGTAAACACCTTCGACTACATCATCACTAACCACCAGGTGTGAGTGTGATCAAATACATACCTATCAGCATTAAAAAAAAAGTACTGCTGAACTATTGACCTGTTGACTGTCTGTTGGTTTGAGATTTGGTTGGGACGTCCACCCTATATAGTATAGGTATGTATTGTCGAAGTAGATTATGGTACGCAACGCGTCGTTCGTACCTTGTAGCGTGCCGTGTATCGAAAGGGCAATGCCCCCACATGCCGCCGCCGCCGGCCGCGCTGCGGGGAGCGCAGAATGTTTCCCCGCGACCGCGCACCTTTGCTCGGGACGAGGTAGCAAAACTCATGGCGTTTTTCAGTAATGACTTCCTCTTAATATGCCATTAACATGAAGAAGAGAAATTTAATGGACAAAAGGTTCATTTGTGCTCCTGATGAGTATGAAAACCAATCTTACGTCGGTGAGTAGTGGTATAATTCTCATTCAGTGTATTGTTTCCCTTAAGCGTCCTCCACACGTAGACAGATTCGTCTGCAGATGTCATCGGCGGACGCGTCCGCCGACGTGTAGACGGGGTGGTTTGCTCATCTGTGGGTGTGCGTTCGCCCAGCAAAATGTATCGCCTTTTCAAGAATTGAATGATGCAGATAATTAGTGCCTTACATTGTGTAAATGTGCCCGAAAATTTATATTTGTGCGTCAAACGGCTTCAAAGTAATTTAAAAAAAACGGATTCTGCTGCACGAACGTTCGCCCAGCAAATTTTTTTTTAATTAATGGGTTTAGCTGTTTATTAAATATGCAAAAAGATAGCTTGAATACGAGTATAAATGTGCCGTGAAAGCTAAATTTGTGCCTCTTAAGATTTCAGAGGTATTTCGTTTTTTGCTGGGCGAACGTTTTGGGAATTGCTATATATCGAAAACGGTTGAACGCACATTCATGATTTTTTGTATACAGATGCAGTAAATTTGAGCATATTTGTGCCGGAATTTTCATTAACATGACTAGCATGGTTCATGAGCTATTATTATATTTCCTAGAAAATTGAAAATGGTTCTGGCTCTACAACTAACAAGACCAAGGACTTCCCGTTATAGCCGACTGGTACCCGTTATACATTTATATGTTCCTGGAAAGTTTCGCCGGCCTACTACGTATCATTGGCGAGTTCTTAACGATTTAGTCTTTTTTTTGAGGTTATCTTGAGTGAAATTTTTAGAATACGAAAACACTAATTTTCTGTGAGCTGGCTTGTTACACGCTTCTACAAATATTATGAGCGCTATTTTAATAATACGTATGCAAAAAATCATGTTTGTATATCCATTACTTTAAACAATAATGATAAAAAACCATTCCAAATATTTTTGGTAGATTACCAGACCAATTTCGAATGAACATTAAAAAGCGGCCGTACGATACATCAAGCTATCCTTCTTAAGTCATCATGATATCATTTAGTGTTTGGAGAACGTTGCGTACAAAAGTGGAATTGTCATTTAAAAAAGTAAATTTAAATATTTTTTCAATTATAATATTTCGAACTGTATATTAATTAAAAAATTAAGTATTGTTTTAGTATAATATTATTACATTGCTCTTTGCAATACATAAGTAGGTAGTAAGTATATGCTTTTTTATCTGATAATCCTAAAGAGTAAGTATCCCCTGTTATTTAAGAAAATATATTTTTGCTCTTTTTCAAATACATAAATAGTAGCTTTGTCTGTTTGTTTGGTAGGTAAATCCTAATGAGCAAACCTTTAATTTAAAGTATTTACACACATGATCTACCAATCGAAAACTAAATACGAAATTCAACTCAATAAACAAATAATTAATAAAACTAAATAATATTTAAATATTATAAATAAAACCGGCAAAAACACTCACGTTGGGGATCGAATACGTCGACCCGGGTTTCGAGCATATCAGATACTCATCATCAGGGCGAAATATATATAAATAATATTTGCAATAAATAAGTACTAAGTAAGCATATGTTTATTCATATCTGCTAATCATCGATATAATAGGATATTTTTATAGAAGCTGATAATCCTAAAGAGTATCCCCTAATATTTAAGAAAATAATCTTTGACTCTTTTCCAAATAAACAATTGGTAGCTTTATGATATTACAAATTTACGAGAGGAAAAATTTAAGAAATGTGCGGGATAAAAATTTTCCCTCTCGTAAATTTGAAATTTTGTGATGTAATCCGCAGAGCATGCGTTATTGCAAACATAAAAATATTAAAATTAGTAGCTATGTTTGTTTGCTGAATCCTAACGAGCAACCTTTAATTTTAAGTATTTGTCAACATGATCTAGAAATCGATAACTAAATACAATATTCAACTCGGACTGACGGTTGTGCTCCTAGCATGCACGCACACACACACGATTAAGGGTGCGGGTGAAGAGAACTCTACTTGCAAATATATAAATTTTATTAAATTAGTTTGCCGACAGCACCGCGTGCCACATTGACCAATGGTGGACAAGTTTTTGTTCACACTGGTTTATTGTTTGTTTGTTTACTTTTAGTTCTATAAAATAATATAAATGTATAAATTGTTTTACGGTGCAGTGAATACTTGCATTCCCAGTGACTGAGTGAGTGATTATAACACAACCTAACTGGATAATTGAGAAAAATTTAGGTTGGTACCTTTGTCCATCATTATTATCTATTTTTTGTTATGTAATAGAACACACTTTTTGTTATGTTTAGAAATAACGTTACACTTGCATTTTTTATTTATTTGTAATGTTAATTCAATGGTACATGTTTTAATCATCATCCTGTCATAATTAAAGGTGCAGATAGTACCTAAGCATATTCATTGTTTATCTACAAAAAATAAATCCATATAAAAATTAACAATATTGTTTTATTATCTTCTTTTATCCAAATTGCTTTACTTAATAAAAAAACAAATTTACTGTCAACGGCACATCAAGCTGATCAGTTATCAAGCTATGTAGGTATAGATTTTTGGTGCACAATCATTCATTAATATTTATAATCTCAAAAAGTCTCCAATGTGCCCTTGTCTACTGAAAATTTATTTAAAATAATACATAACAAAATTATAGGGTATTATGAAAAATACAACAATTGACATATTATTTCATGTCTCTAATATAAAAAAATTCCAACTTAACAATTCTGTACGCATCTGTACTATTTAAATTTCATTACAACGCCATCGAGTGAGGAAGGATAGCTTGAAGTATCGTGCGGCCGCTTTTTAATGGTCACTCGAATTTGGTCTGGTAATATACCAAAACTATTACGAATGGTTTTTTATTATTATTGTCTAAACTAATGGATATACATACATGATTTTTTGCATACGTGTTCTTAAAATAGCGCTCATATTATTTGTAGAAGCGTGTAATAAGCCAGCTCACAGAAAACTAGTGTTTTCGTATTCTAAAAGTTTCACTCATGATAACCTAAAAAAAAGACAAAATCGTTAAGAACTCGTCAATGATATGTAGTAAGGCCGGCGCAACTTTCCAGGAATATATAAATATATAACGGGTACCAGTCGGCAATAACGCGAAGTCCTTGGTCTTGCTAGTTCGAGAGCCAGAACATTTTTCCATTTTCTAGGAAATAAAATAATAGCTCATGAACCATGCTAGTCATGCTAATGAAAATTGCGGCACAAATATGCACAAATTTACTGTATCTGCATACAAAAAAATAATGACTGTGCGTTCAACCGTTTCCGATATGTAGCAATTGCCAAAACGTTCGCCCAGCAAAAAAAGAAATACCTCTGAAATCTTAAGAGGCACAAATTTAGCTTTCACGGCACATTTATGCTCGTATTCAAGCGATCTTTTTGCATATTTAATATACAGCTAGACCCATCAATTAAAAAAAAATTTGCTGGGCGAACGTTCGTGCAGCAGAATCCATTTTTCTTAAATAACTCTGAAGCCGTTGGACGCACAAATATAAAATTTCGGGCACATTTACATGATATAGGGCACTAATTATCTGCATCATTCAATTCTTGAAAAGGCGATACTTTTTGCTGGGCGAATACACACCGTCTGTGGTAGGTATTTAACGTCGGCAGATGCGTCCGCCACTAATCCGTTTGTTGTCAGTTTTTATGGCACGGATCAAAGGGTTTCAGCGCGAGCGCTCGGTGTCTATCCACACGTCTGACGACGCATCAGTGTTCATCGGGAAGCGAATGAGAGTACACGCGTGCTTCTTGCAGTTTTATTAATTTCTTTAGCTACCTACTTACTCGTTAAAATTACTAACATGAGCACTGACGAAACATTCAAATTCCTGGAGCTATATCAAACAGAAAACTGCCTATGGAATCCTAAATATATAGTAGCACAAGAGCAAAAATTTAGGTATACAATTAATTCATTTTATTTAAGTAGCTACCAATTATATTCAAAAAATTATAAATAAATTCAGCTGTAGCTACTACTGGCTACTATTACTTGGATACTATTTAATAAAACAATTTGGACATTGTATTTTTGTTTTAGTTTTAATTTAATTTGCATGGTGGAAGGGCATTTTTGCGAATGCCCGCCTGGCTAGCGACCACCCTCAAGTAGAAAATCTGTTGCCAAGCACCTAACGGTGTGTTCCGGCAGCTGTCCTTGAGAGCCAGTCATTCTAGGTTAAGCCTGTTAACACCTTCGACCACATCATCACTTACCATCAGGTGAGATTGTGGTCAAAGGCTTACCTATAAGCAATAAAAAAAAAAAAAAAACGCAGTGACACACCATCAAAGTTATACTAAACAGGTAGGTAGGTATTTTGATCGTGTTAACGCGACATAAGGCTACTTATACACCCACATTATAAGTATTTATTGTTTCAGATTAATGATTCGTGGGCATTTCAATACTTTTTTCGGTTTCTATTATAGTCAGCATCCACCAGCTTCTCAATTTTTTTTAATAGCTACTGCGATGCACTCTCAAATACCTAGTGCTTAAAAGTACTAAATAAATAAATAACTGCGGCAGCTACGGTCTCAATCTCCATTTTGCGTGCGTATGTGTTGCGTCTGTCGAGAACCAACACAGACTGATCAACCTACACACGTGTGGACGGCTCGTGGAGATCCATCTGCGGATTCATCTTCCCACATCTGCGGACTCATCTGCCGACGTGTAGAGGAGGATTTAGCTGAATAAACACCAGACATGTGAGAAGAAAATAACCGATCTAAGAGGTACAACTACACCAATGAGATCGCTGCACTCGCCGAGGCTAAGGCTAAGGAAAATGAAGCTTTCTTATTGGTGGATATTTTCTATTTACTCCGCTCATTTTCCTCGCAAATCTCTGGATACGCAGCCTAGTCACCTTTTCTAGCTAGCTCGTTAGTGACGATGCAGTTGAAGATATCATTCAGGCTCACTAGAATTACTGGCTCTCAAGGACTGCTGCCGGAACCGCAATTAGGTGCGTTGAGACAGATTTTCTAGGTGAAGTGGAAGTAGAGGTTGAGAGTAGGTGGTAAAGAGGATTTTAATCCAGTTTGAACTTATAAGATTATTTTTTACAGGCTATCGAAGACAAAGAATCTGTCAGAGAACAGTGCGAGCAGTTAGGTGATCACTATATATCCACGCAAGTAAGTTTACTATCCACATTCACCTATGCTATTCACGGTTTGCGTTTCAATAAAGTTGTAGAAATTATTTAAATTTCGATAAATTATTATTGCTTGTTGTACTATGAATTATATTTTGTCTGAAGTGATAAATGTTTCATAGGAATGGGAGACAGCAGAACGAGTATTCACATCGTGTGGGATGTCAGAGAGGTGCGTGCGCGCATACAATGCGGCCGGTCGCGTTGCTGACGGCCTGAAGCTCGCTGCCTCGCATCTTAGTGAGGAAGAAACTAGGGAGATCTACATGCCACTAGCCCAGCAGCTGAGAGAAGAAGGACAGCTGAGAAAGGCGGAACAGATCTATATAGGACTGGGAGAGCCGGATGAAGCTATATCTATGTATAAGGTCAGGGATGCATTTGGGTTTTAAAGGGGGAAACTTACGTTTGTGGCAGGAAATAAAAGAAATTAACAGTTTGTTACTGTTGTAGCTAGGTTTCGTAACCATTCTACAAGGTCATGGTATTCGCGAGTTTAATTAGCCTTTGACCACAATCTCACTAGATGGTATGTGAAAGGTGCGAACAAATCATACTACCTAGAATTCATGGCTACCATGAGGAACAACTAATAGCATCCCACATGATGCTATATTTAGCATACATGGCATATTTTGAAAGGTCAACATAAAAATTGGGTTTTTCCCATTCATCAATGTTTAATATTTTTAGAAAATGTAATTTTGATACTTTTAAATCCGGATGTTTTTTTATTCAACATCAATAAATTCGCAAATTACGTATCTATATACCTACTTCCAAACTTTCAAACACAGAAAAAAATAATAACTACTCGGGCACCATGTCAAATTCGACTGTTAGGGTTAGTACGCGGTAGTGCTTGTAATCATAATATTTAGAAATGTACTGTTAGTGTTAGCCTATGTACTGGTTGAAATAAACATATTTTGGTGTGATATTTATACAAAATGAAATATTATAGATAAAAAATAAGAAAAGTTGCACGTGTATAATAGTAGTAATTCAATAGTTATAATATAGCTAATAGTAGTTATACAGGTCTGTTTTTGTTTTTAGACAAGTGACAAAAGTGTCGAAGTAACAAAATTAAATGTGCTACTCGTCAAATCTCTCAGCCGTATTCAATCCATAGTTTCGAAAAATTGGAGCAAAAAATTCAAACTTATGATTAGATCGATACCTAATACTTTATTGTTACATCACACAAGACAATAAATAAGAGGTAAAATTATAATGTACAGTGATAGTGTTGTAATAGGCGGCCTTATTACTGAAAGTAATCTCTACCAAGCAACCTTTGGATGGAGAGAATTTGTAAAACCGATAGTAACGGTGTGTAGTTAAGCAATATAATTAACTAGTAAAATAAATACTAATATATACACTCAATTTCAAATATAACTCACACATACCATAATACCATATATATATATTCTTATATAAATACTCTTACATACTCGTATATATAATATTTACATAAATATATGGTAGAGATATAAGATAGCGCTCAGAAGTAAAGTTCTGGCATCATTCGTACGTTAATAGGATGCGGCACAGTACGAGGCGATGTTGCGGCTGGTGGGCGCTCACCGCGGCGCGCTGCTCGAAGCGACGCGCCGCCACGTGGCGCAGGCTCTGCATGCGGCCGGCGACTTGCACGCTGCTGAAAACTACTATGTTCAAGCCGGTATGTTACTTCACATTTATACCTACGATTACATTGTCGTTTTTATATTGCGATTGCGTGCTATATTTTCATATAAACTTTCAGCCCCCATATGACCCCTTTAATTCATCCCTGTCGCAAAATTCGATAAGTTTTGCTATTTGAGGGTAATTAATTACAACACTACCAGGAAACACACTAATTCACTATTTAAAAAATCACCCATTGGCTTAGAGCCTCTTTGGAAGAATATTTTCGTCCCACTTTGAGAATATTTTACCGCCTTTTTGTACTGTTTTAGAAATTATGTTTATTTATTGTGTAGATTCATATATTTTTCTCCTTTTTTATCCTACAGGGTATAAGAATATGTAGCAAAGACCTTGTTCAATTTATTTACTGGGAACGTAAAAAAGTATAATTTACCGCATTTCGAGCTTAATACGACCTTTGTTTAGTTTGGTCAGTTTATATTATTATATTATGCTTTCCTATTGTATATATTATGAATATTATTTAGATACCTTCATATTTAATTTAACAAACCGATTAATTATTTTAAGTTAAAAGTTGTCATAAATGTTTAATTGAAAAACAGGTGATTGGAAAAGTGCGATACAAATGTATCGTTCAGTTAACCAGTGGGAGGCGGCAGAAAGAGTTGCGCGAGCGCATGCACCAAGTAACGTTCAGCAACAGGTCAGTATAGTCATATCTTTCTGTAATTCAACTCTAATAACTCTTAAATTATATTTATTCTTCCCATATAATCATTAATAACTAGTATTGTAGATATCAATTTCTTGTGTACTAATATATAGCATGTTTAATGGGTCGGACATGTGTTAGATATTAACAGTTTTTCCCACAATATATTTCCATTAAGGCGATTAGAGTCGCCAATGGCCTTGAGCATCTGGGCCTAATCGAGCTTACTTTACTCGCGCATCGCCGCATACGTTCCGCGCTCGCTGCACAAATATAACGGTCAAAGAATATGCAGATGCGAATTGCGCTCCGGAACATGGCACTTTATATGCCTACCGCATTATTCTAGTGAGTATCCGCAGTTGCAACTGCGACTGAGATGAGAATGAAAATTAAAATTGTACCTACCTAGGTTGTTCTGGACGTCTTTATTCATTTTATTTATTTTTCAATGTCATGTGCCGAGTGAAGAAAGTTACTCAGATTTGGCTGAAAATCGATATCTAGGTTGTGCTGAGGGTCATTATTCCGAATTTGTAATTATTTTTAAAATGTCATCTGCCAAGTGAAGAAAAATGATACGATTTGGCTGAAAATTGATATCTAGGTTGTTGTAGATGTTATTATTCCAAGTTACGAATTTGTTTTAGGTTGACGTCTGCCAAGTGAAAAGTTTACTTCGATTTGGCTGAAAATCGATATCTAGGTTGTTCTCAGTTCGCACACAAACACTTTAAAAACCTGCTGATTTTAGTAATATGCTACATAAACGAGTTTTCCAATTAAAATTACCTGTTATTCGTACAACTAATGCCTATATTATATAATAAGATTTAGCCCTTTTATTGAAACATATTTATATAATCAAGTCCTGAATCAGTGCGATATAAAACATAGTTCAGTGTTTGAAGCCAAAAGCATCATTGTTAATTGGTTGTTCACGTTTAACTATGATGAGACTGAAAAAGTTTTATCGATTACTTCCTAAATTTATTTAATTGATAATTTTAAGAATTAACCTTTTAATATAATGTTATGTATTCATAATTTATATATTAATAATATAAGTATTTATTTATGATTTCTATATAATGATCATATTAACATACATTTTACATACATCCAGTTTATATATATATATATATATAAATGTCACAGGGTGCGACTGGGGGCGGGCTTTTTTGTAAGTTGTTGTTTTATTGACATTTAATATCTTTTAATTTATATTAATTGACATTACGGAAAAAATAATAAAAAAAAATTATACATATATAGTAGAAAATATATTTAATATTTTCATTTAAAAAAAAATCGCTTTAGATATAGTAATATACATAAAGCATCACACATACAAACACGTATGTAACACAAATTTAGTTAAAATATAAATACCACCTGTGTGGATAATTTATAAAAAAAGTGTATGAAACTGATGTTATTTTATGGATAATTTGTAAGTTAAATTTATGTTTATAACTATTTTGCGTGAAAAATTGTACTGAAGTCAACTGTGCACTAACCCTATTACTGTACAGCTTAAGCAGCAATACAAGATTTGGAAAAAGTGTTATTGGCTTTAAAAAAGGTTTTTTTTATTATTTTACTGTTATTATTATTCTGGACATTTTTATTCCAAATTTCGAATTTATTTTTCGATGACGTCTGCCTAGTGAAAAAAGTTACTAAGATTTGGCTAAAAATCGATATCTAGGTTTTTCTGGGCGTCCTTATTCCAAATTTGGAATTTACTTTACGATGACGTCTGCCAAGTGAAAAACGCTACTTCGATTTGGCTGAAAATCGATAACTAGGTTGTGCTGGGCGTCATTATTCCGAATTTTGATATATTTTTTTAATGTCGTCTGTCAAGTGAAGAAAGAAACTCCGATATCTAGGTTGTGCTGGGCGTCATTATTCTGAATTTGAATATATTTTTTATGTCATCTGCCAAGTGAAGAAACATACTCCGATTTGGCTGAAAATTGATATTGAGGTGGTCGTAGACGTAGGAAATTTGTTTTAATATGTTACAACGATTTGGCTGATATATGGGTTGTTCTAGACGTCTTTTTTCTGAATTTGGAATTAATTTTTCTATGACGTCTGCCAAGTAAAAAAGTTACTCCGATTTGGCTGAAAATCGATATCTAGGTTGTTCTAGACGTATTCATTCCGAATTTGGATTTTAATTTTCTAAAACGTCTGCCATGTGAAAGATGTTTCTCAGATTTGGCTGAAAATTGATTTCTGGACGTCATAATTCTACATTTGGATTTCAATTTTAAATGACGTTTGCTAAGTAAAGATAGATGACGTATTTTTAAAACGCTAAGATGTACCGAATAAGATTACGAAAATTATCATAATCAATCGTTTATTCAAATCTCCTTATAAATAAGATTATAGCCGACGCAGGTTCACTCAATTAAAAACGACGATATAAGAGGAAGATTTGTATGTTTTATATTATTTTTGTATGTTTTATTGTACATTGAAAAATAAGAAAAGGGACGACTGTGTCGTACGCAAAAATACAAAATGGCGAATGTTTGTGCGCCCCGCGGCCCTGCCCTAGCCCTTCTGACATCCGGGCTGGTTTTTGATGCTTATTCAATTGCATAGATAGTAAATTCTGCGTATTTTTCTTCATTTGGCAGACGACATAGAAAAAAATATTCCAAATTCGGAATAATGACGCACAGCACAACCTAGATATCGATTTTCAGCCAAATTGGAGGAACTTTTTTCACTTGGCAGACGTCATCGAAAAATAAATTCCAAATTGGGAATAAAAACGTCAAGAAATACCTAGATTTTGAATTTCATCCATATCGGAGTAACTTTCTATACTTGGCAGTTGTCATAGAAAAATACATTCAAAATTTGGAATAAAGACGTCCAGAACTACCTAGAGTTTGAATTTCAGCCAAATCGGAGAAATTTTCTTCACTTGGCAGACGTTATCGAAAAATAAATTCCAAATTCGGAACAAAGACGTCTAGAACTACCTAGATTTTGAATTTAAGCTAAATCGGAGTAACTTTCTTCACTTGTCAGACGTCATCGATAAATAAATTCCAAATTCGGAATAAAGACGTCTAGAACTACCTAGATTTTGAATTACAGCCAAATTGGAGTAACTTTTTTCAATTGGCAAACGTTACCGAAAAATACATTCCAAATTCGGAATAATGACGCACAGCACAACCTACATATCGGTTTTCAGCCATATCGGACGAACTTTTCTCACTTGGCAGACGTCATCGAAAAATAAATTCCAAATTTGGAATAAGGACGTCCAGAAAAACCTAGATATCGATTTTCAGCCAAATCGGACTGGTTTTGATTTCGAGATACGTTACCCATCTTCACTTGGCAGATATTATCTTTATGCATTATTAATTAACCTATATCAAAACACCTAATACAATTATCAAAAAAAGCTTAGAACTCCAAAAGATGTATGAAACCCCATACAAACTCTTAATGTAGTAGAGAACCATTTTGTACCCTACGAACTACCTACTAAAGCCGGAAACTATTGACCATAATATAAAAAAAAATATTATCTTTAGTTTACCAGTTATAACATGAGAGCGTTATAGACATTACTAATAGATTCTGTACATAATAATATATTATGCACCTAAACCTTTCATTGATCTTATTGGTAATGCCGCCCATTGTAAAGTACCTACAACATTGTCAATTTCAAGTTTTGATTCTTTTCATATGTGATACAATTCAAATAAAATTTGTCTACAAAGTACCGATAATAAAGCGACAACGCACATACTTCACGTCGCAATCAAGTTGGCCCTCTGCAGCGAGCGAATCATTACACGCACACAGCTGCGAATCTCGCATGTCAATGCAATAATACATAGACAAGATCGTTGTCAGTCGAAAGCGCGAGCGGAGCTACGAGCGACACAACCTCCCCGTGCCAACGCTTGCGCAACACTGCCGCCTGCGTCCGCGCAGAGCACCTCGGAACCGCTATCGTTCTGAATCTGAATAATTCGACATTTTCTTAGGAAAATATCAATGGATTTACAAATGCTATGTTGTAATTGTAGTATATCTATCTAGAAATTTTATGGTACAATTTATTTCTCAAAAATCGTAGCCGTTTAGAAGGAGTTCGCAATATAAGTCAAGAAATGGTATGTAGTTTGAATTTTTTTTACGGCAAAAGTAATAATAATACCGTAAAATCATATGTTGCAAATGTTGTACTTGAATTCATCTATAAAATATATTTTTTTCAAATCATCAACTTCAGCGGTTACGGAGGAGTTCGCTTTAGAAAGTACGAATTTGACGTACCCAAGGGCCTTAAGGGAACTATCTAGATCAGAGTTTATTGACCCAACCCTCTTCCTGTTTTATATTTAATTTTTATCATGGTGAAAAAACAAAGTCAAGCAATTTCAGTGTTATTTATTTAAAATATTAAAATAAGTCTTAGTTTAATTAAATGAGGAATCAAAGGGTAATCTAAGAATATACATAGGTAGTAAACATTATTTATGTGTGCTAAAATCCGAGTTGTCGTAATCGATCAAGAAAATGAATTAAGTATCGTAGGTAGGAATTACTTATACTTATTACAAATTCATAAAATAAATTAAATGATTGAGCTTGCATTTTTTTGCGTGAAGGTTGCATTGCAATGGGCGGCGGTGCTGGGCGGAGCACCAGCTGCGAGACTCTTGGCTGCCAGGGGTCTGGCCGCTTTAGGGGCTCGTTGGGCTATACAAGCTCAAAGGTAACCACTATTACGATTAAACCTCCTCAATTCCCTTCCTTTTCCGTTTTATTCATTCTATTTTAATCATTTTTGATCTATTTAGATTATCCACATAGATAGGCGTTTGAGTTCGCAATATAGCTGTTGATGAAATCGTAGAAGACAGATGCAGCCAAGCTACAATTACCGCCTTCTATCTTCCAGATATTCTTCTTTTTTCGATCGCTTACTTAACTCCTCCCGTACTCCTTAGATGGGACATAGCCATGGAGCTGAGTGACCTTGGCAGTGGTGTTTCAAAGCGGGAAGTGTCCCGGCACGAAGCCACGGCATTAGCCGAGGAGCACCCCGAAGAGGCCGAGGCTGCCTTCCTTAGAGCGGCCGCACCAGACCACGCCGTCAGGATGTGGCTCACAAGGGGACTACATCAGAGGGCTTTGACCCTCGCTGAAGAACACGCTCCACATATGGTGAGTATGGTGGTTTGCGGAGCCTGATCTACCGATAGCTGTCGGCCTATATTCAAAAGAGTTCAATATCCTTCCATTACCTTGTATGTGCATCATGGAAGTTAGTAAATTTGTACAAGATCATCCAGATTACTTTTTAAAACATTCGGACGTCTTAGAAAAGCAAACAAGACACTTAAACAGACTATATCTTCCAAGGTAGGTACAAGTTACAGTTATCTAAAAAAATGCCTTTGTTCCGGCAGTAAAAATGTATAATAAACTACCAAAAGAAATAAAAATACAAAATAAGACTAAATTTAGACAAAAAATTAAATCCTGGTTGCTTAGCAATTGTTTCTACAACTTGGAAGAACATTTTAGATATAAATGAAATAAAAATGTTAAAATATTACATTTATATTTAATCAATTGACAATATTTGATATTATATCTATTAATTAATTTTCAATTTAAATCTTTTGTGACTTTTAAATTATATTATTCTATAGTTTGTTTAGATGAAATCACAAATTTTGCATTATCATCTATAAATTCAATGAAATTAATATTATAAAGTAATCAAAGCATGGCAGAGTTTAGAATATGTAAATATTTAACCAATGTTGCACACTTCTTCATGAGGTAGATTGTATACGGCACACTTTTCATTATTATATGAACGTTGAACAATCTTATGCAATAAATGAATTTGAATAGTAAAATTTATGAATGAAGTTGTCCTGTAATACGTTTGGTAATTCACAGAGAGAGAGTTTGCGTCAAGCAGGAGCTGGTTTTTATCATTAAGTATTAATCTAGGTGGGAAGAAGAGAGGAGTTTATCTTACCCTCTCTTATTCGAAGTTTTTTTTGAATCTGTCAATTTAACCAGCGAGTTTACTACAAAATGTATATTGGCATAATTTTGTCGCATAGCGCTAAGAGTAATTTTTTTTTTAATTCTTTATTATTTAAGGACTTTTGAACAACATGTTCATGTCAGCCCTGTAATTACCTTATCATAATATATAAACACAAACCAAAAATTGTAACTAAAGTGTGCACAGCACGGTGACCTCTTAACTAGCTTTTCTATACCTAATGTTCTATAATGTACTCGTACTTATAGTTAATATACTAAATTATAAATCATTTTTGCTTCATTAGGTAAAGATAATAAGCAATGAAATATACCGACATTATTTACAGTGATATTCAACTCGGTTAGTATTTTTCTCGTTCAGCTTTGTTCCGGGCACATTCCACCAAGACATGGTACGCATCCTCTGGCTTATTATAGAGCTTACAGTTAGACTCGACCTTTCCCATCAAGTACGCAAATTTGTTGAGAGGCATGTGCCCGGAACGAAGTCTGTGAGCAGCAACAATCTGCTTTCTGCTCATGCTACCTAAAAACCATGGTGAACTAGGGGGTTGGCTCTGAATTATTGTATACCATAGCCCTTTGGTTTTTGACCGTTCATCAAAATATTCCCGCCAGTTATCAAAACAAAGTTTTCTATAGATGTACATAATTTCTGAATACATTGGTAGAATAAATACTTCAGTGCCATTCGCCACGGCAGACCTTGCCAAACGGTCAACTTCTTCGTTCCCTGCTATTCCTATATGTGACGGTATCCACTGCAACACAATCTTTACATTGTTTTTGTTAAAGTCATGTAAATATTTTAAAATTTTGTATGCTATCGATACTCCTACGTACCCAACACCACATAGTAATATATGTGGTGTGGGGTACGTACTGTACTGTCGCTGAATATAACAATATTCGTGTTAGCGGTGACTTCGTGCTGAATGTGGTTTAGAGCTTTCGAAATTGCCAACAGTTCTAAAGTCATAATTGACACATTGGATACATTTTTAAAGCATTCTCCTTCTTTTCTATTTGAATTATAATAAGCGGCTCCGGATTTATCAACGCCTTTTGACCAGTCTGTGAATATTCTATACCAGTTGCTATACTTCATATTAATCTCGCCTAAAACTTCATTTTTAACGCGCTTAGATGGTAGTTTTCTTTAGCATTCCGTACGCAGTCTAAATAAGGTCTGATAAAGCATCTTGTGTTAATTTTGGATGGCCAAACTTCCAACAAAAACATTTCTAGGGGATTTGAAGATTTAATTTTTTCTTGTTTAATATGATCAAGCGTCTTGGAAAGCAAAGGTTTCTTTTTATTATTCCAGTAATTATTGGAGTATAAAGTGTTCAGAGTATTTAAAAGCTGTGTAGTCTCTCCATTACACCAAGATCTTGCTTTTACACAGAACTTATAATCCTCCATCACGTGAATTGGAGTTGTTTTAACAAAACGGCCTATAATTCTTAAAGCTTGATTTTGGACCTTGTCGACTTTACTAATATGTACGCTTGCACTATTGTCTTATAGAAAGGAACCAAAATCTATACGACTTCTTATAAGGTTAATATAAAGTCGCCGTAAGTGCTAGGATGTACACCCCAACTAGTACCTGCCAAAACTTTTAATATATTCAAAAATCTTTGAGTCTTTTCATATACTTCTTTAATATGTCTGTTCCATCGAAGTGAACGATCTAGCCATATACCCAAGTATTTTATGTTTTCTTCACAGTTTAAATTGGTGTCATTAATTTTCAGCTGAATATGTGCTTTCTTCGCCCTCTACTAAATAAACAGAATTTGGATTTAGTTGGTGAAATATCTAACCCTATACTATGAACAATATCTCACATCATATTTAGGGAATGTTGTATGTCCTTAACGCAGTTATCTATTTACTATTACTGGTATATATAATAAAATCATCCGCATATTGTTCAATTTTAATATGCATATTAATGTTCTTACAAATTTCATGCATCACAATATTAAACAAAAGTGGAGAGATAGGATCTCCCTGAGCCAAACCCTTTGAGGTCCATCTCTCCACTTCTACTGTTGTACCCGTTTCGTCTTTTATTTTTAAATGTCTTTCCTTCAAGAATTCCCATAAGTAGTTTGTTATCTTCGGCCCTACATTTAATTGATCTAAAGTTGATAGAACTTTATCGATAAGTACATTATTATATGAATTTTCGAGATCTAGAAAACATGCTAATGTAGGAAAATTTCTAGTAAAACCGATCTGAGTGTATGTAACTAAATGTGTCACAGAATCTAAGCATGATTGCGCCTTTCTGAAACCGGTTGTAAATGATGATAATATATGTTTGTTTTCGATGTACAATTTAAGTCTCTTGCAAATCATGGAGTGAAATATTTTTGAAATACAAGACATTAATGATATGGGCCTTAATTTAACACCATTATTATTATTCAGAATTTTAGGGATAGGTATTATTTTAATGTCTCTCCATTGATGTGGAACATAACCAGTACAATAAATACTGTTATAAAGGGATAATAATAATGTTTTTCCTGTCTCTGGTAAATTATATAACATGGAGTATGTAATATTATCCTCACCAGATGCCGTATCTTTCTGTTTTAGGCATGCCAATAATTCCTGCATTTCAAAGTTTTGGTCTAGTTGAAAATTCGACGAAACAAGTTCTGGTTTATTAATTCCTACAAAGTCCGGAGCTGATTGAAGCAATAGCTCAGCCTTTTTGTCGTTCGATAGGTGAACTTTATGTTGCCTAATTCCCTTAATCCATCTCATTCGTTGCCACATCTCGGGCATGGAAGTAGCTACGTTAGTTGAATCACACCAGCCACGCCAATTCTCAGTCCTAGCATGTGCAATATCCTTCTTAATGATTGCATTCTTATCCTCCAGTAACGTCAAATTATCAGGCGTAGGATTACGTCTAAATGAACTTAAAGCTAACCTTCTTTGGGCTGTAACTTTAGACAAGTGTTCGTTCCAGTATGGCTTTGGTTTGAAGTTACTCGCTGGATCCTCACAAATCCTTAACCAAGGAATGATTCTATCTGCCGCCTCATTGATTATACATATAAAATTATCATACATTTCTTGCACACTACCAGAACTACTAGGTTTTTTATGTAAAATCTCATCAATAAATTCTCTGTAAATAATCCAATTAGCTTTTTTAAAGTTACGTTTTTTAGTAAATTTAGGCGTATTTGTATATGACGAGCTTATTTTAATAACAAAATGATCACTGCCTAGATTTTCATTTAGTACCTGCCAATTAAAGTGAATTGCAATATCCGAGGAAACGAAGCTGATATCTGGCGATGTGATCTGCACTTTATTATTTACAAGTTTAATCCTAGTAGCACTCCCTGAATTCAATGAGATAAAGCCTTGGTCTGTAGATGAATCCAAAATTTGCATACCTCTTGTGTTTACTTTATACGACCAGTTGGTATGGTGTGCGTTAAAATCACCTGCTATAATAGTTTTATTGTGAAAAAAAGAAAATAGTTCTTCCCAGTTAGTTTGAATAGTGCGCACAGATGATGGACAGTAAACGGCAATTAGATTATTAAGATACTTACAGTTTAAAATCTTCATGGCTAATACTTCTATCTCAGAGTTACTAATACCTATCGAAACAATTTCAATTTTTATAGATTTGAGTATTAATATGGCAACTCCACCATAGTGGTCTTCTCTGTCACGCCTATGAATACTATGCTCACTTATATTTATATAGTCATCGTCACTTAACCAAGTTTCACTCAATACAGCTATATGCACCTTATGTTGATATAATAAACACTCAAATTCTGTCTTTTCGGGTTTTATGCTCTGAGAATTCCACTGAACTATGTTTAAAAATTCCTATCCATCTTATTGTTATACATTTTTTATTATGGACAGGAATCTGTCAACACAATTCCCGAACTTAAATATCTCTGCTATGTAAATATAGCATTCTTCTACAATGACAGATAAAAAGTTAGTGATCTTCTCTTGGAGCATATTTTCTGATAAAAAAAAATCTCTTAATCTACTAAATAGTCTCATAAAATTAAATCTTTTCTTTTTATTCTTTCCTTCTTCTTTTCTAATTTCCTGATCTTTTTGTAATTTTTCTCCAATTTTTATATCTGACTCCCTACTAGTGTTTTCAATATTTTTCATGGTATTAGTATTCCCCTTTTTAAGTTTTTTCTTACTTTTTATATTAACTACTTTCCCTCGCAAAATAATAAATTCATTTGCAGAACTTTCTTCTCCTAAATCATTACCATCCGCATATAATAGTGTATTTTTGCTTAATAAAGCCTCTTTATAGCTATGATTTTCAGTTCCAGGGAAGTAAGTTTGCTGTGGTATTTCGTCTGAAAATCTACTTTTTTCTTCCTGTATGAGTCCTGTGACCTCTTTCTTTTAATTTTTTTCTTTTGCTTGGTACATCTCGTAAGCCCTTTTATATGTACAATTTTCCTTAGTCATTATACTCCTTACATCCTTTTCCTTCTTAAAAACAGGACACTTAGATTTTTCTAAGGACATGTTTTTTCCTTTACAATTTATGCACGAGAATTCCTTTGTCTCACAATTGGCGTGTTCGGAACCACATTTAGGGAAAAACTGTCTATTCAATGAACAAAACCTCACGACATGGCCGTACCTCCAACAGCCTGAACATTGGGTGACACGGAAGGTGTATGGATCAACGACTGCAACCATATGCTATAACATATGGAGGTGTAGTAGAACCTTTAAAACATATCCGAATGGTTTCGCTGTCCACCTATTTCCCTTCGTTGTTCTGTCTCTTTAAACGCCTTACTGACTCGATATCATATTCTGATTTTAATACTTTCTCAACTTCCTTAATATCCATATCAATTTCTATTTGTCGCACTATTCCATAGCTCAAGCGTACTTGGTCTGACCTTTGACATTTAAAGCCTTTGTTTATCAACTCATCACAGCTCAACAAAGCATTTGCACATTCCTCTGATTCAAAGGTAATAACCGCTTTGTAGGTATTTTTATATTTAACTTTAATAACTTCTTAGTATAACTTAATAGTTTAGTCCATAGTTTAGTTAATAACTTAATAGTTTAGCCAAGCCCATTCGTTTTGGTATTGGTCCCATAGAACTTAAGGTCACCTCATATGTCTTGTATTCTGACTCCGTCGCGTTATCCTCAGTATGGTTCACGGTCTCGCTAATCAATTATTCATTATCGTATCCATTTCTCAGCATAGTTTTATATATGTTCTTAGGTTTTCTTGCAACTTCTATGAACCCATCATCCGCTTCGTCAGACCCGCTACTTCTCAATCTCTTGAGTCGCTGCACCTGAGCATCCGATAACAAATTCTCTATCTCATTAATCTCATTATCTTGCTCACAAACGCTGTGATCCGACGCGTCACACATGATTGCGTCGAATAATAATGCACCGCACGGTATGCGTGCGCTCGCTATACCGCACTCCGCGCCACTGAAGAGTAAATAAAAGTGTTTTTGTTGAGAGTGCAAGATTTGTAGTTGTCCTGAATCGTTTCCTACTGATTTCATATAATAAAAATTAAGGTATCTTTGATCCATTATTAGGTGGAAGAAGTGTTGGTAGAAGGTGCCCGAGCAGCGGCCGAGCGCGGTGATCTGCCTCAGTTTGAGGCTTTAATGATCCGAGCCAACAGGCCGAGGGAAGTCGTACAGCATTATAAAGATCTCGGTAAGCTAATTAATTTGTTTTTTATATGGTATTAATAAATAAATATTACAAAGCAGTTCAAATAAAAACGTAAAAGTTTCTTTGCCATTGAGACATTTATATTAATGAGCTGATTTGTTACTTAGTTTTTGAAATAAAAAATGGTATGCAGTAAATATGTACATACTTTACGTTATGTTTGTAGAAGTTGTAGTTTGTGGAAGATTCCTTTACACATATATTTCGAAATGGCGGTGGGTGGATATGCCAGTTTCCATACAAAAATGTTCTAAACCGTTTTGAGATTTTTAGATATTAGAATATTATATTCTTTAATGGAGGGTAGTATGTGACTGTATTGCGCACGTGCACAGAGCTGTGGGATGAAGCGTCTCGCGTGTCGCGCGAGTACCTGCCGGAGAGCGGCGAGCCGGTGCCTGCGGAGGTGCCGGAGCTGCTGTCGCGCGCGGCGGAGGCGGCGGAGCGCGGCGAGTGGTGGGGCGCGGTGCGGCTGCTGGGCGCGGCGAGCGGGGCCGCCGCCGCCGGCGCCGCGCCGCGCCTCGCGGAGCGCGCCGCGCTGCGCGCCGCCCGGCTCGCCAGGGACCATCTGCACGACGACCGTCGCAACCACGCAGCCCACATGCTCGCACAGAGGTACAACACGGTTATAATAACGTTGGTTATAGGTACATACTTTCTTTCTTTATGCTCAGGTCACGTTTATTCACAGGGATTCTTTAAGTCAAATCAAAAGAAATGCTGTACAGTATGGCTTCATTCCTAGTTTTACATACCCTAATAAAGGTTCAAACCGCTCGGATGGCGTTACTGATCATTATCTCTCAATCATGTCGTCAATAGACAAGACACCACAATTACGCCATACCCAATCATCCTATTTCAACCCAATTAGAAAAAAAAACATGCCCTCTTGTTATAGTCATTAGAAAAATGAGCTCTACTGTCGCTTGGTTTGAAATTGTATTGATCTACCGAAGATGCTTTTTAATGATATCGTAGACGGTAAGTTTGATAAAGAGTCTAGGAGTGTCTTCCTCGACCTTGCCGACCGACTTTTTGACAATGTGTTACGGCGTAAGCATCTAAGAAAATTTTAACTTTTAGGAGTACGAGGTGTTCTACTACAATGCATCACATAATAATATTATCTCATCCGATTTCAAAAAACATATTTAAATGCAGGGTATGATAGTGGTAGAAGTGAAATTTAAGAGCCCTAACGTTAAGCATCTTGGGTCTACACTATTTTATACAAATAAAGTATTTGACTTATATAAAAGACTTATTCTAAGAATACTTCAAGACCAAATCTTCTCTTTTGCTGATGATACTGCCATTACGTTTTCTCTCAAAAACTGGGAGACAGCAACTGAAATCTTTCAACGAGGGCTAATGTGGTGGGAATCTGGTGCAGCGAAAATCTCCTGGCTCATAATACATCAAAATTAATCTCTAAAGGGATTAGGCTAGAGGGCTCTTTACCGAAACCTATTTCTGCATAGCAGAAAGCTTAAGTTTGTTTTCAAAAGTGTAAGAGCTTTTAGGTGATGGCTAAACTTTGAGGTTTCTCATGCTCTTTTTTATGCCAATTATTTTAGAATTAGTGTATTGTAACTTGGGACGGTGGCTGTAAAAACTTTTATAACTGGAACGTGCACAATAAACTTTTCTTAAAATGACTCACAAAAATCATTTATGCTCAAATGAAGTGTGGATTACTTGAAGTAGTTGTCTATATAATCTTTTATTTTTTTGAGATTCCACAAAATCGCACTTAGAATCAAAGTCATCTTCTGTCACAGTCGTTCGGTGAACAATTTTACGAAGGCACTCCACGTTCCATAGTAAAGCCTATAATTGGGATGCATTCTAACCTAAAAAAAATCACAGAAGTTTAAAGCACACCCAAAGTAAAAGAATAAACTAAATATTTATTTCACTTCTCTAGCACAAATAGGAGGGTTTGTTTGGTGTTGATAAATTAGCAGAAAAATCGAACGACGGAGATATTTATGGGAATGTTTCCACAGATACAAGTTAAAGTGATATACATTGTAATAAAAAGTTTATTATTCTATTACATATATTCTATGTTATTTCTGTGACGAGTTTCAAGGCAAACGCAGTCGAATAGTGTAGTTATGAAGGAGCAACTTACTGATGAATGATTTCATACGTGGCCCGAAAGAGCGGTGCTTTAGCTGTGTCCTTTTATTGAATATAGTATATAATACATACTTTTATTAAAGTTATGACATCATCTGGCCATTGTCTCAATTAGTGGAAATCGTCGCGCGATGGTGGAACATGCTTGCTTTGATGATACTTATGACCAAATTAATTGACGGTTTCAACATTTTGTGTATTAGAACATATTTGCATTTAAACATAATTTTGTATAATAACAGATTTGCTGCAATCGGTCAGAGTGACATCGGGGAACAGCTTCGAGCAGCACTCACTGAAGGATACGCGGGAACCGATGACGATGCACCAGGTAAATTATACATTCTAACATTTACAACAAATTACTCGTAATTAAGTTATTCGTGTAATAGTACATTGTTCACCGAAAGGAGAAAGTGACCGATTACCGTCGAGGGTGTCGTTTGAACTTAAAAACACCCGAGATCGGGAATCGCACTTTCTCTCGAGTGATACATAGTGCTTTATACTACACCTACCTTTTATTTTACTTTTCTACGAAAACTGAATCCTCAAACAACACACAAATTGAAAATGGCGCCAATGGCGCCTGCAATTTTCACATGTTCTTTTTTCAAATTGTTTGACACCATCCAACACACAGCTAGTGGCTAGTGTCATTTTGCGAACTTGGAGATAAAAACTCACTGTAAAAACTTTTTGGCTTTTGATATTTAGGTTACCAGCGCATAGTCTTACCCAAAATTAAAAAAGAAAAACCACGTAAGAAATGGATTTTCATACACTTTTCTCTCCCGCTCAGATGCGTTTTCTCCCCGCATATTTGTTCGATATGCAATGACGTACTTTCTACCGTAAATTTGATAAAGTATCAAGGTACTTTCCGAGCAGGTGTAGTATAAATATAATTATGTTATTGGCCTCGTAAATAGATTGTCGAATTTGCATCACGCTGGAATATTGCAACACGCTGAAAATTATAACTCCACCTTGTTTTACTCTAAGTTTGTGTAAATTGAAAATGTTCACGTCTTATGCACAAAGTAAAGTTATTTTTTACGCCCAGTAGAAGCAAATTATAACAAATTATACACTAGTGCATAAAAGTAGTTTTAATGTTAAGGTTCAGGTGCAATATATTTTATGAAGAAAGTTTGCAGACATCACTTTTGCCAATACAATGAAACTAAAAATCGAACATTGTTCGTGTATCGGTCTTAATGTTCATTGTATCGATGTTACTGGTTTATTTTCTCTCAATGAAAGTGAAGCATTTGAGTGTATAATATATTGTGCATAAAATCCATTTTATTCTCGCCTGTCACGCGTGTTGGTTCAATTAACTTGTTCTATGCAGTCGTTGTAGAAAGTAGTATTTTCAGTGGCAGAGGGAGCGACTGAGTACTCGGCAGAAGAGCCAGCGCCTGTAAGCAAGGAGACGGAGGGCGAGGCGCCGACGTCGGCGGAGAGCTCAGCGCTGGAGCGGCTGGCGCGCGCCGGCCACTGGCAGCGCTGCCTCGCGCACGCCGGACAACACGCTCCGCACTACGCGCTGCGCTACGCCGCGCACTTATTCAAGGGGCACACGGTATCTATACTGTACTATACACACTACTCGAGTCAAACGTATGTACGTGCGGATGATTAGATATATTTTTACATATTTTTTTTATTTTTTTAATACTAGCGGTCCGCCCCGGCTCCCCACGGGTATTTAACAAAAATATCAAAGTTATAAATTTAAACACATAAAAAAGTAGTTATTGTGATATAACTGTGTTATTGTTAGAATTAAAGTATTATGGATTTTTTTGTACATATTGATATCCTCTATAAAATTGTAGTATATCACGTTGCTCTATTATCAACAGTTTCCGCAGCGTACGCGATATATAACGATTATTTTGGTATATTTTTCGCACTTTTGGTTACATTATCGAAGTTTTCATACGGTTCCCTAACTTTTTGAAAATCTTCTATAGCCTATGTTCATCAGGGATAGTGTAGGACTCTAATGGTGAAAGAATTTTTCATATTGGTCCAGTAGTTTCTCCTATTCAATGCAAACAAACAAACAATGAAATCTTTCCTCTTTATTATATTAGTTAAGATAGATATACATACTCGTGTGGGTACTTTTGCAGGTATGATTTTGGTCCTTACCCGCGACACTACTAAGCTAGGGACTATTTAAGCATTTAGCATAACTTGTCAGTATTCTTATTATACGAGTACTAATGTGTTGACATATCATTCAATATTTATTATTTACATAACATATTTAATATCTCAGATTTAAATTTTCCGATATATTTATAATACGTAAACCATTATAAAAAAACCTAAATATACCGTGCCGCCAGCAGCGGAGCAGATCAAGGCCTGAACTGGTGGTTAGAGCTGCACAGTAAGAAACCTTCTAACAATGGTGGTGATGTTATGGAAGCCTTTAGTATCTGATCCTTGATCCAACCATCTTATGAGACTTTTCATATGTTGGTTATTTCTGCACTATCAGGCCGTCTGCCAAAACGACTATTGGTTTTGACATCCCTCATGGCTGTAACTGCGTGCATAAAATATTTATTACTTTTATTGTTTACAATGAAACTGACGACATAAAACTTTGTGAGTTCGCACAATCTCTAAATATGAGAGCAGAACACAGAATTTTGTCATTGGTAGCCCTACCAATGACAAAATTCTGTGTTGTATTGCGCAGCGAATTATGATCTCACACTGCAATGAGTTTAAATACAGATTAGTTAATAAATTACTACAATAATCCTTTAAATTTCATGCGTGACTTGTCGTCTAAAAATCACGAACTAAATAACGAAATATCTGATAGGTCTACATAATCCTTTATTCTTTTTTATTTAATTGAATGTTTTGTCTGCTAACGGATTTTCTGTTTGCATTGTTTTATCTAAAAGAATAATGTAGGAATAAAATTAATGAAAATCGCACACAATTCCCTGAAAATTATGTTTTACCACATTAATTAGACTACAACTTCCTAAAATAGTATATATGAATAAGTACTTCTAAACGAGTCCATTTTCACCGTAGACAGATTTTTTATTGTAATTAATTTCAATATTGTTTAGTTAGACAATCTTATTTCCCTAGTAGATCCTTTAGAAATAGAGAATTATTACAAAATAAAATAAAAATTTAAGGATTTAGCATCAAAATGTGGGTGTTTTAATAATAAGCATCTCAACCATTTAATTACATTGAAATTAAGCGTTCGTTTAAATGTCGACGGATATGGCGACAAATTCAATAAGTAAACTGTATACATAAGTGACTATATATATATATATATATATATATATATATAGAGTAACTTTTGCACTTGATGATGATAAACGCGAGATTTGTAGACCATTATACTTTACGGTAAAATTTTTAAATATAAATGCAGTTTGTTAGGGGTAAACGTATTTTAAATATTGGGTTGTTCTAAGAGTTATTTATGTTATCATATTAATTAATTTGCAATTACTTTTATGTGCTCATGAGTAACATTCTCACACACTCTTTAATCTGGTACTATAATCACAAAAATAACTACAAAAGCAAAAAATACTGTACATTCTGAATTTCTCGATGCAGATATGTGTTTTTTTTCTCTAGCGCACAGATGGCGTCGACATTGACAGCACAGAGGTACCTGAAGCGCTTTCGCAAGCTTTAGAGACCCTTCGTCAATATATATCTACGGAAGCAGGTTTAGGATCTTCAATATCAAGCAACGATGCGCCATTATCTAAAGCAGTGTGCAATGAAATAGTGGTGCGGGTATCGATGGCGCCTAAAGCGTTTGAAGCGCTCAAAGATGCGGCCGCGGTGATGGCGGCGGCCGGTGCTGATGATAGGGCTATACAAGTAAGTTGTTATATTTAGGGTCTGTTTCAGAATGTTCGAGTAAGTGCCGGTTATACTACCTAGAGCTTATTTATTAAATAAACACTATCTTTGCGTTTCATAGACATCAATTTAGCCTGTCCATCGGTTAAAGCTTGAAACGCGCTGCATGTTAACTGTCATTTTTATCATTCAGTTATTTTATGTGTTGGTTAGCAAACCGAAACTTTATTAGGATATTCTGAAACGGACCTTTAGTGTGATATATGATATCGATATTTACGTGATCATGATCTGAATCATAGATTGTTAACAATATCACCTTAATTTAATCCTCTGATGTGGGATTGGCACAATGTGCTTTCTATACCTACTTAAAACACATTTTAACAACCGGCTTCAAAAATAAAAAAAAGCGTTATTAGTGATAACTCAACACGAATTGTCAAATCTCACTCAAATTTAAATGGGACCATATGACAAGCAACAGCTTTCGAATATAAAAATTAACATCGAAATCGGTACACCCTGTAGAGAGCAAAGAGGACACAAAAAAACAGTCGATTTGAGATTTTTTTCCTTTATTTTGAAATTCATATGGGGTGGCTATCTACCTGTAATTGTATACTTACTTCCAGATATGGTGGTATAAAGTGTTTCTAGCCCGGCACCCAATGGCACCTAATTGTGTACATCTGTGTTTAATATAATCACTAAGTTGAGTAGATACTTTAGTCTATACTACACCAAAGTTGGCACTAACACCAATTAAGAAATTTTCTCACTTGTCCAACAAATGACTATAATATGCTAAAAGTTTTTGATCAATACCATTTTCATGTAGTAGTCGTAATTAATGTTTCGATTTACGAGTAGGTCTTAGTGTGGTGTCTTTGTCCGCAGGCAGTAATCCTTCTAATGGCTCTGCATGTACCTCAAATAGCTGCAAAAGCGGCGCGCGCTCTGCCACGCTATTCGGACATTATCGTCGCTGATGTTGGTTAGTATGTTATTACATTGTACATAAAATAATACTTGGTGAACTTGTAAATAATAAAACTTCTTTTTTTGTAGAAAAGAAAAACAAAATTCACTTAGATTCATTTAGAAAAAAGAGTTTTGTTTTTGGCACTAATTATACTGGAATAGCACTAATATTTATTAATATTGTTTCATAAAAGTAGTTTGAAGTATATATTGGATTATTATTGTAGACATTGCCAAGTCTTGATAAAAACATATCTAGATCAGTTATACCACGGAAAAACTGGAACGACCTCAATATAATATATGTTATATGTATGGAAGCAGAGTATTTACTTCTTGCTACGAAGTCTAGAATTAGTCTACACTCTACGCCATTCAGAGTCTTTCAGCATCATCTTTTTCCTACAAATTATTATTACATATGATGCTTGCAATATATTTTCTCTAACAACTCAAAGAAAAAAAACATATTAAAATGTTTTTATTGCCATCAAAACACAGGGCAGCCTATAGACATAATAGGAAAAAGTTTAGGCTTTAGTTGTATTGCCGGAAGGTTTACTGACCACAACTCTTTTAGAATGTTCTCGTTGGCATAACAATACCTTTTTTATGTCTGATAGCCTTTGGCCACTATCTCACTGACGGTAAGTGATCATGTGATCGAAGATGTTGTTCAGGCTAACCTAGTATTACTGGCTCTCAAGGACAGCCGCCGGAACACACCGGTAGGTGCTTGGCGACATATTTTCTACTTGAGGGTGGTAGCTAGCCAGGTGGGCATTTGTAAAATTCTCTACCACCATGCACCTGCTACGTTTATAGTCAACTGCAAAATTTATTTATGTACTGTGTTATTTGGATCTGGTACGCAAGGTTTTAGCAAAAACTGAATAGGCTTGGGGTGAAAACTTTAGCTTGTGCTACGAAATGATGTACCAGTCTACGCAAATTAGCAGCATATAATATTCTACGTTTCTACATAACCCTTATTTAGGTACTCGTATGTATTGAATAATAGGTGCAGACTGAGTTATTACAAACAGTTGCATCACTTCTTCCAAGAGGCTTGCGTTGAAGTCTTTACTTCGTGCTACGGCATTGTGTAGCCGTCTACGAAAATTCGTAGCACATTTCATTTTTCTACGTTTGCCCAATTTAAGCACTTATTCAGTAAGTAGTAGTTTTGAGAGGTTAGTGTTGAAATCTTTTTCCTGATGCTATGATATTTTCGTGGTACTCTACGCAAATTTCTAGCACATTTCATGTTTCTTAAACCCGTCTAGAATATTTTTACTAGGTTATCAACCAATTTTGTGTCAATTAACTTGAAAAATTATTGATGTTAACAAACATTAATAAAAAGAGCAATCCTTTTAATAGTAAAACTGTTACTGCTACCATTATAATTTATGCATTAACGCCTGCTAAGGGCTTTATAAGCTTACGAAATAAACTGACATCAATTCACGGACGTACTCCGCCAATAGCGCTATCGTAGTGCGTATCGTAGGCACAGCTCAAATGTATCATTTTGTTCCTAACGGTTGAACACCGTTAATCTTGTTTGTGGTTCAGTTCAGTTCCACTGTAGATGTCGCTCCGTCCCCTTAAGACAATTAAACAGTAGGAATGAAAGCTATTTAATATATAATACAAAAAATTTGCTATGACTCACTCTATTAGATAACACAATTGTCAGAGCATATCCCGGCTATAGGGACGGATGTTCACGAGTTGGAATCCATCTTGTTGTTCAAATACCCCTTTCGTCATAATTTTGTTGAACTGATATGTTATTAGTATATTAAAATATAAACCCATATTTTTTAGCTTTCTACGCGTGTGGGCAAGCAATTCGTAGTGAAGGCAGTAGTGGTGCTCGAGAGGCATTTGTTCTACTCAATCGTTGCCTTGACTTGGTTGAGGCGGCCGATGAAGATTCGGCACATTTGCTCGATTACACTGACTTTGGTAAGCACAATACTTTGAGCAATTTGTAAATTATCCTCTACGGTTAAGAATTAGTCATGGATCATACGTCATGCCTGTTATTTATTATATTTGTTAGTTTACAGTACGTTTACGCAGGAGGCAATGATTGACAGCACAACGCATCGTTTGTTGGCTTACGTGAACTCGATAGGATTACAAAAGTGACGTCATCCGGCGTAAATTAAATCAATTGTAACTTCTTTCTAAGAGCTAATGATTCATCCCAAAAGAGGTTAGAATGTAACTTGTGTCCAATTAATTCTCCCTGTATTCTATAAGCTTTTTACACTTGATTAATCTCGCTGTCATTTTGTATTTTTTTAATTCTGATGTGCTAGCTTGACTAATATCTCATCTATTGGTAAGTGAAGATGAACTTGAGGATGGTAAACCTGTATAACTTAGAAAAAACTTACACTTAAGATTAATATTAGGTTCTTGGTGACATATTTTATACTTGAAGGTGGTAGCTAGCAATTGCGAAATACCAACCCATGCAACAAAGTTATTGTGTATTGTAGAGTGCACGGACTGGGCGAAGCAGCCCCTACTGATGGAGAGCGGGTCTGTTCGTGGCGCCGCTCTCGACGAGATCCGCGAGTGGGTCCTCGCCGTCTCCATGGACCAGGCGGTCGAACAGGTACTAGATAACTGTTCCAATCACATACATACATGTCGATGTACTGTTTATATATTAATCCAGATGAGATGACTGTTTGCTGACTGAGTACTCTGCTTTTATGTCATCTAGTAGAATTGTGTTCTTTTCATGTTAGTTAGATGAATTATCTTTTGACAACAAATATTTTTGTCACACTAAAAACTTGCTTTCATAATTCATCGAACGTCTTCCCTATGTGTTTGTCCTTGTCAAGTGAGATCGAGTAGATTTAAACATTTTGTGAGTAAAAAAGTCTTAAGTTGGTAAGCTAGGTTTTAATAACATATGATTATGCCTGTATGGATGCAAATTTCGCCTTATATGTATTTAGTCCCAAGTAAAAGTTTCCCCGGTAAAAGCTTATCACATACTGAATTGCGGACTTGACTAATAAGGCAGTGTTATTCCAGTAGTATTACATATTATTTTAATAAAAATAATGTAATATTTTTTCACATTATTGACCGAGCGAGAACTCGAGCGAAGCGTCTCTGCTTCAACTTAGACAAGAATGCTTGCGTATGTCCGGTTGTTCTCCTCTACAGGTCACATTTCTCAACCGATTCTCAAGAAATTACGTGAGCAAGTTTGATAAGTCCAAATTTTTTTTTAATTTATTAGTCCAAAAAAATCATTTATTATTTACATTATATTATATAAATATTACATATCAAGATTTTTTGGTTTCTTGACCCGTTCTCCCATTAGCATGCGCAGTGAACCTTTATTCATTTATAGGCTACGCAAGGGCAGACTTGCGAGGTCTACAGCTTGGAGAGCTACTAGTTATTGTATCATTGGCTCCTTGGGGTCCCAGTTTAGAATGTCGCCTCCCCATATCTTCCTGTGGGTGTCGTATGTGGCGACTAAGGGAAAAAAACGGAAGCAGCGCCTTCTGAAGAACTGACAATTTCTACTGCGATTCCTAAGACGCCTGCCAAGCGTGAGAATTATGGCAAATTCTGGGGTGATCCCCAAGAGGGGAGACCTTGTTCTACGGTGGACGTTATGGTTGATGTGATGTGATGATATATCATTGTGGTTACAGACGCTACCCATAGACAGTCGCGGCTTGTACAGTTCGTACGTGGGTGAGTCGGAGCCCTGTTGTGTGCTCACTGGATACCCTCTTGCTGAAAGACTCGTTACTTTTACTAATGGTAATTTGCTTAACTTAATAATGACTAGGTATTCGTTTCAAAGTGGATAACTTCTGTGGAGGGAAATTCTTAAATTTAAAACAGATTTTCACGATTGTAGCTAGGTTTGAACTGTTCTTTATATATGAAAATGGAATTCACGGGCTTATAACATATTACTAATATTATCTTGAAAATTTATTGAACACTAATGCACATCATTCCATTGCTTACCCTTAAACTCTTCAAAATATTTAAAAAAAAATCCGTACAAATGTTAATGCAGTATGATTTATAAGGATAAAAAATATAGTATACTAGTTTATCGTTAACATATTCTACGGATATTACGTATTACGTGATCGAGTTTAAATGAGTAAATAATTAAATTTTGAATTTCTTACTATAGACGTCAGGGATCTTTAATATATATTAACCCCATATTTCTAATTACACGGCATATTTTTGAAGCAGTGATGGCAGAGCGGTAATGGCTATGGAGTGCCGTGCCGCAGTCCGTGTCCATGGTTCGACTCCCACCCCTGGTTAGACCTTCATCGCGTGGTGGAAGGGCATTTTGCGAATGATCGCCTGACCACCCTCAAGTAGAAAATCTGTCGCCAACTACCTAACATTGTGTTTCGGCAGTAGTCCTTGAGAGCCAGAAAAAATACAGGCACATGAGACTTAACAACTGTATGTTGATTAACTACGTATACCGGCTAGAACTCACGGTGTTTAGTCGTTATCTTTACCGCTCGAACACCGGTCGGAGATAACGACTAAACACCGTGAGTTCTAGCCGGTATACGTAGTTAATAAGTATGTCAACTCACGTTAGTTTTTATGAAAACTGTATGTTGCACTGTGAAGGGCGCAGTGTAATACGTCACATGACGAAATGCATTTGTTATAGGCAGAGGTTAATCCGCTTAACATCAGGTGGGCTTCGTGCTTGTTCCGTCACAATAACATAGAATAAAAAAAATGTTGCACGATTTAATCGCGTAGTACTATCTTACGGGTGACTGCCAATACCGGTTAGCCCTAACAGGTATTGGCAGTCACCCGTAAGATTTTGGTTCTTCAAACACCTGATAGTTAATATTTATAGGAATAAATGCATATACAACCAACATATTTTGGTAGTATCAAAATAAAATACATTTGTTTTGAATTTGGTCTGTTAACATTTAAGTCTCATATGTTTTATCTGATATTGAAAAACTGGCCCTGAGTGTAGTAATTTAAGTCGAGAGTTCATTTCCATAGAAATAAATTACAAAACAAAATCATAGTAGCTTAATGAAGGTAGCGATGGAGAAAGTAGTACTGAAGTTAAATCTTATCAGGGTCATAACTTAGTTAATGTATTCGTTAGGGAGGTGCGCCAACCGCGAGCACTGGTCCCGCATGTCGAGCGCAGCCCGCGGCGGCGGCGCCGCGCACGCGCTCCTCCACCTCATCACGCTGTGGTGCGGCCCAGCGGACTACACCCACTTATAGATATATTGTAACACATACTTACCATACATTCCCAAATTTGATTAACTTCTTTGATATGCGTTCACATTTATATAACAGTATGTTATTTTAGAAGCAGTGATAGCGGAGCGGTAATATCTATGAAAGTACTGAAGATCCATAGTTCTATCCCCACAGCCACCGGCTTGGGTTTCTCCGCATGGTGGAGAGATCTTAGCTACCACCCTCAAGTAGAAAATCTGTCTCCAAGCACCTAACTGTGTGTTCAGGCCGCAGTCCTTAGTTATGAAACTACAAGAACATGACACAACAAATAGATGTCTCAGGGTAATGACCTCAGTCCAGTACAGTTTGTTTTTTTAGAAATGCATATTTTATGTTTAAAGCAGAGCAGCCAAGTGGGCGCCACTGTAGCTGCTGCAACCCCCCCGCATGTCTTGTCAGTGATTAGTTACGCACACATAGCTGTGCCTGTAGTAGTGAAGCTTTCATTCTGTACTGTCGTATATTTATGTGCTAGGTGTATTAAAATGTCTTTACGAGTTTGTATAATGAATTCTTAAAACAAAAGAGGTGACGCCTCATCCATCCACTGGAATTTCCCACTGGTGGGTGGACGATGAATTAAAGTGCTCTACTCACTATATAAGAGTTGGAACCAAATCAACTGCTTCATATGCACTATGTATGCAGTTCTACAACCATGAATAGAGATAGAAACTGAGGTATTTTTATTGTACCAACAATATTTAGTTTAAATAAATTGATGCAACAATATATTACACTACAATGCCAAGTCTATTTGTTAGTATCTAATACATAGAATTTGAATATACCAATAATGTCGTAATCTATGGTCTTATTATTTTGCATATTATCCTTCTTTGAACAGCTACAAAAGAAGTTACAAAATTACAAATTTACGAGAGAAACCAATTAAGCTAACATGACACATGACATGGTGTCATGTTAGCTCAATTAGTTAGAGCATACCCCGGCTAAAGGGGTGGATGGACGCGGGTTCGAATCCCGCACATGACTATAATTTTTTCTCTCGTAAATTTGTAATTTTGTAATGTAATTCGCCTAGCAGGCGTTATTGCAAACATAACAATATTAAAAATACAAAAGAAGTGTTAAATGTAGTAATTGTAATGGTATATGGTAGCATCACATATGTTGTATGTGATGATGTTCTTTTGATAGCTGACACGTCTATAGTCTATTTTTTTTAACAAACGAGTACTGAGTATGTCTCTCGCACATTTCCGATATTGACAGAGTGAGACGGATCATTGCCGTCATTGGTCAATGCCTTTGTTCTGGTTTTGAAATTGTTAAGGCCCGTTCATATTGCATACTTGTAAAATTGACTGTAGAAAAAAATATTTTATTATTTTATGATTTAAACTTGCATACATAACATATCCTAAACAAAATTTTCTTTTCTCGTTTATGATATAAAACAATATTGTAATATTTTATAATTATATTATGCACTAGAACATATAAATCAAATAATTCTACTATGATTATTGTAATCTTAAAAATTTTCGTCATCCTTCTGATGATCTTTCTGCAGATACGTCAATAATAAATTGCTCTAACGTATTTTGTACATGATTGTCGACTCCGTACATTTTTGTTTCTATCTTGGTTGTAATATGATTGAGACATGACCACCATTTTTATCTATACTTTTTTAGCTACTTACAAAGACTATAACAAAAGAGTTCAGAGTTCTTAAATTTTACAACTTTTGTTATTTCCTGCCATAGTCCTTCACTTGAAACCAAACGAGTTCAATTGGATTGAGCTCACAGTGATACGTCGGCAAACGTATGACGAGACGATTTGTTAACTTAGCTATAACATTGTTTTCAAAACCATCTTTGTTTTACTAATATTTCTACCCTAATTCAATAGTTGTACCTTTAGCATTGATTCGTTGCAAGCAATATTTATCGACGCGCATGTAGTCGAAGACTCATATGAATGTACCTACATGTAACTACAGAGTTCGTGTGGAACGGACTTTATGTTGATTTCGTTGGCCAATAGCAACGCAGTAAAATTTTCAGTACTCGTTTGTTAAAAGAAATAGACTATAGTAACTATTTCCAGGTTATATGTAAATAAATTTTGGGAAACTGAGAAATACGACACAAAGTGGCCCTTTACCAGCTGTCACAACAGATTCCTAACTCACCGGCACGGGTGGACTACCTTTTGCTAAAGCAGGGCCAAACGCTTATAAAACCATATTTTTTTTTAATAAAAAGCATATCTTCATTTATTATAATATATATTCATACTATATATATTTTAATTTAATTACAACGTAACTTAAAAGTAAGAACTAGTGAGATTATTGCAGCTGCAGTTGACTTGCAAGTTTTTTCACATCTGCTTTAATTTTAGTCGTAGCCAAGCGCAGTATCGCGTCTAAATGTGAAATGAAATATATTTATTTACGACATCTTGTAACATCAAATTAGCACACATATTAGAAATAAAACAAATAAAAGTATTGAACAGTTAACATTAGGTGGACATTAATTTAATGCTACCCGTCATAAATTGGAACCATCTCAGCATAAATGCTAGTTATAAACCAGCGCTGGTCTTCCGATGGACCCAGTGTTGACGTCACCGAAGTATAACGTCTACAACAGTGTTAAAAAATAAAGACAAATATGCTACAAAATTTCAGTACATATTAAAAATATTAATGACAAATTTAAAAAACAATAAACGCGACGGTGCTTCATCTTGAGAATGTAGTGTCTGTTTAAATATGGGGTCACATGAGCCCTGAACGGAATGTTGAAACAAAAACGTGCACAGGCATTCTGAACTCGCTGAATCAGCTTTTGTGTTCTGGCTAGCAGACGAGGACCAAAAACTGCATCCATATAGTTTAATTTCGATAAAACAAGTGCCTCCACAAGCTGAATACGCAAGTTTTTTCCTAAAAAAGGCCTCATCCTATATAATATTTTCAATTTATAGAAGCAATTCTGAACTGATTATGCAACAAGCCGTTCAAACCGTAAGTCACAGTCCATTTGCAATCCCAAATTGCGCGCTTCGTATACCCGCTCTATAGGATTGTTCATAAGAATTACAGTTGCAGATAGGCTGAGACTCCTTAGCTGGTCTTGACTACCAAATATAAGGTATTTGGTTTTGAGAGAGTTTAGCGATAAACAGTTACTAATTGCCCATGTACTTATACATGAAAGGTCCTCGTTAAGTTTGGAAATAGCACTGTCAATTTCACCAGGTTGGCAAGATATATACACTTGTACATCATCCGCATAAATGTGAAATTTACAGTGTTTAATACACAATCTTATGTCGGTTGAGTATAAAATAAAAAGAAGCGGTCCGAGAATAGATCCTTGAGGCACTCCTCTTTTAATTGCCATTTTCTCTGAGTCTAGGGATCTACCATCATCACCGCATAACCTAACATACTGATAGCGATTACTAAGATAGCTGTTAAACCATTGTAAAGTTTTATAGCTAAAACCATAAAAACTCAATTTGGACATTAATATGTTAATATTTAAGGAGTCGAAAGCACGGGAAAAATCGAGTAGTACTAGTACTGTACACATACCCTTGTCTTGAGAGCTAAGAATGTTGTCGGTCACATCAAGTAAAGCAGTCACAGTACTGCGTCTTTTTCTAAATCCCGACTGTACTTCGGGCAGAATGCAGTTTTCCTCGAGATAATTTGTTAACTGTGCACTCACCACTTTTTCCATAATCTTTGATAGACAAGGCAAGATGCTGATGGGCCTTAGGTCTTTCAAGTTGGTTGGGTTAGGATTTTTAGGTAATGGCCTTACTATGGCAACTTTCCAAATATCAGGGAACACTGATGTACTTATTGACGTATTTATAATATCATGAATGATGTCAATTGTATTTGGGAATGTCATGATGAGCATTTCTAAACTAATATTATCGCAACCTTTTGCATTCGATTTTAAACTAATAATGATTTTAATCAAATTATACTAAACTGATGGGCTCTATATTGAATGTTGCATCAGTATATCTATGAAACTCAAAATAGGTTAGCTGAGAAATACAAACATCGTCTGAGCCGGGTACATTTAAAAAATTACAATTAATGATGTGGGGGTTATTAAAATTTGGAGGAAGCTCGTTATTTTTCTTAGGCAACAGGCTATTTTTTAGATTTTTCCATAACAGTTTAGGGTCCTTCAACTTATTGTTTATGTTAAACCTAAAATAGCTTGATTTTTCGTGAAATAGGGCTTGATTTACTGTGGATTTTAGTGTCTTATAATACGTTTTTTTGGTATCAGATTTGCTTTTATGATAGTCAGCACAAGCTTCATCGCGTAATCTCATCATTAATTTGATTGTGTCGGTAATCCATGAATAGGATCGACCCTTAACCGTTATCAACTTTAGGGGCGCATGCACATCAAATAGGGATGATGCATAGTTAATCAAGGTATTAACTTTATCGTTAACGTCATTTAATTTTGGAATTAAGTGCCGTGCTAAAACATTCAAATCAGAATTATAGTTAGTTACATTAATAGTTTTTAAGGGACGGTACATTATAGTAAATGGTTTAGGTTTGACACGTTTTATATTAAATTCACACACTATCAGACAATGTCCAAAAAGAGATCCTACATGATCTAAGGCAATTTTTTTTTAATTGTAAATCAGTGCAGACTACATCTATCAGTGACTCACTGGTGTCTGTAAAATGTGTCGGCTCATTCACCATTTGAGTGAGATTGAGAGTTGATAAGAATGTGAAAACATTTTTTTTGTATCCATCATCCTTGCAAAATAAATTTATATTAAAGTCTCCTACCAAAATTAAATTATCATAATGTGGGATAGCAGTGATGGTATCCGTAAGAGCGTCAAAAAATAAATCTACATTTACCCACCGAGGTCGGTATGCCGTACCGATCAAAAGCTTCCTTCCGTTTAGGGTCATAGTGAGCCACATTTGTTCAACAGTCTTGTGCAAGGGATCTACTGGGTGAGGGAAAGTGCGCGCGGTTATATTATTTTTGATAAAATAACCGACTCCGCCACCTTTCGAACGAGAGCCTTCTCCTCTTGCTATATGACGAAGTCGATAATCGGGTACCTCAGGGGCACGCCCCTCTTCACCCTCTCTGAGCCAGGTCTCATTAATAGCTAGTATGTCAATATCATTCCTTATAACAGATGCTATAAAGTTATCGTGTTTTGTGCCGAGAGAACCTGCATTGAACAAACCTATTTTAAATAGTTTGTTAACCATTATCATAGTTAAAATACGTTACATATAAGTGAAACAGACACGATGCAATATAATGGACTATAATTTTGTCCAATGATTTATAAAAGTCATAATGAACAAAAAAGGTACCTTTTCGCTAAAACAATAAAATATGTTCGATTGAACATACATATGACTGATATATAACATAAATACAATTTGTCATTTTTATTACTAAATAACCTAAACTCATTAACTTACTAGCACTCATTAACTCATTATTAATACTAAAAATAAGGATGTAAATATAAATAGAATATACATCAATAAAAGTATATGTAAAAATAAATAGAATATAAATAAACTTATCAGTGTAGCTCTCTAGTTCAAACAGTTGCGATTTCAAAAACACGCTCTATATCGGCATCCGAGCGCAAAATATAAACCTGCTTTACATCGTTTTCACGCGCGAAAACACGACCTCTTTTCGTCCACGAGTAGCGCCACTGCCGTTTACGGCATTCTTCACGAACCCGGTGGAAAAGCTGCCGGTTGTGCTTCGTTAGGCGCTCGTTTACGTACACCCTTCTCGGCGGCCCCTCTATACTGATATCGGCTGTAGTGAAATTGCGGCGTACGCGCGCTGCACGTAATAGCTCGTCGCGCAGGTGACGGCGCGCCAGGCGCACCACGACGCGACGCGTTCGACACTTAATCTCTCTCGCGGCACTATTGCCGCTCGAGTCGACTGCTCCAACACGCTCAGCGAATACAATATCTCGTTCTTCAATTGCGACCCCAAGCTTTGCAGAGAGGATTGTGACAGTGTGTACTACATTTTCCCCAGTCTGCTCCGGGAGTTGCCCTATATCCAAATCGCATAAAAGAGATTCCTGGTCCCGATCGTTTAGCTCTTGCTTGAGCTGGGCCACTGACTGCTTAAGGTCGTTAACTTCAGTTGACGCGAGTGTCGTCTCTCTCAACTCTACCGCTTCAAGTCGCCGCTCAAATCCGTCCATTCGCTGGCCCATGGCCGCCAATGATTCACGAATTTCTTTGCGGAAATCACGGGCCTCTGCCATATATTCCGCGAGCTCATATCGCATCGCTCGGATCTCCGAGTCACCTATAGAATCCGTATCACGGGGCGGTCTTGTTTCTCCCCTAAGTGGATCAGTGTGGCGAATGGATGGGAGATTGGGAGCCCCACAGAGGTCTATAATTGGGGTGCAGCTGTTATCTCCCTTGCGATGTATTTTTTCACATTCCGGGCATGTCCAATCCTTGCACAACACTGCTCCATCAGGAATCGAGACGCAACTTCGATGATAAATACAATGGCATGTTATACATGTAGCGCCCCCTGACGTTAGTTTCAGGAACTTTCCGCATACTGCGCATTTAGCCATCGCTAGGTTTAAATTTAAACAGAGCAGTTGAAAGCTGAGTGTTATATCGGTACTGGTATACCCGATAGATGGCGCTATAAAAACGAAGATCTATGTTGACTGCCAACTACTTTGCCAATCAAAATTGTAACATATAATCTACCCGCTATTCAGAATAAATATTGATATCACCGATCTAGATTTATGTTTAATTATGCACTGTCCAGAACACTAAAGTGAACGCGAACACTCACACAGCTACTTTGAATGTAGAAGAACACTTCAACAATAAGCTTTAGGAGAAATGAGACGATTTATTATTTTTACGGCCTTAAAATTGTGCGTGTGTACACTGACGTTATAGCGACTGTGACGTCATGTGCATCTATTAACCGCGAACAATTATTATTTATGCGGTAGTTGAGAATTGAAAAAGTCTGCTCACACAAATATGTACTACTTACCAAACATAGTGATTAGCGACAATTGTATTACTTTAACCGTCATAGGGGATGGTGCGCGACCATCAACCACTACTTTAGTCTGTTTTTTGTAACAAACGAGTACCAAAAATTTTAATGCGTTGCTATTGGGCCACGTAATCAACATAAAGTCAGTTCCACATGAACTACATAGGTACATTCAGTAGTCTTCGATTACCTGCCCGTCGAAAAATATCGCTTGTAACGAATCGATATTAAAGTTGCAATTTTTGAATTAGGGTAAGCAAAACAAAGATCGTTTTGAAAAAAATATTGTAGCTAAGTCAGCAAATCGTCTCGTCATACGTTTGCCGACGTATCACTGTGAGCTCAACTCAATTGAGCTCGTTTAGTCTCAAGTGAAGGGCTATGGCAGGAAATAACAAAGTTATAAAAATTATGTCTGAACTCTTTGCTTACAAAGCGTATTAAAGTGGATTGATAAAAATGTCTCAATCGTGTGATAGCCAAGATAGAAACAAAAGATAGTAGATGAGGATAATTTTTAAGATTACAAGAATTGTAGTGGAATAATTTATTATATGATTTATATGTTCTAGTGCATAATATATGAGACACTTACATAATATATATATATATTATATATATATATATATAAATATCGATTTTTTTGCTCAAAAAAATCGACTCAGGACACACGCTCGCGGTTAAAAAGCTCTAGCAAAAAATCTGAAGCTTTGATTCTATTTCTGATTTTAACATCTCAAAGCTGTTAGTTTTAGCTTTAAAATGACTGGTCTACAATGTTCTTAATTTTTTTATTGGTAAAGAAATAATATTGAATAAGAAGGAGTCTTAAGCAATGAAAAAGGTGATAACTAACAGCAAAGAAAATACCAGCCTTAATTCGTCAAAACATTAATTTAATTGTAATTAACTTATCAATATTTAGTGTTGCCCCCCCTGGCCCTAATAACAGCTTCCAATCGCTTCTTCATGGATCGAATAAGTTTCTTTACTTGATCCGAAGACCGCGAGCGTGTGTCCTGAGTCGATTTTTTTGCTCACGAGTATATACTATGTAAGTGTCTCCGTACATTTTTGTTTCTATCTTAGTTATCACATGATTGAGACATGACCACCATTTTTATATGTCTACTTTAGCTATTCCTTGTAACAGAAGAGTTCAGACTTCATACATTTTATAACTTTTGTTATTTCCTGCCTCTTCACTTGAGACCAAACGAGTTCAATGGGTTGAGCCCACAGTGATACGTCGGCAAACTTACGACGAGACGTTTGTTGACTTAGCTACAACAGTTTTTTCAAAATTATCTTTGTTTTGCTTACCCTAATTCAAAAGTTACAACCTTAGTATTGATTCGTTAAAAGCAATATTTTTCGACGCGCAGGTAGTCAAAGACTCAACTGAATGTACCTACATGTAACTGGAGAGTTCGTGTGGAACGGACTTTATGTTGATTACGTGGGCCAATAGCAACGCAGTCAAATGTTCAGTACTCGTTGGTAAAAAAAACAGACTATAGTAGTCTGGTTGATGGCACTGCACCGTCCCCTATGACGGTTAAAGTACTTAATACAATTGGAGTACAAAATTTCGGCAGAAGTCCCAGGTGCCGAGATGGTTTAGGCATGCGACGCGATATCGGAGGACGCGGGTTCGATTTCCGCCTCGGGCATAACATTTTGTACTCCAATAATTTGTAAAATATTATTTTCGCTTAGCATGCAATAGTGCTTGTAATCATATTTAGAAATATAGTGATTAACGGCTGTGCAAACTTTTTCCAATCTTTGAAGTTTTTAGAACTCAAACCTCCGTAAAACTGTACCTAGTTAGTGCTTTCCGTATTATACCGTTTTAAGTGTGCCATTACTTTGCAAATCTACTATATTCATTCGCAAATTACTTGTTACATCATCATTAATAATTGCGAAAGCATTTTGGAAAATTTCCATATTAAGAGAGATCTTTTTACAATCGTTGAATCGATTTACAAACTCAGTTTGTAGTTGTGTCAACACGTTTCTCAGTTTAGTATTTTGCCATTCAAAATTATCTCCAGCTTCTTCCACAGCTTTCTTGCAATTAGGAAAATGGTCCAGCTTTCTTTCATCGATATGCTTGATGAACAGTTTCAGTTTCATCTCAAATTACTTCTGAATTTATATCGCATATCAATTTGCATTTTCCTTACAAGCGTTTGTTGAACTGATTCAGTTCCATAGTCAAATCAGTCAAAAAACCAAGATCGATAATCTACTGCTTGTTGGTTAGTTCTTGGACTGGCTTTCCTTTAATCTCCATGAAGTTATGACGTCAATACCACGTACAAATATGAGAAATTGTGAAAGAGAAGCATTCAAAAGACTGCGCCTTATCCCTGAGTTTTCGCAAAAGTTAGCGCCTAAATCTTCGCTACGTCGGGTACAAGTTCTAGCAGATATACTAAGACTATCAAATTCTTTTTTCTTTTCTGAATTTCAACAACGAAATGAGGCAATAGCAGCTCTTGCGTGCGCGGCTGTGATTCTAACTATAGCCGGTCGCTTTGTATTTTGTCGCCTCCCACGGCGGGTTGCCAAGCCCTGACCTAAGGGAAGATTTGCACTCTATGTTAAGTTTTCACGTTAAGTTGTTCACTTTTCTTTTTTATCTATTTAGGAAATTTATTCATAACTGAATGAGCGTCATTCCACAGTAGAACAAATATTAAATTTATAGTTAATGAATAAAAACAATTTTCGTTTAATATGGAGTTCGTACGAATCTACTTTAGGTACCTACTCGTGGGGCACATGGCATGTGCAAAGTTACCCACTGCCTTAACTCACTGTTAGGTGCTTGGTGACAATTTTCTACTAGATGCAGCTAGCTAGCCAGGCGAGCACGCGCAAAATGCCCTTCCATCATGCGGTGAAGCTCAAGCCGGCGGCGGTGGGGATCGAACTATGGACCTGCGGCTGCCATCCATAGCTTTTGTTAACATAATAATTTGCTTTCTTATTTTTTTTTTTTATGTTTGTTATTGTTAGTATGGATTTACGCAAACTTTTTAGATAATTAATAGATTCATGGGTTGCTCTGAATCTATTAATTATCTAAAAAGTTTGTCATAAAACTTGATAATCTCGAAAAAATATAGAAGTTGAAAGAACCAGCTTTATAGTAAAACTTGTCAATTGAAGAATGCGTTCTGTAATAAAATATAATAATATAGTTTCCTTTAATAAAAAAAACTATCTTAAATAGGGCTAAACACCCCAGTTACTTTTTATATAAACCAAATACAATTTTATTTTTATAATTTTGTAATTACGAGTACTTACTCTTACTGTATTATCTAGTATGTACTATATAAATTGTAATAGTCTGAAATTAAGGTAATATGTATAATAAAATAAAACACAAAAATGTTGTTTATATCGCTATAATAAACTCATTTGTTATCACATTTATTCAATAATATACTTTGACACAAATATATTTTTACGTTCTAAGATTTGTAGAATACACTCCTTTATTATGATTTATACTGAAAAATGCCTGTGGTTTGTGTAACTTTTAACTTACAGGCTGAATTTTTGAGATGGTGTTTCATGGACAAATCTAAAACTAAGAAATAGAGAAAATTGTTGAATGATTCATAAGATCGATTTAAAAAAATACATATAATTTGTTATTTTATAAACGAACACGATTGATTGTTTCTATGACAGATTATCTTCTTAATATACGGAAAACCGAATGGAACCGGAAAAATATGTGAAAAAAATACGTGAGTATGAACTCACGTATTTTTTTCACATATTTTTACCGTTGAAGATTGGATGTGGCAAGTTAGATGGCAAAGATGGGGGGAATACATAATCAAATATACTAAACCCGATTCGGTTGAAATGTCACAGTATTTTGGATGACAAATTATTGGGGCTGTACCTATATCATATATAATAGCCTTATCTCGTTAATAACTCACGAGCTGACAAAACAACTGAAGGCGTTTAACGTTTAAAGGTGTCATTGATTTTAAGGACATGAGTATTCTAAGCACGGGTACGTGACACCTGAGTTGAAAACTACATATATCTCTATTTCGAAAAAATACAAAACCCATAGAGTTCGACTATCCAATATAACATCAACGTTTTCACCTAGAAAACTTTCATGCTGCAATATTTTATCAATACGTATGAAGCCAATTTGTTGATGATATATTCTCGATTTTTTAATGTTTAGGTCCTTCATTCAGTTTTTATATATACTGCCCTATGCAGAAAGAGTACCAACAGCATTCCGGATTAAATAAGGTCGTACTTTTCAAGCGTTAATGCTTAAACATCAGCATCATACTCTGATGTGGGACACAGTAAAATATTTTAGAGGACGCATATTTTTATATTTCTACTTAATGTTTCCGAAAAAGGAAGTTATACTTTTATTATTTTTTTACTTCTACTCAGTCGTAAACATTCAAATAAATCGTCAAGTATTATGAAAAACGTTATAATTTGTTTTTTTCATAAATAACGAATTTGTTAGTATCGATTACTATTATCATTGTTGGTGTTCTAATAGTCTTATTTTAACCATCTTTGTTTTCAAAATCAGAATTATATCTAATAAAATAGTTATTATTTTCTCTCAAATCGAGCCCCTATCTTATTAGCAGCTTTCACTATATCTTATAGTTTTGCCATTCAGTGCGATCTCATAAATCTGCCCTGTACCTGTATTTGAACATTAAGAATATTTAATAGTGAATGAATGGACACAAATTTACATATACATATGTATGTATATTATTTGCAGGTACTATTTCTAATTTCCCATGGATGTATAGTATGTATTGTCATACAGACTTAGGTAGTACAAGAACAGGTTAATATTTGATTTTCAGCATTAATCATAATAAGCAGTGTGGAAAGGATTGTACCTAAGAAGAAACAATTATCTTATAGAAATGTTAAGATATCCGATACCATATCACATTGTCTGAGTTATTCGAGTATTCGCACCATAGAGGCAGAAGTAATATAAATGCGTAACACGTACATAGTTATGTTGTACTTATTAGTATACCTAATAATGATCTGTATGTTCTTAAGATATGCGTAGGTAGGTATCAATGGTATCGGGGGTCATCGAGGCACATAATAATTAGATTATGTTTCCTTACACATAAGTAAGATATTTTTTTATTATTATTCTAATATATCAAGATAATAAGCGTACGTTGTGATCGATTCCAACATGGTCAGAATGGATTAGAGTTAAGTATAATATTGTTTATAATAAATACTACTATATCATATTTTATTCTATTGTGGCCTAATTGTGATCGGTTTAAAATAGCTAACATTTAAGATTTTTCTGTTCCTTTTAACATTTGTGCTAAAAATCTGTATGTGTTTTATATGATGTTAATTTGGAATATTTTTTTTTTGTAATACGACCAGTTAAGTACGGTAAATATATTATGGTTTTTATTTTAATGTAATGTTTTTCTAATACAATCACACCAGTATTTAGGCCACTTTGATGTTATATTATTATATTATTAAACATAATATAATATAAAAATTATAGTGTAAAAATATATGTACTCCACTCAATATCCATATAATTAGGCATTTGAAATATTTGAGTATTACAAATATAACATTAAGAAGAATTAAATAGGTAAATACTCATATTGTATATGTTTCTCTCTTTCTCTCTCTTAGGAAATGTACAATTGCTATAAAATAATATCAACATAGAAAACCCGCCATCTCAAAACTATTAGTAAAGATAGGATAGAAAAGACAAAACTATGTATCTACACATTATATTTGCGCTTTGGGCAAAGAATCGATACACACTTAAATATAATTATAATCAAAGACCGAGCCAAGTTCGGTTAGCGAATAAGCTCTATATTATGATTTCTTTAGAAAATGTCATATTAACATGCCTAGTAGAGGAATCAAGTCACGTTGATAACGAATTCGTACAATATCAGAACAGTATTTAATATTAGGTTATGTAGGTACCTACTTAATATACTCGTATAGGTATCTGTTTGCAAAAATATTAATAACATTACTTTTCCAAAGGTTGGAGAAGAAAAACTTATAACTAAATAGAAGCACGTATGTTAAATCATTTATATCAACGTTAACTTGTTTCCAGTTCAATATAGAAATAAGTGTAAGTCGAAGTATTGTCAAGAGCTAAGCTATGATAACGGTGGAAGAACACATATCTTGATAGGTTAATATACATTAAAGTTTTTGCGAAGGATATGTCATTTAGATTGTCGTCTAACACCGATCAAAATATACTTTATTTAAGATTATTAATACATGTATATAGACTACAAGTAGATAAATTTGTATGATACTAACTAGTGAGCTAGGCCAGCCAACTTACTGAGAGCTATCGCCATTTGGGACACATATTGTATATAATATAATAATTATACTAGCATTATGGCTAGTATAAAATACAGTTGTTTGCTGTGATGAAGAAAACATCCGTCTGTAATACTAAATATATAAGTATATCATGCTCTGTGACATAAATAAATGGAATCTAATATCTTATAAGTAAATAAAATATCTACATGGTTAAATATTTTTTTTTGTAGTACCTATTTGTCAGAAATGTATTTGTAAGTATCTAGACTCGTTTTGAATCTAGCGAATATAAAATACTATAGTAATTAACGCTATCACGAAAGTGTTGTGCGTAGTAGAAAATTTTGAAACAAGATACATTTTATGTACAGTTTTGTAGAGAAATAGAACTCTAGTTGTAAAGAAATAGGTATATGATAGTCGCAATGATAAACGTAGGTATACATTGGAAATTTCACTAAAGCACAACCTTGGAAGAATAGTACCTAGACGCACTTACATACTAGAGTAACGTTAGAAAATGTATTTAATCGTAAGATAAGGCAAAGTGTAGAATTTGGGGTTTTAGTGACATTATCGTTACGACACGTGATATTTATAGAGTAGCTATAGCTAAGAAAACCAACGTTTAGAATGATATATTTTACTAGTTATAGTAATAGCTGTGTTTGAAGTTGAGCGTATTTGCATTATTCGTTAACATGTAAGAAAGGCGCAGCCCTGTTTGGAACAAGTTATTTGTTTACTTGATGAAACTTACGTGTATATATAAATGAGAAAGTCTAGATAATTAGTACAAAAGGTGACTGAAAGTTTTCAAGTCTGATTAGTAGAAAAGAGATATTCATATCCACAATTTATACTACTAACTGTGGTCCTATACACAAAATATTTTTTTCACTACAGTATGTCAGTTATTTCTAAATTACACCGAGATTTATGCAAAAAGTCTACTTACACATTTCTTTACATTTTATAATTCACTACCTTATACATCTTGCTCACGAAGCAAATTTGCTGTGTGACCTTGCTATTAAAATTAAAACGGAATTTCAATTCAATAAGATTTTTGAATGATAAGATAGATATACAAATAAATTGCTAACTCTGCATAATCCTAAGTATTTACTTGCCATTGTGTTATATCATATCATAAGTACCTGCATTTAACGTGTTGTTTTAATGCAGCTTTGTACTACAATTTGGATAAAGCATTTATCAATGCGAACGTGTGCATTCGTTTTTGCTTTTATGTACTCGTATTACATCACTATTATATTCTTACACATTCGTATCGTACATCCATACACAATTAAGTGCACACTAAGAAATATCAATAGGAGAGGTAAAAACCTTTATCGCATCGGTTACACATATAAAACATTTATATAGGTACCGCAAAAAGTATCGGAAAATTCAAAATGTTACCGCAAAGAAGAATATAGTATATGGCGCAAGGGCAGTAGTTTACACTATGGCTGTAGTGGGTGTCAATTCTGCCGAAAGTCGTGCAACGTAGGTCGAATAGAAGACAAGGTAAGTCTGATCGCTTATTCATAATAGATACTATAATAAGCATTTAATTTTTAAATTTGTGTTATTGTTGTTGTTTAATTATTTTAATCTGAAATATTATAATGTCCTTGTATGTAGCTTATTAAAGAAAAATTAGATATACCTTATTCATCATCTTTCTCAAAAAATATATACAATTAATATTGTTCAAAATTGTATGGCCACATACATTCAAATACATATTTAAATTTGATTCTGGCTGATGCTACGGAAAAAATATGAAACTATAATGGATAACGAATACTAACTGGACATAAATCGAGAAAGACGCATTCCTTAGACTCGCACATAAAATATGACATACAACGATCCACGTTACAATTTCTTCGAATCCCCAAATTTTGTAATGTGGATTGTGTTCATCTTAAAGAGATATTGTTAGTGCTACGTTGGATAACGGAACTATTCAACCTACGTAACAAGAACACGGCCTGCCACATATTTTTAATTTCATTGGAAACAATACCAGTTTCATACAAGAAGCCTATCTGTTAAGCCGTCGTGGGCGCTAGTAATCATCGCGGCGCTCCGGCGACGGCTCCCTCGATCAGTCGGGCGACTCGTCGTCGACGAGCGAGGTGGCGGGGAACAGCGGGTACCAGCCGTAGGTGCGCTGAGGCAGGGACAGCTTGTCGAGGCATATTTCCGCACCGCCCAGCGCCAAGTTGTGCTCGAACCCACCGCAGCGCTGCCACAGCATTACCACCAACGTGCGACCGAGGGCCTCACTCGCCTGCAGTTACCACAAAGTTAAATAATAAGTATATATTAGTGAAGACCAATAAAAAAACTCGCCACCCAGTTAATGCGTTGAATAAATATAAGAGTAATGCTCGCCACCATCCGTCCCTATAGCCGGACATGCTCTTCCAACTGATTATCGTTGTAAGTCATAGCTCAAATTTAATGTATCCCTTCGTTCCTATGTCTTTAGGGGACAAAGCGACATCTGCAGCCTATTTGAATTGAACTACAAACAAGACCAATATGTACATGTACTTACAACCTATGTATATACCTATAATTATGTGGGCGATCTGATTGTAGACCGTGTAATTTGAGAGCATGTTTAAAATAAAACTTTAACCAGGCGTTACATCAGTAAAAATGTTTATTTCAGAGTTAAGTATTTAAAATTTTGCCTAACATAGTTTTGGACTTCGAATCGCTGGTTTCAGTAGAAACGGCAGTTAGAAACTTTATTACAGATTTTTTATTTTAATTACATCAGTACTAATATTATAAATGCGAAAGTAACTCTGTCTGTCTGTCTGTCTGTTACGCTTTCACGCCAAAACTACTGGACCGATTTGAATGAAATTTGGTATGGAGATAGTTTGAGATCCGAGAAAAAACATAGGATAGTTTTTATCCGACTGCGCAAAAAGAGGTTAATGTTTTCGCGCGATAACCGACATACGCGCGGGCGGAGCCGCGCCCGGAAAGCTAGTAAAAACATATTTTTAAGATGAATTCTCAAAAGTATGGAACTAATCAGAAATATCTAGCTATTACCAAATCACCATGAATGGATATGTTCCACAACACGTGCATATGATAAAATTGTTTTAATATCAAAACGGGTGTTCTGTTTAGGCGATTTTCCATGCGCTTCGACCTATTATTATAATCGTCCTACCGAGAGTCTTAATTCACAATGTGGTGGATAAATTTAAGTCCATTGGTTCTGCAAGCAAACTAATCATAAATCTATATGTCAAAGCGATGCTAGATCTGCCGAAAATATCACCAGTTTCTCGTCGTTCACAAGAACTCGGCCTATCGTAGACCACAACTTGGTGAATTTTGCGTCCATACAAAGTTCAACTGACCCAGAAGCTATATATTTTACACCTTTGGAAAATAATTATTATATACAAACGTTAGGCTTGAAGTCGTATGGCATAAAATAGACAACTAATAATAAAATATGGCCAAGTATGAGTCGAGAGATCGGTAAAGATCTGGATAAAAAAAACACCATCCCGAGGTGACAAGGATGTCTTTGAGGAGGGAACACGCTCTTTTCTTCAAGGTTTCTTCATTCGGTGAAATTCAAAGTTTTCACTCAATGATAGAATAAGAAAAAGATCGCATTCTAACCCAATCTGCTGAGAAGTAGTGCCACTCGAGACGACAGCCCACGAAACGGGGACAAGTTAGGCGTGTACCTAACCAATACTGAACTCCGGATCATGCAGTGGCCCGACAATTGAAGGCGAGTGTTATCGGACACTTAATAGTTATTCGGGTGAGCAAAAGCCTATCAAGATCATCACATCAGGCCATTACATCAGAGGTGACCATTTGTTTCAGACTATACGCCAAGGAGAAGTCTTGTAAAGATCTCCCTACATGATCGGTCATACGCCAACCAACTTTGATAGCTGTTGAAATCGCCAAGTATCCCGATCTCTGCGGTGAGGATCTGCTCAAGAAGGGAATCTGCAGCTAACTGTATGTGTACCATAAATTGATCTATTTTGGCATCTCCGCTACAAATGCACGCGTTGTAGAAGTCTACGCGTAGCCAGATGTTACATAGGATTCCGTCCTTTAAGACTGCTAAGGTACACAGATATCTCCTCAAATACAAAGAGACAAACGTAAAAAGCGCGTAGTTGTCCTCGAAGGGGTGCCACACTCAGCCACTGGCCTCCAACTTAGTACGAATCAGCACGCTACAGTTGAGGTTGATAACGTCCACAAACTCGGGAATTCCTGTGAGTAAGTCCCAGCCAAACTCTCTTTGGCGACAGTTGCAGGTGAAGTGTCGGTCAAATGTGACACCTAAATCTTTATAGTTAAGGAGCACAATACGTCAGATTCATTTCAGTTGCTCTAATTTGAAGAGGATCTGAACGGGATTTCCCATTTGACTGACAGTCATATAACAGCAATTTGATGCGTTAAATTCCACTTATTTGTGATGCTGTACTGAAGATAAGACAAATAATAATATAATTTAGAAGTTAAACTAGTAGAAGCCTGCATAACCAAAATAACTAGGGGCTAGATAAGCTAAGATGTCAACTGAAAATAAAGTGCAACCTTATCTAGCACCAAGGACGGAGATATTTCTTTCGCTAGCTAATAAAATATATTTGGATCAATAGGGGAAATCACACACATAAATCATGGATATGTGTATGATTTAGAGATAAAACATGCAGAACCTGTACACCTATGCGCCTAATCTGGGAAAACAGAAACGTACGGCGAGAAATGTTTTTTTACAAGTGTTTTATTCTCACCGAAACAGATTCAGTTTTAGTTCTCAATCTACACACGGCGCATCTTGAATGAATCACAATGGAAAATTATGAAAAAAAAAATTAGAAAAATCACACCGCATTATCCTAAATATTTTCTGAGCACAAGAGTAAAATTAAAAATAATATATCAACTGTAACATAAAATTTGTTTTCAGGTTATTTATAAGTCGATTAGAGCCCAAATATAAAATCAAAACGACACATCCAAGACCTACTTTAGTGGTATTTTTATGACGAGACGTGTATCCCAAACGAGAATTCAAACAAGAATAATAAGATTTAAAAATAGTCATTTTGACAGCTGACATATTTGTTATCAATACAAATGAAAATAAAGTCAAAGTGTACGAGTGATTCCAAATCTGATTTTTTATACTCATTTATCAAACGGAACTATTTGATTTCTATACTCAATTCTCTTTTATAATAAATCTACTGCACTTCTAAATGCGCAGTGGTACAACACGACTTATTATTTTATTAATGTTTATTGAGTGTAGAATATATTATATCTCGATTATATATATGTGTGGATTCCTTAGCACGCTTTACTTTATATTTGTAGGTGAGTTAAGGAACTATATATTATGCTTGTGACTGTGAGTTGTATACAAGTACCTATTACCTGATATTTGAGCGTTTGCTTGAATTTGGGTTCGGTTGTGCGGCGGACTACGCGCGTTTTGCGCTTGTGTAGCCATTTATCTCCGTCACGCAAGTAGCACTTCACGTACGAATCCGGCACCTCCCCGTTCACCCCGTACACTCGCCGAGCGTGTGATACCTGCCAATGAAGATATTTAAAAGTACGGAGACAACAGGAGCTAGCCAGCGATTAGTCAATGATGACGTACCTCCAGCTCCAACTGGCCTTTGACCATGATGATACTGATATTGATTTCGGCGTGTAGCGGCGGCAGCATGGCGTTCCTCGGCGGCAGCTGTCCGGGTCCGAGCGGCACGGCGTCCTCCTCGTCCCCGGGCGCCACGGCATCGCACGCGCCCGCCGCCGGCACCGCCGCCCACATGCTGCCCTTGCGCCCCGTCGCCGTGCCTGCACCGCCACACGCACACATATACGGCCCGCACGCACACTCGCCGCCGCGCCCTCGCCGCGTCGGCCGGCCCGGACGCACGCACCACGCGCCCGTCCGGGCCCGCCCGATGCCGCACCGGCTTATTTTCCACGTATTCGGTAACATCCAAGTGAACATACGAAACGATATCAAAACCACTCAAGTCAACATTTAAATATTACCAAAAATAAACATTACATGAAAATAAAGCACGTCAAACAGCTTCGTGCCGATGTAGGTATACGGTTCTCGACGTACATTGGTGATTGGAATCGTCTCCATCCTAAACACACAGATGAAAAGAAAGCGTTTTAACGTGTGCAGCCAAGAGTGGAGTCGAGATTCTAATAGTTCTCTCAAGCGATTCTTAACTTATTATGATAAGCATTCCGTGTCATGAACAGCCATTAGTTGATTGTTAGGAAAATTTGCGGTCCTTGGAGGAGTTTCGTATCATAGCTCATGCCACCGCTAGCTTGGCGAACCGCGTACGTCCGCTACGTCTCATGCGCGACCGCGACCTACGTTGGCGTCAAAGGTCAAGGCCCTAGCTCATTAAATCAAAAGGACAAAATTGTATGAAATATACTACGGTCAAGGGAGAAGATAATAAATCAATATTTACAAGAAAACTAATAGAATGCGCTTCGTAACGATGGGTGACATTGCAGAGATAATGAAATCCAAACATCGTAGGCGACACAATGCCATCGAGATGAACGTAGACAGCCGAACAGACGGTACACAGAAACAGATGAAGTGAGCGTGATAGCCCGCGGCCGGGCATGCGTCAGGACAGAACAGTACAGACAAGTGAAGTGATGAGAAGCGTCGGGCGCAGCCACATTCAACGGTGCGTGCGCGCGGCCGCCGCGCAAGCGATGTATGACCCATGCTACTACTGCCCCGTCGGACGGCCGGTCCCCCCAGGGGGCGGCCGGCCGCGGGGCGAGGCGGCCGGTTCGGACGTCACAAGGGATCGCGTACTCCGCATCGACGCGCACCGCACCGGGGCGGGGCGCGCGCCGCGCGGGTACCAACCAACAGTCGCTTACCGAGGCGCTAACGGTCCGTCGCTGCTGACCAAACAAGCACAACACAGTACAAGTCAGTACTACCCTCAATGTTTCTATACTATGTAGGTTCTGTTGGGGTTATCGGTAGGGGCGTGATCACGGAAGGCACATGTTTTGGTGACGGGAATACGCCTGGAGCTTCACAACTGCTCTGTGGCGGGGACGGAGCCGAGACTCGTGATAGCAGAAACAAAAATTGTGTAAGTACATACATAAATTAAAGAAATAATTCAAAAGCATCATAATAATTGGATTCTTTTATATACTCAGGGCCTTTCTGGTATAAGTAGCTACGGATTAAACCTACAGGAAAGTTCAACAAGACCACATTTCTACTATACTTATCAGTAATAATATAAAGTACAGTAGATTTTAGCATATCTAAAAATGATTCTTGGATAGATCAAATGTTATAATAAATAAAAATACATAGTTGTTTTTTATTTATTATACGCATTACGATATTCAAGACTATATTACCATTTCAAAGAACCGTAGCCACGTCAAGTTACATCGTTAAATCACTACCTACATCCGAACAATCTCCAAACATGATATCTTATACTCCTTTGCAAACTTAGTTATATTATATGTTTACGCATGTAAATTATGGATATATATTTGGTATAGATACATATATTTGGATAGATTGACTGACTTTGAAAAACATTTTGTTTTTGGTTAGTCGTTATGTCGAGTTGCCTCCTGTAAAATCCGTATAAAGTATTTAGGCAACTTTATGACTTTCTCGTATAAAAAGTAGAAGAGAAAATAAGTCGCTAAGCACCTAAGAGTATGTCGACAGCTGTCCTTTAGATCCAGTTCCTATTCTTAACTTAGCCAGTATAACATCCTTGGCAACATTATCACTTATCAACAGGTGAGACAGTGCTAAAAAGCTATCCTAAAAAAACTAAATATACTTACCTAGTAGCTGTATTTGTTTTCGTCGAATAAGGCAAATATAGACTGCCAATGTTTATATAGATTTATATGTGTTTTACATTGATATATGTTGATATTGATATATGAAATATAAATAGACTAAAAACCATTTTGTTTTTTATAGATTGTATCAGATAACGCAGCCATTTAATCAAAATCATTACTAGAATTATTCAAAATATACCGAACAAAGTGCTGTAGAATGACGGCAGCGAAATACTTATACTTCGTCGAGTTTCTCTGCCGTCATCCTGCTTTGCCTCTCTGTGTTGAACCCACCACCGTACCAAGCAACGAGGCAGCTCTTCAGAATACAGTACTTACGCCTGGCCGTGGACCCTGAAAGCGAGAGCGTGCGCCCGAGCTCGCCTTTGACAGCGCGAAGCGAACGCAGAATGTCGTCCGGATCACGGCGCACGCACGAAGAGCGCCGCCGCTCGTTCCGCCGCGGTGCGCTTGCCTCACCTCCACCTTCTATATACGCCATTTCACATATATCACCGTTAATAAAATATATACCTATGTATTCTACTCTACTGAATGAGGCGCGATGAACTTTTGCTTTCGTTTCATTGGGTTAAACTACGGCCGGATGATTATTATTTCGCACTGCTAGAATAAGAGTGTATCAATTCAAAATAAGCTTTGTTCAAAATCGACAGAAAACTAATTACTCACTTTCTGTTATTGATAACAAAAAAGTGAATACTGCATTAAGGTTACCATTAAAATTTATGAAATTATGTATTTGTGCATTGTTTTAAATACTGTTTTAAAGATTAAATTGTTTGTTTAGTTCTTTCCAATTTTTATGGTTAATACTGTATTGTCTGAGCATTTTTCTAAATGTTGAATTATTTTTAGTTGTGTAGTTATCAGTGAAATATTTGACATATTACAATTTTATTTGTCTTTTTTTCTATATTTTTAGGTAACATTTTGGAAATAAGATAATTTTACACAATTAAGCTATTTTTTTTTTTTCAATTTTTTTTAATTTATTTATTTATTTTATTCAATTAGTACCGCTTTCACGAATTACACTAATGATAATGTTAAATATTAGAGAATTATATAAAATTAATGTCAAAAAAATATAAATATGTCAAAAAAATAAAATTATCAAAATTGAGACACAGAAATCACAAAAATAATAGTACTATATACAAATGTCAATGATAAAGAAAAATAATGGTTTTTATACAATACCTAATTGCTATGTCAAGACCTACCTAAATATACTAGATTGTTTCTGTGATGCGACAGACTCACAGTAATGTAAACAATCTTTCATTACAATGTTCCACTCGCCCGCTAGCACATCACATTCGAGTTGACCTTCGAGTAGAGCATTAAGTGCAGCAAGGGATCGCGGTATCGGGGAGGCCGCATGACCCACCGTTCTACAGCGTGGTACAGCAAACAATTTATGTTTCCTAGCCCGAAGATAGTTGTCGGGAGTATAGAGGCGGCATAACTGCTCGCTGAGCTCCGGTACATCAACCTTACCGCGCAAGATTTTACACATAATTCTCAGTTGGTCATGCGCTCTCCTTACTTCCAACGAATTGTATCCCAGACAACCGTGTAAGAATTCGGTGGGATACATGTACGGGTAGTACCCATACATTAACACCCATACAATTTGGTAAGGACATACATAAAACCAGATAATATAGACAAACAATGTATTAATCGAGATTATAAATATAAAGGGAAAATAAATATTTAGCAACACAAACTAAAACAATAATATTTTATATAAAAAAATACAAAAGAAACCATGAAATATAAAAAAGTAGATACAATAACAGAGAAAACAAAAATGTGAATCTGAAGGTCAAAAACAACAATAATAAATACAATTTAATAAGAAATAAATCGTTATAAATGCTTACAAATTGTAATGCTGCTTAGCAGCATAACAAATTACAATTATTGTGATTTGTTATGCTGCACTTAATACTTACAGAATATTTTAAAACCATATAGAGGAGATCAAAACCATAAAGGTTATGTCATTAACTCTTTTACTTTTGTAATCAATTTGTTCGGGATGATACGCGAGGTTGCAGAGGTTGAAAATAAATGTTTAATGTTTGTTCACTGTTAAATCACTAATTTATTGTTAAAATGTTCTTAATGTTATATTGTTATGAATATGTTAAATGTTTATGAATGCTACCGTATGCCGCGAAGACCAAACGTGCTCTGTTTTGTAAATCGTTGGTTTGAGTAATTAGGTGTTTGCGACACACGGCGGATTGTGCCGTGTCAGGAAAATGTTTGGTATTGTACCAAACACAATTATTCAAACTTGGCCCTATGGTATCGGCATTACAGCCTGTAATTCTTACAAATAACAATTATTTTATTGATCCTGCTTCTTTCCTTCTCTTCTGAACAATTATATTTCTTTTAAGTGATTTTCGTATTTTCCAATATTTTTTGTTTTCGTTCCTGGTCAGCATTGATAAAACTTGTACAAACTCGTAGATTTCATTTATTGGTCTTTAATACGAGTATGTGGAATAAAATATTGGAATCTTTATCAAACATGCGATTAAAAGTAGATACAGACAAAAATGGTAGGTTTTCTTTAGTACGAATTTCTTCATACTCCCAATATAAATAAGTGTGCTAATGTTTTGTGACACTAAATGTATTGTCGTGATGTTTGAGCTCTAAGGTAATGAGATTATATGTATGTCAGTATAGTATGCTATTATTAAAAGTTTTAACACTAGCATAGATTTCTGCATCCATTGTACGAAGATTACCATGTTTGCCGCAGAATTCGTCTGCCAAATTCCAGTTAGTGTTAAAAATGTCTTTTTCGAGTTCTCGTCCATTTTAGCATGACAACTTAATTGACATTTATCTACATACGAAATATTCATCTTTCTTGCAGAAACTTGTCCACTGGGAACTACTTATAGAAGAGCTACTTGACGAAGAACTTCTTGGCTGTCTCGTGGCTGCACCCTGAAGTAAACTTGGAACATTACCCACCTACGAATTGAATTAGGGTCGCAGTCCGAATATTCAAAATCACTCTGTTTACTGTCCAGCGGGGAAATGTAATATAATAATGGTTAGATGCAATCGTCGATTTACACGTACTGACTGTATTGTTGACGTTCATTTCTTGAAGGACACAGAAAGTGAAGTCTCCGATTGATCACTTGCAGCTTCGTTACCATCATTTTAAGACACATTGAGTAACTAGATTCAACAAATAAAATGAAGAATTCTATAAGAGGGAGGTTAATTCAACGAGTTAGTGGTTTTCCTTATTCTACTGAGTGATATACGTAGTTTTAGTGATCATATCTACAGGCGCTCCCCTCGGTTCATGTAACAAATAAACAAAGTCTGAAATATTTACGAAGTAAAAGAGCTTTAATATATTTCTCTATTAATATTGGCTTTTAAATATTAGTACTGTTAGTAACGTAACAACAATATTTTAATTAAATTTAAATAAATTGCGTCTTAAATCTGGTTGACAAAAAATCTTCAATTAAACTGTATTAAGTCTGAAATTACTTTATGAACCAACAAGAATGTTGTAAGTATAAATATTACATAAAATTTAATATTTTTTAATCAACAATAGTGTTATAACTAGAAATAGGTATACCAGTTCATATACTGGTTTATATTAACATTGCAATAATATTTAAATATTTGAATACCTGGTTCAGCAATAATGTTGGAATTACAAAATAATGTAGTTTCATTATTTTGTAATTCCGGTAACTCGGTTTCACGGTAACTAAAGATGATGCAATATTGCACGGGGGCTAACAAAAGGCAGTCAATCATGAACAGTGACTTGTAGCATCATCTTTTATTTGTTTCTTGGACTATTTTAACGACGGTTTTATTGACGCGTAGAGAATTATTTTTTACGTGTGAAAAATTTATCATATTTTGAGTTGATATAGTATTAATCTAGCAGTGCGGTTTCATAGCTGTGAGCGTAGACAGGTGCTTGCAGAAAATTATTGCTGATATAGACGATGGTTCACTATGTCGTCTTATTCAAAGTGGTGCGAAACTTACACTGTGTGGTAAAGAGTGGCAATTTAAGAAAAACTGTGTAGACTTTATATTGAAATATAGTAGCAAAAATATTTTTAAGCAATTGCACAATACCTATGCCTGAACTTAATCAATGCTAACTAGGTATTCATGGCAAACATTGTTTTTACCCTTTTCTTGCTGTTGGAAAGAAGATCGTCGTGAGCCAGGCAGGGAGCGAGAAAAGTCTTTTCCAAGCTGGTAGACCTCAACCTCCAGCGTCTCTGATTGAGAAGATCCCCTTCGAGAGCCTCCGACCCAGGCGTGGTCAGGGTGTAGCAGGGATGCGCATTCACCAATCGAGTCCACGTCATCTGAAAAGATCATTGAATATCCTTAATATGGGTGCCATCTTTTAAATTTATGCTTTGAATTCAGACACACATCTATATAATATGAAAAACATACCATGAACGTTGCTTCCTTAGTTTGTAAATGCGGACAAGATAAATTAACTTAATATTAACGACTGAGTTTTCAATTCATTATCTGGATGGTTTTTGGGTTGCAAAAGACATCCTGACAATGAATTAAAATTCGCAGCTTGCAACAGTTAATGCAAGTTAGAAAATATGAAAAAAAAAAAAAAATTACGAAAAAAATGTGGCATGATAAATGAATTTAAATTTTAATTCATTATGAGGATGTCTTTGGGGTCGGAAAATAGCTAAAGGGATCTAATAAAACATGTAATTCATTACTACATAATGAGAAAGATGATAAAATATCAGAAATACTATTTTCTATGTGATAAGATACTTGAAAGGGCACAAAAGTTCAAAGTTGAACCTGAAATAGAGCGCTGTGAAGCGAAGTCCCCGCGGCGCAGGGCGCGGGCGCCGGTGAGGGAGCCACGAGGTGAAGTGTTGGCGGAACGCATGCCGCGCTCTTCCAGGGTCCACCACACTGCGCGCTCATCCGCTGATGCCTTTTCGATGTCCATCTGAAACCATCCGAAGACCATCACTAGTAATTTCAATTCATTAAAACCACAAATGTAGAGGATAGGAATTTACGTGTCAAAATTGAAAAGTGTTTCGATGGAGAGTATCTTTAAATGAATTTTCATGGAATTTAAAGTAGAAAACAGAATAATTTAGAACGTAATTTCAACATAACATAAATATTTTGAACGACTCACAATGCATTCTCCAATTAAGACAGGATCGATGCCAGGGCAGGCGTCCCACAGAGTGAGCTCGAGCGCACGACCGGCCAATAGGTCAGCAGTTAGACCTCCAAAGCCCAGGGTTGCATTCCAGACAGGGCTGCAAGATGCCGACGCTGGGTCTGTTTCAATGGGCGGGCAGCTCTCACTGAAAAATGCAAATGCCGTCATTTATATGTCATATTTATATGTACCTAGATTATTGTTTGATCCTATATATACTGCATCATCATTTAGTAAAGTTTGTAGTTTCCGTCGCTGGAGCACATTGGTACGGCATGGTGTAGATTATGCACTAAAGACTATGCAATAAAGCAGTTTATTGCATACGTTACGAGTCACATTTTGAAACCAAGAGTAAGGAAGGATTCTAGAGTTTTAACAAAACACCATTAGACTCAGGTGAGTTGAATAATGAATTAAGAAATTTAAGCTCTACCGAGACGAAGACAGCGTTATCACTGAGGCAAATACTATACAAATTGCGAGAAAATTAAAAACAAAACTACTAGGAACTTTACACATGATTATTTTAATAAAATTTAGTATTTTAATAAAGTACGTCATAAATTAAAACTAAATCAAAACTTTATTTTTGACACTATGTGCATTCTACTACAGCTTTTTTTTAAAAAAAGCTTAACACATGTCGTTGTTATTGATTCAAATCACTTATGTTACTGAATGTTTTTATTGGAGTTTGTAATAAATAAGTTATAATAAAATTGTTATGTACTTGTTTTATATTCATATAGCTGTTAGAAAGGTATTTTCACATTTACCCGCGAGGTAAGATTAGGTTTTGCGATTTTTGTCATTTGAAACGTTCTTCTGCTTGTAACGGTCACAGCCAGAATACATATTTTTGCTGTAGAAGCCATATGTAAAGGCTATACCAATTTTGAGGGTCCAAGTTCAAATTGAATTGTTATATATACTCTCAGACATAATAGATTAGTTCGGCTCTGCCCATAGAGCCTGCTTCACCAAAGATTAGGTTTGCACGACGTGATATGACATTTTCAAACAAGTGAGATAAAAAGTTTTTTCGTATATATTTTTAGTGATGCATTTAAATACTGGACAAACGGGTTCAAACACATCAATAGATACTTACAGTGAGGGTAGCAGCCTTATCCTGGCGAATGCTTCAGGCTCATCACCATACCCTAGCGATGGGTCTCGTGACGGCAGGTCGTCGGCGGCAATCAGCACCACCACGAGCTTGCGGATCTCGCTCTCGAAGAACACTTGTAGCTGCGCGCGAGCAGGCGGGCGTTCGCGCGCTCGTTCCGCTCGGTCTTGTTCCTTTACATACATAGAAACACTTCAAGCGAACAGCAGCTGAAGGAAGTCGTTCCACTGACATATGAGGATCTTGCCGATGCATTAAAAGTTATTAATTAGGGTCACATCATATTTATGTTATTAAGCACATAACAAAAGTACTTTTATAACCTCAGTTTCAATGGAACGGCTTTTTGCGAGGGCTACCAAAACAAAGATATATTCATGGCGCAAAATCATAAATCATATGAACGTAACATAACAAATTTGTCAATATTCAATGCAAAATCTAATTGGTCAGTTTTGGGGAATGCATTGTAACTTTATCAAGTAACATGCAGCAACCATCAGCTATTTTTCAATCGTTCGCAGCAAACAGTGGTTCATGTCCATATCTTCACATGTTCGTTTCATTTGCAAGATATTATTTGAATTTAAAATAACATGCGTCGGGCTGAGGCAGTTCTATCAAACATAAAGTAATGAATAAAACCGGACGCTGAGATCCGCCATGCAGTAAGCTGTATCATGCTACCGGTATCACAAGCTGCATGAACCTGCACTCCTACTTCTGAAACCTGTACAGCAAGATATCGCAGATTCTCTAGTACGTGTCATTTTATGCCTTGCATAACTATAAAACACTTATTAGCAAAGCTTTTGTGAGGAAGGGATAGCTATGTAATATCTGTTTCTAATTATTTTAGTACTAAGTACCATTAACGTTCAATTTACTTACATAACTGCTATAGTTTACCTAGATGTTAATTACTTTTGGCTTAATAGCAAAAATCGATACATTTACCTACGATTCTTTACACAAGGAAATAAAAAACTAAAACATAGAAGTAAAAAAGTACCTAGTGAAGAAGGGTTAGTAAGTCACCTATTATGAGTTGTAAAATTTGAAATTTTGTTCGGAGATAATATTATGCACATAACTTACTTTGTAGGTATATAGATGACTATATGGTTTTTTTAAAGGCATCTACTAACATGTGAACGGACTTACTTCGTAATCGGTGTGATTATTACCTATCCGCCTATCTGTATATGAATGGTAGCGATGTGACTTATCGACGAGCTTTAGATATATGAATTGCATTTTCAGGCGTCATTCACATAGACATCATTTGTATTTGAAGTGACAAAACATTTTAAGCATTAAAATATACATTCATGACTTCATCATAGACATCCAAACTCAAAACAATATTAAAACATTTCATGTTTGCAATGGAACACTTTGTAATGTAAGTAAAGTTGTGTCACACAAAAAGGCTTTCATGTCGGTGCTCTGGCTAGATCATATGCACATTCGACTCTGTGCAACTACATGCAGTTCTCAATCTGTAAGTAATGAGTCGAACATTCAACTACTAATAGAGCAGAGCGAGTATGTACACTTGTGTCGCTGTAGGGTGTCGTCATCACATGACAGAAGCGTCGGTGAGCGCCTGTCGCATAAGGTGTTCCGTGCGGTGTCCGTGCTCCACCACTCCAAGCGCCTAGCGACTAGCGACGTAGCGTCTCTCGACAATGTGCGGCATAACACTACTCTAGGTCAACAGCAAGACTCGGTAACAGACACTCGATGCGCAAGATATGTGTAGTACCAACGGATATATGGCGTCGCGTCGCGGCACTCCAGTCGTGTACGCCTTCGGGCTGAGTCTACTCTTGCACCTTCGAGTCCCACCTTCTTCTTTGATTTCCGTTGTAATAATCTTTTTTTGCTAATTTTAATATACTACGCATTGTGTACGGCACTTTCCCATGACAGTGTTTCAACCTCTATCGTGCTGGCGAGAGTCTCTACCATATCATTGATCGAAAGGTAGAGTGATTTATTTTACAATGTTTGTCGTCTTGAGTAAGCTGAAAGCAGCGGCGTTTTAGCTTCACTACGTCTGTATGTGTGCTATCAGCAGTCGACGCTAATCATCCACGGTACCCTATAGATGGCTCAGGGCGGGACAACTCCCCTACTCTACCATCAAATACTAGTGGTAACTGATTAGCGTCCTACACTTACTCATAATCGTCATGCGATTCGTCTTAATTTGAGCTATTGCAGATCGTTCCCTAACTTCGCCCGGCGCCCGTGCATGGCGGCATAATGAAATTGGTCGGGAGAAAGAAAAAATAAAAATCTGAAAATAAGTAGGTAGCATTTTTTCACACACTTCACTTAGAATTATTATCATTATAAACGATAACGTTTAACGAATATAGATAACAAATGGAGTGAAAAATATATGCAAGTATGTATAAATATTCGAGTAAACAAACAGATTAGGTATCCCTTTCCCTAAATAGTAAAGGTTAACAAAGTTAAAATCCCTACGGTCGTAAATAGAAACACTATTCTCTTAAAACTAGGCTAACGTGGAAGATGTTTAACTGTTAGGTAAGTGCTACGGTATCACAGCAGATCAACGGAGACCCTTCCTGCACTTGTTATTGTTCATTCCGAAACAAAAGGCATAATTTAAATATTCTTGTTTTTGCTCTATGAGTAGTATATATTTATTAAAAAGTTTTATATAGTTAATTTTTTTGCCTCATGGTTCAGACTGGACAAAATACCGCCCAAGATCTCATGTGCAGAGATCGCACAATGGTGCAGTCTCAATGACATGGAATGAGCAGTGGAAGAAATACACCAGAGGCACATTACTACTCTTACTTAAAATAAAAAATTAAAAGAGATCAATCTTCCAAAATACATACTCATATCTGATATAAATTTATTATATGGAAAATGTTACGAAAGATTGATCTCTTTCAAGGCGTCCTCTGCTTCCACATACAATAACGACATGGAAATTTATAAGTATTTTGTGATTTTAGTTAATTGATCATCTTTTACCTACTAGAATACCAAACTTATATTAAAACTATTGGCCTAAGTAGTGAGTTTATAAAAATGTACAACTGGCCTTGTTCCGGTTCCAAATAGAGCCATTAGTAAAGATGATCAAATAACCGTGCGTTACAAACGGAATAGTTGAGAGCACGGAAAACGACATGGATGATCCGGAAAGCGCAGAGGAGTAGGCACCGAGTGGCAGTCTCTACAAGAGTTTATGAAGGGCCGAGCGTTCCCGCTCAGTTTCTCATGGGTTCACAACACATAATATTGTTAAAGCCTATGTGTATTATACCGGGGTTTTCGGCAATTTCCGTCGAGTCGGCGACGATGGCGATTTGTCCGTATCCGGTTCTGCGAACCAAAACAACGTGCATTACACTATTTCTTAATCTAGACGCGATTTTTCTTGAAAACTGATAAAACTTAATATACCATAAAAGGAGAGCGCCAAGAAGAAAGCTTGCAATTTCTCGCAAATACATAGTGAACAGAAGTGCTGTTTAAATAGAAAACATGTTAATTGGAATTAAGAAATACTTTTGAATTTATTGCAAACAAAATGTGAAGAGACAAAGCTGGAAGAGAATAGATTAGAGTTAAAAAATATACAGACGAAGTAATAAATTTTTAGTACATCGTATTTTAATCAGAACTATCAGGAATTACTCAGGTATTGAAGTAGAATAGTTTCAATCATAGTTTCATCCTCATCCGATGGCTCTTTTCACAAAGAGCTCGAAGCGAGACGTGACCGACATCCATACGTGAGCAATTCCAGTTATTTTTTGTGGTAGAGTATATCTTTCAAGAATATTTTTTCGTAAATGATAAATAAGAAGTGTAACAAGCGTGTCTTTTCTTCAGTGATTAATATTGTTCGTGACGTCTTGATTGTGAAAAATGAACAATCGTGGAACATATGTGAGCTTCCAAGCAACAATCGATAAGTGTATCGTAGACAAATTTAAACACTCGTGTATAATTATTATAAATGTCTACATAAATTTAGATTGTTTAATTATGCCAACAGGCAATTTTTTACAGCCACTATCTTACCTAATAGGAAGCAATGATACTTTGAAAATGTAGTTCAGGCTAAAATTACTGGCTCTCAAAGACAGCTCCTAAACCTACCTAGCATTTGAACATGTCGTCAAAATGAAAGAAGCAAGTAAAGTTAGTAATAGAAACGTGTGTGTGTAGTTTTGTGTAGTATTGAGTACCGTATAAGTTACCATATAACGCGTGATGGTGGTGCGAGGAGGCGGGCGGCGCGGGCTGCGGCGGCAAGTCGTCGAGCTGCGGCGCGGGCTCCACCAGCAGCTCGACGCTGTCGCCGCCGCGCTCCAGCACCGCGCATACCTCCTCAAAGCTGCGCTCCGTCAGTGGCACCCCGCCCCATTCTAACACCTGACACACAATACCGGACCACTTCAAAACCTCAACAACAATTATACTGGTTGTACTGGACTCGAATATATGACATCAATATTAGTTACTGATGGTATTTTTTATGCCTGATAGGTTAGCCTTTGACCACTAATTCACCTGATGGTAAGTGATGAGGCCCCGTGGGGTGCCGGGTCAGAAATGCACCTCCCCATATCATCCCATGTGTGTTGTAAGAGGTAACTAAGGGAAAAATACTGGAAGGTTGGCAGCAGCACCTTCTAAAGAACTGCCAATTTACACTGCGATCCCCAAAACGCTTGCCAAGCTTGGGGATTATGGCAAATACCTCCTTAATAGGGGAGGCTGTGCGACTGTCCGGCTGTTACAGTACAGTAAATGATGATGTGGTCGAAGATATAGTTCAGGCTAACCTAGATTAACTGGCTCTCGGACAGCTGCCGGAACACACCGTTAGGTGCTTGGCAACAGATTTTCTACTTTACGGTGGTACCTAGCCAGGCGGGCAATCTCAAAATGCCCTACTACCATGCATATGGTATCGGCATTATAGAAGAATTTTCAATGGTATCGTTGTGTTAGAAGGTACTAGTTAGGAGTGACCGAGTCAACCCCAGTCGTGAAATACCTTTTCTAATAACTAAGCTTCTTTATTGGTCACTATAACCTGGGTTACTTTCTGCACAAAACTGAAGCAAATGACAGTCCTCTGTGTAGAGGCAGTTTGCGTGAAGAAGAGACCGTGAAGCGCGTACTACTACACTGTGAAGTCTCGGAACAAATAAGAATTGAAACGGGACTACGTGAATTATTCTCACTAACCACACCTCATCACCACCACATACGCCACTGGAGTGGTTATGCCAGCGACCCAGAGTCCTTCTCCACTACATTAAGGAGTTGAGATGGCTTGGGCAGAAGCTGGCTGGGGATATACACAAAACACCGCAACCAGGGCATCAGTGCAGGACATATTGCCCACAAATAGTATTATGTTTGGGGGCGATATGTTTTGCACTGACATGCCTTAGTCCCAAATAATTAGGCCCAGTAGTTTAGTTAAGTTTTATATTAAAATACATATACTCCAATCAAACGAATTTAAAACTGTAATGTAATAAGTATATAATATATATTAATTTTATTGTTTGAAATTTTTTTCTTACCAGGTCCAGTTCTATTGATCACAAAGACACTCATGTGGAGTATCCTAGTGATTTATTCTTGCTATTGGCAGGGTATTGAAATATGGTAGATCCCTTACTGATATACCATCAAATTATATCATATTTTTATGACACCTTTTTATAACTATAAGCGAGCCTTTATTATAAGTACCTATTATATATATTATGTATTTTGGAAATGGCTCTACAGATTTGGATCAAATTATGTATAAAAATAAGGTTTTGCTTTTCATATTTCAAAATAAATAGCCGTCTTTCCTAAAAAAAAAAAAAAAAATAACAAGTGGTGCTCTGACGCCCGAATACTATAGATAGTGATCTGTTTAGAGAGAAGGTATTACAAGGCTAACAACGATGTCAGTATCTAAAGTTATGGAAGTATTAAAAAGAAAGATTTGTTATTAATCATAGTTAAATTAAATTTCCTCTTCGATTAAAATAATTCAATATCGGTAACTTTTTCTGAATCATAGAAAATATATTGTAAGTAGCGGCTAACATCCTTAAAATAGCTTTTGCATGATCCCCCTCACTCCAGGTATACTAACTAAAACGTTAAACCCATCACGATCCACTATTTCTGGGTTTTTGACAGGTGTCATGCGACTGATCTCCTAATTTTCTATGATATTTAATCAGGCACCCCCAACTCGTCTCTTATCTTTGTTGAGATCCACCATACAATTTCACTTGGCAGACGACATTATCCTATTTTCAGATTTTTACAGTGACATTTGTCTCATACGCTAATGGAATTATGGAATGTATCAGTTTAGCCTACTTAATTAACTTACGTTTACCTTTTCTATATATTATGATTACAAGCACTACCGCGTACTAAGCGAAAATCATAAATATACAAATTATACTTACTTAAATACACGCACCGTCCCCTATGACGGTTTAAGAAATACGATTGGAGTATGAAATTTCGGCGACACAGCCGTACCCCCGGTAGCTTAATAGATAAAGCATCAGGCGCGAAATCGGAAGGACGCGGGTTCAATTCCCACCCGGGGCAAAACATTTTGTATTCCAATAATTTGTAAATTTATTACGTTTACCTACTTAATTAAGAACAGTGCAATTTTATTCTTACATAACGAAGCTAAGGTTCTTTAATCTCTTAAAAATTTTATATTGAATTTAGAAATATTATGTCGGACATTCGCAGAAATCTTTGTGGAGTATACCACTGTGCCAGTTGGTGGCAATACGCTAGTCCCCTATATGTAACACCTAAAACATCTGTTGTTTATACATTTCTGCCTACTCACTTGGGGATAAAGAGGCTTGGCGAAGTTTTATACCTGAAAAAAAACCTATGTATACCACACATGCAGCATATTATGCTGCATGTGTGGTAACATGTAGTGACTTTTGAAATATATTTATTGCAACAAGTATTAACAAATGCACGTACATAATTAAATAACCTTTTTTAAACAAAACTGAAAAGTCATTCCATACGATATACGAGTAAAAAAAAATGTACATACCTACATTGTAATTTCAACATTTTCATTTCGTCGCATATCCGGTCGGAAAAACCACACGTCCGTGAAAGTTAAATGACGTTTGCCTTGGTGAAATCGGTCAAAATAATATTTATTCAGTTGGGCCTTGGTTGGGCCCTTTATTCAAATGTATTTCCCTCAGTATGACCTCATTTTTACAATTGACCACGCATTTTTTAAATTTCATTGTAAACATCCTTTACCGCCTGTGATTATGCTCGTGTGGTTCAGAGAATAACACCACAGAATCAAAAAAAAAATGATTGAAAAAAATCATTGTTTAGTTTCAGATTCAGATTCTTGATGTACTTTTAAATGTGTAACATATAAACCGGATTAACAAATACCATTAAGTATTGATACGAATTAATTTGGCGAAGTTAGTTTTTATTAATGATTTAGTAGTTAGTTTAGAAGTAAAAGTTTTTGTGCGTATGTTCTCTTGTTACCTCTCTCCTCTAATTCGGTAGAACAGATTTAGAAAGAATGATGTAAGTTCTTGCATACATTTTTACGTATGAATGCACAGGGTAACTGTTATTTCAATTTGCTGTATAGTTTGTGAGGGAGTGATAGAAATAAATTCCACACGAGCCAATACTCGGGCGAAAGCTGTTAGAGTAAATAACGGAACGTTTTAGAGAGGACTGCACTAGAATAGTTATGTTTGGTTATTGCGGATGTAGTGGTGTACCTTGTCTCCCTGCTGCAAGCCAGCCAGGTCGGCGGGTCCCCCCGGCACCGTCCACACGATGACAGCCTCGCGCCGCCCGCTCGCGTCCGGCTTGCCCCCTACCACGCGCATACCGAAACCGCGTGCTACGACAACAACAATATTACAATTCAAATGCAATACGTATATATTTATAACGAGAAGTGATCTTGGAAGTTGTAACTGTAATACACAAATTATATATTAAATATGCCTGCAACGGTCAATAGGTTATTCGTTTTCATTATACCTAGGAGCTGAGCGTTAAAAGATTAAAATAGCTACTATTTACAAAATTAAAAATTTACGATAGATAAAATTAAAGTGATGTGAGAGATTCAAACCCGCATCTTCCCCCCTTATAGCCGGGGTACACTCTGACACAAGTGAGGAACTGCACTGCGCCCGTCATCTTGAGACATACAGTTGTTGAGTGTGTCTGTAATTTTACTAGCTCTTAAGGAATGCTGCTGAAACACACTGTTAGGTACTTGGAGACAGATTTTCTACTTGAGGGTGGTAGCTAGCCAAGTTAGCATTCGCAGAATGCCCTCCCACCATGCGGTGAAGCTCAAGCCGGTCGGTGGTGGGGATCGAACCTGTGGCACCGCAGTCCATAGCTATAACCACTCGGCTATCGTTGCTTCTAAATCTTAATTATTTTAACTACATTAGATTTGATTTTGGTTGTACCTATCAGCAATACGAGTATACAGGATAGCATTTTAAGTTTACTGTACAACACCGACTATTGAAACTATGAGAAATAGAGATAAGTCAACAACATCTTCGACCACATCATCACTTACCATCAGGTGAGATGGTGGTCAAAAATTAACCTATCAAGCATAAAAAAAGTGTAGTATAAAACAAAAACTGCTTATTTACATTTTTGGGTTCCGTACCCAAAGCGTAAAAAAGGGCTCTATTAATGTCACTCTGCTGTCTATCTGTCCATTCAAATGTCACTGGTGTCTTATTCGGAAACAGAATAAATGAACGGAATTGAGTAATTGTGTATAATACCCGAAATTGAATATTGACGTAGAAATGTATTCATTTTTTTATAATTTTAGCTTGAAATATATGTAGTCAAACAAATTTTTGTTTTAATGATGATAGGTAAGTCTTTGACCACAATCTCACCCGACGGTAAGAGATGTCGAAGGTGTTAACAGGCTTAACCTAGAATTACTGGCACTCAAGAACAGCTGCCGGAACACACTGGCATAAATTAACATCTATTATTATATACCGACTGATTTTGCCTCTAAATAGGAATACGCCATAGATATGATGGAATAAAACAAAAAATAAAATTGACATCTGATAAGAATACTCTGATCAACTTGTAGTAGTACCTAGTCATCTTAATCACAGTTTGACTTCTACAAGCTATTTCACTCTTTTCAGTGTTGATAGAAATTTTCATTTTAATTATATTATGTTTTCATTACTCTGTGGTATATACGGTGTAGGATCAGATTTGAAGATACATGTTTGCATTTATTTCTGATGATACCTAAGTATAGCTGCTTTTTGCATATCAACATTACATGTACATACTAGTATTCGCAAAATACTTTATACAAACAGAACTCCAAATGCCAAAACTCCTTACTGTCTTGCAGAACTTGGTGGTATGAGAAATTGGGCTAAAATGGGAATATTAATAGTATATTATGATTCATGTGAGCTAAGTTGCTCATTATACACGAGGCTGTGGGTTGCAGCCCGAGCCGTAGGCGAGACGTATCTCAACCGAGTGTATAATGAGCAAGTTGCTCACGAGTTTCATACGCACATTTTCAACACCCTTGCGAGGAAAAAAAAAATTGCACAAATGCGAAACAAACAACATACAAAAATTATGGAAAATAGCGCGCAAGTTTTTTTTTTGCGCGTGGCATATGTATGATGGTTGATAACATATACTTAGCCTAAAACCTCTTTGTTGTTACAAATCTTATTACCAGAGATCGGAATAGGTAGAATGATTTAGGGTCAATGATCTCGAACGTATATGTTAATATGGATAAGCCTCCCAGATTTCGGAATAATAAATTCATTCTTTTTTTTCCCGGAATATCAAAAATATTACGTGGAGGCGAAAGGTGAGTAACGTATCAATATGAGCATTTTTTTTTGTATAACTTTTAATGCTCCTAGAGCGCCATATGTGACCGGTATTTTATAGCAAAGAAAACTGTGGTGTTCAAAATCTTTAAGTAAAAACCTAACTAAGTATAAATAGGGATCAAATTAGCTCTACATACAAAAAAATTTGGTAACTATAACTCGGGAAATAGGGTCTTTTGTCACCTTATACTTCGTAACAATTGCAACCGATCAGGACTGAGTATCTTCGATGGTTCATTTATTGTTCGTCAAAATATAGCGCGCACGTGCACATCGCAATTACCTATCTTATTCTCTTACTTCGGTTCGTAGAGTGCATTTCTTTCTTTGCCTTGTTGTGAAAATCGTGATTTGTACGGACTTTCTGGAATCTCCTTAAAACGACGAATTTGGCTTGGATCTAAGGACTTTGATTAGTTACTGAAGTAGTTACTGAATCACTATTTTAATAATATTATGTAACGCAATCCCGTGAATATCGGAACTTTCCGGAAAAAATGGCATATCTATGTTACAACAACGTGATGTAAGTACGTAAAATCATTCAGCCTATTCCGATCACTGCTCGGTTAAATTGAAAATACACTGTTCACTCGCATATCATTTGCAGTTAGGTACCAACTTAACTATGTAGGCATAATTCTATTACGCACTAGTGTATAATATTAATATGCACGAGTATATTATATTTCGGTTTATGGCTCTAAGAACGATATAATAAAGCTCACTTTGCGAGCAAGGATGTTGAAAATATATATAACGTGCTTATTAGATTTTACTCCTTATTAGATGAACATTTTACAAAACCTTATTTCACTTTTATATTGTTTAAGATTGCGCTATAAACTTCAATCTCAAATAGATATCCTGTACTTCAAATGTAATATAGTGTCTAGAGACTGCAATCAGTATAAAAACGATCCATTACATTTACAAACAGTTTTCGTAGTTTTCGTTAAATAATATATCGAAAGTTCCTTAACTTCGTAAATGTTTCCATTTATATCATTAAATATGGACACAGTCCATCCGGGGAAAAATAAACGGCGGGAAACCGTAGCATAATTAATTATTACTGAACCTCAACAAAGCCCTTTTATTACGATACGAGCCTTTGAATCCCTCAGAATTTATAAAAGCTCTTTGTTGGTGAAAAGTGAAGCAGCCACGCATCGCCAACAAGCTACAGCGTTGTAATGTTAATTAATATATTATATCGTCACACGTCACACAAATTATTGGTTCCATATCGATGCGATTTATTAGGAACCTGCTAATTATTTGCCAAACCAACGTAAAGAAGAAGAGAAGCAAATAAAATAATAAGGTGCCTTATTCTGGTTAAAGTCGGGTTTTAGTTACATATTGTAGTCGTTTTACACGTAATTGAACCGTCACATTAAGTGGGATTCCTCGCCTCTTCAAAGAAGCATCATTATATAAATAAATATGTCTTATTTATTCGTAATGATGATGAGGTTAGGTAATAAAATATAACGAACCATTTGAAGTACATTTGCAAAAAATAATTTAGCCATATCGTATCTGGAGCAACACAAACTCAGTGTGTTTTGAAAATTATTTTTGATTTTTTATAAAACATATATAATACATTATACACATATGATATATCTTCATAATTTTATCAAAGTAGTTTCATTTGATACTCCATACGATAAGATTTAAGCCTGCACCGAGGCAGCGATACGTAATTGTTGTTCGTTTGATCCCTTGCTGTGTCATTAGTTCTTAATTTTGAGTTATGTAATTAATATATATTATATTTAAGGGTTCATTCTTTAAATCATAATTTTTTTTTTTTTCTATAGATAAAAAATTCAAAGTTACTTCTAAAAAACGAAATAAACCACGGCGTAAATCCTTAACGGAGAGTCATCCGTATTTGAAAAATAAAAAAAACAACATGTCTTTTATAACGTATACATATTACATTTTTCAAACAGGTATTTGTTTTTATTATACGAAGGAAATACCCAAATTCACGCATGTTCCACCCATTTTAGTCAGAGCCGCGATACTTTTTCCCTATCCGCTTTAGTAATTCTTTGGCCGTCGGACGGGGACGGATGCTGTTGGCGTGCCTTACTTACGCACACATACGCGGCGTGCCTAAAAAGCTCGGTGCGCCCTTAAAGAAAAACCGAGATTTCTATAATTAGGTGATGTAATTCTCCTCCTAAGAGAAGCATATTTAAGAACTGCGGGTTAAAATGAATGATTTTACGTACATGCTTATTGCTCCTGTAGTTATTACAGGTGGGTCAAACGGCTATACTATAGGTAATTTGCGGTTTTATACGTATTATGCTCGTGCGCCGGCAACTAGTACACTAGGTTTTCAACGGACGATTAAAAATAATCTAACACAAGGAACACTTACACCGATGTCCCTTATCGTTAGGGTCGCGTCGCAGCGAGACACGCCGAGGCGAGCGGTCGTCGACGTCGTGTATCACAATCTTGATGGCCTCCGCGTCGACCGACATTTGTCGTGCGGCAGCCGCAGCCGCAGCGGCCGCGGCGGCGGCTGATGCGGATGAGTGCTCAGCCGCATCCGAACCGCGCGACGTCAGCGCCGCCATCGCACTCAGCGCGCCTGTCCTTTGCTGCAACGCTGCTATGTCTGGCCTGTCATACAAACATTATACAAATTTAAGATTATTTATTTACGATCTGTAAAGTACCTTTGTTGGAGTGTTTCATATACCTTTATTCATATATTTCATATATATGAATAAAGGGATATGAAATATAAGGGATATATTTATATTGTTATATTTCATAAAACGCCACTAAAAGAAGTGTGCTATACGAGCGGCATGATGTGAAACATGTGGAGGTAAGACGAATTCGACTGTTTTATACCATCTTAATGTATTCATTAACGAGTACCAGAGATTAATCAATTGTACAATTATTATTTTTTTACTTCTTCATATAAGTGATCTTATATGAAGAATCTGATTCTCATTATAAGTGATCTTATGAGAATAAAGTTCTTTAAACCCAACCAAAAGCTAGCTTTGGAATACTAACAAGAGTATCCTCAAGGAGGTTCGCATAACTCAAATGGATAAAACTTTCTTCTTTGTCTCGTTTTTATGTTGTCGGAGAAAACTTTGTTATCGCCCCAACATAGAAGGTACCTAGGAAGATGATGATGATCCATAAAGTATAATTAAAATTGCTTCGTAATTACTGAGTAGCAGTAGTAGATGTGTATGTATGTATAGTGTCTATGTAGTGAGTAAGTCCACTAAAATATTCATATAATATATGTAAATAATACTTTGTTTGTGTTAAAAATGGATATGGACATAATGGAGCTTCTTACAGTTGACTGCCCCGGCGTCTGATCGGTCGGTCCTCGTCGACACTGAGTCCCGCGATGGACGGTGTCGTGGAGTCGGTCTCGTCGGGCGGCCGGTACGAGCCGCGCCGGGACGTCGCGCCGCCTACCACGTCCACTGCTGATGCTCTGTCAACAGAACCATTATCTAAGAGGTTGGATTTGGATATACGAGTAATACATACATACATTTTGGCTGCGTATCCTCCAGATATATGCGAGAAAGATGAGCAGTGTAAAAGAAAAAAAGCCGGCAATAAGATCGCTTCATTTTCCTACCCACGCTGAGCGCTGCTGTCCTATTGGTCGATTGTTGCTTTGCACACCACTCATCTTGCACGCATATCTCTGGTTATGCAGCTTAACACTATGCGATCAGCCATTTCTCCGCTATGGAACGTAAGATATCTTTTTGTCTAGTGAAGGTGCAATAACAGTAACAGTGGTACTAGATACTTTTGTGTACCTATTCTAATTGTGACAATAATATCATAGAAATGTATCGTCAGTAGTTGAAGAAGTATTCCGGCGCAAATGTAAATAACAACGTATGCAAAATCTATTTTCAATAAATCTTCGGTTATGTTCAACTCAGCTCGTCACATTTTAGAAAATTTATTAATTGTGCTAGAACTTAACGCATTCATAGAACTTAGAATGTAGCAAAATATATTTTAGTTCCGTTTTAATAGGACAATAAAATGTTAATCATGACTTAATTTTAGCGAACGTATAATTCAAATACATAAGATTGAATTGATTTGAAAAAAAAAACACAACAAGAGAATTAAAAATTAAATTAAAATCAATTTATTTCTATAATCCATAATGGAGTAACGTACACACGTTAAATAAGCATTAATGAAATTTATAAGGATGTATTGTAATATCATTATCGTATTAATCTATAAGATTTTCGTAATAATATCCGTGAGTTTTGTCTAAATTACCTTCTAGAGATGGGTGGTGGTGCCATCGCCCCTGACTGGTGCGGCGCCTGCGCGGGCGGGTCCTCCTGGTCGCAGGAGCGCTGCCGCGGCGCGCGCACCGACCGCCGGCGGACGGGCCCCGGCGCCGCCGTGCTCGGCCGGCGCGACTCCGGGTCGGGCGTCTTGCTGCCGCCGCCCTTTAACTGCCGCAACGGCAGCGTGGTTACAACACACATATAAACCACAAACAGTCTATAAAAGCATCTAGGTAATTATTATTTTTCATTAGGAGTAATTAAAATCATATAGTAATTAAATAACTTTAAACGGTTTAAATCGCGTATATTTATCATTATTTTTGTCCCGATGTTTCAAACACTTTGTAATGATCAGTGACCCCGTCACCACGATCACTGCAAAGTTTAATTACTATAAAATTCAACAACTTTATTTTTATAATTAACTTATGTAAGCTAAGGTAGGACTACTACAGTTTTAACATAATAGGAACAATGAGTAACATTTTTTTAACAACAGAAAATATTTGTATCTTTTATAACTTTAAAGTATATTATTGTTATCTATCACACTTTTATAAATCAGCACAAGTTATTTATAAGAATAATTCAAAATTGAGTGGCATTTTGAGTTGCACAAAAAGCAGCCTAGCAGGGGCGCGCGACTCGCGTGGTCTAGTCGCCTGTTACACGTTTGAACTTGTTGATGACAGGGATTGGTTGGATCTAGTTGTAGCCGGCATGCTATTGGCTAAACCTAGTCTCAGCCACTAGGGTTTGGTTGGACCTAGTTCTAGCCGGAATTATACCAGCTAGACCTAGTTCTACCCGAAAACAATCGACTAATACTAGATTTAATCAAGAGTAAATGGCTATATACACCTAGTTCTAACCGGCTAAAACTAGACGTAGCTGCACTTCGGGCTCTAGCCGTAACATATACATGAATATGCGCCAGCTTGTACAGATAACGAAATATACACCTAGTTCTAACCGGCTAAAACTAGACGTAGCTGCACTTCGGGCTCTAGCCGTAACATATACATGAATATGCGACAGCTTGTACAGATAACGAACCATCATCAAACGTGCTCTCTGCACAGGGATCTGCAGGGTGATATTTTCTGATGATCTAAGTGAAAAGCTGTTACAGCTATAAATAAATTTAAAACGTTCCTGAAGAGAACGTAAGACGGAGGGACTAAACAGAATAGTGTAGAAAAGATAAAATATATGAGAATTCCGACGAAGTCATATAGGGAGCCACTTGGGAATTCAGAGACATGATCATATTTACGCAAACGAAAGATGAATACAATACAGAAGTTGTACAGACGCTCAAGTTGGTCCTCCATTTCATCTATATAGCAGGCATCAGTGTAATCTAAAACTGGGAGCAGAAGAGACTGCATAAGCGCAACTTTAGTGGTATTTGGGAAAATATTTCGTAGTCTTCTTATTGAGCCAGCAGACGCAAATAATATGGGACTGATAGCTTTTAGCTGAAGATTCCAGGTAATAGACATTGATCTAGATCAGGTGTAGATTTTTGACAGATTTGCTGACTAAGGTCCACGAAACTCAACTATAGTAACGTGAATCAAATCCATTCTGCTATTCGATGTACATTAAAATTGGTAGTATACGAGTAAGTATTAGGTTACTGTAATTACATTAGTTTTTTTTTAAATAACAAAAATTAAAATAAAAAACATTTGATATTAGTTGTATTTCACAGAAAAAATAAAACATAACAGATTTAAGGTAAGAAACTACCTCCTCGCGAGAAAGGCTTGGACTTGTACAATAGTTGATTTAGTCTTTGTAGTTCATCTGTATGTGAATGTCAATTTAAAAAAGCGAAGTGGCAGCGAAACCTTACAAACATTACCTTTTCCAACTCCTTCAGCGATGCAGGTGAAACATCAGAATGCCTCCGTAGTTCCGGAGAGCGTGGCGGCGCAAGGCCTGTGCTACTCCCACCGCTGCCAAGGCGCGCCTCTGAATGCCTCCGTTGTAGGGCGTCCAGCATTGGAACGTCGAGCAGAGAGTCTGTACTGTCTTGGGCGGCCGGCGGTAGCCGAGGGGCGGCCTTGCGTCGGCACACAGAACACTGCCATGAATTCTATAATCACGAGAATTAATTGAATGCATTATTTGAAATGATATATCTTAGGCCGGCAGCCAGAATGAATAAAATATGTTTAAGCAAAAGGTATCCCATGCAGAAAGTTACAGTTCTACGAGTCTTTTGTATGATATGTCTACAGTAAATAAACAATAGAAGATTCATGATTAAAGGAGGCAATTGATAACTATTCTCGGTTTGAACACTTTAACTTTGTATAATATATATTTTGTTAATATTAGTTTAAAGTTTATGTAGTGAAAGTAAATAAATTATTTAATAGGTAAAAATAGATAGAGCTAAAATTACTGATTTCCCAGGTATATTAATACATATTTTGCATATCCTATGACAATTCAGTGTCACAGTGTAACAGATTCGTTTTGTGGTTGATTAATGAAGTACATAATATGAACTTGGGTGCAGGTAACTAACATTACTCACAACTTAATAGATTCCGTTTTTTGCTAGCTATTCTGGTTTTAATCAAATACAAAAACATATTTTTTTGTATTATAACACTGTTGAAAATGTAAAACATTACATTTTAGGATAAAAGACCCCTTGCAAAGTAACTATTTGATGTCCATAGAAACAGTTTATTTGCTGCTCTATTCACCGACGAAACGATTTCATTTTAAAAGGTACACTGCACTAAAGCGGAGCAAGCATCTGAAAGCTATTTCAGTCCTCACAAGTATACGGTCTGACATTTTACTGGTCTGATAGTAAAAGCATCGGACGTGAGAACAAAAGGCGTTAATACAATTTGGAATTGCATTTATTATGGTCCATTGTGAACGAATTATCAAAAAACCCTTTGTTTGCTTTGGGCACGTTTCATAATAAGGTGTATTATTCTAAACCCGCTTTCTTCATTATCATGACTAAACATCTGTTTTTGTAGGATCTGTTTTTCTAGTCTTAGAGAAACACTTATTATACGCTTTGTGAAAAGATTTAAAATAAACTAACGGGAAGGTTGGTAACCCAAATTATATAAAGGCCTCTAAAACTAAGAGACATCACATATTACGTGCTAACGTATACCCATTTGGAGGCGGCACACCACGCCTACTCATTCTCATAAAATTACAAGCAATTACACAATTATTAACTTTGGTTTTCCTATTTTATAAACATATATTATATATTTTTTGTATCTACCATTCACGGATACAGTCCCTCGAGCTCAGTTGCTCATAAGACTGGATCGGAATATTTTACAGAATAATATTATTTGATGGCGATTCTTTTTTTCAATACACATCAATCCTTCAGCATAATAGATAACGAGAACAATATAAATTTATTCACAAAAAGACCGTCATACTCGATGACCGAAATCAATGTTTTTAAGTACTTCTTTTCTAGCCATTCAATAAAATTTTCGTTCATTTTGGTTTAACTATATTTAATTCACTAAGCGATGTGGTTATAGATATCAGACGAATGTTTCCGTGTATGTACTTGATTCGTACAATGCCATGCAATGTCAACTTATTTATTACCTACAAATTCCTTGCCGAGTGCTATTTGTAGCTGATATGCATTACTTTTATCATACCTTACCTGACGATAAGTGATAATATGGTCGAAGATGTTCAGGCTAACCTAGAATAACTGGTTCTCAAGGAATGATGACGGAAAACACCGTTGGGTGCTTGGTGACAGATTTAATACTTGAGGGTGGTGGTTAACCAGGCGGCCATTCACAAAACTCCCTACCACCACGCTATAATGACTGCCATACTAAGAACAACCGGAACGACTGTTAACCTGCCCTCCGAAGCGCCCAAATGTCAATGGCAGTCACCCATACAAGTCATGAGAGCGGCGAACGTTGTAACTTAACTAATCAGTTAAAAATGGATAAGAAAACCTCCCTGACAAGCGTTCCAAAAACAGTATCACAAATATCTCATATCTATAGCAAAAAAGCGTACTTCTAGCGTAATTCTGCCGTACATAATTATTTTATTTTATAACTGACACGTTGAATACGAATGTCAGATTTATTATTGTATAGGTGAGATAGTGGTCAAAGGCTAAGTTATCAGCCATAAAAATAAAAGATATCTGACACAAATGATTCTCACCGCGTCTTCATCGCTCGCGGGCTTGGAGTACGAAGAGCAGTCCTCACAGACGCGGTGCTGGCAGCCGTTGCATGTGTGGAACACCTCGCCGGGTTTCAGCGCTTTCAAGCACACGCGGCACGCGCCCACTCGAGACGGTGCTTTGCCAGCTTCCCTGCAATCATAGCCGCTATTTAACTCACAAATAAATACAATCTAGGTGTATCAAAAAATCACAAATAATATCAATATTGAAAAATATTTTTGCATATGGGTATTTCTTCAGACGCCAAAGCTTTTGTTCATTATATTTGATTTTATTAGATGAAACATTGGCGGCCAATTATTCTGGAGATGGCAAAACGTGTAAAAAGTGCCAACTTTCGAAAGTTATTATTGGTTTAAAGTTCATAATGCCAAAATGACTTTAAATTTAAACTTCTCTCTAAAGTTCACTTGAATTGGTCAGCCAATTTAAACTTTGTGTAATAAACTTTGTTGGTAAACATTTGGTGTAGTAAATACATAATTAAATTTATTTAACATTTCGAATAGAAAAGGTCTAAGATTGGAAATATTAGATATATAAACTATTATCTACCTCAACTTTCCAAAAAGGCGACTCTGGTGTTGTATTATATTATTGAAGTCATATTGTACCGACCCCGCACGTGCGCAATAATGGTAGGTCTATGAGTGAGTACAAGATATACTTAGAAAATAGTTCAGTAATTGGTTTCGTACCTTTCAGTCTTTGTTGTTGACGCAGGAGGTGGCTGTGCAGGTGGTGGGGTGGGCGTAGGCTCTGCTACAGGCTCTGACGCCCTCGGACCGAGTTTCGTTACTACAAAAATAAACAAAACATCAACAGGAAAAATCTAAAAATATTCTGAACTTCTAAATAGAAGCAACTCCTACACGCAATACTGTTTCGTAGCATGCCAAAATATGCGTAGGTTGTGAGCGGCGTAGCCGTCGCGTCGTAGCAGTTGGCTACGTCATCTACGGCGTAGGAAGTAAATATTTTTCAAGTGTTTTGGCGTAAAGTTGGTGATGTTTGTTGGCAAACATTACATTTCTGACACATTCTTATACGATTCTGTTGCTGACAAGTAGAACAAAACAAAAAGTAATTCAACGTTAAATTGAACAGTTATTTAACGTTAAATTTAATTCAGTTCATTGTTATGAAATACTAAATTTGGATGAAATGATGGGAATTCAAATAAGTCCGCAGTTTGTGTCTACCTTTCAAGGAGGAATCCAGTAACAATGCGTGGCAGGCGAGGCTCGCGCCGCGCGCCCCCCCACTGCAGGGTGCGCGATATTTCGCTATGAATATTGAGAAACGATCGTAAATTCCATCATGAACTCATGCGTACTCTATCATATTCAGGCATTTATCAATAAGCGCCATTTTCTGGTAGTATAATTTATTAAACTTGTATTAAAAAAACATTCACATGTAAATAATTTACAATGAAGAGCTTTTAGCTTACTAATTATGGTGCAATAGCAATTTATAGGCTAAAATCTCTTTTTATGTACAAATTAGGTTAACAAATCTCTCACTGGATGATTTGGCTGTTTTTAATGCTAATATGGTGTCCAGTCTCTCACTTGATTGTAAAGTATCATATACATTTTTCAAGCTAAGTCTATACGCTGTATGTAAGGTGCTTGGTGACATATTTTCTGCTTAGTGGTAAGGCTGGCGAGCTTTCAAAACCCTCTTGTGGCAGAACTGAAAACATCAACAAGGAAGTCCACAGCTTGCCACAGATGTCCCCTGGGCCATTGTTGGTTCTTGTCATATGCTGTGTGATGCAAATGATTATGACATATATTTAGTGTTCTTGTTGTTTCATATAGTATTTTGGCGACTTTTATAATTACACAATCTACATTATTTTTGATTTGTATTGTAATATCCTATCCCCGGAACTAACGTCACAATAATTATAAGAGGGGACATCAAATTGCAGGAATATTTTTGTTGTATAATTTGTTTGGTCTTTTATGAATAAAGAGAATCGCTTACAAAGTTTATTTTATAATCAAACGCGTAATTGGTACATTTAAAACTAAATTATTTAATTTGTTCCCGTCCATATAAAAAGTGAGTTTCTTTAAGGTGCAGATAAACGGCGCGTGCTAACGCGAGCCGGACTTTGGACGGCGCACCGTCCGTCCGCCATATCGCGCGCCGTTTGGAGAGTAAGTATATCACATCTAGTTATATGCATAAAAATATTCTATTTGCTAACATTTTAGATTGATTTATATCTAGATTATTAAGAGTCTATATAACTGAGATCATTATAATAATCATATCAGATAACACCTAAACATCACTTAGACATGAAATTGATACTATTATGAAAAATATTTTGGATGAGGCATTAACCCAGCACATACCTGTTAACTCAGGAAAGATCTGTAACCATTTCCACTACAAGACTGAGATAGTAGGTACTACTGTGCTATTATAATTGATATAAAATGTATTCTGAATTGCAAACTCAAATAGATAAATCCCACATATCCCAAGAACATATTGTTTCAAATCACATGAAACGTAAATATCTGTTCTATATGTGGGCGGCTTAGCTTCGTACCGCTTGTTCCCGTAATCATGACTACGTGATATTTTCGCTCTTTCACGATAAAAAGATTTTTATCCCGCGAGTGATGAATGGGTATTGTTCAGAGTTAGAGAGGTGTGTAATACGTAGAGGTAGGCCGCGTTTTGGATCAAACGGGCCATGGGACCGGAATTTTGATTTTCTGCCGCGTGCGCCTAGGGATTCCACGACGGGAGACAAACTCCCGTTGTAAAATTTAGTAGAACTCATAAGATTTAGTTTTTACGATTTAATTGCGTGCATTCAATATTGATGTAAAGACAGTCCATTCTTTCCTTATAACTATATACTGTAAAAGGCGAGCCCGTCTCAGCTTAGATTATCAAGGTATGTTAATGGGGCGCTCAGACTCTTCGTCCACATATCAAGCGATAATAGCTATGGAATTAATGGTATTTTGCGAATTTTCGCCTGGCTAGCACGACCCTCAAGTAGAAATACGTCGCTAAGCACCTAACAGTGTGTTCCGGCAGCAGTCCTTGAGAGCCAGTAAAATTACAGGACTTAACAAGTGTATATCTCAGTGTGACGGACGTAGTGCAATTCGTTGCTTTTTATGAAATGCATCTGTTGTATATGCCTATATAGAGCTTGTTCTGTCACAATTACATTGAAAAACCTTTTTTTTGTTTAGAAAAACTTTCATTTTTGACAAAATAAAGAAATGATTACTGCAATGTGTTGTTGATACTTAGAAGAAAAGCTTACACGAATATTACATTTTTATATCTATTTCATTACCAATTAAGTTGGCGGTAATCTTCCACAGTGAGTCAGATACATCAATATTTCCGTCGTAAATATTAGATACAAATTTATTACAATCATGTGAAGTGTTCTTGGTTCATAAAAGTTTTTGTGAATTTTTATGTGCCTCATAACATACTTTGTACTTGTACAACATACATGGAACGTCGGGTCCTGTTTAGTTATTACGCAACTTCGAAACCTCAGTTACGTAACTTCACCTAGTCTAACAATTTATTTACCTCTGGCATTATTAGTGTTGTAACGAGAAGCCACATTAATATGGCTTATAAACTGTTACTTAACTTGAAAGTTTTTTTTTTTTTTTTTTTTTTTATGCAAGATAGGCAAGCATTTGACCGCTATCTCACCTGATGGAAAGTGATGATGCGGCCGAAGATGTAGCATGCTTGCCTAGAAGGTACCTATTCACTCTAGACTTAAAGACACCCAAATTATACTGATCCGGAAACAAAGACGCGGGCAATGAGTTCCATTCATTCGCTGTACGGTTGATAAATGTGGAAGCGAATCGCTTCGAGCGAACTGGAGGAATGTCAACCATGAATGGATGACGGCCATCCGAGCGTCTTGTTGTCCGATGGTAAAAGGGGCATGGAGGAATCAACTCGTGTAATTCCTGCGCACACTCTCCGAAATGTATACGGTAGAATACCGATAGGCTAGCGACCCTGCGACGATGACCGAGACTCTGCAGTTTAGACTCAACCAGCTTATCATCGCCTATAAGTCTTTTGGCTCGTCGGTCAATGGAGTCGAGAGCCTCCAGTTGGTATTTCGCGGATCCATCCCAGAGGTGGCAGCAGTACTCCATACACGATCGGACTTGAGCTTGATATAAATTTAGAAGCTGCCTCGGTGTGAAGTACTGCCTCACCTTTGCGAGGATACCTAGCTTCTTAGCGGCCAGTTCTGCTCTGGTTTCGATGTAAGATCCAAAGTTTAAATTCGAAGTTAAGGACACGCCAAGAAGCTCTAACCGATTTGCCACCGGTATTGTTACATTTCGGAAAGTCGGAGATAGTTGTAATGTTCTCCGTTTAGCGGAGAAAAGACACGCCTGTGTTTTGGACGCATTAAATTTCACTAAATTGGCATCGCCCCAATCGGACACGGCCAACAAGCTCGAGTTTAATCGTCCAATCATCGCCTCTCTTTCAAACTGGACTTGAACCTCACCAGCACGTGCATCGGATATGTATCTTTCGACAACAGTGCTATCGTCCGCGTACCCAAGAATACCGGGCTTAAGCAGGTCGTTAATATGGAGCAGAAATAGTGTTGCCGAAAGAACTGACCCTTGAGGTACCCCGGCATTTATTGCCATTAGTTCAGATGAGCAGCCATCAACGACTACTCGTAGCGAACGTTCCCTCAAGAAGTCTTTTATCCAAGCACACAGTCTGGGAGGTAAACCATATGCTGAAAGTTTGCCAATAAGGCTATCATGCCAAACCCTGTCAAAGGCCTTAGAAATATCCAGTGAAACTGCAAGCGCTTCACCATATCTTTCCAAGGCCTCGCTCCATATATGGGTGGCATATACAAGAAGGTCTCCAGTTGACCGGTTCTGGCGAAACCCATATTGCCGGTCACTTAAGAGGTCATTCGCTTCAAGATAGCCAAGGAGCTTTTTGTTCAGTACACGTTCCATTGTCTTGCAAAGAATGGACGTGACTGAGATGGGCCTATAGTTGGCAGGGTCGGCACGACTTCCTTTTTTGGGCACGGGCTGCACGTTAGCAGACTTCCAAGCCTTCGGTACTAGCCCAGTCTCCATAGAAAGGCGGAATAGGCGTGTCAGGATCGGAGTCAATTCAGGCGCACATGTCCACAGAACTATGGCTGGTATGCCGTCAGGGCCACTAGCCTTGTTCACGTCTAAATTGCGTAGCGCTTTACGAACATCAATCTGCCGAATTCGGATTTCCGACATGGTCGACTCGCAGACAGGAAGACTCGGGGGTACAGCACTACCAGCATCTAGACGTGAAGATTCCGCAAAGAGTGCAGCAAATAAGTTTGCTTTCTCCTTGGCGGTGTGAGCTAATGACCCATTAGGTTTGAGCAGTGGAGGCAGTGAGGGGCGGCAGAAATTCGCTTCAACCGACTTAGCCAGGGACCAGAACGCTTTACTCCCAGCGGGATAAGATGCAAGTTTGGCCCCTATTCGGCTTATATGGTCGAAGCGAGCCTTCTTTAGAACCTTTTTGTAGGACCTGGCAGCTTTGTTAAAGCCTTTCTTCTTTTCGCGAATATCCTTAGCCTTGCAGTTTCGTGCTTCAGCCCAAGCGGTATAGGCCTCATGTTTCAACGTTTCTGCGCTAACACATTCAGCCCCAAACCAAGGGCGAGCTTTGCTAGATAGAGGCACGTCAGAGAATGGAATATAATATTCCATACCTTGACGCAGCACATCTACCACAGCATCCGCGCAAGCAGAGGGATCGCTGGAAGAAAAGCAAACTCGCCGCCAAGGATAAGATGCGTAAAAAGAACGCATGCCATCCCAATCTGCTGACTTGTATCGCCATATCCGCCGTGTGCCTTTTGGGCTGGGGTCAAGTGGGGAATGGACAGATACAGACTTCACCAGACAATGGTCGGAGCTACCAAGTGGTGATGATACCGACACTGTGTAACGGTCTGGGTCTGTTGTCAGCAGAAGGTCCAAGCAATTGGCTGTGTGACTTTCAACATCTGGTATCCTTGTTGCCTCTTCTACCAGTTGGGTGAGATTGAGTGTCAAGGCTAACTTGCGCGTTTCTCTCCCAGCATGGTCTGTGTTCTGGAATGGGAATAGCCACTCCTGGTGGTGAGCGTTAAAATCCCCCAGAAACACTAATTCGGCAGTAGGATACCTCTGTTGAGCCACATCGGCCGCCTCACTGAGGTGTGTCATGAGCCTGGTTGTCTCCATGTCTCCAGTGTGCGAACGGTAGACACCGGCATAGAGAATTTTCTCTAAGCCTGTATCCACCAATACCCAGATACAAGAAAAGTTTGGGTCTTCAAGATTACGGAGACGCCGATAACAAATGTCATCACGAGCATACATGCAGACACCCGAGCGTGGTTTAAACTTATGCTCAAGGGTGTATCCCGGGTAGGCAAGGTACGACGTGTCCGTTGGACATTTGATCTGCGTCTCCGTGAGGAACAGTAGATGGGGTTTCGCGGTCTCCAGGTGGTGATGGACCGAATCGCGATTTGAGTGCAGGCCTCGGATGTTAGCAAGGTGCACTTGAAGAGCGAGGACGTGCTTCCGCTGTGAAAACGCCTTACTGTTTCTTTTCATTATTATTTATATTGGAGAGTGAATTGAGGTAAGAAGATGGAAGTGGGATGAAACGCTACTTACTGACACAGTGACATACAGAACAACTCTACATACAGAGGGAACCAGACTCGAAGACCGCTGGGACGCCCGAGCCCCCCCAAGAGTGTCCATCGGGTCCTCGCATCCGGTCGCCAACCGGCACGATGGCGCACTCTTGGGATTTTTCGCTAGATGGCGGGGCAGCCTTTTGTGAGTGGCTAACTCACTACTTGGGCCCCGTTACTATCTGCGGTCGGCCAGCGGAGAACCGTGCCTCGGATCCAGCTGCTCTTCGAGTCTGATCACCTCGTGCAGCGCTATACTGTGCCACTAACCAGTCGACTTCAGCATCGCCTCGATACCCGACCCATCCTCCTGAACGGCTAGCCCGGACAACATGATGGAACACGAAAAAACGCTTGGCACCATGACTTTGTCCGGGGGGTGGTACTTAAACCGGCGGCCAAGGCCTACCACCACTTATTAGGCTACTCCTTTAGCACCACCCGAGGGACACGTGTGGGACAACTAGGGCTAAATCCCACGGACGCGAGCAGCCTTGGTCCCTCAAAAAAGAAAGTAAAGTTTACGCTAATTAACCTCAATTAAATTAGGATCTCCTCAGGCTTTTTGCTGTTTGAAATAAACTTTAGAACAATATTTGTTGTTCAAAATGGGATAACGATCTTTCCTGAAATTTGCGACTGCAATATTATGAGTATTACAAATATTTTTTTTGGCTTAAGCCCTAAAAAGTTGCTAAATAGTCGTATTGGGAAAAGTAGTTCCTAACTGCAATACTTATAGCTCGTAAGTACCTTTATCTTGTGCGGTGAGCAGCGACGAGGAGAGTGTTTGTCGTAATTTACCAAATGTGCCCGGCGTTTCTATCTGGCCAGGTACAGCACTCGTGTCCTCCGTTGCCACCATCTGAAACTTTAACAATAAATTTCACTATCTGCACTTATAAACACCCCGTGGGATGCCGGGGTCCCGTGGGTGTCGGCACCCACCCATATCTTTCCGTTGATTTTGTAAGAGGCGACTAAGGGAAAAACACAGAAAGTTGCGTTAAGAAGATGCCAGGCGTAGGGGTTATGGCAAACCTCCTCCATGACAGGCCAGATAATGGTGGAGCAGGGAGTGCGAAGGATCCCCAGAAGACGTTCAGCTACCGCTCTCTAAAACCATATTACACCGGAATACGTAGAGTTACAAATGGCTAATAGTCGTTCACTGTGGCGTTCCACAGGGTAGGCCCTTATATATAACAGTGGACGTCTTCTGGCCGATGATGATGACAAATAAACACTAAAAAAGTCCGAGGAATATGTATTTAGAGATGAAATTCTAGGCCAATTTACATTTATTCAAATAGTTTACCTGCTCCGCCTTTTTCAGGGTTTCATACCCAAAGGACCAAGCGGAGCTCTATTAATCTCGCTCTTCTGTACGTCTATCTGTCAATGTACAGGTCTCTTTCTTTTCAATGAAATTAGTTACTTTCATATACTTAAAATTTTGATATTACTATGTGTAAAGTAAATATACAGAAGTGGATTTTGATTTAAACATACTTTTGCTCGGCGCGGCGCACGGCATTATGACCTTTACGTCACATGGACTATGGACGCTTCAGCTGTAATTTTTATTTGCTTACGCCCATGCTTATACTCGCGTTCAATACGATTGTAGCACGCTCAAAGTAACTGTGTTCTAATATAAGACCTAAGGAATACAAACACTAAGTTTCATCAAAACGTATTTATGGTTTGGAGATGCGTGGCAAAATAGGCACACACTAACTTTCGCATTTATAATTAGTGTGTTTTGTGATTTGTTGTTGTAAGATAAATAAGGTGTACATTCTCATAATATATTAAGTTATAATAAATTATTTTATTATTTAAAATTTCAACTCAAATAAAGGTAAATAAAAATACAATAACATATTTTATACCTCTGCAGAGACATTTTGGTGGTTAATATGTATAGATTATACCTACATTTATCTCAGTGATAAGAGAATACGCTTGAGGTGTAGATTTTATTGGGATCCGCTCATCTATTTTAATGCCGGAATACGTCAATGACTCATCCTTTATTGAGGAAAACCCTCGGCAATTCACGCTTTTTGAAAAGCCCCTCCGTGACAGAGATAACGAAGTACGTGATAATAAAAAGACAGAGAATTAGTGATCTCGATAAAAAACACTTGCCTTTGAAGAAAAACTCATGTCGTGGAAAGCGGCGGCGGTAGCACGGCGATAAAACTCTTCATACAAAAATAACGACTCAGTAATACTGTCGTAAATTTTATGGAGAGCAACAGATGGAGAATGAAATACATCACAGAAGGAAAAAATCGATATTGTCGTCGCCCGAATTCAGCGTCCGTCGTAGCATTTTTATTGCTTTGGTCCCAAATCATTAGAAACTTCGTTCATCTCTGGATCTGACAGTTCTAAAGTTATAGTAGTTCACAATCCTAGCGATCACGCGCGTTTTGATAAGCCCTTCAATTCAAGTATTATATAGACGAGATATTATTTGCTACATTAAGCGCAACTTCATAAGAAACAATAACATATAATTTCAATCCAGACATTTGGTTAGAGCCCTCATAGCTCATGACTATTTTTAATGAATGAATGAATATTTATTTGCTAAAGTATTAGGTACTATATTGCAGAGTTGTTATAGCATTCAAATACAGTTCCAACAAAACTTTACCTAAACGGTGTGCAAATATTTTTTATTATTAAGAGGTAGACGTTCTACAGATTTATTCTAAGGCACCAGTGAATAAACTATCTGAAGCAATTCAGACTGTTAATGCTGATCTTGATCGTATAGCTAAATGGAGCAATTCTTTTGGGTTACAAGTAAATCCCATTAAGACACAAACAATAGTAATTGGTAGCTCAAGATTGCTGTCTACAATAGACTGGACATTACTACCTCAAGTTTTCTTTGGTGGTATTGCTATTCCCTTTAGTACCTCTGTAAAGAATCTTGGAATAACAATGGATCGCTATATGAGGTGGGATCAACAGCTACAAATCACCAGTCGCAAGCTATTTGCCGCAGCAGGATCCTTAAAAAGGTTGCGCAACTTTCTTTCAACAGCCACTAAAATTGCATTACCTCAATCTCTTTTCTACTTCCTATTCTTGACTACGCTGATGCCTGCTATCTAGATCTCACGGAGGAACAGCTAGATAAACTTGAGCGTCTTCAAAATTTTTGCATTAGATTCATATTTGGTTTACGCAAATATGATCACGTATCTCAGTTTCGTTCTAAGCTCAATTGGCTGAATATACGTTTTCGCCGGAATGCTCATATTCTCAGTCTCCTTTACAATTTATTGTTCAGTCCTACATCCCCGCGATCTCAAGGAACGCTTCGATTTCCTTCACTGTTCTTCATACACGTTAAGGTCATCAGAAAATCTCACACTTGAAATCTATCCTCATACGAGTTCGTTTTATAGGAAATCCTTCACTATTCAGGCTGCGCGCTTGTGGAATTCTCTTCCTGTATCAATCAGACAAGCACCGACTCTCAATATGTTCAAGGATCAAGTTAAAAGGTTTTATTTGTCCAATTAATTTTGCACTATATTTTTATATAATTTATAGGTATATGTATATATCATTATCTATTTATGTATGTTGCTATGTATATGTTTATATATATATATATAATATTATATATATATGTTTATAATTGTATTTGTTTAATTATTATAAAAACCTATATGTATGCTATTTTTTATATATTTGTTTAGAAATTACACTAAAATACGTTTTATTTTAATTTTTTTTTTATGAAATTTGATTATGTATTTGGACTACACCCGCCTCTATTGTTTTATTCGTTCAACTCCATCCTAAGGTTGCCTGGTAGAGATCACTTTTATTGATAAGGCCGCCCATTGTAACACTATGTTATTATAATTTAATGTGTAATCTTTTATATTTCTAAAGTGGTGTAACAATAAAGAGTTTTCTATCTATTCTATCTATCTAGAAAAGAGCTTTTTCTTTTTGTATGGAGCAGTACGCGCTATATATTCCTTTTAAGGCTGCATCCTTGGTTGTTATTTGTCGCAGTCGGTACATAACATACACAAATCTATCCAATTTTGAGCATAAACTGTTTACAAGTGATTTCCAATTACAATATTTATTCAAAAGTTATGCCAGGAAATACAGTTTAATTAACATTATTTTGATATGTAATATTGACATTATTTGGTAATAAGTTTGAAATTCAACAAAATTGGTCTTATTAAGGTTAACATATAAATTATTATGTTGTCTTAGGTTTTCGAGTTGCTAAATATATATATTAATTTTATCTAAAATATATATATTTATATAAATTATTATTTTAGAGCCAGTCAATAACATCATGAATACCTTTGATAGCTTCGCATTTTAACATTTATTTATTTTTACACGTGACATCATTGTATCGTCGAAACTTTGATGTTTCGTAGCTGTAGAAGTACTTCATCAGCTAGAGATAATTACCGTCATAAAGAGTATTCCAATAGTATCCAAGAATATTATTTATAGCTAAGGTTAGGCCTACAATTACAATTGAGAGAGACAGAGTAGAGATTGTTTGGATTTTACTAGGTGCTTATTTGTAGATTGTTCCACAGAGCAGAAAATGACTTTTGCACTAGGTGATAGTTTTGATGTATAAAAAACATTTTATTAAAAGGAGCCGGCACTGGAAAGTATGAAATAAATTGCTGAAGTACCATGCTGATTCAAAACACTGGCTTCACGTTAGCATGGTACGACTTCCACAAGTTGTTTCATACTTTTCATTATCGACTCCGTTTATTGAAGAAATATTTTTTTCTTTTTCGTGTAGCAAGATCATCGTCACTCGCCTAAAATACTGTTCACCATCGACAAAAACTGCAATTACCATAGCGTCATACCTACAGTTACTTAGACACATTTTTAGTTAATAGATTGTAACTTAAAATTGTACCGATATTTATTCTATTTTCAAATTTTCAAATTTAAACAGAACTTCATGGTATGCTTTACGCAACAAAAAAAATACATCAAATACAATTCATTATTGGCTGAGTAAAAATTATTTTGTGTACCTACTTCTTTTTGGAAGTCTATATTAAAAACTCAAGCGCACTTAGAATTGACATCGTTTTTTATTTTAAATTTATATTAAATACTTAGTAAAGTTGGTCAAAAATAAATAACTTGAGGCAAACTCATCGCAGTCAATTGTAATTCAAAACTTATTTTCAGACTGGAAGAACGCGTTCACGCTTCGTAAAACATTGGCTAAAAGTTGGTACCTACCTACTTAGTGTTCAGTGTATGGGATCTATTCCATTTTTAAATAAAAAACATCGATGTACGAAAAAAAATGTGAGAGAAGCAAGAAATAGAGTTTTATATAGTACGAGTATTACTGCACTAGATAAAATACAAATTGATGTTTCAAAACAAAACGATAGGAACAGTTCTTAACCATGCGCGAGATTCTCTAGGCCCGGACATGGTCTTATAATCCGAGATGTGGATTTGGAAAATCATTGCAACGTATGTGAATGAGAATAGAAGTCGTAATAGTTTAGATACGATACGAAAACTTTTTATTCGCAGACAATAAATCATTTTAAGCACAACAGTATAACATTTTTGGCCTTATCGCTGCAGCGACCACTTCCAGACAACCTTGGGATGGGAAGAAGTAAAGCTGAAAAATATCGACGTTGGACGTGGTGTAACAACGATAAAATAATAATTGTATATCAACATTGCTTATTGATGTATAGTAAATAATATATAACACTTATTAAACACTATTTAATACAATACACTATTATTCTTTTAAGGTAACACTTGACATTGGTGAACAAGACCAATTACACCCCTCCGGGAAATAGGCGTGAAGTTCTGTTTGTGTGTACTTTTTTACTGTTTTTACAAGAAGCAAGAGATTTATAATGTAATATAGAGGGATACAAAATGTTATTACAGCGTTAATTTATTTCGAGGTTTTCATCATAATTTATTACACATTAATGTGTGTATAATTATGGTAGATAACTAACCGTTACAATAAACCGTAAACGTGCACAAGTGTTAAAATATGATATATTGTTGATAAGTGTTACTTTTGTATTTTTTTATACGCTCTTTAAAAGCCTGTAGAAAAGTTTCCATACCTTACTGAGGTTAGTGTGACTAAGACTGGACTATGACTGTTTTTAAATGGCTAAATAATAATGTTATTGTGACTACCTTAATTTTACAATGGCATGTTGGAGCCAATAAGTATTTAAAGAGAAAGTCTAAGGTGTAATATTCACTACGATAAATTCTGAACATGAACATAAAGTGCATTTTTCAGGCTTATATTTTAGGCAAACTTATGAAACTATTTGGTAGTTGGATGTAAAGTATCTTTTCACTTCTCGTGCTCATAAAGTTTTAAATTTAGGCCCAGTAAGTGGAATAAAAATATTTTTTATGCTCAATTGAATAAAAGCTTGTTTATAAGCACAGGTGCATGAAAATGTTATTTTCAAAGATTTTGCATAGATTTCATGTGGAAAGTTTGCCTAGGTCTTTTATATTAGGGCCAAATAATCCCATCTAAAAACCCAGACGTAAATTTTGTCCAAACAATGACATTCAAAATAGATCATAGTAAATTATCAGTTGCAATTTTTTTAGAGATATTAGTAAAATTAACTGTTTTATTTCCTCACAATTGAAGTGAAAGCCTGAATACATAAATAAAACCTATTTTAGCTTTGACTCAAACATCAAGCCTCGCCGTGGCCTGGGGCTGTTAAACGCCTCGGCTTAAACAACATGTTTCATGCAATGAACAATCTACTCAATACTTGGGCGGCACTTTTCTGAAGTTGTGATCTATTTTTGTTAGGAATAGTTAAAACAAGCTGCCCGCTCATTTTTTGCGTTTAAAAACATGCAAGATAAAAATGTCATCCCGCCTTATTTACGCTACGCGCTCATGTTGATAAAATTTAATGCATAATATTGCCTACATAAATATAGATCCGATTTTAAATATCACGTGCAAGTAATTACATAGGCATTCAAGTTTACAGATAATTAATAGCAGTCCCAATGTCAAAATTTTATTTTCAGCATATTTCATCAGTACTGTGTACATAATGCATACCGTTACGATTCTGTCTTAGCCCAGCAAGGAAGTGATAAAAGTTGTTCCGGACTACTTAATTTTTTATGCTGGAGCTATATAGGGGATTCCCAAAATCTGTTTTCCGGAAATCCCCGACGAGGAGGGTATCAATGATTCAAGGATCCTACCACACAACACGACAGTTTTAATCAAATAATGAAAGTCACCAATTTATCGAGGTAGGTATTTTAAGCAAGGAATTCAGTAAATTTTAGAGGAGAGAGAAATTCAATTGCAGCCCTTGGTTAGGTACTTAAAAAAATGTATATCTCTAAATATGTTTTAATGCATACTTAGCAAATTTACGCACATTTACAAACTTTGCACTCAAAAAAAATTTTAGGAATAGGAAGTGTATAGTTTAGTGAACCACGCAAAAATAGAGCTTTGATATCAAACAGTAACTAAATTCACGATATAAATTTAGTTCCGAAGCCTGCAAGCCCGCGGCATGGAAGCCCCGGGGACTGCGTGCTGAACGAGCCGGACGGCTGCCGGAGAGACAACGTCGTCGTGGAGTCGGTAGTTACGTCACTAGCCAGAGTAAACTATAAATAGCCAGTACCAGAGCAAGTGATGTTTTCGTATAATACCAGTTACTTAGGTATGATCATGAAAAAGAAAGTTGCCAAGATATTTTTCTTTCCTTAGCTTTTTTTCTGACCCTTCCACCTAGATTTTAGATAAGAACACGAAAAACATAATTTCTGCTATTGTAATATTACCCACACTCGCAATCGTGCTAATTCACGAACAATTAACCCATCCACCATCAGATGGTTTTACTTTGAAAGTATGGTAAGATATTATCGCTGTATTTGGTAAGTTTTGAAGGAGTGATGGCTCCGTGGCATTGGCTATGGACAGCCGCGCAGCAGGTCATTTTGCAAATGCCCGCCTGGCTAGCTAACAACCTCAAGTAGAAAATCTGTCACCAAGCATCTAACGGTATGTGCTGTCCTGAAGAGCCAGTAGTTGTAGGTGAAGCCTGTTAGCACCTTCGACCACATTACTTACCATCAGGTGAGATTGTGGCCAAAGGCCTATCAGTAATAAAATAAAAGGTAGCTTTTGCATATTTTACGTAAATATGATCCCTCATTATTATTATATTTAATTAAGAACTCAATGTAATTACCTATGGAAATAATACGGATTCTACTTAAGGTTAACCTAATAAAAGCTGAAATAAATACTTTAAACTTTTTAACTATTTTTTTGGATACAATCTTATTACGTGTGTATGTCACTGAACCTCTCCTTAATGTCGGGATCAATTTTGATGTTTTTTTCATTAGGGTGTGTCTGAGAGTTCTAAAGACACTCTCATACACTGGTTTAGATTCACAATTGAGCAAGGCAGGTAGCGCTGCTATCGAAAAATTCGGAAAATTCACCCATGACGTCTGTTGGGTCAGCTTAACTATTTAATTAACTTAATTTATAATTTTCAGACCTTTACAAATTAGTAGTGTAACACCACACAATTAACAAACTGTCCCTACGCATATTCAAGTAATATATGCAACGCCATCTTACGACACCTACGCAGATTCGAACCATAATGTTCACCGCCCTCTATAGTACATTTCATGCAGACGCCAATAGATGGCGATGTGCATGCTTAACACACGCAAACGTTTGTATCACGTCCAACATATGAGTTATCTCGATGTAAACTTAACTATAACTTCAGATCGTATAGAACCTCACGTCTGGTGCTCACTTCACTCTTATGTGGCCCGTCGTTGTTCGATCGACTCTGAATTCCTGTGTATCGCTAGCTGTATACGTATTATTGGGCAAATATACAATACATACTATACTTAGCGAGCCGTGTTTTTTTACTATCAAGCCGACTGGTACAGTGTACCCCGTCTGCTCACCACACCCTCCTACAGTAGTTATAAAAAAACTGTTTGTTGAAAAAACTATGACAAACTGTATTAAACATTATACCATATTTTTCTTTTACGTGTGAAATGATGACAAGATCATTATTATTTTATAGAACATAAATTTGCAAAGCATAAGTACTTGCTTTAAATAAATGTGAGGTCATCATGAGTAGTATTGTTCAAATCCGCTATACAGCACCAACGCGCTAGAGACTATAAACTATATTCGAATAGCGCGCTTTATAATACGCTATCGTTATAACGAAACAAGGCGCTCGCGCTAGATGCATATGCTAGGTGTCGTCACAATAGCGTCAGGCGCAACAGTATAACGCGGATATGCGCAAAGCGTGTTAACGCGACCGAAAGCGCGCGATGACTGAAGCTTGGCGCTATCCGCTATACTGTTATAGTGACAGTATAGCGGATAGCGGCATAGCGCCAAGCTTCAGTCATCGCGCGGTTTCGGTCGCGTTAACACGCTTTGCGCATATCCGCGTTATAGGCCTACCCAGCCACGTTAGTGGACGCTTGATGCTAAACGTTATATTAATAGCGCGAAGAGAATAATATACAAAGCGCGCTGTATGCGCTACAAGGCAATAACACGCTTTGCTATGGCGCTAGATGCTATATTATCCACCACTAAATTCATGAGTATGCATGCGGTGAACCAGCCAGTTTGTCAGACCTTAATCTCTGTGTCAAGTCGCGTGCCGCCACGAGTGACCTCAGTTTCCTATTGTACGTTATTGGATTTGCGAGCCGCGCGGCCGCGGTCGTGACCGCAAGCTTTCTGCCTGAATACATTGGGAAATGGACTTCTATGTAATTTTTCCACACAATATTCCTACTAGCCTATTAAATATGGGATTAAATATATTGTGGTGAGGTAGGTATATCTAAGCAGATTATTATCATCATCATCATAAATTGAGTAATTAGAGGTTATCCACTAATTACTCAATTTTTTCTTCTCATCTTAAACGCAAGAAAAGACGACTATTACAGCTCTTATTTGCATCCACCGTTGCAACGACTCTCAGACTACGTGACATAATATCCGACCAAGCCCAGGCATGAAACTTTTACGGCTGCTCGAATGCGTTTTGGTGTTAAGAAATGCTGGACGCGAGGCGCTGTTATACACGTTATTGCTCATGATGGATCTCGTCGTCATTTCATTAGTATTGCTGAACTATAAAATAATCTGGAAACTCCGACTGTTGAGAAGATCCAAAAACCTGCAGCACCCAAGTCTAAAGAAACAGCACCTACTAAAGCTAAAAGAGGTGCAACTCTAAAAAAAACTTAGCACTCAACTTACAAAACTATATGGTTTAAACTACAGTTTTTTCAGCAGTAAATATGCTAATTGCTGTGGGAATCATGGTATTGCATAAGTTTAGTATACTATGCATATTTATATTATATGCCTTTGGTATATTTCTCATTGTGTTTGTATAGTTTATGCAGGATAAAAGTATTGTGCAATAGTTTGTTTCACCATGTATATTGTCTTAATTCAATGCTTATCTGTGTAATCAGATTTGGAACCAGTAAGAAAACTAGAATTATTCAGTAATTCGTCTCTTTACTTAGCTTAATTAAAACCACTTAGGTAGGTAGGTCTACTGAGCATGTGTGAAATTATTCAAAAATATTTTTTATATTGTTGAAAATAATCAGCAATTATAACATATGTTTGAGTAAGATTCAGACAGTAATAACCATTATCACTTAGTTAGATTTTATGCTTGTTCATATCAACTAACTGTTTAATTATATTAAAATAATTATCATGACTAAATAGGCACCCGGCTGGGACTCACGTTATATTTACCGGATATATTCCGACCAGTTTCGGGCTATATTGTAGCCCTTCGTCTGGGAGTCACGGTTGCGCGAAGCGGCGAGCGCGGGCCTCAGCACGTAACTGACGTAGCGATGGCGCTGTCTTTCCCGGCTCAGCTGCACTTGTCAAATTGTCCGATATGTCATTGGCTTCACTGTCACTGTTATGTGCCGTGTAGGGCTGTAGACACACCACACTAATCGTGTCAATTTCCTTGTCCACATGTACCGTACCTACGCTATTGGTGTCACCTATCTGACACTATTGACCTATCGACTTCAGAAGTCCATCAACTATTAGATCATTTAAAATAGTCAACCTTTTTATCTAAAGTGGGCTTACTCCAGTCTTACAATACGTTTGACTTTGAAAAGTAAAATAAAAAAAGATAGATTAAACGTCGATTATTGAGATAAATAGGTCACGAACACGGGTTGTTCATGACCCACTATAGCGAATTGCAACCGGGGAAACGGCGGCCGTTTGACCCACTTGTTGCCTTCGCCCTCCACTTACATTATAACTCTAATTGCTACTCAGATATGTGGGAAAAGGGTTTAACTTTATTATTTGATCAATGGGTCACTTTAAACAAAAGTTTGACAGATAAGTAGTTCAGACCAAAAATAATGGTTACAGGGAAACTTACTTATAATACTAGTACGTAGTATGCGCATGGAAGCTCTGTTAAACTAGTAATTAAATAATGCACCAAATGTATAGAGCACTCTGAAAGTTCTGCACTCCTGGTATCAATTTTTAAACTTATGAAAGTCATGAATCAAATATTTTTTGGCAGGACGGTGCGTGTTTATTTTTTTTTCCACTTCATTTGCTCGTAATTTTCTTATACCCGATGTGCGGCAACTGAAGCGGCTTTTATGGTCTAGTGCATAAAATAAAGTATTTTAAGCACTAGTGCATTTGTTTTTTTATTATTTTCAAAACAATAACACTCAAAAAAGAACACTGTTTAAATATCAGTTTCAATCAAAGATTTATGTTTTACTAACAATATCATTGTTTAATTTCCTCGCAAATAAAGTGGCCTAGCAGAAAACTCGTGCATAAAACCCATTTAAGCTTCGACCCTAATACTACTAATACTATCCCTCGCCTTTAGCTCGGGCTGTTAAACGACTCGGCTAAAATTTTATTTAATGCACACGTTGTAGGATAGTAATGGAAATGGAAGCAGTAAGGCGTTGGTACGAATTTAACCATGCGTGGCCGTATATCTCTCCATGATAAAATTCCTAAAGGTTTGATGATCCCTCAGCAGACAGACATGCGTTTTCACCGTGAAAAAGACCCCCTTCATGACCGCTCCGCAATTTCAGGGTGTTCCCCTAGAAATCGCAGAGAGTAATGGAGTTCTTGGCGTCGACATTTCCAAAGATGTCCAGTTCCGCTATCACATCGCGAGTAAGGCTGGGTTGGCATCCAGGAAACTTGGTGTGCTTAATAAGGCAAAGCGGTACTTTACGTCGAGCCAGCGACTTTTGCTTTATAAAGCACAAGTTCGCCCTCACATGGAGTACTGCTCTCACCTCTGGAATGGCGCACCAAAGTACCAACTCCAGTCTCTCGATGCTTTTCAGCGTCGAGCGGTCCGAATTGTCGACGACCCCGAGCTCTCTGACCATCTTGAGCCACTGAGCCTCCGTAGAGACATCGGTTCGCTATGTGTGTTCTACAGGCTCTATAACGGGGAATGCTCTCAGGAGCTGTTTGATCTTATGCCGGCTTCGCGATTCTATCATCGTACCTCGCGTCACCGTTTGAAAGCTCATCCACACATAATCGAGTCCTGGAAGTCTCACACAGCTCGTTTTATGCGTTCCTTCTTACCACATACTTGCAAAATGTGGAATGATCTTCCAGCTAGCGCTTTCCCGCAGAGCTACAATATGGATTCCTTCAAAAAGTGTGTTAAAAGAGTCTTACAGGGTCGACAACGCATTGGTAACGCCCCTGGTGTTGCAAATGTCTATAGGCGACGGTAACCGCTTACCATCAGGTGGGCCGTCTGCTTGTTTGCCACTCCATCACATAAAAAAAAAGCTGAGGAAAATGTGGCTACAGTCAAGCAACTTATCAAATAAAACCGGCGTATCACTTTTGAGGATTTGAGGACAGTTGGAGATTAGTGTGAGCCCAATAAAAAAAATCTTAAGCCAATATTTTAATAGTAGAAAACTTTGTTGCCTTCCTTATGAACTCACCCAGAACAAAAACAGGCTAGGATTAATTGGTGATAAAAACAAATTGGTTAAAGGACAATGACGGACGTTCAAATGCTGTGTGTGACTTTGTGAAATGAGATGAAACATGAACATATTGTTAGTAATTGCCAGAAAAAAAACTTTAAGAGTGTTTAAAAGCGAAAGCAAACTAGCACTATTGACGTAGGAGAAAAGCGTAGGCAATATTTTTATTATTATATTATCCTCCCAGATAGGACACTTATGGCAGGTCTCATACACGCTAAGAACAAAAGACAGCTAGGCTAATACGTCACAGATTGTTTGTCCAGTATCTTTGAAATAGTTATGGAAAAACGACGAATCATGTCGCACCATGGCAATACTTGCATTTAAATTAAAAAAATTGCATTGTGACCAAAACAGATATGATATTTATATGGCCAGAAGAGACCCCGATAGAGGATAGTTTTCAAACAGTACGTGATAAGCATGCCCTCAGACCAATAGTCCTCATGTCTTTAAAAAAGTTTGAACTAGTGAAAAAATATTAAAATGTGGACAATATTTTGAAATGCAATAATTACTGTGATAATTTGGTTAACTATATTATCAAGTATTATTTTATAATTATTACTCCACTTTGTTAATGTAATTTATTTATTTGTTAATATGTTCCCAAGTCCATAACTATTTCTCTTAGCGATTTATTACTCTAATTTATTTGGCTTAGACGGAGCATTTAATTATTATTTTTAACTCATATTAGTAGTCAATTGACTTGAGTTCATTTCCATTTCCGATTTATTCTCGTACTAAACTGACTTCCACTACTCGGCAGTAGTTGTGAGGATGGATTCTGGTTCTGAATATAGCAGTCTAGACTAATCTCACGTAAAGTGCAGATGTAAGTACAGATAGTGAGCTCAATGGACATATTTGGAGTTTTATTTTATATTACCTCCGATGATTATAATACATTAGTTATGTAAATTGTTTAATTATAAGTTGCAAAACTTTGAATATACTCCAGGTACCTATAATATCAGCATTATACATTTAATCGGTTTTTCCAATAAAAAATAGCTCCAGACAAACGATTATTTAGTTTAATAGGAACCTTGAAAAGGTCCCAATTTAATTTGGTTACAACTTGAAAATGTATTTTGAAACGACTGTAATAATAAGTTATAATTTAGCATATTTTGTTGAATCTGGCAATCCCAAGTTCTAAGATTAAATAATCTCTAGCAATTAGAAAACTAGAGAGAGGGCAATTATTTTTGTATTTCTCTTTTGATATTAAATTTATAAATTACGATGGTCAAACTTAAGTTTTTCGTAAGTGTCGTTGATTTCGTTTGTAACCTATTTTCCATTATACTAAGGTAAAGGTCATTACAATGAATATACACATTGATGGTAGTTACATTATATTTCACACAATTCAAACATTATTGTCAATAATACCATTTATTACCTTTACATAATTAGCGTTAACAAAACCAATTAAAATAAACAGTAACGGTAACTTTCACTTACATAACAAACACTTCTGAGTCGCTGGTACACTTTTTAGACGACTGTTCCACTCAACTGCGGGCGAACAACTGACTGAATTCGTTTCCCTTTTACAAAGCGGAACAGTCCCCTCTACTGTCCACCAGCGAGTCAATTGACTGTGTTTATAAAACATAAATTGAAGAACTTTTGTAAAGATTACATAGAAATATACACATAACAAATTTAATTATTTTATGCTATAATTATTTTTAAATATTTTAAGTGTAACAATGCATTATTATAGATAATAATATAAACCTTAAATAAATAATTGTAATCAATACAATGTCACAATAACTTTCTGAGTGTATTATGATAACATTCGTCCATCCTGACAAAATAAGCGCGTCCTCGCGATTATGCCTATTAGTTCAAGTAAACCTAAGCTTATATAACAATATAAGTACAAAAATGTAATCAAAAACTTATTTTTTATAATAAAAAAAAATATGACTTTAATAGAACAATGTTCAACGATACAATACAATACAAAATTCTTTATTCATCAACAATCTTAAGGAAAACAATAAAATTATTACAAACAAATTAATTATTAAATAGATCAAGCCTTCTCTTCTTAACCTTATGATTATTCATTAATATCATCATAAGAAATTGTTTAGTTTGATTTAAATAACATCCAAGGATAAATTTTATCAACAATAAAATCCCAGTATTTTAAATTACTTTCTAGTGTTTCTTCAATTTCATGTCTATCATTTTGACATCACTTTGGTGATACGATAGGATCTTAGTATTTGGCTAATTTATATTTATATACAACATCACTTTAACTTGAACTTTATTAGACAGACATAAATTTAGCAGGAGCTTTTTCTTTGTTTTTATATTTTGTCTTATTAAGTATATTATTTCCCCCACTACTACAAATAAATGTTTATTTCCAAGAATCACTGATATCACAAGAGTTATTGGCGCATCAAGTACGGTCCTATTAAAATTCCACATGTATTATTTATTTTCACTAGCGGTTGTTTTTTCTTTGTATTTGTCACTGTTTAGTATATGGGCTTCTCTCAAAAACTATTTTCTAATAGGAACACTGCACCGGGCAAAATTATTATTGAATACATATATGATAGTTATAGTTTTTAGTGTTCTAGACTACCTTGAGGGTAGTGAAATTATTTAAGCCGCCTATATTAGCCAATATATATTATTAATTTGATTGCATTAGGTTCTTACATATAAATTTGATATATTTTGTACAAATACTGAATTCTCTAAGATATTGTCCGCTTAGGCAACAGGATTGGATCTTCTAAAATGTACACGGATTCGTGCATCTTTTAGAGACGTGACCCAGCGTCGCAGGTCGTGCTAGTATTCTCGTGTGGCAATCTGGTCTAGGCTATGACATTTTTAAATACTGATGAGTAATCTAATAGATACATCCGATTTTCGTCCCTCTATTAACTTACGCTTCGGTATCTATTCCTAGTGTGGAAAGTATTGTACTGCAGTTAGTCAACTTGCCATGGCCTTTCTTTCTCTGGAGGTGCTGGTAGAATTCCTCTCCACACCATGTCATCCCCCGGGCAAGAGCCCTGGCGACAAGTAGCGTAAAATGTTGCAGATATTTTCGAATCCAATGGCTTAACGCGTGATGATGATGATAATGTAAAGTTCCGTGGAAGTTAGGGCGGCCATTAGCATAGGATACTACGTACGTTGACACCTTAGCACCGTCACATCTCTCTGAAAAATCGTGCTGGTTGGCGCCGCGCTGACCTCCACGGAGCGATTCAAGTGGCATACGCAAGCATACTTACCTCTGTAGTGTTTACATATTTGAGCCCCTTGATTTAGATGTAGAGACATTGGATTTGTAATCTTAGTACCGTAAGTATTTTTCCAAAACTTATCAGAAGACTTCGTTGATGTGAGAGGTGATCTTTATACTGAACCTTACTCAGCGAATAAGCATTGCAATCCAACGGGGCAATACCGCCAGCGTGCTGGGCACGCCACCATTTGGCAGTGTGCTGGAGCATTCGAACCGCTCCGCCGGGTGGCCCGCAATTGCCTTAATGTTTTTGCACCAGTAGCTGTATTGTCTTTTTTATAGTGTGTAGTGTTTTATTAATAATGCTAAAAATACATATTAATTGACTCTCCATTCACACCAAATGGGTGGTCCATAGTGATCTGTATTCACATTGTTATCGCTGAAAGGTCTGTATCGCTGAAATCATGGTTGTACACTGTATATACTAGTATACTTAAATGACCAGATATACTCAATTGTGTCGTCAAATACCAAACTCCAGAAAGTCACACCCTACCCCAAAATTGACTGTGGACGGGCGGTGCTCAATTCTAAATTTGAAAGTGATTCTGGCTGTATTTCAAATTCAGGTAATTCAATTGTATAAAATGAAGCAAGATAGACACTAAAATGTCAGCAATTTCTGATTGAAAGAGCACCGACAATGGGTTTACTTCCTGACTGGACGCGACTTCAGAATAGCGTAATGATTGTGCCATTATAATGTTCTGGTGGACACGTAGGAACGCTTTGGAGCCGTAGGAAGACCAACACAAAGGAATGTAATTACGCGTCACAAACACGCCACCCCGTTGCTCTTGTTTAAGCCCCCATTTATTTTGTAAGACAGTAACGGTGACTTCTAGCGCTCTTGAGGCATTGCGGTAGGTACCTTTATTTTGCGGTTGCGATAACAGAAAATTAAATTAAAGTAATATTTATGTAAAAAGAATGAAAGAAAATTAATATTATTTTAGTGCTGTTAGCTTTTGAACACATTCTCATTTGATGGTAAGTGATGATGGGGTCGAAGGTATGAGAAACTGGCTTATACCCTAGCATTCTTATTTTGTTTTTTTGTTAGCTATAATCACCTTATATTAGTCCCACAGAAGACGCTGCTGCCCACCTTTCGATATTTTACCTTTAGTCGCCACTTGTGACACCCAGAGGTAACAATTGACGACGACATTCTAGCCCGGGGAAAGGACACCGTGTAGCGCAATTATATAAATTAGTACAAAATCATTGCTATTACATTTTAACAAAAATTTGCCCAAATTGGTTGAAATATATATTTTATTGTGTAAAACAATTTATTTAATGTTTAGTATCTTCAGCAGAATGTTTATGTTATTTTTGGAAACTATTGCCATATTCATTTCCGACGAAAAGCAAAGTTCTTTAGATTTAACATATTTCTTTGTGTAACTGACGTCATATTCTCCATTTTCAGGATCATACTCGGTTATTAGTTGACTAAAACCTTTTTCACTGTGTCCCGTTTTGATGTGGACAGTGACAACATTTTTGAAAAAATCTAACCTTCCCTTTTTTTTACTTTGGGGTTATGAATACGGACATTTTAAGATGTAAATAATTACAAGAATTTTACAAAAAAATATTATTAAAACTTGCCAACCCATCTCTAAGCGCATTGTTATTTTACACACTTGTGTGAATTATCATCCAAATGATTAGATTAAAAACAATATTTTACTTCAAAACACCATAGAGCTTGCCAATCTAAAATTGGCTGCTTGATCGCTTTATCAATCATTGTAAAACTGATTTTATTATGTTAAAAGGATATGTTCCTTGTTGCACTGCTTGTTTCACTGTTACCCGCATATTACTGTACCCCTCACAACCCAACGTTAATAACGAAAAAAACAACAAATTTTTAATCTTAGTTAAAATAAAATAGTTTAAATGTTTGTACTCATAGTTGTGTTTTCACCAATTATATATAGTAAGTTCAAAACCAGTCCTCGCGTTGTTTTTATCTATACTGCATCGATTCATTTCAGAACTTGATGTTTGAAATTTGTATCACCATTCCTCATTCTCGAAGCAAAAATCGATTTCGCTGCGAGTTTTTGAACACAAAAAAAGCCCTTTCCGCGCTGGAGAGGTGAAAAAATAATTAAAGGCCGTGCCTTGGCTAAATTGAGTATCGATTACCAAGGACCCGTGGCGGACTGAATGGCGTAGTCAATATCTAAGTCAAAGAGTATAAAGGGTTAAGGGTATAATACACGTCAAAGAGCAAACAAGTGAGGAAAAGTTTAATTTGAATTGGGCTGAAAAAAAAACCAGTCACATGAAAAATACAAATAAAATATTCATATAATAAAACGTGTAATTCTTATGTACAATAATTGATGATTTTTATCGAAACTGGTATCGATCACTTTCGATAAACATTTCATATAAATTCAATTTCGTTTGGTGGTAGGTCATTTTGCGAGTACTCCCATAGCTAGCTACCGCCCTCAAGTAGCTGACCAGTTCCCAGCTGTCCTTAAGATTCAATAATTCTAGTTTAATCTTACCATCTTTAAACAAGTTTACTATCCTCAACCACATCATCACTTGCCAACAGATGAGATAGTGGGCTAAACCTTACTTTAAGCTCTGAAATAAAAATCCTAAATTTGAAGGTATAATAACTTGAAATCAAACAATGCAATGGCGTGCGTGTGTTATTTGACAGCAGGCGTTTAATGCAGCCGTTATTATCTCATACAAAATAAAATCAGTTTATATAAATATGATTTCTTGTCCCAATGGCGGTATATGTACGTCATTTTTAAATGACAGCACTGTCCACATTATTTTAGTAAAAATACTTCCTTATTAGTTTCTCAATTAAATTTCGCTATGACTTACAAACTGACAGATATTGCGAAACTATAATATTCCATCTGTAATTCTACAAAACTCCTGTTATGATTTTTGCAAAAACGATTTATGAAGGATGCATTTATTTTGAAATAATTAAAATCAATTTTATGATTAGTATATTGACATTACATTATTAGTATTTTTACATAACATTTTTTTCGACATTACATTACTATTTCACCACTAAAGCCAAATCAGCAAAACAAAGGTGGTGAATCCAATATAGATCTAATGAGCCGTACCATACTTCATCCGAGAGTTAGGGGGAACCCTTCAGGAATCACATTATGGTAGTTTGGGTTCGGCCGACACCGCCGCGCCGCCGGAACTACATTCAAATAAATCTAAATCACTGTCACAACGAATATCCTCACAAATTTACTTTAGCTCTACTCTCTGTTATCATATATCATATTGAGGTACTGCAACGAAAATTAATAGATTATAGGCAGTGAACTAGTTAGTAGATCGTTTCTGAATGCCTCCAATAAAAATATTGAATGAAAAATGACATTTTTAAATGTATAGAGCTTTAACAACCATTAATTATTATGAAAAGTTTAAGTATTCCTCGTGAATGTTACAAATTCTGCGACGTTTATTTTGGAATAAGATTAATTGAGCCGTAGCGACCGACGGAACGTGATTTTGCATAATGTCAATGTCAGAAAGTGTATAATGCCAGTCTTGTCTTACATTAAAGTGACCGATGTTAGCCAGTGATCTTGTATAAATTAAAAAAGATCATTGGATTTTAGCTTGTCAACAAAAGGTCAAAGTCAACATCATTTATTCAATAGCGTCTACGCGCTCATATGAAGTTCAATTACAAAATTTTACTATTAAATCATTCTACTGCCGTATCATGTTGACCACAGAAAATAATAGTATTTTATATCTCTATGATGTTGACAAAACTGAAATTACCTATAGAAGCGAGTAAAATTTGTACGCGAGAATTTCGAATTCAGTGAGTTTTCATTTCATACACAATACCTATTATATAGTTCTTGTCGGATAGACAATAACCGAACGTTTGCAAAGCGTTTGTGTTTTGTCATGTATAAAGTCTCTTGAATCTAGCCTAATTTCTAGGCTATTATGGCTATAATAGCCTAGAAATTAGATTTTTTCTAGGTGTATGGATGTTTGATAGTCTCTGCCGGGAGCTCGATCGCCAGTATCAAGCGGTTTCTTTGGAAATGAGTATGAGTATCGGTCACCGTTTCAGAAGAAATCTGAAACGGTGACTTCGTCCCCGTTAAATGGAGTGAACCGTAGACCTCCTGAATAGATCAAACGTTCAGCGGTTTTCCTAGCTTCTCTTTCAGTGATTCGCACTGTTTGACGGCTTCCAACACAACTGATACACAATTAGGTACCCACCTAAGTCTGGTCATATTATTCTTCGCTGCTACCTCCCATATCACTATTCATGCAGCGCGATGGACTGCTTGACAGCAGTGTGTTGGAAGAGCGTATTTTATTGCTGGAATCTCTTTCACAACCCAACGGCTGCAGTATGTACCTGCTGTCGCAGTCGTATCTAGCGGATGTGCGGGAGAGCTTGTTTTAGGGGAGGCAAAGTGTGAATCGGTACTTGCTGTTTAAGGGTTACGCGTTGCAATAGCTATTTAAAAAAAAATGTTTGTTGGTTTTTATCACCAACAAAAAAAAACTTCATTTCAAATTTGTATTATTTTTTGATTAACTTATAGGAAATGATACATAATGAAACAAATTTTCAGATTCCTCACTAGTTTAGTTTTTGAGATAATTCCAATATACAATAGATGGCCGTCAAATTTGGCATATTTAGACCATTTTAGTAAAAAATTGCTTTAATATGCCTAATTTGACGGCCGCCTATTGTTTTTAAATTTAGATAAAAATAATAAAAAATATTTACACTATACTCAACGAGCTCTAGAAGATGACACCTCGCATGCTATGCATTACATTTCTAGTATGTTATATATTCATCTTTGGGTTAACGTACTGCATACAAAATTTTAGGTTTGTTAATTGTTTACGATCTAGAAATCCGTAACATACGGACGGACGGACAGACATACACACAGACAACGGCGTCTCATCAATAGGCCTCTGTTTTGCCCTATGGGTACGGATCGAACGTTTTTGTAAAAACTTATTGTTCGCAAATACCCGCACCGGATTCTATGACAACCTTAACTTTAAGTTTCTGAAAATATTATTTATAATTAAAACTAAACAGATTGCAGATTGTATAAAATAGATATTCGTTACTGCATACATTGCGTTGATGCAAATTGAAAAACTTCCTTACAGTGTAAAATGAATAGAATTAATTACAGTCAGCTTAACGTCCGGTGAGTTTGCGAACTATTTAAAATTTAAATGTGAGGATATGGTGCTGACGTTGTCATGTGTATTTTAGTAAAGTCAACGTTACTTTTGAAATTGACTTTTTATTTATATTCATAATTATTTTGAGTAAAGTAAGGCTGTGGCTTGAGTTTATACTCAAAAAGTGTTTGGATTAAAGTAAGGCTCTGACTTGAGCGAGTCAACTACCCGTTTAATAGTCATTCCCAGAATATTTTTTCTTTATTAATAAGCAGTTTACTGCGGCACTAGCAAATAATATTTAAAGTATCTTTTATTGGTTCATAGGAGTAAAAACTGGGTCAACTATGTACTTAGGCGCGTTTTAGTTTTTAAAACCGCGTTTCTAAAGAATATAATCTCGGAAGGTTACAGTTATTGTTCGCAAATACCCACACCGGATTATTTAAAAACCCTTACTGGTTTAGTTCCAAAATTTAAATTATAATTCAAACAAAACAGATTGCGGATTGCATAATGTAATTATTCGTTGCTGCATGCTTTGCGTTGATAAAAATTAAAAAAACTTCTTTTACAGTGCAAAGTTAACAGAATTAATTACAGTCAGCTTACCGTCCGGTGAGCTTGCAAACTATTTAAAATTTAGATGTGAGAATATGGTGCTGAACTTCTCATGTGTATTTTAGTCAACGTTACTTTTGAAATTCACTTGTTAAATGTTATTCCAAATATTCATTAGGTATTTGGAGGAACTTTAGTATTAGAGCAGGATTCAAAAGATATTTGGATAAGTGATTCGCAGAATCACTTATTTTGGGTTATAACTTTGTTGGGTTATAGCTTTTTGACCTTATTCCTGCGTCAAAATTTTACCACCGCACATCTCGACACCGTCAAAAGTCCCATCCCCACATCCAGCAAGTATGGACATCACACACTGTTCGCTTGTGTCGCTCCTTTCTTCCGCGTACTTGTGGGATGTGGAACGACCTTCCTCCGGAGGTCTTTCCGCGAGGCTACGACATGGACCATTTTAAAAGGGTAATCTACAAATTCCTCTCGGAGCAGGCAACGCTTCGGCAGCGCAGCTAGTGTTGCAGATGTCCATAGGCGGCGGTTACGTTTACCATCAGGCGGGCCGTCTGCTAGTTTGTCACCCATAATATAAAAAAACGCGCTTAAAATTAATATAATCTCGGTAAAGTGGTCTCTTTAGCAAGAAGTGCCAGATACTGTCTCCAAGCTGTAATGTGCACACACAACTGCTTGGTTTATGCGTGAAGGACATTGTAGAATGTGAAATTACTGGGAGAACGAGACATATGAACTAACGTCTCGGAGAGACAAGCGCAGTGCAGTGTCAAGCAGAATGGGAACGGTGTTACTGCTACTGTAATGACGCTTTCAGGCCGGTGACTTGTCCTTCTCGTTACTTCAAGATATTAAAGAAAAGTAAGATTCGGAAAAAAACTTTTAAAAAAAATATTCATATCGAAACTTAGGCTATACATACATATTAATATAATTGACATATAGCTAGGTACAAATTGCATGTGTTAACAAGTATCCCTGAATCCCAGACCTGTATTATCGAGAATCATTCGAGTGTCCAAAGTAGTGGAGTGCAAACTGAGAATAGGCTGAATTAATATTCATGTACTTAGAACTAATTTCATACGACGGAATCGATACTCATGCTCTCGATTGATATAGATAATTTCGGGGAAAGCGCGACTACAGCTTCAAATATATATAATCTAGATATGATACAATGACAATTTGGGTTATTCACTAATAAATTGTTTGAACAGACTACTGTCTGTACGAGAAAATAGGACCCTATTACTAAGCCCACGATGTCCGTCCTTTTGAAGGGATTATGGTAGGCAGTTGACGTTTTTACCAAACCTGTGTTATAGAGGAATGTCTACCAAATAATAACAAAAGCAAACGTAAAAAATAACGGAGAATCTCAAAACAAGAAGCTTGTGCTTGTATTTTTTTTTTATTTTGTTACCAACAGTGTCATGCTTGGTGCGATGATAGTGGAAACTCTAAAATAAAATAACAAATAAATGCAATACGGACTTCCGTTATGTATTTCGAGCTGAATGAAAATAACGATTTTGTTTGGTAAATAGTTATTAAAAAAGTAATAAAACGGTATGGTGTGCGATTTAGACTCGTAGGAACTTAATTATTTTTTTCTATTTTGGCACTGTCATTCGTTTGCATATTATACATTACAAACCTTTTAAATCCTTAAAACTTCCACAATATAATACTGAAATAAAATAAAGAGCATTATTGTTGACAGCGCTGAAGATATCTCGCGTTATTATTAATTACAATATATTACACGCACAGACTCTGGCTTCTAAAGACGTGTCACAACTTTATTTGATAAGGGTCCTTTCCATTAACAACACTATAAACGTATACTTCGGTTTCATCGTCTTTGAAAAACGTAGGTAGGTACATACTGAATTTGTTAACTATATTTCTATTCAAGTAAGTAGGTAGGTAGTATTTTCCTTTAGCCTCTTCGCCTGCGTTTGAATTGGTTTTATCGTACTTTTTCGCGAATAAGTTAAAAATCGAGTAAGAAAGTATTTCTATCTGTTAATCCAGGACCTAAAAAATTGGGGTGTTATTTAGGTAACCACATATGAAACAACTCGTTTATTGAATTAACATTCTGTATATTACTATTCAGTATATTTGTTGAATAAACAGGAGTTTGTTTTATTTAACATTACATCTTGCATGACAATGATACTGAATGATATCTCATTTTAATTAAAGAAACACATCATAACAAATAATTTAAATATGAATGTTTAAATTTATAACGACATTGCCACATTTTTTTTAATCAAAATTTTATTAAATCACGTCAAAAACTGCTCTGTTAGCGAAAATATATATTTTTAGCGCTTCAGCGACAGCTGCTGAAACACGCTCACTCAGCTCGCGCGTTTTTGTGGTCACCAGTAACCTAATTCCTGAATAATTGAATCCTTCGCTTGTTCAGGATTCAAAATCAGCACTCGCAGCAAAAAACGATTTTGCTCTGATGTTGCACAAATAACTATTACCTATATATTATTTAGACAATGGCTGTAAATGCCAATTATATATTATGACACAATTATCTAGGTTTTAATTTTTTTTGTGTATTAAATATATTTCAAAGATTTATAGTAGTAGTAAAGCAAATTAACTCATTCAAGTAGTTCTTTACGACATTACTATATTTCAAACATAACCCATTTCATTTCCTACCTTTTACTACCTAGATTTTTTTTAACGAAACTAAAATTCTACGTAACAAATGTGATAAACGTCTTTAAAGAATTTTATCTGAAAACTAAATTAACTTTACTTACGTAATTAGATTCGAGCAGTATCGAAGTATACGCCATCAACAAGATGAAGAACCAGACGGTTAAGAAACGTTCATATATAAAAACTAGGGAAAAAGACAAAATAATAAAGAAGTTGTATTCTCCTTCGTAAAGACCAACTTTGAGTCAGTCCGCAACATACGAATAGCATATAAATTGTACCTAATAAATAATATTTTTTTTCTGTATTAGACGACCTAGCTCCAAATACATTTACCTTATTTATCGGCAACAATAAATTAGAAGTCAATCAACAAATTAAGACAAGATTCAGTTTCCCATTCCCATACAGTAACATTTTGTAAAGTTTTATTAAGTTAGTATTTTTAATTCAGTAAAATATATTAGGGAATGGAAAGGCTGGGAAGGGAAACGTACATTAAAAAGGGAAAAATAGCTAGTTGAAAAAGGCGGAGCTGATGTTATAAAACTGTTACACAAATCTGAATCAGGTAAAACCAACGAGGCAGAAGAAGAGGACGAATAATAGAAGATTATTTTTTACATGCTATAAAAAGTAAAAATAAAAGTATTTTATAATATGATATGATTTTACTAATATTTTAATGACCGTTGTAATGTTAATGTATGACTTAACACTATAGTATTATACTACTATTATAAAAGTACTAGTATTGATTTACTTCCGTCTAATGCAAGGCATTTCAATATAATATTAATATAATAATTCAATATTTTTTTGGTTTTTAAATGGACATATTATGGTTTAATAACTGAAGTAAATTATTATTATAGTCTTTAAGTGTTTTATTATATTTGTATTGCAGAAAATAGAATCAACATTTCAAATATAAAGTTGTAATAATGGTTCACTCACACATTACATAGTTAATACTAAGTTTTGTTGACATGGTCAGATTCAGCCAACAAATAACTATATTTATACCTTAAAACATTGTTTTATAAGTACAGCATTAAAATTCAACACGAGTGACCTTTACCCCAATTTAATTTGTAATTTGTACACTAGGTTAGACCTACGTCCTAAAACTCTAGCACAAAGTAGTTTTTGAAGGGTTTAAAATAAAATTTGGCTTGTAAAGGAATAACTTAATCTGTGTAATGACTAAGATGAAGCATTTATTTAGATATTACATGAATGTACAACTAATTCTAAAAATAATTGCCCTAGATTAAATTAAACTCAATTTGATAATAACAATTATGGATTTCCGCAAAGTAACGCCTGAATCTATTCATTGAACTCAATTTACTACAAATAAAAAATATATGTGCAAAAGATGAATATTTTTTAACTTTGCTTATCCTAATAACATGTGTTTTTTAATAAACGCCTGTTGAGCTCTGAGGTATCGATATATACTATTGTAATTTAGTAATGGTAGTCACTATTGTTACCTTCGTTTTCTATTTATATATTTTTTCAAAAATTAAAGTATATTTTTAGTATAAGTCGTAAATAGTATCTTATACCCGTTGTTCTCGCAGTGGCTCTATAATTTTTGTTTGCTGAACGTGGCAGTACAATGTAGTATATTTCAGTATTAAAATTTGTAATTGACGTTCGTAAGAACGTTGTAGACGCCTAAATTGAATAAATTATTTTTACTTTGACTTTGACCATAATTGAAATTTTGATAAAATGTAATCCCTAATCATTTTCAAAATTTACAATTTAAATAGGGTTGTCTGGGACGAGGTCGTAAAACGTGAAACTAGTTTTACATATTATGTTCCAAGCAGAGATTAATCGTTCTAAGTATTTCATACAACTAATAAAGCATAGGGATTTTCTAATGCCTATTATTTGCTCGCTTTTTGTTTTTCGTATAAATAAGCGCACATTTGGATTGTGCTAAATTTTATTCATTCGTGCTAAATTATGTAGGAGTAATATAAAGCCGTAACGAGTGCGCTTATTGAAGACTAATGGTTCTCTTAGGTGCTCGCCCCACATCGCGCAATATTAGCATTTAAAAAGAAAAAATATACATAAAACGTTTACTTAGCAAGCGTCCCGTTCATTTCAAGTTGTTTTCCCTCAATGTCGAGAAACGAAATGAAATTGGTTTTAGAAGTTTCATAAAGCCCTGGATAAACATTTTTGTTAGACATTTCACTTGAAGAAATTATAAGATTCTTTTATTTTATGACTCGGAAAACGAATCTTTTAAATCAGAACACGCGTGATACAATACCAAAGTAGGTATTTTTACACGTTTATCTACATCTACACTAATATTATTAAGAGGCAACATTTGTGTTTTTGTATGCAACGAATAAACTTAAAAACTACATTACCAATTTGAAAAATTATCGCACCATTAGAATCCTACCTACATTATACTTAATGAACACAGGCTATAGAATATTTTCAAATACCTAAGTTGTTTTTTGTTTAATACTTGTGCAAAGCCGGGACTAGCCGCTAGTTGATTTATATTTTGCTAGTTTCCCTTACATCTGCTACTTGATTATATAGCACTCCTTTGAAAATTACTTAGTGAATCGGTAAACCTATATGAAGTATCTTTGTACCCACATTTCCATAAAATTCTTTCAGCTGTTTCGAAGCTCGGCAATCATAACACACAAACATTAACATATAGAAAGAGTATATTATGGTGATTAGTTGAGGATGTTTGTACATCATCAACAACTGGAAGACATCCACCGTGAAGAGAAAAGGTTTCCCCCATTTGGTATAATGCCCACGCTCAGGCGTCTTGGATCGCCGTGGATGATGGCAGTTCTTCAGAAGGTGCTGCTAGCCATGTTTTGATGCTTTCCCTGCAGGGGTGCAAATGTAACCCAATGCTGCATGTTTACGCACATATGTACCTACAAGAATATTTTTATCTGTTTAATAACAGAGTTACCATTTCGCCTTTCGTCATATAAAAAAATCGAAGCCACATTAGCAAGTGCCAATAAAATCTCATAGATTCCAATTTATTTGGCTCCCAAAAGTACATAAAGTAACTTAATATTTCAGATATCGAAGCTTTGTGTCAATTGTCGAATAGTTCAGTCTAATTAAGATTACGTACCTCTTTTGAAAATCTATAAGAGGAAAGCGAAACGGAAAAAAAGGAAGCGTGCATTTGAAAGCGGCGCTTTAATATGCACGCTTTGATAAGCTTCGCCTTTATGCAGCCTGGGTTCTAACAGAGCCGAACTAGGTCACCGACGCCAAGGCTTGCTATTCACTACACTGCTCAATTTCTGGAATTTCCCCCACACTTCAAGCTTGGAATTTCTGATGATACACGGATATAGGTATTTTATCGGTTTATATACTGAATGAATTCGACTTCTGTATGGTGTATTATTTCCACATTAAATCAGTGTTCGTGATACTCTTTCAGCACTTATTTCACTTGTGTGAGGTCCGTACTGCATATGTGATTTTTTACAAAACAAGCACGTGTTTAAAATGAATAAAATGTACGTTTTGGCTTCCATTGTTATAGTTGATTGTATTTATAACCTTGTTTCGGATTGCTCTCGTTGGTAGTTTATCTAACATATAGTTTATAATAGCTATGGACTGCAGGGCCGCAGATCCGCGGTTCACCTCACCGCTGGCTTGAGCTTCAGCGTACGCTGGAAGGGCATTTTGCGAATGCTCGCCTGGCACCTGACAGTGTGTTTCGGCAACGATCCTTGAGAGCCAGTAAGAAATTACAGGTACATAAGACTTAGCAACTGTTTATCTCAGGGTGATGGGCGCAGTGCAGTCAATTACTGTAACGAAATGCATCTGTTGTAGGCAGATTTTACCGCTAAACATCAGGTGAGCATCGTGCATTCCGTCACAATCAGATAAAAAAATATACTGATGTTAGACACGGACGTATACCAGGTTGTAGATACACGCTGTAATTATAGTGCAGCGCTGTACTTAACTTACTATGTGTTGAGGCACAGTTGTTATAGTAGATAATGATGTTATTTGATCTGTGTAATTGTGTTTCTGTTCATAACATAATGCTATATTATGTGTAGTTGTGTACTGTACAGAGGGCACACATGAATTCACCTACATTAAGTTATGATAATTAATTATTATTGATGAGTATATGTTATAAAACTATAATTGAAATTCACATAAATAGGTATGTATTTTGTTAAAAGGTGTGTGTTCTTTAAAGTGAAAAATAGAAAGACAATTCACGAAATCGACATGTTGCATGCACCTTTTTTTTCCTCCAAACGACTGAGATGATTCAATTATTTTTTGGCATTGATATATCATAAAAGAGGATATACAATTTATTTAATTTTACTAAACATATTTTATATCTAGGCTCCTTTTATTCATGTAAAAAGCTTTTCAAATTTAATAATACTAATTGAGAATGTTTCTCAATTGTGCGCTAGAAGAATTGAGACCCCCAGGATGCTTCGTGCAGAATCGAAATGCGTCGAAAATTCTTCTGGATTGGCTACGTGGCGTTTACGACGTCACGTCGGCCTTATAGGAAAATTAGGCGGAATTGTCCTTAGACATATTTTAATATTTTTAAGTGTATTTTAATATTTATCTAAAATATTAATTTAATGTTATCTTAAAATATTTGTTATTATTCAATATGGATTTCCGCAAAGTAACGCCTGCTTCTATTAATTTAGTTTTCATTATTTGTTTGGTAGTCAAATGGCAGTAATACCCGTATTACTGCCATTTGACTACCAAACAGAGTTTTGAAGCGCTAGTAGCGAAGTTTGCTTAGCCATTCTGAATCGATCAGCAAAGTTAAGCAACGTCCGCCGCGGTCAGGAGTTGGATGGGTGACCGCTGGTGACATTACTACTGAGCGCTTCCGTGCTTCGGAGGGCACGTTAAGCCGTCGGTCCCGGTTGTTGTCTTAGAATGGCAGTCGTTATGCATGGTGGTAGGGCACTTTGCGAATGCCCGCCTGGCTAGCTACCACCCTCAAGTTCAAAATCTGTCGCCAAGCACCTAACGGTGTATTCCGGCAGCCATCCTTGAGGGTCAGTAATTCTAGGTTAGCCTGAACAACATCTTCGACCACATCATCACTTACCATCAGGTGAGATAGTGGTCAAAGGCTAACCTATCAGGCATAAAAAAAAAAATACAAATTAGGCAGGCCCCGGCCTTTTCTTGATATTCAGGGTCACATTCTACTTCGCACTACCACAATATGAAACCAGCTACCAGGTGAAGTATTTCTGAACAGATACCACTTCAAGAAGAGAACGTACTCTCTCCTCAAAGGCTGGCAACGCATTTTCGGACCTCTGGTGTTGCGGATGTGCGTGGGCGCCGATGATTACTTACCACCAGGTAAGCCGCATGCTCGTTGGCCCCCCTATCCCATTAAAATAAAAACATTTTCCTAACAAATAATTATTTGCCTTTAAACCAATTATAGGAGCGTGAATATAGCTGGCCTACATTTTTATAAAAAATAAATAATCGGTTTAGTTTTGTAGGAGAAAACAGGGAGTACAAAACCTCGATTTCAAAAGTTTCTTAATTTTAGGTACTCGCACGTATTGATACTTCCTAAAAAGGTAATATTACTCTACCAAGGCATTGTGTATATTATTTGAAAAATTACTTGACAAAGTTGTGTATTTATCGTAAAGATTTAAGCACCTAACGGTGTGTTCCGGCAGCTGTCCTTGAGAGCCAGTAACTCTAGGTTAGTCTGAACAACATCCTCGACCACATCATCACTTACCATCAGGTGAGATAGTGGTCAAAGGCTAACCTATCAGGCATAAAAAAAAAAAAAAAAAAATGATAATGAGAAAAAACTAAAACGAAATCCTTTTGAGATGATTAACATTTACTATATTCATTGCAAGTTTTATACAAATAAAGAGACCTAGAGTATTCTTTTCTCTAATTTCAATCAAAATCTTAAATTGGGCGAGTAGCTGGACTAGATTGGAATTTTCACTGTGGTGAAATGCTAAACTCTCAGTGATAAAAAGTGATTTATATTTATATAGTAACTTCGAAACTAGTTATGAATGAAACACTGCTAAGCCAGCGTAAATTATTATATGTTCTATGCCAGAGTTACTAAACTGACGTATCCTAAAATAAAATTAGGTAAGCAATATCTCATATTTTTATAATATTTGATAGTTAATGTACTACGAGCATTTGTTTTGTGATAATTAATCGAGTGAAGCGAGATGTTTACGGAGAAATGATTTAATGTTTATTGTCATATATAAAGAGGCTAATTTAACAATTTAAGTAAGTAACTAATATCTAAAACCTATGAATTTAAGGTAGGTAATTAGGAATGTATATATTTTTTAAAGCTGACAGACTAGCCTTTGACCACTATCTCACTTGATGGTAAGTGATGATGTGGTCCAAGATGATGTTTAGGCTAGCCTAGAATTACAGGCTTAATGTAAGTTTGAAACAGGAGGCTGAGTATATTCAAAGTGTTGTATATGTTGTTTTTCGACGACAACTTTCTAACATTTAACGTCTAATGCAAATTGAAATTTTCAAAGTGATAGATATGGGCCAGGTTATTTATGAAAGCTTATGAAAAATCAACGGAAAGTCTACATTTAAGGCAAAGTACTTGTTATATATATGCAATAACTTGAAAGTTTATGTGCAATGAGAATTCGTAGCACATAAACTTTCGCGTTTTTCAGTACGAAGTATCGTAGCTATTCAGCTACGATAGTCTCAAAATTATTAAAAACAGCTAAGCCAAGGTTTTAAACAGGCATATTCGAAATATCTTTATGGGTACCTATTTAGTAGAATAATTTTAATATTTTTTATTTGCATTAATTATCTTATTCGATATGTAAGTGATTTGAAATGGAATAGTTATGAGTCATTCGGCAAGTTCTAAACTGAAGATACTCATACATTATTGCTAATTTTTTATGACAAACAATTTTTTTTCCTAGTTTACATGCTACGAAAATGTCTACGAGTAGTAAATAAAAGCAGGCTTGCTACGCTGTATTTTGTCTTAGACACAGTATTGTATAGTTATATAATAACATGGTTATAAAATATTATTAAATTGATCTGACAAAATACGAAATCAAAATACAAATACTCACATTTTTGTAGCACTAATTTAAACGGCGTTTCATGTTTAGATTTTCAAATCTTTTCAAGCGAAATCTCTTAATTCTGGAAGTCATTGTACCATTATCTCAAAACAGCAAACTGGTTTTACAAGCACGCTGATTAATAATAGCTGTATGTAGACACATATGACATCAAATATTTATTTTAATAAAACGTGTGTGCCAACCCGCGCGAGCGGAATCACTACAAAGCAAACACATCGTGTGTTTCAAACCGTATGTGGTATAAACACACGAACTGGGGAACGAAACAAATCGTAACATAATGGAGAACAGCTTGTTGTTGCTTGAGTGTGTAATTTATGAAATAAAACACAAATGAAATTATTATTCATTAAAACTCATAAAACGAGCTCTTACGCTAAAAACATTAAACAATAATTTATCTTAATTGTTGTAAGTTTACTTCATGAAAAACTGAGTTCTACGGCCACAAAAACAGCCAATTAATAATATAACAAAACACTAGCTGTCTTTAAAGTGTATGTTATCTACAACGTTTGGAAACCTGTATCCGAAGGAGTACTGTATCTATTAAATGTAGACGATAGTTATACCTGTTTAATGCACGACCTGATTATGCTACGGTGACATTACGCTAGGATAATGATTAAAACACACCGCATGACGTCGCAAAGCTGTTTGCTTCAAACGTTGTTTGTCTGAAAGCGCATGTGTGCGGAACCGTGCTATATTGTTTTGAGTGGAAAGAAAGACGTTTCCGCTCGGTAGAGCGTTAATTCATTGCACAGGAAGCGCTAGTGAGGCGACGTTTCCACCTGCTCGCTCGATAAGCACACACGGATCGAGACGGTACAACGATAGTTATTATCTACTTGGAGGTACGTAGGTATATTTTATATAGGTATCTTTGGGTTATTGACCACGCCAATAAATGCTTTGTTTTTGTCAAGGAAAAGACTCCAATTTGTAATGTTTACAAAAAATAATTAAATAAAAGTAAAAATAAATAGTAACTGTATCGTGCTAATACATGAAGGAGAAGGTTTATTTGCAATTCGTCAAAGTTCTTATTTGAGTTTTATTTCATCCAATGTGCATTTCATCTAGTAACCATATCGTCAATTAGGTATTTTATCCGACACGCTTTTTGTCAGGTACGCATTGAGTCCAATATGATTTTTGTCCTACTACTTCTAGAATCCATTTTGTTCAGGACACATTTCGTCACGCACGAATTTAGTATATTATATATTTCATATAACGCTCGTTCAGCACCACTACTGCGATTTGACGAAACGTGATTTGGACACGAACGGGTTGTATGAATTTCAGTTTAGACAAACTCTGATATATATGTTGTTTTTCGACCTAGCTGTGATTTGGACAAACCGCGACTAAGACAAGTTGCAAATTGGACGTGCTGCGATTAATATGGGCGGTGTTTTGGATGAACTGTGATGAAGGCGACCTGTTTTTGTGAATTTGACGTATTGCGTAATAGACGAATGCCGATAAGGACGAAATGCAATATGGGCGAACTGCTAACCAATCCATTTTAGGGTAAGTGACACTTCACATTACATTACATCAAATTTTGAAAGTCTTATATATGTCAAAATGAATGCATTATTATATTAGAGTTTAAAATGACTTATAATATTGCTACATATTTCATCAAATTGAAACTATACCGCATTATTCCCTGCATACAAATTATTACTAAATGCTTGTTCCGTAACAATACCATAAAAACACTCTATGCCTATCTTATGATTCCTCTAATTAATTATTTTATTTAATGGCATCTGTGATTTTTACAAAATGATGCTTTAACAACATTTCATGACAATATAACGACATTTAATCTCATCGGGTAAGATAGTACCCATCCTATAAAAAATAAAATATACATATATAGTAACGTTCAAAAATTTTTATTTTGCGCTAAACCCTTAATATAATGTGATTGTTTTAACGAAAACTCGAGTTTACATAAGTAATAAGATATTTTTCTACCCTCCAGCATGAAAAGGGCGGATTTGGTGTTCATAAACTCGTAGCGTAATTGATTTTTGCTGGCAGCATTATAAAATGTTATTCACAAACAAGAGTGTTACGTGTAAAACTTAAAATCTTTCACTGTGCTCAGTGTATATTATAGAATAATTCGCTACGTTTAATTCTAGACTACTCTTTAATAGCTTTGGACTTAAAGTCGGAAAGAAATAATTAACAGTTTTGCAGCTGCTGGAAATGGAACACACCAATAGAAGCTTGGCAACTTAGCCTTCCCAGTGGTACTCGGACCTAACCAAGCGCGCATTTGCACAATGCCCTGCAAACATGTAAACTTGTGCATTTTTAAATTCCCCACCGATTGCCTCCCAAAAGAACGGCTCTAAAAATAACATAGCTGCTCAGTCACTTTAATAATAGATCCTTAGTTCGAAAAGCTGATCGTAGCCGTCTATAGAAATACTGTCCTATTAAACTAAAAGAAGGATAAAAGTTTCATTAATCTATTTTCTTATAATAGCTGCTCTTCTTACATTCACAAGAGCTACGGTACGGCAAAAATAGGAGGCGCGAATACCTACTTTATATTCATTTATTTTGGAAGGTGAGCTGACGATTAGAAATTTACAAGCCTGCTTTATTAAAAACAAAAACAAAAATAGGTCTTAAGCTTTCATGGAATTACGAATCCTAGAATGTCGACCTGTGACTACTGCAAAGAATTTTAATTAAGGGATGTAGCCGTAATATAATCAGAACAGCGATCCAACTTTAATGTGGCCGGGACTTTTATTGTAATTCCTGGAGGAAACATTATAAAGACGTGACCGTCGCTCGTGCCACCGCCGCCTTATAGTAATTATGTATAAGCACACCTATAAGTAAAAGGTAGCGCATACTTATTTGAGTTAACTATATGATACAGTCAATCATTAGGAATGCAGTGACCTGAATACTACTACGCTACTTGTAATTGCTATGTTTTTTTAATGCCATAAATTAGCCTTTGACCCCAATCTCACCTGATGGTAAGTAATGATGCTGTTGAAGAAAAATTATATCCTAAAATGGGAATAGGCAATCGTCATCATGTACAGCTGCCAAAACACACTGTTAGGGGTTTGAACGATAGTGGCTAGCTATAGCCAGGCGCGTTTTTGCAAAATACCCAACCACCGTCCAAAGACCTAAAATCTATAGAAAGTTGCCTGACGTTTTTAATGTTACTGTACTGTATCAGCCCGATTGTCCACTGACAAACAAAGCGTTCCCTATCAAAGGGAGTTTTTCCTTAATCCCCACGCTTTGCAGCGCTGTCTTGGGGATCGCAGAATGAGATAGCGGTGCCTCAGAAGGCGCTGCGGCCCACCTTCGGTTTGTCGCCTCTTACGATACCCACGGGATGAGATAGGGGAGTGACATTCTAGCCCGGCACCCCACGTGCAAAAACGGGTTTAAATGTGCATAATAATAAATGTATACAGGAAATTAATTTAATAAATAATATTTTAAGAAACCTCATGCCCGATTGCAATACATTTTTATTATACTCGTAGTTAAATTACCTAACCTGTTTGCGAAGTATTAGATTGGGAGGCACGTTTTCAGGAAGCTTGCTTAGTATACTTCTCTGAAAACATTTCCATGACAGAACGTTCGTAATCATCAATCAACGACTTCAACGAGGTAGGCACGGGAAATGTGAAATTCTTTTTCGTTAATGGCTTATACACATCGTATCGAATTTAATTTTCCTACGAATTTCGTGGAAATCGCTTTTAGTGTTTTTGATGCTTGTGTTACTCTATTTGTGTATTTTTTACTGTGAATCGAGTGAGTAATTTATTTCGTTTCTATACATATTGGGCTTGGGTTTTAATGAAATATCCTTATTAGACATTAGTACTGAAGTAATTATTGTCTTCAGTTTAATGTTTTACATAGCTACACAAACAACATTACGCGACGCACAGGTATTTATTCGAAGGCGGCGTAGTAGACAAAGAACCAACTGTTTGTCATATAATATTTATTTCTATGGTAATCGTTATAAATATTTATATCAGCACTATTTTAATTCCCCGAAAGGGTAGGCAATACACAAAAATACAAATATATATATACTGTAACTGTATTAGCCGGATTGTTCACTGCTGATCACAGCCTCTTTCGTTTCCATCAGACGTGCACCATCTTTAAATGTATTTAAGGACTAAATAAAAAAGTTTTACTTATCAAATATCACACTGTAAGCACCCGTTATTGTCATTTTGCTTATAAATTGGAATATCTTTACTATATTACCATAATATCTGTTGTATATATATATATATATATATATAAGATAAATAGATAGTTCCTCAGAAGGCGCTGCTGCCCACCAACTGGTATTTTACCTTAGTCGCCTCTTACGACACTCATGGGAAGAGGTAAGGGGGAGTGACATTATAGCTCTGCAACCCACGGGCATATGTATTTATATACAGGGCGTCCAACTATGTATTTATATACAGTGCGTCCAACGGCTATGCCACACGGAGTGAATGTATCTTAAATATTGAAGAATTCTATGACATAAGACATCATTTTTTGTAATATGTAACGGACGGCATTCCTAGAATTTTTAAATATTAACTGCGTCAATCAGGAATCGGACCCACTCGAAAAGGTAAAACAAGTAAAATTTTAACAAATTACAACCGAGTTCAAACATTACCCAATATTAGGGATAACTCAAATAATACTCGTCAGATCTCATTCTGGGACAACATGACAAGCCCCAGCTTTCGAATAGAAATAAAACATCAAAATGGGTGCACCCTAAACCCGGTAAAACATACATAAAAACAGTAAAATAATAACCTATTTTTGAAGTGGGTTGAAAAGAAATATGTATTTTATGATAACGGTCAAAATGATTAATAATGATTATTTCTCGCTAAAAACATAGCACCTTAAATTAAAGAATGATCTTGACATTTTACATTAAATGTTGTGCAAGAAAAATAGTCTGTTTTCTGACTAAACATGCATAAATGACTTCCTTATTTAATTTAATTTATAATACGAAAAAGGAACGCAAAGATAAGTATATCTTCAAAGAGTGAACAGCGAGACTGAATAATACAGAATCACTTTTTTCTAAATTAAAATGTTTGTACAAACAATATAAACTGTTAAGTTGCATGTTCTTTATTTTATTTAAGACTAGCTTTCCGGGCGCGGCTCCGCCCGCGCATATGTCGGTTATCGCGCAAAAACATTAACCTCTTTTTGCGCAGTTGGATAAAAACTATCCTATGTTTTTTCCCGGGTCTCAAACTATTTCCATACCAAGTTTCATTCAAATCGGTCCCGTAGTTTTGGCGTGAAAGCGTAACAGACAGACAGAGTTACTTTCGCATTTATAATATTATTATAGTACTGATGCTATGTTACCAAGAAAAAAATATCCTCATGATTAAACCATTCGACGGTTATCATTAAATACTAACATGTTTTTTTCTTCATATTTCGGGCGAGTTAAATTCCCATTCGAGATAAGCGATTTAAAAAAAAATCTGCGTAAGTGAGCTTACATGTTGAAAATTCTGATTTTAAGAAATATCCTATATTTAATATTTAATGTACTTACCCTCCGCATAACTGTGGGACGTCCTTTATATAATTTATACACAATATACACATAATTGGTAAGTACTCATGATTATTTGTATGTGGTGGAAAGAGAGTAAATCGTTTATATATTAACGATAAACTTTTAAATCTGCATTGGATCATTCGTCTTGCTATAATCATAAACAAATAAGACGTCAAGCAAATATAAAACAAATTGTATAAAATGAACTCACCTTCTTCATAAACGACATAACGTTCGTGGGCAACATGGTGGCGGTTTATTTGTCGTCGCGGCACTTCACAATCACATCATCACAGTACACTGAGCACGCGAGCACTGCACTGTACGAACACAGGAGCACGGCACGGGCACGAGAACGGGTACGGACACGGGCCTAGTCCGGAATCAACACACTACCGCGGAAACACGACATGTTCACAACTGTCGAAGTAAGAAACCACTTCACTTGTCAGTCCTCCAGAGGAAATACCTGAAACAAATAATAAATATGATAAGTACATTGAATTGGGTATTTGCACACTAAAAATAAATCAAGGAGTGAAATGTTTTCATCCAGAAACTTCTGAGAGAAATAAAATGTAAGGAGGTGGGTAATACCGTATTGACTTGTTCGCGAGTCCCCAGCCACCGCCGCCGCGGCAGAGATGCGGAGGCAGAATGAGGCTATACTCGTAAGCATAGCATTCAACAGGTATACTTATATCTATTTACTTACCTTATTGTATTTTTATCTAAGTTGTTTTTACTGTAGGCGTTTAAGCTTCTCTAAGTGCTTATTCCTCGTATCGTATCAATTTTATTATTTATACCACCCATTGTGATTCAGAAATAAAATCGTACGTCGCTTGGCTGAATTTGGCCCATGTGACCTATATTTAGCATGACAAGTTATACCGTTTCATGGCCAATATATAGGTACTGTGATGCTAAATAATAACAAATGTTTTAAAATATTTTTAAAACGTTGATTATTTTTTCATATGAATTTCCGCAAAGTCTGAATCTATTAATTAATGTGATGCTATTTCACAACTGTATGTAAGTTGATTAATCTACGCTATGTAAGAATATTTTTTTCCTCAGAGGTTTTTCAGCTCCATCTAAGTGCAGGTACACACCCACACGATCACATAGTGTGATAAAAGTGTGATGACTGGGATGTGCGAAGTATTTTTATATTTTTTACAATATTAATTCAATGCCCTTTAATCAAAATAATCACAAAACAATTATTACAATTACAATCATTATTAAAAAAACCCTTTAATAATGATTGTAAGATAGAGATAGAGTCTATCACTAAAAATGTTTAACCAACTTATAACCGTGGCATCGCCAGCGTCAGTCATTAGGATACAATAATGTAGTATTATTTATAATATACTTTAAGCTTGATATATGTTATTGCCTAGTTATCTACTACACAAACCCAGAAAATAGAACTTTATTTCGTTACCCATTTCTGTATACTTAACTACGAGCTTGTTTAACGTTGTAACGAAAATGTATTTGATTTTCATCTCCAGTGTAGAACATCAACACAATTACAAAATTACAATTTTACGATGGTTGCATGAAGAACGAGAGCAAGAATTACAGTTATGTGTCCTTGTGTCATGTTAGCTAAATTGGTTAGAGCATACCCCGGCTAAAGGGGTGGATGAACGCGGGTTCGAATCCCGCACATGACTATAATTTGTTCTCTCGTAAATTTGTAATTTTGTAATGTAATTCGCCTAGCAGGCGTCATTGCAAACTTAACAATATTAAAAAAAAACATCAACACAAATTATCCACGCCGGCGTAGAGACTATCTGGTGTAAATCAGCGAGTAGAGATACCTATATACTGGGCGGGGACTATGGTATTATTGCCAATAGTCTACTCTTTTCTATGAGAACTTATAATGTAGGCATCTAGATTTTTTTCTAGATCGAGGTTCAGGTTAGCTCCATCGTTGGCCACAATGTCGTCGCCTCCAACAGGTCAGATGGCAGCTAAATGTATGTATGCTTACCTCGTTATTCATAATCGTCGTAAAGGAAAACTCTTCTGCGCAGTATTAATTACTTGAGATAAACCTACAAAGTCATGAAACAATTATAAATGATTGTAATAATAATTAAAAGTGAGGTATTATTTTCATTTAAGCCCGAGTCGAGTTCCAGTACAACAAATCGTGTCAAAAGGGAATTGCTATCATCATAGTCGTATATAGTAGGAAAATCGTAGATATATCTCCAAAAACTTCCTACGTAGCAGCTTACAAAGTCACAAAGAAAAAATGGAATTCATAAAAATGTACTAGTTGTACAAAGTTCTGCGAAAAAACGTCTCCTTTGTCAGAGACCATTTTGAGAGAATTTCAGCACGAAAATTGGAAATGTAACTTATTTGGTGGTGTGTATTTTTTATGAATTTTTTCGAATATTTTACCTCACATACTAATTATGGATTATTTGTCGTGGACGAGTGTAGTCAAAAAGTGCAATAAGTTAGAAATAATACTTTTCCTTCTTGTTTACGAATCTATCTGCGATGTTTCAGTAAAGGTGATCTGTCCACAATACTAAGAAAATGTGATTCGGAAGTTTGAGTGACATATAATTGAGATATAAATCTTCCTCTGCAACGCTATGGACCCGGTACCCGCACGGTGAATCCATGGAATGCTTTTGCTTAATTCGTCTCTCGTCTAAATAAACGCCACATACTATAATATATTTCATATATTATAGTATTTCATAACTATTATTTTTAGAAAATAATAGTTATAAAATACTTATTATAATTCTATTGACAGTGTATGCTTCCCGTCTATTTGTTCAATATCTTAAAAGTTATGAGTAAAATTAACAGTAACTAGCTGTTCATCGCTTAGACATTTATTATTTTTTTCGATTTATTTGTTCGAGTTACGACATCGACCGTAACTCCAACAAACCACCCATCCGAGTATGGTACTAATTATTACCATCCTCGGATGGGTGATTTGTTCGAGTCACCACACTACATTGAATATAACCAGACTATTTTCTTTGCCCATAACCATGTGCTTTAAACATGAAGTATGTACCTTTATACATGGGTTTAAAGAACGATTTTGTTATTAGTAAATCTAAAACTAAACAGACCTTAATATTGGGCTTGCTATAGGTATTGGCTACTTAGTACATAAACAATGTTATAAAAGTAATTAAATTTGAAATGTAACTCTTTGGCTGTATGTAGAAAATAGTCAAGTGTAGAATTTAATAATAAATACTTTTAAAAGTATCCTAAAAAACATTAAATAATATTTCAATAAAACACTTTAAAAAGGCATAAAATTATATATCTAGTGACAATTCCGCCTAATTTTCCTGTCATCTACGTGACGTCACAAACATCACGCAGCCTAACCGGAAGAATACCCGACTAGTTTCGCTTCTAAACGAAGCATCTTCAGGAGGTCTTGACTCACCGAGCGCACGATCGAGATTAGGCGGAATTGTCACTAGATATATAATTTTATGCTTTTTTAAAGTGTTCTATTGAAATATTATTTAATGTTTTTTAGGATACTTTTAAAGTATTTATTATTAAATATGGATTTCCGCAAAGTAACGCCTGAATCTATTCATTACCTTAAGTGTAGAATTCTCTTGAGAAAACAGTTTATTTGTTTTCGTAACGATTCGACCCCTAAATTCATTTTTATAAGTTTTATCTAATTTGGAAAAATTATAATAGTATTTTTTTATCAATTTTGAAACTAACGCCGAAGTGCCATTCAAAGTCACAGTCAAAGTCAAAATCATTTATTAAATTTAGGCGTCTACGACGCTCTTATGAAGGTCAATTACAAATTTTAATATTGAAATATACTACATTGTACTGCCACGTTCAGCAAACAAAAATTATAGAGCCACTGCGAGAAGAACGGGCAAGAAACTCGGGGCCATTCTTTTAAACGTTTTTTAAAAATGTGTTAAGTACATACTATATAGTAAAATTATTACAATACTTAATTTACATTACGTAGGTGTTAGGCGCTAGCTTGGCAGAGGCGAACCAGTCCAAGCATTTTTGTCGTTTAAGTAATCACAAACTGTGTAGTAAGATTTCTTTATCAAAATATTCTTCACATGCAACTTGAATTTTCTTTCTGTGAGCGTTGTAATATGTTTGGGCAATTTATTATAAAACCGCACACAATTTCCTAAGAAGGACCTTTTATTTGTCTTTGCTAATCTAAAACCTGGCACCGCTATTTTATCTTTATTCCTAGTGTTATAATCGTGAGTGTCACTGTTTGATTTAAATTTGCTCAATTTTTTACGAACATACGTAATATTTTCAAATATATACAGACTTGGTAAAGTTAAAATATCAATTTCTTTAAAAATATCTCTCAGGGATTCCCTAGGATCCATTTCATATATGGCTCGAATTGCACGCTTTTGTAAGATAAAGATTGTCTCTATCTCAGCAGCAGCTCCCCACAGCAATATACCATAAGACATAATACTGTGGAAGTACGCGAAATAAACGAGCCTAGCAGTAGCTACGTCTGTTAGCTGTCTTATCTTACGAACTGCATATGCAGCAGAACTAAGTCTTCCAGATAGATCATGTATATGTGGATTCCATTGTAAAGTTGAATCCATTTTAATTCCCAGGAAGACTGTCGCATTGTCAAAAGAGAGTTTTTCTAGGCCAAGCTTAATGTTTGGTTCAACATAAGTAACATTTGGTAAATAAAACTTTAAACATTTGGTCTTTTTTGAATTTAAGAGAAGATTATTGGCCGCGAACCACTTAGAGATCATAGATAACACATTATTTACATGAATAAGTTCACTATCCCTCCTATCTACTTTAAAAATTAGGGAGGTATCATCTGCGAATAAAACTATATCGCAGAAATTTTTAACCATGCAAGGCAGATCATTTATATATGCTAGAAACAGAAAAGGTCCTAAAATTGATCCTTGCGGTACGCCTATTCTTACCAAAGACCCGGAAGAAGTATTGTCATTTATCCTAACCTTCTGTAGCCTGTCTGACAGATATGACTTTATAAGATCTAGCTAGAGCTTTTCCACGAATACCATAATGTGAAAGTTTACGAATCAAACATTAACAAAATAACTTAAAAATACATGATGCGTTACTCGCCCATAGGTGAAAAATTAACTTAGTATATAATATGATGCCTTCAGTATCATTGAGTAAGTTTACGGAATTGGTCACTCCTGAGCCGCAAATTAACAAAAAGATTTTTCACGTGTTTCATACATCGCACGGACTTTACCTACAACACATTATGTTCCGAGAAAGCCTCTACTCATGGGTATGTGTACTAAAGTGAATCATCTGTAGATATTTTTCAAAGTTACGACTCCTTAATTTATGAATATAACATACACTTAACAATCTTCCGTGCCCGCGAGTAACAGTGCGAACTGGGAAGAGACTACTAGAAGTAAGTAGATATAAATACTACGACTCCATAAGAATCCATAGCTTCCGGAGCTATGTCCACACTTAGACACAATTTGACCAGAGATTCCCGGGCTTGCAAGAAGATGATGCGCGGTCGTGTCAATCACAGTGACGAATTTTGTGATGGTCGTCCGTCCACCGTCTCTCTCTCTCACGTGCCGTGTCTGTCCCCACGTGCACAGGTCCTCACGTGTCGTGTCAGCCAGTTCAGAAGTATAGTTAATCACGAGCAGTCTTTGCAAATATTCTAGAGTTGTACAGGAATAGTGCTTCAACTACAATTTTATTACTAGTGAGTGCAACTACAACAATATATTCTGCGGTGTAGTCTGTCAGCTAAAATGCTCTCTTTTTTTTCTTGTGAGATGAACAAAAGATGTTATTTATTCCGAAAAAATACCAGTAGGTATAGTCAATGTGATATACACAGAATCTCCTTACCACATTTCAATGAGATCCATTCGACGATTTAGCCATAAAGAAGTCTCAAAAAACCCAGTGTCACTCACTTTTCTAGTATTAGGTAGAACTTAGGGATAAAATTAGGACCTTCAAAAGACATGACTTCAAAATTCAATACATGATCTTGGTTTAATAAGCATGTGCCTAGTCAAAAGCTACCCCCAAAATTACCATTCTGACCATATGACTTCGGATGTTCGTTATCTGTCAACGAAAACGCAACTTATAAAATTTAAATTTTAAATGTTCTACTATTCCTATTCATAAACAATATAAATATCGTATCTTTAACCTACCATCAAGAACCTAAGTACGTATTTATTTACGTAAGCATGTGTATCACCAAGGAACAGAGATATTCGTTCCATGCTCACACAAGTAAATACCTAAATAATACCTCTGCTACCTACTCTATTTTAGTATTGAGGAAAACTATACAAAGGTTCAATCTATGTTGATTTCAACTTGTTTCCTGAACAAAGCCATCTCGTTGGCTACGGGCAAATTACGTAAATATTTTGCCGGGACGTTGAGCGCGATATTAAATCGCGCGGGTAAGTCGATTTCAGGCGGCTATCTCGAACGGCCGCTCCGGCCTCCGCCTATGCCGGATCGGGTAATTGGAGCAAGCTCTCTTTGAGTCAAAGGGACTTAAATACTTTAGGCCGCTAGACTAGTAGGTATCTAACTTAGGCATAGACATAAAACATCCGATCTATCTCGCTACGAGAGCAGGAGCTTAGAAACCTAACTACGCGTATTTATTAATGAACTTTAGTATAATTTTATTGCCTCATACTGACCTAGTGTTGAACCCTACTAACAACTCAGCAGGACTAGACTACGATAAATATAAATGTATTGATCAAAACATGCACGTAAATGACTTTACAATATAAAAAAAGTTACAACAGTTTATTCATTTTGGACATTACGTTTAAATAGAAGAAGACTAATATTTTTTTATTCATCAATACAAAATAATAAAATATTGTTGATACCGTAGATTATATTATTATCTAATCTAATCCTTTACTTATTGGAAAATAAAATATATTCTCAATTTTAAAACGATTTATGAATCATGAAGAATAAGAAAGTTTTTTATTTATAATATTGTGGCGGAACAAACACGAGTCCCATCTGATGTTAAGCGGTATCCTCTGCCTATAACAGATGGTAGTCAAAGGATAGTCCGTGAGCAATTAAATAAAAAACACCGTGGCATGGACCCTAAAGATGTTATTCAGGCTAGCCTAGAATAACTTCCTATCGAGGGCAGCTACCGCAACACACCGTTATGAGAAATAAGATATTTATCTTAGCAGGATGGATGAAATGAGAAAGCCTGGATCAACATGACTCCTAAGGGGAAAATCTTTCGAACATCATAGGATTATTTATCCTACAGAAAACCTAAAAACCCTAACCTAATCTAACGGTGTGTTCAGCAGTCCATGTAAGCCAGTGAAATTACAGGCACAAGAGACTTAACAACTACCTATGTTTCAAGGTGACGGGCGCAGTGCAATTCGTGACTTGTGACGAAAAGCATTTGTTATAGGCAGAGGTTAATCCGCTTAACATCAGGTGGGTCTCGAGCTTGTTCCGTCAAAATAACATAAAAAGAAAGTTTAGGAGGCCTGGCCGACTTGAACTTTTTAGACAATATTTTGCTCACGGGAAATGCGTTTCGAAAAGAGTATCATAATCATTAGAATAGTACTATCAGTGTCATTCACAGAGCACCCCGATATTATCAGGTTATGTTGAAAATGTACGTGAAACCTTGACTGCGTCCTTAGATAAAAAGCGCGTGTGAAATAAGCTCGCGTAGGAGTTTTCATGTTACTCAGAGGTGACCTTAAAAGCTGATCGGGTCGGGAGCACGGGCTGGTCAAAAGGAGCACGTCCAGTTGATTGACAGTTCCGACATAGATACCAACCCTATGCCTGTGTATCGATCGGCGTTGCATTTTGTTGTCAAACTCCCCATCATAGAACAGCGCGTTGTTTTGTGATTCCACCTAGAGATTATTTGTTCGGATTGAGTACTAAATAATCTAGTGAAAAGTGCCAGAAAAAAATATTTATATATACAATAGTTATTTGTTATGCAAGCCTGCAAAGTTGTTATTTGGCGCGAGTAGGTACTTTTATTGCAATCTGACGAAGCGTAGGACTAGAATTGAACCACTAGCAAAGCGAGTGCTTCAAAATATAAAAACCTGAACGTACCAAAGGTTACAATTGTACGAAACACACAATAACTTTGCTGCCGAGCGCAACACACAACTTTTCATCCCTTTCCAGCGAGAAAAATGCAAGGTGAAATATAAACAGCTTATATAATGTAGTAAATTAAACATCTCTTAATCTCGTATACTTATTCATCACTAGCTTACCGGGCGCGGCTCCGCCCGCGCGTATGTCGGTTATCGCGCAAAAACATTAACCTCTTTTTGCGCAGTTGGATAAAAACTATCCTATGGTTTTTCCCGGGTCTCAAACTATTTCCATACCAAATTTCATTCAAATCGGTCCAGTAGTTTTGGCGTGAAAGCGTAACAGACAGACAGACTTACTTTCGCATTTATAATATTAGTACTGATTATTTTTTGTCCCGACGTTTCATACACTTTGCAGTGATCGTGTTCACGATGGTAAATTTAATTTAATATATACCTAGTAAAAATATAAAGTAAATTCGTTTTCCAGAACTTTTATAGGGGATCGAATTTCAAAAATCCTTTTTCACGCTAGAGGATAAAAAGCATTTTTATCACTTAGGTTGGTGATACTTTTAACAGCAGCCGGAACAGTAAACTTCTCAATGGGTCATCCTAGTACTTAGGTACTTACAAAAAACTAAGGATCGACTACGGTAGGACAAAAAAAAGATATTATTGACTAGACCCCTAGTCAATAATATCTTTTTTTGTCAGTTAGTATCATTGCTAAATTTTTTAATAACAAAGTAGATAATCGTTCAATAATAATAGATTAAGGTCTCAGTAGAAAACTCGGAATGCGGGAATCCTAATGAATTTTTAATTATTTATTATTTGAGGGACCATCAAGTCGATCATGGATGCGTATGTGCCCATAAATACGGAAGGTAACATGACAAAAAACTTACGTGGATACATATAAGTAGGAGGGCAGACAGCTGGAATCGTGAGATTTCATTTTCTCGTGAGATATAAATTCTCAGTGGAGATTTTTGGAATAACCCATGTAACGAACCATCCATATCATTTAGTATTTTCCACTTTGTTCATTTTTAATAAAACAAAAAATTTGCAACGTACATTTTATTTATTACCATTTCGTCAAACTTAAATCACGTAAGATATATAAACAAACCAAGGAAATGTTATAGCTACCTATCTAAATAAGAATAACTAAACACATGGATTTGTCGACCGTTATCTCTTGAAAATCGAATCATGTTCAAAGTTTCACCAAACCACGGCACTTGCTTACAAAACAAGACACAAGTCAAGGTTTCTTTACTCAAAACGAATTTATCGATTTGTTTAATACATAACCCATTGCATTCATTAATTCGTAACATTATTTTGTGTAGGTAAATCGGTTTTACGTAACACATACTGAAATATGGATGTTGTAGGTAAAAACTTTCATTCAGCTATCCTAATCTGTAAGATTGAATCTCAAAATCGAAACCCGAGTAGACATTTTGAGAATCGTATTCGGCGTGGATTACGCTTACATAATTCAATTCAAGAGCCATCCCAGATCTAAATTAGCAGTAACTGCCGGCCAGTACCTAAATCAAAAAACGACTGTTTAAATAAGGTCCACATCAGCGCGCGTTACATTCTGGCGGTTACGACCAACGCTCTGTCGGAAATCCGCGATAATTCAAGAAACTTTCACATTTACGGATCATTAATCTAGTATTTTAATTTAAGAATTAACATGGTTCTGAACAATTTTATGACGTGTACGTGCCCTTGTCATAACGAAATTCATTTTACATACACATGTTCACTCGAGAACTTTTGCATTTACATTTAAAGTTAACAGACAAAATGTAGTTCAACGATTCAACGGCTCTTAGTAAAATAATCTGCAAATAGAGGTTTAGTTCAATTCTAATTTAGGTAAGCTCTCAATCTTACATTATATTTGTCATACACATAAGGAAACTATAGGTACCTACTCAAACAAAGTGGGTGTGCCTTTCATTCAGAAACACATTTCACTATTTTTCATTTATGTATTTTTTTGCTTTATTAGATAAACAGGTAAATTTTGTACATGATCGCAATATTAGCGACAATAGAAAGATACTTTTTACATTATTAGCTAAATACATTCAATATTAATGCAATTCATGACACAGATAATAAACAGTACCTATACGTAATTGATTTGTTTTACTAAATTGTGAGAAATATCACATATATGTATATATTTGCAGAACTAATTTATACTTAGTTTATGTACGTTGACTGTAGAAAATTTGATAATTATTACGTACAATAGTAACCCACTCCGGCTACTTATGAAAAACAAAACTGTTGGCAAACTGTATACCTAATATGTGTGGTGATACGTTCTACAATATTTAATAGACTTGTGAATTTTTAAAAAAATAAGCCAACTGTATGAGTGTTACAATTATAAATGCAAGTTTAACAAGACTGAACATATTTCACGGTAAATTGGACTGGCTAGTTTCAATATTGCTGATGAGAAAAATAACAAATAATTATAAAGAACAATAGAAGATGATTGATTGGGTTTGAAATCGTCACGGTCACATAAAATATACAAAAAAATGTTCAGAAACGTGCCATTTATACTCTTTAATTTTGGAATCAGCATGGTGGCGACCACTGACTGCTAAAATAATGTTGTTTTTTAGAATCAATTTTTTTACGCTGCTAAATGTACCTACCTACAGTATTATGTTAACATAGAGTATGTAGGTACTGGTTTCAATGGTTTAGACACATGTGAGGGACGCAAATCGCCACAAACACAAAATTTCCGATGACATAATAGTGTGGATTGTGAACTGGTTCTAGCAATTTTTTCAATTTCATGTAATAGTAATTTTGATATTGTCTGAAGTGTCATTAAGTCATTATGCAAATCTGACATTTGTTTTCGTTAATTAGCAAATCTGACACTATGCGCCCATACTCCCATAGAGTGTACCTATTAATAATTTTTGAGTAGTAATCTAGATAGGTATCGATTTCTATCTTTCTAATATAACTCCTAATTGTTAAATAAAACTAAAATACAAAATATATCAGAGTGAAAATAAGAAATTTTGTGGAAAAACGACAGAGCATAAGATGTAAACAAAACTACCTAAAATTTATAGGTTGAAAACTAAAGTTGAAATCGGGAAGTGAGAACCAACCACTTTCAAGTCAAACAATTAGAAACAATATTTTTTAACTCAAGAGTTTTAATTCGATATATTTTATCTTATTTAATACATAATGTGTGTTACAGATCATATTAAAAACACACCTTCCTTAGGAAGCATTTTAGCCTAAGTATAACCCTAATAAAAATTGGTTCTACCTCCTTGACTATGCTACATGCCCTTCACAGTGGCCAGTCCTTTAATACAAAAAAAAAAACAATTTAATTGTTTCATACATTTTCTTTGCCACAACATTGTTAAATTTAGCTGTGTGACGATCATTGGCATAAATAGCTATTAAAATTAAAATATTGAAATTATTTATTAAGATTTAGGTAACATAAATCAGTAAGAGATTGAGGCAACATTTGGACTCAATGGTGATAAGGTTAAAGTCCTATATCTCCTCAAACACAATCCTAATGAAAATAATTATAGAATAATGAATTAACTGATATGCAGAATTAGAAAGATAAGTATTTTTCTACCTAATTATGTATAAATTCATAAGGAAACAATTTTTTGCACATGTTAGTTGAGCTTGATTTGATATAATTTCGGATAAGTAGTAGGTACGAAATCTATTCATACACTCATGTACAGAAAATAATAATATTAGACTTATTTATATCACCATTATAGTATTAAAATAACATGAAAATGATTAAAATTCTACTTAGCTTCAATAAACTGTATTCCTTTTTTTTAAATCAATTCAAAGCAACATGTTGTTTATAAGTACTTTTAATAAAATATGGGAATGTTTTATCTCACCCCAATTTCATTCCCTTAAAACTATTTATTTTTTGTACAGGCAAACTAAATTAAAAAAGAATAAATAATTGTACCATTTTCAGTTGTCTATGGCACTACACACTTCAATATATATGAATATTTTCAGCAGTTGATCAAAATGAGTACCAGCATGTAATCTTTTAGATGGTACTTGTTGGTCATAAGTGTTTCTTCAGTCTACTGCTATACTAAGTGAAAGTTCTTTGAAAGAGTTTATACGAATTTAATGAAGCTACAGTAGAAATAACATTCAGTACATATAATACACTTAATTTATAATTGTACAACTAAAGACCAGTGCACACCGGAGCACACATCAGAGCATCTTCTATGATTTATGCTTAATACACCTAGCAAGGTAGCAAAGCATATAATAATGGGAATAGATTCACTAGCAATACATCTGGTAGCAAAACTTCCTATAAGCAAATTTTCTACTACATTTAGGGCCTGTTTCAGAATGTTCGAGTAAGTTCTAGTTTTACTACCCAGAACATATTTAATAAATAAAAGACTATCTTTGCGTTTCACAGTCATTGATTTAGCCTATCCATTGGTTAAAGCTTGAAACATGCTGCATGTTAACTGTCATTTTTATCACGCAGTTATTTTATGTGTTGCATAGCAACCCGAAACTTTATTAGGACATTCTGAAACGGACCCTCAGAGTACATTATTTGCCTTTTAAGGAAATTGTTTGAAAATGCATTTCCATCACCCAAGTCCAGTAGTCTTATGACAACAATGTCCCCTGGGCTAGTAAAAATAATGGACAATTCACATCTCCATGTACACATTTCACCACTCGATGTTAATGGGTTGTTTCTGCACAATGGACACACAACCTGGCTCTTTACCATCCAAATTATAACCCAAATATTTTGTTGTGTTGTAACAGCAGACATAGAACCAACCGACCCCACAGGCCATATAAAAGTGGGAAGATGATGTTCATATTTTACTAAGTAATTATGTTAATTTCGATATCATTCCTAACTTGGCATCCTTAGTTTTATCTGATTTTTAGAGGACAGTAACATCCAGCACAATGCAAAATACTATTATAGTCTACCAATAAATATATAAAGAATTATAAGTCTAGGTCAGGTTGAGTGTACTGTGTGGTGCGACAACATTAACTTAACGTGACCAATTGAATGGGACTTTTATAACAATCAAATACATTAACCAATCTAATTTAATTTGGAAGATTGTGCATGTTTTGTTTATACTGAAGTTGATGAGTCCGAAATCAAAACGGTAACTATATGAGAGTTACAATTCTTGACATATTTATTCACAGATTATTGTACATTCCATGCCCAAGTGTCCAGAGACATATGATAAATAGATGATATTGCTAAATTATGTATTGCTAGTGAGAATAATCTGACTAATGGCTGTTTTGCTGTTTAGATATATTGTTAGTTCAAAGCTGAGCATCATAAAATGTTTTGTTATTTAGATGTATTGATCATAAAGCCATTCGACATATATTTATGTAAACATATTTATCTAATTGAAATAAAGTACACATTTCACTGCTTGGCAAACTGTCTCAGACTATCACACTAGACTTCTACTATTCTCTGAGCATTGAAAAACATATTTTTAATTAGATAAATATCAAAATTAATTGTTACTGCATCATTCTCTGCCATAAGAAAGCTCTGGCTTTAATGTAGAAGCTCATAAATCAATAGAAACTTCAACATCACTTGTTTAATATTTTTACGAGCACGCACAGACCAACGTACAACTTTAGTAGAACAGTCTTTAAATTTACTTGCATCTAGGATATCAATATAATATACAGACTTGGTTAAACACAGGAAAATGTTGAAAAGCCTTTTATTTCTGCTCACCACTGTTGCAGTTAGTATATTTATATCATTTAGAACACATTAACAACACTAACTGAAACATCACTTCAATGCTAATAATTATGTTGCATCCAAGGAAATCCACTAGTGCCATAATAACATACAAGTATACTGTTGTGACGTAATAATAAAAGTAAAACAATATAAGTACAGCAAGCAAAGATCATATTTTATCAATATTATCAGTGGAAAGCATTAATCAGTCACAGAGCATAAGTTGGATCGGTTAAATGGTTTGAGATAACAGTTTACCAGTGGTCTTTGTTACTATTTCAACCTACAACTGAGATATAACAAGTTTACACCAACTATAAAAATACATAACTCCTCTGTACATTACAATTTATATTCACCATTCTGCATCACCATTAGCCTTTTGAAATACATAATCTTTACCAGCTAAGTTCATTATGCCATCTTTTAGATAAAATTTCCACTTGTTGCGACTGCGAGTAATCTTGTCATATTGACAAACTACAACATTGTCAGTGTCAAACATATCACCAGGATCATCATCAGAGACATCGTCTTCAGAATTTAGAGGTTCTTCTTCTGCACCGCCACTTTCATCTCTCTCCTCTTCTTCCTCCTCTGCTCGTTCTTCTGCTGACTCTTCCTCATCATCATCATCACCAGCAGCGTCATCTGACCCATCACCTACATTGGAACCTTCATCATCGGACGAGTCTAAAGCTCCATCTAGTGAGAATGGGGCAGCACCACTGCGCCCACCTCCACCACCATCAAATTCATTCTGCTGCCCGGCCAACGCTGAATTAATGTGTTGCTGTAAGAGTGTTGCAGCTAAAGGTTGGGGCAAACTAATTGTTGCATTAATTATAGGGCCTGTAAGAACTTGGTGTAGTTTATTTCCATTTAAAGCTGATGCAGGAATCTGAATGGTGAAACACCTCGGCTGTGATCCAGGCACACCTGGCTGGGCTGGTAATGTTAATTGTACAGGCACTTTGTTGCTAGGATCTAATACATGATGGTGATGTGTACCAGCTATATTTGAAGACTGGCCTCCATGCTCTACACTAGAGTTTTGACTGGAGCCTTGAGCCATATGTGCCTGTTTTGGTACAGGATTACCACCATTGGCTTTCTGGAAATTATGCAGAACAGGAGGTGGTGCCAAGGCGGGTTCGGGCTGAGGCGGGTCCATAGCGCCGCTTGCTTGCAGTTTTGTTTTCCAGAGTTGCTTAAGCTCCTGCAGCACTTGCTCGTCAACACCATCGTCTAAGAAAACATCCCGCACTCCTGCAATCACGTCGTCGACCACAGTGTTGTACAGTTTCATAACCGTCAACTGACTCATCGTCATCTTGAATGGTTACGTTTGTACCTTAGGGATGGCTTCCAAATTACGATACTCCTTTTCAAGTGTACTTGAACACTTTCCTGCGGTGCTAACACGGTGACGAAAGCGTAAAACTGTGGTGTTTTTACATTTCCACTGTTCAATGTCAAGTAACATTCATTGGAACTAGCACAATCATTAGCGATCAACGATAAAGTCGACCACGTATATTATCTGATTATTAAAAAATGACGCGAAAAATACGAAAGAATTTACGTCCACTCCATAGCGACACAAATTCCGTGAAATTTAATATTAATTTTGACAATTCTAAAACATAACCTACAAACAAAAAGGGATATTTTGCGTTTCTGCAAAAGAGTAAAGACAGACTAAAAAAATTGTCTATGATTGCTGAAGTTGTACTACACGCATGCGCGACTACTGGTGAGCATGCGCGATGGACTTTGCTTCGGGTCGGTTGCGTCGCGTCTCTACGAAGTGTAGTGACACGCCCGGCAGCTTTGTCCTCCCTTAGTCCCGCTAAAATCCCTATGATTCGTAGGTATCTGTAGCATGTGGCTCAGCCTGCTACCAAATGTAATGAGATCTACCGGCCAGACTGTCCGGTAGATCTCATTACACGGTACTATAGAGAGAATTTCACACGATTCAAAATAAAAATATATATGTGATTTCTGCATAGTGTGCCATATTTGATCCAGAGAGGAAAATCCTAATTTCCTATTTTTTCGATTATATTGAATTTTCCTCAAATACGTGTATTTTTATTTAATTCTTTACACAATATATATTTATTTCGCGCTTAAATGAACAATCATGCAGTAAATTAAGACTAAGTTGTGACATCTAAATAATTAAAATAATACCATGAAGGTATTTATTGTTCACATCGGAACAAAAGTTCTCTACTGTATCCTGCCTATTAAAATAATAATTTTACATCTAAATACACATTATAAGTAACACATATAGAATATAAGTTAAGGCATTTATGACGAATCTACCTTGCTACATTTAATTATTCCGTCTTGGGGCATGATGGAATTTTCAATATATAATATATTACATGTAGGCAATATTTTTGTCACTCGTATGCACCCACTTTAAAAAAAGTGTCTTCCGTTTTTGTTTTTATGTCATTAGTGGGCTTATTTATATCTAGTCCGCTACCCACTTTTTGTTTCAATATCCCTAATTCTAAGGGATTAAATTTGCAATGATAAAGTGGAAATCTAAGAACTTGGTTACCATGTCGTAACCAATACCAATTTAATAATAATACTATATATATTATAGTGGCCTAAGCCCACAGCAACTTATACCTCGTCTTTCGAAGCCATTTCTTGAAATTAAATGATGATCGTTTTCGATCAGTCATAGAGTGTGATAAAAGCAAAATTTTACAGTTTTTAACGGAATCTGTTATTGCATTCGATTTGGGAATATATCGATGGGAATCAATTAGTCTCAATGATTCTTTCTTTCCATACAGTGTAATATTATTTTACTTTACATCAGATCATCTCTGAATAATATATTAGAGTTGATTTCTTTATTTCCGTCCTTACCTACCGCTTTTTATCAGCCATGGAAAACCCTAAGATTTTTTTACCTGTAGATGTGTTGTATGCCCTCTATATTTACTAGACGAATTCAGGGTAATTACCTGAGTCACTACCAGTCTAGCACTTCCGAGCGTCCGGTGAATACATCGCCGCTAATCGTATTTTTTAGAAATAATCTGTGGACAATATGCCTTCCTTGTGTCTTTAGAGTCTGCACAAATTATACTGGCACTGTGAGAGATAAGAAAACTGTTTCATTTCACGCGTAATTATTGCTTTTATTGTTGAAATAGAAAATATCGCCATTTTGTTTTATCTTAGGAATTAAACTCAATGAAATGGATGAGCGAGATAAGTATGTGTATCGTTTGGTGTGAGAGAGTGAATGAGATCGCAGCATAACGGTGATCGGAACATCTCTTGTCGGTTCGGTGGTGACACGAATTGTTTATTTATCTCTTTCTAACAACAGATATGACGCATAATATTTGAACTTTCTTTCCTTGTCACAAACTGCATAAACATGTGCGTAGGTATGTAGATATGTAAATTCTAGTAAGCTTTTAGAGCAGTGGTGTTCGGATATAACTTCTCTAATATTTCAACTCTCTGGGAAAACCCACAATCGTTCTGCTGTCTACTCGAGCTACTCGAGCAACTGTAATTAAGAAATTATTCTTTCCTAGATATTATGTTCTGAAATAATACTTGATTTCACGTCCTCATTTAAACGTCTCTGAACTGATGAAATATAAAAAAACACTGCTTGTCGAAAGCCATAGCATCTAGAAACATCCAATAATATATGGAAACTTCAAGCTGCTTTTTTAATCTTACAGGGGTTAACGTTATTTGCTTTTACAAATAAAATAATATTATCGGTTACTTGAATGAAGCATGAGTATTATACGCGCACAAGGTAGGAATGCTCATAGATGGATATTCAGACAATTCAGTACATAATGCTTTGCCTATTTATGAGTACACATTTTAAAGAGAAAAACTAAAAGATAAATGCTAGTAGTGCCAGGCATACGCTAAAAATACCGCATCTATGTACAAAATAACCTTTTGGCATACATTTACTAGCCGTTACAAAAACCGTTTTGGTCCACAGTTATTAAAAATATTTAACCTAGGAGGAAAGTTATGACGTTTTGTATGCAATATGGAGCCTAAAAATAGCAATACAAAGGGACAATATGACAGGGTAAAAAGTTATTTTGCGTATGGTCATGTGACCATATGCTTTGGCAGAGGGAACATCTTAACTTTTCATCTGGTTATTAAGAAGACTTGTATTTCAACTATCTAATGCTGACTGTACAGGCGGATTCCCCTAACTTTTCATTCCCATATGTTTTTTTATTTCCATTAAAAGGTATTTTTTGCTTTCCGTGGTCCACCTTCGCTAAATGGGTAAACATTATGGTATAATAGTGGTGTTGTACATGTTTAATTCAGGGGTTTTGTTTCTTTTCGTAAACCACATATATACACCTGACATATAAGAATTATGGTATGGTACCCTACAAACAATGATATCAATGTAAAGATACGCCCAAGCTAGGAAATCGGAAAGCAAATTCTCCTTATCGAAGTCAATCCCATCTTTTGGATTTCCTTGTCATGTTCTGCGTCAGTTGGTGGTACAAGAAATCGTATGACTTGACCAGTAATTATTATTATTTGGTCCGGTGCACCTCTAAGCTATATCAAGCAATATATAATAGTGACAAATACTTTAAGAATACATTAAATCAATATTTTCATATAGACACTAAGCAGAAAAATTTGGTGGAATTGTCTCTAGAAATATTTTTAAGTGTTCTTCAAACACGTTAATTTTAAAAATACATAATTTCTTAACATATTTTTTACTGTTACCATACATGGATTTCCGGTAACGCCTAACGAACCTATTACTTATATTTAAAACAATCTTGTTCACAAAGGATTGCCTTGATAATTGTCGATATAATTGAACTGAAGGTTATTTTGAGTTAACTGAGAAGAAGAAAATTTACAGTTGACAGATGTCATAAGCGCGGGTGCTAATCGGTTCAAATTGTTTTCGTGCAAACAGTGAATATTTTACTAATTTATGGTGCTTGTTCCCGTATTTTTAGTGACGGTGAGTAACTAGTTACTCAGTGGGATCACTCGTCTATGATAGAAAAAGGAGTGGGATTTATTGGATAGGAACATCTAACTATGTACTAAAATAGGACATATAACTTGGAATACCTATGAAATAAACGTGTATAGCCTACCTTAAATAAGAAAGTGAAAAATGGAATGGCTACGACCTGCTCTCTTCAAATTATACAATTCTTATCGATATCGATGAATTATGATGTGACAGAATATAAAACCGATGCGATGGTATAGGTATATTTAGAGAATACTCTAGGCCGATAAATATAACTTACACTTCTAAACGTAGGTAATAGATCTTACAGTAAAATTCTGATGTAACAGAATATCTACCTACAGAAATGAAAAACGCGCGAGAAACAAGCCAATAACGTTATTTTCGATAATTGTGACAACATGTTGTGTCTATGGTTATATTAAATGTACCATAAACGCAAAATGTGATCAAAATTATCGAAAATAACGTGTGGAATACGGCCTATGTAGTGTTATATATGGTTCGTAATATTTTGTTAATAAAGGCAAACCGCCGGTATATTTATATCATATAATTGACCTAGCGAGCGCGAAGTTCGAACGAAGCTTCTCTGCTTCAGCTTACACAAAAATGCTTTCGTATGTTGGTTGTTCAGGTGGTTCTACTCTACATGTCGTATTTTTCAACCGATTCTCGTGTAATTTAGTGAGCAGGTTTGATAATGCTATAGATTTTTTGGTTGATTAAAATATTTGGTTTTTTTTCAAAATTACGGAGACTGGGGCTTAAAATTTAAAATAATCGTATATTTGCCATATTGAAAAGAATTCAAAAATGTAACATAACTTTTTTGTTTTCTTGAACTAGAAAACATTGTTGTTTTGATAAAAAAACATTGATATATTTTTCAAATGCGCATCCTTCATCCACGAAAGTTATCCTGCGGAATGTGGCACGCGCGATCTAGATTATGACATCCGCAAATATTTCCGAACTATATAATGACAAATGTTTCCTTATCAATTTAGGATATTACTGTTAATATGAGAGAGTGTTATGTGCCACTGGCGTCGATATTGTAATAGTATATATGTATGAGTCTGTATGATTGTATGGAACAATATTATATTATAGTTCACATCCATAGATCCATGGATAGCAGCATAAAGTAATAATTACATTTTAACTCTGTGACCCACGCTAGTTACATATGACTCATCTGTAGTATCCACAGATAATAGTCAACAAGCACTGAGGTAGAGGCACGCGCCGTAGTATATATTCTATTTTTGATCTATGGCGCGCCCCTCACTCTGCAAATCATCGGATCGGACGCTTGTTCTTGGCAGTGTTGTTTGATCCGTTGGGCACTAACTCGGCCCGAAAACAGAGCAAGATTATTCTTGCTTTCCTTCGATATAAATTTATGTTAAAAAGCGCTTGATTATCAGCTAGATATAATAATACGAAGCTAACAATATGTACCTATCAATACCAAGGATCTTCGAAGTATAATACATATAACCGGATTGAGTTCATCGTCTAAAAAGTGTACCAAGCGAGAGGTACTAGCTGAACGCGTTGTCTCTGTCCTGACAAGGGTGACAATAAAATGTATTTCTCAATTTTATTTGATAGCTGAAATGCACGCGAAAACATTGAATATTTAACGACTCAATTATTATTTTATTTTAATTTATCTATTTTAATTTTTAACTGAGCAGCTTATGGCGAATGATGAGGTCTATCGTACTCGGCTTTCTCTTCTATCGAGAGCGAAACCTACAAAGCTTATTTTGGCTCATAACAATACGGAAACATATTCATAATTTATATTATAACTATTTATTAATATAATTCGTCATTTGCTTTCAAACATCCTCAAATAAGTTTCATCCAAAAATATTTTAGTAGTTCTTTTCTCTTATATCACCAAATCAACAAATATCATCCTAAATTATTAAGAGTAGGTAATTGCAATTAATTTACTTACATAGAAACTATTATTGAAATAATTTAGGTCTCTATAGTATTTATATTTTTAACATAAATGTTTAATTTGAGAGTTTTCATAATTTATTCGTTAGATAAGTTCTTGAAACTGGACTACTGCAATAGTTCATATCATTGGGACCTTTATGCTAGACGATCCACAAGCCATATTAGAAATTACAATAATTTTAGAATAAATAAAAATAATGTTTAACTTTGGGATCAGAGTTTGGTCCAGCACTATCGTTAGGTAAAAAATAGGATCAGTTTAGTTCTAGTTGCTTTTTATTATTGATAGTTCTTTGTTAATTAGGTAGCTACTCGTAACAAGTACAAGGCTAACCTAGAATTACAGGCTCTCAAGGACAGCTGCCGGAACACACCGTTAGGTGCTTGTTGGCAGAATTTTTACTGAAGCTAGCCAGGCGGGCATTCGCAATGTATAAAACGTGGACCCAAAAACGAATATTTGATAAAATATATACACATATATACAAAAACGTTGCGGAAAAACATCTAAAATATTTATCGTTACTCATACTCGGAAAGTAGGTCTAAAGTTGCCTTCAGCAACTTTCAACTGAAAAAAGTTTTAACCATGTTCCAACTTTCTATACAGACAGCGCGAAGTTAAATTCAAATAACATATAGTTAATTATCAATTTATGAATATATTTTTTCAAATGACTTAATTAAAATTTACTTTTAACTATTCTTTTAAGTAATAGATATGATGATGAAAAATAATGGCTATATAGCTCTCAAGCAATGGCCACAGAAAAAAAATGGCTCGAAATCGGCAATTCGATCTCATTGATTTTTTCGAGTTGCAGAGTTTTGTTTATTACTTCCGTAAAGAGATTTGTATTGATACAACAAGTTCAGATATGGATTTAACGCCTGATTTCATAAGAGAAGAGGTTGAAGCAATAGTGGAAAACATTATAATGGCTTAATCAAAACAAAGATCCTAAAATCTGACGACGATTTTATGAAATGGCGCGCTGAAGAAAAAAAATTAAATCGTTTTTAGAAATCTTTTGTTTATATATTTCAACGAATTATCAAAGACTTACAAACCATCAATATAATGGAGCGTGTATTCTATGCTAAAGACCTCATTAAATGCTCAACACAATGTACATTTAAAGGATTTCGAGAGACTAACGTCGTTTCTTAAAAGGCCATCTGATTTAAATAAAATAGTTTTCTTCTCAAGAGGTAGAAAAATTCTTAAACCAAGCGCCTGATGAAATAAACCTAGTATTGAAGGTAAGCAAATAAAATTCACTCATATTTTTCTTTAGCTAATTCATCATATTTTTACTTTCCTTTTATTCGTTATGAAAAGCACAACAGTTACAGTGTTGACCTCAGGTTAAAGACTTATTTAGTTACTTTCACCCCTAGGGTAATAATTTGCTATTTTCACCCTATCATGTATGGCGCCGTTATTTAGAGTTCATGGAGTAGATTACAAAAATAAATATATCATTTTTTAATTTTAAAAAATGGTTACCGTCTTTGTTGAGCATTTTTGTTACACAGTCTATCTCAAAAATAAAACTAGGTAGGAATCTAAAATTTGGTTATATTGTATGTATCTACCACATTGAAAATGGCAATTTATAAAGAAGTTTTTTCAGCTGTGATCAAAACCAACATTTTTTTTTTCTTTGACTGGATTTGCAAAACCCTAAATGAGTGAGGCCGACTCCCACTTAGGTGTTATAATTATCATAAATTACTTATCGATATCAATATCATAAAAGGTTGGCAGATTTGGTATTTAAGTAAATAATTTTCGTTAAAATCCGTTCTACTAAACAAGTAAAAAGCAACGATCTTATATTTTTTGGACTTGGCTCATCGAAGTGAATATTTCTTGAGCGTTATTACTAACCTCCCAACTCATTATGGAATAGATCTATTCTCAGCTCAGTCTGAATTGAAAACATTATGAAAATTAAATTACTTAAAATTCTAATAAATAACCATAAAATTTTATTTTTTATATATTTTCAAATTAGGGGGCCAATTATAATGAGCGAAAATTGATATGAGCGTAGTTAAATTGCATTGTTGTCGTCTGTTTGGTACAAATTTCGCAATCAATTTTAAATATTATGAATTAATGAAAAGCCAGATACTACTTAAGTATTGGATGATTTATATATGAAATAAAATAAAAAATCCCACATAATGTATCAAGTTTTACGACGAACTTAAAGGTGCAAAATGAAATTAAGAAACATGTGAGGCGCGGTATTGTATTTGAACTGTAGCACAAAGAAAAAAGGTTTTTTTTTTTTTTTTTTATTTATTGCGTATGTAATAAAAGGGTCTTTGTCGCGTAGCGACCACATCGCCCCATCGGTACTTAAAACTATTACTAACTAAATACAATCTAATACCTTTCAAAATATTTTGTTACGAGACCATATAACTGTTGGGCTTTATCAGACAGTGGTGAGGCCAATATGCTATTACACGAACCAGTCTCATAAATCTGTGATGAACCAAATATGGTTCTCCTGAGATCTGCATTCCGGGAACACTCCATCAAAACATGTTGTACATCCTCTATTGAACCGCACACTTCACAATTGGGCGATGCCACTTTTCTCATCAGAAATGCAAACTTGTTCGTTGGAATGTGCCCAGAACGCAGTCTGAGGGCTGTCATCAATATTTGTCGGTTAAGGAAAAATTGGTCAATCCAAGGATAGGTTGTAATTTGAGGTTGTATGGTCCGATACCAGATCCCTTTTTCTTTAGACCTCTCATCAAAGTATTCCTGCCACAACTCTTTACATTGTTTTTTAATAAGACGTGTATAATCAGTGTGTAATGGAATAACTGTTAAAGGAGTACCATCAACGACTGCTTGTTTAGCCAAAAGGTCAACTTCCTCATTCTCTTTGAGCTGAACATGTGACGGGATCCACTGAAGGATGATAGATTTGTGCTTTGACTGTAATTTAAAAATCGATTCTAAAATCTTATACGCTATCGGTGTGCCTCGAACATGTGAGGTGCACCGAGCGATATGTTGCAACGCACTCTTTGAATCACTAAGGATAACAAATTTGTCGCAGTCAAAAGAATCAATATAAGAGAGAGCTTCTCTTATAGCAACTAACTCCAAATGCATGATGGAAATGTTGGAATTAATTTTTAATTTTATATAATTTCCCAAAAGTGGATCTAAAAAGGCAGCACCTCCCTCAGCTCCGTCTTTGGAACCGTCAGTGAATACTTTATAGAAGTGATTATATTTTTGTTGAATGTAGTTGATACATAAATTCCTTAAATCATGACATCTATACGAGCGCTTAGCGCGGTCTACTGCGGGAATGTTATCAATTACAACATTGTTCAAGTTAATGTTACTTACCCAAGTACATAATGAAAACATTTCGTGTTGTTTACTGGCATGAATGGAAAATGACCTTAATGTTAAATTAAAAGAAGTTAGGATAGGCAGCTTTTTGTGAAGCCAATATCTCGAGCGACTAGATATTGATAGATCATTAATGAGTTGAATAGCTTTGTTATTACAAAATGACTTTGACCTCAACCAAAACTTTCCAGCCAAGTATCTTCGTCTAACTGAAAGAGGGGGCAAACTTAACTCGTTTTCCATTACATGTATTGGTGTAGTTCTAATAAAACCACCAATCACACGCATGGCTTGGTTTTGTACTTTATCTAATTTAATTAAATTACTTTGACAACTGTTGTCATATAAAAAGCTTCCGAAATCGATTCTACTACGAATTATAGATATATATAGTCTTCTTAAGTGTTTTTGATGCATTCCCCAACCCGAACCCGCTAAAACTTTAAACAACTTGATAAATTTCTGTACGTTAATAACAGTTTCATTAATGTGTTTGCCCCATCTTAAAGAGCTATCGAGCCACATACCCAGATACTTAACCGACGAGCATACTGGTACCGAACAATTATTTATCCTTAAATCAAACATGTCTCGAAAAACACCTTTTTTAAAAACACAAATTTTACTTTTAGTGGGTGAGATATCCAGGCCTATTTTACTCATCAAATTAGCAATCAAATTTAAGGCTGCCTGTAATTCGCTAACCGCCTCATTAGCATGTTTTTTACTAATATAAATTACAAAATCATCGGCATATTGGGATATTTGTACATTTTTAACGCTTTTACATAAATTAATAGTGGCGACGTTAAAGAGGAGTGGGGATAGCGGGTCACCCTGAGCCAATCCTCGACCAGTCCATCGCGTCAAAATACCTTCATCTACCGTAATTTGAAGTTTTCTTGAATTGAGGTACGACCATAAATACCTACATATTTTATGTCCTACTTGGAACTTGTCAAGAATTTTTATCAAGCTGGAGACGTCCACGTTGTTATAGGCATTTGTTATGTCAATAAAACAACCCACAGTCACTAAATTGTTAGAAAAACCTATCTGTATATGTGATGTTAAGCATGTAAGATTTTCTAGGCACGACCGTGCCTTGCGAAAACCAACCATAACGTCAGGGAATAATGATTCCTTTTCAAAATACCACTCAAGTCGTTTATTAAGAATTGAGTGTAGTATTTTACACAGACAGGATATCAGGGAGATAGGCCGTAAACCAGCTGACGGGCCATGTTTGGGTATTGGGATGATTTTTATATCTCGCCACTGCATGGGTACAAAACCAAATGAGTAGCAGCGATTATAAAACTGGACCAAAATAAGCTTAGCATTTATAGGGAGATGTTTTATCATGGAAAATGATATTTCGTCGCAGACAGGGGCGGTATCATTTTTCTTTATGCTGTTTTCTAATTCTTGAATGGTAATATTTGATTCTAAAGTTATGTTACTTGAATGTATTTGTGGAAAATGAGGACTCGCGTAATCAGGACTTAAATCGGATAGTAGTTTTTGTGCACTGTCCTTATTAATGTTCTGTCTAGGTGAGTACCGACCCTTTATCCATCTCATTCTGCGCCACATCTCAGTTGCAGAAGTAATTTCTTCAATAGAAGAACATGAATTCCGCCAAGAACTACCTCTAGCCACTCGAATCAGCCTTTGTGCATCAGCTATTTTATCCCTAAGAGTATTTAAATTTTCTGGCGAAGGGCAGCGTCTTAAGTTACCTAAGGCAAGCCGACGTTCTGCCACACTTTTTGACAGCTCAGGGTTCCAGTAAGCTTTTGGCCTGAATTCATAATTTATATCAATAGGTATTCTACTATAAGGTATATGCGCATCTGCTGCATTTTGTAAAACTTTTAAAAATTTATCATAAAATAATTGATGATCTGACGGGACTTCAAAACTTGACATTATATTTTCTATGTATGAAGAATAAGAGTTCCAATCACTTCTTTTAAAGTTGCGTTTTTTTGTTGAATTCCTGCTTACTCTTACAGTACAAGATATCTTTAAAACTAAATGATCACTGCCTAGGGACTCGTTAGTAGTTAGCCATGAAAAGTTCAGTGCTGTATCAGTGGATGCAAATGAGATGTCTGGTGATGATTGCTGCAAAACGCCAGAGACCATTTTTACTCTGGTATGAGAACCATCATTAAGGTAGGTAAAACTTGAGTCCAACATAGCCTGAATAATTTGATTACCTCTTCTATTGGTTTTATAGGACCAATTTGTGTGATGAGCATTAAAATCACCCAAAATAAGGGTTTTACTGTGACAAATGGAACATATATGGTCCCAATCATTTTGCGTAGTCTGTACATTTGAAGTGCAGTAAATAGCGATAATATTCTCAATATGCCGACAATTAAGAATTTTTACATGTAATAGTTCGATTTCAGAATTTAAACTTCGTGTCGGGCAGATACGTGCTTGAACTGACCTGTGTGCTACTATGGCCACACCACCCCATGAATCTGATCTGTCAAGGCGATAACATTTATAGCTATTGATATTAAAAGTGCTCTCAGGCTCTAACCATGTTTCACTCAAAACGGCTATATGTATTTTTTCTTGTGACAGAAGTAATTCAAAAGGAGCTGATTTAGGTCTTAAGCTTTGACAGTTCCATTGTACTAAGTTAACAGAAAAATTAACGCGGCTGCTATCCATAATTAAGGCCAGTATTTAAAAAAGATCTGGCCGTTATTCCACTAATGACTTTGGTTATAACCCACTCAATGCATACTTTGACAGATAGTTCAATCTTCTTATCTAAAGATTCCCTACTAAATATTATATTTTTTAACTTGCTAAGCAAAAGTGTAAACTTAAAGGTTTTGTCTTCATTTACCGTTTCTTCGAAGTCCATGGGCGTATTTGAAGCTACGTACTCCTCAGAACACTCGGAAGGGTCCTTATCCCAGTTAAACGTGTTTTCTGAAGCTTGAGGTTGTTTACGTTTTTTGTTTTTCCTTCGTCCTCTTCCTACACCTAAGCCTGCTGGTTCTGGTCCCGGAATCTGGCTTGGTACTTGTCCATGACTGGGACCCAATATTGGCTGTTGTTCCTTAGTTTGCTCGAGAGGATTTCCCTTACTAACAATCTTTGTTTTCACCTTATCAACATACGAACGGCTCGTATCAACGTCAGGAACACAAGGAGGTTCATCCGCTGTTATCAACGGTGAGGTTCCTTTATCATCTTCAAAATCAACCGTTGGCCTGACGAGTCTCTCTGACACTGGAGTAGGTGGTACATACATTGTTAGAGCTTTTCTATAAGTAACGTTAAACTCAGACATCAGCTCGCGAATCTTTCTCTCTTTTTTGAAGATTGGACACGTTTTGTGCATGGCCATGTGAGAACCATAACAGTTGACGCATTTGAAAGTTGTGGTCTCGCAGTTTTCATGCTTTTTGGTACATTTAGGGCAAACGATCTTTATATGAGGGCAGAATTTTGACGAATGACCGAATTTCCAGCATTTGCCACATTGAGTCACTGGGAAAACGTAAGGGTCCACTTTGATACGCATATTGTGTATAAACACATGTGATGGGACTGAGGATCCCCTGAACCCTAATCGAACTGACTCGCTAACAACCCAGGCATCACCCTTATCTTCTGTATTCCGTCTATTCAGCCGTTTTGCAGACACGATCTCAATTTGACACGAAAGGCTACGTAACATTATTTCTTCGGTTAAATTCATCTCAATATTTTTAATAACGCCAAAAGATAAGCCAACTTCAGACGTTTTGATGCATTTCCATTCTAACTCAGAAATCGCTTTTGTTTGTATAAACTTGTCCGCGCTAGCCTCGTTACCAAATGTTATCAACATTTTTGTATTACTGAGATATTTGACCTTTGTAATGTCCTTAACTTCATGTGTTTGAAAGAGTTTAGCTAATGAAAATTGTTTAGGTAACGCATTCTGACATGTAACGCAGACTTGAACAGACTCGTCCACTTTATCTTCTTCTATCGTCCTTTTTCCTGCTTTTTTTCTTCGGGGAACTGTCAACCACCCTTCCTCTGATGAGGCATCCTCCTTAGATTCGTTTTTCCTCTTCCTTAAGCCGTTAGTAGCTTCTAGTTCCATCTCCTCTAATTGGGTATTATCCTCTTCTCCATGCGTAAAAGCATGCAAATTATTTTCTTCAACGCATCCTGCCACATCAAACTGCACCGAATCGTCCACACAATTAGGTTCCGAATTCATCGCGGCCGAGCGCTGAGCGGCCTCGGACCGGCCGGCCCCCGCACAGATCGCGATAAGAACTTGTTTCTTTACTAATCACTCGGCGACAAACGTATAAACACGACCAGTTCACTCGGAGTGCATACGGTGTATGAAAAAAAAAGATTATGAAGTGAGAGAATTCTCAACGATGATTTCTAGGCCTAGGCCGCACCTCGGTTTTTTCCAGCAAGCAGTTACCGCTATAACCGTTAAACCGCCTCGAGACGCACGCACTACGATAAAAAAACCGCGAAACTGACCGCGGTTTTCACAGTTTAAAGATGGATTTCAAGAGAGCAGTGTGTGTTGTTGCTCCGGTATTAAAAATAGAAAAAGAAGACTTCAACGCAAATTTCACAAATATGGGGTATCTAAATATATAATATCCAAGGTTTTACTTTATATTTAATTTAAATAAACTTCCTCCCAACGTTTATTTTTAACATTCTTATCAGCCTATCACGATACTGTCGCAAAGTAGTGTCATACAATGCTAGTCTTTTTTGTACTTCTACAATAATATTCTGTGACAAACGGCCGCGTTTGCTGTTTTTTCTCGCGAGTCATTTTGTAACATTTCACGGTTTTTAAAACAGTCGCGGGAAAAAACCGCAAATGCGGCCGTATGTATATGTTTTCCTGAGTTACAAAATCAAACGGTTAAAAACCGCAGCGGTTTAACCGTGGTGCGGCCTAGGCCCTACTCAGGTACGAGTCATCGTAGATAACTGACTCCTACCATCACATACTGCTTATTCTTAATTTTTTTCTGATGATTTATCCGTGCAGATTCCTACATTCTTTATAATTATTCTAGATTTCTGATACCACACACTACTTGAAGTCACCTCTGAAGTCGATTGTCGAGTGACTACGAATTACGATATCATTCGTAATTCGTAGTCACAACTTGTCTAGTTTGAAGTCGCCATTTACATGAGCCTATTTTATGTTTTGAATCTAGAGAAAAGCAATCCAAGTTGTTGAACATAATCCTACCGGCCGTAGTTTGTACGGCGGGCGGCGGCCGGCGGCGGTATTCATGCCATGGATCGATACGCTCCAGAATGTCATTTACCCGTTCACCTGGTCGTGCCGAAATCTCTTTGCACTATTTTCAATGCCGTAGTTTTTACTTACTTAGGTACTTACATAGGGAACACAGTGCCTACTTGCACCTATCTTGGTACCTTGGAACACTGGCAGTATCACTATCATCAAAAAATATGGAGAGGTGCGCCTTCGTGATTGGAAAGCAGTAATGGCTCAGCGGCATTGGCTATGGACTGCGGCGCAGCATGTCCATGATTGAGCTTCACCGCATGGTAGAAGGGGATATTGCGAGTGTCCGCCTGGCTAAGCGACCACCCTCAAGTAGAAAATCTGTCGCTAAACACCTAACGGTGTGTTCCGGCAGCTGTCCTTGAGAGTCAGTAATTCTAGGTTAAGCATGTTAACACCTTCGACCACATAATTTCTTACCATCAGGTGAGTTTGTTGTCAAAGGCTACTATTATCAACCTATTAGGTATCTACCTATTATCAATGAAAATAAAAGTTCTGTAAGAAAAGAAGTACCAAGAGATTTAAACTCATTTTCCACGTTTACTATGGAATTGAATTGAATTTACTATAAACTGATGATTGGTTAATTTTACCAATAGCTATTATAAAAACAAAGGTATGTTGAGGTGTGTATTTGTGTGTGATGGTGTTGTGTGTTTTTGCTACTTTCAATACCGAATCAGATAATAGGATCTGATCAAATGATTCTACATACCAGTAGGTTCTTTTGGGATTAAGACATAGAATAACGTTTAATCCCCAGTTTTCTCATAAAGTTACAAAGTGAGCGGGATTTACCTAATCACGCTGGTGAAACCGTGTGAACAGAGGAAAACGTATTATTGTTGGAATAGAATTATCCAGTGTCGGGACAGTTTTGAAATAAAAATTTCGAAATCCTCTTATTATTATCTATGAGACGGCAGCCGACTGTCACTGCATCGCTGGGTACTTAGCTAGATCGGTTTTACGGTTCTAAAAACCCTAGCATGTCATTTTTTTACTTAACAAAATCAATAGAAATATTTTGCGAACGATACAAAAATGTATCGTTAATGCTAGATACTGTACAGTACTGTATCATCGGTATTGTTCACTGCTGAACGCAGCCTCCCCATTATGGGGGGTTTGCCATAATCCTCATGCTCGGAAGGCGTCTTGGGGATTGTAAGGTAAAGAAGCTGTACCTCAGAAGGCGCTGCTGCCCACCTTCCGGTATTTTACCCTAAATCGCTACACGACACCCATGGGAAGAGGTGGAATGGTAACATTATGGCCTGGCACCCCACGGGCCTAAAATGCTAGGTACAATAAATAATAATAAAATTTTAGGGAACTGTAGCAAATGCATATTAAATACCCACTTCTGATTTTGTTAGTAAACGTTTTATTACTAACCAAATAATTACTTACGTCACAACAATATCAAAATATAACACCTTTGTGACAGACTGACGCACACAGAACAGACAGGGCAGGCTTAGTAATAAGGTCGTGTCTAACCCTTTAGGTGTGAAGCCCAAAAAGTGTTTAGAAAGCATAATAATCATTCTTTTTAACACACTTACTCGTAACGGGCCTTTAAATGCACCGATTTGTGTCATTATGTAGTCTATTACACAAACGTGCTTTTTTCTACTTTCTCGCACTTGTTTTATAGGCAAAAAACAAACTTTTCCACTATTCTTACCAAGGATAATGTAGTTTATTTCATTCATTTTTCATGTAAAAACAAACCAAAGAGTTTTTACCTCCTGAAGTAAAACTTTAGAAGATTATACACTTTCTTATTCAGATTATTATTGCTATCAAAAAGATAAAGTATATTTCGATTCGTATTGTTAGATACAATACGAATCGGAATATACTATAACTATAATAGTATGTTGATATAGATAAAGTATATCTATAGAAGTGTTGATATTATTGTATACTAGTACTTAGTATATAATAATATCAACAAATTGACTATGGATATAGGTAATTAAAATTAAGATGGTTCAGTGTTTCCGTCAGGGGATTTTTTAATAACGAAATCAGCGCGCCATTGTTAAATAAATACTTCCTTATTGAAACTTATTTACTTATTTCTTATTTGTTCCTAGCAAGTGTGTTGAAAAACGTCGTATGACACGTGTGTGGGATGTTGATGTACTAGGCGCTCTTATCGCGTCGTGTGTATCAACATACCACACTTGTATCATAATTACTGCGATCCAACTTTTTAAATTTTCATACATTAAAATCAGCAGTATTTTAGGACCAAACACATATAGACCTTACCTATGTAATTTTAAAATTAAAGTTTCCTAAGACTTTGGATTTAGTTATATTAATTCGCGTAGGTAATTAACTGTTAGAAGTCAGCTAATAAAGGCGTGTAAAATGAGCATTGTCAGATATGGGCGCAGCAACACACCACTTAAATTATAAGTAACAACGTTGATCACAGCTGAGCATGCTGCTAATTTGGCGCTTTATTTTGCCAAAGTCTGCTATATTGACACTTTATAATAACACGGCAGATTAAGGAACCGTCCGACTCGACAAAATCCGTAAAAAATGCAAGGAAGAACTAACGAATAAAGGCTTATAAAATATTCAAGGCTCAGAAATGCCTCAACATGTTGGCGGGTACTTTAGTGAAGAAGATTTGTTCGCCATCAGTATTTCACATTTTCATTTTACAGAGTGCGAAATAATTTCATGGTTTTATCCCCTGTGGGGGTGACCCCGTTGTGTTCTACGGGTGAGTTAATATACGTAGATTGTTAGTGTGGAAATCAAACGTAAGCGTAACGTATATCACACTTCACACTACTATTATAAAGGCGAAAATTTATGAGTGTGTTTGTATGTTAGTTACTTCTTCACCGTAAAACAGATGGACTATTTTTTATAAAATTTGCTATGGAGGTAGATGAGGCGCTGGATTAACATATGCGGGATACTTTTCATCAACCTGATACTTGTGCTAAACGTAATGTATACAGTATGACGTCATAAGAATTTTCCTTCCTTCATCACATCAACCGTAACGTCCACCGTTGAACGAGGTCTCCACCATTGGGGAGATTTGCCTTAATCCCCACGCTTGGCAGGCGTCTTGGGGATCGCAGTAAAGTTTTAAGATCTTCAGAAGGTGCTGCTTTCCACCTTCTGGTATTTTCTCTTAGTCGCCTCTTACGACACCCACGGGAATAAATGGAGGGGTGACATTATAACCCGGCACCCCACGGGGATCAATCATATTGAGACATATCAAAATGATGCTGTATACCCATTTTGAAACTATACAATTTTGAAGTTATAAAAAGATGCCGTTTATGTTTGCCTTTAGACGTCGATGACATCATATCTGCGCTCGGTGCTGGTACGGTCTGTACTCAACAGGACAAGCGCAGTTTTATATGGCAGTATGAAAATATTGCTATGTTAAGAATGATTACAGTGAAATAGGCAAATGATGTTCCAGAGTATTGAGCTAAGGCATAGAGATATAAATTGCTTTCCCTTTTCTGTGAGCTAAGGCATCTAGTCAGTTAAACCTGTATTTTGTATATTTTTTTTTTTTTTTTTTTTATACCACTAAGTTGGCAAACAAGCATACGGCCCGCCTGATGGTAAGCAGTTACCGTAGCCTATGGACGCTTGCAACACCAGGGGTATCACTCGCGCGTTGCCGACCCTGAAGAAATCTCTTCACGCCCTTTTTGAAGAACCCCATGCTATACTCCATCGGGAAAACCACGGCAGGGAGCTCATTCCACAATCGAAGCGTCCGCGGAATGAAACCCCTTTGAGCCCGCACAGTTCGATACCGTTCTGGTTCCAATGTGTGAGGTTGGACTCCCTGTCGATGGCGAGAGTTGCGATAGTGAAAGGTAGCCGTGGGCATCAAGTCGAACAATTCTTCAGAACACTCTCCGTTGTACAGACGGTAGAACACGCATAAGGAGGCAAAGTCTCTCCTTAGACTTAAGGGCTCTAAACCGCTTGTGAGCTCGGGATCGTCGACAATTCTGATGGCACGTCGCTGAACCGAGTCTAAAGGCCCAAGCTGGTATCCAGGTGCTCCCGCCCACAGGTGACAGCAGTACTCCATATGAGGCCTGCGACTTATAAAGTTGCAGCCTTTGCCCCGATGTGAAGTACTGCCTCGCTCTGTTGAGCACTCCAAGCTTTTTGAAAGCCAGCTTCACCTTGTCTTTCAAGTGACTTCGGAACAAAACGTCGCTGGAAATGTCGACGCCAAGGATCCCGATGCTTTGAGTGTAGTTCAAGGAGGTGTTCTGGAATTGTGGAGCCACAGACCATGGGGTTTTCTTAGCGGTGAACGCGCAGGCTTGAGTCTTAGTGGGGTTGAAATGGACTAGGTTTAGTCGACCCCAATCGGAGACACATGTTAGTGTACTCTCGATTTCAGACACCAGCCGTTCGCGGTTTTCCTCCACCTCGGAACGAGGGATATTTGCACGGCCCGTGTAATGGGCGTTCCCTGTACTGTCGTCCGCATAGCAATGAATGCCGTCAATAGACAGCATATCATTGATATGTAGTAGGAACAATGTAGGTGACAACACAGAGCCTTGCGGGACGCCAGCATTTATGTCCATGCTATCAGAGCAGCTACCGTCAACTACGGCTCTTATGCATCTGCTGGACAGAAAGCTGGCAACCCATTTGCATAATCCCTCGGGAAGCCCGTATGATGGTAACTTCGCTAGAAGACCTCTGTGCCAGACCCGATCGAACGCCTTCGCCACATCTAGGCTCACTGCCAATGCCTCACCTTGACTCTCGATGGCGAGTGACCAACGGTGCGTGAGATACACTAGGAGGTCACCAGCTGAGCGACTGTGGCGGAAGCCATATTGTCGGTCGCTCAACAATTCGTGATCCTCCAGGTATCTCAAAAGCTGCGTGTTGATAACACGCTCCATGATTTTGGAGAGAAGGGAGGTGATGGCGATAGGCCTGTAATTCGTCGGGTCTGATCTGTCGCCCTTTTTGGGCACAGGGTGCACGTGGGCAGTCTTCCACGAAGACGGGACTTCCTTTTTGGTGTAGGAAAGTGCGAAAAGACGCGTCAATACTGGACACAATTCAGGAGCACACCGTTTCAGTACCACTGCCGGTATGCCGTCTGGCCCACTCGACTTATAGATGTCCAGAGAAAGCAGTTCCCGCCGGACCTCCCTTTGGGTAATGCTTATCTCCGGCATGGAGCTAGCACACTGCGGGATGGTAGGCGGTGTAGCGCCCCCGTCATCCAAAGTCGAGTTCGAGGCAAAGAGAGAGCCCAAAAGGTCAGCTTTCTCTTTTGCACTATGGGCCAAGTTTCCGTCCGGCTTACGGAGTGGTGGCAAGGACGACTGGCAAAAGTTTCCTTCAGCAGCTTTGGCAAGAGACCAGAAAGCACGGCTTCCAGAGGGAAGGCTAGTCAGCCTCTCACCAAATCTGCTGACGAAATCGAACTTAGCCTTGGCAATCATTCGCTTACTGTACCTGGAAGCAGCGTTGAATTTGCGTTTCGCATCAGAGATGTTAGGGTCCTTATTAGTTCGGGCCGTGGTCCAAGCCTCATACAAAGTTTGCTTATTTTGTCTAGCATCTTTGCAGGGCCGATTAAACCACGTTCGCTTCTTCTCCCCTACTGCTACTAGCGGGTTTGGAATATAACATTCCATTCCCGCCAGTATCGCCTCAGCGACGGCAGCTGCACAGGTGTCAGGATCGTCTGATGCGAAGCAAAGCTGTCTCCACGGGTACGATGCGTAGAAATCTCGCAACCCATCCCAATCTGCTGACTTGTAGTGCCATACACGTCGCCTTCCGGGAGGCCGGGGCGGAACATGTCGGGCGCACGGCACTTGCGTCCGGACGAGACAGTGGTCCGATGACCCGAGTGGTGCATCCACTGTTACTGCATAGTTGTCCGGTCGCGTAGTCAGCAGAAGGTCAAGTAAGGAACTAGTATGGCTCTCAATATCTGGGATTCTCGTAGGAGAAACAACCAGTTGTGAGAAGCCATAGGCCAGGGCAAAGTCGTGAGCAGTTCTTCCCGCAAAGTCAGTGGACCGAGAACTAAGCCACTCAACGTGGTGAGCGTTGAAGTCTCCTAATATCACTAACTCCGCGGAGGGGTACTGCACCAGTACTTTGTCAGTCGTCAATTGCAGGTGCTCAAATAACCGGATTGTGTCCGCGTCACCACTGTGGGACCTGTAAAGGCACGCGTAAACTTTGGTGTGGCCACCGTGATCTACACGCGCCCACAAAATCGACAGGTCCCTGTCTTCTAGGCCATGGAGACGGCGACAGCAAATATCCTCCCTGACGTACATACATACCCCAGCACGACGCACAAAATTGTGCTCCAGCTTGTACCCGGGGTAATGTAAATACGATGTATCATCAGGGCTGGATATTTGCGTCTCCGTTAGAAATAGAAGGGTCGGCTGTGCAGTCTCAAGATGTTGGTGAACTGCATTGATATTTGCGTGAAGTCCCCTGATGTTACAAAAGTCCACTGATAGTGTGGACGGGGAGGCCGCTGAAAAACCATTTCTTTTCTTTTTCCGAGGCATTAAAAAAAAGGGATTGATTGAAGAGATTAAGAGGAAACGCTGTGCCAGTAGCGAGAGGGATAAAGTGCAGTGTTATTAGCCAAGAGTGCTGGACAGGTAAAACGGTTTGTTGGTGTGGCAGCCGGAAGGGCCCCCGGTCCCCCCATGATACAGACGGCCGGGTCCACTCCGGTCTCCTCCTCCGGCACGACCAACTATACCATGGATTATGCGCAAGCGGCGGGTCAGCCTCCCAGGGCGGAGATTAAGTGATCCCTGGGCTCGGGACCCCTACAACCTGCGGGCAGCCAGCGGGCAGCTGTTTCACCGGGTCTCCCTGACCGCCACAACAACACACCGCGCCTGCACAACACTATGGTGGTGCCACACCGCTGATCCCCAAACACTACCAGCACAGCGCTTCCTCATGGAGCTCTGGCGACCTTACTCACCGCAGGAACACAACACCACATTAAAGCAGTGTTATTTGGCTGCGATCTTCTGTAAGGTGGAGGTACTTCCCCAGTCGGGCTACTCCGAATTTTGAACGGGTCAACCCGTTATGCCCTTCCTCTCTTAAATATATCCAAATACAACAATATAATTTAGGTACTTACTGATTTCCAGCCGCGTGCAAATTCATTACATTACGACCCGTAAACTAGGAACATGAATATACCTACGAATTGTTCATATCAGAATAACTGAAGATGTTCTGTCTGGGTTTGCGGGTAGAAAACTCACTAGAAGATTTTTTCTTTAATCAATAAAATATAAACTTGAGCTTTGTAGTAAACCAATAACTGATTATATATAACTAGCTTTCCGGGCGCGGCTCCGCCCGCGCGCATTTCGGTTATCGCGCAAAAACATTAACCTCTTTTTGCGCAGTTGGATAAAAACTATCCTATGTTTTTTCCTGGGTCTCAAACTATTTCCATACCAAATTTCATTCAAATCGGTCCAGTAGTTTTGGCCTGAAAGCGTAACAGACAGACAGACAGACAGACAGAGTTACTTTCGCATTTATAATATTAGTACTGATTCTGAGTTTAGATCACCTAAGCCTCCAGCTGCACATAGCTAAAATTTTATGTAAACATTCACGTAAGTCGGATTTTACAAAGAAATAAAGGAAGTCCCTATTTCGTTTCATAAATTGGAATATCGATGCGCAAGGGAGATATCAGAAAGGAAAATAGAGGCGATTATCGTATCCAGAGTCAATATCTACTTTTTGCCGAGTCGAGAGTCGATAAAGAGATCCAGCTGAAATTCAGCACACCTACATACTGTACCTACGCTACGCCACCGACTGAGACTGCCAAAGTTAATTAACTTTTCTATTCGAAATTTCAATATGAAGCCATGATATTGATTTATGGACGTAAAAAGTTTACAGCTAGGTTCATTAATTCATAATTAATTTTAAATTGGTATACCGCGTTCTCAGGTAAAATATTTATGCGACGTGTCGATAATTGAAGCCTTTTTATTCTGTGATTGAAGGAATATTTTATGCAGATAAGCTTTCGAAGTCTTTTAGTTTGCCGTGACCTGAGACAGAGAAAATGCGGCAGTTTAAAATATTGGCTTATTCCAAAAATTATGAAGTGTAAATAAATGTAATACGTAGTTTACATTTTTTTTTTTTAAATGGCCATCTCATTCTTATTGTACTATTATAATAACCTAGCAACAAAAAATAATCAAGAAATGATTATTATAAAATATATTTGCAAATACATATGTATTAAAAATTTGTATATGTTAATTTATTAAAAATGAGTATTATCAGTGTTGTTATATATATAATTATCCACTTTTTTGCCTGCAACATGCTTTTCAGCGACGGAACTGACTCCTAAGACTGCCAAGTGTGAAATAAATTGTTGACGGTTGTGGACTTCAGGGTACCGACTTCAACAAGTTATTTCACATTTGCAAAAATACTCCATGTTTTTAATTACTTCTATAATTTCAAAATGTAGTCCGTAGTAGTGAATTATAAAATATTTGAAGGTAATTTTGTGTAAATATGAAACGACCGTATTCGTCTTTATCAGACAAAAAACATGTAAATAGTTTTTGAACGTGTTGAATCTTGGGCTCAGCATTTTCTGCATAAAAGTTATACAACGTATTAGTTTTAAATAATTTTTATTCCAATCACGATAAAAAAAAACTACTTTTTTAAATACCTTGATCTAATCCATTAAACATATTTAATACTCTGGTTTAAATGTTTGCACGGTCGCAACGGACACAGTTGGATACCAAACTTTATCTTTTTTTAATCGAATTCCAAAACAGGAGGAGGACTTCTCCACAGGGGAGGGAGTCTCCCTTGGACTATATGTTTTTTTTGTATGTTTGTTCCGCGATAACTCCGTAAAATCGGGTTAGTAGTTTTTAAGCTATAATTAATTAACTGAAAAATGTATTTGCGTACCCTTTTCTTTGCCCGGTTTTCACCTAATCCGCAACGATCGCACCGGCAGCAGGGGTGGTGGGGTGGCTATATACCTGAGATCAAATATTTCTTTCTCTGTTATCAGCACATCACCTCAACCGCCACCCTCCAATGTCGGTGAGCATTTGTTTGTGGAGGTTGTCTTGTCAAACAATAAAATTCTGCTTGGAGCCTACTATAGCCACTCTTCTAGTGTTAATTACTTTTCTTCATTCGAGAAGATCTTGGAAGATCTCATTCCTTTATATAACCACAACATTATTTTAGGAGATTTTAATACCTGTCTCCTCAAAAAAGACCACCGTACTCACTCGCTCGAATCAATAATTAAATCTAGCAACATGCATGTACTTCCACTTACTGCCACTCATCATGCCCCTAATTGTAACCCCTCTCTACTTGATTTGTGTATTGTGTCCTCTCCGCAACATGTTGCTAAGCACGGGCAATGTTCTGCTGACAATTTTTCTTATCACGACCTAATATTCATCTCATATAAGATTCGACCTCCAAAATTAAAACCTAAAGTCATTTTGCAGCGCAATTTTGGTGGTATGAATCAGGAACAATTTTTACACGATGCTAGCGAGATAGACTGGTCACCTGTGACTAATGCTGTTTCAGTTGATGATCAAGTGGCTATATTTAATTCCATAATAACGCAGTTATATGACAAACACGCTCCTTTACGCATCATAAAACTAAAACAACGCCCAGCTGCTTGGATTACGGATGATATAAAATTGCTTATGCATAAAAAATCTAACGCTAAGTATAAATACAAATGTCGTCCTAATGACTCAACCAAAGCTAAATATGTGAAGTCACGCAATCGTTGCAATATGGTGTGTAGGGATGCTCTACGCCGCCACGTTCATGACTCCGTTAATAACGATGATCCTGCAAAAATTTGGCAATTTCTTAGATCTATCGGTATTGGTAAATCTCGCCAGGACAGTATTCCTACTAACTTAAATTTAGATTCTCTCAATCTCCACTTCTCTTCAACATCTCCTATAGATGTCTCAGAAAAATCAAATACGATTAACTATCTTTCATCATTACCAATACCCGACTACTATTCCTTTAGTCTTAATCGAGTATCCGCTTGTGATGTTAAGAAGAGCTTACTATCTATCACTTCTAATGCTGTAGGTGGTGATGGAATTAGTCGCAATATGCTAGTACCAATCCTTGACATAATTCTTGATCTTCAAAATTACTCTCAAGCCTCTCTCGAAAAGCTTACGGAAGCCGTGGATTCCATAAATGCCGATTTAACGTGCATCATAGATTGGTGTAAAAGATTTGGCCTCAAAGTGAACCCAAGCAAAACCCAAGTGATGATTGTAGGAAGTTCGCGTCTCATTTCAAGGGTTGACTGGTCAATGATTCCTTCTGTTAGCTTTGATGGAGTCCCTATTCCCTACAGTGAATCTGTGAAAAACCTAGGGTTGATTGTCGACCGTTGCTTGAATTGGGCTCCTCAACTACAAACTACTAGCCGCAAATTGTATGCCACCGCAGGCGCTTTAAAAAGATTACGCAACTTCCTTCCTGTTACCACCAAAATTGCTCTAGTTCAATCTCTCTTACTCCCAATTCTCGATTATGCTGATGTCTGCTATCTAGATCTTACGGAAGATCAGCTAGATAAGCTTGAGCGTCTACAAAATTTCTGCATAAGATTTATATTTGGTTTGCGCAAATATGATCACATCTCTGAATTTCGATCAAAGCTCAAGTGGCTTCCTATACGTCTTCGCCGGAATGCTCACATACTCTCTCTCGTTTACAATATTTTGTTCAATCCATTGACCCCGCGCTATCTTAAGGAACGTTTTAATTTCCTTCACAATGCTAATACTCTCAATCTTAGGTCATCAGATAACCTTCCCCTTTGTATGCCTCAACATAGCACAGTATTCTACGATCGATCTTTTGTAGTCAAAGCTGTTCGCCTGTGGAATTCACTACCGGTTTCTATAAGGCGTGCACAATCACTGCCCATTTTTAAAACTCAAGTCAAGAATTTTTTTTTCTTGTCTAATTAGTTAACTCAAACTGTTATAGCTCTGTTTCATTGAACACTAGCTATCACACTCGCTTCCTCATCTTACATATGTTAGGTATATGATTGTATTTATATATATATGTATATATATTTATAATTATTTATATACTTTGTATATTTGTGTGTATATATTTTAGGTATAAATGTAATATTAATGTGTATTAGTATAATATTATATATATTGTAGGTATTAGTTTATTTAAAATTATGTGTTTTAGATTATACTGTAGTTATTAGTTTACTGTTTTAGATTATAATGTAGCCTAATTCTCTTTAATATAATTTATGTACACCCCCGACATAGTTCCAGTATTTCCTCTCCATACAAAGGTTGCCTGGAAGAGATCGCTATTAGTGATAAGGCCGCCCATTGTGACACTTTAGTCTAAGTTATTTTTGTTTATAAGAATTAAATTTGTATTTTATTGGTGTAACAATAAAGAATTATCTATCTATCTATCTATCTACCTGGATGATTTAAATCACAAAATTGCAACTCTTGAGTAACGTGAAAGGTAAGGTTTTAGGCGAGTGAATAATCTTGTAAGCATTATGTGTCACTAAAATGAGTTCAAAAAGCGGCACCGACTTCCTACACTATAAAGTATGAAATAACTTGTGGAAGTCGGCCCATGATAATATGAAGTTAGTGTAATTAAACAACTTTAAACGGTTTAAGTCGCGTATATTAATTATTATTTTTGTCCCGACGACGTTTCAAACACTTTGCAGTGATCATGGTCACGGGGTGAATTTTTTTTTAAGTTGTTTAATTTCTATGCGAATATCATAATTGCGAAAACCTAAGACAATATGAAGTCAGTGTTTTGAATCAGCATCATACATTTTAGGGCTGGAAGTAGGTGCAGTTTTTAAAATATATTTTCCTCTTTAATGTGAACGCTGGTCTGACCTATGAAGGCTTTTTTTTGTTTTGTTGTTAGTTCTTTTAGCCATTGTAATTGGTCACATACTTGTGCGAGATTCCACCGTCCTTCCTCCAGGTCATTCCAGGACCTCCCTGTCCTGGAGGTAGTCAGCTTGCAACCTTCGCGGATACAGGGGTATACCGTGATACCAGAGCGCCTCCTGTATTGTTCGGTGCGGAAGGCTATTGAAAGCTATGTCCATCACCCTTTCCCCCCGTTGACCAGATCCTGCGTCCTCCCTTTGAGCCACAGCAGGGCGTCAATTGTAGATCGCCCAGCTCGAAATCCGTACTGGGCCTCCGACAGCTGAGGCCCAAATTTCTCCAGGTCCATGCTGGGTGACACGGGAAGCTACTACCCCTCTAGTAGCGGAAAGCGCTACCTACCCTTACCTATTGTTTTAACAGTGTTCTATTCATCAGAACCCACATTAACACCATGTAAGTATTAAAAACATATACATAAGATTCTATTTATGTGGCGTAGACACCCAATCTAACCAAAATCTTTTCGCCATACAATCTTACATTGTCTTAAATAGGCCAAGTTTTGACTCCCTTTTATGCTTTACTCAAATATCCTCCGGGTGGTTAAGTCTTAGAACAATAACTTGTTTCCACAGGATTAAGCTCATATGAAATTAAACCTCTTTTTAAACAAGCTAACCTTCCATCAAATTTCATGAAGATCGGATCAGATATTTGAAAGTTATCGCCGAACAAACACCCATACACACTAGTACATACAAACTAACAAACATAGATAAAAACATACAAAGCCCGCGACTCTCTCAACTTAACCACCGAATTCGGTTGCACACAATATGTTGTAGCAGATACGAAATAAACTAAAACTTAGGTACTAATATTCATGCAATTTCTTGCCCCTTACATAGCTAGATAGACATGCAAATTTTTTTGTTATCTATCTAGTATGAATAGGAGTATAATGTATTAAAAAGCCGATATCTAGTATACGTAACAGTACCACCAGCTTATAACTGAAATAGGCTTCATTTCCGATTCTCTAGCTAAACCGTGTGCGTTGTGTTTCTTTCATTCCTATAAATACTAAGGTTTGTTGGGTTCGCATAAGCCGACTCGGGAAGCATTAAATACTCGTAGTTGCGGTGTTACGACAAAGACTCTAATACAGGCGGTAAAAGGAGTCGAGCGCCTTCCTACCTACCACTGATGTTGTGAATTGAAATTTGTAGCCATTTAGGTACATAGGTAGGTCTAGGTATATACTCTTCCTATAACTTGCCATTAACTAGTTGAAAAGTGATTAATGTTTGCGGATTGGCAGGTTATGAATGGGCTCTCAAGAATTGCCGCTTTAATACACTACATAGCTTTCTACTTGTGAGGTATACTATATTAATGAAATCGGCACCGATTTAATATGTACATCTATTTATAGCTAATTCGATGAAGACACCAATTTATGATTAGGAGAGGAAATATTATAGTCATGTGCGGGATTCAAAACCACGCTATCCACTATGGTCGGGGTATGCTCTGACCGCTAAGCTAACATATTATGACGCATAAAACTTATTGTCCTTTCGTTCTTACCATCGCATGGGGAGGGAGCGACACCTAGTTCAACTTACGTTGTACAACAAAATACTAAATTTTGAAATTAGCTTAGAACTTGTTAACGATGACGCAAGCCTATCATCTAAATATTTTCTATTTTTGCAATAACGCATTCTGCATGGATCACATTACAACATTACGAGAGGAAAATTATGGTCATGTACCCGCGTCATGAACTCCTATAGCTGGGATATGCTTTGACCGCTAAGCTAACAAGTCAAGTGGATCATAACTGATTAGTCCTCTCGTTGTTAACCATCATATGGGGACGGAGCGACCTATAGTGAACACAACTAACGTGTTACTATTTAATGTATTTTTTTAATGTAACCCACAGAGCATGCGTCATTACAAAAACATAAATATTAAAACACCTATTTGTGAGTATGAAATTTAAATAATGAATTCTTCGTTTTCAACAATTCACATTGCAACTCTACAAGTTTACAAGACCGGGTACGTACGTCAGGCGCACTAAGCTAGAACTTTAGAAGGCTTTGTGAGGGAACCGCCCACCATTTGGTATAGTCTATGTCACCAGTTACACAAAGACGGTAGATACATACGTAAATATACATATTATGGAACTTTAAATGTTGGAATGGTTTCTATATGCGTCCTTTATCTGTATTCTGTGTAGCACAAAGTTGTTCTATCCAATTTCTGCACGTAACTTATATGTGGACTTTTATGTAAGTACCTACTTCAGACTTGAATAATACTAGTGCAATATTTTATACCTCCGATACCTCAACTACATATCATCAGTTATAAAGTATTATAATATCTAACTATGAGTATTTTGATATATAATAAAAGGAAAACTTCGAATCTTTAAACGAAGATCTTTATAGAGATAATTTGGAGCTTGTAGTTATTTGCTACCAGCAGTCACGAGTAAGCGCGACTTCCTTTATTTGGACATACCTAATATCGTGTTAAGTTTAGGTTAAGTTATATAAAATTACGTTAACACACCAAATACCCATCAAACAGCCACATGGTTTACGGGAAGGTTGTGACATGCAATAAAGTTATTTGATTTGATTTATTATTTGAAAATGGAAAACCAAGAATACTTGAATTAGTAAAATCTAATTATCACTCACATATTTACCTACACCTTATTAGTAAGTAGTCGTATACTACATAAAAAGAAAAAAACCTATACTAATATTATTAATTATTTAACTGTATACAATTTCTAAATATTTTCACATATTTATATATTAATTAACAACACTTATTATGTATTTATTCCACATTTATATTATTAAACAGTAGCACACATTTTCTGATATTGCAGAAAATTATGACGAGACTATGTACGCTGATGTCTACACACTATAACACTACGGTTTAAATCACGCAAACACTGCTGTCACTGCATACATTGCAAAAGCTTGGTTCATAACTGAAATACGAGAATATGCACTGTTTGCGCGCAAACGATGTGAACCGATATGTAGCCGCGCTTATAACATCTGCTAACTGTCAATTTGCTTTTTCGCAATTGACCCAAAATAACCTTCACATCAATTATTGATAATAGAAGTATTTCATTTCAAGGCATTCTTTTGTGAACAGATGTTTGTACGTTCAACATTCTAACCACAACAATAAAAATCTCCTCATCTATCTGTCAAGATTTGAGTTTGACGTTTGTGCATACATTGCACTACCACTTTTCTGTGAGCGTTGTTTGCGGCCGGAGGTGACGTCAAAGATGACGTCATTATGCTATCGTGGTGGCTGTTTAGCAAGTTATGAACCGACCGTTTGCATGCATATAGTGCAAATAGCGCATATTTGCGTGAATTGAACCGTAGGGTGAGAAATATAGAAGGCAATTGTCAGTTTCAACATGGAAATTTCATATTTTCATGGCGGTAAGGCATTTTGTCAACGCACGTCTGGCTAGCTACCTACCCTAAAGTAAGAAATCTTAAGCCGAGCTAGCGTTACCGGCAGCAGTCCTTGAGAGCACGCTTTCCTATTCTAGGTTAATCCTGTTTACCACTTCGAGCTCAGCATTACTTACCATAAGGTGAATAAATTGGTGGTTAGAGGCTAACTAACTGAAAAACAAAATCTCTATTGGTGTTCCCTACTTTGTCCCAATCGTAAAAAGCCTATCACTTTACTTTTTGATTTTAAGTCACAAAACTTTCAAATATGTCATGTTTCTAACTACAAAAACATAGGACATTCTTACAATGTTCAGGCCCAACTTGAACCCCGTAATCCACCCCTTTCATAAAGTCCGTTGAGAGCAAACGTTTTATTCATATTTTCAGCTATATACATATTTAAAGCTTTATAGGTCAAGTTGTTTTAGAGTTTTCTTCCCCCACCCTTCCTTATCTCTACAATTTATCCCTATAATCTTGTTGCCATAAAATCTTTTCTTAGGTGACGTCTATACACTTAAAGATGAAGATGCCAAATTTCAGGATAAAATGAAAGTCCTATGGACTTATCTAAACATTTTAACATCTATTCGTGCCCCTTACTCATATTCTCGTAGTTCAATGAGGACGAATCCTTAACTCAAAAATTTTAATTCAGTACTTTTTTATTTTACGTCACAATATTCGCTGTTGAACTTAATGCCTCTAACTTCAAAATTATAAGACAATCATACCACCAACTTTCCTTTCATCACCAATTTCACCTTCTTAATCCTTATAAAACCCGTTCTTAGATTTTTTTCCTACTTATTTACTACCTACCTGCCAAATTTCCCCTATATATGTCAAGTAGTAAAAATCCTCATCCAATAAAAGTCCGTATCGTAAAATCTTGTTACATAACTTTTTCATATTATGTAAAAAACGGGTTACTTATTTTTCTTCTCTCTACAAGATCATAGACTTTCTTACAAAGTTTAAGCTCTAATTTGATCCCTTCAATTCGGCTCTGTCCGAAAATCCGTTCTGAACCGACGTCTCTTAGCTGACGTCTCCTACATAAACTATGTACCGGCCAAATCTAAAAACTTAAATTAGGTACTTAAAACTATTTTGAGAAGTTATTGTCAACTATTGGAGTTCTTATTGATAAGTAAATTCTTTTGAAATCACAATGACCTATATCGGCCGCAGCTAATTTTGTATTTAAAATTTTCTGTTACATATTTGAGGCCTAATCTAGCGATGTTTTTTTTAAGATTTAGAAAGTTATAGATATATTTTTGCTTAAATTACTAGTAAAACAAGTTTTTAATTGTTGATTCTCCAAGTATTTCGAGTGTCATGCCTAAGTATTAATTTTTGCACCAGTTTACAACAATACCTATAATTTTTTATCCTTTACGAGAACAACTCAAAATTTTGTCCTTGTTCAACCTTCTTTCGGTAAAGGGGCGAACTCTCGCCTCATCATTCATTTTTATGTGTCACTCACTTTTCATTTATATAAAAGGGAAAGTAAAGGGGAATGTTTTGATTTTTGAATAGGTTACATTATATTGAGGATAATACTCAGAATAGAGAATAAACTGTATTCTGAAGGATTATATTGTGGAAAATAATTTACGTTCGATGTACAAAAATAGGAATAAGTGATTAAATATTTACTTTGATCAGTTTACAATTAATCAGGTTAATTTAAATATTAGGTAGTTTTATCAGTAAAGCCGAAATAAATGGAAAACATTTCATAAGGGAGCTGAATGAGACCATTTTGTAATGAACATTTCGAATTTTACTATTTTTCCAAAGGGGCATGCAGGTTTATGAAGGTATTTAGATAGGTACCCCACTCGTATTGAAAATATTTTGTTAGTAATATCGACCTGATCACTATAAGTTTGCAGTACCTGCGGACTTAACTCGTTAAATATACGTTCGACTTTATGTACTCACTCTACTGGAGTAGGTACTCTTACTCCACCATTTCATTTAATACCCTTCCTGGCACAGGCAATATTCATCCGACCACTATTCATTAGCAACTTCATGGATAACTTTCCAAACACGAATAAAACTTTAAGGCTTACAACTTGATTACAGAGGTAGAACTCGTGAGCTACCGACAGTAGTTTAAATTCTCATTAATGCAAATGTCCTCATAGGTAGGCGTCGCTTCGATGGCCGCTTAACTCCAATACAGTTTTCAATTTAGATTCTCTGTTCGCTCGGCAGTCTCGAGTAAAAAGTGAATACTACCCGTTTAGTGCCTTGGAATTGCTTACAGTCGATTCTTATTCAGTCGGAATACTTTAACGAATTCAGCGTCGTAATGCGCCCATGAAATGGAAGCAAAGTTGACAGTTATCTGCGTGACTCTGAATCTCGGAGTGGAATTTGTGCTCTTGAGGGTAAAATTTACTCCATTTGTGGAACGAAGGACGAGGGGGAGCCTTGTAGCGCGCGTGTCGCCTACTTTAGCAAGATTGAGAATAGTTCCCTTTATGTGACTCGAAAGTAAACATTTGCGTATAAAAAGTCACGCAAATGACACGACAATAAAGTCTAGTATTTTCTTGTCGTAGATGCCCGATCATAAGATATACATGATATTTTAACTTGACGTGAGAAGAATTCACAAAGTTGTCGTTCGCAACTTGATGTCTGTTGCTAATAAAATAAGAAACTAGATCACGTCTCAGGTAACAAACGTATCGGTGTTCTATAAACTTTGTAACGGGCTAATGGAACCCGGCACGCTGGTTATACTTAAGTAGTTTCACATAGAACGGTTGCACGCCTCAAGGCGTATACCTAACTGCTGGCTACCGAGTAATTCTACAGGTGGCTAACACCACTGTGGTAACCAGTACCCCACATAAAACCGAGAAGCCAACTTTACGACTCTCTCATAAATTTTACACTTTATTGTCCGTGAACGCAGTGAAAGTTTAGGTATCTTAAAATTGACTCCCTTTGTTGACTTTAAAATTTATTTTCCAAATTATAGTCTCAATCTCAATACTTGACAATATGTATGCTATCTGGTTAAGATAAGTGCTATATAGGATAGTAGATAATTATTGTTATATTACGATGTAGAAATAATTTGATGAATAACAAGTATAAATTAATTAAAAAGTAAAAAACCCGACTGCAAATTGTTTATTTTTGTTAAAAATTTTGTCGTGCGTTTGAAATTAAAACTGCAAGTTATATATATTTATGGAATCGTTTTTTAAAGCCCTGCATATTGATAACCCTATCGGTGGGTTTGCTTGAAACATTTTCAACGCACAATGTGGCGTCTCAAATCCGCCATTTTTTTTTGTGTCACTTCGTTATAAGACAAATGTAACGATATCTCATACATTAAAATCGATTTATCCATTTAAGTTATGGTGGAATAAAAAACTCACAAACATTGAAAACATTACTCTTTTTTTTGTGCAGTTGTATAAAAACAAGAGTAGTAATACGAGAAGTGTAGCCACTCCGAAAAATTCTTAGTATATGCAGTCCGCTTAGCGCGGCATTTTCCCAGAAGCATGGAACATATAATAATACCCAGAAGCCAAATTGTATTGCATATCTATTGTTCACTTCTGTGGCTCTTATCGCTACCGATAGACCAATATAATTTTGCGTCGCATCTCTGTGAATATTATTCGACCATAAGAATCTCTTTTGTCTGGTTAATATCACATATTCTAAGCTATAATTATAAAAAAAATAGATATTGTTGTTTTTAATGTTATTGTGATGGAACAATCTCGAGGCCCACCTGATTTTAAGCGGACTAACCTCTGCCTATAACAGATGCATTTCGTCACAAGTCACGACTTGCACTGCGCCCGTCACCTTGAGACATAGCTGTTAAGTCTCATGTGCCTGTAATTTCACTGGCTCTCAAGGATTGCTGCCGGAACACACCGTTAGATGCTTGGCGACAGATTTTCTACTTGAGGGTGGTCGCTAGCCAGGCGGGCATGCGCAAAATGCCATTCCACCATGCGGTCAAACTCAAGCCTACGGCGGGATTCGTTTGCTTCTTTTCGTGTTTATTCCACACAATGTATCGTCGGCACCATATACGAGGGTGGATTGAAAAGTTCGCGGCCTCAGCAAGAAAACTATTTGTAATATAAACAAAAGTAATTTTATTTTTCCATGTAATCTCCACTTAACTCAATGCACTTCTTCCATCTGGTTTCCAACGCCTGTATGCCAAACTCAAATAAGTCACCCACTGCAGCTTTGACCTTTTTTTTTTTTTTTTATTGCTGATAGGTAAGCCTTTGACCACAATCTCACGTGATGGTAAGTGATGATGTGGTCGAAGGTGTTAACAGGCTTCACTTAGAATGACTGGCTCTCAAGGACAGCTGCCGGAACACACCGTTAGGTGCTTGGCGACAGATTTTCTACTTGAGGGTGGTCGCTAGCCAGGCGGGCATTCGCAAAAATGCCCTTCCACCATGCGGTGAAGCTCAAGCCCACGGCGGGATTCGAACCATGGACCTGCTGCGCGGCAGTCCATAGCCAAAGCCACTGAGCTATCACTGCTTCAAAAACTCATTTGATGAAAATTTTTGACCTCCAAGGTGTTTTTTTAGGTTTGGGAATAAACGAAAGTCTGAAGGTGCCAAATCAGGGGAATAGGTGGGATGCGGCAGTAATTCAAAGCCACAATCGCGAATTTGAGCCATAGATTCAACAGACGTGTGAACGCGTGCATTATCCTGATGAAACAACACTTTCTTGCTGAGTAATCCTGGCCTTTTCGCTTTAATTGTTTCACTCAAACGACGTAAAAGCATGCAGTAATAAGCCGAGTTTATAGTTTCACCTTTTGCAAGGTAGTCCACCATGATGACACCCTTAGCATCCCAAAAAACTGACGTCATCACCTTGCCAGCTGACAAAATTGCTTTGGCTTTTTTTGGAGTCGGTTCATCAGGTTTTTTCCACTGCTTGGATTGCTGTTTTGACTCTGGGGTGTAGTGGTGTACCTAGGATATATATATAATATCCATTGTCACAAACCTGGCCAAAAAATCTTGTGGATCACCCTCAAACATTTCCAAACAGTCGCGAGAAATCGTGAGCCGTATTCGTTTTTGTTCAACTGAAAGCAATCTGGGTACCCATCGCGCAGAATTCTTTGAAAATCCAAGTTCATTGTCTATGATGTTTTGTGTTCGTTCATACGAGATGCCAATAGTGTCTGTAAACTCCCTGATGGTCAATCTCCGATCTGTCAATATCAGATCACAGATTTTCCCGATGTTTTCTTCAGTCGTAGACGTCGTAGGCCGGCCGGAGCGAGGGACATCTTCAATACTCTCTCGTCCGCGTTTAAATTCAGCAACCCACTTTTTCACAGTCGTATACGACGGAGCAGATTCCACCAATGTTGTTGACATGTCTTCGTGAATCTCTTTTGGAGTTAGTTTTTTTTTAAACAGGTATTTGATGACCGCACGTTGCTCAATTTTCTCCATTCTTTAAAAATGCTGCACTTAGGCTCACAAAATTCAGTTTAATTTAAAAACTAATAATGCTATTGCGATAAAATTTTACAATGTGACAACCAGAGAGTAAGTGAATCGAATGAGGTCAGTTACATTAAAATAGTTCAAGCATTTATGTGTTAGGCCGCGAACTTTTCAATCCACCCTCGTATATTCTGTACTACGTAAGTGACATGTATTAGTGAGTGTGTAGGTCTGTTACTCGTTCACGCTGATATGGTTGAACCGATTTGGATGAAAGTTGGAACATAAATAGTTTAGGTTCTGACACATAGGATGTATTTATGTATTTCTGGATACATAGCTTATCATCATTGTCACTTTTTAACATTGTTTATACAGGTGAAACCGCGAGGGCAGCCAGTATGTACTTACATATATATACCTATGTATACACACATACACCACACACAAACGCATATTCTATTTATGAGCACCCATAACATTTTATAAGCGCATCCAATTTCGATTAAGTACCTTTTCAGTTACACTAATTTAATTGATAAAATTATATCAATAAACAAAAAATAATAATTAACAAAAAATGGAACCGACTTCAACACCAAAAAGTGTGAAATAACTTGTTGAAGTCGGTACCATGATGGTACAAAAGTACCCATTATCACAATATTGTGCGCAGGGTACCGACTGCGACAAGTTATTTCACACTTTTCAGTGTTGAAGTCGGTTCCATTTTTTGTAAAAAAAAAGTTCAATCCTTTTGTGACCCTTGCTGCTTACGGGATCGATTGTCATTCATTCTCAACGACTATATCATCAAGATAGGTACCTAAATATTTTTCATTTATTGGAGTGAACTCAAAAACGGATGAAATTTAAAATGCGACCAAACGAAAAGCATCAGCTTTCAAACAAAAAAATAATTTTGAATCGGTTCACCCAGTCAAGAGATCTGAGGTAACAAACTCCTCCTTTTTTGGAAGTAGGTTAAAAACTAAATGTCTCACATCAGTGAAAATAATAACTTGTGATAGTCGGACCATGAAAATGTGAACTCAGAGCGTTTTGAATCAGCTTGGTACCGATTTCTACACGCTATTGTATTCTTTATTAGAAGTTGGTGTTTAAATATTTTTACAAAACATTATTAAAGTATGCAAGTATTACTTAGTATTACGTCCTGTTTTATTGAGTCAGTTTGATTTATATATTTATTTCTTGAACATCGTTTGTTTAATACCTTAAGTAGGTACCTACCTATAAGTATTATTACTAAGAACAAATATAATAATATGGATGTATATGTTCAGAACCCTCTAAATAAGATTTTCTCTCAAGAAAATAGTCAAAGTTAAGCTTTGTTATAATGTTTCAATTTAAGTCATAAAGGGTCCGCTCGGAGGCGAGACGAGTTGAAATTAAAGCGATAAAGACATTTTGCATCCCTTGGAAAACACGCAAACACCTCCTAAATAAAATTAATATTACGAAATTAGTACCGAAACGGTGCCAAAGGTTTTTATTTTTGGGTGCGGTGGCGAAAGTGGATTGACGGATATACCCTCATAAATCATTCAATCAAAGCGTAGCTTCTCAACAAGACGCTACGAGAAGAACAAAATAAAATGACTACATTAAAAGCAATCCTTTCAGTCGACGGCGTCTCTTTGGGCATGTAATCGCAGCTCAAATTGTGAGCTTATAGCGCTTTTCGTAAAGCTCGCCTATTCACGGGCCAATTCAAATCGACAGTTCCGGTTATAAAGTTTTCAAAGAAAGAAAATAAAAACCATTGTGATTTTCGTGGCATCTTTGATGGAAAATTACACTGACAAATTTACTTAACAATGTAAATAAGCAAAGCAATTGATTATATGTGTTGAACTCGGTACTTATTTGCCATTACAGGCTCACAGGCAGGCATAAGTGCGCCAGCTTACCAGTAGGCAGTGAGCCCCGAAGGATTGCAATGTTCATTCGTTGAGCCAAATAGGCATCAACATTAACATCACGCATCGAATCGAACAAGCGCTCTGACAAGTTTTGGAATATACGATGAGCTCTCGGCCCCCCATTATAATGAGTTGAACTTTTCAAATAGCTCCCTAGTTAATTAAAAAGTTAAAATCATGTGTATGGTATATATGGTAGAGTGCCAGTATTTTTAATGTCCCATATTTTGCCATAGCTCAACAGCCTTTGGAGTCAGAATCTAACCAATGGATCGAGTTGCAGAGGTGCGCTACTTTATACCAAGGATGATAAAAGAAATAGTTGAGACTTCAATAGGTTGTGTTTCAGCTATCGAGATCTTGAAATCCAGTGATTTAAATTACTATAAAGTGCACCTAGCATCCGAGGCTTGCACTCCAATCTTATCCTTGTCCATTTGAAATGATTTTCAAAATAAATTTTAAAATCATTCCAAGCGCATGTGCTGTATAGCACTCCTATACGTGTCGTGCGTTGTAACTGTTGTCATCGTAACTCATGTAAAATGTGATTTTTGGGGTAAAATGTATAGTTTCGGGCCATCAATAAGACTAATGGACATCTGGATGCATTGCATAAAATCATTTTACCTATTTGTGTCATAGGTAATAATTAGTTACATTATACTTATTTATTTACGTCTAATAAGTGACAGGTAGCTTAGCTATAGATGCAATTTTCCAAGGATTTTGATACTCTTGATAATAACAAACTATTACTTTAGTCTATAAAGTATAGTTTTTTTTAATGTTATGCATATATCTGTAAGCGAAAGGGAAACGAAAACACGGGCGCTCTGAGCTCTCCTTGAAAAAACCCTCTTGATGTGGTCAAAAGTATAGTTAGTTTGTATTATTTTTTTTAAGTATATTTTGGTGTTTTCCATATCATTGTGTAGGTATGTCATACTAGCACTACCAACAAACGCAGAGGTAAACGAAGGAAATGAAAGACGAACACGTTAATTGCGCGCAATCGGTCGCGCGCGAGTAATTGCTAATCTGACGAGGCGGCGCGCGGCAACGTGGTAACACTAAACCGGGCAAATTCCAGCCATACTACCCCCTACCCTACCCATCCACTCAGGTCACGCCCACTCACGTTTCAAACATAAATTGATCGAGATTGGCAATGCTATTTTGGAACATAAACATTAATTTCTGAAACAGATTGAATTCTACGTACATAGTTAACACATGATTAGTAATGAGATACTTCTGTTCAATAACGAGCCCTCGTTCGTTGATACTATTGATGTGTGGTAATATCTGAAGCATTTCCCATTTTCAGCCACTGTTGAAAATTACTTCAAAGTAGAAGGTATCGCGCTTATAACGTTTTGCTGTTAATTATTTCGATAGTGGCAAACTACTCTTGATAAGTACTTCTTAGCTTTTTGAGTTGCTGGTGCTAATAGGTACGGTTTGAGAACTTTTCAGAACGACGGAAATATGGGGGTTATGAAACGTAAAACACGTAATGGTGGATGTGTTCCTTGTAAAGTAAAGGCATCCATTTAGAAAGTTTTTTTCTGTAATTTCTTTCTCCATATGCGTTTGATTTCATAACTAAGTAGGCGTTTTTTTTGTATTTGTATAAAAATATCCATTGCTTCTTTTGCCATTTTTGTGGGTGCGTATATTTGTATGAGTTATATACAAATAGAAATAGTTCGTTGCCTTGTATTTTAAGATTCAATAATGCTTCTCAATCTGTTGTGCCTGTGAAGATTTTTTTTTCTTCTTGTACTTATTGTATAATAAGTATCCGTCACTATACATTCTATGCCTATGGCGCATACAATATAGTTGTCATATTCCCCTACGTTTGTTCCTTGACATCAGTCCGATTATGTCAAATTTATGTATTTTATTACCTCTCTCAATTACTCTATTAGGCGCTCATTCGTTGACAGCGTTTTTACTTTGTAGGTAAGTATGTAAAGCTTGGTTTTAGACATTTGTTAGTGTCGTTGTGGTCGTGATCTTTTTCGGTGATCAGCCTTATAAGAAAATGTTTTTTTTAATATGTTCATGTATGATAAGATCTTCGTGGCAGGGATGGGTTGGAATCGAATCGATGTTTGTGGTTGGTGCGTTTGGTTTTTTTTGGTGGCTTTAATGTTCGTATCATTCTGTGGTAGGGGATTATTTTCGGCTGATGAGTGTTATTATATTGTTAGGTTTTAGTATAAAAAGTGCTGATCTTAATTCATTCTAGCTGTATTGCTTTTCTCTTTCTCTAGGAAAAATGTTCTGTAGATGTCCTCCTTCATACAATATTGAGTCTTTCAGCGTATTCTTTTGTTTATATATTTATCTAAAGATTAACAGTATGAAAACTGCATTTTATTTTTTAAAATATGAAAATCTGCTAAATAAAACACATGGTTCCTTTTTCAATTTTCAAATGGGCTCGCCACCATTTTGTGGCAGTTGATATTTAAAAATCTGTAAATGTAGTCTTACATATTTTTGAAAATGAAATGAAGTATTTTCACAGGGTAATATTTTATCTTCAATATTTAAAGTACTTCCATTCCCTGTGGCATAGCCGTGGGACGTCTTGTTTAGGGTTGATTTACTAGCAATATCCGTATACATATTATAGCAAAAATTTAATATATATTTAGATAGGCAAGTATTAGGTTCATATTAATAATACACCACAGAATATAAAAAGTCACATCAATAAAAAGGGACAGTTCATTGTAAGAAAACATAAAATAACGTACTCGTTTAACTAATACTTATTACATATCTTTGTATCTACTACTCATTAAATAATTTTAATATTACTTAAAGGAAAATCATTTTTATGTATTGATTTTGAAGCAGCAAAAGCTACGTTCTACTTCAATTCAATCTAGTCTTACTGATATAATTGTATCTCTAAAGATAATATTTACTCGATTGCACTATACTGAGATCAATGGAGAAGGATATTTCCTCGGTATTGTATTTTGGTTGGCTATACCACGTCACACACAAATAATTAATTATCCAAATTAATGGAACATTATTTCACAAAATTTATTTTCTACTGAAATAAGTAACACTTCAACAAAGTGTGACACTTAACAGAATGGAGAATTGGCTATAAAGGAGTTCCCGTCTAATTTGAATATTAAACCTCTGAACCCTATTGTTATTCCCTTTTCGTATTTTTTCCGCCATGGGGATGGAAATAGTAGGTTGTTAAAATGACGAAGAGAAAAGAGACGGTAATTAAACCCTCTTTTACGAGCTGTCCTCATTTGTCCCTCCAACCTCTCTCTAGGGTCCAATTTTCGAGAATGAGCAGCATATCGTCAGCCTTTTTGTTTATAACTGGCCAACTCTAGAATTCTATGATATTTTTGACTTTTCATGCTGTTCATTTAATTTAATATTCGTATCAATATGAACCGTAGGTATCACGTGAAGGATCCTAAAATAACACACGATAATGTCTACGGCAACATTATGATATCTCGGTAAGTAAATTCTAAACGTGAATAGGTAACGTACACACAGATTTGAAAGCGGTTATCAGGGAGCTTCCCATAGGTCTCTTGTTGATGCGGGCTGAATAGCTAACGAACGTCCATTCTGACTATTTGACTTGCACATGGTCGGACGTGGGTTAGATCAGATGGGTGTAATGAAGCTGATATAGGGTAAAAAAGCTCAGCGTTTCAATACACTAGGGATGACGACCAAACGGGTTATTCCTTTTGTCCCCCACTTTCAAACATGTTTACATTCATGAGTCTAATAATAAAGTGCTTAATATTTTAGTGATAACTAGTTTACGTTTTTGAATTTTTGTTATTGTGCATATTTCTCAATTTTAAGAAACAATATTATGTCAGTATTTTTTTATTAACGTCCTATTTGATAGGTTTTTGGACTGTGAAGGAATGCATGAGGCATCAAACGCGCAGAATGCCTTTAGTTAGACACATTGATGTGTGTTTGGTGTGTGTTGTATAGGCTATTTACCATCTTAGCTCCCTTACAAACTGAAATGTAACATATAGGTATACAACCAAAGAGAGCATTCTCAAGAAGAGCTGACAAGGCAAGCGGTCAGTTGTAAAATTTCAATCCTTTCCGCAATTTGGCAAGCGGTATAATGCGGTTCAAAAGACACATCCTTTAAAAGGTAGAACGAACGGGCCGACCACGTATAGGATTAGTAATTGGGTCTTGTTTATTTGTACGGAACCCTAAAAAAGAGAACCTAGCAGTTTCGACGTAGGACAACATAACATTTACGAATTAGAGCGTGCCCATCCAATTCCGTTCACGTGTCTGACTGTCACAGTCTAAGCTCATGAACAATATTGCATTACTTATAGCGTTTATTTATGCAAGTCATGGCTAAGTTCTTACTGCTTAGACGTAGTGCGATGTCATGCGTCAGCAGACTTTGTTGGCCATCATGACGAAGTTATATTAATTCATGTTGAACATGAAGAATATTATGTATAGATATATAATGTACCTGATCACACTGAAATTTGATGAAATTATTATCGATACATACGAGTACCTATTATTTATTATAGGCAGAGGTTATCGCTTAACATCAGGTGTGCCTCTTGCTTGCTTCGAAACAATTACATTAAAGAAACCTATTACGTAAATGAAACTGTAATTTAATTTTATTTGGGGCCTGTTTCAGAATGTTCGAGTAAGTTCCGGTTTTACTACTCAGAACATATTTAATAAATAAAACACTATCTTTGCGTTTCACAGTCATCGATTTAGCCTATCCATCGGTTAGAGCTTGAAACGCGCTGCATATTAACTGTAAATTTTATCATTCAGTTATTTTATGTGTTGCATAGCAACCCAAAACTTTATTAGGACATTCTGAAACTGACCTTTAATCATGAAATTATGTAAAGTGAACAACAGAGGAAATAAAATTTTGTAAGGTATTTTTAATATTTGTATTTTTGTAATAAGGCGTGATTACATTACAAAACTACAAATTTAGGAGAAGAAAAATTAAAGTCATGCGCGGGATTCGAACCCGGGTCAGCCACCCCTTTAGCCGGGGTATGCTCTGACCGACTGAGCTAACATGACAATGAGTCATAACTCTTTTTTTACTAACTGGAGCAACTTCAGGCTCGATGAGTTTACTTTGCCTTGTGATTTAGAGAACGAATGATTGCGTCAGGCCTACTCCGTCAAGTTCGACTCGACGGGATCGATGTCAATTTATGACATTAGAAAGAGACAACAGTTATAGAGCACAGACAAATAGTACTAGAAAAAGGTATAACTGCCAAAAACAGTTTGAATTAAAAGTATTTTTCCTCCTCCTATCCTTATCCCACTCTAAATGGAGTAGGAACTACTTATGCATTGCCTTTTATTGTTCAAAGTTCTGTTCTGCTCAAAGTTTTATAAAGATGTTATCGTACTTTTTGAAAAAAACTAGTGGTAGGTCATATTATTTTATACTTTGAAAGAAAACGATGAGTAAAAATTAACTGCGTTTACGATTTATCAAGAGTAATATTGTGAGTATAACATGGTAATATATTGAGAATAATAACGTAAGTTTTAAGTTATCTATCATTGTACTGTACTGTATCAGTCGGATAGTCCACTGCTGAACACACCCACAGGTAACAATGGGGGTGACATTCTATCCCGGCACCCCAAGGGAGAGGCAGTTGGCTACCAATATATATCATTAAATTTTTGAAAAGGAATAAAGTAAATACATGAGTCTGAGACATATGTGACATAAGAAATAGAATAAATGTTCCAATATACTACAACTATAGAACCGCAACAACTATTCACTGTTTTCACTGGTTCGAGTACGGCCGATTTGGTGACTCAGTCCATCTCATTCTCTGCAGAGCTTATACTCGCGCTCCATTGAGCCGAACTCGACTGTGAATATAGAATTGTTTTGGAGTTTGAGTATATGTAGACTATTGTTGACTCATATTTTGACATAATGAAGTTTAAGTTGGAACTCGAAATCGCCTCTGAGTTTCAGAATTAGTGACATTTACTATTGAGCGCTTCCATGATTCGCAGGGCACCTTAAGCCGTTGGTACTGGTTGTTATTTTATATTAATAGTTGTGATAGTATGGTGGCAGGGCATTTTACGAATGCCCGCCTGGCTAGGTACCAACCTCAAGTAGAAAATCTGTCGCCAACCACTTTACGGTGTGTTCCGGATGCTGTCCTTGAGAGCCAGTAGTACTATATGTTCACCTTAACAAAACTTTTACCGCATCATCTCTTACCATCACATGAGATAGATATCAAATATAATCAGCTATAAAAATATATGTATTAGATAATAAATATTTTTACGTATTATTCATGCATGTTATAGTAGTATACGTTTCCGTACAACGCAAAATAAAACAAAGTGACAATACTCATACATTTACCAATGTTCGTGATGAGTAAGGAAGAAAGGTTTAACTTATTGGTTCTCTTGAAAGTTCGTAACTTTTGCGCAATGTATTTTGTCAGGTTTACCTAGAAGGGTCGCCGAGATAGTTCGCAGGTAAATTTTCCTTTGGGTTTCCACATTTTATTTGGGTATCTATTGCGTGAATGTATTACATAAATATAACTTACACAAAATTTATATTGTAAGGAAAGACGAGAAGAGGAGCGCCGATACGGCGGACGCACCCAACCCACACTCACACAACACTCCCAATTCAAAAATATTTATTTAAGCATTCAAATTTATACACCCACAAACTATCAGTTACGCCTGATGGAATTGGTTGACCTAATTATAGATATAGTGTCACGCTAGCATCTATCAACATATGTATTGACATAATATTTGTTGGTAAATTAGCGGTTGACTTCCTATTTTGCTTAAACATAATGGGAAAACAGTTCTGTAATAAAAAAGACAAAATGAGAAAATGTCACAAAAATATAAATAACAATATTAAACTCGAGAATTCCCTCGTATCCTTAGGGAGATTTCTACTTCTAAATTGTGGTATAGGGGGATGTCTGTTCAAAAATCTATTGAGGTTTTGACGATATCAATTTGTTACCACCCCTAAACAAATGTTTACTCTGTGACTTTCGGAATGTTAATTTAATTTAATTTTATGTGATGTTTACAATTTCTACGACAAAGGGACTGGGTAAATTCGCTTCAATCTAATTATATCCGAAACCGCAAGAGGTCGTGCGACTTAACTTATGGCCGTCGGTAACCGCGGAGGCGGAGATTGATTGGCATAACGGGGTAAGACTAACAAGTTAATTAAGGGAGATATGTCACGTAGGAGGTAAGCTGCGTACAGATGCGGCCCGAGACGAGACGAAGCAGGGGTCGACACGGGGACAAGGTGGTGGTGGCGACCGGTCGCATGCATTAGTCTGACTGACACATCCCACACCCGGGCTCAAACTCGAAAATCTCGAAATATCCCTGTTTAAACGCAATTTGCCATAGCGCGATTCGCGCCTGACACCCAAATCACCTCCAGCTTTGCGGAAATTAAATTTTGAGGGTAACTGAAATTCAGGACGTAGTTTATGTTTTGCCCGAAGCGCACACTTTTAAGTATAACTTACATATTAACTTGTATTATGTGCACCTGAGCCGCATACTTGTTTTTACTTTATTTCCTTTGACAATAATTATAACTTAATTATATTTTGAACTACTCAAGTCATTTTTGTTATGTCTCGGGTTTGTGGCGATTAGAAGTTAATTATGTGAATCGCTTTTATAAACATTTATGTATTCTGCATGAGAAAATTATTATTATGTCAATTATTTTGATAAAACTTAATTATTTTTCTATTTAACAATATTTTATGTCTACCTACTAATAGCACAAAATTTATTAATCGGTTTTCGTCGCATTCTGGGCGGCTATAGCATCCCCACCTCTTTTAAGATGTAAAACATCCATGAAGCGTTTGTGGACTTAGGTGCTCTACCGACTTTTTTAAATGTTACATAATATTTAAATATTATGTATATGAGTTTGAAGTTAAAAGAAAAACGTGTCCGCCTTCCAACGTTGAAAATTATGAAATAACTTGTTGAAGTCGACACCACGCTGACTAACATTGACCTCACATTATCATGTTTCGACATAGTTCCTTTTTTTATTTTTTTAACTGATTTTAGTGATGCGTACTATTTACAATGACCTTTTTTTTTACTCCTGATAGGTTAGCCTTTGACCACTATCTCACCTGATGGTAAGTGATGATGTGGTCGTGGCTTAACGTGCCCTCCGAAGCACGGAAGCGCTCAGTAGTAATGTCGACAACGGTCACCCATCTAACTCATGACCGCGGCGGACGTTGCTTAACTTTGCTGATCGGTTAAGAACATCTAAGCAAACTTCGCTACGAGCGCTTCAAACTAAAATACTGTTCACCGTCGACAATAGTTGTAATAGCCATTAAATCACCCAAACTTGCAAATACATATCTCAGTTAACTGACTTTAACTTAAAAACTTCTTAACTGATTTGGGTGAAATTACCCAACCAATTTTAATTATAATCTACCCAACAAAAGAAGAATCAAAACCAGTTCATAATTGGCGAAGCAAACGCGTAACAAATATAAAAAAAAACATACAGTTGAATTGAGAACCTCCTCCTCTTTTGGAAGTCGGTTCAAAAATAGGTATAATTTATATACCGGAATGAGAAATTCTAAGTTCAAAAATCCCATCAAGAATTTTCGACTCAAATATACGACCACAAAATTGTGGCATATTTTCCCTTTAAAGCAGACGAGGACAGCAGAATTTGCTGTAAGACTGTCAAAATCTATACTGTGACACGATGCCTACCGAGCTTAGATATAACGGCAAGCTACCACTTAGAGTTTCGGCTGGAACAGACACTGAAAAATGAGACACGAGGCTTTTTGATATGATTACTATTTAACTTCGTACCTACGTAACCATAGTATGTAGAGTAATCTGTGTTCGTATACCCTCCCTCTAAGTCATAAAATTGCATAGGTGAGTAAACAGAGCAAGCAATCTTTGGACCCTTATTCTATGAATTTAGGGTTCAGTACAATATTTTTTCTCTAACAATACAAAAGACGACACAAGAACGTTTTAACTTCAATTTTATGTCCAGCTACTTATAGACATCAAACCTCTTTGGGAATACTATTGTTGGTAGTATATACCTGCTACCTTTCGGTGAATGAGTTCTGTGAAGATGGTAAAGATATATATTTACATATACTTATTTGTCCAAATGCTGTAGTGTTGTATGTAGTTCGTAGTATTTATATAAATAAAGGCATACCGCCGGTAAAAAAAAATGTCGAGATGTACATATAATTTTATTATCTTTATATAACATAATTTTATTTAAAATATATTTTAGCATTCAATTGTTTATTTAAGAGACTAAGCGTCCGTTTCAGAATGTCCTAATAAAGTTTCGGATTGCTAACCAACGTAAAATAACAGCAACATGCAGCGCGTTTCAAACTTTAACCGATGGATAGGCTAAATCGATGACTGTGAAACGCAAAGATAGTGTTTATTTAATAAATAAGTTCTGGGTAGTATAACCGGAACTTACTCGAACATTCTGAAACAGGCCCTAAGCGAGTCAACATATTACTTGTTAAACGTTGTCAGGTCCTCACGATACAGGCAATGCCTAGTGAATGCAGTTCTTTACATGTATAATATACGTGATCAGCAAAGTGTACCAGAAGGATATAATTATCTTATATTATAATTTGTTATTTTTTTGGTTTACTTAAAGCTGTAAAAAAATATTTTTTCATTTTCATTTCCGAATAGCCTTGTGGTGCACCTAATAAGAAGCAAAGCCTCAAACACATAGTTATAAAACGCATTTCACCTTTTTGAGACCTGTGGACGTTGTCAGTGTTGTGTGTCAAGATGATACATATCTAAATCAAATGCTGGTATTTTGAGAAAATACCCTCTCTTATATTTATAAGAGAGGGTATTTTCTGGTCTGGTGGTCATGAGCGAACTGAAAAGGCTAATTAGCCTTTTCAGTCCGCTCATGACCACGACCAATACAACTTGGTCGAAACGTCAAGGTAAATAAATAATAAACATGTTTAAATCGCGATTAAGTACCGTTTAATACTTATAACTAAATGTCACACAGTCAAAGTTAGTGTAGTGATATACCTACTGCTCATGCGGCAGAGTTTTCCCCTCAGTCGCCTTTTACCACATCCTGCGTTGCGAAATTGTACGCTTATTTTTTTTTGAAAACTGGAATGTCTGTACACTTAGGAAGCTTTGCGAGCATTTCTTAATTCAATCAACTAAACAGCAGTTTCAAATTTTAGTACATTATTTCGTATTCCATAGTGATAATAAAACGGGTCACGTGCCATTTGGTGACACGTTTTGTGTCGACAAGGATCCAACGGTTACGTTTACCCTTGTCATAGATGATTTATTATGTTATGCCTTCTAATGTGACTTCAAAATATTTTTCTAAATTCTCTAACTCTACTAGACGGTCGAATTTTTGGCGTAGACAGTTTAATGGATACCACTGCGTTATCACGATGGTAACGGAAACAGAAATGCTTACTGTGCAAGAGACGAACTTGAAGAACATGGTCTGTAGTAATACTTTAAGCCTCACACAAACTACTAGAATTATAAGTTTATATAACTGAGCAACAAACTGTTGAGAATTGTTCCAACATCGGCACTGAAACGTGTCAAGAACAAACTATACAGTGATTATATAAGGAGCATGCAATCGTGATTCACAGACGGAGATGTCTCTCTTCGAAACTATTAGATAATTAAAATGTCATGGGCGTCGCGTTGGGTCGGTCCTAGTGTGTGATTGTTAGTCTCAAGTGTAGAACGAGGGCTAAGTGTTCTATACCTACAGATCCAAAGTCAAGAATCTAAGCACTGTTCTAAAGGTGGTCAAGCGTGTGATTAAGCAGCGTGCTACTTATCACGATAACCTGAATTTTGTGTTGCTGTATATTAAGTCTAGAACAGGGCTCTTTACCCTATGTATCGCTCTTGCGTAACTTGCTAAGTCATTTTCAACTGATCAACTAAGTTTAGCAACATCCACTGCAGTAATGACTTGGATGGGTGACCGCCAGTGGCATTTCTACTACAGCGCTTCCATGCTTCAGGGTCCACGTTAAATCGTCGGTCCCTGTTTGTTGTCATTTGGGATGGCAGTTGTTATAGCATGATGGTAGAGCATCATTTTGCCTGGCTAGCTACCATCCTCAAGTAGAAAATCTGTCGCCAAGTAGATGCGGTGTGTTCCGTCAGCTATCCTTGACAGCCACCAAGAGCGTTAACAAGGAAGGTTGGTATTAGAAGGGTAGCCCCTTGAAACTAAGCTAAAGTGGAAGAAATTTTGAACTTTATAAAGTCTGTTATAAATCCTGTTTACAAGATTATTTAGTTTGGTGCTTAAAGCAATCAAATTATTAGTTCCTCGTTTGAATGCTATAAATATTATATTATCTTTAAGGTGAAAACTCAAGTCTGTTGGGAGAAATTCAACATTTATACTGTTTTATGGCTTTTATAGCTAGGTTAGGTAACCATTATAATAATAATAATAATAATAATTTATTTTTGCATAAACTTGTTACAGTTTAGTTAATGAATCCATAGGCTCCCGAACTAGTTAAAAACTGTGTTTCGGGTGCCAGTGGCTTCTCCCATCTAGATTATTTTAATATTTTATGCTTACAAAATAAATTTAGCAAATATATATGTATACACATATATATATATATATATACATATAAGTAGAAAGACATAGTCTATATAACGCAAAACAAAAGTATATGGAATAATACATAAATCATACATTATAAATTTATAAATGCTAAGCAAATATATTTTAAAATTAGATGAAACACGCTGATTTTATAATGTTTGTGAATTTGTAAAATTAATGAAATGTATGTAGGATGTGTTGGGATGTTAGTGTAGTGTATGTGTATGTGTGTGTGAATATATGTTTGAGTGTATATCATCTCCGCCAAAACACCCTTCTCATAAGGATGGGTTGGTGGAGTTGTGTGAATGTTTTTACTAAAAATATCAATCTCTAAAACTATTTAGCATCCTTTCGATGCCTTCATAATCATATTGACAAAGCCAAGTAAATAGCACCTTTTTCACCTCGTTATTACTTAACTTTTTAGCCTTATGCTCTTTATTAAATTTATTATATAGGAGAGGGACAATGACGTTAAACTGCTTGTGCGCAAATTTGCTCTTGACACGAGGAACAGGACATTTATCTATTCGCTTGCTAGAATCAGGCAATGTTGGAACAACTTTTATGTGATAACGCCTTAGGCCTTCGTAAATGAATAGCTTCCTGACACTAAGGACATTAGCCACTTCATAAACAGCAGTTGTTGAGTGTCTATAAGGTAGATACATAAGAACTTTTAGAACGGCACGCTGAGCACGTTCTACTGTTATTAAATGAGTTTTTGCTGCACTACCCCATGTGCAAATGCAATATCTGATTAGGCACTCGCACAATGCATTATATTGCCAGCTGCCTATCTACAACTTCTCTCAGATTTTAAAAAGTATAAATGAGTTTTCTTGTCCTAGATGCCAAAGTCATAATGTGAGAGTTCCAGTTCAGTTTATCGTCAATAATTATCCCCAAGTATTTAATAGTATCCCAACCCTTGATAAAACTGAGCAGTTACATTTACATGATCATAGTAACCATGAGTTCAAAATAATAATGCTCGTAGTATCATAGAAAGAACAGTAAACGTGATGATTGTTTTGTCCATATTCTAATCCCATTTTTTACAATTAAATAAACAGAATTAAACATGCAGTTTGATAGAAAGTTAAAGTGTATCTTTAATAATGATTCTTTAATATTATCGTAATTCAATTTAATCATTGGTTTTGATTTTAACTTTCTATCAAACTGCATGTTTAATTCTGTTTATTTAATTGTAAAAAATGGGATTAGAATATGGACAAAACAATCATCACGTTTACTGTTCTTTCTATGATACTACGAGCATTATTATTTTGAACTCATGGTTACTATGATCATTAACGTTCTTCTATAATGTAGGTTTCTTGTTTTTAAACACATCTTACGCACACATTCTCATATAAACACTTTAATTATAATATATATAACTATATGACTAACCTGTTTCGATTGTGTAACATATTATAATCTCTGTAAAACATTATATTTGCATTGAACATTAATAAAATATCGTATTGCATATATTAATCTAATACAAAAACTTATTGAATTGATAACTAATGTGATCAAACTACTCATGGTATTAATAACAAACTACAATTTGTACTTTCCTTAAATTCGGAATGAATTTAAAACAACAATTTACAAACATTGAATTGAATACTACTTTACGTCCTCATATGCATAATTAAGAAGCAATTGATTAAGAAAAAAATCAAATTCGTTTATAACATACAAGCATATTATATTCGTAAGCTTTCCCCTCATTTTGGAGTCGGATAAAAAGGGTTTACATTGTGTAATGAAAAGCCAGACTACTCAAATATGACTCCTGCTCACCCAAAGCTCCTATATACGAAGAAATTATTAAAAGAACCCATATTGTCTTTCCTGACATGTCTTAGAATTAATATAAAATGAAAATTTCGCCATATTCCCCATAATAAAAGACGACTGTACCTTCATAGTGGATATTTAATGTAACTTTGGAAATTACAAAACGAAAAGCTTTAATGCATCTATTTCGGACCTCTCTCGCTTTTATGTTATTTCCGTAAAGTTATCAAAACTTGTTCGTTGAAGCTAAGATGCCAGGAATAGTACCTGTATTGAACTGCTAGACATAGAAATTTCGTAGCGCGCCTGCTACGAGCTACGACGACTCGTAGCCTCGTTTTATTTCGAGAATGAGGTAACAGCCTCGACCGCGTTTTCCGCTGACTGTAAATAAATATGAAAGGTTTTAAAGTCACAATACGTTAAATTAGTTGAATTTCATAGAAATAAATCATATTTTCTTAAAAATAAATTGTGGGCCTTAAATGACAGAGTACTCCGAGCAAACTGCATTAGATGGAGTATTTAAAACAGTTTCGTACTTTAGTTTGTTAATAAAAGTAATTGTTTTGAGGGCGACTCATTTTACTGTGACTGTCAATATCATAGCATAGCAGATACCTGATTTGTGTTCAGTTTATCATTTCATAATTGGTTAAAAAATACTGGTTTAAAAATAACTTATAGAAATTGTGAAAATTAATTTCGACAATCATTAGTTACAACTGAATAGTGCGAAAATTTGGCCTGTTTTTGCTTACGTCGATTAACGATGGACTAATCATTCCAGCAATTTATTCGAATATTGCTGCTGCTCCGGAACGCAGTTTTGGAAATTACGTTAATGATGGTAATTTAAAAAAAAATCTCTTTGAAATCCCTAAAAGTAAGGGTTTTATGTAGCAATCTTAAGACCTTCCACATTATGGAAGATTCCCGTTACGACAATAACTAACTTACTGTGCCAGATCGTGCACTGTCGAACGCAGCTTACACCATAAAAGGGGAGTTTACCATAAACCCCACGCTTTCCAAGCGTCTTGGGGATCGCAGTGTAAGATAGCAGTCGCTCAGAAGCCGCTGCTACTTCCTTCCAGTATTTTAACCTTTAGCCGCCTTTTACAGCACCCGTGGGAAGCACGGATACTTCTGACTACTCGTAGTATAAACTGTCTATTCACGAGGTTTTTTTAATACACCAGGGTATTTTGTACCAATAGTTTTAATGAATAATAATAGGAAGCTTATTAACACAATACGGTAGGACTTTTTACATTACGTATCCAACTACAATATCAGTTACATTATATACAAGTTTAAATTAATTAAAAAGTAAAAAATCATGTTATTTTGTTATCAAAGTTATTTATTTTCGTTAACGTTTATCGTTTCATTGTAATTAAAACTGCAAGTTATATATATTTATGGAATCGTTTTTCAAAGCCCTTGATTTTGATAACCTACTCGATGGGTTTTGTAGAATACAATTTTTTTTTATCTCACAATGTGGCGTTTATGTCTTGTGTGTGACAAGTTTATATTTTATTTATTTATGTACCTAGTGTCACTTGCCCTATCAAGTTGAATCTAACGATATCTCTTACATTAAGATCGGTTAAGCCATTTAGAAGTAATGGTGGAAAAAACTCACAAACATACATACACGAACTCTGAAAACACTCCTTTTTGGGCAGTCACGTAATTAGCTTCTTCAACTCTCTAGCCGTTTTAATAGTACTGGAGCGTGATAATAGCCAATAATTCAATGTATACTTAGTATTGTAAACGAAAACGTTAAGTGTAACAAATATAGTCGTGTTCCGACGCTATTTTTATTTTGGAAGCCGTATAGAAACTGGGTGATAAGTAGATACCTAGTGTATTCATCATGTTTCCTTTGAGGAACGCAAAAGCAATGTCGCTGGCATATCTAGTGAAAGCGCTTGAATATATAATACGAGTACCTACCTATGTCATTGTACGCGGCGCGTTCGGAGTTTGTAGGTTTATCTCCGAATTCGGTATAATCTCAAAGTCTTCGCTTTACTGCACCATAAGACGTCGCTCCCTCTACAGATTAGCATGAGCACCGCCATTAGGCGCACATCACTGAGTTTTTGAAATGTTCATGTTTATTAGCAATGTTAGCTTATTAAACATACTAAACGGTGCACACGAGGCAAAAACGAGCCCGTTTATGTACAAATAAAATTGTGGCGCTATACTCGTAAGCGTTTATAAATAATTAATTCATTGGAGCGTGGAGAGCGACGCAATTATTTATTATTCAAAAGCTCATATTCAATTTAAGAGATCATAAACTTCGCCAAGGTCGGCCATCGACCGCATCTTAGAGAAGTCATTAAATATTTCGCTTCGTGCTTGAAATACAAAACTTGTAATGGGTGAAGCCGAAGATAACGCTGTTATTTTCATTTACGATACTTGACGATGTTATACTTCAATATCTAGCGCCAATCTCTAAAGTGATCAGATCTGACTTCGCTTAAAACAAATAGTTAGTTGTAGTTATCGAAATGTTTATAAAGTTTAAGGAAAATTACACATGATATGCATATGACCTGAATTTATCCCACCTGATATTTTATGTATCAATGTTGATACTTAGAAAATACTGCATGAGTTGTGACGAAGTCATCATCTTTCATCACTTGAAAACCTTATTTCATATATACCGCTGGCCACATACATTCTTCAAATAAGTGATTTACACTGGCAGCTGTTACCAAAACAGGCTTCGAATTAATGTTTGTGGTGTAATGAACAAAACTGTCAACACATCGTGCTGGAACGGGCGGCGTGTCGAGAGGAGGCACTTATGTCACAACATTATTCAGCGATGACAGCGGCTGCAAAATGGGGGTACTCGTGCACTGCCCTGATAGCCGAGTGCGCTACTTTTGTTGCCAAGCGCCGCCGCCCGTCGCCAGCACTCGTGAACCCTGCCTGCCAGGGAACGAGCAAAACGTGCTAAGTAGATACTAACTCTAGTGCTTCTCTATTTACAACCACTAAGGAAAACCTACGAAAAATACCAGACTCATTTCCAGCTTGTTTTTTTTTTGTTCTAGAAATATTTGTAAAAAGAAAGGTTTGCGATTCCAAAGGAAAAGTTGCAAGTATTTTCTTCAGTATATACATACAAGCATGACCCTTGATTTTTATAGCATCTACTTTAGCTACGGAGAATTTGGCACGAAGACCCGAAGAATGTACAAAAGGATTTAATTTGGAAAGTTTTCGGTTACGAAGAGCCATTAGATATAGATAAGCGTAGCCTTAGGTTAATTGCTCAAAGGGCTATTAGTAATAAAAGCGTCCCTAATCGTGCTAATAAAGCGCAGGCACACACGCGGCGTTACGCCCGTAAAAGTGTCAAATCATTAGCCGAAATTACTTTTCCGTTTGAACCCCTGTACATGCATGTCCGCTCGACAATCACCAGCTAATGATTTCCTTTGACCATTATTACCTTATTACTTGTTCCGCAACGTTGGGCATTATTACAGCCACATTTGTGGATACCTACCGAAGTTACTAGCAGAAGTAATAATACTCACCAGCGATTTTGTTAATTTATTAAATTAAATACCCTATATCACAGAAACCTTTATGTATAAACTGTATAAAGTACTTTTTTCTATCAATGGAACACAGTTTTCAAAGATTTTCATAATAAAATATATCATCATAATTTTGTCGTCCTTAATGACTATTATTTGAGGAACCTGCGTTGCCACCTAATATGCATGCTACATCGTTAGCAAAGCTAACCAGGCTAAGCTAAGACTGTGCAGTCAGCTATGCGAATGAAACTATCTGAGTTCACAAGGGGACCAAACCGAAAACTATCGATTACGACGGGTCAATGCTTGGCTATCACAAGAAGGCGGCTGCTCGCTCCGAATAGGCACAGGTTAAAATCGTTATACTATAGTTTGTATTGGAGTTCACGTAAATGTTATTGTTTGTAGGGTTTTTTGAACGGGCTATCTTATTTGTTTTACTGGCGACCACCAATTGGGGCGATGTCATAGACTGTTTAGGTCCATAAAATTATGCGGTAATAACTAACCGCTAGCCATGCGCGCCGGCATGCTTGCTTTGATCGCTTGCAATTTATGTAGTCACAATTATATTTTATCTCAATGTTACTTTTTATAACCTTACGTTTTCGCCGTCTTATCAGAGACGAGGACCAAGCTGTTTGCCATCATACTTATTTAATCATCATCAATAAATCTCAAAAGCGTGATTATTACTTCAAAGGAAAGATATGATACCTACCTTTTCACAGAGGGTCCACACCATTACAAAGAGGCCTTCTTCGATTTGAGCGTGGGTTTTTTTGATTAATTTTGTCTTCAGTATATCGCTAATATACTTTTATGCCGGCTACTGTTTAGTAAATTCTTGCTTTGACTCATTTACTCAATTAAGATTATATTTACCGTACTTTTAGAAACATTTATTTTATTCCGAACCAATAACAACAAATTTGAATAAAAGTGTCTTAATGCGATGACTTGTGCCTGCAAATAATAATGATATTGTTCTATTTTAATATAGTCATATTTGGTTTTGAAGCGCTCGCAGCGAAGTTTGCTTAGCCATTCTGAATCGATCAGCAAAGTTAAGCAACGTCCACCGCGGTCAGGAATTGGATGGGTGACCGCTGGTGACATTACTACTGAGCGCTTCCGTGCTTCGGAGGGCACGTTAAGCCATCGGTCCCGGTTGTTGTCTTAGGATGGCAGTTGTTACAGCATGGTGGTAGGGCACTTTGCGAATGCCCGCCTGGCTAGCTACCACCCTCAAGTTGAAAATCTGTCGCCAAGCACCTAACGGTGTGTTCCGGCTGCTGTCTTTGAGAGCCAGTAATTCTAGGTTAGCCTGTACAATATCTTCGACCACATCATCACTTACCATCAGGTGAGATAGTGGTCAAAGGCTAAACTAACAGAAAACAAAAAAAATTTGGGCTACGTGGGGACATCATGCAGGTATACTCATAAAACACGTGTATCCTAAGAGCGGTATTTACTTAAAATACATCGAAATAAAAACCGTATCATGTACCTATATTGTGTTGGCGATTGAAGTCTTCATATGTATCAACACGTAACATATGTGTAAAACGTTGAACAAAGTTAAAAAATTAAGGCGAGCGGTAACAGCCATAGACTGCCGTGCCGCAGGTTCGATCCCCGCCGCCAGCTTTAACTTCACCGGATGGTAGGTAATTTTGTGAATGCTTTCTACCTTTCTCAAGTTGAAAAGCTGTAGCCAAGCATCTAACGGTGTGTTCCGGCAGCAGTCCTTGAGAGCCAGTAATTCTAGGCCTAACCCGTTTATTAATATGCTCAACCACACCATCACTTACAAACTGGTAAGGAAGTGGTTTAGGAATAGACTACAAGATTTAAAAAAAATACAAATAAAAATACCAATATCCAACACTGAAAAGATTGAAATTTCAGTGTTCGAAAAAAAAATAGTGATCAAGACACAAGAACATTTAACTCACTTAAAACAATGTTCATCGTCGATAACAAATACCAATTAATCATCCAGGTAAGGGAATGCAGTTTTTAGTTAATTTACTATAACTATACACTACTCAGACGATTTTGCTGAAATATGTGACCACCTCGGAGGTATACCCTTTCCAATAAAAAAAAGATTTATCAAATAAAAAAAATATAAGCTTCGAATTAAGATCTTCCTCCTTTTTTGGAAGTCTAAAAAAACTCATAATATCTATACATTTATATATTGTTACCAACCCCACATGAGTATGTGGGAAAAGGGCAGAAACATGGCAATGGAAGCACGAACATGAAATAAAGATTACTGATATAATTAAAATAATGGTAAAGTTGTTGCATAGTTTTACTAGGAATTTATTTTGTTTTCTGTATACTTATATACAGCAGTTAAATTACAATCCAGTTCAGAATTTTGTATAATTTTTGTACGTCATTTATATTTATAATAGGAAAAGGATAACGGGCTATTACTATCCTGTGGAAATAAGAGACCTCATTGCCGAAAAGAGAATTCAAAGACGAAAATGGCAACAAACCCGGTACCCAAAATATAAAAATAGGTTGATGAACAATCTTACAAAAACTATTAGAAGAAAAATTCAAGCCTTCAAAGACGAATCCCTAACAACGTATCTATCTGAACTAACGAGTGATCGAACAACGGATTACTCGTTATGGAAAACTACTAGAAATGTTAAGAAACCTATTACTCAGAATTCACCCATTAGAGAATCTGATGGTACTTGGGCCAAAAATAATGAACAAAAAGCTGCTACGTTTGCAAAACACTTAGAGCAAATTTTTCAGCCATGTAAAGAGAGTTCTGATCAGATTTTGTCAAACCAAATATCACCTGGTGAATTGGAAATAAAATTAGTAACTCTAAAATAAGTACTTAACGAAATTAAACATATAGATAAAAAGAAGTCACCAGGTTACGATCTTATTACAGGAGAAGTCCTCCACAATCTTCCCCGAAAAGCCATAGTGAAACTTACTACTTTAATAAACGCTATATTCAGAATTAAACATGTACCTGATATGTGGAAATTTGCTGAAGTTATAATGATACCTAAACCAGGTAAACCAGCTCACGAAACAACATCATATAGACCAATATCTTTACTTCCAATCTTGTCAAAATTATTTGAAAAGTTATTATTGAGACGCCTAAAACCTGTAATAGACGAAAGGAAACTAATCCCTGAATACCAATTCGGGTTTAGAGAAAGGCACTCTACAATAGATCAAGTGCACAGAATTACCAACATAATTGAAAATTCATAGGAAGAACAGAAAGTCTGCTCTGCGGTGTTCCTGGACGTAGCTCAAGCATTTGATGAAGTGTGGCATTATGGGCTAATGCATAAGCTTAGAAATATGTTGCCGAAGCAATTTGCTGATATAATTGAATCTTATCTCACACAAAGAATGTTTAGAGTAAGACAAGGCAATTCATACTCAGAAATTCAACTAATTAAAGCGGGAGTACCACAGTGAAGCGTCCTTGGTCCGACCTTGTACTTATTGTACACTTGTGATATTTCAGAATGGACGAAAAAATGGAGAATAAAGCTCAATGAATCTAAGTCGGTTCATGTAGATTTCACTAATAAAAATGCCAATTACAACCCGGTATACATAAATGGGCACGCGATTCCATACGAAAATACTGCCAAATACCTTGGAATAACACTTGATGCAAAGCTTCGCTGGAAAGCTCATGTGAAGAAGAAACGCGAAGAGTTAGAACTTCGATACAAGAAGATGTACTGGCTACTTGGGAAGCATTCCTCGTTGTCTGTACAAAATAAAATTGTCTTGTACAAGCAAGTCCTTATGCCAGTATGGACTTATGGAGCTCAGCTATGGGGCTGTACCAAACAAAGCAACATCCAGATAATCCAACGATTCCAAAATAAAGTACTAAAAGGTATAGTCAATGCACCATGGTACATTAGAACTGTCGACCTCCATCGAGACCTGAAAATGGATGTCGTTGTTGATATAATAAAAAAACATGCAGAAGCTCATGAACACAGACTTCACAACCACGTGAATGTTGAGGCAATCCAGCTCCTTGACAACACAGACATAGTGAGAAGGCTAAAAAGGACAAAACCTTTTGAGTTAGTGTAGTTGAGTGACAGTGATAAGTAGTGAAGTGAGTCCTACATATTAAGAACACAAGAACTCATAGTGTCTTCCCCTTAATAGAGACAATAAGATAGGTGTTAATGGACACATTCTTAACTTTACTCTATTTAACAGTTTAAGTCAAACTAAAATTACTCATTAGTCCGTATTGTTGGCTAGATTGTAATATAATGACGTACTTACTAAGTATATCATTAGAAAAAAAAATAAAAAATAAAAAATATTTATCTATAAGGAATGGACTGTAATTTGTTTTGTGTATCTAAATATATGGTGATCGCCCATGAATATTGACTATGGTTCGACATTTATGCTAAAGTAATCGAGAATATACATTTTTAGAAAATATAAAATTTGATGACCTTCATAAGCTCGTCTTAGACGCCAAATTAGTATCTAATAATGAAGACCTTGGACAGATGGCGGTCAGAACAGGCTACCTGTTTGGACAGAACATGTATTAAAGTTATCTCCGCTAGTCTCTTCTTGTTGCCGACTCTTGAAGTACCCCGCAATTTATTAACACATAATCGGACATATATCCTTTATACAACTCGTATTGATCTTACCCTTAAGAAATTAGATATCTAAGAGCACAAGAAGCCGTACTCGTATCCACCAAATGGCAGATTATTAGCAAGACTGAAATGCCAAACCCATCAAAAGCCAAAAAGTATCCAGATAAACAGCGATACTTATCGATGGCCTCGCTCACTCCAGAGATGAGCGGCATATGCAAAAAGATTTCCAATTGACCGGTTTCGGCAAACCCGTATTATTTCTTCACTGGGGATATCATTAACTCCCAAATGTGTCAGGAACCTATTGTTCAATACTTTTACAAAGTATGGACGTACCGAATTGATATAGGTCTGCAATTTGTAGGTTATACACGAGTTGAATTCAGGCTTCAGGTAGAAGTGGAGGTGCAAAGTCAAAGTCAAAGTCAAAATCATTTATTCAATTTAGGCGTCTACGACGCTCTTATGAAGGTCAATTACAAATTTTAATATTGAAATATACTACATTGTACTGCCACGTTAAGCAAACAAAAATTATAGAGCCACTGCGAGAAGAACGGGCAAGAAACTCGGGGCCATTCTTTAAAACGTTTTTTTAAAAATGTGTTAAGTACATACTATATAGTAAAATTATTACAATACTTCATTTACATTACGTAGGTGTTAGGCGCTAGCTTGGCAGAGGCGAATCAGTCCAAGCATTTTTGTCGTTTAAGTAATCACAAACTGTGTAGTAAGATTTCTTTATCAAAATATTCTTCACATGAAACTTGAATTTTCTTTCTGTGAGCGTTGTAATATGTTTGGGCAATTTATTATAAAACCGCACACAATTTCCTAAGAAGGACCTTTTATTTGTCTTTGCTAATCTAAAACCTGGCACCGCTATTTTATCTTTATTCCTAGTGTTATAATCGTGAGTGTCACTGTTTGATTTAAATTTGCTCAAATTTTTACGAACATACATAATATTTTCAAATATATACAGACTTGGTAAAGTTAAAATATCAATTTCTTTAAAAATATCTCTCTGGGATTCCCTAGGATCCATTTCATATATGGCTCGAATTGCACGCTTTTGTAAGATAAAGATTGTCTCTATCTCAGCAGCAGCTCCCCACAGCAATATACTATAAGACATAATACTGTGGAAGTACGCTTGAGCTTATTTGGTCTATTGTGTTTCATCTTATTTGGTCGAAGAGCGCTTCTTTTTCACCATTTTTTTTATGCTCGATAGTTTAGCCTTTGACCACTGTCTCACCTGATGGTAAGTGATGATGTGGTCGAAGATGTTGTTCTGGCTGACCTAGAAATACTGGCTCTCAAGGACAGCTGCCGGAACACACCGTTAGGTGCTTGGCGACAGATTTTCTATTTGAGGGTGGTAGCTAGCCAGGCGGGCATTCGAAAAATGCCCTATGCTTTAACGACTGCCATCCAAAGACAACCGGGACCGACGGCTTAACGTGCCCTCCGAAGCACGGAAGCGCTCAGTAGTAATGTCACCAGCGGTCACCCATCCAACTCATGACCGCGGTGGACGTTGCTTAACTTAGCTGATCGGTTCAGAACGCCTAAGCAAACTTCGCTACGAGCGCTTCAAATTTTAGCATGAATTGGCAGCAACGATAATGAATTTTTCTAATCGTGTATACCGTGAGCTTTGCGAATTCGAGCCTCAACCCAGGTTGTACGTTTGGTGTGTCAAAGCAGGGGTATTTAAATGATGATATCTATTGCATTACATAGTAAGTTAGCAATTCATAAAAATCATTGCGCAGTAAATCGAGTTTTTTCCTTCTTTTCATCAAACTCAAGTAATTTACTAGCTCTTGTAGACACATCATTCTGTTATTACCAACGACCCTCTCGGTTTCTATTGAGAACATTCCAAGCGTTTCACACAAAATTCACAAAACCAATTTGAAAGTCATAAAACTTTGGTAGATATAGATATAATTTCTAACTACGAGGTGAACTCTGATTGTCAATGAAATTTAAATGGGAGTTAATGAAACGAGGGAATTCATTTAATTCAAATGGAGTTGAAATGGCCGATCGGACTCATCAAGGTCGGTGAATACCTTAATCATTAGAATGAATTTGCCAATAATGAATTTGACGATACGATGCCAGGGATTTAATTTGCCTTGATGAAATTAGCATCATAATTGGCTCAAATTTAACTTAAATACCGTAGACTGAGAGGCTCATGATAAATTAACTTTTTGTTTGTTGCTTTCCCGGCCTTATATGCTTATATAAAACAAAATGACATAGACGCTGGGTCGGCTTACAATATGATCCAATATGAACGCGCAAAGGATGTTGGCTAATTGATGCTCATCTCGGATTCAAGGGTCAACAGACCCTCATAATGGCAGATATTTATAAACAGAGCCCAGCTTTCACTCAAGCTTATCTCAGTAATTTGATAAAATATAAACTTTCATTCAGTTTTAGAATCAAAAGAACTTTTTATTTACCTGTTTTAATTACTGAGACAACTCAGACTGCTGCCGTCAACTGATTCATTTAAAACTTTTATTCTAGCAACGGAAATAGAGGTGAAAGTGTACCTATTCGGACGGAGGCGCCAACGGACCGAAATGTAAAAGTAAAGTTATGACTTATTAAACTGGGAGGTTTATACGGTAAAGTGGGCTTTGTAAGTGAACACTTTTGTCAAACTTTAATTTATTGCGAACCATAATCTCATCTGATGGATAGTAACGATTTTACGATGGTAACCAGGTTGATCCACAATGGTCACTGGCTACTGGCCATACAGGAAAGCTTGCCGGAACACACTATTCACAATCAAATACTTTAACGGCCGGATGGTCCACTGCTGAACACAGCCTCCCCTATTAAGGGGGTATTTGCCATAATCCCCATGCTTGGCAGGCGTCTTGGGGATCGCAGTGTAAGTTGGCAGTTCTTTAGAAGGCGCTGCTGCCCACCAATACTTTTCCCTTAGTCGTCTCTTACGACACCCACGGGATGATATGGGGAGGTGCAATTCTAACCCGGCACCCCAGTGGGCCACAATCAAATAATATAATTGAATCAAAATCAAAATATTTTTATAGCTGATTGTGCAAGGCTAATCTTCGACCACTATCTTACTTGATGGTAAGTGAGGGTGCAGTTTAAGATGAGGCTCTGGCTAACCTAGAATGCCGCTTATCAAAGACAGCTACTGCAATGGCGACAGATTAACTACTTGAGGGTGGTAGGCAGCCAGGTGGGCATGCAAAATATTCCCTACCATGCTATAACGACTGCCATCTTAAGAGGAACACGGGGACAGACAGCTTATAAAACTCTCCGAAACACGGAAACGTTCAATATATTAAATTCCACAAGCGGTCGCCAAAGTCTACAGTGAACTTTGCTACAACCAAGTAAGAAGGACTAGGCAAGCTCTACATTTATTACTATTTTTTTCTAAGACGCTCTTATGGATATTATATACAAAATGTTACTTTTAAACGTTTTGCTTCCACGTTCAGCAAAAAGGGCAGACCATAGTTATGGCTCATGCACAATCACAGCTTTAAACTACCTAACTAATAGGCTATAGGCAGGTTAGTCCACTGAATATTGTTTTACTGAAATTGATCAATAAATGGACGATGCACGCTGCTTCAATTTAGCTTTAATGCGATTATTCGAACAGAACAATGACATCGTTAATGGACTTTGATGTACATACCGGTGAGTGAAACTATGATACAACTGCAGCATAATTGGAGTACTCGTTAATTCATCCATCGTCATCTCCCTACCCTAATCACACATGCTCATATGGGGTCGGTACAATAAGCATTAGAACTTGGTCTAAGCAGTATTCGAATATAAGCATCCTTGACTATACACTGTTAAAATTTTATTACTATATATATGTAACTATATGACAACAGGAAATATTTCAAATACTGAAATCAAAATTAAGAACGTATACATGTACTGTCGCGCATTGTCCGTACATTTTGGCGCCGAAGCTTCCTTGAGCGGAAAATTGCGCGAAATATTTATTTCTGTATTTTCATAATTAAGTGCCTATTTGTATTGTATTAATATATATAGTAAGGATTACATTAATATAAAAATGTACTTAAAGTGAAAATTAACCAACTCTAACACGATTTGATACACGAGCCGCGGGAAATTCCAGGAAAAGCCGTAACGGACGTGGTTATGCTTCTGTTTTACCGTAATAAATGAGCGGACTATTTTATTGCTCCATGTCGATCTGATCAAGCTCATTGGAGACTTACACGACAGAACAGTTCTAGAATGGTATGCATCAGCATGGGTAGCAAAGATTACATGCAGCCTCACCATTCATGATTAAACTTTGACCTTTACAGGCAGCATTGGACATGATTCATTTAGTGGTTCAAAAACACAAGTCTATTTAATGCTGACCAGAGTCTCGTTTATTTGACCTATTTAATGTATGCTATTTCGATAACCGACCACTAGGGCTACTTTCAAAAGTTACACCTAATTTAATTTTAGGATTATAGTATTATTTCATCACTTACCATCAGGTGAGATAGTGGTAAAAGTCTAGCTAACCTATCTATCAGCTATAAATTTAAAAAATATATGGTTTGGCCTCGTTCTACGTCATTTTTTTCCTATGAACAACTCGTAAAGAAACAAAACGTTGCTTGGTTTTGATCACAACTATAAAATATCGGTATTTATGTATTTGTTGAATAAAGAATATGGTATGCATACTAAAATATCAGATAGCTTGCTAGCTCAGAATAGAGAACAACTAATCTGAGCTTGCTAGTTTAGTTTTTGAGATAGATAGTTCAAACAACATTAACGGGATCGCTCACTCCTAAAATTTATAAATAAAAAAAATATTTCTGTCTGAAAAATACTCAATGAGTTCTAGACAAAAATTAATCTAAGAACATGTGAGGCTGTAGAAAAGAATTCTTTTCGGCTACCTATATTTCCGACCCTTTATTAGTTTTCAGGTCAAAATTTTACACAAGATATCTTAATCATGGTTATATACAAGTTTTCAACACATTCCATACAAAATTACTTTATGATCATTCCGATTACGAACCAGAGACCGGTGACATAGGAATGGACAGATAGTGACAGTCAGATTATCATTAATCTAATAATAACTAAATTTATTCGTTCAAAATTGTTAGTCGTGGTATAGAACGCCTAAAGCAAGATACCTAAACTTAAGCCCACTTCGTAACTTCATTAAATTGATGACTTTATCATTAAATATTTCGTAAAGCAATTACTTAACCCAAGACCGCAGAGACACGCTATTTATAACTTTGGATATGACAAGTGTACTGAGGTAGACAAAGTGTAATCCTTGGACTTCGGAAGTTTTAATGAAATTCTTGTACAAAATGAAGGATGTCGTAAAGTTGACCGCAGAGCTGCATAACCCTGAGTTTGGCTTTCATAACTTAGTGCAGGTAGGCAGAAAACTCATGACTCGATATTATTTTAGAAAATTATTAGTACAATGGTATCCTATTTGGTCGACACCCGAGTGAACAGGTATCTTCTGGGTAAGCGCGCTCCATCATCGACCGCATCATCACTTAACATCAGGTGAGATAGTGGTCAAGTGCTACCCAGTTCGGTATAAAAAAAAAAAAAAAACACCAGATTGCAGCCAAAATATTTTAGTCACGTAAGTATTTGTTTCCATTTGAAAAACATATTTTTTTTGCTTCTTTTTATTTATTTATGTATACTGGAGCTGTCCAGTAATTCTAGGTAAGCCTGAACAACATCGTCGGAACACATGTTAGGTGCTTGGGGACAAATTTTCTACTTGAGGGTGATAACTAGCCAGGCGGGCATTCGCGATAAATGCCCTACCACCATGCTATGATATATATACGCTCAGTAGTAATGGCCACTGGCGGTCACCCACTCAGCTCATGACCGCAGCGGACATTGCTTAACTTAGCTGATTTTTTAAGATTCTCGGAACTTTAAAAACAATGCATGGTTCACACAATAATCATCAGCGCCGACTAAAAGCTAACTGTGGTTAGATACCTAAGTTACTTTTAGAATTTCGCTATATGATTTTTCAGATCGAATATAAAAGGTCATGCCGTAAAAAAATTAGGGCAGCTATTATATTTTAAAAGGGTTCAACGTATCCATGGACCGTGTCTATTTCGGAGGTGGATTAAGTAGCATGGAAATAATCTGTTGGCGAGACAAGGAGAGCTCATAACAGACGCGTCACCTGTTCGGTAATCTCAGACCGATGTACGCAGGTGACACGCAGTCTCCATTATAAATAATTTCAGAGTACACAACATACACTTATGTAAGAGAAATTTGAGGGTATGTGAACTTTAACAATGTAACTTTTTGTTTTGGCATTTTATCATTTTTTCTACGGTTTTCACGGGCTCGCAGTCCATAAACAGCTCATCATTTTACTCAATGCAACTAAGATACCTCCCCCTCTCACCTCATTTCTTCACGTTACTTTTGTAAGAGGCAACCAAGTCTAAAAAGGTGGGCAGCAGCGCTTTTTGAAGAACTGCTATCTAATTTTGCAATCCCCAAGACAATGGTGCCACGTAGGGATTATAGCAAACCGCGGCTGATACAGTACAGAACTATATAAGTGGGTCATTTTAAATCAAAGGTAAATACATTTCTGATCAATAGTACCGATATGTGCTTTTATAGAATGTACTTTTATAAGATTTCAAGAAACAAGGGCAAAGATGGCAGCATGTTCGCTGCCAACTAATAGTGACCTGTAGCATTTGAACTGACAGTTGATATAGGCCCCGGCGGCATCGGGGAGCTGGGTAGAGGCGGGCCCACCGCCGCTGGTTACACTGCTCGACACAAAAATACAAATAATAATAAAAACATTAATTTATCCTCCAGAAATAAAAAACAACTATGTTTGATTGACGCCAGTTGTAGGCTTGGGAGAACAACAGGACAAAACGTGATTTATCAGCATCAAGCGATAAAGTCACCTAATGGAGATGAATTTCAGCGCATCATTCACTATTTCGTACTCATCCTGCGTTGTGTATCTCGCTGAACGGTGGAAAGACAAAACGTTGTCATCAAAATTATGACGATAAATTCCTTTGTCAACGACTTTTATCCAAGAAAATATATAAAGTGCCATAGCTCCGCACCGTTCCAGTTGTCTATCTCTTTATTATTTCATAACTTTTGACGAAGAATTTATTTTTGTACTCACGAGTCTTTTATAACAAGAAATTTGAGCCTAAATTGAAAGGCAAATCTAACGAGCGTTTGAAACAGTTCGACCTTTCACCGTTAATTAAACATTGAGTCTGGGCAACACGGATAGTGTTGCCAATCGTCTTTGTTCTCACGTGACACACGTTTACGCTCATGGTATCGATTGGAATTTGCGACCGAGGGACGGAAATTCGCAGTTCATTAGAGATTCGGAAGGCGACCCAGCCGCGATAACATATCGCTGATACAACTTTGCCCGTGTGAGTAGATAGCGCTGAGTCTACCGCAGATAAAGAAGAAATAAATTTATAAATACCTTCATGAGTTTTATTAAGACTCTTGGGATACAATTAGATGTGAAACCCAATTCCATCACGCAGCTACTACGGCAATAATATCTACTCTCTAGTTTTACGAGGAACGACGTAATAAAGATGCTACATAAATAGATCATTGACAAAATGGGAACTCTCGCTTTCGGGAATTTCATAAAGAATTGTATACTAAGTTGTAAGTAAGCTTCGAAAGCACACAATAAGAGAAGAGGAAAGTCGAATATGGGCCGTAGATTAGGGTCGTTAGGGAGGCTCGGGACCGCCCACGCTGCTTGTCCACGTTGCCTGAAATCTAATCACTTTGATAGGACGATTCCGATATAGTTTATTCATAAACAGACTCATAATGAATGTTTCTTACAATACAATGATGTTTATTGTCCGAAAAATTAATTTTCGAGGACTCAACAATAGAGCCGCGTGGTGATGACAACTCTCAAAGGACATAGCCTTTGGAACTATGAATATACAAGTGCCCATCTCGTTTATACAGAAATTTGTTGAAAACTTGATTGTGCTCGAGCGAGAACTATCTCATTGAGTGTTATTTGAACTCAAAGTTAAAAAAAATATTTCGATTATTAGATAATAAAAAATAATGACATACATCATTTTTGGACATAACAATATAAAAAAAAATAGTTTAGCGAAATTATCTATTATTTCGTCATATATGTTTAAGAATGGTAACTAGAGTACACGAAGCGCTTTCTATGAAAACTATTTATCCTATTCCTATTTTAAATCCCTTCTTTATTAGTAATCGTTTCATAACTTTATGATAAGTTTGTCGTTCATTTTTACTGCTCAAAAGAGTTTTCTGTACTAATTACGTTTCACAAGCTTATTATAAAGATAATGGAACCATTATGAATAAGGCAGCAAGTCTTTACACTCGGGGAAATTTTGCATATTCTAATATCTACCCTTATGGTTCTGTTAGGCAGTGTTTCGTTTCGTTAATAAATTTTAAAATAAGAATTCCAATACTAAGCGATTTTTCAGAATATATTTGAAAATTTTACAGAAAACTAGCAAATCAAAAGCTTTAAATATTATGCACAAATACATGCATGCAAACCCCCAGTATATACTATTCCAGATAAGATTTAATATAAATTTAGATTTCAAACAAAAGAAAATACGAATAGCTTTCTGAGTAGATGACTGTTCTATTTTTGAGTAGCGAGTGTCTTTGATATACTCGTAGTCACTTCAAAGAAACCACGTAATTAAATTGAATGAAGCAACCTCAATGCTTCGTGAGCAACGTATTAGGCCTCGTAGCCGACGGCTTTTGATAAATGTTTGTCGACTACAAACTTACTGATATCTGAGTAAATATTGAATGTGATCTTAAGCGGTATGTAGCAACAAGTATCCAAATAAATACAATTTCTACCGAAAATTATAGTATAGCTGCTTTATCAGGAAGATTTGTATCATATAAAATATAATATGCTAGTGATTACAACATTTGCAAAATTTTCAACCCAACCCATCCCACATCTTCAGGAAACTGTGCAAAAATAATATTTAATGTTAAGCTTATACATGCAATAAAGTTATATTTCATTATATGGTTTAAATGAGGAAGTACCTAGGTATCCGTATGTTATATAATTAACTTTATATATAAAAATACACCTGCCTATGGTGATATATATATAGACTGTATATCAGACAAAATAGCAAGTAGCTAATTTAACCTATGATGGGGTATAGGTACAGTTTCCTAATGTTAATAATCATTTATTAAAAACTATAGGTGAAACAATGGTTGTATACGTTTAAACTATATTTCTATTGCGTAGCATGGACTCTGAACAGCATCTGATGTCGCTTTATGCAAAGAAGGAGAAGTGGTCGATAATCTGCGGTAAGTGCGCCAGGTGCTACGGAGCTACGAGTGCTACGAGTGCTACGAGTGCTCCCCGAGCTTTGTACAACTCTACGACCCCATTTCATTTACAATAGGTACACCTTTACTATTTTATAACCAATAATTATTTTACAACAATAAGATAATGTAGCTATTACCTTTAATTACTTTTGTTATAACCGAGTATATTTTACACACTGTTTCGCCTGTGTGGAAACCAGTTATATCGCGCTACCTCCGAAACTACTGTCATCTACATCAATCGAGAGGCGCAAGATATCCACCGTTGAGCTAAGGCCTTGGAGGGTTTAATATAATCCCCACGCTTGGCAGGCGTCTTCAAGATCAATGTAAAATGACATTTGTTTCAAAAGGCGCTGGTGCCTATCTGCTGGTATTTTTTCTTTGTCAGCTCCTACGGCTCCCACAGGAATATGGGGTGTGTAATTCTAGCTCGGCACCCCACGGGCCAGTATTCATACAACTACTCAGTAATTTTGGTAAAATAGCCTCATCTTAATTCACGACCTAAGGAACAACGTAGTTACCAAGTTTTACCAGAAACACACACACACACACACATGTGTGTTTGACTTACTTATTTTTTTATAGCTGACAGGCTAGCCTTGGCCTCTGATGGTTATCTCACCTGATGGTAAGGCCACCTAGGCGGAAATTCGCAAAAAGCTTTACCACCATGCTGTAACGACTGCTATCTTAAGACAACAACCGGTAGCGACGGCTTAAAGTACCATCCAAAGCATGGAAGCGTTCAGTACCTAGTAATGTCACTAGTGGTCACCCATCCAATTCATGACCGCGGCGGACGTTAACTTAGCTGATCGCTTAAGAATGACTAGGCAAACTTCGGTACGAGCGCTTCAAAATCTATCATCGGGGACCTAACATTATACAATATTTAACAAGCAAAACTAATTATAATTTTGAATTCGTTGATAATAAATTATATTTAACGGCCTTAAAGGTGATCACTTACCATCAGGTGAGCCGACTGCTCGTTTGCCCTCCTATCCATTAAAAAAATATTTCTAATACTTTTTAAAATATTTATAATATATTTTTTATATTTTTATTTTGTAATTTATAATGATATATTTTATAATTTATTATCATTTCTCAATTAATTAAATTCATTATGTGATTGTGGGTTTCCAGACACCTCCGCCTGCTCTTCACGGAACACAAGCGTGAGGTAACGTCTATTTTTTATTAAATTATTGTTACAACGGCGACTGAAGATAAAGATAAAGGAATAGAATCTCAAACTTCTAGTAATCTATATTTGTTTACGGTACTATATATCAAGAGGAATTCATCATCATAAAATTACAATGTGAAGTAATGAAATTATCCATGAATTTGCGCGCGGATGACCAAAAATACATATAACCTTGAGCATTACACAAAGACATGTTCACCGTTTCTGGTTTACCTCAAAAGTAAACCATCCCACTCCCTTTTGTGCATAACAAAGACAAGGATACGCAGTTAAATTCACATTAGGCGGTCACATACCTCGCGAAGATTCAAGCCCAAAATAAAATATGAATCCCTCACTTACGTCAAACGGAGTCCGGCGAATGTAACACTCCTTACATCAGCCTGCTGTTTCCGTACACGCTTTTACGCTATAATTCATGTTACAATTTCAGCCCAACACTCAGCCGTATTAGGTTTCCTGGCTGGTTGTTAGTATAGAGTTAATGTTAGCGAGAAGGATGTTTTATTGCCTTGTTGCTGGTGGAATATCAGGTTGTTTTAACAGCCCCTCAGGTAATACCAGTAGGTATGTGTCTGTACTTGTAATAAACGCTATAATTACGCATAAAAAACTCATTACGTTTGGGTTTAAAAAGTAAAACAGCAAGGTAGAACGATATGAATAATCGTTTTTACTATATTTCTACATAATCCTTCTGACACGGATGGATCCCTAATCCTATGTTTTACGCGGTCTAACGTATTTAAAGCGAGAAGGTTTATGATCTCTATGATGTGGAGGGACGAGCCAATGAAATAATTATTGTGAGCGGTCCGAGCCGGCTTACTCGTTTAATATTACAATGATTTAATGAACATCCTTACCTCGAAAGTTGTTCCGAGCGTTTATATATTCAACAACTGGATTGTAACAAAAATCTCACGATAAATTCCGCTATATTATCCCTTGGAAAATTTATCAAGTTGAGATGGACTATATCGTGCTTGTTGAATTCGGTTATTCGCGGTGCAAAGATTTTCATATTACAGTTACATCGTTGTAAATCTATTGGCACTGTGAAAGAATAGTTCAATATTACAATTTTCCTATCACAAGATCCTCTTTCTACGTAAAAGGCATATTATACTTATCCCACAGTAAGTACCTACAACCTGCAATATGTATTTTTCTAATTACAAAATAACACATCTACATTCCTTTATTTCAGAAGTTTTGGCTTTGATTGTCTGCCAGTTTCCCTGACCTAATCCTCTTTGGAATTCTCGTTGGTACACCTTACCACAACTCTGTTTATAAGACGAAAAAGACGGCAATTATCCTTGATATGTGTCTAATTTTTTCAGCGTTTGTTATGACATATAAACAAAGTCTGTCAAAAGTCTTTGTCGTATTTCAAAGAGTAAGTGAAGAGATGTACTTGAAAATGAAGAGAAGGTGAATAAAGGTAACGTTATTCACGGTTCCAGACATCGATCGATCAGGGCATTCATAACTCTGCCATTATTGCGCTACGCCTACTATTGAAACTCGCAACAATATCATTTGCAACACAGATGTCTCATAAAGGGCGCTCTGTGCCATTACATATTTAGAAAACTTATCATATATTATATACCAGCTGCGCCCCGCGGTTACACCTGCGTGGTGATGGATAATGATTATAAAATGTATGATAATGTTTTAATCCAGCGCCTCATCTACCTCCATACCATAAATTTTTTATAAGATTTATATATGGCTTACGCAAATATGATCATGTCTCCGAATTTCGTAATAAGCTCGAGTGGCTCCCTATTCGTCGCCACCGGAATGCTCATATATTATCTCTCCTTTACAGTATTCTGTTCAGTCCTTTATCCCCGCGCTACCTCAAGGAACAATTTAAATTTCTTCATTCTACCCATTCTCTGTCGTTACTGTCATTAGAAAACCTAACGCTATACAGCAGTTATATATGTATACAATTATTAAGACCATAAGAACCCCGCCCAATATTTTGACCATATCTATTGTGCTTGGAAGATATTGCTCTGAGCGATTAGACTACCCACTGATACACTAGGTTTTAATTTATGTTTTAGTAATAAGTTTATTTTTGTTAGTATGGTGTTTTCAATAAAGAGTTATCTATCTCGCTATCTATCATACCCAATTTTATCAAAATCGGTCTAGTCGTTTGAGGTTGAAGAAGTAATGAGTAGATAAACACACTCACAAACGTTTGCTTTTATAATATTAGTTTGAAAAGGATCAATTTGTTACCATTAGAAATAAATTATATTATTTTATCAGTACTAATATTATAAATGTGAAAGTAACTCTGACTGTCTGTCTGTCTGTCTGTCTGTTACGCTTTCACGCCAAAACTACTGGACCGATTTGAATGAAATTTGGTATGGAGATAGTTTGAGACCCGGGAAAAAACATAGGATAGTTTTTATCCGACTGCGCAAAAAGAGGTTAATGTTTTCGCGCGATAACCGACATACGCGCGGGCGGAGCCGCGCCCGGAAAGCTAGTAATATATATATATGGTTCATTTTGACGATAATGGCTTACACATAAAAGATAGATATGCTGTATCGAGCTTTTTTGTAGGTAAATTTAAAATAAACATTTTCGTTATACATTATGTAAGTGTGACACTTAATGTTTTTGCAGCGCACGCCAGAATTAGTCGCATATGGCTGATTTTTTTCTCACTTACTTGACACTTATCGTTATATTTTCGACAATTCACACAATATAAATTATAGTGTATGTGTTATTCTGATGTGTAAGCTATATTAATGTAAAGTTTTATTAAAATCCGTTCAGTAGTTTTTGCGTGAAAGAGTAACAAACATCCATACATCCTTACAAACTTTCTTATAATATTAGTAGGATGTTGTTTTATACGAAGTGAATGAAACGTTAAACTTTGTCACTTATTCGACTCAAACAATTAGAGACCAGTTTATAAGCTGCATTTTTTCATTCATGTATTAAAAAAGTAATCTTACAATACACGTCATAAACAGCACAGGCAATTTAAACTTTAGTTTATTAACATGAAATCAATCTCCTCTAGATTTAATTAATATTAGTCAAATACATAATTTCATTACACATGGATCTGAGGATTGTGTTTCAATCACTCATCATTCAGTAGGGCGTAATAATAACATTATTTATTATATTGTGTATGATTATGTATTGTATATTGTGTATAATAAGTTCGCCCTTTGTGCTCTAGTTTCAGGTTTTTAGCTTTAATTGTATTTTATATTGGTATACAATAAAGATTTTTGTATTGTGTTGTAATGTGTATATGTATTAGATAGATAGATACCACTTTATTGTACTTTCTTATTACAATTATATATATAATTAGTAATATATATTTTAGTATTTTTTTTTACCGGCTGTATTAAACAAAATACTATGAACTATACACAACACTACAGCTAATACAATAAAAGCATTTAGACAACCTATAAGTCATAGCAGACTCATAGGCAGTCCAAATGCTCCAGCCCACTCCCAGTTGGCAGCGTGCCCAGCATGCTGGCAGCATTGCCCCATTGTATAAATTTGAACAACATTTTTTGTACGCTAACGATATTACATACCTAAATAGAACATTCACATAAACAGAACCGCATCCAGAATCCAGGAATTTAGGAGTACGTGCATGTGCCATGTACTCCTTAAGTCCTAACTCCATGCGAGCAAATTCCTTAAAACTGCGAACAATCAACGCATTCAGCGTCCGCGATGTCGTTCGAGGTAGGGATCAGTTCTATTAGGTGTTAATTTTTCGTTTTTCTGAACGTGTATTACTGGTACTGTTACACCTAATATATTGCTGACCTAGGCCCGAATCCCTCACAAACCTATTTACGCGTTGTCAGTAGTATTTTTCTCTATATAAACGGTGGCTTCCAAAATTAAGTGCTCAGATTTATTGTGATAACTCCAGGAGTTACTAAACTCAGTACCAGGATTTAGAATTTATATTTAGTATGCAGAGGTTCCCTCTGCCCAAATTAGTACCAAAAGTGTGTTGCGGGAACTTTTAAGTCAAGTGTAAATTAATAATTTTATTTTTCAAATAAAATAAATGTGTGTGTGTCCATAAGTTGTTTTTTTTTAAGACAACTGAATAAGTCCACACAACAGTACGCATTGTTTTTGAGCATAACCTAATGGTACGAGTACATACTTAAAAATAGTTGCATGTGACCGCACATGCATCTGAACGCGTTGACTTGTGCGCTACTTACCTAAGGAAGAATAAGTTTCATCAAAGCTCCGTTAAATTATTTAAAAAATTAGTGACAACAGTATACACAATGACAACAATATTAGTATGAAATATTTATGTGGTGTGTATTAAATCGTAATGGGGGACGCTTGCGGTTTTGTGTAAAAATATCGCCATTCCTATTTTGTTTTCTGCATAAACGTCGGCAAAAGAAAAATCTTACACTAACGAAGCTTCCCTAAAAGCAACTCCTTTGACATCAAACACAAAGAAGAACGACTGCGAGGGAGCGGCTAAATGCATCAATGCAGCACAAGGTTGCTCAAGGGATATTATATTATGTAGGCAGGTAACCATGACACATTTCAACTCATAGGTATACCAGGCCTCAACATAAATAATATTACAATATTTTTGAAACGTAGCTAAGCAGTAAACTTTCTTCACGAATAATTTTCTCCGATAAAATCCAACGAATTGCTAGTTTACAATTAAATATTGCAAAAATATACATATGCAACAGAGTATCGCGCATGATACTTTGCAATATAATAGTTAAGTCTAGAAGCTTATCATCCTATCTGCATAAGCTAAAGTTATTACTATCCAGATAATTGTACCGTAGCCATGGTGATGGAGGCCCGTCCCTGACCGACTTCTGTGACCGATATCCGTGCAGCCTGTGTGCGCCTGACGCCAGGGCTTACACTACGTTCAGATTCGATCTGAATGCGAGCCACGCCCTAAGCCAATTAAAACGCAAATTACACTTCATGTGTAAATTTCAAATATGTAGTTTTCATCTATGGAGCTCCTCAGTAAGTAGACTATTGCAACCAATCTAGCATTTATTTTCGAAACATGTTATTGTTTTTCTGCTATAAAATTGATATTTATAGTAAGAGAGACAAGAAGATGTAAACGTGGATGATGAAGTCCTTGATAAAAAAAATTACTGTTCTAAGCAGAGATGACACTGGATATTCGGAAAATGTGAGAGGCAACAGGCAGTTTTGGAAATCAATAAATTAAGTGTGACATCATACTAATTTGATATTCCCATCGTGTCTGCAAAAAACGTCTTATCGAATCAGAATCATATCATAATCAGAATGATAGAAAAATAGATGTTTCTTAGAGGGAGACGGAGGTGCAAATTTTGTAATATGCATTTGATTTCGTTAATACCATTTGATACGAATTGCCATTAGCTTTAGTAAATCGCTCTTCATAGGCCTCATCATTTTATTTTTATATTTGTAGGAGATAAGTCAACTAAAATTAAAAAACTTGATGACGTTTAAATCGTACTTCACGACGAGGTGATATTTCATAGTTTAATTCATAATAAATTTAAGAAATGGACAACTAAAGAACATTCTTGAATATGAGATTCTTTTTAGCATGTTCGCTTGCGTAGCTTGTAATTTCATATTTTGACATATTTTCTATTTTGTGGAGGTGAGCCGTTTGTCAGGTATCTAAAACTAAAGATGTCTCGAATGCGATTTACGTACTGGCGCAAATGCAATTCGCTAACCACAAATGTACCTGATCATCCGCATGGCTCGCAACAACCGTCACTGATACAGAGAGACCCACAGAAAAATTTGGTATATCATCCTATAACAATTCTCAGAATATAATGTAAAACATGTGTTTTAATTCCAAAATGTCGTCGCGTCGGACATACAGGGTTATTGGATAAATAACAACTATTTGTTTATTCTGACCAACGTCTTTAGTTGAAAGTTTTTATTATTTATATTATTATTTTTCCATACAGTTATTAACTAGCTCGACCTAAACTACGAGATATAACTATAAGTATACAGGTATACAACGCAGCCCGGCAGCGGTGCTCTAAGCTCGCGGAGCGCTACGAGACATAGAACTAAAAACTTAATATTATTTATGACAGCATTTTTAGATATTGAGTAAAATCGATGAACTAAAGTTGTTTCTTAAGTTAAATGGAGGTGGTCCATAAGTTAGCATTTTTCCAATAACCTGTTTATGAATCCTTGCATAACGAGCTCATTCATATGACTCATGTGACTCAATGTGACACGTCATATGAATGAGCTCGTCAAAAACAAAGGGTTTTCCTTTTTAATTTTGACTTGAGTTCCAAAATCAGAATTGTTTAATTTATTTCACACATCCGTGATATTCTCACCTATTACTCTCGTTTGTAGGTACCAAATTTCAACATTTTCTGACCAGTAAATAAGGGAAAAATTGCTGTGATCAACTACCACGTCGCAATTGAGAATTTATTACTGATAAGCGAGCTTTTGACTACAAGGTATGTCAACTGTAAGCGATGATGTGGTTAAAGATGTCATCGAGAGGTTAAACAGAAGACAGCCAAGCTAAGATAGAATGGGAAATGGCTCTAATAGATAGCTGCCGAAGTACACCAATGAGTTAGATGCTTGGCATGAAGTTTACTACTTGAGGGTGTTATAGCTAGCCAGAAGCGCATTCGCAAAATGTTTTACATACATGTGGTAATGTCAAACCCTAGAACTAACTATGAGCCCCTAGAACAACCTTTATGTTGTACAACGTATAGGTAGCTGTTGCTAAAAGGTCAACCTTGCATCTAAATAAAACTATTTATCTGTTTTATGATGGCATGTTCAGAGCTTACTAAACAAAAAACAATATTAAAACATTGCAGAACTTAATTATAATATCCATACATACTACGGTCTTATTAATAAAATATTTGATTGACCTTGATTAATAAAATGCCTCTCGATGAATTTAACGCAGGCATTATTTCAACGTAATTGTTTTGTAATATGAGATACGCCAACATAATTTCATTGAAAACAAGAATATAATGAACTGCATGAGTACTACTACGCTCAATGTTGGATATTTAAATTTCCATGTAATATATTATCTGTGTAAAATAAAAAGTGCCTGTAAGGGTCAACGGAGCGTCGGATTTTAACACTAGAGTGCACGCGCCCATAAATACTCCTTAAGCGCACGCGCGGGCTACAGGTGTAGGCCACTTATGGGTCAATTATTTCTCTGAATAAGGCAAAAAAATGAGTAAAACACAGCATATAATTACTAAACATATTTATTTTTATCAAAATGGGTCATAAAATCAACAAAATTTAGATTCCTTATTATTATTTGAAACTTAAACATAAACTTCTTAAAATCAACAAATATTTGGAAGGGTTGAGTTCTCTTAGTCTTATTTTCATTTAGGAACGTAATATTTATCACAAAAGGCGTTTATTTTAATCTAATTGAATCTATTAGCAAAGTAACGGGTAATAAATCAGTCTATTGGCATACATTCCGGACACACGACTGCCTGATGTTCGCTACAAATACGCCTCATACATTTGCTGCATTGCTTGCGCGTGCTACGGTCGCGAGCCCTACTGCAAAAAGCACACCGACCAACTCCTCCCCGAATAGGCATATTTTGTTGCAGGGGTTGTTCTGCCAATCCTAGAAGTAGTCTGCCTTTCAGTTTAATACCTCTGGGTATATTTTGTTGGGATATACGACGCTCAATAGAAGGTCTTGCAAGATCAAATCCGACTTCTAGGAGGTATTGACGACGGATCACTTTCATTTGAGGGTTATTCATCTGATATATCACCAGGCCATTTATGCCCGCCATGTTTACAAAATTGTAAAACAGCGTGAGAGGCCATCGGCGACTGTTACGAGAAACATCGTATTGTCTACACATTTTATCAAAAATGTCGACGCCGTATTTGGTGTGATTATAAAATGTGATGATTTCAGGTTTTCTAGCATCGCCAGTCGCGGCATCAATTTTATCATCATTGTGGAGGGTAGACAATAATAATACCACCTTATTTCGTTTTGGCACATAGCTGACTAGTGTGCAATCAGGCTGAAATCCGAAAATGGATCCGTTTATTTCTCTGTTTTGTGTAGTTTTGAACAGTTCAGGTATCTCTGGTTTATTTTTTTTTAGTGTTCCTACGGTTGTAATCTTGTGAGCCAATAGTTCTTTACATGTAGGCACACTAGTAAACCAGTTGTCCATAGTTACATTACATCCTAGGCCGAATAATGGACTCAAAATTCGGTTTACGATGTCAGACACTTTATTCGATTCCCGAAAGGGTCCTTCTGGTTGCGCCCCCACATAGATTTCAAAATTATAGGCATATGGGTATTTGAGATCCACCACCATAACGATTTTTATGCCAAATTTGGCTGGCTTGTTTGGCATGTACATCAAAAACGCGCAACGTCCCTTGAACGCTACTAATTGTTCGTCAATAGTAAGATTTTCGCTTGGAGTATAATATGTCTTACAGTTATGTAACATAATACGTGTAATTTGACGTATAGCAGCTAGTCGGTCGTTTTGTTGACGAGCTTGCCTATCTCTTACATCATCAAAGCGGAGGGCGCGCAGTAGGAATCGGAATCGGCTCTCTGACATAGTTGTATACACCACTTCAACGCCTGTACCTTTTGAGTTATCCCAGAAGTCCTTCAGATTTCTTCGCCCCGCACGGCAAGTCCCAATCACCAATAAAATACCTATAAGTGCCTTGATTTCTATCACGTCGGTATGAGACGCATCTCTATCTCTTTGGTATTTGCTTTTTATGATATCAATATAAATATTTGTTGAATCAACAAGCACGTTCCAAATATCAGCGTCAAAAAACAGCAGAAATGATAGAAGAGCCGTTTTAGCGTCTTTTGCTGCACCTACTGGGCCTGGTGGACGGACTAAAATGTTGTGAGATCTGGTTCTTGAAGTGGGCGGTGCAATCTTGCTCCATTTTGTACCATTACGAGACTGATAGGAAGCCAAAGTCGATAGAGGCACGTCTTCATCTTCGTCCTCGTCTTCCTCGCCATCTTGTTCCGTATCAGAATGGTGAGGAGATCCAAGCGGGCCACTTTGTTCCGCGGATTCTCCGCCTTCCTCACTTTCGCTCGAAATGTCGTCGTCTTCATTATCCTCCAGCAGCCATCTTTGTATTTGATCGCACAATCTGTTCGAGTTACCCGCCATCTAAAAAGTGAACAAAACAGAATAAAGATACATGAAAAACCTATAAATACAAACAACAAACCCTTAAAAATTAATAAACAGTACGTTTTGTAGTAATACTTCAACAAATGTTTCATATTTACCTCAATTTCACTACTTGCACACTAAACACTTAATTTCCTCCAACGCTCGCGCGGGCTACAGGCGTAGCCCACCAACTTCAAGGGCGATTTTTGCAGACGTCCGTGAGCTGCGGTAGTCGGCACGCTACTGGCGGGAGCGGGGGGTAATGCTTGAGGAATACATTAGACGATTGCGCTGTAGCGCGGCAAACAAAAAATATATTCGATAATATTACACGCTGGGTTACATATGTAGCCCGCGCGTGCACTCTAGTGTTAATGACGAGAGCACGTGTGGACCGCTAGCATTTGCATAATTTATAAAGTCCCTCTCTAATTGAGCCCTGGGCCAGCCAGCTCCCAGCTCCTGAAGCGCAGAATATATTAAATTTCTTTCTCATGCATTTATGAATAAAAATAGCCTAGCCTTGATTCAATCGATGGAACTGTCACTCGAACTGAAAACTTATGGGTCATGGAAAAGGTCATCCGATATCAAATAACATATTACGTTTTTATGTCGTCATGAACATCATATCGAATCACACTAATATTATAACGGCGAAAGTTTGAGTGTTTGTATGTTTGTTACTTTTTCACGCTCAAACAGTTGAACGGATTTGGATGAAATTTAGCATGCAGATAGTTTACAACCCGAAACAATGTATTTGATCTGTTAGCATCCACAGTTGACGATATCCAGCATTTCTACGATGCGCATGGGTTATTAATAGTGTCTTCCAAGGACAGATGCTCAGGATATAAGATCTATTCTTAGAATTAATATTGCTTGCTCATAGTCTGGCATAATTTAAATCAAAGTATAGGTACTGAAATAATCGTAAGGGTATTAATTAAGAGAACAGTTTCAGGGAACCACAAAATTCTTGACTGATATCAGTTATTAGTAGGTATTTGCTTAAATCTTAGAGAATATTTACACATTTATATTTTCATTTCATTGACCTAACAGTCATAAGTAGATAAAGCGTTTTCCTACAGTGGAATATTAAATGGAAAAACTTTTAATGGGATTTGATGAAAAAACGCCTTGATTCTGAGGAAATAGAAATCCTCCTGAGATTTTGTAAAATTAACTTTATATCCATAAACTGAAAGTATAATTTATTCCAAGCTTATTTTCTATGCAATTTTAAATAGACACCAGAGGCTCTGGTTCAGCTTTGTCACTTAAACTTAAATACACCGCTAAGGGAATATAATAATTATAATATATTGGCAGCAAAGCCACTGTAGGCTTTGGTAGGTCATTAAGTAATCATTTTTTAATTTTTTCGTGTGTTCCCAAATAGCTAGGAAAGGTAATAGATTATTCCTTTTTTTTCTCATAGGCTTGTTTTATAACCAGATACGAAGTGATTATAATGAAATAAGTGATACAAATAAGTATTAATCTATTTTGTACTCATAAATATAACAGAGACTAAACTATATCTGTATGTATACTAATTATAAAGAGGCAATTCAATTTCAAAATGTTTGTATTCTTGTATGTAACAAATAAACTTAAAACTACTGACGACCGATTTGAACAATTTTTCACCATTTGGCTCTTACACTATCTCTGATGAACATAGGCTATAGAATATTTTTGAATAACTTAGGGATCCTTGAAAACTTCAATAATGTAACCCTACGTGTGAAATGATACCAAAAAATCGTTATATCGCGTAAGTACGCAGCGGAAATTGTTGATAATAGAGCAAAGTGATGTACTACAATTTTTTTTATTATTAATTGATTACCGCCGCGGACTTGAGCTTCACCGCATGGTGGAAGGGCTTTTTGCGAATGCCCGCCTGGCTAGCGACCACCCTCAAGTTGGAGGTCTGTCGCCAAGCACACCAAGGAAATCTGTCGGAACACACCGTTAGGTAATGGTGTGTCCCGCAGCAGTCCTTGAGAGCCACTGAAATTACAGGCACATGAGACTTAACAACTATGTCTCAAGGTGACGAGCGCAGTGCAAATCGTCACTTGTGACGAAATGCATCTGTTATAGGCAGAGGTAACCGCTTAAGATCAGGTGGGCCTCGAGCTTGTTCCGTCACAATAAAAAAAAAACAATATCTACAAAAATCTGCAATATTGTATGTCTAACTTAATAGTTATAACTTATAAACTTAATATACCTACTAAAAAAAAGTAGTTATTGTGACATAACTGTAATTAGTTAAGTCACAATAACTACTTTTATTGTTTCAATTTATATTTTTTGTTAAATACCCGTGCAAAGCCTAGGCGGGCGACTAGTATTTAATAAACTAAATCCTCGGAACAAGATTTTCTTGTTCCAAGACCAAATCTCTATAGGTACAAATACGTCAAGCGTGTAACACGATACAAATGGCAACTCAATTTCTATGAATAGGTTAGAAAGCAAGTTCAAATAGCATAAATTTACGTTACTAAAAAGATATCCCAAAAATGCTCTTGAAATATTTAAAGTAAGATCTGCCTTTCAGCAAAGTTATTCAAAGAAATAAAAAACGTTTGAAAGGAATTAAACTTATTTTACTCTCTCATGCTTATCTTCTTTCTTTTGCATATTTTACTTGTTTTCAGTACCCAGCATTTATTTTTCAAAGGCAAAAATATCATTATGACTTGGTATATTATGAAATTATTCCTTACTTGAATATCAAATTAACTTTGGATATAAAATTACCTACAGTGTAATTTTGCCTTTGGGCGTGGAGTTATACACGTCCATTAACTCGGCCTCTGGAAGAATAGAGGCAGCCTCTCTACTCTTCACTTAGGCAACTCCTGTCTGACGCGTCCACGTCGCGGGGGTGGGCATCTCTCATTCTAGTAGGCCAGAATGTGCAGATGGCAAAGTTCAGCAGGGACCCAGTGCTGTGGGGTATAACACAGAACCCTTGCCCAGGGTTACGGGTGAAGACCTCAACGGTGGGGAAGGCGGAGACAACAGTTGTCGGTACGGACGAACCAGCGGAGGAGGCAAGCTACAGGGGCGTAGAACCTGGAACCTGATGGAGGGCAGCGGTATCCATCAGTACCAAAGTGAAGCGTAAGAATCTGTGTTCGGAACCGGTTCACTTCTGGATTACTATAGCCATTGAGGTTATAGTACCGCGATGTAGAAAGTAACGGTAACCTACTACATTATCAATCCCAATAGAGTTGCAATGATGAGTACCGATATAGAGAATGTAAGACCGCCTAGCGATCCGCGTAGCGACCGGCGCCCTAAGTTTTCCGGGACTGAGGGTGTAAAATGGACTACCGGCCATCAAGATGCAGGCAACCAGACATCTTATGGAAAAAATGCTACTGGAAGAAAGAATTATAACCTAAGAAAAGAACATCGCATAGGCACATGGAATGTTCGAGGGCTCCTCAAGGATGGAAAGCTTCTTATTCTGGAACAAGAACTCGAGCGATGCAACATCACCATCGCAGGAATTAGCGAAACACATTGGAAGGATAGCGGCCACTTTGACTCAGGGAAACACACTATCTTTTTCTCCGGCAATGATAAGAGTAGCTTTTCGGGAGTGGCTGTGGCGATCCCTAAATTATGGAAGGACTCAGTGCTTGGCTACCATCCTATCAACGATAGAATTATTTCTATTAAACTTAGCGCATCACCAACACCACTCAACATTATTCAAGTCTATGCACCTACTATATCTGCCAAGGATGAGGAAATAGAAGACTTTTATTGTCAACTTGAGTCTTCTATAGCTAAGATACCTAAAAGAGAGCTATTACTCATTATTGGTGATTTTAACGCCAAGGTAGGAAACACCACTATGGATACAGGCATTCGAAATATTGTTGGGAACTATGGCCACGGTGCTCGTAATTCCAGAGGTGAGCGCTTCTTGGAATTCGCTGCAGATAATAACATGGCCATAATGAACACGATGTTCAAACACCATCCTAGACGCCAATATACCTGGACTTCTCCTGACGGCAAGCATCGCAATCAAATAGACTACATACTGGTGAGATCTAGATGGAGAAGTTCAATAACCAACACACATACTCTGCCCGGTGCTGATTGTCTTTCCGATCACCAACTGCTCATTGGAAATCTGCGCTTAAAACTTCAAAGAGCGAAACAAATGAAACCATTGAGAAGAATGGAGGTAAAAGATGCAAACGCACTCGCCTCCTCGATAGAGAGCAAACATGCTGCATGGAGAGCAGATACTGATAAACATGACTCTAACTTCTTGTGGATCACGGCAAAAACATATATTGTAGAGGCTGTTGCAGAATCACAGCCTAAAAACGTCCTAGCAAAACGACAGCACTGGATGACTGAAGATACTTGGTGTTTGGTTGAAGAACGCCGAAATCTTAAAGCCAGCGGTGCGAGTATTGCAACACTGAATGCCAAGTCAGCTATCATACAACCTGCTTGCCGACGTGACCGCAATGAACACCTGGGTAAGATATGTGATGAACTGGAACTACATTCTGATAAATACCAAACCAAAGACCTCCACGATAAAGTGCGATACATAACGCGTCAATTTAAACCCAAGAGGTGGGCTATTGAGGACGGCTTTGGGACAACGGTAACGGATATAAAAGATATCGTAAATGTGTGGAAGGAATATTGCAAATTACTATTTTCCAGGAATTCGACACCTAACATCACATATTATCCCCACAACATCTATGACCGTGAGCCCGACATCATGCGAGACGAAATACGAGCGGCGACTAAACATCTCAAATGTAATAAAGCCACAGGTTATGATGAAATCCCAATCGAAGTCTTCAAACAAATGGGAGAATCTGGAGTTGATGTCTTATTTACCATCTGCAGTAAAATATGGGTGACTGGCATATAGCCTGATGACTGGTTGAAATCCATTTTTATTCCACTGCACAAAAAAGGGTCCACGAAAAAATGCAACAACTACCGACTGATATCCTTAATATCTCATGCAAGTAAGGTGTTGCTCCACATAATTAACACAAGACTGTCGGCCTACCTTTCAAGACAAATCGCACCCGAACAAGCAGGATTTGTAAAGGGAAGAGGAACTCGCGAACAAATTCTTATATTGCGCCAGATTATTGAGAAGGCCAGAGAATTTAATTCGACCTTATACATCTGCTTCGTAGACTTCCACAAAGCATTCGACACGGTCATATGGACACACCTCTGGAAGATACTTGCGGAAATGGGTGTACCAACCCGCCTAATAATCCTTTTGAGGAGGTTATATGAGGACGGTACAGCAGCGGTACGAGTGGATGACACCCTTTCAGACAACTTCAAGACTGAGGCTGGTGTACGACAAGGATGTATTTTATCACCGTTACTCTTCAACACCTACACAGAGTACATTATGCGCATTGTACTGGAAGAATGGGACAAAGGTATATCTGTCGGGGGACGAGTGATAAATAATTTGAGATACGCTGATGATACTACCCTTCTTGCACAGTCAAGAGAAGATATGGAAATTCTTCTAACTCGTCTAGAAACTACCAGCCGGAAATTTGGACTTGCCATCAATCGGGACAAAACGAAGATGATGATAGTAGACCGGGCTGAAAAGAATGGAACCAACGTACAAAAAATAGCAAACTGCGAAGTTGTACACAGCTATACCTACCTCGGCTCTATCTCATGTACTGGAGGATGTGGCGACGAGATTAGACGACGGTGTGGCATTACCAGGTCGGCAGTAGAACGGCTGGGAAAGATTTGGAAAGACAGGAGAATAACCAAGAAACAAAGGTCAGATTGATGAAATGCCTTGTCTTTCCAATCTTTCTATATGGAGCCGAAACCTGGTCTCTGAGACTGCAGGATCGCCGCAAAATCGATGCACTGGAAATGTGGTGCTGGAGACGCCTCCTAAAGATCCCGTGGACGGCATTCCGCACCAATATATCCATCCTCAAAGAACTCGGTATAAAAGACCGACTATCGTCAACTGTGCAACTACGAATCTTGAAGTTCTTCGGTCACATCTCCAGAAAAGAGGACTCGATGGAGAGACTAGTGGTTCAGGGCCAGGTGGAAGGCAAAAGATTACGTGGCCGATCACCAACCCGCTGGACTGACCTGATTATAAAAGCAACTGAGTCTACCATGGTCCAGTGTACTCGGAACGCTTCGAACCGACAGAATTGGAAGAACATCGCTAAGAAGGCAAGCCTTGGGATTATTGGGGACCTAACCAATGCCTCTGCGTGTACAGCTTCAGTGCAACCACGACCACTCTGACAAGAGTGCCCGACTAAGAAGACAGTGTAACTACGCCAAAGCGTATTTATACGAATTTTACAAGTTAACATTTCAAGAATTGTTCACCATGATTTGATGTTGTAAACCTAAAACGTTCTCGTAATTTACCGTAATATCTTTATAAGTAACACCCGGCTTAGCTCGACCAGTTTAAACAAAGTTACCTTCCTCAGAACAAGCCTTGGCAAAGCCAAGCCGACATAAATTAAGAAAGAATGGCGTAACTTGTGACTCTAATGGCACATTGAACAGATTAAACGTCTATGAGAGGAAACGTTCTTACAGAAGCGGCTTTTTCAGCCTGCCCTTTTAAACTCGCATATAGCTCAGTTTCCAGATAGGCCATCTCGTTATTGAGCTTATAAAAACTTCCATTTCAATCTAACTTTCGGTGATTTCAAATAACCACAGAGTCATTTCGGATAAATTAAAGATCACCATATTTACGAGGGTGATAAAACGTTAGTAATAAGGTAAGACTTCTTAGGCGATTACCGCGTACTAATACATTTATATCTAATAGTTCATTATTCAGAAACTAACTTGGCACACTGTAATGTCGATACAAAGATAGTCACTTACCTTTGAAAATAGTGGGCGATGGTGTATGTATGTGTACCTGAAAAATTAGATTTACGATTGTTTAAAAAATTCACAAAATTTCAGTATGTTTATGTAGAGCGCCGAGCGATTTCAGTATGCCGTAAGCTGTGTAACGCCCTTTTTTGAGTTCTGTACCCAAAAATTAAAACAGAGCCCATTAATGAGAATCAGGTCTCTGTCCATCAGTCTGTACTACCGTACGTATTTCTCGGTCACGTAGGGTCTCTAGCTTGAAAACAGAATGGGATAATTTTAAGGGGGGCTTAAAATACTCGAGAATAATACTTTTTCACGTCACAATTCTGAAAATTATTTTTTGTCATTTGATATCTGCGGGGAAAAATGTTTTTTTTCATTTATTTCTCAAAATAAACATCTTTTACAAAAGAGTTGTTAGCAATGGCATATAGAAAAAAACCACTAAGGTTCGAAGAGACCGCCAGCGTGGAAAAGGTTTTTGAAATAAAAACCTCTATAATATTCTGACTTGTAAATATTCTTAACAATAATTGATTATTCTGGTTATTCTAATAGTTTTAGGAAAATGAATTTTCTTTATGAATATTTTTAGTATTAATTAACTCCAATTTACTACATTTCAGCAATTTTTTTTTTTAGAATCTAAGAAACTTTCGCCTCAATTTGCCACCAGGTTCAATATAAGTACTTGTCTTTTTTATTTACTGTTCAAATTTTTAACAAAAACAAACATTTTACTTAAAATTAGAGATCCATATATTAGATACTAGCTTTCCGGGCGCGGCTCCGCCCGCGCGTATGTCGGTTATCGCGCGAAAACATTAACCTCTTTTTGCGCAGTCGGATAAAAACTATCCTATGTTTTTTCCCGGGTCTCAAACTATCTCCATACCAAATTTCATTCAAATCGGTCCAGTAGTTTTGGCGTGAAAGCGTAACAGACAGACAGACAGACAGACAGACAGAGTTACTTTCGCATTTATAATATTAGTACTGAAGTACTGATGGAGTAGTATAGGGTTCAAGTAAAGGTGTGAGCAAAGTAGGTATTTTCTGTTAAAGAGTTTTAAAGAGGGCGGAAAAAAGTTTGAATTAGGAAAATTAATATTGTTCCTAGCAGGGCAAATGTCTATCTATGAGCTTGTTTTCCATCCGTGACAGCTCGTGACCAACTAGACCATCGACTTTGTTTATTATAAAAAAGTTACGTCTCGAGTTGCACTTGGCTAGTTTTTTGTTCAGTTTTGCCTTATTTTTGGGCTGAAATAACCTCTTAATACAGCAACTCATAAGGTAGGTAAGCTATAAATTAGAATAGCGTGTGCTATATGCCAGAGATCTAAATTGTTTACAAAATACATCGTAGTAGCTTCAAGCGCGAGCTTAAAACACTCCGAAGAACATAGTATCAAGTTTTTAAAAAGTCAAACTAATTAATACATAAAATATTACACCAAACACATTACATTAATTTATACAACACAATGTGTTAAAATAAACAATTTTGAAATGTAAAGCTGTTTAATTTTTTTACTCATTCATACACCTACCTATTAACTTGAATTAGGAGATATTTATTTGCGATTCTCCGTAAGTAACCATTACACAGACGGTCAACATACCTGCTGCTAATATAAGCTATAAATATACCTATCGTTGCTCTTGCCCATATCAAGTACAATAGACTTCGCCGAACATGTTATTATTACATGTTCATTATATCATACATTACATTATATATCATGCCTATAATTGAATCGTGTGATTTTAAAACAACACAAACACCCATACATACCCATTTATAATTCTTTTTGCCAGGAATCCTAACTAATACGACAACCTATCCAGATCGAAGCATTGAATGTTGCTACTCGATTTGCTATTACATACTTTAGCATCATGATCTATGACAGTGTGACATTTTTACTGATTCATTGCTTATTCAAATACTGAGTTTGTTTATAAAATATTCAAATATTTCAATGTTCACTCGCTTCGGAGCTTATTTAAATCAATAGAAGCAGTTGTTCACGTCCAAATTTTATTACGAAACATTCGAAGCGCTTTATCGCTGTTGATATTTGCGTTATTTAGCATCGAATTATATAGTATTCGCTATCTAAGGACACTTACAAAGACCATTGAAACAATAATTTAGATAAACAGAAGTGATTTATTGTGAAAGTTAAGTCTACAATTTAATGGTATCTTACTTATTTTAGTTTAGAATAAAACATGAAATATCCCCATAATACGTAAAGAACGAAAGAAGACATGCATCATGTGTCATGTTGGCTTAGTGGTTAGAGCACAACCTGGTTAAAGGTGTGGAAGGCGTGGTTTCGAATTACGCACAAGACTATTATTTTTCCTCGCGCTGTTATTTTGTAATGAAAATAATGAAATAGATGAACCTACTAAATGGCCGTGAATGTATTTCTGTGGTATTGTGAGTTATGATGACCAGTATTTCAAACTTGCAGATGGGCAAAAAGACTGGCCAACTATAATAGTACCTACTTTTTTATGGATGGAAGTCAAGCAGCTCACTAGGTGGCAAGTAATCACCGTCACACACGGACTTCCGCTACACCAGAGAGGTCACAAGGATGCGTTGCCGGACTTGAAGAAGGAATATGCCCTATTCTGAAGGCTTTTAAGTCGTGTCGGTTCGGAAATATTTTACATGACAGCTGGTTCCACATTATAACAGTGCGAAAAAGTTGCCTTGAGAATCGCATGGTTCTGGACTTCTTATAGTTTTCTTTTTTTATGCCTGATAGGTAAGCCTTTGACCACTATCTCACCGAAGATGTTGTTCAGGCTAAACTAGAATTACTAGCTCTCAAGGACAGCTGCTGGAACACACCATTGGTGCTTGGAGACAGATTTTCAACTTGAGGGTGGTAGCTAGCCAGGCGGGCATTCGCAAAATGCCCTACCACCATGCTATAACGACTGCCATCCTAAGACAACCATGCCTTCCGAAGCACGGAAGCGCTCAGTAGTAATGTCACTAGCGGTCACCCATCCAACTTATGTCCTCGGCGGACGTTGCTTAACTTTGCTGATCGGTTAAGAACAGCTAAGCAAACTTCGCTACGAGCGCTTTAAAAAAAGTTGACATAAAACTGATGAAACATCTGTTGGGACGTTGGCGAGATTCAGTTGCAGGTATTAAGCCGCACGGTTCTTCGAAATACTCCCCATGATAGGTAGGTATCGTAAGTAATGATAATGATCATCATTTTGAAATTTGAGCAGTTTTCGGATTTGGTGGCAATAAGCCTGGAAAAAGTAAGAATAATATATATATATATATATATATTTATTTACTCTTCACAAAAGGTTGGTTACATAAAAATGTAAGGGACAAGAGTGTTAAAATTAAACTGAACTTTGTGAGGGACTGGTGCCTGAAGTAGGTTTTTAAGAACCAGTATCACAGGTCACCGAATCTAAGCAAAATTAAATATAAATGTACTATGTACATATAGTTTATGATCGTATTGAAAAAGTTCAAATGTTGGAATGAAGTTCATCTCCATTACCATTCTAATTACACAATAGGCTACTGTTTACAAGTAGTGATAGCCGAGCGGTAATAGCCATGCCGCCGGTCCATTGTTTGATCCCCACCCCTAGCTTGATCTACACCGCATGGTGGAAGGGCTTTTTGTGAATGCTCGCCACTTGTGACTAAATACATCAGCAGAGATTACCGCTTAACATCAGGTGGGCCTCGTGCTTGTTCCGTCGCAAATCCATAAAAAAGGTAGGTTCACAGGATATCTGTCGGTTGTCAGGAAAACTGTCATAAAAGTAATTAGTTTTATGACAGTTTTGTCATTTTACTGCTTTTCAGTATAAAGTCTACATGAGTCCTCTAAGCGGATTTTAGTAGGTCGTCCATTTACAAAGTACAATCTCATACACAAAATGTAGAAAAATAAATTATTCAATTTATAGACTACCGTCGGCTTCGCCCGCGTTCAAAGCGGAAAGTGCTCTCTTGGTAAGTAATTAATTGCTCAGTGAATCGAGATTAAGTATCCTAAGCCTTAATCCAGGACCTAAGAAATCGATCCCCGGGTACAATCCGCGGGTTAGAAAAGTTATTGGGTTATTCTGGCAAATAATTTTCTGTTAGACTGGATTCTGAATCTGTGCCTGGTAGATAAGAAAAGGCACCCTTCCCCTTTTTGTATGGGACCAAAACATATCTGGCAAAATTGGGTATTTAAGACATCTCGCTTCGAGGAACACAAACTGGACTGTGTACTATGAACATTATAATCGTAAGAGTACATTATGGCACAAGTGTGTAATGTTGATGATTACCGTTGAGGGGTCGTTTTAGTCTTAAGCTAGCTTCCCACGGTCCATGATTCTACGGATCATCAAGCACAGCCGACGACCACGGACGGCAACGCACGCAGATAGGGCTATTCCAACGGTGCGTGTCCCTCTGTGTAGATCTTTTGATAGCTTCATTGTAAAATGCAAAGTGAAAGAGAACGTATTGTCACTGCAGCTGCGACTGTGGTATCAATTAACAATTACCAGACTATGCATTCTAGTAAAAGGAAAAATAAACCACATCGCTGGTGGTTATCACCATACAACAAAAGTCAATTATGGTTAGTTTACTTGCATACAGGTATATAAATCTAATTTTATTTTATGTTTTGTCACCCATTAGTAGCAATGGGATCACGGTAGAAAATTAACGAATGACATAAAATATTCCCTGTGTACGCAGATTTGCATCGCGTCGCACCGCCGCGCGCCTTTGAAGATACCGCCTGGCGACGGATACCGGCGCAGCACCACACACCGCCTGCGCTACCACGGACGAGACCCTTCTCATGGTGTGTCGTGAGAGCTGGTCGGCGTCCGTCCGCGATATCGCGGACCGTGGGAAGCTAGCTTAAGAGAGCCGAGGACGGTAATCATCAAAGCACACGTGTATAACGTATCGTAACACACGACGTTTATCAACACACTTGTGAAGAAAATAATACAAAAAAATCATTTTACCTTGAAGTTTACAGGTTGTAAACTTTCCATAACGTTAAGCCATAAAATCTTGTATTAGGCGGCGTACAACGTAAATCGTTTTCTTCATAACTAGTACAGTAGTCATCATAATTAATAAATAACTATAATTTCAACAGTGAAAACGAATTGTGATTTTTTTTATCAATGGCGGGAAAAATTTGTCTATGGCGCGCGGCCTAAAGTAATCATGGAAGCAGTAAGTAATGTACTACGGTTGTACGTAGTACTTACTACTTCCATGAAAGTAATAGGTTTCTTTTTTTCTTTTCGTGGTTAGCGTTTTAGCCACGTATAAAATGGGGTTTTAAAAGTTTTGTTTATTATAGAGAAAATAAATGTTATATTTGAATTTAAAAAAATATTTTTTAAACACGTACAAGTTGAAATTATCTATTTAAATACTAAGTTGTACGAAACGAGCAAACAATAAGTAGGGTACCTACATTAATTTATTTGTACTATTGAACACAATCTTTTTTGTATCGAAACTTTTTTAAGTACAAAGGAACTCAACCGATAATCTAAAAAAAACTCTATAATTCTGTTGCGAATAACAGCAATGAAAAAGTCACAGTTTGATTACAGGTGTCTATGTTAATTAGGTACGATTAATTACGCTAAAATTAGAGCCTCTTTTTGAGCGGCTCTAATTTCACCGTAATATAAGTGTGTTGAAAAAATATCATAGAATATGTACCTGTTCACTCATGAAAGCGCATCCCTCCACGTACAGTAAATTATTGACGCGCGTTTGTAACGGTAGGCATCATTTATACACTACGTTTTAGTGTAGGTGTAAATGCTAATGAATCATAGAGTAAAACAATTAAATGTTAAATACACTCGAGAGCAATGAATCCGGGTCACTTAAAGAATGTTAAAAATCTCGGAAACTAAAAATGCTAGGTTAATGCAATAAATTGTATTTAATAGACAATGTAATACTCCTTAAATGAAGGTATTAAAACTTCTTAGTTATTGTAAAGTTATATCATAAAAAAATCAAATTTGAAAAAGGGCCACTTTCGAAGATGGAACTACGAAATTACAGCATTTGGTTTTGCTTTTGTTTGTAATCTGTCATTTATGTGGGTACATAAACCATGTTGATAGTGCTCTATATTCATTATTCAAGCTGAAATTATGTCGCTTACGCCTGAAGAATGCACCAGAATACTTACAATGCTGGAAACCGGCCGGAGTCAGCGCGATACAGCCAGGACTGTCGGTGTGTCGCTGTCAACAGTACAAAGAGTTCTCCGACGTTACGAAGAAACTGGTTCTAACCTACGCAGACCAGGAACGGGCAGAACCAGGTGTACCACAGCACGAGAAGACCGATACTTGGTGAACACCATGCTTCGAAATCGCTTTCTCACAGGAACTGAACTCACCAATCAGTTTCGACGCCTCGGAGGAAGTAACCCAAGTGCATGGACAGTAAGACGTCGGCTTGCTGAATCTAACTTAAAACCCCTTAGACCTGCAAACGGCCCTAAACTGGAGCGTGGGCATCGTATTTCGAGACTAAGATATGCCCAGAGCCACGTAAATTGGAGTATTGAAGATTGGTCAAAAGTTATGTTCTCCGACGAATCAAAATTTATGCTCTACAAGCACGATGGAAGACACAGAGTGTATCGAAGACCAGGGGAAAGATTCAAGCAAGCATGCATCGAAGAAAAAGTAGCCTACGGTGGTGGGTCTGTACTTGTGTGGGCTGGAATTTCTTCTGAAAGTCGCACAGAGCTGGTGATCATAGAAAACGGCTCTTTAACTAGCGTAAGATATGTGGAAGAAATCCTCAATGATCACGTTGGTCCATTTATGGTCAATTTAGGTGAGGATGCTATATTTATGCATGACAATGCCCGACCTCATACAGGTAGGATTGTGAATGACTACCTTCAAGAGATGAACATTACTCGTATGGAGTGGCCAGCGCGCAGCCCGGATATTAACCCGATCGAGCATGCTTGGGACGAGCTAGGCAGATGCGTAAAACAACGAAACCCTCCCCCAATCACGCTTCGTGAGCTCAAAATTGCTCTCACAGAGGAATGGGAGAATATTCCCCAAAATCGTATAAGGAACTTGGTGTACAGCATGCCAAACCGCGTAAACGCAGTAATGGAAGCACGAGGAGGCAATACGAAGTATTAAAATTCAAAAAAATCGTAATAAAGTTCAAAAATTTCATGTTTCCTATTTTTGTTTTAAGGAGAGATCAGCAGTTTTTTTCTTTATGTAATTTTGTGTTAATAAAATGTATGGTGACTCATATTTTTTTTACTTTCATTTAAGGAGTATTACATTGTCTATTAAATACAATTTATTGCATTAACCTATCATTTTTAGTTTCCGAGATTTTTAACATTCTTTAAGTGACCCGGATTCATTGCTCTCGAGTGTATTATTGGTTGGGTAGGCAGTGGTACCTAGTTGTAACTACATTCGAATGATACGGAGCACGTCTTCGTGAGCGGAAAAGTGTAATTCGTTTCTATTATAAGTACATATAACACACATCATTACTTACTTTGTATAAAACGAACGTAAATTCTTTCTAGACAGTATTTCCAAATGATAAAATACAATTCACAAATTTTATAAATTGATATAAAACAGGAAATTAAATGTCTTCTTCGTTCAGTTCCCTCTCAGAGTTTTTATTGACAATTCTGAAATACTTTTTCAGTTTCACTTTAGTACATGCTCGCACAAATTTAGAAAAGTAACCGAATAAAAAAACATTTAAATATGATATCCTCAATAATAATTATTATTATAAAATTTGTCACCCCTCACTTTTTTAACGACTAAAACTGATGTACCTAGGTGTAACTTGGTACATAGATCCTTCTTGTCTACTTTATACCTTCATTACGATAATTATAGTTTCGATTCCAAAAGATCATCACGAGGATATAAACAAATTCCATGTAACCAAGTCACACAGAAGCTCAAATCAAATCATATATTTATATATTAACTCGATTGCTGCTTGTACTTATTTATAATATTACTGGACCGGTAAATACTTTATTGGTTATTATTATTTACAGCTGATAGGTTAGCCTTTGACCACTATCTCACCTGATGGTAAGTGATGATGTGGTCGAAATGTTGATCAAGTTAACCTAGAATTACTGGTTCTCAAAGACAGTTCCCGGAGAGCCTTAGCGACAGAATTTCTACTTGATACTTGGTAGCTAGCCAGGCGAGCATTCGCAAAGCAAAATGACCTACTAGCACGTTGTAACGACTGCCATCCTTAGATAATAACCGGGACCGACGGCTTAAGGTTACTAATTTATCATTGAAAATATGTTCTAATATTATGAGACATATTAAAATCTTTGAAAGTTATAATTTAAGAGAAAAACATACCAATCTCAACTGTTCATAAATTAAACATATCTACGTGACTTCACGCGTAGGATTATCGAAATAATACAAGGCATAAATTATGTAGATGTATATGATTGGATAACTTATCGGTTCATTCATGCAGCTATGAGCACAATCTGCTCTTGTGAATAGACATCGTTACCTAAAGGAAATCGTGCTATAATAGTAATTTATAGCAAGGTAGGCAGGTTTGTCTTTCTACTAGGTATGCGTATTTTCTATTTCCATCACAGCCTCCATGCATCGTTTAACTTTCGTAACTTTGAGATGTCGTAAAATAATTATATTTATATAGTGGCTGAACTGGTGTTGAGATTGACGTCTGGATCTGAATACCACCGCTCCTTCAATCAATACAAATTTTCAAACAGCGCACTGTGAACATTTCTGCGTATACAATATAATTACTGGTTCAATATGTACGTGTTTTTTACTTGTTATGAGAGCTTGACTCACAGTTCTTTACATATTTATATGTAGCTTAGAAGTAACATCTTTAGCGTAAGAAAAGTAAGTAATATTTTGTCCTACCACTGGGTACGCACGTTTTGCTACTACGAAAAAATTCGTCCATGTTTAAGAAATTTGTATAAAAAATAATGTTAAAGTTAAGACGTGGTTCCACTTTTTTGATGTCGATTGGACACAATAGTGTGCTTGTTTTGCCAACAAATTAAATTCACCAACAGTCACCCACCTGTTCTGGATTGGTGCATATATTTTTGCATCGAGGACTATAATATATACATTGTGTAAGTGTATCAATGAATTAATTATATTTATATAGATATTTCAATATGTTATTAACTACGTATACCGGCTAGAACTCACGGTGTTTAGCCGTTATCTCCGACCGGTGTTCGAGCAGTAAAGACGCCTATTCGCAAGGAATGCGGGCAGCTTCGAGGGCCGCTAGACGCGCACTCTAAAAAATATTTCAATATGTATTAGTGTATTTTATGTATAAGTGGTTATTTTTCTTTTCTTCTTTGTGATTCATTATTAATTTTCGTTAGACATGTATTTTTGTCTTGATTTGATTGTACCTTTATCTTTTTATTACACCCCGTCTTGTTATTCCTGTATTTCCTCTCCATCCAAAGGTTGCCTGGAAGAGATCACTATTAGCGATAAGGCCGCCCATTGTGACACTTGATTGTAAGCTTTCTTTTTGATGTTATTTTTGTATACTAAGTGGTGTGAAAATAAAGAATTATCTATCTATCTACTACTCTCTGTAATATAAACAATAAAATCAAAGTGTATATTAAATCTATTATACATTTCAAAAATAGTATGTTTTCATTTAAAATGTCGTTAATACCGACGCTGGAGTGTTTGGTTTCACTTATTTCTTTTCTCTATAGTTTTCGCGTCATTTATTTGACCATATTAACAGGTAAATATATTATGGTATAATTAAAAAAAATATTTTTATAATAAAGATTTTTGAAATATAGGTTTCTTTAAGCATTATGCCACTACTGAACTTAAACCTAACCATGGAAAAAACAACACTCTTCGACCCTGACAACTATTTATGGCCAGAGTGCAATACTGGCAATTGTAACAAGCTCAAACTTGCTTAGGAGACGATATTCCGTTTATGGAGTTCTAAGAACATTTGGGCTTCATCACTAAATCAGTCAATTAGTTCCATATTAGTATTGTTTTGTTAGCAAAACTATATACAATCGCTTAGTTTCATGACGATACAAAAACTAGAAGTGGGTGAAATTCAGATTCGTTGATTTCATTGTATATAATATACAGGTTAACTAAATACCTACTCATAAAAACGTGTTGAAAGGAAATCTAAAATCTCTCTCAAGAAAATTTTCAAGTTTTTAATTAAAAAAATAACTCCGCTTCTGTTCTAGTAAGGCATCTAGCTATAATTAAGCCTTATAAAAGTCGAACAAAATGAAACGGAAAGGAAAGTTTTACCCAACGAAAGGTTCTTATATAAGGTTGCTAAGTGAAGTTGCGAAGCAAGCGTTTATTGTAAGATTGATGAGATATTTAGTTGAGTCAATTAGCCGTTGCCTGCCGTAATCTGTGGGGTGAAAAACTATCAATAGCGATGAGATGAGTCTGCCCTCAGATTGATTGTTCTGCGGAACAAGTCGAACGGAACTAGAGAGCTTAACGATAATGGCCAGCTCTACGGAACGATAACTCTAAGGGTTAACGAGATGTTATATATCAACCTACTTTCTTTATGAGTGCGAAGACTTTGTTATAAAACAAAAAGAGTAAATTTGTCTAAAATTTATAGACATTTTCTGCGATAGATTTTCTATTTGAGATGGTAGATAAGCAGGTGGTTTTAGCAAAATGTCCTACCACGCAAAAAAATAATAAAATATAAAAATAGCACTTTTAACGTTTGGTATAGTTGATCTTGTTTTTGTATTGATTATGTAAGTTTGTAGGTAATCACATTATTTATAGATAGGTACAAGTAACTAGCCAGGAGAGCGTTCAAATTGCTCTACCGTCATGAAAATGTCTTATGCGTGCTGTTCGGTCAAGCCAGTAATTGGTAGGAACAAACATTTATACGAAGTAAAATTACACGTCTTATAAAATTTGTTCCAGTAGAAGTAATGCAAAAACTGCTCTAATGTAGAATAAAGAACTAATAATAGAACTAGTACCTATCCTAGTATCCTTACACATGGTATTCATTTATTTACTATATACAATGTAAGATTTTTGTATCGAAAATGAAGGTTATTTAGGATACCATTTGTTTTTAGGCCTGCATTGGGTGTACAGATTTTGATGATTATTTACATTCAAATAATATATAATCATATTATATATGTATAATCATATTAATTTAATAACCTTAAAAACATTGAATTGATATTTCTGACTAAAATGAACATATTTAACTAAAAAACTTAAAATCACTACAACACTAATCCAATATTCCGTTACCATTAGGCAGTGTCCCTAAAATGCTGGACACATCGCCACGTTGTATGGCAATGATTATCCTCTGTGCCAAGTATTTGCCAGCATTTTGGTCACAAGTAGCATCGACCAGACCTTTTGAAACGTCTTTGTTGAATAATAGTTTGGCGCTAAGTCCCCACGGTCCCAGCGTTTCGACCCCAAACGGCACAAACATGTAACAACTACTGAGATTACTATATTTGCGCCATTAGAGACCGTCTGCTAGTTCAGCCGCCGCACCGGCCACTTTTTGGGTTGCGGGAAGATGAGAAGGTGCTAATGTATCGACACAGGTAGCGACCTGTGTCGATACATTAGCACCTTCTCATCTTCTCATCTCTTGATACCGTGGAGGATGGGAAGGCCTCTGGAATGGCACGCTTCCCATACCAGAGGCCTTCCCATCCTCCACGGTATCAAAGTCATGCCGTCTGGCCTTTTACCATCGCCACGTACAAGGCCTCTAGGTTCCAAGATGGTAGCACAGTTGGCCGTGGTAAGAGCCCGGCGAAGAGAGACTTCCAGACCAATTGTTTTGAATTCATTGTATAAAGAGTGCGTCACCACCTAAAGTCCCATCATCTAAGTACCAAACGTTTAGCTTGGATTGGAGACGTTGTATTACTGGGTGTATGGCGAGGCTAAAAACAGCTGGGCCCAGAGGATCACCTTGTTGGCACCCTACGGCGGAAGAAATTTCGTTGCAATGGTAAGTTAATTTTGATGAAGTTGCATAGAATTGCCAAAGAAAACTGTACAAATTTGGAATTTTGTCTTTGACTTGTGTTAGGAGGCCTCTCTATCTATTGAATTAAAAGCGTTCCTCACAACTACCTTCAAGAGCAAATTCCCACAACTTTAAGTCACAAACGTTCTAACCGAATGGACGGCGGCTTCACATCCACCTCGCGAGCCAAAACCTAGCTGAAGAGGCTGGAAAATGTTCGTCAAAACTGCTGCTACATTTTTACAGCAAATTTTGGTGGCAAGGCGGCGATAAGTCATTCCACCGCAATTGGCCTGATGGTCCTTCTGCTTTAAAGCGCATAAATTTGCACCGTAAAGGATATCGATAATACTAACATTCACTCGGCCTGCATTTGTTCTGAAAGGTGTTAAAGTTCTTTGAAGTCACATTATATTATAACGAGTTTTTCAACAAGAACTTAGTTTTTCAATTGGGGCAATACCAACAATTTTTTGACGTATTCGTAGTAGATGCTTTGGCAATTGTTACAATGAATTCAATTTTGCTCGAAAATTGCATTAAAATAATTATCGTCCTCTTGCATCCACTATGAAAATTCTGTTAAAGTTACATTTCGTAAAATTTGTGATATTTTCGGTCAACATAATCGTCCTTCTGAGACCGCTACTTATTAAAAATTTTGTCGCTTAATTTGAGTCGACAGGCTCGGTGCAAAATGTGCCACATGTTACACAGCCAATGAAACGATCAATTTACTGTAAACGAAATGTCCCAATCGCATAATTTTACGAAATTCAGAGGTTAAGTGGCCAGCCAAATCGTGTGACTTAACACCACTGCATTATTTTTTGTAGGGACAGAGTCTATACGGAGCCATCGAATCAATTGCAGCCTTCAAACTCAAAATCCGTCATGTGGTTAATGAAATAGACCCGCCATTTTGCCAAAAAGTGATTAAAAACTTTGATGAAAGAATCGACATCTGACAGCGTGCTCGTGGTATATATTCGCCAGATATAATTTTTCACTCATAACTGCGAAACTTTTCTCTTCGTAATACAATAAAAAATTGAATGATCTTCATATAAATTCTTTGTTTTATTTTGTTTTAGAAAACAAAGTTCTTGTTGAAAAACCCTTTATTACTGTCAATCCATAAGCTATCAGATAGTTATATTTACCTACTGTTTATTATAAATAACGCCGTTGGTATTGCAGAAAATGAAAGGCTTATTTATAACATCAATCAGTACACCATAAAGAACAACTCTATAAATTTGTCTTTGACCTGACTGAACGTGATTTGGAATCGATTATTTCCGTTATATCCACCTTGACAGCCCTAAAGGTAATTTTGCTGAAAATGTATCCATTCAAAGAAAGATATAATGTCATAGACATAAGTGGGTACTACAGCAGCACAAAACAAAAGAGTGGATTAGACCACTTACACGACATAACGTATATTGTGACAATATTAACAGCTATTTATGTTGTCACATGGACAAGCGGAGGAGGGACAATGGGATTGATCGATTTGCAATATCATTTTCGTATTATAAATAGTCTTCAGTCATAAAGAATAAAAGTTTGAGGTGTAAGAGGACAATAAAAACTATGATTAATAAAATATACAATAAGACTTTTGTTTTCATTCGATTTTTTGGCATTTTATCAGCCCGTTTGTCCTCTGCTGAACACAGTCTCTCCCATTAAGTGGAAGTTTAACATAATCCCCATGCTTGGCATGAGTCTTCTGGATCGCAGTGTAAGAGAGCAGTCCCTCAGAAGGAGCTGCTATCCGCTTTCCGGTATTTTACCCCTAGTCGACATTCTAGCCTGGCACCCTAAGCTTGCTATTTCTCATTTCCTGTTGGGAATAACCTTATATAACTTACTTGAACGAAACAATTATAAAGGTAATATACTCGTAGACCATTCCAAATTTTTATCTCATTGGGTATTGAAAATTAATCAATATGCAAAATGTATTTGTCTGCAGCTAAACTGGCACCATAATCATGAGGAAATTTCATAATTAAAATAACTAACGGGTTAAGGGCGTATGCCTCAGGTTTTTAAATATGCCTTCGTAATTTGTTTCTTGGTCGAAGACCTTAGAAAATAGCTGGGATATTTTACTATTATCATTGCTCATTGACCAATACTGTTCAAATAACCTGTCTAAGTTTACAGTTTACCAACCGTCGGATATTCGTGAACAGGGGCCTCCGTTTAAACGATGTTGTCCGGCTAAAAATAATAATTAATTGTAAGACTAAGGTACAATATTGTGATGACGTCACTTTATAAAATTTCACGCCCATTGTATTGTGATTACGCTACTCTTTAGATCCATGTTATCTCAAGTTAACAACATTATGTAAGTAACTATTTGAATTTAAAATGAAAACATCATTGTGATTTAAATACTAGGTACTAGAGAAACGATTCCACACAGAACGAGCCCGCCGCCGACAGTTATTTGCTGCAGCGCTGCAGCGCTAGATCGATATTATTTATAAATAGATCGATTCTCTATCTATGATTGCAGATGGCGCGGCATTTAAATGAAGAAATATTCTATTTATTGTGGTATTATAATGTTATTACCTATTTTATACGTATTTGTTCACGTCAAAAACAAGTAATTTTACATACTTGACTACAGAATTGTTATTAACGCTTAGATTCACACTTTTATACGAATTTTCGTATTATTAGCACCGCAGTTCCGTTAGCTGCATAAAATATCAGTCACACTAAAGTAAGGTGTATGGATATAGGTACAGTTAAATCGAAAAGAGTGAGCATTCATACCACGAAATCCACTATAGTGTAACATATAGTCGATTTCGTGGTCTGAATAATACCTATGATTTCACATATTAAACTGTATTTTCTTTACCTTCAAGTGATACGTATTTTGTCGAGAATGATGTTATTTTACACACTAAAATAACATCATTCTCGACAAAATAATTATATTTGAAATAGTTTTTAAATACTAACATATTTATGGAATCAGTCCGACCATGATAAGAAACCACTTAATGGCCGAAACGAATTACCAATAAAATCAATGGTGGTACCGCTCGTCCACCATAGACTCGTTAGCCAGTAACAGACAATAAAGCTAAGCGTCCCCCTCGTAAAAAAAAACACTCGTTACTTTGTTATGTGGTTTGCAAACTTCACAAACTTTTAATTAACTCTCGCTCTGTGTTTTTAAGGCTGCTTTTTTTAATTCACGAAGATCTTGTTTAGTGAACGAATAGCTACTTACTATTAAAACTCCCAGACAGGGGGATGGTGGTTAGATGGGCAGGCCACCCCCGAAGCCAACGACGTTACGCCTTAATTAATATGCATGTGTTTCTAGCTCTTATTACATGTAACAAGATCTTAAATTTTCTTTATGTATTCTCACTGAGCGTGCATCTCTGTGGTTACATAAGTTTGTGGTTGGCTTAGTATTGAATCTCTGGCACCTTTTTAAAGTACGAGGTGGTATACTTAGTTTGTAAGAGCTTCGTAGAGGCCTCGATTAATTAAATGAGTTTAGAATTTGAATCTGCCTGCCTGGATTTGACTTTTGCTGAGTAATAAAGACGGGGTAAATATGCGCAGAAGCTGAACAATATAAGCGCTTTGTAAGCTGAAGAGCTAGCATTTGATATATATTTTCATAAACATTTTCAACGCCCGCTGTTTTGTACAAATTCCGAAAACTGAATCCACAAAAAAATCAAATATAAATACCATAATAATATAAATATATATAATAAATATATATTATATTATATTATATTATATTATATTATATTATATTATATTATATTATATTATATTATATTATATTATATTATATTATATTATATTATATTATATTATATTATATTATATTATATTATATTATATTATATTATATTATATTATATTATATTATATATATATATAATATACAACACTGCAGGAACTACAATGGAAGCAATTTAGATACCCTACAAGCCATTGCAAACTCACAAGCTGTCAGCAAGTGGGGGCCATACATAGCTCAACTTCACCAGGAAAGGAAGCTTACACCCAAGCCCCATCATCCACCTCAACATTCAAAACCGATGGTAGTTTTCATTTCAGTGGAACTATAAAACGCTTAACGAAGAAATAATTTTCATTCGGGTTATTTACATTTTTAATTAATTTATACCTGTTGGTTGTTACTACTGAATAATAGAAAACTGTATCCTAACCATCCGCTGCTATCCGTCAATCCTGTATCTATGTATTTTGAAGCAGTGATAGCTCAGTGGCTTTGGGTATGGACTGCCGCGCAGCAGGTCCATGGTTCGAATCCCCGCCGCGGGCTTGAGCTTCACCGCATGGTGGAAGGGCATTTTTGCGAATGCCCGCCTGGCTAGCGACCACTCTCAAGCAGGAGTCAGACTTGCACTTGGTCAGATTTTGTTATAGTGTTATAGGTAACATACACAAGTGTCAAACTTAATGTAGATATGACATTGACACTTGTTATTTGACACTTGTGTATGTAGATATGATATTAAGTTTGACATATTATGTTTTATACCGTTATATACCTATAGAGTAAAGGAAATATGGTTAAAAAACATGTTTCTTGCATGTGGACCCGCTTTAATTTTGAACTGTATTACATTTTTATGAATTATTAGACAATTGCAGATAGTCTCCAAAAATGTAAACCCACTAGCTGTTATGGTTCCAAAGATACAGCCCTGACACATGAAGAAAAAATACTTTTTTTTTTTTTTTTTTATTGCTGATATGTAAGCCTTTGACCACAATCTCACCTGATGGTAAGTGATGATGTGGTCGAAGGTGTTAACAGGCTTAACCTAGAAATACTGGCACTCAAAGACTGCTGCCGGAACACACCGTTAGGTGCTTGGCGACAGATTTTCTACTTGAGGGTGGTCGCTAGCCAGGCGGGTATTCGCAAAAATGCCCTTCCACCATGCGGTGAAGCTCAAGCCCGCGGCGGGATTCGAACCATGGACCTGCTGCGCGGCAGTCCATAGCCAAAGCCACTGAGCTATCACTGCTTCCAACTTCTAACTTCCTTTATACTTATATTTAAATCCTTTTGTCAATGAAATGAAGCAAATTGAGAATGGTTTCACATTTACCACTTTAACTGGAGAGCAAGAGACGATTGAAGTTAGTATAAGAGCATATATATCCGCGAGTGCTCTTATAAATGCTGATGTATACCTAAATTTCATGTATATCTCTAATATCAACAAACATTATGCTGTTTATAAATGGATGAAATTCATAATTATACTTTTCTTTTTATTGCATGTGTTTCTAATTTTGACAGTAAGCACGGATGTTTAAAATGTATAATTGTGGTTGGTGATTATTCACATTTGTCACATACAGTAATATTTCCGAAAATATATTGTTTTAGTTGACGCCTTAAAGTCTTCATTAATTTATATTTATAAATTAGAAGATTACATCTCTAGTAATCAAAAAATATATGACTTTTTATGGGCTGATAATAAATGTAAATTATTAAATATAGAATATAATTCGGTATTGTATTTTACACCATTAATCCATACTTTGTAAAATAAAACAACTATTTTGAAAATCACGTATTTTTATTAGTTATCGTAAACAAGAAGGGGTCGGATATGTACAATTAAAACATTATTTTCTTAGAAAAAATGTGTCCACTTCCATGGCCATCGCTTATTATGTAAATTAAGATCTTCTCTTTGTAGAAATTTGTCAACATCTGCCAATATGTTTACTACCATTGCAATCTGCAGACAAATATATTATATATAAATAAATTCTTTCTCACGTACTTATAATATTGTAATTATATTTAAAACGTACAATTAGTGCACAAAAGCAGCTTATGCCTATAAGGAGTTCTCTTCCAGCCAACCCAACCATAGTGAAACACATTTTATACATATGGGAACAAGACTAGCTAGGTACAGAATTTTGCTCGTGGGAAAGAAACCCTAACGATATGTAAAATGGCGATAACATTCACAAAAAATGTTACCTTTATAAAGTTTTCACTCTCATAAACTTCTTGTAGACGATGCGCAATCGTTTTGCTCTCATAATAGCACTGTTTATAACATGACTAAATAATTAATGACGTTTATAGCATAAAAACAGCTTAAAATCAAGGGCGGGTTGATACTATAACACACAGTGTACCACATTTTATCATGCATTTGAATTCCCATACACTTTTCACTATAAACGAGCACATAAATCAGGTAAAAAAACTACATAAAATAATAACTTACCGTTCACTTTTCAGTAAAATGGTTGACGTATCTCTTAATTTGCCAAACTGTTGCATAATAATTTAAATCACAAAGAAAAATACTTATTGCAGAATCATAAACAGACTGTTGTAAGAGCTTAAGGCTTTTTAAGAGCCTTTGATTTGCCGCAATAAGTTTATATCGGCTTGTATCGGACCATAATAAAACACGTATAAGGGTGAACGCCCGTGTTAACGCTTTCTATATGTTGCTTACAAGGGTAGTGGTTTTTAGGAGATTTTTTTCTTGTCATTATACGTTTAACTTGCGGACGATAAAACAAATATAAGGGGAATATAAGGTTATTGTCCTTATAATTTGTGCCCAAACGCACCTTTATTAGTGATAATACGACTCCTATAAGAATATTATTTTTGGCAATATAAGCCACTACAAGAGCAATTGTTGTTTGTTGGGTCTGTCACTTGTGTCAAAATGCAATTGTTATAAGTAGAAATTACCGCTTAACAACAGGTAGCCCTCGTTGTTGTTCTATCACGATATCATTAAAAAGTTGTTCTATCACGATATCACGAAACCGGCCAAGTGCGAGTGGGACTCGCGCACGAAGGGTTCCGTACCATTACCTGCAACCTAATCTTGCAAGTTACATACTCATTTCGCAGTGTCCGAAAGAGCTGGGTAGGTACATTCCTATCCTAGGTAGGTACGAACCATAAATAGTGATCTCACTAACTGTTTATTTTTAAAGTAAATATACAACTAAATAATCGCTCTATGTTTTCATTATTATTATTTTTATCAAGTAAACGGTGAAAACCTCTTTTATTGTATGGGAGCCCCCTCAATTATTTATTTTATTTTAATTAATTATATAAAAAGAGAACACAAAACTACATATTCTGTGGAAAGTTAAAACGTCTACCTATTACTGTTATTAGTATTGAGCAAGAAACGGTAAAAATCAAGTTTGTTGTATGGGGCCCCTCTTAAATATTTATTTTATTTTATTTTTAGTATTTGTTGTTATAGCTGCAATATAAATAATAATATCTGTGAAAATTTCAACTGTCTAGCCATCACTGTTCTTGAGATACATCCAGGTGACAGATGGACTGACGGACGGATGGATGGACAGCGAAGTCTCAGTAATAGGGTCTAGTTTTTACCCTTTGGGTACAAAACCCTGAAATGGTGGCTCGCTGGTTACCAACGCACGGCCGTCGGCAAGATTTAATTCTGCTGGATAGGCACAAACTTTTACAATGTTTTATTTTATTGAACATTCTTTCATCAAAATGAAATAAAGATAATATCGTAATATTGTAAAGATTATATCATACATCACATGAGCTTAGTTCTCGTCATCAGGATAATGCTGAACAAAATGACTCAATTCAAGAATAAACAATAGTTATTTGTTATACAAGAGTGCAAAGTTGCTTTTTAACCGCGTGTTCAATTTTGATGACCGAGCAAGCGAAGGATTCTAAAATTAAGCGTTAGCAAGGGAATCAAAAGAGCACGAGGTGAAAAATCTTTGCACTCGAGTGCAACACGAAACTTTTCATTCCACCTCAGCGAGGAAATGAAGAACGGCGTACAAAGCAAATTGAAAAAAGAACACCAAGAAGGTTCCGAGTCTGAGTTTTTAACAAATTAAAAAAAAGTTGTATGATATATTCGGCACCATTGAGGTAGCAGTAAATAGGTTTAATGTTTTTTTTAAGGCGATTAGAGTATATTTTTTTCAAGTCTTCAACTTCAGCGGTTACGGAGGAGTTCGCTTTAGAAAGTACGAATTTGACGTACCCAAGGGCCTTAATTCACAAACTTAGTGCACACGATGTTCTAAATTCAATTTACTTTATCCTCTAGAGAATAAAAACGGCTTTTCCACTCAGATATTGAAGATTAAAAATACTCTTTCCGAGATGGTGGGATGAAAATATTATTTAGCAATATATCTCAACAATGCAGTACCTAGCATATTTTTTGTGACCTCATACGGATTATATTGGAATTGTTTTTAAAAGGATTTACCCATGCTGATCGAGAATATTATAATTCTGTTAGATGTAAAAATATGTTGACATATTTTAATCCATAAGTCCAAATGTTATTAAATACATAGAACTCTTTATTTATACAAGACAGTTACATAATGTTTTTACAATTAGCGGTCTAATCGCTTATAACGTTATATGTAAAATATATTTGGAAAACACGTTTCTCAAACTTCACGTTTCCATCAAACAAAAGCGGACACAATCCAACAGGAAATAAAATCAATTCGTCAAACTTGTTTGACAAACATCGACGCGCACCTTCAAAATATATGTTTGACAAACAAGTTGTTTCGGACCGAATCCAGCATGTTTCACTGGACGATTCAAAGACGCCCGACGCAAACCGACCAACGACGCAAAGATGGATCAAACGCGTCAAACACGTACGTTTGACAAACGTGTCGAACAGCATACCAAGCCATAGACGTATTTAGAACGTATTTTACAAAAAAAAAAAAACATGTTTGTGAAACATGTTTGATCGTGAACGGAACATTTTACATCTCACTTGCACTCCGTGGGTCTAGCACTACTAGACTATTATGTGTAAGCGAGATGTAAGGATGGGCGATTTGTTTGTTTATCAAATCTGGTTATAAATATTTCAATGTTGTGTGATTGACGAGTTTATCAATGTGAAGTTATTCTAATCAGTTGTCAAACGCCTTAATATATACCACAAAAGTTATCAGAAACGTAGTCATTATATATATCCCCCATTTCCGTTTCATCATCACAAAACGCCCAGCAGCCAATATTCATGACAATACGCATTAAAAACGAATATTAAATTATCAAATTACAAGAATTATGAAATAGAAATAGGCAGGTCACTTAAAAAAGCTCTAGAGGATTTATAATGTTGCTTCTAACGTGAGACCCTTTTTTATCCCCAGGTGCATAATCTATGTTCGCAAGAGCTACCCGAGATATACGAGTAAAAAGAATGTAAACATATGGCTTGCAGTAAGTTTAAATTTTCAACATGTACGTTAACATCATGTTTGATGAACTTGTTCCTGTTTAAAACAAACTTTCCAGTTAACGCCAAACAAGCTTGAGTCAAACTTTTATGACGAGTTGAGTTAATTTTTAATTAGCTATGATACTTTTCTTACATAAGCGCTACACAGTTAAATTATTGGTAGCCTCAGTTACGGGTTCCTTATTAATTATGTAGCGTTTTTTGTCCGACGAACATAATGTGCGTATCATATACACTAGACAATACCTAGCCTAGCGAGCTAAGTAAAAATCCTATCGTCATACAAATATTTAAACTTATTTAATACTCGTGTTGGAAACTATACGTATTAACGTGCAAATGATACCACACTGGGGTCTCACATAGCTAAATAGTGTTAAAATTAGAACTAAATGAGTTTTCAAAGAAATACCAAATTGTACTCACGTGAAATATCACAATAAAAACAAAAATAATAGGTCACTCACAAAATAATTACTTTCAATATTACACATTGTAGAACCTTCCACTCGACGGCAAGGCAAAGTTTGCCCGTGTCGTCGACGCCCTATAGTAAATTGTCTCGTTTTTATGTGTACCTTCACTTTTCTACAGCACAACCGGGCGGCGAACACACGGGCATCGTCTACCCTCAGTTACTAATACATAATTCTTTAGATTCATATAACAAGATTATCAATATAGCTGACATAAATGTGATAATTATTGATTAATTATTGATTCTCATACAATAATTAAAATTAATATTACTGCTAATAATGAAATGTATGAACCTAAAGATGAAATCATATTTCATGATATATAAGAGTCAGTGTAGCTAACAGTCGCTATTGGAATGCTTGTATTTTTCTATACCTAAGGCATTTTATTTGTCAGGTAGTTACATAACACTTGAACTAGAACATTGAAATAGTGGACCTTGATCAGTAGAACAATAAGAAGGAAGCCATAGACGAAATGTTTGTAAATTTTTCCCTATTGGAAATCGGCTATGATGTAGCTATATTATAAACAACACAAATGATTAAATCACGACGACATTTTATTAAACTCATGTTGTATATCACAACTAGTGGTCCACTGGGACCACCCGCATTAAAAGATGATAAGAAATAATAAAATCTGGCCTAATAAGAATCGTACGCCAGGGAAAGTTCTAGAATTGAAAAGAAAACTTATGTTGTGGTACGGAACGGAACCCTCGTCAGTGAGCAAGTCTGACTCGCAAATGGGAGACTTCTCTTACAATTTGAGCTCTCCGATATTATTTAAAGTGAAAATCTTGATTGAATGTTTATCTCGCACGAATTTCTACACACCACAGATAGCGCACTAAAATTAAAGGTTCGTTTGTTAAGAGTATATACAAATATAACAACCAGTTCAGTAATTTTCTCCTTGTTTTGCTATATCTATAATACATGATTTTTGGCTACGGGAGGTACCCAAAGAGTTTTCCAAACCCTACGTGTTCTGATATGTTTGAGAGGAGGATATAATAAAACGTAAGAATTGGTTGTCCTTTGTTTGATTATTGTCTTAACTTAAGAAATTGTAAGATAAAATGTTGTCAAGATAAGATGTCTGTTTCATTAACGGGTGATTCAACATTACTGTAAATCTCCATACAGGGCGTCCCACGGCGATGCCACATGATCAAATTTCACATCAATGTTAAAATTCATGGTCTTCCTTTTATTTCCGATACTTACTACTATTATTAAGCAAAAAATAATCCTTAATTTATGATGAAATCTTCCGATTAAACTACAGACTAAACAATTTTCTCGTGTAACGGGGTCGATTCCCGGATAACCATGTAATTATTTAAATATCTATGAATGCAGTTTAAATGGTTATGGAAAATTTAAATAATGTCTTCTTTCAGTAAAATGTTTCATCTACAATATTCAAGGTACTTTCCCTCCATGTGGCATCGCCGTGGGACCCTGTATAAAATGATGATTGAAATATAAAACTTACCAATATGTTTTTTAAATATATATATAATATATTTCAACTTGATACCTCTTATCATTTCTTTACAAATCGTGTAAGCAGAAGCATAACAAATGATATGTATCAGTTAAATTTAAAGTATTCTGAAATTTAAAGTGTATCTAAAGTGTTCATTTTGAAGAGAGATAGCATGTTACTCATAGGCACATACTCGTACATTATATACCTAAAATTCACAAATAATGTACGAGTGCCTATGAGTAACATGTTATTTCGCTTCATACAGATGAAGAAGGCGAAAAATATATGTGGGCGAAAAGTTTCAGAAGTGAGGTGACGAGTAACAGAACAAAGTAAAAAAGTGCATGTTAGAGTTGATTTTTATTTGCCCTTATTATATGGAGAGACTTTCTGAAGAAAAAGCGAGGTCAAAGGAATCTTTTATCAAACGCCTTTAAATGAATAATGTGAGGAAAGTGAATAAAGGAAAAGAGACATGTAAGTATCTTAGCAAGCCATGGTCTCTTGCTAACCTCCGGTAAGAGACGTATAACGACATAAATTTGTATGTAAAAAGTATCTTATTCATTCTTACTCGGTGTCTAGAGCGCTGCTAAACTTTAATCCTGTCTCAGTTTAATTTAAACAACTGTTTACCCAACAAAAGCACATTTGTTTAGTTTACGTAACTAATTAACGAATAACATTGGGACAAGAAAACATTAAAGGAACGGCGCTAGTAAATAACGCGCACCCGGACTTTGGACACCTTATGTAAGGGAGGCACTTATGTGTTCGTGTTTTAGGGAAAGGTACCTTACTGCCTACGTATACGTGCCTTAGTACAAACAAATATTTCGACTGAAGTGAATACCATCTGCCATGTGTGTATTGCAATATTGCGTCTCACTTCACTTGTGCGAATGTGAAAAGGACAAAAGACTTGCGCCATGATGGATGGATATGAAACCTGGATCCGAAAATTGAGAGAATGAAATATTCTACTCCTTCCGTTCATAATATATTGTTATAATTCGCAAGGGTATCTTTATACGTAGCTAATTCAATCTATGTGCTTTTGTCTTGTGGAGGTATCTCACATATATAGTATAGGTAATTATGCATTCTCGTATATGACACATACAACGAAGTTTTTTTTTTATTTGACGAATAAGTAGAGCTGCCTAAATGAGTTTTTAGAAATAACACAAAAAATTAACAGTCTGGCGCCGGGAAGCTATTAAAAGATAAAAACAAACGCATTCAAATAATCTATTCTTGATTTTATGGCCACTCGAAAACGAGACTCACAAAAAAATTTGGGTTGGAGGGTTTTTTTGTGAAGCTTGGCAAAACTGCAAACCGTGGGAAATATAAAAAATATTGTTGCGAGGGTGTTTACTTAACCGATCCTGGAATTGACCTATCATAGAACAAATGATCTGTGGCTGTTTTATTTTATTTTAGATCAACCAATCGATGACGATGGGGGTGTTTCCTTACATACAGAGAGGGGATGGAATTCTGACCTTGCAAAGACGAAGAGAGGAGACAGGAGAGAAACATTAACAGATTAGCGCTGGTTTAACGCGGAAGTCAGTTTAAAAACTGCAGTAACTTCAGTGTTTTATTATTATTTGATAAATTAACAACTTAAGTTTAAATTCAGTGATATTAGAAGACAATCATTCGGTAAAGTTGATAAATCCTATTCTCAACATACTATAGAGTTAATTCTAGCGATAAATTTAAAATTACACCCAATATATATTTTATGGAATTTCAGAGGATTTGTTGTAAGGAAAATTAAATTATATTGAATAGTCAATTTATTAATGATAGTATTAAATCGTATTACCTTATTGAATACATATATCTTATTTGCTACATACAATTAGTATATTCATGTCAAAGATATCACTTGTTATGTTGAAAATTACATATGGGTATGGTTTTATTTTGTAAATAATTGTGTATATTAACATATATTATATGTTTTGTTGATTCTACTGTACTGTGTAATACGACTAAAGAGGTTTTTTGTCATTTCGCTATTCATTTTTTCCTCTTTAATAAAGTCTAGGAAATGAATGGCGGATCATGTGATTAATATATATGTGTATTTTTATAGATACATATATATGTAACTTTCATGATTTAAATAATCAAAGAGTGTCGCTTAAATACCACAACAAATTTTAAGATCATTATAATAAAAATTAATATGATCTATATTAAACTTATTTTATTTTATGATTAAGAACCTTTCCAATCGGATAGAATATAATATATATTAAGAATAATTGAATCTAAAGTAAATTAAATGAATATTTGAACTCTAGCTATTGAAATAGTAATCCACACTTAATTAGATCTTGAGATAAATTTATAATTGTTTTGATAAATAATTTACGATAGTTTACTTAGTTAATAACAGTTAGGATAGTAAAATAATATTTGAGTCTAATTATTTAGTATAGCAGAATATGCTGGAGTATAGAGTATTCTTTACCTAATTTAAGATAGTAATATAACATAAATTATTTAATTAGGGCTATAACGTAGCATCTAATCTAGATAGATAGATCATATAATTTCCAACACAAAGTCCTGCGAGCAGACAGCAAGGGGAGATCGAGTCCAGTTACTGATCAACAGGGAGTATATTAAAATAAGTACAGTATACAATTCCATTAACTCTAAACATCTATATTATATCTTTTGGACTATGATAGGGAATAACTGCAAAACGATATCTTAGGAGAGCGTGCCTTTTACTGTCTTATATTTTAAGGCCTATAACAAGAATATGGGACCTAGATTTCACAAGTCATTACATGGTTGTGCCTAGAAGCGGCAGTACAATACGTCACAATACACGTCCTCTCATCTGAACCGACCTATAGATTTCTATAAGCCTGGCCAGGCAAACACAAATTTTGTGTTGAATCACGTGATATTTGAGATATACATAAATCCATGGTTTTAAAAGGGCTGATAAAATATACAAATAGCGCTTATTTCGCTATAAGAATAAATAGAGCTCCTCAGCTCATGATAGGTTAAAAGGTTGGTTCCGCCCTGAAAACACTTCGGTGTACGCTGAGCCGCGTTGTAGGTCTCCCTAGACGTTATTTGGACTGGTTTCTATTGGGGAGATGATCTTTCCTTCCACATAAAATAAGGCATTCTTGTATTGAATCCTGCCACTTGCTAAGGATGGTCTAATTAGAAATAACTCTTCCATATATACCTTATGAATCAAACGCATACACTAATATAATTAATTTAATTAACTATTTTAATTAATTTACTTGTTGACCTCTCTTATTTAAAGCAAGCCAGGAGGAATATGAAAGTGATTATTTTATGGACATTCAGCCTATGTACTGACATAAAACTTGTGTAAGACATGAGTGATGATTTACAATCACATTAAGTAAAGCTCTCCTATGATTTCATATCTCTGAATCAAGTAATCCTTTCTCAATATATCATAACTCTTAACTTAGACGATCACACTAGCCTGTACCACCACAGTCTTTATTCACAATGGTGTAGCCATAATATTACAGTAGAAAATTTCCATATCTTTGGATATTTTCTACTTATATTATATAAGGCTGGTGTTTAAGTATCATCTTGTCACTGAAGCCCATGATCAATGATCGTTTTACACGCAGTCTTTTAAAAATACAATTTCTGTGAATAATGACAAATATATTTATTAAATTATCTTAAGAAAACATTAAATACCATTTTAATGAAACACTTCAAAAAATATAATTTTCCTGTTATGCCCACGTGACGTCACAAACGCCACGCAGCCTCACCGGAGGGATATTCGACTAGTTTCGCTTCTAAACGAAGCATCTTCATGAGGTCTTGACTCACCGAGCGCACGATGGCGATGTGGCGTTTGTGACATCACGTGGGCATAACATGATAATTAGGTGGAATTGTCACTAGATATATATTTTTGAAGTGTTTCATTAAAATTTTATTTAATTTTTTCTAAAGATACTTTTTAAAATATATTTGTTATTATTAATTATGATTAAATTGTACTGAATAGATTCAGGCGTTACTTTGCGGAAATCGCAAATTAACGCCTGAATCTATTCAGTACAATTTCTGTGACATGTGGACGGAGCGACAAAAAGATTGAACGAAACCTACTTTTTGTGTTTTTTTTTGTGATGAAAGAAGCTTGAGGCCCACCCGATGTTAAGCGGATTAACCTCTGCATATAAAAGATGCATTGCGTCACCGTCAAGTCACGAAAAGTACTGCGCCCGCCACATTGAGACGTAGTTGTTAAGTCAATTGTGCCTGTAACTTCACTTGCTGCTGGATTGGAACATGGATTTCAATAAAACTTAGCATGGTTTGAGTTCATACTACAAGGTAGGATAATTTAGCTTTTTATCCCGAAATTCAGCATGGTTACCGTGGGAGAGGGGATGAAAGTCAATATATACACTTAGTTGTAATTTATTAACGTGTAGTCCGATTTCTTACGTTCTTTTTAGGGTTCCGTACTCAAAGGGTAAAAACGGTCTGTCCGGCTGTCCGTCCGTCTGTCCGTCCATCCGTCCGTCCGTCCGTCTCTCACCAGGCTGTATCTCAAGAACGGTGATAGCTAGACAGTTAAAATTTTCACAGATGATGTATTTCTGTTGCCGCCATAACAACAAATACAAAAAATTGGCCTAGTGCGAGTTGGACTCGCGCACGTTAAAACAAAAAAAGGTTAAAATACGAAGTCTTATGTTGTACAGCTAATGGTACGGAACCCTTCGTGCGCGAGTCCGACTTGCACTTGGCCGATTTTTTTGTTAGAATAGTGGTACTTTAAAATTTATCCCGTAAATATTTCAAAGTCATCGGGTTTGAAGTTCAGAAATAACAAACATCACAACCTAAATATTACGTTCCAAATAGCTTGACATCCAGAATGTACAGGAACCTTTACTGAATGGATTTAAATTAAACTTAGCACGATTTGAGTTCATACTACGAAGAAGGATATATAATACTTTATATCCCGAAATTCAGTACGGTTCCCTTAGGAAAGGGAATGAAAGTCAAAATGTAAAGTGAGTTGTAATTTATTAACGCGTAGTCCGATTTCAATCATTATTTTTTGTTACAATAGTGGTAATTTAATTATTTTCCCATAAATATTTCAAAGTCTTCAGTTTTTTAGTTCAGAAATTACAGATATCACAAACTAAATATTTCGTTCTAAATAACTTGAACCGCGGAATGTTGAGAAACCCTTAAACGTACGGCTCATCTTAAGCTAGCATTCGCACTTTATCATAAAGGCTTAATAGATATATTATATCAGCCGCATTGTCTACTGCTAAACACAGCCTCCACCACTATGGTAGGGTTTGCCATAATCCCCACGCTTGGCAGGCATCTTGGGGATCGCGGTGTGAGATATCAGTTCCTCAGAAAGCGCTGCTGCCCACCCTCTGTAGTGTTACTCTTTATCGCCTCTTACGACACCTACTACGGGTAAAGATGGGGGGGTGACATTATAGCCCGGCACTCCAAGGACAGCCCGACAACCCACAGGCAGCCCAGAACCCTACGGGCAGCACGGCACCCTTATTTAGTTTTGCAAGCTTGCTACGATAAAACTCTAAAATGTGGTACATTCACCACAATCAGTTTTTATAACTACATATCTTTCTTTTGCCGGATACATTTCGGAGACTGCGCAATGAAAGTGCACAATGTTGTCTTAGGTTTTCGCGATTGTAACACTTTGTAATTAAACAACTTTAAACGGTTTAAATCGCGTATATTTATCATTATTTTTGTCCCGACGTTTCAAACACTTTGTAGTGATCGTGATTAGGGACAAAAATAATCTATACTTATAATAAAACTGTAACAGGTCCAATTCTGTACATGGCAGATATTTTGGAAAAAAAATTACAGTACTCTGTAGCTGATACTAATGCCGAAATTGTATTTTTTATTTATTTTTGTCTGTCTGTCTGTATCCCGGCCGCGCATCAGTCCAAAACTACTGAATGGATTTCAATGAAACTTAGCATGATTTGAGTTCATACTACGAGGTAGGATAATTTATGCTTTTTATCTCGAAATTCAGTATGGTTCCCTTGGGACAGGGGATGAAAGTCAAAATATACACTTAGTTGTAATTTATTAACGCGTGGTCTGATTTCATACGTTCTTTTTAGGGCTCCGTACCCAAAGGGTAAAAACGGGACCCTATTACTGAGATTTCACTCTCCGTCTGTCCATCCGTCCGTCCGTCTGTCACCAGGCTGTATCTCGAGAACGGTGATAGCTAGACAGTTGAAATCTTCACAGATGATGTATTTATGTTTCCGCTATAACAACAAATACAAATACATCCCGGCCGCGCATCACTCCAAAACTACTGAATGGATTTGAATGAAACTTAGCACGATTCGAGTTCATACTACAAAGAAGGACATAGGATACTTTTATCCCGAAATTCAGTACGGTTCTCTTGGGAAAGGGGATGGAAGTTAAAATGTACACTTAGTTGTAATTTATTAACGCGTAGTCCGATTTCAATCATTCTGTTTTTGTTACAATAGTGGTAATTTAATTATTTTCCCGTAAATATTCCAAAATCCTCAGTTTTGCAGTTAAGAAATTACAGGTATCACAAACTAAATATTTCGTTTTAAATAACTTGAACCGCGGAATGTTGAGAAACCCTTGAACGTACGGCTCATCATAAGCCCATAGGAAGCCCGGAACCCCACGGGAAGCCCGACACCCCACGGACAGACCGGCATCACACACAATTATTTAGTTTTGCAAGCTTGCTACGATAAAACTCTAAAATGTGGTACATTCACCACAATCAGTTTTTATAACTACATATCTTTCTTTTGCCGGATACATTTCGGAGACTGCGCAATGGAAGTGCACAATGTTGTCTTAGGTTTTCGCGATTGTTACACTTTGTAATTAAACAACTTTAAACGGTTTAAATCGCGTATATTTATCATTATTTTTGTCCCGACGTTTCAAACACTTTGTAGTGATCTTGGTCACGGGGTGACTGTCGGGACAAAAATAACGATAAATATACGTGATTTAATCCGTTTAAAGTTGGAAGTGAACAAGTTTAGTAGATTGTAATTCAATGGTCGCAAGGAATTGATAACTTTCACCCGCGTTCAGCTCTCTACTTTTCATTTCGAATTTTAAAAAAGTAAAAAAAGTAGCTTTTCTAAAAATTATTCATTGAAAAATTAACTTACTTACTAAAAAAATATTGAGAGGATAGAACTATTTGTGAAATTTTACGTAAAATTTTGTTTGGAATATTTACGGGCGGCTATTGCCCGAAGAGGAATCTCTCTGCTTTTCACTACTAATATAAGGAATAACGATATAAAATAAAAAGAAATAATTTAAAAATTAAAAAACACGCCTGCCGTGCCAAAAAGTGAACTAAAAAATTACAAACAAGTTACATGATTTTAATGTTGAATGGCTACAATGTAGGTACTAAATAGATTATATTTACTGTGTAATTAAAACACCATTGAACCCAAAAATGGAAAACAGATAACCATTCTTTTCATCGAAGTCGGGGGACCTGTAAAGAACTATTCTAAGGAACTGTCCCCCGACTGCAATGAAAAGAATGGTTATCTGTTTTCCATTTTTGGGTTCAATGGTGTTTTAATTACACAGTAAATATAATCTATTTAGTACCTACATTGTAGCCATTCAACATTAAAATCATGTAACTTGTTTGTAATTTTTTAGTTCACTTTTTGGCACGGCAGGCGTGTTTTTTAATTTTTAAATTATTTCTTTTTATTTCGTACCTTTTAGTGATAAAACAATATTTTTGCAAACGCACAATGTGCGTAATATAAACATAACTTATTTTTTTTGGAAATTAATATCATGCAAAATATAAGCGAAATATATTTTTTATGATTTATTAATTGTAAATGATAACTTTGAGGTTTTTCAGTTCTTGCAGATACTTTTTGTCATGGGGCTCGTTGATAAGCTTTCGTGGATCTAAAACACCAATTCTTCTAGCTGTCGGACGCGACTAAGAGCGACATAAACTTTCATCATCATCATCAGCCGCAAGACTTCCACTGTTGAACAAAGGCTTCCCCCATAGAACGGCACAAAGAATGGCTATTAGTCGCTTGTAACCATTGGCTACCCGCGACTTTAATGATATCGTCAGTCCATCTTGTGGGGGGCTACCAACTCTTCGTTTTCCGGTATACCATGGTACCCCCTGGAGAACCTTTCTTCCCCTCGGTTATCAGTTCGTCGAGCAATGTGGCCCGCCCATTGCCACTTCAACTTGCAAATTCTGAAAGCTATGTCGGTGACTTAGGTTCTTTGGCGAATATCCACGTTCCGGATTTTATCGCGCAAAGAAACTCCGAGCATAGCTCTCTCCATGGCTCGTTCAGTGACTCTGAGCTTGTCCATAAGGACCACAGTTAAGGACCACGTCGTCCACGTCTCGGTGCCATATGTCATCACTAGGCATACACACTGGTTGACGACTTCTGTCTTCAGGCTCTGCGGGATCTTTGACGAGAAAATGTCGCGTAACTTCCCGAACGCTGCCCATCCGAGTTAGGTTCTTCGGGCGTCCTCTTTTTCGAAGTTAGACCTACCTAACTGGACAGTCTGTCCCAGGTAAAATAACATAAACTTTGCCCCTTGGCAAAAATTTTAGCGCCTAGATCCACGACGGCTCTGTCCATTGTCGTTCCTTGCAGTTTGTGCACTGTCACAACCCAACATAATATCAGTGGTAGCATGTACCGCTCGACTTTACCTTGACCCCGTAACGCGTCAAATTCGACAGTGCTAGGCTCAATTTTGACACCCAAACTGACTGTGTTGCCACGTATCGTTTTGTCATAGAACTCAACGAAAACGGCTTGCGGTAACTCTCCCGGTTACGACGTAGCGCTGGCCATACGAATTTTCGGATGACCCCCATAGCGCCATTTACCAAGTCGTGTCCAAATTTAATATTTTTCCACAACATTACCCTAGAACCAATAGTAACTTTTAAGAATGGAACAATACCTCCTCTTTTATTGGGATCAGAAAGTATAAATTCGGGTTTTGGCCGCTGCTGACCTTTGATTTTAGCTTCTACGGATGTATCTGATGCTACCTCGTCAAACATCCGGCAAATTTTGGCAAAGTTCGATGGTCATCGTTTTATTTTGATTTGGTGGTTCGAGTCATCCACCTGTCTTGTTGTGGGAAATTTTCGCACACACTCGCCATCTGGTCCAGTAAGTGACCAGATGATTCAGGATTCCAACCCGTTAACTATTCAAAATATCGACAAATGTGGTGTCGTCTTGCCTCACATTCTGTGGCAGTTCGCAGAAGCTATATAACGCCCATAAATCTATTTCAGCAATTAAATGTGGCGGTTGTTTAAAGCAGTAGTATGCAATAAATGATTCTGAGTCTGATTCAGTATGTCCCGCTGACGGATTTAGCTACTAGTGAAAGCTGCATCAAGTCACTTAACAGTAAAATGTTAACACTGCCAAAATAATCATTTCTTGTAGTTGTGTATGAAATGCCTTTCTCTCTGAAGGCGTTCTCCGGTCAAAAAACGCATGGTCTCTGTCCTGCTGCATGCCGGTGATTAATTTATTTGTATTACTTGTGTCTACAAGAAGCAAGTGTAGAAACGGATAAGACAATATTTATTACTTTTGAACCAATGTATATTGAATACTACTATTATATATTTTTGTTATGTACTAAGCAAGCTCTAGACGGTGATAGTAAAATTTTCACGAATTTTTTTTTAAATTTATTTTAATTTCATAAACTATGGCCCCCTCTTTAATTTTGATTTTCACTAGCCTATGTTACCCGGAATAACTCAATGCTTCTAATGATACCAGAAACATCAAAATCGGTTAAGCCGTTACGAAGTTATGGTGGAATAAAGAAACTCACAAACATACATACATACATGAACCCTAAAAACATAACTCTCCTTTGGGCAGTCGTGTAAATAGTATGTTTTTTTATATTATTTATTTTGATTTTAATAACATGAGCAGAACCTATTTAAAATTAATGCGGCTATAGTCCAAGTAGGAATCGATGACTTACATACGTGTTAAGCACTCTAGTTTTCATTTAAAATATGAGGACGGTAAAAAAAATTTAGTTTTTCTAAATATTTACTAAAAATAATAAACATGAGTAGAAGATACAAAGATACACTAGGAGTTAGAACAATGAAATTTAGGGAAATTTTTAGTTAGTTTTTTTTACCTTATATTTAGTTACTACCCTACCAAACATAGTTGTTATTAATTTTTTTATAACAACAGAGTATTTTACAACGAAAAATTTTAGACATTTAACTTTGTTTACACCAATGGTTACAATTGTTACAAGTCATTCCGGCCCAAGAGAAGGAAGCATTTACTATGAGTTTTTCCCGGCCTTAGGTGGGAAGGAGCCTCTCCTACCCGTTACTCAGATCAAACAAACACTACTTTCCGAGAATGAGAAATAAAATATGTTTGATCTACCGTCAAACAAACCGCCGCTTTAAAATCGAAATTCTAAAGAAACGCACAATGTACTTTGCTTCAACATTTATTGTGCGAACCGGGAAAGAACTCTCTGAGTTACTTAACTACAGTCTTCTGGAAAATACAACCCGGGTGTTTTGAAATCCAAAGTAAAAAGCTCCATTCTGAGCTATGGTTTACTATAAGAGTACTTCACCGCAGACCACAGTGTTGCTTAATATGGGATAAACAGTGCACAAATGTGAATAATTAGTCTGCAGGTACGGCAATCACAAACGAAGTCGCGGGTACAGCTAGTCCCAAATAAAACTTCCCATTTTCGTTTTCATGCGAATTAGACTCACTATACTGGACTTCGGAGAGTATAGAGATGGTTTTAAATAGTCAGTGTGCACGCCTTCCAGCTCAGTGACCGTAGTTTATTACGCGAAAGTGACGATTCTCCAAAATACTGGTATGCAATAGTTTGTTAGGACGATGGATAGTAGATAAAACCCCTATCCTTCAGAATAACTCGGAGTAAATTGGAAATCTTGATGACGTCACTGGGCTTAAGAGCCTGGGGCTCTTGAGATGTGTCGTTCGTTTTCGCTTCGCACTCGAATGAGTTTGAAGTCAGATCGGAGCGAGTACGGTCTTAGGTATTCTCGTCTATTTTATTTCGGATTATAGCCGACTTTATATAATACATTGCTTAATACATCATCTTCTTACCCTTAAATCACGTATGTATGGTCAGTTCAATATGTTTCTGTCATAACACACAGGACGACCCATGAACATATTATGAAAATGATATAAAATGTTTTGTATTCAGCTTCCTTTGAAATGTTCAGTATTGGTTGCGTAGCCGCTACCTTGCGATGAATAAGAGCATTTATAGTCAAATGTTCCCTTGTGAATCTATATATGCAGCAACGTAGTTACAAAATAGTGGAATGCTGCTCATTCGTGCATTATTGTACTTCATAACCCTGTCTGTCAGTAATAATTGCATTTCATCCTTGAAACATATAGTGTGCCTGTAATTTACTATCTCTATGTGACTGCGTTTGGAACATACTGTCAGATATTATACTTAGCGACAGATTATCTACAGGCGATCATTTGCAAAAAGAGCTTCCACCATGCGTTGAAGCTGAAGCTGGCGGTGTGTTGAAAACATTAACCTAAAACTTAAATACATACAAAAAAATTGGCTTGTAATTCGTTTAAATTAGGAAGAAACATTCAATTTGCATTTCTATATCTATGAGATGACGGTGTTCACTTAACAAAGCACAACCACAATTTCCAAGCAATTCATAAACAATAAACACTCAACAAATCACTCAGCCGTATATCTCTTTTTATGTGTTTGGTTATTGAGGAGCAAAAACGACAGTTAGCCTGTTACGAGGCAACAGCTGCTTTCACCGATATTGCCTCGTTCCGGGCGATACGCTCAATGCTTACAAAATACTGTATGTTCGACAAATCGAAACACGCTACCAGCCGTCATACAACTGTTATATTCGTATAGGTTTTCAGCAGACATATGTAGGAGCCAGGTGTACCTACTTGCCTCTACGCCCACATCACATGTGAAGGCTGTATGCATTACCGTCAGTATTTTACTCATATTACGTGCATCAGAGAATGTGTGGGCATAACGGCCAGATGTTATTAACTGAAAATAATGTAGCTGATTACTCCTCAACATCTCTAGTGGGTGTAAATAGAGGTACATTTAAGTGAAAAAATAAATATATTAATTGATATTTTAACGTATAAGTTGAAGGGCATTATATACATATATTTGCTCGCCAAATAAGATCTCACACACTTGTACCATGCACTCTGTGATTCAAACGATTTATACGCTCAACACTGTGTTCTGGCACAGAATATAGTTCTGGTAGCTAATTTTGAAATGCTGTCATTATAGATTTAGTCTATAATGACAACAGCATTTCATCATCTCTGTTTAATCATATTATAATCACAGCCGGCCCAAGCCTTCAACAGTTGAGTGACAACCTGCCATATTACCTTACTTCAAGGATGGCACCGACGAAATTGGTAATAAGACGAGCTTAAGACGAGCTTCGATAAAAACTTCAAGCCGCACAAGGAGATTAGCCAATATATTAGACCTGTCAAATGCAATATTCCTCTACAAGATGCAGGTGTTTACATGCTTGATTCTGAATGCGGGCTATCATACATTGAACAAACAAAATGGGAAAATCATATGTTGTATTGACTCCTCTTTATTGGGGAATGTTTTGTCATGCATGGAGTATTTAATAAACTTTAATATCCGAGAGATTACCGATTTTGTATAGTAACGTATGAAATATATATTTCAAGTAGTCAATTTCCCTTTATTTCTATCGTGGAGCCTGGGAGGAAGCTCTCATTTACATACACTTTGCTGACCCAACACCGATAAAACCCTTTTTATCGCACTAAAAAGGATTTCTGAGGTTCAACAAAGAATTCTTTACTATTTAATAGAAATCGGTGGGCACATGGACGGACCATCCCACGGGATCCGTCACATAAATTGCTATCATTAGTTTAACACAGAAGGATAATAAAAGCTAGCTTTATTTATTTACGGAAAACTTATGAGAAAAGATATACTGAACCTTCTTATGTTTGTCTTTTGCGGCCTCCGAGTAATTGTTCAGTACTACAATACGAGGGACGTAATTTTTGTATCAAATACGAGTAGAAATTTGCGCATGGTATATTCATAGACATTTTAGTTGTGTAGTTTTATTCCCGTTTATAAGAAGATATAAATATAAACAATTTTTCCCAGTCCCTTTTGTTGGTAAAGTTTTAGACAAGAAGGAATTGAAGGAGTTTCAAAAAGTAAGGAGTTTCGAAGGAGGTACTGGTCGTAATGACTACGGGCGGAGTTAGGGAAGTGATTTGCATACTAAGCATTGTGAAGCCGAACTACGGGGGATGAGCCCCTAGGTCCGGTCCTAAGTAACTCGCAGCTGAAGCTTTTGAATGAAGAGATGGGATAAGAGCGTATTTAACTTAAATAAATCTTGCATTAAATCCAACAGTAACTTTTGTTATTTTATATGCAATATCTGTCAAGTACAAGTCGAAAGACTGGTTCTATAAGTGTTCCACAAACCAGTAGGTGTAGTGATATCTTACAAACCATTGCATTTATTATGGCTAAAGTGTATATAAACTTTGTAAATTAAACCCCTTGAAGGGGTTTGGGTGAAAAGGGATTTCAATCAATGGTCGAGAAAATGTATTCTAATCACCCTGCAAATTCTGATTTCCTTGATTAATTTATTGATCGATAAGGGGAGTGCCGTACAAATTTTATCAAAGTTAAGCATTCTAATGTTTTCTTAGGTTGTCGCGGTTATGACATATAGTAATTAAACAACTTTAAACGGTTTAATTCAGTGATCGTAGTTACGGGGTGACAAATCAGTCCGTTAGTCACCCCGTGGCTAACAAAGAGTTTGAAACGTTGGGAGAAAAATAATGATAAATATACGCGATTTGAACCGTTTAAAGTTGTTACATTTTTCTCATTTGAAGGTGTTTATTACCAACTTTAACAATTAAGTACCTATAATGTTATAAAATCTTCTTATTTACAGGTTTAACTTAACTTTAGTCTTGAAACAGTTATGTCAATAGGTTAGTAAATCCTTATCATGGGCGACTACTACTTTATCCTAAGAAACTAAACCTGCTTTAAATAAACGAGTTTACTTATCTTATCGCACCATAATCCTACAAACATTAATGAAAACTATCGCTGCCATCGTAACTTAAGTTATTACTGGAGTTCTCAACTCTCGTTGATATTTTATGGGGCTATGGCGCGATCTGTGTCAACTTGACAAATAAATATTTATTTAGTTATATCATGTATTATTCACAAAATATGTATTTATAGCAAAGTACCATATATAGGAAAACCATGTTAAAAGAAAAACAAAAACCTTACAGACCTATTTAATAAACCAATCATTAAAATTAGAGAGCTTATCCCTGAAGGACATGAAAGGGAGCATTACGGCTTAAGTAAAAAAAGATACGGGCGTTAAAGGTCGTTTGTAAATACACTGGGACCAGCTTAGCTAAGTTTTTCGTCCCATACCTTAAGTAAGACATCGTGTAGCGATTTAAGTGTCACAATCCATCACGGTATGGCGCTATAAGTAGTTAATACCATAAAATAAATACACGCACATTTCAAGTTGTCAGATTAATCATGTAATGCCGCATTTTGAATAGTTATTGAATTCATAGACTTCGCAACAAAATTTCATGTTCTCATTTTTAAGTGTGTGATTTTGCAGATTTCCAACCGAAATCGTGAGAATTGAAGATATGCAAATTCTGAATTTACTTTGTTAAAAAAAATAATATATAACATACACTTTGTTAATTAACCACAGTTTTCAAACTCCAAAGATAGTGAATACTTTCTACGGGAAATGTAAGGATTAGGTAAGAAGAAAGAAAAAGTTGCATTAATTTTATAGGTACAAGTTTAGCTTTATAATATTAACCTCATTCCAAAATATTTAATCGTTTTGGTTCAAGCGTACATGTACTTACTGGCTCATACATACTTGTTATTTGATTTTGAACGAAATAAAAGGACCGTCGCCTATGACGGTATAAGGAATACAATTGGAGCACAAAGTTTCAGCTAAAAATGCCAAGTCTAAGTGGCCGAGTGGTATAGGCATCCGGCGCGAAATCGGAGGAAGCGGGTTCTATTCCCGCCTTGGGTGTAAAATTTTGTACTCCAATAATTTGTAAAAATAAAATAAAAGGAGATTTCTATAACTTCATCCAAGTCGAGAATATGTATTTAAATATATAATGGTTAGTTATACTATGTATATATCTACAAATATCTGTCTTGTAACCAGAGCTGCGTCACTTTTAGTCGTTCGGGCGACGTGTGTAAGTCAGTTATCAGTGTTGATACACTGCACAAGCAATGCCAAAAAGATTTGAAGAGCGCCAATGAGACATAAGTACTTACTCATTCCACGCATGTGTAAGTACACATGCGTGGAATGAGTAAGGAAGACGATGGCTACAGAACAAAATTCTTATTACTCCTGTATCATTGCTTACCAATATACAAGTCCCATACATGTGATCCTGCAAGTTTATTTTAAACTCATTTATTCATTAAAAATGAGGTAACTTACTAGATGATTACGTGTGTTACATATATTAAGAAGTCAATATTGTGTGCAACTTAGACACATAGATATGTCAGCGATAACGACCTCCAATATATTTTCGTTGACATCAACATCTTTCAAAAGACAAATTCAGCCCAAACAAAAAAGTAAGTAATATATTTTCGTGATGGCGATAAAAATTCGCTGATCATCGGCACGGGCACGGGTCGGGAGTTGGACAAACGACGAGGCGTGCCTGGCAAACCATTTGTTTTGGTTGTTCTATCTAACTTTGGAAACATTAAGCTTTCACCCTAATGCCGACTTTTTAAGGCGTGTTCGGAAACATAGATAGGTACCAAACATCTGTGAGCATAATATACCCAATCAAATCTATATGCGTATATTATTTGTAAATGTTTTATGCTTATCTACTTAATTATTTACGACTAGCCGTTGCCCGCGGCTCCGCTCGCGGGGGTAATAGTTACATAATGTCTCAATGATTTACTCAATCATCTTAGATTGTTCCATACGTTCGAACACACAAAACTACTTCTGTTTCTCCGGAAAGGTGCAGAGGGCACGACAGCACATTTTCAATAGATATTATTCTAGGAGAGTACCAGCTGCATTAGTGCTCGAGAATCCCTTTCCGAGCGTCCGTTTGGAATGGGGAAAACCATAGGCTCACGATATACAGTGAAAAAATCCTGTTTATGGAGAAAACCGTACTTAATTTTCTATCAGCTGGTCGGGGCAAACGAGGCAAGAAATTGCTCCCTTATTACGTTATATAAATACAACAATAATTGGCATTCCTTTTTGGCTTTAATCCGCTGTTAGTCTTAGATACTAATTACTATACGACAGCTACTACTATTAAATAATTTTAGCAAGCTCTCGGTCAATGCGGGCCCATAGGCAGTCAAAATTATTTAGCCCACTATCTGCTATCAGTGTGTTTTCCATGCTGCCAGTACATTTTTGTAGTTTGATTACCATATTTCGTAAATTCGTTGCAAAGGTAATTCTTAGCTAAGAATTCGAAATTTGACAATTGTTGTCAAATATGTAAGTCGTATAATAGTGTGCGCATCGCCTCCAAATGTTCTATCATCCATGTAACCAATCATTAAGTTGAAGTTGGAATATAGATTGGAGACGTTGAGTTATTGGATGAAAGGCAGGATGAATGGCAAGGCTAAAGAATTTGCAATTTTATCTTATGTCAAGAGGGTTCTTGGACGAGAGAGTTGAACTTTTCATTGATAACATTTTTATTTTTACGTCTGCAACCGGGAAAATATTACCAATTAAATTTCAAACATCTCAACTTTTCTACAGAAAAGGTTAATTTGTCTGTATATGGAAAATACAGAAGAGTATGCACCACATTAAGTGGCATATTTTTTTCAAATATTGTGTCATACCTATAAATATGTATCTGTTTCATTACATTACTTGCGTTGGACAAGATACCATATAATATAGTAATTAAACATCGCGTATATTTATCATTATTTTCAACCGTGCGATTCTCACTCTTATTTTCTATCTCGCACTTCCAAAATGTGTAATCAACTGCCATGTAAGGTATTTCCGAACCGATACGACTTAAGAGCCTTCAAGAATAGAGCATATTCCCTCGTCAAAGGCCTTGAGGCCTCTGGTTTTGCGGATGTTTGTGGGCGACAGTAATCACTTACCACCAGGTGAGACGGCAGCTCGTTTGCCCTCATATACGCGATATTCAGAATAAAAACATAAAACATGAAATTACATAAATTTTATTATTACATAAATATTCAAACTACTAAAGTCAAAACGACAAAAATATATATAATACTAGCTTTCCGGGCGCGGCTCCGCCCGCGCGGTTGTCGGTTATCACGCAAAAACATTAACCTTTTTTTTGCGCAGTTGGATAAAAACTATCCTATGTTTTTTCCCGGGTCTCAAACTATTTCCATACCAAATTTCATTCAAATCGTTCCAGTAGTATTGGCGTGAAAGCGTAACAGACAGACAGAGTTACTTTCGCATTTATAATATTAGTACTGATGATAGCAATATACACGCTGAATTGTAAACATATTTTTTTGGAAATCGAATATAAATATTCTGATTCTCTTTTTTCTCATTTGTATTTCAAACAAGTTTCTGCCTGAGGCTTCCGGCGCATTGTATTTACGTCTTATCATCAGGCTCCCTCGGGAATTGATTGGTTATTTGCAGCTGAAACGTACTGCTCGTTTACATGGTATCGACTTAGATGTATTGATGCCATTTCTTTTTGTTTTCAATTTAATTCAGTGTGACTCTTCAGTTTTTTTGGATAGAAATTGTTTTATTTTACTACCAACTACTTAACCTTAATTTTATTTATAAATTAGATGTGTGGCGGATAGAATACTGACATTATGAAATTATTATCAACGATTTTTTTTTATCACACGTACATGTCAATGATCTCTTATTAATATTGGATGTACCTACTAATATTATTTACGCTTTTTATGTTCGTAAAGTTGTTGTTTATGCCTGGTGTTAGCGGACTTAAACGGATTTTTAAGCACAAATTTATAAAAATGATCTTATTTTTTAATTGTTCAATAAGGTCTAGTTTGTAATTCATACAGGATTTCATTAAGTTCGAATGGGTTTTTCATAATACACATAGGTTAGGGTTATTATTGAAGACCGAAACATATATTTTGACTAAACAATAACATTCAAAATAGATCACTGTTAAAATATAAGGTTCAATTAAATTTTTAAGATATATTATTTTAATTATTTGTTTCATTTCCTCGGAATAAAAGTGAAAAACTTTGTGTATAACTCGAGCATAAAACCCATTTTAGCCTGGCCACAAATAACAGCCCTCGCCTTTGGCTCGCTTTTTCAGCAACTACATAATTATTACTAAAGAAACTATGACCCTGAAAATCTCTAAAAATGACCCGTATTACCGCCATGATCAAAAAACCATCTGATAAATTTGAAAAGTTTTGACAAATAAATATATATTTTAACTTATATAATAGATATATGTCAAAAATAATTGAATCGGCCGAATTTTTAAGTCGATTTTTATTATATTCTTCCTATTCCTCGCACCTTCCTGTTCTCTCCAAATGGTGAACATAGCGCGCGAGGTGTGCTGTACCAGCAAAGCACCTCCAGAAACAAATTAACGACTATGACTGCCATACAAATTTCAAGTTAGTTTCGGAGAATGGAAATCATTTTGTGTTATGTATATTTACAAATTTAAAGATCACAAATTATTTCTCTCTTGCGAGTACACGCTTAATTTCATATTTATATTTACCCGTAGATAAAACAACGTAAAATAAAGACTGTTTCCGGTTATCAATATTCGAAAGAAAAAGGATCAATCATTAAAAAGGAAGTGTGTTGTTTTATTGGCAAGTTTAATAAGTTACAGTATAGAGACTTAAAAACAAGTGAACGGTGCGTGAAAAGAAGAGGTAGAAAATTCTCGAATTGGACGTCAAGTATTCTCATGTTTTTCCAAAATTGAGCCGGCTACATTTTTTTTTATCTAAAACCTAAACCAGCTTTAGACATTTCTTTTATTTTAGCAACTAATTATTATTTATGAAATTATGACCCTATAAAAACGCTCCGTTTTACCGTCATAATCAGAGGACCACCAGACAAATTTAAAAAGCTTTTAATATAAAAGAAAACGATAACTTATTCTCCGATTTAATGAAACAAAGTAAAATGAGCTAATTCTGACCCTTTAAATAATATACAGATTTCCATCCTTCCTGTTCTGAGTAAAGTATTGGAAAGAAATATGCTTTAATAACTTCTATCCTATTTTAATAAGCATAATATATACAAGCCTAGGAGAGTTCACATGACTATGGGCGTATTTTGTGATTTTTTAAAGGCGTTGGGCTGTGTAGTGCACTGCATTCTGATTTTTTAACTTTCACATATGTTATTCGTGGAAAAGATCTGAATCTATGTAACGTTATATCTTTCAGACAGACTAGGTACAGTACGTTACAAAGTATTATGTCGTATTGCTATGGGGAGCTCATGCTGAGATTGAGACAAAATGTATCTTGCGATATTCAAGCCATATATGAAATTAATAATTTTATCTTTATAGAGTATTTATATGTTTCAAAATATTATGTATGTTCTTATATACTGTGATTATATAAATCACTGCTGCAGACTACATGTTTCATATAAAAAATGAATTGATTATGTTTTGTTCTCAATGTTGTGTTGTCGTATTATTATCATTATCAATCAATTAATTTTATGAAATGTGACTGATTTTGATTATTATTGTATCCATTTTATGAGTCTAAGTTACTTGAAATAAATGAATTATAATATTATTATTCACGTTATTTATTTGATATATTATTATTATTATATTAAAAAAATTAGTGCATATAAATTAAACAATGACAATCACGATTATAATACTAGGAATAAATGTTAAATAGCGGTGCTAGGTTAGGTTTGAGATTAGCAAAGACAATTATTAGGTACATAGGAAATTATGTGCGATTTTATAATAAAGTTCCCAAAGATATCAATTACAACACTCACAGAAGGAAAATTCAAGTTACACATTACAAAAAAGTTGATTAAGAAATCATACTACACAGTCTATGATTACTTTTACGACAAAAATGCTTGGACAATGCCGCCTCTATCCAGCTATCCATATATAGTAATCTTTTTTTAATTATGTAGTTTAATTTGTAGTCATTGTTAAAAAAGAACGGCCACGAGTTTATAGCCCGTTCTTCTCGCATTGGCTACATAATTATTATTTTTTTACTGAACGTGGCAGTTCAACTACATTTCAATATGAAATTTTGTAATTGACCTTTATAAGAGGGTCGCAGACATTTATATTGAATAAATGATTTGACTTTACTATGAAACTCTTAAAATTGTATGCTAAAAAATAATTTAGTCGTCTCAGTTTTGGAGGAGAAAACAAGGAAATACGAAACGTAGATTACAAGAATTTTCTTCATATTCTTTTTGTTCCATCTCAAATAGAATACTTAAACGCAGGAATTAGTGGAAGCGTGCATGACCTTGAAAAAGCATCAACATCTATTCTAAGTAGAGCTTACAGAACAAATGTCAGTATCACGACAGTTACTGGAAATCCTGCAATTAAATCAGTTGGAGGCAGGTACGTACAAGAAGCGTTTCAGGTGGAGTACAGCCCTCTGTATAACGATAAGCCCATTTTATTGTCTCCGTTCGTCGCTGCCGGCCCCTTTATCTTTTTATTGTCGGTGCGGACCGGCATTAGCAATATGCTCCGAAAGTTATGGCCTAAACGAAAACTGGAAGGCGGTAATCACTTTTTTACTGGCAAGGAGTTCAATGGTATACGGTCAGGGTATATTCATCAAATATTTGTGTTTATTTTATACTTGAAACTAATCAATTTCTAGATGTTTCAAAAATTGCGTTGGTTGAATTTTAATCAATATCAAAATTTCTCCTAAAATATATTACCTTTTATTGAAACTTTATTGAAACAAAAACAATGAGGCAATCAGAAGTTTATTTCAATGAAATGTTTAAAAGAAAAAAAATGCCTTTTCTCGAAACCGCCAACCCTTTTTTTTTTTTTTTTTTTTTATTCTCATGAGGAAAATGCATTTACGCATACACACCCGCCGGGGAGCAGGTGGTTATGTCGGGCTCAGGGTCAATAGGGACCCCACTACCGACTAAAAACCTCATGGTGTTCCGTCGTCATCGACTAGTGACAGGGGCCGCGGGGTCACTCGCGCTCTCATCCGCAGACCCCATCGCTGTCGCTGTCCGCTTGAGCGAGCCCAGCCTCTGGGAATAACTCCCTCCCCCAATGCCGCTTCGTGGGATGCCCTGGAACACGAGGGCATCCACACCTCATGAGGACCTAACCCTGATGGGGGGTGCCGGCTGTCCCCACGGCCAACACCCCAGGTCCTCTGAGCGGAGACGGAGTGCGAGCACGACCAGCTCGCCTCCGTGTCCGCGCTCTGCGGAGCGGAACAGAGAGAGGATCTCTCTCCCTTTCCCGCTCCTCCGCCTCCCTCTGTGAGACAATTGTCTCACAAAATGAGGCCACCGCCTCCCACGACCTCTCGTCATCGACCATCTTTACGATGATGGCCGGCAAGGAGAGGTCGGACCCCACAACCGCGATCAGGGATCGCCGCGGTCCCGCTCCACCTGGGCATGCCTCCAGTGCATGCTGGGCGGTGTCTTCCACGCAGCCGCACTGATGGCAGACTGGGGAGGGCTCCCTTCGTGCGACGTTACACAGGTATCTCCCGAAACAGCCATGTCCCGTGAGAACCTGTGTCAATCTGAAGGAGAGCCTCCCATGCCTTCTTTGCACCCACTCTCCGAGTACGGGCCGGATCGCTTCGAGGAGTCGTCGAGCGCCGGCCCCTCTCTGTGTGGGTCCTGTGAGGAGCCTCTCACCCCATGTGGCCAGAGCCGACGCCCTAGCGTCATCGCGCCAATGCACCACCTCCCGCGGCGCCGGTCGCTCGTCCCGCTCCCGAGCCTGGGATCTGCGCTGATAGACCGAGGCTAGGACTTCAGCCTCAAGGTCCCACGGGAGTAGTCCGGCGAGAACGCACGCAACTTCGCAGGAGAGTGTGCGGTACCCTCGACACACCCTCACTGCCATAACCCTCTGCGCCGCAAGCAGTGCAGAAATACCTGCTCGGCGGAGGGAGCCTGCCCATATCGGGGCACCGTACAGGGCCATGGAGCTGACCACCGCTGTATAGAGGCGGTGGCAGCTCCCCCTTCCTCCACTGGTGTTCGGGAGGAGGCGACTCAATGCGCCAGCTGTCCCCAGAAGTTTGGGGGACAGCTGCCGCATATGCGCATCGAACCTCCATTTACTGTCGAGGACAACGCCGAGGTATTTCAGCGTCGACCCAACAGGAATGGAGGCTCCACCCACCACAATGGTGGAGCCTGCAGGTGGCGCCCGTCGTCGGCCATAAAAATAAATGGCCTCAGACTTATGGAGTGCCACCTCCAGGCCCAGCATCCGGATTCTACCCACGATCGTCGCGACACCGGCCGTGGCCAGAATCGCCGCCTCCCTGTAGTCGCCTCCCCTAGCGGTAACCAACGTGTCGTCAGCGTAGCAAACGACGTTGACGCCACGGAGGTTAGCGCCACGAAGCACCCAATCATACCCGACGTTCCACAGGAGGGGGCCTAGAACCGACCCCTGCGGAACGCCACGCGTCACTGGACTTCGTCCTTGCCCATTCGTCGTCGGGAAGACTACCTCTCTATCAAAGAGATAGTCCCCGACTAGTCTTTGAAGGTACTGGGGCACTCTGTGGTGCTCCAGTCCTCCGCGTATCGTGGTCCAGGGCAGGGTGTTGAACGCATTGGCTATGTCCAACGACACTGCCAGCAACACGCCACCACTAGAGCATGCCTCCTCGGAGAGGTTGCGGACGCAGGAGATGGCATCCAGCGTCGAGCGACCTCTCCGGAATCCGAACTGGGTGGGTGCCAGATCAGGTCCCGTCGTCTCCAGGTGCTTGACAAGGCGGGCAGCGACGACACGCTCCAACAACTTGCCTGCCTCATCAAGCAGCACGATGGGACGATAGCCCGAAGGCTCATCCACGGGACGGCCCTCCTTCCTCAGGAGGACGAGCTTGCCCCTTTTCCACCGTTTGGGGAATTTGCCCTCCCTGAGGCACCTGTCAAACAGGGCTTTTAGGGAAGGCCCCAGATGCTCAAAGGAGAGTGCCAACGCGCGACCTGGTATGCCATCAGGCCCAGGCGCCGTGTTCTTGGCCCTCATCCTGAGCAATGCGGCGCCTATCTCCCCGTCGGAGATAGGGGCAGGCTCGTCTTCGATCGCGTGGAGATCTATTGTAGAGGCCAACTGCGCGGTGGGAGGCGTAAAATCGGTCCCGGGTGCACCGGGAAACAAGACGTCAACCACCCTCTGAAGCACCGCCGGGAGGAGCGAGGCAGTTGTGGGGGGTGCCCAGGGGCGAAGCTTTTGCCTCGCCCACATATACGGGCGGCCCCACGGATCGCGCTCAAGCCCCTCCAGCAGCTGTTCCCAGGCTCGCTTCTTGGCCTCTTTTATAGCCACGCGTAAGGCCCTTAAAGCTTCTCTGTAAGTGGCGTACAGGGACTCCATCACCTCAGTCTCCCGCCGTCTCCGCCTTCGATACCTCTGGTATCGGCGGCGCCTCATCACACAGCATCGCCGAAGTTCGGCGATTTCCTGCGACCACCAGTAGGCTTGGCGTCTGGGCTGTGGGGCACGCGCACGTGGCATCGCTGCGTCGCAGACGCGCGAAATTGCCTCACACAGCCAATCTGCCTCCCCGTCAACGTCCACCAGGACTGGATCTGGAGGAGGGTTGCTCCATGCCTGGACAAGTGCCGCCTCCTGTAGCACTTCAGTATTGAGCTGCTTCAGGGCCCATCGCGGACCGATCTCACGCGATTCTTCTCGCACCGCATCCGTCTGGAACGAGGAGACGCTGAACCGGATATACCGGTGGTCGGAGATAGTCTCCTCGTCCACCAACACCTGCCAGTCACGGATACGGCAGGCGAGGTTTGGGGTGGCGAACGTCAAATCGACAATCGAGCCACCCCATTGACGGACACAGGTGTTTTCCCTCCCGCGGTTTAACACGCAGAGGCCAACCTCAGCCACCCACTCTAAGAGGATGCGACCCCGCTGGTCCATCGTCGGGCAACCCCACGCCGGAGATTTGGCGTTGAAATCCCCAAGGACGACCAGGGGGAGAGGGTGGGTCTGACCAATTAAGGTTCCCACCGCACGGAGGAGGGCCTCGAACTCGTGCAGGGGCTTGTTACGGGAGTGATAGACCCCCACGACAATTACGCCTCCTACTGATGCTGCCACGTATCCCCTGCCCCTCGTCACTCTTTCGAGGGGGGGGGAGTGGGCCGGCGATTGGGTTGTGATTGCCGCCAAGCCGTCCAAATCTCCCACCCAGTCAGACCTGGGTGGAACCCTGTAAGGCTCGGCGATCACTGCCACCTTTATCAATCGCTCCGCCATGCAATGCAGGAGAAGATCCTGAGCATCGGTGCAGTGATTAATATTCGCCTGGAGGAAAGTTAGGGCCATCACTAAGTTACCTCCATGCGCTCCGCCTGCCTTATTTCCGGGCCAGGCGGCTGCGTCTTGGCCTTAGCCTCAGACGCAGCAGCCCTGTGCTTAAGCCTTTGTTTAACCGGGAGCTTGGTGCAAACCTTGCCCCCAGAAAGGTGGTCCGCTGCCTTACCCTCGGCAGCACAGGTTGTGCAGTGGGGAGCGGCGGAACACGCGTTGGCCTTATGACCTTTTTGACCGCAGCGATAGCATTCATCGCTACGATCAACTTCCGACCTGCATTGGGCTCCGATATGACCCAGTGTAAGGCAGCGGTAGCAGCGGCGTGGTCTCGGATCTAAGACCCTTACCTGTGCGGCTACCCAGCCAACAAGAACACGGCCACCACTGGCCACAATCTTCTTTGCGGCAGTTACAGGACACCGAACAAAGGCAGTACCCATACCCGCAGCTCCTTTTCTAATTGCCCCAACGTTAACTGATGGGAGAGGGCAACCGCCAGCCTTCGCAAGAGCGTCCAACAGCTCGTCTGGTTGAACTGAGTCATCCAGCCCACTGACTCTGAGATCCGCAGTGGCAGTAGGCCTTGTGACGCGTATGTCCTCCCTGTCACCAAAGACCTCTCTGAGTTTTTCAGCCAGTGAGTCCGCCTTCCCCGAGTTCTCAGCCCCTGGAATCTCTAAAATTCGGGCCCCTGTGGCTGCCGTCCTTATTTTCAGCGGGGGCACTCCCATTTCATCAAGACTTATCCGTCTCTTGGCCTCCATCAGCACCTCACGATAAGTCACGCCGCTCTCCATCGCCCCTGGTTGCAGCGTGATAACCACGGCTGCAGAACGCGGGGGGCGGAGTTTGGCTGTACTCGCCCTCGAAGGCTTTGAAGGGCGAATCCGTACTGGTGCGGTGGGCCTTGAGTCCCGAGCTCGCACGGGTAGGGTTGACCTTGTATCCTGAGGTTGCGCCACCTCTGTCATCCTCTCACGTTGCCTCCTATTGGAGCCTTTCTTCACCACCTTCGTCCACTGCTCCAGAAGAGAAGGCGGCGGGTGAGACTCAGCCTCGCCAGTGCTCGTTTTTGGTGGGGCCGAAGTCCTTGGTACGGGCTTAGGGGCGGCGCTCATCAGCGTTGCTCCCGGTGCTTCCTTCCGTCTGTCAGCGGCGAGAGGAGGCCTCACTCGCTTTTCAGGAAGGAGCCTCTCCTCCAGGGACTCGATGCGGGCATTCATCATCGTACCGACCTGCACCATGATGGCCCGCGTCACCTCCTCCGTGGAAAACCCTTGTTCAGCTGCTGGAGCCGGCCTCACCTGAGCAGCTTTCATCTGCTCCATTTCACGACGGAGGACTTTTATCTCCGTCGTGAGCTTCTCGTTCGCCTTTATCAGTAAGGCCACTTCCTCGGGCATGGAGCGAGCCCTTGACTCCTGGAAGGATGCCTTTATCGTTGCCGCGGCATCCTTCAGGGCTTTCACGCTCGTTCCTTTAAGATTTTTTGACCTTGTGGCTACCGTCAATATGGTCTCCACCGAGGTCAGAACCAAGGCCTCAAGTTGGGCAGCATCGTGCTCACAGAGAGAGGCAGACGCAGCCTCAGTTGCAGGTACTTTCCTGTATTGGGCAGCCGTCTTTGCCACCGTCTTTTTCTGCAGCTCTTTTTCAGCGACGAGCTGCTGCTCCTCTTCACGTGCCTTCTGTACGTCGGCCTTAGCTTTCGCCAGGCCAACGTATTGCCCGGTTGTGGGCGGGCGCCCTCTTCCTCGCCGTGCTGGCGTAACCTTGGGTGGCGGTAAAAAGTCACCCAAGTTTTCATCTTCCTCGTTTCTCCGGCGCTTCCGCAGCGATCGGGCTACGGAGGCCCCAGAACCGCGAGACGACACCGTCACGCAACTCATATCAGAGTCAGACTCGGATAGGTTGGGACGGGTGTCACCAAGCTCCTCAACGTCTCTGACGCTTAGCTCTTTTGAGGCCAGTGGGGACCCACTCACGTATAAGTCAGACGTGAGAGAGTCACCAGAGGCCTCCACCTCGTTATCGGAGTCCTTATTATTGCCTTGGTCATTGGTGCGTGGGCCGGAGCCCACGAAGCGGATGTTGCCCCCCCCAGATACGATGGGGCAGCCTCCTTCAGGAGGGTGGGATTTACCCACCTGGGGATTATTACCATTCGCTGTATTTTCCATTTTTTTATCCTTATTTAAGGGGTGAGGTCCCCTGTGGTGCCCTAGCGGCCGGGTTCCCCCCGACCATGCATCCTTTGGGCAGGCACCAAACCACAAGATTCGGAGACGCCATGAGCCCGACAGGGTGGCCGAATTGACCCTCCCTGCCGCGCCGCGGGCCTTGCAGGCCCGCCATCCTACGACCCGAAGGTCCACTGCAGCTGCAGTTATGCAGCTGCTTCTCCAGTGTTGCCCGACAGGGTGGCCGAGTTGACCCTCCCTGCCGCGCCGCGGGCCTTGCAGGCCCGCCATCCTGCGACTCGAAGGTCCGCTGCAGTTGTGGTTTACACAGTTGCTCCAAGTTTGGCCCGACAGGGTGGCCGAGTTGACCCTCCCTGCCGCGCCACGGGCTATACAGCCCCCTCCTCGGCAATGACTCCACCGACCTAGCCACTGCCCGCCCCATCCACTGTGTCCTATGCTACCTTCATAGGAACACGCGGAGGGACCCAACGCGTCAGGATTCTGGCCAACGGTCAACAAGATCCCATACAGAGAAGTTATCGACCGTTGTTGCCCAGGGTGCACCGGCCCAAAACACTGCTGTACTCCCCGGAAACCGCCAACCCTTCTACGGTTGAGCAATCTCCTGAAAGTTTAGTGAGCAAGTAGAACTGCTAACTCTGCCCGGAATACAGAGTTGTGGGATCTAAATGTGCTAAATCTTTTCGAACAGAGTGTATATTAAGTCACGTTTGCATTTGGGCAAGCAAACTCAGCGTTGCAAGTTTCTAACATTGTGAGTTGTTAAATCTATACGTACTAAACGTAATCATCATCTTTTTACCCTTCATCCCTTGTATGTTAGTAGTCCCACATACGTGGAATGATTGGAAACTCTGATTACATTTTTCAAACTTATACTTATGATGAAATTGCAATAAAGTTAAGGCAAACTGATATTTTTAATTCGGAGATGAAATCAAGGACTTTATGAACATTAAAAATTAAGTGCACGCATTTTATTTAAACAAATACACATACTTTGGGCAAAAAATATACAATTCAATTTAGTTTTTTAATGCCAGTGCCACCAAAATGCTGGCACCATTGCAAGAATATATTACGATGATAAATAATAATTTATACACGAATCATATTACATATGTATAATGAAAGTGCTGTTCAAAAATGAGTTGTTACATTGACCATGATAGGCCACGTGTCAAATAAATCTAGTGATACGCATACCTTCTTCAAAGCAAGGGCATCCAATTACATTGAAAATTCGCTAAAGGCTTCATTGTTATCTTATCTCGTGAACCGAAGTCGTTCTTTTCAAGGTGGAGCAAAAAAGTAGGTATTGTCATTTATAATTTATTATATTGTATTATTGTTCTAAAAAATAGGGATGTATAATATATTTAACTCACATTACAATGTCAAGTACGTGTAAAATGAAAATGAACAAGTGTTATGAAGTTATGCATGACGACCCAAGATTTAAGCATTACTTTGCGGATATTTATAATTAATATAATATTATTTTTGATAATACTAATGTATTCTTAATATGTTTTAATATTTATCAATATGTATTCAGTTTATTAGTTATATCAGAACAACAAAAATACTATCACTTATAATCTATTCTATAAAAGAGAACAATGCGTGAGGATTAGAAAGAAATTTCAGGAGATATATATTATTTTATAAAAACTGTTCAAAGAATGATGGCGACTACTGACCCAAGTAAACCAGGGCGCGTTCATGAATGTATTAGGTACTGTTTTAATTGTCAGCCTATTTAACATTATTTAAAATTGTTTGTATATTTTTAAAAGTAGGGAATCTTGAGTTATTTGCAAATTCATTTATGTCATTTTGTACATAGATTGGGTACAACAAGCAAAATGATTCGAAGCCGAATAACGAAAAAAAGTAACATTGTCATTTTCTGATGTCAGTCAGTAGTGATGACATTGACATTTTATTTAGTCTCGTGGTAGTATACACACTCTTTCTTGGTGCAGTCCGAACTGATTGATTGATACCTATTGTACGTAGATAATAATTTATTTTTAGATATATAGAAAATGTCATAGTCACGCTTTTACTTGCTCTGAATTGTAGTAATGCAAACGGCCATGAGCTTGCATATTCTAATCGGTCCATTTATCAGCAGTGAGCACTTTTAGTACTGTTGGCGTAATTCGGACCATACTCTTACTGATCTGTGATAGAAATGCCGCTGAAAAGAACCCGTTTGTGGTCCATCGACTTCGTGGCGATACGTGCAATGAGGGTGTTATCACTAAGTTTTAGAAGCGTGATTGGTTTGACAATTTATATATTGTAATAAACCACTAACACAGTCTTAAAATCCGTAAAAGCTATGACAAAAGGTATAAATAACTTCCTGACAGACCCATCTATTCAATACTATGACAGATAATATAAGAAAGTACAAAACCTCTGAGTATTATTAGTAGGTACTGAATTCAATCCACATTTTCATTCTCATATCTTGGATTATCAGTAATGAAAAGTATTTGACTGAACGCCACATATTGTTTATAAAAATGTTGGGTCTCAAGTTGTATGGAGCGTCGCCATCCTTCTTTGTCTGGTGGTCCTCTGATCATGGCACTAGAAAGGATAATTTTATGGTGGACGGTTTCCAAAGTTAGTTCCTGAAAAAAAGGGTATGACAGAGACGTGTCTATAAATGGCCTAGATTTACTGAAAAAAAAAACAGTAGTGCGTGTTTGTTACTCGTATTATCTAAGATCAATAGGTACCTTATTTGATTTAGTACTATAATTAACTTCAAATAAAAAAAACTGTTCTTATATTGGCCGAAAAACGAACGAGCCTTTGCATATTGATGACTTAATAGCCAATTTAGATGTTTAATATTAGTTGTCAAAATCGGTAAGCGTAAGATTAATATTAATTATGTTTAAAAACTATAAACTTAAAAAAAATAACATTAAGTATATAGAAATAAAATAGTACGCCTGCGAAAAAAAGAATCTCTTAGTAAATCTTTAAAAGTAAATAATTTCTAATACAGCCTTTTTTGAATGTAAGACTGGCCAAAATTGTATGGATATTTAATTGTGTATTAGAAGTTAGAACAACATACTTAAAATGCTTTCATTGTTTCTTCAATGTTCTTTGAGTGAGTAGGTACCGTTAAATCAGTAGGTCCCTAATGCTGAGCAAATATGTCTTCATATGTGTTCTTGTAAATAATGATTTTTACAAAAAGGTTATGCATGTAATAGTACATACATATATAAAATATTTCTGGTGGTTTGCCGTCCGCTGCCGTGGCACGCTCGATACGCTCGCTCTATACGCTTTGTTGAGGATATCGCAGTCACGTAATTCACTAGGTATACTCCTCGCTTTGCTCGTAGTCCACCTATTCACTTACATTACTTTGCTCTGATTATATAACTTGCTTATAATCATTAAAACAGAAAAATGAGGTCAGTCGTCACGTCGGTATACTTTTCATATTCAATATATTTGAACCTTTAAAACCATTAAATATGTCAACCATTAAGCGTTGAAACCATTAAGTTATTTGTATGTCAGGCCTTCTATATGTTTAAGTCAGTCAAAGAACCTTTCATTTGTTAATTATGTAACCCATTAAAACACAATATTTTAGAAAAGTTTCAGACCAGACATATATTTTTATATCCTAGTGCTTATTGTATGTGCGTAAACATACAATAAGCACTAGAATATTGAAATATATTATATGTATAAAATACTATTCACAAATGGTTCATGAAACAATAGGAAATATAAATTTAATTCGTTTACATAAGGTACTGAACAAACACATACCTAATAGGGTATGTAATATTATTATATTTGAGTGAGGAAAAGTATTGCCAGTCTAATATAATAACACCAAAAATATAGGACAAGAAAAGACTTATGCGGCTAGTATGTGAACGTTCAGTTACTAGCATAGCGAGAACACTATATTATTAACATAATACTTCATAAGCTTGTACAAGACAATAACAAATGACTCCCGTAAAGAATAAAATCGTCGTATACATTGTCCCATATTATTCAAATATTATCTCCTTGCTGGTAGATATTTTGCAACGAAGCAGCCAACTGATAGCAAATTACCAGTTTCACGTTTATCCACGACCACTATTAGAGGTACATCATGTCATTAAAACAATATATTTTATAAGTAGCTAACTTACAACAGAAATCTTCTAAAACGTATTATTAATTTTTCCGGTTAGTGTCTAACATTTAATAACGTATTATTATGTTAAAGTTATGTCATCATCATCAGCTGGAAGACGTCCACTGCTGAACAAAGACCTCCACCATAGATCGCCACAGAAAACGGCTATTAGCCACTTGTAGCCATTAAGAAAGACATTTAGCAAAAAAGTAAATTTCATGTGTAATGATGGTTATGGTGTAAAATATATCTTATTTTTATATATTGTATACTTTTCTTCTTCATGTCACCTTATCCCAGTCTCTATTCATTTATGGCCGGCGCAGTGTGTACTAGTATTTATTTTTCACTCTTCTTTGTATGAGTCATCTTTTCATCGTAGATCGTGCCTTATACATGGGTAGGTACGTCATCGTCATCATCATCAGCCGGAAGATCTCCACTGTTGAACAAAGGCCTCACCCATAGAACGCCACAAAGAACGGCTATTAGCCGCTTGTAACCATTGGCTACCCGTTACTTCTACGATGTCGTCAATCCACATAGGGGGGGGGGGGGGGGGGGGCTACCAACTCTACGTCACGTATATTTTATATCATTTATTTATTTTATCTGGGTAGGGCACATTCTAATAGAGAAATTAATATTGTGAAAATTTAATACTAATATTTGCTAAATAAGACATTGATCTATGTTTTCATTAGGGTTCGGTACTATGAAATGAGACCCTATTACTGAGGCTTTCCGTCCTTCCGACCTTTTTAAAGGGCAATATATTTGGAATTTGGAACCGTAACAGGTAGCTGGTTAAAATTTTCACAGAATATGTGTTGAAATGGCAGATTGCCTAACCAATAATAATGACGGAAACTTAAAAATTAAAGGCGATCCCATACACGAATGTTATTTTGTTTTTGTTCGAAGAAGATTTCTGATATGTTCGTACCAAGTTCATAACATGATTGAATGTTTCAAAATTGGACTCCTAGTAAAATATAAGAAAGTAGGTATGTAGAGATTTATTTTCTTTTCTTTAAGTATGTCCAGATACGAAAAAAATAAATAAATTCAAAATTCAAAATAAATTTATTTCAGGTAAGTTACACCCATACATTTATACTAGTTGCGTTTTATAATAAAATTAAAATAATGTTACTATCAAATTACAATAATTAAAACTAAATACATTTCATAATTTATATCAGAATTAAATAATTTATTGTCAAATATGGTGTCAAAATTTTAACCAAAATGAATGAAAATTGTCATAATTAAAATAAATAAAATAAAATAATGTCAAATCCATTCATATCAAACAAATGTAATAGTAGGTACAAAAGCAAGCCCAACGACAGGGGCAACATGTCAATTTGCGCACAACTAACGATTACCTAAGCCTGCATCTTTGTTTTTGTCAGAATGATACCATATCTGGTACAAGTTTCGTTTTTAATGACGTAACATATAGATATAAAAAAATATGTATACTAAAAATAACATTTTGTGGAACTGATCATACAAGCTGACGATTTTGATGTCAAAGCCTCTATTTTATTTGAAATCGCTAAATAGGCACAGTAGTGTAGTACAAATATTTAGTAAAAAATTCTCAGAATGGTGACCAAGTGGCCCTGTTTTACCCTGTTGTAGTTCCATCCTTTTTCCATTCGTAGATATCGTCCTTCACACAATCAAATCATATTTTATTTGTTCTCCCTTTTGCCTTTCCATCCATTACTATTCACATTTATTGCTCTCATATCATGTTTTAGAGGCATCTGTGGAGCACGTAAGTGGTTGTGATCAGTCACCTTTTAATTATTTTTGCTTATCTCGCCTTCCAAACTTATCCAGTAATTATGATAATAAAGAGACCACATACAATGTTCTAATTTCTTCACTTTTGAAGTGCTCGTAGCGAAGTTTGCTTAACCATTCTGAATCGATCAGCAAAGTTAAGCAACGTCCGCCGCGGTCATGAGTTGGATGGGTGACCGCTGGTGACATTACTACTGAGCGCTTCCGTGCTTCGGAGGGCACGTTAAGCCGTCGGTCCCGGTTGTTTGGCAGTCGTTACAGCATGGTGGGAGGGCACTTTGCGAATGCCCGCCTGGCTAGCTACCACCCTCAAGTTGAAAATCTGTCGCCAAGCATCTAACGGTGTGTTCCGGCAGCTGTCCTTGAGAGCCAGTAATTCTAGGTTAGCCTGAACAACATCTTCGACCACATCATCACTTACCATCAGGTGAGATAGTGGTCAAAGGCTAACCTATCAAGCATAAAAAAAAAAACTTACCTTTGATCACTATAAATTAATGCGATAAAGTAACTCACAACACGTAATATACGTCTTGCTCACAACCTTCACCCGAGTGTTGTTTCTAGGCCGTTAATCACTTAATTATCCCTTTGTGCATCCGTTAATGTGTCTGCCTCTCTACTTCAAAGGCAAGGGCTTCCAATTACTGAAAATGTTTGCTTACCATTCATTGTTATCTTATCTGCGATTCTTAAAACATTACTCGTTACGGTGCTCGTTTAAAGACAAGCTTTTAAGAAATATAAATGCGCAAAGACCTTCTTATTTAGGAAAATGTTGTCAATTTTTGCTATCTTCAGATTCTAAAATCAATAAAATTAGGATACAGTGTAAGATATCAAATTTGTTCATACCGTTGGTACTATGTAATGCTATGATAACTTATGTGACTAAAAGAAACACTAGGAGAAGTTGAATGACCAACATCTTGAGCTAAAAAAGCAATATCCGATAAATATTACGCTAGTCCTAGCCGGTTACTAAATAATAATTATGACCAACATCTATTTCAATCGAATCTTAAATTGTATATAAAATATAGTTAACTTCAGTCATAGTCTAATTATTTTATTATACTTTCCTTTGGTTGTATATTTTAGTATCGTCAAGTATTATTATATGTTCTATGGAATCATGACTGCCTTGTCTTTGAGTAGTATAAAAGCAAAGCATAGTAAGCGACATATATTACCTCCGCTGCTATTAAATTATTAGGACGATAAGCATACCAACTTGTATGCTGTTTTAATAGACAAAGCATATCCATCCAGTTGTCTATATTACCAGTAATCCTAGCATCTAGAGCGACACTCTTACGAAATATTGAAGACACGGCAGTTTAACAACGTATATCAAAGCGAAAATCGCTGATATTGCTTCTATATCTATTAAAAATACTTAAAAATGCAGTAATATGTTAAGAAATCCTGTAGTTATATATGAAATCATTTTAAAATACTTAGGTATATCTGACCAGTCCCCATACTACAGTATCACGAAACAGTCACATTATTTATCTACAAAAAGATGAAGCAAACCGTTCAAAAATTGCAGGATGAACGTGTGTAAGTAACTGAACTAACCATATGAGCTCAACATTGATCGTCAGTATGGTATTCTAAACATTATTTTCATGAACGTACCTCATGAGTATTACTTCACTTCATCACGTGGGTAGTCAGGTTCATAACCTTATTTTCTCTTGTTAATCATTACTTTTTCTCGACTCAAAGATTAAAACTTTATGTTTAGTCTATTACCAAAATGTCTGACATTGCAAGGTTAGATGAACGCCATGACAGACTCTGGGACGCATCGAATGCTAGTGCGACCTACGAATGTGAAGTCTATAAATCTAGAAAAGCCATGTGAACTTTTCATCGAGTAGGAAGGTTTTTTGAAATTTTTATTCACATAAATCCGGTTTCATTTTCAATTATTACGGTTAATACATAATTGAACGGTTTCTTTTGTTAACATGGATCATTAAACTTGATATGGCGCCGAATAAGCTATTAATGTGATAGATCACATAACAATCAATCATAATAATTAATTAAGTTGGGTTGATATATAATTAATGTCTCGTCATGCATTCAACAGGTAAAGAACGAACGTGGCTGTAACGAGTCCAGGTAGGCACAATAGGTGGGAAAGTGTATTAGGGCCTTGTGCTCGCACGAGAGGGGACCGGGAGGTCTGGTGACTGAACTTTAACAGGGTGATCGGACACGATGGTTTGTAGTGACATTAGGGTTTAATGATGTTTTTGGTGTGAGTAAATGTAGGTGAAGGTTACTTACGCGGGGTGCGCGTTGAGGGTCGAAGCACGGCGCGGATGGTAGTGTGTGAGAGGCCGCGTGGCCGGGCTACGGCAGACTGTTGCTCCCGGGCCCGCTTCACTTGTTACGTGCCTCCCCGCCCTGCGCGGCCGAAGGCGCCCCCTGCGCGCCCCCCTTCCACCCCGCGCTCGCGCTACCCCACCCCGCACCTGCCCGGGCCGCATCCACTCACCAATATCACGGGTCCTTCAATTTGCAGCATCCCTGGCCGAGGTGAGCGAGCGAGTTATGTTGCAATCAAAATGCGCACACCCAAAAATTGATTTATAGCGCAGGTCTAACGCAACGCTTAATCAACATATAAATAGGTGATCTTGGTTTAGGGGCATTATTTTCATATTCTTGCCTAAATATGTACCTCCGTAATGTTCAACAGAGCACTTAATAAAGTTCTAAGACCAAAGAGTTTGATTTTACATCCAATAGCTGTAGAGATCATTGAAGATCTAATTGCCTAACTAATTCTATGGGTTAATGCCCATAGAATTAGCTAGGACACAAAAAAGTGTTTAACAACAGTTTGGACCACATTATCGCGTACCAATAGTTGATATAGGTAGTAGTCAAAGGCAAATATTTTTGATGTGACGACTAGGCTACCTACTGCCCGCACGCCTCGGTTTGGTTAGTCTCGACTCTCGAATGAGGTTATATCGCGGCAACTTTAAAATTCCATATTAAATTAGGATAAAAGTAACCTATGCTTCACTCTGATATAAGCTATCTCAAAGTCAAAGTAAAAGTGAAAATTATTTATAAAATAAAGACGCTTACACGACGCTCATAAGAAGGCATCGAGCAAATAACTGTAAAGCTCGATGCATGAAGGTCAATTACACAATTTTAAATTGAATGATTACATTTTGTTGCCAAGTTCAGCAAAAAAGGGTTATGGAGCCACTGCATGAATAACGAGTAATAAACTGGAGATCATTCTTTTTAAATGTCTTTAACAATATGTTTCAAATATATAGAACTATTAACTTAGGTACCTACATTTTTTTACAAGATATAGATTACAGATGGTAACTTGGCGGAGCCGGAACTCAGAATAGAGAAGTATTCTGAATGGCGGATTTATTCAGGCATGTTTGTCGTCTAAGTAATCACCAACTGTATGGGTTATTTTTATCAATATGATTTATACATGCAACTTGAATCCATTTAATATTATAAAATGGGACACAAATTTCTGGGAAGAACTTATTATTTGTGTTTGAAAACTTGGCTATCTTATCTTTATTCGTATAGTGTGAATGTCCCTATTAAATTTTATTCTATATACCAAAGTATTACAAGCGCACCAATATAAGGTGCGTTTTATGTTTACCGACTCGGAAAAGTTAACAATATTCATTCTATACTTGTGAAAAATTCTCATTGATTCGCAGGGATCCATTTCATATATACCTAGCCCGAAATGTGCACGCTTTTTTAAACAAAGAAGTTTTCTTATCTCCGCTGCAGCTCTCTACAACAATACACCATGCTTTGGAAATACGCGAAAAAAATTAGATGAGCTGTAGCTACATCCGTTCTGGTAAATTCCCTTAGCTCTTTCCATGTAAATATAGTTTTGTCATATTTTAAACACCAAGTGTTAAAACTCAGTAAAATTTTCTTAGCATGTCCTTAAAATAAAAATTCCGATACTGCACGAGTTTTCAGACTAGGTTTGAAAATATACAGGGTTATTGGTAATATGCTAACAACCTCTTAGGGTTGATATCTGCTAGTCCTAACAAACATTTTGAGATATAATTTTTTTTGTTTTGAAAAAATAAATTGTTTTTTTTTTATTATATTTTTGTGCTTTAATGCCTACTCCGAGCCAAGAGCGTTCACCTTGGTAACACTGGACGGCACCTTGCTCCCTTTGAATAGGGTTTTGTATATTTACGTTGAGCAAAGTAATGAAAAATATGAAATAATACATACAGGCACAAGAGATTTTTAACATTAGATGGGCCTCGTACTTATTCCGCCAAAAACTCATAAAAAATACGAAACGAATTTTCGTTTCAAAACGAAAAAAAATTATCTCAAAATGTTTGTTAGGACTAGCAGATGTAAATTTTAAGAGGTTGTTTGCATATTACCAATAACCCTGTATAATTTTACGAAAAACTGGCAAGTCAGAAGCACCAGATATTAGGCTCAATTACAAACATGCAAACTGACCTAATATGAACACTTGGTATTAAAATTATTGTTAGGTATGTACTTTACGTGAACACTAACTTAAACTGCCTTATTTCACTAGCTGCTTAGACGGCTGAGCTAAATCTTTCGGCTAGATTTTGTAAATGAGGTCTCCACTCTACATGTTATTTTTTAATTTGGGAGACTATCATTTGTTTTTTTTGCCAATGACTTCAATTGCCATTTGGTAATGAAGTCCCATGTCGCAGCTCTATGTATTCGTTGTTCGGAGAATTTAGAAGTAGACTTGGTCATCTCTATGACGATGTACGTGAAGGTCGGCTGGTGACTGCAGTTACAGGAATTCTGTATATTATACATTATACAATATTGATACACAACAGATGCAGGTGTTCAATTGATGTCACATATACTGGAAGCCCGGGAGAGTTCACATGATGTTATTGGCGTATTTTATTATCTTTCCACGTCATTCGATTGTGTAGAACACCGCACTGTGATTGGTAAACTTTCATACTAAGATATTCGTGGAAAAGCTCTGAATATTATAGAGTCATATCTGTCAGACAGGCTACAGAAGGTTGGAATAAATGGTAATACTTCTTCAGGGTCATTGGTAAAAACGGGAGTACCGCAAGGATCAATTTTAGGACCTTTTCAAGTTCTAGCGTATATTAATGATCTGCCTTGCATGGTCAAAGATTTCTGCGATATTGTTTTATTCGCAGATGATACCTCTCTGATTTATAAAGTAGATATTAAAGACAGTACATTCATTCATGTAAATAATGTGTTATCTATGATCTGTAGATGATTCGTCGCTATTAACCTTCTCTTAAATTCAAAAAGACCAAATGTTTAAAGTTTTCTATACCAAATGTTACTTATGTTGAACCAAACATTAAGTTTAGTTCAGATAAAATCTCTATTGAAAATGCGACAGTCTTCCTGGGAATTAAAATGGTTCAACTTAACAGTGGGATCCATATACAAGATCCGGAAGACTTAGTTCTGCTGCATATGCAGTTCGTAAGATAAGACAGTTAACAGACGTAGCTACTGCTCGGTGTTTATTTCGCGCAATTCCACAGTATTACGTCGTATGGTGTATTGCTGTGGGGAGCTGCTACTGAAATAGAGTCAATATTTATCTTATAAAAGCGTGCCATATATAAAATGGATCCTATATACATGTTATGTATGTTCGTAAAAAGTTAGTAAATTTAAATTAAACAGTGAGAATCACGATTACAATACTAGGAATAAAGTTAAAATAGCGGTGCCAGGTTTAAATTGGCAAAGAGCAATAAAAGGTCCTTCTTAGGAAATAGTGTGCAGTTTTATAATGACTCTGATTCCGTGGAAGTTAAGGCGGCCCTTAGAGTGTAACGCTACATGCGTGTCAAATCGGTCCATAGTGACCGGGAGCTATTCGTATTTTCCAAAACTTAATAAAGAGCTACGTCGAAGCGATGCGTGACCTAAATGCTGGCACCTATATGTCTCAACGAAATCCAACGGGGCAATGCTGCCAGCATGTTGGGCACGCTGCCAACGAATAGTCGGCTGTAGCAATTGGACTACCTGTGTGCCTGCAATATCTTGTAGGTTCTCTAATGCTTTCGTTGTAGTAGTTCTAATGTTGTATACCTATAGTTCACAGTGTATTTTTATACATTACCTTAAGAATTTCTGCATGTATTTCATCCTTGCCCACTGCTTTTCCATCTTTCATAAGCCGAATTTGTTTTTTTTATTTCTTCCCTAAACTGGTAGTTCCAGTTTATTTGGCGTTTACGGTGTTCATTATTTTAAGTACGATCATCATTAAAAAGAGTTATTATATTATATTTTTTCTAATTATTGCTTTGTTCATCATCAGAAGTTCACATTCAGGGGTCTCCAAACTTTGAAGCCTTAGGCCCATAATATTTATTCGCTATGTTCCAAGGGCCAAAACAATTTTCATTTGAATGAATTAAGCTTTTTCAAAATCCTTTTTATTCTGACATTGAAACCCTGGTTCCGGAAGTCCGAATGGAAATTATTGATTAACAGTGCAGTGATATATTATTAATTTGATAAATGTCTTCCCCTGGTACAATTTGATAATATACATAAATTTGCTCGTGGGTTGTTTACTGTTTTTGGTACTACGTGGTACTTGTGTGAGAAAACGTTTTCCAAGTAGAAGTACATAAAGAATGTTTACAGATCTAAATTAAGCGATAAGCATCTTAAATCTATTTAAATAATTGGTTCAAGTAAAATTAATCCACAACTACAAACAATTGACGGTGGAAAATCACAATCACATAACTCTCATTAGCGTTTTTTATTAGTGAGATTAATTTAAATTAAATATTTGTTAGTTATTAATATGCTTCAGCATAGATACTTGAGTTTTCTGCGTCATCATTTCTGTCGTAAAGTTTTACCTTGCAACTTGCAATTAAATAAGACCGAGTAATTATCATTCTGTTTTTTCATTCAACGTATCACAGCAATAGTAACAACAGTAAAACATTGGCTACTGTGGGCCATATTGATGACACTAGTCTTAAGCTATCGCGGGCCGGATTGATGGCACTGGCAGGCCAGATTTGGCCCGCGGGCCATAGTTTGGAGACCTCTGATTTTTTGTTCTCCTCCAAAGCTAGGTTTAGAAACCGTACAAAAGGATTATGGTATTCGCGAGCCTAAAATAATGTTGTTCATATTACCTTGATTATTTGAAATGCACATGATTCCATAAATTACTTCCCAAACAGTCGAAAATTTTGTTTACCCGTTAAAAAATCAATTACTTCAAATACAAGTATCATATATTGTAAAAAACTTTTCCTAATCTCTTTTTTTACGTAATTAAGTAGATTATTAGGGTTCCGAACCCAAAGGGTAAAAACGGGACTCTATTACTGAGACTTCCATGTCCATCCGTCCGTCCGTCCGTCCGTCTGTCACCAGGTTGTATCTGAAGAACAGTGATAGCTAGACAGTTGAAATTTTCGCAGATGATGTATTTCTGTTGCCGCTATAACAACAAATACAAAAAGTAGCAAAACTCGCACGTTTGGAATCTACTTTTACTGAAACTATGAGCTCAAAATGTGCGAAAATATATACCATATTCTTTAATTCTTTATTGAGTGAATGATTTTATTCGTTTTCATTGTACTTATTACTTCTTCTGGAATAAATTGTTATTTGCCACCCTTTTTAGACTGTTTTTTATTAATTTAAGGGGCATAATTGAAGTAATTAATACGTTTTTTAAAAAAAATTGCTAATACTAAAGTCTAGTGAATGACTTATTAACTTGTGTTTAAAACAATTTTATGAATTTTGGAACAAAATTCCGTCAATTATCATATCTAAAATAACGAAAATCAGTCTTTATTTGTATCTTAGTATATAATAAGAAACAATTTTTATAAATATATCTCGTTTTCACTCATATTAGTAGATACTTCGGTACAACTCATGTGAATAAATCAGATAGCTATATCGTATTCATTACTTACTAACATTTAAAACCTTTCAAAAAACTGTTTGTAAACTGTTGTATAAGCATAGAACATAATTATAATAATACTACGGGTAAAAGAGCACACCCGTCGTTGTTTAACTATAGCGACTACTAAACTCGTATTGGCGGGTACCTATATTATGATTACCAAATAAATTATGTAACCAAGCTATACAATTATAATATTCATAAAATACAAAAACACGACTATAAAAGCACTAATGGAATATTCACACAACACGTTTTTCTTTTCAAAGCTATAAATTTTCAGGTTTCCTTTATCACACTCTACCTCTATAAATAATAAATATTCTTTTGTTAAGGTTTGCATTGAGGAAGTAAATATTTTTAGATTTCCTTTCCTCCAAAGGAAAAAAATAACCTCTCAACCAAAATCACTTCGTTGCCTGTCTGTTTGTCAAGACCCTTGTACTCGGTACGTAGATGTGTTAAGTTGATATTTGTATCAAATACTCGGGTCTACAGTCTGTTTCAGCTGTGAAAAAACCTAATCAACGCGATAAAAAGATTGATTGTTTATGTCGCGTATTTTGCGATTTCACAAGGAATCGAAAACATATACGGGTTTTCTCGTTGAGAGTATTTCCCGTTACATAATCATGAAATTTGACATGAAGTATGTCTTACATAACATAATTTTAGGGGAGAAATCTGATATATGTAGTTAAATACTTAAAGAAGCCAATTTTATGAACTGAACTATAATATTTTTCTTTTATTCCATCGTAAAAGCAGTAATACATGCGAAAGTCAAACTTGGTATGACAATAGTCCAATATCTAATGTACGACAACAACAAAAAATGTACAACAACAAATAATAAAGCATGGTGAAATGCTGTTCGCACTTCTGATAAGGGTCTAGAAATGTATTTAAAAAAAAGAAAGACGTGTGGCACTCGGAGACTGCCGCGGTAAAGCACATAGCATTTTTTATCAACTTGTATAATTATAAATCTCGACACGTTACATAGTTGTCAAAACCTTTTTTTCTGCCAAAATTTAGTTCCTTTTACGCACTGTAGAGGCGCTGATAAAATGTATCACCGCTGTGCCGGTCGGAGTGGGGGGTGTTAGGTTATTTTCGTTACGGAATTTCTGGATTCGGTCTCCACGCTCAAGGCCCGCGATAGAAGCTATCCAATAGCTTAAAAATAGTAATATTATGGTACATTCTGTGTTGGTACAAGGGTTACCTTGATGTGTGAGTGTAACTCTCACTTGGCCAGTTTTCCTTATTTATAGCTATACGTACTTTAAAAAATCTATCTCAACAACATCATTTCGAATTTTTCAATTTTGTTCTCTAGCTACGGGTTCTATACTCTATAGACGGAGGAAAGACACCTGTGGGTTTGATTTTCTTAGCTAATATTAGCAACAAAATTAAACATCAAGCACATTTATTATTATTATAATTTACTTACTTACGCTCTTTCTTGGATTACAACGGCAATTTCACGGGTTTACATTCTCATTCTGAGAGATGCATATTTGAGAATTCATCAGTAGTGTGTAAACAGTTTAGGTGAAGGACACTTTAGCGTGAAATTGCTCGTTGAACGAGATCTAAGAGTTAACGTCACTGAGTGAGGAGCTCAGTGAAATGTCAAGTAAAATGAGTACGGTGACACTGCAAGTGTAACTGACAAACGTAATGCTTACCATCCGATGCGGAACTTATCTGTCTCATAAAAATCAAATTCCTCTACTTGGGTAAAATTTTAGTTTTTCAGGTCTAATGCCACCTAGTGTGAGAATTATTCTACTCTTCACTACACCACACAAAATATTCTAAGAAGATACATTTTAATTATACACTAATAATTCTCATTAATGGTTGACCTGCAAGTAAATAAAACATATATTTGGTTATTAATAACAAAAAACACTTAACACATTGTAATAGCTCCACAAGCTAAAAGGTTGGGACGCAACAATAATACCCACAAAACTTTGTTAAGGCCTATCAAGTAACTTGTTAATATACAACAAGAGATTTGCAAAAAACGATGTAACATAAAGTTAGTAGCTTAAAAGACCTTACAAAACCTAGAAAGTATTTGTCAAAATTCATGACAACTTATAATAGTCGCTTAAGCTGCTGCGAAGGTTTTTATTATTTCAAAAATCACGTAGCAATGTATTGCGTATGTTATACTCCATATATAAAGTCAATTTACGCTACCACTCTTTACAGGCTGCGACGAAGTTTGTTACCTGCATCAATTTCCCGGGAAAAGTGATGGATATTGAAACTGATATATGTGATAAGAGCGCGAGTTGCTGGAAACAGTTTTACGATAATCTCTGCAATTAGTCAGCAAGCACGTGCAAATCATCACTTCACGACCAATAGTGTTGGTACACCAAAGATATTGGCATACTAAAACCATTATAATTAAAATATCTGTGTTGCAGATCTATCTATGGTAAAATTTATATTTATTATGATCATGTATAAATAAAATCTAACTTAAGAGATCTAATATTAGTAATAAATGAATAGCTATTAAATTATTTATAAAGTACGTTGGTATATTAATTAACCACACTTATTAAAAATGCGAAAGTGTGCTTGGCGGTTTGTTTTTCATTGAGGCTGCTACGAGGCGACGGATTGACGTACTTTTTGGCACAGAAAATACTGGAGAATAACTTGGGCTACTTATTTTCTCGATAACATTTTACAGATTCATTGCATACATCATAGCATAATTAAGAAGACACTTAACAATACAATATTGCATTTATTTAATTATAATCTTAATATCATTACTAAATTTAAAAGAAAACTAAATTGAACTTGACTTTGGTCAATCTTCTATGATAGATCACGATGACATATTTCATATTTTTTTGCTGAACGTGGCAGTACGATGTAGAATATTTCAAAATAAAATTTTGTTATTGAACTTCATAAGAGCGTCGTAGACGCCTAAATTGAATAAATGATTTTGAATTTGAATTTGAAACGAAGTCGAAAAAATATAGTGATGCCATAATTTGCCGTGGTCATGCATATCATTGGAGTGGGTTGGCTTTGATCAGTTCTGGTTTCTAATTAAACATAATATCTGCTCAAGTTTTAAGTGCCGTCAATAATACTTAACACTATAATAAGTAGCTGTTCTTTAAAAGAAACTTCATGAATGAAAGAAAACGATGGAATATCAGATTAGAAAACGATTGCTGCTCCATCGTGTCACTTAATGACACATTTTATTTAAATATTTTAACTCAATTCTACACCGTTCTGTGGTAGTATATCATTTCAATCAGTTTCCCATATTTATTAATGCCTACAATTTTTCCTCTTGTATAATATCTCGTAATTTTTGCAATACAACGGGGCAATCCTGCTAGCATGCTGGGCACGCTCCCAACTGGTAGTGGGCTGGAGCATTTCTAATGCCTGTGAATCTGAAATGACATTTAGACTAAATGGTTACATTGTAGTATTTTTATTTATAAATATATATGATTTCGTTTGTCAATCAAAATCCATGGAAACCAAATATCATAAGACCAAAGACCAAATATCATCCAATTATATATCAAAAAACACATAATCATAAGTAGATCTTCACTAACGAGAGAAACCTAAATCCGCATGTTTTTAGTCGCCATCTTAGGACTGTTAGTAAGAAAACAATCATATAATATCCACTGAATCTGTTAAGTAAATTGGTGTTGCAAGCGTCCATAGGCTACGGTAACTGCTTGCCATCAGGCGGGCCGTACACTTGATTGCCACCTTAGTGATATAAAAAAAAAGTGTCACTTCGACATAAAACTGTTACTTTAACGATCATATTATATGCACCCATGTTACGAGTAGTCAAAGACTAAATTGGCAGCTTAAAAACAAATATCCGTGGGACGATATCCCACGCTGGAACAGGTTTTGTATCTCTACCAGACTAAAATCCTATCGTGCATGAAATATTATGAGTTTGACCAGCCAAATCCCCATGAAAAGATCCTATATAAAGATGAAGTAAAAGTCTTGAAGGAGCTCTTGATAAAGCAATGTATTTCACAAGCAGAATACTTTTAGGGGAGTGTGCTTGAATTGCACGCCGTAATTGCCCCATCTCCTTTCTATTATCTGTCCATAAGACGTACGGAAACACGACATCCGTTTAAGAAAAGCATTCCTTGTTATCAAACGCAGCGTTTTGAGTTTATTTTATTATGCGAACACCAAAGGAATAAGGAATATCATAAAACCTTTCTTCCTTGTTTCCTGATATTTATAACCTGGGATTATTTAAATCTAGTGTGAACAGATACCTACTTTTTAGACAAATATGTTACCACATCTTCTCTTTCCACCAGTTCGTGGTCGTATAACACTTTTGTCAATTATTGAAAATAATCCTTCTTAAACACATATACCAACAAGTATTCTCATTTTTACTACCCGCCCTTTACGCGTTTTTTTTTTGTACTCATATTTTCATAGATAATCCAATGTTGATGATTCTGTTTTTGTGAGCTGAATATACACACATCTGTCTGGATGATTTGCCGATGGTGACTATGTGGGCGAGTAACGAATAAATCTTGTTAGCAGTAAGTATGTATCACAAATCAGAGTGAAAATTAAAAAATGGAAGGTATTTACCGAATTAAATAATGAATAGTATAAAATAACTTCTGGAAATCGGAACATGACTTATGTGAGCTCACAGTGTTATGAAACAACATGGTCCCCACTTCAACTGTGTTTCATACTTTTCGTGTTATAGGGGGTTCGCTTCTAGTAATTAAATAACATTGAGGTACTCAGTAAGTACTATAAAATGCGAAAGCAAATTTAGATAATAATATGACCATCGTCAATTTTACTGTACAAAAGAAGTCGGTTAATTATTGTGGTATTGACTATGAATATTTTAACCAGTTACGTTAAAATATTTCCTGATGTGGTTGAGCTATAGTTGGGAAGTTGGAACGATCCAGTTTATTTACCGAATTTAAAAGGCTTTCATTATTTTCAGTGTTGGGATTCAGTTCCGCTTTTATTAAATAGATAAAAATTAAAGTATACAATATGTAGGTACTATAAAATGCGAATGCAAATTTAGATGTTATATTACATGACCATTATCAAGTATGCTGTACACAATCAACGTGATTTTGACACATTTTAAATATTTCAAGAAATATTACTTACGAATATTCACATTAAGCCGGCCGCGCTACAGGAGTTATGATAACTTTTTGACGGTTTGCCTTTAAGGGCGAGACAGTAGTCAAAATGATTTCTAATTCGGGCGGAGCTAAAAGAAATAGGCGTTAACTTTTAACTCATAAAAATATTCAGTCGCACGGCGGCACTAGTCGGCGTACCACGTATAGCATCGCTAATATTGTAGAGTTTCGTGTGCTATTAGAAGCGGCAGAACAGAAGTGTACATAACAACACTTTATCTGCAGTTACTGCGAACCTATACGGTAAAAAATTATCATCGCTTGTAAGTATATAAATATTTAATAGACTAAGCGAAGCGTGGTCTCGGTGGAGGTCTGAGCAGTGTATATTTCCCAGTCATTATCTCAATTGCCTGATCCGATCTTCTTGAAATTTTGTTAGAAAGGTGCCTACCTTCCATATCAACATAGTTTGCAAGTAAAAGTCTTAATTGTTTGGTGGTTAGCAGATATTATAAGATCAATAAAACGAGCTTATAATTTAAAATTGTAGATAATATTTTAAAAACAAAAATGGAACCGGCTTATGTTCCTGATAAGTGTGAAATTACTTGTCAAAGTTGGTACCATGTTAGTTCAAAAGTCAGTATTGTGCTCAAAAAAGTAGTTCGATTCCATGAAGCGGTACGAAACGTAGCTTGTATGTGTAGAAACTACACATTTTTATATATTATTTTATATGTATTTTCCAAAACTTATCTGAGCGCTTGGTCGATGCGACGCGTGATCAAAATGCTGGCATATATTTGGCTCAACGAATAAGCATTGCAATTCAACGGGGCAATGCTGCCAGCATGCTGGGCACGCTGCCAACTGGGAGTGGGCTGGAGCATTTGGACTGCTTATGAGTCTGCTATGACTTATTGGTTGTCTAAATGCTTTTATTGTAGTAGCTGTAGTGTTGTATATAGTTCATAGTATTTTGTTTAATAAAGGCATTACCACCGGTAAAATAAGAAACTACACATAAAATAGTACTACTACAGTAAAGACATTCAACCAACCACCGGGTTGGTGCGGATAACGTCCTGGAGCATATTTGTGCCTGTAAGACTTACATTGTACCTACACATGTGTTTTGTTGTTCGTTTGTTTTTTTTTTTGTTTAGGGAGGACATAGATGCTGGCTACCGCCTGTGCGGTCGTCCAGCTCCACCGGGTTTTGGGCGAGGGCCTGGCCCTACAATAGCCCGGGAGGGAGAAGTGCCGAAGGCACTTCTCCCGAGACGGGCGTAGAAGGCGAAAAGCGCTTTCTACCTCCGTCTCCTGCGGACGCCGAAAACGTACCGCTACTATAGGAGGGGTTGACAGCGAGCTCAAGGGCACCACTGTGGTTCGGACCTCGGCTTGTCTCGCTGTCGAGAGACATGGGGGGGATCGGAGCAAAATGCCTCTGTGCAACTGCAGTGTTGCACAATTGGGCCCTACTGAATAATACTCTTTGACTATTTGGAGAGCAATTTATCGTGACCTTGTTTTTGCCTCGAGCTCGCCGGCGAGCTCGGTGTTTGATTGTGTGACCTCTGATTACCTCACACCTGGGGATTTTACCTCGACGACTTGCGGATAACGCTAAAGCTGCCAACGTAATGGCTGCGATGGGGTCATCCGGGTCGTCTAATACCTGCCGTGGTCGGCGACGGGGGGGTTTGAAAAATGGGATAGAAGAGGCAGTCGAGTAGTTCGATGCCTGGACAACCAATGGGTTCGGGTGGTGGGGCGCTCGATCAAAGTATCGGCGGGCGCAGTCCTTATTGAACTGCGCTAGAGAGGGAAGGTTTAAGTCGCAATGCAACTCGGTGTTCCGGATATACCACGGGGCGCCGGTTGCATTACGAAGAAAACGGTTTTGGATGACTTGAAGTTTATGAAGGTGGGCCTCACTAGCATGACTAAACACTACTGATGCGTAAGTCATGATGGGGCGGATGCAGGCAGTGTAAAGTGTCTTCTTATTACTAAGAGACATTTTACTCTCTTTGCGAAGTAGGGGACCAAGGCGACCCATTATGAAGGCCGCTCTGTTACGGACGGTTGTTATGTAATCGTTAAAGGTGAGATGACGATCAAGGGTGACTCCGAGGTATTTTGTTCTAGGAACCCAGGGAATGGGTTCGTCGAACAAAATAAGCGGTTTCGGGTAAGGGGAGCGTGTCTTCTCAGTAAAGCACATAGCTGTGCTTTTAGCTGGGTTGACCGCGATGCGCCATTTTCGGAACCAGTCACCGATCTCGGTGATGGCCCGTTGCATGACGAAATAGGACTGTCTGTTGATATGCCACCCAGTGGTGTAAATGGCGGTATCATCCGCATATTGGGCTAGGAATACTTTGGGCTGAGAGCGTGGGATGTCACTGGTATACAGTGCAAAGAGAATAGGTGATAGCACGGAGCCCTGAGGGACTCCGGCTCTGACTGGGTGGGGGGAGGAGAGGGTGCCTTCCACGCGATAGCGAAAGCTTCTGGCTTTAAGGAAGTCTTGTAGGATGAGCACAAGACGTTCTGGCACGCCAAATTGGTATAGCTTGTAGATCAAGCCGTTGTGCCAGACTTTGTCAAAAGCTTTCGCTACGTCGAGGAAGACTGCTAGCGTAGTCTGGGGTTTGGGGTACTTATTGAAGCCCTCAATGATGTGCTCCGTGAGGCGGTGCACCTGTTGGACGCATGAGTGTCCGGGTCTGAAGCCAAACTGCTCATCTGGGATAAGGTGGTGTTCCTTAGCATGGGACTGGAGACGGTTTGCAAGTAACCGCTCGTAAAGTTTGCCTAAGGCACTGAGGAGGCTGATGGGGCGGTAACTGGTGGGGTCAGATGAGCTTTTGCCTGGTTTGTGAATGCCAATGACATTTGCACATTTCCAGGTGTCTGGGAATAAGCAGTGGCTCATAGCAGCATTGAAGATGCTGACTAAGAGATGGATGAGAGGAGGAGAGAGGGTTTTAAGAACCCTGTTGGAGATGCCATCGGCACCGGGGGATTTGCGCGGTCGGAGGGCCTTGATCAGTCTCTCCACCTCAGCGTAAGTCGCTAAGGTGATTGGTGGGAGTTCAGAGGTGACCACAGAGCTTTTACGTTCGACTTCAGCATCCACCGAATCGAGGTGAGCTTGGTCAACGTGATCTACGTTAGGGGAACACTGAGCCTCTAGGCTATCAGCTAGGCACTCAGCTTTGTCTTCGTCAAAGAACGCTGGGACTAGTGGGACTGGTCTGTATAAGGGAGGCATGTCGTTATGGTTACTTCCTTTCAAGCCTCGCGCCAAGTCCCAGTAAGCATGGTGGCTTGGCACGAGGTTTGAAAGTTTATCGCCCCATTGTTGATCACGCAACTCAGACATGCGACTTTGAACCATGCGTTCAAAGTGGCGTTTCTTAGTTTTGTTCTCTTTACTGGGGTAAGAGTCGTAATGTCGGGTTACTGCTTTACTCTCCGTCACCAATCGTCTCACATCCGCTGGAATGACAAGGCGCCGGTCGTCCGGCACTATGACCTCCTTTGCGGATGCACCTACTACGGTGGAGAGGTGATTGGTGAACGAATCGATCGCAAGGGTTACGTCATCTTTTGTCAGGATGTCGTCAGGGATCTTGTCTAGGTCCGGTGAACTGATAGCCTTTAGGGCATCGCCTACTTGCTTCCAGTTCACTATCGTCTTAGTGGGGTGGGGGAGGTCAGTCGTTGGGTCGGGACCTAGTCGCAGTATAATGGGTCGGTGGTCAGAGTGAAGCTCGTGAACCACTTCTATGGAGCGTAACCGGAGTGTTACGCCTCTGAATAGTGCCATGTCAAGCAAGTCAGATCGGTGGTTTTCCATATAAGGGTAGTGAGTGGGCTCAGTGGGCGCAATTATGTCAAAGTTAAGTTCTGCGATTAGGTTTTCAAGTGCAATACCTCTGGGATTGTTGACGTTACAATTCCATAGGATGTGCTTACTGTTGAAGTCGCCAATCAGAATGACGGCGCTTCCTAATGAGAATAGGGCTTCTAAGTCAGCTCGGACGATCGGCTTTTTGCAAGCTTGGTAACAGGATGCTATGACTATAGGTTGATGACCAGTCATAGCTAGGAGGCAACAAGATGCTTCCATATTAACAAGAGTCGGGGTAGGTAGGGGAATGCAGTGCAGGGACCTTTTGTAATAGATAAGAGTGCCTCCCCCACGGGAGTTCACTCTATCATCACGTACCGTTCTGTAATTGGCAAACCTAGGGTTCGCCTTCCCCGGTTTTAGAAAGGTTTCCTGCACGCATATGATATCGATAAGGTGGGTACAACAAAAGTCGTGGACGAGGTCACGTTGTCTGAAGAGGCCGTCAGCGTTAAATGACGCTAACGAAACTGAGTACGGTTTCGTGCGTTCGGTTGTACTACCCATAGTGGTTGTACTGGGGAGGGGCCTGGGGAACGAAGCGCTTAAGGGCGCTAAGTAAATTCGCGTGTTCCAATGTGTATTGGATCACGTCCGCTGGGGATTGAGCGTATTGCATCTTGTGGAATAGCTCTTGTACCTCATTGATGTCAACCGACATAGCCAGATCGCTGACTAGGTTGATTGCCTCTTGAAGAGGGGCAGCCATCAATGGCATAGGTGGAGCTTGTGGCCGGGAAGCGGCGCGGGGAGGCGCGCGAATGGTGTTGGCGACGGGTGCCGGGAGCGCGGGGCGAGCCGGGGCCGGTGCGCGGGCAGGGGCCGCGGCGCGGGCGGGTGCGGGTGCGGGCGCGGGTGCGGGCGCGCGGGCCGGGGCGCGGGCGGTAGCGACGGTCTTAACCATACTGGGTGGTTTAGACCATGCGTTACGGGCTGGGAGCGGCGCGGGTATTACCTGTGAGGCAGGTACTACCGTTAGTTTAGGGCTTACCCGTTGGTAACGGTCGTAAGAGGGACGGGTCGGCCTATGCCTTGCCACCCTGTGGTTCACTCGTGGTGCTTTAGGGCAACCACGGTAATTCGCGGTATGCCCTTGAGCACCGCATAAAACACAGCTGGGTGGGTCCGGTGAATCCCGGGTGCGAGTGCACGCTGCTGTCGCGTGATCGCCTAGGCACTTAACGCACCTAGCGCGAGCGAAGCAGAAACGGGAGGCGTGCCCGTATAGTTGGCAGTTATGGCACTGCGAGGGACTCCCATTTTTGTATGGGGCTTGGACATCGAGTCCTGAGAGGCCACAGACCTTTTTTAAATTAAAAATGGCCTTGCCTTCAGGTGTACGATCTAGTACTACGAGTACTAGATCGTAGGGACTGCGGTCCTTCCCGCTGTACATGCGGTGAACTGCATGTACGGGGAAGTCTTGTGCCTTCAGGTCGGCACATACCGAATCGGTATGTACCTCCTTGGGCACACCGCGGATGACCACTCGGAGGACTTTCTCCTCTTCGAGCGCATAAGTATGAAAACTTATGCTCTCTTTACGGAGGAGCTTTGTTAGCGCTCTGTGGTCGCTACTGGTGGGCACTTGGACTTTAATGCCCTGCTGCGTGGAGCGGGCATTAGTGTAATGGATCCCACGATCCGAAACTAAACGGGACAGCATGTCCCATTTGGTTTTGTCCTGAATGAACAGGGGTGGAGGCGGTTTTTCGCGGCGCGCGCTCGCGTCCTGAGGGGACGCGGCAGTAGTGGCCGGAGCGGAGGGAGGAGACGCGGGGCGCGGGGCGGGGGTCGGCTTCTTGCCGGAGGCGGGGGCCTTAGCGGGTGCCTTGGCGGGAGGGGCGGAAGTTGCGCAACTAGCGGCTTTAGGAGCACGCTTGCGTTTGCGGTCAACGACGGTATAGCCGTCGTTATCGGAGTCCGAGTCAGTGCGTAAGGCGCGACTCGGATCTACTTCCATCTCCGTTTCGGAGTCCGAAGTGGGCTCGACAACGGCGATGGAGGGACGGGTGCTCGCTGGCCTCCCGATCGGTGAGCGCGAGCGAGACCTCTCACGGGGAGGGGCTGCCACCGTGCGTCTATTGTCCGGGCCCGGGGCGGGCGAAAGCGGGCTGTCCTCTGAGAAGGACCGGGTCAGAGGAGGGACGTTGGCCTCCGGGATTGAAGTCCCGGAGGGAGCAATAAGAGTGTCCGTGAGGCGGGCACTCGCTTCCTCTTCTAGGAGTTGCATATGAGCAACATACAGATCGGGGTGGCGGAGGGCGAAGGTCTGAAGGACCTGCACCTCACCGTTAGAGGGACGGGACTGCATCCTGAGGGGAATACTCAGGACGCCCTATCAAGGGTTTGAATTCCCTCACACACCTTGTGAGCTCAGTGTGAGAGGGAGTGTGTACCTAAGGTGTGCCCTATTTGTGTACCCTCTCCGAGCTTTTTTCTCGGCGGAGAGGGGTGCTCCTAAGCGCTACTCCGGGGTTGACTAGGGGCGACCCCAAGGCCAGTAATCCCGGAGCCCAGCTTGCTTCGGCTGACCCGTGAAGCGGGAAAGGCCACGGTGCAAGGTTAAACCAAAACAACAACAGTGGCCGTTGTCACCGTAGGGTGTCACACTGCGACCGCAGCAAATGGCGGATTTGATCGTTCAGACGGGTTTGGCTGACGCTACCCCACGCCTGAACGACGTCGCTTAACAGCACAAAGTGTGTTGTTACGCGACTGTTACTATGTTGTGTCGGGTAGTAAAGTGGTGAAATGCGCACCGAAAAGTGCGGTCAAAACAAGACCACCAGCCCGATATGATGTTGTTCGTCCGAAACAAGGGACTTGGGTAGGTGGTAATGCCTGACGTCTTAGAGCGCCTCTGCGCGACGGCACGGCGAGCTCGCAGCTCGCGTTGCTCGGCGTTCGGCGGCTGCTCAGCTTCTGCACACAAAACAAAAACTTCGTCAGGACTGCGTATTCCAAGGCACTGGTCTGCAACTAGCGTCGGAACGATGACCCGAGTGAGACGGCAATAGTGCGGGGACTATTGCGGTCTCACTGGGAGATACTGGCGGAGCTGTAGACAGGTGTGCACGGCGTGGCGGCACAGGTCGGAATGAACGAGGGTGTGGTTTTGTTGTTCTTATTCATAGTTCTATGTATACATTATGTGTTCCTTAATGCTACAACATGTTAAACGTTTTCTGAAATAAAATTATTATTATTCATTATTATTATTATGTATGATAACGCTCATGTAGAAAAAGCGAAAAAAGTGTGTCAGTGTTTTGGTAAGCAGAAAGAAATGTGTAGACTGAAGTGAAAATGGTGAGATTGTGTATTTATTATAATTTTAAATAACCTTGTTTACAAAAAACTGTCAAATAATTTGTGTTTGGGCTTACTGTAATATACTTACCAACTCTAAAACAGAACTTACAATTTTACCTTATCATATTTCTATAAATCTATAGGTGAATAAATGTAATGTATAGGTAAAATTTCAGTTATAGAAAGTCATTATGCAATTTCAAAGTTTATTTACGAGATTTATAACTCAGTGAACTCAAGAACTCGTTCACAGTTTGTGTTACTACAAGACGTTAATGGAGCACTTTATACTTTCGTTTATTTCCCATTGTATTACAAATCTAAAAAAAAATTACAATTACGTTTCTTATGTAACCATAACTTTTTAATTATTTGTTATGTACTTATATGCTAATAAGTTTATCAGGCAGTGTGTCATTTATATTTATGCAGTATGAAATAACATAGGTACAAATAATAATATAATAAAAGTTCAAAATTTTTATAGAAATATTATCCCAATGCAATGCTAAATACAAAAGATAACCGTAATGAAACTGCCATATAAGATTCACCCTACCACTACTAAAAGTGGTACAGGCAGAATCGTACCAAGTTTATGAGTCACATTGATTAAAGAACCCCACTCGTAGGTGCTTCGGTTATCGCGGCCATTCATCATGGAGACATTGAAGATTTGGAGATTGGATTTTGACATTTGGAGATACGGAAGCCTTCGGCCTTGCAAGTTACTTACTCGGCTTAGACTGTAGCCTCACCTTGCACTCGCCCTTCGAACTCACGCAGCATCCGTGCTCTAAATGCAATATGATAAATAAGAAGAGCAAAATGGCAAATCTAGAATGATGTAATTCAAGATAGCCACCATAACGTACTCCGACAACACTGAAGCTAAACCTTACTTCAGCGGGATCGCACTTCAGCACTTTCTATTTTGGATTTTTGTTGCGTGTCATTTGAGTGCTCTCTCGATTCCCTATGACATTTGTTCAAAACTTCTTTACTTATCTGTAACTGTTTACGAGATACGTCATCTATCTTCACTTGGTAGACGTCATTTTATGATTTCCCATTATTTCTATATCATGAAAATCACTTTGTTATTTTCGGTTTAGAATACTTTCTTTCCCCATGACTCCTTCCCATTGAACAATTTAAGCCAATGGTTTCAAAACATCTATGTATGGCGGCCATCTTGAAAAATTACATCATAAGAAATAATTTCTTAATTCCGAATAATGACGCCCTAAGCAACCCTTTAAATGAGTGCGCCAGGATGACCTCTAGCAGAGAGAAATGGCGGGGCATCGTGAGGCGTGTACTGTCTGCCCCCTCCACCACTACTACATGACGACCACGACCGCTCTGCCAAGAGCGTATCGACTTAGAAGAAGAAGAAGCAACCTTATCTGGGTTGCTAAGGGCGTTTATTTTCAGCCGGATCAAGGCGTCTTGAATTTTGCCTGCCATCTTGAATCCGTCATTTCGGTTTTTGACAAGTCTCATTCGACTGCTGCCATTAAAAGTTATACGAGAAGAATCATACCGGGGTTCTTAGTCACTTTTCCTAAGAACCCCACTTATTAAAATAATAAAAAAAAAATTTAAGCAAATAAATGGAACCGACTTCAACACCCAAAAGTGTGAAATAACTTGTTGAAGTCGGTACCATGATAGTTCAAAAGTACCTATTATCACAAAACTTTGCGTATGGTACTGACTTCGACAAGTTATTTCACACTTTTGGGTGAAGTCAGTTCCATTTTTTTGCTTAAATTTTTTTTTCACACTTTTTAGTGACCCTTACCACTTACGGGATCGATTATCATTCATTTTTAACAACTATATCATCAAGATAGGTAAATATTTTTCAGGTATTTTAGTGTAACTCAAAAACGGCTTGACCGATTTTGATGAAATTTAAAATGGGACCAAACGAATAATTTTCAAAATCGGTTCACTCAGTCCAGAGTTCTGAGGTAACAAACATAAAAAACATACACACGAATTGAGAACCTCCTCCTTTTTTGGAAGTCGGTTAGTAAAAATATAATAATAGTTCACATAATCACTTTTGCTATGAAACCATCTACAGAAGTTACGGTTCAAAAGTTACGGGCACTTGTCTTTATAGGTAGGACGAAAGAACAGAGTAGTCATACAGATTTAACACAAATTTTAATCTGACTAACTACCTACTAAGTAACTATTAAAGTCAAAGGGCATAAAAAAAAAAAGAAAAAAAAATCTAAATTCCTAGAAAGTAGTTGGTCGTCTCGGAAAGTGTGTTAAGTGCATTAGAAATTAGTTCTCGTTTAATTGTACAGTAGCTTATAAGTAACAAAATGAAATATTTTACTTAGGGTTAAAAATCTAGATACCTACTAAAATAGAAATTAACAATGCCGTGTCTGAACTTTAATGAACTTGTTGTTATAAAGATTTTATAAATCAATATAAAGAAAAGTACTTACCCAATATTTTTTTTACTTGCTTTTCAATAATTTATGACTTGCAAATTAACGTATGGTAAAAAAATATTGTATATTTCGTAAAATAAATGCACAAAAATGATGGCGTCACGAACGGCACAGATCCCACGTCCAAACGGCCCGAGCGCTGCGGGCAGACTGATTTTCGTTGAGATTTCTTATCGCGATCACGCAATTTTGTGCCAAAAATTCATAAAAATGTTTTCAACACAAGTTGGTAAGTAGTTCATTAGAGTATAGTATTAGCTATTTTTAAAAAAAAGAAACGTTGCAATTACGTCAATTATGCCTCTTAAATTAATAAAAAACAGTCTAAAAAGGGTCGCCGATTACAATTTATTACAGAAGAACTCATAAGTGTTAGTAAAAAGTAATCAACTAATTCACTCAGTAAAGAATTAAATAATATGATATATTTTTTTCACACTTTTTGAACGAATACTTTCGCTAAAAGAAGATTCCAAAAGTGCGCGTTTCACTACGGTGATCACCTCACGTCACAAATGACGAATCGCACTGCGCCCGTCACCTTGAGACGTTCAGTTTGTTATGTCTCATGTGCCTATAATTTTACTGGTTCTCAAGGACGCACTGTTAGGTGCTTGGTGGCAGATTTTCTACTTGAGGGTGGTAGTTATTCAGGCGAGCATTCGCAAAATGCCCTTCTAAGCTGGCGGTGTGGATCGAACTATGGACCTGCGGCACGGCAGTCCATAGCTACTACAGCTCGGCCATCATTGCTTCAAACAAATTCAATATATTGGAGCATTGATCACTGCATACGTTATACAAAGAAATGGCTGTAGGGGAAACAATGCAAAGTTGGGACTTGGGAGTAAATGTACTCTACTAAGTCTTTTTGATGCAGGATTTGTGGCGTATTTGACTTATTCTATGCCTAATTAAAAATAATCCTCATGAATGAAACATAGCCATCTCAACATTTTTTCCCGGCGGTATGCCTTTATTATCAAAATACTGCGAACTATATACAATACTGCAGCTACTAAAATAAAAGCATTTATAAAACCTATAAGTCATTGCAGACTCACAGGCAGTCCAAATGCTCCAGCCCACTACCAGTTGGCAGCGTGCTCAGCATTCTGGCAAATAAAAATAAACCATATCAACTGCCTATCAGTACCTACCTATCAGCTGTCTACTCTGCCCATCCGCATGTTTAATACATTACCTACGTTTTGTGTACGCATAATTTCCCGTAATTTACGTCAATATGGAGGTGCCACTTTAATATTTTAAATCAAAACAGAGTTTCGTATATATTACAACGATTGTAATTTGTATTTTACATTTGTTTTCTAAATAAATATAATAAATAAATAAATATTTGTATATGAGACATGACAAAAAGTACCGTTTTATGAAGTACATCAACACTTCTGCCCTTCTCTGATTATACCTGTCCGCCGCAATGATTATATTATATTAGTTAAAATGGCCCCGACTAACACACGCTGGACACCTCTGAGTCTATACCATAGGTAGATATTTAAGATGCTGGATGCATGTAATGCAAATACAGGCAATGCAAATTCCAGAAAGCCTTCTAGCGAAATATTTATAAGAAGATCTACGGCTATTACCCTTACCTTTACCCCACTAACTTCTTACCTGGCCAGTTAGGGTATAACTGAGAACAAGAAGGTCGCTTGACCAACTTAACACATATCCTAATAATGTAATTTTTTGTGATGAAGTGGCCTGATATTTTCAAATTCCTCTTGACATTTTGTGAACTTAATACAATATAAACCTATTGGACATAATTTATTTAGTGTATAGTTATGATGATTTTAAATCAATATAAACGTATGGGACATTTTAATGTATATTTGTGATATTATAATTTATGAATGTAACATTTATATTGTACTTCTTAGACATATTGTTTTTTATAATTATAGTTTAGAATTATTAAAATTTTATATGAGTTTGGCTTATGTAGTGTTGATAACAAATGTAATTGCATTGTAAGCGCTCTTATTATTAATATAATAAATAAATAAAAATAAATAAATGCATACCTAACAACCATATGTGTGAAAACTCGTATTTCATATGAATCCGTTAGCAAGGGGAGCTGGCTGATACAATGGGGGTATACGATGCCCACGAGAGCGTTTAGGACGCCCCGGCTGGTGCGGCACGACGACGTCCTTTTCTACAAATTGTTTTATACGCCGCTCATGGACACATTTGTATCCGAATATAGACGCATTTTGACTCTTTATTTACTCATTTAGGTATATGCATTTTATATTGATATATATTAAAAGCTGCTTGGCCGCATAGTTCTCGGCTTACAAAATGGTGTAAAGACTGTTACGTATCATTCTGCCTGTTGGATATCGTAGATGGCGACTAAGAAGATTTGGCATAATAAACATCAAGCCAGATTCACGTCAATGTAAACGGGGTGTTGCTGCACTTAAGGGTATATTTTAGACGAACGCCCCTATACAAAACGCAGCTCTAATCTCATTTTAAAAATAGCGAATAAAACGCGAATAAAATTTTCCTACGTAATCACTACCCTAATATGTAGGTTTGTGGTGCATCAGATTTTCATTAAATTATACAGTTTTGAAATTACACTAGCTCAAAAACTCGTAATTAGTACTTCAGTACTATAATACTATAAATGCGAAAGTAACTCTGTCTGTCTGTCTGTTACGCTTTCACGCCAAAAATACTGGACCGATTTGAATGAAATTTGGTATGGAGATAGTTTGAGACCCGGGAAAAAACATAGGATAGTTTTTATCCGACTGCGCAAAAAGAGGTTAATGTTTTCGCGCGATAACCGACATACGCGCGAGCGGAGCCGCGCCCGGAAAGCTAGTTTTAGATAAAAGAAAGACCCAACTTTAAGCATCTCTTTCAAGAAAAATAAGCATGTTTTTAATATTTCTATTGCACCACAAACATGGGGAATATAATGAACTTTCTATAATGGGAAGTTATTTATACATGTGTACTATACTTTTTGAATAAATCTGGAGCTACGAATAACTGGCTCAAACTCCTAAAAGCGAGTGCTATATACTAAACGCTATATAATAAAATTTTAATTATTAGTCCAAAAGAAAAAGGATTTAAGCCAGAAACGATAGGTCTAATAATACACTATATTTACATGCGAGTTTTTTTTTAATAACAAGTTGAGTTTATATCAAAGTTCACGCTTTGGCTGGCGGGTATATGTCCTTAAATTTAATATTTTTGTGCCTACTCAATAAGTTCTCGACTATAATAAGCAACAACAACTACCTCCTCATATTTGAAAAAATATTTTATTTTACATAAAGTTTCAGGTCTCTAGCTCATAAACCCGTGACATACGGTCGGACGGACTGACAGACATACAGAGAGACAGCAGAGTCTCATTAATATGGCTCCGTTTAGCCCTTACGGAATGGAATTCTAAACAAGTTTAAAAACCTACTCTTGTTTATATTATTTCCGTTTCAAAGACCCCGTGTAAAGTGCCATAATTAACACATTTTTTAGATAAATATTTTATCAAAATCCATTTGTAGCATCTGTTAGAGACCACCCTGCCTTATTTTATCCGCTGTTTAAATATTAATGCGGTTTTTTTTTCAAATGTAGTAGGTAATTAACTGTGGAAACAAAAAATCTCTGCAGTTTATTCCTTTCTTCTCGGCGCTTTCAAATTATGAAAAGGCGCCGCAGTTTTAGCCGCACAATTTCCTTCAGGCAGTTTTATTAATATCATTATTTAGTGACGGAATGAAGCAAAGGTTTTAGAGGCAGATAGGGCATACCTGCTCTTTTAATTATATGATGATCACATAAGAAAGGGCGATCTAACTATTCTGTATGTTCGTGTGTTACGAATTATTCCAAAGAATGGCTAGAAGCATCAAGTTGAAATCAATTTCAAATACCTGTATAAAATAGTGGAGATATAAAAATCTCAAGCTTCTAAATAAAATCAATATAAAAAAATGGCCAATTATGTAGAACATACAAAAATTCACCCATTAATATGGAGAAGCAAAAATTTTTTGGCAAGAATCAGAGTATAGAGCCCAGCACAAGTACTAAGGGAAAACATCTGAAAACTGTTTTGTAGTAAGTAGTAATTTGCAGCTGGTAATTATTTTGATGAAAGTAGGTACCTACCTACTACTTAAACATATTGTCGTAACGCGACGGTATGTGCACGAATCCTAATCGGACTTGGCCAGTTCTTTAGACCTGACTATCATATAAAAACATTTTGTACCAAACCCTCAAAGAGCATTACGAATCTGCCGGCGTGTATAAAAATAAAACTGCCCCATTTCGATTTTCTCGTTGACCTTTGTACTTTTTGTATTCTCTTTCACGTGAGAATACGGATAGGACTTTTTCCTTATTTAAAGGGGATTTATTTTTCGTTTAGTTATGACAAAAAAATGGTACGTTTTGTTCACTTTTAGAAACGAATGATTCCTTTTCTACAGCCGATTGGGCAGAATGCAACTTATATCAATGTGAGAATGTGTGGCGCACGACTAGGCTTCACACTTTTTAAAAGTGTGAAGCCTAGTAGTGAGGTAAAAGTGACTTTTACCTCCAAAAATGTAACACCAATAAGAGACTTCCTAAGGAAGGTTTGAGTCGGGTAAGTGCTGGCCACAAACCAAATCAAAAGTTTCTTACAATATTTTTTGGCCAATAATATATCAAACACTTATGAATTTGGAAAATAACAATCAGTACTAGTATCAGTACTTATATTATAAATGCGAAAGTAACTTTGTCTGTCTGTCTGACACGCTTTCAACTACTGGATCGATTTGAATTAAATTTGATATGGAAATAGTTTTCCATATATAGAGACCCGGGAAAAAACATAGGATAGTTTTTATCCAGCTGTGCAAAAAGAGGTTAATGTTTTTGCGCGATAACCGACATACGCGCGGGCGAAGCCACGCCCGGAAACCTAGTAATATTATAAATGCGAAAGTAACTCTGTCTGTCTGTCTGTTACGCTTTCACGCTGAAACTACTGGACCGATTTGAATGAAATTTAGTATGGAAATAGTTTGAGACCCGGGAAAAAACATAGGATAGTTTTTATCCAACTGCGCAAAAAGAGGTTAATGTTTTTGCGCGATAACCGACATACGCGCGGGCCGAGCCGCGCCCGGAAAGCTAGTATTACTATAAACGCTAAAGTAAGTGAGTGTGTATGTTAGTTACTCCTTCAAATTTACTCCTTTTGAAGCAATCATACCCGAGCGGTAATATGGGGGTGTAGCCTTGCTATGGAGAAAGTCTTGTTTTCCGGTAGTGAACGTAATAAAGTGCAGTAGTGTTCGTCTTGTTGCTATATCTATTAAATTACACGATAGGCAACTATTAATATTTTCTGTGTATATGCCAACGGACAAGAAAGAAAACTTGCTTGAGTTTACAGAATGCCTTAGTGAAATTATAAGTATAATCGATACCTGTAACACGGAGTATGTATACATGCTTGGGGACTTCAATGCTCACCCTGGTGAGTTGTTTTATTCAGAGCTATTAACTTTTTGTGATGACCAATCGTGGTTGTGTTTCGATGTTGAAGTTTTACCGAAGGAAACATTTACATTTGTAAGCGATGCACACGGTTGTCGCCATTGGCTCGATCACTGCGTTATTTCTAGTGCAGCCATACAATCGGTTACAAATGTGTGTGTTATCCATGATACCTATTGGTCGGACCATTTCCCTGTTTTACTGGAGTGTAGTTTAAACTTTATTAAACCTAAAGCTTTGTCTCAGTGCTTGCCAGTAAATAAGGTGAGGTGGGGAATTAGAGAAGCTGATCAAAGGAAAAAGTTTCACGAGTTGTGTAATTCAAAACTTAAAAATATTGATTTTGATATGCAATTTCATAACTGTGCAGATTTAATGTGTACAAATTCTGAGCATACAATATTATTGGATAATATGTACAAAAGTATAGTGTCTATTTTAACTGAAGCTGCTTTGCTAACATATTTTGTGAAACAACAAAAACAGTAGCCCAAGCACGAACATTTCGATAGTCCGTAACGTAAACGTATCGAGTTTACAGTACGTTTACGCAGGAGGCGATGGTTGACAGCACAACGCATCGTTTCTTGGCTAACGTGAACTCGATAGGATTACGAAAGTGACGTCATCCGGCGTAAATCAAATTTATTGTACCTTCTTTCTAAGAGCTAATGATTCATTCCAAAAGAGGTTTGAATTCTTTTTCAGCCTATACAAAGTCCTCTATGATTGCTATTTGTCAATTTTGGCGTTTTATTTGGTGAAAACTAAACTGTAATAAAACATCTTTATAGGTGTATATAAAATTTGATTTGATATATAAATAGTTATGAGCCAGGAGTTCTCAAGCCTAGAATCTGTGCCACTGATAATTTACCTTCTATATATTAATTACAAACAACTACTATCAGAATCAAGGAGTCTCATGAAACCCTGAAGGGTCGTCAGCCGTCGTGAAGAGTAGCTTGCGCTAAATTTGATGGTGTTTTAGCAGAAAAATGCTATTGAGTTCAAGCAGTGTACTCTCTTGGTTCTAAATGTTCACTGAAGGAGATTTCGGATAGAATTTTGATCCCCAGCGGTATTTTTACCGTCTGTTCTGGGAAAGAAGAATACTGTGACAAACTGGAGCGAGTATATAGTAATATACCTAAAAGTTTCGCAAATACAAACTACTTGGCATTCCATGAATGCACCGTTACAAAAAATCGGGAGTGCTGTGACTTGCAACAGGATTGATAGTGTTGTTTTGAAATTATAATAATTTTAGGACCTATACGTGTTTATTTTGTATGAGTCAGCTTATGTTTGGATTATAACTTTGTGTGTGTTATTACTTTGCCAAAAATAAAGTAATTACTACTGTTGGTGTAGCTTTGCTTTTTATCCATCTCCTTTTCTGTATTTTTAAGTAATAGTGTGGCAAAAACAGCGTGATATCAAGTAAACCCAGGCCCATAGCACGATCAGAGGGGGCAGAAAAATGCTTCTACTATGAGTTCGCCACTCACTAGTCTTTTATACATGTGTCTGTAGGTAATTTCACAGGCTAATCTTTAATCACACAGCACTGCAATTTGTAGACGAGGTTGTGGTACCTATATTGACCTACTCACGGATGCTAGTGTTAAGATAGCTGTATATAGCGACCGTCTTCCTAGTCGAAGCGTTGAATAGTTATATGCGCGTTGCAGTTTGGAGTACCCACCATACGAAAAATACTGAAGGTTAAAGCGAATGGCGTCGGATGGAACAGTGTGAGCCAAGCATTAAGAGCGCACACTGATCCATTTCATCAGCACTGTTGTACGCCCAATGCGTAGCAACACCCCATTCACACCGACCTGAGTAGTGGCGAGCCATCACGTATCCTAATCTTAGTCACCTTTCACGTCATCCAACAAGAGGATATTGAATAATCCTTAAACTCATAAGCCAAGAACTTTTCGATATACCAATAAATAAAACGCACAAATGCACTTCGTTTACTTTTATTAAGAACCTAAAGTCCAATATCACAGCTTCTGCATTTCATATTAAAATCTTCTCTTCGTAGTGGTTAGACTGTTGGCTTGAGCGTGGTCATCACCTCAGAGTTCGTATAGGTAGTTAGTCTGACGAGCCGTTGGTATTCCTTTAGTATCGCTGCCTTCTTCTGGTGCATTTGTTGACAGCCTTAGTTGATCTAAATGATGGGCGATCTACTGAGAGCTTTATTGTTTTCGATTTGACCATGCACAATGAAGACTTTCATAACAACATTGCAGCGCCGCGAGACATATCCAAAGAGCGAAGTTGGTGTAAATGTGGACTGGAACGGTGGAATTTAGAGGCTGTTTGATGCAGAGTTTTAGAAAATGTCCTGATTTGGGCCCATCGTACATTAGCATCACTTCCCTCCAGTACCATAAATTAATTAACACTTACTTTGTTTCTGATAAACGAAATGGTACATTTCAACTTGTAATCATGCTGCCACGTTTGTAACTCTTTTCATAGTTGAAATATGAATGAAAAAACACATTAAAAACGTGAAATTTCGATGTTTTTATTACATATTTAAAACGTTACGTCAACCATCTCAATGACAAACATTCGTAGACTTTTGACAGACTCTCGATAGCCAGCCTTCGAGTTTAGGTTCGTGCTCACGATTTCATACAAAACTTTTTACGCGACGAAACGTTCACGTTAATATCTCGACGCGTTAAATGTCAAAACCTTTCAATCTGCCAAAATTTAGTTCCTTTTACGCACTGTAGGGGCGCTGATCAAATCCTATACAAAATGGTGACATTTCGATACGTTAACGTAACGTTTACGTTCTCGCAAGTTATTCGTGCTAGGGCTACAGGTGTTGACAGGCTTAACTTAACTCTAGGTTAAGCCTGTCAACACCTTCGACCACATCATCACTTACCATCAGGTGAGATTGTGGTCAAAAGCTTACCTATCAGCAATAAAAAAAAAAAAAAAAAAAAACAACATGTAACAGGTTGGAACAAGTATGTAAAAGATGATCATGAAAGGGCTCGCGTGTGCTTCAATGTTTGGCTGATAAATGTAAAACCTGCTTCAGGTTTTTATTACGAAAACATGTGTCAATCGCGGCGAATTTTCAAATCTAAATTGAGATGGTGTCAGAAAAATGAGGAACAAATTAAAATGGATCTCATGGCTCAGCACCATTTTAATAAGGATTTTTCTAAATTTTGGCAGAAGACAAAAGATTTTAGCCATAATGTGACTCTTCCTTTGAGCGTTGGGGGAATCTATGAGCCTAAAAATATAGCGAGTACCTTTCTTGAGCATTTCAAGATAAAGTCATCTTTACTATCGTCTTTGGGGTCCACGGAACTTTATGGGCTTGTGGCGGGGGATGAGATAAGGTGTGGGAAGCAAGGTATCGTTTTTACCGCAAGGAAAGTAGCTTCCGTAATTTCTGGGATGGTTAGAGGCAAATCTCCAGGATATGACAACCTCAGTATTGAGCATTTGCGAAACGATGGAGTTCATCTGCCAAGAGTTCTTGCGATGTTTTATACTCTGTGTCTAAGACATTCATACCTTCCAAAAGAACTTATGTACACTATTATAGTTCCTGTGGTCAAAAATAAGACTGGCGACGCCTCCGATGTTGCCAACTATAGGCCAATATCATTGGCGTGTATATTGGCTAAAGTGCTTGACAGTGTGTTTGACCAACAGCTGCGTACACATTTCAAAATAAACTACGCGCAGTTTGGTTTTAGACCTGGTTTGTCAACTGAGTGCGCTGTCCTCTGTCTCAAGCAGACTGTGAAGTACTATACTGACAGGAAGACCCCAGTTTACGCGTGTTTTCTCGATCTTTCAAAGGCGTTTGACTTGGTGTCCTATGAAGTTCTTTGGGAAAAAATTAGGAATTAAACCACCTTGCCTGCTGAGATAACATCACTTTTTAAATACTGGTACAGCAATCAAGTAAACCGCGTAAGGTGGGGTAATGCGCTGTCGGAGGAGTTCCAGTTAGAATGCGGAGTTAGACAATGGGGTCTGACTTCCCCTATGCTGTTTAACTTGTATATGAACAGCCTCATTGAGAAGCTCAGTAGCACTTAGGTCGGATGTCATATAGACGGGGTTTGTGTTAACAACATCAGTTATGCAGATGACATGGTGCTGTTGGGTCCCTCGATGGGTGCTGTTCAAAAATTTATATCAATTTGTGAAATGTATGCGGTTTCCCATGGCCTTAATTACAATGCTCGGAAAAGTGAGATAATGGTATTCAAAGCGGGAGTAAAATCGTACGCAATACCTAAGGTTACATTAGCTGGAAAAATACTAAATGTTGTAACGCAGTTCAAGTATTTGGGGCACTGGCTAACTGAAGATATGAAAGACGATAGGGATATTGATAGGGAACGGAGGTCATTGGCTGTACGTAGTAATATGTTGGCCCGAAGGTTTGCACGATGTACTCCAAACGTGAAAAAGACGCTGTTCACAGCTTACTGTCAATCGTTTTATACGTGCAGCCTTTGGGTTGACTATACAAAGCGGGCATACAGTGATCTCCGGGTCCAGTATAATAATGGGTTTAGGGTGCTGATGGGGCTGCCTCGCTACTGCAGTGCTTCTGGCATGTTTGCGATGGCTCATATAGATGGATTCCACGCCATAATTCGCAAAAGATGCGCCTCACTTCTGTGCAGATGGCGAGGCAGCTCCAACATTATTCTAAATAACTAAAATAACTATATACCTACTTTCATTACCTACTTAACTATTTCATTTTATTATTAAATTAATAGTAATTATTTATTAAAGTATTGTATATTATATCGTGGAATCAAATTATCTTACCTATATAAATCATTTATAATATGCCATTCTTACTAAAAAAAGAAAAAATTGTCAATTAAATAATATGATTAAATTATGTCAGATTACATCAAATAAGGATTAATATTAATTCATAACTATTCATATAGTTTCGATCCTGGATTAACAGATGATACTTTTTATCATCATCGTCCTAACTTTTATAATTGTCTAGGCGGGTGAATCCGTGAGGTGCAGCTAATCATACGATTAGCTGATCCGTGAGGTGCATATCTCTATGCACCTCTCATATAGGTAAAATCGTATATATACTGGTGTCATCCTTATTGTTGTTGGCTAAAACTTATTGTGGCAACTTACACATAACTACACCTACATGAGAAAAGGGTTAGAAGATGATGATGTGAGTAAAGGTCGAAGATGGTAAAACGACGTCCCTTCAAAGCCAAGTCCTAGACTAAGTCTACAATATATGTTACTAATATTTACTTACTAAATTAGTTACCCGTCCCCGTGGAGTTCCGCGCTCGAATGTTACCTGCGAGAGTCCTATGAGGGGAATAATCAGAATAATCAGAATAATCAATTTATTGGTAAGAGTATTACAAGTCAATCAGTATTAAAAATGTGAGAATTATTATTATAGCTAATTATAACAATAATTGAAATTACATGTAGTTTAAATTACAATAATGTATTAAACAATGATTAATTGAAGTTAAATAAATTAGAAATAAATAAATACTTAACATATTATTCTATGTTATTTATTGCACATATTCGTCAACACTGAGCCACGATTTAAGACTGCGCTTAAATGAAGAGAGGCTAGGTGCTGTGACTATATGATTCGGTAGCTTGTTATATAACGCGGGTCCCAGCACGTGCGTTAGTCTGTCTGACTTAGCCAGTCTGTGAGATACCGTAGCTAACTTGCCAGCCCCGCGGGTATTGTAGCATCGCGTGTGGTGATCACCGCGCGTCTTGAATCGCTCCAGGTTCTGCCTAACATACATCACTACCTGGAGTATGACAATGGAAGGCAGCGTAAGGATCTGGAGCGATACAAAGAATTGTCGCGCCGGCGTGTCCCACTCTGTCCTTGCGATGGCCCTCACAGCACGTTTCTGCATGAGAAAGACGCGCTCCCGATCAGCAGCGCGTCCCCACAGCTCTGCGCCGTACTGGAGAAGCGAGTGAACGGTCGCGAAATAACAAGTGCGGACCACGTCGGCAGACACCACGCGCGATAGCCTGCTTAGCCTGGGACTAAGGGTAAAATACCAGAAGATGAGCAGCAGCGCCCTGTCAGGAACTGCTATCTTAAAAACTGTGTCTGTCCCCTAAGTCCCTTGCCAAGAGTGAGGATTATGGCAGGTACCCCTCCATCATGGGGAGTCAATCTGTTACACTACAGTACAGTACTTACTAGATAGGTAGAATCTTTTCATTGCATCTGCAAAACTATGTCTACGATACTATGCGCAGTTACATTCACAGTGCCTATACTTAACTCTTAGATAATTAACCCATCTTTTTAACTTACCTATATATCTTCTGTCCCAAGTCACGTAATATAGTATTATAGTACCAAGGTCACGAGACCTACAAACCTTCACCAATATACATGAAATGCCCTCATTCAGCTAAGCTAATGCTTACTTCATATCGTATGGAGGCAGATTCCTAAGTGGCGCGGCGACAGTGTCTGCCCTTGCGCCATTAATAAACACGCAGCATGCATACTTATGACCCGCTTTGAACTCATCCATATCTAACCAGCATATTGGAAGTCATAGCAAATTATGATAAAATTGAGAGCAACTGTAAATTTATTTATCTACTCGTAATGCAATGTATTAGAATAATAAAACTAGTTAACCGACAAACGTTGTTTTGCCGTATAAGCAAATAAAAATTATAAAAAAGTTTAATATACCTATTTGGAAAATAGTTTACGTAGTATTCTCAGACCTGCTAAATGTACACACAAAATCTCATAGAAATCGGTCAAGCATTTCGGAGTTTTGTTACAAACACCGTGACACGAGAATTTTATAAAATAGAATACCTATAAGGACAAAGCAAGCGAATATTTTTCTACAAAATCTGTATATAGCAAGATAGCAGATAAGCGCGGGTATCTTAGGTAGGTACAGGTAATCTTAGGAACAGATCTAGTCCAGACATAACCTAATAGGCTAATAAAAATATAAATAGATGGCTCTGGATTTGACTCCCAACCAAACTCGCTGGTAAAAACTGGCTTTTTGTATTTATCGTCTTCCCTTGTTATCTACCCGTTCATACTTGGGTAGGTATTTATGTTTTGATTTCAGAGGGATTGGTGAGGATGCTAAATTAGGATGCACCCTCTAGGGTGCTTCCTAATTTAGCCTCTCTTTCAAATGATGCATAGATCATTGTGGATGACACATCCTCCGACGAAGCAAGCAAGTATTACGTAAGTACTCGTAATACTAATCATCGGCATGGGGAAGACACTTGAGTTATACATTGTAAATCTTAACTTAAATCTCGTATACAACTGTCCATGGTTAGATTAAACAGCAACGGTGATGATTCATATTATTTCTAACACTTTCTTCAACTAATCAATAACCCTTCTAATATATATACGCAAACGCTGGAATTCTAATAGAGAGATGTCAGAGCTCCATCGCTTAAGCATGACAAGAAAAGATCATAACCGTATACTATGCCATAGCCTGGCGATATCCCACTAGTGCATCTCATATTGATATCATCATTAGCTTACCGATTTCTTTCACAACTTTAGCACACATTTGCAGTTGCTGAGTATCTCATTAGTCGCTATAGGTGAAAGTTTCGGTTAAATAGTGGGCATTTTTCGTATACCGCAAAGTGCGCGTGTTTTTCTTGAAAAACATGAAAGAAACTTTGTTTCCGCGTATACTTACTTTTTTGTATACGAAACTTTGTTCTGTAAAGCAACAATATTTTTGCTCTCCATGGCTCTAATCAAAACATCTGCACATTTTCCTCGCTTGGGTAGTGTGGAGGAGTGGGGTGCGGACTATTTTTTTATTTATTATTACCTGTAATTTGGACCCGTACTATTTTCACAGATTTATTCTCAATTTACAGACTGTGAAGTTAGAAACATCAGAGTTGCAACTTCTCAAACAATTATATACTTTTTAATCATACTATTTAATCATACATTTTAATTATACCTATACTTAAAAAGGGCGAGTTGGGCTTTGCTCTTTTAGGGTTCCGCATGACGACAGTCCGTAAAAGAATCAAAATGTTTTTTGATTTTGATCAGACCTTCAAAATTAAAATAAAGGAAAGATTAAAATAAAAGAAAATCGAATAGAAGAAAATATATAACGTAAAATGTCCCGAAGTCCGAAAATATCAGATCACTTCTATTGGAGCCCCCTGAAAAATAGTTTCTTTGAATTTCTTGCCAAATAATCGTTGATGGGTCGAAATACAATATCTAAATTTCAGGTTTGAGATTTTTTATAGCTTTTTCATCACTATCTCACCTGGCTCTTTTTATTCTCTATGACCAATATAACGCATTATCTCCTTGGAAACATCGTATTTTTTTCTAATGATATATTTTGTACGTCATTAGGTATATTACAATCTAGCCAACAATACGGACTAATGAGTAATTTTAGCTTGACTTAAACTGCTAAATAGAGTATAGTGAAGAATGTGTCCATTAACACCTTTTTTTTATTAACGTGTAAAAAATGCATTTACGCATTACCGTCCACCCAGGGGAAGGTGGCCGGGATATGTCGGGCTCGACACCAACTACTCCCACAGCAGCAAGTGCCCCTACCGACTAAATAACACACGGTGTTCCAACTCTACCGCTTCTAGGCGGGCCGTAGGGACGCTTTAGCTCTCAACCTCGAACCCGCCACGGCTGTCCGTTTCTGGACCCCTCCTGGGGTGCTACCCCTCACGACACACCAGAACACATGGCACGTCGCAATTACACCTATCTTATTGTCTCTATTATATTAAGTAAGGGGAAGACATTATTTGTTCTTGTGTTCTTTATATGTAGCACTTCACTTCAATTCACTATACTTATCACTGTCACTCGACTAAACTAACTCAAAAGGTTTATCCTTTTTTGCCTTCTCACTATGTATGTGTTGTCAAGGAGATAGATTGCCTCAACATTCCCGTGGTGGTGATGTCTATGTTCGCGAGCTTCTGCTTGTTTTTTTTGTTTATCCATAACGACATCCATTTCAGGTCTGTGAGGTCGACAGTTCTAATGTACCATGGTGAATTGGAAAGATCGTGAAATTGTAGTTATTCTGCATGCCACCTCAACGTCCTTTATATTCTGTGCCTCATCCTTGAGGGCACTTTACGAACACGTTAGGATTTCGAGTTGTCACAATAATGCGGCTCAATAACAACAACTTCTTCGGTGTGGCCTCTAAATTTAAATGTAAAATGCAAAAGTTCCCTTAATATAATGCTCGCCTAGCTACTTTATTAAAGTAGAAAATCTATCGCCAAGCATCTAACAGTGTGTTCAGGCAGCTGCCCTCGAGAACCTTCTCATTCCATAACATTTTTAGGTCTGATGAAACTTTGAAATCACATCGTCACTTAAAAAGGAATAGGAGCCTAATATATTACAGAGGCATGTTCGGGTATATAGGATGGTAAAATCTGAAGGGAAACGATTTTCAATTCTTAAGATAGGTAGGTACATTATTTAACTCAACGGAAACATTCCTGTTTAAAAAAAACTGCATTTACAATTTATTGAAAATCCAACATGCTAGAAATTACAAAATCAACACTGTGTTTTGTACAATTAGTCGACACAGTCAATTTTAAAGATACAATTTCTACAAGATACATAAAGTCTTACACTCATCTGTCCATAAACTTATATACCTACTGCTCAAAACAGTTATAGGGGAATAAGATTTTGACCCTTTTTTATTTTATTATAGTTAAACTACAATTAGGTTTGAATTAATTTTATACATTGGTACTTACATTGGTAGTCCAATTAGTTCTATCGCATCTTATCACCTATTTGTCTAGCTTATCTATTTGCCCAGAAAAATTAATAACAGTTTAAATGTTGGACCTGCGCTGTTTCTTATATGAATAACTAGCTTATAGCTATCGAGCAAAAACATTAACCTCTTTTTGCGCAGTTGGATAAAAACTATCCTATGTTTTTTCCCGGGTCTCAAACTATTTCCCTACCAAATTTCATTCAAATCGGTCCAGTAGTTTTGGCGTGAAAGCGTAACAGACAGACAGACAGAGTTACTTTCGCATTTATAATATTAGTACTGATAGCAGTCCCATGTTTAAATTGAAATCTATCAATGTAAATTATCATGCAATGTTTTTGAATGTTAGTCATAAGAAAATAACCAATAACGTGTCATTTACTTGTTGAAAGTGAGCAGTTCTAGTCGAGATAATATTGATAAATTTTGGTGGTAGGACATTTTGCGAATACCCGCATGGCTAGCTACCACCTCAAGTAGAAAATCGGCAGCTGCCCTTGAGAGCCAGTAATTCTAGATTAGCCTGAACAGCATCTTCGACCACATCATCACTTACCATTAGGTGAGATAGTGGTCAAAGGCTATCCTTTCAGGAATAAAAAAGCCCCTGTGTACTAAATAAATTGCTCAAAACCATTAGGGCACCAAAAATTTTAAGTAGAACTAAACTCGTTGCTTAATATTTTAATTATAACTGGTCACAAAATTATATAGAGTGGTCGAAGATATTACTAAACAAAAAAACATCGGCGTTTTTGTTAGTAGGAGTTCTCAATAAAGTGGCCACGAGTCTATAAACACAAAAACAAAGTAACGCCATGCCATTGAATTTTTATAAAGTTCTTATCAAAGACAACATAATTTAAGTTTAACTTCAATTTAAGTAATAGAGATTGACGTGAGTCTTTTGAATATTGTTATTCATTAAAGCGACTCAGTTTTAGTCATAATGCCAGGCCTGACTGAATTGAATGCCTCCCGTACCGTGCTATCGCTTTGCTTGAAGAGGGTCGAGCTTTGCGTTATTTAAGAAATTAAATAGGATTAGTCGGTTCTGTTATCTACAGACATTGGAAGCGACTCGTACCAGACGGTAAAAAATAAGTTGAGGGAAGGCAATTCGAGATCACGCTGCGCCGACCACTTCGCACACTAGTTAAATATCAGGACTTCAGGCTACAAGCGAACTCCTATACTTAGCCAAAAAACAGCACAGGTAAATATAATGGTCAAGTGTACACACAAAATCTCATAGAAATCGGTCAAGCATTTCGGAGAAGTTTTGTTACAAACACCGTGACACGAGAATTTTATAAAATAGAATATAAGGACAAAGCAAGCGAATATTTTTCTACAAAATCTGTATATAGCAAGATAGCAGATAAGCGCGGGTATCTTAGGTAGGTACAGGTAATCTTAGGAACAGATCTAGTCCAGACATAACCTAATAGGCTAATAAAAATATAAATAGATGGCTCTGGATTTGACTCCCAACCAAACTCGCTGGTAAAAACTGGCTTTTTGTATTTATCGTCTTCCCTTGTTATCTACCCGTTCCTACTTGGGTAGGTATATATCTTGGGTAGGTATACGCGTTAAGCACTGATTTCAGAGGGATTGGTGAGGCTGTAGAGGGTGCATCCTAATTTAGCCTCTCTTTCAAATGATGCATAGTATTGTGGATAACACGTCCTCCGATGAAGCAAGCAAGTATTACGTAAGTACTCGTAATACTAATCATCGGCATGGGGAAGACACTTCAGTTATACATTGTAAATCTTAACTTAAATCTCGCATACAACTGTCCATGGTTAGATTACGGCACGGTGATGATACATATTATTTCTAACACTTTCTTCAACTAATCAATAACCCTTCTAATATATATATACGCAAACGCTGGACTTCTGATAGAGAGATGTCAGAGCTCCATCGCTTAAGCATTACAAGAAAAGATCATAACCGTATACTATGCCATAGCCTGGCGATATCCCACTAGTGCATCTCATATTGATATCATCATTAGCTTATCGATTTCTTTCACAACTTTAGCACACATTTGCAGTTGCTGAGTATCTCATTAGTCGCTATAGGTGAAAGTTTCTGTTAAATAGTGGGCATTTTTCGTATACCGCAAAGTGCGCGTGTTTTTCTTGAAAAACATGAAAGAAACTTTGTTTCCGCGTATACTTACTTTTTTGTATACGAAACTTTGTTCTATGAAGCAACAATGTTTTTGCTCTCCTTGGCTCTAATCAAAACATCTGCACATTTTCCTCGCTTGGGTAGTGTGGAGGAGTGGGGTGAGGACTATTTTTTTATTTATTATTACCTGTAATTTGGACCCGTACTATTTTCACAGTTGCTCAATTTACAGACTTTGTGAAGTTAGAAACATCAGAGTTGCAACTTCTCAAACAATTATATACTATTTAATTATATATTTTAATTATATTGGTACTTAAAAAGGGCGAGTTGGGCTTTGCTCTTTTAGGGTTCCGCATTACGACAGCCCGCAAAAGAATCAAAATATTTTTTTGATTTTGATCAGAGCTTCAAAAATAAAATAAAGGAAAGATTGAAATAAAAGAAAATCGAATAGAAGAAAATATAATAACGTAAAATGTCCCGAAGTCCGAAAATATCAGATTACTTCTATTGGAGCCCCCTGAAAAATAGTTTCTTTGAATTTCTTGCCAAATAATCGTTGATGGGTCGAAAAATAATAACTAAATTTCAGGTTTGAGTTTTTTTTTATAGCTTTTTCATCACTATCTCACCTGGGTCCTTTTATTCTCTATGACCAATATAACGCGCCACGTTATGTTATGTCCTTGGAAACATCGTCATTAGGTATAATTACAATCTAGCCAACAATACGGACTAATGAGTAATTTTAGCTTGACTTAAACTGCTAAACAGAGTATAGTGAAGAATGTGTCCATTAACTCCATTTTTTTATTTACGTGTAAAAAATGCATTAACGCATTCCCGGCCACCTTCCCCGTGGTGGACGGGTCGATATATCGGACGATATAAGGGTGATATGTCGGACTCGACACCAACTACTCCCACAGCAGCAAGTGCCCCTACCGACTAAATAACACACGGTGTTCCAACTCTACCGCTTCTTGGCGGGCCGCAGGGACGCTGTAGCTCTCAACCACGAACCCGCCACGGTTGCACGGTTGCCACGGACCCCTCCTTGGGGGCTACCCCTCACGACGCACCAGAACATATGGCACATCGCAATAACACCTATCTTATTATCTCTATGAAGGGGAAGACACTATGTGTTCTTGTGTTCTTTATATGTAGCACTTTACTTCACTTCACTATACTTATCACTGTCACTCGACTACACTAACTCAAAAGGTTTATCCTTTTTTGCCTTCTCACTATGTCTGTGTTGTCAAGGAGATGGATTGCCTCAACATTCCCGTGGTGGTGATGTCTATGTTCGTGAGCTTCTGCGTGTTTTTTTTTGTTTATCCACAACGACATCCATTTTCAGGTCTGTGAGGTCGACAGTTCTAATGTACCGTGGTGAATTGGAAAGATCGTGAAATTGTATTTATTCTGCATGCCACCTCAACGTCCTTTTTATTCTGTGCCTCATCTTTGAGGGCACTTTACGAACACGTTAGGATTTCGAGTTGTCACAATAATGCGGCTCAATAACAACAACTTCTTCGGTGTGGCCTCTAAATTTAAATGTAAAATGCAAAAGTTCCCTTAATATAATGCTCGCCTAGCTACTTTATTAAAGTAGAAAATCTATCGCCAAGCATCTAACAGTGTGTTCAGGCAGCTGCCCTTGAGAACCTTCTCATTCCATAACATTTTTAGGTCTGATGAAACTTTGAAATCACATCGTCACTTAAAAAGGAATAGGAGCCTAATATATTACAGAGGCATGTTCGGGTATATAGGATGGTAAAATCTGAAGGGAAACGACTTTCAATTCTTAAGATAGGTAGGTACATTATTTAACTCAACGGAAACATTCCTGTTTAAAAAAAACTGCATTTACAATTTATTGAAAATCCAACATGCTAGAAATTACAAAATCAACACTGTGTTTTGTACAATTAGTCGACACAGTCAATTTTAAAGATACAATTTCTACAAGATACATAAAGTCTTACACTCATCTGTCGTATCCATAAACTTATATACCTACTGCTCAAAACAGTTATAGGGGAATAAGATTTTGACCCTTTTTTATTTTATTATAGTTAAACTACAATTAGGTTTGAATTAATTTTATACATTGGTACCTACTTACATTGGTAGTCCAATTAGTTCTATCGCATCTTATCACCTATTTGTCTAGCTTATCTATTTGCCCAGAAAAATTAATAACAGTTCAAATGTTGGACCTGCGCTGTTTCTTATATGAAAAAGTAGCTTCCCGGGCGCGGCTCCGCCCGCGCGTATGTCGGCTACGCGCAAAGACATCAACCTCTTTTTGCACAGTTGGATAAAAACTATCCTATGTTTTTTCCCGGGTCTCAAACTATTTCCATACCAAATTTCATTCAAATCGGTCCAGTAGTTTTGGCGTGAAAGCGTAATAGACAGACAGACAGAGTTACTTTCGCATTTATAATATTATATATAGTACTGATAGCAGTCCCATGTTTAAATTGAAACCTATCAATGTAAATTATCATGCAATGTCTTTGAATGTTAGTCACAAGAAAATTACCTATAACGTGTCATATTATTTACTTGTTGAAAGTGAGCAGTTCTAGTCGAGAAAGTCTTATACCCTTCAGGTCCCAGCAGCTCAATCCAAGATGTTCCTGACACCGGACTTTTGGCCTGCAGAGTCAACCTGTCACGGAAATATAAAATTTATGATATATATATTTTAGATTAAGGTATTTATGTTCTATGGGTCCGTACATTTTTAAATTTATTTTTTATGCTGTTACCTGAAATAAAGATTTATTATTAATATTGATAAATTTTGGTGGTAGGACATTTTGCGAATAACCGCATGGCTAGCTACCACCACAAGTAGAAAATCTGTCGCCAAGCAGCTAAGGGTGTGTTCCGGCAGTTGCCTTTGAGAGCCAGTAATTCTAGATTAGCCTGAACAGCATGTTCGACCACATCATCACTTACCATTAGGTGAGATAGTGGTCAAAGGCTAAACTATCAGGAATAAAAAAAGCCCCTGTGTACTAAATAAACTGCTAAAACCATTAGGGCACCAAAAATTTCAAGTAGAAACAAACTCGTTGCTTAATATTTTAATTTTACTGGTCACTAAATTATATAGAGTCCTCGAAGAAATTACTAAACAAAACAACATCGGCGTTTTTATTAGTAGGAGTTCTCAATAAAGTTGCCACGAGTCTATAAACACAAAAACAAAGTGACGCCATGCCATTGAATTTTTATAAATTTCTTATTAAAGACAACACAATTTAAGTTTAACTTCAATTTAAGTAATAGAGATTGACGTGAGTCTTTTGAATATTGTTATTCATTAAAGCGACTCAGTTTTAGTCATAATGCCAGGCCTGACTGAATTGAATGCCTCCCGTACCGTGCTATCGCTTTGCTTGAAGAGGGTCGAGCTTTGCGTTATTTAAGAAATTAAATAGGATTAGTCGGTTCTGTTATCTACAGACATTGGAAGCGACTCCTACCAGACGGTAAAAATAGGTTGAGGGAAGGCAATTCGAGATCACGCCGCGCCGACCACTTCACACACTAGTTAAATATCAGGACTTCAGGCTGCAAGCGAACTCCTATACTTATCAAAAAAACAGCACAGGTAAATATAATGGTCAAGAACTTTGAGAGTATCATTCCTAACAACTACAGGTACGGGTGCAACATAGACGTAAAACAGTTTTAGTCTTGCCCATGTTCATTTTAAGACCTACCTACCTGCTGGATATCTCATCTGAGGTCGCTGAGCAACGTATTGAGCTGCTCAAGAGACCCTGTTATAATGACTATGTGTTAGTGCCAATTCATGAGCTTAAAAACTTCCTCCATTGTACTATTGAACTGTTTCGGAGAAATAACGTCCCGTCTCACGCCTCGTTGCACTAGTATTGGCTCCATTCTCTTGTCCTGTAGTCGAATTAATATAGTGGCGTTTCTAGACAATCACTAGGGCACTTCGATATACCTACCATTAGCCAGTTTGGCATCGCTGAAGAGGCTACGGTACCGCTCAGATTCCCAGAATAGAAAGAACCAGTCTCATAGCTTTCAGAATTTGCAAGTTGAAGTGGCAATGGCAAGCCACATTGCTTAACGAATCGATAACCGATGGAAAAGAAAGGTTTTCAAGTGGTTACCACAATACACAAGACAGAGTTGGTAGACTGACGACATCGTCAAAGTTACCGGTAGCCAATTGTTGCAAGTGGCTATTATTGCCGTCCATAATGGTATTGTATGGGGCGACGACCATTTTTCATCAGTAGACGTCTTTCAGCTAGTGATGATGATAAAAAGTATTAAGGGTTTCTGACAATGAATTCAAATGGTTTATAATAAGCCAAAAGAAATTTAAGGGATGTTTATCCGTTGTTCGACTACGTTTTAACGATAGCATGAACAAAAGGCGTGCAAAAAACACGTTTCTGGATTGATCTGGGCACTCCTTTACAATAAACGTGACCTCTTTATTTTTTTACGATTTGTTAGATTAAGATTGGAATCAGAAGTAAGAACAACCCAGTTATTATGATATAAAAATCTGCTTTCCTAGTAAATTTCGTAAGATACTTACGTCTCATCATATTATATCATTCATACGTAATTCCCAGTTGTCACCACTGGGGACACTGAAGGTGGTGAGAACTGGGAATTACCCCTTCAGAAGACTTTACGAGGTGAAAACAGTTTTCATACATTATGCCTATTCTCTTTTATAATATTATAAAATTTTTTTGTTTATTCGTTACAAACAAATATACAAATCTTTCCGCGTTATAATATTAGTATAGTTGAATAATTATTACCTACAACAATTTTATAAATAAATTTTGATTTTAAAATCTATTCAAAACCGTATAACCCGTCTCTGAGCATTTTCGGTGCATATGTTATAATAAATTATTTATAAATTTTCTATTACCTATTATTAATTTTATCTTTAATATGCATAACTGTATCGACTAGCGGAGTAAAATACGAGTTTATAAATATGTTATAAATATTTCCTTTGCTTTGATTGCATTTTTATTTGAAATGTGTTAAGCAATATTTAACCTGAGAACTAACTAAAGATAGCCACCTATACGAATATATTATTACAAGCGACGCTTAGGTACAGCGATTGATTATTGAATTTCAATCAATTTTACCTTAACTAAGTAGTCATGCCATTGTAAAGAGAAAACAATAAGTACCGAGCCACCGCGATTACTCAGTAATTAGTACAAATTAGCTACTTATTCGAATCCAGGACTTTGTTTTAGTCTGCCAGTAATTCATTACTTAATTGCAACAATGGATATTACAGCAGTAAATTGTAGTCAGTAATTAAGTAAATTAATGCTACACCGACCCGACAATGTCTGCGAGAAATTATGTACCTAATTATAATGGTTAAACGCTTAGATGCCGGTGAATTGCTAGTTTCAGTAATAAATAAAACAATGATTCCGCCATCGCATTCCCTTTATTGTATGAAAACATACTAATAAATTTCATAGATAACGTAAGAAAATAAATCTATGGTTAACACGATGTTTACATATAGGTAAAGTTAGCTCGATTTGTAAATAGAAATGTACATTTTCATAACAACGAATGCGACCTATCATCTAATTAAAAGAAAAGGAAGATGTAAAATGGCGCCACCGATTTTCTTTCAGATGTTGTTTTGATTCTTAACTAAAGTGGAAAGTGATACATGCTGCTCGTAACGATCTGCTTAACCAAAACACAAACATTCCAGCAGACTTAAACTATTTAACGTAAAATATAATATAATCATCAAAACTCCCGATTACACAATTCTTTTAGAACAAAAACATTCAGCGCGCTTCGCACGGCGCGGTTGACAATATTCTTTCGCTGGAGACGGCGGCGGGGGCGCGACTATTTAATGAGACCCTTGGCCTTGAAGAGGTCACGCATGAGGCCCTTCAAGTAGCGGATCTCGCGTTGGAGGTCCGAGCACTGGTCGGCGAGGCCGTCGTGCTTCTGGCGCAGCTTCTGCTCCTCGGTGAGCAAGACTTCGATCTCGGCCTTTTTCTTCTGGCGGTAACGCGTGGCCGCGTTCTTGTTCTGCTCCTTCTTGCGGGAGCGGCGGTCGTCGTGTGAGCGCGCGTACGGCTTGGCGCGATGGCGAGTCTCGGGGGAGGCCCACTCCTCTCCGTCCGAGGAGCGTGGCGAGGAGGGCGGCGAAGAGCGCGGCGAGGCGCTGCCACTGCCGCTACCACTGCTGCTACCGCCCGGCCCAGGGGACACGAGCTGCGCGGCCCGATGACGCACCAGCTCCTCTACAGACGCGAGCTCCGAGTCGTACTGCCAAGGCTCGCCCGCTCCGTACGGCAGGACCACTGGTGGCGGCGGCAAAGGCGGCGCGACTGCAGCGGCCGCGTGTTGCGCGTAGCTGAGCAGCAGCTGCGTGGCTGGACCGGGCGGGGACTGCGGCGGCGTGAGGTGCGTCAGCTCGACCGCGTCGTACACGTTCTCAAACTCGCGTAGTAGTTCCTCGGTAGGCTGAGGGCCGGGGAACGCGACCGGCACTGCTACGGGCACTGCCGTCGGCGCAACGGGCGAAGCGCGCTCTACGCATGGAGGGATGGCGTCGAAGATGGGCAGCTCCACCTTCTCCTCCAGCCAGTTGGAGAAGATGTTTTCTGTAACAGATTAACACTTCTGTTAGAAATAATAACACAAAATTGGAAGGTTTTTTTCACGATACAAATTCAATGTAGCTTTCGAGGTGCAAGGGCCCGTGGTCCCACTACTTTTTCCCATTGGTGAGTCCACGGTATACCACCATGAAGCCAGTTTTAACGAGCTACGTTTATTTTATTAACATATGCATCTTGCTTATTGATGAATATTTATTCGATCGTTACCTACACGAGTTTCAGAGCGAGATCTCATTCATTATAATTTATTCATAAAATACACGTTTTATGGAAAATTTCCAAGAATTATTAAAATAAGCAAATTATGTTTTTTTATTGTTTATCCACCGAGGTGGCATTGACTGTAAGCGGAGTAGAGGTAGATCCCCTGTCTGAGCTGGGCTAGATAAACAATATCTCATGTTGCACGCAGCCGCAAGCTCGCGCCAGCACGATAGCGTTCGATTGTCGAAGAAAATTTGACCCAAGCAAGAACTTATATTTCACGAAGGAAAATAGTGAAATATAAGTCGTTGCCTTAATCAGGTTATTCAGTTATCTATTTAGAAATTATGTTACATATAAATTCGGACTTAGTCGTCGATATTATGACAGCATTGAGACAACGACGAGCTTTAATCAACGATCAATTGAATATAAATTGGTTAGACCGTTCGTTGTAGCGGAGAAATTGTTTCTTAAAACGAACACATTAACCATTGCGTTGAAGACTGAACATAAATTTTTTTCGTGGATAATGTTCACTGTAAACGCAGGTAATAGTTGCTTATATAGTTCAGTATCCTAAAAACGGACAAGTGCGAGTCGAACGTCGCTCTGTGATTCATAGCAGCACCCATGAAAAATTCGCACGTCCGTTTTCAATATGTGCGACGACGTATGATTAAAATTTTACATTAAAATGCTGTTTTAATTTTGGTGTTCATTTACTATTTTTGGGGTAACAATTATTTATTGGGAGTAATTTTGCCTAAATAGGATAGCGAGATGTTAAAATTTTGGTTATAAGTTTTCATTAAAATGCAGGTTTAATTTTGGTGATCGTGGAGGTGGTAAGTTAAACATAAGCCGTACAAAATATACCGAAATGACAGTAATTAAATCGCCATAGTTTTCAAACTCGATGAAATTTTTTGGGACTTGATTATGGATCGTAGTAAACGCTTATACTACTATATTTGATTGTAAATATGTATGTATGTATGTTAATTATTCTATGCTACGACTAGGTACTAAAGGTTTCAGTTAAAACTTAAGGAGCTATAACATAACTGTTCTTAAGAAACTTCTAGACGCAGCTTCCGCGTGCTATATAAAATTAAAATAACTTTAGTTCAAAACAAAGTTGATATTTAAAAGCAGATTGACAACACGTATCAGCACGTAGCCCGATTGGCTGCAGCGACGTGACCTCTGATAAACCTGCAATCACCGTTCGGTCACAGTGCTACATCTACGCGCCCGCTCTCGATACTGAATCACTTATTAAGTACACGTAGTCGATCTTTACAATGTCATAATTAAACCAGCTAAAGTCAACGACTTGTCAACATTCGGAAAATTCCATCCAAAAAAGTAAGATAAAACCTGCCAGAGCACCATTTGTATGAGTTGATTGCGTTGAGCTTTAATAGGAACACAGTAAAGACTATATTGGAATGATTTGATAATGTTTAGTGTGTTAACGAGGCCACAAATTTTCAAAAGACTTCCTACCGCTAAGTGGATGTCATTGACGACGAAGGGAAATCAAGTGAAGCTTAAAAAAGAAACAGTGCGTGGTCAAGGTGATGAAAGGAAAAATAATGTTTTGACACGTTCGTGAAACGTGGTACGATAAATAGTTATCCACCATTCGAAAGGCATACCGGTAGGCCATAATATTGGTATCAATAAAGTAGGAATGAATACAAGTGGTCAATGTGTCGCTTTAATGATTGGGCGAGTAGCCAGCGAGGCCGTCTTGTGCGCGAACTGGTTTATCAAACTGCTACGGTGCAAGTCACGAGAACTTCAATAATAAACAATAAGTGAAAATACCACTGGAACTTCATGTTTGACAGTATTATTTTATGTTATACACACTATCTTTAGCTTTCTATCATGCGCTATTAAATAAAGATAAGATGTATACCCTGGATCGAATAAAATCGCCTACTCTTATGACTTTAACTACAATCTAAGCAGAATATGCAAAATAAAACAAAGTAATGAGAATTCTTGCGTGTGTCGATAAAATGCTAAATAAGCTAAGCTTGCTAAAACCGACTAATACTTGCATAATTTGCTAATGTCGTATTAAGAATATTTATGTCAACATGAGAATATATTTATGATGATTGTCTTATATTGGTCATCCGTGTTGGCTGCCCGTAGAACCTTATAATGCTAATGACGTTATCAGTGGCTGGAGAATTGGAACATGGATAGTAGGCCAGCAGTAAACAAGTTTGTTGCGCAGTAAAATTATCGCTCCTAAAAGCATATGCCGTATCCAGTTACCGATATAAAGCGAGCGGTCATTCGATAACAAAATAAATACTACGTATTGTAAAATATATATCTACATATAAACAAAGGCTTCAAAATATTTGTTAACGGGTACAATACCAATTTTTATGCGATTAATAAGTGAAGCGAGAAGTAGAGCACGCGAGCCTTGATAGCCTTTCCGCTACAATGACTTTCAATAAGCCGACCAAAACAAACAATGCCAAATACTAGGAACGTGGTAAAGACTGGTTCCAACATACCAATATACATATCAGCCAGTGCCATCACGAAGTCCAAATATATTCTAGAGAGACCGCTTCACAAATCCAGCAAAAATGTCTTTTTAATGTCCTTACTGCTACAATACAGTTCTTAACTTTAGAGATTACAAAGGCAGTGGTATCCTATACGTGGTGTCCTCGTGGGGCGAGCGATGGTCGTCGGGGGAAGCTCAGGAGGCAGGCTTCTGAGTCTAACGTCTTTTGACGAGTTTTTGTGAATTGAAAATGATCTCTTTATTCCAAATGCAACGATAGTGGCACTTCATTCTAACGGCGTCCAGGAGGAGCATCGACGACGGCGGCAGACATAGAGTGTGATGCGAGCGCAACCGCCCGGGACACGCTCCTCGAATCGAATTTATTGTCACGGGTTTGGGTAAAATGCAATCACCAGTATACGCGGCGCTACGCGGTTCGGGACTGAGCGCGCGCATTGCCTCTCCGCATGCTCGCGCCGCAGACGCCTTTCCCCCCTTCCGCGACACTTCACCACTCAGCGATCTACGGATAAATACCCTGCGCTGAAGGTGCATGCAGACATTCACATTGCCACATCGCCAAACAACGCTACGATCTCAGCATTGCGTCCTACACAAATGTCTACTGCGAATAACAGTGTATTAATATGATCGTAGTATTAACGCTCCACGTGCTTGATAACGTCAACTTAGCTAATGTTATTCCCCCTATACACTATTAGTCGATAACTAAATTATATTCTGTATTTAATATCCTTCATTGGAAATAGCCGTATAACAACATTGAGGAAAATAGCAAATATGAGAAATGCGCATCGAATGCAACGAATAATACAAATGTACCTCATATATAGTGAATGACGACGGCCTTCACGGTTAATCACTCAATATAAAATTAAAACGGTACGGCGGAACAGTTAAAGAGTGAAACTGATTTAGCGCGATTAAACTGATACGCGTAGGAAAAAAACGTGTACACTTATTTAATCACGGTATCGTGCAGATGATTGAATCGCGAGCAGACTGGCCTATCCATATATATGTAATGGATGAAAATTATAACTCAAATGTATATAATAGTATAATTTTTAAGAGTTTTTGATGATATTTATGTAAGTAATGTGTAATTAACAACTGAAATAAATAGGTATTTTTATCAAGAAACCCTTCAATATATTTATTTCATTTTCAATGATAAGTGTTGCTATTGAAATATTGTTATACAAACTACAGACCCGTCGTCTTATTTAACTCCAGTTATAGCCCTCGCTTGTGTCGCTATGTGAGATTTATCAAACAAATTATTGTTGCCATTCGGATTAAAAATAATACCTACTGAAGCGTCGAAACTTCGTAATTAACACGTCAAAATTTATCTAATAAGTCTAATAACCCAATATAAAATGCAGAGCGGTACTCTTAAACTACTTTAACCAAACATGGTAGGGCATGCATGGTGATAGGGCATTTTGCGAATGCCCGCCTGGCTAGCTACGACCTTCAAGTAGAAAATCTGTCGCCAAGCAACTAACAGCGTGTTCCGGTAGCTGTCCTTGAGAGCCAGTAATTCTAGGTTAGCATGAACAACACCTTCGACCACATCATCAGGTGAGGTAGTGGTCTAAGGCCCTACAAAGCATAAAAAAAAATTATACATTCCAGTTCCACTTCAAAGTTCAATACAAACAAAACGTTATGGTAAAGTTCATAGAACTTTGTGAATAAGGTAATTAAATAAACAAATGAAAGGGAGACTTCGGGAATCATTAGCCCTAATTGATACGAATTAAATGAGCCCCAGCGCGATTGATATCCCGCTCGGGGTTTAACATTTTTCCTTTCGTGGTGTTTTTGTAAACGATTGATGTTATAATTAATTTAAGACTTTCCTTTAATTTTGTCGTCACGATCTCAGTAAATATTTTCTTCAGATACGACCTTTAAAAAATTGATTTCTTCCAAAGTTTATCATGAGATCAGCCTCTATTTTCGATGATAATATTGTAATATTATCATCGAAAATAGTGTAATTTTAATCGAGTGGAAAAGTTAGCCTTCATTGACATTATTTTACATTTTCCCTGACGTCTTATTAGTGCTGGCATGGATATATAACATAAATATAAGTCCATTTTTATACCTTTTGCTATGGTGAGCGTCTACGACGGCCACATTTCTTATTATTAATTTTTGCACATCATAAATAATGATAATAATGGGATTAAATTTATAAATTCCCGAAATACATTCAATTGATCATGTAATACGCGTAATTCATAGAATAGTGTATACGGTTTCTAATATATTGTGTTAATACATATTGTATAGATTACATTTGTTACAGATTATAAATAATAATGGTTTAGGGGTACCATATAAAATCATGTGCATTCAATACTTTCAAGATAATACCAGCAATATTATCGCTAATACTATAATCTTGCAGTATAGTCACCAAACATATCTACAACATTAATAAATCTTTTTTTTTTATGCCTGATAGCCTTTGACCACTATCTCACCTGATGGTAAGTGATGATGTGGTCGAAGATGTTGTACAGGCTAACCTAGAATTACTGGCTCTCAAGGACAGCTGCCGGAACACACACCGTTAGGTGCTTGGCGACAGATTTTCAACTTGAGGGTGGTAGCTAGCCAGGCGGGCATTCGCAAAGTGCCCTACCACCATGCTGTAACGACTGCCATCCTAAGACAACAACCGGGACGGACGGCTTAACGTGCCCTCCGAAGCACGGAAGCGCTCAGTAGTAATGTCACCAGCGGTCACCCATCCAACTCCTGACCGCGGCGGACGTTGCTTAACTTTGCTGATCGATTCAGAATGGCTAAGCAAACTTCGCTACGAGCGATTCAAAAATCTGTTTAAATTTTTAATTTTCAGCTACAGACGGTGTGTCATTCAATAGTGTGTTTAGGTTTTATTTAAATTCACTGTCATACAGTGTATTTCGGCGATAGCTAGAAGCTCTCTTTTATTCTTAATATATCTTCTAATATTGTACACTACTAAAACTTTTTGAAACTTATGAAATTGTTATTGCAAGTGGACAAACACGAGCCCACAATACAATCCATCCCTAAATTTCCCTATTCATCATTACTATCAACAGCCGGAAAACGTCTACGTAGAACAACATCCTCCCCCATTAAACGCCACAAGGAATTGATTAAAAAAATAATTTTGTTAGAGAAAATGTATGATACAAATTTTAAATTTCGGTAATGTGTGTATAAAGCAAGTCAATATGAACTTTGAATAATAGACAAAAGTATTTAATTGAGCAAACGTAATAAAAAATATTTTCATTATTCTAAAGAAAATCTTAAGTAAGTAATTAACTTAATAACTTGAAATAAAGTCCATATTGCTTGCACTTTAATATAATTTGAAAATTTTGATAAGCTGTCTGAGCTTTGCCTGGTAGAAGACACTAGGCTCGCCCTTTATGACATGGAAATGAGTATCTACGTCAAATCTCAATATTAATACATAATTCACTAATTATACTCCCTACTCTGTTTTGAAGGATATAATATGCGCCACATAAGTAATCATCAAGCGAATATTCCTTATTTTAGAGCATAGGCGATTGCACATACCATCATACATTTCTCTATAAACAAACCAAAATGTATTTCGTGGCAACCTGGTTGATTTCCAGTGTTAAAATATTTTTCACTAGGGACGTTTATTGAATCCCACGTTGTTGCTCTCATGCAATAAAATTTACCATTTCAGGGGGAATTGCCATTTTTTTTATGCAATGGAGTGGCAAACAAGCAGACGGCCCACCCGATGGTAAGCAGTAACCGTCGCCTATGGACATTTGCAACACCTGAGGCCGTTACCAATGCGTTGCCGACCCTGTAAGACTCTTTTAACACCCTTTTTGAAGGAGTCCATACTGTAGCTCTGCGGAAAACGCTAGATGGAAGATCATTCTACATTTTGCAAGTATGTGGTAAGAAGAAACTCATAAGTCGAGCTGTGTGAGACTTCCGTAGTCTCGATTATGTGTGGATGAGCTTTTAACCGACGACGTGAGGTACGATGATAGAATCGCGATGCCTGTATAAGATCAAATAGCTCTAGAGAGCATTCCCCGTTATATAGAGTCTGTAGAATATACAGAGCGAACCGATGTCTCTACGGAGGCTCAGTGGCTCAAGTCGGTTAGAGAGCTCGGGATTGTCGACAATCCGGACCGCTCGAGCTCGACGCTGAATAGAATCGAGAGACTAGAGTTGGTACTTTGGTGTTCCAGAGGTCAAAGCAGTTCTTGAATCCGGAGCTGAATAATTATAAACAATTAATCTTCCTCTCAGGCATTTGGAGCAAAAACAAACTTTTATCTTTCTCGGGTTGTTGCGATTTTTATATTTACTTCTAATAGAGCGAAGTTTTATTCGCCATTTTTTTCCCAAGAACATAGTAGAATGTTTAATTAATAGTATAATAACAACAGCTACTACAATAAAAGCATTTAGACACCTATAAGTCATAGCAGACTCATAGGCAGTCCAAATGCTCCAGCCCACTCCCAGTTGGCAGCGTGCCCAGCATGCTGGCAGCATTGCCCCGTTGAATTGCAATGCTTATTCGTTGAGCCAAATATGTGCCAGCATTTTGATCACGCGTCGCATCGACCAAGCGCTCAGATAGGTTTTGGAAAATACGATGAGCTCCCGGTCCCCACGGACCCAACGTCTCTACACCAAACGGCTCATCATAGTATAATATATGTGATACCTAAACCAGCATCTACGATTCACAGAAGTTAAGTCTAAGTGCGTTGGTAAAGCGGTGTCACTTGGACCAATAATTGTTTGAAGACTAAGTTGCATTTTTTGATGATTAAAAATATATCCATCCATCTTTCCAAACAATGTGGTTGTCAAGAAATGCATTCCAAGAAAAAAATAACACGCATGGTTTATAAGGATAAGCAGAGTTAGTTTAAAATATATATACGCAGTGTGAATATGCCGAGTGTATAATGAGCAAGTTGCTCACGCTTGACTTTCATACGCACTTTTTCAACACCCTTGCGAGGAAAAAAATATATATTGCACAAATGCGTTACAAACAACATATGAAAATTATGGAAAATAGCGCTATAATATAAGTTTTTTTTTTTGCTCGCGGCAAATGTATTGTGGTTGATTACATATTGAATACATTAACCTTAAAACTCTGTTGTTACAAATCTGTATTACCCGGTTAAATTGAAAATGCTCTGTTTACTCGCATATAATTTGCAGTTAGGTACTAACTTAACTTTGTAGGGATAATTCTATTACGCACTAGTGTATAATATTATTATGCACAAAGGTGTTATAGTTCGGTCAATGGCCCTAAGAATGATATAATAAAGCTCACTTTACGAGCAAGGGTGTTGAAAATATACAAGAAATTTTGTCCGTTACAGGCCAGCGCTACAGATATTTTTGTAGAGAATATGTGAGTAAGTATGGCCAGAGTTCATAATGGTTATCAAAGAGTTGTGAAGCAATCACCGTACTCTTCCACATTTGTATCAATGATTCCACTCCGTTATCACAATAAATACTGGAATAATTGTTGCGATTAAATTATATCATATCAAAGAAACACAGTTGTTTATTATATTCAAACAATGTAAATTAATACGATCATATATTATTGCTTGTCAACCATTGTTTTAAAAAAGATGACATTATATTATCATAATAAGTATATATATACGTTAATTTAGTGTTATAGTATGCTCCAAATAAGTATCATAATGACCGCAATTCACTTTGCCGCTACTCGACGCTAGGTGGCGAACTATTCAAGATGTTTTATAAAACTGTTTAGTCTGTGGTACACATGTGACATTATGATAGGTACAGTTCGACCAACTTATGTGTGAACTCTAAGAGGGCGCTGTCGGTTGAGAAACACCAAATTCTTTTTCTAATTTTCGTAAGCAATTTCGTAGTTCCTTTTTCTGCCACTTCACAGATAACTTGGCTGTAAGAATAATTTCTTACCTATTAAACTTCGTTTACGTCACGGCATTAATATTGATAGTTACTATATCTGCTAAATGTTACTAAATTAGGTTAAAAAACAAACACTAAACTAGGTAATGAATAAATTGACTTATTGATTACTTACTGGGCTATATTACCTGTTTTGGCAAAAACAATAAAAGGTATGTAACTTGGTTTTGATATACTTAGACCCTTTATCGAAGGTTGTAATATTCATCCCAGCACTAGATTAGACACATTTTCTTGAACTTTGTCTCAACCAATTAAAATTATTGATTGGAAAGTTATTTTTGTATTTATTTATAGCTAATATAGGCTAGCCTTTGACCACTAATAAAATTGATGGAAAGTGGTGATGTGGTCAAAGATGTTGTTCAGCGTAACCTCGATTTCTGGCTATCAAGGACAGCTACCGGAACACAACGTTAGGTTCTTGGCGACCGATTTCTACTTCAGGTGGTAGCTCGCCGGGTATTTGCATAATGCCCAACCTTGCTGCAGCTATTGCCATATAAGACAACGACGGGGACATACGGCTTAACGTGCCCTATGAAGCACGTAAGCGCTCAGTAGTAATGCCACTTGCGTTTACCCATCCAAGCCATACACGCAGAGGACGTTGCTTAAATTAGTTGATTGGTTAGGACTGGCTTGGGAAGTTTCGCTGCGAGCGCTTCAAAAAGTACTTGTGTCTAAATATAATGATGTTGCCTCGTTGGCTGGGCGGCCTTATAGGTTACTTCGCAAATTCGACAGGTGTTTTTGTAATAAAATAAAATGCACAAAGCAGTCCAAAGTCTGGCACCTTGCCTAGTAGTGTAGTAGTTACATGCGACTAAAACATAGCTGACAATAAGTTATTTAACAAAGATTTTGTTGGTTATTTAGGTTTGTTAATTGCGTCCAACATCAGTTATATTATTAAAATGTTTCGAGACTCATAATTTATTTCAAGTTTCTAAGTCTTACAAAATTACATCTAACAATTTACGAGAAGAAAAATTATAGTCACGTGCGGGATTTAATCAAACCCGCGTCATCCACCCCTTTAGCCGGGGTATGCTCTGACCGACTCAGCTAACCATCGTATGGAAATGGATTTCTAAGTATTTTTACAAACTTGTAACGATGCAAGCCTAGATAATGAAGAGATAAATCGATATCATTGTTAGCTCTTGACCTAAAATCTCAAATAATGGAATGATCAGTCTTCGACGATTGTATGGAGGCGTGACCGGTAAGTACTGGTTTTATAAAAACATACTTAAAGGAGAGATAATATATGACCGGAATTCTCATATATTACCTCTACAGTATTCTGTTCCATACTTCATCGCAGCGCTACTCAACATGCTTACTTTCTACCACTATTCATTTGCCGCTGAAGCTGTCAGACTGCGGAATCCACTACTCATAGAAATGAAACGTGCTCTTTCATTGAAATCTTTCAAGGATCATTTAAAAACTATTATCTCTTGCTCTAAATTTCTATAATAATCAACACTACAGTATGGGACTTATTGATGGGTTATCTGGACGAGATCGGTCTGAGCGATAAGGCCGTTCATTGATACACTTGCTTTAAAGTTATTTTTTAGTAATAAGTTTATTGTTGTTATTATGGTATATTCAATAAAGATTTATCTATCTATCTAGTACTTCTAAACGATTTGGATGCTCAACCATCATAATCATCGGTATCGAGAAATTTGACTGGAAATTTTACTTACAAACGCTTAAAAACCGCCCAAAATTTATTTTTTGTAAAATTTGTAGACATCTCGTTATCTAACTGTACTAAACATACGATGTAGAAGTTAATACCAGTAAATATTATCAAATTTAAAAGCAGTTTTAATTAGTTTTAATGATAATAAGTGTATCAGTCACGCATGCAAACAATGAATGACAGCGAGAAGAGGTGTGTCTGCATTATCATTCGATATTTCGTAATTGGGTTATATTAGTCCAGAAAAGTACCTATCTACTGAGAATTCGTATAATTAAGATAATTGGTATTCTGATTTCTTGTCTTTGGTATATATATATATACCTATACCTTATTCCCAGACTTATGAGCACACGAAGACCTAATATTGTATCTTTTCCTTATGGCAATTTAATTCCTAGCTTTAAATGTGACATTCATTAATTACAATTAGGAAAAGCCTACATGACTTCGACTCCGGGTATCCGGCAGCCGATGCGTGTGAAAAAGGCGCTCAGACGTATTTTATAGAATTGTTTTGTTAAAACAGTGTACATGAATTAATATTGGACAAATTGAAGATTTTTAAGTTGATAAGGAAACACCAAACCGTTATAAGGGGAGGGGGCGACATCTTTAATCGATGTGAATACAACACGTTTATAACGAATAGCAAAATGTCCCTTGTTTGTAGGTCAATTCAAATTGACCATAAAAGTCACTTAAGATCCCATTATGATGGTTTAGTAATTGGAAACAAACAAGTAATTTGAATTAATATTATTTATGACTACTGTAGCTCTGTTGAAGAGCGTGTGTCGTAGCCATCTCTTTGTGAAAAAGCTCAAATTTTTCCATCCCATGTTTTCCCAAGGTATAATTATGAAATGAATCACTCGAAAATAAATATAAGATCATTATTACAAATACTAATGAAAACGTACCGTATATATAGAAATATAAATATTGCTAGGCTGAGTTTGAGAAATCGACAACGTTTTGTATATCCAGGTCTCGTGTGATATTTATTTATTTTATAATAATCAAGCAGTTCATTTAAAAGACGTACCGCAAGGATTTTGAGAAAATATCTTTTAAAATATTAATACATAAATAGCTAAAAAATTGACATTATTAAGTATAAATATTCGTACTTATTGATATATAATAAATGCTCCCAACTTTACATAATATGTAAACTGTATAATATTATAATACAGTTACAATGACGTTATGTTTTATCATATTGTAGGTAAATTAATTAAATAATTAGACTATAGGTTGGCTAAATGCTTTTATTGTAGTAGATATTGTGTTGTTTATAGTTCGTAGTATTTTGTTTAAATTAAATTGTAGATAAATGAAAACATTATATTCATGTCTAATTATTTCACTACATGATTTAAGTACGTATATGACTACTAGCTTCTTTACGCGACATTTCCATTGATTGGAGAATTAAATAAAACGTTATCAAAGCTTGGCAAATGTTTTTACCAATTATAACTTGTGCTAGCCGGCAGAGTCCTACCTCAAATCTTTTTTTAAACTGACAGAACCTATACACTTAACAAGTACAGATGAGCATGGACGATGGATAATTTGACAAATAGGAACTTATTTTGACAAAATAGGTCTATGGCAATATCTCATCTACGATCTAAGGTAGAGCATGCTTGCCCACAGTTTAACTTTCCCTGTTTAGATTTGTTCTTCTCCCTTCACTAACATAACTATTTCCCAATGTATACATACCTTGTTTGCATTGGTTGTCTAGCTGCTGCAGGAGATCGTTGGCGAGCTCAGCGCGGCTGGGCTTGATCTCCGGCGGAGAGGGAGGGTACATGCTGGCCGTGGCTTCATCGTGCAGGTGGAATGGCACGACCTCCGCCTTAGGAGCAGCACTTGGGAAGTTCTTAAGCAGATCTGGGAACAATCAACAAGTTTTTATTTTTCCAAATCAACAAACACACGAACTAACAATCAGAAGAAACGTGTAGATGCAAATGGTATAACTAAGGAACTAAGATTAAAAATTTCCCACATTCTGATAAATGCTGTTGATTGATATCCAAAACTTGTAGCCAGGCACCTGACTGTTTTTTTTCGGCAACTGCCTTTGACCCTTTACTACGTACAACTTCATTCTTGAACTACTGCTAACTTCCTATGATACTGCTATTTTCCTATAATTCTTTCATTTCCCATCATGAAACGATGCCCATGTGAACAGCGAAGTTATCTTTGCAGTATCTTCAGGTACTAATAGAATGTTCTATTTCTTGCATAGAGCGCCGATAAGTATTGGATGCTGCAGCAGTGAAAGTTATAAATGTGTCCTATTTTTCAATTTTGATTTCATTATTCGTTTTAAATAAAACATTACTCTTATATATATGTGACAGTTGTCCGATTCTATGACGTAGTTTTCGTTTTTTTTTCTTCACCTAGTACTTTCATAGTATATTCTTATGTTCCTATCAAAGTGAACGGTAATAAAAGTACTGCTTTTCCTGTCGATTTGGAACATGCGAATCGAAACGAAACAAAGTTCATTCGTACATTGTGCATATTAAAAAGTTACTGAAATTATAAAGGGGTGAAACACCAGTTGCGAGGTGTTACAACCCATTGCCCACCAAATACATATGTTGATATTTTAGAGAACATGTAAAAATCAGATACTAACGTCAATGGTGCGGCCGGCTAAACTATACGGTCAGAAAATATTTTATCTAAATTTTGCTAAAAGGATTATATTTTTCAAACCATTTTAAGTGGGGATCTTTACAAAACCTTAACATCGAACTATAATTAATCATATGTTTTCTATATTTATACACTGTAAACAAAAATTTGCCTATTTTTCTCTACGCTATTAGGGAAAAAATATGCAATTTTATATTGCATATGAACACATGTCCGGGAGTGCACAAATTTAGAGGTTAACTTACGCTTGCTTAGTAGTTAGACTAACAAGTTTAGTGAATGACATGACAAGAATGGGTAAAAAATTAATCACTGTAATAAATATATGTATACATATTTACAAAGAAAATTCCTGAAAAAAATATTTCTTAGGTGAAATTGTATTTATATTTGTAAGCATTCCTTTGAAATAGCCGCATATAAAAATAAAATTATTTAAATAGTATTGCTTCGCAATTAAATTCTTTCTCAATTCCTGCATAAGCAGTATAACCATGCAGGTGAGTTTTTAATATTTTTATGTTTGCAATACACATGCACTGTGGATTACAATACAAAATTACAAATTTACGAGAGAAAAAAATACCGCACATTACTTACATTTTTCCTCTAGTAAATTTGTAATATTGTAACATGCCGGTGAAGTTTATAATATATAAAAATTAAGACTTTAAAATCTTAAGACAATTTAATGTCAATCCGTCTGTGACCTGGCTTTTGTAACCTCGCAATTGTGATAAATGTAAGATATTAGAATAAAAACTTACAGCTTTAAAATTAGCACAAACATTGTGCTTGCGTGCCGAATAATAATATCTGGTTTGTCATTGTTTTTCATCATTTTTTATCCCTTGCAAGCAATCTACTATTGAAGTAATTAAGCAAGGTCCATGAAACAAAAACATACTCAGAATACTTCATTAACGGCACTTAGGCCTAATTTCACCATACCATGTTTGTTTACGCTAAATCAGGCATTAGCTAATGGGTCTTTAAATATAACAGAGCTGTTAAATCAGTCTACGTTCTATGAAGTTAACTGAATTAATCATCCATTAACAGTTGGTGGGACACTCGGTTCAGTTAACAGTCCGTTACAAGGATTAACAAGGCGTCAAATAAATAACAGAGTATGGTGAAACTAGGCCTTAATATTCTAAACTTAATTGTAGATCTAACAACTCCATCAATGGTAATTTATCATCACCAAATAATAATAAAAAATATCTTACTATGTAGTAGCGTTAGCTGGAACTGTCTACAGAGGTCGCACATTCCATTTGATTTATAACAACACATTTTGATACAATATTAAAAATGATAAAAAGTTATATAACACAAGAATACTGATAGGCACTGAAATAATTAATATAATAATCGCAATTCGCTAGAATATCTCCGAGAAGCTTCAAGGTAAGGAGCTTAGATAAGTAATGGACAAAATACTGAGTGGAGTGTAGAGACGTCAATATATATACGAACGGTATCTGTCACACGATATTACGTCAAAGTAACGCCCCGAAGCGCGATGTCTTAAATCTTAACTGATACTGTCAACAATAAATTTGTTATTATAAAAATGCTCTCAATGTGTTCGTACCTACATACAGTCTATTTTTATAACATGCCTTCTATTTTATCTCCCAAACAACTTAAATATACCATACTTACGGCACCTATTACCTACAAAATAAGATATACTATCTGATGGTAAAAATAACATATTTTATGTCTACCAAACACTTGCATCTTCTATCCAAAAACATACTAGAATCTCTTTTTGTCTCTCAATTGCCGGTATAGTAAAGTCTAATATAGACCTCAAATCTCTAAAAATTTCGTATGCATGGGTGCTCTCACCCACTGTGCGGATTTTCATGATATAAGGCGAACATAAATTATATAGTGTATTAAAATTTGTGTAACTCATGGTCTTTTTTGCAACTATGTATCCAAATTTTTGGAAATAAAGCGCAATGGATTACCTATGATGTGAAGTCAATTTTAATAAAACTTAACCGTACAGCCTGGAATACTGAACTTGGGATCTCATGTAATCGATACAAGAACGTGATTTTTAAGTCTTATTTCGTGTCAATTTGGTGAAGACAACAAATAGATTTTTTATATTATTTCATATAAAAAATCTATTTATTGTCGGTTGAAAAATGTTAATTCATGAAGACTCAAAGAAACTATTTACAAGCTGAAAAAACTGGAACGTGTGAAAAAGTATTTAGTTGTATGCTATTGCAGGCTTAAAAACTTTCATGAATTCAGAAAGATATTCCGAAAAATAAATATATCGTATTCTTTGAAAAATCAAATAACACTATTATGTAAAGTTGATTTGCTTTTCATATTCACACTTTCAACTTTTAACAGCCAGGGTCGAATTATAATTTATATGTGCGAGTATCTATTATTTTTAATAGAAGACAAGGGTGGACTGCCTACTCCTTGAATCAGGGGTGAGCTTTGTATTATATAATATTTTTATAGTTGTAAACTAGCTTTATTGTTGTACTAATACGGAAGAAGGCCTTTGTTTTATTTTTTTCTTGATAAACAGTTGATAGAAAACAGGAAAATAGCAAATATTAATAATAATTAATAGATAAATGCGACATACGTTACTTAGCGGAAATCCATATTTAATAATATTGTTATTATTTAAAGAAAACAACAATTCAATATCAAAAAACATTATCTTGTGACTATTCCACCTAATGTTCCTGCTAACCTGACGTGACACCATGAACCGGAAAGTATTCAACGGTTGGGCTATGTGGTCTTTATGTGTTAATAATGTTAGCTTAAAATATTTTTAAAATATTAGTTATTATTAAATATTAATAACATTAAACACAAAAACCCCAATAATTAACTTTGCTAGGTTTATCTTATGGCATGATGGTAATAGCTCTGCCGCCCCTATTAATAAGCGACCAATTTACCATTTTGTAGAATATTAAAGAAAATTAAAGAGTTATTACAGGCGTGGTGATGTTTACATATATGATTTCATATAGAACCACGACGAAACTGTCTCTTCTGGACTCTGCAGCTATGCCAAGTACATTCAAGTGACGAAAAACCTCTACGAAGCTTTTACGCAACGTCCGTCCAATTACAAGACTGTGAAGTTTCTACGCCACGTCCTTTTCGAATAACAATACCAGGTTACGTAGGTTGACAGATTTCTTGAGGTAAGACAGGGGGATATATTTTATTACAATGTAAACCTAACATTGTAGGCAAACTGCATAAAATGTTAGAATTTATACTTTCGAATCTTAATACAAAGTAATCTTTATTCCTTTGTGGCTTGGCCTTTTGGTGTCCTCACTGCTATGATAAAAGGCAGATAATAAAGAAATAAAAACAATCACAGATTCAAAATTAGCACAAACACTGCGCTTGAATGTCAAAATATTATTTGATTTGTCATTGTTTTTATCCGTTCTAAGCAATCAACTATTGACGTATAAAGCAAGTGTTGTTAACAAAAACATACACATAATAGTTCAATAACACGAGAAGTTCTAAATTTAATTATTTAAATTAAATAAAATAAAGCATTGCCTGGAATCTCATACCATTGAAATAGAAAATATAATAATACTTCGATGACAGAAAGCGATTTTAAGTGTGTATTCAAAATCTAAATTTAGAAACCTGGTAAGTAGTAATAATTTATAAACTGAAAAAACTAGAACGTGTGGACAAGTATACTATTGCATGCTATGCTATTATTGGCTGTCATAATTTGTATTCAACATATGAACAAAAAAAGTTTAAATGTTTCAAAAATCTAAAAACAGTATTTTGTAAAGTTTGGTGTGTTAATTTTTCAAATTTAAACTTTTAACAGCCATTCCACCACATTAAAGGTAGTTATATTTATAACGAATGAGTATCTTTAATGTTCAATATGATGGTTTCAATCCCATGGTCATCCCTGGTTTCACTCGTCTACTCCTTGAAACAGGCGTCAACGTATGTATTTGAAACATTTAAAAAACAAAATCGAAACTATTCTTATTCTTCTTATTAATTGGTAGGGAAGCCTACGTTTTATTATTTTATAATAGAAACAGGAAAATAGCAACTATCAATAATAATTAATATATGCCGCTACTTTGATTGCATATTTAATAATAATAAATATTTTAAGAAAACATCGTCAATCACATCACGTCGGCTTAGCAGAAAAATTAGGCGGAATTGTCACTAGATATAGTTTTAAATATCATCATATATCAAGTTAAGCTTTTACGTGCGCTTCGGGTGCAAAAGTCTGCAGGCAGGCGAACCAGTGAGAGGAAATATGATTCATAACTACCTTCATTTTAACAATAGTATCAAAACAAATTTTAAAACGCAGTACCCATAAATGGCGTCGGAACCAGCAGATTCTAACTAATAATTGCGATAAAACGAAAATCACATTGTTCGATGGAATCAAATCCATATGAAGTTTATTTATTAGTATTATTTTTAAAGAACAATTGACGCATGCTAAGCGAAGACATAGAAATCATTTCGGATGTATAGAGATAAGTTCCAGCAGCGGGACCCCGCAACCCCCGAATATCCTAATGTATTTCTAATAAATGCTATGGAAGCGGGTGCTGAGCAGTTGTTTTTAAGTCATCTTTCATCGGATATATTTACTAAGTTTATTTATATTATGCTAAATTTTGTACCTGATATAGGAAATATATAATATTCCGTGACAAAAATGTGCTTTATTGATTTAACTAAAATAAAAAATTGGTTATAATTGAACGGGTGAATGAGCGAACAATTAATCAACAACATTCATACAATTCACATCAATAGCCATAACGCCCACCATTGAGGCTCCCATAACACCCATCACAATATGGGGGTATTCCCATAGTCCCTACGCTTGGCAGGGGACTTCGGGTTAACTGTGTAAGGCACAGCTGTCCACCTCATGGTATTTTTCCCTTCGTCGCCCCTTACGACTCGATCTACTACTCGAATCTAGAAGGCATGGGGCTATTTAGTAAGTAGCCTTTAATTAGAAGAGCTGTGTCAGCTCAGTTGGGTGGGTAGTTATTATTTTGTTTCTATCATGCACGAATCCTAATCATATTCTTAATAATTGGAATTAGAATATTTATAAACTGCTACACGTATAATTGTATTAGAATATTTACTTCTATACGTTTATGAAGATGTCGTGGGGCATTTAGATAATCGAGGGACTGACTAATGTTTTTCGAACTACTTTGTTATTCTCATAAATGCTAATGCGCAATATCATACTACAAAATAATTTTGTTTTCCACTGAGTGTGTTTACTTTATTTGTGCTTTATTTACAGAAATATATTTTTTAACATCTCCGACCATTTTCTGGTTTTGGTAGAAACTCGAGGCGACCATACCATGACTCCCGATGTGCCCTCACTAACGAGGGATCAGCATTCCTATAATAATAAAGGTGATATAACACCGTGCCAGATATTTGTTATATCTACGACATAAATTCAAATTCTAATGGGAATTAAAAGTAATTGTAAGCAAATACAGAGCGGAGTTGAAATCAATCAAACCCTTGCCAGTGAATCATATTAAAAGTAACACTATTATGAAATTATATAATTATGCATAAGAAACCTCGGTTGGTGATATATATACACAATAAAGCAGAGTAAGTGCCTTCTAGATGCTACTGATGTGGAGACAAACAAGATGTTATAAAATTAAATGTCAAAACAAATTTATTTTCATTGGATACAAGATAAATAGTGGAAAACAGCCAACGGAGCGATATGCAATTGAAAACATGAACAGAGGCCAGTAATTCCAAACAAATATGTTTTTAGAAGAGCACACATCTCATAGACGTCATTAATATACCCTGTCGCCAGTCACTTGTTGGCCAAGTGATTATCAAGACACACCCACGTTTTCGGCATAGCAACATACTTTTTAAATAAATGTTCGTGATAACTCGACTCTGCTCATATTTAAACTTAATGACATTATCTAGCAATAACTAGTATAAATACATTTTGTTTTAAATAAATGACATAATGTGTAAGCAATAGTTTTCCATGACTCTTATGAGGGATCATATTAGGACATGATCTAGTGTGAAAAAATAAATAAATAAAATAAATATTTTTTGTAATTTCAGTTATCTCGTTTAGAAAGAGCTTGTCTTAGATCTAGGGACATTGGTGTCCCGTGATCGAATCTCGCCCACAGTACAAAATATCAATAAAAATTTGGTTTTAGTATAAGTAGTGTTGTATATAGTTCGTAGTATTTTGTTGATAAAGGCACAACGCCCGTAAAAAACATATTAATGATATAATAAATAAAATAAAATATAAAATGAAAATATAAAATATTTTATTAATTTTAAAAACAAGATACACTACATTACTATGTAAGTTATTATTTTATGGAAATGTGACGGAACACGCACGTGACCCGCCTGTTTTTTTATGCCTGATAGTGTTTAGCCTCTGACCACTATCTCACCTGATGGTAAGTGATGATGTGGTCGAATATGTTGTTCAGACTAACCTAGAATTACTGGCTCTCAAGGACAGTTGCCGGAACACACCGTTAGGTGCTTGGCGACAGATTTTTTACTTGAGTTATTAGAATGCCCTACCACCATGCTATAACGACTGCCATCCTAAGACAACAACCGAGACCGACGGCTTAACGTGCCCTCCGAAGCACGGAAGCGCTCAGTAGTAATGTCACCAGCGGTCACCCATCCAACTCATGACCGAGGCAGACGTTGCTTAGCTTTGCTGATCGGTTCAGAATGGCTAAGCACACTTCGCTACGAGCGCTTCAAATGTAATGTTAAGTGGTAACGCCTGACAATAGCCGACGACGTTAAAAAAAATCAATATATTGTGATTATTATAATAAAAATAGTATATATTGAAGAATTTAAGCAAAAACCCGTTATAAATTCAAATGCTATACATGTATCAAATTATATAATATACGTTATTTGCATTTTAAATTTCAAAAAAATATTTTTTGTACGGTCATGCATAGCGCGAACTCTGATCGCGAGCTAGCAGATTTGACCCACGCGTCGGGGTTCTCCAATTGTGCGGAAATGAGCGAGGCCTTCCAACACGTGTTGAAGTATATAGAAATAAGCACAAGAAACTAAGTAGGTATAGGCAATACTACAATTGTATTAATTTATTGCGATTTGGCTCGTTTAATACTGCTGACTTGACCAATTAGCCATTATCATGGTTAACTTTAATGATTAGTATAAGTGTAATATGAGATTATCAGTTTAGCATTGAAATAATGGAAATTTACTTATAATGGAAAGGTTAAACTGTTGACCTGCTGGTAGTTATCGGTGTGCATGAGATGAGTTCGTGGGGGGGCATAGCTTCAAGAATAACGCACGTACAGATCTTATTGGCGGCGACTGTCATGGGTCATCCTCCTTATCTAGGAACTGATAACATTCGTTCTAAAATCTGTCAACCATGTGCGTCAACCCTAACAGCCTATTCTTTTAATGAGAACAGATTACAAATAAGCGTATATGGTATCTCAATGAACGATTTACAAGTTTTACTCGTAGTACTGTAGATTGTAATGGTGACCTTGTTAGTTTTTGGCTGGCAGTACTTTATATATGTATGAGTTTTATTTATTTGAACAGTATTTAATGCGTGCCATGAGATTAAGTTCAAATGACACAACACGTTTTAATTTATAATATTGGGAGTACATGCCTGATGTGTCTGATTTTCTCAGTTCCTGGATGCCTCTTTGTTTAGCGTTTTTATTATATTATGTATATTTCATTTATTGACCTTATAACTTTGAAAGTAATATAAGGTAAGTCAAATTTACAGTTATACAAATCTAGGTAAAAATATTTATTATAATCATAAGCTTATCTAAATTGAGATGTCCAAGGAAAAATAATTTGCAATATAGATAAAAATAAATGTCAGAAAACTGTGATAGTTAAATAATTACAAAATATACATTTAAAATCCGTAATTGGTTATATCTCATTATAGCCTAAGCAGTCAAATGGATTGTTAATATTATCTAATTATTTTTACAGGAATTAATTTACCGTTAAACGCGTGTCCATGAATTCCTTTAAAGTTTTTTTTAAATTTTATTTATTAATATAATGGATGTGATTCAAAAAAAGATTTCATCTTCTTTTTAAACTCTAGTTTGTTTAGTTTAGTTATAGTCAAGGGTAGACTATGGATATCACTATACTTGTGTCACAATATCACGATATTGTCCTATTCATTACGCTAAAATTTTATCAATAATTTATAATTATTTCAAAACTTTATGCTAATATTTTATAATAATATAGGTCCTGTGTTTCACCAATAACATGTAAACGGTTAAAACTACAAACGGTGCGATTCTTACAGCTCTTTCTGTCTCGCAGTGCCGATACAAGATGCAGCGTGATCCAACCAGGATTAGCGAGAACCAACCAGGTGCAAAAGTCGGGGTCAACCCGATCGGATTGTCGATGATTCAAACTCCGCTCTCTACAAACGCTACTCAACACAACCGATCTGAATTGAATGCGGTCATTTGACCGCAGCTCCTGCCATTTGGCAGGAGCTGGTACGGGGGAGCCCCGGCCCAGAGGTCAAAGCTCCCTGTGGGGTAAAACTTGAGCCATAAAAAGTGCAGGTAACGGATCGATTAATCTTGATTTCGCTTTTCTGAGCACACCAAGCTTTTTGAGGCTAATTAAACCTTCCCGTGCAAGTGAAGACAAAACAGAATGACGCTCGATATATCAACGCCAAGTATTCCGACACTGCTTGTATGCAAGAGAAACAACAAAGTCGAAGATAGCACACAGCATTGCGGAACACTAGAATTGGCAATTTTTACATTGGAGCATGCGCTGTTTACCACGATCTTCATAATGTAATCTGCCAACAAACTAAAGATCCAATCGAATAATACCTCGAGAAGCTCATAAGAAGGAAGCTTCGAAAGAAGTAGTTGTAGGAATGCCGGAAAGGAAGCGTTAGAAATATGACTACGTAAGAAGCAAGACTAGTCTTGCAGTGCAGTATCAAGCAGTACAAAATGAAAAAGGGACACTTCAACTAATTGCAATTGCACAGGCGTGATCCTCACCAACAGCCGAGAGCCTAGTCCGTCAAATCATTGTATTTAAAAAAAACACGCACTAATAAAAACCCCATAAGCCGTTTTAGTCTGTGGAGCAGGTGTCACTGAATAGCCCAGGTTGTAATAACAACTGCAATACAAAAAAATACAAACGTTTACTACAACGCAGTTGTTTGCGACTTGAAGCTCAGAAATTTATTAGCATTATGGACAAATTATGGTGAATGATTTGAGAGAATTTGGTTGAAATCATAAGCAAATTAATGATTCCTAATATTATTTAAAAGAACATTGACGCATGCTAAGCGAAATCATAGAAATTATTTCTGATGCAAAAAGATAATTCCCAGCGCGACTTGAACCGAAATAATTTCTATGATTCCTAATTCTAAATTTGTTCAGAAAATGTGGATAACATATACACGTTCTAATTCTATTCGTATTATAAGACGAAGAGTTCACCTACATACCAAAAAAAACATTTAGAAGTCGAATCAACGAAAAAAACCTATAAATATAGTAACATTATCTAAAACATACGATGCTCACGGACGTAGTAAATCAGAAAACAGTAACATGTGATGATAGAAAGGTATAAATACTATCGGAGATTGAGACTTGGGACTTTTGGCCCGTGGCGGTGGATAACATGTACCGACGAATAGCCACGAAGAATCGAATTTATACGAGACAAAGCTTGAAAATAGCACCAGTGTCAGACAAGTTAAGGAGTAATAATTTGGCTTTTCACCTCACAAGCTCGGAATGATGTTTTTATCATTCGAATTCTACATGGAAAACTTTTTAAAACAACCTTTTTAAAATTTTCAGTAAAATAAATTTACCTTCATTATTAACAATTGTAGTAATTTTACATTTAATTCTGATAAAAATTAACGCAAATCAATACTAATATTATAAATGCGAAAGTAACTCTGCCTGTCTGTCTGTTACGCTTTCACGCCAAAAGTACTGGACCGATTTGAATGAAATTTGGTATGGAAATAGTTTGAGAACCGGGAAAAAACATAGGATAGTTTTATCCAACTGCGCAAAAAGAGGTTAATGTATTTGCGCGATAACCGCCATACGCGCGGGCGGAGCCGCGCCCGGAAAGCTAGTTTACTATATAACACCCAGCATTTTCCTAGTGAGGTGAACATTGTGTTACTCCTCGGCTGCAGTTACTTTGCATCTCGTACTTTTGAAACCCTCGTTACAGTCATGATTCTATATTTGAAACGCTTCGCTGATGATGGTGACAGTCCTAGCTTCCATAGCTTCCTCCCATTTCAATAAAACAATACCATTTCATATAAACACGGGCCAAATAACAATTTTGCAGTTTTGCATAACAAATAACTATTACACGGGCATAAAGCATGTCATGAGGGATACAACGGTAATAGTATTGAATATTAATGTGGATAGACATAACGAAAGAAGCCCAAAAGAGTTATGTAGAAGAATGTTGTTGTGCGTATGAAAGGTGAGTGCTGAAATGATAAGTAACAGAACATAGTGGAAGAACACAATATGTAGTGCTAATCCTATTTAGCGCATAGGATAGCAAGAAGAAAAAGTAGAAATAAAATAACCTCATTGAAACCATTTGAGCATTTTGGGTTTTTTTTTATATATCTAATATGCTAGACTTTGACCACTACCTTACCTGATGGTGACTGAAGATACAGACAAAATGTTGTTCAGGCTCACCTAGAATTACAAGCTCACAAAGACAACTGCCGAAACAGACCCTTAGGTGCTTGGCGACAGATTTTCTATTTGAGGGTGGTAGCCAGGCGGGCATTCACAAATTCTTCATTCATTATACCAATGTCTAAAAGCATCTTGTGCTTTTTCTGGCTACGCAACTCTCCACAGTACTAAGCCTCTTTAAATTGAAGAAAGTGGAAATTATACTATTCCCCATAGTATAATTTCCACTGTCTTCATATTCACTCGTTACAAAGGGTGACTGGTCCATGCGTAGCGAAAAAATCCTAAGTCTAAGGACTGGTCACAACTGAGAGGAGAAAGAAATAATAAACAGTTTCAACAGAGGTGTACATTTCGAGCATTTAATTGATAATCCAATGATGACGATAGTTCAAGTAATAGAAGCCAATGTGAATTAACTATTTCCGAAGCCAGTTTTGTTCCACATAATTTACCTTACCGTTTGATGAATAAATGTTATGAAATAATTTATTTAGTATTAATTCTGCACTAAATTTGTTCATCCCTTTGTTGAGTTCATCGTTTTACAGCAACTAGTATAAAATACTTAAAAAATTAAAAAACACGACAGCAAATTATTTATTTTCGTTAAACATTTAACGAACATTTCATTCCATTGAAATTAAAACTGTTACTATATATATTTATGGAATCGTTTTTAAAGGCCTTCATTTAGATACCCCACTCGAGGGGTTTGGAAGTTTTTTTCTCTCACTATATGGCGCCTAAAATCCGCCAGTTTGTTTTTTTTTTATATTGTATGTACCTAATGTCACTTGCGCTATCAAGACGAATCTAACAATATCTCTTACATAACAATTGGTTAAGCCGTTTTGAAGTTATGGTGTAATAAACTCAAAAACATACATAAAGACCCTGAGAACAACTGTCCTTTTTTTGGGCAGTCGTGTAAAAAACAACGATTATTAACTTTAAGAATCAATATATATATATATCTCATATAATCATATATTTTCGATGGCAATTATTTCACAGAAATCTCCAGATCATTAAATCTGGCAGTTGTCAATTCCTGAGTGGACAGTAGCGGTGAGGATGTCATTGGTAAGAATAATAAATTTCACAGTATCATAGTCCTTCTCTACGGTATAACTTTTACGCATATACAGCTTCTACATAGAGGACTCTCTGTTGCTGCAGTCGTATGTAGATGATAATTCAGGTTGCAGTGACTTATAATATAGCCAATATGTATAGTAAAGCGTTGTTCTTCAGCAAAGTATTTCCAAATTTTTAGAGTATAAACATAGCTTTGTTAGTCTTCAGTTCTCTATCGTATATAACAGGATTTGTTTTTCTCTGTGGGAAGACGCAATAGTTCTCGTACTTCAATTGCTGTTGGTTTGCAAAGGTTCTTCACACCCTCACTCACGGGTACCAGTTTTTTTTTCCCATAAACGAAGCCGTTACATACAACAACGGCTTGCCCTTTGTATCTACCATTTTTGGCTAGAGTAAATTTTATGGTATTGACGGGGCACAAGCTACGGGCCTATGGATCAAGTACGTTTTCGAGTAAATCAAGTAAGTTTTATACAGATCTCATTTGGATCAGGGGCAACCTCAATGCTCAGATTTATGCGGAAGGTATTGTTTCAGAAGTGATCATCCTTTTGCTAAGCCGTTAGTATAATTCGTTTCGTCTAATGCAACACATCATCACACCATCCACACACGGCTAGAGTCGTAACTCACTCTTGCTGATGCTCGCATCAACGTTCTGTCGTGGCCTGCTCAATCGGCAGACCTCAACCCCATTGAACATGCAAGTGATATGCTACAAAGAAGAGCTCTGGCAAGTATGGATGCCGCGCATACCCCACAACAGCTTTTTGACTTGTTACAAAGAACGTGGGCGTCCATTTCTCAAAGTGATTTTGATGAACTGATTTTAAGCATGCCAAATCACTGTGCTTGTGTGATTAGTGTAAATGGTAGAAACACAGATTATTAATTAATATAATTTTACAATAAACATAGCAAAAATCCCAATATTTAAATTTTTTTTGCCAAACAAAGCAGTTATAGTTTAAAATATACATAATCTCTAGGCACTTTTGATGTGTGTATGACATGTGCATTAGTCCATATTATCATTATTCAACTCATTTTTTTTAACTAATTTGTAAGACAGGATGATACTCAATCGTAACTCCTTACTTGGTAACCTTTTTCTAAACGTATTTTTTAAAGCTAAGAGGTCAACTTTTGGCCACAATATCACCTAATGGTAAGTGATATTGTGGTCGAACCCGTTAAAAAGTTAAACATAGAAATAATGGCTCTCAATCAATCAAAACGCTGCCGGAACACACCATTAGGTGCTTCGCGGCAGTTTCACCACTGGAGGTTGATAGCTAACTAGGCAGGCCTTCTTAAAATTCTATACCACTACGTGGGGGAGCTGAAGTCTGCCGAAGGATTCGAACCATGGACCCTCTGGGCGGCAATCCATAGCCATTGCTACTAGGCCATCATTGATCAACAGCATGTTTCATTGCGGTACTGTCCGTAGTGAAAATGATATTGAGTTCACTTTCTAAATTGAGTGTTATGACTAGACGTGACTGTAGATAGCCGAAAGCCCATTGCCTCTGCTTGCATAACTGTTGTAGTCTTATATAATCTTTTTGAATCCGAGTTCCGTATAGTATGTCTAAGTGAGTAAACTTCAACTTCAGCCTGCTTAGGAACCCCTTGTTATATATGACAAGTTGTTTTCATCACTTAGTACTTACTTAATAAAATTTGTCTCAAGGTCAAAAAGGCAATTCGTGGTAAAAATATTGTTTTCCCTACTGCCCTAGTGCTTTGCATCAGAATTCTAATAGCTTTTGTTATGTTTATCTAAATTCCTAGATACTTAACTTTCTTACTGAGGGTCAATTTCGCCCCAAACAATGGTTCGCTCGCTCGCTAGCATTGTATTCCGCGTGATTATTTCTGCTTTCTGTGGATTTACGATAAGTGCCTTCTGCGTTCTTTCGAAGACACTAGCTGAGATTATTATTACTAGATCAGCGTATCCTACGGTGATCATGCTATGTTTATTAACTCCTGAATAAAGATTCATTTTGAAAATCAGCCAGTTCATTCACTACTACTAAACATAGCAGATGTGACACAATACTTCTCTGAGGTCCTCATGATACGACAGTGTTGTGAACGAGGTTTTGCAGCTTAAACACAAAAAGCTTACACACACTACGCCACAAATAACTTTCTCATTCCATTCTATATACTGGAAAAAATGGTATATTAAAAGTGGTATCAATGTCATTAAAAGTAACTGCAGGACTATTTGTTCTGCAGTACTAATTCGACCTTGTGTACCTCGGTCTCTGTAAACTTGCCCGATTGTTAATAGTTACTTTATGGACGGGGGTTTTACAATAACGGCCATACACGGAAAACATCGTCCACGTTTGACAATCCGAAATCCGGATATAGGGAGATAGAATCGATATTGGGAGAAAGGTTCTCGAGTTATACCACACACCGGAAGACGTCATTGTGTAGGTAATAAGTGGGTCAATATATGTGCACTGACGACAAAATGAATCTTAAGGACCTGAATGGATGCAAATCTATAATATTTTCAGTGGCGAATGGGTCGCTATCAATCAGAATACATACAGCATAATGAAACAAACCGTACCGTTACATCTTCATTATAAAAAGCCATAGCTGCTAAATTGATATAAAAATCATTCTGAAGACCCACCCGTATTAACATACTCCGATGTTTTGCCAATATTATTTTTATTATTAGGGTTCTTAATAACAATAGGGTAGCGTTTGTGTCTTAAACAGTCAACTAAGTGTTGGATAAACTATTGGATCTTCAGGTCTAGGAGTTTTGCTGCTAGATAATTTAGCGGTTGCGACTCTTTAATAACAATGGCTTTTAAATCCAGACATCTAGCAAGATGTACCCTATTGTTATTAAGAACCCTAATAATAAAAATCATATTGGCAAAACATCAGAGTATATTTTCGTCAAGAGACAATTCAGCTATACGACATGACTGAATCGTCTTTGTACTAGGTACTCAGCTTTCATGTCATCCAACTGAAATGTATTTCGACCAAATCATTTGGACAGAGATACGTTCATAGAGAGAGATGTATGTTTAACTGTGGACTTCTTCCATCTGATGTAGATATTTTTTTAACTCACAATACGACACCATCTTTGCCTAAAGCTTCAGAACCTAAATGTATGCCACATTATGTTCTCACTTTATTTTTTTGTGCACATGACTCAAGTAAGCTTTGCCCTAATGTATAGTAGCTGTACACCTGTTCATCATTTTAACATTCTTGTCTTTTATTTATATATTTTTAATTTGATACGATTAGCATCAATATTTAAGGGGGCAATGCAGATCAATTAACAGCTAGTAACGGAAATTAAAACGATATAATAATTAAACAGATTTCAAAAACCTTTCGACCTCTTGCTTTTGATTGTCGACAGAGCGAAATAGCGAAAATAATACTTTTCTCATGGCTGTGGTTGTCCGGTTTTAATATTGTCAACACGAATTTGTTAAGGATATAATTGGTCACATTATTGCGTAAGTTGGATGTGAAAATAAATAACGCAGCGGAGTTCCAAAAAAATATTTTCAAACAGCTGCATTTCAATAATTTTTTAACTATTTCTATTGAACAAGCCTTTATGAAAATAGCCTTCAGCACAGATTTGTTCTCAAAATGTAGGTACATAGTATATATATTCTTCTAAATCCAAACAACGATCCTCTGAAGATAAGTTCACATTCAATGCAACCAAAATCAGGGAATAGCCCACTTACACATTTACGTTTTCGGCCTGTCTGTCGACGGCCTGCCCTGTCTCGTCATGAGAATGAACAAGTTTAGAGTCAATTATTGTAAAAGTAAACGAAGCCTAGAGGTAGCGCTTCATTAGTCTATGCTAAATGAAGTACGCAATCTTCACAAACAGGTACCCTTAATTATCATAAACTCTTAACACATTAGTACATAATTCTCAAAATTATTCCTCAATAAAATACGAATATTTGTTTACAAGCATTACACAAAGCAAATCTCATAATATTTTTATACATGCTGTATGTTGGTAAGGGCTCTTTTCCTATAATGCGTATTTTCCGTAGTAATTTTACTTACTTTACGTGATAGGACAAACATGTATGAAATTATAGGATGCCGGCAGCAAGATCCGCACGCGGGTGGCTATCGGCGTGACAGGAAACTTAGCTAATATGAGGTTGTGGTTAAATAGCCGAAACCTAGTTATATGTCAATAATACTTTGATTTGAAGCAATCATGGCCGAGGGGTAATAGCTATGGACTGCCGTGCCGCAGGTCCATGGTTCAATCCCCACCAGCTTGAGCTTCGCCGCATGGTGGAAAGACATTTTGCGAACGCCCGTCTGGCTAGCTCCCACCCTCAAGTAGAAAATCTGACGCCAAGGACCTAACAAGTGTATTCCGGCAGCAGTCCTTGAGAGACAGTAAGACTACGGGCACATGATACTTAAAAACTTATTTCTCAGTGTGACAGGCGCAGTGCAATTCCTCACTTGTGATGAAATGCATCTGTTATAGTTAGAGGTTAGTCCACTTAACATCGGGTGGGCTTCGCGCTTTTTCCGCCAAAATAACATTAAAAAACTGTTGTATTATCTGTTCTAAACAGGTACGGCGCTTGCCATTAGGCGTAACCACGAAGGGAATGGCTATTTCTTCACCGTTATTACAATTACCTTGAACTGAAGCATTTGCGAAATCAACAGGTGGCATTGATGTAGTTAATCTTAATGCAAAGTGACTGTTGGACATACTCTTTTCTGGTGTTGGAAGGAGATAAATAATTTGCCCAGCAATTAAGACATTGTAAAAAGTTGAAATTTTGTCACTATCGGACTGCGTAGGAGTGAAAGAGAGGTAGCGATAGTGAAATCGCGATCAGTTTGAGTAAAATCCGAAGAAAGCTTCATAACACAAAACTTGTAACGTAAATCGAAAATGTAACTTTTCTTGTCCCTCTTGATAAGGTTTGCTATTTTTCATACACATTCATAGGTCAATAATGAAGATTTTTATGTTACAAGCTCAATTTAGAGTCAACTTTGCAATTTTACTCTATCGACGTGTTTCGGACTTTTCTTGACCTAAGATAACATGATCAAGATTAACATATGATTTCCTTACTTCTACAAACTAAACAAATTTTGCTAAAAATCTGTTCAAGTAAGGCTATTTAGCACTCGGCAGCGGCTAATTAATAAATATATACATACCATCAGCGGTGTCTAAGAAGTCGGAATCGAGCAGCAGGAAGCACTGTTCTTCAGTTAAGAGGCCCTCGGCCGAGGCCGAAAGCCGGTCCCAGTGACTCATACTCATTCTTGGAGAGTTGTACGCTCTGGAAAAAGTGATGTATTTATTTGAAAAACAACTGCAAATACAGTAGGTACGTATTAAGTAAGTTAAATAAAATAATTTAACTTTGAAAGCTACTTCATGTTCTAAGCAAAGCCGGTTTACCATCTTCTAACATATCATCACTAGCCGTCACGTGAGATTCTGGTCAAAGGCAATAAAAGACATATCGTCACTGAAATTTTCAGCCGTCTTTTATGAACTCGACAACCCCCCACAATTCTGTATAAATAACTATACTGTTCTATAAGACTTGCCGTACCCCTTTGAAAGGTGAGCTTTTCTATCTTAGTCAAATTAATGTTTTATACAATTCTAATACCAGAATAATATAGACTTGGCAAAGTTAACATTATGTTAATTACTATAAAAAAAACTCCGAGTATCGCATAAATCAACTCCATATACTTACAGGGCTAATGGAAAAATAACTTCAGTTAGTCGTCACAAACATTTTTGGACGAATTTTTTTTTGTGACGGAACAAGCACAAGGCCCATCTGATGTTAAAATTATCTTAGGTCTGTAATTTATTATTTCATATTTTTATTCAATACAGTATATTTTTATCATTTAAATATTAAAAACTATTCAAATGGAGCGTGGTGTGGTCCAGTGTTGCCGCGGCGGGCGCTCTTAGCTCAGAATAGGCATCGTCTTTTACTACGAGACAAAGAACTTTAAAGTTTCAAACAGTACAAGAGATACGTTTTTCTTTTTCAAACATATGTTTTAGGTTTGAGTAAAGTGTTAGAACTAATGTTGTAAATCTTGTTAAACGGAGGTAGTCCACAAACTTCCTTTGAATAGAGTTTTGAATATTTACATCGAGGAAAGTAATAAAAAAATATAAAATTATAAATTAAAGGCATAAGAGACTTAGCATCGGTAGGCAGCGTGCTTGTTCCGACACAAAATAAAAAAAATAATAAAAAAATAACTAACAGAAGTCAACTTAAGAGGTTGGTAGTATTTTTCCAATAACCCTGTATTGCACGAATTTCCACAACAATAAACTATATGATTATTCTGTTGATATACTTGAAACAAACAAGGCGAGCTGTAGCTACATCCGTCAACTGCATTATCTTACAAACGTCTTCAACTAAGTCTTCCGGACAGATCATGCATATGAGGTTGTTGAATCCAGTTTAATTAACAAGACTGTTGCTTTATCTATTCAAAGTTTAACGTAACCAAGTTCAATTTTTGATTGTATATAACTAAGTAAGCTAAAGCAAATTTTAAACATCACGTCTTTTTTTAATTTAGTATTTAATGATTATATAATGATTAACCGTGAACCACGTAGGGATAAGAGCGAACACATAATTTACTTGTAAAAGTTTGCTATTTTAATTTTTCATCTTTAAAAATCAAAATGCAAATAAAACAATATCGCAGAGATATCTGGCCATGTAAGGCCTTGATGTGCGCTGAAAACGGAAAAATTGCTAATACTGATTTTTGACCTACCGACTCAGACCGACAAAAAAAGGAGGAGGTTCACAATTTGTTTGTATTTTTTTAAATGTTTGATACCTCAGATCTTTTGAGTGGCGAACCGACTTTGATAATTATTTTTTAATTTGAAAGCTGATGTTTTTCATTTATTTAAATTTCATCAAAATCGGTGAAGCCTTTTTTGTAACATGTAATAACACAAAACTAGTAACGTAAATCGGAAATGTAACAACATTTCCGATTTCTTCCTCTTGACAAGGTTTAGGTTTGGTTTCTGACTTTTCTTGGCCTTGGATAATGTGATCAAGATTTACATATAATTTTCTTACTGCTACAAACTAAATACATTTTGCTAAAAATGCATGTTCAAGTAAAGCTATTTAGCACTTGTCAGCGTCTTAAGCCCCTGACTTATAAAATTTGAGTATTTAATTATTTTTCATTAGATCGGAGAAGGTTAATTTATCGACACAAAGGTACAGATTCATAGACAAAGTAGTTACAAGTAAATACTGTGCAATACTTTTCTTAGTATATCCCTGCTTCTTTAATGGGCATCTGTCGTGATTTGTTCAAGTACAAGTAATTCTATTTCATACATTTATTAAGCTAAAACACAAAAATAAGTTAATTTATCCATGTGGGCTGTGGTCGCTAACGTATGCTTCGTAAACAGGCTTATACGTATATATTGTCAGTGACGATCATTGCTGATTTGCTTTGAGCGTTATCATTGTTCAAGTGTACGGTATAGTGTGTATATGTGTGCATGATTCACAATTCGCACAATGACCTTCAAATTTAGAGACTCGTCCATCAATAAAGTATGAATAGAGTTGGTATGACGTCATCGTCTAGACGTCATAGTCGCGCGAAACATCTACATTTGTATGTAACAAACAGGTAATCTAAGAATGACTAGTTTCTTTCCCATTCTTCTCGATAGTGGCTCAATAAACTCAATCAACATTTTATAACGCGGTGTTAGTTTTATGAGCCGCGCCGTATGCACCTCTAATGTATTTTTTACTTTATTTCCGACTCTCTATAGTAGGTATGAAAAGTGATGATTCATATAGACATACATTATTATACCTACAGCTTATAACTACTAAACGCGATTCTAGAAAACCAACATAATTAAAGTAATCATTGTAATGACAAAAATATTTTTTCCTGTAAATCTTCCGACTTCAACATATCGTTAACGGTTCAGACAAGACACCTGGGGCCCAACTCCCACCTTTTATAAACTATTATGGAAAGCAAACTGCATTGTTTCAAGTTTAAATTATTGATACTAAGGTTGGTACCGTGGCCGTCACGAAACAATAATGTTCATATAGTGCTACCTCTGTCGCACAAATGACTTGATTCAATGCATGCATCCCGCTCTCACGTTGAAGTTCTAATGTAAGTATACTATAGTGATATGTGGTGGTGCGAATTAAAATTGTAGATGTAATGTTAAAATAAGACTGAATTAAGAGATAGGAGTTGGCCCCTGAACGGGGAGCATGCCCTTTTCTGTCAAGCTAGCCCCAGAGAGACATATAACTTATCATTGCATGGATTCGTCGTACGGGTACCAGTTCCTATTGCACCCCTGCAATACGAATAAATGTATTTCCTGTAATATTTCTTATTAATTTCTTATTCTTGTAATATTTGGCTTATTCCCCAATAATATGCCTGATAGGTTAGCCTTTGACCACTATCTCACCTGATGGTAAGTGATGATGTGGTCGAGGATGTTGTTCAGGCTAACCTAGAGTTACTGGCTCTCAAGGACAGCTGCCGGAACACACCGGTAGGTGCTTGGCGACAGATTTTCAACTTGAGGGTGGTAGCTAGCCAGGCGGACATTCGCAAAGTGTCCTACCACCATGCTGTAACGACTGCTATCCTAAGACAACAACCGGGACCGACGGCTTAACGTGCCCTCCGAAGCACGGAAGCGCTCAGTAGTAATGTCACCAGCGGTCACCCATCCAAGTCATGACCGCGGCGGACGTTGCTTAACTTTGCTGATCGATTCAGAATGGCTAAGCGAACTTGGCTACGAGCGCTTCAAAACTGCTTATAGATGTGCGTAGGTATGTACATAGGTAAATTCTAGTAAGCTTTTAGAGCAGTGGTGTTCGGATATAACAACTCTAAGTATTTCAACTCCATGGTTTCATCAATTTAATGTCGACATTTGGAAGTCCACAACCTTGCGATTTTTTCGGCATTTTCTACCACATTATGGAACCAGTTTTCAGGTGAAGTATTTCCGAATAGATACGAATTAGGAAGCTTCAAGAAGAAAGCATATTCCCTCCTCGAAGGCCCGCAACGCACCCTCGAAATCTCTGGTGTTGCGGATGTTTGTGGGCGACGGTGATAATTTACCACCAGGTGAGACGCCTGGTCGTTTGCCATCTATCCAATAAAAAAATTTAATACGTAGGTTACTCACCACAGATTTGAATGATGGGAGTACAAGTCCAAAGGGATCGAATGATGGTGATGTTTGTTGTTGGTGACGAAGGACAAACCAGTCCGGTGAGGGCGCCATCGTGGCACTGAAAAACATAAATTTCGAATTGTTAGTACAGTTACATATTAGCATTTAACGTTCATAATAAAAATAAATTATTTGTCTCAAACACAGAGATAAACAAAAATGCGGCTACCAAAAAAAAAAATATAAAAATCAACACTCATCAACAACTATGTCTACCGTTGAACAACTGCCTCCCCATGAAACGGGGATTCCCATAATCCCCACGCTTAGCAGTCGTCTTTGTGATTGCAGTCTAAGATGGCAGTTATTCAGAAGGCGTGGCTTCTATCCTTCTGGTATATTTCATTTCGTCGCCTCTTACGATTCCCACAGGAAGATATGTGATATAAATACAGCAGAATCCGTGCATTACTACTTCTCCTTTATAACGACTAACCGTTTTTAGCGACGAAAATGTACTCTAGATTGGTTTTATACAGGCGTAATATGGAAACATATCAATATAGTACGACCCCCTATGCGATCAATTTCTTTTCACGACGTGCGGTAATCATTTTGTTTACGACACCTACTCACTACGCACAAAAAATACCCGCCGCCTGGCTTCCCGGCTTTCACCTATAGCCTTCGCTTCACATGTTAATTGGCGCGCGTAAATCGAAGTCAAGTGTTTTTCATCAATTCTGAGAAGGAATGGTTAAAGGGCTACGTGCACTAAAACGAGTTCTGTAAAGCGAAAGCGCGTCTTAATTGATGAAAATAAGTCCTATATTTCTTAAATCGTTTTTAATTTAAATATGTATTTATAAGTTATTAACATAAAAATAAATGTATTGTACATTATATTATTTCGTAATAAGTAATATTAATATTAAAAAACAAGGTTAGATTATTAGGTCGTGTGCTGTCGTCCGCTAAATAGGACTAAGTGTCGTCGGCCCTTTTAGAGTCGTTATATCCGGATTTTACGGTATAAAATATAACGTAATCAACACTAAGATCGGAAAATAAAAATATAACAAACTAGGTCCAATACAATAAACTCATAAGCAAAAAAATATTAGGTCTTATCTACGAATAACAATATATATTAAAGCAGGGTCTTATAAAATAATGAATATAGAATCGGGACTGCAATAATGTAGAGTCAATCTTTATTCAGAATCAGATTATAATATTACATGTTCTTTAAATTATTGTTTAGTCTTACTATCTTTTCATTCAACTTCTCATATCTGTATTTTTTAAGTTTATTGTTGCATTATTTAAAAAAATATATTATTTCCTGTGATAATGTTCAACAAAACTCTGATATCGTATTATCATTTATTTGTTTAGACTACCGTTTTTTGATAGTTGTGCGTTATTAATTAATTAATACCCATGATTGCCTAGTTGGGTAGAGTGACGTAATGCGTTGCTTTGTAATCTCTAGACATTTTGGCAATTAACTCGATACATTAGACATTGTCTTACTGAAATTTTCAGTAGCAATCCAGTCTAGAACTGTATTCCGAAGATATCAATAGGATGGCCCCCATTACATTAGACCAAAACATCTGGATGTGAATGTTTATATACCTCTGCCTAACCCCTTGGGGATATATCCGCAATTTAAAAAAGTACGATGATATGTACAAAAAATTCCCCTCTCGATTCTCCTTCACCTCCCCGCACTCACCCCATCGTATTCACACTGCTGAAGAAAAAAGAGCACCGATATAACGTTATCGACCAGGTGCAGAGTTAATATGGCCGTGTTCATTTGTATTGTGTAGGTACAGACATAAGATAAATATCAATAAATAAAAACTGAACAACAAAATATTTCTTGGTAATGAATCATTACTAATGATAAAGAAAAGGAAAAGTCATGGTCTGTTGCAGTGGTGTCGACGATTTACTATTTCCTTCCTTAAAAAATTCGGCTTGCAAGCAATTTTAGTAAATCGTAGTTCATCTATAAGACACTACAGATTTTTATTTGTATTATTATGTCTCTTTGTAGGGTGCAAATAAATGAAGATTTTTTTTGAATTCGAAAGCTGGTGCTCGTCTTGTGGTCCCATTGTGAGATCTGACGAGTAGTATTTCAGTTTTCCCTAATGCGTTATATTTAATGCTATTTTATGTTTGAAGTCGGTTTTTTGTTGGCAAAATTTTAATGATTGTTTTTGTGCATGAGTATTAAAGCCTGCGTTTTCGCAACACAATATCATAAAAAAATCATAGACATAATTAGAAAAAAACACAGTTCTGCTACAGTTCGATATAATTACGAATATTCATCAATAAAAAAAACTAAATAGTGCCAATTTTGAAACTTCCTTTCGAGTTGTATCGAACTATAGAAAGAAATGTTTTAAATTTGGCTGCAATATAAGCTAATAGTATTTCTATATATAATTCCTTGACAAAAGACAGTTTCGTCATATTTTTTTTCGAAATGTACTTATACGCGCGCCTTCCGTAACTACCATAATTTAACGCCACTAAAAGCAACCCTGTTGAATACTTATTGCCTAATGACGCGCTTCCAATGTTCCACATATCCCTACACTACACTGGTCTATCCCTACTGCTAATGATAGGATGATTGTGGTAAAAAAAAGCTTGTCCATACCGCTGGGTACTTAAGCACTTATTAAATGATACCCTCTCAATTGTTAGCTCAAAGCAATAATAGTTACTACACTGAAAAATATAAGCAATCCATTTGCCAGCCTAAATGCGAAATAAAAGACTAAATATTAATTAATTCTATGGTACCTATGTATATTCACAATTAACATAAGCTCATCTTGTCTTTATCTAATATCAACTGTAAAGTGATGAAACAATATATGAAGTAATATCTATTTTTATGCTCATGCTGTAACAAATACGAAATATGAAATTAATCTTTTAAAGTGGTTTACTTTATCCCTGCTATACGTATACATCATGTACCTTACAAGAAAAAGTCTGACTTTATTTTTTACACTAACTCATAACATCTTCAAGTTTCTCTATAGCAGTATGCAGGGGTAAACAAACCCCAAATTTTATAATATGATTTTGAAGTTTTTGTAATAACCAGCGGTATGCCTTTATTAACGATATATTACGAACTATATACAACGCTAAAGCTACTACAATAAGAGCATTTAGACAACCTACAAGAAGACTCACAGGCCAAATGCTCCAGCCCACTACCAGTTGGCAGCTTGCCCAGCATGCTGGCAGAATTGCCTTGTTGAATGCCCTTCTGCCATTTGCCAGGCACAGTACCAACCTTCGCACTAGTTAGAATCATGGGGGGAAAAACGAACGAGATACAAACCGTGGCTTGGATGTAATGCTCATGCCACTGTACCAAATAGATAGTCCGAAACATTTATTTTATGTTTCATTAATTAGCAAAATCCATATCATAATATATATTAAGTTGGTGGTTGACCATAAACTAAGATCTCACTCTGTACTGAATTATAAATTTATTTGTTGGCCTTTCATTAAAATAATTAAGTTTAATATTATGTCAATACATACAAATAAAATCTTTTCGATAACCCAATCAGCATATTTTGAACACACAAAAATTCAGCTCTATTTTATCAACTTCTATTTTGATTAGGTTTAACCTTACAATAGTTATTTGTTGAACTAGAGTTGTTTTTGGTGCATGCGCCAACATTAATGAGCAAAATGTCAGGTAATGGCAATAAACAATAAGCTTATTAGTCAATTAGTACATCATTAAGATCATTATTTACAAACATTACATGTTTGGTGACAATATGTCCTGCACTGACAGTCCCTTTGGGTTGTTTTGTGCATTTCTTATTCTTTTATTTGGGGGCACCACCCAATATTACAAACTTATATAAAACTAAACAATAGGTTATAGATTCATTAATTAAAAAATGCTGCAGTTGTGCAAATTAATAAGTTAAGTTTTATTAGGAACTTTTTTATGCAAAATCAATTCATGCTGCAAGTTTTAAGCACGAATACTGTCTTTTTCATGATGGAGGGGTAAAGAATCAATTTATACAGGCTACCAAATTACCCAATTTCGTGAAGGAATTCAGATAAGTGATTTGAAACTTATGGGTAGTCTAACAAACACATATATAAATACTCCCCCCAACTTACCACAGGGACCTCACTTGGTCCACTACCTATATTTATAATCAGATGCTATTATTCCATTTACTGTCATCATAACAGCTTGTACTATTTTATCTTGTACTTGTTCATGCAATATCTCCTTACACATGTTTGGTACTATATTCCAGTCATAGCCTATGGTTTTGTTTCAATACTGATGATTAGTTATTACATAACTTTGAAATTGGAAACCAGTTCTATCTACTAAAAGCTATTGGTACATAGAACAAAAAGTATATAATAATCAGCAATGAGCAGTGATGTTGCAAGGTGCTGTATGCGGTATGCCTCAACTCGTAGACATTACACAACTTTCCATGTTTTGTAATGTTAACTCAACACAGAGCGATAAACTAACACTACCATTACTATTAAAGCTGATAGATCAATAAAAATAATGATATATTATCTTTGGTTGACTTAGAAATATATATAAATCAATCTAATGGTATAGCAATCATAAGATTAAGAATTAGTTATTTTCATTTTAATCATTATGTTATTATGGGTATGTAGTGATGGGGTATTATTCAGTGTATTAAAAATATTTGTATAGTTGAGTAAAACACATTAAATATTTACAAAATATGTAAAATTAGGGTCTTTTAAAATATAATCTTAAGTTAAAAAAAAATAACTATGAGCTTGGACAACATAAATACTGATTGGTCCATATGGAACTCCTACTTTATGTACTGGTATGGAACTCTCTCCACTCAGAATCTTGTTTTTTTTTTAATTAAATAATCCAAAGATTACATGAAATGTGTTGTGAGAATAAAGAACTAATGATAATATAGTGAAAGCAGCCTATTTGTTTACCATATACATATTCATACTAAAGTGAAGTGGACAAACAACTTTCTGTTAAACCAAAGGAGGTAGAATAATAATTGAACAATAGCATACATAAGGTCTCTTTTAAAGAAATGCATAGAAGTTTTAGGAACAGAATTAAATAAAATCTTTGGTCAAGTTACAAAGTTAGCGTAACTACCTATAAGGGTAGACATACACTGGACTTAAAACTACAATATGTGACTGGATCAGTCAGAGTCAATTGATATGGACTTCGCATAAAGCCAACGTCCACGCGTGAAAGGCATGGCTGGGGGGGGGGCACTGTTTGTTTCATGGAATTTGAAGAATTGCAATTATAGACATCACCAGGCGAGGTAGTGAGGGCAAAATAATCTCAATGTAAGTAAACCAAATAATTGATGAGTTTTGGTCTAAATCATATCTTATAGCTGGAAGTTAAAATATAACAGTAAAGTAGCGGATTTAGGAACACAAAATGCATGGTACGTAATTGCGCTCAATATGCCATGATAACCATCAATTTTTTTGGCTCAAAATGTTTACAATGGAATACTCACAGCATTTTAATATCGTGTGAAGGCACACGCAGGTGTGCAAACGTTGGTTACTAGAAACCCATCATGAACGGATTAATATCGCAAGAAATAACAAACACACGTCTAACAACTTCGCCTCATTGATGAGTAATAGAACGAAGAGGGGGAAGGGAACGGGCCGAGGGGAGGAGCTTGTCGCGCATATACAAAGTGACTTTGACGTATGTTTCGCGCGACTCCGCGCGAGCACAGTTTATGGCGCGGACAGCAGTGCTGCCAGATACATTGAACCTATTATCAGTAGCGGAAACTGATAAAATCTTTATCATCCCTTATAACATGAAATCTGTTTAAAATCTATATGATCAAATGAACCAAAACAGAACCTAATTACCACTAGTGGCTCTCTGAGTTGTACACCTCACGAGTCTGCCATTGCATAGCTTACAATTGAATAAAGATTCACTGCGCACGCTGATGGGGGAATGGGTCACAAGATCCAAAAATCACAGCTATATTCTGAAAACTAATGTTTTTTTTTTTTTATGCTTGATAGGTTAGCCTTTGACCACCATCTCACCTGATAGTAAGTGATGATGTGGTCGAAGATGTTGTACAGGCTAACCTAGAATTACTGGCTCTCAAGGACAGCTGCCGGAACACACTGTTAGGTGTTTGGCGACAGATTTTCAACTTGAGGGTGGTAGCTAGCCAGACGGGCATTCGCAATGTGCCCTACCACAATGCTGTAACGACTGCCATCCTAAGACAACAACCGGGACCGACGGCTTAACGTGCCCTCCGAAGCACGGAAGCGCTCAGTAGTAATGTCACCAACTGTCACCCATCCAACTCCTGACCGCGGCGGACGTTGCTTAACTTTGCTGATCGATTCAGAATGGCAAAGCAAACTTCGCTACGAGCGCTTCAAAATTTGATGTGACACAGGTAAACATTTCTTCATTGATGAGTGCCCGCCGAGCACCTTCGTCGTACCACTCCCCGCTCTGATCGCATTTGCCAACACACATCGTACGTAAGCCAAACTAAACACTATGTCACTCCTTAAGTTTTAAAATTTTTGTATGAAATTTGAATAAAAAAAGGGTTTTAATTAATGGGCATGATAAAGAAACATATAATATATAGTCCAATTAGCAACTGATGACTTATACTGGTATTAAACACTCTACTTATCATTTCGAATATTAAGAAAACATTTAAAAAAAGAAATATATATATATAGAATTTCTCGTTTGAAATTAATTGAGAAGTAAAAAAACGAATGTCCAACCGAAACTAGTTTTCCGGTCGAAACCGAAACCGAATATTCGGCCGTGGCTTCAGTTTCGGTCGAAACCTAAACCAAAACTCACGTTTTCAAGTATAAAATTCCTTAAAACACAGATATTTGATTCCTTTTACCCATTATTCTGCATTAATTACGACATAAAATGGAAACACAGTGTATTAATTTTGTTGTATTAGTTGATTTATTATAATATATTTTTTTTTTGATAATATATTTTTTTTTAAATTGAGTTCTCGTAGCAAAATGTTTATCAGGTATCAATAATCAAATTACTAATTGATATTGTTTCATTAAGTACTAAGTATTGGTATTTTGAAATCTTATTAATGAATTCTTTGATTAGTACTTAGAAGCATTGTATATGAAAATAATAAACAAATCTTGAAATAAGTTTACTCATACAACGTAATTTAAAAAATTAAACATTTCACATTTTTCATTTACAATCTCATTTTTACATGTGACATGATTTGTTAATAATAACAAAGAAGGTAACGGACTCAATATTTAACTATACAATCATTCAAGTACAGAAATGACTCAAAAACTTACATGTAATCAGTTCCATCAAAACATAACCTCTAAAGAATGTTTGCGTCGAGCGATAACGCACTGACTAAGTTTCGTTGCTTTGCTACAGAGTAGTGATGTAACGGATATTCGCATTCGCATTCGCGAATATCCGCGTATTTTTCAATATTCGCATTCGCATTCGCATTCGCAAAAATTATGCGAATATTTAGCGAATATTTTTAATAATCAAAAAGGAAATTATTATATGCATGCGTATGAATTTCATATTATGAAAAAATAATACAATAGATAACACTTAGATATTTTTAAATTAACAATTTCAGCATCACATATTGTAAAATAAGTCCAAACTTCGCTGATGTGTGCTTTCCTCATGTTTTTATGCCACTTTGTCCCTTAAATATCAGTTAAATTTGAAAAACAACATAAAACTAACCTCAACACAAAACTTTTACAATGAACTTTTTGTGACTAAATTCATTCAATTAACCAATATCAGCTCGGCTATTTTTAACCGACTTCCAAAAAAGGAAGAGGTTCTCAATTCGTCTGTTTTTTTATGTTTGTTACCGCAGAACTCTGGACTGGGTAAACCGATTTTGAAAATTCTTTTTTTTGTTTGAAAGGTAATTCTTGTCGTTTGGTCCCATTTTAAATTTCATCAAAATCAGTCAAGCCGTTTTTGAGTTACACTAAAATACCTGAAAAATATTTACCTATCTTGACGATATAGTCGATCGTAGCAAGGGTCACTAAAAAGTGTGAAATTTTTTTTTTGCAAAAAATGGAACCGACTTTTACACCCAAAAGTGTGTAATAACTTGTCGAAGTCAGTACCATGCGCACGGTATTGTGATAATAGGTACTTTTGAACTATCATGGTACCGACTTCAACAAGTTATTACACACTTTTGGGTGTTGAAGTCGGTTCCATTTTTTGCAAAAAAAATTTTCAATTTAAACATGGTCGACACGAAACGTCAAACCTGTCAAACATTTTACGCGCTCTTTTTTTGAAATTTTGAAATATTCGCATTCGCATTCGCGAATGTTAAAGATAAATATTCGCAATCGCATTCGCATTCGCGAATGTGAAAAATCCAGCATTCGTTACATCACTACTACAGAGCTATCCGAACGGCGCACGACAATTCCAGAACGGGGCCGCAAGCGTCCGCCAAAGCGCTTCCACGAGAAACGAAATTAGGCGAGCGTGTACGACACCTTCCGAAATCAGTTTCGGTTTCAGCAAAAGTTTCGAAACCGATACTGCCGCAGAAACTTGATTTTTGGCAGAAACTCGGCCAAAACCGAACTTTCGGTCGGACACTATAGAAAACATTGCTACATGTTTGTTTGGAATATTTTAGGTCAGCTATTATAGCCGCCTATAGCATAAACTGATTATAATAGTCAGAGTAGGAATTAATTATTTAGACCCGTTGTATACCTCTATTTTTAATTTCGACAATTAAGAATGTATAATAAGTAGTTTTTCTAAAATATTTATTCATGCTAGTAACGTAAGTAGTCCTACCTATATAAAATTAATTGAGAAGATGATACAATTTGTAAAATTTAATATTACATTTATGTTTGGATAATTTATTTGTGTTATGTTTTTATATTTATTTAGTAACCCCAAATAAAACAGCCTTTTTCATGAAAGTAATAAGTACTACGTACAACAGGAATGTGCTGTTGTCGCAAAATTGAACCCGAACGAGAGCTCAGTAACTGTACCTCTTATCCCTCTCTGGCAATGGTGACAATATTGAAATATGATTTAAGGACAATACTTTTATTATAAAAAATGATTTGTGATCTGACGTCAGCAGATCATTGCTTCAGATGGATTTTAATCAAAGATGCTAATGATAAACTTGCCCTTTGCGGCATTGTACATTTCCTGTTTTTGCTTGATTTTCACACTCGCGTCATATAGGTAGGTACTTACCTACTGGTGCTTGTGGTACACGACATGCAGTTGGACTAAGATAAAATTACGATAAACTACCTAGTATATTTCATTAATTAGGTAAGAAAAAACAGTCATGTTTACATTTAAGTGTAATTCTAAATCAGATATTGTTAAATAAAACAGCCTTGTGAAGTTTCTGCCGCAAACCAAGCTTATTCCTTATATGTTTAATTGTTTCTAATTTTGCATTATGATTTAAACTAACATTAAGATCTTTAGGAAATCTGAAATTGAAACAAAGTTTCAATTTCAGAACATTTTAATAGAGAAAGGAATATAATATACATAGGTATTTAATTTATTTGTTCTTGAACTAGAATTGGATAGTCATGCATAGTCAGCGAATTCCTCAATAACAAATTATATATAAAACTATTACCTGTGAAAAGATAAACCACAATCAGGATAATACTCGCTACCGCAAGCCTCCACGACACAAAATTCTCCCCATTTTAACTAAAATTCTTCAAAAATATCACGAAATCAAACAAAACACACTCCGTTATTAACGTCCGAGTCAGCAATTTCATGTGGGGTTGTCAAGTCAGGTGTCCGTATTTCATACAAATAAAAGAAAACCTATACGCCAATCGCAAAATTTTTGCGTTAGTATGGCTTTACACTTAGCAACAAATAAAATTGCTTTAACATGTTGGTACAAAATTATTATTTATGTTTAGAAACATTTTAGAAATAAATGTTTGTACTTCATTACATTACATCAATCGCATATTTTTAGAAAAACAACGAAAGAATTGAAATCGACTTAGCTCTGGCAACTCTAAGTCACTGTTAGAACGAGACACAGGGTTCAGTGGTAGCCTTCTCACTCGGCTACATTTTTATTTTGCGCGCAACAAGACTCTTATGACCTTACTGTAAGGTTTTATTTTCTTTGTTTTAGCTGCATGATGCACAGATAGAGCTCATTCCTGTTGTTTGTAGTACTTATTACTTCCATTACCTATTTTTAAATTTGAAGATATAGAACATACAGCGTCACCTTATTATTTTTAATTAAAATAAAAACGAATATAGAACATACTGTGTCACCTCCACAGACCAATTCTTGCTTAATATCGTAGAAAGATTATACTCTTTCTACGCTTAATATGTATTTTTTTAATTAACACTGGATCTCTCATAAATAAAATTAGTGACAAGCTAATCATTTTCATATACATATACACTAACTTGAGAATGTCATATTAACATAAGAGTAGTACGCTGTCGACGCAAATGATGCTATTGGACGGTTCGTTCGGAGAGCGGTGGCTGCAAGACGCAAAGATATCCGCGATTACAACCTGAAGATGGCAATCAGAGATCGCAACAGTGTGGTGATAGAGGCCCTGGTGGGAATGGACGTCGGAGAGGCAGACTAAGAAAATTTCAAAGTCCACTTTTTTATTGTAGTGTTAAATTTAGTACTTAGTTATAGTTTTCTCCCCCTTTAGCAAGCGGATTCGTGCAGGCATTCGGAACAGTCATGCTCACGAAAATGTGTTGGCAAGCAGTGGCATCGTGTGTCGGGTCGCCCTCTTCCCTCAAAAATGGTTGAGCAGGACGATGGCTGGCACGCGAGTCAACTCGTGAACGAGTGCTGCTTGAGGACACTGGTCCGTTCGGAATGCCAGTGCAAATCTGTTTGCAACTGTTTAGTAATAGTGAATTCCTTGAAATTGTGTTCCCCTAGTATGTAAGAATGCTCCCCCTATTAATGTAATTACTAAATAAATTCTCTGTTAACTTCAAAAATGGCACGGACCCCGGAGTCTGTGGAAAATGAACAAAACCAAATAAAAAAAAAAAAAAAGAGTAGTTGTTATTATAGGTTTTATCTCACCATTTTTTTTAAAGTGACATCACGTACGTCTACTCGTATACTTCTAGGACGTTACGTTTCTTATTCATAAAAATATAATTAGTTGTTTACTATCAGTAAAAGTTTATTAAATCAGTTGGAAGTTTTGTGATTTAGTTATTAAATCAGTTGGAAGTTTTGTGATTTGTAGTTTTGTAATTTAGTAGAGGCTGTTATCTATATAAATAGCTTTGTGAAAGTGAAATTATTACTAAAGTAATGCATTGATTGTGTACTATCTACCTGCTATAGGAAGAGTGTAAAGCCTTAAGTGAAGTAAGTACCTACTCACAAAAAAACAACAATTTCTTACAAATCAAAGCAAACTTTAAATATCTATACATTAAGAATAAATAAGAAAAAATCGTTACGAGCGCTTCAACAATATTTATCATCAACATTTAGGCTATAGCAAAAGAAAATTATGCAATCATTATCTTTGTCTGCAAAATACCTTCAATAATGTTTGCATTATGTCAATTGCGTTGTATTGTACTCATTTGAATTTAAGATGAAAAGATTCTCTTTACGGCGTGGCGGCACAAGAATGTGGTAATAAAACTAACGAGTTTGTTAAATATAGATTATCCATAAAGAATAGACATAGTAGACAACATAATATATAATATTTGAATGGGTTATTTTGATATGTTCAATTTTTGAGCAGGTTACGGCTACTATGCACTAGAATGTGAAAATTGTATATCCAATGCTAATCTGTATCGCACGTCGAAAATCTGTATAAATACGGAGAAATCTGTATATATGGCAACGCTGCGGGCGGCAAGCTTCAATTTTCAGTCTGTGGCTCGCGACGTCGATGACGCGGGATTCAATTGATTGCCAGGTAGAAAAATAAAAAACAAAGACGTGTGGCACTCGGAGACTGCCGCGGTAAAGCTATTACAGGTGCGTTCGTTTTGGCTCGGTTGCGTTTGTAGCAGTTTCAAAAGTGGCATTTGTATCTTAGCGTTCGGAAAGAAGCTTCTGCTATTTTTGATCACCAACGACTGTATGCTATCCGAACGTCTTATACTTATTTTCATATTTTGACAACCGCTGAAACCCAAAATAACGTTTTCTGGAACTGCAGCTAAAGATATAGGTGCAACAACTGAAGCCAAAGATATAGGTCTGTAATTAAATCTGCCGGAGGCATCGCCAGTTCTATTCATTATGATAGGAACCACAATATTTCTCAGAAAATGTTAGTTGTCAAAAAACGATCACAACGATCCCACGGTAAGACGTGGGTCAAAAATAGCACTTTTCTCTGTCATTTGTAGCGTTTTCAAAGCTATCCGAACGGTGAGCGAAAACGATATTTATGCTCACGAAGTCCCTATACGAACGCCCTGTGTGATCATTTTTAGCGTTTGTGAGTGTTATTTTTGGAACTGATAGGCTATCCGAACGCCCTATACATAGCATTTTTTATCAACTTATGCAATTATATTTTCAACTTTAAGGTTATGGCCTCTGCGGGGTTACCACAATTTCGCCAATGTCATGTGGATAGAGTGGAAGATAAACACTGGAGATATGTTGGAACTGTGATGCGTTCTAGATGTTTTATAGTGAGAGCTTGAATTATAGGTTAATCTAAAACAACCAATAAAAAAACCAGACATACACAAGACGCCACAAAATATTGGTTATAAAAATATTATATATATATATATATATATATATATATATATATATATATATATATATATATATATATATATATATATATATATATATATATATATATAGAGTACATATACGTAGTAAACACAATATGATTATTGTTACAATTTAATTTTGTTAGATTGTATAAATCTACTCAAAACATAAATAAAGGGGTTAAAAGCATAGGTTAATAGGTTCGAGATATTAGTGGGACGGCTGATTTCTTTAGGTAATATATCATACAAAGAGCACTGCAACTTAGAGCAATCAAAAAATATGTGGTCTACAGTTCCTTCATCAAGACCACATTCGCATAAAGAGTGGTCACGAACTTTAATTTTTGCTAGGAATACTGGAGTACAAGAGTGACCCAAACGCAGGCGACAAATAGATGTAGTACATTGTTTGTTTATTTTTTGAAATTTGAAAAACCATGGTTTAGGGGTTATTGAGGGCTGGAGGTTACCATAAAATTTACCCTTAATGCTTCTGACTTGTTGCCAAAGTTTATTCCAGGCTGAGAGAAGGTGGGTCTGGGAAGAGGAAGATAGATCATGAGAATAAATTCTATTGTAGTCCTTGTTACCAATTGTCACAGCTTGTTTGGCACAGAGGTCAGCGTTTTCATTGCCAGGGATGCCAACATGTCCTGGAATCCATGCTAGCACAACCTGCAACCCAATTTGCTGACATTTTAAGAGTTCTTCTTTAATTTTGAGTATAATAGGGAACCTTATTTTGGACTTAAACTGATTTGACATGATTGCCTGTAAGCAGCTTTTGGAATCAGTGAAAATTATAGTTTTACTAATATTGTGGGAGATAATATATAAAATGGATTCTAATATAGCAACAGCTTCTCCAGTGAAAACAGAGGTCATTGATGGGCAACTATTACTAAGAATACTCTTGTATTTTGGAATCCAAACTGCTGTTCCTACCTCACTGTCATTTGACAATTTGGATGCGTCAGTATATACTGTCAGCCAATCTTTCCAGTTTTTGTCTATAGTTTCATAAAATATTTTACTTCAATAGTGCTTTTATTAATGCCGAAATCAAGCATAATTGTTGGCCTAAAAATAAGGGCTTCATATTTGGTTAAAAATAGGGGATTTAAGGGGAACTGGACTACTGGAGCTGGTAGTTTTGTGTATTTTATATAGCTTCGGATGATACATGGTAGCATCTTTTCAGATCTGAATCCTTGCATATTAAAGAAGTCATATAGCTTTTCAATTTTGTGTAGAATAGGATGATTTGAATTTTGAATTAATTTAAAGAAAAAACGGTCTGATAAGTATTGTCTACGGAGGGTTAGTGGGGCTTCAACACACTCTACCTGCATTGCATGAATAGGAGATGACTTCATTGCGCCAAGGATTATCCGTAAACATTTAGATTGGATTTTTGAAAGTTTGTCAACTTCAACTTCTTCTTAATGTGGCTTCTGCGGTCTTGCCACAATTTCGCCAATGTCGCGTGGATAGAGAAAAAACAAACGAAAAAGAGAGTGATCGGTGGCAGGCCTCTGTATGGCTCAAAATGTGTGTCAATTTGGCATCCGGGTAAAGTTAACCTGAAAGGGACAACACAAGACATATACAATATAACACAATTTATCTAACTACAAAAACAAAACATAGTTACATAAAATTTATATAATAAGTATATAAATAAATAATTTTATAATATATGATATAATATATTCAAAGCCTGATCTTATTGAATTTAATAAATTTACTTAGTATATATACACCACTATATTGAAACTACCAAAAAAAAAAAAACTGGTCTATCTGCTGCTGGTACTAAAAACATACAGACAGAAAAAAACATGAGTTACGTAAAAAAAAAAATATCCTACATATAAATAAATTTTTGGTCAAACCTCTTCATTGATTAACACACCCAAGCATTTAATTCTCGCCGTTTCCTTTACTTCATTAAGAAATACTACATGCACGCAGTTTATGCATAAAACTTAACACCCCTACATAGAAATGTGTCATTCATAACAATAACATTCGGCAAACTCGCGTCCAAGCTCGTTAGTACATACTATTATTCATTCTGTGCGCTCGGGCATTCTCGGGAGAGCTGGCCACCGGACCAATCCCGCACCCTCCGCCCTGCCACCGCGCGGCCTTTGTTTCTTCCGAAAGCGCACGAACGAAAGCCGAAAGGCGAAACGTAATTAACGAAGGTCAGCTCAGTTACATCGCTCGTGTCGCACGCGTCACATGCGCATAAACTTGATTAGCGAAGTGATTAGTTTCTCTTCAAACACGCCGTGATTTTATAACCGTCGTGATGGCTTATCAATTTTCATCTCGCGAATATACTCTTATGTTACGTGTTTACTTTCTTTCTGGAGAAAACACAAGCGAAGCTTTGAGGATGTACCGGGAACTGTACCCTAACTCTCGTCAACCAAACCACGCTACAATGTCAAGTGTCTACCAACGTTTGCTGGACCATGGATCTGTTTACACTCCGTCACACGCACAAGGGCGAGGGAGATCTGGGCTCTCACAAAACGTATACGACGATGTCCTGAGCTACTTCGAGGAAGACCCTCGGAGAAGTACCAACGATGCCGCTCGCCATTTTGGAATTAGCCAGTACTGCGCGTGGAGAATAGTGCGTTCAGCAGGCATGCATCCGTATCATTACCGGAAAACGCAGGAACTAACCACAATAGACCGAAGTCCAAGAATAGCGTTTTGCAACTGGATTCTGAGCAATCGGGATGCCAATGTATTATTTACGGATGAGTGTTTATTCACAAGGATTGGCCTGTTTAATCAGCACAATGAACATTGGTGGTCGATTCGGAATCCAAAACTGACGCGGGAACATTCGTTCCAACACCGGTTTAGTGTAAATGTGTGGGCGGGAATTCTTAACGACAGACTCATCGGCCCGTATTTCATTGAAGGTCGTCTTACAGGAGAAAGTTATTTGAACCTTCTTCAGACCATGGTATCTTCTATGTTAGACGACGTACCACTAGCATACCTGCAAGGATTGTGGTTTCAACAGGACGGTGCTCCACCACACTATCACCGAGCGGTTCGAGAATACCTAAGTGACCAGTTCGGAAGCCGTTGGATTGGTCGTGGTGGACCAGTAGCGTGGCCACCACGCTCGCCAGATTTAACGCCTATGGACTTCTTTCTATGGAGTGAAATAAAACGTCGTGTTTATGTCAGTGAACCTGACACAGTGGAAGTGTTAAAACAGCGAATTATTGACGCTTTTGATGAAGTGAAAAGTTTAAACGTATTAATGTCATTACGAAACAATCTTTTAAAACGTGCGCGAGTGTGTATTGACAATGAAGGTGGACACTTTGAACAGTTGTTGAAATATTTGTAAGCATCGATGTAATACCTAGGTATTACATCGATGCTTATACGTTAATTTGTAAAGTGAGTATTGTTTCGTGGGATCCACGCGCTCTCTCAGACCCATTTGTTTACAACACAAAAGGGTCAAAATATTACTATTAAATACACTTAATATCGGAGCGTAGATCATGTACATAACATTACTTTTTATTTCACTTCAATACATGCACTATTTCCGAAGTTATAACGACGTGAAGTTGAAGCTCTTTTTTGAATTTCTGAGATTACGCGGGCTCATGCTATGACGTCACAACCACCCGTTCGGTCCGCGACCTCGAGTCCGCGACACGGCGTGTGCGCTCGGTCAGAGCGCAACACAGCGCAGCGGCGGCGTGAGAACGAGAGCGCGACTGTTGAATGACTATGGTTGTGACGTAATCAGCTAGTGAGTGCCCGCCCGCGTTTTTTAAAACCTTCGGCTGGAAATACGCACTTTGATCGTTAATATCTCAGCCATTTTTTAAGATATGAAAATAGTAAAAACACCGTTTTTCTCGTAATTTTTTGTAGATTTATTTGGCATGTAAAGTAAAAAACGTTTGTCAGACCCTAGACCTCGACCGCCTTAAGCTCATCGCTCGCGTCGGTTTACCGGTAGTGTCCTATTTTGTATGTTTTCTTTAGTTAGGGCTCCTCATTAAAGTTTGTTGTCTGGGCTCGACTGCGCGCGGATTCCTATCGTTATTACAGCGCGCGTGATCACAACAGTGCTCAGGCGCGCTGTAATAATGATTGTTGTGAATTATTACTAACTTTTTAAATACGCCATAATTACTTTATTTAGTTTTAACTCAGAATTACAAACTTACCTATCGTTCTTTATATCAATAATAATTCAATATCTACATAAACTACCTAACCAATAAAGTAATTTTGTCGGTCCTAAGCCCGCCAAAGTATGAAGGAAAAGTTAGTATTTATCAATTATAAGGTTTCAATGTCAAATATTTTCTTTTATTTACCTACAAATACCTACGCCCCTACAAACATTATTCTGAAACTCGTACGTCTCTATCGAACCGAACGCTCGGGTGCGGGATGTTAGAAAGAGTAAGAGAGATATTTTTTCACTGTCGCGCATCATGTGTTTTCATTAATAAATTGTACATAGGCACATAGTATTTTTGTTTACGTGGTGTCCATACTTTTAGGTGGAATTTTCGAAAACTTTAACAATTCATAATTATTTCACTGTGAAGTAATCTCAAATTTTGACTACATATCTACATTGTATTAACACTTCTGTACCACCCATTTTTTTTTTTTTGGTAGTTTCAATATAGTGGTGTATATAAGGGGTATATATTTATATATAAAAGCATATGCAATTATAAATCTCGACACATTAGTTGTCAAAACCTTTTTCCTGCCAAAATTTAGTTCCTTTTACGCACTGTAGAGGCGCTGATCAAATATAGTTATTGGTCTGTGGTATCACCGCTGTGCCGGTCGGAGTGGGGGTGTTAGGTTATTTTCGTTACGGAATTTCTGGATTCGGTCTCCACGCTCAAGGCCCGCGATAGAAGCTATGCAATAGCTTAAAACTGCGATTGCGTCATCTATCGATGTATGAACGAATATCGTATCAATCGTATGCCATGCCATGGAATAAAATGAACTGTAATGGCCTAATGTCGCATCTGCTGCGACGTGTTTTTCCAAACATTTAACAAAAACTCGTAGGTACATAAAACTTTTAGCCCATCCATTACGTGGACGACGCGAAACATGATTTACCATAAGAATAATTTAAGAGAACGGAATCTTCTCTGACCGAGTCCCAAACGCCACCATTTATACAGGGTTATTGGTAAAATGTTAACCTCTTAGGGTTAACTTCTACTAGTCCTAACCAACCATTTTGAGAACTTCTTTTTTGTTTTGGATTGTTTTTTTTTCTCCTAGCCAAGAGCGCCCGCCATATTAAATTCTCTTTGGCGCCCGCGCACTGGACCGCGCCCCCGCGCCGTGCACCCTTTGAATAGTTTTCAATATTTACACCAAGAAAAGTAATAAAAAATATGAAATAATACATTACACATACAGGCACGAGAAACTTTTAACATCAGGTGTGGTCCTCGTACTTATTCCGTCCAAAAACATAAAAAATACCTTATAATATATTTTTTTTAAAACAATATTAAATCATCACAAAATGTGTGTTAGGACTAGCAGAAGTCAACCCTAAGAGGTTGTTATCATTTTACCAATAACCCTGAATACCTACTTCCCACTTCACGAATCACGTCGTTATGCCTCTCCGTCGTCCGGGCGTGTTACCAGGGTTGCTAGCTGTTAAACATTGCTTGGGTACGTCTAATGATAATAATATACGAGTACCTACCTACCTATATACTTAAAATATTTTTTTTTCTTAATTTTGAAATATAATTATTTTAATCTAGTCCTCGAAGCATCCGCAATAGACGATATATCCATTTCTGTTGTTATCTACGATGCGCATGATTTAAATAATGAGGCAATGATAGCCGAGCGGTAATTGCTATATGGACTGCCGTGCCGCAGATCCAGTTTGATGCCAACCACCGGCGGCTAGCTACCATCCTCAAATAGAAAATCGCCAAGCATCTAACGATGTATTCCGGCAACAGTTCTTGAGAGCCAGTAAAGTTACTGCTAGATATTCTAGCCTGGCCAAACGACCGAGCGAAAACCTTTAATTTGAGGTGCACTTAGAGGTGCCTATATAGTATATACACACCGTGTGCCATATTAACGGAGATAGGGTACGGGAACAACGAGAAGTCATTTTAAATGTTTAATTAAAGTACCGCTGTCATTATGCTTCTTAGCTCTGTCTATATGCGGCGGTGACCCCTTAATCACCCCCAAGGCCCTGACCGCTGCCTGTGCCGTTTCCCGTCGTAGACCATTATGGGGGTTTAACAGCCTTCAGACAAAGCGCACCCATCGCTGAATAAACTTGTATAATAGTTTTACGTATAAAAAATTAAACGTAGTTTTGAAGATAATTTTACATATTGTTCTTTTTTTAAAATTTATTCTTTAGTTGATACTTTCAAGATTATGATACCAAAAAAATTGCACTGTACGGTATGTAACAGCTGTATTGTCCACTGCTGTACACAGCCCCCCTATTAAGGGGGTATTTGCCATAATCCCCGCTTGGCAGGCGTCTTGGGGATCGCAGTTTAAGTTGTCAGTTCTTTAGAAGGCGATGCTGCCCACCCTCCAGCATTTTTCCCTTATTCGCCTCTTACGACATCCACGGGATGATATGGGGAGGTGCAATTCTAAGGCACCTATTATCATATTTACATCAGAACTTTGACGATACCTAGTACCGACACCGTCCCCATTGCATAAACGCACCGGCTCAAGGTCAACGTCGCACGATCGCAAATGTATGGGGTAGTGTCCGGCCTGTGACCGAGGTACAGGTCAGTATATTTCAATTACTAGTTTTTTCGTCGTGGTAAATTCATAATTTTGCCCACTAGGATTATCCGTCGACTATTTTCTCGCTCAAGAAACGTACAGCGATGATCGCTTAGCGGTCAGAACACTTACCGAGACTCTCGATTGATAGATAAGTTATAGTCAAACATCGAAGCTCGGGCGCTCATTCAAACCTGAGGTCTGATATAAAGTCTCAGTCAAAGCCAAAACGCGGAAACTGAATTTAATGCAATCGGGGTTTGACTATTACAGATACGCATGCCAGTGGGCCGCCTCGAGCGACTGGTGCGAGTAATCGCCGTAGCTTATGCTCAGCGACAAAACTATTGTAATAGCACAGTCGCTTCTCGCTGCTCGCCAACTCGTTTCTACTCTGCTCGCTTCTCGCTCATCGTCGGCACGCGATAATCGTTTCATGTACAGTGATGATGCAATAAGTTTGGTAAATTGTTTTATTCAAAACATGATTAAGGTACTTAACTCATTAATAATATTGTAGGTACATATTGCTTTTTATGAAAACGACATGCTATAACATTCCAAGTTAGCTAGATTAATAACTGCGACGGTCTTTGAGGCGTAGAAATCAGGAACGCAAACAATTCTTACTTGCTGGCCATCTTCCCCTAAAACAATAAAATAAACAAACTGAAACAAACAGTCAAGTTACACATTAAATTGATTTGTCAAGTCAGTAATCATTTCCAGTTAACCAATACGAAATTGAGTTGTCTGTGTATTGACCACTGAACTCATTTCAATTGTTGGGAAAAAGTTACTCGATGCAAAAAGACAAACGATTCCCTTTAACCCAACTTTAAACAGTGCCTTAAATGACAAGTAATTTTAGTATAATAAGCCATAGATTAGTTTCAAGTATAATAATCAATAGAGAAACAGTAGACATGTGCCATCAAAACGCTAAAATTAGTGTTAGAAATGCATGCTATGCCAGCCGAAAGACACTACTATGATAAGCTACTCTCACCAAGATTGTTACTAGAATGAGGATCATCAACATTTTTGAATTATTTGACCAGAAATATGTCATTCCTTCTAATCCACTTGTGGTCGTATACTTTGGACAGGTTTCTACTCATCTCTGCTCTGTTACGCCTTCCTACGTTGATCACTCGGAGCAATTCTATCTCTAGGGGTGTACCTAATATAATTCCCTCAATGGCACAGTGCTGATTTTATCTTGTGCATGTTCTCGTTTGTTAGCATCCATTAAAGATTGGTATACTAAAATTACACAGCACATGTTTAAAAGATTAGAAAAAATATTTTCTCCTTTACTCATTTATTGTAACCATCGTTAGTTTCTCTATGGTTGTAATAACAAAATACTAAATGGCTCTTAATTTTTTGAAATTAGTTTCATGATCTACATACTCGTATCTCAATAAGTTCGAATTTGCGTATTGATATTCGATTCAGAAGCTATCAATCTTAATTTCTACTGAGAAAGCAAGTAGTCAATACATTATGTATTTTTGTTTTACTTGAGTTAATTCAATAAGACCCGAAGATAGCTTTTGCAATAAATAATGAGTTTCCCAAGGATTAAAAACACGCAAATATACATTATTTGCATTGTATTCACTAAAACGGTTGGTTCATGCTCTAAACACACACCACGGTAGCAATATGATGTCATCTAAGATGTCATATCCGGATGCATATAACGCTCCCAGAAAAAAGGTGGTGCAGCGTGTGTACAAACGTCAAACTCAATCTTTGGCCAATAAATGAGGAGATTTTTGTTGTTGTGTTAAGAGTTTTATATGTACAACAATATTGTTCACAAAAGAATGCCTTGAAATGTAACACTATTAATGTTGATAATTGAAGCGAAGATTATTTTGGGTTAATTATGAAGAAGCAAATTGACATTTTGTGATAAAAACAGTGAATATTTCTCTGATTAAAATGAAAATTTCTATAGTGCATATTCCTGAACTTCAATTATGTACCAAGCGTTTGCATTGTATTCAATGACGGCATAGTTTGCATGATTAAAATCGTAGTGTATGTACAGTACTTTCTAGTAAAAACCATTCTAAAAAATTATACCTTTGTACAGATCAGTAGCATATTGTTCAACATTTCCACAAAAGTAAATGGCGGGGCAGTCGTATATGGTGAAAGGATCGGTGTCAACACAAGGCGTGCAAGGAACTGTGTCAGGACAGGTTGGAGCAAGATGTCGCCATTCCAGCGTCTTCTTCATAGCATCCAAACAATTGTCTATCTTGCTGTATCGCATAATATCTTTGATTGGCTCTCCTGAAGAACCCAGGCAGCGAAAACCTAAAACAGACATTTATGTTACGATCAAGCACTGAATCCATTGATTCACCTCGCAATCGTATAACAAAAAAGTCCATCGGCGGACGGAACGTTGGTGGTGTATGCGTTTGGGGTTAGAAGTTGTATTTAAGTGTATCGCCATTTTGCTTGTAAACTATTAGACCGATTTCTTTGCGCTTTTTTGCATTAAAAAGTTATAATTTCAAAGCAAGTTCTTAAACATGTATTACGGCTGTGGACCTCCAGGTGGTGCTCCAGCAGCCAGAACAGGAGGCGCTTGAGGGCTTCTCATAACGACTGTTCCCTTATATCTCCAAAACGATTGAAGTTATTTAGAATAAAATCGATCGACGAGATATTAATACCTACCTGAATGGAAGATCGATATGACAGCTGTCAAAGTGACAGTTCAGGTCATACATTTCAATTAGGATAAAATGGACTCAAAACAAATACCGGAAGGGGACATCAATATGAAAGACGTCAAAGAGACAGTCAGGTCTTAATTTGCTCGATTTGATTTCAATGTAGGATAAAATGGACCAACAAAACCAAGTCAGCGGGGGATAGATATGACAGCTACTAAATATGAATATGATAGTTTAATATGCAGAATTAAAATGCTTACATCTCAAAAACTATTGTACCTAGACTACTTGTTTCTTGATATAATTTATACCTCTCATTGGGTACTTTATTTCGGATTGGATAAATGTGTTATATCTCAGAAACTATTGATCCTAGACTACTAGACTAGAGGCATAGAACATAATATGTTCTATGATATAGGTTAAAGCTCCCTTATGGATCTTACTTTCTGTTTTTTTTTCATGGCGCTAAGTCATCACTATCCTCATCGTACCATTGTAAAACTTCTGAAAATTTCTGCCACGCTGCGACCATGGTCCACATTTGCCGGACTTGAAGGTGGGAATATGCTCTCTGCTTGAAGGCTCCTAAGTCGTATCGAGAGACTAATTTTTTTGTGGGATATGCGGACAAACTGTCCTTGGATTCTCCTGGTGGTAAGTAATAAGTAAACACTGACCATCGTCGCCCACAAACATCCGAAATACCAGAGGTCTCGAGGATGCGTTTCTGGCTCTGAGGAGGTAATCCGCCCACTTATTGGTGACTCCTAATTCGTATTTTAATAATTCGCATGGCAGCCGGTTCCACAAAGTTGCAGCGTTCGGCAGAAAATGCCGTGACAATCGCAAACTAAATATAAACAAAAGTTTTAAAAGAATGATGTTTTACTTTGCCACGTCCATACTTATGAGTAATATTTCTTTATGGGATTGTGACACATTCTACCTGCCACAGGTTACCCCCAATAGATACCACATTACCAGATTTTTATTCGGATCCGAACTCAACAAAGTTAGAGGTAGGTGCGGGTTGCGGGGACTAAAACAAAAGCGTTCTCATTGGCTATTTCAAGGTCGCACTAGTTATTATACCAAGCGGACACTCACCGTAGGGATGGGCTGAGTCGTATAAATATTACTTACGATAATTACGTTTGAATTATCGTAAGTAATTGTCGATAAAAATACTATTTATATTTTTACCTAGACTCCTTTGAACAATTCGTTCTGCATATTTAATAACTATTAGTTTTAAGCATATAGTAGTATTGCATTTTCTGCAAATACCTACTTGTTTACTTAGACGTGTATATACCTAAGTATAATATATATAAAAAATATAACCAAACAATGGAACCGACTTCAACACCCAAAAGTGTGAAATAATTTGTTGAAGTCTGTACCATGATAGTTTATTAGTATCTTTCATTGTCAACGACTATATTATCAAAATAGGTAAATATTTTTCAGTTATTGGAATGTAACTCAAAAACGGCTTGACCGATTTTGATGAAGTTTAAATGGGAGCAAACAACAAGCATCAGCTTTCAAAATCCGTTCACCCAGACAAAAGTTCTGATGTTAGAAAGACCTTCAAGAACCTTCAACTTATTTGGAAGTCGGTTAAAAAGCGATGTAAAACTTGTTATTCCCTGGTGGGTATTTTTGTAGGAAACCTTAAAAAAACAAGAGGCAAAGTTAAGCCGGGACAGCAAAAATCTTTATTGATCTGAGTTGGTAAAAAATATAACTGCTAGGCTTATATACTGACTGCTGTTTTAATGTTTGTATTATTTATGTAATTTCGATAGAAAACGTCGACGTCTTTAATTTAGTGCATTTCACAACACTAGCGTTGCACTTGGTTTCGCTAAAACGAGACAATGCTTGCAACAGCTGCCATGTGGAAGAGAGACAAGTAACAATCTTTACCGTAATAGTACCATTATACGCTGACCCCTCTTATCACCAGTAAAACAAGATTAACTGACTTATTAATTGAATCTTATTCATTCTTTTTGGTAATTTGAACTCCCAAGATAAAGATAACTATTCATACCATTTCACTGTACATGTAGTAATTTTATCTTATTTTGTTAACTCAAAACTATGTTTCACTGGCGCTACAACACGGGGGCGTATAGGCGCTCACGGGTCTGACACTTGGTAGAAACTGAAGCTATGATTGAAAGCGTTCATTTATATCGAAGCATTTGCATCGATGCGTGGCGCACGACCTCAGTCTTGTTTGCGGTATCTATATGGGGTAACCTGTGCCTTTTTAAAGGGGTTGATGGACCCGGCTTCGAATCCCGCACATGACTTAAATTTTTCCTCTCGTAAATTTGTAAGGTAATATATAATGTGTTGTGTAGATAATAAATACGGTAATCTGTGCCACCTGCAAATAGGCATAGTGCATTTCGTCACTTGTGACGAACATACACGACATAGACTTATCATGCGCCTGTAATTTAACCAACCAAACACCTAGGTGTTTGGTGATAGATTTTTACTTGAGGGTAGAGCTAGCCAAGCGAGCATTCAACAGTTTTAAATTCTTTTTAATTTTTGTTACCTACTTTAAAATGTTATTTAACCCATTTCCAATTTAAACACTTACATTGGTTGTGTTTTTTTTTTTAGTTTGCTTTTTATTTAGGACTCGCAATCTAGTTATCAATTTTATAACCATATTCCACATATTATGTGTCGTCAGTGAAATGTTTATACAATAAAAGAAGACATTCACACTTTTTAAAAAGTTTTGGTTTCCGTTCAAGTCTATGATCAGCCTTGCTCCAAATAGTAACAAGTCCTGTTTTTGCCTAATGGGACAGCACCACACTAATATATCAACCCAATTCTTGGCATGCTGCTAACTTGGCATATTTTATGACCACATACACAGATAATAGGTTTGTCATCATAAGATAACTATTACAAGCCACATAATCATATGTAGCATTGCCTCACTTCCTAGATAGCTTATTTATTATAATATATTAAAACATAATATGATCTTACCACCAATATCACATTCATATGGATTTGAAACCCTATTGAAGGATTTGTATTCAGTCGCCTTTGGAAATAGACCTGGAACAAAGAATTACATTTATTAGATGAAAAAACCAACAAAACAAGGACAATGAAGCGACACATACAAGTGATATGACTTTACATTACATTTTACAGTATATAAACAGTCATGTTAACAGCATATAGGCGAGTCTTTGTCATGCAAAATAAATAACATAACAGTGTCATCAAAGTACCTTAGTTATTATAAAAGTAGAGGAAATAGAAATTATTGAAAGTATATATTACATTGATTTAATTACTAGAAGATTAAGTAGCTCTAGCTACAGAGAGGCTCCCAGCTTCTCTGATTTCGAGGACTCTATCATAGCGACATAAATAATGACCCCTCTCAAGGAGCACCTTATACAAATAATTTATGTATGTATATTTTAATCTAACATGTTGCTTTGTGTAATGTTTTTGGAGCAGTGATGGCTCAGTGGGATTGGGTATGGACTGCCAAGCAGCAGTGCTATGGTTCGAATCCCGCCGCGAGCTTGAGCTTCTCCGCATGGTGGGTGGAAGGGCATTTTGTGAATGCCCGCATGGCTAGCTACCAGCCTCAAACAGAAAATCTGTCACCATGCACCTAACGGTGTATTCCCGCAGCTGTCTTTGAAAGCCAGTAATTCTATGTTAGCCTGAACAAGATCTTCGACCATATCATCACTTACCATCAGGTGAGATAGTGGTCAAAGGCTAATCTAACAGGCATAAAAAAAAATTTACATAAAATATCTACTTACAATAATGGAATGGTTTTTGAGGCAACATAATTCCAGTAGGATCCTTACAACCAGGCATTAAGTCCAAGGGAGCCACAGCACTGATGGCAGCAGCGAATGAGTCTACTATCGTAGCAGATGCTATCACATTAGATTCATTGAGAACACTTTCATTTGAATGACTAGCAAAAACTCCCCCTGAAAATACAAGAAGTAAATGAATCAGATATTTTATACATTTATATATATGTAGTTTACATTTTTTTTTTATGTAGTTTATATGGTACCACCACATGTCTATTATTTCAGCCAACAACACCATTTATATTGTTGCAGATAGTACCTAGTGAAATTAGTCATCTCACTACACACACAGTACAACTTTAAATTTATGTTACATTTGATATAAACAACTCTTTCATTCACATTTGTAATAATAAAATAATTTCATTCATAATGATAATATAACATTCATATTAACATTTCAGTGTAATTAGTGTGAAATAATGGGGATAAAGATAAGAGTAACTTAACCCATTTACAGAGACCACTCGTAATAAAGATCAAAAATATGCATTAGAAGTACCCTCAATTTAGAAATAACAAGTGATAAACTTGTGCTTATTGTTATTCGAATGTCAAGAGTGTGGTAGACAGAGATATTGATTAAAATTGAGGTAATGAATATAACCTTACATTCATCCTAATTACTCCTTACCTACATACCATCAGAATATTCCCACCCTTACTTCCTTCCATACCCTTTTAGCCCTGCTCTTCCAAAACTATTTGCTTGGGTGATGGCTACACACTATAATATGATAAGAAATGTAGATGTTCAGTTTCAGGTTAAACATAGGTGTTTCATATCCAGATTTTTCCATTTTATGTCAAATTACTTAGTATTAAATTTCAAGCTTCCAACTTCACAAATATAGAATATGCATACAAAATTTAAACCCCATGTTTACCCCCATTTTACCTTTAATGAAACCCGTTCTTAATTGATGTCTCTTATCTACAAACTGCTTACCAGCCAAATTTCACGCTCCTACAAGGCTTGGACTTTCATAGAAACTGAGCCCCAACCGAACACAAAGTGATAAGCAGAGAGCGGACTATATGTAACATAAAAGGCCCAAAATATACATGCAAATATGAAAGTAAAATACACACAAAAATCAATAAAAAAGGCCGAAATATGTAACATGTAAAAATAAAGAAATTTTAATTTGACTTGATTTTATTTTATTTTCATAAGCTCTCTACTATCTATTCAACAATAACAACAGTATTTGCAGAAATGACAATTCTAGGTTAGCCTGAACAACATCTTCGACCACATCGTCACTTACCATCTGGTGAGACAGTGGTCAAAGGCAAAAAAAAATCTAAATAAACTAAAAAATTAATTTACAATTTACCTCCTTTAAAAATATGAATGAAATGTAGTGTTCTAAATGTTCTGTAGTAAAATTGTGTTTACAACAGCTTAATACATTAAAGAGTTAAAACAGTTATAAGTGTTTATGTGGTGTTTACAACAGCTTAATACATTTAAAAGTTAGAAAAGTTATAAGTATTTGAGATTTGCTCAGTCTGTTAGATTAATGTTTATGAATCTAGGGTTAACATGCAAACAACTTGTGGATCAACCTCATATAATGTAAAAATAATAATGAATTTAAGATTCTAGTAATTTACAGATAGTTTGATACTGTCTTCTCATTTTTTTAAGCTATAGATAATTTATGAAGTAAGATTCTTACATTGATTACATAAGCTTGTTTTGAGACAGAACATCTGTCATTTCAGTGCTAAAACTGCAAGGTTTATTTTTTAAGTAGTGGACTAATAGTAATAGCACTCAACAGTGAACGTACCAAGGTTATATGTAAATTTAAGTATATATGAAAATGAATTCACCAGGATAATTTTATTTATATGTCAGAGAGTTAGAACTGATCTTCTATAGCTAAAGACTTGAGCAAATATAAGTAAAGAATTAGTACATTACCTGAAACAATAACTCGAACAATGTTTGAAATCTTCTCTTGATACTGAGTTGTCCCTGATAGACCAGATAACCACTCCATCAGTAAATGTAGTGAGAACATTTGATCAGCTGCCTTTGATGCCAAGTTTAACCCTGACATGATAACTATGTACCTGGAATATGGTAAAAGGGTTGGTTGATAGATGCAATATCAAATTTGTTTTATATTATAATTTATTTTTTTAATAACAATGAATATATCATAATAAGTTTAAATATTAAGGTATGTATATTTGATTCACTGCATATTGTTAAATAAGCTGTAATCTTGTTTTTCTTTGGATATAATGTAATAAACTTTGATGTGGCAAGCAGCCTATATATTGAATAGTTTAAAGCCAGGATTTATTTATTTACATTAAAATAGTAGTTATTATCATACTTATCACTGTTAAGAGTAGGCAGAGGTTTTTGTATGTTGCATCCTGGCCAGCACACATCTTTGATTGTAAAAACTCCATCTCCATCTTCAGAACCTGATGGCAAGGTAGTTGATTAAGAAGGTTGTAGCCTCTGCCTACCCCTCTAGAAAGCAGGTGTGCAACTACTTAATTACTATTTAAACTATTATATAGTTACTACTAAGACAGTAAAATTACATTTGTCTAGAACCACAAGCTACAATCCTTTGAAAATATACCTCACCTAGTAATGCACAAACCACTCCAGTTACCACCTGGTTCACATCAATACAATCTCCTACTAACTTTATCCTTTGCAGCTCATCCTCAAGCACAAGGCTGTCAGAGTCATGAACAAAATGAGTCCTGAAACGAAGCAGAAATAACAAATAATGAATGAGGCAACTTCTTGAAACATGGACTATGCAATATTAATTATAAGTTCTGTTACTGACCTTGTAGGTTGTGGTATTATTTCGAGTTCGTCTGACAATTCTTTCAGAATACTCGGCTTTAACTCCTGAAGCTTGAAAAGTGTACCCACTATAATACAAGTCGTTCCTTTGTCTCGAAGTTCACACAACTTCAAAACTTTGTATGTGTTTGACCATTTTTTTCTAATAACGGGGGCTAAAATATTCCGAAAAGTATTCAATCTAGCAGAATATATGTGAGCATACTGCTTTGAGAAATTTCGGGAAACTTTGTAGAAACGCTCTGAACAGTCGGCATAGTCAGCGCTTTGTCTTTCCAATTCTAGTGGCTGAAATTCATTTGTCTCTTTTCCGGAACCACTCTCAACTTTGAATAACATTATTAACTAACGTATCTTGTCTGTTCCTCGAGCCAAATTTTCGATAAAGGCGATGAAAAAATTCTAAACAAGTGTAACAGTAAAGTAATTGAACAGAACAGCGCGCGCCCGGCCCGGGCAATCTTGAAACAAAACAAGTTCCACAGATTGATCATATGTTAGCTACATCGAATATGTCTATGGTTAGCTCGGCTGTCCCAAAATAAAACACTGAATATGCCACTTTTGCAAAAACACGGTTTATCCCGATTTGGGACATAGGTACTGTATTCGGCTGCGTCTAAACCAAAGATCCGATTTTTGATATCTGTTAGTATAACAATAATACAGACGAGTAAAAACACGGAATACGCCATACAAACCGATTATTCCAACTTAAAACAAAGTATGTTTCATTAACAAATTAAAAACACAGTATATCACTGGATGTACAGTGTTTTTAGCTTGATAATGGATATTCCGTATTCTAAACGTGTTGCGGCAAGTTTTTTATGATTTTTGTAATTGAATTTTACTCATTACGAGTCGCGACTTGTTAGAGAGGCGATGTGCGCTGTTATTGATTTTGGTTAAATAAATATTAAATAGTGCCAGCTGCGGTCTTAAATTGATTTTTTATTGCAAATACCATGATGAGGTGAGTTATTTTTAGATATTGCAATAGTTTTACAAACTTATTCGTAGTTTATATGTTTGCTTGTGGTTAGTAGAACTACCTACCGTGAGGTTAGTACTAATATTTTCTTTGTAGGTAGCTAATAGGTCGAAGATGTTGTTCAGGCTCACCTATAATTACTGACTCTCAAGGACAGCAGCTGCTGGACCACACCGTTAGGTGCTATGCGACAGATTTTCTTCTTGAGGGTAGTATCTAGCCAGGCGGGCTTTCGCAAAATGCCTTACCACCACGCTAAAACTATTGCCATCCTAAACAACAACCGGGAATGAAGCATGGAGGCGCTTAGTAGATTTGCCACTAGCGCTTACCCATCCAATTAATTACTACAGTGCCCGCTTGGCTTGCTCATACAAGTCGACGCGTTTCAACAACATAAGTTTAGTAATTTAAGGTTTATGAAAAAAGTCTTTGCCAATAAGCCAGATACCTGGATGATATGGTAATGGTTACTCTTGTAATTCAATGTTTATTTGTGATAATTCAATGTCTCAGTCACCAACCGAGTCTCTGACTAATTGGACAGTAGGTCATTGCTTGTCTCCGAATGAAGTGATCATTTCAACCCCCACTGATTTGGATTCAACAGAGTCGGTATACGAGTACGAGTACACCTACCGATCTTGACACGACGTCATCGGTCACAAACATAACTATAGAGTCTATGACACTAATTGCCGTCGAAAATGAAGAACTGCGTATCAACCACCAACAAGAACTACCGCCTTCTCCTCCCGGTGAAGATGATCGAACAAGAACATTAAGCGACATTAGTATGGAGGCTGATGTTTTAAATGAAAATGATATTATAGAGTTTAGGACATCTACACCAGTATTACAAACAACAGAAAGTAATTTTCTTTACTAACCACGTAACCAACCACGTCGGCAAAATGATCATAATTTGCAGAGCTTAAAATTACATGATAGAAGTAAAATTCGTTCGAGGTTCAAGAAACATGTTATACAAAGAAAGCTTCAAAGATCAAAATTATAAAGAGGTAAATTTTTTGCAGTTCAGATTTAATGAAAAGATAGAGCCACTTCCAGAAGATGAAACACCAAGAGGAATTACAAAAAAGAAGAAAGAAGAAATTATAACTAAACTGGTGCGAATAATGCCAGCTAACAGGGAACAATTTTGGTGTAATTTGATAGAGGAGGACAATGTTTTAGATTTGGTAGTAGAAGGACAAATGGAAAGTGATGATTAGAGATGATTTTAGTGTTTCTAATTAACGTGTATGATTATTTAACGTTTGTTTTATTAACTCTGTAGGTAATTACAACAAAATAATAGGCATATTCAGTTTATTACTTTGATTATGTAATCTGATTCAAAGATTCCAACAATTTTGAACACTGTATATCCTCAATTTTTAATTTTTTTATCAAACTACGGAAGGTAAAGGTATAAATCCGGTCAAAATAAATGTAAAAGTTTATTACCTATGGAAAAAATATAAAGTTTTATATGAAAGTACTCAAGAAGTACTCTATCATAAAACTTAAACTAAAAGCGCTGTAGCTTAAAATAATTGTTGACTTGGCGTATTCAGTGTTTTAATTTAGGACAGCCGAGCTAACAAGTTCGCGCCCCGCCGTGACACATTACATGTACCACAGATGACGAGATAGATAGATCCATGGTCGAAGAAAACAAGGTCTTCTACTCCGAAAGAAACACGAGTTACGTCACAATCGAATAAGCTCTTTATTGTAACACGATTATTGCAAAATACAACATTATTGTTCTCTTTCTTGTGATTGTTTTGTTGTTAAATATCAATAAATTATTACAAACGCCTAATTAAAAGTAACACTTGAATCAATGTTCGTCAATGTACAAAAAAATGGTATGAATAAAGTTGTCTTCCTATGGTTCCACCAGCGCAGTGATTCGCCAATCTTTGTGGTCGGGTCCTGTAGTGCTAATTTCCTTTAGCTACGATATAATAAAAACTCTGACAACTTAATTGTTCTGAGACTAGAAAACATGTATATTTTTTTCTTTTTGTAACTGTAAGAGTAAAATTAGAAAAAGCAGTGATTTGTACTTTGTTTCATTTCCTGCAAAATAGTCTGTAGCCGAAGAATGGCTCGGTATTGTGGACCTCAAACATCTACTAAATGTGGTATGTAATGTAAAATTTGTTTGGTTATATTATAACGTACCTACCTAATTGGTTTTTACTTCCAATATTTTTGAGCTTTCTTGAAACTAAACTTTACACCAAAATACAGATAACTGCCTTTTTTACATTACTTGTTTTCAATATAAGAACATTTTTGGCCTAGTAGCATCGACGCTACCCTACTGGGTACCGTCGATGCTAAGAAAACTATTCGGGTCAAACACTGTACGAACTTGATAACCATAATTCATTCAAGAATCATTAATCTGTGTAATCTAAATCACTAATTTCACGTCATTTTCTTTATTAAAATAGGGTGAAATCTATTAATATGTTATTGTACTGCCCCCGAATTTCCTCAAATTAGGTATAAAGTTTGAGAGTCGTTGATAGAAGTGATGACAGTATGCCTGTGTCCCGGTTACGCGACATTCGGTCACGGAGTGTAATACCTAGCGTAGTATATTATTGTATCATGGATAGATCTATCCTGCCTGGGTCTATCTCATGGACATCATGGATCAAATATATACTACATGGACATATAGGTTTCATAGATCCATAGTCTATCTACTATACATGTATGTACTTTGTGGTGAATAGTACTGATAGTGACCATAGATGAGGGAGACACCAAGACTTGTTGAAAAATTATAATTGATACAGGAGCTCCCCCAATAGGCATTGCAATCATATTGCAAGTCAACGGGGCAATGATGCTAGTATGCTGGGCACGCTGCCAACTGGTTGTGAGTTTATAGTGTTTCGATAATAATGGAATGCCGTTGAATAAATAAATACACTTATGAAACTTATGTCAATTGTGCTTTTACGATAGGAATTTGTACAAGTGGGCCCAATAAAAATATGTTTCTTAATTTCAATTAAACAAACATAGTTATTTTTAACAACATTATATGGCTTCATTTGATATACCAACAACCCATTTTTTTTCTGCGATATGTTAAGAATATAACCATGGAAAATGCATTTCATTTTTATTCTTGTCAGAACAGATAAAATGCACTCTGTTAAAACCTTTCGCTCGGCACACTTTTCTAACATCAAGCTCAATCCAGTTGTATGTATAGTGCATAGGAGATCCTTTCATACATGTCATATCTTGTCTATAGGTAGTATGATTACCTGATGCTGATTGAAGAAGTTTGATAGTGTAACAATCCTTTTAAACTAGATTTATTAGTGTGGCAGCACTACAACATTATTACGGAAATGACGTCATAGATTTTAGCGGTAAGGATTATAGATTTAAAAAACCGGTCTATTGCTTTTCTTGCGTAAAACCTAATCAGCCTCTAATCTTTGACCTAACTTGGAAAAATGGCGGGTGTTCAAAAAATACGGCTAAATAATTTAAATCCTAATGTAAAAAATGCACTAATAGTTGGCATTATTATTGCTAAAAACAGTCCACGTGTAATAGGATCTAAAAAAAAGAACGGAGATTCGAGAGGAGTTACTTCTTTTACTATACGAGATTCGGAATTCGATACTATCGACGTGGATGCTTGGGGATCAGAATATTTTGTACTCACATTCTATGAAAGATTTCTTGTTGGAGATATTGGTAAGTAAATCCTAAAATAGGAAATATATCTTACTTGCCGAACGAACACCTATATATACACAAAACCGTATTAAATACGTAAGTATTTATTCCTACCCCGGCTGGGCGGCGCGGTGGGCCTGTAGCACCGATCAGGGATAATCTTCCCGGGGAGTGAATAAAAAACTCAACTTTGAATTTTTTTCTACTGTCGAACATGGATGACACTTGGATGGGTATCCGAGGTCTATAAATACTTTCTTCAATCATGGTCGTCATAGTTGAGCAATATACATCGAGAAAATATTCCCATGGGAAGCAATTCTATTTGGTTTGTACGATATAAAATCAATTTTTCTCTTATCAAAACGCGTTCTAATTGGCCACCACAACGTTGTTTATAGTGATGAATGTAATTAATGTGCAAAAATCAATATCGATGTTTTATTGAAATAAGTACAATAACGTGGTAATATAACAATAAACATCTTGAGCGTTGAGTGTGAGTACAATATATGCTAAGCTATATATAGGTAGACATTAGAAACTACTTTTTATGTGAAACATTGTGTTTACCTTTGTACTATGTATAACATTAGGTATCTGTTTAATTTTACAACATCAAAATTAGTTTTTTATTACGTGTGGGATGGGGAATTATTTTTTTAATTCCATGTAATAGACACTCTTGATTCTAACGAATACTATCACGAGGTGACTAGCCTCGTGACCACGATCACGGACCTTTAGTTTATGGAAACTATATAATAAAAACTCCAAAAACGTCAATTGCCATTGTTTAGTTCAATTAAAATTGAATACATTTGTACATACCACGTAGGTGGTCCATTAAATACTTAGGATTGATGGCTTTCCACATTACAAATAAACTATCTCGCTATTAAATTTAATAAACACTAGTTTATTTATTTAATTATTAACATGCCGAGCCAACATGTCATTACATATTCATTATGAACTTAAAATTACAGCATTCCATAATTACTAAATAAAAAAATATAGGTAAGTACATTCTATTTATAAATTACCCTATTCAAGTAGACATAAATAATAAAAAAAACAAAGTCATTAAAATAATCATACAATAATATTATGGTATAAGTTAAAAGAAATTAATGTTTTATGTAGAATTATAAATTGAAATAAAATAGATTGAATGAAAAATGAACCATAATACAGTCAGGTCAAAGTAAGTGAAGATTAAAATTCAAATATAAATACATGTCTATAAAATGTAACAAGTCTAGTTAACGCTATAACTGGGAATTATGAGCTCAATTTAAATTATAAAGTTAAATTATTAAGATTTCTGTGCTCAGAAGATATCGAGAAGAACGATAAATCAAATAATTACTAAATACGATGTAAACACATATGTGTCTAGTTTCAAAAAAGTAGTCGAAGCGCTCGTACCATTGCTTAGCTGTTCTTAAGCGATCAGCTAAGGCCGCGATGTCATGATTTGGATGGGTGACCGCTAGCGACATTACTACTGAGCGCTTCCGTGCTTCGGTAGGCACGTTAAGCCGTCGGTCTCGGTTGTTGTCTTAGGATAGCAGTTATTATAGCACGGTGGTAGGGCATTTTGCGAATGCCCGCCTGGCTAGCTACCATCTCAAGTAGAAAATTTGTCACCAACCAGTCAATGGCAAAAGCATGAGAGCAGAGCTTTCTGAAGTACTATCATCTTACACTGCGATTCCCAAGACATCTGCCAAGCCGTGGAGATTACTGCAAAACCCTTCCCCCTCTTAAGAGAGGTCTTTGTTCAACAGTGACTAATATGGGTCTTGATGAAGTTAACATTTCATCCATGTAAAATAAGTCTAAACTAATTTCTAATTTACATCGAACTCTTACATAGCAAAAATGCGAGGTATTTTATAAAAGTATTATAAGAAAATTATCTAATAGTACATTTTCAAGATACTATTAGATAATTTTCTTTTTTTATAATTATTATTTAAATACAAATTTATATATTATATTTTTAAGATGCTTTGATTTTGTACATAAATATCCAAATGTTTAAAAAAAAAAACATTTTTTATTTATCAAACACTCTTTCAAAGGTATTATAGTTACATCTATGATAGTTCTATCTACACCTAATAATATATGAATTTTGCCTTCAGTTGAAATTACTTCACCGAAGATCTGCATCAAAACCGGAGAAAATGAAATGTTTCGACCGCAGGTCTGTGCCATTTTCTAGTACTATATTATTTATAAATGTATTTAATTCTAGTATAATAATAATTTGAATAAGCATTGCAATTCAACGGGGCAATGCTGCCAGCATGCTGGGCACGCTGCCAACTGGGAGTGGGCTGGAGCATTTGGACTGCCTATGAGTCTGCTATGACTTATAGGTGTCTAAATGCTTTTATTGTAGTAGCTGTAGTGTTGTATATAGTTCATAGTATTTTATTCTAGTATTGTTATACTTGCATTATTTCGAATATTGATATACATTATTTCGAGTGTTGTTTTATTTAAAATGTATTATTTTTAGTGATAGGTTACATCATTGTTATATTACAACTGCAGTATTAGGAACCTATTCACCATTGTTCAATCGATCAAGATTTTATACAAACAAGTGCACGTAGCTTCCACGTGGAATTTTAGAAAAAGTTAAGCTCCTTCGGAAACTACTAATAATTGCGAAGTAAATTGCCTTATATGCGATGCATGACAAATCGCAGTGGTGCGTTAATGGGTGACGATGCATATTATGAGATACTTAGGTCCCAAATATGAGAAGATAGCGTAAGATTTTGGCCTGTGTGAATACGAACGACCAACCATTTGGCACCCGAAGACAGCTTACATACACAAGCAAACATACACAGTGCGTGCCGGTCAGAAGTTAGAATGTGGGCGTGCACATTTTTACAGAAACGCAAAATAAAATATTGGACATGTTCAAAAGTTATAGTACAACGAGACATTTTCATAAAATAAAAATTGATGTTGATAATTTTACAGTTTTTTTTTAACAAGTTAGTAACAATACAACCTTTATAGAGATACCTAGAGAATGAAGAGATAAATCTACATCATATACCTACCTAATTCTGGACCTAAAACCTCGAATAAGGGAGTGATCACCCTTCGCCGTTTGTATGGAAAAGTGCCCGCGCAGTTGAAATATAGTTAAGTATATAATAGAATATAAATATAATTAGCCGTTCGTTGCCGGGGTGAGTACGAAAACCTTACTAACTCTATGAACTAATAAATAATATTCATATCAGCGCACGCTGCAACGTTGTGGACGGCTGGGGACTAAAGTAAAGTTTTTTGGGACAAAAAAATTTACCGAAAAATGGTACCGACTCCAATACTCAAAAGTGTGAAATAACTTTTTGCAGTCGGTACCACGATATCTCAAAAGTACCTATTATCACAATATTGTGCGTATAGTACCTATGTATGTAGGTGGGTTGAAAACGTTAAAGAAATAAACATATTTTAGTTGCAGGGTCTTCAATCCACTGAGCCACTAATATAAAAACTCTATTCACAATTGAAATTTTTGATGCTGTATATGAATAAGTAATCGTTTATTTTATTAGTCAATAATAAAAAAAAGCGGTATCTCATATTCGGCATCGTCACCCTAACACAGAACTTGTACTGTACCTGAGATACACAATAAATTCGTATCTATCTTATCATGACTATGTACTAAACGGCGGAAGTACGTATTGCTCTAATAGTCTAAGATCTTAAATTATTTTAATCTTATTAGGTATCAAAGAGTCCCTACTACTGTTATGCTAAGCTTGTCTTTTTGTATAATTACATTATATTTACTAGGTATCTTCTCCATTCTACCTATCTCTGAACGAAGGGTTATCCGACGTGAGCATCCATAGCGGAGACACCTTCGGTAGCTACCTACCACTTCTCCATATACCCACAAAGCCGTGTTCGGGATATTATGGACTTGCCGAAATTATGAAACTTCCGGGTAAGTATCCTTTTAGATAGGTCTTTGAGTATTTAGAAAGTATAAATCATTCATATGTATTCAACATAAGTTTGTATGGAGCAAGCTCGTCTCATTCAGTCCAACTTCTCTTCAGTAATCACATAATAATTCATTTAGACTTAGCATAATAATTCATTTAGTTAAGTAACATGGTTTGGGGCAGTGATCTATATTTACGCCTCGCCAAACAATGCCCGACGGTTGCGGAAGTGGAAGACACAGGATTGTGTTTTAGATGGGTTGTGCCAGAGAGCATTTTCATCATAATAATCTTCTAGTTCCTTTAGAGCTATCGTCAGAAGTTCTTCAGCCTCATCGAGTTAATGCGAGGACGTCTGCGTACAGGAAGTGCTGTGTTTGAGGAGAGAAAGGCGGGTCATTTGTGTAAATATTAAATAAAACAGGAGCCAATACGCTACCTTGAGGAAGACCGTTTTTTTTGACGGTGCCATCTACTCTTATCGTTGTTGAGGTGAATGATAGAATAATCTCATCAAAATCGAAGATTCTAAGAGATCTTGAGACGTTTTATGGACAGCTATACACAACGACATGAAAACCCGTTGTCAGTATGGCTTAGGACAAGAGAGCCAAACTGACCCGACATTGTACTGAAGACATCTCGGACTATACGATATTAGAATGGTTCTCAAACAGCTTATGAATATACCAAGTCGCCCTGGAAAAAATCACGACAGAACTACGGAGAGCAAGTAGAACACCGATATCGTCATCCTTCACAAGTTATGTGATTCCGTGATCCTGAAGGTAAAACCCAAAAAGCGTGGGTCAGAGGGATAGTGGTACTGTTCTTCAAAATAACTACAAGACCTTGTTGAAGAACAAACCAATCTCGTTCTCATTCTGAACCATGTTTACAAGTTGTACTCGAGAGTCATAACTAATTGTCTTGTTTGGGAGGCTAGAAGTCAAATCTAGGTAGATTTGATTTCCGAATAGGCTTTAGCACCACCAGATTATAGAAAAGGCTCAGAAGTATAATCGGTGATTATGATTAGCGTTTGTGGGCTATGAAAAAGCCTTCAACTCCATCGAAATATGGGCGGTACTACAGTCTCTTCAGCGATGCCAAATGATATATAATTTGTGCATCGAAATGCTGAAGTATTTTTATAGAAACTTTCACCACGTCGATTACAACTATAACTTGACAAGAGCACTTCTGTGCTATCAATCGGCAATACAACTACTTTTAGGTGTGAGACAGGTAGACGTTATTTCGCCAAAATGTTTCACCACCGCGTTGGAAGATGTTTCTAAGCTCTTGAACTGTAAAGAATTCGACATCAACATCTATGGCGAACATCACTCACCTTCTTGGCTTTTGTTTAAAAGTGGACGTCTTCCGGTGATGATATTAATTGAACGATATGTTCGAAACATCGAGTTTCTATTGGCTAAAGATCGAACGTCGGTCTCAGAGGTCTAGTGATGAAAACTAGGGCTCTATCTTTTAATAAAATATATACATCTCCATATTTTAATAAAATTATCTAAGTCTTTATTTTCATATATTTCTTAAATATACACACATCAAAAGTGCATAGGGATCATATATATTTTGAACTATAACTGACTTGTTTGGCAGAAAAACGAAAAAGAATAGGTTTGTTGCCATGTTTGTTGTAAAATTATATTAATTACTAATCTGTGTTTCTACCATTAACACTAATCACACAAGCACAGAGATTTGGCATGCTTAAAATCAGTTCAACAAAATCACTTTGAGGAATGGCCACCCACATTCTTTGTAACAAGTCAAAAAGTTGTTGTGGGGTATGCACGGCATCCATACTTGGCAGAGCATACTTCGTAGCATATCCCATGCATGTTCAATGGAGTTGAGGTCTGGCTACTGAGCAGGCCACGGCAGAACGTTGATGCGAGGCAAGAGTGCGAGTTAAGACTATAGCCATATGTGGACGTGCATTATCGTGCATTAGATGAAACGAATTACCCAAACGGCTTCGCAAAGGGATGATCACTTATGAAACAATACTCTCCGCATAAATCTGAGCATTGTGGTTGCCCCTGATCCAAATGAGATCGGTTTAAAACTTACTTGATTTACACGAAAACGTACTTGATCCCTAGGCACTTTTGATGTGTGTATGTATACTGACTACACATATAAGCATTATGTAGTTGTTATCTATCAGTATTATATATTTGCACCTATTCATAATGTAACACATTATTTATATACATGAAATATAATAATATAATACAGAATTATTTATTTATAATATATACATAAATATTTACGTATATATTATTATATTTCATGTATATAAATAATGTAATATGATATCGATATATTATTATACGTATGTACAAAACTTGTTTTTATGTAATGTTTTTATTAGTACCTAAGTTAATATCTAAAAATGTTATGCTTTGTTTTCACCACCGTGTTACTTGAGATTTGATAATGTCCATACAAAGGTTGTCTGGAAGAAATCGCTATATGCGATAAGACCACCCATTGCACAACCATAGCCTAAGAGTACTATTTATAAGATTATTTAAATGTACCTATATTCGCTGTGCAATGAAGAGTTTTGTATTGTATTCTTTTCAGAAGCCACCAACGTTTTTGTCGACTTGCTTGTGGTAGTGAAATCCATAAAACCACCTAAAAGCATTCGGACTAAAACAGGTATGTAACTTAAAAAGTAGATAACAAGTGTTCATCCGCAAACAAAAAGTTTAGGCTACAGGCATAGTACATATAATAATACCTGCAGGCACAGTAAAATATCTGCCTTCGTATTTTTTGCCTAAACGATTAAACTTTTTAAGACGGAAGAAAACGCGAGTTCACATTTGCTTATTGATAGGTATATAATTTTATCCTATACAAATACTCTTAGTTACGGTGTTTCTTATTCTGATCCAACTAAAATATAATTTCATTACTTGCGAATTGACTTTTGTGTTCAATTGTGGTATGTTTTAGGCAAATTTATTCTTCGTGTATTTTGGTACTCACTAAAATAATCTTATAAACAAAATATTTTATAAATGCCCGTGCCCGTGGGGAGCAGGGCTAGAATGTCAACCCCCAGTGCTATCCGTGGGTGTCGTAAGAGGCGACTATGGGGTAACCAACCAGAAAGTGGGCTGCAACGCTTTCTGAGGAACTGATATTATCTCACACTGGGATTTACAAGACGCCTGCCAATCGTGGGGATTACGGCAACCCATAATGGAGGCGGCTGAGTTCAGCAGTGGACAATGCGGCTGATACAGCACAGGTATTACAATTGCGGCCGGATCCGACCGGACCCAGTCGGTTTGACTTGAACCCGGCCGGATCCAAACGGATTGAAATTGATGCCGAATAGGAATCCCTAATCCAATATTTATGAGTGTGGTCAGCCAATCTCACATCACAGAGGTAGATACTTGCATCACTGTCACCAAAGCTTTAATCACTTCAGTCAGTATAGCAAAATCACATTCCAACCAAGAAGATCCAAAGAGATAAGTAACCTATATACCTAGATATCCAGAAGCGTTAACTGTCCAAGAGGCAGGTTATATTTGCTCATCAAAACATCGTTAAAAGGAAATAAGACGTAATAAGATTTCTTCTTTTAGGTCGTGATATGTCAGTCCGCACTGTAGAGGTTATAGACAACACAACACCAGCGTCTCTGAACTTCGATATGTACGACATCGATACCATTCAAAGGTAAAATACTACTATTAGTACCTTCTATCTTGTTTACTTTTTTCATTTTCATAATATTTGTGTCAAACACACGGGTCTAATATTTTTATGTAGTCAGTGTATTCCCAGATTACTTATGTATTTTCAGAATCATTTAAAATTAGATGTTTAACAGTCACATGTTCGTAATTTCCGGCCGCGTGGGGTGCCGTGCTAAAATATTACCCACCCATTGCAACCCGTGGGTGTCGTAAGAGGCGACTAAAGGTAAAATACCGGAAGGTGGGCAGCAGGGCCTTCTAGGGAACTGCTATCTTAAACTGCGATGCCCAAGACGTCTGCCAAGAGTGGGGATTATGGCAAATCTCCCCCATATTGGGGGAGGCTGTTTTCAGCAGTGGACATTCCGGCTGAATCAGTACTAGGTACTGTAAATTACGAAACGGCAACATTATATTTTATGAACTGCTAATACTTCCAGTGTTTTACCAGTTGAGTCCTTGGTAACCTTTTTAAATTAAAAGCCAGCTTCATCATGTGATCGCTGACAAGCGCAGAGTGAGCCACCAATTTATTGTATGGTTGTAACCCTTAGATTATATTGCCGATGTGGACATACATTCTGACTGTACAAATGATTTAGTAAGTAGTTTCAAATAAAGCGTGATGATTGAGTGATCTCACGGCAACGAAGTTCTATCTTTTATACGTTTCACTTGTGGTTGGATAGTCGGGCAAGGTTCCATATTATTACAGTGTCATCACTTTTATTAGGTTCACATACTCGTACTTATAGGATTAAGTACAGTCGCCTGCAATAACAAGTGAACACATTGTAATTTTTAAAATTGGTGCAAGGACTTCTGTTTCTTTCTATGTATCCTAAAATCAAAGAAGTTTATTTATTGACATCATAGCGTTTTGAAAATTACGAAGTGTATACTTGTTACTGCAGGCGACTGTACCTCATCAAGTTAACCGGAACGGGTCGCCCCCATTGGAGGGATCTGCTATAATCCCCACGCTTGGCTGGCGTCTTGCGACTGTACCTAGTTTGCCAAATTTCAAATCGTTTGAACAAGTGACAGACAACACATGATGTATCTCCTTATGTGTAGTCATAGGCTTATAATTGAAAATTAAATTGTGAAGAATGTAAAATTAACAAAACCTCAGAGCTTATCAAGATACAGGCTGCTCCTAGTTTGGAAACCGTTGCCTAAATTTGCATATCTGAATTTGTAATATAGTATTTAAAATGTAAGTAGAGGGATTACTATATTGAGGGACCGTTGAAGAATGTACTAATTATGTTTCGGGATGCTAACCAACCAAAATAAAATAACTGAATGATACGAGTAAAAATGACATTAAACATGCAGCGCGTTTCAAGCTTTAACCGATGGATAGGCTAAATCGATGACTGTGAAACGCAAAGATACTCGTATAGTGTTCATCTAGTAAATAAGTTTTGGTAAGTATAACCGGCACTACTCGACACACATGTTAACATTCTGAAACAGGCCCTTAGATTATTTATGATAATTAGATGCTTGGTATGGTGTTTCGGTTGTGCTTTGGGGTGTATAGAGCGGAAGAGTGGCGCGCGATGGAGAGCGTGCTGTTCATAGCAGACGCACGCGTGATGTGGCGTGGCCGCGGCGCCACGTTGTCGGCCGGCGCGCGCACCGTCCTCACGCACCAGCCGCACTGCGCCGACGCAGAGGCGCTGCGACTCTACGTGCGCAACCAGGCCTCCACGCGTGAGTACATCAGGCGGCGGATGTCGCCACGCCTGTCGCGGCCCATGTCGAACCATTCCCACGGTCTTAGGCGTATGGGCCTCTATTCTAAGTACAGCGGCTGTAGATTCATTCAACAATTGATTAACTACATAAAGCTACAACTGAAAAATCTACTCTGGTGGATGTCATGAGTAATCATTCAACAAGAGCCAAGGTTAGTTAAGGTAATCATTAACGACACCTCCACCCTGCATTATGTTGGTATAGGTTACCAGGTTATATCATGGAGATTTGCAATAGAAACGTATTTTTTACGATTTTATTAATTACGACCGCAATACAAAATTAATCCGAACCGAGCGCCACTACGCCACGAAGGGTTCAATCACGCTGCTCCTGTGCCTTTGAAATTACAGATTCGCGACAGATCGGAACGGCGAGAACAGTTGAGGACGGTAGGCAACAACGGGTGAGACGGTCCCCACTCCGGCAAGATAGGCGCCGTGGGGCCACAGCTTTACACATCCTACACACTACACTACTTAGTACACGTGGAGTACGTGCTGTTCGTAGCGGGACACACAGGCCCAGTGTTGCCAGTGGCCTATAGACAAAAGTAACATGAGACAGCTCAAAAAGTAACATATTCACGTAAAATGTAACATCATCATATTTTATGTAGAAAACGCAACGAATCCTATAATAGGCACTTTATTTCATTTGTTACGTGTCCAAGAAACAATTATTGATCGAGCAATAAATGGTTAACCTGAAAAAGACATACAATTAATAATGTGTAAGTAATATACCAAACAAAAAAAAAATTTTTTAATAGCTCCACTACAAATGACTTTGGTAATCATTTTTTTAAATGTTATCATAACCTATTATGATTAGGTGCAGCGGAGTTGCTAATATGAACTTGAACCTTAAAGAACATCACTTTGATGAAGTCAAATATGTCATGAAAGCAAGTTATAAGTGATATTTAAAGGTTATTTTATTATGCAGTTTGTACCTCCACTACTCTAATTATAATTTATGTTTCATGCTTCATTGCTTTTGATATCTCAAATTTTGTAGCGTTTTTTATATTTGTTTTAGTAGCCATCAAATTAGAAATCGTTTCAGTGTTTAGTCTGTTCCGGTTATCACACTTTATCAATTGTTTTTGTATCAAATTACATGAAGTTGCTGGCTATTGTTTGAATAAATTTTTATATTACAGGTTTTAACTGGTGGGGTATTGGTTTTTCAGACTGGAGAAGACGATTGAAATTGTTGATTAGGTTTAGAACGTAAGACATACATTCTAGGTTGCTTGTTGTGAGTGTTTTTTTCCAATCTTAAGTACTCAAAGAGTACATCGTACTGTTCTCATACTCTGTTGTCGCAAGCCTGTAGAGATAACCATCTTGTGGCTGAAGGGTTCAAAATATTATGAACTTTGACTTTAAAAGAAAATGTTTTTCTCTTAGCTTCTCCTGTCTTTAGGAACTGCGGTTAAAATGGGATCCAACATTTAAAAAAAAAAAATAATTTCATGTATGCCAAGGAATTTAGTACAAATTAAGAATTTATCCTCATCAAAACATATCACGCGATGTACATAAATGTTAGAACGTTAAGAACAAGACGATGCATTAAAACAACAGATATAAACATACAATAATACCAAACATACACATACAATATACGATACATTGCGTACAGCTTGACCATAAGTAAAAAAAATTGGTCACACTTCAAAATCACGAATAAAGTTACTACACTGAATAATATAATATATTTATAGAATTTTTGTTGATACATTATTTTTTTTTTTAAATTATGCTTGATATTTTAGCCTTTGACCACTATATCACCTGATGGTAAGTGATGATGTGGTCGAAGAATTTGTTCAGGCTAACCTAGAATTACTGGCTCTGAAGGACAGCTGCCGGAACACACCGTTAGGTGGTGGCGACCGATTTTCTACTTCAGGGTGATAGCTAGCCAGGCGGGCATTCGTAAAATGCCCTACCACCATGCGAATCCGTAACGTGAGTAATTTCCACTCCTGCAGACCAACTCTACAATAGGTAGTGTCCCCAAATTTTTGTCCATTTTTTTAACGTGTCCCTTTGGACACTGATATTTACCTATTCGATAATATTTTTGAAAAACGTAGTCAATATTCATAAAAAGGTAGCCTGTAGAATGAAGCTTATTCGAGATGACATGAAAACGTCAAATTCTCGCCCGAAATGCTCCAAAATAAGAAAAAATAATACTTTTCATATGGATGCGATGAATTAAACAAAGTTAACATTAAAAATTGTTGAATATGGGAGTATTTTAATGTCTTGGCTAATATTCTAAAAGTTACATATAAGTAACATTTTGAGTTGTGTAACATGGAAGTAACATAAGTAAGTCAAAAGTAACATAAAATGTTACAAAAGTAACATTTTGGCAACGCTGCACAGGCCACTGTTTTACTTACATACCTACATCCTAAACGTAGTCTTAGTGAAAACTTCAGAGCATGTTATATTTACGATAGCCGGTGGCGAAGCGGCTGCGTGGGCTGCATGGAGCGGCGAGCGGCCGAGCGCAGCGTCCGTGGCGCAAGTCCGAGATCGTCTTGCGACTAACGCGCCCTTCTGCGCCTCCTTGCATGCCCTGCTGACTCATCTCGATTTGGACGAGTTTGTGCACTCGACGTAAGACATTCATTTATTTATTAATCAAAAAATCGGTAAATCGGTGTACGAGTATAACTAGTTACATTACAGAGATGGATTCCTCCTCCATGAATATAATGCATGTAGGGAAATCCCGCGTTCGACATCCCTTGTTGATAAGTAGATGGAATGGCTGTCCCAACCGGGGGCCAGCCGCTGGACTGTTGAGGCTTTCCGTACAATCCTGGAGGATTAGGTGGATAGAGAGTACGGATCTCTTATATTTTTTGGCTTGTGCATAGGTTGACGGGGTATAGTTACTTTGGAAAGTATCTACACCACATCGCCGGAAAAGAACCGACAGCAGAGTGCCACCATTGCAGCTGCGTCGTTCATTGCATACACTCGAGGAGTGCATAGCGTGGTAGAGTGAGATTGTCGCAGTATTGGAGCGGGAGGTACATTATCAGAGAGTAGACCAGCGCGTAGGAGGGTGTATCACGTTCTCCTCCAACCCCCATAACAGAGGTTTTGGCAGTGGGCATGCGAGTATTCATCGCCACTCAAGACCCCGAACCAACCTGCCGCGCCGCAATTTTTCACGAATATAGTTCTCATTTTAGGACGTTATTATAATGATCGACGAGAACTTTCAGAGTGCTCAAGCCCCGAATTTGCCACAGAAACATCGCTTCGTTAGGCAGTTCACAAAACTATGAGCTTTTAATAGGTTTAAATACCTACCCATTTACTTTTGAAATATGCAGATAAAGCACTTTAATATCACACCTGAAAAATCTGGGCCCAAATGACACAAATAAAAATATCGTTGTATGAGCAATCGGTGCCAGTTCAAAATAATTATGTACGTTATTTACATGAGTTATCTATCATTTTATTCACAGGTGGAGTTATAGAATATATTTTTCAAAAAAATAAATATTTTTTGTCTATTCCTTCCTTCAATTACTTACCTGACTATTAACAGTTTAAACAGATCTTATTACGTCACCTCTATTTAGGTACTTATCAATAAAGTGCAGGCCAAAATATAAGTATACAATAAAACGAGAAACAATTAATTTGACAGAGATCCAAACATCGAAGAGCTGAAAGTAAGATTTGCCGACCACACAGGCGAATTGAATGCACGGCTACCGATCCCTATCTTAGAAGAAACTTTGGGATATTCAGTAAGAACTCATATTATTATACGATCATCAGCCCTTATCGATTTGTTGCTGGACATAGAAAGCTAAACCTTATATTACCCCATACACTCCGGTTTTTGTGATCCTTAACCATGCCTACTACTTGTAAGTTCATAATGGAATAAAATGTATCATGCCTTAGTAATCTAGATATGTTAGTACACATCACATAAAGTAACGAAAATAAATTAGAAGGAACGTTAAAACTAAAAAAAAATATAAAAAATTGTAAATGGAACAGGAAGAAACCTACATTTGCTTAGTGGCTTAGTTGCTCTAGCTGGTACCATTGAATGTTCTTTTTTTTATTTGCCATCAGTCTGAGCAGTTGAAAATGATGTCACCGGAAGACAGAGCAGCTATTCGATGGAGGATTCTTCTAGAACAGTGCAATGCGAAGCTGGCAGCGTCGCCGCCACGCCTGCTAGTCTTGAGCTTACGTCGAGCTTCGCAAGCAGATCCTATTCCTTTGTATTAACGTTGATACTTAAGTTTAAAAACATAATTATTATAAGTTGTTACAAATTATAATTCTTTTCTTCACAAACATACCAATTAATTGTAAGACCGAATAAAGAACGTAATCGATAGCCCAGCCGAGTATATATTACATTATTTCATCCGTTTAAACATAGCAGTTAGCCGTGATTGAGGCCTCGCCCTCAATGCGTGAAATTAGCAATTTAATCCCACCGGGAATTCGGGAACTTCGAACGCTTAATCGATCGGTACCGTATCCAAGCAAGGTTTTTCAGTGATTGCGCAGTATCGATCTAACAATAAATACATTGAGATAAACCAAAAACGGTTTGTACAGTTTGTGATTAAAATGGTTGATAAACCTGAAAAAACAGAGATAACTTACGAATATACAAAACGTAGACGAGAATTCGGTAAACAGTTACTATTCGAAGATCATGGCCCAGAAATGCTGGCTAGTATACCAATAAACACGACTCATTACAAAAACTACATTCTTCGAAACCCTGTACATGTTGGAATACAAAATACTGGAACAATGTCCGAACATTGGGTGAATTCTGTAAGGTAAGCTATCGACTACTAGATATAACTTTTTACCCAAGTATTGCAGGGACCTTTGGGAGAGATAGTTAAATGGTAACTTGTTGCTAGGGCCGAGTATACCAGCTCCGGTATAAACCACGTAGAAGGCGGCTGGCCTAAAGACATCAACATGAACGACCCAGAAGCCGCGCAAAGATATCGTCGCAAAATAGAAAAAGATGATGCTTATATACATGCTGTGATGCATCTAGGACACGTATGTAGCTTAAACAACTATAATAGTTCATTTCTTTTTGAAACGTTATAAACTTGCAATAATCTAACGATATTCTTCAGAGCATGGAGCATAATATACTCCAAAACAACGCAATAGACGTGTATGAGACGTATTATTCCCAATTGCCTCCGATACCTCCAGTGGAGCGAAGTAGTTGTCATACAGTAAATGTGTATCGAGAGCCAGGAGCGAAAAGGGCTGTTAGAGCTTTGTCTTGGCAAGCTGATGGAGGAGCGAGATTGGCAGCAGCACATGCGGACGTAGAACTGATGAGAAGCAACAGGATTCCTCAAATGTCTTATATATGGGACATTGGTTCGTATCAACTTAATTTCTAGATTTCTAGTCAGAACTTCCACAGTTTCAAAACATTAACCGACATGCGAATGTTTTTTCGACAGAAAACGCTAATGCTCCTGAATTGATTATAAAACCACCACAGCCTTTACTCGACTTGGTGTATAATCCTCGTGATCAGCATACCCTTGCAGGCGGAATGATGAATGGACAGGTATTGGGTACATGAATGAAGAACAACAATAGTCCATAGGGGAATGCTGTGGTAGTGTAATTTTGTAGTAAATGGTTTATTTTACAGGTAGGTTGGTGGGATATGAGAAAGGGTGGTGAACCCGTATTGGTATGTCCACCCCACGTGGCGCATAGAGATCTTGTTCGCAACGTCCTTTTCATAAATTCTAAAATTGGAGCCGAATTCTTTTCATCTTCACCGGATGGAGTAGTGAAATGGTAAATTAATTACAAGATAAAACTTGTGGAGTTGAGATATAATTATCAATGGACTTGTGAATTAATTCAGGTGGGACACAAGAAACATGAGTGAGCCTACAGACTCCATGATCATAGATTTGGTAAAATTGCCGACTGATACTGCTAGTATTAATAACGCTATAGGAATATCAGCTCTCGAATACGAACCTACAATTCCAACAAGGTATAAAAAATACTTGAATGAATATAAAAATATCTATTTATTTTTTCTGATAAAACGGGTACCTAATATAATCTGCGATTTTTCAGATTTATGGTCGGTACAGAAACAGGTCTAGTCATAGGAGGAAACCGAAAAGGAAAGAATCCTGTGGAAAAGCTTCCATCAAAGGTATTATGATTAGTAAAAAATATGCAGTCAAATGCGAGACACGGTATCGTAGCTTTGAAATCTAGAAACAATTGGCTGTGACAGACAGACACACATGCAAGTGTAACTATAAAGTTTTAATTTTTCAAATGGATGTAGATAACACTTATTTCGATCATATGTTCACAATAGCACAGACAATAGTAGATTTTTATACAAGGGTCGAACGGAATCAGTTCCAATACGAGGTACTTTCACCCGTTTTAACACTACTTCAAATAGAAGAGCTAAAATTTTCTAATATATTTTTATATTACAGTTATAGTTTTCCTATTTAAAATGAATTGAGAAGTTAGAACAATTTGTAAAATTTTAAGTTAAATTTTTGTGTTTATTTTTTCATTGTCTTATTTACCTTAATTTTTTTATACATTATATATATAGTTAGTATCAAGCCAAATTATATGATCTTATTTAAATTTTAAAAGTTACATAGTTTTTCTTTTAATTCACACTGGCCTTCTTCTTAAACATAATTAGTGACACGCCAATATTTTCATATTTACACTAACATGTGAAAGTCACATTCATTCCCGCCTTAGAGAGTAATATTGGCAGTTTTTTTTTTTTATGCCTGATAGTTTAGCCTTTGACCACTATCTCACCTGATGGTAAGTGATGATGTGGTCGAGGATGTTCTTCAGACCAACCTAGAGTTACTGGCTCTCAAGGACAGCTGCCGGAACACACCGTTAGGTGCTTGGCGACCGATTGTCAACTTGAGGGTGGTAGCTAGCCAGGCGGGTATTTGCAAAGTGCATTACCACCATGCTGTAACGACTGCTATCCTAAGACAACAACCGGGACCGACGGCTTAACGTGCCCTCACGGTCACCCATCCAAGTCATGACCGCGGCGGACGTTGCTTAACTTTGCTGATCGAATCAGAATGGCTAAGCAAACTTGTCTACGAGCGCTTCAAAACTACTATGAGTCTTTCCCGCCCTAAATTGCGGAGCAGCGTCTTCGACCCGACACCCGGATCAAACAAACACTAGGTACTTTCAGAGTGTGAGTAACATATTTACAAAAGTTTTTGGGTATCATTACAGTATGAAGCTCATTTGGGTCCTGTTTACTCGCTACAAAGGAATCCTACCTTCCTTAAAAATTTCCTGACCGTAGGCGATTGGACAGCCAGGGTATGGAGCGAAGACTGTAGAGAATCGGCAATACTATGGACCTATTCGCATCGCACTAAGCTTACTGACGGTGCTTGGAATCCCATAAGGTAAACATCAATGTAAGTAAAATATTTAAATTAGGGAAGAAGTTCGACATTGCACTAAGTTACATTATAATATTTTCAGATTCTCTTTGATGCTAGTAACTCAATGGGATGGATGTTTATCTTGCTGGGACCTATTACGACGCCGAAGTGCGCCTATCGTCACCGCACAACTTTGTGATGAGCCGTTACTTCGTTTACGACCGCATGAAGGGGTGAGAATAGGGAATATGCATGTGGTATCTACCTTTGATTTCTGTGACGAAAGTAATATTTATCTATTATAACTAAATAGGCATCCGGCTGGGACTCACGTAATATTTACCGGATAGGTTCCGACCAAAACTCGCGATAGTTTTTTAAGTGAAGTTAATATTTATCTGCTGTCACTATCTCCGCACTCATCACAAAACCTTAGATTCTACATATATGGGACCTCCTAGACGCAACATACATGCATGTCTTTGATATATTTTATAAAGATCTGTCGAAGTTCAGAGGGAGACCGGGTTGAGACCTCGAACTGATGTTCCTTGCAGAAGCCTCATCTCCAGCTTTTAAGACAGCCCGGTCTTCTTCCCTACACAGGTTTATATTATTTTCCACTCTGCCTAGGGTACCAACCATCGCAGCTGAAGTCTTGTCTATCTTTATATTGTTATAGTAATTCACGATTACGGACTTTAACGTCACGTTAAGAGTGAGCAAGAATACAATAGCATCGCTACGCTACGACTGCGACAAGGGAGCAGCAAGTGGCAACAACAGTTGTTAGACGTATAGAAGCTGATGTCACAGAAAAAAATCGGCTAAGTGCGACTCGGACTCGCGCACGAAGGGTTCCGTACCATTAGCTATACAACATTAGACTTCACCTTTTTTGTTTTAACGTTCGCGAGTCCGACTCGCACTTGGCCATTTTTTGGTATTTGTTGTTATAGCGGCAACTGAAATACATCATCTGTGAAAATTTCAACTGTCTAGCTGTCACCGTTCTTCAGATACAGCCTGGTGACAGACGGACAGCGAAGTCTCAGTAATAGGGTCCCGTTTTTCCCTTTGGGTACGGAACCCTAAAACGGTCGTCAATCTCCACCCTTATTGCAGGTTACTACTGCATTTATTTTTCGACCTAAGCAATGAGGATATATTGTTTTAAACTGTTCCAACTTTTGAGTTACTAAAATACACACTTTTTCTTATTTTCGGGCGACAAAGATGACTGTAAGAATTTATGATAAAATAAATGTCTTCTTTTAGGGCTTACTGGTAGCGTGTGGTAGCAGCAAAGGCACCGTTTATTTAGCAGAATTATCATCTAATCTTGGAACTGCAGATAAAAACGACAAACAACTTCTAACCCATGTAAGTAATCCTAATCACTAAATGATTATAAACTGTTGACTTGTTATCGTGAGGGAACAAGCACGAGACCCACCTGATGTTAAGTGATGTTATAAAAAAGAAACTAAAGTCATTGAAATACACCTTGAGAAAAACCTCAAGAGGTGTTATTTTATTTATGGTATTGTAATTGTAATTTGAACAAGCTTGATGTCCAATGTTAAGCGGTAACCTAGTCACAAGTAATGAACTGCACTGCGCCCTTCACCCTGAGACAAAGTTATTAAGTCATTGTCATGTGCCTGTAATTTCACCGATGTCCATACCCTTCAAACCCATACATTGCTTGGAGGTCGAAATAGGTAGGTATGGCGCCAGTGCGTCCCCGGAGATGAAGATTTCTTCTGCTACTAACTAGGACTATTAAAAAGATTTTTATAACGCTAAATGAAGTCAAGCCAGTCGAACTTAATATTCTAGATTTTAGATCGCGAAAACAAACGTGAACGTATACTTGAAGCCCGCATGCGTGAGTTACGACTAAAAATGCGGCAAGGCGGCGGCGAGGGTCCCCAAGTAACAGAGAATGATCCCACAAGCAACGACCGAGATCTCGAAGAGGCGACCGCAGAGTATATGCAATGTATAGAAGAACTACAGGCACAACAAAAAGCCACTTAGTCCAAGAAGAATTCAAACCAAAGCTCAAGAAATTTTCTTGAAGGAGTTCAATAAATAATAGGCCAACTAATTAAATAAAATAAGATTAAAAAGGATAAAATATAAGATAATTTTTCAATTAAATCTTTGATTTATCTGTTATATATCCCTGCCCTATAATCATGTAATGTATATGTTGTTCACTCGGTTTAAACAGTTATTTTCATTTTAAATATTAAATAATTGTCAGTTATGCGAATATTTATTAATTCCAGTTTTCTAAATAACTTTAAAGTTAGAAGAAACTTTAAAGTTTAAAAGAAAAGCAGAATATGCTTCTAACTTTAAAGGTTTTTAGAAAACTATAATAAATAAAACGTACAAGCCTAGTCAATGATTGTTCAATACATGAACACAAAAATCACCGAAATCGGGCAATATTAAGAGGTAGAAAAGAGCTTTTTCTTTTTGTATGGAGGAGAACGCTCTATATAATCCTCTGACCTTATGGTAGTGTTGTGCTAGAAATAAAAAAAAAACATAATGTGTATTATATGATATACTATTTATTAATAAGATATAAATCTTTATGTTCACAATCTCCTAATAAATACTGCCTCTTATACATTTAGTATGACAAAAGATAACTCCAGTCGATATTTTTTCACGATAATGATTATATATAATACAACAACAGCTCGCCGGCGACTAATAAATTCTGACAAAAGACAAAATACTTTCTCATCTCCGCCTTAAAACTCTATTGCTATATAATTTTTTAGACTCCCGCAACAACCAAACAAATCAACATTAAATTGTTAGTCTTGTTTCACTTTAATTCACACTAACGGTGTTTTTTTCATGAAAGTGAGTGATATGCTGAGAGGTTTCACACGTGTCCTCTGACGTTTCTGTATTTGCTAAGCTTTCTCGGTCTCTTCCTTTCTTGTGACATTGTAGGCGACGAAGGACCACTTGTTCTCAATATTGGCGCCGACTCCAGAAGTATTGCGTTGGAACACGTCGCTATGCTTCTGTAGAACGTGGTGCACGCTCGCTTGAGTCACTTGCGGGAACAAAGCTCGCACGTACGACACCACGTAGTCGAGACTTGCGCCTTGTGGGTGAACCTATTCAACAAAAATATGATTCAAGACCAATTTTTATATGGTAAATGATGTGTCTTTTAATGAATGACAACATAGTAAAGTGACTCCCAAATTGTAAAAGTTTATTCTTGTTAATTCAATAATCTATCGTATTAGCAATAACGCTAACTCGTCGACAAGCACTATGCAATAAAAGATTGATAAGGATATTACAGATTAAATCAGGAACAGATGATTCACACCATAAAAAAACCAGCCACTATAATCAATTCATCACCTACAAAATGTTACAGGTACCAAAACGTACCGTGCTATAATCCCCAGGCTTGGCAGGCGTCTTGCTGCCCACCTTCTGGTACTTTTCCCTTCGTCGCTTATTAAGACTCCCACATGAAGATATAGCTCATAGAACTGAACACTATGAGCACTGAGCACTCAGCAGCGAGCTGTGATTGTTTTTTAATGCTTTTTGTACAATCCACAAACAAAAGTGGCTAATATTTATTTTTTATAACATCTATTCGAAAAAAGCTAGTTTATTCTTCGTAAACAGGGACTGAAATAGCTTTTTACCTTTGAGGGACTAAAAATTATTTAAATTTAGAATGTGGATATTTTTAGTAAAAGTTTCATTCACCAATGAGATCAATCACAAACATTGTACGAACAATACGAGTTTTTAAACTGTCACGGTCATTAACATTATAAATTATTATTACCAAAGGGATATTTACCGTGTTTTTAGTTATTTCTAATTCTATAAATAAATCGACAATTCTAGGTTAAGCCTGTTAACACCTTCGACCACATCGTCACTTACCATCAGGTGAGATTGTGGTCAAAGGCTTACCTATCAGGAATAAAAAAAAAAGACAACTGTAACGGATGGTAGTGGTAAAATTGTTACGCTGCACTTCCATAATTGTTCAAATATAAATATTAGCCTCTATTTTTATGCTGTCTTATTTATCCTAATTAAATCTAAATAAATAAACGTACTATATTTATTCATAAGTTGCACTTATTTTCTCATAGAGATATAAAAAGGAGAGTGTCCACTTCGGGAGCCAACAACTATTTTAAGCTCGAGTAACTTTGAAACTCGCTGCACTCAGGATTCTACTTTAGAATCCCTCGCTACGGTCGTGATTCTACTTTAGAATTCTTTCTTCCGTTCTGGATTCAAAGAAACACTCTCGCCTTTAAAATGGTTATTTGCTCCCTTGGTAAACAATCTACTATTATCGATTGATTATATTACATTTAGAACATTCCGAAAGCGGGTATAATTAATTAAATTGGCACATTTTACTTAAATAATATATCGACAAAAACTATTTACGCATATAGGAATTAAACACATAGAATAAGAACAAATGGTTCATAAATAATGAATAGATTGAGGCGTTACTTTGAGAAGAAATCCATATTTAATAATACCAATATTTTTAAAAATATTTTAAGAAAACATTAAATTAATATTTTAATAAAACACTAAAGAAATATATCTACGCATCGCTTCTACACGTAGAATCATCAGGGGGTCGCAAAGTAACGCTTACATCTATAAATTAAATGATATATGTTACCTGCAAGAACGCGGACATAACACCGATCAGTTTAGCTTCTCCGCAATTGGCTTCTACAGTTTCCTTAAAGTTGACTTTATCGTCCTCGGGCAGCAGCGGCGGCGGCGGAGGAGGTTTGACTATTGGCTTTATCGGCAAAGGCGGCTAAAAACAAATGTTTCGTATTTTTATTTATTTGACACTTACATACAGTTAGGAAGTGGTGAGACGGACAAGTCGTCGGTCGAATACTAAGCATAATACCTGTCCATTACAGTATTATACAAAAAAAAATGTATAATAATAATATACATAATTTTAATCTAACATGTTGCTTTATGTAATGTTTTTGGAGCAGTGATGGCTCAGTGGCATTGGCTATGGACCGCCACGCAGCAGCGCCATGGTTCGAATCACGCCGCGGGCTTGAGCTTCACCGCATGGTGGAAGGTCATATTGTGAATGCCTGCCTGGCTAGCGACCACCCTCAAGTAGCAAATTTGTCGCCAAGCACCTTACGGTGTGTTCCGAGAACTATCTTTTCTCTTTTAACTAGTCGTTAGTTATATTAAATATATTAGAATACACAAACTTAAAACACTTATATCAGAAAAATTAAACACCTTCCCTTACATTTATTTATATCCGTACACAAACTCAAATCACACGCTAACATAAAAACATCATAGTCACATATACCGTCATGGTATCAGTACTAATATTATAAATGCGAAAGTAACTCTGTCTGTCTGTCTGTTACGCTTTCACGGCGAAACTACTGGACCGATTTGAATGAAATTTGGTATGGAGATAGTTTGAGACCCGGGAAAAAACATAGGATAGTTTTTATCCGACTGCGCTTAAAGAGATTAATGTTTTCGCGCGATAACCGACATACGTACGCGCGGGCGGAGCCGCGCCCGGAAAGCTAGTATCTCATATTTTTCAACTAAATTCATGGCATATTGGGCTATATTTATTGCAATATTTAGCTGGCGTAGGAACACTGTCTCACAAGATACAGTTTACTAAAACTAGTTTGTGAGGTAGGGCCCTGTTATATTGTGAAATTGTATAGCCTACTAATTCCAATGTTTGATCAGATGTATTCAATTCTCCAGTAATGGGGGATGAGCTTATTGTCATCTACCAGACCCGGTGCTACACTTCGGTATGCCTTGAACTGGTATATTGTATTACTGGTATATGGGTTTGTTATTTTCCTGGGATCTATTTTTTATTACTTAGTCTCTAATCTCCTTTTATATAATTTAGCAGGTAGAGTAACCTTCGATAAACTTCGGATGGCTATGTGTTTTGATTTTTTTTAATTATATCACCAGTATTTATATATATAATAATTATAGACCTATATCAGTTTTACCATCTATTTCGAAAATATTAGAAAAAGTAATTAATAACCGACTCTTAAATTATCTAAATAAATTTAACATTTTATCATGCTCGCAATACGGTTTTAGACAAGGATTTTCCACAGAAGATGCCGTTGCAGCTATATGTAATCTTATAGTGCAACAAGTTGATAGTGGTAACAAGTGTTTGGCGGCTTTCCTTGACCTCAAAAAAGCATTTGATACGGTGTCTGTAGATATACTTATAAAAAAACTAGAAAATGTCGGGGTACGAGGAATGCCACTAGCCCTTCTGTCAGACTATTTACGTGAACGTAAGCAAAGTGTTAAAGTGAATGAATTTGTTAGTGATTATAGTACTATTAGTTATGGTGTGCCTCAAGGAAGCGTACTGGGCCCGACATTGTTCTTGATCTACATAAATGACCTCTGTAATCTCAAAATTAAGCACGCGAATATTTTTACCTATGCTGATGATACTGCAATCGTCTTTACTGGCACATCCTGGCATGATGTTAAAAAAATAGCTGAAGAAGGACTCTCTATCACATCTAAATGGCTTACCCAGAATTTGCTTACCCTAAATATCTCTAAAACTAATTCTATGACTTTTAGTAAATATAATAGCAGCCAACCTCATTCCGAATATAGCCTCAAAATACACAAATGTAACCTCGTTGACTCTTCATGTGACTGCGCTTACATCTATAAAGTATCAACCATAAAATACCTTGGAGTCATGATTGACCAATGTTTGTCCTGGCATGCTCACATTGAACTTCTCATGGCCAGGGTTCGTAAATTAAACTGGATTTTTAAAATTCTACGTCATGTTGCATCAAAAGACTTAATTAACCAAATCTACTTATCTTCAGCACAATCAATTCAAAACTACTGTATACCCGTCTGGGGAGGAGCTACTAAGACCAAGTTCTTGGAACTCGAAAGAGCACAGAGATCTTTATTAAAAGTAATGTATTTTAAGCCCTACCAATATTCTACAGACATGCTTTATCGAGAGTCCGGATTGCTATCCGTCAGAAAACTCTACATCCTAAATGCCGTTTTAAAGCTACATAGATTTCTTAAATTCAACCCTATTAATCTGACTAAGAGAAGAAAAGGTAGCATAGCTGCTAAAGTCACTATAATTGCTCTCGATTTGCATCGAGACAGTATGTTAAGCAATCTACCTACCTCTATAACACCATAAATAAAACTTTGAATATATATCCCTTAAATAATTATACTTGCAAAAAATCCCTCAATAAATGGCTATTGACGCTAAGATACGAAGAAGTTGAAAGCTTTTAGAAGTTATTTCGTAACATGCATTAAAACGTAAACTTTACACATTTATCAAATCATTCATACTAATATTCACATCATTATACTTTTAATCACATACTCACCATCCTCCTGACACACACTTACACAAGCCAACACTTATAAATACACACACGCATACTTTCACATTAACAGTAATATAAACATACATACACTCTCATTCACACTCTACATACATATACAAAACATAACCTAATATTTAAAACATATATATATATATATAATATACTAACTTTAATTTTTAATAAGTATTCTTGATTGTAACAAGCATTTTTTCATATACAAATTTTAATTCTCTGTAATTCACCACTTAATCACAATTATCTTAATACGGAAGAGCGAGACCCTCTAACGCAGGTATGTTAAGAGGCCGCTGAAGAGAAGCTCCCACAGAAAAATAGGTATTTTAACAAAATGATGCTGTCTCGCCGCTAAACGCCGGCCTCGCACTCCGCGCCCCGCACCGTCGCGTCGTCAAATCCCATAAACATATAATATGTATAGGTACTACAGTACAGAGTCGTCCAGTCGAGTCATTATTGAATTCTCTTTGCACCCGCGCCGCGCCGCGCCGCCGCTCCACGCCGCTGCACCGCCGCGCCGCCGCGTCGCCGCTCCACGCTGCACCGCCGCCCGCGCGCTGCTGGTTACTTTTACTTCTCGTCGACTTCAGTTAAATTTTTTTTACCAAAAACTGGACCCCACTTCACCAGAAGTGTGAAATATTTTGTTGAAGTCGGTACCAAGATAGTTGAAAAGTACCAGTTCAATAATCAATAGCAATATTGTGCGCATGGTACCGACTTCAACAAGTTATTTCACACATTTAAGTGTTGAATTCAGTTCCATTATTGGATTTAAAATAAACTGTCTTTTTATAGTGACCCTTGCTACCCAGTCAAAATTTCTGAGGTAACAAACATAAAATAAATACAGACGAATTGAGAACCTCTTTCCATTTTGGAAGTCGGTTATTGTATTTCGGTGTGACTTAGTTATTATATTTTTTAGTGTACTATTATTTCATTGTTTTATTTGCCTTCCTTTTGATATGAAACCTTAACAATTCATAAAAAACACATAATGTTTTCATGTTTTAATTGATTACAAATATAATTGAATTATGATCCCAGAGTATAATATATTAAAAAAATACATAGACAAATGTCATTTGCACGTCATTTAATGTACTTACCTGAGTACTTGATAGGGCAAGAGTTACTATCCATCCACCTTCCAGATTTCCTTAACATTATTATAGTTCAGCGGTTTTCTTAGTTACTCCCAACCGAGCAGTGTAACGACTACCTATCTTGATAATTTCACTGTTGACGGTGCCACACCCCAATCGGTGTCTTCCGGTCCGATCCCATGAAAATATACCACATGTTATCAGTTATATTTTCTATTATTCATATTTTCCGTTCTGATCCCACTTATTATTTAAAGTGGGATTTAACTAATTTACAAAGTACCAGAAGGGCAGAAGTTTAAAGAAATCATATCTACTACGCTGTATACATATGATTTCTTTTGTTTTTTCTTCTTTGTAAACATACTAGAAAATAAACTTATGGTTCTCGTCTTTTTAGTTTATCAACTGAATAATCCAAACTGAACAAACGATGTTGGTCTCACGATTATTATTATAAATAATAATACTTTTCATTAAGAAAATACTGTAAAACTGTTTGTTGGTCCTTAGAAAAAAATAAAGACGAAGGTGATGATTTGCTTTTTACAATCGTCCCGTAATTATTACGCTTACAAGCTACTAACGTATATAAAGTACTTGTCAACAATACTAAATTGAAAGCATAAAAAACCTGTACCTTGAAAAAGATCACATCGGAGAAGACTGCTGTTATAATATCGAGGACTTACCAGAAACTCGCAGAGGTACAAGACCTTAATGGCTACATGGTGACTCAATGGCTAGAAGACTAAAGTTTCGTAAACATATTGTGTACTATATAAGAAACATCATCGAACATTTTATGGAATGCTGGCATTTTAAATTATATAGTAACATTATTAAAATGCACCACAATAAATACCAGCTTTGTTAAATTATTTAGAAAAAGATGCCAACTTAAATATATTACTTAACAATCAATATAAAACAAGGCAATAATCACTGAAGCGTAGTTTCACAAAATAATTTGAAGAAATAAATGAATTTACCATGTTACAGATCAACTGCAAAAAGCTGAAATCACAGTTGGTTTTTTTGGAAAAGTTTTGCATATTTTAATGTTGTTGATTACTTATTGTCTTACTTTGTAGTCTGAATTGTTACTCTTACGCAAACTCGTTTTATTGTTTATTTTGGAAGCTATTGACATCTTTAAATAATATTTCGTAGATATAATCTACTATATCGTCGTTGCGCGTGCAATACCGCGGAAGAGCAGTTTGTAAATACCGCGTAACAGCAAAAAGTGCAAAATTGAAATTTCGCGGCTACAGATTCTGAGCGCTGATTCGCCTATACCAGTTCTCACAGAATTTGAATTAGCCAATGAGCGACCTCGTACTTCAATCAAAACGAAACCGCGGAACAGTAATTTTGGATTAAAATGGCGGCAAATCCGCGTATTTACGACATTGGCGAACAAGTCGAAACACGGTTAGTGCGAGATCTCGAAAATAATTATTTTGTAGTAAATAATATCCTCGTAAGTACGTTTTTATTCTGTGTAGTGTTCCGTTTCTAATACGTTTATGCTCGAATAGAGTAATGAAGAATAGTTCTTTAATATTTTAAAGATTATGAGTAATAATAATCTGTAAACCGTAGTTATGCGGTATTGATATTACTTTATAACTAATGGTTGTTTGTCATTTACGGGGTATTGCAATAACAGTATTGTTTTTTTTTTAGATATGTACTTATAATTTGAAGTAACCAAATATGATGGAGGACAAGGATATCGTGTTATTGTTAGAGAATGCTGATTTTAACGATAACTTGGTAACTTTAAGAGATTTACGTGAAAGGGGAAAATATTGATGCAAAAAAGAAGGAAATATTGAATAAACAATATTATGAAAATAAGCTTAGTTCAGCGTTCCTTTGTCAAGGGAATTAGATCAAGAACCTTTAAATAAACATTTGACATCCGAGCTTACTACGCTTACAACAGTATTGGATCCTACTTCAACACAGAATAGAAATGATAATATTATAACTCCTATCATTCACACAGTGGAGCATAATAAAAATGATCTTGAATTTTCGTTCGATGACTCAGTTGCTGATCCTTCTTTTGTTGCCCTCTCAGACATAACTAATTTAGAGCCATTATCATCGGAAAATATAGAGTGGTTTCCCGAAAGGGAAATGAAGAAACGGTGAAGAAAAATGAAAGAAATCCTAATAACTGGAAAAGAATAATAAATACTTAAAGCTACTACATACGCATCATTTGTTGTAGATTATTTAACTAAGTTTATAATGAATAAAATATTTATTTTCTTCACAAAGTACTTAACACTATTTGTGAGAAATTTTGATTACACATATTTAAAAATTTATTTCAAGTTGATTATAAAAAATTATGTTGATATAATTTCGTTGTAAGATTTTAGTTTTGGTAAATTGTTTTTCAAGGAAGATGTTTACTTTTGTATATTAAATTTAAGTTGATATCTGGAGTGAGTTTTTGTTTTATTTTTAAAGACGATGTTTTATTATATAGTTGATTTAAGAATACTTTTTGATATATTTCACAAGAAGATGTTTAATTTTGTATGTTACTTTTAGTTTATATCTGGAGTATTTTTTTTATAAGTAGATGTTTAATTTTGTATGTTATTTTCTTAATAAATTTAAATAAATAATTATAATATTGTATTCAATTTATTGCAAGCCCGCGTATCTGCTTAAATTATAGTATTATTAATGTAATTTGCTGGTAAAAAACCGCGTAAGTGACTTAACACGAAATTTAAACAAGTTCATAGTAGTTTTCCGTTAAATTTCCATAAAATGCTGATGCTGCGATGGCAAAGAAGCTATTACGAAGTTCAGTCGGTAATACAGTTATAAATTACCAAGTTATTAAGTTTTTTCTTCTTCCTGTAAAATTCGCAAAATGTAGATACGCGGTATTTACAAACTGCTCTTCCGCGGTATTGCACGCGCAACGACGATATGGCATGCTCTATAATATCTATACTGTTTATATATTTTATTACAAATTTTACATAAAATTGCTTGTTTGTTAATTATATGCTTTCTTCTAAGGTAAATTGGCTGAAGGTTTAAAAAATTATATATGTATGACCTGCGGATATACAGCCAACTGTATGAACAATTTTAATATAATATTGTTTTTATACTGTTAGATGGAAAAAGCATTAGCTACTGGCAAGATTCGAGCCTGCAACTACAGGTACCTGTGATCGTGAGATCCGATCCCAGTCCTAATTATATATTTTTTCCATCAAACATTATTTTTATATTCTCGCTAAGCATGCGTAAATGGTTATAAAAATATACCCATATTGTTTGTATATAGTTATTTTCCTAATGTTGATTGTTAGTTTCGATATCTTAGTTGAACCTTTACAATAAAGAGTGATATCGTTTTAAAGCAGCTTGTTTTATTCTTATGTAAGTACATTTAAAAATAAAAGAAAGAAGTAACTCAAAGTATTTTTTTAAGGAAAAATAGCAGATAATGATTTTTATGTTTTAGTTATCGATTCAGCCACATTTATGTATGTACATATACTGATTATTTACTGATGAACTTAAGTTAACATAATTTAAGTGAGTTCTCTGCGTGAGTTTCATAGCTTATAATCACAACTTATCTAATAGCTAATAATATATTTTATAAATATGTTTTTCTGTAACAAGATTTACAGTATGAAACTCCTATGAACTTCTGCTCTCCGGGTAACTTGCGTATTCTTATATTGGTATGTGTACCAATGTGTGTTGTCGTGTTAAGCATAGTTTCATAAATTTCTTCCTTTATTGATAACGTACCCAAGCTATAACTATTATCAGTATGGACCATGAAACAATGAGTGGGATCAGACCGGAACGAAAAAATTATATTGTATTTGTATTGTATTTATATTTGTATTGTCTTGCAATTTTATATTGTAAATGAACGGTGTGGGATCCGATTATGGTATCAGACCGGAATACACAAATCATTCCCGTAAGTGGCAGGGCTAACTTTTTTTTTAACATAATACCTATAATGAAACCTAAAAAATGAAAAATAATTTGTCGAAGTCACCATGACCACAATATGGAGATCATACTTTCAAACTGTCATGGTACTTTGACTAGTTATTTCAGACTTTTTGGTATTAGAAGTCGGTTTAATTTTTGTTCGTTTTTTATTGTGTGATGAATCCATTTTATAAAAAAAACATGTTTTATGTGTATCGAAGAACAAATATCCCATACTTACTTACTTTAGAGACTTTACTAGATTTGCTACAAAATGTGCTGTGACATTTAATTTACATTATATAATATCTACAACGTCGGCTCAATCAATGTTCGCATAATGTAAGCTAAGATTTCACGACAAAGATATACTTAGAAGGATAGGTAAAAATATGAAATTTATTAATAGGTAAAAACTGATGTGTGAACATGTTTTTATATTTATATATTGGGTTATGTACGTCTATAATATATTTTTTAGTTTCGATAATTCAAATGTAATATTCAGAAAACAATAATATTCGTAGAATCGAAATATCTACACCATCGATTTTTTCCCATCACTCACCATCCAACATATCGAAAATGCATATTGACATCACTAATGCAAGTACCTCTACCTAACTACTATGATTTATTCTGTGCAGCTACCCTGCCCCCCGAACAGAATTGTGCGATAAGGACAATTGCAGCTTCTTCAAGTTTTGACTTAGAATTTCCGCATAATTTGAGTTCTGGGAGAAAACTTTTCTCCTATAGTAAACATTAATCAAATCCAAAAAATTTGGTCTTATTTTATAACTGACAGAACAAACGATGTTTATAGGTTTTCCTTTTTCTTTATTTATCATTATTTTTCATATAAACAATTCACAAACTAGAGATACATTTTTTGAGAAAAAATCGGTATTTAAAAACCCATTAATTCAAATTCCTATTATATAATGATAAAAAGCAAAACTTACAAACCTCAATATTGATAATATCTGTAACCTTTCCAAAAATCATCAAAATCGGTGATTGTTTAGGGGGGTAGAAACATTTTCTCTTTTTGTATGAAAATTCGACACTTCCTTCTCGTCTTAATACTTAAAAGAGAGTCTCAAACATATAAACTGTAAATTAGATTAAGTTTACTGAAATAAATATTTTGTATTTTGTATTTGTAGTATTTCCGGATACTAAACCTAAGCCCTCGAGATTGCGAAGCAACCTGTCGAAATTTCTGTTGCATTTGCATTATAAAGGAATTAAGTGTTTGCATTGTATTGAGCGGTATATTTGTGTGCTTGGGTGCGTGGTATGGTTGAAGATGCCTGGTGCTAGTCTTAAAAGTTATTATAATATATAGTAGTAGTCATAAGGGCAGAAACACATTCGGGACGCTGCGTCAACCAGCGTTACCTCAACTGGTGCGTCCTAGGATTCTAGGAATGTTTTATGGACAACTAGATGTAGTTGTCTATATAATGTTTGTTTCTCATAGAATACCTCCACAGGTCTCCGGGTGTCCTATTCCACAGGTCGCATTTCTCAACCGATTCTCACGAAATTTTGTGAGCAGGATTGATATGTTGATAACACTTTTTTGTCGTTACAGATCTTGGTTTTTTTTCAAAATGACGAAGTTACGATATGATATACATGATATAGTTTTGAAAGTATGGACGCCTACGCTAAATTTAATGGCAATTTCTCTGATACGCACGTAAGTTGCCTATAAGTTATAGGCTCTCTCTCTCGTCTATACATGTGCACAGCGCAGTCATTATCATAGAAAAATACTTTTATTTAAATATATAGTTAAATTTTGTTCAATTGTAAGCTATACAAGGGCAGACTCGCGAGGTTTACAGCTCGGAGAGCCACTGGTATACCTAGTATTAACTTACATTTTTATCAACAGCTACGTGAATAGCCCCTTCTAAAGCTTGACGAGCTATGAACTGCGCCTTGAATTTCTCCATCTCATTCTGGGCGTCTGTTTTGATGACGTCCACTTCATTCTTGTATGCCTCCAATTGGAAACGAAGGCTTTCATTTTCACTCTGTAACACAAAATATTAAGATTGTTTTAGTGTGAAATAATTCACATCATTCACCAATCAAATGTAGTTCGTAAGGCCAAACGAGCGTAATTTTGTGAATTGTGAGCCGCATAATTTCTATTGGATTCGGTTTCACACAAAAATGCAGTTTGTGCCACACGACGACGCAAAATGAGATGTTCACATTTATACAACAGAAATTACGCGACCGAAAATACGCGACTCAGATATCACCCTAATGTTAGCCGATTGTTGCAGCAGTAGCTCGGTCAAATGTCAAAATTGCAGGTGTTACGTAATATGGGCATAGCCATTCTGATGAAAGTTGACATAATATATTACTTAGGCCGGGCCTGATTCCCGGAGAGATATCACGAATTTCCACCTAACACAATCTGGCATACATCTAGCGTCTTCAACTCTATTTACGTTTTTCATACAATACATATGCTTCTCGATTTAGATTACTCTAGTCCTAGCCTTTCTGTGATTTTGACGAAAAAAGCACAAGACCCACCTGATTTAAGCAGAGCAACCTCTGCCGAAAGGCAATCAAGTCACAATTGACGAATTGCACTGCGCTCGTCACCCTGGGATATACAGTTAAGTCTCAAGTGCCTGTAATTTTACTTGCCCTCAAGGACTACTGTCGGAACACACTGTTAGGTTGGCGACAGATTTTCTACTTGAGGATGGTAGCTAGCCAGGCAAGCATTCGCTTTCCCACCATACGGTGAAGCTCAAGTTGACGGTGGGCATTGAACCATGAGCCTGCGCCACGGCTCTCCATAACTATTACCGCTCGACTTTCATTACTTCATAATCCCTTCCAAATGTTCCGTCCACTTTCATCTTGTACATTTGATTTGTAAATAATTTTTCATCTATCCTTTCCACATGACCAAAATATTTGTTCATACCTTTCGAGTGATTTCACTACAGCTGTATTCAATCTACACTACATGTATTTCTTACTGTGTCTGAAAATCACACCACATCCTTTTAAGGCAATCTAGGTTTTTTTTTTAATTTTGGCATAGCCAATTTGGGCATAAAATTTTGTACTCCATTAATTTGTTTCATATGATTTTCGCTTAGCACGCGGTAGTGCTTGTAATCATATTTAGAAATATAGAAGGGTAGCGTCATCATAGCGATAGTTAAGTGGTTGATAAACACTTCTTTCGATCAGATGACGTCTTTAATGTGTTTTTTTTTTAAAACGAGTCAGTACTCGTAAGTATGTCTCTCGCACATTTCCGATATTGATAGAGTGAGATGGGTCATTGCTGTCATTGGTAGCAATGCCTTTGTTCTTGTTTTGAAATTGTTAAGGCCCGTTCATATTGAATACTTCTAAAATTTACTGTAGAAAAAATTAGGTTATTATTTTATGATTTAACAAAATTTCCTGTTCGCGTTTATGATACATAACAATATTGTAATAGTTTAATATATTATCCACTAGAACATAATATAAATCAAATAATTCTACTACAATTCTTGTAATCTTAAAATATTATCGTCATCTTTCTGATGAATTTTCTGCAGATACGTCAATAATAAATTGCTGTAACATATTTTGTACATGATTGTCGACTCCTTTTGTTTCTATCTTGGTTATCACATGATTGAGACATGGCCACCATTTTTATCTATCCACTTTAGCTAGTCCTTGTAACAACAGAGTTCAGATTTCATAAATTATTTAACTTATGTTATTTCCTGCCATAGCCCTTCACTTAAGACCAAACTAGTTATTGACCAATTGTGTTGAGCTCAGATACGTCGGCAAACGTATGAAGAGATGATTTGTTGACTTAGCTACAATTTTTTTTCAAAACGATCTTTGTTTTGCTTATCCTAATTCAAAAGTTGTAACTTTAGTATTGATTCGTTACAAGCAATATTTTTCGACGAGCTGATAGTCGAAGACTCAACTGCATGTAACTACCTACAGAGTTCGTGTGAAACGGACTTTATGTTGATTACGTGAGCCAATAGCAATGCAGTAAATTTTTTGGTACTCGTTTGTTAAAATAACCAGACCATAGTAGTCAACTGTTGAGTTGAATATTGTGAACGTAGGTAGCAAACGCCCTCGATTCAAGATTTTTCTTAGTGAGGGCTTTGCAAGTCATGTATAATTCAGTGAGTAAAACATACCATACTATTTTGAACTTCAGTCATGAATTGTATTTATGTGTGTGTTTTAATCAGTACTAATATTATAAATGCGAAAGTAACTCTGTCTGTCTGTCTGTTACGCTTTCACGCCAAAAATACTGGACAGATTTGAATAAAATTTTGTATGGAAATAGTTTGAGACCCGGGAAAAAACATAGGATAGTTTTTATCCAACTGCGCAAAAAGAGGTTAATGTTTTTGCGAGATAACCGACATACGCGCGGGCGGAGCCGCGCCCGGAGCTAGTGAACAATAAACTTATCGATGGCCGCGCACCGTCCCTTATGACGGTTAAAGTAATACAATTGGAGCAAAAAATTTGGGCCGAAAGTCCTAGGTGGCCGAGATGGTATTAGGCATCCGACGCGATATCTGAGGACGCGGGTTCGATTACCGCCTTGGGCTTAAAATTTTGTACTCCAATAATTTGTTTGATATGATTTTCGCTCAGCACGCGATAGTGCTTGTAATCATATTTAGAAATATCCCCAATTTGTTCTATTTATATATTAGAGTCGAAATAATACAGTCATTTGATTATGTTTACCTTCAACTGATGTACCTCTTCACTACTGCCGCCGGCGCCACTCTCTAGAGGTCTATTGTTGTAGCCATTGACATCGTTATCCTCCGGATAAAATTTCTCATTGAATTCTTCCTTCAAGGAATTGAACTCCTGAAAAATATATTTATATGACTAAGTTTTACCATTTTGTACATTACAAACGAACATAGAAATTAGTTTAGAGCAAAATGTTTATACTATCCTAGAGTTTACCTTATCCAGCTGACTTTGAGCTTATCCTTGAATTAACAATGTTTTTCGACAATTCAAATTGATGATACATTGCAATAGACAGAGTGCATGCAATGCAACATCTTACCTCAGCCTCGATTGAATATCTAATTCAGGACTTACCTTATTATGCCATTGTCTTAACATCCTCTGGTATTTTATAGCCATTCTTATCTGTATTAGTTGAAGTTACCTGTCTCTCCTTATGAAACATTAGTAACCCCAAACTGTATCCATGTAATAAAATATAAAGAACTAAACTTCATGCTTTTATAATAACTACTATTATTATTGTGTTATGAATATCATGATAACGTTACTTGCAAACTCTTAGTAGTTCTGAAGTGATCATTAGACTGTTCTCGTGATGCAGCTGGATGGCAGGCACTGGAACATTATAACGGAACCACAAACCATACCGTGTTTGGACTTGTTGTTATTTCCTTGAGATGTACTCGGGCCATGATTGGTTTTTAAGGTCCCAGTTTATTTATAAATATATTTAATATTACCTTCTGACTGTCTCGTTGTGTGGCATAAAGGCACCACTTTCAATTCTTGGTTTAGTTCTTTTTGAGATAAATTTTCTCCCACAGTATTCTATGTGGGTTTTTTTTTTATATTGCTTACCTTACTTACGCATGTGGTGGTAGAGTTTAAGCACAGGAACAGGGTATTTTTTCATAAAGCGCCTTTTTCACAATGTTCAATAAGTATTGAAAATATCTTATAGGTCACATTGTTTCTAACAAAATTCGCTATTCATATTATTTTTAGAATAATCTGCTGCACAAAACTTATTGAACGATAGTGAAATAGGCACGGTCTTACTTAATCAGATAGTAAATATTGAACTCACTTCAATCCTTCGGAATCCTAGTAGATCACCAATGTTCATTTAAGGTGCAGTTCTAATGCCTAATTGTTACCTTCTGATTTTGAAGCGATGGGTGTTTTTTGTTACATCACGATAAATCAGTTGTCTTGTCAGCACCAATAAACATCAAGTGTATTGCAATGCATGGTCAAAACGAATAGCCAATGCATATTATAAGCTCTAATCTACACTGCTAACTAAATCGTCCTGTTATAATTTAGTTGAGAATTGTAGAAACGCAGATACCTGTGTCATTTTCTGCCACGTCTCAATGTTCTTCCGCTGGGGTTTGGTGAAATGGTCCCAGACCCGCTGGTGTGCCGCTGCATTAAGCACTTTCGCCACCTGTTCGACTGAGGTTCACAAATAATTATGTTATAATTCGGCGACCAAAACATACCGTCGTACTCGCGACCGGCCGACTCAGCCTCTCAACATTTGTTGGAAGAGCGATTATCATTGTCGTGTCTACTTGAACCCAGAGCGGTTAACCAAAACACCCGACTTTCGTGAACGTTGCGTGCAGCCAGAGGCGGTGTCGCGAGACATATTACAGTGTGTTGCCACACAGAGGGAGATCCACTATGACCTGACAACATGCTTCTACTTTATTTTAAATTAATAAAAAAATTGTGTACTATAAAATCAATTACTTGAACGTAAAAGCATAGTTGCCAGGTCATTCAATCAACTTACAAACTTTTCCATACATTTGGATTGTCATCACACACTAATTTACCGTGATGGTATCAGCAGAGAACTGGCGGACCGTTGAGAGATTGATTACGCTACGAGACTTGGCAGACCACACTATTTATTGATACTTAGGCAATATCCGCATTCATAAGATTCCCTTTGCAGATGCAAAAATGCGAATCAGGATCACTTAGGATTTTCTGCTGACATCCGCAGGCGACCCGTGAGAGTTTAGCTGCTGTGCTCGACGGTCTATAGTCAGATACCAAGTTTTTAGAGATGTTCAATATTTACATCACCATGGTTGGGCAGTCAAACTTACATCTGCTCCCATAAATGCTAAGCCATAATACTTTACCTTGACAAAACTAATATTTCTTTCTGCATGACAAGTAAGGGAGACTTTACGACCAACTGACTGACTGATATAAATTCGACATGGAATTCATAACACACAAGTCTACTCACGCTGGTTTATAACATTTTCGATGTGAACTCTGACTCTGTCTTTACACTCTTGTAATTCTTCCTCTGATTGCATTTTTTCACTAAAAAGTCTGCGTATGTGTGCATTAGTTGCTTGGATCATGGAATAAAACTGGCTTGCATTCTTTTTGGAACATTCTCCCCTTTCAAGCCAAGCCAGCAATGTCTGTAATCAAAATAAGTTACAAGGTACATTTAAAATAAATATTACAAAATTCATTAGATTGGATGGTACAACATTAAGGGCTAGTTTCAGAATGTCCTAATAAAGTTTCGGGTTGCTATGCAACACATAAAATAACTGAATGTTAAAAATTACAGTTAATATGCAGCACGTTCAATTCAAATTCAAAATCATTTATTCGATTTAGGCGTCTACGACGCTCTTATGAAGGTCAATTACAAATTTTAATATTTAAATATTCTACATTGTACTGCCACATTCAGCAAAAAATTTATAGAGCCACTGCGAGAAGAACGGGCAAGAAACTCGGAGCCATTCTTTTAAACATCTTTTAACAATATGTTATATACAATATAATACGATTATTACAATATTTGTTTAAATTACGTAGGCGACAGGTGTTAGCTTGGCAGAGGCGGAACTTTCCAAGCATCATCATTATATAGTACATTTGTACGCTGTCACCTTGAGTACGCGTCCCAGGTCTGGAATCCGAGATACGCTATTTATATTGACAGTCTGGAACGCGTTCAGCGTAAATTTCTAAGGTTTTTTAATAATCGGAGCTTTACTAAAGAAAAAGATTACCTAAAACAGTGCGCCAGGCACCATTTTCTTCCTCTGATACAGCGCCGCGAATATGCTGACATAATATTTCTCAAAAAAATTGTGACCTCCACCATTGACTCCCCTGAGCTACTTAACAAAAGCCATTTATATACACCTGCCAGATCTTTTCGTAATAGTCCTCTGTTTTATGTTCCTTTCGTATCTACTAACTACCGCAAGAACAGTTATTTGTACCGAGCGTGCAAAACCTTCAATGAATATAATAAAGTCCTTGATATTGACATTTTTACAGTTAGTCTACCTTCATTGAAACGGCAACTTAGCAAGGCTTTCTTTGATTCACACAAGTGATTGAATTGAATTATTTAGTTACATCCTTAGAATTAAGATTTTCTACTCTGAAGTTATATTGTATAAGTTATAGTGTGAGTGTTACATAGATAATATTTACTGTCTACGTGTTGAGCTTACATTCCGTATCTGTCATAACATTATATTATTAGGACTGTTATTAAATCATTTTACCTCTAAATGTGGAGACTTGTAAATGACTATTTCGTTGTATATATTTCTTTACCTTATTTAAGCTATGTATACTCTGTTTTTTCTTACCTGTCTTATTATGTAAACAAACATGGCGGTTGGTCATCCAAAGACAAGATTAGTGATGGGGACCCATCGAATGAACGACGAGCCGTACAATACTATTAAACTGAGTGATATGATTAAAAAGTAAAATAAATAGTTTCGTTCGCTCTATATTCATATTGCACATTTTCTTTTTAATATCGTTTCTTGGAAATGATCGATCTTTGTAATAGAATTGTTTATATAGCTGTTATATTAGATGTTCGATTTATATTTTAGTCATAGACTTGTTTATATAGTTATATTCGATATTGACGCGACGACGAGCGAAGTGAGGAGGAGCGTTAGGCTTTCAGACGACGGCGACGCAGTACGAAGCCAGGATGGCTTTCTTACTGGTTGAAGCTTGTATAATGCTTTTCTTAAAAATTAAAGAAAGTTTAACAACAGATTCGTTTAATTAATATTGAAGGTTACATTCATATTAGGATACTGATAGATATTGGGATCGATTATAATATCCAACATGATTTATTAACTGAAATTACTAAATACAAACATAAAACCCCACACTACACTTCTACAACATTACTAAGTACAACGTGCCTACTTTTTCTGCGTCGCGTTAAGTGTCACAGTCTCGTGACAGACATATTAAATGGCTGTTTAAGGCTCTCAAACTATATCTATCTCATAAAATGACATACCAAAAAGAGAGATAGATATATATTCGGAGCCACCCTCCTAAAACCATGTTATAATGGCTAAACTCTAATCTGTTTCTGGTACTATGTATTTTTTTCCTAAGCTGATCTAAAGAGGATGACGTCCAGTAAGTGAATTACATACTTACTTAAATTACATACTTACTTACTGGACTGTAGGAAATTTCAAATTTAAAATCTTGCTTCGTACTGGACAGATGTGAATAAGTCTCAGGTAATGTGCACTTTCTGGATACTTTTTAGAGATGTTATGGATGGCAACATTACATACCATTTTTGAGAAAAAATAATTATCTTAAAAGACATTGGTGAAAAATGAGTTTAGCAGACTGTTCACAAGAAATCACTAAGTCTGAAAATTTGACTAAGTGGACACTGTAGAGACGCACAAAATAATATTGGAGCCATTTTTATGTTATTTCTATTTATATTTTCCTTTTAATACAAAACGTGGCACCTTTAGTGTATTAATTACTAGCTTTCTGGGCGCGGCTCCGCCCGCGCGTATGTCGGTTATCGCGAAATAACATTAACCTCTTTTTGCGCAGTTGGATAAAAACTATCCTATGTTTTTTCGCGGGTTTCAAACTATTTTCATACCAAATTTCATTCAAATCGGTCCAGTAGTTTTGGCGTGAAAGTGTAACAGACAGACAGACAGAGTTACTTTTGCATTTATAATATTAAGTATAAGTATATTAGTACTGATTTTATCTTCGACCTGATAAAAAAAGTCAGTAATGGAAGACAGGACCTTTGACATGTTTATTTATTTAGTTTAGTTCTGGTTATTTATAAATTCAGCCAAGTGCGGGTTGGACTTCCGCACCGAAGCTTCCGTATCAACACTGAATGTACCACAAAATCGTTATGATTTTCATACAGTGCAAGATTACCCGCACTTGGCAGGTTTTTATTATTGATAAATATTGGACTAAAATCATACCAAGTTTGAATCGTGTATGTATTACCGTTATTACTATGGAGCAAAACTAAAATTCGTTAACAAAACAGGTGTTTGTATGAAAACCCCTTTATTTTTAACTTATTGTTATTATTATTACTTGTTAGGAAATTCACTATTTTAACCCATGTTCTGTGAATATTTCAATAGGCTATCTATTACCGTTTCAAAGATACAGTCCTTTAAAAGTCGGACGGAGTGAAGGTTATTCGCGGCTTTATAATAGGGTTTCACTTTCTAGTACTGAACCCTAAAAAATAAACTAAATTATACATATCTACTTGTTTTAATCTATTCAACCAGTTAGTATAACGAGATGAACGAAATATGTTCAGTTGTTCACTTCAACTATTCATTATTTTGATACCCATCTTCCCATCACTAAAATTCATAGACAAGATAGAGTACTTTATGTCAAATCACTGTCATTACTGTATACAGATTTTGTGATCATTACGATAATTGATTTATATTTTGGAAAAAACTATACATTTCAATGATATTTGTATGTTTATCGAAGCGTGATGTTTCTTTTGTTAGTCCTAGTCAGTTGTGAATGGCCAAATATAGGTGATTATGACGAAAACTTGTGATTTTGTAACTGAGGTATGTTTGTTTACATTTTAAGACAGGTAAGAAAAAACAGACTTTAGTTGATAGTCTTCCTAAGATATAATAAATAAATAAATAAATCTTTGTCGTTTAAGAGCCCTTATTCCAGCAATTTTTTAATGGAGTGCATTAACCAAAACAATAAAAAGAACAACTGAAATCCGACAAATTTTTTTTTACCAACTCATGTTTTCAAAAATTTCTTCATCAGTGTGACTTCAACAGTCTTTTTACCGAACAAAAATTATTTGTTTCACAGATTGAAAAATATCAGTAAACCAATCATATTACCACCAATGGAGTGCATTAATAACATTTTGATAAATATATGTTACAACTGAGTAAATAAGGGATTGAAAGGGCACTTTTGGCACAAAAATACCATTCAAATTTCTTGTTATTTCTACAAAATCTGGTATTTTATCAAATAAATAAATATGCAATTCATTAGTTGAAGTTTTTATTTAATAGATATTAATATTTTGTCGTTAATTTAGTAAAAAATATATTTTATACAATTTTTTCTATATGACCTATAAATTACGGAACACAACGCCTCGATCTCAGTTTGCGCCTAGCGCTCGCGGAGGGAGGATGTATCGCTGCTTGTCCCGCGCCCTACACGTGCCGCAACTACGGTGCGCAATGAAAATATAGCGTGACCGAGTTGTTTTGATCTATGCGTATGCTTTTATTATTGTAAAGGTATTTTTGTTGAGACCATGCCTTTTTCATTATTAACTAGGATTTATTATTTCCTGATCGGAATTGAATTTTTAACCGACTTCCAAAAAAAGGAGGAGGTTCTCAATTCGTCTGTATTTTTTATGTTTTTACCTCAGAACTTTTGAAAGGGTGAACCGATTTTGAGTATTATTTTTTTGTTTGAAAGCTGATGCTTGTCGTTTGGTCGTATTTAAATTGCATCAAAATCAGTCAAGTCGTTTTTGCGTTACACTCCAATAACTGAAAAGTATTTACCTATCTTGATGATATAATCATTGACAATCGATATCGTAAGTAGCAAGGGTTACTAAAACTAGTGATCAATTTTTTAACCAAAAAATGGAACCGACTTTTTGGTTTTTGCCATAGTAAAAAAAATGGAACCGACTTCAACACCCAAAAGTGTGAAATTGTGATCATAGGTACTTTTGAACTATCATGGTACCGACTTCAACATGTTATCTCACACTTTGGGTGTTGAAGTCGGTTCCATTTTATGGTAAAATTTTTTTTTACTATGGCAAAAACCAAAAAGTTGCGTGGTAGCTATATATAAGAAAAAAGTTTTAAAAAAAACTTGAAACTAGCTAGAGGCTAAAATGTATTTTTTTTTTCTTATTTGTTCTATATTTTATTCTATATTTGGTATTAACTTGGCCAAACAGATGGAAACGAAGTAATACATTTTTACAACAAGTGTCTTTTACACGAAATAATTGGCCATCAAAAAGCACGATCTATGCCTCTCAGAAATAATTTTATTTAAGGCAAGACTATCCAACGGTCTGTACCGTGTACTGATTTGGTTAAAAATGATGTTTATAATAATATAGACGTTATATATTTTATTAAACAATTAGTACCGACCCTGCGTTAGGATTTAAGACTTCTATATTAAACGCACCTTATTTTCTTTCCGTAGCGACCACTAAAGCCGCTCCGCCGACGGGGCAGTTATAAAAATATAATGAACAAAGATATGCATGCACAAAGCAGGTATACAAACTACGAAACTAAGTTATTTGCCTATATACAATGATGGTTAGAAGTACATAATCGAATATAGATACCTACACAGTAGTCCATTGAAATGTTACAATTTAAGACCGAATATTACATTTCTTAGAGGGCGCAATTTTACTTTTGAGACATATGTGGGTGGTCCATAGAAGCTTAACCTCAAGTTTGTAGGTTCGCCACCCTTGTCCTCCGGCCGCCATCTTGGAAAAAGGGGTGAAAACACTTATTTCGCGATATCTTGGAAACTATGCGTCTTACAAAAAATTCTACAGCATATAATTTGCAAATTATTTTGCCTACAAATATGATTTTATAACTTTTTGCCCTAAATTAAAAATTTAAGAAGTTATAACCAAAAAGAGTGAGAAAATTTTCATATATTTTTTTTTGCTCTATAACTTTCTTTTTCTCATTTTACAAAAAAGATATCTCAGACCAATCTTGTTGATTATCATTTGAGGAATTTTTTTATGATTTTTTAATTTATTTCATTTAAAACACAACACTTACAGCGCTACAAAGTTGACCAGGTTCATCAATGCTCATGGGAATCCGGTCAAAATGAAATGTTTAACTTATATTTTTCATATCCTTAAAAAAAAAAAATTCTTACAACTTCACTTATTCATACCTAACTGTTTTCCATACCATAGAACTTACCGAAGGATAAGCAGGTAGAAAAGGTCTGAGTTACCGTTTGGGGACAAAGGAACATCTGCCTGCTACGACTATTATTATTATACGCAGGCTTAGCTGTTTCTTCTACCTCAGTTTATTCTCTTAGTTGTGCTACATTTTTTGTTACGTGTAAACGTGTTGAAAATTGTGGATATTATTTTCAGTTTAATCAATTAAACTGCGGGTTTCGGAAAAAAAACATCCTCAAAACATCATCTACAATATTGTTCTGGGGTAATTTTTTTGTAAAATGTATAAAGAAAGTTATAGAGTAAAAAAAATATATTTTTGCTTATAACTTCTTTAATATTTAATTTAGGACACAAAGTTATATACGTACCATATTTATAGGCAAAACAATTTGCTACAAATTATGTCCTGACGAATATTTTGTAAAATGCATAGTTTCTGAGATATCGCAAAATACGTGTTTTCACCCCTTTTTCCAAGATGGCGGCCGGGGGACAAGGGTGGCGACCCCACAAACTTGAGGTTAAGCTTCTTCTCAAGACCCCCATACATGTCTCAAAAATAAAATTGCGTGCTCTAAAATATACAAAGCTCATGTAACTTTTCAATGGACTATAGTTATAGGTGTGCTAATGTTAGTCAATGAGAGGTTTATTATTAGGTTCATTTAAGTCTACTTTGTATGTAAACTGTAAAGATGCGAAATGAATTTACAAAGTTACATAACATTCCACATTATTTATCAAAAATAAATAACACTTCAAAAAGGATCAAAATGTTTTATTCCATGCGACATCGTCTTTGACCGCTCGATCCTTGCTAACGGTGTGCTCGTGTGCGCCGCGCTACGATAAATGCCTAAATTTGAACGATAGCGCAAGGCGTAAAGACTCTTAAGTAATCACACCATTTGTAGTGTGATTTCTTAATCAAAATATTTTTCACATGCAACTTGAATTTTCCTTCTGTGAGCATTGTAATATGTTTGGGAATTTTATTATAAAACCGCACACAATTACCTAAAAAGGACCTTTTACTTGTCTTTGCTAGTCTAAAACCTGGTACTGCTATTTCTTTAAAAAGATCCCTTAGAGATTCCATAGGATCCATTACATATATGGCTCGAATTGCACGCTTTTGTAAGATAAAGATTGTCTCTACCTCAGCAGCAGCTCCCTACAGCAATACACCATACGACATAATACTGTGGAAGTACGCGAAATAAACTAGCTGTGCAGTAGCTGCGTCTGATAACTGTCTTATCTTACAAACTGCATATGCAGCAGAACTAAGTCTTCCGGCTAAATCATGTATATGTGGATCCCACTGTAAAGTTGAATCCATTTTGATTCGCAGAAAGACTGTCGCTTTGTCAATAGAGAGTTTATCCAGGCCAAGCTTAATGTTTGGTTCAACATAAGGAACATTTGGTAAAGTAAACTTTAAACATTTGGTCATTTTTGAATATAAGAGAAGATTATTAGCGGCGAACCATTCAGAGATCATAGATAACACATTATTTACATGAATGAGTTCACTATCTTTCCTATCTACTTTAAAAATCAGAGAGGTATCATCTGCAAATAAAATAATATCGCAGAAATCTTTGACCATGCAAGGCAGATCATTAATATACGCTAGGAACAGAAAAGGTCCCAAAATTGATCCTTGCGGTACACCTATTTTTACCAAAGACCCATAAGAAGTATTGCCATTTATTCCGTTTTAAGCTTTAACCGATGGATAGGCTATGACTACTAACTACTAACTTCTCTATCTCACTCTCCATCTACATTTATCTTTTATTTAGAAAAATTATATATGGATGTACATTATGTACTATTTTATTTATTATTAGGTGTGACCATGTACCAGGTTAGGAATTAATTTAAACAATATAATATGTAATGGTGGAGGCTATGTTCAGCAATGGACAATCTAGCTGATACAGTATACAGTATTTGGAATATCTAAGCAACATTTGCTGCAGTCATGACTTAGATAGGTGACCGCTAGTGGCATGTATTATACTATGTTGTGCTTTAGAGGGCACATAAAGCCATTGGTCCTGGTTATTGTCTTAGGATAGTTGTTATATCATGTTGGTAAAGCATGTTGCCGGGCTATCGCCCAGAAGTAAAAAATCTGGCACCTAATGGTGTGTTCCAGCATCTGACCTTAGAGTCAGTAGCTCTAGGTTAGCCTGAACAACATCAGAACTTATCATCAGGCGAGATAGTGGTCAAAGAATAGCTTATCAGCAGTAAAAAAAAAGAAAAAACATGATACATGTTCAGGTTTCAAGATATTTAAGGGATAGAATATAAACTTACAGGTAGCGCACTTGAAAAATGTTCTTCATTCTTGATCTTTTCAGAAAGTTGAATAACAGCTGTATTTGAGTATGGTTGTACCCTGACGGGTGATGGTGAACGCCTGAACACAGGAACTACGGCATGGTTTGGTATCTCCTGTTGAGTAGTCAACTGCTGCATTTGCTGCTGTTGGATGCGCAACGCTTGTCGTTGGCGCCTTTCAAACTCATTCTGATCATCACGACTCTGTAATATTACAAATATAAGCACTTCAGTAGGTAAAGATTCATTTGCTTTCTGCTTACAAATAACAATATTATTTAACTGAAAAAAAAGGAAGGTCTCATTTCACGGCGTTTCATTCATGTATCTGAAGTAGTTAAAAATTGGTGTTAAAAGTCGCAATCTGGACTTTATGGCTGAAAAGACAAGCCGAACCAAAGAAAGGACTTGCTTGTCTGGCCAAGATCCTCATTACATAGGAATTATAACATAACAAAAAAGGCATAAAAGTAAAGGATATTTATTGTATACACATTACACACACACCCTTAAAAGTATTAATTAGACAGCAGTTCTTGGACGAGTATACTTCGAAGGCGACATATGTGACACATTATGGCAGACGCCATAGTGATGACCAGTTATAAACAGAGTGAAATTGTGTAAAGGGTGTTCTACAAGGCGAGGATCGGAATGGCTATTAGTGGCGGATAGTGGCCATTTCGGGGATTTACCCCCATAAACTGTGGATTTAGGAATAAGCCAAGTGTCATTTGCACGATACCCACACGTACAGCTACGTTATGAGAGCCCTGCCATTTAACCTGCCATTAAATTAAAGTAAGGGTATCTATCTACCCTTACTTGCAATTTCCGAAAAATACACCAATGTCAAATAATAAATATACAACAATGTCAAATAATAAAAATACGACAATGTCAATTAATAAAAATTCATCAGTTTTTTTTTTCGCCCGCTGGTCTTCGTGCTAGTCGATACGTGTGTCAGCGAGTTAATTCAAAAACAACATTATTTCCTTTTAATTTGTGTGGAAACTTTCAAATTCAAAGTGATTTGTTAACACCTAACTTATTATAAACAATCTAACCCCGGGAAGGTGGTAAGTTTTATGTTTTAACACAATTGTTTGTTTCGCCGCTCCGCTTACTAACCTACAAGATGGAGGTCGAGGAGGTCCCGCCGAAACCCCCTGATCCTCCTAATGATGCAATAATCAAAGAAACGCAATTTGCTTCCAAACGCCGTTTGGAAACAGATTCCGTTGAACAAACTAGTGCCAAAAAAACGGTGACCAGTGTGGATATGGCCGCAGCTTCTATCCAAACTATGTACGTCCACCCGAGTGTCGTAGTAGGTTCTCAGGCTTACTCAAACATGGATCAAGGTCCCTTTATCGTGCATGTTTCCCGCGCCGAACCAGATCCTGCTGCAGGACTGACCATCCGCCCAATCAAATTTGGACAATTTCTGTTCAAAAATAGGATTAGCAATATATGTGATGGTGTTAAACGCGTAGGCAGAAATAAAATTGCTGTGGAATTCCGTTCTCATTTAGATGCTAATGGCTTTGTTGCAAACCCACTGTTAAGCCAGAACAAATATGTTGCTGTGATTCCCAACTACAACATCACCCGTATGGGTCTTGTCCGTGATGTCCCTGTGGATTTTTCAATGGAAGAGTTCGCTGAAAATGTAGACCGTCCTGCTGGATGTGGACATATTTTAAAAGCTCGTCGTCTCAACAGAAAGGTAATAAACGATGGTAAAGCTTCATGGATACCCACCCAAACTGTAGTACTGACATTCCGTGGTCAGATGTTACCTGAAAGGATTTTCTCTTTTCATACCTCCATGCGTGTGGAGGTTTACCAATATCCCACAATTCAATGCCTAAACTGCTGCAGATTTGGGCACATCAAAGCCCAATGCAGGTCTAAACAAAGATGCTTTATATGCGCCCAGCCCCATTCAGGAGACTCCTGTGATGTTGTAGAAAGCAACTCTACATGCCTGTACTGCTCAGGACGCCACTTTGCCAACAATAAGTGCTGTCCAGAACAAAGTAGACAAATTTCCATAAAAAAGCTTATGGCTGAAGAGGGTATGTCTTACATGGATGCTGCAAACCGCTTACCTCAAGTTTATAAACGTTATACAGAGGTGGCTCAGACCCCTTCTAATCTCTCCGGACAATCAGAAATTCTCACTCCCATGCACAACAACCCTACCGCAAGCACACAATCTCACACAAAAACTGTCTATGCTGCTTGTCCCCCCAGAGCTCCACTAGGAAAATCCTACGACAAGGTGGCACACCAGGCTATTGTGGGAGATGTCCCATCCGCTATGCCTAATGGTTGTGCTTTGCAAAACCCTTCCCCACCTGTATCATCCCAAAATGAGAACCTTATCCAACTGCTTCTCAAGATCATAATTGATCTGATTACACAAAACAACACAGCCATACCGTCCAACGTTGCCAGCACACTTTCAACTATTACATCTCTTCTAGGTCAATATGGACCAGGTCAATGTTCTGCAATGGAACAGCCGCAGTCTGCGTCCAAAGACGCATGAATTAGTTCACCTCATATCCAAGTTCCACCCGTCAGTCATTGCCGTCTCGGAGACATGGTTGGCACCTGGCTCTCATTTCAGAGTCTCGGGTTACTCCTGCCTTCGGGACGACAGGGCTGACGGGTGTGCAGGATGCGCGATCTTAATAAGACGCACCCTCCCCTTTGCCCAAATCCCTCTCCCTGCCCATTCCCCTGATATTAACATCACAGCTGTAAGAGCTTTTGATATTTCTTTTGTATCCATATATATCCCCCATCCTAATGGCTCCTTAATTTCTGATCTTTTATTTGTTATTTCTTCTATACCAGCACCAATTCTTGTAATGGGTGATTTTAACGCCCATCACACCTCTTGGGGCTCCGGCCATTGCGACTCATTTGGCCATCTTTTAATAGAAATGTTTGACGAGGCTAACTTATGTGTGGTCAATGATGGTTCTCCTACTCGCAGGGTCCGACCGTCTCAGAACCCTAGAAGTGCTGTTGACCTCTCAGTCTGCTCACCTTCCCTTGCCTCTCTATTGACATGGCAGATATTAAATCTCTCATTTGGCAGTGACCATTTCCCCATTTTAATCTCTATTCCTAACAGATCACTACCTGTGACTAATTATACCCCTTCTCTCAAATACAGGCTTACTGGTGTTGATTGGTCAGCATATTCTACATGTCTCGAGTCTAAAATTAATGTCATTCCCCCTGTTAACTCTCTTGACCCTCTTCAATCATATTTAAACTTTGTTAATGCCATTACCTCAACAGCTGACAACCTTTTCCCCCTGAAGAAGTCCCCAAATTTACTGCTTCCACTCCTTGGTGGAATTCCGAATGTTCCAAAATTGTTAGAGACAGAAATGAGGCAGAACTTAATTATAATTTATCAATGACCATGCCTAACTTTCTCATATATCAGCATAAAGCAGCAAAATCGAAAAGATCTCTTTCATTAAAAAAGAAGGGAGGTTGGGTACGCTATTGCGAAAATTTATCCCCAAGAACACCATCTTCTTTAGTATGGAAACAAATAAAAAGATTCAGAGGTTCATACAAAGATGACAATATAACTGCTAATGACCCATCATCGTGGGTTGAAGCTTTCGCTGATAAACTGGCCCCCCCATCAGTCCCTACCGCTGACTCTTTCCCAACTCCTCCTTGTTCCCTTCCCTCACTCAGTAAATTCGATTCAGATTTCTCTTTCTCAGAACTTCAACTAGCCCTTGATGGGTTAGTTGATTCCGTCCCTGGAATAGATGGTATTCCATACTCCTTTTTAATTAATGCTTCTCCCAAGTGTCAACAATACCTATTAAACATAATAAATGCATTTTACAATTCAGGCATCATTCCTGATGCTTGGAAAACCCAAATTGTAATCCCTATTCCCAAACCAGGAAAGACTTTGGCAGATGCCAGCTGTAGGAGACCTATTGCTTTGTCCTCAGTTCTATGTTAAATAACAGAGCATATGATAAAACATAGACTTGAGTGGATTGTGGAAAGCGGTGGTTTTATTGCTCAAACCCAAAATGGCTTTCGAAAAGGTTTCAGCACATATGACAGTCTTGGAATTTCCGATATTCATATTTCATATCGTAAAAAAGAATATTTATTGGGAGCTTTTCTAGACATAGTTTCGGCCTATGATAATAAGTGTCTTCCGGTGCTAAGGAATAAAATGTTCAAGCTGAATATCCCTGTGAAGATAATACGCTTTATCAGCAACCTTCTAATGGAAAGGACAATCAAAATTAAATGCCAGGGCACATATCTCCCTACTAAAACAGTTTGGAAAGGCCTCCCCCAAGGCTCTGTACTGAGCCCGCTCCTCTATAGCCTTTACACCCATGACCTTGATCATACAGTATTACCCTATTGTAACATTTTGCAATATGCTGATGACTTGGCCCTTTACACCGCTGCTAAAACCATTGACGAAGCTGAATCACAATTAAACTGTGCCCTTTCTGATTTGAACGTATGGCTGATCGAACATGGGCTATCACTTTCTGCCCCCAAGTGTAAAGCTGTAGTTTTTACTAGGAAAAAAATTATACCTCCCATAGAAATAGTTGTCAACGATCAAATTATCCCACAGGATAGCAGTGTAAAGTTCTTGGGGGTTCTTCTAGACTCAAGGATGAATGGAGTTCCCCACTGTAATTATATCTCCAAAAAATGTGAAAAAAACATTAATATTTTAAGATCGTTATCAGGCGTGTGGTGGGGTGCCCAGTAGGTGCAGCTGTGTGGATTCCTTCATCCTGTATAATATTAAGTTTTAAATGCCCCCCGGTTACTTCCGTATTTACCGCAGAATCTATAGCTATCCTTGAAGCCATTTCCTTCATTAAGTCCCATCACTTAAATAAAATAATAATATTTTCGGATGCGAAATCTTGTCTTCAAGCTATTATTTCAAACCCTTTTCGTAGTAAATATAGGTTTCCAACAATTTTAAAAATTAGGGAAGAATTATTCAATTGCAAGCAAATAGGAATTGACATTATACTAGCGTGGATTCCAAGACATAAAGGAATAGCTGGAAATGAGTCAGCTGACTCATGCGCAAGGCAGGCAATCCATGTCGGAACATCAGATGATTTTAAAATTTACCTTCATGACCTATGTGCAACTGTAAAACCTCAGAGGAATATTGCCTGGGCTAACGAATGGCAAATTTCTAAGACCACTAAGGGTATATTTTATAGCGACATCCAGACAGATATACCAGCTAAACCTTGGTTCTTTAAGTTTCGAAATACAAGTAAAATTCCAACTTCAGTAGTATGTCGACTTCGGTTAGGACACGCATGTACCCCAGTTCATTTGGCCAAAATTCGGGTTAGGGATCACTCCTTATGCGAATGTAGTTTGGACGAAGGAAACATTAATCATCTCTTTTTTGAGTGCCAGAGGCTGCAGCTATCTCTCTATGATATCCTCCATCGTGAGATCCCCGTCCCACTTCTCTAAAATCTCTCCTCTCACTTTGCCATACTCCTTTTGTGTACCTCCTACGTAAATTTATTTCATATAATAAGATAAAATTATGATATATACGAGGGGTGATCCAAAAGTAATGATAATCAAAATAATACACGGTGGTTAATGTTACAAAAATAATTTATTTTTCTACATAGTCTCCCAATAAGGCAATACATTTAGTTAAACGTTTTTCTAAACCTAGGATTCCCTTAGAAAAAAAATCTTTATCTTGACTCTCCCAAAATGCCTCAACAGCTGCCATCACTTCGCTATCATCTTCAAATTTCTGGCCTCGGAGGTGTTCTTTGACGGGGAAAGAGATAGAAGTCACTGGGAGCTAGATCTGGCGAATAAGGAGGTTCGAGCAGTTCAAACCCTGTTTCTTGAATGGCAGCCATCGCAACTGCGGCTTTGTGAGTTGGTGCGTTGTCTTGCTGAAACAGCACCCCAGCTCGCAGTTTGCCGCGCCTTTTTTCTTTAATGGCCTCCCATAATCTTCTTATTTGGTCTGCGTAGTAAGAGCCCGTAATAGTAGCTCCCTTATCCAAGTATTCGACCATAATAATTCCTTCAGCGTCCCAAAAAACGGACGCCATAACCTTTCCCGCCGAACTTGACACTTTGAATTTTTTCGGCGTCGGTGAGGAGGCTCGTTTCCAAGACATCGACTGCTTTTTTGTTTCCGGGTCGAAATGGTGGACCCAGGTCTCATCCATGGTCACGAAACGTGACAAAAAATGTTCTTTATCGGCTTGGAACTTCTCGAGATTAACCTTTGAAATGTCAACTCGTTTTTTCTTTTGCTCGTCTGTTAACATTCTCGGTACCCAACGCGCAGAGACCTTCTTCATGTGCAATTCGTTGGTTAAAATTCTTTGAACGCTACCATAAAAGATCCCTGTCATCTCAGCTACGTGCCTGACGGTCACTCTTCGATCTGCCATCACGATATCCTCTATCTTTTTGGCATTGTCTTCAGTGGTGGACGTGGATGGGCGTCCTTCACGATGTTCATCTTCCGTGGATGTTCTACCCAGCTTAAACTCCTTGGCCCAGCGTGCAACCGTGGAATATGGAGGGGCAGAGTGCCTCAATGTTTCCACCAAGTCGTTGTGTATGTCTTTGGTAGACATTTTTTTCAGAGAGAGATATTTAATGACAGCTCTGATTTCGTTTTTCTCCATTTTGATGTTATCACTCCGGTTGTTAGTATTCAAATGAATGTATCTCCCTGGAATCATGGTGTATTTATACGATTTTTTCTCGCGCACCTTGTGGATGTATGAGCAAGCAAAAAAAATTTTTTTTAGATTTTAATACTGTCTAGAAATACCTGATTATCATTACTTTTGGATCACCCCTCGTATAGTAAACTAACTTACTAACGTAATATATTTGTTATTTTTCTTAAGTCACCATATAAATATATATTTTATTTATTTTATGTGTAGATACAGAGCTGTGCTTATGTGATGTTTTATTACTGTTTTAGATTATACAATCTCTTGAATTTGGAAGCCAGCATGTGGATGCTCCCATAGAACCATACCGTACCTACATTAATGACAGATTATTCTCCATCACTTGTCGGTCTAGTACAGTCAGCACATGACCTTGGCAAAATTGCGATATCGCCCAGTCGCAGAAGCCATAAACAAAGAAACAACAAAAATTCATCAAACCTTTAGTAACAAACCCAACATTTAGATATTTTGTGTAGTATACCCAAATATAAATATTAGTTAAGTCACCTGGTGTATTATATGGGAGAATGAGGATACGGTTTACGCTCGAGGTCTAACTTTACAAAAGGAGCAGGCAAGTTTTTGTTATAAACTTTATCTCAATAAAAAGAAATAATTAAAAATTAAAAAACACGCCTGCCGTACCAAAATCCAAAAAGTGAACTAAAAAAATTACAAACAAGTTACATGATTTTAATGTTGAATGCCCACAATGTAGGTACTAAATATATTATATTTACTGTGCCATTAAAACACCATTGAACCCAAAAATGGAAAACAGATAACCATTCTTTTCATCGAAGTTGGGGGACCTGTAAAGAACTATTCTAAGGAGCTGTCCCCTGACTGCAATGAAAAGATTGGTTATCGGTTTTCCATTTTTGGGTTCAATGGTGTTTAAATTGCACAGTAAATATAATATATTTAGTACCTACATTGTGGTCATTCAACATTAAAATCATGTAACTTGTTTGTAATTTTTTTAGTTCACTTTTTGGATTTTGGTACGGCAGGCGTGTTTTTTAATTTTTAATCATTTCTTTTTATTTCGTACCTTCGTACCTTCTAGTGATAAAACAATATTTTTGCAAACGCACAATGTACCACGAAAGATAACTTTATTTTTTTGTAAATCACTATAGCGCAAAAAATAACGCGAAATATATTTTTTTTTAAGATTATTTAATTATTATTGATATCTCTGAGGTGTTTCAGTTCTTAGTTCTTGCAGAGACTTTTTGCCATGGCGCTCGTTGATAAGCTTTCGTGGATCTAAAACACCAATTCTTCTAGCTGTCTGATGCGACTAAGAGCGACATAAACTTTCATCATCATCATCAGCCGGACGACGTCTACTGTTGAACAAAGGCCTCCCCCATAGAACGCCACAAAGAATGGTTATTAGCCGCTTGTAACCATTGGCTTCCCGCGATTTTTATGATATCGTCATGCCATCTTGTGGGGGCCTACCAACTCTACGTCTTCCGGTGTACCATGATACCCACTCGAGAACCTTTCTTCCCCATCGGTTATCACTTCGTCGAGCAATGTGGCCCGCCCATTGCCACTTCAACTTGCAAATTCTGAAATCTATGTCGGTGACTTTGGTTCTTTGGCGAATATCCACGTCCCGGATTTTATCGCACAAAGAAACTCCGGGCATAGCTCTCTCCATGGCTCGTTCAGTGACTCTGAGCTTGTCCATAAGGGCCACAGTTAAGGACCAGGTCTCGGTGCCATTTGTCATCACTGGGAATACACACTGGTTGACAACTTTGGTCTTCAGGCTCTGCGGGATCTTTGACGAGAAGTAACGCAAATTGCGTAACTTCCCGAACGCTGCCCATCCGAGTTAGCTCCTTCGGGTGTCCTCTTTTTCGAAGTTGGACATACCTAACAGACAGTCTGTCCCAGGTAAAATTACATAAACTTTGCCCCTTGGCAAAAATTTTTGCGCCTAGATCTACGACGGCTCTGTCCAGTGTCGTTCCTTGCAGGTTGTACACTGTCACAGCCCAACATAATATCAGTGGTAGCATGTACCGCTCGACTTTACCTTGACCACGTAACGCAACAAATTTGACAGTGCTAGGCTCAATTTTGACACCCAAACTGACAGTGTTGCCACGTATCGTTTTGTCATAGAACTCAACGAAAACGGCTTGCGGTAACTCTCCCGGTTACGACGTAGCGCTGGCCATACGAATTTCGGATGACCCCTATAGCGCCATTTACCAAGCCGTGTCCAAATTTAATATTTTTCTGCAACATTACCCTAGAACCAATAGTAACTTTTAAGAATGGAAAAATACCTCCTCTTTTATTGGGATCAGAAAGTATAAATTTGGGTTTTGGCCTCTGTCCGTTGGTTTTAGCTTCTACGGATGTATCTGATGCTACCACGTCAAACATCCGGCAAATTTTGGCGAGTTCGATGGTTATCGTTTCATTTTGATTTGGTGGTTCGAATCATCCACCTGTCTTGTCGTGGGAAATTTTCGCACACACTCGCCATTTGGTCCAGTAAGTGGTACTCTACGATGAGCCAGGATTTTCACCCGTAAACTATACGAAATATCGACAAATGTGGAGTCGTCTGCTTGCCTCACATTCAGTGGCAGTTCGCAGAAGCTATATAACGCCCAAAAATCCATTTCAGCAATTAAATGTGGCGGTTGTTGAAAGCAGTAGTATGCAATAAATGATTCTGATTCTGATTCAGTATGCTGAATCAGAATGCTGGTGATTTATTTATTTGTATAACTTGTATCTACAAGAAGCAAGTGTGGAAACGGATAAGACAATATTTATTAATTTTGATATGAGTGAACCAATGTATATTGAATACTACTGTTATGTACTAAGCAAGTTCTAGACGGTGATAGTAAAATTTGTAAAATTTTCACGAATTTTTTTTTGGTTTTCTTTTAATTTCATGAACTATGGCCCCCTCTTTAAATTTTTTTAAACATTCATTAGCCTATGTTACCCGGAATAACTTAACGCTTCTAATGATATCACAAACATCAAAATCGGTTAAGCCGTTACGAAGTTATGGTGGAATAAAGAAACTCACAAACATACATACATGAACCCTGAAAACATAACTCTCCTTTTTTTGGGCAGTCGTGTAAAAACTACTTCAGAATCTGAATATTTTCGTATGTTATTATGATTATGAACTATGTTCTCTAAGCAACAAATACTGAAAACGCCAATTTATAATAAGCTGTGATCAAAACCAAAAAACATTTTTTTCTTTCACAGGCCATAGAATTGTGTAACCAATTTGATATGGCCTTTTTTAGTTTTGTATCCTTTTTAGTTTGAAAACCTTGGAGTTCATACTGAACCTCCTTTTATTATTGAGTTTATGGTTTGGACATTACAAATTATTTAATATTTGTTAATATGTAATTGAATGATTAGACTCACCGCTGCATAGTCAACATGTAGCCAACCAGATGTTGAATGAGAATCATCATCTTCATCCATGTCATCTTTGTCTTTTTCTTTAGAATCAATCAATTTAATACTATATCCAGATATGCCCATGGCAGCGTCTACGCATTCTTCTCTATCAAAACGAATATGACAGAAATTTTTCTTTGAAAGCCTCAATGTGTGAATTCTGCCATAATTTTCAAAAATCTCTCTCACAACGCTTTCCCTGATTTTATCTGGCAATCCTCCAACAAAAATAGTGCGGCAACCAGGTGGTCGTGCTCTGCGAGGTGGATGTTGAGTTCCAGGCTCAGGAGGAGTGAGCTTGCAATGTTTCATTATGATTTCTTTGTTCTCTTGCATTGCAGTCATGTCTGCCCCTCCCATACCTGAATACATTCCCATCATGGATGGATCCATCATCACACCACCCATCATATTTATGTCCATTGAAGCACCTGCAGAGGGTAGAGGTGCTGCTGGCATAGAGGCTGTTCCCATAGATGCTGTCCCTGCTGAGGAGATGTCTATATTCTGTTGCATCATATCCATCCCTGTTCCAGATATCATATCAATGCTGGTACCTGTAGGCATCATTCCTCCACCCATCATGGCTCCTGATAACATCATGTTTGGATATATACTCCCCATCATCATGTTTCCTAAAAACAATGATAAGAAAAAAACTTTTCACAGCAGTCAATTTAGTCCCATAACACTTTGAACCTAAAAACTTAATTGGCTAAGCATTGATGTTTTCTCATCCTAAAACAGGAAATTTGGAGAAGACGGAGGAAACCATACCATATACCTATTAAGGGATGTGCAAGGGCGCCATAGAAAGAGCAAGCAGTGCTGCAACAGGAGAAATAACATTGTGAAAATCTTCACAATAAACTAATAACACTAAACAATTTTAGCAAATTTAACTATTTTCACCCTCAAGCGGAGGGATAAAAGGGCATTTTGAGAACACTTCCCTGCCAGACTCAGGTACTCGAGATATTACTAGACTCAGGTAAAAGATTTGTGAACAAGAACCTAATAGTCTTCCGGCAGCTGTACCTGAGAGCCAGTATCCATTTTAGGCTTTTTTTTTTTTTTTTTTTTTTTTATGCCTGATAGGTTAGCCTTTGACCACTATCTCACCTGATGGTAAGTGATGATGTGGTCGAGGATGTTGTTCAGACTAACCTAGAGTTACTGGCTCTCAAGGACAGCTGCCGGAACACACCGTTAGGTGTTTGGCGACAGATTTTCAACTTGAGGGTGGTAGCTAGCCAGGCGGGCATTTGCAAAGTGCCCTACCACCATGCTGTAACGACTGCTATCCTAAGACAACAACCGGGACCGACGGCTTAACGTGCGGTTAGCCTTTGACCACTATCTCACCTGATGGTAAGTGATGATGTGGTCGAGGATGTTGTTCAGACTAACCTAGAGTTACTGGCTCTCAAGGACAGCTGCCGGAACACACCGTTAGGTGTTTGGCGACAGATTTTCAACTTGAGGGTGGTAGCTAGCCAGGCGGGCATTTGCAAAGTGCCCTACCACCATGCTGTAACGACTGCTATCCTAAGACAACAACCGGGACCGACGGCTTAACGTGCCCTCCGAAGCACGGAAGCGCTCAGTAGTAATGCCCAACCAGCGGTCACCCATCCAACTCCTGACCGCGGCGGACGTTGCTTAACTTTGCTGATCGATTCAGAATGGCTAAGCAAACTTGGCTACGAGCGCTTCATCCTTAGGCTTATTCTATATAAAATTTTTGTCCACATCATCAACATCAACCAAACTAATTGTGCCTTTTGTTATACATGATGGTCTATAGCCCAAACTGTAAATCCAGAATCGACTCAACAAATATCTTGTGTTACAAGAAAAACTAGTAGGAAGTAGCAGGATACACGCAACTATCAGTTGTTACAACTGTCTACCTGATAATAAATAATAATATAAATCAACAAACCATATTGAGACATTTGAGTCATCATGTTCATCATACTCATGTCAGTGTTGCTCCCACCTACAGAATTGTTAATGCTTTTGATTCCATCCATTTTTGATCCTCGATCCCTTCGACGCCCTACACTGTCGACCCTCATTGGTGATCTGGACCTGTTCCTGTTCATGCCTGTTGAATTAAAAGCTATGATTGTTTTATTATTACAAATGATATAACAACACTGGATGACTTTCACACCCCAATTCTAATATTGTATAGTAAATCTGAATAGTATTGTAAGTTCCCAAACAAACTAATACTGACCAAATAATAAAGATGTTTATACAGATAAACACATTGGAAGGACTTTAGAATCGGTATACATCCATATCTACCATAGGAAGGGGTGGAAGGGGAAAATAAGGGTTTTAGCATCCTCCCGGAAGGGTGGGGGGTACTGGAAACAATTTTTTTTTAAATAATAATAACATACACTCTGTATTACATCCTCTTTGCATACACTAAAAGGACTAGTTAGATATGGTATATGTTAGTACATTTACATATTGTGGTTAGGGGGGGGAGAGGGCGGAATATTCCCCACTGAAGGGAGGGGGATAACAAAATCCAAGATTTTTAATACTAATGAAATCTTCTAAGAATTAGCTTCTTCTACTTCTTTATGAATATAATTAGTCACAAATCACGTAGTGTCACGAAAACGTTAACAAAAAAGGTCTAAGCATAAGACACAAATGTCTTATTAGAAGTAAAGTAAATTAAAGTAAATTCTATGACAGCTCTGGCACTGTGGGTACGCAGCGCTTTAGTCTTCTCGCTACCTCGTCACAGAGTACTCGCTATGCCTTCGCAGCTTCGGCTTTGGGACGCCGCAACCCCGCTGCGCCTCTGGCTTATAAAAAACACTCTAAGGGTAGGGCAGACAAGATTGCTTGGAAGGTGGATGCTCCAATTCGGTTCTGTCACACCATACAACCTAATCTAAGCCACCTGAATAATTCGTAGTATTTTGAATCCATTAGGCTATGCCATGTACTTAGTAAAAGTGCAAAATATACAAATAACCAAGGTTCAAATTAAAACTTTGATAATTTATATCTCAAAAACTATTGATTTCCGCGAGATAAATTTTTTACAGATAGATATAGTTATTTAAAATAACTATAATTGTAAAAAATTAATGAAGGTACATTGTATTTTTTTTTATGTTTGTTATATGATATTATTTTATATTTATTTTTTTTACCTCAGAACTCTTGACTGGGTGAACCGATTTTTTAAATTCTTTATTTGTTTGAAAGCTGATGCTTGTCGTTTGGTCCCATTTTAAATTTTATCAAAATCGGTCAAGTCGTATTTGAGTTACACTCCAATAACTGAAAAATATTTACCTATCTTGATGATATAGTCGTTGGCAATGAATGACAATCGATCCTGTAAGAAGAAAGGGTCACTAAAAAGAGTGAAAAAAATATTATTTACCAAAAAATGGAACCGACTTCAACACCCAAGTGTGAAATAACTTGTCGAAGTCGGTACGACTTCGACAAGTTATTTCACACTTTTGGGTGTTTAAGTCGGAATTTATAAAAACTTCAAAGAGCACGGGAAAATCTGTGGTATAAAATAAACGGAAATTACTTTAGTTTGGCAGGGCGGAGGGCATCAATCATATAAATTTACATAAAAAGCTGCGGCTGTCTTTCAGATCGAGACACACAATATAAGAAAATAATTACATACAGAGTTATGTACATTTATTCACTGACAAAATAAATTTTACATTTGTAATTTATTTATTTCTGGAGACTAGAGAAATGTAATACCACAGAATAAAAAGGGTAATACTCCGAAATTTGGACACTGATTTCATGCAAACGATAAGTGCCGACCAGAGATTTACTGGCACGATATTCGGCAACAAGGTATTGACCATGTTGGCAATGTTCATGTCATGAGTTATGACTTATCAGGCCGGACATTATTGGGATGCCAAACCCTTGGTCGAATAAAATTATACCGAGTGATAATATCCAGCCAATAGTTACCGATCCGTGATTTAATATTGTGATCCCAATAATTAGCGTCCAATAATGTACATGTATTATCGGGCTACTAGATATCATACTGGTACGATATTTACCAACCACGGACCTACTGGCCGGATAATTAAAACATATTAGGTCTAGTCCACAATGATTCAACCCAGGTAACAGAACTGCCATTCTTATCCTAACATTACGGCCCACTTGCGCCAAAACTCCTGGTAATTGTACTAATGCCCGTGTAATTTAACACAGGGTTAAATTATGACTAGATTCTCTTTTTTTTTCATAGGGAAAATGCATTTACTCATACACATCTGCAGGAGAGCAGACGGTAACGCTAGGCTCAGGGTCAATGACCCTACTACGAACTAAAAACCTCATCGTGTTCTACCGTTATCGACTCAGTATATCAGCTTTGCGATTTGTCTTGTTTTAGCCCCATAGTATTTATAGACTCATAATTTTAACCCGACGATCAAGGACATTCCACCAATAGCATTGGTTCTGCAGTGAATACTGACCAATAGCAATAAAGACTATCATCCAACAGGAGTTGGTCATGAGTTATCAGGATGACATTTCACTGGCTGCGCAATTTCAGGCTGGAGAATACGCAACCTAAGATTTACCCACCTGATATATGAAATACATCTAAGATACGAGTTATAGGCCGGGTATTATTAGCAGTATAAGCCGTATTATATCGTGGTCGGGGTGGGAAACCCAACGCAATAATGCGCAGCCCGAAAAATACCGGCATGATAATTGAAGCACACACAGTATATATATATATATTATACACACTCATGAATTTATAGTTTGTGCTTTGGCTGTGGGTAGCCTCTCTCTCTCGTTATCATGGAAGTAATAAGCACTACGTACAACTTGTTATACGGTTGTACCAACGAGATTTAAACCCCGAGAGGGGAATTGATGGTTCGGCCGATTATGCAACTGGTGTGTGATTTCTAACACATTTAAGTCATAGCATGAGCTCACATAAACAGTACGCGACCAGAAGCTTGATCCGTACGTACGTGTCTGAAAATATTTTTATTTTTGACGATTGTAGGCATTCATTGCAATAAAAATCATTACCTGCTCCATTAAACGGTGCGGGAAAAATAGCAAACATCCATTTATAAAACAGATGAAATTACCTTCCACAAGAAGGTAAAATTTATCAATTTACGTAATTTATCTACTTCATTTTTAATAGGTCAAGTTAAACTAGACAACCTCATAGACCCGTATGAATGTGTTAGTTTGATTAAAACAACAAAGTTAAAGTCAAAATCATTTATTCAATTTAAGCGTCTGCGACGCTCTTATCAAGGTCAATTACAAATTTTAATATTGTAATATTCTACATTGTACTGCCACGTTCAGCAAACAAAATTGTATAGAGCCTCTGCGAGAAGAACGGGCAAGAAACTCGGGGCCATTCTTTTAAACGTCTTTCAACAAATTGTTACATACTTACTATATACATTTTATTTACACTTTCACTGGTTTATTAACTATCAATTAACATATAAAGTCATGGTTTACATAAACAGATATTTTCTTATTTAATATATAATAATTGTCAAGAACCTTTTTACAAATCATTTTAAGAACCATTACTTTACATATAAACGAGGTTTGTCGTTATGCAATATCAGAAAAGAGAATAATAAATTACTTAACTTTACCAAATCTTGATCGGGCAGCACTTCGTTGTTTTTAAGGCAATTTAATGCCAACACTTTGACTATACTATATAACACTTCAGGAGGTCTGCTCGGCGCGGCAGTCGGGCAGAAAAGTCAAGTTAACTCGCCCTAGGCTACTCCTTTTATAGGAGGGAACAAACAAGGTGACTCAGCGACAGCGTCACAGTCCAGAGTATTAAATTTAAGCCACAGATAAAATATACAGACAGATCTATTACTTATATTCATCTGTGGAAGGTACACAGAGTATTTCGAAAACTAAACTAAAACGTCATATTAAACCAAGCGACAGCAGTCACAGTCCAGAGTATTAACTTCAAACCACAGATAAAATATACAGACAGATAATTAAACTATTACTTATTTTCGTCTGTGGAACGTACACAGAGTATTTCGAAAACTAAATTTAAACATCATATTATACCAGTTGTTCTAATCATACATAGCTTACGGATGTAAAAGTAAATTCTGCACCCTACATTTAATTAAGTACAAAAGGAAATATTACTAAGATAAATTTAAAAACAGCCAATCAAGTGAAAATGAACAAATATTTCAATAAATAGTAAGTCAATTTTCAAATAATCTATCAAATGCATTTCACTCCCACTTACTACATTCATCTATTGTCATCCTTGTCTTTCTGTAAACCGCGCCCTCTCCTAGTGTTGTGCTTATACAGTACAGTAATTTATCATTATAGTGGAACTAAAATCAATATCGTCATACTCTGGCCACTAAATATATTTAGCCTTGGATGTAAAAAAGGGGGTACCTTTTATATGTTTGATATGAGTTTATAATAATAATAATAATAAAAATAATTTATTTCACAATATACAGTTACTCTTATTATGTTGTTATTCTAAACTTTATTAAAATTGGTACACTAAATTGTAGTGATATTATGACAGTAAAATGACATGCAGATCCCACACTAAGAAAAAAATCTTGTGTCGTGAGCGTATTGTGTATGTGGGTGTGTGACAGGATGTGTTTGTGTGTATGCATGAAGTGCTTTAATAGCTTTGTGTGAATATATAGTGTAAAGCTAACTTGAATTTTTATTAATCATACGATAACTTTTGGAGAATCTTTAGCTTCATCGTGGTTGAGAGTCCTCAACCACTTGTTTATTTAGATTTTAGCTTACCTAGTCGTGTGTGTTCTCAGATTAGTGATGACTTTACTAGTTTTGTTATATACATGTGAGCCAAGAAAACTCTGATGATGGTGTGCCAGTTTTGTGTTGAATTTCTGTCTCATAAACACCAAATCTTTTCTACGTTTTTTACTTGATATAAGTCTCATCTTAATATAATCTAATGGTATATCAATATACGTGTACCGATTTCAAAATTATATTTTTGTATAAAACATATATAGCTACCTTAAGTTATTCTATGGTAATATTAACAAACAAAATTGTTTTTTTTTTTAATAGATTCCCTAGAGATCCAAATCTCAAACAAAAATGGACTGAGCTAACAAGAAGAGAAAATTGGTTTCCAGCATAATACAACAGGGTTTGCTCCCGTCACTTTTCAGACGATTGTTTTCATTTATTGAAAAGTAGCCGGCGACGTTTACTTAATACTCCGATTCCTACAAAACACTTGGAACTTTTAGTTCCGCTCGGTGTCTCCCCGTCAATGTCACTCGGGATTAATCAGTCCAGAGTTGTCAACCTCTTTTTTCGACTGTATATCTATGGAAATAGTCCATATTTTCTAATAACGTACGCTCAAACATATATATATGCTTGGATGTTGATATATCGGATAATTATTACAACAGATACATATATATTTCTAAATATGATTACAAGCACTATCGCGTGCTGAGCAAAAATCACATTTACAAATTATTATTAGAGTACAAAATTTTTTGTGCCGGACGGGAATCGAACCCACGTCCTCTGATTTCGCACTGGATGCTTAATCTATTCTGCCACCGGAACTTTATTTTTACGAGTCGAAAATTTGGACTTGAATTATAAGAAATATACTCCAATACTCATTTATTAGGGAGATATATTAATTACTAAATTACAAATATATGAGAGGCAAAATTTAAGTAATGTGCGGGATTAAATTTTTCCTCTCGTATATTTGTATTACATTACAAATTACCGCAGAGCATGCGTTATTGCAAACATAAAAATATTAAAATAGATATTTAAATGTTTATCATTTTAGTATATTTATATTTCAAGTTTATGTTTATATTTCAAGCAGAATTGTGGAATCACACAACCAAATCATTATTCTGTATTTTATTATAACAAAACAGCTATACTCATACCAAATACCGCGCGAGGTATCTGCTGGGTATTATTGCACAAGTGGGACAAATATCACTTTTATCTAAATAGGGCGTCACGAAGGTATATATTATACGATCAGCTTATATATCTTGTACGATGTATTGATATCGATTATATTTGCATAAGAATCACGTCCCATCACTATGGGACTCGGGTGTTTACCGCATGGAGGTGGCTTAGCCAATTAGAGCGCGTTTAGGTTAAACAGAGTTTGGCATCAATTCATCTCGAACAAACCAAATCTTATTGCATCTCTTAGTGTTATTTTCTCGATGGGTTGTACGTAGTACTTATAACTTCCATGCTCGTTATATAGTAATCAGCATAGAGAAATGTACCTAACATACCGGGGCGCATTCCTGCAAATATTGGTCGAGCTAGATTTGCTCCAAGGCACCTGGAACTACCTTTAGGCTCATTTCAAAATATGAAATTGACAGCGATGTTTTTAGATGATATAATATTGCCTAATTTTTTTTGGAAATGGTGCTTATTACGTAATTAAGCTAAGTTAACACAGTAATCACTAATCCTTGGCTTAGCTTGAACAGTGTGCGATTTTCCCTTAGTTGCGGTCATCCTCATTTTAGGTTTGATTCAAATTTTAATAAATCAAAATAAAGCGTACTAAAAAACACCTACTTAGAAATTGTACTTAGTTTTCGAGATACAGGTATTTTGGTGTGAGGTTATTGATATTTATGAAAAGAGAATGCATATATATTTCCCAAAAAAAGTGCAACATGCATTTGAAAAAAATACCAATTTATTGTCAGTTGCACACATATTAGGTATGAAAATCGCAAGCCTCTAACTTTACAAAATAGTGATAAAATAATCAATTTGTACGTTTCATAAAATAATTCATTAAAAATTGTTCTCTTGATGGTCGCATTTTTTTTACCAACTAAACATACTAATATGTTGTATCTTTAAAGTGTTAAAATATAAAAAAAGTATCTTACAAGGCGGATGACGAGCGTCGCTCTGCTTGGAGCGATCATCCGTCGTCGGACGACATAAAGAACGCACCTGTGGGTGAGCTGGAGCGCGTTCCGAGCCTCGGTTAGAGCGCACTCGGAGTGCAACTTTTCACTCTAACGTCGTTCACGACCTTCGGGTAGAGCGCAACTTTTTAACTGTCAAAAAAGGTCGTTAAAATCTTGAATCTTTAACTGACATGAACTTGACATTTCTTCATGAGATAATTAAAGGCACTCTTTTATATTTTGCAGGTAACAGTAATTATTGCTTTTCAAACATCATAAAAAGTCCATAAATTTTGCAAAATTCCCCGCCAAAAACGATATTTGAGGTTATAAAACAACCGGTCGTTCGGAACCTTCGAGTAAGTTAAAGCAACCAAACAACGCACTCTGACCCTCGGAACGCGCTCCTGTGGTCATAGAACATTGATCCTCTCTAGTCTCTGGGGTGTGTGAACTGTGAAGTAATATAGTAAACAAACTTTTGTTAGAAAATAAAGTTGCAGGTTGCTTTGGAGTTCAGTAACTGCAATCAGCAATGTTTGTTTTAGCTGAAATGAAGGACGTTATAAGAGTCACACCTGAACATTTTCACCAAAGTCTCACTGACTCTATAACAACTTTGTTAAATAGAAAGTTAGCGAATAAGGTAAAGTATTCTAACCTTATTATGATTACGATTATCGTCGAACAAATACAAATGCTATGATATACGATTTTAAAATCCCACCTAAGAATAAGAACTATAGACGTAACATGGCATGTAATTTAAGTGAATCCACATTAAACCATGCTTCTCTTGTAAAAAACGCACTCAACCACACAATCCTTGAACCTTCTTACCAAATTCTACCCTGAGGGGTGCGGCTTAAGACAAAATAATATAACCGTACAGCAGAAAATATCAATCAAAACTCAACAGACATAGAAATGAACTAGCAGCTCAGCTACAAGGACAAGGCAGCATCAAATTATCTCGACCTAAACGACACAGCAATCAGGGACTACCTGAGATATTCACAGAATAAGATGGAGTGACTCACTGGATAAATCTCTTGAGACCAATGTCATTAATTCTGAGATTCTCTGATGGCACATTGGACTACTGTTACTAAACAAATTGCCAAGTAGGAAGCGCCCATAGCAAAGTTTGCTTAGCTGTTCTTAACCAACAGTAAAATTGGCTCGTCTTTAGAATCGGTATACACCACAATGTACCTTCTTTTGAACCATTAGGCTATGCCATGTACTTAGTAGAAGTGCAAAATACACAAATAATCAAGGTTAAAATTAAAACTTCAATAATTTATTTCTCAAAAACTATTGATTTCTGGGAGATATAATTTCATGTGGTTGAGACAAATTACTTAGCCTTCCATGAGAAGAAGCCCTTCCAAGAAGAGGCTAGAGGGGCCTGGGGCTTGCAACCCAGGTGCAGGGTTAAGAGGCCTCTTTACAATGCATCAATGCTCCCCTTCCCGCTCAAGCCTCCTCCCCTACCTAACCAAATTTGGAAAGATCCTACTAATGCTGCGTTAGATACACATTCTAGGATGGAAGTTACGTTTGTTCTTGGCAGGCCAAGATCTTTAAGTAGGTTATATAGGGATTTTGCTGGTATACCCCTTGCTCCAACTTCTACAGCATATAAATTAACCACATAACCGTTTTTGGTTAATTCATTTGTTAGGTCATAATATTTGTTTGTTTTTAATGTGTGGTCCTTAGGTATGTTTGTTTCCCACGGCACAGTAAGTTCTATAAGTACTATGCGTTTTAGATCTCTTGAGTATAGAAATATGTCTGGTCTGGAAGACGAAACCCAACAACCTCAGGAATTTTGTAGTGTTTTTCATACGTGTCCATCAAAAGAGTCCAATCGGGAGCTGTGCCTAAGATGGAGTAAGGCTTGGGTTTACATTTTGTAGATGACCCTTCTTTTACAAAAGCAACGTGTCGATTGTTCGTGGTCAAGCCTTTCTTTACTGATTCTAAAGTCCTTCCGTAAAGTTAAGCAACGTCTGCCACAGTCATGAGTTGGATGGGTGAATGCTCGCGCTGAACATTACTATTGAGCGCTTCAGAGGTCACATTAAGCCATCGGTCCTGGTAGTTGTCTTATGGCAGTTGTTAAAGCATGGTGTTAGGGCATTTTGTGATTGCCTGCCTGGCTTGGTACTACCCTCAAGTAGAAAACCTGTCACCAGTAATTCTAGGTTTAGGCTAACCTAGAATTACTGGTGACAGGTTTTCTACAACAACAACTTTGACCACATCATCACTTACCATTGGGTCAGATAGTGGTCAAAGGGTAACCTATCAGGCATAAAACAAGTAGGATAATAGAAAAAAAACATCCCACTATGTTTTGCCGGACCACTTAACATATACAAGATTATGAATTTTCCTATGAAAATTAAAGATTCTCCAGTATTCAACCACAAAGAAGTTCACAACTTTCTTACTTTTTGACATAAAAAATGTTTATAATAGTTTTTAATTTTGTTTCAGGTAGTGTTAAATGTAGGTCTATGTATATCATTATTTGATATTACAGATATAGGACATTCATATATTTTTCCTGGAGATGGCTCATCCCACACAGAAGTCAAATTTAGGTATATAGTGTTCAGGCCAGTTGTAGAAGAAATAATGGTTGGGAAAATCAAATCATGTAGTCATGAAGGTGTCCAAGGTAACTTTGATGTTTTTTTTTTAATTTTTTGATTAGTAATCTCCTCCATCATTGATATGCAGTAAGTAGATATGTAATTTATATTATGTATAGATAGATAAGAAAATAGTACAGACTGGATGTTTCTCTATTTTGCTGTTAAGTAAATAAATTTATTTTTTTGCCGTTTTATAACAATCCAGTCTGATGGTCTGTAATGTTGTAGTGTAGTAGAAGGTGGTAAATGCTAAAAGAAAGGAACTGAAACCGGAAAGGGGAACATAGCGTTAGGGGTTTGGTGGCAGATTATTAACCTCAGGCTGTGCTAGGACTAGGAGGTATTAGCTATCCAGGCTGGCATTTGTAAATTTACCTACCACCACACCAGGTATCACTTTTCAGCAAGACCATGTATTTGTTTAGCCTAATGACTGCCAATCTAATCGGCGATTCAAATTGATGTGGCAGCAGCTGGCAGCGCAGCGGGCAGAATTTTTTCTATGAAACCATTTTCGACTTTGTATACAATGTCTATCTACATCTATATATAGGATCTACAACGTATAGGATGAAAGAATTGACGGCGAAGGGCCGCGCGACTTAATATGCAAGTCTTTCTAGCGGTATTATGCATTGTAAGACAGTACAGTTAGACATGCACGCAGACATCATGCAAGAATAACTTCCTAAGTTATATCGGTTCGGAAATACTTTAGATGGCAACTAACATACACATAGTGGAAGTGCGAGTAGAAACTGCCGTAATTATCGCACGGTTGTGGATTCCCAGACAGCGGCATGAAATTGGTTTGAAACATCATGCTATATCGTGACTTCCGATGGCGAAATTCACCGAGCAGTTCCTCGGAACACTGCACGTGGTAGATGCGGTAAAAAACGCAGAGTGATCCAACTTCGCCCATAGGCGAGAGTAATAGGTAACTCCACGTAATCTCAGTCTTAGTGGGGAGATGTCTTGATGACCTGTGATACAGGATCTTAGAAACCTACTTCAGGCACCAGCCCCTCACAAAAGTTCGATTAATTTTTGCACTCTTGTCTGCCTGTGTTATTGTGAGGAGGATAAACATAAATATATTTGATTAGAGTTATATTGAAACATTTTACATCTTTCAGTAACATTAGGATTTTTCGATGATATCTTAATACCACCGAATGCACTACAACATCCATCAAGATTTGATGAAAGCGATCAAGCATGGGTATGGGAATATCCAAAAGAAGATGGAGAAAAACACGATTTATTTATGGATTCAGGTATCTAACTTTGTTTTTGCCCATTGTCCATTATTTTGTTCATCAGTCATCACATTCATAACACATGGTGCATACTTATTTCTTATGAAACAATTAACAGCAACTGCAATGAAGTGCTGGAATGAGCTGGCGTGACGTACCTAGTGGAAGGGCATGCTCAAAATAGTAAGCTCAAAAGTTGGTCTCATTAACAAGTCTCCGTCTTGGAGGGTACCGCCGCAGTTTCAGATATTCTGCCTGGAAGCAGTTTTGTGCAAACACTGTAGTAAGTGAAATTACTGGGCCAACGAGACAAGAACGTCTCTGAGTGACGAGCGCAGTGTGATGCCAAGCAGATCACGAACGCCGACACTGCAACTTTAATGGACGGGTGTGACGCTTACCATCAGGCGGTTGACTTGTCCGCCTCATCACTTCATAAAATAAGAAAAACGCTCAATATCCGCCGCCAAACAGTATGATCCTTGGCGACCGATTATTTTTAAGCCTAGTGTAGGTAAGTAATAGAATTTCAAGCCGTAACAGCAGCGCAAGTACCGAACTTACCGATCGCTAAATTTGACATTACAATCGTCTAAATTCGATAAAATGGGATGTTTGCCAACATCGATATAACCCATTTTATCGAATTTAGACGATTGTAACAAATTTAGCGATCGGTAAGTTCGGGTTTACTGCTTGATTTCGAATGTCATGTGCCCGATGGCCGGTACTTGCGCTGCAGATTCGTTTGCTCACCACGGTCGTAGTTTCTGACTACACAGTTCCCAAGAACAGTGTGTTTCGAACTCTACAGCTCTTTACAACGAAACAGATAGCACTCCTCGTGCAAAAGACAAACAGACGCTTTTATGGTATGCATTACCCCAGCAAGAAAATCACTTCTGGAATAAATTGAGTTCTACAAATAATTAGTGCCTTATACGCTGTAAATGTGCACCATATAATAAATTTGTGCACTTTGCCGTTTTGTTAAAAAAAAGGAAAAACCAATTCTGCTGGAGTAACGTTGTTCCAGCAGGAAAATTTTAATCGAATGATAGGAAAGAAAAATTAAGTATATGGACAGATAGCTTATATTTGTGCATAAATGTGCGCCAAAAATTAAATTTGTGCGTCGTAAGGTTTTCGAGATATTTCATTTCCTGCTGGAGTAACGTTTAGCAAAATCCATTTTCTCGAAAACCAATAATTGTGCGATCTTACAATAAAAGTATATTAGTAGCTCTTAATTTGTGCTTATTTGTGACACCATTAGGTTTTCAAAATTCTGTACCATTTTTATGTAATTATGCAATTACGAAAATAAAAAAAATATGTCTAGCGCTAAAACGAACAAACGGTTGTACTCACTAAAATCGGTATTTGGTTCTTCTTGCAATTCCATTCATAAAAAGTAAACTTATTAGACACAATATACACGCATTTATCAATAATATCAATATATGTCGCATCCGACAGTTTCATACTTAGATATCAAAATGCAAGAAATAGAATTAACTCAACATGTTTCGCTGTAAACCAAAAATTAGTGCGTTTAATGAAATATATATACTGAAAATTTCAGCTTCATATGTAAAGTATTAAAGAAGATATGAACAAAAAAGTAAAGCAACAGCGAGATTTCTGGTTATCCGACCAAATTCGAAAGATAGCAAAAAAGCGGCGGTTTCATACATATTGATGATCTTCTTAAATTTGCTGAACTAACAGGTGTACACATATTGCGCCTGGGTACATTGTGGCATAAAACTGTTAAGGGAAATTATTTAACTGCTTTTTATATTGAGTTTATATAAAAGGTTTTTTTATACGTAAGTACCGTGGTGTATCTAGTTATTTGTAGTTTACACAATAAAGAGTAGTACATTTATTCGGGTTACATTACTACATCAAACATTATTATGAAATGAATGTATTTTTGGTATATTAATTGAGTTGTTTTTCATTAGTTGCTAGTCCAAAGACAAATTATTATTAGCTTTACGATTGTTAGATGATGCAATTAGTTAATCATATCACAGAATAAATAATAGTACATAGTTGTTATTGCTTCGTAGGTACATTCATTAAAATATCAACCATCTGTTCAACTTACATATACCTGCGATTGCAACGAAGAAGTAGTCTGAAGTTCGCACAGCTATAAAATCATGGGAAACAGACTGATTGATATAGCACGGTAATGTTATCTATACAGTATTTCAACTTCATAGAAACGGACGAAACGCGAGTTATACCTACGCGCGTCGATCTCAGCCCGCGCTCAGTACGCAGACAGTCGCGACTTCGTCGCAGTGACGAATGGACGGTGTGTAATTTTCTTTAACGAAAAATAAGTTCATGTACATACTTAATATGACGAATAGGATATATTGTGCTGTTTTTGTTGAATGATTTCGTCAATAACGCATCCAGAGATAACTTTTTTTAGATTACCTGAAAACTCTGAAAGGTAAGACTATAAAATAAATTTACTTACTAGTAGGTAGGTTACCTATAATTAAATAAAAAAAAAGAAAGAATGTAAGCATAAACCTGCATTTTCATTTAATATCTTATAAGTTGCCTGAGCGTAGGAATATACAATAAAAAAAATATTTCGCCAAAATAAAAATCTAAACAATACCTATTATAAAAATATACACAAATTCCTCTTTAAGTATTTTATGTGTGACTGTACGGACAAGAGCTTCCATTAATACTACTTATTAAAGAAGACCATCAATATGTATGAAACCGCCGCTTTTTTGCTATCTTTCGAATTTGGTCGGATAACCAGAAATCTCGCTGTTGCTTTACTTTTTTGTTCATATCTTCTTTAATAATTTACATATGAAGCTGACATTTTCAGTATATATATTTCATTAAACGCACTAATTTTTGGTTTACAGCGAAACATGTTGAGTTAATTCTATTTCTTGCATTTTGATATCTAAGTATGACACTGTCGGATGCGACATATATTGATATTATTGATAAATGCGTGTATATTTTGTCTAATAAGTTTACTTTTTATGAATGGAATAACAAGAAGAACCAAATACCGTTTTTAGTGAGTACAACCGTTTGTTCGTTTTAGCGCTAGACATATTTTTTTTATTTTCGTAATTGCATAATTACATAAAAATGGTACAGAATTTTGAAAACCTAATGGTGTCACAAATAAGCACAAATTAAGAGCTACTAATATACTTTTATTGTAAGATCGCACAATTATTGGTTTGCGAGAAAATGGATTTTGCTAAACGTTACTCCATCAGGAAATGAAATATCTCGAAAACCTTACGACGCACAAATTTAATTTTTGGCGCACATTTATGCACAAATATAAGCTATCTGTCCATATACTTAATTTTTCTTTCCGATCATTCGATTAAAATTTTCCTGCTGGAACAACGTTACTCCAGCAGAATTGGCTTTTCCTTTTTTTTAACAAAACGGCAAAGTGCACAAATTTATTATTTGGTGCATATTTACAGCGTATAAGGCACTAATTATTTATAGAACTCAATTTATTCCAGAAGTGATTTTCTTGCTGGGGTAATGCATACCTTTTATGAATCTTTCCTTTTATTTCACTTTTAACTTTCACACTATCGTGTTGATAAACGTCGTGTGAGACACGTGCGTGAAGGTTATTGTAAACACGAGACTTTTGGTTTGCTCTCGCCTTCGGCTCGATTGTCCTCTCGTATTATTATATGTTTTATGCTCTCCTTTACAATGACCTTCTTTCCCCTAATGTACTATAGCCACAATAGATATTTTTCCTGTGCACCACCAAGAGTATCTAGACGGGTGTACCATTACAAATAAATTAAAAAATACTGTATACTTACATGTTTATAATATGATCGATTGGGGACCGTAAAGCTAACTTAAAATAAAAATCAACAAACTTTGGGTGCCTTTTCGACTGTATGATAAATTTCCGCAACCATTGTTTTTCAAAAATATTTTGTATTAATTAAGAGATTTGTTGTTAAAATGGCAATAATTTTTCAGGTGAAACTATTAGATTCAGGGTGACTGGTGAAGTATTCCAAGAAAGTCTGCCAAGCGGTCCACCTGGTGCTGACAGCACTGTAAAGACAATGCCAGCAAAGAGCATAGCACCATACAAAATAATCGGTGGAATAAATGAACCTGGGCTCGGACTATTGGCATGGTGGGAGACAGCTGAACAACCAGATGATGATGACAATGACGAGGAAATAGACGAATAAAATCGATATTATATGACTTCCATGTTTTATTTCATCAGTAATGTGACGGTATGGAGGGAACTCTTATTGGAATTGCAAGGACTTAAGAATATGTAGTACCCATACACTTATAATGTTTGGTAGTACAAGGTGGGCCAAAAGAAATCACCCTATATGATGCTCTCGAATGCGAATTCGGCCAAACGCGCGTAACCTACGCCCAAGCCATCCTCAATCTCGAGGAAGAAGTGGTCGATTTTTCTACCTAAATCATAATGAGCGATGAGCATCATTGCCATCTCGAAACCTTGATCAAGCAAAATTATCGCTTCTGAGGCACGGATAATCCACGAGTGATGCACGAGGTGCCATTACACCCGCTCAAAGTGACTGCATGGTGCGCTGTTCACGCTGGTGGAGTCATCGGGCCATTTTTTTTCGAGAATGCCGCTGGCCAAACTACAACAGTGGACGGTGCGCGTTATAGGGCCATGTTGACCGAGTTTTTTCTGCCGCAATTGGATGAATTACGACTGAGTGACATGTGGTTCAACAGGACGGAGCAACGGCTTACACTGCGCGAACCACAACCGATATTCTAAAGGCAGCGTTCCTGGGTCGCCTCATCTCTCGCTTTGGCGATTTGCACTGGCCCGCTTTGTGCGTTCCAGACTTTTTTAGTGGGGTTTTTTGAAGTCCCGTGTTTACGTGAACATGCCCGAGACTCTGGAAGCCCTCAACGACAACATTCGACACGAGTGCGAGAATATGTCGCATGAAGTTTTCGCCGAAGTGATGAAAAATGCCATAAAACGAGCCCGTATGGCGATCAATTGTGACGGCGCGGCGCCCATTTCGCTGATATAATATTCTCGATTTGACCAATAAAATTCTAATCAATAAGGTTCAAATAAACAATCAAAAACGGAATCGCAGTTTTTCATTTAGAAAAAAAAGAGAGCCAAACATCATCGGATCACTTCTTATGGCCCACCTATACCCATACCAAACTTAGTGAAATCAACTTATTCTATACTGATCGTTTCATTCCTTTAATTTGTTGTTGAAACGACTTGTCAAGTCCTTTTTTTCATTATAAGGCAATCACGGTGGTAAAATCGCCTTCAGCCTGGCTGTGCTCCGGAGTGCTACTGCGAAATTACCTAATTGTCTGAAAAACCTAATAACTATCCAAACCGGCGCGCGGCGCGGTGCGGCGGCAGAATCCAGTAAATTAACGAGTCGCTCGTCGTTAAACCTTAAAAACCTATAGTAAGTGCAGTGAAACGTTTTTATAAAACATTTGAACTATTGCTTGCAGAACACCCTTTAAACGTAGGTGTTCCATGGTAGTTTTTTTGGAATACCCAAGTGTTCTGCGAGGTGTTGCACGAGCACATCGGTCAAATGTTACTTGTGAATTGATAATCCCTGATTACAGAGTCCCCAGATAATAATTCGCTACTGAGCTATTTTGTGTAAAACATTATACAACCACAGATTTCAGGTTATTAATACTTACATTTTGGAGTAATCTACCTAAGTGACACAGAATACCTTAAATAAATATTTTCGAATCCTTCCATTAGGGAATCGAAGAAGCAGAAAATCTGTTGATACAATACATATTTATGGGGAGCATTTGATCTTTAACTCTGCAGTGATGTTTTTATCAGCTTGGACTCACTTGCCTTTAAATTACTTAGCATTATATCTGCTACTCCAATTTGTATATAAATTAAAACACATTTTAGTTTTGCAACAAGGTATGTATAATAATCTTTTTTTTTTCCTTTTTTTAATGCGCATTCTCAAAATATAATAATATGCATAACAATAAACATTTACCAAATTTATAATTATCTACTTACAAGTACAACTGTAACTTCACAATGATTAAAATAGACAATGATCTAAATATCACATTAAAAAATCACAAAAAAATGGCTATTATTAAACAGTAGGCAATATATTGAGATTGTCCACTCTGAAATGTTTCAAGTTTACCCAAAAAAGTACTTCCAAGCATAATCGTTCCGAAGTATTTTTCTTAGTTAATTGTTAGTTAACATAAATATCAATGTTTCAATTTTTGTTAAGTTTCTAACGGATCTTCCAATAGGGACTTCCGAACTGACACTTGATTGCGGCCATATTGCTGAAGTTATGTCTATAATTTATTCGTCTGTTTTGCCAAATCATTACGGAATAATATAGCGTTCAACATAACGTGTAAATTATAAAATTGTTTTATCCAAATAGGTGTTCTCTTCGTATGCATTACCCCAGCAAGAAAATCACTTCTGGAATAAATTGAGTTGTACAAATACTTAGTGCCTTATACGCTGTAAATGTGCACTAAATAATAAATTTGTGCACTTTGCCGTTTTGTTGAAAAAAAGGAAAAACCAATTCTGCTGGAGTAACGTTGTTCCAGCAGGAAAATTTTAATCTAATGATCGGAAAGAAAAATTAAGTATATGGAGAGATAGCTTATATTTGTGCATAAATGTGCGCAAAAAATTAAATTTGTGCGTCGTAAGGTTTTCGAGATATTTCATTTCCTGCTGGAGTAACGTTTAGCAAAATCCATTTTCTCGAAAACCAATAATTGTGCGAACTTACAATAAAAGTATATTAGTAGTTCTTAATTTGTGCTTATTTGTGACACCATTAGGTTTTCAAAAATCTGTACCATTTTTACGTAATTATGCAATTACGAAAATAAAAAAAATATGTCTAGCGCTAAAACGAACAAACGGTTGTACTCACTAAAAACGGTATTTGGTTCTTCTTGTAATTCCATTCATAAAAAGTAAACTTATTAGACAAAATATACACGCATTTATCAATAATATCAATATATGTCGCAACCGACAGTGTCATAATTAGACATCAAAATGCAAGAAATAGAATTAACTCAACATGTTTCAGTGTTAACCAACAATTAGTGCGTTTAATGAAATATATATACTGAAAATTTCAGCTTCCTATGTAAAGTATTAAAGAAGATTTGAACAAAAAACTAAAACGAAGCGAGATTACTGGTTATCCGATCAAATTCGAAAGATAGCAAAAAAGCGACGGTTTCATACATATTGATGATCTTCTTTAATAAGTAGTATTAATGGAAGCTCTTGTCCGTACAGTCACACATAAAATACTTAAAGAGGAATTTGTGTATATTTTCATAATAGGTATAGTTTAGATTTTTATTTTGACGAAATATTTTTTTTATTGTATATTCCTACGCTCAGGCAACTTATAAGATATCAAATGAAAATGCAGGTTTATGCTTACATTCTTTTGTATGTTATTATAGGTAACCTACCTACTAGTAAGTAAATTCATTTTATAGTCTTACCTTTCAGAGTTTCCAGGTAATCTAAAAAAAGTTATCTCTGGATGCGTTATTGACGAAATCATTCAACAAAAACAGCACAATATATCCTATTCGTCATATGAAGTATGTACATGAACTTATTTTTCGTTAAAGAAAATTACACACCGTCCATTCGTCACTGCGACGCAGTCGCGACTGTCTGCGTACTGAGCGCGGGCTGAGATCGACGCGCGTAGGTATAACTCCGTTTCTATGAAGTTGAAATACTGTATAGATAACATTACCGTGCTATATCAATCAGTCTGTTTCCCATGATTTTATAGCTGTGCGAACTTCAGACTACTTTTTCGTTGCAATCGTAGGTATAGGTAAGTTGAACAGATGGTTGATATTTTAATGAATGTACCTACGAAGCAATAACAACTATGTACTATTATTTATTCTGTGATATGATTAACTAATTGCATCATCTAACAATCGTAAAGCTAATAATAATTTGTCTTTGGACTAGCAACTAATGAAAAACAACTCCATTAATATACCAAAAATACATTCATTTCATAAAAATGTTTGATGTAGTAATGTAACCCGAATAAATTTGTACTACTCTTTATTGTGTAAACTATAAATAACTAGATACACCACGGTACTTACGTATAAAAAAACCTTTAATATAAACTCAATATAAAAAGCCGATAAATAATTTCTTAACAGTTTTATGCCACAATGTACCCAGGCACAATATGTGTACACCTGTTAGTTCAGCAAAGTTAAGAAGATCATCAATATGTATGAAACTGTCGCTTTTTTGCTATCTTTCGAATTTGATCGGATAACCAGTAATCTCGCTTCGTTTTAGTTTTTTGTTCAAATCTTCTTTAATACTTTACATAGGAAGCTGAAATTTTCAGTATATATATTTCATTAAACGCACTAATTGTTGGTTAACACTGAAACATGTTGAGTTAATTCTATTTCTTGCATTTTGATGTCTAATTATGACACTGTCGGTTGCGACATATATTGATATTATTGATAAATGCGTGTATATTTTGTCTAATAAGTTTACTTTTTATGAATGGAATTACAAGAAGAACCAAATACCGTTTTAGTGAGTACAACCGTTTGTTCGTTTTAGCGCTAGACATATTTTTTTTATTTTCGTAATTGCATAATTACGTAAAAATGGTACAGATTTTTGAAAACCTAATGGTGTCACAAATAAGCACAAATTAAGAGCTACTAATATACTTTTATTGTAAGATCGCACAATTATTGGTTTTCGAGAAAATGGATTTTGCTAAACGTTACTCCAGCAGGAAATGAAATATCTCGAAAACCTTACGACGCACAAATTTAATTTTTTGCGCACATTTATGCACAAATATAAGCTATCTGTCCATATACTTAATTTTTCTTTCCGATCATTAGATTAAAATTTTCCTGCTGGAACAACGTTACTCCAGCAGAATTGGTTTTTCCTTTTTTTCAACAAAACGGCAAAGTGCACAAATTTATTATTTAGTGCACATTTACAGCGTATAAGGCACTAATTATTTGTAGAACTCAATTTATTCCAGAAGTGATTTTCTTGCTGGGGTAATGCATACGTTCTCTTCGGTCAACGTTCTTAATTTTCATGGAAAAATTATCTTCAGCGTTGAGGCCCATTTCTGGATGAATGGGTATGTAACTAAATTGTCGAATTTTGGACGGTACCAATCCACATGACATCCAAGAGCGTCCAATGCATCCCCAATAAGTCACTGTTGGTTGTGGATTTTGGGAAGACGGCGTCATCGGTCTATATTTATTTGGGAGCGAGGTTGTCCAGGCCACCACATTGTTATTACTAACTTCTGGCGTGAATTGGATGATATGTGGTGTACCACGAGTTGTGGTTTGAACAGAACGGCTCTACGTGCCACATTAGATATTATTCACGAGCGATTTGAGGGCATGGTCATCTCACGTGGGGGCGATGTGAACTGACCACCGAGATCGTGCGATTTGACCCCGTTAGACTTTTTCTTGAGGGGTTTCCTTAAGTCGCAGGTCTATGCGAATAAACCACAGACTACAGCGGCCCTCAAATCCGACATAACCCATGCCATCTTCAAATTCAGCCTGATTTATGCGGCAGTCATGGAAAATTGAATTTTTGAATGCATGTCATCCAGAGAAGCCGTTCAGAAGAGAATTTAGTGATAGGAAGCGCTTAATGAAAGACCCGTTATAAGCGTATTACGAATAAAAATATTCATTTTTTTTCATTGTATATGGGCACTGATTCCTAGTGGGGGTGTAGTACGAACTATTATGTGAAAAAAATAGAGAGCCTAAGATTTTTAAAATGTACATTAAATTTTTTACCATTTGTTTATCAAAAACATATTACCTAGTATTGATAAATAAATTTTGCTTAAAATCTATGATATAGTGCGGTGCAAAGTTAATGACATGTGTGTACTTAACCACAACCTTAACTGTACCTACGTAAAATCACGCCTGAAGCGTGCGTAAAGAGGTAACAATAGCAAAATTTGCGGCTCGTCGCCTGTGATTTCGAAAATCGCACAAACTACCTGTAGACTAAGGTTCTTATTTGTACGCGCTGCAACGTGGCGGAAACGTCAATTTCCACGTCCGAAATGAACGAGAATTAGAGAAAATAAATCTTTTCATATGGATACGATGGGAATAAAAACAAAGTAATCAACACAAATAGTTAAATAGGGTCATAATTTGCTTTTTTTGTGACGATTAAAGTTATTTTATTAACTAGTTTTCGAGACAATTTTCAATTTATGTTAAAATGAGGTTTATTTTAAATAAGTTGTACAAAGAATGAGATAAAAGTATTATAAACAATACAATTTGTTCGTAACAAACAAAGGGGTTATGTAAAATATTTGGTGTCTCTAAGAAACCAAAGGATTCATCAATAAAATCACGTAAAAATAATGATTTCACATTGTTACCCCCTAACAGCCAATAATATTGCATCGAACTATACCTAATCTACTGACCATTGGCAATAAAATAATATAAACATCTACATATTTATCATATTAAAATTCATTCTTACTACATGCTTTTCCTATTAAATGTGATATAATGGATGCTTCATTCAATACACACAAATGCTTATATATTAACCTTGCCTTACGCATAGCAATACAGTCATTTATAAAGGTTCGACATCACATTTGAGATCACAGATGCAAAATAAAAAATAACAACATACTCTTTAAATATGATTGTACATAATAAAACACTGATAAGTATAACAAATAAATATAATTTTTTTTTGGGACTTTAATCTCTGATGACTTGGCGTCGTCAACAGAATAAAGTTTTTTTCTCATTTCTTATAGAGTCACTGAACACTGATACAAATATAACTTATAATGCAATAATTATTCTTATTACACAGTATTTATCAATTATCAAAGTCGCCTAATAATTTCAATGGTGTGTAAACAAAATTGGCTATAGATCGTATTTAGTATGTTTACGTAATGCTTAGGAATTATTTCTTTGATAGGTCATAAAATAAAGCCTTATCTGATGTGTCTTGATTTTTGAAACATTCAACAAAAACTTATAACACAAACTTTGTTTAAAGACGCCCGTCATTCACACGATGGACAAGCCTCTACACAAAACTTGGTTTTAAAAACACACACTGTCCATTTCATTGGTCCAAATGCCGGTACCCTGCCCTCCTTCCCGCGTGTAGATGTTTAGATGTTTTTCACAAGCCACGGAAAGCATGAAACCAATTTTGTTTCGACCATAAGCAAAAGTTTCGTGTTTTTGTGTAATGTTTCGAGAAAAACATTCGCAGCAGACGCGGCTTGATGACCTGCTACGGTTCCTGCCTGAGTATCGCCACTGAAGAGCTCAGTGATGTTTGACGTCACTTGCAAGCGGCAACAGAGCTAAAGTAATATGAATAAATAATTTTATCTACAATAAAACTCATTATAACGATGAAATCTCAACAATATGAGTAAATATAAAACAAAACTAAATATGCAGCATAACAACAATGTGTCTGCAATGTGCAGCATGCTATCTTCAACAGCCTATGAACCATATTATATTACCATAACTATATACCATACTGAAGTATAATAAAATCATAACTTCAGGGAAGTAAGTACCAAAAGTCTTTAAGGTACTAATGGTAATGAAAAACAAAATAAAAAAACTAATATTTACCTAAATTGTCTTTTGGCAAGCTCAACTATTAAAGTTATAATGATATGCATTATATTAAAGTGTCTAGCAAATGTGACACATAGATATACGAGGAAGGATCAATAAGTTCACAGTATGGAATAATTTCACCAGAAAATGACCATAAAAACGTACTTTATTTGATCCCTTGTTTTAGCAGAACACCCATTCAAAAGTTTCAGTGTAAATTAAAAGACGATATTACCGAAAAAATGTTATACTCTACAAATTAAGCACGTAAAGAACTCTTTTACTAATTAACTGATCTGATTTTATTGTACAATATGAATATTGTAATAAGGCAGAACTCATCATGTTGAAAGTACAAAATAAGTCTAACCTCGACGTCAAAAAGTACATAGACGTCATTAACTCTTTATTTAATTGGACGATTGGGAAAAAGGTGTTTTAAAACAGGCTTTCATTTACCGATCATAAATGAAAATATTTGAGGCAATAAGGGCTCTTGTAACAATTCTTTCTTCAAGCAACAAAATTTATTCAGAATGGTATTATTGTGAAGACTGCCTTGTAGATAGATATGTTTTTATTAAATAAAAAGGTTATTTAAAATTTCAAAAGGCATCTAAACAAGGTAGATTTCATTTTATCGAATTTAAAAAAAAAATATGGTAATCGAATAGTACCCACGCTACAACACTGCGAACTTTTTGACCCCCCTTCACTCTCTGTATTTTGACTAGCTTTCGCAAATGTATAAGATAAATTAAAGCACAAAACATAAATCGTATAACCTACCTCCTATAACTAAAACGTTGATGTATCTGTGGTCATTAAGAAACAAACACTGTGTCCTACTGGTCGACTCATACATCATGTTTAAAATAAATAAATAATGATGCATATGCGATGATGCGTATAACGACAGTCTGATCATGAGATGGCGATTTATTGGGAAAGAAAAATGTAGAAATTACAGATTCAATAGGCATGTAATTCTGATATGTTATCGGAACGTTCATAAATACATATTATTATGACCAACCAGGTCCTTTACAAAATCTAAAGGTTATATTAGACGATTCATAATGTATTTATACTTAAGTACGAGATATAATAAATATGAAAATAATGATTAATTTAATCTTAGAAGTATGAATCAGAAGAATGGTTCGGTAACCGGAATATTATCATGCCTGTTTCTGTTGTGTTCTTTACAATTCAGGCACGAAAGCATGTCGAGTGGACACGATTTCGAATTAGTGAGTGCCGCGCGTTAAACTTACCTGACTGCTGGTGACGCATGGCCTCTTTGCTTTCGCGTTTGCGCGTCTATTGCCAAATATGACCTACCTTTTTTAGGGTTCCATATCCAAAGAGCAAAAAGGAGTCCTATTAATGAGACTCCGCTGTATGTCTTTCTGTCCGTCCGTATGTCACGAGTTTCTAGCTCGTAAATAAAAAGGGAAAACCTAGAATTTGGATTTCAAAATATAATATGTCATAGTTATAAGTATTTAACGGGACTTAATCGCGATAAAAACATTTATATTTTTATTTATTTACCTCGACGTTTCGACCAAGTTGCATTGGTCGTGGTCACGAGCGGACTCCGCTCGTGACCACGAAACGTCGAGGTAAATAAATAAAAAAATATAAATGTTTTTATCGCGATTAAGTCCCGTTAAATACTTATAACTATGTTTTCAAGTCGCGAAAGCCTTAAAGTTACTATAATATGTCATGTTTGTAATCAGCACCCGAAAGAACATCGAAATACACTTATAATTTTACTTTAATAAAAACGTGTCCGTCATCTTGCGTTTTAAAATAAATGCTGTCGCCGCGCCGTGCCTAGCAAACAAAAAAACCTTGTTATTCATAATAAATTCCTCCAGCTTGAAATTATATTTTTAGTAGTTGAGTGCGAAATTTCTGTGTGATATAATTATTATCCAGAAATGTGGGGTACGTAAAGCGCTTGGACATTCATAAGTCGAGTGAGCCTGATGGCATCCCTCCGATAGTACTGCAGACTTGTGTTCCAGAGTTAACATTATTTCTAACGCGTCTTTTCCGGCTCTCCTAATCATCGGTGTTGTACCAAAAATATGGAAAACATCTTTGGTGCATCCGATCCTCGAATAAGGTGATCGACCTTTCGAAGTACCGCCCGGTAACGGTATATTATGTAATATATTTAGCCAACAAATACTTTAACCGTATAGTTTTGAAGCCACGATCGAAAACAACAAAATGTTTTTGGTTTAGAAATTGTTGCAATTCTGAAAGAGCGAGGCCCGACATGCACTTAGCCGTATCACATAGTCGTTATTTTTCGTCGTGCAAGAGTTTAAATGATTTAATAAATATACGAATAATAGATATTATTATGCGCAGTAATACATCGATCAGCGTTATTAAAAGACATCAGTTTTAGAAACGTACACCTACGTAAACGTACATAATCTGGTAGTTACTTAGTTTTTTCAATAAACCACTTTTTATTTCACCCTAATTTTGTTAAATTGCGAGTTCTAGTGACGTCTCCGCTCAGTGTAATACGACCGTTCTCCGATGCGCATAAGGTACAAATTGGCCTTCGCTGAATGTGACATACATGTATTTCTGTAGGTATTTAAGCACTTTAGTACACCACTGTGCAATAAAGTGCTCTTCTGCTACATGTACTATTATTCATTCTGTGACATTACATAATTGTTTATATAAAATTACAGTATAAGTTGGCTTCCCAACTTTTGGTTGGTTGGTTTTCCCGTTTTTGCTATGCATGGGACAGATTCAGATTTCTAACTATGGCTGTCATTGAAATAGACCCCGTAACATAAATGGTCCGGAAGCAACAAATTAACTGGCAATATTTCTTAAGTTTTAAGAACAAAAAATATTTTCTATTTACTCAAAATGATGACTAAACTGCATTTTGCCTTTTTAGATCAGCCTTTCTGAAAACGAATTTAACTGTATATCAATATTTGGTTTTGGATGTACATTTTATACACAACATCTAATATCTAGATTGTAATATGTTCCATTTAAAGGTTCTTTAAAGACCTACGACATACCGATGGACAAGATATTCAAAGGAATCCATTTTCCCCTTTCCTTATGGAACCCTAAAACAGTAGATAAGAGTAGTACTTACATAGGTACAATACAAGTATTTTTCTTTACTATGTATAATATTTTGTAGAGATAAAATACACAGTATCATATATAATATTAGTTAAATATTGGACCATACATATCAAAAGCCCGAGTATCTTTGATATTTGTCGATGATACACATTAATACTCGTCTATAATGCCATAAACAAGAAGCTTATGTGTTGATTATATAAATGCCGAAAGTCCTAGAAAGATAGACATAATTTAAATAGTAAAGGATACCCTTTATGGTATTATTTGAATGTGTATAGCAGCGGCGAGTTGGTGAAGTGATGTGCGTTGTTGAGATGTTCAATGAGGCGTCCGTTGAGTAAATGTCGTCCGTACTGCACAGCTTCTGCCTCGTCCTTCGCCAGTCCCGTGCTGAGGAGCCAGCGGACCAGGCATGAACCACGGAATACATTGGGGTAGGTGCGCATACGCCATCTAGGGACAAGGACATACAACTCTAGGGTATCTATAATAATGAGATATAGAAGAGTATCCTTTGGCATCCGAGATAACGAGAACAATAAAACTTCATTCATAAATGGAGGATATCGTCCACTCGGGTGCCAATGGGTTAGTGCGCATAACATATAGTAATAACAAATACTTTTAAAAGTATCCTAAAAAACATTAAATAATATTTAAATAAAACACTTAAAAAAGCATAAAATTATATATCTAGTGACAATTCCGCCTAATTTTCCTGTTATCTACGTGACGTCATAAACATCACGCAGCCTAACCGGAAGAATACCCGACTAGTTTCGCTTCTAAACGAAGCATCTTCAGGAGGTCTTGACTTACCGAGCGCACGATCGAGTCTCGATCGAGGCTGCGTGATGTTTATGACGTCACGTAGATAACAGGAAAATTAGGCGGAATTGTCACTAGATATATAATTTTATGCTTTTTTAAGTGTTTTATTTAAATATTATTTAATGTTTTTTAGGATACTTTTAAAAGTATTTGTTATTATTAAATATGGATTTCCGCAAAGTAACGCCTGAATCTATTCATTAACATATAGTATTTGAGCTAGTTTCGGTTGTACCCATAGGTATTGTTTCATATTGCTATATCGCTCGCAAATATCATTTTTTTTCTATAAAAATGCTAGTGACAAATGTTATGTAAACATTAGCAATGTAATGAAAATTTAAGATGTTGTTAATTAACAACATCTTAAATTTTCAAAACGAAATAAATAAAAAAAAAAAAAAAATCAGCTGTCCTTGAGAGCCAGTAATTCTAGGTTAGCCTGTACAACATCTTCGACCACATCATCACTTACCATCAGGTGAGATAGTGGTCAAAGGCTAACCTATCAGGCATAAAAAATTTTTAAAACGAGTTCGTTGTAATTAAACATTTTTAGTAACGGACTGCACACAAATAGTCATTTAAAAATAAGATTTTTTTTGAAAATATGCTAAGAAAACATTGAACTCAAATAAAAAATATCTATATAGTGACAATTCTAATTTTCCTGTTATGGCGACGTGACGTCACAAACGCCACGCAGCCAAATCGAAACTTTTTAAGACCTCATCCTCAGGAAGTCTTGACTCTTCAAGCGCACGATCGACAAAATTTAAAATATTTGTTATTATTAAATATGGATTTCCGCAAAGTAACGCCTGATTTTATTAATTAATACTAATTTATTTAGAGACATATTTTTTCTTGGGCCAAAAATAAACAGATATCAAAAGACAAAATGTTATTTACATAGTTATATATATAGTTATATATCCTGTCCTAAAGATTCCTAACGGGCACGCTAGCAGCTTTCAAGCGACCAGTTAACTTTATGTGACGATTATAACAAATAAAGCGACGACCACCACTATTTTTTTTTGTTGTCTTATGTCATTTCAAGTGGATCAGATGATAGTACACATTTAAACAATCGCCTACTGATTTGAGCACTATTACTTTAGTACACATGTGTAACCAACCTGGTATCTTTAGCGATCGCTTCCTTGCAACGCTCGAGGTGGTGAGTGATGAACTGATCGCAAACATGCTTCGTCTCGAAACTTAGGTCCTCAATAGCCGGCAATACGACGGTGTCTGCGCCATGCCTGAAACGGAAATGTAGATTTTTTTCTACTATTCTCTATTTTATATTTGAAATAGAAAATGTACGTACCCAGTCAATATCAAGGTAATGTCACTGTCAAAGTGATGAATGACGCAGTTATTCCTAAAAATGCAGTATGTTTACATAAAGGGCGTTCGTTTATCGTACTGTCAGCAAAAATAATACCCACAAATGCTAAAAATTATCACATTGGGCGTTCGTTTTGGGACTTTTCATGGAAAAATTGTGTTTTCTTGGTAAAGCTTTGAAAACAGCGACAAAAGACACCGCGAAATGCTTTTTCTGACCGATGTCCGAAATAATAATGGATGAATTTTATCACTTAACATAGGTTTTCATATGTTTTTTCCATTTAAATGTACTGCAAATATAGTTTTGCATGTCGCATAGTATTAATATTTGCTTTGTTTGTTTGGAAGACCGCATTATAACGACTTATTAAAAATAAAATAACATCACCCGCGGGCGTTTTTTTTTTGAGAATGACGGCTATTTTTAGGAATTCTTTTCAGTCGTTCGATTTGGGAGGAATCATTGGTGAGAGAAAGTAATAAAATATAACAAAAAATACTTTCCGAACGTTTAAATACACATGCCCATTTTGAAACTGCAACAAACTGTTTTATTTATCATGAATAAATTAAAATATAAAGAAATAATCATACTACAGTAACAAAATGTCAATATCATGCTGCAGCTTTAAATCCAAAATGATGATTTCTGGAAAAGAGTTTATTTAAATGGATATCAAAACAAACAATAATGTCACTGAAATTTTTGAATCGTTACCTGGTCAATTAATTTTATTTTGATATTAATTTGTGCGTGAATAGACAAGGGTAACGATTAAGAAATATGAGTTTAGTTCACGAAAGTTTAAAGAAAGTAATGTAGCTGATGTTGACGGATTAGTGTATGTATAGGCAACGTCAAAATTAAACAACAAAGGTAGTGGTCCAATATTGTCGTAAACAATATATAGATTAGTTGATGAATGAGTCGGTAGTCTAACATGGTACATATTTTAATTTTATTTTCATAAACTAAATGTACCAATGTAGTTACAGATAATTTTACCAAGGTGTAGAAGTTTTTTTTATTTTTATTATTTAAAACAATAAAATGTGTAGAGGCCTTCTTTTGAGTAAATGTATGTATCAGAAGATCTCCGACTATAATCAAGAAGAAAATCTGTAGCCAAGCACATAACGCTTCGTTCCGGCAGCTACCTTGAGGGCCTGGAGTTTTAGATTAGCCTGAACAAAATCTACAACCATTCGAAAATAAAAGTAATTTGGTACAAAAAACTTTTTTAATTTCTCTTAGGCTTAAAAATGTGCGGTATTATTATTGGCGACTATGGACGCTACTACCGGGCTATGTTAAAAGGCAATGTGAAAACAACGTGTCAACAGCACTGACTGCTGGACCCAGGGATCGAACGCAAGAACTATAGATTCCAAGGCACACAGCCAGGGCTCATAAAGTTATGCGCGGGCTGTAGTATATATATAGTAACAAAACATACCATCTGTTTTTTATATATCTGACTGTCGGAATCAGAATTTCGTCAGGATCCAGTCCGAAGAGTATAAGCATTACTATAGCCTGTCCATAGGTAGCGGCGATATCAAAGAACTCTATTTCGACGAACACACCACTCTCATCTATGGACATCATACGCCAAGTCGTGTACGTGATACCCTGAAAAAAAAAAGAAACTTGAAGCGTGTTTCTGAAATGAAATTCTCGTGAGTTTCACAGATATTTCAATATTATAAATTAACCGGCAAAAACACTCCCGTTGGGGATTAAATACGTCGACCCCGGTTTTGAAGTTCCGGGGTCGACGTATTCGATCCCCAAAGTGAGTGTTTTGATTTATAATGTTTAAGCGAGTGTTCAAGATAAGCTTTAAATGCATATGTGAAGACCATATTGAATACTTCTAAAATCTACTGTATAAAAAAAAAACTTTATTATCATACTTAGTATATACGTAAAAAAAAAATATTGTTCGCGCTTATGATATAAAACAATATTGTAATAGTATATATATTACGCACTAGAACAATGCATGCAAAAAATAATTCTACTACAATTCTTGTAATCTTAAAAAATGTCGTCATCCTTCTGATAAACTTTCTGCAGATACGTCAATAATAAATTGCTCTAACATATTTTATACATGATCGTCGACTCTGTACATTTTTTTTTCTATCTTGGTTATCACATGATTGAAACATTTTTATAGAAGACTTTTTTTATCTATCTACTTTATCTAACTCCTTGTAACAAAAGAGTTCAGACATCATTTTTATAACTTTTGTTATTTCCTGCCATAGCTCCTCACTTGAGACCAAACGAGTTCAATTGGGTTGAGCTCACAGTATTACTTCGGTAAACGTATGACGAGATGATTAGTTGACTTAGCTAGAACATTTTTTTCAAAACGATCTTTGTTTTGCTTACCCTAATTCAAAAATTTGGTTACAATCAATATTTTCCGACGCGCAGGTAGTCGAAGACTCTACTGAATGTGCCTATGTAGGTACATTCAGCAGAGTCTTCTGACGACAGAGTTCGTGTGGAAAGGACTTTATGTTGATTACGTGGGCCAGTAGCAACGCAGTAAAATTTTTGGTACTCGTTTGTTATAATAAACAGACTATAGTACACAGTTTTTGTAGTGCAAGCTCTCTTGAGACTGAAAACTGCTTGGTTCAAGAGCCACATCATACTGCGAGAGTGAATATCTAACTGAGGTGAGGTAGTCCTTAGATTTGATGGGGTTAGGTAATTGTGTCGTCTAATGAACTCCTACGATCAATCAAATTCTACGCGCACATCAAACTTCGATGTTTGAAAGTGCTCGTAAGCAGAGTTTGCTAGTTCTTACTAACCAGCTAGATTAAGCAGTGTGCGAATACTTAGATGGGTGACCACTAGTGGCTTACTACTGAGCGCTTCCGTGCTAGGGCATGTTAAACCGTTGGATCCGGTGATTGTCTAAGGATGGCAGCCATTAAAGCTTGGTAGTAGGGCATTTTGCGGATGCCCGCCTTGCTGGCTACAACCCTCAAGTAGGAAATCTGACGTCTAGGTGTGTTCCAGGTGCTGTTTTTGAGAGCCAGTCATTCTAGGTTAGCCTGAACAACATCTTCGATCACATCATCACTTACCATCAGGGGAGATAGTGGTCAAAGGCTAGCCATATACTATAAATAAATAAAAAAACAAATTTTGAAAAGATTGATATCGGTCGGTGGCGATGATTCTGTAGGTATATTGATTGAACAGATAACTCACAATAAACATAGTCAAGCTGTAGACGATGATGAGCACGGTGTGTTTGAGCAGCTGCCCCCCTCGGCCGCGGGTCTGTTCGGGCGGGAGGAGCCCGAGCTGATTGGCAGCGCGCTCCAGCTCGTTCAGGTAAGTGCACGCGCCGTGCTTTGTATTTGTACACCGATGCTTTTGAGATTCGGGGCAAGCGCAGTCCCTACAACAATATTAGTAAGCAATTCCGATCGTCCTTAATGTCTTGTTAGGATGGTAACGAAAATGAAATTAATTTTTACAATAGAAATCCTAAAAGGACATTTTTTTCAGAGGAATTGTGAAAGAATTGATGATAATTGGATTGTAAAACGTACGAATATAAACGAACCTTAATACGCTCGGTATATATTATACATAAGCGTCCATATAAATATTAAACGGAAGCTTTCGTCTATGGCAGGAAATTGTTTTTGTTTTGTTTTGTCGCCAGTTCGTCTATTTATTTAATAATGACACACAAAAAACACGAAATTCTGAGATTTTTTGTAACGATATCAAGTATATTTTTCCCACATTTTCCATTTTCCCCATTCAATCTATTACTCTAGTCTTGTGGTGACCACCCAGTACTGGCAGTCATCCATCTAAATCAGTTAGTACAGTTATAATACGTGTGGCGCGAATATAAAAAAACAAATGAACAATGCGTGAAAGCTGAAAATAAGCTGTTTGAAGCCGCGAAATAAAAGTTCACGTATTATTCCTAATGCAAAATAGTTACTTTAATGTTATAGGTATCTCTCCCTCCCCCTCCTCCTCTGATATACGCAATCTGTTTACGTATTGCCATTAAATTCCAACATTTTTTTAACTGCTCTTATTTCCATAACAATAATAACTAGCACTCGATCTACAACTCACTTTCTGAATTATTGCGTACTTTTCTTTCTGCTGCATTCATTATTTGAGTTTGGATAAACTTCGAGTACAACATCATATATCTGCCATACCGAGGAGCTCCTGTGGCATTCCCCCTCGATTATTATGTCAATACAAAATAACAGGTCATCGAATTTATTGTTGCGACTTGTGGCATAACAACATGAAGACAAAAGCAATACTTACTTGCCATGGTGTTCAATGTCTTCAATGTCGTGCGAGTTCCCGAAGGTATTGTTACAATTGGGGTCGTCAGAACAGCACCCATTAGCGTTCCGACTCGGAGATGGCGTGGCTGTTATAGTTCTGTAGCACACTGAAACATATACTTTATTTTTAAAACGGATATACTATCTGACAGTCTAGATAATGGGAAGCAACCAGAATCGCCAGTAGATATGTGTAACACTATGCCTGCCTATTCAAAGTGTTAGCTGTTCTAAAAAAGAGTAGACTTGACCAATAAGAGAACTAAAATTCGAATGTCAAATGGGAATTCAGTTCTGCCATCGGAGAAATTACAAACTCAGGTATCAGGAGCTGTCATGTAATCGTGTGGTTTTGTAGAGTGAATCTGCGTGTTACTGATTGGGATAGGTTTTTGAAAAAATGCCGAAAACTCGGAAAATTTTACAAAGTAATACGACACATAATTAATATTAAATATATACTCTCTTCATTTTTCTATTAGCAAAAGTACATGTACATACATTGTATAAGTATATATATACATATAAGTTTTTTCTATCTATATGATGAGGGTTTTATATATATATATATATATATAGTATAGTCAGATTGTCCCTATATTACTGTGACCTAAATACAATTGAACTGAATTGGAGTATGGTAAAAAGACAAATGGCAGCAAAAAGTGTTAATATGTCGGAAGGACAAGCCGCATAAATGAAAGCTTCGATAAAATCACTTTTGAACATTGGCGAAAAAATGTGGCAACTTTATATATTTATAAAAAAAAACCGTGCACAGGCTTGCAAAATTAACGATATCCAGGAATCAGTACTAATATTATAAATGCGAAAGTAACTCTGTCTGTCTGTTACGCTTTCACGCCAAAACTACTGGACCGATTTGAATGAAATTGGGTATGGAGATAGTTTGAGACCCGGGAAAAAACATAGGATAGTTTTTATCCGACTGCGCAAAAAGAGGTTAATGTTTTTGCGCGATAACCGACATACGCGCGGGCGGAGCCGCGCCCGGAAAGCTAGTTCATTATAAATGTGACAGATTCTGATAAAGTTATGCATCATCCGATGAAGATTCTCATTCAGATGATGCATAACTGCCGAACATTGACTATTTGGACAGGACTATTTTGAACCAGATTTTGATTATTACAAAGATTTAGGGAGACTCGTTATAATTATGCTTAAGTGTTTGAATACACATGAATATTTTTTGATATAATTTTGATACTTATAGGAAAAAAAATACGGTTTTTAATTTATTTTATCCAATTATAACCTGAAAGGAACATAATATCAGTATTCTTTATTATTGTAACTATAATCGGGAGTTGGTTTCTTTTCTGTCAGTCTTGACCGTGAACTAATAAATATCATAATTAAATATTGGTGCGATCATATAATTCTTTAACAAAAACGACATTTATAATACTTAAAATAAGTCACTGTTCTTTCGATTTAGGAACTAGATAAAAAATGCATTTTACTGTTTAGCACACGCACCGTTTGAATTGTTTTAAAACTGGCCGTTTTGAATATTTACATCCTTAACTTTTTACAAGTTTATGAGCCTTTTTTCGAGACAGTTTGTTATATCAGTTGAGTTTTGCGTGCTTTAGATGTAAATGTACATTCTTACTAGCTTTTCATCAGTATCTCACTTGATGGTACGTGATTATGTGATCGAAGATGGAAAACGCTATTTACAACATTTTATACAACTATGAGTAAGGCTGTGTGCAGGTAGGCTACTCGGAAAAGCCCGGGTAAGTATCGTATAAAAGTAAGCAAAATAATTGAATACCTGGATCCTCTGATACAGGAATGCATTGAAACAAAAAAAAACATGCATTATAATAATACATTATTACGCGTTATTTCTGTTTTAGATCATGTGACGTAGGTATGATCTTTTGAACCTATGTTCAATACACAGGATTATTGGTAAATGGCTAACAACCTTTTAGTAGGGTTGACTTCTGCTAGTCGTAACAAACATTTTTGATGTTTTTTTTTGTTATGGTTTTTAAATTGTGTTTGACGAAATAAGTAGAAGGACCAACTGATGTTAAAAGTCTCTTGTGCCTGTAATGCCTGTTTTGCATGGTGGAAGGGCATTTTTGCGAATGCCCGCCTGGCTAGCGACCACCCTCAAGTAGAAAATCTGTCGCCAAGCACCTAAAGGTGTGTTCCGGCAGCTGTCCTTGAGAGCCAGTCATTCTAGGTAAGCCTGTTAACACCTTCGACCACATCATCACTTACCATCACGTGAGATTGGTGGTCAAAGGCTTACCTATCACCGATAAAAAAATATGCACTATTTCATATTTTTTATTACTTTGCTCGATGTAAATATTCAAAACTCTATTCAAAGGCAGCAAGGCGCCGTTTTGTTCAAAACAAAGAAAAACTAATCTCAAAATGTTTGTTAGGACTAGCAGAAGTCAATCCTAAGCGGTTGTTTGCCATTTACCAATAACCCTCAATACACTTTTAAATTATCTTCATGTATAAAAATTACGTATCACGTTGTTTGTCCGTGATGGACTCCTAAACTACTGAACCAATTTTAAATTTGATTTCCACACTGTGTGCAGTTTGACAAATTGAAAGATAGGATAGCTTACATCTCAATTTATAGTTGTAATTACCTACCCTACCCATGCGAAGCCGGGGCGGGCCGCTAGTTAAAATATAAAATAAATCTTATCTGCTACTCATAAAAATGTTTTGATAATATGATTAAGTTACATGCTCTACCGGCTAAGATATTCACGTGATAATGCAATATATTTATTTCTGAGTGTGTCAAGTATCCTATTACCGTTGTTAGAGATAGAGCGCGTGTTTGACATCGGGTCGGCGTTGTCGACGAGGCTGGTGGTCTCGTCGGGCGGGCTGCAGCTGGCGACGTCTGCAGCGAGGGACGCGAACTGAGCCGTGCGCCGACGGAAACGGATGTACACGATCAGGCAGCCCGTTGTCACTGGAACGTTACGGTTTCTCTTGTGTCGGGCATAATCAAGTTAGCCCTAGAGTTCTTTTACATGTATTAATCAGCCTATCTAGCTATGAAATGAATAATATGAAACGTCCAGAACCGGACTAACTATTGCACTGGCTTCTCAATATTTTATTCTAATGACGGTTGATTCCGTTTCTGGAACGTTAATTAAAGCCTTGAGTAGTTGCAAAGCTAAATACTGAAGGGTCATTGGTCACTGCTGCCAATGATGCGACCGGCGGCCAATAAGCATTCAGTATTCACTCTGTGAAAAGACTTTTAAAAACCTTCCAAAAACTGGGGTGTGTTGTGCATACGCAAACCTTGCACTAACAGCAGACTACGTAAACTAGGCTAGTTAACTGCAGCGTGCATTACGCTCATCTTGTAAATATCCCATTTCACACACCAGTTGTGAAACAGAATATATTGTTCAATAGCAGATCCATCTTCTTGATAGATAGATATATAGAAAATACTTTATTTACATACAAATTATTAGAATAACATTAAAGTGAAAATTAAAACAAATATGTATACAAAAGGCGGTCTTATTGCTTAACGCAATTTCTTCCAGACAACCGAGCAGAAAGAATTTACTAAAATCAACCAGGTTGGTAGTTTTTATTACAAAAATTATTATTTATTTACTATATACTATTCAAATAAATTCCTACTATAGAATACATACCACAAATAATAACAAAATAAACTTACATAAACTATAAAATAAATACAAAGTTACTCATGTACACCTATTATGAAAATGTTCTATATAATACTAAAAATATTTGCAATTTAGTTATTTCCTAAGATCTTTTTGAAGGTAAAAATTAAATATTAATATAGAGTAAATATAAAGGGGGAATAAATATAAAACTTGACTTACCAGTTAAACAAAATACCAATAGACACAGGCGAATAGCGTCTATAGATTTGATATCCAAGTCTCCGCTTTCCTTAGTGGCCAATAGAACGATGACCATCACCAGCGGCGCGCCCCAAGCGACGAAACCAAGCACTGGCCACAGGGTCACCACGAAGCATGGACCACGACTCTACAGAATTTATTGTAATATTTACTTTATACTACAACACTGTATTGTACACCTAACAGGTTTTTTTTTAATGTGATTTGACGGAACAAGCACGAGGCCCACCTGATGTTTAGCGGTATCATCTGCCTATAACAGATGCATTTAGTCACAAGACGAACTGAATGCATTCTTCACTCTGAGACATACAGTTGCTAAGTCTCATCGTGTGCCTGTAATTTTACTGGCTCTCAAGGAATGCTGCTGGAACACACCGTTAGGTGCTTGGCGACAGATCTTCTACTTCAGGAAGCTAGCTAGCCAGGCGGGCATTTACAAAAGGCACACCACCATGCGTACAATACACACTCGGTTATCATTGCTTCAAGATCTTTTTAGTATTGGTTTAGGCTCCACTAGAAACAGGTCAATTAACCCTATTCAGTTTTTTTAATGCAAAGGAGTTTAAACTAAAAATAACAATTCCGATAAACAATATGAAGCTCCACAGCATACAGAAGAATTTCCCAAAGATTACAAACGCTTATATATTATAAAAATCATTGGAACATAAAATTTTATGTCCCGGGCGGAAATTCCATACGCTTGCTGCGTAGTGACGTACCACGAGGTCACGTGGTTTTGCACGTGTTCGGCGAATATCAGCAAAACGCTTGAGCCTTGTGACTACGACCTACCTACAATTTCTTGTAATTTCCTCCAACATATGGATTCCGACAGACAATATAGATGTCCACAGCATACAGAAGAACATGCAAAAGATTACAAACGCTTGCTGCGTAGTGACGTACCACGAGGTCACGTGGCATTGCACGTGTTCGGCGAATATCAGCAAGACGCTTGAGCCTTGTTACAGCGACCTGTACCTACAATATCTTGTAACTTCCTCCAACATATGGATTTCGACAGACAACATGGAGGGCCACAGCATATAGAAGAACACGCGAAAGATTACAAACGCTTGCTGCGTAGTGACGTACCACGAGGTCACGTGGTTTTGCACGTGCTCGGCGAATATCAGCAAGACACTTGAGCCTTGTTACTACGACTTGTACCTACAATTTCTTCTAACTTACCTCCAACATAAGGATCCCAACAGATAACATAGAGGTCCACAGCATACAGGAGAACATGCCAAAGGTTGCAAACGCTTGCTGCGTAGTGGCGTACCACGAGGTCACGTGGTTTTGCACCGGCCCGCCGAATATCACACTGATTGCAAGCACCAACTGCAACATTACCATGAGTGTCTATTGTGTATCTCTCACATTTTTTCTTAATATTGCTAGTGAGATTAAGCTACCCAAGCTTTTAATAATTCCGCATAGTTAAGTACTCGTTATAGTTTATTTTTAATTTCTTACCTGAGAAACGATCAAACACAAGGTCAGCCTGTGCGGCATTCGTTTATATTTCTTCGTGATCGTAAACACGATTATCACCCAAACTGAAGCCACCAGAGATACTATCGACAAGTCGAATCCAAATTGCTTCAACTGTTCTTCATAATTTGCGGTCATTGATATCACTTCGACGGACAAAAACATCATCGGCGCTGATAGGAATGTGCATATAACCATTGACGATGCCATCTGTAACCAAAAGTACAGCGTTATGTGTTTCCGTGTGTATGTGTAATTTGCCTGACTTTGGCTATCCAAGTGAAACAAATCCAGTTCGATCCTGACAATCAACGATTCTTGGGTCACAGGTTTTACACAATTGTCCTAAAAATCATATATATTTTCTAATTTGTAGCCCGCAGGGGGCCGGATGCCCGTGGGATGCCGGGTTTTTTTAATATGCCGGAATAGGTTTGAAGAGGTAACACGATAAGCTCACACAGGTCACAACTAATTCTACTATAAATTACCAATCAAGTGTTATTCTACGACTGTAAATAATTACGTAATGCAATATAAAAATAATATTAAATATTTACATCCCCCGTGGGGTGCCGGGTTAGAATTGCAACTCTCCATTTCTTCCCGTGTGGGTGTCGTAAAAGTCGACTAAGGGAAAAATACTGGAGGGCGGGCAGCAGCGCCTTTTTAAGATCTATGCCATTTTGCATCCCCAAGCCGCCTGCCAAGTGTGGGGATTATGGCAAATACCCCCTCTAGGGGAGGCTGTGTTCAGCAGTGGACGATCCGGCTGATACAGTACAGTACATTTACATCGAGATGCATGTGTTCTATTATATATAACCTATTAATATTTTGAAAATTTTAATAGAACAGTTTTTATACATTAGTATTTTTTGTCATTTATTTCTCGCTTTACATTTAGAGGTACAATAGATCAGTTTAGATACCGCAAAAACTATTGTCCGTCGTCCATAAAAGTTATTCACTCTAGCATTTTATTAAGTTTTATAATTCTAGTGGTTATTTCATATGAAATAGGTATTTGTATAAATTTACAAATTATTGGAATACAAAATGTTTTGCCCCGGGCGGGAATTGAACCCGCGTCCTTCCGATTTCGCGACGGATGCTTTATCTACTAAGCTACCGGGGGTACGGCTGCGTCGCCGAAATTTTGTACTCCAATCGTATTTCTTAAACCGTCATAGGGGACGGTGCGCGGCCATCAACCAGACTACTAGACTTCATCTGTATTCCAATAATTTGTAAATTTATGATTTTCGCTTAGTACGCGGTAGTGCTTGTAATCATAATATATAGAAATAGGTATTTGTATATCACATTACCACATGTACAATATACCATATGTATTTTCAGATGTATAGTTATACAGTATTTAAAACTATTTATACTATTTTCTTTATGTTTCTTCCTTATTTTATACAGTACGATATTTTTCAATAGTCTCAATTGAATTGTAAATTAGATATACGTTCAGGAGAAGTTTCGAAAGTTGGGCCATAACTAGCGAGCCAAGATATGATAGGATCGGCCACAGCTTTTTACAAATAGAGCAGTATTTTATAAGGGACTTTAAAATACAGAGTAGGCTAAATAGAAAATCAATATAATCAGGTACAAAATCTGTCGCCAAGCGCCTAGTAGCAGTCCTTGAGAGCCAGTAAAATTACAGGCATAACAACCGTATGTCTCAGGTGTATGACACAGGGTGACGGGCTCAGTGCAGTTCATCATGCACTCGTGACTAGAATGCATCTGTTATATACAGAGGTTACCGCTTAGCATCAGATGCTTGTTTCATAATAATCCCATTAAAAAAACTCCCAAATTTGTCACACACTGAGCTTATATGATAGCTATATGATAGTTAAACCTGTCGACCACTAATCCCAAACATGTATAATGAGTGATTTGCTGAATAACTTCACAATCACAATTGTAACTGGGTAATTTACGAGATAAAGGTGTTTGTTTGCAATAACTTTACATTTATTACTTTTTATATAATTAGAGTGCACGTGGATAATAATATTTGTAGTGTTACTGGCATTAAGCACTAGCCCGGCATCATGAGACCATTTAGCTAGCCGCATAAAATCATCCTTCAGCCATTGAGCTGCTGCGCTAAGCTCTTACGCTATCAAGCACGTGTCATCTGCGTATTGATATATGGAACAGTTGTGCACAACGTGTTCTATATCGTTCACATATAATGGTAAGCAGTGCAAAGATCCGATTACAGATCCTTGTGCAGTTCTGTTACTTCAATCTCTTAGCCTAATTCATTATTTTTTTATTCGTTAGATAGTCGGCCCTCTAATAGGTCCCCGAATCGCGGAGAGGTCTAGCTTTTTGCAGCGTCTTGCTTTCTTAAAATGAATAAATAGAAGTATGATGTGATATTTATTACCATGGTATGTGTTTACCTCGTCAGCAAATTTAGACAAAAACTTTGAAGTAGATTTGTTGAATTGAAAGCCAAATTGCACCTCGGACAAAACCTGACGATCTACGTAGAATTATTTAATCTAGTTACATACAAATTTTTGTACTATCTTGCCTATCACTAGCAGGACAGTGATTGGTCAGTTTCCGTAATCTATATGGTTGCCTTTGTTATAAATGGGTCCAGCTATTCCCGTTTGAGAATCCGACGCATATTTGTCAGTGATTAAGCTGGTATTAATAATCATGTCTTGCCTTTGGTATCCACTTTTATATTACAAATTATAGATTATATGTCAACACATCTAACTAGATCAATGCAGGTGCGAGTAGAGTGACAGATTCGTTTGTAGCTTTTTAAGAATATCGTTCTGTACCTATATTCCATTACATCCAGAAGCCGCTTCACGTTTAACACTTAGGAATATTTTCTTTAGTGCACTATTATAAGACTCGATGACAAAGTTATTAGCTATAGTTTGAGCGTCTGTTTTGTTTTGTATAGGCTCTCACAACATCGTCATAAACAGATTTTAATGTGTCCTGTCATTTTATTTACATTCTACTACGTTTTGTAAAGATTTCTCTTATTATCATTTATTTCTTAATGTTTCTATATTTTTTTCTATTATTTTTTCCACTTTATAAAAACATAATCTGTTGGTGAACAGTATTTAAGGCGAGTGAATGATCTAGTTAGCATTATTCATCAGTAAAAAGAGAAATATTTAAAAGAGAGTAACCGAATTTTAAGACTACGACAAAACTGGTGAAATAACTTGTGTATGTCACTGACCAGTTGGTACTGAAAGTATCGTAAGTAGAAAAATTAGTTATTTCATACTTTTTAGCGTAGGCGGCTGTTACGTTGCTTTTAAAATAAACTATTAACTGATCAATATAACTACGAGTTGTTTCAATTACATAAATTAACATTCGATTATAATCCGAGATAACACACTCGTTAAACCAGATTCCGACAAATAGTCCGAACTCTCAATGTCGGCCAACAACCTAAAGAAGGTCGGTGACGAGAGGTCGAGGAGATTAAAAAAATATTTTGTAATAAGTATTATATTTTTGTTACCACGTGAATATTATTAATAACAAGAATTCACCCTTTTGTGCCGAGTCCACATACTTGCACGACAGGTAGAGCTTTAACTTGGTCTTTAAAAACAATTAAGGACGGAGCTTGCTTGGTATCAAGTGGCAATGCAGTGCAGAGTTTGACAGCTTCAACCGAAAACGAACGGTCATAAAACGAGGTAGTGTGCGGCAAAGAGAATTAGAGGTATTAAGATATTCAAAACGCTCTTTAGGGTACTGGGGTGAAGAAGGGTTGAATAAAATAGTGTAGAGAAGAGATAGGATGTTAGCATTCCGGCGATGTCGTATAGGAAGCCACGTGAGCTTGGTGCGAAATTCTGAAACGTGGTTGTGACTTATCAAGTTACCACAGCTAGCGATGATGGTCTATTTCTTACCAGATCAATCTCCAACTGGTACAAATTAGAGAACACAAACACAGCCGGTGCAGTAGGTATAGTTCCGTACAAGAAAGCGTACGTAGCGAGCGATGCAGTCTCAGATGCGTTAGTTCCAGCGCTTAGCACGCTCACACTTGCTCTCATTACTACTGGTAGAATTATCCTGCAATCGTGGAAAAATGCACATTAATAATCAGGACGGCAAATTGCTTTATAATCCTTGATTCGTAACACCTGAACTTTTGAATCATTTCGTTCAAAATTTACACCAATAATCGGTTTATCAAGTCATTAGTATACTGTGTAAAATACCTATGTTGAAATTATGAAGCAATTATGAATCAGGGGAAATTAAATATATTTATTTTATTCGAAATATATATATATATTTTACCGATTTTATGAGCTTATTTCAGATGTTTCTGAAATAGCTTTAATGGGTTGATTACCACATTTTAGTGACTTTGAAGTTGCTCCTCCTCGAGGATCATTATCTGGATTGAGAAAAAATATATACTATGTACGGAAATGTTGGCAACAAATCCGAGCTGAAGGGTTTATCATAAATATATAAAACTCTTTCATATATATATTTATTTTTTAACTCCTCAAGGACCTCTGAATTTTCAAATATAATTCAGGTCTTAAATGTTACCAATTAACATACTTAACAGATGGGCACTGAAAATTTTAATATCGGACGATGGCGTCCTTTTAATAAGTATTATTTTATTATCCGAAATGTATATTTTTTTTCTAATGCAAATAAATAAGTCAAAGTAGTTCCGCTTGTAATTTATTTCAAATAGAACGCTAAATATATAATATAGATTAAATAACCATTTTAAATATAGATTATATGTATTACTGAAAATATCACCGTTTAATTTCCTCGCAGTTAAAGTAAAAGTTGAGTGTATAACTCTTGGATTAACTCATAATATACTCGACTAGAATATCAAACCTCGTCTTTAACTCGCGTTTTTAAAATTAGCTTAGCCTTAGACTTAACCAGAAGCTAAACTGGCTTTAATGCACTTCAATGTCCTTATGTTATTAACATTAAGATATTACTAAGTCTTACTGAAATTCCATTATTTGGTTTACCACCTTGAATTCGTTTTAACTTTCAAGGTTAAAAAGAAAAAGTGGGTTTCCATTTTGTCCTAATTGTTTTGGACCTTGCAATATGACGATGTGTTTGTGAATATTCATTTTCATGATTTTTTTGCCAGTTATTTATTAGAAAGTTTAGTAGTAGCATATGTGTAATAAATACTAATAATGAGTCCACTCGACCACCTGATAGAATAACGATGCGGTGCTGTGTATAGGAAGGCTGTCTGCCTGTCTCTTGCTCCTAGGCGGAATGGGTTACAAATCTAACACTAAGAAACTTTATGTATGATGTTGATTCAAAACCAAATATTTATTCAATGCAATATTTTAAGGAGGGATCCAAAATGTTTTGTTTTTGTGTGGTTGGCCGTCACAATATTATCTGTATAATAATAGGTGGGTACAAAGTTTGTTATGAGGTCCATCTCAAAAACTAAATTACTATGCTATCTGAAATTTCGTATAATTTGTTCGACAATCCACTATTTTAACAACAAACACTGGTTCATAGTGAATTTTTTAAGTTGTTTTAAAAAAAAACTTAATATTTTTTCCACCACTTGTTGCGATGATTAATAAGGCAACTAACTAGCACTAAGCGAGCTCCGGCTCGCACTTGTCTGTTAGATATTTTTAAGATCAATTGCAATTATTCTTTATTAAGCTACACGTATTATTCAATTATCGTTTTTGTATCTGCTATATTATTTAATAGAGAAAACAAATAACAAAATGATTTCTACACGCTAAGTTTTCATACATTTTAGCAAAAAATAGTACTACTTAGATATTATTAGATATTGAAAATATTTAAAAGCTATCAAGTTAGCCTTGAGCTCTGTCTCAGCTGTTCTTTTTGATGATAAGCAATAATGGAGACGAGGATGACAGAATGAGAACTGCCTCTCAAAGACTAGCAAGGCTGACGAAACAAACTGTATGGTTCCTGACAGATTTTTGTTACTTGGAGGTGCTATCTACGTGCATTCGCATCGCCATGCGGCGAAGGTCCATCCCGCACAGGGATGACAGTCAGGATCGAGATGCAGGCTAGTACCCTGCCAGCATTTTATACCGCGTCAATATTCATTATGTATGTGGTGGTTGTAACTGAAGTAATAATATAGGTAGATAGTTACTTAAATTAAAGATGTACTTTAAAAGAACTTACAATTTAACCATGATTAAGACACAAGGCAAGAGTAATGCAGGGCCTCTTAGTCTATGGATTTGTCCAACCATGCGAAGCCCCAACAAAAAGAGAGCAGTGGCCGAGAAAGATTGACCGAACACCTGTTAACAGAACATAGACTTTGTTAAAAATGAGATGATATTTTTGGACAAGAAATAGCGTCCTAACATGACGGTTACGTTAACCATTATCTTCTTAAGCGGTGAGGGTTACAGCCATTATCATATTAAGAAAAAAACAGTTATAAGGCGTTAAGACGTCAGTTAAGAAATTTAAGTCATACGTGAGGCAAAACACACGTGATCATTCATGTAAATAGAAAATTTCAAGAGCTAAGGAATTTATGATGAGAGCCTGTGCTATAAATTATATAACAAGGTCACAATACAATAGTTTTACCATTGACCTATATATATACTAGACGCGACATCTCAAACGAGGATAGTCGACCAGTGCAAGTATGCTGGCTGGCATACTCTCCCCCACACGCAGTTGGGCACTCGTAGAGATTACACGCGCGTTACGTTCGAAAATTGTGTATTCAAAATACACAATATTCGAAAGTAAAGCGCGTGTAATTTTTACGAGTCCCAGCTACGTGTGGGGGAGAATATGCCGGCCAGCATACTTGCACCGGTCGACTATCCTCGTTTGAGATGTCGCGTCTAGTATATAAAGGTCAATGAGTTTTACATAGATATTTTGCATAAGATTTCATACCTGTAACAATCCTTCTATATACATAGATAACTGATGTTTAAATGCAGCATTCCCTATAATACCCAAAATGGTCATCAACACCACCGGATTGAACAGGACTCCTTTGAGTATTTGCTTGAAGAGTTTTCCAGTGCACAAGTTGAATTGCCCTTGAATGGAGACTTCTTGCGAAAGCTCTTGTTGCTTATTTATTTCCATTAGAACAAATGCAATTGGGTTCAAGATAGAGAGCGATATTGGAGCCATGAGGTAAAGATATAGTGCATATTCTGGATGAGTTTTGCCGTACAATGCGCTGACTGAAAGAAGGCGTTATTTTATATATTATTATTTATTATCATATTAAACACGGTTGAAAAAAGGTCATGTAACATATGAAGTTCTTAATGGTTTTTTTTTTTATAAAAGTGGTCAATTCGTGAATAAAAATACCTAATAGTTACTCATAAGGAAAATGTCTTCATGGGGATTTTTATACAAACGTACTATGTTTACATTTAAAACATATGTTATTGAGCTTAATATCCATGCATCTTGTTTACCTGTTTTACCAGAAATTAGAAGCATGGATATTAGGCCCAAGAACATGCATCCAAAATTTCGACGAGATTGAACACTTAGTACTTAAAATATGACGAAACACATATTTTTGGACAAGAAATAGCGTCTTAACATGACGGTTACGTTAACCATTATCTTCTTAAGCGGTGAGGGTTACAGCCATTATCATATTAAGAAAAAAACAGTTATAAGGCGTTAAGACGTCAGTTATGAAATTTAAGTCATCCGTGAGGCAAAACACACGTGATCATTCATGTTAAATAGAAAATTTCAAGAGCTAAGGAATTTATGATGAGAGCCTGTGCTATAAATTATATAATAAGGTCTAGATATTAGGTCCAAGAACATGCATGCAAAATTTCGACGAGATTGAACAATTAGTACTTAAAATATGACGAAACAACTTATACGTTGATTTTTTCGGCGCGGCGGCGGCGGCATTATGACTAGCCGACACCACAATGAGTGCGGTGAGTGGCGAAGCGACATCGCGGATCCCATTCGCTGATCCCCTAGATGCCTTATGAGACTTCTCCAACCAAGAGTGGCTGTTACCCGTCAGTAAGAAAATCTAAACAAAACTAAAGTTGAAATAAGAAATATATCAGAGAACTCAGTAAACTGTAAAACGACGATTTCGACCAACTGAGAAGTATTGAGTGTATCTGAATTGAAATGCTTTTGAAGTAATGTTATGTCGTTTATAAAGACATACGTATTTTGTTCCATACCATAACAGAAATCATAATCATATTTTGAACTCGAGAGTTTTGGTAATACATATACTCGTTCATAAACATAATAATGGTGAATGATTTGACAATTCTTATGCTTTAAACATGTCATTGTTTACAAGATACTTTTTTGCTTCGAATATAGAAGTATAAGTATATATATTTTTAAAGTCCAATGCTTATGTTGACCAAAGCTAGTTAAGCTAGTTGGTTATTTAAATTGCTACTGTGACAGTTTCTAACACGACGACATGTATACACGCTAGCACAGTTACCTATCTTCAAGGAAGTGTTCAGTAAAATCTCCCCAAACTACTCTATATACCTTCGTGCAACTAGCACAATATAAAAAAAAATACTGTCCTGTATGTAAAAAGATCCGTGTTAATTTAAAAGGTTTTGAAATAAATATCCTTATTCCCAAGAAAAACGGAGCAAAATTTCATACTTACAAATCGTGCTAACAACTCATATTTTATCAGTATTCGTTACGACAAAAAACTAAAATGAAAATTGAATTACATTACCCCTAACAATAATGACAAAAGACCTAAAGGGCATTATAAAGATTTAAGCAGGAACGGTAAAGTATCAATAATACAATGATAAATTATTTAGAAATTCACGAAAATCAGTACTAATATTATAAATGCGAAAGTAACTCTGTCTGTTACGCTTTCACGCCATAACTACTGGACCGATTTGAATGAAATTTGGTATGGAAATAGTTTTGAGACCCGGGAAAAAACATAACGCAAAAACGTAATAACGCAAAGAGGTTAATGTTTTTGCGCGATAACCGACATACGCCCGGAAAGCTAGTAAGTTATAAACTTAATACTTATAATTACTTTATGGAATAGTATTGATTTTATTTTCATTATTATTAGGGCAGTTTAAAACGAGCTTTATCATGATGTACTCCTACGAGGCCATTTTTGTACGTTCCTGGTGATTCTGCTGTACTGGACTGCCGCGCCGAGTGTGGCTGATATTGATATAAGTATTTAGTAATTAGTATAATTTTAATTAAATATCTTTCGGAACAGTCGGATTATATCTGTTGCACGATGCAAGATTTCATACATTCGAACACATATTGTATAGGAAAGACTCTGACATAACTCTGAGAGGAAGGAGAATAAAGAGTGATATCACTATCTGTATAAATACTGTATGAATGTCTAGTGATCACTCATTAGTAGAGTATCTTTGACCAACAGGCTAATCCTAAAATGGGCCAGACTGATATTACCTACAACCTAACAGCAACAAGAGCTTCAACTTAATCTTACGTAAAAGGTTAGCTTACCGATGTCACAAAAGTTGAACATTGCCATGGCATAGTAAACTTTTTTTTTTCCCATTAAGTAATTGTTTCAGAACTGATAAATAAAGTTTTATCATGGTAAATTATTGGTAAAAACCCATAATGAAAATGATTTTTTTTTTATGTGTTTTGATTAAAACCAATTTTCTAGGGTTAAAGCAATGCAAAACCACAAAATAGTGAGGCCGACATGATCAGTTTTAAGAGAAGATATCACAAAAAAGCATTATTTTCACATGCCAGTTATTTTATTTTAGAACTTATTCTCCGAACAAAATTACCAAGTCTTATGGACAAACATAAACCGCATTACTATAGGGGTTCTGTTGCTGCGGAACCCTTTCTCTTACTCTTCTTCTATCTTGATAAAAACTTAGAACAGTTTTCTACGTTCTGGTCTGTTATATTTGTATGTTTACTCTATTTACCCCTTAAATACGAACTTACACACCATAGATGACAACATTCAAATCATACATTACTACATTGTATATTATTAGCCCAATTCATGAAATGTTGAAATATTTATAGTACATACTAATTAATATATTGCATAATAAGTTAATAACCCTTGGCATGTCTGGTGGATGCAAATCACAATGTATGCCTGGTGTGGTCTGTCAGACCTGAATTCCAAATAATATTTTATAGCAGAAAATGATTTAAAACTTTCTCTATGATATGATTGAAATGCATAGAAAATAAAAGCGATAAGGCGAAAAAAAATAATTATGAAGAAGTATTAATAATGAATTTAATAATTTACATTTTGCGAATACTCATGAAAATTTAAACATGCACACAATGCATTTCAAAGTGCATAAAGTAATTTTCCCAAATGACTTTTAAAGTCCTTCATTTTGATATGCCATTTGATGGACATAGTAGAAAAAATAATTTTTTTTCTCGCAATATAGCGTCTTAAATCCACCAGTGTGTTTTTTTAGTATTTTTATTTACCTAATGTCACTTGGGTTATCAAGACGAATCGAATGTTATATCATGCATCAAAATCAGTTAAGCCGTTTTTGAAGTTATGGTGAAATAAAGAAACTCACAAACATACATACATACATGAACCCTGAAAATATAACTCTCCTTTTTTTGGGCAGTCATGTAAAAATAAAATGAAACAGGCAGCATTACTTACTAATAGGATATCCCAAAGCGAAGTCATTGCTCTGAGTGCAAAATATTGCAAATATGCCAGCTCTGCCCAAGTGTACTGGCTTTGACACAAGAATGGTGACTATTATTACTCCAATAAATATCAACCCTTTTGCTAGTAATATAGATAGCAGAAACATCCAGTTTACAACAGAGAAATCAAGCTTGGCGAGTGATAAAAAGATGAGAGACGGTAGGGCAAATGTCCCAACATATGTGGCAATACCCTTGGATTCAGTTGCTGTGACCACATTGATGCGCCCTGCTATGTACCTGAAAAAGAAGTTCATTTATAGCTTTATTTATACCTAAAAAGACTATAACTAAAACAATGTTAATTATGAATTTGTAAATAAAAATTATGCCTACATATTATGTAGTCATCATGTTATCTTCATACATTACTGAGTTACATTACCATGTACCATTACCAGTAATGTATGAACAACAAATAATACTGCATACAATATGTAGGAAAAGTAATGTTTTTCATTACATTACTGTTCATGTGACATAGTAATAATAAATAATAATTCCTTACACAATATACAGTTTTGTACATTGAACATTATTTTCCTGCCTCGTTACTAATCATGTATGAGGACTGATGCAAATTATCGTAGGCATTGATAGCAGGGTTGGCATGATTAAATCTCCCATGATCAAATCACATTGATTTAAATCAATGTGATTTCACAACACATTGATTTAAATCAATGTGATTTGATAATGGGAGCCCCTTAGTCTGAGGAGAGACTTTGCCTCCTTATGTGTGTTCTACCGTCTGTACAGCTAGCTTCCACCATCGCAACTCTCACCATCAACGGGGAGTCTAACCTCACACATTGAAACCAGAACAGTTTTGTACTGTGCGGGCTCAAAGGAGTGTCCTTCTGCAGACGCTCTGATTGTGGAATGAGCTCTCGCTTTGGTTTTCCCGATAGAGTACAGCATGGGGTTCTTCAAAAAGAGCGTTAAGAGATTTCTTCAGGGTTGGCAATGCACAAGTGATACCCCTGGTGTTGCAAGCGTCCATAGGCTACGGTAACTGCTTACCATCAGGCGGGCTGTAAGCTTGTTTGCCACCTTAGTGGTAAAAAAAAAAAAAATTACCAAATAATGGAACTGACTTCAACACTCTAAAGTGTGAAGTAACTTTTCGAAGTTGGTTAAAAATTTTTTTTACATAATTCTTACAGACCCACATTTTGTATTACTGCTTTTTTTCTATAAAACACTGCCAGATCGCATCCTTCTCTATTTATTAATCAAAACATGCATTTCTTCAGAACAATCCAAACCAATCTCAAATATCAAACAAAACAAAGTGAGGCAGATGCGGCCGTCAAGAAATCGCCTATCATTTCACACAATAATTTAGATTTTTTAGAGGATTTAAAGCTTGAAGCAAAATATCGAAAATATCATGATTTTCCGATTTTTTTGCAAATAATCAATAATTTTTGATTTTTTGTATAACATCGTGATTTTTTCCAACCCTGATTAATAGCACCAAGTGGTTTTAGTTGCAACTGTACATTTTTGATTGAGAACTGTTTTAATCATAATTGCAATTTTTATAATCAAGGAGTTACTTTTGACTTTATATTTTTTATGCTCCTCCATCCAATCCTCCATGCAATACTAAGCTGAAATGTGCATATCACTATAGTGATAAGTTCTTCTAGACTTCAAATGTTTATGTTTATCCAGTCTATTTTTTATTTGTTCACTGGTTGTGCAGTGAACTGAATCATATTTTATTCTATTGTTTCACCATGGGTTGTTAGGCCAGTTAGTTTTAGTGACTATCTCCATAAGTGTGTGTTAAGACTCAGAATGTATATCTTTAATGTTTCTAACATTGCAGCGTTTGATATGAATAATTCGGATGTTTAAGTTTATCATTTATTATATGTTTAAGTAAGTATCCTTAATATTTTTTTTATACAGTTACACATTAAATAACCCTATGAATACTTGCAGTTAAAATTATCTGCCACAAAAACTACAACTTACGATATTATATATAGGACTATTGCAACAAGGCTAAAATCAATGTGAAGTCACTCGTATCCTGGATATGAACTACATTAACGAAAATACCAGGAGTCTGGTAGTTTTCAACTGTGTACAGGATCTAGCAGAAAGCAGAGCATATCAGGACGAGATGACCAATTCATTTACTTTACTTTGCTGAGATTTTGAACTTTAACAGGTGTTCAAGTCCAACAGGAGCTCAGGGTAATGAAAGTAGTGGTTGCAACTGAATGGACAATCTGAAGAAGACTCATGGCACCCAACTTTACTGCAAAAAGACTTTATCGGGATAAGTTGATATGATGTTACTTACCCACATAAAATTATAGTAAAACATTGAAACAGCGCTGGATAAAGATTATCTGCCGTTGCATCACCAAAGCTCAAAGTTGCTTCTTCCATCATTTCAAAAGCAAATGTTGTTGAAATTCACAGGAGATCTAACCAAGCTGATGACTTCTTTAGTACATAGTTTATTTTGGGGAGAATGTGCACTGAGCAAGTAACAACTAAGTTTTATTATAACGGAATTATGTGCGCTCTAAAATGTTGTACACCATTTATTTATCACAACTCTACATAACAAATCAAAACAGAATTGAACAGAATTTTACATCTCAAAAGTTGCTGTCAGTCCTGTATTAAAGCACTAGGTAATCTGTGGTATTAAATTCTCTTTGGTCAGTCAGTCGTAGGCAATGACAAAAGAAAGAAGAGGACATGAACTTTATGATCGTATCAAGTGTCAAAACAGAAAATAAAATGGCGTCGGCTCCGCCCATTTCCCAGTGTTGTCCATGAGTGTAAATAATCACTCGTTATTATTACAAGTTCGATTAATCGACCATAATGTCAAAAATCATCACAATAGGTAAGTACTTATATCATTCTTATCTTATCTCATATAACAAAGCACTCTGAGTTCTTATCTTTGACAACTACATCCACCGAAATAGGAAGTACTACTACTTTACTTAAATAATTACTTGTAAATTTAAATTGAGTGCGTTTAAAAAAGACAGTTTCTACTTTTAGAGAAACCTAGTGCATTTCTCTAAGCTTCAGAGCTTTGACCAGTCGAGTTGTTTGCAACCGAACGCTAACCTTATGGTTATGAAATACGTTGTAGTATGAAAAGATGCTCCCAGAGTGCGCTCTCACGTAGCAGCGCCAAATTAAAAATATGTAGGTATCAGGAGTATAAAACTACAATACAATTTATGATGGGTGACAACTTGGTGGTAGTCTCAATAAAGAGGCTAAGTGGGTACCACCGCAGTGACAGATATTCTGGCAAGAAGCAGTAATGTACAAACACTACTGTGTTTAGGATTAGAAAGCCAAGGAGACATAACAAATTGTTCCGAAGTGACGAGATAAGTGCAGTGTCAGGGAAGTAGATTGACACTGTTACTGTAATAGACATTTTCCGGCTCTTCTACTCTTCTGGCGTTGATCCAAAATCATGGAAGACATAAATCATATATTTCCTTGTGCTTACCTAGTTTTCTTTAAAACACCTAGTTTTTTTATGGCATTGCAAAATGCGATGTTTTAGAAACATCGACTTGTGTATTAATTAATACATCTTATTAACATCGATGCAACCGATCGATGCATTACATCGGAACTAACATCGATGTATATTTTAAATGACCATCTCTAGTACTACTCAACAACCAGAAACTAAGATGGCGAGTTGAGTTGGCCGATGGGCATGACCAAAGTGACGTCATATGTTATTGTTGCAATTTTAGAAAGGTATAAAAGTAATGTTGTCTCTTGTTACATTAACACAATCACATGCGTGGGAGTGAAATGCATACATTTTATTTACATCTGTATTGAAATGCATCGTATTTCTATAACGTACTAATATAATAGGTCATATATTTCCAGTCCTCTTCTCTCATTTGTCATTGGTCGTAGGTACTAGGTACTGACAGTACTGGCTGACAGCAAGGGCACGTCCCGAACCTTGGTTTATAGCCTAGTTTAAAGCGCACTGTAATCGACTGTTCCAGCACTCTAATCGATCTTAATTTGATCCTGATAACATTTGATCATACCCGTTCCGGGCGACCTGTCAGAGCAAATTTTGCTCGGCCTGGCCAAATTTTTACTACCTTTTGAATCGGCCAAATCTTGGCTAGCTGTCAAATGTGACAGGTTCTAAAATACTGTGTTAACATCCCTTAATTACGTAATAAACCCCATTTAATAAAAATGTAGACAATATTTTATCACTTAAAAACATCGCTGTCAATTCCATATTTTGAAAGGGGCTTTATAGGTCGTTCCAGATGCCTTGGAAAAAAAGTAGCTCGACCAATATTTGCAGGAACGCGCCCCGGAGTGCAACTTTTAGCTCTAACATCGTCGCGTCGTCGTTCACAACCTTCGAGTAGAGTGTTCGTTTGTCTCTCACTCAACCGTTCCGAACCATTGAAAGTTAAAATTTTTTACTTACAAAATCGGACGTGAAAAGTTTCTTAAAAAAAACTTCAAAATTCAAACCATATATTTGGAACTTAAGCTATAGCAAAAATGAAACACGATGGTAACAGCGAAAGTTTTTGAGAAAAACTGTGTTGCAGATACCAACGCCCTCCTCCTTAAAAAATACGGTATATTTAGTTCCTCAGCTTTATCATATATAGAAAAAGTAAAATTATATATGATTATAAGATATTATTAAAACAATTTTATAAATATATTAAACTCTTATGTGTCTCTCTTTGAGAATATGTGTTTGCGAGTGTGTGTAGGTTTGTGTGTGTGTGTGCGCATGTGTATCGAGGGTGTATTCGTATTTTTTTTGTTCATGGGTAAGTAGTAGTAGTCAGGTAGGGTACTTCACAGCTCTTCTGTTTCATCGTATATAAGTAATTGTAGCCAGTATCTAAGTTTTTACATTGTTTACAAAAGGGTAAATATTTAAAAAAAAAATATTTTGTTATATAACGTGTTACTAATGCAGTAATAGTGTCAACCTGCCAATTGAGTGCGACTGCTTTAAAAAACCCTGTCCGGTCTGCGTTTCGATTTTATAAATTGGGAGTCAGAGTTTATTTCAGAATGCTTGCGGAGAACTGTGTGCAATATAAATAGCTGTCTGATTGTAGGGACCTTGCTGCTTGAAGGCTGCGATGTTACATTAACATTTAGGTTTTTTTTACATCAAGCGTTAGGAGGTTTTGATTTAGCCAGTTGGTCACAACTGTTAGCGCATTTTCAGTAAAGTCATGGACCTCCTCCCATGTTCGTCCATATATCAGAAGATTTTTTTAGCAAGATGGGGACAGATGCAGTGTCAAAAGCTTTAGTAAGATTTAAAACTATTTCAATCAGTTTTAAATTTTTTATCAATGGATTTTACAATTGAATCCGTGAGCTCCAGAAAAGCGTTTTGAGCGGATTTTCCAGTTCGGAATCGAAATTGGTTGTGGGACATTATATTATTTTCGCTAATAAATTTAATAAGTTTTTGGACATTAAAAAATTTCTCAAAAATTTTCCATAAGGCGGTTATTACTGAGATAGGCCTGTAGTAATGAAGACTGTCTCTGGACCCATTTTTGTAAATAGAGCGAACGATAGACTTCTTATATACGCGAGGAAAAATACCAGTATCGAAGCACATATTTAATAATACATTGAGTATAGGGACCAGAAAATCTTTGGTTGCTTTGATAAAAGAGACAGGAATGCCACCCCAACCGATAGCACACTTGGATTTAAGGTGAATGATGATATGTTCGACTTCATCACAATCTACACTGAACAATTATTTCATAACTGATATAGTTACATGTCATAGTGGTAATGAATTAATACATTACATAATTACAATACATGTAAAATATTTCTAAATATTATTACAAGCACTATCGCGTGCTAAGCGAAAATCATATTTTACAAATTATTATTATAATAAATACGATTATTTCAGATAAAAAAGATCCATATTAATAAACTATCTTATCCTAATAACATAAATATTACATAAATTAAGTGCACATAATATTTTTCATTCAGGCACAGGTTTAACTGATTGTTAGTGAATCATGTACCTGAGAGGCATCCCGTTCGCACGGCGACCAGATGGGAGATCACTTTCTATATTAGTCATAACTCGCATGAAATGCCTCAGCACAGGTGCATGCGGATCCTCTGCCACAGTTCTCAGAATGCTGTTGTCACTTCACCGTATCCTCCTTATCAGTGACGTAAGTTTTTTTCTCATGACTGCATGAAAACCGTCAGTTCGATTCAGTGCGAACATTCCGGAGGCACTGCAATACCGAGGAAGTCCCAACATAATTCTGAAAATGTTATTATTTTGTACCCATTGTAGTAATTTAGGCGTCTATGACGCTCTTATGAAGGTCAATTACAAATTTGAATATTGAAATATACTACATTATACTGTAAACACACGCACACAATTGCCTAAGAAGGACCTTTTATTTGTCTTTGCTAATCTAAAACCCGGCACCGCTATTTTATCTTTATTCCTAGTGTTATAATCGTGAATGTCACTGTTTGATTTAAATTTGCTCAATTTTTTACGAACATACATAATATTTTCAAATATATACAGAGTTGGTGTAAAGTTAAAATATCAATTTCTTTAAAAAGATCTCTCAGGGATTCCCTAGGATCCATTTCATATATGGCTCGAATTGCACGCTTTTCTAAGATATAGATTGTCTCTATCTCAGCAGCAGCTCCCCACAGCATTACACCATATGACATAATACTGTGGAAGTACGCGAAATAAACGAGCCTAGCAGTAGCTACGTCTGTTAGCTGTCTTATCTTATGAACTGCATATGCTGCAGAACTAAGTCTTCCGGATAGATCATGTATATGTGGATTCCACTGTAAAGTTGGATCCATTTTGATTCCCAGGAAGACTGTCGCATTGTCAAAAGAGAGTTTTTCTAGGCCAAGCTTAATGTTTGGTTCAACATAAGTAACATTTGGTAAAGAAAACTTTATAGATTTGGTCTTTTTTGAATTTAAGAGAAGGAAGCCGCGAACCACTTAGAGATCATAGATAACTCATTATTTACATAAATAAGTTCACTATCTCTCCTATCTACTTTAAAAATCAGGGAGGTATCATCTGCGAATAAAACTATATCGCAGAAACTTTTAACCATGCAAGGCAGATCGTTTATATATGCTAGAAACAGAAAAGGTCCTAAAATTGATCCTTACGGTACTCCTATTCTTACCAAAGACCCGGAAAAAGAATTACTATTTATTCTAATCTTCTGTAGCCTGTCTGACAGATATGACTTTATAAGATCCAGAGCTTTTCCACGAATACCATAATGTAAAAGTTTTCGAATCAGAGTGCGGTGCTCTACACAGTCAAATGCCTTAGAAAGGTCACAGAATACGGCAATAGCATCCTGTGAAGTCTCCCAGACTTCAAATATATGTGACATCAATTGAGCACCTGCATCTGTTGTGGATCTGCTCTCTGTGAAACCAAACTGATTCTCATTCAATATATTATGCTCATTAAAATGGGATAGAAGTTGTTTGAGCATAATTTTTTCGAATACTTTACTCAGAAAAGGTAAGATAAAAATAGGTCTGTAATTGCAAGGGTCAGATGTAGCCCCCAACTTCAAAATTGGAGTGATTTTACTTTGTTTCATTAAGTCGGGAAAGTTTCCTTTATCAACATAAAGATTGAATATTGTTTTTAAATATGGTGCAATAATGCATATTATAGACTCTGCCACTTTAACTGACATACCCCACAAGTCTTTGGTGCTCTTAATGTTTAAATTTTTAAATGTCTTTATAATTTCAAATATTGTTGTGTGTCTGAAAGAAAAGTCCGGCGATTTGTAGGGGAAATTATGTATTAGCAGTTTCTATGATATGCATCCAATGACTTAGGGACTTTTAAGGGTAAGTTAGAAAAAAATATGTCAAATATATTTGCCACTTGTATTGGATCAGATATTTGATTTTTATCAACATTTAAGACATATGTAGAATCTCTAGGTTTATTTTTACTGGTCTCAGTATTTATAGTCTTCCAAATGGTTTTTATTTTATTTTTAGACTTGCTAATTTTGTTTCTAATAAAAAGAGATTTAGCACACAAGCAAACAGACTTAAACATTTTCGAATAGTTCCTAACATAATAACGAAACTGCTTGCAAGATTTCAAATTCTTCCTGCGATACAGATCAAACAAATAATCTCTACTTTTTCGAATACCTGTAGTTGACCAATCACAAGACCCCGACAGTATGCCTTAAAAAGAGTAATTTTCACCTGATCTGTACAAAGAGAAAATCTGCGGGCAAGCATATTACCGCGAACCGCCAAAGCCCTATGCTCTCTCTCTATATCTTCAGCATCCTTAAGTTCGTCGGTAAGAATATGTCCTAGGTATTTGAATTGATAAACCCGTTCCAGGTTTACTCCATTTAACGTAATGGCAGGGATAGAATCAGGATGGCCTTAAAGACCATGTATTTACACTTTTTAGCATTTTATGCAAGACCATGTGATGCCACGTAGGCCTCGCAGACTTTCAACATCTCCCCTATAGAATTCGCAGTAGGACCCAGCAGCACCATGTCGTCAGCGTAGCTTATATTGTTAACGGTAATGCCATCGTGGCATCCAACACGCATGCTGTTGAGCTCGACTATGAGATCATTAACATACAGGTTGAAAAGCTTCGGAGACGAAATCCCCCCTGTCTCAATCCACTCTCCAACCTATATGCATTGGAGAGACTGTTCGACCATTTAACATGGTTAGTCTGATTTGTGTACCAGAAACGAAATATATTTAACATTTCATCCGGAATAACCCTGTCCTCCATCTTTCTCCAAAGCACATCATACGAAACGAGATCGAAAGCTTTGGAGAGGTATAGAAAACAGGCGTACAGCGGTGGCTTGCGCTGCGTGTAATATTGGACAGTATGCTTGAGACTCAGAATTGCACTTTCAGTTGATAGCCCGGGCCGAAGCCCAAACTGCGCGTCATGTAGGTTCAAAAACTCTTGTTGACAAGAATCAAGCAAATTGTCCAATATTTTGGCTACAATAGTTGCAAGAGAGATTGGGCGATAATTACCCTTATCGGAGATATCACCTGTCCTATTCTTCGCTATTGGCACCACAGTGGTTTTCATTAAGTTTGTGGTAAATCTGAGTGACTAATGCACATAGTGAAGACCAAGGACAAGACGCTCGGAAGATGCACCCACGCATATTTTAGATGCTGAATACTAAGCCCGTCATGACCGAGAGATTTGCTCTGCTCATCCTGTTATTTAGAGCTTTAATATGGCTAGATGTAAATTTTAGCAAAGGCTTCTCTCCCCATACACAGGGCCCAGAATCAGGCATTGCAGCAGATGGACCAAGAGGCGATCGCACCCTAAAATTATTCATAAATATATTTGCGATCTCCTCTGGTTCACTTCGTCCATCGATACTCGCTGAGAGGCCAGGTCAGAGAATTGCACATTTGCTCGTAAATTATGCCACATGTAGGTCAATTATGTAGCACCCATATTTGGAATCTAAGCCTGGGCTCTCGATGAGCTTCCCTCACGCGGTTGTTCCAACCGCACAAAACTCTATTATTTTTGCTTGTGTGGTTTCTCAGTGCCATGCTGGTCTGAACAGTCACGCTAGTCAATACAGTTATAATTTGTTCAAATAACTTATCTAAAATTAAATTATGACTGCTCAAACCACATAAACCATGGCTGAAATAGACAAACTCAGGAGGAAAATCAATATTTCTTAATCCAATGTGACATAGATCATGGTATTTATTTATGTGACTTTCGTCTCTTTCTCCCCAAATAACCTTACTACGTGGCACACCATGGGTCACTAGCTTAGGTCTAGTTATATCTTAGTTACATTCTTATTATAATATATCTAAGTTATATTATTAATGGAGTACAATTATTTTTATGCCCCGGTTTGGAATCGAACCCGCGTTCTCCGATTTTGCGCCGGATATGGATGCCTAACCCACTCGGCACCTAGGCACGCTATTTATAGCCGAAATTTCGTGTTCCAATTGTATTACTTTAACAGTCATAGGGGACGGTACGTGGCAATCAACCAGGCTACTAGATTTCATCTGATTGAAAGAAATGTTTTTTCAAACACTTTATGCGGATAGTAATTAAACAACTTTAAACGATTTAAATCGCGATTATTTATCATTATTTAGTTCCGACGGACGTTTCAAACACTTTGCAGTGATCGTGGTCAGGGGGGACTAATTGGTTATATTTGTCAAATGAGTTTTAAGAAGTTATTTGGTCTACCGTCCGAAATTTTTATATTGTAGTATTATTAAGTAGTTGAAGGCGTCTTTGGAAGGTGCCTTCATATACTTCCAACGCAAACGCGTACAGTGCGTGGTAAGCAGATCACTTTATACTTCCACGTGTCCCAATTATTTCTCCCTTCTAGAAGACCAATTTGAATTTTTCTGGTAGCATTTTCCATGGTAGTGGGCGGATGACTTATTTACGTAGTTTCTTACGTGCAGTGGATTTTCACGAACTCACAGAGATTGAATGTTTTTTTTATATAAGATTCTTGTATACGAACTTCTTGAATATATGTAGTTAAGTCATGATATTTTGTTTCTCATAGAAAATATTTTCGTGTTACTGTTATTAGGTATGGTGTATTTAAGAAATGCAGTGATCAGAGTTCACGTGGTTTAGCGCTATTTTTATTAGGTACAGCTTTCTTTAGGTATAGAGTGAATTGGGATTTCATGTTTAGGCACTAAGTATCGCAGTGATGATTGCGTCAAGGAATAAACTATCCATACACAAAACCAGCGTGGTCTAATGCAAGGGCAGACTCGCCCTTGCATAACTTTTTGGGTTTAAAGCATTGAGAGTCACTAGTTTTATAGTGTTCTTTTAGTAGTATAGGTACAGCAGGATTTATTGTGCACAGAATTATATTATGTATTCTTCATAGCATTGAGATGTGTGTGTTACTTGCGGTGACCCACAATTGCATTCCGTAGAGCCAAACGGCCTTCAACACGTTTATGTAGAATAAGTTTAGTGTAGTTTAGTGTTATATGTAGAAGTTTTTCACTATTCACTGAACACAAAAAACTAAGGCTTTGTTTTGAATATAGATAAAAGTTTCATGTTTATGTGTAGTATTTTGGGAAAACAAGTTGTGGTGTACGCGCCTGCTGGTTTCAGAAGAGTGCGTACGATCCAATAAACAACCATATAGAAGTATAATATGTATTTAAATTCTTCTATTATCGTTTTTATACCATCGATATGGTTACTGGACAAATGAGTAAAATACTATTATTGTGTTAGCAGAGTGGACACCTTTCTATTATTTATTCGTAGATTTGATACAAACATTTGGCTTCAGATCACGTGACTTTACCTGATCTCTTCTTAATTTTATTTAAAATCTTTGATATCGACGCTATGTTTATTGGAAAAGAGCAGCATGTTTTCTTCATATATTCGCATCAATCAATATATATAACATAAAACGCATGCAGCATGTCATGTACATTACCGTCTAGTCTCACTAGCATGATAAGTTTAGCCAACATACCAAATGAGTTATGTAGTTCCGTTTCCGTTCCGTTCTTTTCCCTGGCAGGCAGCCATCTTTAATTGTCAGCCATTACCGATTTGTTCGTCCGCCGGGGTGTGTATGGGTCGCCGTCGTGAATGAAAAATCAACTAAATTTCTAAATTCTCTCTCAACGAGAGGTAAGTTTGCATTATTTTGTTTTATATATGTTTTTGCTTTAAAATAACATTTAAACAACAGTGGTGTTAAATGTTTGCCCCAGATACAAACTACGACGACACCTATCAGACAAGAAAAACTTACATCCTTAAAATGCAGTACAACGGCTTTCACAACCAACATCCTATGTAAGTCTTATCAATTTTAGATAATATTTTTACTTTATATTTGTCATTATCGTCATATGTATCGTCATGCCTATACCCTGTGCTTCCATACAGCCGCCATTTTGTGAAGTGCATTCTTCTCAGCTGTGCGCTTGTGTGTGGTCGTAACCTAAATAGAAAAATCAATACCTACCTAATTCCTATAATGGTTGGAATTGGAATCGAATGTAATTAATTATAGTTTCCTTTGTCAGCACAGCAACTTCCCGTTCGACTTCAATAAGTTTTCTGGAAAAAAGAAAGTAGGAACAGTAAAAAGCTGGGTAGTTACAGTTGCTTATACCTAAAATCAATAATTTATAGATACCTACGGGGATATGTGCCACAACTACCCAGTGTGTCGGTGATAACTGCATACCTACCTATTATTTGACTCCATTTAATTAGAGCGCGCAAACAAATTGCGTTAAAATCATTGATCGCAAAATTATGTTTGTAGCTTGAACTTAACTCCATTTGGTAATACCTTCATAGTTATTAAATTAACATTAGATTTCTCCACTTTCTTCTATTATTAAAATGATTAAAGTTATCTAATTCACATTTTGGAGAGGGCGATTTAACAAGGAACTATAATATTACAATAAAGTGATATGATACTGAATTGGCACATCAATTTTCTTTCAGGCCCCGACCAGACAGGAATGAACAATTCGGTAAAATGCCCTTTTTCAATGGGATGCCGGATTTTGGGGGTCCTAAGAACTTTGGTCCAAGAATCATGGGAAACAAACCTTTCAGACCTAGAAATGATTTCAATGGCATGAGGAATGACTTTAAAAGTGGAAACCAGGGTGATTTTGGTGGACCAAGGGAATACAGGCCTAGGAACAGTTATGACAATCAACTTCAAAAGAAAAATGAATATAATGGAGATAAAGCTGCTGGGGCTAATATGCAATTCTACAATAAGGGTGATTTTGGAGGCCCAAAACAGAATTTCCAAAAGAATAACTTCCCACCTAAACCATTCAATAATCCCAATGGCCAACAGAATTTTGTTCCAAAGAAAATCTTTAATCCCAATGGGCCTCAGCAACCCATGGATTTTAAGGGCCGTAAACTGCAGAGCATGAAAGCCAAACATCCTGGAGATAGCTTAGTTAAGCCCATGTGGGATCTAGGTAACCTTGAGCCTATTGAAAAAGATTTCTATAAGCCACATGCTGATGTAGATGGCCGCACAGAAGAAGAAGTTGAGATGTTTCGTGCAGCCAAAGAAATTTCTGTCACTGGAAATAATGTTCCACGTCCCAACCAAGTATTTGATGAAGGTAACTTCCCTGATCATGTTATGAGTACCATCAAGGAACAGGGTTGGGTAGAGCCCACTGGTATACAAGCTCAAGGATGGCCTATTGCTTTGTCTGGCCGTGATATGGTTGGTATTGCATCTACTGGTTCTGGAAAAACTCTTGCCTACATGCTTCCAGCAGCTGTACACATTGTTCATCAGCAGCGTATCCAGAGAGGGGATGGTCCAATTGCTTTAATCCTTGCTCCTACCAGGGAGTTGGCACAACAGATACAGTCTGTTGCTCAAGCTTATAGTGCACGTGGCTCTATCAGGAACACATGCCTCTTTGGTGGCTCACCTAAAGGGCCTCAGGCTAGAGACTTGGAAAGAGGTGTGGAGATAGTCATTGCAACACCTGGTAGATTGATTGACTTCCTAGAACGGGGCACCACCAATCTGCGTCGTTGTACATATCTGGTACTGGATGAAGCTGACAGAATGTTAGACATGGGCTTCGAACCTCAAATTCGTAAGATTATTGAACAGATTCGACCAGACCGCCAAGTGTTAATGTGGTCTGCTACATGGCCTAAAGAAATACAGGCTTTGGCTGAAGATTTCTTGACTGACTACATCAAGGTCAACATTGGTTCACTTAATCTGTCCGCTAACAACAACATCAAACAAATTATTGAGGTTTGTGAAGAACATGAAAAGGAAGCAAAACTTACTAACTTATTGAAGGAGATTGCATCTGAGAGAGATAACAAAGTTATTGTTTTTGTTGAAACTAAGAAAAAGGTAAAATATTTATAGTACTAGTACTCTGTCTTACATAATAAGATACTGAAAGTTGTAGTTGAATTCTGTAATGCACTGTTCTGGTAGAGCATTTTGCAATGAATTCATGCAGAAAATGTGTAGCCAAGCACATAATGGTGTTTGGCGGCTTTAATTGACTACTGGTTACCATTCTTATTTCTGTATGTAGCTTCACATGTCAGTTACCAACTGGTTAGTGATGATGTAGTGGAAAATGGAAATAAGGTTTAATTAATTAATTTTAGGTGGATGACATTGCACGTGCTGTCCGACGCATGGGACACAAAGCTCTCGCTATTCATGGTGACAAGTCACAGCCAGAGCGTGACGCCGTGCTCACAGAGTTTAGAAATGGCGCTACAACCATTCTGATCGCCACTGACGTAGCTGCTCGTGGGTTAGATGTGGAAGACGTTAAATTTGTCGTCAATTTCGACTATCCTAACTCTTCTGAAGATTACATTCACAGAATTGGTAAATAACATTATGTTTATGCACCTAATTTAATAATCACTATTTGACCAAAAAGCAACATACATTATACCATATATGAATTTCAGGTCGTACTGGGCGCTGCCAGCAGTCTGGAACCGCTTACACTTATTTCACCAGTGGTGATGCTCGGCAAGCTCGTGGCCTGGTAGCTGTTCTGCGTGAGACTGGACAGAATCCTCCCAGCAAACTGAGTGACATGGCTCGTAACAACAACAGCAACACTGGTAATATCATTATAATATAACCCACGTTAAAAATATGCCAAGCCTAATAACAAGAATGTGACATATTTTTAACAGCTACAAGTATGACTTTTTTTTATTATCATGAAGCTGCTTAAATAATAATGATTAAATCATTCTTTATAAGGTCGCAACCGTTGGCAACAACGTAAAGAGAATAACAACAGCAATGGCAGCAACAGTGGTTCTAGCTCCCCACGTCAGTCTAGCAATCAATGGAACAATAAGATGGCAAACTTGAGCCTTGAAGACAATACCAACACTTATCAAAATCGCAGTATGAATCAACCACCACGCTTCAACAATCAGAATCAGAGCAATCAGGGATACAGACCCAATAACTATCAAAAGGCGGTTCCTTTCCCAAGTCCCAATGTCTTCGAGTCCATGGGCAGCTACCAGGGAGGATACAATGGAGGATACCAAAATAACTACAACAACCAGAATGGATATGGTCAACGCCCATACAACAGTATGTATATATTACAAGTAAAATAAATTTCTTACCTGTATCATTTGGCAATGTTAGAAATTACTCACTTAATATTGTTTATTAGGTATTACATTGTGAATAGTTTAATATGATACAGTTGTAATGTAATACAGAATATATTATTATTGTATGGCAAAGGCTTCCATGATCTTTTGACTGCATTTTTCATGGTGCCTTAATGCGATTGGACTGTATTGTTACATTTGATCTATTTTAATGAAAATACATTGACTTGTTTCTAGAGGATAAAAATATAAGACATAAAGCGAATTTTAAAGTCTTGTTAGTGCCATGTATATTTTTCGTAATGCTACTGTATTATTAATAAAATATCACCTGAGAGAATGTTTAATTCTTAACTCATTATTCACTATGGTGATAAGGCATTCTGTGAATGCTCTCACAACAATAAAATCTTTTGCCTTATGTAGTTTTCAGGATGTTATCCTTGATATTTTTTAAGAACCTTAAGGTACTAATAAATTATAATACATAATATTATCTTCCTACTTTCAGATACCCGCAACATGAGCCAGCAGTATCGCAATAACAACACTGCGGGCAACAAGCCCAGCGGATCCGGGTCGTCTTATGGATCGCCGCCGCCGCACTTCGCTACGCCTCCTCATTACCAGATGCATCCCCAAGATATGCTTGGTAAGTCTTGACCAATGATCATTACGAAATACAGAGTTCAAGAATGGAGTTATTTCGGTTTTAGCGTAAACATATACTTTAATTAAAGTTGTTTGTTGATAAAGGCGGCAAGTTCTACGGGGGCGGAGTCGGAGGTGGCGGGCCATGTGCGTATCAAGCCGCTGTGGGTGCAGGAGTGCCCTACCCACACCTTCCTCCTGGCCCACTGCTCTATGCTGCCCCAGTTCAGCAATAGATAACACATCCAGTTCTCGTTTACTAAAATATGCATATTCCAAATATAAATGTGGACCTAGGTAAGAATGTATCATCATTCTCTTATCTGTTCTCTCAATATATCCCCATTACTAGTGTGAGCTATATCATTGTCTTTTATTAATATTAGGAGTATTCAAATTCCCAATATTTGTTCATATAACTAGGGTTGTTATCTTATGATTTTTATTTAATATTTTCATTAGAATAATTTGCTAGATCTGATTGAAGTCTTACAAAATTTACTATGTTGTGGGCATCTCATCATTGTAATTTGACATTTTTATGAATAAGAAAATTACATTTTGTCTTGGATTCTTAAAACTATCTTTACACTGCTGAAACTATTTTGTGAATTCTCTTTCAGATCCTTTTTGATTAATGAATAATGTGTGTTAGGTTTATAAGATGTTAATTTTACTATTTATTGGCCAGGCTGAGGTCTCGGGACTAAGATTATTTGATATCATGTGTTGTATACAATATTCAAGCAGTCAATTACTTAGACACTTGTACAATAATGTACTGTATCAACATCATACTATTTGGACCTATGGCCAATAAGTTAGAAAATTAATTTTAATTAAGATATGTGGAATATTTTGAAGATCCTTGATTCCACAGTTAGGTTAAATCATTATAATAATTGTTAGAGTAGTTTGGTGTTGGTACCCTCCTGTGTAATCGTGGGTGCCTTTCGTTTTCTTTAAAATGTCTGTATAATGTACGAAATGCACGAAACATATAGAAGATGAGTGACATTTTCGAGAAAGAATTTTAATGTCACAGAATTTTATATAAATTATTTTTATTGTTAACTGTTGATATCCAGTGATATATTGGGACATCTTAGTATTAGAAAACGATACTTATAAACGCGTTTAATCGCTTTTGATATCTCATGATAACAATCTGTATTGCCAGATAAAAATGTGAATATTTTTCTTAGTGATGTCAATGACATTTCAAGTCACTGATTTCTATGTTATTTTTTTTATATTAAAGATTAGATCTTATTATATTAAACTTGAACATAAACGCCTAGAGGTATGTCTAATGGCACTATACGAGTTGGGCTACAAATATAACTCATTTTCAAGTTAGGGGGGATGTATATAACATGCATTTAACGTAGGGACATTAGTACTTTGAACTTGATGAATAAATAATTAAACTCAAGGGGTTACTTTAGTAGCAATATAAGTGATTTATTATTTTTATCTTTTGTATGACATGATTATTTCAAATAATTCATCTGGTGGATAACTGGACTTTCTCTGTATGTGAGTTTGGATGAATAATAGATAGGGTTGAGATAGGTACAAATTATTCTGAACCAATGTAATCTGTTGTTCAGAATGTTCAGATAGATACCCATTACAATCCAAAGATTTGGAAAAATCTGTGATATATCATTATTGTAATAGCCTGTCATTTTTTTGGTCAATTGTTAATACTTAAGTGCGCAACAAAGCAGTGTTTTACTAGACAAAAAGATATATTTTTTGACTATATGAACGAATTTCGTGTCTATTTGTGGCATCAAAGCTTGCAAATCGTTCACAAATATATTATAATAGATATAAGGTTTAATAATTTATCTTATTCAATTTAGTTTTCAGTAAACTGTTAGGTGACAAAATTGAACCAGTATAAAGGGGACGTAAAAGTTATTATCTTTGTAACAATCCCGTTTTATAAAACAGTATAATAGCAACGGGGTATATTAAAAACCAATATAGGGGGTGAACAACGTGTTTGTGAGTCTCGCGTGATTTATACTCATTGGAATGCGAGATTTGCTTTGTTATTTATGTACATTATAAGCGAAAGACTGCCGTGAAAGGATGTGTATAAGTATGTGCTAACTTCATCTCAAAGATGAGAAAAAATATCCTGATTGATAGTAGCCAGTCCTTGAACCGATGCGACATAGGTTTTGCTATTTATTGATGAGAAGTTGGGTACGTGTGAAGATGAGCACGGACGGATACGTTAGGACGGCTGGGCTCGTGGTGCGTGCGTTGTTGGTCGGTGAATGGCGTGTCAGAGTATGATCGCGAGTCGCAGGTAGCTCCTGCATATTATTATGTACAAAGTACTGCACCCACCTCTACTAAACAACTGTGATAATAACACTAAGTAGCGTAGCAGGCGATTTATATACTAGTTACGTCCAAGAGAAGGGATGACATCATATCTGACATACTGTATGTGATAATATCAAGGCGTGGTGCACAACCGCGTTTTGACTAAATGTTTTCTGTAAACAAGACTGATTATTTCTTATCTTATTAAATGAATATTTTATACATGTTCCACTTTGACTGAATGAATTAAGATGCGTAGGATTTATTCTCTCTGTGTGTTTTCTCAAAAAGAAATTGTCACTATGTTGGATATGTGTCAAAACGCCTTTCTAAAGTATGGTCACCGAAATGATGATATTCTTATTTGTTTTTTATTCATTGGTTTCCTTTATTTATTGTGATGGAAAATGTTGTTGACAAAATTATGTGGCAGCAGCAGCAGTAAAACAAAACTAGAGTATAATATTGTTGTTTATTTGCAAAATTTTATTTATCAACAGAGGTCTCATAGGCAAACGTACTTTTTTCGTGCTTACTGTTTAAGAGTTTATTTCCAAAAATTGTGAAAAATATACATAGATTTTTAAGTATGTGGCAATGCAGATCTTCAAATATAAAAAATAAAAACTACGAACGACATCGTAAAACGTTTGTATTTATTCAATTTGTAAAGTACATAAATGGAGAGAGAAGCTCCTATTTAAAGCTGTCCCAAAGGGAAGTCTTCTGAATGTTTCTAAGAAGTGCATTTCTTCTATGTAATACAGTATTAAATTCAGAATATTAAATGAATGTATAATTACAACATGCTTTTTTATTATTATACTTAATAAACCAACTAATCCTTTGGGGGGTTACTGCTGTCTTGTGTGTGGGGTAGTAACTGGGAAGTGTTTCAAAAGATTTTCCAGTCGTTACAGCATGGTGGTACGGGGCATTTTGCGAATGCCCTGGCTAGCTACCACCGTCAAGTAGAAAATCTGTCGCCAAGCTCGCTAACGGCGTGTTCCGGTAGGTGTCCTTGAGAATCAGTAATTCTAGGTTAGCCTGAACAAAATCTTCGACCATATCATCACTATCAGGTGAGATAGTGGTTAAAGGCTAGCCTATCAGCTATAAATAAAAAATAATAATAACCGGCCAAGTAAGGACTCCCGCTAAAGTACTCAATCTGTGTTTTTGTAGCTCTGTCCATATGTTATAATGTTTAAGTAATTGTTTTTTTGTATCCATGCTATATTGACACGGTTTTCTGTGAGAACTGAGTGAGCACATTATAAACGATTTATCTTCTGTTTTACCTTTTTACAAAAAGGTATATTGGTTTTACAATTGTTTTCGAGCTTTTACTAATTTATTTGTGTGCGTACTCCCAGCGGCAACATGTTGGAATACATGATTTGAGCTTAGCAGATATTTAGTGTATGAACTGGTGTATGGTTTGTGTGTCCAGCCATTCGTGTGTGTTCGCCCAGCAAAAATTATCGCCTTTTCAAGAATTGAATGATGCAGATAATTAGTGCCTTTAATTGATGTGTCTAGCTGTATATTAAATATGCAAAAAGATAGCTTGAATACTATATTATATAAATATTTTATTATAGTATATATATTATTATATATATATATATATAATACTATATTCATAAGATACTCGCCAAAAACAGCAGAACTTTTTCGTCAAAACGGCCGCACGAAGAAAAGAAGTATACCAATAATTAGAGTATACCGAGATGTAAATGTGTGTGTTTAAGTATTGACGTCTTCTATAAAATTGTAATTCATCACTGCTCTATTAACAACAATTTCCGCAGCATTATGTACGCGACACAACGATGTTTTTGGTATTTTTTCGCCATTTGGGTCATTATCAAAATTTTTATACGGATCCCTAACTTTTAGAAAATATATATGCTATGTTTATCAGGCATAACGTATGGGCGCGCCAGGGAGGGTATTGATTGAACTCGGGCGCGCTACATGAGCTAGAGTTAACTCCGTCACCTGATGGTAGGTGATAATGTAGATGAAGATGAATTGATGACAGAATTAGTTGCTTTCAAGAATGAAACGCTCTGTAACCAAGTTATATAGTGAAAGATTTTTTTCAAATCGGTCTAGTTTCAGAGCCTATTCAATGCAAACAATCAAATCTCTTTATTATTTTAGTTCAGATTATTATATATCCCACATAATAGTGACACCTAGCGGATTGTCAGTGAATCTCCTCAGCATCAGAGTGCTCAGGTGGTGACTAGTTGCTTTGCTAGGACTGTCTATTACTAAGGAATGGGTAGATGTCGCCACTAGTCAACATTGTTTTTTTTTTCAGGCATTTTCAGTAAATCATGAAATCGTGCTACCTCTTTATCTTATTTTGCCTAGAATGAGACCATTTGACTAAGGTAAGAGGGTGGATTGAAAAGTTCGCGGCCTCAGCAAGAAAACTATTTGTAATATAAACAAAAGTAATTTTATTTTTCCACGTAATCTCCACTTAACTCAATGCACTTCTTCCATCTGGTTTCCAATGCCTGTATGCCAGTCATAAAAAAAGTTTCTTCAAGGCCTTCAAAAAAGTCACCCACTGCAGCTTCGACCTCATTTGATGAAAATTGTTGACCTCCAAGGTGTTTTTTTAGGTTTGGGAATAAATGAAAGTCTGAAGGTGCCAAATCAAGGGAATAGGCGGGATGCGACAGTACTTCAAAGCCACAATCGCGAATTTGAGCCATAGATTCAACAGACGTGTGAACGCGTGCATTATCCTGATGAAACAACACTTTCTTGCTGAGTAATCCTGGCCTTTTCGCTTTAATTGTTTCACGCAAACGACGTAAAAGTATGCAGTAATAAGCCGAGTTTATAGTTTCACCTATTGCAAGGTAGTCCACCATGATGACGCCATCACCTTGCCAGTTGACAAAATTGCTTTGGCTTTTTTTGGAGTCGGTTCATCAGGTTTTTTCCACTGCTTGGATTGCTGTTTTGACTCTGGGGTGTAGTGGTGTAGGTACCCAGGTTTCATCCATTGTCACAAATCTGGCCAAAAAATCTTGTGGATCAGCCTCAAACATTTCCAAACAGTCGCGAGAAATCGTGAGCCGTATTCGTTTTTGTTCAACTGAAAGCAATCTGGGTACCCACGGCGCAGAAACCTTAGAAAATCCAAGTTCATTGACTATGATGTTTTGTGTTCGTTCATACGAGATGCCAATAGAGTCTGTAATCTCCCTGATGGTCAATCTCCGATCTGCCAATATCAGATCACAGATTTTCCCGATGTTTTCTTTAGTCGTAGACGTCGTAGGCCGGCCAGAGCGAGGGTCATCTTCAATACTCTCGTCCGCGTTTAAATTCAGCAACCCACTTTTTCACAGTCGTATACGACGGAGCAGATTCCCCCAATGTTGTTGACATGTCTTCGTGAATCTCTTTTGGAGTTAGTTTTTTTTTAAATAGGTATTTGATGACCGCACCTTGCTCAATTTTCTCCATTCTTTAAAAATGCTGCACTAGGCTCACAAAATTCAGTCTAATTTAAAAACTGATAATGCTATTGCGATAAAATTTTACAATGTGACAACCAGAGAGTAAGCAAATCGAATGAGGTCAGTTACATTAAAATAGTTCAAGTAGGTATTTATGTGTAAGGCCGCGAACTTTTCAATCCACCCTCGTACTAATACTCATGGGGATACTCTATTACACTGCCTTCTTTGCATAGGCATCGTTTGGTGGTGTTGGCATGGAAGTAATAAGTACTACATACCTAGTACTTATTACTTCCATGGGTGTTGCTTATGAGCTTGGTCTTTGACATGTTCATAATATGTGACTCAACCTTCAATCAAGACTTACCTTTCTTAAATCTTCAAGCATTTGCCCTAGTTCAGAGGCTGAGGAAGAGAAAAGAACAATGTCGACCAGGAAAAGAAAGTTGTTCAGCTTGTTTTCTTCGACGTATACGCGTGTTTCCTCATGTACCTATGCCTTCGCTGCCAGCCCCCTGTTTTCTGAAAACTTATTCCACCGTTGCGTTGCATTAAAAATTATTGGTGACGGTAGTATTTATGTAAACAAAATATTATCATAAATTATAAAAATTGAATTTAATTCATCAATGCCTAAACTCGTGTGCGTATACGTAACGAGATATACTATGGGGGTTGCGCCCTCGTGGGCAAAAACTACAAGTAGATACCACCGGCACATGAATAAAGAACCGTATATTTATTCATGTGCCACCGGTTCGCGTGAGTGAAAAGGTCTGTAGTTCAGTAGTTCTCGTCATAGAAACGAACATGTTCTGTACGGAAAATTTTCCAGTTTAACTAAGTATAACTAGATGGCAGTTACCGCTCGGTGCTGTAATCTACCATCAGTTCAGACTTCAGACAGTAGACAGATAGTAAATAAACTGTGTCTTGTTTGTTTCTACAATAGTCGATAGATGGCGTGAATTCTAATCTAACCAGTCATGCTCGACTTCTGGGTTGAATGCCTGATAATGGCAATTTGACGTGAATTTTTTTGGTAATTCTGATGATAGCTCGTTTAAAAGTATTTAGTTGTGTTTTATATGTTGATTTTTATAGAAACCTTGTGGCTCGTGTGTAAAAGTTGCTAATAAAGAACAGATTAACACTCATTCTTGTTTTGAATGGAAATTGTAACAAAATAACGAGGTCAAATTTGGCGATGATGGCTGAACTATTTGGTATGTTTCTTGTTTACGAAGCTATTTATTATTAGGTTTATTTATTTCAACCTCATGTACTGAATAATGGTAAGTGCTACATTATGTGAATTTCTTTATGATTCAGATTTGCACAAACATAACCTAACTTTTACGCAGCAATAATAATTTCTAGACAAGACGGCCTTGAATCTAATCTTGTGTCAATGTCATTTGTACCTATATCAATAATAATTTGTTCTGCGGATCTAATTTAAAATTTTGCTTCCATACCTTCATATGGAGTATCATATTATCTTTGACTGAGTAAGTATACCTACCTACTTACCTTAGGTGTATGTACCTGGTCCTGAATACTAGATCAGTAAGTAGGTAAGGCATTTGTGTATGTATGTACTAGCATGCGAAACAGTAAAGATGTGTAGGTACTATGTTTTTATTTATTATAGGTAAAATTTATTTAATAATTTTTATTCCTAAAAGGTTTTTAGGCTCGTCTTTAGCCTATAGCTCTACCTTCATTATTTTTTTTGCAGATAGATAGGTACTTAGTTATTTTAAATAATCACACGAAATTTTACCTTCCGGAATTCAATAGTCTTTGAGAAATAAACTGTTGAAGTTTTAATTTTAATCTTGATTATTTGTGTATTTCGCACTTCTGCTAAGTAACCTACCTAGGTAGGTAGGTAAATGGCATAGCTGGGTTTCAAAATACCTACTCGTCTGACTGTTCCTGACCGCGAATTATTCAGGTAGCTTAGATTCTGTCGAATGGTGTTCCGGTCTTTAATTTTGAGTTACAAAATAGCACAATTTCGCGAGAAAGAAAAACTTATACCTATAATTATATTGATAAAACTTGAAAAGAGACATTTTCACGTTTAGGATAACATAGCAATAATAAAACAATTTTAATATACCTAATAAGCAAGCTCGCTTAGGTACCTACCTATTTTCTGACCCATGTGCTTTTATCATATTTGTTATTGAAAAACTGACCTTATATTATCAGTTATTAAGGTATGTTTTTATACCTTTCTCTGTAAACATTGCACATTTACGCATTGGGATTTTTTATTTATTTATAGGTAGCTTCCTTTGACCACTGTCTCAACTGACAGCGCCGGCGTTACAGGGATGCTCGATCCAGGTGCTTTGTATCGATATTCTGGATCGCAATGTATCAATTATTCGATTCCATTGATTCGATACGATTTTTTGTAGTATCGTATCCAGTAATAAAAAGTCAAAAGTCTTTGATAGCATCAAAATTATTTTAGTACAGAAACATTTTTTTTACGTTGTCCAATCTTTGTAGGGTAGGTATGTAAATAATAATAATTTTGATCTAAGATTTTTTTACCTGTTATATTTCAACTCTCTGATTTTGATAGCTGCTCTGGATCTCGGCGATTTGAAGTCGTAACTTACCTGTCGATCGTCCACTGCTGAACACAGCCTCCCCTATTAAGGGGGTATTTGCCATAATCCCCACGCTCGGCAGGCGTCCTGGGGATCGCAGTTTAAGTTGGCAGTTCTTTAGAAGGCGCTGCTGCCCACTGCATCGATCCACATAAGTATCGGATCGGATCGAACATCCCTATAACAGAGTGTGCGGTGTCTTAGGGGGCGCCGACTGGCGACACCTCCAAAAAGCTTGCGTCGCTCGCGCCATTCTCAAAGACCGTGTCCCCTTGTAATGGCCCTCTCGAGTATTGCGGACCGCATACATTTTCAGTCGGTTAAAATTAAAATCCATGTTAAAAATAAAAAAAAATAAAGAAAATTATGACGTCCCATTCAACTCTTAGAACAGTAGATAATCGTCATGTAGGCGCCATATGAATTATTACATACTGTGTCTAAATGAGTGTTACGGGCAGAATCTGAGTCACTTTGGAACCCCACTCGTAATTAGTCGCCTTGGTTATAACAGGTTACTATGGAGATTAGTCGGAGATGTGGAAAATAAGAGTTGGAGCTCGGCCATCGGCCTCACAAATTACTGAAGCAGCTCGGCCTGCGGCCTCGCTTGGCTCTTGCCCTAGGAGCTCGAGCACCATCCGCTCGGCCTGCAGCCTCGCAGGCAATAGCTCTGCCTTTAGCGTCGCCGAAAACTTACCCTTCAGGTTCTCTACATTATTTAGAGGACAATAACTCCAAATTCAGTTTAAAATTCTATAGAAACTTTCCCATCATTCTAAATATACGGAAAATACTCCAGAATTTACGAGTAGAATTATATGTGCTCGTTTGATAGGTGCTATTTGACTGCTCTCCTGATTATCTGTGAAAAATGTTTAAAATTTGTTTATAAATACCATAAACTCTCTTAGAACCGCCGAAAAATTAAGTAAAATACCTTCTAATAAACTACGAAGATTTAGAGGAGGTCGTAGGACAAATCCAAAATGGCGGGTTCAACGTGGTCACCATACCAAAGTATTTCTACCCCACTAAAGCTTGGCTACCCTGCGAGTACAGTATTCCATTTTGATCGCATGCCTTCTAGAGGGCGCGCCAGGGTATTGATTGAACTCGGGCGGTACATGAGCTAGAGTCAACTCCGTCACCTGATGGTAGGTGATGAAGATGAATTGGTGACAGAATTACTGGCTCTCAAGAATGAAACGCCCTGTAACCAAGTTATAATGGCTGCCATCCTTTTTCTTCCGCCGGGAAAACGCCTTACGCGTACCACGCGGCTTCGTTTGGGTCTGAACCTTAATAATCTGACCTCCCACAGAGATGGTTGCTCCTCGTGGGGGGCCTCTGCGTCGACCATGAAATAGTAGGGCTTCCGTCTTCGTCAAAGAGACCCGCAAGCCTAGATGGGCAATCCGGTCTACCATGGCTGCCATCCTAAGACAACATACCGGGACCGACGACTTAAGGTGCACTACGAAGCATGGAAGCGCTCAGCAGTAATGCAGTAGTGATCACCCATCAAAGTCATGTCCGCAGTGGACGATGCTTAAAAAAGTTAGTTGTTTGTTTAAGAACGACAAGCGCGTAACAGACATAAGACATGTCTGTTTTTGGTACTTATAATTTTTCTTCTACTTTCCGGCTGTATATTTGATTGGCGGTCACAGCACAGATTACATAGTCACAAACTAAGAGTGATAAAATCCTTTTTGCAACAAACAGGCAAAAACAAACTCGGCCGTTAAAATTTTAAAATGCCTAATCACAATGTAGTTTCCGGCCGCCTGAAATACCTTAGAGTACAAAATTGTACATAATTATTTTACAATGTTGTATACAATAATGTTGTATGCATTTTTTACAATGTTAACAATTTTGGGGGCGTATTCAGAAAACAAATTTGGTAGTTCAAGCGGACTTTGACCGAGGTATCGTTTGATGCAGCATTGTGCGTGTTTGTCTCTGAGTCGGTAGAGAAATTCTAATTACACTTTCCACATCCATAATTACCATGAAGGAGTCAAGAAACCAGATGACGGTCTCACTGAGGATGCCCGTCTTCTCACTCGAAGTGTACATTGTGAACCACTGTATTGTAAAATCCGTGGCCTCCATTTCTGGCCCTTATTCCATTCCACCGCGATGACGTCTGTTTTCGGCGTCTTGGTGGTTATGGTAGACGGTCAGTTCTATGGATTCTCCGTTCTATAGATTATTTTGGACCTTGGCATCCCATGGAAACTGAAGTAGCAGCAAGCTTTACGCAGATGCTATCTTGTTATAAATATATATAACTCAAAGGTGACTAACTGACTGACATAGGGATCTATCAACGCACCGCCCAAACCACTGGACGGATCGGGCTGAAATTTGGCATGCAGGTAGATGTTATGACGTAGGCATCCGCTAAGAAAGGATTTTAATTAATTTTACCCCCAAGGATAAAACTCCCAAGGGGATAAAATAGGGGATGAAATTTTGTATGAAACTTTGTCAATTTTAAACCGATCGGGCTGCTAAGACTTTGCATGCAAAGCTACTATGACGTAGGCATCCCCTAAGAAAGTATTTTGAGATGCAGGCTATATATAAGATTAGTAACTTTCAGTTTAAATTATACGAATTTCTGTATGCTAGCGCAATCTACATTGAGTTATTTTGGAGAGAACTTTGAATTAACCATTTTTGTGCATGTGAATACATAATATATCTAGCGGCTTATATTTGTCGAATTTTTATTAATTAGGTATAGTTTTTGCGGCTTTACGTTTGTTACTCCTTACGCTAAACGGCTGAATCAGTTTGAATTAAACTGGGAATATACACTCGAGAGCAATGAATCCGGGTCACTTAAAGAATCCTAAAAATCTCGGAAACTAAAAATGCTAGGTTAATGCAATAAATTGTATTTAATAGACAATGTAATACTCCTTAAATGAAGGTATTAAAACTTCTTAGTTATTGTAAAGTTATATCATAAAAAAATCAAATTTGAAAAAGGGCCACTTTCGACGATGGAACTACGAAATTACAGCATTTGGTTTTGCTTTTGTTTGTAATCTGTCATTTATGTGGGTACATAAACCATGTTGATAGTGCTCTATATTCATTATTCAAGCTGAAATTATGTCGCTTACGCCTGAAGAATGCACCAGAATACTTACAATGCTGGAAACCGGCCGGAGTCAGCGCGATACAGCCAGGACTGTCGGTGTGTCGCTGTCAACAGTACAAAGAGTTCTCCGACGTTACGAAGAAACTGGTTCTAACCTACGCAGACCAGGAACGGGCAGGACCAGGTGTACCACAGCACGAGAAGACCGATACTTGGTGAACACCATGCTTCGAAATCGCTTTCTCACAGGAACTGAACTCACCAATCAGTTTCGACGCCTCGGAGGAAGTAACCCAAGTGCATGGACAGTAAGACGTCGGCTTGCTGAATCTAACTTAAAACCCCTTAGACCTGCAAACGGCCCTAAACTGGAGCGTGGGCATCGTATTTCGAGACTAAGATATGCCCAGAGCCACGTAAATTGGAGTATTGAAGATTGGTCAAAAGTTATGTTCTCCGACGAATCAAAATTTATGCTCTACAAGCACGATGGAAGACACAGAGTGTATCGAAGACCAGGGGAAAGATTCAAGCAAGCATGCATCGAAGAAAAAGTAGCCTACGGTGGTGGGTCTGTACTTGTGTGGGCCGGAATTTCTTCTGAAAGTCGCACAGAGCTGGTGATCATAGAAAACGGCTCTTTAACTAGCGTAAGATATGTGGAAGAAATCCTCAATGATCACGTTGGTCCATTTATGGTCAATTTAGGTGAGGATGCTATATTTATGCATGACAATGCCCGACCTCATACAGGTAGGATTGTGAATGACTACCTTCAAGAGATGAACATTACTCGTATGGAGTGGCCAGCGCGCAGCCCGGATATCAACCCGATCGAGCATGCTTGGGACGAGCTAGGCAGATGCGTAAAACAACGAAACCCTCCCCCAATCACGCTTCGTGAGCTCAAAATTGCTCTCACAGAGAAATGGGAGAATATTCCCCAAAATCGTATAAGAAACTTGGTGTACAGCATGCCAAACCGCGTAAACGCAGTAATGGAAGCACGAGGAGGCAATACGAAGTATTAAAATTCAAGAAAATCGTAATAAAGTTCAAAAATTTCATGTTTCCTATTTTTGTTTTAAGGAGAGATCAGCAGTTTTTTTCTTTATGTAATTTTGTGTTAATAAAATGTATGGTGACTCATATTTTTTTTACTTTCATTTAAGGAGTATTACATTGTCTATTAAATACAATTTATTGCATTAACCTATCATTTTTAGTTTCCGAGATTTTTAACATTCTTTAAGTGACCCGGATTCATTGCTCTCGAGTGTAGATAGTTTGGATCCTGGATACATAATGATCAATGAACATAGGCATACTTGTCATAATTATCATCATCACTTTTCATCACGCGGCGCGGCTGTAACCGGGGGCGCGCTGAGTTTCCAATTTGTATATGAGCCCTTTAATAATACCTATAAAAATTAAAAGCAATACTATAATATTTCTTTCTTTAAGCTTACCTCACGTATATTTTACGAAATAACAATTTCACCAGCATTGTTTACCCTCTCAAATGTTAAAATAGTTTTTCTTAAATGTTTTGAAAATTGCATTGCGATATTGTGTTTTGGTTTTTAACATTTGACACAAAGTCACAGAAGTGTTTACGTTTCTAACACTCCTTTTTCCTTTTCGAGCAAGAGACGGTGATATACGGACAAAAACATGCAGACAGGAGAGGCGTTAGATGGGCTAAATTTTTTTCGGAACCTAAGGGCCCGTTTCAGAACGTCCTAATAAAGTTTCGGTTTGCATGCATTCAACACATAAAATGACGGAATGATAAAAATGACAGTTGACATGCAGCGCGTTTCAAGCTTTAACCGATGGATAGGCTAAATCGATGACTGTGAAACGCAAAGACAGTGTTTTATTTATTAAATATGTTCTGGGTAGTAAAACCGGAACTTACTCGAACATTTTGAACCAGGCACTAAATGTAATAAACATGATGATAATAGCTAGAAGACAACTAATTAGCAACTCTTCTAGTCAAGTTTGTTTTAGATTTTTGAAGCGTTCGGAGCGGTGCTTCCTTAGGCGTTTATGACCGATCAACTATTAAAAAATGTTCGCTGCGATTGCGATGTCGAAATGATTTGATACTGTTAAGTGTATATGAAATAAGAATATTAATTGTATAAATTAATTGTATGCAAGATGCTACAAACGCTTGGACTTTAGCCTGTCCAGGTGAAAGCCTTCCTAACAAACTCCATTCGCAGAGACATTGGGATGAGCCTATAAATAAAAAGATCTCTACTGACCTTTTAAATAACACAGTTTCTCCAGTAGATCGGGCTCGTCTTCTTGCCTCTGCGGAGCGAGAATCAGGTTTCTGGCTTCAGGCTTTACCTTCTGCCAACATTGGGACGCTACTGGACAATAAGTCGTTTGCCCTTTCTATCAGCCTGCGAATTGGGTCAAACACAGTCGAACCACATAACTGCTTCTGCGGAGTTCCAGTAGATCGCCAAGGACACCACGGCCTCTCCTGCCGTCGAAGTGCTGGCCGCCTTTCTCGCCACGCCTCTTTAAATGATGTCATCCGCAGGGCTCTTGCTACCGTAAACGTGCCGGCTATTCTTGAGCCGAACGGTATCGCACGTGACGATGGCAAGAGACCTGACGGAATGACCTTAACTACCTGGAGTCGTGGAAGGCCGCTAGTTTGGGATGCCACTTGCGTTGACACGCTTGCGGTGTCTCATTTACCATCCACCTCCAAGACGGCGGGAGCAGCGGCAGTGGCAGCAGAAGGCTCCAAAGGGCGAAAATACGAGAGTCTCGGCGATAGTTATATATTTCTGCCTTTTGGAGTAGAAACATTAGGTCCGTGGGGTCCAAGCGCATGGACTTTATATAAAGATTTATCAAAACGGCTGATAGAAAAGACAAACGACCAAAGGGCTGGCGCTTACCTCGGCCAGAGAATAAGTCTTGCCATACAACGGGGTAATGCTGCCAGCCTTTTAGGTACTCTACCCGTGGACAGTGACCTGAGCTCTGTTTTCTACTTATGATTGCCTCCTGGTAGAAAACAGAGCTCAGAATTTTTAAGTGTAATATTTTTAGGTCATAAGTAGATATAGTTAAATTATTTATTTATCTAGACAGAATAATGATAAATAATATTAATTAATCCCCATATTTATTAGACATTAAACCGCTACATGCAATACATTTTCAAAACAAATGCGATCACGAATTCCGACTCTGTAGATCTCAGAATAACTAATAGTACTACCCAGAGTCCCATTATAAGTTAATGGTACTTTTTAGAATATATGTAGGAAGTCAGTTTTGAAAAGAATGGCCCCAAGTTTCTCGCCCGTTCTTCTCGAAGTGGCTCTATAGTGTTTTTGTTGAACGCGGCAGAATATTTTTAAAGTTAATTGATCTACTCAAGTGGTAGGAGTGATAGGCGTCCTAGGAAGAAGGTGCGTAAATGTTTAACAACGTCTACTCCATTAATTAAGCCACCGAGCAGGCGTGTTTTGTTTACACTGCTGTGTCTGACAAGTTTACTAGTCAAAATTGAACACCGAGCACCTTACAGTGTCAGCTTCAGCAACTGTCTTTGAGAGAACTGTAGTTGAGAGTTCATTTTCTGAGGTTTCTTTGGCCTATGTGACATATTCGATCACAGCATCAATTTTTAAACAGTGTGACGGTCAAAAGCTATCCTATAAGCATTAAAAAAGGCCCATGACGTGAGCCATGATTACTAATAGTAGGTGATAAATGCAATGCATTTGCATTACATTTATCACCTACTTACCTACCTACCTACGTGACCTAGAATGGCCTGTATTTGTAATAGGCTGGGGCAGTGGGTGCTACCACTTGTGATAGTTTCAGTTACCTACATATTATATGATATGCATCACACTCAACTATAAACAGTGCTGAACTGAGTGCAGATCTCTATTCACTTAACATCTGACTTTTTTTTAAATATTATTGTGAAGGAACAAGCTCGAGGCCCACCTGATGTTAAGCGGACTAACCTCTGCCTATAACAGTCACGAATTGCACTGCGCCCGTCACATTGAAACATAGTGCCTGTAATTTCACTGGCTCTCAAGGACTGCTGCCGGAACACACCGTTAGGTGCTTGGCGACAGATTTTCTACTTGAGGGTGGTCGCTAGCCAGGCGGGCATTCGCAAAATGTCCTTCCACTATGCGGTGACGCTCAAGCCCGCGGCGGGATTTGAAACATGGACCTGCTGCGCGGCAGTCCAAAGCCAATGCCACTGAGCCATCACTGCTTCAAAAAACTCTGATGATATCGCCGATTCCTCCCCGAGGTTCTGCAACCAAATTCAATAGTAACAATAACGTAATGAGATAGAAGAATGTCAAATGAAGCATAAATCCTTTCATAAGTTATTTTCTTTCGTTCAGGAACAGCGTGCACGCCGGATGACGACAAAGGGCAGCAGCAACTAGATTAACCCACACAAGCTTGTCACCGGGCCGGGCATTACGAAATCTATCGACACGAGGTAAGTAGGTTGATTCCGTTTTATATTAGATATACATCTCTTGTATAGTAGTATAGTCCCAGAACTAAAAGGATCCGGAACTAAGGAATAGCGAACTGCCGCCTTGTCACAGCGAAGGAGCTGTCCAATAAGACTCAGCATCTCATGATGCTGAGATTGTGTTCATACACAATGACATCATAAATGACTAAGCCGAAATGTAAAACATGCAGGTTACATTTGCTACAACTTGTCATATAATTATAAGATATACCTACCCATGCAATTATTTATTCAAGCCTAAGTTCACCATCACTGGTTCAAGTTTAATCTCCGTCAAGTCCAAAATAAACCCTTTGGGTTAAGTTTGATTTTTGAATAAAAACTATAACTCGTCGAATTAACCACAGTTTAATTTGGCTTGATTTCTCAGACACTTGTCAAATCGTCAAATTATATAATCGTCAAATCTTTATTTGTCAAATTATAGACACGACAAATCCTCGATTTGTCAAACCAGAAACTGAACCAAACCTAGATTTGTCAAATACTTGATTAGTCAAGTTCTTAAATGTACTTATTCTTTATTCGTCAAGAATAATTGAATTGATGAATCGCGAAAATGACAAATCAGCAGCGCAAGTACCGAACTTACCGATCGCTAAATTTGACATTTAAAATCGTCTAAATTCGATAAAACGGGTTGTATCGATGTTTGCAAGTATGAAACCTACTTAAACGATCGGTAATTAAATTCGGTAAACATCGTTAAAATTTAACGAATTTTGACGATAACCCTAGCATGGAACTTTATGATGACGTCTGAGATCGTCTATTTTGTAGATTTTAACGATTGTTTTGTCAGGTTTAATAGAAGTTCGATATAAACGAGACAAATTTTAAAATAAACTTTTGGGCTCCTTTTGTTATTGAAAAAAGAGCGGTGCTGTGTAAATTCTGCAGGCAAGATGATGATGCTAACAACCCTACCTATCGGATTTTCGGAAGAGTGCTTCAAGAATCTATTTCGAATATCGAAAGATATTGTACTCGCTCTTCGTGCAAGGCTTTGAGAACGATATTAGAAGGATTCGATCTCACGGTCTTATCCGTACACATTACACAAACTAAATACCTAAGTAGGTATATTACTTATTAAATACAATTATTGTTTTGGTCTATTTTAAATTTCTTTAAAGGAATAGTATAGGCAGATGCTTAACTACTACTCTATTTAACTGTATTTCTGAACTATCGTGTAGGTAAATTTTCCTTTTTATATCTTTTAATTTTGTTATTTAGGAAAATAACATTAATAAATATATTTTCACTGGCACTTACATCGTGTTTGTTTATTTGTTTTGCAGCGGGCAGAATAATTTTAAGATGTTTTATTGGTTTACGAATAGGTACGCTACACAAAAATAATAACGATTATTAAAAACCAAATTTAAGAAACTATGTGTATCTGGAAGATAGCTGCAGTCAGCTGTCATAACCATTTTTTTCTCTTTGATTTAACTTTAACCCGATACTGAGAAATTTTATAATTTAGTTACAATTTTCTTTAAATTTTTGTATTCAATAAAAACATACTGTAATTATCTGTCTTATTTAAAAAAATGCTTTCATTGTAAGTAATTATTTTCAGAAAAACTCATATCCTCAATGAATGAACAGATTTAATAATCTGTGCAAAACAGTCTAATTTCGAAGTTGTCATTTCATAATAATCGTCATATGGTCCACAATTTCACGATCGTAAGACGTCGATAAGAGTTGTCGACAACAGTACCATACTTGCAATAGACGAAACGATTCGTCAAATTTAGCGATCATAGCGATTCGATAAATTAACGAGCCATACTACGGTACTTGCACTGCAGGCTTTTGACCTACAAAGTATGTGATTAATAAAGGATTTGACGAATTGCGAAATTGACAAATTAAGCTTTTGACTTTTACAGCATATGACCAAACAAGGATTTGACGAGTGTCTGCGAAATCTTAATGTTTTCTTATAAAAGTGCCTTATATCTTTCGTATCGTATTAGCCACTGTCGTCGGTTCGATAAAGCTCAACCTATTATAGTATAGCATAGTAAACTAACCGTAAAGCTCACAGTCGTTGAAGAAGGCTGTTCCCTATTTACTAATCGATGGCATTGCTGCTTTTACATGGCACGCAGCCTTGAACAATACGGCATTCGATGGGTAGGTAGGTATAAGTGTTTACAAACAACGCGACGTGACGGACCAGCAATGCCACTGTGAATGCCACATGCCACACGCACACAGCTTCTGACTGTCACAAACATGCATCATGCATTCACCGTGAAAAACGACCTCGATATTTTATATAACGGTTGCGACTCTACTACTGTCGCTCGTTTGTATAGGTAGTATTGGTACCAAACCCCAAACTGAGCATCATTGTTTTGATTCTTAAAATATTCCGGGTGGGTTGAAATCCAGAATAATCGTAAGAATACCAATAACGGCCAGTAACATCATAACTTCAGATAGTTTACGCAATGCAGGGCTTTGTGGACATGGGGTATCAGGCGCGGGACGAATGCTCATTTCATTACTCTACTCGTATATATGGAATCCTAATGAACAATAGAAAGGAGTTAAGGGTGGGTATACGAGTATATGGGTGATGGTGTCTAGGTAGGGGTAATTAGGGTGAAAGTAAGAGTGTGGATAATTGTAACTTAAAATCAAAGTTAGACGTAGATATCGATCAATGTTCAGATTCTGTGAATTAAAATGTTAATATGAATGTTATCAGTACTAATCAGTATCAGTACTAATATTATAAATGCGAAAGTAACTCTGTCTGTCTGTCTGTCTGTCTGTCTGTTACGCTTTCACGCCAAAACTACTGGACCGATTTGAATGAAATTTGGTATGGACATAGTTTGAGACCCGGTAAAAACATAGGATAGTTTTTATCCGACTGCGCAAAAAGAGGTTAATGTTTTCGCGCGATAACCGACATACGCGCGGGCGGAGCCGCGCCCGGAAAGCTAGTATTATAAATGAGAAAGTAACTCTGTCTGTCTGTTACGCTTTCACGCCAAAACTACTGGACCGATTTGAATGAAATTTGGTATGGAAATAGTTTAAGACCCGAGCAAAAACATAGGATAGTTTTTATCCAACTGCGCAAAAAGAGGCTAATGTTTTTGCGCGATAACCGACATACGCGCGGGCGGAGCCGCGCCCGGAAAGCTAGTATTATATAAAGTGATTTTTGCACCATGTTGTTAACCGTAGTTTGCGTTAATTTCATTCATCGTGAAAGCATCAACGTACCCACTTTTGGCTTTGGCCTTTCTACAACACCCACTAACCACAATATAAACAGTTGATCTAATAAAGTATATATGTCATTTCTCATTAAAACGACACAAATAGGTTACATTACATGGCTGCTTTAGATGTCCTGATAATTCACAGTCACACAGCTTTCTACGTTACGCAACGGTCATATTTTGTCTGGCTTTGAAACAAATAAGTTTCGTAACTAGACGAAGCCTGTTTGTAAACAACTCGTAGGTTGGGTACAAAAACAAACGCCTATCGCCAGTCACCACCACCGCCCCCATCCCAAAGACGGCCGAAGGTCTTTGTAAAGTCGGATCTTGTCTTTATGTTTGATGGATAAGTCTTTTTTGAACTTATGTAATATTATGGGTATACAGTTTTTAAACTTTTCTAATTTATTAGTAGCATTAAAAAGTATCTACGTCTGTATACATAAATATTACTATTAAAACGATAGGTTTATGTCTAGGCAGTTATCTGGTATACGATTGTATTACATACAAAAATTTCAAAAATTATAGATATAAAAACATAAAAAAGTAGTTATTGTGACATTTTGTAGATATTGATGTCCTCTATAAAATTTTAGTACATAACTTTGCTCTATTATCAACAATTTCCTCAGCATACGCGATATAACGATGTTTTTTGGTATATTTTTCGCACTTTGGGTTACGTTATCGAAGTTTTCATACGGATCCCTTACTTTTGGAAAATCCCTATAGCATATGTTTATCAGAGATAATGTAGGATTCTAATGCTGAAATTTTTTTCAAATCGGTCCAGCAGTTTCAGAGCCTTATTCAATGCACACAATCAAATCTTTCCTCTTTATTATATTAGTTTAGATAAATAATTACACGTCACACTTTGACATGTTTTTTTACAAACTGCTAATTTGAAGATATAAGGTGGCCAACAGCAGTCCCTTCTTGATGTTTCTTAACCTTTTTGGTGGAACACGGCAGCTAGTGCACCTCAGGGTGGCGTCTTATCTCTACTTCTTTTCGCTCTATTTTTTATTATTTCAATTTCTACAAATATATCTTACCTACCACCAGTTCGCAGATGATCTGCAATTATAGTCAAGCATGCTTTCTTATCAATTATCCAAGTTGAAGAATAGAGATCCGGCTCAAATATCAGAATGGAGTAAAGTTTATACGGCCTCAATGTAAACGCTACGAAAATGCAAATCGTACACACACAACCGTAGTGTTCTCACGGCATTTTCTGCCTCTAACTGCCATTATGTGGAACCAGCTGCTATGTGAAGTATTTCCGAACCGGTACGACTGAAGAGCTTTCAAGAAGAAAGCATATTGCTATATAAGGTATATCATATCCTCAAAGGCCGGCAAAGGTCCGAGGGTGACGGTGATCACCTACTACCAGGTGCCACGCCTGCTGTTTTACCCTCCAATCCCATTAAAAATGCTATCATGCATCATCAATTCTTCATATAAGCTATCAACAAAGAAAGAATAATCGGTTCATAATCATAACCTATACGCAGCTAACTACATAATGTATCTGACATACATTAAAAATAAGCATTAAATTAAAAGCCTCATAAAATTTTTGAAGTTGAAAAGAAAATGTTAACTTAGTTAAAACATTTCTAAGGTAAAAAAATAAACTCATAATTCTAAAAGTTATCGGTGTCATGCTAATAATGCCTGGATCCGGCTTATATAATTATTTATATTTTTTTCTTTGTATCAATTTAACCTTTATATCATAAATCTCAGAAACAAGGTCAAGTTCCAGACCTCAACCGTAATACCTAGAACCCGAGATTCTTGGAAGTTATTTACAGATAGGGAAATCCGTAACCGCTCCGCTGTGTAAAATATAAACAAAATATAGGTATGTAAATATTAAGTGCTCATATAAAATTTGCTAACAATCTATTGCTGAAATCAACTCATTTACTTATCAGTTTCCTACCGCACCGCGCGGCCGCAGAAAAGATAACCACGTATGCCATTCTCAGGGAAATCCCCGGGATATCCCTAGTTTCAGTTATTGCTACATACTAGTATACTTTGCAACATAATGTGGAATGTTCACGAAGCAGGAAAATATCTACAAAGTTACAAACAACGAGTTGTATGATAGAAAAGAGAGTGACATCCGTGACTCACTGGCTCAACGGAATGCGAGCGAATTGCGTAAGTTGTTTTTGACTGGAAGGCGAAGCGTAATACTTATTGCTTCATGCACTGTACTTATGTTGTTTTACTTTCCATTTCCATGTAAACATATGTATATAAGGAAGTAACTGCATGATTCGTTCAATCGATGCATAAAATGATGTTTGTCTTTGTGAGTCAAATGACCTAAACCGCATTGAAAAGGGCACTTCATAAAAATCTCAATGGCATGGCGCTTCTACATTTTTTGTTATTAGATATAAAAAGCCTTTATCTTGGTAGGTATACATGTGATTGGATTGAAAAACCTTTATTACGTTGCCGGAGGTTTATGCCCGAAAGGTGGTCTCTACACCACGAATTATCAAAACCTGATATCATAATCAATCTCTAAGTATTATCTTCTACTACGTAGTAATTGTTTTTTAATATTCGCATCTCAGAGTTCCAAGATACAGGAAATTGCCTTATTTGACTCGCTGATAATGTCAATTATTTGTTCAAATAGTTAACAGTTATGCTCTATAAAAAAATTAAAAGTGTATGTAATAGTTACTTAACTCAGTTTTAAAAATTAAATAAGTATTATGATTAAGTATATCCCTATTTTTAATAAGGCATGAGTGTAGCCGAAACCAACACTCGGAGTTAGTAATGTAATCTGTGCTCAAAGGCCTGTTTTAAATAAAATACAGTTTTAATACAAAAATAGGAAAATTTATATAGAAGACGCTATGAAAAAAAAAAAATTTTGTTGTAATTCGTACAAAATTTCCTGCCAATATACATAACATAAGCTGGAAATATTATCACTGAATATATTTTTATTTCCTATTTTCAAATAATATATAATTATCCGCAAACTAGGTAACGCCTACACTGCATGTCAACCAATTAATTTTTCTATTAGTAAATGTTTATGAATAAACAGTGCATGAACTGTTTTGTATATAATAATTAGGTATGACCTACTTACTCAGATCAACTTTAAAAGGCTTCATGCAGTTGCATATGTATAGGACTGTCGTTTCCTAAAATTATCTCTCATATCATTATCAGCTTTGAAGAATAGGTACAACGTAGCTGTATCACACATTACGGTAATAGGTGTTTGCTTGACAGACACGTTAAAAACAGCGTGGTGTGTAGATCCGCTTGTGCGATGACGGCGCAGCGCGCGGCGGCCCCAGCGGCAGCGGCGTGGTTTCGACAGCCTTGCCAGAGGCGGTGTTTCTGCAAAACAAACATTATTGCTGTAACCAAACCAGACGATCACGTTCGACTCTCTCTTTCTCGCTATGTTGCGAATCAACCGTTCACTAGCGAACCGGATAACTGAAGCGAAAGAGCGCATACCTACGTTCACATTAATGATTTTCATTTGTATATGCAGAAGCTATAAAAAATACAATGATACGAACCTAACCAATTATAACATCGTTAATTTATCATACACACCTATCCTAGAAAGGTTCACACAATATATCTTATTCAATATATGATTAAATAAAATGACATAATATTTATTGAGGTACTTAATGATATTCCTGATAAAACGAATTGAAATCATTTAAATATTAAAATATAATAATCATCATTGTAATTAATTTAATGTTAGAATTCCGCAGTTTGGCATGATGTAAGCAAAATCATTGTTCCATCCTTTGTAGATGTATTGCTAATAATCGATAGTATTTTCTATTCTTTTTTGTTCTGTTCCTATTGTTTTATTTAGTTCCGTTCTATTCTTACACTATTCTATTGAAATTAGAGACCAGGAAGCCAGAATGCGCTAATAAGCTGGATTGTTACATTTATAACTCTGTGACGCAGACCTCGTTGTAATGCTTATTTACCGAAAGTATATCGAACTCTATCACTATAGTGTTGTATTCCAAACGGTAAAACAACAACATTTGTTCTGATACGTACGATTTATTTTCCTTAATAAAAGATACACTGTCTAGACTTATGAATGGAATGAATTATGGAGTTTTTTCAACGAGAATGACGTTCGAAGAAATGGTCTGTTCCATCGATCACTGTCTTGCAAAAACAGCGTGAGTGAGGAAAGTTTTGTGTTTGGGGCCACATTGGCAAGATATTTCTGCCATCTCATGTATAATGGCCACTCTGAATCTGCCCTGTGAACAAAACCTTTTACCAGCGCCAGAACTCAGATAACATCATTCATCGAGCAGATAAAATTAACTCCATCACCTTTCCTCTTTGATTTGAGTATAGCTACTTCTCCACCATTCGCCCCCTTGGATTCAAGTACAGCAATGTAAATTGAATTGGAATGTAACAATTGAATATAAAATTAATATAGTCGTAAAAATTTACCGTGCTTTTTAATAAATAAATGATAACGATAGAGACTCCGCCTCACCGGGGTTACCAGTATGAACCAAGGTTGTTTGGGTATTATCGTGAGCCAGATTCGCCAATCTTCTGTGGCTCAATATCTAGCGAAAGTGTTGGTAGTATAACTACTCCGTGGTCAAACTCAGCTTGTCAGCTTGTCAAGGATTATAACAACTTCGTCAAATAATAAAGCTATTAATTGTACTACATCAGCCAGAACGTCTTTTGTTGAACATGTCTCCCCAAATGGCAACGGGTTTGGCATAATAACTAATGCACGCATGCCACGTGAAATTACGTCGTGGGTATCGTAATATAGTAAAAGCACCGCTATAGTTTACCGTAATGGGGTCATTGGTTTGATTACTAAAACAATATTGTATTTCGTATCTTAATTATCAATTATGTTTATTTATAATTACTACACGATTAGGTATTTACATCCCAGTTAATTTTAATTATGAGATCGCAGTGTGAACGTCACAATATAATTAATATAATTGTAATAATTAAGTAATGGCATTTTTCATTGATACCTAAGACGTCTGCCAAGCTGGGGATTATAGAAAAAACTCCCCCTTAATGGGAAAGGCTGTGTTCAGCAGTGGACTTTATTTCATGTGTACTTACATCGTAAGTTTTGTTGCAAAGTCAAAAAGGCCAATTTATGATATGACTTCAAAACTTGGTATACATATACGCAAATAAGAACATACAACAATATTTGATAGCTTTTGAAACATAATATATTCAAACAATGATACGATTATATTTTTTCATCTGATTGTGACGGAACAAGCTCGATGCCCACCTGATGTTACGTGGTCTAACCTCTGCCTATAGCAGATACATTTCGTCGCAAGTCCCAAATTGCACTTCGCCTGTCACTTTAGGACATGAAGTTATTAAATCTCATATGCCTAGTGAAAAAAAATGGATCCAGCTGACACATATTTTCGTTTGATGTAAAATATCCTTTTCAGAACTCGAATGCCTATGTATTAAAATTAGTTTGCAGGGATTGTAAATCGTCGTATCCCAGATTCACTTGTACTACTTACTACTAGTTTGGCCCCATTATGTCGTTGATGTGAAACTGGGGCGCAGCGGTCGTATCGATCATGGAAACTGCAATGTCATGTTCACTCACTCCGCTGCCAGCCAGGCGTAGAGAACACCGCCGTATAAAAACTTGCTAGAAAACCTTAATATGGAAGTAGTTTGCCATTTAACGTTTAACACATTGATTGATGCAGGTTCTGGAAGTCTTTATGTCTTTATTGACGACTCGACCGCCGCTTTTGGTGGCTTAATGTTTATATCATTGACGGCATTCAAAATTGTATCAATTGTATGTGATTGCCTCCTGTTTGGAATATATAATTTTAATCTAAGTATTTTTATAATTTGATCCTATTACTATATTGTTAAAGCAATTACTAAGTATTTACAAGACTATCTTTTGATCTGTTTCTGTTTGAATATTATGTATTATTGTGGCGTATTGCCCAACTAATATTAATATAAAAATATAAAGTTAAAATTTAGGCGGGTTTACATTCGTTTTTCGCCTTGTGTACGGAACTCCAAAAACGCTCATACGCTAGTATTAAGGGTCTCTAACTATATAAAACATACGATTTCTTTGGTAAAGTGTGTTGGTACGGCGCCCTTGCGAGTCTGACTCGCACTTATCCAGTTTTAGTTACGTTTACCTGGTGCTAAGAATTAAAATTCGATAATTCATCCTGTTACCTAATTACACTTCACACACCGATTTAAATTGTTTTTGACATCATTTTCCTTGTAGACTTTTTATAGAGGAAATAACGTCAGTAAACGGGATTTCATTGCATGATGTAACCTTAATTTTCCTTTATGCATGCAATATTTATGAGTACGTATTTATATATAAATAGCTTCCTTGATTTGTTTTGTAAGTCAAATTAACGACGCTCAGACCAGTGCTAAAGTTAAGTGTATATGATATGGTCTCTCTCTTATCTATCTCTTTGTACCTTCATAAATATTTACTAAACATATATTAGCGCTTTTTTACTCACAAAATGTTTAATTAGTTCGTAATAAAGGAGCATATGTAATAGATTTTGTTTGAGTACAATTACACACAGTCATGTGCACATGCATAATCGAGAAGTTGAATAGTTCTGTGGCAAGGTTGCTTGCTGGCGCCACCCTGCTGTTCTGTCACTCACATCACATTGTCCTATTATCTTGTTTTGCTGTTTCATTGTTCACATATCTTTGTAATATTATAGTACTGTCATTTACGCTATTTTCCACCGTATTAACCTATGGTAACATTAAGGTAAATTGTAGTATGTAGTTTCTAACCTTGTAGATAATGTTGCCAATTGAATTTCATCTTTATTCCTAACCTTTATTATTTGAACTGATAATGTATATTGAAAAGATTAATGACTATTAATCTATTAACATTTGTTTGACGAAATAATTCATTGAGCTGTTTTTGCTTTCACTTACGCTATAATTTCAGTGGAGCGTTGCTAAATCTTTACTAGGTCGTTGTGGTCGATACATTGTGCCGTGTAAATTGTACGTTCACACGATATTATAATACTTCAATAGGTTAGTTTACTACCACAACATAGTGTTAACCTACACCGATATGTCGAAATGGTGTCGCCACAGTTGGCTGTCGCGGGGCTTCGCGCGCAACGCAACACAGCGCACCCGTCGGCGCCGCCGCCTCTCAGTCGCCCGCAACTGGGCTAAGGTCGCTGCCGTACATTTTTCACTTACTGCACATAGGTATTTTACCTGCGTGTGCATGTATGTAACAAAACAAGTGCACTTTACATGCTCGCCGACTTACACGCCCTACACATTCCATAACCATTCACACACGCCGAGCCAGTTTCGAAGATCCTGTTCTGTCTACTTGAATAGAACTGGTAACCGTTTCTATCCGTGAACCGGACGTTTGATTTTGCATATTTGTCAGAATAAATTAGATACCTACGCATTGAATGACTTACTCGATTATGTATTACCGTAATAGTTGGAATGTCGTAACCAGTAATATTTCCTGAGCACTCGTGATCGCGTATTGGCAACGGGAGGCGGCGGCCACTGAAATACGATCGAGGTTAAAATGATTTGGGTCAGATTCAAAACATCGGAACTGCAGTGAGACACGCTTGGAATGTAACATTGGAGACATAAGTAGGTACTTTGGTAAAAATGGGGTAAGACTATGTTATGGATACGGCCGTTTGTTGTACGTGAATACGTCTCAAACTGGCGGGCTCCCTCCTCGGCCGCGCCCGATTTGTTACAGTCTGTACTTAGCGTAGTAAATTATTTGGTTCTCTAGCTATCCAGTGGTGTAATTGAAATTTGGATGGGAATGATAGATATGTAGCTACAACAGTAAACTGTGTCCCCCGACTTTGTTATCATTCGTTTTTTTAAATTGCGTCCCTATGTAAGCAATTTTAAATACGTATTAACGTCAAAAGGGAAGTGTAATGCTTAATAAATGGGTCGCTTTTCAATACGCGCAATGCGACGTTACGTTACGGCTACGGCTACGGCAGACGACGGCAGCATGCGGTGTTGGTTGTCGGTCGAAGTAGGTCAAACGTGAAAACATATCCATGTTTACATGTCAGATTTATCGCGCCCTCTTTCCATCATAGATATTACTAGTACTATTTATGTGTAATCTACCTAGTTCGATTTTGCTTCCTAGATTACTGAATTGTTGACTTACGTACTGTTGTAGAATACCCTATTTAGTTTGCTCTATGGTGTATGTGAGTTTGCTCTATGGTTTGTAAATCTGATTGTTTGTGTTATTATAATAATGAAGCAACAATTTTCCTACCACACTTTCACTTGTTTGATACGCATGATTTTGATGAAGTAAATGCTAATAAACAAATACCATTCGTATTTATATTTAAAAAAAAAAAATATTGCCAATTGATCATAATTATTGCCAAACATATTTTAAAGATAAACAAATACATAATTGGAGCATAAAATTATCCATTGATAACTTGCATTCTGGCTCAGCTGGGTTGTTTTTCAACATACCCCTATGCTCTAATTATTTTACCTATTGAGATGCAGTTGCCTACTATTAGTAAACTTAATATAATTCATGTACACTACCTACTTTAAAATATTATTTTTAAAGCAGTTTACGTAAAATATTTATGTAAAAACAAAACTCATATAGCACCAGGAGTGAGCTGCCGGATTAAAAAACAATAATCGTTTCCAATCAGTGTTTCCCAGTTAACATATTAATTGCACAGCAGAATTCTCACATAAGAACAGAACGGAAGAAAAATTAGAATTGCCTGTTATACCGGGGGGGCAAGTTGAGGTGGCTGAGCATCGGCCTGCATGAATCATGCCCGTATCTCGTGCCCGGCCGACAGACGCACCTGGAATGTAGGTCACCTGCTCGCAATGGTTTGTTTGGGTACCCCCGAATTAGAATGTGTTAATAATACGACAACCTTTGCTTAGCTCGTCCCGCATGCCGCGACTCTTTACACTCGATCTATTTTTAATATCAGACGCATAACGTTTAACGATCTCCGATGCACCCTTGCGTTGCGCAATCTCTGTTAATTTAATCGCATTAAATGCTTACTGCTTTCGAGGAAACGTTAAACGAAGGAGGATAATGATAATTTTCCTTGGTTAAACCTATGTTGGAAGATATACTCAGTGTAATCATTTCATAAATATGAGTATATCGCGTTTTTAATACGATTGAAAGAGTCGACGTTGCATTCAGCAGAGGGCTGGTTCTCTATATAGGTCAGTCGCCCACGGCGCAGCGGCGCGCGTTTGTTTGGGTCCCTGGTATTGATCAATCCATGACCAGAAATGTGCGCACGCAGACCATCAGCCGACAGTGGGTCATGGAACAGGTCGATGCAGTCTCTGCACTGTGCCGATATTACGTAAGCTTACGTAATGATCCGCTATGTAGGTCGCTTAGAATATACATTGTAGCTTGGGACTTAGCTGCATTGTCATTTTCAGCAAAGATTTATAACTGTCAGGAAGTGAGTCGAATATACTGCTTTGTTTGTTGATCGTAAACCACGATGCCTGTTTTTGTATCTACCAATTTTAAGGACTTTTCCAATAGTGATTCTGTAGCTTTTGCTGTTATGGTTTTGAAAGTTTTAATGATTGAGAGATTTCAAGCGCCCTTATCAAGTATTTTGTAGAGAACATTACCTCGTATTAGGACCAGATCACAGCGATATAGGGATGTTTGAAGTTATATAAAACTTTAAAATGGATCATTTGCGAATCCATTTCATTGCACATTTACAGACACAAGGAACTGGTCTGAATAATTATCCAAACACAAATTTAAACTCGTATAAATGAGTGTTAACAAAATTAGATCCACAACGCATACCTAGTAAAAAAAATAATCTATGCCGATGCTGAAATGAATGGGATAATTGTCCAGATTAATATTTTTTGAATAATTAATAGTCAAAAAGTCGAAAAGAACCAGACGGTTAAAATATTTTGTAAAAGCCACATATTACTATTGTTGTATAGATAAACACAATGTTTAAATTTTATTTCTTATATAAAATCATAACGATAGGGGAAATTTGAGGACGAGAGCAAACTTTTTCGTTACGCCGTGTTTTTTTTAAGCTTTTTCGCTTAGCAGGCTTTAGTGGCAAAATTTTAAGCCTGGTTTATGGTTATGACAATAATGGTCAATAGTACTCTATTGACTCGAAATCCCCATTGGTGTTTGGAAGGATTTTTGGAGGAAAGCCACTCGGTGCTTTTTTTCTTAAAAGGATAAATAAAAACTTTGATAAAATCGGTGCTATACCTATTTGAACACGTTGAACTTCATTATATAATAAATAGCTCCGAAGATAGGTCTCGTTGACCCCTTTAATTATCCAACGATATTTCTCCTGATTGGTGAGTCTTTCTCAGAGTTGATGAAACATGTAAAACTTCTCATATATTAAGAAGACACATACGGGCTGTAGATAAGTCTCGACGACGAGGACCTCTCTATTTATAACCGATATATTTATCCATACCTCGTAATATCTTGAAAACAAGTATAAATTAATTAAATAAGTAAAAAACCCGACTGCAAGTTATTTTTGTTAAACGTTTTATCGTCCCTTTGAAATTAAAATTGCATGTTATACAGGGTTATTGGTAATATGCTAACAACCTCTTAGGGTTGACATCTGCTAGTCCTAAGAAATATTTTGAGATTTTTTTTTATTTTTTTTTTGGCAGAATATGTACGAGGTCTATCTAATGTTAAAAGTCTCTTGTGCCTGTAATGTATTATATCATATTTTTTATTACTTTGCTCGACGTAAAAATTCAAAACTCTATTCAAAGGGAGCACAGGTCGATTGTTATTAAAATAAAATTAAAAAAAAAAACTAAATAAACAATTGCCTCAAAATGTTTGTTACGAAAGTTACAAAAAGTTATGGTGGAATGAAGAAACTTGAAAACATTCATTCATACTTACATACATACACACATGAATCCTGAAAACATAACACTCCATTTTATGGGCAGTCGTGTAAAAAAATCATACTCAAATAACTCAAATAACTTTGGTTCCATTTCAACCAACACATTCGTTGTATAGGTATTACATGAGAAACAGATCTTTAAAAAAAATTACGCGTGTTCGATGCTCTGCAGGACACGAGTAGGATGTAATTGATTTGTTTTGTAATATCTCCAAAGAGTTTGGTTGTGTAGAGTTACTATTAAACTATCACTTTTAATAAAGTTTCCATCATAGAATTCATGGCACTGGTATGAGTTTCGGATATTCATATCTATCTATAGGAAGTAGATGCTTGAGTGAATATCAAATATAATCAATGGTTTATTTGCAAGAATACAGCCATAAAAGGTCTTAAATGTAGGTGTATGTAAGATCTGTGTATAACAGACGTGCAAATTTTATTAAATATATTAATAATGTCACTTAATTATTATTATTATTAATGAAGTCTCTAAAGGTATATGATTATTTAGATAAAAGCCAGTCACATAATAGAATTTTGAATAAATTACTATATAACTTTTTTACTAATTATTTTAATAGAATTATTCTCCCTGATCTTCAGCCAGAATGGCGTTCCTAAAGGATCTGTACTTTGACACTATTTATTCTTATTTATTTATTATTGATTTATTATCGACTTGCCAAAATATGGCTAAGAATCAATGAAACATTGTTTAAATTTTTCAATGATACTTGTTGCTCTGATATTTAAAGTAGATAGGAGAGATAGCTATTTGGTAATCTACTTTTTAGTATCTTATCTAGAAATTGTTCTCTGGTTTTAAGTAACTTATAATGTATTATTGCATTCTATAAAAATACGAAATGTGTGAAGAAATTATGCTTGAAAGTATTAAGGTTTACATTGACAAGGCGTGACTGATTGTCTTTCTGTAAATCAATTTAACCCCACATTTTTCCCTGGAGTCCGCATATAAATGTTTTATCAAGGAGATCGGCTGCGCAAAATTTGCCAATTGAAATAATGTATTGTACGTTTTGAATAGTTTACATACTTTAACTGCTTACATCCTACGGCATATTGCTGAGGGGTGCAATGCAACTGCAGTATTTATAATAGAGATCATAATTATTTATTTTACAAAAGCTCGCAGTACATAAAATTTTCGTAATTGCGTTAAGATGTAAAAAAATAAACTTTATCATGCACATACCCTTTAGAAAGGTAATGCACGTATTTTCACTGCTATTAATACATGGATTAAAAATAGAATAATTAATACACCTAGTTCTAAAACAGCAAAAACAAAGACAGTAAATGAATGATAAGAAGAAGTTCTTTGGCCAATTACAGAGATCAAGAAAAGAAAATACAATATCCGAAGAGACAGTTCCATAAACTAATAGTATTTTTTTTTAAACGTAGAATATTATTATGTTATTATGCCAAGAGTTACACATGGCATATGCAATGCAACATGAAATTGGTCCCATTTACTTAATTTCCAGCATATATATATACATCTGTATATACTTACTCAGCTTTTACTTTATTTATTACAGGTTGTCATACGCTTTTCAAAAATAATACTTTCGTTGCTTACACTTATTATCTTTCTCTCAATTATGCCATTTTTAGTAGTTGTATAACAACTTCAGTTACTCATTCTCCGACGGAGCAAGAAATACCTGATCATCGACGTAGACTCTACGCATTAAGAATGGAGTATATTATCTACGCCGCCGTAAAGAGAACACTTCATTATTAATCCATATTAAGTAATTTTTTTTTTATTTGGTTTTATTCATTTTCCACAGACTCCGGGGTCCGTGCCATTTTTGAAGTTAACAGAGAATTTATTGAGTAATTACATTAATAAAGTAAAATTTTAAATGTTGTGAACTAATGTCAATGAATACATTAAACATCCAGGGTGGCGCTACACAGCCTACACATCCTGTCTACAATCTATGTTGCTTATTATTATTATTCAAAGTAGGACCCTGAATATAATATGTAAAAGCAGTGAAAATCTTCTAAAAAGATTTGAGAGCCTGAATGAGGGGGATGCCTGCTTACCCCACTATACATCGACAGTACCTACAATGGGTTATTGCTGATCACTTTCGACTATTTTGTTTTCACGGAAACCTAATAACCCCTTTTGAAAAGTAACATGTATGTACAACTTTTAGTATACAATAGTTCCAGTAACTCATTACTTACCTACGCCAACATTATCCGAAGCACCGTGCACCGGTGCAATGTAGCGGCTAGCGTTATCTCAGATAAGCAACCTAAATACTTTTTATCTAAATCTTAAAGTGTGTTATCGTTATTGGTTGCATGTGGCGCATTATATACCTAATTATATAGTATTTCCGTTCGAATATCATATACAAATAACATTTTTAAGCTAAGATTTATTTTTGGCCTTTATTTCTCTATACTTCTAAAACAGATTACGTTATAAATTTGTGGCGGATACTTCGGAGTCTCCAAATTTTTGGACTGAATAATCGAAGGACCCAAAACCACAGAATTGATTGAGTACTCAGGAAACTAAGAGTAAACTTATCAGTAAATGAATATATTCAACGTCATCGTCATCATATGACTTAGTATCGATTGATCAATTTGAAGTTCTTACAATGAAAAATCCGGAACCGATGTCGAACACTGAAAATTATGAAATTACTTGTTCAAGTCGGTGTCATGCTGATTTAAAACGCTCAACTCATTTGTATAGTCCTACTTCCTCTAATTATTTTATAATTTCAATGTAAAGTCGTCTGACTTTACATCACAAAGGGTAAAAACGGGACCCTATTACTGAGACTTCGCTGTCCGTCCGTCTGTCACCAGGCTGTATCTCAAGAACGGTGATAGCTAGACAGTTGAAATTTTTACAGATGATGTATTTCTATTGCCGCTATAACAACAAATACTAAAAATAAAATAAAATAAATATTTAAGAGGGGCTCCCATACTACAAACTTGATTTTTTTAGCGTTTTTGCTTGTTACTAATAACGGTGTGACTATTCACAGAATATTTAGTTTTATGTTCTCTTAAAATATAATAAAATAAATAATTTAGGGGGCATACAATAAAAGAGGTTTTCGCCGTTTATTTGTAATGGTACGGAACCATTCGTGCGCGAGTCCCACTCGCACTTGGCCGGAATTTTTTAAATGTGTTTTACCTACTCTTTTCAGTGATACATAGTGCATACAAGATCGATGGTTACTCTACTACAATACTGGTCACCGTCGCACAAGAGTTGCAATAATAATCCAGGTAAAGGCCTATTGGCAAATATTTTTTACATTTGATTGACTTAACTATTCTACCAATGTTGATGATATTAAAATACAACCAACTTGCAGGCATAAATAAACAAAAAATAATGATTGAGATTGGATGATCCTGTAAAAAAAATATGCGTAGTAATAAAATAAAAATATACGTGCCGACGTGAAAGAACCTTCCACTTATTTTTGCAAGTCGGTTAACAATTATGTACCTCAATTTGTTTAATTTATTGTGTTGTACTAAGAAGCTTTTTCACTACGTGATTCTAGGTTAAGCCTGTTAACACCTTCGACCACATCATCGCTTACCATCAGGTGAGATTGTGGTCAAAGGCTTAAAAAATAATAACTAATCTGCTATACCAAAAGTTGGGTCAAGATTACAGTCCAAAATCGGATCGCTTCTGTAAATTGTATTATTCTAGGTTTTTATGGAGAAAATATAATACGTAGTTATTGCTAGTTACAAAAGTGTAACTTGTAATAACTATTATTGAAATTAATTTCTTGTAAGTTTCCCATATATTATACAATAACCGGCAAATCACTCACGTTGGGGATTTGTAATAACAAATTTTTCATAACCGATGCTTGGACAGTATTAGTACATTACTGCAGAATTCAGTAAGTAAGCATTCCTGGCCAAGTATGAGTTAACCGGGACGAACGTAGGTCAGCTCCGGTTATATACGAAGCCAGGATGACTTTCTTACTGGTTGAGGCTTGTATAACGCTTTTCTCAAAAATGAAAGAAAGTTTAACAACAAATTCGTTTGAATAATATTTAAGGTTACAATTCATATTAGGGCAATTACTTATAGATGTTGTGATCAATTTAGAAAAATCGGTAATCAACAAACTCCATGTTAATTTAGAACGGAAAGTTTTAACAAGTGTGTGAATATGCACGAGTTAAGGCGTTTAGAGCAATAAATGATATTTCTTCGCAGGCTCCCCTATCTTTAAAAGAATAAAGATTTAGCAGGCAGTTGTATGGGCATTAACTTAAGCCGCATTGGCTCGATCAGAGTACACTGTGACAGAGTCTTCTGCAGATGCTGACTCTCATGTTGCTCGTATAGTGTCAGTCCGAGTACACTCTGATGGCAGCATCGTATAAGAGTTGATTATGATCACATCCTACTCATCATAGCTGACTCGTATCAGTGCAGTAAAACAAAATGGCGCCTACACAAGCTTTTTGTAACGAATAGTCAAATTGTTTACTGCTCAGCTTCAAATGATTCCTATGTTAGAAATACCTATATTCCTGTTCTCCAGTTCTACTTCATGACCTACCTTTCCATTCCATATAATCCAATTACGGATTTGGACCCTTTTTTATTCTTCTCTTTCGATAATTTCTTCGTAGGATGTTTCCTACTACTTCAACTATTATTTCAGCATTAACTTCATTACCTTGCAGCAGAGGACCGTCTTGTACATTTGGGAGTTGAAAAAAAAATTCGGCTCGACTTTACTGTGACATATGTCAACATCTACCAGAACGCACTCATTTGACCCAAAGCCGTAGTAGTCAGAGTATAATATGATTTTATCGCTTTACTAAAACATGACTTGGACACGATTGTGATGAATTAATAGTTTTACATAGCTTTATTAACGAACTTATTATTGTTAAATTTACTTATGTAACATGTTACTTAACGAATTGCGCAGTATACTCGACAGGAGTCCAATTTTATATAAAACAAAATTGTGTACGTTGTCGGTGCGCATCAAGGATATTTCATTACCAGAAGGACACTTATGCTTGACATGGATGAATGAACTCTGATGTCGAATTTCACTTGCTTGATCTTGACATTAGCAAACGTGATAAAAGCCGAAGTTATGTGTGATAGTGCAATATTAATATATTCTATTTAATAACATTGATAACGATGTTATATCAGAAAACGTGAGGAAATTTAGATAAGCCCCTGTGTTTACAACGTAGATATATGTATGAAAAGCATTTACTTATATATTTTAGTTTATTGTATTTGACATATTTCGAATATGACATAGGTAAGGTTAGATTATTTTTGAATTGACATCACTAACACACAAAAAAACTTTTGGTGAGACCTAAAAATGAAAATTTCTTGTTTGTTCTTGAAATATTAAAGTCCTAAATGATGAAAAACTAAATTTATATTCTTTTAAGTACTGTATTTCTGTCAAATCCGCTGTTGGTCAATAATGTGAGTTGAATTTGAAACATCGACATTTGTTTGATAACTCTCGATAGAGGCTTGCACCAAATAGTTCGACATATTGGTCAGTTTTAGAGCAATTAAAATATTAGTTCTCAACAAGCTGGCTTTTACCAGTTAGAAAATATTAGTGGGTATTATAGCAGTTTCAAATATTCTGCCTCAAAGACGTGTGTAGTGTTCAAATACTACTGTGTTTTGGCAAGAAAGACACTGTAGCAAGTGAAAAACGAGCCAACTAAAGTCTCGGAGTGACGAGTGCAGTATCAAACTTAAGTAGAACAAAGATGGAGACAATCTCGGACGAATAGTTCGTCCGCGGTGACAACTATAATAGTCAGGCGTAATGTTTGAACCCTATGACAAAATTTATCCGAGACAGTGGACGTCATTCATATCCATAATATTTTGCATATACTCGTATTTCTTCAGTTTTAGATTCTCACTAAAAGAAAACAATTGCTTGCATTGAAGGATTTTCTCTATGTTCCTCTTAGATGTCACTAATTAACATTAGGCTCCTGCACCAATGTAGCAGAAGCCATGATAAAAGTTAATGTTCCCTTCGTAATACCGATTTTTTTTAGATACACTACAAAATTTTGTTTTAGATACACTTTAAACATAGAGCGCACCGTAGACTTGAGGGGTGTATCATTAAAAGTGGCAGACTCTATTATTGGTACTATTGCACCTTATTCAGTAACTACTTTGAATTTTAATGCGTGATTGCTTTATTTGCAGACGATATCTCTCTGATTTTTAGAGTAGATAGGAAAGACAGCGAACTAATTCAAGTTAATCATGTGTTATCCATATTCTCTAAATACTTCCCCACTAACAATTTATTATGAAATCCGAAGAAGACGAAATGAATGCAGTTTTACCTACTGTTAATTTTGTAGAGCGAAACATTGAACTTGATCAAGTTAAAGTTATTAATATTAACAAATACTTTTAAAAGTATCCTAAAAAACATTAGATAATATTTAAATAAAACACTTAAAAAAGCATAAAATTATATATCTAGTGAGAATTCCGCCTAATTTTCCTGTTATCTACGTGACGTCATAAACATCACGCAGCCTAACCGGAAGAATACCCGACTAGTTTCGCTTCTAAACGAAGCATCTTCAGGAGGTCTTGACTTACCGAGCGCACGATCGAGAAAGTTATTAATAAAGCAATATTATTCTAGTGAATTTAAATGGATAAAACATATTTTGAGTACCTATACAAAAATATACTCTTACAAAATTGCAAAGCAAGGAACAATTTTTTTGAACTACGTGCTCGATTCAAACTCTTGAACATCCGTTCCTTTTGTCTGGACATGCTCTACCTATAAGTACATAATTTTGTAAATAACAGTTTAATATTCCAACGTTGTAATTTTTACAATAACGCCTACTAAGCGAATAATGAAAATTAAAGTTACAACGAAAGTAAAAAAAATGCACAACGAGCGGGATTCTTACCCGCGGCCATCCGTTCCTACTGCGGGACATGCTCCGGCTACATCTGTGGTTTATTTATGTATATAAAAACTAGCGACCCGCCCCGGCTTCGCACGGGTGCAATGTTGATACCAAATATACTACAGAATGTCTTTATATACAGTGTTCACATTGATCTATATTAAATGCACAATGTATTTAAGGTACCTACTTAATTATATAAGTATTAATGCTGTATTGCTTAAAATCGCTTCTTTAATAAGCCATTGTTTGTCGTATAAAGTAAGGGATAAAAAAAGGTTATTGTGGGATATCCCTAAGAGATAGACATATACCATTGCGGACTTTTTTGTAGACCTTTTTAAGATGTACAATACTGTAGTACATTATTTTGATCTATCTCGTAGGGTTCAGCCAGCGTTTGCAATGTAAACTCAAAAAATTTGTTTATTAACGACATCACATTAGATACCTCTAAAATTATCAGTGTTTATCTACTGTATTATGCAATGCTTAATGTATATGCAAATACACTAGCATTCCGGGCGTGGCTCCGCCCGCGCGTACTCGTGCAATACATTAACCTCTTTTTCGCAGTTGGAAAAAAACTATCCTATGTTTTTCCCGGGTCATAGACTATTTCCATACCAAATTTCATTCAAATCGACCCAGTAGTTTTGGCGTGAAAGCGTAACAGACAGACAGTTACTTTCGCATTTATAATATTAGTACTGATATAAAGCTTCCTGTTGTATTACTCTATCTAGTAAATAAAACCGCATCATAATGCGTTGCTTCGTTTCAAAGATCAAAGCATATATAGGGACAGACAGCGGGAAGCGATTTTTTTATACTATGTAGTGATAACAACAACGTTAGAATATTTGAACAATCGAGTTCGGAGACATTGAATGGAAACCACACGGTGCGCCCATCAGCTCTTGTTTCTAGCTTCTATATTACTTATACTTACTTTTGTATGAAAGTGCTCAGCTTTTCAGTTTTTGCTCAAAAGGTGTAGAGAATATACATAAAAATAATTTATTGACCTAATTACGCGTAAAATGTTAATTTCCTCCTAACCATGTTAGGGTCTTCGACTTTTCGAAGACCAGATCCTTCTCCAAAGTGTGACTATAAAAAACAGAAATTATGCCATTAAAGTATTTTTTATCTAAATACATTTCTTGTTGTTTTGTATGTGTGTGTAATAAAATGTTGTTGTAACATTGTCACTAAACGTTATACAAGTGGACTATTATAAGAAGCTTTAAAAATAACCATAGTGCATGTCACTGTTTACTTGTATGTACATATTGCCTTTTCGCGGTACCCATTAGGTCATCGCAGAGTTCTTAGTGATTGTAAACGATTCTTGCTGCTCTGTTATGACTTCATCGCTATTATCTCTCCGAATACAGGGAAGCCGATATGCTAATGTATAGGTAAATGTTCCTTGTATCTTTACATCAGTTAAGGTACTGGAGTAATATGCCTATAACATTTTGGTTTTACCGTAGTGTAACTCTTTTACTTATTATAGGGTCTGAAAATTCACATCTAACTTTTATATAACTTTATCCTTAATATTTCTTATTATATAAAAAATATTAAATAGTATGGTCTTAGGTTTTCGCGATTATTAAACATACACGGAAAAAAAAAATTGTTTCAAATCAAGAATATATCTATTGGTCAAGACATTCCGTGTTTCATATATGGGGAAAACAATATATTCTTGAGATTAGTAAATATTTGTCTTGATAATCATTTTTCATGTAAGTATTTATTTACTCTTACTAAGATTATTATGTTCTTATTAAGAGAAAGTAGCCATGTCTCTCTCTAAGTACATCATTGTTCTTATTTAGAGAATCAGAAATTCTCAAATTTAAAACAATCCTTACTTGAATAAATGTACTCATTCGTTCACTCATTCATTAGATTCTAACAAGAAAAAAAAATATTCTACTGTCAAGTACATAAATAGTTCAGTTAAGATATTATTCTTACTTCAAGTAAAATATATACTTCTGAATAAATATAATTATTAGACCAACAACAGAGTTTTCTACGTACAAGAAAATTTATTTTAGGTAGAACTAAAAATCTTCTTATATGAATACTGTGACTTATTTATGTTAAGAAACCAAAGTTCAATGAACAATTTTCAGTTCTCATTCCAATATTAAGTATATTTAATGTAAGTAATTTTAGATCTTAGTATTCTAATGGATGTTTTACCCGAAGAAGTTGTATTGATTCGTTCAAAAGAATATGTATGTTGCACGAAGACAGAATTTTCTACAGGGTAGAATATCAGATTTCTTGACTCGACAATGGAATTTCACTGTAAGAAACCTCAGTTCTTGTTCAAAGTAATTACATATTTTACATTTAGATCTTAATTATCTTAGTAAAATAATGGTGCGTTTTATTGTAAGAAGTTTAATTACTTGGTTCAAGTCATTCCATGTTTCACTCGGAAATCACATAATATGTTGTAAAGAATATCCATTATCTTGGTTCAATAATAGGTTATTTTTGTAGAAGGAGTCTTAGTTCTTGGTTCAAATCTCTAAATGTTTCATACGGAGATCAGATAATATATTAGGAAAAATATCTATTGTCTTGGTTCAATAATAGTGCGTTTTACTGGAAGGAGTCTTAGTTCTTGGTTCAACTCATAAAAGTGTTTCATATGAAGATCAGATAGTATTTTGTTAAAAATATCAATCATCTTGGTTCGAAATCAAAGAACTGAGACTTCCTATAGTAAAAAAGCACCATGCATTTTACTATAAGAAGTTTCAGTTCTTGGTTTAACATAATATAATGATATTTTGATAATTGATATTTTCCATTAACACAATAAGATATTCATATAAAACGTCCAGCTAGTAAACAAGAACAAAAACTCACTTACAGAATACAGAGCCTGGTACACTGTACAGATCTACCAATCTGATCTCCGCCTTTCAAATCTGCAAGTAAAGTAGGATAATAGTTAAAAGTAGTTCTAAAAGTGATAGACTAAAAACATCTATTATCGTAAAAATAAATAAAATACAATAAATATTTTCTGTTGATAATTATTTATTTATAAAATAAATTAAGAAGCATACAATTGTATTATATAATAATTATCATATTGACTTTACATAATTTTATTTAATATATAAGTATTTTAACGACTCGGAGTGGTTATTAATAATTTCAAGATATGTACTAAAAAATTATACTTCAAAATTATTCACATTTTGTAATTGCTTACATTATTTTAACTACATGGTTTGGCGTTATTCGTTTTTTTTAGGAATTGTTTACAGATAAACACTCTAACATAAAATCAATGAAACTAATTATAAACTCTAAGCTAGATTTCAAGAATATCTTACTATCACAGAACCATTTACCATAATCCACATGTCATAAATGTAACAGATTATATATATATATAATTTCGGAATTCACTCACCAGCATCCTCATTACATTGAAAACCTTTAATACAAATGATACAAAATGCCTATTATGTAGTTGAGAATTAAACCACTCTGGTACTCTGGTAGAAATGCGTGAAATGTAGGTGACTTAAAATTCAATCCGACCTAATGTACCACCAGATAATATTTTTTCTCATTATTATCAGCACCACATTATATGTTATGAGGTATGATTGAACACTGCTTGTTGAGTCGAGCATTTTTCTTCACCTCCTCCCTTTTATTTTGGTCATCTCCAGGATTCTAAAAAAAAGAGAATAAATGAAAATATTGCAAAATACATAAAGCTTTTATAGACGATAGGTATCTTTTGACCATAATCTCACATAATGTTGAGTGGTCAAAGATGGCAAACAGGTTAAACCTAAAATTAGAACTGTCTTCAAAATCAGCTTCCAGAAGACCCCGTCCCGTTTGATTATTATCACTTATATCATCTAAACTGCAAGTTAGCGGTAAATCAGACAGTGCATTTTATTATATACTGTACATAATCATGAAATATGATTCGACACACTTTGAAAAGTTTTGTGTGGAAAATACTGACATATATATACTATATTTTAGTATGGAATAGAATGAATATTTGATTGAGACTTCCTAACATAATAACAAAAATATATTATATGTGTAATAGATATGTGTTTTCATACATAATTACATTACATAATTACAATTGATTTAATTACCTGAAAATCAATAACAAAGTTCTGAATTTGCTCCAAAACGTGGTAGCCTTCCTCTTGGGGGTATTGAGTTGAGCAGCATAACACTTATGTTTCATTGGTAAATTTTTGATCTGAAATGTAAAAAAACACATTGTATATTCTTGAATGCCGGTTTATCTAACAAGAAAATCTATGTATACCTATGCAAAACATTATAGAGAGAATAGGTAGATATATATACATCGAAATCCATTCTGAATAATTAACGAGGAATAGACACACATACAAATACAAACATACATTACAATTATGTATTACCTGCTTACCGTCCGTTAACTTGGCTGTACTTAATGTATCCAAACAGCACGTTCCAGGCAAAGAAAATCTAGCAGCCCCTATGATGGATATTTTTTTTCTATCTACAGCTATTTATAAAGTTAGGAACAAACTTACCTAACTGAGCACAAATTAGGTTGCTATCTCAAGCATAACTTGAAAAATATTCACTTTATAACACTTTATTAAACAAAATTTACGAAAATGCTATTGAACAACGCGTGCGCCTTTCGCTCGCAGCGCAGTGTATTGTGTGTAGCCAACATCATCCATATAAAGTCCCGAAATTTAATCATATTATCATTATTATTTAACATAAGTACATATAAATATTATTTTACATTCGAATAACTTTTCATGTAGGTTGACGATCAGTGTTAAATACTGCCAGTATAGATGATTACCTATTGTTGTATTATTACCGAGTCTGTATATATTTGAAAATATTGTGTAAATTGTAAAAAATTGAGAAAACTTAAATTAAACAATATCAATCACGATCAACACACTAGGAATAAAGATAAATTGCGGTGCCAGGTTTTAGGCTAGCAAAGACAAAAAAAAGGTCATTCTTAGGTAATTGTGTGCAGTTTAATAATAAAATTTCCGAACATATTACAACGCTCACAGAAGGAACATTCAAGTTGCACGTGAAACAACATTTTGATTAAGAAATCCTACTACGCAGTTTATGATAACTTAAACAACCAAAATACTTGGACAATTTTGTCACCTACGTATTTTAAAGAAATATTATAATAATTTTATTATATAGTAGGTACCTACGTAAAAAGATATTTAAATCAATGGTCCCGAGTTTCTTGTCCATTCTTCTCGCAGTGGCTCTGTACATTTGTTTGCTGAACATGGCAGTACAGAGTACAATATTTCAATATTAAAATTTCTAATTGACTTTCACAAGAGCGTCGTAGATGTCTAAATTGAATGAATGATTTTGACTTTGACCTGACTTTGATTTAATGTCATAACTAACGAAATCCATGGGTTCCTGCAGCGGGTTTGAGATTCAGTACATGGTGATAGGGTACTTTACTAATGCTCACCTAGCTAGCTTTCAACCACTTTGAATTAGGAAATGTGAAGCCGAGCACCTAAAAGCACATGAATAAATAACCGTATTCATGTGCTTAAAGGTGATAATCGGACAGTTTTAAAACACTAGCACCAATATATTTGGGCACTAGCGGGGTTCAAACCCTACCATTTTGCCGTTATACTACGAGTATATTAGTCTACCAGTCCGAATTAGCCGAGTAAGCTTATACTTTTGAAATGATAATTTAAATATCCTATTCATAATATGAATTTCATGATGTTCATTCGGCATGCATAATTGATTATAATTAATAGTATTTTTACATTCCGTAGTTTACCCACAACAAGGGAGAACTAGACAAAACTAAAAAATTGCAACACTGAATAAAATCGGAAATAGAGAAACCCCTTCTCAAACTAAAAACTGACTACTTGATCTGAAAACACACATTTTGAATGAAGAAACCGTTATTCTTGACTGGAAATTTGTCTTTATACTTTAAAATTCATGGTTTTGATTCAAAAGCTAGTGATGAAAACTTTATTTTTTTTATGCCTGATATTATGATCTTAGCTTTGACTACTATGAACTATATATCACCTGATGGCGAGTGATGATGTAATCGAAGCTATTGTTCAGGCTAACCTAGAATTCGATTTTCTTGTTATAACCATAATTATGTTTAAATATGTACATACGTATCTAACGTAGGTATGATTTCGATCCCTAAGCCGCCTGCCAAGCGTGGCGATTATTGCAAACATCCCTTTAATGACTCTTCAGCAGTGCACAATTCGGCTGATACAACATGATGGATATCATCTACAAGTTTGTAGATATAATATATTTGTTTGACTTCTAAGACTGAAAAACATTAAATACGTACCCTATATCTACTTGTGGAAGTCAATTAAAGTGTGAGCGTCAGAGTGTTTCAATTAGCATGTTCCCGACTTTAACGAGTTTGGTATTTCATATTTTTCAATATTAAATGTCAAGTCAGTTTTGTTCTGAAACTACGATACTTAGTGAATTACTCACTGAGTTCACAGTATATATAGGTTCATCGTATCAAAATGGAATGTGGACTTTACAATACAATTGGTAGCAGAAAGGATGAATAAATTTAAAAAATCTAACTACTTTATAGAAGTCATCATTATCATCAACAGCCATAACATCCACTCGTTATTTATTTATTTTTATATTACAAAAAGTAAACTTACAGCTAAGGAGCCAAAACGTTAACGTTAATTTTAGACAAAACATAATATTCTTATAAATAGTTCTAAAGGGATCGACATGGATGTCGACATTTTGGACAGTTAGGAGGAAACAGTTTATAAGATTTACTGCCCTTGCCGTGGGTGCATTATTGGCATATCGGGTGCGTAACTTGCTAGAAAATGCCAACAGACGGTGCCGACGACGCTCACCTACGCTAGTGTAGTTTTGTGGAACATAATAGCTTACTCGAGATGGTGCTGAGGGATTATCTACTGAATTGCGCAACAGCATACAGTAATGCATAATCAGTAGAAGCTTGCGCCTGCGCTCTAGAGTAACAAGCCCTACCATACCATCCACAAACAAGGATGGGAAAAGGAAGGGGTAGTAACCGTATATCTTCTTATAGAGGGACCTGGCAAACTTACGCTGAACTCTTTCCAAAAAAGGAATGCTTGGAATGTTAATGGAATGCCTCCCCTTATAAGAGCTGTAACACATGCTTGACAGACCTCTTGGAGACCGCAGTGTAAGATGGGAATTCTTCAGAAAGCTGCTGCCCACTAGTTGGATCTATGTATATTAGCTAGTGACTTCTAAATTACCCAGGTTAAATTGTCGGGCTCAGCTGGTTGTCTTCAAGAACTGCAGCAGATTTACTGTTTCTTAACCAAAGAATATTGCATCAAGTAAATATTCTTAGATCAAAAACAAAAAATTTCGGCCAAGATTGGTTTTCTTTATTAAAGATACGTTATAACTAATTTTACAATCTAACACTTTGCTTTGAAAACTTTAATATTCTTCACATAAGATAAGTCACTCTCTGCAGTAGAGATGTACTTTATCGGTTCAAAGTGGTATATAGTTTGGCTGTTAATCCAATATCTCTTAACCTAATAATATCGTATCAAAAATCAATCAAGAACATAGGTACATTTAAGTTAAGTATTCCTTTTCTGAAGTGAAGATGAATAACTTCAACAATTAACAATATATCATTATTGCCTCGAAAACTTAAAAATTCTTCATTTAATAGAAGCCACCATCTGCAATCAAAATTTAGTTTTTTAGTTATAAAATAAGATTGTTTTGTTTGAAAAATAATGTCTCTTTACCTAATAATACCGTATCAAATATCAATCAAGAATTCAAATTTAAGATCAAGATTTGTTTTTCTTTACTGAAGATGAATTACTATAATAATTAACAATCTATCACTATTGGCTTGAAAACTTTAAAATTCGTCAGATTAAATAAGTTTATGTCTATAATGGACATGTGTTTTCTTGGTTCAATAAATGATATTGTTTTCATGTTAATCTAAGATTCTTAACCGAAGAATACAATATCAAATAAGTATCAAGAACAATGAAACAAAGATCAAGAATTTGATTTTTTCACTTAAGATAAATACATTCCACAATCAACAATCAATTACTTTTGCTTTGACAACTTTAACATTCTCTATCTAATATAGGTCACTTCTGCAGTTGAGATATTTGTCTTGGTTATACCAAGTATATTGTTTTGTTGTAAATCCAATGTATCTCAGCATGACAATACCAATTCACGGTTCAATAAAGAATATATGGCTCAGATATAGAAAACAAAGATTTTTAAGAGGATAATTATTTTCTTGCTCGGAAATATGTTTATCCTTGTTATTTACTTCTCATAATTATTTTAAATGAATAAAAGAAATTTCTTGTATTAAGACCATCGTTGTTGAAGGAATGGAAATATTATCTTAATCCAATAAAACTTTTATTATTCTTGGATAAAATTTCAGAATTCTTATGCTAACTCCGTACATATTCAGAATGAGAATTCATAAAATATTTCATTCAAAATATAATATTTTCTATAGTCAAGAGCAAAAACATCTCTGACGAATAGTTATAATCTTGATGTAAAAATATAAAGTGAGAATAATATTATTTATCTTGGAGAAAACGACGTAACTTCACTCAAGATATTATTTTTATTTTAAGTAAATATTTACTTGAGATTAAACAATACTCCCGAGAATAATATTATTCTTGGATTGACACTTTGTCAGGACCCATTTTTTTCCGTGTAGTAATTAAACAACTATAAACGGATTAAATCCCGTATATTTATCATTATTTTTGTTCCGACGACTTTTCAAACACCTTGCAGTGATAGAGTACTCCGTGAATAGGGAACGTTATGATTAGTAAAATTTCTGACGGTAGTATGAAATAATTTCTTAATAACTCAAGTGACAAATAAAACAGATTAGTCACGCCGTGCGGGACCACGAACCAAAAAAAAACCGTTTAAAGATGTATAATTACTATTAAATAGTGTTGTTAATAAGAACGACGTGCATCGCATCATCAGTACTAATATTATAAATGCGAAAGTAACTCTGTCTGTCTGTCTGTCTGTTACGCTTTCACGCCAAAACTACTGGACCGATTTGAATGAAATTTGATATGGAGATAGTTTGAGACCCGGGAAAAAACATAGGATAGTTTTTATCCAACTGCGCAAAAAGAGGTTAATGTTTTTGCGCGATAACCGACATACGCGCGGGCGGAGCCGCGCCCGGAAAGCTAGTATCTAATATACTTAGCCTATTCATTCCTTAACTCAACTTTGTTTCAAAATATAATTCTTGAATCTTATCTTATTTACCTATTAATATGTATAAATTGTTGAAGTAGTTGCTTATACTTAATGCTCTTAGAATGTTTTTCATAATGTTTTCCATTTATAGGACCATAGGTATATACACTCGAGAGCAATGAATCCGGGTCACTTAAAGAATCCTAAGAATCTCGGAAACTAAAAATGCTAGGTTAATGCAATAAATTGTATTTAATAGACAATGTAATACTCCTTAAATGAAGGTATTAAAACTTCTTAGTTATTGTAAAGTTATATCATAAAAAAATCAAATTTGAAAAAGGGCCACTTTCGAAGATGGAACTACGAAATTACAGCATTTGGTTTTGCTTTTGTTTGTAATCTGTCATTTATGTGGGTACATAAACCATGTTGATAGTGCTCTATATTCATTATTCAAGCTGAAATTATGTCGCTTACGCCTGAAGAATGCACCAGAATACTTACAATGCTGGAAACCGGCCGGAGTCAGCGCGATACAGCCAGGACTGTCGGTGTGTCGCTGTCAACAGTACAAAGAGTTCTCCGACGTTACGAAGAAACTGGTTCTAACCTACGCAGACCAGGAACGGGCAGAACCAGGTGTACCACAGCACGAGAAGACCGATACTTGGTGAACACCATGCTTCGAAATCGCTTTCTCACAGGAACTGAACTCACCAATCAGTTTCGACGCCTCGGAGGAAGTAACCCAAGTGCATGGACAGTAAGACGTCGGCTTGCTGAATCTAACTTAAAACCCCTTAGACCTGCAAACGGCCCTAAACTGGAGCGTGGGCATCGTATTTCGAGACTAAGATATGCCCAGAGCCACGTAAATTGGAGTATTGAAGATTGGTCAAAAGTTATGTTCTCCGACGAATCAAAATTTATGCTCTACAAGCACGATGGAAGACACAGAGTGTATCGAAGACCAGGGGAAAGATTCAAGCAAGCATGCATCGAAGAAAAAGTAGCCTACGGTGGTGGGTCAGTACTTGTGTGGGCCGGAATTTCTTCTGAAAGTCGCACAGAGCTGGTGATCATAGAAAACGGCTCTTTAACTAGCGTAAGATATGTGGAAGAAATCCTCAATGATCACGTTGGTCCATTTATGGTCAATTTAGGTGAGGATGCTATATTTATGCATGACAATGCCCGACCTCATACAGGTAGGATTGTGAATGACTACCTTCAAGAGATGAACATTACTCGTATGGAGTGGCCAGCGCGCAGCCCGGATATCAACCCGATCGAGCATGCTTGGGACGAGCTAGGCAGATGCGTAAAACAACGAAACCCTCCCCCAATCACGCTTCGTGAGCTCAAAATTGCTCTCACAGAGGAATGGGAGAATATTCCCCAAAATCGTATAAGGAACTTGGTGTACAGCATGCCAAACCGCGTAAACGCAGTAATGGAAGCACGAGGAGGCAATACGAAGTATTAAAATTCAAGAAAATCGTAATAAAGTTCAAAAATTTCATGTTTCCTATTTTTGTTTTAAGGAGAGATCAGCAGTTTTTTTCTTTATGTAATTTTGTGTTAATAAAATGTATGGTGACTCATATTTTTTTTACTTTCATTTAAGGAGTATTACATTGTCTATTAAATACAATTTATTGCATTAACCTATCATTTTTAGTTTCCGAGATTTTTAACATTCTTTAAGTGACCCGGATTCATTGCTCTCGAGTGTAGATTAATAGCTAGGCCTAGACGATCTAAGATCTATTAATTATTATTATTTTATTTCTATTATAATCGACCGAGGTTATTTAAAATAAAACTCCGGCAATATCCACTTAGCTCACTATATTCCATATACCAATTTCCAATACGTCTGCACTGTACAAGAGATTAGTATAGACTGCTATGTTTCCAAGTAGAATCTACTCTCACAACCCCCGGCCGAAAAGTGAAGTCAGTTTAGCTACTAGAATAAATCGGAAATGGACTCGAATCAATTTACTACCATGTAAACATTAGTGATAACTCGTGTAAGTCAAATAAATTATTGTAATAAATCGCTAACAGAAATTCTTATAGGCTTGCGAACATATTGACAAATAAAAAATTACGTGAACAAAGTGGAGAATTAATTATAAAATAATACGTAATGATATAGTGATAAACTAAGTTATCACAATAACTAACACTATGATAGTAAGAAAGACGGCGCATATAGACAATATGCATATACAATTAGTGTTTAAAATTATAAGAATCAACACTTTCAGTCGTAACGAGATATTTATTTAGACTTTTAAATATTATAAATCGATTTTAATTTAAGTTACGGTTTTAATTAAGAACCTTAAGGACATATACCCGCCAGCCAAAGCGTGAACATTTATATAAACTCAACTTGTTATTAAAAAAAACTCGCATGTAAATATAGTGTATTATTAGACCTATCGTTTCTGGCTTAAATCCTTTTTCTTTTGGACTAATAATTTATTTTTTATTATATAGCGTTTAGTATATAGCACTCGTTTTTAGGAGTTTGAGCCAGTTTTTCGTAGCTCCAGATTTATTTAAAAAGTATAGTACACATGTATAAATAACTTCCCATTATAGAAAGTTCATTATATTCCCCATGTTTGTGGTGCAATAGAAATATTAAAAACTTGCTTATTTTTCTTGAAAGAGATGCTTAAAATTGGGTCTTTCTTTTATCTAAAATTACGAGTTTTTGAGCTAGTGTAATTTCAAAACTGTATAAATTAATGAAAATTTGATGCACCACAAACCTAGATATTAGGGTAGTGATTACGTAGGCAAAAATCATTGAGTTTTATTCGCTATTATTAAAGTGAGATTTTAGCTGCGTTTTGTATGGGGGCGTTCGTCTAAAATATACCCTTAATGCCCGCCGGTACCTTATTTGCCACGCCACTATGCAGGAGCATTTCTTCATAAATTACACAATGGGATACAGTCATGTAGTATCTCTTTGACAGTAAATATACACTCGTTGAATGCAGCGACCTGCCTCGCCACGGAACTAGGCCAGGGCTACTCAACCCAGCTTTGAGTGTTGCTGTCCTACTATTATTTACTATACTGTTGTTTACAATCAAGCTATAATGAGCAACTGTCCTCATTGTTTGAAATTTGTGGCATTGAGTAAAATAACATGATATATATAAAGTACTGATTATCAAGGAAAATCTGTTGAGTACTGTGTGACTGTTGACTGTACGAATAAAAGGAAGTGTTGTAGGAAAATGGATACGTGATCAATAAGGTATTAACTGCTCAAAGTTAACATAAACAATAAGGATGTTATTGTACAGCAAATTGGCAAACTACGAGTATAATGATATATGCTTACCAACGGCATCGTTATGCACGCATGCGCCACGTGGCACGTGCAGGTTCACCGGGAAGGCATGCCTTTGCTTCCCTCGCGTATCGCATACTACACTGCAAAAGAGTAACGAACTTTGATAATTTAGGGAATGTCGAATAACAATTGATTTTTTTTCAAACTCTTATACAATATTTATGTATTTAAGTAGCTAACTCTGCTGAAATAATAATCTTTCTATCGAAATGCTTTACGTAGAAGTAAGTCTCTGTAGTGGGTCTACATCTATACGCTGTATATACAGTACTGCACTTTTTTTTTTATTGCTGATAGGTCACAGCCTTTGACCACAATCTCTCCTGATGGTAAGTGATGATGTGGTCGAAGGTGATAGCAGGCTTAACCTAGAATTACTGGCTCTCAAGGACAGCTGCCGGAACACACCGTTGCTTGACGACAGATTTTCAACTTGAGGGTGGTCGCTAGCCAGGCGGGCATTCGCAAAAATGCCCTTCCACCATGCGATGAAGCTCAAGCCCGCGGCGGGATTCGAATCACCTGCTGCGTGGCAGTCCATAGCCAAAGCCACTGAGCTATCACTGCTTCAAAAACTCAGTACTATATTAGATTTTAAATTAGAATCATAGTCAAGTTATCCTTATCATTTCTTGAATGAAAAGAGTGAATGTACCGGACTTCCCAAAATATTATTTTGAAATTTTACTTACAAATGCTTAGAGCACAAACGATTTCCACTTCAGCTGAAAGTTTTGTGCTCTAGAAGTTAATAAATATGTTATTTAAAATTAAATGCTGTGAATTGGTGGCATTTATGTAACCTTTCGTTTTTATAAGTTCTTTTTCAATCGATTGATTGTAACTGAAATAAACTTATTAGAAATTGTTAGGGCATGAGTGCAGATTAGGTAGGTACTTAGTAGTTATTATGTAAGGGGTACGAATCTCTGATCTATGGGTATACAATAGTCTATATAAGTAAGGAAATTCGTTGTACTTATCTTAAAAGAACTCATACTGAGTTAAAGCACATTGTTGGAATACGTGCAATGTACGTGAAACTTATTTGTGCGCGTAAGTAGGTCGGTGGTTGGCTTTGGTGCGCGCGCAATCTCTTGCCGCCACTACGACGTCATTATTGATCGGGCACGTGGCGCCGTAAGTGACGTAGTCCTGATAGTACGCCCACACCCCGTGACCTGCCACCCTCACAGTCGCGACTAAACCTCCGCTCACCTCCCCTCAGCCCCTCTTCCCTGCCCCGCCCGCCCACACCTTCCCCCAGGCGGCGGGAGAGGGTGAGCCGAGTATTCTGACCCCACATCGACCCACGCCTGCATACAGTAATTTCAGTTTATGCACCCACTTCTCAACTACGGATAAATAATCTATAGGTAATATAAACGAATTTTCATTCATTATTATCTTGCAGGTGCAGTTTAATACAGCTGTAGGCAATTAAAAGGAAAATGGAACGTTGAACGCTTTTAGTTATGACTTATCTATGTATACGCAGCAGTATGCCTGCGGGGAAGGCGTGGGCGTGTTTAGGCCACGTGGTTTCCGAAAGCACGTGCACGTGCGGACCTTATCCGCTTGTTACATTTTAGGTTGGCTTCAGTTCAGTATAGATGTTTTCAATCATTTATAAGTCTTCCAAGAACAATTGTTGCTTAAGAATTAAGCTTAATTACGATAAGTACTAGTATTATACTAGAGTTTTATTACTCGCGTTTTATTTTTGACCGATTTTAAAAAAGGAGGAGGTACTCAATTCGACTGTAGTTTTTTTTTGTTTGTTACCTCAGAACTTTTGAGTGGGTGAACGGATTTTGAAGATTATTTTTTGTTTGAAATTTTTATTTGAGAAATGCTTCATGTGTGGTCCCTTTTAAATTTCATCAAAATTGGTCAAGCCGTTTTTGAGTTAAACTACGATAACTGAAAAGTGTTCTCCTATCTTGATGATATAGTCTGACAGTGAATGACAATCGATCCCGCAAGGTTAATTAAAAAGGGTGAATTTTTTTTTACCTAAACATGGAACCGATTAAAAACTTTCAAAAGTGTAATAACTTGTCGAAGTCGGTAGCATGCGCACAATATTGTGACAATAGGTACTTTTGAACTATCATGGTATGACTTCGTCAAGTTATTTCACACTTGAGTGTTGAAGTCGGTTCCAGGTAAAAATAAAAATGTTTTATAATTTTGAGTTCCTAGCCATTTCAACGGCAACATTTTCAACAGTTTGGTCAATAAGTATGTGAAGTGTTTTGCTATGTATTGGAAACATCGGAATGCACTTACGTCCGTACTGTTTGCATTCCTTTGATTGTGTTACGTAGAACTGATAAAATAGCGATAGATCGAACGACGATTTCCTGTTATTTTTAGTTTGCACAATCGATTGACGTCAGCCCACAGGTAAGGTATAGTTGCGTTGCAACGGTCTTAACTGATTTTATTGTTGACTGTGTTCCACCTAAGCAAACAATGAGCGGAACTATTATGAGGTGGAAATAACACTTTTATATATTATCAGTGTTCGCAAATTGATTTTGTGGTTAGTTTAGGTGATTTGTTTTCGTAGGAATCGATTCCAAAGAATTTGTATTTTACTGTGTGTCACGTGAGATGTAACCTATATTAATTCATAACAGACGAAACTACTACACATACCTAAGTACCAATATTTCTTGTGCATTCGATTGCGTATTGTGAACTATAAAATAAGTAGAACAATGACTAGGAAAGCTCCACAACGAGCGCTTCAAAAGGCGAATTGCAGTTCTCTTCCATTTCGCACTTTTACTGTCTTAGTTTTCGAACTTGGTCACGCTTCCGTCACCTTAAAATTCTTTGTTGATTTCCGTTGTGTCACCGTGGCGTACACAATGTTACAATTACAATCCTATTGAGCCACAACAATGTCTGAATATCGTTAACAGTACCTATTACTCAACAGGATTGTAATTTGTAACATTGTCATTAATCACAGGGTAGGTATAACCGAAAGGGAGTATTTTTCCCATTTAGTTCGTACACTATTGTCTATTATTGTTGGCATCATACAGGCGGCTGGCCACAGAACTGAAGCCAAAACCTGAACAGTAATGTGCAACGTCGAGGTTAGTCCAAATTCTATTTCGATATAATTATATGCGCGTTAAAAGATCATAATATGCATTGTTTGGTCTTCGAGATGTATGTTTTGTAGCGACCGACCACAACCCAGAGGTCGAACGAAAGGCTAGAAAGATGGAAGAGTTACTTTCAATATTACCATAGTTTGCATGGTGGTAGGGCACTTTGCAAATGCCCGCCTGGCTAGCTACCACCCTCAAGTTGAAAATCTGTCGCCAAGCACCTAACGGTGTGTTCCGGCAGCTGTCCTTGAGAGCCAGTAACTCTAGGTTAGTCTGAACAACATCCTCGACCACATCATCACTTACCATCAGGTGAGATAGTGGTCAAAGGCTAACCTATCAAGCATAAAAAAAAAGTCTCCAATTTTTCATGTGAGCGACACAACAGTGAAACGTTTAAAACTGAATCAGTACTATATCCACTAAACAATCATATATATTGCAATCATAAAGTATATAAAAGAGTCGCTAACATTGTGTTATGTCTATAAAAGGATGCTGCGATTAATTTTATTCGCTTGCCGAATTGCAAGTACTTTCTGCTTCCTAGGAAAGTCAATGTACTGTTTGTTTTCTGACATTGATATAACCACCGTTACTTTCTTTTGGACTGTCTTTTCCCGTTACTCAAGATGATCCACTTCCTTAATGGTAAACTTTTGAGTCATTCGTTCGGTCCGCCTAATCATGTAATTATTCGATGTTTGTTTGCAAACTCACGGTGAGAATATATATGAGAGATAATTTTTAAATCTCCTTTAATAAATCTCTGTTTCGCCGGTCATTACACTCTACGTGGTTGTTTGTTTTCCTGCTTTATAAAGGACCTTAGACACTGATGACTACGAGCGGTGCGGTGGCCAAAACTTGTTTATGCGAACATAAATATTTCTTTATATATTTATTAGATCTTAAGCCTTCAGTGTTAAAGAATATTTTGCCTTTCTTTAAGTTAGCCTCTGTGTAGAGATTTCTGGAAGTACGTAAGGAAGGATAGCATATACATGATTTATTTACCTATCTAATCTTTTCGTTAGTGATATTGTTCGGCCTTTTCGTTTAGCCGAGGTAACGTAGGAATACGAATACGCTATGCTCAGTGATTGAGATTTGAGATGATAGTGATTTGAACTTTGGATAATAGAACTTCGATAATCCCTTTTTGTTTATTTTGGACATATTTTGCAACGATGCTACGCATAATTGGCACGTATTTTATGTAGAACTTTACTAATAGCCACATAATAAATAATACCTAGAGTATATTTGTAATGTGGCAGGATTCCCCACCTGCAACGAAGGGCATCGACACGTGGCATACTTTCAGGCGCCGCCCGCCACGCCGCCGTTGCGCCGATGCTCTAGAATCTAGATTGTACTATATAATGCGCTTATATAAACATTTACCTACCCGTTATGTATACAAAATAACCCTCGACTCGTGTAGCTTAGGTGTGTCCTATCGTAACTACATAACGCCCTTCATTCTTCGATGCAATCGTTGTTACGCAATTCTGCACTTGTAGTGCTTGTTTCCAGCTACTCGTATCTCACAGCTAACTTTTAAATGAACATCCATGATTATCAGCCCCAAAACTGCTGAATGTATCTTCTATCTATGCCTCTATTGCTCCCTGCGTACTTAGAAGGTAGTCGGCCCACAGTAGGCAGTGTAGAGGGCAGTGGCAGAGAGAAAACACGTAGTTTTGAAGCGCTCGTAGCGAAGTATGCTTAGCCATTCTGAAACGATCAGCAAAGTTAAGCAACGTCCGCCTCGGTCAGGAGTTGGATGGGTGACCGCTGGTGACATTACTACTGAGTGCTTCCGTGCTTCGGAGGGCACGTTAAGCCGTCGGTCCCGGTTGTTGTCTTAGGATGGCAGTCGTTATTAGGGCATTTTGAGAATGCCCGCCTGGCTAGCTACCACCCTCAAGTAGAAAATCTGTCGCCAAGCACCTAACAGTGTGTTCCGACAGCTGTCCTTGAGAGAAGGTAATTCTAGGTTAGCCTGAACAATATCTTCGACCGCATCATCACTTCCATCAGGTGAGATAGTGGTCAAAGTCCTATTATATACATAAATATTATATATTATATACTAGTTATGAGGTATCAAACATAAAAAGAACATACCATGAAGCAGTGATGGCTCAGTGGCATTGGCTATGGACTGCCGCGCAGCAGGATGGACCTGCTCGAAGTTCGAATCCCGCCGCGGACTTGACCTTCATCGCATGGTGGAAGGGCATTTTGCGAATGCCCGCCTGGCTAGAGACCACCCTCAAGTAGAAAATCTGTCGCCAAGCAACGGTGTGTTCCGGCAGCAGTCCTTGATGAGAGCCAGAGAAATTACAGACACATGAGACTATGTCTCAAGGTGACGGGCGCAGTGGAATTCGTGACTTGTGACGAAATGCATTTATTATAGGCAGAGGTTATAGTCCGCTTAACATCAGGTGGGCCTCGAGCTTGTTCCGTCACAATAACATAAAAATAAAGAATTGAGAACCTCCTCCTTTTTTAAAGTTAAAAAAAATAATTCAATATTTTACAATCCAGCAGATAGGTAGATCCCCTTACTTCCCACTAATATGGCATTCACACATAAGTAGATATTATCTCTTCTCATTCGATTACGCAATAATTTTCAATTAATATGAAATGACGAGCAAAACTACGCATTGTTTACTTTTCCTATTCCTGTTATAATATAAGTCATGAAACAGCTTTTTGCATGTATAACTAATTAGGACATGAAGATGTCTGTCTAGTCGCATAAGAACCGGTTCAAATCACGATTTACACAGCAGTTATCGCACGAGACTTCTACAATACAAATGTATGACGCGCTGTTGGAAATTGCGCAGCTTCCATCCACACGACCTTCGCTATTCTGAAGCCTCTATCCATGACGTAGTTGCACGTATACCTATTTATGGCGATACAAAGTGTTCAAATTCAAATTCAAATTCAAAATCATTTATTCAATTTAGGCGTCTACGACGCTCTTATGAAGGTCAATTACAAATTTTAATATTGAAATATTCTACATTGTACTGCCACGTTCAGCAAAAAAAGTTTATAGAGCCACTGCGAGAAGAACGGGCAAGAAACTCGGGGCCATTCTTTTAAACGTCTTTTTACAATGTGTTATAAACAATATTATACAATTATTACAATATTTGTTTAAATTACGTAGGAGACATGTGATGGCTTGGCAGAGGTGGAATTTTCCAAGCATTTTTGTCGTTTAAGTAATCACAAACTGTGTAGTAGGATTTCTTCATCAAAATATTTTTCACGTGCAATTTGAATTTTCCTTCTGTGAGCATTGTAATATGTTCGGGAATTTTATTATAAAACCGCACACAATTACCTAAAAAGGACCTTTTATTTGTCTTTGCTAATCTAAAACATGGTACCGTTAATTTATATTTGTTCCTAGTGTTGTAATGATGGTTGTCACTGTTTAATTTAAATTTACTCAAATTTTTCCGAACATACATAATATTTTCAAATATATACAGACTCGGTAAAGTTAATATATCAATTTCTTTAAAAAGATCCCTTAGAGATTCCCTAGGATCCATTTCATATATGGCTCGAATTGCACGCTTTTGTAAGATAAAGATTGTCTCTATCTCAGCAGCAGCTCCCCACAGCAATACACCATACGACATAATACTGTGGAAGTATGCGAAATAAACTAGCCGTGCAGTAGCTACATCTGTTAACTGTCTTATCTTACAAACTGCATATGCAGCAGAACTAAGTCTTCCGGCTAGATCATGTATATGTAGATCCCACTGTAAAGTTGAATCCATTTTGATTCCCAGAAAGACTGTCGCTTTGTCAATAGAGAGTTTATCTAGGCCAAGCTTAATGTTTGGTTCAACATAAGGAACATTTGGTAATGAAAACTTTAAACATTTGGTCTTTTTTGAATTTAACAGAAGATTATTAGCGGCGAACCATCCAGAGATCATAGATAACACATTATTTACATGAATGAGTTCACTATCTTTCCTATCTACTTTAAAAATCAGAGAGGTATCATCGGCGAATAAAACAATATTGCAGAAATCTTTGACCATGCAAGGCAGATCATTAATATACGCTAGGAACAGAAAAGGTCCCAAAATTGATCCCTGCGGTACACCTATTTTTACGAAAGACCCGGAAGAAGTATTGCCATTTATTCCAACCATCTGTAGCCTGTCAGACAGATATGACTCTATTAGATTCAAAGCTTTTCCACGAACACCATAGTGTGAAAGCTTACGAATCAGAGTGCAGTGTTCTACACAGTCGAATGCCTTGGAAAGATCACAAAATACGCCAATAGCATCATGTGAACTCTCCCAGGCTTCAAGTATATGTGACATCAATTGAACACCTGCATCTGTTGTCGATCTGCTCTTAGTGAAACCAAACTGATTCTCATTCAATATATTATGCTCATTAAAATGAGATAAAAGTTGTTTGAGCATAATTTTTTCGAATACTTTACTCAGAACGGGTAAGATGGAAATAGGTCTATAATTGCAAGGGTCAGATGCAGCCCCCGACTTCAAAATTGGAGTGATTTTACTTAGTTTCATTAAGTCGGGGAAACTTCCTCTATCAACACAAAGATTGAATATTGTTACTAAGTATGGTGCAATAATGCAAATAATGGACTCTGCCACTTTAACTGACATACCCCACAAGTCTTCAGTACTCTTTATGTTTAAACTTTTGAATGTCTTTATAATTTCAAAGTTTGACGTGTATCTGAAAGAGAAGTCCGGTGTTTTGCAGGGAAAATTATGTTTTAATAGGGCTTCTGCTACATTGGGACAAGAATCCAATGATTTAGTGGCTTCTAGGGGTAAGTTAGAAAAAAAATTTTCAAATATATTCGCCACTTGTATTGGATCAGAGATTTGATGTTTATTAATAGTTAAGACATATGTTGAATCTCTAGGTTTATTCTTACCAGTCTCAGTATTTATAGTCTTCCAAATGGTTTTTATTTTATTTTTAGACTTGCTAATTTTGTCTCTAATAAAAAGAGATTTAGCACACAAGCAAACAGACTTAAAAATTTTTGAATAGTTCCTAACATAATCATGAAACTGCTTGCAAGATGTTAAATTTTTCCTGCGATACAGATCAAACAAATAATCTCTACTTTTTCGGATACCTCTAGTTGCCCAATCACCAAACTTCAATTTTCCATTTATTTGTTTCTTTATTTTTGGACAAACTTTTTGAAACTCAATATTTACTAAAGAAAATAAGTTATTGTAGATGTCATTCGGGTCACAGTGAGAAAAACTTGTTATGCCAAGCTTAGCTTCTATGTTGGTACCGAGAATTTCTAGCCTACTGGTTGTTAACGGCCTATGTTCAACTTCATACCTCTCTGTTTCTCTATTTCCATCAAATTTTATCGCAAGGCCCTCATGATCAGACCTAATACCTTTCAATATTAACTTTTCTTTAATCTTACAGTTTGAGTATATATTGTCTATACAGGTAGATGAAGTGTCTGTTATCCTAGTGGGCTCACAGAACAGAAATTTCAAATTAAATGACTTAAATAATGAAATAAGATCAGTCTTATTTTTAGAATTCATTAAAATATCTATATTAAAATCACCACATACAAATATGGGTTTTCTGCATTTAGAGATTTTCCGCAGTATACTTTCCATAGTGGATAAAAATTCTGCAAAATTTTGAGCACGACCTTGATCTGTTGGTGGTCGATATACACACAACACAAGATGCCTGTCCACCTCCACACAAGCAACTTCACAGACACGTTCGACAGAACATCTGACTAAGTCACGGCGTTCTTTAAATTTTAAGTTATTATTTACAAGAATAATACACCCTCCTCCTTCTGCAGATGATCTGTTAAACGCACTGCCTACACTAAAATTCTTAACATTAAATAACATTGTATCTGCTCTTAGCCATGTTTCAGTAAAGCATAATATATCAAAAGGATATTTATCTAAGAGCATTTCAATTTCAAGTATTTTGCCAGGGAAGCGATTTATATTTTGGTAGTACAGTGCTATGTCAGAACACTTCCCTGTTGTCGGACTTAAAAGTTTAAATAGTCTGACTCCACATTTCTATTAGTACATGTACTAAAATCTGGAGCGTCAATAGAAGACTTGGTTATATTTCCTATAACCGACTCAATATTATAAGCTACCAAAGTAGCAATCAGATTTTTATATTTCTTAGGTAGGTACATCCTATCCCGAGTCAACATAAATTTAGTAATAAATTTATTACAGTCAAAAAATAAAAGTTTGTCACTATGACGACATGTCATATTAAATAATATGGTATTTAAAGAATGAATATGCTCATTCTGATTTTTAGTCAGTGCCTCTGAATAGGGAAAAGCACATAACATAATTTTAAATGCACTAAGGCTTATCAATGAGGTAACATTTGCTATTAACTGTTTCCTGTCAATACCTAAACTTTGGCCTAAGTACAATATAACAATGGTATTCCTATCAATTTCAGAAGCCATAATTTTCTTCTCAATCTGTTGATAAGAAGCACCAGGCATGCAGTAATTTTCTACAGAGCAGTGAAGTGAATTACCTAGTAATGAACCAAAGTTTTTGCCTATTGCATCTGAAAATACCAAAACCTTGGTAACCATATCCTGGTTAGTGGTGATACTCTGATTCTTCCTCTGCGCTGCTTCTGTGCATGTTTTGTTCAATGGCAGAGGTGTATGGCAAATTGTTGGTATTGCATGGGGCTCTCTGGTTGGTTGAAGCTGACCCATAGACCTTGAGCATGCACACTCAATAGTTCTCACACTCTCCATATTGGTGGTCACAAGATCTAATAAACTTATCGCTTCATTGTAGTGCTCACTAAGATGGTTTTGAGCTGATAAGTAGCTAGAGAAAATATTTTGCAATAATTTCTCTTTGTCTAGCAGCTCAGAGCGAAGACTCAGAGTATCATCATCATACAATTGTTTTGTGATTTCTACTTCATCCAGACAATTTTGAAGTTTTTCCTGTAATAGTAGCTTATCTTTCACCAAATTCACATTTTTCTTGAAATAGTTTAGGTTTTTAAGTTGTTTTTTACACTTAAACATCAGTTTCTTAAGCTTAAAATACTTTTTGACTTTTTTATGGCTCCGAAAGACTGGAATTTGACTGCATATAGTGTTCTCATCAGTCAAGTCAATAGTTTCAATTGGTGGCAGGGAGCTTGCTGATTCCATGCCACTACCGACCAGCTCATTATATAAATTTAAGGTGTCAGCGGCCTGTTCACTGAACTTTGTTGAGTTTAACACTGAGATTTCATCTTGAGCCTTGCTTAATTCAAACTCCAATTCTGATATACGGCTCAAGGCCTGTTCATGTGTCTCGCTACATTCTTTAAATGACAATACAATGTTCTGTAGCTGTTCATTTTGATAGAGTGCTTCTGAGTAATTGGTGTATAAACCAGCAAGTTCATTCTTGAGCTCAGTGTTTTTTGAGACAATTTGGTTCACCTCAACCTCACTGTCTTCTCTTTCTTGTAGAAGCTGATCAGAGAGTTCTTTGTACTTTTGAAGATCTTGCAGAGAAATTCTTAGTTTCTCTTCCAGTTCTCTTGCCAAGGTTTTCCTAGTAGTTACAGGCATACTGAAGCATCAACAACTCCGAACAATGTCTGCAAAACAGATAAAAGTAGCTAAGTTACCGTTTCAAAAAGTATTTTAAGTGCAAGGGGAGTGTTATGGTATGTATTTCTCACAATTCAATCTCAAAGTTACAATTAATTTATATATAAATTACAAGAATGGTGCATACCTAATATTGTAAACAAAATCAACAATCAAGTTTGAAAACAGTACAACCTACATAACATATCTATTATTTGTTTACATTCATATATGCAACAGATAAAAGGGAAAAAGAAACAGGAAATATGTTAAGCAGTAGAAACACAGAGAAATTAGTTGAACAGACAATGGTTAGAAACAGATGGGAGAGAAAAAGTATGAAACTTTTATCTGACAAATGAATGATTGTAAGTACCTAATAGGTAATAGGTACTCAGGTACCATAACATATGTTTTTTATAACAGGTAATTTTTGTAGACTTGACTACTACAAATAAATAACTTTGAGAATGAGTTGCAGCTAGGATTGGGTGTCAAATAGTAGTGATATGTCTGAGACAAAAGAAAAACATCAACTTTGCTTCCACTATTTTGTCAAGCAAAGAGAGTCAGTACACTGCCAATGTGTGATTATTAACGTAGCTCACAAGTGAGTGTTAGTGGAATTGTGTTAAATGTGTACTTAGAGATAGATTTTAGACATATTACTCCCCAGTAAATCCAAGGTGTTTGAATTGTCCAACCGCTGCTGCAGGATGACGCACTATGATTTTTATTCACTGTTTAGTGAATATGTCACCAACAGGCTTTGTTCACTATATAAAGCTACTTTTTATTAACACTTTTTACTTGAAAACACAACAAATTAGCCTTATTTTCTATATAAAATAATTATTAAAATACGGAGAAAACATCACGACATGTATTAGTTAGTGTTGCCACAGGGCAAAAAAAAAAGTTCGTCGACAAGGGCGCGGTACTGTACCGAGTCGGTAGCACTGTCCGAGGTCGATGATGGAAATCGGTTTTCAACTAAATAATAAATGGCTCTTAAAACGGAAAATCGGTCTACTGTTATTATACCTGCCAATTTCATCATTGGATTAATAAACTGATGTAAAAAATAGGTAACTTTGTGATAATAAGTAACTTATGTGACTACTATTTATAGCAACTTAATTATTTTATGTTTTTATGTAATAGAATAACTTACTTATGAATATAATAGCTACTCCATATGTCTACACTTGAAAATCAGTTTACCATTGAACTCTAGAAATTATTGAAAATATTTTCTGCGAAACAGTACGTTGTCGGGAGTTTTTTAATAATATTAATGCGGTACGTTCCCTACTAAAAGACGTAGATTTGTTGGTAATAAAAAAGAAGAAGTCTTGGAAATAACCCTCCTATCCGCATGTCATGTTATCGAGTTGTTAAAACTGCAAATAACGTAGACTCGTGCCTGCACATTAAGGTCAGTAGGTTATGCAATGGAAAGAGGCGGACGGAACGCTCGTACGTTCATCGCAATAGGTAGCGCTGGAAAGGCCATAAGGTCATCCGTTGGTGCAGTCCAGCTGCAGAGTGGGTGGGAAGACTGAGGCTTCAGGGGTGGGTGGCGTAGGATGGCGGGCGCGCTGACGACTGGAGGCGGGGAGCCCACACGACCCCGATGTTACGTAACTCTTGTACTTGGCAAGTTCCGCTAATGCCGAAGGTTGCTGCGCGTAAGGTCGCCCGTCTGGGTCACGACACGACACGATTGAGGTGAATGTTTTTGTTACTGCTAATTTAATTTTACCACGTGCAACGATCTTAATAATAAGCATCCATTGATTTATTATTGCTCTCCGAAATAATCATCGAAATGTATAAGCTAAAGTACTCGAAACTGGCTGGATTTTCCTCTAGACTTGATTGATTGCTCGGTCTCTTCCTAGCTTGTTTACACTTCAGAGAAGTAATTATAAATAATGCATAATAATTTGCAACTGATGAAGCAGTAATCGCGGCGGCGCCATGACCAGTCTTCCACTTAATATGCCACAACAACCTTCATAGGTCACGGTTTTTTCCCTAATCATTGCCTAGACATATAATGACCAATTCAGCTGTAATAACATACTTAGTACTATGTCATTTTGTAAATAACTGTTTCTCACTTGAAACCTACCTAACTTTGAGAAGTTAAGCAAACTCATGGCGCAAAAATTAAAGTATTAGTGTTATAAAAAAAACCATAAGTTGTTTACATATATTGATAGCGAGTTCAGTCAGTACTTACGTCACTTCACGTACGTAAACGAGGTTATCTCTTAGTGAATTACTTGATAAATATTTTTATGGGGTTCTGAACTGGCGTAACCATGGCGCATTGCGTGCTGTTTATTCGTATCAACGCGATTGTTTCGTTATCTACGTACCAACGTACCTCGTACGTACAGTAAAGGTATGTTTATTTTTTTATGCGATTATTACGAAACTAGCACGAGTCGAGAGAAAAGTGATGAACTGCACTGCGCCCGTCTCCCTGAGACGTACAGTTGTTAAGTCTCATGTGCCTGTAATTTTACTGGCTCACCAGGACTGCTGCCGGAACACACTGTTAGGTGATTGGTGACAGATTATCTACTTGAGGGTGGTAGCTAGTCAGGCGAGCATTCACAATGTGCCCTTTAAAAAGGTCAGAAAGAAGGTTTTTGAGGAAAGCTATTGAACAAAAATTAACATTTTCATCATCCCAAAAGTCAACATACCCAGATAGTTCCACAAGAGAAACTATTGAACATTCGTTATCATCTGATGATTGTGAAAGTGACAATGAATTATCTTATCACTCACCACCACACATACAGCCCAATCCAAGATAGTTTCTAAGTAAACTGTGAGACATCAAAACGCGTTCTAGATTATAAAAATATTGTAAAAAAGCGCAAACATTTGCACAATTACTAGTTTTAGTTGTAATATGCAATAACCAGCGAAAAGGAGCTAAATATACACATGCATATGCAAATGTATAGGGGAGAGTCCGGCAGTACCGTCACCTTAAGGTTTATGTAGGATAAAATAAAAATCTCTTGAGTTTGACGTTAAATATAGGCTATAATGCGTTAACAAACTCATGTGTTGTAAATAAAAACAATAAATTATTAATATATTTAGATACAATCAACTTTATTAATAAAATTGGCAGACTATGAGAATTTAACATTAAAAAAATTGGCCTCCAGTACCGGCCAGCAAAAATATGAGCCCATATACCAAGCAATAATCACAAATATATTAGTTAGGCAGCTCTGATATGTTTGCACAAGCCTCATGGACCCAAGTCTTGCAGTATCCACATTAAAGACAAATTCTCTCCTTTTACAGCATCTTTTTGTATGCAGAACTGAGTAGATTTCACTTTTGTATTATTTTTTATTTGACAATTTTATGATTTCACAGTTTTACGACGTCGTCGTGCAGTATTTCATCTTTTCTATGCATCAGAAACCGGTTATAATTATTCTGCGCAACTGTGGCTTTAAAGTTGTCAACTGATTTGTCGATTTTATTGGTAGTTTGAGGCGCGGATTGTTGGCGAGCTGTTCAGCAACTATTACACGGCCTTATGCATATTAGCGAGATCCCAAGCGCCCTACTTTTTCTTCATCTCGCCATCATTTTCATTGCCTGGCATCTTTGAGTACCTAAAAGAAGATAAAATTACTCAAAAATAAACTTTAACAGTGGCTGGTACTGAAGGACATTTTTATGGCCGGTACTGTAGGGAACGAAAAAAATATAAGGTTTGATGCTACAAAATAATTAACGCATAAATGTTGAATTAAAAAATATTTTATAATAGCTAAATAAATTAACAATACATACCAGGTTTAACTTCTATCGAACTCTTTCTATGAACTTCTGAAATCACCCATAGAACTTTACTGGTGTACCTTGCGTTCACCACGCGCAATACAAATTTGCACACTGAAAGTAACCATGTCGCGACAGGTTGCTGCCGCGCGGGGCTTATACTCGTATGAACGTATTACTTTAATGGCAATAACTATATCGTATCCATCTGTTATATATTTTTGGAAACTGCATCTGGCCGGCACTGGATGCCGGCCGGTACTGTAGGACTTTCCCCTATAGTCTGGTTCCTAATAATTTAATTGTGTTCTAATAACTAATGCCCATATAATTTTCTTCAAAAAGCCATGAAATCTGTTTCGTTAGTTTACGAATAAGGTTAAAATGCTTTAGCTGTTGTTTTTCGTGTGAAAATTACTAAGGTGAGTCCGTATTTGTTTACAAACAGTAAACGAGGACACGGCACCTTTCTTGCGAAACGCTTGAAGCAGTGACTAAGTGAAGTTGGCAAAACAACGCTTGCGTCATTTGTGTTGAGTCAAGAGCGAAACAGAAACGATCTGATACCATCCGTTGTACGTGAATTAGCTTATGGGCTACAACGGGTATGAAAACGCGGTTAAAGCCATTCCAAACAGTTCTGTGATATTATTTGATTTTACTAAATTTAATAGATTACAATATACTCAAATAACGAATTATAAATGCTATAATGTAATGAAGCAAAAAAAAATTTTTTAACTAAAAATGGTGTGCATTTTACCACTGAAAAGTCATAGAACATATAAATAAAATAACTTGTTAAAGTCGGTCCCATTTTCGCTGATTCAGAACACTCTGAGACCACATTTTCATGGTTCGACTACAACAAGTTATTTCATATTTTTAGTTTAGAAGTCGGTTCCATTTTTTGTAAAAAAAAGTTTAACTATTTTGTGATAGGTAATTACTGGTTAAATGATCGATTTTTACTCACCTACAATACTGGTTACCTTCGACACTTGCAACTACCTAGTCATCTTAGGTATGACAGGCATTAATCAGTTAGTTGAGTGTAACTTAAAAATAACTTGACCTATTTTAATGAAATTTATATGGTATCACCTCAGAGGTATACCCTTTTCAATAAAGAAAGAATTAACAAAATCGGACTTCTCTGTAAATATAATGCGTGGTCATACATAAAAAAATATACGTATCGAATTGAGAACCTCCTCCATTTTGGAAGTCGGTAATAATCTACTACTTAATATTTTATCATGTAATCAACTTGTACGATATCTACGGCTACATATTACTTCTGGGACTTTATTGTGTAACTAGAATGGGTACGGAGTTTTTTTTTTTTTTTTTTTTTATTGTTTGTTCACAGATCTGAAATGAACTAATTTTGACATTTACCTTTGAAAACGATGCAAATTATGGAGTTCGAATGATGATCATTAGAATTCTCATTGAAATTAGACAATGCCGCTCCTTGGTCTAGCTTAGACTTAGGGAAAGGGATTGAGACTGTATAGTTCAGAAAAAATATTAATATAGTAATTAAACAACTTTAAACGGTTTAAATCGCGTATATTTGTCATTATTTTTGTCTTTACCGTTTAAAGTTGTTTAATTACTATGTGTAACAATCGCGAAAACCTAAGACAAAATATTAATATCTTACCACGTCGGTTTTGCCAGTTCACGGTGAAATAAATTGTAAGATAAAAATAATAATTATCTTGCGTGACGTGTGGATGTTCCATAAAAGAGCAAAGCAACAGTTAGATTAGAACTTGTTGTACATAAGCGGTTACATATTTGATCCGTTTGGTGTAGAGACATTGGGTCCGTGGGTGGGGGCCGGGATCTCATCATATTTTACAAAATTTATCAGAGCGCATGGTCGGTGCGACGAGTGACCATATGCTGCCACTTATTCGGCTGGAACACAAAGGGGCAATTTTGCCAGCATCCTGGGCACGCTGCCAACTGGTAGTGGGCTGGAGCATCACGTGTCTTGTTTATCTTCTTATTGGATACTTTTTCATTTCTTGATTATTATTATTGTAACGTGTATAGTGTAATTATTATTATTTGTTCGGCCATACTAACACATTTTCTGAAAATTTTAACCTGCGGCCTTATGGTGTAGCAATATGGCATGAAGATTAACTTAATTTTGACATTTTCTTTTTAAACAATATAAATTTCAATTTCAAAATTAAGATTATTTTCTTTACCATTCTAATTAGAAAGTAAAGCTCCAGCTACCTTTTACTGTTTTTACGATACAGCTCTTCAAAGACTCGAACAGACGGACATCCGTCTTAGTGATAGGTTCACGTTCCCTGGTAGGGAATCTTCGAAACGGGAGTTAATCAGAAGAAGAAACTCAAAGCCCGACTGAAGCTAGGGTAAAAAGTGTATCTGGTCATTAGGAACATATTCTTCTGGTATATCTATGTACTATCGTTTGCTTATGGCACATAAATGCTATGTTTATATAGAGATCGTAAAATATCTGTTATGCTAGCTAGACGATTAAAAAAATAATAATGATATATAATTATTTTTTTCTAATAACATAATGTATATTTTAAATATCAACATAAATACCAAACTACGAACTACAAATAAAACACTCCATTTTAGTTACCGCCGAATGCAGGTAAAGTTGGCGACGTTATACCTCGTTGAAAGGCCAAATATGCGTTGACCGAGGTAGGCGCCAGCTCTTTGGTCACTTGCCACTTCCACTAAACGTATTTACAACTCTTAAAAAATTGGCGTGCATCTGGACCCCAAGGTTTCAACCACAAACGGAAAAAACATTTATCTCTCACCGAGATATGCATATTTCCTACGATTTCCTTGAGTGTTTCAGCAGCTTTTGCCGCTGCACAAGCCGCCTCAAATGTGCTGTTAACGTGAGAGGGGGGCATTGTGTCAACACATATTGCGACATAATACTTATTAATGGAAAGGATCATTTAAAATATAATTACGAGTACTATCAAATGCTCATTAAAAATAACTAGGTTGAGTTTATTTGTAATATAATTGTTAGATTCATCCCAAACATATAATTGCAAGATGTTATTCATCTTGCAATTATTCCATTTATGACCATTTGGAATTTTGTTTTGAATAAACAGTACTTAAAATGGATTGAGCTTATGTACATAATAATTATATTGTGATATTTTTTATTGAGTGTACAGATGTGACCTTAACAATTTAATTGGGTATTTATAACAGCTACCTACTCCAAGGAATTCCGTTTCATCGAAAATATTTACTTTATACATCGGTGCATAATATTTACTTGCATTGGACTTTGTTTGTTTTCGCATCGAATAACTAAGTATTATGTACATTTATGTGCAATAACAAGTTTATTATTTTTATCGTAATTGTTTATTTTCTTAAGCTGTAATTACTTTCTTAACTAGGTATATTATTTTTATTTCAAATATACGAAGAACAATTTATAATAAATAAATGGGGAGCCATCAAAATTTATTATTTTACATATACCTACCGTTTTATTACTGGTACTGTTATGTTATGAATAACATACTCTATTTAATCAACAAATAATGCAAACGCCGATATTGTAGTTTTGAAGCTGTGCTGCGATCAAAACCAAAAAATAAACATTTTTTCTTTTACGGGTTGTCAACTGTTGAATGTGAAACCCTAAAAGAGATAGGACTGACTTGAAATTAGCTATAGTTTTTCACTCATATAGAATATAGATAAAGTATTTCCAAGTACCGTGATTGATACATATACGAATATACATGTGTTATAGGTATATCTTTTTGTTGCGAGTATTTTTATTTTAGCAGAGAGATCTCCTTTGTTAGTATGATTATGACGAATCGATTGACCATTCATAACGTCCAGCTGTTTAAGTGAAACAGGATGTTTGGTGTAGTAGCTTGTAACGCTTATCGGCGATAGTGTACGCTTATCTATTGTAAACAACGGCACGGGAGCGCCTCGTCCGTCACTCGAGCTCACATGGTATGTTGAGTTGATCTGTTTCCTTCTAGTAGTGCATATAATATGAATTATAAATCCATGATCATCAACTGTAACTGATATAGCATTACGCTACCTGGTGCATATGTGTTTGTGTACACTTGTGAAAGGAGGCCTATGCCTCATTTAACTTATATCCTTCTTTCTTCTATTCCCTAAGCTTTGAGATCTGTCAACCGCATCCAATTTCTTCAAGCTGCCAGACCACAACACTTCTGACTTCTGAGTAGCCATTTCGTCGCAGCCAGTAGCTGCCTCACTACTATACACGCAATAATTGATATACACTCGAGAGCAATGAATCCGGGTCACTTAAAGAATGTTAAAAATCTCGGAAACTAAAAATGATAGGTTAATGCAATAAATTGTATTTAATAGACAATGTAATACTCCTTAAATGAAAGTAAAAAAAATATGAGTCACCATACATTTTATTAACACAAAATTACATAAAGAAAAAAACTGCTGATCTCTCCTTAAAACAAAAATAGGAAACATGAAATTTTTGAACTTTATTACGATTTTCTTGAATTTTAATACTTCGTATTGCCTCCTCGTGCTTCATTACTGCGTTTACGCGGTTTGGCATGCTGTACACCAAGTTCCTTATACGATTTTGGGGAATATTCTCCCATTCCTCTGTGAGAGCAATTTTGAGCTCACGAAGCGTGATTGGGGGAGGGTTTCGTTGTTTTACGCATCTGCCTAGCTCGTCCCAAGCATGCTCGATCGGGTTGATATCCGGGCTGCGCGCTGGCCACTCCATACGAGTAATGTTCATCTCTTGAAGGTAGTCATTCACAATCCTACCTGTATGAGGTCGGGCATTGTCATGCATAAATATAGCATCCTCACCTAAATTGACCATAAATGGACCAACGTGATCATTGAGGATTTCTTCCACATATCTTACGCTAGTTAAAGAGCCGTTTTCTATGATCACCAGCTCTGTGCGACTTTCAGAAGAAATTCCGGCCCACACAAGTACAGACCCACCACCGTAGGCTACTTTTTCTTCGATGCATGCTTGCTTGAATCTTTCCCCTGGTCTTCGATACACTCTGTGTCTTCCATCGTGCTTGTAGAGCATAAATTTTGATTCGTCGGAGAACATAACTTTTGACCAATCTTCAATACTCCAATTTACGTGGCTCTGGGCATATCTTAGTCTCGAAATACGATGCCCACGCTCCAGTTTAGGGCCGTTTGCAGTTCTAAGGGGTTTTAAGTTAGATTCAGCAAGCCGACGTCTTACTGTCCATGCACTTGGGTTACTTCCTCCGAGGCGTCGAAACTGATTGGTGAGTTCAGTTCCTGTGAGAAAGCGATTTCGAAGCATGGTGTTCACCAAGTATCGGTCTTCTCGTGCTGTGGTACACCTGGTTCTGCCCGTTCCTGGTCTGCGTAGGTTAGAACCAGTTTCTTCGTAACGTCGGAGAACTCTTTGTACTGTTGACAGCGACACACCGACAGTCCTGGCTGTATCGCGCTGACTCCGGCCGGTTTCCAGCATTGTAAGTATTCTGGTGCATTCTTCAGGCGTAAGCGACATAATTTCAGCTTGAATAATGAATATAGAGCACTATCAACATGGTTTATGTACCCACATAAATGACAGATTACAAACAAAAGCAAAACCAAATGCTGTAATTTCGTAGTTCCATCTTCGAAAGTGGCCCTTTTTCAAATTTGTTTTTTTTATGTTATAACTTTACAATAACTAAGAAGTTTTAATACCTTCATTTAAGGAGTATTACATTGTCTATTAAATACAATTTATTGCATTAACCTAGCATTTTTAGTTTCCGAGATTCTTAGGATTCTTTAAGTGACCCGGATTCATTGCTCTCGAGTGTAGAATCAATTACGATAGGCAAAACTTTCTTTTTAATACTTTTTAAAGGCGTATAGTCGTTTTAAACAAGGTTAGTACCTAATAGTTAGCAGTCTAGAGTAAAACAATAAGATTTTAGTAGCAAATTAAGAATAAAACTTTTGTGGTATAATAAAAAACGTGCTAAATGCATTCCGTCTTGTAATTGTTTACTCAAATCGGATTAATGCTGGTACTTCTATAAAAAATAATGCATCTTCCTCAAGTAGTCATAATGTAAATATTGCGGAAAATGTGATACAAAGTCTGTTATCTACAATATCCCTTGAGCAATATTTTAAAGCATACTTATGGAAATTTTATCCTTCTGATGCAATAAAAGCAAAACCTTTTTCGAAAAATGGATTTTGTAGCCTATTTTTAGATGTTCCAAATACAATCTTCACTTTTTCTATGCTCTCTTACTTATTTTCTCATAGAGCTTTTAACATTCTAGCTGTAGTGATTGAGGGTGATAAAAAGTTTCACTCGGTCGCAATACTATTTCACCTTCTTCCTTCCTTTGAATCCCTCGCTGCGCTTAGGATTCTACTTTCACACTGGATTCAAAATAGCGCCCCCATGTAAAAATATTATTTTGCTCCCTTGTGATACGCTCAAGTATTAGATAAAGGTACTCGTATCATTTCAAAAATCAAACTACATTTACGTAGTAGTACAGCATGGGGTTCTTCAAAAAGGGCGTGAAGAGATTTTTTCAGGCTCGGCAACGCGCTAGTGATACCCCTGCTGTTGCAAGCGTCCATAGGCTACGGTAACTGCTTACCATCAGGCGGGCCGTACGCTGTTGTTGTCCACCTTAATGGTATTAAAAAAAACGTGTTTGCAAACACAACAATATTTTTACATGGGGGCGCTTTAACCTAACCAATTCAAAAAGCTATACTTATATAAAATGTATTTCTAATACCGAACAAGACTTACCTACTCCTATTTTGTGCAGTATTCAAATATCCATAACCATATTAACTATTAATATTTTATATAACCGGCTGTACCCACGCGTATTGGTCGAGATTGTCGACCTAGGTTTAACTATATACTTATACTATAAGTATATACGAGTACTATATATTAATATTAACTATACCTATGTTTTATCATTTTTCCCGGTATTTCCAATTCGATTAAAAAGCTGTATTTTCCTTTTGTGAAAGATAAATTCCGTCATCGTATATGTACACATAAAGTTCTATTTATCTCGTATTATTATTATGTACACTTTTTTTTATTTATTCATTGATTATTAGTACATATCAACAAATACGGATGACAAAATTACTCATTCTAAAAATATGACAATAAACAAACTAATGAATCGTGGGATTTCCAATATTTGTATACAACCGTAATACCCTCGGCAAGTTGTTTGACCTACTTACCCACAGTCATTATTTCCTCATAAATAAATAACATATAGAATCAAAGTGAGTAATGTTACTTTTCGATGCCATCGCCTAACCCATTTTAAACCTTTTACTGAAAAGTTTTTTTTTATGCCTGATAGGTTAGCCTTTGGCCACTGTCTCGCCTGATGGTAAGCGATGATGTGGTCTAAGATGATGTTCAGGCTAACCTAGAATTACTGGCTCTCAAGGACAGCTGCCGGAACACACCGTTAGGTGCTTGGCGACAGATTTTCTACTTGAGGGTGGTAGCTAGCCAGGCAGGCAATCGCAAAATGCCTTAAGACAACAACCGGGACCGACGGCTTAACGTGCCCTCCGAAGTTGTAATGTAAGTCCGCTCAGTAGTAATGTCACCAGCGGTCCAACTCATGACCGAGGCGGACGTTGCTTAACTTTGCTGATCGGTTCAGAATGGCTAAGTAAACTTCGGTACGAGCGCTTCATATGAAGGTGTCACAACACAACTTTGCAATTATTTTCACCGTTCGATTGATTTCATTTAGTGTTATAAAATGTCTGAAACTAATTATATGCAATAATATTATCTAATTAATTTTAGTTATTATTTAACTATTGCTGCCATTGCCCCGTTGAGTTAAATACTCGTAGCATCATAGCATGCTAGGCGCGCTGCCAACTGGTAGCGGGCTGGAGCATTTGAACTGCCTAGCCTGTGAGTCTTAGTTCTTAGGTTTCTTACTTCTGACTTACGAGTTAGAAGTAAGTTAGATTCAGTGTCTAAATGCTTTTATTGTAGTAGCTGTAGTGTTGTATATAGTACGTAGTATTTTGTTAATAAAGGCATACCGCCGCCGAAGGTAAAAAAATAATAATATAAATGCATAGATTTGTTATCTTGGAGTAACGAAGCTTTGTCTATGGTTAGATGACATTTTAATGAAACCTTAATTGTGTGTGCGTGGTCGAAAAACGTTAAAAGATTCATCTTGAAAAAATAAAATGAAAAAGTTGAAAAATTGTTGTTAAAATATAAATATATATAGATTTTTATATTTGATAAATATTTAAATTTAAATATAATGGCAAATCCTCTCCTTTGTCAATCAATAATATTTTTTTCGCTATTCAAAAGTTTTCACATATTTTTCCTGCTGGCACCATGGCTTCGTATGCCGTTAAAGTTTAGTGCGGTGGCTATTAAAAAAATTTATAATGATTTGGCGTTTTTTCAGCTTTTCTTTTCTATTCTTCTTTGGTAGAAAAGTCCCTCGTCGTTTTTACGGTTCAAATAATTAAACTATTCCTGTTCATGGTTGGTTATCCGTATTGAAATATATTGGATATGTTTTTACCCTACCCTCAATTTGACACATATTATCCCAGGGTGCGCTATATTTAAATAATAATTCCCTAAAATAAATACCTGACCTTGCGATGTGTTACATCATCAATGTCTCCTCAGTTTTGCCTCCCACGAGAAAAAAATCTGTCGTCACTCAATTTATCTCGATGTTCTGTCCAAGAGCGACCCAGTGCCCATTGTAGGTCCAGCCTCAGGCATCAATTATAAAAAATAACTGTTCAAATATATAAGTATTAGTAATAGATAAATCTTGACAGCTGTGACTAGAACTTTTATTGTGAAGGATAAAAATCAAAAAGTAAATGAGGATAAAAGTAAAGGAGATTTTTTTCCTTCTACCGATCTGCAGGGGAATTCCACTGTGCGTTTCGAGTTGATGAAACTAAAAAGATCGGCTTAAATCAAATAAAGTAACCATCTATCCAGCTTCAAATACCCCTTTCGTTATCCTTTTGCTCATTTAAATGAAGAAACTAAATTTTGGCGAGGCAACTGTTATACATCCTTGCCTTGCTGTTAAACTAAGATTCCACAACAATACTTAAAGATTTTTTCACCATTAGAATCCTACACTATCCCTGATGAATACAGGCTATAGCATATTTTCAATAACTTAGAGATCCGTATGACAACTTCAATAATGTAACCCAACGTATGGAAAAACTATCAAATAAATCTAACGATTATATAATAGCGATATAACTATCGCGTACGCTGCGGAAATTGCTAACAATAGAGCAAAGTGATGTACTACAATTTTATAGAAGACATCAATATCTACAATAAAGGCCGCAATACTATATGTCTAACTATTACAGTCACAATAACTACTCTTTACGTGTATCAAATTATAAAAATGTGTATCATATCTAGGGCAGGGTCATCCGTCCTTGTACGGGCCTCTGCGTTGTATCAGCCGTTTCGTTTAAATCAGTGTATAAATTGAGAATGGCCACATTATTGCACGATATTTTTGTCATAAAAAGATCATTATATATTAAGCTATCGACAAAGTAATTAAATATATCGCCGTTCAAATGTCCATCAATTGACTGTTTACTTGACATAACAAATCTAACGCGCGCGCGATAACATTAACAAACAACAACAAAATAAAAGCTAGTTTTTTTTGTCGATTCATGTTTTTTTCATAATGCATCAGATGAACAACTCTACCAAGGTATATTCGGATTTGTAGATATTTGTGGGGATTAATTTTATCTGGTTATGAAATTCTTTAAATATCTCAGATTAAATATGTAACATGTAAGTCACAGATTATGTAATCGTAATTTGAATCTACGCGAATTCTGATAAAATATTGTATAAGTGTCTAAGGTTATCTGACAACGCAACGTGATCTTCTGCGTTGAATTGTATTGTTATCTTCTGTATATATAATATTAAACATGAAGTTAAACTTACCATATTAAAACAATACTGAAGTGTAGGGATTTTGGGCCAAATTATGACTCGTGACGAAAAGTACGTATGACGGAAAATTGGAAAACATTCCTTAGACAAGAGACATTTTCCACTGTACAAAATATCTTCACACAGTTTACACACTCACTTATATCAGATCAAATAAACAAAAGAAGCATCAATTTACTGAGTTATCATCACAATATTCAATTCTATTCTAGGTCCACATCATCACTTACCATCAGGCAAGATAGTCGATAAAGGCTAGCGTATCAAGGCATATATCACTAGCAATATAAAATAAAACATATCTCAAAATCCCTAAACCACGGTAATGTTATCTATACAGTATTTCAACTTCATATAAACGGACGAAACGCGAGCTATACCTACGCGCCTCGATCTCGGCCTGCGCTCGGTACACAAAGAGTCGCGACTGTGCCGCAGTGACGAATGGATGCGCGATATCTTCACTAAAAAAGTTTATGTACAGATTAACGAGTAGGATATGTTGTGCTTTTTTTGGGTTGCATGAATTCTTCAAAAACGCATCCAGAGGTAACTTTTTTAAGATAACCTGAAAATTTAAAGGTAGTAAACTTACTAGTAAGTAAAATTATTTTATAGTCTACATAGTTGACGGTACATAATTTGTGTCTTTTTAATGGACAAGTATTTCCTTTAGTCCACCGAAAAAAAATGTCTCCATTAATAAAAAAAAGTGAATAGAGTAAAGGAAAGTGATTTTCACAAGTGAAATAGTTAGTTATAAGCTATATATTAGAATGCGGATTTTTTATACATTAAAATTTAATAATAAAGCATTTCGTACTAAAATATTTGTGAGACAAATATTTTTCAGTCGCAAATTTTTAAGACTGATTTTTTTATTCAAATATAAACATTGCTTTTTAATTAAATCTACCTACTAGTCAAAACACAACACGCATTTTTAGTGAACACTTCATGTTCATTTCATAAAGAATTTTATTTGTTTATATAAAAAAAGTAAATTTACAATCACAAAACTAAATGGAATCACAAAGTAGGCAAATGTTATTACAATGATAGTACAGCGCGGCTGTAGGTAGTTATTTTAACGACAGAGCCGAGTTAAAATACTGTATGGATAACATTACCGTGCCTAAACCAACCACAACCTAAATTTAGCAGTACAACAATGTAGGTACATTCAAGGCATTACAATAACCCTTGTGATTCGTGACGGAAAAACCGTAATAACTATTTCAGGAAAATAAATCTCGGCATGTGCAGCTAACCTACCTATTTATTCGTGAGGCAGCTAGAATGACCGATGAAGTGGTCACGGTTGAGTGAAGGATGTGGTTAAATGTGGGTCATACCATACACGTGCAGTTCACAACGACAACAATCCACAAAAAGTCAAAATTATACGGTGAAATTCCACGTGGATTGGAGACTGCGATGACTATTCTTTTTTTTTTTTTTTTATGCCTGCGTTAGCCTTTGACCGCTATCTCACCTGATGGTAAGTGATGATGTGGTCGAAGATGTTGTTCAGGCTAACCTAGAATTACTGGCTCTCAAGGACAGCTGCCGGAACACACCGTTAGGTGCTTGGCGACAGATTTTCAACTTGAGGGTGTTAGCTAGCTAGGCGGGCATTGGCAAAATGCCCTACCACCATGCAAAATCGCGAATCTACGTGTGCCTTTATAGGTAATGCGGCAATTTACAAGTTTATGGAGCACATAAAGATGATGGCTGTAGATCCCCTGCTTAAGCAGATTCCCACCGCAGAAGTCGTGGGTGATACTTTGCGCTTTCAACGCCCACAAAATATGCGGGGAGATGAATTCGCTTTATCTGACACAAATGGGCCCACCAAACCAAATACTGAATTAGCAATTAGATTTAAATATTTTTCAGATGGGCCCAATTCCTGAAAAGGTAGTAAATACCTTCTAACCTGAAATGAATGTGTAAAATGTTGGCCCAAACCAAATACTGAATTAGCAATTAGATTTCAATATTTTCCAGATGGGCCCAATGCCTGAATAGGTAGTAAATACCTTCTAACCTGAAATGATGTGTAAAATGTGGGCCCAAACCAAATACTGAATTAGCGATTAGATTTCAATATTTTCCAGATGGGCCCAATGCCTAAAAAGGTAGTAAATACCTACTAACCTGAAATTATGTGTAAAATGTGGGCCCAAACCAAATACTGAATTAGCAATTGGATTTCAATATTTTTCAGATGGGCTAAATGCCTAAAAAGGTAGTAAATACCTACTAACCTGAAATTATGTGTAACATCTGGGCCCAAACCAAATACTGAATTAGCAATTTGATTTTAATATTTTTCAGATGGGCCCAATTCCTGAAAAGGTGGTAAATACCTTCTAACCTGAAATGAATGTGTAAAATGTTGGCCCAAACCAAATACTGAATTAGCAATTAGATTTAAATATTTTTCAGATGGGCCCAATTCCTGAAAAGGTAGTAAATACCTTCTCACCTGAAATGAATGTGTAAAATGTTGGCCCAAACCAAATACTGAATTAGCAATTGGATTTCAATATTTTTCAGATGGGCCCAATGCCTGTAAATGTAGCCGTTTTATGTTGGGATTATAAGCAGGAAGAGAGAACAAATTACCTAAATTTTTGTCTGTTATATAATTAGGAAATGGGAGGCCATTAAACTTGTCACTTTTAAAAGAATTTCGTGACGGAGTCATGAAATAAGAAACTAGAATGTATAATTAATTATCAATCATCATGCCCACTATTTTGTGCGTTGTGCGATGAATGCTGCAATTCGTGAGAAGTGGCAACGGATTGTAAAGCAAGCTACCACCCGAACTGATGACCACGACCACTGCCAAGAGTGTAAACGACTACGAATAAGAATCCTCTATATAAACAACAACAAAAACAACACCTACTCGGTGCGCGGGTAGAAATGCCACATAAATGTGGTTTTTATTATGCGAGACCATAATATAGCATGGTCCAACCAGCACTTGTGACGGTTGTTTTTTTCATGTTTCAACATAATGAACATACCTACATTATCGGCTTACCGACATATTATTGTTACTTGGATTATTTATATATCTTTTTTAAATGTTTTATAAATGTTGTGTAGACATCTTTAAGATACCTACTGTATTTTAAAAACCGTCAAGCACGTAAAAACATACCCAAACATGTTGTCATGGTCATGATTTGCATTTAACAAAAAGAGATAATTTAATTTTATACTTACCAGTTTCCAGCTGCCTGCGACTTAAACCGTGTAATTGCTATGTGGATATTATGATAATAAGGTACTAGTTGACACATTCAGTATTAATATAATAATATTTTTTATACAAGGTGACCCGCCCGTAGTCTACGTCTTTGCAACTCTTCAAGATTTCCTATCTATGGCAATTGTACTCTGCGCCGAGCGTTCTACTCTATTCTACTACTTGTCAACTTAGTACTCATATCTTTCATACACATATCACTTCTCACGCAGTTCATCGATGCCTCCTTTGACCTTACACTGCCCCTGTGTATGTACGTATATGCCCCACATACATATTAAAACCTCTTTTAGTTAAATATCTTTCATCCTTCCTACATGACCCGCCAATCTATTAGTCTTCAACTTTAATGTCACTCGAGCGTCATAATTCTTCTGATATACTCAGAGCTGATCTTGTTCATACATTATGCATGTATTCTATTTCTCACGTCCCGATCAATGTCACTGTCATTTTAGATCACTTAACCAAGATACCAAAATCGGAACCACACCTTGTTGCTATGGAATAAGGAAAAAACTGAATTTAAGACTTCGAAGCAATGATGGCCGAGTGGTTACAGCTATGGTCTGCGGTGCCGCCGGTCCATAGTTCGATCCTCACCGCTTCAACGAATGGTGGAAGGGCATAACAGATGCATTTCCTCACAAGTCACGAATTGCACTGCACCCGTCACCTTGAGACATAGCTGTTAAGTCTCATGTGCGTGTAATTTATCTGGCTTTCAAGGACTGCTGCCGCAACACAGCGTTAGGTGCTTGGCGACAGATTTTCTACTTAAGGGTGGTATCTAGCTAGGCGGGCATTCACAGAATGCCCTTTCACCATGCGGAGAAGCTCAAGACCGCGGCTTGATTCGATCCATGGACCTGCTGCGCGGCAGTCCACAGGCAATGCCACTGTGCTATGACTGCTTCAAAAGAAGGTCTGAAGGTGATGTAGAACACGATATGTATCAAATCTAATATGTGTCCATCCATATGCAATTATTATTAATGAAACTTGCCTTAACTTGCTCAGCCAAGCTAATGGTGCAGAATTGAGGGATATGTGTCGAAAAAGGAATCTGTATGAATGACGGACTACCACTATTTACGCGATTAGGACATTTTTTAATCGGAAAAAAATCCACACTGACGACTTGGACTCCACATACTGTGTTTACTAAACTCCGGATCAGGCAATGTTCCGACGATACGAAAGGATCGTTAAAAGACAACGGTTGAGGTCAGCAGAAAAAGGTGCAATATCCCTATTGGAGGAGGCATATTTTCAATCTCGCATAGGCGAGGTGACCATTTGGATCTGATCATAAGCTAAAGCAGAAGGTCCAACAGGGAAGGTGTCCCGAGGTGACCATTTGTGTCAGATAAAGCGAATTCATCTCCCCGCATATTGTGTGGGCGTTGAAAGCGCAAAGTATCACCCACGACTTCTGCGGTGGGAATCTGCTTAAGTAGGGGATCTACAGCCATCATCTTTATGTGCTCCACATAAACTTGTCAATTGCCGCATTGCCTATAAAGGCACACGTAGATTCGCGATTTTGCATGGTGGTTGGGCATTTTACGAATGCCCGCCTGGCTAGCTACCACCATCTGAAAAATATTGAAATCCAATTGCTAATTCAGTATTTGGTTTGGGCCCACATTTTACACATAATTTCAGGTTAGTAGGTATTTACTACCTTTTTAGGCATTGGGCCCATCTGAAAAATATTGAAATCCAATTGCTAATTCAGTATTTGGTTTGAGCCCACATTTTACACATAATTTCAGGTTAGAAGGTATTTACTACCTATTCAGGCATTGGGCCCATCTGGAAAATATTGAAATCTAATTGCTAATTCAGTATTTGGTTTGGGCCAACATTTTACACATCATTTCAGGTTAGAAGGTATTTACTACCTATTCAGGCATTGGGCCCATCTGGTAAATATTGAAATCTAATTGCTAATTCAGTATTACAGGTATTTACGTTTTAGAGACCCTCAATATACAGACGGACAGACAAACAGTAGAGTGACCTTAATAGGGCTAATACCCTAAAAAGTACAGTTGTGTGTAAAATAGTTAATAATGCAGACGTCTAGACACTAGCTCCCTTTAGACTTCACAATAGCATGTAGCTATTAGATATCCTCGCAGTTTTGTCTAGACGGGGCATGCTCCCTTTACAGCCAAGTTTACATATGCATACCTACTGAAATATTTAAATTACAAACAGAAGTTGTGCTTATAAAACAAAGTGGCTTCTATTGCCGATTTATATTTGAACAATTGAGTTAAACATTTATTTTTAATTTATATGTAGGTAAGCTCTGGACGTTTATTTCATTAAGAAATTAAACAACAGCGCCATAATATACTTGTATGGAAGTTCATTTAATACGGGGTGCTTATTATCTATGTTAAACAATGGTCTGTTTTTTTATGTATATTTTAGCTCAGAACTTTTGACTGGGTGAACCTATTTTGATAATTATTTTTTTTTTAAAGCTGATGTCTGTTGTGTGATCGTATATAAATTTTATCAAAACCATCTCTGCTCAAATCGGTCAAGCCGTTTTTGAGTTACACTCCAATAACTGAAAAATATTTTCCTGTCTTGATGAAAAAGTCGTTGACAGTGAACAGTGACAATCGATCCCGTAAGTAGCATGGGTCCCTAAAAAGAGTGAAATAACATGTCGATGTGGGTACCATGCGCACAATATTGCGCATGGGACCTATAATAGGTAGTTTTGAACGATCATGGTACCGACTTCAACAAGTTATTTCATACTTTTGAGTGTTGAAGTCGGTTCCATTTTTAAGTAAAAAAAAATGTTTCACTATGAGTGACCCTTGCTACTTAGGTACGGCAAAATTTTTTTGGACACACAAAAGGTTGTAGCCGCCGGCAATTGACGCACATTATGACGTACCTATATATAGTTCCTTCTGGGTGTTTTACACCTTAGATGAACTATTAAAAATCAATGATTGGATCAATATGTTCTGATATACCTAGTTTAAAGTTTGGCAACAGCTGTCATCCCAAAGGAAGATATCGATGAGATTCATATATTTTCATTAAAGTGTCGACTATCGATCTACAGTGTCAAACGCTATTTATGTCAATAAGTAGTTATATATTTTTTTTATGCTATTGCTAGATGTTTGTTGTAAAATGTAATATTCAAAGTGGAAGAATGAGCTGTTTTTATGATCTCATGAAGGTCGGTAAGTAAATTAGATTTGGTGGGAAAATGCCTGATTGTCATCGTGTTATGAAACTATTGTTTGCTCGCGTGGTTGACGCTTGCGACGTATAAATAAATACATGGTAGGTAACTCTCAAACCTTGTAAATAAGCTGTGATTGTTTTGTTCGCAATTCGACATAATATGTATTACGTTTTAACTGCTTGAAAAACTCATACCCCTAGCGGGCCCGTGTTCCCGATATATGTTGCGTTGTCCTGTTCGAACTTTTTTATTGCTCGCATCGCCTCCTTCATAACCATTAATCTAATCTAAAAAGGGTGTGAAATTAGACTTTATTAGAAATTTGAGCCATATATGAAATGGATCCTAGAGAATCTCTAAGGGATCTTTTTAAAAGAAATTGATATTTTAACTGTACTGAGTCTTTGAAAATATTATGTATGTTCGGAAAAAATGAGTAAATTTAAATTAAACAGTGACAACCACGATTACAACACTAGGAATGAATATAAAAGAGCTGTACCAGGTTTTAGACTAGCAAGGACAAATAAAAGATCCTTTTAAGGTAATTGTGTGCGGTTTTATAACAAAATTCCCAAACATATTACAATGCTCACAGAAGGAAAATTCAAGTTACACGTGAAAAACATTTTGATTAAGAAATCCTACTACACAGCTTGTGATTACTTAAACAACAAAAATTCCGCCTCTGCCAAGCTATCACCAGTCACCTACGTAATTTAAACAAATATTGTAATAATTATATTATATTGTATGTAACACATTGTTAAAAAACGTTTAAAAGAATGGCCCCTAGTTTCTTGCCCGCTCTTCTCGCAGTGGCTCTATACATTTTTTTGATTAACGTGGTAGTGTACAATTTAGAATATTTCAATTTTAAAATGTGTAATTGAACCTCATAAGAGCGTCGTAGACGCCAAAACTGAATAAATGATGTTGTATTTGAAAATTGAAGATTTTCCAAAGGCCCACATCTAACAAAATATTTTCTAATTGTGATTGGGCCAGATTAAAATCTATTTTAATATTTTTTTATTAGTTTTATGTTATCTCATCTTATATTACACTATCTGTAATATAAAGATTACTAACATTTTACAAAATTACCCCAGTACAGGACTACCTACTAATAAAAAAATATTAAATAGATCTAGGTTAATATAAATAAATTTAGGTTTTCGTACACAAAGGGCAATACGGAGCCCTATAAATGATACTCCATTGTCTGTCTGTCCGTCAGTATATCGCGGTCCTATAGTTAGTGACTGAGATTCCAACATGTTTAGATACTTGTGTAGAACGTTGACCCAAAGACGAATATTGGACTAGAAATTAAAATAAAATAATTGAACATGACTTGAGAATATACTAAAACAAAAGAAATGCATCCTACGAAGTGGGGTGCCATAATCTAAAGTTCATTGAGTAGAGTACAAAAAACTTATTACTAGCGCATATAATATGCGTATTATAGAGCTGGTCCAAAGAACTTTATCATCCTGGCTGCTGGGTAACAAATCGCTGAAAATCTAATCAGTGCTCAATTGACTCAATGACGTGGGTTGAACCCACGAGTGTAGGCGAGTTAGGTTCCCACGGTCATGATGAGATGCGCCAGAGGCGGCGGCGGCGGCGGCTGCGGTGCGGCGGCGTCGGAGCATGGACAGTTTAACAGGTACCATTTTGGTCCGGTGCCCTCAAAAAGACTGGCGGCGTTGACGCAACGGGCGCGGGCGCATCATCTCGCCACAGAGATCGCGCTTGCTGCGTGGGAAAATCCTGCAGTTCTCACGTCCATTGTCTTTGCTCACACAACGTTTCGCCGCGATTCAACCTTTGATGTTTCGACCTACTCTCTTCATTATTACCGAACGTACTCGTCTTGTTTGTTTTTAAATTGTGGAACAACCCTGTCCAGGCTGAGAAGTTGATGGCGAGGGCAAAAAAACTGTAAAATCAAAAAGGAAAAAATATAATAATCAGTGTTTGGGATAGTTCGGTATGGAGTATAGGTACATAAATTACTCAATAATTTAAAATTAAGTTACTTATCCTAGTACGTATGTAAGTATATAGATAAAATATAATATTATGTAAGTAGGTAGTTATATTATTATGCGCCAAAGCCGAATGATGATGTGAGCGATACGTTCATGAAATATCACTCTTCAACCGAATGATAATCTACATATATATTTATTAAATTAATCACGTGTTATTAACGTAAGTAATTTATTATATCAAATGCGAAGACAATACGTTTTGCGTCGAAGGCGGCGGCCGCTGCCGTCAAGGTCGGGGTCGTTGAACCTGTTTACGTCTTTAGAAAGAGGCGCCGTGATAGCCCCGCTGCTTGCGGCTCGCTCCGCAGCGCCGTCCCTCTACCTCGCACGCGACTGGAAATAAACCACATTATCATATCATATCGCCTTTAGAAATGTAATAAAAATAACACATATCAAAACAACTCTGCCGTTTACGCGCACCATTTATAATAGCTAGTAAGGTATACCTACTTCCTCGACGTACTTAAGAAGATAGGTATGAATGAAAGATTTGTACTAAGCGTTTCATTTTGGCTTTTGGTGACAGTTTCTGCGTACTGGGCATGTACACAACTCTTGACACTAAGGCAGAACAAAAACTGTGCACTCATTGAAAAGCTTCAAGCGAATATAATTTAAAAAAAAATGCTAAGTGAATAGCACCAGAGATTTTAAATAGGTGTGTTAATTGTCAGTGACTGGTAGATGGATTGAAATCGTAGAAAAATTGATATTTTATTGTTAGGTATAAATTTCTATTTATACTCTAGTTTTAGTTACGAACTAAAGCTAAGTATAATTAACTGATACACTTTTGATAACAGCATTTTTAACTTTTATCAGTAACAAATGTGAATACGAAATTGTAACTCTTATATGATTTCAATCAGATTTTGTTACAAAAAAATACACAATAGGTTACCGGGTGCCTTAACCGCTCGGCCAATGCGTAAAGCAGAGGATGGCGGGTTCAAATTCAAACCCCACACGAAACCAAAATTTATTATCAAAAAAATTAAAATATTAATAAGATTAACTTTCCTTCGGATATTAATTGAACTCGAGATAAAAACCTAACACTCGTTTGTTTACACTAGAAACATATCATTATTTACTTTTACGATTTTAGTTTCAAAACAAGTTGTAGAAAAACAACTTTGCTCTCATTTCAACAACGTGGTTCCCGCGTGTCAGTGCACTGATAAACATGTGTGGTCAGTGATAGATAAAGCTGGCGCCTCATTGATTTGAGATTGTGAAAGTTCCCAATATGTACCTATTATTACAATTTGTGAACAAGAAACGAGGCGTTATGCGTCATGTTCATTCTCAATTAACGATTAGTTCAGTGCTCGTACGTACACAGTTACTCTTGCCGGATTCCATCGTATAGGCCACATAGCCCTTCTTCATTCATTTATGAAGGATCCATGTTTATGGCAATATATATATATTTTTTAATGGAAGGAGGTATTCGTTCAACTTTGGACGTCTTCCGGGTGATGATGCTTAAGGTCTTTTAGCTCTTTAAGTATAATGAAGTAATATTATACCTAGCTTTTAATTTCACTTGATGGTAATTGATAACGTCGTCGTGAATGATAAAGCTTTTAATTGGCTCTCTAGGGTCGCTACTTGGCGACAGATTTTAAGACAGCTATGCGGCTAATTTTAAAAACTTTACAATCAAGCCGGCTGCGGGATACCAAGCTGGACCTTCTGCGCGGCAGTCCATAGAATATCTTACTGAGCCATCACTGCTTCAAGTAATCTTTGTTGATTGGACGCTGATAACTTATTTGTTATGCGAGGCCTAGAATCGTTTCCTCAGGTTTCAGTAAAAGTAGTAACTCTCGATCAAAGCGAGTGGTTCAAAATATTTTTCACCTCACTACAGCGAGGAAAATGCTAATTTCAATAAAAGCAGCTTAAATTATTATGGTAAATTATGTGTTAATATTTTTTCAAAGTAGGTACTACAATTGGTAGTATTTTGAGGAAATTTAATTCAAACTTTTTTACATTTGTTCGTATTTTAAAAACCTTTACCACGCTAGCGGATAAAAAGCTGTTTCGAGCATAAAATAGGACACGAAATAAACTACAACTTTCAGAACTTATGAGGGAAAAATGTATTGTTTTTACTCCATGTATAGCGCAAACATAAAATAATAAAAACTATTTAAGTCCAAGCTGAAATTAGATAAGGGTGCCAAACTGAATGCAAAAGACCTGTTAAATATGGTATAAGTATATAATATTAATCATCAATATGCGATTATACGTGTATGGTGATTTTCTAGTTTCTGAGAAGAAATGACACCTTTATATAATACTAGCTTTCGGGGCTCGGCTCCGCCCGCGCGTTTGTCGGTTATCGCGCAAAAACATTAACCTCTTTTTGCGCAGTTGGATAAAAACTATCCTATGTTTTTTCCCGGGTCTTAAACTATTTCCATACCAAATTTCATTCAAATCGGTCCAGTAGTTTTGGCGTGAAAGCGTAACAGACAGGCAGACAGACAGAATTACTTTCGCTTTTATAATATTAGTACTGATTACATCAGTTTGTACGGACCACGTGTCGGTATGACTGAAGAAATAGGTACATGAAACCTTGTAAACTCCACACTCCCAAACACAATAGACACGTTCTTCACATCGATGCACGTACTGCTTTTACGAAATAGTACTCCGACGTCTAAACTACCTTTTTCACCACAATAAAAATGACTTGTAACTCATATTTACTCAGACCTTGATCAGCTAACCGGTACGGTGATTGACCGTCGTCGTCACCCCGGTTACTCACACCATACTACGCAGCACTTGTCACCAAAAAAACGTTGGGGTAAATAAACTCCCTTCCTTAATACTCGTATCTATACATCCCATGGTCACGTTATAATATTTTGCGCGTTATTCTCCATTTAGAATGCATCTGATGCTGTTCTGGATCAGTGTTATCACTGCAAAACTTAAGTCTATACTAATGTTGGCTTAGGTTTTCGCGATTGTTACACATAGTAATTAAACAACTTAAAACGGTTTAAATCGCGTATATTTATCATATTTGTCCCGACGTTTCAAACACGTGGTCGCCCCATGACCACGATCACTCTCAGACTTTTTTTTACCTGTAGTTGCGTTGTATGCCCTCCATATTTACTAGACGAATTCTGGGTAATTACCAGAGTCACTACCAGTTTTGCACTTCCGAGCGTCGTTCGGTGAATACATCGCCGCTAATCGTGTTTTTAGGAATAATCTGTGGACGATATGCCTTCCTTGTGTCTTTAGACTCAGCACCAATTATACAAGCACTGTGAGAGATAAGAAAACTGTTTCATTTCACGCGTATTATTGCTTTTATTGATGAAATAGAAAATATCGACATTTTGTTTTATCTAAGGAACTATTCTCAATGAAATGGATGAGCGAGATATGTGTATCGTTTGGTGTGAGAGATCGTTCGGAACGTCTCATGCATGACGGTTCGGAGGTTACACGAATTGCTTATTTATCTCTTTCTTACAACAGATATGACGCATAATATTTGAACGTTCTTTCCTTGTCTTTACAAACTGCATATATATGTGCGTAGGTATGTAGATAGGTAAATTATAGTAAGCTTTTAGAGCAGTGGTGTTCTGATATAACTACTCTAATATATCAACTCTCTGCGATCACCGCAAAGTTTTTGAAACGTCGCGCGTCGCGACAATAATAATGATAAATATACGCGATTTAAACCATTTAAAACTGTTTACTATAGTATGTGTAACAATCGCGAAAACCTAAGACAACATAAGTATAGACTTACATGATTCCAATATAGGCTCCTGAACACATTGAGAGATATAATAGAATGAGAACTTTAAAAATTTAGGGCCTGTTTCAGAATGTTCGAGTAAGTTCCGGTTTTACTACCTAGAACATATTTAATAAATAAAACACTATGTTTGCGTTTCACATTCATCGATTTAGCCTATCCATCGGTTAAAGCTTGAAACGCGCTGCATGTCAACTGTCATTTTTATCATTCAGTTATTTTATGTGTTGCATTGCAATGCAACCCGAAACTTTATTAGGACATTCTGAAACGGACCCTTAGTTTCGTTTGAAAAATATAACTTTCACCTCTACCAATGAGAAAAGAAACAACTTGTAACTTGTTTTATTTCTCTATATACTTTTAAATTTGTATAGTTCTCATGGTATTATATCTCTCAATGTGTTCAGTCACTCACTGGGTTCATGATTCAATCTCAGACTAGGTTACTGCACTAACCGCACTCATACCAAAAAACAACAAATAACAAATTGTACATTATTATATAAAAAGGGTTATCTTAAATAATAAAAGAGGCTGCGGCCTATAAAAGCTGTTAATTTTAGACCATTTTTGTAACGAGGTCTATCTCATAAATAATACTAGGATGCTGAAACTTCGCCATGTTAAGTTCATGTCTCGTGTGTTATTTCCTGTTTTAACCAACAAATAATGAAAACGCATTCCTAATTTAATTTATAAATTGTGATCAAAACCAAAATAATTTTTATGTCACGGGTTATTTTGCCTTACGAAAACTTAATAGAAAAGGTCATGATTCGCACTTGGCCGATATTTATGAAGCAGTCCTTATTCTTAAGCTTGGAATTGTTTTAAATAATACAATAAATTATTGTGTATGAACTATAAGTATTTATTATTATTTACTAACTTTGTGTTCGTGCTGATTGTGTTAGGCATGTTATGCGCCAACAAATGTCTCTGTGTTTGTTTGTGGCCGAGATGCAAGAGGCCGGGAATTTCCGGTGTTGTGCCACATTTGCCTCGGAGTGGAGCAGAGTCCATCGACTTGTTTACGTCCGCGTCGGAGCACTGTGTTTACCAGCTTAGGTACCATCCAATCAACCCCTGGGCCCTGATACATTGACCGAATCGTCCGACCAAACATCATCGTCGCACTTAAACTGCAAGCCACGTTTCGTATAAACAAAAACAGTTTGTTTGTATTTAAGATATTTCGTGTTGTGCGCAAAATAATCTTTATTTAGATTCTACGTAACCATACAACGTGGATTGTCCGTAAATACATAACATTTTGCTAGTGTTTGTAATGCTGACGCATCATCTTAAGTTCACAAAATCCTTATTACAATAAAATATAGCCTCTTTAATTACCTGGGATATGTTTGGTGGAAAGGTTAGTCTCAGAAATTTTCCTAAATATACCTACCATAGATTAAATAGTATATACTTAGGACGCTGACAAGTGCTAAATAGCTTTATTTGAATTTTTTTTAGCAAAATGTATTAAGTTTGTAGCAGTAAGAAAATTATATGTTAATCTTATAGTGCTTAATCACATTATCTAAGGCCAAGAAAAGTCCGAAACACGTTTCCTTAAAACTATTTTGATATAATAAAATTGCAAAGTTAACTCCATATTACGTTTGTAACGTAAATATCTTCATTATTTACCTATTATTGTGTATGAAAATATGTTAATAAAATAGCAAAATCTTATCAAGAGGGACGAGAAAAGATATATTTAAGATTTGCGTTTCTAGTTTTGTGTCACCTTTTATGTTTGGTTTCTGATTTTACCTAAACTGATCGCGATTTCACTATCGCTGCCTCTTTTTTACTCCTACGCAGTCCGAAAGTGACAAAATTTCAGCATTTGACAGCGTCTGAACATGCTTATGCACATGCATTACTTTGTAAATTTGTTTATTATTGAGTGAACAATTAATTTACGCCTCCAACAATGCTCTTCAAAAGACTCATTGTCATAACTCATAACATAACGTAACTGAGGTGACCTTTCAATCTAATATCGTGAAGTAAAATGTGAGAAACATCGCTTTATGTTTACAAACACGACCTTCCTATTGCGGGTTATCGTAAATACACTGATTCTCTATTAATAAACGGATGAATGAATGATTCTGCGTTCCAGTATTTAATCCATTTCTGCTGGGATGACGGCGCTGTTTACAGCGAGCGGAATTCCAAGAATGAAACAATATACCCAGGTAGTCATGTGCAAGAGTAGAGGCGGCGCGGGGCGGCAGCGGCGGCGACGACGCGGCGCTACTAATTCTATTCATAGTGAATGATGCGCTATTTGATGGATGGATGACGCGGCCTCGTCGATGGACGCCCGACTCCGCTTCGACGTTGTCACCGACGACGACGACGCGAAGGAGACGTTAGTTGTATTGTAAATTGTATCTAATAGTGTTGTCAGTTTCACAAATATACAGATATACTGAAAACAAATTTGTTTATTAATATTTATTTCTTGCTGATGGGTACTCTGTGTAGTGTTTTATCAAAATCTCATCAATTGGAAAGTGATGATGTTGTTGATGCTAACTTAGAATTTCTTGCTCTCAAAGCGAGAGCAAGGTGATTTGCGACAGATTTTGTATTTAAATTAGCTAGGCGGGCGAGCTTTTACATATTTTTTTGCCTGATAGCCTTTGACCACTGTCTCACCTGATGGCGATGATGCGGTCGAAGATGTTGTTCAGGCTAACCTAGAATTACCAATACACTATAATTTCGAAAGATACCAGTATATTACCTACCCATATCACTTCATGTATTATTTTCCATGCGTAATCGTAACCTCCATCACCACAACATAATTATAAATTTGAAACTGTTTGTTATCATCACTGAGCTCCACAACAGGTGAACGCATATAGTATATGAAGTACAGTACAGTACATGTGAAGTAGATAAATTTACAAAAATATTGATGTAAGTTCATAGAGAAACTAAAAATATTGACTGTGTGCAAATAAACATTCCACTGGAATTCCCTGCCTCGGAGTAGGCACGGTAATGTTATCTATATAACATTACCCTGGAGTTGGTACTTGTCTTTCAAGAATGCGGCCAGATAGCTGCACTAATTGTAAAACTTATAAAATAATAAGATATATTGTAACATATCTTATTATTTTGTTTAAATCATGATTTAAATCATGATTTAAATAACAATTTCATCAAGTGATTTTTTCAATAAAAATCATTGATTCAATCAAATTGTTTTATTTCCGTCCTATTTGTAACACAAATTAAAATTCATAATTTTAGATATACAAATATTTATTCAAAATCACTTTGTGTTACGATTAAAAATACCAACGTTCCAGCTTTTTCCGTTCCTAATCTGTTCTTAATTTTAGAATGTACAAATCCAAAGGTGGAAATTCTCTTTCCAGTGATGACTGACCCAAATAACTTAAATACACTGGTTTGAATGTATGTGATTTGGACTTTAATTTAATTATAAGTGGCAGTAAACCTGGCCTCATAGCTCAGTATGAGGGGCCAGGTACACTGCTAGGACTCATCCTAGCTTTCTCTACCGCACTTTCTTCCTCTTCTTCTGTTAGATTTATGCTTTGTATGTGAGTTGGATCTAGTATATAAGCTAAAAATTTTGTCATTTGTATAATAAGTATTAGTAAAACTACTTAATTATACTTACCAACATCAATATTCACAGTTCCTTTTTTCATACAATCCTCATAATTAGTTTTCATTCTCGCGACAACTCCTTGAAGTTATTTTTTTTACATATCTTACAGATTTTATTATACCCAGTTTTTGTATTACTGCTTTTTACTATAAAAAAAACTGCCATATGTCATCCCGTCTTCCACCAGGCATTGATCAAAACTTGCGTTTCTTCCGAACAATCCGAACCAAACTCAGGTGTCAAACAAAAAAAAACGCGAGAAATGCCATCATCTAGAAATCACGTTTCGTTTTACGCAATCATTTAGATTTCAAAAAATCACCGATTTTTGATTAAAATATCGTGATTTTTCCAACCCTCATATTGTATCGACTTCATTGTCTTCAAATAAATGGATAAGAGTTTGAAGATGGCACAATTTGGTATTAGTTCTCGACGTACGATCTTAATATCGAAGAAAAACTGCGAAAATAAATCGATGTTCACTAAAGACGTTTGGCACACATTTACAAGTAGTCAAAACAATAATTTGACCCGCAATTCCTTAAAATATATCTCTTAGGAGCGAAGTTATGACCTCTTTTTTTGTATGGCTTAATTATTTTTTATAAATGGACCTCAGATTATAGGCAATACCCTCATATCTAACCTTATAAAGACAACTTTGTAAATATCCCCGTTTAATTTATTTTTTATGTTTTTAGTTCTTCAAAACTTGAGTATTTTACGTGATTTATGGAACGGTATCGCGCTGAGATGTTTTCTTTTTCGGTGTCATCTAAATGTTACAACGATCACAAATCATAGTGACCATGAACTCCCCTCTCTCCGGCCCTTATGATCCTTTAATAGAAAGCAGTATCAATTTCGAAAACGTATTGTGAAATTTCATACCAATTATTGATGGCTATACAATTCTACTCTTTACGCTGGAAACGTTCACGATAAAAATATATGATCCTCACTGCCATTTGTCATGTGAATGAAGCTTAACGCAATGTAATTTTCAGTGCTAGGAAGGCTTTCTCGTTAATGCTGTCCTTGAGCATAAAAAGGGTTAAATATCAGGGTGACGAAATATCGTGGTGTGTACCAGAACGCGACGTGGCTACCCGATCATCGCTGGAGCAGTGGAAAAGGAAGAGAAGAAAATTCCTTAGAGCCTCATTGGACTACACTAAATTGGGCACTTAAGAAACAATATAGGTGCGGATATTAGTCTGGATCCAAATCCAAACGATGCGTATGCAGAAGAACCTTCCTGTGGTTCCATGGCTGGGGTGCAGATCTGGACGCTTAACACCAGGTGGGGCCCCGTGTGGGTTCCGTCTCATTCCCGTAAAAAGGCAGAGAAATGTCGGTCGCGATATTGACTCGCTATGCCTTCGTGTATTTCAGTCATAACATAAACTAAATAAATATATGGGCCTGAATAACGGTTTCCCCTGAATATCCCATATCCTTCTCTTAGATACATGTACATAGTAAGGAAATAGGTATAAAGATAACTTTACCAAATGTTATCATAATCATTTCAGTACTTTTTGATCTGATGCGCGAATATCAAGACAATTTGATAGAAGTAAGTAGAGCTATGCTCAGACTTTATCTGAAGGACGTGATTTAAATTTTCCGACATAGAAATATAATACATTTCAGCTTACTCAAAGCGCGGGCAAGCTGGAATGGCTGGTCGAATTCATCATAAATATATTACCGAAATTCGATATCCGCCGTAATAGACCAGGTTTCGAGTGGAGATAACGTTTTGGGTAAATGCCATACACGATAATTTGCGGCCAAGAAGGCAAAGTTCTTTTTTAATGAGCCTTAGGAGGCCAGTATTAGAACAACGAGATGATGATTAGGGTAGAATCCCCAATATCCATTGCAAGCTAAAAACAATTCAAAAATCTCTAAAGACCAAATGAATAGCTCTTCTTATTTTGCCTTGCCGTTACGCGGGGTCGGCTTCTTTTCGTAATCATTCAGCGCCAATTTTGCTATCTTCGACACCTGTCTCTGTGTCTTTCAGTATTTTCCCCGGTAGTGTCGTGCGTGGGTTATTTTTAACTGCTCTATATGTTTCTTGTCAAAATGCTCTCCTTATCAAACAGGTATATTTTCATTATGCTTGATGCCTCTGCCTAATTTATATTCGTATAACATGTATGTTGTTGTGACGCTGTCGTGTTAAGGTTTATTATTACGCTTTGTCAGAATATCAAACAGTTCAAGGTAGCCGGAACCTAGATTTTAAAGTAAATTTTAGAATGATAATTGATATCATAAAGTGGAAAGTAGCAGTAGGTATACTGAACTCTTTGTGATCAAGTTCGTACGCGGAAGTACATTACTGGGTTCTAGTTTGAAGGGTATCGGTGCCTATTAAATTACAGGCGTGTGAGACGTACAACTTTATATCTCAGGGTGATGAGCGCAGTTCGTCACTGGTTGCGATATGCATCTCTTATAGGCTGATATTGATATCATATTCATCCCGCCATATTCCGCGGCAAAAAATCCTTTTACCTACCGAGACAGTTTAAAAACCGTTTAGCGACGAGCGACGTATTGAGGCCGGCAGTATGTAGGTATACATATTTCTATAATGTGCCAATGAACATGTATTTATATAACCTCTTCAGAGAGTAATGGCAGAAGGGCACCGGTATGTATATTCTAAAATTATGCTGTCAAAGTGAAAACATTTGTCCATCATCGATGTATTTTCGGTATGAGATCTGTTCTCGAGTTTATTTTAGTTAACAAAGAATTCGGGAAATGGCATCACCATCTTCCGTTTCTGGCGCCGCCGTCGTCGCCAACGCCTGCGCTGGCGATGCGGTGGCGCCCCTCCCGCGTCCCTCCGAGTCACGAGGGAACACACTACACAGATCATTACATAGCAGACGGACATCTATCTATATTCGACACAATTACGGAACACTGGTGGCATAGGATGACGTCGACCTACCTCGTCGTGTAACGAACGTTGTTCAATACGACGGTCAGCTGACAGTTATATAACTCTCCATTTCACCTGACGTGCTATTTTCATTTCGCGTTTATTATTTACGCTTTACGGTTACAATTTAGAGGATTTTCCGTGCGTCGATACGTTACGCAACTGTGTACTTCCTACGTAGACAAGTTATTACGTAGACAAGTTCTTACAATAGGCCGAAAGTTCAGATGACTCCAACCCTGGTTCGTTACTGGTGCAAAGGATGGCATTGCTATCCAGTGCGGCAATGTAGTAAGTATTATAGGCACGTATGCACCTGGAACGTTAAGGGACGGGTTATTTTATTGACTAGAATTATCTGTAAAATAAATGCTAGATTATGTTTCTTGAAATTTGTCATGAGTTGATTTGAAATTCTACTAATAAATTGCTGTATACTAACAGTGTTCTCTAAACATTCTAGGTAGATATAGGTACTTTATGAATTTTTGGTCAAGATGTTTAGATAGAGTAAATCAATTTATAATTCTTATTATGAGTACGACGACTACATAAGTAGTTATTCTACCATTGACGCTCACTAACGGCCTTCCTCGCTGGGATTGAAAGTTTATTCATTTGAATTGGACAATTCACTTCAAAGTCCAATAGTCGTGCGTCACTGAGAACAATGAATGCACAATGAGAATGGTACGTAATGTTTTTAATATAAATAGGGCTGGGCTAAAAACGGATCAAGTCATTGCAGTAGGACAGGACGGATTTGGTTGCGGCGTTGTATGTGCCCACGCACCTCGTGATTCATTCCTTTGGCCGAGCAGCGGTAAACATCACCGTAATTACTCTAGGCCAACCAGTGCAATGCGATTCCGCGTTCACCTGACTGAGACGGAAGCGAACCTAACTAGTAGTTTGTCTCATCGACATCTAGGAAGATGTCTTGTACCCCTTAGACCGTATTTATAGTAGTATCTTGTTACTAGGTTAGCGTAGACTGTAATAGGAGAGTCTTCGTTTTCTTCTCCATATCAGAAGACTACATTAACTTCTGCTTGTGGTATATTTAGTCTTACTGTAATGCCATGCCGGATGTCTATTTCAGAATTAGGAGAAAAGGATTTTTCTGTATAATTTTACCAGTTACGGAAATACCAATTACTTAGCTAAATGGGCAACATAAAACACCCCATATTAATGTTGATATGCGAGTCGATGCTCGCTCTTTATTCTGCACTTCAACAGCCCATAAATTTGTATTTTGATCACCTTCAACTATATTATTCAGTATTTTTCAGTATTTGTTGGATAAATAGAGGATGTGGTACATAATATACCTGAAAGCCAAAGTTTTTGAGATCCAATACGTAACAACAATGGTCTAAAATTGACAACATTGACGGCAACACATTCAGTGTTTTTTTTAAATTAAACATATTAAAGATATATTTGTACTATACTCAATAACCTCTAGACAACGACACTCCACATAATCGAGTACAAAAAGGTTTATTTTCGGCTAATTGACATGTATTGGGGCTCACCTGAAAAATAGTTTTATATATTTTATTGAATATGTGAGTCAACATTCTTCTCAAAATAATAGGTTTGTAACTCATTCCCTCTACAAGCTAGGGACCTGTGATGAACGGGCGGACGGAAGGATAGACAGACAAAGTCAAAGTGGATACAGGGCTCCGTTTGTATTTAAGGTTTTTTTATTTGCATTAGGTAAACTAACAAAAAGGTAAATTTTGACGTTGACTACGTTGAAAGAGCAGCACAGGTTACGCTCTGTAACATTTTTTTATATTGTTTAATTTGCGACATATTTACTATCTATACCTACATAATCAAAAGCACAAGGTCCTATTACACTTATTTACTTTTGTTTTCATTGATATTCTGTTCAAACGATATTTTAAAAATAAAGTTATAGAATCTGTATGAAGAAAGGTGAAAGATGGGTTCTTATATTTTACTTATCTTATATATTACCAAAGGTATTGCTATTACGCTGTCTATCCGTCCTGCCTTTGTTAATTATATAGTCACGCGGTTATGTTACATAAGGTGTTAGTTATGGGGAGTTTCCTAACAAATAATTACAAAAATAAAAAGGATTTTTTTAAACCGAAAACTGAAACTGACTTGATATCATAATATAATATATTGATATCGGTATCATAATAGTTCATAAGTACCTATTATCACAATATTGTGCGCATGGCACCGACTTCGACAAGTTATTTCACACTTTTAGTGCCCCTTGCTACTTACGGGATCGATTGTCATTCATTGACAATGACTAAGTATATCTTCCTGATAGGAAAAATCTTTTCAGTTATCAAAAACTGCTTGACTGATTTTGACCAAATTAACAAAACAAGATAAATAGAACACAAGCATCAGCTTTCAAATAAAAAAAGAAACATCAAAATCGGTTCACACAGTACAAAGTTATAAGGAACCTCCTCCTTTTCGAAGTCGGTTAAAAATACAAGAAGTTACTATTTTCCTTGAATTGCATTTTGCATTGAACGATTTGCATTTTCGTTCATCATGCGAACCGCCAGGGTATGGAATACCCTGCCTGAGGCTGTTTCCGGTTAAGTACAATATGGGGGTCTTCAAGAAGCGAGTGAATAGGTATCTTCTGGGTAAGCGCGTTCCATCATCGATCGCATCATCACTTAACATCAGGTGAGATAGTGGTCAAGTGCTATAGCCAGGTCGGAGTAAAAAAAAAATGTCTTGATATTCTCGCTACACTTGAAATTGAAATAACGCTTTTTATTATTCCCGCTTGCCTCAGGACTTAGTTCACTCAGTCTAGGAGCCTTTGTTGTTACGTTCAGAGTCCATATGGCGGTTGTATGGTGACGTGAGGTAAGCCACTGTTTTATCCCCCTGGTGCATAATCTACTAATTCACGTGTAACACGCTAGTTTATCCCTCTTCAACTTTGTTACCGGTAATACCTTTAATTTTCCTTAGGATTACCAGCTGCTGCCTATCAAATAGATATTTCGCATATAAATACAAAAGTAAGTCAGGGTTAGTATTATAATTCAAAACCCAAGCTCATTTAACGCAGTAATTACCGTCGACCCTTAAACTGCCTATTTAATTGCCAGTGCGTCAGACCGATTGACTCAACAATTTGATGATGTAACTCCACATTCTTAACATTGTCTTGCGATGACATCAAAAATATCAAAATAATGACTATATCTAATGGCTTCCTTACTCATTGTTGTAACAACCTCAACAGTGATTTGCAAGAAACTTTTAAAAGCTTTCATCATGAAAATGTGTTTATGTTGCTCAAACAATGACGACGACTGGTGAAAATTAATTATAATTTACCTAAATATACCTACTAAACAATGGGGTTTGGTGTTATTTTTGCAGTCCTTGTTTATTTGCTGAATCATTTTGTGTACCTATAAAATATGAATGAACAATGATTGTTTTAGATGTTGTTTGTCAACAAACTGTACGTTTTTAATCATGATTCACCTCTTTTGTTTTGTTGCATACTGTCATAACATCGTTTTAAATAACTTCTAAAAATAAGGAAGTTCAATTTGAAATTCGAATCATTTTACGTTGTTTTAAGAACATTCTCGAATGTTATCTTATAGTAACCTGGTTTGGTTGATTAGGTATTGCTTTGTTTGATGTTCGTATTAATGTCAATTAAAATAGTTAATAAAAAAATAGCATAGATGGTGAAATGCAACGTTAGAAGTGAGAAACTTACGTTGATACGAAAGTATGCATAATTATCTTACGATAAGTTAGCATGTATTTTTTACGATTGTAGTTCCGTGCCCGGTAAAATTATCCCATCGCTAAACTAAATCAGTTATTTCTTGCTAAGTACTAATAAAGTGCTGAAGGAGTGTGCTGTATCTCTTGAACCTGTCTGTATATGTAGCTTATTGAAATGTTCACAGAATAAGTATGTGCTATTACGACTGAAATCCTAACAAAAAATAAACATGTATAACGAATCAAAAAAGTAAACAAACCGACTGCAATATATTTATTTTCGTAAACGTTTTATCGATCCATGAAATTATGAACAAGTTAACTACAAGTTATATACATTCATGGAATCTGTTTTAAAGCCCTTCAATCTGATACCCCCAACCCAATCGATGGACTTAGAAGAAAAAAAAAATTTTTTTCTCAGAATATGGCGTTTAAATGCGCCAGTTTGTTTTTTTTTTATTATTTTTATGTACCTAGTGTCACTTTCACTATGTAGGCGAATCTAGCGATATACTTATCTTACATTAAATTTGGTTAAGCCGTTTATAAGTTACTAGCTTTACGGGCGCGGCTCCGCCCGCGCGTATGTCGGTTATCGCGCGAAAACATTAACCTCTTTTTGCGCAGTCGGATAAAAACTATCCTATGTTTTTTCCCGGGTCTCAAACTATCTCCATACCAAATTTCATTCAAATCGGTCCAGTAGTTGTTGAAGCGCTCGTAGCGAAGTTTGCTTAACCATTCTGAATCGATCAGCAAAGTTAAGCAACGTCCGCCGCGGTCATGAGTTGGATGGGTGACCGCTGGTGACATTACTACTGAGCGCTTCCGTGCTTCGGAGGGCACGTTAAGCCGTCGGTCCCGGTTGTTGTCTTAGGATGGCAGTCGTTACAGCATGGTGGTAGGGCACTTTGCCAATGCCCGACTGGCTAGCTACCACCCTCAAGTTGAAAATCTGTCGCCAAGCACCTAACGGTGTGTTCCGGCAGCTGTCCTTGAGAGCCAGTAATTCTAGGTTAGCCTGAACAACATCTTCGACCACATCATCACTTAGCATCAGGTGAGATAGTGGTCAAAGGCTAACCTATCAGGCATAAAAAAAAAAAAAGTAGTTTTGGCGTGAAAGCGTAACAGACAGATAGACAGACAGAGTTACTTTCGCATTTATAATATTAGTACTGATACTGATGGTGGAATAAAAAAACTCACAAACATACATACGTATGTTTTATATAATTGAACCCTGAAAACATAACTTTTCTTTAATTGGGCAGTCGTGAAAAAAATGTGTTGTCTAACGTTTCTTTGTTTTGCCCATTCGTATAAAACAGTAAATTATACTAGAACTACGAACCCCGAATTGAAAAACAAAATAATATTTTGATAGTATAAATATAACATAATAGGTACATATTACAATACAATACAATACAAATACTCTTTATTGGACACCAATTTTAACAAAATAATAATGTAACAGAGAGATATTAGCAAAAGGATGTACAATGGGCGGCCTTATCGCTAGGTGCAATTTCTTACAGGCAACCGTGAATGGACATGTAAGTGACTGCATATTGAGAACGGTGGTGTACAAGATTACACAGAAAATTATCGAACTTTATTTAAAAAAAAACAGATACATAGTGTTATTCTTATACATATTGAATTTACATACTTCAATAATATTAATAAATAAATAAATAAATATGTATACATATATACAAATATAAATAGATGGAGATAAATATAAATAATAAATACGATATGCCTATTAAAAATCTCGGAAACTAAAAATGATAGGTTAATGCAATAAATTGTATTTAATAGACAATGTAATACTCCTTAAATGAAAGTAAAAAAAATATGAGTCACCATACATTTTATTAACACAAAATTACATAAAGAAAAAAACTGCTGATCTCTCCTTAAAACAAAAATAGGAAACATGAAATTTTTGAACTTTATTACGATTTTCTTGAATTTTAATACTTCATATTGCCTCCTCGTGCTTCCATTACTGCGTTTACGCGGTTTGGCATGCTGTACACCAAGTTCCTTATACGATTTTGGGGAATATTCTCCCATTCCTCTGTGAGAGCAATTTTGAGCTCACGAAGCGTGATTGGGGGAGGGTTTCGTTGTTTACGCATCTGCCTAGCTCGTCCCAAGCATGCTCGATCGGGTTGATATCCGGGCTGCGCGCTGGCCACTCCATACGAGTAATGTTCATCTCTTGAAGGTAGTCATTCACAATCCTACCTGTATGAGGTCGGGCATTGTCATGCATAAATATAGCATCCTCACCTAAATTGACCATAAATGGACCAACGTGATCATTGAGGATTTCTTCCACATATCTTACGCTAGTTAAAGAGCCGTTTTCTATGATCACCAGCTCTGTGCGACTTTCAGAAGAAATTCCGGCCCACACAAGTACAGACCCACCACCGTAGGCTACTTTTTCTTCGATGCATGCTTGCTTGAATCTTTCCCCTGGTCTTCGATACACTCTGTGTCTTCCATCGTGCTTGTAGAGCATAAATTTTGATTCGTCGGAGAACATAACTTTTGACCAATCTTCAATACTCCAATTTACGTGGCTCTGGGCATATCTTAGTCTCGAAATACGATGCCCACGCTCCAGTTTAGGGCCGTTTGCAGGTCTAAGGGGTTTTAAGTTAGATTCAGCAAGCCGACGTCTTACTGTCCATGCACTTGGGTTACTTCCTCCGAGGCGTCGAAACTGATTGGTGAGTTCAGTTCCTGTGAGAAAGCGATTTCGAAGCATGGTGTTCACCAAGTATCGGTCTTCTCGTGCTGTGGTACACCTGGTTCTGCCCGTTCCTGGTCTGCGTAGGTTAGAACCAGTTTCTTCGTAACGTCGGAGAACTCTTTGTACTGTTGACAGCGACACACCGACAGTCCTGGCTGTATCGCGCTGACTCCGGCCGGTTTCCAGCATTGTGAGTATTCTGGTGCATTCTTCAGGCGTAAGCGACATAATTTCAGCTTGAATAATGAATATAGAGCACTATCAACATGGTTTATGTACCCACATAAATGACAGATTACAAACAAAAGCAAAACCAAATGCTGTAATTTCGTAGTTCCATCTTCGAAAGTGGCCCTTTTTCAAATTTGATTTTTTTATGATATAACTTTACAATAACTAAGAAGTTTTAATACCTTCATTTAAGGAGTATTACATTGTCTATTAAATACAATTTATTGCATTAACCTAGCATTTTTAGTTTCCGAGATTTTTAGGATTCTTTAAGTGACCCGGATTCATTGCTCTCGAGTGTATTAGTATGCCTATAGCTGTACTGAAAGGTAGTGCCTCTTCAACAGATCTTTGAAGGACACAATAGACTTGGTGTGTCTGATGTTAGCCGGTAGCGCATTCCATAGACGGATAGCTTGCTTTGTAAACGATTTGTCATAATACATCGTAGATGCAGCAGGGGGTAGTAGTTTTAGAGTATTTGAAGAACGTAGGGAGAGTGAATGAGAATTATGTACGTATTGAAAACGTTGTTTGAGGTAAAGTGGAGTGGTAGGAATAAATAAGATACTATATAGGAGTGAAAGCACATGAACATCTCGGCGACGTCGGATTGGTAGCCATTTGAGCATATTGCGATATTCAGAAATATGGTCATATTTACGCAAGCCAAATATGAACCGGATGCAAAAGTTTTGTAGGCGCTCAAGTTTATTCAGCTGTTCTTCGGTTAAATCCAGATAGCAAGCGTCAGCATAATCCAGTATTGGCAATAGAAGAGATTGGGCTAGAGCAATTTTGGTGGATATTGGAAGAAAGTTCCGCAACCTTCTAAGTGATCCCGCAGTAGCAAACATTTTTCGGCTGATCTCCGTAAGCTGAGGTCCCCAAGATAAGGTCTGATCGAATATTATGCCCAAGTTTTTCACCGTCTTGCTAATAGGAATATGTGTTCCATCAAACATCACCTGTGGTAGGCAAAACCAGTCAATCTTTGATATCATTCTGGAGCTACCAATGACAATAATTTGTGTTTTTAAAGGATTAACAGACAGCCCATACGATTTACTCCAGTTAGAAATACATTTTAAGTCAGCATTAGTGCGATTGATAGCTAATTTTAGATCCTCTAAGGAAGCATGTGTGTAAATTTGTAAATCATCTGCGTAGAGGTGATAGGACGAAGACAATTGCCGGGAAATAGAGTTAATAAATACTGCAAAAAGTAAAGGTGATAATACGCCGCCCTGAGGCACACCAGCTGATGTACTACACCAGGATGAAAAAACATCATCAATGCGAACGCGTTGCCGGTGACCATACAGGTAACTATGAAACCAATCAATAGCTGTTGGAGATACGTTAAGAGAGCGAAGAATAGCAAGGAGGATATCAAAATCAACATTATTAAAGGCGTTACTAAAGTCGAGTAATGATAGCACAGTCAGTTGTCCGTTACTCATTCCATACCGGATGTCATCAGTGATTTTAACTAAAGCGGAGACAGTACTATGACCTGGTCGAAATCCAGACTGAAAGCTATTAAAGAGAGCGTTTTTGTTTAAAAAAGTAGAGAGCTGTTGATGAACGAGACGCTCTAGTACCTTTGAAAGAAAAGGTAAAATTGAAATGGGGCGGAATTCAGCAAATGATGAAGGATTTGATTTTTTGGGAAGCGGGGTTATTTGGGCTTCTTTCCAGGCTGAAGGGAAAGTGCCACTAGATATCGAAAAATCTAGTATATAACGAATAACTGGAGTAACTTCATCCAGTATGGGTAAAATCATCTTACGACTGATACTATCACTACCAACTGCATTTGAAGAAATGGAAAGAATAGCTTTTTTAACGTCACAATCAGCAAATTGATTTAAAATAAAAGGAGTGTGGTCGGGAGGTGGAATCGAAGAAAGAATGTTTAAAGTGGTCGATTTTAGCTGTCCATTGAAATTGGAAGACAATGCAAAGTGTTGATTCAATTGATTAATATCTATTTTATTTGAGAAAGCATCTTGACGAGATTTTCCAACTCCCATTGACCTAAGGAACTTCCATACTTTAGCAGGGTCTTCATCCGAGACTGAATCAAAAAAATGCTGGCGTAATGCAATCCTACACGCTCTATTGCAGCGATTACGGCACTCTACGTATTTTTCTTTATTATTATCAGATGGCAGTTTTTTCGCTCTAGATTTTGCCACCACCTTCTTAAACATGAGTTCCTTAATTTTATTTGTTAGCCAAGGTGCTGGGAGATGTTTAACCTTTATGGGTCGAATTGGGGCGTGCACGTCAAACAAATTAGTGAGAATGTTATTAAAAGCATCGACTTTATCATCTATGGTAACCCCATCCACCACAGCAGCCCAGTTAAGCTCTTGTGCATCTTGACGTAAGCTCTCTATATCCATTCCTCCAAAATTGCGCAGCATAAGAACCTTCGGCTTTGCTTTAGGCGGACGGATCTTGTAGGAGAGAAAAAGCAAATCATGAGCTGAAAACGCATCCGCCGCACATTGACCATGCTTACCAACATGATTTCGTGAAGATACAAGTATTATATCAAGAAGAGAGGGTACAGAGTGTGGAAAATGATGTGTGGCGTTAAGAGATGGTCAAGTCGCTAGCCTTGGTAACAGATTCAAATGAATCAGCACGAGCATCTCGTTTGAGTAAGCACGTGTTAAAATCGCCCATGATAATGTTGTGCTCATAAGATGGGAGGTAATCTTGTAAAAGCTGTTCAAAAGATGAGAAAAAGTTGATTCTACTAGATGGACAGTAATATATACCAAGAAGAACTTTAGTGTAAGAAAGAACAATTTCAATGAAAAGATGCTCACCAGAATTGGTTGGAGGAGGCTGTGCTGAAATACTCAAAATAGTGTAGGGAATATGTGCGCGTAGGTAAATTGCAACACCGCCTCCGCGACAACCAATGCGGTCGTTGCGTATAAGTATAAAGCCAGGCAAAGAATATGAGGTAGAAGGATGACAAGGTTTAAACCAGGTTTCTGAAATGAGTATGGCATGTACATTTTTATTATCAAATGACGCTAGCATATCTGGGTAATGGGCCGGGATGTTCTGTGCGTTAATGTATATGACATTAAAGTTTTTTGGGACATCACCAACAAAAGACTCGACACTACTTGAAAGAGAGGGCAGGCTACAAAAGCTTCCATTGTCATCCGTTGAAGAGCAAGACAAATAATCGGCACTATCATAATCATTACTATCATTTGGCATAATACATATAAAAATAAATATACTTATAAATATATACAAATTAAATATAATAAAAAAAATAAAAAAATAAATAAACACAAAAAAAATACTAAGTACTACAAAATATTGGTTAGTCCTACCTGCCAGTAGAGCTAATTATAGTTAAAAAAAAATGAGAAATAACTGTTAACCCATACATTTCCTAAAGTGTATCTTTCTAAACACACAAACTATACAGTATACAATCAGATATATTGTGAGAACAGTGCAAATATCCAAACTGTAAGAGTCTAATAATCACAAACAAAAATAATTATATTAGAATGTCACTAATGGTATATAAATAAATAGGTTAGAAGATTAAGACGATCCCTTGTATATTCGCAGTGGGTTGTCTATAAAATGTAAAATAATTTCAATTTTACATTTTATATACATATAAGACTTTAAAAAATTTAACTCGTTAGAAAGGGGTTCAAATGTACATTAGGTACACAAAAACGTATAGGTGTACAGGGTGGGAACTTTCAGCGGGGCAGTAAGGGGAAGTACCTTATCAGTTGCATCTACTCGGAAATGGTCTTAGGACTATCCATAATTTTTTATGGAATTTTGATCCCCATTCACAGATATAAAAAAATACAGTTAGCAAGAAGATAACCATTTTTTTTACACAAAAACAGTTTTGATGCCAATCGTTCCTGTTTCTAATACTGATCAAAAACTTCTATGGCACCAACCATCGTTGGAGTACTCAAAAAGTCACAAACTGCAAAAAACTTTTTCCTTACATTTTGTATTAAAATTGCCATAGAAGTTTTTGATCAGTATTAGAAACAGGATCGATTGGCATCAAAAAATGTTTTAGTGTAAAATGGCTATGATCTTGATAACTGTATTTATTTTTTGGAAAATCTATGAATGGGGATCAAAATTCCATAAAAAAATATGGATAGTCTCCTAAGACTATTTTCGAGTAGCTGCAACGGATAAGATACGAGGGTGGATTGAAAAGTTCGCGGCCTCAGCAAGAAAACTATTTGTAATATAAACAAAAGTAATTTTATTTTTCCACGTAATCTCCACTTAACTCAATGCACTTCTTCCATCTGGTTTCCAACGCCTGTATGCCAGTCATAAAAAAAGTTTCTTGAAGGCCTTCAAAAAAGTCACCCACTGCAGCTTCGACCTCCTCATTTGATGAAAATTTTTGACCTCCAAGGTGTTTTTTTAGGTTTGGGAATAAATGAAAGTCTGAAGGTGCCAAATCAGGGGAATAGGCGGGATGCGGCAGTAATTCAAAGCCACAATCGCGAATTAGAGCCATAGATTCAACAGACGTGTGAACGCATGCATTATCCTGATGAAACAACACTTTCTTGCTGAGTAATCCTGGCCTTTTCGCTTTAATTGTTTCACGCAAACGACGTAAAAGGATGCAATAATAAGCCGAGTATATAGTTTCACCTTTTGCAAGGTAGTCCACCATGATGACACCCTTAGCATCCCAAAAAACTGACGCCATCACCTTGCCAGCTGACAAAATTGCTTTGGCTTTTTTTGGAGTCGGTTCATTAGGTTTTTTCCACTGCTTGGATTGCTGTTTTGACTCTGGGGTGTAGTGGTGTACCCAGGTTTCATCCATTGTCACAAATCTGGCCAAAAAATCTTGTGGATCAGCCTCAAACATTTCCAAACAGTCGCGAGAAATCTTGAGCCGTATTCGTTTTTGTTCAACTGAAAGCAATCTGGGTACCCACCGCGCAGAAACCTTAGAAAATCCAAGTTCATTGACTATGATGTTTTGTGTTCGTTCATACGAGATGCCAATAGTGTCTGTAATCTCCCTGATGATCAATCTCCGATCTGCCAATATCAGATCACAGATTTTTCCGATGTTTTCTTCAGTCGTAGACGTTGTAGGCCGGCCGGAGCGAGGGTCATCTTCAATACTCTCTCGTCCGCGTTTAAATTCAGCAACCCACTTTTTCACAGTCGTATACGACGGAGCAGATTCCCCCAATGTTGTTGACATGTCTTCTTGAATCTCTTTTGGAGTTAGTTTTTTTTTAAACAGGTATTTGATTACCGCACGTTGCTCAATTTTCTCCATTCTTTAAAAATGCTGCACTTAGGCTTACAAAATTCAGCCTAATATTTTTTTTTTTTTTTTTTTTTTATGGCATAGGAGGGCAAACGAGCAGGCGGCTCACCTGATGGTAAGTGATCACCGTCGCCCACAAACATCCGCAACACCATAGGTCTCGAGGATGCGTTGCCGGCCTTTAAGGAGGGAATATGCTCTCTTCTTGAAGGTTCCTAAGTCGTAACTGTTCGGAAATACTTCACCAGGCAGCTGGTTCCATAATATGGCAGTGCGAGGTAAAAAATGCCGTGAAAATCGCAAGGTTGTGGACTGCCAGACGTCGACATGAAATTGATGAAACATCATGCTTTGTCGGGAAGTCCGGTGGCGAAATTGAGCTGCAGGTAGTAAATCGAACAGTTCCTCAGAACACTCCCCGTGATATATGCGGTAAAAGATGCAGAGTGATCCAACATCTCTACGCAAAGCCAAAGGGTCGAGCCGACCGGAGAGAACTTGATCGTCGACGATTCGAGTCGCTCTGCGTTGAATGCGGTCAAATGGAAGAAGCTGGTACTGGGGAGCTCCCGCCCAGAGGTGAGAGCAGTACTCCATGTGAGGTCGAACCTGAGCCTTATAAAGTTGCAGGCGATGGGTCAAGTACACCGATGCTGGCTGAGGTAGCAAGGGGAGTGTCTTCAAAACGGAGGGATACGACAAAGGGGGATATCTTGGCGGTAAACGCACAAACTTGTAAAAATATTTAAAAACTGATAATGCTATTGCGATAAAATTTTACAATGTGACAACCAGAGAGTAAGCAAATCGAATGAGGTCAGTTACATTAAAATAGTTCAAGTATTTATGTGTAAGGCCGCGAACTTTTCAATCCACCCTCGTACTTACTTCCCCTTACTGCCCCGCTGAAAGTTTCCACTCTGTATAATGTTTTCGGCAATCTATATAATCTGAATATTTCATAAATGCATAGGCATTTTATTCAACACCTATACCACAGGCTATGACGAATTTATAGCCTTTTGTATAGTCGCTAAAGTGTGTTTAATATGCGGTTGGCTGGTATGTTCGTACAACTCGAAAATCATCGTGACGTAATTTCATAAATATGTTTACAAGTAGGTACTTATATAAATATTTATTTTTATGTTATTGTCACGGAACAAACACAAGACCCACCTGATGCTTAATTGTTAACCTCTGTCTATAACAAAGGCATTTCGTCACGAGTGACGAACTTCACTGCGTCCTGTTACACCTAATATATTGCTGAACTAGGCCCGAATCCCTCACAAACCTAGTTACGCGGTGTCAGCAGTATTTTTCTCTATATAAACGGTGGCTTCCAAAATTAAGTGCTCAGTTTTATTGTGATAACTCCAGGAGTCACCAGACTCAGTACCAGTATACCCTTCGGGTGGAACCTCTGCCCAAATTAGTACCAAAAGTGAGTTGCGGGAACTTTTAAGTCAAGTGTAAATTAATAATTTTATTTTTCAAATAAAATAAATGTGTGTGTCCAAGTAAGTTATTTTTTTTAGACAACTGAATAGGTCCACACAACAGTCCGTCACCCAGACACATACAGTTGCCGAAGTTCAAAGACTGCTGCCGAAACACACAGTTAGGTGCTTGGGGATGGATTTTTTACTTGAGGGTGGTAGCTAACCAGGCGAGCTTTCCCGTAATGCCCTTCATACTTGCGGTGCATAGCTATTACCACATGGCCATCATTGCTTCAGATTGCATGTCAACAAGTTACATTTAACTAAATCAACCAACTCGATGATTTGTTGTTTGTTGGGTAAAGTATACCTCTAAGCTGGTTCCATTTAAATTTCATTTATATTGTTTTTATATATATATATATATATATATTTATTTTATATAAATTTATATTGGTTGTTAGTTAGTTTGTTAGTTTAGGGAGGACATAGATGCTGGCTACCGCCTGTGCGGTCGTCCAGCTCCACCGGGTTTTGGGCGAGGGCCTGGCCCTACAATAGCCCGGGAGGGAGAAGTGCCGAAGGCACTTCTCCCGAGACGGGCGTAGAAGGCGAAAAGCGCTTTCTACCTCCGTCTCCTGCGGACGCCGAAAACGTACCGCTACTATAGGAGGGGTTGACAGCGAGCTCAAGGGCACCACTGTGGTTCGGACCTCGGCTTGTCTCGCTGTCGAGAGACATGGGGGGGATCGGAGCAAAATGCCTCTGTGCAACTGCAGTGTTGCACAATTGGGCCCTACTGAATAATACTCTTTGACTATTTGGAGAGCAATTTATCGTGACCTTGTTTTTGCCTCGAGCTCGCCGGCGAGCTCGGTGTTTGATTGTGTGACCTCTGATTACCTCACACCTGGGGATTTTACCTCGACGACTTGCGGATAACGCTAAAGCTGCCAACGTAATGGCTGCGATGGGGTCATCCGGGTCGTCTAATACCTGCCGTGGTCGGCGACGGGGGGGTTTGAAAAATGGGATAGAAGAGGCAGTCGAGTAGTTCGATGCCTGGACAACCAATGGGTTCGGGTGGTGGGGCGCTCGATCAAAGTATCGGCGGGCGCAGTCCTTATTGAACTGCGCTAGAGAGGGAAGGTTTAAGTCGCAATGCAACTCGGTGTTCCGGATATACCACGGGGCGCCGGTTGCATTACGAAGAAAACGGTTTTGGATGACTTGAAGTTTATGAAGGTGGGCCTCACTAGCATGACTAAACACTACTGATGCGTAAGTCATGATGGGGCGGATGCAGGCAGTGTAAAGTGTCTTCTTATTACTAAGAGACATTTTACTCTCTTTGCGAAGTAGGGGACCAAGGCGACCCATTATGAAGGCCGCTCTGTTACGGACGGTTGTTATGTGATCGTTAAAGGTGAGATGACGATCAAGGGTGACTCCGAGGTATTTTGTTCTAGGAACCCAGGGAATGGGTTCGTCGAACAAAATAAGCGGTTTCGGGTAAGGGGAGCGTGTCTTCTCAGTAAAGCACATAGCTGTGCTTTTAGCTGGGTTGACCGCGATGCGCCATTTTCGGAACCAGTCACCGATCTCGGTGATGGCCCGTTGCATGACGAAATAGGACTGTCTGTTGATATGCCACCCAGTGGTGTAAATGGCGGTATCATCCGCATATTGGGCTAGGAATACTTTGGGCTGAGAGCGTGGGATGTCACTGGTATACAGTGCAAAGAGAATAGGTGATAGCACGGAGCCCTGAGGGACTCCGGCTCTGACTGGGTGGGGGGAGGAGAGGGTGCCTTCCACGCGATAGCGAAAGCTTCTGGCTTTAAGGAAGTCTTGTAGGATGAGCACAAGACGTTCTGGCACGCCAAATTGGTATAGCTTGTAGATCAAGCCGTTGTGCCAGACTTTGTCAAAAGCTTTCGCTACGTCGAGGAAGACTGCTAGCGTAGTCTGGGGTTTGGGGTACTTATTGAAGCCCTCAATGATGTGCTCCGTGAGGCGGTGCACCTGTTGGACGCATGAGTGTCCGGGTCTGAAGCCAAACTGCTCATCTGGGATAAGGTGGTGTTCCTTAGCATGGGACTGGAGACGGTTTGCAAGTAACCGCTCGTAAAGTTTGCCTAAGGCACTGAGGAGGCTGATGGGGCGGTAACTGGTGGGGTCAGATGAGCTTTTGCCTGGTTTGTGAATGCCAATGACATTTGCACATTTCCAGGTGTCTGGGAATAAGCAGTGGCTCATAGCAGCATTGAAGATGCTGACTAAGAGATGGATGAGAGGAGGAGAGAGGGTTTTAAGAACCCTGTTGGAGATGCCATCGGCACCGGGGGATTTGCGCGGTCGGAGGGCCTTGATCAGTCTCTCCACCTCAGCGTAAGTCGCTAAGGTGATTGGTGGGAGTTCAGAGGTGACCACAGAGCTTTTACGTTCGACTTCAGCATCCACCGAATCGAGGTGAGCTTGGTCAACGTGATCTACGTTAGGGGAACACTGAGCCTCTAGGCTATCAGCTAGGCACTCAGCTTTGTCTTCGTCAAAGAACGCTGGGACTAGTGGGACTGGTCTGTATAAGGGAGGCATGTCGTTATGGTTACTTCCTTTCAAGCCTCGCGCCAAGTCCCAGTAAGCATGGTGGCTTGGCACGAGGTTTGAAAGTTTATCGCCCCATTGTTGATCACGCAACTCAGACATGCGACTTTGAACCATGCGTTCAAAGTGGCGTTTCTTAGTTTTGTTCTCTTTACTGGGGTAAGAGTCGTAATGTCGGGTCACTGCTTTACTGTCCGTCACCAATCGTCTCACATCCGCTGGAATGACAAGGCGCCGGTCGTCCGGCACTATGACCTCCTTTGCGGATGCACCTACTACGGTGGAGAGGTGATTGGTGAACGAATCGATCGCAAGGGTTACGTCATCTTTTGTCAGGATGTCGTCAGGGATCTTGTCTAGGTCCGGTGAACTGATAGCCTTTAGGGCATCGCCTACTTGCTTCCAGTTCACTATCGTCTTAGTGGGGCGGGGGAGGTCAGTCGTTGGGTCGGGACCTAGTCGCAGTATAATGGGTCGATGGTCAGAGTGAAGCTCGTGAACCACTTCTATGGAGCGTAACCGGAGTGTTACGCCTCTGAATAGTGCCATGTCAAGCAAGTCAGATCGGTGGTCTTCCATATAAGGGTAGTGAGTGGGCTCAGTGGGCGCAATTATGTCAAAGTTAAGTTCTGCGATTAGGTTTTCAAGTGCAATACCTCTGGGATTGTTGACGTTACAATTCCATAGGATGTGCTTACTGTTGAAGTCGCCAATCAGAATGACGGCGCTTCCTAATGAGAATAGGGCTTCTAAGTCAGCTCGGACGATCGGCTTTTTGCAAGCTTGGTAAACGGGATGCTATGACTATAGGTTGATGACCAGTCATAGCTAGGAGGCAACAAGATGCTTCCATATTAACAAGAGTCGGGGTAGGTAGGGGAATGCAGTGCAGTGACCTTTTGTAATAGATAAGAGTGCCTCCCCCACGGGAGTTCACTCTATCATCACGTACCGTTCTGTAATTGGCAAACCTAGGGTTCGCCTTCCCCGGTTTTAGAAAGGTTTCCTGCACGCATATGATATCGATAAGGTGGGTACAACAAAAGTCGTGGACGAGGTCACGTTGTCTGAAGAGGCCGTCAGCGTTAAATGACGCTAACGAAACTGAGTACGGTTTCGTGCGTTCGGTTGTACTACCCATAGTGGTTGTACTGGGGAGGGGCCTGGGGAACGAAGCGCTTAAGGGCGCTAAGTAAATTCGCGTGTTCCAATGTGTATTGGATCACGTCCGCTGGGGATTGAGCGTATTGCATCTTGTGGAATAGCTCTTGTACCTCATTGATGTCAACCGACATAGCCAGATCGCTGACTAGGTTGATTGCCTCTTGAAGAGGGGCAGCCATCAATGGCATAGGTGGAGCTTGTGGCCGGGAAGCGGCGCGGGGAGGCGCGCGAATGGTGTTGGCGACGGGTGCCGGGAGCGCGGGGCGAGCCGGGGCCGGTGCGCGGGCAGGGGCCGCGGCGCGGGCGGGTGCGGGTGCGGGCGCGGGTGCGGGCGCGCGGGCCGGGGCGCGGGCGGTAGCGACGGTCTTAACCATACTGGGTGGTTTAGACCATGCGTTACGGGCTGGGAGCGGCGCGGGTATTACCTGTGAGGCAGGTACTACCGTTAGTTTAGGGCTTACCCGTTGGTAACGGTCGTAAGAGGGACGGGTCGGCCTATGCCTTGCCACCCTGTGGTTCACTCGTGGTGCTTTAGGGCAACCACGGTAATTCGCGGTATGCCCTTGAGCACCGCATAAAACACAGCTGGGTGGGTCCGGTGAATCCCGGGTGCGAGTGCACGCTGCTGTCGCGTGATCGCCTAGGCACTTAACGCACCTAGCGCGAGCGAAGCAGAAACGGGAGGCGTGCCCGTATAGTTGGCAGTTATGGCACTGCGAGGGACTTCCATTTTTGTATGGGGCTTGGACATCGAGTCCTGAGAGGCCACAGACCTTTTTTAAATTAAAAATGGCCTTGCCTTCAGGTGTACGATCTAGTACTACGAGTACTAGATCGTAGGGACTGCGGTCCTTCCCGCTGTACATGCGGTGAACTGCATGTACGGGGAAGTCTTGTGCCTTCAGGTCGGCACATACCGAATCGGTATGTACCTCCTTGGGCACACCGCGGATGACCACTCGGAGGACTTTCTCCTCTTCGAGCGCATAAGTGTGAAAACTTATGCTCTCTTTACGGAGGAGCTTTGTTAGCGCTCTGTGGTCGCTAATGGTGGACACTTGAACTTTAATGCCCTGCTGCGTGGAGCGGGCATTAGTGTAGTGGATCCCACGATCCGAAACTAAACGGGACAGCATGTCCCATTTGGTTTTGTCCTGAATGAACAGGGGCGGAGGCGGTTTTTCGCGGCGCGCGCTCGCGTCCTGAGGGGACGCGGCAGTGGTGGCCGGAGCGGAGGGAGGAGACACGGGGCGCGGGGCGGGGGTCGGCTTCTTGCCGGAGGCGGGGGCCTTAGCGGGTGCCTTGGCGGGAGGGGCGGAAGTTGCGCAACTAGCGGCTTTAGGAGCACGCTTGCGTTTTCTGTCTACGACGGTATAGCCGTCGTTATCGGAGTCCGAGTCAGTGCGTAAGGCACGACTCGGATCTACATCCATCTCCGCTTCGGAGTCCGAAGTGGGCTCGACAACGGCGATGGAGGGACGGGTGCTCGCTGGCCTCCCGATCGGTGAGCGCGAGCGAGACCTCTCACGGGGAGGGGCTGCCACCGTGCGTCTGTTGTCAGGGCCCGGAGCGGGCGAAGTCGGGCTGTCCTCTGAGAAGGACCGGGTCAGAGGAGGGACGATGGCCTCCGGAATTGGAGTTCCGGAGGGAGCGATGAGAGTGTCCGTGAGGCGGGCACTCTCTGCATCGTTAAGTGATTGCTGATGATCAGCGTAGAGTTCGGGGTAGCGGAGGGCGAAGGTCTGAAGGACCTCCACCTCACCGTTAGAGGGACGTTGCATCCTGAGGGGAATACTCAGGATGGCCTAACGGGTTCTGTCTCCCTCTCGCAACTCGTGAGCTCACTTGTGTGAGAGGGAGTGAGTACCTATGGTTTATATTGGTTAAGAAGTTTTTAAGATAAATAGACTCCGTCACCTATCCAAGTATGCACCTGCTTTTCTACTACAGTCGGGGGTAGCTAACCAATCGCAAACTTGTTACCCCGACTCCCCGGCACGATTAATCAAACATGTTTTATTATTACTTTTTAATAGTTATTTTAAAGTGTGTTTATAAATAACGTATCGTTGGCGTTAAAATAAATGGTGGCTATCAATCTTCTCCCGGGGAAACTTTGTCGTCTAGTCCGCACTCGATTTGTCTTGCTTACAGCTGGGACGTGTTACAGAAATCTTACACTGTTGCTTGCATTTTTCAACGCTCTTAACGTGTTTCTTTCTACGTCCTCTCTAAGAACGTAAAAAAATATCTTATAAACAACCATCAATATATGTATCTCTCCGAAGTTTCAACACAGAATACTAGTTCTGTAGGAGATTGTTAACCTGTTAATACGATGCGTAGGGGTATATATAATGTTTATTTAAAATCATGTTTTCATAAGTTGTGTGATTTTTTATTGGTATCTCATCTGTACACTACGACCCTATCAAACAAAGAAAGAGTTGTACTTCTTGAGACATCATTGAGAATCTCGTTTATTCAATGTCGGTCGAGTGAACGACATTGATTTGAATGGGACATATAAAATATTTTTTCATTTTTTGTTTAAATGCTGTTACTTTAAATTTATAGAAGTCGAGGTAATTAACGTGTTATGGCGTTCTTAAGGTTTGAATGAGTTTGGCACCGACTTCATACATTTGTGTATTTGAATTAAACTTTTAGTTTAAATATATTAGTTCAATAACTCGAGATCTTCCCCTAGTCCCTAATACGACGCAAATTTGAATTGGTTTTATAAATTATGTATAAAGAATTGTTAAATGAAGATTTATTTTTTAAATAAAAATGGAACCGCCCTTATAACACTGATTGTGTCGAAGTCGGTACCATGCTGATTCAAATCACTCTTATCTCCTATTTTCATGGTCCGACCTTTACAAGTACCTAATTTGATAGTTTTCAGTGATAGAAATCGGTTCCTTTTTTTCTAAAATAAAAATTGACATCGTTTATTTTTGGTAAATACTGCTTACAAAATAGATTTTCACTCACCCACCATCGATAGGACTCGCAATAACCATGACATCCAGGTATAGATATAGTGGCAAATACTTTTGTCAGTTCTTTGAGTGTAGCTTAAAAACTAGACCGATGTTAATGAAAATTTAGAAGGACCAACTCGGGTGTAAGACCTACTTTCAAAACAAAATCATTAAAACAATTGAGTCAATCGAGATTTGAGAACACTCTCTTTCTCTGAAGTTGGTTAAAGATGGTACATATTGTATTCCCATTGTGACGAGCAGCTTTTAGTACTTGGATCCATAATGAAAACGTACCTATTAGTAAGTATACATAAAAAGTACTGTACTCGTAACGTAATGATATCCGTAGATACATATAATATGAAAATTGTGCTGATTCGCAGAAAGCCTACTTATTTCTACAAAATATTATACCGATATGGTACTGAAAATGCGAGTAGAACTGAAAATTTCATTATACATATGTTAATAAATAACTTGTACTTTTAAGTATGACATTTATTTGTTATTATTATTAAAGAAGTATCTACGTCTTGCGAGTATTACACATATATCAAGATATATCAAGACTAGTTTTCCGGGCGCGGCTCCGCCCGCGCTTATATTTACGCACGGGTTATCACGCAAAAACATTAACCTCTTTTTGCGCAGTTGGATAAAAACTATCCTATGTTTTTTCCCGGGTCTCAAACTATTTCCTTACCAAATTTAATTCAAATCGGTCCAGTAGTTTTGACGTGAAAGCGTAACAGACAGACAGACAGACAGAGTTACTTTCGCATTTATAATATTATAGTACTGATCATTTTAGTTTGAAAATACGTAACTAGCTGAATGCCAATATGGGATCGAATTTCCTGTATTCGTGGTTAATTAGAAGTATTCCATAGAATAGGAGTGGGGAAACACTTTCATTGACTGTATCGTATTATTTCCCTATCGGACAAAAACTTAGTACCTTTTAATATTTCATTTTAATATCTATTTCAGCGTCGTCTGTCATATAAAAATAAACTATAAGTTAAATTCTATGAATAGCTAATTTCCGTGGTAAAACTTACATACGAGTAACTGAATACATACAATTTCAATAAGATGACAAGAGATGTAGGGTTCATCTATGGGCTATGTCGGATATTTTTACAATATACTAATATTTTACTGTGTTAGCGTGTATGACATTCATAAATTTGAATCCTATGCAGCATCTTTTGTTTATGCATTCAGAATGCAGATACATTATACGCCGTTGTACTATGATTTATTTTTGCTTGCGAGTGCGATGTTTGCGTTTATTTCTGCGTGCGCTTTGGTGTCGTGTCCGCATTTAGAGATAGACGCAACTTGAGCCGCCGCGCCGCCGCCGCCGCTGCCGCCGACGACGAACGCTCTGCTATGCCGTCGTCGTTGCTACGGGCCGATGCAACGCGCCAACAATAGGACGTATTCAACACAAGCAAAGCATACAACTGTATTGTTGTGTTCTTTTTACATATATCACATAGTCGAATCTCCTGAGTAAAAGAAAAGCTCAAGGCTAGAGCGCTTTCCATACAAACGTACTTAGTATCGTCATAATATTTTAAATACCAAAGTGTTAAAACTCTGAAATTTAGTATGCATATCCCTTAACCTTAAATATTTGATTCTGTTTACCAGTTTTTTGATAATATATTTTATCCCTAAATGGTAATTAAGAATTTCCATACAAAAAGATTTTGCCGAATATTTAAAAAAATCTTAATTTTACGAAACTGGCAAAACCAGATGCATATTATATTCGGTGTTGAAAACAATTTTTTTGGTTTTCCTAATATATGATTGGTGGTGCTGGGATGAAAAGCGTTAAAAGTTAATTTATTCAATCAAACACAACAAGAAATATTAAGATTCACATATTTTACCTTATACTTATAATATCACAGATTACTTATATCTAGGACTATCAATGAAATTAAATTAGATGAAATTTTATTAGCTTGTGATCCTAGGTACAACCTTGTAGGTTGTTGAAATATCATAAGGAAGTATCACTAGGTTTCTCTTCTAAGCATATAAGCTTATGGGTAACAGCATAACGTATATTTGTACTTTAATTCCGAGAAAATGAAAACAAAATTATATACGAGCATTATCTCTAAAAATATTTCAATTGAACAATCTGATTTTTGGAACAATGTTGTATATCGGTTGTCATTGTTTCGTCAAAATTAATGGCTGGTCTTTAATACCCTTGATCTATGTGTATTATTAAAGACCCAGGCGAATTGAAACAGAACTTGCTCCCGGGCCCGAATAGGATGAGATGTGGGGGTGTATGTTGGCGTTTGTAGATGAAGTAATAGGGTATTATACAAAATGATAACATTTTACATATCTAGCTTAACCATTATATTCAGTACAATGATGAGCTAAATGCATTGTCTGTGTCATAATTGCATTGAACTTGGCGAGGTCGATTTGTTTTATTTTCTGACATTGTACTTAACATCATTTTTGTGGACACTTTCACTTGGAAACCTTACACTAAAACACTGACAGGACGAATTGATGCGGGAGGCGGGCGGCGCATTCCTGCCCGCAGCTTCCGCCTTCGCACTCGCTGTCACCGCTGGCGTCACTGCATCTGCTGTATATCCATGTTATCCATAGGTTGCTGGTTCAAATCCGGCTCGAAGGACCAAAAACAAAGCACTGCGGTTTCTTGAGGCCGTACAGCTTGGATAATAATTAGAAGATGAGATTTGAATGTTAATATTTCAATTCAGAACTAAGGGTTGAATTGATGAGTATGCGTGATTGATGTGATGGTTGATTGCGAACTGGTGAAATAAACAGCACTCGCACTGGAAGCATAGTGCAATGAACAGCATACACTTGCTTGTACAATGCACATGTGCTTAAAAAAAGGCTTGGATGCAGTAGAGCCTACAAATCCGTTTTAGCCCGCTTACACCGGGCAAAAACAAGAAATTTACAAGCATGAGAAGAGATTATATTAATGTTTACGTTTCATGTGTTGTCATAATTTCAAAACGCTAATGTCTGTTGCCCGTTGCGTAGACTAGCCACAGCCACTGAATGAATAATATAAATAAATGCGCAGACGTCGTGCCCTGCTGATCTGTTTTCCTTCAAATAACAACGAAATCTTTTGTGACGTTTTTTTAATAAGATACGTCTACGTTTTAAGTGGACTGTCTAAAAACACCGCAGTTCTCAAAGTATATTGACATTTTATTCAGTCGTTTACTTCTTATATTTATCTTCAAAATCGTTAGTGATAATGATGTTATAGTTTTTCTTGTTTTATCTCATTTGCTTTGTATACACTTGTTGATACTACATAACCTTTAAAAAAATCGTCGCGGTGGATTGACTTGATTTGAAATGAGCAGGACACTTGGCTAGATGGGAGAGCTTCAGGTGGAAAAGGGCTAGTCACTAGTAGTGTCGGGTATATAGTGGGATTGACTTGATTTGATATAATAATGAATAATGACACTTATGTCTGTATGGAAGTATATCTGGTTGGAAAAGTCAGTTACTGAGTGGTACGGTATTGAGAAGTGTCAAAAAAAGATCTCGTGACAAAGCAGAACGCCATCTATGTTGGGACCACAAAAAAGCTGTCGCACAAGACCGGAATAAATAGACGAAAAGAAGCGCCGTACTTCACGCAGGTGGATACGGGCTGAATAGATTTATAGATTACATAAATTATTTGTAACTTAGTAATAGAAAGTAAAGGACCATTAATACTTGTTAGTCTTCTCACGTAATGGGGACAGTTTTTTTGAGAGGAAAAGCGCACACGTTTCCCATGCGCTAACCCACAGTGCGACCATACCACGACCTTAGTTTCATTGAATTTATTAAATAATATATATTCACTGCGTTAAGAGTGAGTGCAGAGTTTAATCTATGAACCTCTGTATACGTGTACCATTTAGATGAATATATTAGCAAAAAATGGTTTCAACAAAAGCAAGTGACCCATGAATAACGTGTTTCATGACATTCAGAATACCTTGATCATCATTCAGCGTATTTACTGTTACTCAATTTTAAAAACAAACTGCAGTCCCATACGTGTGTTCAATTGTCGATTGTAGGGCTACCTACAGGAAAACAACACAATAGCACTCAACTTAATTGGTCTATCACTTAAAAGAAATCTAAAACACCTATTTAATCTCTATTGCCTTCTACTACACCAACTTTTCGCAATCAATATTGTGAATTTGCTCCTAATCCAAAAAAAACACTGTTAAAATTCCCGACATAATAATACATATTAAGATGATTACTTTATTTTTTTACCTCCCAATTAAGACTGCGTCGTTGATTGTTTGACGTAAAGTCTAACTTCAGAATCTCGAGGTTATTCTGATTGGTCGAGATTTGATCCCCGGGTCACACAGGCAGACAGACATTTTCGGTAGCAGTCTGGAATTGGAATGTGATCTGACAATGACAAATTATTAAATTAAAAATAACATAGGTTTGTCCTTAATAATATGGAAGAAAAACATCTAAGAGGTGTCTAGCGAAGATTCCAAGTCAATCTTAGGCACCAATTTCGCAATTTTACTTCTATGTACCTGTTCCACCCTAGCTTGTCTCCGCGTGCCAGAGTAACAATGCATTTGGTACATCAGAGTTAATTCGGCATACCATCGCTTGCAGTCTTTACCAGCCCAAGAAAGTTAGTATGCGTCAGTCAGGCGGCCGGCTACAAAACCTGTGGCAAAGTCTTACTATATATTCTTAGTAGAAAACGACACACTGTACCCTTTACCTTTGTAATAGCCCATAACTGAGTGATGTAAATAAGGATGTCGCACTCTTTATGTAACTATTATATAACACCTTTTCTATGTAATTATTTAATCATAGCATGAAAAAGATTGTTACAAAATGACTGTTGATATACAAGATTCCACGATACATTGTATGGAACAAGAGCAGAGGTGATTGAGTGACCCTGCCTGATACTTCCACGTGCATAGCCGTTACAGCGTCACTACTTTGTTTTCATTCCGTATCACGATAATGGAAATTTTCATTGGTTTTTCGTGCTTGCTTATATTGTTTCATGTCATCGATAACTGAACAATATACGAGTACATACTACTTAATAGAGTTCAACGTAACTGCACTTGTCCACGTGTAAGAGCGGCACGCGCTTCTCTTTATTACTTTACTTATCTGGATACAATAAACTCCGGAGGTGGTGTTATGTAACAATAGATTAGATTTATAGCTTTTACGGTACTGTAAATAATCGATAATTGCAAGTATATACGGACCACTACTGACGCCTTATCGGCTTACACGTGCTTTGGTTTACTATGCTTACTACATTATACTCCTTGGTTACTATTGTGAAAACCACGACGAACTGTTGCTAACCCTGCTTAGAATCGAACACAATTAATTGTATATGGTGGAAATTACATTTCAATTTCATTATTTCTGTTTCTCTATTGTGGGTCGTTATTGATATTTATATGCCTATGATTATCCCATTATTGGGGCACAGCCACCCGTATGTCTAGCTCGCCGCCGCCGTGGGAGTATCTGAATGGAACAATTGGTTCAAGTACCCAATTACCGAGAATCTATTCTACACATTTCTCATTCTCACACACGAAACGGTACAACAAACTACGTTTATGAATTGACGTACCCAGTGAAAGTGAAGAGGTGGCAAACTCGCGCGTTACGACGGAGAGGGACTTATACGTTTATTAAGTCGATGTCTGTTTAAATATAATCGTATAATCTCATCGTAGAATACCGGCGGATGTTCTCTCGCGTAGGGTTCACCCAAGGTGAGCAGACGGCGAGGCGCGAGGAGACGGCGGCGGCGAGACGCACCGCACGACGACCTCTAACGCTCGACTTATTATACTGGTTTCTAAATTAAAACATGTCTTTAAATGTCTGTGGAAATTCAATACTGTCTGGCCGACACAATGGACATTCACAGGATATAATAGCTTGATTCCGCGTTTGCTTTGCCATAAAAAATCACATAGAACACGAGCTCGCGATAACCCTAACGTTTACCTCCATGGCAACTTGATAGAACTTGATCTTCAAAAAAGAAATAAATTTTGTTTGTGGGCTCTTAGATACAACAATTTGCTTTTATGTTGGGATTTAGTACTAAATGAGTTTGCGCTCGAACACATATTTAGCACACTACAAGGAAGACTGTCTGAAGTGTTCCGTACCAAATTTCGACAATCGAAACTTCATGGTTCTTTCGAATCTAAACAATAATACCAACTATGAGCTACTAATATACAAATACTAAAAGTAGAGAGTTACGCCTATATGTACTAGATTTCAATTAACTTGAATATGTTGAAACAAAATAAAAATACAATTAAATAAATGTATATGTCAATTCATCCCGCGGGACCAGTTTGTGGCGAGACCAGATTTTCATCGGAAATGGCTAAAAAAATTTAAGCTTATGTATGAAATGTACGAAGGAAAACAATAAACTACGTACTAATGAAATTCAATTTAATCATTTAAACACAAATAGTTAACGAAATCTGAAAGATGGAGAACCTGGTTGTTTCATACAATATGTACTTATTTTAAAAATCTCGAATAAGAGCCGTATTTCAATAAATTATGAAAAATAAACTTTATATTTTTCATTTCTAGCCTCTAGACGTGTCAGGTGTATGTTAGTCTCTTCAGAGCGATCCATACAGACGTATTTTCGTAATTTACCAAGCAAACATTTTTTTTTAATTTTTATTTAATACCAAGTAGGTAATCAAAATCAGTGATATTATGCATACATTGTCCTAACATCTATTCTTCTTATTTGCCAGTTTTCAGTTACATCATGTATTTTACCAAATGTGCTAAGAATTTCAATACAACACGATTTGTCCGAATAATTAATAACATACCTAATTTTACGGAAAACTGTAAATCATAAGCGTAGATATTAAGCTTAAAGATAATTATATGCATGTAAAATTTCATCGAGTTTGAACAACTGACATTTAAAATATGCCGAAACTACGTTTGTATGTAAAGTGCTACAAAGACAAGATAATAAGGACTTTTCCATGGCTTCCTGTTGGATGTCGTAGAAAATAAATTAGGGAATAAATAGGTACGCCGAATGACCAAGTCAATATACTCACGTCAACGTGACTAGGGAATTGGTTCCTTCACATTAGGCCCATAACAGGACTCTTCACAACATAAAGGCCGTTTTTAAGACTTATTTATTACTAGCTCTCCGGGCGCGGCTCCGCCCGCGCGTATGTTGGTTATCGCGCAAAAACATTAACCTCTTTTTGCGCAGTTGGATAAAAACTGTCCTATGTTTTTTCTCGGGTCTCAAACTATTTCCATACCAAATTTCATTCAAATCGGTCCAGTAGTTTTGGCGTGAAAGCGTAACAGGCAGACAGACAGAGTTACTTTCGCATAATATTATTAGTACTGAAGTACTGATAGCTTTTTGGGTAGCCTTTGACCACTATCTCACCTAAGTATATATAATCTTTAAGTGATGATGTGGTCGAAGGTGTTGTTCGGGCTAACCTAAAATTACTGGCTCTCAAGCGCAGCTGCCAGAACATACCGTTAGGTGCTTGGCGACAGATTTTCTACTTGAGGGTGGTAGCTGGCCAGGCGGACATTCCCAAAATGCCCTAAAACCATGCTGTAACGACTGCCCTCCTATGACAACAACCGGGACCGACGGCTTAGCGTGCCCTCCGAAGCACGGAAGCGCTCAGGCTCAGTACTGAATATGTCACTAGCGGGGACGTTGCTTAACTTACTTACTATACGCTACCAACAAAAACATTCCTAAGGATGATTGTCTACTTGGCGGTTATTATGGCGCCTGGCCATAAAAGTAAAGCCAACTTTCTGCGATATATCGTCCTTTAGTTTTGTTATAGAAATAATAGTTTTATTATATTTTGCTTTTCTCATTAGAGAAAATATATTGTATTGACCACAATATATGGGACTAGGAAAAGGCAGTGATGATGTAGAATATATCTTGCTAAGTGCGAATAAAATGGGTGTCACGTCACGCCAATGGCGGGATAGGGCGGAATATTCGTAATTGCGTCATGCCTCGAATTTTATTGCTGTATTCAGCTATTATACACCCTGTTAATATTTTTTGTGAACGTTTATGGGACTACTAATAACCTGATCATGGACGTGTTATGCTTCCCTATTACCTATAGTCACATTCCTAAAAATAGGGACGAATACAACGCAGTGAAAACCGGTCAAGTGCAAACCTTGCCTCGTTGGCTGTATGGCTCGCGTAGCAACAACCCGTAAAATAACAAAATATCTTTGTATTGATCGAAGCTTATAAAGTTCAATATGAATCGAAGTTCTGTTTTTTCATAGGTGAGATGTCTTTGACCTTGATGATAAGGTCGAGACTGCTAAACAGGCTTTAAGGTGAAGTAAATCTCAAAAGGCTAATTTTCAATATGTATTATGGAAAGAGTGTACGCCTTACAGATGTGAATAAAATATATAATATTCTAGAACATATGACAAATACGACGCCTGAACCGTAAACACAATTCCATATATTTCTCTCTAAAGAAAAAAAATGAATACTACTCTAAAATTTGGCTTAGATAAGTTTGTGTCTAGATACATTAAATTGTGCCAATACTAATTTTATTTTTACATATATATGCAGGATGCATTACCTAAAAAGCTGAAGTTATATGAATCTATTTAAATATTGTATGTCCACTTTCACATTGAACAACTGCCTTGCCACTGCTCAGAGACAAATCTATGTTTCGAATATAACAGGTGGTCTCATGTCAGCCCAATCTATGGAGCCTTCTGCCTGTTGCCTCGCAGTTTCCGTTACATAACGCTATTTCAGTTTAATGTTCTGAGATCTAGATTTATCTTAACTCCAGCTTATAGATTAAATAATGAGAATGATGAATCTTATTTACTTGGCTAAAGTTTACCCTTGCGAGTGTCGACCGACAGATGGTTGGACTCGTCTGGGATCTGAGCGAGGGGAAAAGACGAAGTCGAGTCTGAGGGTTGGCCGGGTAAGGGCGGGCGATGCTCGTCGCGCCTGTGACCGGGATCTCGGGTTAACGCACTCGGTGCCGCGCACCCCAACCACACAGCTTACTCCACAGTTACTTCTTGATATACGCTTACTACGCACAATCGTACTGGCGAGGACTTTGAACCATCCCGTTATATTATGGATGCGTGTGTGGCTTGCATTTGCTCGTAATACGGAAGAAAATGTACGAGTACACTGCATCGCATGGCACCCAGTTAGACTGTACTTCAACATCGGATCAATACAAACTAATATATTCACTTACTATGGGCAGTGTTTTGTGGTATGTAATACGTTCTGATTAAGGACCTGTACCAGCAGAACGAAAACGAGTTCGTTCGAGGATGTATTGGCACCATCTATAATAAAATGTTGTGCTGAAGTTAACCGTTTGAAATAGTAGACGTAACGGGAGAGTAGACCGTTTGAGTAGGTATCACGGGGAAGTAGACCTTTCACGAAATTAAAAAGCTTAGGCCAGTACAGTAAAGAAAATAGACTAATAGTGAAAGTGGACCGATGGGGAATGAAGTAGAAGAACTGATCATTCCGAAGGGCCTAATTCTACCATTAAGCAGCAATGTTCGCATTTCTGTATTCCGGTTCGAAGGGCATGAGTGCCGGTGAAATCCAGGCTCTTAAAAACTTTGTCTCACACTAGGTGGGTGTCGTGCTTGTTCCGTAAAAGAATAACATAAAAAATCGGCCAAGTGCGAGTCGGACTCGCGCACTAAGGGTTCCGTACCATTAGCTATACAACATTAGACTTCATATTTTAACCTTTTTTGTTTTAACGTACGCGAGTCCGACTCCCACTTGGCCAACTTTTTGTATTTGTTGTAGTAGCGGCAACAGAAATACATCATCTGTGAAAATTTCAACTGTCTTGCTATCACCGTTCTAGAGATACAGTCTGGTGACAGACGGACGGACGGTTGGTTGGACGGACCGACGGACAGCGAAAGTCTCAGTAATAGGGTACCTAGGTAGATAGTGGATTCCATACATACGTACTGTATCAGCCGGATGGTTCACTGCTGTGTCACAGTCTCCCCATTATGAGGGGGTTTGCCACAATCCCCACGCTTGGCAGGTATCTTGGTGTGTGAGACATCAGTTCCTCAGAACGCTGCTGCCAACAGTCTGGTGTGTTAGCCTAGTCGCCTCTTACGACACCTACGTGTATAGATGGGCTAGAATGTTACCCCCCCCCCCCCATACCTACATACGTAGTTTCGTAATATTTGTTTTTATCTCTAAATGTTAACATTGTAATTCCTAAATTAAAGTAAATTTTTTTGTGTGTCGTAAAAGGCGACTAAGGGAATAATTAAACTGGAAGGTGGGCAGCAGCGCCTTCTAAAGAACTATTATCTTACACTACGATTGCCAAGCCGCCTGCCAAGCGCGGGGATTATGGCAAATACCCCCTTAATAGGGGAGGCTGTGTTCAGCAGTGGACGATCTGGCTGATACAGAACAGTACAACCTTAGTTAACATAGTTCTCATAGCAGCACGAATTCAAAAAACCCCACGCGACGTTGTATTATATCTCTAGCAATCTGCAAGGTTGTTGTAAATAAATAATAAACAGTCTCCTTGCAGTGCAGTTCTTCCGTAAGATATTTATAGTTAATCTCGTCACACATACTCGTAAATAATAGCACATAGCATATCTGCACTATGTTGCATGTTTGTTTAGATCAGGGCTAAGGTCGGATGTTATTGTAATATGGAGTATCACGTTGTTTATCTATACAGCTATAATAATATATACTGTGGTTTAGTTTGAATTTGCATGCTTCTAATAATTTAATCATGTTTAACTTTTCAAAAGAAGTGTTAAGCCAATTTACTGATACTACTCGACTCGCACAACATATTTCAAATATTAATAGGCTTATCTCTGTATAGATATCAGAAGCTTGTTTTAATATTTTGATATTCTTGTTATATTACTCGTAAAATTTCGGAAATGTTACCTACTTTTATATTTAAGTAGCGGTCCCCACATGCTTCGCAAGGGTATTAAACAAAAATTAAAAAAGCAACTTTTTTGAAATTATGCTATCTGCTATATTTATCAGGTAGGATTGTAATGGTGAAAGAATTTAAAATTAAGTACCTAGTTATAATTGACACGTTTTCAGTTCAGATAGGGTGGGAATTTCCCTAAAGTCATGCTACAAAAGCTGAACCGTTCATTGGTTTCTAAATTTTTAGGTATTATCCGCATTGTTAAGCGTATATGTGGCGTTTTACAAAAGTACGCGTTTGTCCTGTTTATGTGAATTTCCCATGACTATTTTGGTTTATCATTTGTTTATTTTTTTTGTATAGCATATAGAATTAAAATATAACATCAAATTTCAATGATGAATAGTTTGTTTTTGTTAATACTTCGACGCGGAGTGGAGTAGAGTATTCGGGATAGGTATATACACATTCAAGTTGGTAAATATTTTGTTATATTATATTGTACCTAAGTACTCGTACTTAGATAATATAACACAGTATAAGGTAAAAAATCACGGGACGAGACGAACTTTTTAAGGTCGGTTTGATTTATTATTGAAGTGTCTTAAACTATTAAGAATAGTGTCTTCGTAGCGTAGCCCTACAATACGTTTGTGATGACGACACTAGTCTCAAACGACTTCTAAAAGGACGATATTCCCAACTCTACGCGGTTTTTAAACTATTATCTACTTTCCCGATATCTTCATCAGCTGTGAACCAATTAGCATATGCTTTCTTTACGCAACAGCGAGAAAATTCGACCCCTAAACTAAATAAAAGTATGAGTGGAAAAAATAGGGTTTAAATTAAGAAAAAATAACGTTGGGTCGCTCAATATATTTCAAGAAACTCCATTGATCATAGGTTTCTTCTTTTATATAATTCCAACCATATAATATCGGATATAGAACAGTGCCTCTGAAGAATAAAATCCCCTTTAGCGCTACTGCTGTTTTCATTTAGATACATATCTCCAATGATACTACTCGTAGTGCGAAGCGGTAGTGTCACCGGGAATAAACGGACCAATCAAAATACTATTGTTGTTACCCTTTTGTCATCGATACATGGTAACGAATTTCGCAAATTAAAAACAAATGGTGCAGTAAAATTCAGGACCAAAACAACATATAATTGTGAACTTAGCAGAGATGGCAGAATGAGACATGGAATAGATGCTCTGTATACACCAATATGCGTTCGATTTTTTATGATAGAGGGTGTGTATCCGTGGACCAGTTACATTGCAGAACTAGTGGTGCTAATAAGAATAAAACCTTAAAATTGACCTCTTGAAAACACATAAATTTTAAAATAATTACATGATAAAAACTCAATTGGCAGTATGTATTATGAAAGTCTTGACCTTGCTTCACCGTATGGTGGAAGGGAATTTTTCGATTGTCCGCCTGGCTTGCGACCACCCTATGTAGAAAGCCAACGCCAAGCAGCGTTCCGGCAGCTGTCCTTAAGAGCCAGTAATTCTTAACATCAGATGAGATTGTGGTCAAAGGTTTACATATAGCATTAAAAAAATACACTGTGTTCTATAAATATTACAAAATCAACATTGAGCTGCAGGAATAGTATAGGTACATTATACAATAGGTAGGTACATAGGTACTCCCGTAGGCCAATAAAGTCCCTGTAATTTATAGAGGTATAGTAGGAAGGCGCCGCGCAGCCGCAGCCCACTGCCGCCATGCGCCAGAACCATAAATTTGATATTATGAAAATAAGAACACCATGCATCTCCGACAGAAATTCAGGACCCAATTTAATGAGGGCAAACCCTTGGACGTTCTTGGTCCCAGGAATATCGCAGCAAGAAGTCGCATATATATTCAAAGATGTAACTTATTATCTATATATTAATACTGTCACAGTCATAATGTAAGCTATTGATTAAATGAATTATGTATTTATATTGATTACTTATTATTATGACCTATTATGTACTGATGACATTAAACTACGTTTGAAATTGCTAATTTATTTAAATTGAACCTAAAATTTATAGACTTTTCACGAGGTAGGTATTTCTTAATGGCAAGCAAACATTTGATATACATACTTTAGTATATGTACGAAATTATAAAACTCGTATAATAGGTATGTGCTTGTTAAATTTTAATATGTCGTGAATAGGAATCACTAGCAAAACACAAATTAATTCAACCTTTAAAAAGATTAATGGTTTCAAATCAATCAAAAACCAAATTAAATAACACCTGCGAACTGTCTTTCCAGGTCCTATTATTAACATAGGCACAGCTATGGGTAAGTTGATAGGTTCTCTTAAGTTATAATATAAACCTTATAATTGCTTACTTGAATTCAAAACCCTAAATTCATCCATGCGCATCAGAGATGATAACAATAATTGATAAAACAAAAGATGATAAAAACAATCATTCATAAATGGCCGAATTCGGTTATGTGTTACGTTACGTGTGACCACAGATTTCAGAACAATCTGAAATCTGTGCGTGTGACGCTACCTGGGTAGTATCACTATGAATAATAACTCTTCATACCTAGCTAAAGGTTCACGTAATTTTGTACGTTCTAAGTGAAACTATATACTATATATCCTTATTAAATCTAATTATCTGTGTGGAAGATTTTTGGTAACCGATTTTTTTCTTGCCTACCGAGCCATTCAACCATAGAAGAGTTTGTCTACTGCTGCACACAGCACAGCCTATCTCATTATGAGAGGTTTCCCATACTCCCCATATTTGGCAGACGTCTTTGTGATTGCAGTGTAAAATAGCAGTTCCTCAGAAGCCACTATTGCCGCCTGCCTTCTGGCACCCTATGTTATACATACATATAATATATAATACATTAACAAATATACACTTTTTTTCAGGTAAACAACTTATTCAGCACATCACAAGTACTTAGTAGCTGGTAAGAAAGACTTTGACAATTGTGTTTAAATTTTTATTTGAAATAAAAAATAGGTTACATTATTATTCTTCGCCTCTCACGAACTAAAAAATATATTTTGTTGGCAAAATCGATATTTGCTGCGAGCGTGATGAAAACTGGTTCACGAACAAAACTGTTATGTTTTACCTGCATCATTGTAGATACTATACTTTTAAGTTAATGTTTTTACTTATTGATAAGTATTGCATTGTTTCTTACTGTAACCTAATATCATTCTCTTGAAAAGTTGTATTTAACACGCAAGGGCATTTTTTTGGGTCTCATGCTTTTTCTTCACGGTTACGTTTTGTAATTTTTTACAGACTTTTATAAATTGATTTCAGTTCATCTCATCTTTAGTTAGTCACAAACTTGAATAAGTAATCGCAAAACCGCCATATTTGTTATAATTTCAACAGATTTTGTTAGTAACAAATTAAATAATTGGCCAGCAGGAGTCTATATTAGAATCACACACTGATCATTTCACTAGATGTGGATTTTAAGAAAGATTCCACTAAAAAACGACTTTTCTCACTTGTTGAACTAATAAGTATTTTTCAGCTCTAATTATTATAAGCAGAGCTAATGAGTTTTTCGCTGTTTTTCCATTCTTTACTCACGTTTTGGGACTACGAAGTTACTTACCATTATTTTCTATTTATTATTTATAGACCGATATTTAGCGTAGTGCCATGTTTTCTACTTTCTCTGTCCAATTGTTACAGGCTTTCTTTTTTATTTTGTTCATTGCGGTTAAACATATAATCTCTAATTGTTGTCTTGTAATGGAGTTCTATCCAGTATCGTTAAATATTAGGTATGTAAAATGCTCTCATTTCAGTTTTGTCTTTGGTTATTGTAATAACTAATAAGTAATTCTGTCCTCGTGATATTCTGTCTAATTTGGCGACTCTCTCGAGCTTATGAATGGGTGGTCATAGAATATGCTAGTACTGTGGGCTATAAAGTGCTGTGGGTATGCGCGCGCGCCGCCACTGCCGGCAATATGCACTGACGCAGTCTCTGACTCAGCGCAGCGACCACCCACACCTCACACCTAGCGGGACGGATTCACACCCTCGGTTACTTTCAACAGCTTCTTACTAACAATACACGCTTTTCACTAGCGCAATCAGAGATATTTTACGACTAATAATTAATGAGTGTATGAGTTCCTAAGTAACTGTTGTCTGTTACCTAAATAAAATGTGGTATGAGTGAAGAAAGAATGAAGAATATCCATTGATTTCCATTGTCGTAAGGAAATATAATGGGACAACCAAAATTAATTCATGCCATGATAATGTAATCAAAGAAATATATCGAGATTAATATAAGCTTGATCATAGATCTGTCAAATTTTACTGGTTTTTACCCGGTTACGGTTTACGGGTTCCGTATCCAAAGGGTAAAAACGGGACCCTGTTACTGAGAGTTCGCTGTCCGTCCGTCTGTTTGTCACCAGGCTGTATCTCAAGAACGATGATAGCTAGACAGTTGACATTTTCACAGATGATGTATTTCCGTTGCCGCTATAACAACAAATACAAAAAGTTGGCCAATTGCGAGTTGAAATCGCGCACGTTAAAACGAAAAAAGGTTAAAATATGAAGTCTAATGTTGTATAGCTAATGGTACGGAACCCTTCGTCCGCGAGTCCGACTCGCACTGGGCCGATTTTTTTTTTCGTTCGTTGCGGTTAAACATTTAATCTGTGATTGTTGTATGTAAATCTTGTGATAGACTATTGGATTTTCTTTAATTTTAACGAAATATCGATATTATTAATATATATTATGTACTAGGCCCGCATGATTTAGTTTGTAGAAGAAATATTCGTAATTTACTAATACTTTATCCGTACCGAACACAATATCATATAGATGGACTCAAACTATTGTGAACGTTACTGTATTTTATGCGCTAAAGAAAAAACACGAGTTACCCAGCAATAAATAAAACAACACGGCTATAAGATTGTATGAAGAACTTCCTTATAATATCTCTGATCTGTGATTCAGAGTACTCGATATCCATCAATGATTTGCTTGTTTCTGTTATCTGTGCTTGAACCGTGATTATGTTGAAGATGTTGTTGCAACTGTAGAATAATCTGTGATTTCGGGTGAACGTCTGGGTGTAATAACCCAGGCTCATAAGCTCCTATCCCCTTTAAGATGAGTCATTGAATCCACTACGACTCCAGCCACATTCTTGGATACTTAACTCCATATATAGAACAAAGAACTTATGTCGGTAGTGTAAACATTCCTTCATTTTATTTTTAAGTCTCACTTTTACGCTTCCTTCTTCCAATTTAGTAAGTGCCGATAAAATGTATCATGGGCTTACTTTCATAATCACAATTTAAGTGAATACGTAAGTAACTAACTAGAAAACCATTAATAGATAATGAATTCATATAAATTAATAAATTCTGTGTACTCATAAAGGCAATCATCAATTATATTAATAGACATCAGTAAAACAAATGATATTATTAAACGTCCATTAACTTGCATATTGCATATTACGCATTTAAAAATTAGACAGTCTGTACGGAATATTCGAATCTATAATGAAAATCTCACGATTTGTCAAATGAAACAAAAGAATATTATGAATAGTATGCTATTTGATATAAAAATACTAAGGGCCCGTTTCAGAATGTCCTAATAAAGTTTCGGGTTGCTATGCAATGCAACGCATAAAATAACTGAATGATAAAAATGACAGTTGACATGCAGCGCGTTTCAAGCTTTCACCGATGGATAGGCTAAATGATGACTGTGAAACGCAAAGATAGTGTTTTATTTATGAAATATGTTCTGGGTAGTAAAACCGGAACTTAGTCGAACATTCTGAAACAGGCCCTAAGAAAATTAATTTGCCTGAGACTTCGTCCGGAAGGTAATAGATAGATCTTGTAACAAAAAATGGGCTAAAATTGACAACTTTGACATTGTTTTTCCATTTGAGTAGGGAACCATTGATATTATCTCAAATAAACAGCATAACAGAACAGGATAAGCAATATATAATATGGATATTCAGGCAGGTAAAAGAAGCAGTAGAAGTAACATGCAAAATGAGGAAAACGTCATTGCATCGGTCAATGATTTAACTAACTTAATTCTTGGTATCTGTGTGATATCGACTTTTATTACCAACGAGCGGTAGCATATTACATATTCAATAACCTTTAAGCATAATATTAATAAGTATCTATACTTAGATCTCGACGTCTTTAGTATTTTGATAGCCTAGGTCGGTAACAGGCGAGACGAGTTATGTCCGGAATGTGGTCAAAGCCGTCTCAGTCCGAACAGCAGGCCGCCGGGAATGCTTGCTTCGGCGAATGACCGCACAGTTTGCAACGCCTCCTCCTCGTCGTCGTGGACTTGCAATAGTGCGTTGCTTTAAGTTTAAGGATATGAAAATGCGATGTTCGTACGTTGTTGCCTCTTTTTTATGTAAGATTATGACTTGTGTTGTGACACATTAGGCGCACAAATGGCTCTTTACTCAGTACATCACGTTCTTGTTCAATTTTTATCAATTGTTTAAGCTCTTCGGTAACTACATTGTTCCTTTTATTTATAACCCCTTAAAGGATGAATTTCCAAAATCGGTGACTCAATTGATTTTTATTTATAAACAAAAATAAAATATCAATGTCGAAAACTGACGAATTTTCAGACATACTTTTATCCCCTAGGAATAAAGTTTATCAAAAATCTTAGTGCTCATTGCGAAATGTCATAGACTTACTGGCACCTAATTTCTAGTACCTACCTAAGTATTTATTTGTACAACTAAATGATCTAAAGGTCCAACGTCTCTTATTGCTTTGTTTACAGTTACACTATGCTATATTTTCATTATCCATGCCATAATGAGGAAAATTCAGCTTTAATTGTCTCGAGTTAAGTGTTATTCAAGAAAAGGCAACAATATTCTATACACTTCAGTCACAACTATTGTGTAGACCACTGTAAGAAGACTGATGTAAGAAGACCAGTGCACCTCCATATATTATTTTCTTTCATGTATATTATTAACTAATTTCTACCGTCCAACCTCAAGTGAACGTTACTTATATTAAAATATTTGATTGTGAAATAAACTAAAAATATTGTGTAACGAATGCCGGGCGAGCGTGTACCAATTCGTCGTACCTACCAAGAATTGAGTGGGTCATGGACCTCCAAAATGACGCGTAGATTACTGAGGTTTTTCATCAACTCAAGGTTGTCCTGGCCTCATTAACTTTTTCACATATTCATAGACTCGGTGTTTATTATGTAGTCTACTATTGTTTGTTCTCGGGTTTTGGAAATACATTTCGTTTACTACTGCTTTTAGTTGTGCCTTAGCGTTGTTATGCATACATGTAGTAAAAGCTGTCAATAATTTGATGTTCAATTTCCAAACATCAAACTGTGAAAGAAAGATTATTACAATTACGAGATTCTTCACTGTTTAAAGCTGTCTACTTATGAACCAAGTTCTTACCCGTGGTCTGAACCACTGCATTATAGCATCACGTTAAACATGGGCTTTCCCGTAAATATTGAAAACACTTTTCAGTAACATTTCTTACGATGGGACTTGTCCTGCTTATTCCATAAACAATGTCTAAGTTTTCTAGTATTCCCGAGGAATTTTAAATGTCAAAAAACAGTGGTTATAAACACTTGACATTTAAATTTTTTTATAAGCCTTCCAAATTCACTATACTATCATATACAATAATACTTGTACATAAATCGTATGCAGTCACTTCCAAGACGTAGATATAATGTGGGATAAAGGTAGGGGTACACCATTGGCGCTTAGTACTTGAAACTTTTTTGGTTATGTAAGTAAGTGCCTCTGTTTATTGCAGTAGGACAAGTAGGAAATTAGATATATATTATAAGACTATTCAGCTGAAACCAACATATACCTATAAAAGCAACGCAATCTTCACAAAATATATCACATTAGGTTTATTGGGATAACTGGTAATCTTTTAAAATCTTATGGGTACTTTCGCATTAACATAAATCTACCTAATTAAAATTCCTGGCCATTTTCTTATGCAGCAAAAAGCAATACGTTCCATCAGTCGGCCATTGCCAAAGGTTCGCAACAAATCAAAATCAGGAATGTGAATACACTGGTCCAGTTTTGGGATCGCAAGATAAAAAGGTAAATGCAATCTTGTATGTGTATCAAAGTTTTTGTCTCGCATTTCTGGGTTCAACGGCCAGACAATTCAGATCGTTAAATTTTACGCTTGAACGCTTTGTTCTTGAATGCGTATTGACTGTCGTCGGTACAATAACTTACATGTTTTTGTAATTGGCTTCTATTAGTTTGGCCCACCCTTCGCTACCCCAAATGTCATTCATAAATTCATAAAAATTGTTATTTGAACCTACGCATTTATTGAATCAGATGCTGTAAGTTGAGGGTATTGGCTTGCAATTTCAAACCAAACGGTCATCGGCTGCTGGCTTGGTAAAGTTGAACGTATCGGCAGGCATCTCATCCTTCGTGGAATTTGCACCCACACATTCCAAGGACTGCACATTTTATGCCGCCGCCGCCCGCGTCGTAATACCGCCGCCGCCGCCGCGACCACTGCGCTGCGCCGTTGTTGTACCTGTCTTTTTTGATTAGCTTATTTATTCCGAGAAGTCTCGAACTTCGTAAGATACAATGAACTGAACCGAACCTTTTGAACATGCTGAATGTAATGAGTTATTTATTATTAATTATTTTCTAATATATATCTATGAAAGATTGTTTGTGTTTTCACAGAAAGTATAGGTACTCGTTCATGGGAATAGGTTACAAAATTATAACAATTTAAGGTGTCAACAACGATAATGTTGGTTACATTTTCAACTTCTGGTACCTACCTACCTATAACTTAAAAGTAGAAACTTCCGCTTTAAAGGTATAAGTATAGGAGGGCTTATTATTACTTATTTATAACTTGTCTACTTTCACAACTCGTGCGTCACTTTGTAAGCAATTGGCTCATCCACTTTATAGGGGATGAGCCAATTGATTTGCAATTTTTTTTAGAGGTGTTTTAGTCACTGTATGTGACTAAAACACCTCTCTCGGCAGTACAGTGGTAAAGAAATAAAATTAATGAAAATTTATTTATATGTCAAACAATATTATTACATGACATAAAACATAACATCTACAATATATCCATCAAGACAAACTTTTAGGAAACATAAATTAGGTGATAAGATAATAATATACTTGAAGATAAAGCTGATATAAACATAGTTGTTGCTCACAACCACAGCACGTTTTCACGACCACGTGGACGAAGAGTGCCGCCATTTTGAAAGTTTTCGACGCTTTGGCGCGAAACTTGTGTGCAGGTGTATTAGGCACAGATAGTGGTATAGTGTATGTACGGAGTTGCTAATGTTTTATGGGTACCTACGTTGGTAAACCAAAAATACTAGTTGCTACAGCTGTAGTCCTTGTTTTTACGATTTCCACTCCAAAATTTTCAAAAACTAAGTCGACAAACTATTCCATTAAATTATCGAACCTGCTCACGAAATTTCACGAAAATCGGCTTTATATGCGATCTGTAAAGGAGAACTACCGGAAATCCGGACATCCGGTTTGACAATGTCAAAGATACGTAAGCAGTTTTCACTCACCCTTATTCGGGCTCGCTCGGTCCATAACTTTGAAAGAAACCAACCATCCTTATTTTTTAAATGATACACTTACAAGTTGCAGAATTTCTTTCATCTATCTAATGCCATCTTTATGTCTATTAACATGCTTCATTTATCATTTAATACATCATGTATTGTATCTACGAGTACGCATTAGCTAATGTAATTCTTTAGACGTATCAATAAGTTCCTTAACGGATATTGGCGCCAAAACGTAGCGTGGTACGTGGTACTTCCACGTTAATGGGTACGTTCATTGCGCCCGCCACGAGAGTATTGGCCGCGGCACAACACGCGTATCCTGCCACTACGACTCATTGTGTCCTACTCGCACTCATCTCCTGCATCTGTACACAAAAGAGAAGCCCATTTCACGTGCAGCGATGTTTGTTCCATAGAAGGACTCGTCGAGATCAATGCACTTTCGGAGGACAGCCGGCTCGTTTTTATTACTCTTTAGTGTGTCTCTATTTTTGATCTAATCCGGACCTTATCAGGGAGCTTTAAGAGCCAGTTTTGGGGGGTGAGAGCAGGACGCTAGAGGTTGATGTCTAGACGCGCGGGAAGTGATTAGTGTGTGAGTCGAAGGCATTCCGCTCTCCTAGGGCTGCCCGAAAATGAAACGTCTCATGAAGAATCATCCTAAATTTCATTTTATACGTAATATTTGTTAGTTATATGTAATAATTGTTATTATTACACTTCACACAAATATTTTAAATGCGGAAGAAGATTGTTTTGTCTTTGTTCCCTTGACCGTTCATGAAATTTGTGACAGCCTTAGGAGCTACGGCTTAGATCCTGGATTGAGGTAGGTACAGATATAATATACATTTATATTGCACTACGTAGTTAGGTATCAGGGCGTAACGCAACCCTAACATAATATACTGTGTCCATCTTCCAGCCTTCCTTGATTTTCCAGTTTGCTTTATAAACTGCAGTTCTATTTTTAGCTCATAGTTGTGTTTAAAATAGAGCCTCTATTTATTTTAAAAATTTACTTTGGCATATAATACAGACTAGGGAATGAATTCTCCGTTGAAAGGTGGTCGAAACAATTTCTGAGAAGATACCTAATTTTGTATATAAATTTATTTAAATTACATACAATATTTATATATACCTAATTAATGATTAAAGACCTATGACACTTTCTTTCTATACCTTGTCTTGTAGAAAAATTCATTCTTTAGAATGGCGTCTTGAGTTCTCCAGGGTCCTCGACAACATCTCTCGTTGGGGTATGGGCAACATGGACGAGTTAAACGCCATGAAGACACCAGTGTGCGCGTCTACGCGCGTTCGCCGTCTCCGTTCCTTCCTCATCCTTCTCTTCAGAATATCACCTTATCACAAAATAATAATTTAAACATCCTTGGCAGAGATATCCGTAGCAGCCTGAATGAGCGAGACCTCATCGAGAGTATTATTATGTTTGTTTCCCGTGGAAGCGTGGAGTCTTTAACAGAGCGAGGCGCTTTACTCTTGATCAGCGCTGCCTCCTTTATAAATCAAAGGTGCGCCCTTGTGTTGCACCTCTGGGATAGATACACTCGATAGGCTACAACGTCTCACTATATGTTATATTAGGGACACGGAAGTCACTATATCTATAACTAAGACTCAGCTGGCCATCCTTACGTCCGTCCGACCTTCTGACTGTTTCTAATCAATCTTCTTATATTCTTAATCTTTGGAACTATATTAGGTAGCCGATTGAAATTATCAATAACCTAAAAAATAATAATAATAACAAAAAGTTTTAATTAAATAAATGGGGTCCCCATACAAGAAACGTATTTTTTTACGTTTTTTTGTTTTTGCTCTATCGTTAAAACGGTAATACATATACATGCGTAAAACTTTAAACTCAGTATGATTGATTATATACCAATATCTACCGTATAGGAACAAACAAATAATACCAGTCAAGTGCGGGTCAGACTCCGCTAAGGATCTGTAAATGCATGAAGAAAACGATGTTTTGGTACATACTGTGCTAGTACGGATTTACGAAACCCTCGGAAGAATGGTTTCTCAGTGGCTGTTGATTTAGCGAATTCTATCCGTTAAATATTCGCCTTTACAACATCCAACGAGGATATGGAACAGTCGTTATTTTCAAAATCGATTCTGTATCGATGGTAATGCGCACCCTGAAAACTCAAGTCATACTTAACGCCATACCTTTATTGATATAATCGAGAATTATAATTATACCTTACGTAGTATCATATTATATTAGTATTATGTACTACATAATATTGCAATTTGAATATATTTATTAGTTTATTACTATCACCATAACTTTGTTTATATGAATCTATATTCTACACGCTCTTGCAGAGTCGCTGGCGGCTCGTCAAAAATACTTCTCGCCAAGATGAAAAATTGTTGTAGGTAAAAACGGATCAGAGGGTTCATGGCGTCATGACATGCATGATATTCAATCATGGTAAAGTGTAAAATCCTATGAATTTTTCAGCGAACAATACACCTAAACATGGTATTTATGTTATCTTGAAGGAATTACTTCTGCCAGGGTGGATACACTATCAAAGAGCGCAACTACATTTCAAAAACTATATTATACCCACCAGACTTCTACACTGATAGTGGAATTCGTTGCCATACTTATTAAAGCCGATATGGGCATGACGATTACCCGGTCGAGGTCACGACGCCTTCCCTAGGTCGGAGGCACGAGGACTTCCCTCGGTTGGGGGCACGACGATTTCCCCCCGGTCTGGGTTCAATTTTGCCTTTCATTGCGATTTTCTACTAGAATCCAGAATTTAATCTTGCTAATTATACATAAATGATGCAATATTAGATGTCATTGAAATTGACTCCGAGTATAACCTGCTATCTAGTCTTCTATAAATAGTTACTATAATATTGAAGTTACGAACACCTTAATCGTAATTTCATATTTTAATGTTTACTGGTGCCGTGCCGTACAAACAACGAGTGAGTTATTGCATTATGCATTTTATCTTTATTTCATGTATGGGAGGAACTGAGTAGTTACTGCATACCATTCGGATGACTTTATGAATCATTCAATAAACAAAGAGTTCCTTTTTAGTAAAGCTCAATGACCATCTGGGTTGTTATTTGTATTATTATCCTAGCGTGTTATGTTCTTAGAACCGAATTGATAAACTTTCCAAGACATATTATTGTCCATTATGTTGATATAATTTATTTATTTATTCAAAATTAATACTTAATGTCGTTAATGAGTAAAATCAATCATATCAATTAGCCATACATTATACATTATATAATTATATAATCGTAAAGCAATTTTTGATAACTGCACAGGAGAGTTGTTCTGTTGTGTACCTATTAATTATTTCTGAATAAGCAATTCCAAACATACATTTTCTGCGTGCTTAAACACTGAGTCGTTTTGCAAAGAAGATAGATAATTCTTTAGTGTTTCACCAATAAAATACTAATTTAATTCTTAAAAAAAATTTAAACTAAAGTTTTATAATGGGCGGCCTTATCACTAATAGCGACCTCTTCCAGGCAACCTTTGTCGGCAAAAAAATTGTAGCTTACAAGAACTTTTATAAAATATATTATTATATCAAATAAACGTACAGACGAACGGACTAACAAACGTGGGTACGTAATTAGTAGTTCCACCTGAAAAATCCGAGATCAACAAGTCTAAATTCGATGGACATCAATTAATTAAACTGAGTTCCAGCGACCACCTTCCAGTGTTCCAGAATAACCCGAATCAGGCTTCACCAACTACATATGAATAAGTACCAATATACAGCTCAATGTTTATCGAGACCAATTCAATGAACCTAAAACGATTCATCAGCTAGCTATATTGTCGAGGAGTCGAGTCGAGTGTGGCTTTTCTGGTCACAGCATCAGGTCGAAACTATTATACGAGTATATTTGAAGTTTCATTAGATTTACTTATTGTTTACGTGGGTAATTATTTTCTTTTAAGATTTCAAGTAAAAGTAACGGAAATTTCCATGTAACGGTTAAGGCGACTAAAACCTACTGTGAACTGTTTATAAAGATAAATAGGTACACCTACGGCTCAAGGTAGAAGAAGTAGAGGTCGCCCAGGCGCCCGATGGTAGGACGAGATTGTATCCAAGGCAGGAAGAGACTGGATGACTACTGCTAAAGATAGGGAAAAATGGAATTCTTTGGCCTCCTCCAAATAATTCCATTTTTCCCTTTTATACTGAAGTGGGTCCACATTAGAAGGAAATTCACTTAACTTAGTAACATAATTATAATTATCAAATATCATATAATTTTTTTTTAATCTTATTATTGTGGAATTAAATAAAGCTATTTTATTATTATTATTATTTATTATTACGGCTCACGGAAATTTTAACCCGCTACTAGATTAAACAACCTTCAAATAAAAACCGTGGGTACTGAAATCGGTCCGTCCGTTTCGGAGCTACACACAACAGACAAAGACTTAGCCCGAGGGTTAAATTAACCTGAAATTGAGAGCGTTATTATTACCTACATTCAATTAGGTTTATTCAACGGGAAAGAAGCCTTCTAAGCGTTGGAGGAAGTTTTAACTGTTATAGTATCATATTACGCATCTGTCCTGTTCGTTAATAAAAATTAAACATTTTTTCACTCATTTTGTGACCCTTGCTACTTACGGGTTCGATTGTCATTCACTGTCAACGACTATATCATGAAGATAGGAAAATATTTTTCAGTTATTGGTGTGTAACTCAAAAACGGCTTGACCTATTTCGATGAAATTTTAATGGGACCAAACGACAAGCATCAGCTTTCAAATAAAACAATATTTATTAAAATCGGTTCACCCAGTCAGAAGTTCTGAGCAAACAAACATTAAAAAAATACAGACCTATTGAGAACCTCCTCCTATTTTTGAAGTTGGTTAAAATACCAGTCACATTACCAGATACATACAAGGTACATTTTAGTCTTGTTTGTATTATTATAATGTTCTATGGTCTTGTGTTAAAATCGACGCTGTTATAATGGTAATATATTGTTCTTCGAATTGGCGCTGTTAGTTTTTGGGTGACATCGTACAATTCCGGTGTTGATACTATTCCTACCGATGACAATAATAGTTCATAGTTGCGTGAGCTAAGCCGTCAGAGCCGTCAAGTTAAATATTAAAACAGCACACACCTTAACCATGGGGCCACAATTTGAAGGTTATCAGGAAAACAGACGGCGGCGGCCCTTGTATACATATATTCAGCGGTCATTGCCCCGAGACACGGCGTGACTCGCAAAATAATTAGTTGACTGAAAGACATTAATGAAATTAGCGACATTAGTTTTGTATTAGATACGGTTACTAACTACCCAATGTCAGTAGCTGTTTAGTTACCTAATGTATTATTAACTTCTTCATATAAACCACTATATTTTCCTTACAACGACGCTGTTGATATTTATCAGGATTCCCCAAACAAAGATAATGATTATTGTTTTCAAAACAATCGCAGTGATACTGCCACATTTATTTTTAATGTGATTTCAATTGAACAATCATGAGGCCTTCTTGATATTAAGCGGACTAACCTCTGCCTATATCAGATGCATTTCGTCACACGTGCCCGTCGTCCTGAGACATATACTGTACCTGTAATTTTACTGGCTCTCAAGGATTGCTACCTGAACACACTATTCGATGCTTGGTGACAGATTTTCTACTTGAGTTCAATGTAGGTGTTAATATTCATAATAAACCTGTTCTCCAAGAGGATATATTATTATGAGTTTCAATGTGAAAGAGATAGGTGGCGAAAGTTTGTTCGTATAGGTAATCGGTATGTAGTTAAGTACCTAATGGTTAGTATAGTAATATTTCCTACAATAAAAGCATTTAGACAACCCATAAGTCATTGAAGACTCACAGGCAGTTAATGCTTTTTAATGCTTTTATCGTAGTAGCCGTAGTATTGTATATAGTTCGTAGTATTACGTTAATAAAAGCAAACCGCCGCCGGTTGAAAAAAAAAAACTTTGCTTGTGATAGATGTCTTATAATACGTATTAACTATTTACTTCCGGTAGAATACGGTGAACGAAGGAAGGGACTTTTTTATTAATGTCAACATCCCTATTGGTTTTGAGCTGACAGCAGCAAACTTTTTGAATGTACCTACCTACATTGTTTTTTTCTGTAATAAATATTATTTGATATGTGACAACAAGAGGATGTAAAACCGGATGCAGCTTTATTATCAGTTTAAAATAAAGCTATTTTTCTTGGCTTGGCATCTGTCTATATCTCAATTTGATAATAATTAAAGTAAACATCCAATAAGGGTATGATAATATGGTTATCTCACAAATTATTACATATTTCTTTGTTATGTAAGTATAAACTGTTTGTATATGCGTATAATGTCAGGAACGTAAAATGTCAGATTCGCAAGTAGTCAGAGGTTGGAAAATTTCAGAAATAAATGCCTAGTCAGAAACCCAAATAATTTCGCTGGAAATGGAATAGATTCTATTGAATTTTATCTTTAGCATTTTGTTTTGTAGATGCTCAACATGATATATTAATTTACTTAACCTAACCGCGACGAAATATTATATTATAATATATAGTAAATAATATTAGTCGTGACTTGGACACGGCTGTGGCTTATCGATTACGACTTGTCCATAACGGATGCTTTAGTCTAATTTAATACAATCACTACCAGGATTTCCTTGTCTTAAGAGACAAAGGAGACAACAGTAGAGCCTCGAGTGCTCGAAACTAACATAACTTTTACTGCATGATATGATAGGTTACTCGATGAAATGCACAAACCGTAGGCCTCCTATAACAAACTAAAAATAGGTGTATGTGTAAATCTTTGTCGAAAACGTAGCTGCAGTCTTTATTGCGAGTTTAGGCTGTTATTTAATCACATAAGATGAACACTTTGAGTATTAAAATTATCTATATATATTTTTCTTATCAGTTCAGGTTAACTAGACTCCGCCTTGACTGGTACCACTGTTGTTTCAGATATTCTGCTTCGAATCAGTACTGTGCAAAAACTCCTGTGGTTATTCGTAAATTAATGGCACTTTAGAATGTCGAATTACTAGAACGTATATATATAAGTATCGAGCAGGTTTACAATTCTGTTCGATACTTATATTGCTTTAATATAAAAACAAAGGTCTCGGAGTCAGACTGACTTAGCGTAGTGTCGAGCAGGACGAGAAAGGTGAATCTGCAGCTGTAATGGATATTCCCATCTTACCATCAGCCGGGCGGCTTGTACCTCTCAACAATTCATCAAAAAATTTATATAAAAGTTATAGTCTACCCTCTAGCGATGGACGGCGGTTGTACATTACGCATTCGTTTAAATATCACAGGTGTAATTGATAATTTACCAACCGTTACAATCTAATAATACATAATATTATCTTATCATTCTATTATGCTCTGCGCAGTGGATAGATTGGTAAGTAACCTACCTTTAGTAAGGGCAACGCTCGTCTTGCTCTGTTGCTTTGCCACACTTGGATGATGTTAAATGAGTTGATGAAAGAAATCAGATTTTTTAAATATTATCATTCTGGATACAGAGGCACTTGGATTTCGAAGTATGAAAAGAATACCTATCGTAATATTACCTCCATAACAACACTTTATGGAATCCTTTGTAAGTATTGTTATTTTTTTTTATATCTGATAGTCTTTTGATCACTATCTCACCTGATGGTTAGTGAAGATGTGGTCGAAGATGTTGTTCAGACTAGCCTAGAATTACTGACTCTCAAGGACTGCTGCCGGAACACACCGGTTAGGTGTTTGGCGACAGATTTTTTACTTTAGGGTGGTAGCCAAGCCCGATATAAACTAATTTGACAGCCGAGTAATATTATAAGAACCTGGGAAAGTCGTCTGCAACAAACGGTTTCGTTTGTAACAAATTAAGAGTACATAATAGCGTGCAGTAAAAATAGGGCGAGTGAAAACAGATCTTGTTATTAGTTCTTTTTTTATTAGTTAAGCAAGCATCACCTAAAATTATTATTTAGTAACCGGCTAGGACTCGCGTAATATTTACCGGATATTGCTCCGACCAGTTTCAGTTACGTGCTGAGGCCCGCGCTCGACGCTGTGCACAATCGTGACTCCCAGACGAAGAACTTCAAATAAGTTCGAAACTGGTCGGAGCAATATCCGGTAAATATTACGCGAGTCCTAGCCGGTTACTAAATAATAATTATGGACAAAACTCGCGACAGTTTTTTTTTTTTTTATCACCTAAAATTTTGAAATTTAGGAACATAAATAGAAATTGGTTCAGTTTGAAAAATTTATGAACTATAAATTAATATATGTATATCGTATTAAACCTACATCACATGTAAGCTTCAAAGAAGAATGAACAAAAAAAACAGGATTAATATTATTGTCGTATTGAATATTGCTGGCGTCTAACTATTATGTTCGTTGGTTACTCGTATTACGTTACGATACTGAAAATAGAGAATTTTTTTTAATAACTTAGCGTTTCCCTAGCTAGTCAAAAAAATAGTATTAATACTACGAATAATGTTATTATGTAGTATAGTAATATTATTTCACTTTTTATTTTTTCAGACATTCAATTGTACCTATAACGATTAAATAATATTAAAACAGAACTGTTTACACAGATGTTATGCATAATGTGATATTGAATTCACTACGTCTCGTCTGCGTAATATTACTATACCTAGTATAGAAGCATTGAACAAAATGTAAGAATACTAACATTTAACAAGTCGGTAGATACCTACGTAGATTGTTATAAAATGAAGAAGTGTTTTGTTTTTAGGGTTCCGTACACAAAAGGTAATAACGGGTAAAATTACTGAGACTTCGCTGTCCGTCCGTCCACCCGTCCGTCTGTCACCAGGCTGAATCTCGAGAATGGTGATAGCTATACAGTTGAAATTTTTACAAATGATGTATTTCTATTGCCGCTATAACAACAAATACTAAAAATAAAATAAAATAAATATATAAGCGGGCTCCCATACTATAAACTTGATTTTATTACCCTTTCTTGCTCGATACTAATAACGGTGACAGGTAGACGCTTTAACTATTCACAGAATATTTAGTTTTATGTTCTCTTTAAATATAATTAATTAAAATAAAATAAATAATTAAGGGGGCTCCCATACAATAAAAGAGGTATTCGCCGTTTATTTGCTAAAAATAATAATAATGAAAACAGGTATAAAATGAAATATTCACCGAATATTTAGTTGTATATTTACTTTAAAAATAAACAATTACTGAGATCACTATTTAGGGTTCGTATACTTACCAGGATAGGAACGTACCTACCCAGCTCAATCGGACACTGCGAAAAGTGTCTGTAACCTGCAAGATTATAGGGTGCAGATAATGGTACGGAACCCTACGTGCGCGAGTCCCACTCGCGCTTGGCTGGTTTTTTTAAAATTATACCTGCCTGCTTAAAAGTAACTATAATTTTGTAAAATTTAATAAAAAAATAAATTAACATTTTATCTCTAAGTAGATATTAATGAAAATAGTATATTTAATTTTGACACATAAAATGATTTGGTAAATTATTATTTAATATTGCGTCCTCCACTATTCTAATGTTGATGTGCCTGTCAGCCCATGAGACTATGTACCTATATGTTTACAAAATCTTGTACTGTATGGAAGCAATAAAGAATCTTGAATCTTGAAGGTAATAGATACGTACTCAATTATTATTTATTAGGTCTTCTTGCTTAGCAGTTAGTTACTCATCTATCTAATCATGTAAATAATTTGTTTTTCAAATAGCTATTTCCTCATTTAACTTTGATTATTTTGCTGGTTTTTCCTTCGTTTTTGTGACGCACGTAGGTGTATTAGTTATATACTTACGTATATGTTAGTCTAAACAATATAATTTTCCTAGGAATGCTATGAAATTTGATAATATTCGATAGTTTTTTTGAATTTTGAACACAAAATGACACAAATTTATAGGTTTAATTAAAATATTATGGGACCAAACTCGACATAATATGTACATCCTTATTTATTTATATTAATGAGTTTTCTATTTTAAGAATTAATATAGAAAACTCATTTAAATTGCTACCAATTCGTAACTTATCGAGATATCAGTTATGAGGTACCTACCATATATGAAAAATACACTAAAAATTCTCCTTCTACGGCAGGTATTTTTAATAACTATACAAAATAAGAAATATCCAATTCATTCACAGATTTCCTGACCCATACGAGGCAAATTTAATGAAAAGGTAGACATGACAATAAAATCTTTAGTATTGTAATGTAGCATTAATATTTCTTTATAAATGTAACGCGTTGAAGTCTTTTTAAAGAAACCACTAACTTCGTTACTGTCAGGTACGATTAAATTAAAGATTGGTGTAACTTAAACTTTGATAAGATTTATGCGCGTACATTATTAAAACCGTTAAAGATTCGCGAGGGGCTCGTGCAGGTGGCACGGAGTCGGCGGATGTTGTTTCCAGCGCAGACGTAGGGTCAAAGGACCAGCCAAGGTCTCGTCCGCGACGACATTAACCTTCTACGGGCGCCTCCGAGCTGTCAATAATAATTCTTAGAGCATTTTGGTTAGGGCACCGCATGGCATCATTATACATATATGTGATGAAGTTGAGTGTTACTATTATACGTATATATGAATGTATATGCATTAATTTTAACGAGCACAATGCGGAAGTTTCATAACAGGATACAATTTGCGTTCGTTGCATACCTGCAAGTTCACTCGACCGACTGACATTCATAGAATGAAACAATCACAGCGAGTTTTTCCATATAATTTTGATAAATAAAATACCTTTACATTAATTTGTTTTCAATATTTTAGTGCTTTATTATTACCGTTGAGGTAATGTTAACGACACAAGTGATGAGTTGAAAGTCAAACGTTCAATAAATTACTTTGTTTATGTATCTTGCATCAGTTGTTGCTTGCCTACTTGACTTACATTGTAACTGGCGGTGCATCGTATGTTGATAAAAATATTGAATGTAATTACTTTGATAAGAATATTAAGAATTTTAATAAGGTCTTCACATTCCAACATAACTTCATTGCCGTAGGTATTGTCGTGTCAGTGTTTGTAACTGTCTATGTATACGTATGTACAGTGATCTCTGACTAATATTTTTTATTTATTCTGAGACAATAATAAACAACACTGTCTTGTGTTTATTTTTTCTTTAGGTTTAGTTACTTGTTATTATATTGCTTACATTTTCATATTTGATGCCCGCTGAGACATTTTCTGTTCTACCTTGAGTAAGACGGATAAACAGCATATTAATATTATCTTTCAGTTTGTCGATCGGTTGGTATTAAGTACATAATATTTTGGTTCTTTGGTATTTAATTGTATCTATCATTGAGCAAAGAATAAAGAGGACCTTGAGTGGCAAAGGCAAGACTACCATAAATCTAAATATGTGAACTACTTATATGAAGCCGCACCAGATTTCTAATGGAAAATAATATATTTTGGATAGAGTTTAATACTTCTTATCCAAATGTGTTTCTATACCTACTCGTAAGTAATACATACCTACTTAATACAAAAGTTTTCTTACTCTACCTGGAACTGCTTGTTCCGGGTCGACCATATAAGATTTTTGTAATTTTTATAATATTATAATGTATGACTTCAAAATTTATAATGTTTTATTAAGCAGTCTTCTGGACAACATATCTGACAATAAAAGACATTGAGGTCGGTTTAGATTTCACTTAAATTTTAAGAACTATATTAACTCACAAAAATTTGAGTTTACATGTACGATTTTTGAGGTGTCTAAAATAAAACAGCTTTCTGACGTGGCTAAAACTATTTATATACTTAAATGTATAACTCACACGTATCATCGTGTCAAACCCAGGTTTAATTTATAGAGCTGGGTTTTATATTTTGTCATACTCCAAATGCAATCGGCCTCCTCATTCTTTACAAAGTTATTTTACATTGATGCTCTTTCCACGACTTTCGTTTATCTGCATCAATAGCGTTTTCTGAGAAAGTAAGTTCACTTTCATAGTGATTGTATTAATCACCGAAGATGCAGCTTCAACGTTATTCAAATAAAAAGTCAACCAAATCAGATATACGTAGTTTAGCTACACTTTTCTGCAGCGAGAAGTTTATTTAAATATTTATTTCCACATATTTTGATTGCTCAGAATAGATCGATGTCTTTCTAGTTTGTACTCAGTTTGAATGAGATTTTAATTTGGCATGTTGATATTCCAACTTTGTTACGTTTCTACTGACTCTTATCAGTTTCCATTATAAAATGTTAGTAGTATATTATGTACGCCGCAACTCCTGTCATATTAATCCTGTCACATCCAGCCTGGTAGAAAGTTATCTATTCTATACCTGTTAAATAATTTTATACACTTTTCTATTTCTAATATCAATTGAATTTGTGTTTAACAAAAATGTAATAACTACGTGTACAACGTTACATATTTAATATTTTTGTAATCATAATAATTATTACTAATGTTTCGTTATCTATTGCGGGTTTTTACAATTTTCGTGATTACTACGTCGTCGCGTCGATAAGTGTACAAGGCAATGTTTCTAAAGCACTTTAGATAATCTTACGAAAACTGTCAAGACTTGTATTATTTTGTCAAATTATCGCTGCGAGTAAAACTACGCGGAAAACAGTCATGGCGCCACGTTAAAAAACTAAGTGCCTAGGTTGGCACTGGTAGTACGAGTACTTGAGCTGTTTATGAGCGTAGGTATAATATGTATCTAATATCGGTATGGTTTGATAAAGTATTCCGTATTTCCTATCATGTTGACTTGGTTCTTATCGAATTGTTATAGTACACAAACATGATAAGGATCTTCGTTGAATCGTAACAAGTGTATCACGGTCACCTGCTCTTTATTGATCGTTACTGGACGATGATATATAGCTACCACAATCATATTTTTTGTGAGGCAGTTGAGGACGTCGTAACGTAAAATCATTATGCTTATTTACCTGAAATGTTTGAGTACATAATTGTGCTAACAATACCCTTCTCAAATAATTGACCAAGCGAGCGCGTGCAAAAATTATTCCGTATGCCTGTACGGATGTCTAGATTTCTGGTTGTTCCCATCTACAGGTCGCATTTCTCAACCGATTTTCGTGAAATTTTGTGGACCGGTTCGATGATTATGTGTTTTTTTTTGTTGATACAGTTTTTGTAAATGGTTTTTTTTTCTAAACGGCAGCGGTGAGACATAATATTGAGCAGAAAACGAAAAAATATCAACATATTTTATTACACTGTTTGTACATATTTCAGTCGTGACGCCTTCAGTTCGCAGAGCTTCTAATTATATATAAACTAGCAAAGAAACTAAACCGCCATAGCATAACATAATGAACAAAAATTTTACAGAAAAAAACGATTTCGAACGAAAAATAGACATTATTAGGGATAACTCAAATACTATCTTCTCACTCAAATTTATAAGGGCATGATGAAGCACCAGGTTTCGAATATAAAAAAAATATCAAAATCGGTTCACTCTGAAAAGAATTATGAGGTAACACCCAATAAAAATGTAGTCGATTTGAAAAATTCCTCCTTCTTTTAAAGTCGGTTAATAAATAAGTCTGTTTGCTAAGATAAATAAAATATTTGTCACCCGGACACAGGCTGTCTGGTCTAATAAATAGTCACTGTAAAATAAATTAAACTTTTGTAAAATAAAATAAATTAGTGGTGAGTGCAGTGTTTTAGGTATTCTTTGTAATCGGTAATCAATGTCAATTTATTTTGTTTCATACAAAGAAGTTATCCTTAATCAAAGTAAGTACATATAACGATAATGTAGTTCCCTACATAATGTTAATAATATAAATAAACTGTATTTATAAAACCATATGGACACCATAATATCACATAAAAACATCGCCAGGTGGCGAGTTCAATGTACCAGCTAGCTTTTATTTTGTTGTGAAACGAACCTGAGGGTTGGTGCAGCTTGACTCAGCCGGAGACTAAAAAATTACCTTGAACCACCTGGCTACCTTTCCAGCCATAATATGGAAACAACATAAATAATTGTGAGCAGTTGGTTATCTCAATTTTGGTTTGTCAATAGTATTATCACCGCTCAAGGTGTTTTTACAGTTAAGCAATCTTTGACAATATACGAAGACCTATTATAACAAAGCGTTTTGGCATTTAAAATTAGATCTGTACAATAGCATTCTTCAAAAGACAAGCAAATGAAAGTTTGTCGAATACTAAATGAAAGTTTTACCTGCCTTGACTGCCCGGTTATTCCTTGTCTCCACATTTGTATTGTTATGAAAAATAATTATAATTCTTTGTCGGGACTATTTTAAATAAAAATGATTTCTGTTCCAATTTGGCACTCGAACGTTAGGACCGTTTAACCGAAAATTTTAAAACTCTTTTCTATCTAATCTAGTATTGTAATTAAACGTGATCCCTTTTGGAATGTTTAACAATCAAGTTTCAACTTCAAAAATGTATTATCAGTCACGTACATTATGTGATTAGTATATTTTGAAAATAAACATAAACATTATTACTGACTAGAGACATTTTAAAATGATTGGAATTAAATTTTAAAACAATGGTTAAGTTTACCTAAGTAATTATTTATATTACATAGAAGAGAATGTCGTTCCAAACGTAAAAAAATGCAATGTTATGTCAATGTTACAATAAGTAAGTACGCGGAAGGTGCAAAGTGCAACATGTGCGAGGGCATCGGCTCGGTGATGGCACGGGCTAACAAACACGTGCGTGCCTCGGCTCGGCTCGGCTCAACACCTGCGTATTACTGACCCATCTTGTGACATGCCGCATGGGAAAATATATACAACCTTTTTCTCAGTTCCGATGTCTTGTTAAATAGATTCGACGTACTCGGCTATATTCAATTCGAATCAATTTCTTACTAATAAATACTATTCTTCTAATGTATTAATTTATTGTTCACTGAACAGCGTTCCAATTTGCGGTATTTTTGCCAAACCGTGTTGCTTTAAGTTCCTTCACTATTTTAGGGAAGTTTATAAAATACAATAATATAAGCTAAAGTAGTAAGCAGTTGCTAAATAGCAAGTTGCAAAACTTTATTAGTATATTGCAAATGCTACACTACTACAGTTTTGTTAATTTTTTCATCATGTAAGTGTTTACATCAATCATAATTAAATATACATATATTATAGTAGTGATTGTGATTATGAAGCTTGCAGTATAATTTTTTAAATGATACTATTACCATTTATAAAATTATACTGCAGGCTTCATAATGACAATGAATGACTCAATTGAGTATTTTTTCTAGATATGAAGTTCATAGCTGATGAACCTAGATATGGATTTTTATTTGGGGTTTTCAATGATGTTGTACCTACCTACCATGTGGATACAACGTGGCGGGTCTACGAGCGATTGTAAGTACGCCGCGCCCGCCAGCGCCAGGCGCCGAGACTACGACAACGATGGCGCCGAGCTGCGCCACGTATCGTGCCGGGAATGCACATCCGGCCAATGCTCTACAGCTGTATTCTGAGGCTCTACTTATTTATATCTATCTCGTTATTGATAGAGTTCTGCCTGTTTAATATTTTGTATCTACTCTATTACAAATCTTTTTTGCTTTTTCTAAAATGCTGCTTAATGTTATTGATTTAGTTTCAATTTCCCGCGCTTATGTCGCCTCCCCATCTCCACGTGCAGCCCACCCTCTCGCCGCCGCCGCGCCGCCACCGCCGCCGCCGCCATATTCGAGCATCACCCTTACAAAGTTAACAATACAAAGCCACGTGGGTTGGTTACCGCATGCTCTTAAAAAACGTTATGATATTTAAAAATGAATGTTAAAAAATCCTGATTTTATTTAATTGTTATTATATTATATTACCATTTTTAGAAACGCATAAAAGTAGAATCTTCCAATAAAAAAGCATTCCACGGGCCACGCGTCTCATAATTTCTAGTACGAGGCAATTCGGGCCGGGAGTAGATCGGGTGGAACGGGTAGAGGCTAGAGGGTGGGATGGTGGTTTAAAGTCCACACTCCACAGCGAGGCTTTCGCGCGCCGACCCCCTCCCGCCTCACCGCGCCAACCGCCTGGCCATCGAGCCCGCGCCTCTCGCGCTGCCTCCTCCCTTGCCCCCCTGCCTACACATACCGACCCGCGCGATTATTCTGTCTGGCAAGCGAGCGGGGCGGGGGAGTAAATGCTTTGCTTGCGTCAAGTCATTGCATTGGTTGGTTGGTTGTCAGTCAGACAGTTCAGTCCGCAACGCGCTGTTATACTCAACGGACGTACGTTAGCCAATTCTTAGATAAATATCGTAGTTTGTTTATTTTGTTAAATATTTCACATTCCTCTCATCTAAATATAGTGTATAATCGTAGCAAAAATAATAGTGTTTATAGAATTATCAATATATTAGAAAGCTTAATGAACTGTGATAGTGTTTTTGACCGTTTTGAACAATAATAAACGGAGACAATTTAAAGTGTGAGTCGGGTCGAAATGAGTGGATTGACCACTAGAGTTAAGAGAGGATCGCGGGGCAGTGCTACTCTTCTCGAAGCAGCCAACAGAATTCTGCGATTACTTGGTGTGAGCTCCGCAAAGCGCGGGAAACAGCCCTCGCCCAAATCTAAGGTAAGGTCAATGACTCGCTGTCTGCTTTGTAACGAACGTCGCGCGTCGTTTGTTTGTGTCTGTCTGCGTATTTCAAAAAATATGTCTGTTTATAGTTATTTTAGACAATAATGTTGGTGATTCCAGCATATAGTTTAGTGAAGATTTACTTTATTTATAAAGCTGAGGGAAGGATTTAAAGAAAATATCTAATATATTTTTTGCCCTGTCGAGCTTATTTATAGCAATTATTTCGACGATTAAACCTAATTATTGTATGAAAATCTGTGCTCAATATAGGAATTTTTCTTCCTTATGTGCATCATCTCTTTACCAGTGCATCACTGCGTTAAGTATGCAGCGTAATGACGACGTTATACAACATAAATAAAACCGGTATAGTGCTAGTTGGACTGAGGGCTCCGTCCCAAATCAAAACAGATTGTAGTACCTAACTACCAAAACTAAATAAATTATGTATGGTACAATTGAAAATTAAAAATTGCGGGAGTCTAAGCCGCACTTGGCTGGTTTTATTACTTATTATTCGTTAGGTATTGGACTATCATCATACAAAGTTTGATTAATTATTAATAGGTATCTCAAAAACGGGTAGGTACGTAATATTGCCGTTTTTACGATAGAGCAAAAAAACCTTCAAAACGGTTCCTGCATGGGGAAGTCCCCAATTAATGTTTGCATATAGGTATTGTTAGGCAATCTGCCACATGTAGCAGTTAAGTTTTCCTGTGTATTATTATCTTGGATGGAGTCCCTTCATGCGGCTGCGTGTTTAACGTAAACAAACGGGCATGGTCTGTCTTTACAAATTACGTTGCGAGTACGGGCAAAATGCAAGGTACGGTTGGTCGAGCGAGCTTGTGCTGATGGCCCGAGCCTAGTAAAGTAAGAGAAAAGTGAGCGCTGCGCCGCCGCGCCGCCGCGCGCCGTCACACCGCGCCGTTGCCGCCGCGGCGCCGCCACGACGACGACGACGACGCGGACTCTGCCCGCACTTGTTTGTTCACGCGTCGACGGCGTGCTCACCTTGTTTACCACTACAACCGATTCACGATGCGCAATCATCATTGACCGTAATGATGACATACACAATAAAAACATTATTTTCGTCTGTAATCATCATTGACCATGCACCCACGATCATTTTAAATTCATAATTAATATAGGTACCTATATTGAATTGAATAACAAACAAAAAATTCAGAATAAGTAATTTGAAGAGTTAATTGCTAGACTGAAATGAAGAAGATGGGGAATTGTATTCATCAATCATAATGTACCTACCTACTCTCACCCATATGGTAATACGTATGATGCATAATTTGTTAAAAATACATACCCACCTAGGTAGGTACCTGTATATTTTTAGGCTTTTATGACATCAACAGTGTGGCAATAAAATTTGCTCTATTGATCCGAAATTCGAATAATGTAGCAAATTTTTAGAACCTATTTATACATGTCACACTGATAATAATTTAATACATAATAGGTATGTAGGTAGGTATACCTACACGCCTGTCTACCGGAGAGGCCAATTTATGTATGAAACAACAATTTAAAACGTGGCCAGCACAAGAAAGGATATGTCAAACATTTCGTAGATAGGGTTAGGACCTATAAAATTTTCTTTGCAACTTGACCTGATAGAGAATAGCAATATTTGTTCGTTAGAAATAAAGGATATAAAGCAAAGGTAAAACCTTAAATTATGTTGGTAATGTAATGAGCTTCATTAGAAATTACATTAAACCTTGGGTTAAATATTTCATACAGATTGCGGTAATTCCTGGCTCGTTGAAACTAGCGGATACACCCATTACCCATACATAGTGCAAGGAGGGGGTAAATAGTCATGCAATAAAGCGTGCCACATCCGTTCTATACCGATTTGGCACAAGGCCTCTGTGCCAGGCCAACCTCCGTGATTGAATATCAATAGAAATTAAGGTCAAATACTCGAATAAGGCAGTTCGATCGACTCGCATCTGTTTTCTTGATAAGACCCTTCGTCTTATTGGAACAATTTATTTATAAATTTAACGTTATCCTTTGGTATTCGAGATAAAGAGAACAATATACTTAATTGCATTCACAAATGGACGATATCGTCCATGCGGATGCCAATGGGCTAATTATATACATTGAATGCCATTTAGTTCTCATGGTTGATATTGTTGTATTTGCCTACTAAGGTCTAATCACGGTTGATAAAAATCGTGCACATACACGGTCGTCGCCAGATTTGCTCTATTGTTAAGAGGTGGAAGGAATGCGATGAATGCAGTGAAATGCAGCAGACCCACGAGTCTGGGATTGAGGTCGACTGCGGATGAGTGTGGACTCGCGGAGTGCGGAATGTGCCGCGCTCTGTGGGAATGCGCCGCGCCGCCGCGCCGCTATTCTGCAAGTACCGTTGCGTCTCGTCGCGTCGTCGTCCGTACCGTACGTAGCTCGTCGGTGTAACCGTCCGAGCCACCACGGAATGCGAGACCCACTTGCGGCCTGCAAGTTTATTAGTGACTCATTCAAAACTTCAATGGGCCGCACTCGTTGCTCCAGCCATGCCGTTTATTCACATAACAATTTACATACAAGATATACAATACATTGTTCTTTAACATTGTTGATGCAGTCAATGTTAAAACTGTAATTAATAAAACAATATTGACTGAATTAAAAACAAGTAGGTATGAGGTTAAGGAAAGGACACGATATTTTTTGAACTTGACTTATTGTAGCTATCTATAGGTTCTTATTACTACCTACATTTACATATAGTTGAGCAGCTATAATAACACTATAGATTTATTAAAAAAAAACAACGAAGGTACGACCTGCTTATTCATCATTATAAAATACTAGCTTTCCGGGCGCGGCTCCGACCGCGCGTATGTCGGTTATCGCGCGAAAACATTAACCTCTTTTTGCGCACTCGGATAAAAACTATCCTATGTTTTTTCCCGGGTCTCAAACTATCTCCATACCAAATTTCATTCAAATCGGTCCAGTAGTTTTGGCGTGAAAGCGTAACAGACAGACAGACAGACAGAGTTACTTTCACATTTATAATATTAGTACTGATTGACCTGACCTACGTCAGTTGTTCCGTTCGTGGCCGTGATGGTGTCATGATAATGCGTGATAATGGATATACATACCTACCTATATCTCTCGTCACATACCTAAGTATTATTTTTTATGACTTAATGGGACTTATATATCTAAGACTATACATATATCTTGCATTCCGCCGCGCTGCCAGCCGAGGCTTTCACTAGGTAAGTCAGTACGACTACGAATACAGATAAATTTGTCCCGCTATTGGTTCCTGAAATTAAATAAACATTTGACGTAGGTTAATAAATTATACGTTAAAACTCAATAACTAGTTACATTTTCTTGAGGAATTCATAACTAAACGGTACATTGATGTTAACTTTCATTTGGTTTGTTTTGACCAAAATAAGTACCGTTAGTAAGAAGGCGACTGGCGAAGTTGGTCTGTAGTGTAGTTAGAAAGAGAAAGATTTGCAAATTTTGCCCCTCAATTCATCTGAACGTCTGAACTCGTGCGTTGAATTGCGCGTTATTTTTTGTTACTCGACGAGACGATACAAAAACACGAAGAGCAACTCTCAAAATTGGATCATCGAACTGTAGATGAGAGGAGGCCACTAAACGTGGTCTTTTGCCGTTCTATTGTACCTTTGTTATTCGAACCTAAAGATATATGATCATTGCATTCAATATAGATCCTCTTCGGAACCTTCACGTTACCTACCTACATAACTCAACCTCAATGTATAATACATAATGTCCTAAATGCTAAACGCCTGACATAACAGACAGCAGCAAAACAAGAACACGAGAGATATAAATTGTCATTTTATAGCGGTCGTGATGTTATGAATCGGAGATTTCACCTTCACTATAGTTTACATCTGATTGGAGAATTATTTATGTATATAGTGGTCACCTAATTTCAATGTACCTAGTTGGGCGTGCAGACGGCGCGTTGCCTCGTGGCCCCCACCGCGCATGACGTGCCACTACCATCACTGCCGCCGTCGCCGTCGTCTGACGATAAACAAGTGCACGCTCTCGCAGTGCTACGACGCGTCGTCGCCGCCGCCACCGCCACCGTCGTCGCGGCTCTCACGTTCACGAAATAGCGGTCCGTTCCGTCATTCATTACTCATCCGTGTATCCGTAAACAAGGACTCTTTCTTGTATTGCGCCGATACTAAACGGGGATTTCCATTGTTACAGATCAACAGCCGAGCCCCGAGTGAGGTGCGGGCCCCCATCGCCGCTGCCGAAACGGTCTCCGAGACGCCGGAGAAGATGCAAGCCCCAACGGCTGCGGCCACGCCGACTCCGGCGCCCACCTCCTCGCCGGTGCCTAGCCACTCCTACAAACAGACCAAGCGAACCGCCAAGGACTACATATTCGGCAAACTTATTGGCGACGGTTGTTTTAGCACTGTCTTCTTAGCTAAGGACATTCATAGTGGAAAAGAATATGCAAGTAAGTACCAAATCAGACGCGATGCTTGCGTCAATTGAATTGGCCTAATTTTTTATTATATTTCTTATAATGTTTAATTTCTTTTTTCAGTTAAAGTATGCGAAAAAGCCCACATAATTCGTAAAAAGAAGAGGGAATACATCAAACGTGAGAAAGACGCTTTAAACATGCTGTTCAATATAGCCCATGGCTTTGTGAAACTCTACTGTACTTTCCAAGATGACGAGAGACTGTACTTTGTTTTGTCATATGCAAAAAATGGAGAATTGTTAAACAAAATTAACCAAGTTGGCTCTTTTGAGCTGAACGTAGCGAAGCACTATGCCGCAGAACTTTTACTAGCATTAGAAAAGATGCAAGCAAAGGGCATAATCCACCGCGATTTAAAACCCGAGAATATTTTGCTAGATGAAAATATGCACTTAAGAATAGCTGACTTTGGGACAGCTAAAATAATGGATCCTGAAGAGATTAGAACTGGACAGATCACAACTGAAAACGAGCCACAAAATGAACGCTCAAGGAAGATAAGTTTTGTGGGCACTCCACAGTACGTTAGCCCGGAGTTGCTGCATGACTGTGTCGACACTCGTGCCTCCGACTTGTGGGCGTTCGGCTGCATTATTTACCAGATGATTTCTGGTCTCCCACCGTTCCGCGCCGCTACAGAGTTCCTAACTTTCCAAAAGATTCTTAAAATCGATTACGAGTTTCCCGAAGGATTCCCAGCTGATGCCAAGGATCTAGTTGAAAAGCTTTTAGTTTTAGACTACACTAAGAGAATCGGAGCTGAAGACAAAGGAGAAACCTACGACAGTATTAGAAATCACCCCTTCTTCGCGGGTATTGACTGGGACAACATATGTGAGCAAACTCCTCCGACTATCTGCCCATACCTACCAGGAGGCTCTTTTGATCCAGAATACAAAGTACCAGATTACTACGAACCAGGCTTCGGAAATAAAGAACTCTTCAGACTTTGGGAATCCGAACTTTTCACATCTAAAGGTAATTATTATGGTTCTATTACTAAACTACTACTACCTACTTACTTTAATTATAATACGCCTATGTAATAATAAAGTATGAATCATTGTACAAGTGCACAAACAACAACTCAAAACAATTCGCTTTACAATTACAAATTTATCGGAGGCATACTTCCTGTTCTTAAAATAACGGTAACGATTCATAAAAATGCACCTAGAGTTTCTACGTATGTAGTTAATGTGGACAATTAGCAAGACTCAGGCGAGTGCAGTGAAGCGACGAGTAAGAGGCAACCGTTCCGTCCGTGACCTAAATTCTTGGCAAAATACGAGTTGTTTCATAACTGAACCGAGACTGATAATGTTATTTTTGCGGTTCTTTTTCGATTCGAAGTGTGCTTGCATTGCGTAGTGTAATCGAATCCTTGCACATGTTGCACGAAAGTGCTACGTCGTCGTGTTAACAGTTATTCACATTGGGAACGGATGTCCTCAGTACTCGGTCCTACCACGATCTGACTGGATGACGTCAACCTTCCGGCACGCCGCCGCCAGCGCGCGTCCTCAGCCGCCGCCGCGCCGCCCGCGCCCGTGCCTTTATATGAATGAAGTTGCACACCCGCGCCGCCACTTCTTTATTAATGTCGACCTCACGATCAGCTGATAATGCGCACTCGCAGCGCAGCGTTCCACATCATTTTGCTTCGAGTTTATCTCACACATCCAATCGATTATCCTTTGATGTGCGTCTTTATATTAGTTTTAATATTTTTTTATTGTTCTGGTACTCGTACATTCAAAATAGTGACTAAGCATCGAAATATTTACTAACCGTTTTTTATTATTCTTTACAGGTATTTTGAACATCAGTACTGAGGAGAAGCGTCATCGTCTTGAAACGCAAGCGCGCGACAGTCAATGGCACACGTTCGTGGACGGAGAGCTCATACTGAAGCAGGGGCTGGTTGACAAGAGAAAGGGTCTATTTCCTCGCAGGCGAATGTTGTTGCTCACAACCGGACCCCGATTGTTTTACGTCGACCCGGCCAACATGGTGCTCAAAGGAGAAATTCCATGGTCACCAGAATTGCGCGTTGAAGCCAAGAACTTTAGAATATTTTTAATACATACGGTGAGTTGATTAAAGTTTATGAAACCAGTAACTGAATTTCGGTTACATCTCTTTGCCTCTTTGGCCACAATGTTTTCCATTTCAATGAGTAATAATTATGCTGAAATTACCTTTACTTTTCGTCATGTCCAATTAGAAGTCCATGAGTGAGTAGTCAAAGTCGTGATTTTATTGAAGTGGTAGAAACATTACCAATGAAAATTCATATTATAGACGTTGGATGAGAACACAGTGTAAAAATGTATTTCTGTTGCTCTCGTGAGAACATTTAATAATAATCTAGCATAATTGCGTAATTTACGTTAACGCTCAAAGAACCATAAAATTATTGACTATCCCGCCAAAAAACTTTGAAATTCCTTTTCGAACGCATACAAGTTTAGTTCCGCATTGAGTGAACTGTATGTTGATGTGTATCGTTGTTGTTACAGCCTAACCGCACATACTACCTGGAGGACCCGGACTCGTACGCGCTGGAGTGGGCGCGCGTGATCGACGAGGTCCGCATCGGCACCTACGGCCGGGATACGACTTAAGCGGCGGCGCGGCTCCCGCCTAGCCGCCCGAGACGCGCCCGACACTCGCCACTCGCTACCGCACGGCGACTGCACACTTCTAGGATACTATTAGCCTCGATTTGGAGCAGGGTTCGCATTCGCATCCGCACACGCTGCCCGCCGCCGCTGCCGCTGCCGACCACGGCCACGCGGCAGCGGCAGACGCAGCCGGCGCTGCCGCGTCCGTACTCCGTACGTATGTGCACCGGACGTTTTACGAGATGACGACATCTGCTACCGATCGAACACTGTGGATACGTTGACTGATTCCTATTAATAGTTAAATATCTCGACTATCTTAAATTATTACTCTAATTTAAGTTCCTTACATAAAAATGTGAATATCGGCCATGATGTGTAAATATTTGTCGTAAATTATTGTAACTGCGATCGCTTAGTAAGTATAGTGTAATGTGTAACCGTGGGCCCGTGCGATGTCGCGGGCCCGTCTACGAGAACGGACTTGTTATTCACCACCCGCGTGTTCACGAAGCCCATTCCGTATGGTGACTAGGCAAATTGTAGCTAAATTTAAAATTATTTATTTAATTTAAATTATTTGCCAACGGAATGCGACTGTACAGTAATAAATAAACAGTAGGAAAATTACGTTTTGCGTTTTCGCAACCTACGCGGGTAGCGACGCGTGTCAGAATGTTGTTAATCTGCACGGAACGCACGGGTAGGCTCCGAAGCGCCTTAGATATGGAGAATAGCTCTGAAGGCACAAAGCAAGCCGGTGACAGCTCTCCGGCCGCAGCGTAGCACGCCGCGCCGCGCTGCCTCGTCGCCACGGCTGTCGAGAGCCACACGCTTTACGTGCATTGTAATTTAACTTAGCAAAGTATACGGAGAATGCCACCAAAGGTGACAAAAATAATTACTGCTGTTGGATTGCTTGTTGATGATTACTATCAAAATTATATAATTTCTTAAATTAACTAACATGAAACAAGTTACATTTAGTTTATTTGATGATGACAATTATTGGAAATAATATGTTATGTCAATGTTTCGTGTTGTTAAAATGATCAGTTGACACACAATTGTGCCCGCTAGAAGCTCAATGTCATGGGTATTCAGTAATTGATTTCTGAGTACTGTTCTAAAAGTATTTTTGCTGTCACAGTTACTATATTTAAATGCCTAATACTTGCCTGCAATTTTATTTAGGGCTTATTGTAAAAAAGGATCTAATCCATAGTAAAATATAAAACCCTCATTTAGTGAATTGTAGTTTATAGATTTCCGTTAAGTATTGTAGAACGAAGTATGCTATATTTATTTATTTATTTATTTCATATGACTTAATCCACATAAGCAGTGCGATACATTTTACAATATAAAGGAACAAATACACTTGATTTATGATAAATGCATTTTCTTCAGCATTTGTTGCAGAAACCATGCATTAGTGTATTTTTGCCTTTTAATTATCAGATTAAATTGGATTCCATGGAGGACCATGACATTGTTAATAAAAACTTACAATTAAATACTGCATTTAAAATAACTGTTAACTATTGTAATTATTATATTTTACCATTTGTATTGCATAAATTCCAGTAAAAAAATAAGAAATTGAGAATAAATTGAAGTTGATTTTTAAACCTATTTTTTATTTTTACCTACCTTACCGGTGTCTTGTAGTTCTTGAAGAATGATTAATATTTAAAAATTCATATGAATATTAAAAATTAGTTTTATTCGTGATGATCAGTAATCTATCAGTTGGCTTTAACCAATAATACGATTATGGTCTAAAGCCAAGTGATACATTATATACAATACTGATCGTGAACGTGAAACGATGATTTTATGATCGGAAGATATTGGCACACGCCTATACGTGAGGAAGGTGGTCTTATTTCTTGGATCTTACTATGGTTGTGGCACACTATTCGTGATGGTGCAAGATGACATCAGCATCTGGAACTGTATACATAAAGGTGACAGCGTGCGTGGTACGTTATGGCGGACGTGCCACAGTGACGAGTTAACCCAATCAGCGATATCCGGAATCAATAGTGAACAGAGTTGGATTGTGTCGACTATTCTGCAAGGTGAGGATTGGAATGGCGGATAAGGGGAGGACGGAAACCATTTCGGGGACGACCCGTAATGATTGAATTAAAGAGTAACTATTCTAGTCATTTATATCTTCTCATTTGCACGATGCCCACATGTACGTCCAAGTTATGAGCTCTGCCATTAAATCTGATGTCGAGGAGCTTTCAATCACCGATGTACACAAATGTGTCGGCAACCCACATCGGATTTTCTTTCTCCCTACGGTTCAAGTCACGCAAATATGCGCTATTTGCACTGTATGCACGCAAACGGTCAGTTCATAACTGTTCTGAGTAAAGTATTCGAAAAAATTATGCTTAAACAACTTCTATCCCATTTTAATGAGCATAATATATTGAATGAGAATCAGTTTGGTTTCACAAAGAGCAGATCCACAACAGATGCAGGTGCTCAATTGATGTCACATATACTTGAAGCCTGGGAGAGTTCACAGGATGCTATTGCCGTATTCTGTGACCTTTCTAAGGCATTTGACTGTGTAGAGCACCGCACTCTGATTCGAAAACTTTCACATTATGGTATTCGTGGAAAAGCTCTGGATCTTATAAAGTCATATCTGTCAGACAGGCTACAACAGGTTAGAATAAATGGCAATACTTCTTCCGGGTCTTTGGTAAGAATAGGCGTACCGCAAGGATCAATTTTAGGACCTTTTCTGTTTCTAGCATATATAAATGATCTGCCTTGCACGGTTAAAAATATCTGCGATATAGTTTTATTCGCAGATGATAGCTCCCTGATTTTGAAAGTAGATAGGAAAGATAGTGCACTAATTCATGTAAATAATGTGTTATCTATCATCTCTAAGTTATTCGCGGTCTAGGAGGAAGTATCTCATAGATACTTCCTCCTAGTTCGCGGCTAATCTTCTCTTAAATTCAAAAAAGACCAAAGGTTTAAAGTTCTCTTTACCAAATGTTACTTATATTGAACCAAACCTAAGCTTGGCTAAGATAAACTCTCTTTCGACAATGCGACAGTCTTCCTTGGAATCAAAATGGATTCAGCTTTACAGTGAAAACATATATATGATTTATCCGGAAGACTTATAGTTCTGCTGCATATGCAGTTCGTAAGATATGACAGCTAACAGACGTAGCTACTGCTAGGCTCGTTTATTTCGCGTACTTCCACAGTATTATGTCATATAGTGTATTGCTGTGGGGAGCTGCTGCTGAGATAGAGATAATTTTTATCTAACAAAAGCGTGCAATTTGAGCCATATATGAAATGGATCCTAGGGAATCCCTGAGAGATCTTTTTAAATAAATTGATATTTTAACCTTACCAAGTATGTATACCTATATTTGAAAATATTATGTGTGTTCGTAAAAAATTGAGTAAATTTAAATCAAACAGTGACAATCACGATTATAACACTAGGAATAAAGATAAAACTAACCCAAGTGATACAAACTACTTCATCAACGGAGTTCAGGTCAAAGAAGTTTCAAGCATTCGTGACCTGGGCGTCTTTGTGGACAGAAAATTAGATTTTCGAGAACACATATACTACATAGCTAAAAAGGGAGCTAGGTTGACTGGTTTTGTGATAAGACAAACAAAGGCGTTTAAAGAACCTGAAATCTCTATTATCCTATTTAACTGTTACGTGCGTAGCCTATTAGAATACTGCAGTCAAATTTGGAGTCCAACTTATGCCGTCCACGTCAACAGAATAGAAAAGATCCAAAAAAAGTTTTTGTATCACCTTACGTTCGCGAATAATCGCTGCCGTGATCTACATAGTTACGAATCTAGACTCAATAATTATCATATGAAGAGGCTTGATTGCAGGCGTAAAATTGCAGACGTTGTGTTCCTTCAAAAAATCATTCAAGGAAAAATTGATAGCCCTGAGCTTATCGAAAGGATACATTTCACCGTGCCTCGTTCTAGCAGCCGTTTACAAAATCGAACAGTACTAACTCTACCTTCTTGTCAAGCAAACTACGTTCGGCATTCACCACTCTACCGTTTTTGTTCTTATTACAACGATATTTGTCAGGAGCTAGGTATCTTCAATGCATCGGTTAATAGTCTTAAGTCTTTCTTCTATCGTAATGTTTCTTAAATTTGTTACCTAGCCATATATTTTTCTTGTTTTCGTTATACGTTAATATACAATAACGTTACCTAAAACTATGTATAATTCTCAAATTTGTAATTTCTATATATTTTTTCTTTTATCACCAGAAACGTAGGTAACTTACAATTAAGTTTGAGTATTTTACCGAATGTAAACAAAAAATGATTTGTGTGCATGTTGTGTTCGCACCTAGAAGGGCGTTCAACTAAGTATGGATCCTATTGTTACAATTTAATTTAGTAAGTATGTAAAAGTTGTACTGTCCCGTTTGCGAACCATTAAAGAAAAAAAAAAATTAGCTGTGCCAGGTTTTAGATTAGCAAAGACAAATAAAAGGTCCTTCTTGGGCAATTGTGTGCGGTTTTATAATAAATTGCCCAAAAATATTACAATGCTCACAGAAAGAAAATTCAAGTTGCACGTGAAGAACATTTTGATAAAGACATAAAGAAATCTTACTACACAGATTGTGATTACTTAAACGACAAAAATGCTTGGACTGGTTCGACTCAGCCAAGCTAGCGCCTGTCACCTACGTAATGTAAATAAATATTGTAATAATTTTCCTATATAGTATGTAACACATTGTTAAAAAACGTTTAAAAGAATAGCCCCGAGTTTCTTGCCCGTTCTTCTCGCAGTTGCTCTATATTTTGTTGTTTGCTGAACGTGGCAGTACAATGTAGTATATTTCAATATTAAAAATTGTAATTGACCTTCAAAAGAGCGTCGTAGGCGCCTAAATTGAATAACTGATTTTGACTTTGACCGTTTTGGATTTAATTGTGTGATTAGTCCTTGAGTAGGTATATTTTTTTCTTATTTTGGTGAGTAAGTACAGAAGTATTAATTATCTTTGCTAAAGTAGTCATTATGTTGTTTTGAAAAAAAAAACATTGGACAATCTGCCGTATAGCGTGAAAAGTGAATTCCTTTAATTTTTTGGTGATGTAAACTCATCGCTCCCCTTATTTTCGTTGACAATCCTTCTGACTGAAACTGACGATATCCCCAACAAGTCAGTGGTTTTTAGCACACTCCATTAATTCATCCAACAAATAACTTTAATACGAATATCAAAAATGGCGTCAACTGCAAAATGTCGACGATCTCGGCAGTGTGGCAACTCCCAATCTATTTCCTCGAACTCTTATATTATTTTATAAACATATAGTTTTTTCGTTTTTTGCAACAATATAAAAACAAAAATACAAGTACAAAACTCATAAGATAGCCCAATCGATCTAGAAGTCTGAAGCCTAGCAGTTGAAACCGACAGAACAGGAACTCCCAAAAAATAAATATTGAAGAATGTTACATGACGCGATGTGCGAGTCCAAATTCTGAGATAGGGAAAAAAGTACAAGTAGGGACTAAGGGGTGCGTTCTTATTTGTCGTCCGACGACGTCCGACGACGCCCCGAGCGTTTTTATATGCCCGGAGCGATCGTCCGATGATCATCCGGAGCGTTCTTATATATCGCTCGACGACGCACCGGTCGCCCCCCGAAATCGGTGGATAAATATCGCCCTGACGTTTCATTTGACAGTTGGGACTTGATTTTTCTTTGTTTTAAGTTACTTTTTGTTTACGTAGACTTCTGTTTACAAAATTTTATTGTTATTATTGTTATATTATGTATGTTTGTTTTAGTTATGTATTCTGGAAAAGTACATAATTGTAAATATATTTCTTCTGAGTCAGTGAAACATTTTAAGTAGTGTTCTTGATACAGATATGATACAGAGCCGTTCTTAAAAGGCGGACGAAGAGCGTCGCTCTGCTTGGAGCGATCATCCGTCGTCGGACGACATATAAGAACGCACCCCTGGGGTGCGTTCTTATATGTCGAGCGATCATATATGTATATCTCGAGCGATATATAAGAACGCTCCGGATGATCATCGGACGATCGCTCCGGGCATATAAAAACGCTCGGGGCGTCGTCGGACGTCGTCGGACGACAAATAAGAACGCACCCCAGAGGACTATGTAATATGTGGGGGACATTGGTGGGGGACTCTGTATAATCTTTGGTTTATTTTATAGGTTGATGTGATATTCTATTTGATCTATGGATGTGTTTGCCTTTTGCTAATTTTGCTTTGAATTTTCATTTTATTTGATTAAATCGATTGTAATTTGGAAGCACATAAATGTTTTAGAAGTGGGGACTCAGAGGACTAGGGAATCTGTGGGGGACTCTGTTTAATCTTTGGTTTATTTTATAGGTTGATGTGATATAATTAGGGATGTGAGACTAATGGAAGAGAATCAATTAAATAAACATCGATTTTTATTTGCTAAAAAATAATCGATTGTATGAAAATAAATAATCGATTTCTACGAAAAAATTCGATTATTCTGTATTATTTAAAAATACATGCTTTTCATATTCCAATAATAAACCTAAGAGATTCATATTAACAATTTATCAGATTAAAAATCAAATAAAATTATATGAATAAAAAATTACCTATTCAAATAAGTTTTTTATGTGTTATTTAGTCAATGTTCTTTTAAAATTTCAAGGTAATGAATTAGGAAACCAAATAGCATAATGGTTACAATTAGTACTATGAAACGTTTTATTTGTTAAAATAAAAATGAAATGATGAGAATCCCAACAAAGTGACTTATTGTCTCAAAAATATAATATCTAAAATATAATCCAATAAAAAATTGCCGTTAGTGTCCAGTCCTATTTTACATTTGACTAGTATTGAAATAAAATAAAGATATAAAGAAGTTTTATTAGCCCTTTTGCATTTTTTTTACAAGCAAGTTCAAGGTACATTTAATACATATATATATACTACTTAAATATATTAAATTCTAATTCTGTCTATGTAAATAATTGTTTTATATTTAATAATCATAATACTTCTACATCTAATACAATTTATATTTATAGTGTTTGCACTTGTCCTAGGAACAAAGATTCTAACAGCTGCATTGATATACATTCTTAAATGTGTAGAATGGTTTAAACAAACTGTATTTTAAGGAGGTCAAGCTTTTTGTTAACTTATTATACATCAGTATTTTCGAATATCGACCTGTTTACTTTGGCTAATATGATTTTTGGTACAACCCGAATTTCATTATTTTTTATAATTCGCTTTTCATTATTACGCAGATTGTAAGGCAAAACTTTTTTCTGCTTTTCTGGAATCCTATCCTCATGAATATTTTATAAACAATTATTGATGTAAAGGGAAACAACTGTCAAAATGTTGTCTTTCTTAATGTGGTCCGTTGCGGGGCTACTCTTTTCTAGCCCGTTAATTGTTCTTATTGTACGTTTTTGACATTTGAGAACTCGTGATACCTCTTAGCATTACCCCAAACTGTAATGGAATATATCTTATTATTCAATGTAATATATGCATAGTACAAGGATATGCGTGATTTTATATCTAACAATGATATAAGTTTAAGGAGAGCGTAATTAACGCTCGCCATTTTCTTGCAAATTTTATCAATATGTGCTGTGTGACTAATTGTGTTGTCTATTGTGTATCCTAAAAATATATTTTCTTTAGAAGTCTCATTATCATTAATGCCTAACCGCAATTGATAATGCATTAAAATGCTTATATAGGAGTTCAGAATTATATCATTATATATTAATTAGATACATTAAACTACTTAAAAGGATCATTAAAATTCTTGAAGATTTAGTCTCAAAAACTATAAATCAATCATTAATCTTCAAGTTTTTTTCATCCGTCGCATAGATACGAGCTGTTTCTGAAAATCGATTTAAACACGTAATCTATATAATCGATTAATATTACTAAGAATAATTGAAAATAAAAACGATTATAAGAAAATAATAATCGATTTTAATAAAAATCGATTATTTTTTAACATCCCTATGTGATATTCTATTTGATCTATTTTATTTGATTATATCGATTGTAATTTGGAAGCACATAAATAAGTGTTTTAGTTATTATCTTTTAAAATGACATCTACAACTCAAACTGTAATAAAGTATGTGGGTAGGACGACCGATTTCAAAGGCAAAACCCTATGGGAAATTATAGGGAGCCTAAAAAATTATGGTGTCGGCAGAATCGTCGTGCGTTCGGTCTTCCAGCGTTACTCCGAACCCTGTTTTATGAAGATAATGAAAGTTGAAACATGCCCGGATGAGGTATGTAAAATATTGATTACAGTAAATCAATCTTATAACATGATTTTCATACATCATAATCATAACAATGAATGATGAAGATTTGTGGAGCACTGCTTGTAATTTAGAGCTAAGTTTTTGGCATGTAATATCAAATACTACATTGGCCTACATGTAATGAATCTACAACACTGTATCAGTGGACAACTAAGACTTACTAGAACAAAGATTCTATTATATACATAATAAGTAGTTTCTGTTTTGTTTATAAAAGATCGATTTAAGGCCCCCCTTAAATGGGGATGGAGATGTGTGAGGTAGGATGGTTAGACCCCCCTCTTCTCCTTCACAGAAGTTGCGATCCCCCCTCTCCCTGAGATATGATTTTTTAAAATGTATAACCTCACTATTGTCAGACATCAATTTTAGGGGGAAGGGGCGGTGCAACGGAAGGGTAGACCCTCCTGTGATGGGGAAGTTGCGACCCCTGCCCTCCCCCCTTTCTAGATGTATTTTATTTTAATTTCTTACCTCACTATTATCACAAAAATTCTACTTTTTCATGATTAAATTTGATTCTTTTATGGGGTCTCGCCAGAACTCTCGCTATGTCGCCCCTGAACGTCACTTCACCTACTCGACCTTCGCTCTGCTATGGAACTCCCCGGCTCGTTTCGCTCGCCACATCCCCCATCGGTCCACTTGGCCTAGCAACCTTGCTCCAGGATCTCCATAGCGAGCTTTTGGCTCTGCATTTTTTATATACACTCTTAAAAAAAACAGGTGTGATGATGTAAAGAATCTTTGTAAGCCGTCAGCAATGGAACTGCGGGAACTACTACATCATCACATCCAGAGAGAACAACAAAACCTGTGGATTGTAAACATTTTTTTTTCTTTGTCCTCAATTTTCTTTCTCGAACCCAAACCCGCTTTGCTGGACAATGCACCTATCATAAATTGTTTATGGAATTGAAGCCTCGAATCAAGGTCGGAGGCACTTTTGTCTTTTGGGAGAGATGCAACTATATTGTCTTGAGATTTTAGTAAGACGTGCATTTTGGTAACTCTGAGGGCTTCAGTTTCTTCTATATTTACGTAACAAGTTAGACAGAAAGATAGATAATAGTTTGAAATTTATTGTTTCACTACACAACATAATATAGATATATATTTAATCAAGTATATATATTTTTTACCGGCGGTATGCCTTTATTATACAAAATATTATGCAATATATACAGCACTACAGCTACTACAATAAAAGCATTTAGACAACCTATAAGTCATAGCAGACTCATAGGCAGTCCAAATGCTCCAGCCCACTCCCAGTTGGCAGTATATTGCAATTCAGCATTGCCCTGTTGAATTGCAATATATATATATATATATATATTATCTTAAATATATATATATTATTTAAATATTATAGTAAGTAAGTTTCCTGCCTGTTATCAGTACTAATATTATAAATGCGAAAGTAACTCTGTCTGTCTGTCTGTCTGTTACGCTTTCACGCCAAAACTACTGGACCGATTTGAATGAAATTTGGTATGGAGATAGTTTGAGACCCGGGAAAAAACATAGGATAGCTTTTATCCGACTGCGCAAAAAGAGGTTAATGTTTTCGCGCGATAACCGAAATACGCGCGGGCGGAGCCGCGCCCGGAAAGCTAGTACCCCATAATGCTCCATGAAGATATGCTCAATGTCAAGGATGGGGAAATCCTACTCATCATGTACATAATATATATATATATATATACACACACATATATATATATATATTAGGCATAATTAAATCAAGAGAGATAAATAACAAATATATAACAACTTTATGTCTCAGGGAGATTGGCTCAGTGCAGGGTGTCACTTGTGACAAACTGCACTGGTAGAGGTTACTACTTAACACAGGTGTGTCCCATGCATGTTCCATCATGACAACATTTGTGGTCAAAGGCTAGCTTATCAGCTACCTATATAAAAAAAACATTACTGCCAAACTCACAGTTGTCAAAAAACAATCACTTAGACCTTTCTTCAGACGTGGGTCAAAATAGCAATCTGCAATGTAATTTATAGCTATTTTTAATTTTTTCTCTAAAACTTATCAGAGAGCTAGGTCGATGATCAAAATGCTGGCACCTATTTGGCTCAACAAATAAGCATTGAAATTCAATGGGTAGTGGGCTGGAGCATTTGTACTTCCTGTGAGTCTGCATTGTGTTGTATATAGTTCATAGTATTTTGTTAATAAAGCATAACAGAGGTAAAAAAAACAAAAAGTAAAAAAAATAAAGTAATGGTGTAAGAAAATGTACAAAATGCTATTTTTGCCTAGAATGTGCCAAAGCTACAACCAATGTAATCATTTGAAGCTTTAACAGGTGTTATTTTTGCTGATAGTAAGCTATACAAATGCCTTATAGGTAAGAACATTGTCCATAACAAAGATAATTTTTACTAAAAACTTCCACACTACACTAGACGCAAGCATATATCGATAGAATGTCCGATCTCTTTGAGTGAACTGACAGCTGTTGTGTGTACATTTATCTAAGCCAATAGTTTCCAAAGTATGAGTTGTGGTCCACTGGTGGGTTGCAACAAATATTGGGTGGGTCCTGAATTATGGGATGTCAATTAACAATGTGGGCTCTCAGTTGCTGGTAAGTATGTTTGCCCGTATGATGAAGCTATGAAAGCCCTCTCTTCAGTACCTCATGCCTTATGAAAGTTGGGATTTTCAGCTATGATTAAAACTAAATAATAAAATAAATATTTTTTTAATTGGTTTACTCAAACTACTAATTGCGTTTCAAAATAACTAAAAGGAAGTTGAGACTAAAGCTACAGAGACAAAATAAAAAAAAAATACACCTTACACATTTTAAAATATAATTTCTTGTTGTTTTAATCATCTTTGTTGTATTTAAACAGTCCTTATTTTATTGTCCCTTTTTCATTCAAGAAAACCAAGAAGTGAGACAAATTTGTAACTTTTCTTTACATGTATTTTAGTCCAGTAAATTGTGAGAATCGCTGATCTAAGCGATTGCATACTTAACAGTGAATGCTGACAACAGAACTCTAGAATGCTCTCTGACGGCCCATTGCCATACACTTTCCTAAAATTCACTCCTATTACAATTCTTGTGTATATTCCTTGACTTTTTTGTTCAGTCACTGTCTATAGTTCTTTTGTTATGATAATGATATAAAGCTTAAACTTTAAATTGCATTAATTTCTTTTTTCAGGAAAGACGCAGAGTTCGGGTCTGGGTTGAGAAAACTTTCCGTGGTAACAAGCTGCCAAAGTTAGTGGAGATTTACAGGACCTCCTATAAACCAGACTACCAGCTCATTCCTAAGAACGAAGAAGCCAAATTGGTTGCAGTTAATGAAAACAAAGTTCCTGAAGTGATCCTACCAAATTGTATTGAAATGCCACCTTTAATGAAAAAGTTTATTGCAAAAGATTATGAGAAGAAAGGACAGGTAATTATGAAATTCTTGAAATGTAAAGAAAGAAAGAAAATATATTTATTTGACACAAATAACTTTAAATTATGTACAATGTATGTATGCTGCATGTAAGTATGTACAATGCAGTAATATGGTTAAGAGTTAGTATACCAACATACATAATATTATCTAAAATATATATTTATGAGTGTCAAATAGGATCCATCTCAGCATAATGCCGAGTGCACTGAGCATGCGACGCTGGTTTTCAGATGAACCCCTTACGCGGTCAACGTTAATAAGTCCTTACATATTATTTTTACAATATTTAATTACACATTAATACTTCGGATTCAGAAGAAACAATATTAAAAAAACTATAAAGTTCACTAACATATAAAATAAATAGTAGAATTAAAATATAGATTTGGTATTTCAATGGATACATTGTATATAATATTGCATATAAAACATACATGATATATTTTAGTACTCATCTATCTGCATTAAAAAATATTATAGCTGTATTAAGTGCTTGCCAAGTGATCCATAAAGGCTTAGCTTAAGATCACCTGGCCAATTATGTAATTTGTCACTAACAAATCTGATTGAAATAATAACAAAATTGGGATTTCACGTTAGTTAATAACTTTAGCTGATATCAACTGAATCCTTAACATTCACTATCACTCAGTACATTTTTTAAGTTGCCTAAGTTACAAAATGTAGCTGGGGAAATCTCTTTAGGCATTACTCTAGTTTAGTATATTTACATAGTTAACCTTATTTACCTTACAAATGGATCCACAGATAAATATAGGTAGCTACATTTGTATGTCGAGAAATAGGAGTTTAAAGGAAAAAAGCCTTAAAAAGATTTGATTTAGTAGTGGTAAATTAGATAAACTACTTAATTATTTGATTTAATTAACGCATACGATTTCTATTGGTTTAAAATCATTTGGATTCTAATACTGATGAAGGCTTCTTTGTTGGTGTGTGTGTATAATGGCTGATTTGGTATCTCGAGGTCTTGGGTACGATCCCCAAATCAGTAAAAATATTGGGTTATTCTGACATAAATATTTTATACTAGCAGTTAGGACTCTGGAACTTTCGCAGGTAGATAATAGCTCGCCCCTTATTACGTGGAACTAAAACCTGTCTAGCGAAACACGAGTTTGGTTTAGTAGTCAATACTTTTACTCGGAAAACAAATATAATACATTTTATTTACACTCTCAAAAACCGAACTTTAAAACAAACTCATGTTGTTAGAGATCTAGGTGTCATTCACGATTCGAAATTATTATTTCATGACCATATCTCTTATATTGTGTCTAAAGCTTCTAAAGCGTTAGGATTTATAATGCGATGCTCCGTAGGGTTTAAAAAAGCTAAAACATTAAAGATACTCTATTGCACTTTTGTTCGAAGCATTCTGGACTATGCGTCACTCTGACAAAATCATTTCTCTGAGATGCGTCAGAAGTATAGACTCCTTGTTACGATAAATACATCTCACAAGTTTTTATGTTTTCGACTACACATCCCATACAATTCTGCTAAATACCATGACCTTTGCAAACAATTTCATATTTTACCACTGTCTATGAGACGTGATATAGCAGATGTAACATTTTTACTAAAAATACTATCAAATCAAGTAGACTGTCCAAATCTCCTTAGTAGAATAAATTCAAATGTCCAAAACAAGCGCGTAAGATTCAACCCACCCCTGTCGTACCCAGTGGCTAGTACTAATTATAGAAAAAACTAATTTAAGTACTAGTACTAATTTAACAGTTTAAGTAAAGAGATGACCTCATTAGATTTATTCTGCACAAGCGTGAACTCGGCTAGGCGGCTGCTTAGCTGCGATTTTTTTAAACATTAAGTAAGATTTTTTTTCCTAACTTGGTAATATAAATTTATCATAGCATTATATAGGTATCTAATTATAACAAACCTTAGTAAGATTTGGTGGAAATTTACATTCCAATTTAATTGTAAGTAATTGAATGCTCACGTTAAATTTCCTATTTTCTAAATTGCTTTTTAAACGTAAGTTGTCCCTAATCATAAGTTACCTGTAATTGACTTTTGTTGTGTGTTTATCTTTAAAATATTATTTAAAACTGTATTTAAAAGCTGTAGGTCTTCCTATAAATAAATAAATAAATAACCTCCTCTGCCTACCCTTTCAGGAATAAACATGTACGACGATGCGTTTTAAAATTCTAATCTACAAAGGTAAATGGATTTTTAGAGCCAGATTTCTAGAAACCTTTTAAATGCAGCTTTATAATGTACACAATATATGCTTAGGAAAATGTTTTAGATGAATCTTCTGACGAAACTTTTAACTCTTATCATCATTACAAAAATCTAATTGAATGACATGGACCCAGCCAGTAAAAATCAATGATCGACTAGGTAGGTCCCCAACCAGTCACAGTGACTCGGGATTTTTATGTGAAAAGTGGTCCCAATGTGTAACTGTTGCGCGTACATGATGATGATTTACTTGAAAACCATACATTTTCAATAAATATTTTCTTGGTGCTAGGAGCACTACTGTAATAGAGATTTACACCAAAATTTATATATTTAGAGTTATCGATGTAATTTAATCCGTTCATTGTTAACGACACCCCTGGGGTGTCGTTAACAATAAGCATTTGTTGACAACACCACCGTAATGTTGGGATAACTTATCGCTTAAGAATTTATTATGGAGCTAGTATACTCTCAATGGTTAATAAACATATGCAATTGTATCTTTTTATCTCTTTCTCTAATGCACTGGCTGATAACGTTTATGACGTTCAAGAGATAAATTATGTGTAATTTGTGAAGTTAATCAATATATTGACATTTCTAACATTTTCAATAACTTTCGAAGAAAAGGATAACAATGTCCGAATTCAGATTAATAAATACCAATGGCGGAGTGGCCTTACTTTTAGGCAAGTATAAATATCATAAACATAAAAATTATGCAGATGGATCAGTATATTGGAGATGTTCCTCTCACAAAAAGTTGAAATGCCATGGAAAGGATTATTGAGCTTCGATCAAGTTAAATAAAAATATCTTTACAGGTTCTTTTTATTTTATTTATTATTTTGGTATAGGTACGAACATACAGCAGGGTAACAACACTATTTGTTAGTGGTGTCGTCAACAAATGCTTTTTGTTAACGACACCCCAGGGGTGTCGTTTTGGGGGTGTCGTTAACAATGAACGATTTAATCGGATGCTGACGTCTTTGGCGGAAAATTCCAAATTCAATTTTGCATTTCATTACTTTGCATTTTACGTTAAATTGTTTATTTATTGTACTCGATTGCGTAAAATGCGAGGTTCGAAGAGTTTTTACAATATCTAATATATTTTTTTAAGTATTTATTGAATTTAATACAATTTGTAAGCGTAAACGTGAATTTTAATGCGTTTGACGTTGTAAGGGGTATAGAATCACATGCATTGATGTTCAATAACAGTTCAAAATAATACGAGCAATATTATTTTAAACTCACGAATACCATGATCATGGAGAATGGTTATAACTACAACCTAGCTACCACCGTGAAAAACTATTAAAATTTTGAATTTTCCTCCACATACCTTAAGGTAAAAGTTTTCGATCGATGTTTTGGCTTTTTTCTTTTTCCATTTTTATTTAATGTAGGTAAAATTATGTTTACTTTTAAGGTACGCGCGTCTGTTGTAAGGAATTCAAAATTTGAATTGCATTTTTTCGTTTGTTAGGTTTGGTAATATTTTGCAAAGCCATTGAACCAGAATTATAGGTTAAGCTTCCTTTGTTGAAGGAAAGTATCTAATTTTATGAACTCTTGTAGCTTGGTTAGTTACCGAAGAGCTTGAAAACCCTATTGAAAACCATAGAGTTCGTGAAATACTGAAGAGATCAGGCCCAGTTTGTGAACAAGACTTCTGCCTGGTGTTAATGCAAATTAACAGTGAGTCTAAAAATTGTATGTAAACAATATTGAACAGATTATCTGTTTTTGGTCGCCTTTCGACACCTAGTGGCAAAAGGTGAAACTAAATACTTACGCCACCTATCGATCGTCTTGTGAGACGATTCAAGGGTCGATAAGTAGTACAGATTAAAAATAATAGAAATTGTACGAAAGAATGTAACAAATGTTCAGTAATCATTCATTTTTTTTTTATCTCGATGTAAAAAAAGAGACTTTCTCTCAGACCTTCAGATTGTTCAGACTTCAGACATAATAATAAATACTGTATTGTATAAGCGTTCAATTATGTGAATTGTACCTGAATCTACGTGTAATAAAGTAATGTTGAAAGAAGATAAACGACGTTTCAACTAAAAATACCACCTAAACAAGAGAAAGAACCCGCAGGTCGCCCATCAAGCGGTGACCCTTCCACGCGCCCTTATTGAGGGGTAAGGGCGTACACTCGGAAGGTATCGCAATCAAACCCACCAGGGGATTGCGTAAACATATGGTGGCCCATGAGGGGAAGGATAGCAGCGAAAAATACAAGGCGTATGAAGACGCCATTTGCCGGCGAGTCATGCGGTGGCAATTCAGAAGACGCTGTATCAAGACGCTGAAGGCGTAATCATCAGTTGGACGAGCGCTGACGGACAAGCGTCGTTTTCACATCATCACCTTTAGAGTATTTAGAATCAGTTCATCGAAAAGTGAGGTTGTGAAATTTTTGCAATTGTTGCATCATTATTGCATCATCGTTCAGTAATTAGAGTGAACATTAATCGTTCAGTAGTCGGAGTGAACGAGGATTGAGGAGTGAACATTATCAACGGACTTCATTCAGACATCGTACAGTGTTTACGTTCGGCTACGTAATAAGTTTGAGACAATAATTTAGTTATAAATTAGCTATAACTTATCTTAATCTATTGTAAATTCAGTGTGTGGTTTGGGATTTAATATGGCTTCCCAAATAAAGGTAACAAAGGCTAAATTCAGGGCGAAATATCGCATGTTACAAGATTTCAGTGAAACTATACTTTTAGAACCCGGTTCAATCGCGTCAACTGTGTCTCTTCGATATTTTAGAAAAAATTATGAAGAGGTGATAGTGATATATCAGAGTATTCTCGAGGCTGAGGACGAGATTGAGGAAAGCGAGATGGATACTTTCAGACTACAATTCAGCGAGATCAACAAGTTGGCCGTGAAAATTGACTCAGGCGTTGAGGAAAACGAGGTAAAATCGCCCACGCTACAAGGCGTGACGTCAGACCAGGTAAGAGCTAAACTTCCGATAATAGCATTGCCTGAATTCACCGGAAATATACTAGATTGGTTAGCATTTTCTGATCTGTTTATATCTCTGGTCCATGACAGAAATAATATATCCGATTCAGAAAAACATTATTACTTGAGGGCTTCAGTTAGTGGCGAGGCGTTATCAATCATTCGCCATATACCAATGGATGGCCAGAATTATGAGGTAGCATTCAATCTTCTCAGACAACGTTATAATAATGTCAGGTTGCTTACCGACTCCTACTTGGATAGGATATTAAAATTGCCTGTTTTGTCAGAACTATCGAACATTCGTCAGAATTTGTATGACCCTCTCAGGGAGAGTACTCAAGCTCTCCAGAAACTAAAACTACCAGTATCAGAATGGTCATACTTATTGCTATTCATTACTTTGCAGAAACTTCCTACGCGTGTCAGGACCCTATTTGAGGAGCGCCACGGGAAGGACTCAAATACGCTTCCTACCTTCAGCCAGCTCATGGAATTCTTGGATGAGCAGTGCAGGCTGCAACTCACCATGACAGATGCAGTTCACCGTCAACAACCCCAGGCAGACCCAGTCAGACAACGCGGAGGGATCCAGCGCCCGCCCACTTATCAAAGGAGAGTGGTGGCTGCTGTCCCCGCTGCTTCTACGTCAGCAAGATCCAATCAGGTGAATCGTTGTATTTACTGTTCGGGCTTGGACCACTCTTTGTATCGGTGCCCACAATTTCTAAAGATCTCACCCAAGGTCAGGAAAAACTGGACAATAGAGACAGGCTTGTGTTTCCGCTGTCTCAGGAATCACTTGAGCAGGGACTGCCAACAAAGGAATTGGTGCAAACACTGCGGTCAGGAAAACCACAACACGCTGTTGTGTCATCAGGACAGTAGGCAAGGTGAAACACGCTCCGATTGGCAGAGGCCCTCTTCTAATCAAAGGCCTAACTCATCATCAGACAAGGTCCAGGCACAATCAATTCAGACAAACACTGAAAATCATACCAGTCCACAGAGGTTAGTAACACAATATCAGGTCAGTCGCAGGCGTTCGCCGGGAGCTAGGGTTCGCTTGGCTAATGAAAAATATGAAGAACTTCGTTTTGGTCAGCGGTGGTCAGACCAAGAGGAATGAGATACGGTGACTGTTGGTGCTACAACATCAGTTAATTTATGCCCCACTGCAATCATATCAATCCGAAATAATCAAGGAAAGTATATAAAGGCACGAGCATTATTAGACACTGGGGCAGGGGTTTCAGTCATTCAGGATTCATTAGTTACAAAACTAAAATTGCACCGACAGTCCGACTCATGTCAGATATATGGTGTGGGAGGCCAAAAGGTACACCAACCAGGAAAAAGGGTCAAAATAGTTATCAAACCTGTTGGTCGAACAGTACCTATTGTCAGTACCTCGGCAATTGTTATGTTTCAGCTTACTGGTAACATACCTTCAGCCTATATTGAATACAAGGACATATTATTATCTCAGACAAAACAAATTCATTTAGCTGATCAGAACTTTGGAGTACCTAGAGATGTAGAGTTAATATTAGGTACTGACATATTAAATTATGTGTATGATGGAACTCGATTAAATATCAATTCCAGTTTGGCTGCATACGGCACGTGCTTCGGGTATGTACTGCTTGGCTCCGTGGGCAGCACAACTCAACATGCAGACACTCAGAAAGAAGATCATCAGATCAGAACATCCAGTAATACCCGGCAATCAACTTCAGTACTGAATTATGGAGCTCAGATATCTACACTGGAACAAGCTGTAGAACGGTTCTGGAAATCAGAAGAACCACCTATGGAACCAGTCAGTAACCCACTTCATATTGAATGTGAGAATGTATATCAAAAAACCACAGTGCGAATGCCAGATGGTAAATATATGGTACGACTACCATTATTATCAGAAAGAAATAACCTTGGCGGATCGAGGCAGATTGCTATGCAAAGATTCAAGGCGCTAGAACGGAAAATGGAAAGAAACCCGGTATTCGCTCAGAAATACTGTGAGTTTATGTCAGAATACTTAGACCTAGGACATATGTCAGAGTCAAGCTTCGATTGTGAATCAGAACACTATTTCATACCGCATCATGGCATATTTAAGAAAGGATCAGAAAAACTAAGAGTAGTATTTGACGGAGCTTGTAAATCAACAACTGGAGTTTCACTTAATCAATGTTTACATTCAGGACCAGCTCTACAGACCGACATCACGAAAATAATCATTAACTTCAGGCGTTATCAGTATGTATTCACAACAGACATCAAGCAAATGTTTAGACAAACATGGATACATCCCGATGACAGGAAGTATCAACTTATACTGTGGCGTAGCGGTACATCACAGCCGGTTAAGGTATATGAGTTGAACACTAATACCTATGGATTGAGGTCTAGTCCATATATATCCATCAGAACACTTCATCAGTTAGCGGATGATTGGGAGTCAGGACACCCCAGATCAATGGCTTCAAGTATCATCAGAAATCAGACATTTGTGGATGATATTTTAGCGGGAGCTAATTCGGTCTCAGAAGCCCAGGAGTTGAAAGGGGAACTCATTCAAGTCATGAAAAGCGCTGGATATGAACTCAGAAAATGGTCATCAAACCATCAGAAATTATTGGAGGATCTACCTGGAGAGTACTGCGAAAAACCTCACCAGTTCGATGGAAACGATAAGAGCTTTATCAAGGTACTAGGTATTCAATGGGATCCAGTTTCAGACTCATTTTCATATCAGATAAATATACCTTCAGGAAGAGCTATCACCAAGCGAAATATACTTAGTACAATAGCGAGATTGTATGATCCATGTGGATATTGTAACCCTGTTATATTACGATTCAAAAATTTACTTCAGTCATTATTCATGGATCGATTAAACTGGGATGAACCCGTATCAGAGTCAGTCAGCCAACAATGGGAGGAGATGATAAGAGATCTTCATTATCTGTCATATTTAGAACTACCCAGGTGTGTAGTTATTCCGGACGCCGTCTCACACTCGCTCCATGGGATGGGGGACGCTAGTGAAGCGGGACTAGCTGCGTGTGTCTATCTACGGTCAGTCAACTCATCAGGAAAGGTCATGGTACGGCTCATTATGGCGAAATCTAAGGTCGCACCTCAGAAAAATCGTCAAACAATACCTAAGTTGGAGTTGAGCGCAGCTCATTTGGTATCTAAACTACTTAATCATGTAGCATCATCATTGGAAGACTCAATCAAGCTGGACAGCATCAATGCATGGTCAGACAGCTCAATTGTACTTACATGGCTCAAGTCAAAGCCTCATCAGCTCCAGACATTCGAATGTAATAGAGTCCAGAGCATTCAAAACTCAGAACGCGGCATCATATGGAGACATATCAAGGGAACATGTAACCCAGCGGACTGCGCCAGCAGGGGTATGTCAGCCAAAGAACTATTAAATCATCAGATATGGTGGTCGCCCCCGTGGTTACATGAACCGAAGGAAAATTGGCCCAGATCAGTCATAGATACGCCGCATGATATACCAGGATTTAAAAGGGTAATTCATGTGACTACTCCAGTCCAACCATGGGATATGGAACTGTTAGAGAAAACCAGTTCATTCAATAAACTAATTCACATCACCGCGTTTGTCATTAGATACATCAGGAATCTTAAACTGCCACAAGATCAGAGGAACACCAGTAAAGCATTATCATTGGAAGAGACTCGGAATGCGGTCAAATATTGGATCAGAAGAATACAGTCATTATCATTCAGTTCGGAAATTGAATCATTAAAGAGAGGAAAATCAGTTTGTACTTCGCTTCAGAAACTAAGTATATTCTTAGATGAAGAAGGAATGATCAGGGTTGGCGGTAGAATTAAGAGATCAGAACTGCCGTACGGAACGCGCCATCAGTATTTATTACCGAAGGATCATAAGTTTGTTCAGTTGCTTATAGAGCATTATCACCGTAGTTATTGTCATGCTGCGACTACTGCACTGATTGCAATCATCAGACGCGAGTATTGGATAACTTCAGCACGCAGACAGGTTTCTCAGATCATCAGAAAATGTATTACTTGTTTCAGATTCAGACCTACGATTATTCAACCACCATTCATGGGAGATTTGCCGGCAGACAGAGTAGCAGCTGCCAGGCCATTTGCATCAACGTCTACAGACTTTGCTGGTCCTTTTTTGGTCAAATCAAGTTTACTCAGAAATGCTAAAGCTGTTAAATGTTATTTTGCAGTTTTCGTCGATGCAGGAACCCGTTGTTCTCATATTGAGGCAGTAAGTCAGCTTACGGTAGAAGCATTTGTTGCAGCATTCACCAGGTTCGTCAGTCGCAGAGGATTGCCCTCCATCATCAGGTCAGATAATGCTAGTAATTATTCCAGTGCCAGCAGTCACATCAAGGAGGTAAATCAATTCCTACTAAAACATGAGATCATACTCAAGGAAGAGTTCAATCGTCAGAACATCAACTGGATTTTTGCACCTCCAACAGCGGCTCATATGAACGGTTTACACGAGGCCTGTGTTAAGTCAGTTAAACTTCTACTCAAAAGGGAAATGGGGGATACAGTACTCACGTTTGAGGAATTCTCTACATTGCTTTCAAAGGTAGAAGCTATATTAAATTCCAGGCCACTTGTACCTATGTCAGAAGACCCATGTGATCTAGAGGTACTCACACCAGGTCATTTCCTTATAGGACAGCCCCTTGTTGCACTACCAGAATTTGTTTGGAAGGATACTAAAATGTCACGCCTTTCTCGGTTTCAGGTCATTCAAAAAATGTCTCAGAATATATTTTCACGCTATCAGAAAGAATATTTAACTTCATTGCAACTCAGAAATAAATGGTTCAGTCATTCCGAAAATGTAAAGATAGGCGATCTTGTGTTAATATTAGACGAGAATTCAGTACCACTCCATTGGAGGCGCGGTCGCATTATTGAAGTCTTTCCCGGTAAGGACAACATAGTCAGGTCAGTTAAACTGAAAACTCAATCAGGTGAGCTTGTCCGACCTGTTGTGAAATTATGTAAATTACCTATTGATATAGAATAATAAGAATTTCTATTTTTTTTTGTGTTATAAATTTGAATAGTATGTTAAGTAAACATTAATTATTATTGTGTAATGTTAGATGTAAGTTAAATTAGTTGTATTCATAAGTATTTGTGTATTATAGATCAGAGTAGGACTCGATCTTCATTTATGTTTTCTTCTATCGCCCCCGGGCAGGATGTTAATGCAAATTAACAGTGAGTCTAAAAATTGTATGTAAACAATATTGAACAGATTATCTGTTTTTGGTCGCCTTTCGACACCTAGTGGCAAAAGGTGAAACTAAATACTTACGCCACCTATCGATCGTCTTGTGAGACGATTCAAGGGTCGATAAGTAGTACAGATTAAAAATAATAGAAATTGTACGAAAGAATGTAACAAATGTTCAGTAATCATTCATTTTTTTTTATCTCGATGTAAAAAAAGAGACTTTCTCTCAGACCTTCAGATTGTTCAGACTTCAGACATAATAATAAATACTGTATTGTATAAGCGTTCAATTATGTGAATTGTACCTGAATCTACGTGTAATAAAGTAATGTTGAAAGAAGATAAACGACGTTTCAACTAAAAATACCACCTAAACAAGAGAAAGAACCCGCAGGTCGCCCATCAAGCGGTGACCCTTCCACGCGCCCTTATTGAGGGGTAAGGGCGTACACTCGGAAGGTATCGCAATCAAACCCACCAGGGGATTGCGTAAACACCTGGTAACAAACATACCCTTTGCGAAAGAGTTTTTAATAATCGAACCCATTGGAGTGTCAACATCTCGTCCTGCTGGACACTGCACTGCTCTCGTACTCCGAGACGTTCATGCGTTCCATGAAATTACCGTTTGTGTGACGGGTCCATCACATTGTAGGAGGAAGAAGAGTGATACCTGGGACTTACAACGCAGAAGTTTATGTTTAAGAAGGCCGCCTTTATGATGAACACAATGCTTCCCTGATCCTCTAAGTTCATCCAAGCAGCCAAATTGGATAAGATTCTACTGAAGCCCCTTTGGATATATGCTGTAAAATTGAAGTTAAAGTTGTTCTAAATATGGCAAAGTATTTTATTACGTTACAGAGGGTTTGTGTTATTAGACACCCTCCAACCTCGCTCTAACTACTGAGCGCATAAATTTGTTAAATAACAGTCTCTGGTCGATTCACTTGTTAAATCTTTATATTCGTTTGTAAGTTTAGGTATGTTGATATTCGACTCGACGATACAGTTAGTTCTAAAAGTAGGTGCTATAAGGTTTAGTTTTCTTGACCAAAATATGTCCAGTCTGAATAAGTGACAAAAATCCTCAGATATTTTATTACGTTTTTCATTAGTGACTATCATGATTATCCAATCGGAAGCATTTATCAAGGATCGTGTATGGCTTGATTTTGAATTATGAAGCTAATCCTTCGTTTACAAAATAATATGTATTTCTTTTTGAGCTCTAGTTAAAAAAACACTCGCTACTTCTTGTATGATTAATAGGACTTTTATTGTAGCGATGACGCGATGTGTATGTCTCCAGCTTACTCAATTGAAATTTCTTAATTCTGAATATGCCAATATTTAGAGCAGATTTAGTGCAATTATGAATACCAATTCAAAATTTAGGTGCCAAATAAACTTCGATGCTACACGTGATTATTAGTGTGTTAGCTGGCGTTATGGTCTCCAGCTGACACATGCTGTATATACGAAACGGCTGAAGATGTGATTATATACTATAGCCAGGGATTTAGCGCATAATTTGTGCCAGTGGCACAAAAAAATTGAAACACCTTACTTGAAAACTGTAGTAGTAATGACCCGATTACAACGTGTAAGCTGGGGACCACGTGTCTACAGCTGCTCATCTGTATCTTCTGAACGAATGGGCCTACGACTTTGTTTAATATGTCAAAATTTTGCGCCAAATTTGTGCCATCGGCACTAAAATTTTCAAGTCTGTGGCTATTAAGGTTTTGGAGCTACAAGCTCAAATAAACGTGTAAGCTGGAGACACGTGTCCCCAGCTAGCACATGCTGTACAGCTCAAACGGGAAAGGCTAGACTACTGTTTAATATCTTAAAATGTTGGGTAGAATTTGTGCCATCGGCACCAAAAATTTCAAAACAATGGGCCTCATAGTTTTAGCGTAATAAGCAAAAACATTTCTTCCCGCCTAATTATTTAAATATTTCGTTGAAAACGTTACTGTACGCGGCGTTGCCTTTCCGATAACTGTAGCTACTATCTGTCTTGAACCTTATTTCTATAGGCTTGGAAACTATTATCGCTTTCATACAAAATAAACGCCGTTGAGACATAGGCTAGGAGCATGAAGGTTTAAATATAATCTGACAAATATTTTATACTATGCATGCTTTCCGGATTTCAAAGTTATTGAAGCCGTCACTATTGACGAGTGGTCGTTTTAAAACGTTACTGGTTTCGAAAACTATCTTCCCATCGTTGCAATAAGGGTTTTTCAGTTTTCGTTCTGAAATGAAACTATTTAGATATTCTGAGTTTTGAAAATCCGACGTATTAAATAAGGATATATTACGCGGAAGTCCACGTTTGTAGCTAGTTAGCGCCTACATGCATGCGTAACAACTACTCATATGTATAGCCGGTATGTACCTATCTCACTAGCTTGCTGTTGTTTGTATTATTTGATAGAGCGCGATGTTTTTGCAGTCTGTTTTTAAATTTAAGTAGGGAAGGTCGTAGTGTATTTCGTTAATGTGAACAAACAAAATGTTAAATATTAGTTTATAGATACCTATAAGTGTAAATACCTACATATTTTAGTAGCTAAATAACAATTTGAGGGTTTCGTACTAGAAAACAGGAACCTATTACAAAACAACATGGATAGCTGACCTTTATAGGTCTGTATCTTTGGAACGGTAATAGGTTACCGGTTGAAATTTTCACAGAATGTGTGTAAATGTGTTAGTATGGCAATCTGCCATACTAAGTCATATTCTGTGAAAATAAGCATTACGGTGTTTCACAAGGCAGCCGTTGCGCGTAGCGTATTAGAAAAAGATAGGTTTTGAAGCAGTGATGGCTCAGTGGCATTGGAAATGGACTGCCGCGCAGCAGGTCCATGATTTGAATCCCGCCGCGGGCTTTCGCTTCACCGCATGATGGTAGGGCATTTTGCGAATGCCCGCCCGGCTAGCGACCACCCTCAAGTATTAAATCTGTCACCAAGCACCTAACGGTGTGTTCCGGCAGCTGTCCTTGAGAGCCAGTAATTCTAGGTTAAGCCTGTTAACACCTTCGACCAGATCATCACTTACCATCAGGTGAGATTGTGGTCAAAGGCATACCTATAAGCAATAAAAAAAAAGTTGTATATATACATTTTTTTCGACTGGACTGATAATTTCTTATATATTCATATCCTGAAGGTCTTCGAATATGCCCAAAGGAACGTATTAAATGTCATCAATTATTTTAATAGTGCATTTGTGTTTGCATGTCATGATATTGTATGGATCTTATAATGAAAGCTTTTATCTTTTTTAAATTGCCTATTTTGAAACGTTTCTTCTTTCTTTGCTTCTTCGAACTGATTTCCAGATATATTGCAGCCTTTAGTAGTGCTAGGATTTTGGTCAGTATTATGTTTATATAATTTAATTTGCTGTATCTTATTTCCGGCGGTAAGACGGAGTTTTTATTCTCCTGTTAAGCTTGATAAATCAATATTATGTCCTTCTGTTAACTCGTTTCCTGTTTTACTGGATAAATCGGTATTCTCTTCTTCAGTTAGTGCGATTCTTATTTCCTTTACAAATTCGGTATTTTGTTGTCCTGTTAACCCGCTTTTTGTGTCTGTCCACCAAACTAGAAAAAGTGTGTTCCACTCACACATTAGAAACCACACACTCCACACACACATACCAGAAATCAAAGCGGAAAGTTGTAACTATAGCGACGTGACAGACACTTACTAGCAAGCGGCAACAGAAAACATGACACGTAAAATTTTTACCAATGTTTTACTAGAAGAAATATATGCTTAACGTATTATTATATGTTCTATGGCTTAATTACAAAAAATATATATGATATAGCGATACATACATTTGCTGCACGTCCGCGCGTCTCTTGCTTGCGGCTGCTTTATTAATCTTTTATTTCTGATTCAGTAAGTCAGCCCTAAGAAAGCGCATCAGTCATATGATGGTCAATGGTGAATGCTGCTATCATCGCGGGCTGTACATAGCGAAAGTAACGCTAAGTCTAGCGCATTAGACACGTATTTGCGTTTACTGATCTGATAGTGGTAGCGATTAAATTTGTAGGTATTTTTTCTCTTTGAAAGGACAGAGTTAGATCTATTAGTAGGTAATGCCCTGGTCTTGATGTAAATAAAAGAGAACTGAACTTACCATTTTGCTTTCTATCAACGTTGCACCGTGGATCTACCTTGAAACTCGAAATGAGATTACTCAGATTAAGATTACTCTTAGCCCGGCAGCACTCTTCATGCCACAATCGGTATCCTACTAGATTTCATTATAAATATGTATCATAATTCATAATGTGCTGTAATTGCGTTAGATATACTCGTACTAAGGATGACTAATTGATTTGATGTTTTGATTGATTTGATACTAAATCAGTATGTAACATTGCGTTTTTGTAGTATTCGAAAACAATTCTTCTATTGAATACTAGTCATAAACATTCTACGTGGATATAAAGTTCCTATGCTTATTCAGCCTTTGAAAACGAATCGAATAATCCCAAAGATTAAATCACATCTGCTCTTACGCTGCTTATGCTTAGGATCTTTGGTAGAAATGTTTAACGCATAGAGCAATGCGTTGTTTCTCCTTAGAAGAAATATGAATATATTGCACTTTAGGTAATAAAAATTGGGTAATTGATTCAAATAGATCTCGTTCCGTAGATTCCGAATATGTATACATTTCAATTTCACAAAAAATGTCACATGCGTTGTTTATAGTTAGCTCGGCACAGTTAGTAGGTACTCATAAATAACAAAATTACGAGAGAAAAAAATATTGTCTTGTGCGCTAAGATTTTTTTACCTGTAGATGTGTTGTATGGCCTCCATATTTACTAGACGAATTCAGGGTAATCACCTGAGTCACTACCAGTCTTGCACTTCCAAGCGTCGGGTGAATACATCGCCGCTAATCGTGTTTTTTAGGAATAATCTGTGGACAATATGCCTTTCTTGTGTCTTTAGACTCTACACCAATTATACAGGCACTGTGAGAGATAAGAAAACTGTTTCATTTCACGCGTAATTATTGCTTTTATTGATGAAATAGAAAATATCGTCATTTTGTTTTATCTTAGGAACTAAACTCAATGAAATGGATGAGCGAGATATGTGTATCGTTTGGTGTGAGAGAGTGAAAGAGATCGCAGCATAATGGTGATCGGAACGTCTCGTGGCGGTTCGGTGGTAACACGAATTGCTTATTTATCTCTTTCTAACAACAGATATGACGCATAATATTTGAAAGTTCTTTCCTTGTCATTACAAACTGCATATACATGTGCGTAGGTATGTATATAGGTAAATTATAGTAAGCTTTTAGAGCAGTGGTGTTCGGATATAACTAATCTAAATATTTCAAATCACTGCTGATTAATACCTACGATTTTTTTTAAACAACATTAGTTACTTCCCTTACACATTCCGTATCATTATTCATTTACCATAGCAACGCCGTCGTTTGGTAAGTACCTGTTCTGTTACGGCATGCGGCATACGTAGGCCTGCCATCCGTCCGGGATTCCCCGGATTTGTCCTAGTTTAGAGGGTGTCCGGGAGGCGTCCAGTAGGGGTTTACAAATAATCCGGGTAAAACCCGGACAAAGCTTTTAATTACTGGTATCACGTCTTTACCATCAGTGATGCACTCCGCTTATAAAAAACAATAGTAGCTTCGCATACTGTGTGCGTGATACATATTCAATCATTTCAAACGTGGCCTGTTATTTTGGTTGCGATTGCAGAACTACTGTCTCTCTAGATCATGATTTGTAAATGCTATACCAATTTGGACGTTTGCAAACAAACTAAGAACTTTTATATATCACTTAATGTTAGTTGGTTTTCCATAACAGAATTACGAACAATTATCTTTTTACCAATTTTCTTATTTTCAAATTAAATTTTATAATTACAGTATATTCGTAACCAGTTATCACTGATAGATGTAGTGTAGGATTAGATTAGAAAGCAATATCTTGGTCAAACAAAGAGCATGTAATAAAGATCTAGTAAATACGTCAACATTCTGAGAGAAAAAATACCTACCAACATATCTTGTAAATATTGGCATTATATGGTTGTCAAACTACACAACACCTTCTCCTAGTCTATACATTTACTGTTTCTTTGTAACTTCATCCACATATCCTTAACGTGAAAGCAAAAAGTAAGTTCAAACGCTATAGAAATAAGGTTCAAAACAGATTGCAGTTACAGCGAACGGGACGGCAACGCCGCGTACAGTAACATTTTTAACGAAATATTTAAATATTTAGGCGGGAAGAAATGTTTTTGCTTGTTACGCAAAAACTATGAGGCCCATTGTTTTGAAAATTTTGGTGCCGATGGCACAAATTCTACCCAACATTTTAAGATATTAAACAGTAGTCTAGCCTTTCCCGTATGAGCTGTACAGCATGTGCTAGCTGGGGACATGTGTCTCCAGCTTACACGTTTATTTGAGCTTGTAGCTCCAAAACCTTAATAGCCACAGACTTGAAAATTTTAGTGCCGATGGCACAAATTTGGCGCTAAATTTTTACATATTAAACAAAGTCGTAGGCCCATTCGTTCAGAAGATACAGATGAGCAGCTGTAGACACGTGGTCCCCAGCTTACACGTTGTAATCGGGTCATTACTACTACAGTTTTCAAGTAAGGTGTTTCAATTTTTTTGTGCCACTGGCACAAATTATGCGCTAAATCCCTGGCTATAGTATATAATCACACCTTTAGCCGTTTCGTATATACAGCATGTGTCAGCTGGAGACCATAACGCCAGCTAACACACTTATAATCACGTGTAGCATCGAAGTTTATTTGGCACCTAAATTTTGAGTTGGTATTCATAATTGCACTAAATCTGCTCTAAATATTGGCATATTCAGAATTAAGAAATTTCAATTGAGTAAGCTGGAGACATACACATATGACGCGGACGTGAATAATGGCCCCTATGAAGGAGCACCTATTTGGGTACTAACAGCCGTTTTAAAGCGCTCGTGGCGAAATTTACTTAGCCGTTCTTAACCGATCAGCTAAATTAATTAACGTCTGCCACGGTCATAACTTGGATAGGTGATCGCTAGTGATATTACTACTGAGCCCATTAAGCCGTTGGTCCCGGTTGTTGTATTAAGATGGCAGTCGTAACAGCATGGTAGTAGGGCATTTTGCGAATACCCGCCTGGCTAGCTACTACCCTCAAATTGAAAATTTGTCGCCAGGCACCTAACAGTGTGTACCGGCAGCTATCCTTGGGAGCCAGCAATTTTTGGTTTGCCTGAACGACATCTTCGACCACATCATCACTTCAGGTGAGATAGTGGTCAGAGGCTAGACGATAAATAAAGGTAAAAATAAAAATAAACAAAAATTTCTTTTTGAATTTCAGACCTTGACGGAGGCCACCCTACCACTACACTTCAAATACAGTCCCAATCGAACAAATAGAGTCGCCAAAAGTGATGAGAAACCGACAGTGGAGTTTACCATGAGCCTTGGGAAACCAGCCAGCCCATCCCTTTATGAAGGTGTTCCTCTTAGTTAAGCATGAATTAAATAATTACTTAGATTCATAGACATTTTGTTTTAAATATATAGATTGTTTAGAATATCTATATTTCATTTAGTTGATGAAGGGTACCAGCCTTAAGGCATACCAGACTTAGTAACAGGGATAGATAGGAGCTGAAGGTAGAAGTGGAACATGAAGAGATGGACTTTCGTTGTTTTGTGTGCAGCTTGCTATACCTGTTACAACCATGACCGACTTAGTTGGCGCACAGTAATTGTTTTCGGCTCCGTATTAGAACCGCCTTAACTCAAGTTGCCTTTAGTATTATTCCACACAAATAATACTAGATTACTATTAAAATTGAAAGGAATAATCCTCTTGCGTTTTTTTTAAATTTTATTTTGATTTGGGAATTGACAAGCTTTTGATTGCAATCTCACCTGATGCTAAGCGGTGACGCGCTTGACGGTGGAGGATGCTTGGCTAGAATATACTTATTTTATTCACTCTAGTCTTGAAAACTTTATTTAAGGAGGCCGCCTTTAGCCGCCTATAGCTCTCGGAGAACAAAGACGCTGGGAGGTTGTTACTTTGAATCCCGCCGTGCATAACGCGCGCACCAAGGGCTTACTACTCCCCGTCGCAATTGTGACGGCAAGCAGAAATTCCTGTTTATTTATGTGATTAAAATTGCGACGACAATTAGCCGATGAACAAAATAGTTCTAGGAAGCGGACTGAGAAGGATTATGTGACGGACGGACAAATCGCCCGCCTGATGATATGATTTTCGCCCCTGTCCATTATAGTTGCAGTGTCACCGTTATGTATGGCACTGCACTGCGCTTTTCACTCCGAAATGTTACTTCCTAGTCTCGTTCGTGTAACACCAAAGTCCGCAATGTTAAAGTGGCTTCACAGGTTTGCTAAGCAATGCCAAATGTCCAGAAGTTTAAGGGGCTACTCCGGAGCAAGTATAGAGTTATGCACTTCCGCTTGCAGTAGAAGTAATGCAGATAGCGGGGTCTACTCAAAATCTGTAATTATAGCTGAGTACGCGATCAAACGGAATTTTGTTTTAGTGCGATCTTAGAAAATATTATGACCGAAAAGGGCATACAAATGTTTCGAAAAAGTTCGTTTTAACGGCTATTTTATATAAAGAGGAAATTTTATATCCACTTCTCATGTTCGAAAGATCTTGTTTATGCCCGGTGTAAGTGGTAAGTGTTTTGTAGTAGTAAGTGTTTTGAAGCGCTCGTAGCCAAGTTTGCTTAGCCATTCTGAATCGATCTGCAAAGTTAAGCAACGTCCGCCGCGGTCATGACTTGGATGGGTGACCGCTGGTGACATTACTACTGAGCGCTTCCGTGCTTCGGAGGGCACGTTAAGCCGTCGGTCCCGGTTGTTGTCTTAGAATAGCAGTCGTTACAACCTAGGTGTATATTGTGACGGGTATTAAAGAACACCCTTTACACTACCAGTAGTGCCAGCTTAGTCTAAACACCGACAAATGTTCAACGTTTCAAAATGGCGTCATTATCAACATACATATTACACATCAATAATCAATACATCAATTACGTAGTAATACAAAAGTCAATGGACAAGACTAAAAACACAAAGGAGTTATTCAAGTACTTTTATTTTACTTTCTGACAGTCATTTCAGAGGCGAATTTCTTGGCCAAGAACGGATTGGTATCTATGTCGGGACGAGAACGCTCCAACTTCAGTTTCTGAAATACAAATATAAATATTCGGTAGCATCTGTGGTGCTGTACTATTTTATACTGTGTCATTTTCTAATACTTGGTTGGTAGTGTTGAAAATCTGCATGGTATATTAAGTGGTAGGATTCTAGACGAGGAATAAGTGCCAATAACCACAGAGTTGTACAGTAAAACTCTTCTCCCTAAGTCGCCTTTTACGAAATCACGCAGGCTGTTATGAAGCAGTCCTTGTACGGCGTAAATATAAATCTAGGATCCTCCAAAACCGCAACATAAGGCAAATAAATAACCTCGAGCAGGGGACGAAGCCGCGATCATAGCAGGGAGGTGCTCGAGCTATCGTGGTGGGTGAAACAAAGCTCAAATATATCCTTTCGGTCCTATTGTTTAACCGAAGGCGGGAGAGACATTTGAAGAATTCCCACGGAGGATTAGCAAAACATGACTTAATATGTTCTTGTGTTGTCCTTTGCGTGTGGTTAAAGAAGACATTGTACTGACTAACCGTTTCTACGTGAGTGGAATAAAGATAGGATAGATGATAGGGGTGTGAAAATGTGACCTGAGTTGCAAAGTATTATTTACACAAGGTTAGATGAAATTGTATATGAGAATAATATATATATAATTCTATACATATACCTATTTCAGGTACATATCGTGGGTTGACAAGTAAAATTCACTAACTGCACAAAGTGTTCATAAGAGATAATGAGTATTTAAATATTTTTTTACTTCAAAATTCAGTCTTGAGCATTAGTGATCTAAAATTGTGTTTGGTAATAGAATAATAGTTATTCTACACCATCATACATATAATTTGTTAAAAACATATGTAACGTCATTGTAATTTTAAAAAATCGTATTTAATGACTTTTACCTGCCTTCAATTATGATCAAATTGAATTCTGATGTGAGTATTTAATGACATAATCAACTCGGTTTATTTTCAAATATGTTCGTTTATTTAAAGAAAAGTGACTGTAATTTTAATTTTAATATTTTTATGTTTGCAATAACGCATGTTCTGCGGATTACATGACAAATTTACGATAGGAAAAATTTAAGTCATGTGAAGAATTCGAACTGGCGTCCATCCACTCCTTTAGCCGGGGTATGCTCTGAGCAATTGAGCTAACATGACAATGAGTCACTCAATTTTTTCCTATCGTTCTTTAACCATCGAATTGGGATGGAGCGACATCTATAGTTCAACTTCAAATCCCGCACATGAGTAAATGTTTACATCTCGTAAATTTGTAATTTTGAAATGTAATCTTATTGATAACCGATTTCCAAAAAAGGAGGTTCTAAGTTCGACTGTATGTTTTTAATATGTATGTACACCGATTTCTACCCCATTTGCGTACCGATTCTCAAAATTATTTAATAATTTCAAGGGTATACCGCCGAGGTGGTCCCGTATAAATTTCATCAAAATCTGTGTAGTAGTTTATAAGTTATAGTCACAATGAACTGAAAAATGTATTCGTATATCTGGATTATTTATTGGTATACGCTGTTTTCGACGATGACAACTATTTTAGGCGAGTGAATGATCTTACAAGCATTATTCATCACTAAAAAGAGTAAGAGAAATATTTTTCATAAGAAAAAAGGAACCAACTTCCAACACTGAAAAATATAGTTTTCTATGTTTTTTGACCAAAGAAATTTTATCAGCAATGGTTTTATTGCCACGCGGTTTGCGTCCCCTTAGGTACCTATATCCATGTGGCATAATCATAGGCACCTAAGTTATTAGAAACCTAAATTATATAATAGGTCCGCTGGACATGCACGGCGTTTCTTTAGTTTTATTTTTTTAATTTAAACATTATTTGCGTCGGTCCTTAAAATTATTCAGGACGAAATCATCAATTAAAGGTCGAAATGAATTTTACCTGCCGGTAAGTTTGGTAACATGTGTAGAAAATGAGGTTTTTGCTTTTTTAGTACTTGATTACGGTGAGTTATTAGCTTAATGACTTTCTTAGCAAAGATTTAAGAAAAATAATGAACTTAGTGAATCAAAGTCATTTTTTCCAAAAACTGTATTTAGTGAGTTTTTCTTGTCAACCCACGATATATTAAATATATATCATTATTTTAACCTACACGGAAATGTTTAGGTAAGTATATGTTTATAAATAAATGCCTCTATCGTGGCCACATCAGTCTATTTTTATTGTGGCAAACAAGTTTGGCCACAAAAAACAAACTGTATCGAGCATAGAACATTCCACATACTTTCCAGAATTCGCGCATTTCTTGAACATCATCCTCTCGCTGCACGAAGTACTGACGAACAGTTTTCTGTATTAACGTGGCTGCGTATTCCTCAGTCCATAGCCAAGATTTTGGATAGTAAGGGCGAGGACTGGAACAATAATTTATATCTGTATCGGAATGTTTGCTAAGTGACCCAGCAGACAAATCGACCGGGTATTAGAGCAGTATTTCGAGCATCTAAACGCCAAGTTGCCCAAGTAGCATAATGGCATAGACACGAAACGTCTACTATAGGCAAAACGGCAATTGTCCTAAGGCATTTTGCTTATGTGTTCTAGCTACTTATAAGTATAAAATCGGTCGCCAAGTACTTAATATGTATGGCGTATTCCGGTATCAGTCTTTGTGGGCCTGAGTCATTCTAGATTTAGTTTGCTTACCATCTTCGACCACATCATCACTTACCATCGGGTGAGATTGTGACCAAAGGCTTGAGTACCGGCAATATTTTTTTTTATTGATTTCGGTGGTAAGGACATAAACCAATGACGATTTGTGACGCAGCGGAACACGTCGAAACATTTTTGAAATGGTAAGAGCACAACCAGAAATCTTTTGTGCTGTGTTACAGGAGTTTGTAGTATATCATCATCATCAGCCGGAAGACGTCCACTGTTGAACAAAGCCTCCACGCGTGTAATCATTGGCTACCCGCGCCATTTACGATGTCGTCAGTCCACCTAATGAGGGCCCTACCAACACTACATCTTCCGGTATAATGTGGTAACCACTCGAGAACCTTTCTTCCCCATCAGTTTTCAGTTCTTCGAGTAATATGGCCCGCCCAATGCCACTTCAACTTGCCAATTCTGAAAGCTATGTCGGTGACTTTGGTTCTTTGGTTCCGGATATTATCGCGCAAAGTAACTCCGAGTCTTGCCCTCACCATAGCTCGTTGAGCAACTCTCAGCTTGTCCTTATAAGGGCCACCCACAGTTAAGGACCACGTCTCAGTGTCATATTAAGCCATCACTGGCAACACACTGGTTGATGAGTGCTCGTAAGGCTCTGCTGGATGTTCGGCGACAAGATGTCGCGTAACTTCCCGAACGCTGCCCATCCAAGGTGGATTCATCGGGTGACCTCTTTGTCGAAGTTGGACCTACCTAACTGGTATTACAATAATAATAACCTTGCAGTATATAGGTTTGTGAATATACTACTTACTGTTCCTTTAGATATTGACGAACCCATGGCATATTAAAGAGGTGAAGGTTTTTCGACGCGCGATCTGGGTAACGAGGATTGTGGTTCCATAATTTCTTGAAAAAGTAGAGAAATGTTAGGAATTTTATACATGCAAAGTTAAAAGAACGCTGAAGAGCTTTTTATTTTTTTATATGTTTGTGACAGAACAAGCACGAGGCCCACTTGATGTTAAGCGGTAACCTCTGCCTAACAGATGCATTTGGTCAACTCATGAAAAAAAAATTTGAATCACCTCCACAATATGGTCCAATCCATTGAAAAAACATTTCTGTTTAACAAGAGCATCCCAAATTTTAGCCTTATTGAGGGTATCCTCCAACGCTGGCAACAGGTATGGAAAAACTTCCTTCTTTATGTAATCGCATTCGGTTTCTGAAAAATAAATGATTTATTACAGAAGTGGCTATATACGTTATTACATGGTGATGTCTGTTAAGCTTGCCTGACGACCGCTATATCTAAACTTAATAGTCATAAATATTAGCAGGCTAATAGGCTTATCACGGTAACTAGTTTTCAAGGCCAGGTTACCCTTTGGCACTTTGGGCGCGGCCCTTTGGCACTGCCCGTAGAGATGATGGATCACTGTATCTTTTGCCATATGTATGATGTTGAGTGTTTTGAGGAACTGTTTGATTTAATGCCTGCAGATGAATTTCGCCATCGGACGTCCCGACAGAGCATGATTTTTCATCAATTTCATGTCGACGTTTGGAAGTCCACTACCTTGCCTTTGCCTCGCACTGCCACAGCTGCCATATGAAGTATTACCGCACCGATACTACTTAAAAAAGAGAGCATATTTCCTCCTCAAAGGCCGGGAACGCATCCTCGAGACCTCTGGTGTTGCGGATGTTCGTGGGTGACGGTGATCACTTTCCACCAGGTGAGTCGCCTGTTCGTTTGCCCTCCTATTTCATATAAAAAGTTGGTGGAGAATTTAGTTTGGTGAACGCAGACAGATTTTCTACTTTAAATTAAGGGAGACTGTAGCTAAGCGAGGCGGGTACAAAATGTCACATCAACGTCGTAAATCAATCAAGAAAAAGACACGTAATTTTTTTATGAAACTTACTAAGAAAAGGCGACTTTGGCACTAATTCTTTCTTTCTTTCAGCGAAATCTTCGATTTCTTGACACTTCTGTTTGCTCTCTTCGAGAATTTGCTTCCAGTTCGCTTTGACGGGCTTCTTTAAAATGATAGGAAAGTCTATTTCAGAGCACGGTAGACTATCAGGTAAGTTGAATGTCGCTAGTTCGTTGCCGAAAGATTTTATTTCTTTCGTTTTCCCTTTACGGTCTGTGAGCTTTCCGGCCATATTGCTCTTCCAGTTCCAATTACAAACTGTTTTTCAAAAATTCAGAATATTAGTTTAGTAGGGTACTGTCGGTAGATTTTATAAGCATCTAAATACCTTACTTAGGAATCGGTAATACGTAACCGTATGTTTCCTTGGCAGGTCCAAGGAAACATACGGTTACGGTGTTTAGGTAAAATATTATACCTACCTACTGAGCATTAGTTGACTATTTGATTATAGGAACCCACTTAGGTATCTACATTATTTACTTAAAGGTATACAAGTTTTCTCTTGGTAGGCAGGTACCAAGGTATGTGCATCCCAAAGAAAATACCTACCGCAGAATGTTCTTTTACGATAGACGTAGATATCATAGATCTATGACTTTTACATATGATTAGTATATTTTTACGTTAAATCAGTGATCCAGCCACAAAGTACCGTAAATAAACGGGGATCCAGCTGATAGTTGGTTTTCCCTGATTAGGTACTTCAGACAAATTATTATATACTAAACAAATTATGTATTAATACCGATTACCGGTGTATTATAATTAATATGTCTAATTCAGACTCCCGCTAATGATCATAAAGTAACTTTGTATATTATCAATTACTTTTCTCTATATATATTATACTGAAATAGTGATTACACTGGTCAAAAAGCCGAAAAGACCACCTATTGATTACATATTCATTGACTCCGGCGACTGACCTTAAGATTCAAATTTTTGATTTCGAGTTAAGACTCAAACTTCCATATTTCAAAATATGAGTCTAGACTCAACTCGAAACATTTCGATATTCACAGTCAGTTCGAATGGAACACGAGTATAAGCTCTGCGGAGAATGTGATAGGCTGAGTCACAAAATCAGCTGCTCCAGTCATATTTTGTTACTCGAACGCGCCGATATGATGAAAAGAGGTTGCGGTTGCATAACAAATAGAACAAATGTTCTAAACTATAGAGTTTAAAACATTTGTTCTATTTATTCTGTTGCCAATGTGTCTGGCTTATGTTTTCATATGATTCCAGACCTTTTCAAATGCTTAAGGGTGATAAATTAAAACTTACCCATGTTATATTTAAAATATTTTTCTTGATGAATCGTACACGGGTTACTGCGGTTAATTTTTCCTCTTAAAATACGAGTGGCAGTATATATTAATTGACGCTTTTAAAGACAATGTTAAAAGCGTAAATTAATATATACTGCCACTCGTATTGTAAAAAGTACTTTAAAACACTTTGAGCAGAAAACAACTTTGAACAATACAATATAATATATTTGAACAATAATTAATGCCTACGTCACTTAGTTTTTAATTAAGTTAGGTAAAGATTAGAGAAGGAAAAACTTCTTATGCAACCCTTTATGTAATTACCCTTTTTTGTCATAAAACGACATCGATATCCATCGAGTCGAAGTTGACGGAGTATGCGTGACGCAATCATTCGTTCTTACCTTAGAATATAACAAGTCGAAGTAAACTCGCCGAGTCTTCAAACTCCGGTAAGACAAATCGGAGTAAACTCGACCCACTGTTTTTGAATATCAGCCTGAATGAATCTAAACTATCACTCAAAGTTTGTTTACAAACATTACAAACAGTAGTAAGAGAAGGCTACTCTATGGCAACAGTGGATATACTGTGGTTTCGTCGTATGAGAAACTCAGTCCAGATAGAGAGTGGACTTAGGGGTTTGAGCATTTGGCGATTTGGCGCAACTGTGCTCAATTACCCTTTTTGTGTAATGAGCTACTTTTCGTTCTGCATGTCCCGGATGAACCCGGGGTTCCGGCTAACAGGCGTGGTCGGCTTCATGTTTCATGTATAGACTTCACACACGACTGTCGCACTATGGCGCGGTTTATGTCACCGCTTATCCGAGCCCGCCGGCACCTCGATGCACTCCTCGTCGTAACACTGTATGTGACTCAATATTTGACAATTGGAAATGGACAATCGCATGGTGGAAGGGCATTTGGCGAATACCCGCCTGACTAGCGACCACCCTCAAGAAGAAAATCTGTCGCAAGCACGTAACTGTGTGTTCCGGCAGGCAGTCCTTGAGAGCCCGTGAAAAAACAGGCACATGAGACTTAACAACTGTCTCAAGGTGACGGGCGCAGTGCAATTCGTGACTTGTGACGAAATGCATCTGTTATTGGCAGAGGTTAGTCCACTTAACATCAGGTGGGCCACGAGCTTGTTGCGTCACAATAACATAAAAAAACTACTGTGACTGTAATTTTGACATATTATCATGAATTGAGATACATGCAAAATTGAGACAGACTGATCAATATTGACTTTGATTCTGACTAATTTTAAGCATGGTATTTAATGGTTATTGTTGCATTAACATCTAATTTTTGTATTTAATTTATAATAATTATTATTATTTTGATATTGAACTTTTATTCTTGTTCTCTAATATGTGAGGAAAATGTAAATGTTATTCGTTTTTATTCAATAAATAAATGATTAAAATACTTATATCAATATGATTTTTACTGGTATGGAGTTTTTGTATTGTTTATGTAAAAGATAATATCTCAAAATTAAAATAAAATAAATTAAATAAAAATACACTACACTATATCATCAATTAATCATCCAATATAAAAATAAAAGTCCACTCTCATAAGAATATACTCTAGCTATATCTACTCGGACTTTCTTTGGGCGATAAAATCTGAAGGAGAGAATAACGTCGAATAGCGAAATAAAATAGGCGATGAAAAATTTGTTTTTCTATCCCACGAACGCGTGAAATAACGCTCAATTTCTAATTTAAAATTAGCTCAATATTTTATTATATAATATTTTATACTTATAACATGATTTTAGATATACCAGTTTTAAAAAAACGATTATTTCAAGATCCTGAAGGCTATTCTAAAAACCTTATGTACTTCAACAACTGATTTTATAACTATTTAACATACTAATTAAATCAGATCAGCCAGTAGTTGCTTTAATATGTTTGAGGGCCAATTTAACAAAACCCTGATAAACTAATAAACCAGGATAAACTGGTAAACTAATCAAACGAGAATAACCTTAACATCTGTGACGTTCTATGATAGCAAAGGCATAATGATTTAATGGTTTAAAGTGTAGTGTTAACCGCGTATTAATTTAATCCAAGATGGTGAAATTGCCCACAAAAACGTAAAATGTGTTGTTTGTTGCTATTCTGACGTAGTATACTTTTTACTCCGATTTCCAGAATTTCCTGAGATGGTGCTTTGTTATTGAGCGCTACAAGTATTACCGCATCCACGCGGATGAAGGCCCGGGAACTTAGTTTTACATATATGTAAGTAGGGAAGGGCGGAACTTAGTTTTACATATATGTAAGTATGTTACTAACATTGTTTCTGTTTACGATATGAAATAATATAGTGTGTCAGCAATGCAACCTTACCAAACTTACCTTTGCATTGCAGTCTACAACACTACCTTTCTCAAAGAGATTGCTTTATGTCATTTGACTTACTTAGGTAGTTCAAGAATATGGTCCAAGCTACGGATAAATTATAGGCAAAAAATTATCATATCTTCCGTGGTTGAAGGTATAAGATAAGAGAAACCTTGTTTACTAGGAGGAATAGATATACTTCCTCCTAGCTTGTTTACAATCTCTGTATATGTCATAGATAATTTCATAGATCGATAGTGTATGTCCATCCAAGAGAATGTTATGTTACGTATGTACCGTACTCCTTAATTAAGGTACCTACACCATGGAAGTAATAAGTACTACTATGTAGTAAATAACTCCAATATATGACGCCTGTTTAGGTCGGCTGGTAATCCGGTAGTCAGATACCATGGATTTTTGCTTGCCATGATTTGGCATGTCTCTTGTTTCCTCATTCCCAATTCACACACCCGTCTGTTAAGGATATTCTGGAAGTCTTCACCTTCCAAGTACCAATTCACTCGTGCCTTGTACCTACCTATACAATCTTTTGCGTCAAAAGTCAAGTTGTAAGTGAAAATTAAATATAATGTATTGTGATTATTAAGACGACAGAGGCGTTAAAGAGAGAATTCGTATGGCTATTTCAACCTAAGGTGGTTTACCAAAGGCATAGGTAGATTTTAAGGTAAAGCAATTATTTCACTTCTGTATCTTTTCGAGTTTTAATGTGTAAGCGCAAACTATAAGAAATATAAGAAGAACATTTTAGCTGTCCATGGTAATCTTTTTGCATTGCCCATAGACTAGCCTTTGACCAAACTCTCAGAGATGATGTAGTCAACGCTGGTATACAGGCTTTACGATTTAAGATTTATTATTATTTACCTACAATGGAACAGTTCCCATTGTTGTTTCCCAGCTGTCCTTGAGAGCTAGCTGCTGCTGGAACACACAAGTAGGTGCTCCACAACAGATTTTCCATTTGAGGGTGGTAGCTAGCCACGCAAACCAAAAATGAAAATAGCAAGCAACCATTTTAAATCATGAGCAGTTTATTTTTCGATGAACCGGAAGTAATCGATTCATCGAATATTTTATCATTCTAACGTACAAAGGTACAAACCTTCACATGCAGTCATAAGTTTACAGGCACCAGTATTATTCGTTTAATTTATATTATTGATATTAAAATCGTTTCAAACGGTGCTTATGAAGTATGAATGATGAATTTCTTAAGGATAAGATAGACATAGAATTTATTTGACAATTATTATATAATAGCTTTCTATGTTTCAATAATAATGTTATATAATTTCGCATACCAATTTATTACGCATATGCACAATTTCTTTGTAATTAATTTTTCAACTCTTTGTTATTTTACCCATGTTTTGCGTAATAAATGATTTGAATTTCCTATGTACTAAATTGGTCCTATTGACTCATCTTTTTCTTAGTTGTAAAGGGTATTATTCATTGAAATAAATATAGCTCTGTTATTTTATAGTAAAATTTATTGCCATTTGATACAAAATCTGCATAAGCAATTACTCGGGCACTCTGGATATTACCATCCAAAGCTAAACGTAATAAATTATATCTCTAAATCCTAAAAATAAATATATGTGAGTTATTCAGTCCAAAATTGAGACAATTTAAGTGAGACTAACATTCACATTGTAGATATTAGTACGGTGAGTATTTCCCCGTTATCTGAGCTATCCAGTCTAAGTAATGCGCGACATTGACGTAAACGCCAGGCACGCCCACTTGACCGCAGCCAATGCCCCAGGACACAACACCGACCAGCTGCCAGGTGCCACCGCGCTCGCACACAAGAGGACCACCACCGTCACCCTTGCACGCATCCTTTCCTTCCTCGCCCCCAGCACAAATGAATCCTGGGTTCAACTCGTAGTTGTAGCCCAATCTCGTGCCCCTCAACTGCTGCTGACATTGTCCGTGACCAATTATCGGCACATCGACTTCCTTCAGGATGTTCTGGTACTTTCCACGGTCACCAAAAGCGTCCTTGCCCCAGCCGGTTGTCCAGCACCTTTGTCCGGCGTAGTCGGAATACTTGTCTGGTAAACAAGCGGGGCTGATATGTGGGTACTTGGTCCATTCGACTGGATGGTCCATCTTCAGTATAGCTAGGTCGTTGTCCAGAGTGCCAGCGTAGTACAGAGGATGTACGTGTACGGAAACCACATCTCGTTCAACATAGGGATAGAATTCCACGTCGCGATTCACATCCCATTCACCAAGGCGCACTCGGAGCTCAAATCCTTTGTGTCTGAAAAAACAAATATAAAATTAGATTGTGCTTTAAGAATACCGATTTATATAGTAAGTAGGTACGTATTATAAAACTTCTTATATTCGGTTTTGGATAATACTTACGATTTTATACAGTGAGCGGCAGTCATGATATGCAGACCGTCGATGAGAGTTCCTCCGCAAACATAAACAGATTCTTTTGGATCCTTCTTCAGAATAGCTGCTTGCCAGGGATACTCTCCAAATTCACTTTCGCCATCGACGTAGGCAGGAGTCTTGATTCTGCCGTTGATGCCTTGAGAGTGCCTGATACCACATTGGCCACGGTTGGATGCCTGGGGCGTAAGAGGTCGGCGGCAGCAAACTTGGTTTTGTCTGCATTGTTGCACTTGTGGACGACCACCGAAGTATCCTTGACGCTGAAATTAATTAAATTAAATTATAAAACGAGATGTCTCTGTAACGTAACCTATTTTGGAGTCGTTTGACAGGTTACCTCTTCTATTGTTTCACTAGCTTCAGTTAAACTGATTTCTCTCTTCCTTCTGTTGTCGGGAAATCGGATGGTTTTGCCTCCCCGGTTTGCCCCACGGTTCGAAGGAAGGACTAGGGAACGGGAATGTGCGTATCGATTTGCGTAACTACCCTGGTTGGTACCAGTGCTAGCGTTAGCTGATCTTTCAAAACCGTAATTACCGCCTAGATCTGAATTGTAATTATTATAGTCATTGTTGTCGTCGTAGTGACCTTCATTATCAACATCATCATAATAATCCTCGTTTACTGGTGGAGGTTCTCGGGAATGAAAGAGGTTATCTTTAGTAAAACCTGGCTCATAGTGTGTGAAATGTGGAGAATACACAGGTGGTCCATGATGAGGTGGCAAAGGATGATGGTGAGAAGATGGATAATGGAAATGTGGTGGATGCGATGTGTAGTGCGGTGGGTGCGAATGTGATGGGTAGTGTGACTGCGATGGATAATTAGATGGTCCATAAGGTCCGTAGGGATTATGATGGTGGTAATGCTCATGCTTATTAAGGAGATATAACTTCTTTTCGTGGAATAGATGCCCTACTTTATTGACTACGTGTTCATTCGGAGTTACATGTAAATTTACGAAAGGTTTGACTACTTTTTCACCGTAATCATTTTTAGTTACTTGCACAGACAGTAATGGGTTCACAGATATAAGACCTAAGTTGAGACCACCACTATTGAGTGCAGGGCCGTAAGGGTTGTAAATAGGATTGGAATTAAAAGGATTGAGGGGATAACCGGAATGGGAAGGCTGGGGCAACCCAAAAGAGACACCAAACGTGGGCTGCACTTTTTTGTCGCCGCCATTGCCGCCGAAGCCGGACAATCCAATGAGGCGCTGTAGTGATATTGACTTATGTAATTATTTATTATTTAATCTTTAATGCAATGTTAGGTTTTTGTCAGTGCCCATTGTTTAGTTTGTCTTTTGTGAACTGTTGTTATTTAAATGCATAGAAAAAAAATATTCTTTCAATCAAATTGCAACAGTGTTACCCCAGTATTTATTATGGATGTGGTAAAAAGGTAATGATTACTCCAAAAGTATTAACGAGTAGTAATGGAAAGAATGGGTTTGTTAGAATTTATCGATGTGAACACAAGTGAATAGAAGCTGTTGATTTGAGTCATGAAACGATGGACAGGTATGAAAGGTTTACATAGGTATACCATATAATATAAAATAAAGTTACATACCGGTTCAGCTTCCTTTGTAGTCTCAGTTTCCTGGTCTTCTTGAACTTCTCGTTTACTGACTTTTTTAACTTCAGTTTCGGTTGCGTTTTGCTTATTTTCGGTACTTGCTACCTCAGTCTTGTTAAGGGTATCTAATTGCTCTTCGGTAAGTGCAACGATTTCACTTCCCTTGTTGCGGGGATCTATCGGTAAGTACAAGTCGTCCCTGCGGCCAATTACTTCCTGGCTCGGGCACTGATCGTAGTTAACACAGACGCAATCAAAATCTTGGGCTTTACCTTCGTGGTAACCGTTTTGATAGACATTGCCTTGCCCTTGTCCGAATGTAGCGGGACCTTGGTTGTATAGGTTATTTGCAGATCCTCCGACATGAAGCTCTTTTTTATAGAACTGAGAATTTTGGGTGGCGTAGGACCCTAAAGAATTTCCGAAACTCTGGTCTTCAAATGCTGCTCCAGGATACTGGTTTGGCAATGATTGAGTCGATATACCGGAACCAACTTTATTAAAGTTGTTCTGATTAAACGGTGATCCGTAAACGGTGTCTGGGTCGTAAATTGGACCAGGCAACGATGCGGTCATCGGCTTGAAACCTCCTGAAGACTCACCGAAGCTGGCAAAGTCAGCACCAGATGCTGTTATTACACCGGATGACTGCACAGATTGTCCTTGAGATGCGAGGTGCCCAACAGAACCGACAGGTATAACAACAGGCTTGATGATAACTTTGGATTCTTTCTCAGCATCGCCATGTACATAGTGATGGTGTACGTGTTGCTGTACAATAGAATCAGTCTTGGATCCTTGCTGGGTCTTGGTTGGCACCTTATTGTAAGTTGGCTTCACATTTTCATAACTATAACCTTCGTTGGAATAGCTTGGAGGTTTAGTAACATAGTTATTAGATTCATATCCACCGTAGCTATTGCTCTGAGAAAAACTGTTAGATTGGAAGTTGCCACTTGCAATGCCACCGGCTACGCCATATTTATCAGAAAAACCGGGTCGAGAATTTCCACCATATCCCACTCTTTTGGGGGGACCCTTTTGGGGAGGGCGCGGTGGGTAGAGCATAGGCTTAGGAGGCCCATAGGATCTGGGGGGTCCACGCACCGCGATAGAAGCAACGGGCTTTCCAATGGGCTTGATATCAACAGGTTGAGCGTAAATCAGTTCATCTGGAGACACATAAGTGCGCTTTTCTTGGTTATCTTCACCTTCGCACTAAAATAATACAAAAAAAATTGTTATTAAAATAAATTATTACGTGAAAGTTTATTTTATAAAAATTATTCATATCAAACACATTCGGTTGAGCGTGCCTCCGATGAAGCATATCGTTCGGTGAATTGTAAATTCAAAGAACTATATCAAACTCTGACTTTAGTGTACTGGTCTCTTGGATAGAACAGTTAAAATTCACGTTAATTAAACACAAAATGTACTATTTTGTTTATATTTATACTGTAGTAATTTTTAGATGCTTACCTGAACAAGCCCTAGAGTGCATAGTCTCTCTTTGATAAGATTTCTTGCTTCAGCATCATCTCCAGCATCCAAGGCTTCCTTGATTGTGGGATCACTGTATACATCATCATCGAATCCGCCCAAACTTCTGCCTTGTTTTTCGTTGATCAACTTTTGTACGGCTTCATCAGCGTTTTTAAATTCGGCTTTCATGTCTTCATCTTCAGGTGAAATTTCTCCCTGGAGCAGTTCAGATTTTTCTGCAGGTTGATCTTCCGTCTTGTCTTTTCCTTCAGCCCCCCATGACCAATCCGCTGTCGTGCTAGATATTAATAATGGTAACAATATAAAGGCAACTTTGGGCCACCGCATGATCTGAAAAAAGAAAAACGTAGTCAGTGAACAGTTCTGATCCAGATGATGTAATTCAATTGTGTATGTACTATTAAAGCAGTCGTTTGATCCTTATTTGCTATCGTACATCATGTCGAAACCGGCGCGCCGGGCGGAGAATCACTTTTACTTTTGCGGACAACTTGTCTTACATAATAGTCCGTAATGCCAGCGGAGCGTTGTGGCTGCGCTGTTGGTGGGCGTATGTCGCGAAAGCACTCTCACGTATTATGAATATCGAGTTACGTATCATGACATCACGGTTTAATTTACTCCAAAACGTTATAAAATCACGCTCGGCAAAATTCGAATTGCATGAATTGAAATATACGTCTTATATTTGACATATCAATTTCTACAGCAATGTATCTAAATTCGGCTATTGAGGACACCTTTTGTTTTTATTGTGAAAGAAAGTGACGAATTGGTGTCAATGTCGTGGTGTCGACCCACAAGGAGGACGACCTATTGGTAGTCTACCCGATGCAGCTTTGCAGATGCGTCATAAAGTTTGGTAATACTGTTACGCAATTTCCTAGTTGGTTCTATCTTGTTTACTTTATGCAACCCGTTACGACTTGAGCTCATTAGCAACTCTAAGTTGTATGTATGGAAATTTCTCCCATTGTTTTACGCATCGAAATCAAGATCCAGAACAATTGTATAGAGATTGTGGGAAATGTAAGTAAGCCGGATTTAACTGCGGTTGGACAAGTATAATTTAACGCCAGCGTTGTAAAAGATGCTTTCACTATACTTGTTACGATCGTGACAGATTATTATGTACTTTTATACAGGAAATCATGTTGTACCTACATACTCAAATTATCTAATTATAGAGTCAGTAATTAAGTTTTCAAATCCCAGGTATGACTAAGTCTTTTCCTCTGAGATGCTATGGACCCGTCACCTGGATGGTGAATTTACGGAATTCTAAGTAATTCCGGTCAAAATGTTTAATGTTATGAAATTTGTCTATAATCTTTGACTTTACATACATTAACAAATTATATATACTGGAATATTTTTTACATATAGCTGGTCCTTTAATTTTCTCGGTAAAATCATGACATCATAATATAGTAGTCAGTGAGAGAAAGTTTATTTATTAAGAAGATCAATCGTGTAGAAAACAGAGATAGTTAAATCAGTTAAAGTGAAACATCAGTATTCCATAGCATGAAATCCTTAACCGCTTGCTGATAAGCCGCCAGTTTTCTTTGTTTTTCTTTTTACCTATATCGCTTGTTTAAAATTCTGATTCCTGTGTATTTTTACTTCTTTGCACAAGATCCAAAGTTTTTGGGTGTTTTTTTTGGACCTGTTATTGTTATTATTAAAACATCACTGACTGATTTTATTCACATCATTAAATACTTTTAATTTAACGTATTATCACTTTAACCACATGCACACATTTGTCCCAAATCCGTTTTAGGATAAAAACACTGCACTTTTAAACTATAAAATAAAAACTTACTGTTATTTTTGTAAATCCTTGTTTAATCACTAAATCTAATGTGTTTAAGTTTTCACCACTTCACCGACGCACTGTTTGCGTCCGAATGACTTCGACATCTACCTCTACCACGCTTTATACTTCGACCAAGCTAAAGATGCATACGCTCCGATTTTGTAAGACGATCGACGCAGACTCCTACCACTGAATACGGTTTTTAGCGATCAGCTATCGTTTTGGGTGTGTTTTGTTAACGATTTGCGACAACAACTCCTATCGCAAAGTTCTCTTGGTAGAGGGTATGACGTCTTTGCCGATCTCATTGATCAACCCTTGGTTGTCTCATTCATGCTTTCTGGGTAGAGGTTTGGCAACATGGGTTTTATTGAGGTCGAATTTGCCGGATCTATGTTGCAGCCTATGAATTTTAAGGACGTCCTGTCACTGATTCTTAGTTCCTAACAGTTAGTATAGATTATTTTTTTGATGAACAATTCAGACTGCAACACCTAGTTTCACACACGGGGTTTATAAGATATTCTTACCTATGCAATTCTTTAGTGTACTATTACTATATTTATACCAAAAATCTACAACCTATCTATTTGAGATTTTTTAAATGTTGTGTAGAATATAGAATCATATTCTATTGTATATGTACTAAAATCAATTCTAGTATACAATATAACTACTTATGCTTGTATATTTTGATCTAAAGGTAATTAGCACTGCACTTGAAATAAGTATTTGCAAATTATTTAACCTACATGCTACGTTCATTTACTGATCAGACCAACCAGCAACTCCAGCTAATACGAAGTGCTTTAAATATTCTTCAAACTATGAAGCTCTTTGTCAACACAACAGTTATATAATTCTAACAAAAGGTAAGCCATTAGCGCCCACCCTTGTCGTTGGTATACGGCAGCGCTACCAAATTGAGCAGGAACTACTTTCTCAGAAGCCTCCTCTAAAATGATCTTAGGCAATCGTTTTACTAACGATCTGGATAATTTAAATTCAATCTCTAACTCGATTTGGTCTTTTATTTGTGTAAGTGGAAAACTGGGCTATGGATATACTTACTTAGTAATATTGACGGGCTTAGCATTGAATAGAATAGAATATTTTTTATTTGCGACATTACAATACAAGAAAAACTAAAAAAACAATTCATAACTACAAAAATAACACAATAAATGTAATTGTCACAAATTGGCTCCAACTCAGCATAATACCAGCTCTTCTCCAGCGCTGATCTTCCGTTAGAGCCATAACACCTTTCACCAATGACAAAAAAGGCTGACGTCTGAAATGCTGTTCAATTTTGAAGCGCTCGTGACTGAGCTCGAATTGTCATTCTTAACAGATCAACAAGATAAAGCAACGTTCGTTGCTATCATGACTTGGATGGGTGTCCGCTAATAGCATTTACTACAAAGCGCTTTCTTACTTAGGAAGACGCGTAAGGCCATCAGTCCCGCTGTTTGTTTGAGGTAGTAAACATAGCATGCTAGTAGGGCATTTTGCGAAAGCTAGCCAGGTTATCTACCATCATCAAGTAGAAATTTTCAGATATTTTCGTTTACACTTGTTGTTAGACATTTTTTCTTGCCGATTTTTTTGATTTTAGATCTATGGTAAGTACCCTATAAGCTGTATAGATTTTGATTCCCGTGTAAAATATGTGACACAAACGGTAATATCTTTGATCGCGTTGACTTACAAGCTTGATTTTTTTCACAGCTCAAAGAGACCGTAGACACGATTATTTGATATAGATTTCTATTTGACACATCTACGCGTTTTGTAACAAATACAGACAGATGGACAACAAAGTGATCATATAATTCCTTTTTACTTTTCTGTTACGGAACCCTAAAAATGCGTGTAGCATTGATTGATGGATATTATCTTCGAATGTCCAAAATGTAGTGTTAGTTTGGATTTGGCTGTTTATTTAAACTAATAAGCACTTTTGAATATTATATACCTACATTATGATAACAAGCTTACAGGGTTCACACGCAATAAAGGTCTAGTTAGACCTTTATTGCGTATATTTCTCTCACTGCCACCGGTTCTGCCTTATAGCAGTAATTATAATCTTAAGCATATATCACAATTATTAAATTACCCACGAACCAACATAGTAATGTTTAATAACAAGACGTTGTGAAAAACTTTGCAAATATAAGCTCTGAATCATATTGCAATTTGTTTTGATAAATCGGGCTGTTTCCACTAGATATTACAATAGGTCATTATTTGCACAAATTGGAATAGAAAATTACGGCATTAAGAATTTAAATAAATACTTTTAGTGCTAACTGATCACGTGATTTCGGCCCCTACATAGCTTTTTGTGATCGGTTGCTACTAAGATCTGATCACATGATCTCCTGACACTATAACCTCTTAAAAGTAGTTAATATAAAATACTGAATTTAGAAATCAATAAAATATTTAAAATAACATTAATCAATTTTATATTATATACTTGGCTTTAACATAACATATCTTTGTACTTAATAGTTTTCATATAAAAGACATCAACGCGCTTCTAATCAACATATATTGTTTGTTTTGAATAGATAAATATGCGTCCCAATTTCGCAATCCGAAATTATTATTGTTATAGAGTATCTAATGAAGGTCGTGTCTTAGCAGAAGACAATTCGTCAAAGCCTGACCTGGTTTGGGTGACATCACCAGCATACAAGATTGATGTCGAGTTGATGTAACCAACCGAACCACTAGCTTCTGCACAGCTCGCGTGTACATTTTACCGAAAAAGTTTACAACATCTAATTGGGAAGCAGGATTCGGTTTGTATTGCACCCAGTGGCTTGCACAAGTGGGGTTTCCACCGCAGCCGGACTTGGTGCACGCTGGGGCATTGTCGATGGCGCAACGGTTCGCTGAACCAGAATAATTTGACATTAAGAAGCGTGACGAAGCTATAGGTACGCGTAGAATATGCCTATGCTTTAGTGTAGCGAAACAAGCAATTCACGTCTCACATCATGCTTCTGTTCAAGCCCATATCAAGTACAGGCTGTTCAGAATACGCGAACGCTCTATACATTACACAGATGTCACTGTATTTCGTTCATAGTCATAGATATTAGATTTTGTATCTCGATGAGCTTGTTTCCTTGTCCTTCATTCCGTGGAATACCATATAAATAGATACTACAGCGTTCCGGCTATTCTAATTAATAGGAAAGGCGATGTTACGGACTACAGATATGTGTATTTATAAATACGGTAAAGACTCCGTAACCTCGCCTTTTTTTTTGTTGCTGATAGGTAAGCCTTTGACCACAATCTCACCTGATGGTAAGTGATGATGTGGTCGAAGGTGTTAACAGGTTTAACCTAGAATGACATTAAGAAGCGTGACGAAGCTATAGCCACCTTTTTTATATATATGTTAAACGGCTCTAAGAGATGATTATATATGAAGTCTCTCTTGTAGTATTTTGCACATGGTATCGGAGTGTCTCAATTCATAGACAAATAGGCATTTCGTCTGTGTGTTAAATAGATGAGGTACATATGAATATTCTACTAAATATTAGTGATAGGAATTAGTATTTACTGTCTATCCTAATATAGATTTAATTGTACTTACTTTCATTGTCTTGTAATTACTGACGAATGGGTTTTGTTACCTGATTAATTAATTTTATTATTATTGTCTTGTATAATGGTATCTGTAAGCTTCCTAACAAAAAACACCTATAAATTGGTTTGCTCCGTTCACATTCGTATTAAAGGTAAATTACGACAAAAGTCTAAAATACGTTTCGGTTCGGGTTAGGTACGCCTGCATCTAATTTTGGACTTGAAAAGAGATAGCAACCGCGTTTTTCTATTATTGACCAGTCAGTTGGAGTCATTGCAGGCCAGTGACTTGCTCAAGTTGGCTTCCTAGTGGACCCGGTGTTGGTGTACGCTGATGATTATGCAAGAGGTCGCTGAACCTTTTCAAGTCAACAAGAAGCGCATAAGCGTGGCGAAACTATCTTTAAAATATAAAAACACGTTTTTAATTATTTTGGCACGGATAAGATACTAAAACTCACAATTAATAGGTACAATATAAATGTTAGTTATTGCTAAGTAATTTCCGAGATGGTCTATGATAAAAATATAAAATTGCAATACCATCTTTACTTTTTGTGCATAGGTAAATTACCTATGCACATTACGTCTGTTGATAATTACCACGAGGATAATATTTACCACCTACCTAAGGAAGTAAGTGGTTAACAGAGCCGAGGTGTTTGACCTAAGCACCCAGTTTCACCTGGTACCTATGTTTGTTCGAGTTATTTACACTGTGGTCCAAAAAGTTGAGCCTGAATAAAATGTGGCCTCAAAAGTATGATTTATTTTTACGCTGTGGCCGCGAGATATCGTATTCCGGCCATATCGTAGAGTTCCCATGTATGCCGAACTTATTTTGACACAGAATGGCACATTTCGAGACACCGGAACGCTACTGAAAATCCTGAGTATTGAATCCAGAACCAAGAAATATTTGTTTTTACTGCTTATAGGTTAGTTTTGACCGCCATCTAACGTGGTGGTAAATAATCATGTGAACAAGAATTATAAACAGGCTTAACATAGAAGCTACTAACTCTCAAGAACAGCCACAAGAACACAAAATTAGAAATCCAACAAAGTAAGATTGAAGAGCGACACTTTAAGCCACTCAACCACCGAAGCAGTCCTTTGGGTAGGTACCTTAATAGTTTAGGCACATTATACGAGTATGTAACAAGAATTGTTCAATCTGAAATGTTCCTGCAAGATACACATTCAAGAACATTAGGTTATAGGTAGGTATACTTTTTAAAGAAATAGTATGATTGCATGCTAATGATGTCTTACCATTTTCATCTGCTGTGTCGCAGGAGACCTACAAAACGTAAATAGTCATATTTGTACATGTAACAAAATTGTGTAAGGACCTCGTCATGTTATAAAACCTTGACCTGATATTTGAAAAAGAATAATCTGTCATCATTTGTGAGTCATTCCCAGTTGCCACCGGTGCCTACGTCACTAGTGTTACGATTAACGTGGCCTTGTTTATTTAGATGGCTCCCCTGATGTGGAAATCTGTTCGTGGTTGATCAGGAGGCTGTAGGTTTTAATTCTACCACACGATTGGGCCCCTCGGTATGGAAATATACAGTTACATATGCTCTCCTTGCTAGCTTTACCTACTAAGAAGAAAACCTCGAGGAGAGAGCCTCACTGCTCTCGGCGTTTCCTGATTACTATCTCGGATACGTCAAAAGATAAAATAATTAGTGGCCAGCTTAACAGTAGTAAAAAAAACAAATTACCGGGAAAGAACTTGATCCCAAGCTATTTGTAACAATGAAAGTTAAGTTAATTAAGATGTTAATGGTGTAGATTCAAAATATATCCTCAAATTTAAAATTCTCTAAGCTATGGTACTCGCATGTTGTTCACGCTAAAATCAAAATCCTTACAACGCTTGCCAAAAAGAGTAAATCCTAAATATTACATATTATAATATATCAAATCCTATATTTCGAATTGTCATTCTAAAGTTTACAAAAACGTGGAATTTAGTGTGAACAGATTAAGAACTACCTTATATTAGATAATTTTAAATTTAGACAATGGTCGTAGGACAAGGGATTTGTAGGTAAAGTATCATCACTATGCAAAACACTTGCATGGAAGCATTTAATTTCTGCTTATTATTTTTATACTCATTACTACTATAATTATAACTATAACATGGGTCGAGCTAAATTTACTTTATTCGGTATAATATCACAAGACTGGACTCGATTTAGCTCGTACCTAGCTCGAGATGGGTTACTCCACTTCGCATGAAATTCATTGATGCTGCATATACTTGAGACTAGGCATGGTCCTGGTTTATATTACTACCTCACTGCCACCCATATACAGATATCTAAATGTATTTATTACTTATCTATCTGAAGCAGTAAAAGTCTTTCCTGCTCTCACGAAAGTTAGTGAGATTACTTTGCTTTTAGATCTAGCGCTGATCAACAGTGCAATGAACCTGAAACCAGTTAAAGTAGATCACGGTGGTCGTGAAAAGATTCACTACCTCCTACTGTCTAGATGTAAACAACCGTGCTTTTCTATTTTGAATCTTAACATATTAACTAAATAGACCAATTTGATTTGTCATCCGTTTCCGGCACCGTTTCTTATATCATATAGTGTCAGTAGTACAGTTTTGGCCATCGGGGTATGGACCGTGTTTACATTTTTTGCCGTTTCTCCACGTGACTCAATATGCTCTTACAAATTGCGCAATTCTGACCGCATACTGGATGGTTTGGTAATAGATCAATGACTGGACTAACGTGTGTAATACGCTCTATAGTTGATCGGCTGATCACAGTAGTTCCATGATGGGACTACTGGCATTTTTTCGTTGGCGTTGTTACATTGAATTAATTGGAGCATCACTACTTTGTGCATCAATAGGAAATGTGGATGTTATTTCGAGTAGGTAGTTAGATTAAGAATTGCTATGGGTTGCGTGCGATACTGACTCTAAATTATAGAGAAATCAATAACAATATCTTGAATTGTAAGGAACGAAAGCAATGTAGTCCTTGCAGAAACATAAGAAATAGTGACAGAGGATGCTCAAGGGATAAAATTATCCTAGATTAATAAGATAGAGATGAGTTATATCCTAGGAGATTTATTAGGGACTCAAGTGGAAAGCTCAGAAACATGAGCGAGTATTGCAATTCTACGCTCCAAGTTAAAACACAAAACATAAGAGAAATATCAACACCAACTCCTGATACGGCAGTGGTATGTAATGTCTACAGCTTTAGCAATATATCTTTTATTTTATTATTATTATTCTCATATGTCACATAGCACCTATTCATAACATGATGATTTAGGTACCTAAATTAAACGAATCATCTTTCCTATCTTTAATTTATTGTAACACAAAGCTATATTTGTAAATAAGTAGTTTGTAAAAGTGTTTGGTAAAACTACCGAGAACTGGTATTGCACAGCTAGGCAGCACAGGGGTTTTCCGAATTGCGCTTATTGCAGCATGCGAGGTCAGGCACGCGAGCCTTGTTAATAGAACAGAGAGAACAATAGAGAGGCATACAATAAATGTTTCACATTATTTATTGTTTGTTCTTGTGTGTTTGTTCTTCAAAGTATATAATAAGATAAATATTATGATTTTGAAAATCATAATATTTTAATATATTTTGCGTCACACAGGCTGTCCAATTTAGAAACAATGATAGTGAGAACTATATCAGGAAAACACTGTCCTTATAAAATATTGTAGAATAGTTCAATAATATTTAGTTAATTTTGTAACTTCTATAGCAGCAGTTCTGGAATAAACGAATAAATATTATAATTAATCTTTATTCTAATTTGACAATACTAGGCCTTTCAAAAATCATGAGTATAACCAAAGTCAACAAACACACGAAGCCCTATTATGTATTAAATATAAAATTGTATATGTGTATGGCTGAAATTAATGCTTTAATTTCACTACTAGAAATATTATGAGCACATTATGGGCAGCACTGTTCTTATTTATTTGTTATTTCGATTGCATACTATGATTCTATTCGCAACGCGTAAATATTTGACGGTATTTCAATTGGAAAAGTTTCGAAGTCTTAGGTCTTATCCCTAACCTACATTAGCCTTCGGACTGAGTTTAAACTTTTACTATCTAAAAATTAACGACATTTTTGATTAAAAATATTAACATGTTGCTTGTAAAAATCAGTAAATATAATAAATCTTTACAAATCGGTGAGTCAAGACCTCTCACTGTTTTTTTGTTCCAATCAATATGATGACCTACTTTGATGTATTGTTTATGCCTTATGACTTGCCACGTAACTTTGGGCTTCCCTGCGCTCCTGTCAAGGACTCCCGAATTACCTGTGGCATTGCTGCTTGGGGTTTTACGCTTTATAATGAAGGGAATACGATTCATCACGTATATTAATCGCTGTTTTGATAGTTGATATTCTGCGCAGATATGAAGAATTCTTATATTCCTGCCAGGATTTTGATGTTTGCGTATTATTTCTCATCATAAAAATATGGTAAAGGACCATATAGAAAGAAGGAGTACATTTGATCTTTACATAGAACTTCTTCTAGAATCTGTCACACGCAAGTTATTTCTTATTTATTGCCTCGTTGTTCGAGTGACATTAAGCGTCTCTTTGCAATCTCAAAGTCCAAGATTCTAGTCTCGACAGAAACCTGGATCCAATGGTTTGACTGCCAAAAAGAATATTTAAACATGATAAGAGTAGCTCTACAGCTACTCTTCCACTTAAATATAATAGACTATTATCATAGCCAGTACTTTGCATGGTGGTAGGGCATTTTGAGAATGCACGCCTGGCTAGCTACCATCCTCAAGGAGAGCACCTAAAGTGGTGTTCGGCAAGCGGACTTATTGTACGGATAGCAACATTAAATTTGTACAACACATTTTTACTCAAAACGTGTTCGGAATGAAGTTGAGCAAAATATGTTTGTGTTGAAAAACAAGTAAAATACCTGGGGATAAGAATACTTTGGCTGAATCTTATTGTAGGTAGTTATTAGTAGGTGTATAATGATTCTTTTAAGTATGAAATACAAGTAATTAAAAGCTAATGCGGGTGATACTGACAAATCAGACAAAAGCCCCATAAAATAACTAGTAATTTCAGTACATCACAATATATTCTTACAAAATAATACAAAACAATGTATTCTTCTTATGCTACTATTAAGAATAAAGATATTATAGTAGATTGTACAAATTATTAGAGCACAAAATTTTATGAACAGGGCGGCAAATTTAGTTTAAAATTTTTGTGGTCTGATATTATTATGATATGTAAAATATGATTTTCGTTTTGCACGATAGTGCTTATAATCATATTTAGAAATAGAGAAGGGTAGCGATGTCATTCCGAGAATAAAGTGTTTGAAAGCACTTCTTTCGATCAGGGGAAGTCTAGTAGACTGGTTGATGACCGCGCACCGTGGCCTATGACGGTTAAAGTAATACAATTGGAGCACGAAATTACGGCTCGAAAGAGCGTGCCCAGGTGGCCGAGTGGTTTAGGCATTCGGCGTGAAATCGGAGGACGCGGGTTATATTCCCACCCGGGACATAAAATTAAGTGCTCCAATAATTTGTAAAATATGATTTTCGCCTAGCACACGATAGACCTTGTAATCATATTTAGAAATTATAGTAGATTGTTTGGATATCTCATTCATTTACAACTTTCTTCTTTTTGTGTTCAGCACTTGACATATTATATGGGGTTAAATCCTTATTGGTGGACACCCCAATTTATATATTTTGCTTGTTTATGTTTTTTTTAGTTATTGTGACGGAACAAGGTCGAGTCACACCTGATGTTAAGCGGACTTACTTCTGCTTATAACAGATGCATTTTGTCAGAAGTCATGAAGCACTGCGCCCGTCACCTTGAGACATAGTTCTAAAGTCTCATGCGCCCGTAATTTCTCTGGCTCTCAAGGACTGTCGGAACACACCGTTAGGTGCTTGGCGACAGATTTTCTACTTAAGGGTGGTCGCTTGCTAGGCGGGTATGTGCAAAAAGCCTTTCCACCATGCGGTGAAGCACAAGCCCGCGGCGGGATTCGAACCATGGACCTGCTGCGCGGCAGTCCATAGTCAATGCCACTGAGCCATCACTGCTTCTAAATTTGATACAGTTACTAAAGCTGATTAGATGGATCCGTGCTGACACTAAGTGTATCGCACGGAATCGGTCGAATTATTATTGTCCTCGGTTAATTTTTTTATATTTCAACATTGTTACCCGCCTAAACCCATATATATGCCTATGGCTAACTTAAAGCGTAGGTATATGTCAGATATACTAATCAGTATTTATTACTTGTATACCATATACACGTTAGGTTAAATTCGTTGCATGGCATACAGGGACATGCAGTATCTTTTTTTGCATGCAAATGTATCCAAAACAATATTAGTATGATTAGCTCATCAATTCCATCATTCACTTGCAGATACCTGTTCGGTGAGCAGCAAACTCACCGTTCTGTCTAGGTAGCACCATGAGGTGCGTCACTATCTGAGCTAAGATCTTAGGGTCCTTTCCTGCTACCCTCAAGAGCATATCGTTAACTATTAATTCTATTAGTAAAGGGCTCACTGTGTGCAAATGGCGGCAGTCATATTAGCACTTTATCAGTACTAATATTATAAATGCGAAAGTAACTCTGTCTGTCTGTCTGTCTGTCTGTCTGTCTGTTACGCTTTCACGCCAAAACTACTGGACCGATTAGAATGAAATTTGGTATGGAGATAGTTTGAGACCCGGGAAAAAACATAGGATAGTTTTTATCCGACTGCGCAAAAAGAGGTTAATGTTTTCGCGCGATAACCGACATACGCGCGGGCGGAGCCGCGCCCGGAAAGCTAGTATTATATAGAATTATTGCGTGAAGGATAGCCACATGGTTTATGGAGATGTTTAAGTGACAACCGAGCACTGCATGAACCATTGCACTTACTTGACACTCGCGAAATCGATCTAGTTGTCGTTCTGTGGATTTATTTTGTGAACAAACATAATGTTGACTAAGACGCCGCCCACCATCGTTCTATTTAGTTGGGTTCCACGATTATTGTCTAAACGTCTTAGGATATGATATACTGCGATATTCTGCCAAGCATGGGGATTGCGTAATTCACTTCACTGTTGTATTGAAAATTACTGATTGCCTGGCGCTTCTTTGAAAAGAAGACAGATTTTCACAGATTGAAAAGAAGAGCTTCTGAAATGTATAACTATACTATGGTTAATATTGTCTACTTACAACAAAATTTAGATATTGACAGGAAACAGATAATTTAAAAATTATATGTAAGTAGTTTTTCCTATTCAAATGTACTGATCAAAAGCCTGAATGAGCTTATTATAATTACTATATATATACATACAATATTAAATAATATGATATGTCGTCATGGAGATACTCTTATTCTGTACTGTAATAAAATTAATAATTTTTTTTTGTTGACTCAGGATAGAGACCATTCTAAAAATTATAAGACTGATTGTTACTTTATCATATATGAAAATATACCTTAGTTTTTTATTGACGCTACAAATTTTAGTCTAGTATTAAGTATTTAGGCAGACTGCAGGAAAGTGCTCTGATATATCAATTTACTTCCAATTATAAATCACTTCCCTGGCAAAATCCAAAAAATTTAAATGTTCTTTAATAAATATCCTATTCATCGCCCCATCGTATTTTTGCTCTTCGATATCTGAGTGCAAAAGCTGTTTTTATCCGCTAGAGTATGTACTCGTAAGTAGTAGATGAAGTAAATTGAATTTAGAACATCGTGTGCAGTAAGTTTGTAAATTCAAAACATCATTATCTTCTACCTCCGTGGCGGCAAATCTATCAGACAACCTTTTTTTTTTAGATCTTAGCTTTTTTGCATTTAGTCATTACCTCGCTGAGGTGGGATGAAAAGTTACGTGCTGCACTCGAGCATAGCACATATAATAATACACTCGAGTGTAACGATTATTCACCTCGTGTCGTGCTCTTTTGATTCCCTTGCTAACGTTCAGGATTCAAATTATAGAATCCTTCTCTTGCTCGGTTATCAAAATTGAGCACGTGGTTAATAAGCAATTTTTCTCTCTGGCATAACAAATAACTATTTGATATATTATTATGTTTCACTGAAACATAATAGCAGAAGGCGGAGGGTTTATTATTTTTGTAAAAATAACTTAAACTTTAAAGCACGCCAAAGGTTGCTTGTGTGGAGGTGGACGGGTATCTTCTGTTGTATATTCTTACAATAACGACCACCAGGAGATAAAGGTCATGCCCATAATTTTACAGAATGTTTTATCCACTCTGGACAGTATACTGAAGAAATGACTATATGCAAAATATTTGCATTATTTGCATGGGATGTTTTTAATATTAGATAGTTTATATGAATTCTAATAATATTACTTATATAATTTTTAAGTAATTTAATTTGATATTTCTATTCTGTGAGCCCACTAGGCTAACAGATAGCTCAGCTAAAGGAAAGTCAATAATAAAGGGTGTTAGATCTGATCACGATGGCCTTGAGATAAAAGTTTTTTTTATGCCTGATTTTGACCACTATCTCACCTGATGGTAAGAAAAAAAATATTAATGGAAACGAGCTAGAAATAGGTGAGATAGTAACATAGAAGAGTTTTTAGCGTTACACATTTTTCTCACAATGAACCGAATGAGATGTTATTATTAGTTTTTAAATACTTCTAAACCTTTATTTTTGCTTTATTAACTAACCCTAATTATTTATTTAGTATTAACCGCGCATTCTATTCATTCATTCTATAATTAAACCGTACATTGGCCACACTCTGACACTGGAAGAATAACGCCAAGCAGCGTTTAAAAGCCATCTAAAGAAGAAGAAGTAGAACCGAATGACATTTATAATATCTGATTTTCTTATGTAAATACTAAGTTTAAAGAAGTTTGTAAATGTAATATTAAAAATAAATAATTATGTAGATGTTGTACGACTGCGCAGCTATACAGATATTGGAAAGAGTAGACATTATAGTTATGTTTGATCTGTATATATATACATACTAATTAAACAACTACCTATAGTTATTTAATTACTGCGTGTAATAATAGCGAAAACTAAGACAACACAAAAGTCTAAAATCAAAATATTGGCATATTTGTGACCTTTCCAAGGCATTCGACTGTGTAGAGCACCGCACTCTGCTTTGTAAACTTTCACAATACGGTATTCGTTGAAAAGCTCTGAATGTTATAGTGATATCTTTCAGACAGGCAACAGAACGTTGGGATAAATGGCGATACATCTAAAGTAGTGGAACGATACATTTTAGGACCATTTTCAGGGTTCCGTACCCAAAGGGTAAAAACAGGACCCTATTACTGACTTCGCTGTCCGTCCGTTCGTCCGTCTGTCACCAGACTGTATCTCAAGAATGGTGATAGCTATACAGTTGATATTTCTCAGATAATGTATTTCTATAGCCGCTATAACAACAAATACTAAAAATAAAATAAAATAAATATTTAAGGGGGCTCCCATACAACAAACTTGAGTTTTTACCGTTTCTTGCTCGATACTAATAACGGTGACAGGTAGACGATTTAACTATTCACAGAATATTTAGTTTTGTGTTCTCTTTAAATAAAATTTATTAAAATAAAATAAAATAAGTAATTAAGGGCTCCCATGCAATAAAAGAGGTTGTCGCCGTTTATTTGCTAAAAATAATAATAATAAAAACAGGTAGAAACTTGAAATATTCACCGAATATTAAGTTGTATATTTACTTTAAAAATAAGTAATTAGTGAGATCACTATTTAGGGGTCGTACCTACGTAGGATAGGAACGTACCTACCCAGCTCAATCGGACACTGCGAAAAGTGTCTGTAACTTGCAAGATTATGTTACAGATAATGGTACGGAACCCTTCGTCACGAGGTCCACTCGCACTTGGCTGGTTTTTTTTCTGTTTCTAGCGGATATTAGTAGTATGTTGACATATTTTTACCACCTTCATAATTTATTGTTATGATGATGAGCATTTAATTTTACCTATTTCTATGAATTTGATTTTATTTTTGACATTATGATTTACATTTGTAGTTTTAATTTTATTTTGACATGTTATATGAGTTTCGCATTCATATGTGAGCAGATAATGGTTAAATGTATTAATATTTTTTTATTACTTATTTAATATACTTACCTATAACATGTTTATGTAACTCAAATATATGACTTGTAATCAAATTATTACCAATAAATGAATATGAATATGAGTATTAATTATTTATCGGACATTTGATGATACGTTAAAAGATTTCTGCTTTATTGTTTTATTCGCAGATGATACCTTGTTTGTTTTGTTTTCAAAGTAGATAGAAAAACAAGTAACTAATTCGAGTAAATAAGGTGTTTCCTAATATTTCCTATGATCTTTAAATGTTTCACCGCTAATAATTTTCTCTTAAATTAAAATAGACCAAAATGTTAAAAGTTTCCTTTACTACTCGTGACCACGGTCAATGCAACTTGATCGAAACGTCGAGGTTAGTCAAAATATTTTTTAATGTTGATTCCTGCGTGGATTATGATAATATATTATTAATGATATAGAAACATGCGTTTAGTTCACGAGTTTAAAGTAAAGTATTTTCTTTAGGGAACCTCATAATATAGGTACATGATCTATCCGGAAGACTTAGTTCTACACTAAATAATTAGTATGGTGTATTGTTGTGGGCAGCTGTTTCGGAGATTGCGACAATTTTTAACTTATATTATTTTTCTCAAACATGCTTGGAAATGTGAGCATTATTTTGACAACCTTCTTCGAGATAAATCGAAATTGCTGTACTGGCCAAATACATGCGCGCAGCGGCCGGCAAAAAATGTATGAAAATCTATATCTGTCGTGTCTAGCGGCCAAATAAATTGCATAGTAAACTCTTATCTGTCGTGTAATTTAAAAATGGAACGATCTTTTACTTCGAAGCATGGAAACCAAGGAGGTAACTTATCAAAGTTTTTATTTAAATTTCGATCTGACTTGCAAATAGAACGCTTTTTATTGAAAATTGTACATTTAACAACTGTATCTTCAAATAAAAAAATCTGCCTAGGTTCTACTTTGTTTTAATTTCCGCACATTATTTCAGAAAAGCACTATACAAGCCTTGGCAACAACTAGGCATTGATGTACTTACGTATGTGTGCCTCGGCTTCCCCTCGGCCCACATTTACACGTTCGTCCATGCCTCCTTTGCTGGCCGCTGCAGTAATGTACTATAAAAGTATGCAATCTGAGCCAGGTATTTGATGGATCCTAGCTATTATCTGAGGGACTTTTTTTTCGGAGGGGAAAAAAAAATAATATTCTAACATCAGGAATAAAGATGGAAAAGCGTTGGTTTTACATTAGCAAAATTAATGATCTTAGGGATTGTGTGCAATTTTAACATAAAGTTATCAAACTCATAGAATCGGCCCGAGTTTCTTGTTTTGTTCTTCTCGATTAATCGAATATTTTTTTTACTGAACCTATCAGTATGTTTTTACATTATACTAACAATAATAAAATTTGTAAGAGCATCGTAGACGCCTCAATTGATGAATTAATTTTGACTCTGCATGACCTTTTGGCAAACCTTCTCTAATGAGGGAGGCATTTGAATTTAAATTTGTTCAACGGTGGCATCACGGCTGTTGTTGATGATGATGATTTTATGTTAATGTATGGCTCCCACTTAGGGGGCGTGAGCTTCGAGATTCTGAACTGTTCCTGAGAACTTCATTACGTAAAACCAATGGCACCGTGACTGGCTAGAATAGCAGCCTCAAGCTTGGCAATGTGGGGATTATGGCCCCTTTCAGTAGGGAAGCCTTTGTTTGACTGTGAACGTCTTCTGGCTATAGATGTAATTTGAAAACCAAGCTTTTTGTAACTACATATTGGTTTTTACACCGTTCTTAATTATTATAACAGTAGGTTATAACAAAATACTTGATGATTCAAGAAATAAATAATGCACTTACCAGATTATTCTATGGGATCGCTGCACCTAGTAGGAGTTAAGCTGGTAAGGATCTTTCTCTCTGCTTTGTTACCATCATGGCTTGAGTTTCGGAATAGGGCCGCGTCGTCTGCATATAGGGCGAGCATCGTCCCTGGCTCGGTGGGAAGGTCGTCTGTATATATAGCATCACATGTGAGTGAGAGGCAACTGCCTCGGGTGGGGGACGCCCGACTCTGTTTGGTGCTCTTGTGACAGCTTTCCGTCTAATTTAGCACGAAATCTTCTGTCCTCTAGGAATGATCTGATTGTTAGGACTGCTCGTCGTTGTGCTCCTATTTTGGCGATCTTGTAGAGTTGTCCGTTGTGCCAGACTCGGTCGAACGCTTTCTCCATGTCCAGGAATACTGCAGCCGTGTTGTTAGTTATCTGCCATGAGGTGCAGTACCCTGGATACATGAAGTGTGGTGGAGTGCTCCGACCGGAATCCGAACTGCTCCGGTTGGGGCTTCAAGTGAGGGGCTATCTGACTTAAGAAGAGGCGTACGAAGACTTTCCAAATGCTTGGCAGTAGAATGATGAGCCTATAGCCCTCGGGTCTCCAAAAGCCTTTGCCGGGTTTCGGGAACATAACCGCATTTGGCCCATTTTTCATTGACAGGGAAGTGCCCCGTGCGCAGGATCCCATTAAACAGGCGCGTGATGGCTGCCGTGGTTTTAGAGGGCAGGTGACGAAGCGCCACTTTACTTCTTTCATTCGCACCTGATGCCTTTCTGGGTTTTAGGGCTTTCTGTTCTATATATATATCTCAAGTTGCCTGCAGAGTTTGTAGATAGGGGCTCGTGTTTGTTGCCAGGTTTTTCTGAGCTAGCGTTTTTCTTTTATTAGCTCTCTTATATAGCGGGGGAGGATGGGTAATCTCGATTCTCCTTGGGGGTTTCTTTGATTGAGGCGGTATGAAGTGCCTTCTATATGATATACATTGAGTGATTTCTTCTGCAAGATTGTTCACTTCTGTTGTGATTGTGTTTGGCCTTGAAGTTGAGGTCTCCCATGCGGTTTTCATAAACTTAGGCCTGTCGATTTTGGGCTTTCGTGAAAGTATGAGTATCGATTGGTGGTAGGATCCTGTTTCTTAAATATTATGACATTTTTTTTTTGATTACAGCAAGTATGTATTGAGTAGGTTCTTACTTGTATGCAAGAAAATAAACATTTAACCTTTTAGTATATACAGCAGATTTATTTTTCTAATCCACCATATGGGCAAAAAAATTAATATCACGCCGGCTACGCCGCGCCGCGCCGGGTACTGTTACCAGCGCGCCGCCGCGCCGCCGACTTTCATGACCGCGGCGCGGACCTCTATTCCGGTCCATTACCGTTCCGTTTAAGATAAGTAGTTCAATTTCCGTCTATTTCAAGTTAATGCCGTTTTTAACTATGTACATTTCAGCATGTAATATAGCCCATAATGTAGATTTTGGCTTTTTAGTGTTGGCTAATGATAATTAATATCTCATTAAAATAAGCCAAAACTACTGTTTCGGAGAAAAAGTTCACTTTTTTCTGTTTTTTCCAAATCATAATATTTTCGTATACTATTATGTTTTTTTCTTTTTTTGACTTCGCTCGAAGCAGGTTTTGCCAATTTCGCTTGTGATCTTGAATCTGGTGGCAAACAATCAATCTCTATTTTACTCTCGGAACCGTTGGAACTCATTTAATTATTAAATTCATATTTAAAAAGTAGGTATGTAAATAACAAATCAAGACGATTTCAGCTTTGCCGCCATTTTCTATTTATTATCTGTACCCGAAGGCAAATGCATATAATATGTCAATACAGCCATGTGAATTTGTATTATGAAAAGAGACTTATACTTTGGAATGCCAAGAATGATAAAAGAGATCCAATCAAAGAGTATATTTAATAACCCCAGAACGCCGTTTCATGCAACATTTCTGGGGTGGGTTGTAATGTTCCAAATTAAAAAAAAAACGCTCCTGCAACGGATTTGATTTTCTTTGTCCGTTAATTCGATTTTTTTTTCGAATATAATGACAATATTTCCATGTATGTTTGAGAAAAGAAAAGTTTATTTAACAATTAGCCTTTTATTACATTTGCTCCATTTTATTTACATTAGCTGGGATCTAGATTTCAAAATAATTAATGAGGCATATTTTTTATTGAAACTGTGCTTTGTTTCACACAAACAAAAACGAAATACTTACCAGTGTACATCAATTGGTATGTTACTTACCTATAAAAATATTAAATATCAGTAACATGTAATGTCAATTTAATAACATGAGATAGTATACTTATTGTATAAAAATAATTGTAGAATGATTTTTGAAGGTGTCATTTTTATTTAAATGCTTTTTGGCGTTGCTGTATGCTTTTCAGTAATAATAGTGAAGTATTTTGTTGAGGAACGAACGGGCACATCAAAGGTAAAAATATATTACGCGATCCTTTCTAAGTCTAAAATGCGACATCTATCGAAAACGTAAAACACCTACAAAGTGAAGCTTGATCGTTTCGTAGCACTCTTTATGGCAGCAGCGGCCTAGCGGCATCGCAGCGCAGGTAAGTTACGTCCGTGTAAGAAATGTTTACTTTACTATCGTTCCATTCATGAACCGCAAATAGTTCCGACGCTTACGTGTAGGTGGCACTATAGCATGAATCAATTGAGCTGCAGATTAAAAAAAAAAACAAAATTTTATTGTATCGGTTATTATTTTGATCCTGAGATGATGATGAATAAGATGTCTATTATTATTTCAACATGGTATTACGATATTTTGTTAGGTACTAATAATAATTAGATGCGTTTCAGAAACTGAAATAAATATAATATACCAAATAACGGAGATATGATCATATATTCGGTGATGAAAGCTGGTTTGACCTACAAGGGCAGCTGGCGTAGGCGATAGATTTTCTACTTTATGGTCATTCAGGTTTTCAAATACCAATAATGTTCATTTTTGATTTCATTAGGTACATTATTCTGCTGTTTTCTGCTAAAGAGCAGAAAATACTTAGGTACTGATCTATGCACTGTGCACTTTTCTAATGCTACGTTTATATGTTAAATCGTAGCAATAATAAACATAACATACGAAAACTCTGTCATTAACTTAACATAAAAATAATATCAAGTTCTTCGAACGGGTGTGCTCGTTGCTACGATTGGTCCCATATCAGTCTATTGATACATACCGGGAAAAATTTCAGACTCAATTGCCATACAGGTTTTCTGCAATAAACCAAAACAACAATAATTTTCCCATATATTGAACCCGGAACTTCGAGACTCTTCCTGTGTAAGTGTCGATATTTTATTTCATAGATTATAAAGCAATTTGCGACTGATTGAATATATATATATATATATATATATATATATATATATATATATATATATATGTGTATGTATGCCAAATGAGCAGCATGCCATTAAAATTCTCCGTGGGGTCCCGGGCAAGAGTTGCAACGAAAGGAAAAATATACTAATAATTAAATAATCTTACATTTCTTCCCCAAGACGCCTACCAACGTGTGTTCTGTTAATGTGAGCAGCATGCCACTAATTATGTTGACGTGAGTACGGTATAGCTGGAGATTAGAAGCACAATAAAAGGACTCTCAGGTCCGCGGCGGCATTTGGCCCTGGACCTGCTGCGCGGCAGGCCATTGCCAATGCCTCTGAGCCATTACTGCTTCTAAAACTAGCTTAACAAAAGGCAGGCTTTAACGCATATGTGGTTAGCAAAAGCCATATTTTGAAGCGCTCTGTTACACTTAATATAGTGCTCATCTAGGCCGGAATCCCGCACAAATCTATTTACGCGTTGTCAGCACAGCAGTATATTTCTCTATATAAACGGTGGATTCTAAAATTAAGCACTCGTAATTAATATATAATTAAAAACATAATAACTCCAGGACTAGACAGGTCACCAGACTCAGTACTAGTATACCCTTCAGGTGGAACCTCTGCCCAAATTAATAGCAAAAGTGAGTTGCGGGAACTTGTAAGTCATCGTGTAAATATAATAATTTTATTTTTCAAATAAAATAAATGTGTGTGTCCATAAGTTGTTTTTTTTAAGACAACTGAATAGGTCCACTCAACAGCTCGTAGCGAAGGTTACCAATATGTTCTTAACTAATCTACTATGTTTAGCACCATCCACTATAATCATGACTTAGATGGGTGACCGCTAGTGTCATTTCCTACAGAGCGCGCCAAAAAGGTGGTAGTTACTCGTATCTACCTAAAGTAGTTAATCTGTCGCCAAGCACCTAACGGTATGTTCCTTCAGCTGTGCTTGGGGGCCTGTTTACGCTTAAATTGAAAAACTTGAATTTGATTAGAAGAAATTTTGGCTTACAGGATAAAGTCTGGATAGAATTAAGGAATTGCGATAGGTAGGTACTCACAGCTGATATTCGTAGGTTCACCCGTTCCTTCCACACTTCACTTCCTCCTTTTATATGGAGTTATTTATATAATTCATATTATTTGTTCCCGCGGTACACGTTTTGGTTTCGAAGATGGTCGATACAGATTAGTTCCTCTTGCCGCCGCGTGCTGGGTGGGGTCGCTTTTGCCGGTTCGCTATGTTGGATAGGGAAACAAATTTAGCCTAAACATCATATTCGATCGAACGTATCATCATTTACCATCAGGTGAGATAGCCTATTAGCAAAAAATCAGTTTCCAATATGGGATATATATAAAGGCGGGAAAATTAAAATTAGATCGTTGAATTGATATTGATAAGACTTCGAAAGGTATAATAATATATATATACAGTATATATATATACTGTATCACTAAGTAGTAAAATTCCGTATTTTTTTATTTTATTTATAGCTGACAGGCTTACCCTTGACGAGTAGTCACCTGATGGTAAGTGATGATTTGGTCGATGAACACACCGGATAGGTGCTCGGTGACAGATTTTCTACTTTAGGGTGGTAGCTAGCTAGGCGAGCATTCGCAAAATGCTGTACCACCATGCTTTGTCTACTGCCATCATATCGCATAAGACAACAACCGGGACAGGCGGCTTAACGTGCCCTCCGGAAGCGCTCAGTAGTAATGCCACTAGCCGTCACCCATCCAATTCATGGCCGCGGGTGAGCTGATCGGTTACGAACAGCTAAGCTAACTTCGCCACGAGATTCCTCGATAGATGGTAGGTATGTTTTGGTATGGCTATCGATAGGTCATAATTTTTATTTTGCCGCTAAGAAGCAGTCAGTGTTTTCATTTAAAGAACAAGGTAGTCAATGAAACTATAGGCACAAGAAATATAAGAATGAATATTGTGCTGTAGGTACGCAGTACCGTGCAGAACACTTACTGCATTCTCATGTAAGGTAAAAGTTCTCTCAGCTCACCTTCCGGTGTCTTAATCGTATCTTACGACATCCAGGATACTATGATATGAAGTGCAATTCTAGTCGTGCGCCCTACGGTGAGCAATTAGGGAAGATATTACGGGATTTACGGGGAGTAATGACCAAACAACAAGCATCAGCTTTCGAACAAAAAAGAATTTTCAAAATCGGTTCACCCAGTCAAAAGTTCTGACATAACAAACATAAAAAAAAAACGAATGGAGAACCTCTTCCTTTTTTGGAAGTCGGTTAATAACGATATTTGGTACATTCTGAGTACCCACTAACACACGGAGCCCTTGGTGTGAGAGTCTAATTCGCATTTACCGGATTTTTAATTTTTTTTTATGCTCTTACCATAGATGTGATTAATTAGATATCACATAAAAACTAATTTATTTTATGACTTTTATTGGTTCCAGTTGTAAAAAGCATTATCACCTTATATTGCGGATGTCGATTGTCCTTGGTCAGATCGAAGTAATAACTCACAATATTCGCGTCATACAGTTTTTATGCTTCGGAATGTACCTACTTACGCCTACTATACAATCTGTAACGAAATGACATGTTTCGCACAATCACTGCCGCATTTAACTACCTCCTTTAAGGTAAGTGATATAATATCTGCGACCTTTTCGGGCATATGAGACAAGGACTATAACTTTTTCTCAGAGAGACTTGAATTAATAATATATTATTGCAGAGGCCGCGAAATAGGCTATTGCAGGTCGAGTATGGGTTTAAAGGCCAAGCCGCAGGCTAGAACCTCAATTGTCATTTCCAGCCCGGCATATATACCTAGAGCTATTCTAAAAAAAAACCAAGGAAATAAAAATAGAATTACATTTAACTTTGTCGCTAATTATCATCCGGGTCTTCAAGTAAAAACTACTTTATGTTTTTACCAGTCAACATTTTTATATACATATTTATATGATATGATCCTTTGACTTCGCTGGAAGCGATCGCTTATTTGGCTTCCTAACTTAGATCTGGTGAAGTACATTCAACATACTTTTTATTAAATAAAATAATGAACTCTTTGATTTACCGCCAATTTTATCTACCGCCTGTGTCGGTAGATGAATGCATCTGTTGCTATTTGTACCAAGCTCGATGAAATAGATCTAAATTTAAATGACACTCCAGCATTACTACTACATTTTAATTTTTTACTAAAACATTCATGTAATGCAAAAATAGAAAACTAAACGCAAAATTTTTAGTAAAAAAAAACGACTGGCTGGATTTCACATTAAATTGCGACAATTGTGTTATAATTTACCGCGTGATATAATATTTATCAGCGTTATTTGTTTTTAAACTTTCTTTCATTTTTGACAAAAGCATTATACAAGCCTCAACCAGTAAGTAAGCCATCCTGGCTTCGTAGATAACCGGACCTCACCTACGTTCGGTCCGGTTAACTCATACTTGGCCAGGAAGGCTTACTTACTGGATTCTGCAGTAATGTAGGTACTATTTCTACACACTTGCTCATAAAGTGGCGCTAATTTCACTAACGCAATTTGGCACATAATGACACCTGTAATTAAACTGTGACTTTTTCATAGCTAAAATAGCTATAGTATTCACAAGTGAGTTATAGTTTTCTTTTCTATTATTGCATGAGCTCCTTTGTTCTTCAAAAAGTTTCGATACAAAAAAGATCGTGTTCAATAGTACAAATAAATTATTGTACCAATGTTTTGCTTATTTCATACAACTTCGTATTTAAATAGATAATTTCAACTTGAAAGTGTTTAATAAATAAAACATTTATTCAAATATAACTTTCTTTTACTTTGTAATAAAGAAAACTTTACATTTTGTACGTGGGTAAAACCGCTATCCGCTAATAGCAAAAAAAAAGAAACCTCATTTTTTAGTCTATGGCCGAATGCCGATCGCCATAGGAAAACTGATTATTTTATCCCACCATTACGAAAATTTTCCACTACTCGTTTTCATTGTTGAAATTAAAGTTATTTATTCATTTTATTAAGATTTCTACACGTACTACGAAGAAAATGATTTATGTTGACTTTGTTGACCACCCGATATAAGATTTGAAGCCCTCAACGTTATGGAAAGCTGAAAACTCCAAGGAAAAATATGTATTAGCGTACCAAAATTTCATACAATGACAAAACGACAAGAATAAGCAGTAATTTTCAGAAAATGTATTCATGGCGTACATTTTTAGAATTATCTTCTAAGTACAATCCTAGCACTTTGTGTTGTATACTCAATGTTAAAAGTACAGTCCGAACAAAGAATATACTCTTATTTGTCAGCTTATCTAAAGATACCGATGGATTTAGAAGCAAGAAATCAAAGGTCGTTTGACGATATTGAAAATTTATAAAAGATGCTCCAGATAACCAATATCTGCCCAATAAGGTAAAGTTAATTTTATCTACTACATATATAAAATGATTTTTTAGTATTATGCGGTAATCACTAACATTACACATTTATACCATGCCCACTCAAAAAGTGTCTCATAGCTCGTTCAAAAATGTGTTCTAAAGTTCGTCATTTCTCCCTTATAAATGTGAGTAAGAGAAGTTATATGGAATTTCATTCCTGCCTTCCGTAGCAGTGAAGGAATGATGTATGAAAATCCATACCTGCCCTGCTAGCGTTCTTTTGATTTTTTAGTTGCGAACATAAAAACATTCAAACGTCAAATGTCAAACCGGTTGTAAATGAAATAATTAGAATGCGCTGTCATCCAGTGCCCTCATCATTGATGACAGTAGTGCCTTTCAGCCTTTTGGAGATTTCGATATCTTTATTTATATATAATATCTTTAACACCCTTAAGGCTCACTATTCATATGTGATTTACAGCGTCAGTGATGGTCTGCTATCTAACTTGTAGGTCACTTTTACTAGTACCCACAAACCTTTACTAGCTCTAAAGTATTTTCATATGACGTGTTTGAGGTTTGATTTTTTTTTGTATTGAGCAACTTTTCACATTTAGGTATTATAGTTATTGCATATTTCATAAATCTTAAGGTAAAGCTAGGCGTAAACATTCTCATAAACCTACGATAAGTAGTAGGTAGACCTTAGGCGGATCTAGATTATGGAGCCGGTATCCTGTATCTACGTTTATAATATAGGTACGTCTATACCTGCTGGGTAGTCATAAAAACCTGTTGTGGTTCCTACTATCTCGTATCTGATTTTCATAAAATACCTACAAAAAATAAATAATTTGCACACAACGAATTTAGTATATGAACATTAAATACCTCTACATACATGACGCTTCTTTGAACGAGTTTCGCCTAGGTTGAGCTGTTAACAGTCTAGGCTCAAATTTAAACGCAATACGATATACGAGTAATATTAAATATTTACAGGAAAAGTATTCAAATAGATTTTATTTTCTGTACTGATTCTAACTTTGTGAGCTTGAGATATGTCAGGAATCAATTTTCGAACGAATGATCCATTTCCGGAATTTATGTTACGAATAGTTAGTTTCTGATGCGCTCACAGCGGTGTTTGTCGAGTCAATCTTCACTGCGGTCATAACTTATGATAGATCAGCGCTAGTGGCATATATTACAGAGTGCTTCCGTGCTTCAGAGGGCATGTCGGTCCAGGTTGTTGTCTTAGGGTGGAGACCTTCAGGTGGCCAGAAATCTCAATTACTGCGTGGCAGTTGGGCAATTTACAAATGCCGCCTAGCTAGAACAAAATATATCAGTCGCCAAGCGCATGAATGTGTGTTTGGGCAGCTGTCCTTGATAGCCAGTTCTCATTCTGAGTGAAGCCTTTTTTAGCATTTTCGAGCACGTAATAATAATAATAATTAACGACCTTGTTAACATCTTACTTACATCATGTGTGAGATTATAATAAAATGGTAGTCAATCGATAATTTAAAAGCTTAAATAATACCTGACTATGCAAGAACTTTCAGTAGAAAGACACTAGATCAATCTTTCGTGACCGAATAAGAGGCCATCAACCTGCTTTAGCGACTATTTAAACAGCAAAAATATTTTTAAATATTTCTATTAAATATTATCTAAAAATATTTCTTGAAGCGCTCGTAGAGAAGTTTGCTTAGCCATTCTGAATAGATCAGCAAAGTTAAGCAACGTCCGCCGCGGTCAGGAGTTGGATGGGTGACCGCTGGTGACATTACTACTGAGCGCTTCCGTGCTTCGGAGGGCACGTTAAGCCGTCGGTCCCGGTTGTTGTCTTAGGATGGCAGTCGTTGCAGCATGGTGTTAGGGCACTTTGCGAATGCCCGCCTGGCTAGCTACCACCCTCAAGTTGAAAATCTGTCGCCAAGCACCTAACGGTGTGTTCCGGCAGCTGTCCTTGAGAGCCAGTAATTCTAGGTTCGCCTGTACAACATCTTCGACCACATCATTACTTACCATCAGGTGAGATAGTGGTCAAAGGCTAACCTATTAGGTATAAAAAAAAAATAAAAAAAATATTGACATCCATTAATTAAATAAATTATATCTACTCGATTTCAGATGCTATAATGTAATATTACAAAATGTGATGTAACTGAGTTAAGTAATTACAAAAAATAATAATTTTCGGGAGAGCAGATCTTTACATAATTACATTATTTAGTTCAATTAGTGATTAGTAGTTGTAGCGAATTCCGATTCCAAACAAACGGTAATATAATCTCCAACCACATCATCACTTACCGACTAGTAGTCTAAGATAGCCAATCATTTTTAGTATAATATGTAAAATTTACAAGTTCAGGTTTATTGCCGGCAAACGTTTACTTTTGTATTAATTACTTAGTTGTTTTATAAACTATTATAGCTAGACAACTCTTGTGTTGTACCTAATGGTAATGGTCACGTTTGTCTGTATCTGAAACAGTAGGTACCATAGCTTGTTACAAAAATATGCTACTCTACAATATAATCGTTTATCATTAGAAAATACTCAAATCTTTTACAAGAAAACACAACGTGCAATCATTTCGGCGATATAACATTACTGCCGGTGATTATGCTACGTCACACGCGTCGGAAGCTCGGCCGACACTGAGCAAAAGTTGCCCTAGAGCAAGGCTGATTACTTTCATATGACACTTGACATTGCTTTTTCACTACCTAATATTGTTATAGCATGCTAAATAATAATAAAACAATTATTTGACCGCGGTCAGTATAAAAGCTCCGGATGCAATGTTAATTGTATCAGTCAACCGATTCACGGTTTGAAGTGATCTTGTGTTTCGTCGAATCTCAACACAGACCACGTTCAAAATGAATACGCTGGTGGTGTTGTTCGCTCTTGCCTCCGTGGCTTGTGGATCCCTGGTGCAGGTGGCCCAGCCCCCGCACCACCCTGCCATTGTGCTGGACCCCCATGGCCGTCCCCTGGACACCGCCGAGGTCATAAACGCCCGCGCCGTGCACCTGCAGGCTAAGGCTCTGGAAGGACACTATGCTCCCCTTGCGCACGCCGCTGTCGTCGCTCCCCTCGCTCACTCCGTGGTTGCTGCTCCTCTCGCACACTCCGTGTACGCCCCAGCCAGCGCTGTTTCTCACCAATCCCGCGTTGATGTCCGTACCAGCCCCGCCATCGTAAGCCACGCTGTTGCTGCGCCCGTGCTTGCTCACTCCGCGTACGCTTCTCCTCTGCTGGGTCACTCTGCTCTTGGATACGCTCACGGACATCTGTTGAAGAAGCGTTCCCTGGGACACCTCGCATACAGCGCCCCCATCTACGCTGCTCCCTCCGCCGTATCTCACCAGTCTCGCGTGGATGTGATCTCTGAGCCCGCTGTTGTGTCCCACGCCGTGTCCGCTCCCATCCTCGCTCACGCCGCTCCCGTGTACGCGCATGCCGCTCCCGTCGTCGCTGCCGTCGCGCCCGCCGCCATTTCCCATCAGTCTCGTGTCGATGTCCGCACCAGCCCCGCCATCGTGAGCCACTCTGTGGCCGCCCCAGTGTTGGCACATGCTGCTTACTCTCCCCTAGCACACTCCGTGTATGCCTCTCCTTTGTTGGCTCACTCTACCCTCTCCCATGGACACCTGCTGAAGAAGCGCTCCCTGGGACACATCGCATACAGCGCCCCTATCTACGCTGCTCCCTCCGCCGTGTCTCACCAGTCTCGCGTGGATGTGATCTCTGAGCCTGCCGTAGTATCCCATGCCGTGGCCGCTCCCGTGTACGCGCACGCCGCTCCCGTCATCGCTGCCGTCGCTCCCGTCGCCGTCTCCCACCAGTCGCGTGTCGATGTCCGCACCAGCCCCGCTGTGGTCTCTCATAGCGTTTACGCTGCTGCTCCCGTGGCGCATTCATCTTTCTGGAGCTCACCTCTCTCGCACCTCGCCCACGCCGCTCACTGGTAAATCGAAAAACAGATTCGACGAACAACGAAAATTATTGTAGTTTTCGTTTTAATAGTGTAAAGTATTAAAATGAATAGACAAATAAAATAATTTATACCTCATGTACATTCTTTTATTTTTTCAATTACAATACAACTTTCCTATATATTCAATAGGTTGCAACAAGCTATGCATTCATAAGTAAATGATTAAATCTAATATATTTACGAGTATATACGATAAGATGTAGCGATAAGACCGCCCATTGTACTACCATAGAATATTAGTCTTAATAAGTGTTTTTACTTCTACTTTGGTAAACAATAAGGAATTATTGTATTGTATTGTAAATCCAATAAAGTGATCGTCATGTTATATTATAGCAGCATTATAAAATTCAATATATGTCTCAGAAATTTCATTTAATCTTGGAAAATTTTACACTAATTGCTCGGACGACTCAGTTCCAAGCTTTCTTTAAACTTGTAATATTATCTAAAGTAAAATAAAAAAAATTACAGAATTTTAATGATTATGTATAATGAAGAACTGAACTTCTGAGCGACAAGTCAAGTTACTTGTCGACAAAATTACAACGAAGGGCAAAATGAGATCTGCGATTGGGGCTTGAACTTACGACACGATCGATTACTTGAACTGATATATTACAGAGGGGATTGGTGAGATTTTCGCAAAAAAAAACTCAAGCGCCAACTACAACCCGTTGTTAATTTTTTGCAAATATGGGGGACGTTTTCAATTGGTACGATTTTTATTATGATTCATTGTCATGTCGGTCAGAGCATATCCCGACTACGGTGGTAGTGACGCGGGTTAGAATCCTGCACTAACTTTTCCTCTCATAAATTAATTAATAATAATCATCAACCAATTTTATTCGCAGAGCATGTGGAAAAATAAAAATATTAAATACCTAGATAACTTGGTAGTTGCAAGTTTTGTCGATGGTGACCTATTGTAGATAAATAAAAATCGATCGATGAACAGTAAGTTAAAAAAAGGTAATAAGGTATCACAAAATTTATTTTTAATTTGGCACGATAGCCAATACAATGTAAGTACCTATAATAAAATTAAAAATTAAAATGAACAAATGGATACACATCAAAATCAAACCTATATTAGGTCTCCAGGTAACAAACTAATAGTCTATTGCGACACACTAAGCTACTGGTTTGTGAGACCTAGTGTTTCTGAAAACCCTTACTTGTGTACATAGTTCGGCGTAACATATATAGCTACTGCAGTTTTTCGTTTAAATGGCATAAAAACATTTCATGTAGGTCTGTGATGTGCTACAAAAAAATATATGCTGAAATGATTCCAATTTGATATTGGCTCCGCAGCACACCGTTGGGTGTATGGCGACAGATTTTCTTCTTAAGGGTGGTAGCTTTCCAGGTGTACATTCGCGAAATGCCCTTCCACAATGTGGTGAAGCTCAAGCCAGCGGCGGTGGGTATCGAATCGAGGACCTGCGGCACGGCAGTTCATAGCTATTGCCGCTCGACTATCATTCCTTCAATATGCATCGACTTGAGAAACTTTAAATAAGTAGAAAATTAATATGGACGCAAGAAAACATCCAATATAAATTGTGCTGTCAACTGTGTTGTCTGTCTGTCTGTCCGTCCGTATGTATGTATAACGAAATGACTAATGAACCTGAAACAATATTTGGTATGTAACGGGAATATTGGATCAGAAGTTCAATTAAATTATTTTTCAGGGCGCGTATATAATAAGACAAGTAAGCTGTAATACATAACTATTTTGAAATCTAGCATGTAGAATACCATCGTATCAGCGACCTCATTGAGTGGAATACAAATATATTTTTTTATCTTGATATAAATATGTAAGGGTTAAAAGATAGTTTTATTATTTTTGTTGCCGCAAAACCTAAACTCACAAGACCTAAATTAGAAATCTGAAATTTCGGTACATTTTGTGCCATAACCTCTATTTTACCAACAGATGTAGATATATATATATATTTTTGAAATGAAATTCTCGTGAGTTTCACACATATTTAAATATTATAAATAAAACCGGCAAAAACACTCACGTTGGGGATCGAATACGTCGACCCGGGTTTCGAGTATATCAGATACTCATCATCAGGGCAAGTGCACAGCTGCGTCTGCGAGCTCCCGACGGGCACTGCGGCGCGCGGCCCGCGCGGCTCGGCGCGATATCGGCGCCGGCGGTAGCGGGGAGCTGGGTGGGGGCGGAGCGAGCCCAGCGCTGCTGGTGCTAGGTGACGAGCTCCTAGCGTGCCCGGCGGAAGACGGTGGGCCTATTTCGTCGTCTGTGATCGCATCATCATCATCCGCACACGTACCGTGACAAACAGTACTGACCGTGTCGCATTCTAGACTGCCTAACATCTTCTGCGTTGAGGTGACATTAAGGGTAGGAATCCAGGCTGGTGGTAGCGTCCAACCCCCATCTCTGTTGAAATTAGGATGTCTGTTGATTTCTATAGCCTCACGTATTTTACGAGGTACATAAAACTTTTCTCTGGCTAATACGGAGGCTTTATCAAAACGAATATAATGATTGGAGTCCAAGAGATGAGCGTGTTCTGCGAGTGCTGATTTAGTAATGTCCATATTCTTAATACTCCTAATATGCTCGGTCAGTCTAGTAGCGATGTTGCGTCGAGTCTCTCCTACATAACTCTTGCCACAGTCACATGGTACTTTATATACGCCCGGTACGTTAAGGAGGTCTTTGTCCTTCGGTGAACGCAGCATCTGTCTTATTTGACCGGGTGGACGGAAGAACGTTCTGATATCATATTTCCGTCGCAAGAGATATCCGATTTTGTCCGTTATTCCTCTTACAAAAGGAAGATAAGCAGGAGAACGTTCCACTCTAGTTGGTCGCTTACGTTCACTTCTCTTTGCCCAGCGACAACATTGTCGCCAACTGTATCCATTGTCCTCCAGTACTCCTCTCACGTGCTGGAGCTCTTTTTCTATAAATGGAGGGTCACATAGCCTAAGAGCTCGGTCCATCAATGCTCTTGGTACGGAGGACAAATGTGCAGGATGATGATGTGAGCTAGCATGAAGATATCGATCCGTGTGTGTCGGTTTTCGATGAATCGTGTGCGTCAGACTGTTGTCTGGCATCCGGATAACACGCACATCTAAGAACGGCAATACCCCTTCCTTTTCTTCTTCCACGGTGATGCTGATCTTATGATGTAAATTATTGAGGTGATCCGTAAAACCAGATAATCCATCTTTGTCTATAATTGCGAAGATGTCATCTACATACCTCCACCAATAGCGCGGTTTTACGAGTGCGGTGCTTAGGGCCAGGGATTCGTACCATTCCATAAAAATGTTAGCTACCACTGGAGCTATAGGTGAGCCCATCGCTACTCCATCCACCTGTAGGTAGAATTCTCCTCTCCACACGAAGTATCCGCTCTTCAAACATAACGTTATCCACTCAATGTACTCAGTAGGTAAGGGTGAGTTCTGTATCATACAGCTTATCATTTGTATAGTTTCGTCTACTGGTACACTAGTGAACAAAGAAGTTACGTCGAAACTCACCATGACTTCGGTGGGTTGGATTCGCACATCTTCCAACAGTTGAACGAAATGCGTTGAATCTTTCACAAAGCTATTGCTCTGACCTGTGAACCTTAGCAGGACAGAAGCTAGGTATTTTGACAGCTTGTATGTCGGCGAATCTATTTGACTGACTATAGGGCGTAATGGCCAGTTTGGCTTATGTATTTTAGGTAGGCCGTAGATTTTTGGTGGTGTTGGGTTGTGTGGACGCAGACGTGCTAACAAATCTATATCCGCATTATTGCGTAACAAGTTCACTACTTTCGTGGTAACTCTGGCTGTAGGATTATAGTTCACCTTCTTGTATATAGTGTTGTCACTCACCATTTGCGAGATCTTGTGTTCGTACGCCTCCGTATCTTCGGGTGTCTTCTTAGGTGCTGGTGCGTAGTTAAGTCCTCGGGAAAGAACATTACATGCATTATCTAAGCGGCATGTTTAACTTGTCAACATGCCGCTTAGATGATAATGCATGTAATGTTCTTTCCCGAGGACTTAACTACGCACCAGCACCTAAGAAGATTCCTGTTGAGAACATTATTACTAGTATTGAGGACACGATCGTACGTAATAAAATCCCATACAATGACGCGGAATGTATGAGGCAGGATATCTCGTCCTTATTACGTAGATCTAAACCACCTAAAAGTAATGTTACGAAAGGTGAGTTCGCAGCATTGCACGATCTGCGTAATAATACCGAAATTTTAGTGCTACCAGCCGACAAAGGGAACGCAACAGTAGTTGTCGATACGGAGGCGTACGAACACAAGATCTCGCAAATGGTGAGTGACAACACTATATACAAGAAGGTGAACTATAATCCTACAGCCAGAGTTACCACGAAAGTAGTGAACTTGTTACGCAATAATGCGGATATAGATTTGTTAGCACGTCTGCGTCCACACAACCCAACACCACCAAAAATCTACGGCCTACCTAAAATACATAAGCCAAACTGGCCATTACGCCCTATAGTCAGTCAAATAGATTCGCCGACATACAAGCTGTCAAAATACCTAGCTTCTGTCCTGCTAAGGTTCACAGGTCAGAGCAATAGCTTTGTGAAAGATTCAACGCATTTCGTTCAACTGTTGGAAGATGTGCGAATCCAACCCACCGAAGTCATGGTGAGTTTCGACGTAACTTCTTTGTTCACTAGTGTACCAGTAGACGAAACTATACAAATGATAAGCTGTATGATACAGAACTCACCCTTACCTACTGAGTACATTGAGTGGATAACGTTATGTTTGAAGAGCGGATACTTCGTGTGGAGAGGAGAATTCTACCTACAGGTGGATGGAGTAGCGATGGGCTCACCTATAGCTCCAGTGGTAGCTAACATTTTTATGGAATGGTACGAATCCCTGGCCCTAAGCACCGCACTCGTAAAACCGCGCTATTGGTGGAGGTATGTAGATGACATCTTCGCAATTATAGACAAAGATGGATTATCTGGTTTTACGGATCACCTCAATAATTTACATCATAAGATCAGCATCACCGTGGAAGAAGAAAAGGAAGGGGTATTGCCGTTCTTAGATGTGCGTGTTATCCGGATGCCAGACAACAGTCTGACGCACACGATTCATCGAAAACCGACACACACGGATCGATATCTTCATGCTAGCTCACATCATCATCCTGCACATTTGTCCTCCGTACCAAGAGCATTGATGGACCGAGCTCTTAGGCTATGTGACCCTCCATTTATAGAAAAAGAGCTCCAGCACGTGAGAGGAGTACTGGAGGACAATGGATACAGTTGGCGACAATGTTGTCGCTGGGCAAAGAGAAGTGAACGTAAGCGACCAACTAGAGTGGAACGTTCTCCTGCTTATCTTCCTTTTGTAAGAGGAATAACGGACAAAATCGGATATCTCTTGCGACGGAAATATGATATCAGAACGTTCTTCCGTCCACCCGGTCAAATAAGACAGATGCTGCGTTCACCGAAGGACAAAGACCTCCTTAACGTACCGGGCGTATATAAAGTACCATGTGACTGTGGCAAGAGTTATGTAGGAGAGACTCGACGCAACATCGCTACTAGACTGACCGAGCATATTAGGAGTATTAAGAATATGGACATTACTAAATCAGCACTCGCAGAACACGCTCATCTCTTGGACTCCAATCATTATATTCGTTTTGATAAAGCCTCCGTATTAGCCAGAGAAAAGTTTTATGTACCTCGTAAAATACGTGAGGCTATAGAAATCAACAGACATCCTAATTTCAACAGAGATGGGGGTTGGACGCTACCACCAGCCTGGATTCCTACCCTTAATGTCACCTCAACGCAGAAGATGTTAGGCAGTCTAGAATGCGACACGGTCAGTACTGTTTGTCACGGTACGTGTGCGGATGATGATGATGCGATCACAGACGACGAAATAGGCCCACCGTCTTCCGCCGGGCACGCTAGGAGCTCGTCACCTAGCACCAGCAGCGCTGGGCTCGCTCCGCCCCCACCCAGCTCCCCGCTACCGCCGGCGCCGATATCGCGCCGAGCCGCGCGGGCCGCGCGCCGCAGTGCCCGTCGGGAGCTCGCAGACGCAGCTGTGCACTCGCCCTGATGATGAGTATCTGATATACTCGAAACCCGGGTCGACGTATTCGATCCCCAACGTGAGTGTTTTTGCCGGTTTTATTTATAATATTTAAATATATATATATATATATATATATATATATATAATTATGATTAGGCTTGTATTGAAAATATTATCTTACTAGCTTCCGGCCGTGGCTCCGCCCGCGCGTATATCGGTTATCGCGCAAAAATATTAACCTCTTTTTGCGTAGTTGGATAAAAACTATCCTATGTCCTTTCCCGGGTCTCAAAATATTTCCATACCAAATTTAATTCATGTCGGTCCAGTTTTGGCGTGAAAGCGAGACAGAGTTACTTTTGCATTTATGTTATTATGCATAATACCTATATATACATAATACCTATAAGTATAGATTTATTTATGTTATTATGTTTTTATTTTATTATATTTGTAGAAAAATACTACAGTAAAATAGCAAAAAAATTAAGTTGTTAGTTTTACGGGTAATTATTTACAAAAATGGCGTTAAACATGAAACTGTACTTTTCATCTCCGAAACAGAATGAGTGAATCTGGACGTTCCCATTTAAACTTGCCGAGGTGTTAAACATCGATAACTGCAAAAACTTACCTTACTTTCAAGTAAAACTGAGTAGAAAACTGATATACAGTCACAGTGTGACTGGATATCAGTGTTCTACTCAGTACTAGTGACTCAAATCAAAGCTAAAGCTTTATCCGCCTTTTCGCATCCCCCCTGGGTGCCTGAGTATACGCACGTATTGTTCAATTGTGGTCTAGTATCCTGCTTTTCAGTTAGGCAATACACTTGTGTCTTTGGAATGCCCACGCGAAGGTATTAGATATGGCTCTAAACAAAACTTGACAAAAATAGGTTGTCTCAAATCTTACTCCCTGGAATATTTTGTATCCTGTGTCTTTAGCCGTCGCGGCGCCACGTTACGCTTGCTTGCGTAAAAAGCAAAAACAAGAACGTGACTAAAGATATCAACTGAGTACCTAAGAACCCCCTATAAGTGACCTATAGAGCTTTCTGTCCTTTATCTTTATCTATCTAAGATATCTATCCGAAATGCGCTTACCGCAAATTGTGACAGGCAAGTCCTAGTCAAAAGCAATTTACAAGAATCCAATAATGAAGAAAACTAATTCTTTATACGATTCAGAAGAATACTTCAATGCCTAAGACACCTGCTAATCGTAAAGATTACAACCCCTCTCGTCACCGGTGGCATTCAGAAAAAGATTTCCTATCAACTAATCACATTTGTGTAGTTCAATATAGAAAAGGTATATCAGTTACAATGTTGTGTGGGCTGCCCATAATTAAAATGTTTTGTTTGATATTATTTACATTTATTTCATAAATATTTTTGTTTATTTTTTTACATTACTTATTTATAAGTGTTTCTTAGGTGTTCGTCAGGTTCGATCTCTACCATCCATGGGCAAAGGGAGCAGCGTGGAGGAGTCCAGAGTGCGCCAGAGGAGCGGCATACACGCTGTGGGCAAGGGGAGCCGCAGCGTAGACGCTGTGAGAAACCACAGCGGGGCTGGTGCGTACATCAACGCGGGACTGGTGGGAGACGGCGGCGGGAGCGACAGCAGCGATGACGGGAGCGGCGTGTGCGTACACGGGAGCAGCGTGAGCGTACACGGGAGCGGCCACGGCGTGGGACACAACAGCGGGCTCAGAGATCACATCTACGCGAGACTGGTGAGATACGGCGGAGGGAGCAGCGTAGATGGGTGCGCTGTAGGCGAGGTGACCCAGGGAACGCTTCTTCAACAGGTGTCCGTGAGCGTATCCCAGAGCAGAGTGACCCAGCAGAGGAGAAGCGTACGCGGAGTGAGCAAGCACGGGCGCAGCAACAGCGTGGCTCACGATGGCGGGGCTGGTACGGACATCAACGCGGGATTGGTGAGAGACAGCGCTGGCCGGTGCGTACACGGAGTGAGCGAGAGGAGCGGCCACCACGGAGTGAGCGAGGGGAGCGACGACAGCGGCGTGCGCAAGGGGAGCATAGTGTCCTTCCAGAGCCTTAGCCTGCAGGTGCACGGCGCGGGCGTTGATGACCTCGGCGGTGTCCAGGGGACGGCCATGGGGGTCCAGCACGATGGCAGGGTGGTGCGGGGGCTGGGCCACCTGCACCAGGGATCCACAAGCCACGGAGGCAAGAGCGAACAACACCACCAGCGTATTCATTTTGAACGTGGTCTGTGTTTTTTTCTGACGAACTTAGATCACTTCAAACCGCACACGGTCGACTGATAAATTGGACTCGCCTCCTGCTATATTTATACTAACCGGACGTAATTAAAAGGTAAGGCGATTTCTGTGGGTAATATTCGTGAGTAGATAGAACAATGTCAGTTGTCAATAAAATGTTGGACGACCTCGGTGCGTGTGTGGCGGTCATAGCGAAAGAATTTCGTGGTCGCAGTATGTAGTGCGCAACGAGACGTCGGCAAAACTTGCGATGCTTACGAATGTAGATTTAGATACTATCAATTTATTAAGTTAGAGCTAACAAAGCGTTTAGGTAAATTATGTGCTAAGCTAATTAAGTAAATACCTGATCATTTAATATCCTTGTTTTCGTATTTATATACGCAATTACTTATTGCGGAATTAATATGACCCAATTTACTTATGTACCTACGTATGGTAAAAAAAAGAACATACATATTACGTTTTATAACATGTACTCGTCACTTTGCCCCGTGTAGAATTGGTTACATAGAAGTATTAGGAAGAGTCCCTTTTACTGTATCAGGCAGATCGTCCACTGCTGAACACAGCTTCTCCCATTAAGGCGGGTTGCCATAATCTCCTCGCTTGGCAGGCGTCTTGAGTATCGCAGTTTAAGATATCAGTTTCTCAGGAGGCGCTGCTGGCCATTTTTCGGTATTTTACTATTAGTCGTCTCCTAAGACACCCACAGGTAGCAATGGGGGGGATGACATTCTAGCCGGGCACCCCACAAGTCCCTTTTACTGAGGTTATGTTGTGCTTCTTCAGGAACCACTAAAAAAACCGTGATATCCCAGGTCACTCTCCCGACCTCCGACTATCTCTATTAAATGTTTAATAGAGATAGTCGGAGGTCGGGAGAGTCACGTTCTTGAGATGAAACTACGTTGCTGTTGAAAAAGATAGACAAACGAAAGAATACGATCTACGTAACAGACACTTTCGCATTTAAAATGTGATATAAAAAAGGGCTACGAACAAATGACAAATTTATTTATTTGAAAATATTTGAACGGTCCTAAATTCTATTAATTAAACGTCATAAAAGGCGACTTATGGTGAGAATAAACGCCACCAGCTGCATGACACTATTTACGTCATTGTTAATAGTTAATACCTAATTTGCAACAGCACACTATTAACAATGACGTAAATAGTGTGCTGTTGCAAATAAGGCAAAATTATATTAAGGCCTCTAACCGAAGGATAACGGTACTATATATCAACAGGATGTATACCAAAAGGGGTTGTCAAAAGTAAACACTCATAAATCCGATCTTAGCTCCTGCTTTGTGTTTTTAGTGATTTGAAAAAATATAATTTATATTTCTCATACTTGGAAGTATACTTGAAGTTACCTGATCAAAGGGATGTAACAGTACTTTAAAAACCTAGTTTACGTCACAGTGGAAAGTGATTTTCCCTACTGCCAAAAATTTGGCTTGAATCGATTTTTGGCTAAATTATACTTGCATAGATCTTTTATACACTCTATCAAATTGCAGTATAAAATTGTAATACAAAATTATATTATTAAGCATTTTATACTTGTAACATGCCTTTATACTTATCATTAACTACTGATTAAATTATTATTTAATTTTTGTAATATTGTAAGTTTAACTGAACAGGTTTTATTAACTTCCCTCATATTAGAAATGAAAGTGGCAGTTTTGATATTCTTTCAATGTTCAGAAGCTTAATTTCAATTTTTTCATATTTTCAACTAAATATCTGCATTATTACGTTTTCAACAATCCACATGATCGTATCCGCCATGTATAAAGTCGATCTAGACTGGATGTAGTTTTAGTCTCAAATGGCACGTTGTAAATCTGTCAAACAGAATTTCAAAAGATCCGGGTTGCATTCTAGCACATTTTCGAGCCTGACGCCATACAAATAGCTTTTATAGTTTGTCATTTGTAAGTGATCGCTTCGCCCTCGCATCAATTGATCAATTGCGATTTTTTTAATATGCTTTTGAACCAGGTATCCTGATGGGTTTAACCACTGCTATATATATATCTTTGACATTTTTGTATGTTAATGCCAACATGACCGTATTCGTCTGACAGGCACTGTAACGTGTTAAACAATCTACTTGGGCAAATTTGGTATACAAGCATGGCAGTGCATGAGTAATTGACAATTCTGGCACTGCAAACATTATGGTGTAATTAAACTGAATGAACGTTGAACGTTTCATTGGATAAAGATAATGTGCGTTGTTGTGCGATATGTTTTAAAATAAAGTAAACAATGTGTTGGTAAGGCACGGTGTTTACTGCATAAATATATTCTATACGTGACAACCTATAATTGGCTTTCTGTTACTATTAGTGTTATATTTATAAGTTACTTCAGCTGTTGGTTTTCCCTGATATACATAAATAGATCGTATTTAAATTGAAAGTATATTTCAAATAACTAGTCATAGCTTTTAAATATATAGCTAGAATGATAGCTATATAACTCTCAAGTAGAAAATCTGTTGTCTAGCACCCATCAGTGTGTTCCAGCAGCAGTTCTAAAGAGCCAGTAAAATTACAGGCAGATTAGACTAAACAGCTCTAAGTCTCAAGATGACGGGCACAGTGCAATTCATCATTTGTGACTAAATGCATCTGTTATAGGAAGAGGTTAGTCCGCCTTACATCAGGTGGGTGGCTTGTTCTGTCACAATAACATAAAAAAACATTACATTTATTTCATTAAGAAGTCTTCCAGAAATCTTTTAAATAGTTATTAGCTATTTTCCTGTGTTTCAACCAGAAGCATTCCAGAACTTTTTACACGTAATAGGTAGATTTAATTCGTCAAGTTACGATTTTTTCATCGAAAAGATCTAAAGTAATTTTATTTAGGTACATTCCAATATACATCCAATAAACTATGCAGCAATGTACAAATTTCCATGTAATATGAATATTGATTTTGGTTCTGTGCACGCGCTATACCTAAGGCTGCGTTCAGTCAACCGAAGCAGTGTACAAGACCACAAGGAGTTATTAATTACGATTACGCCATAGTTCCGTGTTCTTAAACAGTAAATACGATGGATAAAGACGCAATCAGTCATGTGTACTATCAATTAAGAAAACACAAACCATTTGTAAGAAGAAAGTTATGGGCTTGCTTCATATCAATTAGGAGCTTGTTAGGGAAAATAAAACAAACAATGAATTAAATAAAATTCAATCACTTTGTGCGCTGCCCGTGGGCGCAAAGACCTGTTGTTTGTCCAAAATACAAGTAAAATTAGATATTAAAATACTTTTTACATGGATGCAAATGTCCAATTATTATTTTTTTCACATTGATTTGTGAATTATTGGTCAATCAGCACGGATTTATAGCAAAAATTTCAGTACCTACTAACTTTGTACATACCATTTTGTTTCTGAATCCATATAATGATCCTTTGAAGAAGAGTTCACCTTCACAGCAACCTAATCAGGAAATCACCCCCTTAATGTTTATTGCTGTGACGATGAAAAACGAATCGATGGTATTGGAAGATTTTTAGTATCATTAACTGAAATCATCCATCCCAATAGGATGGTTACTAACTTAAGGACAAATTAGAGTCATGCGCCATATGTCATGTTGGCTTAACGGTTTGAGTATACCCCGGCGGTAGGTGTGGATGGCGCGGGTTTAAATTCCGCATGTGACTATAATTTTTGCTCGTTGTAATTTCGTAATCATTAACTGAATATTTTTTTCGTCATGCTATACGCCGAAGAATTATCATTAATAAATAAAGCTATTAATCACACAAAAATACACTCGAGAGCAATGAATCCGGGTCACTTAAAGAATGTTAAAAATCTCGGAAACTAAAAATGATAGGTTAATGCAATAAATTGTATTTAATAGACAATGTAATACTCCTTAAATGAAAGTAAAAAAAATATGAGTCACCATACATTTTATTAACACAAAATTACATAAAGAAAAAAACTGCTGATCTCTCCTTAAAACAAAAATAGGAAACATGAAATTTTTGAACTTTATTACGATTTTCTTGAATTTTAATACTTTGTATTGCCTCCTCGTGCTTCCATTACTGCGTTTACGCGGTTTGGCATGCTGTACACCAAGTTCCTTATACGATTTTGGGGAATATTCTCCCATTCCTCTGTGAGAGCAATTTTGAGCTCACGAAGCGTGATTGGGGGAGGGTTTCGTTGTTTTACGCATCTGCCTAGCTCGTCCCAAGCATGCTCGATCGGGTTGATATCCGGGCTGCGCGCTGGCCACTCCATACGAGTAATGTTCATCTCTTGAAGGTAGTCATTCACAATCCTACCTGTATGAGGTCATGACAATGCTGTCATGCATAAATATAGCATCCTCACCTAAATTGACCATAAATGGACCAACGTGATCATTGAGGATTTCTTCCACATATCTTACGCTAGTTAAAGAGCCGTTTTCTATGATCACCAGCTCTGTGCGACTTTCAGAAGAAATTCCGGCCCACACAAGTACAGACCCACCACCGTAGGCTACTTTTTCTTCGATGCATGCTTGCTTGAATCTTTCCCCTGGTCTTCGATACACTCTGTGTCTTCCATCGTGCTTGTAGAGCATAAATTTTGATTCGTCGGAGAACATAACTTTTGACCAATCTTCAATACTCCAATTTACGTGGCTCTGGGCATATCTTAGTCTCGAAATACGATGCCCACGCTCCAGTTTAGGGCCGTTTGCAGGTCTAAGGGGTTTTAAGTTAGATTCAGCAAGCCGACGTCTTACTGTCCATGCACTTGGGTTACTTCCTCCGAGGCGTCGAAACTGATTGGTGAGTTCAGTTCCGGTGAGAAAGCGATTTCGAAGCATGGTGTTCACCAAGTATCGGTCTTCTCGTGCTGTGGTACACCTGGTTCTGCCCGTTCCTGGTCTGCGTAGGTTAGAACCAGTTTCTTCGTAACGTCGGAGAACTCTTTGTACTGTTGACAGCGACACATGCATTGGTGCATTCTTCAGGCGTAAGCGACATAATTTCAGCTTGAATAATGAATATAGAGCACTATCAACATGGTTTATGTACCCACATAAATGACAGATTACAAACAAAAGCAAAACCAAATGCTGTAATTTCGTAGTTCCATCTTCGAAAGTGGCCCTTTTTCAAATTTGATTTTTTTATGATATAACTTTACAATAACTAAGAAGTTTTAATACCTTCATTTAAGGAGTATTACATTGTCTATTAAATACAATTTATTGCATTAACCTAGCATTTTTAGTTTCCGAGATTTTTAGGATTCTTTAAGTGACCCGGATTCATTGCTCTCGAGTGTAGATAGCTCTATATTGAAATAAAATATTCTAAATTCTAATTTTAAATAATTGCTCACTAGAGTGAAAATGATTTGCTCGTGCTGAGCTCTTAACTACAGTTGCATATCAGAAGATCCGGCAGATCTTTACTTCAAGCCCACGCAAAGGTATTACATATGGCTCTAAACAAAACTTGACAAAAATAGGTTGTCTCAAATACTACAAATAGTACTCCCTGGAATATTTTGTATCCTGTGTCTTTTGCCGTCGCAGCGCCACGTTAAGCTTGCTTGCGTAAAAAGCAAAAACAAGAACGTGACTACAGATATCAACTGAGTATCTAAGAACCCCCTATAAGTAACCTATAGAACTTTCTGTCCTATATCTTTATCTATCTAAGATAGCTATCCGAAATGAGCTTACCGCAAATTGTGGCAGGCAAGTCCTAGTCAAATGCAATTTTACAAGAAACCAATAATGAAGAAAACTAGTTCTTTATACGATTCAGAAGAATACTTCAATGCCTAAGACACCTGCTAATCGTAAAGATTACAACCCCTTTCGTCACCGGTGGCATTCAGAAAAAGATTTCCTATCAACTAATCACATTTGTGTAGTTCAATATAGAAAAGGTATATCAGTTACAATGTTGTGTGGGCTGCCCATAATTAAAATGTTTTGTTTGATATTATTTACATTTATTTTATAAATATTTTTGTTTATTTTTTTACATTACTTATTTATAAGTGTTTCTTAGGTGTTCGTCAGGTTCGTTCTTTACCATCCATGGGCAAGGGGAGCAGCGTGGAGGAGTCCAGAGTGCGCCAGAGGAGCGGCATACACGCTGTGGGCAAGGGGAGCCGCAGCGTAGACGCTGTGAGAAACCACAGCGGGGCTGGTGCGTACATCAACGCGGGACTGGTGGGAGACGGCGGCGGGAGCGACAGCAGCGATGACGGGAGCGGCGTGTGCGTACACGGGAGCAGCGTGAGCGTACACGGGAGCGGCCACGGCGTGGGACACAACAGCGGGCTCAGAGATCACATCTACGCGAGACTGGTGAGATACGGCAGAGGGAGCAGCGTAGATGGGTGCGCTGTAGGCGAGGTGACCCAGGGAACGCTTCTTCAACAGGTGTCCGTGAGCGTATCCCAGAGCAGAGTGACCCAGCAGAGGAGAAGCGTACGCGGAGTGAGCAAGCACGGGCGCAGCAACAGCGTGGCTCACGATGGCGGGGCTGGTACGGACATCAACGCGGGATTGGTGAGAGACAGCGCTGGCCGGTGCGTACACGGAGTGAGCGAGAGGAGCGGCCACCACGGAGTGAGCGAGGGGAGCGACGACAGCGGCGTGCGCAAGGGGAGCATAGTGTCCTTCCAGAGCCTTAGCCTGCAGGTGCACGGCGCGGGCGTTGATGACCTCGGCGGTGTCCAGGGGACGGCCATGGGGGTCCAGCACGATGGCAGGGTGGTGCGGGGGCTGGGCCACCTGCACCAGGGATCCACAAGCCACGGAGGCAAGAGCGAACAACACCACCAGCGTATTCATTTTGAACGTGGTCTGTGTTTTTTTCTGACGAACTTAGATCACTTCAAACCGCACACGGTCGACTGATAAATTGGACTCGCCTCCTGCTATATTTATACTGACCGGACGTAATTAAAAGGTAAGGCGATTTCTGTGGGTAATATTCGTGAGTAGATAGAACAATGTCAGTTGTCAACAAAATGTTGGACGACCTCGGTGCGTGTGTGGCGGTCATAGCGAAAGAATTTCGTGGTCGCAGTATGTAGTGCGCAACGAGACGTCGGCAAAACTTGCGATGCTTACGAATGTAGATTTAGATACTATCAATTTATTAAGTTAGAGCTAACAAAGCGTTTAGGTAAATTATGTGCTAAGCTAATTAAGTAAATACCTGATCATTTAATATCCTTGTTTTCGTATTTATATACGCAATTACTTACTGCGGAATTAATATGACCCAATTTACTTATGTCCCTACGTATGGTAAAAAAAATGAACATACATATTACGTTTTATAACATGTACCTGTCAGTTTGTCCCGTGCAGAATTGGTTACATAGAAGTATTAGGAAGAGTCCCTCTTACTGTATCAGGCAGATTGTCCACTGCTGAACACAGCCTCTCCCATTAAGGCGGGTTGCCATAATCTCCATACTTAGCAGGCATCTTGAGGATCGCAGTTTAAGATATCAGTTCCTCAGGAGGCGCTGCTGGCCATTTTTCGGTATTTTACTATTAGTCGTCTCCTAAGACACCCACAGGTAGAAATGGGGGGATGACATTCTAGCCGGGCACCCCACAAGTCCCTTTTACTGAGGTTATGTTGTGCTTCTTCAGGAACCACTAAAAAAACCGTGATATCCCAGGTCACTCTCCCGACCTCCGACTATCTCTATTAAAAATATCACGTTCTTGAGATGAATCTACGTTGCTGCGAAAATGATAGACAAACGAAAGGATACGATCTACGTAACAGACAGACATCTAATTAATAGAAACTAGAACAATTCAAATATTTTTAAACAAATGACAGGTTTATTACTGCCCTTTTTATCAAAAAGGGCTACGAACAAATGACAGGTTTATTTGTTTAAAAATATTTGAATTGTTCTAGTTTCTATTAATTAGATGTCGTAAAAGGCGACTTAGGGAGACAATATATACGCAACGAGCTGCATGACACTATTTACATCATTGTTAATAGTGTGCTGTTACAAATTAGGCAAAATTATCTTAAGGCTTCTAACCGAAAGATAACGGTACTATATATCAACAGGATGTATACCAAAAGGGGTTGACTAAAGTAAACACTCGTAAATCCGGTCTTGGGTCCTGCTTTGTTTTTTTAGTCATTTAAAAAATTATAATTTATATTTCTCATACTTGGAAGTACACTTGAAGTAACCTGATCAAAGGGATGTAACAGTACTTTAAAAACCTACTTTTCGTCACAGTGGAAAGTGATTTTCCCTACTGCCGAAAATTTGGCTTGCATAGATTTTTGCCTAGATTATACTTGCATAAATGTCCCAATTTTTTTACGCTCCATCAAATTGCTGTGTAAAATTGTAATACACAATTTATTATCAAGCATTTTATACTTGTAACATGCCTTTATACTTATCATTAACTTCTGATTAAATTATTATTTAATTTATGTAATATTGTAAGTTTAACTCAACAGGTTTTATTAACTTCCTTTATATTAGAAATGAAAAGTGGCAGTTTTAATATGCTTTCAATGTTCAGAAGCTTAATTTAAATATTTTCATATTTTCAACTAAATATCTGCATTATTACGTTTTGTTACGAGTTGGACTATAGCAAGATAATAGCAATCAAATTATACACAATCCACGTGGTCGTATCCACCATGTATTAAGTCGATCTAGCCTGGATGTAGTTTTAGTCTCAAACTGCACTTTGTAAATCTGTCAAACAAAATTTAAAAATATCCGGGTTGCATTCTAGCACATTTTCGAGTCTGACGCCTTACAAATAGCTCTTATATTTTGTCATTTGTAACTGATCGCTTCGCCCTCGCATCAATTGATCAATTGCGATTTTTTTAATATGCTTTTGAACCAGATATCCTGATGGGTTTAACCACTTTGCTATATATATCTTTGACATTTTTGTATGTTAATGCCAACATGACCGTATTCGTCTGACAGACACTGTAACGTGTTAAACAATCTACTTGGGCAAATTTGGTATACAAGCATGGCAGTGCATGAGTAATCGACAATTCTGGCACTGCAAACATTATGGTGTACTTATACTGAAAGAACGTTGAAAGTTTTAAATTTGCCGGCTCCGTAATCTGCACATTCGTTGGATAAAGATAATGCGCGTTGTTGTGCGATATGTTTTAAAATAAAGTAAACAATATGTTGGTAAGGCTCGATGTTTATTATATAAATCGTATTCAAATTGAAAGTATACTTTAAATACCTTGCTATATAGCTATCACTCTCAAGTAGAAAATCTGTTGTCTGGCACCTAACAATGTATTCAAGTAGCCGTCCTTGAGAGCCAGTAAAATTAAAACAGACACATGAGACTAAACAACTGAAGTCTCAAGGTGACGGGCACAGTGCAATTCATCATTTGTGACTAAATGCATCTGTTATAGGAACAGGTTAGTCCGCCTTACATCAAGTGGGCCTGGTGCTTGTTCTGTCACAATAACATAAAAAAATATATTCCATTAGATGTCTCTATTAAGAGGTCTCCCTGAAATCGTATAAGAAGTAATTAGCAATTTTCTGGATTTTAACTAGAAAGACTTTTTGCCCGTAATAGGTAGATTTAATTCGTCAAGTTACGAATTTTTCATCGAAAAGCTCTAAAGTAATTTTGTTTACATTCCAATATATATCCAATAAACTATGCAGCAAAGTACAAATTTCCATGTAATATGAATATTGATTTTGGTTCTGTGCACGCGCTACCTAAGGCTGCGTTCAGTCAACCGAAGCAGTGTACAAGACCACAAGGAGTTATTCATTACGATTACGCCATAGTTCCGTGTTCTTAAACAGTAAATACGATGGATAAAGACGCAATCCGTCGTGTGTACTATCAATCCAGCAAAAACAAACAAAGTATAAGGTAATGGGGTTGATTCATATCAATTAGTAGCATGTAACGGAAAAAAATCAGTACTAATATTATAAATGCGAAAGTAACTCTGTCTGTCTGTCTGTCTGTCTGTCTGTCTGTCTGTCTGTCTGTTACGCTTTCACGCCAAAACTACTGGACCGATTTGAATGAAATTTGGTATGGAGATAGTTTGAGACCCGGGAAAAAACATAGGATAGTTTTTATCCGACTGCGCAAAAAGAGGTTAATGTTTTCGCGCGATAACCGACATACGCGCGGGCGGAGCCGCGCCCGGAAAGCTAGTATTATATAAAGTTCAATCTCGATGCGCGCTGCACGTGGGTGCTATGTTTAGTTTATTAATTTTACAAGAAATGTAGAGAGAATAATACTTTTCAAATGGATGCAATTATCCGATTAATTTTTTTTATCACACTGATTTTTGAGTTATTGGTAATATTTTTGCCAATGTTATATGTGAAATTTTTTCGAAATTACTATGAAACAGCTGCACTTCAGATTTTCTTTGCTTATTAATCAAGCAGTTAATAAAAACTATCACCCAGATTTATAGCCAAAATGTACTAACTTTGTATAAAACATATTACTTTCTGAATCCAAAAGTCAAGGCTTAGTGGTTTGAGCATACCCCGGCGGTAGGTGTGGATGGCGCGGGTTTGAATTCCGCACGTGACTATAATTATTCTTCTCATTGTAATTTCGTAATCATTAATTGAATATTTTTTTCGTCATGCTATACGCCGAAGACGTATCACTAATAAATGAAGCTACCTATTAATCACACAAAAACTGATAGCTTTGTATTTACATAAATATCCTCAATTCTAATTTTAAATCATTGCTCACTAGAGTGAACATGATTTGCTCGTGCTGAGCTCTTAACTACGGTTGCATATCAGAAGATCCGACAACCCTTTACTTCAAAGAAGATTCTGATTTAATAAAAAGTAAAAAAAAATAAAAAAATTGGTAAATTATTCTAAGAGAACACTTTCAATTGAGTCAGTCAACACCACCTGGTAGAAATACAAATGACCGAACTTTCCTCTAAAAAAACACCAGTTTGAAGTTCGCACCCTATCTCGCCGTATACATCTTAGTATATTTAGCTAGGTGTAAACGGACGTAGCAAATAAGTATTAAGTAGATCGATAAAGGATATGACTGTTTAAATCATTATTTTTTGCGTAATTATTTTTATACTTGAGAAAAATAAGAAGGTATGTATATGAACTGGAAATACGTAATACGCAGAATTAGAAGATATAATTCATTAAATTTAAATTAGGTATTTACTTAGAGGGTAACAAGATTTTAAATGGGCGTTATTAGTCCATGGCGGCTTCGTTAGTCGAGTGGCATAAAGCGTTGATGTTTTTTCTTTGGTTCTGGAGGTTTCGAGGTCCTGGGTTCGATTCCCGGGTCGTATAGTCATTGAGTTCATCGGTCTATGAAACTTTTAAAATTTCACATTCAAGAATTGTGCCAAGTATATGGGGATAGGCTAGTCCTCTATTACATAGAACAATAGCATTTTGGCGAAATGTGGTTGTTAGGACAGGCACTTGCATAATCATTTTTTAACCCTATTTCCACCTACTTAATTCTACCGGGCGGGTACAAATTGTTTTCTATCACACAGCAGCACAAAACATGACATGTATTGTTGTATGTCCACCGTCTAACAAACTCCTCCCCCCCAACAGAGGGGGGTTTGCCATAACCTTATGCTGGCGCCTTGGAGATCGCAGGTGCTGCTGCTCACCTTCTGGATTTTTTCCCTAGCCTCTTACGACTCCACAAGAAGATGAGCGTGCAAGTCTATCCCTGCACCCTACGGGTAAAGAACACAACAAAGAAACATACTCTATACAATAATTTTACTCTTATATACAATACCAAAGCTAACGAACACATCATGAGAAAAATAACATATGCCTTAGCTTCGGTATTATGGCCGCCTTCTTTACTCGCCTTGAGTCTCCAATATTACTCCTTATTTTAGTTATAAGTCATCATCATCAGGCAAAAACGTCCACTGTTGTACAAGGACCTTCCCTATAGAACGCATCTATGAACGGCTACTAGCCGCTTGTGTCCATCGGCTCCCCGCGGTGTCGACATCAGTACTATCAGTACTAATGTTATAAATGCGAAAGTAACTCTGTCTGTCTGTCTGTCTGTCTGTTACGCTTTCACGCCAAAACTACTGGACCGATTTGAATGAAATTTGGTATGGAGATAGTTTGAGACCCGGGAAAAAACATAGGATAGTTTTTATCCGACTGCGCAAAAAGAGGTTAATGTTTTCGCGCGATAACCGACATACCCGGAAAGCTAGTTATTAATAATACTCGTTATTAGTACTGATACAATTTATCAAACTAGCTAAATAGATAAAAATAATAAAAAATAAATAGAACCAACTGCCAACACAGAACTGTATGAAATAAATTGTGGAAGTCGGTACCACGCTGATTTAAAACACCGACATCACGTTAGCATGGTCCTACTTCTACAAGTTATTTCATATTTTTCAGTGTTAGAGTCCGTTCCATTTTATTTGTCAAAAAAAATTTTTTTTTGTTATAAATACCTATTACAAGATTTATAATTTATAAGACATTCACTCGCCTTAAATAATGTTCATCGTCGACAACAGCTAATAAATTAAATCATCCAGGTACCTAAGTGAATAGATTTGTCATTTAATTGACTATAACTTATTTTGATGAAGATGTGATAATCTCGAATGTATACCCTTTTTCATAAAAAAAGAATAATCAAAATCTGTTAAGTTAATTAAAACTATTTAAAAAAAAATTATACGTTACATGAAAAAAATATAAGCATCGAATTGAGAACCTCCTTTTTTGGAAGTCGGTTAAAAATTACAACGAAAGGAAACATTTCATAAGGGATAAAGATATCCGTGTTTCAACTGGAATCAGGGAACAAACATTTGACACTTGAACAATCATTATAAACGATGTAAAATTGCGCACCTTGGCCATATAAAATTATAACTTGTGCTATTACAAGGCCAGAGCAAATAGATTAGTACGCACCTAGCTACTTAAGCTGTCTACTTCGTTCTAGGCCAAACTATATATACCTCAAGTTAACTATATTTACTTAATGTTACTTTAATTAGACTTATACCGCAATAATACAATTACATTTTTTAAATATATTCAAGTATTACTTGTAAGTGAATTGAAGAGCTCGTAGCGAAGTTTGCTAAGCCGTTTTTCATCGAAAATCAAGTTAAGCAACGTCCGCCCCGGTCATGACTTGGATGGGTGACTGCTAGTGGGCACGTTGCGTCCGTCTCGATGGCAGTCGTTACAGCACGGTGGTAGGTAGGTTTTGCCCGCCTGGCTAGCTACCACCCTCAAGGAAAATTAGTTAAACACCTAACGGTGTGTTTCGGCAGCTGCCCTGAGAGCCGGTAATTCTAGGTTTGCCTGAACAACATCTTCGACCTCTTCATCACTTACCATCAGGTGAAATAGTGTGTAAAGGCTAGCTAACAGGAATAAAAAAAAGGAAATCGATTTAAATAAAATTTTAGATATAATTGTAGCCAGTTTTTAGACCCCGAAAGAGTCCAAAATTGGATAATGTTAGAAATCTGGATCTCGAGTAGTGTTTAATTATACTCAATTAATTAAAAAAAGTATGCCTATATGCCTTTTTTGAGATTGTGACGAACCAGGCACAAGGCTACTCCTGCCTATAACAGAAATGCACTGCACATATCATGAGCCATACTTAACAGTTGTAAATCTCATGTGCCTGTAAAACTATAATCAAAAAGTTGCTTCAACTTCACACTTTTTTTTATTGTGATTGTATTATGACGTAACTAGCTCGAGGCCCACCTGATGTTAAGCAGACTAACCTCTGCCTATAACAGATGCATTTCTTCACAATTCACGAATAACACTGCGCCCGTCATCTTGAGACATAGTTGTTAAGTCTCATGTGCCTGTAATTTCACTGGCTCTTAAGGACGCTGCCGCAAAACATCTTTAAATGCTTGACAGATTTTCTACTTGAGGGTGGTCGTTATCCAGGCGGGTATTCGCAAAATGCCCTTTCACAATGTGGTAAAGCTCAAGGCCGCGGCGGGATTTCAACCATGGACCTGCTGTGCGGCAGTTCCATAGCCAATGCCACCGAGCCATCACTGCTTCGAAATTTTTCGATTATTTTAAGCCTTTTTAAAAGAGCGGTCCAATGTTGAGGATCTATACGCTCTAAAATAACTGTCTGTCCCAAAATAGCAGACGATGAACATTAATTGAAGAAATCCTTCTCTCAACAGCTTTCTTATTCATCTGTAGTCTGTAGCTGCCAGCAGGTGGTTTTGCTTCTAAATAAATTGCAAGCACACCAAGAATTGATGACTACCAAATGCTAGATATCTAAGTTTTTGAAACATGAGGCTTGCCCATTGTTTTGGTTTTGCCTACTAAAGTAACACAGTACTAACTATAGGTACATGCGAATATACAAAAACTTGAGCGCGCCTCCGACCTGCACTTGGCTGGTTTTTAGTATGTCATGTTGTACTTTAGATATTGAAAATTGAAAAATACACGTTTCTTGTATAGGGACCCATCCTCTGTTATACTCGTAATTATTATTTGTTAGACAAATTGCCATTTTGTGAAAATGTCAACTGGCGACCTATAACCTTTACAAATTCCTAAAAGACTCGTTATCTTTATTCCAAAGTCCACCAGTGATAGACTTAGTTGGGGACAACAGGGTCTTTGATTTAAATTACTTAATTGACTTTTATTTTTTAATTCTAACATATAGATAGATAGATAGATAGAAAACTCTTTATTGTTACACCACTTTAGAAATATAAAAGTTTACACATTAAATTATAATAACATAGTGTTACAATGGGCGGCCTTATCACTAAAAGTGATCTCTACCAGGCAACCTTAGGATGGAGTTGAACGAATAAAACAATAGAGGCGGGTGTAGTCCAAATACATAATCAAATTTCATAAAAACATTTTTAAATAAAACGTATTTTAGTGTAATTTCTAAACAAATATATAAAAAAATAGCATACATATAGGTTTTTATAATAATTAAACAAATACAATTATAAACATATATACAATATATATAAAAATATAGTATATATTATAATATTATCTCATATATAGCATAGAAATTGACAAAAATATAGTGCAAAATTAATTGGACAAATAAAACCTTTTAACTTGATCCTTGAACATATTGAGAGTCGGTGCTTGTCTGATTGATACAGGAAGAGAATTCCACAAGCGGGCAGCCTGAATAGTGAAGGATTTGCTATAAAACGAACTCGTATGGGGATGGATTTCAAGTGTTAGATTTTCTGATGACCTTAACGTGTATGAAGAACAGTGAAGGAAATCGAAGCGTTCCTTGAGATAGCGCGGGGATGTAGGACTGAACAATATATTGTAAAGGAGACTGAGAATATGAGCATTCCGGCGAAAACGTATATTCAGCCAATTGAGCTTAGAACGAAACTGAGATACGTGATCATATTTGCGTAAACCAAATATGAATCTAATGCAAAAATTTTGAAGACGCTCAAGTTTATCTAGCTGTTCCTCCGTGAGATCAAGATAGCAGGCATCAGCGTAGTCAAGAATAGGAAGTAAAAGAGATTGAGCTAATGCAATTTTAGTGGCTGTTGGAAGAAAGTTGCGCAACCTTTTTAAGGATCCTGCTGCGGCAAATAGCTTGCGACTGGTGATTTGTAGCTGTTGATCCCACCTCATATAGCGATCCATTGTTATTCCAAGATTCTTTACAGAGCTACTAAAGGGAATAGCAATACCACCAAAGAAAACTTGAGGAAGTAATGTCCAGTCTATTGTAGACAGCAATCTTGAGCTACCAATTACTATTGTTTGTGTCTTAATGGGATTTACTTGTAACCCAAAATAATTGCTCCATTTAGCTATACGATCAAGATCAGCATTAACAGTCTGAATTGCTTCGAAAGTTTATTCACTGGTGCCTTAGAATAAATCTGTAAATCGTCTGCATATAGGTGGTAGGAAGAAGTGAGGTTGTGAGAAATGGAATTAATAAACAAAGCAAACAATAAAGGAGATAAGACGCCACCTTGCGGGACGCCTGCTGACGTGTTACACCACAAAGAGTATTTATCTTCAAGGCGAACACGCTGCCTGCGCCCGTACAGATAACTGTGAAACCAATCAACTACCGTTGAAGAAATGTTAATTGAGCGAAGGAGAGCAAGAAGAATGTCAAAAGTAACAGTGTTAAAGGCGTTGCTAAAATCTAATAGAGTTAATACGGTAAGTTGGCCGTTGTCCATTCCAAGACGGATATCATCAGTAATTTTGATGAGAGTAGTTACAGTGCTATGCCCAGGTCGAAAGCCAGATTAAAAGGGTTTAAGAGATTGTGACTAGATAAGAATTTGCTAATTTGGTTGTAGATAAGACGCTCGAAAACTTTTGACAGGAATGGAAGGATAGAAATGGGTCGATAATCGGAATAAGATTTAGGGTTTGATTTTTTAGCCAAGGGAATAATTTGAGCGTCTTTCCAAATTGAGGGAAATACTCCATCAGGTACAGAGTTATTAAAAATGTGACAGAGAACAGGAAGTATAACATCTAAGATGGGCGTGACCATGTTACGACTTATGCCATCAACACCAACAGCATTGGAAGTGATTGAAATTACGCTCTTCTTAACATCACAAGCGGATAGTTGATTAAAAATAAATGGAGAATGATCGGGAGTCGGTAAAGTTGAAAGATAACGTAAGGTATTGTTTTTATCTGAGATGTTAATATCAGATGACGAAGAGAAATGTTGGTTGAGAGAATTGATATTTAAATCATTAGGAATAGACTCTTGTCGTGATTTACCTATGCCCAATGACCTGAGAAATTTCCAAACTTTGGCAGGGACCTCGTTAGCGACAGACTTGTGAACATGGTGGCGTAAAGCATCCCTACACACCATATTGCAGCGATTGCGAGATTTAACATACACAGCTTTATTTTCATCACTTGGTTGACGCTTGTATTTACTTTTAGTGACTGCTTTTTTATGCATTAACACTTTTATGTCATTGGTTAGCCAAGGAGCTGGAAGGTGTTTTAATTTTATAGCTCGCAGAAGGGCATGCTTATCATACAACTGTGTTAATAAGGAGTTGAAAATAGCAACTTGGTCATTCACAGTCGCTGCATTATATACCGGAGACCAGTCGACTACTTGGGCATCATTAAGAAATGCAACCTGGTCCATGCCACTAAAATTGCGCTGAAGTATGACTTTAGGTTTTGCTTTAGGAGGACGAATTTTATAAGATAGGAATATCAGATCATGATATGAGAAGGCATCGGCGGAACATTGACCGTGCTTCGCAACATCTGGATGATACTATAATCAAGTCAAGAAGTGAAGGAGTGTAATTTGGGGAGTGATGAGTAGCATTTAGAGGCAGAATATGCATGTTGCAGGAATTAACGACAGCTTCAAGTGAGGAAGTACGACAATCCCGTTTGAGAAGACAGGTATTGAAATCACCCATGATAATGGTATGGAAATATGAAGGGGTAAGATCTTCAAGGATTTGTTCAAAAGATGAAAAGTAATTTTTACAAGAAGAACTGCTATAATAGGCTCCGAGTAAGATTTTATTATGTGAAAGAAGGACTTCCACAAAAAGATGCTCACCGGCATTTGATGTAGGCGGCTGGGATGAGGTGCTGACTACTGAGAAAGGAATATGTGATCTAAGGTAAATAGCCACCCCACCCCCACGGCTGTCAGTACGATCATTTCGGATAAGGTTAAAGCCGGGCAAGGAGTACGATATAGAGGGTAAGCACGGCTTGAACCATGTTTCGGAGACTATTATGGCGTGAATATTTTTGTGATCTAGAGATGCCTGCATATCGGGATAATGTGCCGGAATACTCTGCGCGTTGATATGAATCACGTTAAAATTTTTCGGTACATCAGAAAACTGTGCGTCGAGAGTATCGTTGAGCGTTGGGATGCTTTCGAAACTCTGGTCACTGAGGGAACTGTTAGAAGACAATGACAAATACTCTTCACTATCAGTATTATCTGCATTGTTAAATAGGTTTAACATAGTTTGTAATATGAGATATAAATATTATATAATAAAATAATAAATACTATTTATACTTATAAATAATAATGTAAATATATATATATATAGATAAATATATAACTGTTCAAGTAAAATATACAAAAAAAACTATCAAAACTCCACCTGCCGGGAATCGTAATAAATTTAAGTAACAAGAGTATGTAAATAAATAAAAACACAATCACACAAATATAAATGCTTCACCACCGTGGTTCCCAACCATTATAAGACTTGCCATACGTTTGAAACTGTATTAAACATATTTTGGGAATATGTACAAAGTATAGTATGCCAAAACAAAGAAATTAAAAAAAAAAAATCATATACGTATGAATTTACATCAATCATTATACATAAATAACATAATTCGTACAGCAAATTCTTTGTGAATGAAATATATTTTTGAAGCAACATTCGAGGGTGGATAAGTGCCATAGTTAAGAAACAGAAAAAATGGTACATACCGAAGAACCGGTACCACGGCGGGCTGCAAATATACAACAAATAAAAAGTGGAAAATAAAACAACGGAACGGAGCTACTTCTTGCTGGCTGAAGGGGCTCGTCGACTTCTCGATGGCGGTGCCGTGTCCTTGGTTCTGGCGGTGACCGCAGCTGTACCTGCAGTCTTAGGCGCGCTCGACGCGGCAATCTTTTCAAGCTCTTTGAGATTGCTGATCCGATGCCGCACACCCTCGGTGCCAAGTACAAAAACGAAGCCATCCCTAGTCCAACACTTTTGAATGCCAAGTTTTGTCAAGAACTCCGACAGCGAGATATTAGACCCTTTCAAGCCAGTCTTACCGCTTCAAATTCTATTTTTGGCATCAAGGTCACGTATTTTGAAGAGAATAGCTCTGGGTTTGTCAGGTGCTGAGGCACGGCCCATCCGATGTGAGCGACTGATGTCTTTGACGGAAAAATCTGGAATTTTCATTTGACCTGCTATCAGCTTGACCACTACAGAGGTAGTATATTCATCTCTGGATTCTGGGACACCGTGAAAGAGAAGAATCTTTCGTCGCCCTCGCATCTCCATAGCATCCTGTTGCTGCATAACCAGGCCTACTTGATCTTGGAGGCAGCGAAGTGCAGTCATGATGAAAGTACGGAATGCAGTAAAGTCTGCTGACAAGACTGCTACAGTTGGTGAAGGAGATGCTGCTTGAAGCTTGATATGAGTCCATTCGCTGAAGAAACAGACTTTGTAGTTCGGCCACACTTTGCTGTAAGGCGTCCATTTTGTTTGAGTTGTTAACTCAGTATTTTTCAATAGTGACAAAAGTGTTTTGTGATAGTGCCACAGTATGGCTAACAGTCCCCGGCAGGTATTGCAGATTATATTTTAATTACACATATGTTTTAGGCTATTCAAATGATGTTAACTATTTTATTTCAATTGATAAAAATGAGAGATTTTTTTGTAAAGTGTTTTACTCTAGCCTACCCGCCGAAAAAAAAAATATAATACTTGTTACAAAAAAATCGACTCAGAAAGGTAAAAGGCGTTGCAGGCCTATCAATCAAAATGTGTTTTATTTACCAGTTGGCAACGTACCCATCAAGCGGAATGCAATGCTGATTCGTCGAACCAAGTAAGAGTCAATATTTTGGTCTCTGTTCTTGGCTTTATACGTAAGCTATAGTTGAAGTTTAGTAGACCGCGACTTGGGCGGGACATCCGGTAAGCTACGGTTCTAACCCTACTCTAGCGTTAAATTTCCTGTAGGTGAATGAACCCCAGCAAGCATTACGGCGTTACCATATTCCTTACTTTTGGATAACAAGGTTATAATTAACTTCTTGAAGACTTTATTGTGTAATACCAGGAAATAATTTTAAAATGATTATAGGATTACTTCCACTGGTCCATCGCGCTCAAATTTGACATGGTGCTGTCAGATGGCACGGGCCCTTGCATGATATTTTGTTATGTTCGTAAAGTAGACTGATATCTTACATTGAGAAGACTTCGTTACCGATACTGTTAAAATATGCCGGAGAATCTTAAATAGTTGTAGTCTGTGAGTGCTATCTTTTGAGATCACTTTGACAAAAGTGATAATAAATCCAAAAATAAGTCTTATTTTACAATATTACAAATTTACGAGAGAATAAATTATAGTCATGTGCGGGATTCGAACCCGCTCCATCCCGATACGACGGTTGAAGAAGAACAAGAATTAAAGTTATGAGTCATTGTGTCATGTTAGCTCAATTGGTTAGAGCATACCCCGGCTAAAGGGGTGGATGGATGCGGGTTCGAATCCCGCACATGACTACAATTTTCTCCCTCGTAAATTTGTAATTTTGTAATGTAATTCGCCTAGCAGGCGTTATTGCAAACTTAACAATATTAAGTCTTATCTTATTCTTTCTAAATAATTGGAATGTCCAATGTAAGCCAATTCACCTCTGAAATCAAATGTGTCCAATGTAATTGAATTAATTACATATGATACATTCTTAGTTACACTATATGCATGGTAAAAACCAGGCAAAGAAAATAAAAAATCATCAGTAGGCCTGTCAAATTTTTTTATATGTAATAATTTACTGTTTTTGTCCATTTCCTTTTGTCGAATGTATTCTCTAATGAAATAAAAAGTTCCAAGAACCTAACGGTGAAATTGGTGTTTAGAACAGCGTGTTTTCTCTATTTTTAACCTGTCATTGACTCTACCCTGGAAGGATGGATTAACATACAAGAGTCTATAGCCATAAACTATCACGACGATGAGATATGTGTTTGACCATGATAAATAAGCTCTATATCCTCAACTATAATTCTAAATAAGATATTTTGTGTCAGCTCGAAGTAGTGCTAGACACACTTTCATAAGAGCGTCGTAGATGCCTTAATTAAATAAATCGAATTTGAATGCTAATATAGCATTATAGACACATAGACCACGGACAATATTCTAAGACCTAAGTATTCTAAATGTCTGCGACACAAGCTCTATCAAACGATGTAATTTCAGATGAATAAACTGAAACTATAATAATATCTTGCAAAGTTTACGGGTTCCAATATTCTTTTTAGCTTGATAAAACAATTTTGGAGAAAATATATCTAGTGACTTCAAAAGGGTTTGTTGAGTAAATAAAGTAACAACACGTAATGAATGGGCAGAAAAATCTGGAACAGCTAAATGAGTTACTGAAACGTGAGTCCGGAGCCTGTAGGCCCTCGATATTTTCCAAATTACAGGTAATTTGGAAAATATCGTTTGTACATATCTATGTAAAATGAGATTTTTTGCCAGTGGAGTCAGAGTAAATTAAGCGTTGTGTATATTGATATTTTGTTTTAATGAAGTGCCTATTTAATTATGTTTTACATGGAAGCTTGAGTGCGCGAATATGTCTAAACGATCTGTTTTAGGAACAATAACACCGGAGGTCAAAATAAAAAAAATATATATCTGTGTCAGCATTATTGACTGAGTTTAGTTTTATTTTATATATCTATAGTGTGATTTTTATATTTACATAATGCCCGGTACAATTGAGTAATAAAACTAACTTTTTCAGAGAGAACATAATTTTTTCAACTGCAGGTCGGAGAAAAATCCTATATTATAATAATACTTGATGAGCCAAGTTATGTTCTCATAAATTTTAAATAAAATTTAGCATAAATTTTATATAAAATATGGTTACATCTAGAAAAACGATTTTATATGAGCAGTAAATATACTGTCACCATTTCACATAAAATATTGTACAATATAATAGTACTACACAAATACATAATGATTTACATATACTGAACACCAATCAAATATTTCAAGAAGAAATAGTAAATATTTTAATGAAAAACAAGATTTTTTTGGTTTCCCACAAAAAACGAGATGAAAGCTAACCGCTTTCTACTATATTAGTATTTATTATGGTACTATCTTTGAGTGATAAGACCTGTTCTTACACAATTTTAAATTGTGTTACTGTTTGAACTTTGTATTATATTCTATAGAGTGGGTGTATTACAGTATAACCTACATATACCTACATTTAAGAGTGTTTGCATAAATCATGACAATGACACTACTTTAAAAACACAAAATAAAAAAAACATTCAGAGAGAAGCGTCCTTACTTCTTTCACAACAAACCACTTATAAGTACCTAAGCCTACATATTTGCAAGAAAGGCATTCTAGACATGACTTCCAATTACAAAACCAGCCATATATGGCAGGTACATAAAAATGCTCCAAATGTATCTCTTTGAGCAATAAGCTTTGTTAATGCCTTGTACGTGACATATTTAGATATTTAGTGCACTGAATAAGGAATTATTACTAACTTAGGTATTCCTGATGTAAGCTACAATACACATTTCGTCAGCTTCGTTTGCGTAAACCAGCGACCGATCGAATAGATAGCTTATCGCTTTTGCACTTTAAGCTAGCTTGGAGAATAAGCTACTTACCTCTGTAAGTATGTACAAGGCAGCGTCCACTTGGCTGCCTGTCGGTTGTGTAACAATAGTCACTACTACTTGTTTTATGTGATTTTATTGCTCAAAAACTAAAAGAAAATGTTAAAAGCTGATTTTTCAAAATGTTGGATGTATTCTGAGTGTAAATTGGGAATTAGGCGTAACTTGAACAAGTATAAATTAATTAAAAAAGTAAAAAAGACGACTGCATACATTGATATATCTCAATGACTGCAAATTATTAATTTCTAAAACTATAAGTAATATATATATATATATATATATTTATTATATATGTATATAAAAGGCGGGTGTTACACGCTATATTGCGAGAAAATAATATATTATATTATAAATAATATATTATTTATATTATTTACGGAATCATTTTATAAATCCCTTCTTTTAATTTTTTTTTTCTCGCAATATAGCGTGTAACACCCGCCTGTTTTTTTTATGTAACACTAGTTACTTGCGCTATGAAGACGAATCTAACGATATCTTAGAACATACATTACAATCAGTTAAGCCGCTTAGAAGTTATGGTTGAATAAAGAAACTCACAAACATACATACATACATGAACCCTTAAAACATAACACTCCTTTTTCCTTTTCGTGTAAAAACGTTAACTTCATTCAATTTCATTCATCTATTACTGGAGAAATGCTTTTCTACCGTTTAAATTAGTGCATCGCTTGTGCGTAGTATCGATTTACACTTTCGTATATATTGAAAGTTTTAGGACCTAAAACGTTCAATACGAAAGTATAAATAGAATACCTAAAGTTTTAGGTAATATCTACATTTATCCACTTTTACAAACCCAATATATGTATTGAAGCGCTCGTAGCGAAGTTTGCATAGCCATTCTGAATCGATCAGCAAAGTTAAGCAACGTCCGCCGCGGTCAGGAGTTGGATGGGTGACCGCTGGTGACATTACTACTGAGCGCTTCCGTGCTTCGGAGGGCACGTTAAGCCGTCGGTCCCGGTTGTCGTCTTAGGATGGCAGTCGTTACAGCATGGTGGTAGGGCACTTTGCGAATGCCCGCCTGGCTAGCTACCACCCTCAAGTTGACAATCTGTCGCCAAGCACCTAACGATGTGTTCCGGCAGCTGTCCTTGAGAGCCAGTAATTCTAGGTTAGCCTGTACAACATCTTCGACCACATCATCACTTACCATCAGGTGAGATAGTGGTCATGGTCAAAGGCTAACCTACCAGGCATAAAAAAAAAAAAAAAAAAATATGTTAAAACCATATTTAATAGCTAGAGTATCGTTTATACAGCTAACTATTATTAGATTTGTGGTTATGATTGTAATATTCAATGTATCTAATCTTCGATCACGAGATACCGGAGACAAAAACGAGTTACAAGAAGTTATAATTAAAATTACAACAAACTTATAAGTAGGGGGTACTCGGCTTTTGCTAAGACTGATTGTGTTAAAAGGTCTCAAATCTTGCTTCACCTCTACATTGATTGCAATTGTTATGTTCTCGAAATTGATTTGGAGATTTAATTAGGTACAATGCTCCTAGATATTTGTATATTATAGGTATATAATGCCGTGAGTTGCTGTGCTAACAGAATATATACGAAAGTTAGGTAGGTATATATTGAATATGGAGCTTTCCTAAGTCGCGTGAATAAAAGAAGTAGACACCTGACACCTGAATGGACCTACATTTTATCTTTATGTGTAGGTAACTATAAATAGATAATTTCCGTGTAGATATGACTATCTACGTGGCGATCACTATGCAGTGAAGCCATTGACTTTAGACATTGTTGATTGCACACTCCATTCTGATTTTTTCGGTGGCACAACTGCTTTGATTAAACTATTTTTTATTTTTTTTCCTTTGAACGCAATTACACCTGATGTTAAGTAAAGATCATTGAGATAAAACTTAGAACTACTAGCTCTCAAGGTATGTCCTTCTTCAAGCTAGTCTAGAGCCGGAACACACTTAGATTTTCTACTTGAACTTGGTAACTAGCAAAGCGGGCATTGGCTAAAAGTTTCACCACCATGCTATAACGACTGCCATCCTAAGACAACAACCGGGACCGTCGATCCGAAGCACGTCGAAGCGCTCAGTAGTAAATGCAACCAGCGGTTACCCATCCAAGTAGATAATTACTGCAGCAGACGTTACTTAACAAGCTCCGTTACGAGCGCTGCAAAATTTAGCCCACGTGGTTTTCAAAACATGTAAGTTATCTGACCACCACGTGGCTACTAGTTACAGAACCTTAAAGATGGAACATTATACAAGTTTGGGCAAGAAGTCGTTAAATATTAAAAAATCATATAAAAAAGGGAATTGAAATAATAAATATATGAATATCAAAGATAGCTTGTCCATTTTAATTTACTTTTTAGGGTTGCGTATCCAAAGGGTAAAAACGGGACCCTATTGCTGAGACTTCGCTGTCCGTCCGTCTGTCACCAGGTTGTATCTCAAGAACGGTGATAGCTAGACAGTTGAATTTTATACAGATGATGTATTTCTGTTGCCGCTATAACAACAAATACAAAAAGGTGGCCAAGTGCGAGTCGGACTCGCGCACGTTAAAACAAAAAAAGGTTAAAATATGAAGTCTAATAAATAGCATTAGCTATACAACATTAGACAACATTACAACATTAGGTACGGAACCCTTCGTGCGCGAGTCCGACTCGCACTTGGCCGATTTTATTTAAATAACATCATACTAATGATCAATGTCTCGATGTTTGTATTATACTAAGCTATTACAGACATTTTAGAATACTCGTCAGCAAAGAGACACCGAAATTCCTTTCCGGTTTTTTTGTTTCAGTTAGTCTTCGGTATATTGATGTACACCCTGCTTTTTAAATAACCCCACAAAAAGCAGTCTGCGGGTAACAAATCTACACTCCTGGGTGGACATGGGATGTCGCCTCATCTTAAAATCAGCTTTTTACGGAAACATTTCTTTGATCACCGGCAGGGACTCATTAGAAGTGTGACAAGTGGCTGGCTGTACTTAAAATCAGAAGTTACCCAGAGTTAAGTGAAGTTAAGTCACGAGCTGTTACTCTACATATTTTTTAAATTCATATAACTGAAATGGATCTATTCTTAGAATTAGCATTAGCGACGTGGCAACATTGACACCCACGCGGTTCCGGCAGTTCTATTAAACCTAGACGGTTACTGGCAGAGAATCACAATGGCAGAGTGGCATGCGGTGGGGAGAAGTGGAACGATCAGATAAGCAACCGTCAAGAGTTACCTTTACCTTTTTTACCTTTCATTAGAACAATAAGTTAAACAGCTCACGTATAAACATAGCTACTGGGATAGTGTCACACCGTAGTGAAATATTTTTTTTATGCAATGAGATAAAACCTTTCTTTTAATCAAGTTGATAGTAAAAACTAAAATGAAACACAGAACTATGTTATAGAAAAAAGGCGATATTCATGGAATACATGAAATTGAAAAAATATTGTTTTGCCATTTTGGACCTTAATAACGTTGTCATGACGTTTTGAATGTCCTATGAACAATATGTATTGTGCTGTGTACAAATTTTAGAATTAACTTTTATAAAATGGTTTTTCCTATTTGTAAATAGCAACATTATTGGCATGGTATCCAACGTGTATAATACCCGCCAAAGTACCTATTCACAACAATAACCATGTACAAGTATATCTTGTAACTAAGATTGTAGAATTGTAGGGGTCAATTGCTTGCTGTGTGCAGTGAACGTGGAAAATAGAACTGTGAACTTTTAAGTTCCAAGCTCACAGTTCCAAGTACAACAACTGTACACTTTGTAAACTTTAAGATAGCCCTTATAATAGATAATCTTTTTGGGGACAGTAGGTATATACTAATGTCAATAAGTGCTTATTAAAAATCACGAACATTTATATATGTCAAATTTTAGCACCGAAATAATATTTGTACTTATTTGCATTTCCAGAGCGTGAATCGAATGTACTGCACTTGGGAGTCATATGTACCGTTTTCATTTTCAATGTACAAAGTGGTTGTGAGCAAAATTAGGGGACCGGGCTCCATTGTCTATCTGTCTGTCACCAAGCTGTATCTCATGAACCTTGATAGCTAAACATGAAATTTTCACAGATGATGCATTTCTGTGGCTGCAATAAACAACAAATACTAATAATCAGCCTAGTGCAACGAAGACTCACACACGAAGGATTCCGTAGCCTTTGTCAAAACTAAAAACTGTTTATAATATGGTGGTTGGTATACAAATAAATATACAATGTTGTATAGATAATGGTGCCTAAGCCTTAGTGCGAGTAATAGAATCAGCCAAGTGCGAGTCAGACTTGCACTTGGCTGATTCTATTAATATAACTACGTAATATTCACATTCGGCCACGGTGTAAAAGGCGGTCATTATGTGTCTGTAGATACATATAAGGAAACGGGTCTCTCATGTAGTAGAGTAGGTACACCGTTGAAACGTGACGTGTAGCCGACGTCATCACATCTGTGCTTATTGGAGTAGAGAACTAGATACTCATGAATAATTCCACAAAATCTTATACTTGTCTATTACGTGCCTATTTCCAAGATGCTTTAGTAGGTTTTAAGGACACCACGTGGGTACGAAATTATTTTATTCATAAGTAGAAAATAGGGACGATAATGCCAGGGTGAGTTCGTAGCCAAAACAAACTAGAACATAGGTTCTCGTCATTTTTAAATACCAAGGGTTCATATCAGTAATCTTTGTATGCATTTCTTTGAGCCTTGTAACTTTAAAATTGTATTCTACCTTAAGCATATGACATTACGCTATAGTTTTAAATCTTATATATAAACACGCAATATTTATAACCCATTAAATAGCATGTATAGCCATGACCATGATCAATGTTTTTTTTTAGTTGTAAGTGTAGTGACTTCGTGATAAAACCAATTAATAATAAATGTAGCTTTTTGATAGTACGTAGTTTGCTGCTACGGTTTCCTCTATAGTTGGTATTAATCTGTATAAAGAAACTCCTCATTTAATAAAAACCATTACCTGAAATGGCGCTTAACTTTATTATTATACTGCTGGATAAATGCCAAATTGTACATTGAAGCGTCCATAGCGAGCTTGTCTAGTCGTTCTTAACCGATCAACTAGATTAAAAACAACGTGCGCTTTGGTAGTTATTTAGATGGGTAAACGCTAGCTTACCTACTAATTGTTTTACTATTTGAGCTTCGGAGGGCACGTTAAACCGTCACGGCTCTGTTGTCATTTGGTTATTTTAAGGTGGCAATAATTCTATCATGGTAGAAGAACATTTTGCAAACGCCCGCTTGGCTATCTACCACTGTCAAGTAGAACATCTGTCGCTAAACACCGAGCAGTGTGTTTTAATTTTAGGTAAGCTGAACAACATCTTCGATCGTATCACTTACCATTAGGTGAGATAGTGACTAAAAACTAGATTATCAGCAATAAAAAAAGAGTTGTTACCAATCCGTAATGGCGTAATAGATTGGGATGAAATTTCTTTAAACAATTTAGAATGAGACTCAAGGAAGATAGGTCCGAAGGTACAGTTTCTGAAACATTCCGAATTAACCCAATTTCACATGGATGTAGTACTAAAATAATTGCAGAAATTATGTTATTTAAATTGGACTTCTTAATAATTCCGATGCATTTGAATATTCTTCCTAACACACGTTATATGCGGACGTGGCTTGTGATTCTGTATATGAAACTTGATGAGAAGGATGATTTTGAGATAAAAAATAAATTATTTAAAATATTCTAAATACTTTTATTAACTTAAATAAACTTGGACACGATTACCTAATTGATTAAAACTAACGTATGTTTGACACATTTTAAAGATTATTTTAGCCGATTTAACTTTCGGTTTGAACACGTTTCTTGAAATATTAACTTGCAGGATAAGTAACCTTTTTATTTTAATCCAAAGTTGTTATTAATGCCCAGCACATTTATTTCTTGACATTTTGTAGTCATTCGCACTCACTGGCAGCAGGTTTTACTAGATCAAGGCAATCCACGGTTGTAGATTTGGTTGTACCTACTGTAGGTACACTTACACAGGCTGAAAGGCTAGTTAAACTAGTATTTCAATTGTCCGTAAGCAACCTTGTAGTTTTCGATCTTAGCTGCTATTGCTATGTTGGGCACTGTAGACTTCAACAGGAAGTATTGCTAGCTTGACTATAAACCTTAGGTGAAAATGTAACACATTATTCCTTGAATATAAGTACAAGGTGGTATGTACCTAAGACTAAAATCACCAACGCGAAACCACAGTAATGCCATCTATACATTACCATGGCGAAACGTTGCTGTGCAACGTTCAAACGAAACTCACGAGGAAAGTATATGGTATATATAATATATATAGGTATATTACAGTAATATTAGGCAAATGGATATTATTATTATTAGCAGTCATCTAATTAAGATAATATTTTTATTGTTTGGTATGACCTATCCAAATAAAGCTGATCCCTTTGTTGATTGTTTTTAATTTTCCTATAATTCTCGTTACTGCACCTATTTTGTAGGTAACTATGTTTTTTCTGGTTGTAATTTAAATGGCAATGAATATATTTTTCTGCTCTCTTTCTCTTCTCTTCCAAAGTCATGTTTTTGGAAAGCTAACTCAATGTTCAAAAATCTCCACCGTCATGAAAAAATCAGCCAACCATCCTTTCGCGTTTATACTAAAATCCGAATCATAACAGCAGAACTGATCCAAGTTCGAATCACAACATACAAGTAGAATAAGCAACATTCTATCACATATTGAAAAGGCGGCAACTTATTGACAGATATAGATACCGGCAGTATTTAATATAATCAGGAAGTATATTTTTTGCTCTCAATGTTATGTACTTACCAACTCAATGTTATTATTAAAGTCATGTAAGTTATATTAAATCAAACAACGTAGTGTGGCTCGGTTGGATTATTTATAATAAGGAAGTGAATTAATTTAATAACGGTTTATTTTGTTACTACAATTCCTGGGTTCGATTCCCAGTTAGTATAAAGGGGTACTTTAATTTCTTAGACAGGTTTTCATATTAGGTATAAACATAAATGTTCAACTTAATTTTTATATATGTAGTTATTTTGATGGTCTAGATTTCCATTTTAGAATCTATTTTTTTCAATATACGGATCGGAAATGATTATATTCACAAGACAACAATATATTTATATTGTTCAGAATTATTTACTGATTTATATTGTTATATTTTTGGTAATTTTTGTGAGGAATTCATTACTTCCCTAGAGTAAATATTTTAAATTATACTAACCTATAATTGTAACCAGGAGAAATATACAGAAGTCGCGTGCAAGTTATATTTTGTAATAAATTTATAATTATTTTAATGTTTACATTTTACTCTGTAGGTGAGTATTTCGTTATATTTTGTATACAATGTAATATTTTATGATCGCAGCGTCGTATTGGTTGTACTGTAATAATGAATAAATCAATTTTACATTGGGTCGGTACTATTATATTCGTTTTTTGTACAAAAAATCTCAAAGTGAACATTGTCTAGACATAAAATGAAAATTGTTTCAAAAACTACAGAATAAAATTATTTGACTCCTTACAAGCAAATAACAACGTTATTTTCATCGAATGGATATGAAACGTATAATTTACAATGAATTTCGCGGATTCCGAAGGAGAAAATGACGTAACCGCCACGTTGCAACGCCTAAATTCTAGAACCTTATTTCTTAAGTGGTTTGTTTGATTTAGTATTCACCAGCAACAAGCACCTTTTGTTTCCCTCGTAATATAATAATTGGTAAACACTACGGGCATTACCATGTGAAATGAGTTCGTTTCAAATAATTTTGCACACTACCTATAGCTAAATATTCCGAGACAGGCCGAGGTAAATTATGTTTTATACGAGATAAGTTAATTTAGTTTCCGGTCTAATGGGATGTTAATTTATTAAATGCTGCATAGTTCACCTATATTTCGCAAATGTATATTTATAGCCGTAATTATATTATATTCTTGGGTATGAAGGCTTTATGCTGGAAGGTAACTGGGAGTACCTTATCACCTTACGTCATCATGGAGTCACTGGTGGAGAGTCGAAGGATTCTCCACCAGCTTGCACGGCCCAACACGTTCGGGGGTGGCCTTAGTGAGCCGGGTCGCCCCTCCACAGGCGCAGAGGACCGAATGAGTTCGGGCAAGATAGTGACTAGTATTGTTCAAATCCGCTATACAGCACCAACGCGCTAGAGACTATAAACTATATTCGAATAGCGCGCTTTATTATACGCTATCGTTATAACGAAACAAGGCGCTCGCGCTAGATGCATATGCTAGGTGTCGTCACAATAGCGTCAGGCGCAACAGTATAACGCGGATATGCGCAAAGCGTGTTAACGCGACCGAAAGCGCGCGATGACTGAAGCTTGGCGCTATGCCGCTATCCGCTATACTGTTATAGTGACAGTGTAGCGGATAGCGGCATAGCGCCAAACTTCAGTCATCGCGCGGTTTCGGTCGCGTTAACACGCTTTGCGCATATCCGCGTTATAGGCCTACCCAGCCACGTTAGTGGACGCTTGATGTTAAACGTTATATTAATAGCGCGAAGAGAATAATATACAAAGCGCGCTGTATGCGCTACAAGGCAATAACACGCTTTGCTATGGCGCTAGATGCTATATTATCCACCACTAACTGTCACTATAACAGTATAGCGGATAGCGGCATAGCGCCAAGCTTCAGTCATCGCGCGCTTTCGGTCGCGTTAACACGCTTTGCGCACTATAACAGTATAGCGGATAGCGGCATAGCGCCAAGCTTCAGTCATCGCGCGCTTTCGGTCGCGTTAACACGCTTTGCGCATATCCGCGTTATACTGTTGCGCCTGACGCTATTGTGACGACACCTAGCATATGCATCTAGCGCGAGCGCCTTGTTTCGTTATAACGATAGCGTATAATAAAGCGCGCTATTCGAATATAGTTTATAGTCTCTAGCGCGTTGGTGCTGTATAGCGGATTTGAACAATACTACCCAGTACCTAGATTGCGTATGTTTAGAAAGCACCCTCAATTTTAGCATTATTAGAGAGAGACTTGCTTCTTAGAAAAAAATTGCCAGCTAGGTATCTTCTGCGATTGTGTAGCGGTTGAAGATGAAGATCACTTTCCATTACATGAATTGGTGTGCTTCTAATATATCCACCAATCACACGAAGTGCCTGATTTTGAACTTTCTCTAATTTGAGCAAGTTTGTCTTACAGCTGTTATCGTACCAAAAAACAGGCATAGTCCAATCTACTGCGAATAATAGATATATATATTCGTCTTAAATGCTTTTGATGAACACCCCATCCTGGCCCAGATAAAACCTTTAACACTTTTTATATATTTTGAAATTTATATATTTTGAAATTTTTAATGCCATCTCATATCCCTGGTACTTGCAAACCTCTTTTGAGAAATTACATCGAGCAATGTACGTAACTCTAGTAGTTTATTATAGGACTATATCGTGCCCCGTAAGTACACCACATAGAAGAAGATAGGCTATTAAAAAAATCTATTTACGATTTTTCTAAATCTTTCTGCACGAATAGCCGCGATACAGAAATATATAACAACAAAAGTTTTGTTCTTAACAAATCTTTTGATTTCTAGTTTTTTGATACTGACACTTCAACTACAATCAGCATCATAGATAACGAGAACGATAGAAATTCATTCAGCAAAGGGCGTATTGGTCCTTTACGTTAAGAATTCAATTTAATAAAATATTTTTCAAGAGACCATTCTGTATATCATTACAAATAAAACAAAAAACATCTAAAACGGTTCATCAAGGATAGCACATTAAAAAAAGCAGAGACAAGAACCTTCTCGTTTTCGGAAATCTCCTAATAACTTTCACGAAGTCACAAGATAATAACTTAGTTAAGATGTTACACTTTGCATCCCAAGATCGAATGAAAATATTCTGTTAAATGAATATTCGGATTTATTGTACGCTACCAAACATAAAGTCAGAATAAAATGGCATGGATGAATAAATAAGCAGCCGTTGGTACAGATTGTAAGCAATAAATAAGGCTTAACATTTCATTCAATACTCTTATTTATAATCTCACCACTTACCATGAAGTGGTCGTACTCCTGTCGTCACCATCGATCACTTGCCATAAAAAGGTGTAAAGAAGAAACCGGCTCCATTCATCTGACATTTAAAATGTATGATATTTTGCTACAGAAATAATTAATTTGTCCATTTTACTTTTACCTGCTGCTAGCAAGTAGGTACCTAGGTATGTATCGATTCTGTCAATCAAATAATTAACCACGGATGTGTTTTTATCTTGTTACGACATTTAATGTTTTTTTTTATATATTAAACCGTTTTTTTAGATAAATACAGATTTATGACGAGAGAGTAATGTGTATATGTTTGTAAGTTTTAAGAAAAGGATTATTTATTAATGCTTGAAGCCAAACTGAATAAAACTGAATTCCTTCTCTTTGAAAGGGCTTATGAAAAGATATTTCTGTTGCAATGTCCTTGTCTGTATTTTCTTAACGTAATTCCTTCTCCGTGTTGATAATACTTATTATCTACAATCTACATCTACACTAATATTATAAAGAGGAAAGCTTTGTTCCATTGTATGTACCTAATAAACTTAAACTCTTCTGGACCGATTTGAAAAATTGTTTTACCATTAGAATCCTACATTATCCCTGACAAACACAAGCTATAGAATATCTTTAAATAAGAAAAATATTTTTTTAAATATTTGTAAATTTTTTGTCTGAAGCCGGTGGGGGCGCCGGCGCCGCTAGTATATTATATATGTGCTGCAATGATATTATATATCTAAGGAGGGAGATATGTTATATCGCGCATTCAAATGGCCCCATCTAAACGACCCCCGGGACAGTCTCGTATCTGACCGCACTCATTCAGTGAGAGACAGTCCAATGCGTTTGCGTCTCTGTGAGACGCAAATAATTAAAAAAAATGCCGTGTAGCGCGCACAGTTCTGTGGTAATCATTATTTAGGACAGTAAACAAAATAAAAGGAATTACGTATCACTTATAAGACTGCATAAATTGTCATTTTCTTTTAGTATTTTAAATATTTTTTGTATTACTTGATAACAAGTGCTTGAAATCAGAAAAGGATAGTGAAACGTATGTAGTAGTGCGCAGGACAAGGATGGAGAGCGCGGTTATGACATGATGCGTTTCGTGTCATAGATGAATAGAGTAGATGTGACATTGCATCTGTGATTGAGTACCTACTTTACTAAATTAATATTCTGTAAGATAGAGGATATTCCTTTAAAACAAAATTAATTAATGTAATAAGTTTACACATGATATATACATATAAATAATGATTATAACTGAACGCTGTGTTTTATTACTAAGTTTAATTCACTAAGGTCATTTATCCATATTATTTAATCAATAAATCCACACAAAATGAAAAATCAATTCAAAGCGCTGTATTTTTCACAAAAATTATTGTAAACATAAACTTTTCGCTATGTAACCGATTAAAAAACTATTAACATTCGATAATTATTAAGCTTGTGATGGTAAATTAAATAATTTTAGATACATTTTACACAATATTATAACTACCTATGCATGAATCCTCCAAATCACTTAATCCTGTCGCATCTATAGAAATAATAATCTTTGTTCCGACATCTTTGCGCGCTATCCCTGTTGCTCTCATAGAATGTCCGATTTTATGTCGCACTCCGGCGTATCTTCGGAACATAATCAATCTGTACAAGTACATACATCAGTTGACGGCACGGGTGTCGTTTACAAACGTTGTTTTAATACGTATAAACGTATCTTTCGTAATCTTTGATGTGCTGTAATAAAATCGTTTCAGTAGTTGAGGCTTGATGAAATTACCAATCACATAGTGAGTCAAGCTCACGTCCTCATTGTCTAACGAGTGTCGATTCTATACAAATTCTCTTAGCTTTGGTAATTCTTATTTTGTTCTCATTTAAATCTAAATGTAACACTTGAAATATTTATTATAAAATAGGATTAAAATTATCAATTGCAGATAATTGTGCATCAGCTTGGAGAACACCAAGTTACATGATGACTTCATACCATACATAATTGAACACAAAAGTCAACTTTAAGGACTGTCATTCACAATCGTTATACAATTTGGATTTCAATGTGAACATAAGAAAGAACTACCTCAATTTTATTAAGCGTACGAATTTGGATAGTATCGTGAACAGAATAAGAACTACCACGGCCTAGATAATTTTAAAGAATTTGTATACAATTTAAACAATTACCTATTGAAAAGCTTTCACATTAATAATAAATATGCATGCATAGCCTGAGTCTGCAAAAGCATTCATAGCTTAAAGCAACACGGGACAAGGGAAGATCGTGTAGCTTTAAGGCTCAAAGTATTTCTTTCAGACTATTGGTCAGTAGGCAAGTAATTTTAGGAAAAGCCGCAGTTTTGCCGCCGCCATGTACCTATATTATATTATGATCTAATGATAAAGTGCCTATTAATACTTAACTGAGTTGGGCGCGCTACTGCCCAAAAAATGATTTGTGGTACCTATCGCCGTAAAATGTAAGAATATAGGGAGTGATCCAAATCCTCCTGTTAGGTGTTGTAAGCCACTACACTCACGGTGACGGAAGTAGGGTTTTAGACGCATAGCAGTGACTAAGAGAAAAATACTGGAAGGTGGGCACCTTCAAGTATTTTTTCTCTTAGTCGCCTATTACGACACTCACTGTAGATATGGGGAGGTACAATTCAAACCCGTCACCCCCAAGAGGCTCCCACTCGTGCTAAGAAAATCATTGTACACATACCACATACGAGAGCTAAGGGAAAAAATCTTCCTATCAGCAACAATCATCATATTATAATGAGATATTGGATAATAATTATAGTATTACAAACATTTCATCGAATTGATATTAGAAAAATACACATTGAACTACTTAAAGCACTTAATAAGCACCTACACGTCATAGCTATAATAACTTAAATCCACTTTAAAAAACATAATAACATAAACGTATTACAAGGTCCTCGGCAGCAACAATAATAACAACATTCAGCCTACAATTAACATAGCATTCTTGTACAACTATCTAACTAATTAACATAATGTTAACCTAGTTGGCTCATGGTGTATAATTCAGTTGATCACTTTGGACCTCTAGCAGTCAATTATACATTTTAGACAGAGTAAAAGCTCTCCAACAGTGTAATATAGAGAGACAAGCTACTTCACCTAATTTTTTTTTGTTTTATTTATTTATTAGAATCCCTGATGGGCTAGCCGTTGACCACTATCTCACCTGATGGTAAATGATGATGTGCTCGAAGATGTTGTTCAAGCTAGCCTAGAATTACTGGCTCTCGAGGACTGCTGCCGGATCACACCGTTAAGTGCTTGGCGACAGATTTTCTACTTTAAGGTGGTAGCTAGCCAGGCGGGCATTCGCAAAATGCCCTAACAACGTGCTATTTGACTGCCATCCTAAGACAACAACCGGGACCGACGGCTTAACGTGCCCTACGAAGCACGGAAAATTCATCCCTGTATATGTAGCTAATGGAAATGTATCCCTATATATGTACCTATATATACCTAATGGAAATTGAAAATTCATCCCTGTAGCAATGCCTTACAATTAAAGATATATTGTATGTATATTTAATACTTAATTTTTTGTGTGCAATACGTATAACGTATGCTCTGCGGATTCCATTACAAAATTATGAGAGGAAAAAATATCGTTCTAATAATATATCCATCACATTACGATGGTTAAGAACGAGTGGACGTATTAGAGTTATGAGTCATCAGAGCATACCCCGGCTATAGGGGTGGATGGCACGGGTTCGTATACACACCCTCACACTCAATCACCCTCACATGACTATAATATTTGTTCTAGTACTTTCGTTATTTTGTAAGACATTGTATGTACTTTGGCTTTAATGTTTATTTTTATTCTATCACATACTGTATCAGCCAGATCGTACACTGCTTAACAAAGCCTCCCCATTAATGTGGAGTTCTCTGAATGGTAAAAAATACAGTTAACATGCAGTGCGTTTCAAGCTTTAACCAATGGATAGCCTATCCATCGGTTTAAATATACCTATATAAATCGTATATAAATATATATATAGCTATAAATCGATAACTGTGAAACGCAAAGATAGTGTTTTGTTTAATCAATATGTTCTAGTATAACCGGCACTTACTCGAACATTCTGAAGCAGGCCCTTAATATGTATAATATGTCCGTATTACTATAGCGGGGCTTACCTAAGTTCAGAAAACAGACATCACGCACAATGAAAATTTATTTGTATTAAATTTAGTTTTATTTTGCTGGTATTCAATAAAAAGGATGCCAACTATCCCTGGTACTTTTTTTTTTTATTATTTATTTTTAATGGGCTTTGTCGCTAAGCGACCACATCGCCCAGTGATGCCAGAATACACACTTAACGACTAATTATTATAAGGCTAAATCTGCTAATTTATACATTTGAATGGCCTGGTCTGACATAGGACTCGCTAGTATACAATTACAATATCCAACATCTATAATTAATTTTCTATTAAAACAAGTTCTTCTATAGCTTTCATTCCGCACACACTCCATCAATACATGTTGAACATCCTCAATAACCCCACATTCAGTACAATTGGGAGATGGAGCTTTGTTCTTCAAAAATGCAAACTTTTTTGATGGGATGTGTGCCGAACGCAGCCTTAAGGCTGTTACTAGCATTCTTCGGTTCATGCAGTTATTGTCAATCCAGGGATATTTAGTTATTTCAGGTTGAACAGTTCGATACCATATACCTTTTTCTTTTGACCTCTCGTCAAAATATTCTTGCCATAAGGTTCTACACTGTTCTTTTACTAACTTAACATGATCAGAAAACAAAGGAAGTACACTGCAGGGAATCCCGTCAACTATTGCTTGCTTAGCCAGTGTGTCCACAGCCTCGTTTCCGCTGGATATGTGATGGAATCCATTGCAAGAATACTTCCTTTTTAATAGTATGTAAACTCAAGATTGTCTCCAGAATGCGGTAGGCGATCGGAGCGCCTCGCACGTGCGAGGTACACGAGCCAAATGTTGCAGTGAGCTTTTAGAATCAGTCAAAATGACTATTTTATCACAATTGATTGTGTGGCTGTAAGATAAAGCTTCTGCGATAGCAATTAACTCAATGTGCATGATTGAGATATTAGAGTCAATCTTCAGTTTAACATGCCTGCCCTGTATAAAATCCAAAAAGGCTGCGCCTCCCTGTGAACCTTCCTTAGATCCATCAGTAAAAATTTTGTAACAAATCATGATATTGTTGATTAATAAAAGTAATACACTTATTTTTAAGAACATGGCAATTATAAAATCGTTTAGCTTGATCAATACCAGGAATCGAATCATGTATGACATTTGATAAATTAACATTGCTTACCCAAGTCGCCATCGAGAACATCTCAAGTTGGCTACTATTGTGGATACGAACTGAATTTAGACTTGCGTATATGGACACTAGTAACGGAAGTTCTTTATGGGCCCAGTAGTCTAGTGGTGGATAATATAGCATCTCATAGAACTTCCGTTACTAGTGTCCATATACGCAAGTCTAAATTCAGTTCGTATCCACAATAGTAGCCAACTTGAGATGTTCTCGATGGCGACTTGGGTAAGCAATGTTAATTTATCAAATGTCATACATGATTCGATTCCTGGTATTGATCAAGCTAAACGATTTTATAATTGCCATGTTCTTAAAAATAAGTGTATTACTTTTATTAATCAACAATATCATGATTTGTTACAAAATTTTTACTGATGGATCTAAGGAAGGTTCACAGGGAGGCGCAGCCTTTTTGGATTTTATACAGGGCAGGCATGTTAAACTGAAGATTGACTCTAATATCTCAATCATGCACATTGAGTTAATTGCTATCGCAGAAGCTTTATCTTACAGCCACACAATCAATTGTGATAAAATAGTCATTTTGACTGATTCTAAAAGCTCACTGCAACATTTGGCTCGTGTACCTCGCACGTGCGAGGCGCTCCGATCGCCTACCGCATTCTGGAGACAATCTTGAGTTTACATACTATTAAAAAGGAAGTATTCTTGCAATGGATTCCATCACATATCCAGCGGAAACGAGGCTGTGGACACACTGGCTAAGCAAGCAATAGTTGACGGGATTCCCTGCAATGTACTTCCTTTGTTTTCTGATCATGTTAAGTTAGTAAAAGAACAGTGTAGAACCTTATGGCAAGAATATTTTGACGAGAGGTCAAAAGAAAAAGGTATATGGTATCGAACTGTTCAACCTGAAATAACTAAATATCCCTGGATTGACAATAACTGCATGAACCGAAGAATGCTAGTAACAGCCTTAAGGCTGCGTTCGGCACACATCCCATCAAAAAAGTTTGCATTTTTGAAGAACAAAGCTCCATCTCCCAATTGTACTGAATGTGGGGTTATTGAGGATGTTCAACATGTATTGATGGAGTGTGTGCGGAATGAAAGCTATAGAAGAACTTGTTTTAATAGAAAATTAATTATAGATGTTGGATATTGTAATTGTATACTAGCGAGTCCTATGTCAGACCAGGCCATTCAAATGTATAAATTAGCAGATTTAGCCTTATAATAATTAGTCGTTAAGTGTGTATTCTGGCATCACTGGGCGATGTGGTCGCTTAGCGACAAAGCCCATTAAAAATAAATAATAAAAAAAAAAAGTACCAGGGATAGTTGGCATCCTTTTTATTGAATACCAGCAAAATAAAACTAAATTTAATACAAATAAATTTTCATTGTGCGTGATGTCTGTTTTCTGAACTTAGGTAAGCCCCGCTATAGTAATACGGACATATTATACATATTAAGGGCCTGCTTCAGAATGTTCGAGTAAGTGCCGGTTATACTAGAACATATTGATTAAACAAAACACTATCTTTGCGTTTCACAGTTATCGATTTATAGCTATATATATATTTATATACGATTTATATAGGTATATTTAAACCGATGGATAGGCTATCCATTGGTTAAAGCTTGAAACGCACTGCATGTTAACTGTATTTTTTACCATTCAGTTATTTTATGTATTGGTTAGCAACCCGAAACTTTATTAGGACATTCTGAAACAGACCGTAAAACGTAAAAAAAAAATATGTTTTATATTAACTGGACTGTTTTCAACTAAATAGGTTTACTTGTTAAAAAGACTACTTGATTCATATATTTTTTCTTACTTGTAGTTTTTTAATACTTACATGTAAGCAGGTATATCCTTTACCGTTTTATTATTTGATATGGTAGTGGAGTTTTCAATGTTACTAAATAATATTACATGTGCAAGGTTGTAGTTAAATTTGATCGTGTATATAGGCAGAGATGTTTACCAAGAGGTGATACGCTCCGTTAGTTCTGTTATCCGTATTTGTTGGGTTATGGGGGCTACCGCCACCCCTGTCACTAGTCGATGACGGCGGAACACCATGAGGTTTTTAGTTGGTAGTGAGGTCCCTATTGACCCTGAGTCCGACATAACCACCTGCTCCCCGGGGCGGGTGTGTGTGTGTATGCGTAAATGCGATTTCCTCATGACAATAAAAAAAAGGGTTAACCAACGTTGCTGTGTCAGACATTCTGCCACGAGGCTGAAGTATGTACTGTTAGGCTAAGCACGTAGGGCACTAGTTAGCGGAATCAGTACGCGAACGAAACAACAATTAATGTTTAGGGGTGACGAGTGAAGTGCTGTGGACATGCAGAACATTTAATTTAAATTTCTGGACGAGACTGTACTTAACTATTATTATAGAAATTCACAATAAGCTTATTCATAACGAACAAAGTACTTAATGTTTTGGTTGACCATAAATTAGGCGCTAGGAACAGCAGGTAATTTATATGCCGATCTGTTTATGTTTATATGAAGTGTCTTGGTGCTCCTCCAGTAGGAATATTCAGAAGGAGCTGGAGGAAAAAGTGATATGGGTCCCCTGTAATGGAGAATCTTATGGTTGTACTGGCCGGTCACTTCTCCATACAACATGTCGTAGACCACTACCTTATTTGAGATTTTTGGTCCAGAATCAGTCAATTCAGGTCTCGTCATTATCTAGGATTGTATGATGCCGAAATAAAAAAAAATAAGATGAAAGTTATGAGCCTCGAAAACTTTATATTTAAATGTTTCGAGGCTCATAACTCTCAAGTTAAGTATCTTATTAAAAAAAACTTTACGAGCCTAGATAATAAAGAAATCTTTATTTTGGACCTAAATCCTCAAATAAAGGAGTGATCACACTACGTCGTTTGTATGGAGAACTTACCGGCCAGTTCGCCGGTCATCAACTGGGTTAATCTAAAATATTTAAAAGCAATAATTTAAATTGTGATTACTATGCGGGAATTCATAATTATTTTTGTAACCAGGAAATACAAGCTGATATTCAAATATGCGAGAGTACACAACTAATATTTCGTTCAAAAACACTCGGTGAGGTATCACAACTCTTGCCTGACTTCATAATAGAATTTCTTGCATCAGTTAGCTGGAAGGTTGTGCCACCAACTTAGATAATTAATACTATAATGAAGGAACTTGTTATAATCAATTAATGTTCATAGCGCGCATTGCTGTTGTTCAAAAGCTTCACCCGAATTTCGTTGTTATGACAATATTAAGGCCATTGTAGCATTTATTCATGTGCTGGTAGTCTCCGAATCAGCAGCATTTTGTGGCCAATACGCCACCGCGCCGTTCAAATCAGTCAATCATAACATATCGATAGGGTATGTTTTTTATGTTATGGTGACGGAACCAGCTCAAGGCCCACCTGATGATAAGCGGACTAACCTCTGCCCATAACAGATGCATTTCGTCACAAGTTACGAATTGCACTCCGCCCGTCACCTTGAGACATAGTGTATAAGTCTCATGTGCTTGTGATTTCACTGTTTCACTGGCTCTCAAGGACTGCTGCCGGTACACACCGCTAGGTGCTTGGCGACAGATTTTCTACTTGAGGGTGGTCGCTAACCAGGCGGGCAAAAAAATTTCCTCTCGTAAATTTGTAATGTAATCCAATGATAACCAACTAAGAGTCAAGGTAATGAATAGATTCAGGCGTTACTTTGCGGAAATCCATATTTAATATTAACAAATACTTTTAAAAGTATCCTAAAAAACATTAAATAATATTTAAATAAAACACTTAAAAAAGCATACCGAGCGCACGATCAGTGATCGTGCGCTCGGTAAGTCAAGACCTCCTGAAGATGCTTCGTTTAGAAGCGAAACTAGTCGGGTATTCTTCCGGTTAGGCTGCGTGATGTTTATGACGTCACGTAGATAACAGGAAAATTAGGCGGAATTGTCACTAGATATATAATTTTATGCTTTTTTAAGTGTTTTATTTAAATATTATTTAATGTTTTTTAGGATACTTTTAAAAGTATTTGTTATTATTAACTAAGAGTCAAATTATTTAGCGGACTACCGCGTGGCAACCCTTCGTGTCATCTACGATGATCTCATTATCCTTGACCCTGACTTGCTTGAGAAGACTTACCAAATGTCTCGAGTCACTAACAATTGTATTTTGTCGAAACTTTCAGTCGAATTCGAGTTCCGGTGGTACGCGTAGCAAAAGACTAAGAAAGAGGGTAGACCGTTTCGTCTGCTCGAGATTTGTGTCAACTGTTCGTCTCTCCAGTTCCCGCGATCATGATGCATGTAACTGCGTCGAAATATCGGGAGCTAAAAATAAAAATCGCCACGGTACAAATCCCGTAAGTGATAAACATATTTATGTTCAAAACCGTGATAGTCTAAAAAAGTGTTTATAATAAACATATTTTAGGAGCATTTTATTTTACAAAATTACAAATTATTTGTATTTTATTTTGTTTATAATTTTATTAATTTCCTTCGGATACTATACATAATATTTAAATAGCTCTACATAGTTCACGCGGGAAATATGATAAAACAAAATAAAGTAATCACTGACTTCTAATTTTGATAAACTATAAATCTAATAATTGATGGATATGGAAATCATTAGTTTGTATTCCGAAATGCAATGATTGCCCACCAGATGTTAAGCGGACTAACCTCTGCCTATAACAGAAGCATTTCATCACAAGTGACGAATTGCACTGCACCCAACACACTCAGAAATACCTAAGTCTCCTGTGACTGTTATTATATTGGCTCGAAATAATTGCTCCTGGAATACATTTTTAGGTGCTTGGCGACAGAGGACACTACCGTCAAGTTAGCCAGGCGAGCATTCGCAAAATGCCCTTCCACTCAATCAAAAAAAGAAATCTAAAGCAATATTTTCGCCTTTACGCCTTACCTGTATTACCCTACATTGATTCATCTCTATCAATCGAAAGACGCACCGTAACATCCTCATTTCTACGTAACAAAAAACAGGTTCTTAGACGTTTACATTTGCTTACGATATCAACGATGACTTAGTCACGCACGTCACACACTGGCCAGTATGCATGTGTGTCGATACGGCACTTAAGCAAACATGAATAACAGCTACCTACTGCAACGTTCATACACATATACGTCACATTGAACCGGTTGTAAGGCTTACTACGTGTTTACATTCAACACGTATCAATTTCAAGTTCATGTGTCAATATTGGTAAAATGTAAATGGTAATAGAGGTGTGCTGAATGAAGCAATTTGAAACGAGTATTTCGTTGTTCATTAAATCAATTCGGAAATTTATTTGGTATTAAATTTGTTGTTTGTTTACGTCAATAGTTCTTAACTTTGTAGGAGGTCGAGCTAGATTTAGTAACCCTTATCATTTCCTGTGAGTTGCGTAGAAGGCGACTGATTGGGGAAAAAAATCATATGTTGGATACATGGCATCGTCTTTTGAAGTCGTCGGGAGCAAAAGTGCCTCTTGGTCCCAACACTAGGTCTTACAAAGAGGTAGCGTACAAACGCTACTGTGCTTAGGTGTAAGGAATCTTTAGGAAGTGTAATTACTGGGCGCACGAGACATATTCGTAAAGATAAAGTTCTCGGTGGGTATATATATATAATATCAGAAAACAAACAAAAAATGTATGATATTTTTATCATACGTTTTTCATTAACGCTAAGCGCTCGGATAATGGCATGAAAACTCTCAAGTCGCCTATGTGAACGGTGTTTGATCTAGCTAATACAATATGACTTCCAGATAAAGCCATACTCGTAGATAAATCAATAATTTCATTATACATTAAACTGTGAATAAAAACATATGTAAAATCTATATAATTTCAATATTTTATTTTTTGCAATAACGCATTCTCTGCGGATTACATTACAAATTTAAATCCAGCACATGACTATAATATTTACAATCATTAGCGTCCTAACTTAATCTATAATTTGCTTAACATGTTTTATGTCTGTTTTGTATGTTTTGTCTTTATTTATATATATTTAAAAATATGTATGTATATATTATAATTACTGTATGTTATGTATGTTTATGTATATTAATATATGTATATGTAGTTATTATACGTGACGAATATTTGTCTGTATGTCTATAATGTTATTTCGTTTTTGCTTTTGTTAAAGCAAAAACAAAAGTGTAAAATAGCATGTAGAATTCAGTACCATGCTGATTCAAACGACTGATCGGACTTCTACAAGGTGAGATATAGGCTCTGTTTTTTAAATTATCTTTTGAGTCATGTTGTATAGATTTAATTGTGTATGTCACACACAATGTTGTTCTATAGCAAGAGTAAATCACATGTCACACAAGTATTATGAAGCCTCTGTAAATTTTACCGTTGCAATCGTTAGATCATCAAGTTCAGGACGACTTGCTATGATAGATTTAATTTTTGAACATTTAACTGAAAGGTTGCTTGACCAAGGCTGATTAAATTTGAATAGAGATAATTTTGTGGGAGATATAGACCTCTTGGTCTAGAAAATGCGTCAGAATTGACCTAATTCAAATTTATCTAGTATTCACGTGAAACTTTGAATACCTTCCTTTTTTTTTAGAAAATCAGTTCAAAACTGCATGCGTCATTCATAGCCACGAGAGGATCCAATCGCTCCTAAAAGGTCAACACGTCATATACCCAGTAAAGTTAAAACTATCCATCCTTCGTCCCGAGACTGTTTTGTTGTCCAAAGTTATAATGACCCCAGGTGCATCACTCGCGGAGTTTATTCAGATAGCTTTTGAGTTATATTAGTACATCATGATGACAAGCTCAACAATATCTTGGTTCATACTGAACACCGATATAAGTGTTCGTAAGTGACGGACTAGTCTTTGAATTACTGCCTCTCAAGGACTGCTGCCATAATACACTATTACGTGATTGGTGACAGATATTTTACGTCAGGATGTTAGCTACCTGGGCGAACATTCGTAAAATGCCATTCCAATTTGCGGTGAAGATCAAGCCAGCCATGGGAATCGAACCATGGACATGCGACACGTAAGTTCATAGCTATTACCGCGTGGCCATCTCTGCTTCATTGTAGTAATTAGTATAATTAAATTGAGGAAAAAAGGAATTATTTTTCCTCAATTATTTAATAATTACTAACTGTAACTTTAAGCTCCTGGTGGGTAGCTATCACGTACGTACTTATTATTTACTTCCGACGTAGGAATCTGTCACCAAACACTTGTTGGTGTGTTCCAGCAGCTGTCCTTGAGTGCCAGTAATTCTAGGTGAAGCCTGTTCACCATCCTCGACCTTAACACTTACAAATAGTACAATAATGGTCAAAAGCTCATCAGTTGCAAAAATGATAATGAGAAAGAATCTAAAGGAATTTACGAGTAGTTTAGAAACATTGTACCAAGAAGTTATTTTACTTCTTAGTGTTTCGATCCCATAGTGAAAAACGATACCCTTTTATGTGTATCTGCTGTGTTTGTGACAATCGCAATGAGTTAAAATACGAATCTTAATAAAATATTTTTTGTAAAATGTTGGCCCAAATCTGAATGTTGGTTTATTTTTTATTTTATTGCGTGTGAAGTAAAAAGTAGTTAGTATATAGAGGTAGGTAATATTTTATAAAATATATATTATGTTCAAATATAAAGAAAAATGGGGGGCATCAAAGTTGTTAGTTTCAAACCATTTCTGTTAAGAGGCTGATCTCTAAAACCAAAGTAGTTTGAATATCTGTATATTATAAATCATATAATCAAATTAAAACCAGTCTAATGTAAGTAAAAATAGCGTTAAGGATCGCCAGCTGAATGGAAAAATATGTACTTGATTTTAGTACATACAAAACCCAATGTATGGGGTAGTGGCACGGAACTCTTACGTGCTTGAGTTCAACTCACGCTTTGCCGGCGTTTTAATGATGTAGAACACGTCTTTCATGTTGTGTTTCTCTAATAGTACACAAAGTATCATATAGTATATAATACACAAAGCACAAATATATTCAAATCACAGTTTAACACATTAACTATGTTAGTAAACTCCTTTCACACTCTTGATAATCACAGAACATGACCAACAGTTTATATTTTGTTTTGGGCTATTAAAAAGTCATTAAAGTAATCACAAAATCAGCATGAGCACATTGACCCGATCTAAAATGAAAATGTAGCCATTATGCCTTATCATACAAAATTCGTCGATCTTTCTCTAAAATTACAATGCGCCAGATGTCTGTTTTATGAACCGGTAATGTAATATTGTTAAGCTGGATTGTATTAAAATGGCGGGCATTGACCGGGTCTCTTTCATTAATATTTGAATTGTTTTTATTAGATACCGTGGAAATAAAAATAAAGCTTGTCGCTGTTGTGAGATTACCAGGTATCGGGACAAATTTGTTTTTTTACGGGAGTTAAATAACATTTCCTACCGACATCGAACTAGTAACAGCCATTTTATATTTAGGGACCTATTATATTGATTTGTTTTATCAATCGAAGTACTGACATGAAAATGTCCACTGTGGGTGATAGGTGCCAGTTGTCTAACAGTTTTTAGTAACGACCCAAGTGGTCACAGTGAATGGCCCTTTATCACAGTTTGTTGACAGTTTTCAAGGCAAACAAGGGAATATGAATTTATTTTAAGATTTAACCCCTTTTGTATAGAGTTGAATTTGTTCAAAGAATTATTTCTCGGTTCGGCGCTTGGTGCCAGTCTCGCCCTGTGGAGCTTTTCTTTCTATTACGAATGCCAACGCCCTGTTGCATACTTAGACGACGTCACAAAGGTATCTGGATTGGGTTCGCCTACGAAATTGATTTGTATAAAAGCTAAGGTTTTGAGAGTAAATGCAACAGTTATTCTACGATCAGAAAACAACACAGACCACAATGTTCAAGCTGGTGGTGTTGTCTTCCGTGCTCGCCCTCGTGGCCTCCGCTCCAAGCGGCCTTCTTGGTCCTCTGGGACTTGGATGGGGTGGTGCTTTGGGATATGGAGGTCACCTAGGACTTGGCGGACATCTCGCTGCACCCCTTGCTGCACCTCTGCTTGCCTCTCCTGTAGCGCACCTGGGACTGGCGCACGGTGGCGTGGCAGCCGCTCCAGCGATCGCCGCCTACAACTACAGGGGCCCTTTGTCGCTGGCTCCAGGACAACCCGCTAACATCGTGGCGCACGACGGCAGACCTCTGGATACCATCAGTGTTAACCTAGATCGCGCCGCTCACCTGACTGCCAAAGCCGTAGATCACGCTGGTGCCGCTCATTACATCGGAAAGCGCTCTGCTCCTCTTTTAGGCGCCGCTTGGTCTCACACCGCTCGCATTGATGTGCCCGCTGCGAGGCTCATCGCTCCCGGTCACCTCGCTCTTCCCGCTGCGCCTCTTGGTCTGCACGGAGGCATCGGCCCTATCGCACCTTTGGGCTTAGGCGCTTGGGGACATGCAGGTCACTTGGGTCACCTTTGGTAAAAATGTACATACAAATTAGAGTTACGTACCATAATGCCTACATACTATAGTATATAAAGAGAGTTACCTATAAAACAAATGCTTATTATTGAAAAAAACCTTGTTCAACTCCTAGATGTAAACCCTTAGTTGTCAGCATATTTTAGATCACACACATTGTGGTCGTCTTATGAAAGTGGTTATGTATTTAATAATAACCACTTTCATAGAACTAATATTTGGTTGGACTTATCGCTGGTAAGTTCGTCACTAAATTATCAGAGATGTACCAGTTAATAATAGATAAATACGTAGATAAGTACCAATATTGCGAGTTAGTAAAATCAGTAAGTTTATGTTACAGGCTAAGCGTCATTTAATATGTGACTGCTAATAAAATAGACCTATAAATCTCAACCCACTGTAGTATACTGACTTTTGTGTTGGTACATACAGTTTATGATTTAATATTGTTGAAACCATGACGAACTCGCTCAAATATTATCAGGAGCAAAAATAAATTGTAAGCTTTGTGATAATTACAATATTTCATTTCAAATATATAGTTTCAATGTAATTATTTTTAATGTCATAGTTCGTATCAGATACAAAAACTGAGAACCACGAATTTATAAAAAAATGGAGAAGGTAGTTTATTTAGAGAACAAAGATGTTAGTTTTCGGTATTTGTAGCTCAACCGGACTTTGGGCGAGGTTGCGAGGTCCTGAGTAGCCGTGGGGTTGAAGGCATTCTATCCGAGACAAGCGCAGAAATGCCTTAAGCCTCCGTTGTATGCAGGCGTTAAAAAAGGGTTTGCAACGGGCTCAAAGGGATTATTGTGATACGAACTTCTGCTTGGACCATTCCGTTATTATTTGGGGAGGCTGGATCTTATTGCCGCGGTGCATCGAGACATGGGCCCTATAAAGCCTGGTCCGTGGATAATGGGCCCTACGGAGGTTTGCACCATGATTATTTGGAGAGACAATAATCGGGACTTCATGTTCGCCTCACTTGCTTGCTGACGACCTTAGTATTTGTACTGGGGATATCTTTACCGGGATGACTCTCGGATGACAGTCGACTGTCGGTCGTTAAAACTGCCAAAGTGTCATCCTGCCTGGCTAGCATGCGCAAATAACACATATGTCACGCATGACACGAGAAGAGTATTTTTCTCGCGCGTAGAGAGAGAGTGGTGGACGATAGCAGCGGCCGCACCACACTAAGATCCGTTAATTGAGATTATCTATGGACGATTCTCCATTGCACTATTTGTTGGTTGAATTGCGAACAGTTTGCGGAAATAAGCAGTGATGGACTTTGTACTAATAAAATACTATACATTTATAAACGGTTAAATATTTTTACCGTTCTCGACACTTCATTGGAAATTATGATGATTTAATGATTAAAAACTTTTCCCGTTGATGTAATTTTCAAACGAATGATAAAGGTGTAAATCAGTACTAATATTATAAATGCGAAAGTAACTCTGTCTGTCTGTCTGTCTGTCTGTTACGCTTTAACGCCAAAACTACTGGACCGATTAGAATGAAATTTGGTATGGAGATAGTTTGAGACCCGGGAAAAAACATAGGATAGTTTTTATCCGACTACGCAAAAAGAGGTTAATGTTTTCGCGCGATAACCGACATACGCGCGGGCGGAGCCGCGCCCGGAAAGCTAGTAGGATATATGGCTCTTTTGACGATGAGATGGTTGCTTAAATGTTTTTTTTGTTGATGAAGGCTAAGTAGCGAAACAAAGTTTTTATCACTGCTAGGTACTTAACTAGTTTTAAGTGTTCTATCTATTTTTTCTTTATTAAACTATATATTAATATTTTATAGCAATATATTGAGTACGAAACCCTAAAACGAAGTTATTCATTTAGATTACTTTTGAATTTTTATTGTTGCGAATTTCATAAAATTTTAATAACTACTCATTTATTTACATATAATAGATTTTTGAATAGCTAAGTACCTATAATGTTATTACATTTAAAATAGTTGAAAAAACTACCTACGCTACCTACAGCATTATTCAAAAACATTTTATTTAAACTACGCACACAAAGTTCGTGATTTGTGTTCAAATTACGTTATTCTTATTGTATAGATTACACACATATATAACGAGTCTGCTAATATTGGACGGAAAATAAATTTGTACTATATCGTCGATTGCCCCCATTATACTTGGACCGACGAAAGACTATCGATTTATCTCGTCCTCAAAAATTAGAAAGATAAAAATCACGCAAATACTCGCATATAAGTGTCAAAAATCGATTAAAAGGAGGGCGCGCATGTTAGTGTTGGTTGACAAGTTGCCACAGTTAGCACAAAATGTACATAATCATGGACGAGTTCTTTGCTCTGCCATGTTAGCATTCGTAGACATGTTGATATGTCTATTTTACACGAGATAAATGGTTGACAAAATTTACTCGCGGCGCGCATGCTAGCCGGGCAGGTCGTTGAATATATACGAGTACGTAAGGCTGGGGCGGTGACAGGTAGGTACCTAATACTTAAAGTTGGACGGGTTGAACCTATCAAACTATAATGAAAGTCAGTAAAGAGATATGAAAACTATACAGGACAAACTAAGCTTATGTACTTTTTCCTTTGAAATAAATTCAGTATTTTGTAATTCCTAAGATTCTTGATAAACGAGTAAATGGATACTACTTACGTTACGTGAATAGGACCATGAATGAAATGACATTAGACGCAGAACAAGGCTCTTTACCAAAACTTAAGCGGTTGTATTACCATTAACATAATTTCCAAGTAAGGTAAGCGTCTGGAAGCTGGCCGGCCATAAAGGTGAAGTTTGTCCGTCTGCATGTCACGAGTCTCAAAAGTTGTAAACGAAAACATTTTAAAATCCGAAATGTTGATATTCGGTATTAAATGTCATTCCAAGTTGGAATATTGGGCTGGAAATTCAATTAAACTAAATCAATTACACGAGAAATAAGCGGAAAAACAACTATTTTGCACAATAAAATATGTAGGCTATCATCGTGGAGGGATTACACATCTTCTTGAGTAAAATACAATAATGTTTTTGATCAAATTATGATCCATCGACGAGTAAGTTGTTAATCATCATCCTAACTTGCATGCATGGCAACAAGATGCACGTACAATATGTTCGCTTTAGCAACACAAAGGATGGCACAAGAACCTTATATATAGTTGTATCTTTAGTTTTATGGCTTAAATTAAACAATATGAAAAAAATTATGTAGTAAGTATGTACCTACAGATACGATTGCGGAAAATGAATTATTCTAATCGAGGCTACGATATTGTAAGCCCGAGATACAAGCGAGGCCTATAATATGAGAACATCGAGCCGAACTTGGTATAATTAACGTAGCAAGAGTGTCATACGACTATTTTTAATAAACTAGTGAATATAATTGATAAAAAAATAAGAAAGTAAGGCTTAATAGTCATCTTTGGTAACATTTCACTACGAGTATACCGCTAACAGGTGTGACTTTAATAAAACACAGCAATCTCCTTGGTCTAAAATGTCCTGGCAAGTTATGGAAAGTAAACCAAGTGTGCGAAAAAGAGTATATTCGATACAGACAAAGCCTTACGCTATCGAGCATTATAGTGCAAGTGAATTGAAATAAATATGTTAATTCTAGTCGTACCATTATCGCAAACGCAATTAATAATGTCTCTGTGCAAAAAAAGTATGTAGTAAAAACAAAAGTAGTCCTGTCAATGTCAACAATTAATCCGGCTCCGCCTATCGAGTAATCGGATGATGCAAGTATAAAAGCGCTTTGCCAGTATTGCAGTGCATCAGTCGTCGTTGAGTCGAGATATCAACACAGACCACTCCATAATGATGAAGCTGGTGGTGTTATCGTGCTTGTTGGCCGCGGCCTCCGCCAGCGCTGTGGGCTTCGCGCCCCTTGCATACAGTGCACCCCTCGCGTACGGAGCGCCCTTCGCCTACAACGCGGCGCTGCTGGCACCGTCCAACTACAGAGGCCCGCTATCTCTAGCGCCCGGCCAGCCCGCCAACATCATCGCCGCGGACGGCAGGCCCCTCGACACCTTGGACGTCAACCTGGACCGCTCTGCACACTTCACTGCCAAGGCCCTGAGCGGTGGAGTCCATCTGCTGAAGAAACGCTCCGTGGCGATCGCCGCGCCCATTGCTCACACGCCGCTGATCACTCCTGCCTCCCCGATACTTGGACGCGTTGCTCCTATCGCTCCCTACGCATCCTATGTTTCTCCCTACACTTCCTATGTTTCTCCTTACGCGTCTTATGCTGCTCCTTACGCTACCTACTGGTAATTAACGGATTTATCTGACGAACAGTAAACAAAATGTAAATAAATGAGAGTTACATACTTATTTTTTTTATCGAAATCCTGAAATATCGTATCTCTAATGGCACAACTTAACGTCACCTTGTCGGATCATTTGGATGGGTGACCTGTGAAATTTCTACTGAGCGTTTCCTTGCTTCAGACGGGTTGTTAAGCCGTCGATCCCAGTTCTTGTTATAGGGTGAAAGTCAGAATAACATTGTGGTAGGGCATTTTGCGAATGCATGCCTGGCTAGCCCCACTTCAAGTAGAAAATCTGTCACTGAGCACCTAATAGTGTGTTCCGGGTAGGTTAGTCACAAATACATCTTCGACTTCATCATCACTTACTACCTGGTGAGTTTGTGGTCAAAGGCTAGCCTATCAGTAGGACATCAATATTATTGACAACCTTTATGTACTTAAGAGCGTTAGAGAGCTTTTGATTTTGAATGTTTTGTATGAATGAAAAAAAAAAATCTAAATACATTAATATATAACAAACGACAATATCAAAAAACAAGAATCGCATAAAATCAATAAATTATAAATATTCTAGCGAGCGTGGGTTTTTGGACACCTTCGCTTACCCATTCGGGGAATACTAGGTGATGATGAAGCGCTCGTAGCGAAGTTTGCTTAACCATTCTGAATCGATCAGCAAAGCTAAGCAACGTCCGCCTTCGTCATGACTTGGATGGGTGACCGCTGGTGACATTACTACTGAGCGCTTCCGTGCTTCGGAGGGCACGTTAAGCCGTCGCGCGTCGGTCCCGGTTGTTGTCTTAGGATGGCAGTCGTTATAGCACGGTGGTAGGGCATTTTGCGAATGCCCGCCTGGCTAGCTACCACCCTCAAGTAGATCTGTCGCCAAGCACCTAACGGTGTGTTCCGGCAGCTGTCCTTGAGGGCCAGTAATTCTAGGTTAGCCTGAACAACATCTTCGACCACATCATCACTTACCATCAGGTGAGATTGAGGTATGTAAAAAAAATTATATGATTGAAAAAAGTAGCAAATAAGAGAGGTTTTCGATGGCCAGGGAGGTACATATCTACACGGTATGTGACACGGTCAAGTTCATGATATATCACAAGCTTGTCAATGTTACATTCTTAAGGCAGTCAGGAAAAGTAGACTTCAGTAAGAGATACGAGAGATATCAATAAGTCAAGAAAGTTTTTCTGCAGACTTCTGCAACTTGACTTATTGATCTCTTCTCTGCAGACGACGAAACTACTACTTGTCACAACCTGAAATATTGTATCTTTGAAGTAATTATTATTAACCGGCTGTAATATCTAAGAAAATAGAAAGTTCTACAAGGTCTTTCCAAATTACGAGTATATATGTCGGGTCGGTTTTTCTTGAACATCGGAAAGTTACACAAATATTTAAATGAATGCTCTTGTAACCAACGTACTTATCATGTATCTTCTCATCCGACTCCCACTGACTAGAGGTTGGTACAATATGTATTTTCTAGCCATATGAAGGACACCAGTTTTAAGTTAACCTGCTTCATCTCGTCAAAACGCACATGACAAAAATGAGGAAAATTATACTGTGACCATTCGCCAATTACATGATCATTGCCGCGTGCACAATTAAATACCTGTCATAAACCCGAAAGATCAGCAGAAAACCTCGCAGCTGTGTACCAGAACGACCCACCACTTCAATTCTACATCATTGCCAGATATTAAAATTACATCGCAGCACTCTTTTACGAATTTTGAAACAAAATTTATATTTTCATGTTTACATCAGCTTCAGCTGACTCAACAGCTGCAGTCCAACGACCATATAGACAGTGCAGAAGTTTCACTGCAAACTGTGAACAATCACTGAATGTGGTATCATAACTCTATTTAATTTAAGTAGCTATGTTTAATTCAAGTTATATTAAGACCTGAGGAAAAATAAAACCTTTTATTTTATTCACTGACTAAAATTAACATATTTAACTAAAACCTTAAAATTAAGACCTTATTCCACCACTTAAATCCACAATTTAGTTTTAAAGGTTCCGTACCAGGAAACGGATAACATTACTACGGCTTACGCCGACTTCACCCGTACGTCCGTCATAGACTTCAAATGCTTTATTTATATGTGTACCGTTAAACCTGTTATAAATCATAATACATAATTAAATAGAGAATATGAGGTATTGAAGGAAGTGCCTTCATAACACTTTCCATACAAACGTAGTTTTGTCACATTTCAAACACCAAGTATTCAAATTCGGTGAATTTTTGCGTGAATATCTTTGAACCTGATAGATGCTTCTGGTATGCAAGTTTTCCAATTTTTGAATGTATTTTTATTCCCACTTTCACAAAAAAACGAAAAACCGGTAAACTACAAGCATAAATAGTAAGCTAAAGGGCATGTATGAAAAATTTCACTGAGTTTGAACATTTGGTATTTAAGATATAAAGAAAATACGTTTGTATCGAAATCCCTATGAAAATACCATCCTTAAGGCGCATTGGCTAATTATATATCTTTATATTTTTTTTATGCCTTGATAGGTTAGTCACTGTCCACTATCTCACCTGATGGTAAGTGATGATGTGGTCGAAGATGTTGTTCAGGCTAACCTAGAATTATATATACATATTATATAATAATTTCTATAAAACATAACCATACAGAAAAAAATTAAGCATATCGACTGTGAACTGGCAAAAGCTTATCACGCAACTTAATAAAATACAATGTGACGAAAAAATTAGATGAGACTTATTGCCAGTTCATATTGTTTTTACTATTATTATCGTTCTTATAACGGTAATAAATACCAGCGTTTTTCATAAGTATCTTAAACCTCCAATATAGGAAAGGCAGGGGCCAAACAAAAAAACAAAGTTAATTTCTTACAGTTATGTCCTTGTGCTGTCTACGTGTTGTTAGTGAAAAGATTTAGAAGCGCTCGTATATATCTATCGTATATAACTAGGCAAGCTACTGATCAAGTATGTTAACAGTGCTCAGTAGTGCCACTAGCATTAACAAATATGACTGACTCAACAATTGGTCGTTGACTTTGGCGCGTAATTTCAAATTAAAATTATTGCTAAGACAATCCTTCTAAATAGAGTATATGTATGTGATTTCAAAATACTAGCTGATAAAGTCTGTTGTTTTATGGTAACATTTCACTTTAAAGTAGTATTGCAAGACATAGGCTAAAGCCGGTTAGTTACGTTGAACGTCCTACGTTTATAGCCTCGACCTTTATAAATGGTTATTATTTAATGCTTTTAAGGTAGTTTATGCAGTCCAATATACATATATGTAAACTATTTTCAACGTGAACAAAAACCAATTAAAGATTTTGTACTTAAAAATCACATGAATTGAAAGATAGTAAACATAGTTAATAGCAACCTCCACTTCATATAGGCATGATTTAATGGAGAGTTCTAGCTAAAGAAACGATAACATTTTATGCATATTTTAACTGGATAGCTAGCGGCTTAAAATATTCTTCTCATTATATTACTTAGGACGGGTAAACGTCTTTAGGGGTTATATAATTGTTCTCTTTCCACTCCCACTGTGGAACTCCCTTTATAAAGTGTCTAGTGGTGTTGCCCGTCCTAGTTAATAATGTGTAAAACAACTTTTATTAAAACCGGGTCGGTAATTTTCTCATTACTCGAATGCATACAGACAGACAATTTATATAATATTCGTGTTTAATTATTTTTTTCCCGGCGGTGTGCCTTTATTAAACAAAATACTATGAACTATATACAACACTAAAGCTACTACAATAAAAGCATTTAGACAACCTATAAGTCATAGCAGATTCATAGGCAGTCCAATTCATGTTTATTAGGTTATTTTATAGTTACTAATAGCCTCGAAACATTTACATGAAAATTCTGCGAAGCTGATAACTTTCAAGTTCATTATTATTACTAATTTGTAAAATTCCAAACTTAGATAATGAAGAGATAAATCGATTTCCTGCTTACTTTTGAAAAAGAGTGATCATCCTTCAACGTTTGTATGGAGATGTGATTAACCAGTTCACTCATTCTATTTTTAAATTTATATGACATGTACAGACTTTAAGGCTTGTACTCCTTATTATAAGTATGTAGATGTGTATGTAGTAGTTGTGGATAGAAAATTTGGAAAGATTATGAACCGGATTACTTGATCCTAAAATAGGCCAATTTTAGTTATGTAGTGGTTTGCATATTGATAAGATCAATATGCGAACTACTGCTTACTTTGTATTATTATAAATTAAAATGAAATTGCTGGTTCTCAGGGTTAACAAGAATGCTTTTGTGATGCTAGTATATAAGCGCGTCGCAAACGTGCATGTGCATCAGTCGACGTTAGTTGTATCAACACAGACCACTCCACAATGATGAAGCTGGTGGTGTTATCTTGCTTGTTGGCCGCGGCCTCCGCCAGCGCTGTGGGCTTCGCGCCCCTTGCATACAGTGCACCTCTCGCATACAGTGCACCCCTCGCGTACGGAGCGCCTTTCGCCTACAGCGCGTCGCTTCTGGCACCGTCCAACTACAGAGGCCCACTTTCTCTAGCACCTGGCCAGCCCGCTAACATCCTCGCTGCGGACGGCAGGCCCCTCGACACCCTGGACGTGAACCTGGACCGCTCTGCACACAACACTGCCAAGGCCCTGAGCGGTGGAGTCCATCTGCTGAAGAAACGCTCCGTGGCGATCGCGGCGCCCATCGCTCACACGCCGCTGATCACTCCTGCCTCCCCGATACTTGGACGCATCGCCCCTATCGCTCCCTACGCATCCTATGTTTCTCCCTACACATCCTATGTTTCTCCCTACGCTTCTTATGCCGCTCCTTACGCTTCCTACTGGTAACTTACGGATTTGTCTAACGAAAGAGCATACTTACAAATTGTAAATAAATGAGTTACACACTTACATATTGCATTTATAAAAATCCTCAAATTCTATCCTATCTGCAATGGCACAACTTGCATCATCATATTCATGAAGCGCTCTCGTAGAGAAACTTTCTTTCTTAACCGATCAACTACTAGTAGCTTAAATAACGTCCACTGCGGTTATCACTTGCATGGGTGACCGGTAGTGGCATTTACTACTCAGTGTTTCCGTGTTTTAAAATACACGTTAAGTTGCGCGTCTGTTCGGTTTTTGTCTTAGGATGACAGTCGTTATATCATGGTGGTATGGTCTTTTGCAAAAATCAACCTGGTTAGCTGCGTCAAACAGAAAAAATATGTATCTGAGTGTTTAATATTCTGAGTGTTTTTTATGATATTTTACATTGATATAATTAACTTTTTACTGCTGACAGGCTGGCCTTTGACCAAAATATCTCCTAAGATAAGCGATGATGTGGTTGAAGGGAGGATATATTCATTTCCTCCAAGTTCAAATTGATGGATATGGAAACACGATAAAATCATCAATACGCAGTGGATTACCACTTTTTTTCTTATATACCTCTATACTATTATCTCATAAAAATATTCAACATCTCAACTTACTTCAAGTGACTTGACATGTAGTACATATAATATCCAAAATACATTGAAAAAAAAAAAAAACTTCAACTGAACCCAACACTGCATAATTTAAAACATGAGTATAAAATTAAATGTATTTAAACTAAATAAAATAATCTAATACAATAAATTGTTCGTGACTTTCAACTTCCACAAACTAAGTATTTTGCCACAATTTACTTTTATACAGATTTTGCTTTTGAGTAATCTATTCGCGAACGGGATCAATTGCTTAATTTTATTATCTACGATAATTATTAATTTCTAAGCCGCGTGGTCCCAGCGACTATGGCCATAGATTTCCGTGCAGTAAGTCAATGGTTCGAACCTCGTGATAGTGATTCATCACATTGTGGAAAGGCGTTTTGCATGGTCTTATGGTTAGCTGTCACCCTCAAGTAGAAAATCTTTCGCCAAGCACCTTATGGTATGTTCTGGGAGGTGTCCTTCAGAAGCTATTCCTACTGTAGGTGAAGCCTGTTTACCATCTTAGGCCATTCCAAGTATTATTATATGTTCTATGGCCATTCCATAACTTACCGTCAGGTGAGATTGTGGTTTAAAGCAACTTTATCTAAAAATTATGAAATGTTCATGATTTTTTATAAATAAATGATCATTAGATAAGTATAACTGAGTGATCTAAAAACATACTTGCAGTATTAAATGTACTGTATTTGTATTTCTTATTTAATGTACCGTTATTTTATATTTTTATAACATTTTTAGTCATTTTATAACAATATAGTATGACGTGACTTTCTGGAAAAATAAATTAGCCTTATTTAATACTAGCTTTCCGGGCGCGGCTCCGCCCGCGCGTATGTCGGTTATCGCGCGAAAACATGAACCTCTTTTTGCGCAGTCGGATAAAAACTATCCTATGTTTTTTCCCGGGTCTCAAACTATCTCCATACCAAATTTCATTCAAATCGGTCCAGTAGTTTTGGCGTGAAAGCGTAACAGACAGACAGACAGACAGACAGACAGACAGACAGAGTTACTTTCGCATTTATAATATTAGTATAGTACTGAAGTACTGATTTCACACAGTAATTCCAATATCTTAATAGTAAACCAAATATAAAATTACGAAGTGCAGAAAAATAAATACATTTTTATAAAACACATCGAAACATACCAATAATATCGTATCAATCCTGACTGGAGGTTGTGTTGTGATATAAAATGTTGTTTCACCACATTATTGACGATTAGCACTACAAAATCATACAGATTGTCACTAAAACATGCTTATAAAATAACAGAGGATATCTGTATTGACTTTAGGTAAGATGCATTCTAAGAACCAGAATTGTGCTACATTATTAAAGAATAAATATTCAAATGTGGGTACCTCCATAAAAACTATCTATTTGCATCTACTACTGTATTAGTGCAATACGTATTTGTTTACATGCACTGATGATAGGATAGCACACATAATACAGTTTGTTTGTATGTGATGAGTTAAAATGTAACTGAGTGAGTGTAAGTTGAGAAGATGATATTATGATAGTAACATACCGGGTATCTTTTTCTTACTTATATTATAATTATATTATTTTAGAAATGTAATGTAGCTTTAAGAAAAATCAAAAATAGATAAATTATAGCATGTTATTCTATGGTTATTTTTTTCTGGTGTATAATATTCGGCTTGAAACTATGTAGGTATTATGAGCGAGCCAATATGGAGTGATGCACAAAGAATGATTGAGGAATGAGTTATAGTTTTTCAGTTTCATTATAGTTGAAATTACATAGCTAGTCCTGGGTATTTCTTTTGCAAGGGATTCTCAAAATATTAACAATATTTAGTTTTTTATGAGTCATGTTAGGCTTTCAAGTTAATTTAGGTAAACACACGTAAATGATGGAGATTTTTTTGGTAAATTTGGAGTGGACTAAGTATCAAATGACATATAGATAATGATAACAAATAAAGAAGAGTTGCAAATATTTGAACGTTATTCTATTTATAGATGTGCTCATCATTTACATTATTTCCTGGCAATATCTGTCGTAGTTAAGTTATTTTGTTGTACCGATATCCCGTGATATCACGTCATGTTATTTGGTAATTTTAGCGTTTAGGTTAGGACACCAAATTGTATTTTTTTAAAAATATTTTAATGATATAGTTTAGACATCACAAGCGATTAATTAAATACTTATAGTGATATACTAATAGATATTCAAGCACAAACCACTCCTAATTTCAAATAAGTAATTAAGGACCGTTCAATTAGTGCCCTGCATTTGCTTGCTTAGTTTTCAGCTCAATTGGAGTAGAGCATACCCCGGCTAATGAAGTGGATGGACGCGGGCTCGAATCCCGCACATAACTTAAATTTTTCCTCTAGTAAATTTGTCATTTTGTAAGGGACAAGGTATCTTTGACAGCCGATTCTCTAAATGATTCTCTATTGGCAGGTGATTCTCTATTGGCGCGAATTTTTGACAGAAGAGTAATAAAATGTTCGGATTTGAACAGAGCGTTGAAAAGATTAAAGTGTATTATAAAACGGGAGTTCTATTCGTCAAATGTTTCAAGCGTTACGGGAAATTTTTGGTCAACATAAGCGTTCAAAGGAGGGCACTAAGTAGGTATTTGAAAAATTTGAAACATGGATGGATCATTAACTTCCTTGCTGCAATCGAAATATTTGGAACACCGAGAATATCAAATTGGTGGCTGGAACTGTGAGAGAACCCCAAATTTGTCAGTTCTACGACGTTCCCAATAAATCGGGCTGTCTAACACTTGGCGATTTTACGAATAGATTTGGGATTTACCCTTACAAAATTGGTGAGGTTTTGAGTGAATGTGTGTGGAGTGAAAAAAATGGATCTGACAGATAGTTTCAACAGGGCGGCGCCACCTGTTACATCGCCGGGTAACAGTCAATTTATCGAAAGAAAAATCAAACGTGTGTTGATCACAAGATTCGTGGACAAGCCATGGCTTCCAAGATCAAGTAATTTAACGATCCTTGATTATTTTCTGTGGGGTTATATATATATGATATCCCTGGTGTACGCGAATAATCAGAGAAATGTCGAAGTCCTAATTAGCAACATAACACACTTAATCAATGGAATAAAGGTGCCATTATGTCGAAAAGTGATGGAAAATTGGACCTCTGGTATACACTCTGCTAAAGCCAAGATGGTCATTTCAACGATGTGGTATTCCATACGTAAGCCAAAGGGTAAGTTAAAAAATAAGATACTATATTCTTATTGTAAGCAATCTATATGAATAAGCCCGGTCGATATGAAAAAAATCCTGGTTGAAATAAATATTGCGGGTAAAATATTACCGAATACTAATAAAACACAATATTAATTATTGTGTTTTATTAGTATTCGGTAATCTTAATCTAAATAAAATACTAACGAAATTCGAACAACGCCAGAAAAACAAACAGAAAGCAAATAAAAAAATAATAACGATACTGTAGCAATACGGGCTACAAAATATGAGAATTCAATTAATTATATATAACTTATACCAAACGAAAGTACTAACAATGATTAAATAGTATATTCTCCTCGAATATGTGTAGTGGCATTAAATATGTGAAGCATTTAAAAAATATAAAAGTGGGTTTTTTGTGTAACATGACTTTTATGGTTATTTTAGAGACGACTAACGGTTGGTGAAATACCAAACTCTTTGTTCTATTGTTTGTTGTATAGTTTTGAATCTCAAGGTCCTCGTAAGGGATATTATTCGGGTCGAATAGTTATTAGGTTTTAATAACAAAATATATTCAGCAGCAATCTGCAGTCTGAAATTGTGGCCGGTAGATGGCAATAGGCTCTTTTTCTAATGCATGGGACCAACCGTATGATCAAAACGTATTTAAGTGGATGAAAAAGTTCGTATGTAAATTTGTATGGTAAAACCCACAACGCCCATTGCGGCGCGTTAGACAATCAATTTCGTACATATTGCAATACAAAAGAATGTTAACCAGCTTACAGTGTATTGGGAGAAGAACCCACTCTATGTTTCTGTAACCTAAATAACCATATTAGGTGTAAATAGCTTAGCGTTTATTAGACCTAACTGCGTGTATACATAGCATAACTGTGGAGCGTATTTTAAATTTAATCTGTACGAAAAGGAAATTATGATAACTTAAAACTTGTAATAGGCTGGCCCCAATTTCCAAAGCTGTTTGTAGCACTCGCGAGATAAACCCTTGTTCGAGAACTACTCAGAAAAAAAATTAAATGACATTCACTAGCATTATAATTTCCTCTGCACAATATGGACAAATGCCACTTCAATTCATTTGAAAATTATAAACTTTAAATTGAAGCTTGGAAAAAGAACAATTCAACAAACCGAAATCATATTTTTGCATTATAATAAGCATGTATAGATTAATATCTGCCACCTTTGTTTTATCACACATAGAGAGATCAAACGGATTGTTTCGAGTACATATTCCCTAGTTTCAACTATATCCAGTAGTAAATTTCAAAGAATATTCGCGGTACGTCTCTCGTTCTGAAGAAGCGAGGCGCGAGCACAAACGATTTGAAAACTCTCTGATAAAGACCACATCATATGGTTAAAACCATATCCTGTACAATTTATTTAACGCCCGCTTACTTTTTATGTAATAAATGATGATTAAACCCATTGAGTGTCGAAATTAGTCTCTGGAAACTTATTTTTCATCAAATATATATTAATTTATTTATTATTATAAGCAACTCAAGCTATTAAAGTATGATATGATCTATTTGTATGTGAATATATAAATAATTATACATTCCTACAGCTAAACACCTTTGTTTTGGAAACTTTTTTGTTGTGAGCGTATTAAAACAAAAAATACTGCCTTCATTAGCTTTCATTTTATTTTTAAAATATCAACGGTCAAGGTTTCACCAGTAGGTAGCGTAAGGAGCGGCATAGGAAGCGTAGGGAGAAACATAGGAAGTGTAGGGAGAAACATACGACGCGTAGGGAGCGATAGGGGCAACGCGTCCAAGTATCGGGGAGGCAGGTGTGATCAGCGGCGTGTGAGCAATGGGCGCGGCGATCGCCACGGAGCGTTTCTTCAGCAGATGGACTCCACCGCTCAGGGCCTTGGCAGTGTAGTGTGCAGAGCGGTCCAGGTTGACATCCAGGGTGTCGAGGGGCCTGCCATCCGCGGCGATGATGTTGGCGGGCTGGCCGGGCGCCAAAGACAGCGGGCCTCTGTAGTTAGAAGGTGCCAGCAGCGCCGCGCTGTAGGCGAACGGTGCTCCATACGCGAGGGGTGCACTGTATGCAAGGGGCGCGAAGCCCACAGCGCTGGCGGAGGCCGCGGCCAACAAGCACGATAACACCACCAGCTTCATCATTGTGGAGTGGTCTGTGTTGATATCTCGACTCAACGACGACTGATGCATGTGCACACTTGCGACGAGCTTTTATACTTGCATCATTCGATTACAAGATAAGCGGTGCCGGAAAAAATCGTCGACATTGACAGGACTACTTTGATTTTAAAAGAATAAAAAAGTTTATTCGCAAATGTTAAAGTTAGGCTAGGTTGACATATTAAATTGGAATGTATTCCCAAATGTAGTCCACATGATATATTTATTTTGTATTAATAAATCGATTGGATTATGTCATAAAGGTTTTGCACATGTTAATTCAATCATTGAAGACCTGTTTTTTACCTAAACAAAATGAGCCCCTTAATAGTAATAGCATGTCAATTTATGTATAAAATTAAAAACATTTTTTTTAATTAAATTAAATCTCAATTATTTAAGAAATGAGCATCGGAAATACCGAACCAGCGCATAAAGTATTTAAGCATGTCCTAGATAATATCCATCAGTCTGTCTGTAATTGCCAATTTAGAGTGCGTATAATGTTCTTAAGACATGAAACTATTTCAGATCCCTCTACATTTTATATAAGTTAGAAAGATCAGTCGTTCATGAATCCGTCTTTATTTGGAAACGCATATTACATATATGTAAAAAGCGTATATTCCACGCATATTCCCCCATTTCTAGCCGTGGGTTTCGTAAGAGGCGACTGAAAATGAGTGAAATATAAATTGGGGAGGCTGATACTGTATTGCACAAAGCGTATGGCTGAATTTACTCATCCGATTAGGATAAGAAGCATCTTCATTTGGTATTTTTAAGGCTATAATATATAAAATGGCAAAAATTATTTATGATATCAATTCTTTGTCTCTATCAAGACCTTCGACTCATTAGCGCAACAAAGGAATCAATATGTCACTGAGCTTAACGTTGTCACAGCTTCATTGGCCAGTTAGCTATTGACCTTCTAGATAAATATTAAAATCACTGACATTTATTTCTGCGTTGCAATTGACTGAATAATTAGACCACTATGGAAATTCTTTCCTCGACTTGTAATATTTACCTTCATTATGAAATTACCATGCAACTAAGTTAATACTTGAATAGTTGGAATAATATTGTATTAATATTAATAGTAATTTATATATATAAGGCATATAGCTGCTCTCAAAATTAAGGTAAATGGATAGAAGCTTACTGGAATGGTTATAAGATCGATCTTTATTACATAAATATGCTTTTGAAGCTCTCGTAGCATAGCCGACATTAACAGGCATTTAAGCTTAGCCATGTCCGCTGCGGTCATGAATAGGATGGGTGACCGCTAGAGCTATCATTACTGAGCGCGTCCATGCTTCAAATACACATACAAAATAGTTCATTGTATAATGAAATATGATTATATTTGGCACGTTAAGCCGTTGGTCCCGATTGTTGTCCTACTCGTAGGATGACAGTCATTACAGCATGGTGCTAGGGCAATTTGCGAATGCCTGCCTGATTAGCTTCCATCCTCAAGTAGAAATTCTGACGTCAAGCACCTATAGCGGTGTGTTTTGGCAGCTGTCCTTGAGAGACAGTAATTCAAGGTAAGCCTGAACATCATGTTCGATCACATCATCACTTACCATCATGTGAGATAGATGCCATGTCCTATAATTAAAAAAATCATCTCATAATATTAAAATTAATAAGCTGTTCATTATTTACTACACCGTCTCTTACCATCAAGTGATATGGTGTTTAGAGTATAATGTATCAGGTATAAGAAAAAATCCCTACGTTTTGTGAATAAAAATAAATAAGTATTTCGTTGCAAAGCGTTTACCAGGAAGATGGTATCTCTCAGGTAGGTCTCTTCGGCAGTAGTACATTTTGGTGTGATTACCGCAGTGTCAGATATTTTGTCTCACAGCAGTAGTGTTCAAACATTGCTGTGTATAGGAGTGAAGTTTTGCAAGGAACATTACTAACAAGACATTAACAAACGTCTTGGAGTGACGAGCGCAGTGAAGTGTCTCGCAGAATGAGGATGGTGACAATGCAATTGTAATGAAGAGGGGTGACGCTTACCATGAGGCGCGTGACTTGTTTATCTCCTCATTTTATATAATAAAAAACGCTAGGTCAACCAAGTATCCAATGTCTACAAGACAGGGCACGGTGACCAAAAAATCAGAGCATAGGTCTTCCATAAACCTACTTGTACTACATGAATATCATTCAAATATATCATATTGTATCAGTCTGCCTCGTTGATGCAGTGGCCAATGCGTTTTGTTGTGAGGACCTATTCAGTTATCTTAAAAAACAGGTTAAGGACATACATTTATTCTATTTCATAATAAAATTATTATATTTACACGATGATGTACAAGTTTCCGCAACTCACTTTTGCAGCTATACTAGTACTGAGTCTGGTGAGTGGTGGAACTACCACAATAATTCTGAGCACATAATTTTGGAAGCCACCGTTTCTCTAGAGAAATATACTGCTAACAACGCGTAAATAGGTTTGTGAAGGATTCGAGCCTATATCGTCAGCAACATATTAAGTTCCTTTCGATCGCGAGGTCCTGGGTCCAATCCTAGGTCAGACAGTCTTATGACAAAACAATTCCTAGTATGTAGGTACCTAATTCTTCCTAGCAGTCCAGAGTTTGCATTTTCTGAATCGTAAGGAGCTTGCCTAGTCGGTTACAACCACTCAGCTAGGATAAGAAACGTCCAGTGCTGCATTACTTGGATGACTGACCGCTGGTGGCATTTACTGAGCGCTTCCGTACTTCGGAGAGTCATCGGTCCCGGTTGACGCCCCAGGTAGCGTATATAATAAATAAAAATGTTAATAGCTGGTATATAATATGATCACCCCATATTACGAAAGAACAGAACAAGTTCGGCTAAAAATAGGTGTATAGGCACCTCACCCGTCCAAGGAATATTTAATATATTATATTACATTTCATTATAATACATACAAAAATACACCCTTTTCTTGTATTATTTCAAACAGACTTTAATATTGTCCCATTTGTTTTTTTTTATAATAATTGAAACCCGCCTGGGAACATAGTGAAAAAAGGGTCAGGCCCTTCGCATGTTTTTCACTCAGGTCCAGATTCTCAGAAAATCTAAATATATTCGTATTATATTTTCGCGTATTTCATGTAGGTGTTTAATATAACGATATTGAATACGTTAGTAATACGATTACTCTGTCGTATACAATTGCATATGCTCACTGCTGCGGAAAGGTTTTGAGAGCTTTTGTTTCATAGAAAGTATTATTTTATCGTCTACGGTATCTGGGTGGCAACAACATTTTCCAACATTGTATTTGGACGTAGCGATGATATTTATATAGAAAATGTTAATACCCTTTAACACTTGAATTTGAATCATAAATTACATTGAACTGCTTAATAACTTGACATTCTTATTAGCAGAAATCCATACACATATATCATGGAATAATTATTTATCCTTATTAACTTGACACAAAGGGAGCCGGGGATGATGAACTGGCTAGCCGAGGGTCAGGTTGACCTCGATCTTTATAAATATCAGCTTCCTGTTCAGCCTTGTGCCGGTTTGCAAAACGAGATCGCCCTTATCCATTGATGACTTTCTATAAATACGATACACTACAATTGTTTAGCATCAGTCTACAATCCGAACAACACAGACCACAATGTTCAAGCTGGTGGTGTTGTCTGCTCTCTTCGCCGCGGTGGTGGCTAAGCCAGGTGTGCTGTTCGCCTCCCCGTACACTGCTTACCATTCAGTAGTGGCACCAGCGACGACGACCATCACGAAATCGGCCAGCAGTGTCGTTCATCCGTCGCCCGTTCTCTACTCCGCTCCATTGGCGTACACGCACTTCATCAAGAAGCGATCCCCGCAGTTACTGGCTTACGACTACTCACCCGTTTCCTATGTGAGAAGCTACCCCTATACTGCGACTTCGCTGGTGGCCTCGCCCCTCGTTCACAACTCTGCTATCGTGCCCGGCGTATCTCCTCTGGGATACAGCACCGTGCATCTGATTAAGAAGCGATCTGCCCCTGTGTTTGTTGCTCCCACAACTTATGCCGCTTCTTCTCTGTACCATTCTACTTACGCCACCACCCCATTGGTCTCTACCCCACTGATCCATTCCACTCCTTTAATCCCGTCTCCCATTACTTACGCCACACATTATATTAAGAAGCGCTCAGCTCCTCTTTTGACCACATACGTTGCTCCCACTTCTTTCTCCCATCAGTCCAGAGTTGATATCACTCATGGTGCTGCATCTCTGAAATTTGCGTCATATCCTACTACCTATCTCTCACAACCTTACTATTATTAAACATAATAACGATAATGTCCGTTGCTACTGAGTTTTAGAAATTGCAACATGAAATTTCCATGATTGTAAATAGATTTCCGACAGGCCAAACTATTATCACCTACTAATATTTGACGACTAATTAAATAGTACCAGGACAAAATGAATATGTGTATTTATTACCTACTCTTAAACACTAAGCTAAGGAAAGATAAGGTTTATTGACAAAAATATTTTACAAGAAGCACTTGGCCCGTATCATGGGGATCGTGTGCGGTTCACAAAAAAAGTGTGATTATTTTTCTAAGCGCAGCGTGAAAACATTGTATGCATACAGTGGCAGGTGAACAGGATGGGTGACAAATTTGGTATGGACATTGTTCAAATTGCTCAACCATCTTGCGAAAATTTAGACTTGATTTGATTTTCGGGTCCTTTATTTTTAAGTTTTGGGATATTTTTAGTAAGTTACCCTACGATATTTTTTATTCCAATTGCCTAATTTTAAATGATGCCCTGCCTGATTTTAAAGCAGCTAACAACAGCTTCAAATCTTACTAAACTGGTCACTCTAAACTGTCCTGCGGATATATAAAGGCGTTTTGGTGTAATGTTTCTTTTGAGATAACTCACACAGAAGATAAAGTTAATACTTCTTTGTCGATATTATTAGGTATACAGAAAGACGTTCACGTCTGCTAAACAATCGTGGTGTTACAGAAGTTACAGAACATCAGAGTTTTAGATAAAAAACAGGCAAGGATTGTAATTCAGTATCAGACTTGACGACCACTGCTAGAGAATTGCTGATGCTCTTACATACTTGGAAAAAGGAGATGCAACCATGGGAGCTGATCAGAACTATTTTTGTATCTGTATTTGATTACGGTTTCATTTACCCATATCAATAGACTCTCGATGACTTTTGGGTAAATAATTTTAAGATTCAAGGGAGACAAACCCTGTTAGGTCATCCTGAGTATTCCCCTCCGGACCTTCGCCCTCCGCTACCCCAAACTCTACGCTGATCATCAGCAATCGCTCAACGATGCAGAGAGTGCCCGCCTCACGGACACTCTCATCGCTCCCTCCGGGACTTCAATCCCGGAGGCCATCTTCCCTCCTCTGACCCGGTCCTTCTCAGAGGACAGCCCGGCTTCGCCCGCTCCGGGCCCTGACAACAGACGCACGGTGGTAGCCCCTCCCCGTGAAAGGTCTCGCTCGCGCTCACCGATCGGGAGGCCAGCAAGCACCCGTCCCTCCATCGCCGTTATTGAGGCCGTTTCGGACTCTGAAACGGAAATGGACGTTGATCCGACCCGCGCTTCACGCACTGATTCGGACTCAGACAACGACGGCTATACCGTTGTAGACCGAAAACGCAAGCGCGCTCCTAAAGCCGCTAGTTGCGCAATTTCCGCCCCTCCCGCCAAGGCACCCGCTAAGGCCCCCGCCTCCGGCAAAAAGCCGACCCCCGCCCCGCGCCCCGCGTCTCCTCCCTCCGCTCCGGCCGCTACCGCCGCGTCCCCTCAGGACGCGAGCGCGCGTCGCGAAAAGCCGCCTCCGCCTTTGTTCATCCAGGACAAAAGCAAATGGGACATGCTGTCCCTTTTAGTTTCGGATCGTGGGATTCATTATACTAATGCCCGCTCCACGCAGCAGGGCATTAAAGTCCAAGTGCCCACCATTAGCGACCACAGAGCGCTAACAAAGCTCCTCCGTAAAGAGAGCATAGGCTTTCATACCTATGCGCTCGAAGAGGAGAAAGTCCTCCGCGTAGTCATTCGCGGTGTGCCCAAGGAGGTACATACCGATTCGGTATGTGCCGACCTGAAGGCACAAGACTTCCCCGTACAAGCGGTTCACCGCATGTACAGAGGGAAGGACCGCAGTCCGTACGATCTAGTACTTGTAGTGTTAGATCGTACCCCAGAAGGCAAGGCCATTTTTAACCTAAAAAAGGTCTGCGGCCTCTCTGGCTTAGACGTCCAAGCCCCATGCAAAAATGGGAGTCCCTCGCAGTGTCACAACTGCCAATTATATGGTCACGCCTCCCGGTTTTGTTACGCTCGCGCCAGGTGCGTTAAGTGCCTGGGCGATCACGCAACAAAACAGTGCACTCGCACTCGGGACTCGCCGGACCCACCCAGTTGCGTTCTGTGCGGTGCCCAAGGGCATACCGCGAATTACCGTGGTTGCCCCAAAGCACCACGCGTGAACCACAGGGTGGCAACGCAAATGCCGACCCGTCCCAATTACGACCGCTACCAGCGGGTCAGCCCTAAGCTGACGGTAGCACCTGCTTCTCAGGTAGTGCCCGCGCCGCTCCCCGCCCGTAACGCATGGTCTAAACCACCTAGTATGGTTAAGACCGTCGCTCCGGCCCGCGCGCCCGCGCCCGCACCCGCACCCGCCCGCTCCGCGGCCCCTGCCCGCGCACCGGCCCCGGCTCGCCCCGCGCTCCCGGCACCCGCTGCCAACACCGTTCGCGCCCCTCCCCGCGCCGCTTCCCGGCCACAAGCTCCCCCTATGCCATTGATGGCTGCCCCTCTTCAAGAGGTAATCAACCTAGTCACGACCTGGCTATGTCGGTTGACATCAATGAAGTCCAGGAGCTATACCGCAAGATGCAGTACGCTCAATCCCCAGCGGACGTGATCCAATTCACATTGGAACACGCCAACCTACTTAGCGCCCTTAAGCGCTTCGTTCCCCAGTCCCCTCCCCAGTACAACCACTGTGGGTAGTACAACCGAACGCACGAAACCGCACTCAGTTTCGTTAGCGTCATTTAACGCTAACGGCCTCTTCAGACAACGTGACCTCGTCCACGACTTTTGTTGTACCCACCTTATCGATATCATATGCGTGCAGGAAACCCTTCTAAAACCGGGGAAGGCGAACCCTAGGTTTGCCAATTACAGAACGGTACGTGATGATAGAGTGAACTCCCGTGGGGGAGGCACTCTTATCTATTACAAAAGGTTCCTGCACTGCATTCCCTTACCTACCCCGACTCTTGTTAATATGGAAGCATCTTGTTGCCTTCTAGCTATGACTGGTCATCAACCTATAGTCATAGCGTCCTGTTATCAAGCTTGCCAAAAGCCGATCGTCCGAGCTGACTTAGAAGCATTGTTCTCATTAGGAAGCGCCGTCCTTCTGATTGGCGACTTCAATAGTAAGCACATCCTATGGAATTGTAACGTCAACAATCCCAGAGGTATTGCACTTGAAAAACTAGTCGCAGAACTTAATTTTGACATAATTGCGCCCACTCACTACCCTCATATGGAAGACTTTCGACCTGACTTGCTTGACATGGCACTACTCAGAGGCGTAACACTCCAGTTACGCTCCATAGAAGTGGTTCACGAGCTTCACTCTGACCACCGACCCATTATACTGCGACTAGGTCCCGACCCAATGACAGACCTCCCCCGCCCCACTAAGACGATAGTGAACTGGAAGCAAGTAGGCGATGCCCTAAAGGCTGTCAGTTCACCGGACCTTGACAAGATCCCTGATGACATCCTGACTAAAGATGACGTAACCCTTGCGATCGATTTGTTCACTAATCACCTCTCCACCGTAGTAGGTGCATCCGCAAAGGAGGTCTCCCTCCCGGGCTATTGTAGGGCCAGGCCCTCGCCCAAAACCCGGTGGAGCTGGACGACCGCACAGGCGGTAGCCAGCATCTCTGTCCTCCCTAAAACAAAACAAAACGAGTATTGTTGGTTACAATTTCTCAAAATTTAACAGTTATAAACTAAAAATATTTTGGGAAAAAGTCCTTCAAATGGCAGGAACGGTTATTTTATTATAACAGAATGCTGAAACCAATTTTCATTTGATGTTTTAGTATAATCTATTTCTATGGAAAAAAAGTAAAAATCTAGGTCTAAAAGTTAGAAATATCGACTTGGCTACCAAAACTTTTGTACAAAAATGGTTAATTAGCAGTATTTTTTAAAACACTCCCGTGATACTTGTAGTGTTGTTGTTGTTGTTAATCATTTCAGATTTCCAATAAGGAGTGCTTAAAAGTCGCAATGATCAAGGGTGGAAACCATCGAAGAGTAGCGTGATTTGTTCCGATCATTTTAATATGGCATGGCCCCTGCCACGAAACCATGCCGTATATGTAACCTAACACGCCTTTGGTCAATTATTTATTGTCCTAGAGAACGTAGTACTTAAAAAAATATTGCGAAACATAATCGTAAAGATTTAATAATATTGCACAATATAAATAATATTATGTTATTGCGAAGTATTCTTACGAAACGATTTTGCTGTATATTTATATCTTCAAAAATGTTTATCCCATAAATCCAACAATTTAGTTATTTTTGCTTTCATATGGCAACACTTCTTTCGCACACATGTATAGACGTGTGGCTTCAGTTGGATGTTTTACGAGCCTCCGTCTTTTCTTCTATTTCGTCAGAGCCTTTTACCTCTACCTAACCGCTGTAAGTGTCATGAGATGAAGTAAATAAAAAAATATTTGTACTGAGTTTTTTTACACTTAAATTTTCCAACGCAGTAAACATACTATTTTTATCCTCAAAGCCTTCTAGAACGCGTTACAGTCGAGTAAGCGAGCCCTTACGAAGGACAAATTGTGATCTAAATTCGATGGCTATCGCGGCTCGGTGACTTCATGACAGCTCTCTTGGACAATTCAAATATAGCTGGAATTCTCCACTCAGAGAAATTGTTGTTTACAAACATGAATATAAATCAATATAAACCGACCCCCAAAATAGGTGGGAGGTTCCCATATTTTTTATGTAGGATCACGCATATTTTTAACCGACTTTAAAACAAACGACATAAAAGGAGGAGGTTCTCAATTCGTCTGTTTTTTATGTTTATTACCTCAGAGTTCTCGACTGGATGAACCGATTTCGAAAATTCTTTCTTTGTTTGAAAGCTGATGCTTGTCGTTTGGTCCCAATTAAATTTCATCAAAATCGATCAAGCCGTGTTTGATTTACATTCCAATAACTGAAAAATATTTACCTATCTTCATGATATAGTCGTTGATAATGAATGACAATATATCCTGTAAGTAGCAAGGATCACTAAAAAGAGTAAATATTTTTTTAACCAAAAATGGAACCGACTTGATCACCCAAAAGTGTGAAATAAAACTTGTCGAAATATTATGCACATTGTACCGACGTACCATGTGCACAATATTGTCATGGTACCGACTTCAACAAGTTATTTCACACATTTGGGTGTTAAAGTCGGTTCCATTTTTTAGTAAATTTTTTTTAAAAAGTGTAAACTGATCTTCATGATTCTTTTTTGTTGAGAGTACACTTTATGGTAGAAATCTCCTTTAATTTTATCAGACTTGAAAAATACACCTTCTATTGTGACCATGCTCATATCTGTATAAACCATGGTTCATTTTCGTTCACTTTACTTCAGGTGAGGTTGTGGGTGAATCCTTCTTTACATATACGAGTACTTTGGGTAAAAACAAAACTATATTTTTGAAGCGCTGGTAACTGAGCTGGCCTACTATGTCGTTTTTCTATAGGTTAAACTGAATCCGTTGCGGTCAATACTTGGATTGGTGACCGCTCTTAAGAGGATAATTGTTTGGATTCTGAAGAAAATTATGTAAATCAGTACTCAGTACTAATAATATTATAAATGCGAAAGTAACTCTGTCTGTCTGTCTGTCTGTCTGTTACGCTTTCACGCCAAAACTACTGGACCGATTTGAATGAAATTTGGTTTGAAAATAGTTTGAGACCCAGGAAAAAACATAGGGTAGTTTTTATCCGACTGAGCAAAAAGAGGTGAATGTTTTCGCGCGATAACCGACATACGCGCGGGCGGAGCCGCGCCCGGAAAGCTAGTAAGTAATATGTACGGTAATTTTGGTAACAAATCCATGCCAAAGATTTTTTCGTAACTGCTTGATTTGTTAAAACGAATCTGAAGTAACTCCTCCTCAACGATGACGTATTTTCACATCTGACTTAGGCTGAAATGTTTTTTGTTACAGGCAAAGGGACCTTATTTATCATGTTTATTGAACTTAATTTCCTGATTGATCTGATTCGCTCCCTTAAGCTGTCAGTCCCGGTATTGTCTAAGCAGACTTATAGCATGGTGGTAGGGCAATATGCGGATTCCTGCCTGGCTAGCTGCCATCCTCAAGTTGAATATCTATTGCGAAACACCTAGCAGTGTGTTCCAGCACCTGCTCTTGAGAGCTAGTAATTCTAGATAAGGCTTAACAACATCAACAACATCATCATGTGAAATAGTGAAAAAGTGAAGTGCTAAAATTTTAGCCTTTTATATCAGCAATAGTAAAAATCAGATTGCAATAGAATTGATTTATTTAATTACCTGTGTCAGACCACTGGGACATCCACCCGACTCATACCAAATGGCCGTTTATAAATATTTTCAACCATCTTAGTTTAAAAGTAGCCTGACAAGGTGAATTAAATGTTTTATACTCGTACATAGTAGGATCCAGACCATAGAATTTATTAAAAATTAAGCTTATTAAGAATTTACTGAGTACTTTGAAATAATATATTTGGTTAAATAATACATGTTTAGGCTTGAACTTTTAGTAAAAACTTTATTAATACAAGATATATACCCACATGTTAAACCTAAACTCTTGTAAATAATACACAGGCTATTTCTAAATTAATGTTCATCATACATTTCATTACTTTTCAGGTATTTCACTTTCACACGCTAATAAAACTTACACCAAATAAAAACCAACTTCATTGATATTCATTCGTTACAAATGGTTTATTGATATTCATTAGTTACAAACTTATAACTTTCTGAAACTTAATTCACCTTTTAATTCTCTTTTTGTACAAAGCAATAGTATCCTAAAGATGTTTCAATCGGCCGGGACCACTTTTACTTTCACTTTAAATCATTAAAGTTTCGGAGCTTCCTCAGGCTTCTTGTTTCTCAGGTTCTGAGGTATTTACTGCCGCTGTATTTTCTACGCCGGGTCCTTCAATATTTCCATTTTCAACCCCAATCAAATTCTCAACGGCGATTGCTTCCTCTCGAACTTTGTCTATAGATATAGGATGTTCTAAAGCTCTAGCTAACGGTAGGTTGTGAAAAAATATTAAAGCAACCGAAGTGAACACATGATCTGCCTTTATTACTGGAGTAAGGATTGCATCACTTGCTGCTTCTGCTGCGGATGGATATAGCGCCAGTGGACTGTAAACCAGCGGTGCTGATACAAATCCAGGACTGTGTTTAATGTCGATTCTTGACTGATGAGACACTGCACTAGGTGCTGCGAAGATCAACGGACCGTATTGACCTTGCGCTTTGCATATCGTACACACGAGAAAAAATATTCTAATCATTTTGTTCGAATGGGTCGTGACGTATGAAGGTGAGGCAGATGAGACGTAGCTTATAAACTCGTGTAACGGTTGTTGCGCGCAACAGGTCAAGTTCTCGGCCGCTTGGACTGGTCGTTGCGTCACCTGGCCCAGGGGCACTGTCCGTGTTGAGATGCACGCATGCATTATGAAACGTCATTAAACATTCATATTTTAATGGTCGAAACACATGTTGTAGTGTTTATAACTACTTAATTACATCTGAGACTTTATTGGAACGAAAAAATATTGAGTTTCTGTGAACGGATTCGATACATAAATTATTATTTACTGGTACTTGCGTGAAGCTCACGTCTTTTGTGAATTATACTTCCTCGCTTAAGTAATGTCATTGTCATGGATCTATTGTGTCCGCGAACACCAATCTATTCGCAGTCATTCAACAAAAAGTTGAATTCCGTTCTTTTTTATCACATTCACAACGTTCAATATCAAGGCACATTAATTCTGCAATTTGGCTGGACGAATTATTTTCCAGTGAAAAAAGGTTGTAAGATTATAGTTTCATTATAGAATAACAAAGTAGTCAACTTTTTTTTCTGTTTCCGGTTGCCTGGAAGAGATTGTTGCCTAGCAATAAGGCCACTATTTAAGATTAAATATTTTGTGAGTACTATTAATTATTGTAATTAATAGTACAATAAAGTGTTATCTACCTATGTATCTAGGTTACGTAAACAAATAATATATAGATAGGATTTCACGTTTTATGCATGCTATTCGAAATCAATCAAGTCATCACGTAAATTTATGCAACACTGATAACAGTATTAAACAGTTCATCGTGACACTATTACGTCTCCATTCCGTTAGCAAAATTTCCTTCAGCCCGAATTTATTATTAGATTTGATCCTGTCACTGAATGAACTTCAAAGTATAAGAAGGTGGTCGGTAAAGGTTTCAACATCAGTCACTTCGAACAGTTCAAGCTTAGTGTTTAGAAGCAAGTGTACAATATTATCAAGATGTTTAGAATTGCTTTCCTACTTGCTTGTATCGCGGCGTGTTCTGCACATGCAGTGTTGCCTTTAGTGCATGCACCCGTCGTGGCTCCAGTAGTACCTGCGGCTCCTTATCTCCATGGATACGGTGGACACGGCCTTCTTGGTTACGGTGGACATGGTCTGACTGGCTACGGAGGCCCCGGTTTAATAGGCCATGGCTATGTTAAGCCCTTCGGTCATCATATCTTGAAGCGGTCTCCTCACTTCGTTGCTCCCGTTAGTCATTTGGGAGCAGTTGGTCATCTAGGAGGACTTGGTCACTCGGGAGGGCTCGGTCACCTGGGAGAAGTTGGACATGTAGCAACCGTAGCAGCAGTCGCTCCTGTGGCAGTATCACACCAGTCTCGCATTGACGTTCGCCATTCACCAGCAGTGGTCGCAACACATGTCTTGCCAGTTGTTAAGCCTATTGTAGCTCCAGTAGTCGCAGCTCCTCTGGCTTATGGAGCTGGACTTTACGAGGGAGGACATTATGGAGGAGGACTTTATGGAGCTGGAAACTATGGAGCTGGACTTTACGGAGCTGGACATTATGGAGCAGGTCATTATGGCGGTGGACATCACGATGCTGGATATTTAGGCCACTACTAGACATTTTGATGACGTGAAAAACTTTAAATTCAACAAAATAAATGCGAAGACTTTATAAATGATACGAGATATAACAAGTTAATCTATAATTTTACATATCAAATTTAATAAACCAATGACTACAAATAAATATTTGTAAATGATTTTTTTCTTTTATTTAACGACTCAAACATTTATCTTAGTTATACGTAGTTCTATGTAGTAAACAATAGTAAGTTTTAATTTTTATGCCTGATAGGTTAGCCTTTGACCACTATCTCACCTGATGGTAAGTGATGATGTGGTCGAAGATGTTGTTCAGACTAATCTTGAATTACTGGCTCTCAAGGACAGCTGCCGGAACACACTGTTAGGTACTTGGCGACAGATTTTCTACTTGAGGGTTGTAGCTAGCCAGGAGGGCATTCGCAAAATGCCCTACCACCATGGTATAACGACTGCCATCCTAAGACAACAACCGGGACTGACAGCTTAACGTGCCCTCCGGAGCACGGCAGCGCTCTGTAGTAATGTAACCAGCGGTCACCCAACCAACTCATGGCCGCGGCAGACGTTGCTTAGTTTTGCTGGTCGGTTCAGAATGGCTAAGCACAATGCGCTACGAGCGCTTCAAAAGTATTCAGCTTAAGTATTCATTGATAGAGGTACCGTTATTAAACTAAATGCAATAATTATTTTATCATAATTGCAATTTAATAATATTTATATGTGAATCGAATCCAATTTAAAAACGAACAGTTCTGCTTTAACCAAAGCCACGACCTACGGTAATACGCACCAGACACAGTAACCACATTGCTATGGAGACTGTAGTACGAGGTGCAAATTTTACTCCTTCTAACCGTCTTGTGGGATGATGTGGCTGCTAAGCACTAAGAAAGATAGAACAGAAACGACAGTGGAATTCTTTTTGCGAGCCACCTTACCTATTTTTACCGAGCGACGGCTTGAACGTTATAAGTGCCGGTGAAATTGCACGAACATGAGATTTAACACCTTAATGTCTGAAGATACTTGGCGACATGCAGTTCACCACTTGTGGTGAATTGCATCTGATATACGTAGAGGTTACCGCTTTACACCCGGTGGGCTTCGTGTTCACGTAACACGAAGCCCACCGCAAAAAAAAGGGAAAAAATACTTATACAAAAAAAGGGAAAAAATACTTATACTCGTATTCATGTCCAGAGTAATAATACATCCTCTGACTGAAAAAAAGGGATTTACCAGGCCTTGGCTCGCAGAGTATTGATATCGTGACAGTAAGTTTACTGTCACGATATCAATACTCTGCGAATAAAAATAAAAATTTCTAGCATGTTTGGATTCTTAGAAAATATCACATGTAAAATTTATGGAAGGTAAAATATTCACCTCTGGTTTAAGTCAACCCTCGTCTTTCAGACACCGAAAGCATTTGACCTGCGTGAAGGTGTAAGGTATAAAAGCCCATAAACCTTACACTTTCTCGTCAATAAACATAAATAACGAAACTTAAAGAAAGACATAATATATATTTTATACCAGGCCTCTAACTGCTAAAGCGGTTAGAATATTGATATAAAGATCAAGGCACCCAGATTATTCGTTTCTTCCTCAATTAAAACAAACACCCACGTATTGACAAAAGTACATAGACGCATATAAACGAGTACATAGCATATACTTGTAGTAGAACCTAATAATATATACGAGGGAATAAGAAGTTAAGTTATATAAGAATATCTAAATGTGAATTAAATTCACATAAGGAAACAATGAACGCGATACCTTCCTTATTCTTTTAATGTAATAAGTCAACACGCATATCGTACTACTGCATAACTATCTTAAAAGAAAATAACTACAAATTTTAATACACGTCAAATAATGGCTACTCGGCATGCGCGAACTAGGTTTTGAAGGTTTTGTATTAGCATTTTTTTATCAAAGATCAACAGTTATATAAAGATATAACATCGCCGTGCATGGCATCAGTTGATCTGAGCAAGTAAGACAACACAGACCACAATGTACAAGCTGGTGGTGTTGTTGAGCGTGGTGGCGTTGGCGGCAGGCAAGCCGGGCGTTGGCGTGGTGCCAGTGGCATACAGCAGCGTGGTGCCAGGCGTGAGCTCACTGTCGCAGTACAGCTCAAGCGTTGTGCATGGTGCGGGTGTGCCTTTGGCGTACGGTGCTGGCGTGCCGGTGGCGTACGGAGCAGGTGTGCCGTTGGCGTACTCAGCCTCCGTGGTGCCTTATGCCCCACTGGCGCAACCACCGCACTCACCTGCCGTCGTGCTGGATGCTGTACATGGAGTACCTCTCGACACTCCCGAGGTGGTCGCCGCGCGTGCCGCCCACTACCAAGCTAAGGCCCTCTCCGGTCTGCATCACCTCAAGAAGCGTTCGGTCGCGGCAGTGTCTCCCGTAGCCTACAGCTCCGTTGTCTCTCCCTACACGTACTCCGCCTACACCAGCCCCGTGGTATCACCCTACTCCGCGCCTCTAGTCTCTGCCTACTCTGCGCCCCTCGTCTCTGCTTACTCCGCTGCCGTAGTAGCCTCTCCTCTGGCCTACCACGGTGTTGTCCCTAAGGCACTCAGCGTCCATCCCTGGTAAACGATCGACTGGTCATCCGATTATTTAAATGACAATGTGTTCTAGTATGTATAAAATATACGATATGTGAAATATATTGATTTAAATAATATGTTATCTCTTCTTCCTGCCGTTACCCCTGACTAAGATCGGTTCTATATATATCTTCACATTTCAGCGCTCACTTTTTATACACATGTACTCTTCACTCAGACCCACCGCACATTGTGTGGCCTTTCTCTGTGTGTTCGACCTCATTTATACACGTATTTAAGACTTTTTTAGTAAGATAGTTTACATGTTTTTTCATCTTTTTATACGGGTATATAAAGACGTAACTCAATATTTTCTTAAGTTTTCTATAACTGCTTGTACTTTCAAGGTTCCTCTGATTTACTTATTCCTAATTGTGTCCTATTTAAGCATCTTTGCCATATTGATTTTCAGAGAATAATAATAACCTTGTAGTATTCCATACCTGTTACGTAGCTGTGACCGCTTCAGATCGGTTGTGCAAATTTGCACACGTGTTGCATGCATCTAATACTGAATCTACCTCGCAAACTAGATGCTTAGATGTTGAACTGAAGGAGTAATAAACTTCAAGTTATTTATTATTTAGTTATTATTTATAAAGTTAGTTATTTAGTGTAGAATGTTGAACCATAAATTACTATTAAAACAAAAATATTTTTTCATTTTCATTTTTAATTTTGTTCAAGTATGTATATCGTGCAGAACAAAACTATTTTTGGCCAGCTTCCAATAATAGAAAGGGTTATTGGTTTACGTCTTCTATAGTAGGTATGGGCCAACGAAAAGTATTAGGTATTTATATTTATTTTTTTAGGTATTTATTCGAAAGGTGATGAATTCCCTTGTGATTTGGTATGACACAGGAAATCAGCTTTATTTTCATTCTTTTCCACCCAGATTTTAAGTTTATCGAATGAACACGTGGTCCTGACAAAAAACATGCTTCTTGATAAGGGTAACAAAAAAGCTATGTAATATTTTTTTTTAATTTTGTGATATGGCAAGATATACGATATTTTTAAAGGTTTTTTACCCCATATCTCCATCATTTTGATGAATTTCCAAAAAGAGTGTTGACAAAAAAAAAACCATGAAATTATTATTATTAACTAGGACACGATAGGGTAAACTGGTAAACTGGGTAAACTGCATATTTAGCTTGCTACGTTAATTTAAAAAAATTAAGTGACTTCCTCTTGTATTCATGAAATATAATATAACTGAATATCTCGTTCGATTTTCAATTTGGTTCAAAGTTCGACACGAAAAAACATTTATGGCTTATCTATGGCTTATTTAAATGTTTTCATTATTGTTACTCATTCCGTGTTTTAGCTAGAAACATATTAGTAATGGACGGTTAGCGGAATCCAATTAAAAGGGTTTTGTTTTGCTCTTTGGATACAGAACCCTAAATGAGCCAGCAAAATTTGCGCTTCACAAGAAAATAATGGTTATGTCATCTATAATATATTAACAAAATTATAATGTACGGGAAAATTTGAATAACTCGTCGCTCGGGCAGGGTAATGCTCTGCCAATTTGATCTACCACGATGGTGAAGGTGAGTCATTGTTAGAATTTATGTCTCCTTTCGATGTAGTTTTGTACCCTTATTTGCTTAAATCCCAATGAATAGGGCTCCGTTTTAAGCTATAAGGAACCCCTGCTTTTAATAATGGTATCATTTATGTTTATTTATTTTTTATTTATTTCCATACATACAACTATCTTTACAGGTACACACCCAATACAATAGAGTAGCTACTTATACATATTTTATATACATATATATATATATATTTTTTCTTTTTATGTTATTGTGGCGAAACAAGCTCGAGGCCCACGTGATGTTAAGCGGACTAGCCGCTGCCTATATCAGATGCATTTCGTTACAAGTTATGAATTGCACTGCGCCCGTCACCTTGAGTCATAGTTGTTGAGTCTCATGAGCCTGTAATTCCACTGGCTCTTAAGGACTGTTGTCTGATCACACCGTTAGGTGCTTGGCAACAGATTTTCTCCTTGAGGTCGGTCGCTAGCCAGGCGGGCTTTCGCAAAATGTCTTTCCGCCATTACAACCATCTTGAAACTCAAATTTTTCGTGGACTTTAATGTTACATATAACTTGGGTTTATTATATTATTTTTACAGGCTTTTATTGAATAAAAGCCTGTTTTTTAAGCACAAGTGCCTTAAAGTGATTATTTAATTAGTATATTTAAGTTTGTTCAAGGAGGTCGAGCTTTTAATAGATTTCATGTAGGACGGTTGTCTGGGTATTTAATATTAAGGGCTTAGACCAAAATATATGTCTGGGCCTTAAATAATACCTCAGATCTATGGGAATGAAATATGAAAGACCCAGGTATATATTATTTTGTCAAAACAATGACAGCCAAAATAGAACACTGTTCAAGTATCAAGATGAATTTTAATTGAAGAGATATTACTTACAATATTATTGATCCATTACATACCTTGCAATTGAAATGAAAAGCTGAAAGCAATTTTAGCCTTGACCTAAATATCGATTAAACAGATGGGCGGTTGAAAAACATTACATGTTTTATGCACTCTTTCTACAATCATCAGTAATTTCCCCCTATCATTGCCCTTGCCAATATTTGATGTTGTCAAAATGAGCCCGTAGTTCTTATTACGATGTTATATTAGGATTCCTACTTTGTAGTAATTCGAATATAGGTAGTTTAACTGTTATTTTCAAATTCAATGTAACCATTCTAACTTGTCATACCTTTTTTTTGTGGGGGAGAAATGCCTTCGCACTACCCCTCCACCATGGAGGCAGTGGAAGGGGATGAGTGGGACTTGAACCCACTAAAACCCCCCCGTGAGCAGACCTCCGCTGAGGTTGGGCAAGATAGAGTCGCGTTAGCAGTCACTATCTTGCCCCGAACTTGTCTTACCTACCATAATCAAACCTAGGTGAACAAATTACCTACAGGTTTCTTACGAATATAATAAATAATATCTTGGCTAGGTGCATTGATTTGATTAGGGGCTACAAATGTTTATGTTAATAATAATTCATTTTTTAAGGTTTCTAATAACATGATATAAATAAAAGTTTATTAGTGAATAAAAAACCGAAGTAACTTTTTTAATAACCTCATACCTAACATTGAAATAATGTTTTCATACATAATAATTAAAAAAAAACTAATAATGTTAAAAAAATGTGCGTTACATTAATTAGCTGGATGAAATAAAAATGATTAAGTCTTCATTGAACTGATCAGATAAATACTAACTACTACTATAGCTAGAGGTTAGTTATGTGCTTTCCTGTTTTGAAGTCGATCCTAATTGAGTCGGTCTGAACCGATCAACTAAGTTAACGGGGTAACAATGGCAACATTAGCAGCTTGTTGTCATTGAGTTCGAAAATCAATTAAATTCTAGGTTAGCCTTAACAACATCTTCGACCACATCATCACTTACCATCAGGTGAGATAGTTGTCAAAGGCGAACCTTTAAAGCATAAAAAACACACAAATCTACCTGCAGACTATGATTTATATCAGAGCGATCTGCAGAGTGGCGAAAATGTCCTGGTCCAAAAATTTGGGAAAATTAAATTAATTTCTATTTGTATGCGATGGGAATAAAAAGAAATTAAGCAATGCTAATTGTATTAATACAGCCATAAATTGTTTTCTTTTTTTCAAGTAATTTTATGATTTTATGCAGTAGCTTTCGAGACAATTTTGAATTTATGTTAAAATAGCGTTTATTTTGAGATTTCTAGCACAAAAAATGGGAACACATTTAATAATTATAAAGAATACAATTTGTTTGTGACAAAGAAATGGGTTATTTTGCTGTCTCTAAGAAAGTAAAAGATTCGTCAATAAAAATAATGTAAAAATAATGATTTCACCTTTGTTATCCCCTTAATTGGATGGGTGACCGCTAGTGGCATTATTGATACTGAGCGCTTCCGTGCTCCCGATTGTTGTCTTAGGATGGCAGTCATATTGTATTGTATAATGTCGGCTATCTACGACCCTCAAGTAGAAATTCTGACGTCAAGCACCTATAGCGGTGTGTTCCGGCAGCTGTCCTTGAGAGACAGTAATTCAAGGTAAGCCGAACATCATATTCGATCACATCATCACTTACTATAAAGTGAGATAGTGGCCAAAGGCTAGCCTATCAGCTAATAAGCATTGCAATTAGGATTGTTGAGTAATTCTGTCGGTTGATGATGGTAATTATTATATTATGGTGATATATTTTAAAACACAACTGAGAGTAGCTTACCAGATTAGATTAGTTCTGAGATGAACACAACGATTTTGGATATATTCCATCATATAAGCCGCTGAAAAAACGTTATTCAGCTATTTAGATAATGAGTTCGCATTGTATAGTTCTGGTGTCATGCTGTTCAGGAATAATTAAATAACATGTTCATTTGGGTACATATATACAAATTTATTTCATTTGGCAGTGTATTTTATACAATCAAAGTTCGTCGTTTACAAGGATGCCAGATCAATCGATCGTTTACCAGGGATGGACGCTGAGTGCCTTAGGGACGACACCGTGGTAGGCCAGAGGAGAGGCCACTACGGGAGCGGAGTAGGCAGAGACGAGGGGCGCAGAGTAGGCAGAGACTAGAGGTGCGGAGTAGGCTGACACCACAGGGCTAGTGTAGGCGGAGTACGTGTAGGGAGAGACAATGGAGCTGTAGGCAACGGGAGACACGGCTGCGACTGAACGCTTCTTGAGGTGATGCAGACCGGAGAGGGCCTTAGCTTGGTAGTGCGCGGCACGCGCGGCGACCACCTCGGGTGTGTCGAGAGGTACTCCATGTACAGCATCCAGCACGACGGCAGGTGAGTGCGGTGGTTGCGCCAGTGGGGCATAAGGTACCACGGAGGCTGAGTACGCCAACGGCACACCTGCTCCGTACGCCACCGGCACGCCAGCACCGTACGCCAACGGCACACCCGCACCATGCACAACGCTTGAGCTGTACTGCGACAGTGAGCTCACGCCTGGCACCACGCTGCTGTATGCCACTGGTACTACACCAACACCCGGCTTGCCCGCCGCCAACGCCACCACGCTCAACAACACCACCAGCTTGTACATTGTGGTCTGTGTTGTTTTACTTGCCAAGATCAACTGATGCCTAACAAACAATGACGGATCCTTATATACCTGACCGTACGAATACGCACTGTCATAACAAAAATGTTAGCGTACAACCTTCAAAAGATATCAATCGCTCTAACATTAAAGTTTTGACCGCTATAAAAACTTATTGTCGCTGAGGCTTCCGCAACTTTTTGTTGATCCTTCTATCTAGTTCTAATAACTAGGTTGGTTATATTACTTTTATTAATTATAATGCAAATGTATAGTACGGAGGATAAAATAATAAAACGTTTATTAGTTAAGACAACGGCGATGTGGCTATAATAATTCTATATGCTAATTTGGCTCAAATATTTTTATACACTTAAAATTAAAAGATGCTAGACAGTTAATATTTTATATAGGTACATTTTTGCTTTTGCCACCTAAAAGCACCGTTGAACTTATAACAGAAACACCAATATCAGGAGACTTTCCAATATAAGAATTTATTTCAACAGCTTTGACTTTAAACCTTTTTTTTTAATATTATTGTGACTGGACAAGCACGGGCCCACATTATTTTAAGCAGTATCGTCTGCCTATAACAGATGTTAAAACTCAACGTGTGCCTGTAATCTTACTAGCTCTCAAGGACTGCTGCAGTAACACACTATTAGGTGTTTGGCGACGGATTTTCTACTTGAGGTTGGTACCTAGCCAGATGAGCATTCGCAAAATGTCCTCTCACCATGCGTTGAAGTTCAAGCTGGCGGCGGGGATCGAACAATGGACTTGCGGCAACGCAGTCCATAGCTATAACCGCTAGGCTATCATTGCCTTATACAATATGTTTGAATTAAATAAACTGAGAAAAAGAAACCTGTAGAGAACGCTTAATGCACGGGTAGTTATAACTATTGAAAGAATAGTAGGTACACATAACTTGTTAAGAAATTTAATAAAACGATTGTTTACGTTACTACGCTAAAAATTAAAGAAAAATATGTAACAGTGACGATCTGAATAATAAAGACAAATAGATACAAATATTGTTGTGTATTCACCCCGTCTTACTTCAAGGAAGTATTTTAGGCTTTTCCATACAAACGGAGTTTCATCATATTTTTAAAAGAAAGGGTTCAAACTCTTTAAAAATTTGCACCCTTGTGGTATAGTTTCTTTTTTTTTATTTTAATTGTTTAATTGTTTTTTTTTAATTTAATTGAACGTTTAATTATTTATTTTATCTGTAAATGTGATAATAAAAAATTGCATACAATTTTCTTTCTGAATAATATTGAAAATACATTTTTAGAAAAAAACTGGCAGATCAAGAGCGAAGATTTTGGGTTCAAATCGATACAACAATTCAACGGGTTTGGAAACTTGATATCTTACTATTGATATCTAAAATATCACGAAACTATTACATGTATGATGTATGATGTACAAGAGAAAATTTAAGTAATGTGCGGGATTGGAACCCGCGGTCATCCACCCCTTTAGCCGGGGTATGCTCTAATCCAATTGAGCTAACATGACAACTCTAACATGACTTGTCATGGTAGCTCAATTGGATTAAATTTGTAATGCAATCCGTAGAGCATGCGTTATTGCAAACATAAAAAATTAAAATAAGGATCTATGTTGGTGTGTCAAGCACTCTTCATACACTTCCTTTAGTCCCAAATTCCAGTTTCTGTTGGGAGAATGGAAGACGATCGGTGGTGTGTGCGATGACCGAGCGTCTCGTCAGCAGCGCTTGCCAGCAAGGCGTGCATCCATAGCCCTACGTAGGTCGTACACAGTTCAATATTCTATATATACTCGTGCATTATCTCTTGCAAAACTAAGACTTTACTATATGTAAAAGTTCAGTTTTAAAAATTGTAGACAAACATTTGCCTAATAAATGGTGCCGTGCTAAAATTGTATCCCCACAAATCGTTTGTAGGGGGTCCAGTAAAAGCACCATCTGAAAAACTGTGATCTTATACTGCGATCGTCAAGACGCCCGCCTCGCCCCCTGTGCTGGGAGATGCCTTTGTACAACGATGGAAGTTATGGTTGTTGAAGCACTACCAAACTTACCAAATTTTCTTATTTTTCGTGTCTACAACTATTTTATCTATTAATATGACTAATTGCATGATTCCCGCAGCTAGTATTATGTAATAAGCACATTTAAATGCAACGCACTGTTGTTTACGTTGCTCGGCTGCAACAACAACCTCAAAACTTACACTTACATCAGTTACTTCAAACATTTCTCCCGCCTTTCCGTAATTTTGGAACAAGCTGATGATACTATAGTTATACTCAATAAAGCGTATCATAAAAATAACTTATTTAAATTAATAATAATAATAATATGTTTACATACACAATTTATTTGTGCGTAGATTAATATTATGTCAACCATTTTGAGCGCGGTGTACAAATTTTAGAGGGTGACAAATAATGTGTTCATTACTAGGTATAAATTTATAGCATTTAGGAACAAACTATATTACCTACACTATTTATGATATTAGAGTAAGTTTGTTATACTTGCTAAGTAAACATGGTCACTTCTACCAACGAATTTCAATCCGAGTTCTGTCCCCAGCATAGCTTGATACCTTGTAGAAGGCGTTTCCAAGCGACTCTAATAGACTTCATAATGAGTAAGAAATTTTACTACACATTTTGAGATTGCTTGAACGACAAAAATGCTTGGACAACTCTGCCTCTGCCAAGCTATCGCCTGTCACCTACATTATTGAATAAAATATTGTAATGACACATGTTATTACACATTACACGTTTAAATGAATACTTAGCCCCGACTTTCTTGACCGTTCGTCTTGAAATGGCTCTACCTCAGATAGAATATGATCTGAGGGGTCTAAAATTATATTCTTTTTAAACGTGCCAGCACTAAATTTTTTTTCAATATTAAAATTTGTAATAGACCTTCATAAGAGCGTCGTGGACGTCTAAATTGATTTTGACTTTAACTTTAAGACATAAATATGGTGTCCGCTTACAATTTAGGCGACTTTTGAGTACTTATGTCGATTGTCGTCCAACCATTCCCTTTATAGCTTTCGCTTTGGTATGTAAATAATATACATTTAGATAGAATGTCATGAAGACGTTGATTTTGTTTTATGTGATATAATTTGGTCTGTTATAAAGTTCTGTTCGAATGTAGATTTGAATTTATATTTTTGTAGTTTTTGCTGAATGACGAAATAACTTTGATATAGTAAATTAATTATTATGTTGAGCTACTATTGAATAAACTAATCGCTGATATTCAAGGAACTGCCACTTAAATTAAACGAAGGATAGAGGTGCTTTGGCTACACCGAACAAAATAGCGATTGAAAACATCGATCCTGATAGATTAAAGCAATTAAAAATTATTCAGTATTTGGCAAAATTTACGTGATAGTCGGAGTGAAATTTAGACAAAATATTTTTTTATCTTTTATCTAAATTTAAATTTAGAACTAAATGTAAATTAAGAACTAAATTTAAATTAAGATACCACCAGACCACCTGCCATTACTTCTGTGCTTCTGAGCTCACATATGAAACAGTAACCAACCCGTTAATCAAGGTACAATTATCTTACGCTCGTCATCTTAGTTTCTAATTTCATTAAAATGTGTTCGGTAACTAACATTCGTACATTATCTCGTAATAATCGTCTTTGTATAATACTCATAAGTACCTCAGTAAGTAGATACACAGGTAACTTGTTTCTTGTTTCTTAAGTACTTACTTAACCAACAATTTTTTGTACAGCATTGATACTGGTGGAGCAGGATATAACTAAATTCCACATGTAATTATAGAAATCAGCGGAAAAGTTTGCTATTATGTTAAAATTACTCAGGATGGAGTACTCTCTATTCTGAGTGGTATAAATTATTGTTGCTTGACTTACATATATATGAAAAGAAAAACATATATTTGTGATTGTAATTTATTTACAAGTCATTTTTCTTACTCGTTCGTCAGGTTTGAACCGAAGATTTAAAATCCTCGTTATCGTCATGTCGTTTACCAGGGATGGATACCGTAAGCCTTGGTCACGATAGGGGTAGAGAAAGCTGCGGAGTAGGTTAAGGGAGAAGAGTAGATAGGAGAAGAATAAGTGGAAATAACAGGTGCAGCGGCGTAGGTAGAAACAACAGGAGTGGCGTAGTGTGTGGTCAAAAGAGGAGTAGCGACTGATCGCTTATGGATTAAATGAGCCTCAGTCAGAGCCTTAGCTTTGGCTTCGAAATGAGCAGCGCGGGCAGCGACTACTTCGGGAGTATCGAGGGGTATGGATGGGGCACCGATGGCAGCAGGTACAATGGCTCCATTCTTGATGAAAGCAGAAGAGGCGATGACTGGGGCAGCGAATGCCGTCTTGACAAAGGCGGGTGTTATGGCAGCGGTGGCGATGGGTGCGCTGTACACGACGGGTGAGGACACGACAGTGCTTGTGATGGCCGGAGATGACTTGATGTCAACACGAGACTGCTGTGAGAATGCAGCTGCGGGAGTGGCTACGGCTACGGGTGCAGAGTACGCAACGGGAGCAGCTACAGCGGCTGTGTACGACACAGGAGCGGATACCACAGTGCTGGTGATTGCGGGAGTAGATTTGATGTCCAGTCTGGATTGATGAGATACAGCGGCAGGAGCAGCATAGGCTACAGGGGCGGCATAAGCAGCGGGCGCAGCATACGCAATAGGAGCTTCATATGCAGCAGGAGCGGCATACGCCACGGGAGCGGCACGAATCTCCGTTGTGACAACAGCAGGTGATGACTTGATGTCCAGTCTGGATTGCGATGACACGGCAGCGGGTGCAGCGGCGATAATAGGTGAAGAATATGCCACTAAGCCTTCATTGAGGAGTCCCGAGGGCTTTGCTGCGGCAAACGCCACCACGGATAACAACACCACCAGCGAGTTCATCGTGGTCTGTGTTAGTTCAGTAAACGACGAGCGAAGGAGATCAACTGATGCTTTCTTCAGGACAGCGAGTGTATTTATACCGATCGCAATGTTTTTAAATGAAAGTCAAGTTCAACTAGTCCTTATACATCGTCATGCGAAATCATCGAAAACCTGATATTATCAAGTACTTAAAAGTCACTGAGTGATTGAACTTAATAATCTATCTACCTTTTTATCTAGACAATTACTTACCTACTGCACATTCTACTGAAAAGCCTTCTCCATAGTTGGTAACTATTGCACTAATGCATTTACGCAATTGATCATTGAAATAAACGCGGGTGATCTATGTACAACTTATAAAAGTTTAAAGTGCAACTTAAGTACGTGATATAGCAGAATAATTTTTAACAATCGTTGAATTCGTAAATTAAATAACTATAGTAAAAAAGTATCTTAATATTGAATGCTATTCCAGCTGTTTGAAAAACGAGTTCTTTTTATTTATTCTGTGTTTATATTGACATTGTTTTATCACTATAACGCTATAACATACAAGATAATTTCATTTACATACTTACGAGTACGTATTTTAATCGAATATATTTATGATCATGTAGAATCAGTTCAAGGAAATCTTACGTTTTTTTACAAATATTCAAATTTCCAAGAAATATTATACTTCAGCATAAATAGAAATTCAGATCGTTATGTTCCTTATAACATACGTAAGGCCGTACCTACAGCAGCAGCCATCGCCAAATTATCTGTTTCCTGACACATATTATGTACTACAAACCTTACGGTATTACCTTATTACGGTGGATATTTTCTAGGTGAGTGTTTACCACTGCAGATAACAAGATCAGTAAACACGTATCTATAACATTTACAATAAAAAGCTCTTATCATTTCATTCGGCGCGGAACATTAGGCTCCCTAGAGGTCGATGATAGATCGGCGCGCACGCACGATACTGGCATGTAATGTTTTTCTTATCGCAGATTTGGTCACTATCATGTCTGATGGTAAGTGATGATGTGGTAGAAGATGTTCAGGATAACCTAGAACTACTGGCTCTTAAGGACAGCTGCAGAAACTCACCGGGGTAGGTTCTTGGCTTGACAGGTTGTTAAATTAATCTGGCCAGGTACCTATCTAACCAGACGGGCAATCGCAAAATGAAACAATAGTTAAAATTATACAAACCTATCGATTACAAACAATCGATTTAAATTAGGCATGTTCATCACATTAAGACGAATGAATATCACTGTATATATTGCACATTTGTCCTCATTATTAAACAAGAAAGAAAAGAGGTTCAATTCCCGCCCAGGGCGAAACATTTTGTACTCTAATAATTTGTGAATTTTAGAAAGAAAAGACTTAAAAAGCATTAAGTAATGATTATTTTATATTATTGCCATACCTACCTAAACCTCGAACCCTATTACAGTTCATTATAATGGCTCCGATTTTCTATATTTAAAATAGATTTTTTCCCAAAGCAGTAGTGTGCAAGCACTTCTGTGAAAGCTATGGCGAGTTTTATCCATATTAAGCGACCAGCACGGTTACGTGGGTTATGCGCTGAAGCCCGTGCTCGTAGCTTCGCACAAACAGTCCGAAGCTAGTCGGAATCTTTCCGGTAAATATAACGCTGGTCCTAGCCGGTTTCTGATAAGTTAAAACCATACTTAAACACAGTAGTGTGTTTAAGTGTGAAGGGCACTGTAGTAAGTGAAATTACTGGGCAAACAACACTTAAGAACTAACGTCTCAGAGTGATGAGCGCAGTGCTGTATCAAGCAGAAGGAGGATGGTGACGTTGCATCTGTAATGTACAGTCACGTTGTAACCGCATCCTTTAGGCGGGCGACTTGCCCGTCTCACCATTTCATAACATGAAAAAAAGGAAATCCGAATATATAGGAGTATATTATATCTAATTTTATTAGTTACTTACTCCATTCGTCAGTTAAATGATATCATAGCATAAAATAATAATAATATTAATATGGTTATTATTATTAGTTCGGAAATATTATGTATTTACAAATATAAATTATAATGATCTAATAATATTTTAAATTTGGGATTTTTATTATAATAATTATAATAAACTTTATTATAATAATTATAATAAAGTTCCCAAACATATTAATCACTCACAGAAGGGAAATTCAAGTTGCACGTGAAAAACATTTTGATTAGGTTTTTGAAGCGCTCGTAGCCAAGTTTGCTTAGCCGTTCTGAATCGATCAGCAAAGTTAAGCAACGTCCGCCGCGGTCATGACTTGGATGGGTGACCGCTGGTTGGGCATTACTACTGAGCGCTTCCGTGCTTCGGAGGGCACGTTAAGCCGTCGGTCCCGGTTGTTGTCTTAGGATAGCAGTCGTTACAGCATGGTGGTAGGGCACTTTGCAAATGCCCGTCTGGCTAGCTACCACCCTCAAGTTGAAAATCTGTCGCCAAGCACCTAACGGTGTGTTCCGGCAGCTGTCCTTGAGAGCCAGTAACTCTAGGTTAGTCTGAACAACATCCTCGACCACATCATCACTTACCATCAGGTGAGATAGTGGTCAAAGACTAACCTATCAGGCATAAAAAAAAAAAAAAAAAAAAAAAGGTAATCCTACTACACAGTTTGTGATTACTTAAACGACAAAATGCCTGGATAATTCCGCCTCTGCCGCAGCTTTCACCTGTCACCTACGTAATTTAAACAAATATTGTAATAATTTCATTATATATGTAGTAAGTATGTAGCACATTGTTAAAAGACGTTTAAAAGAATGGCCCTGAGTTTCTTGCCCGTTCTTCTCGCAGAGGCTATATACAATTTTTGTTTGCTTAACGTGGCAGTACAATGTAGAATATTTCAATATTAAAATTTATCATTGACGTTCCTCATTTAATAAATGATTTTGACTTTGATATCACAATAATATTATCTTATATTCATCACTGTTATACACGTACCTGAAACCGCTTTTTCAAATGAAGTTTAAAAAAAAGTCAACTCAGGTTCCGTACTTAGTACGAAAAATAATTTGTATTACTTTGTATTCGGTCTTCGTACTTGCAGTAGTAAGCAAATGTTAAGGTTTTACTGACCTTGTATCCGCTTTCATACGTACAGTGATTGGGCGTAGGCTTCGTAGCTTTGTTTATTTTAAGAATTGTAAAGAGCTGATACAACCAGCTTATTCATTTTTCATGTTATTTCTTCTGTAATGCCAGCAAATGCCCGTCTATAACTTCTATACGGATAAAAAGTATAAAAATCAGTGTAAAAATATTTATAGGTGTTATTTTTATCTGATTTTGATACTACAATTTTAACTTAAACAAGTGTGCTTTCTATAAGCCTGTTCTTAAGCGTAATGTGGGACGTTTATACACACTCAAAACCATGTACCTATCTAAATGTATTATTTACCGAAATCCATATACGGGCTAACTGCTCTTAACTGAATAACTTTAGAACAGGTAATAAACTTTTTGTTACATACTAAATAACCATCCTATTATACCTAGCTTTAGAGCAAAATAAACAACATCGAAATCAGTTCATCCAGAGCTACGATACGGGTTTTTAACAGATACGTTGATAACCACTCCATATAGATATATAAAGCAACTTGTTGACATTACGTGCGGAGGCATGCGGAATCTGATCCATATAGGGGCTGCCTTATCTGTCACTTGCTACCAGTTTTATGAACGTGTCACTAAATTTGCATAAATCTCCGATAGCCACTGACTTTCAGATCAGCATGAATTAAATCACAACTGAAAGAATCGAGTTTCCCAGGTTTAATGTAACACCCGTGATCATAATCAAGTTATTCCTATCAACTATAGATTTTACTCCGTTTCCTTATGATGGTTTATAAAATTACTTGCTTTCCGGGCGCGGCTCCGCCCGCGCGTATGTCGGTTATCGCACAAAAAAATTAACCTCTTTTAGCGCAGTTGGAAAAAAACTATCCTATGTCTTTTCCCGGGTCTCAAACTATTTCCATACCAAATTTCATTAAAATCGGTCCAGTAGTTTTGGCGTGAAAGCGTAACAGACAGACAGAGTTACTTTCGCATTTATAATATTAGTACTGATTTTAAATGTTAATTAAACTCTTGATTCAAGTGTTTAATTACATTTGGAGTTAATAAAGAATCGCAAAGTTCGAACTTGTCCTATCGATATTATAAAACCATCATAAGGAAACGGAGTAAAATCTATAGTTGATGGGAATTGACCTAAAAACAAGATATTGTATGTTGCTTTACACTTGTTTATAATAACGCCCAATAATTCTTACCTTCTTTTTGTATCAATGCCTTTTTGAAAATATTAACCGGTGGTTTTACTCGTATGTCACGTATGTATAGTCGGATCGATCCAACAAAATAGTTTGGACAACATATTGCCCGGAACACTCTGATTGTCTATTCGGTCGAGTGGAATAAAGTACTCACGAGTTCCTGAGATTGAACCCAGCTTGAAAAGTTGTACGTACATTGGGTTTTCTGACCATAACATTTGTAGTAACAATCCGTAGCCTATTATCACACACAATACTCGTGTGTGTGATAATTCTAAAACATGACCGGTGAAAAAATACACCTCTACCTAACCCTTCGGGGACTTACAATATCTTTCTTCTACGTTGCTTAGACTATAATACAAAGTACATATGATCATACAAATAAGTTTTACTAAAGTTTCGAGTAACATGTTTTACAATCACGCCTTCACATTTTTATCAAACAAGACCGTCCTTGAGAACTCTCTAACAAGCTTGTCAAATCTGCTCGTAATTTCAGCTTTATCCTAAAGACCATATTTATAAAACACTGCTACATACCTTCAAACATGTTTGATAAACTCGCCGGCCGTTTCGGACCGTACCCTAGTTTTCCATCAAGATTAAACGCGTCAAACACTTCTTTAAACATGTTTGACAAATACGTAGATGTCCATCAAACAAACTCATTTGCGTCAAACACGTATATTGTTTGACAAACTTGGCAAACAAGGCTACAGCCGTTCAAATGAATTGACAAACACGTGAAGTTTGACAAACATGTTTGATCGTTTACTACACCACTTAACTAATCAAATGACGACATAGATATCTAACATTTTTGGTTTCAGGTTTATGGCCAGGCGCGCCTTCCTTTCGCCTACCCGTCTTGGCACTACTCTAGTTAGTAGCATATCCACTAGTTTTTGGTTGTTGGGTAGAGTGTCCTATTGAGCAACTAATGTGCCACAATGCCCCACTCACGGCGACATGAGAATTGGCATGCGGTATGATTCGTTCATTGATTCAGCGTATTGATTTATTTTGTAAGTCACCTTTTGCGGTATCCAAGAGGAACTCATAAAACAGTCCTTATTTAATTCTCAAGCCAACCTCACTTTAGAGAGAAAACAATGCGTTCTTTGATCTTTTCAATAATGTAAACGTACATTCCATGTTCGGCATAATTTGCCACAGAAGACTTTTTTCCAAGAAGGTAATTTTATTGCCATGATGTCAGGACAAATTGGTAGGAATTATAAGATCAAAAGTAGCAATTTGGTGCCGTTTTTAGCTCAGGAAGGTTATTTATAGTACAAGTTTTATAATACATTCGTACGAGTAATCAGTCACAGAAATGTAGTTTTTTCCATCATGCAATTTATTTATTCTACTTTCATAAAAGGAGGAAGTTCTGAAATTGAGATTTACGTTTGTTGTCTGATAGTCAGCTGTAAGCTGTTTTGGCTGATTCATAATCCAGTTTGGTCGCAACAATAATTGCTTACGGTAGGGCGTCATGAATTTATCGGGGCGGATAGATTATCCTTGATGGCTGAGCCATTGTGTAATTGTGATTTGAAAACACACGCAAACACGTGTTCATACACTGAATTTTTGCTTGCATATCACTAAGCCTAATATCTGTGCTTCTACACAATTACATTCATAATTCTAATACATATTAAAATATGAACGTAATTGTGTATGCAGTTGTTTACACTCACATCCCAAACACCTCAATGATTTTGATGTAACTTGATATTACCCTTTGATCTTGAATTAGGACATACGATATAATTATGTGGTACAAACATTATTGTCATCAGATGGAAGAAGTTTACTGTTGAAAATATACCACAATGAACGGCTTTCGGCTCGTCGAGCAATGTGACCTGCCCTTTGTAAGTTTAATCTTTATTCTGATGATTGTTTTAGTGACTTTGGTGTTACAGCAAATTTCCTCGTTCCTAATTTTACTGAGCATAGAAAACCCAAGCGTAGCTATTTCTATGGCTCGCTGTGTGAATTTGAGCGTGTACAAAAGAGCCACAATCATAGACCATCATAAATCATCACTGGCAATATACATTGGTATAAGACTTCTATCATCATATTCTGCTGGATTTTAAAGGAGAAGATGATATGATTTCTTAAACGCCAGACCTGAGTTGGATTCATCGGGCAACTAATATATTTAATAATGTTTATGACACTCTGCCTCACAAAACATGTTACATGAGAAAGCTCTCTTCAACAAGAATCCTTTGGTTTTCTTGGTGGGTACACTGCAAGGACAAATACCTCGAATCAGAGGGCACTATATACCAAGTTCAATTACTGCGAAACGAAATATTAAAAGTACTCGTGACGTCGTGGACTGAGGAGCGAAGTGCAGTGTCAAGCAGAACGATGACGGTACTGCAACTTTAGGCAATATACAGTCTAACGCTTTCCATCAGCCGGGCGACTTGACCGTCGCATCACTTAATGACATATAAAAACAACATCTGTACAATACAAACAGTTTTTTAGTTTCAGTGATTAAAATCATGAATAACTAAACAACTGAAATAATTAATTGCATTTATTAAACATTCCAAACTTCAATGGCACAACTATTCAAGTAAATCAAGCAAGATGTTCAGCTTTGACGGGACATTCCTAATTTTCCTATTCTACGATTTAATAAATACGAGATGTTGACTGTTGCTCTATTGTAGCCAGGATGTTGAGGCCAGTTGGTATAAGACTGTGTGTTGGTGGCTTGTTGGGCCAAGGTTTGGCTAGCTGGTCGCTCACCAAGCGTGGGCGTAGGCGGGGGCGGCCACTAGAGGAGCATGGGCGGCGACCACGGGAGCATGGGCTACATAGGCAGGGGACGCAATCTGAGAACACATAAATACTGTTTTAATACTGAGTATACATACGTTTTAACACAAAGAATAAATAAATTTTAAAACAATGATGGCCGAGCGGTTATAGCTATCGACTGCGGTGCCGCTGGTCCATGGTTCGATTCCTACCGCCGGCTTGAGCTTCACCGCATGGTGGACGGGCACTTTGCGAATGCTCGCCTGGCTCGCTACCACTTCAAGTAGAAAATAAGCACCTAACAGTGTGTTACGGCAGCAGTCCTTGAGAGCCAGTAAAATCACAGGCACATCTTCACAATAACATAAAAAAATAATAAAGAGTTATTTTATATAAAAAATACTTTTTTGTGTTTATATTATATTCAATTTCTTGCGACAGGTTTGTAAAATTTGGAACTTTTCAAGCGTTTATAAGAAATTGAGTGTAAGAAATGTATTCTTATATAATCAAAATAATCTTAAGTCAAGGTCAGGCGTCAATAAATTTGGTTATACTGTGTCTTCTTAAGAACTAAGTGATAATTCGGAAAAAAAATCTTATGTACTTTGTACCATACGCTTTCAAACCAGTTTGGCAGATTCTATGCCGAAAATCACCTAATAAACTAGGTGAAACTAACATAGTAACGAGTATTTTGAGTTAGTTTAGAATATATTGACTTGGTTCTGGAGCAAATAGATAGGAAATAATTTTATATTACTTGATTTGCGTGCGAGTTAATTACTCGCAGCATTTGTTTCCTTAATAAAATATAATACATAATTGACTCGAACAAAAGACTTCAACGCGCTCAATGACTAAGCTCTTTTGTTCAAATAAAATAGGTTACCTCAGTTACAATAGTGATTTTATTATAAGGTTTTTTTTATAACTGTGATATTTACTTGCGTATTTGTAGTATCTTAATAAATTACTTGGCAATTGGAGCACATTAACTTCTATCAACAAAATATAGGAACTTTTAAAACGTAGCTAAACGTGATTAGAATGATAAGATCTGACAGCAAATATAATATATCTTCACTCGTGTATTTCACAAAGGGGTAGGCAGATGTGATTTAACACCTACGATTTTCTTGAAATGTTTTTGTCCCACAGGAGGCGAGTGTATTGCCATCTACCGGCTATTACATACTACATTGTTCCAACCTTCAGACTGCTACTGAAAATTGCTTGGTCAGAAAACCCAATAACTTGTCTGACCTTAGGATCAAATCCGAGACCTGGAGATTTCAAAATGGTGCTTTTACATACAATCCAATAAAGCAGTTACTGAAAAAAGTTAATGTTACACCAAAAGTTTATTGTCCTTACCCTGACAGAGTTAGCATAAGAAGTGGCAACAGGAACAGCGGTTTTAACAACTGGGGCGCTGATCAGGGGAGCACCA